>OY720105.1:15446096-20524333 GCA_963082835.1 Leptogaster cylindrica | reverse complement strand
GAAGGTCTCGGAAATTTCAAAAATGTCGAATTTGCTCACATTAAAAGTGGCTATAAAAGAAAAACTAATGGAGATAAAAAAAAAAAATTGGTATTTCTTCATGTCTATGTATATAGACAAAAATTACAAAGTTTCATCAAAATCGGAGGTGGTGGGTGACAAATCGCACTTTTCCTGGATGATTTGATGTGGAATGACCCTGCGGGGATACTTCAAAATGACGTAATTACATTTTCTAATTAAAATACAACCATCAAAAAGAAGTAAACGCATGCTATTATTTTTCTTTCAATGTTTTCGCTCTTAATAAAATTGGCAAATGTTTAGAACTTACAAATATTTATTCGATGGAATGTGAAGTGAAATAACATTGTGAATATTATTTCCATAAGGCTTATGTTTATTTACTTCAACGTAGTTTGTTCAAAATTCAACACTTAAATAAAAAAAAAAATATATGTTTGAAGTTTCAAACTATCTTCTTGATTGCGGCTATATGTATTAACTCGGATTCCGGCGCTTCTCTGATATTTCAAATGGGTGAACATTGAAATTTGTCAATTGAAATCTTTTCCTGGCTTATGAAAGTAAGATAATATCCTTAATAAAATGACAGGAACATACGACAGGAAGCAATCAACTCAACCAAATGCAAATAAAGTCATTTTCAATATTCTTGACGTCGACAAGGACTGGGGACAGGACGATTGTGTTGCTGAATGGAAATTTGTATGCAGATTTGCACAGTGGTCAGGGACGAGAATAGGAGGATGGCCTACAACAATTCCACACAAAATTTGTACTAGAAGCGTTCGGAAGCCAGTTGCATCAATTCATTCCCAGTACCGGAATAATTAAAGAGGATGCATGCATGCCTGTTTTGCTCTGATCCTTCCGTCGAAAGCACTTCGCCAATTTGAAAGTTCTCCTTCAAATCTCAAACTAACTTCATTTTCCGATTGATTGTCGGCAATTGACTTAGGAACGGCTCGCAGCATATCATAAAGTGGTTGATTTATATAACAGCATGTCACTTCAATGGAATCCGAGAGATCGTCTCATAAAAGCAGGACATGAAATTAGATTCAATGCAAGGGAATGAGCAGCTTTGGGAATTGATTTTTACGATCAATTAAACTTTCAAGTATAGTCAAGGATCACTCAATTTTGAAAAATGTCGTTTAAGAAAATTTTGACTTTCATGTAAAAATGGTTTTACTTATAACATTTATTTATAAATTGAAGAATGTGGAATATAGGAATGAATAGTCCAAACGGAAAGTTGGCTGATACAGTTACCGAACACTTGTTTTTATAAATTTTGCATTTGTTTAATTCTGTCCAATAATAACGTCTACAAGTGCACAGCAAATTTGACAACACCTTATAAAAAACTGTGTAGGTAAGTTGAAAATAAAAGGAGTTGCAACAATTTAATCAAAATCAATACCGTGACCTGAATACACATATGTAGTGGTTTAGTGAAAAATGCAATTCTTAAAAATCCTGCAGGATTACAGGTTTCCACTGTCTAACTGTGGAGCAAGAGAAAACTTATACCAAAGTTTACTTCAGAACGATGTTGAAACGGTGAAAGTTTAATTGATAATAAAAAAAATCTGTACATGTACAATGTCTTAAATACTGGATGGCTACAGTCCAACTGCAGATCTTCGAATAAAACTTGATTTTAAATAAATTTTAAAAATATTATCTGATGCCATTTTAAAACTAAATTTCCAAAAAAAAAAAAAAAAAAAAGTTTGTTGCAGAGCGCTTAAATAAATAAAATTAAATGAGTTTCAACCAAGTTTTGTAGAAATTACAGTTTAATATAATTATTCAAACTTATTACTTTATTTTACTAGCAATAGTTGATCCCCTTTCAATATTGGATTTACATTTAATTCATACTCAAAAGTCAGATGTTGCTCTAATAGTGCACAAAGGATTGCACAAATTTTTAGTTTATATTGGGTTGAAAAAAAATTTTGCAGAGAATTCTAATACAATAGTTTTAATGAAGGGAGAATGTTTGAGAATTTTCGGAGCATGAAATTATTGTGGCAAAATTGTTTTTGTTGCAAATACGACAGAATTTCAGTGTTCGATTTTTTAAATAATATTCTCATTGAATGCTTTTTGTGGCATTCGTGAAGTAATGTTTTACTACATGTTAAATTGGTTTTATTTGATGCAAATACTATGTACTTTTGGAGGATAATTGACATTTAATTTACAACTAAAAAATTTATGTGGATGTTCTGTAAAACTTTATGGTGAGGAGTTTTTCAATAAATGATTACCACATGGTTTATTGCGCAAATATCACGATTGATATAATATGATATGGGTCATTCCATGCCAATTCAACCAAAGTTTTTCCGTCCATCTCTCCGATTTCGTTCAAATTTGGTACAAATGTTCTATGTCAAGAAAAAAAAATACATATCTCGTCATTTTTTTGTGGACGATTTTTTTTTAGAGTTATGGGCAAAAACTTTTTTTGAAATTTTCAAATTTCTCGTGATTTTACGTTGGTTTTTGTGCTATAACTTCCCCAATGTGCAACCGATTGTAATGAACAAGGTCTCATTCTCTTCAGCAGGAATCAGGAAACCCGTTAAAATTAACACAATTTTTTTTTATTTTTTTTAAGTTTTTTTTTTTTAAAAACAAAAATTCAACATTGAATTCTTCTGTTGTCGCCAGCTCGATTTTCTAGTTCAAGGTCTCAAATCGTTTTATAGAAACTCCTTAACAATCCCCTAAAAGCGCGTTAGGGTGTTTTTTGTTTTAACGGAGAAACAGCGAATTTAAGGTGCGCGCGCATAGATTGTCGAACACGCTTCCCTTCAAAAATATACCAGCAGCGTCATAATGAGGCGCATATACTGGGTGTTAAGAAACAACACGGCAATATTTAAGGGGGTGATTTCTGAGTTCATTTCGTGAAAAAAAGTTCATGTAAACATAGGTCCGAAAAGCATGGTTTCCAAGATACAGGGTGTTAAACTTTTTATAAAATATCGGTTTTTTAACAATATCTGAAATATCTTTTGTCGAATTCTTTTGAAATTTTGCAGCATTGCTTGCAGTAATAAGAAGCTCATTTCACCTTAACTAGACTAAGGTTATCAAGTCCAGTGGCGTGCGTGGGGGCACCTTAAGCAATATTATTGACAAAAAATGTGTACGCCACTGACTTTTTTCTAATTATGATATGTTTTTTTAGATAAAGCAAGCAAAAATACAGCTTTTAGGTCTCCTGAGTTTTTGACGTATCTTTCTTCGTTTTCGAGATAAAAAGCAAAAACCATTTGATTGAATGTCCATTTACCAAGCGCAAATCGATTGAGAAAAATTGCAATAATAAAGTTGAAGTGTCCGATATTCGGCAGTCATCAAAAGCATCTCGAACATCCGAAAACTGCAAGAACTCTTAAACATATTGAACACTCCTTGGAACAATGTGCCAAATGAAGTACAGGGCAGCACTGGGAGAAGGTCGTGTTCAGTGAGGCAAATGGCCAGGAATCGTGCAATTAAGTCATAGCGACAGACGTAGAAAGGGAAAATAATTTTTTACAGCTCACTTGCATCTTATCGTTGACGTAAATTTCCTTTTTTTGTTTTCCTCCAATTAAAATTATTTTCTCCACCCACTTTAAATTTCATGGTAGATTTTACAGTATACTTACTGTATACTTTAATTGTACAATAATGGAGTGTCGATATAAAAATGTATACAGCTGCGAAAACAAGAATAAATAAATCCATTTGTTGCTGAGAAAATTGTAGTTGCAAATAATCCGTCATAAAATTGTTTTTATCGAAAACTTTCAAAAATCTGCGGATCAAAGGTGCTTGAATGGAAAAAACTTTTGCCTTTGTGGGATAGAGGACGGCATTTTGCATTATATTCGTAGTACATACATTTATAGTGTGTGTAGGTACGAATAAAAGGGGTGCCACATTTACGTATCAGCTATAACTACAACCATATAGTGTTCTTTGTTTTTGGGGTTCATAATAAAATATACAAGTCATAATCGATATTTATGATTATGTTTGGGTAACGGTTTTCATAACGCACTTAAATTATTTAATCAAGTAATTGTGATTTTATCTGTGCTATAAATGCGGATGCATAAGTTTATTGGCTTTTAAGGATTGATTGTTAGTTGGAGACATATATTAAAATTATTAATTTGACGACTGACTTTACATAATTTCCTTAGATGTTCTAAATTGTTAATGTTTTTATTGTATCTAATATAATGAATCATAAATAATTATATAACAATCTTAACAAGTCGTAATCATGATTCCAGAGGCATTTATTTTTCATCATTAACTGGAGCAAACAATACCAATAAATCACATTTGAAGTTGATTACCTCCATTTAAAAATTATTTTTAGCTTTCATCCTTAAAGAATCATTTTCTATGTTTGTCGCAAGTAAACGTGAACGTGACCTGAACGTTGATGAAATTTGCGTGAAATTCATTAAAAAACGACAAATCCAGTAATTGCGATTTCATAAGTGGAATGCTGTTAATACATTAAAATTTAAAATAAATTATTAAATAATATGATTTAATTTTTGCATAAGTTTGACATTTTTTTTTATTGTTATCAATGCTTAAAGTATACGACAGTGCATTTTCGATTAACTTTCCCAAAGCGATTTCAGAGCGAAAATGTGATGCATGACATGCTTTACCTAGAGTATAAGCTAGTGTTTGGTGATTAATATTGAGAAACTTGAATCATTTTTGACAAAATTTCAATTTTTTGGGCAGAATAAAAGTTGCGTGGATTTTCCGAAATCCGTTAATAAAGGCAATGAGTATTTTGTCTGTAGTTCGTCAACTTTTCTGATAAAAACCCAAAAAAACTATTACAATTTCGTTTGGATTCATTTGATTTAAGAATTAACAATGATCCAGCAGAATTTAAAACAAGAAACAATAGCACTATCGATTTAGTTTTTTCGATACACTTACAAAAAATTCAATCGCAAGCACGTTATGTGTCCTATTTTAGTTACCACAAACCAATCATTTAGAAGATTGAATGTACTGATTAAGTTTATAATTACGTTATATTTTTAAAATAACTAATAAAAATAAAATGTTTACTTTCATAATTTTTAAATAATAACAATTCTTATTACCATTCCTTTATTTGTCATTTTCATTTAATTACTCTCTATTAATTAATTTCATTGTACCTGTTATTTAAAGCATGTAATAAAAGGAAAGGAGCTTCGTTCCAACCGGGTGTTTCATGACACATCTCGGATTATAAATTATTATATTATATTTGACAAGAATGAAAGTAAGACAATTATTCCAAACACGCGAATTTCCTCAAAATATTGATGAAAAATTACAGCGTGATTGGAGTCACGTATGCAGGATTTTCCATTCTTGTGCGTGTCCAAAATGTTTCTTGGATTTCTAGTGAAAGGAAATTATTGATTTACTGTCTAAGAAAATGAGTCGATTGAAAAGCCATTATTAGCCTGTCATGTGTACATAAATTACGTTAATTGTTTATGCTTTGAATTTGTTCACACTCAGATGAACATACTTCAAAATTGTTATTGATATTAAAATAGTGTCCATTTTTCTAATACTACTTACACAATTTAATTTTTTTGTTAATTACTTTAATTCTATAGGAGCTGTAAAATTAACCTATTTCCACATCAGGATCACAACAAACTCCTCAAATATCGATTGAGCTGAAATCGATCCCTTTCGATAATTAATTAAAGTCAACGCACCTCGATAAACGTACTTCAAGCACCAGTCGCAGTCAGAACTCTCACGCTGAATTTGATCCTAATTACTTCCTACATTTAATTGAAGTTTAATTACTTACGAAGGTAATGTGAAACTTATTGTCGAAATTTTGGCTCCTGTAAGTGAAAAGCTGAGCTATTAAATGATTCAGTCAAAATCAAGAGAGCTCGACTCCAGTCACACGCAATAACATCAATATTTCACACTGGCATGGTGTATGTATTTCGCAAGGATTCTGTGGAGGATATGTTCCAGGCTATTTGAAGTCGAGAGCATGACAAAATTAAAGGGTAGAATCAAGGGGGTAATTGTTGCATGATGTGCGTAATGAAGCATCCTTGATTACAGTTGTTAAAACCTTTGTAACATGAACCCAAAAAGCCAATAGGGGGTAGTATTCCTTGCGTAAGTTAAAAACTTCTTTCTCTATATACATAGGTGTTTCATTTATATAAATCAAAATTGATTTATTGCAAAATATTGGAAATAAATTAAAGCTATTTTCAAATCACACAATACAGAATAATATGTTGAAACGTTGTAAATTTATCAATGACCGAACGGCGAACATGAACAATTTTGTATCAACTTATTGAGCACAGCAATATGTATAATATGTTTGCTGAAACCTCGCCAACACGACCAATAACAAATTTGTCAAATGGTGCTTTTAGAAATTTACATGTTGACGTTCTGCACTTCAATTCACTTAAGAATTTCTATTACACTTACTGCAATGAAATTCTAATCGTAAATAAAAATTCCCTTCCGATCCGGAGGAAGCCTTCAAGTAGAGTTTCTGGCTGCACAGTGTGAGCTGGCGCCTATTTGGTGTCAATATCCGGGAGATCCCCAATAAATTTTATCTACAACAACGAAACTTTTTTTCAAAATTCGAAATAAACGTCTTGTACTTTAATGTGCACTTGGCTCAATGCATTGATTGTTCCAATAAATTCCACTTACAATAATAAAGTACACATTGTGGAGACTGCTTTCCTTTAATGTTTTCAAGGGCTAACTAAAAGTGAAGAAATATTTTTCAAAAAAATAATTAAATCCGTTTATGTAAATCTGAGTGTGCAATGTACACCGTTCATAACTGAATTTGTATTTGAGAGAATTATGTTGAGGATGTTTTGTGTATTATTGTGCAACTATTTTTTAAACTGCTTCTTTGTACTAATATCTATTTCATATATTCCACATGATCAAAGGATGTGTGTTATTTTATATGTCTTGTATAAGTGTTTGAACAAAACTTAAGCACTGCATTGGAAGTTCATTTTAAGCACACGAAAACTTTTTGTCTTCAAAAGAAAACTCCCAATTTTTGCCCTTCAGCAACAACGTGACTTGAACCTCAATTTTATTAAAACAACGAACAAAAAGTAAGTAATTCCTTGCAAAATAGTAATTCGCATGGAATAAGAGCTTAGAAGTGAACACTGCGGTCGGGAAGGAGTTTCCACTTCTTGAATTTTAATAGGAATCTAGGTGAGGGTGCACTGATTCGATTCATCGACTTTGCTTCCGTGAAATTGGTTAAATCAACATCTTGAAGGTTTTTGTCTCAAAAAGACTTCACATCAGTAAAATGCTAATGGTTGCTGCGTTTCCAATATTTGGCGAATGTTGCTCTAAACAATAATTGTAACTCATTTTAGTGAACTGTTGCTAATTAATTGGAAGCTATATTTCACAAAATGGAAACTCCCTTGATTTGAAAAGCTTTGCTTTCAAAAGTAGTTTGATTTTTAAGTACACTGCACAATATACAGAAATCTAATATGTATTGCAAAATGTTTTAAACTTGAAAAAATTTGTAATCTCATCAAACTTTTCATATTTGAGTGAATGTTAATTGTGCTAAGTTTAAAATAACGTTTGACTTTAAAAGTTTCTCCATATAACTTTATGGTTGAGTTCGAACAGAGTTTAAATGTTGATGGAGTACTCTCAAAGTAAATAAATACTTTTAATCTTAACTTACAAACTAAGCATAATATCTTAATAGGAATGTACAAAACTGAACGTCAGTTAATGTATTGTTGTTATGCTCGGTAGTTATTTATTTCAAGCATAATATGTATTATCCAGATTTAATGTTAGTTCGATATTTAAACACAAACATTATAGTTTTTTGTTGATTATATTAGAAATGGTATATCTCACCCTTGATAACTCAGCTCCGTACGTCTTAAGCTCCATTCGGATTCTCTATCATTAATTTTCATGAGTTTATGTGATGTTGGTAAACGGTCAGTAAACATAGGTCTGCTTATGTTAAACCGGAAGGTCCTACCATCCAGTCACTGCTTCCGTAAATCTTTTCAACATAGATTTATGGAGAAGACAACACATTTGTTGAGTGAAATGAAGTTTGAAATTGGAGATAAGTAATTCGATCCGAATTTCGCAACACCTTACAATTACTCACAGGATCAATTGTTTCTATAGCAAATAAAAAAAATTATTATTATGCTTTTTTTTGAAGTGATTTACTTTAGCTTAATGCAGTCATGTTAATCAGTTAAATTACCAAACCAAAATCCTGTAAAAAATTTCCATTTTGACTCAATTACTTTGAGAGGTTTAAATAAATCCGAGTACCACAAAACTGTAAAATATTCGAATGTCTGCAGTTAAAGCGACGTTCACAAAAGAGAAGCAAATATGCAACAATTTAATTTGATTTGCTCGTTCATGTACCACGAGTAATCCATTTTGGTAAAACGCATTGTTTCGTGCTTGAACAATGAAATTTAATTTCAGTTTTTTGCACTCTTTAGTCACTCGAATTCGTATCATTTCATTCAACAATAAAAATTTATTCAATTTCGACGGTGCATAAAACAAACAACTAATTTACACTTCACTAGCACATTCTTTCAACAGCTTATTTACAAAAAATAACACGATAAGCAAAAGATCATGTCCATAAAGTTGGAACGCCACAACAGCCAACCACAAAAATTAGTATAAAGAAATTAGGGGAATTGTACTGAAATCCACAAATAACATTCATAAAGGATAGAAAGGATAGTAGGTGTAAGAACATTGAACAAGAGAAGTTCAAGGAATATTTAAATTAAATGTAGGTATACTTTACACGTAGTTTTCTCTGCTTTTGAAGATTGTAAACGTGAAATGTTTGTTGTTTTTATCAACAATAACCTAACAAAGAACTCCTAAAAACCATTTGCACTTAGTTTCACAGAGAAACATTAGAGCTGAAATATCGATTTCATATCTTTGAAAACAAACAAGGAATAATTTAATCTAGCTATTTAAAGTTGCTCTCATTATCAAATGTCACTCAACATAACAAACGATCACTTTTAACTTAAAAGTTTCAAGTTCCTCTCAAACGATAATTGTCATTCTAATTAATTATTACTCCAATAGCCCCACGGAATAAATTCAAACACACGTAAATTTTTTAATAATAATAACCGCACTGAACTGCATACGCCATCAATCTTATGGTTAGAAGGGGAGGTCAGTGTAATATTTAATAAAATATGTATAACTATGTTTTAATATATGTGTAGTGTGTATTACGTGCTCAAACTTATTCTTGTTTTGATAAGTAAGATCTTTTTTTTGCAACAATATTTTAATTTACATTGTTATTAACATCAGATGGAATTCAAATCTACAGACGTCTGTCCTGTATTTTGGTAAAATATAAATTCACTTTCGGATGTTTTAATTATCCTTGCAATATTGCAAAGCTATTGTACAAGGCATCTTAAATAATCCAGAACAAGACAAATTGCTTGAAGTCACGCAAAATCGCAATTTACCCCAACATAAATAAATCCCTTGACTCCGCGAATTTCCTGGAATTCGAGAGTAGTATTCAACTGTATTATGTACAAAATTTCCGAATTGCATTAATATTTTCTAGAGGCATTGAAAATTGATTGATTCGAGCGCTTTAAAAGGAATCTCATTCATACAAAATCCTTTTGTTAGGTGTAAAGTCGGAAGTATTCAAATAACAAATTGCATTGCAGAGTGAGAAGAAGTGCTTTAAAAATTTAATTTATAATTTTGTGCATACTGGTAACTTGAATACATTTCTTTCATTATTCAATATTTAGTTTACGAATTCAAAAACGTACCGTGCTCCTATTAAAATAATACAAAGTGCAAATCTTTCTAAAAGTCGCATTTTTGCGTTAAGTTATCCAATAATCTTCACCACTCTATATTCAGAATATAATTTGAAATAACGAGATCGAAACGGAACCTCTATCTCCTGTAAGAAGGATGTATCCGTTAAAAGTCGCTTCTTTTTTTTTACAGAAAATGCAGCTAGAAAGGAATGCATTGGTGTGTACTTAATGGAGTGCAAAGGAATAACTGTGTGAATAGCAATTTTTCACTCCTGCCCAAGGGAGTAATAAAAGCTTCAGTGGGGCACTCTGAAATAGCGTCACGGCTTGATAAATGTAATCCTATTAAGAATAGTAATTTGAATTTCTTGTTAGTGTTTTCCAGAGGAGATCAGTGTGCATAGCAATGACTTCTTTAGACTATGGTTTCAATTGAAGTGAAATATTTATCTCGTCTTTAATGTGTCATTTTTTAAAAAAAATCAAAATAAAAAAAATGACGGTGAAACCGAAATTTTATTATTTTACGAAAAATACCATTTATACATATATCACTTTAAGGGGCTGCCATTTATTTTTAAGGATTAAAAGTTCTTTCACATGAGAACCTGGTTTTGTCATTTATTGATTTATTTTCACATAGAATCTGGATAACTCTAAATATCGGAAAAATTATTTGTGGTAATGATTCTTTCAAAGGTTAAGCTGGCTTTCAGATCGAGTGCGCAAGACTGCCCAGTAAATATCAATTGTGTGTTATCTTCTATATATATAAAATCCAAAACCCACTGACTGATCACTGCTTCTCGGAAACCGCTGAACCGATTTCCATGAAATTTTGTATAGTTCTTGAACTTATCTCATTGGTGTTCACTAAGAACCAGTTTTTTGAAATTCCACCCCTAAGGGGGTAAAATTGGGGATGAAAGTTTGTATGCCATTTTTGCTGTAAAAATTCATAAAAATTGATATTTGGCCTTTTGGTTAGAAATAAAGTTAAGAAACACGTCTATCAGAGTTTTTTGAAAAACCCGAAATTCGTATTTCACCTTTTTGGTTAAAAAAAAAAAATGAGAACTACAAACCTCTATCCTAATTCAACCACCCAAAACCACCCTTGACTGAAAAAAACTAACTGCACGGGAAACGGTTTTATGTCATATATATTATACGTCGCGTTTGTAGTTGCAAATTCAAAATGTAATCTGTAAAGACTAAAGTGTTATGATTTTGACCGACCAGGGTGTAACCGAGTAGACACCTGCTAGTTATTTATATAAATAAGTAATTTTGTTACAAAATAACGTTACTTAAAGAACAAGAAAAAAATTTTGTCACTGTTTTTTTTCGTTTTTTATCATAACGTTACTTATGTGTATATTATTTGGTTCTTTTTAAAATATTTATATCAGTAAATTATTAATGTAAGGACCAAGTAAGTAAATATGAAAACGGATTCATATGACTATAATATAGTTTGGAAAGATTGAATATAATTTCAACAAATGCTTAAGGTTGAGTAAACAATTCAATTGATTTAGCCAGTTCTCTAGAAGTCCTGCGAAAACTTGTAGAGTGCTTAAAAGTTGATAGAGCACAGGACTCACACTAGGGTTTCAAACAGTTTCTCCTTCAATAACTTCTGCAGGATTTTATTGTCAGAAATGGGATGTGAAATTGAGTTCAATGAAATGTCAGTGAAACAATTCACACCCAATCTGTTTTATTGACTGAGTCGAAAGGACACGAGTGCACTTTTAAAGTATTTGAGTTTGTTTTTTGAAATGTGTTTTCTTCAAAATAATTGTGCAAATGTTTTATTGAAATATTTTATAAAAATTTTCAACTAAACTTGAGATATTGGTACTTTTATCTAACAAGTAGTTTTCTGTCAGTGTTGTTTGATATTTTATGGAAATATTCATTATTCAATATTAAAAATGATAAGAACAGAAAATTGATCGACTATTCATAAAATACTAAACCAAAACCTTTCACTTGGTTTAATTTGTCAGTATAATAAAGTAACGTTTTTTTTACCAACTTATCATTAAATTTATAAATTAATTAAATTTATAATTTTTCCTGGTATTATCTACTAATTAAAGTACTTTACATTCATAACTGCGTATCGCATTACACTAATTGGGTGCGTCATATTTGCCACTTTCCTGCAATACTTTTCCCACTAATTGGAAATTTATGTGTGGCAAAAAAATTATTGCAGAGGAATTCGTTCATATAAATTCCTTCTGGTCAGTGTTTCATGAAACTTGCATGCACATTTTCTGTTTATTAAATGAAAACAGAATAGACAAAATATTTCTCAAAAAACGCGTAATTTTAAATAGAACATTTCCTTTTCATATAAGTTTTTTTTATGGTTTACTTATAAAACAATGGTTATATACTGGAAAAGCTTTAAAAATACCAGGTTCTTTTAAAATAGTGGAATGGAGAGACTTCAATAAAGAACTTGTTACGCGACAAAAAACAAATGGTAGTAAACAATTATGCACACATACATCTTCCGGCGAACTTCAACCGATACCCTTTCTGCATATAGTGCAACTGTCATATAAGCTCCTGGAAAAACGCAAAATTTGCATTGAAGTAGTGCAATTGTGCAACAGATGGTTTTATGTACGACGTTGCATTCAGTGTACCTAGTACAATCGTAATGTAATACCTTTGAGTTACACAACAACCAAAAGAACCAAATTTATTGCATGAACGGCGCAAAAGCAATGCTTTGAAAATTGCATTCATTCCAAAAATGCTATCTGGAAATTGTCGCTTTTTGTTCCGAAATTGCTAAATTTTGACCAAAGAACCGTTGCATGAGCATCACTCAGGAGATGTTGAATGACGTCAACGGCGATCCAGATTTGCTCAAAAGGCTAATAACTGTTGGTGAGGAAATATGGGTATGACGTCGAAACCAAAGCTCCATCATTCCAATGGAAGCGCCCGGAAGAGGCAAGACCGAAAAAGCACGGCAAATTCGGTCAAATGTGAAGGTGTTGCTCACTATTTGTCTACGTTGTAGCCAGGTGAATTTGGGTGCAACGGTCAACGAACGAATCTCGTGAGGGTGACGCCCGTGCCGCCATCGCACGTGAAAGCAGCGATCAGCACATTCTCGGAGAAAGTGAACGGCCGAAAACCAGAGCTCACGTTTTCCTGAGTAATGCTGGCACATCATAAATTTAGGAAATATTGCTAATATCGATAATTGTATTGTAATTTAGGAAATCAATAAATTTTACTTTTGTACTGACTGGCAACGAGAGCAGTCGTGTTTTACTGAACTACACATATAACCATAACTACTAAATTATACACTATTTTCTTACAACTTTTGACTACAATGGTGTGGTGTGGAGTTCTTGCCACAAGGTTGTACAATGTACAGTCAATAAGGAACATTATAATTTTTCCAATTTTAAAAAAAAGAATTTGAAACATCAAACGTAAAAGAAAATCGTATCATTTTGATATGACTACTTATTAATTTTGATATGACTAATTATTAGTAAAATTTAAATTCAATAAGAATTCGTATGGTTTTGATATACGTTCTTATCAAAATAATATGCTGTTAAAAAGTAATAAGCTTTCATATCAAAATAATATTTTGTTCGTATTGGATACATTTTGTGTCGGAATCTTATCAATTTTACAGCGGAAATTTCATATTTTTTCTTTCAGTGTCCCTACAAGTTATGTGCCGTTTGCGTTAAGCAGTACGAAGAAAACGCCCGGATTTGTGGCAAAACAATTTATGGCTGTTGCATCACAAAAATGCACCTCACACACATCCTTGATTATGCCCCAACCACTGTATTCACCGGACTTGGCCTCCTCTGACTTTTTCTTGTTCCCAAAATTGAAGAGAATCATGAAAGGACGACATTTTGCCACGATTGAGGAGATAAAGACCGCATCTCTGAACGAGCTGAAAAGCATACCAAAAAGCGCATATCAAAAGTGCTTCGAGGACTGGAGAAAGCGCTGGCACAAGTGCGTGATATCTGAGGGGGACAAAATAGATGTGGGTGAATAAATAAATAGTTTTCGAGAAAAACCAAAATTCACCTTATTTTTTGAACAGCCCTCGTATATCTGCAGTTTAAAAGTGTGAACTTGATTCAGACTGTTTTTTTAGACGAAATTAGCCTGAAAATTCTCCTTATTCATTTAAAAAAATTCTTTGCCATTATTCATGCTATTATATCAAGGATATAATGAC
This sequence comes from Leptogaster cylindrica, assembly GCA_963082835.1. Lineage (NCBI taxonomy): Eukaryota > Metazoa > Arthropoda > Insecta > Diptera > Asilidae > Leptogaster > Leptogaster cylindrica. The sequence continues at coordinate 20,510,143 of OY720105.1, read as the reverse complement.
ATTTACTCTCCATTTATATTCAATATTATCTCGAAAGAATGAATCAACCCATCTGTTGCAAGAAGTTTTTCTAACGTTAATCCTTTCAGAAAACTTTCCAATCGAAATCTTCTGGTGACTTTTTCACTGAACCTAATTTAAGGGTAAATAGGACGGAAAAGCATTTTCGCACATGAAAAGTAGTTCGCAAAAGTTTTTCCAAACTTTTGTCACTTTGAAAATGCATCGCTCCCGAGCCAATCATAATGTAGTTAGTTTGGATGGAGTGAAAAATGGCTGACATACTTGGAAACATTATTTTTCAGCTTCATATAAAAATGTTTATGGAGTGCGTTAGCCTTCGTACTCCCGCTCGCAATCCTCTCAACAAGTGAGTGATGTCAAGTTACTTCCAAATTTCATTTTAATGTATTACCAGTATAAGTACCTCAAATTAGAATAGGAGCGATATTTTTATATAAATTATATTAAAATATACTATATGATATTTTTATAGTTTATTTGGGCATGCTTTGGAATTAACGTTGGACCAACGTAATATTATTAAAGGGTTGAACTTTAGCATTGCCAAAATTTTAAGTTTTCCGATATCTTTCTCACGCTAAAGCAACCCAGAATTTGATTCAGGGATTATTTCAAAGATATCATATTGTAAAACGAATATTCCGTTATTTCACAGTTAAGCTAAATGATGGCTTTGACAGGACGTCAAAGATTATAAAAACAATTTTGTTTTCAAGTATTATCTTTCGCACAACATTCACTCCAACTTTATTTGTTGAACCTTGAGAATTGAACTGAGCGACTTCTGTACTTTTCTATTGGTAATTATATTTTATATGAAACATAGTTTTTGTAATTATTCTTTGAACAAATTCGAAAAGTTTGGATTTTACTCAGGAAGTTGAAATGTATTTTACAATTTGAATCTGTAGATATTCATGTATAACAATTGTTGTTTGAATGGATTTCTGTGTTACCCCATGAAAATTACCACTATTAATTAATGATTTATTGGTGTTTGACTGCTGCCATTTAGAGTATGTCAAATCAACCCATAAAGGCTAACCATAACAATATGTGCAATGTGAAATTAGAGAAGGGGGGAAGAAAGGGGTGTTGACGGTGGGAAGTTAATATTTGCAATCAATATTATCTACAATCAATGCCGATTACCTTTTGATAATTTTAGATGCAATTGAACTGAGAATTTCAGTGTTTTCGAAACAATATCAGAAATCACAAGTGATTTATGGGTTCACTTCCATAATTCTAGAGTGGACGGTTATAAAGGATATAACAAACGAATATGAATCCAGGAAGGCATTTGAATAGCTATGAATGATGTGAGAATAAAATCATAATGTCTTATTATATTCTAATAATAACACAAAATAAAATCGTTGTCTATTTACGTTTTGCTCGGATTCAAAAATATCTTAAGAAGTAGAAATTGAAAGTTTTTATAAAATTAGACAAAGCAAAAATATTTCACGTTAATGTTAATCTCACAAAAAAAAAAAACCGCATTTCACAACTTACCTGATGGAAAATTAAAAGTAAACAAACATTGCCAGTAATTTGCTCTCTGTACTAAAGCCACAAATTGCAGAATGTTGCATCAATGTATGAACAATTCCAGGCTTTGATAGCTGCACGTTTTATTTGCATGAAGGTGATGGCTTCGTGTAAAGAGAATGGAACTCGTTTACTTTGTCCTGATCAAACGATAATAAAAGGTGTTATAAAATATTGTTTAGTGTCAAAATAGAACTTTGTGTTTCACAGGATCAAGTGAATTTACTTCGGGTTTCTTTAATACCTTTTGTGTGTGTCGGAAATGACAATAAATTAAACATTTTGGAAAATCTATTAGTTTTCTGTAACCACAATTCGAATATTTATCTATATTATGTTCTTTTAATTACATAATTGCATGATCGATTACTTAAATGTAAATTCGATAAGTCAATTTTCATTGAAAATTGTTCATGTGATTTGAAAGTTAATTACATACAAATTGAATTATATCAAATGCAAAACCAGACTGAGCAAAAGACTGAGATGAGCAAAAGTAAATCTATCACGAAAAACCGATTAAATGAACTCTGAAAAGTAGAAATACAAATCAGATTCAGTTTTTGTAGTCAACAACCTTTGACCTGGTAATTTTTGCTCAGATGACATCAATCAATTTAAGTTTGCATGATTTATTGCATAAATTCGCTGGTAAAAGTAAAAGTCATAAAAAACGAATGTTTTCATTGTTACAAGTCTTTTGAAATTCTTTTGATATTTAAGGAAAATGAATACAAACTGTGGATTTTTCTGGAACGACATTAACAAAAGCCATTCACAACCACCGATTTAACGTTGTACACGACTTTTCTGGTTCTTTAATTTGCAAAATTTACTTGAAATAACGAATAATACGCAAATTGTTCGAATTTCTGCTAGGATGTCTTATTTAAAATGCTGCAAATGTACAAGGACACTGCGATGTCCGAAATTTCTAAATTTCTGCCTGGAAGAGAATTTCATTGCGCATCAAATTGTCCTTCGATTGAGTGAAACATCCTTCAAAGGAATTCATTTGCATTCAACTACGGTTTCGGAGGACCTAGAGATAACGTTATTTGTAGTTCGTTCTTCTAATGAACTAAATGACAAAAAAGGATTTCTTTGTAATGTAGAACATTGAAAGAAAAACTTGAAAAATTTTTATGAAACTCGACTTAATTCAATTTCCGGAAATATTTTCCTGCAATATTGCTACTTTTTAAACTCTAGGCAAATTAGAATTGCTGCTCCACAAACGAGGTACACACACTTGACTTAGTTAATTGTCTTATGAGTTATGGTAATAAGTACAAACCCTAGTTCAACAACCTGTACAAGTGTACGCAGGTGTATTTCCTCTCTTCAATTGAATTAATTGAGCTGCAATCCAGAACGAACATTGTATAAAAACGAAAGGGAGGAAATGTTATTACAAATAAATAACGAAAGTAGAGGACAGAAGTAATATTATTAAATATTAAGTATTAAAAAATATATCTCAGAAAACTAGGTAGATATAGTATTTTTTTTTTATATTGAGTTATTTCACACATAAAACTTTAATTCCTTTAATTTGTCTAATTAAAAAATCGATCACTGTATTCAAATTTAAATATAATAAAAACATATGACAAAATTTTCCTTGTTTCATACTAATTGTGAGTTGGCAAATTGTTCGTAGTCGAGTTTCACACATCTTATGATAACTAATAAACATAAAATAAAGTTTTAAATTATTTATTACAAGAACCGGGGAACAGAGAGTCTACGATGGTCGAAAGGATGCAAACCTAAAAAAATAAAAAAAAAAGTTGAAACTAAAAATACCGAGAGTAGTTATATATGTAAAATCCAAAACCCACTGACTTATTGACTGATCAGGGTTGCTCGGAAACCACATAAACGATTTCCATTAAATTTGTATGCACTTCAACAACTTATCTCATCGGTGCTCACTAAGAACCAATTTCTTCAAATTCTGTATGAAAATCCGCCATTTTTAAAGTAAAAAATTCATAAAAATTTTTATTTGGCCTTTTGTTGAAAATAAAGAAACATGTGTACCAGGAATTTGGAAAATTTCAACCCTGAGGGGGTAAAATAGGGTATGATAAACAAATTAGAGCAAATGTAAACAAACAGAATTAGGTCAAGAACACCTCTGCTTAACAAAGCACATTTCATTTAGCGTGATCGGGTGTACTGACATTTTTAGAAATTATATAAAAATGCAAGCATGCAGTTCCAGGGTAAACTTTTACTCAATGGAACTTCGCGCATAAGCGAGTCGAATTACCCTGCACTTGAGCCCCTTGCGCAAGTGCATCGACCAAGCAAAAAGTGCCGATTAAGGAAATATGTTCAGGAATGTATTAAGCAGAGGTATTGATTGAACCATTGACACCCTTATGTAGATGTAAGTATAATTTTGTATAAATAGGCTAAGCAATTATGAATAAAGCGGGATTTAGAGTTTGTCATTCTTTAAAGAATCATTTAGCAGCTAGCGCTCCACTCAACCCCTTGTTTTGCCTAACCGGAGTTAAAGCTGAAAAGCTGCTCCACTGGAGTCAAAGCCTTGTGGCTGCTCCAATCCAATCTCCCAATAAAGGAGTTAAAGCCTTGTGGCTGCTCCATTCCTGTTCCCCAAGCTCCAGTGTGAGTAAAAGCCTTGTGGCTGCTCTGCTGTGAAGCCCATCTTTAAGGTTGCACTACGGGTGCACTACAAGGGGATGAAAAGTGAAATAGGGAAGTTTGTATGAAAAATCGCCATTTTCGCAGTAGAAATAAATTCATAAATTTGGTTTTCCGCCTTTTTGGTTAAAAAAAAAACACAATGACACCTCACCCTCACCTCATTCATTTAAATCGGATGAGTATACTGTAGGCACTACGGTGGAACACACGTAAATACAAATCAACATAGACTTCTAATAATATAACGCGTTTTTTCTTTTTTTTTACCGTAATTGGGGTATAATAATTGTACTAATTTCCCTAATTTGTCGAAATATACCTACATGTGTGCTTTTGTTCATCATTCATTAAACGCAATTATTCAGTTATAGCGGTATGGCAACAAATCCCGATAAAAGGATAATATTTAGAAAGGATACAGTTGAGTTTATTTTCCGAAGTGCACATCATTACAATTTAATGGGAATGCTTTTGGGGGCGCTATGCTGTGTAGAGCTACGTATAAACAATTACACATTAATCACTGAATTTCAAATCAACTAGCTTGTATATAATTGATTCATATTGATTGTTATAAATTTTCAAATAGATTCTATTCACATGCGAATTAATTACTGTACTTTGTTTAATATTTGTTCTCAAACAGAGCGAATTTTAATTTATTATTGCGAGACTAGATTTTAGAAACCCGGGCATGTTTATACTGTCTATGCATTTATTGCATTCAAATTATTATTTGTGCATTTCAAGTTCATTTGTTCTTAATTGAGTTTTAAAATAATTTCAAGTTGTTGTTAATGGTTGATATTGTTGTAAAAATTTTAGCTTAACAGGTCGCCCGAATCAACGCAACGTAATAGCACCTAATTCCGCTTGTGTGCATCGTTGTCTGAATGAATGAATGTAGGTATATGTAAGGATTAAATGCTATCACAGTAGGAGCGGGGCGGAGATATTTTAAAAATAAATGAATTTTGATACACATAGTAATAAATCGGAATTGCAACAGCAAAAATACAAAAAATCCGTTTCGGCAGGCCTACAGGCTGAGGTAGATTTCGAAGTGTTTTGATTGCATTTATTAGGGTAATATATTTCAAAATCGAGAGTCTAGTTATGGATTTATTAACTACTCATCAAGAGCTTTTCAACGATACCCCACAAGACATGGTTTAGAAGAATTCGAATTTCCACTCCCACCCTCATTCGTACCCCATCAACCCCTAATTCGGTGGTGTTACCGTTAATATCATAGAGGTACTCTAATTTATTTACATTAAGTTACTCTCTAAACCTCATAGGGGCCGAGATATGACTTTTTAAAAATTTCATGCCCCTCCCCCGGCCACCCCCTTTGGGACGAATTTGCTCATTAACGAATTTAACCGAGCTATTAACTCCAGAAATAACATATTAATATTTCGTTCCAATTTCTTCAAAAATACGGCCTCTAGCGTGTAAATATATATATATATATATATATATATATATATATATATATATTATTTATTTATGTATATATATAAACTTTCGAACGGGGGGTGGTTTCGTACTAGGAAAGAATTTTTCGAAAGTCATGATGACATGGTATACATCTCAATAGGTAGATTTTTCTTCGAAATCTACCTAAAAAAGGTAAAAATATAGGTATGTAATATACCAGGAAACAAGCGACAAGAAATCAAATGAAGCGGAATGGAGCGACGTCATTTTTGACAGAAAAGTAATAGTTGTAATTTGTTAATTAATACCTTGTTCCCAACAATACGTTTATTTCGCACTTTCCTCTGTTTTACGAACAAAATTATTTCAGATTAAACAAACATTTAGTAATACCTATAACTATGGGTACAAAATTACTCTAGTTTAAGTTTTAATATAATTTATACAAACTTTGTAAATTAAATTAAAAAAGAAGCACAATAGTACGCATAAGAAGTACGCACAATGCACATGTAGAAAAGTTTTTCCTTACATTCCAATAACCTAACCGAAAAAAACCTTTTGTTTATTTGTTTTTATTTCAATTGCAAAAATTTTAATACAATACCTTGACAAACATTTTATTGTCCTCAAAATAAATATTGGCGGAGAACAGTTCAGTTCAAATTACGGTGATTGGCCGATCCCATATGTTATTTAATATTTATAATCCGAAAATAGTGGAAGCATTCTGTGAATCAACGATTAACTTGCATCCACGATGATATCAAATATTTGCCGGAGGAATAATTAAAATTTCACAATATGGAAAATGTGTAAATTTTGTTGATGGCATAAATCAATTTTCTGATATTTACCTGAAGGATCCTGCAAATATGTCATATCGTTCAACAATAGTTGCCGTTGCATATAATTTAATGAATTTTATTGAATACAATGCACTTCAGTGAAATTAATTTAGAATCTGTTCGTGTTTAAGGACTCCACATTGGTTTTATTGTCACAGTTGTGTTTTGTGCCTGTAACATTTTGCTGTAAAAAGCCATGTTATTGCAACCACCTGAAAATCGATTAACATTTCGAATTTATAAATGCGTTGAATTTCATTGGCATTAAATTGAACATGTTATCAGTTTTTGTGTCGTCTGTTTTTCATAATAACGAATACCTTCTTTACATAACAAAACTACAATCGAATATTAAGCTTTAAGACTTTTAATATAATCGAAAAAGCATCTGTTTTTGAGAACATTGTTAAATTTTTAATGAAGAATTTAATTTCAATTCTAGTTGAAATTAGTGTAAAGTGTTTGATACTTTCATTGCGTCTGCGTACCTTAAAACGGAAACTTTCCTTATTGTTTTAGAAAGTCAAAAAGAGAATCTCGAAGAATTGAAAAACCCTTTTCCAAACTTTCTTTCTATTTTTCTGTTAACTTACTTGTCTAAAGAGGATTTCTTTTTAAGGATTTTGTTTTGATGAGAGCTTCCTAAAATCTATATTGATCTATAAAATCTATCTACATATTAACTTAATTTAATTTTGTACTAAAATAATGCTTGAACTAAGAAAGCTCTAAAAATGTTAAATATCTCAGTACGGCGTAAATTTTTTAAATAGCTTATTTTTCACAAAGTGATACAAAGCCATTGATTTTATTAGGAGTATAATCGATAAAAAAAATACTATCGCAGAGAAGGATTTGTTAAACGATAAATAAATTCGCATCAAAGCATGGACATTGGACATAGACATAAAAACTTCAAGTGGTTTTACGGTAATTCCCGAAAAGAGTCCCTATGTTTCCAGTTATCCTGGCGAAATCGAATCGATTTGAGCCTTTCTGGATTCCCTTAAAAAATTCTTAATCTACAAATCCTGTATCGCTAATATGAATCGGCAAAACGAAATTCATTCTAAATTCAAAGTAACTTGTAAATGAACTTATGAAGTTCGAAAATGTGTAAAAAGCTTTTATATAAAGCGTTCCGTTAATTTTCCACTGAAACAACATTTAATTTTTCATTTGCTCACTTAAGTGCTACTTCCTTGACAAAATTGTTTGAAATTGTTTATAGAGGTACATGTAGTTACAATGTACATAGGTACTAGCAAGGTACTATAAACTTTTCAGTTTCTTCTTATTCGATTTATTTTAAATAATATAGGTATTATGCCATACTTTTAGGTAATTTTATTCTGTCTAAATTATTTTAAAAACACTTTAAAAATTAACGAAACGGATTTTGCGAATTTACTATTCCGGGATATATCTTAATATAGAGTACAATAATAAACATATGGTTATTTTTTGCACTTCAAATACATTGCTTTAGTTTTTACTCATATTTCGCAAACATTTTACAAAAAAATGTGAGAAGAATTTTTTCAGCGCAACTTTACATCAACCACACAACCATACGAGAGTGAAAAGCTCTGATTCTCATCTTTTAATTAAGTCTACACGAAATCGTCCCAGAGCCTCCCAGGAGGATTATAATTACTCCATTGTCATAAGCTCGTTGTGCTGATTGCAATTGGAGGGCAAGAAAAAACAAATACAGCAATTACAAAAAATATTATGCAGCATTATATTGGTGCAGTATTTTCGAAACGCATGAGAATTCGATTTGTTGCAACAAAATACTGTTAATTTTAATTCACGGACCATAAAGCGATTTGTTCGTTCAATTTGCTTTGTTTTCAAAATCTCGCTTTCGCATTTTGATGCAACATTATAGATTACTGATGATACAAAACACAGAAGTTGGCAGATTATGCAATTCTGTTCCATTCATTGGACTTAACAATCAAAAATATGTATTAACGTTCGTTTAATTATAATTTTGTATGGGAATTGAAACACTGCGTACTTCAAGCATTTCATTTCGACTGTTTTGTACCAACAATAGTAAATTTCTATATATACAAAAAAAATCCTTTTAAACGTTTCCCATTAAACCTTTGTTCATTAAAATTACTAAGAACTTCATTTAATAATGTCTCGATTTGAGTAATTAAAGTGTCGTAAATAGTTTGTTGTTTGAACACAAATTTTACTACATAAGAGAAGAAAAGTGTTGCACATGGGAGTAATTTTTGAAATGTTCTTAACAGTTCCATTCCACATATCACACAAAACAAGCACAGCAAGAAATAATCTTTGTTGTGTGTGGCTTGATATCATATAGTGAAATACATTATCCAGAACATTAAATTAACACCATTTATATCTCAGATTCTCCTATTTCCAAATGAGAATGTGGCAATGAAGAACCTCATGCAATGTCCTTACTCCTTCCTCTGTCTTCATTTAATCCTCTTAATGTGTCGATATCGTATTTTGACAAAATATTTGCACTGGAATTTCGTTGCTTAAGCATTTACTGCTCACTGAATTGACACTACAAGTTGAATTTAATCAGAAATATATGTCCCTTTATTTTTCGTTTTAAATCTGTTATTCCCATAAGTCGTGCTTGCGAGTGTTGAAATGTCTAATATTTGCTGTGGCTTGATTTTTGAGCAAAAAGTCTAGTCCAGTTTTGTTTTATAACAATCTGCAGGTCAGCAGGTGTGATTAAAAGTTAGTGAACTGCCAGCCAATTTAATCCAAATGGTTACTCCTCTGTTCAAAGGTAGTTGCTTCACTTTTCTTTGTCACAAAAGGCAAAATTTTCAGTCACAATTCGGTCTTCATTACACAGCAAATGGTTTTTCTAAAAGCTTTTAGCTGTAGACAAAGGACCAACACTAAAATACCACTATAGCAAACTTAACTGAAAACAAAACGTTTCGTAAATGCTCTCATGCATAAAACTGCAGTCGTGCATAAACTTAGCACGGGGGTAGGTATTATAAAAATAATTTCCTTATTTGAATTTGATATTGTTTTAAAGTACAAATTACTTAAAATCGATAAAAAAAGAAATGTGATGAAAAGAAGAATGGAATAAAATAATTTTATATAGTTGAAAATTTTGCAATGTTTATATTTAAAATTTTCATTTGTTATGTAAGTACATATTGAAGAACCATCACTTTTAATGAAGCAATCTATTTCCTTATATCTACGGATTATATTTTTAAACAGCTCAAGAAAACCCGATGCCATATAGTATTCGCTTCTTAACACAGATTCAAATCTCTTCGACAATATCCTGACCTTTAAAACTAAACACCGGAAAATCACAAGCCATTTGAAGTGCGTTCGTGATTCAGAAATGTGATCAAAGTTGTCATTAGCTCTTTCTAGGAAAACAAATGGCAACTGAGAACTACCCCTTTCGACCGGCTATTGATGTAGCCATCGTGTACCTTTCGGCCCATTAGATTGATCCTCTCCTTAGGGCATTATAGATACACACAAAGGATACAGTACAATTTTTTTCAGCACGTTGTTGGAGATTTCTAAAGAGAATTTTGGTTTCCTTATTATTGTGAGTAATAAAACAAACCTTTTTAAAAGTAAACCCTTTTAAAGTACAGTTGCAAAATGTTGCATTTTTTATCCTTAGATCACTTCATAGGCTGTCAAGACTGATTAAATTTTTTCATTTTTCTAACCATGTGAAAAGCAAAGAAAACTATTCTTTGAAAACATTTGGCAATTTCTCGGTAAAGAAGCAGTTAGCAGCACAAAACTAAAAACGCTGCAATGTCTTTACACATGGGTTTATAATTTCTGACTGAATACAATGACATTGGTAATCCTCGCAAGCAGCATTTATTTTATTTTATAAAAAAAATTTTTTTTTCATTTTCTTTTAATTCTTCACTCTTTTGTCAAAATCGACTTCTTATTCGATATCCTTTCCCTAAAAAACATAAAAAAAGATACCCCACATGACCAAGTTCACAAAAAGTTTAAAAATGCGTAATTTTACCCCACTTTTTCACCCATAAAACCCCAGGGTGTATTCCGATCAAGCTGCCGAGCTTCGGGACACAACTAGGGTCCAAATGTAGCCTATATGTGAAAGAACGATTTTTTTCGATCGCTAATTTAGAGAGGTATCGGTATCGCTGGCACGGCGGACGGCGGACTGACTCTACGCATCTTGAAACGTAAGAAAAAACATTTGAGGGGGTATTAAAAAAAATTTGTGCGAACCGATTACAAAGGTGTATTATTCAGAGAATAATAAAACAAAAAACGAGAGAACTACCCACTACAACTACACTTTGCTAAAGGAACCGGAAAAAAAAAATCGTCCTACAGGCAAATAAAAAGGAAGTGCTCAAAATTAGAGATTTTCTGCAACATGACCACACAAAAAGCCTCCAAGACTGAAACTTTGAGGCAAATAAACAGTGCACTTTTACTTTTGCATGTTTGCATTGGTGAACGAAGCGCTTTACTGATGAATTTTTCACACAACTTAATTAAAATTTGCTTTGCCGGAGTGCACTATTTACTACGGCATTGTTGAGTACGATTTAAAAGCATTAAATACAGTATGTTCTGTATGAGTTGATCCTTGGGGGAAGAGCCCTTGAAGAGGTTATTCACACTGACATTTTAGTGGCTGCCTTTAGGTGAAAATTGTTCGTGGATGTTTATTTTTAACGTTTGTAAGCATTTTGTATAAATCTGGTTCTATTAATTATAATAAAATATGTTATGGGAGTTGCGTATTTAATATGTTTACGTATGCGGAAATTCAAAATAATGTGCAAAAGCTTGAAATTGCATAACACGACAGTTATCATTGGTTTATTAATGATTACAATAACCAATAACAAATTGGTAATAATTTTAATAATTGCTTCTGTTAATTAATATATTATTAGATATAAAAGAATCAGAAGTCAATTGATAACTAAAAATCTAATTCAATAATAGATAGCTGATAATATAATCAATATAATCAAATAATTAATAAACAAAACGAACAGGCACAAGTTCTGATTGAACTAAAATCTATTGAACATAATGTAAAAAATGTAAATGTTCCAATCGTGCAGCGTTGTATTTTTAAAGTAATAATCTTTGTTGTTACCAAAAAAAAAAAAAAGGTTCAGTTTTATTCCCCCCTTTCTTTCAACCCCGTACAATTTTTTCACTGCAAAAAACAATCATCCAGCTATCCAGTTATACTGGCCACAAGTTGAAGAATGTTCAAATTTAATGAGCCACTAAGCCATACTCGATTTCATTTTGTTCTGCTTTACCTCAAAAAGCCTCTTTTGAATAGATAAATACTTGAAAACCGTTTTAGCGTGAAGGAAGATTGGAAAAAACGCTCTTTTATAAAAAATTTGGGATCCGTGCCTAAAAAAATTTTGTTAAGAATTTATTTATTCTCATGTCAAAGAATCTTAATTATTAATGTAATTTTATTTTCTAACTACTTACTAGAAGCATTGTTTAAAAGGGTTACAGCAAAACGACGACTGCAGATATGTTCCCAAGTAATTAAACTTCATTTTGAATAGTAAAATTCAGGATAGAATCTATAATATTCATATCGGTGCCGTGTCCAACGCATACATTACAATATAAGTATGTACATATGTATGTGGAATTGAGTTGTATTTAGTTTTCGAAAATCTTCCTAATTGTGGTAATTTATCGTAATTCCAGTCCAGAATCAGTTTGGCTCTAATTCTCTATGTAGAAGCATTTTTCTAATTAGAGGGCAAATGTGTGTCTGTAATTGATGGTCACATTCGGCAACCATTTCATTGGTGATTTTGTAATTGCATACGAATGACCGTTGATGACCGAAGTTCAGTCATTGACGCTCGAAAGAGCTCACTCCATTCAAGAGCGAAGGGAGTGAAAACGTGATTTGCATTTGCATTCGGAGAGAAATTGTAGCATATTGTAGCAGTTGTAAAGGAGTCATTAGGATTTAAAGTAAAATTCAGTTGTAACTATAAACATTATTGTTTAAAAGAAGTTCTGTAGGAGACAATACAATCAGCATTTTTATATTAACCAATTTATCTTCTACAAAGAAACGTTTCTTCATTACTTGTTCGTTAAAACTTCAAAATTAAGATAAACCCTCCGATTATTCAGGAAGCATTTATAACTCCCTCTTTATAAGATCCCGAAATGATTAAAAGTCACTAATAAACATTTTTGCGGTAAGAACATTAGCCGCTAATTAGATGACTAATCTTCTTCTCGCTGTTTCCTGGATTACGTGATAATAAGGAGATAAAAGTGTACACATTATTCACACCTGCTGATGGCTGGAAGAAAATTTTACTTTCAAAAACAGCGGTAGAAACGAATATTTTTATACTTGTGACCTTTTCATATTGTTATTGGATCCGGTGGGGGTCGGGTCGGTGGGAACATTTTAGATGGATTTCGAAGAAAAATCTACCTATAAAGATGTATACCATGTCACGACTTTCGAAAAATTCTTTCATAGTTTTTCGTTTCATGCCTTCCTGAGTACAAAACCACCCCCCGTTCGAAAGTTTATATATATATATATATATATATATTAACATGCTAGGGGCCGTATTCTTAAAGATATTGGAACCAAATTTTAATATGTTATTTCTGGGGCTAATAGCTCAGATAAGTTCGTTAATGAGCAAAATCGGCTCAAAGGAGGTGGCCGGGGGAGAGGGTTGAAAATTTTTAAAAATGATATATCGGCCCCTATGAAGTTTAGAGAGAAACTTTTTTGCATAAATTACAGTACTCTCCATGAGCGTTAACGGTGACACCACCAAATTAGGGGTTGGTGGGGTACGAGTGGGAGTGGGGGTGAAAATTCGAATTTTTCTAAACCACGTCTTGTGGGGTATCGTTCAATAGCTCTTGGTGAGTAGTTTATAAATCCATAACTAGTATCTCGATTTTGAAATAAATTACCCCAATAAACGCAATCGAAACACTTCGAAATCTACCTCAGCCTGTCGGCCTGCCGAAAGGGATTTTTTTGTGTTGCGATTTGTATGGAAAAATGATTTCAGTGGGTTTCATAGAATTCATTTATTTTAATATAAGTAGTCACATAATTAAACTGCTTAGAGGCACAAATTTAATTTGTTTTCAATTTCAACAAATTGTATTGATTTACAATACAATGGAACTTACTTTCCAGTTAATTTTATTGGAAGTTTTATCAGCTTTCCTGATTTTCTTTACATAACGGCGTACAAGCCTCAGCGGGAGCTTATCCCAAAACACTTATCATGGAGAAAATTTCCCACATCCAATTCTTAACGACTTTGTAAACTGTTTATTTCGTTGATCATTTTTGTTTTCAAAAATTTTTTTAATAATTGGTACATTACAGAATTGCAATTTATTTACTACAGACTTAAAGTAAATTCAAAATCGTTCTTAAAAATATTTTTCTTATGTTCATATTGTAGTACCAAAGGGAACGTCTTCTTTTAGCTTTCTTAGACACCTTAATATAAATTTACAACCTGTGGGAGTAGGCAGAGGTGTTGACATGTCCGTGACATGAGTTATGGCAGCATCGAGGGCGATAATCGCAACCACATCAAATTGGGAGAAAATAAATCAACAGGAGCGGTAGAGCGGATAAGGCCCATAAGTGTCAATAGGGTTTAACACAAACACTAGTGTTATGGCCAACGTAATACTTTAATATCCCTAGCAATAAATCATCCCAGATACGTATTTCACCCCCGCACAAAATGAGGGTGAAATCAGCCACTCAGTACAGATGCACTCTTCATGAAAAACTTTAATGGATATTCGAGTTGCAAAGTTTTTCATTTTCCATTCTTACTTCCAGACGAAACAATTTAATTAAAGCAGAGATTGTGCCTGGTGTGCGTTCAGAAAGCAAATGTTGCCATCCCTCTAGATGGTTATTTAATTGACTTTCCATCTTCAAAAAGCAGAATTCAGTTCCTAATTGCGTATTGTTTTACGTATTTCTATTTTGTATAAACAGAAATTCCAAATTTTTTTGTAGAACCGTGAGTCCTTGGACGTATTAATATTAAGAATTTGACGAAGTTTTTAAAGCACTGCCTCTTAATATTTTGGAATTTAAAGAAGTTGCCATGGAAAATGCAATCCTCTTCTTGCTCATTTCGGACGCTGGAATTTAATTCAAAATACATTGCGGAATGATGCAAAACGGCTCATATTATCCGGGGAGAGAAGAGCTTTAGTAGCAGGTTTGCAATTAAATTCGCGCGTAGCCTGGACGAGTTTTATCCACTTATAGCTACTTTAGTTAAACATTATCGGTTAATAAAATTGAGTAATCACTAGGCTAATGTAATCTATTGTTAAAGAAGCCCTTGTGACCCCTTTTATGGGCATTTGTTTAGCGAAATGCGTACCATTTCAATCGCTGATAGTTACGTGATTCAAAGATAACAAATACATGTAAGTGATGTAACGAAAAGCACGATTAATTGCACTACAATAACTTAAAGGTTATATAAACAGTTTACAAGTGTATCTTTACGTTTGTTGTATCCTTCGTTTATGAATTTTTCCTTTTATATTTGTATTACCTTGTGATATCTATTATCATTTTACACTGCACTAACACGACGGCAATGTTTAGGAGTTGAATCGTTTTTAGACCCGCACTGAACAGCAAGGATACAGAAACACATATGGCCGTTGAGGATGATGCAGAATTTAAGATCAGGATTTATATGGGAATGGGATGAACTCTGGTGGGTATTTTACACTCTGTCTTGAGCACCTCTTTCTCATTTTTCCAGATGTTTTTTCCAGTTTTATGGTTAGTATGTCAAATGAACCTTCCTTGGTGGAAAAGAAATGCTCTTGGCAAAACAAGGAACACTTTAATACCATTTAAAATGTTTTGTGTCCGACATTATTGGACATTTTAAGATAAATCTTCTTGTTTGGTTATGTCTTTAATAAATATCTTGCATCATAGAGAGAGGATTATAAATTTTGAAATAATCCCGTTTATTATCAACAAAAGTTTTTTTTGTTAGTTCGGGTTTTATGGAAAATGGCAATTTGACATGCACAATTCAATCATGGTTGAATTGCTTTAAATGTTATACTCGTACAGTGTTTTCTAGTGACTTAAGTGGTGCAGTGAAAACAACAAAAAGTCTTTAAAATTTAATCTACGATTTAACAATTTTAGGAAATGTTATAACGTTCTAAATGTATAACTATTTAATAACATTTTATGGTCAAAATGATACAAAATTATCTGTCATCGTACAACAGTTCAATCGAACTCACCTCTGAATTATTTTCAGAACATAAAATTTCAGGAGTTTAAGGGTTATGTGAAAGTTTTTGCAATGAACGAGTTGCCTTGACGAAGTCATTTCCAGTCTCAATTGGTCCTGAAGGAAGTGACAGTTCAATTTTATTGCACTATTTGGGTTTTACTAAGGTGAGTTGTATAAATTTGATCCTTTGAAAAGTTTTTTATGTTATGAATTCTGTTTTCAAAAAATCAGGATCAATTTAAAATATATACCTATTCGGGTTTTTACAATTGCTAAGTATGAATCAATTTTTTTTTAATGTTGTTTTATGTATAGTATCAAAATTAAAAAAAATTCAAGAAAATTGATTATTGGTAATGCGTTTTAATTGTGTCCGTTTTGAAAAAAGTGTTTTAAGTCTATTTACGCAACTAATTTGTAAAATTCTAATTAACAATTCTGATGTTATAAAATTTAATAATAGGAACAGCTGACTTTACAACTGTGTCCCTTACAAAGAGAAAAAGGACTTCCTTCAATGAGAGTTTTATTTGTTTCGGTGCAGAAAGCTTTTCGCTCTTTTCAAAAGGAATAAAATGTCAACTGAAAGAAAGCTGATAAAATAAAACTAGGAATCCTATTTGAGCTTGGCACAAACGAATTTAGTTATATCGTAAATTCTGGTGGTGGCCAAAGGATTTACCGATTTACGAGGTAGAGAAGAACTGCAGATGGTTACAGAAAAACGTAATGAGACGTCTAAAAACACGTGAAATGGAAATACTCATTTTTATTTATTTATAAAAGAAGTTTAACCTGGTGAAGAGTGCTCACGATAAGATAACGACAAGATTCATTTATTACTTCCATGTTCCTATTATATAGGAATGGAAGTATGGTGATGCTGCGAAAAATGGGTGTCCGAAAAAATCATGGAATCTTTTTCGGAAGTGCCTAACAACACTTTTTGGAAGATTTTAGCATGACATCACTCTGTCGACCATTGCGTCGGTCGCTCCGTAGTTTTTTGAAATAGTTATAATTTCCTTAAAAATCGGTCTTTTTCAAAATTTATAATTGCGTTTTGTTCAGCTCGCTGGGGTGTTCAGTTTTAGATTACAAGAAATTCACTAAGTAAATAGTAATAAAGGAGTTACAACGCGTTTTATAATTTTCCGATTTTCTACGATAACTGCCGCCAAAATAAATTAAATTTGGTGCGATTTGGTGGGATGTCGGGATCATGCCTAATGATCTTGAGTTCGATCGCTTTTGATTTGGCTACTCAACAGCTAAAAATAGGTCCACGGGTTTAGAATTTTCGAGGTTATGATCGTGGGTGCAGTAGTGGCAGTCCGAAATGAGCGTACCCCGCCACCAATTCTTTTTTCTGTCACCGTTATTTGTTTGCGTTGCAAGCGTATTTGTCTACCTGCAACAAAATGATGAACATGGAAGTAATGTGTGGCTATCCCACTCTAATAAGAACCACCCTCTGTCATACCCTACACTTTTGGCAAATTTTTGGAATACGCTATATAAATACGTATTTATTAACAATTCAATTTCGTAACATGAAGCAAGCACAAGTTCGGTGTTCAATAATTAATGTCGAACGTATTAAAAAGCTTTCTTGGAAATTGAAATCAAACATCAAAGTGATAAAAACCAATTTTATATAGTATCCGCCCATCGCAAAACCTATCGAATTTGAAATCCTTTTGAAGGTTCTATTTACGCTTTCAGATGTTCTCCTTGAAACCACATCGATGTTTATAATAGCCATCAGGAAAGGTTACCTAATTGTTTAATTATTTTAGGTTTGTAACTCAAACCCAATTAACTGGGAGTCTGGAACTCTGAAAATTCAATTGTTTATTAGTTTCATAATGTTCGGAGAAATGCGAAAAATTAATTATTAGAGTGAAAAGCCCAGAACAAGAAGAAAATCTAACTGATATAATTATTTTGGAAATAAATAAAACCATCTTTTATCAATCAAAGATTCTACAGAGTGATAATAATGAATTAAGATAACATTGATTAGTATGATTTTGCAAATCGTTGTTGCGCTAACAGACAGCTTTATTAGGATCTTTTTGTGCAACAATACGACTTTGTTTTATAGAATGATAAGAAACACAACATTTTCTTGAAGTCGGCCTACAAAAAACACCCTTGCTTCTATTATATTTTGTGTATCCTATTTCTTCAGGAACAATATATTTGAGGATAATTAGATGTTTACACCAAAATAATTAATCATGCCCTCCGCATTTAGTGAATTGCAAATAAGTTTTGTAAAAATATCCGCCTTGACAAAATGAAGGAGAAAACTCAAAATTATAATCTTTTTAATATACTTATAACAATACCATCAAAAATATCCCATACAAAATTTAATTGAATTACCTACTTAACATTTCTATCGTAATCATCAGAAGACTGTTAAATTAATTTAAACTTTCCTACAACCAAATTTTTCTCATATTTTATGCATAAGGTTCGTTGTACAACACTCTTGCTGTATTTTGCAGCTAGGGAAACCTTTAAAATTACATACTTCAAAGTTCAAAATTTAACTTGTGTATGTTTAATAGAATAATTAATGTTTTCAACAGTAATACAAAGAAAACTAGTTGGGAACTTATAATTGGCTGGAACACGTATTAAATCAATTATTGCAAATTAGGCCGGCGACATACTATCCCGTTTCGCGGGATGCCGCTGAGCGGTGTGCGTTTTTGTAGGATGAGGCTACGCAGGCACACTATCCCGCGCAGCGGCACGAAAAATCTGAGAACCGTCATCAGTTGAACTTTGATCAGTTGAAATTTGCCGTATGAAACATTACTTTCCTTCAAAATTCGTCCCGCAGCACAGGATGGTGTGACTGCTCCAAATGGATGGAATGTTCTCTTACTTTGTCCCGCAGTCCCGGTCTCCCGTTCTGCGGCAGCAGCTTCCCGCAGTTTTTAGCGGGTGCCGCATAACAGGACAGTGTGACTGCGCCTATTCCCGGCAATGAATTCTTGCACCCGTTTTGCGGGACTGCAAAGCGGGATAATATGTCGCCGGCCTTAGATTTATATCCCCTACTCCTGCACTACTTTTTGCAGTGATTTAACTAATCAGCAAAAGATTTCGTGACCGTAAAGTGGCGTTATTTGAACACCCCGGGGCTACTTGTTCACAAGGGGAAATATTCATTCCTGCTTCCTGGAAATCACAGTCGATTAGTTGGCAGCCTGATTTTGGAATCGTTGAGTTTTTGCCAGTCTACATATTAAATGTTTTTCCAGTGCAGCTGTCGAATAGAAGTAATGGAGGCAGCGTTCATAAAAGTATTTTTGGTGGTCATTTCTGGACAGCTGTGATGAAAGTAGTCGGAGAGATTTTTTATCCAGACGTAGTGATACCGGACGGGTTCATCGTCATCTTTTTCCTCCTCTTTCTCGCCATCCTCGTCATAGTAAACGTTCTGAATCATTAAAAGGTTCACGTGCAGCTCTTTCTTTTCCTTAGTAAGATATGTGGGGAAAACTTTAAATTGTTTGTTTCGCATCTTCCGCAGGATGTATACGTTGATGGAGTTGTCATTCTGCTTCTCGAACCGAGGAATTTGCTTCACTGTCATTGGGAATGTGATTCCGTCCAGTTTCAAAACACTGGAATAGTGGGAGTATGATGATGTTCTATAGGGGTGTTGAAGATGTTCAAGTGGATGTAGAGCTGACACCACCGCCCAAGCGAAACAAGCATCGTCTGCGTTTTGAATGTTACTGCAGGCTTTTTTATTTTCAATATGCTGGGGCAGGCTGATGTAAGAAGATCCCAACTGAGCTGCGGTGTGAATGTGTTGATATTTACGGCCAAGTTGACAATGTTCGATAACGCCCAACCACTGTCTTTTTCCTGAAACTCTTCTAATTTTTTCATTATAGGCTCCATTACATTCTGGTTGAACAACTCATTTATATCAGTGTTCCTATAGATGGGAGCATTTTTTGTGTTCATATATTTGAATTCGAACACCTCCTCATCCCCCTTAACAATCTTAAACTCCCCAAAGAAGCAGCTGTTCACCTTGAGGGCGGCTTCCTTCTTCAAAGCGTTACTGATGCGGCGGCGAGAGAGTCCAACGTGTAACAAGGGTAAGCTAATAACGACACAGACGTGGCGTAATTTAGAAAATATTTTCGTCTTCTTTTGTGTGGCAAGTAGCAAGATGTAGTTATTCAGGAAACGATGAGCTCGATTTCGGGCTCACGCATCTTCTTTGCGACAGGAGAATGCTGCATGAAAGAAAGAATGCCGCTCTGTTATCGAGTTAATATTTCCTTGCTTATCCACTTAAAGTCTGCATGCCGAATTGTGTAGAATTTAGGGCAGGTTCTGTTTCCCCTCTCTGTGACGGGATGCAAGAATGATCTTGTTGACGATCATTCAGCGTTAAAAAGTGATCACTGTTCAGTACCGGGTGGTTAGCGAAGCGAAAAGGTGATATTAGTGACAGGAAATTAAAAACAGTGAGTACTCTTACTGAATTTACGGTATTTGTTGTGTAGTTACTTGTGAGTAATTAGCTTGAATGCGTATAGTGTGTAATATAGTGGAAAACAAGTGCACCAGGGGTGTGGTCTCCTCCCTGGTGTACCAGTTAGTGAATGCATTAGGAGTGCGGTTTCCTCCCTAATGTTCCGTAAGGA
Source organism: Leptogaster cylindrica (assembly GCA_963082835.1). Taxonomy (NCBI): domain Eukaryota; kingdom Metazoa; phylum Arthropoda; class Insecta; order Diptera; family Asilidae; genus Leptogaster; species Leptogaster cylindrica. Next base: position 20,489,569 of record OY720105.1, on the reverse strand, counting down.
GCCAAGTCGCGTGGTGAGGTCGCGTGCAGTGGCGGAGTACCCCAATACCTGGTGTAGTTATCCGGTTGCGGGCGGGAAAATTTGCCAAATCCACCTCACCACCGCATAAAGCTTGGTATTCATTCATAAATGAATTGCAGTAATGACTAATGTATGAAAGTAGAATGCTAATAGTAGTTTTGAACACTGGAAGTTCAATGGTGCCTTTATGTTTCTTTTACAGAACCTTGTGTGGACGGGAGTGGCTGCCTCACCGCGTCAGAGTTAAGCAGCGATAAAATAATAATAACTAATAAAATCATATCCAAATATATTTGTGTGTTGTGTTTTCCGGCCTTTTATTGGTTTTTCCCTTTATTTATTTTTTTATTATGTTATAAACGCAGTCTCAAAAAAATTCTTTTGGCTCCTTATCGGCCAAGTTTATAATGACCTCCGTCCTCATACTGTAAATGAAAAATAAAACATGTGATGTTATTATGTCTAAAAATATTTTAAAGTTTCGACGAAGCAGATTGTACATCTTCCCATTTAACTCGGGTTGAGACCCAGCTTGGTCGTTTTGATAAGCCAGCTCTGGTTATTTTAAGTTTTTTTTTTGGGCACGGTAGCCTTGCACTAGTTTAATTCCATTAATGTAATTTTGTTTTTGACCGACAGTCTTTGCTGTCTTTAAGCATTTCCGAAGAGCTCTTAAAAGTATGGAGCATTCTTTAATACTTGGTACAAATAACTTGCGATTATTTTGAGCACTCTCAAACGCTAGTTTAGCACTTTGCACTAACTGCTTTACTTGCTCCATTTTCACTGTTTTTATTATAACTAGATATTTATATAAAAACCCACAAACGCTTAAGTCAAACTTTTATACACAGACCTAAATACAATCACACGCCAACTAACAATCGGCAACAATCTCAATTTGACAGTAGATTTATAAAGCGCTTATAGTACATTTCATACAGGAATAATTCGCTAATAAAGGTTTTCTGTAAAATTCTTTGCTTATGACGTATTTGCATTTTACCCTTAGAAGAGTTCTTGCTCGCATAGTGTTTAAAGGCATTTGCGAGAGAGTTCACTCTGTTTGATTCTTTATAAGACTTGTTAATCTGATTACTGTCCTCAAATGGTTTTGTGCAGGAGTATTATAAGAACGGATCCTATTAATGGTTTAACTTAACACCTTTTTAAAGACTGGACTCTAGGGCTTATAATCTTATAAGATCATTATAAGCGTGGAAGCTAATAAGCTACAAAGTACAAATGCGATGTGATATGTCAAAGCTTGCCAATTACATATGGATAAATTTATTAATTGTGTTATGTTATTTTCTTTATTTGAAGTTTGCTTTGGCAGTACTGTTTTGTTTTCGCCTGAATTGTGTGGTCAGTTCGAGGTTGTGGTATTTGAGGTGTGGTAGACAAAGCAATGGCGTATACAGTTGAGAGGAAACAAGAAGAGTGAGAAGACGTAAAATAAGAGATTTTTAGCAAAAGTTAAGTTGAGCAATAAACCTGTGAATAAAATATGTAATTAATCTGTAAATCAAATAAAATATATTCAGTTATTAGAGCATAACAAGTTTAACAATATATCTTCCATTTGCATCTAGTTGATGTGTAGCCTTGAAATGATCTTCACATTCTTGGTCATCTGCGGAGAGCGGTTTGTGAGATGTTAGCGAGATCTCCTGCTGAAGCCAAAATCGTTCGTTTTTCAAATCTTCATCGACGGAGTAGTGAAAAGAATTTGGCTGACTTATGTATTTTTCTGCGACGGATGGACCAGAGATAATCCAATCTAGCGAAGTGAGCTGGGCAACAGGTGAATCACTAGTTTCTTTAATGATCGGTCCTTTTAAAAGACTTCTGTACAAATCAGATACTATTATGATATCAATTGGTTCTGGTTTATTATGTTTCAGTTTATGTCCAGCAAAGTTAACCCGAGCTGATTGCGCCCGAAAGTGAAGTGATGGTTTCCCTGGCTACGAATGAGCAAAAGCCTTAAGTGTTTGAATCCTAGTTTCGAGAAATAATTTAAGTCTTGACCATGAGGGAGATTCCTTAGACGCTCCGAATGCTTGTTCCCATGCTTTAATGGTTTCAGAGTCGAGCTGGTTGACCGTCATGAATACAAGGACTGAATCCCAGTGATCGACAGGCTCTTTTAGCATTCTCAGCGTCCTTATTTCTTGGGAGATTACGTTATAAAACCTCTCGAGCTCGTTACCGCATTCCTTCGTCATTTTCTTAGTTGAGAACAATGACAGTAGCGACGAATGAATCAACAGGCGTGGATTCTCCTACCTTGAAACAAGCGCTTCCCACGAAGGGTGAAAGTTTTCTCCAACTATTTCCGTGTTTATGAGAATTTCAGCCGCTGATCCAGTCAAACAGTTTTTTAAATATTGTAATTTGATTTCATGTGGAATCGTCATTTCATTAATTACAAATGATGTAAATATTCCTTTAAAATATAGCCACTTGGACATAGTGCCATCAAATTTGGAGAGCTCTAAGCCTCTAAACGCGGTAAACGAGCACACCGAAAATTAGCCGACAATGTGGTTGATGACTGAGGTGGAGAAGAAGATCTGCTAGAAACCTTTTCTGCCAGCTTTTTCGAAAGCGCGGATAATTTCATGGTGGCATCCAGGTAACTGTCACGAGCTTTTTTAAACATGTCTTTTTTGAAGTAAGAGCGTTTCCTGAGTCTCTTTTCTTCCACGAATTCGACTTTGGTAATTGCAAGATTTATGGCAGTATTTGCATTGTAGAATTGCTGCCATTCAGTATTATTTTTGGATTCAGGACAAAATTTTACATTACGAAAAGTACCTATATTCCATAATTCAATGTGGTCAAGGCTTACCGAAATTTCTTATAACTAGTGATAATTCTTTCGAAAGTTAAACTCCCTCCCCCGCCCACCCCCTTGGGCCGATATTGCTCATTCACGAAATTAACCGGGTAGCTCTTAACCCTAGAAATAACATAATAAAATTTGGTTCCAATACCTTCAAAATTACGGAGTCATGATCTCAATAGATAGATTTTTCTTCGACGGCTTCCTACTAAATCTGAATTTCCCATAGTCCCAATGTAACTACAAATTCGTGTTATATATCAAAAATTGCGCAATTTTAATCTTTACATTTTACTTATATGCATATTTAAGCTAATTGTACTACATTATGACTTATTGGCTAAAAACCTGAAAATACCCTGCAGCCATCTTCAATAATCTACCATAATAAGCCTACGCACCTGCCAAGAATGGCAGACCTTTCGCCATCGCTTTTTTCAGGGCATTGTTACATAAGAACCCATTACCGGAAATTATATTACAATTACTTCTAGGTTAACTAAGAATTTTACTCGTCTAATACATTTTGGCCCTTTTTTGCTAATTTGAGAAAGTTAACCCTTTTTCAAGGGCCTGTATCTCGGTACCTATGAGCTCAAAACATACGTTTGACCAGTCAAATTAAAGAAAATTTAATGCTCTAAAGGCATATAATAACAAAATATGCTTTGTTTTTCAGATATAGGTAAAAAACCGAAAAAAGTTCCAAAATATAACAGTTTTTTGGCCGCCAAAAATTTTCCACAAGGAATTTTTATTGGAAAACTTAGGAGTAGGTACACTAGGCACCCATAAACAAACCCTGAAAGTTTCATTAAGTTCCGAATTTTTTGACGTACAAACCCTATACCGACTGGACTAATAGTATCCCATACTTTTAAAAATTTCTTAGCACTGTACTTTTAAGAACACCACTCTGAAATTTTGCACACTAGTAGCTTACATAACTATTTAAAATATATATATATAAAAATAAGAAGGAAATCAAAGGTGCGCATTTTTAGATATTCCAGGATAAAGGCTATTGTAACGAACCTTTTATCTTTTTTGGCCAGGATGGCTCTTGCACTATTTTTTCTAGAATACCTGAACCTTACTCTTTCCAACAAGCCATATTTAATGGCTGTATGTTAAGCAGCAAATTTTAAATGATTTTTTAAATGCAACATGAACCGAAGTTTCTGAAAAACTTTAAGAGGCCATATTTCCGCCAATATATATTTTTTTCAAATAAAAATTGTTGGTTTACATAACTCAGTTAACTATATTCGCAGACAAAATTTTATTAAAATCTGGCGATAACGATCCAAGGCCGTTGGTCGATTTTCCGTGGAATGACCCGCATACAAAAATACTACGAACGCTTTCAAAGCTTTCGAAGATAACGAATTAGTGCAGAGGTGCTAATATGCAATCTCAGTACTTCAAAAACGTAAACAAATTAACAATCGTATAATATACATATTGGCAAATAGTAATAACAAAAACTGATTCCTCGACAATGTAAAGGTATTGAAAACACTTGAGTGCATAAAAATGTAGGTAAGACAGCTACATTAAAAGCACATAAAGTTTTTATATATTTTTGTATGCATATATAAAAAGCAACTGTTATTCTTAACAAACGTCACCGCAATTTAGTCCAAGTCATCGGTCAGTTCCGTCGCGATCCACTTTTTGAGTGCACAGCATAATTATTCACTCTTCATTGTGAAAATAAAATGTCGATCAGTTTCACAATTAATAAGAATATTTTTGAAGGTAAAGTTCTGTTTCAGTTTCTGTGAATATTTAATAGAAATTTTTGTCCTTCCTCTGTGAAGTAAACCCAAAGGACTATCCGCCCGACATAACACTAAACACATTCATTCGGAACCATGCAAATTTATCGGGAACAAAGTTTATGTGCCTTGAAGGAGGTTGTGGGGCCTGCATTGTTACCATTAGACGAAAGAATCCTGCGACAAAGGAGCACAAAGGACATGCGACGAACTCGGTATGATGATGTATTTGAAAAATTAGATTGTGAAAATATTTTCCAAACAAATTTACGTAGTAGGCGATTAAAGAAAATTAAACAATACTCGAAAGCAAACCATTATTTTAACGGCGTGGATTGTGAGAGCAATATTATTGTTTTTTTAGATGATTAATACCCTCGACACACTATACGTAATTGGGACGTTGTACCTCATTATGAGGTAAAAGTGGCACATAATGAGGTACGGCAATGAAGTAAATCCTACATCATTGGAGAGGTAATTACGTATAAGCGCCATCTGTTGTCATATAGCCGAGTCATATCTAGTACATTTCTATTACATTTTATGTCACATGTGTTGAAAGCAATCGTTTTCCCAGGCTGCAGAGCAAATCTGTCAGCCAGCTTGCACCTAAACTAAAACTTTTTTAGCTACAACATCTTTAAAAACGAAATATTTAACTGTTAATGCAATATATTTCATTGAATCGCACTTTTTCTCCGTAAATTTAAATAACTAAAAACTCCAAACCGTTCCATAAATTATTGAATGTTTACAAAAGTCTAGAACTGTCAAGCGCAATGAAGTACAGCGCAGTGTGTCAATATCTCATTGGGGTCTACTTCATCATGGGGTGGAACGACATAATGATGTATAGTGTGTCGAGGGTATAATTGAACTTTTTACACTTGATTAGATTGATTTTATTTGTTTCGTATGCTTAAACTACAATGATGGCGTCCGCATTGACAGCAGTTGATGTAGTCTAGTAAAATTAGCATTTACTCAACATTCAAAAAAACAAGCTAAACCTTGTGGCATATTGTTCCATACCCTCCTCGTAATAAGTGATAAAAAGTTGCACGGCTTAGAGCGTCGGGTTTGCGTAAGAGAGGGGTGGGAAGGTGGTAAAATGGTACTTTTTAATAGTTTTTTGCAAATACCTCGAAAACCATGAGGCCTAGCAAAAAAGTTTAAAATCAAAATGAATTTACATACAATTTTGGAAAAAAAATGTTATGTTTTAGCCTATAAGAAGCTAAACCTAAAAAGTTTAATGGATGTAGGATAGGTGGTGGATCAAGAATTGATAGCCAGAAAATGAGAACGTCAGATGTTGGTTGTATTCAAAATAAAAGTAATATTTATTCAAAAAGACTAGATCACAGTTCTTCTTACAACTAATAATTAAAGGTTACGAATTCAAATACAATTATTTACAAATAGTTAGTCTAAATCTGATACTTCAAAATATATTGGTGATTTCAGTCTGTATAGTTTCTAATTATCTAATTCAAGAGTATATTTCAATGACTGTGATTGACAGTACTTGTACTAGTTTAATTGCCTGAAATTAGACAAAGGTTTACGTTATGAGTGGTTTTTCTGATAGCAGAGTCAGAGATACAAGTGTTTAATAGAAAGGGTTGATTGCTTGAGAGCTATGTAAAAAAGAGAGACCTGGATGTAGTATGATACTACTGATACCTAGTGTAATTGTACGGAGATCTAGACTGATATAGTAATAACTGAGGGTCGAATGGTGGCCCAATGCACTATGATGGTGCATCGATAAGTCGATATCTTGACTTATGGGCTGCGAGCGAAAGTCAGGTTGTAAGGCTGACTGAAAACGCAGTATGGCCGAGCACTATATGAGTGCTATACGAGTCAATAGAGGACTCGGAGTATCCTGCAAGCGGAGGTCAGTCGAAATGCTGCCCAAGGTGCCGCAAGCAGAGGAAAGCGTGGTTGCAAGGCTTCACTGGTTTGAATGCACTTGAACGGAGTCGCTATTTCCTGGGCTAGAACTGAAAGCAGTTCAATTTGCCAATAAATGGTTTAAGCTAGTAAGAGCTGAAAGCAGTTCTTACCTCTGAGCCGACTGAAAATGCAGTGCCGAATTGCTGTGGAGCCACCGTATTTATAGTCCCCGAAATGCATTGGGTTAAATGCACAAAGGGATAACGGTCCTATTTGGAGTGCTTGTGCACATGTGAATTTGCCTAGCTTCTAGCTTCTAGAACACTCTCATTTTAATTAGAAAATTGCAACTAAGCACGGTGGCAACCTAATATGATTTGGCTCAATGGTCTGTAACCCGTATAGTACTTGGGTTCGAATCACAGTCTCGGAAGACTTATTTTTTTCTTTTTTATTTCTTAATTTATTAATTTGTTTAGAACGTTGGGGGGCCCCAACATGTTATGTGCGTTTTTCGCTGCAGACAACGGTTACTGAGATATTGAATGTGTTAAATGCAATTCCTTTAAAATTCCGAAAAAGAAGCCAAAATTATACATGCAGTTCGGAAATAATTCCTTCGAAAGGTTTTTTTGTTGTAATGGCTAATTATACATCTTTCCATTAAATAGAAATAATAATGTTTGTAATAAATAATGCAATTTCTTAACCTTATACCTTTTTCCAACACATGAGTTTATCTTTAAAAAGTACATTTTATGAAGGTTTAGCACCACCGCGGAATAACCTGTGCCTACCATACAAGCGCCATGTAATAGTACATTGTTGCTGCTAAGCACCAATACCAAAATGATGAACCCAATTATGCTCATTCATCATTTTTGAAGAAGATATATTGTAAAAACTGAAGTTGAAACCAATACTAACCAAATTTAACATGCTGTAGTTTGACAGCGGGTTTGTCCAAAAACTTCGTGTTTGCACTTATTCGACGCAGAATTTGATGTTCTACATTTGTTTGAAGCACTTTTTAAACAGTTTGATATTTTAGGAGATATGAGCGAAAAACCGCAAAAACAACCCTTCTGGACAGCATTTTTACCCTCCACCACTTTTCCACAGCTTCGCCGCCACGGCTTCTTTTTCGGAATTTTAAAGGAATTGCATTTAACACATTCAATATCTCAGTAACCGTTGTCTGGAGCGAAAAAACGCACATAACATTTTTTGTCCAAAATTGTATGTAGATTAATTTTGATTTGAAACTTTTTTGCTAGGCCTCATGGTTTTATAGTTATTTGCAAAAAAATATTAAAAAGTAGGGGAGACCGGGGCACATTGGCCATAGGGGCAGATTGGCCAACTCCAGTTAATTCTCATAATTACCACAAGATCGTGCTAAGAATCATGGAGTAGGTTGGCAGCAATGTCAACTTCCTTCTGCAGAAACAGTATGGCCGCCAGATCAGAATTGGGCAAGTGATATCGAATTATTGTTTTTTTGTGTATACAAGTAAATTTTTAGTGGACAGTTAAATGTGTTTTACCTATCTTCTGAATACTTCAGGTGCAACAGGTTAGTAGTATGCTTAAAGGTTGTAGTTTGAGGGCTAGTTACATGTTGTTTACAGATTAAATTGGTTTACTGAATTCTGTAAAAAATATAATTTATATAAAAGATGCCGATGGGGCAGGTTGGCCCAGGGAAGACGGGGCACGTTGGCCAATGGCCACCTGGGCCAACCTGTCCTGACCAATTTTAACACATGTTCTAATACAACTTTTAATTGAAGTTACGATGTTTTATAAGATTTTATATTATTAATAACGTCAATATGGTGCGAAATTACAAAAACAGAACAGAAAGAGGAAAAGTTCCTGAAAATATTATGCTAAAAGCCGCTTTAGAAGTAAAAAAAAAAGGTCAATCAGGGCTGTAAGTGAAGAGTTCGGAATACCGAAAAAAACTTTGGGAAGATATTGTGCAAAGTTCCAAGAGTCTAATGAAACAGCTCACCACAATCAGCCTACGGTCACTGAAACTGAACCATCGACGTAAGCTATGCCAGTAGACCAAAACCCTCAGTGTATAACCATGCAAAGAACTGTAAGCGCTGGGCTCATGAGGAATGTGTCAAAAATGGACTATTTTTTGAATGTTTTAATTCTGCTGACCCTATGGACTTAGACAGTGAGTCTGAGTAAGTTTCGAGGTAACAAAACTTATAATAATTGAAAAAAAAAATTATTCTCTTAATATGTAATTTTTATGCATTCTTATGTGTATTTTTTACGTATTGGTCAAATACATTGTGTAAATTGGTTAATTATCTTGTTTTATTTTGATTTCCTACATTTGTGTCGATTTTACTTCTGAAAATGTCCCTTGGGCCAACGTACCCCAACTCCCGGGCCAACTTGCCCCGAGGTAGGGGTACATTGGCCCACTCGACCCATCTCCAAAAACCTTTTTCTAGAATTCTTTTCAACATAGTTTTCAAGGTTTAGAAGTGATATACTGATTCTGTAAGAATGTCCTAACATATTGCAACATAAAGTGTCATTAAAATACTTATGATTTATTTTTTAAAAAACATATTAAAAAAACTGGGCCAACGTGCCCCGGTCTCCCCTACCATTTTACTACCTTCCCACCCCTCTCTAACGCAAACCCGAAGCTCTAAGCCGTGCAACTTTTTATCACTTATTACGAGGAGGGTATATGGAACAATATGCCGCAAGGTTTAGCTTGTTTTTTTGAATGTTGAGGTTTAGTCAATTTTTGAGCCAATTTTACTAGACTAATGCTAAAGAAGGAAGAGACAAACATTTTCTTTTGACAGTTGGCTATATAATATGTGCAATGTATAGAAACTAAAGTGTAAAGTGCAGTTCTGACATGAATCTTAATGTTTGAAATTTATAAGATTAACAGTAGGTACTGAATGCTAAACCTTAAAATTTACACAATAATACTAAAGGAACAGCTTAATTAAAAAAGTTCAAAATATTTGTCTTTTGAAATAGCTCAATAATTTTTATAGGCAAAACAATAAAACCACTTCAACGAGAAAATAGTTTGAATATTCCTGCACTAATATTAATTTCCATTACTTTAAGTGTTTAACATTGCTGAATACTTGTGATGAGTGCTCCATAACGACCATAGAAGGAATCGGAAATAAACTCAAAGGGTATAATCCCATTCAAACACGACTAGCTGAACAGGGTGGTTCTCAATGTGGATATTGTTCGCCGGGGATGGTCATGAACATGTACAGTTTGGTGGAGGCCAGGAATGGGAACTTAACAGCAACCGATATCGAAAACTCCTTCGGCGGTAACTTGTGTCGGTGCACTGGATACCGACCAATCCTGGATGCCATGAAATCCTTCGCCAAGGACTCGGAGTTCGATTACGTTGATCTCTGCACGGACATTGAAGACTTGGGAAGACAATGTCCTAGAAAGGGAAAAGTATTCCCTGAAGTTCGAAAAACTACCAAATACAAAATGATCTTCGATGATGGTCATTTGTGGTACTATCCCACCAACCTGACCCAACTCTTCAACGCCCTGGACGAGATCGGGGATAGGAAGTACATTCTTGTGGGCGGAAACACGGGTCACGGGGTGTACCGGAGAGACGAGTCCATTCGTACTTTCATCGACACCAACAATGTTCAAGAACTGCACACCACACTTGTTCAGGATCAAATCGAATTGGGAGGAAACGTTACTCTCACAGAAGCAATGGACTTCTTCAATGCGGTTTCGAGTCGGTTTGGTTTTGAATATTGCGCCAAGCTCGCGTCCCACTTCGACAAAATCGCCAACGTCCCCGTGAGAAACGTTAGTATTTTGTATTTTACATTCAATGAATTCATAAACTAATTCAATAATTTTGAAAACATTTGCCAATATCCCAGATGGGAACAATTGCTGGAAATTTGATGCTGAAACACGAACATCGCGAGTTTCCTTCCGACATAGTTTTACTCTTCAATGCAATTGGAGCTTCCATAAAAATTGCAACAACACCTGAAGAAATCATCGACTTGAATATAAAAGAATTCTTAAATCACGATATGGAAAAGTGTGTTATTGTAAAGATTGTTCTTCCTGCTATTGATCCTAATGACAATTTTTTTGATACGTACAAAGTAAGTTGAATAGAAATAAACATTCACAGTAGGTATATTAACAATCCTGCGGAAATGTTAAAGTGTTTTTTTTCCTTTCTCTTCCTCATAGATTACTATAAGGAAGCAAAATGCACATGCATATGTGAATGCAGCTTTTCTGGTAAAAACTGCACATAATAAAATCCTTCAATCCATATTATGCTTCGGAGGAATTAATCCTGAATTTTTGGAAGCGACAGCAACTTCTCAATTCATGCAGGGGAAATCATGGATTGACAACGAGGTCCTGCAGCAAGCGATCACTGTCCTCTCCGTTGAACTCAAACCAGACTGGGTCCTCCCGGATGCTTCGCCGCAATACCGGAAACTCCTTGCTTGTGGATTGTTCTACAAATTCGTTCTGAAAAACGCTCCACCGAACACTGTTCCGCCCCAGTATGAAAGTGGAGGATTCTTGATCACTCGCCCCTTGTCCTCTGGGACGCAAGTGTATAGCACGAAAACCGAAAAGTGGCCTCTCACGAAACCAATTCCCAAAGAGAGTGCTCTTCATCAGGCAGCCGGTGTAGCTATCTACATGAATGACCTTCCCCCTTTACCAGGGCAACTGTGGGGAGCGTTCGTTGAGGCGAAGGAGGTAAACTCAATAGTAATTGGAATCGATCCTTCAGAAGCTCTCAGGATGAAGGGAGTCATTGCATTTTATTCAGCCAAAGATATTCCAGGGAAAAATTCATTTATGGTTATTGGAAGGTTCTTAATTGTTGAAGATGAAGAAATATTTTGTAGTGATCGTGTGAAATTCCATTCACAACCAATCGGAATAATTGTTGCTGAAACTCTTGAACTTGCCAAATCAGCTTCAGCTAATGTCAAAATCATTTATGAGAAATCTAACAAAAATGTTGTTCAGACGTTACAGCAAATGGTGCAACAGCAACACGAAAAGGATATACTATATAATACTGGTGAGAAACTTCAATCAGGTTTAGTCTTAAGCAATGATACTGAGGATTCATTTGAACAAATTAAATTCATCAAAGGACGTATAGAAGTACGAAGTCAATACCAGTTCAGTTTAGAAACACAAGCAACTGTTTGCATACCTGATGAGGATGAACTTAATGTTTTTTGTTCCACTCAGTATATGGATTTAGTGCAATCAGCAATGGCGACAGCATTGAACATTCCTCAAAACAAGATAAATTTGGAAGTTAGACGTGTGGGGGGAAGTTATGGAGCAAAGGTAACAAGAGCTGGACAAATAGCAATTGCCTGCGCACTCGCTGCCACAAAACTAAATCGTCCGGTGAGATTTGTGCAGAGTTTGGAATCAAATATGGCCGCTGTTGGCAAACGAGTCGGCTGCGTTTTTGAGTATTCCACATCAATCGACAATAAGGGAGTAATCCTTACACTAAAAAACATATTTTACCGAGATATTGGATGCAGTCGGAATGATGATCCGATCTCATTCACAAAAGATTCTATACCCAATTGTTACGGAAGTATTGGTTGGGTTACATCTGGTCATTCTATTCTAACTGATGCTCCTTCCAATACCTGGTGTCGAGGTCCTGGTCATCTTCAAGGAATCGCATTCATTGAACATGTAATGGAACATATTGCAAGAGAAGTGAACCGAGATCCTGTTGATGTGCGATTTGACAATATTCCAAGTGACAGCAAAATGAAAACTTTGCTCCCTGAATTTGTTTCGTCAACTTCATACAGATCCAGGAAAAAAGATATTGACAATTTCAACAAAGAAAATCGATGGCGGAAGAAAGGAATCGCAATTTCTTTGATGAAATATCCTATTGCGTACTTAGCATCATATCCTGCAACCGTAGCTGTTCTTCATCATGATGGCACAGTCGTAATATCACATGGAGGAATCGAAATGGGACAAGGACTTCACATGAAAGTTGCTCAAGTCGCCGCGTATATTTTAGGCATACCTCTGAATATGGTCTCAATAAAACCATCAACAACTCTTAACGGTGCAAATTCTAATGAAACTGTTGCTGGTATTGGAAGTGAATCTGTGTGTGCGGTAATTATTGTTATTACTTTTGTGGTATTATACGCCTATTTAAAATATCATTCTCTAGGCTGTAAAAGGAGCCTGCGAAATCATCTTGAGTCGACTTCAAGTTGTAAAGGATAGAATGCGAAATCCAACTTGGTTAGAAATTGTTAAAGCAGCTCATGCAATGAATGTAAACTTAATCGCTAATTATAAGAACCAAGTTGGAAGTTTGAAAAACTACGACGTTTGGGGTTTGGCCTGCACCGATGTTGAAGTGGACATTTTAACTGGAACCGTTCAGCTAAACAGAGTGGACATTCTTGAGGACACTGGGGAGAGTATGAATCCTTTGATCGACTGTGGTCAAGTGGAAGGAGCATTCATCATGGGGATCGGACTGTGGTTGTACGAACACTTGGTTTACGACCGACAAACAGGGGAACTCAAAACCAACAGGACATGGAATTACAAAGTTCCCGGTGCCAAGGATATTCCTGTGGATTTTAGAATAACCTTGGATCAAAGACAGTCCAATCCAAACGGTTTCTTAGGATCCAAGAGTATTGTTTAAAGATTGTCCCTATCACTTCTCAATTTATAATTTTTTAACAGGTGCTGGAGAACCTGCAATTTGTTTATCCGTAGGTTGCATTTTTGCTATTCGACATGCTCTGGACTCAGCCAGGAGAGATGCTAATTTAGACAATTGGTATGAAATAGGTATATGAAAAGTAATTTTAATTTTCTTAAAATAATACGTTACATAATTGTGAACAGAAACGCCAGCAACTCCAGAGAGCGTCCTTCTAACAGCAGGACACGACGAATCACAACTAAAACTTTAGCTTATTGCAATCTATGTAATTTTTATTCAACTGTAGAAAATTATTTTTAATAACAACTGTAATTCTATGCAAAGGATCAAGTTTAAATATGTTTTAATTCTTCAAGATCACTTGACTGGGTAAGTACATGGAAGAGATCATTATTTTAAAAGCTGTTAACTAAATTTTTTAACATTCCAATTGAATAATATATAATTGCTAAAGAGTATTGTGTGTTATAATAAAATAAATTCAGGTTAATAAAAGTGTTTGCGAATGTTGCATTGTTTTATGACATGCACCTTAAAAAATTTACGTAGCAGCTATTTACGAGTGTCTGTTTAAGAAATATATTTCTTGTTTACATTTATTATTCTGATCACTTGAATACTTCAAGCAGCCAGTTGTATTTAATTCAACGATATTTTTTATTTACTGTATTTCAGTTAAAAGTTAACTTTCCTCGGTAACAGTCGACCTTAATTATTTCGGAAAAATTTTAAAGTGTTTTTACAAATAATGTCGACCATTACTTTTAAAATCAATGAAAAAGTGTTTAGTGGTAAAGTGAAACTGTTTTTCCTCGTTTGTTTCACTTGAATTGTTGCTGAATAAAGTTTTGATTTTAGTGGAGCCGAAGAATTATGCCGTCGATATTACTCTGAACACGTTCATACGAAACCATTCCACGTTGACAGGGACGAAGTTTGTGTGCCTCGAAGGCGGATGTGGATTGTGGGGCCTGCGTTGTGACGATCAGGCGTAAGCATTCTGTCACCAATGAATATCAATCAATGGCCACCAATTCTGTAAGTAATTGCCCAAAATAGTGAACTACTGTCATTCTAATGTGAACAGTGCTTAACATTATTGAACATGTGTGACGGTTGGGAAATCATAACTGTTGAAAGTGTTGGAAATACTTAAATTAGTTATTAGAATTAGATTTCTGTTGCACTTCTATAGCAAGCTGTATATTTTAATTTACCGACTGATATCTGAATTACTGTAATATAAGATACTGTTAATTAGTTCTAACTAGAAATAAATTCTGTAGTCAAGTCAGTTCATTGCTACAGCTCGAGAAGTTCGGTTGTCTTTTTGAAACCCATATACTCTGCTAACAGAAAGAATAGGAGATAAACTCAAAGGGTATCATCCCATTCAAACACGATTAGCTGAAGAGGGTGGTTCTCAATGTGGATATTGTTCGACGGGGATGGTCATGAATATGTACAGTTTGGTGGAGGCCAGGAATGGGAACTTAATAGCAACCGAAATCGATAACTCCTTCGGCGGTAACTTGTGTCGGTGCACTGGATACCGACCAATCCTGGATGCCATGACATCCTTCGCCAAGGACTCGGAGTTCGATTACGTCGATCTCTGCAGGGATATTGAAGACTTGGGAAGTCAATGTCCTAGAAAGGGAAAAGTATTTCCTGAAGTTCGAAAGTCGACCCAAAACAAAGTGATCTTTGACGATGGTGACTTTGGTATTATGCAACAAACTTGATCCAACTATTCAACGCAGTGGACGAAATCGGGGACAGGAAGTACATCCTTGTGGGCGGAAACACGGGTCACGGGTGTACCGGAGAGACGAGTCCTGCATTCATAATTTCATCGACACCAACAATGTTCAAGAACTGCACACCACACTTGTTCAGGATTAAATCGAATTGGGAGGAAACGTTACTCTCACAGAAGCAATGGACTTCTTCAATGAGGTTTCGAGTCGGTCTGGTTTTGAATATTGCGCCAAACTGGCTTCACACATTGATGAAGTCGCCCATGTTCCAGTAAGAAATGTAAGTAGTTTGAAGCAAGAAATTGTCCAATTAAATTCTGAAATATGGTTTATTAAAAAGTGAATTTATTATTATAATTTCTCATTGTCAGTTCGGAACGATTGCTGGAAATTTGATGTTGAAACACGAACATAACGAATTTCCATCTGACATATTTTTATTGCTTGCAACAATCGGTGCCTTGCTTCATGTTTCTGAAAATCCTGAAGAAATTACTGCAGTAAATCTGTTAGATTTTTTGAATTATGATATGAACAAGGCCGTTATTATAAAAGTCACCCTTCCAGCTATTGACATGAATGAGACTTATTTCGACACGTACAAAGTAACTGTTTTGTTTTTTTTATTGTTAAAATATTTTAATGACAACAAATACATTTAACATTTAACAAATTACACCCCGTGCACAGAATGCACATGCCTACTTTAATTCAGCATTTCTTGTGAAGACCTTGAATGGTGAAATAACCCAATCCTCACTTTGTTTCGGGGGAGTCAATCCACAGTTCACATTTGCGTCAGCAACATCTGAATATTTGCTGGGAAAGCAGTGGATTAGACTTCCAGGAAGCAATCGTAATTCTATCGAGTGAGAAGTCTTTGGTTCTAATAAGGTCAGTAGATAGTGAAGTTCTGACGCTGGCAATCAGCGTGATACCACTGCTAACTGACTTGGAGGAACTGTGGTTGCACCTGGGCACAGGAAAAAATCATAAATTTGTTGCAGTCCACACAATGGCGCGTAGTCTTGGTACGGCATTCCCCTTTAGTTTCGTCTGATGTACTCATTTACTTTGCATTCCATAACCTATACCTAGACGATTACAGGCGTAGACCGAGCAAAGAGGATGGCACTTCTCCATTCCTTCTTCGGATGTGACACAGTGTCGTCATTTTCCAGAAGGGGCAAGAAGTCTTGCTTCGATGCGTGGAAGCCTTTCCCTGATCAGGCAACAGCAGGATTTGGCGCTGCTTCTCAGGGCAATTTTGAAGAAGTTGTATCCCATTTGGGGAAGCTGGTCATCCGCATGTATGATAGGTAAAATATACTTCAGTTCGGCCCTGATATTTATGTGCTAAATTGTTAGAAGAACCAATTTTTCTACTTTGTTTCTCCTAAATATTACAGAACTGGCACCTGCAAATCCGTGAACGAGTGCCGCAAAGTCCTCTTCACGAAGAAAGGAAGGGCTTTGGAAAGCATTCCGCCGACGGAGGATGCGTTGCGTCAACAACGCCAGGCTGTCGTAGCTCAACAGGATTTGCCATCTCCAAGTGAGTGGAGCTGGACAAGAGATGAATCCGGTTGGATACCCCTATGGAGAACCATTCCTGTGGCGTCCAACGCCTGCCTGGAGCTCGTTAGGTGCGGGTGTAAGAATTGCGCAAATAGGCCACAACAGTGCGTTTGCAGGAAACGACAACTCAAATGCACCGAGCTCTGCCACTGCGATGCAAAGAGCGAGGAATAATTTTGAGCAAAGAAAAAAAAATTTTTTTTTTTTCAATAAATGTCTACTTTTTTTTGAACTAATTTAATTATTTTTTTTTGTACTAATTCGATGCAAAATTATTGTAAAATACTTAAATATGCTGTTCTAAGCTATATCGAGACATTCGGGGTTAGTTCAGTTAACGAAAACCCGAAATTTGCAAATAAAAACATTAAATTGTGTAGTCTGGGTTATTATTTCAAATGGTAGGGGTGACCCCCAGGTATAACATACTAAAAGTCCCCAGAAGGGGGGGGGGCACTTGCTTCGGGCGGGGGGAGAGCAAATGGGTCCCATTTTTGGTTTTTCGCTTATAACTCAAAATCAGTACACCGGAAAGAAAACTTGTGCAGGTAAAAATTAAAGAGGATCAAATTCCCTATAAACTAGTATACATCTAGTATAAACTAGTATAGTATAAACTAGTATACCTACCTTTTCTCGAAGCGTTTCGTCGTATTTTTGTACCCTTAGAGATTCGGTCTGGACTGTGCTAGAAAGTCCAAATTTTCAGGATATGATGTCAATGGAGTACTACACATTTGGACTAAGCCCCACATTTGGACTAAGGTGTAGGGTTTGTCGAGAACTTAAGACTAAGATTCATGCAGAACGCTATACGCTATGATGAGAGTTAGAGAGTGTTATGTTAGGGCGTGTATAGTTAGAAGCTTGGTTCTCCATAAGATCTGATAAATTTTTTACAGTGCAAGCAATATGTGTCTTGGCGTTACTTTACATGAAAATGTTTTTGATGGTATAAGTTTTTCCCTATCTGTTATACTTTCCGAGATAACTACCAGCAAAAATGGATAATTTTAAAAAAGAGTTGTTTCGCCTATCATTTTTCATCAAACTTGCCGCTATAGCTACGCAGTTTTTAATTTACAGATACATTGTCTTAAGCAAAGTTAAAGAGCATTGAATTTGCATCAAAAAAATATACACAAGTACCAATTTGTTTTCAACCTGTTAAAAGTTATAGTGATATCAATTTATAAGGTACATTTCGAGAATCGGGATTTCGCTTGAAAACTGCTCATTCTCGTTTTTCGGATATAACACTCTGTGTAAATCTAATCTTGTATATTGTTTATTTCTCTATATCACCACAAATATTGTGTAGTTATGTATTTGTAATTGTTTGTTTTTAATTTTAATATATCTGGATAGTAGATATAGCTTATACTAGGTATTTCTATTTCATGGGTCAAATACATATTTTGATGTTTCTGCCGGCGTTGTTCATCAAAGATTTTTCACTGAATACTCGCATATCTGCTTACCTTTAGTGGATATTCTGTTCTCTCTTATTGCTGGACCATTGTATAAAATACGGTTTTTCAATTCTAATCGCCAGAGCATATAAAATAAAGTAGAGGATTTGTGCAGCACGAAAGCATGCAACCGTTTTATGTTTACCGATTTTACTGAAAACGATTTTGTTACCATACTTTTGCATCATTTTATAGTCTGCACCTTCCGAACGTTTTGCTTTGCCACATTTATCTTATATATATCAGCTCATCCATGGAGTAGTGACTACTGGTTCTTATCCTGTTTATCCAAAGAACAGAATATCTCCTCCATAGCATACCTACGTTATTAACTATAACTATATACACATAGTTTGCATAAGTTTTCAAATCTTTTAAAATCATTTGTTATTGTCAGCTATGATTGTTATATTATACTAGTCTGTGGGCCATATACGGTTACTAACTGAGGTGCAACTACTTTACAATAATATAATATGACGAAGAAGGTACATTCCATTGGTTTTTGTGTAACGGCGATGTTTTTATTCTACATCGTAGGTTTAGAGACGTCCTTCCTGATTTGGCAAGGGTCAATTACTCGGCTTATATGCCAAAAACTAAAGACTGCGGTGTAGATCAGCTCATAATCAACAAGCGAATAGGTCTACATTGGTTACCTTATGCTGCTGCCTGCTGGGTGGCTAAGGTAATAAATTGTAAGTTCAAGCGAAACTTCAAGTTCTTTCGAAGGGACTAGTTTAATAAAGTTAACATGTTTCAACCCACATGTTTGATCATTTCAAAATAGCAGTATCACTGATTAACGCTTTCCTGGGGCCCATACGTGATAGTGACCATGCAGCCACTTTTGCGGATATTATAAATGATGCTTGAATCAAATAAGTCATCTAGCGGACTATGTTGTTTATTATAATATTATTAAACAAAGTACCACGTTTCAAAACCTCATCGGCGATCAGCCTTTTCGATGATTTCCTGAATCTCGCAGAAGGCAACCTAGTTCTGTTTGCTCAATTGGTACTTACCAAATCATATTGAAGTGTACTGAGAGCAAGAAATAAGTTATCTTAGCGAATATATTGAAGAGCCAGACGTTTGGATGTTACATGTCCGGATACAGTCCAGGCATGTAAGGTCCATGATTTATTATTCTTATATATCTAGTGATTGACGTGACCGACAGAGAAACGGAAGACATAAGATGTCGCTCATTATTATTATTTATGTCTGAGTGGAAAACCCATAATTTGATGCTGCATGCACATAAACCACAATCCAGTCGCTGCTGCACAAATCCTCTACTTTATTCTATATGCTCTGACGATTAGAATTGAAAGACCGTATTTTATACAATGGTCCAGCAATAAGAGAGAACAGAATATCCACTAAAGGTAAGCAGATATGCGAGTATTCAGTGAAAAATCTTTGATGAACAACGCCGGCAGAAACATCAAAATATGTATTTGACCCATAAAATAGAAATACCTAGTATAAGCTATATCTACTATCTAGATATATAAAAACTTAAAACAAACAATTACAAATACATAACTACACAATATTTGTGGTGATATAGAGAAATAAACAATATACAAGATTAGATTTACACAGAGAGTTATACCCGAAATACGAGAATGAGCATTTTTCAAGCGAAATCTCGATTCTCGAAATGTACCTTAAAAATTGATATCACTATAACTTTTAACAGTATGTTAAGAAAAATCGTAGGTACTGTAAATAATTTTTGTATGAAATTTTCATGAAAACATTTGTAAAAGTGATTAAAAGTTAATTTTTAGAAGAGTATTAGAAGTGACTCCAAATATAAACTCGCTGGGCAAGTGAAAAATAAAGAAGACCTTGTCACATCCCACAGGAAGGGGTTAACTTTGTTTCAGTTCAATTTCCAATTTTATAATCAATTTTTTGTTGGCATTTTCAAGTAATCTCACATCAATTATTGTTGTAAAATTTTATGATATAACTATTAACTCTGTATTCGCTTGTTAAGTTACTTTCGTGTAGATTACCTGAAGAGTGTTGATCTTTAATTCAACTATTTATCGAATTCGTATGCAGATGATATTTTAAGGCCCGATGACTACTGTCCTCTGTGGTCGTACAAATGCATTAACAAACTCCTAC
Organism: Leptogaster cylindrica; assembly: GCA_963082835.1. Taxonomy (NCBI): domain Eukaryota; kingdom Metazoa; phylum Arthropoda; class Insecta; order Diptera; family Asilidae; genus Leptogaster; species Leptogaster cylindrica. The sequence continues at coordinate 20,469,281 of OY720105.1, read as the reverse complement.
AAGGAATCCCCGCACGATGAGCAACCTTATGGTCTTACATTAGCAACACAGCAGCCTTAATCCAATTTATATTTTGTTTGTTTTACTTCCGTGTTCCTCTTTTTCGTTTGTAAAACTAACATGATATTCCTCTTAGCTATTGCACTTTGTAGTTGCAGTAAAGAATTTTGTAGACTTAAAACTTAATGAGAGAGTTTGACTTTTTTCAGGTGTCATTCATTTCTTGTTATCTGATGTAGTGCCTAATTGAAAATGGTGCGCACATATCAAAAAACTCCAGAATCAAAGCCCTAGATCAATTATAAACTAGAAGACCTGAAAAAGCTAAAAGTGTTGTTCGAAAGGTGATATCGAAGAAAAGGGCAGCAGAAACGTTTAAAGTATCTTGAGCCATATTAGTGCGGGAGATGCTTAGAATTAATACGGGTCCTGTTGGACATCCAACTGCTTTAAGCAAGTCTGAGGAGCAGCTGATTTCTGAAATCAGTGAAAAGACAACACAAACCCAGAAGAAATACAATCTCAATAAAAATTATTGTTAGATTTTGTCAATTTTAATTTTGATTTAATTACACACAGGAACAATCTTAAACTTAACAATTACGTTTTATGAAGGAACTTCGTCATCTAACATGCATACTAAAAGTTTCATCCTTAAACACATTTTGTTGTTCACAAGAATCCCCAGCAACGGAATTATTTGGGCATAAATTCTTTTTTTTTTAACGCGTGTGTAAGAAATTATCAATATTTTATACTAGCTATGTACTCCTAAAAGATAGGTCGGTACAATGCAAATTTTTTTATCTTCTATGCTTTGATTGCTTACTTTTTATCTCGGAAAATGCGCAAAAAATGTGTCCAGGTAGCCCACATTACCGGTACTATATCAAACTTTTATCGATGAATAAAGACAAAGTTCGACGCACTTTCGACCCTTGAAAAAGTTTCTGCATAATGTTACCGAAACATGTTATAATATAAAACAAATGCACACATTCAGATGAGACACAACCGCAGTAACAAGGCGCACCTCACCCACAATACACACCATGTAAAATACTCACTTGAAGAACTTAATCAGAAACTTTTCTCATTTCACAAGAAATTTTAATTTTGTTTTTGTATAAAATCCATTAGTTTTAATGAAGATGACGCAAACAGTAGCTAAAAAATACTTACACGTTGTGTTGTTCAAGGACACTGGAGAAAATAGCGACAAAGAATGTTGAATAATGATTAATCTTTTTAATATTTATTTGGTGGTGATGCATGAATTTAAAAACACGAATAGAAAAGTTTATGCTCCAAGATAAACTTTGATAAGTAGAACAATCGGGAGGGGATGTATTTAGTATGCCTTGTTGAATGGCCGAAGTTCCTTCGTTGATATTCGACGTAAATGACAAGCTATACATTTCAACATTGTAATCGACTTCTGTAAAGTTTTCAGTGATTACCGTCTTAATTATAATTAGATTTCGACTTGGATAAGAACTTCTTCAAAACTACTGGTAAATATTTGTTAAATGAACTTTGCAAGGTGTACTTAAATAAATGATTATGTTAGACTTTGTAAGAATGTATATCTTTGTAACGTAAGGGTGTTTCGGTCTGTAGAATGCATTTCTGTTTAAGTGCTTTCATTGGTATTCTAAATTGGTTTGGGGTTTGACCATTGTTGAAGTGCGTTCTACAAAACGTCCTTTTTTCTTTGATTATATTTGCGATACTAATTGAACGGGTTCTGTATTTAATCGTTGCTCAACCAAGAATTCCAGAGGTAAAAGTATCTGGATACACCCAAATGGATTCGTTTTTTTTTTTTTTTTTTGTTCTACAAGGAAACCATGTTAGCGCTCTACCGATTATCACCATTTTCATCGCAGCAGATGAACCCAGTTCAGCTGTTAAAACTTAAAGGAATAATCCTAATTAAACCTCATTAAATTAATCGTAGTTTTTCTGACATCGTGTTATTGTGGAGTACACTACTGTACCGATCTCAGTATAATTTGCTTCTCATTGTACTCACGGTATTTACTAACTTCTTCTCGTTTGTACATCCGGAAGATGTTTTTTTATATAAAATTAACAACGAGCTGTTTAATTAAAACAAAACTTTATGCCACAAAAATTGTGGTACTGCATGCAATACACGGACATTTTTTTCCAAACCATCATGGTTGTATTAATAATTTAGATTTTAGAAGAATACAAAATGTTTTCATTCCGCTTCAATAATGTTACAATTGTAACTGCATGTGAAGTAAAATTCACGTATTTGTGCATCACTTGTGCAATGTTGCCAAACAATCTACAAGACTACGAAATATCAACATTAACATTTGCTAAAGTTGAAAAATAACTCGTTTTATTTTTTCATAAACTTATTCCAACGTGAAAATTTTACCAGTTGAATTAATACAAATAAATCCGACCAAATATTCTTTATAAGATTTTTCTTGCAATTTTAATTGAGGGCAACCGAATCCAAAATAAAGCATCTCTGGAATCTGATGAATTCTCGGAAACACAACTCGGTATACTTGTTTTAATATTTTACTTCGTAAAAAACAGTTAAATAACATGAAGCCGGAAATGTTAGTGAAAACATGTTAAAATGGTGTGCAGAGTAACAATATAGTCTTCGTCCTAAACAAACTATTGGTAGTCAGGAGACCGGACGTTCGTACTATTAAATTTTCACATGTGAATGAATTTTAGTATTGGCAAGTAATGCAAAATGTAAAATCTGTTGAAATGAACCGCATTTTGGATTTTTTTTTGAGTTTACTCTGACATGCAGGGCTACTCCCATTCATAAGTAGTTAAATGGTTGGAAGGATACAAAGACAACTAGTTTTTTGTAGGACAGATTTTAGGGAAGCGAATTTCAAAATTTCATTTAACGTAAATTCAAGTGAAAATCGTTTTAAAGGTTCGTACTTCCTGATCCTGAGAAAAACGGATAAACATTATTTGAAACTTTATGTACAAAAAAATGGGCTTAAGTTCAATCAATACAACAGTTCCCAAAAAATCTAACTAGTTACTTGCATATTATTTTTCACAAATGAATTAAACAATAAGATTGTTGGAAAATTCGGGAATAAATAAATAGTTTTTGAAAGTTAGAATTTAGTGTAACGAAAAGAATAAGATGAGATGGATTTGAATTTGCCTTAAATCTTTAGAATTAAAATTAGTTACAAATTTGGAAAAATATATCAAATTAGAATGGTAATTATTGATTAAAAATTGATTTTGTGAAACTTTACATTTGTTAATTCAAACAAAAGGATTATAGGAAACATGTCACATGTAAAAACCGAGTTCATTTCCGGCATAAAACTATATTTTAATATTTTTTACTTACAGTCTTTGTTTGTTAAGTCTAAAATTTTTTAGGATGTTCGAATGATCTCTGAAATTAGTCTGAATTAGTTAGAAAAAATACTATATTTTTAAGAAAAAGATCATAAAGTTGCTCACCTTTTAAATAAATATTTCTGGGAAAATGCTTTCTTCAAATTCTTTTGGAGCGAGAACAATTTGTGTTTGACATCTTCAGATTTTCAAGTAAACTTATTTAAATGTTAAATAGATTGTATCGCGCACAAGAAATTTTACTTCGTCCTGAAAAATTGCCTACAAGTAATATAGAGCAGTTATTTTAACGACGGAAAACCCCATTTTGTTTTATACATATTATGTTCACACGTGATTTGCAAATTCATAGTGAAATGTAACGTGAACATGTTTCGAAACATTTCCATGGTGAAAAATCGTTTACAATAAATCTCATTCACGTTTTGGAAAATCCGCTGCTGCAATGAGTTCCTCGTTGCATGAAATACTTTTTAGCAACAAAAGCTTTGTGAAAATCAATTTTTCGGAAAACGAACGAAAATTTTACCTTTTGAATTTTGTGTTGAAACCACAAGTAGCCAGCAAAAAATTATTATTTTCCACGGAAAAGAGGACGAATTTTAATTGACATTTTAGGTTACATTAAAAAATGTGTTTATAAAAAAAAAGCACAGCAAAATTAGTAAGTTAACAAATAACCGACTTTAATTGTGTGCACTCAAAATCAATAGATTTATCCGGATCTGGTTATAAAACACCCAATTAGCCGGTACTAATGTTACTTCAGTCTTCAGGGAACACGGTTCCATTCTTGCTAAATTCGTGTTCTAAATTCGATAGACCGCTGCCTAAAATTATGAATACCCCTGAAATACTCTAAAGCCTGTTCCGGAAACGTGGGGAAAGTGTCTATTGTCTCCATTTAGAATACTAAAGATCAGTTCACACCAGATTTCGTTTAGCTAGGGGCCGTTGTTAGCAGACGTGTTCGTACACACCTCATAAAGCAAACATAGTAGATTTTCATGTATTGAGTGGCTTATCTAGACGTAGAAAGGCTATAAAACGAAACGGGGGAAAGTTTAGTGGCTCATTAAATCCTAATGTCCTTAACGTTAATTTGAGTTAGTTGGATCATCAATTCTCTTGCATTTCATTTAAGATTATTAGTTTTAATTAAGATGTCAGACTCTCCTTGAACGGAACAGGTACACGTGTTTCATGATGGAACTGAGGCACAAAATTTAGAAAAATCTCACTTCTCAGTTTTCTCTCGCGGAAAAATTTGATAGCTTCTTTTATAAACCATTTCGTTGACGTTTTAGTTTCCTATTCTCTTATTAAAATATAAACGTACATTATTAAAATTATACTCCTAAATTAAAGCAACTTAGAAGCACTTCATTTTCAATTATGTACATATATACAATTATATACAATATACATGCATTATAAGGTAACTAAATCCAACTAAATAAAATAATATATGTACAAATGTACAATTCTTCTTATTCCTCTGTGTAGTAATAAAACAAATTTCATACTTTTTTCTAACATCACTAATTTTTGGGTAGAAGGCGACATTAACGGAATGATACAATTTTTCCCAGGTAAAAACATTATCTCTAGGTCCTACTCCTAGGACATTTCCATATAATGGACAAAACAAATCATTCTTCGTCATATTAAGTTAACAAAGAGAAAGAAGCTGTTCAGTAGGGAATCAATTTTCCAAATTAAGCCACAGAAGCAGAAGCGTAAGATTGTAATTGAATACTCAGGCAAATGATAGAAGAGTTAAGGAAATTCCAAAATCGGATCAAGTCTTATCGAAGGACAAGCACAGCGCACAGCCGGTGAAGCGTTAAGTTAATTGGTTTTGTTTAAGACTTCTATCCAGATTCATCAAATGGAAATTTGTTCTTCCACATTGGCTACGAACAAAGTAGTAGTTATTACTTTAAATCACTCAAATATTCCAAACTCAATTCTTTGACAGTATTTCTTGCGCAATAACTAAACCAAGGTGTTTTAAGGCTTATGGTTTTTGAGAAATATCAGCTAATCGTATTTCTACAATATGAAAATGGTTTTCTTTGAATATATTCATTTGTACCGATACGACCCTCCTAGATGGAGGGTAGGCATATTAGTTTTGAGCGAACGAACGTTTGCATCGCTGAGAAATAATGCTGACAGAAATAGAAGAACCATATATTCATGAGTGGGAAGTCAAAAGAACTGTTTTGTTTATGCCTGTCTGTCCAGACTAATTGTAAGACTCGAGACCGCTTCTAGCTAGAGGATTGAAATTTGGTACAATAATTAATACTTCGTTAAAATTGTATGGTCAAGTTCGAAGGTTAGCAAAATCGGTGAACTCCTTTTTAGTGTTGTCATATAACGCTAAATTATTTTTATACAAAAATGCTGTTTTTGTTTACTTGCAATTTACATATTAATTGTAAAGCATGTACCTAATGTAAACATTTTTAAGTCCTGGTCTATATTCAAAGCAAGAGAGCCAATTGCAATGTTTACTGGGGTGCTAACTATACGTGCGCATATGGCGTACAATAGCTTTTGCATAATAATAGAGATCGGAGCTTCCGTTGAAAATGGACTTCCATAAAAAAGATACTGTAATTGGTGCATTGTCATAAGATCGAGGTTATTGTTTACCAACGAACGGGAAATCGCACAAATAGAATTTGAATGGAACAAGCAGTACAAACTAATTCTAAGGAAACAATTTGGGATCTGAATTTCTCACTCGTTTGAGTTACCTGGAAGTGGAACCTTCCATAATACTGGCAAAACTGTTAATACCTCGGTTAATACCGTTATTCAGATATTTAAATCTTGGTTAATGTGGAAATGTTTCATTCAAAATTTGTAGAATAAATTCATTCATAATTATGTCACTGATAAGTGAACGCGTAACGAATTCGATTTGAAAGGAGCATGACCAGAAAAAGTAGTCGATGAAAGCAATAATAAAAAAATTCGCCATGAATAATTACCCGTAATTAAGAGGCTAATGACATCGCGGCACGAGCTGTGCTAAAGTGAATTTCCAGTTTCCCACCCCCTTCTTCTGGGGCGTGAGATTTATGGCAGCAACTTCATTCGGGGGAGACCCGCTTTATTATAGATCTCCGACCCGAATTCCGGCATTCGATGTCGCTACAACCACATTTCGACACTTTGGCTCCGACCACACTTGACCCCATGCCAAGAGGTAACACTCCACTGGAATTCGAGCATCTTGAGGCGAAGGATTCAATTATTTGGTACAACAATATCGGGAATTTTTTGCATATTAACTTGTCATGGGAATCGTGTTTCCCGAAGTGTTAACTTGAACAAGATGTCTGGATGTCTGGCGCCGCTCCCCGTGGCGGAGTGTGAATTTGTCCATAGAATATATTTTACCAAAAAAGGAGCGCGGCGCAGGATAACAAAGGCGTTTTAGTGACTTCTGGAGAAAAGGCGAGATTAAAATAGATCCCACATATCCGGTATCGTTGGAAAAGCAAAGTTTGGATCACAAAATTCTTCTTTTGAAATTGAATTACTGGCGAAGTATTTCGTTTGTTTCCAATGCTTTTATGATATCTAATCAGGGTACAGCTTTGAAATTTTTTAGAACAAAATTATTATTACCTATTATTTGTAAATAGATATCAACAATGGATAACATTTAATGCACTTCTTTGTTATTAAAATTAATGAAACCTGCAGAACTTTACATAATTTACGTTTATTTAACAAAACATAACATTAATTGTTAAAAGTATTGTAGAAGTAAATGGGTCTATTGGGAGACATCTCCTCCGATATTTAGTAGCTATTCGGATATCATCTCGATACGCTTATTTCTTAAGGTCACCGGTTTTGGGTTTATGAAGTTCCCCGAGAAACATTAGGACACCATCTTGTTTACATTTATGTATGTAAGCGATTGAACCGAAATTACGTTAAATAAATCACCTCTGACCATTATGTTCCTTTTTATCGAATTCCAGTTGAATCACCCTCGTGAAAGAGGGCGTTAGTAGTTCGCGCAACTTAGACATCTTTCCACCACACCCAAGTGGAAGGATTCGTTCGAATTAAGACAATGATAAATCCTCTAAGGGAACATCCCACCAGCAAAAGTACTTCCGATTGCTTCCTGTGGTAGCACGAGATCCAGCAAGTGTTAACCCCAAGCAGTGTGCCTTCAAATGAAAAATTACAATTGGGATATCGTATCGCTCTACTTTGCGGCCACGGTACTCGCATGAACGTGATTCGCAGCGAAATCCGTGCTCTTGCAGCGGAAAAAGGGAAATGCTCGAGTTCCTATCGTGTATTCAAATTTCCACCTAATTCACGGCCAGGTGTTCATGCAAATGCTTAAAGTCATGCAAAACTTCTTCTCCGACCGTGTTCACTATTTATTATCCCCTGCAGATAAACATGAACATCTATTCGAGTTCACCCATAAAATCCACCAGCATCTCCTGTTGCTATTTTTTCGCGGGGCATAATTTGAGTGCCCTACTTAAACAACTCACAGGACTTGTACAACACAAAGCGGAAAAACAAACATCGGGGAGGAACACATCGGGCATTAGCATTCCCGAGCCTCCTGCGACGGCAAACAGGCATCCTTGCAGATAAACGAGTCGAAGTGATTGAGGACGTGGACCGATGTGTCTCCATTAAAAACGCTTTTAAGGAATGTGATGTAAATTGCAGGCTAATCGAAGTCACGTAGGCAACATTTTCCTGGCGAGCGGATGTTGAAGCCGTTTTTCTTATTCTTGCGGAAAAGCAGATTATTGATTTTCTTTTCCGAAAATTCAACGTGACGAAAATCGCGTCGGAATAAGACGTATAAATATTGTCACCACATCTGCAAAAGTTTTTGCTTTAATTTATTTAAATTGGTGATTTTGTTTAAACTTGAACAACTTAAAAATCTTTACATTCCAATTTTCAGTGAACTATAATTTCATCTATACAAATTGATTTTGATTGTTTAACTGTGCTTAATTTAAATTGAGGATTGGAATATCCCGAAGTTCTTTGTGCTATTTTCTTACAGTAATAATATAGGTCATGTACCTATTCGAATATAAAAAAAACAAGGTTAAATTGTATTGCTTCAGAATGATTCGGCATACCCCCACCCCACAAACACACCTTCTCCAGGTTGTATAGCTTGCAAATAAGAAAATCAGCCGATGCGTAAAATTTTAATGAACTCCTTTATAGAAGTGCTCGGGCTGTATAGTCTATATCCTCGATTTGATATTTGCTCCTGGCCCATAAATTTGCATACATGACATAAGTTACTGCCCCTCTTTTCACCTCGAAAATCCGTTTGGTTTCTATTTTAACCCTCACTGGTTTCCATTGCAATGAAATTGATTTCAAGAGAACAGCAAATACATGTCCGCAGGAAAGTAACAAGCCTGGATCCAGTCACGCCGCTCAATGAAGATTTATGGGATTTACGGTGTTTGGACGTTTTATTCAGTTGATTTATCTGCATTTATTGATTTGTTGAAATTTCATCTAGACCGATTGCAAAAACAACCGACACACGTCCGACGTCCGTTCGTTTCAACACACGTTTTAGTGAATTTATGAGCTGAAGTGATCTATTGTTGCACATTTTTACATTGAGAACTTTCGTTATACAAATTGCATGATTTCTCGGGACGATAGATTTTGCTGTCCATTTTAAAAAATAGCGTTTTAATTGGGGTGGAGTGTGCGTTCAGAAAAGTCTTTCAGTACATTAAATCTAAATGGATAACATTTTTCAAAGAATTGGATAAGAAACACAACCTTAATAGCACCGCTGGGTGTTTTTAAATATACAGGGTGGCTGATTCGAAGTGTTGCAAATTCAAAACGCTCTATTTTTTTATTTATAAATTAAATATTTTTTATTGAACCCAAAGAACAAAATGTTGAAAACTAACCCAAAATTCATAATTTATTTTACATTTTCGATTTGGCCACCACAAATTCATCGCACGCTGCACGAATGTGGGCCTGAGGAATACGCTGCCATTCGCGGCGAAGCGCTGTCTTGAGCGCATCCGTACTTCGGTAGGTTTTAGTGCTAACCTTGGCCTTTAAAATACCCCAAATAGAATAATCTAACGGGTTCGCATCTGGAGAATTCGAGGGCCATTGTGTGTATGCGAAAAGGAGTGCGGAACTTTGTTTTCAAGCCATTTCTGATTTTTTCGGGCTTTGTGAGCTGGTGCAGAATCCTTTTGGAATGTTCACTGTATGTGGCCGAAATAGTTGCATGCCCAAGGCTTCAACACATGTTCCAAGACCGTTTCCAAATAAAGATTCGCGTTTATCTTAACACCACGGTCCAAAAATACGAGTGGAGATCGACCATTGGCAGTTACTGCGCCCCAAACCATCACACACGGTGGCGCTTGTTTCCTGGTGCCCATCTCTGGTCAAAATTATCGTATGACCTCCCTGGCAAGTAGACTCGATCATTTTGCTTGTTAACATGTTGTTCAATTGCAAATGAGGCCTCATCATAGAAAACGATATTTGGCAATTGGCCACATTCGTGCAGCGTTCGATGAATTCGTTGACCGTCTTAAGGCCAAATAGAAAATGTAAAATAAATTATGAATTTTGGGTTTGTTTTCAACATTTTGTTCTTTGGGTTCAATAAGAAATATTTATAAATAAAAAAAATAGAGCGCTTTGAATTTGTAACAATTCGAATCAGCCACCCTGTAGTTTTCTGTTTCGAAGTTTAGAATAAGTACTTAAATTAAATTCACTTATTTTAAATATTTTAACACAATCATTTCAATAAACAAAATCAGTGAAAAGATTATGGAATTTTTCGAAAGCACCGAAATTCAATTACTTTTGGTTTGAGAAATGTGATTGAAACTTTACCGAACTTTCTTTTACACTTATTCAACTGATGTCGAATTTAGTATTTATGGAGTTGGACATTTTCGAGTTTTAAATATATCTAAAAGAATTTTTCAGCGGCTACAGCACGTGGGGAAATTAATGAATCAGTAAGTTATTTAAGTTTACGAGAAGAATTTGCATTGAATAATTAGCTCTTCTTTTATTAGTTATTTAATTTATCATCGATTGGCATTTAATTAAGGCCTAGTGTTCAATCATAAGAAATTAATGCGCAATCAGTAGTCATTAATTTTTTATGAGTAAACAAAACAGTTCTAGGTTATATAAGGTTGTAAACACTTTTTTGCCAAAATGAAGTTCATGTGAATTCATGCGAGCGCACTCTGCGCACTTCTACTGAGCTTCCAATTCGACGCATTTCACATTTCGCAATTGTTGCATTTTACAATCGGTAGCATGAACTCACGTGCCATGTTTAAATTAATAATTTGCAGATAGGAATTTGCTATTTATTAAGTAATTTTAAGTTAGAATGATAATGTGATTCTGGTCAATAAAAAAGTCAATCGTTCTTTCCCCAGAGCGGCGACACGTTTTATTCTTTTGAGTCAAGGTAAAGTTTGGTGTTTCGGTTCAAGTACCGAAATACAGCAATAACATATTATAATAGCAACTCTGGACTCTGATGTATCGGTTAAAGTGCTGATTGCACCTACAGTTTACAGTTGCATAATAGACCGATAGAGCTCTCACTTAAACACTTAGATATTTAAATGGAATTAATTAAAAAAAAAAATTTGTGTAACGAAACATGCTTAGAAAGCAAAAAAAAATTTGGATTATCTTTCCGATGCAATTTGGTAAAGAATCTCAGTACAGTAGGGCAGACGGGGATTTACAAATACCTTTGCGCATGCAATTGTTCCTTTGAGGCTTTGAGGTATTTGTAAACTCTTATTGACTTTATGTTAAGGAACAATTGCATTCCCAAAGGTATTTGTAAATTTTTATTGATTTTATTAAGGAACAATAATGCACGCGTACCACAAAAATTTATATCAACTCTTTTGTGGATACAAGTTAATGCGCTATTGGGCACCCCGTCAGTTTTAAACTCGCTAAGAGTTTTTATTTTTTATGCTAGTATCAATATGTTTATTGAAAGCAAAGCATTATTATTAAGTAAATAATTTTTCCATAAAGGTTGAAATAAAATGAATTCTAATAAAACGAAGCAGTTGCTATTCGTTCACGAAACCGATTGTATTTTTTGCATTCTTTATTTTGGGTCAGTTTAAATTAAAAGTACAATTGTGCATTTAAATACATTTCGTGTATCCAACTTTACCCTACAAACATTTGAGGGGTTTGAGCAACTGGAAAATTCAAACTACTGATGTTAGGTTTAGGGGGCCATCTGCTAGGATTTTACCATTATTAGGTAGATTTGGAAGAAAAGCTACCTATTCATATGTACTAGTGGTCGCCCCGCGGTCGAAATTCGACCGAGTCGGTTAAACTATTTTGATATGAATATGATATAAAAGTACCAAGATTAAATCGAATTTTCCAACATCCAATCTAAGTTATAGCTAGATTCATAGCCCTCTAAATCTTTGTGTCGAACTTTGCGAGATTGATGGTCCACTTGACTTTTATTAGTATTATATTATATGGTATTAAGGTTGGATTTTTAAATAAAATTATTTCACCTTCCAAATCCAATAAAAATTCATTAATATTAATAATTAATTAATATGAATAATTTATTTTGGTTTATTATTTTCAATAATACACCTATGTAATCGAGCCCGAAAAAAAAAATTATACCCCCCACCCCCTCTCAAAATTTTGTCAGTTTACGTTTTGAAATATGTATAATATTTCGAAAAACGAATAAAAAAAAATCCATCCGTCCGCCGTCCCCCGTTCGCCGTCCGCCGTCCAGGCTTTTTCTCGGAAACTACTGGAGATAAATTAATTAAATTTGGTTCAAAAATCAAGTGACATCTGACAACGGTCAGCTCGTTGGTCCGATCGACGTATTTTGAGGGGGGGAAATTGAGGAACCAAATATTGAAAAAATCATATTTGCGAAACCGTTCCAGCTTTTTTCATAAGACTAAAACTAATATTATCAATAGAACACATTTTATTGCATGAATTTATGTCAATTGGTTTTTGAGTAATAGAATTTTGAAATTTTTAATCTCCATAAAATATTCCATTTCTCGGTGGATTAAAAAACGTGAAATCATTTCACATGATCACTACTGCAATCTAGCCGTGATTTGAAAAATGTCACATTATTTGTAAATAATAAACCGTTGTGTAAAATTTGTAGTGTTTTGTTTTTTGTACCTGTACAAATTCTAAAACATGATGCAATGTGGACAAATTTTTTGGTAATATTGCCTATATAAAAATGGTATCTTTACAACAATTATGATATAATTCCATTTTGTTTGATATTTGTTAAAAATCAGAAATTTAATAAAAATTATAAAATGGTAATAAAAAAATCTATCCCATTTGATAGCACGAGAAGATTAAATTGATATGCAAACTTCTTTAGGCGCGTTGGGCGCTTTTTTGGTGAGTATAAAATTTGAGTTCGCCTCACGGACATGCTAATGTTAATGCTAATATATCTGTAGCATCAAGTAGCATTATGAAAATACTAAGGAAGGCCAATTTTATTAATGATAATAGTCATTTTGCATGACGATTAGTATTACGAAAAAATTTTTTCCCACGTTCTTGAATCTTGTCGGCGATTATAATTTTTGAAAAAGTTTAGGGTAATAAACCTGAATGGATTTACATTGGTTTTTTCCGGTGGGTTAAAAATGTTCAACGTTTTCTGGGGTTATGAGGTGGTGGTGGTAACCATCCCCTTTGGAATTGTCCAATTCGGGCCGTGTGTGATATCAAATTAAAGCTCTTGCTGAATACTATTAAGAGGCATATTTTTTTCCATCTATAAGAAAGTTTCCAACAGACTTTTTTTATTCAAATATTGTTAAAATGACTGTTTTTCGAATTTTTCTTCAGCAGGAGGTGGTGTAGGTTGGTTTGGGGGCTGATTCTTCTTTTAAACCCTTTAGCATAGTTTTTTTACATATTTCATGGGAACATTTCAATTTTCTATGTTTAACCATTATTTGGGTTTTTATGTGAAATAAATTTGTTCAGTTTTTTCATGTAAATTTTTTTTCATGGAGGCACTTAAATTAATTTCAAATAATCTTCTATAAACTACTTATCCGCAGAGAAAAAGTAATTACACCAAAATGTTCGAAAGAGATCGTAGATGCGAATTAATGTGCATATGTCAGATAGATTATGTACCATTATCTGAGTTTTTAGCGAAAATGTGATGATTATCTAAATAACATTGAGTGTCGCCCTCAATGACTGAGGCAGCCGTCAATAATTGCCTGAATTTTTCTTCGTTTCTCTATTTTCTTCACATGTATTTTATATGGTGACAAACACTTTACGTTATTTTACCTGATTTAACAGTTAAAGTAACACACAAAAGTTTCTTATATTATATTATAACTTATAAGTACCTTTTGTAAATAAAAAAATTATGAAAATCGGTTCATAAACAGAAGAGGAAATGGTACTGAACACTTTTCCCTAGGCCTATTTATATATAAGATTCGAATGAAAAAAGTGTGTTGTAAAGTATCTTACAGAAGAAAAAAAAATATGCCATTTAAGAGTAGTATAATCAGGAGCTTTAATTTGATATAACACACGGCCCAAATTGGACAACCACAACGGGTATTGTTACCACCCTCACCACCAAAAACCCCAAAAATGTAAAAAAATTTTACCGCATCGGAAATATCCCCATTCACTGATTCTTAATTAAAAAACCCCATGTAAATCCATCTACGTTTACTACCCTAAAATTGCAGTGTATTTTGTTGTTGCAAAAAATTATGTATGGGTGAATTCACGTATATTTCTATATCATTTTTACCTGCGTTAATGGAATCGCATAAAAGAAATATTTATATTCTGCAAATCTGCACGAAAATACCTTTCTAACGGTATGCGTGAATTTATCCTACGACGCTCACACGCTGAAAAAAGCGTACGACAATTTTTGTGCTTGCCTATTAATATATAGATACCATGTCACAACTTTCGAAAAATTCTTTCATAGTTTTTCGTTTCATGCCTCCCCGAGTACGAAACCACCCCCCGTTCCGAAAGTTTATATATATATATATATCCGTACCTCAGAGCAGAAGGGTATTAAGTCCAAAATTTCAATTTTTCGGTTTTTTTGCTCACCTAGTTTTAAATTTCACGCTCTATTCAGAGGTTTACTATAGAAGACGATTGGAATGAAAATGACGGAAATAGCATTTTATAAAAAGTATTAATAGTCCAGTGCAATTAGACTTTTTCTGCGGAATAATTCATATAACGGCAAATGATGACTTTTCTGGTAGGTAATGATGTCCTCATTAATGTTCCAAAAGTCCCCAAAGGGGAAGCGTAAGGACAAAATTTGGCAAGCCTTTAAAGGACTAAAATTGTGTCCTGGAATGCAATTTTTCGAGATATCTCGATTTTCATTGACTTAACGACAAAAATTAATAAGACCAAAAAGAAAGCGTTGGAAATTCTCTATAAAAAAGATAAGGGGTCTTTTTTTCGTATACGCAACCGTTTTCTTCAAAACGACGCGTAAAAGTCAGATCGCCGCATCGACCGCGAGAATCTTCGGGAATTATACTCACCAACAAATCTTAAGCACGGGCAAGAATAAAATTACTGATTTTCAAATCAGTATAACTCGAACAATTTTTATCCCATTGACTTAAAATTTTAGTTATCGGTTCTCTATTCTATTTTGAAAGGAAATATTGAAGGGTTTTGCAAAACATAAAAAACTGTAAAAGTTATTAACGAATATCTGTCCTCTAAATAGTGGTTTTTCAACAAAATAGGCAACAGTTACATGCATTTTATAAGTGTATTATACCTTCAATGAAATGTTGCTGTATTGGATAAGTGGTATATGGCTCATATACATTAATTTCAATGTTTAAACTTCAGTCATTAGTAATTCATATAGCAATAAATTCCTGTTAAATTTACACAATTTCGGCCATTTTTAAATTTTTTGAATTTGAATATCTAAAAAACGGTGGGTGATTGAGAAAAACGGTTTGAATATTTGAAATCAGCATGTGTTAATTGGTTTAAAACGGCCGTTGGATACTAACATATTCTCAACCAGCTTAAGATTTGTTGATAAGTATAATTTCCGAAAATTCTCGCGGTCGGTGCGGCGATCTGACTTTTTACGCGTCGTTTTGAAGAAAACGGTTGCGTATACGAAAAAAAGACCCCTTATCTTTTTTGTAGAGAATTTCCAACGCTTTCTTTTTGGTCTTATTAATTTTTGTCGTTAAGTCAATGAAAATCGAGATATTTCGAAAAATTGCAATCCAGGACACGATTTTAGTCCTTTAAAGGCTTGCCAAATTTTGTCCTTACACTTCCCCTTTGGGGACTTTTGGGACATTAATCAGGACATCATTACCTACCAGAAAAGTCATCATTTGCCGTTATATGAATTATTCCGCAGTTTGGCCTTTTTTCGGTCTAATTGCACTGGACTATAAGTCCACCTCGCTCCAGGAGCAAAACAGTATTATCTTTATATTACATGTATTTAGTCCAGTATAGACATATACCACCCATGGCAAAACCATATTATGTTCAAAAAAAGTATTGTGTCCCACGTTTTCCCCCGCATAAAATCTCAAAACTTCTATTTTATCATAATTATGAAGTGCAAAATAAAAATATTAAGTCGCAGTCATGAAATTCTTCTGGAAATAAAAAAGTATTAAGTCCATGTGTTCTGTAAAAGATTCAGTCTTCAAAAACTTTGATAA
This sequence comes from Leptogaster cylindrica, assembly GCA_963082835.1. Taxonomy (NCBI): domain Eukaryota; kingdom Metazoa; phylum Arthropoda; class Insecta; order Diptera; family Asilidae; genus Leptogaster; species Leptogaster cylindrica. The sequence goes on along the minus strand of OY720105.1, from coordinate 20,453,058 downwards.
ATGTAAACACCACCCATTATCGTTATTCATAATATAAATAAGTTTTATCTAGATCAAGTTTAAACTATTAAATAGTACAGGCAAGAAAACAAGTGTGACAAATTATTATTTCTGCATGTTTTATAGCCTGAACAATATTATTGCATTTTATGCTCTCCTGTAAAATTTACATTTTGTGACTTAATACCCTTCTGCTCTAAGGTACGGATATATATACCTATATATATATTAACCCGCTAGCGGACGTATTTTTGAAGATATTGCAATATGTTATTTCTGGTGTTAAAGAAGCTCGGTTAAGTTCGTTAATGAGCAAAATGAAGTTTAGATAGAGACTATATTTGCATAAATAAGAGTACTCTCTATGAGGTTAACGGTAACACCACCACATTAGCGGTAAGTGGGGTACGAATGGGGGTGGGGGTGGAAATTCTAATTTTTCGAAACAACGTCTTGTGGGGTAGCGTTGAAAAGCTGTCGATGAGTACTTTATAAATGCATAACTAGTTTCTCGATTTTAAAATAAATGATCCCACTAAACGCAATCAAAATACTTCGAAATCTACCTCAGCCTGTAGGCCTGCCTAAAGGGATTTTTTTTTCATAGTCTTAAGCCGGAGGTACACGATACGAAAAACGTCGTATTTATAAGCGATACGCCGTATTTCATATCGTGTGACTCGACGATTAGCAATATGGTGTATCGCTTATAAATATCCCAAAAATTTCGGAATATTTTCGGCACATCCAAGCAATTTTCGGGGTACAAATTTCCCGAGTCACACCATACAAAACTTTATGAACACAGTTTTGAGATTACTGCTCCTACGGGCGGCACGGCGCCCCGGTAATCTGTGAATTGCAAAATACAGGTTGCAAACTCATTTTTGCTTATCGTGTGACTCGATGTGTCAAAAGTGACATCCACAAAGATATTTCCTTATAAATATGACGTTTTCCGTATCGTGTACCTCCGGCTTAAGAATAGGTTCATGAAACTATAATAGAACAAAAACCTGCCTATTCACTTTCTATAGTGTTTTGGACTCGTCAAGGAATGCTGCGATTGAAATTTTTATTCGAACTCTTTCATTCTTTAAAAAATTCGCGATATTATTCGGATGCCATTTTTTCCAGAACTCGAGTTTTCCCAGAATTCACATGATAAGCCATCGACGCGTTTGGTTATCAGCTACAAACGACTGGTTTTTTAATAAAATTGCTTGGTTCAATTTTGAGTAATAGCCTTCAAATCGAAAATTTGGCAGTGTCACTTTTTAGTTTTTTCTACATTTTTCTTGAACTAGATGTCTGATTATGATTTTCTGGCCACCATTTGAAAACTCAGTTCAATACTGATCGACTGATTTATATACGAACGCCTTTCATTGGATTTTAGTGGAGATATTATTTTTTTTAAAAAAGTGCATCTGGCTGTATTCAAAAGTCTATATCTCGATCAAATTCAAAGGAATCTTCAACTTATCCCCGAAAAATAGAGGTATAAATGACAGAAATCGGTTCAACTTTTGTACAAACAAACTATTTAAGGCAGGTAATATTTCATGAATTTCATGAAAATTAACCGTAAATTTTGGAGGGCTATAACTTTTCAACGGATGGTCCGATTTTAATATGTAAGGTACCGTTGGAAAGGTCTTGATAAGTAGCCTTGGAAAACACTGTAGCTGAATAGTTTTCGACACCCACCTTTGGGTTATATTGGAAAAACTGAAAATTTGGTCAAATTCTCAAGTGGCCATATCTCGGGTTGTAGTGAGTGGATTACCAGTTTGAATATATTTTCCTAGTCTATGGCCCAACACCTTTCTAACAATACCCAACAGTTATGAATTGAAAGCTTGGTTCTCGATTTCGATTTATGCCTGTGTATATAGTGGTGCATTTCAACAACAATCATCAGATCTTCAGATTTTTTTATTTGCGCATCCCATGGAGAACTACCGTTCTCCGTGATAGTAAGAATTTTGAAATTAGGAAACTGCTTAATGCTTCGCAAGACTTTGTTCCGCTTTTCCGACGTTTCTATTATGAATTTATATATATATAATATTATATATATCCGTACCTCAGAGCAGAAGGGTATTAAGTCCAAAATTTCAATTTTTCGGTTTTTTTGCTCACCTAGATTTAAATTTCACGCTCTATTCAGAGGTTTACAATAGAAGACGATTGGACTGAAAATGACGGAAATAGCATTTTATAAAAAGTATTAAGTCCACCTCGCTCCAGGAGCAAAACAGTATTATCTTTATACTACATGTATTAAGTCCAGTATAGACATATACCACCCAGGGCGAAACCATATTATGTTCAAAACAAGTATTGTGTCCCACGTTTTACCCCGCATAAAATCTCAAAACTTCTATTTTATCATAATTATAAAGTGCAAAATAAAAATATTAAGTCACAGTCGTGAAATTCTTCTGAAAATAAAAAAGTATTAAGTCCATGTGTTCTGTAAAAGATTTAGTCTTTAAAAACTTTGATAAGTGTAAACACCACCCATTATCATTATTCTTAATATAAATAAGTATTATCTAGATCAAGTTTAAACTATTAAATAGTACAGGCTAGAAAACAAGTGTGACAAATTATTATTTCTGCATGTTTTATAGCCTAAACAATGAAATTATTGTATTTTACGCTCTCCTGTAAAATTTACATTTTGTGACTTAATACCCTTCTGCTCTGAGGTACGGATATATAGATTTATGACGTGCGTACCTACACCTATGTCCTTAAAATATTTGGTACAGTAAATACCCTTCAAATAAAATTTCTTTATTTAAACAAATGTTCAGTAAAATTGATCATTAATTAAAAGCAAAGGATTGACATCTCCATTTGCCGTTCCATAACTCGTCATTCAAATGCCTTATTTCTATTAACTGCTTTCTTAATATGCTTCCGGCTTCGAGTTGCCGTGGTCGTACTTTTCTGGCTAGAACTAAACTGAAAACTACAAACTTTAATTTGATTCAATTTTGCGTTCATCTTTTCAAATTACGAGCGTATTATAAACCATTTAGAAACATGCTTTTGATGTTGGTTGGTTTTCAAATGTTTCTATAGACGCCAAGGATTAAAATATGGCAATTGCATTATGAATGCCGACTTAAAATATACTTACTGCTATTGTAAATTAAGGTATTCGAAACAATTCAGAATGTCACGTCAAAAACATAGAGTGGAAACAATATAAATGAATATGATTAAAATTAATAAATTTTGTTGACATAGATTTTTCAAGATCTATAATTTATATTTTCTACTTATAAAAATCCGAAATGTTTGGTATTGTTTTTGCAGTGGCATATTTTTCTTACTTCCGTCAACAACAATTGATTGCTGTAAAATATGTCTTATTTAAAATATTAATGATTGGATTTTGTAAATGTATCCACAGCGACCTGCAATAGAAGATTGCATTTATGTTTTATGAGAGTTTCGTGTTGGTTCAATTTCCTAAGCAATAAATAACGAAAATTGTGAAATATTGTGTGAAACTTGAATGGCACTCAACACGAGGCTTACACAAATATTATTATTGTCAGACAAAATATCACACATAAGATCACCCCTGCTCCTGACGTGAATAACAATGAAGACGTATAGATTTGATCAAAATATTTATGAGTATTTGGAAAGTGGTGGATAAGCATTAATATATTTCTGTGGAAATTGTGTCCTTTTCCGGAACTGGCTCATCTGGAATTCTGGAATATGATTGTTTACGGAAGTATGCGAAATTGCTGGAATACAGGCATACATAATTTCTGATCCTGATCATTTGCAAATTGCATGCACATATTTCATTTGGAAAATAATTGTGCAAAAATAAGAAAAAAACAATTCTAATTTATTATAAAGAATCTCATAAAGTTTCTTTTACAGCGAAATACTGGAACAGTTTAGAGAGGCTTTGTCAAAATGCTCGCCTAAATATCAGTTTCTTCAGTATCATTTTCTTTCATGTTAACATTGTAGCATTTCTCTTACTTTTCTTAAATTGTAGTAACCTTGTAGTATGTGTAGGTGCAGTTAACCAGGTGCAGTTAATCAGAGGTTAGCTGTTTAAAGACCATAAGTTATAAATTATAATATACCTAGTATACTCTTTAATTAATTTCAACGAGACTGAATTAAGGTTACATATTTAAAAAAATATTTGGAACAAGAATAATAAAATAAAATGATTCAGTTGGTTACGTCCTGTACTCCTGTCAGGACAGAGAGAAGGAAATACGGTTAACGACACTGTTTGAGAAAATTTATTTGCACCGAATCGCAAAATAACCAACATCCTGTAAATAATCTTCATTTCCTTCGGTCTTCCTTTTATCTACTGCGCTCACTGATCTTTATTTGTGGCCTTTTTTAATTTTTTAATTTTTCCAAAATCTAATAAAATTTTACAGGATGGGACTTTTTATTTTTTTCTAATTTATAAAATATTATATTCAAATTCTTCGAAATATACATGAAAAAAATAACAAAATTAGCTACGAGTAGGTATTATAAGAAAGCGACACAATCCTTGTTTTACATTTGTTTTATTATATTATCATCTTACATAATTATCAGAAATTGACCGCGAATTTTCAGAAAAAATGTGTTTACCTCCTCCGAGCAACGGAATTATCTTGTCAGGCAATTTTTTCGAGATAACTCTACGGACAGGTTGAATATGACGCACATTTGGATGAACAAATTACGGACAACATTACACAAATAAAAAGGACTTGCAGCATGAAGAAACGTTCGTTGTTAATAATTTTCTTGTCCATTATTTTTGTCCCAACTACGGCAATTTCGCAGAATGGAAGGCTTACCGACGACGCACGTCCAGATATCCTACTTGGGTCTTCATGTGTTTATCTGACAAAAATTTACAGTTTATAAGTTTAAAAAAGTTTTGTGTAGAATAAAGTGATTTTACCTCAAATACAAAAACAAAAATATTACAGTATAAATGCAATTCTATAATTATAATTATGTGTAATTCTGACATTTCTCAGAAAATATTCCAAAAGTTTACATAAAAATCTACCGCGAAATTCGTCACAATCAAAATACATATTCAACAAAATTCAGTGTTGTCAGCATATGAAGAAACTGCACAACGCACTGAGGTATATCCCTGCAAATTTAATCCAAGATTCCAATGAAATTCCGCAAGTTTTACCATTAAAGGCGTTGTGCGCTGTCTTAAAGACATCACTATTTCATGCATTATCAAAGGACTCACAAAACTCTTGGTGGAACTGTATTCGTGGAGAAAATGCTTAGCATTTTCCGAAAACTCCAAAAGGCACGAACAAGAAATGAGAATTTCAGTGGAACAAAACTTCACCCTTTCCCACGCTTCCTTCGAGGGTTGTAACTATTTTATAAGTTCTGTCTTTTGCAGCTTTTGTCTGTTTCGTCCTTCATCTTTGATTCACTCTCGAAAATGTTTTTCTGTATAATTTTCCACCGAATGTTCGAAGCCCTTCACCCTTCACTCTTCATGGCGAACTTCGCCAACACATTTCCCATGAAGCTGTCAATTTATAATCACTTTTTGGTACACGAATGCTTTAGATGGCATTTTCTCAATAACAAGATCGTCTGCTACCACTTTCGTCTTGCCCTTGCCCCTTTCAACTCTTAATATGTCCAATGTAAATGCTAAACGGAAATTTTTATACTGATTTAACCGTGACAAAAAATAACTTTGCAGTTTAGGTAATAATATTATAGTTTTACTAGTTATTTAATTATTTTTCTGATAAATAAATTTTTGTACATAAATTTGTTTATTTTTATTTTTTTTTTCATTTTCAAAAGCATTTATTTTTTCTCCAAAATCCAGTACCACATCAATCATTCTTAATGTTAGCTTTTAGTATAAATGTAACTAAATTCTATCTATAAATGACCTACCAACTACTGGGCCATTCACGCCCACTCTAGTTTATGTTTACAGTATATGGGTTTCTTGCCCTTTTTCTTGAAATTTTGACTTCCCTCCTTAACTTTTAAGTACACAAATATTTTTTTAAATTCGAATTCCCTTGCGAGAGGTATAAGAGTTTTTGCCAATTGCGATAACTGACAGCGAAAAACTGTCAAACTTCTCAAGTAAGTAAACAAATTTTTCATTAATGATTTTATCCTTCTTTTTCAGATTAGAAAAGAATTAAAATAGGATTAATAAGTGAAAAAACGTTTTTTAATTATTTTAGTGCAAATTTTGTATGAGACAAATGTGTTAAAATGTTGTAAAACGGGTTGAAGTGGCATGTCATTTTAACATTTTTGAGGTTAAATATTTCCAAAACTAAACGGAATTCCAAAGAAATTCCTCCGGATTCGTCACTTTTAGGCCAAAATACATGTCCATACAAAATTTCATTAAAATCCGCGGCTTCCTTCTGGGTGTTCCGTCTCGTAAACTTAAGCCCAAACTTTGCATGGCAGTTTGGTATACATATCTACCTACATTGTAAACTGTTTCATTAAAAATTATAGGAAAACAAACATTTTAACAAAAAGCCACTAAGACTGATTTCATTGGCTTTCTACATTTTGCTAATATACAAATTAATTAACAAACACGATTAGATACGAACAGATGCGTCACGGTTTTAATGATTAAGTGTTGCGTGTGATTCGTCGTTCAATCATAAAACTTTTATGTCATTGTCAATAGGGAGGAGTTCTTCACACATCCTGCTCCACTCAGGAAAAACAGCTCCAATCAACAACCAAGGCTTTTATCCTTCGACAGGTTAACTCGCGCAATATTCACCTAGCGAAATTTTATGAACACAAATAAAATTGCGTAGTTCTGTAATCTGTTCTATAACCAATTTGACCAAGACCAATTTGTAAAAAAATGCAGTATGCTATTTCGTTTTGTTTTTAACGTAGGTACATGTTTGTTATTTTTTTTTTGTAGGAATATTTAAAATGAATAAATGAAAAAAAAAACGGCTTTTCAAACCACGAAAGGATATTATTTCTGTTCTCGTAGAAAGACCAGCAGCGACAGGATCTCTTCGGGAATTGATTTCATATTTACTTTTTTACGGTTTTTTAGTTTAAAACTTGTCTAGAAATGTGATTCCATTCGAGACATTTTACCTAAAATTTCACTTTGAAAAGCGCCTCTTCATTGTCCTTCACTCCTCGGGCTACTACGAGCCTCGAGTGTCCTTTCGAAGTATCATTTATATAGCCGAGCGCAGTTCACTGAAAACCACCGGCAAAAATGAAAACTACCCTAACGTGATTTATGTGCATTTTAATTAATTGAAGATTTCTACTGTCCACAGTGCCACCCGACATTCTTGATTATCCCACCAGCACGGACATGGTTGTGCGGGAGGGCAGCAACGTGACTTTGAAATGTGCCGCAACGGGATCCCCAGCGCCCACGATAACATGGCGTCGGGAAGGTGGGGAACCGATTCCACTGCCAGGGGGACAAGAAGGTACAAATATCGCTCACAGTTTTGCATTTCTAATCGAATCACTTAAATAAATACATTTAATTTACTCCCCTGCGGTCTGCCTTTTGTGGTGCAGTGATTAGTTACAACGGCTCGATTCTAACCATCGCGAGGGTGAATCGGCTCAACATGGGTCCGTATCTGTGCATCGCCACGAACGGCATCCCGCCCACAGTGAGCAAGAGGGTAATGCTAATTGTGCACTGTAAGTCAATTACTCTTGTGACCTTGTCTCAAATCGTCGCAAGCGGATTCTTACGAAACCCTTTCTTGATCTCCCCAGTCCCGCCCATGATCTGGATCCAGAATCAATTAGTGGGAGCTGCCACAGGCCAGACAATCACCCTGGAATGCCAGTCAGAAGCCTTCCCGCAGTCGATTAACTACTGGATGAAAAACGACACGATCATTGATTCAAGTAATTGCATGTTTTCTTTAAACAAATGGATTCCAAGTCGCCTTTAATGGATTCTAAAATGTTTTTTTATTGATTTTATTAAAGTTTATTAAAGTACCTAATGTTTTCAATTCACTGAAGCAATCGTATTTAAATTGCACATGATTATTATAATTACGAAAATAACCCTTCACAATCTCTGAATAAAATAACAAATATAAACCAAAGCAGTGCTTTCATTTCAGTTTTTCTAAAACATCGGTTTATGATGCTGGAGCTATAAAAACGTTTGTCGTCGCTACAGGACACAATGCTTTGAGCATGTAAAGTTCAATATATAAAATCTCATCGAACGGGCATTCATATTCTTTGCTTTTTGTAATGTTCAACCATTTACTCATACATATAATTTTTCAAAATCTGCTTTTCTGCACTGACAAAAACGGCATCAAAGTTATAAAGTGAAACTGTGGCCATTTGCGTTTCTACGATAACTAGAGTTTTGTTATGTTGGTTCGATGACAGCATATTTCCTTCGAAAATGGGTCCAAAAAAGATGAAGACAATGATTGTCAAGAGTCGTCGCACACTCTAAAAAGTTACTGTGGCAAACAGTGATCATGAGTATTGTGAGCACGTTGCACAAGGAAGGGAAAAGTAAAGCGAGAAAGATGTAAACAATTTGGAAGAAGTTTTATTAGAAGAAACTCATGTATTTAGCAGTTATCATAAGTAAAAGAAAATAAAATCGAATAAATAGTCTACAAACAGAAACAGTAAAGTGGTTTTACTCAGGAGAAAAAGAAGAAACGCCATCCGGAGACAACAAAGAAATATTCGATAGATTTGGAAGAGCATAGGTAAGTCGAGTTATCGACAGCATTTCATTAAATATATATTTTTTTTTTTCATATGAAGCATATTTTTTAAAAATCTTCTTTTTAATATACATTTTTTTCAATTATTGCGGTTGCCATTTCCATTACCAATCAGTAATCTCACTTAAATTTTTGAGACTCACTGCAATTGTTTAAAGTTCGAACAACAACATCAACGGTGCATTCGGGTACTTTGATCTGTACTGGCTTTTATCGAATAAAGTGGTATATAATGATCCAATTAACTTTCCCTGTGAGTACAAAGATATATTTTACTGTAATGTACGGAAAATTGCTGTGAATGCTTTCAGCGAGGGGCGCTATTACCATAAAATACACCCTAAATTCAGTTCCCTTGATGCACTTAATGGCCATTTTTACGCCCTTGTGTCAAGTGCCTGCTCCGAGGTTACAGTGAGCTCGCCTCGTTGTTTTTTGAAAAGGAGTGTAATAAAATCGCGGCAAGAATATAGATATTTTAACAGAGGGTGGAAGAACATTAAATTAGTACTTAAAGGCGTAAACACGATGCTATCTTACGTAATCGTTCGTTCGAAATCCTGTCAACAAGACACTTTGGGAGGGCCGGAAATCGGAACAAATTGATGAATTATGATGTCTGATACTATTTCTGGGAGGAACAAGTAGCGAATGCAATATGTTGATTACTTTAATGTATAAAAGCAATAATTCATAAAACTATAGCGTTAGATTTACGTAATTTTATGGAAATTTAAAACCAATACTGTGTAAACAAACATTTTCGCATGGAAAACACAAATTTAGAATCAGAATACGAATATCCTACAAACTAGTTGGGATATATAAAAACCGATTATAATATAATTTTAACAACAAATATAGTAGAATATTTGGACTGTTTGTTCATTTTAATTGTGGCTTAACAATTCTTATTTTGTATAGGTATGTTATTGTACCTTGTAAATTCCATATTTGTATATCGAAAAAAATATTCAGCGTTAATTTCAATAAATGTATGTCCTTTTTGTGAAGTTCATTGTCTCTGGACGTTTCTCTTCTCTAAATTTTGTGAAGCATTTTCAAATTTTTCGTCAAATAAAAGTGATTTTATTTTCTCTTGATGCTGCCGAATCGCCCCAAGTTATTTTTAATTAATTTTCGGCTGTAGGAATTCATTTGTATGTCCTTTTAAAATTTCATTTTTATAAAAAAAAAATTTCTCTGATTTGACAATAGCTTCATATTAATTTACCTAAATTGTTTTTATCTACTAATTTGTCTAATTAATACTGAGAGGATTGTGAAAGTATATAATCGAAAAAATCTCTTTTTTTTCCATTGCTTTATAGATCGTGTTTTACAGTCGATTAGAACTTGCCGCAAGTAATCCACTTAAAACACCAATAATCCTTTTATTGCGCTTTGCTTTTCTGTTTCTATCGATTGTTTCTTTCCCCATTTTTTAATTAAACTGCTTCGATTAAAGTTCTTAGAAGATTTTACGATTTTCAATAGGAAAATGATTTTATTTGTTTGTAATACGATCAATAAATTCTTTCGTCTTTAATGTTTTTATAAAATTTATTGATGGATAAACTCCTACTGAAATTAATACTAATAAATAAATTATCGAATAATCCTTCGAACATGGATAATTTTTAGGTATTAAACGATTTATTTTGCTTGATACTTGTTAACAATAATAAAGACTTAAAAGAAGTACTGAAAGAACGTATTTTTCTACGTAATATGATAAATAATAGGACGTGATTGATTTTATTTTTCATTCTTTGTTCAACCCCAACAGTTCTGCGAAACCGAGAATGTCGAAGGCAGTGAAATTGATATTGTTTTCAAACTGGATTTAACTATATAGTTGCATGTGTCTCTTGTTCTTTGAGATACTGTTATTCCCCGTTTAACCCCAATTGAATTGACTTTAGAGAATGGTGGGGATTTGCTACAGCGAGGAGTCCATGTGGAAGTACATTAAAAAGACGATGGACGAGGAAAATAACCGTCAGAAATTTACTAGAGTCATTAACATTAGCAGTTTACTTATTGAAGTTTAGACTATTTTGTGGGCGGATTATGTCAATAAATTATGGTTTTAAATGTCAGACAACTTTGCTTGACTAACAATAGAAGAATATTTATCTAAGACAATCAATTCCCAACACTCTTTGTGATACTATTTTGGCTTCAGTGTAGCAGCAGCTGAAACACATTACAAAAGCCATAACCGAAGGCGTTCGGAAGTTGCTAATACCAGAAACTATAAGCTTACGGCAAACATCTGATTTTTTCTTTCACCTTTTTCAGAAAATTTTGTTCAATTTCGTAGAGTTGGACTTTGGTGTAAAAGCAACACTATCTTTTGTTTGTACTGTTTCAAACAAAACTGCAGAAATTTTGCTGTAAGGCACGAATCACAGTTACAATTGAAAAAGCTCCAAAACACAAAAATTGTATTTTTTCAAACATCAAACCCTTTTCAGACTTATTCAGGATGTAGGTAGATCTTTTTCAAACTACACCAATGAAATACGTTTAATATAGTTTGAAAACTTTTGACCAGTTTCTATTATGCATAACACTTGATGTCGGACGTGATAATTTCTTAAATTGCATCCGTAGTTGAAGTTAGATTTTTATATACCTAGCAATTAAAGTAAAAATACAATTAGCCACCAATTTTGTGATTCAAAGAGCAGAAGGATGAAGAATCTTACCTATAAAAAACTATACCCTCCTCCGAATCTGTTTGTTATTTTAAAATAGTTCATGGCAGAAAATACCACTGTATTTTCACTTGTAGTTTTCATCTACTTTAATTTACCGAATTTACTATGAAATTTAGCAAAAGCCTGATTATTTTTTTAATCTAATTATATTATTAAAATCTATTGAATAGAAGAGAATAAATTCGTCTTTAACATTATTCGCATTATTGTCTGCTTAAAAATTTATTTAAATTAACAAAACCATCTTAAAACCTAAATACAACAATTGTAAAGATTAAGTTGATGTAAATAATTGAATAAAAGGCAATAGTTTGATAAATTTTAAAGAATCTGTTGTAATTTCCTTGTGCAACATACTTAACATTCAAAAAACACAGTTGCTCAACAACAAAAACTACTTTATAAAATTTATAATTATTAAAAACGTTTTAATAAAATTTCCTGACACGTGTTTCTATTTTTTCAATCATTTTCAAAGGAGAGCTGTCCAGCTACTAATTTGTGCAATAGTTTGCACACAAAAATCTATGCATTAAAATAGTAGAAAATTCTTCTTGAATCTCGTTATATGGTTTTCGAGTAAATGTCCTTGCTTTAACAATGAAAAATGACAGCAATAAAATTGTTTGGTTTAGAATCAATAAAGCTAGAATTATTATATCAAACAATTATTTATATGTAAATAACGGTTTAACTGCTGCAAAAAATTCGCACGGAGCTGGTAAAAGTATCTTATGTTCCCTTAAAGTTCAGTAAGTTCATAAAACCCGGAACTTCTACATTTTCCAGATCGGTATCCGGAGTGTCAGTAAAAATACACTTGGCATTAGAAAAGCAAAAGCCAGTTGAGAAAAATAGCAGTAATAAAGTTGAAGTGCTGGCATTCGGCATTCACCATTTTCCGAAACATCTGCAGTGCTCTCGGTGATGCCAGAGCCCTTAAACGTAGCGAGGGTAGCTGAAGTAATGTTCAGGATCTAGCAAGGAAAAAGATTCTGAACAATGACCAAAAACCATGTGACGAAGTCGTAAAATTAAACGATCTTCTACGATAATAGGAAAATATTTTTCTAACTCACTTGCGTTTTCACATTGACATTTATATAGGATCGAATTGTTTGTCAAATTAAAATGTTATATTCTCTAATAATATTAAATGAATTTAATGTTTTCAGAATTCCTTATAATTTATATTAATATCTTTTATATTTCTAATGTTTTACATTTCCCTTATAAACCCTAAATGTCAAGGTTACAGTCTATAGAAGATGGCATTCAAATTTTCATTATTAGCGAACTAATTAGGGACGCCATAAGTACGCTTTCTAGATTTACTGAAGGCATTTAATTAGTGTTTTTGGTGAAAACCGAACTCATACGAAAATAAAATAATTCCGAGTAAGTACCAGTACAATTTTGCGAATCACAGTTTTGTTGTAACGAACAAAATCTTCTTCTGCTTCAATAAATCGCACCACAATGTGTTCAACAAGGGAATTTCTGACAGAAGTACTATAAATAATTGCATTTATGCCCCCAAGAACTACCTATTTTGTTTGTTTACTCATGTCTGTGCAATTTTGCAGTCTGAGCTTTCAATTAAATGTCTTAATAGCTGGAATATATTCGAATTTCTCCCTTCGTAACTTCCTTCATTAAATGTAACTGAAGTCGATTCGTTACTTGCGGTTATAACAACTGATATCGAAAAGCCTAGTTTTTAAAGTTGCAGGCTTAAAACGACGAATGCATTTACACGCCATATAAAGGCAGTAAAGTATGTAGTTAACATGAAATTTCTTAAATATCTTCTAATTAATAAACAATTAAGCATCCCTCATAATGACCTTAATTGAACAAATGTACGACGCAGAAAACTCTTGTGCAAGAACAACTTCAATTTCGGAAAATCAAAAATAAGAGATGAAATCGAGAGATTCCGATAGAAAACAAGCTACCAAAGCAAACGTGCAGTAAACATTAATTGTGGAATTGGATTTCAATTTGAGGATAACATCTTCGTGAGGAAAATGGAATAAATTTACCATCTGTTGCTAAGGAGTTTCTTTTTGTTGGCTAATCTTCTACGAAAATTCTGCAATCGAAAAGTTTTCGAAAATTTGTCGAAAAGTTTGCGATCAAACGTGAATGAAGTGCAAAAAAAACTTTTTCTTCAACTATAAAAAGCAACTTAGAACTTTTTTGTGGTGCTTTTTTATGTAAAACTAAGTCTTTGAAAGTTACTTTGGAAAAGGGGTTAACAATCACTAAAGTTTAGAAGGGGAGAAATGCATTCTGTGTGATAAGTTAGTCAAATATCACTTTTTCTATGGGGATGTATGGAGCAAAGTAGTGTTCTTGTGTGTTTGAGTACAAGGATTCAGTGGAAAGTTTTAAACTCCACCGAGGGTGCACTGTTCAGAATCCTAATCTCTACAAATATTGCCGCTTGAAAAAACAGTGGCGGCATATAATATAAAATAATGTTAATAAGATTAATGAAACAATACTACCTTTTTAATTCATATTGTATATAACTTCGCAAAAACTTGTGGAAATTGAGGAAAATGTTACTTCCCGTCATCCAATCGATTTAAAATCGTGCAGGTAAACAGTATGCACTCGTTGTCGATGCCAATGCATGGAAGAAAGCTGCAAAAATTACAGTACTCTACAGTCTACACTATGCATGAAAAAATTATCATAAAATAAAATCATCTTTAAGTTTTTTTAAATAAATTGTTAATGGTAACCAATGTAGTGGTGACATTGTCTGTCATTTGATTGGATGAAAACCTCACCGCTGATCGAAAATGCTGCCGGCTGAGTGCGCGGCGTAGTTGAAGTACTAAAGCGTTCGCTGCACACCCTGCGCATGTTGCAACTTGTTTTTGCGATCAGTGGCATCACATCGGTCACCTAATTAATTAGTTTTGTAAACCATTATAATGGTCTGCTATGGAACTTTTTATGTGTTTGTTAATATAAATTTTATTCTATACCTAGAGACCGTAAACACCGCAGTGTAGAAAATCTATTTAGAATACGAATATGTTACTCTGTAGCATAGGACGAAATTAAATGCACACATATAGTAGGAAGGACAAGATTAATTGAGTACGGAAAGGGATGAATATAAACCACTCGACTGGATTTTGTAGTTGCCTCAATGTGCGAATTGCATTGACCCGTCACGTGAATGCTCTCTGCAGGGAAAACTGGGAACACCTACAATTTATTCCAGGCGAGAGTTAATTTCAGTGGTTTCAAGTAATGATTAAATACACTTTTGCAGGAAATAATTCAGTATCAACTCAGACGGAGTAATTTATGTGTAAAATGAATGTTTATTCGGTTTAATATCTTTTGAAACACACTTGGGTGTTATTAATATAAGTGTTTACAAAAAAATTTATTTCGGAATGTTTACTTGAGGGAAAAAAATAAATTTAAGTTTGAAAAAATTCATTCATGTCATTGAAATGTTTTTGCTTTTAGTAAAATAACATTTACCTACTTGTAATAAAATATCCTTGCCATGATAAAAGTTGCTCCTCTCAAAAAATCTACTTATAATATTATAAAATAAACTCGTAGGTACATATTATGTTGTCGACTAGCATGATCCCTAACTGAAAAATACTGCAGCAAATTTATCTTTCCGAAAAGCCAGATTGATGCTACGGTAAAATTTTCGGAAAACGGATGAAGCTATTCTCATATGTCCTCATTGAAAGCCACTAAGCCAGAATCAAACTTCTATAATTTCATTCTTTTCTATTTCATTTTAAGGACTAGTGAAATTTTGATGATAATAAGAATTAGTTTGGTCCTGTTTATCGAGGACATATTATAACTTGTTGCTCTTGTTTATGATTAACTAGAGATATCATTGGATTTTTATATTTTAATAACGAGACTTCAAACAAAACATTATTATAAGAATGAGAGATACAAAATAACATACTTTAAGTAAAAAAAAAAAATTTCCAAACTATTGCATTTAACATAATTTTTGAAAATGCAATCCTTTTAAAGTTTTTATCATTATATCAGGTTCTGAAATAAAGCAGACAAATTCCGGTGGGTATTGTGCAAAGGCGATGTATTCTATCGCAAAAGGGTTAAATTCATGTCGAAGCCAGTTGACTTTTCCATTCATGTTAATTCCTTTGAATAAAGGAGAGAATTCCATGTGACATTTACACGCCTCCAACTACCCGAGAGATTTCAGTGCCACTTTGTCTCGATTTTTGTATGTTTGCAATTCATATCACTATAGTCCTAGAGAAACAACAGATATACCATACAAAAACAAACGTCATTATGAATTATATTCGTTGCTGTGTTTTCTGTACTTATTCTTATTTCGTTTTATCAATTTCGAAAATAACAAAAATGTGAATTCGTAAAAAACAATTTTAGTTATTTTCAATAATTGATTTTTTTAAAAACCATTTCCAAAACATCTAGATTCAAATTTATCCTTATTTTTAACTGTTTATAAGTTTTTGTTTTGCTTTTGATGATAATCTAAGAATCTCAACTCCAGTTTTGATATTAATTAAACGCTTTGAAAAATGTCTACAAATGGTAGAAACCGACTATATTAATTTGGGGAACTTCCCACAAAAGCGTTTAATCTAATATAAGTCCGATCCAAAGGCTGTACGGAATGGTCCAAGTAGGGAGAAAAACCATTCATCAAATTTTAATGTCTATAGCGGGCGTCTATGCGCGTTCTCAATTTAGGGAAACTGCTGGTAGGATGCGCTTTTCAGACGGAACCACGATTTATTGACCTAAGTTCTTTGCAGCGAAAGGGCAGAAAAATTGTAAACAGAAAACTCGTAGTCAAATGTTTCATCCATTCGAATGGGGAATGTTGGTATTTATTAGCAAAAGGACCTCAAGGACGCGCTTTATGAAATATGAGAAACGATAAGTAGAGCACTTCATTTTCAATATATTCCCATTCAGGACGGTTTAATCGCCTCGTAGGCTTGCCAGCATTTTTTTTTCAGCATATGTATTGTTAAGGTTCAAAGAGAATTCAAGTTCGGTGTGGAAATGAAAAAGGATAATTGAGATTTATTTGTTAATATTTCGGAAATGCTTAAAACAACGATACTTAGTGTTCTAATCGTAAGAAAAACATTAATATAATAAATGTAAAATTGTAGCCAATTGAGCACATACGGAATAACTTTCAAATAATTTTTAACCAAAATTCCGTTTCGGTTATTTTGCCTTAACTGCAATATAAAGAAGCTTTATAAATACAGATGTAATAAATTTCATATTTTTAAGGATTTGGGAAATCTAAACCAAACTCGGAAATTCCTCTGTAATTCTGAGTTCTGGAAGATTACTACCCGCTCTTTGAGTAAATCATTCCCATCAAAATTAGATTTTGGGATTCATTTCAAAGTAAATCCGTTGATAGTTCGTAGTCGGATGAAGACATTTCTGAATCAGGCCAGCTTTGGTTCAAAGGAAGTCCCTACAGAACAATTTCCGAAAATTCTACACTGAAGCATATTTTTCAATGCATTTAAGGCTACACATGAATTTCTAATAATTCATCGTATGGATTTTAGCTCAACCTGGACCTGGAAGGTAATCACTCCAGAAATATTGCTTGTTCCCGTGGGTTAACTAATAATTTTGGATGAAATGAACAAGGCTGGAACCGCACCTTTCAGAAATATAGCATCATCTATTGATTTGATTAATTATTTAGTCCTTTATAATACACTAACGCCATCCATCCGCGCCTACGTTCCTAAGTTTTCTGTTTGAAATTATATTATTCTTGGTCTTTACTTAGTGTTGCATTAAAAAATGGCCATTTGCAATTATTTTCTGTTTTCTTGTGTAAGAGTACACTGTTGTATAGTTTGCAGAACACCACCCTTGACTGAAAAAAACTACCTGCAAACACGACGTATCACGTAGGTATATTACATAGAACAGTTGGGTTACAATAATAGTGCGCGGGTTTGTTTTCAGTTAAGGGTTGTTCTGGGGGGTTGAATCAGGATAGCGTTACTAGTTTTCATTGTGCTTTATCTGAAGGTGCAACAATGGTCACTCCTAGAAAAACTCCTAGAAGTTAAAAAAGAGTAAGGATAGTATTTCAACCCCTATGTTCACCCCTTTGGGTTTGAAAATTTCAAAAATTCAAGTACACGTGTCTTTATTTCTAACCAAAATGCCAATTACCAATTTTTATGAATTTTTAACTTCAAAAATGGCGAATTTTCATAGAAACTTTCATCCCTTGTTTTACTCCCTTGGGAGAATCGATCTACACCAAACTTCACACAATCCATCCCGAGACTATGCTACATTATCCCTGAAAATTTCATTAAATTCGTTTGGGTGGTTTAGGAGTCTATAGGGAACAAAAACCACATCGTCTTTTATATATTAAGAAGATTATTAATTCAATGGAAACTTCATAATTAATTTAATTTGCCAACAACAGCAAAAACTTAATTACGTCATACATATTTTCATTTCTCTAGCTTGGTGTTACTTTTCATTAACAAATTATTGCTGTGTTTCTAAACGACATGCTTTGTTCAGAGCAATTTATATTTTTCTTTTAATTAATTTGTACAATTAAGCGACAAGCAAAATACAAATTTTCTGTTCTCATCTTACGATGAGTTCCTTTGGCTATATATTTCTAGGTAATTATATATAACGATGAAACCCCAGGGCTAGAGTTAATTAAAGTGCACATTTATCACAACAGGATCGCTTTTATTTATTTTGGAAAGTTTTGGGCATAGAAGAATAACTTCCCCGAAAATCACGAGATGAGATTTTACAGTAGGGTCTAATTTCATCGGCTTCAAAATGCAAATGTAACACCTGCATTTGCAGGACAAATTAACAAAAACATAGTTTTCTTACTATCGCGATATATTATTATTAGAATAGCTCTTCAAAAATATAAATTACCTCGTAAAATATTTATAAATTATGTGCAACCCTTGTTCAATGTTCACTTCGGCATACTTTTTCACATTCCTTGCAAGTGATGATAATATCCTTGGAAGTATCAAGGCGTCAGGATGATGTTATCTATCATAATCGCACACTTTCACTCCATCAATACAACACTTCTGTCGATCCGAAAGGATGTGATAAAATCAATGACCGCGGCTGTTAGTTCCCGGTTCCCGGCACATAATCCTTATTACATCCACATAAAGCACAATGATGGGGGTTCTACAAGTGCCAGGTAGGCACAGCATGAAATCGTTCTATTATGTGAATGATGCTGCTGAATCCATTTGATTAAATTAAATTATGACTTGCAGAAAAGCTGGTTGTAAGATTTCTGCTAAAGGTATATCGGAAAATTCTGTGCAGTAACTATAAAGAATCAAGGATTAAAGCCAAAAACTAAAAATAAGTGAGCCTTAAATGAACAGTCTGCACTATTCACCCCGCACCGTACTCTTCTGTGGGTTACATTATTAACCCAAGATCCATTTTGTTGGTCACTCAAATTTTATTGAAGCGTTGGAAAGATATATTAACCCGAATTGAAAGCAATGCTCCAAATTAATATAATTAAATAAACCCTTAAGCCTCCAAAAAAACGACTTTTCCTCAGGGGATTTTTTGTGTGTAAGAATGAAACAACCAATTAATGTTTGACTTTATATTATTACACTATTTTAATTTTATACATTATTTGTGAATGTATAAAAAATGCATTGGTTTTGCATACCTATTCAAATAAATTTATGTCCATTTCAACACACGTAACAATTTCTAAAAAGTTAAGTTTTAAATTATAAATATAACTAAGGCAAAACTTGAAAGTTAAGGAAAAAGTTTTAACATATCGTATTTCCATTTTAACAGCTATTCCTGTAAAAATAAGAGAAAAACTGAAGTTTCCGGGAATGCGGTTGCACTTCAACTTAGTTTAATCACTCACCATCTACGAGTACTTGTCAGAAGTTTCTTCCTCCATTGACCACAACAATAAGTTTCAATGCACCTGCTAAATCAATTATTCTCAATCAAATGCAGAAAGTTGGCTTCAAGTTCCCTGCACAACTTCTGCCAATGACGAGCGCTGCCCGACGGAAACCGACACACATTCGGTTTAATTAATTTCCGCCTGAAATTAATTCGAGCTCGACTAACTTCGAAAGATTCTCTTATGCTGCAATTTCACTCTGATTGCCTGAAACCCGAAGATAAGTTTCTAATGCACGATAAAAATTCATATTCGTCCTTGAATATTTGAAAATATATTAGCACTTTAAAAAGTGCGATTTTTAACACACATTTTAATAATTTGTAATATGAAACTCGATATGAGTTTTTTAAGATATGAAATAAAGGGTCAATTTTAAGAATAAAACCTATAATAAAGACTTCTCATTTTATAATTTTAATTAATACTAATAGCTATGGACAGTTTTTTCTATTCCTCCAAAGATTTTCAATGATCATTGTTTGTTTCTAATATTTAACAATATTCTGTTGTTGCGTTGTTCTCGTCCCTTCAGGCTGATGGAATTGCACTTTGAGATGGCTTTGTCGATACTTGGCCCGTGGAAAATTCCCTACCGAAATTTGTTAACTGTGTTGTCACGTGTTCTATTCTGAATGTCCTGTACAGTGGAAAACGACTGCTGCAGTAACTTTGTCTCGCCGAAAGACACATCGGTTCTACTGCAAATGTACATGAATTCTCATTTATCTTCATTAGAAATCACTTTGCCCAAATCAATAGTGCAAAAACCTTTTTTCCGCCCATTTCCTAATAGAATTAATGATGACCGTACTCGTAAAAAATTGCATAGATTTTTGAGTGGCCTCAAACGGAAATAAAAGAAAAACATTTTTGTTTAAAATTTTGCGTACGAGTTACTTTTTTCCTCGAACAACCCAAAAAGTTGCTATTTATTAAAAAGAAAATTCATGGTCCATGTCTGAAGAGGACTCAGAGCTACTGAAGAAGTTGTTGTTGTGGTGAGAGGGTAATAAGAGACTCGTCAGGGATGCAAATAGGCTTATCACACTCATTATAAATTCAAGTCTAATCGGAATCACGTACAAAAAGTTTTCCATTCGAAAACGTGACAAAATGTTGTTTTTTCTTTTTTTTCCGGTAAACGAATAACATTGATTTTCTGTCGATAAAATTTAGTCGTGTCAAAAGTCAAACAGGATGTGTATTGTGTAAATGTTTGTTTTACGTTTTACCCTCAAATTAACTTGGTTCTTCATTTTCAGTATTTATATTTTGTGTATCTGCCAATGTAACTTTTGTTTCTTCACCGTAAAATTTCTTTTTTTAATTTTTAACGTGCAGTGAGCAAATATTAGTTTAGAAATAACCATGAAATTCGAGGAATAAGTTGGGCATAATTTAATGAGTTTGTTAATAACTTGAATTAATGTCACATGAATTATTTTTGTTGCTAAATACAAAACAGAAAAAAATTACTATTTTTGTGGTTGCTTCTTTTAGAATTTTATATAGTGACATTATGAATACCAATTACTCTCGGATTTTGCAACTCATCACTTTGTTAAATTGTGTGAAGGAGACCGCAATTATTCCTCATCCAATTCGTTATTTGCACAAACACGTTTGTTTAGGGACAGAAAGAAGGATTTGTTTGTAGAAACTGTTGCACACATAATTAGCAATTGGTTGCAATAAAAGAGCAACACTCAAGGCTCACCACAAAATAAATGAATAATGCTTAAAACTTTATTACAAAATTGTCAAAATTGTATTTTATATTTTATATATCGTGAAGTTTTGCACAAGTTTCCCAATTAATTACTACGATACTTCAAATCAAATAATAATCTATACCGAGTGTTGCAACATAGTTATGGTTCCATTAAGTTTTCACTTTTGGAATTTAATTATTTAACTGACATACATGCAACCGAACTTAGTACAACTGAGCCAAGCATTATTTACATGACGAATATTAATTCTCTCATTCTTACTCACTAATCCTGTTAAAAGCCCACTTTATCCCAGGCCGTCAGCAATGTAAGTGCACTTTACCACTGAATCGTTTTCACCAATTAGAACTATCATTAACTTTCCCAAAAGATTTAAATGAATAGTCTAAAATGGGAAAAGTGATGCGCTGATGAAGGCACAAGTGGCCACTCCATCAGGCTCACTTTGGCTTCCAGGATTTCAGATTGAATATTTTGCGTGAATACTGAATATTCCAGAGTGGCCCCTTCTCCTGGTTAAGGCTGATTGTAAATTGGAACTTTTGGCGGATTACAAAAACTAAAATTAGAAAGTTTTTACTCTTCAGTGGTAATAGATTACTTTTTCCTCTGGTAATTAAGTACGTACATGAAGTTCCAATTGAATGAGTGAGATTGAGAAGGGAAGGATTTCACGTTTTGGTACGGATTCCACCAACCAAAGCAAAAATTCATAGCAGCAAAAGAAATTGCAAAAAGAGTATGTACAATTGTACACACGTAGTTACGTTATCCTTTTCTCCTCTGGATTAGTGATGCGTCCCATTAACCTATGTCAATTGAAACATTTCTCCGACATCTTGTTCGTTCTAAACAAAACAACTTGTTTTAAACTTTTTAGTTCACATTTTGGAACGGCAGTCGTGTTTTATAATTTTGTAATTATTTTAATGAATAGTGATATGCTTAATTAATTAATTATTAGATGATATTGTCGTAATTTCGCACTGAATGTGCTAAAAAGAGCTTGGTTGTGAGGGTATAATACTTAGCAGTTATTTTTTTCTATTTTCAGAGGAAGAATAGGGACGACCACTGACGAAACTAGTGTGTTGAGGCAGACGTTCGAGAACCGAGAGCTTTGTTACTTTTCTCCGTGTGACCGAAGGGAATTTAGGAAAGAAAAGTTATGTGGTAGTGTAAGTACCTAGTTTTTCAAATGCGTAGTTTAGCTTCTGCTAAAAATAATTTGCTAAACTGGGACTAGGAGAGAAAGAAACAAATAAAGAACAGGATAACGAACCGCTGAGGGAACGATCATAAATATGAAAAATAAAAAACATCTGGTCGTCATTTTATGACTTCGCGTCTCGAGCGAGCCGCGTTGCTCACACAAATTGAGGATTGGAAAATGGAAAGTATGCAGCGATGCAAGATTTTTCACGATCGATCCTGTGTGGCATATGAATATTCTCCCTAGGACATGATGGCCTTAGAAAAAAATAAAAATAACACGCAATTGAGTTTTGCGGGGTTGTTGTCTTCTTGCATTGATCACGCATTCCAAGTAGTGCAGTGAAGCAGTAAAGAAATGTAAGCAAAATTTAAAAAAAAACAAAAACTGTGCGGATAGGACAAATATAGAAAAAAAAGACCAAAAAGTGCAAATAATTTTATTCAAAGATGTGAGTAATTTCACTGAGTTGTGATAGGTATTTTGATTAGCGTAGTTTTGTGTCAGGTAATATTGCTGCCAGTAGTGGAGTGGAATTTTAAAAGAAAACAAAAAAAACGTGTAATTTTCCAAATAGTTTTCTCAATGCTCGGTCTGTGGTCTGTATGAGGATGGGTGTTTCCACCTGTACATTTGATAATTTTTGTTTAAAGGATGGCTCTCCTCCTTATCATCCTAGAGGATGGGTGTTTCCTCCTCTACTTCGCGCTAGGATTTTAAGGATGGGTTTCCTCGTTATTATCTTAGAGGATTGGGTGTTTCCTCCTCTATTTTACAGCGAAGTTTGAAAGGATGCTTATTATAATAGTCGTTTTAGGGGATGGGTGTTACCTCCTCTACAAATTGTCTTGTGGCGCTCCCTTGACAATGAGCGAATAAAGCATTGATAAAAATAAATAATTTCTAGTTTTCTCGCGGTTGAAAGTATTTACTCTGGCAGTGAGTGATATTACCAACTGTGTAATAGAAAAGTAGTTTGATTTGCCCCGTAGAATCGAAGTACCTGGCTCAGCCTTCTTTTTGTTTATTTTTAGTTTCGACCAACCACCACGTCAATCCAGCGATGACTTTGAGATTTGCGACGCCCGTTAAAATTGAAGCTAAAAAAAAAGGAAATAAATAAATGAAAAAAAAATATATATACATATATATGTGTATATGTCTTGGATCAATCAAATTTACATTTTATTATTATTACAGTAGTGAACTGAAGGTCAAAAAAAAAAGTTGATTAGAAAAACGTTTTATGACGTTAGAAACACGCTTCAGGACATTTCTGGGATTTTTGGTTGGTTGGTTCCGTCCATGATACAAGGAACATAAGGTATGCTAATGATTTCGCACCCGCGCCATTTTCCGCGCCACTGGGTTCACCCAATGAGCATTCGATGGTTTGACAGTTTTTTGTTTACAAATTCGTGTGCAAGTTTTAAAAGTTTTTAAAGATTTTTAATATTAATTGATACCATTTTGCATTTAAAATGGTTAAGTGTTCAACAAAGAACTGCAAAATTATCATTAAAAGAACATGTGGTGAAGAATCATTGAAATATTTTGCTTTTCCGAAAGGCCCTTGAAATGCTGTTAATTAAGGCAAAGGATGTAAATGTAGAAGTTATTTTTTAGATATAGAATGTATTTTAAGATAAGATATTTAAATAAAAATTAGTCTAATGTTGTCAGTAAACAAAAATTAAGAAAAAAATTAAAATTGTGACATAAAATTTAGTGTTTTATTGTTTCGTCTATATTACACATTTAATTTGATAATGAAATGATTTTATTTTTATGATGGATTGTTCAGTTGTTATTAATTGAAAAATATTTGCAATAGACAGTAAAATATATGAGAGCCAGTTTTACTGTTTTACAGAAATCATTATTAAAAAGAAAACTAGAACTTTTAGTCATTTTAACTAATTTCTCAGATGAATTGCCTCGGAAAAAGCTCTCAGCAGTGCCGGATTTAATGGGGCTCTGGGGGTACAAATGAACCTGGCGGTAAAATTCAGGAGGCGGTAGAATGCGACAAGACAGCTTTCTATGTATTTTTTTAAGAATAACCAAAATTTCGTTTTGTAAAATAATGAAAGTTCTATTAAAATTCGTAAAATACATTCAGAAGAAAACATGCGGGCACAATTGTGATAAAATCCTCTTTCGTCTCTTGATCCCAGACACAAAATAATGCAACAAATTTAATGCAAATCTTGCATAAATTTCAGATTATTTCGACTTTCCCAAATATAGAAATTGCTTTGCGTATTTTTTTAACTTTAATGGTTACGAACGCTACAGGGGAGCGATCATTCTCCACGCTAAAACGAGTTAAAACTTACTTAAGAAATTCTCTTTCAGAGGAAAGACTTAATGAATTGGCAGTTTTAAACATAAATTGCGACTTGCTAAAAATCTTGAATTTTGACGAAGTTATAGATTCGTTTGCAAATTTGAAGTCTCGGAAAGTAGGAATTACTTGACATATTGCCTAACTTTTCGTTTAGATTTTTGTTTCAGCATTAGTTTATGTAGTTTATTAACTTTTGTTTTTATATTTTGGTTCCTATTTTTCGTTTATTTGTATTATTTGTTATTATCTTGATTTATAATTGACCTGTTATTTAAAAATATAGTTTTAGGTATTTTACTACCTATATTTCCTTATTATCATGCTTACCTGTTATTATAAATCTGAGTGTTTTTTTTAGAAGGATATATTTATTTGTTAACAACGTTTATGTTTTTGTAAAAAAATGAATATACTTTGCTGTTTCAATTAGTCTTGTGTTTTAATTATAGATATGATGTATTTCCTGGCGCGTGATTTGGTGGCATCTGGAACTGGTAAAATTTGTAGCTCAATTGAGCAACTCCATTGGGTAGCTGCTGAACGACGATTCGTCAATTTGGGGTTTTTAGGGGTTTTTCAACTTCTGATCAACTTTGAACGAGGTGGCAAGTGGAATTCTATATTTTTTGAAAATTACTCAGTAAACTGTAAAGAACTTCAGTACGAATCCTATTTCTGTATAAGAGGTCACTCGGGGAAAAGTCCTGCTTCGGTGGGAATCGAACCTTCCTGTCCTTTCGAATATATAATGACATGATTTTTTTTTATATCTTGAGTTTTCTTTTAAAAATTTCTAAATGCACTTACACAATAAATTACTAATTAATTATTTAAAAGGAACTATTTTTACAATATTTCTTTACATGATCTTGATATTTTACGGATAGAGAAATAGCGGGGTACCCTAAAACTGTTCCTTTTTAACATGCATTTTCAATACAACATTTAACAATACTTTCTCTTTTTTGCACGGTTTTTTGCACGATTTCTTAACAAATGTTGCTTTTGTATTAAAACTGTTCCGTTTTATACATAGACTATTTCACAATTCCGTGAGACCAATTATTCTTCCGTATTAGTTTATTAAGACGGTTTTAATTCTGCACAATAATTTATTTACATGTACATATACTGTTTACTTGCTACTTAGGTATATTTAGTACATATTTAATTATTTTACAACAGAATCACATCATGTATCTAAAAGTAAGCCAAAAACAAATAAAATGGAAACTTCTTGTTTATATCTAGAAGAGAAATTTGCAATATCTTCTGTTCCTCAACGACGTGACTTGAACTTTAATTTTATTCCAAGCACTCACAAAAATGTAATTTTCTTTGACAAAAAACGAAGTAATTTTTCCCGAATAGAAGCCAACAATTGAACGTTGTGGCCAAGAAAAGGATCCGTGGTTCCTGAATGTTAATGTGCTTTCAGGTGGAGGAGCATTGATTCGGACCAATGATTTAATTTTGGTTCGCCGATTTTATTTAAACCAACAACGTACTCAAAGCTTAATTCCACTGAACCGACAATTTGAAGATATTGTCTGTAACTTTTCAACGCTTCATCACTTCTGATTGTGAACGTGGAAAAATGATTTTTTTAACAGCATTTTTGAAATAATATCTTCCGAAAATAATATCGGATTTCAGTCCTACCTACAACTTATGTTTTCATAAGGTCGACTACGTATTTTGGGCTAACGACAGGGTAAAGACCTGACACGTTTACTTCTGACTTCAAAATTTCATCACGAAATTTCACGTAAGGTTCCATGCAAATGTTTTAAGTGTAATTTAAATTTGTCTCAGCGCCATGCCAGAAATCTTTCTAGTGCTAATAAATATGCTTGTGATGATTTTACATTGCAAAAGTTTAATATATTTACTTCTTTGGCAAAGTGGTTTTTTCATTATTAATATTAGCAACACGACATCCATCATAATATGTTAAATCTGTTCATATTTATTTTCCGGTGCCATTTATTTTTAGGTTCCGCATTTACTTAATATTATAAAAGTTTTTTTTTTTAAGAATAAATTATTTAAAAACTCGTGCCTAATTGGGAACAGTGTAGAATACAAAAACAATTTGTATTTAACTCTAAAAGAAGATTTTTATGTGAACGTAACTTAATAAAGGACAACAAAATTAATAATTTATTTTAACCTTAATAACTCAACTAAATCCCAAGACAAACTGAAGTTTTCTAATACCATTAATCTTTATAAATTTAAATTTGTTTGATGGTGCTATATACCAAATGGTCAGAGAAAATCCTTGTTTCCACTCATTACTTCTTTGAATCTTTTGTGAAGGATATTTTGCAACGAAGCGAACACATTTGTTGAGGATCAGGAAGCTTGATAAATTAGTCTTTGTCATTTGGCACAATATGCGACAGTCAAATTGACGCTGCATTAAAAACTTTCTGAAATAATATTATGTAGGTAGGTACTATTCTTATTAATAAAAGTACTTCTTGTGTAAAATTATTTACAACAAAATATGTAAATTGTATGTCATAATTCGGTAAAGTACCGTAAATTAATGAGAGCTCAAACAAAAGAGAGCATTTCAAAACAGCACTTTTAATCTAAATTTCGGGAAATTTTAATCAAAAAGTTTTCTTCATTTCGTTTTTCAGACCATCAACTGAAAAAGTTTTATGCATTGGTAGCAATTTGAAAGTGTATTTTTTGTTTGTTGGTTATTGTTGACCGTAATCATTGCAATAAAAACGAGATCTGATTTAGGATAACTTCCGAAATATCATTGAATGAATTCTACGCATTTATTTGAATAGAATTTACAAATTTTACATATTGTAAGTTTGGACGGATAGGGAAAAATAAAATTAAAATTGAATGTGTTCGGTATTTATGAGCTCATCTTTTATGTTCAATTTTGAAATGATTATGAAAACAAATATAGTGTAACATAAGCATTTGGAACATATAAAAGCATACACCTGTCCCATATCAAAGAAAATCAAATGACATAAAAACGCATAAAATTGGAAGAAATAGAATTCTATTAAATGCTTAAGGTCAAGAATTAATTAAAAACTGGCTTTTTAATGATTTTGCCATTACAATTTAAATTTGTCAATCTTTAGTTCAACGTTTTGAAAAGTTATTTGTAAAAAGGTCGAATTACATTTTGATATTGCTTTTGTGTTTATGACTTCAAAGCATTAATTTCTGAAAAACGTTTTCGAAGGCCCTGAGCAACAAATTCGGAGTTTCAAAAATGATTAAATTAAAACAAATGTACCTACTGAGTAATGAGTTACGGATTTATTTAAATTTTTGTTTTCTAACTTTCAAATTTTATACGATTTTAAAAGACGAAATCAAGTACGAATTTAAACAAATATATTAAAAGAGAGGTTGTAAGATAATATGTAATATAAAAGTTCGTTGTTTTAACATGAATTTTACTTTTTTATTCTTTGGAGGATGTATTTCTCACATTCTCAGCTCATCAGGAGGTTTGCCATGGAGTGGTCTTCAATTGAATTCACATTGTGCATGGAAGTTGACATCCTTCGAACATTTAATCCGATAGCGATATAAGTAACATTGAACGCCCTAGACAGATTCCCATAGAAGTCAAGCTCCGCAACGTTTTGTACTGATTTATCGATTTTCAACTTTTGGTTCCATTTCATTGCATTTTTTATATTTGAAAAGGTTTAGATATACTGGTATAAGCGTCACTCTCAACATTGTACAACTGTACCTATATAGCAAATTATATAAATCTGTAGAAGAAATCCGTTAATCAAAATTCATGATTTTACACTGTTCTCTTGCATTTGTTATTAATTCCTGTTACGAAATTGGCGAATTTATGTATGAAGCGTTGTAAATACATAGTTGAAATGAATTGCGCGAAGTCATGCAATTCCTACGCTGTGGAATCCACCTTCCGCAACATTCACCTGCGAACCCGCGGTTTCCCGACAATTTAGAAGTTGCACGCCATTGCACTGTTATAGACTTTTCCGGTTTGCTTTGACTTTGAATTGATTCAATAAATCGGCTTCAGGAAAATTTAGTGATTTCTCAGGTTTAAAGGTTTCAAACAGAAATAAAAACTGTTTATTTATAACTAAGTAATTATGAAACATAACATATTATGTAAACATAACAATTATGAAAATTATGAAAATTATGAAAACATAATATATTATATCTACACTTCTATATATATAAAAATCAATTGCCTTGCGCTGAAAGTTTGCATAGAAATCCGCCATTTTTGAAGTAAAAAAATCCAAAAAAAAGTGGTTAAAAAAAATTTAATGAGAACTACTAATTTCTATCCTAATTCAACTCCCCAAAACCACCCTTAACTGAGAAAAACTAAACCACTATTATTGTAACCCGGCCTACGGGAAACGATCCTACACAATGCAGGTAATATGAGTCGCGTTTGGGTGGAATTGTAATTATTCAACATGTAATATGATGTACAGTAGGTTAGGGTGGTCACTATTTTCGAACTATTTCTTTTTACATATACAGGACCCCGCCATTTTGTACAGTACTATTAAGTATAAAAAAGTGCAAAATTTGGAATCGATCGGGGCACGGGAACACGGGCACGCATAGGGCCTGAAATTTTGAAAAATCTCAAAATTTAAGGTTTTTTTACTTTCGTGCCCCAGTGCTAACTGACGTTTTGGCCAAATCCCTTCGTATTTTATTTATTGCATTTTACATAAAATTAGAAAGCATTTAAGACCAAATTAAGTAAAATTGATTGAGTGTGAACGATTTTACAGCTGTTTTAGCAGTTAAAGTACCCATCGCGAAGTACAATCATGGAAGAACGACAAAGAGCGAGATATCTTGGAAATCCATAAGCGATCTCATTCGGATCGATTTCTGATTGACGTTTTATCCCCACTCCTAATAAAAAATAATAATTTAATTTTCACTGGTACAACTAATGACCACCCTAAGGTACATTATATTATGATTTTCATCGTCCCGGGTGAAATTCTGTTAAATACCCACAGGAAACAATTATGAAATAAATTAATTCATATACACAACTATTAGTGAGCAGTTAATTACTTTACTCGTATTACTAAAACCCATTTATCACGAATTCTAATTACAACATAATATTCTGCAGACATTGCTAATTATATTGTAATTTTATAACTAATGAAAAATTGAACAGCATCACAAACTTTGTCTTACTGGTGGGGCCTAAATTTTAGAGATGCTGCGATAATAAAGACCGAAAACAAATTTTATTAAATGCTGACTAATTGCAAAACTCATGCATAACGCATTCAGAAATTATTTACAAAGAGGACAATGAAGGTACTTACTTAGTTTTTTATATTTATTTAACTGAAGCATTTAATGGGATACTGGATTTATTGCACAATTGCAGAGAAACAGTTTTTGCATTCAAACTATACTAATTAAATCATTTTATGCTTCAACTTTTTATTTTAATGTACAAAATTTAGCGCATTATTCAATGAATTTATAGTTGAATGTAAGATTTGTCTTTTATCATTAAATTAAAGTGTGAAATTTGGCAGATAGTTATTACGTTCTTGTTATAAAAAGGAAATTTTTTTTAAAATAGCTGCTCAGAGTTATGTCGTTTAAAATATATAATTAACATACGTTTTCCAACTGAAAAATTAATTTAACCGGAATTTTTAAAGGAATAAGTAGCAAATAGCATCAGGATTCCAGACCAGGATTCCAGGACTCTTTTATCTTTCTGCAGAAACAAATTCAGAATTTCGGGATGAACCTAATATGTTAAATCTGTGGAGGGCAGCTTTTGCCGTCAGTTATCACCTTAATCCTGTGCTTCCTCTCGACCTTTCGCTTGCAGGAATAATTAATTTGAGACCGGGAACTCTTTACTACTTTAATTACAGGAGATTAAGTTAATAACAATCTGGGCAATTATCTTGGCACCTTTCCAAAGAAGCGTGTTTCACTGTTTCAGTGTAGAAATTGAAACGATGTGAACAGAGATATTTTTCTTTGTTGCGAAGTTTTAACACTTGAAACTCCTTCGTTAGTTTTAAGCCCATTCTTAATTAATTTACCTCGATAATAAGTACCTATATGTACTATATTTGAATGAATTGCGATATTTTGATTTTGCTGTTGACTAATTTTCGAATGTCTTACAATACTTATATTTTAAATAATTCATGCAACTTTGTTTAAAAAAAGTGAAATTGAACAATAGCAAAAGATGCTTTTGGGAGTGATTCTGCGTGTGAAGCAGAAGAAAATTGTAAAAATTTTTAGATTTCAGCATCTAGGCATCGACAATGGATGTATCCATTTTATCCAGAGCATTTAAAATCTGGAATGATATACATATTTTCGTTCAAATCTGGAAGGTTGCAGCAGAATCTAGAACTAGGAAATGCTCCAACATAATGGGGTTCACGTTGCAGGAAGAAGAGTTCAATGAATTTACTGGGAAGATGAAATCGTTCAATATTGTCATAAGCAGTAGTGGAGTAAAAACAAAGGAAAATTCTATCGTTGAGTGAAACAAGAAAAACACATTTCAGCAACAGATCTGAAAAAGAGAAAAGTGAGATGTAGGCGAACATTTTACGAGTTAATCAAAAACCAACAACTTTTAATAACTGTGTTCTGTTCAATGTTTAAGGATATTAAATTGATACTTAAATCGGAGGACGTCGAATGAACGTTGACATTCGACGTCAATAAACATTTTTGCTTTAGTACAATTATAGTTTTGCTTGAAAAACAAGTGGCAGAATAATACCTAATACCTACGTCGCGTTTTGTAACACCATGATGCGACGTACCAATCATCTGAATCAAATCCCTATAACGCCTCAAATAGCACTATCAACACGCTACCCGAAACTTTGTTAATGGCAACTTCTGAAATTCACCATTGGATCCTTTACGGTGGGTTTTTTTTCAGTAAGTTACAACACAAACTTTAATCAAAAAGTTTACTCATCTCATTTTCTTTCACGGCCCAAAGTTCATTATAAGTTGATCTCTGCTAACAATGCCCATGCAATTACTTGCATTACGGCCTGGTTTGTCAGGGCAGCACCAGCCCATTCTTTTGTTACTTAATATTAATTCTTAGGGGTGGGGGGAAATAACTTCTTTGATCCAGATAAGATACCCAACCTGATGGAATAACCTCAAAGTTATTTTCCAAACCGTCAGAAAGTATATAAGTGTGTGATTTATTTCGTCCCTCTTCAAGAGATTCTGTCTTTAGCTCAGCTATAATAAAAAAAACAAAAAAAAAAAAAAATTCTTTGTTACTTTGTAACATCTTAAAAAGTTTTTCTTCCTTTCGTTTTGATAAAGAAGATTTAAAGTTTTCATCAACTTCTCATTATTATTGAAAAGCTGACACAACCGGCCTCCAAGGATTATGGAGAGATATAAAGTCAGAGAGCATACAGATAAAAATATTAACTTTATCGGAACTATTAATCAGTTCTTCTACAAATCTTATGGAAATTGATATAAATAATGAAAAAACTTAATTCATTTTGTTAGAATCTTAAACAACTATACTTATTACTTATCTTATATTAGGCTTTTTTCACATCACATTTTCGATGATTGTGTAATATTTAAAACAGGAAAATAGGTAAAATTGTATGGCAATTATTTTTTCCTTGAATTGAGGTAGAAACTCAATGGTGTATTGCACTTGAACAAATAGGTTTCAGTTCAGTGTGCAATAACTGCTATTTTGGTTTCGCGTTGCACCCTTTGCATAGTAATCCCAGACTAAAGCGGTTGAGGCTTTCGTTTTCCATCCGCAGATACGCGAATGCAGTTGCCTAAGTACAGCAGATGCTTGGTGCAAAGGCCATTGTCACATGCTCTCGGTATCGTTTCCAAATCAACAAAAGGAAAAACAAACAGAAAATGAAATTCCAAATTGAGGTTTGTGTAAAGAACATCAGCTGCACAGTTGCATTTGCAATAAGTACCCACACTTTTTCCTTCAAAATTTATTGAAATTGCCATTTGTATATAAATCTAAAGATACAACTTTCTAAAATAAAAAGCGCTGGAATTTTGCAAACTTATGGAACACTTTCTCATTGAGGAATCCTTTTGCTGCTATTGTATATATTTACTATGCACGCATCTCTCTTAAAATTCTTGCTCAAAACTTGCGTGTAACTTTTGTATGTTCCAAGCTTTTTGTGAAATGAAATTCGTGAGAAAAAAGTTCGCCTCAAATAGGAAAAGTTTTTGATTACGCGTACAAAAATAAGGTTTTGTTCAATATAAGAATTTAACAAATTTTAATTTAGTAAAATATGCCAAAAATTACCCAATAATGTTGATTATTTTATTAAAACTTTTCAAAAAGGTGAAAAGTTATAATTTGATAAAACCAATTCTCTTTTTTCTCGTTCCAATATATAATTTTTCTTTAGGAAATTTTTTTTTTATTTTTTGTTATGCAAGGAAAGTTTACAATTAAGCAAAAAAATACCAAAATCAAAATATTTTTAGCATGCATAATTTTCTAGAAAGTAAAAACTTCTATATAGGAAAGCGGAAGTAGTAAAATGTAAAATAAGGCCACAAGATTGCGATGTACTTTTGATATTAGTTTAACGACCAAAAAATTTGATGCATAGAACAGCCGAATATGGATTTTTTTATTTTAAGAGCGCTGAAAATGTAGCATGTTTTAATTGTACATGACCGTGTTTTATAGGTAAATGGAATGCTGATCCTAATGGTTGAGCTTGTGGCCGTAATTATGAAAATATCAAATATTCATTCATTGAAAAGCGCAGCCAATGGTATAAATTAATAATGGGTGCATAAATTCCGGCTCGCATAATTACAACCGCATTAAACAAATTTTTCTTTTGAATCAATAAACCATATTTGCTTGTGCCGACTGAGGTCTAAAAAAGAATTATTTATTGGCATTTATAAATAATCGAAAATTCACAAAATGTAGATACTGATGAAAATTGTATATTATTATTGTACTATGCTAAATATATTATTTTAATCAATCTTCATCTTTCATCCTTTGTTTTTCCTGTAAATTGCATATAAACGAAATTAATTGTTATTTTTATCGTAAATTTAATTTGTTATGGCAACATCTTCTTAATGTTCTCACTTATCAGTTATCACAACAGTTATTCTCCATAAGCAGAACTTAGGTAAATCCATTTGAGAGAGATGTAACTCGTTCAGTTGTTCAGAGGTGGTTCGCCAATAAAGTTCAATTAATTATCAAAAGCGAAAATTCGTTTCTATTTCGCCAAAAATAAATTTAACAAATCAGTCAAATTTCACCAGATACCCAACCCAAATTTGAATAGTATGTCTTTGACGATCTATTTTCAGAATTCATTTTTCATCCTGCTCCAATTTTTACTTTACAATTAGTTTTCAAAATCTGTTTTTCTGACTATTAAGGATATAAAGAAAGTAATTAGTAACTCTCAGAGACTACTCTATTGTTTTAAAACAGAAATACGTGTTGCAATTTGCATTTATATGGATCTGTTTGCCATGTTTCTGGTTCTGTCCCTAACAAAAACAACTTTTACAACATAATTACCCTCCAGTAAAGGTACATAGATATTTTAAGTAATTAGCTCCGTGCCCTGAACCACAGACTGAGTAAGTGTCTTGCAATATTGCACAAACAACCCTTTGCTTTGGTAGTTGCACATTTTATTTGCACGAAAGCGATAATGTCGTGTTGGTGTTAAGTAATTTTGAACATTTTGTTGTTAACTGACAACAAAAATATTCTTGGATAATATATGTTTGCAAAATCGATTTAAAACATGAATGGTTAGTTTTTCAAACTGTATTTCATAAAAGGAAGTTCACTGTTTAGTATTCTTACATCAAATCTTTGGAGAAAATTCTAACCGATTATGGAAACGAAAATGCCCTTCAATGCTACCCTCTGGAGAGTACTTCCGGTTCAAATAAGTTTACGTCCATTTTCTATCAGACCATAGATCACTTTCAGAATCAGTAGGTTTTCTTTTGTAATGTAAAATTCTATTTAAATTGAGAACATATTAGGTTTCGAATTGCAAATACTCAATGGGTCAACGTTTGCTGTTGAAATGAACTAATTGCAATGAACTTCATTGGAAAACTGGAGTAACGGAAGCATCTTCCAGTAATTTATTCCCCTATTTCAAGTGCACCTGACTTACCCCTAAAACCATAAAATCACTGTCAATAAATTAAAGCAAAATATACAATATAGGTCTATTCTATATAGATATTTTTGAAAGAAATTTAATTTAAGAAAACACTTACCTATATGGAAACTTTAAGATAACTTTACAAATTCTAAAACTTTTCACATGAAATTAAGGAAATTTTTTATGGCTCAACTAAAACCCAATCTTTACACAATGGTTTATGTGTGGTGGCACAACGACCGGATTGTGGTAGGAACCAGTCACTGATTGCCGAAACCCCAATGTTTGTACTTGCAAGTCTTGCTCAAACTTTGAGGCTCCATTTTAATGACAAGTTCAACTACTTTCAACTACCACTTGGCTAAAGTTTATTTTCATATGTAGAATTAGTGCGAAATAAAAAACTTCGTCATCAAACGGTATCGAACTAACATTTATCATATTATATAAATTTAAGCAAATGCTTTGTTGTTCCACATAATGGAAAGAAGAACCTACCTATACAAAAGATAAATTTGTAAATTTACAAACACAAAAATCAGTCGTGTTTTTTAAAAATCGGCTTAGTTATCGCTCCCGAAAAGTTTTACTGTGAACTTGATGACCTAAAACAACAATTTATTGCTGTAAAAGTTGAAACTTTAGCAATAAAATTTCCTTGGGTCAGATTTTAAAAAAGGGATAACCACAACAATGGCTTTGTATTTTGGACTCACTTCCTAGATTCATGGCTCATTGAAAAAGTCCTCATTGGTTAAATAAGCATTTTGAAATATGCTTGTTTCTATATAATAATTTGTTTCTGAATATATTTTATTATAGTTATTAATTAGTTGTTGGTTAATAAACAAATAATATGATCCAAATATCCAATTATATTTCATTCGTTGGTGTGTGCTTGTTAACCGAAGAAACGTTATAACAAAAATAGGATTATAGATACTAAAATTGGATTGTAGCACTTAAGCGCACAAAAAATCTTACTTTTTTTCCAAATAATAAAAACGTCTTCTTGAGTTTTCGGAAATCGGAATTTAAAACAAATTTCACCCCAAAAGTTTCGGAGCTTCTCGTTTTTCCTTTTTCGCAAATACTTTTATTCTTTCCAAGTTTATTACCACAGTTTTGTTTGTTGAACCAATAAAAAGTTTGGTGGATTTATTTCAACTTTTTCCGCTTTTAGCATGGGAATTTTCGAATAAACCACAACTTGTTTTCAACATTCATGGAGAAAAAAATACATATAATAAAAATGTCATTTAAATTCAAGGTGCAGCTGAGTTATTTTTTGAAAGATAAAGTTCCAGAAGTTCGAAATAAAGAACACACATTCATAATTATTAACAAAAGCAGATCACATATTTAATGATATTCATAATATAATAAGTAAAGTATCGGTGTGAATTGTTCGAAAATAAATTGAAATCTTCGAAAATCTTCTGCTTTAAATAAAGTTATAAGGTTTATAAGTTGCACTTACAGTGAAAGAAGAATTTTCAGGAATTACAAAACGAAGTCAAAGTTAATTCGTAAATCACCGGCGCAGAGACCGTGAATTGGCTAATTAAATATTAATAATTATTTTATTTTGTGCAATTAACTTAAACAAAACTGACAAGATATAATTGATAAATGAAAATCGCAACCCAGATTTTATGTTATTCAAATCATAGAACCATTTGTTTCATTAACATGACTACTTTTCTCGTCAAAAAGGAACTTTCTGTTACAATAATATTTATAGTTAATTTACCGCAACTCTAACTGAATTCATTAAGCACCGAATTCTATTTCAAGAAAATGAACTGAAAGGGGCAATAAAGTATAATGTTTCCCAAGAAGACAGAGTGGAAATTGCCGGAAAATATCCTGCCTTATCAATTAAGCTCATTTAAAGCACGTGGAAACAATCAAATCAATCAAAATCAATCAAAATTTTCTTCGAAAAAGACTAACTTTCTCGATTTACCAAAGGCGTCAATTGACAGTAATTATTGTTTGGTTATTTCGCTAACAACTCACAAAAATTCTTTAATAGAAATATTTTGAACTGCGTTTGTCAATTATTTATCAATTTAATGTTTGGAAGAATTAAAAAAGTGTGTGGCAATTCTTTTGAGGAATTTCGGGTTCGTTAATAAAGCGTTTTTTTTTTAGTAATTATAAGTAGGTATGTTTTGAGAAAGTAAGTTATATGTAGGTACCTATATAGAATAAAATAATTGTATTCGTGTCATTTAATTTGAAGATATCTCTGGAACAAACACCTGTCAGCACAAAATTAAAAACTTTTCACAAATTTTGTTTTTCAGAAGTTTTCAAACTGAATAACTCGGTGATTTTTTTTAATTTCTTTCTGACCACGAAACTTTTTATTGTCATACATGGCATATTTATTGCTGCAGGTAGTGCTTTCTTCTAAATTTAATTATATCGAAATGATAATGATGAAAATTCATATTTTTACATATTTTCTACAAAAGTGTGTATAAAAATAATATTTTCACCGAAAAATAATTCGTAACTGGAGCATTGTAGTATAAACGGACTACGACAAAATTATAACAACAAAAACGAATTCTTCCTAAGGGAACAGTATCTTTAAGAACCGTTTGTATTATGTACGAATTCAGTTACGGTCTGGCAGTACCCTAAGAAATGATTCAACTAAAGTACGCTTCATTAAAGACTAAAGTTAGTTAAGTTAGATAAGTTGAGTTGAGAAAAAGTCAGAGAGAGAAAGTACGCTGTCAGAAGTTCAGGAAAATTTTAGAGGAAAGATTTTGTTAAGTGGCGAGCTATATATAGTGCGCATTTTAATTAATATCCGAAGAACCCAATCCCTAGACAACAAATAGGATCGGCGTTAACCCTGGCCAACAAAGTCACATTCCTACAATTATTTCAAGTGTAATTTTTTTTTCTTAATTTCTTTAAAACTCATTTGTAATTATAAACATCTAAAGTCTTCTAACTTTTGCTTTACCTTGCACAACAAAATGGCCTCCAGTACAGTCTTTTTGCTGCCTAAATTCTTACATTGTAATCTAGTATTTAATACTAGAGCAAGTCAAAAGTCCTAATTTGGGAGAAACATCATTCGAAAGCAAAATTTGCGTTTCAAGTAGATTTCCGCAAAAAATTTCTCCATGTCACTTTTTTTAAAATACCATCGAAAATCTTTTATCGTCTAACAAAGTTGAATTGCAGACTTCTTAAATTTGCAATGGAATATGATAATGAAATTATTCCTTATAGTGAGTCAGGCAACAGCAGAAATACTGCCAAACCGCCTTAAGGATACCGAGCACAATCAAACTTCACACGATCCATCCCGAAACTATTCTAAATTATCCCTAAAAATTTCATTAAATACAGTTAAGTGGTTTAGGAGTCTATAAGGAACAAAAAAACCACATCCTCTTTTATACTGAATTCGGTTATAATTCCAAGTGTACACAATTGCACAATGCGTCAATGCACATACAAATATATTTAGATATTCTTTCATGGAAATTGTAATGAGCTTTGAAATAAATGCGTAACATTTTTATGCTGCAAATGGTGAAAAAGGCTCCACTTGGTGGGGCTTTCATAGTTATTGAATTGATATAATAATAAAATACATGATAATACATATTTAATCTTCGCTTAGGAATGTTTTCGTACTAAATAAAATTCATAATTTATAAAGATGCAATAACAATTTTCATTTTTCTAAGCAAAAATTTTCTGAAATATATCTGGTTATTTTTTATTTTCCATATTTATAATGAATTGTATTACAGATGCTGAAAGAACTTACAACTATTCTTTTGTTGGTTGTCTATGAAATGTGATTGATTTTAGGATTTTTTTTTTATAATATTAGCATGATTCTCCAGAGCATCAAGAACCGTGTGAACTCTGGAAACTGCAACAGTGCATTGGGTTTCTGTTCGATTTGGCATCCTTCACCACATCCCCTGTAACCATTGAAATTTGTTTCCCTTAGTTTTGCGCTTGTAGAAATCCACCAGAGCAAACCTCAATTTCGTATTCCACTCCCACAGCCCTTAGTGAGCTGAGATAAGTATTGAGCCACTTCAAGCCGGGCGTGCTATGCATTCATGTGTTTAACTTATCCTGGAGCTGTGCAGATTTGATAAAAAGAAATTCCGTGGTTGCTCTCAATTTCTGGATCAATTTCCATCAAGCTGCAAAAAGAGCAATGGCATTTTTTAATCCAACTGCTAAGGTCATACGAAGACCATTTATCCGTGCTTATGTGGTTCGGGTTTAGGTGCAACAATTCAATGTGAACATGCAGGAGCTTTCTTATTCGGAAATCGGAATACGAATTAAGTTTCCGTATTATTGCAATTTTAAATGGCTACCCTGAAAGTTATTTGCGTCCGTTCTATTCGTAAATTCACTTAAATTTTAATTGATATACTAATGAGTAATGTTCATGCGTTGTAGAAATGCGTATTCATTTATGCATATTTATATCAGTTTTTCGGTATTCAATATAGTTTTATATTTTTCTTTCTCCCTTGAATTAATTTTTAATTATTGGGAAATTGATATTAAACGAATCGCGTCAATTGCAGGAATATTTATTTACTTGAATCACGGACAATATTATTGTCTGTGCTTAAACGAATCAGATATTAAACCAATTTATATTATGTTGATTTTGAAAACCGGAAATTGGTAAGACTGAATTAAAATATTTGTTATGTAGGTATAGTTTTTTTTTGTGCACTTATTCTTTACAATTTTATGAAGCGAGCTATCAATAATCACTCCATATTGATTGACATACTATAAAATTCCAATTCATCCTATTCAAAAGCTGGACTATTAAAACGAATATAATGAAAGTTTTAATTAGTGAAGATTGAAATTCGGTATGTTATTTACCAGTTGCACACAATTGATCCATTGACGATTTATATGCAGTTGGCTTATTCAATGGCAAATCATGCTCGTTTGTTATTTGTGTAATTGAGTTAATTATTTAAGGTCATTGTTGAACTGAATCCACTTCATATAATAATAAGTAGGCACAATAAAACTGACATTTGTTTTGTAACGGAACGGGGAAATGCTCTTAGGAATAATACGAAGCACACAGTCGCCCATGTGCCAAACTTTCCCGCCCATGCTAAAACCTTAGTCCCTTTCTTCAGCCTCTCCAGGGAACCTTTTCACGCACCTTTTTCTTGAAACTCCTCTGAACGCCTCGAGTAAATATTTACTTATATAAATACTATCATTTCAAAAAATATCAATAAACAATATTAGTAGTGAATGTGTTCGATGTCAAATAATAAAATAGTGTAAACTTAAAAATATATTTCGTTAAATATATCAATTTGAGGAACGAATCAAGTGTAGCGAAATCAATTTGCAGGAATAATGGCTGCTATCCTTCTTGATGTGCTTTTCAATAAGTGTAATTAAAGGTTCAACTCGACTTGTTTAATACGTTATCGTTAAGCCTGCAGGGAGCAGCTATTGTCGTCAATTATCGTTTTAATCTCAAGTTTCCATTACACTTTTCGCTTCAGTCTCAAAGTAATTAAATTGCGTCCTGGCAGTTTGTACTACCTTAATTGTGAAAGATTAAGTTAATAATATAATATCTCTTAGCAACAATCTTGGCCCTATTCCAATGGTGCAGATTAAAGTGTGAAAGTTTTGCGTTGGCAGATATTAGATGCCAGTTTCAGAAAATTTTATAACTGTATAAAATGAAAATTCCTCAATTAATTTTCTAGTCTTATCCT
Organism: Leptogaster cylindrica; assembly: GCA_963082835.1. Taxonomy (NCBI): domain Eukaryota; kingdom Metazoa; phylum Arthropoda; class Insecta; order Diptera; family Asilidae; genus Leptogaster; species Leptogaster cylindrica. Next base: position 20,412,233 of record OY720105.1, on the reverse strand, counting down.
TTTACTGTTCTTCCACACTATAAAAAATTTATTTTCAAATACACACAAACATAATTATGGGAAAGTTGTATACTTTCCATTTTACTGATGCTATAATTTATTTTATAACAAATTTCTTAAGTTTCCGATTATTTCTAATTTCAGAACAAACGAAATGTTTGGAATGTGCTCTCATCGCATCCGCGAAACTTCACAATTGAAACTTTCCTTATTTCATCAAAAAGTCAGAAACACAACAAAAAAAAACAAACCTTCGAGGGACTGACAAACCATTTATGAACTTTCCTTTTATTTTGCTAACTTTGTTTTCGAAAAATGAGTTCCTAAAGGATTTTTTGCTAAGATTGTTTTGATGAAAGGCTCAACAAAATGTGAAATAACAAGCTTAATAAAAAAATAACATTTGTAAATAAAAATACTAACAGAAGTTAATGTTATGTAATTAACAAACTGTTATTGCTTTTTTAAATCATTTCCTATGCGAAAAGTTCTAATTTGATTAAAAAAAAAACAATTCGTTTGTGTTTGTGTTTAATAGTAATGTTGCATGAATTTATTGATTAACGGAAACATAAAAAAAGAAGAGCTGCAATTGATTAAGTTTCTTGTTATTATTTTCACTTCATGTCTCATTACAGGGTTCCCTGGTGTCGGGATCTTAATTTCGCCAGTCAACTGCAAACTTCTCGAGCTCTCGTTTCGCGATTCCGTGGGAGCCCATTTGCATGCATGCATGCGGTGTGTACGAATCCTTGTAATTACCTGCTGCCACGAAACAAAACACTCAAGCTCATTCGAAGCCACTTCATCCGAAGCACGGGAGAATTATCATCTTACACGACCCCTTGTGAGGCAATTATTGATTTAAGTCAAAGGATAAATTGAAGGAAGCCCGGAAATTTGTGCAGCTTTTAAACTATCTTAAATCTTTCCGGGCTTTACGTGTACTGACCTATTTTTGCTTTGCACGAACAATAGAAATGATGGGATTGCATGACTCTTAAGTTTGTAATATCCACTTAAAACGGTAAATTGTAGTAATTTTAACGCTATTGTTGAAATTTGTAAAAAAAATTAAAAAATCGTGGCAGGTCTGAAAACAATTTCATATTTCCAAATATTTACTTAAAAAATATATTTAATATTACCTACATTTCAATTACCAAAATTTGTCCTTTGTTTTACAAATAAACGTTCTTCCGGAAAAATGTACGTTGTATTTACAAACTTATTAAAACATTTCCAGTCTTCAATTTATTTACTCTAATTGTAAGGTGTGCCCTCAATTGTGTTAAAATAATTAGCATATGCATCCCTTCAGTTATTAAAAGGTGCCATATGTATTAAATGTAAATTATGTAAAACACACAAACTACAAATAAAATTTCGTTATCCGGAGTCGATATGTTACAATCTCAGTGAAACTCTGACGATTACTTCCCCACACACACATACACATACAACAAACGAGCGTATGTTTCAGAACAAAGCTCAGAAGGAAGTTTGAACTTCCATGAATTTGCACTACGAAATGAAATCGCGATGCATGTCAGATGACGTGATTTAAAACATGAATATTTCAACAGAATGGATTTGCATTTGCAGTATTCACGCTGGGAGATTGCCCTCTTAACCCTGTTACAGCTCCCAAAACATGAATAGAAAATTTTTCTAGTTTCCCACAAGTAAAGGGTAAAATACAATTGATTTTTGAATATTTAAATTGACTGTTAAAGTTTTGGTTTACTTTTGCCCAAGCTGGAATTAATTCTGTTTATAAAGTAATCAAATTCCAATCATCTGTGAAGGTGCTGGGATCAGTGCATTTGAAATTATCCAATTCAAACATAAAATGTTGCTGATGAAATTTATTTTTTTATCATTTTTTGTCGCAGAGTCTCATGTTATCTTAAGATTTGGAAATGGGGAGTATTTTATGTTTTATCTTCTACTTGTTTTGTAGCTGCCATTTTGTTTGGAGAGGTTAGCAAATTTCACACTTTATAGAGGTCGGCGGAAACTTGAATATCTCGCCAGCTTTTAAAGATATCAAGGTAAAATAATGACCCCCACGATCTCTATAAAACATAATATATTTAATTTGCGGATCACATTTAAGTTCACTTATAGGGAAAGTGCTGAAATTCTTTGAAAATTGGAGTTTAAATCACACATTCTAACCCAACGTTAGAACCAAATATTATTTAAAAACATATAGACTCACCAACAATTTTTTGTGAAGGTATAAAATTTTTATCAGATTACTTCCTGCAAAAATTTCAGGTCTTAAAGTTATCTCCTTCGTATTTTATAAACCTCCCAAAATTTCGATTCTCACCACATAATGAAAAAATTCCATCATATGACTTAAGGACAAAAAAAAATGCTAAAATAAATTTCATCAACAACCACGTATTGGATCATTTGAAATGGACTGACCCGCTGGAGATTTAATATTGCATAAACCTGTTTGCAGCAAACCTGTTTGTCAAATAATTGGGTTAATTTATGTTACAATTGTTGCAATGTTAGTAATTAAAGGGGATCTCTTTAACCAATGTTTCACTTAATTAGATTTACTTCATAAAAATTTGACACTGAAATATATAAATCTCCGCAAATGGGGAGATCCAAGTTCATCAAACTAATATCCTTTTATCCAAATCCGTCCACACTTCTTATTGAGGATAAGACTTTAACAAATTGTATAAATTCCTCTTTTTGCGTCAAACTCCGGAGCGTAACAGCGAGCTCATTTTCGTCCACATAAATCAACAAGTAAATGACCTGCGACACTAGTTCTTTAACGTGTTGCTTGTAGTTACTACATCATACTAAACCACTGCAAACATCCCAGCATCCAGTTATAACAAATATCCTGGCAGAAGATTTATGACAGGGGTTACCAGAATGACCTAATCTGAGCCTGGCTGGCGCTTTTTCATGGGTTACTGTTTATTTGCAAGGGTTTGGAAACTACATTTTTATACAAATTGTATAAAGATTAATTGCGAAAATTATACCAAAGCACATGGCAAAACAGGATTGAATTGTTTAAATTATTTATGTAAATATACGAAACCAAATTGTTTGGCTTTAATGAAATAAGTGAGAACAAATTTGAATTATAGGCAAATATTTACCCTCGCATCTCACTTTTCACCTTTAAGTAAACAATAGCTTCAAAAACATTGTTGGTTAGTCATAACGATTAAAACATACGTAATTTAGTAATTAGTAGGGTCTGCGGGCCGGAAATTTTGGGCTCGGGCCGGGCCGGGCCTGGCCGCGGTCGGGCCGAACGATAAGATATTCCCAAAAAAAATTGCATCTCGCAATAGACATAGAATAGTCATAGAACATTGAACACTGAACACTATTATTGCAAACCTTATTTTAATTTAAAATATATAGAACATAATATTTTGTTTATTATTTTTGATATCATTGCCGATTGGTTACAAAATATAATTTGCTGCAAGTGTGTCTTGTTCTTGTACTTATTTTTTCCCTTTAACCCTGCAAATTTATGTCTTAACTATGAAATAAACGATAGTTGTTTCTGTAAGTAAACAATTTTACTTTCAAGTATTCAAGAATAGAAAAAAACTGCTAACAATAAAACAAAATGGTGAATATGACTTAAATAAAAATGACTATATGAAATGAAATCAGTCATTAATAAACAATAATTTTTCTATAGTGAAAATAGTACCTAATAAAATTAAATAACATTAAACATCTTACAAAAAGTTAAATAAAGTTACTAAACAAAAGGTATAAACTCTAAAATAAATAATAACAAAACAAAATATTTTCAGATCACTTATATTTGATTCTATCGACTCATCGGTGGTTAAACTCGATATAAAGAGCAAGTAATTAGTATAATCATCAATTATTACCAATCGAGTATTTTTAACTTCAAGGTCATTCATTGGTTAAGAAGGCACCAAATTGAAGAATACTTTTTACTGTGCTTTTCACAAAATCCACGTTGAAATAAGTTATTAACGACCTCGGCCCGACCCGTTTTCGGCCTGTGACTCTTACTGCCCCGCCCCGAGGACGGGCTTTCTTAGCGCCCCGACCCGGCCCGCAAAACACGGGGCCCCCAGACCCCTAGTAATTAGTGCAAAAATTAGTTTTAAATAAATAAAACTGTCGTTATATATAAAGCAATTAGGTACATAGCTTTTATTATGATATCATTTGATGAGGGAAACAGTGATTTAGTGGAAAAATACTACCATTATTTCAAAAATATTGAATTTTATACAATCTTTTAAGATTTTTCAACATGAAACACTTTATCTGACGCGACGATTAAACCTATTCTCAATGGACACATCTCAATGGCGCTCAGACACAATCCATTTTTTCAATAATAGAATTTCAGGTGTAACAGCATCCTTCACAATCAGTGCTCGAGTTTGTGCTAGTGAGATTAAATCTTTTTTTTTTATGCGGTGAAAAGGTTTCTTCTTACAATTAGTTTCTCGAAGTTTGGAGGAACGGGAGTGTTTTAATTCTGAACCCAACCCCCCTACGGGAACATTCACACCTAATCATATTTATTCCCATTTGAGAAATCACGAACACTGAAATTAGGAGTTAAGCCAGAAACACATTGACAAAGCTGAAGCCGGCTTGAAGCTGGCTTTGGCTTGGACTTCAGATTCACATTTACAGCTTCCCATTTCCCATTACATTACTTCCACATACGTGATCGTGCGTTTTATATTGCTGTTACAAATAACTTATTTATTTAATATAAAACGCACGATCACGGATGCATGAAATTTCAGGTATTAACTTAACACAATTTTAGGAATCCCCAAGATTTTTCTTGTTTCTTACTTTTGAGTTTGCAAATTGTCCGTAATCGGGTTTTTGTTTTTTAAACTAATTTTTTTATTTTAAATATATCTTTTTATATGTAGTTAAGAGATAAAAAATTTTTTTGTTGCTTAAATTTTATTGACACTAAGTGCAAATTAACAACAATTTACTTCGCATGCAATTTGTGAAGCAGCTTAAAGAATTTTTTACAAGGCAACACAAAAATGTTCTCCCAATGCATAGACTTTAAAAACGTACAAGAATTCCTTTTATTTAGGTTTAATAATGGTTTGAAATGAGAGAGTTCTTTGTTAAATTGAAACTAGCAAAAAAAAACTCTTAGCGAGTTTAAAACTGACGGGGTGCCCAATAGCGCATTAACTTGTATCCACAAAAGAGTTGATATAAATTTTTGTGGTACGCGTGCATTATTGTTCCTTAATAAAATCAGTAAAAATTTACAAATACCTTTGCGCATGCAGTTGTTTCTTTTAGGTATTTGCTTTTATTTGTATAAAAGTTTACAATATTTGGAAGTGAATGTTCCTTTGAGGTATTTGTAAACTCTTATTGATTTTATATTAAGGAACAATTGCATGCGCAAAGGTATTTGTAAATTTTTATTGATTTTATTAAGGAACAATAATGCACTCGTAGCACAAAAATTGGTATGGTATGGTAATGCTGCGAAAAATGGGTATCCGAAAAAATCATGGAATCGTTGTCGGGAGTACTTATAAACACTTTCTGGAAGTTTTTAACTTGGTGTCGCTCAGTCGCTCCGTTGTTTTTTGAAATGGTCATAATTTCCTTAAAAATCGATCTTTTTCAAAATTTCTTTTTGCGTTTTGTTCAGCTCGTTGGACTATTCAGTTATACATTACAAGAAGTTAACCAAGTATTAAAATAAGGGAGTAATAACGGGTTTTATAATTTTCCGATTTTCAACGATAACTGCCGCCAACATAAATTAAATCTCGCGGGACTTGTATCAAAATGTCTGGTAATATGTTATGGTCATGCCTATTGATTTTGAGCTCGATCACATTTGATTTGACTAACTTACAGCTAAAATTATGTCGACGAGTCCCTCATTTTTGAGGTTATGGTCGTGGGTGCAGTAGTGGCAGTCCGAAATGAGCGACACCTGCAGCCAATTGTTTTTTTTTTTTTTTTTTTTTTTTGTCATTGCCGTTAACAACATGGTGAATAGGGAAGTAATGTGTGGCTATCTCCACACCGGAACTTTTCCTAGTCTATGGCCCAACACCTTTCTAACGATACCCAACAGTTATGAATTGAAAGCTTGGTTCTCGATTTCGATTTATGCCTGTGTATATAGTGGTGCATTTCAACAACAATCATCAGATCTTCAGATTTTTTATTTTGCGCACCCCGCGGAGAGCTACCGTTCTCCGTGATATGGCCATATAAAAGCGTTAGCGAATGGCGCAGGATAGGAAGTGGGGAAATGTTTCATGATTAATGAACCCAATTTTTTATATATAAAAATATACCACGTAAAATATGCAATATTTCGAAAAAACATCATCAGGAGCTCCATGTAGGAATTTTAATATAAAAAATTTTGGTAAAATATTCTATATTTTGAAAAGTTTCTCCACATTATTTCAAACTTTAACAGAAATTCTATTGAAGCTGCTTTTGTTTTAAAAGGATTATTTTCTATTTACAAAAACATAAATGAGGCTTATTTGAAGAAAATTACGAAAACTCTTAGTGATCACAAATTAGTTTAACAACATTTATTTTGGTTTTTCATTAATCAACGAAGCGAGGAGAAAAATTAGGGCATTCAAAAATCTAATTTGCATCCCGGGCTAATTCCCAACAGCTTTTAATTACTTAAGGGCAAAAACAAACTCAACGTTTTATACTTTTAATTTTTTCCCAACTAGATTTAAATTTTTTTTATCGAAATTCACACAAAGCGAAAATTAAATTTCCAACATTCTCAATTGAAATGGCATGCAGTGGCAGAAAATTGTTTAAATTCAATTTTTTTGCTCAACGCGAAGCTAGAACATCTGCAAGTTCGGTCTAATGCACAAACGAGCTGGGCTAAATTGAAAATAGATTTGCAGATGACGTCTATTCGTATTTTGACTCGAATGAAAATTATGCAATCTGCATGGAAGAGTATTAAAAGCACAATATTATTCTTAAACTATTAACATTGTAGATTTATTTGATTAAACTTAAAAAAATATATTCGAATATCAATTTTATTTGATAGATATATGTAAAATATATAAAACGTTAATAGAATGTTATGAAACACAAGCAAAATCGTGGTTAGGATCAATTGGGGGAAAAACAAATAATTTTAAACATCACAAAAAAGTCACTCGAAAAGAGAGCATAACGAAAGAAGTTGAAGGGTTGACCTTGACATGCTTTTACTGAATCGTACGAAAACTTTTTTAAAAGCATTTTACAGTGTTCTGGAAGTTAAAGTAATTAAAAACATTCTTCAACACACGGACAGCATTTTAAACCCTTTGATCACACAGGAATTTCCATTGCACTTTATAAAAATACTGCAAATGATGACTTTATCATAGTTGACTTGCTCAAAAGGACTTTTCGTAACTCTATTTTCACAATTTACCAAAAGGATTTTTTAAAACCAAAAACTGCAAGTATGTGGAATATGGAATTGAATACATTACAGTTTTGGTGGTAAATGCAAACCAAAACAAATAATGTTTTCGCCAAATACTTTTTAATAATATCTGGGTTTCAATGTGAAATAACGAACTATTCATTCATGATGCACTGGTAATATTTAAACACTTCTCTTATCCTCAATTTTGTTCTATAACGGTTTTATGAAGATCCCTGATAAGCAACACACATCCAAAAAGCCATATTGATTTGATTGAGCACGTGAGCCCTTGTGTTTCCATTAAAAGTGCTTTTTGGGAATAAGATGTAAATACGAGCCTAATCGAAGTCACGTACAGAACATTTTCTTGGCAAACGAATGATAAGCCCATTTTTCCAGGCACTTCCGGGGGAGAGGATTATTGCCTTTCTTCCCCTCAGGAATGGAACGTGCTGAAAATTAAATAGAATCTGACGAGCATAAATATTTTGTGCCACATCAGCAAAGATTTTCGACTAATTTACTTAGCTTACGTGATTTATTTCGAAAACTGTGAAAATTGTATTTCAAAAGGGAAACACAATAATACGTTTTCCGGACAATTAGGTACTCGATTTATTTTTGCAATATTACCTACTTGTTTTAAATTGAATTAAGAATAGAGATCAACTTTCACTTAACCAAAACTCTTGTTTTGTAGCAGCATAAAACTACTGATGAAATGATCGGGCTTTATACGTAACTCAAGTTAGTTGTGGAAAAAATACTTTCAAGTTCACTTTGCACCTTTGTCAAGCTTGAACATTTTAGCATCAAAAGTGCATTCAAAACTTTCCTCTTTATCCTTCATCACTGACTACACAAACAGCAGACACACGTCCATACATTTTTAAATACGTTTTGAGTTAGCGCTAAATAAATACAAAAGGCGGAACTGTCGTCTGTGGTTGCGCTTGTATGTTTCCGAGGTTATACTTCCGTGGTTATGCTTGTAAGCTTTTCCGTAATTACTTGTGTTTATTATATGGATACGTACATTTGCATTAAGAATCACAGAGCATAAGCATTGAAATGGGAACCGTTCTGTCACACAAGAACTAAATTGGACGATTTTCTGAATGCATAGCACCTACGTCCTGCATGGCACATCCTTAACGAACTGAACAACGTTATTTGGTAAGAAGATGCACTACAATTAAATTTTAAAATTACCTCTGAAAAATTATGTTTTTATTGCTATAGTTTTTATTATTTTGGTATTGCAACGAATTTTGGCTTTTGGTTTATTATTCTCTGAATAATACACTTTTGTAATCGGTTAGGAAAAATTTTTTATAACCCCCCCTCAAATTTTTTTCTTTTACGTTTCAAAACGCATAGAGCCCAAAACTGCAATATCTGTCCGCCGTCCGCCGTGTCAGCGATATCTACCTTAAATAACGGTCGAAAAAAATCGTTCTATCGCATATAGGCTACATTTGGGCCCTAGTTCTGTCCCGAAGCTCGGCAACTTGATCGGAATACATCTTGGGGTTTTAGGGGTGAAAAAGAGGGGTAAAATGACGCATTTTTAAAGTTTTTATGAACTTGGGCATCGTTTTTTATGTTTTTTAGGATGAGGATATCGAATATGAAGTCGATTTTGACGAAAGAGTGAAAAATTAAAAAAAAAAAATTAAAATTTTTTTTTAAAATGAAAATTTTTTTTTTTTAAAAAAAAAGACATTTTTTTTTTTTATAAAATAAAATAAATGCTTCTTGGGAGGATTACCAATGTAATTGTATTCAACCAGAAATAATAAACCCATGTGTAAAGACATTGCAGCGTTTGTAATAATTAGAAATGGAAAAGTTTAACTTTTAGTTAAGTAGTCAAAATTGTAATATAATAAATATTTGTAAAGTCGGTCGATCCACATTTGATAGGATTAATTAAACACTCATACGACATTCTAAAAAGGGTTGGAGAAGAAGAAAGGTGGAAAAAAGAAGAAAGGTTCTGAAAGAAGAAAAAAGGTGGTGGGAAGATGTGGATAAAAGATAATGAGCTTGTTGCGCATAAAAAAAGGAAGAAGTGCGGAAGATATACCAAATTTAGGGAAAAGCATAATTAAAACAAACTTATGTAGTTAGAAATAATTTAAGTAGTTAGAAGTTATTACAAAGTGAAAAACTGAAAAACCCGATTAAAGAGTGAACTGGAACAGCTATTAAAGTTAATTATTTAGGATAAAAAAGCCCAGCCGCCATCCACCTCAAGTCAACAGATTTCAGAAGTGGGATAATTAATGTTCATTATTCCACCGACATACAACCGTTAGCTCGTATGCCAAAAATGTATAAGAATCATGTCTATTCCAACAGTTTCAAAATGTGAAAGGCTTTAATTTTAACGACGTCAATTTTCAGAAAAAAGCTCAGCATCTCCAGTAGATAATTTTTAGTGATATGAGAAAAATAAATTGTCCTCGAGTTTTGTCAACTCATCACTTTGAAAGATTATGGCAGTGACATCTGCCGCTTTCCCGTTGAACTTATTCCATTTTCAAAAACAACACATGTGGTAACTGACAGGCGAGAGATGGATTTGCCAGCGCGTTTGCTTAACGCCGTTTTCATGAAAATATAACAAAAAGATTCAGTGAGGTGTCATAATTAGAGAAGAACGAAATGATTTATCACGTTTGTACAATTAGGTGTCGTAATAGATTGTTTAGACCGATTCCTCTTAACCCAATAAAAATAATATTTTCAACATAAAGATGACGATAATATTTTATTTGTACATTTTTTGCTAAAGAGTAAATACAATAAATCTTCTAATTGGCTTACAAAAATATTGTGAAGTTATTTGAACATTATTTTGCATGTAACCAAAAACATTTATTAAATTACGTCAAAAAGTAAGTTGTTGTACACTCTCGTAAAAATCTCCTCAGTTTAAGGATACGTGCTGAAATGTTTGGGATCATAATTTGCGTTTGTACTACATTAACTTCGGCTGTGGGATTCTGATCACGTTCACTTCAACGCAGATAATTGATTTTGTACTTGTTTCTACTTTTTCTAAATTTAATAAATGGTGTCAGTAAAAAAGGGAAAATGTTTACGAACAATACAATAATCTGTGGATGAAAGCGAAATACTTAAATGTTCTTGATAGATAATAAGATTAAATTTTTGATATTTAAAAAATTAAATCAGGTACGAACGTTGAATTGTTCAAAACATAATTTATACACAATTTTCAACACAGATGGGTTCAATTTTATCGTAGAACATATTGTAACGGTTTTAAAAAGTTTACATAAACGTTGAATGAAACTTCCATAACTAATCATTTATTTTGCATAACAATTTTAATTAAACGCAGAAGGAATTTTGTAAAAATACACTGTAAATTCAAACTTCTTGGTAAAAATGTTAACCCATAAAATAAAGACTTCATAAATACATAATGTATTTTGCTAAGTGTAAAAGTTGATTTCTTATAACCCAGTCAACGAAACTCACTGACCAAGCATTTTTGCATGAAACTTTTGTTTTAAGCTTCTTCCAAAAACAATATAATTTCCTGCTCACGTTTCACGGGGCGGTTTTAAAAACAAATTTCACTTTAAACTTTCGAAACTCTTCATTTCCTTTCCGCTGAAAATATTTCTATCTTACTTAATTTTATTACGACAGTTTTATTTGCAGAAACTTGTGTAAAAGTTTGCCAAATTTATTTCGACTTCTGACTCCGGAATAGGAATATCCAAACAAGCCTTATTTCACACCAGCCATTCTATTTTTTTGTGATCCTGTAGATAAAACTTTTCTCCATTTTGAATTTTGTTTAAATTTTTCGCCATCCAATGAAAAAGGGCCAAACATAGTCATTGTAGCTAAATTTTATTTCACAAAAGAATATGTTGGTAGAACAAATTTATTTTATAAAACATTTAATTAAGTAGAAATTAAATAATTTAAATTAAATTAGTTAATAATCCAAGAATTGGTTTTGAAAAATCAAATATTTAAATCCTTTCATGCACGCTTTTATGAGGATTGACCACATAATCCCTTCCTGAATGAAGGAAAAAGATACTTTATTAAAGTCTTCATACTGAGGACGGGTGTCATTTTATTTCCCTTCATTTAGGCTTATCTGCACATGGAGACATATTGACAGACATTCAGAACCATTGGTATGATAATGTAATGTCCCTCTGGCTTTTCCCATTTTCACATAATGTATACACTTATGTAGTATACTTAATCTGCCATACATACTTGATCCAACTGAATAATTGGGGCGATATGAGCATTTACGCTGCTTTGAAGAGACAGCAACAATTAGAAAATCCCTTTCGGCAGGCCGACAGGCTGAGGTAGATTTCGAAGTGTTTCGATTGCGTTTATTGGGGTAATTTATTTCAAAATCGAGATACTAGTTATGGATTTATAAACTACTCGTCAAGAGCTTTTCAACGATACCCCACAAGACGTGGTTTAAAAAAATTCGAATTTCCACCCCCACCCCCACTTGTACCGCACCAACCACTATTTTGGTGGTGTCACCGTTAACCACATGGAGAGTACTCTAATTTATGCAAATAAAGTTTCTCTCTAAACTTAATTTTTTTAAAATTTCAACCCCCTCCCCCGGCCACCCCCATGGGACGATTGTGATCATTAACGAACTTAACCAAACTATTAACCCCAGAAATAACATATTAATATTTGGTTCCAATATCTTCAAAAATACGGCCCCTAGCGGGTTAATATATATATGAATATATATATATAAACTTTCGAACAGGGGGTGGTTTCGTACCAGGGAGGCATGGTATACATCTCAATAGGTAGATTTTTCTACCTATTAAAGATTAAGTCATTGGATACTTGATGACGTGGCCGAAATATGTTCAGTTTCCCACGTTTATTTTTATTTACGGGAATTGTACAACAAAAGTAAAGTTTTGTTACCTACTTGTTGAACAAAGTTATTACCTTCGGCGGTTATATACAACCAGTGGCGTAGCAAGGCCCGATGGTACCCGGGGCAGAAAATTTTTGTCAATGTTATTCTTTTCGGCTAGTACCTACTTGTTGTTTTAAACTATTCAGAAATATTTAAAAATTCACAAGATTAGAGATCCTAGTGATAAAGTGGGTAAATTTGTAGAAGGTTACTTTCCCAATATATGATGTTAATATAATGTGGTAATTAATATAATTAATGACCCCTGATTCCCTTCAGAGAACTCTTTCATATAATTAAGAAACAAGAATCACGTTTGACAAAACACCTACCGAAATGTATCGTCACCCTAAAACGTAAAAAATCTTATTACCATTTATACATTTTCTGCATCTACACTAATCCGACTATCAAACAAATCCACTCGTATTTTATGTAAACATTTCCATCCATGGCGCACTTATCTCCTTCGTCGAAGGAATAAAGAAAGAGTTTTCCTTGGTGATAGCTTTATCACGCCGTCACTTTATCCTCTTTTCCTTGGTAATAACATAGGTTTACCATCTTTATGTGGATTCCCTGGAATACTTTAACGGATGCGAATAAGGGCAGACTAGCAAATTTTACTTCTGCATCGCAGCCATTTTGTGTCATCTTTATGGAATATTCTTATTGCAGATAACTAGTATAAGCGAAATATATCTAAACCTTGCCTAACCGAGTTACCCAAAAATAAATCAATCTTTTGCTGTTTTCATTTTCCACTGCAGTGCAATTATAATGAAATATTTTATCACAATAAATATTCTTTCTCTGAAAATTTTAAAACTTTGAAGGAACTTATTACAAGATTCACGGGTGACTTTTCATTTTGATATCTCCATAAGTACCTAAATCTTTCAAATCAACACATCAAAGTAAAGTAATTATAGGAAGATTAATTATGCAATACTCGGAGTCGAAAAACTTGGTTACCTTTTTTAATGGTGTTAAAACATTTTCCTTTGTCGGAAAAATGTGCACTTGCAGATACAGTTAGTTTCTTATTACACAGGAAATGGCCTTTTAAAGGCTTTTAAGAGCATCGAGAATTTCCTATGACAAATACGAAACATCAGACAACTTCAATTTTATCGAAAAATGAAAGCCCTCAGTATTTTTCAAAAGCCTTGTGCAAAAATTCTGTTAACCAGTGGAAAGAACAAACGTTTTTTAGCAACACAAAGCCTTTTAAGATTAGTAAAGGAACAATTTGCTCATATTTTGTAAAAGCAGGAAAACGCAAAGATCTTTACTTAAGTTCAAAAGTAAAGTCAGAATAGGAAATTGACGTGTTTACTGCTTTGAGGTAAGTGTTTGCGAAAAAGGATAATCAATTCCTTGGGTTCACGTGAAAAGTACTTTGTTTAATATTGAAAAGAAACAAACGCGATTTGTAATTACTTCAAAATCACAAAAAAAAAAAAATATAAATAACTAAAATTACATGAAAAATTAAACAATGAATTATTCTAAAAGACATAGAATTGAATGTACCTATGTACTCAAATAGTTTTCTTATAATATAAATACTTTTATTTATAGAATCCTAATAAAGAAAATTCTACAATGTTTTAATTTTTTTTACATCTGTATCAACTTATACTAATATGTAAATAACATTCGTAAATTTATTTTATCGCTAAAAGTCAGCTAAATCCGACTCCATTTGTTATTTACTTTTTAACACAGATTTAAATCTCTCCGACAACATTTGATCACTGAAACTAAATACCGGAAAATCACGAGCCATTTGAAGTGCGTTCGTGCTTCGTATTTGTGATAAAAGTTGCTACAAGTCCTTTTAGGCAAACAAATGGCTATTGGAGACTACTTCCATAAAAGGAAGCTATTGACATCCTATTGATATATCTGGTGTGTAGCTTACGGTCCATTAGCTTGATCCTTTCTCTAGGGCAGACATACAAACAAAAGGGTACCCTGAAATTTCTGTTTGAACATTATACATCGAAAAAAAATTGAAGACATGTGTTTTCATTGGTATTTGTGGGAGATTTTGTGTCAAATAAAAATAAAAACAGAAAAAATGTTGCAATTTATTTTGACAGGGGGACTTTAGTTTTATTTGCAGCCCTTAGACGATGGAGTCAATTTTAGTTCTTTTTGTGCCATTTCTTTTTGATTCATATGTAATGATATAATATGCATATAAAAAGTATATAGGTAATAAATATTTAAAAAGAAAATCGATGTTCTCTTCACTATAAGTTATTGCGATGTTATCTCAATTTACAAATTAAAAAAAATTCCAATGTGAATGCCAATAAATCCTGCAAGGATTTGCGGTATTACTCTGCTTAGTTGTGGCCACATATTCCTAAGTGACGCTTTTGTGTACTAACTTTAAACAAACAACCTCAAAAAGAGATTATTACAAAGGGAAAATGGGTTACTCACCTAAACCACTATAACGTATTTATTGGTGCTTGCGACGCAGGGTAACACCTACTCTTCTCCTCCGAGTGGTTCAAATACTATACCCGAAATTGAATGTTCCTTCACATTTGTCAAGGATTAAATTTCATGCTCTCTTGGGTTAGATAAACATTGGGAAAATCGGTGGGTCGCACATTAAGGGAGACCTCTTCGGAGAATTTCACTAACAGAACGGGGTGAGGCGGTGTAATTTTCAATCAATTTTGTTCTACACAATGATAAACTTGAACAAGGACTTTATGTCTTGAGGTCAACTCAATTCTGGGGCTAAACTTAACATTAACAGTCAGTGAACGTTATATGGAGTAAACATCATTAAATTTAAATTACGACACAACTGAGGGAATGTATATGATTATAATTGAAAGTAGGTAACAAACAAATTGTTTTTCCTAAAAATAGCATAAAAAATATGGATAATACATTAATACCGCATTATAATAACACACATGGCAATACACGTTTAACTAGCAAATTGTTTGGTCATTCATTTTCTACGAAAATCCTTCGTCATTCACAGACTCTCCTTAATCGGAAGTATGTAATATCAAGTTGCCAAAATGTTAAATACATCAACTTCCGTTCTAAGAATTGAATAGTCATTTTGAGGGTATACAGAGAATAGCCCAGATTAGGTAATGTTGGATTGGAGGTAGTTAATTCGGGAAATGTCCTTGCACAAGGCATGAAAAGTAACTGAGAATGACGGTAGAAAATTCAATTAAGTAAGCTAGGTTTTGCTTGCTATGTTGTTCAAGGATATGTAATTTCTACTTTATGCACTCTTACAGTCTTACATACATATCTGTATATATAAAACGAAGTGTACATTTTGATTGTGACTTTATAACTAAAGAACCGGACCTCCGATTGCTATAAAAATTTTACTGTGTTGGAACATATATGTAGATGGTTATAGTGAAGTTTGTACGAAGCCGTTGCAGCCATTCCGGAGATATGCCATTTTGAAGATTTATGTGCATTTACATGGGAATAAAATGAAAAAAAATTAAAAAAATTAAAAATCGCCATATCTCAAAAACGGCTAATCGGAGATCGAAAGTAAGGGTGTGATGTATTGTGGTTGGGAAAAAAAAATTTTGAAATTAGGTAAAACAAAAAATTTTTGGGAAAATTTTTGAAAGAAACTAACATAGTTCTATGTAATATACGTCGCTTTTAGGAATATTTGCAATCATTCATGTTATGATGTACATTTATAATATTTTGATATTCACCGTCCAATGTGTGAAACCGGGTGGATTTGCTAGTTATGTATAACTGTATAAATGTATACACATATTTGTATACATATAATTGTATATAATATACAATGTATATATGGAATATGTATATTATACCTACATATCACATTTCCATTCTTCTTTTAATTTAATAAATGGCCGGAGCTTTACTGTGTGCAGCAAATATTTGGTAAGGTACGTTTAGATATTTTTTATAATCGGCCTAAAAAGCACTTTTTTCATTTGATATGGTAACACTAATTAGCCAGAGCAATGGAAACTAATTCAAAAATAATATTTGAAATGTTTTTGCCAATGTTACTTAATCTGCAAATAATGTTTACGCTGTTGTAGATTTTGCCATGCCCAATTAAAACATACAAACGATCGTTAAAGTTTCTAATACTCCCAATTAGAGAATTTATAAAAATCCCTGTTGGTGTCCGCACTCTGCCCTACGTCCTTCCTGATTTTATTAGTACATATCCACCGAAAGCTTAACTCAGTATTATACTCACTTACCAGCTTTACCCACGATTCGTGCATTTCAAGCTAACGTTGTTCTCGAATTTCTACTTTTTTATGAACTTTTTAATGAGAGGGTAAAATATTAATCCCTTAGCTAACTTCAGTCATAAGGGAAGCGGATAGAATGCACTAAAAATATTTAATTTAACAATACTTGTAGAGCCTTTTTGGAACTTTTAATTTAATTAATTGGATAATAAGCCTGGAATTCGATAAAAATAATGTTTTGTTAACAAGTCGTATAAGTTTGTTGATTTCAAAGTTTCTTAATTTAATTATATTTGAAAAATCCTGAAGAAAAACAAATAAAAATAAAAATATGATTTAAACCTTTCTAATTATATCAAATAATTTGGGCATGTTGCTAACTAATTCAAAATAATATTTCCAAAAATTTGAAAGCTCTCAAAATGTAGCTAATGAAATTGGTTCTCACATGATGGTATTTTTCCGCATTCCTCTTTTTTTTTCTTTTTTGTAATAATAATGACAAATCTCGTTACTGCGGAACATCCTACTTCAATAATTCTTTACAATAATGATGTTTCCTCTCTGTGAAGAAATCCTGAATCACTTCAACTTGACCATTGTGTGGTAGCATAAAAAAGAAACGTAAAAACGCCCACAATGGGTGTTGGGATGCTTTCGAGCAAAATAAATTATCTACATCGTAAAATATCTAGTTGAAATGGACTCTCCAGAGAATATTTAATGGTGTGGAAAGGATAAAAATCACTTAATATTAGTGACAAGGAAAACATTTAAAAAAAGATTTATGTTCATTTGAATCAATGTAATGGAAATTATCAGAAAGACAAAAGCTTTTTTAAAGTTTTGTATAGTATGATAAATTTATCATAAATAATAATAATTATAATATTAAAGTATTCCGACGCAATCAACATATCACTTTCTGACATATTTTCATTCAAAACTCGTTACGTAAATTTTTAAAGGACATGTACGAAGATAGGTTTTTTGTAATTTACATAAACCATCATATGCTGTACAGCATATAGCCCTTCAGTTAAAAAAAAAAAAAACAAACTCAATTTACTTCGCGTATCCTTTGTAATTTGTTCTTACTTAAGGCTGAGAAACTCCTTAAACGCAAAATACAATGATTTTGTGATCCAGTTAACTCGACCAAAGGTTGAAGGATATTCAGATTTAATGAGCCACTAAACCTTGCTCGATTTCATCTTATGGCCCTTTTACCTCCAGATAAGCTCCTGAATACATGAATACTTGAAGGGACTGAAGGGTGTGTATGTTGAAGAGCAGTCTGCGAGGAAGAAACTCATCTAACGGAAGTACAAGGTCCTGTCTGCAAAAGTTCTACGAGTACAAAATGAAAGCAGGAGACGTTTACATAGGAACCGAGTTGATTTAGGTTAGTGAAGGATTAAATGTGCATTCTTCATTAATAGGAAGTTTGTTTTCTTGTTTAACATTATTTGATTAACGGTTGAATATATTGATGTAATCTGGATATAATTTATTAATTGAATAACTAACGGAACGCACAATTTTAATAACCTACAAAACTCCTGGAAAGAAAACAAAAAACAACTATAGTAATTATAACAAATAAAAAAATAGTTATAGTTAAAGGGGAGAAGAATATTTGTTAAACATATCGCCAAAGAGAACTAGAAATGTTTGAATATGCAAAACGCATAAATACAATATATATGTGAACATTTAAATTTAGGAAATAATTATCTAATATAATTTAACCGTAAGTTTTTAAAAATTCCATTTTCTTCACTTTTTCAAGTACCTACTGATTAAGTATTGGAAAGACTTCCGATTTTTTTATGTAATAACGCTTTTTTAAATAACAGTTAGGCCTATTCAAACTGATGAGCTAATTTCGCATTTATTGGCCTTCTTCTTGGAAGCTTATAATATAGTTACTGAAGGTAAATGTCGATTTATAGTAAATATTCCATCATTTAGATAGGAAAACGTTTTTAAACATTTTAAACGGGGTGGTGGGACTCCTATGTGATTTTCATGAAAACTAAAAACAATTTCATAACTATTAATAACAACCGATACACAGCCATGTCCAGGAACTTAGCAGATCATTTCCCAGCATATCAAAAATAAAAGTGAGTTCTCTTCGCATGCACATGAGTTCTGTAGTTCCTGATACTTTTTAGCAATAGTTCTGGCGATTTTACTTAAAAAAAGACGATTGAAAAATTCAAAAAATTATCTGCTAACTTCACGTAGCAGCTGTTTGTATAACAGCTAGCTTATAACAGTATATAATAAGAACTATTGCTAAAACGTGTCAGAAACTATAGAACTCATGTGCATGCGAAGAGAACTCACTTTTATTTTTGATCTGCTGGGAAATGATCTGCTAAGTTCCCGAACATTACACAGCCAATAAATAAAATCCAATGCCTCCTGCACTTACCTGGTATTGAGATTGTTTAAAGTAAATTATTACATTGAGTAATTTAATGAAGTATTTATGTTTTCCAGGTAAAATCTCATCTAATTAAAAATCAGCATCTATTAAACTTTTCTGCGGTCAGAATATTTGCCGCTAATTAGATGACTAATCTTCTTCTGGTTATCTCTAGGATTACGTGACAAAAAGGAGATAAAGCTGTTCCAATTTTCCTGCTCAGGTAGATACACAATACACATCCACCACACCGGCTACCGTTCTGGGTGGGAAAATTCTCCTTTAAATTAAAACGATGAAGTAAAATTCCGAAACAAATTTATTTCAGTCAGTGTTAAGATTCAGGATCTGAGAATTTACCGTGAGGAAGGTTCCTCGGAACAGAAATCCACGGTCAAATAATCTTATTGCAGCTATCTGTGAAATGAACAATGTATATATATATTGCGCAGCTACTGTAATTTGTGCCTGTGTGAATCGTGCTTGTTTTCGTTTTATTTTGATTATACTCAATGTTGCAACCTTTGATTTATTTACGTAAATCTCCCATTTGATTTATGAAACTACTGTAAATCGTATTTATTCCTAAATTTTGCAAAAGGATAGTGTAAACTGTTTATACATATGTTTTTAACGTACCTTATATTTTAGAAACAAAAGTATGTATCCTTCTGTAAACGCGAATGCATCCATATAAATCTCTATATTAATCATCATTAAAAATCTCTTTACTGAGGGGTGCAAGGACATGAACTTTTGTAGCTTATAACAGATTTCATGTTTGGTGGTGGCAAACAATGGAAAAATGCGATCCTTCGTACACGTGCTGCAATTTAGTATTATATTGCAATATATTATACTTACAGTATTTAGTATTTACTCATTACTGTACATAAAAGTAATCGATTTTTAAAACATCTTCTGTAAAAAGTTGCAAATATTTCTTTATGAAAAAACAACATAAATTCACTGTAAATTTTCAAAAAATTCACTGCAGTAACAAACGTAATTTAGTTCATCATCATATAATAAAAAAATATTATTCGTTTAAAATTTAACCTTAATACGTTCCAAGACAAATAAAAGTAACAGTCAAATTTGATTTATTCAACACAGAATTTCGAGACGTGATTATAATCGACTTCACATCCTTCAAAGCTGTTGATTTATTCATATTCTGTAAATACTTCTCTCGTTAAAAGGCCATTATTTATTCGTAGCAACCTCTTCACTTTAACCGCGTTTGTCCTGCAAAAAATGACGGAATGTGGAAGCCCACAATTTTTAAACATAGCCATATAGATGCCGAAAAGCATTGTAAGTAAACAATAAAATTAATGAATTTATATTGTAATATGAGAAATTTGTAAATAGTTTTGTAATTTGTTTATTAAGCTTACTAAAATTTATATACGAGTATTTCCTGTTTTTCTATTAATTAATTATTTTGGTTTTATAATTTAATATTGTTTGTTTTTCTGTCGAAAATAAAAGTGAACGAAAATTGAAGTAAACTGAAACATTTTTATTGCACACTTAAAAAATGTCCTTAGATCGTAAAATGTTGTTGCATAAATCCTTTTATTGATAATGAATTTTCAGGTTAAGTGTATTTTATCGTCGCAGAATAGCACTGGAATTTATTTCCAACTGAAATAAATTGGAAGTTTTATCAGCTTTGGTCCTTGCTTTTACGTGTGGCACACAAGTACAGAGAAGAGGATTACACCAAAACAACTTGAAGGATTTATGGAGAAGAATTTCCACACTCAATTTATATCAGATTTGTAGATGCTTATATATTTTATATCTGTTTAACCGTTCGACCAAATTCAAACAAAGACATTTTGTATACTTTTCTTAACGAAACGGAAAATTTCTAGTTTTAGATAATTTTATTATTTTGCTTTCACTTTTAAACATGTTGCAGACATTTTAAATGGGTTAAACATTTCCATCAAAGTAAGCAAAATTTCTCTATATTCAAAACAATATATGGAGTCAATAATAATTAACTATATAGGTACAAACCCAGACAACAAAAATACGCTAATACTTTTATCTAAGTTGTTCACCGAAAGCTTTAACAATGGAAATATCTCAGATTGTAGTGAATCAATAATCAACATACATAAATTTATTTACAAACAAAAGCAATGTGGGTGCTTTTAATCTTAGCAATATAAGATGAAAGAAATGGGCACCAAAAAGACTTTATGTGGAAAAGCTTTTAGGTATGGTACATCAAATCTTACGTGACCAAAATATTAGAAGTGAACTATATCGAGCAAGTAATACATACATGATAAATGCTCTCAATTGTGTAGTTACGTCATAAGTGGATAGTAAAGATAGCCAACGTAATTTTGAAAGATAACGAAAACGATAATTGTATTTCGCTTTAAAAGCTTTTTCTACTATTGGTACTTGATAGTTCAAAGATATGTTGCACTAATAATAATAATCCCTAACATCGTGCGTTACAATATCACTCCGCAATGTTGAATCCAATTTACAACCTTTGGGAGTACGCGGAGGTGTTGACCTGCCCGCGACATGAGTTAAGGCAGCACCGAGAGCGATAATCGCAACCACATCAAACTGGGAGAAAATAAATCAGCAGGAGCGGATAAGGCCCATAAGTGTCAATAGGGTTAACACAAACACTAGTGTTATAAGTTATAACCAACGTAATACTTTAATATCCCCAGCAATAAATCATCCCAGATACCTATTTCACCCCCGCACAAAATGAGGCCGAAATCAGCCAGTCAGTACAGACTACAGATACTCTTCATGAAAAACTTTAATGGATATTCGAGTTGCAAAGTTTTTCATTTTTCCATTCTTACTTTTAAACGAAACAGTTTTAATCAAAGTTGGGTTTGTTCTTGGAGCAAATGTTGCCATTCTTTCAAATTTTGATTTACGAAATTGCTTTTTTCAAAAGAACAAAAAACAGAATAACGTGAAACTATTCGAACGTGATGCTATTGTAATTGAATGGTAAAAAAAAATTAAGGAAAGTGAAAATTACAATGTTTTGTAATTAGTTCATTGTCATTAGTTCTGTCACAAAAACGAATTAAATATATTTCACTTTTATCCAATAATCTAAATATAACCTTTTATTATTATTTAAGCATTAACTGCGTTCTATCTAGAATGGTTTCCGTTGTTCGCTGTTGTTGGGTTGTACCGTGCTGCTCGTGTCGCGATCAGATCCAAAACTGTCCTCTTGTTCACGATGCGCACTTGGCTTCCCAGTTGCAAGGGTTGCCAGTGTAAAGTGTTGACAGTTTGTAATTGCGAAATAATAAATTATAAAAATGAAATAAAATACTGTTACTGTTCAAATACTTTTCGTATTTGTTAAATAATAAGAAAAACCTAATAATATAAAACATCCAATAAGCCGTATTTTGCGCCATTGTTTTACATACAAACAACTAAAAAATGACTTCAAGGTAAAATTGAATGGTCTAGTAAAAAATGTGTAACAGAATGAAAAGTTACCCCAAAAGATAAACAGAAAATTGAACCCAAAAGCAATAACATTCTGCAGCCAAATGATACAAAATTTGTTACTCCTCATTCGAACCGCACTTCAGCTCACCTCTGAATTATTTGGTGAACATAAAATTTGACGAGCCAAAGGGTTACGTGAAAGTTTTCAGTCAATGGTTGCGTTGCTCCAAAAAGGACATTTCCTGTCTCAATTGATCTTCAACGAAAGGACAATTCCAATCAATTTTATTGCACTTTTTGGAGTTTTATTGAGGCAAGAAACTTGTTATGTCCGTAGTTACTAAAGGCTTCTACGGATTCGTGAACATTTGTTGTGGACATCAACACAGTCTATAGTTTAAGTATGTTATAATGTTTGTGTGTGTCTGAATGGAACTAGCAGATGTTTTGTATAAGGAAATTGTTGTTAACCTTTTCTTAACTGATTTTCTTTTCAACATCAGAAAAAAATATCGTCGTCGAACTGTCCACATTTTGCTTTTAAAAATAAATAAAAAAAAAACCGTTTATTCCAGCGGAAACAAGCTTAAGAAAATCTTCCAGCACAATTTTCTTTTCTCATATATCTATTCATAAAATGTGATTGTTTGAATTGCAGTTTCGAAAGTAATCGGTGCGCAACAATTTGTGATTACAAAATTAATTTAGTTAATACATCGGGACGCCACTCGTTCCAGGCGTGATTGAAATCGCTTTCAAGAGAAAATCATTTTCACCCTTTTGCAGCTCTTTGCGATTGCTGTAATTAAAATTTTGAGACGGTTCGTCTTATACGCGAGGCCTGCAGGAAGCTGCCTTTGTCGTCTATTATCGTTTTAATCTAAGGCTTCCATTACAATTCTCTCTCAGTCTCGGGATAATTAAATTGTGCCCGGAAGTCTTTACTACCTTAATTATAAAAGATTAAGTTAATAACAACCCTTAGCAGCTATCTTGGCGCTCCTCCAAAGGAGAAGACTAAAGTGTGAGGTTTCTTTCCCGAGAAAATATAAGATGGAAGACACGAAAAACGTAGCAAATTTTCTGTAGCTATGTCACACTTAAGGTACTCGAATTTATCTCAGAACGTTTGTATTAATTTTTTCCCAATAAACAACCTCTAGACACAGTTTTGATGTAAGTGTATGCGAAATTTTTTCCATGTGCATACCGAACTCGATAGTCTATTCCATAATGTAACCTTTTAATGTTCTTGTATTGTAGCTTTTGAAAATTAAAAATTAATTTCAATTATAATTCAAAATTTTGTAATTTTTCGCATATTAAGGAAAACTCAAGGCAAAAATTCGAACAAAATTCTTGTACCTACTAAACCGTCAGAATTGCAATTTTGAAATTCCTCCTCCATGTTGACTTAAGTTGACTTAAACACACGTAATTTCATAAAAACATTTTATGAACGAAATCGAATTCATTTCACGCTATTTGAGTGCAGGGAGAATTTTTGAAGATAATGTGGAAGTAATGAAGCCGAGAAATTTCGCCATCGCATCGATCAAATCCATGCCCAGTCCCCTGTCCTAGAAAAGTGAACTTCTGTAGTTCAATGGAGTACAAGGAAGAGGAGAAAAGGTTCACGGTGATTTTTACTCCTATCCCAAAAGAGTTTTATCAATGGCATTGCCATAACTTGATAAATGTACGATAGTCAATTCGAATAAACGCCGAACCAATTTCAGAAATAAACTTTCAAGTACTAAAAATGTACTTTATTATTTTATTTGCGCATTCATGTTTGATGTTATAGTACTAATATCTTCTTCCAGATACCAATGCAAATGCGTTTATTTTAAATTAGTTCATTACAATATTCTGCAGAACAAGGCGCAAAACAAATTCTCCTGATTTCATAAAAACTAAAAAGAGTTAAAATTTGAACAATTTGAGTTTGAGAGATTGAAAAAGCCGCTTTTGAATTTTCCTTTTATTTCGCTTAACTTGTTTTGCACAAAGAATCCTGAGGGGATTTCACATTGAAATTGATTTTATGGAAGCTTCCTGGAAGTTGATGTAAACGGATTAGAAGAGAATTGTAATCGGAAATGTTTCAGTATTTTAATCATTAATTAAATCAATTTATGGTAAATTTCCTTTAAACCCTAATTATTTTAAGAAGCTTTTGCGGAAATTAACCATAATTTGTGTGAGATTTTGGTGTTTATCTTCTACAATGCGGCTTCAAATATTGATTGTTTGTTTTGTGTTGGGGAAAATTTTCAATAATGATTGCTAAGTAAATAATGATCAAAAATTACAATTTCAAATAATTAATTTACGATAATTAACCACCTATAGCTAAATTCTTATTGAATTTTATATTAAAGCATCCAGGATATAATCGTTGATACGAATTGGCATTATATGTTATATAGGCATTGTCATTCATTAATTCACCGGAAAACTGTAGTTTAATTAGTTGCCAGTTCTATCACAGTCCAATGAGCACACCCCCAGCGGTCTTGACTCTTGAGAGATTTTACCTAGACTTGCAACACAAAAATGCTAGCAACAAGTCACTTTCTACTTCCGATTGCGCTAAAATCAAATCATCCATTTTCACGTGTTCCATGTTGTTTGTGTTTCTGGCTCACTTTCTGCAATTACATCAAATAAAATTTTAGTATATACTTTAGTAGCTGCTTGCAGTATTGAATTCCTATTAGCAATATGATGAAAACAGTTCTTTTTGAAATATCAACACAAATAAAATAAGTTATAGTTTGTTGAAGTATAGGTAGGAATAAACAGAAAATATGATGAAGGAACAAGAGAAATCGGTGAAAGTGAATATTATTAGTATTTTACTAAAACAAATTAAGCAAGTGTCAGATAAAAGGCCAAAGCTACACTAGTTCCGCAAATCCCAATTTCGCCGAAAGGCACAAATGATGTTATGTAATCATATTAGCGTTCAATTTTTAGATTAAGTTTCCAAAGTTATAATTAATTGATGCCGTTGTCTCTACCAGCACTTCTCGGTCTCCCCTGCAAAGGTTATGTATACAATTAAACAAAATGCTATCTGGTCTTCGACCGTAGAAAAGCACATTGTACGTTTTCAAAACCCGAAAGCGAATATCCTTGAAGAGTTTTTCCATCACTTGATATCCTTTTTTCCGATCTTCTACCACGGCGTACTACAGAAACGTTTATCGAAGAGCCATTACGAGAAGTGATAAATGTTATTACTTCATTTTTTTTTTTAAAGAGAACACAATCTCATTCCTGGAATGGGAATAATGGCGGGCGGAAAAGTTAATGTTAGTTTATATTCATCCATTAAGGTTAAAATTGTGTGATTCTTTTCCAATATTATGTGTATTAATTAAGTACTTATTATATTTAAGTGGAAAATATTTTATAGAACTAATTTATTCAAAGACAGTTTCCGTCTAGGATTGATTGTACAATACTATTTTTGATTATACCGATCATTCCTTTTCCGATCTCAGACACAAAATATAGGCTTTAAAATAATGCAAAAATTATTAGTTATTAAAATGAATTTTTCGATAATTTTTATATCCATTTATCAACAAAATCCTTAACACGGATTCTATTATTTGTATACTTTATTTGTTATCGGAGCTCAAAATTAGAGCGCATGTGTTCAGCTCAGAGCTTTCTACATCAGCTGATTTCCCGTTCTCCTTTCCTTCAAAGAGAAAAACAACACTCAGCAAAGGACCATCGAAGGTGTATCAACATTTAAGCTTTTGCGTAGGAAAACTTCTCCTACTCTTATAAAAAGGACTCCTAGGTCAGGACTAAGAGAAATTCTGCAGTTATTATATAGAACAATTTCCATCTGATGTTCATAAACTACTTTAGTCCTGCTGTAGACGTGATTAGAAGTGGTTGTTTTCATTGCGTGAACAGTTTCGGGTTATGGGAAATACGAAAGTTACTTTTTCCTAAATAAGAAAAACGAATTGTACAATCGTATTTTCGAAAAACCGGAAATATATTTGTAGCCGATTAAAAGTGTTAAATAATTTTTTAAGGTTAAGATAGAATAATGGCTTTTATAATCAATAAAAAATTTGTAGTGGATTCAAGGAAATACATTGAACGAAAATTATTTCAGTTATTAAAGTACAGTTTATCATTAAAAAATTAAAAAAAGTCCTCGGGCTACTGATCGAGGGACTTAAGCACATTTTTGGTGTGCAGATCAGTATTTTATTAGTAAAGTCATAAAATTGTAAAATTAAAAACTGTTTCATTTATAAAAATTTTCGTAGTTGTAATTCATTGTATTTTTCCTCATTTATTTTCCTTAACTCTAATGACAATTGGCTTATTATATGAGCAACACGACTCGTAAATAATGCATTCGACTTCGAAGTTCTTTAATTTGCCGAAAACGCTATCTATACTAGTCCCTAAATTATTCGTCGCTGCAATAACTCGATAGCACCGAGCTAATGCAACAAACCAGAGGTGTCTACGATGTCTAGCTGAACGAACGAACAAAGTGTATTATTAAGCTCCTTTTTTGAGAAAGTTTCCAAAAATGCGCTAAAAAACCTTATCCAACACATAAATTTTTTTGCGAAAGTTCTTTGTTTGAAGTGATACATCACTCCAAAATATTTTCCAATTTTCTTTGAAACATTTGAAGCTTAAATAAATATATTTGTACCTATAATCAATTAAAAAGAAAAAATAACAAGCAATCGGATTAAATTAAATAATTAAATTATGTGATTTGTAAGTTTTCAGATATTACAATTTATTACCACACTCTTCAGAATAAATAATATCACAGTTGTTCCAGATTAAAAAAATAGAATTAATCAGACACAAATTCACCAGTTAAATAGATATTATATTTTTAAAATTTTTGTGGTTACGTTCTAATTAAATGAACAGTATTCAAAATTTGTATTGGATGCATTTTTGACACTCAACAAATTTACTTGAAAAACGAGGATTAAACAATTAATAATTGTGTTAAAACATTTGAATTCAATCAAACACTAATC
This sequence comes from Leptogaster cylindrica, assembly GCA_963082835.1. Taxonomy (NCBI): domain Eukaryota; kingdom Metazoa; phylum Arthropoda; class Insecta; order Diptera; family Asilidae; genus Leptogaster; species Leptogaster cylindrica. The sequence goes on along the minus strand of OY720105.1, from coordinate 20,384,587 downwards.
GATATTTCCATCAATCTTGCAGTTAACAATTGGCGAATGATGTGAAGAACATTTTATTTTTTTACTGCTAAACTTCAGATCAGTATATTCTAAAATCGCTTCAACAAGTTTTTTTTCTTTGTGAATTTATTTTTAGGTCATTCATCTTTAATCAATCGATTTAAGGATTGAAAAATACGATAACAAACTTAAAAGAAATATTAAGAGAAATCGGCTTTTTGAAATCTACATTGTATTTAATGTTAAGTATTTATTTATACTTTGTATGAAATATGAATAAACGAAATAAATAAAAAGCGGTTTTAAAGTGGAGAATGGGACACTTCAAAATTGACAAAAAATAACAATATATTCGAATTGGTTTTCCCAATTTTCCGACTACGGCAATTCCTCCATAACGAGGAACACTTGGCCGACAGAAAATTACATTTTGCAAGTGCTTTCCCAAAGGGGTATTCACTAATCCCAGAAAATGAGATTGGGTTAACCCTGGATATTTGGAAAACGACTTCAATCTACTTTTTTGGGTACCACTGAGTAAGTGATAACATTAGAACGAAACGAGAAGGGAGAGTGAAATTCGGAAAATACGTCGAGGTAAAGTAATCTGATTGTTTTCGATTCGATTGGAATCAAGGACTATGTGCAAGAATTTTCCAGACTTTGAAACTATTCAGATATACAAATTACCAACATGTTTTAGTGTTGTACACAAGTTTGCCAAAACGATTGCTAAATGATCTGCTGTATCCAATATACATATTTTACAATTATATTGAACGAAATTCTTTTAACCATTTATTTAATTATATCAGAGATTGTTTTACAAAGATGGAGGAGACAAAGGAAATTATGTACATTTAATTTATTTATATATAATTTATTTGAAGAAAGAGTGCTTCGAACTTCTTCTAATGGTAAGCCGTGAAGTGAAGTCTGCCACATTCACCACTTCTGAGCAGTGCAACAAGGATGAAGGACTTTCAAGAATGATTCGATTTCATTTTTTTAGTCGCTTGAAGTTCTGCACAATGAAATCTTGAAATGTTCACCAGAAAATAAAATGTCAGGTTCATGGAAAAGGTTGATTTAAGGGAAAAGTGGTCTGATGCAATAAGGCACTGTTCAACACCAATTTATGGGAAATGTATCCCGAATCGAATTGCTCCTGAAAATTGGTTTACAAGAATATTGGTCAAAACCGTATGAAAGAATTTTTTTGTGCATTTTTTGACATTTTGCGGTCAGAAATTCTTATAGAAAAATTTATTTTTGACAATCTGAAAGTAAAAGTAATTTCATGTGTATAAACAGAAAATAAAAACAGCTGCAGAACTTTTTAATTTAAATAAAACATTTTGTTCAACATTATTGCCTACTATTAGATCAAGCACATTTCATTGTGTGCGAAATCCACATCAACAAAATTCTAATAAACTCATTTCACTTCCTAAGGTTATTAATTTTCGGATAGTTCTTTGTTATGAAAAAAAACATGAAGAATTGTTATGGGGTAAGGCTTGTTTCTTATGCTTAGATGTTAAATTTAATATACAAGAATCACTCACGTGTAAAATTAATCCGGGTTAAATAAGTCATGGATGAAATACTGTATACGCAAGAGATACCAGGTATCATGATGTAATCCTGTTGAACCAATTAAGTGGATTAATATTAGAATTAGAACTGTGTTTAGATCTTGGAATCCAAAATATATAGCACTGGCAATTGTGATGAGCAAATTGTCTTAGGCGTTCACTCAGTATGTTATAGCAACATTTTCAAAAGATTGAATTATGAATGACTTCATATTCTAACAATAACATATGAAATTGAATTTCAATCTAATCTTATAATTAATTATTGACATAAATTTATGAAAACTAGAAATGAAAAAATAATTTTTTCAGACGAATTATTATGAAATATCCAAGATGTAGTACGGCAACCAAAATCACAACAGATAGGTATAAAAAACATAAAAAAAACTTCCGATCATAAAACGAAAAATTCTACCCTATTTAATGAAACGAAGGTGTTGTTCAATTCCGCTCATCATCGAACGTGAAATTGTAATTTTTACAAAATATAATTACCAATTTCAGTCGTCTGTGATCGCCTTGACAGTCAAACAGACGGAAATACGCGAATGTATAAGACGGTTTCTTTTCACTCCCTACATATTTGAATATACATATAGTTTACTTGTTTTATAACCATATCAATATTAAAAATCTTTTATCTTTTAAAAAAAATAGATTCGTGGATGGATCTCACAACTTTTTACGGTAGAAGAACTGAGTTGCGAGACTTAGTTTTTTTACAAGTTATGTTTTTGATGGCATATATATTTTCATTATGCATTCATATGATTCTCTTCAGATCGTAATTTTTATGAGAGTGTAGTAATGTAAGGTTAAGCATAGTTTTGCATATGCTTATGCGTTTTCGTCAGCCCATTTTCAAGCATGTGAAAAATATAGACCTATATATATAGATATAGGTGCTTTGGCGGTAATATCATTTTTTTTTACACATTTCCATTAAGATGAGCTGGTTGATACATTACACGAGAGGGCTGCTGGCACATTTTTGTGTGTGCTACATTTGGAGAAAAATTGAACTTCTACATAGTATGCAAGTCGGTCGCTGACAAATTTTGCCAAAACAAAATACATTGCTGCTAAAAAGGTCTGTTAAAATCGGTCGCTTAATTCAGCAATCGAAGTAATGCGCTGCTCGATCGCTTAATCCAGACAAATTCCCGTTAACTCCGCGGGAAATTGTAATTGTAATTGCCAAAATTCAGAAAGCGATTTAAATGCCGAAGTCTATCTGGGCCCAAACCTTTTTGCTGCTGGTCAAGCCCACATCGCTCTTATGGTTAGTAGGGTAATAGTATAGGAAAATTACGCTAAATTTTGGCTGTTGACGGAAATAATTTTTAGAAAGCTAGTTTCTTCTGTTATATGTTCGTTGGTACCTCCCAACTCAGCTCAGCAAAATCCCCTCAAATCCCCATTGGGGAACATGCCTAAATTTGGAAAAAATGTCCGCCATCTTGGAAATTCTGAAAAATCGCTATAACTTCGGAATGGTTGATCGCACTGACTCGTGGTTTGCGTAGAATTGATGAGAAACAGATAAGCAACAATAATAGACCCCGATCTAACAATAAAATGCCTTTATTTTTCTTTCTTTTTTTTTAACAAATGTTCAAAATGTGTACTTGTTACGTAAATATGTGTGAATTGGTTAACGTACCATTTGGATCTCTTTTTTTACCAACTAAAGTACACTATGTTATCGAATACTACAGTTCTGAATCACATGGGGGCACAGATTAAAAAAAAAATTTAATTATTAATTCCCTGACGGTGAGTGTTTGAACGCCTTTTACGCCATATACAAGTTTCAAATTCAAATTCAATTCTTTATTTTGACTATAACGTTGACAGTATTTAAAATATAAATGTATAATGCAAATATAAATATGCCGACTTAATTAAAAAAATCACATAAGCTAGGCTTGTGCGTGAAATGCCGCGACACTGCGACAGTAATCACTGAGCAGTGAGCTAAGATAATAAAAGAATTTAATGAAATGGAGGAAAAAACATCTGTTAAACTAAGCAAATAAATATTATATACAATCAAAGCAAAATGAGATCATGCATCATACCATAAGGAAAAAAAACTTAAACATATCTATATAAATATAACTGTAATGGGAAATTAGTTTGTCCGAGCATCACTGGAAAACGGCTAGATCGATTTTCATGAAAGTTTCTACATGATTTTATATATTTCCAACTTGAACTACAGGCTACATTTTATCAGTAAACAATTCTGTTAATATATAGCTCCAGTAAAAAATTTCTTAAAATTATTAAATTTACCATCTTTGCAATTATCTAAGAAATGGGCAATTTGAAAGTATATTAGATTTTCGGTTCTGACTTTCGAAAGTTAGAAGTATGGTGTAAAGTTTTTCTTTTAAAAAGGTTCTAATTTTAGATTTTTATTTACATGTATATTTTGCATAAGTTATTTCACCATGCGCAACTGACTATTATCCCAGATAAATAATTATATGGTATACCATTATGATGATGCGCATGGTAAAATTTGTTTACATTTTTCTTTTTAAGTTCTCAGCTTTTTGTTTCTATATTTAAATATTTTCGCTACGCGCGTGTTTTAAATGTTTTACCAATGGCGTTAAAATATGTTTTGTAAAAATAAAAACTCCCCATGACTGACGGGGTAAAATAGGGGATAAAAGTTTCTATGAAAATCCGCCATTTTTTAAGTAAAACATTTAATAAAATAGGTATTTCGCCTTCTTGGTTAGATAAAAGCTCAATGACAGCTACCAACCGTTATCCTAATTCAACCCCCCAAAACTACCCTCCATTGAAAAAACTATTGTAACCCAAACAACGAAATTTTCACCGCCTCGGGTGAAGCCGGGTAGACACCGGCTAGTATGAAATAAAAGAAAAAAAAGAATGAAAAAAACAGACTGTAAATTAAAAAATAAACGGCACCGAGAATAGAGCCTGGAAATCTGTATGGAGAACATAATCCTTTAGCACCTTTAGCGCCGGCGTCACGTGTTTGCCGGTTGAGAGCTTAAAGCTTATTCTTATGATTTTAAGTGTGTGTTGTGTCTGCGTACGTGGTTATAACTGTGTATTATCGCTTCTGTCATATTAAGTGAATGGTGAAGCATAGAAGAGTATTTAAAAGTAGCACTAGAACGTAAGAGAGAATGGAAGCGAGTCGGTTTGGCTGTATTTTTTACACTGAAGAGTTGGAGAAATACCCTACTGTTAGTCTTAAGAAAGGATTGAATACCATAAATAAAATAAGCAGTCAACAGAATGATGGAATAGTGGATTTAATTAAGGGGTATTGGTGCACTTCCAGTGCAGGAAGAAGTATACCAATCATCCAAACCAAGCCAGTGAAATGATAGATAAAGAGCCACAAGTGTTTTTAAGAAAGTCAATAGATCCTTTTGATTTCAAAACATGAGGGATTTTGAGGGTATTGTGGTAAAACCATTGACCGCGAGAGGATGAAAAAACACCCTGAAAGGTATCCTCGCCTTTGTCAAGTTGCAACACTGAAGAAAATGGATACTATACCATCAATATGTCAACAGCGGAATGATGACTGGGGTCGAGTTGTCTTGAACAGGATCAATATTAAGTGTGACCTTGTAGCTGCAGATGGTCAGTACCACAAAAACTGCGATGCTGTAGCCTTCGCTGTCGTTGGTTCAAGCATGCCTGGTAGTGATTCAGGGGCTGCAAGTGGGCGACCGTGCAACGAAAACAAAATGATTCGGAACTGTAGTATTCGATAACATAGTGTACTTTAGTTGGTAAAAAAAGAGATCCAAATGGTACGTTAACCAATTCACACATATTTACGTAACAAGTACACATTTTGAACATTTGTTAAAAAAAAAAGAAAGAAAAAAAGGCATTTTATTGTTAGATCGGGGTCTATTATTGTTGCTTATCTGTTTCTCATCAATTCTACGCAAACCACGAGTCAGTGCGATCAACCATTCTGAAGTTATAGCGATTTTTCAGAATTTCCAAGATGGCGGACATTTTTTCCAAATTTAGGCATGTTCCCCAATGGGGATTTAAGGGGATTTTTCTGCGGTGAGTTGGGAGGTACCGACGAGCATATAACAGAAGAAATCAGCTTTCTAAAAGTTTTTTTCTTCTCCACAACGAAATTTCCTCTAGTATAAGGTCATGGAACGGTCTTCAAATCAAATAATTAGATTGCAAGATTTAGTCGCAAAAAGGCCTGCAATATTGAAGCCCTTAAGGAAATGAATAGAATGAGGGATCATAATATAAATACTTATACGACTTAAAAGGGAAAAAGAGTTTATTTAGATGTGTGACGTAGGATATTCCATTGGCAACCGATTCAAAAGCTGGCCGCGCAAGTACACGTTTATAAACAATTAAAGTAAAAAGTAATAGACACTATTCATAAACATATTTAATAATAATAATAATACTACAATCTACAACCACAATATACCTACAATACTAGAAAATACCTATTGTAAGTTTTTGAGAAATAGGTATTCTTGCGCGACAAGCGTTTGAATCAGTGTCCAACAGAACATCCTACGTCACACATCCAAATAAACAAGTTTTTTCCTTTTTGGTGCATTTGCATAAAAGCTTGCTTCTAAAAAATTTTTTTTTATTTATTTCTTTAAACTAAACTTCTATTTTCTTTCTTTTCTTGTAATTGTTATGTTGTTCTAAACATTGTATATCTATGAAGTATAATAATAATAATTAGACAACAATGTAAAATAAGGATATCTTCTTCTTTCTTGTTACCTAATTTTAATAGTACAGTAACTGGAACCCTTGTCTCACTACAATAATTGATCTGTTGACTTCATCCAAATCCATTATGCAATATCATCCACATTCAAAGCCGACTAGCAATGTAACGTTTCAGTTTATCAATTCATATTCAATCATCAATCGATGATTTTATTTGATGTGTACCCTCAGGGCATATTGCAAATGATTTCCCATACTAAAGACACACGTCTTCATCCAGTTACGTACACGTGCACTGAAACATTCCCATTCCTGGAAGCTCTTAAACAAAGCACCTGTTTGAATGAAATATGTTTGAGGTTGATTCTTCCTGCAAGCTTTCACTTAATTAACAATTCATTCCACGTGGCTGATTTCGGGCTCAGTAATATTTCAGTGAATTCAATTCGGTTTTGTTGAACGCGAAGTTGCTTTATGTGGTTCAAAGGGGTTGAAGAAAGAAATAAATCAGCATTTTACGTAATTTTTTTTGTATATTGGTATAATAGAATTAAATACCATTGAAAAAGTATAATTTGGAAAGGATACTCGTCTTACTCGCACTAATTATGGCTTGAATGAACCTGTTACCAGGATGATTCGCAAGGCCAACTCCCTCTCTGAATTCGATCCTCACTGTTCTAAATCTTTTTTAAAAAACTTCTTTCCCGCCCCACATGAAATTTTAATTATTATTTATTTAGTTTTGTTATTGTTATTGTTCAGCTAGTATTACGCTTGGTAAATAAATAAATAAACTTTAAGAATTTAATCATTTCTATTATCAAACAAAATCCTGCACAATAATTCCCAATACATATAAAATAAGGTACTTCTGTCAACTCCATGAGACAACAAATCTCTGTATGTATTTTTGGAGACTCAAATCAAATCAATTTGTTGAGCACTCAATTACGTTAATACAAGCCAGAGAATTGCACGAAACTGAAAATTACTTTAATTGTGTTCAGAATCCATTTTCTGATTTAGTTACAACGTCCCTTTATATTTTCCGGTTTACGGTTCCTATGGTATTTTTGCACCACAATTGGTTTTTTCTGAACTCCTTTCTACTGATCTTATTATTGTCAGTATAGGAACGAAGGACGACATGATACTCGTTTGAAATTGCTCCTTATTGCTGATGTTAGGGGAAAGCAAAACTGCCAGAGAATTTAGTCCTGGTCAGTTTAAAAATGTAGCAATTTGCCGTATGTGGTTTGACCTCTTTAAAACGCTGAACACAAAAGGAATTTTCCTGTTTGTGCTGGTTTACTATAATATTTGATTGCATTTATATGTTATAAATTGTCAGATCCACTGTTATTTTTAAAATTTGATTATTTAAATCAATTTGTAATTTTTGTGTAAACTATTTATATTTATTTTTTATGGTAGCATTCGGATTTTTTTCCTTGACTTTGCGTTGAACATATTTATCTATTCCTCCCAAAATATAAAACCTTAATTGCTGATACTTAATAAAGTGCAGTTCACTAACACATATTTATTAAAAATTCTATATTTCATTGCGCTTATTCTGAAAATATAAAAATATATTAAATTACACATTTTATTAAAATATTGTAATGGAATATATTGTCAGAGTTAAAAGATAAAATCAATTCGGATAAAATTACTTTCAATTTAAACAGTATTTCCATTTCATTATTATCTTCTCTCAAATACATTTCATCTGTGCGATACAATTGAATAAATTTTTAACTGAATGAAACAACTTGAATATCAATTACGATCAGAAACGCGAATCAAAATGCATAAAGGAATTAATATTTATAACCAAGGATAATTCTGTAACTGCCGAATAATCGAAAATATTTTTAGTGCTCTTTTAGAAGAGGTTCTTTTGCCAAATGTGAGTGCCACTTGATTTAATAAAAGGACTCGCAGGTTAATAAGAACAAACAATGGAGAACATTTCAATAAGGGAATGAATAATTCTGCTTATTACAGATCAAAAGAGGTTACGTTCGGAATGATAAAAAAATTTTCAAATTGTCTTTGAATTTACATAATTTTTGGAAATTCTTGAAATATTTATTAATGTCTTGCACAAAGCGAAAATATTAAGTCAATTTGGTTTCTATTTGAAAAATAAACGTACATCATTATAAAAGTTGGCAAATTAACAAACAGAAACAGTATTTTCGTGACGTCGCAGTATATTGTTCTACATGAATATTATATTATACCAGACGAAAATAGCAATTTTTTGCAGACATAACGAACATTAGACAAGAGTTGGATTTGTTCGCTTTTAGCCCGAAACAAATGCCGTTTTCCTGCTAGACATATTTTCAGTTTATAATTTCAACACCTTTTAATACACCAAATAATGTGCAAAAAAGTCTTACATGACTGATTAATTATATTAACAATAGTACATTTGTGTGCCCATTTTTCCCTGCTTTTATTCCAAAAGGTTTAAAATGAAAAGGCTCTCTTTTCATTTCATACCATTGATGCAAGGATGTGCACTGCTGTGCTTCATTGAGAGGAAGTAATGGAGCAAGTAAATTAAAAAGAACAAAAATAACAGAACTAAATTAGAATCACGAAATTTGGTCAGATACATGAAAAGCCGAATTTATTTGCCAGACAATAATTTAGGCTGCTTCTAAGTATTTCCCCGTTCACGTTGAAGAACTTCCCACAAGAATTTTGCAGAAATAGTAAACGAACTTAATATATATAAAGCGGAGGATAATTTTCTGATTAGATGCAGAAAGTAAGATTTCGTTGTGATGCGACATTGTTACAAAGTTAATCAAAAACTTTTCTCATTTTCTGGGAAACGATGATATTTCGTCCTTGTCGTCAATCAATTAGCGTTAATGAGCACATCGTATACAATATTTGAGTGATCTTAATCGTTACAAATTAAGAGATGTATTGCGAGATATACAGGGTGTTTCGCTAGCAAGTGTTCCAACATACACCAATCGATTCCTTGAAGTGTTCTGATCAACTATTACCATGAGACATTTTGTCGTACAACCCCTCCTTCACCCCTTTTTTAAGGGTTGAAATTTGTCGTCTTGCCCACAAAATCTTGATAATGACTCCACAAAAATCTTAATAACTCTTGAAATATTAAAGATATTGCCATGATTCCTTTTTTATTTGGAAGATAACTTAAGGGTACATGTTTTTCTTTTAAATATATCCTTGTTATACAGGAAATTTTTAAAGACGAAGTATTCCGAACACAAGTTATAGCGTTTTTTATGAGCTCACCTCCCTGCACAGACGACAAATTTCAACCCTTAAAAAAGGGGTGAAGGAGGGGTTGTACGACAAAATGTCTCATGGTAATAGTTGATCAGAACACTTCAAGGAATCGATTGGTGATGTTGGAACACTTGCTAGAGCGAAACACCCTGTATATTACACTATTTATAAACACAAGCAGTTATATAGAATTTAAAGTCTTTGGTTTGGTTTAATGCTTGAACTAAAACATTGAAATTCCTGATGTTTCAATAGGTATAGCATTTCGTTTTTTAAAAAACTTTTTATTCCAATTCATACTTATGTTATTGCAAAATGTCAAAAATCTTAAGGTCGTTTTCTGTAAATAGCTTGGTTAACTTTTAATTTCAAAACTCTCCCAATTAAACAATTTTTGAAATATAGATACTTTTAATTAATATTTTCATTATATTGTTTAATTTTTAACGCACAATATTAGGCACATTTTCTGTTATAGCGGAAAAGCCCCTTCAATACGCTTACCCATTATTATACACTTCCATCGTCACTCCTTTTTTTACACAAAAATATAGTACATACCATGCCAAATATATTTTTCATGCTCTTGAAAAAGATCCAAATTGGTAATGACTGATCAGTCAGGCTTAATAAGATAACAATGCATGCAAGACAATATTTTACTGTCATATTGTTCCCGGCTTCCGGCGAGATTTCGCATGCATTCAAAACAACACATTTTTAATACAAGAAAAGTGAAAATAATAGAATATGTTTTGAATATTGTTTTTCGTTTCAACCACTTATTAAAGGACTCCCAACTACATAGTTTATTGAACAAACTCGATTTATGATATAATTGTTGATGTTTTCTTTTTTTATTGGAAATTTTCCCACCCCACTGTGCAGTTATGAGAAAATTCGTTGATCGATTGCTGGACGCTATGAACGCAACCAGGTCTGCACGAGTGTAGATATATACTGCATAATATCTACAGGACTCTGGGGCAGTCTTAATTATTCCTACCCTGGAATCAATTTCAACTGAATTGAGCTCCAAGTGTTTCTGTTCCGAAGCAACTTGGTTTTTGAAGCTGGCGTAGAGAACGACGAAGTTTTAGCGAGGGATGGACGGGATACCAATCGATATGCATTTATCTTTTAGCGTTGTTTAGTGAAGTGTACTTCGAAATTGGACTTTATTGTTTCCTAATGGTTTTTTGCTAACTTTCGAAGATTATAAGTCTATTTTCGTAGGTGTTATGATTGAAACAGTTTCAATATCCCGATTTATTTTGTAGTGTACAATATTTATAGATAATTTTGATAAAAAAAAAAATAAAAAAATAAAAACAATTATACCTATAGTAGCCTAGTGTTATAAGAATTATATTAACTACTTCTCGTATAAATAAAATTCAGAAAACATGATTATTAAGAAAGCACCAGAAATATCATCTTTCTGGGAGCAGTTCTAACTATTTCAATTTCTCCTTCATAAACCAAAAATTTAATGACCTGTAGCACTTGTCCTTATCGTGTTGGTGGTAGTTACTATATCATACTAGCTGTTCTCTCTCCACGCTAGAGGCACTCGGCTGTTTACAAATCTCCTGGGACAAGATTTATGACTAGGGTTCCTATAAGTATAACACCAGTCTGGTTCTGTGCTCGCACAGTGAACTCTTTATTTACTAAGAGTGTGGCACTATTTCAAAGGGACTTATGAAGATTAATGACCAACATTTAGGACAGAAAGCACATGTTAAATTCCTCCCCTCACACTCACTGGGGTTAAGTACTCTACCTATAGTAACAAAAAACATTCATAAAGACAAAAGTACATCAAGCATTATTTTGATTCTCCAACTTTCAACTTTACTTTTGAAATATGTTCGTTATTAAACCAAAATTAATTTGAAAATCAATTTTCTCAATTTTTAATTGAAATCTTAAATCCAACTCCTCAATTTTTTTACTTATTTAACTTGTGCAATGCATGCATGCATGTTTTAATTTTAATTGAGCACCGGGTTGCTTTGCTACATGCACTTGTATCAGTGTTCTGAAGAGGGCAAACTTTTCTTAAAGGCTTCTATAAAGGAATTAGCAGAACTTGTTTCATAGAAAACAGCTTTAGACATTAAGTGGTATTTTAAAACTTTTACTCCAGAACAACCTTGTCATAGCAATTGCCGTAATTGTAGGATTTTAGGTCAAAGTTCTTAGTTCACGAAGATTGTTAATCCATACCAATGTTTTTTTATAAATTAATTTTTATATGTATATTCAATAACTGCAAATCAGTAATGGTTTGCTTTTTCAGATGCTTATCACTTTTTCCAATAAACAAATTTACAGTGAAAATCAAATTAAATGTGCGATTTTATCAAATAATCTCCATACAAGAACTTGTTTATGGAAATTTCGGTTATGATGATTATTAGCTTAATTATCAAAGTTGCCAATATTATATCTTATGCATATTAAAATATTTTAAACATTTTGTATTTTGGTACACAACGACAGTCTTCAAAAGAATTTTATAAACGTCTTCACTGGTATTCAAATTAGCGAAATTGCTTCCTCACTCGGCCATAAATCTCCCAGCAAATGCCGCCTTCGTCGACATGAAATTATTCGTGAAACCCCTTATTTTGCATGGCCTCCTATCAGCGAATAAAAAAGACTGCAACAAATTTATCTTTCGCCAAGGACATATTGGTGCCACTGCAAGTATTTAGTATTCCAGCGGAAAGTGTGCAGCGACATAACTCTTCATTAAACGCCATTTTGCGAGAATCAATATTCCAACGAGGAATTTAACGATTATTGAAATCAGATGATAACTTCGAAATACGCCGGTACCGAATATGTTAAAATTGTTGTTTTGTTTTCTTAATAAAATATTTGTTGTACAAAGTGCAAGGAAAGCAACTCAAAATGGATCAAAATCTGTGTTGAAGTTGTTTTAGAAAAATGCTGAAAGCTTTCCAAAAACATTTAAAGGTCTCAGCACAACTTTGTAAAACTTAACGAATTCCAAATATAAAAAGCATTTCCTTTAATAAAATATTATCTGCAAAGTTTTGATTTCAAAAATTCAAATAATTCAAAATCTTCGTAAAACTTCTGTCCGTAAGTATTTCACAAAGTGACTTTCTTAAGCATGGAAAATTAAATAAACAAAAACTCCGGCCATTACCGGATCATTCAAAAAATTCACCGTCAAACGCAGTAAGAATTTTCAGATCTTCGTCAAGTTTTTTATAAACAGAGCTTAATGTAATAAATCAGCTTAACTGAGGAGGTTTTCACAAAGTCTAAATGAAAGCTGTGTTAAGGTGAGCCCTAATTGGATATTTTGTGTTTAGTTTTTTTATTTCTCCAAAATGGCCTCACAATGACATTGATTATTGTCGAAATAAGAAGAATAAGGATACAATTTCAATAATTGACATTAAAAAGTATTGATATATCATACCAACTTTTTTGCTTCATAGATCAACAACTTTCAAGCAGATCTTTAAAACATTTGTTGCAAATTCATTTCGTTTTACTTTTTTTACTTGAAAAGAATAAAAAAAAATTAGACGCAAATTTTCATCTGTTTTGAAAGTAAATTTGCATTTTGTTTTGCGAAAACGAAAAGGAAAATATAATTTTGCGCGCTTCACCTGGTGTCCTTTTATCGCAATCAATAACCTTTGGATATATCTTCAATGTTCATTCGAGAGCGCATATGAGTTACAAAAAAAAAAACGAAAATGTAAAATCGATCGCCCGGAACAGGTGTTTTCGTGCATGCAATAATTCTACAGAACAAATCAGGCATCCTAAGTGATAGAAAATTGTAATGTTCTTCAATTTCGCTCCTAAATGGATGGTGCCGCATCCACTGAATGGTTTTCGTGATGCCATCAGCTAAATAGGGAAGAAAGTCGAAAACCTGAAACAAAACTATTTTTCATTTTTGAAAAGCAGAACTAGAAATAAAAGACATTCAAGTGTGCGAGGATGCACACTGCACAGACGTATCCTTCGTCGACACAATGAGCGTACTGCAAGTGACAAAACACTTTTCGGAGTTTCCCATGTAAACTAAAACCATTTCAAAATTTTCACGATCTTTGGCGGTGACAGCTAAAAAGTTATAGAGTTTCTTTCTTTAAGGCAGCTGGGATGGTGGGTGTGTCTGTGTGTGTGTGTGTGTGTCAAGTAAAAACAGTTTTGCATTGGTTTTCATAAAGACATTTATTCTCACAGTTTGTAAGTAAAAATATTTTTGGAAATCGGGAAAAACATGATAAAAAATTTTTAAATATTAATTCTTACTGTTCTAGGTATCGTTTTCATTTTCACGACTACTTTTAAAATGGTTTACGCCGGTAAAAGAGAGAATCGCAATTGAAATCTTTTTGAATGAATTTTTCCACATTTTCCAAATGGATTAGAGTCTAAGGGTTGAGCATTTTTACGATTCACCCCACCGTGATAAGTATGTAAGCGCCGCACGGAATTTTCAAAGAAACTCTTTTCTTTCATGTCTGCACCACTTGTGTTGCCAGGTTTTTGATTTAATCGTTGTAAATTGCACACCAGTAATTTTCAAACATAAAAGTAACTTGATGATAAACCCTTTCACTTTTCTAAAAAAAAAGTACTTTGCTTCGATATAGAATTTTCTGAGACTTTCAAACACATTCTTATTTTAAATGAATTTAGCGCCGTTTAAACTTTATTTTATATACATTTCGATGAGCCTATTGTATATTAACTACAATGTTTCCTAACAATTTGTATTTCACCAGTGAAATATTCGTGATTTGCAATGCATATTCTTTTATTCTAATATTCGTTTTAATCGACCTCAGTACACAAAAATGCAATCAATTTTATTCTATAAATTTACATTTACATTGTTCTTTGTCTTTCGTTTTCAGGTGTATGTTGTTTAATTTGAAGAGAACATTATTGCGCTGTTTTCGGTTTAATCAAAATTATTCCTGGCTCGTTATAACATTTCAATAATCAAATTTTCGTGTTTACAATTCAAACAATTTAAGGTGAGGCGGTTTAAACGAAGGAGTAATACGAAAATTTCAGTTCAATAACTTGCGAAAACATTTGTTGATAATCACTCCTCAATTAAAATCATATCAATTGAAGTTCTCCGCGACGCTAACGTTGTGTGCTGCCATTTAAAATATGAACGATAAATATTTGCATTTACAATTCAACAAAATGCGCAATTTTTACTTCGAAATTCTCATTTTCGCGATTCCTTGAATTTTGTTATGTAAATTAACTGGGGGTGAATGTTTTACACTTCATTAATTTAACGGTGTCATTTTTCTTTGCAAAGAACTCGTAATTAACGTAATAAAAAGCTATTAAAAATTTAAAGAGCTCCCACCACCTGTTGCCCAACAAATGGTTTCATCCTGCGGCTGGATGCATATGCAGGAAATGGTTTAATAAAAAAGCATTTCTCTGAAGTTAATTAAAATAAACTTTCGACAGTAAAAATGCGAGATAATTAAGAGATTTTTAGTAGATATTTATATTGTTATTATACTACTATAAACAAATGAAACATTCTCTTAATCAATTTTGCCCATTAATTTATTGAACACAACAAAATAACACGTGAATCATGAAATATTTTTAATAAATATTATAAACATAATTTTATAATAAGACAATGTTGAGTCACATGAGAAATGTTCGTATAGAAATATGAAAAGAATTTTGTAGAGTAGGATTATTAGATATTAGGTAAAGTTCTCTGTTAATTGTACAATTGTACATGTAAATATTATTATACAATAGAATTACGCCTTATAGGGATTGGGAAATTGTAATTAAACTTAAAAGGAAAAGGAAGAGCGTTGCTCGTTCTGATTTTGAAGTATCGCAGAAGGCTGCGTTTTGCGGGTTGTTGACCTGACTTATTCCGTATTCGACCAAGTTGTTGACCCCATTTTCTTCTAGAACTAGAAAATTGGCAGCGATAGGCTTGGAACCCTTGCATAAAAATGGAACTGACTTTATTAACTCAAATTTTCCAAAAAAAAAAAAAAAGAAAAGTAAAACTCTTGATCTCTCAAATGTAGAGAAATTTCATTGCTTGCTTTTAGTAAATATTTCTCTTTTAACAAAGTCTTTCTTTCAATGTATAGAGGACGTTTCGTAAGCCTATTATAAGAAAATCAACATGCAAAGTTCTTTATTAATATTGTTTCTTTCTTTGGGAATTGTAAAAAGAAATAATAAATCAAATTTCAAATGACGATCCGTCGCAATGCATTTATATGATTTTATTCCAGTATTGAGTGCATTTTTAATTACAACGGGTTCAACATTATATGATGTTTCAAATAATAGGTAGATAACATTATTTGTACACAAATTAAAAATTCCATCTGTGGAATGGTTGCATAATTACCAAACTCATTACATGAAGAGTCACTATGTTTTTTGTGTTTATTTAATAACAAATAAAGGACTCAGTTGATATAAGACTATGTGTTCTTAGTACACACGTACACCGCTCCTAATGCAAAATTGCACCATGTCACCATCCCGTAGCAAAGTTGTCTTTATCTGCATACTTTATTCATGGCTACATCTGTTCCATGTCATCGATTTCTTACGTTTGGATTAGATCCTGTCACAGCTCCTGCAGGATACAGACTCGCCACATTATTGATAGGGATACTTGAGGTAACAGGTGCAAAATTTTCTTTGCTTGGTATAGCTATAGAGCAAGGTTACATTCGAGTTTGGAAGACTGATGAGCCATCTTATATGAACAGGACCTTTTGTTTAATAAAGTTTTTACATTTGTATTCAATCGAGAGATGTTTCAAACATTTATCTAAAGCATAAAATAACGTTGAAAGTTTTACAAGTATTATTCGCTAAATTTTTAATAGCTGCAAAAATTTTGTGTTCAATAAATTTCTTAAATTTCATAACGTTAATGCATTTCCAAATAAATTAATAAAAGTCTAGTAAATAAGTATTTAAAGAACATGATGAACATTTAATTATCAATATATATATATTGCAAATAAACACTAATTTCGTGTATAGCGGTTACAAGGGATCATGACATGCTGCAATAATCTCTAAATTGGGCAACCGCAGATAGTCTTATATTTCATTATGAGCGTTAAGTAAAAAACAATTGAACAATTATTGCCGGCAATAAAACACATGATAACTTGTTTCAAGTGTTTCACCACGACAATGGGGAACGCATGTTTAATATGTAGGTATCTGAAATGTGTCTAATAATTGTCACAAGACTTTTCAATACAATGATTATGTCCCTCATTATAATGTAATCGCTGTATATACACGAGTTTTAAAAATGAAGTCGTTCAATTTGTTTTTTTTATGTTCCACTCCATAATATCAATAAATTTCATCAAAAACAAATTTAAAGTGCTGTAATGTACAATTGTGAATGCAACTGCCTCAGACTACAATGAATTCTTAATGCTAGGCACATCCCCTCTGGTGTTAACTTGTCTTTATGGTGTGCCATGAATATTTAAAATGAATTTATTTGCATTTTGGGAGTTGGATACTGGGTAGTCAAAAGCACAAATAGTTTTACATCGCTACATTCAGGAAGTTATTAAAGTAGAAATGTTCCTATTTAAAATTGCAAGGTTCCCTTCTAAATTGCAACATGAAGAGAAATTTCGAAAAATAATTTCTTATTATTAGTTGAGATCCATTCAAATTCTATATATGTAAAACTATTTACAACACTTTTATTATTTCAGCTCCAATTTCTTTTTATGATATTTTTTCATAATTCAATTCCGAAATGAAAGAAAATTAATGAAAAATTAAACACGGATTTCAAACTGAGATTGGTTAAAAGCAATTTTTCGAAAGTATAAAGCATTGCCAAAATTTAAAGTGGATTTATGAACAAGAATTCCTAAATCGAAGACAATTAAAATTTATACTTCATGTATTTTTGTGTACCTAGATATTTATGAGTTATGTTCGCAAAGAGTATTCAAAAACAATATAAAAGTTAGTCATAAATTCGGTAAGATATGTACGACAGCATTTTAAACAATTTCCATGACTCCAAAATCATTCAATAGAACACAACTTTTAACTGGAAGGGAAATAATTGCTATTCAAAAAAATCAAACATTTGTATAGTATATTGAAATTGTTCATTAAATCTTTACGCATGATAAACTTTTTATATTTTCAAGTGATTTGAAATAAAAAGTGAAAAGGGAGTTATTTCTACATTTATTACGATTTTATGCACGATAATTATTTGTAACAGCTGACGAGGTTCTATCGTCAAGTGTTTTGGTAAATAGGACAGCTTCTGAAAATATTCTCTACACAATTTTATTTTTACAACTTTAAATTTTTCCTGTAACCTTCCCATAGATGTCAAATTACCTGTACAGACTGTGCAAATACAAGTTTACATATGTGTATTTGCTGAGGTGAGAGCGAAATATAAAACGCGATGCTCATTCATTTCGCTCGAATGATTTTTTTTTATAAATATTCGATAAATTCTCAAAACTAGAATTCAAAAAGCAGATAAAAATCATTCAATTTTCATGGGAAGTTTAAAATAGATTTCTGCCATTAAATCGTAAAATTGGAACAACGTTTTTTTTCCTGTCAGTTCTGAAAACAAAAAGCAAGAAAAAAAGGAAATTCTTTTTAATGTTTTTATTGTAGGAATAATGAAATTTTTGTTAGCACTTGCAATGCCCAACTACTTTTCGCTTTCTACAAAGAATTCAATTTGGCGACAGTTTACAAAAAACAGCCATATTTTCAACCAACTCTAAATCTGTAATAAAAAATATCCGCCTTAAGCTGATTCCTCTTGATAAATTTAATGTTATGCAGGATGAAATAAGGATGCGCGACAACTTTTGGTAATTTTATACGTTATTATTTTCAAGAAAAAAAGGATTTTTTTCCCGATTCACAAAATTTTGACTAAATATTACTCAGAAAAAAAATTCTGTAAAGGCGCTGATTGTGTTCACGCAACTAAATTATTGGATGGTAATTTACTAAACCAACATTCCTTCCACAGGAAGAGACCTCTTTTATTTTCTCGGCGTTCAAAAGGTGTGAAGGATATTCCATTATAAAAGCAATCAAAGATTTTTGCTCATGAATAACAATTCGCACGCAATATTTAATTACAAAAATTGTAACGGCAAAGCCAACGGATGCAATCATCATTAATTTCTACACTTTCTTCGGTATAATTAGAAAGCACTACAATTATTTATATTGATTGATTCTTTTAGTAAATGATTAAGAAAAGATAAAAAACTGTTTGAAACTTTCAAAAAGAAACTTATACACTAGCATTCATATAAACTGAATATATTCTCAAATGTTAACACTATTAGCTCATCTGAAATTGAGTTTTTCCTAAGATTTAATTATTTCAAAGAGTTCTACAAACAAACTGCAATACAAAACACAATGTAAAATTAAATTGTACGATAAACCGAAGTGCTGGAACTCGGTGTAAGCAGGAGTCAAACATATTCAGAGGAAAAGTAATGTTTGAAACAACCAGAAATAGAGTTATTTACCAATTTTGCCATTTTAGTAAAATTAATCTATCATTTGGTTAATTTTACAAACGCACCCATAGTAAATCCAACCAATGAGATTGTTCAAAGTGCAATAGTTCCGATAACTTAGGCAACATTTACGCAAACAACGCATATCAGCCGTATCGCACATCTGAGTGGTTAGTGAAAAATGAATTTGAAATCGAGTGATATGATCTATTATTTGGAAGGTAAGTCAAACGAATTAGTGGACAGTGATCATATATTAGTGAAATATATTAAGGTATAATTGTATCATATAAAATAAAATTTATTTTTCACAAAATTTTGTTTTTTTTTGTCTAGTAGTAAAAAGTTATTAAAGATTAAAGTTCGGACATTTGTTAATATGTAGTCAGTAGTAAGAAAACAAATAAAATACTCCTGTACGACCGCGACGTACGTACAATGCACGGCTAATTTTACAAATTTATTGTTAGTATATAATTTCGTTGTAAAGTTTTTATTATAACTATGTCAGCATTGTAATTCTACTAAAATTCGTGATAAGTCTACTATTAAATTAGTAGTTCATACCACGTTTAATTGTTGTGAGAGTTCTACAATTTTCAATTGATTGAAATTACTATTATGATTGATAGGCGCATTAGCAAACATCATTTTTCGTTGATTTTCCCAACATTTTTCTCTGAGCCCAACACTGAGATATCCTAAATAGTGTTACAAATTTTCTTTGCCGCACGTACACATCTCTCATCATCTTGTACTTACTTGTAATTAGAAACTTTTCTCATTTCGTGAGAATGTTCGTCCTTGTGTGGAATTCGTTAACCATAATGGGTGCAACGTGTAAAGCAAAATACAAACTTTTCCAAGTATTCCACAAGGCAACTGAGGAATGCAAAAAAGGATTCTTTTTCTATGAAATTGTTATTTACGTATTAAATATCACCAATATTTCCAAAAATATCATTTGGGAGTTAATAATAAAAGAAAAATCGTACAAATAAAAGTACTCTCAGGGTAAGCGCAGCCTGCAGAATAAACTATAGGCCAAAAGACGTTCAAGTTGAATTGGTAATATCTTAAATTTACTACTATTATTTTCAAAATTATAAAAATTAATAATTGTAGATTTTACTCCTTTCCACTTATTACCAAGGCAAGGGGGTCTATTAAAATCGGGATACTGTGCCAACCAAACACAACAATATCACTCGAGTGCGGTTATGTCACATTTATATTGTTTCACCAAACGAAGAACCAAACTGTAGGAAAATTCAATTATTTCGACCGGCAGGATCCAATTTTTCCATGTTTCTCTTCAGCTTTCCTTCCAACGAAACAAATTTGACGCAGTGTCCTTGATTGAAAAGACACTTCAATGCTGCTGAAAAAGAACTGGTGCATGAACATTGCGCTTTGATCCATCACAAGGCTTTTAAATAAAGCCATACCGTCCTAGAATTTTTCCACACTTTTTATTTTTCCAAACCAAATGTGCGTTGAATACATCAAAAATCCTTCGAATGTCCTTGAAAATCAGTAAAATGTATTGTATACTGTATAGTGTTGTATTCCGATAATGATTTCTCGTTATTTACTTCAAGATTTACAAAAATTTATGTCGCTAATAAATTGTTTTATTTTAAAGGATTTCTCTTGACAACAATTTAACGCATAAGGGCTAAATATCGAAAATAACCTATTTAGTGTGCTATCTTGTAGGCTGTTATAATAAATATCATAACTCGTTATTAGAGGCAATTACTGAGTCCATTGGGAGGTGAGTCCTGACTCTCTATCCATCCACATCGGACTTATTGTTCCTGGACTGTAAGCGAGAAAGAAGTAGGATCGAAATCCCTGGGCTTGGTGCGACTCAGTTCCTTGATGGTCGTTGAGAAGCGCAGTCGCGAAGTGCTGGTGAATTGTGTTTACAGGAAGGTGCGATGAGATCGGGGGTGCTGAGTGAGAGGGCGCATCGTCAGGTTCGCCATCAAAGATCTACTTGGGTTCCTGATAAGTATTTAGTTTTAAGAAAAGCATTTTTTTGTGCTACAGGACCTATTCTGTTATGCCTCCATTAAGCAGAAACCAACGTTTTACTTGGCTGATGACTCTTTATCTTTCAAGTAAACTAAGTCCTAGATTATATCCCAAATAATCCTATAAAATGCACTTGAGATAAATTTCCATCAAAGTACACGTTTCAGTGCTAAAATTGCTTTGGTGTATAATTTTCTGATTAAATAAATACAAACTTTAAAAACAAAGTTTTTTCACTTATTCATCTATGCAGTATTTTCAAAATTGTGACAATTGTCATCGACAACGAATCTATCTTTAAAGTTTTAGCTCGATTGGATGATAGACGAGAAGTGTAAAAATAATAATAATAATAATAAAATTTCATAAATTTTCGTAAATAACCAATAAATGCGGTCTATGAAAATTCCTTAAGAGAGTACGTGCACCTCGAATATTATTTTGTCATTCCACAATCAGACAAAAACCATTTTTAAGTACCTACAACAAATAAATTTTAAGAGCAATATTATTTTTGGAGTTACATGTTAAAAAACGTGATTTAAGTTTTATTGAGAAAAACGTTCAAAATGTTCAGTAAGGTTAATTCAATACAACTTAATTTTATACCACTAATTAAAATATATATTAGCTTTAATTTCAATATTTCAACGCAACCCTAGTAGCAATAAAATATGGTGTCGAACTAAAACCGAGACTAATGAAAAAGATCAATCATTTAACACTGCTCGAATCGGATTGACAGTACATCTCATCCTTCATCATCCGATGTCCTTGCAATTCCAAGAACTACTGCTTCAATATTCAGTCTGTAATCTGCTTCATCCTCGTCTAACATTAACTAGTTACGGAAGGAGGAATTTAAGCTAGTTAAGCTGGATAAGATATCATACCTGATACAACCAAAAATTCCTTTTTCCGACTCTTATGAAATATGAAAGTGCTAAATTTAGTTTTCTTCTTCTCATGAAATTCTTTTCAGTATCCTCTTTTCGTGCTTGGATTAAAAGTGGAAGATGGAAAAGTCCTTAGATAGGAGAAAATTTGTAGCTCTTCTCCCTCATAAAACGTAATACGTTTTTTTGCTAATAACAAGAGCTTAAAGTTTTCATTCGTCTTTCACTACCAT
The DNA here is from genome assembly GCA_963082835.1 of Leptogaster cylindrica. Taxonomy (NCBI): domain Eukaryota; kingdom Metazoa; phylum Arthropoda; class Insecta; order Diptera; family Asilidae; genus Leptogaster; species Leptogaster cylindrica. The sequence goes on along the minus strand of OY720105.1, from coordinate 20,362,202 downwards.
TCCTGAATGTAAAAATTTAAGATAACCGCCGTCGGTGTCAAAATGTGACGGAAATATATAAAAGAACAAAAGTCGTGAAACGTCAGATTTGGATCCCCCACGTCTGAATGATGTTCTTAAAAGCCAGTTATCTCAGTAATTGCTTGCAATAAATTTGGCTAAATGGCTGAGAAAAAATTTTCATAAAAACAAAATCCATTCCTTGTAGACAGCATCCACCCTCTGGAGAATAATTTATGACAAAATTTCTATTGTGCAAGGGCAATTAAAAAATAACAAGAAAAAAGGAGTAAAAGCCTGCAAATTTCGTTTACATAGTTAGTGATTTTGGGATTTAGTTGCGAGCTGAAATATCAAACACACCGTTGATATAATCTACAGCGACGAAAAGCAATTTACAAACTGCACTGACTTTATTTAACAATTTAGACCAAAAAGTTCCAGCTAAACGTTTGCAATCAAGGATTTGCGACGATTTAACTTTATTAAAGCAGCTTTTGCACTTATTTCGCGGAGTGCAAAACTCTCAAATTCAAATTTCATTGGAGCACTTGACTGGCGGACTTCATATTGTAAAACATACATTTCGAAATGTTTTTGTAAAGCGAAGGATTGTATTGATTGAATTTCACTCATCGTTTTAACAAATGGAGGTTGGTACTTTTTCTATGGTATTTTGAGTGAAATTGAGTAGTTATAGTTAGTAATTAGTTAATTACCCTTTTTTAAAAATCACCAAAAACTGAAAAAAAAAACATTTTCTTGTAGAAAGTGATATTGAAATTTTTTATTAAAAAAATCGAGAAATCAAACATGAGTTAATTTCCTAAAACATGATTTGATTGGCCATTTCATCCTAAAATTACTGCAATTGGAAAACAAATAGAAAACATGCGAACGAAGCTAACTTAATAAAAATAAATCAATTGTTTGCAAAAACTGCTGATTCAGCCACCATTTTTTAACAAAACATCATTAATTATATCGGGCTAATTGATTTATCGCGTTTACGAAATAATCCGAAACTATGAATCTGTAAAAAAAGGAGAAAAGAGAATTGCAGCTCAATTTAAATCAAATCATTGAAATCGTAGGAACAACGCATTCTATTCAATTCAGAGACTACGGAGGATTGATGTCCGGGAACTTAGCAGATCATTTCCCAGCAGATCAAAAATAAAAGTGAGTTCTCTTCGCATGCACATGAGTTCTATACTTCCTGATACTTTTTAGCAATAGTTCTGGCAATTTTACTTAAAATAAGACGATTGAAAAATTCAAAAAATGGTCTGCTAACTTCACATAGCAGCTGTTTGTACAACAGCTAGCATATAACAGTATATAATAAGAACTATTGCTAAAAAGTACCAGGAACTATAGAACTCATGTGCATGCGAAGAGAACTCACTTTTATTTTTGATCTGCTGGGAAATGATCTGCTAAGTTCCCGGACATGAAGGATTGCTCCAAAGGAGACTTTCCAGCTTTGTCGAGTCTTCCCTTCGTAGACGTGTTTTTATACAGTATACACATCATAAAAACAAACATAGTACATTTTCGTGTATTGAGTGGCTTATCCAGACGTAAAGAAATCATAAAACGAAATAAATGAAAGTTTCGTGGCTCATTTATTCCTAATGTGCTTAACATTGGTATAGTTGAGTTAGCTGAATCATGAATTCTCATACATTTCATTTCAGGAGGGCGAACCTTAATCAAGAGTCAAGACGTAAGTTTCAAGTGCACCCGGTTAAAATAGAGCACTTCTGGAAGTACAGCCAGCAAATGCCATGCAAATTGGAAAGCGTTCTTCATCATGGGGATGGAAAAATCCTTTCATTCCAAAAGTTAATTATATACATAATACTTTTCTCCCATTGATTAAAAAATTCAACAAAAATATAATATACATTCACAAATAATTTGTTGAAAATACGTAATTTTTAATAAATATGTATATCTCACTGAAATTTAAAATCAAGTTAAATAAATATTTTACTTTGTGTACGTTTTATTAAATGTAAATGAAATTTGGAAATAAATAACGTTTTTAAAATCGGATGCCATTTCATATTTGCGAAAACAAATATTATTATAAATTAAAATAAACTGCGCCGAGTGCAATTATTTGTCATGTAATTTTCGTGTGATTTATTTATTTATTTATTTAGTCATTATACAATATACATTTTAATAAAAGCTTGGCCCTACTTAAAATTGATGAGTAGAACAGTATTCAATTTGCTCTTCTTCACGGTTTTTAAATGTGAAAATAAAATAAATTTGTTTGTTTAAAATGATAATGGTATTTTAAGGAAATATTTTACTGATAGGTTCAGTTTTTAATAAACTGATAAATATTTCTGGAAAGGTTTTTTTTTTATTTTCCAGTCAAAAGGAATCTGTCAATTATGTACTATACGTACATGACATCGGAAATAAAAGTTTAAATTTTGATATCTATCAGATTTGTGTCATTCGTGGATAGCAAGAAAACATATTTCAAAAATATTTCCCTGTCAAACAATTGTAAAGATTTGGACATTGAAATAAAACCAATATAATCGGGATAGGTGAGTTTATCTCTAGTGAAAACATTATTTCTCTATAAAGCTTGTTTTTAATGGACAAGTCAGTCCACTTCTTAGATGACAAAACGAAAAAAGCCGTTCAGGAGAAAACCAATTTTCCAAATTAAACCACAGAAGCAGAAACGTAAGATTGTAATTGAACACTTCGACAACTGAGAGAAGGAGCTAATGCAATTCCCAAATCGGATCAAGTCTTATCGAAGGACAAACACAGCGCACAGCCGATGAAGCGTTAAGTTAATTGGTTTTGTTTAAGGCATCTGCCCAGGTTCATCAAATGGAAATTATTCTTTCACTCTACGGCTACAGAAGGATAAGTATTTCTCGCTCTAAAGTCTAAATCTATTCTTGTTTTAGAAACACCGATTGAATCCTTTTGTTTATAACTATTTTGCATAAAAATGTGAATACGTTTATTGGAAGAAGATTGTTACAATGTGAGTTTGTTGTTAATTATGATTCTACGAATGAAAATTGTATATCTGTTAAATAGTTCGTTTTTTAGTTCATCTATATTAACCTTGCGAAAACTTGCTTGTTTGTGTATTTATGGATTTGTGCCGCAAAGGCAAATCTTTCGACGGCTAATTAACACACTTCCCGTCATCCAGTCGAGGTAAAACTTTACATGATATAAGGTCAGTGCCGATAACAATGCTTTGTCAAATTTTTATCCCGTTATCACAGAAGAAACGGATGAAATATGATAATTAATAATTAGAGGTGTGCGGATATCCGATAAGTCGGTTCGGTTTGGGATATCCGAATCCGATCCGAAGTTTCAGCAGTATCCGATAATTTCCAATAAAAATCCGACTTATCGGATAGCGGGTGAAGATTGAATAAATAAACTTGATATTTTTCAGTCGATAATTTTGAGTCGATAGTTGACATTTGACAGTTAACGTCGCGGTGACAGCAACCTTCTGATTGCAGTGGCCTTGTTTAGTTGGTTTTTAATTATTCGCTGTGTTTTGCTTCGAATTTTGATATCGTTAATCTTTGCGCCTTTAATATAGATGATTTAAAAAGAAAGAAAAGACACTTTTATGTGATCGTTGTTGTTTGTTTTTTTTGGATGTTAGGATAAATTAGGCGTGATTGAAAATCAAATTCTTTAAGGACCCGCTGCTTCAATGGAAATCAAAGGACGGAAGGGAATTGGCCTTTCGAAGCATCCTCTTAAGGGGTTCTTTAAGACCGTACACACTGTGTATAAAATAAAATTATAATAAAATTCAAGCCACCGTTTCTTGTCACCATTTTAAAAATACCTTGTATGTAAATGAAATTCAGTAAAAAACACTGTTTTTACGGGTTAGGTTTTTTATATTTATTAAAACATATCAAAATTACTTTTTATAAAAAGATCAAAAAATCATTCAGGAAATCAAAATTTTTCTGAAAAGACTTTTGGGGTTACTCCATCCTGCAGTTAAAAATACTTTTCCAAAACTAACAACTAATTTTGAAATTCCAACAGAAAAACCAAAAACAGTCATGTCATTGGGTTTTAGGATTTATGAATTTGGATTAATTAAAATGTGCATAAATCAAGATGGAACACCTTTTCTGTAGAGTCCTAGGCCCTCCAGGGAAATTAAATCAATACGGTTTGAATAAATGGGTTTGGAGAAAAGCTTCTACTATTCAGTTAAATAAATTTTTTCAGGAAAAGATTAGGCATATATAAAAGGACAAGACGAATATATTTAATATACAATACAAACGTAATATGCGCTAAAACGAAAAGTTCAAAAAATATTTCCTTTATTTTATTTCCCTATTGTTAATAAATAGACGATTACACATATCTAAAGTATCTATTGTTTTGCTTTTGTCGTTTCCAGATAAACAACATCGACTTCATCGTAAAGTTATTAAACGCATTTGTGATTCGCACAAAAGCCCCACCACCGTAAGTGAATTTGCGAAATTGTAAAATGCACATGATGCCATTTCGGGAAATGCATGACAATTATTTTTATGTCCTTGCCTGTATCCCAACCAAGGCGAGCCGATTGCAGTGCTTATTGCGGCTCAGGCACTAACATTCAATACGCATATTGCGTTCAATTTCCTTGCATAATTACACCGATCCGAGCTTTTGCAGCAAATAGACCACTCTACATAAAGGATATTGTACAGTTGGTCTATTGTTGCAAACTCATGGGTATTGATTTCAAAGGGAAGAGCTAAACTAATAGAATTGGAAAACAGGCTTAATTCTGATGAACGTTATAAAAAGTGCGCAAAATGTACTTTCATTTGCTCCTTTGTTATCTTGTAATTTTTTTTTTCTGAAAATAACTTGTTCAGGTGAATTATTAATTACTAGCAGGTGTCTACCCGGTTTCACCCGGGTCGGTGAAAATCATAATATTATATAAAAATTATGACTTTTTGAATTTATAACTACCGCCAAAGGGATTACTCGAACTGTTTCCTGTATGTCGGGTTACAATTATAATAATTTAATTGATGAGTTTTTTTTCAGTTGAGGGTGGTTTTGGGCGTTTGAATTAGGATAGAGGGTGGAAGTTCTCATTGAGCTTTTTTCTAACCAAAATGGCCAAATAACAATTTTTATGATTTTGTTACTTCAAAAATGGCGGTTTTTCATGCAAAATTTCCTCGTATTTTTTACGCGCTTAGCGGTGAAATTTCCAAAAACCGTTTCTTATTAAGCCATCTATGAGACAAGTTGAAGAAGTATACCAAATTTCATGGAAATCGGTTTAGCATGGTTCTGAAGAAACCGTTTCCACCCCTTTTCTCCCCCTTAAGGGTTGAAGGGTTGAAAAAGGACGCCTATGTTATTAGTTGGAATAAGTATTACCTTTGCACAAAAAATGAAAAATATCGTACCAAGGGTTTAGGCGTGATTGACGGACAAACATCCAGACTTTCATGCATTATAATATTACTTAGATTAGATTAGATACTCACACTGCAAGTGCAACAAGCCTAAGTTGTTCACTAGTATAGACATGCCAGAGTAATTATAATTGTTATAATTATAAAGAACAAAGTTAGAATTAATCCTTTACTAAAGTCTGCACAAAGATATGTTCAAGCTGTTTGACAACAAGATTCTTTTATCGCAATTCAATCAGGGTAACATGAAAAATACCACATGCTCGGGCACTGCTCCATAATTGCATTTTCTAATATGTTGAAGCAATTTCACCAAGAAAATTTTTCAGGACTTAAATATAATTACTTTAATTACTACACGGACGATGGCGAATGTTCGGTGGCACTTAAGCACCGCACGTTGCAACACTTTCCGTCCTTAATTAGAAAGTAATGGTTATGTTCTCCAGTGACCTTTTAATACAGATTTGAAACAGTGTTTTAGGTATAGGTATAAATTTACTTTAAAAAATCATAGCTTTAAAAGAATCTTTTCAACTTCTTTGCCATAAAAATAAGCTAATTCAATTATTACATAATTATTGCAAATAATGTATGATGCTGAGTCATTGATTTATTACAAATGATTGCCCTTCGGAAGAAATAATCTAGTAATAATTTCGGTGACGGTTTTTTATGAACAAGTAGAACGCGCTCCTTAACGAATTCGATTTGAAAGGAGCATGACCAGACAAAGGAGTCGATGAAAGCAATAATAAAAAATTTCGTAATGAATAATTACCCGTAATTAAGAAGCTAATGACATCGTGGCACGAGCTGTGCTAAAGTGAATTTCCAGTTTCCCACCCCCACGTTCTTCTGGGGTGTGAGATTTATGACAGCAACTTCATTCGGGGAGACCAGCTTTATTATAGATCTCCGACCCGAATTCCGGCATTCGATGTCGCTACAATCACATTTCGACACTTTGGCTCCGACCACACTTGACGCCATGCCAAGAGGTAACACTCCACTGGAATTCGAGCATCTTGTGGCGAAGGATTCAATTATTTGGTACAACAAATATGCGGAATTTTTTGCATATTAACTTGTCATGTGAATTGTGTTTCCCGAAGTGTTAACTTGAACAAGATGTCTGGATGTCTGGCGCCGCTCCCCGTGGCGGAGTGTGAGTTCATCCATAGAATATATTTTGCCAAAAAAGGAGCGCGGCGCAAGATAACAAATGCGTTTTAGTGGTTTCTGGAGAAAAGGCGAGATTAAAATAGATCCCAAAATTCTGGAATCATTGGAATTGCAAAGATGACAGATGTCAGGATATCGAATCCAGATGAGTGCCACAAACTTACGGAAATTTTATTGAAATCACGACACAGGTGAAATTAGGTTTCTGATGTCAATTTCTATTATTGTTATTATTATAATAGGTAGGTACAATAGGTCCTTGATATGTTTTCCTGAATTAACTCAGAAGACATTTTTCATGGTAGACGTTGACATATTTATTAACGAATATCCTTAAGTTCTACTAAAATTGACGTAGATATGCAAATTTGTTCATCTTTTATACATTAATTTTTGTTTTGGGTATAAAAAGAATTTGAGCATCGATTTCTCTTCTTATATAAGCCATTCGTGAAGACTATAATCCACTTCTGCTTCGATTAACGTAATTCACTGGTCGATGTTCTTAATCCTTGTTCTGTCCTAAGTTTGAGATAAATTCGGCCTTTCTTATCATATATCTTTGTATATTGCATCACATTTTGAGTATGCATAGCAAAAATTCGACTTGTGGATTTTAAGGACTTACAAACTGGAACCTAGAAGTATGTTTCACAGATTGCCGAGTTGCTCGTTGGATCTTGTTGAGTGTATATTAAAATTTGGAAAGTTTTTTCAAAGCCATCGACCACGCAATACTGTAGCCAGGAATATTGGCTAGTTGTAATTAATTACTTTCATATAGAACATGCATCCATCGCAGTCTAGTCGATCACATCCTTTCATAGTTAGTTTGGGTTCTGGTCAAATGAAATCGAATTTAGATAAGAGAAGCGAACTTTTGATGAGAGGAGGGATCGGTACGAAGCATGATTTAGCATGCTTCAGAACGATATTCATATAACGATGATATTATATTTCTTACATGTAATATGTTTCCGTTCTTCCTCAAAGGCAGTAAAATATGTAATACCAGAAATCCTAACACAATTTTCGTTAGGGTTATTCTTCAAATATAATACCACGAGACCATATGTCGTGATTATACCAAATGAATGGGTCCATTGGGAGACATATCCTCCGACATTTAGTAGCTATTCAGATATCATCCCCACGCGCTTATTGCTTGAGGTCACCGGTTTTGGTTTTATGAGGTTCCCCGAGAAACATCAGGACACCATCTTGTTGACATTTATGTACGCGATTGAACCGTAATTACGTTAAATAAATCACCTCTGTCCTCTGGCCATTATGTTCGTTTTGATCGAACTACAGTTGAACCACCTTCGTGAAAAAGGTCGTATGGGCGTTAAAAGTTCCCGCAACTTAGATATCCATCCACCGCCGCCCAAGTGGAAGGATTCGCTCGAATTAAGACAATAATATATCCACTCTGGGAACATCCCACCACCACAAGTATTTCCGATTGCTTCCTGTGGTAGCACGAAATCCAGCAAAAATTACCCCCAAGCTGTAGGACTTCCGATGAAACTTTACAACTGGGATATCGTCTACCTTGCGGCCACGCCACTCGCACGAACGTGATCCTGCAGCGGAAAAAGGAGATTGCAAGAGTACCTCTCCTGTATTCAAATTTCCACCTAATTCCCGGCCATATGTTCCATCAAATGCTTAAAGTCACGCAAAAGTTTCCTCTCCGACCGTGTTCTCTATTTATTATCCCTTGCAGATAAGCATGAACATCTATTTGAGTTCACCCCTAAAATCCACGTGCATCTCCTGTTGCTATTTTTTCGCGGGGCATATTTTGAGTGCCCCACTTAAACAACTCACAGGACGTGTGCAACATAAAATGGAAAAAAAACATCGGGAGGAACACATCGCGCATTAACATTCCCGAGCCTCCTGCGACGGCAAACAGGCATCCTTGCAGATAAACGAGTCGAAGTGATTGAGGACGTGGACCGATGTGTCTCCATTAAAAACGCTTCTCAGGATAGAGATCTAAATTCCAGGCTAATCGAAGTCACGTAGGGCGTAGGCAACATTTTCCTGGCGAGCGGACGTTGCACTCGTTTTTCTTATTATTGCCGAAATAGTCCATTGAAATGTTACATTGACCTTGCATTTTGGGTAGGACAAAATTTTTTTTTTAGGATGTGTAGGGGGGGGTCAGTGTAAACCTAAATCTCGGTTTTCGGGGTTGACCTCCCCCCCATTTGGCGGCCATTTTGAAAAAAGGGATGCAAAAGTTTTTCCGCGATATCTTGAGAACCGTTAATCTCACGAACAATTTTTTAGACTCTTTGTGTAGAGAATTAAATTGTCTATAATATTGGTCTAAATACTTTTTACCGTAAAATTGAAAATGAAAAAGATATAATTAAAAATAGGGAAAAATTTTTAAGAAAAATATCATTAAATGGCTATAACTTTTTTTCTATTGATATTTTTGAAAAAACATATAATATGTTTCTTGTGGACAATTTTATGGTGAAAAATTTTTTTTATTCTTTTTTTAAATTTCTCTTGTTTCGAGAGGTGTTAGGACGCTGCAAAAAGATCAACGTAAGAGGTAAACATGAAATTTCTACCAATGACTATGACCTCATGTGCTCAGATTGTTTTGATTTTTTTTCTACATAAAGCACTCGTAAGTAGAGAGAAACATGTTCGGTAATTTCTGAAAAATCGCCCCCGTTTAGTAGATAGCGGGACTTGAAAATTAAAAATTTTGGCAAACGTGCATTTTTCAAAAAATCACTGCTTTGGTAAATATTATTGTATATTAATCATTTATATCTCATTTTAAAGAAAAGAGTTTACACTTTTTGATGAAAATACAAAGAAAATTATGTTACCTAAAATGAAGGAAAGCGATAAATTATTAACCGTTATTTTTGAATATCTCAAAATACATAGTTTTTATTTTTCTTATTTTATTTTTATGTTATGTATAATAATGTTAGAAAGCACATATCTCAATTTTAAGTTGGGGTAAAAATTAGTACGGCAGGTAGAATTTTTTATATCTAAAAAATCCAAAATTTTCCCTCGAACTGATATTTTATTAATATTATCATGCGTTATATCAAAATAAAGGTGCCTAAAAACTGAAGAAATTGATTTCAGTTTGAACTTTCTATGTCAAATAGTTTCTGAGTTATAGCTTTTTGAAAGTATCATTTCAATGAAAAATTGTTGGATATAAAAAATTCTACCTGCCGTACTAATTTTTACCCCAACTTGAAATTGAGATATGTGCTTTCTAACATTATTATACATAACATAAAAATAAAATAAGAAAAATAAAAACTATGTATTTTGAGATATTCAAAAATAACGGTTAATAATTTATCGCTTTCGTTCATTTTAGGTAACATAATTTTCTTTGTATTTTTATCAAAAAGTGTAAACTCTTTTCTGTAAAATGAGATATAAATGATTAATATACAATAATATTTACCAAAGCAGTGAATTTTTGAAAAATGCACGTTTGCCAAATTTTTTAATTTTCAAGTCCCGCTATCTACTTAACGGGGGCGATTTTTGAGAAATTACCGAACATGTTTCTTTCTACTTACGAGTGCTTTATGTAGAAAAAAAATCAAAACAATCTGAGCACATGAGGTCATAGTCATTGGTAGAAATTTCATGTTTACCTCTTACGTTGATCTCTTTGCAGCGTCCTAACACCTCTCGAAACAAGACAAATTTAAAAAAAGAATAAAAAAAATTTTTCACCATAAAATTGTCCACAAGAAACATATTATATGTTTTTTCAAAAATATCAATAGAAAAAAAGTTATAGCCATTTAATGATATTTTTCTTAAAAATTTTTCCCTATTTTTAATTATATCTTTTTCATTTTCAATTTTACGGTAAAAAGTATTTAGACCAATATTATAGACAATTTAATTCTCTACATAAAGAGTCTAAAAAATTGTTCGTGAGATTAACGGTTCTCAAGATATCGCGGGAAAACTTTTGCACCCCTTTTTTCAAAATGGCCGCCAAATGGGGGGGAGGTCAACCCCGAAAACCGAGATTTAGGTTTACACTGACACCCCCTACACATCCTAAAAAAAAAATTTTGTCCTACCCAAAATGCAAGGTTCGGTCAAAATTTTGTAACATTTCAATGGACTAAAAAGCAGATTATTGATTTCATCCGTCGAAAGTTCGTCGTGTCGAAAATCAAATGGAATATGACATACAAATATTGTTACCGCATCTGCAAAGATTTTTCTGCTAATATACAATATGTTTAAGTTCGAACAAAAATCCCGTCTTCTCAGAAAATTCATTTTTCAGTTGCAGCATATTTTTGTAAGGTGAAATGTTGATCGATGCTCAGTTACTGATTAAATGTGCACCTGTTTGCTGTCTTCTATATAACGAGCTTTAGATGCAGTGTTCACTTCGAATTTTTAAATAGATACGGTTTATATGAGTTAAATATTTTATTTTCAAATTTAGAGACAAAATATCAAAATCCTAAATATTAATTTATGTTATAAAAAAAAACTGCTTCTAAGATTTGACGAAATTTATTAAGATTATTTCAAACGGATTTTTTTTTACACAATTATTGTTGTTTGTATATGTTTTTTGTGAATTCTTTACAAAATTGAAACTCCATACAAAAAAACTTTCGAAACTAAAACCATAACAGGACATATGTTTTTATATGTAGGCATTAAACAAAACTTGAATGTGATGCAGGAATAGCAAAGGAGAAAGTGTAAGGTCAAGAGTGAAACTGCTTAAAAGCGAAATGGATCACTGCTCAAGTGCTCATTCCACTTTTTACAGTTCGCTTAGCTTGCAAAAAAGAAAGCCACATGATGTGTAAAAATTTAATGAACTCTTTTATATACACACTTTTTCATCCCCTCCGATCTAATATCCTCCCCTGGGAAAGACATTTACATTTATCACATTGGTGACGGTTCTCAAAATAAATAAAAAAAATTATTTCTCTATTTTTATTTTTTTTTTGTTTTCATTGAGACCCTTACCTTTGTGGAAGTGGAATTGATTTTCAAAGAATAGAAAATTGAGGGGACACAAAAGTAACAAGGCTGAATCCAGTCATGCCGTCAAATTAAGATTTATAGGACTCGTACTGTTTGGACGATTTATGCGATTCATTCATTTGCATTCATTGATAGGTTGAAATTTCATTTGGACCAATCATAAAAATGTCTGCAAACATTTTTCAATCCGCGTTCAAAGAAATTTATGAGATGAAATTGCTCAATATTATTTATTATCAATTTATAGCCAATTGCGCGTCATTGGTTTCGTTTAACATTTGAGAGAACCAAAAGTATTTTTTTGACAACACAAAAATGGTATTGTAATTGCGTAAAAAAATATATTTGATAAAATTATTATATATTTCAGATAGGAGCGTTGTTATTCACATTAATGGGATTTCAAGGAGGTATAATAACAAAAGGTTTTTCTGAATTCGTTAGATAGGTATATATCATGCAAAAAATAAACAAATATTTATCATTTATATTTTTCACATTGACTTTAAATTTAATGCAACATTTAATAACTAAGAGACACAAAAGTTGAAACACACATGTGTAGGAGATACACATCCCGTCATAGAAACAATTTAAAAAGCAGCAACATTCCATTATCCCGTTTTCCGCAAATCAAACTGTTGGAAAAGCACAACTTCTCCATTAGAAGATTGTTAGTGACACGATGAGGATAAATTGCCTCTGAGTTTTTTCAACTCGTCATCTTGGAAGATCCTGTGAGAGACGGCTGCGTTATAGTGCACAACGCACAAACCCTTTCTGTATTCGATGGTAGCATATGCGGCAGCAACAGACGGGAAGATGGATTCGCCAGAACATAATTTTATTGGTTTTATTTTATGAAATGAAAGTGACGATGATGTACGACGCATTCCAACACAACACAACGGAATGTAATTATTGGAAAAATAAATAAACTTATGTATCATCTCGCAGTAATTGACTTTGTTAAGAATATATAATAAGTATTGTTCGCCGCAACAAGTTAATTGTAATTTATTCTATAATAATCAAAAATAAAAACACTTTAAAAAAGTAAAAAAACGGAAGCCAAGCACATGAAAAATTTGAAAACTACAAAAAATAATTTTTGGAAAAACTCAGATAAAAGAATATTATGAAAAAACTGAAACGACGAATTCTATAAAATGAATCAAAAAACTAAACTTTAAACCAAAAAAATAAGTGAAATCCAAATAGCAGACCAAGTACTCTTTGATTGAAACATTCAGTTTACTTCTTCTAATGAAAAACAGCTAAAACATTCCTGTGCACTAATAGCGATATAAATACGACAAATACATTAGGTAATGCATATTTAAAATTCATAACTGTTCTCATAATATGCACTCATTAATGCATACAATAAACATTATAAATAGTCGTAATTAAATTTCACAGATGTTTATCATCAGCAATGGCGACTAAAAGATCTATTTCAACCACACTAAATCTAAATAACTGCGAATATGGAATTTCCCGAATTCCATGATTGTTAGCGCCAGTTATTTGCACCACAATCAGATTTCGCGATTTCACGTAATCCTGCACTTGCTAAATAATCCGCATTATTGTTTATGTTCTAAGCGCAATTCTGTTGTTTGGACCTCTGGTTGAATCAAATGGATTTTGAAAGACAATTTAGGATATGCGAAACTTTTCAACACTCACAATGAATCAGGGAATTGGCTCCATATTAATTCCAGTTATTGTCCAAAATGGCTAAGTGCTTTAGCAATTCTTGAATTCTTAGAAACATTAATGTACAATTTTTATCAACATATAATTTTATTCGATTTCATTATGAATAATTCTATTATTGAAAATTGTGTCTAAATTTTGGCAAATCATTGTAGCTTCATAATTTTAAAGCAGTGGTGATAGAAAAGTAAATTACCTATATATCTGCAAAGAAAACATTTTATGGATGTCTTTCCGGTCCGTCTGTCTATCTGGACGATAACTCAAGAACACTTGTAGAATATTAGAAGAATTTCTTTTGTAAAAGTTTTAAATATATTTTTTTTCATCTTTCAACAACAAATTCTAAACAAGGTGTCCTTGTCAAAAATTTGATTTGGTCTCCAACTCGTCTCCCCTGCATTAATTAATCATTTGTCACTCGTAAAACTAAAGGGCTCAGTAAGGGACAGTCGTGACATTATCAATCTTGCACAAAAACGTATTACAGGGTCTCTTTATTGCGCAATAAGCCCACTTTCCTCCTTCAGATTGTCACTAAATATTATTGAACCTCGTTTGCAAACAAATTTCCGATACTGTGACACGCAGCGACAAGTTGTGATGTTATCGCTACATTGCAGCCTTCTGGGAATATCTCCTTGAGGAAATCTAGACTGAAGGATTAGGGTGGATAACATCGTGCTGACGGTTATATCCTCAGCTTAAGTGGTCTTTTATCCATTATTGAGTTAGCTTCATTCTTCCTACAATATTTTCTCCTTCGATTCAAGTAACTTTGAAGTAAAATTCGTCTCATAACAATTGACAAAAGCCGTAAAACTGACTTAAAAGGTATCTAAAGAATACAAAATAATTGTATCAATAATATTGAAGTACAGTTATTAATATTCACATATAATTTTAATGATCTGTTATAAACTACACACACTGTTCACATTTTATTTATTTTTTATGCTTATGCACTTATACAGTCGATATTAGAATTTAGAACGATGTTATTTGCAAATATGTTTTATATATTTTCTTTATTGATTTGCACTTAATGGCGTTGATAAAGAGTTATTCTACGAACTTTCGACCAATCACCGTGACCTCATGTGCTCCGATTTATAGATATTTTGATTTTTATATTTTGATGGTCCACGTTTTACAAAATTTACACTTTTCAAGGACCCCCCCTATTTACTAAAGGAGGGAGATCTTTGATAAACTACAGAACTATCTACGAGCATTTTATGTAAAAAAAAAAAAAAAATTAACGATATCGGAGCACATGAGAATCACTGGTCGAAATTGTGGAATGACACTTGTACATAAATAAACGCGTGCCGCTTCCTTAAAATGATGTTGAAATAACTTTTCCAAACAAAAGTGGCATTTGAAATTTATTGAATAGAAGTCCTTTGACTTCAGTAATTTATTAAGACAACATCAAAAACTTTTATTTCAACAAATTCTCCTCAAAATGATGCAATATTTCTTCCAAAGCGAAGGTTTTCTATTCACAGAAGCCAAGATACAACTCCATTTGCCGTTGCCATAACTCTTCCGATTCAAAAGGCTTAATTGTTAGCGCTGCTGCATATTTCTATTAGTTGTGATTATTTCTGCTTCTATTTTCGACTGCAGTTGTACTCCCCTCGTTGGGGTTGCAATGATGTCGTTCAAAAGCAATGCAATGTCATAATGTGGAATTTTAAGTGCAAATTGCTAAAAGCTGTGGAAACGTTATTATATTTTATCCAATTGGGCATTTATCCTCGTAAGCTGAAAGAAATATGCTTTCAAAAATTAAGAAGTGTGTTTGCGCTTTTAATAATTCAAAAATTTAAAATTATTTTCCAGATTTCACACAAATTTTCCACAATAGTTATGCAACATTTACGGAATTATAGAAATAAAACGCAACTTATTAGTTTCAAGTTGTTTTTATATTTCTATCTATTTTAAATATAACTGCTCTTCCAAAAAGATGAATGTATATTCCAACAATATTTCATAATATTAATTGTAATCATAACAATTTTTATTCATTATTCCTCTAGAAGTTGTGTTGCTACACGGTAACTTCGCCATTCTGATATGGATATCATTAAATATGACAAACAATCTGCGATTCATGTCCTTTTAATTAATGATTATGTTAAATCAACTGATACAATATATTGTAAAGACAAAAAATTTTACGTCCGACACACTCGGAAATATACGATGCCATCATAAAATACGTCGTATATGAAAGATTAATGATTGGATTTTGTAAATGTATCCACAGCGACCTGCAATAGGAGATCGCATTTATGTTTTATGAGAGTTTCGTGTTGGTTCAATTTCCTAAGCAATAAATAACGAAAATTGTGAAATAGTGTGTGAAACTTGAATGGCACTCAACACGAGGCTTACACAAATATTATTATTGTCAGACAAAATATCACACATAAGATCAACCCTGCTCCTGACGTGAATGACAATGAAGACGTATAGATTTGATCAAAATATTTATGAGTATTTGGAAAGTGGTGGATAAGTATTAATACTTTTCTGTGGAAATGGTGTTCTTTTCCGGAACTGGCTCATATGTATGAAATGTACCTGTCAGTTTATATGTGTGTGTGTGTGTGTGTGATTGAATTTTGTTATGCATATTGTAATGATCTCGTTAATTTACATCACCAGTTTTACATATGATTTTGATGAGATATACAAGTAAGATATGCAAATTTAATAGAAGCATAATGCATAATATAGGCTTAAATTTTTATTAGATATAAAAAGTAGATTTTGCGACTGCATAAATAAAATTTTGGGTTTCTATTCTATTTCTTGCCATATTTGTTTGTTCATATTTCTATTACAAAATAGCATTCCAAAAGTCTACCAGAACCACATTATGATATTTTACATTAATTTGTTAAATGTGTGATATACTACATTATTGGATTGAGGTGAGAGTTTACATTACAGTGAATAATATAATATATTAAATAAATCTCTAGACGTTTTAGTAAAAATAAAAAATTAGTTCAAATAAAAATTTGAGTTAAAAATTCCCTAATCCTTTTCTTTAGTCCCTTCTTACAAAAGGGTACTATTCTCACAAGGAATTTTTAAGAGCAAGACGGTTTTTGCTTAAAGCAATTTTTCTTTTATGAAAATATTTTCGCCGTCATTTAGCTGAATTTATTTCCAGCAATTACTGAGGTAACTTATTCGCGGGAATTTACTTAAACCGTGAGGGATTAAAGACATTACAGCACTATTGTCCTTTGATATATTATAGTCACGTACTTCAACACCATGAACATACCTTTTATATAAAATGTAATAATGAACGATTTCAACTATTTAGGATTTTCATTTGAGTAGCTGGAACTGTAATTAGTTTTCGGAGTGAATAACTGAACAATTCAAAATTTTCTTTGTCAAACTCCACAAAAATTCTATTTTGGTTGAAACTTTAGATGTTTTCATACTTCCGCTTTATTTATGCACTTTATTTAGATATTTCAGGTATGTATCTGAGAAGTTGTAAATAATTCCAACCATTTCAGAATATGAATGTGAATTCTTCGAATATAACAATTATAGAATGATGAATGTTTTGTAGCAACATAATTTGTAGGTTTTTGAAAAACCCAGAATTTCTGGTATTAACTAATGAAACTTGCTCTAACTAAAACCCTCTTTTCACATTTAATGTAGTCCAAAGTGTTACATGGGAGCTTGATTTATTCGCAATGAACTGGAATACTGATTGGTTTAAGGACTAATGGGAAGACTTAACGCATTCGGATGCTGTGGAGAAATTTCAGCGTTCAGCACGCAATCCTTAATTATATCCACTGCGGCACTGCGACGATGATATTGTTTAATCAGTATTTGTCACCCCCACCGGCCACCACCTCATTTGTTCAGCTCTTCAATCTCGATTGCAATCGCTCTCACTGTCTTGACTAAGGCGAAATAATCAAACAACGCCGTCTTTGCATTTGATTTGCTAAATGTTTATACTTTTAACAATCATATTTGGTTTGTTTTTAAGCATAGAAATCTCATATAAGAAAAGCCTTGAATTTCCATTGTTATTAAAATCCTATCTATTTTTCGTTACCTTAAAGAAGACAATTTAAGAAACAGAACCACGATGAATTCTACCTTTCTGACGCAATTTCTTCCCTCTTGTCGTTTTTAAATTATTTCTGTTGAACAACTAGAAAGGAAGCATTTCCTGCTCAACGGGGAACCGCGTAATGGCTCGTTTATGTCCAGCAGCTTGTGTGTTTGTGTGGGCTCTTATTAAGGATTCAAGCCATGGTGTTTCACAATAACTTGCCAACAGCATCTGGTAGTTGTAACAACTTCATTTGTCCTCCCTGTCTCTGTTGTCCGAACACAATTATTTTTTTGTTGATGATATACTTAGCAGTGAACAATAGAATCATCCTTCTCTGCACAAACTCGAGAAAAGGGCAAAAGTAACCTTTTCAAGATAAGGGTCAAGTTATCATGTTTCTGCATCAGGGTAAAAATTCTGGTATTTGGTGGAGACAGATTTGACGTCAAACAAAAGAATTACCGGAAAAATGGAATTAAACAAAATGATTTGGTTGATTATGCTCCGCAATGAAAAGCAAGGATGAAGATACATCGCCCGTCAATGTTTGCGGAAATTTTATCTTCACCGAATCGTGAAAATTACCAACATCCTGGAAACAATTTTTTCTTCTTGTTTACGTTCAACTTTTACCTTTTTTTTCCTTTCATTTTTGTTTGCCCTTGGATGTCTACCGAAAGATTTCGTTGATTTCCCCATTTCGCCTTCAACTTCCTTTACCACGTTTTCTTTAAGTATTTCAACAAGGCAATTGAATAGAAGTGCCTCTTGGAATTAAAAGGATCTCACACCCGTTATTGATTTGAAATCGTACATAGTCGCATTTTTATATTTCATTTCGTCCTCATCATTTTTTTTCCAATGAAAGAGTTATTAATTTTCCGAAAGGATAGGGAAATTTTCTTTTGAAATATAGAACCTTTTTATCACTTCTGGTCCATACAGGGCGAAGATTTAAAACTTTCAAAGAATGCTTTTAGGAGCCAGTTAAGAGGGTAATTCGATGTAATTAATTATTCCAAAATTACCGGCATTTTTTTGGGAAAATGAATTACTTCTTAGCTATATTTTAAAAGCAATTCTTTTAGCACGCCTTCCTAAAGGCGACAATTAGGACAACAATAACTTTCCTCAAATGTCCAGCTAAAATATTGGAATGAGGAGCACTGCTTCCTGCAAAAAAGGGGTTCGACGAACATTAAACTTATAATATTCACGATATTTTACAAATGCCACCCAATTCAAATGGCCAGAACTCAAGCTGCTCCAAGGACACAAGTGGTATTTAGATTCGAGAGCGAAAAATAACCCTTGCAGGTGGATATGATGTAATCGGATGCAGTAAATTACTCTGCAGCATTTCACTTCAGGAATATATCAGGAAAGGTAATCTTCTAACTAAACTTTCGCAATTACCGGAAACTTTCACACTCAAAGCTTCTGTTGTGCAACAACTGCGAGGATATGTTTCCCAGCAAGCAGTATAGTCATTAACTGCTTCCGAATTGGGGTGCACTCGAATGTTCAAGTAAGCAATAAAAGATCTTACAATAAATTGAACTTTCTTGTAAAATTAAGAGCAGTCCTGAAAATCGTTTCACTTGAATTCTGTGTGGGAAACTAGAATCGTGTCCTTTCTGTTCAATCAATACAATATCTGAAATGGAATCAGCAAATGCTCCAAGACTCATACTCGCGTGATAAAAGCCTTACGGAAAATTTGGGCTACTTATCCCCAGTTTCGTCAGTAAGAGTGTCCTCAATCGCTTCACCAATACTTCGGACGTGTGAAGGACTCCCCGTATTGACAGCGTGATAAAATTTCGATGATTAAGAGTCAATTCACACGCAACACTTAATTATTGGCACCATGACGTTAACCGAAGCGAATGTAATCATCATTAGTCATCACATTCTGTCATGCGTAATTATTACGCGTGGCTATTATTACCAAAACGGGCAGAAATTGGATCTGACGTGATTAAATGATTCCCTACAACACATTTCACAAGAACGGATACTCGGCATTTAAAGGGATCTGTATTTTCAGGTTTCACATTTATTTAAAGTTATAGCACAGTATAACGTATAAGCAAAAAAAATATTGGACAATCTTTTGTTTGCGATGATCCTTGAAAAGCATAATGAGAGTTTTGTTTAATTCGTACAAATATAAACATGCGAAAGAATTTAGTGGCACACAACACAACACAAGCATTTAATTAATTCCGTGTTTAAGTTCACTCACAGGAATAAATGCAACAGGCAAACAAATAACCGCTCAAACTTTTGCAATATTATTAACGAGATATTTGGGTTCTCACTCATATCACAATATTCAACAAAATCAACAGAAAAAATGTTTAATAACATTGTTGAAAACTACGTTTGCAAAATAAATTAATGCATTTAACCTTGATTTCAATAAGTTCGTAACCCGTTCTTTTGGGGATGAGTTAGAGAATTGTTGTTAAACTGAATACCTCTTTTAGTCTTTTACGCATTCTTATTATGACAATAAGGTTTTTGGGAAACTTAAAGTCCTACTTTCTTCACTCTCGCTTCAAATTTTAAGAGAAAAGTTTTCTGTACGGAAAACATTATAAATGAATTATGTCAAAAGTTTTTTACAAATCTACTTTTTTGCCGAAAACAATGTAATACTAAGCTTTTCAAAACGTCATCATTGGCAAAATTCTAAACAAAATAAACTTTAAAGAAAATAAAATTCATTTATCGCCAGCTGGAATTTAAATATTTTATATTAACCAATATACTTTTACGATTCTCCTTCGTGAAAAAGATTTATTCAAAAGGACTAAAAATCACACTCGCTCTAAACAAGGGGATCTCAATTCATCTGTGACAATAAATATTAACTTTAGCAGTCCATTAGGCTGCACAATTTGTTCAGGCTTCCCTCGAAATCATAAGTAATTTATTCTATGGCGGTTGGTATTTTTAATAATTTATTCAATAATATTCACCCTAAAACAAAATGCTGCCCAATATTACTTTTATAAGATGACACGTAAGACGTTATATTAATTTTTGAAATACAATGAATAAATCATTGTTTACTTTTTCCAGAACCAATTCTGACTACTGAATACGTGTATGTGTATAAGCGATAAAAAAAATATTCACGAGTAAAAAACAAAATCTATTGCAAAAATATTATAACTTTTTTTTCATATTTAATAGTATGAGAATGGATTGATTTTCGTTCAATTTAAGAATTTCCTTTACCCAGTTTCTCCGATTTGTTTTGGGAAAACGATGGTCCTCAGCACATTCAAGAAACTTTACCTAAAGTTCCAGAGGTGAAAAGGATATCTGAACAATTTATTCTACCTTGCATCAATTTTTGTCACTGTAACGCTTCCTCCTAATAAATAATATATTCCATTGATTATGTCTCAAAATTGTTTTTGTTTTTATTAAAATGATTTATGTATGTTTTAATTCGCAAAGCTGAAACAAGTGAATTACTGAAGTAAATTTGATTTGTTGAGTTCATTAAAAAAGTATAATATTCTTAGAAGGTGTAAGTTACCACGAGTATAAAAAACACTAAACTGGCCTTGAGTTAAAATAAACAAAAGATGTATACTTTTAGCCGACTTTCTCTATCTTGAATTTACAGTATTTGAATTACTTTCCGTAAACAATTCACCATTTTACTGCTTGATTTTTATGAAAATGCACAATTCACATTTGAAGCAAAATAATTTCTCCTGTTTAGAAAAGTAGTTTGTGTGGCAGTGAAAGCAGCAAACAGGAAATGTAATATGTTCTTTGGTTTCTCACACTCCGAACAGTTCACTTAACTCAAAAACAATTAGAGCTCGTGATGTGTAAAAATTTAATGATACATCCGCATGCAGAAAAGTACGACTGCGATTTATTTTTCCAGCCATAAAATTCATATGTGTACTTCCGGCTTTTTTTATTCGCTTTTACTATTTGCAGGTTCAACGTTTTTATAACATCAAACAGTAAAAATACATAATATCGACTTTTTCAAATTGCAAACACTCGACGAGGCCGAGTTGGTTTTTTATTTAATTTTACTTGCCCGCACAAGTATTTAAAATGACACATTCGTTTCATATGCAACAATTGGAACGCATTATTGTTATACAATGCATGTTAATAAATATATAAAACTCATTAATATTGAAATACTCCGGAAGCTGTTTTCAACGGGAACATGAATTTTGTTTTTCTCATTAAAGGATGAATATATGATTCGTATTTTTAATAAGCCTTTCAACTCTCAATTTTCTATGAAACTTAAAATTTGAGGTTTTCATTTAATCATTTACAATTTCACCATGTATAAAGTTTAGCAGGACACTCTTAAAAAGTTATTTGATTGCTCTCGAAATATCAATAAGAACTTCCTGCAATTGCATGTCACTTGCATGTATGAATTACGGAAACCGGATCGATGCGAAAGATTTCCTCATCCTGCAAAGTTCCTCGGCCATTCTTAATCACTCTCAGGAATAGGATGCACAAGTTTGAATATGTCCAAGGATGTAAATGCACGGAAATGTGGATTGGGGCGGCTTGGAGTCTGTTTGTGGTTTGAATTAAAATCCAGAATTCAAATCCTTCTAATCGGTCTGGTTCAAGTTGCCGGAAGTTCCGTCGTCCATTGACCGCAACAGCAAGTTTTCATACACCTCTCAAGTCAATTATCTTCAATTAAGCTCGCACTGAAGTTAGCCTTGGTTCTGATGCAAAACTTATCCTTCCGATGGGCATTGCTCGCTGTAACCAGACACGCATTTGTTTTAATTAATTCCAGTCTGGAATCAATTTCAGCCCAACTGACTTTGAAGTGTTTCTATTCTGGTGCAATTTTCACTCCGATTGCCTCGGGGTTGGAGATGAATTTCAAATGCCCGACGCATCCTCTTCAAACTTTTCCTCGTCCCGGTCTTGCATCATGAATATTTCAACTGAATTTATTTGCATTTTTAAAGTAAGTTTTCACCGAAAGCCAGTGCTTATAATTTTATAACTGTTTGAAAGTGTGTGACCGGTGCGCTTTGAACTTAAACGAACTCTAACTTTCAGTTTAAGCTATTGAGGTAACTTTTTCGTGGAATAAGTTCAAAAACATTGAAAAACGACAAAGTATAAGCGATCTTTGCGATAAGTTCTAACAGATTTTTCTTTAAACAAATTCTTCTGAAATATTAAATGAATATCCTTTATCTCTCAATTTCAGAACCGTAACTTATATGAAAAATTACTATAGAAGATAACTTCTATACATACTAGAATTTTTATGTTTTCATCATAGGCGTAACTAGGCAGGAGCCAGGGAGGCACGGCCCACCCCAGAGTACCTGCCTCCTGTATTTCTGCCGAAAATGTTGTAAATAAATTTTGTAACCAAAACAGAAAATTAAAGCTTGTTTAAAAGTACTACCAAACAAAGTATATAATCGTACTTGTTTTATTTATCTTATTCGTTTTAAATACAATACACAACCTAACTGGATTGGGTCTGGCCCCCAAATCAAATGTGTTGCCTGCGCTTTACGTAAGATGGCGTTGGTGTAGAAAATTATAATTTCTTCGCCAAAGATGTACCATGATACTTCTTTGTGTTGTCAGTTATCAGCTTGTGAAGTGAAAGTAAATGGATTACAAACTCCAAAACCCTGAAAGAAATGTCAAATCAAAATACGACGCGCCAAATGTAAAATTTTTCTTCCGCTGTCAGAATTTCTTCGCCAAAGATGTACAGAAAATTTCCTGACCGTTTTCTTCGAGGCAGCATACTGGGCTTTAGGAAAACAACAGCTGATCGAGCTGTCACAAGTTAGTTAGGTAAAAACGACGCTAGAATGTGCAAACAGCAGAGAAAGAGAAAACGTCAATTAGAGACAGGAGAATAAAATTCATTCGATATTGAATCGCCAAAGAGAAAGGATCGTTTGGTATTGGAGAAATAAATGTTAGAGGATTCGATATTGAATCACAAAAGTGTTAAGCCATGTTGTAGTTAATGTGCGGAAGAAAAATAGATATATATATATTATATACCTATTATATAAAAATTAGAAGAAAACCTTAGAAGACAAAAAGAAATTTAGAAGTATATTAATAAATAAAAAGGAAGGAAAGTTAAATTAAAAGTCTGTGAACGAAAAATAAAAAGTGTTGTAACTTTATCCCTCATTTTCATTTAAAAGCTTGGACAACAATTTCAGAAGTAGGATTTAATATAAATCCTACAGTTTAGGAGGCCAAAATCTTGGCAACACAAGTAAATTACAAAAGTTGCAAATATCTCATTTTCGCTTAATGAAAGTTTATTAATTCCATTATCCATTTTTATGTAACTTCCAATTACAATAAAACCCCAAGTTCCACAGGATCTTTTAATTTGATGCAGAAAAGTGCAGCATTCGGTTAAATTACACAAAATTAGCAAAGTATACATGCGAAAATGATATAAATATTCGATAGTAAAACCAATTGGGGTTAAGCATGCAATCATTGTATTCGCTCATTGCTAAAAATAACTACAGTGCCTGTAGTGAACACGGCACCCTTTAGGTGTGTGCAGTTTCTTATTTTCTGCTGAATTTAATCAATAAATGTTTCACAAGTGGAAATTCATTGAAATTGTCCTACACCTATGGAAAACCATCTGAAAATCACGTCGAATACTTTCGTGTAATACATAATAAGATACTACTCACAAGCTACCCCTACGGCCCTACAAATGTGTGTGCGCGCTTGGATGTGCAACATTATTGCAGAAAAGTTTCTGTGCATACGAAATTTGATAAGAATTTACCGGGAACACTGAAAACTGAAGGACCTGAAGGAATTTGAAGCTAAAATAATTTGCATAAAGCAATTCTCTTATAAGACATTGTGTTTTCGGAAAGAAAATCTCGCGGCTGTACGAAATTAATGCAACTTCCGGAAGGAAATCTTTATTGTTATTACATGCAATTGTTGCAATCGTTAGTATATTTCCAGACTTCTTTTTCGAATTCAACCATTTGCAATATCTATTTGGATTGCAAACATGTGGTAGCAAAACTTTACATTTATAAGAAATAAATAAATTATTGAGATCGATATGATGTGTTTTCATTTCCACAGTGTACGAGTATAATAGATAAAGCTGCAAGGAAACATAGAAGTACATTATACGGTAAAGGTGTAGAAAAACGAAATAAATTATACACACTGAGTAGTCGACAAAAAAAAAACACTTTATTTACACAAACTTTAAAATTATAAAAAAAATTTCCGATACGTATTTCGATCATTTACGACCATCATCAAGGATAGCCATCCAGCTATTAATCAGAAAGTAGCAATCGCTATGAAGTTACAGTAGTCGAAGGGGATAACTCTGTGGCGGTACCGGCCCTAATAAAAAAAAAAAAAAAAAAAAAAACTACGAACCAAAGAATATCTAATCTGTCCTCGATTATCTGTCTCACTCACGCTTGCACATTAAGGTTACGGACTTAGAGAAAGCTTAGGCTGCATTTTAAGCAATTTGACAAGGCAAAAGTAATTTCCTTCAAATAGTATTTCGTTAGAAAAAAAATTTTTTTTGTCCTTTTGTGTGTCATACCATTTTGGAATCAGGACTAAATGCGCCAACTTTTAAAGTAACTTGCCAAAGTAGGGTAGTACATTTTTTTTCAGTATAGTCAGTTAAATTTGGGTGATGTAATAATTATGAGTTTATGGTTGTTCCTCCGGAAGGTTCCTGTAAAACAAGACAAATAGAAACTAGAGCAAATAAAGTATAAACTGTCAGCAGATACTCTAGGAATTGCCACATTGATACCCAACCACATCAAAATTAAAGAAAAAATTTTACATTTGGTCGTAAACTCACCATTATTCCAATTCAACACAAAGCACCGAACAAGGCAGTCCCAAAATGAGGCAGAGAGTACCCAGAGTGGAGGGAAGTGCAGTTACCTTTGAATAAAAGTAGCAGCAGTGCAAAGTGGTACTCACTTTTAGTCTTTCGATCAAACAAATCAAACAATTTAGCTGGCGGATATCGTGGTAAAATACACGTAAGTGGAAATTTTATCACTGGTCCAAGGCAATTATTACGTTTTGCAGGTCATCTTTGCATCATCTTATAAACTACGAATTTCTTACTTAAAGTTATAGTGTACACTTTTTTTGTATTGTGTGAATTTTTCTTGCGATTAAATTAACCATCTACATTTGTACATGAATTCGCGTCTCTAGTTGTATAATGTTTTTTTTTTTAATCTAAACCAAGCATTGTATTTTGTTATTTACTGAAAGATTGGATTTAATAAAGTGAAGTTTTTGTACGTTTCGTATATTCAACTAGGCGATTTCTTTTGTATTTTCCTCTCGTGTTTGATTCCCTCTGGATTTCCTATAGTCCTCTACTAAACATGGTTGTGCAAAAGAGTGATATTTTCTTTAAAATTGATGCAGTTGTGTTTTCATTTTACACTGTAACTTGTAGAAGTGTTCTTCAGGATTACATAAAAAATAAAAAATTAAAAAGTAAAGGTTTGTAGTCACAGTACTTGAAAGATTATCACAGGGTGTCAATTTTCTCTATTTTTTTTTGAATCCTGATAATGCCAAAAATTACATTACCAAGATTTTTTTTTTATTTTTCTGGTAACTGTTACGACCTAGCCTATCACCCGTTTTCGGCTTGACGTTGAGTTTCGGGACACCCTGTATAGTCTCTAGTATTTAAAATTACCATGGAATATCCTTTATCTGCTTTTGTTACAGTAACAATATTTTTAACTAAATTGTCTTTAATATTGTTTAATATAATTTATTTTCCCTATTGTTAGCTACACCACTCCGCTTTTTTAATTCCTCTCTAATTATGTCCGTGCAGAAGGACCAAGTTACTTCCAAATTAGGCTGCTTATTTCACAATAAAGGAATCTCGGTGTCCAGTGCCAGATTTACTATATCCTTCTGTATAATTATCCATTCCGGAGAATACTTAATAACTTTCTCCAATAATTGTAATTCATCTGCTGCACTGCAGTGCACACTCAATATCTGATAAGTTTAAGACCCTGTCAATATTTCCAGTTGTAAACTGTCAATATGTCCAGTTCAACCGTATAAAACAGTAACAACGTAGAAGAAACGGAAGAAATGAATTTTTTATAAAAATCTCGGGGGTGGTGTATCAAACTATTTAAAAGTGTATCCGAACCGTAAAATACTAATCCAAAAAAAAAAAAAAAAAAGCAACGCAAATTATTGAAATTACATTAATTAAATTCCTTATGTCTGATCCTTTACAATGATATTGAATAAACACAAGTTTTTTTAGCAATTAAAAAAATACAAAAAAATTGAACTCACACGATAAATAAATAAATTAAAAGTAGAAAGAAATCAAAACAAAACAATGTTTTTACTATCGGTCATTTGGAATTCAGAAGCCACTTTTCACAGTCCTGAACAATCGTAACGAAGACACCGCCACTGTTATTAGAATATTGCTATATTTTGGCAAAATCTGCAGTGAACATAAATTTTCAGAACGAAGATTTTTCTATATTGTGGAAAGGATTCATTCTTTTAAACGCAGTTTTAACAGCGAATTCCGCAGAACTGTTTTGGCACAGTGAAGAAGGACGTTATCCGGACGAACGAGTTCTACACAAAAGTGATTAAGGCTGAGGGTTGGCAGACTGCCTGGACGATGTATGGACGAAGTTTGATGAGGCTCAGCAGCAACGGAAGGACCTCGGACGCATGTGTACAAATCGGAGCTTAGCCTTCCAATTCTGTACCCCGTCCAAAGAGAAGGCTGCTAGTAGTAAGAGAACAGATATACGGCTTCCGTTCGGCACGGATATAGAACTGCTGAAGAGATTTTCCACCAGGAATATGAACGAAGTTCACTTAGCCATAAAAATCGTCTACTCACGTTCCATTGTTTGAGATTAACTTCTACTTCTGCCTGCCCCGACTAATGCCGAAAAAAGCTCCTTTTCTTCCTGTCGAGAGTAGGTATTTGATGAAAGCTAAGAGAAAGCTGCGAAACAGGAAAGCAAACATATTTTTTGTATAATCAGTGCGTGCTTTAAGTAAATTAGTTTAGTTTGGTCCTAACTGCTGTCGATTGCGGTGGTATCTGATGTCCTTCGAATCAATTTGAAAAACGTTGGTTTTGTGCTTTTAAATGTGTTTACTAGAAGTTAAGCAGCTTTTGTGTGACTTTTGAAAAATACTCTACGTACATAAAATATTTTTAAAACTTCTCTGTTTTTCAAGTGTATAGTTTTAAAAAATATAAGTGCAAAGTAATTAAGAATAACGGCATAATCGCGTGGGTGCTCTATTTGATAAATTGTGTTCCAAAACAGGATGAAACCCGCAGAGATTAGATCGTTAAAAAGCCGGCCTATGTTTTGGCCAGAAGGAATTTCAGTTTATTGGTAGAAGTTTATATTGAAGGAAAAACGGTTGTCGCGTGACGATTAACAATAGACGAAGACGATTATGTTGGAACTCAAAGCCGCCGCTGCAAAAACGTAAACTAAACAGCAAACTTCACGCATTTCGCCACAACACCGTTTGGCAACCGAAAATGGATTAAAAGTGTAACCGTGGTATTTGAACAACTTTACAACAATCGTGCCAGCTTTTCCTACTTTATTTCTATAAAGAGTTCTACAGAAGAGCTTTTTGCGATAGTTTAGTATCTTTTAATCATGACGGGATCAGTTCATCGGCTTTTAAGAGCGCTTGTTGCATTGATTCTCTTTGTGGGATTGGAAGGATATGTTACAACCAGTGAAGGTGAGACCCTTAGAACTAATGAAACGTAAGTACATGATTTTCCGAATGAGCAGAGCACGACTAACGATTCGATTTTGGTTGGAGTGCATTCATTGTTACACTACCCCTAGGCCACGTGCGACTTTAGAAAATAATAACATTGATTATTGCAATCAATGAGTGTCATCCTCATCATGTTTGCTGAATTTTATCTGTCATTGTTATAATGTTCAATACAGTACACAAGCACCGTGAAATTCAATAACAACCGTAAAGTAGAACCAAACTGATATGGATTGGTGCCAGACACAACAGGACCTTTGTTCAGAAAACAGAAACAAGAGTCGAGGACTCTTCGCCAGAACTATTTCGTAAATTCGTAACATACAAGATCGGACTGACTGTTGGCAAATGTTTCCACTTTCTTTCCCAAAATCCTGTACTCCCTCGGGGGATGTGATACTGAGCTGACATGTTCAATTTCGAGCTATACGGGATTGCTACAGTTATGCACCCACAGTCCTGTTTTGTTGGGATATAAATTAACCATGCGAGATATTTTACTTAAGTCTCGTTATCAGTAGATAACCACAAAACTCCAGCATTTTTGTCCTTAGGGGTTGTAACGAAGGCAACGCAGTTGGGCGGGATGATTCGTCTGTTGAGAGTTTTCGGATAAATTTCAGTTTTCTGGGATTTTGTACCTTTGTATTTCGCAGTTTCAATGTTTGACCATGTCCCGAGAAATCTTGATAATGAATTTTATTTTAACTGGATATATTTTGCGGTGATTGTTAACATTTTAGAACATGTTTTGGAAACTGTAAAAGAGTGGACATGAATCAAAATAAAATTTGTGTTGAAGTTGAAAAATATAAAAGATACATTTTCGGTTATCCCTCATGGTTCTTGACTTTTTCACATCTTAAAGCAGAAATGATTAAAGTATTACATCCAAAATATAGGATAAGTCTATTTCAGACATTTGTCACTTCGTGTTATACATAGATTTCCAAGAACTAATTTTCTAAATATCACATAGACACGAACGATTTTCCAGTAAAACATTGTCTACAGAAGCACCTAGAGAATTTCTTACAACAAAATAAAATAATATGTATTACCTCCTTCTGCACAATTCCCGAAAACTCCATTCGCTTATCGTCCAAGTGTCACTCAAATTATCATTGTAACTCCTTTTACCACGAAGAAGGAATCCTCCGATTATTCTTTCATAGACCGGCGATTTAGACCGCACTCAAGAGATTTTGGTCTGTGACAAAAAACAATGATAATGGTTGTATTCAACAAGGGTTGGAGGGAAAGGGGTGTTTGTGCAGGCATTCAGGCAACAGTTCTCAGATAACCAGTAACAGATGAACCACATCTTTATAATATAAAGGCCTTTAATAATAGCTTTACGAATTCATCATTGGTTTCTAGCTTTGTGCTCTCTTGTTGACATTTTTGGATACTTATATCATTTTTCCAAAGAAGTAGATAAATTAATCTGTACATAAATTTTACTCGATCGTCCGAAGAAAGATAATTTTTTAACAGTCTCCCATTTCAAATATGAACCAAAAAAATTTTGATTTTGACAATGTTGTTGCTTTAAAAACAGAATTTAAACGTGTGACTAGCAGTTTGGGTAACTTTTTTCAATGAAACACTTTTATTTACTTATTTTTGCAGTTGGCATAAAAACAATTTCCATGTCCTCCACGCTTATCAAAGAAATAACGAAAGCGGAAAAGTAGCAGGACTCTTTGATGTTCACTCTGTTAATTAGAAGAAATTTTCCTCTCATTACCCCGCATTGCTGTCTAATACTTAATAAGGGTTGCGTTTAGATGAAAGTGAATTAAATATGGCAAAAATATGAAATCCTTGAATATTACGTCCCAGTAAAAATTCTGTTTTTCCTTTGATGCCACAAATATTCAAAGGTAGCGCTGCAGGAATCTTTTCTATTGCTATAATGTCATCCCTGTCAGCAACATGGTCTGTCGCATGCCCTTCATGATATTAAGAGTGGAAATATGGTTTTTATGTAAACGACTAATATCCTGTCTTTGGTTTCCTTCCAATTTCTATATATGAAATCACCATCACATGTGTTTTCATAATAAAAGTTATCAATTGAAAATATAATTAATCAATAATATAAATTGCAGTTGTAATAAAGTGGGCAAATTGCTAATACTTTTAGAAATGGATAACCACGAAGAGTTACTGGAGGATATCAGAGATGATACAGCAATAAATTCAATACCGGAGAAAGGTAAGCAAAACCGTTATTAAACAAACCCCCGAGTATCTACTTGACATGAAAGACCAGTTGAAAAGTTCCCGTTTCGCTTTCATATAAGTGCTAATTGAAAGTTGAAACAGCTGAATAAGAAACATGAAAGGACGAAATTGGTAGCAGACGATCGCGTTATTGAGAAAATGCCATCTGCACTCCGCAGCATTCGTTGTCCAAAAAATGGCTATAAATTGACAGCTTCATTGCAAACGTGTTAAGGGAGTTCTCCGGGAAGAGTAAAGGGTGAAGGGCTTCGAACATTCAAAACGGAAAATTATTGAAAAACATTTTCGAGAGTGAATCGAAGATGAAGCACGAAATAGACAAAAGCTACAAAAGGCTGAAATTATAAAATAGTTACAAAACTGGAAGGAAGGGCGAGAAAGGGTGAAACTTTATGCCACTGAAATTCTCATTTCTTGTTCGTGCCTGTTGGAATTTTCTATTTGCACGAAAAATGTTCAACCAAGAGTTTTCAGAGTTCTTTGATAATGCATGAAAGAGTGATGTCTTTAAGACAGCGCACAACGCCTTTAATGCTAAAACTTGCGGAATTTCGTTGGAAACTTGCATTAAACTTGCAGGGATGCAGCTCAGTGCAGTTTCTTCATTTGCTTGCAACACTGATTTATTGTGGAATATCTTGAGTGCAGTGCTTTTCAGAATGTCAAGAATTTCGCCGGAAATTTCAGTGGTAACCCTTGGAATGCTTTCTCACAAATCTGAATATACGATTACTTAAGGTAAATTTTAGTGCGTACGCAAATTGAGTTACTTGCGTCTACTTGGCAGGTAAAATGTTCCGTAATAGCACTAGAATTTTTAATATTTCAATTTGTTTAAGACTATATTACTATAAAAACATTGATGGAGAGCAAATTAATAATAATTAATTATTTGTTTTTAGATCTACCGAAATTCGGAGAACCTTTACAGAATGTAACTATTCCTGTCAGCCGTGAAGCGATCCTGCAATGCGTGGTGGATAATTTGCAAACGTACAAAGTAAGTGAATTGATTCGGGTCAACTACGTTGAGTTGCGTACGTGCGTAAAATGAACACGTGTTAACAACTACCAAATAATAAATACAAGAAAGTTGAAACACTTGTACCAAAATTTCTACACTTTGTTGCTACTTTCTGCGTAAATTACCGAATTTTTCCATTTATTTTCAGATCGCGTGGCTACGCGTGGATACCCAAACTATTCTAACGATCCAAAATCACGTAATTACCAAAAATCATCGAATGAGTATTACTCACGCTGAGAAACGTGCCTGGATATTGAAAATACGAGATGTAAAGGAATCTGACAAGGGATGGTACATGTGTCAGATAAACACGGATCCCATGAAGAGCCAAGTAGGATATCTGGACGTCGTCGGTAAGCCTTCCATCCTGCGAAATTGCTGTAGTTGGGACAAAGATAATGGACAAGAAAATTAACAGCGAACGTTTCTTCATGCTGCAAGTCCTTTTTATTTGTGTAATGCTGTCCATAATTTGTTCATCCAAATGTGCGTCAAATTCAACCTGTCCGTAGAGTTATCTCGAAAAAATTGCCTGACAAGATAATTCCGTTGCTCGCAGGAGGCAAACTCATTACTCCTGAGAATTCGTGGTCGATTTCTCACAATGATATTCACTAATCCAGGAACGTGAAAAATTAATCCTTTTTCTGTGTACTCAGGTTGATTTATTTTTGTCTATTCAATGGGTTTGAACGTTCTCTTATATTTTCCATAAAATATAAAGGTCTAAGTTATGGAAGATTGTTTTTTAGAATCAGAATATGTTACCAACATAATATAGTGCATTTAATAATAGTGTGGAAATCTGCTAGCATTGTATTTGCAAAAGACTTTGTTATGCTTACGTATATTATGTAAAAATAACAAGTGCATTTTAATGCTGTAACCTTTGAGCTCTCTAAACAAAAATTGTTATATGTAGAGTGAACTAGCTTGGAAGACATGCAGTGTTTAACTCCTTGATGACCTCTTTTGGGCGGCAAATACTGAAGAAGTTAAAAAGGAGCCGTTGAAGGAAATTCAGTCGCTCGACCAGAACACAGTTCGTTATATTTCTCACGAGTGTCTGCACCCGGACAGAAGTGGCAAAATATGTAAGACGGAAATGCATAATTGAACTTTATTTGTTGCACTCGGTGGAATAATGCTGAGTTACTGAAACTTCTGCTCAGGCTTTTTGAGGTCAGATCTGTAGTTTAGGTTCACCATGCTAATGCAGAAACGACAGAAGAAAATGGCATTGTGGTAGCTCTGAGGAAGTCATTTTGGGACATATGTGTCTCTCTGCCCTCATACTCCCCGTGAATTTCATTTTGCCTCGGAAATGCAAGACACCGGGGTCTCCGGCCCGCCAAAGATTTCTAACTGAAAATTAAGAGCGCATGGGATATCCCAGAAACTTAAGGAGCAGACGATTCACACGATTCAAACTCCAGGGAATTCGCAGATGAACCTTCCTAGTTTCCATATTTTATGATCGCACTGTCACAGGACAACCATTTGCCTGAAGCATTGATAAAAATAAATTCCAAAGAAATTGCTTACGGACTTAGAAGAAGAAAATATATTTTACTTCCGTTTCATTGTATTATATATTTTTATGTAATTTATCCGGAAAATTTATTATTGTGAAAGTGACAAACACTGGTGTACCGAATTTCAGCATTGAAAAACGTGGTTGAAATGAAAGTTATAGGTAATTATAATTTACTAGCAGATCTACCTGGTTTCACACGGAACGGTGAAAATCATCTATATATACATACCTATAAAAAGAAGTGTAAATTTCGATTGTGACTTTATAACTAAAGAAACGGACCTCCGATTACTATTAAATTTTTAATGTGTGTTGGGACATATATATGTAGATGGTTATAGTGAAGTTTGTATGAAGTCGTTCCAGACGTTCTGGAGATATGCCATCTTGAAGATTTATGTGCATTTACATGGCGAAAAAATTTAAAAAAAAAATTAATAAATTAAAAAAATTAAATAACAATGCTTTATTTTAAAAAGCACTAAAAACTAATAAATTAACTTTCTACTTATACCACAGTGGTGGTTACATCTAGTTTAAAATAAAAACTTGGGATACAAATTGCACACACACACACACACTTCTAATATAATTTTACCGATAACTTAAATTTAAAATTATCAATTGGAAATATTATGAACAGTTACTGATTGCTTTTACTTATCATTGAAACGAAACATATACAAAATATTAAATTTTATCTAACTATATGCAGATGCACCCCTTCGGCTGATTATGAGACGCATAATACTATAATAGTGAAGCATTTCACGAAGGCGGCGAAATTTTTTGGATAAACTTAGGTGGTTAATATAATATATTATTCATTGTGGAAATATTTTGTTTCCACGCTACTAGGTCTAATATGTGCTAGAGCGAGAAAGAAATAGGCTTACACGTTTATAGCGCTTCCTTTTTTATACTCTAAGATGCACCCCAAGTTTTTATTTTAAACTAGATGTAACCAAAATACTGTGGTATAAGTAGAAAGTTTATTTATTAGTTTTTAGTGCTTTTTAAAATAAAACATTGTTATTTAATTTTTTTAATTTATTAATTTTTTATTTTCTTAGTTTTTAGTGCTTTTTAAAATAAAATTTTGTAATCTAATTTTTTAAGTAAAATTTTATTTCTGATTCCTTCGGTGGACCTTACCTTTTAACGTGTGAGCGGAGAGCACGGTGTTATCAATAAATATATACTTATATGCGCAATGCGCATACATTGTCCAGGTGTTTACCGCAAAACATATCCAACTGAATATATTCATATAGTATTTATTTATTATTATCTATATAAATAAAAATGTAAATGTCCGTTTGTTAGACTCCGCTAATCTCCTAAATTTCTTCACCTATTGCTTTGAAATTTTGACACAACGTTGTATTCGACTACAGCTAGGTTTTTCTATACTTATAATATTTGTGGGAGGGTTGTGGGGGGTGGGGGTGGTAGCCACCCCCCTTGGGGTTGTCCAATTTGGGCCGTGTGAGGTATCAAATTAAAGCTCTTATTGAGTACTATTAAATGGCATATTTTTTTTTCTTCTTAAAGAAACTTTACAATAGACTTTTTTCATTCGAATATCGTTAAAATGTGTGGTTTGCCAATTTGTCTATAGAGGGGTTGTAGGTTGGTGCGGGGGCCAGATTTTTTGTTTAAATGCTTTAGCATAATGTTCTACATATTTCATGGGAACATTTCAATTTTCTATGTTTAACCGTTATACGGGTTTTAGAGTGAAATAAATTTGTTCAGTTTTTTCAAGTAAAATTTTTTTACGTGGAAGTACTTAAATTAAAATCCGATAATCTTCTAAACTACTCATCGCAGAGAAAAAATAATTAGATCAAAATGTTCGCAAGAGAACGTAGATGCGATTTAATATGCATATGTCAGATAGATTCTGTACCGTTATATGAGTTTCGACCGAAAATATAATGATTATTGAAATATTTTTCAGTATATTTGCATTTGCCGTCACGGGATTAATATAAAATATCGGTCAAGTAGCATTATGAAAATGCTAAGAAAGGTCGATTTATTATAATAGTTTTTGTTGGCGATTTAAATTTTGGGCAGAGTTTTACGGTAGTAAACGTGGATGGACAATTACAATTTACTTTTGGGGTTTTTAAATTTATAATGACTGAATGGGAATCTTTCCGTTGGGCTAAAAGATGTTCATTTGAATTTCATTTTTGGCGGTTCTGTGGGTGGGGGTGGTAACCCAACCATCTCATTTGGGGTAGTCCAATTTGAGGCGAGTGTGATATCAAATTAAATCTCTTGGTAAGTACTATTAAAAAGGCATAATTTTTTTTTCTGTAAGAAACTTTACAACAGACTTCATTCATACTGTGCAGTGAGCTGCGTCAATTTATCTGCGTTTGAGTGAAAATATTGAATTCCTTCCATGAAAGATGTAAAACACTATGCTAAAGCATAATTAAAAGAAAATTCAGCAACCTGCACCTCCTTTGTACCACAAGTTCGAAAAGCACGCGTTTTAACTATAAAATGTATTTTATAAAATTTCTTACAGAAGAAAAAAAATATGCCATTATTAATAGTACATACTCAACCAAATCTTTATGTTGATATCACACACGGCTCAAATTGGACAACCCCAAGAGGGGTAGTTGACGCACCCCAATCCAGGACCCCCGAAAACGGACGAAAACGAAAATTTACGATTAGTGAATGGAGAGAAGTTATTTAAATGTATTACAGCGTCCCGTGACGGCAAACCAAAGATTTCCTCTTCAGCAATCACGCCTCAGGTTCGCCAAAAGAAGTATTCAACGTTAAAAAAATTAAGGAGCAACACCGTAGAAGCACCATAGTCTTTACAGGACCTTTCAGAGATGAACATGTTCTCATTGCTCGCATTCCTACGATTCCAACAGATATCCCATTTCAATTTAAAAGATGGCACTTCCTAATTCGAGTGGCGTTTGCAATAACCATAGACAAAGGTTTGATCTAGACGGGCATACGGGGATTGTTCCTCACATGGTCAGTTATGTTGCTTGCAGCGTGTTCTAGGCGCGGCAAACCAAAAAATCTCTATATCTGCACAGAAAATGGAACAATGAAAAATATTGTATAACCACAGGCTTCGTGAAATTATCTTTTATTTAACCAGACTGAGCCTCAGCAACGTGTAGCAGGGTACAGCTATTATGTATAAAACGCTGCAGAATTTATTTTTCTAAACTGAATAAAATACAATTTTCGATTGAGTCCTGAATAAAGCGGCCCACAAATTTTGACCAGTATAGTGCCCATGCCCAAACGGGGCGGGTGGCAGAGAGTCAGTAAATAAACGGGACAATTATTGTCCTATTTGGCTGTAATACGGCTTTTTTAAAATAAAAATTATTTTTTTATCTTACTTTTTTTCAAAATTGATTCATCTTTTGAAATATTTGTTTTATTTTTTTTTTTTTCAATTCTTCACTCTTTGGTCAAAATCGACTTCAGATTTGATCTCATCACCCTAAAAAGCACCCACTGCCCTAAAACCCATAGGTGCATTCCGATGAAGCTGCCGAGCTTCGGGAAACAAATAGGGTCCAAATGTACTGTAGCCTATGTGCAAAAGAACGATTTTTTTCGAACGGAAATTAAGGTAAATATCGATGACACGGGGGCAACGTGGAACGGAAATTGCATTTTTGGACCCTACCCATCTTGAAACATACAAAAAAAATTTTGAAGGGGTGTTAAAAAACATTGTTCCGAACCATGTATTATTCAGAGAATCATAAGCTAAAAGCCAAAGCCCACTCACTGACTGATCAATGTTTCTCAAATTCTCATTGTAAGAAGATTTAATATTTAAGAACTCACACTTGGTACAGAGGTTCCCTACAGGTATTACATGAGCACTTATAGTTTTCGGAAATTCGCCTTCTTAGCCCTACAACTCACCTAAGGACAAATCATTACAAACATTACAGTAAAGTTCACTACTTCCTGGGCAATAGCGAAGCATTGCCGGTCCTGCTAGTAATATATATAATATGTTATACAAATATTACAGAGATATATATATTATATATATTTAATAATATGCAATAAATGGTGCTTTCAGCTTTAGTAAATGATTATAAAGTCATATTAGAAAAGCTCCCACTCCATACTTATTGCGGTGTTACTCATTTGAGAAATAGAAAACATTTCTTTTAAAAAATATGAAGAATAGAATTACCCACCCCTCAGCTAAAAAAGAATCATAACAAAAATGTGCATTGACCAAATAGGCGCAAATTTATCCTAATTCAGAACTCGCCAGCACACAAAAATCTCCCCCTCGTTGAGAGCAAGGAGAAAATATGTGCGTGTTTCGAAGCAGGAAACATGTTTTTGGCAATGAACCACCGCGTTGTATTGTATTAGGATAAAGGTTGGTAGTTCTTATTCAGCTTTTTACAACCAAAAAGCCAAATAGCAATTTTTAAAATAACGAATACAACAACAAAAAATCAACCAAATCATTTGATCCGTTCTCAAGTGATGATCTTTCATACACACGGCAATTGAGCTTTCAGTTCTCACTTTTCATTTGAAACCAAATAAAACTCAAACGAACTTCACAATAGATCGAAATCACATACGAAAAAAAAGATCACACTAACAACAATGTTCTACTTTTTTCATCCATTAAATCCATGATGAAAAATACTTACGTGGAATTGGAATTAAATATCCAAATGTTTCGTGTGTAAATGCGATCTAAATTTCGTTTCAATTGATGGAATTAATATGCACAAAAATGAAATAAATTTAAGTCAGAAAGACCGAATATCATTGTTCAAATTTGACACTTGACTATCTGTTTGTTTGTGTGTTGCTTGACAATTGACTTAGTGTTTCGCCTTTTTAAATGCACATAAATCTTCAAAAATCAAAATTCTCCGGAACGGCTGGAACGACTTCATACAAAATTCACTATAACCATCTACATAATATGTATATAATATATATATTATATATGTCCCAACAGACAGTAAAAATTTAATAGCAATTGGAGATGGGGTTCTTTAGTTATAAAGTCACAATCAAAATGTACACTTCTTTTTGTATATTGTATATAGATAATTAAATTCAATTAAGGACAAACACGGTTTTCTTAATTTGACTTAATTAAATAAAAATATATCATGTCACCTTTTGTATTAGAAAATACGGACGGTAATACATCTTCATATCACATTGAAATATAAGTGTCCAGGAATTTGATGTCCTGTGACATATCAGTCATTTTATGTGAATTATTTAATCACGTCCTGACTGGTTGGCTTCACAACTTTAACGCGGTCAAAAACTCATCTGTTCCCCGAAGTGTAACAATAAGAGTGATTTATTAATGAACTGCTCCGTCGTCCTTCCGTTCTCACAGGATTGACCAGCAGCGACAGGATCTCTGCTCGGGAACTAATTTCAAATTTACCTTTTTACGGTTTGTGAGTTTCAAACTTGTCTAGAAATGTGATTCCATTCGAGACATTTTACCTAAAATTTCACTTTGAAAAGCGCCTCTCCATTGTCCTTCACTCCTCGGACCACTACGAGCCTCGAGTGTCCTTTCGCAGTATCATTTATATAGCCGAGCGCAGTTCACTGAAAACCACCGGCAAAAATGAAAACTACCCTAACGTGATTTATGTGCATTTTAATTAATTGAAGATTTCTACTGTCCACAGTGCCACCCGACATTCTTGATTATCCCACCAGCACGGACATGGTTGTGCGGGAGGGCAGCAACGTGACTTTGAAATGTGCCGCAACGGGATCCCCAGCGCCCACGATAACATGGCGTCGGGAAGGTGGGGAACCGATTCCACTGCCAGGGGGACAAGAAGGTACAAATATCGCTCACAGTTTTGCATTTCTAATCGAATCACTTAAATAAATACATTTAATTTACTCCCCTGCGGTCTGCCTTTTGTGGTGCAGTGATTAGTTACAACGGCTCGATTCTAACCATCGCGAGGGTGAATCGGCTCAACATGGGTCCGTATCTGTGCATCGCCACGAACGGCATCCCGCCCACAGTGAGCAAGAGGGTAATGCTAATTGTGCACTGTAAGTCAATTACTCTTGTCTCAAATCGTCGCAAGCGGATTCTTACGAAACCCTTTCTTGGTCTCCCCAGTCCCGCCCATGATCTGGATCCAGAATCAATTAGTGGGAGCTGCCACGGGCCAGACAATCACCCTGGAATGCCAGTCAGAAGCCTTCCCGAAGTCGATTAACTACTGGATGAAGAACGACACGATCATAGTTCCAAGTAATTGCAGAAGTGTGGTTTGCAGAGATGTTTTTTTTAACCAGCGCAGTGTAATTCAATTGCAGACGACCGATTTGTACCTGAAACTTACGACACCGGATACAAGGTGGTCATGAAGCTGACGGTGAGGTTCGTGGAGATTCAAGATTTCGGTTCGTACAAATGCGTTGCGAAAAACTCACTCGGAGACACGGACGGCGCCATCAAACTTTACCGTAAGTCATGTTTGCTAATATTGTATAATTTTCTTAAATGGAATAAGGTTTTAATACTATTTTTAAAAAATTCTTCTTCACAGGTAGCAAATTTTTTATGTGCAAAATTTATAATCTGAACTGTTGAATTGTTCCATCACATATAATTTTTTAGGGTGATTATTGCAAAATCGCGCTGTTATCTTACACTACAAACAT
Organism: Leptogaster cylindrica; assembly: GCA_963082835.1. Taxonomy (NCBI): domain Eukaryota; kingdom Metazoa; phylum Arthropoda; class Insecta; order Diptera; family Asilidae; genus Leptogaster; species Leptogaster cylindrica. The sequence continues at coordinate 20,322,270 of OY720105.1, read as the reverse complement.
TTGTAAACCTTTTCATTTCTTCTCTGTGGTGTTTTGTGGCCTTGGTTTTATGTGCTTCCTTTCATACTGCCAAATGCATGTAATTTAAGGTAAAACCAAAGCAATAATTCCTGTGAAACTATCGCGAAGAAACGGATGGAATATTTTAATCACCACACTGCACCGTACAAATTTTTATATGTGTTGGAATCGTAAAATATTACATTTTTCCACGAAAATTTTTCGGTGAATATAAATTCTATCTGTCTCTTCACCTGAGGAAACATTGTTAGAAAAGTTTGGGACTTTGGGTGGAGCTGTAACACATAGCCGCAAAAATTTCGCTAAGGAAACCATTCTATATAACTTATGTGAATAGAACAGACGAGAACCGTTATTGCATTCAATGCAGCGAATGTAAAAAGTTTTCGTTTCACTTCCAGTTTTATGAACGAATTTAGTCCATTATGGGTTGTTAGAAACTTAATTTGATTTTCATGCCGGTTTGTGGAAAGAATGCTTTTATCGACTGCATTTAGTTTACATAAATTAGATATTTTGAAGTTAATGACTAAAGACCAAATGGATTGTGATTGGATTGAAAAATCAGTTGTGCAAAAGGTTTGTTCAATTCATAAGAATCATTATTTAAAGTGAAAGGATTTATTTTCTAAACCTTATTTTCAGAATTAATTGCAATTTGCATAGTAAAGATTATAAAAAAATCACTTTTGGCAGGCCTAGAGGCTGAGGTAGATTTCAAACTGGTTTGATTGCTTGGATTGTTTGGAGTAATTTATTTGAAAACCGAGAAACAATATGGATAAATAAACTACTCATCAAAAACTTTTCAACGATACCCCACAAGAAGTGTTTTAGAAAAATTCGAATTTCCATCCCCACCCCTATCCGTACCCACCAACCCCTACGTCGGTGGTGACACCCTTAATCTCATAGAGAGTACTCTAATTTATGCAAATAAAGTTTCTCTCTGAACTTCATTAGGTTCCAATATCTTCAAAAATACGGCCGCTATATATAAATATATATATATAAACTTTAGAACAGGGGAGGTTTCGTACTCAGGGAAGTATGAAACGAAAAACTATAAAAGAATTTTTCGAAAGTCGTGGCATGGTATCGATCTCAATAGGTGGATTTTTCTTTGAAATCTACTAAAAACGTGAAAGAGGAACAGCATTAACGTCCAAAAAACTGTTTTGTTACCTACTAATTTTTTATACTCGTATAAAATAAATGCTGTTATTTACACTTCAAAATGAAATGCCTAAAGTTTCGATTTCACAGCAGCAAATGGTGTTAAAAGCAGTTTTGATCAGTTAATTTCCAAACATTTCCCGGATAACGCCCACGCCCCCGAACCACGAACATTACTGAAAGATATGGCGACCGCATCATTCAACCTCGGCGACACAACCCCAAAAATAACGATATCTCTACATCTTACCCACCGCCCCTCCCCCCTCCACTTCCACAATGAAATCCTGGATCTGCTATTGTAAATTTCTTGACTTAATTTTCTTATCTTCACTTTTTTGATATATGATTTTAAAGTTCTTTCTTGAAAATCTGAATAGCAACAATGATGTTATACTTACTGATTTTCCACTTTATGAGTATTGTTATCGAACAATAGCCGTGAAGACAATATGAAAAAACAAATCTAGTCATGTATAAAAAAATAATGAACTGCCACTGGAGACTACCGATGTCGGCACAATGAATGCGGAGCATTCAGGCAATATTCCATGTTTTGAATTTTCAGTTCCACCTCACTAGAAAAGGTAATAATAGAAACTAATAGGATAAAACCAATAGGCATATGTGGAGAATAGAAAGATTTGTGTATGTCACTCCAGCAGGATCCGTTCAGGATGTAGTGGAAAGAAATACAGAACATGAAAAATATTTTCCTGCCATAATAATTGGATTGGCAAAAACAATACGTTTGATTTTTTATTTTCAACAACAGAAATTTTGAGCTGTTCGCTAAAAATAATTATTTTAATATCATATTCCAGTGTACTATTGGAATTGTTCATGCAGAAATGATTGTGCATTATTTTTAACAGTAGTGGTTTTATTAATTTTTTTAATAAAACACTTAAAATGCAACGGCTGTTAGTTATGAAGGCCATCTAAGCCACGTAAAAGTGGCAAATGTAGAAATATGTATAAAAGGTATCCAACTGGGTGTGTTCATTAAAACTTTCTACATCGTTAAAAAATGTTACGCTTTATGAAATTTTCATGTCGTTGTGATTTGAGCGAAGGTTGTGAAAAACCTATAACGACATTATAGAGCCTATTTCGATATCACAATTCCCACAAAACTGGAAAAGCGTAAACATTTTTCAACGCCATAAAAAATTTAATTACAATATTTCGTTATTTAGTACATTATAAGTAAATATGAAAAATTATCAGCAATTATAAAAATACATACATACAAAAATACACACAAAAAAATGTCATCTTATGCACTCTTTAAATATTTGGATTATTTCAATGTATTTATACGATAATTTATAGTCTTGGTATTTTACTAATGTTTAAAATATAAGAAATCATTTGACTTCGAAGTCTAAAATCATTTTGCAATTTTCGATTAAAAAATATATTGGAAAATTTTATGAGTTTCGTTAATCAGTAAAATTCGCTGTCATATTTCTATATACGTAAAAATTAGAGCTATTTTAGCAATTTCGTTATTATTTAATTATCCGCGAGAATCGCATTTCATGCAACCCTCATAAGTAATGCAATCCAGCTTATCGAAAGTTCGATTAAGTTTACCTGTCAACGACCACGTGGAAGATTGCGGTTTTGCGTTCACCTGTAATGAAAACCGCGGTTTTGGAACTGACCAAGTGCAATTTCAGTGTGTTCAAATCCGCTCATATTCAACGATTTGCACAAAACGGAAAGCACCACCTAACGACTCTGGCATTATTATGCATAGGATACAACCCCGGACTTAAATTGTAATTCTTGGGAATTGAACCGCGATATCCCAGGGTTAGTTCGAATTTGGACCGCGTTTCCAATCATCCAATAAAACGTTTGGTTATGAATACATTGTTGAATTCACGATAAAATTACTGGTTCAAATTAAAAAAATTTTAACGTCTACTTTAACTAGATTTTCGTTACAGAATATATTCCATTTTATTTCGCTGTAAGTGTAAAGGTTCAGGGTCTTTTGAGGACTTAACGTTCGTGGTCCAAATCGTTTGAGCAGTTTTGTTGACTTGAAAACTTGTTAATTTTATCTTAAGTTAATGTCTTATTACGAAATGAAGTGCGAACTTATCCACCTTAATGATGTACCAATTGTACCAAGCTGTACCAATTCCTTGTTTTTTATTTTGCTCATTTCGCTCTATCCTACTCAAACAAAATAGAACAAGAACAACTGATAAATTCTGTCAAGTGCAACTGTTCAAACTGGGTTCATAACATAGCTATGTCTTGCACCCTGCCTTAAAGGCTTGCTAGCAGCAGCTGGACTCCCCCGATAAATCTACACCCAAGGACTTTAATAAACGTAATTCTTTCATCCTGACAAGCAGTATGCATTATCTGAAACTAAAAGCTGCAACCAATAATTCCCATCTTGCATTGCGAGTTTTCCACTTATCTTAGGACTTGACAAGAACCTTTTAAAGTGTTTAAAATTGAGAACAGTTTATCCTGGAAAAAAGTCAAGAACTAATTTCCTGATTGAATGAGCACTTTGAATAAAGCACTACTCGACGTGAAGGACAAGGGGTGCTGTAAGTGGGGCGAGTTAAGTGATAAGTACATGATATAAGGGATTTCCATCCGAGAAGTTGATATCGCAAAGTTTTCCTCGTCAGTTCTTTAACAACACCATCTCATCATTAAAACGCTGCAACCAGCGTCAACTTCAAAGTGATTAAAACTTTCTTGGTAAGTTCGGTTTCTAAAGGGTTCGGTCCGACATTTTTCATGGGGTGTCTTTTGTTCCATCCGTTCATCCACCGTGACGCGCACACCTTTGATGATTTTTAATTTTACGGAATTCTTGCCATAGTTTAGTGGTTACTTTTTGCACCGTTATGTGCTCCTTAATAGTGCGAACTTATTTCTCTTCCAGATATTCCCCACACAACTTTGATGACGACGGTTGCGCCAACAGTTCCATTAAACACTGTTCCTGCGATACACAAAGGCACAAACCATAAAGGTAGGTTTTCCTTTCTTTCCGATGTTCTTTTAATGTCGTCCTGAATGCTCGTAAATGCTCCGGAATGTTTTTATAATGCACACTGCATCCTCTGTTTAATGTGCGGATAAAATGAAAATGTCATCTTGAGTTAGTCGTTGTTGTGCAGTCCTACACCTGGATCACCTTACAGCGTGTAAATGTGCTGTTGGACTTTAGTTTCAAAGGGAATTAAAACAGTTTTGCCAGACCCGCGAGGACGCCATTCTAGACAGCAGATGGAACGCCACAGACGTCACTGCACGTAATCAGGGGCTGAAGGCCGCTATCGAAATAACGTGACGTGGTTATCATTTTATGACAGCGAACTCCAATAAAAATAAATTTCTCCACGGGACGCAAGCAATTCTCTTATTTCGCATTCGGTAAAATTCCAACTCACCCAGGCAACGAAATAGCCAAAATGACTTTTGAGTATTCGAGGTTTGTGCATATTGTACACTTGCTTCGTGTTTGCGGCGAGTAACCAACAAGGCGCCCCAGCATTTAATGACTGCTAATATGAAAACACTCCACAGAAACATTCGTCCACGTTAGTTCGCAATAAAAAATCATCTCTAAAAGTTACGAAAACCTTTCAGGGAATAAGAAAATAGGATCCTGGACAACATGAATCCTTACTCCACGAGCAGCTTGCATTATAAATCAGACAATTCACATTTTAACCAATCTCCTGCTGGTGACCCAACATTCCTTTTTCATCGTCTGTCATTTTATTTATAACTCAGCTTAAAGACAAGACGTTTTTATTGCGATTTAGTCACGTGACCGTTAAAATGTCCTTGCTGTAATAAAGTCTATGTAGGTGACGTTCGTTCGTAAAGGTGATTCTATTCCTGAGCAAAGTCCCAAGAAAGCAATTTTATTGAAAACGAAATGACATAGAACTTTTCGTGATGTAGGTTAGTTTTACGAAAGTGAAAAGCAACAAACCCAAACTAGCTTCGAAACTATGTATATAGTGGTGGCGTGATCCGGCATTTGTTGCAAAAATTGTAACATTTTGTGATCATGCAACAAAACGGAAATAACGAACATAAGTAGCTCACTGGAGATAAGACGATTTTACAAGAAGCATTATTTAAAAACCACAGTATTCATGACAATCTTATTTAAATTGATTTTTCGATAAATAAGCGATTTCTTGGTAGCAATTGTTTGTTCTAATTGAAGAATAACGACCACTTCATACATGATTCCCACCTCCAATTGCCCAAAAATCTGACATATCCGTGAGCTTAATATTCCTGTTTTGTTATATTTCGGTAAATAACGTAATTCACTAATTCATTTCCACACAAATTTAGTTCTAGAGAAAAATGTAATTTACAAGTCCAGCATGGATCTTCTCGCTGCTTCAACAAATAACGTGGTCGTAGGCGCGACGTCCAGTTTATGGAATTCTCCAGACACACTGAGGGACCGAAGTGAGTATTAAGGCTCTGAATGTTTACAGAATTAAATTTTGTTTCCTCATCCCTCACCACAAATGTGGAGGTCATCAACTTCCTCAAAATTACACTCTCAACACTACTTTTCTCTTCGTTTAATATTATCTGTTATTTTTGTTTAATTCAAAGAAGCATTTTTATTTACAAAATAGAAAACATCTCGAATTCGCATTCGACAATGTGAGATGTTTTTTTTAAAGTTTTCCTTATTTCTTACAATTTATTGTTCACTGTCAATATTTTTTCTCTCAGATGATTTTCTAATTTGAACTTCATCGCTGCCGAACCCCAAAATGAAAGTTTTCCAAAAACAAAACAAAAACGTATATAAAGTGTGACCATGTCTTCTTATGAAGGCACTTTAGCACCGGAAAAAGTGAAATGTTTTACACAAGTACAAAAGGATTCCATCCTTTTTGTGCCAAACGTTTCGTTGAGTAATAGAAGCACTCCTCGGGGAGCTCTTGATATCGAGCAATTGCTAGTATAAGAAACAAATAGAAGCAATTCTCGTTTGATAAAAAAAGTGAAAAAATAAAACCCACCAGCCTTTACCAACTGGGAGAACACTTGTGAAAATATCAGGGACAAAAAAAGTGTCTTGAACCACCCAACTTTCATTATTCTTCTGGTTTTATAACTCTCGTTTGACATCAAACATTTCATATTTCGCTCGACGAAATCCTCCCATATGAACTGGCAAGTGTAGTCCTTATTCGGTAATACAGAAATTTTCTCTTATAAAATTTCTTAAGGCTTTAATTTTAAGACAAATGATTTGTGTTCTTAAAAATTGGAATTTATCGTTTCTGCTTTATGAGCACAAACAACTTTTCTTTTCTTCAACTCAATTCTGTTTTTTGTGCATGTGTCGGGATAAAGTGCGGACAGCGGATGAGCCTTAGTTCGCACTCCATTTTATGTCCTCCAACCTCCGTAATGTTTAGTACGCGTCAGTTGAACGTGATATTCCAGGATGCGGATGCTCCGTGAATCCAAATGCGGATGATGTCAACCGTATTAACAGCTATGTGATGTAACTCCGTTCTGTACGGAAAATATGTGAGCAAGGATATCTTACTTTCAGGAGTAATATTTTTCTAAGGAGGTTACTGCAAGGTATGTAGGAAATATTTGAATTGATGGTAAAGCATGTAAACGAGAATGCTATACCGTAACGATGAAGGAGTTACCTCATATTGTGCTGACTCTTACGGAAAGCATTTCAAACGTCTCGCTAAATTCCCAGAAAAATAAGGATAATTCCAGAATTGTGTTGAAAAAAATGGGTTGCTCAGCTAAAAGATTTTTGGTAGTCAGCACAAACCCATGTATTTTAATTTTACTTTTTTTAACCAAGTGAACAAAGATCTAAAATTAGTTTTATATATTTTACATATTCCGAAACAGTTTATATTTCAAATTATTTTCAGTTCAATATTTTTCATTATTCTTCGCAATATTTAAATTACAAAAATATCGAAAATATAAACAAACAACAAAACAATTAACAGCAAAATCACCATGAATGAAATTAACTTTTAATTAATTTTTTTAATTGTATAAAAAAACCAGAAATATCCGTTACAAAAGCACTGGAAGTAATTGAACAACAAAAATGCGGAGAAAATGCATTAATTTCTACATTATAAATTTTTCTTTTCGAATCAGAATTATTTCACGGAACATCAATGAAATCCATTACATCCTTCGTATCAAAGTTAATAATATTTTTTTAAATTAAAGCATTGATGCAATTCCAGATCCCGATCATAACAATTACAGAAGCGATAGTCCAAGTACTTCAATACAACGAGAGGCCAATCATTTAACTGAACGTGGAACATCCTCGTCTGTGGGCACAGTCCAACAATCAACACTGGCGTTGCATATAGTGTTAATATACACATATATACAGTTTATAGTATAGCAAAGTTCTCGTTTTGTGACGGGTGTCAGGTGAAGTAATCAGTAATGTAAATTATTTTGCATAAATGAAAAATACGTAGTCACACGAAAGAGAGCAGCAGAAAAGGTGAAAAAATAAAAAAAGTATTCCGTTAACGGACATTAATATCCTTTGAAAAAGGATATCCTCAAACGAATGATAAAACTTTTTTCGATATTTTGAAATATTCTATGAAAATCAGAAATCAGAAATTGTATTATAAAGTGATAAAGGGAGAAATTAGAGTTAAGTGTAAACCATCGTTTCTATTTATATTTCAAGAAAAATGTAAAATAATTGTATATGAGACTGCGATGAAATTATATCAGCTTATTTAAAGGAATAGTTAAAATTAAAAGCAAATACAAATCGCATACCAAATGTGCATGTGTTGAAAAACTCGTGGTACATGTGTGTGTCATTAATACAAATAAGTAAATAAAATGAGCTTTCAAGCTTACCCTGTGAGCGAGATACTAGTTAAGTTAATATTAACAATTAAGCCAGAAGTTAATAAAAAAAACAATATGGAAAATCTACATGCACTTGTTTTTTTGAATACCCAAACAAAATCTAATGATTAATATTTATTCAAACTACGCAGACTTCCTAATATGATTCGTAAATTACATTCTTTTGGTTTTTCCGAAATATGATGTTTTCCATTGGAAATTGTAAATGATCTATACCTTTCTCGAAAATTTTAATTAGAATATATCGCTTGATATATTTCATTCCAAAATTTAATTACATTGTGCCATTTGTGCTTGGAATCGTTCTGCATCCTTTTTCAAAGTATTTGCTCTTTGATTCACGCAATGTTGGGACACAGACTTTTGTGCACTAATTTCTTCATGTTCCCCATTTAAGTAGGCGTCACGATTTTTTTTAATGAGCTGTGATCCTCTGTAGGTTAAAACACCACAATTATCGAAGCAAATTGGATTTGATTCTTTTGGGCACCGCTGATAAAATAAAACGAAATTTGTATCAAACTCTTGGAGACTTTTAGAAAAGTATCTAATGGCATTGGGCAACACTGGGAAGTTTAATCCCCCGTCTACAACGCAGTCAGTGATTTCAGCCACTTTACTCTTGGCAGCTTTAACAAATGTTTCGAAAATTGATTCCTTGCATGAGTTTCCTTTTGACACTATTTCCAAATTAATCACCACTTCATTCACTTGATCGTACCCAAAACTTGCAATTTCTTTTCCCCTGAAGAATTTTTCCAAAATTTCAGGTCTTGCATTTGCCATTTCTCTGACCATTTTCGTTGCTTCGTCCAAGAGCCAATTGTAAGCTACTTTAACGTTTTTCGCTTTTTCTGTTTTAACATCGTCATTTGCAACTTCTTTTATAACACGCTCTGCTGTTGCAGCAAATTTATGGCGGATATCGTCAATTTCAGGAATGATAGTTGCTTCGATTTCTGGAGTTTGGCTGTACCACTTTTCTTTGAGAGCGGAAATTCGGTTATTTCCCGTCTGCATTGCATCCTCTAAGCGATCGCCAAAAGTGCTCTAATTTAATAAAAAGTGAAAACTTACATTAATGTTATAGAGATGCAATTCTACTTGCCTGTAAAGCCCCCAAAAAACATATTACTGCGTAAAATTTCATTCTGTATCTGGTTCTCTTTCTGCTAAACACAAATTGACTGCAAATGTGTGACACCATTGCTTTTATATTAAAAGGTGAAGTAAATGTTTCTATGGATACTCAGTGTCAATTGATGCGTTCGTAAATACTTAAAAGATAATAATTTAATTAATTCTTTATCTTCGCGTATCCACTTAAACTACTCCAGTGATATTTATCGGAATTGCTCTTTGATTCGCAGCAAAATAATTATGTCATAATTGAAGACGTGGGTGCAAAAACCAGATAACTCCACTTTTCACAGAAATTGCGTTTTCCACTGATTTTATATAACAAACTAGCCGGTCTACCCGGTTTCACCCGGTCAGTTGGTAGAATGATTGTTATTAATTATCATGCCATTGATTCATCATCATTTTACATTCTTATTGTTGTTCGCCTCTTTAGTTATATTCATTGCTTCTTCTCTGCATGAAAACAGGACAAACCTTTCGTATTATAATAACAATATGAAGTGTAATGTAATTAGGTATATTGTAATACAAAAAAAAAAATTAAAACAAATTAGTTAATTATAATTTAACTTCACATTTTTGCAGAACTTAATTGATATAAGTAGATAGCCTGACTTTTCCATTTTGTGTAATAATTCAATTTAAATATTGGTCTACCAAATTTCACCCACGATGCCAAAGAGAATAAATATTCAGAGGACTTCCTTATAAACAATGTTTTTTGGTTTTTAATTGGGCGGCACTAATATTACCAGACTCGTGGGCGAACTTACTCGTGAGCAAGCAACATAAAACTGACCGTGGGAGAAACAATCTTCCCTTAAATCTACGGCGGCATATTTTAAAGTTTGACCCTGAAACTTGTTAATCGTCATGACGAAACAAACTTCGATGGGAAATTGTAGTCTCTTAAAATCAAAGGGGAGGTCATTAGGTATTAAGGGAATACGTGGCATGACAGGAATAACAGTGTGAGGGACATTTTCCCCGGCAACAACTAAAATTTCCTCAACCATTTTCTTACTTTTAAAAACGAACTGTACAACACCAAGTCACTCACGCAAATGATACCAAATGCGCGGCTGCCACTCACTTTACCCCTAGCCATTAGGCAGACACCCTGTTACAGATATATTTTAACCATTACAACAATACAACAAATACAACTACTCCACCACTCCCTACATAATCTTTTTGTTTGTTTTTTTTAAATTTAGGTCTTGAATTTAATTAAATTAAAGTTTGATTTTATTCTTGAAGACACGATAATAAATTGTTTCTACTTGATAATAAATTGTTTCTACTTAAAATACTTTCTTATCATTAATTGCTAATTAAAGTTAAAGTTACGGTTAAAGTTAAGGTACGGTCAAAGTGTTCTGTTTTGGTTTATTATTTTCAATAATAAACCTATGTAATCGAACACGAAAAAAAAAATTATAACCCCCCCTGAAATTTTGTCAGTTTACGTTTTGAGATATGTAGATTTCAAAAAACGAATAAAAAAAAATCCGTCCGTCCGCCGTCCCCCGTCCGCCGTCCCCCGTCCGCCGTCCCCCGTCCGCCGTCCCCCGTCCGCCGTCCCCCGTCCGCCGTCCGCCGTCCAGGCTTTTTCTCGGAAACTACTGGAGATAAATTAATTAAATTTGGTTCAAAAATCAAGTGACATCTGACAACGGTCCTAACAGCTCGTGGGTCCGATCGACGTATTTTGAGGGGGGGAAATTGAGGAACCAAATATTGAAAAAATCATATTTCCGAAACCGTTCAAGCTTTTTTCATAAAACTCGGAATATACAATGGTCTAATATTACTCAATAGAACACATTTTATTGTATGGATTTATATCAATTGGTTTTTGAGTAATAGAATTTTGAAATTTTTAATCTCCATAAATTATTCCATTTGTTGGTGGATCAAAAAACGTGAAATCATTTCACATGATCACTACTGCCATCTAGCCGTGACTTGAAAAATGTCACATTTTTTGGAAATAATAAACCGTTGTGTAAAATTTGCAGTGTTTTTTGATTTTCTTTGATAAATTTCAAAAAGTGAACTTGCAGCATAACAAGAGTGCTCCTTTCACTAAAACACACAATTTAATATAATACACTACAGTAACACAAACTATATCCACTGCAGGACAATCAAAGCTACGCTGGAAAATTACTGAGCTGTGTGCTTCTTGATTAATAATAATCTAATGATAGCATGAGGTCTTTACATGATAATAATAATCAGACTTCAAGAGAAATATTTGATTTGACATTTAAATGAAAATTGCAAATTCGCATTCATTGTCCATGAACAAAAGGACTTCAAACTCTCCTTTTTATTGGTATTTTCCAGCAGTTGAAAGCTCCTTAGATTGTTCATAGTGGAATTATTACAAGTTTACTTTGAATTGTATTTGAAAAGAAAATATTATTCAAAGGAGCATTTCATTATCTTTACTTTCGTTATTGAGCATCATTTTAGTGCACTCCATAAAATTTCCGATACAACAATCCACTTTAGCTGCGTCGAGTCTCCATTTCCGACATAACCGCTTTAATTCAAAGCCCATAAATTTTCCCTCCCATAAAATGGTTGTTTTTTTGTGTTCTTAAAGGGGAAAGAACATATTTAAGAGGCAATAACATTCTCTAAATTACAAATAAAATATTTTTGTACGCAATGGTAACTGGAAACAATGAATGCGTACATTATTTTTGATTTACTAAAGTTTTAATCAATTTGATTTCAAGTAGTCATAACAAGCATAAAATTCAGTCTCCACATTTTATTACTTACTTAAAGTGTATTTTTCATTAAAATCAGGCGAGTTTCGAATATATATAACTCTTATGGTTATTGTAAAATCACATCTACTTAAAATTTGGTTTTATTTCAAACGAACGATTGTAATTTTAATTTAACGTTCGAATAAAAGAAGCTAATAATAATTACAAAAACTGAAAAAAAAAAATTTTTAAACTTTCCAAAAAAAAGATTTTTCAACCATTTTTATATACTAAAACAGACTTCCGTGAAAATTCAGATTTCTTTTATAAAACTGTAGAAAATGAATTCTTTTGAAGTAATTTTTCTGCTATCATGGGCACATAACATTTTCCAAAATATAGGGATAAAAGTCTGTACCTTTAGTGCCTTTTGCATTACGGCATACAGTGTGTTTCTAATTAAATTAAAATGCGTTAAAGTCGCCTTTGTGGCATGCCATGTGTTAAGTAAGCTCATATGTCGACAGCCACAGTCTAATCAACCTTTGTTGCTATAAAAGGACCCAAGGTTTAAAAGCAACATGAAAATTATTTCTTTTTTTTTTAAAAAAAAATTTCCACTAAATTACCTGTAAAAAAGCAGAAAACCAAGTTTCCCTTCCGCCAAGTTTTGCGTCCAACAACTTTATCCATGGCAAACCAGAAAGAAGAGCTTAAAACTGCAGAACTCCCGAAAAAATAGCACATCTAAACTACTTTAATTAATTTCCCCACTAGATATAGTAATAAGCGACGGGGAGAGGTATAGGGGTGCACGCTGCATGAAAGTTTCAAACGTATAAAAACACATCAACGTTTGCGAAGTTAAATGATTCGCCTCAAGGACCGCGGCCGCCCGCAGTGCCCGGCAGACCTTTCACCTCTATGGGTTTTGATTGCTAATTTGCCTTCACACTGAAAAAGCGGGAATATGCTGGCAAACCGCACGGAAGAAGGATTTCTTTGCTCCAACCGCACACCCTGTTAATTTATTGTGTTTTAAACTTTTCGGAAAATTGTAAAAAAAAAACTCCAACGAATCGACAATGAGTGTTTTTTCTAGTATTCGTTAGCCCCCTAGCGCCCCGCACGTTTTTCGATCACCTCATTGTTCAGGTCCGCAACTTTTGTGCAAAATTACCTCGATTCGGTTGAGTTTAAAATTTCAAGGACTATTATGCAGTCATTCTCCTCCTGTAAACATGCCTGTTTGCCATGCAATGGAAAGGCAGAACAATTCAGAAAATATAATTTTGAAAAAAAGAGGCAAAAAACAAAATTCGTTTGACTTGAGTGGGTTGAGGTATTGTTCGCTATTTGCACTCCGGTTGGTTAGCTTTTGCCGTTCCAGTTTTCCAGTGGCTGGATAACAACGCTCAATGATTCCAAATAAACAAATACAAATAAAACGAAAATTAAGTATTTCGGAAATCAGGGTGCAGTGAATGGACGATGTGATAGACAATTCGATCCGAGAGAAATTACAATTCACGTTTTACATTGCCTGAAAGTCGAACATTTATTTCAATATTCGATTGAAATTCAAGAAGCGGCGATTTGATCCGAGTGAACGGTGTTTTATAAATAAAATGTAAAATGGGTACAACTGCAACACTGTAACAAGGAACTTGTTAAAGTGTGTATTGTATTTCTATATTTTCCACTTGATGTTGAAAAGCTATAGAAAATTTATAGCCAATAAGTTCCAAATTCAGTTACTTTGAGTGCTCGAAAACCAGAAAACTAAAACTTCTGGAAATAATCATTTAAAAGTTCAAGGCTGAAAACTCAGGCCACAGGTTACAGTTCCGTTTATACCATCAAAACACAAGTGCGAAAAATTTTAATTGCTATTTTAATATGGCAAGTTGGACGTATCAAAAACTATGAAACATTTTTTATTACGTTGCAAAAAATATTTCCAATTGCTTTCCTAAGTTAAAGGAAAAGGAACACGTTGGAATGTTATTTTAGGAATGCTTCAAAATCTTCAAATTGTATCAATAGAGAAATTTGAGGTTGAATCTATTTGAAGTAATTCAAAATAAATTCCCAACGTGTGATTGAACTCAATTTCAATTTTTGTTTAATAACGAATTCAGAAAATCAGTTAAACTGACAAATTAAGCAAAGTTGTAAGAGATATGTGTTCGAGAAAATAAAGTATCAATTTATTACAAAGAAAACACAAAAAACTGATTCTGAAACAATGAAATGTTGATAATTCCGGTGATACACGATACGGGAAACGTCATATTTATAAGCGATACGATTTCATATCGTGTGACTCGACGATAAGCAATATGGTGTATCGCTTATAAATATCCCAAAAATTTCGGAATATTTTCGGCACATCAAAGGAATTTGCGGGGTTCAAATTTCCCGAGTCACACCACACAAAATTTTATGTACACAGTTTTGAGATTACTGCTCTTACGGGCGTCGCGGTAGTCTTTGAATTGCAAAATACAGGTTGCAAGCTCATTTTTGCTTATCGTGTGACTCGATGTCACAAAAATATCCCACAAAGATATTTCCTTGTAAGACGTTTTCCGTATCGTGTACCTCCGCCTTAAAACAAATTTAAATTCTTTCACTTGCCACTGTTGTTCCGAACTTGAATGCATTTAATAGAAAAATAAAAGTAATAGAACTTAGAAAGCACGAATTCTATAAATAATATTTCATTACTTACAACAACATGAATGTTGATTATTAAATACTATAAGAATATAATTTCAATTTATTTAGTTATATGCTTGATAAAAGTACCAAAATTAATTATATTTTCCAATAAAACTACTCCTAAAATATATTTAAATAACTCATTACTTAATTGAAAAAATATTTTAAATAGAAATACAAATTATTTTAGCAAACTCACCATGCCCACCATATGCCCAATATCCAAAGAGTTGTTTATAATTAGAGAAGCTTTAAGCTTTAGCGGTAGGAATCCATGTTCTCAACCTCCAGTTATTCAGGACACAGAAAAACTAAAGGATTAAATCTAACTGTTATACGAAATTTCAAAGTCTGACTAAATTATATTATTTTTTTATTTATTCCATTATAATGATGATATGTTTGTTTGTTTTCTTTTTATGTAATCGACTTGCCAATAATAATTACCCACTATATTCACATTGTTCAATAATAATATTTATTTATTCTATTACTAAGATAGATAAAATACAATATCCTTACATTTTTCATAAAAGGGTCAGCTCATGAAGAGAATTTTGCATTATTTTCTTCAAATACTTTTTACTTCTACTTTTAACAACAAAAAACATCAGAAATAAACCAATATAATTAGCTAAACTTATTTTTAAAAGAATTCACAATACTTTTGTATTCATCTTCACACAAGCTTCAAATATCGTAATAGTGTGCACTGTGTAATTGAAACAATTGATCGATTAGAGTTTTTATACTGTAAAAAATAAAAATAAAATTAAAAGAAAGTAGACAAAACTTATTTAACGAAAATATTTAATTAATAATTTCGTTGAGCTTATTGTATTGTAGATAATATTTTAATTTCCTCAGAATATTGTTTGCCCCATTAATACAAAAATCAGCGGCCACAGCTTTTTTTATAATATCAAAAGAAAAAATCAAGGAATAGACATAATCAGTCTTAATAACTACCAATTTATTATATTTTAATACGCAATGTTATTAACAGTTTTCACTTAAATTATGTAGACTCTGTAATAAAAATATACATGCGTAAAATATAATCAGAAGAAGAATGTCAAATTTTTGTAAATGTTTGTGTTTAGAAATTTTCTTAGTAAATAATTTTAAAGCAAACAAAAATATGACATTACCATAAATTCTTAAAGTATGTTTGAAAAAAAGACAGTCATATCGAAAAATTAATACAATTACATAATATCTATATTATTTTTCCTATTTACTATGACACTAAAAAACAGTTTCTTCATTTTTGTTTAAAAATAAAACTAATACGAGTAAATGAGATTTTGTTTTTCAAGAGATATAGGTACCTATAAATATTAAACAATTTTCTTTTTATTATTTCTTGTTTTGTAAAAACAGAAAAGCATGTAGGTAATGCAAGAAATATAAAACCAATTAACAATAACTGATATATTATAAAATAAAGTGAAAAAAATTACATCCGGAGCTTTTCTCATAACAAAAAAATTAAGATTTTTGCTATAACTCTTTTTTTTATATATATTTAATTTTAATATTGAGTGAGTGTTGTTTTTACTACTCCAAGTCCTTGACAAAAATAATACAATCATATATCATTAAAATCAATCATCATTAAAAAGGATTTCATGAGCATATAAAATATTGTTCAAGTTTCTTGGAAGTAATTAAAACAATTTTTTAATTGGTTTATTTCAGCAATATATTTCCAGAGACATTTATTCACTTTAATAAAACTATTTTGACTAATATGTTGCCTGACAAACACATTTGACTTCTTTTTAACATTTGTTTTTGATGCGAACATTTAGACAAGCTAAATTTTTGAACATTAATTACATAACACCATTTATATTGTCCTATATAATATATGTATAATATTTTGTTTCATATTCACAAAGAATTGAATTAAGTGCCTTACTAAAAATAATTTTTGTTTTTGATTTTAGTGTAACAAATATGTGTAAGAAGAATACTGCATCAGGAAATGTCTACTGAAATAAAAACCAAAAATTCACAAATTTTACAATCCAAAATGAACTCAAATTTCTAATTGAAATTCTTAACTAATTAGTATATATACAAATCATTAATACTGTAACATTGAAAGGACCCGGCTGACATTACAAAATGCTATAATGAACAGTCATCGAAACCGGAAGCAGCTCACGAAAGCAATCGTCGCAGCTTCAAATAATCGAAGCTTTACAGTGCAGTTAACCACAACAAACACTTACATCTATTCTAAGGTTTTCTTTACTTCATTCTTGCTCCTCCGAAGCCTACGCTTATACAAAATGAGTACGACTACCTCTATTTAGAACTATTTAAGCTATGGATTTATTTATATGTATGTACAATGTGTTTGGGTACCTTGGTCAATCAGTTCCTCGCAATTGATCCTGGACTAAAGTTCCAGTCGAGCAGTGATGCTTGTGGGAAAGCAAAACCGAATCCTTTCTGGCCAATGCGTATGACTACAAGTGTATGTACAATGTACATTGTACAATGACTCAGTTTCAAATACAAGTTGTAAGCTACATCTTATTGATTAGTCGGTTTGATTTATACACTATTCCATTTGTGAGGGAAGTTGTCAAAGTACTGCTACACTGATGGACAACAGAATCATCACTATCTGCTCGTATACTATGTTTATTGTTCTCCTTGGCTTTGCAGATGAGGGAACTTCGTGAATGTTGTCCTCGTTCTCTCCAAGGATGAAACCTACAATGGAGAAAAATGAATGAGATATTGTACTGACTTTTAGAAGTTTGTGCAATAAATTTTCAGATTTTATCGATTCTGTTGGAGAATTGTGTACTGCAAGAGCTACTTTCGTTGCTCCAACAATTTTGAATTATTGCATATGATACGCCTTTCGAAAAAAAAACACAAAAATGAAAAAATATGAAAAAGTAGTAAGAGAACTGAAAATCTTTCAAATTGGGATGCTCCAGCCTTATCCGAATCTAGAATCTGCAAGGACCGGCCGTAATAAAATTTAAATTCAAGTCTTCATTATCCGGACATGAAATGAAAAGCAATCTGTACACTTTTATGTGTCTTCTTTCCTGAATACGACGTAATTCCTGAGTATACGATCGTAACAATATGTTCCAAGCATATTTGGCCATAAATTTATTACAGGAAGTGCAAACACCAAAAATGGGCGACTGTACTCAATGAGGACCGCACAAGAACATTTAGATAACTCGAAAGTTTAAAACTTGATATTTGCAACATGAATGCTTAACTTCGAAAATATGTGTAAACTATAATGTTCTGTTTAATTTCCGGGATCGTCAGGACATTTGGTAGGGTTAATGTAGAACACATTGTTTTGGAGAACAATCGAAGGGGAAAATGTGCATGTCTACTACCAATCCGAATCAATACAAATCCGATTAATTGTAAGGCTTTGGGGAAGCACCCAAATCATCCTGTTGTCGGCGTGATGACTGTTTATGATGAAGAGTTGGGCACTATTATCATTACTGTAATTCTAACTAATTAATGATCTGCACAAGATCTTTGCTCTAAAGTTCAGAGCCGAGAAGGAGAAGTGCAGCTTGATTTAAGGAGTTTTATTTTATATTATATATTGAATCCAGTTAGATTTAATTAGGCAATTTAATTAGACCATAACAGCAAAAAAACTTTCTGAGAGAATTATTTATATAAAATAATTTTCAAAAACCACTTATGAAAAAGTTTAATTACGGATTTCAAAGATTAGAAATTGGTTAGAAAATCAAAGTAAATACTATAAGTTAATTTTATATGACCCAATTTAGAAGGAGTGGTGCGGAGAGGAAAGAATAGAGTCGATCATATAAAGGCGTTGCAAAAGCATTAATATGAAAATATTGTGGGGAACGTAATTGGTTTAGAGTTGCAGACCAATTATGAAATACCATAGATGTAGAACGCCACAGTTTTAATACAAAAGAAAAATGTTTGTTTAGAAATCGTGTAAAAAAATCATCCAAAAACAGTTTTCGAATTCTAAATTATTGAAAAGTCATGTAAAAACGAAAGATTTGCTTCTGTAAAATATGAAGATCGTGAAAAAAAGGGCAGTGTAAAAACTAAAATAGTTCCGTTCAAATAATAATTAGTAATTTTAATACGTATTTATAACAATATTTAACGACAAAAACTTAAAAGTTAATACGTAATACGTTAATATAATTATACCTAATTATATTTAATATATATTTAATATTCAGTAAACAAAATCACCATGTTTGTATAAAAATAATTCAGGCTTATAAGGTAACACTAAGAAGGTGTTGCCTGATTTTGCTCATATTTGACCTTAACCTTACGAAGTATTATTGTATATCAAATTACTATCTTAACTGAAGCTTGTAGCTTAACAAGCTTCTCGCGTTATCGTCTGGCCAAACGGACAGATACACAGGTACACATGCATAAAACAGTTTCTTTATACTTTCTAGTCATTAAATAGAAGTACTTCTTTTTTTCTGTCAACGTCATTTGCTCAAAACAAGTACATGTACAAACTTCAACCTACCCTTTATCTAGGGTATAAAATTGAGAAGGGGAATACGTGAATTCGTTGTTAATGTTTGAATACCTAATATTTATTGATTATAAACTCCTTTACAAAATAAAACAAAAAACTATACAAATTTTTATCTTAAGACATTCAAACACATAATTATTGATGATTCCTACTTTAAACAAAAAGCAAGTTAATAAAAACGTCTTAAAAAGCAACCAAATTATATCCTCCTTAGCAATACATTTTTAATCGGAGTTGTGGAAAGCCAAAACAATCTATTACGCATCTTGTATAAATTTCTTCTGGAAATAATGTTTCCGAAATTTCTGCGCCAAAAGTCGAGACTTTCCATCTCATTACGTTTTGTAATTCACTTAAAAACATTCCATTCCTCAATTTAAAACATGCATTCGATACATAAAGAGAGAATAACGCAAACTAAAAAGAACTTGATTCAGCAAATTTCTCATTAATATCAATTTCAAACAAGCACAGTGCAAACAAATATTGGGAGCACCAATTAGATTGGAAATTACCGTCCAACCCTCCCCCAGTGACTATTGACAAATCATTAAGACGCGGTTCGATGAAACTAAATTCGTGCAAAGAAAATACTGTTAATGTTCCATCGGGCAACAATTTCATGTTTCATTGATTTCGAGTCGAATATAAAATTAAAGGATTCAAAAATATCGCGTACCTTTTCGTTTGCCTGGACTTTCAGTATCGTCATCTGGATCGATGCTTTTCGAATGGTACATCTCTGTGCCCTTTCTCTTTTTACCTGTAATTAGAATAAGACGGGAGTAGTCATCTCTGGTCGAAAATCTAAAATCCCGAATGGCCATCATGACGGATTTAAATGCATTAAATTTGTCTACGATTTTGGGGGGAGGGTCGAAACAAAACACAGAAGGTCAAAGCGGATTAATGTTTCATAACAATCGCGGAATGTGACTAACTCACCTTTGTAGCGCCCTTCGTGCGGATCCAGAGAGTTCACTGCATTCGGTGGGATCCCTAAAAAAGGATTTTCAGACTTAGTCAGGATTTGAAATTTTAATGCGTTTTATTTATTCATCGTGAGAACTTGCTGCATGCAAATGTTTATCATACTTTTAATATCATTGCGGGACTATACTTAATTCCGCTTCAAAAAATTAAGAATATAATCTTAATGACATTCGAGCTAAGTCGACTAACTCCTATTATTTATAATTAAAAAAGTGGTTTTTGCTTTTTAAATTACCAAATTTCACAAAATTATTCGTGGGAACATTTTTGCCGACGCGACGCTGGATAAATCAGATTTTAATTAAATATAAGTGTTCTGTTTTATTTATTCTTCCTTAATTCGAAAGTATATGTCCAAATATTCACAAGAAGATTCTATAAAAGCTTACAAACTTTTATCCTTTTCAACAGGAGCATGAATGGAAAGGAAATACGGACTTGTCTAAATATCTCCAGTGCTACTTCTGCACGAACGAAACTTTTCCAGCTGAATACTCGAACTGACACCAGCACTAGGACTAGTACGAAGTATCTGTGAGTATGATGAAAACTGATCCTTGCCATTTACATAATTTGCTCCTTCATGCCTACAATTTGATTAAAAAACCATTTGCCAAATGAGAGATAATAAAGGACTCAGCATCATATCCGCAGTATCAAGCGGCAGCATGCCAGAAATGAATTGAGTTGTGGAAGAGTTCAATCTTGGTCCTCGAGGAGCACTTAAATACTTTGCTAACTGTTATTAAAGGAAGAGTCCTTGAGAACAGGCACCAATGCTCCTTCAGGCTGAAGAACGTGATTGTGAAGGGAAGTAGTTCTCAACTAGAAAAAACGATTAAAACCTGACAAGAACGTGATTCCTGAACAAAAGTCACTCCCGGAGCATTACGTACAGCACCGACACTCCAAGAATACCAAACTAGCATTATCATGTCAAACCCAGTTTGGTATGCTTAGCAGCCATCAGCACACTCCTAATTAGCATAGCACATAATTGTTACACAGAATCGTATTGTCGCTACACAGTACTCACGGTACAGCTTGATGGTTCCATCGGTGTCTCCCAGCGAGTTCTTGGCAACACATCTGTACGATCCGAACTCGGACGAGGTAACCGGGTTGATGTGCAGCCTCATGATGACTTTGTACTCGTTCTCCTCGGTGATATTCGATACGAATTTTGCACCTAAAAATTCAAGTAGAAAATTATGATAATTAGCTGCCATAACACTTCGACATATTGCAACATGGCCGGGAATGGCGGAGTTGCAGCGGTTCCAGTGGATGCGAGTAATACCAAAGTCAGACACTAACCGAGCACATGCAGCGAAAGGGTTTGGCTGCGGGTTATTAGAATTGTTATTAAAACATGCCATTTCGAGTGCTAATTGTCTCCATAAGGACATGTATAGGTCAGGGACAGTATCTGCTATAGCGTGAACACAGCTAAAGTTTTTGTTTTCTATAGCTGGAAAACATTCAAGTTTTTTAATGTTGCTCATTCATACTTTCACATTATATGAATCAAAAGAAGTTTTATGTAGGCGCACTGAGTATATGGTACTGAGGTACTGAGTATATAGTAGTGAGCAAATTACTTCTAACTCTTGATTATCTTGCTGGAAATAAATATATATAAAATTATACGATTATGCTCTGATGATTATTGCAAGTTCCGAAAAACTCTGGTAATGTACCACATTTCTGTTTGGTACATTCCTTAATTGTTATTCCTATTGGAAACTTATTAGGTGATATGATTTTGCGATAAATTGTCTATGTGAAAACTCTAAATGCCTGTAGAAAACTATCGAAATAAACTAGAAGCTGGAAAAATGAAAGCTTCTTCCAATGACTAATTTAAAAGAAGAAATTACGAATTATCAAATACATATGCCATCCATTCGGTCAATTAGGCAAAAATTTCTTTCGTCATCCGGCTAGCCGGCCACTGAACGTCATTACACTCCATTACATATGCCGCTATACAATTATGCTGTCGGATTATGAGTATCCAGTAATAAAATTCAAGTTAAGCGCCTGGAAGCACGCCACAGAACGTTTCAACGTATCTGCCATACGACCACGTTCAAGTCATATCTCATAACAATTTAACACCAATCAAACCTTGCATTTCTTATCCACACTGGATTCAGTTTTCCTTGTTTTCTCTTCCGCATGCAAATTTACCCCGAAACGTGCCGTGCCCTCCTGGGCGAACCCGTCAACCGCGCATTAGAGTGCGCCATCAACAATGTTAATATTTCACAGTTGAGCACTCAAAGATAATAGACTGGCACTGTTTCCATCCAGCCAACGGATTATATTTCACATATATCAACATGTGTCTGTCGGTGGTGCCGATACGGGTACAGATCCAGGTTTGTTATTTGCATTTTTCAGGGTTCCTGAACACCGCCACATTACAACAGGGCGATAGTAACAACATTTGCGCCCACCCTGCTCGGATGCGGTAAATTGGTCGAATCAGTACCCTTTTTTCCGGCTTACAAACTCTAAATCTGGCACCAACATGACCCCAACAATTCAAGCGTTTTCTCATAATTTACCGCATATGAATTCCGAATAATCGCCCAATTCTCGGTGCAGAAATGCTCACGGAAAAATAAGTATAAATATAAATCTCATAATTCGGTCAATATTGTATGTAGATAGCCTTCTTTGTGGTATCCTTTAAGCACGTGCCCACAAACATTGTTGTTATTTCACGTCTCTCGAGAACAGACAAGATCTTATCCCGAGCGACTTAAGTCCTGTTTTCTTGTCGATTCAGGTGTCTTCAAGTATGATTCATCTTCTGGCGAGAACCGGTAATTGGTGAATACGTACGTACTTACTACGATTATTATATAACAAATCCTTTTTGGAAATTAAGTGATAATTGAACACACTTCACTGACTTTAAATTTCCGCAAAATAAAGCTGATATCGTTTATTGTAATTTAAATATTTTTTTCTACTGTGTTGGTGCTATTAAAAAGTAAACTTTTCAACTATAATTGCTTTTAAGTTTCTGTTCTTTTCAGTCGAAATTTTAAAAACATCATTTCAAAAAATTTCAACAAATTAAGTAGAACAATAAAGATGAAAATTGAATTTGAATTCTAAAAAAAATAATTAATGCTTTTTTTAAAGTAAGTTTCATTTTGTTTTCATTAAATGGTATTATGAAAATTTGAAAATTAATTTCGAAATCCGTCCAAATCCCATTTCTTCACTTTGCATGTCTTTTAATTTTAATTACTGTGCCTTGCATCAAGATTTGTTGGTGCGAAAATGCATTATGCGAATTCTAAATTGAAAATAAACTAAAATTAACTAAATTGAATTTAGTTGTGGAAAACAAGGACAGTTTGCCAACTCCAAACTTGTTTTATCCTCCTACTTAACGCTTGGCAAGTTTATTCAATTTTCCATGCAGAACACTTTATGAAACACTCTTCAAACGAGAGGATATTATAGCGGAAGTGTCCTGGGAAGTTGTGGATTGTTTGAATTTCCTTAACTTCTTCGAGCATTGCATACTTACCGGGAGGAACGATGCTGTCACCTCGTTCTCGAGTCCAGTAATTTATTGACTTTGGATACGCTTCTGATTGGCACTCAAGAGCAGTACTTTTGCCTTCCACTGCACCAATGAGTTGATTTTGCACAGTTATCATTGGTGGAACTGTAAGATTTAAATTAACCATATTTAACACAGACGAAGAAAACACTTTTACTTACAGTGAACAATGAGAATTATCCTTTTGCTGACGGAAGGTGGAATCCCATTCGAGGCGATGCACAGATAGGCGCCCATGTGTTGGCGTTTTACTCGAGGAATGACCAAGTTTGGTTCTTCAACGCTCGACACTAAATAAAAAAAACATTAATTAGTTTCAAATACCAAAAAACAGGGTAGCACTGGAGCATAAGGAAAGTTAATTTTTGACTTAAACATATGAGTCCCATTCCATTGAACGAAACTACTATATTAACAAAAACCTAAAATTTTAGCATTAGCCATAGAGTAAAAAGTGAAGAAAATTGGTGTTTCGATTTTCCAGAAAACTACAACTAGTAATTTTAAACAAAAATTTCAACGTGCAAAACATCAACTTCACCCTGACATCTGTTCGGTCAGTAATCATTGTGTTGAATAATGCCAAATCGATATTTTACTATTTTTCGTTCCTTTTTCCCTTCCTAAAGAGGTGAAATGAATTTTTAATTTTCCCAACTGTCTTCCTGTTATTAACGACAATCACTACACTGGCAGCCAAAGGCACGGGTAAAGCATAACATCAGCATTAAAAAACAATTGACTTACCCTCAACTCCATGTGGGAGCTCTATTGGCTCGCCGCCCTCCCGTCTCCACGTAATGGCCGGCTCTGGCGATCCGGTTGCAGCACATTTCAGCGTCACGTTACTACCCTCCCGAACCACCATATCCGTACTTGTTGGATAATCTAGGATATCCGGCGGCACTAAACCAGACGCCACACAAAATGTATTTTTGTAAATTTTTTAACATAGTTGAAAATTCTTCTTCAGGATTCGAGGAAAACGGGCAGCTTGGGGAATGTGGACAGGATGTGTGCAAAGGCGACGGCCGGTGCATCCTGTAGAAGGTTAGTGAGACAGATTATCGAAAATTGGTAAAAGGACAGTACGATTGTTTGGGGAACCACCCCTAAATATATTGACACTGTTGATATTGATGCTCATTCACCGGTTACCGTTATAGTACTGCAGTTCTTGCTTTCGTGGGATGCAAAAAACAACTCAAACTATTGCACAACTTCGTTCAAAAAAGTAATTTAGTTGGGGGAAAACAATCAGAGCTGCATGCAATTTGGTTCTTGGTATTCAACTTCAATACGAACGGAGGTCGTTAGATGGAGGGGCGCCTTTCCGCAGGACTACAATTTTCCGGGGCCCCACAAGACCCGATGTAGGCTGTTTTAAGTTTCGTGACCGAGAGCATTAAGTGTTTCGTTATTCTATGAAAATCAAAATGAAGGCATTTCTAGGATAGGGACACCACTGCGTTGGTTAGAGTACAATTGATAGGACCAGAAGGTATACGGGGGTATGCCGTATGCGGAGCACAGCTTTATGCGCTGGAGCACCAGATTTATGAGATCTTTTGAATGGAAACCGAAAACATTACCAGCGAAAGGAGTCGACAATAAAGAGCTCGCCCTCAAGGACCAGCAAACCCGGACAGCTTTAAGACACCGCTGACACCGTACTACTGTAAATTTGTACCAGCTTCAAGTTTTTCTTACCATTAGAACTACAACAATTTCCTGCACAGACAGTGTCAGCATTTTGTTTCTCACGGGTGTCACCTTACCGGTAAAACGCCCGCCAGAGTTCATCCCTTCTAATCGACCATCCCCCGCGTCCCGATCTGCTGCCACAATCACTGAACAGTTGACTAAGTCGGTGTCGCTTTTTCAACTGCAGAGAGAACCAAATTAGGAATTCTCAGGCCACAATTCTAATGGTCTCGAGCACGCGAGATATTTCAATCTATTTATGTACACAGGTAAAAGACCGGAATATTTGTACCCAGTCCCACCAAATGATTGTTATGAATAATCCCGATGTTTACGGCGCTCATGAAACAATTGTTCTGTCAAGGAACGATCAGACGGGAGGCATTTTTCACACAAATGTTAACTGCTTTTGGGGCTAATTAAATCAGTGAAATATAGGAAATTATGAGTGACATGCCAAATTAATTCGCGAGGTTCACGTCAAGGACAATCGCAATACAGAGATGGATTGTTCTTATTGGAACTCCAAAAGGAGCGCTTTTGGTTATTTGAATGTGCAGCACATACCTTTACTTGTAAATATAATATATCTAGAATTAAAATCTTATGGGGAAAACACATTTCTTTTGCGTTTTCTAAATTTAACAGCATCTAAAGAACATCAAATTGAAAATACTAAATATTGAAGAAATATTAAAATTATTAAAATATATGCTATAGGGAATAATAATTTAATATTCTCTTATAAATATTGACTCCAGATTTTCGTTACGTTCCATATGACTTCGACTTTTATTGCAATGGTGAACAGAACCATCTAAATAGGTACCTTTTATAAGTAATTAATAAATTTTATTTTTACCAAGTATAGAAGCTGGATTATTTAGAGCTTCATAAAATGATCGTTATCTTTGAATTTGCACAAATTATGATGATGCTCAGAAGTAATGTGTACAGAAGATCCGATATTAATTAATTAATTAACCTTTCCCCATAATTACCGCAATATCTTGCTTTCCGTAGATACAGCTGATATCCAACTTCACAGGAATAACCAACCTACTGAAGGGGAATAGGACAATTTCGTAATGGACTGTCGAGTGATTTTAGTGATTTAGGAATCAGGAGCTAAAATTCACTTTGACAAGTACCTACAACATCCAAATAACCCATTTGGCTCTTCATTGGATCCGTATTGATTTGACACATATACCAGCCCTTGTCCGACTCCCTGATATCCTTAATTTTTAGTTGCCATGTCTTGTGCTCTGAGTAAGTTATACCGACTCGATGATTTTTCGTTATTACGTGATTCTGTATTGTGAGTATGGTCTGAGTGTCTACACGCAACCACGCCACCTGTAATTAGAAAAAGGAATAAATTTAATCACCGGTACCTACCATTGCAAGTGTACATTGTACAACTGTGGAGGGTTTTCTTCGAAGCACTTAGGAAAGCATTTATCGCCATCAAAGTACTCAAATTTTCTACCAACAAAGCGTCGATATCGTTCTAAAAGGGAACTCGAATTTTTCGGCTATACCGTTATAGGGCTACAATGCGAGACCCCAGCACTTGGCGCCGTGAATAGTGCCGAGGCTTGCCTCACGAAATATGTTAATTTGACACATTTAAATTTACTGCACTCATTTTCGAATGCTTTAAATGTCGTTTTACTGCGCGCAACTCCGCTAATATCTGCTAAGACTGCTAAAGTATCACCGGAAATACGCGGAATTTAATCGAGCAGCCTCAATCCTTTTGTCCCCGATATAATATCATTAAAAAGTAGTTTTTTGTAAAATAGAACAAAATATATTACACTAATCATAGTTCAAAGAATTTCCAGTATTTCTTAATTTAATATTAATGTATTTAATTTAATTTTAATGAATCACTTGATTTTGGGGGCTATTTCTAGTAGCGTTTATACTCGAATATTGTAGCATATGGCTCATGCTCAAATTCAATGTAACCACCACAGAAAATATCCTCAAAGCATACCTATAGTCATGTTCGTAGACATACAGCATAATTTTTGTTTTTTGAAGGTCAATTAGGACTCATCTCGGGATTGAATTTCAAGATGCAAAAAAATCTGGTTTGCTTTCAAATCGTAACCCAACCCCAAAATTAAATTTTTGGAATTTAGGATTTTAATATTTTCTACAAAACCAATGTACTTACTATATAATATTTTTAATGTCTACTCTTTTCTTGTTGACTTCTGCAATCTTGAGCTGCTTAGTGAACAAGTAATGATACAATTCTTGCTTTTTATCTACTATACGTAAGTGTAAAGTCACAGATGATAGCATGTATTTATTATTTCCGTAAAAAATAGGTATGTAAATTTAATTGGGCAAATAAAGAAATAAACCAAATCGAACTGTCATATTTTAATTTAATACAACCGAAAGTAATCCAGAACGCGTGCTTATGACACCAGCAATTATCTTTCTTGTGATCAACAGCAAAACCCGAATAACGATTTCTAATTACTTTTTAAATAGGATAAGATTCAAGCGATACCACGTGCTTAGCAATGTTGGGCATAATGATTTCATTAAGGCGATTGCTTTCATTTCTTTCCACCTAATGATAACAATTACAACGCACAAAAGCATGTTCAGGCTGTTCTTATTTCGAATCCCTTTCACCAGTGGATGAAATAATAAACAATGTTGAGGTCTCCCCTCGGAAGCTCATTACTTCGTTATTATTACATAAATTATAGTACCTTAGAGAGCTAATAAACAGCATTCAATTTAATGGTCAACGGAGTAGATACATTAGTCACTTACTTTGTAAGAGCCCAAATCTTGGACGACACATGTAAGTAGAGCCTCTCTTCCCACGGGCACTGTTACATTTAGTATTGGCGCACTAAATTTCGGGTCGGCTGAAATATAAAATCAACAAATACATTTATTAATAATTAATTGGAAAAATAAATTGTATTTTTAATGCAGATTCCAATCAATTTCTTGTTTACATGAGGTAGAGATAGTCAGATAATTGTTTAAAATTATATGAAAACATTTATATAAAATATAGTTTTTTTTTCCATATTAACAGCATGTTTCCCCTTCAGCATTTTATAGCTATTTGTTTGTAATTCCTAGAAAAACCGTGTTTTCAATTCTCCCTCTCAAATTACATATACGGGTTTGTATTTGTTATTATCCCATAAAATCAGTTAATTATAAATTTCATAGAAGCAGTTAATAATTAAACAAATTAAACAAATACTTAAAATTAATGAGCTCTTAAAAGATTTCTATTATACATTTATCATTCAATTCTCACTTTAAAATAACCGCATCCATAAAAATTATGACAAATACAACATAAATTTGAAACCAATTTTCATTGTTTTTGCTATGGAATAGAAGATTAACAATCCCTGCAAATATGTTTAATTGGTACTTAAACTGTACAGCACAACATGTAAAACTGTATCACTTGTTCATCAATCGAAAGGTACTATAGCATGACAGTACACAATTTCGCATTAAACAATTCATTTCACGGGGGAATACTGTAAAACTTCTGTATTAACTCGATTCTCAATTTGTGAGAAAAATTGGATTTTGAGTTTCATTCATTACGGATATAATTAAAAGATAACAATTGCCGAGGCTTGAGGAAAGAGATGATGCCAGGTGAAGGTTACTGATGCCATGAGATTCATGTTTTGTTATCATTTTCCGGAAATTGTTTTATACGAAATTTAATTAGATATTGTACACTGTGTACAGGTATCTAACTCGAGAAATTTTGGGAACATTGCTGGATGCAGTCATGTCATAACCGTTATTTGTGACATCTGCTTTTATTGCGGCAGCAATGACGCACAAATGTGTACCAAAAGTAGTTTCAAAACCAACACATTTGTTGCATTGTCTGTGAGAATGTATTATTGCAAAATTCTCAATGAAAATGTAATTGATATTTGCGTTTGAGAACTTTTTGTATTTTTGTAATTTTCTTCCAATCCATACCACTAGTTCCGAGAAAATATGAGATCATCCACTGTAAAAGAGAAGACAATAAAAGTTTAAAAAACAATAAAAAATTTCTAATTATAAAATAATGTCTAAATTTAGGTATATCTCTTTTCAAAAATTCAATTTATCATCCCCAAGTAAATAGTTTCCAGCTCCTAAAGTTCAGCAAACTTAATTGGAATCAAATAAACAAGAAAACTTTCACCGAAAATAATTCCAGCAACTTAATTGTCTGTAGGCGTCATATTTTTAATTAAATTATTCGTAATTATTAAAAACGCCATATCCACTTGTCACCACCAAAATATTTCCTAGATGGGAGAATTGCATGTTAATGGTCCTTATTGTCCACATTTTATTTCTTTTTAGCTTTTTTCTAATGAAAAGTCTCGTTAAATAAGAAAGCGGCGCAAAAGGGGAACGGCAAGAAATTAAGAAATTTTCCTTAAATTCGCAGCCATGGATATTACTTCATCTAAACGTAATAAACAAAAGGAAATCCTGATGATTCCTATTTTGACATTTGGACAGCACCAATAGCACCAATCAGATTGAATGCCGAGATACTTCAGGGGTAGCGTCCAATCGCAACAGATTTGAGCTGGAATGTCGTGACTTCCCCTAATATCATAAAATAGAGTTCAGTTTGAAGCTCATTTCAAGTAGATGACTAAAACACAGAACGAAATAGGGTCGAAAAGTATTAAATTCACGACCGCTGCTCCATTACTTACCCCTATACCTTTTCAAAAATTAATCTTATCGAATGCAATTCCACGATAACGTGAACTATTCTGCGAGGGATTGATTTATTGAAGTGGATGTATCAAAACCAATCAGAAATCTCCCCCATTGCATTTTAATTCTAAAAGTTAGTAAAACTTTTGCAGCTAGTCGAAATAAGCTTTAATGTTTATAAATAATATAGTATTTATATCTCGGATATTGTTCGCCGTTTTAAAAGATTTGTACAAGGAACGGTTCTCTTGAGTTCGTTATTAAAAAATTCAACATGAAAAAACGGGGTTGGAGTCAATGAAATTTTATGTTTAGTTAATTATAATTCTTGCATTTATTTTTCGTCCAATGTTTCTGTCTTAGTCGAAGTTAAAAACATAATGACATTTTCTTTTTTAAAACATTCACTTGTGATGGCAGAGAACAAAAAATTCTTAACTAACAATTTCTAATTTTTAATAATATAAAATAGTTATACTTATTGATTCCTTTGCAATTTAGAAGAAAGGGAAAAAACCGGTGTATGTATTTTTTAGGAGAAAATTTCTATCAACTCATAATTAATACTTTTAGCAATTTTCAATATCCATTGGCTAACAGAAAATCAGTTTCGAACTTACTAAAAAATTAGAAGCTGAAAACTTTCAACATTAACTAAATAAATAAAATTTATTTAGAACCGGCAACTTAAGTAAATCAGTTGAAAATAAAAACAAAGAACTGTAACAAAAAACGTAATGCAATGAGTTAATAATTAAATAATGCTTTCAGAATTGTTAAATTTTATTGTGATGGGATTTTCGGGATGACCAATCACACTTTAAAAGTTATTGTATTGGTATATTTTTAGTTTTTATTATGTGGCGTAAAATCAACTTTTATTCCGAAAATTACGAACTAATTAAGGTAATTAAAACCTAAAAATTCATAATTAAAAGCAACATGATCACAGCAAAAAATGAAAGCAATTTATTGGGTGATTGCAATGTTGTTCTCTTCCAGAAGTAGTACAAGTAACTTACAAAGGACAATTTGTCGCGACTGCTACATAATAGAAACGTAAGACCACGACTTATACGACCACGGGACTAATTTCATGTTAAAACGCTGTTAAAGGGCTGACAAATTTCCTTCTCACATTAAGAAATTATCTAAATTCATTAGCATTATGCGAGCGCCGCACTAGACGAGCACCCCGCTGCAGGATGGCGATGATATAAAAAGGTGAAATGTAGAAAAGGAGTACTTACCAACCACCTCGGCGGTAACTTGGGTGAAGACATGGTACCACATAAGGAGTGTTGCCAGGAACCAACTGCCGCAGTTGAGCAGCAGACTTTCGTTCATTTTTAGTCGCACCGGTAGCACTCTGAAATATATTTACCAGAGAAAATTCTTCGGCACCATTTTAGACACTTTGCACATATTTCGCGGCGGTGTTGCTGCTGGTGCCTTGTTGTTTTGTTGCTTTGTTATGATTATCACAGAGGCATAAGCCACGGAGCTCTACATCATCACGAAGCTTCACTACTCTCGTATTCTTATTTTTTTCTGTTTTAAGTTTTTACGCTAAATTAAGTGAAGTTTAGCACGCGACGACGCCTGGTGAGGCCGGAGTTTTGCGTTGAAATTTATACTTCCGTGTTTTTAAAGAAGGGGAATTCACCCAATATGGATCTAATGCACCTTTATGTAACGTGCTCTGATTTTGCCGACATCGGTGCACATACGGTAATGGCGGTAGAACGTGTGCACACATAAGCTGACATGTAAGAATGTTTTGCCAGACTTTCACCTGATGCTTTTTGTTCGAATCTGAATCGTACATAATTACCATTAATTAAAACACAAGTCTTATCTTGTACCAGTTTCTCATCATCCCTTCTCCACGGCACGATGGCAACTTCACTTCAACAAGGTATTTTTAAAATGAGCCTTTCATCCCTCTTATCTTTTATCATCGCGCGCTTTTGAGTCCTTGAATACTTCTCAAAGTGTAACTAGCTTTAGTGGTTAGGTAAATTCTCTCATAACAGCTAATTAAAAGAAGGAGAAAATTTCTCATCTTTTTTTTCAAATGAAACTTTTCACTTCAGAAGTAAAAACAAACAGAGAATTTTTGAGCTCAACTGCAGGAAACTTCTTCTGCATATAAACCTCAATTCTATTATTGGAGAGGATCAGATAAACGCAGGCAAATATTAGCACTGCAGAAAGTGTTTTCTTAAAAGGATTTTAGCAGAATTAACGTTAAGATATTACCACTGTTAGTAGCAGACTAGACGTAGCACTAGACCGAGTAGCAAAAGTCATTTGA
Source organism: Leptogaster cylindrica (assembly GCA_963082835.1). Taxonomy (NCBI): domain Eukaryota; kingdom Metazoa; phylum Arthropoda; class Insecta; order Diptera; family Asilidae; genus Leptogaster; species Leptogaster cylindrica. The sequence goes on along the minus strand of OY720105.1, from coordinate 20,289,649 downwards.
TAGTGTACCTAGGTTCTATGAAATTTTACCCCAGATAAACCCTTAATACTGCAAAGCTACATTATAACATAAATCAAAACGACTTCAAAGAAAAACCCGGAAAAAATATAGTGGCTTCGAAACTCGCATTACGTTGGAATTACTGGAATTTTTATATCAAAAATAAAGTTTGCAAATTTTAATGAAGAGCTCGCAAATTAGCAGTCAAATTAATTGAAAAAAAAAAATTAATTTGGAAAAGTATAAATACTACATCAAAACTCAAAATTTTGTTAGCAATTTATATTAAGTTCTATTAAGTTATTTTTACAAAACCCAAATGAATCTCATGTTTCGGATTTGTTTTTTTTTCTTTTTGCTATATTATTTTCAAAAAAACGGTTAAAAAATGTGCACTGTTTTTTTATAGCGAAGTAAACACAGAAATATAATATGACATACGACATTCCAAATAATAAAATGATATATTAATTATTAGTCTTAATTATGTCTATTGAAAATTTTCAGATTCATTAAAATCGCTCTGCTCTAAAATAATAAAAATTTACCTGTTTACAACATGGATATTTTTACAAATTGGGTAAAAATGATGCAAAACAAAAAGAAACCCGAAACCATGCAAAATCATCTCACAAATTTAACCAATCAGTAACGCAAATAATAATCAAGTATATTAAACATGGAAGCCTTATATTTGATCATACGATTATATGACAAAGGTTTTGTTCAACATATTTTTGTAACGTTTATAAGTTTTTTCAAATGAATATTGTTACATTTTGTTTTATGTAAAAATTACTGAAAAATGCCTTTCAAAATAACAAAATTTGGAGTAATTTCATTTGTCCTCCTTAAAAAATATATCTTACAATTCCAATTTTTGAATAAGTTTTTAAACTGATTGATTTTATTTTGTTGAACGCTTCTTTAATTTTATTAATCAAACTGTAATTATAGTTCCCTTAATTTTTTTAAAAATATTTCCTTTAATCTTAAGTAAATGAAAATTGTAATTAATTCAGAAAGTCTTTCGAATCTAGTTTCATACGCTTAAATCTATGTTATTAACAATATTAGATGTCCCTCTGAAATCATGAAGAAACAAAATTCAAAAGAACAGTTAAACAGAAACACTTCCAATATTTTAAGTCTGTAGAAAGGACTTAAGAAGATCTCGTGCCCCGAGGAGAAGGAACTGAGCGATCAACCACTGTTCCTTGTCGAATAGAAACAAAAGGTAATGCTATTGATTTCGGGCTGCCGCATAACGAAAACAATGCATGCTGGCAAACTTCACACTCAAAGTCGACAACATTCGCAAATCACCAAATAAACACGAAATTTCCGACAATCAGGAATCATCAACAGCTAATAGTACCCAAAGCACCGATAATCACTTCCAGCTAATATTGCACAAAACACTGCACTTGAAAGTAAATTGCATGGAATTCAAAATCCTAATTAATCGCCAGGTGATATCGTTCACAGGAAACGTGAGCCTGACTAACCGCTCTGGTCGAACGGAGGTCCTGGTTATGGCAGCCTAACGCAACAACCATCGCCGACAGACTAACTGAGATTTTGGAATTACTGAACCGAGCCAAGGTAAACACTTTTTCGTGAGGGTTTTCCACTACTGTCAATGGATTTTCAGTCCACCCCCAACCAAAACGGGTACGCATTTATACCAGTTGTGGGGATCGTATAGGGACTTGCGCGATACCCGAAGGAGAAAGTGTCCTGAAATAATTAGAAACACGCGACCAAGATTCGACAGTGCCATTCAGGATATTCTAGAGAAGGGTTGTTTTGTAAAAAACTATTCCATGAATCATACTTCGCGCAGATAATGACGTGAATAATCAAATAAACATTAACTGCAAGAATTTATTTCATTTGTTTATCTTCCATAAAATGTATGTAATTAAATTGAACGAAAAATTCACCCTTATGATATTTATTTACTTTTCAAACAATAATAATTTATTAATTTAAATGGTATTTAATTCAGTTTAACACGCTGCACTAATTTTAATAATGTAAAAATGTTTGTTTGGGATTCTAACGCAAGTACCTAAGTGGGATAATAATGCAACACCAGAAAAACAGAAACATGAGTTTTTACTGAAACGAAAATATGTAGTAAAATTGAAAAATAACAGGAATGTAAAAATGAAATTGGTAAAATAATGAAATGTAAATTGATTAAGTTTTAAATATCAAACCACCAAATGAAATGCAAATGGAAACAGTAAAATGAAACCACAGTTTCTGTATATTATTGCTAAAAAAATTATATTTTCTGGACATGCATTTGCTATATTATATAGGTACTTATAAAATAGAAATACAACTTTTTAGTGTTAAAAATTGCGTTTTAGAAGTTAAGAATTTCATATTAAAAAAAAAAAAAAAAGAGGAAAATTTTAACATTTTTGCAACATTTTTGCACTTGCACCCCATAAAAAAACAAGTAATTCTTTTTATAACCACGTAGGTATCAAAAATAAAGGTATAAATAGACATTTGTAATCAAATACATTTGATGTTGCAAATGAAAACAATCAAAATTAAACTCGTGCATTTAATGAGGTTAGGAGAACCTCAAACCAATATATCTTAAAATTGAGCATATTTTATGGACGCCTTCAACCTCTAATTTCTAAAACCAATCGCAAGGTAAGTTTGAACTGCATTATTGTTTAACATGAGCTAACAACTCATAAGGGTAACGTAAGACGTGGTAAGATCTATAAAAGTTTCCCATTAAGAACAAATTTCCAATGTGGCGTATTTGTCTATAAAAGCCATCGTCAATTAATGAAGCATTTCAATCAACGTAAAACAGTCATGAAAAACTCATAGCATGTTCTACACTGAATGATGTTACCCTAAAATTGTGTCCACTAATAATATGTCTTAACTGGGCTTATCTCTTCCTCAATAATACGGTAATTGCCCACAACCCCCAGCATTTTCCTCCCCGGAGGATCGAAATATAGACTGTATTACGACTGTGACACAATGTGGACACTTTCACAATGCTTACAGGCCGAACTTCGCTCAACTGGTCATCAATTCTAATATGTAGTTCAAATGTTCCTAAATTAGGGGGTGGACAACAAATGTAAATATTTACACAATTTCGATTTTAGACGGAAACAAATAACAGGGTGGACTAATCAGTGCATGGGAACGTGACCCATAGGCTTGACACGGACTGTTGTAACACTTTGGTGCTGATCCATCAAGTCGACGTCGAATACAGATTCGTTTCATCCTATCTGTCTTGTATTCTCGATACAGGAATGATATGGTGTTCGACAGAAAGAAATTCTCCGCCCCCAAATTACGGTGGTATAAAAGGAACTTTTTGTACTTGAGTACACTTCAAAGAAAAGTGCGTGTTTGGACGATGCTTAAAACTTTTCTGGCAAGATTCCGCTTTCTTTAGCACCACCCTCAAAATTCTGCACGTGCTTTTGTTTTTATTGCGCAAGTTTTCTTTTTGTCTGTGTTAAAATCGGGGTAAAATCTAGATGGGCCTCATTTTGTAGTGCTCCTTTTTGATATACATTGATAACATGTTGGGATGAGATGGAATACTGGAGAACAAATCTTAACGAAGGTGTCAGGATTTATATTGTTTTTATGAGGATAATATAAATAATTCTTGATGATATAATTATACGTAAAGGTATCCTTGTTGCGATAATTATAGTAATTTTTATTTAACACCCTGCAAGAAGTTTTCTGTAGATTTGCACAAAAATTTAAATTGTGCTTTTACAATATCTTGAACAAGAAGAACTACATTGAACAAGAAACTACATTTGAGATGATTACAACGGTTATTATTATGTTTACTGTTTACACGTTTAACAATAGTGATGTCTTTCAAATAACATGTGTATCCTTCATTAATATACTTAATGATGTCTCGTAAAACATAAAAGTTTGCAATTCCTTAAAACTAAAAAGAAACACAGAAAATTACGCTTTTATTGAAACTTGAAAAACTCCCCTCCGCAGTCCTCAAAGTATCCACTCCATATACTATATAAAGCGGTAATGTATGTTCTTAATTTTTAAACCCGGCTTTGTATTTTGCAATAAAATTTTAACAAACAACTACAGGAATCCTTCCCAAGTTCCAGTTGAAATTGAAGCTAGTGAACATGTTTGTGAGCCATATGCGATGGTTCACTCAAACCATTAAATTAATGAGTAAGTTTTCCACATTTAAAGCAAATCATTAACTAAATGCATATTGTTCATGCCAGAACGAAACTCTGTGCTCTACCCCTTTGATATTTCTAAGGTAAACAATTGCAGAAACGCAGCATCCCTCGCCTACACTTAAGAATTACTTCAGCCTTAAAATCCAAAATTAACGTTTTCAGGAGCTCTTTGCCAGACAAATACTTCATTCTAGTGATAACCATTGAGCTCATTTAGAACAGAATCTGAAAAAAGGATTGCCTGAAAATGTTTCCTTCGCCCAGAAGAACCGCAAGCAGCACATGACCAAATGATTCTATCATCAAAGGAAATGAGTACAAAAAGCGAGCGGGCGGCTACAGTTGCATGCAACCATAAAATCATAACCCGCTCATTATTCGAAAAGCTTTTAGTGGATCGATAGGGACGTAAATATAGTATACGAGTATGTCTGAGCTTCGGCTTTGAAATGAAGTAGACTAAGGCATAGCCGCAGTGTGGGCTTCCAGAAAATGCAACTGCTTCGATTTTTATGCTTCCTAGTTTACATTTGTTCGCTTTTTTATAACGCGACACATTTGTGGGATGCGGTATCCTAAAAGTTAGCGGAAAAGGAATGGGAAACCGAAAATATACGTCCAAGTTGCAAGTTTTGCTCAGATTTCTGTAGTCGAAAAATTTGTCGAATATACTTCCGGTGAAATTCCTTATGAAAGGAAGCAAAGTCTAATCATAAGGTGGTAGATATGAGATACCATAAGATGGAGATGAACCCAGACACACTCCCGGGAACGATGCCGCCAGTTCGGTACATATTTGTAAAGTGAAAAGTGGCTAATGGTGCTGCAGAAAATTAGAAAAGTTTTGGGAAAATTTTGCTATTTCGGATATGTAATAACCAGGGATTATCGAGAGTACTGAAATACCGTATATTGCTCAAAGGAGTTGTTTACTGTGTGCACTTTAAAAAGAGGATTTTAGTTGCTTCTTTTTTGCTCCATGTGGGTATATTGCATATTATGCAGTTTTATATGTTTTTATTTCCGGACGCCGCGCTGTTTAAGTCGAATTTTTTTCGAATGTTTGCATTTCGCTAAATATACTGTGAATCTATTCGCTATATATATTTTTCATAATTTATAGTTAGGAAACATTTTGAATATCTCATTATTTATGAAACCTAAAAACATAAATTCGTAATTCGTTACGTGGCCGTGGGCATAATAAAATCGTTATAACAATTAAAACCAATTAAAGTAATTACAAAAATAAATGCGAGGGATTTGATTGTAACTCTAAATAAAATATTATTTTATATTACAATGTAATGTTTCTAGCATAAGAAGTGATTCACGGCGTTAAATACTATCGCAGATTCTAATAGTTCTTTTATTATTGGAGAAATTAAGGTTAATTTTCCAGTAATGTATTATTTACTTTCATGTTAACTGCAAAGATATTTGCATATTTTTTTTGAGTTCCTTTGCAGCCATAATCCAAGCAATTGAACCACAAATGAACCAAGGAAATATTTTTATAATACTTAATATGTAATAATTCGAGAATCAATAAAATTAAAAAGCTACGACTTTTTTGTTATATTCTTTCTATTGCATCAACTGCCACGAAACCGTAGAATGTGCACTTTGCAATGTTGTAAAGTTGAAAATTCCTTTCCGTCCCGCCTTTGGAAATTGTCCGGAAACGCAAAAGTTACGAGGATATAACTTCACTTTAAGACATCAAATTGTGGACAACTGTATTTAATTTTCTTAAGGGAGGAGGAGGAAAGTTTATGTGTTGACAAGTTCGACTTTACTCTGAATGAAATGCAGGGTTACTTCAGGCGTCATTGACAAGGAAATGGAAGCGATCTCTTCTGTGTATCATCAACTGAAATATGAAGTTGTTTACGGCTTTATCTCCCTGATGGAGTATCAATTTGGGTTTAAGAGAATTCGTTTAGGCTTATTGAGAAACGTGGATAATTCGAACATTCCACAGGGATCGAGCAGATATTTTAAAAAACTTCGAATAGTAGATGAGTCCTGTGGGGTCCATCCATCAATCAGGCCAGAAATATTTTATTATAGGCTTCTACAATCTATAATCGACTGCTCTGGACGGAGTCCTGTTTGCATTTAATAATTGATATGTATTGATGTTTTCACATTTTCAGTAACCTTCGGGGAATAATTAGCAACATCCGCACCTAAGAACTGGTAAGGTTGCAAATAAATTAATGCACGAAAAAAACAGATGAATTAAAGCAGAAAGTGTTTAACTTAAAGATCAATTCGATGATGTTATAACTCCACTTTTTTTAAGAGTCACATTTAAACACGGGAATGAAAATTTCCACCGCCATCAACTCATCAAAGTCAATTGTACCAAGGTGTGTATTAAAATTAAAGTGCTTAAAAATGTCAGGTAAAAAATACTTCTTTTTATTTATTTAGGTTTTTATGTGGATTTTCCAAAAATTAACCACAGACAGTCTCAGTGGGTCCATTTGATTTCTGTTCACACGTAGCTCAAGAGGACTACGTGTCACATAAAATTGTCACATTTACGTGATTCTATTTCTGCAAATTTAGCAAAAATCAAACTTTGAAAACTGTAAAAAAAAGAGCATCAAAATGAAAACTATTTAGCAATGACACACTGGAATAAAATATGTGATCACATTAATTGTCAATTGCGATTTAAAGTTTTGCTATACTTTTTTTTCTGATATCCATTTTGCAATATAATTGCTACAAAGCACCTTCATAGGTACTGTATAAAACACCCTATAGTTTTTAAAAACAACGATTTTTAGCTCACGTGAAATACGTGTACAATTGAAGGAAACAATTACAGTAAATTGCGTATACACTTTAGCTGAATTTAATTGAATTTTTCGATTTAAGGCTGTAGGATGGGTGCAATATTTATAGGTACATGTGTTTATACAAAAAAAGTGGATTTTTGGTAAATCAAGTTTCCGAGGAAAATCGGGAGGAAAAATGCATTTCACTAATGAATTGAAGGTTTCCCTCGTTAAACTTTTTGCCAATTTCATTAAACGTAGCGAATTAAAGTACAGAAATCGACATTTAGCTCTGGCGAGGCGTTACTTTTGATATATTGATGTTTTATATTCAGCGATTCTTTTATCCGCCATTTTTTCTGCGAATTCGAAAAATCAACAAATAGAAAGTTTTTTTGAATTTATGTCATTATGCATCCTTTTTATTTTGACTATTGACTTAAAAATGTCAAACAGCTATTTGCGTCAGAATGCTCTTCATTGTTTGTTTTTTTATTATAAAGTAGCAAAAAATTCATCGGAAACAAAATGTGTATTATATAATATAGGTATACCTATTATAAACCCAAAAATTCTTTTGGAAATTCTACTGTTAAAATTATACTGCAAGCCATCAACTATATAATATAGAAAAACGAATGTTGCTAATTTAAATTTAAACTTATTTGTACATTTCTCGTCTTTTGAAACAATTTCAATGTTGTGCGCATATTTTAATTTCATGCTTGGTAAATTAAAAAAAAGCACTCTTGTACATTATCCATGAATTGAAGAATGCATCCTTTATTACTTACGGGGCAATTAATGGGACTCATGCTTTAATTTAGGCATTTCAGTGTGAAAATATGGAACATTCTATTCACAAAAAAAAAAAAACTCACCATTGTTTTATTTGTCGCTGAAGGCTAAAATCCACCCGCTTAGAATAACGTACTTAGCAAACAATTGCAACATATCCCAGACATAACCTTAATCCATTTTCGCATCGAAACAACAAAAAACATTCAAACTTTTGTTCGTTTGTTCCTTGCAACTGAACCAGATCCCTGTAAAAAAAAAAGCGGTTGTAGAGAATTCACAAGACACTCATCACTCCATAAAAGTGGAAAATTTCCACTTATCCAAGGAGCAAACAAAGTCAAGTGAAGTGACAATAATCAGAAGAATCCTTTTCGCGTTTCATGAAGTCTGCAAATACTTAAGAAGCGGAAAAAGTTTCACAAACTAACAATGTGCGCATTGTATTTGTAAAACAAACAGCAAACACACTCTTGGAAAGTTATACGGAAAGGATGCGGACTGTGCTGATGCATTGCATTGAAGGAACCGAAACTAATTCAATGGGACATTGTTCCAATGTTCCTCCATCTCTTGCGCGCAATTTTCAAAAGATTTGAATGCCCAGCAGATACCCTGTTCTAGACCGCTTTTCATTTCTTTTGGGAAAACAAGGAACCCTTCAATTCGGATGCCGAGTTCAGAGTCGAATATGCAAATATATGTCTTCAAAATCTCCTTGGTACGTAGTGGCCTCGATACACTTGGCTCCAAGGATCTGCATTTCAAAACTCTTGTGAAACAATCAACATTGTACTTACTAAATACTTCTAGCACTAATTCTGGGTCGGTAGGAAGTGGAGATTGTGTCAACGAACACTACAACTTCCCACGAAAACGTATTATGCGATGTTTAGGATTAAGAACAATCTCAAAACCTCATTTTTTTAGTGAGTTGAGTAATGAACAGGCACATATGCAAAGGTCGATTAATGGTGGAATACTGGGAAATCATCCCCCGCTCAAGCATTCGCGTATTACTGCGTGGGTTAAACATGAACCCAACCTGCGCTGGGCGCTGCAGTTCAATTTCAATGGTACTAGGCCAATTCCTATCAGGGAACACCAGTCGCCCTTTATTCCGGGTATTGATTTGTTAAAAGCTTTTTTGTATAATGAGTGGTTTATGGCTTGCCTCTGCTAACATTGCGGCGAATTCCTTGTGACCTCGCTAAGGTGAAATATATGTACAACATTTAATCCCGCAATACTAATAAATGAGGTCGACCTTATTAGTATCATATATAAGTACCGGCATTTTGCACCTCTAAGGATGTTCAGAATGTTTTCAGAGACTTAAAGTCGTCACACATTGTTGAAAGGTTTAGTACCTTGTACTAATTCATTGCAAAAATTTCAGTTTTTAAATAAGCATGTATTGAAATATTTGTAGAGTAGCTACTATAATTATGGCCACAAGTTTTCTTCTTATATAATTCATTATGTCTTTGAAATCCTTTTCAAAGAGAAACTCACAAACGAAATTTACGAACGAAAACTAACGATATGAAGGAAAGCCAGATTTCAATTGTATCCTTTTAAATCCCAGTCCAACACAAGATTATTACGCAAGAGAACAGAGATATATCCTTTAGCGAAATGATACCGGCAATAGTTTGGGGAAGGTCGGTACTTACAATAAGCCCGACTTTATGCATGCAGGAAGTGTATGTGTACAGCAAAAAAGTATATTCCCAACCACTTTACATGCATGACATGGAAATTTATGCATACCCAAAATTACAAAACGTAATCCGGCTGTGATAAGATTGATTATAAACTGTTTATGGGCACACATTATACAGCCAGTCATATCTCGTCACATATGAGGGTGTTCAAAACAAACAAATCTCAGCGCTTCGTGTTGTTCTTGCCGCAAAAATAATTTAAAATTTAATTCGATTGCCGAGCGTCCAACACTGACCATGCATCAATGCATAATAATTATTTTGTATTTTGTTTACCCGGGACTTGCTAATGTAAAGATAAACTCAACCCTTTCAAGCTAAATTGTGCACGAAATTTTCAACTGGTTCAATTTTTTCTCTCTTAATACTCCAGGGATATCCACTCAATTTATCATAGCGGCGAACTTATACACAATATATTTATTTATAATAAATTAAAAATATCAATAATAAATAAAACGGCATTTAATACTTAATCAGAAGTCCACAGTCTAGATTTGTGAATGGGTTCAGTCATTCTGTTTTTAAAACGATGTTCAAAAATTTCGGTTTCAGAAAATGGTGCATCATTATTTTATAAAAAAAATAACTAGCTGTAGACGAAATTTAATTTCAGAATAAAATTCAAAATTGCGTTCATGTTTTTGAATGTAGTAAATAATTAAAATGAATAGGTACCTATACAATACTCCAATAGTTAATTTTAGTGATCGCTAAAAGCATTCCGTTACTTTATATGCGCAAAGAGAACAACTATGTTAAATTTTTCATATTAAAATAGTAAATATTAATATTAATGATATAATGTTTGATTTTGTGTAATTTATACAAAATACCTACAATAAAATAGTTCCTGTAAAAAGAATTCAATAAATTTAATTTCTAAATTCTCATTTAATTTATTTATTTCTTTGAAATTTTATTTTTAAAATTATATAAAAGTTGTACAACAGAACTTAAACTAAAGAATGACAAGAGTGCTAATAATTATTAAAAATAGCGTGGAAACTAATTAGAAGTTCTCAAATTAAACTAATACCTCGTACCATTTTGGAAAGTTTATTCGTTAGGCAGAACTAGTGTTAATTTCAGTACATATTCATCCCCGGTGTTATGTTGTGAAAACAAATCGCAGACGCCACAAAAAGTTTCCCTTCCATAATTGACACCAGTTTCGAATACGACACTGAAATGTTGCCGATTTGCATTTCACTAGTGAAATGTACAACCGGAGGACACTGTGGAAAAAGTAATTCAATTTTACTGCAAACTCTCAACTTAGTCAGCTGTGTGTGGAGCTTTTGAATCAACTGAACAGGCAAATTGTTGTGTGTACATAAGGATGCGAGGATGCCCATGAAAATACCATTACAGAGCCATGAAGAGCACTGAACACAGGAAGATGGAGCTGCATCAGAACACTTGTTTCTATTTGCTCCCCTTGAAAGGAGACACTGGTTCCGGGCTACAAATCTAGCTCGTATGCCAATCGATTCTTTGTACTATAAACGCAGTAGATCGAGGTTTTTGATAAAAATGTAAAATTGTTTACTGTACGTACGAAGAGTTCTAAACGTCATATACATAATATTATCAGCCACTACTGAACAAATAGGTAAGATTAAAGAAGCGGGAACTTGGTGGAGTTATTAAAGTAACATTTCCTTAAACATCTATAAAAGTGCAAGTAAAACAAATTAAAGAACATAATACATATTATTAAGTCTACAGCTACACGAAGTGAAATGCAAATGATTTCTATAATGAATACTTTAATAAATAAATTTATTGAAAAGGATAAAATAGAATTAAAAATGTGTATTGACGTACCCGAAAAAAATTGCACTGATGTAGTACAGGGCTTCCTAAAGTTTATTCTGGCCATAGTAGTACGTGCTCGTATGGAAACGAGTCGGCTATGGGTGAAATCTTCGTATTCCACAAAATCCCCCATGTGTCAGTCCGAACACAAATTGCCAGATAACAAATATTTGTCATGAAATGATTAAATCAATTCTGTGTGGGCTCGTGCTAGTTTTGACAGCTCTAGTGTACACTTGACCTCTTAATATCATTCACCCTCTATTTACCCTTGTTATAGTTTTCCTCATCATTTCCTCTTTATGGGGATAATGAACTGATTATTGTCCAAAGTAAAACGATTTCATCCAAAGTAATCATTACGATGTTGAAAATAAAATTTTTCAACAGAAAATTTTCTTCTCGTAGTATTCTTCGTCTAACTCTCAAAATACATTCCACGGCATTATACTTAGTCCCTAATAAATTGCACCCCACTTGGGTGAAGACTACCGCACTGACATTACTCAAAGCACCGTAAAACAGCAGCAGTTGAAAGTTAGACGAAGGTTTTAAAGACGGCTTTCGTCCTTCTACAGTTGTTGTATTTATTGCCTTCCTCAAACGGAGTGTTTACGACTTGCAGACATTTTACAGTCCCGATAGGTTGCCCTTATCCTCGACAAATAGGGGTTAATTATGAGTCTCCATTACACTAGTTATATCGTATTATAATCTGCTTAAGGACTCTCTTTCACCAATTAATGCTATAGTTTGATTTAGGAGAATTTGCAATTTAATTAGCCGCACACTTGTACGAAAAGGTTTTCTTTTAAATTTCGATTTATATTCTGTAAAAATTTGTGTTAATGATGGTATCTCTGGCGAACATGAATTAGACCTTTAGATCTTTGTTTGTGATTTCTAACTAAAGCTAGAAGGATGTTTCCATTATCACCAATTGTGCAATTTCTTCCGCATTCGGTTGTCACAAAAAATTAATTAATTAATAGAAAATGAATTTTATATCGAAGATTCCTGTAATACTTAACTATTTATTAAAAAAATTGTTTGACAATGATTACAAAATATACCTACAAGTTGTATACCTAAACTTTCCATTAAATATAAAACAAATTATGTTTCAGAAATTCTCACAGTTTTTAAATAGTAGTATTATTTACTAATATACTATAGTATGACATAAGTATAAAACTGAAATAGGCACGATAGGTACCGATTACTGTGGCAAATTACATTTTTGATATTTTCCGAAGGATTTTAAGTCGCTGATCACGGGAAAAATAATTTAAAAAATCCCAGGTGGACCATTTACGAGATATCCTTCGAAAAAGATTCAGTTCATGTGGCTCCCAAAATCCTTCGGAAATTGGTCTATTTACACTTTAATTTACACTTATTTATCACTTTAAGGACCTAATAACAATGCAGTTATCGGTATCTCCCCCTGAAGTAACACAAGAAGTAAGCTTTTCAAGAAAATTTGAAGCAAAACTTTTTCCACGAATTTTAGGTAAATTTTAATTTAAATGTTACGCTCTCTCGTCCTGAGATAATTGTAATTTGTAACATCATATTAAAATCCGCTAATTAGCAGCACATAACTCACCTAGAGCTGTTTTTGCAAAGTGATAAATAACTTGTGGACGGAAGCACGTGGTCCTTTTGAAATTGCGCAAGTCATAACCAACAAAAAATTTATACCAGTTTTCCCGAAGGTACAAATTCCCCAGCTAAGAAAATTTTCCCCTCAAAAAACTCACAACAAAAAACCCTTTCGCAAAATACGTGAATTCAGTAGCCACGAATTCACACGGGTGAGCAGTGAGCAGTGTCGAGGAATTGTGGGGGATCCGCAAGAAAAACACTTCGTCACTTTACATCCTTCGAGTAAGTCATCGCAAGCCCAATGAAGCGAGGCACTGATAGCATCTGAGGACATTATCACCCCTTCGGTGGCTTGTTTGCTTGGTTAAGCAGCATAACGTACACCCACATAACTACAGGACTGCATTGATGTGGGAAATGCTAATTTGGTTTACTTTCAGTCGTCAATATTGACAACATGAGCTCAAGGTATTAATATTATAGCTACAACGATATTGGTTAATTTGTAAATTCCACGGAATTGTTTCCGATGTGATTATTGAGACGACAAGCATCATCTTTGATAAAGCTGAATCAACTATTTCCGAATGCATGTATTGAAGATATGTTTGTAAACATTTCCAAGATTATGCACAGCTTCAGCTTTGCTATATAAAATATTGTCTTACATTCAGGAATAATTTTCGCAATTGTTCATTTCTTGTCTCATGGAATATGAAACAAACTTTTTTATGTAACTAATCAATAATCTGCTGTGAACAAATTCAAATATGTAACTACTAACTACATAAAGTTGAGCATTTCTTCCAACAAGACTGCGAAAATTTAGCAAACCAGTTGTACAGCCATTTAAACGCTTAGTTCACAAAGGCCTGAGGGCTTCGGTAAATGAATTTTCAAGGTGTGAGGATTAGATGTGTTAAAAATCACCTGGAGCACTGCAGCTTAATTAAAGGTTTCCTGTATCAAGGAAAGCATTAATAATCAATGACTGAGTTATTCATCTCACCGGCAATGGTATCCTCATCGTTATCCTGAAGGCATTTTAGTACTTCCAACTGCTGAAACTAGTAAGTCAACAAAACAATTTTACACTCTGAACTACTTGAAACTGGAAGCTATTCCGGTCTGGATATCACTACAACTTAACGTTTTCTTAATAAGATTAATTCACCTCTAATTAAAATATGAAAATTCATACTCCTAACAAAATCTCGTGAGAGAAACTTCAGCTGCTCATCTTAATAAGGATTTCACTTGCTTTAATTAAATATGATGCTTCTAGACCCCGGTCCTGTAGAAAGTAGTCCGGTTTGGTCTCCTTTTGGGATAAAAACCCAGAGGCGAAACCTCAGAACTGTTGATATTTGTTCAACCTCCGAATTTTCTGCATATTCAAGTTTAATCAACTAAATCACATCGTGAAATAATTTCCGTTGTAGTCTTGCTGAAAATAAATTATTGGGGTCGATTGCTATGCAGAAAATGGCACTCCAAGGAATACAGTTGTTGAAGGAATCACTTGTAAGTTGTAATCACTTCTAATTTACGGTTGGAGTAAAGTGAAGCAAAGTATTGACTGCAAACGGCAACTAATGATACATTTTCGGTATCGAATATCGATTGTTAGCAATTTCGATTAGTATTTTAGCAATTTACCAAGTGTAACCTGTTGCAAAAATTGCATTAAGAGCTATTTTGGGTTGTTGCATGACAAAAGGCGGTTTCACATAAAAAGTGATCCTAAATTTGGATATTGTCGTGCCTTGAATGACACGAAAGATATATTGCAAATACGTAACCCACACCTAAACATTGGTAATAACTTCAGCAGCACGATTTCCGATTTGGTTCCGATTTTTGTGCTAAATGGGATTATTCCTTCATAATATTACATGTTTCGTTATTTGTTCGGCAAACTTTATTGCATTTTTCGATTCCAACTGTAATAAAATTGCAGTAAATATTCATAGTTTTGGGAAGTGATTTGAAGCATATGTTTAGCCGGAAAACCTATTTATGAACGAATTTGAAAACTTTGAATATTTGTTTATGTGGAGTTCTGCGAAAAACATGCTTTTGACATAACAAAACGTTTGACATAACAAACGAAAGTTTTGCAAAATTTGCAATGAATTCTGATCTTTATCCCCGTGATGACGAAATCGCTCGGATTCAGAGAAATAATCAACAAACTATTCTTCGACGCTAGTGTACTGTTTCGCCATAATAGTGATATGTGGGTAATATGACACTTGTAACCGCAAAATCGCGCTGCTCTCAAAAGAAATTTTTATTAATTTTCAGGCTGTTATTCGTGGAAACAAAGATGAATTAGATTAGGCAAAGTATCGGAGGCTTATTCAAAGATGGAGTCATTTTTGGGGGGACAAAATACATGACGGGTGCAAAGGTAGTAGGGACAACCGCAAGGAAAATGGTTACCACCCCACCTCCACAACCCCAAAAACGTAAAAAAAATTTACCCCACCGGAGAGATCCCCATTCATTCATTTTAAATCAAGAACACGCAGTTTTCTTGACTTACACGGACACAAGGCACATACTTTTCGGGAATTCGGCTCTTAGGTAATGGCCACTTCAGGAATAGGTTCAATATGTACCATATGATACCGTTTATGAGTTCTTTAATATCTCGCCGCAAAGTCGAAGTATTTATTCTTCCCTTCAGGTATGCAATCGTTATTTTGTCGTCGTAATTTTTACGAATGTTTAATAATCTAGGGTTAAATCTACATTCTACATGTCTCAAAACGAATACTGTCAAAATTTCAGAGGGGGGGTTATAATTTTTTTTCGTGCTTGATTCCAAAGGTTTATTATTAGAAAAAATAAACCAAAAAATAAGTCAAAGAATTAAGAAAAAAAATTCAATTTTTAAAGTTGAGAACCACTGGAATCGTTCTGTTCCAAAACAACAACAGAGAATGACAACTTTCATGTCCATTACCTCAAAATTCATGAATACATTTGTTTGCATGACTATAATCTTTGTATAGTAACTGAAAGATAAGTGGATTTGGAATGCACATATTTCCTCAAAATCAGGTGCAATTAAGAGCACTCAACAGACAGACATCTACAGCTCTTTAAGGACATCTCTATTGTGACGTTTCTGTAATGAAATTTTTTTTACATATTCAAAGGCAGCCGAGATTAAATCGTACAAAATTCACACAATTATTCATACAGATGGCATCAGTAATTCTCTTGTATTTACATATAATGTAATTTCCATTTCTCCCATGTAAATAAGCATTCCTGCATGTTACTGGAGCATATGCAAAAAGCCCTGTACTCTGACAAACAAAATAAAAAATATATATATTTACCAGCTTGAATTTCTGGCCGTTTTACAGGAAATGTGAGGAAAAAGTCACAAATCGGCATCAGATTAAGTTAAAAGCTTGGGAAAGAACTTAAGTCGGAATGTTTTGTAGAGACAATATTCCATGAAAATATCCGAAAATCACCTTTTGCAAATTGAATGAGGACTTATCGATCCTGTTCCTGGGATTTGCAGCCGTCAAGAGTAATAACGGTCTTAATATTCCGAATCCTGAACCTGGACAAAACTCAGTTTATTTATAGCACTGGGAATTTGAAGGACTCTTGCTCGGACTTCGAGAGCCCTTTTACTCCGTTCGTAATTTTAATTGGCCGCCAAAAATTGAGTGCTAAAAGAAATGAAAGAAACTTGCAGACTTATTCGATGCCTTTCTAGCCGATGTTGAGGTTTGGTCAACGTAAAATTTGTTATTACAATTACAATTGATTGCTTTCAATAGGTACTAAATTGCCCCAAAAAACAATTCGCATCAATCATTTCTAAAACTCCAATTTTGATCGCCTAGACATTAATTTTCATAATAATTTACTGAAGTAAGTGTTATTCGGTTATGGAAAATTGAATAAAATTATGTTAATATAGATAAATAAACCAGCTTTTTATCAAAGTGGTAAGAAGTATTCGATAGAATTTTTAATTAACACTCGGCTAATTCTAATTTACGCATGATAGTTTTAATCCCGCTTCATTACAATATTCGGTTGAGTGATCTTCAAACCCGAGCCAATTAATAAAGTAACACTTCTACCCAGGTGCATGCAAAAGAGATGCAATCGCACACCATTCATCCCCCGCAACTGACATGTTGAGAAATACCTAGTTCATTGAATTTGAATGCCGTCGAAACAGTAATTGCGGCCGCCCGCAAACTTCCTCTTCCTGCCATAAATTTATAGTCGACTGATTTCACCAATGTATTCGAAAAGTATACTCCACGACAAGTGCTCAACCCTCGCGCTTCGATTTCGAGCTCACTTCGCCCAGTAATACTCAAATGGCTGATGTATTTCACATCAACTGTTTTTAATAATTTAATTAAATTAAACAAAATACACAAACTCATAAAACAGTATTTGCTTCTTTTTTTTTTTTTTTTTTGAGTGTTGAAGCAATGCTTTACATTGATCTCTATGTAAGTCCAGTAACAAAGAAATTCCATGAAATTTTCTGTTATTGAAAAATGTGGATTTTATTCGCTGATGAACAGAATTTCACAGTCATCGAATTTAATATCATATTTTACCATTACATTTTTGTCGTTCGTTTGTGAAGGGAAACTTTAAAAATATTATTTCGGTACATCGTCTACTAAATCAAGTATGTAATTAAAAAGTTTTATTAAAATTGTTCAACACTCATAGTATTTAATATTCATCTTGTGATTTTATTGTTTAAATGTGTTTTGATTAAGAAATATCCTTGAAATTTAAGAGCGGACATCTTCCCATTTTGCCGCAAACCAAATAAATCGTTAAAACAAATTTCAGATGAAATCTAAATATAAAAGCAAAAAAAACACCTCAACACATTTTGTCAAGCATTTTCAGTTTACAGTTTTACTTTCACTCGATTACATCATTTTTACATTGGTGAAATCCGAGCGAAGAAGAAGAAGAGTGCGAATGTCTGATGCAAACACGGAAGAAAGCTTGTTTAACTTGGTATGAATTAGTCCCGTGGGAAAAACTTTTTCTGCAATCAACAGCCGAAGAGAAAATTTAAGTGCTGCTGTGTCGTCATTTTACTTTCTCATCTCGTCATAAGGGCGAAAAGACAGGACCAGGAGCCAGCACCTTACGACGGAGAGAAATAAGATTCAGAGACCAAAACGAAGTGGAGTAGAACTGTCGAAAGTTCCTCTGGGGAAAGACGAATGGTGGAAGATATATACACTCTTGGAAGTGGGCTGTGAGCATAAGATATACTATTTTTACACTATAATGTATTCTCTGGCATTTTCCGTAGCTTGTAATGTAACGCCAAATGGACACTGAAAAAGGAAAATAAATTTTCTGCATTTTCTTATCTCGTACATTTTCATGAATTCTTTAAGATTTAAGTTTCCATTTTCAGGTCGGTTACTTCACGCATAAGTATGGAGATAAGGTGATTCTGATTATTTTGCAATATTTATTCAGTTCCCTCGCTGTGCAGGACAAAAACAAAATCACGCCGTATAAATTCTAAATAAAGAAAAAATAATTTTATGTTTGAATCGGAAAATTAACGAAAAGTGAAATTGCCCCAAAAAATTGTAAGAACAGCAGTCATAAATATTTTGGATCAACTTTAACATACTTAACAACATTTATAATATAGGTTATGGAAAAAAGTGATTGTCTAAAGGTTGCAGGCGGAATTCTGTGATTGCTTGAAAAATCATCAATTAATGGCTTTTCCAGAATCACTCTGTACTCTGAGGTCTAATGAAGAATCCGACTATACTTCTGCGCTGCACTCTTCCTATTGCGCTCTATAACAGGAGTTCCCTTAGTAATAGGACATCTGCCTTAGACGACATGCCTTCCAGCACTGAAACCATAATTGACGATTTATGGAGAAAAATAATTGATTTTTAGCGACTCTCAGAAAAATTTATCATCCCTCTAGAAGTCTAGAGTAACCACTCATGAATTTGCGGTAATACCATTTCTTTTGAAATTGAAACTAACGAGACGTTCATTAATGCATGCAAAAATATGTAGTTAAAGGCTTAAGGATGCATTGTTATCCTCGAATTAATTAATATTCCACCATTATTCATTCGTCGGTTGAAATTCAAATAAGACTGTCAGAAATTTATCCATTCTGCTCACAATGATGATTCCTGTGAGCGGTTTTATTATTCCAATTGTCTCCTCTTATATTTTCGAAAGGACTTTCTTTCTAATTGAATGGTCCAACTGGAAAACACTTACAGAAATTATTCGAGTTCGGTAAGAGGAAATTATATTTTCATAGTATATGCTATACAGAGAAGTAAAGACAACATTTTTATTATTAGTTTTGTATGATAATATATTTAATTGAAATATTTTGTATTTTCTCAAGCCATCATTTTTCATCGTCATTTTAATTATACCTAATTTAATTTGAAATTAGACTTTGTAAATTATCTGCTTAGTGCTCAAGGGGTTTTTTCAAAAATGTATTATACCTACAAATCCAACTAACATTCATACAACTAATAGTGTATTTCTCAGCATAATCGAAAAAGTAAATAAAAAACGCTGCAAATTTTTCATAAAAGTTTATCATTTCAAAAAAATGTTTGTTTCCTCTACATATTCGATCGTGTTACGAGATTCAAAATTGCATTACTCAAAAACTAATTGAGCTAATGTCCTTCAGAAAAAAAATTATATTAAGTAATATTGGAGCATTGCACATTCTAAGTTTCATGGGTACACCTCGATCAGTTTCGGAAATATGATTTTTTATGTGTTTTAACTTTTATACCTCAATTTCCTTTCCACCCCTGAAAATTCGTCGATTGGACTATCGAGCTGGGAGGATCATTGCCAGATGGAATTCGATTTTTACACCAATGTTCAAAGTTCAAAAAGTATGTATAATATTTTCATACATTTTCTCAAAACCGGAAGCAATGCTTTATTCATTGCCTACATTCAGGCATGCTTGATTCGTTAAATCAGAAAATGTATGAAAATACAGACTTTTTGAACTCAAATAAAACCGAGTACAGCGGTGCTACAGCTTTGGTGCTCTAATAAGAAATATGCTTAGGTGGACAAATTCTGTCAGAATAAAGGCATTTTTTAATTTCACATTGGCCAAAATGGAGGATGTCCTTTCATGGATTTATCTCCAGTATTTTCCGAGAAAAAGCCTGGACAGTGGACGAATGAATTTTTTTACTCGTTTTTTGAAATCTACATGTCTCAAAACGAAATCTGTCAAAACTTCAGTGGGTGGGGATTATAATTTTTTTGCGTGCTCGATTCCGAAGGTTTATTATTGGAAATAAATAAACAAAAAACGATGAAATGTTTTCTCACAGTACTTATTCAATTTTCATGGAAGAATTTTTTTAGTCAAATACTTTAAAAGCAAATTAAGACACTTCATAAATTCCACTGATTAAACAAAATTAATTAATTTCAAGTAAATATGACACCATAAATTCATGAACGAAAACGTGCACCAGGGTGGATGATTTGATGAAGTAATTAGTCACCCTCTAATACTGATGCCGTCAAGTGAGCGTTTTCGAAAAGCATTTTTGTGTGCCGATGAAGTCCACGCCAGTTAATTACTGATCTAAAACTGATCTTGAATAACTGCCATAGACTCGCTAATTAACTACCAAAATATGATACCTTATCAAATTTAACGAGTATTCGTTAGCTGAATTTAATTACTTTAATCAAATGATTACGACTTCATCACTTTTTGCCGAGTGGCGAGAATCTCTCCACCACCAGTTCAACCGCTATTACAGGACCGTCTCCTGAGCTATATGTACCTACCTATGGATTTGTGTCTATGGTGTGGGTGCTCCTGCCAAAGGTACTGTCAACAACTTCCATAAATAATTTATGCTTCTTGGCATCATGACGAAATGTCGTCACCAGAGTGTATACACACCACTGATTTTAATTGTATGCAAATACGGGAGGAAGGGAGGACACGAAGGCGGCATTTGAATAAAGCTTGATGAATTAATTGGCTTATTAATAAATAGATATTGTTCTCATGTATAATTCTCCGGGTTCAACAGAAGCTGGATCTTTACGTGTTAATTGTACTTTAGCAACCGCAAAGTTTATTCATAACCATTAAAATAGTAAAATGTGTTTTTCAATCAACCGTATATACTATGTATATATCCATATAAGTATAAAAAAAATCAATCCTTCCATCTTTGCTGATCCCTGTCACATAAAAGCAATACTTGCAATTTATGGGAATCCATAACAAAACAAAGGAACACATTCTTCACCCCATTGGATACACGATTTTCCACAGCTCCACCTGAGATTATGACAGGCAATGAGTTGTAGTAGACTTACCCCAAGTTATATTGTGGTCTACCTTTTAAAAATAGCCCTCCTTTTGGTAATATTTATTTACTCTCCTTCACCAATGATTTTCGTTGTTCCTCTTGATAAATTGATCAAATTTGATAAAAAATTATGTTAAGGAAAAATATTTTCACTTGAACAAGGATGATATTTATTTTGCGAAAAATTTATTTCAGTAAATAAAACAAAAGCTTATCATCCATTTTTCTGTAACACATCGAAGTCGCAATGAATTGATTCGTCTGCCTACACATATGGATTGGAGGCAATAAACAGACTTACTGAAATTCTAGAAAACATATAACACATAGTTACACAGTATTTTGTATACAGCTGTATTCACATAATATTATATGTATAAGTAATAAGTATATATATTGTATATTATATATATATATTAATTATATATAGTAGAATAGTACATTTGCATTTTTGCATTTTTATATTCATTCAGAATCAGATGCATTAAAATAATGAAAGAAACAAACTGCAAATCGATTTCCAATCTCTCTTGATGGTATTCAACAGTCAAACCACCCCAAAGCCCACTGTTGGAAATTTGAAATTATCTACTGAAATTATCATGGTGAAATAGAACTTTGCGAAGCTACAGCAAACAAATTCGGATGATTTAAAATTTGTTAAAAACATGTGTCATACATTCGGACGGTTATTAATGGAGAGTGTGTCAGTGATTAAAACAGTCCAAGAATAATGAAAGGATCCATGTTCAGCGGTGTCCGCGCTCCGACCCAAATTGGAACGCTCTCGACATCATTGTGGGAATTCGTAGCTAATCTCCGGAACTTGAAAGATTTGTCTGGAGCATTTGTGAATTTATCATCGCATATATCCAAAATCTGTATGTGCCGAGATAACCTCCATATTCGCTGGCTTTCAGCAAACATTTTCTCCTAATTATTCCAGCAGAGAAGGATTATGTCGGGTTGATTGCATGGTTTAATGAGTTTGCCATTGATTTTGTGGTTTAATTACATAAAGCTGCACTGCAGTCAATGAATCGGTGTAACTTTGAACTGGTTGATCATACGTCATGACATAAACATGAAAATTGACTAGTTTAATACAATTTAAGTAATTATTAAAAGATTAGGTAAATACAATAATGGGGCGATTTGGTTGTCCGGTATTTGCTGTGCCGAGATAATCCTTACACAGCTCGAGAACCAAAATAACGTGCTGCGGCTTGTTTCATGGGCCAGATGCATAAATAACGCCATCAAACTCTAATTAGCGGATTCGTTACCAGTGTACGTAGGTCACTTGTTTGTATGCAATATTCATAAAAGTGTTGTAAAATGTGTCCCCCTGGATTATGGAAAAATTTGTTACCCTTTTAGCTGTCAGTGACCTATTTACCAAATTGCAGAGTTCAACGCTGCGGAATAATTTACTCAAACATTTCCCTTCTACTCTTTTTTGTCAGGTATAGTCGTATAGTCAAAGTGGCCCAATTCAATTCGTTCCAGTTGCAATCCGGCCCTATGATTTCACTTTGAAGTCGTTAAGCTGCAATTAAGTGAGTCAGGACCTCATCATCACGTAAACACCTCGAATAATCATAAGTGAAGTTAAGGAGCGCATTCAATTAATGCGAAGCGTAACATGAATCCTTCCAGCTAATAATGCATACATATTATACCTATATCCTGCAACTGCAGTGCTGCAACCTATTCAATCAAGAGCTATGAAGGCTGATAGCATATCCCAGCTGCAACTTCAACAACCAAGGTGAGTGTGTCGACAAAATTAGCCCCAAGGACGTTATTAATTTGGAACCTCGCCAAGATTTTCGTCCACATTATCAATGAATATTGAAAATTACATGAGCACAACAAAAACTCCGTTTGGAAGGACTCTTGACAAAAAAATTGATTAAAATAAAAATTATTACCCCAAAGATGAATGATGAATCAATTATTGTGAATTCCGGCAAAAGAATTTTTAGAGTTTTATTTTATGAATAGTTATAATGAAAGTGAGTTCCTTTTTTTGCTACTGTGTAACTTTATCCTGATTTTAAGGACTTCGGTGTCAATAGTGAATTTCATCAAAAATTCAATTATTTATTTGTTAATGTTTCGGAACTTTGAATGAAACTATAAAATTCAACTCTACAACAGTACAACTTCTAATCGAATTCTTTTTCATTGTATAAATAATGAAAAGTTCCGGTTAATCGAATTTACTGAATGCAAAACTTTCAAGAGTAGTAAAAATTAAAATGTCACTGCTACTACCTCGAAATTTCTCCATTTAGATATGAATTTAAGTTTTAATTCTCCTCCCAAAAATTAACAAAACTTCTTGACCGAAGTTTCCAAGTTGAAAAGTTATCTTCCTTGCAAATTAAGAATAAAAAAATGCAATATTGTTATTTTCTTTAATTCAACGCTTCTCAGAATACGTTTTTATTTGATACAATGGCACTCAAAATTTTTTATTGATTTTTAATGTAAAATGTTGGTTAAGAAAAATCTTTTCAAGTCTCTAATTTGTGTGTGCTAAAAAACAAGGCGTTAGCCGAATTACAACTGATATTTATAGATAGAATATTCAATATATACTAGCATGCAATTTATATAGCTACATAGGTATATAGTATGATACAATGTTAAATAAAATATATATTCTGACAAAAAAATTTATGATGCTCCCGTTACTAATTGCTTGATGTGATGAAGCAATAATTAAAAGATATCGATCAGATTTATCGGATATATATTTTATTATGTCTTTTCATATTGTTACTAACACGCAAGCATTTTACCATTATATTGCTATTTAATCGTTAACTAGGACAAATAAACAAAACAATCTAAATACAGGAAAAATGAAGTAAGTACGTGATGTTAATTATATTATTATTATGTACCTACGAGCAAGTCACGATTACAATATAACATGTAGTTACTAGGTGTTGTTATTATAATTACTAAGGCAGTTTTTAAATGTACATATATAATGAAAATCATTGCAACTTGTAAGAGCGCAACTAATATGTAATCTGAAGATTTACAGTGACGAACTGAGGAGGGGACCACGGGGACAGTCCATCACGGGCCATACCGACAGAGGAGAGGGCACAGAGGAGCCTATTGTTTAAATTGTAACATAAACAGCATAGTAAAAAATTCAGACTGTTTGCGAGAGAAAGTATTACTACTGTCCCCGACCCCGGGGTGGTTCTTACAATACAAAGAGCTGTTGTAACACAATTTTAGTTTCCAAAAATTGTAAGTTTATTCACTCATTAATTACTAATCTCGAAAAATATATATTGGGCCCGTATGGAGGTTAATGAGGAATTTTTCTGCATAAATTATAGTATCCACTGCCTATGAAGTTTACGGTGACACTAAGAATTCAGGGGCTGTGAGGGTAAGAAGGAAGTACGGGTGAAAATTCGAAATTTCACGATGAGTAAATAAATCAATACAAATAGTTTCTCGATTTTGAAATAATTTACCCTAATAAATGCAATCAAAAACACTTCGAAATCTAGCTCAGCCTCTAGGCCTGCCGAAAGGAATCTTTTCAATTTGTTTCGGATAATTTTCAATTTGAAATATGATTTTCCAGCCCATTTCAATGAAATTTCGTAATCAAAAGTACACTACTCACCATCGTCGTTTTACTCCCCATACGTCGTATGGCATTCGTCAAAGAGGTTTGTCGCCGTACAGCGTACCATGAAAAATGAAACAACGAGCATCGAAAAATCATGATTTTTTTGCGGTGACGAATAACGCGACCGTCCCAAGTAAGCGGAGTAAAGTGACAAAAGCGTGTAACGAGCATTACATTATGTCAAACACTTCTATCCATTAACATAAAAAAACAAACCAAAACGCCGCCATTGCATTGCAGCGGTGCTTCTATCTAAATTTTGAAAAGTAAGTTCTATTTATAACATTTTCTAAAAAGAGTTTTAATTTGTTTGAATTTGAAACATTTCTAGCACCCACACTCATGGAAAAAAAACTTTCCAATGACACGTTCATAAATATTTCACTTTATAAACATAATTTGAATTTTCCCGTCATTTTGGATTTCGACCACCCGAAAACATCTGAATTAATTATAAACTTCATTTAAGGGCAATTATTATAATTTTCCACAGGACGATCTGCAACATCAGCTGAATGAATGCAAAATGGCGCGATTTGTTGGTATTTATGGTGGTATGAATTAACAGCTGCTTTTGGTGTATTTTGATACATTAAACCCGGATATAATGTGACCTGCGGGGGCAAATGAATCATTAGTGCTCATTCTGAAGAGGAGAATGACTGTGCCAGGTGCGAACAGTTATGTTTACAGGATATGCGTGATTTGCATTTCGTGTCGATTTCAACGCATTTTCTTTCTTAATTAATTGCTTGTTATCCATTTGCAATATTTTTGCCGAGTGTTCATGCATACGTGTACGTATACTATTTTTATAAGTGCGTAACATTGCGAAACAAGAAATAGATTTTGCATAGTATATATATAATTATAGAGTTAGAAGAAAATGAGAATGAGTAATAATTTCGATTCCTCAGAACTTATTCTTTAACACAAACCGTCACTAAGTCCGAAATCTTTCTTAGTTAAATTAGTTAAACACTCGGCTAAAATTCTTATCGATTTTTCAGAGTTCAAATTACATTATTCGTAATTTCTGTACAACATAAAACGACTTTAATTTCGTCATCAAAAGCAGGAAATCGTAATAGGCCATTGTTTTATTGAGCCATTACATTACCATTAGCAGCTGCACTGAAGCCAGTCCGTATCCTTTGAATATTTTTGAAAAACCCTTAACCCCAACATTCGAAAATTGTGCATTCAATACATAAAAACTTTTTAATCCAGCAAATTTCTACGAACAATGCATTTTTTTGGTCATAATTACCAACTAGAACTAATATTGGTGATTAGGGGTTCAAGTAGACGCCACTGAATCCGTAATTTACTTAAAACATTAACACTGTCAAAAACTTTACGACTCAGAACGACCGATTCCACTCACGAAAGTTTTCATGTCGGAGAAAGTTTTTAACGACTGGAAAGTGGCTCCTTTTTCATATTTTGAAAACAGTTCAGGTTTGTATTCTCATTCCTGCGAGTTACGTTCACCAAATGAGATTTTCGCATGTTTTGAAATCGATTTCCTTAAGTCTCAGATTTACTTTAAATGCAACGGACTAAAATGACTTCGATTAGTGTACTTCGTGCAATAATCGTTAGTTTTAGAAATCCTTTGTGCCCTTTTGTATATCTTTAAGTGTTTGAGATTTTAATTGCTCCGTTCTGCTTTTAGCAAACGAGAAACATACAATGTTTATTGTAGATATGCAATTGAAGTGCACTTCCTTTTTTATTTCTTTTATTTTAATTATAATGTTTTTCGAATTTCTTTAGGTATTTTTCACTTAAGTATAACATAACTCCTAATTTTTTATTATCTGTTTCCAGAAATACTTATCGAATGTTATTTTCCTAAACGAAAAACTTTCAAATGCAGTTGATAAAAATAATTTCGACCGCATCTGCTAAATGTTCACTGTACTACAATAAAATCCCAAAAACGTCTCAAAACTGTTATGAAAAAGCATTCGAACCAGGAATAAACAAATTCAAACATTCAATTGTCACATGAGCTTCACGTAGCAAATTGTAGCCTACAAGAAAATGGAAATCGTATGAATACCCGAGAAGACGCCTTTTTGAAAAAAACATCTCCCGTAACTCTATAAAGAAAATGACTGGTAAAATTGTCACGTTCCAACACAAACACGAAAATTGGAGGAGAAATGGCACCAGCAGCAAGAAATTGAAGCAGAAGGTAAATTGGCATCGCGTGCCCTGAAAATATTTTCTAGACAAGAATTTGCGTTTTTATTTCTGTTATATGGCTGTAAAAAAGGATTTTCTACCAAATGAGCTAAAGAATATATAAAAATTCACTAAATAAAAATTGACAGCGGTTCCAAGTTGTTCTTATTCGGCTGCTCTTGTTCTCATCGCCACATTCATGAATTTTCATTGGTCATTTAGAAAACGGATGAGTTTTTGATTTGGTAAAGAACGTGATTGGATTATTTAGTTTGTAGGCTTTTTAGGATTAGATTGGGATATGTTTTTGGGATTGCAGCAAACTTCTTAAATTGAACTTTATTGCATCTTTACAGAGAATATTCGAGAAATAGCACAATACAAGATAATAAAAATGATATTTTATCCATAAAATATTTGATCAAAAGTACATTTGGATCAGAACTATTTTTAGGCACGCAAGAAGGAAGCGAATTACAATACGAAGACATCATTTACTGGGGCATATAATGAAATTTCATCTATGGATTAAGTCAATGGATTTGAATTTGTTCTTGCTATTATTAGATTAATGTTAAATGATCTCAAAATAGAGAGGGTATCTATTTAAAATATTGACACAATATTATGCTCGAAACATTTTACAACTCTTCAACATTCCTTATATTTTGCAATGTCCTTTAAAAAATTATGATATAGTAAATTATATTACGAGCTTTCCTTTCAGAAACGAATAAAATTCACTTCCTGAATGACTATGTGCTTTTTTAAAAATATATGTAATAAATATATTATATTGCTTTGCTATTATAAAAGCCCAAAGACATCAACTTTATTGCGGTCCAATTTAAAGCGAACTGAAGATGGAGAATTTCGTCCTGGCTTTAACATAATAAAATGCTTACTGGCTTTCAAATTCCTTCCAAGTGTTCCGGTAAGTGAACGAGATGTCCTGCTTCGTACGGCAAATAAAATTTCCGTATCCTGTAACCCTTCTCTTTTAGATCAAGCACTTCTTCAAGGCGGTGCGCTACAGCGTGAATTGCTGCGTCTGTAGACAACCATCGGTGGCGGAGGAAAACACCTCACGAGATGTCGCTGACTCAGCAGTCGAAATAAATTCAAGGATAAGGTAAATTAGCTTGGATGTAATTGAAATAACTTTCCTGTAGTAATTTTCCTTCCCTCATT
Source organism: Leptogaster cylindrica (assembly GCA_963082835.1). Taxonomy (NCBI): domain Eukaryota; kingdom Metazoa; phylum Arthropoda; class Insecta; order Diptera; family Asilidae; genus Leptogaster; species Leptogaster cylindrica. The sequence goes on along the minus strand of OY720105.1, from coordinate 20,261,212 downwards.
GAGGACCCTTGGAATTTGGCAATTTTTGGCGCCATTACATGTGTCGGGGTAATAGGGTGCAAGTCCTTTTTGAGCATTTTTCCTTGAGCTAACAATCCGGAAAACAAGGGTTTCGGACTTTAAAGTGCCAGTCTTAGTAATGATGTGGAATTCAATCTCCATCATGTCCCTATTGGGGCTTGGATCAAATCGGATGAAAATCTGTTTTTTATGGCTTCCCCTTTTGGCAAAGCAATGCAGACTCAGAGACGATTGTTTCTGAGCTGGGAGTTTATAGCTTTGGGAATGTTTTATGGTATCCCAAAAGGAAATAAAAAGTTCATATATGAAAGTCCGAGGAGTCCATTGGTCATGATTTAGACTGAGGACCTGCTGGACCATTATCGCGTTTTTTCTGTCTAGTCCAACAAAGGTTAAACCGAAGTTTTCGTCAACCTTCAGTAGACTCTGTTTTCACGTCAGTATTGATTTTTTAATTTGAATTTATAAAGGGGAGGTTTTAAGCAGCTTTACAACAGTTTCCGTCTGGAGGATGTTGAGATTTAGGTACATTGGAATTCGCAAATTTTCTCATATTTTAATCACTACTCACTGGCTACTATATCACTAGAATTTTATCAGTAGAAATTTATTTACAAAACTTGCAAATTGCAGAAAACCGAAACATTTTAAATAACTTTTATCTTAACTAACTTTTCCACTTTACCTTTTCAATAACATTTCCAAAGGCTTACGCTTTTTAAAAATAAATGGTTCGCTAAATTTATCATTATTTTTTAGAAGCGTTTTTATACATTTCAAAAGTGTGCTTCCTTTTATATGCAATATATTTTAGCGTTATTATTAAATTACGCATGGATTAAATTATAAAGCATATGCTATTATTGTCCACGCCCCTTTCAAAATGATAAAAATTTAGCTCAAAACTAAACTGGATTTTATTTAGTTAGAGACGCAAAAGATAAAACAAATCTAACGAGAACAAGCATAACAAACTTCATTATTAGAGGATAACGAAAACAAAGTGGCAATTAGCAAGAGATGAAAGGATTTAACTTTCACTGGAAAACCATTTGTTACTTAAATCTCAGCTCTCAACAATATGTTATAGTTGGGAAGGATGCCAAAATACATTGCTCTTAAATTGACTATAAAAAAAAACTTGATAGACAAAAAATAAAATAAAAATATTTTCTCTTGGTTTTTTACCCCAATTATTTGCCGTTTGAAAGAGAACCTGGAAATCCACAACGGCGGAGAGCTGTAAGTATGAAGTCTTTACAGATTCAGTATCCTGTGCGGCGATTTTGAGCATAAAGGCTTGAATTTATGCAAGGCTAAGGCTGTTGCTCATGTGACAGGGCAGACGGTCGTGGCTGACACCTTCAGCAATAAATTTTGTTTTGGTTGCCTCCACTTGTTGGCATTTTAAGGATTCCCAGCAGTCGGAAATGGAAATCATCGGCCAGCTTTATTCGTCGACAAGTTTTGATGATTTATGTCCTTTAACTGCTCCAAAAGACAAAGGGAGTATATTTGAAGCGTCTTTTAGAAAATAAAAAGAAGTACAACAACTAGCTTGAAAATTGAATTTAAAAATGTTCATTGATATAACAATTATACTTAGCAGTTTTTCCTGATGCAAATACATTAGTTTTAAGGGATGCTTTATGAAATGAACTAATCTAGGTCATTTTAACAAACATCTCTTTATTTTGAAGGCATTGGAATCAAAACAATGTTCGTATCCATTAGTCCTTCATATTAGATATTGAGCCTTCAGCCAAGTCAGGCCAAGCTTTGGATTGTCATGTGTGTATGCTCCGTATGAGACTGTTTCATTTTGTACATTCCAGCTTCAGCAGCAGCATCTAATCATGTAACTTGTAAAGCAGAAACCACATCAGTAGAAGAGATCCAAAAGCATGGGAATGTTCTTAGGTAATAACATTGCTGGGAACAGTAAATAGACATGGACCGAAAATCCTTTTGATATGCTCTCAGGTGAATGAAATGGACACTCCATGAACAACAATCAAACAAGGGAGCTGAAGTAGTACACAGTCGAAATTAAATCTGATTTGCATAAACTAGTCACCACTGTACTTTGATACTCCCACATGACGTGTCTTAACCCAATCGAGGTCTCCGTAAATAAACACGGGGCTTTGGCCACAAGTGAAATTGCACAGAGGACATACAATTAGTTCCGATTCTTTGACAACTTTGGCGTCCGGTGATATCAAATTATCTTAATTCATTAAGTCTAACCGCTCAGCTCTTTCATTATATCCGATTATGGTCCAATTAATGTGCTCAATACCGTACCAACACCAAATCAAATAATTGCTTTGATTTTGCATAGCATATCAAATCAGCAAAGTATTAGACAATTTTCTGCAATAAAATTGTTCTTAAATTGTTACAATTGAATACCCGCTGGATTATTCGGTTTCACCCGGTGCGGTGAAAACCATAATATAATGTACATTGTACGTACATAATATGTAATATGCCTATACCGATAAGATCGATGTATTGATTTAAAAATTATTAATACCTATTATAAACAGTGATAACAGAAAAATTTTTTTGAGAACCACTTCTCTGTCCACGGTTTCTCACAAATTGCCACCACTAAAACTTATTTTTTACAAAAATTCCTTGAATAGTAAATATTTGACAATATAATAGATTCATCAGCTTGAATTTAATAATTGTGAGATTCAAAAGTAGTCATCCGATTACACTAATTTCAGTAAAAGTTTCCTTGAATTTAAGGAAATCTCGGCTATCATATTGTGTCTACTATTTTGAATTTCCACAGTTTACTAGCAGATTCGAAATTAGTGTCAGCGAATTTATTGTACATTAATTTACACCAACTTTCTCTCTCAGCTCACTCACAAAAAATCAGTTGTCTATTGGATTAGCCATTTTGTATTTTCCAATTTGTATAGTAATTTCAGTGACATCGATTTATTTTTAGTTCTAAATTCTTCCGAATTGTAAAAATTTTCGGCCGTTAAGTATATTGAATCCACCATTTTGAATTTTAAAATTTCAAAATTTAATTCGCAATCAGCGTCTACGAACACTAGTACCACGAGATACAAAGTTTCATGACAATCCGTTGAAGTTTTAGTTTGCTGATCGCCATCTTTAGTCCGCCATCTTGAATTTGCACTTGTTGTCTGTTGAGAATAGATCCGAAATTAATGCCGACCAAATAATTTTACTCTAATTTACAATTTACATGAACTCACTGTTCACTCACAGAAAAATTATTCGCCATATTGCGTCCGTCATTTTGAATTTCCAAATTTGAGTAGATTGATACGCTATAGATTCGAAAGCAGTAACATCAAAATAGCTTTGGTATCTACCTACGAAAATTTTAAAACAAAATACAAATGTTTGATCTCATTGAGAGTTGTAAACGATTTAACTGGTTAGATCCACTTGTGTTGGTATCTACGAATCACAATAAGATTAGAATATTGTATGGCATTCCTATAAATCCAACACACATTGTAATCTCTTTTACTCTGATTTGTAATTTTAACCTTACCGCTTACGTCCTTACCTGACATCAGGTAAGCGAATTTATGGCATTTCCAAGGACGTATTTTGCTGCTGTGGAAACGATTATGATCGAACAAATCCCATTTTTGATTCAAAATAAATAATATAGCAACAAGACGTATAATTCGCTAAATACCACACTGTGCAATGCTATTACTGTAATGTATGCATTTAGTTTTGCGCACTGCACCACAGACTTATGTGTCTTGCACGAAAAAGCAGGGGATCGACAATCCCGAAACACAAATTTTCTAGGGATGAAGTCATGTTCCGTTCACAGTTCACTCCAATTTGTTTGGATATAAACCTCTTGTCTGCAGGTACCTGATTTATGGAAAATCTTAATACAGTGATTAGGAAATTTTCGATTGAAAGTAAAGGCCCAGTTGAGATGTCTAGAAATTCAGTTGAATTCCGTGACTCGAGTATATCAAATGCACATATTAATTCCCGAGAGGGGGGCACAACTTTCACCTGTTCTCAGCTTTAAATTACAACTTGGCAGTGTCGAAACTAAAAATGGAAATACGGAAAATTAGTGCACGCGAACTTTAAGTCTCCGTTTGGGTTCTGAACTCGAACATGGGCGCTAATTTGGCGACTATTAATGAACACTTTTCTTCTTCTGCAGCAGGAGCGCGATGGAGGACTTCGGAGTTGCACTGAAGGGGCTCAGCGATGGGGTCAATGAGGGCCACTTCTACACTTTGCGTGACCTCAAGATAAGGTGCTCGCAATGTACGCAAAAACTACTCCTGATGAGCCTAGAATTAAGTAATGAAATCCAGAAATCCTGTAGGTCTGCAAAAGACAACAGGCGCCACTAAAAAACTTTTGTTTTCGATTCTCACCAATTCTTGAGAAGCACCAATTCATTAATTTCATAAGATGTTTTTTTAAATTTTTTTGTATAAATCGTCTTTAAGATACCCCATTTCAGATGCCGGTCAAGCGGCATAACACTTCCATCGGTCAAGTAATTAAATTTCCTCAATTTTTCCCTTGCACTTCCGACAAAGCCTGAGAAAAAGTTACAAAGCCGAAATGGGTGTAATTTGAATTCATTCCTTTCGCTCCTTGCCTTAATTAGATTTTTTAACCCGGAGGCTAGTTGCTGAGTCCGTGATCTTTGAGCTGTGTGCATGAATAATTCACAGCTTATGAATAGAACCTAATTGGGTGGACTTTTGATACTTATATCCGTGTTGCAATCCTTTGGTCGGTTTCTTACGACTTCCTACTCTCAGTCCTAATGCGACTCCTTCCATTCAAATGTCCCACACAATTAGCATATAAATGAATTCATCAAAGTGGCTGTTGTGGGTCACCACTTCCGATATATCCGCCCCAAAGAATCCGGGTTCTTACGCAACTGCAATTAGGACATACATAATTGCAAACAAATTTATGATGTCAATAAATCACCTTCACATCGGAAATGTTGCCGAACTGAAGTAAAATTAATCAATCTTATCCATCTAATTTTTCTTCATCACTCTCCTCAACTTAATCAGCCTCTCATCATTAGGACGAGGACTCTCAATAAATCAATCAAATTCGTTAATAGGTTTGGATCGAACAAATTAAAAGCACGCATCATGTTCCGGTGTTATTAGAAACTAATCCGTTTCAGGGACGAAACTAACAAAAGATTGCGGTGCGATGCAGGAGAAACTAGTTAAGATCTATTGTTGCTATTTTTAGAGGTTTATTGCAAAAAGTTTCGGATCACGCTATCTTCATAAAGGAGAGCAGGTGTCGATGTTCCCATGAACTACCTTGAATTCTTGTATAGTGTTCTTTTGTAGTTGAGAATTGCGCACGATTTACTCAAAAATAAATTATCCTAGACCAAATTGGGCTTAGAGGTTCCTGAACAACTTTTTAAATGACATGAGTTTGTAATTTGAGTATTTTAAAATTCTATTTCGAAGTACAATTTAATATTAACAAATAAAATATTTCGTTTGGACTTTATGCAATACACAAGAAAAAATGTAGAAACTTTCGGTTAATTTTTTTAATGCATCAAATTATTCAATAAAATCTTTGGTTTTCAGTTGAAATAATGGTTTCTTTTAATTGCTAAGAAAGCCACAAGTTTTCAACAGCGTCCCATGTGAAATGTAATCAACCACCGAAAATACTTATTGATGCCACTGTAATTAACCTACTGCTCTTTGTACACAAGGCATCTGACTTTAGAGTAGGATTTACTTAATTAAAGGATATCTGCTGCGGGATCCCACCAAATTATACATTTCCACAAAGAGATAAAAACGATGACGGGATTATAAGGTTATTCAGAAAGCGAGAGAGAGAGAGAGAGAGAGAGGGAATTGAATGCATTCGATGTCTTTTAGAGAAGACTACTTGCGTAAAATTATGCAAAAGTTTTTATCCTTGGGGATTTCATCGATTTTCATTACTTGGAAAATGTTCATGAACAATGCACATCAATAACATAATTTTTGTAAAAAATCAAATAATTACAAACTGATAGAAACAAAAATGTCGCTTTACATTTTTTTACATATTATTTATATTCTACAAATAATTTAAATTAGTCGAAAAAATATTCGACCATGAACCAAAATATTTCAATTACAATATCCAATTTGGGTTTTGCGTTCACAGCTAATTCAAACACATTCATGCTACAATCACATCATTGCAATCTACAAGGAAAAATTACTTGGTATTACAATAAAATTCGAAAAACGTATTTTGTTTCGATGGTCGCAGCTTTCTTTGGAGGCTTATTTGCTCCACCTTTAATATTCTTGTAGGTCCTCGTAATGGAAAACAAGCCTATTACTCTTAAGTCTAAAGGACTTTCTCCAGGTAAGAACCCAGCCCTGGAACTGAGTTCTTGTACACCCCAAGTTCAATTACTTAGAAAGGTTTTTCAGTATTCTTTTTTCGGTTTTTAGTCAACTTTTCTATTTCGGCGTACATTTCTTTGACTTTCCTCGCGTATTCAGATTCGTTTGAAGAGCACTGGAAAGATTTTGTAAAAAGTTACTTCCCTATTAACCTGAGAAAGTTAAGTATAATTGAATTATTTCATTTATAAATTACTAATGGGGCGTGAATCACTTCCAAATAAATTTTGATGTTCTCACAAACTTTACCTCGCTTGGCATGTTTAAAAATGCCAAAAATCAGTGACAAACAAATATGAAATTAATTTCAAGTTTTCGTCGTCGTAGGGATTATTGAATTTGGAACAATAGGTATACGATAAATTTGTTATACAGTACCTAGATACAATAAAGGAAGAAGCAAAATTTTCAATTCACCTGAAATTGTTGAAAGACATACTGAAAAACCATTCTCAAAATGTTGGAAATGTCAACGAAAACTTACTACTATTTATCTTCATTAGTCCAGAAAATGTACAAAAGGTGACTTTGTCGAGATCAATGCTGCTTTACCAGGTCAATCCACTCAATTGTAAGTTTGTAACCAAAACAAATTCCGGTAGAAACGACTTCACATCAAGTAATAGTACAAATTAGACAAAAAATTGCATTAACCAGGACAAAATAATTGACAGGGTTTGGTATTTTAGGAGATATAACTATATAAGCGAAACACTGCAAAAACATACCTTCTGGACCATATTTTCCCAAGATGGTGTCCGTTCCCCAACTTGGATTTCTTGGGTCCGGGACATTGGGTGGGCCACACACATTATTCTGACCGTTTGCACTGCACTACAAATCGAAATAAAATACGTTTCACTTATTGCTGCCAGTCACGGTAGCGTGTATGTGTCTATGTCAGTAATTTTTTAACAATGCCATCCGATGGAAATTTGGGCAGAAAGGAGCGTGTTAAGCCGTCAATTGTTGATTCCGGACGCGGTTTTAAATTGTGGGAGACTGCAATGGTTCAGTTTCCCAGCACAGTGATATTAAAAATGCAAAGTTCGATTAGACCGGGTTGAATTATTGGTGCCGGAACATAGATGCAGCATGTGGTTTGAATACTAGTGCAAGGAGCTTTCTTGTTAGAAATCGCTTTACAATCAAAGTTCGTGCCAAGACATCCCAAGAACCCAAGTCATGGGCTACAGATCCCATACGGTTAATTTTTAATTAAGACTTGGGAATGTCGTATTGATTCCGTAGTTCTACTTGAATCCGTTTCCTTTCTGATTGCTTTCGAATTCCTACTTTTAGGTAATTGCGATGGAACCCTTTTGCTTTTGTACATTTGATATTCAAAACTGTATCCGTTTTGGGGATGGTGTTCTTGTAAATACAACAATTTCTTATTAAAATTTGGTGCGTTCAACCTCGTTAATTGAGATGTAAAAAAAGGATTCCACCAAATTAAAAATTATAAAATATCTAATAGTTTTATACTTTTCGATTTATATTTTATCATTAATCATTGAGTGCTTGTGTGTAAAATATCATTATTTACATGGTTGAACTACACCATAACTTTACCTACTTCATTTTATTACAATCATTTTTAGTAGCTATTAAAATCAAATTTCACCTCATTCTCAGAAATCTTCTGTTTTTTAAGAAGTCAAATAACAACTTGAAAGTATTTATTACCCCCAAAACCTCCGGAATGTGTTTTAATTTAGAGCATATTGACGAAATATTTTTAACTAACAATCATTATTAAAATTTTTTAAAAAAATAGGTACTCTAAAATCAAGATTATCGTAAATTTATCTCATAAAAATCTCACAATATTTTCTAATTTCGTCTCAAAGTCTTAATAATGTTTCCCTCATTTCAAGTTACCGTTAAACTCAAAAAGGGTGTAAAAATGCGGTGAAAGTGTCAAAAATTAATCTTAGCTGATGAAAAATTCCGAAAATGACCCTCTTTATCTCAACATAATAAAAAACAACCACCCGGAAAAGTTCGTCATCGATTAATAGATTATTACGTCCAAATACCTTAATTTTCGCAACTTCCCCGGTGAGGTTAATCAAGAAAAGGCCGCGTAAAGGAAGACGTTTTTTTACAGTTTAATTCCGGTATCTAGTTTAATTATCTCTCAACTCGATATTGAAATATATATCATGCGACGAACAAAGGTTTCTCCCCGGGCAGAGTAATTCCGCAAATCCCGAGCACAGGTAAGAAAAATCATGAAATACTTTTCGAAAGTGTCCCTTTTTTGCTCTGATTACAGCTTAAATTGAGTAGAGATCATCTATCATTGCAATTTTGAATTAGTGGTTTACTTTCCTATCGGCACACACTCTATCCACTGGAGCTTGTTGCCATGAATAATAAATCAGGACCGAAATGAGATTCTGCGATAATTTATTTCCCTTTGGAGGCGTGGATAGGGCTCGCAAACGTGCTCTGCATGGGCCCCACTAACAACCATGGCTCGGTAATTAATTTTGGAGACACTATCATTGCTTTTCGCAAGTCTACTAATTTCACGTGTTTACATGACTTATTGACGATTATTTTATTGATTGGATTCAGATTAGACGTGCAACTTATGTCCGCTTGCATTGCATCCGGCAAAATTCTGAATTTAATTTATATTCAAATTAATTAATTATTCAAAATTCATTTTCATATTTAACTTTTCACACTTGAATAACTTTTAATTAAAGTATTTTATTTGTAATTTGATATCTTTATTGGTTTCACTTAAAAATCTCTTCAACGCTTTCGTATTAACACTTCCGAAAACATATATTTTTTTTATTGTGCTTCCTACACAACAAAATTATTCAAACATGATTGAAAAAAATATTTTGAAATAACTGTTGTATTTTTTTTCTCAGCTTTGCATTTTCGTTTCAGCAGCATTGAGGACGTGACCTGAAGTGAAAGATCTCTGAAATATTTCAACAAATTGGCTTTTCTTGTCAGTAAGCCTAAAGGATACTTTCGGTTCTTATACAAAACAAATCCGCCTTGCTCCTCCGAATAGCACAATATGGAAATGCGATAAATTGCTCTCCACATAACAAAGCTGCTTCCACATAAGACGGAAGCATCTTATTAAAACGGAAACCTTACATGACTCCATTGTGTTACCTTTCTCAGGACCATTCAATTTGACAAAACATGAGCATTTTGTGAAATATGGTCACGTAAAGCATTTAAGGAGATGGCGTCTCACAGGAAAGCGACACACGATCGTGATTTTAGGTGGATGCCAACGCATCGTTATGCTTAAATTATCTGTCCATTATCATTTTGGTAAAATTTTCGTGTAATTCTGTAATATTGGAATTTTACGAGTTCCATAGATGATGATCGTGTCCTTGTTCGGTAACACGCTAATACATTATTGGCATTATGTAGTATAAACAAATTTACCACGCTGCGGCGCGCACCATCCAAATGTTTGCCTTAAGAATTGCGACAGAAGTTGGGGGATGATGCAAGGGGTAGGGAGTCTGGAAACAAAACCACTTATTTCTGGTGCACTGAAACAGTGAAAAACACTTACATCTTTTCATAATGTAAACAAAAACACATTGAAAATTTTCAGCGTATATGAAGTGTCCTACCTTCATCAAGTTTTCAGCACACCCGTGAAACTTATGAAAGGATGCATTCAGGCGAATAAGAAATGCATTAAAGTTAAAATGTGCGACTCGTCCTCGGCCAGGAAAAACCTGTTAGGTTAAAACTCTCGAGGTGTTCTAATAAAACTGTTATAATAACTAAGTGTTTTTGAATATGTTTATTGTAGTAAATTAACCTAGTCTGGGAATCGCATCAGTTTCTGTATAATAGAAGTTTTCCATGCACGAGCTACAGAGAAATGTCGATGAAAATATCCTTGCAAGAACATCTCCATTTCTCTAAGTACTTGTACTACACCAACATGTCCCGGATGCACTCGACTGCTATCCTTTTACTTTGTTCTTAACACCGGGAAGTCTTGCAGGTAACTTGTTGAGCACGTGTATCTTGACAAGTTACTATTGTTAACAAATCAAAAGAGTACTTAATTTAACAATTACGACTTATGCTTTTCATGAAGGATGTTTTGAAACGAATGTCGCCAAGTCAAAATGAGCGTGTTAGAGTTATTAAGTTAAAGAAATTCTATAAAATTGTTTAAATTTAAGGCAAAAATGTTTTATACTACTCAACTTTCAGATTCATTCTGGGGTTCAAACTATGTAAAACAAAAACAAAATAATATGGTTTCTGACAACTGCAGCAAAATGCATCACATTTACATTTTGGTCTCCTGCCGTGTCCTTTATGAAAGGTAAAACATCAGGCCGAACTCAGTGAAGCGTGTAAAGATGTCCTCGCCAGAAATGCTCACAATCCACTTAAATGGCCCTCTTCAAGGAGATTCGTACGTAACACGGAGAACAAGGACTAAAATTCCAGATAACAAGAAATTCATACACTTGCGTAATTTTAACTAACAAAAGATGAAATTTCGGAAGGAATTCCCAGTTCCTCGACGAAGGATAGCCAAAGCCAAAGTTTTCCTGAATACGATTTTAATGCTGTTTGGTAAATAGTTTTGTGTCCAGCGATTCTTTTAAGAAGTTTGCAAATTTCTTTACTTATCTCTGTTATTGCAGTCAGACGGACGGACGATCGTTGACGTTCTTTTCTGCTTCACAAATGAAAATAGGCTAAAGTATTCAGCAATTGAATCAAAAATTTTCAAATTAAAATTCCGTTCAGTTTTCCCAGGTTGCCTGATGCAAAACGCTGCTTGAGAAAGATACACAAGAAACTATATTGCAAGAGTTTGAATGCTTTTGTCAAAATTATCTTACGTAAAATATGTATTTTGTAAAATTTATCCTCTAGTCAACTCACAAATGCCGTATATTTCGATTAATCGATCATTTTTCATACCAACAATAACACTAGTGCACAAATTTAATAGTTTTTCTGTATATGGATTCTAAATAGGTGAATTTAACTAAAGTCCTGAATTCAGGGGTAAAATCAGTTTTCTCTTTCACGTCACATTTCCTATACTACATAGATATATAGTATAATCAACAACAGTAATGAGTCAATCCATAATCCATATCAAATCATCGCTCATGGTTGCTCAACATTTTTAATTTTTCTGAAATTTTTATCATGAGATCCTTCAACCATAATAATTGTCATATAAAACTGTAAAAAAATATGCTCTCCTCTCCGCGGCCATTTTTGTTGCTAATTAATTATTAGAAATAATATTGTTATTTCTCCTTAGTTTATATGTTCTTTGGCTTCGAAATTATTAGTCGTTTGTATTTTTAAAAACAATAAATAGTTTTAATTCGTTTATTTATTTTTTATTTGATTTCACATACAGACTATAAAAATTTTTAGTGTTACGAAGATATAACTAGTATTATTTAAAAACTAAGGTAGCAAATATTTTTTATCCTTTTTTCTGCAAAATATTTTCCCTTCCTTTTTTTTGCTTCGATTTTTAATTATTTGATATCCGTCACCTACTTTTCACTAGCGGTGAGTGGTGACAGATAATGTTGCTCGTTTCCTTAAAAAACTTCCTTTGCGAATTCGTCTATAACTTTATTATATTTTTTTTTTCTCATAAAAAATACAATAAAAAGTAAAATATAAAAAACAATAGTCATTGTTGAAAATGCAATGTCAGAGCATTTTTTAGTAAGAGAACCGATACTGACCTTCATCATTTTTTCTCCTCAAAACTGCCATATAAAACTATGCGAAACTCAAATTTTCATCCACATAACGTATACGTATATATAGTTTCTTTTCCCTACGTAAGCGTTCAATTATCGCGGATTTTCCGATTTCAGCGATTTTCATGATCTTATATCACAAAATTAAAAGGGACTATGTAAAAAAGTTTATGATAAAAGCTTATAGTTAAGATAAATTAAATATGCTTTATAAATTGCATCACTGAAACTCAACTAGTTTAGAAGTTATGAAGCATCAAAGCTGGACGAAAATCATATTTAAGAGAAATTTCACGAGTCATTACAAGACATTACATTACATTACATTATACATACCCTAGTTCTATAAGGGAATAAAACCGTTAAATACTCAAAAAGCTTACATCTTAGAATATTTTCAAAGGTAGATTTCGATTCTACAGTCTACACAAGACTAGACTCATCTACGTACTTACACTTACATATGAACTAATTGTTATATCACCATATTCTCGACAAAAAATTGCTGTTCATCTTCCCTTATAAGGTAGTCTAATATTGTATTGATTTTTTATAAATATCTTTTAAGGCGTGTTAACTCTTATCAGTGACATTAAATATCGAATGTAATATTTTACTAATCACTCTTTAAAACAGTTCCAATAAATAACCGCCATGTTTTAATTGGTTTTCAAATCACGTTTTCTTTTAAAATTGTTACTTCTGCTATTTTTTTCCTTTTCATGATCTCCATACCGTGAACTTTAATATAGTTGTTGATAATTCACGCATGACTTGGATAAATAACTTCAAACAAAAGCGGGCATATATAATTATTTTTAACTGTTGCACTACATTGCAGTGTTCGCTAGATTTTTCTAATAGTGAATATGGGTTAAGTAGTCAAGCATTTGTACACTGGGAAAATTATTTACACATCCCTTGTTTTAGTTGAACCTAAGAACAATCAAACGAAGTTGATATCATATAATATACTTTGTTTTCTGTTTTTTTTTTTTTTTTATAATTGATATTGATCTACTTTTTATCAGATTTTTATTTTATCGTATCATGTTCGAGTGCTGTCAGGAGAGCAGTGTCAATTAAAAATTGTGCTCGAGAACAACTATAAACAGTTCAACTGCACGAAATCACCAACAATTGTAAAAATAACCAACACATAAACCTTGACTTTTTTTAGTAGTTGAAAGCGCTATCTTTTCATTTTATAAATTCTAAAACAATGTTCAATTTGGTGTAAATAATACTTACCAGAATCACCCACAATAATGGAAATTTAAAAAAAAAATAATAATAGCTACGTTTAAAATCGATATTTCTATTCATCTCGTTGCATTAAAACATTTCTCCTATTATTAGGCAATGGAAATTTAGTGAAATAAATTTTTAAAAATGTTAGACTTAATTAACTTTAATTTCAATCAACTTTTTTGGCTTCAGTTATTTAAAAGACAATGTAATAAAAAATTTTTGAATTGTAATGATTCATGACGAAGTGTTCGCAAGTTTAAAATTTAACGCCTAAGTCGCCGCTAGAAATATTTGTGATTTTTAAATGTAGATATCTCGAGATTTAGAGGACGATTGCACCCAATTTATGTCTAAAATTAAGATAAAATATTTCCGTTAAGTGAGTATTTCCTAGGTATTGTTGATTACTTTCGATGATATCTCCTAAAAATATATTTTCTTTTGTATACTTACATACGGGAAAAGTTCATTAGATAGTACATGCGTTATTGTAAAATAGTAAAGTGCTTTTGTGTATATTTATCACTTGTTTTTATCTATCACAAATCTAATTACATTCACTTTATATAATATCTCCAATTGGAAAATGAAGCATAACCGGAAGAAATCTGTTCAATTGAAGTCGCTTTGAATTGAAAACAGATTTTGTCATTGAATAACATTTGGTAATTACTTAACTTTTATAATAATATATGTAATTCTATTTATCTCCAACGCACTATAATAATCCATTCCAAAATTATGGAGAGCACATCCTTCTAATGCAAAACCCCAAATTGCTAAATCAGAACCTCATCCTGTCTCCTGTACATGTACAGTATCAATAATAATTCATATCACATCAACGTTTTCCTGCAATTAGTTGTTTAGTAATTAGATGCACTAAGTGAATGTCTTGATTACCGAGATAACCAGAGACTGTCTCGGAGCCATTAACATGCAAATGATATGAACCGTGACGAGGGGAGGGGGACGGTGTATCCCGCACGTTCATTCGAATACCCACACATGCACAGCCGTCTCAAGTCACACAGATTACGCTTATGAATTTAATTATTTTAGCAACCATTTAGATCGATTCCAGTTCGCCCTCTCCCTTCACTAGAATCCATCAAGGAAGTCCAACTGAATTAAGTAAGATATAGAAACTCAATCCAGTGACATCACATCGCTTACACCGAATGATCCTGGCCACATCCACAGGATGTAATACTGTAATAGTAACAAATTGCACCCAATCCGAATATTATTACAAGAAAAAGTGTCGTATGCACAAATTAGCATTAAATTTCACCCTCAACATCGCGCATACATTAACAGGTGGTGTGAATAAGAACAAAAATTCTTGTCACTGCGAAAATCGAGCTCTGTTTCGCTAAGTCTCAAAGGAATCACCCGGGTCCAAGGACTCGAGGCTCCGTCGTTTTTTCTTGTTGCTCCGTTCAGAGACGTGTACATTGACACACTTAGTCGGGATACAGATGTTAACGTTCCGAATTCGGGGTGGTGGTGGGGTGCGGTGGTGAATGGTGAACAGTGCTTTCCCTCTAGGAATCTGCAGGGGATCGTGGAACATGGAAAAGGCATATTAAGGAATGGAAAAAAAATTCACTCGTGGAGGGTAATTTACCACAAAAATCTCGTTTTTCACTTTGTTTACGGCACAGACGTGTCTGATGAAACAAATTTCACGGATGACGACCTGCGACGGGGGAGAACAGGTAATCAAGATGTTCACACGAGTTGATGATTCCTTGTCGGGATTTGACGAAGCAGTGAAAGTCATGGAACGTGAATTACTTAAAGGCACTTTTGCAATTCACCATTTTTCCAAATATCAGCCACTGACTCGGGGCAGTAATTACTTTAGAAATTGCTTAAAAAATCTCCGGAAATTCGATTAAGTGGAAAAATGTTGCAAAATATCTCAACTTAATTTTATTAAATTATATTTTTAAGTAATTCTTACTGCAACTCTAAACATAAAATGTTTTCATTTCACAAAAACAGGATAAATTCTGGAAATACTTGCTACATTTATTTTTATTTCTAACAATAAGTAAAAAATTCATAAAACCACAAATATTTATAATCTACTTATTAATTTTTAATATTTCACGGTAGATAACTAAACCATCCCACGGGTGCCGTTATTAGTCAAACATTTGTAAAAATTACGACATCGAAATAACACATAAATAAATAAGAGAATTATACACTTTTATTATTCGGGGACTTATACTTTATAGGTAAATTCATTGGTTTTAAGATATCACGTAATCATGATAATAATGTATATATTATTTTCATTCTGGACACTTCGAACACATATTCATGTTATGAGTTTTTTACATATCAAAGTTTGTTGTCAGTTTTCAGACTTAGACGGACACAAGGCACATATTTATCAGGAATTAGGTTGTTAGTTAATGGTCACTTCAGGAATAGGTTCAATGTGTATGATACCGTTTATGAGCTCTTTAATATCTCGCCGCAAAGTCGAAGTATTTATTCTTCCATTCAGGTATGCGATCGTTATTTTGTCGACGTAATTTTTACGACAGTTTAGTAATCTAGGGTTAAGACAAATGTTTCAGTTTGTTTTGGATCTTGTAATATTTGCAAAACCAGCAAATGAGCATTTAAAAAAAAAACTTTTCCTTTAACTTATCGAATTTGAAATTACGTTCTTAGTTTTGGTCGGGGTTGAATTATAAAAAGACCAGTCCTGAGAGACTAACTCATCAACGCCCAGCCGAAGCCCTTGGGCCAAGAATGCTGGAGTTTTTCATAGAGGTTCCGTTTATGATGTATACAAGGAGTAAGGCGGTATTTGTTGATATATTTTTTGAAAGTTTGTATGAAAATCCGCCATTTAGGAAGTAAGAAAATTCTTAAACATTGGTATTTGACCGTTTGTTTAGAAATAAAGGAACACGAGCACCACGATTTTAGAAAATGTCATCTCCAAAGGTGGAAAATAGGGGATGAATAGCTGTCCCTACTTTTTTAACTTGTAGGAGTTTTTTCTTGCACCTCTAGATCGAACTCACTGAGAACTCCCCTTAACTAAAAAAGAAAACTTATCAACTCTTATTATATTGTAAGTTGTAAGTGTAACCCAACCTACGGGAAACGGTTTCTATACATATACGTCGCCTATGGTGGTAGTTTTTATATTAGGGCTAGTCCTCATTGCGCTCTTTATTTAATGGTGCAAGAACAATCCTCACAGTTAAAACCCCTAAAATTTACATAGTTTTAAAAATTGTGTGTGGGATGGGTTTTATTGCGGTTCCAACAAAATTTGTGCATATGTCTCGTATAGAACCGTTTCCTATAGTTCGAATTACAATAAGAGTTGGTTAGTTTTTAGCAGTAGTTTTTTTCAGGCAAGGGTGCAGACAGTGTACCGATCCTTACATAAGAAAACAGAGCATAATTGCAAACGGTCATTTGTAGATGCAGCAATAATTGTAAGTAAATACTAAAATAATATAATTTCATATAGGAAGCCTAGGACGTAGGCGGGGACGGGCGGAGCAACGTACACGGGCTACCAGCTAGTTTAGAATAAAACTATATTACAAAATACATTCAACAAAAATTAATTCAAAAAACGTAACCACAAACAAAACAGTTATAAAAATCTGAAAGTGAGATTTGGGGTAACTAAAATTAAAAAAAAGGAAAAAAATATTATTAATATAGATTAATATAGATAAATTAATACTTCATTATCATTATAAGAAAACCCCACAATCATCCAAAAAATTCTGTCGGTACATTTTCGAAGATCTTTTTACAATACCTTCATTTTACAGAAATGTGTTGAAGATTAATTAAAACCCTCGGAAGTTCTATTCGTTGGTAAGAAAAAATTCGAAAATTCTTTGGGATTACAAACAAGAAACTTATACCAAGATTTTTTGGCCCAAAAATTATCGAAGAGGAAACTTAACAAAATTCTGTGATAAGGAAATTGTTCGAGTGAGTTTTCAGTGTTCAACAGCAATGGATCCGTTTATGCAATTATCCTGCATTACGTAGGACAGGCATTCTATCAAGTTGACAATGGCGGCGGTTTCCATTCAGGCCACCGAAAGGGTCTCGAGTAGCGTGCTGGAAGAAATCACCCGGGTTCCGGTGTTCGCTTTCTTGTCTTGCAATCAAAATCATAATTAAAGCTTCGATGAAAATGGTAACTCACCACCACCGTCCCTCTCGAAAAGTTTGACTTGGCATGCTAACGATACGAGAGCCGAGGCTGACGCCGGCGGAGCACTTCCAACTGCACTTGGAAACTCTTAAAAGTAGTTATTAAGCGGAAATAACTGGCTTTATGGAGAGCGCATAAATGCAGACGAATGGTTATTTCGTGTCTACCAAGTCAAATATTTTAATTGTGTGCGCGTTCATTTCGCGGGGATGTTGTAGAGCGACGGTGATACCTGCTCAGGTAACTCTATCACAATTAACAGGTACTTGTGGCACCGCCGGAGCCCCAGTCAGGCTCCTGCACTTGTGCCGGAAACTTCCCATTCCCGGGCCCCAATGCTCACGCAATCAACTCAAACTTAGATGCCAAGAAGCAATCAGGCAATCAATCATAAACGGGGGTGCAAGGCGACGGCCACCCCACTTCACACTTCATGCCTGTCTTGGCTGGCGCTGACCAGCTGCAATGGAAGGCACTTGTTTTTGGAGTACACCACAAGTAACCGGCCGAAGACGTCCGCCTTGTCAAAGCATGAGTTATTTAGCGCTGGATTTAATCTCTCCAACGATAACCAAGATTATTTCACTTATTATATGGTGCTCTTGAGGCGGGGGTGGCGGGCGACCTTGCAGCCGCCATTCAACCGCATGTAATTAGCAATGTATCTAATTGGGACATATATCGGCCAAGAGCAAGCAATTTCCTCATCGAAAAGAAGGTCCGTTGTCGGAAATTTGAAACGGCAGCGAACGTTGCAATTATGCGCATTTTCTGGGAAAACACAAATTAAATTCGAATTTTAATTAACAAAAACCAGTTTACATTCCTCCTGTACGCTTCTCGTATTGGTTTCGCCGAAATCGCTCAAAATATCTGGTTTTTCTGATGCAATTTTTACCAAAACGCAAAAACACTTATCTACTACTGTTTATTGTAAGCCCTTCCCTGCAATATTTTCCTTAAGAAAATTTTAAAAATTAAAGATTGATTTTCGAATTCGTATCAAAAGCACCGATTTCACGATAATTTGTATTTGAACAGCGCTATCTGTTGGAATTATTAACTATTAAGATTGTTAGCCAAGACAAAAACTCCCCATCTTATTTTTAAATTTTATTTTTATTTCATTATCTTTCCTATTTCGTAACCACGAGCTGACATAAAGATATATATTATATGATATCATATAATTATAAACTATAAAGTCCAGATTCAGAGGTTTAATTATAAAATAAAAGTTATAAATCAGCAGTTCACTGTTATTTTGTTAATTTATTAGCAAAGTATAAGAGACTGAGAACATAAAAAAGTAAAAGGGGCATGAACATTTCGTAATTTTGTTTCATCAATTGAGCACGGTTATCTTCCATCAGATGCTAGCGCCTCTAAGAAGAAAACGTTAAAACCTTTTGACATTTGGCGCCAAAAGCCGCCGCCGTCTTTGTAAACGAGAAAAGCATTTCACAAGTTGGCAAAAGCGGGGCAGTTACTACTATAGTTGTTTGTGTAATTATACCTATTTAATCGAAGTCACTAACTTTACATATCTGCAGTACTAAAAATAAGTTTTTTTATCCAAACGCAAAGTAATTAAGCTAGAAAATGTTTGAAGCACGCCTTGTTTCCGCCACAACGTTTAAAAAAGTCTTGGAAGCCATCAAAGATCTCCTTAATGAAGCTACATTTGATTGCAGTGATTCAGGGATTCAGGTAATACATGCCGAAGCTAAAATAAATGTAATTTTACGGGAGATTACTTCTAGCTGCAAGCTATGGACAATTCCCACGTTTCGTTGGTGTCTCTGACGCTAAGGTCAGATGGATTCGACAAATACAGATGTGACCGCAACTTGTCAATGGGAATGAATCTCGGCAGTATGGCAAAAATCTTTAAATGTGCCAACAATGACGACACAGTCACCATAAAGGCGCAGGATAACGCGGACACAGTTACTTTCATGTTTGAGTCTCAGAACCAAGAGAAAATCTCGGACTATGAGATGAAGCTGATGAACTTGGACCAAGAACATCTTGGAATCCCAGAGACAGATTACTCTTGCATCGTTCGCATGCCTGCTATGGAATTTGCCAGAATCTGTAGGGATTTGTCCCAATTCGGGGAATCGGTAGTGATTTGCTGTACTAAGGAAGGGGTGAAATTCTCTGCCTCTGGAGATGTCGGTTCGGCCAACATCAAGCTGGCTCAAACTTTCTCTGTGGACAAGGAAGAAGAGGCCGTCATCATCGAGTTGCAGGAGCCAGTCACCCTCACCTTCGCCTGTCGCTACTTGAACGCGTTCACTAAAGCTACTCCCCTCTCCCCCCAAGTGCAGCTCTCTTTGTCCGCCGACGTACCGCTCGTCGTCGAATACCGCATTCAGGATTTGGGTCACATCCGATATTACTTGGCCCCCAAGATCGAGGATGACGACAGCTAAAACAAGGGAATCATCACTAAACTTGAAAATGAAAATTGTCTTTCTGTAATAAATGAACTTTATTTAATGTCGAGAATTCAGTTCCGAGCACTCCAAGTGGTGCTGAACCTAAAAACCGTCTTGTACAATTTATAAACGAAATGTTTCATTTTACAAAAGTGAGTTTTGCCTTAAAAGAACCTAAGTGTTACTGCACTACGTAGTTGGGATGTACCACGAGCAGCGGGTCCTGCTCGGCAGATGGTGAGGGAGAGTCTTCTCCGAATTGGCCTGTAGTCTTTAGTGGAATGATGACCTGGTCGTGGTAAATGAGACGATCTAGCACTTTGTCGATGAAAATCTTCCTGGATATCAACTCTTCCTCCGAGTCGATCTGGTCGGCGATCTGCTCCAGATACCAATTGACGATGTCTGTTCTTCGGAGTCCAGTATCGACTCCTTCCAGTTCACATCTGGCTTCCTCATTTCTGATGTGAATGACCAGCATGTTGGACAGATTTTTGTAATCCTCGAAAGACAATGTCAGCTTTGTTTTTTGCAATCCATTCGTTCCAGATTCTTCGGTGCCTCCATTTTCGCCGTTGTCACCATCAGCCATTTCGACGTCGCCATCTCGTCCCTCGTATTCGTCCTCGTCCAAATAAATATCGGGCTGTTCTACTCTAATGATTGACTTATTGATCAGCCTGAAAGCTTCCTTAACATGACGAACTTGAACCTCATTGGAACACTCCATTTTTGCCATTGCCTCACTAAGACGAATCATGCTCTCCAGTTGACGCACTGTAATCCTCCAAGTGCTGGGTCCTGCTGTGCCAGTGTTTCTTTGTCGTAAGTGGCCGTAGTTCTGTACCAAAAGTTCGCCGGCCTCTTCGCTTATCATCGGCTTAAACTGCCGTGCGAAGGTGATATACCTCAGCACCTCCTCTCTGGTGTAGCGTTGCTCCACTGTGTTTTCTATATTCGAGTGAAGATCCACAATTTTCCGCGCTATTGCGTAGTCCACCACTTCATTGCATTCGTCCACCAAGATGAAGAACAAATCGAATCGTGACATGATAGGCGCTGAAAGATGGATGTTCTGCTGCAAGGACTTAGAACGGTCGTAGCGACCAGTTATTGGATTCGCTGCCGCCAGAATTGATGTCCTGGCGTTCAATGTAGCTCGAACTCCTGCCTTCGCCAAGGAAATTGTTTGCTGTTCCATCGCTTCGTGGATAGCAACTTGGTCCCTCGGGTCCATCTTGTCGAACTCATCGATGCAGCAGATTCCATTGTCTGCCAGCATAAGAGCGCCAGCTTCGATTACAAAGTCGAAACTCTCCTCATCCCGCACTACGGCTGCAGTGAGACCAGCTGCTGACGAAGCCTTTCCGGAGGTGTAGACTGCTCGAGGCGAGAAGTCCGCCACTTGCTTCAAAAATTGCGATTTTGCCGTACTCGGATCGCCAACAATGCATACGTTGAGATCACCGCGAAGGGATGTTTCTAGAAAATATATATATATGTATAAATAATAAATATGTATATAAAAAAAATTGGATTTTAGAGGGGGCACCCGGGTTTGAACCGGGGACCTCTCGATCTGCAGTCGAATGCTCTACCACTGAGCTATACCCCCTGAATAGTTGTGAGCCAAGATTCGTCAGTCTAAGCAAACTGCGGTACACAATTGGAGTTTTCGCCCTTCACTTTCTGCAAACTTAAGCGACACTTCCAAATGCTCGAATATTAAAAACTCAACGCAATTTAAGTATTGCTATTAAGAACACAAAGGCGACTGAACTACTTACTTTCATGAGTAGTTTTGGCCACGCCGCTGAAAAGCTGCAGCAGAATACCTCTTTTCACTTCATCGTTGCCGTAAATGGACGGAAACAAACTGCCGATTAAATTGTTGTAGAGGGACTTATCCTTCGACATTTCGTAAACCTTATTCCATTCAGAGCCAGTCATTTGCTTCTTCATGTCCTCTGCGGTGACTTCGTTCATGGGCAAGTTGATGCCACCGAATCGGGAAGTTGTTGCTTGAACACTGCAAGCCAAAAAGGCCATGCGATAGGTCAGATCCCTGACTCCAAGGGCTTTCAGGCCGCGCACACCCTCTGTCTGGTTTTCTCCCTGCTTGTTCCGGGACCTTAAATCCGCCTTAGCTCCGGGCATGTTCAGAGCTCCAACGTCAGGGATCACGATCAGCGTTCCAGTGAAATCGTACCGATCGCCAGCCTGAACACTCTCCACGTTTTCCGCTCGCAAGATAATTTCCACTGCTCGCGGTATACAGCCTCGCGGCAATTCAGACTGAGTCTCTTGAATCCGCACCTTTTGGAAATCGATGAAGAAACTCTTTTCAACATCAAGCAAGAATCGTCGACGATTCGAGCACACCGGATTACGGCAAATCGCTGGCTCCGTATACTTGAATTGTTGCTCCACACCACGGATTTCTGTTTGGCAATCTAAACACACAAATGTGCCTGATATTAGCTCTGGATGTACGGGGTGTGTGCGCACAATTTGCCCGGATATTCTGATCAGAGTTCCGATCTTAGATGTGGTTAAATCACGCACTTTGTGCTTCGTCGGGACTTCGGTGAATGCAGCGTAACACTCTTTCTCTTTTTTCAATCCAATTCGATCCTTCGCGAAATTTGATACGGCACGACACAAGTACGGATAAATTCTGCAATATAAGAAACACCAATTAAAGTCGGTCCCTAAATGTTTTCGAAAGATCACACCTGTAGTACTCCTCAATGATTGTGGTGGCCAAGTTTTGATTATATTTCTCGACATCTTCGAAACTAACTTCCAAAGTGCTCCGATCAGGAGACTCTAGTTCCGCAACTGGTGTTAAATATTTCACCTCTCCATCCTCAGTAAATCTGAAAGCATTTAGGTTAAACAAAGGCAAATAATCTGCATGTTCAACTCACTCTTCGAGGAAATCTTGAAACAACTTTTGGCACCGTATTCCAACATCGTCCTTTATTCGTAATTGTCCAAGAGTATCAGGTACATCCATTATCAAAAATTATTTCGGCTAGTTGCAAATAAAACAAACGCTTCCGAAATAAACATCTAAACACAAAAGCGACGAGAATTAGTTTTCCCGCCAAATACTTGACACTCGCTCTTCTGCTGAATAAGATGGAGAAAATTTTTGCTGAATCACAAGTGCTGAATCACATGTTCGGAACAATATTATCAAAATTTTGCATAATTCCAAAATTAAATCTGATTAATAATTTTATAAATAAACATTATAAATGAAACATTTTAAAACTCTGTATTCTTTAAAGATACACTAGTTCCAATCTAGGCCAACAAATTGCAACGGTTTTCGACTCCACGACTTCACTCTAAAAATAACATTGCATATCTTTTAAAACTTTTGGGAAATTGAATTTGTAAATCGGATATTGTGTTCATGTACATACATAATATGTCTGTTTCTGTATTTTGTATTCACAGTCTACCTAAAAGTTATCGCTTAAAATGGCGCTGTTAACCGCCTTCGCAATTTGCTAATTACTTTTGTAATCTTAATTACGTTTTCCAATGTTAAATATCGAATATCAACTCAAACACCTTTTTAAACCCTTCCGATCCTTGTTTTCTACGAATGATTAATGCACGTTTCTCTGATTATATTTGTTTTGCAATTGTGAGCTTAATTTGATAGCAAATGAAAGTCCATTTGCGCCGTTGTTCAAATGATGAAGTATGTCGAGATGTTTTACGTCATGTTCAGAGTGAGATGCATTTTAAAAGCAAATATAAATATTGGTAATTGGTATCATATTTTAGTAGGTACTATTTCTAAATTTTTCAAGTAAAATTTAAACAATTGCACGAATAGGTAAGTTTTAGTCAAAAATGCTTTTCAGTTTGCTATATTAATCAATACAATGGCATAAAATTAAAAGATTAATAATCTATTCTCCGATTTTGAATCAATTTTTAAATCTTCCTGTAGAACAAAAATACATTTCCAGAATTAAGGAAAATACTTTCAAAATTTATCATTCCTTTTTATTAAAAATATTAACCGGTGAGTACTCGTGTTGAAAAACGAACGGAACTGCTCACGTTGGGTAGGGTCAAGTTACCCCAATTTTAAATTGTGAATAGAACAAGAAATACCTATCAAATCAAACTTTTAATTATACCACCTATTTTTTCAAATAAAACACTAATATATGCAGTTGGTAGATATTTCTTAAAATTCCATAAATGGCTTAAAAAAATCGCTGTCCATCTTCTCACTTTTTAACTAACGAAAAACGGAGGAGGTTCTCAAGTCAATGTGTGGCTAAGTGTTATGTATGACCACGCATTTAACTTTTTGCTAAGTAGTCCGATTTTGATGATTCTTTTTTTATTGCATGCCGCCAATTTGGTTCCATGTAAATTTGAAAAAAAAATTCCTCCACCAAGGGTACTAAAAAGCGGAAAATTGATTTTTTACCCACTGTATTTTTACCTATTACGAGATGTTACCACGTACAACTTTGTATTGTGTTATCCGATATCGAAATTCGAAGATTCTTTTTTTCTTGCATATGGTATGTATACCTAGTAGTTTTTCAAATTTAAATTTGTTTGAAAAGTGTTGGGGTGATTAGGGGCGAGAGGTGATTAGCCACGAAATAAAATAAAATAAATTTTAGCTACAAATTGTACAAATTGCTTTTTACCATTTCTAGTTTTAGGCGACTTCAATGGAATGAAAATTTTCAGAGAAAATGGGGGCGCTCACCTCCCCATCGAATTCAAGTAAAACGGAAAATAATTTTAACTGAGAAAAACAACGGTCAGATTCCGGAGGGGTATTCAGCTGTTAATGGCGTGACTGAATGTGGAACTTGTGCGCATATATTGAAAAAAATTCGTTGAGCTTTTATGAAAAGCTTTTGCATGGGTTTCCGTTAAGGAAACCAAGTTTATAAGGACACTTTTAAATCCCAAATTGTATAAATACTGCTGACTTAAAAGCTGCATCACACACTAAGTAAGGATCAACTCACCCAGGAGGACATAAATTCAAATATCCTTCTACAAGTGTTTCAGTGATTTTGATTTTAGTGGCAAAAAACCAGAACCAAATTAATTATATCAATCTCTAAATTTAAATCACAGTTTGGTAAAAAATAAAAATTCAACAGTGTCGATTGTGAGTTGTGTGCTTAGAGCAGCAAATTGAAGAATTTGGTTTTAAATCGTAAGCATAATGTATTTCTTGTAACTCTTTTTAATAGTTTCCGTAGAGTTGAATGTGTTTTGGTTAAATTTCTGAAACACAATTAATGGTTTAACTATCATTAAAACATTTAGTTCTGAGCGTTCGTGTACTCAGATATCAAGTACGCCTCCCTATGTCGGCCTTTGTAAGTGCAATTGAGCTCGTTTCATCCTTCGCGAATGCAGTTGGAACAATCCGTTCGGATTAATTTCATGCAATGAGTACCTTTCACACTCAACAAGTTGTAGTCTCTTTTCCGTGCAATATTTGCAGTTTAACGAGTTTTAACAGTCGATACTGATATAAATTATTGTTGCTTTTGTAATGCTTAAGATTGTCCAGTTCAAATAAATTCTTAATTTTCACTGATGCAAGCGTAAATAGTATAAAAACGTGACATATTAAAACAGTTGAGTATATTTGTTATTTTTTCGTGAAATCGCGCATCATAATATGCATTATGTTTTTACCAATTTTCATATTTGCAGATACACTGTTACTAACCTATACGACAAATGATTAATTTTTCTACTTTCACGATAAAAAATGTTTGTGTATTACATTTATATCTAATTATCCGCCATTTTGAAATTTTATTCTTTATTTAGTCTTTGTTCAACAAAATGCATGGGAAAGTCTTTTGATTAGAAAATCTTAAATGGTATTTCGAAATTCCAATCTTTATTTTGTTTTTATCATTAATCGAATTTTTGTGTTTTAAGACAAACAAGCATATGCTGAAAATTAATATTAATTTTTGAAATCGTTGAATAATTGTCCAATTTTTCAAATTTACTGTAAAATTTCCGACGCACGTGATTTTTGTTTGAAAAAATTTGCATATTATTATAATGAAATTAATGAAAGGGGTTTATGCTCTTGGAATCAGTTCAAAAGCAACAATGACTGATTGCTTTTTGTAGGAATTCAAACTGTGCAAAGTGTACAAGTCATGAACACTGGTAATTAAGAATAATTAACAAATTATAGCACAAAACAAAAGTCAATTTTAATACTTTATTGTTGAGTATTATCGTGATCATGGAATTGATGGATCCTGACTTGATGACGTCGCTGTAGAATTGATTCCTTACTTTAAAAGTAATTATGCGGTAGATGAGAGTGATTTATTGGATGCTGATGAATACACTTAACGGTAATGTCATTTCTATTTTATAGGTGCATAACTGGAAGCACCCTTGTAAAATCTGGTAATTTCACCTTCATAACTACATAATTATGAAATTTCCAGAAGGAATGCTTTTCAAATTCCCTTGGATCCCTTTGAAGATATCGCTGGTATTAAAATAATTACTTTAGAGAGGTCATATTTTCAAAATTCAAAATTTTCACTACGAGTATTCACACTAGAACGTTTTGAATATTCATAAACAGTTGATTTTAATAAGCTGCTTAAAATACAAGTTGAGAAGGTAAATATAAATTTCTGGAAGATGCATCAAGCTAATGGAATAATTTCAGTAGTTTCTTTTTTTTTAAACGAAGTTTGCACTTTAAACATTTTCACATCAGGAAATTTATACATTTTTATAGAAGAAATTTTTGTGGTAGTACGGCAACAAAAATTTGTGTTAAGCCGAAGTAAAACACATGATTTATGAAAACTGATTTGTGAGCTGTGGTGAAATATTAATTTTGAACTACAAAAATAACATCATATTCTATTGGAAATTAAATTAAATAGAATTAGTTTCTCCTGGAGAAAAAATATATTTATTATTTTCAAATTTTGAGCCCTGTTGAATATGTCAAACTCATTTTGTACAATTTCTGAAAATTATCCTTTGTCATCACTATTGCATTATTTCGTTCCTCTATATTGATAAATTGTTTACTGTGCAGCTTCCAAACATCAATTAACTGCAATCAATCAAATCAAATGTCACACATCTGCCGTTTTAATTAATAATTTATCAAGTTTCAAACAGGATAAAATAACATTCTAAATAAAATCAGTCATTGGAAAAATAAGGACAGATTTTAATACGTTGGAAAACAAAAAACGCTTTCTAAAGGGTTATTGCGATACCGGATACATTAATTATTGACATCGACATCTTAACAAATCGAAAACGAATAAAAAAGCCTTCGATGACAGAGTGTCAGACTTCTTAAGCACCTCTAGCAAGTAATGAAGTAAATAAGCCTCCAATTTAGATCATATCATGCAAATATCCAATAGACTTATTTGAGTGAGATGATATTGCACCAATTAGAAGTACGCATCTCTCTCCCAGGTATGAGCAACGGCAACGTACCCGCGGTAATTACTCCTTGATTACATGGAAAATGAAACATACGCGTAAACAAAAGGTCAATTCCATAGCAAATAGTGCAGGCGACTGATAGACTCGCTAGGTTCCGAATTGCTTCTTCAATATTTATTCATTCCATGGAGGCGTTAATGCAAATAGAATTCAATTTGCAGAGCTGTTTTCGCCAAGTATTTTAATTGTTGCGTACAAAATGGTGATATTCAACGGTGTTTACTGTTCTCCTTTAGTAACAATTTTCACATACATATTCACCAGTTCACCCTTAACTTTTAAGGATGAAAATCAACAGCTGCGTCTTACATTTCTCTCACCTCTTTTTTTCACGTCTCATTCTTAAACATCATATGCTAATTAGGTATGTTCTGTTCTTTCTTAAACTCTACTTATAAAAAAGTCTAACTCTTCTGAATTAATTAGACAATTTTTCGTATTTATTTTTCAGATAATTTTGTATTAAGTTGCTAAAAGCATATGGCAACAGTTCTTTCATTTTGAATATTCAAATTCATCATTACTTTACATTTCATATTTTTTAACGAGGTTAAGAAACGGTGAATCTTTTAATATTTCTTGCACTGTCCCTAATTAAATGTGTGTGTTAATAAGAGTCAGTTAATTAAATTTTCTGTTTTTGAAATAAATCAATTGCAACGAAATGATTTTATGAAATTTATAAATTCTGATCGCTAATCAGTAACTAAACTTTAAAAAAAAAAACACTATCCCGGCCGCTTTCACGTTTCCAGTAAAATTAGTTCCCAGAAATCATTTTCATTATAAAATCAACTTACGGTAGAAGGATATAAATTCTGTGGAAACTGTTGCACATTACATACTGCATATATTAAACTATTTTATAATTCCCGTAACAGAGTAAATATGACTTAATTAACTCTCGATTTGCATTTGCATTTAGTGTAATAACTCGTCGATCAAATTGTGCATTCTAGCAACAGTTGACTATTAATTAAAATTAATTCCGAAATGTTGTTTTCGTCAGTCATTCGAATAATTACTCTTTGAGTGATGTTTCAACCTTCCTAGTTTATTATCCCCTAAAATTCCAATCAGTTGCGAACAATACTCCCACTAAAGTTATCTAACGATTGTTTAATTAATGTTTTAAATCGATTTCACATACGATTGGCAATGTTGCTTTCAATATTCCATCTTCTAATATTTGGGAATTTCCATTGAGTATAAATTTTTAATTGATCATTTTCCTTCGTCCTAATGCGAAATTACTTTTATAATGAGATTGGCGCGCAGTAGGTATTATAAATTTCTTATACTATAAACATTTACACTGAATATTAGAGAAATTAAATATGATATTTTTTAAGTAATTTATTTAATTAATGTGGAAATCTTATAAACTAAACAACATGAAAAAGTGTTCTTATTATATTTTTCTAAACGTATCGAATTTTATTGAAGGTTTTACTCCAAACCAACAAACCAGATTGTGAACGGGAAGGGGCAAAAGATACTTTAAAGCCTTTCTCAAATTAATTTATGAGCTTTTCTTATTTAAATATAGTTGCTCCGAGAATTTAACTGACGACAAGTATTTGGTAAACATCACTCTTGTTACTCTTGATATAGGTACCTATAATTAATACAAATAAGAAGACATTTGTTTACATTAGTGTCTATGTCCTTCGAAAACTTGTGTTAATGATTGCAGTTAATAACACGATAATTTTGTTTTCATAATATTTTGACTTCAAGTTATCAAACTTCATTAAGTGGCTTTTGTCAATGAAAAGCTTCTTGTTTTGTTGTTGGGAAATTGAATTCCTCCAGGGGTGTTTTACATTTAGAAAAAAACAACAACTCAGTTGTTCTTTAATATAATTAGTTGTATAAGTATATTGCATGAAATATGTTTGCAATATATTCTCTGAAAGAAGTACCATCAAAGGATATAATATGCATTATGCACCGTTAATTGTCAAGATGGTAAAAGGAGAGATTCAGATTATGGTGTATTTTACAACAAAATAAAATTTTACAGTGTTCATCCTTTGTGTAGTAAAATTTATTGCACACATTTGCGAAGACAATTTCGTCCTCGAAAATTACATGTTCATGTTCAACCTTTTTCAAAACCCCTCCATCTATAGATCTCAATTTCAAATTTTCAACCCCAATGAATTGAATTTATTGTTATTTATCTAAAGATGTAGAATCGATTATGGAAGTCAATCATTTCATTGGATATAAAAATCGAAATGAGTATGACACTTACATTTTTCCATAATTTTGTTTCTGCTTTTTTTTGTGAGATCTTTGCATTTTCGAATTTATGATTTTATTTATATTTGTTATGCATTAAAATAGGGCGATGATTGTGGCTTCCTGGTTTGCAATATTCAACATCGAGTAATATCTAGGTACTATAAAATTGTAATAATATTATGCTATCTTGAATGATTTATTAAGAAATCCGTTGTCAAATTATTGAGAAAATCAAAACTGCATTTGTACTGAGTTAACAATCAGTGATTATAATCTATTCATAGATATTTTATTATGTAAACTCTTTATTTCGTACCTATGGCTATGTCCAATTATCCTTCAAGGATTTATGAAAGGTAACATAAATTATGTAAGCATACCCGGATTCTTTTGTGTGCATTAGTCATTCTTCAATTCATTTTACCCTATAAAAGAAATATTTGGGCAGTTTCAATCAATGTGCATAAGGTAAAGGTTAAAAGTGGAATTATTGATTTCTTTTGTTCCGTTTTTACTAATAATTACCTACGTCTATCGGTGTATCACTACTTATGTGTAGGTAGTTCAAAATCCCATGTAAGAATGTTTCTCCATTGTACTCCTCTTTGCGGAAGAATAATGCTACAGAAATTTATCCTCACCTTTGTTTTAATGAACAATTGCAGATTTTTAATTAACTAAAAGTTTTGTGCACACAAAATAGTATATACGAAAAGCTCTTTAATTGGCTCTATTGTTAGAAGTTGCATTACGAACGATAAGCACAAATATATTCCTTGCAAATTCTTATGCTGCACATGAAACCATCAAAAAAGTGAGTAAACAAGATCAAGAGGAAATTGTTGCAAGATCAGTTTTTAGTAAAGTGCACTTTTGAACATCTTGTGAAACCCAAATAATTAAACGTAGCAGACCGGTGAACGCATAGTGTATGTTCATTGGTCTGGTTGGATAACAACACTGGTAGTGTTTTCCCTAAACTAATTATATAAACAGAAAAATGCCACAGTGAAAATAATATCTCCCATTTCGTGACTAGCTCCCATCATTGTAATGATTGTTTATTTTGTAATAACTTAATACCATTCTTCTTCTTGTAAACCTTCACAAAAAGTGCAAACATTTTAACGAAGAATTTGCTGAAAAGTTACATATTTTGCACATTTTCTCCTGTCGTAGGTGGAAATATAAAATCCTTTACATGTTCCAAACGCTGATTTAATAAACGTACTTTTATAATTGTACCCTCGCAGCTCGTTACACATCCTTTCTGTTCAAATTGAGCAAATACTTCCATTTCGACTCGACGTTTTTAAAACCACCAACCCTCATGGGATCCTCCAGGTGGGACAGCAATTATGAAGAGCTCATGAACAAGCATACTTTCCCTGCATTGTATACAGTCTGAACTGGATTATCCACAAAAACCACAAGTGAATGTCTCTACTAAAAATCGATACAGAAATAGTGTGATAAGTTACGATGTTAGTTTATTAAATGCAATAACTTTTGTGGGGGAGCGTTTAAGTGTCAAACCAAAATACTTTACGCAATTGCATTTGCTTGTTGATCTAAAAAAAGAAAACGTGAGTAAGAACAAAAGTCATAATTTTGTGTGTTAATCAGTTATGAATTTTCTCATTATTTCTGCTTATTAGGGATCTACATTTTAGTGGTGAAAATTTCTTGTACTTTCTAAAATAAAAAATGTTTTAGACTTTGAATAAGTGTAACTGAACAAAGAGTGAAGCCAATTACATTGTACTTAACTTTAAATTTATGATATTTATCGATTTAAATGGAATTACCTTTTAAATTCAATAAATATCAGTGAATAATAAAACTGTTTTACAGTTGTGTTAGTGGGTACGCGAAAATTAAACAAAAAATATGTTGTATTGCGTCAATGAAAATTACTATTTAGCATAGATATTTACATTTTTTCGTAAATAGTTCAGGAAATTTTAGCTACTATCGTGAACAAATGAAGTGATAGCGCCCAACAATAAATAAATGTAAAGTATACACTAGGTCCTTAAAAATTTTAAATGAACAAAATAGAACGTGAATTATGATTATGGAAAATGTCTTCATCAAGTGCGATCATTTTTCACCATACCTTCCTCGTCTGTAATAAAAATATTCAGTACAACTAGTAATTACCCGTGAAAAATGACGTCGGCGTGCCCTATTAATTAACTTTCTTCTCTTTTTTTTAAATCATTCTGTTCTTTTAAATTTTACTTTTTATACATGTGTAGTGTACCATAGTGTACCATAATAATAATATATTATATAATATAGGACATGGGTATATAATATATACAAGTATATATAAGTATATTTTTTTATATTTTGACGTGTTCCTTTTTAGGTAGATTTTAAAGAAAAATCTATTGTTATTATAGCCTCCCTCATGACGGAAATTTCCGAAAATTGTTACATAATTTCTCCGACCATAACCCCTGGACCCCAAATATAACCCCCCCCCCCCCCCCCGTTCGCATGTTTATTTTTTTAAATAAAATATAATATGTACTCATTGTATATGTATATGTACATCATTTATAACGCACTTTTTGAGACATTATGCAGATCGCAATTTTCAACTAATCGGGATGGGCTTTAAATGTACCTAGTATTAAGAAAAAAATGAAGGTTAAGTTCGTTTTTGGTGAAAATCGGACGAAGAATTGCCGAATCTCAATTTTGCACGCAACGTGCAGGACTAATTTGAAGGTTCCTCTCCCAACTAGCCTATTCACTTGCCAGTTGCCAATCTTACAATCGACTATGCGAAATGGGGGCAAAAAGAGTCAGAGAAATGGTCGAAAAGGGGATGATTTTCAGCAGTACAAGATTGTGATCGTTTGATAGTAGGCAGTAGGCATACTACTAAAAGGGAGGAGAGTTATGCCCATATTGTATAGTACGAAAGTTCATCGTTTGGGAGCTATAGGGTACATTACAAATCTGTTCATCTGATCAATTTCTCTGTTCGATAAATAATATCAATAATAACGACGAATAATATTAACAAACTGCGCAATCTGTGGCTTGCCAAAGATTTTTTTTCGTGTCTTTTATATGGCGCTAATTTTTTTTTTTATATTTTTACATATTACTCATATGTAAGTATATGACGTTGCTATTTCATCATGCTATCAAAATTTATTTTTAATTCATCTATATTAACTTCGCGAAAACTTGCTTGTTTGTTTATTTCTGGGGCAAATCTTTCGATGGCTAATTAACACACTTCTTCTCATCCAATCGAGCCAAAACTTTGCATGATTGGGACGTTGCCGAAGACAATGCTCTTTCAAATTTTTATCCTGTTATCACAGAAGGAACGGATAAAATCTTTAATAATAATGCAAAAATGACAACGTTTTGCATTGTTTATTAAAAAAATTATCATAAAATCAAGATCTTTTCTTTTGTTTTTAATTAATTTTAATCTTCACAATTTTTTATAGTAAAAAAATATTGTTTTTACGGGTTGTTGTTTTTATTTGTGAAATATCATCGTGCCTAATTCTGACATTCTTATACCTATATCCTCACACCTATACTTTCAATGTTCAATCACTCACAAAGACGACGAGAATTATTATAATATGTTTGAAAATATAATCTGAGAGAGCTGAATATTTGAAAATTTTAAAAAACCTCAAATTTGAAGCATAATGTAAATATCCTAACAACTTCTGGAAGTTGTTTATATCCAGGAAACAAAATTGTGTAAAATTCTTTGTGTGTCTTACAAACAATTTCATTCGAGTCTCCTTATCAAAACTGCTTATCAACTTCAAAAGAAAATGCTTCTAAGAAAAATCACAAGAAAACTCACCTAATTCGTGTATGTCAAACACTTTAAAATTATCCAGTAAGTGGTGGAGAGAAGGAGGTGGGAACAAAATCACCGCCGCCCGGAAGAACTAGAGAAGGACAATTTCAGTACAGGTATTTTGGCCTGAATTTTCCGCACGAATAGGTGCACGTTGGGTGGTCGAAATTCAGATAGAGAAATTGTACAAAAGCTGGGGCTGATAATACAGACAAACATTCAAACAGTAGGGTGCCATAATTACATCTGTTTTTTACATCTATCCTTCAAGAATCTTTTACGAATTTCTTACAAGTTTTCTCCTAGATTATCCTTGTACAATACTTTGTATTGTGCCAGAAATCTCAACAACAGTAAAATTGCTTATATACGCTGAAAATCGTTCCCTATCCTTTTTTGTATTATTGGCTGTTGTGAATGTTACTTTTCTGTTTTTGACTTATGTACATATATATGCCAATTCTACCGTTTCCGATTTACTGATTTAGTTCCGATTTAGTAGTACTAACAAGGTATTATAAATGGTTGTAATAAAATTTTGCATAAACAATTTTACCGCATTTTCGAATCCTGTTCGCAGTTACAATTCGAGTAATCCAAAAAAACAACCCGTAAAAACAATGTTTTTCACTATAATTCATCTACATAGTGTTTTCAAAATTGTGACAATTGAAATTAATTTAAAAAAAAGAAAAGTTGACTTGATTTTATAATAATCTTTTTTATACACAGTGCAGAATGCTGTAATTTTTGCGTTATTATTAAAGATTTTATCCATTCGAAATAAAAATTTGATAGAATGCATGGTCTTCGGTAAGGAGCCTATCTGCAAATTTTTAGCTCAATTGGATGAGAAGAAGTGTGTTAATTAGTCATTGAAAGTTTTGTGTTAAACGGCACCAATCCACAAATAAACAAATAAGCAAGTTTTCGCGAAGTTAATATAGATGAATAATTAAAAAAATAACTAAAATTACAAAATACTTATAACAATTTTGGTATAAATATCAATGCATATTGTAATAAGCAATACAAAATACTACGAATTACTCTTTGGCGAGAGAACTTTTCACTATTCAACTCAACGAAGTTTGCAAGAATTTCTATAAAATTATAAAATATTTAAACAATTTTATTAATCACATAAACAAACATAATGACGAAATTATTTTAATGAATGCTTTAATTTCATTATTTATGTGAATAAATCTGTGCGGTTTATATAAAACGCAACGATTACACGAATATTATTTAAATGATGTGTGCATTTCGCAAATAAAAGATGTACAAATAACTCTAATGATTCTTTTAAATATATCAATTTATTTAATTGGACATTATTTCACTAGTTGTACCCGAAATACCATTATCATTTTATTTTATATTTTTGAAGGTATTAAATTGAATGAAGATTATAGAAATGAATAACAGCAAACACTTTAATCATAGAAAATTAGTTGATGCCGATTTTCCATTCAATAATAATTGGTAGTTTTATTATTCCACTCTCTGAAAAAATCAATCAACTTGATTACATAATTATATCAGCAATTATTTTATTGTACTTCTGCTGTGAATCAAATGCTCACATATCCAAGTAACAATCAGAGTCGCGTGCCGTTTTATCGGTTCTGGTATATAATTATATTTACGCAAAGTTCCAATAGATGAAAGTGTAAACCAACTATTTCCTTACGATAAATGGTTAATATTTTGTGTAAATGTTACTCAGAAACTGTATTGCATACTTTTTTACTACACCGTGATAAAGGAGAATGGGCATTTTTGTATGAGATCTGGTCCAAGAACCAGACGAGACGAGACATATGCCATTCGATTATAGCTCTTATAATGTACTCCAGTAGTTAATATGGCGGCTCATTTCAATTCGAGATCGCGATGGGGGAAAAGAGTTATAGCAGTTCTAGGTGCTGAATTTCGCGAACTGTTTGTTCGTTTGGTAGATCCGAGGCTTAAGAGAAACATGATATGGTATGGAAATGGAATTGTGATTGTTTCAAGGATCCTTCTAATGATCCGCTAACGCATTGATTTCGCTTTCAAACTCTGAAAAGGTAAATATTATACCTAAATCTATTAGAATATTATCCTCTCCATGCACTTAAGTATTATAATAAGAATGTACAAACAAAATCCATTTACTGCGAAAACTTTGAGTATTGCAAAGTGTTAAAAAATATAATTCACATATTGGGGTGAAATTACACCCCACAATGCTTTCAACGTGAATTCTTTAGATGATACCTTTTAAGGAATGATTTTTGTAACTTACCGAAACAAAAAAGTATCATTAACATTTCTGTGTCCGAAAATCCGCAATAACAATGCCACAGGATACTTTTACTTTTGTTCAGCCGCAGACACTTCTTTGCAGGGCGACGCACGTTCCCTAGGGAACTGATTTA
This sequence comes from Leptogaster cylindrica, assembly GCA_963082835.1. NCBI lineage: Eukaryota > Metazoa > Arthropoda > Insecta > Diptera > Asilidae > Leptogaster > Leptogaster cylindrica. The sequence goes on along the minus strand of OY720105.1, from coordinate 20,225,010 downwards.
AATACTTTTGATACTTGAGTCGTTCTCCAGGGACAAATTCCTCTCAAAAATTATTTCAACAAATAATCAGATTACTTTTTTCGATTGACATACTTATTCCAATTGTAAATGCGAATTTGAAATCATAACGCAATAACTTCCTCTGTTAAGTTTTTATTTACAAATCAAGCAGCATCTTTTTATAATTGCATTTTAAAAAAAACTGAATTCAATATTCCTTTTCCACGTTTTTAACAATTTGCGGATATCTAGATCTCTTACGACATCTTATTTGCCTGAACTCAAGAGCCTTGTAAGTAACTGGCAATATAGATACCGGGAAAAGTACTCAAACTTTCCACATGACATACCTATTCAATTGTTTACTTTATTTGTTATTAATAAAATCGGTCGGTCTTGACTTGACTTAGCCTCCACTTTTATTTGAGGCCACACGAGACTGCATAATACATAATGAGATTTCTCAGGTACCGTTAGTCCTCCGCTCCTGCGCAAATAAAACTTTCAAAAGCAGTAAGAACTTTTCAGAACTTACACAGATCACTTACCAATGCAATATGCAGAATTAAACTTCTTTGGGAACAGTTCAAGTCCCTGAAGAGATTGCAATGAAATATCCCATTTTGTAGGCAACGTTTTTTTCTTTTGTTAATCTTTTTCATTCTTTACTAAATGTATAAAGGGAAATTCAAATTACTGTCGTAAATGTAAAATAGTCACTTAAAAGTTACGTGTGAAGTCCATGGTAGCGTTATCTCTGCAGAACAGTTGCCGCATGTATTAAAGAAAAGAACAATATCACCTGTAATTTTAGTTGTGAACTATTCTTAAATGGCTCAAAAAGGAATTCATATTCGAATAATCTTAGTAATTACATCAATGTAATCAACTTTTTCTTATCCTGAAACAAAATAATACATATCCACATTTATTTGGAAAAATACAAATAGCAGACTAGAGCTAAACTGTAATCATTTCAACTATTTTCAAGGAAAATGGTTCTGTGTAATTATACTCAAAGGATACTTCCAGTAGTTGAACCACCACCCACTGTACAATACAATACATTTTTAGCTATTGAAAGAATACGAAATATGAATGGAAAATTTTTATTTAAAATATTCATTATATTTTACCAAAAGCGAAGGTTTATTTTGTTAATGAAAAATTGTATTTCGCCATTGTCATATTCGAATTATAATATTTGGATTTAACACTTTAAATTTGCCATTCTATATTTAAAATTTAAAATAATTGACAGAATTCATACACAAATTTCCTTTTCCCATTAAGGGGGTAGGTACATAACTTCAGAATTTTCAAAAAATCGATTGTTTTTTATTATTGTCTATATTTTACAGAATGTGTATAGTAAACACATAGGCGTACAATGTAGGTACATACATAGGCGTGGATACACACTAACATGTTGGGGGGTTATAGCCTAATTAGGCGAGAATTTGGCACCCCCCAGTATTCGATTGTAAGAGCAAAAAAACTGGCTACTGTATTTTATGCCCCGGGGTGAGAAATTATACACAATTTCTTTGCTTAGGGCGGACTGTTTCGCTGGTGTTTTCCTTACTGCACCTTCATAAAAGCCATTCGTCAGCGCACGTCCGCTTTAATATTCATTTGATTACATTTGTAATTTTGTAATTTTGTAATTTATAATTTTGCGTCCCTAAATATATTTCAGAGTAGGTAATATCAAAAGCTCAACAACTGCCTTATTAGCCTTATTTCAATAAATTGTTCATAGTGGTCCGAAAAAACAACTTACAACTATGAACAATTGAAATAAACGTAATAATTCAGTTGTTGACCTTTTGGGTTTTATCGCACAATAGACCACTCTTTTGGTCGCAGTACCTGCCATGAGGGTCGCCCCTCTAACAAATAGACAATAATAATACGACAATTTGAACATCTTCGAGAAAAAATTTACTTCCAAGTAAAGCTTGCTATGTAGGTACACACATTGTCCAATCCAATTACATACCAAATACCTGCATATTCAAAATATTCCAAAACCATGACATAATACTATGCTTGAAAAATGATCTATTCAAATTAATGTATTCATAACATACATGATTGTGAGTTGTGACCTGAGAAATAAACAGCAGATTATTACTTGTTACTTGTTAAAGAATAGAAAAGGGAATTGTTGTTTTTAAGGCTTTAGGTTTGGTCATGACACGCCCCCCCCCCCCCCCATCTGCGTTCCCATCGTGTTAAATCAAAAATTATAAAGACACTACTATAAATAACGAAGACACATAATGATTAATAATATGAACACGAGTACTGTAAAATGTACGTGAAATGCGTCTATCAAAAGACAAAAACTTTAAACGCGTTTTCCTCAAAACTGTATTTTTCTCCACGGTCTGTATGATAACTCGAACAGTTTTCAATATTTTTAGATAAATTTTTTTTTAAATTGTTCAGAATACTTTTCTTTCTAGTCAGATCAGATTTTCTTTATAGTCAGATTACATCTGATGAAATAAATAGTTGTCATTTAAAAAAATTGCAATGGTCATTGCTTTCAAAAATTTCGTATAAGACACAAAAACAGATCTTATGGTAATTATTCATCTATAATAATAATCTCCATGAATTTTATCGTCCGACGAAAATAACAGCACCCGTGAGCCGAAAGACATTTGTAAACGTTGTTGCTCCGTCTAATTAAAACATTTCACGTAAAACTTTACAGTCCGACTCATATAGAAGGTTTCAGGTTCTTCAGCTCTTAAGAAACTCATCATTATCCTTTTGGACAATGTTTCTCGCTTTAAAATACCTGTTGACATAAAACGTGGCTCTTACAGAAACGTGTTAATTGGAAGAGAAATACGACGTCATTTTTCCCGTAATTAAAATATATCTTTCTTTCTATACCTACGTGTATTTTCTGTAATATTTTATTTGTTAAAATTTTACAAAACATACAATGTAATTATGTAAAGCCAATTGAACACACTCTTTAAAGTTTTATATCTGATAAGTAACTGTATTTGAAGTTCAGAGGAACTTCAAGGCATTTGCATTCAATAACAGTAAATTTGTGAAAATTTTTATTTATCCGAAGAATTTCGTTAGAAGTTTCAATCTAATTAATTTATTGATTTATGTTTCGAGCAAGGTTTACTGCTAGTAATTGCTAAAATTCCAATACAACCTGATCACCTTTAATTAACATGACTAATTATATTGTTCGGCATTTTCTCGTAAATTGTTTGAACTTATAAATTGTTTCAAAGACCGCAGAATTCTGGGAACAAATACTTCGAAATAAGTGGTCAAAGCTCTTAATTTGGGTGTATTTATCTCTTGATTATCTGTATCCTTCAACAATTCAACTACATTTTCCTTTAAATGTTTCCTCGAAAACTTTAGATAAGTTTTCAACAAACAAAGCAAGCAACTGCAGCTAATTAGAACTGTTTGAACGTGACAAGATACCATAATTTTTAGAATTATTTAGGTACAGTTAATTTAAGGAGCAAGATGTAGGTGAAATAAAAAAAATGCTTTGTGAAGTGAAGTGAAAGTACTTAATGTCAATTTCTGCAAAGATTCGGAAAACACCACTGAGAATTGGTTTATTCGAAAGTAGGTGGAACTAACAATCTGAAATGCATTCTGAAAACGAAAAATAAATTATTGCGAACAGAGCTTAAAAGTGTTTTAGAGTTTCAAATTCATAAACATAAAAACTATTTTAAATGATTTTTTAAAAGCGAAGTAATTGTCGTTTAAGTACATGCATTTCGAAAGTGCAGGTTACAAAAATTCTTTCAATGAAAGCCGAAAGAATTTATTTTGTCCAGGCTTTGTTTAATCTTAATTTGTTTCGTCCTTTTAATCAACCTGTGGCTTTATAACATATAAACGTATTGAAAGCTTTTTTAAGTTTTATTAATGTTTCTCCACACGTTTCAAATTTTCATCTATTTTTCTTAATTTGATTAAGTAATTAAAATGTTTTAAATTAAACAAATTATTAACAAGTTAGTAAAACAAGGAAACATAAAAATTTTACTAGAGAAATAAGTTTTTGCCAAAAACAAATTAGTTTAATTTTAAAATAAATTAAACCCTGCTAACACCTTGCAACTGGATGAGCTGTTTTCTTTTCTCGAAGGACATCTTCATTCAGTTTCGTTGTATGGTTTAAAATTTCAGCCATTGTGAACGTATTAAAATTTTACACAGCCATCTGCTGAGGATAACTCTCCAGAGATTTTGTTTTTTTTTTTTTTTTTTTTTTTCTAAATTAATTCTCCTTTGGAAGCTATGACCGTAAGCGCTTGACTTACAACAAGTGGAAACTTTTCCCTGTTAAAGCAAGTTCAAAGAAATTATAAGTCTTGCTTTATGGTCGCATTTTATAATATAATTGAATTTCACTCCTGTCAGATATTTAAAAATTTATCGAGCTCACGTGGCAAACAAAGAAGTTGGCATTAATTTACAATATTAGAGATTTCATGCCATAGGAAATTTCGTTTCAATTGAATTTCCGCAATAGGCCAAGTTCATTGGCTAACTTCAAGCTTTCGTGCTTGTCCTTCGCAAGACTCTTCTACAACCTGACTATCGATTGAGACTAAATCTGGTTGCCTATTTTTAAAAGTTTCCACTTGATTAGATTTTTGTGCTCGTTTTCATTCATCCGATTCCATTAGAAAATGCCTTTAGCAAAGAAATTGTAATGTATTATGCCGAAATAACCGCGCATATAGATAAGTTTCCGGTCACGTTAGATCCATAGAAAGAGTTAAAACAAAGTAACAGGAAGTTATGTAGCTTTAACTAATAATTTCTTCTGAAGAACCGCATACAGTAACTTTTTAATACTTTCAAGGTGAGATAAATCCCACATTTTAATGACATTGGTACAAATGTTCACAAGTAGCGAACTAAATTCACAGTTTCACAAAGTGGTCAACTGCAGTAATTAGATTTTTCGAAATTTCCAAAAAGCCGAAAGATGGGGTTTAGGTAAAATCACTTTCAAGTGGACACCTGATAGGATCACTTTGGTGAAGGGATAACTAAGTTACTTCTATAATTCAATGAACGCAATTAAACGACATCATATCACTGGAAGTAAACTCAATTAGTTTGGCGTAATCTTATTCGGTACTCCAAAATATTAATGTGATTTGTAAATGCAGTAAAGGCATCGTTACTTGGGGGAAGTGCCAAAATGTTGCATCCGATGCGCACAAAACCATATTCCCACCCACATTCATTATTGTACTCCGAAATATTTTTCACCCTTAAAAATTTAAGTACGAAAATGAATCAATATTTCACTGCGGATAGTTTGGAATTTTCCATAACCTCATAACAACTTAAATCCCCAATTATTATAAATAATTTAAAAAGTCTAAGTAATTAAACGAAACATAATACACAACAAATTTATCCGATTTAAATTTTAGAATCCCTTAAATTTTATTCTCAGTTACTATAAAATTTGTGAATTTCAAAACGAGTTCAAAACTCCATGATTATGAAATTATCAGAGATAATCGAATAATCAACCAAACAGATGTGAAAGATGGAGGAATAAGAGAAGAGTCCTCATCAAATCATCATCATTAAATAGATACCACCAGTTTCCCAGTAAAATAAATTTTATTATCTGCGGCATCTCCCCCAAAGCCCCAAGCACCTCTAAGTCTAAACACAATATTATTTTAGGGGTGCAGAAGTTCTGCGCTCGATTCGCGCCATGGAATTTAACTGTAGCAAACTGTCTAAAGCAGCGAGTGGACACCTGTTAACCCTTTAAGCGGATAGCGAACAACGTACATCGAGAAGTGTGTACAAACGTTGATTCGATTATGTCCGTGTACGTTTTCACCGCGTGCAATTCATTTCCAATTGTTTTTTTCATTTTTGTGAAATACGGGATTTGAAGGGGTTTCCCGGAAAGCAGCAGGTGTTTTGTAAACTTTAATCTTCACTGGGTGAAGTTAAAACAGAAGGTCGTTAAGATCTCAATGCCTGTAATGTTAAATTGAGAAGGATTCATTGATACTGCTGCCAAAAATGAGCTAGTCCTCTGATGTAGCGGTATCAGGACCAATACTCAGCTGTTGAGGGTTGCCTTTCCAAGTTTCCACAGAAAATCAAATTCATGAAAACGTTTTCTTTGAACAGAATTCGTTAACTCTGTTGTGATAAAGTTCTGAAAAGTATGAAATAATAATAAAATTAAAATTCTCTGAGCTCTAACATATATTTTGTTATTAACAAACAGTTTCAGCGTACAGTAAGATTTTCTGATAATTATGAATGCAGTCGTGCCTCAAATCAAAAACCAAATTTGTTTCATCTATACAGTCGAATTCTCTGCTAAACGCAGTTAACAACTTAATCTAGTTTGCTTTTATTACTTTCCGAAAACATGAAGATTTCCCACTTGCTGTGCATTTGTAACAATTGCGTAGGAACAGTAATTAGATCTTCTATACCATATCCCCATTCTGGAATGCTCACACATCATGGTTTAATAAAGTAAGCCCGGACCAGGCGGCAATATTCACTCACATACACAAGGTCTTTTCATAGTGGCAATTTGAATAACTAGCTAAAGGGTTACGACAGCCTTCCCGAAATTGTCATATATTACAATTTAATGTTCAACTTCAACTCAACAAAAAGCTTCAGTGAACTAAATATGCAGTACAAAAGATTTGTTTCCGGTTTTTGGTTTTGAAAAATAATCTTAGCCATAGTCTTGACTAATTTTTACAAGCCTCAGTTCATGAGCTTTTTAATAGCATTTATTTTCCTGAAGGGGTAAGTAAGGGATGCGATAAATTCATTTAAAATTCAAATTAAAACAAACCAAGAGCATGTAAATTAGTGACAACATAAAAGGCAACTCATTTTAAAGTAATGAAATACAATTAAGGGTGGGAAATGTCTTCATTTGTTACAATATGTGCACGTTTGATGGAAACCATTTCGGAAAAAGTTGCATTTGCTTTTAAATCCCGATTTGATGATATGCCTACAATATGTATTCAGTGGAAATTATATAATGATTGTTTTGCTACCAAAGTCAAGAATTTAACTGAAAACATTAATAAATCAAAAATGATTAATTGCTTTAATAAGTACCTACATAAAATTATTGTTGAAAATGAAAATTAATATCAATTAGCTGCTCATTAGTTCGAACACAAATACACAACAAATTGTAATTAATATTTATGTACCACTGCACTTACAAATAAATTTTAAAAATCTCGTTTATTAAACGGGCACTGAATGCATGCTTCTTAAATTAATTAAAATAATTTAAGAAAAAAGTGCATAAGAGCTTAACCCCCTCGGCTAGATTATAGCAATTAACTTTCAGTGCTTAGCACTTAAATGAAACAAAAGATAAGTCAAACATGCCTACTTGAGTTCCTTGTACCAGTAAGTGAATAAAAATTGCAGAAGGTACACACCCTCTTCACCTCCGGTCCATGGAGGTATTAGAAAAGATTAATGGGTACCCATTGTCACTTTATAATATCCAGCCAGATAATTTGTTACTATACGTACATGTACGACAACAATTACAACATGGGATCCATTTATAAAATTGCTTTCGAAACGAACCGATCAAGTGGGACCCAATTATATAATCGAAAAGAGATGCTTAACAGCAGAAATGCATCTTTATAGAAAAATGAGAAATTGAAATGGAATTTGGTCGTTAAAAGTTTTTATTTTACCCACTTAATACGTAAAGTTAATTAGTTGGAGACAGAAACAGAACGGAGAAGCTTTTGAAATGTCCAACACTTCAATCGTTTCCTTATTTTTTATATATACTACCATACCTATTACCTATAGTACATTACACTGCACAATGATTATTACCTTTCACAATTCACTCAGTCACAAATAGTTATCGCATAAATGTTCAGAAATGAAATTTATATTTTTTAATCAAATTAATGAAAAGTAAACTTTTGCTCCCCAGCCGAACTCTTTGAAAGGGTTAGCAAGATCTTTCCTTAAATAAGTGACTGGGGAAAAATAATTTTACCCAGAGAAAAAAATTCAAATACGGTTTTCATGTTGATGTCAGAGCGACATTATCTCTGGACAAAGTTTTTTCATTTACTCCAGTCCAAGGGGAGCATCCCGAAGACTCCTTTTGTTGCCTCCTTTCTAGGCTGGCACGTTTAAGCAAAGGTCACACTTTTGGCCACAACAAAATATGTGTATAAACTGTTGCTCCTGCGACAAATTATCCGTGGTTGAATACAAGCTCGGCGATTTTTTACCCATTTACCACCCAAGACAACGCCATTTGCAACTGTGTACAAGAAAATCAGTTCTTTAATAGCTCCCGTCGGGAGCCTCAACAGGTTGCCTCCTGATGCTCCTCTCGAAGGATAAACTTAGAACGTTCAGGAGGATTTCTAGAGTGCCTGAAACTTGAAAGTGGTGTAACTGTATGAACACTGAACAGTCTTAAATACGGTAAGCTGTTTGATAAATCACTCAACTTTTATTTAATTACTGGAAAATTAAACTTTTTTGTTCATTCTTTGACAAAAGAGGGGAGCGTTTATTTGATTTCAATAATTTACAGTTTGTGTACCAAAAATTAAAATAATTATTATATTGTATTTATTTCTGATTACTTCCTGTACTTTTCTAATCTAGTATAGATATTAATTTAGGATAATTGAAAATAAATTTCAGTATCGATAGGTCCAAATGATTTTTTACTTCTCTTCGTTTAAAATTCACTTTAAGCAATTTTTCTTACGATTAGCTTCGGCTTAATTTACGAACTTATTTAACTCCAAAACATCCTCTTCAGCTGCGGATTCGGCTGCTACCACGTTCGAGACTTACTGCAATTTTAGATCAACACTTGGTATATTGTAATGTTGGTCACAAGAATCAAGACAATTAAAATTCAACACTATCATTTTAATTCTTACAAAGAAATTCCAAACAAACCATTTCAAAACAAGAATTTTTGGTTTCATTCACGAGGATACTTCACACTGAATTATTTAAATATTTGGTTCCTCTTGTTTTGTGTGTGCTCTTGTTTTGTGTGACTCAGTTAATGTTGTTACGGTTTAAAGTATTGTATTTCATTTTGTTTTAAGAGCAGTGTTGAGTGTATCCTGGCCGGCGGCGTCCGCAAAACATGACACAGGACTCATGTACTATTTGGAAGTCCTGTAATTTTCGTTTAATTCATTCGTTATTACAATTTACAAATGTTGAAATGTACCTAACATTGTAACATTGTGGAGCTTAATGTATGTATGTATTTATTGAACTGCTCTTATAAATGAAAGGAACATTTGCTTTTTAAACCTAAATCAATTTAAATTAATGATATGAATGCCTATATTTGATCATTGTTTTATTTACATATTATGAAACACTCATGAAGTAATTATTAATTTTAATAATAATCATTCCATTTTTTTGCCACCAAGTGCTGTACTGCACCATACAATATCAGTTTCATTTCCTGAAATATAATAGTTGTTCATTGAACAGTGCAAAATTGTCTTGATCTATTTCATGCGAGAATTGGAAAACTCTTTAACGTCGAGTGTATTTATTTGGGATTTAATGTTCCGTTCAGGTGTACGATTTCAACCGTGCATCCCAAAATCCTTTCGTGTATCGTTTCCGATGTATTTGGATACAAATGAATATCCTGTGTAGCGTCAGCATCTGGGTGAAATATGAATTAAATGATCTGTGAAAGAACAGCCACAATTTTTCCATGAATTCAATAGAAATATGCAGTTTAAAAAATTGAACAGGAAAACGTTTAGATAAATAGAAAAATGGGCGAATATAATGAAGATTTCACTGTTTTCACAAGAAAATTGGTTCTTTATATTATTTACACATTCACAAATTGTATGTTATTCACTTGCAATAAAAAAATTATTCCATGTTCTTACAAAAATATTGAGGAAAGGTTCAAAAGGATGTTCTCTAGCTGGAAATAGAAATTAATATTAAGGATACATTTTGTTGTAAGGCAAAAGAAGAACAGATACCATGAAAATGGTTTGTAAAATAAAAAGATGTCATCTAAATAAACATGATTGTTCCAAATTTCACTTGTAACTTAAGCATTAAATTACTCCAAAAGCAAAAGAGTTTTTTTTTTTCATTTTAGCATAATTGGTTCTGTAACAACATGTAAAAAACTAACTTCACATTTTAAAATAAACTTTGCATGCACAAATCTTAAATATTTCTCAAAATGATGTGTCGACATGTGGCATTTTATTTTTATTATAAACGGAATCATGTGTTTTTCCATACGGAAAGCAACGTCATTTATTCATTTTGCCTCACGTAACAATCGAATATTGTCAATGGCAGAAATCGCTGCATACGGCTGTACTATTTATATTATTTAAAAAGCAACGCATAACAAAAAAATAATAGACTAAAAGAAATTGTGAAGGTCAAGGAAGTGCATCAATACGACGCGTATATTGATCGAGTTGAACTTTAATAATTTAAGTGTAATGACACATTTGTTTCGAGTACTCGCATGTGACCTCAGTTGGAATAATCCAGGAAAATTTGAATTTGTAAGATTCAAATATTCCACGAAAGCAAGAGAGACTAGAATTTGACTTAAAAGTTAAAACCAATCAATTAATCAATAGTGTAACTAAGTGTGATGCCGTCACACACCAGAAAGGCAACTGAAATTCCTGGAGCGAAAACTAATGGTGTTATTTGATTAGAAGTCCTGTAAACTCTACCCTAAGTCCAGTGGTGTTAAAATAATGCTAAAGGTAGAGAACTAAAGTTAGATGAATGATTAAATACTCCTCTTTTACATTGAACGCCCGAAATTTTCGCATGTCCAATGGAGCCATTGTAACAAATTCAAAGAGTGCTCCTACACTAATCAATGTCTTTGTAGTCTTCTGTTTTATTCTATAGCGTTAGTTTTTAGTGTCATCTGATATTTCGATGCAGATATTTTGATGTTCAGACATTTTTTCCAATCGATGTCCCCATTATTAGCAAAAAAAGACATGTTTCGTTGCTTTGTATCGGTCAACCTGAAGTAAAAGGATTAGGGTTGTTGGAAGCGGACGCACAAAAAAATGCGTGATAACCACATTAAAGTGTTGTACAAAAATCAATATGAGTTACTTTTTGTCCTTAATTATCCTCCTTTGTAAATTAGTACGTTATCTATCGACGCACAGTCCATTTATGAACTTTGCCTTTGGGTTAGGAAGGATATTTCCATGCAATTTTTATGATAATTTAATAGTCCAACGAACTTAAGCCTTCATTACTGTTCGAATCGAAAGTTTCAATATTGCATCACATATGTATATCAATATAATTAATTAATGTAGATGTTTCTAATGGATTGTACTTACCTGCCTATTATTGTAAAAAATAATTTCATTAGCAGTTACAAGTCCGGTTATCATAAATTTATAGAATTTTTAGAAAAATCGTGAATTCTGTACTATTGGAAAAAACGCTGCAATATGAAAAATGTTGAATGTGACGTCAGAGGAGTTTGACTTGACTTTATTTCGCGACTTTATTATGCGAAAAAGTTGCGTTCTCAATCCCTTTATTGGATTTTTCGAGTGTTTTGAGGGTTCTGAGAAATATTGATAAAGAAATAATTACAATATTTTGAAATTAAACAAAAAGCTTTCATATGAAAAGATTAAAAAGCTTTTATTAGCTGATGCAACAACCATGTATTAAATTTTCTAGTATATAATTCGTGGTTTTCCTCACGGTGATCGATTGTTCATAAACAGATTTTGTAATCGTTGCGTTGAGGTTGACGTAGCCTTTCAAACTTCTCTCTCGGGGTAGCAAACGAGTTCGCAGTAACTCCCGGCATTTTCCCTGGGGAAAGTCCCTGGGCATAGGATAGAAAGTATCAAGGTGTAAATTACCTATATTCTGAGGAAACAGCTTTCCTGAGAAGAAGACGCAAGTCTGATCTTTCGGACTGCGGTCCTCAGAAACGTGCCAAAATTATAAGTGATGAGTCGTGCTTAGTCGGCACACTGAATGGGGCTTAATTTGAGAGACTGTCACACTTTTTCCTTACCAAAACGCTGTTTATAAAATATATAATTATATTTATAATTATAATATATTTCCTCTCATGTATTTATTAAGATACCACTATTCGAAGATCAATAGTTTTATGCAGGGAACAGTTGCTTTAAATATATAATTTTGAAATATAAATTATTAATCTTGAATAAATTATATATAAAAGGTTCTTGAAAACGAAATTATTACTTATTTAAATTGTGAACTGACTTAATAACATCTTTTGCAATAATAAGCTTTAAAAATCAATTTTTCAAGTAATAGACTATGGAAATATTAATAAATTGATATAAGAGTAGTTATTGATTTAGGGTACTTTAATTAAATATTTAACAACTACAAGATCAGTTTTTCAACAGATCTCAGTTATATTGATATAGCACTTATTACAGCTTCAATGTTTCCTCTCATTTATGCCGATCACGACTTATTCGACTTAAATATGATAATTAGCAACGTATCATTTGCTTAATAACTTATCCGATTTCCAGATTTCCTTACTATTTTTCAAATGTGAAACCAACGTATCAATTTGAAAACTAATTTCCTGGGACTTTCGTGACCAGGCAATAAACATTGTTAAGGAAATACAATTTACAATTTCACTTGGTATCCATTCATTAAAAACTCTGGAATGGAGTTTTAATTTGAAAATTGATTTCCACATTGAATTCCTTTTACATTGTATTAACATATACAGACTTTAACAAATAAATTTACTGTAATACATGTTAATTTCGTTAATTACTTTTACAATTCAGCTTTGCCCACTCGTCATTCTTAATTGATGTATTTTTGTGAAAAGTACAATCTTTTTGCTGTGATTAGGGACCCGTGCATTATAATAATTTGAATACTTTCATCACGACTTTGTTCTTCTTTTCGCAATTTTTTGGAAGTTTAAAAAGTCATGAACCCATTTCAAAAATTTCAAAATCTCTGCGGCATCCACTACATAAAATAATTTAAGTCCAACCCACGCATATCGCGAAAATCGACAAATGAAACTGTTCCGCACATTCACGAATCTTTTCTGTTTACAATTCCAGTGGAGCACGGATATTTTCTTTCCTGAATTTATTCGCGAAGTACATGTAAAAATTTAAAGATCCGAAAATATCTCGTTCACGCTCGAAATGGTTAAAAACTCAAAGCGACAACATAAAGAGAAAGGAATATTCAAAGTTAAGTGGATTTCTCAGAAGATTTCTCTAGAATTCTGACAAAATATACTCAAGATGAATATAAAATTCTTAAACTGCTACAGAGACAACAACTTTAGAATCACAGCGGTTTATAAATAACGGCACCTTTTATTGTAAGGAACACATAAATTTCATATTACATTTTTCCTCTTAATCATTTTATTAGGATTTTTATGTTGCACACTGTTCAAGTGTTCAATATGTTTTCTTGTGTGCGCTATTCAAGAAAGCAAAGTAGAGTTAATTTTGTTTTGTGCAGCAATGAGAACAAATTAATTTTTGTGCGTAGGATAGAGGAGTTTGTGAAGTTGCAGAGGATTGAAAATTGAAATTTGAAAAAAGAAATCAAATTGCAACTATTCTTAATTACCATAAATTAAAGTTTAACGTGCGTGAATGAGAAGAAAGATGTTCTTTTAATTAATGAATTAAATAATTAACTATATTTTGCAGACAATGACGTATCGCATATCGATCCTGGGACTCTTAGTGGTCGTCACGGTCAATTCTATATCAAGCTCTCCTTCGCTTTCGAACTCCGATAGTAATTTGCACAACGATTTCAATTCATGCTGTATAACTAAATAATAATACTTTCTAAATAGCTTCATTAAACACGCTGTATGAGAATTTACTGCAAAGAGAATACGCTGGACCGATATCCTTCCCGGACCATCAAGTCGAGAGGAAGGCTCAGCGTTCCCCCTCCCTGCGATTAAGGTTCGGTCGGACCGATCCCAGCATGTTAGTGTCGGCAGAAAAACGTTGGTTTGGCGATGTCAACCAAAAACCAATTAGATCACCTTCCCTCAGGCTACGTTTCGGGAAACGAGGAGATGATTTGCTTGACATGGACGACTTCAATGAGCTCGACGAGTACAATCCAGGATTTGGTCGTCTATCCAGACCACCATCTAAGCGCCTTCGATGGGGACGAAGTATTCCATTCGGGGACTTCAATGTAAGTTTTTTCAACATTTTTCGCTATTCCATTTACATGATTTTCCCATTTTAAATTGACTGTATCCCACGACATTTGCCCCGGAGCAAACTTCACCACAGCGTATTATATTTGCAGTCACGATAAGAGGTAGAGAAGCAATTAACTGCATTAAGGATCTCTGGTCATTGAGCGTTTCTCGTAATTTCCGCACCAAAATAGCCTAAAATATTTATCTGAATTTTGTAAAATTATCATTAACTGATGAAACACCGATTAAGAATTTTTCTAGTTCAACGTTGATTGGAATTTTTTTGTACCAACATTTTTAGATTGATAACGAACAAATCAGGAACGAGGATGCATCAATCGAAAATGAATCGCTCCGAGCCCTTTTGAGTGCCCTTCGTGAGCTCGATGAGAAAAATTTCATATCGGAGGACTTCACCAGACAAATCCGAAAGCCAGCTCCCCTAAGATTGAGATGGGGACGCAGCACTGGATGGGCTCCCAGCGCGGTATTTCTATTACAGTAATATATCCTGATATGAATATTAAACCTTGTATTTTTTTCAACCGTAAAGGACCACTTGAATGCAAAGGAATCCACTGTAGATGGGCAACAACTTAACAACAATAAGCCAACAAGCGCATCTGCTTCGCAAATAGTTTAAATCTGGCCGCGACTTAGAATGTTAGTCTCCACGAACTACGTAACCTTCTTAAAAACAAAATAAAAAAAGGTTTTTCAGTGTTATATGAACCTATTTACCTTAAAGTAATTCATATAATTTTCTTTTCTGAAATATTTCAATCGTGGTTACTCAGCAATTCCCTCCCATATATATTTATGATAAAATGTGGACGTATATTGTTCAACACAACTAAAAATTTGTACATAATATTGGATTACAAATTTTTGCTTACAGAATAAAGTACTACTGAATGTATACATTCGTACAATTTTAACACTCGTCATTGAAATACATATATTTAAACTCTCTATATGTAAACTATTGTAGAAGATTAGAGGAGATATGTATTTATTTTTAAATCAAAGTAACTAATTATTGTGTCATATATATGTAAATAATATAAACCTATGCAGATGCGAGATTAGAAAAAGGATAAACTGAGATAAATGATGAAATATGTGAAAGTTACTCTAGGCAGAAGCATCAGTATTCAAATGATAAATTAATAAATCTAGTCAATAAAATAAAATTTCAGAAGAATGTGATATGTTTCGTTTCTAAATAATTTCCTTGCACTATCATATCCCAAAATCTTCCTTTCATACCCAAAAAACCTTATTTTGTTTCAACGCCCTTCTTTATAGGTAGACATAAGGAACGAAGGTAGGACGAATTTCTACAGTGTTTTAATCAGAAATCAAAGAAGCAACATATTATCGATTTTATCACCTTCAAGAATCTGTGAAGACATTTAATCAAACCATTAACAATAAATAATGGCAAAGGGATAAGTGAAAAATTATGATTACTTAATTCTTGCGAAATTATGTAAATCTGAAATAAAGTAATGGAAATAAAATTTTAGTGCCCTTATTTTAAAATTGAGACAAACACATTTGAAAGTTAGGTAAAATATTCATTTTTCGAAAACTAAGTTCAGTTGTCTCTGGTCCCAAACTTAAGCTTTCAGGAATGCTTTTTTCGCTCCTTTTCAAATTCCATGAAAATATATTATGTTAATTATTTGAAAGTGAAACTTTTATGTGCACTATAAAACAAAGTTTTTGTTTCACTTCTAATGCATGTTGTCAACGGACCCAAAATAAGGTGCTAATGCAAAAACAACTTTAATGTTTTTTGCAACATAAATGGAATGCGATTTCCATTTTATGCAAAATCTACTATACAGATTTCTAAACGGTCATAAAACGATATTGCAAGGATTACAAAGTTTCATCGCTTGACCATTAAACAAAAGAGGTAAATTCTGTAGCTCCTTTAATCGCTGTCGGATGCATAAAAATATCGTCGACAAATATTAAATAGAGCTCCATTATAATGGATGTTTTATTGTTGTTCGAAAGCTGTTAACGTAATAGCAAAGTACACCTCGAAGTGCAAAGGATACTAGCAGCAACTGAAATAGAGTCGAAATATCAAAAGAAATATCACATCATGGCAAAATCATTTTTGTTATAATTTTCTATCATTCACAGATTGACGGATAACAGAAATCGTTTAGGGACCGGAATTGAATGTTATCACAGAATTAAATATGTCCAAGTTTTAAAATCCAGTTTAAAGTCTCTTATAATGGTTGCGGACACTTGCTGTTATATAGCTTAATGATTAGCATTATCTACACATTTGTTTCATTTAAAAATAAAAAATTATTGCAAATTTGTAAGTGTTATTACATTATTTAAAATATGAAACTGGCACATTCCCATTTTCTAATTAACGAAAAATCATCAAGTGTCGTACAAAGGGTTCACGTTGGTAACTGATTACTGTTGTGCGCTTTAAAAGTAATCGGAATCTATGCGGATTACTAAATTCATTGTTAGCGAAAAAGAAAACTCATGGTAATACCGTTTTTTATAGTTAATTGGTTACCTACGTTTTGAGTTTCCCTTTAATTAATATAACAGCTACACATTCTGAACCTTATGCAAAACATCTTTGTTTCATGATCTTTCAACAAAATTAACTTAACTTAACATAACTTTCAAATTCTTCCAATCTCCAAATACAAAAACAACTGAAAATTTCTACTGGTAATTTCCTTCAGGAAAATTGATGTTGTAAAAAGAAAGTGATGGTGATTAATATGGATGGGAAAGAGTGTGCTTTGTGGAAATCCGAAATCCGATATTCCATGATGGAGATGACCAGAGTAATAAAATAATATTAGAGAAAAGTAGAAAACTGAAGAACCACAATTTCTTTTATATTTACATTGTACATCAGTCATAAAGATAAAGTGCCAATTATGTATAATGTTTTGAAATTTGTTGTCATGTGCGTCTCCAAATATTATCCACTTAAAATATAAACCAATTAATTTCAAAACTGGAACTGGAACAATGGGATCATTTATATATTGTTCCCGTTTGTATACAAACTATAATCCTTTTACTTTCATAACGCCAAACAATGCTTAAACAGAGGCTCGAAACAAATTAATTATACGACCGTTTTACAAATTCCAGCTTTTGTGTCACATGGACTTCGTTAATGTCCTACTTGCAGTACATCTCTGTATGCCAGAAATATTAGTTTGCTCAATAGAACAGTTGTGTAAAATTTGAAACGCCCTGGACGAGTATCCTGTGATCTAAATCTTTCACTATACTGACTAAACCGTATCTAAATTAATACAAGTATTCAGACCAGCTAGCTAGTAGCCATCCAACAGTTCCGATTTCGCCGGGTTTTCTACTGCTTACATGTGTTGGTTGATGACTATGTCCAATCTCCAATGCTCATGCTTAGGCGTCCAAGCAATCAAGCGGCGGAATTAATCCCATGAAACCTAAATTAGGTTATTCATTGTTCTACAGGGTCAACTGTTGCCACTAAAAGCAGCACCGTAAGACTAAATTTGTAATAAGAGAATAATTTTCATTCACCTGATTTTGTCAGTTTTGCAATAATAAATGGAGAGCACCTACCCTAATCCCCAAAGATTTTGTAAAGGATTCGCTTGACTTTTCATTTCAAAGTGGGTGTTTTTCCTTAATTACGGAAAAATCTTGAAATATCGCCTTATTTTTATATTTAATGAATGAGTCCGTATATCCATGTAATTAGCAATACCCCCCAGCGACTAATAACAAACAATGAAAGAAGTTTGGATGAACTCAAACTGGATAACGAGAATCGTTGGAGTTAGACTTTTAGTAGACCTGTGAGCTAACCATTCACTCCTCATTTCAAAAGATGTTAAATGGAAGCATGCTGCGATTGGTTGTTCGGTTGTGTTTTGTGTTTACCTTTAGTTAAAGAAACTTTTCCACAATAGCATAGCAACAAGTCCTTATGAAAAGCACATTTTCCTTGTTTGTGGCTGTTTTATAACGCAAATGAAGTGCGTATTTTCCCCAACAATTTACAACATTAGTAAGTACTTACTTATAAAAATATATGTAGGTATTAAATTTTAAAGTAAACCATGTTTTTAATTATTATAATATTCATTATTAATATGGCGTAAAAACTAAAAATCAATTTTCTAAAACAATCTAAGACCTGCACAACGCTATTGAAAAAAATTTCAAAATGTAATAAAAAATGCCGTTTGGAAAGCATATTAGGTACAGTGATCCCTCGATTTGCGCGATCTTGGTTTACGTATTGTCACTTTCTTCGTTTGAAGATCTCGTCTGTTTCACGGTGTCGGTTAAACGAACGTTGAAACTAAACTATATTATGATTATTACGAATCTTCAGTGTGCTAATATTTATTTACAACTAAGTCGAAAGAATTAATAAGATCACTTCATTTCTTTAATCATACCTATTTAATTGCTTTTAAACCAGAAATTTACTTACATTTTTTGAATATCCAAAAATGTTTTTTATTTTATCATGAAATTTTTATATATTCATTTGCCAAAATTAGAAGATTTTGTGGATGAGGACGCAAAATTTTCAAAATGTTTTGTTTTTATAGAATTTTTTGTAATTACTTTATAAGAAAATAATATAAAAACAATTCTTCAGTTGAAGACCATGGCACTTTTATGCGGGAATCCGATAAATTCAGAAATCATTTATTAATTATTGTTTTATAAGTTTTCATTGTAAAATATCAACTTAGATAGCGCAAAGGGAGTGGAATCGAATAAATATGCCTGGCCCGGGTTCGAATCCTCCGTAACCAGATTTTTTTTTATCAATTAATGCAATTAATATTTTTTAGACAGATAACTATTTAAACCACTTATCATCATCTGTCATATAAAATGAAAACAGTCTGTATAATATCATAGACAAAGTAAGAATATATATTACATTGATACTATACTTTACAAAAATTTAAGAAAATAGAAAAATAACCAAAAAAAACTTGTGGGTTTTATGAAATTTTTAAGCACTTGTAAAAATGGACTAAAAGGAAAAAAATAATTTTTTTCGCTATAGAAAATTTTCCTTAATATTTTAACACAAAAATAAAAAATTAACTTCAAAAATTTCAAAAATTTAATTTCTTAACTGGCCATCACTATACACTCTATCTATACACAAAGATTTTTTCTTATGGCATTCAAACCAATTTCTGGTCTTTTTGTAAAGAGCTTTTGTTGTGTCAACTGTCAACGTAACCTTAAAACGAAACGTCAGCAGATCAGAACGGAATGACCGGGCTATAACGATTGTTATGTTTTATGTAGTGAATTAGATAATAAAAGTTTAATAGAGTTCAATATGATGACGTTAAAATGTTATATTACCGTTGCATTTGTAAGTGATTTCACTTAATCCTTGTTTAATAAAACTTTTTAGTTAATTCCACCTGTTTCCAGATATTCTTGAGTGCTATTTACGCTGCAAGCGCTAAAACAAACACACAAAATGTGGTTATGGATCAAATAAGTGATATGAAAGAGTTAAAAAAGTTATTTAGAACGAAGACCAATATGCTCATAATGTTTGTATCAAACCCAAAAGATTCGCAAACGACGTTGAAGACTTTTCGCGAAGCCGCTGAGATTGTAAAAGGCATGGGAACCATGGTTTTGATTGACTGCTCACAAGCGTAGGCGGTATACCTTGCAAAAGCTATTTTATATTAAATTATTCTCTTTGCAGGGAAAAGAAAAAGATGTGTAAAAAATTAAAAGTAAATCCCAATCCTGTTGCGTTGAAGCATTACAAGGATGGAGATTTCCACAAAGACTACGATAGACAGCTCACAGTCTCAAGTATTGTAAATTTTATGCGAGATCCTACTGGCGATTTGCCATGGGAGGAAGATCCTAAGGGAATGGATGTAGAGCATATTACTGATACTGCGGTAATCATTGTACAATAAGTTATCATGTTTTATTAACTTAAAAATTTTACAGACTCTGAGCAAATTATTGAAGAAAGAAAGTAAACCGACTATGATAATGTTCTATGCTCCTTGGTGTGGGTTCTGCAAGCAATTAAAGCCAGAGTATTCAAGTGCTGCCACAGAACTGAAACCGAAGTACATAATGGCAGCAATGGACGTCGATCGTCCGGAAAACGCCATCGTCCGAAGGCAATTTAATATAACTGGTTTCCCTACGCTTATGTACTTTGAAAATGGAAAAATGAAACAAATTTATGAAGGAGAGAACAAGAAGGACACATTAATTGCTTTCATGAAAAATCCTTCTGCACCTCCAGTCGCTAAGGCAAAGGAAGAGGACTGGTCCGCAGACACTACTTCAGAGATTGTTCATTTGACTACAGCTGGATTCGATCCTGCTCTAAAAGATGAAAAATCGGTTCTAGTGATGTTCTATGCTCCATGGTGTGGCCATTGCAAGAAAATGAAACCTGAGTATGAGAAGGCAGCAGTGATGATGAAAAATGAAAATGTAATTGATTCCTTCGATGAAGTATATACAATTAAGCACTCTTACTACTTAGATTCCTGGAGTTTTAGCTGCATTGGACGCAACAAAGGAAAGTGCGATCGCTCAGAAATTTGGCGTAAAGGGATATCCCACCGTAAAGTATTTTGTAAATGGGGAATTCAAGTTCGATGTGAATACCAGAGAGGCTGACAAAATCGTTAGTTTTATGAAGGTAGCATCCATGCCATTATTGATAAACAATTAACTTATTTTGTATTTAATTGGCTTTTATTATTAAGGATCCCAAGGAACCACCTCCACCACCACCTCCAGAGAAGGCGTGGGAAGAAGAGGATTCGGAAGTAATTCATCTGACCGACGAAAATTTTAAGACTGTACTAAAGAAAAAAAAGCACGCTCTTGTTATGTTCTATGCCCCATGTGAGTGAATTCAATTATTTTTTTCTGCCAAAACTATTTCTTATGTTTTTGAAAAAATGTTAAGGGTGTGGACATTGTAAAAAGGCAAAGCCTGAATTCAGCAAAGCGGCCGAATCCTTCAAAGATGATCCACGTGTAGCGCTAGCCGCAGTAGATTGCACTCGTCATTCGGGTGTGTGCTCCGCATACGAAGTTCGTGGCTACCCGACGATATTTTACTTTAGTTATTTAAAAACAAAAACCGATTACATTGGTGGGAGAACAGAAAGGGATTTTGTGGCCTTCTTAAATAATCCTGATGGTATTGCCAAGAAGAATGACGGTACTAAAGGGAGTACAAAGGATGAGCTGTAAAAGTTTTTCGGCCATTCTAGATAAAGTCGGTCCTCCCCATCAGTTGTTCAGTGAGCATGGAAACATACAATAGTTGCACTCAGATAAAATTTTGAAACAGGGAGAATTTAAATGTAAAACAATCACGATTTCTTGTATTTTTGTTAACAAATATCTACTCATTTGTACTAGTATTAGTATTGGATTTTGTTACAAGTTTAAGAATTATTAATATTATTGTTTATAAGGAAATTCTAAATGTACATTTCCATCTCTTCTCACAGAACAAATCTCATAGTAATATAATGAATTTACATTGTCAATCAATTTTATAAGTATTAATATTTTTTGTAATTTAAAATTTATAAGCCAATTTACCTATACATTTTTTTTTAAAGAATATATTTTTTTGAAATGTACTTTATTGTTTTTTCCGTATCTTCATATATTTCGTGAAATTGTCATTTAATTCTGAGTAGTGTTAAGGGTAATATAAATAAGATTAATGAAAATTTGAAAACATTAAGCAGCGGATTTCCGAACGCGCCCTATGTTTATGTTGTGACTTGTGACGATTCTAAAGTCGAAACAGCTGATAATGACATTCCACGTCTGGGTTTCGTGTGAATTCCTGATTTTCAATTTCACGAGATGCAATTGAGTCGCAGTCCACGGCTCGTCATTAAAAACAAGTAAAACGCACTAACAACTGCTTGCAGACAAGTGGAGAATAAGAAAAGTGTTAACCTACTTTGAAGTTTTTGCCTCATATCAAAGAATCTTTTGGTTCAATAAGACTTATAAATAGCACGTCCAATTGACGATAAATCATGGGAATAAACTACAAAACCAGCAGTTTATAATCAAGCAGTAGATCGACTGCTGAACATTATAATCAGGATGGTGTTATCAGTTTCTTAATATTTTCTTTTAGTTTTTTGTGGTGATTATAAGTGCAAGCTCTGAGTAATGGATGAAAATCAGATCACAAGTCTTGCTAAATTATTACGTGAGAACGGCGATCGAGTTCTGAATTCGGAATTCAAATTGACTCTATCAGGTAGATATTTAATAATGATGCACGGTTGATGAATATTTAAGAATGAATTTCAATTATTTCATTTCAGCACCGCTAGTACGCGCCCTTAATGACTCCTTTATGCTTATAGCGGACAATGGGGACTTGACATCTCCTCCGCAATCGTTCCAAGTGACGAAAGTCAATAAATCCAAGTCCGATGTATTTCGAGATTTGCAACTGGTGCACGATTTTGTGCAAAAAACTGTACTACTGTGCCTAAAAAACTTTCCGATGTGTGAAAACTTCGAGGGAGATGTTGATATATCAAAATTTAAAAGCCTTCGACGATTGGAAGTGCACAAGATCCATATAAAACAAATTACAGGAATTCAACCGCTTCGTGCTCAATTACAACATTTGATCTGCAATAAAAGTCTAAATTCAGTTGAAGAGATAATTACGTATTGCGGGGGCGACAACTCGAATGGTTTCGTCTGGAATGAGCTCCGAACTGCAAACTTCAGTTACAACAACTTGAAAACGGTTGACTCATCTCTGGAGTTTGCTCAATGGATTCAAAATCTTACACTAAGTTACAATCAGCTCACTAGTGTGGAAGCCATCAAGTGGTTACCGCATTTAAAGGTCTTGGACTTGAGATATAACCGCTTGACGATGATACCTAACTTTCACTCAGAGGCTTCACGACGATTGCAGGTTCTAATCATGAGCAACAACTTCATAGAAGACTTGAGTGGAATATCCAGGCTAGAGGCATTAGCGGAACTCGATTTATCTGACAATTGCCTGTTGGACCACTCATACCTGCTGCCATTAAGTACACTGGTATCCTTACGATACCTCAATTTAATGGGAAACCCCTTGGAGTGCCATCCCAAACACCGCCAAGCGACAGCTACTTACTTGAACAAGAACACCGCCAGCGTTAAATTTATATTGGATGTGGAACCACTGACGAAATCGGAAAAGGCGCTTACTGGACGGTACCCTTACTATCATTCTGCTTTAACAGCTCGAGCTCCTATGAGTGCTCGCTCAAGCGGTCTATCGACTCCCACAAAGCAGTCGCAAATCGTTACACCAAATTCTAGTGTGGGTTCAGTACGCAGCTTGAAAGGAGCGCAAGGATTCGGAAATGAGATGACTTCATCCACAATCGAGAAGCAGAAGAAACTGAAAGTGCGGACGGTGGAAATTGAGGATAGCAAATCTAATTCTAAAGATGAGACTCCTGTGCTTCATTCTGCATTAGCGAATCAGAAACAGGAAAAGGAGAACAATGATCATTTAGACACAAAAAAGCAAATTGAGGATCTGAGAGAAAAATATGGTGTTGGTTGGTTGCGCAACTCTAATGTACATGCCGTCCAAAGCGTACTGGGATTGAAGGACTCGGAAGGAGCTACGGAGCATATTTCACCTGCGAAATTAGTGGACGAATTTTTAAATCAAATGACTATCTCGAATGAAAAATCTGACAATTCCGGTGCGACGGTTGCAACTTCTACGCCAGTAGATCCTAACAAGACGACAATAGAAACGTCTTCGCACGATAATGGAACTATAGTAGTGGATGAAAAGCCAGACGCAACCGAATACTTATCAGCGTTAGACGTGAGCTCGGACAATGGTGAAGCTTATGAAACTGCAGAGGGACAGTTAACCGACTTGTATTCCACCGACTGCGAGAAATCTGAATGTACGGCGTTTTCACTTTTCTATTCCTATTTGGTTTTACCTGTTATCTTAGCTGTTTCAGATCCAGAAGATAATGAAATTACTTACATAGTTCGGGAGATGGACAAACCTGATGAGCTATTCCTGGTTGTTTCGGATGCATCCATAAAAGAAAAGGACATTTTGACCCGAAGGTAAACGGAAATTTTTGGTTTAATTTATGCAAGCTAGATAAAAGTAGTTTTGAAAAACTCTCCATCTAACAGGACACGTGCTAAATGGAATTTAAAAATTCTGGAAAGTTGTGACCGTATAAAATCCAACACCCTCAGAATAAACTTCGATACAATCAAAAAGGATAAAAAAGAACGAGTTTATACTGTGGAGGAAGGATTATGTCAAGTAATTTGGTTCACTCTAACAGTGTTGATACAATTTAATAATTGCAATACTTCTTATTTAGCAACTCGAGGAATACTTACGTGCAATTCTTTCAAAGCGGCAATTGTGCGAAATGAATCAAGTCGTCTATGGGTGTGTTAATTGTTCGTGCGTATTTTCTAGAGAACGCCAACGCTCCTACCACAGGGCCAATGAAAGTATTGAAACTCAATTTAAATTTACATTATAGTAATTATCCTTGCTTCCAGTCGTATCATGTCCCGAATGCAAGAAAAGTTTGGTGGTTGAAATAAGTGAGTCGCCAAAAGTTTCGGGATCACCAGCCAATGTTAAATCCAGCCCCAAGAGTCATGGTGGAAGTGTGGAGAGGGAGTTGGGTGCGTTGGAAAACCAGGACGGCGGCGAGCCAACCAAAAGTGCCTCTCACAGCAGCATAGGTAAGAAATTCCTGCACAGACTATAGTTTGTGTTGAATGTTGTTTGAAAATTCTGTTTACAAGATTAAAATGTAAAATTCGTTACCATTTTGGTTCTGTTGGTTGCGGTATTAATAAAATTATTATTAACTTTAATGTAATGCTAAAGTTTCATAAAAAGCCAAATGTAAATGGCTTATTAAACTGTGAGAGTATATTCGACAATAAAAGTAGATCTTTTTTTTTATTAAAATCGGCAACCTTAGTCAAAATGAGTAAATGGCTCTCAGTTGTATTTGGCAAACATTTAACACACAGTAGTTTGATTTTTTTGCTTTAGCACTTATATTATATTAATATACTAATTTAAAATCAATTTTGCATGCCAGCAAATGATAAAGGAACGTGGAGATTGTCTACCCAGAAAAATATAAGTAGATATTTAGTCGTACCAAAAGTACAATACAATTATCTAATCAACTTATTTCTATAGGCTCTGCTGGATCGTTAAATGAATCTTCATCCTGTTCAAAAATTTCTAATTCAGATCACTCATTTGATTCGAATCAAAGTACAGCAGGGAGTTCATCAAATGATCGCAGTCAAGATTTCAATTTTAATAAAAACTACGAAAGTGATGTTGAGATATTGAGCAATCCTAGTCAAAGTAGCATTGAAGTGCTTGATCATCCGAGCAGGAAAACATCCGAAGAACGGAAAATCTCTAGAGTACCATCCTTGGAGACAATACAAGATCAAAGTCTACGAAGTGGAAATGTGAATTTTCCCGATACACATATTTCTAACGATTTACAAAAAACAGAAGAAAATTATCCGGATGGAAACGATAAAAAGTTCAACTTGGGAGCTGTTAATTTAACGGAGAGCAGTTCTTCCGGGTCCGTTACGGACAGTATATGCACTGCTTATGAACAAAATTACATAGACATTGGTCTTGTGTTGGATACTAAAGTTCAAACAAAGGAAGATAGTGAAAAGGACAACAAAAAAGAGGATTCCATTATATCGTCCATGTTTGGAGGTAAATTTTGAGCAAATAATTGTGCTCTGTTTTTAATTCGATTACCTCACTTGAACAGGTCTGTTCCAATCCACAAATCTTCTGATGTCTCGATCCCAAAAGCCTGGATCAGATTCGACACCCACTTGTGAAAAATTCAAATTCAATTACAATGATTTTAATGACATTGATCATAGATTGAAGCTTTACTTTTATCAGTCTAAATTTAAAGAAGACAACGAACACTTTAAATGGCTCATTAAGGGAAAAATCTACAATGAGAACACTTCACATTTTTCAGAGGGTTTAATTGTTTTATCGACTGCAAGAATTTATATAATGGACATCATTGGCCCGGAAAATGATGATATACAAAAGTGGTTAAAGAAGACATTCAGCGGTACTGCAGATAAAATCGAATCGATTCAGCTGTTGCCATGGAAAATAGGATTGTCGTTCAAAATCAAGGGATGGGGACGGTTTTTACTAATTCTTCAGGATACTTTGAGAACAGACAACTTATTGCTCTTCTTTGCAGGTAAAATGTATTTTTAATAGAGCAATCTTCAAGGTCGTTAAAACTCGCAACCTTGTCCCATTTCAGCTAATCCTCTTCCTGCCGAATGTTCACTTATTTCCGAAATACCAGAAAAAGTACAGAAAAAAATTTCGGCTACAGTTCAAGATGAACAATTGAAAATGTTCTCAATTCTAAATGAATGCGAAGTAACCGTCGATAGCAATGTGAGAAAAGTTTCGCCAGCATGTTTCGTAATTACCGATCTACATCTCTGCATTTCGAATTCGAACATGTCGTGGCTTTCGATGCAGTCGGATGCTGATGTTGAATTAAGATTCTCACAACTGATGAGCAATTTAGTTGAAATTGATAAAGTTGAGGATAATACGTTTTTAATAAACTTCTTAGACGAAGCTCAAGATAAGTGTGAGCTGTGGAAATGTGTGTTTATCACTAAGGAAAATGCAGAGAGCTGCTTGAACGCCATTGCACAGTCTTGGGAGAAACTGTTTTGTGTGCCTTTAGTTAGTAACTAGCGAATATACTCCTTTTAACCGAATGTAACCAGTGTAAATCAATATTTATCGTGATATGTAATAGTGTAGTTTATCATTTTTATCTCTGAAACATTAATATCTGTTCAAAATCAGAACAATGTAATCGTGCATGATTTGTTGTTATAAGTGATCTAAAAACTTAGTTATTTAGGTAATAAAATATATAATCTTGATATTCAAATAAATATATTTTTCAATTTGCAATATTATTATGTCTTTAAGGTTTCATAATTATGAATAAAACTAACCTTATAAAACGGTCTTAACTTATACGAGATTCTTGAATTCAAGTGTGGACTGAGGACTGCGGAGACAATTTATTATACGAGATTCTACATTGTATATTGTATGCAATTGAAATACAAGTGAATATACAATTTATGTCCTTTTGAATATCTGGATTCTACAAGACCGTTTTTACTTATATAAATTTGGTGTAATTATTGTGTAGGTATCTGGTCCTGTAAGAGCTTACAACTTGGTATTCAACCCGATTAGAAAATGAGCAGATATACTAGAATTAATGTAGAGACATATTTTACAACACCCACAGGAATTTTTCTACTTTCTACAATTGATTGATTGATGAACGTGAAATCTGGTATTAATTACAGAAAAGTAAGCGTAGTTATCAAATCACGCGAAACAGTAGGGTCAGATAGATTTGATATGCCCATATTTTATTTTGATAACACTGAAGGAGTTTACTTAATGGCCAACTGTTCAGCAATCCAATCCATATTTTCATAGAATCTTGGGTCGCACATTCGTAGAGCTGATCGCTTGTACAAGTAGTAATACACTGGAGAAACTATTAAAACAAGACAAACTGTTTTTGTAAGGGTGGTAATTAAATCATGAGATGTACATACATAACCTCTGTATTATGAAGAGTGCAGTTAGTCCCGTAGACCATTGAAAAGTAAATGGACTCTTGTGATGATTGATAACCACCCACACGTGATGCGCCACACTTAAAAGGAAGTAAGTCGTTAGTGCAATCAACGGCAGACGGAATTTTTTGTACAAAAGATCAGCAACACCAGCCTAAAATATATTAATATATTAATCCATTGGTATTTCGATAATTGGAGTTTACAAACCTGATAGACGTAAGTCGAGTACATACTGAAAATCAAGGTTGAGAACGACAGCACAATGCAGATATCCTGTGTCCTTAAATATTTATTGTATTCGAATTGAGATTATTGCAGCAAAATAAATAGTCTTAATTAAATTTCAAGAAAACTATGTAAAAAAACTGAATCCTCAAATATTTTTTAAAAGGCTGAGTAAATCTAAAACGCAACCAAACTTGTTCCATCTGATTCCTGTCCCTATTGTTTCTAAATTCTAATAGTAACACAATACTTACAGAAAAACCAAAATTGTAGAAAGTTTATCTCCTCGGGCAAGATAAGAAAAGCTATTTAAAAATAAATCCACTACAAGAAATAAGAATTGAAAAAATAAAATAAAGGAATATCTCGTTAAGGATAACTTCATGTTTGTGTATTTCCTGATTGTTTTACAAATTACTTGGCATTTTCAACTCTATCCTTGGGATGAAATTTCCTGTTCATGCGCACATCCTTTTTTCATTGCACTTGAAACTTGAAAGGAATTGTTTGTTTCACTTTCTTGTTGATTTGTCAAATGTTTTTGTTTCATATATATTAGAAAATGGTTATAATGATAACAAACAATTTCAAACAATTTCAAAATTGAAATAAATATCTTTTTGAATAAAAACGGAGATTAGATCATTTGGAGCTATGAAACACTAGATGGCAGCATGTACAGGCAATGTTGACAGCTGTCACTTAGCTGTCTACTTCCTGTTCTTTCGAGTGAAAACAACAGCAAAATGAAGTACGTATCAAAAGCAATTGTGATTAAATTCGGTTATAACTCGATCATCCGTCTATAAATATAACTGAATATATTACAAAATTGAAGAAAATATAGAACAAAATGCCTGATCGTGATTATTTTTGAATTTTAGGATTGGATTGTGTTCATTCAGCGGGTACAAAATATACCCCGGTCATGGAAAGACCATGGTCAAAGTTGACGGAAAGGTATGGCTCTAAAAGTAACAAAGAAAAACAATTTTCTAATTATTTTCAAACAAAACTTGCAGACCTTCACTTTCCTTGACAAAAAATGTGAACGTTCATACTTAATGAAGAGGAATCCCAGGAAAGTGACATGGACTGTGCTCTACAGGCGCAAGCACAAGAAGGGTATCGAAGAGGAGGCACAAAAGAAGCGTACCCGTAGGACACAAAAATTCCAAAGGGCCATCGTTGGTGCCTCGTTAGCTGAAATTATGGCCAAGAGGAATATGAAACCTGAGGTTCGAAAGGCTCAACGGGATCAAGCCATTAAAGTTGCCAAGGAACAAAAGCGAGCAACGAAAGCGGCCAAGAAAGCATCAGCACCTCCACCACCTAAACAAAAAGCTGCACCTAAGCAGAAAACGGCCAAGGTAACGCAGAAATCTGCCCCAAGGGTCGGAGGAAAACGATAAATGTTTTATTCCAATGGACATCTATTTAATAAAACTAATAAAACGTAAACCGATTGCATTTTACTGATGGATCCCTGATTCTAGTGTTACGCAGACATTGCTCATTAATTATCTTGCGGTTGTGAAATGGTGCTACTATATTTTCTGAAGTTTTTGTTCCATGCCTTTATTAAGAAATTTCATGCAAAATTGAAAGTAAAACACTACTTCCTGCTTGTAGTTCATATTATTCCTATTTGGATCCATATACTTCCGGCAAATTTGAACCTGTTAGAAATTTCGCCAATAAATAAATGAAATCAAACACTGAAGAAATAATAGAACAGTTTCCCTACACAATACATATATACTTATTCAAATTCTTCATAACAATAAATAAGCAATCTTTGCCTCCCTTACAAAATTTAATTACCTTGAGAAACCAATGTTACGACTTCTAACATCCTTTATTACTATAGTACAAAATTTCATTTAAAATAGTACTTAGACAAGAGATTACAGATATCAAAGATAGATGAATACCATCAAAAATTTACCCATGTAGAAAGAAGGGAATGAATTGCAACAAAAAAGTTCAATACATAATCGATGTACTAAAGTCAATAGCTCCAACTCAATTAGTGCTAAAGTCAAGTAACAAAGAACAAAAACCGTTAATAAAATTGTTCGACATAATTTTAAGTGAAAACGAAAAATTTAAAGAATATTCTAAGTTAAATAATCAATGAGCCGCCGCTGCTGTCGGTTGTTCCGGCGCCAGGCGGCTCACGAAAGCAACGCCAGTGCGGAGAATTTTTCCAATAAATGGGGGGGTTTTAAGTGCCAGTGCATCCACTGTCATCCTCAACTCGCTGAACATATTCCTTGTGTAGGGATTGCGCCTGGACATGTACCGCAGGACGAGGAAATGATAATAAATAAACGGTGTCAGCAGGCCAGCTCTACCCCTGTAATTAATGGGTTCATCAATAATTTCACACATCATCATTTTTCCGGATATCTTACATGAATACTGAAATGACTGTAAGTGGCATAATTAGAATTTCCCAGAAAGCTGCCAGCCGAAGAATGTTTGTGGTTTGGAATTCTACAATGGAAATGAAAAATCTCGCGCCCCACCACGAATTCTGGCCGATTATCTGAAACGAAAAGAGTCCATTAGAGAAGGAGAAAACCATCAAATATAATTACTCACATCCAGTAATTTTAATGAGTAGCTAGAGGCGTGGAGCATTGCGAACAAGGCCACTGGAAATAGAACTACTAACATTGGACTCACGTAGAGGAAGATCAATGAATAGAATAAATAATGGCATGAATCCTCCACAAAGAGTTTGGTCAAAAATTCCCTTGAGAAATGAAACGTGGGCAAACGCTGATGAAGCCGCAGAGCACTCGTTGCCGCGTTTGCAAGAAGTACTTTGCTGTAATAGTTCTGGGCGTTACTGAAAAATGAAAATGGGTCTTTATAGAATTTAATCATTTCGATCGCAATATGTTCACGGAAATAGACATACCCAAATAATGGTAGAATATATCCAATGGTGAACAAAACTGTGAGAACTCTTGTTGCCCACAAAGCAACCTCGATTTTGTTCGCTTTTACATGATCCACCAGTTTGACTAGAACTGATCCCGTTGGCGGGGGTGGAGGCGACTGTGGCGAGTCCCCATCTCCTGAGCGCTGTTCATTTTGTTCCTCTACCATTTTGATAATCTGCAAATCAAAATATATAGATAAATTGAGATGATCGTCCGATTTATATCTTCTTCGTACGAATTCTAAGCCACTGAGTTTCATTTATAAAACAACGAAACTCTCAGAAAGTTAATTTCTGCACATACAAGCAATTAAGAGTGCAATACTGGAACATGTAGGTTAATTGCTCTCACCTATATTTAAAGTTACTATGCATACCTAATTGCACAAAAATGTACTTTAAGTTTGGCCTAAAAAATTGGGGAAAGCAGTCATTTAAATATGTATAAAGTTATAACTATTAATGAACAGATTCAGTACAATGGTTCATGTTTTTGCACGGGGATGTGTGCGTGATTTTCCAACCTACGCCAAATGTAGTAAAGTTCAAAGAAACTTTCCATTCTAATCATCTAAAAATTTCCAGTCATTTTGGCTTTCCAAATGCACACTTGAAAACAAAATCGAACGGCAGTGTTCGCGAATATTCTACTGTTATAAAAAGAAACTGTAAAATACTTCGTATAATATAGAAAACTTATTTAATGTTTTTTTTATAATTTTTTTACCTATTTTTGGCAAATTTGAATTTCGAATTTTTTAGCAGAGTTACTGAATCATTGTCTAACCTGGCCGCGAAACAGTGCAGGAAAGTGTTATCTCGTTAGACCTGTTTCCAGCCGAAAATTACACAGTGAACACTGTACGTAATCATAAAGATAAAAAATTCCGCTTAAATACTTCGGATCTGCTCACAAAAACAACAAAGCAATTTCACGTAAAATATTGTTATTTCGCTTTTAACCTTTTATTTGATTTGTTCATATGATAATATTATGCGCAATATCGTTGACAACTTTTGGAGCTCATATTAGCCGCAGGTTAATTTTTTCTGCCACTTGGACGCTTTTTAGCTTTCATGAGTGGTCAAATCCCGAAGCACTTGTACAGGTGCACATGACAATTTAGCTGATGGAAAGGTGTGATACGGAAGTAATAATACGTGGACATAAATACCTAATTTCCTACACTTGTTTTTTAGAGCAAGAAATGTGGCTGCAATACTTACATGAAATGGATTAACAGTAATAAAAAAATAGTTTTTTTCTTGGCGTAAAGTGCAAATCACCTATAAACCCCAAAACACGTAATGTTGTTAAATATTTAATATAATTTTTACGTTATAACAATACAAAAGTAGATGAATAATTAAATTACGGAGGCTTGCTTTGTAATATTATTAATTAATTAATTCACTTCGTGTGAGAACAGTCTGGCGAAATTGGATCTTCACTGACGTCCGTGTGCACTACCAACCTATGGAATACAATTGAATTCCATGTTGACAACAGTGAAGTGAAACATCGCCTTTTACCATGATACAAGAAACGCCATTTTGCGCGTCATCGTGTTCACCAAATGAACATTCGATGGTTTGACAGCCTTTTGTTTACAAATTCGTGTGCAAATTTTAAAAGTCTTTAGAAATTTTTGATATTTTAAACATTAATTGATGTAGAATGTATTTGAAGATAAGATATTTAAAAAGAAATTAGTTTAATGTTGTTAGTAAACAAAAATTAAGAAAAAAATAAATACTGTGACATAAATAATTTCGACATTTGTTCGCTGTCACTCGTCAGTTCTAAAAGTCAAAATACCTTGCAGAACTTCGCGTTGAACGTAAGTTTTTAAATTATTTTTCGAAATCTGCGTTACTTAAATGCTCAAGAAGACAATAATACTATGCTATATTTGTGAAGTAAATTGTATTTGCATAAATTGTTTTGTTGTTATAAATGCTTATCAGCTTTTTTGACTCATTCGTGTTTTTCGGGTATTCTGTATCAATCAATGTCATTTACACAGATTGGAAAAATGGTATTCTAAAATCAATTAGAATGTATATTGAACCAAGATTTTAAGTTTATACATATATGTAGGATATATTTAGGAAAGTAAGAAAATGAATTTATCTTATGAATGGTTTTCACATAAGTCGTTTTGTATTGTTATGTATTTATATCAATTCAACGTTGAATTATGTAAGTCCGTAAATACTTAATGCTCAATTTCACAGTACAAGATTAAGCGGGCTTCACAGATAGCGTGCAAATGAAAATGAAACTTTGGTATTTTTAAAAAGTGACAAGTACTTAGTAATTTTAGATTACTTGTGAGATATACTTGCATAATTAACTTTAATTTTCTGTATACTTGGATTAAAGAGATATTGGTTTTAAAAGTTTTCATTTCTATTCTCCGATGATAACAGGAAAATTCAAATTGCAAAAGGGTGAATTCGGTTTGCAAAAGTGTGAAATTGAAGTGTAAACACTGTATGAACAGGAAATACTTGTTAAATTACTAATTATATTTCAAAAACAAGCAACTAGTGGTTTTAATAAATTAGGTGTTTTATTTTAACTAATTAAATGGTTTAATTTTAACAAAACAAATCAAGAAATTTAACATAAACAAATAAAATCACTCAACAACATCAGAATAACATTTCAGGAAAATTGAATTGAATTGAGATTTAGGCTTACACTTTCACTGTAAAACGGCATACAAATTGTGAACTGTCTTCAAGATTAAAGAACTACTCTTACTTGTTAGCAAGTAACAGTAAGGTAATTAAAATGCTTGTGAATTCGGTTCAACTTCGCTTATTCAAGCAGTGTTTAAAGAGGAAAGATTAATGCTTACCTTTTCATGATGCATGTAATTAATATGTCCTTGTTTTTTTATTTTACAAACTATTGCAAATTTTGAATTATTTAAAAAAGTTTTTTAACAGTATGTGAATTAAACATGGCAGAATACATTGTTCAAGACTGGGTCTCGGAATATGAATCACTCCTGCAATCCGAACTAAAAGCGTTTGCTAATATGCACGAGAATAATCAAGAAATTGCAGATGCGTTGTATACCATATTCAATGAAAGGCTGAAATATCCCGACGTAATCTTTACATAACTAATTTCAATTGTTGCAATTGTACATTGTTTTTGTTTTCAACAGTTGGTGCATTCTGTTTGTAATCAGTTCCATAAGTTCTACCGGTCAAACGAAGAAACGCTAAAGAGATTCACTCTTCAATTTATTCCTGTTTTAGTGTACATTTATTTAAATGGTGTAGCAATTGGCGATAAGAAAAGTTGTAGGAGTGTGGAAACCCTTCTTATAAGCATTTACAATGTGGAAGTCAGCACCGAAGATGGCTATCAAAAAACTGTGTCTTTTCGAATGCCTGTCTTAGCTCAGGCTTCCATATATCACGAGGTAGATGTTATTTTCCGAATAAAGAGCTATATTGTTATTATATTTACCTCTTTTCCCACTAGGAAAAAAGTTTACATGCAACTGATTTAAGACGTTGGGAAGAAAACAGCAATAGGGACGTTAAATGGGGTCCAATGCCACAAATTGAATCAATAAATGCCCAAAATCGAATGAAAGTTATGACTGCATTACTCTTCGCCTATAATCAGCAATTAAGCTTAGTACAGAAATCCGCTCTCTTCCATTTATGTAGATTAGCATCGCAAATAGTGAATCAAGGTTTTTCGAAGCCAGGACACTCACATAGGTCGTCGTATGGTAACGATCCAAATTCTACTGTTGCGCCAAAACCTTTACCAAGGATACCGTTATCATCACATTTCTTATTGGAATTAGTGCATGCCATTTATTTTGCGATGTTCAATGAATTTGGAACTATTGCCATTCAAACAGTTGAGGATATTCATAATAGAGCATGCTACGAAATGTTTACCGACTTAATACTTGTTACAAATGCAGTGCGCAATTCACTTCATGCCAATCCATCAGGTAAGATGTTTTAAAATTAAAGTACTTAAACACTAAATTACGATTATAATTAATTTTACTTGGGGAATGGTTTTTTGGAAAATATATTTAAAATAATATAACTATCATGTTTTTGTCACAAAATTAAGTTTACTTAATATACTTGACATTATAAACATACAATAACAGAACAGCACGATACCAATAACTGCGGCAGTTCATTTTGTTGATGGTTTCCGGAGGATTTTGGGACGCTTATCATAGGAAAAAGAATGGACAAAATCTGAACGGTACCGTTTACAAGATATCCTTCGTAAAATATCAGTTCAATCATATCACATAATCCTTCGGAAACCGGGTTTTAATCACTGTACACCACGTGCAATGCACAACAATTTCAATTAATTGATTATTGTTCCTTTAGGCCGGCGACATACTATCCCGCTTTGCGGTTCCGCGAAACGGCACCCGTTTTGCGGGATGGCAAGAATACATTGCCGGCAATGGGCGCAGTTACACTGTCCTGCTATGCGGCACCCGCTAAAAACTGCGGGAAGCTGCGCCGCAGAACGGGAGACCGGAACTGCGGGACAAAGTCCAGAGAACATTCAATCAAGTGGTAGCAGACAGCAGTAATTAGTTCCTTTCGTAAAAGAGAGCAAGCTCCAAATATAGTATATGAAAATTGTATATTTACTCTTGGTGCTGCACTTTGTTTTGATTAGTTTGGGGCACGATTTAGTAAATTAAACGCAAATTAGTCTTAAAGTGATTTATTTATTTTTAAAAGGGGCCTAAATTTATTAGGTCCTTAAAGTGGTGTATAGTGATTAACAACTTTTCTGAAGGACTTTGCGATATGAATGAACCGATTTTTTTACGAAGAATTTCTCGTAAACGGTACGGCTTAGAATTTCTTCCTTATTTTTCCCCTCATAAGCGCCTCAAAATCCTTCGGAAATCATCAACAAAGTGAATTGCCACAGTTATCAGTATCTACCTTAAAAAACGTGCACAAGGGGCATTAAACTAACTTTTTCCAATTTTATTGAGTAATTCGAGCCCTTTAAATACGCTATAGAAATACATAAATATACATATTATATATAATATACACACTTTTTTACTTAATTTTAAAGGACAACCAAGTGATGGACCAATGGGATTAAGTGTTGCGTTAACTCCAGCAACAAATACAGTCACTGTATCCAAGTCAATGATAACTAATGCGTCATTTAGAACGAAGAAATTGCCAGGTGAGTTAGATTTTGTATAGACATTTATTTTAAAGTATAATTGCACATAAGGAGAATTATTGGAAATAATTTGGAATATATTTTACTGTAACCACATTTTAATATTATTTGTATTGAAAAAAATTATCAAATCTCTTAACTGTAAATTGCATGAATTTTTAGTTTGATAATTAATTAATTAATTGCACTCCCTAAGAATTCTGAAAATGCTTTGATAACGTCTGTAATCAACACATGAAAATGCTTCTTTAGAAATTTATTTCATATGAAAAGCAAATGTATATATTTGCATTTTTTATATCACGTCTTTTATTTAGAATTTGTTAATATTCATATATATATGTATAATGTATAAGACGATGTTAAATTGTTAGACGACCTTGATATGGAGTTCCTGGCAAGTTTACCAACTCAACAGCCGATGACAGAAATTCGAAACGATTATAGTGATGTGATAAATTCCGATGACCAAACAATGCACAAAGATAAAAAAAACGAAACTAAAAACCAACGTCGCTGGAAGACTTGGGGATGGAAATACAGTCCTGGAAGTAAAACATCCAGTATTGAAGAAGAACCTGATTCACCAAAGAAGTCTTTATCATCCTCAAAAAATTCCAGCCCAAATGCATCACCTAAAAATAAAAAATCGCAATTTAAAGATGATCAAGCGCAATTAGCAGCATTGAGACAAAAAAAATCCCAATCACCGGGAAAACAATCAGTAGATGTTAGATCGAGTGCTGGAGCCCGTCTGTGCCAGACGGCAGAAGATGACGCTTATGAACAGTCTGGAGATGAACAAAATTCGCTTTTGGGAAATGGGAGACCAGCTAGTATACATGTTATTCAAACTGCCGCTGGTTATACTATTTTACAGAAGTAGAGTAGATTTAATATGTTGTCTTCGTGTTAACAGTATTCGCGTAAGTTTGAACAACATCAAAGAAATTTTATGCGCCATTGTTAATAATCTCTTTTTTTAAATGCAAATAATCGTACTCAGAATTTTCTAAGTAATTTCTGATAGCTTTTTTCATGTTCTGGAGAAAGTTTCTACATGTGCAACTACAGCCAAAATTGCTTTTCACAAATCGGGAAAATAACGGTATATTTTTGGTTTTGATTTTCTAATTTTTCACCTCTTTTAAATTTTCGCACCCAAGATGATTTTTTATACAGAAAAAATGTTTTTGCAATTAAGCACTTACATTAAAACTTATTCTGAAATACGCTTTAGCATAAACAAAATCGTACATCGAAAACATCCCTTTCGGCAGGCCTACAAGCTGAGGTAGATTTCGAAGTATTTTGATTGCATTTATTGGGGTAATTTGTTTCAAAATCTAGTTATGGATTTATAAACTACTCATCAAGAGCTTTTCAACAATACCCCACAAGACGTAGTTTAAAAAAAATCGAATGTCCGCCCCCACCCCCACTCGTACGCCACCAACCGCTAATTTGGTGGTGTCACCGTTAATTTCATAGATAGTTTTCTAATTTATGCAAATAAAGTTTCTCTCTAAGTTTCATAGGGGCCGCGCTATAATTTTTTAAAAATGTCAACCCCCTACGCGGCCACTCCCTTGGGCCGATTTGGGTTATTAACGAACTTAACCCAGCTATTAACGCCAGAAATAAATAAGAAAATTTGGTTTCAATATCTTCAAAAATTATAATTTTCTACACCAACGCCATCTTACGTAAAGCACAGGAAACATATTTAATTTCTTTCGAGCAGCGTACCACCTAAAGAAAGGAAAGTGTGCATATTTTCTTGACCACTTTCTTCAGCGTTTCTTGAGCTTTTTTTTACATAGACTTTAAATGGAGAGAAAAGTTCCTTCCGCGCAGCATACTGACCTTCAATCACAAATAGGCCAGATATGGCGTACAAAACAGCTGAAACTACAACTGTCAAAGTTCAAATCGTGGCGGGTGAGCTAGGCGAGCTGCGGTCGATTGCGGGTACCGCGCTATTCAGCTGTGGCCAAACGCCAGTGGAAACTGCATCATAAGAGCTCTGTACTCTAGCTCAACAGCCGCCGGCCCGCACCGCTGAGCAAACGCAAGTGGAAAACGGCCCTTATGGCCAACAAAAAATTGTTATACGAAAAAATTCTATCTTCACCCTCTTCCAATTTAGATGGGATTTTCTAGTTGGCGTGGGCGAGGTTGTTACATTAAAATGCCAATATCTCTGAAACTACTTGAGATAGCTTAATGTTTTATACCATGTTGGCAAGGTAATAAAAGTACCTTTCTAACAAGGTTGTACACGAAAAAATCGAAAGAACTACTGAGTCAGTAACGTGGTTTAAACTTGGAAAAAATTTCATTTCTCAAAAATGACCCCAAACTGTAGGCTTTTTACGCAAAATTTTCCCATTTTTTTTTTTTTTTTTTTTTGAGTATTATTTTAAAAACTGGCCGAAACATTTATCTTTAATTTAAAAAAAAAGGTTCTACCACTTGTTTTCAGAAAGTTATGACAAAAATATTAGATGAAACCACGAATTTCAAAATTGTGGCCTTGTGGAAAATAAAATTTTTTGCGGATTTTTTTACTTTAAAATTGAAAAACAACATGAAAATTTAGTTTACACGTAGATTGTAGAATCTGAATCTACATCTCTCTAGTTTACACGTAGATTGTAGAATCTGAATCTACATCTCTCTAGTTTACACGTACAATTTATTTACAAATTATCTTTTATTATACTTTTTTTTTTAATAACAAATCTAAAGGATAAGCATGAGGATTAGAATATTCTGGGACCACATACAATTAGGTACCTTTTACTTATTGTTATTTAAGTTATCAATCTAAAGTTATCTGGATACATACTGGATACCTGGATTAGTATTAAGGAAGACAAGTTCTTCATAAACATCTTATTTACTAAAATTTGATAGAGAAGTCTGCAGCAAATACAACACCAAGAATAGATGACAGAATATTGGAGGAAATAGAAAACATCCCGAATTTGAGTACAAGAATGGCTACCAGAAGAGTGGGAGTGTCACATATGGCAGTACACAGAACCTTAAAAGCAGACCATCACCATCCATATCGTCATACTACAGTACAAAATTTATCCGAAGACGACAAAATACATCGCAGATCTTTTTTTGAAATCATGCTGTCGTGACAACGGCAAAATCGTCAATTTTTATCTTCAATTATATGGACGAACGAGTTGCAATTTTCTAGAGATGGAGTAACCAACTTTCACAATCTACATACTTGGAATCATGAAAATCCACATCACAAGAAGGAGGTTAAGTCCCAGCATAGATTTTCGATCAATGTTTGGATGGAAGTTGTTCAGTAAACTCCAAGACCACGACCGAAATCCCCTCGTCCCACGGTGGGGCCAAGTATACCCAGCGCTTCTAATGTCCCGCAGACACCAACCTAAACACGAATAATACATTAATATTTTATTATACATTGATACTTTACCGTTGAATTACAATACAATCTTGGCAGCTCAGCAGTTCTGAAATTTCATATGAGTTGGAGGCAGGAGAAGCGCTCTTGGAGAATGCACTTCGCATCTGACATTCATCACGACACCACGTGAAGTGGTGATCTTCGTTCGCACGCCATATTATTTTTTATTTCCTAGAAATGTTGGTGAAAGGAGGTTGCCGTATGGCCAAAATGGTTGACTGGAACCTCTGCATGCTACAGTGTAGCATTGCTACATCCTTCAACTCCAAATTAGTGTTTAATTGGATTTTTATTTTTTGGTGCTTAATTTCTAATTGCGTACATTTTCTTTGAGTTTGACTAAAGTTGATTAGTTTTTAATTTATTGCGTGAATTGAATTTGGTTATTTCTTTAAGTTGATTAAAGTGAATCAATTCCTAGTTCTTCATTGAATAAAATTGTTTTTCTTTTTTGTTTCTTTATTTTGTTACTAAGTGAATCAAATAG
The DNA here is from genome assembly GCA_963082835.1 of Leptogaster cylindrica. Classification (NCBI taxonomy): domain Eukaryota; kingdom Metazoa; phylum Arthropoda; class Insecta; order Diptera; family Asilidae; genus Leptogaster; species Leptogaster cylindrica. Next base: position 20,184,541 of record OY720105.1, on the reverse strand, counting down.
TTTTCTTCAATAAAGGGTAACAAAATTGACACGTGAATTAGCAATTCCGTTTTTTATTTTCCTTTTTAGAGCAAGTAATTTTAATTGGTTTCATTCAATTTTAATTAGTTTCTTTTTGTCTCTAAAAGTTAATCATACTTTTGTATACAGAGTTATTGGGCACGTCCTTTGGGGCCCCTATATTATACCTGGCAATATGACGGGTGATGTTTACATTGATTTCCTACAAAACCATTTGCCCAATATCACAGACAATATGTGACAGACAATATGTCTGTGCCAATATGATAGAAGATGAGGTACCATTAAACCTGCGAGGCACATTTTTTACCAACAAGACGGAGCACCACTTCATTTTCGTAAAGACGGGGTGGACCAATAGCTTGCCCAGCAAGATCACCTGATCTTACGCCACTTGACTTCTACATATGGGGACCAATGAAGGATTTACTTTACGAAGTCAAAATACTTTCGGTAAAACAGTTACGACAAAGAATTATGAACGGGGCAGATGAAATAAGACAAAATTTAGCATCCGTTAACGAAAGCAACGGGGATCACATAGAAAATTTACTTTAAAAATAATAGTAGTATCTAAAATAAGTAACAGGTGCCTAATTTTATGGGGTTCCAAAATATTCTAATCCTGATGCTTATCCTTTATGTTTATTATTATAAAAAGTATAATAAAAGATAATAATTTGTAAATAAATTTTACTTTTTATGTTGTTTTTCAATTTTCAAGTAAAAAAACTCCGCCAAAAAATTTTATTTTCCACAAGACCACAATTTTGAAATTCGTGGTTTCATTTCAGATTTTTTGTCATAACTTTCTGAAATCAAGGGGTAGAACGTTTTTTTTTTAACCGACTTCAAAAAGAAGGAGGTTATAAGTTCGTTAAGTTAAGTTAAGTTAAGGTACAAAGAAACACCAGTAGTACCACCCTTAATATGTTAATATAGCACTACCATTCTTTTGATGCTGAACTACACATTTGTTGCGAGAGTGGCGACTACTGGTGCAAATTTTTGGGGTGACGACTACTGGTGATTTTACCTTAGTTAGGTTATTTATGTTGGCGCTAACTTTTAAAACTATTAAATGTAAATTTAATTTGCTGACGTTGACCGCCACAAGCTCTCGAATCTTGATGAGTAGTTTATAAATCCATAACTAGTTTCTCGATTTTGAAATAAATTACACCAATACATGCAATAAAAACACTTCGAAATCTACCTCAGCCTGTAGGTCTGCCGAAAGAGATTTTTTTCACTTTGTTCTATTTCACACCCCCGGCTTGTGTGATCTTGCACATTTAACATAGATATTCTAAGTTACAGTTCATGGCATTGTTACCAAACCTCTGGCATTTTCTACACTGAATTATTTCTCTTTTTTTTCCCACTTCACCGTTTGATGGTTAATATATCTTACTTTATTCAAATATGTTATTTTACTGTCTGCTGTCATTTTTATTACAAATATTGATAGCTTTCTTTGTTTTACACAACTGGTTTTTGTTGTAAAATTCCTAACATAATAAATTTCATATTTTCGTTATTATGTAACATTACTCATTAGTTCTTCCAAAAATGACTTGAACAAATTTGTAAATATAATTCAAAATATCAATAAAATAATGAAAAAGTTTTATCAAATTCCAATAAATTTTTCACATTCAAAAAAATTCTTAAAAAACGCCTCAAAATAAGCTCCCCAATGTGGTTTACCCCTTAATTTGGTACCAAACTCGGTGCATTTGTACATATTTTTCTATTTTGCTTTGGGTATTTTGTGTTTCTTACCCGTCATATAAGATAGCCTATGTTACGCGGGGCATTCATACAATCCAACGACACGTCATTTGTCGATATCTGATAAGCGGTTTACGAGCTACGAAGGGACAGATGAACATCCATTATTCCATCCACACGTGCATACACACATAGCACGCCAAACTCATAACCCTCCTTTTTGCTATACTCGGGTAAAAATGAAAAAAGTTTATTCAATAGTACAGAACTCGAACGGACGACCTTCCCACATGAGACCAACGCTCTATTAATTAAGCAATTGAAACAGATAGTGAGATACCAAGTACTACGAATTTTTCCATCTGTTTCATGGGCAAGACAAGATTGTTGCTTAGCTCGTAAAAACTCGCGTAAAACACGTTTTTCCAAAGATGAATCTAGGTCCTAGCTAGACCGATTTTTTGCCTCCAAAAACCCCCATTCTGAAAGTTTTAGCAAAATCCCTAGAGCCGTTTACTAAAACGCCATAACGATTATAATATGTATATAATTATTGTATATATACAAATATAGCTCGTTTCATAGTATAGGAAAAGAGGCTTGCCAGCAAGAAGTTTAATAAGTTATAAGTTAGCTCTTTTTCAAATTGTAGTTAGCCTAATACATGAAAAGAAATGTGCATGAAATTAAGTTCACGTAATTACTGGCATTTTTATCCATATTAACAATGTCTTACCATGTTTTTGGCTCTAAGTTAGCTATTGCATTTGCTGGACTTGTACAAACTATGTATAGTTATGGATTATAAAATTTCATACGCTAAAATAAGAATTTTCTTAGGTTTCAAACAAGTAACAAAATGTTATTCATATTAAAAATTATTCCAGACGATATCCCCATACAGGGATTCAAAGACGAATCACATACTGGATTGATGAGTATAACAGAGGAGAATAATGAGCAGTCAATTGGAGCTCGGAATACTTCAGCACGATCCAGTAAAGATAGCATTAAGCCACATAAAGCATTAATATCTGGTTTTAAGAAATCAAAAGATAAGGACATCAAGCAGGTATCTAGTAAAAATGGCGGTGTACCATCAGAGACGAGGGAATGTGCACCCAAAGTGCCACTGAGAAAGGATAAAGGAAATAATCGTACTTCCCTTCATTTGGGTGCTACGGGTGATTCTGGAGACTGTGAAAAGAGTCCCTTACCAATAATTAAATCCATAGTTATGGATTCAACAATTGATTTCTCAAATTCAAGCGATGGTATAGCACTGCAAAATCTACTCAATGGTGGTCTTGTTGAAGACAAGAAATTGGATTCCCTTGATAGCAGCTGTGTAACACCAGAATCAATTGATTCGAATGCTGATCAATCCAGTGGTCAAAACTCCTCACTGGCGGCTGTCGATAAGCATCCAATTCAAATCAGTCAGGTTTAAAATATGTATACGTTAAATATGAGTTGTTCACAGGCCAAATCGATTAACTCTTTGGTATTAATTATAATTTATGACTACAAAATGCTTTGTGAACCACAATATTGCAGATATAAAATCTTTTTAGTGAAACTTTCGTTAAAACAATACGGAATTCATCATTTTAGGTTCTTATTATCTATCTATTATTTTACAATGACAGATGAACAATTTTCTTGTTTTCAGCATGTTAAAACTAAAAAATATTACGAAAATTTATTTTAAAAAAAATTACTTTTACATCAATCAAATGTACAAATTCTAATATGTACAGTCCACGAAATGAGCTTAAAGGCAGCCAGTACCTTTAATAATATTCATTTGTAACTTTTTGTCTACATGTGTTTATTCTTACTTTTCTGGGGATTAGTAACGGTAAATGCAACTGTTTAGTTTTAGACAAGAACGATCTGTACCACTAAGGTATTTTGTATATTTGAGTTAGTTATCGTTTAGTTGTCGGTGAAATCGCCTCTGAAAAGCGAAATTAAATTAAAGGCAGTTGAATTTAAACGTTGATGCAATTTTGTTAATTAATTTTGTTGACATAACGTAAAAGCATACAGGTACATACGAAATAAATTAGGAATTTTTTTTTTAAATTTCCGGTTTAAATAATGCAACTTTGTCCTTATTTTAGAATGGGTCACGCAAAACGCTTAACCGAAGAAGAAAAGGTTAAAATAAAAACTTATAAGGAATTTGGTCTTTCAAACAGGACTATTGCAAAAAAAATTAATCGATCTGCCACTGTTGTAGATAATTTAATCAAATTAGGTGGATTATACGGAACTAAGAAGAGTAAAGGGGGTCCAAAGAAGCTAACAACGCGAGAGAGAAACCGAATTTGTGACGAAGCACGACGAAATAAATTGTCTGTCTCACAAATTAAACATAAAATGCAACTACCTGTTACTACAAGAAGAGTGCAGCAAATTTTACAGAGCAATCCAAGCCTTAAATATTCAAAAAGAATGAAGAAACCACCGCTTACTGGCAGCCATAAAGAGGCTAGACTTAAATTTGCTCGTGATCACATCTCGTGTGATGAATCCTGGAAAAGGGTAATCTTTACGGATGAAAAAAAATTTAATTTGGATGGTCCAGATGGGTGCCAGTATTATTGGCATGATTTGCGAGATGACAAGGAAGTGAGAATGAGTAGACACTCTGGAGGAGGAAGTTTAATGGTTTGGGGAGCATTTAGTTTCCACAAAAAGATGCCGATATTTTGGGTTCCTGGAACAATGAATGCTGGAAAATATATTGAAATGCTTGAGTATGCGTTGGATGAATATGCCGAAGATTGCGCTGGACCAGATTTCATTTTTCAACAGGATAACGCTGCTGTGCACACTGCTAAAGCAGTTAAAGACTGGTTCAAAAGTGTAAATGTGAATATGTTAGATTGGCCAGCTCGAAGTCCTGACTTAAACCCAATAGAAAATCTATGGGGAATAGTAGTTCGGAAAGTGTACGCTAATGGGAGGCAGTTCAATAGTGTTTCAGAGCTGAAACAGGCTGTAAAACTTGCTTGGGCGGAAATAGAACCTGAGACTCTAAAAAATTTGGTGGAATCAATGCCTAATCGATTGTTTAGTGTTGCTGAGAATCGCGGTGGACATACAAAATATTAAAGTATGAAAAAAATAAAAATTGTAGCAATGTTTCCTATAAAAAATTAATGTATATTGAGCTGCCTTTATGTTCATTTCGCAACGTATCTTGAATTTGAATTTTAATTCCTTAATAACTCCTATTAAAACACAAATTGAATATCACTGCTTCAAATATTCTTATAACAATTAATAAATAATACGAATATACTACAACTATGGCAAAGTAAATTTCCTTCTGCTTTTTTTAAAAAAAATACCATGTGCCTTTAAATTCATTTCGTGGACTGTATGTACATTGTACACTAATAGTCAATGTTTAACGTCGATACCTGCCGTACCCGTGATGGCCTAACTCGACGGCCTTCTTAAGACACGGATATACTTTCAAGCCGCAATCAAGGCCCCCAGGCGTTATAAAACTCTACGGGTTGCAGTCTTTATCCCTTGTTAGGAGAGACAATCTTACTGCTTAAAGCCAGACCTATCGATCTGTGGAGTTGGTTGCCTAATTTAACCGACAGTCCATGCGTAACCAACCTCAAATAACCGATTGCCCGCAACCATATGAGACATGATCCAATGCGGATGCGGGCAGGGCTAAAATTGGTTCCCCCACTACCAACTTAAACCTTGGTGAGGTTGCTAGTTGAACTTCCTAATGAGTTTCGTATGTAGCACCCACCTTGTGGTCTCCATGTTCGCCAAGCATGCGATGATATAGCAATCACTCTTAGACTTTCACCTATACATACTCCGCTAGAGGTGGTGTACTGGTGTATATTGTAGAATGTACATACTTCAAAAATTTGGAAATTGGTGTTAATTGATTTGGCTCATATATTAATTGTAAAGCATTTTCAAGGCGCATTGATGTGCATCGACAAAATGTGCTTTAACTTACGATTATAATCAAAAAATTGTTCATTTTTTGCATAAGGAAAACGATATTTGATAAACTGTATATTACACTACCCTGGATGGTGCTCGGAAACAGTTGTGTAATATTAAAATTTTTTTAACGCTATTAGTTATGTAAAACAATTTTTTGTTTAGACAAATAAATTTTACTTTTATTCATAGTTTAAAAAAACTAAAACGAACTCATAAATGGCGGAGATATGAGCCGTCAGCGTGTCATGTAGGACCCTCTTGGAAACTGAAATTTTGATCTTTAATGCCCAATTTCACAGTGGAAGCTTAACCTATAGTTTAGCTGGCAACTAAGCTGAAGATCAATTCTGGCGGATTTCACAGTTTTCAGTCTAGTCAAATTATGATTTTACCTGGGCAAAATTATCTTAAGAGCGATTGAAATGATATTCATCTCAACAAACATATCCAAAATCCGACCATAGGAAAAGTGGTTGCGAGGGTAAAATTGTAGTGCAGAAAGGCTGTTTTTGCGGTTTTTCGCTTATATCTCCTAAAATATCAAACTTTAGGAAAAGTGCTCCAAATAAAAGTTTTAGAGCGTCGAATTCTGCGTCGAATGACACTAAGAATGATTTTTTTTTAACCACCCACTACAATAGGTCAAAGTGGGATAAATTTTCCATATTTACGAAAAATTTCCATTGAGTTGTATTTGTATATCTGATTTATGCTTTTTTTCTCAATTACCGCTTTAAGCATTTTGCAAGAATCTATATTCCAAATTTTAGGGCGGTAAATCGATTAGTACTATCCCATCTTTGTCATGATCTTAATAGTCCGTCTGTGAATGTATCTGTAAACTGTATTATGCCCAATTGCTCATTTATCATTTTTATACCCTAGATGTAGGGTATATTAGTTTTCAGCGAACGTTTGCAACGCCAAGAAATAATCGTGACAGAAATATAGAACTATATATTCATGATTGGGAAGTGAAAAGAAACCGTTTTATGCATGTCCGTCTGTCTGTTGTCTGTCTGTGCAGTCGATAACTCATGAACGCTTGTAGCTAGAGACATGAAATTTGGTACAATAATATTCATAAAAATTGCAAGGTCAAGTTCGAACTCCTTAGTGTTGCCATATAAGCCTGAATCGTTTTTATACACAAATTTTGATTTTGTTCAATGAAATATTGTTAATTAAACAAATACTGTTTTTATAAATAATACCATTTACATCTAAATTATTAAAACAAAAACGTTTTCTCTTGACATTTGCGTTGGGCTACAGGTCGCATCCTCGGGTTGCGGTTATAGAAATGACCTGCACTGTTCCAGGTTAACTGCGAAAACAAAATAAGCATAAGAAAATGCATGTCTAGATTTTACATAGAATGAGTATATTTTTCTACATCTAGGGTATCACGTAATTGGTGTGACCAATTGCTTCCTTACTATAGTTGAAGAAGATATTTAGTAAAACCTGAAGTTCAAACCAATAGAAACCATTTTTGACCTACTGTAGTTTGATAGCGCGTGGTCCAAAAAGTCGTTGTGTGTTTTTTTTGACGTAGAATTTAATGCCCTACAACTTTTATATGGAATACTTTGATGATAAACAGGTACTTACTAATTTTCGAAAATATTCGAGGAAAACTGATGTAAAAACGAAAGTTTTTCGTAAATATGGAAATTGGGTACAACTTTAGCCTACTGCACTTTGATAGCGGGTGATTCAAATAATTCGTGTTTGATCTTATTCCACGCAGAATTCAATGCTGTACAACTTTTATTTGGAGCACTTTTTCCAAAGTTTATTATTTTAGGAGATAGAAGTAAAAACCTCAACACTTACCCGAAACATTACGGTACTTAACGTAACGTTACAGAATAAAATTTGATCTATCTCCCACACTTGTCAAGATATGTGGCCACTTTGCGCCACCACTAGTTCCACTTTCCTCCGCAGGGCAAAGCAGCGTTTCGACTCAACGACAGCAGCGTCAAAGAATATCTACAATAAGAAGGGTCACTCTTCTGCATATTTGTGTGAGTACATATTTGTCCAAAAAGAAAAAATTAAAACGCGCCATAAGCGGAAGCAGGTATATTCTATCTTGCTGTCAAATGTGATTTAGAAAGAAAGAGTTCGAACTATCTCTTGCATGCTAAAATGTAGGGTGCTGTCTTCGATAGCGCTTTATTATATGCAACCACCGCCTTATCCAATACAAACGCAGCTCATGAACTTTCATTTTGTTTTTGTAATGTTAATGTATGTAATTTTAAAGGCGAGCGGAACTTTAATCTGCGCGGGCTGAACTTAAAGCATCGCGAGCGGAACTTTAAAGTTTTGCGAGCAGAACTTAAAGTTCTGTGTTGTTTACGAGCACTCATTGGTTGAAGCGTGACGCCTACATTTCCTTTCCCTTTTCACAAAGTGTAATTCACTTGCCATCTATTTCTATGAAGTTTGCTGTATGCAACCGCAACTCGAAACGTGTACAGACATTTGTGACCCTTCTTATTGTAGATATTCTTTGGCAGCGTCAGCGGAAGCAGATATTACCACCCCAGATATGGTAACCTTTTTCTCTTCAAGAACCGATTACCGAGCACATCGTAATCCCAACGCGAAACCGAATTTTGTAAAATATCAAATAGTGTTAATTTGTTATAAAAATCGACTGCTTTACTGATAAACAAAGACTTGAGGTATACATTATTAACCGAACCGCCTCAGATATAACACTGAATATTTTCAGGGTAGTTGAAATTACCAAAAAGGAGTAGTTGAAATTACCAAATTTCATGCGTCTAAGTTAAACCACAGACAATTGAAATGATAGTTTATGGAGCGAGCGAGTTTTAAGAGTCACTTATAAATTGTCTCTGTTTTTTGGGTCGGATAAAAAAAAGAAGTCAGAAATTGGATATAATAAACTAGGGAAAAAATATAAGACTAAATTCAACAAAACTGGTTAAGTCCAGTATATTAAAGCATATTTTCTGCATATATTTTCCACTGTGTATTTTGTGTCAATTTTTCCAATTAGTATCAATAATAACCTAAATATTAAAATATATTATTTTATTTTTTCAACATCTCAAAATGCATAACTTAAGTTTTTTTATTTTTTTATTATGTTATGTATAAGTATAATAATTAATGCATGACAACAAATATTTCAATTTCTATTTGCGTCAGAAATTCTATCTGCCAAACTAATGTTAACCGCACCATAAAATAGAAATATGTGTTTTTCGTTATACAAAACACAAATAAAATTAATTTAGAAATATGCATTTTGAGATATTCAAAACTAATGGTTAGTATAATTTATTCCATCCCATTATGTCCATTTTACAGAGCACATTTTTCTTGTTCGCGAATTTTGAAGTAATATTATAGAATTTTTATCAATTAATTAATTATTGATAATAATCATCCATTTCTCCCTTTATGAGGGATATATTTTTGCGTTTTAGCTGCATTCTGTGCTTCTATTTATGAAACATTTTGATTCAATTAATAAACAATTGATCAAATAGGAGTATGATTTTGCAAAGATTATTAATTAACAATTACTTTATCAATTTAGTCGAATAGAAGTAGAGACAGGTGGCGGTAAAATACCTATGTATCTTCAAAATTACGGCCGCTAGCGTGTAAATATACCTATGTGTATATAACTACATAAACTTTTAAACGGGGGGTGGCTGCGTACTCAGGGAGGCAAACGATAATCTATGAAAGAATTTTTTGAAAGTCATGATATTATAGTACCGATAGTAGATTTTTCTTCGAAATCTATCACAAAAAATTACGATAGCACAGAAGAGTATTTTTCAGTTTGAAAGCACAAGCAATTTTGTATGACAGCACAGCAAAAAGAAAAAAGCAAGAGCAGCTGTCGTACAAATTTGCTTGTGCTTTCAAACCCTTTCCTGAACAAACCACCAGAAGAAATTCATTCAAGAATGTCCACTTTTCTAATTGAGTAAGTGTTACGGCCTTAGTAGCCGTAGCATTAATTGTGAATAAAAAATGAAATACGTGAAAAATACAAAATCCAAGCAAAGAAAATTTTCCCCGATGCTTCCTGTAAAGGGTGAAGGATCAAATCGTTGACTTAAAATACTTGCTTTAATTTATGCTAAAAAATATAATTTATTTAATGATATTGTCCAAGCATCCTATCAAAATTTAGTTTACAGAATTAGAAATTAGAAATTAGAAACATGGATAGACAGTAGAAATTGAATTGTATATTTGAATATTTAAAAATTAGCCAACTGTACTAATTGTGCTGAATTTGAAGTACCGTAATTGTAAATGTTAGTTGCGAGCTCAAGCTGATCGAGCATTTGAAAAATTGTTAGAGTGAGTGGTTCTTGGCACGAGCTGGAATACAAGTTGAAATTCGTTGTTGCTAATTTATCAGTTTCTAGATTAATTGAAATAAATTCTCAAATTATCGTGTGGTACATAGTTAAAGAAATAAAGTTGTGCAAGAAGCTGAACGAAACAAAAAGTGATTTTAATTCAATAAAACTAGGTCAAAAACTCTTGTCCTAACATTTTGGCGCCCGAGCAGGGACTTTCGGTTCCTTTAGTTGAAGAAAATTGCATTAGTTGATTCGAACATAAACTTGGATTTCGGTAAGCAGTTTATTTTCTTTAATTTAACAACATGAGCGAGGAAGATGGAAAAGCTTCGGAAAAGAAGATAACTGAATTAAAAAATTTGAGATCATCTTCGAAGGTTTGCATCACCAGAATAAAAAGTTTCATAGAATCCAAAGCCGATACGTTAACGGAAGCAGAACTGAAATGCCGGCTGGAAATATTAGAAGCAATACTGTTGAAACTTGGCAGCACTTCCCTTTTCTCACCACCCTTTCTTTCCTTCCCTCTTCTAATGTCAAGCTAGTTGCACGAGTTTTGTATAAAGTCTACGAATAAAACAAATTACTATAGTTGAAGCAAGAAAGTGGTTTTAATTCTTAACAAATACACGCAATTTAATCGAACTTTTGATATTCTGGTTAATAAAGATGCCAATCTCTCCACGATCGAGAAGTTCAATGATCTTTTGAGTTGTGTTAGGGCGGTCGCACATTTCCTACTTTCGGATCCGACTGTCTGAAATCAGGTCAGGGCATCTGACGCTCAAATACCTATAAGTTTATACGATCATATCGCACACCTAAGATCAGATATCGGATTGGACCGGACGTCCGACTCGGATGCAAGAGCAGTGTGTCCTACTAATCGGACCTATTAAAAGTTGTTTTATTTTTTTTTTTTTCGTTGTGACAATAAAAATGCAATTGCCAATAACTCCACATCGCCCAATTTTAATTCGTTGCGTGAGAACATACCTACTGTACTGAAAATCTGAAATTCAACTAAAATCGGAATATTTTGTCGGCAGTGTGCGGTTGTGGTCCGATTTAAAATCGTTTCAGACAATTTGATCCGAAAGTAGGAAATATGCGGCCGCCCTTAGTGGGCCAGCTCTTTGCACTATCAAGGCACTTGAAGTAACGGAAGAGAATTATTCTAAGGCGCTAGCTAGGTTGAAGGAAAGATTTGACAATAAAAGCTTAATTGAAAAAATTTAAAAAAGATTCTCCAGAACAATTAAGAAGCTTATTGGATAATGTCAAGGCTCATCTTACTGCTTTAGAAACATTGGGTTCCTACGAAAATATCGCGCATTATCTATTTATCGTCACGAAATTAGAAGCAGATTCTCAAGCTAAGTGGGAAGAAGCGATCGATTATGCCAAACTGCCTGCTTGGGAAGATTGCGAAAGGGTTCTGCACAGAAGGTGCCAGTATTTGGAAGCGAGGGACGTAAAACATATTGAAGGCTCCTGGAAAGTAAAGCCGCGCTCAATAATAATAATCAATCCAAAAAATTTACTAATCAGAAAAGTAATCTGACGTCACTAACAGTTTCGCAATCATCATGTAAATATTGCAATACGAATGGGCATTCAATTTACAGTTGCTCAAAATTCCTCTCGTTAACAGTGACCGATCGCTACAACGAAAGCAAACGGCTATCGCTCTGTATCAATTGTTTAGCTAAAGGCCACTCAGTCAAGAATTGTAGCAGCTCGAAATGTCGAGTTTGTTCTTTTCCACATCACACTTTACTTCATCGATAATCATCACAATCGGCCGATAGCAATAATCAAGCTGAAGTAACAAATGGTTCCTATTATTATAATAACTCTGCGTTACGAAATTCATTGCCTTCCGCTTTGGTGAGATGTCCCTATCTTATTTTCAAAAAGGAACATTTTTTCCTAACGTACATGAAGTTTAATTGCATTCGCTTACCCCTCACGGCATAAAGAGGTGAAAAAAAATCAGAATGCTTGACTTTGGAGGGGAGTTTTGCCATAAGGGTTAGGTCTGAGAGAATTTCGATGTTCGCAGACCCCACCTAAAAATAGATGAGGAATATTTCTTCCGAAAAAACATTGCCATTTTTTCTAACGGTTCACTCTATACGGTTCACTCTTCTTCAGAAATTTGAAAAAAAAATTGGTAAAGGTAGGGGGCGGGTTGGGGGTGTAGTGATAAAAAATATGTAGAATTAAATAACGAACAACTTTGCCTAAGACATAAATTTGATTGGAGTTCAAAATAATGAATTACAGGTAACGATTTCGTAGGCAGTCCAGTTGACCTTGAACTGTAAATATCTCAAAATTTTGACGACCTACAGCAAAACGGATGATAAATTCGAGCTCAGCGGCCTAATTTTATCTTAGAATCGTTTAGTTTGCTCAATTTGCGTAAAATTTTTTTAATTTTGTTGCACAGTGTAATTAAATTAGTCAACACGAAGCGAGATCAAAAGTCGGTGAAAGTTGTTCAACTAATTTGTCCCACTTTCGAAGCCTCGAAGACAAAGAATTGTTGACTATAGTCAACTATAAGTTGAGTTTTTGAACGCGCTCTAGGTTTGACAATATTTTTAATGTTCCGCGAAATGACGTTTGTGTAAAATTTTGACGTAACCTAACTTTGTTTTATATTTAACATAACCTATATCATAACAATTTCCGAATTGTTGAACTCAATAAACACAGAATTCTTCAATAACTGACATATTTTGATAAATATTACAAAAACGACTGCATTACACGTACCTAGATGTATGAAATTTCTGCATAAGTTTTCTCTTGATTAATTAAAGTTGGATGACAGCAACGAAACTGCATCGTAAATATGGAAGCTGCCAATCCTACAAAAGATGACCAAAGCGATGATGAAGTCACACTTCCAGAAGACACACTTGAGATTTTGAAAGAATTTCTGTTAGAAAGAAAGATACGAGAAGACAATGAAAAGCAATGCATTCAACTAAAAACGGGAAAAGATGCAAATTTTGATGAGGACTGGGTATGAAATTAGATTGTCGAATTGTTGGAATTTTCGTTACATACATTCTTACTTCAGCAATTGAGTCAGTTTTGGTACAGTGCTAAGACCAAGGAGGACTTGACAAAAGTTTGTGCAGAAATTGCAACCAGCGAAAGTAAAATTGGCCTCTTGTCTTGCCCTTCGTTGTATCCGACAATTAAGAACATTTTTGAAAATGGTAATTACTGCAGTACTTGTGTTCTATATTTAACTGAATTCGTTTCAGTGAAAATTTTTGAATATGATGGACGATTCAGCTCGTTTGGGCCTGACTACGTATTTTACGATTTCAATGAGGGACAAAAAAATGATTACCTTCCAGAGTATCACGGATATTTCGACGTTATTATTGCAGACCCACCTTTCCTATCTGAAGAGTGCATCCTCAAAATATCGCATATTATCCAAAGTTTTATGCATGCTGCAACAAAGGTGATATTCTGCTCAGGAGCTGTAGTAGAACCATGGGTAGAAAAGTACTTAAGTTTAAAGAAGTGCAGTTATAAGCCCCAACACGAAAGAAATTTAGGCAATGAGTTTGTATCTTATGCAAATTTTAATTTAGATGAATATGCTTAGCAAGACAAATGAGTACGTGTTGTTTATTTGGAATCTGCATCCTTTTTCTGTTGCACAAGTTCCCTTAAACTATCTTCCTGTTCCTTGAGGTTTTTAACTAGAAATTCCTTCTTCTCGTTTAATTGTCCCACGAGGTTCTCACACTTTTCCTGTTTCACTTTGAGGTCCTCGCGCATGTTGGGCACTGTTGTTAGGACAAACATGCGGCCCACAGAGGAGTAAACCCTGAAATTGTGAGGTTAGATCATTTCCCGGGATGATCATTTAAGGCATTATTACCGGGTGTCACCCCCAAGATCACTTGTACCCCGCTCTGTTAGGATATATTTCTGTTTAGTCGTTCTTAAAACATCGCACTGCATGTCAATCATTTTCAATTTCTTAGTTGTTTCGATTTTGTTGATTTGCATCTCAGTAAATGCCTAAAACAAAAACTGTTGAACGAAGAATTTGCATTTCTGAATGATATACCTTTTTCAATTCCAAATCTGCTGTAGCCATTTTCTCAAGAAGTCGTTCTATTTTTGCTAAAATTAAGACTTAAACTTACTTTTATTTAATAAATTATTAGAATTATTTCACAGATGCTCGATGTATAAACTCGCGCAAAATGACAAGTCGAAGGCATTCACAATTTACCAAGTACATACTTAAATTCCATTCACAATAATGATTGAAAATGAAAGTCCACAATTAATAATTCTTTTATAAAATATAATCCTCATATAAGAATAACTACATAATTGGAACGTCATTTATCCCGTAAAACGCCATTTGTATACAATTTTTTTGTTTTTATAGTTCAAATTCAAAATATATTAAAGCAGACAGCATGATTTCCTGCACTTGCTCCCCAACCGATAGCACCTGGTAGCCCCATTCGGATATTGTATAATTTCTGCAATCGCTATTCGCTGAGTAAACAAAGCAGAAGCAAACTGGCGAAAAGCGTCACTAAATGAAATCCCGTCGAGTAATGAACAAAGACCCTCTGTTGTGACAAACACGAATTTTGAGTTATTTTGTGTAACACCAAGATTCACGTAACAGGAACAGTGCATTTTATTCAATCGCTTGTGTGTATCAATCAAAAATTTTCGAGGAATATTCCCAATTGATCGGAATCAGCTGGTGTTGTTTATATTTTTATTACTGTTGGCTGGCTTCAGTGAATTTAATTTTGTAGTTCAACATGCATAACTACAAACTGAATTTCAACCAGAACTTCACGTAAGTATTAACAGGATACCTGCTGGGAAGGAGCAATTCCAAAATTTGGATTTCAGTGAACATTTTTATCGAAATTTGCAAAATATCTTTGTTTAATTTTACCTGAGTGAATCAATGCAAAAAAAAAATGCAAACCTGTTTTGTGACCTTTGATAGTAAAGGTTCCAAAACTCTACGATTTGAAAATGAAAAATATTCTTTTTTCGTCAGTGTCAATAAATTGTGTTATTTTCATGTGTGTGTGAGTGCCATAGCATACATGTGAGGCTCTGAGCCATCGCCAGCTGACTTTTGTTACTTCTAGTTCTAGATGGCAGCAAGTGTTTTTTATTGTTATTTTTAACACTAAACACTAGCCATTGGCATCGCTATAAATTTGCACCTTGCATACTTTGGTACTTAAAAGGGAAAGTATTACGTGACCTTGGAAAAACTGGCTTAAAAAGTATTGGCGTAATTATCCGTAGATGGGGAGGCCACTCCAAACGACGATCGTTCTGCGAACAACTGGAGTAGGTCGCGGGGAAGACCTCAGATCACCTGCTGCTGCATCTGACTGGCATAAAAATGTTCAGAGCGTTACTCAAGCGAGGATAAATGATAATAACCTTTGGCAAACAAATTCTTATCAAACACGCCAGACTGCTTGGAGTGGGCACGATACAAGGGTCATGCTTCATCAGTTTCATTTTGCTTGCAAAAAAAGCGATAGCGTCATGATGGTTTTTAGAAATTCTATTAATCCACACTGAGAAATTGGTTGGAGGGAAGGGGAATATTGCAAAGTCGATCTATTCAAAAAAAAAATTAGACGTTTTTTTAAGCACGAACCAAGTGGACCTAATGAAAGTACTCGTTGTACTGATGTGATTATGATGCTGTTTGTTTAATTAAGGGAAACTATTCAGTTAACTGCTCAAAAGATAATGGAATAAAAGCTGATAACTGAACATTTCAAACAGGCGACACACGTTTTGTTTATTCATCTTCCACGTACAATCGATAAATTTGCTCAGGCTCCGTTTTTTCCCAAAGCACCTACTTCATTGGGCTGCAAATTGTAAATTACAAAGCAATATTAGTTCAGCCCTCTTCAGTCAAAATTGCAATATTGTTCGACAATAATTTAAATATTTATTTATAATTTCCTTGTGTTCATTACACCTTAACACTTGTGCATTCCGTTAATCTGCGATATCAGCAGGTTGAGTGTAACACCCCAACATTGACTTGTTAATTGGACAAATATAATCAATTGATTTTTTATTCTCTTGAATTTAAAGAAGATTACAAAAAGATTTATTCCGTCTACACGACTAATGAAACATTGATTTTTCTTGTCAAGCAGCTATAAATAAACATTGCGATTGATAAGACTTAATTTTTTTCTTGTTGAAATTATGCTGGAAAGCCTACATTAACGTAGTTATGAACAGAAACCAGAAGCTCAAGATGTTTGAGGGGATCGTTTACAGTACATAAAAGCTTGCGTCCACTCCACTCTTTGCAAACATTCATGAGCTAGAATTTTTTCGCAGCAATTGACTAGAATTGTTTTGTGTTTCCCACACAAGTGCCTCATTGCTTACATCTCTATATTCAAAGCGAATTGAAAAGCGCGGAATGAATTGTTGTTGAGGGATGAATTTGCAAATGCTTCCAAAACAAAAAAATATTGCGCCACTTATGTGAGCTAATGAGATTCATAATAAGCACATTATTTCTATCATAGTTGTGTAATAGTTTCGTTAAAAAAGCGTCAAATGCTGTCTCTTGGATACCAGAAATTATTTTTATGCGTTAACAAATGGCGAGGCTCTAATTTGGACATGTGATCGCTCTTAAATACAATCAAGTCCGCGCAGAATATCATGTGTAACGGCTTGGCTCGATGAGGTCATTTTGAATATGACTGCTTCAGCTCTGCAAGACGTAACAGCGTTTACATACATATTTCTAAAAGAACAAAATTGCGAGTCAAGTTTTTATTGATTTGTATTTTTTTGTAACTGAGTACAACTGATATGAATATGATTACTTTTCTAGATCTACAGCTGTTTATCATTTTTTCCGATAATATTAGTGTACGAATGTATTATGAGTATTCCACAATACATTATAAATTTATAATATAGCGGACACCATTTATCTCTAAAACTTAAATGAGGTCTTCTATGCGAATAGCGATTGCTGGTTTCCTACATCCTGTCTTGAAGTGTATATGTTTAATAATATTATTATTAATGCTAAAAATAAAGGTATTTTTTAAAATTTTATAAATGTTCTTGAAATCTTCATTAACATCAAATTTATAGAGCAATTTCTTTCGTTTTGACGGTTAAAATGAAGCTCGACCTTCCTCAAAATTTTACTGATCGCACATTATTTATTTTTAGATAATGTATTTTCTTTTCAAATCCATACATAATTGTTGTTTACTTTCGAAGAGATTTATAAGTTATAAAAAATTAATTCGAAATTCAAGAGAATCGGATCATTTTTAATTTTTATGCATACAGTTTTACAACACACTGAAGTGATCAAGTTTATCTAAAAAAAGCACGAAAAGTGTGTCACGGAAAAGAATTCTTTTTGCACACTTGCGACGATCCATGTGAGCACGTATCAAGTGTAATGTAAGTAAGTTATCAACAAGAGCCAAGAGGCAATCGCAGTAACGAGGGAAACAAAGCCAAACAAAGAAGCGCTGAACGAGGTGATTATAGAATAATATTATAAGTTATTCTATAATCCCTGGCTGAACCCAGTGATCTCCTTTGATCAACGGGAAAAGGTTGTTCCACACCCGAGCAACGACTTGATAATAAGAAATTCGTAATTCCAATTCTAGTTCTAATTCTAAGTCGCCACCTGACGTGATTACTATTCCAGCGGCTGTGGTGCTGCGTCATAACTCTAAACTCAGGCAATTAGTGGTTTCGCATTTCGCAATTCTTCACAATTTAAACAGCTGACTTGTGCAATGCACTCCACTGCCTCAACCCGATTTCCAATAGTCTCTCCAAAGCTATTAATAAAAAATCAATTTGTAAAAACAAAGATTTTTTACCATAACCCATACAGGTGGTATTGTAAAAAAGGCGACAATTAAAATTAATTAAATCTGAAGATGGTTTGATTTTATGATAATTTTTATATGGACGCTGATGAGTGCTGTCATCTTCTGTGATAACTGATAATGGGACAAAAATTGATAGAATGTGGAAAAGTTTTAGCTCGATTGGATAACGGGAAGTGGTTTAATTAGCTGTCGAAAAAATTGCCCTCAAGCAAGCAAGTTTTTTCGAAGTTAATGATATAGATGAATTAAAAATATGTTTGTTTCGTAAAAGCTTCTAGGCAGCAATTTGCGAGCGACGTATCTCGACTTTTACACAACTCTACATGGAATGGAACTTGGCAATGCGATTCCCATGTAACAAACAAAACTCATCGCGCTATTAAACAAAACTATTGCAGTACGCCTCAATCTGCTGCTTCAAAATTCCAAACGATTGCTTGCACCTTGCAGCGCAGTGCCATTTCGCATGCCTCATCGAAGGCTTTTCTAATTAATTTGTTTCTGTTTATAACTAAGCGATGGCTCTTCTCAATAATTGATAAAATTGGTGACCTTCAAATTACAATTTCATTGCACACTGGTAGAAATGCGGTGTGCATATATAATAATGTGACCTTGTAAGGTAACAATTGCATGAAAGGGATGTCAGTTGAATTTTGTGCAGGAGCTTCCAAAGGGATTGTGAAAATTTTTCATTTATTGCTTGTAATTCGCAGTTGGCGGATGAAAGAATAATATAAGAGGGCTGGTGAGAAAGAGAATCGTCAGCTTTGCGCAGAGGCGATATCGTAACCAATGAGGTAAACCCGAGGTGCGATTATTGCTAGTTGAAAACTTTAACCAATACCCCGCCATGAGGACGTGAAATACCGTCCGCTACGGCAATTTTTGGAAGCCCGAGAGGGCATAATTTATTCTTAACACAAATTAGACTTATGGAATATCGATATGGTGGCATGGTGCCCATGCACTTGCAGGCAGAGAATTCACTTTGGTAGTACACTAGTACCGTTTATTTTAAAAACACAGTAATTATTAATTAAATCATAGTTATAATTTAAAAAGTTAATTTATTACTGTTTTAATTGAATTTCGAGGGGGATAACTATATGTATATTTCATATCACAAAATCCTTCATAAAACAAGTCTGCTACTGTTGCTAATCTCTGTTAAAATTTAGGCTCCTTTTAAAAATAAATAAATCAAATTATAAGAATTATCAATTTTATAATTCTTATATACGTATGTATTTGGAAATTTTGGGAAAATATTTTTACAATATTATAAACATTTTATAAAATTTTTATACATATTTATACCTACTAACAATATTATTAGTTTTAATAAAATTCTTATTTAAATTTTTTGCTGCATGTTTAAAAAATTTTTTACAATAGATGTATTGAAAATATACTTTTGTTTTTCAAAATTTACTTAAATTTTATAGTAACTTAGTTTAATACTTGGATATTTTATTTTAAATTTTTATAGGTCCTAGATGTAGGGTATATTAGTTTTGAGCGAACGTTCTCAACGCCAAGAAATAATCGTCACAGAAAAGAAGGAACTATATATTCATGATTGGGAAGTGAAAAGAAACCGTTTTATGCATGTCCGTCTGTGTGTCTATCTGTTTGTTTGTCTGTCCAGACTCCAGACGATAACTCGAGAACGCTTGTAGCTAGAGACTTGTAATTTGGTACAATAATATTTGATTAAAATTGCAAGGTCAAGTTCGAAGATGAGTAAAATCGGGCAACTCCTTCTTAGTGTTGCCATATAAGCCTGAGTCGTTTTTATACAAAAATGTTGATTTTGTTAACTAAATGCTTACATTTGGCATTTTTTTCGTTAAATATTGTAATAAATACGGATTATAATTAATTATTTGTCAGTAATTTTGTTTGCGCGGTCTTTTTTTACACGATATTGAAATTATAGAAATGGAAGAAAACGTCGGCAGTTTTAAGCTGGTAAGCGTAATGGAGTTTTTTGACATAGAATAAATGAATTAATTGGGATTTTTCCAGTGGGGTAAATTGTTTTTTATATTTTTTGGGGTTGTGGGGGTGGGGGTGATACCATCTCCCTTGGAGTTGACAAATTTGGGGCGTGTGACATAAGAAAATGCATGTCTAGATTTTTAAATAGAATGAGGATATTTTTCTACATCTAGGGTATCACGTAATTGGTCTGACCAATTGCTTCCTTACTAGTTTTTATATGTAGATTGTAGTTCTTCAAGAAATAGCCGTCTATAATATCACTCTCATGTACTAATATTTTGACACTTACAAAATTAAATTTATGATTATTTTCTGTGGCGTGTTTAGCTAAAGCGCTTCTTTCCGATTTTTTATTTACAATATCAAGAAAATGTTGTTTCATTCGTTTTCTCAACATTTGAGATGTGGTCCCAATATAATGCTTTTCACAATCTTTGCACGGAATTTCATAAACAACGTTTTTTATGAACGTTGTTTATGAAATTTTTTTATTTAAATAATTGATTCAAGTAATTGAAATGACTAAATGAAAAATTTTCTTATTATTTTTTTATTTTATCGTTCTAGTTCAATTGCTGTTTCGTCTCAAACTGGATATCGCTTATTTAATTTGGTCTCTGTTGAAAAGATCGATGAAATAAATTGTAAAGGAAATGAAAACATTCCAGACATTAAAATTGTGGAAAGACTGTTCAACAGTAGTCTTGTTCTCCTCGTTACGGAAAGTAAGCCAAATACTCTAAAAATTCTGAATTTTCGAAAGAAAGAGAATGTACAAAACATATGCGATCGTGTGTATGCGGGCATTATACGATCTGTAAAAATGAATAGAGTAAGATTAGTCGTTTGTCTCGATGAAGTTATTTACATTCACGACATCATGGACATGCAACATAAACATTCAATCGAAAATACCGTTGAAAATCAATTGGGCTTGTGCTCGTTATCATGGAACTCGCAATTGGCGTATCCAGCGTCGTCTACAACCGGAGAGCTGCAGATATTCAATGCTGATAAATTAACACCAGGTTTAAGGATCAAAGCCCATGAGACCCCTTTGTCCGCACTGAATTTCTCGCCCAATGGTGTTCTGATAGCAACAGCTTCGGTACGTGGCACGGTCATAAGAGTCTTCTGCGTAAAAAACGGGCAGCGTGTTCATGAATTCCGCAGAGGGATGAAGAGATGTGTACAAATAGCTTCTTTAGTCTTCAGCCCCAATGACGAATATATTTGCACCAGTTCCAACACCGAAACCGTGCATATTTTCAAAGTAGACCCAAAAGCAGTCGAGGCCGCCGAACGGAAAAATGTTGTGGACAACTGTGATAATTCCAATCGATCATCATCCTTGGAGGACATCAGCCCTCCTCAGGAGCAGCTGGAATCAAGCTGGACTGGATATTTAACAAAGGCTGTGAGCTCATACTTTCCGACACAGGTATGTGATGTTTTCCATCAGGATAGAGCCTTCGCTATGGCCCAACTAATACAAGCTGGTCGACGGCACGTGTGTGCTGTGGCTAAAATCCAAAAGGAGACCAAACTACTCACGGCATGCGAAGATGGCTTTTTGTACATCTACGATTTTGACGACACGAAAGGAGGAACATGCACTCTTGCCCGTGCTCATGATCTCAGGAACTCGTTGGACGATGTAATAGGTAATTCACTGGCATCGCAAAAATTCGCTCTGAGAACTCTTTTTTTCAGTAGAATTAGACCTAACTGAGTGCAAGGAGCATACTGCACAACGCGGAGTTATGGTTGAAGGCAAGGTTTGCGGGGACACTTCATATGCTGGCGTCCTTAAGGGAAAGCAACGGGACAAGATGACAGGTTTGTTAAAATTGATTACGTTATTTTTGAATTTTCGCTAATAACCCTTTTTCACATCACGAAAGTAGAATCGGACAAGTTCAGGAGTATACGAGAAGCACTGGAGACACCAACAAAAACCATTTTCGATGATCAGCAATTTCCACCAGTTGCGCCAGTTCGAGAATGACGTAAAATCAAATATTAGAGATTCATCGTGCACAGATTCTAAATTATCTTACTTATGATGGTCTTCTCGGAGTAACTCCTTAGGACTTGATTAGATTTTCTTAATCAGTTGATAGCAATCTTAATCCCAGAATTAATTGTCACACTATCCAGGTCGATATCTCAGCGATAATTGTTTTAGGTAAACTTTTTAGTAACAATTTTCAATTTATTAATTTATGGATTTATAATCCTGTACATTTATATTGTGATTCTTGCTAAGCACAGAATTCATTTTTTGTATATTCACGTTATGTTAAATTTAATATTAAATGTGGAATAGCTACTTCAATCAAATAAATGTGTTCAAAACAAAAAA
Source organism: Leptogaster cylindrica (assembly GCA_963082835.1). Taxonomy (NCBI): domain Eukaryota; kingdom Metazoa; phylum Arthropoda; class Insecta; order Diptera; family Asilidae; genus Leptogaster; species Leptogaster cylindrica. Next base: position 20,162,096 of record OY720105.1, on the reverse strand, counting down.
AAACAAATAATACTATATATATTAGGTAGGTTCATAATTGATAAAATTCCAGTAAAATTTACGTAGAAACTTATTTCAAGTTGATTACTTCTTTGACTATGTAAGATATTTTGTTAATGTATCCGCAAAATTACTTTGATTTAACAAACGTTTTTGAAAAAAATGTTATTTTTACTTTCCCATATTTATTTTATCAATTTTAAAGTTAGCTTTCATTTGCTTAAAATGAAAAGCAATACAAATAAAAGTTTCAAATATTTTTATCTCAGCACAGCATGAGCTCAAAGCACAGCATTCACTTGATGTATTTAGTAATAAATTAATGTTTGTTAGATTCTTTGTAAACGTTTAGTGTTCGCAATAACAATAAAATGATATATAACTGAAGTTATAAGTGTATGTAGTAATTAGCTTGTTAATTTGCTGCTCTTATTTATCTTTTATTATGAAATTTATACATTTTATGAACGTTTTTCTTAATCAATATGCAAGAAGAGCCTCATAAACTAAAAAACAAAACAATATTCAGGATACTCATAATATATTTGTTAAGTATTATTCAAGATAATTCAGATTAAATTAATAGTGCCAATTTTATTTATTTTATTTTTGCTTTTTACTGTATTTATGCTTTAAAATTATTAGTGAACCTAAATGCAAATGTATTTATTTATTTTTGATGATATATAAAATGTGAAAATGGTGAGAAAAAACGTAAGATAAATAAAAAATAAAAAAAAGTACAAATATCACCAGAAAATTTGTTTTAATATCTATATACCTGTTAAATAAATGCTAAAAAATTACTTCAGTTTGTTGTTGAGTACATGAGGAATTCCATATTTATGACAAATTGAAGCCACTATTTCTAAAAAAAAAAACAAATAAAAACAAAACGAAGATATTTTTATGCGATGCTCATTTCAGAATGTAAATATTTTCTTTACCACTTGATGTCTTTGAACTTGGTCCGAAAATAGCAACCGTACCTTCCTCAATCAACTCACATGCTCTCCATTCACATGGGTGAAGTTATTGTGTTGAAATGAGAATATGGAAAAAATACACACTGGTACTTACTTACCAACTTAGACGTGTACTCCAAGAGCAACACTGATTTGTATAAGAACAACAAAAATAAAAGTTTTCCACATGTTGAACGATTTTACAGATCTTCCATTTACCACACTAGAGATGACTGAGACAGATTTTGCGAGGGATGAACGAATTCCTTGCCAACTCGTCTGGATGTTTAACTTCCGAAAACTGTTGGAGAGTTCACTCGAGTGACTTAAAAATGAAATTATCCAAAAAGAGATGATGCTGGTGATATTTGTGAATGAAACATTGATTCATTTGGATTGCCGATTGACCACGTTTTTCGGGTCTCGAGGATAAAGTTCATACACAAATGTTGAGCAAAATTGTTGACAAGTTTTTCTAAACTTATTTCCTGATTGCTACTCAGAGAAAAATCGCTCTCTGGATTGCACAAGACAGCGTGCAGAATTGTTAGGTATCTACTAATATAAGTGAAAGTCTTTCCGACGAGAATCCACACGCAATTTTCTGTAGCTATTTTCGTCACAAGTTCGTGCTTTGAGAAATAAAAAAGCAAAACTAAAAATTTTGAAAAAACCCACGACGGTTAAACGTAATTGAAAAAGGATAAAATAATTTAAAAACCCCGACTTAAAGAATTTAAAGTTTAAACCCAAGAATATCCGTCCATTAAATGAACTAGTTTTGCAGTTTTATAGTAACGTGAATAGTTGGGGATATTTTATATTTATGTTGAAATTTAAAATAGTGATGGCAGCCCCCGACGTCTATTTTTGGGTTTAAATTCTTTAAGTCGGGGGTTTTTAAATTATTTTATCCTTTTTCAATTACGTTTAACCGTCGTGGGTTTTTTCAAAATTTTTAATTTTGCATTTTATTTCAAACTTTTTAGAGAGCATAGGTATTATGTACATTGTACTACATATCAATATAGTTTATTTAATAGTAATAAAATATAAGTATTTACAACTAAACTTTGCCCGGGGCTTTGTTGTAACTCAACTCGATATCATTACGTAGAATGAAAATAATATAACTAGTAAGTAAAAATGATACTCTGTACAGAAATACTTACCTATCGAGTTTCTTAATGTGTAGTAGCTAATATAAAATATATTACTGCAGGGCTCCCTAGTGAGTTACTACCGTAACACCTATCTAAGAACATGCACCAATCAAACTCAAACCCATCACTGAAAACAGCATCAAAATCGAACTAGTAGTTTTGGAGATAAATGGCGACAAACATCCTCTCACCCCAAACGTATATACCATCTCCGTACCGTCGTCGTGGGTAAAAAATCGTGTTTAACAGAAATTTTTTTTGATCAGCCAAACAAATTGGGAAATGTTTTCTTTTAATTTATCTAAATGCTTTTCATTAGGTTCGGTTATGATAAGTTAACTTATTGTTGTAAATATATTTTTAGATTTTCTAGAGATGTTTAAACTGAGGCTAACATATCTTAATATTGTGCGCTATTTATCGCTAATAGTATTTCCAATTTTCTTATTTGCTTTGGGAGTCATCTTAAAATTATCTGTACTGTTTGTTGTTCCATTGGTGCTTGCAAGAATTGTTTTAATGCTTCCTGTTGTGGTGAGAGGCGATTTAGAAGATCTCTTCGAAGTAGTTTCGCGTTTACTGGTTTTAACTGGTTTGGTAGTAATCCAAAACTTAATTACAAACATTGCTTCTGCCTTGAAAGCTTGCAGTGGCGAAATCTAAAGAAATAATAACAATAAATCTTAAAATAATTCTAAATATTGAAATTTCCTGACTTTTTCCTCTATTGCAATTTCTCTAATATTCCACAGAAATTTACAAAAACCGATGAAAATCGCACTGCTTAGTCCCGCACCTAGAACCAGAAACACTCCACCAACATCGTCAATTGCTAACTCTAGAGTTCCCGAGGATGTTCCTGTTTCCTTGGAGCAATTACCGCCTCCCAATTTTTCCTTCCACCAACGTCTTTTCAATTCAGCAATTGTTCCCGACTCTCTTAATTTCAAAACTGCTTTACTTATCTGCTTTCTATAAGGAGAATTTGAAAAATAGTTTAATTGATATTTTTATTTTAAAATGATATTTTTTTCAATCCTTTTTTCACATACTGAATGGCATAGCAATTCCATAGGTTTTATAATCCAACCAGCCGCCAATTTGAGTTAGTTCGCAAATCCTCTCAACTCTATATTCTAAGGATGTGGACTCCATGAAGAATGCATATTGCCCTTTCCCTTTCAAGATTCTGTCCACTCCTTCCTCATTATTTTTTGTGAACACTGATGGTCTAGCGGCTTCCATAACCAACCACATTTTTTGATACATAGAAATATTTGAAGTCTGATTTTCATATAGAATTATTTTCAGATTTTATTTCTAGTTACTTTAAAAAACTCTAGTGTACTTCCACCCAGTACAGCACCATATTTTATTTTATTTTGATTAGCCAAATCTTCGACTTTCTCAATTGAGCTATATAGTCTAGACATAGTTAGGAAAGCGGCTAGATTCGCTGCGTAGGATTTGAGCATCGTAAGAGCGAAGAACCACCACATTCCAGTAACTAACCTCGTTGAAGCTGATCTGAAAAGTTTGTTTCGTTTTTACTAATGAGTGGAAATAGTTTTGGCGCAATTACTTCGGTAATATGTCACAACCTGGACCCATAATGGATCCCACAGCAAGCCACGTTGTGTTTGCAATCGTCCAAGGATTTTCCAACTCTTCGGAATTGGATTCGCATGGATGAGAACTTTCCCAATCGTCTGGAGCCATTCTGAAAGTTTAAAACATTAAACTTATTACAAAATATTCTCTTGTGTTATACATCCTTTTATGAAGTGCTCGGTAAAAAGCTAAACGTTGTGTTTTTTACATTTTTTAGAGAAATACAAATTTAGATAATTAGTTATTCGGATATTTTAGTTAAGGAAACTAGCAATGTCTACCGGAAATATGAAATTAATGTTCATGATTATTTTATATTTATTTTTTTTACTTTATTCATTAAAGTACCGAATACATTTTATATAGCATACTTGAAAAAATGTTCTTCTTTTCTTTTCCACAAACAACAAATGTATTAACATGAAGTAAGACTAGAAATAATAAGAACACATTGTCACAATGTTATAATTTTATTAATTATAGATAAAGTTAAAGACAAACGTAATCATTTGGAAATATTATTTCCGATCATTTTCCCCGATTTTATTCCTTTTTCGGAATCACGGTAATCAATTAAATTCCCATTTATATTAATTGTATTCGTGGTCTTGGTGCTGCGGGTCTCTAGATTTGACTTAGAAGATCTCTTCGAAGCGGATTCACTGGGATTCGATATTCTCACTTGTTTTGTGGTGATCCAAAATTTAATTGCAAAAAGTAATTCTGCTTTCAGAGCCTCCTTCGGCGTAATCTAAACAAGACTGTATTATTTAAAATAAAAGAAGTGATTGCTGCATTACCTTTTCTTCGATGGCTATTTGTCTTATGTTCCAAATAAATTCGCATATGCCAATTATAATTCCTATACTTACACCCACTCCAAGTACGAGGAACACCCCGCCAACGTCTTCTAGCTCTAAGTCGAGCGTACTTGAATTAACTTTAGTTATCTTTGAACAATTCCCACCCCCAAGTCGTTCTTTCCACCATATCCTCTTCAGTTCTGCTATTGTGCCAGATTCTCCTAATTTTAAGACTGCTTGACTTATTTGCTTCCTGTACTGAGACTCTAATAGAACAAGGAAAAGTTATCAAAGATAGAAAGTAGGGAAATTGCAAATATCTTACTGAACGGCATCGCTATTCCATATGTCTTATAATCCAACCATCCCCCAATCTGCGTTAATTCGCATTTTCTTTCAACTTCATACTCGAGTGTTGTAGATTCCATAAGAAATGCATATTGCCGTTTCGACTTTAAAATTCTCTCAACCCCTTCTTTGTTATCTTTCGTGAAAACTGACGGCCGAGTTGATTCCATAACTGACCACATTTTTTGATATGTGGAAAAATTTGAAGTCTATTTTAACTTTAAATATTTCTCATTCTAGTTAAATTTTACCCTAAAAAATTCCATAGAACTGCCATCCTTCAGTACACCGTACTTTATCTTGCTTTGTTTCGCCAAGTCTTCTACACTTTCTATGGAATTATCCATTCTGGACATGGTCAAAAACGCTGCCAAATTTGCTGTGTAGGAGTTGAGCATCATGAGCGCAAAGAACCACCACATTCCGGTAATAAGTCGAGTGGAAGCCGATCTACAAGCAAATGATTTGTATTCCACTATATTTATATTTAAATAATTTCAGATTACTTGGGCAAAATATCACATCCTGCGCCTAACAAAGAGCCCCAGGAGAGCCACGTTGTATTAGCGCTTGTCCAAACATTTTCCAATTCTTCAGGATTGGGATTACAGAAATGGGGATTTTCCCACTCATCTGGAGCCATTCTAAAAGAATCCTGTTATGTTAGCATACAAACTGTTTTAATATATAATATTAGTAATTTCCCCACCTCGCGCTCGTTCAGTGGTAGTATTAATCCTTTTATTGTTGTTATTTTATAAACTTTTATTTATGCGATGTTAAACAACTTTTGCACTTATAAAAATATACTTTTTGACATTAAAGCGGAATTAATCAGTCTCGCATACAATTAATTCCACATTACAACGATTTTCACATTATGCTTTTGTTTTTTCTTTAATAGTGAATATACAAACAAACAGAAAAGTAGTTAATTATTAAGAAATCTAAAAGAATTGAAGAATTCTAAAAGAATAAAAGAATAACACAAAATTATTGTTTATGAAGTTTGAATAATGAAAAACATAAATTATATAATGAAAATATGTTTTTGTAATGGGTAATTTAGTAGATTAAAAGTGGTCATTAATTTTGTTGTTTAGTAATTTATATTGTTAATTCTTTTTATATAAGTTATCAAATCTGGTCTACAATTGCGAAAAAATTATTGACACAAAAAATATCATGCAAATTTTGGTAAAACTTCTGAACATTGGTTATGAAGATGTTTTGATAAATATTCTCTAATATATTATATTGATGTACCTTGCCACGGCATACAGGAGTAAGGACACCCCTAAATACGCTGTTGCCATGTAAATCCACACATCTAGTGAAAATGGCGACAGGAAGGAAAACAGATTGGGCGGCTTGATTTCCGGTTTTGCAAATAAGATGCTTATACCCAAGGTCATGAACGGTGGGGTGAAATCGACTACTTTCCTCCGTGCAGATGTCATTGTTAAGTCACAAATTCCTAGGTCAGCTTTCTACGAAAAACAACATAAATAATAACAGTATAGAAAGCTTTCTAGAAGTGCAAAGCCAACCCCCTCCAGCAGCTGACCGACGATTCCATTCCATTTCTTAAGATTAGCGTCGTAGGATCCATATCCGTTATCGGGTGTAAGTTCAAACCGATATTTAAATCCAAGTAATTTAGCAATCCTATCAATGAGATCCATTGAATATCCCTCGTACCGAGCATTTCCCTCAAAAATTTCACCATCCTTCGTATCCCTATAAAACCATGGAATATAAATAATTTGTTTCTTTTCATACATGTTTTTGTTCTGCATTTACGTATGTACCTCAATCGGAGAAAGGGTTCACCTAGACGAGAAGATACAACAAAGGTTTTATTCTGTATTTTTTCTTCCACTTTTTTGCTTATTTGAGCGTCCAGAGCTACTTTGCTAAATCCATTTACGGGGTCCCAAACGGCGATATCATGAAAACTATTTGTGGAAAGTTCCAAGACTCTTGCCGTAAAATGAATCCGCTGGCCATTTTCGTCAAACTCGAGGCGATCTGTAGCTCCCTCTTCTGATTTCTGTTTAGGATGCAAAGTACAGACATATGCCGCGTTTCATCAATATTCATTTGACTACTAACACCTTTAATATGTTCTATAATTTGCTTCCCAAATGGCCAAACCCTATTTCGGTTGCAATCAACTCGAGGAGGAGTTAAATTTTCCAGCATATCCATTTCACCCAAACCCTTCACAAATGCCCAGACGGCATCATTCATCAACATTAAATGGGTCTAATAAAATTAGATTAAACATTGTCATGTTTAAAACATTGTGATACCTGAATTTTATCTGGCGAATGGGAAAGGATTCTTCCGTATCGTTTTGCATATTGATCGATTGTATACGCGACATTTTTGGAATCAAAATTGGTCGGATCAATAATTCTGACTGTTGTAACATTTGCTTCCATGTGTTTTAATTCAGAAAAATCCAATGCATGGGTGTCAAGCGGCGCCAGAAAGAAGCTCTGAAAGTACCAAATATATTTTCAAAATAATCCAAATCCAAAAGCAATTATTTCTTACGTTGTATTCGCCAAGCATTTTTAACTCATTCGCTTGACGCAGTATTGGAATGATTTTCTCTGACGAGCAATGTAATATAAAGCAGGACTCCCCCATCGTCTTCAGATCTTTTAAAAATGGCATGAAATCTGGATCACCGTCCAACTGTCGTACAACAATGGCATTTGCGCCGGGGCTGTGAATTTGCAGTACATCTTGCATTTCTTGCAGCTCTTTCTCTGATTCATAAATCAGAACGTAATTTTTCCAAGAAAAGCTGCTAATGATGTCGGCGTAGGCATTCGCCAGCTTCATATTGTCGGGATATACATTCAGTGTCATTGAGTTCCACTGCCTCTCCTTGGGAGGAACTTCAGGAATCCATCCATAAAGGATGTGTGGAATTTCCAGTGTATTGCAAATTGAACTTACAATTCCTGTAGCAAAAACGAACATGTGAAACAAGGCAAAATTAATGAATAAATAACCTAAGAAAACAAAACCTGTGGACGATGAGCTGGGGCCAAAAATAGCAATCACTCCTTGCGAAACTAGTTCACATACTAAAGGGCGACTAATTATTCAAAAGATCAATGATAACTTTATGTAATGTATTCACTCACCAGCTTTTTCTACCAAAAAACTATCATCTACATCGGCAAAAGTTATTATGGGTACCAATATTACACTTCTCTCATGCATATTAATGCGGTCAACAATAGCACGAAATGCCAATTCATTATCATCGTTATTATCCTTAAAAATAGCACCTGAAAAGCGGTTGAGTTTCTTACAATATTGTTTATATTTTCCTATATTATTACCGATCGAGAATTCACGCTGAGGAAACGCAACAGACGCGCAATACAAAACAAACAATACAATTATTTTAAACATATTTTAAATAGTTATGTTTATTGCACACATTTTTCGTTGAACTATTTCAGAAATAATCTTCTAACGTCCGATCTGAAGCTTCGCAAAAATTAACTAAACTAAAATTAGATTAATTTCTTTCAAGATTTGCATTTCTTAGCTGCACATACTCGTGCAAATTAATTGAGTACATACACATAAGTACTCTCTTGAGTAAGCAGATGCAGAGTCCTTTGCAAAATGCACTAAAATGCAACAAAAAATTAGTACCTTCACAATGCTAGAATTAGAAAACATAAATTAAGTGTAATTTCACCAAGCCATGAATAATAATAATGAATAATGTTTTCGACGTTTAATGGCAAACAACGTGATCGTATAAAACAGTCCAACCATAAATGGGAGAAATCGTAACGGTACGAAACAAGTTTTTGTCGGTCTTCTCAGAGGTTATAACCATGGCACGTCGATCCCTTTTGCATTTTAATTCTAAGCCTTGTAAATTCGGAAAAGCCTTAAAAGAAAATTAATATACAAACTATCAAACCATCGTACTTCTAAAACACAGACCATACTTCAAAATTTGTAGTGTTATTAGTATAAAGTTTCTTTGTTTCGGAACAAAAAAAACTAAGGTCCGTTGTTTTTGCTACTAACTTCTTCTTCCCTTCAAAGATTGCTCTCCAATTTAAATGGCCTCGTGTCTTTTTATGCGCCCTTTGCAAGCTGTCTTGGTAGTCAATATAAGCGGAAGAATATAATCCGTGCCTGCTTTTGAACAACAAGAAAATCACTGTCTGAAACATTTTTAAACAAAATAATATAATTTTTATTTATTCTATGTAATTTATGAAATATACCAAAATATTATGTTTACTATTTGCTTTTTCTCGTATTTGTAATTCTTTCAAAAAAGGATCTGTTATAAATAAACCGCGACTGAAAATGGAAGTAGAAATAAGGCGATGAATTGTTTCTTGTTGATGAGAATCTCTGTCGTCTCCAAGTTCACTGCTAAAGTCGTTTTCGTTATCCAGTATTAATGAGGTTCGATAGCCGAGTGATAAGATTTTATTAATTATTGCCACATTCCCAATGTATTTTAAATCGTTTCGGGTAATAAGTGAGTTCATGTACGCTTCAAGGGAATTGCCTGTAATATTGGAATTTCGTTCATCTCCTTCCATTGTTAAATCAACAATATCCTTTAAATTAACCAAAACAAAAATGAAAATGGTCTGACATATTTTAAAAATACATTCCTGATAAATAAACAAATATAGCAATGCATTTGTGATTTTTATCAAAAAATAAATTTATTTTCCGTGTCATAATTTTTGCTTGGTTTTAGATAAACTGAAATTGTATAAATTTAATAGTGATGTTATATAGGTAAATACTTTCAATGTATAAAACGTTTATTTTATTTCAAAAACATCAATGTTAGGTCGGATCTAGTCAAATCTTTCCAAGAACAAATCAAAACTTTCTCTAATCTCTTTCGGAAAAGTGTTTTTGGATAATGTCTCCCGCAAGGCATGTCTGCAAGCCTTAATATTATACTTTGGAACGAAACTTTTGTCTTCAGTTTTTAATAAACCCAATTGAATTAAAAAGAAGTTTTTCACACGGGTAATCTGAAAGCAGAATATGTGTATATAATACAAAATACAGTGAATTTTGTTAGGTATATGAAAATCTGCTTACTTGTCGTGTTTTTACAGCGAACTCAAATGCATCTTTATACAAAGCCTCTGCAACGAGCAGCGCATCTGAAGAATCATTAGATAATGCTGAACATTTCAAAACAGTGAAAACTAAGCTTATAAGATAATCTTCATCTTTATAATTCTGAAAAAAAAAATTGTAAAAGTTTATAGAGCACTCATAATATAGTACAATCTTACATTTAAGTGATCCCTAAATCCTTTCACTTTATCGATTTCTGCAAGTGCATTGAACATTCTAATAGATGGAACTGGTGTGGCGCAGAATGTTTTAATATCTTTGGCTGGTGTTTCCTCATCAACAAAGATCACACTATTGTTTGAAACTAGAGATTCTGCAGTTGCGTTTAAGCTCTAGGAAATAAATATATGTATGTTATAAAATTTGTTGCAATGATGTATTTACATACTTTTTCCGATATGGTTGTTGTAAATGCTTCGCCTTCGTATGCATCGTCTTCACTGTAATTATCATAAGCATCTTCGTCGCATTCTTCTTCCTCACCAATTTCCGTATTTTCGTCATCCTCGTCCTCTTCATCAGCGGATGCATCTTCTGAAAGACTCCCTAGAGCGTCTGCGTTTGAGCTTTCTTGCATAACTTCTTTAATTCTTTCTCGGCCTTCGCTTCCGAACTAAATGAGAGACGTTTAAATATGCTTCTTTTTGAAATTTAATAAACAACTAATATTAAATATGTTGAATTTTATGCTCATTATATTCAAACTAAGAAAATACTTTGTGATCACCTGATTTCCATCTAAATTTATACTACGAATTTTCGATTTATTCAGCAAACTTGTCACGATTTCAACTCCTCCCTCAAGCCCTATTTCATTCGCTTCTAAATTAACCACCTGAAAGAGAAAAATATTAAATAGTACAATAGAACACGTGGAGAATTGTAGTTACCTCAAGTTCTTCATGAGACTCGTTCAAAGCGCTTGCAATTAGGGCTGCTCCTTTTGTCTTAAGCAAACAGTCGCCGAAATCAATTTCTCGTAACCTGTTAAATATGTTTAGCACAATTTAAACTTACTCAAAACTTTTAACTCACTTCTGCATGTGGAATATGGCGTCAGCTAAGGCCGTAGCTCCGGTGGGCAAAATAGTGTTATCATTCAAATTTAATATTCTCATATTTTGGTTATGCTTGAAGGATTCGGCTAGCGCAGTTATACCCGCGTAATATATGCCATTTTGAGGCATTGCAACTTCTTCCAGAGATTTGATTTTTTCGAAAACTGTTGCGAGTGCTTTTGCGCCTTCGTTTTCCAAACGGTTCCGACCGGCAATAAATACCTTCAATGAAAGCGGGCTTCCAGCAGCCTTGCTTTTCTTGTAAGACTCCATCAGTGCGTTTGCAAGCATTTTACCACCTTGAATACCCAAGCCACAGTTGTTCAGTCGAAGTTCATGCAGAGAAAAACACGCAGGACTACGCAAAAAGTCCACAAGTCCAGTCATTCCGTTCGGGCCTAAGGCATTATCACTGCAATCCAGGACGCTCAGTTGGGCTCCAGCTAATATTACGCCACCTCCCAAGGATTTCAGTGCTTGAGGTATTTCGGTTTTAAGACGACCGGTGAACAGATCTTTCCATAAGGCTTTCTTGAATTCGGGATGCTTTGCTAATGCTTTCCCGATTGACTCGGCAGCTTCAATTCCCAGAGTGTTTCCCTCCAAATTTAGGTACACCAATTTATTGCAATTATCTATTTCATCAATTAGCGGCTTAACTACAATTTGTTGATAAATTAATAATTACCAGAACTGAAATGTGCTACTATAATTTGTATTTAGTTCTTACCTTCCTTGTCTGTTTCCCACTTTTGCGCTTTCTTTTCGAAACTAACTCCAGTTTCCTGCACTTCATCTAATTCCTTCGCTAATTCGACGAAGTTAAATTCTGCCATAGTGCTTAAGAACTACAACACTGAGTTAGAAAGTACACAACAATTATTTATTTTTCTGTAAAAATTACGACCGAAAAAGCCGAATCAGTAAGGAAATATGGAGGCACTAAGGACCGCGTAAATCGTGTACATGCGAGTAGGAAATATTTCTCCCGCTCTAGCATCGCATGTCATATTATCTGTCAAAAAGTTAAATGTCAAAGATATTTTCAAAAAAATAAAAAAACAGGGTGTACATTTCGTGTACAGCCTCCAATATGCCCCAGTGGAGAAACAAAAAAATATTTCTATGGGGATTTCTTATGAGAAACTACGTTTGCTTATAGTTTATACCTAATCTTACGACTCGTTTGTCAGTAAACGCATAAACATGCGTTACTGCATATGTGTGAGAATTGCTCATTAATTTTCCATATGTCCTTACACTCTTATCTGATGCTTTACCTTACCTTACTTATTGGCTGTTGGGTATATCCAACGCATAGCGAATATCAGCTTGCGATGATTTTATCGGAAATCTCGACCTGAGTTACATAGATTAAATTTATTAAACCAACAATCAAAACCGATTGCTACTAGAATATCATATTATTATGCTTCAATTCACACTTTGTTTTATCAGGAAAAATTTGTTTTAACATTCATTTATTCTTTGTCCACCTTTTGTGACCCTTACTGCAAGCATAATAAAATACATTGCTTTTATTTGATCAAATTTTATTATTTCCTTATTTGATAATAAAATACTGTTTAATCCCAACAGGTGTCATCATGTCGGTCCCTAAGTCCAAACGAGTATGCGCTATTACCCTTTATATACACTTCCAGGTTATAACTATTTCAGTAATTGCATCAATCCGTTCCAGTACTCAGCGGAACATGCATTTGTCTCAATTGCCACGAACTGTAATTGTATTACATTCTATCCTAAAAATGTTTTACAACTTGCACTTGAATAAAAATAATTAATTTATTCCGGGTTAGAACTAAACGTTCTAAGCTATAAAAAAAAATACACGTATAAATTTATTGCAAATATTTTTTCTCTTACTAAAATTCGTAATAAATTTCTTAGTTTTACTCTACTGCATAGGAATTGTTTATTATCAATTTATTTTAAAACAATTTCAAAATTGATAAATTTATGTATAATATGGTATTTAAAATTACTATGCAATATAACGTAGAGGGAATTGTAAAATAAAATAAATAAACTTAAAATAATCTTTTAACATTGAAAATCGGAGTCATCGTCATCGTCATCTATAAAATCATCATCACTTTGAACTGTTTTCTTTTTTTTGCTCTAAAATTTAAAAAGGCAAAATTCAGTATTGACAAATAATGCGTTAAACAGTGAAAGCTCACCTTCTTGGGACTTTCATCGCTATCTGATATAACCCTCTTCTTTCCAGGGCGTTTAGGGGCCGCTGCTTTTGGCTTTGGTTTTTGTTTCTTTTTAACTAAGGGAGAATCATCGTTTGATGTATCGCTGATCGGTACCGTTTCGTCCTCAACGTCTGTAAGCTTTCCCATTTCAATATCTTTTCTCAGCACTTCAGTGTTGTCAAAAAGCTCCTGCTCAGAACCGGAACTGTTTGCATCATGATCAATGTCGTCATCCTCTCCCAACAGAGCCGAGTAATTTATCTTCTAAAGTAGGAATTTTTGTGAAATTTATAATTAATTTCAAGAATTATATATTTTACGAAGGGTATTCATACCTTGCTTGCTGCTCGCCGTTCAGTTTTTCGAACATTCTCGGTTGGGACTGTTGTTATACTGTCTCCGAACTCATCATCACTCGAGTCATCTGTATTAAAACTCTTCTTCAGGACATGAAAAGAGAGCTATTAGCTTGTTCACAATGCAGGAATGTTTTCTAACTTACCTTTCCTTTCTTTTTGGCTTTATCAAAGTTCAGGGTACTTTGTTTAAGACCATCTGTTTTCTTGACACGCGGCCTTCCTCTCTTTCCTTTGGTTCCACCAGCGCTCGTATCTATTACTTTCACCTCCTTTGGTTCTTTCTTAACGGCTTTGGTATTTCCAGCATCAACCAAAGCATCAAATTCATCAATCTCTTCCTCTTTGATTGCCTTCTCCTTTTTGATTGCTGGTGCGGATTTATCTCTCTTAGCAATTTGTGTGGCTTTCTCAAACTTCTTCAACATTTCATCTGTTACTTTGAAATGAACTCGAACACCATGGGATGATGGACGAATTTCATCACCTTGCAGCTTGGCAGCCTTTCGTTTTCCTGCTGTCTTTGCTTTAGCTTTGTTGGCCTCAATTTGCTTCTTAGTCATATCAGCTGCAGCACGGCGTTCTTTATCCTCGATTTCATCTAATTTCTTCTCTAAGTCATCTAAATCATTTAGCCATAAATCTTCTGGCTTTGTTGCTTTCATTGTCGCTAACTCAGCCAATTTCAAATCTTTCTGCTTCAAAAGCTCGTTTTTCTTCTCTTCAGTCAGCATCCACATAGACATGCCCAACAAGTAATCAAATTTCTTGACGTCAGTCAATTGTTGGAAGCTCGCTTCGGACTCAGTAATTTTTTTACCTTTTTTAACAGATGTGCTTTCTTCTTCTTCTTCTTCACCTTCATCAATTTCCTCCTCGTCTTCCATTTGAACACGCCTTTGCCACTCCTTTACAGGATCTGGTTTGTATCCGCGCGCTATCAATTCATCGATCATTGCTTTCCTCTTTTTGTTTTCTACAACAATTGTCCCGTCACATTTCTCACCAATGAAACGCGCCTGCTCTGTTAAGCGCTGAGCCTGTGCTTCCAATTGGCCTTCCAGAAAGGCTTTTCTTTTTCCGTAGAAATCCAAACGTAGCGTAAAGAATTCCTTAAGGATGTCAATCGATGTATCGTATCTTTTCAGACATCCCACATGGTCGAACGCGTGCATTTGAGCAGTAGCGATGCTGCTGGTCAATTTGAAAACCCTGTGAAACCCGCCGTCCTCATTTTGCAATCTCTCGAACTCGCCAGGGGCGAAGGTTACCACAAACCTTACCGTTGTATCGGTATGGTATTCCTTGTAGTCAGTTAAGATGGACTTGATTTTCTCAGATCCATAGAGCAAGGGCTCCAGAACGTTCTCTTTGTAGGTTTGAGTCCAAGTGCCAACTGGAAGTTCTGTTATTTCAATTTTGTTATCATCAATAACGGATACAATTCCATTGCAAATAAATCGGTGTTCCGCTACGCACTCAATATCACCCCTGAAGTTCTTATACCATGGTTGCATTCGCACGGGTTCATCTCCTGCAATCATTAGACGGATATTTTTTATGATTTCCTTCGGATTATGATTGGGAATTTTGGTTGACCATCCAGTGCCTATGCCTTCGGCGCCATTGACCAGAACCATTGGTATTATAGGCACATACCATGTCGGCTCAATCTTCAAGTTATCGTCAACCTCGTAATTCAACAATGGATCATCGGCTGGATGGAAAATCAAACGCGTTAGCGGAGACATTTTGGTGAAAATATAACGAGCACTGGCCGAATCCTTGCCTCCTGTCAATCTTGTACCAAATTGACCCCTCGGCTCCAGTAAATTGATGTTGTTGGAGCCCACGAAGTTTTGGGCTAAATTTACAATTGTCATGCAGAGCGACTGTTCTCCATGATGATATGCGGACTTTTCAGATACTGAACCCGCCAGTTGAGCTACTTTGACTTCTCTTTTGTCATTTCGCTTAAAACAGGTAAACATTACCTTCCGCTGACCTGGCTTGAATCCGTCCAGGACGCATGGTATGGACCGAACGTTGTCAGCATTTGAGAAGAGCACCAATTCCAAGTTAACAAACTCGGAGTACGATATTTGTTTGGTTCCTTTTGCGTACAAATACCTGCAAGATAATGAAGTTGAAATATTGATTGTGCTATAATTGTAGGACCAAATACTTACTTCTCAGGTAATCCCAGTATCTTGCGCCGTTTCGTTTCCTCCATATGCTTCGTCAGCCAATCTTTGCGCTGATCGACTGCTTTCTTGGAGAAAGCCATCACTATGCTCTCGTCATCTTGGCTGCCTTCGTATTTGAAAAGAATTCTGTGCCGTTCCATATCGTTGAAGTAATCTTTCGCCTCCTCAGAGGTCGAAGTGCCCAAACCTTTGTAATACTTTATTTCGAATGTGTGATGATTTGGGGTGGCTAACTTCCACTCTTCAAACTCAGGCAACGAATAAAACGACAGCACATGGTTCTTCTTTGTGGCTTTTACAATTGGAGTTATAAATTCCTCTAGGAATGGTAGTCGCAGGAGTTCGGGCCAGTTGGTATGTATAAAATTCACCAGCAACCCTTTGATGTGGGAGCCATCTTGATCCTGATCCGTCATGATCATCAGTTTACCATATCGAAGGGATTTCAAATCGTCCACAGTCAAGTATTTTTTCTTGTACTGCAGACCGATGATTTTTATTAAGCTGTTGATTTCTTGGTTGTCAAGAATTTGTTTGTGTGTTGCTTCTCTAACGTTCAGGAGTTTTCCCCGCAACGGGAACACTCCGTAGTGGTCTCGACCAACGACACCTAATCCGGAAACAGCCAGTGATTTGGCCGAATCTCCCTCAGTTAGAATCAACGTACACAAATGAGAGTTTTTCGATCCCGCATCGTTGGCGTCCTCCAACTTGGGTATACCCTTTATTTTTGTGTTCTTCTTCCCACTTGTCTTTGCTAAATCGTTTTGCGCCTTGAATTTAGCCCAGGATAATACCAACTCTACAATTCCTGATTTTGAGACATTTTGAATGAATTTTTCGGACAAAGTACATTTCGAACCGAAATTCTTCGCCTGCAGCGTCATATTCTCCTTAGTTTGGGAATCGAAAGTCGGGTTCACAATCAAACAATTGATGAACACCCACAAGTGATTGCGCACTTGAAAATTTTTGATACTCACACCTCCCTTGTTTTTCTTTTTGATAACTTCAAGTAGCTGTTTGATAATGTTGTCGACCACATGTTCCACATGGCGGCCACCCTTTGTGGTTGCTATGGAATTAACGAAAGAAACCTGCTGAAAACCACGTTCGGATGGCGCAACTGCCACTTCCCAGCGTAGATTAACGTTTTCGTACACAATTTTGACCGGCATACTATCTGCTTCCTCAGATCCTTTGAGATATAAGTCAATGTAGTCCTTGAAGCTCTTCACTGGCAGCTTCTTTCCATTCAAATAAACGGCAACGCCGCGTGTAGAAGCCGCCACATCGTAGGCTCTTCTGGACATAAGAGCGATAATGTCCTCATCCAAGCGATCCATTTTAAACTTCGATAAATCCGGTGAAAAAGTTACTTTTGTATAGTCATTTCCTGAAAAATCCTTTATTTTGGGTTCCGACGCTTTAGTCATATTTGAGCCCCATGTTTGACGGAAACTCTTTCTATACTCGTACGATGCCGTTTCTACGGTGAATGACGTGCTGAAAATATTGCACAACTTTGCCCCGTATCCATTACGACCACCAGTTACTTTCTCTTCCTCGTCGTTGTAATTTGAGGATGTCAACAGGTGTCCGAAGATCATGGTCGGAACGTACATCTTCTCCTCCTTGTGTATGACAACCGGAATCCCCTGTCCATTATTCCAAATTGATATGATATTTTTCTCAGCATCAATGTCAATTTTTATGCAGTTCATTGTCTTGTCCCGTTGCTTGTTGTCCGCCGCATTCACCAATATCTCATCGAATATTTTGTACAAGCCAGGAACAAAGCTAAGTTCTTTTTGAATCATCTTGTTTTCCTCCTCATTGTAGACCCACATTAATTCCTTTGTATGCTCAACAGTACCTATGTATGTGTCTGGACGCAGCAAAATGTGTTCCAACTGCGATTTCTTCTGATAGGTCTTCTCAATTTCTCCACCCGCTCCTTTGCTGGAGGAGCCCGCGGCTTTTCCACCGTTCTGCATGATTTTAGAAGTCTGTAAGTAAAATTTAAACATTATTTTTCCTGGATAAATAAAACATTATTTTATCGTAGAGCCTTGAAAGTGCTGAAAAAAAAACAATATCTTCATATACAGGCTGTTTCGCTAGCAAGTGTTCCAACATGTTCCGACCGATTCCTTAAGAGTTGTGGTAAACTATTACGGTTAGACATATTGTCGTAAAACACCTCTTTCACCCCTTTTTAAGGGCTGTAACTTTTTCGTCTGTGGGGAAGTGAACTCAAAAACACGTTAGACCTTCTGTTAGGAATACGATAGAAGGCAAAGGTGTCAGTAAAAAGTACGCATAATGACCTTTCCAACTCTCATATGTTTCGATTTGTTGGAAAATGTAACAATTAAAAATTAACATTTTTATACTTCGTCGTTAAAAGTTTTCTTCTTAATAAGTATAAATCTGTTTTTAAAAACATGTATTCTTAAGATATAATCCAAATAAAAAAGGGATCATGTCAATATCTTTAGTATATCAAGAGTTATTAAGATTTTTGTGGAGTCAGTTACCTAATTGGAAAAAAATTCCGCAAAATGTATTCCGTGCAGAATCGGTTTCCACTGAGCCCACAAATATTATAACTAAATTTATAATTCAGTAAATCACATAAAAACAAAGTTAAATGTGATGGGATCCGAATTACATTTAAAGTATAAACAGAATTTGAAATTGGTGGTAAGAAACTTGAATGTTTTACGGGATTGTTAATCCCATTGCACCAGATCTAATGAATTGCAGCAATTTCTTTATTTTATCTCCAAAAAATATTGCTTATTATCTCCCTTCTTAATTTTCTTTACTATCTAGACTCTAGAGACACTTGAATCATGTTCTTGAACATTTACAGACAGTTTTGAATTATTGTTGAATTTATATTTTACTGTATTGCACTTGAAAAGAAAGTTACTCCGGTTTTGTGTTTTTTAAAAATGAGTGTTTGGTTTTAAAGAAAATTATTAATTTATGTGCGCTAAATGAAAGTAACACTCCTTAAAAAAAATAAATCAGAAGATATTAATTTCAGAAACTATGAATAATTTTATTGCCAATTGTTTGCTTCCCCTGGTAAGCATGGAATGGTATTTTTTTAAAAGACCACCACAGACTCCAGAAGAACAATATACCTAAAAAACTGGAATATGAAAATCGAAATTGTAACAATTGCTGCAACTGCTAAAAAAGATTCGAGTGTGAACTTTGCCAATCTATCTATCTATCTATATATATAAAAATCAATTGCATTGCGTTAGTCTCGCAAAAACTCGAGAACGGCTCGACCGATTTGAAGGTTTTTTTTTTGTTTGCTTTGTCTTAATATAGGGATGGTTTAGGAATAAAGAAAATTCGGAAAAACTCAAAGGGAAAGCCGGAAAATCGTGGTTTGCATTTTGTATGAGAATGTACTTTTCACAACCAGATGGTGTTGGTGGCGGGCCTGTCGTTTGACAGCTCGATTCGATTCGATGATTCGATTATTCATACTCAGTTCGATGATTCGATTACACCGTGCGGTTGTGCTCAAACAGTGAAATCTAATAAATTTAAAATTGTGTTTTCCGTAAAAAAGGTAGTGCATTTTGAGAATAAATTTTTTTTAAGCAAATTTATTTACATTTTACGAACAATCATTTTGATCACCCATTGGCCATTCCATTAAGGTAAATTGACTTTGCAGTTTTAGATAGGCCTGTGCGATTGTTCGATTAATCTATACCGTTATCGATTATTTTTTTCATCGCCGATTATGTGTCGATTATTAACGATTGTCGATTGTTAACGATGTCGATTTTTACCGATTGTCGATTATTAACGATTGTCAATTATTAACGATTGTCGATTATTACCGATTGTCGATTATAAGCGATTTCGTTTAAACGATTCGTTGCAAATGATTATCAATATCGTTTATTCTGTCACACACACACACAACGTGACAAAACTGTATGCTGTGTCACTATCAGTCTCGTCCGGCCGCCCCCTTCTCATTAGCCGTCTTTGATATTGTTCTGTCATGTTCGGACGTTGAGTCGTGATACTTGTCAATGGTCCATTGAAAACAATAGATTTCATGATCAACAATTATCATTATCAACATGTACAAACCAATGCGACATTCAAATTTATCGATTGTTAAAACTAAGAATTGACAATCGATTTGACAATCGGAATCGACAATCGATTTGACAATTTGAACTAACCGATTGTAAACAATCGACAATCGATTTGGCAACCGGAACTAAACGATTGTAAATAATCGACAATCGATTAATCGATTAGGTTTACGATTGTCGATTCCCAGCAATCGTATCGAAACACTTTTCGATTAATACTTTTATCGTCGATTGTCGATTAATTTTAACAATCGCACAGGCCTAGACTTTTAGACATAATCACAAATTCAAACCACTTCACCAGTTCCATGAAAATTGGAATACTTCTACAACTTTCCTAATAGGTGATTGCTGAGAATCAGAGAAATTCAACTTTTCAGGGGTGAAAACCGGCGAAAACTGTAAAATAGAGGTGGACAATAACCAGAAATGGTTTATAGAGAAGCGCTCAGCACAAAAAAAAATGAAAACATTCAAGAGACAACATTAAATAAGATGCAATTACTGGCTACGTTTACCTCATACACCTATATGCCATTACCAGAGGGAGGTGATGGGAACAAAGGGATTTGCCCATATATGTTTACGGTTTGTTTGACAATAAATGTGCAGAATAAAGTTTTACCTTTTGCAAATTTTTAATCCAGCTTATTAAATTTACCCAATATTTTTACTTTGTGGAACACCGTAGCAAAGCACGGATATTGGATATTGATGATAAAGCATATCCGTGTAAAGCCGGGTAGATCACCTATACACTAACAATAAGACAGTTCCGTAACTGACACAGACAACGCACGGGCTAATTCGCTGGACCTAGAAAGCTGACATTTTTGCATAGAGGTTCCTTAACAAGCACTAAGGCCGAATTTTTTTAAACTCCACATCTAAAGGGGTAAAATAGGGGATAGCTATTATTTTGGCCCGTCCTACGAACGGTTCTTTGCAATATAAGTCGAGTTCGGGAGCAGTTGTAAATTCAAAAAGTACTATAATGTACATTATGATTTTCACCGTCACGGGTGAAAACGGGTAGACCTGCTAGTTTTTAATAAAAACTTTATAAATTTTGATTAGAATTTTTTTTTTAAATTTTACAATTTTAATTTAGTTATGTTCTCCTAAAAAATTACAAGATGTGTTGTTTTTGGAAAAACTATTCACCATGTGCTTGTTTAAGATTTTTAGAGAAATGATTTTTAGACAATGGGCTTGACTTGTATGTTTTTTACATCTAACCTGATTTTACGAAATTCATGATGAACATTTTCCCATGTCAGCCCACGATTCGTGTAAAACAGGTACATTAGAAAATTATAGTGATAATCGCGTACTATTTTATTGTAAAATGTTTTTCTTGATGTTTTTACAAATAATTTGGTTTTTCCTTTTGATTTAAAAAAAAAAAAATGTTCTTTTTCTATCAAAATTTTAGTATACGATAAATTTTCACAAAATTTTTTAACATTTTTGATACAACACTTCAAGCAATCAATGGTATATTGAAGCACTTTCTACCGAAACACCCTGTATTCGTCATTGGGGATGCAAAGAAACTGTTTTTAGTTTTTTATAGATGTTCATCTAGCTATATAATGTGTGCAGCCGATAATTGCAGATCATTTGTAGCTATACCATTCAAACGAAATAAAACTACACAAATTTTGGTTTACATTACACAGATTCGAAAATGTTGATATTTATTGAAAAACTTGATAATATATACAATACATGCAATATTGTTGATTGTAGACTATTATTCCACAGTGCTAGACATTGTCGATCATAGGCGTTTTCCAAGAACTGTTTCTGCTAAGAGGTGTTGATTTCACGTACTGGAAATGCACAGCGACTGAATACGCAAAATAAAACACCAGGTCAATTGTTGCAAAAAAAAAAAAAAAAAAAAAATGGACATACGTTAAATTGTCTGTAAACTGATCGCAGATGTTATTTGCTTCAGAAAACAGACCGACACCAGCGATTTATTATCTTTTTTTTCTAAAAGTTCAAAAGACCGCTCATTGTCCTGCTCAGCATCTGCGCGGGCGGGAAAGTTTTGATCATAACCTAAACGCATAAGTCATAAGCGTGGCGGGCTCCAAGTTCTGCTTGATTAATTTTCACCACCCTTACTACCAATTTTAGATTAGCTACAGGTATCTGGAAATTACTCTCAGCTGATGAATTATTTATTATCAAGCCAAGATTTTAAATTGTTTTTACATTTAGATATTTATTGAGAGAAATGTTTTCTGCACAACCACGTTCATGACTCTCTTTGTTTTTCAAATGCGAAGAGTTAACTAAAAACTATTAGGTGTTTTTTTTACATTAATGTCTTTTGAAATAGAATACGCTGATTTACAGTAATCATTTTTTCTTGTAATGTTGATTTATTGAAAACATTTTGCAATTGGAATTTATTAGAAGCTTTTCTTTCCACAGAGATTGTTGCAAATTGAATAATGGAGTTATAAAAGCATTATTAATTGAGGTACATTTTGCTCATAGCACCTTAAATGTTCCTTTTTAACCACCACATATTTTCCTGTTCTACAGGGGAGCAGGTCAAGGAACACGCGCAACACATGAAAAAAAAAACATTTTCAATACAAGAAGCCCTGCACAGAAATACATTTTTTCTGATATCCAAAATTTTCTTCATTGAAAACACTTCGCGTCATTTCAAAACCATATTTGTAGAAGTTTTCAACACTTACCCAGAGATAAACTTGAAGAGGAAAAACAATTTGCCGCGATTTTAAAATTAACTGACAAAAATCTGCAAATGGAACTCAACTTCTGGAAAATGTTTTTTAGGACGCGTTGAATTAGCAAACAAAAACACAACAATTGCACAGTAACAGAAAGTTTAAAAACGCTGTCTTCCGAACAGTTCGTAAGTTAATCTTAATAAGTTAGAGGGATATTTGCACAACACTATTTGTCTATTTAAAGCGTCCAAATAAACCTGAGCAGACGACCAAACAAAACTTTTCTATGCCGCCATCAAAAGAAGCCTGTGTGTGTTAAAAATTTGCCATAGGTTGGCTTAGTATGCGAATGTTTCTTGAGGTAGTACTACACAAGTTCCACATTGTATGTGGAATTAGTTTGAATTAAAAATTCGAATCAAATAAAACCATATTTTTATAGAATCACCGAAATAAGCGTGAAGAGGAAAAATGTTTGCCACGATTTTAAAGTGAACCAACAACAATCTGCAAATGTTTTTTAGGATGCGGTAAATTACCAAACAAAAACACTATTGCCTAAGTAATAATGCGAGTTTTGAAAATGCTTTGTTTTTAGGTTAATCTCACAAAGTTAGCTAGAAATTTGCAGGACACTAAGCGTCCAAAAAACCTAAGCACAAGGCTTCTAAATAAAACTTAAATGCCGCCATCGAAGAACACTATTAAAAATTTGCCGAAATAGTAGCGAATCAGATTTGTTGAAGTAATAGACAGGTCTATGAGTTCCACATTGTGGATGTAGAATTACTTTGAATTAAAAACCTGAAATTTTATAGAAAAATAATTTAAAGAATTCCTTAAAACTTACCCAGTGATCAGCGTGAAGATAAAAAATTATTTGCCAGGATTATAAAAATTACTGACAGTAATTTACGAACGTTATTAGGACGCTCTGGAATTAACAAACAAAAACACAACTGCACAATAAGGCAACGCTTAGAAATGTTGTTTTGCAAACACTTGAAAAGTTCTTAAAATATTCTCACTGAGTTAGAGTGATATTTGCAGAAACAATAACTATCTAAATAAACTTAGACAGAAGCCGCCCAAAAAACGCTTCTCTAAAACTGCCGCCATCAAACCAAAGTAGAATTGATTGTGTATGTCAAAACCAAGTTGCCATAGTATGCGATGTTTCTTGAGGTACTATACTTCAATAAGTCCATGACTTCCACACTGCGGATCTAGATCAATTTGCATTAAAAAATTTAAAAAATATATTCGGAAAAAAGAGAATTCTGCTAATCCGGTTCTTAATCGGATCGATAGTCCCGAATAATTTAATAATACAACATAAACTGTATAAATTGTAATCAGTAAACTAATATATTATTACTATTGATTGATTTTTTAATCTTTAAAAATTCTTTCGCAACAGGCCTCCACAGTACGCGATCACTAAGTTGCTGCAGTTAGTTAAAACGTAATAAAAAATGTTTTTTTTTACAGCGTATCATATTGTTATTCTCCGCATAAATGAATTCTGGCAAATATTAATATGAAATGTGACCTAGATCATCTGTTCACATCTATAGTGTAGTACTAGTTCCACTTTACTATCATTTTTCCTGCGTGATTTATGTAGAAATAGGAAATTTAAAATTCTTCCGAATTGGGAAATTTTTTAAATCCACAAAAGAAACTTCTAAAAGAAAAACTATATTTACTAATAGTAAATATCTAATAGGTAGTTTCTTCGAATATTTCAAAATGCATCACAACGACCAGATTTCGAACGATTTTAGTAAATCAAGATTAATATGAACGCTAGAACTTGGCTCTTTCTCAACTTTTTTTAAAACATGTTTTTCATGCTTATTACGAGAATATTTATGGCATTATCATTTTTTGGGTCATTTGCATTCTTAATGTTTTCAATGCCCAAGCTTTTCATTTCAAGAAAAGTTTTAGTAGTAGGTTTAGTAAATTTCTTATCTCAGATTCTGGTAATATCCATTTTTTTCAGATTGAAGAGGTGGAAAATGTCCTGTAAATTACCACGCCAAGGGAAATTTTACGGGAAATTAGTGACATATGTTTTTCTTTAGAAAATATATGTTTTTCTTTGTCCAAAATTGATTGTTAGATTCGTTGACGAATTGTTAGATAATTTTGTGATTTGGTGTGTTTTTGTTATTTTACGTGTTTCAAGTATCCGTTTATTATTTGTTTATAGTTACAACATTAGACATTTTCTCATAGAATAAGCAAAAGCCATTGAACATCAACAATGGAACGTAACAATGGGTGAGAATCTTAAACGAGAAGAAATCATAGAAAGTCAGTGATTAATACAATTCTAATATCCAAGCTACACATATGTAAGACGCCAGGGACAAATGTCATCTCCCGGAGTGACCAGGAGACCACAGATGCATCCTAGAGAGATAATAACTCAGCATGATGAGTTAATTAAATATATAAATGAAGCCTGGATAAAGGTAGAAATCAAGTTATAATTAACACAATTAACAACTAATTATTATTGTTGTTGTATGTAGGTCACAGAGTCCGGTCCTCGAATATATAATCGAAGTGAAAACGAGCAGGCACGACTTCCTGGTTTTACACCTTTCGATTTAGAGGGATATTGGGGTCAACGACTTGTTAACAACATACACCTTTCCCAAGGACACCAATAAATTAGTCTTCACGTTTAACTCTGAGAAAGTAAAATTGATTCGATTCGAGCGTTTTTTCAATACAATTATATTAAGGCTACTAAAGCTGCCAGTAATCTCCGAAAAAAGTAATAATAATATGAATTCCAAAAACGTTTTATTCCACATTTACTGAGTTTATTTTATTGTTTTGACTATTCTGTACTTCACTGTGAAGTACATTATTTCTCTTGTAGTTATGAATATTTACTCTTAATATTTAATCAGCTTATAGCTGCGAAACATAGACTTCATATTTCAAGAACGAAAGTTATTGTAATGCAAATAGCATGTAAAGTACTGTTCTATAGACGAAATTAAAGCGTTACTATGATCAGATTCTTTTTATTTTCCTTATGTTGCTGCCTCTTGGCTTTAGTTATGTTTTTCTAAGCAATATGCCTTGTTTTTCTTTTCTGGATATTGCAGAAAGATAGTTTTACTGTTTCTGCTTTGTGCAAAAAAACACTTGTTCGTTTCACAAACTTCTTCAGATTTTAAAGCCATTTACTGCCTCATTATACATTACAAATAAAATGTTCATCGAATTTGTGTTGTTTTAATAAATTCTTCGCTTCCGTATTTCCCATTCCTTACCACGAAAACCCTCGTCAACTCGAGAATTTGTTCTAAGGTAACCTGTCGTATGTCCTTCACCAAAGAGTGAGCTGTGACGAATCCTTGCCAAACGCCGTTCATTCGTATACTAGATGTACAGATCTCGACAGACCCCATCTTCAATGATACCCAGATCCGCGAACCCCCCATGCCCCGTAAGCACTGAAATCAGCCAATTGATTTTTCCTCGCTCTCATGATAGGACTATAGAAGTCTGTCAGCAGCCAATTTTGGACCCAGACTAAAGGCTAATTTAGTCTGTCTACCGATCCCAGAAATATTTGAAAAAAATCAATAAAAGGCAGTCTGAATCAGTCACACATTCAAATTCATAATTTTCATTCAGTTCTTTTCGATAATTTGAATGCTTTTTCACAAAATAATTCCCACAAACAAAACTAATTTGAACTCTCCAAATCCAGAAATTACAACTACCAAAAGAAAAAACTTCATTAATAATTTTAGTTCGTTTATTAAAATCATAATGTTTTAAACCATTTGCCGAAGAAGTTTGTTGATCTTATCTTCGCGATTACCGAAGTCACCTCCTTCGACGTAGTGGTTGTTCTTCTTGCGCCACCCTCCAGTGGGGGTATTGAGTTTGAATGGCCACAGGAAGTTAGAGGCGTACTTGAAATTGGGGCCGACGGTGAACAGTTCATGAACCAAATCTTCGGCACACTGGAGACCGTACTTCTTCCTCATTTTCCGTTCAATTACGAAATTGTCTGTGATTGGAATGCGTTGCTTGTGGTGCTTCACAAATCCACGCTTGTAAATCAGTTCGCGAACAGACTTCAGATTGGGGTAGCCCCAAGTAATGTAGGGCTCGGCAATGCGGAGCATGTTGATTGTTGCCTTGTTCAATTTAACGAAGACTCCATTGTTGATTTGCCGCAAGCGGAACAGTTGGAGTACTTTGCGTACTTTGGGTGCAACTTTGTTGATACTGGAATGAGAGTAAAAAAATCATTATTAAATTATAGATTGTGATTTTGTGTAGATTACACAAATATAAAAAACATTTGCATTGTGGATTGGTTAGTTGGCGATTCCAGTGTTTTACTGCTCAGCAACACCACATTTTCAAGTCATATTTCAAAGCGATGGTCTGACACTTCATTTGGAGCAAACATTTAACATCAAAATTGTTTTCTACTGGATTATGCCGAACGTAAATTCATTTTGACTTATTTTGAAAGAATCCCGGCATGTTACAAAAATGATTTTTACTCACCCACGAATACGAATGACAAAAGCGAGGTTACGTTCTGCTGGTACGTAAAAGTGGCCCTGTTTCTTGGCAAATCGCTTCAATGTGATCTCCCTACGGTCAGCCTTGGCATATTCATGGGCGTACTTCTCAGCGCGAAGGAAATTTTCACGTTTCCTCAGAGAGATCACTGTGCGACGTTTCAGCTTCCTCTTAATGAGCGAAGCATGTTTACTCAGTCGCTTCTTTTGCACTTTCAACTTTGATTCCGGCACAGCGGGAAGTTTTTTTGCTTCGGGTTTTTTCTTTTCGGCAACCGTCATCCTAAAAATTGAATATAAATGATAAACTTATCTGAATTTCCACCCAAAATAGTGAAAAAATATTAAAAAATATTAACCTTAATCCGTCACTTTGCACGTTCTGGAGGAAAAGGAGGAAGTCGTGTTAAGTTGGTATTGTTGTATTGAAAAATTTAGTACAGAGTGCTGCCAAGATGAGAAAACCTCTGATTGAGAAATTAATTGGCTCTCTATATTTAAAACATATTGTCGCGCTAACTGATCATAATGTCAACCAATAATTTATTAAATGGACATTAAGAATTGTTTTATTTACTTCAGCACCTGTGTTTTATACTTGTATAAAACATAACCAAATTTTTCAGCTGTTGAAACGCGTACAAAAGCGCCTCTGGTGGCGAAATTCGAAAATTTCCAATGTCTTTAAAAAGAACAAGTAAAATATCGTATTCGTTAGACTTCTT
This sequence comes from Leptogaster cylindrica, assembly GCA_963082835.1. Taxonomy (NCBI): domain Eukaryota; kingdom Metazoa; phylum Arthropoda; class Insecta; order Diptera; family Asilidae; genus Leptogaster; species Leptogaster cylindrica. The sequence goes on along the minus strand of OY720105.1, from coordinate 20,134,036 downwards.
TATTCTTAAATATTGTACCAACAACTATTAAATTATTTACAGTAAATCACCCCATATTTGATTTAGTTACAAAGAAAATATTCATATTTCGCTGTTCGCAGCGTAAAAGGCGAGATGAGTCAAAAAAAAACACTGATCAAAAATTATAAAAATAATCACATTTGTCGCAGAGTAAGCTTAACTTTTTTGAATTATCTTCGTCCTGTGGTTCTGTAAAAAACACGGGTTGATGTTTGCACTTATTGAAATGCAGAGACAGGACATTTTGTATGCGCTCATGCAACTCTTGTAAACTCCCATTATACCGAAAACTAAAAAAACAATTAACAAAATTACATTCAATTACAGATAAGTTGTTACCTTTCTCCACATTCGCAATTTACGTCCAATAATCCTTGTTTAAGTGCGCACTTTTGACACAGCGGACAGAACACCACTTCATCGGACAATAACTCCATCAAGTAGTTTTCCTGCTCCTCGTAATCAATTAACCAGTCGTTTATTTCTTGTGCCATTTCTTCGTATATCAATTCCTGCATTTTTAGATCCTCTTCAAGTTCCGCTAGCTCCTCACGCAGGATCTGCTTGAAGAGGTTCTAAAACAATACATAGTTTATTTAATTAATTTTTGAATGCTTCTGTTTACCTTTTCCGAATCTGTATTTCTGAAGGAGTCATGATTGGCCTCTCGAGCGTTCTTTACACGAGCTCTGCATTTCTTCAATAATGATTTTTTAAATATATTTCTAGTAAACAATCAAAAGGAAAAAGGATCATACCTCTCTGAGAAAGTCTCTTACTTTCGGGGAACCAAACTTGTATCTGTAAGCGGCATTCTTTGAGCGTTGCTTTTGTTCGGGACTCGTACAGTAAACAACATTAACAGGGCAATTTAAAGCCATGATTAGGAATAGTGATTACTAATTTCACAAATAGTTTACCAAACAATAATCAACTCCCGCCAAGTGGAATTCTGAAGTTTCTTCTTAAACTGCTTACAGCTGATTCATGATTGTTAAGGTACATTCAAGGTCAAAAATATGGTACTCGTTCCGAGACAAAAACCTTTATCCGCGCGGAAAATCAGAAATAACGGTTACTTTTTATCAAATTAACCTAATTTTTTTGTACAAGTTCTAGAAGATCTAGATAAATTTCCAGATGTAATTTTCTGTAATTTTACTGCATTATTAAGCCTTTTTTGAGAACAATCTATGCTGCTCATCGCATACTTTAAACACATTATTTTAGTTCATTCTTCAATTTGGAACCAATTTCCTATAGTACTGTATCTTTTATTTGATTTTTTTACGTGGATATTTTGAGAACGTATCTATCGCGTAAAAACTTTTGTGTACTTTTAATTAATATTGTATTATTTTTGATTTTAAACACCTAAGACATTAAAAACCACGGCGGCGGTTAAATATTTATTATTTCGAAAAATTTATTCAGAATTACACAATTATTAGTATGTACATTAATATAAACTTTAGGATGTTCTATAGTAGTTTACTCTTAAAACCCACTGTTGCAGCTTCGACATAATTTAATTACAATCGCAGTAATGGTCAAAAAAAGCACGTTGATTAAAAAAATAACTTGTTGCAAAATAACAATATAATTATAGCAACCTATTTGAAAATACTTAGTAAACGAAAACCGAAATTACAATACAAAATCGTAGTAAGTAAATTTGAATTTTCCGATCAAAAATGACTATAAAAACTCCCGAAAAATTCAGCCGCTTTCTGGTATACGCCGAGAGTGATTCAAATAAAAGTAAGGCTCTGGTTTCCACCGAGAATTATTTTGAATTTAAATATTCATTCTGGTATACCTACGCCGAATAATAAAATTTTTTACAAATCTTATTGTTAGAAGTTTATTCTGGTATACGCCGAATAGTACATACAAATATTATTTAAATAATGAATAATTCATTCATTCATTCAGAAGGTTTAGATTTAAAATTTAATTAATTTGTCAGTTAATGTTATTGTTGTTTGTGATTTAGATTTAAAATTTGATTAATTTGTGAGTTAAATGTTGTTGTTGTTTGTATTATTGTATTCTTGTTTGAAATAATTAAAGCTAAATAAAAAATAGATTTTTTGTCACTAAATAAGTGTGTTTCAAGTTAAAAGAATCTTGCATCCAACAAACCTATACAGTTTGTCATGTTTTTAATATTTCAATTTTTCATTAATATTACAGTTGTAAAACGCTGCAACACCCTAAACTAAACTACTTATAGTAGTTTAGTATATAATTAATAATTTATAATTATTATGTTAAGCAGGCTTGGTTGAGTTTATTCTTAAATGTTAAATTTAATTTTTTCCCATCTATTGTATATTATTATGATTACTGAAGAAGAATCTATCCAAAGATTCGAAACGTTTAATTATAATAAATAAATTAAAAAGACTGTATTGCCTTTAACATTAAAGAATTACATAACAGTCGACAGGAGTTTATAATTAGTAATTAGTTGAGTTTTGTTCTGTTTGTGAGCGCATTTTTTATTATTTTTAATTATTATTGAAAATTTATTGAATAAAGTTGTGTGCGGCAAGTGATATCGGGTTTGAATTTTTGAATTGCTTCAAAGTTATACTTATACTGCGAATAGCCGTATAGGAATACTCTCAGAACATCATGTCCCTATTAAAATATTTCTAATATTAAAAAGGCATTCGCGCAGCTGTGCTTAAAGTTGACAATAATATAGAAAGGAAAGACCTAATTAACTAATATATACGATTATCTATAAGAAACACGAATATCATCGTTCACAGAAAGCCGAAAGGCTGCTGTTCTGTATGTTAAATACGCTTTCCTAAATCATAATAGTTTCATTTAGGGATGCGACCCGAAACGACATTCGAATTAACGATGCTTCTGCAATTGTAGCGCAGATCTTCTGAGCTGACCGTTGAGCATACGTGTAAATGCATGAAATATGAAATACTCTGTGAATAAAGTAATAGAATTTATTTTTTTAAGAGAGCTACGCAGTAGATATATTACACTTGAAGCCCGGAACAGTAATCACAGAAAAATAGAAAATCATATTAAATGAACTTGCGGAATTTTGCGAACCATAACAATTTAAATTCAGGCCCGTCATATGATTTTATACCTAATTTTATTCAAGGGTTCAAGGGATTGAAATTTTAGTATGTTATTCTTGAAACCATAAACGATTGAAAAAAAAAGATTTTCGTAAAAGTGTCACACAAATATATAGTTATACAATATACACCTTATATTATTACTTATGAATTTTTTCCTAAACGCATTCTATACACCCAATCATTTCGCTGGGTTTTTCACAAAACCCTTGGGCTTCAAAGGGTTAAATTCGCCTCAAGTTCATAACTATTCTCGTGGTCAAGTAAACTTATTTTGATTTTGATTTCCGCCTCGAAGCGAAGCCGGAATCAGCCCCTCGCAAGCGTTGTAACAAAACAGAAGAGTCAATCTGGCACAACACTGAATCTGGTGTTCAGATACATTTTAGCGTTTGAAGGGCGCTAAATCGGTTTTCGCGAATAATACTTTAATTTCCCGTCCCGAGCAAATTATTCCGCGGGGCTTTCAACCGCAACGCGAATGATCCCAATCAGTGCTGCAGCGGCGGAGCGAAAAATGGCACTCGCCTTGGTGCTAACCGTTTGCGATTTAGTGACTAATTTACCCCAACTGGAAACACAAATATTTACCAACGTTTGATTTACCAAAGAAAAACACTAACTAATATTGTCAGAATCAAATATTTATGTTTTGTCCAATTCAATGTGATTGATTTGTTTAATTTGGCTTCGATGCGGAAGTGATTCAGATTCAAATGATTCGTCATTTTTGGTGTGTGTTTTTGTAACGTTCGTCAATTAGGATTAGATTATTATCTTTCTCCAAAATTAAATGTTGTATGTTTTGTACGTCTTGCGAGATTCGTATCCCAATGAATTCAGTATCATTTGGACAAACAATCTGCTGAGTGTCCCCGAGTGTGCAGTGCACGCACAGCGTGCAGATTTGGTTCTAAGTTTTGTTTAATGACGAATTTCGTATTTATTTTGTGAGTGAAATGCAAACAGCTTTGCATACTTAATTAGTTGGGGCTTGCCCGACAATTGTTTGGTTGCGGATCACAACGTCCACTAGTCTACAATATGGTCATCATTTCTCAGAAAAATATTTCGGCATTGGCACTTTGGTTAGAGTCGATGAAAAGCAAACTCACTTCGCGTTCTGATTTTGCAAGGTACTGAATTTCCTAATTCTTTTGTTTAAGAAGAGTACCAGCTGCTTTGGACAATGACGCACTTTTGCATTAGATGCAGTTTCCCTGGAGGGAGGATGCTGGGCTTTAAAATTCACATAGAAAATTGGAATTAATAATTAATTCCAACTGCAACATATTGTAAGACTATTTCTCAAAATTCTTCAAAGTGCATGCAAATTTGTTAAGCTGAAGTACACCAAATATTACATATGTGTAGTTTTGAGTTGAGCACAATGTTTACAAAATATTTTCATTAGTTATACATTCCTGATGCAAGTGGGAGTCATGTTGTCCAGGAATAACTCGTCCGCAGTCGACATGCACATAAACGCAGATCCAGCATCCAAACTAGGTTGAAGTTATTATTAGATCGCATTTAGTTAGACCACTATTTGATAGATAAATTTGTAGTATAAACAAACATCTGGTTAGGTATTCTTTTTTTGTAGTATTGCATGCCTCTATAAATCAAATTCGGACGATCGTTCGGGTTTGCTTCAAACAAGCTTGAATGAGATGATCTCGAGGATCCTCGGAAATTATGTAAACTGGAACTGTTTGATGTCATTAAATTTGGGGATATAATGAGACACTTTGGGAACTGCTTTGTACATTTTAGAATATTTTATTAACGCCATCTATTGTTTATGCAAATGATTATTAAAAGAAAAACGCACATGAATCATGATATAATAAGAGTTAAATTACAATATGATTCTTAAAATTTAGGAATTGGTCCAAATAATTTATGATTAAAGTTTACAAATTGTTGTGTTAATGTCTTTTCTATAAGTTTATTAAAGTTAAAAGTTGCAATCATTTGAGAAGTAACTATATTTAAAGTTTTTCAAAGTATTCAAACTAGGAAAATGCAATCTATGATAAAAATGGCTGGCACCGGTTAATGTCGATGGTTTTGTAAACTTTTGTAACATTTTTAGATTCCTTAAATTGGAAGTTATTTGAATTTTTACTGTGGAAAAAGTTGTTAAAGTTAAAAAGTGAATTCAGCAAAGACTTGTTGTATTGAAGTAAGAAGTTGGTTTCAAATGCATGTATTTTAGGTGAACAGGGAACCTTGAACATTGAAATGCCTTATGTTGTAATTGTGTCATACTTATTCACTTTCTATGAAAGAAAAACATTAGTTTAACAAAAGCGTTCTTCAACAGAAAGCGTTTTTTAAAGGATTACGAAAAAGGATTGTAGCACTTCTGCATGCTGTATTTACCCCGTGTCCTTTCATCGTTTTTCTGATTCCTTTATTTTTATTCTTCTATTCCCCAAGAATTGAACTAACATTTCATTGTTAGAATTTTCTGCAGAGTATTTCACATATCCTCAATACCCAAGAGATGGATTTGGCTATAGAATATTTTTCCCTCGAAAAATCTAGAAGTTTATTACAAAATAAAATTTGTAGAATCTGTCTGGAAGCGTTCCGAATGAAATAAATAATAAGAAAATTGTTTGTGAATTTGATAGTACGTTCACAGTTGGTGATCCTATCTTATAGTGACGATATCCTTCGCAAAAGTCAATTTAACTAGCACACAAAGTTGCAGTAATTTGCCTGACAATTTGCAGGGCATCCCGAGTCCAGGATAATTTTCCATAAGCTCCGACGACAGGACACAGGAGTGAATCTTCTACTAAACGCACACAATACTGCTATGTTTGCCAGGATATCTGATTTCGTAGCTCATGAAGTCATGAGTCAATTGCAGGTCAACTTTCAGTTATGGCCATTAAATCTTGAGGGATTGCAGGTACATAATACTCAGCAGGATATGCATGCATATTACATTCTGGGTGGAGCTTGGGAGCAACAGCCGGATCCTCCTGTGAGCTCCTATTTTGGGATGATGGCCCTCCAGAAATTCATCCGGAGTATGAGTACTGAGTAGCATTGCATCCGAGTTGCTCCAGATTGTTTGTCGAAAGTCAGATACGAAAAATTAGATTTCCCTTAAATACAAAAGAACTTGCCTTTTGGAAATTTGGGTGGTTAGTGAAATAATATGTTTAAATATTCCGAGTGGTGTATTCCAGCATTGTGACTACCTATGCGAGTATTTCAACTTTAAAGTGTGGTTTGTTGATTTTCATAATACACAACTTTACTAAACAATTAATTCTATTTGATAATTTGAAGTAATTTTGCATAACATTGTGTGTTTTTGTTGGTTTTAATTAGTTTTTGTGGTGCAAAGAAAATATTTTCCGCTTTACTAGAAACAAATGTTTTACGATAAACGAGCTTAAAATGTAAAAGAAAAAGTCCGATTTGCATGATGCGCAAGATCCAATTTAATTAACTAAAGAAAATTAATTTCGATGCAAATTGAACGGAAGAGCTGCTCCGTGTTTTCACTTTTCTCGGAATGCTCCAATTAGCGGGAAGATTGCTCAGCGTCTCTCGTGAGAACTGCCAGCTGTAACCGCACCCCGAATCTAATTTTGTGACTGATCCTCGCATATCGGAAATCATTTTCCGGAAAACGCGGTAAGAGCTTTTCTCGATCATCGAAGCTGCTTGCTCGATCATCTGTTTGCAGTCATAGCAGACATCTTCAAGATGTCCATTCGCTTCCGTGGATTTTAAATCCGGGCATCTAGTGAAACATCCTAAAAACTCTTTCAAGTGCTTCAAGTGGTGGTTGACGAATTCCGAGACTCCCCCGAATTGGGTTCCGAGCGGAACTTCGTCCCATTTCATTTGGTGAACTGGTGGCGATCTGACGAGTTTCGCCGGCCGGTGATGCGACGGTGACCTATTAACCGCCAATAGGCCGATCTTAACCCGTTCGCGGTCGCGTGCTCGTGGCGTGAAGTGTTGCGTGAATGCTGTTCGTGCTTTCACGGTTTCTGTGTTTTTGTGTATCGCGATGGGTGCTGGAGTATGCAGCTATGCAACTGCAGTGCAATCGGCTGCTTGCGAGAAGAATTTGACACAATTGATAGCAACAAGTGTGACGTGCCTCTTCCTCCTGGTCGCCGGGAGCTGCTTTCTGTTCAGCCGCAGGACGAGGTGAGTTCCTTCTATAGAATATGTACTGCTTTAAATCGCTGCATTTAGAATCTCATTACAAAATATGTTAATTATTGGAAAAATAAGGAACATTAGCTGCAATTATTCAATTACTGCTGAAATTAACACGTAGGGATTTTCTGAAAATGGTTAATATTATGTTTTGTTAATGCGTGTTTGTGGAATGTTTAGTTAATACATAGTTACAAAAAGTATTTTATAAAGTTTTCCCGTATCTTCAATAGTTTCTGAAATATGAGCCGCAGAAAGTCGCTAATTACTTATTCGATTCCTAATTCTTATAATTTTCTCTTTAACACTCGATTAAATGTAAATGTAAAGCATAATTTTTGGGAAGATTATTGTAATACATCTATAGGTACAATTTTAAATGTTGTATTAATCATTTATGTTATAATATTGTACTTATGAAATTTTCCAAATCCTGGCCTATGAAATTCATTTTAGCAAGTAAACTTCTTTCGGCTTTTATACTGAGACTTTTTAGTTTAAATTATGTTTAACAATTCATAACAGCGGTTTTTATCATAAATTATGCATTTCCCGAATATTGTAAAATGTTTAATATACAAAACCGGAAACTCAGAGGAGATTTTTACAAAATTTACTGAAATCAAGTAAAATTGAGATAAATGGTGAATACCACAAAGTACGCAAAACTCTGCATTTGTCAAGAAACAATTTTCGTGATTAAATTAAAAAAAAAAATTCGTTTTGAGTTGTGTTATTAATTGTTACAATTCCACAATTACACTGTGTCAGAAAAATTGATCCTAGTTTCACACGGACCCGCGGCAAAAAAAATCATCCAATTTAAACGATACGCAGCGTGTTAAAAAATATACAATTATTTTTCGTTTCTCCTCAGGTGTCCTGGCGCTTTGCTGTCCTTCCACAACCTGCGCTCGGCGAGTGGATTAATGCTTTTGGTCGTCAACTCCCTGGAATTCGCCAGGGCATGTCTTCCACTAAATGTAAAATTGGGCGGTCGTGTTCCTGTCACTGCTCCATTTGTTGCTGCTAATTCAATTCTAGCAACATCTGCAACAATTACCCTCATTGCGTACCATCGTGTTGCAGAAGTAAAAAATTTTCCAGGTAATACAGACGCAATTCACACAAAAAGAGTTTTTCCTGTGCTTTATTTTTGTGGTTATTGCAAAAAATCCGTTTTCAGAATATTTGTACCTGAGCGGGTTATTGGAGCTGGTCCTTGTAACAGTCCGGGTTTATAAATTAACAGAGCTCGCTCAAAGTCACAGCGTTTGGGAGCTGGAGTCGTTCCTGCAGGCGAGCTCAGGGCTGCTCCTGGCCAGCATGGCAGTTTTGGATTCGTTCACCATTTACAAAGAGGTAATGAAATTTTTATATGCACACTCTGCATCGACTTGAATAAAAATAAACCACGTGTTTGTGTTAAAGCGAGCAGATTTTTCGATTATTTACATTGCATTGTGTAAACTTCTTGTGATGGCTGAAGGAATTTGCAGGAATTCAAGAGAATTCATTGAATGCTTGCTGATTACTAATTCGTTCGCCGAAAATTTAATTTGGTTAATATTGAGAGTATTGCTAATTTTTGTGATCCACGTGGCGCAATTATTTGTTTTGTTTATAACATATATTTATAGCTCGTGAATACTACGAAATCTATTTACCTTCAATTACAAAGATACAGATAAATACCTCGTTTAATTTTTCTGCGAGCATAAACAATTGTAAATTATGTAAAGTGCTATTTATTAAGCTATTGAAATTTAAGTGCAAAAAACCGGTAAGAATAATGAACCATCATCATTTCAAATTTTAAATAATTCTTATTGTATTCAACTTTCACTTTCAACAACTTTTCATGTTTAATATTTTATTTCGAGTAAATGCAATTAAATAACACCATTTCTTTGTCTTGCTATTAAATTACTTGCCAGTTGGTTCTGAATTTTTTATTGTGCCCTAAATTTTTGTGAAGTTTTGTACGATATTCTTTGACCTGCTTGAAGAAGGTCAACAATTGTTCGTCTCTGCATTTCATAGCAATTTATTCCCTTTTAAAGTAGGAAAACATTTGCATTATTAAAGACATACACACATGCTTTAAGCATTTACATACTTTACATATCCAGACATGAGCACTTAAAACGTAAGCAAAGGATTGTCTTGTTAGGAAAGAAGGGCTTGGCAAATGCAAAGGTCCTCTAATTATGCGTTGCAATTACCAAGTGGACGTCCTCCTCAGTTAAGTCGAAATGTTATTAGAAAGAACTAGTCTGAGATTGCAGTTTTTATTAGAATTAAAGATTGCTCTGCATTTTGCGGAAAACTCAAGTTACCATTCCAATTATATTTACACTAAAAGAACTGACGATAGAAGAATTTAAAAAAATATGTGATAATAGTTTGTGCAACGGAACGGAATCCATTATTCAAAAACTTTAAGAATGTTTTTGAAAAACGTTTTGACTGATGAGATTTCATGATATTCGCTTCGGATTTTCGTCTTGAAGTTGTTCACAACGCATTTATAGTTGACCACGATCAATAATGGCAGATAATCCAGCCATTATTACACCACCCATTAAGGACAAAGATGACAACAGAATTGTTGCCCTGGAAGCCGAGAAAGTTTCTTCAATTCTGTAAGTACACTAAAAGAACGGAAAGTTTTCAAGGCGCGATTATATCATGACCAAAAACAGTTTATCTTGGTCTAAAACCAGCAACGACTGACCAAAAATTGTTGAGGGAAATTAAGTATTCTGCGGCTTTTCCTAGTGGAAGCAATTTTCCGCAAAACAACTCCTTTGTATGAATAATAGGATGCTATCCAAACGAACCGCAGTCTATTATGATAATGGAACTTGAGAATTACAGTGACTTTCTGGTGAACTTAAACAATTGAGCATTTCTGAAAATGTTGAAGGTATTATGAAGAAAAGTTTCTCTTGTTTGTTTCTGTGATTCACATTGCTAAAAATGCAACAGAATAGAGGAGAACCATTTTTTGTACTTATTCAAAGTCTTTGCAAGTTTACAAACTTCCAAGCTGTATTTATTTCACGTAGAGAATTACAACTAATTTGCTCGTCCTTAGATACAGCAAAGTCCTCGAGGAAAGGCGCATTTCTTAGGGTTTGGTATGAAGACAGAGCAGAGAATAGTCCTTCCTGGTTGGTGCGGAAGTTGCAATATACGTTAATAGGCAAATTTTAAAAATAAATGAGGAAACAGTCAGCGTCTATTATTTAGAAGAATGGCATAACAAATTTTGAAATATCTTGTGATAAGATTTTAAGCTTTTATTGCTTTAAAGTGGGCGCAATACGTATGCTTAAAAGTAGCAGACAATTATGTTTTTGCACAATTTTCATGTGAAATATGAAATAAAATAAAATTTACATAATTTTTTTAATTGTTCCAAAAAACAAAAACACGTTAAATATAATACATGTTTATGTTAAAATTCTTTTCTTTCATTGAATTTTACTTGATTTCTGTAAACAAGAAGTCACTAAGCCATGAGTCGAGAGGATAAAATGTGTCCGCTCATGGCATTGAGCGCTTTTCATTTTGACAAAACTATTCACTTGTTTTTAATCACAACTCGGCAATGGAACAATTTTACTTTTGTTTTTTTGAATTGCATGCCCACTCGCGGGGTGAATGGATTTGGCAGATTAATGTAAATGGGAACGCAATGCAATCACAAACTTTGGTGAATTCGTTATGTGCATTTTATTTATTCCAAATTTCTGATCTTTTTGGCCATTTATTAAGTGCCATTTCAACAAAGTTTTATAATTTAACCGTTGTAACTTGATTGAAGTGATGAACATTCAAAAAGTCCTTGATTTAGGTTATTTGATTGAAATTCGGCATTTTTTAGACAGAAGTATAAAACACAATGTATTTGCCCGGACTTTAATTAAGTTGTTGGAATGACTGCCGTTATGGTAAACATTTGCACGAATTGAATTAAAAATTGGTGATTGTTATGATTTTGAAATTCAGAAATAATTTACTTCCCCGTAGTTCTTAAATGAAATTTTGGATATTAAGTTATTTTATAAAATTCAATTTGAGTGTCATTCAAAATTCGAATGTTTCATATTATGTATAATTGTATTACGAATTTTCGGAGTATTCCTTTAACAATCGTGAAATTTTTAATTCTTTTTTTCAAAATTCATTCTAATAATTTTATATGCCCTTAGAAATAAACTATTCTGTTGTTCGAATACATGGAAAAACTTCTCTATAACCACAAGTTGGAAAGTACCATAAAGTACACCTTTCACAAGAGCCTTTCATCCATGAAAATTCTCTAAAGCATCAGGATTGAATCGATTTTCCCTCAACGCAAATCAGTTTACGATTTCAACACAGACTTTATGTGCCATTCAAACCCAAAATGCCATTATCGCAACAGAATCCTGTAAAAACTTAATTCTACGTTGACACAGTGCGGAGCATTCGACAGAAAAATGCATTTGCGGTTTTTTATTTTATCCATTCTGTTAAGTATGTCCTTGATACATAATCCACAGCTTTGAAAAAGAAATGTAACGGAAATTTATTTTTGAAGTTAAGTAATACTCACCTCGAAGTCGAGATCCTTGCGGAATTGTCGAACCATGAAGCGCATAAAGAAGTGACATATGATCTCAGCAAACGGGACGCATTGCTTCCTGAAAAGGATGACTTTTTAGTTGGAAAAGAAATATCTGCTGTCCATAATAAATGTCGCAATAAAACTTTTATTAACGTGTTGAAAAATTATTTATATGAAAGCACTCATCGCAAAAATATTGTTATTTCAGCAATGCATATGAAGTTCTAGTATTAAAGGATATTGTTGAAGTCATTTCATTTCAGTTTTCGATTATCAATTCTGTTTTATTTTCGGAATAGAAAAACCTTTTCACTGGTTCTTGTTAATTCAACTTGCTCTTTGAATTTATTTCGTACCAGTTTTATGGTTTGGAAATAATTGAGTGAGTTTCCGAATTCTTTCAGGAATTCTTCCTTAATTTCAAATAATTGCAAATCGTGCTCCTTTTGATGGGATAAGCCTAATGTGTTCGGGTTGGTATATTTCTCGTTGTCTTGGAATGAAATATGAACACGACGTCATGTGGATTCACATTCAAGGTTGGAATTCCAATTAAAAAACGGTTTACGATGCCGGGGATATAAATGGATTTTTTAATACACTTTTAATAATTTCAATACAGTTCGTTAATCTATAATTTCTGGAGATATTCATTAAAAACAGAAATGCCATAATCAAATATTATTAAATGCACTTTTTTGGGTTTCGTAGGGGCTTAAACCAAAAAGTGAAAGAATGAATGGATCATCCCCGAGAAGTGAAAAAGTTGGGTACAAACATTCCATAGCGCCATTTCCATCTAAAATACTATTTTGGTGGCTTACCCCGCTTCTGTGGCGAGGATATCATCAGCCCTTGGAATTAGAGGACTTGGGCCATTTACGGGAAGAGGACAGTGCCAAAACTTATTACGACCAATTCGTGTTCATCTACAAAACCAGAGGTGTAAGTAAATTTGTCCATCACGAAAGATTTAACCAAGCATATATAAAATGATATTATTTTAATAACTCTTAAACACTTTTAAATCCACACTTCTATAATCCATTAACACTGGATTCAATGAATCCCAACCGCAAATTTTTCCACATACATTCACTGTGTGTATGTATAATGATAAATTAATTTATAACTGATAAAACTAAAAGGTCAATTGCGATGGTTGCCGCAGGATAAAATTTAACCCCATGTGATGGTCATTGTAATGTGGCTGCTTTAACGCGATTCATAAGATATTTTTTTTACAAATATGAATGGAATAAACGAGTATTAATAAACATACATACATATGTGTATATGTAATTAGCCTTTTGGCGGATCAGGAATTGATTTTCAGACATACGGAAATGTATTTAATTGACTTGGTTTCGATTTCTCTTTGCTTAAATGAAATTGCCATTAAATGGATGTTGTAAGTGATTCCAGATTCGTAGCTCGTAACATTGAATCAAGCAAATGAGCAATTGAAATTTTCAAATATGCAATCAACTGCAGGATAATTGTGAAGTCACTGAGAAATTGTCTAGTGTTTAACATAATATTTTGATGGCAATAATTAACAGGAAATTTTATTTGTTTTCATACATAATTCCAAATTGAAATGTAAAACTGAAATATTTCTCTGTAAACGTATAATTACTGAACGTCAATCCTCATTACTCATTACCATGAAAAGGGCATTAATTATTCGCTCCATGAAACACTTCATTTGCATTATTTTTGCATATTAATTTATATTAAAGAAAACTCAAGCATCAAAATATTCACGAGTGCAGTGTCCTATTGCAGGATCGAGAAAATGTTGATAATCTTAACATACTGACCTTGAACTCTCATTGTATAGATATCAGCACCGTCCTTGTGGTTGTGCTACGTGAAAAGCAGCTGGAAAATGTTTACTTTGGGTGGTGCACTCAAGCTCCTCGGTGATTTATCAGCGTTAGTGGGTCCTTTGTCTATCCATCAAATAGTAGAATTTATTGAGCAACAGTATGAAACAAGAAAATTTCATCAAACGCAACAAATGACCTCTAATGACTCATCAATTATCCAGAAAGGTTACAGTGGTTATAGTGGTGGTGACTTTAAAAACTTAGAGTCCGGTCAAGATGTAAAGATTTACTATCCTGACTGGAATGAATTGCTGTCGAACGGATGGGTGATTGCCTGGCTGGTCCTGATCGCATCTATAGCTCAGGGTGGTCTATCTCAAGCCTCCACACATCTTCTCAACATGACTGGTATCCGCATTAAAACATCTCTGCAAGGGTTGATTTACCGCAAAACATTGCTACTCAGCTCCAGCTGTCTCATAGATGCCAAAGATGAAGGTAAGAATCATCCTGTTCACAGCCATCGTAAGGAGCACCCAGGCTGTGCCAAAGATGTCGGCGCAATCACAAACCTAATGTCGGAGGATGCACTTAATATCATGTCATTTTTCTGGATTGTACACTATGTATGGACCATTCCCCTCAAGGTGAGTACAATAAATAGTTGGCCATCCCTTATTTGCTTCCCTTTCATTTGCTAATCATTTCCTAAATTACACCCTTTGCTCCTTCAGTTTTTCTAAAAAGGCTCGTGTTCTTTCAATCCCAACCTTGTTAATAATTAATGTACATAAATTACTTTTCGGGCACTTTATCGGTTTCCGGATAGCAAATATTTGTACAGACTTACATTATACACCAGCCTAATTTTAGTATTCGAGGAAGATAGGTAAGCAGCATCTGGGCCCGACCCGCTGAGGTTCTATATATTCACAACTACACGCAGAAATTCGGTTTCCATTATTTAATTAGTATACATTTTTTTGCTATCTACATGCCTCTAATTAATTTACATATCCCGTAGTCAGCCGGTTCGTCGGATACCTAACTTTTCCTGTACTTAGAGCATTATACTTGCAGATAGGACTAGTCATGTACTTGCTGTATTTGAAATTGGGGGTAAGTGCCATTATTGGATCGTTCGTGTCTATCCTGACCATAACGCCCCTTCAGTTCTTAATTGGTAAAGCAATGTCTGCCAATTCGGAAACGGCTGCGGTAAGATATATTTGCGTGTGATTGTTCCTTATTTTTATAATTTACTTTGTATTTGTTTGCTCAGAAATGCACCGATGACCGCCTCAAGTGGACTAATGATGTTTTCTTGGGTATTAAACTTATTAAGTTGAATGCATGGGAAAAGGTTTTCCAAGACAAACTTCTGACGACAAGAAAAAAGGAACTTAAATATTTGAATAGAGACTCAGTTTATTGGACCTTGATGAGTAAGTATACGTACAATTAATCTATATATTTGCCGTATTCTATAGCAACTACTTTGTGTTTCAATGATGCTTATGTTCCAATATTGCTGATCTAAATTTATGTGGAAAACGTTTTAAATTGCGGGAATGTAAACCAGAATGCTAGCGAACCTTACTTGGAAAAATTCATTGGCTCCAATTATCTATAGATAAATAAAAAAAAAATCACCTGTTAAATGTTATAGTATTATTAAATCATAGGTTTACGTATTTGGTAAACTAAATTCTGCCATAAGCATGCTGTGAATTTTTATGGATATGATTTTGATAAGATAAAAATTTTTAACATCCATCGCTTTTCGCTAAACCAGGCAATTTAGTTAATCTTACTTATTTTTAATGTATATTAAAACAGCTTTTCCCTTCAAATATTTTTTTCAGCTTTCCTGACGCACGTCTCTTCAGTTCTAATAACTTTTGTCACATTGGCTGTATACATAAAATTTGAGAGTGCGAATCCTAATCCCAGCAAATACGTTCCCCAATTTGGTACTCGAGATTTGAATTTTACAAGCGACATTAACCAGGATCCATCCCCTGCGAATCAGGACTCATCATTCGGTGGAGTAGAGTTCACTGCGAGTCGCCTTTTTTCTGCTCTGGCACTATTCAACCAATTGACTGTGCCGCTGCTTATATTCCCCATAACCGTTCCAATAATCATTTCAGCAATTGTGAGTACGAAACGCCTGGAACAATTCCTGCAGGAGCCCGAAGTTCAGAAGGAATTCGAAGGCATTCGGAATATGGCACGTATTCTCAGTAAAAGTGATGCATCCTTAGATATGTATGAAGTCGATGAAAAAAATAGTTCCATTGATGCTAAGGAGAATACAGGAGAATCGGCTGGAACAAATGAACATGAAGGGCAAGGATTCCTGAATGCTACAAGTTGCGACGATAATAAGGTTCCTGTCGACGTGAAATTGTTCCCAAAAGTTAGTACAACCATTGGGAAGAAGGGAAAAGATCTCATACGTAATTCTCGGATAGAGAAGACTCGATGTCGCCAGAGGGTCTTCCCCAGAAAGGAATCAATTCAATTTCAAGCATCGGAAAATATTGCAGTTTCTGTACATGAAGCAGTTTTTTCCTGGGATAATTGCAATACGCTCCTGAAAATCGATAAACTTCAAATTCCTAGAGGTAAATGATTGCTTTGTGAATTATTATCAACAATTATCGAAAATACGTTTCCATAGCAAAATTAACAGTAATCGTTGGTAAAAATGGAAGTGGAAAATCGTCTTTGATTGCATCACTTTTGAAGGAAATGCAGCAAATTTCTGGCGAGGTTGCGTGGAATAAGTAAGGCTTTTGCACTCTTTTTGGTTAATTATAAGATTATAAAATACATTTAATCAAGTTTTTCGTATGTTGACCCATTAATCCAAAAGAAAAAATACCAATGCTGTTTCTTTAAGTATTTAATTATTCAATAAATACGCACGTGAAAGCAAAAAGCCAATCCATACAGGAATTTTCTGTTAATTTTGTTACCAAGATAATAGCGAATTGCGGGAAAAATGTAGCTTTGCCGTGATTACATTTGCTCACCCTACAAGATTAATGCAATCAGGGGTTGATCGTGCATCTATACATCTAATTTACAACAATGATTTCAGAATCATCCATAAATATATAATGTTAGAGACCCATCTACAAACTCCTAGCACTCATCCATTACAGAGTATTATGCATACATTAATTATCTATTGTGAGTAACACATTAACTGGGAGTCCTTTTGTGTTGATCCGTTTCCTTTCAAGGCACGTTATCCAGCACTGAGCAGTGAGCTACGAGAATATAGCAGCCAATAAAATTATCATATACAACGAATAAATTACTAGAATAAGGATTCTATTCCAGTTCTGGGGCAATGGGCAAGGAAATTGAACCTTTATTGCAGGAAGTTAGAATGTAATTATAAACATTGATTCCTTGCATTAATATTGCTCCATCCAGGGCGTATTTTTAGGTCGTATAGTTTTTGTCACTTACCACAAATCTCAGAAAATGATTTTGTGTATCAATTAATTATTGATGGACATCTAAGAGATATCTTTAGTCCTGGAAACTAAGTACTATTTCAGTTGAAATTTTAAATAGGGAAATTTGTAAAGTTAGCAAGTTTCCTATGCATAAATTGCTGTGAATTCATTCAGATGCAGACCAACTTCCGCCATTAAAATATTTGCGGTTGTCACGTTCCCATGGTCACACTGAATCACTTGGAGTAAATAATTTAAATAAATTGTGACCGTTTTCATGCACAAGCGCATACAAAACGAATTGCTGTTAATTTATTTAGAAAAGTTTTCTTGCAATTGTGGCTAACTAGTTCAGTTTAATTTAATATAAAACAAGCGTTCTCCACAGAACCGTTTGAATTGCCAACGGCAATCCTGGAAGGGAAAATTCATTCATAAGAATGAATTTATAAGTTCCACAAAAAAAATCATTGTTCGTTGTTTACTATTTTAACTATAAACAATAAACTAAACAAAGAACATATCTACAATAAGCGATTCCTTCGAGCCATCGGAATAAAAATTTATAGAAATTTATCCTTCTAATGTTATGAGGATTTTATATTATTTTTAAAAAAATAGAGTCTAGTCAGCATTAATTGTTTTTTACATGAAAATGTATTTGGTAAGTGAATAAAATTAAGTCCACTTCAATGTGGTGCTAAATATTTTCCGTAATGAATTTCGAGCACTTGCCACTTCCTCTATGGTTTTCACTACGGCAGATTCATTACTCATTAAGTGGTAATTATTACCTTAAGTAGGTATTTTGCTTGGTATCCTTCTCCCTTTTTCCTGAGTGTCCTCAATTTCACGCACCATCGCTTGACAAATTGAGCAAAGTGAAGTGTAGGTTTGCACCCATTTGCTTTCAGATACTCCACCATTGCCTATGTGCCCCAGGTCCCTTGGCTTCTGAATTCCAGCATTCGGGAGAACATCCTGTTTGGAGAATCTTTTCGACCCAAAAGGTATGAGAAGGTTCTTGAGGCGTGTGCCCTGAAACCTGACATAGAGCTAATGCCCGAAGGTGACATGACAGTTATAGGAGAGCGAGGTATCAATTTATCTGGTGGACAAAAGCAGCGCATTGTCATCGCCAGATCCTTGTACTCATCGTCAAACGTTGTCATTATGGTAACGCGTAATAAGCCACATTGCTGTGGAAGTGCATTTGATCGCTTGTATGCATTGTACATTCCAGGATGATCCACTGTCCTCACTGGACAATGTGGTTGCTAAGCACGTATTCGACAACAGCATCAAAAAGATGCTATTAAAGGCTAATCGAACAGTAATCCTGGTTACTCAGAGACTACAACTCCTCAATAGCAGCGATTACGTAAGTTCAATGCAAGAGGAGCGGTTGCTTTCAAAGGATATAGATATATGTTATTTGCAAGTGGACTGAGCTCAGGGAAGATATTCATTTCAATTTTCCATTAATTTTTAGATCGTCGTAATGAAAGACGGTTATGTGAAATGTGCAGGGACATATCCGGACATTGAGAGAACCCATCCTGAACTAATTTTAGAGTGGAATGTGATTATAACTACAGGAAACGACCAGAAACACGTGAGGTAAGGCTGAGTAAATTTTTATCGATTTTATCGACCTGAAGGACATGTTCCAGTGGTGGTGGAAAAACTGCCCGGGAAAGATGGAGGCTTTTTAAAAATGTATCTAGAATTGGGTTACAAAAAGGACAGAGTAATGAACAGGATAATATTACGACTGTAAGTAGAGACATATCATCAAATACAATTCCATTAAAAATGTCTGTTCGAATTATATAATATCCTAGATGAATGTACTTTTATCTGTATTTCATTGGAGTTACCTTTTTAGAATCAACCCATGTACATGCAAACAAAGCGACGTTCGAGCATTTTTGGGTCTAGACATTTGATCTATGACATTCCACTCCCCATAGATGAATGTCAAACCGATGAAATTATCATAAGAAAGAGGTCCTTTCGGGAAAATAATTCCTTGAATTTCCAGGGAGAAAAAAGAAAAGTTTTAAGAGTAAACTCCCTTCAGCCAACAATTCGAGGAGAGCGAATTCCAGTTGCAAGGAATATTTCATCACCCGTATCCTTTCAGGACTCTCGCAGCAGGTGAATTTTGATTTTTGTTTTTGTATTACATTTTATTTTTGTTAATTTTCTAAAGTACTATTTTTAAATTACGTTGTTGTTCTTTCACATAGATTTGAAGAGACTGACAATAAATCCCTATCGGGATTTCGACAATTCTTGCATAGGATGTCCTCCAGGAGGTCGAATACTACCGTAAAAGTTCATAGAGCTCTAAGTGCAGCAAATTCAATTCAGTATTTAATGGATGAATGTTACACAAAGCATAAACTCAATAAGTTTATTTTAGGAGCATAAGTGAAGAAACACATCACACTTTAAAAAGATGTGAATCAGCAAATAGCAGTGAACTGTTCGAAGATGATTCCAGTCAAGGTGTGCACTAATATTTAATATATTTTTTTCTGAAGTAGGTACTCGAACTCTATTTTATTTCGAAATTGAACAATTTGCTACATAAAAGCGGTAATTTGTTTGAATGAATAAAATATGTATGATACCTACCTACATAGCATTGTTAACTCGAAAATGGTATAGACACAGCAGCACAATTTTTCAGCTTTCCGAATTCCAATTACTCAAACTTTTCTTATGCTTATACGTTTTTGAATTTGCCAATTTTGAGATAAATTGGGCTGCATGAAAAAAAACACGCGAAATTGCTTCTAAGTGCTTCGTGGAACTTAGTTTAAATTATTGTAAAAATGGTTTGTCTTATGAAAACATTTCGTAGATATCGTTGTCACAAACTTGTTGATCAAATCAAGTTGTTTCTCAGAAAACAAATTTCGCTTGAATATTTTACAGATTTTTCAGAGCTGAACATCGGAAAATTTCCTTGCGAAGAGGAAAGAAAATATGGGGAAATTTCATCGAAAATTTACTTGATGTATTTGAAATCCTGTGGTTTTGGGGTTGTTGTGATTTTTTTCCTAACGGCCCTCATATGGCAATGTTTACGAGTGTACACCGATGTGTGGCTTCAAATATGGACTGAAATAGAAGGTGGTCAGGATTTTTTGTACTACTTCAATATGTATGCGATTATATCCGGTTTGTGCATACTGATGTCGTTTATATCAACCCCAGCTGGCCAGATTGCTGGATGCAACGCACGAAAATCCATTTTCGAGCACGTTCTTGCTTCGATTCTCTCAAAATCCTTATACTTTTTTCAAACAACACCCCTTGGAAGGATAATGAATCGATTCAGCAATGATATGTGCATTATTGATAAGGTGAATTGACCATTGTTGTAATAGTAACACTCAATTGTTCAGATGAAAATTTCAGAAAATAGCTGCTACTAGTCAACGGCTGCTGCAGTTCACGTTGTTGTGTCTGTGTGCAGTTCTAATAAACGTTAGTATAACCCCTTGGTTCTTGGTGCATACAGTGCCCATTTGTGCGGCATACTACATTATTCAAAAATTTTACCGGTCCTCATCCAGGTACATAAAGCAACATAATTAAGTGTGGTGTAATTAAATTGCCAGTGATTAATTTTCTTTGAGCATTTACGTTCGGTGCAGTGGACATGCAACGTAAACTGATCCTTCCATTCGTCCTTGTTTGTAGGGAGCTGCAGCGCGTGGAAAACATCACAAGCTCGCCTGTCATATCACATTTTACGGAGACGATACAAGGAGTGACTACAATACGAGCCTACAACCAGGAATCCAGATTCACAGAAACCCTTTTCAAGCGGCTAGAGGCGAATACCGTCGCCTTTGTTATCCTCAACACAAGCAATCGATGGCTGGGCATTGCTCTGGTGAGTGTATTGCTCCTGAATGTCGAAAGTTTTTGTTGTTTTGTAATTCATATCAACATTACATCTTAATTGCAGGACTATTTGGGGGGTGTCATAGTGTTTGTTGCTATTGTAACAGCTCTAATTGCAGCTTCTATTAACACCAGGTTGGTATCAAGTGGATCAAATGGCGATCTGGAGCCACCATCTCCAGCACCTTCTCTAGTTGGCCTGGCAATAAACTACACCCTACTTGTACCAATCTACCTCAATTGGGTGGTGAAATTGCTGGCTGATATGGAAATGTACATCGGCTCGGTGGAGAGAGTTGCATATTACAGTGACTGTGACGAAGTGCCTCCTCGAAATGAAGTAATCTGTAAGTTTCGAAGGGAACGTGGTCCTTACTACCACCAGAAACTGTATTCGCAAAGTGCGACAAATTCTCTCGCAATGCTGTAGCCGTTTTGCGTTCCATTTTGAAAATTTCGCTTTGTTGAAATTAAGTACTAAAGCAAGTTCAAGGTTTAATTGGAATTGAGCAACTCTCTAGAGCTTTGTTCTGCTACATTAGTAATTTTCTGTACCACTTCGAAGCACTTTTAAACTCAAATTCTTGTAATTAGTCAAATGCCTTGCAGTACAAAGTACAAGCACTTTTTTGTATACTATCCAACAAGATACAAGGGCGGGAACATTAAGTCAATTGAAATTGTTTTCTGGAGTCAAATTGATAGTCCCCAAATTGGCACCAATACTTCATTTGTAGCCAGGAACAGTGATTATATAGTCAAAAATGTTTTAACAATAGTTGTTCAAGCTTTAATTTTTGCGTAGGTAAAATTTAAAAGTTTTCCTGTAATGAAAACAAATAAATTTTGTTTTGAATTAAAAAAAAAATTGTACTCAAATATAACTTCGAATAGAAAGTTGCTCAAATACAAATTCAATGTGAAATAGGTATATAAAAGGGAGGAACATGTTTGTGCTTTTGTTTTGAAACATTTGTTTACAATAGTTCTGTCGTCAATTTTTTATTTTATTTTACCATGTTTGTCTAATAACAAAGAGGAGCCGACAAAACGTGAAACTACTGCGGAAGTACTTACAATTCATGCCTATATTGTGAAACAAAAACTTCACAGACGAACACAATCATAACACAAAGAAAAACTCTAACGAGTTGATCAAACTTTCAGACAAACCAGTACCAATTTCATGGCCACAACATGGTGACATCGTATTCGAGAACGTTTGCTGTCGTTATCAGGGGCAAAAACAGGACATCATCGTGGACTTATCGTTGAAAATTTCAGCAGGGCAAAGGGTAAAAATGTTTAGTACGAATGAATTTGTTCCATTGTTTTCATCCTTCATACCGTTCATTTATGCTGTCCACCATTTTGAAAAGATGACCATGCTTCATTTTAACATTACAACAAATAACGGCAACCACATGCTAAATAACTTTTCAAATTTAACTTTAGATTGGTGTGTGTGGACGAACAGGAAGTGGAAAGTCATCCCTTGTTCTGTCGCTTTTTGGTGTACTGGAGATAACTCAGGGTAGAATCTTAATCGATGATGTGGACACAACCCTTGTGCATCCAGATGAAATTCGAGCGAGGTTATCAATAATTCCACAGGATGTTCATCTTTTTAATGCAACAATTAGAGAAAATTTGGATCCCCGGGGACATTACTCAGATTTGGAGCTGTGGAATTGCCTGGAGGTGGCTCAGCTAAAGGATGTCGTCAATGCGATGCCATTGGGTCTCGGTTTGTTCTGAATTGTTTCAAAACTATGAAAATGTGTCAAGTTTTTACCACTTGCAGATACTGAAATCATCGATGGTGGAAGTAATTTGAGCACCGGACACCGACAACTCTTTTGTTTGGCGAGGGCCGTGCTGCGGGGGTCGGTGTGTCTGGTACTTGACGAAGCAACAAGTTCGTTAGATGCCGTCACAGAGGAAGCTCTAATGAGAGCTGCTCACAACGCATTTCAAAGGCGAACTATTATAACTGTAGCTGTGAGTATCCAAAAGGGTGCAGTCGTTATTGTTAAGAGTAGTGAGTTGATTCCTCGTTTTCCAGCATCGCCTCACTACCATCCTGAAGTACGACAGAATCATTGTTTTGGAAAATGGCAGAATTGTTGAGGATGGCTCACCCGGAGAACTACAATCGAAGCCCAATGGAAAATTTCTCACAATGCTGCAATCTGGAAATACTTAGCTTTATTTTCGTATTACCTTTTACTGTTTACTACGTTGAATATAATTTTTTAAGGAATGTAGTAAGTGTTTGTGTACAACAATTTTCAAACAAATGATTTTTCAAATTTGTTACCTCAACACAAAAGGATGAAAATCAAAACTACCAACAACATACAACGCATTAGGAAAATTAAGAGGTGAAATCAAGCCCAATCCCGAGACGACAGTGAGAACGCGTCTGTGATACCAATATACCATATTGCTCCTTGGAGAGAGCATAAATCATTTCGAATGCACAAGGATCACAGTATACTTGGAAAATGCATTAGAGCGAAAGTCGAGGCGTTATGTGGAGTTGGCCTTCAAATAATTTACCTGCAGTCTCCTGCAGTACCTTCCTTGCCCGAAAGGATGCTGTGGGGAATAGAAAATTTCGGAAATTTTGAAGCAATACATCCGGATTTCGTTATTGTTAAACCCTTTTAAGCCGCTAAAATCCCACAGGTTTAATTGTACTCTGATTTCTTGCAGGTGTTTAGCGGTGATGTGAATAGTATTTTGCTTCCTTATCACGAATTTCAGAAAAAGAAAAAAAAATCGTTAAAAATCCTTTTAGTTACCTATTCTGAACGTTTTCGTGTGCAGTTTTCGGGAAAATGTTTATGCAATTTCTTTGGATTATTTTCATGGGCTGGGGTTGGTTGGTTGGTTGGGGTTGTACGTGCGAAATGCTTAAGGGTAGATTGCTCTTTGGTACCCACTGTGAATATCGATTCGATAGTTTATGGAAATTCTGATTTCTCACATTTGCACGTAGCTCTGTGAATTATGGCTCATTGCAAAATTATGACATAAATTTCCTCTTTTGGATGGTGAGGTCCATTTGCTTTGAACGTATGCCACATGAGAAATCGACGGAAGCCATAATAATCAAATGAAATAAATTGAGACGCATCGGTGATAGGACGTTTTTCGATGTTTACAGACTTACAGTGAGACTGATTCAGTTCCTATAAAATTAAAGTCGTGTGGACACATAAATTTGGAATTGTGTCCACACCTTTTGGCTTTTACTGTATTGCAAATAAATACCCATCGATATAAATCCTTGTAGAATCGGTTATTGGTTGTTCTTTTCCTACTAGAAGAGATGGGAATTATAACCAGTTGGAAAAAATTCGAAATCAACATAGTGCCTTTGATATTTCAAAATGCTTCAAAGAGGTGACTTTATGAATGTCCCTAATATCGCTGATACATGGAACGCTTTTCGTCTATATTATCTTCTGTTGCAATTACGCCCCACGATTTCATTATCGTGTTCATGTAGTACACAGTCGTTATTCGTTGCCACTTTCATCCCCAGAAGAGCCCCAATCCAGAAATGTTCATGAACTCTTCTGATCCAGCATCGCATATTGTTGTTGCCAACTGCCGTAAGACTTTTCAGAAGGGTTCATTTCAAACGCTTTCCACCATTGATGGAGTTCGGCAGGCAGAGCCAAATTTATGAAATGGTAAAATTGGAGTGCTCTGTACACACCGTAGTTGGTTATCGTAAATAAGTGTTGCTCTGTGATGTGATTATAATTTATCGTTTGCGATTCTTCTGTTGGAATTCGCAACAGTTCGGTTAATTAAAGGAGCCTGTGTGCACTCATCTCATTTGTGCCTACCTCCAGATTTTCGCGGTGTACAAGACTGTGGCGGCACTGATGTAATTGTTGCGATTTGTACAGAGTACTACAATCAATCAACATCCAAATGATGGGCTTTCCTGCCTCAAGGTACATGTTTAGCGCAAACCAATTGATTTTTATTGGAATCGGAGTAACTTTCAAGAACTTTCACCGTTTAATTAGCAATTTGTACTTAGGGTGAATTTACGGCTCTTGTACTTTGCTTTTGTTAGAATTGGCACAGTTTGATGAATGGATTTGATTCAGGCCTTTTTAAGGCAACGTGCTTTCGCAATTAAGGGTTCTTGTGGACGTGTTAAGTGACGGATGTTGGCGTTCAAACTTTCTATAAATTTGGAGAAGGCGCAAGTAATTTTTATTTTTATTGTTTAATATTATTGTTCCGCGAATTTGTATTCGACTTAAAATTTACGAATTTTTAAATATTAT
Source organism: Leptogaster cylindrica (assembly GCA_963082835.1). Lineage (NCBI taxonomy): Eukaryota > Metazoa > Arthropoda > Insecta > Diptera > Asilidae > Leptogaster > Leptogaster cylindrica. The sequence continues at coordinate 20,108,533 of OY720105.1, read as the reverse complement.
TATTCTTAAGTGAACAATTCTTGTAATACAGATTGTGTGTTAATAATTGAAAAATATGCAAATTTTTGTCCATCATACCTGCATATGTGATTTGTGATATTTTTATAAATTTTATGCTATTTCCTCTTCTTGCTGATGACATGAAAAGTTCAAAAGTTTAAACTTTGTTAAATTCTGTTAGTGGAAATCTAATTTAAATTTAGTGGCTCTGCAAAATGAAACGAATTTTCTAATAACAAAATTCAGAAATTATGGGATCTCTTCCGAGGGAAGTTCGGCTTCCTCTTTCGGAAGGGATCCTTTGCTTTACATAAATTTTACAAGTGAGTTCTCTTAATTCGTGAAGTTTTATTTCATTATGAGGTTCAGAGCACGTACTTTTGCCAGGAGTTGGCAGGATCTGTGTGATTAAATTAATTTTTGGGTTTTTGAGCATGTGAGATAAGTAAATATATCTTCTTCAAAAAATCCTTTTCAAATGATTGAAATACAGAAATAATTTTGCCAGCTGGAAATTCATAAAATGCTGTTAATGTTGGGGACTGTACAATTATGCAAGATATTCTTCAGGGAGGCTGGGTTAACCCCAAACCATTACCACAATTTTACTGCCTGAATTTTATTGACTATATTTGGGAATACAGAATGGAATCATGGGAGGCTGTATTATGTGAAGATTACTAGGGACTTCACTACCTAAATGTTGTTAAAACCAAGTTCAAAGCAAAACAGGTGATATTAGCAAACGAAAATGACGAAGGAGTTTGTTGTGATTAAACAAATGAATTCTTGAAAGAATTCCACGGAGCTTAGTAATTTACCAGAAGAAGGAGGGGTGCATTGGAAATGATTAACATTGCGCCTCTCTTGTGATTCCTTTCTTGGAAGTTAGCAAGCTTTTAACTCGAACCTGAAAAATTTACAAACGACTGTCGGAACTCAATAAAGAGGTTCCTCTGTAAGTTGGGGAGGTATTTTCGAAAAACCAAGGGGGTGTGGAAGCTGCCACAGAGTATTTGCAGATAGTTTCAAATGTCTGGTTTGCTTAAATGCTTTACATAATCTTAGAAGCTGAACCCTCTGCAAATCTTTCTAATTAAATATTAGTTCGTAAAGGAACCGAACTCGTTGCGGTTCTGATCTAGTTACTATGCAAGCGAGATTGCATTTGTTTTACTTGCAATGTTCTCGTTTTGTTTGTGGTAATAATTGATTAAGCATGTATTAAATTAACTTACATAAATTGTTACAGACGGTTTTTTGTTTTTATGTTTCGCCCGTCTGTTTCGCATGCATTTTCTCAGGCATAGAGGACCTGGAAAGGTGTAGATTCAATTAAAAAACTATTTTAAAAATAACTTCTATGCACTGGCTCAGGAGTAGGCCCCACGTTCTAGGATAATATCCCCAAAGTGTTGCAATATCCCAAAGTTTATTTTTCTTGTTACTTGTAATTGGAAGCAAAAATTAGTAATAAAACACACGACATAGAAATTCACTGCACGTACAAACTGAATACAATCAAGTGAGCGGAAGTGGTAACGGCTAGTCATAAAAGCGGATGTGCGCAACATCTGCAAAGCCTTGCAGCAACAATTACACAAGTCATGCAGATACCATCAGGATTCACGTGAATTGAAAAGAACTTTCGTTGTTATTTGGGATTACTAAACACATCTGGGATGGGAATGTGATTCGTTTGAAGGTTATTGCGGCTTAAAGGATGTGTGACTGAACACTGAAGACTGCACCAAAACCGAGGAAAAAGAAATAAAAAGCAACAATCGAAAATGAAGATGGCGCTAGGTCTAACGAGCAAGCAGCAAAACATGTAGGAACTGTAATAAATTGTGTTTGGTACTTGTAAATTCAAGCAGGATATTTTTATCCATTTTTACATTAGTTATTTTACAAATCTTATAGAAGTTTTGACATCTGGGTGAATCCTTCGTATGAATTACCTTCTATCGTATACTATGTAACATAATCAAATTCTCTAAGGTACAAAAAACATTTAGAATTCGCAATGTATAATATTCCCATGGTTAAATTCCGAGATCAAAAACCCAAAATCATAGTTTAATGACAGTTCAACCCATAGGAACTGCTGTTGTGGATATCGGTAAGTACAGTGTTTGTTCCCAGAAATGAAGTACGACAGCACACTCTGTGGAAGTTTAATCCTTAATCCTTAATTATCAGTCAATTAACTGCTTTGGCCGCTCAAAGTTTGATAGTTGGTTGATTCACTGAGATAACTATGAATTCAGTTTTATTCCCAAAGGACTTTTTGTCTGTTTCGTCGTTCTCAGCTGCTAAAACTTTCAGTCACAGTTAAGATGAGGACATGTTGAGAAACTTTCTAATAACATTTAGCAATGATAATTCTAAGAGGATAAAATAAAATGAAGTTTAATATTTCGGGACTGCAAGATGTTCCTAAAATTTACTTTTTCTAAATCAAATCACATAATTTTCTAGAGGTTGTTTTTATGGTTTTTGAATGAACAAGTCAAATTAAATTTTTGTTGAAATCTTTTGAATGGATCTAGTTTTTCCGGTTCGAAACTTAACTTTGGCAATTAATGAAGTTTCCTTGAAAACTATCAAAATATTTATCCTAAAATTACGACATTTTACCTTTTTTGTGTTGTTTGAAAAGTTTTTATTCATTTTGATTTGATTGTGTTAAAACGAATTTGCTGAGTTTATGAAAACCATTTTGGTTTTTGTATCCTTAAGTGATACGTATATAATAAAAATATTTTAATTAAGGAAATTGGTAGAATGGTTCATGTTAATTGCAATTGAAAGTTTGGTGTATGCAAATTTCGGGTAAGTTTATGGGAATGGAAGTATCTTCCTGTACAATGAAATGCAATCCTTATGAATTGGATTTTTAGTTTTCCAAGTTTTGTGTACCTCTAAAGTTGTGGTCCAGTTTTTGAGTGATATCAAATTTTAAATATTATATAGTTAATTATCCTTTGCGGATGCAATATAAGAGGATACGCTTATTTCATTTAATATTGTTTTTAAATTTCTTTAAGACTGACTAAATAGTAATTAAATTTTTCGGAGTTAATCCTTGTTGTAATTCAGAGTCTTGAGTAGAGTAAACTGAATGCGAAAAAATTAGCTTTTATTTAGGTTAACAAGATTGGCATAGGTCTCAAATCAGCTGTTCCCTGCCTTAAGTGTATTCCACCCTTTTCAAAGGATTTATTGTTCCTTTGTTGCTCCTGCTGAGTTAAATTGTGCTCAGCGTGAGTGGGGAAGAAGCACATCAATGACAATTGCGGTTGGTGCCGACCATCGCGATTCTCCCCTTAACGACCCAATTAATCGTTTCAAAGTCAAATGTTTCTTGGAATCCATCAGCGAACAAAGAACTGCGCCGGGCATTTTGTTAACACCTCTATTGGATCTAACTCGTTCAAATTTCTTCAATTAGATAAATGGAAAGATTCACAATTATTTCTTTTTAGATCATCATGAGGCGAGCATCCAGCATCTATCAGGGGTTGAAGGGGTTCAGCGCAAGCGTACTATCATGGGAAATTTTTCGAGTGCAAATTTGGTGTTATTGGACCCCGATTCCGATGACGTTGGATCGGCACCCTTGGCCCCCAGCGCTAGAGTTGGGAGCCGTGCGTACGTTTGCGAATTGGAGTAGCTTCGAGCATGGGCATCCTATGGTCGTCTTCAAGACTGTCAGCGGGCAGGGCAGCTGGAAGGAAACAAGTCCATGGTTAACTGCTTTGCACAAGGCGGTGGTAGCTTTTGGTTTCAGTAGTTTCGTGGCGGTTGCTTGGTATGGTTCACCTTCATTCGCGGTAGAGAAAAAGCGCGTATCGCGGTACGAATACTTCTAGTAAGATCGGCACAAAAACCAGAGATACTATAAAGTCGAAGGGATTCCGAAGGAAGTCAACGTCTTGTACGGGGACTCGAAGTACAACGGTCAGTTCTTGAAATAATTATTTTCCGTTTGCTGTGGACTTGCTGAAACACTGAACGTCGATTCATGATTTCCGGGGGAAAAAGTTCGCACGATTTTTGTAACTGAAACTTGGATTGCACGAGGGAAGTGTGTCGTGGCTTCTGTGACTCCTTGGCAGGGGTTCTTGGTTCATCAATTTTGCAGCGAATTAAACCTCGGTCAAAGCCTTGGACGTGTCTGGCTTTGTGCGTTGCGCTCTGTGCGAATTGGGACACCAACGGTCGAGTGGGTCCCAGCCCCATTGCGAGGGTGGCTTACAGAGTGGGAACAAACTCTAACCGGAATGAGTGCAAGATACCAAACAAGATTCAGTGGTGCAGTTGTGTGCATTTCGTTCTCGGTGCAGTTCGCAGCCTTCAGTGATCCACTCACCGAATTTAAATAATATTAAAATGTTGAGTGGCCATTGCGTATTTAATTAAATACTGCAATAACAAATCCAAGTACTTTAGGGTTGCCGAAGGTGTTGTGCATTATGTTGGAATTTGTACTTTGCAGAATTTATGTCAAGTGCCCTGCCGTTTGCGCTTCTGTTCGAGATATAAAGTGGCAATGAACGAGATTAATTAAGTGCTAAGTGTTGAGCAGCAGCAATTTGTGATTTTTTTTCTTTGAGCAAGAATTTTAAAATTAGTGAATGTTGGTGAAAAGGTCGAAATACTGCATACATTTTTCCATAGAACTTCACAGGATATTTCCCACCAAATCAGTGTTGCTGAGGAAATTTTAACATTAAAAATATTTTTAACGTATTTTTAAAACAATTGAGGTAAGCATTTCATTGTTTTTTGTTTAATGTTTTCGGATATTTTTTTACGAAAACATTCTGGTTCACACATGCTCATATTAATTATTTTAAGCATTATTTTAAAATAGGAAATTTCATTCATTTCTAAAAAGTTTAAGGATTCAGTCACAGACGTGAAGACTAAAGACCCTGAAATAGGAAAAACATATTACCTATTTTATATTAAAAATCATTTTAGATCAAAAATTGTTTCTTCTACGTGCTAACCTGCTACAACTTAGAGATCATAATTTAAATATCCAAATCGTTACTATGGACTGCACACATTTTTACATCTTTGTGAATTCAGAACAGTGAGTGCGAAATTGTGCGTTAAGTTGTAGGTACATATAGTACAACAGGTGCTAAACTTTCATTGTATATTTCATTGCATTCATAATCCTTTGACAAGTCGTTATGGGCTGAAGTTTCTCACTCGTAATAAGTGCAACTGGTATTTTAGTGTCAATAATTTTTGCATACATCTTGCCTCCTAATTTTTAATTAAATTTTGTTTTGAAGTTGTGATGCCGCTTTTGTGTATGAAGTGAAAACCGGAGAAGTACAATAACAATTTGAGAAGACCTAAACATTACTTTATTATTTTACAAAAGGGTTTTATGGCTTTACACTTTTATCGCTCACAACATTTAACTGGGCATTCAAGCAAGTAAAGCAGGGAGCATAACAAGAGAATAATTCACTTAAAGTTTATGCAAATGTTATGACCTTTTGAAAGCAATTTGAATTGTAATTGCAAATGAGTGCGATATTTGATAACAACTTCACGTAATGAAACAAAGAAAAAATATCATTTGTTGATTAAGTCGTAAGAGTTTTAATTTATGGCAAGACACACCTACATTACTAAGAAAAACTGTTATAGTGTTATAGTGCCTCTGTAATTTTTATAGTTCACTGAAATATATTTTGATAGTCCTGGAATTTTGCAATTTAATTTTCTTTTTGTACTCGAATTGTGCTGAATTCTTGACTTTCACGAAAATCATTTTTTTTTGCAAGTTTTATAATCAAATGCGAATAAGTGTAAACATATAAAAATAAAATATCGTATAAAAAGTTTATCATGCATCAAAGATGCGATATCATTTTTCAAAATTTTATTAAATTTGCTAAATTGACAAAATTGCAAAAAAAATGATTTATAAACAATTCTCCTTTCTTGAACCATTAACTTTATGAGTGGTTTCTGGAGAAATACTCAGATTTAGAAGTGGGTTATTCCGGAATATTTCAACGCTTTGTTCCTAGATTATTGATCTCTGAAGACTGAAGTAAAGAGTTTTCCAGAGTCGACTGGGCGATAAATTCTCTTTCGTAGTTAGTCACGAAGACATTTTATGATGATGAACTTTCGAATATTAATGAATCCTGTGAAAAATAAAATTGATTTAAGTTTCGAGATTCTTTTGAAGAAAAAAGACATTTCGGTCATTGGGAAAGCAAAACATTCTCTTAGCTAGAATACGAAGAGGCAATAATGATTTATTGGCAACTTCCATTGGTTTGGTAGACATACTTTTCGGCGACCGTCAGTATCTACTTTTTATCGACTTTCAAATGATTTTCACCCCACCAGGATAATTTCCTTGACTTTTTCTGCAAAGAAACTTTTTCGATCCAATATTAACCTTAAACACTTTCAACAGAAGAATTGTTTCAGGCTGTTACGGAGGTGCAATTACTTTTCTTATTTCCGGCAAGAAACTATCTCTATCGACATTGACAGGAAATGGTTCAAGTTTTTCAACTTTTCAGCGTCTTCGTGGGTGTGATTAAATTTTCTTTACTTCGCCGGGACGAAAGGGTTTTGGATATAAGTTTCTATTGACATGCTGGAAAACTTGTACTGAAATCCCTTCTAAAGTTTCAAAATCTTACGTACAGTTTTATCGTTTTATCCCTTCCAGGATAAATTAATAATTTATTATTATTTCATGTAACAATTGAGTAATTTTGTTAAAAGTTGGCTTCTTTTGGTTATAAAATTGAACCTTAAATACGATATAATTGGTTAGTAATTTATTTGGTTTTTGTAGTCAGTAGAATGAATGTCGAACGCTTTAAATATTTTTTTTTACTTTGTAAACGTGACAAGCAACTGCTCTTTAAGAAATCTATTTTGAATTTTTTTCAATAATTCCTTCAGAGTAATTAATCTCTTGTCAAGATTGACCAACTAAATTTCAATTTGTCATGAAAAATAATTGGAAAAAGTAAAAACAAAAACCTGATAAAAGGGTTCAGCCATAAAAACCTTTCGTTTTTTTATCAATTATATTGCCGCAGAGAAGCGATGATTTCGTCTGGAATTTAAAGCAAGAACTTGTGAAACTGCAAATTAGTTTAAATATTAAGCAGAATATCACAGTCGTGCTAATGAAATTTGGCTTTCTTACTGTTCACAAATTGTCTTGATCGATGATATAAGTTCACCAAATTTATTATTAAGATAGCGTCAACCCTTGTTTGACAAGTAATCAATCAAAAATCCGAAGAAGAGGCGAATACGTGTGTTTTTGCAGGCATCATTTCACTGCTCAGACAATATCCTCGCAACTGTTTGACGCCTCTTCGCCATTCAGCGATCGAAGTTTATGTGTTTTGAATTGAGCTATAATACAGATACAGTGAAAGGGTTGAATTTGATGTTTCCATTTTTGATGTGAGAAAATTATTCATTTGATTCATTTCGGTGCAATTTGTCGACTTGATTCGATTGAGACGTGGAGAATGATGAATAATTCTATGAATATAATAAGCTTTTATATACATGTCTCCAAAGGTTTGCATTTTTATTACAAGAAATCGCGTATTCAATGATGATTGTTGTTTTTGTAATTATCATACAAAGTACCAGTAGTTTGATGAAGTATCAGACATCAGTTCCAATTGGTATAAGTCGAGTAGCATTAATAACCTTTGCCACAAATTCTGATTTCTGAGCAGCAATACTAATTTGAATTTCCAATTAACATCATTTGTATTGTTGAATTTTCCAGTTTCAATCAACATAATCACGGAGAACGGTAGTTCTCCGCGGGGTGCGCAAAACAAAAAATCTGAAGATCTGATGATTGTTGTTGAAATATATACAGGAGCAAATCGAAATCGAGAACCAAGCTTTCAATTCATGACTGTTGGGTATCGTTAGAAAGGTGTTGGGTCATAGACTAGGAAAATATATTCAAACTGGTAATTCACCCACTACAACCCGAGATATGGCCTCTTGGAAATTTGTCCAAATTTTCAGTTTTTCCAATATAACCCAAAGGTGGATGTCGAAAACTATTCAGCTATAGTGTTTTCCGAGGCTACTTATCAAGACCTTTCCAACGGTACCTTACATATTAAAATCGAACCATCCGTTGAAAAGTTATGGCCCTCCAAAATTTACGGTTAATTTTCATGAAATTCATGCAATATTACCTACCTTAAATAGTTTGTTTGTACAAAAGTTGAACCGATTTCTGTCATTTATACCTCTATTTTTCGGGGATAAGTAGGGCTTCCAGAATCCGTTAACATTTTGAAGATTCCTTTGAATTTGATCGAGACATAGACTTCCTTAATATAAAATCAATAAGAATTTACAAATACCTCAAAGGAACATTCATTTCCAAATATTGGGAACTTTTATACCACCAAATACAAGCAAATACCTCAAAGAAACAATTGCATGCGCAAAGGTATTTCTTAATTTCTAAATTTTTATTGATTTTATTAAGGAACAATAATGCACGCGCACTACAAAAATTTATATCAACTCTTTTGTGGATACAAGTTAATGCGCTATTGGGCACCCCGTCAGTTTTAAACTCGCTAAGAGTTGTTTTTTGCTAGTTCACTTTACAATGCTAAATTTTTTCATGGGAGTACCAATAAAAATGACTAATTGTAAGATACGAAAGTTTTCATAAACAGTATACGTTCACCTCGTTTTCTCGGAAATTTCAAAAATATCTGTTTTATACTCACATTAAAAGTGGCTATAAAAAAAGTTATTGATATAAAAAAGTGAATTTTGGTGCTTTTTTATATCCATATATGATATATGTATAGATAAAAATTACAAATTAAATCGGAGATGGTGGGTGACAAATAATTGTATTTTTTCTGGATGATTTTTTGTGGAATAACCCATTAGCATGAAGTTTCTATTTAAAACAAACACAAAAATTTATGCTAGAGATTTTTCGATAAGTGAATATGGACCGCAGTGATGCCAACTGAAGAACCGCAAATTTATATAATCCACATATTTCCCTCAGCAATAAATTATTGCAATAATTGAAAATGTTTTACCCTTGAATGCGATAAATAATGATCAGATACAAATATGGGTACCCCTTCCAGATAACGTCAAAAAAAGGGATTTGTTGGGGACCTTATTTGGGAATCTTTCACTTGTGGAAAAAATTGTTTGACTTGTGGATACGAGCATCATTTACAAAATGGGCTCATGTTTAGCTGAACTCGTTCCCTGTGACAGGATAACACCGAAAAAGCATTACAAAACCCTTCCGCCAAAATGTCGACTGAGTGTATTTGCTTCATCGTCGAGCATACATTTCCATTATCACATCCCCTTTACAAAAAACAAAACTTCTTCACAGCCGCTACAGTTGAACAGATCGCTCACGCCCCCAGGGATCGCATAAGATTGGGACGCACGCCACTGACTTTTTATGGCTTTGGATGTTAACCCTTTTAAAGCTCCTCGCTCCCGATTAATAATGCATTCCTTTTACGTTGTGTCGAACGGTGTATTAATTTTCATGACAAATAGCAGACACATAAAACGTAGATGAGGGGATAATAACTCCTTTTGCTGTCTGTCAGATGATTTTCAAAGTTTTTATACCCTAGATGTAGGGTATATTAGTTTTGAGTGAATGTTTGCAATGCCAAGAAATAATCATGAGTGAAAAAAAGAACTATATATTCATGATTGAGAAGTGAAAAGAAACCGTTTTATGCATGACCGTCTGTCGACGATAACTCAAGAACGCTTGTAGCTATAAGAGACTTTAAATTTGGTACAACAATATTTGATTAGAATTGAAAGGTCAAGTTCGAAGAAGAGCATAATCGGGCAACTCCTTCTTAGTGTTGCCATATAAGCCTGAATCGTTTTTATACCAAAATTTTGATTTTGTTTACTGGAATGTTTACATTTTCCATTTTTTTCGTTAAATATTGAAATATTGTTATAAATACGGATTATAATTAATTATTTGACAGAAATTTTTTTTACACGGTGATTTTTTACGCGATATTAAGATTATTGAAATGGAAGGAAACTTCGGCAGTTTTAGGTGGGTAAACGTGGATGGATTTAAATGGGGCTTTTTATTTATATAATGAATGAATGGGGATCTTTCCGGTGAGGTGGGATAAATTTTTTTTTACGTTTTTGGGGTTGTGGGGCTGGTAACCATCCCCCTTGGGGTTGTCCAATTTGGGCCTTGTGTGATAACAAATTAAAGCTCTTGCTGAGTAGTGATTATTATTAAATTAAGCTTTAGTTACATAAGAGAATGGATGTTTAGATTTTTACATAGAATAAGTATATTTTTCTACATCTAGAGTATCACGTAATTGGTGTGACCAATTGCTTCCTTACTAGTTGTGTGTTTCTTCAATCAAATGTAGTACATCTGAAAACGGCAGGAAGGCATTGAATAATTCGCATAAAAAATGTCGATGCGTTTGTTATCCTTTCACTGATTATTCAGAACGAAGAAGACAATTTTCCTCTCCTCATTCAGTTTATTCTGTAAAATTTGTTTGGCGCAAATTGCTTCCACCTTTTCAATAAAGAAAAATAAAGATTTCAATTGTTCAAGTCGTGCTTTTATAATGCTCATATTGAATCGTTTTCTTTGGAAACATAAATATTTTCAATTTCGTTAATTATAAAAAATGTAGGCAGAAAATACAATGGTTTCTAAAATAATATTGTTCGATAAACTTAAGGTGGGGAACAAACAATCAACACTATTGATTGACATTGAAATAAAAAGAATTTTCAATGCTTTTATTGTGTTAAATAAAATATAATAAACCCATGTTCAATATTCAAAAACGTAAGTTATTTTAATATTAATTATCGGCCACTGGCATTTATTTATGCCATTTAGAGTAAAATATTATTCTATTAAAAAATTCATTCTTTCCCACATTTGAAAAATGATTTTTTGTATGTATTTTGTTGTGCGTTTTTAGACACAAGTCCACAACCCTTTTTATACTGAATTTTTGAGGAATTCGTATTTTTTATGATGTAAATTGTAAATCCAGCGGCATTTGACTTTGTGAAATGAGCTGTCGCAACTGACCGGAAAAGGGTCGAGTGCAAAAGGCTTGACAAGGTGTTAACAAGAAAATTATTTGTTGAAGAGGGTCAGGACTCATGTAGGATATTTCATGTTTTTTTTACAAGAGAACAAGAAACAGCTTGATTGTTTTTACCTTTCCATTTGTAGATTTAAATTTCATTTTTCTCTTGCATTAAAGAAAATCCAAATAAAAAAATTATTCGAAGAAAATTGTATCTCAAATGTGAGTGAAATTTTCCCAGCTTTTAATCATCACTGAATGTTTTTCGTTAATGACCTGCTCTACGGAAATGTTTTATCTATTTAAATGTGCTAAAAGGTTTTCTTTGTTATATCTGATGATATTTCTGGGCAAAAAGCTGAAGAAATAAAAATAACGCGTTAATTTGTGTCTCGGTTGAAAAGTCTGCGAATTAAATGAAAAACTTTTGCAAACTTATTGCGAAAAAAGGAATGCGATGTTTAGTTGAATAACTCAAAATTACTAGAACTTTTCCCATAACTCTGAGCAGATTTGCAGTAGAAGTGGAACTTAATTAATATTTGATGTGGAGCTTTATATTCCTGTGATGGTTAAGTGGAGTTCTCTTATATATTCATTTTTTGCGATTTTACAAAGATGGGGGTGAAGAACAACTGACTTTAAGTGTGTTTCGAGGACTCTAAGAGGTCTTAATTTGAAACATGTAGTAGTTTACTTTCTTAGAAACATCAAGCATGGAATCCCAAATGAGAATACTATCTCACGTAAATCGCAAACGTAATAATTAAAGTGTCCCAAAATTATATTATAAAAGTTACTATGGCACATTTTACAGGATTGTTCTTTTTTTTTTACATATAATAGCGCTAAGGCTGTTTTTTTTATAGAGCCTTGAATCCATTTTAAGTAATTTAAATTGATACAAAGTGGTTTTCACTCATAGGTAACTAATTAAATTCTTGACGAAGAGGAATTTCGCTCTGACCTCCCAGAAAGTGACTGAAACTATGTAAAAGAAAAGCAAAAGCAGCTAACACTAAAACATGCTTGACTTTAAAATCCTTATCTACACGCAAATTTGTCTTCATTACAATTTTAATTTTATCTGCGGTAAATCATTTGTAAGTGACAAATATTACAATTGTTTCTATTGAAATAACAATGAAATGATAAACAATGTGTTACAAATCAGATTGCTGGAAATGTATGGCAATGTTGTTAAAGATTAAATACCATATACAATGTACATCATACATGTAGTACGCATGAAAGTACATACCTCAATTTGTACAACCTCAGAGATAAATTATATTTTGGGGATTTCTGTGGTGTCGAACATAGAAGTAGTAGAACCCCTCGCACCACTATTGAGAAATTTGGCATTTCGAAAAACACTCATATACAAATAGTGGAATCCATTGAAAACAATGTTCTTAAAAGAATACAAAAAAGTTTCAAAGAAAAATTTTTTAAAAAGGTGAAAGTTGTTGGCACTCACATAATTTCCATCTGTATTTTTCCAGCTGAATTATAAGTTGGACGAATAAAGCTCTTTAAGGGTCTTAAATTTACGCGCTTACAGTCAGATTCCCATAAATTGCGCTCCTTCAGACTATCGTCATAAATTCATGGCCACTGAAATCACCTTCGTATCGATCTTGTTTTATCCTCATTTATTTGGGGTAGAGTTTCTGGGAGCGTTTAGAGTTAGGCATCGGCATTATTTTTACCACATGTGCCTACCTTCTTGGTTTGGAAATGATTGAATGTATTTTGTTATTTTATTTTTGTTTACGCACATTTTTCTTGGTCGGACTTGAGAATGTCAGTTTATAAATTATTTATGACACAATAATTTCAGTATATATAATTGTATCCACATTTTCTCCACTTCAAAGCGTTGAAAGTTGAGGGAACGGACGACCATTAAGTTATAGAGTTTATGAAATGCTGACGATTGTATAAAATAATATTATTTCGCAAAGATTAATTACTTGCATTTCTTTCAACATTAATTACAAATAAGATTTGAGTTCAAATCTTTCAAGTGAATAACATTTTTTTGATGTTTTCAGTCGGGTTTTCATGTATGAATAAAAATTAAAGAGTGGAAAACATTTTCAGGGCAGTAAACGAAACAATAAAGAAATCTTGTAGTATCGCCTGTAGCTCAATATCCTTTTCTTCTTAAATATAATAATACTCTTGATGAACGTGTATAAATCAAGTTTGCGGTAAAAACTTGGTTTTTGAAAATACAATACAGAAGATTAGCTCAATTTTTTAAAAGTATTCTAACCAGTTTGGCATCATTTGTTTAAATGAAACCACAAAATCCTTGATCGGATGAAAAGATGTCTTGAAAATTCTTGTCATGGAATTCACATCAGCAAAAAAAAAAGGAATCTTTGTTGCTTTTTACCCCCAATCCAGCTGAAAATTTTCCACCTTTTCTTCAACAACAAGGCCACATCCTTTGAATACCTCAAGGTGTGCAAAAAGCCATTGCCATCGGGCTGGACTTAACGATGCAAACGAAAAAGCCCTTCTCAACGTTGACGCCTGCCATACAAATTAGATCGGAGAAAGCGGGTTTTCTTTCAATTTTCTTCTAGAATTTTACAGTTCTTGGAAAACTGGAAATTTCCACTTGGGGTTAATACCACGGGTCCGGAGGTATGCATGACGTTGCACAAAATTTTCACGGCTTTCATTCAAACAGGAGCAAAAGGGCAAGGACGAACGGCACGGAAAATAGGGAATATACGCACAGCCTGGATTCGATCGATTCATAATCATAATGGTTTCTGGCCTGGTCAGGATCTGGTGGACTGTCTTTTGTCAGCAATCTGAGTAGCACTTCAGCGGTGACACAACTTTAGGGTAGGCAGGTTTTCCCCATGTGTCTGCTATGGAGGCTAAAGTGGCTACTTTTAGCGAATAAAGTTCCTACTTTTTCCTTACTCAAGCCAGATTATCTCAGTGGTTACATGAAAACGTCACGTTACGGTGAAAACGTATATCGGTGACTGTATAATATTTATTTTCGTTTTTGGTTTGTTTTCAAATTTGGGTTATTATTGCAGCAAATTGTTATAATGATGAAAAAGGGATTCAGCGACTGTGCTAATTCACTTGAATGCATTTTACATTAACATCAATGAAAATAATTTCATGACATTTAAAATTGCTTAATTTTCAGTGTTTCATACAACCTTTTATTGCTGTATGATATGATTTATAAATGTTTTTTAATCCAGCAGAGAAAGATTAGAACAGAAAAATATCTGGGTAGGTAAGATCAGCTCAGCAAGTAATCAGTATTCTGCCTCCATTTCCATAAGCTTTAAGGGATGAAATGGCAAATGCTGCCAATACGACTTCGATATACAACAGCAGTCGACAACAGAGAAGAAAATGAATAATTTATTTGCATGAGTTTCTCGAAAAATCTACGAATTTACAAGAGATATATAAAAATAACTTCAAGAAGTCTTTCATCTTTTAAGTGTCTTTTATAAAATTGTGTATTTTTTTTCATGTTTTTCACTTGGAAAACATGTAGATACTTAAGTGAAGTGCTTATTTGGGCACAAAACTGAAACATTTAAATGAAAATTTTTATACATTTTTTAAACACATTTGAGAAACAAAAACGTAAGGTAAAATAAATTGATAAATTTATGTTTTTGTATAGGTACATATTTAAAAAACTTTTGACCCTCATTACACTGATTTCAGTTTGCAAATAATACAAAAGGAAAGCCCTTAGATGATATCATATACTTGGTTCTATTCAAGTCCGTTATCGATAGGCAATCGATTTTCCAATCGATTTAGTTAATACATTCCAGCAAAGGCAGTTGTAGTGTATTGCTGTTTCGCCCTGAAACTGTTTGGTAATCTTTACCACAAGTTCTTAACCAAAGTTGAATGGGTCCTATAGTTAGGGGCAATTAGAGCAAATAGCTGTTCGCATTACAAAAAATGGCTTCTTCTGGCAATTCGGGTGGGAAATATTTGTCCATGTGAAATCAATATGTCGGCACAATGGGCACTGCGATTATCAAAAGATGAAGGCTTTTTGTTGGTCATCGAAAATCAGGCACTGTGTTTAGGGGAGAAAGTTGAAGGTCGTAACAGCAAAACCATTTTATTTATTTTTGTGGAATCGCTTTCCGAAAGAGCGGTGATGCGTAATTTTGGTTCCTTTTTGCGATATATTCATCTATCAGAAATTTGCGTGCGAAAAGAGTTTTTTGATCTTAAGCTGGCAATGAAAGCACGTAAGAGGAAACCCCAATGAATTTCGTCTCTACTGTCGTGTAGTAAGAAAGGCTACACGCTTGATAAAAAACACCCTCCAGTTAACGACCGCCTCGTAATTATCAAAATCCTATTACGATAAAGAGTAACGAATTCTTTCCAGATAAATCATCTTGGGAAGTGAAAAAAGTTCCTCCCTGTTTTTCAACTGATAAACATGGCGAGAATACTTCTAGAAAATCTCATCAAAATGGGAGAAATCCCCAAATTTTAGCGATCCTGTTTGAATTATCTTATCGTTGTAAGCTATAAAGCTACAATTTTTTACTCCATAAATTTTCCAAGTTTGAATTTGACACGTTCCACAAGTACATCATTTTATGTCAGCTCCTTCAAAAAGGGATCTGACTTTTGCCCTTTAATATCTAAAACCAAAAATAAAAGAAATAAATCCTTCCAACACAAAGGCAGTGATATAAATTGAAGTGTCCTCAAGATTCACAAAAGTATATAATTGGATAGCGGATATGATATAAATTAGATTAACTACTTCAAGTTGAACACGATTAAAGTTGAGCCCAGCCACAGATGGATTGGACGTTTTCCTTTAAAGGATGAAACGGGGATGGAGGAAATCGATGAAATTGTGCGCAACGAATTGGGTCCGTCTCAATCTTCCAATATTTTCCGAAAGAAAATTTTGAAGAAAAATGAGAGTGGCCACTTGATAAATTTTATCTAGATAATTTCGTTGCTAGATGCGCAGCACATTTGATATAGTTTTGATTTATCGTGCTCTTAATAGTAAGAACCCTGGGAAAACTTTGAGCCATTTTCATTGTATTTTTTGAGTGAATCCTCTGAGCATTGGAAAGTCGTGCTGAAATGTGTATTGAAAAAACAAGAGATACAAAGATAAAACACGTTAAACAATTTTTTTTTTTTTTTTTTTTTTAGAAAAATTGTTGGTATATCATTTTTTTCAGTTGTACGCCAAGTTTTAATGTGTATGAACAGCTAGGTTGTATTAAATTTGGATAGCTTTGGTAGTAAATTATTTGCTCTGATTTATGGAAAAAATATATTCTCCAAAAATAAATTAAAATTCAATATTTGAATAGGTACCCGTTTTATAGAAGAAGCCCCGTGAAATATGAAATAATTTTATAAAACATTTCCCAAAATTAAATGCCATAAATCTGTCAATTAATATTGTGAACTTGATCTATTTAAGTTTATGTGTATGTAAACGACAACTGCGAAATCCAATTATTAATTGACTGCAGTAAAATGAAAGGGTTATTCTATATAGAAATTGGTAGTGCTAACATTTAACATTCTCAAAAAATAAATATCCTCAAATATTGCTTTAACAGTCATGTTTCAATTCGTGCTTGGTTTCACAATATTTGCTCCAATGTAAATAAAAAAATTGTATTTCCCCGTAAATCTGTTTTATGAATAAAAATCAATCAAATTGAAAATTTCTGGCACGCTTAAAAGTTCAAAGATAAAATAATTGAGGGTGGATAAGAAGGAGTTACTCAGAAATTCTGGATCAGCACAGGAAGGTGCGACTCTTATTTACATTCACATCACATTTTTATGAAGCCACTAAGCTTTGGCTTGAACACTAATAAAGGTGGAGTCACAACTCCCGAATCTTATATTGAGCTCTTAAAAAAAACATTCTCCCTGCGGTATTGTCAACTTAAATGTTGTAATCCTTGGAACGGAGCTTATGTGCGTTAGTGTGTGTGTGTGTGTGCGGTCGGAGTCATAACACGAAACTTTGCTTATTTAAGGCAGAGTTGCTTCACCTCTTTGGCATATATGCCCAGAATCATTAATGGTTCCCAAGCGAAAGTCTTGCCTTCAGTATTTTGAGGATATTAAAAATAATGAAAATATGGCACCCGGTTTCAGTAATATTAGTTTATTTTATGCTGTGCTACAAAGAAATAAAAGAAAACCGTTCTCCTTCGAAATTAAGCATATCTTTTGAATGTGTTGTGAAACCAAGTCGTTCTCTCAATTGCTCTACAGAGTTACATAAATACAATCATACCGAATGCAACAGCGGACTGATTGAAAAGTTGTTACATTTGTTTAAAGGGCGAGAAATCTAATTCCCACAGCAAATTTGAAATTCAGAGCAATTGCAGTATGCATGAGTATGTCGCGGTGCTGCGGTGACGGACTTATGCATACCAATTTTAAATTCGTGGCGCTTTTCGTTTCCTGTGTCCTGCGGTGTATTTTTTTGGCATTTTTTTTTTTTTTTGGTATTTCCCACGACCACAGCATCCATGAAGAATTACATATTAGTTGTTCTTCCAGGATGAAATTTCAAATTCTAATGCTTCGCCAAGGGAAATGACCAAAGTATTGGTTCACCGATGCACAACTTTTTCGATTTTGCTGCACCCTGCAACTGCATATATAAATATTGTATTTGGATATAAATATGATTTAAATATTAAAAATAAAAAAAAGACAATTTACTTAAGCCACGAAACACTTTTTCTCAAGTAATTGGATAATTTCATCTGTCGGTCACATTTGCATACAGCAGTACAACATCAATAACGAACTTTGGGTTTTTTTTCTTTATTTCGCATTTGCGTTTTTTTTATTTGGGATCAACCTTAAGAAATTAAATTAAACAATTTTCGTTGTTTTCAATTTGTTTCTGAAATACAATCAAATTTGTATTGCGGATGTTATTAATCAATATCATAATAAAAAAAACATGTTTAAAAAAGCTCCCTGATTTTAGTAGATTCTTGCACTTTTACAACAATTTCTCCATCAATTACTGCAAATTTTGTAAAGGAAAATTTTTTACAAAACGGTTACACTTTACATATAGCGAACATTTTGTTCAATTTTATTTAATTTATTGCAATTTTTTTATGCACTATTAATTGAGTTTAACAAACCCTGAAATTTTTGGATGGGGTGCGGAATATTCCCTTAGGAGTTGAGAACAACACTACTGTTTATAACTTCACAAAAACACATTCAACTTTCCGTTATGAAATAAAATTTTAAAAAATTTAGAGGATAATTATATTGTATCTATCCATTTGCGTTAATTAAAAGTATAACGGCAAAAATTCACACAAATATTAATATTTAGGTGATTAAAAGTTTCAGTGAAAAGAAATTCCATTCTGCGATGGAACATATTCAGTTTCATTTACCATTTCATAATTGTACAAAAGGTGAAAAGAACTTCACATGACGGTGTGAGTCTTGTACTTTATTAATTAATGACACAGCATGTCCTCGGCGATATGTTCAGACTCATGTGTCAAGGATGACAGCACAAAATTAAGTCCTCCTGCAATCTATTCTCACTTGACCTTGCCTATAAGCACGAAAGTTTTCTGTGTCATTAAGGAATGCTCGTCATGTGGAAAGAGCAATTAATGAACCAGAGAAAATAAGTTCAGAGCTCCTATTTTATTTTCACAGGGGTAAATGTGTTTATAAATTACCAGGAAGTACCTATTATGAACAATCTTAAAGAATATGTATGATACCAGATGCGATCAACCAATAGTAATTAATTAGGAAGAAATTAATTTGATATTGTCAAAGATATTTTGAAAACTGAAATACTGTTCATTCGAAAAATTATATTTGTGTACAGGTGAAGTGTTTCAAAAACGAAATATTTATGTTACAGAAATCATACTTCCAGGGTTTTGAAAAGTATTTTGAATTTTTTATCGTTCATATAGACAGGAAGACGACAAGGAATGCTTTGGGCGTTGGTTTTGGCGTTATGAATGCACTTCCTTTAGAACGGAATCTATTTCAAAGAACAAAAGAAATACCTTTGTTTGGATGTAATAATGGGAATGCATTTTGACAATTCCCCTTGCCTTGAGTAAAGTGAGTGTTTTTTCGTATTATAGCACAGTTGAACATAATATGATAGTCATCGCATGCATAAATTTTACATTTTAACCTTTCTTTTCGCCAAATACGTATTCCGTCAATTGTCCCGGGGTGATCCCTGCTTTTCAGGGCAATTTGCGTAAAATATGGTGTACCTTGCCAGAGACATGCTGATATGATAAATTACGAATGTCACCCCTTGGCTGGGGTACACCACTTGAGCTTGACACAGCTGCATATCTTGACTGAATTATATTTCGCCGCAAGTAGAGATGGTCACAGTCAGATGATGAATACCGTTGATGATTAAGGGATGCGGTGAATGAAATATACACGAAAATTTGAAAATTAATAATTCGTCAACTTCAGCATTTATCCAGTCAGTATTTTAAAAATATTATAATATGATAGTTATCTATCATAAAATTGATAATCATTAATCTGTAGGTCTAGGTATATACTAATAGGTAAGATTTTTTCCGATCAATTGGTTCATTGAATACGGTTGTTTTACAATATCCAAATAAATATTTATTTAAAGCCGTTTTAATATGTATACATCATTTAACCTAGTTACGAAATAACACAGAATATTATTTATTTAGAATAATCGTTAGGACGGGAAATTTGTGCTAACAAGTTAATTAGCTATGTCAATAATTAAACACTGAGCAAATACACAAGTGGAAGGAACGTATTTGCATGTGCTTGTAGATCAGAGAAATTCTATTCATTAAATTAAATTTTTCGCGTAATAAATTTTAACTTATTTTCCAATGTAATTAATAGTAACTGAGCAGTGATTGCTTTTGAGTTTGTTTGAGGAGGTTTTGCAGGTTTCCATTTATGATTTTAAATTACCTACACTATATAGGTTTACATATTGCTAATTAGTTTCAAACGACTAATTATTGCTTCTAAAATCAAAATAAATTATGAATTCCAGTAAAGCTTGGAAAATGTTTTTGTCATGAAATGCCAGGAACAAAACATTTTCAGTGTTACAAAATGGAAATTAAAATTTAAGCAATTTTTGAATTAGAGGGGTTTTAAATTGATTGCTGTTATTTCAGTCAATTGTTTGAATAAATAGAAAAATAATTTGCAGATGTGTTTTAATCTGCTTGTGGTGATTAATTATATATCAGCCTGAATTAAAGCGAGATGGATTTCAGTGATACAATAAGTTCAATGGAGTTGAAAAAACGTAATTAAGATAAATATTTTCATAGATATATATTAATTTAAAAAAAATATTGAATACCATAATAATAATAGGTATTCTAACAATAAACAATGATCTTGGAACACCGTCACGTAAAAATTAATTTTTATGTTCATATTAGCCCGTTGCAAACTAAGTGAAATAAGTTTTGTACATTTATCCGAAGTTAGAATTAGAAAGGATTAACAGTGTGTCTGTGATTTTCCCAGTATTGTATAATAAAAGCACGCTTATAGCTCATTTTCATATTCAACACTCGCATTTCAATTAAAATTAATTGATTAAGTGCATGCACTGTTGCATCAATCAAGATATCATATTGCATTAAAATCCCTCGTTTTTATTTATCCAAGATTTAATTACAAAAGGATTCGCAATTTAAAATTAGTTGTCAGCGTAATTAGTTAAAAAAAAATGAAAGACATGCTTAAGTGCGGACAGATTGAATAAATTAAATTTTACGGGTCGAGTTAAAATAAATCAGCAAAAGAAAGACACAAAAAACCAACAACAATAAACTGGAAAAATTAACGTCCGTGTAATAAATCTATTCATGGGAATGCGCGCATTACAGAGGAATGATATTGCATTAAAAAAAATGTAAAAAACAGGGATGAAAATGAGAATGCAGAATTTTACATGATGGAATTTTGTGGCTTGTTTAATAATAACAAAATTCAATAGCCCGCAGTGCTGCAGTCCTTTTACACAAAACGGAACGGGAATTTTTTGTTCGTGGTGTTTAAATGTCAACCTGCATTAAACGGAGATGGATTTCGCAGTCGTAATTTGGTTATCCCCCCTGTTTTCTTTAATGTAAATTTGGCAATCAGAATTGTTTTCAACAAATATTTAAGTTTTACTATGCTCAGATATGGAGTTCAATATGTTTAGTTTTTGGTTTTAAATTCGTTTTAAACCAATAAAAATATTTACTTTTCGCCCTTGAATATTGATTTATCTGATATTCCTTGTGTAATTATTTTTTTATTATTAAATATACGCTTATCATTGTATTCTGATCAAACAGTTTGCAGAATATTTCCTTGGCGCCACTTAACAGTCTTAAACACTTAAGAAGGTTTATTTGTGGAATGACATTCAATTATGTCAATTATGAGATTATTTGGATCAATAATTTTTTTCTTTTTTCCCAAATATGCTCCATTCTAAATACCATATTTAGTCTTTTATATACCTACAAACAATCAGAAGAAAAGATTTCTATATTGCAAACGCCGCGCCGATCTGAATAATTGTCGTCCTTCATACACATATAACAAAAGGCTGAGTCGGATTTCTTGGAAAAGCAAAATATTAAAAATTCTGAAAAGATTCCATAAAAAATATTTGTGGTATTTATTAAAAAAGTTTTGTTCTGTATAGGTAAATTGAATTAAATGAAGTCTTGGTTATGCTTGTACAAGAATAGGTAGGACATTTTACTAAATTAATTTGTTGTCAAAATATTTTTAACAATAACAAAAGAATTTTATAAAATACATCAACAATTCAACAATTCAGCTTCACTACTTCTGAATCAGATCCAATTCATTTTTGATATGCCGAGAACTTACGATATCAATAAATAACTTTTGACATGTTGCCGATATTTCTCGAAAAATTATTACAGCGAAAATATTATAAATCTGATTACAAGTGAACAGAAAGACAAGAAAAGCTTTCCCTGAATCCTTTTGGATTGCAAATAGCGATACACGACAGTAATTTGATCCTGGGAAACTTCGCAACAAGATTTTTCCATAGAGATGCATAGAGATGTGGTAAAGACTAAAGTCAGTGAATATGGCATTTGGAAAAGGATTCTCGTCTCTACAGCAACGGAAGTTATTCATGGGAAAATGTTTCAGGATCAAGTGTTCCACATCATGTACTTTCAATACATTCTTTCGCGAGTTCTTTTGAGTGTCAAATTTATGTAATGAATTCAGAACAACTGCGAATCTTAATAAGGTTGTACTTCCTACTTATGTTTCTTCTTAACGAAGTAATATCTCTTATAGAAATCTAAAAAATATGTAATAATTCAAAAGAATATTTCTACGAAAAAAGAGGATTTCCACAATTTTTTTTTCATCAAAAAGTTTGTCAATATTACGTTTGAAATCTTATTGCTTTTAATAAAGAATCTGGAGTTTATTTGCACAGAGTTACCAGGTATTGCAACGTTTTTGTTTACTTTTTATATGGATTTGCATAATAACAAGAAAATTATTTCTTTGAAGAGACACACAAGAGAGAAACTTAAAATTTAAAACTTAAAATCTGCAGACAATTTCAAATGAGTAAGATAAATAAAAAATTTGTTTGACTATCCAATTCGTTGAAGAAATTTCAACGGCTTGAAGAATCTCACAGATTGGGAAAAACAAATTATAGATTAAATATGATAATTTGATTAACAAGATGCAAACCAAAAATTAAAGAATATTTGCTTAGTGTTCCTTGAATTGCATTAAACAATAAGATTCCAATCAAAATTAGATGTAATTTCCTACATCGGGCTCTAATTACTCTAAGCAGAATGTTGTTTAATGTTACTTAACTGTTGATGCATTTAAACCATTAAATCGATGCACATTTCTCAATTTCTCAATTTGATGAGAATTTGAAATTGTTTTCTCCACAACTGCTGTGTCGAGGAAATCAGTGAATTTGTTGTTGTGCGTCTGCATTAATTGGATTATTCTGTTGTCAGACAATTTCGCCAAAAAGTAAATTGTAAAAATTGTAAACTTAGTTTTGTATTTATGTTTGCTGGCATTTCAATCATTTCACTACAGAATTTAATTGTATTTTCTCTGAACATCGTCATTAATGTGGTTTTATTTTTGGTTTTATTAGTTATTACTTATTGCCTCGTGGATTCTTTTATGTACGAATGTACGATCAAAACTTCAAGTAGGCAATAACTTTCTACAACTTGGAATTGTGTATCTTCATTGTATAGTCGCATTAATATCAGCGGAAATTAAATAAGTTTTAGTAGAATGATATTGGGAAATTGAAGTTCCTATTGCCCTTCAATGGAACAAATGTGCTCGGGAAATGTAATTTAATCTGTGCATGTGTGCGTGTAGTTTTGTCAGTGAATTGTAATAATAATCTCGCACATAATAGCTACAGTTTCATTAGAAAGTTTAATAATTCTGGAATCCAACTCATTTTGGAATGAAATGGCACCGTGTGAGAAGGAAGTGTGGTGCCAGGAAGCGTTAATGTGGCGTCTTACCTCATACCTGAATAACGAAATCTACTTTTGGCTTTGTTACGAAATTTCCTTCTTCATCGGATGATATTTGCAATATTACATAATTCGTTTCAGTACTTCCTCGTTGGAGGGGATATTTTTAATTCAGCCCTAAAGGTGTACGTGCTCTCTTCTGTTGGGTGGCAAAACTCATAGAATTTTAAAAGTTTGCCTTTCCGAGATTATTTCATTCAGTTTTCGCTGAAAAAGTTGAATTGCTTTTTTCGCACCCGCGATCGAAATATTTTTGTTAGTCTGTAGAATTTTCTCGCGAATATTTTAATACAACCACTATACAGATAATTTCACATTTGTTTATATAAAACGAGAACGAAAAGTATTATTTGCGATAAAATCTCATCTTCAATACGAAGTGATATACATGAGTGAAAACATCAAATTATTTTAATTTCCCTTGGGAAAACACTGGAATTTTATAGATTTTCGCCATGGGAGTTCACTTGGTATGTGTCTTAAAAAAAGAAGAAGAAGACTTTGAAGAAAGAAACAATGATATCGTCAAGGTTACTTCTTCTCAATTACACTCTCGTTAAATGTACTAAAATATACTCATTTTAAAAGATAGATATCGTATATGCTCAGTCTGGCTTTAATTGCCTTGAAGTCCACTAAATGTTAATTAAAAATGCTTAATTGAAAAAAGGTATGTAGAATTTTCTGACAAAATGAATTATTTCTGCGGTAAGCAGGTGCTGTGTAAAAAAGCAAGTAATTTTTATTCTTCTTTATTGCTTGCAAGGATATTAAAACAAAAATTAATTACCTCAATTTACATTTCCAGGTCGTTTTGGGTTTTTTTGCTTTCATCCTGATATTCATTATCTTATTATTCATTGAAATAATTCATGCAAAAATATATCGTCTGTTTTTATATGTTTTAGTTACCTTTTGTATTCGTGTGTGTTAATTTGTAATTCTATAAATTGCACAAAAAATTATTGAGTTTACAAAATTATAACTTTCTGTTACATATTATTTGGCAATAAAATACAATTTGAATTGGAGATGGTTTGTTTAGATTTGTACATTGATGATAACTGTGTTTTGCTTTAATGATGCTTTCTGAAAAATACTGTCAAGGAAACAATAATAGCTGGTCCTTTTGCCGCATTTTTGTTTTTATGTTCATGCATAACAAAACCCTTTTGCGTCTTGTAAGAAAAGTTTATATCAAAAAAGTTCAGACCATAAAATCCTAAACATTATCCAATAACTTTTCTCTAAATTAATTAGTAATCCTTTGGATTGTCTTTTTCAACATCATTGTATTTCTTAAACTTAATTTTCAACGTTCTAATTGGAAGAACTTCAAATCAAGTTCCATGACCTTCCAATTTTCAGGTAAATGCAATTAGATTTACTCCCTCCACCCTCCAGAATATTGAATCGGAATATATTTTCGTAGCTTGCAAACCGAATCCAAGAGTCATCACTGCAACAGAACGATGTGATTGGGACAGCCGTAGTCCTTGGATTATATCTTGCCGTAGTTCAATTGTCGAGAGACAATCATTTGGAAAACATTAATCCTTTATGACTTGAAAACTCGTTCCTTTCTTCTATCTATGATTTCTTAGGACTAAAGAGCTTTCTAGTGGACAGTTATTAAATTTTCATCATTCATTGCTCCCAGCCATAAACGGACCATCTCGAACAGGATGAGAAAAGGAATTGTGCGGAAATAATTGACTTGAGTGACTTGGGGATAAATGCGATAGTTGTGGCGAGTTTATGTGCTTCTGTACGGAAAAGTTGGTTTCGAAATCATTTAAGCTTTTTCTATAGGTTAAACTTTAATTTCTTTACTACACACGGATTTTATAGAACGAAAAAGCGTTTCATTCCTTTTTTACGACTTCGATAGTTACAGTGAATGGATAATCTCAAGATTTGATTTCGTGGAACCCTTTCGATTGAAATAGCTTAGAATTACTAACACTTCTAGTATGCTGAAGTTCATAGTTTAGTGCTCCTTTATCACCCACTACAAATATTTATTGTCCATAAATTATGCTATAAAAGTTCGATAGTTTTCTTACTGCCAGCTTAACTATATCAATACCCTATCCTCAGTAACAACCAAACCACATATTTTGGTTTTATGTCAGATTGAAATCGCGATGGTATACGGAGAAAAAAATATAATAATTCTTATACAATATGAATTGGAAAGTTGAAGTTTCTGTTTGGACACTTTAGTCAAGGATTTCATGGAGAACTTCATGAACCCAAATATTCGGGGCTTAAATCATTTCTGCCCCCTTCATGTAGCACATATATCACGATATACAAGGAGCAGGCCAGTGGGGGCTGAATGGTGTTTTATCCGAAATAAATTTGGGGTTTTATCGTGCAGCTTATGTCTACTTTACTCGTTGCTCTTTAATTCGAATTAATGGAGAAAACTGAAACAATTTCCCGCCAAAGCTGAATGCATATTGTTGGTGTGGTTTGTGTAATGCCGCCGTGAATCTTAGAGGAATTCACAAAATTAAACTTAGTGACCATTTTGCGGGGAAAATTTCATTCTTAGACAAGTCTTGAATACAAATACAATTTATAATTATTGTTGAAAGTTTAGTTTCTAAGAACTCAATAAGGGATAAATTAGATCCGCTGATGAACAAAGAATTTCGGGTTTCTAATGAATGTGTAGAACAAATTATGTTCTCCATGGAATTCTTGATGTTGGCGAACTTTCATCTTCTCTCATGCGCAAAATTCCGGTCTTTAAAATTGATTCAGTTTAGTAGATTGAGATAGTGTTTTAGATTTGTATAGTAAAACAACAATAAACATTCATTTCCCGAAAAGATTTGTCACTTATTATTAGAACTTTAAGGTTCAACACTGAATAAAATATTCCAATACTTTTACACTTTGATGTAAGGAATTAATAGCATACACGTTGTGGTAGTTGTTAATTAATTTGTAACTTTTAAATTAGAATTTCAAACCGATGCTTTTTGCGTCTGCTGAAGAATAACTATAGAAAACTTTACAAAACGTTTTGTAATTTACAAATTTATTAGAAGCATTTTAAATAATTGGAAATTTGCTGGGTTAAAGAATCTAAATTAATTCCTTATCAATGTTGCAATAACAGATATAAATAAATAAATAAACCGAAATCACAATCGTCAGTTTCTGTTCGCGATCATGTTCTTTTGGATAATGTTTTTTTGTGTTCAAAAAAACAAATTCAAATTCAAGGAGATACATATTCAGCGCCATTGGCCCTATGTCCCAGAAACAAAGGTACTTAATGTGCACATAATGCAAATAAATCGAAGAGCCATCGAGGACTATTTGAAAGTCAAACTTAGTAATCCATATCTCCGCCCCGTGCATACATTTGCTTTGCCTGTAGTAGGTACTAGTACTATTGATATTTGATTTCATTTCGAAAACATCATTCAAAACCTTATAAATGTTTGTCTGTTGCAAGGCTTCGAGCGGTGATGATGAAACGCCTGAAACCATTTAAACTTTGTAATGTAATCATTTGGGCGGCATTTTGTTGCCAATGCTGAAGGTAAGACGGCCGATGATGCATATGTCGCAGAGGCGTTATGGAAATTCAAAAAGATAGCAAGAAATATAGCAGTGAAAAACTAGAGAAATACTGAACATTGAACACTGAAATCACACGTTAAAAGCACGCTGCAAAGTAACGATTGCAATGGCAAGTTTGAAAATGTTCTTTTGCTCCTTTTCTCTCTCTATTCTATGACTTTCGGTGAAATTGGCCAAGTCAAATTAAAAATCAAATAGGCAATTTACCCGAGATTCGTGGGCAACTGCAAATTTAAAAATTAAAATACCTATTATCAGTAATTATATTATAATATATTAGTTATTCTGAGTTTATTGTCAACTTCAGATTGACTGAAGTGAGGGCTGCTGCACAACTGAACGGTTCTAAAATTGTTTCAGCAAATATTTAATTAAATATTTAAAATAGAGAGAATTAATTCCTATACCACATCAAATATATTAATGCAACCTGAGAGTGACTTTCACTTGGCAAAGTGCATTGTGCATAACAATGAAAAGTGGGTGGTTGATGCACCTTCGAATTTGTGTTATCACATTTGTGATAAAGTGTCAGGCGGAGTCTCTTGAGAATCTTTATACAACAAAACTAAATTGTTTGAATGGAAATTAAACATAATGAACTTTCAACTGCAACTTAAGCCGAAGAAATTCAGGTGTAACACATTTAACCCTTTTCCTGGATCCTGCGGCATCTTTGACTCCTACAGGTATTGCCATTCATTATCGAGAATAAACTGTAAGAGGAGTTTGATTTGCTAATTAAGCTCACTGCTCAGTGCTCAAGTAAACAAATTTTGTGGCTGATCTCTTTCTGCAAGCATACATTTTGAATGTTTCATAACCGTTCGACGTTTTAATGGCGGCTCTGCCCTCAAAGTTTTTCGAAAAATAAATGAAAGTTTTTCACCCAAATTCTTCTTCCAGTAAATTATCTTATATCTTCGAGAAAAAATATACGTTTTAGCTATAAACTGTCACATTTGTTGCTGTTGCTGATTTAATACAGAATTATTGAATGGAATAGATGGTTTCTTACTAACGTAATATTTATATTACACTAATTTTGTAATACAAGAAACGAAGACATAAACGACTCACTGACTCAACAAAAAGAAAAAAGTGTGGACCGGAATATAAATTTAAAAAAAAGTTTCTTTTTTGTTTTTAAAATGAAAGTGGCTTTCATTATCCAGATTGCTTTCTTCTAGTAGACGTTTCGGACGTTAATTGCTTGCATTTAAATAGAATTTGAATGAAGAAATAACTGAAATAAAAATGTTCTTAACTTAATTCAAGTTCTTTTGAAACCGACTTCGTCTTATCGAATTCAATTGTATATCGCACAACAACTCAGAATTCAATCGAACTCTGATAAAATTTCAGAGGTCATCATCACTTTCAGTCACTTTAGCCGGGTCTGCTTTACTCAGCATCCTTCTTATTCACCATTTAGTTATTTTCCGAGAAAACCCGTCCTTCTTCCTAGTATTCAATTGAATGCTCGGTTTCAATTCAATTGACTTGCAAAAGATGTTTTGGCAGTCATTTCGAATTTATTTTTTAGGGCGGTGCCAGCCAAGAACTAGAGATTTTCAATGGCGTTTCAGAAATAATCAATTGACAGGAATTCGTAGTAGGAGTAATTGGGATGCTGGAGTAGTAAACGAGGCGTGAAATCACCATCAGCCAGGATGAACAAAGCAAAGAAAAATTTCACCCGATCAACAATCCAAAGTCAGGGGAAGCAACTTCAGTAAGGGGTTAGTTGAAGTGATACTAAACACAAACGCCAAATACTTGTCATGAATAAAACATCAAATTCAGCATTTGGCGTTTTGTTAATTTTCTGAAATAAAGGAATCTCCGTCCACAGGAAGTGATAAATACAATTTCAGCTTACCCCCTTTGCTCTTGTCATCGACAATGGTGTCAACTGAAAACAATTTTAGCGCCAAAATAAAGTTCCACTCGATCGCTGAATGTGACTCTGTGGATTTTAGTATACTGAGCCCCTCCTCTGCTCTCAAGGCGGTTCACCCCCGTTATTCCGGATGTTTATTATTTTTTAAAGCCGTCATTTTGTCTGCCCCTCGATTGTGCCTGACAATTTTAACGATGTACTAAGGATTTCAGTATGAGATCTCAATGTAAAACGGAGACTTCCTTCGACAAAAGCCAGCCAGAGTTTTTGTCGAAGGAATAAAAATGACCCGTTTACATGTGTGGTGGCATATGGGGTGGAGATAAAAAAAACTTGAAGGGTGAAAAAATTGCGACTCATTTTTATTTCGTCCTTGATTGATTTTATACCATAAAATTTCGTTGTCCTTCAGCGGCGCCTCCGGTTAGGCAACATTGATGAATGCCGCTCGAATTCAGGCCTTGCCGTATGCCGCGGTACAATATTTTTTGGGTTTACCATCCTCTCTACGTGACAATTGTTTCAAGGTTCCTTCCCCGCACCTATAGGCAGAACCGAAACCCAGTCAAAGTTGTGGGGTAATTTTTCTCTGTGAAATTATTACCAATTTAGGTAGAATGAAACTTCGAGAAATGGGAATTCACGTAGCGACTAGCGACTAGCCCGTTGTTTATCTCCACCAGCTCGCCCCTCAATTGCAACAATTTTAATGGGATGTTTCCAATTTTTTAACGTCACCTTTAACGAGGCTTACAGAATTTAATATACTATAATATGTGAACATCCATGCCACGATAATGGAAATGTCGACGGTTATGTAAATAGGTCGGAATGTTACCTAAGAATTTATTCATACACATCCTTATTGTAAAACCATTGTTTTGTTTTATGTATTTTATAAATTGTCGGAAATACAAATAAGTTCACTGTGTAATGCGATGTTATGCCAGTGTTGACGTTATTTCAAAGGGCGGACGCCATTGTTTTTAAAATTCGTTGCTTGGTTTGAATTTAAAATAAGCTACTCTCACGAAGTTCGTTTTAATTCTCGGGGTTATAATAACATAATATACTGAATTGAACTGGTTTAATTCTTGTTTATACACTACAATATTGTTTCTCCCACAAAACATACAATGACGTCGGTTGCTTTTTGATTTAGTTGTTGATTAAATTAGTTTACATGAAAACTTGGTCTACATCAAAAATAATTTGAATGGCTTCAATGCAAATATAGAATTTATAAATGTGCTGTTTAAGACAAGCTTGCAAAAATAATTTTATCTAACAAAATTTATTCTCAAGACAGTTCTACTATAAATATTGGGAATTAAAAAAAACGGATCACTGATAAAACATAACGATGTAAACAAAAATTTATTGTACCTAGGTATATGGAGATTTTGTTTGGAATTGCGAAATAATATTTTCGGAAAATTCCAGGTGGAATTCTGTATTTGGGAAAATTCCTGGAAAAATAGCTTTACGTTTCGGTTAAGCCGAGGCTAATCTAGGTTTAAATCAATGTTTTAGAAAACAGTCAAATTAAACATTCGGAACTGCGATAGAAAATGGAAAACGGAATGGATTCCCTGAATTATTTCTCTGTGGAGGGAAATTTTGATCCCAGATGGAAAGCTTTGCGGTTTGTTTGTAGATTATTTGGGAATGTAAAGGAGATCACTTGAAATTCAATTGAAATATATTCTCCATTGAACTGTGATGAAAGTTTGAAGATAATTGATATCGGAAAATGTTTACAGTAATTCTATAAAATTCTAAAGCTTCGAAAAATGTGAATTTTTTTATAAATCTATCTATGTATATATAAAACAGTATCGTGACTGACTGGCATGCAATGCACAAGCCAAGCCGATGGACCTAAAGGGCTCAAAGTTTCACAATGCATTTTTATAATGACATGGATATCTAAGGGGGTAATGGTAAATTATGGGAAGAAAGTTTGTACTGAAATCCGCCATTTTTGAAGTAAAATCTTCAATAAATTGGTAGGTATTTGGCCTTTTGTTAGAAATAAAAAAACACGTATACCAGGATTTTTAAAATTCAACTCCTAAAGGGCTGAAATAGGGGATGAACATTTATATGAAAACTTGCCATTTTTGAGGTAAAACAATTTATAAAAATTGTTATTTGGCCTTTTGATAGAAACAAAGTTGAACGAGAACTACCAAAATGCCAACCTATATCCTAATTCAACCCTCCAAAACCACCCTTAACAGAAATAAACTAACCAACTATTATTGTAACTCGATCTACGGCAAACGGTTCCATGTAATACACCCACGTCACATTTGGGGATAGTTGCAATGATTCAAAATGTAATATGATGTACATTATATTATGATTCTTACCGCCCCGTGTGAAACCCGGTAGACCTGCTAGTTAAGTATATATGTTGAAATATAATAACATTTTTTGTTTTTGAATTTTTAATTATGCAATATTTATTTTTCAAGCACTTCGAATAATCGTCTCTCGTGTTTTCATCATAAATTCATTGCCATTGCGTTAAATTCCGTTCCACATTTAAGTATTATGATTTTTAAATTTCTTCCCAGAGATTTTTAAAATCAAAACTTTTCCCTCAAACTTTTATAATGCAGTTATCGCGTTATAACATCATGTTTCCTGTCCGTTACTTCCCTTGTTTTCTTATATTTCTTAAGTACCATTGAATTCGAAAGCTATTTTAATTAATTACTCATTTAAAATTTTAAATGGAAAAGTTTTTAAGTTAATTTTGTGGAAAGCTTGCGGCAAACATGTGAAATGAAGCGGTTAAACCAAGTTGTGTTAAATATTTCAAGACGCCAAAGGTACCTGCGAATCAGGTAATAAAAGAAAGTTGGAAAATTTAAATATTTAAAATTAATTAGAACACGGTCTATGAGGTTGAATGGTTCATAGTGAAAATGATTTTCTTGAAAGTGTGATTGAAGAAGAAGTTGGAATAGCATTTTGAATGCTGTGAGTGACGTAAATTGTTTCAAGAAGTTATTGTTTGTGAAAATCGTCAGACCCAAAACTGTTTTCAAATTCATCCATCAAAATGTTTTAATGTTTAATTAATTCAATAAGTTTAGGGTTAACTTCAAAGAAATTAATTTATTATTTACAGTCATTTACTGAAAGTAAAAAAGAAAAGCAAACCAAGCTCAATTAAAAAACAAAAAGAAACATTTATTAATCTGTTATTTATTTTAACAAAATATAAATAAAAAATAATGAAGGGAATTAGCAATCAAAAATCGCTATCCCAGCCCGAAAGTTCGTCTGGAGGTACATCCGTGTCATCGGCGCAAGGAGTAAAGTATGTCATATCTGTGTTGCTGGAGACAGATCGTTTAATTGGTGAAGCAATTGCTTTGTTTTGCAACTTCACCCAATCAAAATCATCAAACCAACTTCGAAAAAAAAACATAAATGTTTGAAGTAGAGGGGGAGAATAACTCATTTCTGAATGTTACCTGTGCTTTTTGATATCCACAATGCCTTTTCGTTGATATCCCAATCTTTCTGCTGGCAATTGTTTGCACAGATGTCGTATCAAATGTTGAGCAGTGCGCGGAATTTTTGATGGCATTTTGATAGCATCTATTCCCCCATTTACAATTTGTTGATAGATTTTAAGTTGATTTGGACCGCGGAAGGGTGGCTTTCCCACAAGGAGTTCGTACACTAAGATTCCTAGCGCCCAATAATCAACCGCACGGTCATGTCCTCGATCCAAAACGATTTCTGGTGCGACATATTCAGGTGTCCCGGCGAATGTATTCGTTTTGTAATTGTAGTTTACGCGTTTAGCAAAACCGAAATCAACCTAATTTTTGAATGGTATTACAACATTTTGGAAGTTTAATAGAATTATAAATAAAATATTAATTGGTTGATGGAGGTAGTCCGATTAGTAGATTATTTAAAAAAAAATAAATTTACATCCGCCTTGTTTTATACTTACTAATTTGCAATAACCGTCGACAGTGATCATCAAGTTTTCAGGCTTCAAGTCTCTATAAATAATTCTTCTGCTATGTAAAAAATCGAAGGCTTCAACAACACAACCAACAATGAATTTTGCAGTTCTCTCATCAAAATATCTTTTCAAATGCATTATCGTCCAAACATCGCCTCCTTGGCACAGTTCCATCAGAAAGTAGACATATTTCGAATCCTTGAATGTTTTGTACAATCTGGAAGATAACTTCTTACAACATGGTTTGTTTGCTTTGGTGTTTGTTATTATGAAGCAGTTGAGAAGAGCTTGGAATTCATATTTTATAAAACAGTACATACTCTACTATAAAAGGACACCCGTGACATATGGACATCACTAATTTTTCATTGTACACGTGATCAATTTGATCTTGTTTGATCACTTCAATTTTCTTGATGACCTTCAAAGCGAATGACTTAGCGTTTTTATATGTGACTAATTCTACTCTGCCGAATGCACCTGATCCTAATGTGGCCAGTCTTTCTAAGTCACCTAAATGAATGTGCTCATATTCCCTGTTGATTAGCGACGGCCGCTTTATTTCGGGGATCACCGGTTCGTCGATGGGTTTTTCTCTCAGTTCTGGAATTGTTCCCAGATAACTTATAAATGATCTAGAAATTAATTAAAAACATTTTTTAAACGATTTCATCCAAAATAGATTTCTTACTCTCTGTCCAACTTCAAGCATTCAGTTCCAGGCGCGTCTGCATAAACGCTAGCTTGTCTGCGATCCTCATTGAGCAGGGCTTGCTCACCAAAGTAATTTCCTCTTTTCCGTCTCGCAACAATTCGTTCCTCACCAAATTCATTGCTTTTTCTTACTGTAACACTCCCACCTCGTATAATGAAGAAATCGTTTCCTATGTCTCCTTGTTGCACGATGCAGGTGCCCGTGGGAAAGAAGATCTAAAAGCGCACAGATAAACATAGAATTTCCAGGATCATTCAGATTCTTACCCGTTTCAGCAGATCAACGATTTTTAGAAGAACTTCTTCAGGCAAATCTTTCAGTAGTGGAACCGAGTTTAAAAAATTCAAATTTTCTTCTCGTTCTCTGCATCCAGAAATCAGCATTATTGTGCGAAATTTGGATCGACTAATTTTCCACACTTTTGCTTGTGACGCAGCTGTTTAAACAAATGCATTATTATTTTTATTTTAAAAGTTCAATTGCTTTTGATGGCTTCTTTTTGATGGTTCAATTATTTATGGCTAGAAAGAGTTTAACCACTTCACTTTCGAGTAATTAACTCAAAGGTGTTCGTGTAATGTTTTCAATTAATAAAAGTTTCAGTAAATGTTTTGAGAATGTTATTTTTTTCAAAATTCGATTAAAACAATCTATTGGCAATTATTTTGATTATTCCGTGCTGAGGTTTATTTTATTTTATAATAGGATTTTGTTACAACACATTTTACTGTGCTGCCATTTGAACCAAACTTTAATCGATTTAGCAATTAATTGTTTTTCATTTCAACATTCGAATGATTAAAAGTGGTATGAGAACTGTTTAAAATCTGCACAAAAACTGAACGAACTGAAGTAAATTTATTTACCAGTTTTTTTTTTGTACAGATTTTTGAATGTGAACAACTTTATAATGGAATATTGTTTCGTTATGCGGTTGAACACAACTAATTAATTATTTAATTAAAAAATGAGTGCTCGTACCCACTTACCCTTAACAGAAGCAAAACGTTTGGCGTTATAGATAATTGCTAATTCTCCAAAAACAATTCCAGGTCCTAAAGTATTGATAATCTCTCCATTTTTAATCACATCGAAAATTCCCTCTTCAGACACATAAATTTCCGATCCTTCTTCGTTTTCTGTGATTATATAACTTCCAGGATCATAGATTGAGGGTTCCATGGCATCAATAACCAATTCCTTGCGCTCCTTGTCCATATAATTATTCAAAAAGTCATTACCCTCTATAGCTTCTCTAATTAACTTCCGTGTCCTAGCATTGTACAACAGTTATAAAAAAACCTATTAAAAACAGGTCAAATATCCTGTTAGCCTTACTCCTCGTCCTTTTCGTACACGGAAATGCTTTTCTCGTTTTCCTGGGATAACTTTGGTCTGGTAAATATCAGACCTTCTTTCCGAGCCCCACTGTTGGATGCGGGCGGATTCAGTTCATCCCCCTTGTTGGAGTCCTCGTCATCGTCGTGTCCGTTCTCCTGTTGGATAAATAAGAATTGAATTTTTGTACTTAGTTTCATGTCCAACTCGTCCATTTGCTCACCTCCAAATTCACTTCCGAGTCGGACTCTTTTGAAAAATCCTGTAATGTTAGAAATGTTATAAAGTGTTTACAAGATACCAGGCAAGGGTGAATCTTTGAGCATCCGTCCTTCCGGAATTTGCTAGTTTCCTTGTACGGCAGAGGCTTTTATCCCAGGACACAGCCTTTGGTTTGCATTGTTAAATCACCGTTTGTTGGGAAATTTCTGCCACAGAAAGACGGATGGATTCACTGCACAAATTCTTTATTTGCTTTAACCCTAAGCTTCTCATAATCGTTGCGCTTCGTTTGCACTGTAATCTGGTTTAGGGGTTTCTTTATGGTACAACACATGTTGCTTTGTTTCAGTTGCTCAAGACAGATTGACACATCAAAAACAGGATCAGGAGGGTAGAGATGATCCTTGATGTGTGATGCACGGCTTGCAGAGTGTGCTCAGTGAGGGCAAGTGGTGGTTGCGGTATATTTCCTTCTAGGATTTTCTGGACGGATTTTAGATAAAGGACAGCGGCTTTGGAGAATGTGAGTTTCACTTTTGTTTTAACAATTCGCACACAGTTGTACAAACAGCAACTTTACCGCCCATATTATTTGTTTATTTCGTTGAATTTTAAATTCACACAATCCTTCTTAATAACAAAACAATTTCCTATTTAAACTACCGTACCTTAGCAATAACTCCATTTTGTGTGATGGCTGCTGCTTGGGGAAAAACATCATCGTGTTTCGTATATCGACCAGCTCCCTGCAACAAATATTGTCGATATTTTAATGAGACTCAAATGTTTATTGATTCATAGGAAAATGTCGTATAGAAATGTTTCGACGCAGAGTTTGGATTTCTTTTGGGAACACTTTCAAAGGCATTCATATTCAGATATCCTAACGGATATTCAAAAATTACCTTTATTCAGAATGTTATCACTTCCTTGAATTCGAATAGAATATCCGGCAATGCGATTCCCGTCATAAAGAGACCCGGATTTTTGTATCTACATTTGATAGGGGACCAAAACCCAACATAAAGGCGCTTTTTGAGCCATTCAATGGCATTGTGAGTGCTTTAGGAATTCAATTAAATATGCGAACTATAAAAATGAATTTTCGTTGAGGAGATGTACACTTTTCACTACATCAGATTTAATGACATTTTTTATACAGAACTGATAATAATTGAGAAGAAGAAGTCAGGATCATTTTCTTTTGAAAATATTAACAAAATCTACTGATCAATACTTAATAATTCCAAAAATGTTTTTTTCTTCAATATTTAATGGAATTACGAAAAAGAAAATAACAACTTATCCTTAAAATGATTATGAAAAGTATTACTTTTTGATATTTTTATATTGACTTGTATTTGTATTGAATTGTAATAATAATAATAACGCAATAATTTTAAATCAAATAATAAACTTCGTGCTAAAACTCCAAAAATATTGCTAATGAGATTGTAGCGTGCATCGTTTTTCGAATAAAAAAATTTCAGGGTTCAGCGAACAATTCTGATAATTAATTTTTAAAGTTTTTCTTAAAGTACGAGTTTTTGTAATCAAAATAAACCTTACCTACTTATATAAAATTAATTCCATTTCCAAATACAATTTGTAATTCTTTAATTGAATTTTCCACACGAGAAACATTTTCAAAAAACATGTTTTTGTTTTTATAGAAGAACATAACCAAAATGATTTTTTCAATGTTTACTAATAAAAATAAATGTTAACCAATTATTTTAAATTAAAATGGCACTTAATTGTCCTTCCGCAAACTTATTCCGGCAGCATTACACATCCCCGAAGACTTGTTTAATTTTGCTTAACTACAAACATTTCACTAAACTTCTTCAGAATTATGCGGCTGAATTTGTTTATGAAACATACATTAATAAATGAGCAATTTTAGAAGTTTCTAAAAGTACCTATTTTGTAAAGTATTACATTCTGAATTAATGCAAATTAAGTTCGCTGAATTGAACTGAATTGAATTTTTCAATATGAAACAAGTGCAATAAATTGTTTTCAGTATAATCCTCTGATTATATTGTTAACTGAAATTGGGGAACAAATTCAACCTGGCAAATTGTTGAAGATTTTTTGAATTTTAAAGTAATGAATATTATTTAGCGTTTTATTTAACTACATTCGTAGTTGACTTTTATTTGTTTTGAATATTATTATTCGTTGTTTGAAATGTATAATTGAATTTCTCTCATGAAGAGAAAGTTTACTTAAAACAATTGTTATTACTTATTGCGTAATATTGCCTTTACATAAGAGGGTTTAGTAACAATAAAAGAGGTTGCTTTGGAGTATAGTACAACATTGAACACATGCCGCTTTTCCACATACCACCGCGGAATATCAGTCAATTCACTTAAAACGAGTGTTACTCATCCGTGAATAATGCAACAAACCAAAGACTGTTCCGCATCAAGAAACATTCCTTTCGAAACATCTTCAGTTTCGATTGCTTCCGTTGTGGGATTTCTTTTATCTATTTCCATGCAATTTATCAATTCGTCATCCTCTCCCTATTGTGGTGTCGGGACGAAAGGTAAATAACGCGGAAACAATCAATTGAGAATCTCATACTGGATTTTAATCGGTTACATTGATTGAATGCGCTATATGTGGGAAAACAATTGTTCTTTTTCTCATTTACAACAGACAACTTGTTCTATACATTGCGTTAATTGAAACTGTTTTGATGATGTTTTGTCAATCATGATTTTTCAAGTAGATCGCTTGTTTCACTTTCAATTGAATTAGAGCCACAAGTGATAACAATTGAAGAATTCTTGATAAAGAAAATATCTATAGTATTATCTAAATGCAGTGTTTGACTCAATATACTAAACACTTTTAAATAGTATTTTACTTTAGTTGTAAACGTGTACCATTTTCGAAATTCTATTTATACTGAAAGTTATCTATATTCAGATTTCAGAATCAATGCATTCATCGAAACAAATAAATATACAAAAACCGCATTCATAAAAGTTCTGGCAATTTTGAAAATATATTAATTACACAATAAATCAATCATCAATTGTAAAATATATCAATTATGAGCTTTTGTGATTGAAATTGTTTAAAAACTACTGAGTGAGGTTCTAGAAAAATTCCTTCTCGCACCTTTCTTCAAAAATATGATTCTTTCAAAAGTTTTTTATATGACTGCTGTGAAAATTACTTCCGATAAAATTAAGTTCCCCTGTTCGTTCTTTTATCGTTGATTTGTTGTTACTAACGAGAGTAAATTATTTGTTTAGCTGGATCACTTTTCAAAGATTGCATGATTGTCTTGATTATCACAATTTGGATGAAATTAAATTAAGTCTTAATTCTTAGTAAATTTTCGTATCGCAAAAGTTTACAGTTCATAGTTGAAAATCATACTTACTTCAATTGTCGGCACCGATGTGCAATTGAAGCTACTTTTCTTGCTGCAAATTGGAAATATACACCTCATTTTTATGATTGCAATTTTTCATTAATATTCGGATAAAAACACTTAAAGTTCTTTAAGAACAATTTAAACAAAGTAAAAAACAACCAAAATCAATTTGATTTTGCGCTTATATTTAACATTTTTCAAATTGAATTTGATATCTGCACTTTTTACAAATGTTCACAGTACAAACTCCGCTCCGCGACTAATTTTCCGTAAAAAAATATTGTTTTAGGTGCAAAACTCTCGCTCTTATCAATCGGAGTGTTTCTTTCCTTTCCCACCCAAGTGCCATTACGATCACATTAACGATTCTTATCATCATTTCTTAACGGAGCCAGATGTGATAAGATCATTTTGTGATCAAAATTTAGCGCTTTTATCTCATTTTTTATCTATTGTACATTCGTAGTGAAATTACTAGCTTACTTTTTAAACATCAAGTAGATATTTTAGTAAATATTGAATTAAATGATTTCATTGTTTTCAGTTTTTCATTAGAACTTTTAACAAAAATAAGTTATTAATCATAACATGAATTGCAATGTATAAAATAATTGTTTTCCACCAAAATTTTAATTTATGCAATGTTTTCAATAATGGCACTGCAATAAAGGTTCTGGAAAATTGGAAATGTTGTTTGTTGTGCAAAAACTACTAACGGTTGGTGATAATTTAATTTACGATATTTCTGCAAACACATCAGCTTCAATATCAGCTGATATAAAGATTCATTAATGTAATTTCAGATCATAATAAATTTCTACTATAAATTACATTTATCATATATGTCAAGAAAAGAGGAACAACTTTCAAACACTTTTGTTATAAATAATAGGAAGTTTGTTGTTGTTTTATGAAAACTTGTTGCCGTTCAATAAAATGTATTTAGCTAATCATGGTTTTCGCTTTTTACTTAATAAAATGGCCATGATAAAATAAAGAAGTCTGTCCATTATAAATCAGTTGGTGTAAGGTAATCAATGTAAACGATTACTTATTGGAAGTTTTAATCAAATCGTAAAGCTTTGTCCGAACGCAAACCGATTAGCATTTAAACGCAAATTGTTCATAACGGTTTCTTAATTAAACATTTTCTGAACATAAACACTGTTTTTAAGTCATAAAATGTTAATACTTAATAAAAAAATTAACAACAAGAAATTCGATTAAGCTTCTAAATTGCCTGCTCAGTGCTCGTAATTTGTTTTTTTTTTTAATTACATAGGTACATAGAAGTTTAAACATTTTTTTAATGGAGTTGTAATTTTTTAAAGCACACTATGACTTAAATTCATCTTACTTAAAATTTGATGCACGCTGCAGTTTTAAACCTTTTACAGTTCCCTTATCTGTGATAGTGTAGTTGCTTGAAATAAATGATATATACTCGTAAATTAAGAATAAAGGTACTTCACTGAAAAATATGATCTATATTAATAACATCTGGCTTTGGTTAAGTTATTTCCTTTAAAAAATTTTGCTAATTCATAGTCTGAAAGGGTTATTTGTTTTAAGAAAATTCTGGAACTACTTGGTCTGGCGATGTGTTGCCACACCGACACAACCAAGTAGAAACTCACAGGATCCCGCTAAAGTAGTTTTTCTTTATCAATGTTCAGTTTTTAGTGCATGAAAAATTACCGCATCCTTATGCATCTTTTCCAAAAAAAAAAAAAAAAAAAAATCCATCCTGTAGGAAATGCACACTCATCACAGTCGCACAGGTAAATTCAATAGAAGCTAAATAAACTTGCACTCTTTACGTTAAATCTGCATACACTTGAGAATTCCCTTCGAAAATGTTATTAATTTTATCGTGAAGGATGTTGTAGCTGCAGGCATAATAATGTTTTGTTCAGGCAGAACATGGGAAAGATGTGACGAGATTATCTCCGCTGTCATCCCAGGTCCACAGCCAACTGATTACTAAATCCGAT
This sequence comes from Leptogaster cylindrica, assembly GCA_963082835.1. Lineage (NCBI taxonomy): Eukaryota > Metazoa > Arthropoda > Insecta > Diptera > Asilidae > Leptogaster > Leptogaster cylindrica. The sequence goes on along the minus strand of OY720105.1, from coordinate 20,067,561 downwards.
TTCATGTTTCTACCCATGTTTTATAAGCTTTTCAATTCGTTGCCAAAAGCCAAACAATTCCTGTGAAATGTTCGTGCTCACTTCATACATACATCGTCCTGTTTGATGCATTCAAATGCAAACCCTTCATGCAAGTACAAATTTCCGTGGTTAAGCAATTTCGTAAATTACGTTAGGAAAAATTATGAAAAGCGAACGAGTTTGAACTGAAATCCATTCCGAGTTAAAGGAAGATGGAACAGGTGTTTCTTTTCTGCTGGGAGTTTTGACATGCTGTCGTTGAATTAATGATGGTGTCCTTTTTTTGGGAAACACATAATTCTGTTCATTTGTGAGTTATAAGTAACGGATTTTCGTAAAAAGATGACATTTTCTGTTTTCAAAATAACTTTTTTTGAGTAGGTAGTTGACTTTTAAATTAGAAACACACGTTGTTTTTGTTGGTTTATTTTCCAGTGGTAGTAATTTAAAATATCAGCTGAAACGAAATACACCTACATTTTTAATTTTAGCATACCTACACATTTTTTATTAACTATAATTATTTTACGTGATCAAATTCGAAACAATAAAATCATTTGACATCTTTCGCCCAAAAATATTTTTCAGGATCTCCAATAAAACTAAGTATTGTTAATATATTGTAAGCAGGTGTGAATATAAAATTAAGTTTAAAATTGGGTTTCGCTGCTCTAGTATAAAGTTCTAAAATCGAGTTCGTCTTTGGAATCTCAATTTTGCAATTTAAAATTCCTCTTTTTGAAAATTTTAATTAAAACTCTTGGTAAAAAATAGAAGCTTTGATTAATTTCTTGCATCAATGTTTTCCTCATATTGGCTAAGTAACATCATCAATTAAGTGGAGAAAATGAAAATATCTTAAATTTTTAATGAAATCCAGGCAAATCAAAGCCTTTTTCAGTCCGTTGCCTTCGCAATTGTTCATTACTGTGATGAATGTAAACCGCCATGTTTTTCACATATCATTCATGCTTCAGAAATGTTTAACTTGTTTGCGTTAGTCACATTTTGCGTCTTCCGAAAGGGGGTCGCATATCCGCCTCTAATTATTGTCGGCATCCTCCATAGGTGGGCTGATTTCGGCCTGAGATTCTTCGACACATATTAGGAACACTGGAGAACCTCTTCGTAATGGCGTAATTAATTGCGTTTATCTCGTCGCAAAAATCCTTTATCCCAGTAACCGAACTTGGCTCTACGTGAATACAGCACCATATTGATGCTGCTCAATTTCACTTAATTACAGGCACGTCATATCCTTCCGGTATTCATTACCAAGGATGTTGGGTACGGTAGCTACGTTTAGGAGGGTTTCATTAAAGTTCTGGTACAAAAATTTATTTAAGGCATCGTCATTGACGCCGTGCTTACTGAACAGCCGAAAAGGTGTGAGGATAGTCAATTTAAAAACAAACACAACCTCATCTGAAATAACACGTTTTTCATTCCGAAAATTGATTGTTTTATCGAGTCATGAATGCTCAATGATTTTCATAAATTGATAACTGAAATTGCTATATTTAGGGCTCATATCACTGACGTGTTTTTCTGTTTTAAAAATACACATTTCGTAAAGAACGAAAAGTTATGCGTTCTATCTCTCGATAATTCGGGCTATCTTAGCCTTAGCAGATAAGAGCTCTATAACACGCACGCCGATGTAAATATGTAGGTATTTATGAAATCTATTATAAAAAAAAGTTAAACGAAACAATACAAATTATTACAGAACAGTTAAGTAATATATTTTGGATACGAATATAATATGAAATCAGAACGAGTAAGTTGCCAAAACAAAAAACACAAGATCAAGGTTTAGCTTTTTTAATTAAGATTATTTAACTTGTTTTAAATTGTCCTAATGCCCCCCGAACGAGCAACGTTTAAGTTCCTAAGGATATTACATAAATGCTTTAAATCCTTAAAGCACATTTTTATTACCTTCTAGATAACTTAATTTTTTTTAAATCTTAAAGTAAATTGGTTTTAAAGTTTTTCTTCTTCTTCTTCGTTCTTTGAGGGTGATTTTCGCTTCAAAAAAATGAGACCATTTTAAGGGCAGCGTTTAATCCATGTAGAAACTGTTATCACAGAAAATTTTCAGTAGTCGAATTTTGGAAACGAGTTCAGCAGCAAAGCCAGTTCAAATTTATCTTCCAGTTTTCGGTGAGAACTTGGATTCCTGCCAATTTGAATCCTTTTGCGATAAGGAATCTGTTTGAGTAGTTAGTGACGCGTACATTTTTTCATGCACTGATATTCAAGACCAAGCGATTCATACGTGAACCATTGTCACTGATCCAAATGGAATATTCGATTGTTACAAGGGAATAGAATTCACACGCTCAGATTTTGGGCCTTTGAGGAGGTTTTCAAAATCGCACAATTCCATTTTTCATTCGAGTAGAATTGGAAAACCTCAAATGGAGCAAATGGAGGTTTTGGACATTTGTAAAGTAAACAGAATCAAATCTGTGAACTTGGGACAAAGGTATTATCTGAGTTCAATCACATTCTGGCTGTGTGAGTGTTTGTCCTTACTGATCCAGTCATGCTTAAGGGATGATCAAATGTGTAGAGCTGAGTCAACATCTATTTCTTCTTTCAACGAATTTCCTCTGAATTATTTTACATATTTGTGAAGATAAAATGGGATTTTGAAAAATATAACTTGTAAAATATATCATTCAGTTAATGAAAACACTGGGGAAAGGTTTAGTAATCAATTTCGTTCTGCATAAACATTGAATAGTCAGAATGTTATGCAATATTATGCTCTGTCTCTAACCAAGAGATGAGTTACGGAGCAAATCCGATTTAAAAATAATAATAACTGTTATAATTACATTAGTAGCTACCTTCTTATATAGCAAAGAGTTAGAGATGTTGTGCTGTTATCAGGCAAGAACGGTGCGCAAATGCCAGGCAACATTTTAAAGTACATATTTTTATTTTATATAACAAAATATGAATTGAATTTAATTTTTACGCACGTATTCTTATGCAATCATCATTACCTATACCTACTGTTCATGTAAATGAATTTTAAACAAAATTGTAAAAATTTTCGCAAAACAAATTCCGAATTTCTGTGCATGGGCTAATGTATCATGTTTTAAAAAAAAACTTTTATTTTCAGATAACAAAACGAAGCGGGAATACATCATGTAAAATGTCTATGTCATGGGAAACAGACTGCAATGACATCTACAGGGTCCAATAATATATTTCAAGCTATTCAAAGATAATCATCACCAGAGAGGATATCAGCGGTGGTGAACAGAAGCAGATTGACACATTAGCGACATTTGTGAAACAACAAAAGCTTCAATGATAAAGCATTGCTGGTTACAGTATAGCAGGATACAGGAACCCGTGTGGCCTGGTATTGTGCAGCGAGCCATAAATAAAACAGGCGTAAGGCAAAAACACTAACAAATTTGGCTTTGAGGGACGAAAAGAAAACTTTTATAGCCCAGCAAACAAAAAACAACTGGACAAAAATTAACGAGTATAATTATTGGAGTCACCATTAATACATGCCCAGGGAATATATATAAGGGAAACAAAACGAAAGAGTTAGAAATCTCCAGCTTACATATCAGGGACATTTATCAAGTCTTACCCGACCATCATTGATTGTATATTGGCTGCAAACCATAGTCGATGACATCATATTTGCACTGCATTGTCTGCATGTTGGCTCTCCTGACAGCCAAAAGTATAGAAGAAGAATACGCTGGGTCGGATAAGATCATTTTGATGGATGAGTACACTAATGTTGCCCCACAGCCAATACGGCAGCAATCGAATCTGTTTCATCATGGTCAGAATGACCGTCCCCAAGCCTATGTTCAGCAATTGACCGGAAAACGGTCGGACTATACCGAACAATCGGACGAGAGTGGCCGCAGCCAGGAGCAATGCGGGGGAATACTTACGGCAGCTCACGGTGTTATCCAAACTCCGAACTTTCCCAACAAGTTTCGAGTCCCGATTACATGTGTTTGGATTATTGATGCTTCCGAGCTTGTCACCGGCCCCAACACATCCATCGTAGTCTACCTCACGCAGCTCTATGTCCTAAACGGTATCAAATTCACTGAGTACATGTACTACAGCGATGACTATAAAGTGCCCAGTCATCGGGTTTTCGAGTTGACTGAAGACGACGTAACTCAAGTTGCATGGATTCAATTTACCAGTCAATATCTGGAGATTAGGTTCACTATGAGGGCCCTGGACGGAACTCATCTTAGGGCTCTGGATCGATTACTCGACGTGTACGGGTTCAATATTACTTACGAGGTGGATGCCGTTAAATCGTATCAGTGTAACGCGCTGCAGTGCCGTTTCTTGGGCCATTGCTATGCGAGGCAGGACTTCACGTAAGTAACTTTGCCTTTTTTACTCCCTGATTCCTACTTTAGCGCCATCATCGGCGTCATGAGATCCTCTGAATAATCTGTTCGGCTCCTGGCTCCTAGATTCATGCCCGATCTAGTTTAAGATCCTTAGGAACTGTCTACACCGGCTGCCCCACTGCTCCTGTGCACTTATTTCAATGGATTTCCGGAATTTTTGTTTCGTCCTATCTAGGATTTATTTATGGCCTCCTTATACCAGATTTATAGTTTGCACGCGACGTGCTTGAGCTGTACAAGCTCAGCAGTAAGAAAAAAGCACAAGCAAGTTCGATAATAAAAACATACCGAATACAAAGTGTGTGGGTGGAATTCACTCTGCCTACCTTGTAACTAAAATTTTCGAGCAGTTCTGAGCGATATTTCTGGTGAAAAACGTTTGAAAAACAATTTCGTTTTATTTGAACTAATAAATTAATTAATCCTTTTAATTTTCCTTATCATTAGCTCAAAGGATCTAAATTTGATGGGTCATCAAATTTCAAAGTTCCCGCATCAATGTTTCTCCTCAAACACTGTCGGCAATAACCATGTCAACAGTATCTACATATACCTATTTTTAATGAAGGATTTTATGGTATCTACTAATATGTCCTTAATTCCATAAATTGCTCAATTATGGTCTTTAAACGATGCTTTACTGATTAATGAACGACTCAATCTTGTGTCACAAATGTAAAGCAGATTTAATTAAAGTGGTCCTAGCATTGATGGATTAAATGTCGAGCACAATTTACGGCACTTAAGGATATTTTTCGGTTTACCGGGAAACTAATGACATGCTGGGAAAGTTAAACGCAGAACAAATTACATACAGGTTGAGATTTATGTAATCTAGTTTTTGTTTTTACCATTTCCTGAGTATTGTCCCATCATTTTGTAGAATTTCATCTTCATTCCAAGTTTATGAATCCCACCCCTTTCCTGAGCTCGGTCCAATTTGGCATGGAGAACTTACCTCTTTCCCCGATACAGAATAGTTTCAAGCAGCATATCACGAACTTGTAAGAATTTTCGTCCTGTGACATATTTGTGTTAAACATACCGAATTTTCTACCAACGGTAGGTAATTTACATTCACATTCAAAATGTTTAGTGCAAGAAAATGTAACGTCATTTTGTTGAAAGAGATTAAATAAGTTTATAATAATTTAAGAAAATATACCCACTGGATTCATTTTCGAAATGTTTTATATGTATCACGTAACACGTTACAAGAATATCAAACACATTGTACGAATAAAATCCCGTCAATGTTTACGTTGCACTTTCCTTGACTGAAAAATAAATGATCACACATGAAATAACAATAAAAGCTTGTAAGCAAAATGATTAATTTGAAAAAAAAAGAAAATAAAAAATAAAAAAAAATATTTTCTTTATAACCACTTCAACTGTTTGAAAAGCATAACATTTCGGAAAAATGCAGATTTCAACCAAATACGGCTCAGCAGATTGCAACCATACCGTTCGTCCGACAGTAAAAGTGTTTAGATTAAAATTAATCCGCATTAAAAGAACTACAAGTTTGCTCAATTAACTTTTTAGTTTTTCATTACAACGAGTTCTCGAGATATTAGCAGAAATGGCAATTTTGCTGGCATCTTGGCGGCCATCTTGCATTTTGGCAATGTTGCATTGGTGCGATTGATAACGATTTTGTAGGGGCGATTAAGGGCACTCTTAGCTATCATTTAAAAAAAAATCGCTTGTCTTAAAATTATTTTGGGGTTCAGCACTAAATGATTCCACTACAATTACAATTAAGTACAATTATTGAGGTCATACGTACCTAACGTAACTATGAAAAATGTCTATAGGTACCTAATATATATTTTTTTTAATTTTCGTGCACCTGTTGTGGAATATGGTAAATCCCGTTATCATAACAGGATAAGTTTACCGATTTTGCATGAATACATTTATAATGGGATTCCATTCGTTGGAGATATTTTATTTATGTTTTTTTGTGATATTTTTATGATGTAAATATTCTCTAAAGGATGTTATATTTACATTAATTATTTTTGCGATATTTACCTTACATCATTTATAGCGTAATTATGTGTAAAATGCGCCCCTAGCTTTTGGCGATCTGTGTGTTTTGTACTGCAGAGATTTCGTATTTATTTTGCTTGTGTTCTTTGGTGAAGCACCGTCATTGTTTGTTTAAAGGTTACGTAGAATGCAAATAATTTCCAGCTCAATTTGATAAAATACATATCAGACGATATTTACACAGAATAAAAAGTGTCACGAAAAGAGACAATTTAAAATAATTGCAAACGTTGTATTCATTTATTATTATTAATTTAAAACCGAAAATGGGATATTGTTATGTTTTTCATTAGTTGGAGTTTTTAAATTAATTTCAATCTTATAAAATTTAAAGATAAATAATATGAGTGAGTTTCATTAAAATAAGTGCTTAATAAATGCGGTTTGACACTTAAGCGTACCTACCTTTATAAAAAAAACTAAAAATAATAGAAAATTCAACATATAACGTAATCTTTACAAACGAGCATATGTAATTATTTTTTTGTAACAATTGAGAAGTACTTCACTGTCATGGTCTATCAACAAGCAATGATTCGATAAAATTGGCAAAACGGAAATATAATAATTTGAAAACGATGTATACAGCGTATTCAGGCTCTAATTGCAAATAGCCTCTAAGTCTATATGGGACGCCAGCGGTCACTGACCAAAAGTTCAACAAACAATAAATTAAAAAATACAAAAAAGTTATTGCTCTCTGGTGCAATGCACACTAATAAAAAATCTCCAAAAGTAATTCACAAGCCGTTTTCAAAATGGATAAAGGGCAATTGGCAAAAAAAATTTGTATTGTACATCAGCGAGTCTACTGGTTCAACCTTCAACCATTTATCTCTTCCGATGTGTCGTATCCAAAGTTTGAATTCAACGCGTCTGGCACATCCGTTAAAAAAAATTTGACCCAATGCATTCGAACTGGAAGGGTAGACGGAGGAGGGTGCAGCGTCTGTATTCTGTATGCAGAAAGCATCCCTTTGGCAGATGTTATAGTTTTGAATCTCTGGAGCGTAAAGTTGAGGATTATATCAATTCAGTCCGCACCAGTAATAAACACTCAACGAGTTTCTGGAACAGATTGTGGCCTTGTGGGAGTTGCCCAGTTATTGTTATCATCACCTCCGCTGGGATCTGTTTTGCATTTGCATTCTAACATTACTTCAGTTTTCCGCAGTTACACAGAAAATGGGGAAAAATATCCTTGGAAACAAAACTACTTATTGTCAGTGCCACTATTTGACTCTAATGTTGGGTAATTGTAATTTCATTTTGATTGCATGAATGCAACAATGAAGATAATTATCCTAGTTTCAATTAAGTCAAAGCGATTACGGGAAACTGCTTCAGTTTGCTCAACTTCACTGACATTTTTCCGCAGGTACATCGTTAATTCATTTGAAATAACAAAACTGAATAACATAAAACGCAAGCAATTTGTTTAATTGATTTCATTTCTGTTTGTTTAAAACGAAAATGGTAAATAAACCAGTCAATTTGTTTTTCAGTTCGAAAAATTCTCGTTATAAATTCCAACATAAAAATTGTTTTTCTAATGGGAAAAAATTCAACAAAGGAAATATCAATCAATTTTGTGGAATCATAAAGAAAACATCAAACGCTCATATCACAAAACTCAATTTAAAGTTTAGCATCGAATTACAAGTATCCGGAAAAGCAGTTTAAAATCATATAACATTCAGGAGAGATCGATTACTCCTTCAATGTTTTCCAATATTTTCTTTCCATTTTTTTTAACTGCTCTGCAGCGTATTTATAATTCTGCTTCGCATTTCTGCTCATGTATATGTATACACAATATGTTAAGGAAACAAAAATATCGTAAGGATCGTTCCTCAGAACTTATGAATATGAATGCCAAGTTTAAATCAGGAAGCAATGTGCACTAACATTCGAACAAGAACAGGAACGCAATATTCTCAGAATGCTGATCGAAAAGTACAAAACAAATTCCACATAAGCGAACTTCCAGGAAAAGGACATTTGCATTCTCGCGAGTGCTGTGGAAAAGTTGAAATTTGTTGCAGTTGTACAGTTGAGCGCCAACTTAAGTTCTACAATAACTTTTTTTTGCTTTTAGTTCTCGGTAACTTCGATACTACTATACAAGAACACTTTCCAGAAAATTATATTATTGAATAAAATGACAGTGTTGCAAAGTATTGGTGAAGTTTCGTTGTAGTATCGCTGTGGCCTAATTAACTCAGTAATGTACAACTAGTCTCAGGAAAGTGGAGCTAAGGCTGAGAATAATAATGGTTTTGCAAAGTAACAACGACAGTTTAGTTTCCTGTTACTCCAGCAAATTATAAGTTATTTGTATATGAAGATTGTCAAAGCTGGGAAAGTGTCACTAGAAACTGCAACAGCTCTTTGAATTTATGTTTTTTCTAGCCAATAATGGTTTTAACAATTCAAAATTTTAGGTTATCATAAATTCCGAAAATCAACACGTGACCTGCATAATTTTGTCCCGCAATTCTCAACTTCTAAGGATTATTTTTATAATATAATTAGGGTCAGCTGGGGTAATTATGAACAAATTTTACAAGTTTTAAATTCTGACAGCTTGTAAAGCTTGTAAACCTTGTAAAGCCTTTGTAAACTATTGTTTCACTCCCAGACTTCACTATTTTATAGTTATTCTATTTTTTAATTGCAATCAGACACCTCAACATCCCTGTTCATAACTACCCCATATGTTCATCTTTACCCCATTGTCTATGGGGTAATTATGAACATCGATTCTAGTGCTCGGATGAGATACCTACATAAAAATTAAACACTACCGTTAGGTACTGTTACTAGAAATAAGTAACAGACGTCATATAAGAGCTAAAGTACATTGTTCACAATTACCCTAACTCCTAAGATTTGATATTTGAACTAAATTGTATCAAAAAATCATAAATTAAATGACAACCAACAACAACCAACATGATAACGAGTCCTTAGGATTATAATCAAAACAAATTGCTATCGATTAATTATCACTTTTTATTGAACATTAACTTAAATATAACTCCTTCTTGCATTGTTTCTTGCTTTTTGCAATAATTCCGGTTTTTTAATGAAATGTTGGTGTGTCGCTTCATAAACCCATTAAACCAATCTTCTCCTGGATTTCCATCTTTGAATCGGACATTTAAATTATTAGTAACAACGAACTGTTGTACTAGGGTTTTCAACTGTTCCTTATCACAAGGAAACCCCATTCGAGTCCTGCCAATAAGGCATTTGACTAGAGTTTCCTCCACCTCTATTGGGATGTCCGTTGGACGACCGGCTCCTATCTTATCGACATGAATTTTACCTTTAACTCTGTTGTGTAAAACTCCCTAAGGAATACCATAGGTTTCCACTGCTTCTCTATAGGTTTTGTTCTTGTTCGATATATCCTGCACGTTCATCATGTCTGCACTGGTGTAAACTGGTAGCGGTTTCTTCTTCATATAGGTGCGAGGTATCTTGTAATTTACCCTATACGCAGATTTAAAAACATCATTGGGTAATGATTGGAGAAACCTGTTCATAATTACCCCTATAAAAAAAAGTAGGGGGTAATTATGAACAGCATTCTGCAGGTCTGTGAGAATGAGTTTTTGTAAAAATGCATTATAATCCTGTTAGAATAACGAGATAATTCAAATTGTATCTGTTAATCCTGCAAAATGGGATAAGGACGATGTTCTTTTGTTTGAAATCATTTCAAATGCAATGCAATAACAACCAAATGTATTGAATACTCTTTTTATTTATAAACATTTTCAATCACAATTATGATTTTCGAAATTGTAAAATTAACGTTAATACTTTATCCCGTGAAATTTAAGTATTTATCTTCATAATCACAAAATCTAAACAACAATTGTTTAAGCTACTGTAAACGATTAAAGCAAATGTAATTAAAAACAAAGTAATCATGACGTATTCAATTTAGAATATCCAGAAATGTAAAGACAATGAAATCAAATTTTTGAAGCCACATGATGTGCACCACTTACCACAAAATATAATTCTATAATACTCAGAGGATAGAGGCAGAAGAGATTCCAGGATTCCATTATCGCAAAACTTTTCCGAGTACATTATGGAAAAACATTTTGAAAGCATGAAAGCAAACATAAATGTCAAAAGCTCCGTCTAGAACTCAATTCTGTAAACCATACCAGTATAAAATATTCTCCAAAAATCCATTTAAATGAGATCTATTTGCCCCGAGCCGAATATCCTCGAAAAGTTCAGGTTTTCCAGCCTAGTTCTGTTGTCCCAAGATTTTTATCCTCCGAAAAAGGCCTCGGATTCGAAGAGCCTCTGATCGGATCGTTATCCACTCAAAGTGTCTCTTTTCGCTGTTAAACAACAGTTTAAGCAATTACGTTATGCAAATTAGGGTTCATTTGAGGCCGAAGTCCGTTAAAAGTTAGCAGAGCTCCACCAGAAATGCCCCCAAAATTACGCAAGTACTGCATAAAGCCAGGACTTGCGTTGCGGAGATTTTTCCCATTCACCATATCGTTATGTTAGCGAAAAGTTTCGATGTCCTTAAAGTATGCGAATGTATTGTGAACTCGTTCTATTCCGAGCATTTGGTTTCTTAAATTCTTTTAGTTTCGCCATGGATCGCTTTAATATTCGCCTGTGTTGGGAAACTTTTAAAGGAGACAAAAATCAATATTTGGAAAATACATCCTAGTCGAGCCTGGGGCGAAATGGAAACGGCTAAGTAATTTTTAATGCTTCCTTGTCAGGACGGTGAGGCTCCTGATTTTTAATTCTTGTAACCAAAGTAGATATTTTTGTAATCTCTCTGGGCGGTAGTTAAAGTGCCATCAGAATTTTAAATACACGATTCGAAAATTACCGAAGAATGGTAAAAAAAAAATTGAAATTGTATTTCAACCCAATTAAATTATTTTTAAAAAACGCGAAACATCCACGATTATGTTTGAATTTGCATTAATATTTTAAATAAACAACTCAGGATTGAATTTCATAAAAATGTTGCAACGTGACGAAAGGAATTCGCGAGATAATTTCGCTTTGTCTTTGTTATAAGTAATTCATGCCTTAAATTATGGGAATTTGTAAATGCAAAAGTTTCGTATTGAGATCCTCTTCCGTCTGTAAAACAAACGTCACACGCTAAACTGCTGGTGCACCAGACCGTGAAATCCACGGAATCGACAGGACGCCGCTCCATAAATCAGTGCTTCAGGTGGATTTGAATCAAACACTTTAAGTGCATCCCGTAATTAAAAGCGTGACATGCACCGAACGTTCTGGATTTGTTTTATAATCGGTTCAGTGAGTCTTTTGTAATAAGAAAATTATTTTAATTCATATTCGATTGGTTTCCTAATTAAAAGTATTCTGATTCAACTCTTATTGAATAAGAAAACATTTCAAATGCAGCCCTTGAAATATTCTTATTTGGAGTTATTTTGAACATCCAATCTGATTAATCTCAAAATTGTAACTGAGTCTATTGTTTTGTAAACGAACACTTTATCTAACGACTAACTTAATCCGACCAATGTTTCTGTACTATTTATAATGTAAACAGAAAACGAAAAAAAAAGAATTTAGATAAAAGAAACGATGTTTTCGCATATTGTCGGTAATCCAGATATAAATAATTGAGAACTAGGAAATGATGCACTTATCTTTATTTATAAATGTAATTTTATTTATAAATGTAAATACATATTAATGGCACAGTTTAGGAGGATAATACTTCGTAGTGCTAGTTCTATAAAACTGTAAAATCTCTTTTAAGTTAAACACTCCTCAAAAGTGCAGTTGCATTCCCTTAAATAGCCTGAAGGAAATATTCCCGATCCGCAAATTAGGGCATGAATAACAACAAATTCCTAATCCTATCTTACAAAAGCTTGCACAGAATTTAAAGCACTTTAGGAATCCTTCAGATTTCTAAGAAAATTCATTGAAAACTGTGTGAATTGCGCTCTGCACTTGAAGTAACAAAGTACTTAACAATTAAACGTAAATGCTTCTTAGTTGAATAGAGAAGCTTCCTCTGCATGGAACTGGAATCGTTACAATTGAATTTTCCCACACGAAATTCTGTTTTTGCCTTTTTCCTAATCCTTTGATATTCGTGTACGAGTGTACGACTGAAGGAAATTAAGACACCCGACCAATTAAATTACTTTTTAAGCGGCACGCCTTCAAAATGTTCACATTCCTCCTCAAACATTTCCTAGAAAACAAATCGTTCCGTACGAAGGATCAACACTGGAAATTATTTCGCTTAAGCGAAAGAAATTTGAATGAAAATTATCCTTTTTGGTAAAATAGTAATAAAAAGAAAAAAACTAATTTCGTAATTGCACATAAAAATGAACATTTATGTTTTATGTACATTTTTTTACAAAATTCTGAAAAGCAGACAAAAAACATTTGAGTGAAATTTCAGTTCTGGACGAAAAAGCAGAGACACTTTATAAAAGGGAATGTAAAGAAAGAATGGAACAAGGAGAGGCACAAAATGCCCGCTGCAAAAGTGCCAAAACGGTAGCGGCCCCTCCAGGGAAGTAGGTCGAATATAATGTGGGTATTCCCAGGATCAACCCTTTCGCTATGCCAACTATGCCGCAACATCCACGGGGATGGATGTGTTAAGGTTTTCAGGCCATATGAAATTCATTTTTAATCCATGCTAATGACATTACAAGCTTCCGCTGCGTAGCTAGATTAAAGTTTTATGCAAATTTTCCTGCATAAAAAATATTTAACTACAAAAGATTTCGCTCACTGTCACAGGACGAAGGATAACAACTTGTGCACAATTCACAACACGGTTTGGTGTTGTTGTGAAGGACATGACATGTGGATGTGATATCCCTGGAAAGAGGCTTTTGATATCACTGCCAAAACCGCATCCTGAGAATTTTCCCTTTATTCTTCCATTATCGAAAGGAAGGTCACTTATTTTTCACTTTGAAAACTCACACATCGACGAGCCAGGTGCACATGTGAGTGAGTCTGGACTTTTCAGGGAATTGTAAGGGTTAAATGAATTAAAATCCCATTAACCCAGGAATTGTGTATGTATGAAGTAATATGATGCTGTTTGGAACGCTTTTATTGTCGCATTAGGGGAATTGACAACAAAAGGTGGTATAGAACGGAAATTGTTAATTGTCATCATTATATTTAATTTATGTTGAGAACAATGTGAAGTTTCTTAATCTCCAAAACTACATAGTTACTAAGAACTTTAATTAAGTTTATCTGAAGTTTAAGAAATGCCCCAAAGTTAAACAAACCGAACAGAGTTTGGTTATACATATACGCATAGCATAGTTATAGGTACATGATATAACCTTTTTTGATAGACTTTCTTGATACCAAAACAAAAAAATATGAATAATATACCGACGTTTCCAAATGCCAATAACAAATTGTTGGGAGAGCTCCTGAAAAAGGGCCTAAAAAATGAAAAAAAAATATTGATTCCTTTTGATTCAGTGATGCGTGAGATCACGGCACAGATCGTGTTATGAGTAATAAAATATTCGTTGAAATCCCGGAAAATATATTTTATTAGAAGATCCTTTTACCTTTTTTTACTGGCTGGTTGTGAAAATAAAAGCCATATAATTACGATTTTCTCGCAGTTCTTAGCGCCAAAGATGCTTTTTGATAAAAGTCCCCAAATCTATTTGAAAGCTCCAAAACGGATGACATGTGATAATGTGCAAACAAATCCTGGGCTTTATCCTGAGGGAGTCATAATGGGAAAAGGCATTAGTAAAGGGTTCAATAAAATATTCAGACAGCGTAAAATGTTTCAAATGGACTTCGTATTTCTCAAATATTCTCAAGGGTTCTGGCGAATTCAATTGCTTTGTTACGACGGTTGATTTTGTTTGTAGAAAAAAAAGTACGTTTTTTCAAGTAAATTATCTTTCTCAAAGAATTTTTAGTCAGAATTACCAAGTCAACTTCATTTCATGAATAATGTAATGAAATTTGAAGAAAAGATAAATGTGTGAACAATTTCATGTTAAAGTATCAGCACGAATTGACCTTCAATCTCAAAAATGTTTTTATTTTGAATTTCACAATTTAAACAAATATAAACAATAATTATGGCATTAAAACATTACATTTTATTCTGCGTTAAATGTAAGAAAGCCCTTTTTAGCGGAACTGGATTTTGGTGCGAAATCTGGTAAATTAAACTCATAAAAAGCCAGAATGCTTGTCAAATTAAATATTATGGACATTTTCGCCATTTTATTCCGCCACAGGAGAAGGGATCAAAATGATTCCCGTAAGAGAGTCGAGTGTGCGAAAAGCATATGCGTATGTTCAATTTTTGCTAGCTGGAAGACATTATCCTAGATTTCAAGGAGCCGAGGCCGTGGAAATTAACAACACGCGCTCCTTTTCCCCAGTTTTTAAGCTGAAGACAAATAAAATGTTAAATGCCTAAGTAAAGGCGACTACAACATGCCAAGCAAAAATGACCCAATTAGTGCCACTTTTTATCGTTACTGTCTTTCAGTAGCACAGCTAATTACAAGGAACTTGAGATTCACGAAGTAAACAGCTGGGCGAGGATCCGTCTCCTATAAAATTTAATGGGGCACAGTAAACGTTGAACTAGAGATTTCTTAGCCCGAAGGAATGTTGCTCCTTTTGAGCCACTGACTGTCGTAAACAACTCTTAGGCCTGCAACAGACGACTTGGAGTGCTTTAATCTTCCCGCAGGATCTTGGGGCCGAAAACCACTTCAAGCAAAATTTCTTTAGAACACGACAAGCCACTCGAGAGGAAAAAAACAACAAAGCGCGACATTTTCCCTCTGCGGCTCTGTGCCATTTTTGTTTTGGCATACTTACAACTGGTGAAGTTTTCAGGACTTCAGTTTTCCTGTGTTATCATCTATCAGCCGTAAATTTATCTTTTATGCCATCCTGGAAGACTCGTAAAATGTTTATTGCGGATATGGGATTTTCTTAGTTTTAAGTGGTAAACTTTCTCGACCTGATCGATCATTTTTCTGATCCTCAAAAATTGATTTAAGGCTGAAGAGTGTTTCCGGAAAATAATTATTAATTCCAGTTCAATTGTTCGTGTAGTTAATATCTGTGTTAATCAAGCATTTTATAAAGGAATATCCCATTTCTGTGATTAAATATATATTAAATTTGCTTTGAAATGGTTTCTACGATATTTTGCAGTGGGAGTTTTGAAACAGCTATCGAAAAATGGTACACCAAAAACAAACTCGTAAAGATGTCATCAAAATATATAAAGGGATAAATTGAAAAACAAAAATTTTGTACATAGAAATAAATGTGAAAATATATTTTCGTATCATATCGCTGATTTAAAAAGTTTAAAATGTTAAGATGACTTGAGAAAGGTGGAAAACAGTAAAACGGAAAATCGTGCAATGTGTAAAGGGGCAAATGAACCCTGCGGATGAAAGCTTTTATTGATGTTGTTCTCAGAAAATCAATGTTCCGCTATTTTTCTTCTGCTGTGGAAGTTAATGGTGTGTACACCCTTTAATCTAACTGAGTGGCGAAGGGATACGAAGAGGTAGGCTGTTTTTTTCTCACTTTTCGCTATTGAATTTGAAGTTTATTTGGTTTTAATCAGGACCCTTCTCAGGAATTTATCCGCAGTTTTGTCACAATTTGTGGAATTTGTGTTGGTTTTATAAATTTACCTCCTAAATATGAAACATGGGTCAATTTGTTGCCTTAAAGCCAATTTGTAATCGAAAAATTAACGACAATTTTAATTTATTTTAACGTTTGAAATGGCTTGAGCAAAATATGGATTTTTTTTGAAAAGTTATTTTATTTTCTGTCCACGAAAATTTAAAAATTTTCCCATAATTTTAATTTGAACTGCTTAGGTCAATCCAATTAAAATTGACCACTTAAAAACACCCACTCCTTCACGCTGGTAAATTGCTCTCAAGTGCAAGGCTGCACCATTATTGCATGTATGAATGAAAAAACTTCAAGGATCCTTAATTCTAGTTGTGCCACGGTTTTGGAATTGCAATTAGTAAGATACTTTCACATATGTTTTCCCTTCCTTTTTTCTTCTCGCTATTGTTCGCTGACCCGGGAATTTTGCTCATTTGCCCGTGCATTGTGCGATTATTTTTCTCCTTGCAGGATGTGTGTACAGTGTACACTGTACAAAAAACACAAAAACGAAAAATCGATCCCTCGGCATTGTGAACTTAACTCAAGGTTATGCAGAATGGATATCTGCTGCACAAATGGCGATTTTGCTATGTAAACTCCAATCCAATTATTGATGCTTTCGAGCAAATTGACAATGATTTCAATGGTACATGAACATTTCTAATTTTGCATTGTTTAAGCGCTCCAGTTATCCTCAAGTGAGAGACCGCGATACAGAGTTAAATGTTATGCAAAATATCTCGTTCAAGATTCCATTTCACTCTTGATGTTGTTGCTTTTTGAAGTTTCATCTTGTTTTCTGTGGAATTACTTTAAAACTAAAATATTAAATGCTCACGACAGTCCTTTTTTCATTTTGTGGAACGAATTTAGCTGCAAAAATAAGGGTTTTCAATTTTGCATATTGGAAATGATGATGGTTTTGTGAGACTCCCATCTCGACTTTTGGGTTCTAAAAATATTGTTCTAGTGTTGATTTACATATTTGCTGATACTATATCCAAATCGGTAGATACTCATTACAAATTTTTAACAAGTGTATCAAATACCTTCTTTGAAATACTCTTGGGAAATATTTTTCAGTTCTAAAAAGTGTCTAATAAATGGAAACTTTTTTTGTTTTTTAGGTATATATTAACGTGAAGGATGTTGCCTTTGATATATTCTTATAAGTTATGTCTTGTTCAACCAAAAAATTCCAAAAATTATAAATTATAACAATAAAACAATTTAAGAAAAAACACTTTGCGAATGAAACCGTTGTTATCGTAAAATTATTAGCTCTATTTAAAGCCGATGAATGACGATTCCATTAATCGAAGCGGAAGAAATTGATAGTTACAAGGACAAGAATTCGCAAACGATTAATATTCCCCATAAATACAACTTCGCAATCTGTTATGAATGTTTAAATTAGAGTTATCCAGCAAGCGAATCCTCCAACATATCCTTAAGTCCTTTTCGGGTAAGCGAATAACATAATTGAAAATACAATAACTGTACGCCCAGTTGGTCACTTCCATTTCCCTCCCCCATTATCCAATTACATTGTAAATGATAAAAGCATTCGCTAATTGCGCTAATGTATTCTTTATACTTTTAATTACAGGTCATATTACTGCTCCTGTTTTCCAGGATTCAGTGGTCGCGATTGCGGAAAGGGTCCACTCTGCGAAGACCCGGATATGAATTTCTGCGAAAATGGCGGCACATGCAAGTAAGTAGAAAGCAATAACTGTCGATGTGTGCACTATTTCAATGGCCGAGCCTTGTCGACTCCAACTCGGTGCCATTTACCACTTTTCATTAGTGAAAAGAGATTTTCAAAACCCCGTTGAGCATTAACTTTGTGAAAATTGTCAACAGCGGCTTACAGGAAGTGGAAATTTTCTCCCTCCGAACTCAGACGGTGATTACGGGATTTAATCTAAAACACCAGAAATTTTAACGGAATGAATTTAATAATTAAACACGACATGTTTTCCATAATACTGTTGGCTTTCTTCGTTTTAATTGTTTCAATTTGAATAACATTCAGAAATTTTTAATGACTGTTTGTAGTTTGGGGATTTCTTAAAGGAAAGGAAGTAATTTGTTTTTTGGTTTCATAAACACGGCGGATTTTTAATAGGTTTGGTCCTTACATTTGGAAACAGAGGAAAACTTTAATGAAATTGATTCTAAACTGAAGCCATATAAAGTTAAATAAACTTTTTTGAATTTTCAACAACATTTTATAAGTATTCTTTTAAAACCGTTATATGTATGAAAAATTAAAAGTAAAAATGAACAAGAAAAAGCAGAAACATATGCTTGTTATGAAAACAGAACTGATCAAAAATTTTCCATTTATTTTCCGGAAGTCCTTCATTTTCTGTACTATTTTTTTTTGCCTGATAAAAGTTCTTGGTTTGTTTCTCGTAATAAATTATCCTGGCACAGAATTCAGGAGTTCTCAGCTTTTGTCTTATTGATCGATGGCAGCACTTGGACCAGGCATAATTTATTGGAACCCGGGAAAAATTAAATAAGAAAGTGGCAAATGACTTATGGTCAATTTGAACAAAAAAAGGAGATATTTAGTGTTTTTTTATGTTCACATAATTGTAATATGTTCTGAAAGATATCTTGTAGATAACTTTTTATAGCAATCCTTTCATAATACTGTTCGAAATCGAAAGAATCTACCAACAGCGAGACGAAAAGAAAGTTTGTGAAGAGAATGTGAAAAACTGGGAAATCCGATAAACCAATGTCAGACACAACAATTCAACCAGGATTACTGATTTGTTCATCGTGTGATAATTTTAATTTCACAGACTTAGGGTGATTTTATCCCATGATTTTCATTTGGAATTAATACTGGAACAAATCTCTTAACACAAGTTAAAATGGATTTTGACTTAACTCTCGGTATTTAATTTTGTAATTGCTTTCTTGCTCGTGTGCTCAAAGATTTTTATTTTATTTTATTGTTGAAAGTGATCTCTAGTCTACAAAAAAAGTCCATTTAAACGACTCACACACAACAGTCCGAGCTTATTTAATTATCTCAAATAATCATTAATGACGATTTATAACAAAAACAGTTGCTTTGAAAGATTTGACTCTTTGTAACTCATCGCCATGAATATTCCCGCGTTCGGTTTGTGATACGAAAATGACCAAAGGAAGAAAGCCATTGAGTAGTGTTTAGGAACACTATTGTAAATTATAAGAGAAGTTACTGAGGAATCGGTCATCGTTTTGTGCATTTTGGTTTTACGTGATGATTTACGGTACGAGAACTTTTTCAATTAGGAAAGATTTTAAAAATGGAAATTCATGAATGTTGATTTTTCAAGAGTCAAGACTCCCAAAAGATGGCGGTGTTTTACTTAGAAAAATAGATTTATTTATTTTTCTTTTTTGAACTCAACCAAAAAAAAGTTTTTGTTCACTAACAATAAACCTAGTTATGTCATAGAAAATGGATTACCTACAATTATAATATCGTAATTCTCTTTTTATTCAAAGTAAAGAAATAAAAAACTGCTCGGATTTGTAATTTGATTGAGCAAATATTTTTAATGGCGACGGCGGTTTAAAATATGTTTTCTTTGAATTTGAATATTGTTTCACTAACAAACAGAAGTCAAATCTTACAGTCTATAAATTCAAGCAGGAAAAATATAATCCTTTGTGTCCTTGTTCTTATTTCGAAATCATGTATCAGAGCTAGTCTAGAATAGTCCATCACTTTTGAATAGAATTCAAGAGGAAGCCTTCAACCTATTGATGAGAAATGTTACAAATCTGCTGCAAATCACCAAGGATCTCCTATATAGTACATTTGCCTCAAACAAGTATGTACTCAAAGTGCTCAGAATTCTTTTGATGTTAGTTTCATCAACTCAATAGATACAAGGATGCGTATTGCGTAGTTGTACTATTTAAACAATGCAAGATAATTTCATAATTTATCGACTAAATTCGCAAGTAATTAAATATTATTTCCATTGTAAAAGTTCACTTTGCAATGCCACAGTATCCAAAGCTTTAAGTTCAAACTCATTGCAATTGCAGAAGTTGGTTTCGCTACATCCTTGAACAGCCACAAAATGTAATTATCTCACTAGCTTTGTATGTTTTCAAATAATTGTTAGCCTTTGAAAATCGTCTGGTTGTGGAAAATTAACCCCATCCAATAACAAGAGGCAGCTCGTTAATTTTTATGGTTTCAAAGAAAATTCCCTTGAACCTTATTTTTCAACATTGCACAATGTGTTCAAGTTCCTTTTATTAAATTCCATTCTTAAAAGAACACTGTATTAAGTTAACGTGAAACTTTTTCAATTTTTGTCTGCTTTAGACAAGTGCAATATGTTGAGGAGAGCAAGTGAAGTATTCCACCTCAAAAACAACGTCAGTCTTGCTTAAAGATTGCATCATACCAGTTTCGAAGACAGGAATTTCGAGACCATCCCTTAAGCTCGCCATATGCCTACCAATAGCGGAAGTTACCAAAAAGAGAAAAAAGGGAGCAGAATGAATTATCATAGTTTGTGGACGACCTTGTGAACTTGCTTCAACCCCCCGCCTCGCCACCGTGGTGCATTTTGCACTGAATCCTTGAAAATTCAGCCGCCTCTGGTGCTCGTAAAACTTTCTTCCTGACTCCTTCGCAGTTGTTTCCCAAATTTTCTTCTTTTCGAGTCAGAAGTTCTTGAAAGCTGATTGCAACTTTTCACTAAATACACCCCAAAGGCCCAAACATATTCTCCCACTGACACCATTTTGCCCTGCTATTGTTGTGAAGAATCTCACCAAAGATGGCTCTATACAGAAACTTATTCCTCACCCTGTTCACCCTGTGGAGAGCCGAGCTAGGACAAGGGCGAACCAACCCAAACTTTGTGTGTATGGCTTTGTTGGGATTTATCTCCTTCGAGTTTATTACTTTAATTTTAGCCTCTAGCACTATTTTTTAACTCAAGTGGCTTTTTGATTTTTCGGGCTTTGCATGTGAACCAGCTTTGCAAGGATCCGTGAACAATTAAAAACACTTTTTTGTGCTTGAACCAAAGATAACAGATTGCGGCTTTTGAGCCGTGTTGGATTACCGTGAACTGGTTTTGCCTTGAGAACCGCAATCTTCCTTTGTGGAGGATGCACAAGATAACAGAATAATAAAATAGAGCTTCAAAAAATACTCACATTTATTATTGTTGTAGTTTTTTGTTGTTGTATTTTTTAGGAGATTAAAGGGAAAATATTCAGGATTAAAGCGAAAATCTCTGATATAAATAGAACGTGAGAAATAGTTCAAGGTATTCAAATTTAAATTCAAGTTCCTGTTAATTTATCCTTCGGCTGGGATTTCAAGTTAGCTTTCAGAGAAACTTGATAACTCTGAATGTTTGTTTTTATTGCAACGGTATTTTACGGAATCTGATTTGGTAAGAAAGGATATTGACATAAACACTAAAGAATACAATTTTTTTTTATTTAAAAGCCTAACGAATATGGAGACAATAAAATTAAAAATTTGACAATGTTTTTCTATTGTTGGGAACTTTACGAAAGTAATTACTTCCACGCAATACTCCTATTTTATTATCCTCGTAAAGGAGCAAATTCGATTGGATGTTTGACGACTTGAATGCAGTTTTAGATTGGAGACGGAAGGAAACTATTTTTGAAACTTTTGTTCAATGTTTCCATGCACAAATTTTATTTCATCATAAAGTGGAAAATCTTCTAAAACAATAAATTGCTTGTGTAATGCGTTAAACATTTTTGATTGTTTTTAAGTCATTTTTATTGTACTTATTTGGTTCGCGTTTCGTGGAAGGTTCAAAATGAATTTGGGCGAGTATTTGGAAAAACGTTTGTTTGCGAATTTTGCTTGCCTTAAACTTTCAAGCATTTGCTTCACTTTTGTAATAAAAATTGTTAGTTTTATTCGCTCTTTTAATGCCCAAACAAGATTAAAATATATTCCTGTTTGCATTTATGAATCGAACATTAATTATTAATATTACCATAAATTTAATTGTTGACAAGAGCTGCACGTATTTTTAGTTCTAAAAACTTGCTCCTGTTAAACTCAAATCGTAGACAATCCCTTAAATGGTTGTTTTGAAGACGGTAATCCTTTTAACTTCGAAAGTCTCTTTAAATGGCTGCGTCCTAATTTCCACTAGCTGGCGAACCCATTCATTCCTGCAGGTGATTTCTATTGCACTCGAACAAATTTCCCATGAGTAACGGCAGTTGAAGGCAGCCATCGCGGTAATTAACCACGTAATTGTTCCATCGTAAAAACCTTCGTTCAAACATTTTTAATTAGCTTAATTCCCCCGACAGGAAATAGATGAACCAGATTGTTGTAAATAAGGACATTAATTGATTAAAAGTTACGATCAGTGCAGATTTTCACCACTAAAATATAACCATAATAGTTTCATCCCTACGTTGATTGTTCCTCCCTAATATGATTCAGTTTTTATATATGAGGAAAACGAAACGAAATATCAAATCTTTCCTAAAACCGCAAAACGTAGTAAATGTTTTTAATTATTTTTTTATTGAAAAGACGAACACTTTTGTGCAGTTGCTTCAATGATTTTTCAGAGTTTGTAAACTCGTGCTTTTATAGCTGCCCTCATTTAATAACTGCAATAGCCAGGTTTAATGGGTAATTACCTGAAAGGGCTGCACTTAATAGAGCAAGTTAAGTATCTTTATTAAAAGTTTGCTCAAAATATCAACAGGAAGAAAGAGTCTTTTATGCATGGTGTGAATATAATGAGCTGTTTAGGGCTACTTTTATCCAGGTGTTGATTACCTATTTGAAGTGGGGTGAAAACTTAACACGCTTCGACGCTTGTTTCTTGGGATTTTGTCAACGTTATTTATTTTAACACTTTAGCAGGACTTTCTAATAACACTACTTCAAGGAACCAACAGCTCCAAGTAGCATTTCTCTCCGTAATATAAGTAGATATTAAGTTTCAGAGAAAATTTTGTGATTAGCTTTTACCAATGAACTTTATTTATTCCTTTATTTTGTTGATAGTCGTTTCCACCCTCTATTTTGATTTTACTTTCGGTTTTGTTGCTGTTGTTCTTTTAAGTTGCTGCTCGATCTTCAGTGTTCCCGAGCTTAATTTGCAATCCGTTAACATAATTTATTATTATTAACTTTAAAGTTGCTTGAACAAAGGATATAGGGGAAAAACGAATAAAGTATTAATCTTCGATTGAATTTAACGAAAGTAAACACACCATTAGATTTCAAGGCACATAAATCCCTTTCTTTGTACAGTATTCCAAATTATTATATAAGAATTTGTCTTCATGTTTTCCTGTTATCTTGAAATAGTCTGGTAAAAGTTCTTGTATCATAAAAATTACGACGAGCTTTACTTTATTCAGTTTGTATAAAAGTGCAACAACTTCTTTGTTGAATTCAATTCCGAACACATTCTTCAATGGTATTAGAGACATTTTTGTCAATTGCATTGTTATTTTCCGTTACACTCTCATCTATGGAACATTTTCCAGTTGGTTAAATCAATTTTCCATTAAATTCTATACGCTTTGGTAGCAGATTATTTTTAAGTTGCTTTCTTTAAAGTGATGAGATTGAATTCACCCAGAAAATATCCTTCCTCCAGTGTAATCCTGAATTGAGCTGATCCTTCAGAAAGATGTCTGAGGTTATCCCTATATACTTCATTTCCTGATTTGATTTATTTATTGTTCGGAATTTTGAGCTTCTGAATATTGGTAGCAGGATGGCTAGATTTCTGTGGTGAGCGCATTTCGTCCTGGCGTATTGAAAGGTCGAAGCAATTGTAGACACAGGATTTTCCGTTTTGTCAACCATCAGAGATTCTTAGCTGGAGTGTCGATCGATTTTAAATGAATTTCAGATATGTACGCTCGTTTGAACATCTTTTATTGTTCACGAAGAAGGTTATTATCTGTTCTGAAATTTATATTGATCCTATTTGGGCCGGATGCGAAAAGGGTGGCATGAGAATGACTCCAAGTAATTACAGTAGTTCGGCAGCTCGGCTGGCTTTTATGCACTAATGGAACAACGACACAAAAGACCAGCTCAACTTAAGCAATTAAATCGAGTAATTTCAATTAATACGTTCCTTTTGTTTTTATTTGCAGACACATCGGTGATGCAGCAGTAACGTGCCTCTGTCCACCCGGCTACAAAGGGAACAAGTGCGAGATCTTCGAAACAACTATGCTCAGTGGTAAGTGCCCCCCCCCCCCCCCCCCCCCCAGCCCATCAGAAGGAGCGCAAACATATTGGAAACCGCCTATAGACTTTAGATATTGTTATTTATTCGACTTTGAATGTGGGGAGCACGAAGTTAAGTCCCATTTTATGCTCACGTAAGGACGAAGGCACCAACTTTTCAACGTCATGTGGATCCAAGTTTATGGCACCTTGAATCTTTCGAAAACTATTTTCTCCTATTGACAATAAATCACGGCCGTATTTCAACATTGTGACTAGAAAATATAATGGCTTTTATTAGGCCCGATTTAAGGTCTTGTTGTGATGCCATCGAAACTAGGTTATGCCTTTTGATCTAGTTTAGAAATCTGGAAACATTCACAGATAAATTATTTGATTTTTAATTTTAATTTTGTGTCATATGCCATAAATTTTTGTTTAAAATTTTTCCAAATATAATTGATTCAATTGTCCTTTTATTTAAAATTAATGCTTACAATTAGTCATGAAGCTATTTTCCTCAAAAATTTTTTACATGCAATTAAAACATCCACGCGATGAGCACTACTCAATCTGAAGACATTCCTTGATATTTGAGCAAAATAGTCCCTTCCATATTCGTGTTAAAAATTCAGAAGTTGTTCATTATCATAGTTACATAACGCGAAGTACTTTAAGGAAATTTTTCAGTTTAATTCAAGAATATATGCGAAGGAAGACTTTCCCTGGAAATTTGGCTTCCAACAATTTTTCTTCTTCTTGCCTTCCACATGATTCTTTCGGAATTAAAAACTTCCTTCAGACTAAAGAACCAGTCACATAATGCCATAATAAAGTGTAAAACGTCACCAGATGACAAACAATTTATTTCAGGTAAAGGGTATCCACGTTCGGGGTCTATGACACCGCAAATTCCACCCACTTGTCAGGAATCATCAGGTGCGGAACGGTTGGAATTGTAGGAGTATTTTTAGCCAAAGGATGAGGAGGCCAAAGAGAAAAAATACTTCTTGAAATGGTGGAATCCTATCACAAATTGCATTAACGGTAGTCGCATCTGCGACATTTGATATATTGAGCAGGAAACGATGACATTACGAATTCTATAGTTTCGAAAGAAAAATTCATGAAGGATGTGGTGTACTTGTCGTGTTCAATAAGTGATCCTTAACAGAGGACGTAACCATCTGCTAATAAATTGATGTCAGTTCAATTTGATGAGATTGGGAAACTGTTCACGTGGAGAGATCAGCAGTATGGAAACATAATATTTTTACAAGTGTGGCAAGAGGGTGGAATTTGCTCACCCTCCTAGCAAGTTGCTATGGAAGTTCAGTGCTCGTTAAAGGTTGAATGTTATGAAATACATATATTCCTGATATTTAAGTGTTTTACGAAAAAGCAATAATAAACTTTTTTTGTTTGCTATAGATTTATATCGATTGAGATTTCACAATTTTATGATAATATTAAAAAAACTTAATACCCTCTAGAAGTTTTTGGTTTAAACAAATATTTTTATACTATACATATATATAGGAATATATTCTAAAACATTTCAAGGGGCATCCAATTTTATATCCAATAAAGGAAACATCTAATATTCAATTTTGAAGTTGTTTACTTAAAATTTCTTGAAAGGCGAAACATGTCAAAATACACTATAATATGTTAACAGTGTGGGATTTTGTCAAATCCACATAGCTGGAAAATAACTTTGGGAAAAATTTCGAATTATGTATTAACATTCATTTATAGTGTTCCAGTATCCTTGAACATCTGAAAATCCCAACCGGAGTTATTTTATTAAACTTCAATTAAAGATGGCGAAATGCAAAGCAAATTATTTTCCTGTCATCATGAGACGACGGCCTTTAATATCACGTTTCTTCGTCAATTTACTTAGAAATTTTTCTACAGTTCTGCGTAAATTTAAAGTAGAATATCCGTTTCAATGCCATGTTTCCACAGAGTGAATTTATTTGATAGCACCGAAGAGAGTTTGTCCCAAAAATTGTTGGTGGCCCACACAACCACTATTATCAAACATAAATCCTTTGAGCCAGTGCGGCACCGAACAACATATTTTGTGATGATGGATCGGAAGTGCTTTGAATTGATTTTGTTTAACAAAGGCCAAGTTTTCCGCAGAGAGTCCTGATGCGAAGAGTACAATGTAAAGACATATTATATAGGAAAAACTCTGATCAGAAGGACTCTGAAGGAATATATTATAGTTGTAAATTGTTATAAAGAGCTTTGAAATGTCGGAAAACTGATGTTATTATTAATTATCATTTAAATTTCTTATGCAACGTGTACAAATTAAAATCAACAAATGCGTGTGACTGCTAATTAGACCTATTACTAAAGACGCTCTAGTCACACTACATTAATAATTTTCTGAATTGAGATAAAACGTGTGACTACCGCATTTTTACTAATAGAGGTCTAATTAGCAGTTACTAAGCCTGGTTTATAACTTCTGAATGGGCAGTTAAAGCCGTAGTAAGGTTTTAGTTTTTTTACTTTATTTTTATTTCAAACATTTTGCGGTTTTCTCCAATTCAATTTTGAATACGTATTGAGATAATATAATAAAAAAGCGTCGGTACTTATATGAAAATTAAGTTGTCTTTAGAGCAAGAGATCACAGATCGTGAGGGTTTTTTAATTATAATCTTTTTTAATTATATCTTTGACCCTCTGACGTTTAGAGAGAAACTTTGGTTGCTTAAATTAAGGTGCCCCTATGAAGCTTACAGTGTCACCAAATTCACGTCTTGTGTGGAATCGTTGAAAAACTCTCGATGAGTTATTTCTAAATGAACAAATAGGTTCTCGATTTTAATATAAATTACTCCAATAAATTCAATCAAAAACACTCCGCAATCTACCTCAGGTTGTAGGCATGATGAAAGAAATTTTTTTTTTTTTTTCACCCCATGCCTTATTTCCTTATGTTTTTTTTTAAGATATGTTAATATCATATTTTCGGAATTTACGTATTTAAACGTTTAATTTGATACCAAATTCGATACATTTGTAAATATTTTTCATTTTGTGGGTTGGGTGTTTTGCGATTCGTAGGCATCATATAAGATTTAACTTGACGTCTTATAGCCTATGTTACGCGTCCAAATCTGATGAGTAGTTTGGGAGGAAGGAACAGATGAACATCCATACCCACATACATAGACTGCCAAGCACATAAGCATGCTTTTCTGCCGAAGTCGGGTGAAAATATGATCATTAAAACAATAATTTTGAAGATTTCATAATTCAGTAGAAATTTAGTCGAAGCTTATGTGATTACGCATATGAGTAATTTCCGTTGTATACCTATATTAACTTTCATGAGGATCGAATTTAATTGAAAATCAATGAAAACGATGTCAATTTGAAGTTCGAACATTCATTCGCATTTGAATGTTTCTGAAAAATTCAATTTTCCAGTGAAACTCTTTTTGGCTCGTCTTGCTGCATCGCTAACAACAGAAGCAGTAAACAACACGTTCAACATATATTTGAGTGATACAAGCAAGAAAGTGGAAAACAAGAAGTAAAAGGCAGGAACCGAAAAGGAACCATTGCAAAAATATAAATATCAACACGTGGGCAAAAAGAATGGCGTACAACATGCAAAATGGAGTACTGCAGTTCTAGACTTTCTTCCGGAATAACATCCTTGGTGGTGTGCTCTGTATTTGGTCCTCAATGTAGCTCGGGTTAATTCAACGAGCAATACTCACGTGCTCAGGATTTCTTCTCTTTTTTTATTATTATTATTTCCATTTTGAAGTTGTGTTTGCGAATGCTTGATTATTTGACAAAGCTCATTCACTTCTCACCTGTCCCCATCCTTTGTATGCAAGAGATTTAGTTTTCATGCAGAAACGTTTCTGTTGCAGGCTGCTCATTCGAAAGTGCACCAGATTGTTACCAGTCTTGCATATTGGCTGAAGCCGGAAGCACCGGAAGCAACGTCTGCGGATGCAACAACTCCAAAAAGGAGGCAGCTGGGAATCCATCTTCAAGTAAGTGAACACCTCCAGGTTATACTTAGTGCTTTATACATGTCGTAGTTTGTTCTGTGTCGACTGAGCTCTCCCTGCATCTCCGGAGCTGGTGCATTCATCAGACCTTATCTGCAGATTATCCTGGGAAGGATATCTGAAAATAAACTCGCAAAAATATATTACGCTCTGTATTTCAGGTGCCAGGACCCGATTCACGGATGTATTCCTGAATCAGGTTAACATCGGGACTTGTACAAATTTATGTTTAGTGAATTAAACCAGTTGCATTAAGATTCGGTCATTATTTATATTCTGTTGGCACAGGTGTTCTAATTAAGCGCAATTTAATTAAATGTTTGTAGTCCTAAAGAAGGATTAATTACTCAGCACATGTGGATTTTGACGAAAAGCCAATTTCGAAACTATTTTAATTTATTTCATTGTTGTCAATTTCTTATTTAAGAATAAAGTATTTGCTATAGAAAATGACGACTTAAATACAAAAATTATTTAAAACTAAACTACAAGCCCAAAATAGAAAATAAAAACAGTATTTGTACTAATTAACTGCACAATTCTGCACCTAATACGAAGTATTTGCTCCGTTGAAACCGAATTGAGAAAATTTTAATTCCATTTTTTAACATTTCATTTCAATTAAAGATGCGGAAACAAGTCAAAAATTAAGTCAAAAGATCGCAAATGCCATCAAGTACAATATCCAGAGCCATTTCTAAATAAAAACAATTCTAAGAGATATTCCAGGATACATTATTCCGCTGAAAGAAATTCAAAAGGAATTTAAGAAGGCAAAAGTTTCTCATTCTCTTCGCCAGAAGAATTAAAGTCTTAATTTGCACAAGGCTAAATTGACTCCACAATTGCCGCAGATATTGTCCGGAAACGTTTAGTTACAAAACGAAAAATTCCTTCATTCCCTGCGGCCCTATTTCATTTATCATTTTATCAAAGCATTTGAACGTCGCAAAACACAAAAGCACAAAAAAGTCATTTGCCTTTTTATGGCGGAATTTCACGCAGTAATTGCTTCAAATTAATGGTCACCAATGGCGCCTCATTCGGGGCAGGTGGAAATGGCGAATTCTACTGTTTTCAATTTCATTGTATGTATTCAACATTAAACATATTGTATTTGAGATTACAAACCGACTCATATAAAACAAAATAGGGAATTTAGGGAATTCATTTGAGCAACGCGTCCGAACTTTATTAAAGGACTCAAAACCTAACTCCCTTCCTTGAATATATTAAACAAAAACACACGCTTTAGAAATGTTGGTTTAATTAAAACGAATTATTTAATAATATTATTGGTACTTTTAAAAGCAATAAAGACGCTCGAATTCGCAATATTTTCGAATCATATCATTTTGTCGAATAAATACTTTAATATCTATATATTTAAACAAACTATGTAAGAATTTGTTAATGCGACTGATGCTAATCTACAATGAAATAAGTTTAACGGAAATTCAAGAAAAAAAAAAGTGTCTTTGTACAATAATTTAAGCAGTACAAACGCGTAAAACATTACAGAAAAGTTTGCTATTGTTCCCCATTTTTTTCTTTAGAAATTTGGAGCCAAAAATTCTGCAGTAAAATAAGTTTAAAAAAATTCAAAATCTTGGCACTTGTTCCAGTTATCATTACATCTCCGTACACTATATCTGCAACGATACCGTATAAGAATGTACCAAATGTACAAAAAATGGACGATCCCCTTACTCACAATACGTTTACCCGCTCGCTTTGATTTAATTGCCGGCTTTAACTTTTCGTGTAACTAAGTTAATGGTTTCCTCGTCCTTTAAGTAGTTTTTGTTCTTCCTCTCAAGAATCGGCTCCTACAATTCTTCTCTCGCAGTAGATTAAACTTTAAACTTTTCTGCAGTCTAGAAAGATGAATGTTTTCCACTGTGTCTCTTTTGCGTTCCTTGCGCAGATTTCATTCACAATGGGGAAACTCACATAACTGTTCCGTTTTTGCAATATATTTTTACTTCTTTAGAAAGAATTTTGTATGCATATAAATTAACAAAGTTTATGGACTTCTTATAAATTCTAGATTTTAGTTGATTGTAGCAACAGTATACTATCTGTGGACAGTCTTGACTTTATTAAAATGTAAGAAGAACGACTCATGCGAACGAGCTCTTTCCAAAGAATTGTGATTTATTTATCATTTATGTGAGATTTCAGCAGTGAATTTTAGGAGTTACTAACTTAGCTTATATTTGGTTATTGTAAGGTTTGCCTGGAAACAGTAATTCGTAATTCTTTCTGCATATTGTAATGCCGTACCATCCCGAAATTTATTCTTCAACTTTTTTTTAATTAACATTTCAGCGTCTTATTTGATCAAAATGTATCTCTAATTCTAAAAGTAACAAAGACAAAAAAAGGCAAGAGCCAAAGTCTACTTTATTTATACGTGCGGGAATCTTAGTCAAGTCAATAGCAAACATATCACGCATATTAACAAAAATGTTATCTCTGTAATTAAAGCAGTCCTTAAATTTCATAATTAAAAATTCTTTTATTGAAAGTTTGCTTTTTAAAAATTGCAATGGCAACATTTCGCTGAAGCTGTATTTCAAATGGGGAATATTTTATTTTTAATGGGTGTTCGTTTGAAATTCCTTTGAAAAAACTTACATTATTTACAGGACGATGTAAAAGATCCTTCACAGGTCAATAAAAAAGTGATTTGCTCACTGATCTGCGAGTGAAGCAGAACGTTTTGATATTCTGCAAGGGAGAAGTAATTTCTAAAAATTGTTTATACCAGTTGGAATCAACAGAATGGTGGATTTTTAGACCCAAT
This sequence comes from Leptogaster cylindrica, assembly GCA_963082835.1. NCBI lineage: Eukaryota > Metazoa > Arthropoda > Insecta > Diptera > Asilidae > Leptogaster > Leptogaster cylindrica. The sequence goes on along the minus strand of OY720105.1, from coordinate 20,036,229 downwards.
TAGACCTTCGGGTTATGAGGGATGCATTGGCTCCGGTTGATGAAAGACAAACACGAATGGGGTGTTGGGCTGCTGTTTCTAAAGTGATAGAGTTTACTGTGATTAATGAACCCAGGAAATTCTGTATTCGCTCCGACTTCTGTGACCCATTTTTCGTGCTCCACGTTGTCTTAAAAACAGATTGACATGATGCCTGCAGTAAAATTCTATAATGGTGTATACAACGCTTCCGTATTCCGGTTGTGACATCCATATTGGTATATTCCGCGGTTTCCACGTACGAAGCTATCAACTGAATTATTTTTCTTATAACGAAATTTGTGATTTATGTGAGCACGAAGTTTCCGCACCCCCCTAACTCCAATGACTGGAGCACGACAATCCACTTGGTTTGCGAACCGCCCTCCGAAATTATGACTTAATTATGGTTAATATCCAAATTGCAGCAATTACCGTAATGCTTTCAACCAAAATAGTTGACTGCAATGGCAACTGGATGAGGAAGTTTGGTTTTGTCACAATGGATGGTTTTGTGGCTGCCATTGAAATTGGTACAACAGGATGATCGTTCGTGTAGTGCATTAAACTCAACAATTTTCATTTTGTGAATTTGGAGTAGTTTGCATTGCATAGTAAAAAAGTTATGTCTAGTTGCGTCATAAAGAGCTTTGTAGAATTTTTTATTCGACAACTGAGTAAATAATAAGTTTTTTGTGATGCTTTTTGCAGCAGGAAGCAACCGTCGAAACAGGACTGCAATGTTCAGCTCTTGCACACAGAAAATATTTCGAAAATTTCACAGATATTTATTTAGAACATACAAGAGACGACAACTTTTTAAACCCTGATTAAAGTGCAAACGTGCAGAACACATTCCATAAAACATTGACTCTCAAAAGTTAATTGAAAAGGATAAATTGTTCAAAAAACCAAACTCTCCTAAGTCAAATGGATTTAAATTTTTCATTCAACTGCATCCAGAGAACGTGTCGAAATTTTTTTTTCGCCAGTGAAAACGAAAAAGGTTTTAGAATATTTTAATACGCACCCCGTTTAGACGCACTTTCTCCTCACATTGTGTGAAACACATAGACATGAAATATTGCTACGAAAAAATAACGTTGGAGTTTTATACTTTTACTCTTCCGTTTGAAAAATTTTGGGAAGGCACAAACAAAAACAATGTAAAGATGCCACAGACGTGCGGAAAATTGAATTTTAGGAGTTTTCCCCAGTTTGTTTTATTGGAACAAAAAAATGAACTGAACTGATAACAAAAAGTGTGGAGAATGTTAAACGGCACCACACCTCATATTTTGGATCTCTGTTTACGAACCTCATTCAAAAAATTTATTCCAAGCTTTAAAAAAATTCAATCGCATACAGCCGAGAAAATGATGTTTGCTAATGTTTTGTATGCAAAACAGAATTAAATTTTGCTTTAGCATAATATATTCTTTTTATATATTGTTGCTTAATTTTGCAGCTCGTGCCGGAAAAACACGTTACGAAGTTACAATTCGTCTGGGAAGCAACTTAACTGGACTCTACAAAGCTTACGAGAACTCGGAAAAACGACTGAATGAACATCTGCCAGGATTGCTTGAGAAGCATGTAAGTTTATATAGTCTTATTATTATTGCTATTGTTACTATATTCAGAAAGTAAACAAAAATAGTTATCAGTTACGTACGTGAAAGCATTTTCGACAGAAATTTGAATCGCTCATCATTAAACAAGCAAAAAATAAATTCTTATGCCAACTAAACTTATGAAATGAAATATTTGCATATTTTTAAAATTCCAATTTTGAATATGTTAATATGTTGTGAGTATGAAAATGTTATTCTAATGGTGGAATGACATTATTTTGCAGTTTCCAAATTTTATCTTTAGATGTTTCGATGTACCAAGACTAAAATCGACTTGGCACAGTCAGTGATTTGCGATTTTTGTGCCTGATTGGACTATCCTTTAGAGAACGAAAAAATATCATTATTATGCAACTCAGTTTAAATCGTTGAATGTATTCAAAATCTGACGACTCGAAATCTGTGCTTTTTCCACAGTTACTTATTTTGAATGAGCAGATCCTTATCACGACCAGAAGAGGTTCTAAATGGGGCCAATCTAAATACAAATCGAAAATGTAACAGCACAACCACTTGTAAAAGTTTTCAAAAATACCGCCACATGCTTTATTATTACATTTGCTGAATGCAGTAAAACCATTCGCAGCTATCATGAAGCAAAAGGGGTAAAAAGATGCTAAGAAAACCAAGAAAACTTCGAGATCCTTCAAGAGGCACATATATATATTGGCTTGGAGGAAAGTTTCCTAGGACGACTGCAAACTAGAAAAACACTTTCCTATTTCCAAGTGCAATTTCTTATATGTTTATGAAACAAACTACACACACCACGACACTGAGGCTGCAATATAAATGAAATCTTTGAGCAACACTTGATTCCTTAGCACTGCTGAAAATTGTTTCTTCTCTTGCCATTAATTCTTGGCATGGCAAGGACACCGAGCTTTGAAACAAAAGGACTAAGCCAAGTTTGGTTCAACTTTAATAAAATTAAATTGGATAATCCTTGAAACGTAAGTCAACACAACAGAAATATATCACCGCAGAAGAGAAACAGAGTTCAGGACAAGGATTCTCCCAGTGACTAATTTAAACTACGGTTAGGTTTCATTAATATCCACAAATATTGCAATAAATTTCAAATTATTGCGATACCGCGGTGCAGGGTGAACATCAAGTTATTTAAGAAAGTTTTATCTTAATTGAAAATCCGCGCGCTCCTTTTACTGGTTTTCATAATTTTACTTTTTTTCACCGCTTCATCTTTTCATTGTTTTCCCTCCAGTAGCAACGTAAGTAAGGGTTGAATTTTTTCCCACAACGTTACACGCCCGTGATTTATTACCCCACGAAATCTGATTTTAACTTCTCTGCTGTATTAGAGCAACAGTTTTTCACATTGCGAAACTTCTGGTGAAAAAGGGTGTGTAAACATTCAAGTGAAATCAGGTAGCATGATTGGTAATAGGGTGGAATTTATATTTTGTTTTGCCGGACTTTTAGCCCCCCAGGACGTTGAAACAACTTCCCCCCATAAACTGAATCAATCAACCCCAGGCGAGGTATTTAATTAGAACAGTGGGAAAATCCACTTGTGCTGCGTGAACGATAAGTTGAGAATGCTTTCGGAGAGTTAAAGGATATCTTTTCGCACCTTAGTCCCTTAGACAACAATAAAAATACCGGAAATTCATGGAAATTGCTTTTCCCCTATTCAAGGTTTGCACAAGAGTAACCGTGACTGTAAATAAGGTTGACTATCACGAAGATTATTTTGAGATTGCGAGTGAATTTTCATATTTTTAATTACGGAAAATGGCCTGGGAAATCATATTTTCCAGCTAGAAATTTCCGCTAGTAAGATGAAAATTATATTTAATTATATACGCGGAAACAGGATTGCATGAAAGGATGCAAACAACAATGAAAATGTCTGCAGAAGCACGAGAGTACAAAAAGGTTGACCTTTTGCCACCGTGTAGACTTGTGATTCATTTTAATGATGCACGATGCCGGAAATGCACTTCAGCGCGATTCTTTGCAGTTCCTTTTGCAGTGGGTTTTTTTGGTGGACCTACCCCGATGAGAGTGCCCTCAGTAAATAGTAATCCTTTCTTTGCATTTCGTTTGATGCTCTTAACACATCGGTGCATAATTTCAAATTAAGTTAGAAATGATGTTCAGTTATTGCTGCAGTTATTACTTAATTGCGCCCAAGAAATCCTTTCACGACTGCAAAAGAAGAAAAGCTCTGCAAAGAGCATTTGTTTATTTAACATTCTGGAATTAATGAAGGACAAATTATATTATTCCTTTCTCGGGAACAAAAAGGGGGTTGTCAAACTTAAAAGTTTTTACAAATTCTATTCTAAAATCAACCAATTTTGTAATTAAACAGGACAAAAAACATCCTTTTCGTTTATTATTTTCTGAATAATACACATTTGTAATCGGTTCGGAAATTTTTCTTAACACCCCCTCAAATTTTTTTTCTTTTACGTTTCAAGATGCGTAGAGTCCAAAAATGCAATGTTAGTCCACCGTCCGCCGTGTCAGCGATATCGAAAAAAATCGTTCTTTCGCACATAGGCTACATTTCCGCCCTAGTTGTGTCCCGAAGCTCGGCAGCTTGATTGGTATATACCCTTGGGTATCAAGGGTGAAAAAGGGGTGTAAAATTAGGCATTTTTAAAGTTTTGTGAACTTGGACAAGTGGGGTATCTTTTTTATGTTTTTTAGGGTGAGGAGATCAAATAAGAAGTCGATTTTGACGAAAGAGTGAAGAATAAAAATAAAAAATTATTAATTACTTCTTTTCTGGCAAAAGTTTATCAAAAACAAACTAAAAGTATAATATTTTTAGACAAAGCACAAAAGTTGTTCACGCTTTTGGAATAAAATCAGGAAATACTAAATTTACCTCATTTTGCTGTTTTCTGTAAACATTTCGATGCAATATCAAAACACTTCCTGAATTGTTATTTCATATTAATATTCAAATGTAATTTGTTTGGCTCTCTTGGTAAATAGCATTAGCACGTAATACGATTCGAGCATCAACAAAGTCATACACCAAAATTCCACATTAAAAACGACTGAAATAACCAATTAAAATGTCTGTGCTTTTCTATGTTTAATAAAGAGAGCCATCAACCGATATTTTGGTGAAATCTCATTCATGTTAGCCACCGTCAAAATGCCTGTTAAGAAAGAAAATATCTGCTTGAAATTTGGCTTAAAACAATTTGTCTCACGTGCCAATCCTAACCAATTGGTGCAATTGCATCCCAATTATATTGTCGCTTCATTTAAATCCCGCCGAACACGGTCGAAATTCGCGTGAGTTGCATTTGTTGGATGCAAATTGGATGTCGTCGTGCAGAGTGCTTCTCATTTTATGGTTCGCTCTCGGGGAAAGGAAATTTGAGTCGCATTTCAGTCACATACGCTTGTTTATGGCTCTGTTCGAAAGCCCAACCCATAAAGCATTCAAGCTTCAATAACACTTGAAAGGATTGGTGCCACGTCCTTGGAGTACACACACCCGCTAAAACGACCAGATTCCCTCTTAACACGGAGGATGCAACTGCGATCCAACGTGAACTTTAAACACCAATCCTCAGTGTTTATCTGAATACTCAGCAAATGATTATTTTTAAGTCGAAGAAATCAGGAGAAATATCCTTAGTCCCAGTTATATTCGTAAAATAAATAAACGAACTTCATTTTTAGCTTCTTGATTACCTCGGAAGTTAGAGTCCTTCCGCCCTCCTTTGCGATTCCCATTTTGAATGTCGCAGCCATAAATTCCAGTGGTAATGACAAGAAAATGAATAAATAAATTCCGGGAACAATACAAGGAAGGTTTCTCGGGAGCAGTATGGCTGCAGATAAGAAAGACTCGATGAACTTTTATGTTAATATCCTTTATGTTGTGCAATAACAGTTTCGCAAAATCTCCTAGAATCTATGGACCAAGAGGATCTACCATAAAACGCTGCTATATAGTTTCAATCCAGAAAATTCTCTGTTAGGTTCACGTTCTCTTCGTCCTGTCCATGACTTTGACTAAAGCGTTGCGGTGCATTTGCGATCGTGTTGAGGACACCCCGCATCCCAGCCGATCCGGAAGCTCTATCCGTCCAGGACGATTCCGCCGCCATATTACTGGAGTTGGCTGACGATTGATTTTGCTGCTCCAAAATGGTCGGCATGAGGGACGTGTGCTGCTGCATGCCGCCACTGCCACCATTACTTCCGCAATTGAAACTGTTCTCACCAGGCAGATTTTCTGGGAGATGTTCGCGACGACTGCCACCGGATTTCAAGGATTTTATGCTGTTGCCACCGCGAACCATTAGCCCAGTCAGGGAGCGAGACAATGGTCGCCAGCGATTTAATTTCGTCGATGACTTCCTCGAATGCGGCAACTGATTGTGATGCTCCAGCAAGGACGATACTAATTTATCCAGTGCCTGGAGGTCGGTGTTTAATTTAGAGTTCCTTACGTTGTTGCTTCCGTCTCTAGCAGATGTCGGGCACAGATTGAGATGCTGCGTCAACTGTAAATGAAATAGAAAAAATGGAAATTTGAACAGAGTCCGAACATAATTGAAGTGAAATAATTGAAAAAGTGCCTAAGCGAGGTAATGGAAGGAAACATTATGGGAGAGCGCGTTAGAAAAACCGGAATAAATCTACTCCTACTGCGGGATAATAATCATGACGACTGGGATTGCGGGTGCGGCAGAGAGAAGAGATTCCACTGTCTTTTATGTTTTCCGAAGATCCTTTTCCGTTTCCCGGTACACATCTGCTGCAGAATACACAAACTTGTGGCAAAAATGTTTGCAACCCAAAGCACAATTTATGATGGAGGAATATTTAAAGAGGCCGAGGATATATTAAACGTAAATAATTGTTAAGGATGTGTCAATTGTTCATTTTAAAAACACAACTGGTGCTGTGGACATTTCCGAGTTTGTGCTCCCTTTTTTCTGTTTAGTATTTCCAGGAAATTCAAAAACAATTGTAAAACATTATAAATAATGTTATTGTTCTAATTCGTAAAATTTTTTCAGAATCGAGTTAAAAATATCTAATGCAAGAAATATTGAAAATAATTTCATTCAATATATCAGAATATATGAGAAATTTATTTAATCATTTTTTCATGGACAAAAACTCTTCCCCAAATTGAATTTTGGTTAGTGCTCAATTTTGCTGGATCTCGTAAGAAATTTTTCTGATTTTGGTAATTATTTTTCTAAAAATAAATAAACCCAATTTTTCGAATAATCACAATTTAATTGATTTGTTATAATATAAGATTGAGTTTCTGAGTCCCTAATTACAGCTGTGAGTAAAGATTATACGTACACACAAGATAGACTTGTTTCTATGAACCAGTTTTTTTCTATGAAATTGTTATTTTAAAGTTACCTTGAAATTAAAAGCTTACTTGAAACTTTTAATCCTATTTATTACTTTGTTATTAGTGTCCCCAATATCCATTAATACCATGTTGTTAAGAGTTTCCTTAACTTTTCGCGTTACCAATACTGAATACATCAATAAATAAAATGCACAAGGCAATGCAAATGACTAACGGGAAAATTTCGCAAAATCACGAAAACCTTCAAGTAAAACTTATTTTAATTCCATTTTCGTTGCATGCATTTGAGACGACAATCTTAAAGGATCTTGCAGCTGTTGAAATAGATTGAGCTCTATTTATTTATTTTTTTCCCAGTTAAACCGATGAAATAAGTATGATAAAGTTACTGACAAACTTCAAATCAACGTTTTTCAATTTAAGTAAATTGCCTCATAATCAAATATTAAGAACCAAATTGCCGTGAAACTGAGATGAAAATTTCAATTTACAGGGGGGCAACAACATCTAAATATCGGCAGCCACTCCATCAGTGAATCTCCCTATAAAGCTATTGGAAACCCATCCCCCTCTCCTCCCACAAAGCAACTTTTGTAAACTTATGAAAGTATCCGAGTGCAGAAGATTTATCTAGAAAATTTTTTATATATATAATATGTATAGTGTATTATATATATTTTTCTAAACTTGAGTATTGATACCAGCTGACGGAAGGTGCTTGGTGAGTCCTCCAAGTTATTGAGGACGTCTCATTGGATTATCCTGGGAAGGAACTAAATTACACGAGGCTAGACGGTTTAAGTGCGTCCTTTCGGGTGCTGAAGAAAAGTTAAGCTAAAGTTGAAGCCAAAAGTTACAGTTTCTGTCGGAGATTAGCAACACAAGAGTGCTCCAAGAATTAAAGTGCTAAAGTTCGTACTTGATCCTTGAGATATGATTTTTGAACCGGCCAAGAAAAATTTATACTTAATGTTTAATTGAATAGTTCTCATATATCCAGATTCTTGTTTAAAAAAAGATTTTTATCTGGCTGAAACACAGGAAAATAAATAAACAAGCATTTCGATCTAAAGTGAAAATTGTTGAAGTTTCAACATAGATTTTCCATTTGGTTATGATTTCTTGGAAATATAAACAAATTTTGATGTAGATACTTTCTGTGTTTGTTATTTGCGGACAATAAAGGATTTCTAAAATCTTACGAAGAGCTCCTTAACATTTGCCTTGAAATATGCTTTATAAGTTCTGAGATGAATACTAAAACTGAGGAAACTTGCTGGAAATTATTTGTTTAATGAAACAAGAAGTAATAAAACAGAGTAGTGCGACTAAATATATAATATAGTTATAGGCAAAGGCCGACTTCTAAATAAGGGTGGAGGAAGGGGGGTATGAGCTTGTCCGTTTCACTGGATAAAATGACGAAATTTTCCAAAAATTCAGTTTAAATGCAAATATTCGCAATATTCTGTTCAAATGCAGCGTTCCTTGATGGTCTTTTTGTTTTTCTTTTCCCATATAGACATTAAGAAGTTCTTGCTAAAGTTATCCCCCCCCCCCCCCCCCCACACACACACACAGGTACACACATAGGTACAGCTGCATTAAACTAATTTTTAAATCTTCAATGAAATGAACCACAAACGAAAATCACCACGCTTTGTATCCTTGTTTAAAAAAAGAGTAGAGTAAAGAGAAAAGATTCTATATAAATTTTAGAAAATTTTAGAGAGCTTGAAAGTTTTCTCTATCTTTCGATAAAACACATATTATGTATATGAATGACCCAAGGAGCTTGGAGTCAAACCGATTTTCTAGTTCCTTGAAGGTGTAACTAAAAGAAATTTACTTTCAAAAGCATCCTTAAACTCACACAGAGAGAGGAGCTTTCAGTACGAGAATGAAAAAGAATCATTCAAAGATTGTTAAATTCATCTTGTTTAGTGAATGTTCTGTTGTTGTCTTTCTATAATGTTTTCCTTTGAAACTACAATCTCATTATTGTGAACCAAGTAGCTGGAGGGGTATTATGAATCCACATAAGTCTAAACCAAGAATATGAAATTGAATACTCCATGCTATACCTCAAAAAATTATTTTGTGCACAAAAGGAAACTCATCATTTTCAAAAAGTATATGTCGTATGAATCTTTAACTGTAAAGGTGAATCCATCAAAACTGTCATTTCGTTAAAGAAAATATCCCGAAGGGGTTATATCTTCATAATGCGACGGGGGCTAAAGAGCAACCCCAATTGACAATTTTCGTGAGACGCGCGCACACACACGTTCCTGAAATTGTTCCCCTTAAAGACTTTGGAATGTATTACTCTTTCATTTTGCCCGTCATGTTTGCAGCTCCCGTGTAAATTTAAAAGAAATCTTGAGTAAACATTGATAAGTACTACACTTGTACATACCTCACCGGCTGCATTGCTGGAATAACTCATTCTCTTCACTTTCCTGAAGGTCGCGTCATCAGCAGCTTCCTTCAGAGCCTGCTCCAGGGCAACTTTCATCTCCTCACTTTTCGGTTCGTTTCCATCTTCACCGTACCTGGATAAGTACAGAAATTCCCGCAATAATCAATTTCGTAAATATTACCTCAGCTACACTGCTTGAGTAATTTGCGTCCATGCCGTGTAAATTGCAACAACAATGCGAAAACCAAGAGAAGTGAAAGATACTTACGGCAATACCTTCTCCTTGAATGTCTTCTTGCGCCTTATTGTCGAGCGATTTGTTTTCCTTGCCGTGCGAATGTCAGTTTCCCAGAATCTAGAAGGATGAAGCAAAAAGACAGAGGAATTTTGTTAAAGACAACTTTTCTCAGCACCTGAATATCGCTACAATATCGCGCAGGTATTCCTTGAACTGGAGAGTGGCATTTTCCTAAGTCCTTCCACACCACAACACTAAATGTGGTATCTATTCACGTGAGTATTAAGCATTGCCATTGTTTTCTCCGGTGCAAGAATATCTCCGACACTTTTTTTATAAAGTTAAAATGTAAAAAACCGTAAGAATACGAATCGAGATAACCACAAAAGATGGCATCGTGCACTTCAAGGCGACCCACCGCCCCTCCTCCAACAGCGTTCCCTTTCGGCTGCACTCTTGTGGTTTCAATTCAAATGTTTTCTATAGTGAAGGGCTTGTAAAAAGAAACAACAGGAAAAGAGATACATAGACCGTGACAGGAATGATGCGGGTACTCAAAAATATGCGAGCTTTTTCGGGTTGAAATAATCCCTTTAGCTTATATTCCCACCATTATCCTTCCTGTAGATTTATAACCTTGAAAGATGAAAAATGTTCTGCACCCTTGCAACACCACTGGGAAACCTGATTGTAGATAAATTGTTCATGGTTTACCTTAATGGTGTGATAAAATTTGACATCGGTGCTTTTTATAGGTGGCAGAAGGTGACAAAGCGAAAATGGCATCTGCGAAAAGGACAATTTCTGGTCACTTTAGGAATTTTGTTAATGTAAATTGAATGTTTAAGTAATGAATAATGATACATAAATGAATGGCACTATCCGTTTGGTATAACAAATGATAATGAAAGCAGCATTTCAAAATTCTGTTTTTTTTATGGTGACAATTATTTTTGCATTCTTCTTTTCAAAAAGTTATTTTTTTTTAAAAGTCATGTTACACAAAAACTAATTGATTTCAGACTAACACCTCAACAAATGCATCACAAAAAGGATTTTCTTTGTTTCTTTTTGTGTAGAATATTACAAAATTGGTTTGAATTTTTGAAGAACAACGCGGTACTGAAACTACATTTTTATAAAAAACAGATACTTTATCCAGTTCATAGACTAAAAAAAACAAACTATATAAAACCTTTTCTTTAAATAATACTCATTTTCCAGTGAAAAGGACTTCATAATTCATATTTATAAAAATACAGAAGGAAAAATATTCATTTTCATAGAGGGCATATTAAAAATATATTATGTTTAATGGAACACTAGAATTTTTGAACTAAAAGCAATGTAAAGTTGTTTATATCATATGACAATGTGACTTATGAAAATTGAAAGAGGGTACAATACAATAATAATTTACGTTTCCATTTTAAAATAATACATTTTAACCAGCTTGATTCATTCTTCCTCTGCTTGTCAAACAATTGTTGTATTTATTTTGTAGCACTTCTCACAAAAAAGTGTGCACACAAACCTCGATGTTGTGAAAAGTCAGTTTCGTTAAAGCCTGGAAAGGTTTTAATTCAAACGAAAGGATATTTTTATTAAAAGAACAGTGCCGTCGCCCTTGGTAGGAATGATTGTGATATTACGGAAAACAAACTTAAGACTTTTTTACAAGATTTTTGCCGTAAGTATGTCCTGAAACAATCGAAACATCGAATGCAAAAGAGTTATGTCCTTAGAGCATGTCTGGCATACCTAAAATCGAGATAGCAAGCTTTTCAAAAGTACTTATTCCTTCTTACATCTCGAACGAAACCCTGACAATATCATTGTACCCATTTCTTTTGAGAGTTGCCTTCGTTCAAGATGCTATTGAAAATCTATTTTGATATTCCGGAGAAAAAGCCCATCTCAGCTTCTTATATGAATAAGATGTATTTATTGTTTTATTTTGTTTTGACGTAATTCTTATGAATTGCAAATGTTTAAACGCCCACATTTGTTTTCCGTTTCAAGTGTTCATTTATATTGGGAGGAAATTCTAACTCTTTTGCTTTACTTTCGTGAATCAGGATATCGTTTTGAAGGAGAAAATGGAGCAATTTCCTCTTGAAATTTGAAAAATTTCAGAGCATGTCACTTGTAAATTGTTAAAACAACATTATCACAGTATTTCCCACACTCCAAAATTCTCTGTATGCTTCAGTCAAATCTGATTGAAAAGCAAGACATTGTAACTCAAAGCCGAGATGAAACAAAAGCAAGTAATTTCCGGCTTAAAAACCAGCTTCAATTTTCAATATTCCGCACTTTAATGAAAATAACGTTGTTGAGCAAAAGCCATTTTAAGTTTCGAATTTGACATGGACATTACAGAGCAGAATCTTGATCTTTAATTTTTCCCATCAGCCACTTTATTGAAAGTTTACTTCTGAAGTCATAAATCCGAATCGTTGTTTCTCAGCTCACACAATTTCAATATCAGGCGTAATTATGACGTGAATAAGAGTTCGTTTCCTGACTGACACTCAACACCCCGTCACCGCCCCTCTTTCTGACAAAAGGATCCTGAGGAATCAGTCGAAAGCTCATCAATCTCTATTGACAGATTGATACCAATGTCAATTATTCTTAAGAAATAATTATCATGCTGACACCAGCAGTTAGAAGAACCAATAATAACAGGATCTATAGGGACTATTTTTTTATCGACAATAACAGTGGCATTATTTATTTTATATTTTGCATTTCTGTTTAGCATTTTATTTTTGGGCTCTTTGGCGAATAAAGTCGATTTGAGAAATGCTTTAAGAAATTATCAATGTTGGAATTTTGAAACGAATTTCCTTACACTGCTGTAGGCCTGCTTTAAAGGAATTTGTTCCCATCACGAACTAAGATCAAAATGAAAGCAGACAAGGCGTATCTACAGCCCGCCCCCATGGAAAACGTTCGAGTTAAACAGAATGGCGGGCGACTGAAAGCCGCTTATCATCACAATATCAACGCAAATCGTGTTTCCCCGTCTTATAAAAATCTTGTTGTATGACAGGAACGAGCAGGAAAGTCATCTGACGAAAACGAGCAACCCCAGCAAAGTGGCTCTTCATTTTGAACAATTTCCGTTCTTGTCCCAGAAATGCCGAAAGTTGACATTGTTAAAAATGTCGGAGGTGTATCCTATCCTGTCAATTATTTAGATGACGTCTGACAAAGTGAATTGGAGTGTCGGAAGAGTACTCCAAGTTCTGCTTTTTATTTTTTGTCAATTTATGTATTTTTTTTCTTGACTCAATTTTGTCAATTGAGTGATGTTTGCTCGATTTATTTTCCGCAACCATGGGACGGAAAGGATAAATGAGTTCGGAAACCGGAAGTGAGGATACAGGTTGAAGTGGAATCCAGAAACTAGAACGAGTTGGTGGTGTAACAATTTAGAGCACAGTTAGTTGGAACAGAGTGACGACCACAAAGGAATTCCAAAGGACTCAAAGTCACATGCAATTTCTGTGGTAAGCGCTTGTGAGATTCAATACACTTACATCGAAAGCAATCACATGAGTGGAAAAGGCTAAGGACAATTGAAGTATTATGCATATATTGAATGTGGGGAAACGGGTTCCGGGAGGAAAAGTTAAAATTGTGAAAAGACTTGGAACTGGTACAAGCTCTTCATTACCATGCAAATGGTTTTCCACAAATTCTTAAATCAAGAGTTCTTTGGTTGGGGAAATCATGATATTCGATTAAGGATGAAAAATAAAAACAGAAGTATTTAATGCAAAAGCGTCGGTTGTTTCTCCCCCGTTCTTTACTGGCGCAGATGTCTGTGCATCCGAGTGCGCATTTCTTATATAGTAGGTACTTAATATTTTGATGGCTTCCAAATTGTTACTTACTGAGAAATAAAGAATTGCCTGAAGTGGAAGAATGCATTTACTGTATTAAAGTAGACAGGACATTTTCGCCTCGTCTTGAATTTATGTTACAAATTTCCTGCTAGCATTTTGAAAATATATTCCGGCACGAGAAAGTGAAGTCAATTTCGGAATGGAATCTTCAAACTTACGTAATGTTAAACAATGTTGGATAAACTTATCAGCATCAATAATAAACTTTTTAAGTGACTACAAACATTATTTTTAGGTAAATGAAGATCGCTTTAAGAGGCTGGGTAAATGTCTTGCCTAGAGAGATTTACAAATTAAATTTCAAATTTATAAGTAAATTTTGTTATTTTGTATATACAATATACATTATACATGATTATTTAAAGAAAATATTTCTGCAAACAACCAATTTATTCAGAAAAGGGTTTTATTCGAATTCTCACTGGAATTCGAAAATCGTAGTAGCTTGTCTGGGAAAAACAGGGTTAAATGAATCACTCCTTCTACGTTCTCAAGAACATTCAAATATTCTCATTTATAACAATTGGAAAATCAATAAATTTTCCAACACTGTTCAATGATGACCAGAGAACGATGCCGGCAAGAAATATCGTGCAAGAGGAACGTTGCCCGAAAGATGCGAGCTTTAATACCACAATTAAATCCAAATTCCAATTCAACACATGTAGCAAACCTCAGTTGACCTATACCAGAGCTCCCAGCACTCATCATTAACCCCATTTGGTGCAACCCTTTAACAAAACCGACCTTGATCCGGGTCGGCATAGTTCGACAAGTTCTGCGGTTTTAAATATTTTCCAAACACTACTCACCTCTTCAGATCCGGGCTGGCCGTGTAGGGGGCGGAAACTTCTTTGATTTTCAGCACAATAATGGCGGTAATAAAAATGCAAATCACGTTCACAACAGTCAGCAGTCCGGATACAATCCCGCTTATGAGGAATTCCGTCGGAAGATAATTTGTGTAGAGGAACTCATAGGATGAATTCCCTGCATACGTTTCACCCTTCAAGTGGGGCATCTTTATGTCGGGATAAATAAGCCATATACATGCGAGGGCCCAGAACAATCCCTGAAAAATATGCTTCTGTAATTTACGCCACTCGATTTATTGAATTGGGTGTTGGTTGGAGAGGGTTGAAGGATTTTTATTATTACGAATGAGATAAGTTCCTCTCGATGTTCCTAGAATTCAATTAGTGTTAAATTTAATGAAGATGTTGGAAGGATGAACAGCGCATGAACGTCATGTGAAAAATTTTATGTTTTTATGTTTGGTGTAAAGCACAAATTTGTAAGACCATCACGCAATAGCAACTTTAATTATTTTCTTAAAGACAATTGTTAACAATCAACAGAACAAACATTCGGAAATAAAAACCTCAGAAAATGAATTTGAATTCATTCCAAAAATGTTCGTCCATTAATTTTCCACGAATATTACTTCCCTTGAAGTTTGATAAGTAGCAAAGTAAGGACGAACCTTCAGAGAACATTTATCAAATTAGATACCATTATTATTCTTACGATGAACAGAATTCATCATTTCAATGATTAATTAACTCAAGTGTCCCTTGTTCGTCTACTTAAAATTAGATCAATTTTTTTTTTATTATTCGACGGAAAGTAAACTTTTATGACATAAAATGTCGGATTTTTCTGATTTTCCGTTTTCCTTTTCTGCAAGTATCAAGTATGTAAGCTCTTGTGATAAATGAACTGAGAAAATTGTGCTTTAATTGAGACATCGCGAAATACACGATGAACTGCTGCCGATGCCATAATCTTTCCTTCACTTGACTTGACTTCAATCTGAATCCAACTGTTTTCTGCTCATTTCTCATTTGTTTGCGCCCAGAATACTTTTATTGGCCAGAGCTAACAATTTTCCGAGAGACATGGACGTACTTCATCATCCCACATATTCCCATGCATGGCCATTTGTTAACTGAAAACTTGATAAATGAGCCTCCATCGTGTAATCCACGAAAACATATTAGAAAGTGGGCACCACATAAAAAATAATAACACCATAACAAAAGGACCCTGACAATGGGAGGTCATCAAGTTAAATAACGAGAAGTTGGAAAAACTATTTTCAAAAGTCATCGTGGAATTCCCTCGTTCAAGACTTACGACGAGGGAGACTTATTGTCAAATTTTTAAGAAAGAACGGATCCCAGAAGCTGAATTTCTTTGAACCGAATAAGCAAACGATGAGAACTTTCTTTCAGAAACCGATAATTGAAAAAGTTCGATCTCAACATCAAGAACGGCTTCGTGGTGAATAAAGTATGCATCAATTAGAAACGTTCATTAAAAATAATCTGGAAATGCTTTAAGTGTCTCCACATTTTCTTACTACGAAAATATGCCAACTTTGATGGTTCTTAATTCTTTTTTTCGTTACATTTGAAGGATATAAATTTCTTGTAATAATATAATTAATTGTGAATTAAATTTTTACAACTCAAAGCATCTCATTTTTGTTAGAACAAAACACTTTCTATTGTTTCTAAATGTTTCAAATATTTTAAAACGCTTTTACAATTATTTTCATAAACTACGCCACGATTTCTTAGCGTCCATTTTGGATTTAAATTTGAGATTACATAAAGATTAATTAATTAAACATTTAATTGAACGGAAGTAAACTGATGAGCGCTTTTATCACCCATGACTGGTTATGTGGTGAAAATAAGAACATTTTATCAATATACAATATACAACATAGCTATTAGCTCTTCAAAATTTAGTGTCGTTCTTCACAAAAAACTGAACAAAATATCCAATTCAGGTAAAAACCCTGCTACACAACTTGTTAATTTACCGAGTTAATAACGCTCCCTAATTGATATAATTGGATGAAAAGGGTTTTAAGTTTTTCCTTGCCGACAACGGATATAGTCCCTTATTAAAATTTCCTTCTTTTGCTGACGAATTTGGTCCGCCTTCGAATGTATCCATCCACCTGTAGAAACTTCAATTTTCTGGGGTGGGTGGACCAACGTTGCTGGAATATTAAACTCAAACAGGGTGAAATGGGGTAAAGAAATGAAATATGTTATTTACAGTGGCCATGGTGGCCATTTGACAGAATGTGAGTTTATTAGATTCGTTACAAAACTCAAGTACACCCCCTGCCTGAAAGTACCCAGTCGTTTCCGTTCCTCATTTTAAAATCCCGAACTACCCCTTTTTCTCCAACAGAGGCGCAAAATTATCTTGCAGTTTACCGTCTCTTCGTAATTTCGTTTGCTAAATTTGCATTTTCCGGGATTATATTTACGTATTCAGGAGGTATTACGGCGACATTACGAGGTCGACTGTGTATCTAACTGTTCATTTTAATTAACGATAGCTCTTTCACCGAGTTTTCCTTAGTGTCCTTGATATCTTTAATGATTAACATTTCCCCAATTCTCATTTACAGTGACAATGTTTTTTCCATTTTTGTACTAATGAGTGCAAGAAATTCGTCATCACCGATGTCATCAGCAGTATTGGCAGTTCTCATCCTGGAGCCTCACGGAAATCACCTGAAATACACTTCGTCAGTTTTATGTCACGTACCTATCCCTTGCGAATTCAAGGACTCCGGTAAAGAGTATACACTTTTCCACGGTATTGAGATCAATTTCCATGATATTATTTTTCGCGCGAGGTGTACGACAGGAAAGAGTGAAAGGGTGTGGGTCAATTCGATTCTGGGTCATTTAACATGATGAGGGAATATAGAATTGAAGGCTGTAATTATTGTTGGCTTAATGGCTTATTCAAGTGACTTAATTTGATTGCACAGCACCAGCAATTATTGTATGCTTCAAAAAATAATGCTTATGATGACAAAACTTTTGAAATGGTTGCAAAACCTGATAAAGAGGGTCTTAATTAGAAATTCATAATTAGCACGCTACGTTGTTGAAAGTCAATTGTTGTTTGATGAATTCACTTTGGTAATTTAATCGATCACGAAATATAAGCCGATATTTTGCTTAAAACAGGATCAAAACCAGGATGAAAAATAAATATATCCGTACCTCAGAGCAGAAGGGTATTAAGTCCAAAATTTCAATTTTTCGGTTTTTTTACTCACCTAGATTTAAATTTCACGCCCTATTCAGAGGTTTACAATAGAAGACGATTGGACTGAAAATGACGGAAATAGCATTTTATAAAAAGTATTAAGTCCACCTCGCTCCTGGAGCAAAACAGTATTATCTTTACATTACATGTATTAAGTCCAGTATAGACATATACTACCCAGGGAAACACCATATTATGTTCAAAAAAAATATTGTGTCCCACGTTTTTTCCTGCATAAAATCTCAAAACTTCTATTTTATCATAATTATGAAGTGCAAAATAAAAATATTAAGTCACAGTCATGAAATTCTTCTGAAAATAAAAAAGTATTAAGTCCATCTGTTCTGTAAAAGATTCAGTCTTCAAAAACTTTGATAAGTGTAAACACCACACATTATCATTATTCTTAATATAAATAAGTATTATCTAGATCAAGTTTAAACTATTAAATAGTACAGGCTAGAAAACAAGTGTGACAAATTATTATTTCTGCATGTTTTATAGCCTAAACAATGAAATTATTGTATTTTACGCTCTCCTGTAAAATTTACATTTTGTGACTTAATACCCTTCTGCTCTGAGGTACGGATATAGAGATGAAAATTCGTTCAATAAAAAAATACTTCTAGGATTGTTTAAAAATTCTGATCCAATTTTTGAGTTTTGATTTCAAAATACGTCCCTCATTTTACTTACACAATTAACAACAGGCGGTAGCAATGATGCGGATATCGCAACTCCAATTAAAGGTCCTGCAGATCCTTGCAACAAGGCAACAGCAACACCGGTACCGGAAGTTAATGCCCATAAAACACCCATCCATAAAGATCGGGCATTGCCTCTGAAATATAAAAACGAATATAACAAATCTGTCTAAATAATACATTAAATGCTGTGACATTTAAAAAACACTATTGAATTTAATATCTATTTCAATCTAAATAACAATGAAAAGCTCAATTGCAGTTGCACATTGTATTTTTCTTGTTTTTATCTTCCACGATAAATAAAAGCCTAGTTGTTTCCGCCTACAAAATGCTTTGGATTGGAGCAATTGCGGAATACAGTTTTCCATTAAATGCGTTTTCATGTTCATTATGCATCATTTTCAATTTTCATCATTATCAGTATTTTCCCGCTGGTTTTAATCCATTAAGATGGAAAACCACAATCAAATGCACTGTGCAAGCAAATTCTGCTCATTTTCACTCTAATAAATTCAAAATGAAGTCATAACATTATTTTGGAGTTCTTTGAAAATTAATTTTCAATTGCAAATGTCACTTCCAAAAATCACATTTCTGAATTCCAGTGAAATGTGGTAAATGTTATATGAAACTGCTAAATGCTGGCGGATCTTCGCGGGAGATTGGATTATGACTCCTTGAGGTAAATTTATCTGGCACTGCGTTCACCCTTGCCAAGGATTCTGTTATTTGCTCTGTGGCACCGCAAAAGTCACTTCTGAACATTTACGTCAACTGCAAATTGTGAAATTCTACATTTTATCACGGCTGCAGAAGAGGAGTATTGTGTGCACGTTCCAGGACTCCGCCTGCTTGACGTAATTTTATAAACCATTCAACAAGCATCGCGCCAAATGTTTTTGCTCCAAAAGGATGTCTGTCTAATTATACATGCGTTTGGATCAGAGAGGATCAAAATGGGTTCTTACAAATGGGATACTTTTAGAAAATAAAAACTGTTTGCAACAAATAATATTATACCTATTTGTGTTAAAAAATCCCTAATTTTGGGCACGCGATGTTTTTTCTTCTTTCTTTTGGATTTCAGGAGAAACGTGTCCTGAAAAGTTTCGCAAGCAGAGTACACTTTCGCCTGGGCATCCTGCCCTGGAAAAGATCCCAAATTTAATAAACCAACTAAAAAGGGAACCACAAGGTGAGCCAATCCTTGTACCAATATCTGTTGAACGGCAGGGCTTTCACTTTGCAAATGGGGGCGCTGCTGTTCTACTGAATTGGATCCGAGCTCCGTGCTTTCAAACTCGGGGCTCAAGAGGCTTTTGAGCAATGGACCCAAGTTCCATTTACCGGCGCTACAACAGGAGTTCTTCATGGAATTTCAATTCACCTGCAGCAGGTATTTCATCACCCGAACACCCCTTAAAGTAGCACTCTAAACTCTAAAGGGATGAGATTAATTTTAGTTTTATTTTTGAATTTAGTATTAAATGGAATTGACGGCTCATGTCCCAATTGCCATTCAAATCAATGCTCAATGGGAAACGTTTGCTTCTGTATACAAATCGAATGCCAAATTTGTTATACGAGCACCTACACATAAGAATATGCGTTTGTGGGTGGATGTGTGTAGGTACTTTAGACAGATTCGCTTTTATTCCACATCAGTCTTGTCCGCTGCGAGATGGATTGCAATTATTAAAAAACTTTTTCTATTTTGTCGAGTAAAAGTTTCACACCAGACTCTCTTGGATGTGTTCAAAACTTGCCTGAGTGTTCGTCCTTGAGGCGCAGCTTTTCTTCTTACATTTAGACTACTTCAAGTGCTTTTGGTTAGCATAATTTAACGCGGAAATTTTCTTTTCCGGAGATATTCAACTTTTCTACAAAAGAATTTGTCCTGTTCACAAAAAGGCTCAAAATAAATCTATGCAAAAATTTCTTTTATCGTGAACAAGTTCTGTCTAAGGTACTGAAAAAAAGAAGAAAATATAATGGTAATTGGAGATAAGTTTGCGGATAAAAGATTTCTTCCATTGTATTTTGTTAACAGTCTTTTTTGGAGAATGTTATATGGCCGAATTCAATGAAAACGGTAGTTTCTAATCTTATTAGCATAGGCAGCTTATGTTGTAGGACTTAAAATATTTCTATTACCTAGTAATTCATATTTAATTCCCGGTTTTCGTTTTATTCATAATTATCTATGAATTGTGGTTAATTAAAAATTTAATTATAGCTCACGTGTATTGTCCGTTTTTAAAATTGCTTTTATAACAAATTGGAATTAATTTTTCGAAACATGTTTTCGATGATCTGAAAACTACCTGCATAAATTATACTCTGTTATTTTCTTTACTACTTACTTTTCAAGAGAATAAGAGAAGTTTAAATAAAATTTTAAACACAGAATGCATAAATTAATTGTTAAGTATGTATTTTTTTTTTCAAGAATAATTCAAAATAGGTATAATGTGTCATTTTAATTTGAGACCTTAAAGACAACACCGAATCAAAATACTCCATTCATTTAACTTTAACGTCGATTTCGTATTTTTGTCGCTTCATTGTACATTTAAAGTCAGTCCAATTTCTGCTTTATTCTTCAAATATTGCTTCCCCATTTTATTTTACAGCAAATATAAAAGTAAAAATATGTATAGAAAAATTTACCTTCCTTTCATTTCTTCGGTAGGCCAATCGTTGAAACCCCATGGCATTTCAGTTGTCCCCAAAATGAGGCCGAATATAAAACCAAATAGTAGCGAAATGAACATTCCTAGACCCAAAGATATGAAGCCAACTTTCTGAAATAAAAACTTGATTACAAGCGGAAAACAAGAGAAAATATGCATAGAAATAATCGTAAGGGGATCAATGCGGGGGGAACTCTTCTGAGTCTTCCACTTTGTATGTTACATAAAAAAAATTCACATTTGGATGAATGTGCAAAGTTTTTTGTATTTCTATTTTTTTTTTTTTTTTTTCAGTGAAATGTCCTTTTATGCTGTTGGGAAAAACTTCAGCATTTGCATATGATACTTTTTCTAGTCGATAACTATGCGTAAATGTGGAACGAGACGGTACAATTTTTTTGCTCCCAGTTAGGTGTATGACAAATTTCTGCTTATAATAATTTTCAAAATACAAACTTTCGCGAATGCTTTGAATAGTAATAAAATAATAAAGTTGTAATTTGAATATGTTAATTAACTCATATGTTTATAAAAGAAACCTTCAGCGAGATAGGATATTTCTAGTTTTTTAAACTTTTGGTTTATGATCATAAATTTTCAATTTAGCTTAGCCTATAATTAGCGCTGGGAAAACACAAATAAACGCAAAGTACCTACTTACTTAAGAAAACGTTTCCCTTTTTTTGTTTTACTTCATAAAAAAAACAAATCAGTGCAGCTGAACTACGGTTCTTACTTCCCAGAAAATTAACTAAATTGAAAGTTTTATTAGCATCAAATTAGCAAACTTTTCCCTCTATGTCTTCGCAACTTTAGCATTTATCGCCTCCCCCCAATAATACTACCACAAAAGAGGAATCAATTTGCAATTTAGCACTATCAATTAAAAGGGAACAAGGAGAAACTACCCTTTACTCCGTACGACTCTCTGCTCCTGCACTCTCTAGGGATATCTTATTTATCTCAGCGTTTTACAGCTCGTCTCATTTTATAATTTCCCAGGTTCGTAACCTGAGGCTTTCAGACAACCTGAACATTGTTTTTTTTACTTTGTTATGGGAAAACTTTTGCCAATCCGAAACCAGTTGAACGCGGTCCTAATAAAGTTGCGTCGGAATTGGGAAATCCAGAACGGATTCGGTTGACACAAGTTTCCCATTGATACGGTGTGACATTTTCGAAGGAGTTTTGCTTCCAGCTAGACAAGACAAGGGGATGGTTTAATGTGAATGGCGTTGGAGCCTGTTCAGGACAAATTGAATATAAGACAATTGACAGTAAAACAGCACTTTTCTGCTGATAAGTCACATGATAGCAACAACTTCAAGTGGAAATTATAGTCCTTCAGGGATCTGTATGAATGTTCACAATTCTCAATGGAAAAAATGCTCACCAAATAAAACAGATAAAATATTGCAGTTTAGATTAGTTGAAAGTGTATGAGAGAAATTTGAATGTGATGAAAAAATGAAGATATATAGGTACTTTTGTTATATGTAAATAATATTAAAGCATGTCCTATATGTATATTCTATATTTCGCGAAAACTCCTAGTACACCAATTACTTTGATTAGGTGTTTAGATACAACAACACTCTGAAAATCTATTCCATATAAATTTCTAGTAAACTCCAGTTAAATGAAATCTTTAAAATTATCGGAATGGTTATTACTTCAACAGTTTCCTATTAGCACGTACCTTCGTAGTGCAGTTGCTGAGTTCGTATCAAATGTTTCGTGACTAATATCCTTGAAAGCTGTTTCCAAATACCTCCGCACATCTTAATATTTTGGAAAATTGGCAGGTAGACATGGACATTTCTAATGCAATAAGATGAAAACTGGAATTCAATAAGAGCAGTCAAGTGTGCAGGAATTCAACTAAAATTCCAATACTAAAAGTAACGTCAGCAAAAATTCAACTTCTTTCGATATCGTCCTGTGGAGGTTCTCCTGATTTTCTGTAAATTATGGAATGATTCATGTGATTACAGATTTCATGATCCATTTAAGGTTATTTTTGCGAAAGCCACGAAGAAAAAAGGCAAAAATATGAATAATAAAATAATGCCATATACCTGCGTCATACAGTCATGGTAGACACAATTACTTACTTTTCAAATTGAATACTAAAATATTGTATAAAAGGATTGTGTGAAAAGGCATTCAGGTGAATAGCAATTTCGAGGAGATAAACGCATAAACGCATTTGCAGATAATCGTGCTAGGGATAAATGAAGAGATTGGATATCGATCAGAAAAACGTATTCTTCATATTTCATATGTAAATCTCCTCGTTACTTACTCTCTTACTTTTTTTTACTGAAAAAAGTACTAACAAGAAAAGAAACGTGCAAAGGTCTTTTTAGTGATCACAAAAGTCTTTCAAGTGAACTAAATCCAATTCCATTAAATCGCTTTTATAATTCAACATTCAATGTGATTATGGTACATATAAATTTTATACTAATTACATCAATCAAATTTAAGTTGCGTTTGTGGAAATTATTGCACTTGGGATTAGAGGACGAAGGACGTACATCAAATTTTTGTTCACTTAGGAACCAAAATGTAATGTTTGAAAATTGAAAGAACAATTTATCATGCAATTCTAAAGAAGAAAGTCCTGAAAACTGGAGAAACATTATTGATGAACTTTCTTTAATAAGCACGTCACCAAACTTCACGCAATGCGAACATGTGCTTTTGGAGTGAAGGAGTTAACACGAAAAGTTTATTGCGTTGAGAAATTTACCAACATTTTTTTCAATACTAAGTTGTTATTTATTTTTAGTACCTACTACAAAAGTGCAGAAGGAGATATTTTTTGTTGCTAGTAATTAAAGTGCATTTCCGGTTTGTCTGGCTTTGATGGAATTCGTGCAAATGTATTAAAAATTTATAAATGCTATCCATTAAATTTGAAAAATTTGTATTTAATTTAAGAAACGAAAAAATTTGTTTCAAGAGGAAGATATTTTAAGGTACTTTTGCTGTGGACCTTTTCCCCACGATTGCGAGAAATTCTTTCACTTTATCTCTAAGTGTGAAAGATGTTTTTAAACAGCAAAAAATTTAATTAATTTCATTTTGATATCACAACGAACCATCATTTTGAATTCAAGTCGTAATTCAAACAAATATCATTCTTAACATTCCTTATTCATCTTTTCTACTTTCAATTTTTAGCATCCTTGTAGCAGAACTTGTACACTCCTTCTGCTTGAATTACAAATAAGATTCCATTAAAATCTTTAGAGCGTGCCAAGAAAAAATTTTCGCTTGTTTCTGATTGGTGAAACAACTGCAAATTCAGTTTTTTCGTTTTTCCCAATTCGTCTGTAAATTGCTACTGCTAACCCGTTAGCAATAAATCATTTAAAATCATCGTGAGAGAAATCTCGATGTTTTGTGATTTATTGGACAGCAAGAACAGTGCAGACGTGAACATTGCAAATGCATTTTGACTCGCATTTTCGTGTTGTGTCTGTGTTCGATGATGCATGAAAAATCATTTTGGAGTAAAAAGAGGCAACTCAAAGGAGGTAAAACACCAGCACTACATCTAAATTGGATACTTACCATGAGTTCCCTATCAGAAATGATTGTTCCAAACGTGATAGACATCACCGGACCCATTAGGGGTGAGACAAGCATAGCAGCAACAATGTTGGGTGCATTATTTTCAACGAGTCCCAGGGCGGCTAACGAACTGTAAAATCACTTTGTAATCAATTTACGTCTCCCATAATTATAATCTTCAGTACACTTACTCAGCTGTAACTATCAGCAGGAGATAATCAAAAGACAGAGCACCACCCGCTCTCACCCCATCAACCACCTGTTTGACCGTGAGCTTCGATGTTATCGATTCAACGAAGTCATTCCACTTGGAAAGCTCCTCAGGATCCTCACTAATGGCAAACAGTTCATAATCAATTAATTCATCTTGTTTGGATGACTTTGTTTAATACGATATCAAAGGATGCTACTCTATACTAATTGGTGAAAAGGACGTGACTGCAAGTTCCTGTACCTGGTGAGTACGCCAGTCTGCAATACCTTAAATGTGCTTACCTTCGAAATTGTGGATAACACGACAGCGAAATTAAATGATTTTAAACATTGGTTGAGAGATAAATGTTAAAGATTAATAAAAGCTTAAATTTATTACAGTCTGAGTGTACTGCAGCAGTTGCCTGGAACTCAAGGAGTTGTCAGATGTAAACGTGGGACGTTTTGAATTCCCTTTAATCATAAATTAAAATAGCTTTTCGAAAACACATGTCTACAACAGTAATTAATTTGTATTTCTCAATTAACCTTTGTGCAATTGAAGACAAAAATAAATTAGAACAAAAATAAACGTAAATGTTGTTTTTCTGACGCAGAGCAACTCAAAAATAGTTAGTAGAGTGCCTGAAACATTTAAGCGAAAAAAACCAAAAAAGGCTTAATTCAAAATAAAAGGTGGCGGGCGGCGTTGAAAATAACTTCCAGTAAACAGGAGAAGCAAACTCTGCGTGGGAAAAACAACTCAGCCCAAAATGAAGGTAATATAAATGGGCTGAGCAAAATCTATGCTGCTTCAAAGATTGAATAGAATCGAACACATTATTTTGAAATGTTGAAAAAATATGAAGAAAAAGCGGCTGTAAAAACAATAATATTTAACTTTTAATTGTATTTCACTAACAACATGACAAATACGCATCTAATTCATATGTAATGAAACTATTTCAATATTTGATCAGATTAAGGATTAAATACAACTTAGATTCAATTGATCGAAACTTAATTTTGGTCAAAAAATGTCCTACTAATTATTTACAGTACCCGAAAGTGCTGTTATAAAGTGAAATTAGCCTCGAACTTTCAATCGCAACAAATTACGAAACTGCTCTAACGTGCGAACTAATTACACATTGTGAGAAGTAAACAGAGCTACCAAACCACACGGATGGACCATGTTTACAGGTAGCAAACAAGCAGCGGCAGACAATGGTATATACTAAATACTTACTATACATATTACACATACAGTCATTTACCTTGCATGCATCTCTAAACAGTGCACTAAGTGGATTCTCATAACTCGAATGAATATTGCGTTAAGGACACAACAATAGCAGCAGCAACAATTGCTAGACAAAAGCCAAATAAGCATAGGACAACGGGGGCATACTCAGCCTTTGTCTTCGGCTCCCTCTCAAAAGGGCATCTTTCTTCTCACCTCAGATCCTCTTTGTTTGCAGGGTCGTAAATAGCATCGTAACTAACACTGCACGGCAGGACACTGTAAATGCAACAAAAAGTGCATGAGCTGCTGTTAGTTAGTCTACAATAGAAATAAGTTCATCTAGCATTTATCAACTTAATTCTATGAATTTCTGAGTACTAATTAGTAAGTCATTCATGCTGACGCACATAAATACCAAAAGGACAATATTGGCACTACATAAAATAATGCTCTCAAACAATTTCTTTTCTAAAACACTCTCGATTGCGAACTTGTTGTCCCTTGCTCTTCAAATCCATTTGCGTACCTATCCCAAGTCGTATTATATTCCAGGACTATTGTAATTGTTGTATGCAAAACAGTGTTCAGCATCCACAATGCAATCATTTTAGATTAACTTAGGTTCTAATCTCACCTGACATTGGAATTTAATTTTGTGCCGATCCCCAATTCAGTCAAACAATGAAGAGTCGTCTCGCATGGATCCCCCGATTGCAAGGGGAACACCACATGGAAGTAGTTTCCTTTTTTATCGGTCGACCACGTTACATGCTCGATTTCTAACTTTAGCAGCAACTCCTCTAGAATCTGGAAATTACAGGAAAGTACTAACATTCGTTCAATTTTGTCCTGGATGTTCAATCTAAATCAAATGAATTTAACCCTTTTCATGAATATAAAACACTTTATTCTTGATATAAAGTGTTTCCTGTTTTATTTATTTTTCCATCGCTTTCCATATTTTGTAAAATATTAACAAACAAGGGGAGTTGTAAAAGATTATTCTTTATATTTTTTTATATTTTGTTATATTTGTAAAATAAGTAAAAAAAATAAAATTATTTAAAAAATTCGAGTTTTTTAATTCGTAGTACTAATTGCAGTTTATACAATAAAAACAAAAACCTTTTAAGAAAGATATCATTCAAAACTTCGAACTCTTGTTCTTTTTTGTTTACGTTTAATTAATTAATTTATGTTGTTTTATTTGTTCTTTAATTTACGAAAGTTAAGCAACTTCAACAAAACATTTTAATTTCCACAGTGATTTTTGTTCGGTAAATTACAGAGACTTGATAATAAATTAAAAAACGGAAAGTTTATCGAAAGTATCCTTCGAAATGGCACCCCATCTACCGAAATTGCGATATTATTATTTACTCTAGTTTATACAAAACTTTCCCACGAAGTGACATAATTCGAAGTTGATAGTCACTTTGAGCAGTCATCATTGATATTGTCTGTAGCTCTCCTTGGAATTATGTCACTAACCGCATTGAAAGAGAGCGAAAGGGGGGCTGAAACAGACTCGATCTTCTATATCGCTGACATGGAGTTTTATCATTTTCCTGAGTCACAATGAGGAGTCGTGACACTCCTTTAATGAGTGGTGTACCAATTCATCTTGCTTAAAGGCCCTTCTAGCACGTCTACCCTGCTCTGAATTCGAGATAACCTCCCACTCTCTGTTTACATAATTGTGTTAATAAAAGGAGGGAAGCACAAAAAAATGAAAGAGGGGATGCCAGAAAATCGCACGAAATGACACAGATCTAACCTTTTCTAAGTATCAAACTTAATGGGGTGAAGAGGAATTATCACGGAATTCACCTCATCTATTTTTTGTCTGATGCAGGTTTATCTTCACCGAGGAAAATGTGTAAATAGATGAGCATAAGTCGTCGGTAGAAAAATGTCCTTGTGGCGATAAAAAATTTACACATTTCACCTTGAGGGTGCAATTTCCTTGTTATATATACATAAAGCTTACCTTTTCCAATGGAACAACTACGTTAAAATTATCCTTTTGACCACCATTGCCACCTCGAGGACGTGCCTTCGACCTTACGTCATTTGTTCTTGGGCCTCCACCTCTGCCCCAACGTTGTTTCGGTGCATTCTTGTCACGTAATTCGACCTCAAGACGAAGGATAGCATTGTTGTCAGGAAGATTGATGTTTAGGTTGTTACTACTGTGACTTGGGATGCCAGTGACACCACTACTTGACGGCACAGCAGGTGGCGGAAGTTCATTGTTATCCCATCTGCAACCTGATTTAAACAAAAGAGAAAATAAAAGAGGGACGTTTACTTACCCTAGTTTAAAATTAGAATCGACTATGTTTATTTGCTGCGAATTGTTGAATTCTCGTCACTTACTTAATTTGTGCTGTGACAACCGATTATATTATTTTGATACAGACAACATTACGTGCCAAGAATTTTGCGTTTTAGTTGAAAGAAAACATTTTGAAATTTTGTGGATTTTGTGGCAAGCCAATTGTGCATGCATTTCAGGTAGTCCATTTTCATTCACATTTCTACTATTTGTATTTTATTCAACCCAAGAATATTACAAATGCTTATTTTCATCAGTAAACAATAAAAATTTGTGATTAAATTCGTCTTATAAACAATGCTGACTTGCATTCAAATTTCACTGAAATTTCGTTGCG
The DNA here is from genome assembly GCA_963082835.1 of Leptogaster cylindrica. Lineage (NCBI taxonomy): Eukaryota > Metazoa > Arthropoda > Insecta > Diptera > Asilidae > Leptogaster > Leptogaster cylindrica. The sequence continues at coordinate 20,007,484 of OY720105.1, read as the reverse complement.
TTTTTAATCAAGCAATTAATTTCAATCTGTTCAAAAATAATTCTGACTGAAATTTTTGCGAAATTAATTAATTTGATATCTTCGATTCTTCATGCATTTTAACCCAAAGATCATGACCAGAATTTTATCGATTCCAAATTGGTGTAATTTTCAATTCTTGCAAAATAACTCTAGCCGTTTCAATTCCATCCTGAAATCATAGTCCTGGTCGACTTAAATAATAAATGGATATTTCAAGTAAGCAGAAGACTCGAAAAACTTCACTCACGTTTTCACTAAATCCGTCGTTTCATTACACTTTCAAGGGAGCATTTTAGCATTAATACATTTTACATTTAACTCTCAACCCCGAATCCAGGTACGAGATGAAACTTCTCTACCGGTTGTTCGGGAAACCATTACAACTAACAAACTCCGGGAACGCAACTAGACGAGCCGGAGGAGTGAATTAATTATGCAGAAACATACCATGGGTGAGTTCCCGTTCAAAGTTTGCCGTTGGCACCACTATCAAAAACACCACGCCCGGCATTGCGGCGATAAGGAGTAGGATCACCTGGACGAGGTCACTTTACGCGAGCAAAACACAAAGGAGCATCATGAGAGCACCGAAAAACAACCCCTAAACCTTAATCCTTGCGGGCAGTCATAAGGCCAATCTGGGCGGCAGTTAGAAACTGTACCTTATCGGCTGACGAACGATAATTGGCCCCGACAATGTCTTCATTACGTCACAGCATTTGATCTTGTTACACTGATAAACTAATTACTTGCTAATTAGGTGAGCGTTCTGTGCTTGGGCCACTTGGACCATTCGCCCCCATCCGACCCTCTCCTCCCAAACATCTCATAAGTTTGACTGTACTCATCTTATTCAGCAGCTTAGTTAACACGTCCAGACAGCATTCACCCTTGGGATAGTTGAGAATCATTGTCAACAAGTCTACGGCAACTCCACCCCCACACAAAGAGGAGTCAATTACACTTGCCATGGTGCACCCCCATCCCCACCCGAGGCGCACATGAAGAGCCCTCATCTTTGGGTGAAGATTAAAATGCGGGACTTTGCCGGCTCAAAGGAATTTTGTAGGTGGAAAAGAGCTGTCTTGATTAGCATTGGTGATTAGCGGAAAATAACTTCAAACAGATCGCTAATTGCCTTCCATCTTACGGCGACGGTTTAATGTATATAGAACAAATCTTAGCATAGCGTTTAACCACAAGGCCACAATCTTGCCTTATTCAATTTGGGGAAGGTGTGAAGTGGTTGCTAAGGAATTAAACGTACCCCCAAGTGCGAACTGCTTTGTATTCCAATACTTTTATCTGTTTTGTAAATCTTATAATATGAAAATTAATACAACAATCGTATTTGCCTTGATGGATGGATTTTCGTGCCAATCTCTCAAAGCCTGCGTAATGCATTATTTGTTTCTGTTTTTCTTTTTAAATCTGCGTTCGATGGTTTTATCAACTGTTTTTACATAGGTTTGTTTTTTGAACAGCAATCAAAATTATTTTATTCTACTTTAACTTAAAAGGGTTAAGATCTTGCTTTTTGAAACAAGTAAAACAGATTAATTCGGATTTTGGTAAAGTTCTTGATTTACAGTTATCTTTAACAAAAATTTTATCTTAAACAGTAAAAGTTGAAAACTTTAAGCACAAAAGTCCTTTTTCACAAATATAAACTCCTATAAGGCTTCGGGTGAAGGAATTACTTTTCAGGAAACTCGGCTGACAAATTCAAATAAATCAGATATTTGGTAAAAGGATTTTGTTCTCGTATTTGCCAGATTTAGAATATTAACAAAGTTTGTTAAGTGAAGTTTCGAATTCGAAAGATTGCTGTCAATTGTACAATATTTACCAAGATCCTTTGAAAGGATGACAATTGCAAATGCCAATAGCATTTTATCTCTTTTACACATGTACAACATTCAAGAAGATTGTTTTTGTTGTTTACAGATGTTTTAATCAGAAATAGAAATTGAAATTCCGTGTAAATATTCTAGTATTATGAAACATTGTTTTGTGAAAATTAACAAATAATAATAAAATTATCATTTATCCATTTGTCTGTTATTTCTAATTATTAGCAAGATACTTATAACAGGTTTCACCCGTACTTCTATATTGCTATAATTTAAGAACAAATAAAAACAATGTCTTAGGGAACTGATCCGTTTACTACACAAAATATTTCTAAAGACATTTCTAAAGCTGAAGAGATTTCGTCCGCTGGCCTTAATTTAGCATCCTTGATAAGTCCCAAGTGGCCATAGATAACATCGGAGTGTAAGCAAATCGCAGGGAAATTTCGCTCACCAAGAAAAAATACAAGACCCTTCCCCTGGGTCAGGGTGTACTTTGGAAGAAAGAGTTATAGAGGAGTTAATTCAGGCCGATTCATCAAATTTTTAGTGTGGTCACTCGGTACTGCTCTTTGCAGCACAAGCTGTGTTGGCAGGAATTCCTGATGGCTCCATGTATTCCTACTAATTACTGGCGAAAGTTTGTTTGGCAACGAAGGGAACTTCTCACGATTGCTTTAAAAGCAGTACTTGCCAAAGGCATCCTAAAGTGGGAACCGAAAACTTGTTAACGCGAATCATAAAGCACTTGGAAAACTCACGTTAATGAAGGGTCGTTATGAAGCACCACGAAATGATTCAAGATTATTTGTGAGACCCCCCACATTACGTGTGCGGAATCTTAGTGTGCTTATTTTTCATAGTATACACCTTAGATTGTTTTTACCGAACCATACCCTAATTAATGAAGCTTCAGAGTGCTGAAGTAACAGGTAACCTTCATCAACTCATCCCACTTCAACACACACATACACACTTTACCACATATTTGAAATATATTTGCATGATCATGATCAAAGGCATTTCCTTTTGATATTATATCAATAAATCAATCAATATTTCAACATTGGCCATCGCTCTGCAGGATATCGCCAGTTACTCAATCCTTGTATCTATAGGCATGTCTTTCATCATGCATTAAGATTTTTAATATAATATATCTCAAAAACGGAATTTTTCATTGAGGCTATCATTCCTTATTTGATTATGGTATTTTTATTCTTTTGATTTCACTGAAGATATGATATATTCAAAAACATTTTTCCTTAAAACCGAAAAGGGTTGAAAAATCGAATAATTTCGCAATATATTCCCACTTTGAAAGCGTGTTTTGTTCTTAAATCTTTGTTAAAGCTTTCTACCTTCGACTCTCCAAAACTTTCATAATAATATAGGTTCCTTTAAGCAAAAATGAATTTGGTTAAAATTTTTAACACCTATGAATTATGATAAACTTGTAAAAGAATACTTTGGAAAAAACCCTAACTCTTTTTACTTGCACAAAGTTATTAGAAATATGAATAATTTTATTAAATTTGGTCAGTATTGGACATTGGTGTGCTATGGCCGCATTCGTGTTGGAAAATATGGAGGTCATGTCATGCGTAGTTCCCGTTAATTGTTGCTTTCATTCTATATTAATTATATTATTCATCCAGCAAATGTCTAATCCAGACAATTTGGTATGACACCAAGCTCATTTTGTGATAAATCCAAGTCTTGTCCTTCGTAAGAATTCAGTGGGCGACATCATCTCCACAAATTAAGGATTTAATTAATAATATGTTTCACTGAAGTAGTTCTTTGACATTTTTCATGCACTTGACTAAAATACGAAAAGTAAAAACCATATTTGATACCATGAGTGTTTTTGTTATCAGTACATACACTCTCCTGTTAGTTACAGTGATTGCTAAATTGTCCTTGGAGATTTCAATTGATCACAAGATATATATATAAATTATATGCAAAGGAAATGTTTTTCATTATTCTACACTGAAGCACGGCATCAGAAATCACTTGTAAGTTGTAATTATCTTCTTTCTTTTGCAGATCTCGAGAGTTTTAAGGATGTTCAACGTGACGAAAGTAACTGATTTGGAGATTATCAACAATACGTAAGTCGTTTTTCATAGTATTACTTTTACTTTTATATAGGATATTTGTTTGTGATTAGAAAATAAAATGCTAAATAAAAAATGCGTTAAATTCTGTCAACTACGTATTTTGAAATCAATGTTCAAAATTTGCAATGTTTTGACTTAATCTATGCTCACTTAATCCCTAGAGACACAACTTATTACAGATCTAGCCGGCTCGACATTACATTCCACTTCTTCGGAATGAAAGGAGACTCGACCAGGATACGCGAGGCCATAACACGAATGGTGGAGAGAGGTCGTCTGGGAAACATTACATTAGTGTCCAACTTTCATCTGTTTGATGAGAATCCACCCTTTAAGCTGCAGGTAACTTAAAAGATTAAGAAAAAAATTCTCAATGATAAAAACTCAATTCTTTTTTGCAGACAGTTGAATTGAGTAAAACTGCGCCGATTCGAGAGGGAATGGAATTCAGCATATCGTGCACGGCACAAGGCTCATCAAAAGTCGAGTTCCGTTGGTACAAGGACGAAATGGCAGTAAATGCATCGAAAGCCACAAGGTAAGCATATTAAGTCAATTCGACATTAGTGAAGTTTAAGTGGATGGGAATCCACAACGCTAAGCGGAGGTGATCCCGTTATTGCAAGTGGATTAATTCCCAGAGCATCTCATTGGCTTGTGTGATTCGATTAAAAGCCTTCCGCTTATTAATTTATTGATAAAGATTATCTAATGGTTAATTAAGAGGTTATGGATTTATGGTTTGTGATTCTAACTGTTGAGAATATTCCGTTGTTGTTACTTGTTAGCAACTAATGCTTTCGATTATTCAGAAATTCATTCCACATTTACAGATGTGCTTAACTAGTTGGGGATTAAGTAATTCAGTAATGCTGATGAATAAAATAAACGAGCACTCAACATGCTCAATGTTATTGGAATTTAATTACGAAGCATTGTATCGGTTTGTTTTTGTTTACCGACATTCATAATTAGTATAACTTTTTCCGAAATATCACTGAGCCGAGGTACGGTAATTTACTGTAAAAAATTGAAAACCATTGTGAAAGTTTGATCAATGTGTAATATATCAAGTAACAACAAACAAAAATTCGGAAACTTCATTAATTAAGTGCGTTTGTTGTAAAAAGCAACCATAATAATTAAAGCCAGGGACGAAAGGATATTTTTAATAATTTTACTGTGTTTTTTCTCCACTGGCCAAAGTATAACATTGCATAGAATTTCATTCACATTATGCCATGAGTCATTAAATGCACGTCATGTTGACGTAATTTTGAAAACTATAATAAAATCTGAGTGTTTCCCCCACTCCAAATAAAACCAGCATGTCAGCACCCCCAAAAGATGTTTACATCTGCGTCAGGTTTACCCACATTCAATGACTGAGTTATGGAAGAATGTTGAGCTTGTTAAACAACAATAAATAAACAAAAACAGATTGGGACAATATGTCAACTTTATTAGGGTGAAAGTATCGTGTATCGCGAGCTCCTGTACATGTAGAGAAATTTGTTCAAACTAAACGCATATCAGGATTTGGAGCGGCACAAAGGTTGGATATTAAAGAATCCTAGGAAGGACAAATCTCCTGCTGAGATATTCTCTGGTTTTGTACACTTTTATGGCCGATAGTCATGTTGCTGAAGGCCATTAACTAACTTCATGTACAATGGCCCTTAAGGGATCCATGAACAGAACCTGGTTGTTGGAGGTATCCACTATCTAATTCGCCTTCCAATAAGTCTCGTCGTACAATGGTTTCTTTCATTTAACCTGCAAATACCCCACTCTTGTTTCGTTTTGTAGTGCAAGCAACGCACTCCTTCTTTATGTTTCCATCATTAAGTTGCAGGAGCACTGGAAGTATTCCATTTCATTGCAGATACCCAGTATTATTTGGTCTGCAATATCGTACAGAATTTCAGATTAATGTTGTAAATATCCAAAGCAGTTTAATGTCCATTTTCACATTTCAAGCAGAGCAGACGTCAATTTGCATCTAATGCAGTGGTTTGTTTTCATTTGATATTAGTTGTTTGCAAAGCACATAATTAGAACGAAACTGCAACAGTTAATTAACCATCAATTAGTGGACATAGATGCTAACCGCAAATGACGTTCCAAAAATTTACACGACCCTTATAGACTAAATGCACTAAATGCCTGATATCAATTGCATCCCCCCACTCATCATGATGCACTATAATCATCCCAGTTGGGAATGAAGAGAGAACCGGAGCAGTCAAGGACAGTTTCATCACTCATGGAAATCCTTTCCTGCAGGGAAAATATTCAAGGAGGAACAAAACAGTGCAAAATTATGATTATTACTTGGAAATCTTCAACACTCGCCGTAGATGTCCCAAAGGAAATTAGTTGCAAAGGAATTATGCTATGCAAAATGGTTTCGCTCTTTGAAAATTATTTTCACGGTGATTGAAATGTTTACAGTGATAACATGCATTCGCTTCTTGTTGATTTAACCTGCGCTTCATTTCGTTCCATGATTAAACGATTCAATTTCACCGAAAATATATTCCTCACACGAAATCCGTTCCTAGAAACAAATTCACGTCTGTGGAATTTTATTCACGTTTTTCATATTCATTACTTTTTGAACGAGGGTGGGAGATGAGTTTTATGCTTTCTTATGTTTGGAATTTGGATTTGGCAATAAAAAGGACGAAACATTTAATTAAGATTGCTTGGATAATAGCAGAACATAAAGGAAAAATTCGTTTGTTTAAATTTTTGCGATTAATTTTTTTTTTTTGAGCAGAATTATCTTTCAATTGAAGAAACAAATTGGAAAAGTTTCTCAAGCTGAAAATTGACCGCATGCTTTTGTTGCCGACAGATGTTTTTTTTTTCACAACAGAGATAATTTGTTTGGAAAGCATCAATTTAATTAGATATTGTTAAAATAATTAGATAATTATCCAGTTTCAATTTTGACCTAGAAACAAAGCAGAGTTTCTCACAAAAATATTCAAAAAAATTTACATTCAATTATTTTTAAATAAATAAACAAATCTAACTTTGATAAATCAGAAGACATCTGTATTTTTTTTACTATAAACAATTTTCCCGAAAAAAGTTTTCATCCAATCATAATAATTTATATCTTGGGAATCGAACACAAATTTCCTTCAACGTCAGGAAAGAAATATTTTGAAAAATCAAGAGGGAGGGTTGAAGCTTGCTATACAATAGATTTTGTACACGCGTTACGCTTGCCAGTTATCAAAAATTATGTTCCAATTTCATGATAGATTGGGTCCTGTCACAGTTTTTGCAGAAACGTTTGCAACATATGCTGGCACAGCTACACCATTTTTCATGAGGGTGATGTTGACTGAGAACGGAATGATGCAATTCTTTCCTCGTATAACCCGCACTAAGTAACTCCCCATTGGGGTTTGATTTGCAGATCCTTTTTACGGCAAGTAGTAAGACTTTATATGTCAATTCACCTGTCCTCTGTGCAATAAATTTCAATCACAATTTCAAGAATATTGAATATTTGAAAGGCAGTATTTGTGGGAGACAGTCGATGACAAAATGCATCCAAAATACAATTTTTAATAACGGTAAATGTATTTCTCAAAAAATCTTCTTTGTCTAAATGTTCTTCAATTAAAATACCAATTGAAATTGAACAACAATTAATGAACAAATCTCCAGCAGTGCACAAAGTGCTTTACATTTTTCATTTCTACTTTGTCCTCCTGCGAAGAAGTTTAATTAAAAGGATGTCATCATTCTGCTCTCAATGGATTTTTGCAATTCTTTTAAATGGAAATTGATTATTTAAATTGCAAATATCTGAAATCGTTTGTCTATTGGTAAAACAAATAAATTTTCTGATCATGAGGGTTATACTGCTTATTATACAATATTTTAAATATTCCTTTGTTATAAAAAGATCAAAGTATTTCAAATTTTATGTATATGGGTGTTTCCATAAAATGTATCAAATTTAAGGCAAATTAATTAAAATTACTTTCAACCGATCTATGATAGGTACACTTTGGCAAATTTTATACAATTTTTTGAACATAAAAAATAGTTTACGTTAACACAGTTAGACAGGTTATTAAAATTTTCTTTTTGTTTTCATGAGTCGCTTTACTGTGGAAATTTTGGGATTTAGTATATATTAATTTAATGTTTCTACATGAAATTTCATAAAATCTGAATCAGCACCTTGGGGGCCACCCCCTTGGGGCGATTTTTCTCATTAACAAACTTAACCGAGCTATTAACTCCAGAAATAACATATTAAAATTTGGTTCGAATATCTTCAAAAAAACGGCCGCTAGCGTGTTCATATAAATATATATATATATATATATATACTAGCAGGTCTACCCGGCTGTTCCGGTTACACTCGGGCGGTGAAAATTATAATATAATGTGCATCATATTACATTAAAATTTATAACTACTCCCAAACGCGACGTATAATACATCCAACCGTTTCCGGTAGATCGGGCTGCAATAATAGTTGGTTAGTTTTTTTTTCAGTGAAGGGTGCTTTTGAGCGGTTGAATTAGGACGGAGCCATTGAGGGTAGTAGTTCTCATTGAGCTTTTTTTCTAACCAAAAACCCCAATAAAAAATTTTTATGAATTTTAGTACTTCAAAGATGGTGAATTTCCATAAGAAATTTCATCCCCTATTTTACCCCCTTAATTTCAAAAACCGGTTCTTTAGTGAGCACCTATGAGATAAGTTGAAGTATATACAAAATTTTGTGGAAATCGGTTCAGTGGAAATCCACCTAAAATCAGCAACAGACTTTTGTTGAGCATTGAGAAGTTTAAAGATGAAGCTTTTGCCTCTTTGGAACATTACTTTGTTCTTAGAAGTTGAAGTTTAAGTTAATAGCTTCGTTCTTACTTTTATGTGTTTCAATTGCAGAGACATTTGGACCATAATTGTTCCACCGGAGCAAAAAGGTGTGTACACATCTCGTCTGATTGTCGACAAGGCGGACCGCTTGGATGAAGGAGTTTACACCTGCAAAGTAAGTGATTTTTGCAACTGAAAGCTAATCAGAAAATGTGTTCCATTTCAAAAGAAAAGGGAACATATTTATGAATTTAATAATATTAGAATATTAGAATAAAGAACAAATATTAAATTTTGAAAAACAACAATTTTTCGATAAGTCTGCATCGGAACCAAACTTATTTTTTCAATTTTAAACAAGTGGCTAAAAATTACCTTTTATTTTTTTTTGCGTAAATTACAAAACTTTTCCATTAATATTTAAAGTAAATTAGCGAAACACACTAAAATCAAAAAAACATTTCGTTCTCTAACTCCCATTAAACCCTTTTTATAAAATATAAGTATCTACAATCCACATTCTACATACTATACGTATTATACTACATTACTACATACTATACGTTTATATTATTTGTCCGAAATAACACAGATCTTTATGGAATTTGACTTTTTACATTTTACATATTCTTTAAAGAAAAACATTTCTTTACCCACTGCAACCTAACAATTTGAAAAAATATAGTATAATGTAGGTACATAAAATAATGTATTTAAACATTTTAGCTTAAACCATATTTTTGAAATAATGCTTACTATAGATAAAAAGGTAGGTACTAAGAATAAGTCTTCCACTTTTTCAATTATATGTATGATATTTCGGAAGATTATACAAGTTAAAAGGAGTATCTCAGCTTTAATGGCGTTTCAAAGCGAATTTTAATTACTCTTAAGACAATAACAAGAGATTTGATATCTACCTAAGGATGACTCGGACTTTGAAAGTTCGAGCACCTATTTTCCGTTAAAGTGACTTCTTATCATCTCTCAATAGCCTCAAATTACGTTAATTGAAATGAATTTCTCAGTTTTCGCCTCCTTTGACGTTTATAATCTGCAAAATTCCAGGATATCGAGATAAAAAAAGGGTCTCAATTTGTTGGAAAGAAGCTGCGACGCTTTTCGAGAAGTAAGCATAGATCTCCTAGGAGCCAGTAATTCGTTGAAATATTTAATGAAAACTGTGCAAAGTTAGCGACACATTGAAGATAATCGAAAACTTCCATTTTCCAGTTTCACTTCTAATAATGCGAGAGCAAGCAAAACTCACGTAACTCTGGTGAAAAGACACAAAAGTTTGTTGCTTTACAATGTTTTCCGACAACGTTAACGTCGCGAAATTCGAGATCGAGAACAAACATATATTTGAAAGCGCAATGTTATGGCGCCACAAACATCTCATGAATTTGGAGCACAGGTAATTATTGTGGGTGGGGCTTTTACCACTTCTACCTGAGCAAGAGCTCTGCATACCTGAACATTCTTCGTCTCCCAGTAAAAATCTGCATGTCACCTTCAACCCCCCCAAAACCATTTGCTTTACCCAGTATTTTCCGAAATAGATTCCAGTCGGATTAGGAAGAAGGAGAAGAACCTGACTGTTCTGAGTCCTGACTTTAGGGGACTCCCGCCGAAGTGCAAAAGTGTGTTCTAATTAATTGAAAAGAGAAGCGCTTTAAAAGGCGCCCTTCCAACGGGCCAATTAAATATTTTTCTTATAGGTGCACTCACCTTTTCGTTTCTCAGGTGCGCTGGAGATAAAACCTACCTACCCCCGACTTCTTTCTGAACTTAAATTTTAACCCGTCGACAGCACCAAGAGTGGCAATTACGTGTTTATTCGGTCCTGAAAAAATACTGACGTTATTTGTAAATGCTTGTCTCCGCGAACCCTTCTAATAGATTTAATATTCTAAAACATAAATGACGAGTATTTTAGAACAGTGTATTAAGCAAAATAGCACAGTTGGAAAAATTCATTCCGTAATCCACTTAAATGTTTGAAATTTATGGAATTTACCCCTTAACCCGTCAAGACAACAATTATTAAAAGGCATTTTGTTAATTACCTTAATGATATTCATAATGAACCTTTCAATGTAGAAACATTTTGGACATTTTGATGAAAGGTTTGAAATGCTTTTAAAGCAAATTACTAATATTTCCTAACATTCATTGAGTATAATAGCAACATAAATTGTACATTTATACCAATCTAAAAATAGCACCACAACAAAAATAACAGAATCAATTTTGTCAGTACTTGCAGCATTTTTAATGAAAACTAGATGAACTACAAAATTATGATTTATTTTATGTTTATTGAAAAATTAAAAGATAAAAATACTTTCTTCTTTTGTAGAGGAAAGGAGCTCCCTGGCGGCAAACTTTTTTTAGTCTTGACTCACTATTAATGTTTCTCCTTATTCTTGATATAGGAATTTATAAAAAATAAGCACGTAAATCAAATATGTAGTCCTTGAATAATAAGCACACAAAAACACAAGCAGACATAAAGCTCTTTTGTCTTTTATAATATATCTAATACCGAATAGAAGTATGTATATGTACATAGAGATATACCTAGATATAGTAGATTAGTAGCTATGCTAAAATACGAAAATAATTTTGTAAAATTTTTCAAGCAAATTTTTCAAACTGCACTAAAAGCAGGTCAAAGGGAATTCATTTCCAGGAAGTATCCTTGGACTTGTTCAGGGGCGAATGATTTCAACAACATCACTTACCTCAAAATTGTAAGTCGCATTCCATTTATGTTGGAGTTAAAAACTATGCAATAAAAGGATAATATTCTTCCCTTGAAGGAATTAAGGTACGTCTCCCACTACATCTTCCTGTCGACCATTACCAAACTCAAACATTTCTTGACTCGTTCAAGCATCCTTTTGTTACTTGATATGCCAACCGCGCCGATAATATATTATTCATGACAGGAAGGGAAGACAAACAGCATTATATCTGGGCACCAAAAAATTTAGTACAGATCGCGCAGCTATAAAAAAGAAAGGATATGTAAACGATGTTCCGCCATTAAGAAAGCCGTATACTTATACTTAAAGATAATGTCAAGATAGTCATCTCTCGACGTACTTGGTAAATTATTCTTCTAAAACCACCTATAAATTAGTGTTGTGTTGTCGGTATGACATAGCGGTTTTTCATTGCCGTATCTATGTTTTGGCCATAGGCAATTTCTGCGTCCCAAATTTATGTGATACACTTTTTCGGTGAATATATAATTTTCACGTGTTCAAAAATATTTTAGTTTACATTTGCACTTTAACGTGTTCTAAAGCAAAACCATGCAGAAAAATTTGCAAATTCTTAGTACATACTTCTAAATTAGTGGTAAGATATTGCAACATACCTATATTAAAACATGAATCATCAAAACATCACAATGAAATATGATGTGGATTGATATTTTCCTTTTAAAATATTTCTTCTAGTTTAATTACAGATTTCTGATTACTTATGAAAAATTATCCCAATTTCCCGTAATTATGTACTTAACAAAAATGCGCAATGATTAAATGATTTTATAATTATTAGACTACCAAATTAAGTGAAAAAATTGTAATATATGGAATAATGTATAATGTACCTATATGAACCCAAAACAAATTCAATTTCATAAATGTAATTCTCATAAATGATATTTCCAAAGTGGTCTTTAATAATATTGGCAACAAATAAATTTGCAATTGTAGAGTAATATAATTTATGATGTGTTCACATCACAAGGAATTCGTGCGAAAAATTGGTTGATATAATTGAAACAAAGTTTTATTTTGGCAATACAATACAGAAAAAACGCTATATTTATATGTAAATCATAACCAAAAGAAATTCCTTATTAAGAAATGCAGTTGCTCTATTATATTAATATATGAAATAAATGAAGGAGTTTTATATAAAATTAGATGCATACTTTCTTTGTACGAAGTAAAACTCTGTACAATTTATATAATACTGGTTTAATTAGTTCTTTTTAATTAAATAAACACACAGTATTGTGCTGAAATATGTACATCTAATAAATTCATATGCGCCTTCAACAAACTTGAAATTGTTTGTTGTTTTTACTTTGTTTTTTTGGATAAATCTATCAAAGAGCAACATTCTAAAAACAGTGCATGAAACATTTTATCTGTGAAACTTCATTGCTTCAGGGCTCCCGCGTATTTTAAATGTATTATACAATAAAAGCCGAAAACCACTCAACTAAAACGTTCCAGTAAATTTTCCTTTTTCAACATAAAAAATTCATACGTGGTCCGGAAATTCAGCTAAAAGGTCTGTTTTCCTGGGTGCTTTTTGAAATTGGTGTTCTGAATTTTTCGCTTTATTTGTTCCACTTTTTTTCTGTTTGTTTTTTTTTTTGCGGTACAAAATAATTTTTTATCTAATGCATACTAAAAATTTGGCATCCATAAAATGCACACTTCGTTTAAGTTAATTTTTCCTAGCTCTTGTGCAAAGTTTTTCCTGAGTGTTGCCAAAAAACATGTCCACAGGAGATAACAAATTTCTAATCCACTGATGAACTATTGCTAGTTCAAGACAGATATTTTTTCTAAACATTTTTTTTTTAAGGGAAATATTTTTTTATACTGAATTTCGTTTTCGATAACAGAAGGTTCACATTTAATTAAGTAGTGACCTACACTTTTGTATATTCGGCTGGGAGAGCGGCGAAATCAATAATTATTTTTAATGGGTTAAACGCAATTAAACTTTTTATAAGCCGGGCAACATTTTAATGAGACGTCAATGATTTACAGCTGAGCAACGTACTCAACAATTAATATATTATCGGTCGTTCTGAGGTGAATGTGTCGGCTCAGAAGGTGATCAGATTCTGTATCAACACAATCCCCAATACGGCAATATGCAATAAATTGTCTGGACTAACGTAACTCAAGATGTAACCCATGAAACGTTGAGACACATGGTCCCTCCTGGTATTAGGAACTTCTTTATAGCATCTACTGGATAAAATCATAAAATGATCGGATCCCTGCAACATCAGTTTTGTACCAAAACCTTTTTTACGATCCCAAAGTCCCTCTGGCCAATTTAATGGACGTCTTAACAAGAAATCAAGCATTTTATTACCGCGCTTCACGTCAACTGACGCGAATCTTCAAAAGATGTTTCTGAGTTACTCTCGCCTTTGCAATGTTTATGCCGAACTGTTGATTGTTTGCTGTCTGATGTTTAGCGAGGGTCTTCAACAATATTCGAGAAATGGACATCACAATCATAACTTTTTGGTTTTGTAGCCACCCATCGACCTTATTTATTGTTCATAATTTTCAAACTCAAAGTTCCTTTGCGGTATTTTTCTAATTATTATCACCGAGTTCAGGCGCAAGAATAAGTAACGCCTTCAAAATAAAATGAAAAAACAAACAATTTATAAAATATGAAGATGAGTTCTTCTTTTCGCTTTCATCAATAGTTAATAAATCAAAATTTAGGTGTCAAATTAACAAAAGGATTTCGAATGACCATAATAAACTTATCCATTTTTACGCTGATTTAAATTTGCAATATTTTTAAAAGGTAATCTCAAGCAAAATGTAAAATAACTACATACTCCGGTTTACAGTTAATATAAATAGGAAATACCATGTAAACTTTTACAAAATTTAGTAGGTAAGCCAATAAATTTTGAGTAACTCTATGAATTCCTGCAACGATATTTTAATACCTCAGTCCGCAAGAATAGTATTTTTGTTGCAGTCTCCTGCGATTACATATAATGAGCTGACAAGAGTTTTATACATTCTATATTTATGGCAACTCTCTCTTAAAAGGTTTTCGAAATATTTCCATCTGAGTGTTGACACTTAAAATGGATCTTCGCCATGCAAATGTGTGCACAATAGGCTCGTAAATCACTGAAGCTGCCCTGCTGTAACAAAACACTATTAAAATGCAAATCGGTTCTAACATCTTGAGGAACACATAAATAAAATACATTTTCAAAAACCAGAGCTGCCACTCTGACTCTTCTGGGCTGACAATGCCAAAGGGTAAATAAGGAGTGCTCACAGGAGTAAAAATACGGAAATGTCTGAGGGACACTGCACATCAGTTTGCTGAACTTGATGTACAAATGTAAGCGACCAAACACTGAGGGATTATGGTACACGAGCAGGATACAATTCTGTTTGGAATTAGCATGAGCTAAGCCATCTATAGGACGCATGCTGTTAACTGAGCGGAACGGGGTGCCAGTCTGCAACAGGCAATATCTCAAGGGTATTACGCAGAAGAACTCCTGCAGAATGCTCAGTTTCTATAGAAATGTCAGTCACAAAATCCAGTGAGTGCAATATGATTGCATTATTTAACCCCAGTACCGTTAGAATACAAGTTCTTGATTTTTTTCAGCAATTCTAAAAATCTCGTAACGTTTTTCCCCACTGTTCGTCCTTACTTGTCAAAAAGAAACAGAATTCTAGATTGGAGAAGCTGCAGAACATGCATGCAATGAATCTTTTGTGCAAGCAACACTTTTTTCTAGTGTTGTCTTCATTTTACAAAAAACGTGCAGGAATGTATCCAGATTCACACATGAGCAGGAGCACCCAGTAGAAGTTCTCTTTATGCTGTCAAATATAGAGTAAAGGATCATCCACATCAAGCATTCAAAGTAGGGATAGAACATCGACTATCAATATCGCAAACAAAAATGTTTATTTTCTTTTGCAAACGAGAATAGCTGTCCTCTTGCTCTTCTTATCCCCCGATGGAAAGCAATTTTATTACTAAAAGTTAAATGCTACTAATGAACCTGGTTTTCAAACAAAGAAAAAACTACGACGAATAAATTTAAAATAAACCTTAACACTGCAGAAAAGTACCAATCAAATTAGTTACAAAATATTTGCGATAAAAATTTAAAATATTCACTAACATAAATCACATTTTATTCGCGGTCTTTTCTTTGTTGTAGCTGTTCTAACCTATACAATATACATATATTCTAACTTCTACATATAGTCGAACTGGTTTAACTAACAATAAGCTTAATGCTCTCAGCGATAGCATTAGTCAATAGTTGTACTAAATAGTTGTCATCGGTTGCGCAAAAATGTATTCATTTTGTTGTTATATAATTAAGTTGTACCTATCTGTAGCAATCGCAAATCAATAAGTATACCTGCATAATACATAATGAGCGCGTGCCATATATTAATGCAATTCTAGCAATAAAAAAAACACATTTCACATCAATATCATTTTGATATTATTGAATGTCAATCAGTCAACAAAGCAACTGAAGCAGTTTAGTTACGAGAAGGTGACGGACGACGCATTGAGCTGGTTCAAGTGACGTCAGGAACTAGTTCAATATAATTGGTTCCGTCTGTTCAAGGTATTAAGGAGGCATACATGTTCACGTAGTTTTTTTAAAAATGCATAAAATTTGACGCCATCTAAAGCGTGCAATTGTGATTTTAGTTGAACGTGACGTGACGCCCTGACGCTTCGTTTCACGAGCGTAAGGCATTTTTATTTTTGTTGTTTGCTATCAGAACTCAATTAAAGATCATAAAAAAGATAAGACATCAAACAGCATTCTTGCAATTTTGATTCTTACTTAATTGCAGGCCCAAGGCTTCTGCGTCGGACACATTAATATAAAGAGACCACTTCACCACTATACAAAGGGAAAAGTTTTCAAACTTCCTTGCCGTTTTCTTAACCGTCTACCCTGACCACATCAGAGTACTTTGGGACTTACATAAATCAAGAAGGCTTTGATTCGTTTATCCTCCTTCATTGGCATTCAATTCAAGTGCTTCCTAATTAGTTACAAATTCGTGCCCATATTGAAGCATAGTTTACAACTCAAACACGTAAGCGACCCTTTTTTATCAACTTAACAAACTTTCAGGGCACACTCTAGCGCTACGTCGAGAAATCAATTGCGTCAATCCATGCCTCTAAAGTAAACCTAATTTCTAACGAAGCATTATTTGTGGGGTGAAAAAAGGGTTGACATAAAAATTTCTAATACCTCAAATATTTCTAAATATGAATTACAACTTTGTCCCATAATTTTTATTGATTATCCTCTTAATTTTTTGTACAATAATAGCACCGTACATTCCCTTTAGCAGATGCAAAGTATATTGCCTTTTATATCCTTTCTGAGAGTACAACGTTCGTGATACTCAAACAAGCAACACTGTATACCACCTTATGCACACCGTTCAGACTTTATAGTATAGTTGTATGCAACTTCTGTAGAGTCCTGGAACTCCAAGGGCATAAAAAGCACTTCTGCAAGCAAAAATGGCGTCAATGCGAAAAATTTTATTTAAAATTATTTGCCAGATGTGCTCAGAGTTTCTCACTTTTTCCTTGAACACTTCTGGAGTTTTACACGTAGTTTTCTATTAAGACATGTCCAACATTTATAGGTGCAGAGAGAACTCAATAAACGTCTTAAAAGAAGAATAAAGAAAACTTTTTATGGCAGAAAACATTCTTCCTCATTTTTAGAATAGGCAGTTTTTAACACATTACTATTACCACAATATTGGTGTATTTGGAAAGCATTCGAATAATCAAATTGTAATTTCTGTCATACTTAGTTAAAAAAATTAGAATAATTGATTCTTATTGTTGAAATAAAAATATTGGTTTAAAGTATCTCAAAGTATAAATATGTAGTTGTTTCTAAAATAAAATGAAATGAAACACGCCAGATTTAAGAATTCAGAACGATTCTGCGAAAGCAAAAACTGCAACACTGACGTAACTGAAGTGGATTCAAGAATTTTTTTTTAGAATCATAGTAAATATTTCAATCACTTTAAAAGCATTGCAACTTCGAAATTAAAAACAAAAGTTCGTCCATGAGCTTTGAATTCAAAGAAAATATTTTTAAGAGGAATTATAAAAATTTCCAATTATCCAAGTTGTGCCAGCAATCCCGAGTTAACCCTGACCTAACCAAATATTAAACCACTACCACCATAAAATTTATGAGTAGAAGAAACTGTATGGAACTGCTTTTCGAAAAGCAAAAGTATTGTTTAAAATTATCTTATTATCTTATCTACTGTTTTTATTCCAAAAACTTTGTCCATTAACAAAATATTTTGAAGTCAGTTCAGTTTAGTGTCAATCGATTTGAGCCCATCAAAATCCCAGAGGGGACCATTTACAGATCATCATAATCGAATGCCTACGGCGACAAAATTGGAGCGGAATAATCAAAATTAAAAACAAAAGAGCAGCATGCCGGCCGCCACGCCGCGAACACGCGCCATTTCCCGGATGGAAATTAAATTTTCTGACTGGCCTCGTAAAGTTGCAATTTCTTTACAGTCCTGTTTGCAGAAGTCTGGATTATAAAAACAAGAAAAAAACAAAAACTCGTAAAATAGGGAAAAAAGATTGGCTTTGTCTTAAGGAGATATTCCATCATTTCATCATTTCGTTTTAATTCAAAACAACCTTATAATAGGGTGCTTCCCCTGTCGTCGTAATGATATCCTCATTCCTCAGCGCAATGAAGCCGCCAATAAAGTTTATTTCCGTGAAATATCGTTAGTCTGCGAAGTTGCGATCAACGCGATTCAATTTTGAAATTAAACTCTGCTTTTTTGGATATTCAATTTGGGGGTAAGTGTAAGAGAAGACCCCTGGATTTATCATCAGCGGACGGAAATGGGAAAGAACATTTGAATTTTTCCCCAATTTGCTTACACAAATCTAATTAAATTTAAATTGTCTCGGAAAATTGTTGGCGCCGTTAACGAATGCAAAAATATTCGCAATTCGGTAATAAAAAACTGTTTGTTTACTTTTAATTCTATCTATTTCAGGTAAGTGACTGGGGCATGGAGCAGTGCCAATCTGTGGTCGTCCAGGTCCAAACACCCCCGCAAATTCGAGTGGATCCGGTCAGTGTCACATTGTTCCGCGGTGATTCCCTGCTGGTGCGCTGCCTATCGCCAGGAAATGACCAACAGCGCTATGGCCAGCTGGGCTACAGCTGGACGAGAAACGGAGTTCTTTTCCAGTCAGACCCAAATACTGTTATGTGGGAGGATTTATATCCAGATGGGAGTATTCTGAAAATCAGGAACATTCAGGTAAGATGAAACTGAGAGAAGAAAATTCAGCTAACCGTTCTGGATTCTTGCCGATATATGACCAGAACATGAATCTTATTAAATCCTTAGAACGACGAAATTGACACTTAAGGAAATTGATTACCGTACAGGTGGAATTTATTACATAGTCTCCTATTTGTCCTCGCTTATGAAGAGATTTTTGTTGCTTTTTTGTGGCACTTTCACCGTATTTGGATGGATTTATTTGACTGTGATTAATTGAGCTCTTCGTCCTGTATTTAAGGGCATTCTAGTTGCAAATATTTACTTCAAGCATCTTTAATAAACATTTTTACTTGGGGTTAAATTGGGAACAACAAACAATTTGTTCCAATTACAACTGAATTACAAGAGAATTAATATGAAACAGTTCCATAAAAAGTAAAAATTCCATTTTATAATAAATGTTTGAAGTGTTTCTATGAATTTTGCCAAATTCTCTTTAATCATAAAATCCCCATCTAAATATTTATATTAACGTATTTCTTTCATTACTGATTGTGAGTATCCTTTAAACTTTCTCCTATTAAATTCAATACCAGAAATCAGCAGAATTCACGTGTTTGGTGTCAAACATAATATCACCAGTATCAAGGAGTATGTATGTCACCGTAATCGACAAAGGAGTGATAGACCTGTGTCCAGCCGGTCCAAATTTCGGGGTGCAGTGGCCCCTGAGTGCTCCTGGAGTAGCCATAAGCACGGACTGTCCCAAACGCTATCAAGGATTCGCCAGGAGAATGTGTGAGCAGCAGGACATCAGTAAGTCCACTTGGCTGACACCGGACTTCTCCAACTGTATCGCCGACGAAATGGTGATCATCTACAATCAGGTGAGAATGAAATGGGATTTAGTGAGTTTGTTGTCCATTTTAAACTATTCATTTCACATAAAATCAGTTTCGAGCACTCTCCTTGGGCTACCAAAAGGCAAACTGTTCGAGTATTCTGAAGGCGTGCCTGGAATTTGCGATGAAGCAACAGAGGAGCTTCCTTCCTGGAGAGGCTGACTTTCTAATGGATCTTCTACAGCAGGTAAAAATTTTATGTTTCGAGAAAGGTGTCTTTGTAGGTTCTCCGCAGAATACACTGTGCACAGTAACAAGCGGAGTCATATAGTGGTAGTTGGATGGTTGATGCATAGACGTGCGAGATGCTCGTAAATATACCAGGGCAGTGCCTAGGAATAGGGCATATTTTTATTAGGAACAACGTGTACCACATTTTAAAATGCTGCCAGGTGACTCGCAAGCCAAGTGTTCGTCCTAAGAATGATGCATGCGAGTAGAAGAACAACTTAATTTGTATTCAATGGGTGACATGTCTTGAACGACTTAATTTGCTATGTGTATTCAGAAATGATTTTTCATAAAAGTTCGGTTTATGAGGACATTATTATTTATTTTCTTTTTAAATTGTTACAGATTGAGAAATACCTCAAAATTAGGGGAACACATTTGGAAAAAGAAATGGCTGCCGAAATCATACTCCACATCCTTGACAAGGTCATGCAGAATAAGTTCTCAATGAATAATCAACAGGTAAACACAACCTAATATTGATTTTCTTCTATATACATATTTTACGATGAATACGGATGCTGAATGTTGTGAATTACTCAAATAGAGCATACCAGACATTTCATATACCTTCATACATATTTTATAATACAAGAAGCATAAAACATTCCTGACACAATTAGTGTCCACACAAACAGAAATCCTCGTCGTAAATCAATATTTCGTCACTACTTAATGAAAAATAATGAGTTTTTGTAATTTTCGCTAACAAGTTGCGGATTAGTTGAAAAATTGAACAACCCTGGTAAGCACAAACAACATTCATTGGTGGGCTCTTAATGGTCGGTTACAATTTGTTGGCTCTGATTCTCAAATCGAAAAATAAACATTATACTTTAATCCAAACAACAACTTGACTTTTTTCACTACCTTCTGATATTTGCCTGTTCAAAAGCTTTTCAGTTTCCCACCCTTATATTGATTTTAGGAAATATTCCACATTTCAGTTTCCTTGCATTTTCCATTTTCCGGAACTTATCCTGTCTATACAAGTTTAACTAAACAGAAACGGAAGGAAACATTTGCATTACCAGAAGTAAGCAACGGTATTTTAGTTTAACAGTCCACAATTTGCGAAGCAATTTAAGAATTAGATAAAAACACTTTGCGGTCGATAAAACAAACTTTTCAAATAAAATTTCGTTAAAATATTAGAAAATTCAATTAGGATTTTCCACATTTTACACGTTTATTGCTTCTAAAATAACAAAATTATATTTAACATTTTGCTGAAAGCGGTGACAAAATGAAAAGCTCTGGAAATGGTTAACAAACATATTAATTACTGCGAGCAAGAGTGGCCGATTAAGTGAAAAATGCCCAAAATTAATTAACGAAATTTCTCTCTATTTTTCCTTCCCAATATGTGGCTTCCTAAAAACAGCTCTCAAATTGCACCAGCTATTTTATTTCGAACCGCATTGTTAGTGCATAAATGGCTACGAACTTTTGCGTGAAATTAGTTGGCGATGCACTTCTCCCTCTAATTAAAGAGTTAACAATTACTGAGTGGAGTATTCTTTTGGAATTATATTAATTAAGAATTGTCGATTGAAGTCATTTATTTGAATTGTAAACGACGTTTTTGATTAACTTTATTTATGAAGTTAATTTCGTTTTTTAATTAACATAATTAATTCTAATCGCTGTAGATTTACAACATCTGTTGTAAATTTATCCACAAATTATTGCGAAAACTTATGACACCAGAATCTTTTCGAATTGACACAAATTAAAGTTTCGCATCCGGAACGAACCTTAATCAAAATAAACACAGCCGTGAACAGAATTTATGACGAAATATGGCCAGTTTGGAACTGGTGTGCCATTCCTCATCGACATTACTCTGGAGATTAGGCACATTGAAGGGGATTTCCGCAATATATGCCAGCAAGTGTATCCTCCTCCCATTCGTTCGATTTGAAATTCGTCCCAGTGATCAGGACGAATTTGCGCCTGTACTTCCACTGAATTTACGATAAAGCACATTTCACTCTGGCCCGAATCATAATGGCATAAGGAGGCGAATCGAAAACATATTAATCATTTGATTTAGAATACTTTTAAAGTGCGGTTTTCTCGTATATTTTACAGCAAATAAAAAAGCTCCAGCTCCTTACACAATCGGCAGCCCTGAATAGGGAAACCATTGCTGCCTCTCAGTTGGCGACGTCTACCTCAACATCGTCGGGTTCTGCGGTTCTGACAGCAGTGTCCTCCTCTTCATCTTTGTCGGGCTCAAACTCGGGCTCGTCCTCAGCATCATCCTCGTCCTCAGGCACATTGGCGGCATCCTTCTCCTCAACATCAACAATAGCCGATTCCTTGGATCGGCTCAATTCATTTCGGATCTACACGACGACCGTGAAGACGTTGCCTTTTAATTTGCGAATTTATGGGTAAGTTGCCGTTCCGGTTGTCGTTCACAGCTAAACCCCGCTAAACGTAAGAATAACATCCGGAAATTTCCCGCCGGGCTCATGTACCACCTCGTGTAATCACGTATTTTCAACATTTCAACATTTTAAATGGCATGTTACCTCAGAGTTTCCCGATCTCATGTTAAGACGCTCGTTTCCCTGTCGCACACTAAAGCGGATGTCGGAAAAATTATGGACGGAAAAGTGCTCCCAGGAATTTCGTAAATTCACTTGATGTTGTTTTGTAGTCGACTGGAAACGCCTGGAGTCCCCCGAAGCCACCAGCTTGAATAATTATATTGCCCGGAACTGACATTCATCATTTTTGATTATACAAGTTGCAGTTCCTTTGCTCTGGATTTTTCAAATCTTCTAGTTAATGTGACATTGTTAAGTAGCTAGGAAAGTTATTACGAAAAGTAGAGCTGGGCGCAGCTCTCATGTGGAAAATTGAGAAAAGCAAAGGTATTTTTGTGTCTTCTGTGGACATTTCCTTCACGCTTAATTAATGGAGCATGTCTATTGCGTTTTTCTTTGTAAGATTACAGAACTTTAATGTTCTAGATCATTTAATTAATCAATTGAAAAATATAGCAAATTTATATTAAATGATATGAACAATAGGAAATTGTCCCATTTCTGAAATTAGTAGGTTGAAAACAACAGCATATTATCATACTTCAAACCGTATTATTTGAATACTTCATTCTATTTATTGCCAGCTTAATTTGTAATTAATTTGTTTGTATCTCCAGGGACGAATTATTTACGGATCAACTCTACATGGACATAGCGATCACGAAAAATCTCCTGGATGCAATGTCAAATGGTACAATTTTCGCATCTGTAATTTCTTATCGAAACCTGACCAGATTTCTACCAAAAACGTACTACAGCCGTGGAAGGTAATCCGTATAGTACTATATTCGATTATCCGGGAATCCTCAATGTAATCCCATCTTTATAATTTACAGTGATGGCCCAGATATTGACTACATGCCAGCATCCAGAATAATAGCAACGTGGCTCTTCCAATCCAATCGGGCCAACGATAACTTCGTGGAGCCTCTCAATCTGCCATTGGACACTGGTCATGTGGAAATCATTTTCCATCATGAGAGTAAACCAAAAAACGCCGAATGGATACCGACTTGCGGGTACGTCCTTTCTCATCACAATACTCTTAATTTAAGTGAAATAATAAAACAATTGCACAAGAATGCCTCGAAATCATAAAATATCTGTTTCCTTGCAACATCAGGCACGAGTTGAGAGCAACATTTGAGTCGACTTGGGAAACAGACCTCTGCATCACCAAGAGCCTCATGGAGAACATCACGAGGTGTATTTGTCCACTCTCTGGGACTTTTGTCGTTCTGTTCGCCAAGAAAAATTACAATGTAAGTAAGATAAAGAAGCTCAAACCAAAACGCTGACCTTAACTTACTGGTTTTCACCCCTTTTGTTGATCCAAATGCTGACAACAGACTTTTGCCGCTGTATACTGCAACTCCTTTTGTTATCTCTGGCATGGGTTTTCGCATTTTATCCATTCCGAAGATTTATTCCTTAGAGAACGGTTTATTTTTCTTGCATCCCTGAAGACTTATTTCTAGTTCGGATACGGAACCAGTTCAGAATGAAGAGCTCTTCACTTTGGTAGTTTTCTTTCCAAATGTGGTCTCTAAATTGAATTTGGGAAACGGACAGTTTTAGTTCATTTTAATGGAAATAATCTAGACGAATCTCCTTCGTACTATAGTTAACTTGATTGAATGACCACATTAAGGCTTTACTTCCTTTTTTCTTTCTTTATTTGCTAAAAATATTGTCGAAAGAAAAACGTCAACCACAAAATATCGACACAGAAACTATTGTGAGAAGAAAAACATATTCAATATTTTATGATTAATTCAATTTGCTTCGAATTGAATGTCAGAGTAAATTATACCATTATAATTCAAAGTTTTCCAAATTGAATTGAATTATGAATAAACAAATAAACTGATAAAAGGCCTCAAAAAACACGTCCTAAAAATTATAATTTGATGAACTGGTCCCAGGATTTCTGAAAAATTTATTGAAGGAGTTGGAAAAATTCAGAAACCATAAATGTTTATAGCCATATCCATACGAAATTACAAGATATGTTTTTGTTTGCTGTTCTGAATTACTAAAACGTGAACGTAATTCTAAATTATATTAATCCAAAACTCTATAAAAAAAAATTGTTTAACGTTTCTTCAAATTATAAAAGATTAAAAAAACATTGAAAAATCTTTAAAAAATTTCAATACAACACAACAATACAAAAAATGGAAATAAAAATATTATTTTGATTTTGCTTTCATTTCAGACATCAATAGCTCGTACCCAAAATCGTCCAATATTTGTGATAATTAGTTGCGGATGTTGTTTTCTGCAGTCGTGTACAGCATTCGCGTTCTTGATCCCGGTTTTGTACAATCGCAAGTGCTGCATCACATTTCTCAAAATGCAGTTCTGCACTTCAACGTCCACAGTGATGGCGATATATCTTCTAGGATTCTTAAGACTTCTTCCACAAGTAAGTATCCGCGAAATGCATTATTCACAGCATTTGCTTCCAATTAATTCCGTGGAATCCGATTTTACCACCTTCAGCAGCAAAGGATAACCCGGCACTAGAATAATTCAATCTCACTTATGCAATCATCTACAGAACTCCCACAATTGTTGTTGTATTGTTTTTAAAATCCGAGGAACCAGAAACGATTGAAACCTTGTTTCCAATTTCACACCTGCGTAAATTTGGAGAAACATATCCATTTGCTCGAGAAGATGACTCCTTGCAGAAACGAGACTTTCTTATAAGAAAGTATAAGAAAGTATAACCGTATACGGTTGATTTTGCTTTGGCTTCAAAATGTCCTTCACTTTTGTTCCCTTTTTTCCTTTTAAACGGAAAGCACTTCAAGAAGCGGAAGAACTGAATTAAATTTTCTCCATTTTCGAACGCCAACGCCAGTACTTGAGCACAGTAACTCTTCTGTCTAGGCTGATCAGAATCCTTTTATTTTTTACTCTCTGCGACAAATTGATTTCAACTGCCGCAAGTCAGTGAAATGATTCTCCATAATCATCAAGTATTTCGTTCCACTTGGCGGGTTTTCAATTGGAAGAAACTGAATATAAAATGTGTAAATTTTCTTCTAATTCGAGGAATGAAAATGGCCCACAATTAGGCGCAGAACGAACCTACGAAATTCTCCTTAGCAATACGGTTGCTAAGCAGCCGTTTTGCATCTAATTCTAGAAATTTCTTCATAATATTTCTCTCTAAAAGCAAAAGTAGTCCACCGCCGGAAAATCGAATACATTTTATTTTTACAGACAATCGTCCTTTGTGAAATCGTTCGACAAGCTCTATTTAGAAAGAAGGATGTTCGAGTTCTCATTGAATGCAAGCCGAGTATCCTTAATCGATCTCTTTCTTGAAAAACATCTTTTCATTATTTCTGTTATTTGTCCTTAAATAATGACGGCATTTATTTAGTAAATATTTTTGTATCTTGAAAATGAGCAAATAATATTCTTCAATCGATTAAAAAAAAACATATACTCGTAGAAATTTTAAAACAATATTTTATTGCGAATGCGAATTGGTAAAATAAAAAAACAAGGAAAATAATACCATCAACATTAAAACTTTAATTACTCGAATAATTAAAAAATTTACATTTTTCCAGGTTCGTGATAATCTCAACCCTTCCCATTTTCTCATCAGACACGATAAGATGAGAGCAAAGACGCGTTTTGTTGATTCTTAAAAAAAAAATTGCTATTTTTTAAAGCATAATTGCTTGAAGGTGAAAAACTACGGTTTTTATAAAACTTCCTGTGTATAATAAACGTCATTAATTTCTTAGTGGAGAATGCAAATGGTCGTAATAAGGCCATAATTATAAAGTAATTAAAGCTCCTAAGAAAAATGATTTTTTTTTCATTTCTAAATGAAAATGAGTTGAAAATATTTATTTTTATGATCTGTACATACAACTTACATAACGAGACTCTGATTAGAGTTCATTTAATTAATGTTATTTGCTTAATTATCTTAATTTCCTGCGAAAAGTTAAACGCCTTATCTCAACGAGTTTATCAAAAAATCTATGGAAATATTTTTTCAACTGCTTCAGGTCGTTTTTCACATAAATATTTTCGCTTTGTTGCACAGTTTTCAGGTATTACATAATTACTTTACGATACTGTAGCCATGGAAGGATATGTAATTGTATTGGGTGTAATTTCATTCTTGAAAAGTGAAGGAAAGTTAAAGCCATGTCAAGGTCTCAACCATATACCGTAAAATGCACACAAAAATCCAGTTTTTATTGTTAATATTTTTTCAAAAATTTTGAGTTTGTTATCAAAATGCAGAAGACTGAATTCGGATTAAAATAACTTGGTTTTAATTATACGTTAGGATGTATTTATCTTTTGAGGCTGTGTCAAGATTTTAGCTACGAAATTTCATTAAATTCTAATTATTCTAAAAGGCAAAAATTATAACGAGTTCTCGGAAACGGAAAAAAATATTTTAGAAATCTTTCCATGAGACAAAATCTTCACAATAAGGTTATAGTCCTTTAGAGTACCGTTGAAGTCAAGGAACTGTTAACAGTGGAATGTATTTAAAGGTACCTAAAACGCAACTCTTCGTAATACGGTTAAGGATTCAAAAGCCGTCACCGACCAACAGTACAAATACACGATAGCTGGATAAAACACTTGGATGTTTTGTTTTCATATACCTATATTTAACACTATCGTGAAAGGACTCTTGACGAAATGTTGCACGTGATTATGTTTATACGTACGTTCATGTCAATACCCAAGCTAAGCAAGCTCACCGGTGATGGCTCCACAATGTCAAGTGGGAAACCACTCGAGAGGTCCTTTTCAGAATAATTTTTCAACATGTTCCAGCTGTGTCAGGACGGAGCTCTCACGTATTTAAAAATTGCTTAAAGCTTCCTGCCAGTAAAATCCAATTATTCCGATGTTTGTTCAATGACGACGTGATTTTAGTGCACCACCACCGTACCAATGCATTAAGGCTCATTTCGTTCATCTCAGTAATTTATGCAAGAGGTCCAGATGTCCTTACACCTGATTTGTTAAGGTTAAATCAAATATGGTGAACCGAAGCTTTCCAGGAACTTTCGAGTGCAATCCGTTGCACGTATCGACACAAGCCATTGCTAGGGATAAGTGCAGCACCCACCATAAATCTATTTCTGTCTTATACGTAGAATTTACGACTACAAATGGTTCTTGGGTCAACAGTCGACCTATCAAGGAATTACTCCAATTCACCCTGTTCCGAGACAAGATTAGTTTTTTATTATTCGCAACGTAACGTATCTATATAAATACAAATATGTGTCCTGGTTGTAAATAATAATTTAAAAGACATTGATTGACAAAAAAGAGCAATTTTGACGTTGACTTTGAATAGAAATATTTTCAATAAAATTACATTGCTTATAGAAAACCAACATAAGCATAAATTTATAGAGACCAATAAATGTTGATAAGATTATTATTCTTCAAATTTTCTTCTCTATGAAAAACGTTCTGTTATTTCTAGAAAATCATATAAGTAAAGGAAAATTTATCAAAAGAGCGCAGTTTTTATAATCGATTTTTGCAAAATGTTCTTTTATCAATCTTCACAATATATACATTTCCTGTTTTTCTTTCCAGTAAATATTTCACAATACTTCTCTAGAGTAACCCAAATAAAAAAAAGCCAAACATGAGTTTTTTTTCCTGTTCTTTCGTAGAGTACCTAATTATTTATTTAGTCTTGATTTCGAAGAGACCTTCGATCCTGTAGTTGAATTTCGCATGATCTATGTTGTTGCTAAAAGTTCTCCGCACATACAATTTATCTACGAAAAATGTTTTTAAGAGAGAACAGGATATTTCCATAGAGAGTGTTTAGTCATCTTTTGTACATAAATCCATTTGTCAACCTTGAGCAAAATGATACAAATCTTCTCCCAAGGAACCGTGATGAAGCCGTATTTTATTAAAGGTTTATGTTGGGACACAAAAGGCATTAAAATTTATGCTGCAGCATACACACTAAACATATACAGCCATAAAAACGTGCTCATCTCCAACAGTTTTCAGCTTAAAGAGACCGGTTAAGGATATAAATGAATTTACAGCAGCCTTCTACAGTCTTATTTTCATCGCTTCAAGGATCGAGCCCTGCTGTTAATGTTCTTCGGGCAATGAAAATTTTGTTTTGCCTTGCTTTGATAATATCCCTTGATTTTCCACAGAATTAATGATTCCCTTATTGTTTACAACATTTCCGGTTATTCACACAAAGAAAACTATGCTGATGATCATCGCACAGTGCTGAAAGGCAACTGGGACCGCAATTAGAGCTCCAGTTTGAAATTTAAATTACACAAAGAAAGTCTCGATGCAAATGAAATGAAATTTGAATATAATTTTTATTTTTATTATAATATATGAATAATGAATATATTAAATATTTCATAATCAAAAACTATGTTGAAAAAATCAGACAAGCATTGTCTTTTCTCAATGCATAAGAAAATCCGTTTTTCTTTTCTACAATACATTGATTGACATTTCTGTGTCACAATTCTCCCCCATTTTCCTGCTTTTCTTTATCGGATTTTGTATTTTTTGTTAACAAGAAATAATAACTTCTTCTGACAACATTGCACAACGTTATCTCAGTAAACAAACACCTTTTCTGACTTGAGATCATTTGTTTCTCACAGGACTGGCATGGTATTGTAAGTTCAACTCTAGCATCCTTAATGCTCCTGGGACTGTCAACATTAGTAGCAATAACATTAGTCGTTCAATCGGAATTAGTTCCAAAAAAAATTCAAATGACAAATTTGTCATCAGGTATTAGAGGAGCGATTGGAATCAGCTGGTTGATTCCGATACTGTTTGCTATTTGTTCACCATTGATCTACACAATAATTGGAAAATGGCCATTGTATTGGTGGTTGGAAACCGGTAGCTCTGGTTTCATCCTTTTTATAGTAGTCGCATGTTTATTCATGGGTCTATTTGCTTTGCTGTTCGTAACTCTCATCAAGAAGCTTCTCTACCTGATGAAGAGGCATGACAAGCACAACGTCTCAATATGGAGAAGGTAAGTTCTGGCTCCTTATATATTGCAGCCATTAGTTCATTTGTCTATTTCTTTTACAGGATAGGTTTACTGTACCGCACTGGCGTTATATTGTTACTGAAACTTTCGTCCGACTCATTATTTCTCATATACCTTAACACAACCGAAGATTTGATAACGAGCCACTTGTTTGGGGTGTGCTGTATTTTACTGGTAAGTATTCACCCCAATTTTATGATGCACAACTTATTTCTGCCGAAAATTACGCACCCTACTGCAATACGTCTGAATTACTACAAGTCTTATGATAAAATGCGACTTTGCGAAATCAAATCTTATGACATGACTCACAAACATGACGCATTCCACGTCGTCGTTCGTTTACATTTGCACGAAGGTTACTTACAAGTTACACCAATCTGCTTTCGTAGCACGTCGAATAAATAACACATTACACCGTTTTGGTCTGCCTTTATCGTCCTTCTACTTAACAAGCATAAACAACATTTTCTTCGTAAACACCTTGTTGGAAAATATTCCTTAAATTTGACATTTGCAGAAAATATTTGACGAGAAAACGACGTCGAATTTGATCGTCCTTGTATCAGTGAAATGCCAAAAAGTAATAAGACAAGTTTAACCAGGTTTTTAACGACACTTTCGTGGTTCGCCCACGTGGTTTTCGCATTTATGTACCGTTCTCACATGTTTGACTTCGGGGTCTTACCAAATAGTCCTTTATGAGGACATGTTGTTGTTGTATGTAATTCGGTGAGCTGCTAAGAAGTCCTTGTCGAGTGAAGTGTACAGCTGTGCCAGGAATTTATTGGTTTATTCTACCTGCTTGTCTATACACCCGCACTTAATTTAATTAGTTTCTGGAAAATAACGAGTTATGTTTTGGATGTTGTTATTAAATTTCGATATTCCTGCACCAAAGAATTTCGAAAAAAAATCTTTTCTCTTCAAATCACGTTATTTGCTATTTTTGGAATCACGTGTTAACCAAATTCCATAATATATCACAAAGACAATTCATCGTTTTTTTTTTTCACTTGAATAATATTATCAAAATATTCACTTTTTAGAAATGTCTTCTGAAATATCTATTACAAATTTTTCAAGGAATTTTAGAACAACGTAAAAGCTTCACACCTTTCAGGTTAAAATAACACTTTTACTGGTATGATTACCTACTTAAAACAAACTTAGAAATAAGAATCAATCCCGCATCGTAAACTTTCCCTTTTAAAATTATAATAAAAGGAAGCAGATATGTTAACTATGTTACTATTGTAGTAATGAATACATATACACTCATAGTTTACTATACAGTATCCATGTTCCAGAACAAATCTGCCACTAAATTATGACTTTTCGAAATTCTAAGGACATTGAATTACTCTCCCCAAACTTAAAGCCATAATTTACAACTTAAATTTGGATAAAATCGCCCAAGGGTTTCTAACACTACTAATTACGAAAAGGACTGATGATATTCCTGGAAATTATTTACACTATATTGCTACGTTGCGGTTAGACTTAAAAGTCAAAATTGTTCTCTAAATTAGGAATTTGGCACGCAAATATATGTGACTTAATTGCTTCTTAATAATATAAGAGCTTAAAGCATTAACACTTCATTGATCCTCAAATGAATGAGTAAAATTTAAGGAGTATCTACAGGAGATCTCTTTCAATAATAAAACATCTTCTTTTCTAGTGCACACCTTTTTGGGACATTCCCTCTCCCATCCTACCCTTAATGTCCCCATTGCCTTCAAGAGTTATCATCGGCCCAAAGGGTTTGAACTTACTCTTATCCAGCCATACAATCTTAAATGATGGCAAATCCTGAAACATCATTCCAATCTTCTACACCCGAATTGTGCCATTCATTCAGCGACATTTTGTGCAACCTAGAAATTAAAAAACCTTACGCGCAACAACTATACCTTCGGGATTTGTTCCATATTTTCATTTCAGTTAAGCTCGCCTTCAAAGTTTTATGCGAAACCCTTGCCCAGTGAATCAGCCAACGCTCTGAATGCCATCGTCCTACATCATCTCACTCACATATTTATTACATTCCCGTTTGCTTGTCCTACCTTGTAATCCTTGATACCCCTGATTCTCCTCGAGCTAACTCACATAAGCGATTGCACCCCTTTGTATTCCATTTCATGCAGTTCAGTTCAGAAACTTGAAATCCTTGCAAACATTCTGTTCTCCTTTGCAAACAATTTCTCGAAAAGCAATATATAAGAAAACACCGAACGAATTCTAAAGTGAACATTTCGCAAAACGTACCGAAGGAGAAATATGCTATAAGAATTATATATTTGAATTTGTATGAGTCTTCAAGAATTGCAAATCACCTTCTGAGCACAATAAAGCTAGCAAAAGTCCTGTAGTAGATCCAGGATGTTCTCTGAGGACGGAATGCCTTTGTCTTGTCGCAGGAGTTTCAGGATTGCAAGTTCCCAAAGGAAGGAAAAGAAAAAAGTTTTGTTCGTGAAAACTTTGATTTCCAATTCTTGTAAGACTAATGCAAATTAATTATTTTATGTAGACGCGATTTGGAACGAATGAACGAAAATTATTAGGGCATGCTTTACAGTTTCAACCAATTGTCATCGCCTCGTCTCCCTCTAAGCTCATATTCCATTGCGCACTCGACCTGTGTACACACATTGTTACCTCGCTGTCATAGCAAATAAAAATTCGATACTTCGAAAGTTTTTTTTTACTCAATATTTTGGTTATTTTTGCCACATTTTTCGACGAACCAACTCAGGTAAATATATTTATAATAGCCGTGGAACCTCAAACCTCCGACCCTCAGAAGAATATTGTATGAAGCTTGCATTGTGTTACCAACACGCCGCTATTTGTAAAAATTGAGCGTGGGGGGTATTATTGGACGACAATTGACGAAATAATTTCGTCTGTTTGATGCGTATAAATAATTTTTCGTACATAATTTAAGCACAGCATTAGTTTTTCGGCAATTTCTAATAGTTTTTTGGTCCGAATGCCGCGTTACTATGCCAAAGAGAAAAATCAATTGGTTTCGACAATACTTTGGTAAATTTGGTTGGAAGCAATTAAGCTGGTGAAAATCCACCACATGTGTTCATTCATATTGTATCAACAAAAAAAAGAAAAATTAAACGTTTTCCATCAATAATATTGATTTTTTATCGATTTGCAAACTGTCCAATAATTCCCCGACATTTTTTGAAATATCAAAAACAGATGTTTTGCGCCAACTGATATAGAGTGTACAATTTGAAACAATTTGATGAAATTGCTGATACCAAAAGTAAGGTTATTTCTCGAACTACAAAACCAAGCTCTGAAATTTTTAGAAAAAGTAATTTTTTGACGAGTTTTTGGCAAAAATTAAAGTGTGTCCAAGAATACCTCACTCTCCCCTAATATTCAATTTTTGTCTGTGTTCATTATTTAAAAATAATCAATCGCTAAACTCCACTGAAATTGGCAATCCTTAAAATATATAAACACGATTCTTGGAACCTAAACCTGTCTCAAGGAAAATCTTTTTAACGTCATTAGTATACTATATAATATGTATGTAGTTTGTGCACGAGTAAGAAAAAAAGCCATTTAAGTGGATTTTTCTTCACAAAAAAAAGTGATTTCAACATTTGGAAGATTCATCCCCTGAACCCAAAAGGCTTACTCCGTATAAAACATGTGGCAACATGTCCTTCATTTATTACACAGTGCACTTGAATTTTTTTTTATAAAATATTAAACAGAACTTAAAGGATTTTGACCAATATTGCTTGTATCTTTACAGGGATTCTCCATTCTATTTTGCTTTGTTATAAAAGCTGAGTACAATTTGCGGTCGGATACACTAAAGAAAATGGAAGCGAAAACTAGCTTAGAGGACAACTACTGTTCGAGCTCGATCAATAGTCCTTTGAGTTGTAAGATTTTATCTAAAATTAAAAAAGACTTAAGTGGGAAGTGACGTAATCCAACTAAATTTCAGTTTATGCAAATCACGAAATAGAAAAGGATAATGAAAGTGGGCCACCATCGGTTGGGACAACGCGGTTTCCTTTAACAATAATTCAGGGACCGCACTCTTCCGTTGATGCCAGGATGTCAGGAAAATCTGTGGAAACATTTCTCGGGGTTGTGGGAAGCACTAACAGTAATAGTGGAACAATTTTAGTTAGCGATAAGAATGGCATGTGCGACACATCCTTTCACGAAATGGAAGTGGTTTCAAGCAAAGGTGGGGAGCAGATTCGCAGTTATCCATCGAAGTCAAGATGCTGCAATATATTGAGTTCAGCAAGCAAGAAACATGACGAGACATGGGAGAACGAGAATGACGAAAGTCATGAATTCTATGACTCCTATCAGGCTAGTCACATCAATTGCTCCCGGCAGGAAACGCACGAATTCGTTGGGGTGGGAACTTTGGATATTCTTCAGGGTGTTTCACAAGGTAAGGACAATATTCTTTTGTTATTATTTTCCACGTTATTTACTTTAAGCGTAAGCACTTGCAGACATCTGCAATTTTTCTTAAGTCCTTCAATCAAATTTGCACTAGAAATCCTAATCCTTATAAATCTAATTCCTCTAATTGAACCGAAATACAGAACTTCTGAAGCTAAATGCAATCAAAATGAGTTAGAACGACTTATTTGAAACAATTCAACATCTGGAAAGTTTGGTCCTTTAGGATTGCTCCTGTTCAGAGTGTTCAAGTGTGACTAAGATGCAACCAAAAAGCTGCAATGATAACATTTGAATGGTAAGAATACCTACTGCATAATTGTTATGTAAAAGAAACATACACAAATTTTGTGAACTTCCTGATGAAATCCAGACGTATTAAATTGAGTCTTGAAACTTACCTATGTGTAAATTTAAAAATATTTTTCAAATATGTACATCATATATCTATTTACTTTACTTGAATTATTGTTGTTACTGGCAGGTCTAACATACTACATACATATTGATGTTTAAACTGTTTTATAGTTATTAGATGAATACAACAGTTTGAAATATTTCCTGTCCTATATTCATTGGCTATCGTTAATTTCTCCTAACCAAGATCAAGGGATGCATTCAAATGGTTTAACTGCAACAAACATACAAATATTTGTGAAATAATTCAATGTTCTAAATTTGAAGTTTATAAGCTTAAAACAGGAATCCTCAAGCTTATGCAACCTGATCAAAATCATATTGAATTGCTAGCAATATTTCATTGTTAAGCACTAAATGACCATAAAGTGTATTAAATAATTGCATTGTGCAAACTGCATCGTCTGACGTTAAATTATTCCATATAGATTTGAAAAAAAATTTTCCGGAATCGAATTGTTATGAATTTTAATTGTGCTCACCACTGCAGCATCCTGCCTGAGCCGCTCGTTTATGGCCCAACTCGAAATTTCCCAAAATAGAGTATCTTATCACTTCCTAAAAGCTTTCTCACTTCCTCAATGCCCTCCTCCTCGGGGCTGTTTTGATATTAGTTAGTTGGTGCTCCACTTCCCCACATCTTCGTAAACTTTCACAACCGACCAAAACTGTATAAATAACCGTTCTCGACTGCACAACATTTTTTGTTGCCAACAAGAGCAAAAATAAAAATAATTTCCCTCTACAAATTAAACACACTGCTTAGCTCACACGATCGTCTTCCGTGAGGCAGGAAGATGTGCAGCGGTGGCTACCGGAAACTGTTACTGAATAACCCTCTTAATAACGGATCTTGCAGAGTGGTTGCGGGAATTGCAGTTAAAATTAATCCTCTGCTTGAAAATTCAATTTCTGCTCATAATAAAGATTTCACAAAAACCTCTATCTCTGTCCTGTTGCGATAGAAACTGTATCCGCCGCATCTTCGAGTGCAGAGCTTTTCTACATTTTTATTAACTTTCGCTTTCACTGTATGTCAAAAACATACAAACAAACATCGTTCCGACTTTGATCCGATGATGTACACATAGGTATGTATTGCAATAAAGTGCTTCTTCACCCAGGGAGGAAACTTGATCCAAATTCTTTCGGAAAAGGATTGAAATGAAGATGTATTTGTTAGATCAATATGTACACCTCTTCCTCTGTAAATTATTAATATGTTACATTACGATTGACGTACAAAATTTTAATACAACAATTTGAGTTTGAGATTTTCGGTAATAAAAAAATCCCTTTCCGCAGACATACAGGTTGAAGTAGATTTTTCGATGTCTTTTCGACTGCATTTTTTGGGGTATTTTCTTTTTAAATTGAGAAACTAGTTATGGATTTATGGACTACTCTACTCACCTTTACCTTTTTTCACTATACAAGCAGTGGTTCTAAAAATTTCGAATTTCCACCACCACCCCCACAACCCCTAAATCTGTGTTGTGACCGTAAACATCAAAGAGAGTACTCCAATTTGTGCCAATAAAGTTTCATTCTAAACTCCTTAGGGGCCGAGTACCGAGATTTCAGCCCTCTCCCACGCCCACCCCCTTGGGACGATTTTGCTCACTAGAAATAACAATAACATAACAAAATTTAGTTCTATTTCCAATATCTTCAAAATTACGGCCGCTAGAATGTAAATATATATATATATATATATATTAGGGTGGTTCTTGTTTTGCATAAAAAATTTTTGTTTTTGATTAAATGGGGCGCCCCCAATTTTTATTCTAAGTAGTCGTTACACAATACTATATTATAAGAAAGTAATGTTCAG
This sequence comes from Leptogaster cylindrica, assembly GCA_963082835.1. Classification (NCBI taxonomy): domain Eukaryota; kingdom Metazoa; phylum Arthropoda; class Insecta; order Diptera; family Asilidae; genus Leptogaster; species Leptogaster cylindrica. Next base: position 19,971,034 of record OY720105.1, on the reverse strand, counting down.
CATTTTTTCCAGAATTAAAAAAAAATATTTAGGGGATGCTACCAAGGGTTTAAAAAAACTGAAAACACTGTAAAAGCTAAACATTTTTTTAATAATATTTTAATTATATCGAAATTAACTACAAAAACTTACAATGTTACAATAAAAAATACGTTCTTCGCATTACTTTTTCTCATATTAGGTAAATATTATAATATAAAATTAAGCTTGTTCAAACTACCCTGTTCCCCAACAGACTAGACTGACTATGACTAATGACAATGGGTTAGTTGGATTTCAGAGGGGGTGGGAGATAGAGAGTGGAGTAACTGATGCACAGATCTCTAACTGAGTCTACACTAACAAAAAATGTTTACTATGTTGTTGTTTAATAAAGATACTAAAAGATATGAATTGTCTAAAATTTTTAAAAAATCCAACTTTCAATGCTTGGTAGCACCCTCTAAAACTGAAAATAAAATACAAACAAAAATATTTTTCTCCGAAATATGTAGGGGAGCGGCGTATATAGTGGCGCAGAGCCTTTTTGGGTATTATAGCAATTGGTAGATGAAATCTCTCCGGTGTTATAAGTGTGTTAGTTAGTAACCCAACTTTGTCTAAGTAACAGGTGCGATCAAGCGCGTTTTTAATAGGTCTTGTTAAAAAAATCAAAAAACCCCATTTTGCAAGTTTTTTAAAATTTTTTTCATTCCTTCACAACATCTAGAATTTTTAAGATATTTATGAAAACTTTATATGCAAAGACTCACTGTGATATCCTCTTTTAAGCATCATAATTGATTTTGGATTATCTTCAATTTTTCTTATAACTTCAATCATTTTTCAAAATAACAGAAAAATTCCAATGTGGTGCACGCGGTTCGTACAAAGTGGCGCATTAATTAGGTTTATTCAATGACAAAGAATGTATGGTTTTTAAATGTTTTATTGCCCCTTTAGCTAAGACATATTTTGTCCTTCCTTCTAGTGGCGAGGAAAACCTGAAAAAGCACTTGGAATGTGCTAATATATCCACTGGTTTCTATATTTTCATTCATTGCGATTTCGACTATAATGATTAAGCCGATCAAGAACTTTGCAATTTGTTCACATACTTAACCTATTATTCTAATAAATTTTTGAAAAGTATCGAAATCTATTGTTTTTACTTTTTTTTCCACGCAGATGTTACACTTTTAATAGTGCGCCACATTGTACGCATGTGCGTGCAATGTGGCGCAAAGAGGTCCCTGCAGTTTTTGGGCTATATCTCCGAAAATATCTACACCTGAATAATGTGGGTTCTGTAATAACAAAGCTTAGTAAATTTCCTTTCAACTCATGCCTTCACTCCTGATCTAAACCCCCTTTAAATATCCTTAAAAGCTCTAAACTCAAAACTATAGGCACATTGTACGCCGCTCCCCTACCTAAAAAGAAACCGCTTTGGAAGAAATTTCATATTGAAATGAATTTTTTTTATTGTCATTCTCAATGAATCATGGATTTACTATTTACATCTACAATTTAATAGTTCTTTGGTCCTGACTACTTTCATTATGAAATTCATGGATCATTTGAAAGCGAAGATAAATTGTCTCCTCCTTTCATCGAATGGATATTACGATGCCATTTTGGTTTATTATTCTCTGAATAATACATCTGTGTAATCGGTTTGGAAAAAATTGTTTTAACACCCCCTCAAATTTTTTTCTTTTACGTTTCAAGATGTGTACAGTTCAAAAATGCAATGTCTGTTCGCCGTCCACTGTTCGCCGCGCCGTGTCAGCGATATCTACCTTAATTACCGGTCGAAAAAAATCGTTCTTTCGCATATAGGCTACATTTGGACCCTAGTTGTGTCCCGAAGCTCGGCAGCTTGATCGGAATACACCCTGTGGTTTTAGCCTTTAGGGGTGAAAATGGAGGATAAAATTACGCATTTTTAAAGTTTTTGTGAACTTGGGCATGTGGGGTATCGTTTTTTATGTTTTTTAGGGTGAGGATATCGCTTATCAAGTCGATTTTGACAAAAGAGTGAAGAATTAAAAAAAAAATGAAAAAAATTGTTAAATGTTTTTTAAAAAAATGAACATTTTTTTTAAAAAAAGACTAATTTTCTTTATAAAATAAAATAAATGCTGTTGGGAGGATTACCAATGTTATTGTATTCAGTCTGAAATAATAAACCCATGTGTAAGACATTGCAGCGATTTTATTCTTTGAGTTCGACTTGGTGAATCGTGCAGCTTCGCTATAAAAACCTTTTGCCCCTTTATTGAACTTTTATTTCCCGAACAAATTAGCTGTTACAAAATGTTATAATAATGTGCAATTTAAGAAGCAATTTGAAAATTTACTTAAAAAGTCAATTATACGGTATTTTCATATTTCATTATTATATTTTATATTTTATTATTTTATTATATTTTATTACTATATTTAATTATTTTATAGAAGCACCTATTAATATTGCTAAATTTAAGGCCTCCAATATTTTCAAAACAAAACTTTTCGTACGGGTCCAGCGTTTAGCCAGCTTAAATTGAACTCCTTCTTCATGGATGGCACCCATTCACCCCCTTCAATTTTAAAATAAATTTAAACAACATTTGCCCCTAATTTCATTTCGATTGGATTCACCTCCATTTTTCAGTATATCTTGAACACGTTTGGAAAGTGCAGTTTGCGCAGTTCTAGCTTCAGGAAGTTTCCCGGTCTGCATGCAATCTATAATTTGCTGTGCCAATTCCGGGCAAATGTTCAACGTTGTCATTATTGCAGAGTCGAATCCTAACGCAATAGCACCAGAGAGAATAGTATCAGCCCCAAGAAAAACATTTCTTCCCTTCTTCAGACATCCCGATCCTTGCTCCAAGTCACCTGAGGTGTACTTTAAACCAACAAAGTTGGGAATCTCATTCTCTGCCAGATCACAGAACGTGGGCATGTGAACTGAAAGAAAATTTCCATAATTTTTCAATACACACGATTCAATTGGTACTTGCAATTCAATCCAGTAAACATTGGAATGTGATAATACAGGAAAGGAATCTGTGGACAGTATTTAGCGATGTGTTTTAGATACCCAACCAAACTTTGGATAGATTTTGGCTTAAAATAGAGCTCGGGCAAGCACAGGACTGCATCGACGTCCATCTGCTGAGCGTGTTTTGCCAGTTCCACCACATCGCTTACAGGAGCCCCTCCGATTTGAACCATCAGGACGAGACTGTGCTTCTCACAAGCAGTTTTCCATTGTTCGCAAAGCGTCTTCCGCTCATTGATATTCAGCACTGGACCCTCACCACTCGTGCCGTTCACTTTTTCCGGAAAAACAAATACTTATTGGATGTGGCTGCGAATGACAGAGGAACAAGAAATCTATTTACCTAAAACGCCCTGGATTCCCTTGGCCTTTAAGATGCGGGCGTAGTCGTCAATGCCAGCTAAGTTCAATGACTGAGTCCTGCAATTACAATTCAAACACTTGCTTCTACATTTCAACAACAGTTTTTTACTCATCGTCATTAAACAGTGTAAAAACTGGCGCCATAAGTCCCTTAAAGTTGAGCCCCAATTTTGACATTTCGACAATCAGTCTCCCAAGTTGCTCCCAAGTTGAAAGTCAATTTCCTGCGCCCAGACGAATCTGAGGTGGCAAGACGAAAAATAAACATATGCATGTGATAAGATAAGAAATAGTCTAGTTCATGAGCAGTGGTTAAATCAGAAGCACTGGTAATTTCTGCGGACGTCACAGTCTTGAACACAATACAATCGTCGATGATGCTCGTAATTAAATCAGAAATGGAAAAACATATAAGATAAATAATTTCAATAAAAATTAAAAAGAAGCAATTTATTGTTTTATGTTTATTACCTTTCCGGAACGTTTTTGGAATTAATTGAAAATTTAAATTATTTATTGGATTTCCCAATAGCTAATGAAAACAGTTTTTCACATTCCAACGAACAGAGCTTTACCTTTGTTAATGGAGCTCACAGAGATTTCTATTTGCGTTCTTTAAAACAGAAAAAATTAACTTCATCAGCAAATTGTAACAAAAAAAGTTATTCTTGAATTTATGAAGAGCTAAATTATCCAATATGCTAACATCCATTCCAACTGTATCCTTTCAGATAGTATCATAGGAATAAGGACGAGCAGCATATTGAGTGGAAGCGGTGGAAAGGCGCCAGTGAAGCCTGTGGTAGAAGCAAACACTGGAACCAATTCGGTGACGACACAAACTCCAAAAAGTCAAAAACGGGTGACAATTGAAGAGCCGAAAAAGATTATCCAAAACGAACCACCAGCCTCCGGACATCCGGCACGACTGCCCAGTACACCCCCAATTATCACAATTACCTCGTCAGGGGATGATGAGGGTGTGAAACCAATTGCATCGATCACCCATCTGCTGCCATCAAATGAACCAGCTCCTAGTGTAGCCCGGGGGAATAACAGTAATTTAGAGACTGTCGATGATGATGCTATCGATGGGATGTTGGATCGAATCTCCCATGACTTAGATTATTTATTAAATCGGACAAGTGAAATCCCCCAAAGACGAGTGGGCGGCGGTAGTGGAACTGACAGCAATTGCACAACAATTAATGACAGCAGTAGTTTAGCTGCACATCCCACATCTAGCTCTACCGTAATCTTAACTGGAACGTCGAACGTCAAAGAATGCTCCATTCCTCCACCACCTCTGCCTCCGAATATAACCATTTTGCCGCCATCACCTGCGGCAAATTTACTACCTTCGCACTGCAGAAGTGTACATGAAGTTATAATTGAGGAATCCGAACAGGAATAATCTTCCTGCACATCTCCATTCAAACTCAAAGTCCTTATACGTTATACAACCACCGGAGGAACATGTTTTCGAATCAATGCAGAAAAACATTCGACGGATGTAATTTTAGAATTAGTTTAAGAAAATAAATCATTTCTATAAGAAATTAATTAAGGTAGCTAGTAAATTTGTACATTCATCAATGAAATATTGAATAAAATAAAATGGAAGTCTGTTTTTACTCAATACCTTCCTTGAACACCATTTCGCAGGGTTTTTTTTTTGTAATTTCAAAACAAATATAATTAATGAATTAACTGAATAATGCAAACTTTAATTTGTTGAATGATATTACAATTCACGGCGAATGATAATACTTAAGGCAAGATTTTCAAAATTTGAAACCGCAAGACGGCGGATCAGCGGCTGATGTATTGAACTCAATGGTTCCAGCTACTTCTTTGGGCGCTAGTTCGCTCTCGCTGTTATCGGTGCTGAAATAGGCATCTATGAGGGTTAAAGCAGCTTTATAAATTTCCTCATTTTCGTGATTTTGCAAGGCTTCCAGCTTGTCGAGTCCCCCCAATTCCTCCACCATTAAACAGAAATTTTCTCCGCTATTTAGTTTTTCTGCCAATGCCAGTAAATTGGATAAGCCGTTTAGAATGACTTTAATTGTCCTGGGGTCCTTGGAATCTAACAAATCGAGGAATGGCTTCAGAATACCGAACTTGTCAACCAGCGAGATTGTTTGTTCATCTGTTCCACAAGTTGTGCTATTTATTACAGCCCACGCGGCTTCTTTTTGGGATTTAAAATCGCCATGTTCTAGAACATCACGGATTCGATAGAAAATATCTGAAAGATAAAAAACATTTTATTTAACTTTGCTCAAAAACTTTTCCTTAAAACTTAGACTTTCATGCACTCAGAGAAATTCAGTTAAATAAAATACAACTGCAAAAAAATTCGATATTGTAAAGCGAAAACAAAGGAGAAATTCCATATCCGAATTGACTTCACTTATCCGAAATTAATTGAAAGCCGGAAGAAAGAAATACTTGCCCCGTTATTCAGTTCAAACTTACCGGTCTCGAGAACTGCCTGGAGTTGGATTTGGTTGCCGGCAGTTATATTACTAACAGTCCATGCAGCTTCTTTGACGATGTTATTTTTCGGATGCTGCAGAAGTTTCTCCAGCTTGGGTAAGCCACCAGCAGCGATGACTGTGTCTGTCTGCGGAAGGTAAAATCAGTTTCAATGTACGATGAAGTGCAACAGACTAACTAAAAGAATTACAGCAATTTGGATTCAATATATTAAACCCCGGAATATAAAAAATAAATATCATTTCCCCAATTTTTTATTAATCTACGTGCAGTACGATTCTATAAAAAATAGAGCTGCACAAAATTACGTGAATGAAAAAAAGTTTCTGGAAGATGAACGAAAACCTTTGAAATCACATGTTCGGAGCAATTTGTAACTTTACTCCATCCTGGCCTACTAATAAGGCTCTCATCGGATGCAGGATGTGATGCCAACACTTCAGCAGACATGGCCTTGCATAGCCCACCCAGCATTAAGTCGTTGTAAGTCGGTCAAACGTGAAGGCAAAATAATTAACGTGAGCCAAAGAACACGTGACAGATTTATCTAATTGGCAAATCTACATAGAACTACGCAATTGCATCCAGTATGAAGACGAACTTATTAAACTTAATTGTTTGCGATGTCCTCACTAGTTTCCTGGTGAGGAACAAGATTTATCTGCAAGGCAAGCCAAGGATCTGGAAAATTCATGCCTGAAGTTGCTTTAATTCGAACCGAAGTGGAGATGGTCAAGACAAAGATCGGAAATTAACATCTTAAGTCTAATCCCGAACTTAGTAATTCATGTTACCAGCTCGAACAATTCAATTTCCTTACCTGGACATCGGTTCCAGTCACAATGTTTCCCACAGTTCTTAGCGCCGGCACAAGTACACTCGGGTCGACCATGTCCAGCAATTTAATTAGTTTGGGAACTGCGCCAGTATCAATAACAGCTTGTATTTTGGAGTTCTCGTCGTCAGTTACGTAGGCGAGTGCCCAACATGCATCGGCCAGGATCTGATTGTCGGTGCTGTCCAGCAAATTGCAAAGGCAGGGAAGAAGCGGGGAGATTTTTTCAAAGGATGGAGTTGGATTTTTGTTACGACACAAATTTGATATAAGCCAAACAATGTTACGCAGGAACGATGTGGATACATCAGAATTAATCAGCTTCACGATGCCGTCAACTACATTAAAGCTAAGGACAATATCACGTGGAATGGCTCCGTCTCCGGCGATGTTCCCCAGACCCCAAACCGACTGCTCAGCAACTATAACTGCGGGGGAGTGCAGAAGGGCTGCGAAGTAAGGAATGGCACCAGCTTCGATCACAGTGCGCGTTTGCTCGGATGTTCCAGACGCAATGTTCGTGAGCGCCCACGCAGCTTCGAATTGCAGAGACGTACTGTAAATTGTAATGGGAATTGCGATTATTTCTATGACAGTAGGCCAAGATCCAGGATCTCACTTGTCATTATATCCTAAGAATTTAACGCAAAGGGGAACGATGCCGCGGCCGACCAACAACTCAATTGGCGGGTTCACTTCCCTGCTTAACATTTTCCTCGCCGCTTGGGTGCCTTTGAAATTCTCTTGAGGATTAGAGCTATGCATGGCCTCCACAATCTCGTCTATGGTCATTTCTGCAAAACCTGGTGGCTCATTCTGTTTCACCGGTGAGACATAGTCGTCCGCATTAATGTTGCGGCGCTTGAACATTTGATCCTCCTTCTTCGATTTGCGCAACTCCACGGTCACCTCGAGTCGGCGACTTCTCATATCCTATTGCAAAGCACAATAGCAACGCTCCAAATTCATTTTAACTGCATTTTACTCACCTGTGTAGTTTTACCGTAATTTTTGAATGCATTAATGCGTTCTGAACCTGGTGCTCCACTCATTTTCGTTTTTCTTTAATCAATTTAGCAGAAAACAAAGAAACTTTCACAAAAACTAGCTAAGAGAATTTTCACATATGAAAGTGTCAAAAAAACCATTTGACTAAACAGCAAATACTTACAATAAACAGCACAATCTCAAATAAAAAATGAAGATAATAGTTATGTAGATTATGTACAGTTAACGCAAACGGGAAACAGAAATTCAACAAAGTAAAGTACAGCTAAACCTTTCAGTCTTCTTCCCTCATGAAAATGCGGTTTTTTTGAATTTATTTCAGTTCTCCTGTGAAGGTAATGCAGTGCGATCGCGCCAATTTGTCTGAAGCTGTCTACTATCGAAACCTCGAATATCGATGATCAATATGGTCGAAAGATTTAAACGAATTTAAATTACTGAAATAATACTAATGATCAGTTTGTTCACATCAAACATATTTTATTTACTAGGTATGTAAGATTACACGATTCAAATTAATTTTTGTTTTTTGTAGGACAACAGGTTATTTAGGAAGAATTGTTATTTTCTATTTTTAAAAAAAATGTGTAAAGATAAATTATTGTTGTTATATTTTCAAATAAAGTACTACAAAAATTGAAATATTACAAATGATATGGAGAAACAAGGTGGAATATCGCTAATTTAAGCTTTGTCAAATGTCAACTGATTGCAAGCCGGAGCATTGTTAGATTATGCTACAACCCACATAATATTTGGTGAGTTGTTTAATGACCTATATAGATCTTCTCCATAAAAAGCACTAATCACGATCAGTTACAAATCGTGGGAAATTTCTACAATTCCCATCGTTGAGAAAGTGGGCAACTAATAACTTCAAGGGAAATTTAATAAACTGTAATTTTTGTGAACTCTGTTGAAAGCAGTCCTCAAATAATTCCTATAAACATAATATTTCAATAAACAATCACTTACACTTCACTTAAACATTACTTTTTTCAACTCACGTAGAATTTTTATAAAACATTCATAATAATAAAAATATTATAATTGACACTTCGTAGTCTGACATTTGAAAGCACTGACCAGTGAACATAGCTACAATTTCATATTTAGTAAATTTGCCCTGCAGGTTTTTTTTTACGTGCAGGTCATTGAAAAAGTCATCTATTAATAACTTTGCAATGTATAAAAAATAGCCATAAATATATGGACATACTAAAATAAGGTAACAAAATGAAATCTGTATTTTATCCCCGTTTCATCCTTGCGGATAACAGTATTTAACAGAGTGGATTAACAGTATTGATCCACACTCCGCACTGATCATGTCCGGGAAGTTAGCAGATCATTTCCCTGCAGATCAAAAATAAAAGTCAGTTCTCTTCGCAGGCACATGAGTTCTATAGTTCCTGATACTTTTTACTGATAGTTCTTATTATATACTGTTATAAGCTAGCTGTTATACAAACAGCTGCTACGTGAAGTTAGCAGATAATTTTTTGAATTTTTCAATCGTCTTTTTTTAAGTAAAATCGCCAGAACTATTGCTAAAAAGTATCAGGATCTATAGAACTCATGTGCATGCGAAGAGAACTCACTTTTATTTTTGATCTGCTGGAAAATGATCTGCTAAGTTCCCGGACATGCACTGATCCGCATTCGTTTTATATAGTTTTTAAATTGGAGAAGGTTTTTAGCCCGATCTGCGTACTGGGCTTTAATTTAAATTTGATTTCCTGCAATGTCAGGTATTTTAAACAATATCTTAGACCAAAGCCTAAAGCAATCGCCATAATTGATAATAAACCTAATATTCATAATTTGGAAAGTTGGTCCATATTAAAGTCGAAAAATTTGGCCTTTTTTCAATACTTTGTGTATCTTAACATGTGATTCCAGTTCTTGAATTCATTTCGCTACAGTACAATTCAGGTTGTATAGTAAAATTATACGCAAAGTGCACTAACAGGTATGAAAGAAAAACAGACCTTTTAGTTTATATAATCCATGCCTTTTTATGTTTGGGCGAAAAGATATCTCTGAAAGGCCGCTGACCCAGTTTTTCGTCAATTCATCCTTATTGTCCCTGTCAACAACAATTTATGAGGGTACAAAACATTTAACACAAGTTAAAAATTCTTTTGTGTCCACAATTCCGTTTTCCTCGACAAATTTCACCCGTTAAACAGAAATTGGGCTTGGATTCCGTTGAGGATGACTTTCGGGACTTAACTAAAAAGTTTTCAGAGTGAAGACGCATAATCGGTTTTGTCACAAACTCACAGCGGAAGAACGTGAACTACTTATCTGCAAATTTGAAATAGATTCGACTGGACTTTACAAATTATTGGGGAATAATTCGACCATTTAATTGTGAATTGTGAAGGGCGAAGGCGTGAGTGTTTTATAGTGAAACTTTTAACACGAAAAGGGTTACGAAAATTTACCATTCTTACGATCTAATACATGCTTTTTATGATGTCACTTGAAATTCTATATGTATATAGAAATAAAGACAAAAGACATGCTTGCCAGAACTCCAATCGGCAAATACCATTCGAAAGTAACACAAAACGAATAGAACGTAGCATTCACACATTATTGTAACTTTTCTATCTCTTTGCCAGACGCCATCCTTGGAAAGTGTATACAGTCGTCCCAGTTGTGTTGCATACGTTCAAAATGAAACAGGCGAACAAAGTTCTCTGATCATTACAAATTCACCGTAAGCTACAGCTGTTTAATTGAGTACCTTAATTCAAAAGCGACCTACTAACATCAAATAGACCGTTTGCACCAAAAAGTGTACATACCTATTTCAGTTTCTCCTTAAAATTTCCCTCTCCTTCTCCTTTGTATAGACCGTCTGCACCAAAAACTGTATTTTCTCCTTAAAATTTCCCTTCTCAGTTCTCATTTCAATGAATTCTTGAAATTCATTCCAAATTTAATTTATCTAATTATCAGATAAAAATGTATTGGTTTGAAAGGGTTAAGAAATTAGAGTGTTGATTACAAAAAATGTCCTTAAAATATATAAAATTTAGTGATAAAGAATCATTAAATATGAGCGAAAAATAAATACCTGGTAATTGAAAAGTCACACCGCTATTTAAGTTCAATTTTCTTTTTAAGCTTTTCCACTTTCTGGCCTTTACTTAAAATAAACCTCTGCTCCTTGATAGTAATCTGGGATTATAGCCCCAACCGAAATCGTCACGTATCCTTCCGGTATCGATAGATTTTGGCTGCTAACGTACAAGGGATTTATTAGTATCAGATACTTTATGTACTTTAACTGTAATGGGAAGTCAAAGATAATAGAATGAAAACAGAGAAAAAACATAGACGCACTAAATCGATAATTCTATTTGGGGTCAGCTTAGAAGGGACACGGAATGCGAACGATACACTCCTTGGTAAGTGGACTCCAGCAACTATTGTCACAAACTTCCACTTCTGAATATAATGAGACGAAATAGAAAGTTTGTTTGTGGTAAGAATGATACAGGATCCTAATTCCTAACTTAATGCAAACATTCAAGGATTTTCTGAAGGGACAACTCGACCTATGACATCTTTCGAAGCACATTTTGTACGTGCGGCAAGAGTTCGCATAATGAGGTATTCTAGTTCATCGATTGGAATAATAACAAATAACAAATAAGCTCAGTGTAATGAAATAAACTGACATTAACAGTGAGAAGAAAGACTATGAATTTGTAATATTTAAAAGTTGCAGTTTAAGGTAAGTTAACTAAATAAAATGTTTTTCGGTTGACAAAACTTTAAACTTATACATATGAAAATATTTAAGAACTGAAAAAATAGTTTACAACTACATTCCATAATCTTTAAATGAACTTACAAATTAAGGACCCTTCAAATAAGAAATTCTTCGTAATGACGGGCAAAATTCATTAGCAACAAAAGCGTCCCCTTGTCAGTAATTATATCCCTAATTACCTGTCTGCATCTAGGCAAAGGGATTACATCCTCCACTCCATCCAGAAGTTGCAATTCTTCTTCCTCGGGCCGCGTTGCTTTTATGTCACTAGGGTGCATGAAAGTTGTAAAGGATGCCTCGTTGCTGTTATCCTTCGTTGTTGTTGTTGTGGGGCTCTGAACTTAATGTTCCACTCAAACCGGAAATTTGTTTTTATAACGACGGCGAAAAGTACTTCTTGACAGGTGTACGTGCCTGCATGGCAGTGATAACATAACACTTAACACCTTACATCCAGCGCCCATCCTTTATGCACATCCATGTTGTGTGTATCACAAGCTATCAGCGGACGAGCCTCCTTATGAATAAAAATTCTCGTCCATAAAACCTCCAAGCGTCGCCATTTGTTCGCGCGGCTGTCCGAGGATGCGAACATTTCACACGAAATCGCGAGTAATTTGTTGTGATGAAAATTTTAAAATACATCCGTTGCAAAGGATGCAATTTAAAAAAAAAAAAAAAAACAAGGAAAAAACCTCATTTACAGCTGTTTTTAATATGCATACGTACTACGTAGTCCCAGGAGCTGAGCAGGGTGAAATTGATTTGTTTGATTATCCCACCCATGCTGATACAAATAGGATCCAACGCGACGGTCCATTTTGTTGTATGAACTACAAACGGTTCACAGCAGAAGTTTTCGGGTATTCCAGCTATTCTAACGGTGCATGCAAAGTCAAAGTCTTATGGCTGCTGCTGTGTTTTGTCTGCCACAAAAACGAAAATAAAATTTTAGTCCATAAAGGACGTGGATCCCACCTACCGTAATAACTTAATTCGTTCATGCGAGCTGAAAAAGATAATCGCGGTCCATGTGGAAATCAGGAGCAGGAGCAAAGTGATGCAAAGTCGCCACCGCAATTAACCAAAACTATATGTCTCGCATCCTGACATTAGCTGGTCAACAAAACTCAGACTCCTGGAGAGCCACCACCGCACCGGAGCCAGATAAGAGCCTTTCATTTTTTTTTTTATCACGGTGGCATTAATGTGCACATTAAGCATTCTGCATTTTTAATTAACCCCAAACACAGAATCCTTAGACCAGCCGGATGAGTCCATGTGAAACATTAAACACGAAAACTAGACGAAATCCTGATTGAGGACGTTCTCAACAATAATCTCTTTAAAAAATTTGGGTTGCTTCCCATCTCTGGGGGTGGGACACTTTTTCATACATCCACCCTATGGACTTAGTGATGCTGGAGGAAATCCGTTCGCTTTACGTTTGGCTTGCAGGAAGGATTAAATGAAGCCGGCTTCTTTTCGTGAATTTCATCTTTCTTTATTGCCACCACATACGCTCCCGCGAGTACCGAGATTAGTCATGAGTGGGCAGGAAATAGGTTAGGGTGAAAGCTCATCTCTCCCTCAGGATCACGTACTATTTATCTAGAACGCTTTTATATCGTGCAAATTGGCCAACTCGAGGCGGGGTCTCTCTCCGGGGTTCGGGTCAAGTTTGTTTGTACTTGAAAACACTTACCCATAATTCCCGGTCTTTTCATTTTTATTTTTTTCCTGCTTAAAATTATTTCCGTCAGCGCTATTAGTGGGTCATTTGGGGTTGCTAATGGTGACGAGTAATTGCAAGCTTCGCATTAATCGCCAGTAGAGCTCTTCGGGTGTAATGAGTTAGAAGAAAGTATAACTTCTTTGCTAACTACTCCAAATTCTTACGGTTTAATTAATAGCGCAATTAAAAAATTTCATTAGGAATAAATGTAAAAATGTGAAAAGATTAATAATCGAAATTTTAGTAAGATTTGCAAATTTAATTCATAATTATCTACGATTTATTTGTAATGCTATAGAAAGACATAACTACATAAAAAATTCAATGAAATAATAACAGTATATGCTGGAAAAGGATATTTGCATTTGGGAGCTATAAAAGCTGAAGACAGCGGCGGAGCTTTTACGTTTCCATTCAGTTTATTCACTCGTGGGTCCCAAAATGTGTTTTCATGAAGGAATTTTTAAGATTCAACCTGAAAAACACACACGCATAATATGGTAAACAAATCTCGATAAATCCCTCTGAGAAATCCTTGAAAAAAGGTAAAACACGAAAATTTTCTCATATATTATTCTCCTTACACCCGAAGGAGTACCTGAATGAAAAAAAAGTTGAAACAACATTTTTTCGATTTTTGGAAAACATTTTTAGAAGCATGGTAATGCATTTAGATCACAGTACAAATGGTGGAAATATGAAAAATGACTTGATTCTGTGAGCGGAGACTGAAAATTTTCCAAATTTAATATTAATGCGACGACAGAAATCGAAAGAACTTCCTTTTCAAATTTACTGTCACTCTTTACAAAGTAATTGAATATTTGTTGAGATTCTTCATTTGGGTGTGCGTATGAGTTAAAAATCCACAAATAGCAATGTTTGTAAGATTGTTAAAATGGAATTAAATTTATGGTAAAATTGAAAGCGAAGAAAAACAATTTTAAAATTAAAATTAATCGTGTATCATTTTTCACGCGATTTCCCCTGTTTTCTGTTCTGATTCGATTTATTTGCATTTTTTGCAACAAAAAAAGTGCTTTAAACGTTCTAAATAAATACTAAAAAAAATTCAATAACCTAGCAAAATGCTTTAGATACTCTTAATATAAGTTTTTTAAAAACAAAAACAATTTTTAGAAGCCTCCTATCATTCCTACAAGGACCATCCAATTTCCACGCCTCCATATTCGCATGCGATATGTGGCGATGAATGAAGCAGGAAAATTTTCACAGCAGCTTGTCGAAAAAGTTGTGGTTTTCAGTAGATACATCTTCATTAATTAGACTCATCATTAGAGGATAATTAATTGCCGAGTAGCTGTCAATGGGAAAATCCAGTCGCAATGTGAAAATCATCTTGCAACTGTTGCGGATTGCCACCATTTGTGCTGCATTCGTGTCCTTGCCGCTGAATGGAAAATCCATGCGGTTTTAGGCAAGATTAACTCATTGGAAAAACTTGGTTCACGTATCTCGACTAATTTTCCCGTTTTCATGTTCACTGCAGCTCAGTGCAGAATACACAAACGGAAGTTCGTTGACATTGCGTAACTTTATACAAAACTTTCATCGATGAACAGCGAAGCATATGAAAGAAAACACTTTTGCAGAAGGGTCACATTTTCTTTAAACAATTAGTATTAAAGTTTCGCTTAAATATCTATTGCAAATTTGCAAGATTCCTCCAAATACGCTGAAGATTCTAAAATATGTTAAGTGTTTTAATGGGCTTTCTTATTCCGGAATTATTTTAATTCATGTAGGTAATAATAAATTTATTAAAAAGCGTCAACCTTTCTCAATTGTTAAGGATAAAAGGGTTGAACTTTAATCCATGGCTTAATTCAGCAAATTCTTTAAATATTTTCTTATTTAAAGCTGTCGCAGTTTTGAATTTCTTCCCCACATTATTTCCTATTTCTAGTAGTGTACATATAGCAACGTATCCTTCTGCATAGTTGAAAGCGTATTTGTACAACTCTTATTATGTAACCGGGCGCAATTTGGGGTTTCAGTACGTGTTTGTGTTTTGAAAATTTACTACCAACAGTACCTTATGAGTTCATGTGAAAATTGCACTGGGGTGGGCACGTATTTGTAAAGGAATGTTTTTTTTTATTGTAACGAGTAGTGGAAGCTTTTGTTGAATTCTTCCTCCACGAGGGATAAACAAGCGAAGAAAAACCTCATCACAACTAATTCGAGGTCCAAAATTTGCACATAAACAGAAACATTCAAAATATGTCAATTGTTGACTGCTCGTGGAATGTGCAGGATTCCCTCAGGTGTATTTCGTTCTGTGAATAAAAATTTAGCAACGAATGCGAAAGAAAAAAATAGATAAAATATACATATAAAAACATAGCTGTTCTGTTTGGATCAGTGAAATTTAACAGAAATGTTATTTTAATATTTTGCTGTTGAATTTGAACAAAAACATTTGTTATTTATATTTGTGGAAAATTTCCATTTTAATGGAAATACAAATTTGATTTAGAATTTTGATTTCTTACATTGAAATATAGTTTCATATTTTGGAGAAAAAGTTCAAAACTGAATACGTACGAAAATTATTATATATAACGTCATCAATCATCATTCTAAATTTGGGCTCATAAATTTTCCTATGACTCGCAAATGAAATTAAGTCGTAATCAAGTTTACTGTTCCTCCAGAACTCAAGAAATTCAGAGAAATCCAGTTCAGCAGTTTCCTGATAGGTCAAATATCCTGCAAGGATGATATATTTGAAATGAATATGAAATCTATCCCAAAATTCTCCTTCTCTTCTGTCCAATTTAATAACTTTCCGCATCACATCTCCTACTTTCAACATCAGACTTCATTGCAATGCATAAACAGATTGTTTTTTTTTGCTGCAACAAAATTGCATACGTAAAACTTTACAACATTGACTGGGAGGGAAGGACTCTATAAACTCGGTAGGATTTATCTGGCCTCAGCATTTTGATATTGTGACCTCATCGACAAAAGTTTCTTACAAGTTTGCCAGAAGGACCTAATCTGAGCTAAACTCAGTCACCAGTCTAACCATGTTCGGCGATACTTCTTCCGAAAGGATTACCTCATATCTACATAGTTAATAGATTTCAGCATGTATACTGTTAATTGAAACGAGCCAAGGCTTGTTGCGCAGTACCCTTAAAGGACTTATCGAATAAACCTCAAGTTGGGATAAATAATTTGGTGACATAAAAGATGATGCACCTAATTCAGTGGTTGACGGTTGTACCATAATTGTTCAATATTTTATTGAGCATAATTTTGTTGTATTCTGCAAATAAAATGTTTTCATAAAAACCACAAAGTATGCTACAAATTCTTTGAGCATAATATTAATTATTAAGAAACCCAAAATGCTGTGTTTTAAATATTGTTTTTATATACCAACCTCCAAAAGTAGTTGGGGTACAATTACAATACAAATGGAAACTGCACCGTCTTTATGTAAATCTGCAGGGAGATTTCTTGAAAATCGTTAACTTGGGAATAACAATAGGAATAGTGCACGTTTACTACATTCACCTCATTGATTGCTCATAAATTCAAGAGCAGAGAGTTTTATATAGATTCATGGCGTTCCCCCTTAACGAATTTCCAACAGTCCTGTTTGCTGTTTTGGAAGAGAACTTTTTATTGGTCCAAGAAGACGCTTAAAGCCGGCTACCAATATAAAGGATATATTTGTTGGAATTTAGGAATGGTGACATGGTGTCCAGAGAAATGTAATAATTTTTGGTTTAAAACAGTCTCAAGGAATTTGATGGTTTCACGTTTTTTACGGCTACAACTTTTACGTTTGTCGCCAAATGAAACGGAGGATCCCACGCAATCGAGGGAGACTTTCATAAAGCACTGAAATTTGCAAGATGCGTTCATGTCGCAATTCACAGAAAGTAGCTACTTACTTTAGTTCGGTTTATTATTATTTCTGTTTTATTAAAGATGTGTTTTCCCTGAAGAACATTGTATGCACAATGCACATTTGATGATTTTGTGAAACTGCACAAACATTTCCGTCCAAACCTTGTCCAATTTTTTGTTCACTTTGTAATGGAAGTCAAGAAACTAAGAAAGTGCATACGGATTAAGCGATCGTTTGCTCTTGTATCCTTCTAAATCACAAGCTCCTGTCACTCCAGAAGCTTATTATCGCATTACAGCCTCCAAAACACACTACTGTCATAGATCTTTAAGGAATAAATATTATTAAGCAGCTTAGTACATTGTGCGTGCTGAATAAATATGCAAATCTAGTTAGGAACGGTCTCTGAACCTCTCCTTAGACTAGCGCAGCACAATATTGGGGAGCATCTCGTCCTGAAAAGTATTTTCCATCTAAATGAGATTCATTCATCACCAGAGTGTAGCTTATGAAGTAAAAAAAAAGTAAATTCTATTTTGGGTTGAAGAAAAGATGAATGGAAAATGGGATCCACTGGGCACTTAAAGGAACTCCCAATGAATGCGATTATCTAACTTGGATGCTGCGTCCTTTGGCTTCTGTTGCGGATAAGGATCTGCTTTCACGATTTTAAATTCTGGCCGCTGCTGATTTGATGATGAATTGTTAACGCAAAGAGGAAATTTGTAACAAATTGACGGTCAACGTGCCTTGAAAATTAATCCATCTCCGAAGTCTGTTTCTCTTCACTTGTTAAGCTTTTATGTGTGGTTTGGATTATTTTTTTCATGTTTTCCTGTAAATTCAACATGCTGCGGGGGTAAATCTCAAAGTTAATTTAGTAATTGGATCAGACCGCATTTTAAAAATGAATAAAGCCTATGATTGCTAACTGATTAGTATTTCTGCAAAATTAGTTCCACTTCGCGAACATCGGATTTTGTTATTTTATTATGACCGTCAGGGTCTGGACCAGAAGTGTCGAAGTGATCAAGAAATATGTAATCATTTCTTCTTTCGTTTTTTAGTCTCTTAAATTCAGTGAAGCATGGTTCTTGTAACAAGTGTTGTAAAATAGAATCGAATTTCGTTCGAATGTCGTTGTCGAGGTATGGTACTTCCGGTTTGGAAAAACCACTTATTGTAGGTAGTTGTGCGGAATTTGGCCACAAGAATATTGCTGAAAAGTGAAGTGCATGGAATAATTACTTAATGCTATCTCATTTCCAACTGGGGAACTTGAATTCGCTGCTGCAGTTCCACTTGGCGTTCAAGTGGTTGCTCAGTAAACTTGAATTTCACCCGAGAAGACTTCTTGTCATGCTAGCAAAGGCAGCCAAAGATAGTGAGGCGTCAATTAGCGATAAATAACCGCCGACGGGCATGGAACCGGTTACCACCTCCTGGCGGCCACAATGGATCCGTCTATCGCTGCTATGCAAAATTATACCAAATTCAATTAAAATCAGAAGTAGTATTTGAAACAAGCTATTTAACACAAGAGGGAAAAAATTTGGAGCATTTCTAAATTTTTTAACTTTATTTGGAACTTTATATGGAACCCATAAGGCCCCAACCAGTGGAAAAATCATCGAAAAAAGGGCAACGAGCTCGGTGCCGATGTCATGTATCTGATGTTCCAGGTCCCCCCTCAAATGAAGTTCCACCATTTTGCTGGGCCCCAACTCAAGCAAACTGGCTTCTACCCGCGTCTTGTATCACCAACTGGTCCCAGTTTGGGGCCCGCTCCATCGCATTGACGCACTCCAACCGCGAATCCATTACCGATATTTAACAAAGTCACCGCAGCAACTTGGTCTAGTCGTCCGTAGTACGTTGGTCAGAATGACGCCGAGGGTTAGTCCGAAATTGTTAGTGCTGTTTCTGGTATTGGGTGAGTTCCTGTTATGTATAGTGAATGCGTATCCCGAACTACAAAATGTCTGCTTTAAAAATCCCTGAAGTGTTTCGGGACATAACTCTGCCCAAACAGATTAATTAATATTCAAGGAGAGTGTTAAACAAACGTCGAGGTTATCTCTTCCGAGAAGTGAAAGTTGTGATTTGCATACGCGGCAATATTCGCGTACAACTTTTTTGTTGCTTTAAGATTTTAGCCACTGTTGAAGACTTGAAATGCCTCACGCAAAGGAATTAAATTACAAAACCTTTCAGACCCAGTTTTCATTTAAAGTGGAATGCAATTAAATACCATTGGAATTACGATGGACCCGATCCTCATCTTGGTGTAGGTCAAGACTGGTGTAATCAGTTAATAAATCTCCTTTCGATGTATTTCAGTTATAATAAAATTAGTGCAACAGTATTTATTGTTGGACATGGACACTTTTTTCAAGGTCAATAGCGTATCATATTTCAGTTGCCAAGCGCCGGAAAACACTTTCCAATTGCTCTGAAATTCCATCACTAGATCAGGGTTGTTGCATAATAAGACTTTCATATTTCGGTGGAACTATTTTACTAACATTAAATTTTTGATTTTTGATGTTGTTTTAATAGTTTCTCATTTTTAAAACTATTTACTGTTAATGTAAAATATTTAATTATGTATTATTGAAGAATATTGAATGTGTTTTCAAATACTGTAGAAATTTGAAAGAAACTTCATATGTACCTATAACAAAAGATTATTTCTTCTTACACATTTTCTGCAGGAACAGGAGTATCCATTATTGTTTTAATTCTCTGAACAATTAGAATATTCTCTTTACATACCCAAAAAAGTATGTTTGTAGCTGAAACTTGAGTAATTTCAGGACATCATTTTATTTACAAATACAATTTCAATTAGAAGATTCAGAATTCCAACAAAGCTATTAGCTGTGACTCCTTGTTTAAACAATTATGTATTGTACAACGCCCATGAAATTCTTTAATGTGTTCCATAAGCAAAAGACTTACAATTCCATTATTTAATAAAATGTGTAGGAATGCAATGAATTTTGAAGTAGCCACAACTGTTTGTAGATTCCGTGTAAAACAAAAACAATATATTTATTTCATAAAACTCCACCTGAGTGTCTTAATTAGTTACTGGATGCCACTAAACAAATGACACCACACAGCATTGTACATTTGTACCCCTTGTATCTTTCACCACCCGGTCTTGAGTTGGCTTTGATATTGAAAGGCTGAAAGCTAATTCCAGTGGAATTTAAACGAGCACTCGTACAACTTTGCGGTTACAATATTATATTTTTTTCTTGCTCTTGTCCACGAAGCGGAGCGAACCCGAAAGCAAAAGGCAAACAAGTCATAAGGAAAATGCAAAATACATTTCCCGATGCAGTGCAAGCATAACGACATAGTTGACGGTATCGTCATAGCTGTGCGGCAAGTTACAAGGTAGACAAGTTTTCCCCCAGAGCGCACGGTAGGAAGGAAAACTCGAGTTAACAATAAATGCCAGCTAGTGATGCAATCAGCAATGTGATATGCTTCAATTGCAGTCCTGAGGTCCTTAAAATTCAGTCGCTGGTAAGATCTCTGGCGCTGCACCACAAACTGCTTTGGTCCATCTCAACGTTCCATCCTTTCATCCTTTTGTCAAAGAACCGAATTCTGAGAGGAGTCACCAGACAGTATACTGTGTACAGTTGATGACGTCCGCGCATCACCGCCGTGGAGTAAAGTCACTGCCTTATGCCTTTGTAAGGAGTAAGGACTCAAAAATTAATGGCCATCAGCATCAGCATTAAGCGGTTGCTGGCGAAATTTTCGTGTTTTGAATTTTAATCGTCGTAAATGGCTTCTAATCGCTCTTTCCATGGTATCATCGTATCGACTCTGTTCTGTGTCATGCTTAGCCAATGAGTAGTGATAGTTTCGTCCCCCTTTTACCCTCTTTGCATCCCAAAACCACTGAACATTCTGGAACCGTTGCTCCGAAGTCTGGGAAACTAGCTTCAAATCATAAGATTGAAAAATGAGGATGGATTCTGCATTTTTAACTTCCAACGATTCTTGAGTGTTTTCACAAATTCCGTTCGGTTTCAAAAGTTCGATTCACATTTTCGGTAGGTACAGATTATGTATGCAAATGTGCAGAGGTAACTGCTCCGAATGACTGTGTAAACTCGGCAGAAATACTTTAGATGCAGCTTTAACTTAATCTTACTCTGACATAGGTGCATTGCTATTCGACCGTTGTGCAGCATAAAATTTTAACGTCTTTACATAAACCACAGCTGCGTCTTTTTACTCTGCCGTACATTGTCTGTAAAAGTTGTCATAGCGTTCGTGAATTTTGTTCAGAGTTTCTTAGTAAAATTTTTGTAAAATCTTTCAGAAACCTACACTCACTGCTCATTGTATATGATTATATGTATATTTTATTAGCTGTAGCACAAGCTCTAGATGCGAAACGTGGTGCTAAACAAACTGATCCAAAGGATGATGGAACAACCGACGAATGTCCAGAGTTAGATGGTTTCTTTGCCGATGCAGAACAATGCGACAAATACTATGCTTGTGTGTAAGTACACCAGGAAAATTGTATTTTCTTATTAAATTCAATTTTACCAAATTGAAATGCTTTTAGGGATGGTGCCATAACAGAAAAGCTTTGTCCTGATGGAATGGTATTCAACGATTTCAGCCCGGACCAGGAAAAATGTGACCTCCCCTATAACATCGACTGTTCCAAAAGATCCAAATTACGTAAGTTTTAATTAAATTAATTCAAATGTTAATTGTTATCGATCGCGTCCCTAAGCTTTGATGTGTCGGATTGTTCCTGGAATTTTTCATACAAAGCGGGTGGAAGGTCCTCGCTTGATATTCGAGATACACTTAAATAAAATTCAAAACTGATTTCTGAAAATAAAATCAAAATAGAATCATTTACAGCCAGAGGCGTTTGTGTTGGTATAATACAACCATTTATAGTACGCCACAGACTGCTTTTAATCCGTGTTTATTGATAAAATTTTATCATTGGGATTACTTTGTGTTGTTGGTTTAGATAATCCCGTCGTTTTATCATTGGCATAACATAGCACCGGGATGCCAACCCTATTATCCACGTTTGTTGACCCAAAAATATGAGGGTGTAATCATCAACAATTATGTTGTCCCCTAAAACATAGATAAACAGTCTTCCTCTGGCCGGCCTTTCCATTTTCATCAATCTATCTTTCAATATGTCCTTGT
Source organism: Leptogaster cylindrica (assembly GCA_963082835.1). Taxonomy (NCBI): domain Eukaryota; kingdom Metazoa; phylum Arthropoda; class Insecta; order Diptera; family Asilidae; genus Leptogaster; species Leptogaster cylindrica. Next base: position 19,948,670 of record OY720105.1, on the reverse strand, counting down.
TTTATGCTCCTGTGTTAGCTTCTGTCAGGACAATTACTAAAATAATCAACTTGTTCCGGCAGAAAACTTAATTTTATATCGAATGTCTATTACTAATGCATCTTTCCCACAGAGGAGCCTATTCCGAGCCTTCATTGTCCCAGACAAAATGGTTACTTTGGACACGAGGACAAAGGGGTGTGTGACAAGTTCTACTACTGCGTCGATGGAAAATTCAACATGATTACTTGTCCGGGTGGTCTAGTGTTCAACCCGAAAACTGGAATTTGTACATGGCCAGATGAGGCTCACAAACTGGGCTGCTCGTCCGAGGATGTATTCCAGTTCACTTGCCCCAAAGTTAACGAGTCTGTCGGTCAAACTCACCCCCGCTATTCTGATCCGGATGATTGTCAATTCTTCTACGTCTGCATCAACGGCGAAGTGCCACGTCGAAATGGCTGCAAATTGGGTCAGGTATTCGACGATGAGAGCAAACGTTGCGAATGGGCAAGAAAAGTCCCTGAATGGTGAATATGTCCTTTCAATATTTCTTTTATGTATTTTAATTTTGAATTTAATTTAAAGCGCTGATTGGTATAAGGATCGCCTGACGGATGCTGAACTCGATGAACTAGAAAATCCAAAACCAAAGAACAAGACTTCGAACCGCACCAAGGGTCCTTCGAGAAGGAAACAACCCAAGAAACAAGTAATCGTCGTTGAAGAAGAAGATGCGGAAAGATAAACTTATGTTGTTTGGTTAAAATAAAATTTTAAAAAAATAATTTAACAACATATTTTATATATATTATGACTCTTTGATAAATGCGACAATCCCAAACATGAAAGTTCAAATTATTTAATTTGTCCGCAATACTCGAAGGATTTCATTTTAAATCAATCTTTTTATTAACATCATTCTGACAAATTTGCTGCAATAAAATTTATGTAAAGTGAAATAAAATACAGCAAAAATCCAAACAGGATAAATTGAATAAACTTGGGCAAATACTCGTGTAAAAATCGTAACTCATTTCACTTGACATTGTCACAATTTTCCCTTGTTTCATTTTGCCGAAAGCAGTGATAAATGAAAACGACAAGCTGTGGTGGTGGGTGGTGGCAATTAAAGCGTGTCCGTGCAAATGCAGCCGCAGAATTATTTGGTTTGGTATTTTGCAAATTTTAAATTAGTTGCATACACAGTATATTTTGTTTTTTAAAAAAATTCAATTGCAGGGAAATTGAATGGTATAAAAACATTTGGAAAGAACTTTTTAAATTTAAAAAAAGAATCTGATTTTAAAACAGCTTGTAGAAGCAATGCATAATATCCTGCGATGCGACGACAAATGAACTAACTGCAGTAATTCCTTCAAACAAATCTAAAATTATTTGCTTTCTTCATTTTGAGTTAATCACGAAAGCATTTGTACACAGTACACATTTATAAAATCTATTATTCAATTTTCTTAATTTCAATAAATTCTGTGTAAAAAATGAAGAAGATTAAACAAAGCATTAATCGTGTAATGAAAAACTTTTCAATTGGCTGTGAAATAGTATGTTCAATATGCCGCGAAATTCTACAAGGATATTTGCAATAATGTTTACACATTTTAAAGTATTTCGGATATCACCCTGCCTGAGCTTAACATTCCCAATTTAAACCCTTTTACCGAATGTGCATGTCCTCATCGGAATTAAGCGATTTCAGCTTTCTCTCGGCACTTCAATTCCATGAGACCAATGAATTTTTCACATGTTTGGCCTGCGAATAGCGAATGCCACTGGGAAAAAATTTTCAACGGTCAAAAAAAAGAAAACAATAACAAAAGCGGAAGAACACATCAGCCAAAATGATCAGCCCCACCAGTTGAAAAGGATCAGAGCGTTAACTGCAGCCCATTATGCACTTTCCAGCAGTGAACGTCGATGACTCCGAATAGGAAGCGTTTTATTGATTGATGATTGGGAAGCTATCTATCTCAAAACTATTCAGATCCCCAACCACCAGTGGAGGCGAAATTAAGGGATTTCGCTCTTTTGCCCAGTCCACTGCTCCTAAACAGTCTGCATGAGATTGATTTGACTGTCGAGGCGTCCTCGCCACCTCCGCCAGGGACCAATAAAAGGGCTACCAAACGATGATTGCCTTGCTTACATAACGCATTCATAATTATTCAGGTTATGGGGAGTTCTTAGGCTGTTCAAGCGCACCGGAAAGTAAAATTGATCCTAATGCATATTATTGAAGGCACTAGCCTGAGTTAGAGACAGAGAGTGGTTTGTAATGTTCAGCACATGCTGGATACACGCGGGAGTAATTGATTTTCTATGAATTATGTTCACAAAAGACTCATGCTGCCGCATTAAGGACAGACAACTAGAAATACATATAAATTAAAATATCCTGTACTGAGGTCCCAACAAGGAAAGGGAGAGATAATGAATTAATCAAAGCACAAGTTAACGATATTTGATTACTTGTCCCTCAGCAGTTATTATTTTCAATTCGAGACTTCCTGTCTAAGTGTAATATTCAGCAATGTTTCAAACAATGTAAGTCAACAATAAAAAGAATTCCACTTGTGTCAATTTGACTGAATTTATATTGAAAGACCGTAAAATACATTCGGGAGCCATTCGTCATTTATCTGTTTCAAAAAGACACCTGCTTCCTTGAACTGCAATTGCAATAAATGATTTCTCTGCAGTACAAACCGGATGCCTGCACAATAGTTTCCATAATTCATATTGATCCAGAGGTTCAGAATAAGAGCTCACCCTCCACGTGAATTACCTACCGTTCTACCCCTCAAAATCGCAACAACCCTCACAATGCACAGCATCAAGGACTGCATATATATACTGTATAGTGTATAGTGTGCCGCAATTAATCTTGGCCAAAGATTTACTCTGAGAAATGGTCTTTGTGAAAATATTATGAAATTACTTTTCACTAGTTCAGGACATCAGGAATACCGATCATCCCCTGCCTTTGTTTTCCACTACAAGTCACAAGCTTCATGTTCTCGGCAATTCATTTAATAAATTACGTGCAATCATACAAATGTTACTGCCATATTTCCAAAGCTCTTGTTGGCCAATTTAATGCCACATTTACAGTAAGGATAAACTTAAGTCCAGAATACAGTTTTCAATAAAGTATCATGGACTTGAACAGTGCGGCAAGGCTCCTGGGAAATGAGATCCTTGTTACAAGTTTATAAACCAAAATAGACGTACTCTCAACATTTAAAACCATACGAACCGATTTCTGTCTGAAGTTGGAACATCAAACGCATTGTTTATTAATAATAAGGGATGATTTTGAAACAAGATTTTCTAGTACAATCCTCAATTGCATGATATTTTCGATATACTGTGGGATTTTGACAAACCACATTTTCAGGATACAATCGCATTTTGCAACGAAGGATAAGTGATAACGTGGTTTATATTGTTCCGTTATTCCATTTGGACTGAACTAACGGTTCTTTGTATTTAGAAATTCTAGAGTTATTAATTTCGAATTATGAGTGATCTTTGTAAACAAATTTAAATACCTTATTAACGCAAAATTGTTTTAAAAAAGAAATTAAACAATACCAATAAAATTCTCTGGCACATTATTTAATTGCACAATAAATCACTGAATCGAGTGAAACATGAAAACCAATGTAATTTAAAGTTATTTCTAAAAAATAGTAATACTTTTGGTTCGGTCAGCATTTCGAAAAATTCTAAAATTCATTGTTCGTGGCTCGTGCGGCCTTAACACAGGGCAATCCTTTCCTGGCAGAACAACGTGTAAACTATTCTGGATTACACTAGTTTCCCGGTTTCAATGTCTTACCCATTGTCGCCTACGCCTTAATGGAAAATGTGCTTTACAATACCGTGAAAGGAAGACGAATTGACAGCAAACGATTCATTCAACATTGAGGGCATTGCACCCTGGGATATGTAGTGGGATGCCCCCGTCAAACCCACAGTCACCTCATTACGACAGAATTACATTGCTAAGCTCGGGGGTAAAATCTGAACCGAAATGGATGGTTAATTTTCTACCACCCTTTTTTAACATGAAGGCAGTGCTTTTGTACAGCAACTCTAATACCATAAACGACCAAAACTTCTAATTGTTGTAATTTTATCCTGATTTTTTTTATGGAAAACTGTTGGATAAGCGAAAAATAAATTTATTACTTACAAAATGCTTCGAGGTTACTTTCTTATTTATTTCTTTATTTTTTTTTTTTTTTCATAGCCGTGACTAGCAGATCCTGAAAACACATTTAAGGGCAACGACTCATAACCAAACATAAATTCATTATGAACTAAAGTAACTGCAGTAAGTTCATTATACCATAGGGAACGCGAAAATCAACGTGCTCAACAAAATCTTCAAGTTGCGAGAAGCGGTTATCCCCCGGGGAAGGACTCGTCTCCTGCAATATGCAAGACGTAGAACCCGAACGTTTATGGATATTAATCAATAAAAAGCGCCGATGAAATGGTTCAGTTTAAACTTTTCACGGAATATCTATATCATGGACATACAAAGCATGATGCAAGATTTGCAGCCGTTCCTCTGCAGAGCAATGAAAACCTCAGGGCAGTTTTGAACACAAAAACTGAAGAAAAAATATACATATGTATTATATATTGAAAGATGATACCTGAAACCTTTCTAAAAATATTCTATTGCAATTTTTCGAAAAGAATTACAACTTTTTCTATTTATATTTAACAAAAGTACTTTTAGAAGTTTCCACCAAAGGAACATGGTGGAAAAGTTTGTTTTTAGTTCATAAGACAAAAAAACTTCATTGACGTGGAAAGCGCATGGATGTGTTATCCTTGTGCAGTAGGTACACGAATGAATGAAAGCTCGCGTCCTGAGAGAAAAACTAAATCCATGAAATTGATTGAAGCTCAAAAAGTGAATGAAAGTTAGCCAAAATTAGTTTTTTGTGCAGTGAACCGACTCCGAAAACATTTTATTGGCAATGCTTTTATTGCATAAATGATTGTTTACGAAGATGGACTTAAGAAAATCGCGTTATCTTTAATTAGCACAGTTTTTTTTATGCTACACGATCAGAAAGGCAAATTTCGCAATGATTGCGAAAATATGTTAAATAGGTATAACGACATCAACAGAATTCGTTAAATTATTACGTCGTGAAATCAACAGAAATTCATAAATGTTGAAGAGTCCCTTTTTGAATCAAAATTTTCCATTCCAACACTTATCAACCCTTCCAGGCAAAATATTCAAACTGTTATGTTGTATTGGTTGGGGTTTGACTAAGAAGCACGTAAGAAACATGATCAACAGCGGCGTCTTGGCGAAGTATGGAACCGAAAAATATACTTCAAATTAATGGATTCCATTAAGGTTGACATATTTGGGGCAATAAAATATTTCATCGTGGGCGGAACTTGTTTACACACAACGGTGGCGATTTTATTCCTAAAATCACGACAATTTGGGCGAATTAAAAAATCGTAAACCCTTTCAGACGTGAAACGTTTTAATGAATTTTATTAACATTTTTGGCTTAGCTGGGAAACATTGCGGTTGTATTTAAGAGAAATTATTTACGCCAATGTAAACCAAGTGGACGATTAAACAAAAGCCAGAGATGATGTGAACTTCTGAGCTCGATTCTTAAATATAAATGATTCATATATAGCAACCTGAACAGGCTGAACAGATGGCACCAGCAACCAAAATCCAGGGGGTCACAGTTCACTGTAGGCCCAGAGGAAATCTCGGTGACTCGCTACGATAAGGGTGAAGAAAATGAATTAATGTGTGTGCAGTGAACCCTTTCGCTTAATCGGTTACTCCATTAATTACAAATCTTTATGAGGATAATTTAGTAGAAGAACTTGAATTTAGATCCTGCAGTATTTGACGATGATAGCTGAAATTCAACCTGGATTTTTTAAATGTTACACTTTTTTTTCACTTTTTTTTTTATAAAAATCCTTTCAGTTTACCCGGTAATTGTCGTTTTCAACTTTAATGCAACTTTATGAAACTCTGCATTTCCACAAAACTTTATTTAGAAATATTCCATAAATCACGAAAATTTATTGGGGTGACGACATAAATCACAGATGCTCACTTCTACATTTTCGTTCTATATGTGTATGTGTAACAAATCTGTGAGGACAGAGGTAATATTTTTCCAGGCTTGGGGATATGAAGACACTTTACCGAGAATTACCAACAAATTAACGTTAATATTTTAGCATGAAACCTAAAGTACCTAGGCGTTGTTTTAATTCCCTGTGTTTTTATATATCGTTTTTTTAATCTTTTAGGCATAGAAATATAATTAAAACTAGTACGGAAAGTACCTATAATTTGTTTAGGCCAATTATAAAATACCTCAGATGTCGGAAAACAGTTTTAAGAAAAAAGAGAAGTTTTTTAAGAAATCGTGTAAAAAATCCAAATTTCCCATCGTTCTAAATTATTGAAAACGCTACCAAAGGAAAAATTTTGTTATCTGTAAAATTTTATGATCGCATAAAAACAGTTCCGTTCATATTATTAGTAGGTACATGTAATATCTAATATCTATTTATAACAATATTTAACGAAAGAAAGTTGATATGTAAATATTCAGTAAACAATATCAACATTTTTGTATGAAAACGATTCAGACTTATATGGCAACACTATGGAGTTGCTCAATTTCGATCATCTTCGGACTTGACCTTACAATTTTAACGATGTAATTAATAATTATTCTACCCAATTTCAATCCTACAGCTAGAAGCATTCTCGAGTTATCGTCTGGACAGACAGACAGAGAGACAGACATCCATAAAACGGTTTCTTTTCACTTCCCAAACAGGAATATATAGTACTTTTTTTTATCACCATTATTTCTTATCGTTGCAAATGTTTGCTCAGTACTAATACACTCTAAAAATCTAAGGTATAAAAAGTATATTATTTACCGCCTGCTTATGACCTTTAAATATTAAAAAATTATAATAGTGATATACATATTAGGGTGTACCTTCTATTTGTAGCACTCAAGCAAGTGACTTTTCTCTGTACTCTGCTTAAGCTTTACGATCACTTTTCTTTTGGCATTTCATATTGCATTTTAATATACTTCAAGGTTTGCTACGTCACGATTCGAGAACTTGAAATGAACAATCATGACTGCAAAACATCATTTTCAACCCGGCACAATGTAGTTATGCAGTAAGCGGTAGAATGAGGTCACCCCGTGATCTAACTATAAATAGTACAAATTTCATCTGCTTAGTGTTCATCATTCCTGTACTAATTGTAAGTGTAAGAAAGACTGAACGAAAGCAAATCAGTTAAAGTTCCAAACAATAATTAGTACTTGCGTTCTTATATCTTCTTCTTTTAGGTAGATTTCGAAGAAAATTCTACCTATGGAGATCGATACCATGTCACGACTTTCGAAAAATTCTTTCATAGTTTTTTGTTTCATGCCTCCTTGGTACGAAACCACCCCTCGTTCGAAAGTTTATATATATATATATATATATATATATCTATATATATAAAAATCAATTGCATTGCGTTAGTCTCGCAAAAACTCGAGAACGGCTCGAGCGATTTGAATGATTCTTTTTTAGTTTGATTTGTATCAAAATAGGGGTAGTTTGGGAAAAAAGAAAATTCGGAAAAACACAAAGGGAAAGCCGGAAAATCGAAAAAATCGTGGTTTGCGTTTTGTATGAGAATGCACTATTCACCACCAGACGGTGTTGGTGGCGTGGCGGGCCTGTTGTTTGACAGCTCGATTCGATTCGATTATTCACACTCAATTCAATGATTCGATAATTCGATTATTCACACCGTGCGGTTGTGCTCAAACACTGAAATCTAATAAATTTAAAATTGTTTTTCATCAAAAAGTTAGTGCATTTTGAGAATAGATTTTTTAAAGCGAATTTAATTACATTTTGCATACAATCATTTTGATCAGCCCTTCCATTAAGGTAAATTGACTTTGCAGTTTTAGACATAAGCACAAATTCAAACCACTGCACCAGTTCCATGAAATTTAGAATACTTCTACAACTTTCCTAATAGGTGATCGCTGAGAATCAGAGAAATTCAACTTTTAAGGGGTGAAAACGGGCGGAAACTGCAAAATAGAGGCGGGCAATTACCAGAAATGATGGTTTTTAGGGAAGCACTCTGCACAAAAAAATTAAAACATTCAAGAGCGAACGTTAAATAAGATCAAATGACTGACTCCGTCTACCTCATACGCCAATATGCCATTACCCGAGGGAGGTGGTAGGAACAAACGGTTTTTACATGTATATTGTATATGACGGTTTGTTTGACAATAGATGTGCAGAATAATGTTTTACCTTTTGCTAATTTTTAATCCAGCTTATTAAATATACCCAATATTTTTACTTTGTGGAACACCGTAGCAAAGCACGGATATTGAATATTGATGATAAAGCATATCCGTGTAAAGCAGGGTAGATCACCTATACACTAACAATAAGACAGTTCCGTAACTGACTGGCAGACAACGCACGGACTAAACCGCTGGACCTAGAAAGCTGAAATTTTGCATAGAGGTTCCCCAAGGAGCACTAAAGCCGAATTTTTTGAAATGCCATACCTAAGTTTGGTTAGAAATCCGCCATATTATAAGTAAAAAATTCAAAAAAATTGTTATTTGCCCTTTTGTTAAAAATAAAGAAATACCTGTATCAGAGTTTTTTGAAATTCCACCCCTGGGGTAATCTGGGGGTTGAAAGTTTCTATGAAAATTCCCCATTGTTGAAGTAAGAAAATCATAAAAATTGGTATGCCTTTTTGGTTTGAAACAAACTATACCGACTTCTATCCGAATTCAACTCCTCGAAACCACCCTTTACTGAAGAAAACTAAATAACTATTATTTTGACCCGTCCTACGGGAAACGGTTCTATGTAATATATATCGCGTTTGGGGGCAGTTGTAAATTCAAAAAGTACTGTGATGTACATTATATTATTATTTTCACAGTCCCGGGTGAAAACGGGTAGACCTGCTAGTATATATATATATATATATTTACACGTTAGCGGCCGTATTTTTGAAGATATTCGAACCAAATTTTAATATGTTATTTCTGGGGTTAATAGCTCGGTTAAGTTCGTTAATGAGCAAAATCGCCCCAAGGGGGTGGCTGGGGGATGGAGTTGACATTTTTTAAAAATTACATCTCGGCCCTTATGAAGTTTAGTGAGAAACTTTATTAGCATAAATGAGAGTGCTCTCCATGAGGTTAACGGTGATGCCACAAAATTAGGGGTTGGTGGGGTAGGGGTGGCGATGTAAATTCGAATTTTTCTAAACCACATCTTGTGGGGTATCGTTGAAAAGCTCTTGACGAGTAGTTTATTAATCCATTACCAGTTTCTCGATTTTGAAATAAATTACCCCAATAAACGGAATCAAAACATTTCGAAATCTATCTCAGCCTGTAGGCCTGCCGAAAGGGATTTTTATATTCTGTTCTCTTTCCATTTATTTCCGTCCTCCCATGGAGACTAGGTAGGGAGAACAGCTGACACCTACCTTCGAGCATATACCCCGACAATTAAAAAATTGTATATCTTGCAAAAGCCCTTTTACGTTATGCACTATATATAGATATACTACTCTACTCATTATTTAGGTATTTTTAATGAAATGTAAATATTTGTTAATGAAACGCAGGAGACTGATATAACAGTAATTTTTGAAATTTTCTGTGTTGAATATCTATTTTTAAAACGTTTTCCGTAATTTTTTCGGTAAAAACCTTCAGAATACGAATTTTGCTCCTTCTGAAATCTTAACTGCGACTGGCCCTCAAAGCAAAAAGGTTTAAAGTGGCATTAAATTCTGATTAAAGCAGTCCCTTTTTGTTGTCGGGGTAAGTAGAAACAACAACTATCCTATTCAAAGATGTTATCATACAACTTTTGGATGATTCCAACCTAAGTCAAATCCTTGATTACAATTCGGGTTCATTGGGATAACATAGGCACCCCCAGGCAATACCCGACTCCACTCAATTTACCTCCCTCAAATCAGCTACCTTATGATTCTGCACAGGCACCACTGTCACTCTGATAAATATTGTGTCTACCGTTCCTCCGTTATCCCTTTGAGTTGTTTCTCGTCTCCTGCTTCTGGTGAAACTGCAGAAGGCAATCTTCTAGGGACAAAATCTGAAAGCCGTCACAAACACATATTCCAATTTTCTTATCACTTTATGATTCGGATTTTTCAATATCATTTGAGGATAATTTCAAACAGTAATTCGTTGTTAAAGTGTGACAAGAATTTATCCAACGGAAGGTTTTAAGCGTGTTTTAAGTATTTCACAATTGAATTCAACTGAAAATAAAATTAACGAACAAGGGATTTTGGGTTGTTAATTTGTCGCACTCCAATATGATAGATGGTAAAAATAAGTAAATTTTAATATTCCCGCATATTGATATTGGTTGGGAATATTTTTTATGACCATTGATAAATTTAATTAGTGCGTGACATATCAACACGATTGTACAAATTAGCATATTCCCTGGCTTCTGTTGGTGATATATTGCTAGAACTTCATTGAGCCAGTCACTTTCAACTGAAATATGGTCATGACAATTTTATTAATTTATTTATAGATTTTTGTTATTACATAAATCTGATCGGATATTGCGGAGGGCATATTATTTAAAACCTACTGTCATTGAAAAAAAGCAAATATGTAACATGATTTTATGGTAACTGATTGAAAGCAGAGATGATAAAATAAAGAAATAAATATTCAGTAATCTCTGTGGAATTTGGAAGTGATTTTCCTAAAATCGCTGCAATGAATTTAGTGGAACTTCTGAAGTAAAATAAGACTTAAGTCTGCAATGTTAAGAAGTAGGTAATTAATTAAAAATCAAAGCTGTGTTTTATTATAATAGACTCCAGAAAGGAAAGTAAATGTAGACTCGCAATTTTTTTGATTTTAATTAACAATCCGAACCATTCTTCTCTTTTACATGCGACATTTTGAAAATTTCTTTAAACATCCCAAGATTTCCTTACTTCAAAGACTTCATCATCGGTGAAGAACTTTTGTGATAATTCCCTAGGAATGTCACACAAATTAATACACAGGAATAAAACCTCAATATATAAGGGGAATTTAACTTAACTTAAGGACGCGATCAATATAAGCATCGATAAAAAAAAAAAAAGACCGCCACATGAAGTTCAAAGGTGGAAGTGAAATCGAATTCACTGATTTTCATTACGCCCACAATTAATTCCAACACCCCGATTCCTTGCGCCCGAAACCATTCCTTTGAGTAATTGAATTTTCCTCTACTTTGGCCCTCCACTGTAATTTTCATTAGACGCCACTTAATCGATTGCCATAAGATGTGTGTGCTTCTACCACTCCGGGGATGCTTGGAGGTGGTGATAGAATCTTCTGGGCCAACTGAATCGAATACGAATTTACTAAAGGCCCAAGGAAGTGCCATGAGCAGGCGTGAGGCAGGTCTTCTTAATGTTTGGTTATCAATAAATCCATAGATAAAAGTTGTTGTTGCCAACTTTATGGCTTTCAACATTTTACTATTAATTACAGCACTCTGGCATTATAGGGAGGCGCACTTGTGCTCGGTCAGCCTGATAAATACCCGCAGGACTAACAACTGTGTGCAAATGATGTTTACTATGGACCATATGATCTTTTCAAGATGGCGAAACTTTTGTACACATAAAACTCGTGGGACAACAAACCACACAGATGTGATTGTGCTTTTTCCTTGATCCCAAATGCAATAATTGGAAATGAAAAGGTGATAAATAATTTTGTGATCATAAACACTTGTTTAAAGAAAGACTCTTTTCACAATTTCTAGAATTTTTTGTTTACATTTAGGTAACAAAGTTTAGGTATGTATTTCTTGTATGTGGGAAATTTTTTTATGCGGCAATGTTCCTGTTCAAAGGATTAAGGAACCCCTAATTATAATTTATCCGTATATAAGATTTTTACTATATAAAGTAAAACAGTTCGTTTTCTATCATCTTGCGGAAGAAATAGAAAAAAAAACTTGTTCTCTTTTTCATTATCATTAAAACTTGTTTTGTAATAATGATATGTTTTTAATCAAAAAGAAAATTTTAATTGTAAGGTATTGTTTTCAATTGGTGTAAATTTTATTAAAATTCTCTTGAGGTCTGGTCTTACATTCTATGACATACTTAAATTTACAACAGAAAGGAACCAATTTTTTTTAACCCCAGTCTGAAAGGATTAGTTTGAGTGGATTTACAAAGAGCTTGTGAAAACTGTACCTTCATTGAAATGTTTTCCGATTTGTTTGTCAAGTAAAAAGTTAATGAATAAATCATTAATGACTTCAGGCCTGTGCTCCTGTTTCTTTGTTGTTGTTTTTTTTACATAGAACACTCTTCAATTTCCTATTCATGAAGTCTCTTTTATGCAAGTATCCCGCTTGACCTAATTGACTGATGAAGTTGAAGTGTAGCCCTCGTCAACAGCATTGACTACTAAATTCCTAAAGAAAGTAACTGAAACAAAATATGACTCGAGAGGAAATTTAGAAATGCTTTAATTTTTTATAGTTTAGAGGTACAAAATCTCAGATGGTGTGAGTAGATGCGAAATAAATTTATTAAATATGTATTATGAATTCTCAACTTAACGAAACTTTCGGATGTCAATTGACTTATTGAACATTGAAAATGCACTAAACCACTAATGTAAGCTACTGTTCAGTTCGCGTCGTCAAAATCGTTTAATAAAGCTAAGCAACAGACATCGAATAATTTGATTTTGTTCCAGACTTTTTTATGCGATTGTTATCAAAAACCGTTTCATTACTTCAGGGCAAAATTAAATGAAATCCAAATCAATCTTCTTAAGAGTTTAAAATCGTCTTTAAATGTTCATCTAATTTCACTAATTTCATAAAAATTTACAAAATCTACTTAACTTAAGTGCAATTTAAATATTAAGAAAACTTTTTTATCGCAATCCGGAAAAAAATGAAAAAATTCCGGTAAAGTAAAGTGGAAAAATTATGGTTCTGTTTTACAATTGTAATATGAAAAATAACTAAAAATGGCGCCAAAGACTTGTGTGCTAATGACTACTAGGAAATCTGTATAATTAACGTGCTCCAAGAGATACCGGAAAATCTGTTCACGTTGTAAAAAAAAAATATTTAAGCGTAATATTACTCATCTTGTAAAATGTACAGAAATAGAATACATTAACCGTTTAACAACACGAACTAGCTCCGGTGGCACTGGACAGCAATTTGCATCCTTGAATTCCGCAACGTTCTGGTTAAAGGTGCAATTATGAAAATTGTCCCAGCGAAGAAGTTCTTTGAAAGTTGTTTTAAATCCTGCTCAATTTCTGTGAGGCATTTTGTATTCCGTGCTGGAAATTAGTCAAATTATAATTGCTAAATTGTACCTAGTTCAATTTTATTTTTATTCTTTGAAATTTGCATTAACTAAAGTACAGGAAAGGTTTAAAATTTAATAAATGTTCAACTCTCTATAAATGTAATTTTACAATGTTAAAAATGAAAATTCTGATAAAACAAACCAAAGAAAACTTTCACATTTTTTGCTGCTCAGACGTTGACTTTTCGCTCTTAACTAAATTTTCCAAAGATTTCCCTAATAAAAATAATCCAACGCTGCCAGTTTTTAAGTTCAAGAAGAGCATTTAACTCAAGCACTGCTTAAAGTTGGAATCGGAAATGTTTAAAATTTTATCCAACTTTGACAATTCTTAAAGAATCATTGCTCATGTTACTTTCTGGTTCACCCTGAAGTAGTAAAAATAGCTGAAATATATTTCATTATCCATTCCAACATTTTCTTCAGGACCTCGTGGTGTACATTTTTGCATTGAATTTATTTCCCAGTGTACCCGAAACCGTATTTGAGATTTGCAAGGAGTCGAAATATATGTGTTTTTGGTCAACCGTGCTTAACTCTGCTTCATTGAGTCCTGGTTACATTTTGTGTATTTATGAATCCTGCAGTATCCCTTCAGTATGGGAATCGATAGCATTTGACGCAAATGTTTCTTACGTGACGTTCATTTCGTTTTCGGTTTACACAAGATTCCGAATCCCTTCAGGCCAATACGAGTAATTCTCTCCTTCTTTCAAGTACGTGTTGATAAAAGTGTGGTTGGGGTGATCAGATCTCCACTCCTCCTTGGTAGGACGATATAGCATATAGACAAATTCCGAACACCAGTCCATCCTGTCCTCACCATTGCCAGCCACTAGAAATAAAATCAACGTCATAAAGTCAATTTATTTTTGGGGTTCGATGTGCGATAGGTTTTTGTTGATGTACCAAACTCAGTGTTACGTTTTACGAATGTGTGATTCTTAAACAAAAACATGACGACATTAGTCTAGAATAGCAAAAAAAAAAACAAAAAACTTTCCAGGATTTGCCAAAATTTTTATAAGGGTAGTTTCTTGGGCAAAGTGTTATAGTCCGTTTCTTGCGGTACATTGTTGGGAATTTATCACCCAATACGGTCAATCAAATTTCTCCTAGAGCACTTGTTGGACTTCGTGGGATGAGTTTTGTTGTTTCTCACTCCAAAGTGTATTCCATTTTCAGGGATCTACTCCTGAAGATACCTTATTGACTACCATTCGTTGATACGGGAGATGATAACAAATAAAACTAGAATATCTAATCAGGCAACATACATACCTTCGCTTGATTGCTTGATAGGCCACACATATACTTGTATGCATGTACACTGTGCAGCATTACATTAAAAATAAGAATGAAACTGAAAAGTGGATAAGAATCATATTTTTTACTTAAAGAAATTCATTCACTTTACTCGATAATAAACAACAGCGAAATAAAATTACTAAAATCGCTTATTTCCTAAACCGAAATTCGTTCCAGCGTTCGTTCCTGAGCTTTACAAAAATTGCTTAAATATCCTGAACACCTGAACTCTAATTTTGTTTAATTTCCTTTTTTCGCGGAGTAATGGATGCGGTGCTGTGAAGAATATCAGGAATGAGGATCGTGAACAGTATAAAAAGCATTTCGTATGCATTCATTAGCGGACGTGATTTCTCAGTTCCCACGCACCGACGAAGGTAAATTATTTCGGAAAATTTATTTTTGCAGCGGAATCAAGAGAAGGAATGAGAGGGAATGAGTAATGCAAAATTATCCTATTGGATGGTTAAATGGGGAAAAATGAAACCAAGCAATCAAATGATAAAAGTATACCTGGAGGTAACTAAATAATTCAAAATTGATTTATCTTTAATCTAAATTAACGAAGTGGAGTGTTATGTTCATTTTTCCGCTAAAATAAAAATATTTTGAATTATTGTTATAACATTACAGTGTCAAAATCTCTATAGGTAATAAAGGAAAATATTAATGTGCAAATAATATACAGGGTGTGCTTGGCGCATGGACCGACACATTTTTTCAGAGATTGGAGGATTGCTTATAATAATAATAAATTATTCATTTATCTATATTAATAATTCATAGAATTTTATTTTAGTTTTTTTAAATTTAAATTCTAAATCTCACTTTCAGATTGTTATAACGTTTTTGTTTGTGATTAATGATTATAATATCAAATAATTATTTACTTAGGATAAAAGTACATTACAAAATTCCGCACATGTTCATTCGTGCTATTATAACCGCCAAAAACCCTGCAGGTATATACATATGTATTGTATAATATATTACTATATCAGTACCTAAATAATGTGGTTAAGGATGAAACCAAAGTTAGAAAACGATAAAAGTATTCTAATTATATATGTTGGAGAAGGAAAGGTAGTGCACGAGGGTGCACACTGTATAGGAATGAATGGAGGCGGATGAGAACCAGAATATCAGCAGTATCAATAAGAAAATAAGCATAGGTACGATAAGTGTGTCCATGGATTGAGAAAAACAAAAGTAAACATTTAGTCAACAGCTCGTAGTATTATAAAATATTAAGAGCTGCTACATAACTGTGTCTCAAGAAAATTTAAAGATTTCATAGTTCATCTTGTTAAAGATTCAGAATTCTTAAAGGCAACTCACTCTGCACAACATTCTCGCTGTACTGTGTTTTATACATCCTAACCTCGGTGACAGCTTTAAACCTCCCTCCACACATATGATTTATAGTTGTCTTAAAATCTATCCTGAAAATACCAACAGAAAGTTTTCGGTGCGATGTTCGAGCGATTTGCATAAAATGTTAACCGCATATCCTTAGAATATAAGAGGCTTATTCGCGAAAAGGATTGATATCGACCCGCAGGCGACCTTTGCTCCAATATTCAGAAGAAGGTATAACTTTCTTCTATTTTTTCTATTATATTTCAAGGTGAATTCGAAATTGGTGTTGTGTATCTTTAGTTTATTACCGCCTGTGAAAGGTGAAGTGATAAATTTTCCACTTTTTATGATTTATGTTGACCGTAGTTTTGGCATTTCTCGTATTTGATCCTTGTAAGTGATCTATAAAGCTATAAACATGAAAATTTTGTTGGAACCTATTGAAAAACAATTTCGTATAAATATCGATGAAGTAGAATTTGAGACATATTGAAGAGCATCTCTACAAATTTTTTATTGCAAATAATAAAGTATTACTTTAATACCTTACACTTTTCAACAGTCAACAGGAAAATAATGGATTTTCACACGGAACGCGGCTTATGACAGACATCCAACTTTTTCCCAGTCAGTTCCTTTATTCTCTTCGACTGGAAAAAAATATTGTATTATTTAACATATTTGTTAAATATGCATTCACGAAACATGTTTCCTATTAAATCGAACATTGTGCATCATTTTACATGTTTATTTTGTGCAAAGTGAAAAAAATAGAAAGTGACATGGCTTCAAAGGGTTAATGACATGAAAAGTCACACAGTGTTTATCATTTTGTTGTCACCATGTTTGGAACATTTGTACAGCAAACAATAATTTCTAACATCCATAAATTTTCGTTTTGGTTGAACATTTCGAAATCGATATCGAGAAATTACCGCTGAGGAGATGAAAATTCAGTAAATCCTGAATTCCTATGTTTACATGAAAAGAGCATCGAAATTGCAGCGATTGCAGACCATTTTGAATGGCAAATACGTCGCGATTCGCCTTGTATAATTTTGCATGTAAATATATTTACATAACTGTACATACTCGCGAAATATCCAACTGCAGAATGCACACTGAGAATTCCACTAAATTTATGTCCACCCCCATACACTATCCACCCTCATCGAAATGACGTGGTGACATGATCAAATCGGGACGTGATTAAATTCAAATTTTTGTTCTTTATCAAATAGTTTGATTCACCCCAAAACTGCTGGTATGTCCCACAATTGGTCTACTACTGGTGATTAGCCAATGGCAAAGATGACCATGGGGAGGTTACTCACTGCTCAATCACGCTTCATTAGCAGCTCTTTTTAAATTTTACACTTGTTTCTACATATAAACAAATCTCCCACGCCAAAAACCTCCTCCCCACCCACTTCTAGTCCAGTTTTGTAGAGTAATCAAAACATTCAACATTTTCAATTTAAGCAATGCATCCAATCGTTAAATGCGATGAAGTGAATGATTTAGTGGTTGCGAGGTAATTTTTGGCTGGAGTGCTGTTATGAAAGGATACTGAATTTCCGCCCTGACTGCACGAATTGGAGTTCAAAAGCCACTGATACAGAAACCAACGAAATTCAATGAATTCAAGTGCATTGCTGGTATCACATTTAATGCCACTTTAATTCATAAAAAGACAAACTTTTAAAGGAGTTATCGAAATGGAAAGGATACGTTTTTACTGCGATTTGTGCAAGAGAAATGAAAATGCCAATGCACCCCAATCAAGGAATATCCTTAATGAATAAATTAAATGAATGACTTACTTATTTATCAGAACGACACGTAACAGGACTTACATCAAAATGGTTGAAGATGGAAAATTCAAAGCATTTTGTTGAAGAATTTTGGTTCACTTATGCAAGAATATCCAAATTACCCGTAATTTGTCTGCACTAAATCAGTGCAGCTCTGTTGCGAAGACAAGTAAATATTTTAGGAAATTACATGGTAAAGAGCCTTTTGCATACTGTGACTATTTTTCTTGCATCAAAAGACAAATCTCGGGTTGTTAAATTTTAACTAAACTCAAAGGAGACAAACGATAAAGGTGCACAGACAGGAGAAGAAGATAAGTTACAATTTTTAGTATTTCGCCTCTGCAAAAATATATATTTTTTATTTAGACATTTCTTTAATCTAGCCCAGAGCACGATACATAACAGCAATTTCTTGCGACTTCCTTATTGCACCCGTTCAGTGCTATGTCTGGACTCCTGAGACTGTATCTTGCTATTGTTGGAATTGCAAACAAACAGGTGGATGTGTTCTATTTTCATTCTGTACAAATGCATGAATTTTGTATAATCTTGATAAAGATGTGTGGACGTTTCGAGAAATTCCTTCAAGATAAATATTTAACTTTGGAAAGGGGAAATTTACTTAGAAAACATCGAGAAGGTTTTCAAAGGGATGGACAATTTAGTCCTGCACACAGGAGAGCTTAATCTTTCCTTTTGCGGTATTTCATGGTTTCGAATTATGTGGATAACACATGCATGCTTGAAGATGAAATAATCCATGTATTGTTGGTTTGGTTTGTTTGACAATAGCTTAGATTTAATATAAAGTGGTTTAAGAAAGAGATTTCGTTGACGTATTGAAAGCTTTAATGTTTGATTGATATAAATCCGTATTTAGCTATAAATAGCTTCAAATCAAAGTTCTGATATTTATTAACTTTAATAAAGAGAGAACAGACTTTGTTTTCTACATCGTGCTCTTGGTTCTCTACAATTTTACTCCCTTACTCCTGCCGCAACGAGGAATTCCACGAATCTCCAGGAGGACTATGAATTTCGACTGAATCACTTTCAGTCAGGTACCAATTAACATTAAACTCAATCAATCTCCTTTGATAAAAATGATATTTTTCAACCTCCTAAATTCATTTTTCAGTTTTGAGTCAACAAAATTTTCTGCACTCAAAAGTGCTCGAAAAGATAACATCAGACCTTGATAACTTCTGAGTTTAATTTCGTGCAGAAATTGGTAACTTTTTCCACCTGTGATCAATATCCTCCCACTTGGATTTTTATTGTTTTCCCATTACAGCATTTTCCTGTTATTTTCTCAAAACTTTTGCCACAAAATACTGATTTTTACCATAAAAAGTTCCAACACCTCCTCATCTTTCACTTAATTCTTCGGTTTTGTCGAACAAAAACAAGTAGAAAAACAAAAAAAAACATTTCCCTTGTGTTTGCAGTTGTATACGTACTTTATTTAACTTTCATCCTTCGTGGAAGGGACCCTGATGTTCTCTCACTCGTAAGAGTGTCCTTCTGTCGAGGAAAATATCTAGACGTAGCGTGAGACAAGGCACATATTGTTTCAATATTGGGACTTCGAAATGTCGTTGATTTGAACGTATTATCCATTAATCACGCAACTTTCAAGTTGAGTATTTTTGAGAATTTTTGTGCATTTTCAACGCAACAAACGGAATTCCCAGAATGGAATTAGAAAGTATTTAAACATGAAAATTGTCACTTACAGTTCCAACATTAAATGTATTTGAACATAATTTTGCTTGGTAAAACATTGTGTGATTTTATTTTTAACCCCCGAATGCAAAAAGAGGGGTGTTATAAGTTTGATATGTCTGTGCATCTGTGTATCTGTTAATACGAGAGCCCACGACCAAAACCATGTATCATCGCGATACGGCCAAAACCATATAAAATCGATAGATTTGACGATTCTCAATACGAATAGGTGGAAAGTAACGGTCAAAAATGTCGGAACTTGATGTGAGCCCATTTCTGCTGTGTCAAAAAAAAAAGGCAGACGGTATCATCACAATACGTCTGATATTAAAAATGTACATAGCTATTGTCATTTTATTACGAAAATGTTTGTTTTCAGACATTTTCCGCGTCGGGTCTGATCTCAGCCAATTTCAAAAACGTCAAAAAATTTAGCCGCACTGTATCATAGCAATTATACGACTCAAATTTGTTTTATAAATTGCTATAGCTACACGGATTACAAAAATACCGTTTTCAGACATTTTCCGTGTCGGGTTTGACCTGAGCGAATTTTCAAAAATGTCAAAAATTTAGCAGAATGGTATCATAGCAATACGTCTGATTTTCGGAATGTAGTTGAATAATAGATCTAATATACCGAGAACGTAGTTTTCAGACAAAAATAGTGTCGGGTTTAACCAGGAGAAGATTTTCAAAAACGTCAAAAAATTTAGCCGCACTGTATCATAGCAATTATACGACTCAAATTTGTTTTATAAATTGCTATAGCTACACGGATTACAAAAATACCGTTTTCAGACATTTTCCGTGTCGGGTTTGACCTGAGCGAATTTTCAAAAATGTCAAAAATTTAGCAGAATGGTATCATAGCAATACGTCTGATTTTCGGAATGTAGTTGAATAATAGATCTAATATACCGAGAACGTAGTTTTCAGACAAAAATAGTGTCGGGTTTAACCAGGAGAAGATTTCGAAATCGAAAATTCGAAAATTTGTCTGATTAGTAAACCCCGACACTAAATTTGTCTGATATAATTTTTTTCTATATCTGGGCAACTTCTTTTACCGTGTCCATCAGTTTTCAGACGTATTGCTATGATACCGTTCGGCTAAATTTTTTGACATTTTTGAAAATTCGCTCAGATCAGACCCGACGCGGAAAATGTCTGAAAACAAACTTTTTTGCAAAAAATGACCCAAATGAACCTGTAAAAAATATTTTCAGACGGGCCGCTATAATTTATTTTTTCTGTCTCATTTTTAATTTTTTGAAACCTTCTCCTGGTTAAACCCGACACTATTTTTGTCTGAAAACTACGTTCTCGGTATATTAGATATATTATTCAACTACATTCCGAAAATCAGAGGTATTGCTATGATACAGTTCGGCTAAATTTTTTGACGTTTTTGAAAATACGCTCAGGTCAGACCCGACGCGGAAAACGTCTGAAAACAAACTTTTTGTGTTCAGAAAAATCATATCTATCAATTTTATATTGTTTTGGCCGTATCGCGATGAGACAAAAATTTTGGTCGTGGGCTCTCGTACTATGTGTATTTGTCTGTCTGTGGCATCGTAGCTCCGAAACGAATGGACCGATCATGATGCGGTTTTTTTTGTTTGAAAGCTGACGTGATCGAGATGGTTCTTAGCTACAATTTATGAAGATCTGTTCAGGCGTTTCACGGTCATCAGCACTTTTTTAACCCCCGACGCAAAAAAAAGGGTGTTATTTTTAGCTACGGTAGGGATCATCTTACACGCATAATGGGTATTTACTTTACTTTCAAACATATGTGTGACCTAACATTTGAAACAACCATGTGTGTTGGTACCACTGAGCTAATCTGATGATGGAGCTCGAAGGTTGGAGACGAAATCCTCGATTGCCTATTAGTAAACTCATCAAGCTTGGGATCATTAGATTCGTTTTAACGAGTTTTGTTCATTTCTCCTGATGAGGAGGACCTGATGCTGGAACTGGAAGGTGGCTGATGGAACCTGGAATGCCAACTAGTGACCCCATCGAGTATGAGCCCATATATGTACATTGTTAGTTATAAAGCTCGTTATTGTAGCACAACATCACAAAAAAATGGCGCGGGTGCGAAATCTATACCTTATGTTCCTTTTATTATGCAGGAGTGCGATGTCTACCCAACCCCCCGGCCGCCAGGCACCCTTTGATAACTTTACAAAAGAGTGACTTGACTTTTATGAAGAACATCAGGAAAAGCAATAGTAGTTATATTTTATAATATTAATGTCGTATTTGATGTAATTTTTCTTTAAAATTCCCACTTATCCCGAATTTTCACCGGTGCGACGCCCTTCTGTACTCCGAGCCCCGGGAAAATGATCACAACAATCGAAAAAGAAAATTAATTCTACAAAGTAATCACCTAAACATAAACGAACTACCTCTTCTTTGTAATCAATCCCGAACAATAACATATCTACAAATGAAATTTCAAAGAAAAGGTATCTATCGGAATTAGGGTTGTGGGTAATTTAAAAAGAATGAAATAAAAAAATAAAATTAAAAATTTTAAGTAACCCCCGACACAAAAAAAAACTCTAAAAAAAAAATAAAATGTCTCTCTCGACCTTTTATAACTTCATTAAAAGAACCTATTAATATTTTTAAGATGAGCGTCGCCGCGTCGGGGGACGCGTCGGGGGACGCTAAATATAACGAATCACTAGAATTCTATAGAATATACAGGGTGTTTCAGACCACCCGTCCACCCCTAAAATCTCTCGAAATTGGCATCCGATTGGAAAACAAAAAAATACGTGTCTAATATTCTTTGAAAACCTATCCGATGACACCAAACTTGACCCCCCGCCCCTCCCCCAGTGGGAGAACTTTAAAAAGTTAAATGAGAACCCCTATTTTTTATTGCAAATTTGAATTCCTTGCATCAAAATAAGAAACTTTTGTTTGAGACATTTTTTTATTTTCATTGATTATCGTAGAAAAATTTTGAAATAAAGATTCGTTGCTCATTTCGGCGATTCGGGATTCCCCCTGCCAAAAAAGCTTTTTTCTCGATTGTTCTACTTTCTAATGGTCTAAATTCAACAATATTACATTTATGTTATTAAGGAGACTTTTCTCTATAATTTGGTACCTGCCATGTGTTATTTGGGTCATATTGAAGATCTTGAGAGTTAGCGAAAATCGACTTTTGAGGCTCAAGGACGGACTTGAGCGCGGTTCACTATTATTCCAAAACTACCCAACGAATTTAGTGAAAGTTCATTTTATTTATTCTTTAGGGTCAAGTTTGGTATCATCGGATAGGTTTTCAAAGAATATTTGACACGTATTTTTTTATTTTCCAATCGGATGCCAATTTCGAGAGATTTTAGGGGTGGACGGGTGGTCTGAAACACCCTGTATATACAAAGAATTCTAGTGATTCGTTATATTAGCGGTCCCCCGACGCGGCGAGAGAAATTTTATTTTTTTACTTTTTAGAGTTTTTTTGTGTCGGGGGTTACTTAAAATTTTTAATTTTATTTTTACATTTTAAGGATTATACTTTAGGCATCATGACGGCTGCAACCATTAGATATTAATTATGAAAATTTCAATGATATTTATTATATAGTTATATTTTTAGTTACAAAAGAAAACAATAAAAAAATAAAAAAAAACGGTTCGAAATTTCGAAATAGGAATTTAAAAAAAAAAATTGCCTACCTGACAATTCCTTCCACTCCGATCAAAAGAAACTAATATTATAATAATTTTTAGCCAAAACTTATTTCTGTATTGTGCTTTTCATATTTTTTTCATATTTTTCTATATTTCAACTGATCTTAAAAAAATAAAAACTGTCCAAATTCATGTAAAACATTTGATGGTGTATCATTCTAATTTGTACTGTTATTTGTCTTAGTTATTGTGTCTCTCTGCTCCTTCCTCCTTTATATCCTGTGGGTGTTTGTCCGATCTCCATGAGCAATTAAGAATACGTGATGGGTGCCATGGGGTTTCCTTTCGAGACAAGTATCCCCAAAATCTCGATTAAGTCTTCCTTTATTGTGTCTTTTCTCAAATGAGAGAGACATGATGACGAGCAATGCTTGCCCAACCACAAGAACTAGCCTTCACTTGAGCTTTGGAAATTGTTCTGTCGAACAATATTAACTTTGAATTATACATACTTACTGGAACATTAATCTGATTATTAATTCAGACATTAATATGCTTATCGTAAGAAACTTTGAAATTAATTATTTTTTGCCTGAGACATATTCAAGTGTGATCTAATTCGAAAATTGACGCCCTAAAATAGAACAATTAACCAAAGTTTTTCATGGCTACGAACACACACACAAGTACCTACACAACGTACTTATAATGCTTCCACCTAATCATTACTATAACTCTTCACTGTAATCAAATTATTTTGAAATTTAATGGCACGAGAAGCCAAAATTCCACGATTTCAAGGATATCGCTAAGAGGTGGAGTGTGAACTGCAGAGCCTGCTGAGGTGCCATTAAAGCTAATAAGGCGCGAAATGATTTTTATTCTGCTCGTATTGTATTCGCCACAGAGGATGCTGCCTAACGGGTCCAATGAAACTAGGACAAGGAGGCTTGTAGGCGCGGAAGGAACTCAGCAAATCGATTCGATTTCATCGATTTCCGGCAACACATTAAGCTAGTGTTGTACCTACATAGAGTATAAGAAGAAAATTATTGTAAATAACTAAACTACAGTTACTAAAGTATTTTGGAAAGTCAAGAGCTGAGACCGGGAATGGCATTATAATGGGAAAATTCACTCAAACTAAAGCACTTAAAATAATGAAATAATTTTTACATACTTTAATCAAGCATTTGTAGTTGGAATTTAAACAAGGAAATGAAGATGTAATATATTGCACACCTTTTGTGTACGGTGAACAATAAAAAAGTAAAGATATAGGTAAACCTATTCCCACATTAAGAGTTTATTTTACCGATGGAAACATTTTCTAGGAAAAATATAATGGAAGCTGAGAGAGTTGATCCTATAAATTTGGTTGAGTCTGAAAGCAAAAGTGTATTAACTTAATCCAACTCCTCCGGGACTTGAACTGTAATAAAAATGTTTGTTGCCTGACAAGAGTCTCTGTGTACCGATGGATTGTGGTGTGGTGCACCAATGAGACGGCAAGGATATGTTACAACATGCCACACGCATCGGTGAAATAAGGGTTAAACATCGCCATATTATTTCCCGCATATGATACCAGCAATAGTAATTAATGGGTCTAGACTCTAGTGCCAACAGTTCTTTTAAACCTACTTCAGATCAATCCATGTAAACCAACTTCTGTTCTTGAAATTTCATTAAAAATGTTCTTTACCAAATAACACAGATATTCGTAGAATAGAGGGCTTAAATAACTGATGTTTAATAAAACTTCTCCCTTTTCTGCTCCAGGAAACATTACCCAACTTACGATTCTCGAGTGGGGTTCTCTACAACTATTTATAACAAGATGCAATCTCAATCCTTCCGACCCTCGAAGTATTTAAGTTCTTTGAAGATATTTTAATACGACGTTTGCGTTGGTACCGAACTGTTTGTCGCTATCAAAATACCTGGCCCCAGGAGAACAACTAAAGTGTCCTTGTACATAAATATTTAATAACGTTTGCAAGTATTTTCCATTTAAGTAAAACGTAACAAGTTTGCCCACGCAAAGTTTTAGCACAAAAGCCGCAATATGTCCTTAAATAATTAATAAGGTTTGTATGCAGCAGAACTTTCCTATACATTATACAAAAAGTGCAGAACTTCAACTGGCGAAACTAAACCAACAAAAGTTATTCAAGAACCATTTAAGAACCGGAAGTTATCGAATTCTCTTCAGAAGATAAAGTTCTGAATTAAAGCAAAATTTTTAGAAAAAATTCGTTAGCGGTATTTGCAAGTTGACACGATTTAGCAGTGGTAATAACAGAAAAATAGAAGTGAACCGTTTTCGAGGATCCTGTTCAAGGAAACTCCAATGGGTCGACGATTTGAGTCTTTCCGTGGTGCTCTCAGCACTCTGGCGAAATTTACTATGCTATATTTTGAGCAGAGCAGTATCCATGGGCTCGCTTACTTTGTGAAGGTATCTCTCCTGTGGATAGAAAAGTAATAAATTGTGTCCTTTCTCGGAAGTAAAAGCAAAACTCGAGTTTTACTTATGTGTTTCCTTCCAAAGATGCCTGTGGATAATGCTCGTCATTACGGCGTTTGTCTGGACTATTCTGATCACATTTAGATCCCTAGTCAGATACAACACCAGTGCAACTGTTGTGTCCTTGGAGAATGACCACTACTTCTGGAACACCTCTTTACCCAGTATAACAATTTGCCCTATGGAAAGACTCAGTCGAAAACTATTCGACAAACATTGCAAGTAAAGATAAATGCATTATTCATAAAACATAAAACAATTTTATTTCAATAGTGAAAAGAATATCGAGCCGGACGTGCGGGAGGAATACTGGTACTTCCTCGAATCCCTTGCAAACTCCACATACTTCAATTTCGAAGACATTAATGCAACGGAAAATATTAACGTAAAATATGATAATTTAAACACACGATAAAAATACTGAATTTCTAAATATCTAAATGCAACAGAAATTGAAAATAGATCCGCAGACCTACATGGAGTTAATTTTTAACTTGACTGAGGACCTTACGGTGAATAGCACCGCAAGCACAGGGATTAGGACGGTCATGGGGGAAGATCTTATTGATACCGAACAAGTCCTAACCGAGTACGGAATTTGTTATTCTGCCAATAATTTCCTCGCAGACAGCATTTCTTCCGAATACTTAGTCACAGGAAAAAATCGCAAACAGGACGAAACTCACGAAGCAGAAGGAGCCACCACAGTCTACAAAGTTCGTTTTGGGAACGTCTTTGATGGAGAGCTGAGTTACAGCCTGATTGGATTCCCTAGCCCTATATCTGTACATTTTCTTTTCCTCTGGATATCGAAACACTTTTACTGTGTTCACTGTTTTACTGTTTCAGATCTTCATGCACAGCCCCTATGAAGTAATGCAAGTGGATAAGAGCATCGGCTATACCAACCTAACAATGGAAATCGAAGCCACTTCCATTGAAATCATTACAGAAGAAAACTTTGAAACGTATATATTTATAAATATGTGTGGAAGTTTTGCTTTTGCATATTGCGATTTCAGAGATACTCGCGTGAGCCAAAGACACTGTCGTTTCAATAGCGAATCAAACTTGACCCATTATGAAACCTACACGAAAAATTTATGCCTCCAAGAATGTCGCTTATTGAAGGCCTATGAACTATGCAAATGTATTCCCCATTTTTATCCTAATAAAAGTAAGTGAAGTCATAATGTATGTAGGTTCTAGAACAAACATTCTACTTCAAAATTACAATTTTAACTTCAGTTGAGAAACCAAAACGAGTTTGCAGCTATCAAGAACTTAAGAAATGCTTCCCAACATATAAAGGTAAAAAATTTAATGTAAATTATTACATGAATGAAAATTTCAAAATCCTTTTATTCATAAACATCTGCAGATGAATTCCTTACACTAAACAGAGGATCAGGGGCCAAGTGCAATTGCTTACAGAACTGTGCGGAATCAAAAGTTATCATCGAGAATACTCGCGTAAGAATACACATCAGGTGTTTTTTTTTCATCAGGTTAACGAATCGTTCCAGGTTATGGGACAATCTCTAGATCTATTGGGCAGTGTGGGTGGAATAGTTCTTATGAAAACGCATCCGATTGTGAGATATAAGCGGCAGTTGTTATTTACTTTCACAGACTTCTTGGGTAGTAAATGAATCACACTGTAAGAAATTTTACGTTTAAAATCGTTTTAGTATCAGTTGGTGGCGCAGCAGGATTCTATCTTGGATTCAGCGTTCTTGGAGCAGTTGAAATCGTTTACTACTTTACCTTTCGATTTTTTTGGTACCTTAGAGGATACGAGTAAGGATTTCTTAAGGGCACTTGTTTTAACATAATATCTAGCTTTTTCAAAAACAAAAAAACTTTGTTCAGCACGAAGAACTTTCAATTATTCAATTATTTAGATTAAAAAACAATAAATACTCGAACAGCACCATTACAGATTACTATTCAGAAGTTATAAAAAGTTCTTGGCTTACTAATAAAAAAATAATCCATCGACAGTAATACAAAAAAATAACAGTACTACTCATGAATAACAGTAATTTTTATTCAATTTCTAATGCGTTCTAATGTTCGGCAAACTTTTATTTTGAAATTTTATTAAATTCAAATATCAACGAAGAATTCTTTAATTTGGTAGCCACTTTTAAATTAAAGATGAAAACCCCAAATATGCTAAGCAAGTTTTTATCAAATTTTTAACTGAAAATGAATGGTTAAAAATTCCAAATTTTCAAAAATACATATGTGATTGTGAGAACAGTGATTTTACACTAAATTACACTATACAATTTGTCTACACAATTTTTAAATACTTTTAAATTATTTTAAAAAAAATTGTTCCCTGGAATATAAGAAGCTACTTACAGCATGTTTGTGTTTCCATGAATAAAACTTTATTAAAACCAATTGTTTTCTCTCCCCCGCATCTAGGCCGAACACCAAGAATGACTGGTTGCCTCTTTTATATGCTTCTACTAGCAGGTCTACCCGGTTACACACGGGACGGTGAAAATCATAATATAATGTACATAATGTACATCATATTACATTTTGAATAATTGCAACTATCCCCAAATGCGACGTATATTACATAGGACCATTTCCCTTAGACCATTTATTGCATAGAAACGTCGGGTTATAATAATAGTTGGTTAGTTTTTTCCTGTAAAGGGTGTTTTTGGGGGTTCAATCAGGCTAGAGGTTGATAGTTCTTATTCGGCTTTGTGTCTTTTATTTGCCAAAAGGCCAAATACCAATTTTTATAAATTTTTTTACTTCTAAAATGGCGGATTGCAATACAAACTTTCAACCCCTATTTTGTGCCCTTAAGGGTGGAATTTTAAATTTCCTTTCTTAGCGGTTATCCATGTCTTTATAGTTTATAGGAATACACTGTGAATTTTCAGCCCTTTAGGTCTAGTGGTTTGATCTGTCAGTGTCACGGTACTATTGTATATAAAGGGTTTTCCAATAGGGACTTGACAACTTTGAATTCAATTTGTGAACGCACCCTTTCACTAATCATCGAACTGTCACTGTCAATTTATTCAGTAAACTCAACATTTTCATCATGGTAAAGTACACGAACGAACAACGTCTGCAACTTATAAAAATTTACTACAGAAATTCGGAGTCGGTAACCGCTACTTTAAGAGCGTTAACTCCGATTTTCGGTCGTAATTCTCGCCCTAGTAGACAGGCAGTAACAAGTTTAGTGCAAAAATTTGAGTCTACATATTCGTTGTGTGATGTTGCCGTGTCAGTGAGACAACGGGTTGGTCGAAGTGTCGAAAATATCGCTGCCGTTGAAACATCCGTAGCAAATGATCCAAATCAGTCAATTCCACGGCGTTCTCAAGAGTTGGGGATCGCCCAAACCACTTTATGGCGAATTTTGCGTAAGGATCTTGGTTTACACCCATACAAGATCAAGCTGACTCAGGAATTGAAGCCGATGGACCATTTGAAGCGACGTACGTTCTGCGATTGGGCTCTGGAAAAGATGCGCCAAGATGATCAATTTCATCGCAAAATCATCTTCAGTGACGAAGCTCATTTTTGGCTCAACGGGTTCGTCAATAAGCAAAACATGCGTTATTGGTCGGGTGAAAATCCACATGTGCTTCATGAAACACCACTTCATCCACAAAAAATAACTGTTTGGTGCGGTTTGCATGCCGGAGGCGTCATAGGGGCATATTTTTTCGTCGACGATAATGATCGTCACGTTACTGTGAATGGTAATCGTTATCGCGCCATGATTACCGATTATTTTTGACCCGAATTGGAAGATATGGACTTGGATAACATGTGGTTTCAACAGGACGGTGCCACAAGCCACACAGCACACGTCACAATCGATATATTGAAGAGTAAGTTTGATGAGCGTGTTATATCAAGAAATGGACCAGTCGATTGGCCGCCTCTAGACTTTTTTCTTTGGGGCTACGTCAAGTCGTTGATCTATGACAACAAGCCGACGACGTTGGAAGAGCTCAGAGCCAACATTGAACGCGAAATAGCAGCCGTTTCGGCCGAAATGTGTGGCCGAGTCGTCGAAAATTGGGTCCAACGAATCGACCGCTGCAAACGTGCCCGCGGTGGCCATATGAACGAAGTCGAGTTCCATTCATAAATGTTTTGGTTGTACTTCAACCCGATAATAAAGTTTTTGAAATATCTCTAATGGTTTGCATTTTATTTTGAAAAAAAGTTGTCAAGTCCTTATTGGAAAACCCTATATATGTGTATATATAGACTTATATTATTAATGGGAATAGCTCATAATCAAAACTTAATAAAAAACATCTAGAAAAAAGATGTTATCTGGTATTTGTTTATGTCTCAGCTTACGTTGTATCTACTAATAGGTTGAAATATTTTCCGATGAATGATCTTGATTCATCCGATTCACTTTCCGAAAATGGTTTTGGCATTTGAATCAAATTCATTATGACCAGCCAACGGTAGACAACTTATTGATCGCTTACTCTTTTCTATCCAGACTGATTTCGTCCTTGGATTTTTTGGACTAATTTTACATTGGACTTCAGATTTGGGTTCTATTTGAGCATTCAAAACTGAAGCAGTTTTAAGTATGTTCTTTGATATTGTCAATTTTCTCGACTTGAAAAGCTGCATTTCCACCACTGTCCTTACTCATTCTTTTCCTTAATTTTTTTAGCTTTTGAAAAATTTAATTTTTGAAAAAATGACTGATTGTAATGAGGATTTTAAAGTAATTTACTTCTTCCGATGGCCATAATTTCAACATCTTCCGTGTAATTCATTTAACTTATTAAAAACTGTATTTTCCCAGAAAATTGCAGAAGGATTTCTTTGAAGAGTAAGTTAATAAATTATCATCAAAAGAACCTGAACTAAACTTGGTAGCTGTTTGACTTAGTGAACAATTTTTGACGAGCACTAACACTTCTTGGATACTAGTTATTCGGGATATAGACGACATGCAGGAAAATTTGCTTGGGGATCATACTACAATGCCTCCTTCGTAAGTAATCTATATAAATAAAACTGTAATGGGTAATTAGTTTGTCCGAGCATCACTGCAAAACGGCTGGATCGATTTTCATGAAATTTTCTACATTATTTTATATACTGCCAAATAAATCTCAACGCTACTTTTTATCAGCCTACAATCCTGTTAATATATAGCTCCAGTACAAAATTTCTTCAAATTATTAGATTTCCCATCTGGGCAATTTTATCTGCGAAATGGGTAATTATCAGGGAAATTTGAAAGCACATTAGATGTTCGGTTCTGGCTTTCGATTATAGTTAGAACTAGAAGTATGGTGTAAAATTTTTCTTTTAAAAAGGTTCTAGTCTTACTTTATCTTATTTTATGTACTACATATATTATTTCACCATGCACACCTGACTATTATCCCAGATAAACAATTATGGTGTACCATTATGATGATGCACATGGTAAATTTTGTTCACATTTTTCTTTTTAAGTTCTCAGCTTTTTGTTTCTATATTCGCTTTTTTCACTATGCGTGAAACCGGGTAGACACCGGCTAGTTACTAAATAAATAAGGAGGTCAACTCGGAATTAGTCGGCCAACAAACGTTGGGTGACTCGATCTAAAGTTGTTAACAAAACATTCAACACCACAATCTGCGTTAGAAGAACCCGACGAAAATTGGGACTGAGAGAAACTGTTTACAGAAGTACAACCGGAAATCACCACAGGAGAGGGATAAATTCAATCGAATTAAACATTGCCTTTAAGTACTAAATAAATTTAATCATTTTCATATCTAATTTCAGTCTCTT
Source organism: Leptogaster cylindrica (assembly GCA_963082835.1). NCBI lineage: Eukaryota > Metazoa > Arthropoda > Insecta > Diptera > Asilidae > Leptogaster > Leptogaster cylindrica. The sequence goes on along the minus strand of OY720105.1, from coordinate 19,916,955 downwards.
CTTTGTTTTCTGCGTAAGATTTTTCCTGTTCACTGGTTGTGGGCAGTAAGGAAACTAAACCGTTGTCGTCTGCGAGTCGCAGAACGTCGCAAATAAGAGGAGACTCGACGACTAAGATATATTGGCAAACTTTTGGCTCCAGTAAATACATAGAAACGGTTGCAGGGCTTGATACGTTCTGTAAACACTTCAGCTTCACTTCGGTTTGCCTTCCCTCCCCTGTCTTGTCACAAACCGTTCCACCTTGGTAAAAATGCGAGAGCTCTGTGCGCACAGACACCGGTTTTGGTCGCTTTGAAGGATTGCTTTTTAGCCACTGCTTGTGCAGCTGTTCATCAAAAACCCCTAGCAATACAGAAATCTCACCACTCTGGTCGGCATGCACTTGACGTACATGTTTCCCATAGCAAAATTCGTATTTCCACCATCCAGAACCCTAAACTACCAATTATAATTACTTCTTCAAATTCAAATTATATTAATAAGCGCACCCCTTTCAGGCAATTTTTTCCTTTCAAAAAATCAGTGACTGGAGTCGTGTCTTTGATCGATGATGAAATTTTAGGGGATGGTAGCTCAACTTCTTCCTCGATCGATTCGGGTTCCTCTAGATTCGCCAATTGCTCGCCAAGTTCCGCATTTATGAAATCCATCCTTACAGTCCCGTCCTAATTAATAAAAAGATCAATATTACACTGAGGATTTGATAGAGAAGACACAGGAAGCGGATTTATACTTTTCATAAGGCATTTCAACAATTTTCTAATGCCACGCTTCCTGCTACTTCGAGTAACATGCTCAAAATTAAAAGAAAAAAAGAAAACGAACCTTAGGATCTACTTTTATGATAGCAATATTCTCCTTTGCTCTGAAACTACCCTATTAAGAAAAAAAGCAAAAATTTAACAAAAAAACTATGGAATCTAGTTTCCTTCGTCCACACAACAGTTGGACACGAAGGCGACTATTGGTCATGAAATTTTGAAAAAAAGGAATAAACCTCGAGCACTCGAAAAAACCATAATCTTTACCGAGACTTGCTTGTAGCGCTTGTTCAAATTGTCCAGTTCACTCAACAGCAGACTGTGGGGCTTTTTGGGAGCATCCTCAATAGGAACACAGCTGATTACATTCTCAGTGGAGTCCTCTGGCACGAATTCAGGATGCATGCATAACGCAGAAGTAAGAATAATAACTTCATAGCTGCAAGTCGACGTTTCTTTTAGCGAGTAAATCTCGTTCTTGCCCTGAGGGTAACACACATAACGAACTTTGGTGACACGGGGTTCGTTGTTAATGTCGCACAGTGTGCCATCACCCATCTCCATCTCCAGATATGGGTACTGGACACTATCGATTTTAGTAGTCTTGAACTTCCGACCACTTTCCTCATCTTCTTTTAACTTTTGAGTGAGCTTCTGCATGTCTGAGTCGCTCCATTTACCCAAGTAGTACTCCTGAACCTTAACACTTTTCCCTAGAAGATGATTTGTTGAAATACTATAATAAGAATCGTAGCAAGCTTTAGTTACCATCCCTTTCTTCGTGGTATTGTTTCACGTGATGACCGTGGCAAATTTCATAGGTCCAATATGCCTCGATGCGATAGGAGCAACTCGATGCCGAGAAAATGGGCTTTATAAAGTGTAAAGGTGCTAAAAATGACAAAAGCAATCGAAACCACATTTTTGAACAACAAAATGTGAAACTTACACAATCCTGTCTCGACATTCTTTCCGGTGTTCTCCTGATTAAAAAAATGGGGAATACTGCAGCGATATTTTTCATCCTCATGTGTGGAAACTACTATCGACTCGAATTTGGTATCATCCTATGTGAGAGCAATCTTGATAATTAGTTCTAATTTTCGAAAATTTTACCCACCAGCACAGGACTATTTTCTCCAGGCCAATCGATTCTGTACAATATACTATCATCAAATCCATGAGACTCATAGCTCAGGCATTCGCAGAGAGATAAACCGACAACAATAACATACACAACTAGATTCATTTTGCAACATAGATATTTAATATTTGTTACGTGTACTTATTGACCGAGGTAGAACATACCTGGCACTAGTTGGTTCTTGGTTGTCAGTTGGCTGTCACTTGTGAGTCACTTGTCATTTATTTTTATATCTTCTTCTTCTTCTGATTATTATTCGCATCGGCCTGGAAAACAAAAGTAGCGTCAACTTGTAGACGAGTAAAATTATTAGTTAACCTAGAAGTAATTGTAATATAATTTCTGTTAATGGGTTCTTATGTAAAAATGACTGAAAAAAACGATGGCGAAAAGTCTGCCACTCCTAGCAGGTGCGTAGGCCTATTATGGTAGATTATTGAAGATGGCCGGAGTGTATTTCAGGTTTTTCGCCAATAAGTCTTAAAGTAGTACAATTAGCTTAAGTATGCATGTAAGTAAAATGTAAAGAATGAAATTGCGCAAATTTTGATATATAACACGAATTTGTAGTTACATTGGGACTATGGGAAATTCAGATTTAGTAGGAAGCCTTCGAAAAAAAATCTATCTATTGAGATCATGACTCCGTAATTTTGAATGTATTTGAACCAAATTTTATTATGTTATTTCTTAAGAGCTCGGTTAATTTCGTGAATAAGCAATATCGACCCAAGGGGGTGGGCGGGGGAGAGAGTTTAACTTTCGAAAAAATTTCTTATATTACCACGAGTATTGGCCAGTATCTCGAAAATTTGACCTGATACGGCAAATCCAGTATTATTTTTGGATTCAGGACAAAATTTTACATTAGAAAAAGTATATCCCATTAAATGTGGTCAATGCTTACCGAAATTTCTTAACTAGTCAAGAATCGGAAATCTCGATAGCTGGTTTCGTTCATGTTTCGCTAATGCTTTGAAATCGGTGCAAACTGTTGAAACGAACGTTGCCAACTGATTTCGATATAGCAACAATTTGTTAACAATACAAATTCTAGACAAGAAATATCTATATGTTTTTTGCGTATGTTAAGTTGTTTTTTATTATTGTGAAATGTGTTCGGCAATGAATTTTATTAGCAATTCAACTTTCTAGATCATCATCGAACGCATTGATCCTGACTTTTCAAAAGTAAATTTAAAATAATAATCACTTAAAAAACAAGTGGTTTCAAATTAATGATTACGTTTGGTCAATCGTTAACCTTATTTTCAAAATTTAGTGGTATTTCGAGGTATTTATAAAAGTAATTGATTATTTTACGCCTAATACATACAACCTAAATGAATAAAATTTTTAAGTGTTCTTACTTGAATTTAACGATCATTTTAAACAAATAATGTAAACAGCAAATTTAATAGTAGTTCACCACGTTTTCATTTAATTCTAAAATATGGAAATAAATTTTATCAGGCCGTTGCTGAACTTTAAAAAAAATAAAAATAAAATGAGCCGTTATCTTTGGTTTGAAATATTATTTATTACTTTCCTCTAGTGGAACTTTAATATGTCTCATTTTTTTTTTGATTAGAAAATACGCAACAGGAGCAATTAGCGAAGGATTAAGGTCCTTCGTGTCCTTGGATGGAAAATGACTGATAAGTATTCCGATTATGCACGTGAGGACGACCCCAATCGCTCCGTACCAATTGAATGCTATTTTGTGAAATGAAAACGCACGATCTTGCTCTTATGGGATCACAGTTGCATTTGTCACAAATCTATTGATTATGAAAGTCAAATAACTGTTTCCAGTTGAAGGATTAAAGAATTTCAGGTGTACTCACGCACTGTATTGAGGGGTTGAGATGTTATATGCATCGCACTGATCAATTCTAGTCGGCAGAGGATCGTATCTAAGTTTTCCACTTCGTAAATTCTTCTGAGTTCCGATCACCACCCATGCCATTATAATCATTGTGAGGAGTGTCGCTGAAAAAGCCGCCTGATCTGATGGGGTTTTTATTCCATAGCAATAAAAAAAAATTAAATAAATATATTGAAATTTACCTTAGCAGTCGCTCTAGGATAGAAGAGTCCTAGAAAATACACTCCGACCACACCGCCCTGCGTGATGCCGCTCAGGGTTAGAATCACTTGTAAAATGGAGGTGAATTGTTCAACAATAAAACCGGCAATTATGCAATAAATTCCAGTTACAATTACGAAACACTTATGAAATTTGCACGTCTCTCGGTGTGTTTGAGAAACGGTTTAATATAATCAAAATAAACAATTCGTGCTAATGAATTCAAATTTGCTGACATTATACTAAAAAAGTATAGTTTCAAAATTTTATTAATAATAATTATTAAATTGATTTTTATAATTTTTAACAACCTTAAAGCGGCACTGAAAACACACGACACAAAGACTCCTGGCATTCCTTTCAGACGACCCACAGTGTCTTGAACGAAAAACGGCAGTATTTTATCAGGTTTAGAAATAATCTGAAATGTATTCTTATTAATTGCTTGTTTACCGCAATTCTAATTGTTCCTACTCCAGCTTTTACTGGATCACATTCATGGTATCTGGCAAACATAACAATGCCCGAGCAACACATGAAAAACATTATAATGAAATATCCTATTGCAAAGAGTACCAATGATCTGAACCATGAGAAAATTTGTTTTTTGGCTATACTTCTCCTTGAAGTTATATTTTTTTGTACTTCTTAATATCTCTCAATGTTGGAAGCAAAGAATATCTAAACTAAGATATTTTTTTAAAGCTTGAAACTTTCGCTTTACAGAGAAGTGAGCTCGTAAGAAACTGCAAACCTCTCTTCGGAGCCCGATAGGAGTGCAAAGAGGGTTTCGATAAAAAGTATGCATTGGGAGCTTTCCAACAGTATCTCACAGATATGAACGTTTAAACTTAAAATTTTGAATAATTTTATTGACAATTTGCCTTTCTATTCTTCGTCTTTAAAAATTTTCTTAATGCTAAGGATACGGTGCCAGGTGGGCATATGCTAAAATAAAACCCAAATTCGGACATGGATATATTATTTATAAGCAAAAGTACTCACAAAATATTAAAAATTTAATACAAAGCATTTGGTAATATCCCTAAACATGAAAAAAGTCATGTTAAATTTTGATCCCGTCATTTATAGTTGGTTTGCAACTGGAAAAAGTGAAATTTCTGTTATCTTACGCACTTTGATTGCCCTCGATAAGGACAGTTTGGAACATCAATTGGCAGAACCATTCTACACGTTTTGAAATGCGACCATATATTTTTGGTTTGTTCTTCCACTTGATGCAAATTAGGTATACCGGAATTCCGGCTACCGTGATTCCGATTCCAATAACCAAATTAAGAGGTTGCTTTAAGCTTGGTAAAAGCACCAGAACCACACAACAGATAATGAAGATCACCGGCAAGGCTAAATGCACCTTGATTGGTCGTGGGATATCGGGCCTGAAATAGAATTCGCAAATAAAAGTTACTTTTCATTTAAAATACAACCAAATACTATACTTTGTTTTGCGCAACCACAGAAGACCTGCAATACTGGCAGCGACGGAGAGCCACAGAATCTGGCTGAAATAGTTGATGAGTACGTAAACATCCGCAGTAAGCAGCATCGCCAGCGAGACGAGACACTGATGTTGTAAAAATGTGGCTTAGATAACTTCAAAGAAATTGATAACAGTATTTTACCGAAAATATGAGTGAAGGAATCGGAGTTTGGTGTTTAACATGAAAAAGTGTGAAGAATGAGGGCAAATGACCTGCTTGAGCTCCTGTTGCAAACAATCGTGCAGAAGTGAAAATCACGCCGTTCACACCACCGAAAGTACTAAGCGCCACAAAAATGGGGATGCACCAAGCAAGAGATCCAAATATTCGATTGCCAAATGTAACGGCCACTGCCATGGAACTCAGCATCTCACTCCTCGAGACCACTGCGAAATAAGCCAAGTTGACGAAAACGTAGATCCCAGTTACCAGCGGCATGGCTATCCAGATGGCGCGGGGAAGATATCTGGAAAGAATAGAAGACGCAAATCATCATGGAAGTACTCCATTCTGTTTGATTTTATTGGTTCGCCTACTCGAAAGCACTTGTCCATTTTATCTGGAGAGGAAATTAAAGATGGTTGGATTATCCTCTGAAAGGAAAAAGGACAGTAAGTGGGGAGCTGCAAGAAATCCTTTTTCTAGGTCACTTCGAAAGGATTCTTTTGTGAATGAACTACGTAAGAACATTTATCGCGTTCAACGTTAAGAGTTCTAATAATAAATGAGTTCTTACTACTTAGTCCTGCTTACCTCTTAGATCCAGAAGGAAAGTAATTCATATTATCTCGACTTAATATTATTTACAGTTTAGATTTCTGCAGTTACAGCATTAAGAGAAAACTGTATATCCATTTCCATTAACAATTTCTCGTTCAAATTAACAATGTCTTACCTGCTTACTAACTGAGTTTTTAATACTTACTTGTAAGGATCTTGCAACTCTTCAGTAACAAAGTTCAAATAGTTCCATCCACCAAAAGCAAATAGTCCGGAGTAAAATGCAAATCCTATGCTGGGCAGATCATAACTTCCTTCCCACATATTATCAAAGTTGTCCAAGTTTCCGACAATCATGTAGTAAACGCCAGCAAGGATTATTAGCAAAAGGGCAACCAATTTAGCGGCTGTAAACACATCCTGCACCTTCATCGACCATTTCACAGACATACAGTTTATGGCAGTTAAGAGACCTGAAATAGTGACAACATACCTGAGCATTGACGTAATTCATCCTCTTTAAGCAAAACATAAAATTAACAAAGTTCTGAATCTCTCATTTTTTGCATTCATTCGCATGACAATAGAAATTTGTAGTTCAATAAATTGCAATTTACTTGTGCTCACAAGCTGTTCGCAGTGCATTAATTACAATTAATTGAAAATATACTTACATAAGCAGCCAGCGGCCAGAAGTTTAACGGCATATTCAGGCGGAGAGCAATCTTCGAAAAACGGTTTTGCCGCATACTGAGCAAAAGTTAAGGCGACGATTGTCTGCGGAGAAGGAGAAGCGTTGTGCGAATTATTGCAAGTAGTTGTAAGCAATTTATAGATTGGGCGATAATTAACAATAGGGCTGCTAAATGCAATTCTGTGGCAAAACTTATATTCGTTGGGTTTACATTTGCATCGCGAAACAATGAAGCGCCAGAATGAATGGTTAAATCTATTTGATTGGATCTCGTCAATCATTGTTGATTTGCATGAGCAATTTGAGTAGCGAAAACAAATTCCAATTTGTTATCACAAATTCCTGCCGTGAACAAAATATACTTAAGAATCACAATCAATTTATTTTGAGCTTGATTGAATTTTTTTTGCTTGTTTTTTTAAAAGAGAAATTAAATTTTGTAAGGAACAAAAAATTAACCGTTATGACTTTGTCATTTTGTCATCATTGTACAGATATTTTGAATATGCAAACAGGTCACACTAGATTTTCGTAGAAATCATATATTGCTCCAAGTGTTCAAATGAAATTGGATTACAATAGTAAGCCCGTGCCCGCACCTATTTATTGCATTTCTATTCAGCCATAATGACAATGTGTTTAAAATATAATTTTATTACATTTCTTGAAATATGTATTGTATTGCTAAAAAATATTAATTAAGTTGAACATTTTAATATTTGTTGTAATTTAGTCTTCAAAACTTATAAATGATATTTCCTTGACATCAATATGATGCGCCACGTTTCTCTGTTTAAGAACACAAATGCACTTGAAAAAATTTAGCAGTTAAAAAGCATCCATAGACCCTCGCATCATTGTTAGCAAAGTCAAAGGGGAAAATAATTAGTTATGAAAAAAGCTGTGGGAGTAGAAAATGTTGGGTCAGTAGAATGTAGAATTACTTGAGTAGTTGGTCGAATGATCAACAACGCAATCCACAAACGTAGAAATCCGACGAGAGGTCCGAACGCCACCAACAGGTAGGCGTAATCACCCCCCGAGCGTGTGATGCATGTGCCCAATTCAGCGTAGCAAAGCGCCCCAATGGTAGATAGCACTCCGCAAGCAGTCCAGATCAGCAGCGATGTTCCCACCGACCTTCGAAACAAAACAAACGAATATTTCAAATGCGTTGCTGCTCAACATTTTGCAAAGGCCCCGCACTCACTCCGTGTAGAAGAACACTCCAGTGGGGGATATGAAAATGCCCGAGCCAATAATTGTCCCCACGATTATTGCCACACCGTTAATCAGAGTAATTTTACGCTTAAGTATAATCTTATCCGTATCACAAACATTTTCTTCAAACTTAGCCACACTAGAAGAAGAACCGTTACGCAGTCTACTGTTTTTCGCAGTATTCGCGGAGCTAGAAGTCATTTCGACTTCCATTGTTGCTCGTCTATATTCTATGGATGATTCACAGAACTGATGCAATTTCCACACACATTTTATGAAAGTTGGGCACCGAAGTTAATTCGGCAATTAAAACAATTTTCGGTTCTCACTAGAAATCCATGTTCGTTTCAGAGGAACTATTGCAGGAATAATGGATATCCAGACGATGATGGACTGGCAAACTAAACCATCGCAGAAAATCGAAACACGTTTTACGCGTGCCTGCTTCGTAACTGAACCAGTGCCCGCAATCGCCCAGCATTTAAAACAGCTGGAGCCGGTGAAAAGAGACAAACTGTATTATCCTCTTGTAGTGTTTGAAATCACGTATGAAACAGGTAACCAACGGCTGGTGGGGAACGGCCTGATGAAAGGACTCGGAGACGGTTACCCCTTCACTTCCTCCTTGATAAGTTCACATTAGAATTTAGATCACAAAAACAGGAATTTGTTTTTTGCCCGTTGCCTCGAGTTCGAATTTAATTCATCGACCAAATTTCGATTATATTTACTACCAGTTGTATTAAATTTAAAACATTTTATTTTCCCCGCCTTTCTTCAACCTTCGGTACTCTCTGTAAATAATTGTGTGCACCGAAAGCTTTTTACTCATTTCACTTTTTCCCATTTCTGGGGCGCAAAGCTGGAAACAGTGGGGCTTTTACTTAATTCATTCTGCTTCGGTCGGGACTCTCTCGAACGTATGAAAATTACGTCTCTTTCTTCGGGGGAAGAATGTGGGAAGGAAGCTCTTTTGCTCCCCAATCAAAAGCACAGTCTGAATTTTTACGGCGAACGGAAACACACTTAAACACTTAGACTGAAGAAAAAAATTGTTTTTTTATTGGGTTTGGGTTGAAGGGTTTTAGAAACCCCAAGAAAAATATTCTTGTTTTTTTCAACCAGAGTAATTAGAAATATAAACATTTCATGTAGAAATTAATTTATTCCAAAATAAAAATATACAATATGTACAAATTTATCTTGTACAATTAGCTTATTGGATATGTAATTTAATGACGATAAATGAGGGAAATGCATAACAGAAAGGATTACAAGTAAACATAATATCTTTAGATTTGATACGCGACTTCAATATCCAATGATACACTTTTCGAGGTAACTTTAAAATAAATGGATATGACAACTCCAGTCGTTTTCTCTGATGATGAACCTCGTTACTTAATGCTTTGCTTCAAATAATTATCAGCAGTGGAGCGCCAAAGTGTATTCACGTTATCATAATTTTCTTTCCACAATGATTCCAACAATTCCCAGCCAGCTTTCTGGGTAACTAATAAGTATTCATTATCCGGCTGTAGTGAATGGCTGTATGATCCCAAAATCAGGCTTTGGCAGAGGCGTGCGACTACACACTCTCTGAGAACGGACAGCTCCTTTTCTGTTAATGGCTTCACAGATGTGTATCCGGCTAGCACCAAGCCCCCTGTGGTCAAGTCCTTCGATTGCAACATCATGTACGTCATCGTGATGGCCAGTTCGAATATCAAGGGCGAATAGCTGGTATCACTGAAGTCTAGAACGGCTGAAATTCTGTGCTCCTTGCCATCCTTGATGGGAGTCACAACGATATTCTGCTCATTGAAGTCTCCATGGATAATTGACTTTTCGAACGTCGGCATTTGTGTTATTACTTTCGATTCAAAGGCTGCAATAATTTCTTCTACCATTTCTTTACGCCCATGGTCTTGGAGCACATACAAGAATTCCCTTAATTTGGGTACTGACTCCAACATCCACAAGCTTTTATGTGTTTTATAGGTATCCCGGGGAAATTTCTGGAAAAATTATAATTGTATTGAAATTTAAAAGCAATTGTTTCCTCAAGGATGCTCTTCATTTGTACTATAAATGAAGGACAACGGAAGTTAGAGATATGCCGGATCAGAAAACAGAATCGGTCGATAAAACCAATAACAAAGCAACACCTACCATAAGAGCCACATCAATTTTAGCTACGTATTCTCCAACCTGGTAGAATAAGTGATTGTTCTTAGGCACTTCGTGAAAAATGTTTCCCGGGATGAATTCGAACAATCGAACGATGTGCTTGGAGCCATTAATAGATTCCTCCGAGAAGTAGTTTCCGTATACGTTCTGCACTGGGCAAGGGCAATTGAAATTCTGTTTCCCTAAAAGACATGCGCTTTATCACAAGCGGATCGATGTCCTTACAAACTAGGTACTTAGAAAGAGCATCACATCAGTCTGGGCTGCAATGAGGTCCGTTTTCTTTGAATCGAGCGCATTCATAATTTTGAAAACGTATCCATGGGGCCAAGTGCGAATTAAAGGATTTTTTATGATCCTAAATTATGTACATAAGTTATTATAAGAAAATTGAGGGGAGATACCGATAACTGCGGCAATTCAAATTTTCGACATTTTACGAAGGGTTTTCGATCGCTGATCACGGCAAATATGCATAATAAAAAAATCCCAGATGGACCGCTTACGAGATTACAAAATCCTTCAGAAAACCGTTGCTAGTCACTGTACACCACTTTAAAGATCAAATATAAGCTTAGGCCCCTTTTAACAACAAATAAATCACTTTAATTAATCTTAATTTTATATGTGTAATTTACAAAATTCCAAAAAAAATTCGCGCCGCGAACTAATCAAGGCGAAGAATTTTGTGATATGAGTCAACAGATCTTTTACGCAGGATATTTCGTAAACGGCCCATCTGGGATTTTTTTATTAGTTTTCCCGAGATCAGTGACCCAAAATCCTTCAGAAAATGTCAAAACCATCATTTGCCGCAGTTATCGGTATCGTGCCAAAATTCCAAATTCCGATATGAATTTAAATTATAATATTTACTTTTACCTGTCTTCGTGTATTATATAATTCTTGTCGTCGTACGAGATTATTTCGTGAATCTCCTTCGTGCTAATCCCATAAAGTCGTTCGACAAGCTTCATAACATCTTCAGCGGTTGATTTGGGTTTGATTTTTGATCCTGGCTTTAGCGTTTCGTCCTTTGCACCCGCGATCTCAATCATTTCCATTATAGAGAATTTGAACGTTCCAAATATTTTTCAAAAAGATAGAGGGAAGATCTAATTCCCATATGAAATGACCGTGTGTTCTACGCAAGCTCGAAATGATAACTGATTAGATACAGCACTCTCTTTACCCTTCCCCACTTTGGGCGCCCAAGATGTTTATCTAATAAATTGGCGCCCAACTACATAAGCATGGAATGATCCAGATCTACAGGTTTTTTTCAATCTCTCGCTTTCTTGCAGAGTTCCCGATAATTAGTTTAGAATAGGATCTACCCACACATATTCCGCCCTGTTCCTAAATATGCGTAACCGTGACTTACATGTATTCTTATCGTCCGCTATTCGAGATAATAATTGAATTATTTACTTCTTGCGATACGAACAAATTGTCACTCTGAACGAATGAAAGTGGCAAATTTGAATCCAAATTTAATTGCGCAGATGACTTTAAGCTTAAGCAGTAGGTACGTAAAATTCACTGGAATAAATAACAGTAATGTTATTCTGGTTAGCATTTAAAAACATTGTAATTACCACAATTAGCATTTAAAATCTTTGAATTGAAATTGTAAATTTGAGTTGATCTGACTATAAGAGCCGCTTCGGTCAATGAACTGAACTAAACATTCGTTTAGTCGTACATAAATGTTGTAATTTATAGAATTTTTGGATGTATTTTTTTCTTATAAATCGAGGTTTTTCTCCAGGTTCTTGCAGAATTCGTTAGTTCCAAAATGCGATATTAAGACTCGCTTATCGAGTTGAATTGAAGTGGCAGTCAGTTTGAATGCTAAGAATCTAACAATAAGTAATTAATTTTGCCCTGTAATGTACTTTTAATACTCTCCAATTGCACTGCTTGATAACTTTTATCAACCAACTGCTGGCGAACTCTCGTAATGTACTCATAATCACTTGTTCTTTTGTTGAGCAAGCCGCCGACTAGGCAACAATTATTATTGTACTTGTAATAACTCTTTTAAATTAAACTATCAACTGAAAAAGAAAAACAAAATCGTTTTTCAAACCTTAAATTTAACTGTCTTTGTTTACTTTTAACGAATCATTCGATTCCATTTCAAATTTTCAATTCAGATGGAGATCATTCGAGTGTTTTCCGGAGAGGTGACTCAAAATTGGAGTGAAACCACCGAAGGTTTGAGTTGTTCAGAAAAATTGGCTTTTGCATCGGGTGGGAGTTCGAGATGAATTGTATTTCGGTGGCCATCACCGGAGGCCAAGGTGTGACCAAGACGAATTCCCGTACGCCGAAATTAAAGTTCATAATATTAACTTGATTGTGTTAATCTTTTATTAATCCCTTTTTCAGGCCTAAGCTGCAATTTCACTCACAAGGTGGGATAGTGTCAGTAAAAGAAAATTTCTGTCATTACATGCAACTTTATTTTAAACCACATTTTGAATGCTTCTGTAGCATTGTTTATACATGATAAAGAATCTGTAAATGTGATGGAATAGTTTAAATAATAAAATACAGTTTGGTATCTTTGAAGGAAAACAAAAATTATCACTTTATTTCTAAGTCTACGTATAAAAATAAATCGTATTCTTTGAACTTTAAAATTTTAACAAAAATAAAATAAAGCCAAATAAAAAACTAAGTGTAATTACATTAATAATATAAATAATCTAATCTCGTCACTTGTTCCCAACCTTAGACAGGGCTAACACGATTCCCGTTTTCTTTTAAAATTCTAGAATTTAACTTGCCGTCGACACGTTCGTCTCGCACTGCTGGTTATACTCTGCGACAGTTGCCTCCTTCTCTTCTTTAGAAATGCCAAACTGCTGCTGAGGGTGTCACACACTTCAGAGGGCGACGCGCCATGGACTTGCAGAACGGAGCCGAATTCTTTGGGTAAGATGTATGGAATTCCATCTCCGAATGCTTGTACAGGTAAGTCATCAGTTATATGAATAAATTTAATGGAATCTGCCGTAGGATAGAACGATCTGATTTCTTGATTGTTTTCTGAGTCCTGCACCTCCTGCTTACAGTGTCGCCGCTTTAATCGCTCGATTGTTCGCTGTTCCCTGATCCTTTGAACGTCCCATTTTTTCCTCCGTTTTTCATCGTACTCCAATTTTGCGTGTCTCTTCAAAAATATGTCGTCAGATAAGTCTTCCGTCCCCTCAATACTGTATAAGCCGGTGAACTCCTTGATAGTCCATTTTGGAATTTCAAGGTTGGGCGCGTCGGAGTTGAGAGCTTCTGCTTCCTCCTTGTTGGCCTCATCATCCACGTTTTGATCCTCCCACTCCCTACTTGCATACGGAATTTTTGTCGTTATCACTCCATATCTTTTCCTCTTCCTGGAAATCACTTGATCTTGTTCAACCGACCCGCAACTAAAACTGTCCTCAGTGTCATTTTGAGCTGGTCCGTCGCTCGTGGTTTGAATATCTTTCATCGGTTCAACTTGCGATTGTTCGTCCTTAATCAACTCCGGCGCTGTCTCTTCTTTGATGGAGACGTTAGACTCACTCCCAGAATTTTGTACGCGCTGCAGAACAATTTTACTTATAAATTTTCCATTGCTCTCGCCAATTATTTTGTCATTACAATAGTTATTCTCATCACAGATTTTGTATTTCCTTTCAATTGGTTTTCCAGTGATTTCTTTTAAATTCACAGTGTCTACAGGGGGAAGAGAAGACTCTGTGCAAACCACGACCGGCGTGGATTCCTGCTTGATATCAATTTGTGAAGAAACAGAACAAGATTCGGGATTCGTCTCATATTTCAAGTGTAAACGCCGTTCCACTTTGTCCAGGCGACTTTTTAAATTTTCATTTTCCCCCCTCAAAGAAGACAGTAGTTTGTCCTTCGCCATCAGCTGATCACTTTGCTCCTGAATAAGGTCCAGATGTAACAACAACATAGCTTTCAGTTGCTTATTTTCTTTTAGAAGAGCCAGAATGTCTGTGGCATTTGCATTGGCTCGAATATAACCACTTTCATTGGGGTGACAATATACATGATCTAAATTGAATTTACTTTTGCAATTTGATTCCATTATTGTTCTTTTCCACTGCACAAAAAATTTATATTATTTCCTCTCACCACATAAACAAATTCATCTGGCAATCGAAAGTTGACATGTCTGGCGTGGTGAAACATCGGTTGGAGATTTCACCACGAAAATGCTGATGCGAATATTCTTTTATATTCCGGCGCACATAAATCTCTTGAAGCGGCGACTGACGACAGCTCCACCATATATCAGCACGTTAATCTGCATTCGAAAATGGAAATTTCACTGCTTCCTGCACTGAATACAATTTAGTTTTGTAGAAAATAGCTTGTCAACAAGGCGCACGGTCTTTTTTTGACACTTATTACCACCATGAAGATGTCAAATGAAGAAACAACGCACAAATGGATGTAAGAAAAATTTGTTTCCGGAAGTTGGCTGCTCTATGCCACCATACAATTTTGTAATTTGAAGTTGTCAGTACCTATATCTTTCAATTGTCAAATTTTGTTCTGTTAAAAAGCGGTAAATACGAGTTTAGAATTTTACATCTACGGAAATTCTTTGTCAAAAATGTCGGTTTTCGAAGACGTAATGGATGAAATGTTAGCACACAATTTTAATGATGCAGCAACAGAAGATAATATCAGTGATAAGGATAATAACGAACCTAATGATGGAAAAGTGAAAGTGGAACCTAAAAAGCGAGCGGTGCGAAATCCCAAACAACGATTAACTCTGGATACATTGACAGGACCAAGAGGAATTCACACCATAGAGAACTATTTTAAGGGGATTAAATTTCGAGGAAAGCACCATGAAGACAAGGACCTAGCAGAAATCTTGTCTAGACTTCAGCACTGGGCTCATCGTATGTATCCTAATTATAAATTCGACGACGTTTTGACTAATATCGAGAGACTTAGCAAGAAAAAACAACTGCAACACCACATGGTTCGGTACAGGCAGGGACAGCTCGAACAGGAGGTTTCCATTGCCCCCGCAGATGAT
Organism: Leptogaster cylindrica; assembly: GCA_963082835.1. NCBI lineage: Eukaryota > Metazoa > Arthropoda > Insecta > Diptera > Asilidae > Leptogaster > Leptogaster cylindrica. The sequence continues at coordinate 19,901,560 of OY720105.1, read as the reverse complement.
GAAGACAGACTTGAGGTTGCCGAGCAACACGACGAGCCATTTGATGAGTTCGATGCTCTATTGAGTGAACAAATAGCGATTTCGAAGATCAACTCACGAACACCCAATCATAACACCTTTGAAGACAATGAACCCCCGCAAATGCCGAACATTGTTCCTTCAGAGACGCAATCTCCAAACCACAGTGTGAATTTTGCCGAGCTTGAATCCTCCAAATCTGAAATGCTGGCAGCTCCTCCCGGAAATATACCTAATAAACTAACAGCCGAACAAATGGCTGAAATTGCAGAGAAACGCAGAATAGCTAAGGAGAAGTTAAGAGCCAAGAAAGAAGCTATGCTACAAAATTAGATTTACTTTCCTTGTGGACAAAAATTAAAATATTTAGTAAGCACATCAAAGTTTTTCACTGAATTTGTGGACATGATACGTTGCGGCGAATTCACATATTCCTCGTAGATTCGTTGGTTTTTCTCCTTCACTGTGGGCACTTCGACACATTCGTTGGAATCAGCCTTGAATGTTGTGAGGGGACAGAGTACAGCGCTTCCTATGAATTTGTTACCTTTTCTGCAGGGTTCTAAAGATCTCGCCGAAGTTTTCGCCATATGAACGTACTTCTTGTAAATCATCATATTCGGTTTTAAAGCAGTGTGGATTTGGCAGCCGTACACCTCTTTCATATCGGGCAAAATGCTTTCGAAAGTGACTGGTTTGACTTCTTTCTCCTCTTGCAATTTGCCTCTATTGTCTTGAAGTGATTTCAGTTCATCCTCGGACGAGGTCGCCTCATCCATGCTAGAACTAGAAGAAAATCATTGATGTTTTCACGTTAGCAGGCAGCTATTAAGTGATACCTGTTTGATCCTGTCGTAGAACTTGTGGAACTTTGTCCAGTTAGAGAAGGATTCTTATTAGTTGGTCTTCCTTCTTGCCTCCTTCCTGGCTGGAAAGGACTGAAATTCGTTCTAGAAGTAGACATGTAATTGCCTGCCATTTGACTTATTTGGTACGATATATGTTCTTCGAACGAGGTTAATTTAAAGGATATATGGTAATTGGAGTAGGAGTCAATCATTTCCATGTCATGAGTGTGAACGCGGAAAAGTTCGTCAACGATCTTATGAGCGTCGCTACAAGAATGCGGCAATGTTGACCTGATTATGGGCCGTACCCAATCTGTAAGTGGTTTCGTAGGCGTTGAAAATTCTGCCGACATGTAGTTGTGCATGTAGTAGTCCGTTTGCAACTCCCATATTGGTGGATTCCCTAAAATGTATTTCGTGTAGTTATACGACAGAAAAAATGGAGCAAATTTTTAATAATCAGTGCTAACGCTTGATTCTCACTTTCATTAGGGGAATACGAAATAAGAAGCTGAGCGACCATTGGCCAAGATTACCAGAATTATGCTCCAGTATTGCAAACTTACGTTTCTTATCGTTTCTGCTCGGTGTGTAGTATCCCAAGAACAAGTTAATGCTGTGTTGCTTCTCCGTATCACTGAAGGTATTGCTGTAGTATCTACTGAGGGTTTGCATAATGTCGTTTCCCTGAGACGCCCAAGCAGCTGTTTTGCGGTAAGTTTTTATCCTGTGCACTAACTGGGAGCCACCATATTGCAGGGCGAGAGTGTCTCCGTGATCCTCGTACAGGTTCTCAAGCATTGTGACGCAATCGGAATCAAACTCTAGCCTAGGCGGATCAATGAGTCCCAACTTGTGCAGTTGATGAGCCAGGACGCACTTCCCTATTGCAAATTGAGCAGTGTTCGTCCTGTCCAAGCAGTCCACGCAATTAACACGCACGATGCCAGTTTGTAAGCAGCATTCGCCTCGGTCCTTAAAAAACATGCCCGTTTGTTGGATGACGTTTTCAGCTATCTTCGCTAGCTCCTCCATCACATTGGCTACTCCTCTGCTTTTCCTGGCCATGTCGAAGTGGAAGTACTTTATCCGAAATTGAGGAGGCAGGAATTGATTCAAGAATTGGACGCTTTCATTCAGCTCTTTACTCAGAATACTTTCATGCTTCCGCTTTTCTCGCTTTTTAACCAGATTCAGTATGATTATTGGAGCACCGTGATGAAACAGTAGACGCTCGAAATGTTTGGCCGATGTCTCCGCAAATGGATCTGACAAATCCAGCGAAATTGGTGGCTTCGGTACCATTTTGCTGACATCTTGAGACCAGTGCGAAGGTATCGATCCTCTCATTTGCGTGAAGCTGCACAATCGATGGCCATCCATCACAATCTGTTCAGTCTCTACTTCGTTTGCCACATCACCCATGAAATTTGCACCCCTTTTTAAAAACCGGGTACCTGCGAAACGAGTACTTCGCCTGGCTATGAGACACACGTGAACTGCTCGTCCGAATATGCTTATGTTTGATTGGCTAATAAATCCGTGTGTTATTTCTAGTAGCCAGTCTTTTAGCATGATGTTCTGCATGGGCTTCAATAAGAACGCATTCCAGACGAACCTTTTTCTATGACTACTCCGGAAGGCGTAATTCACAATCTCGTCTTCACTCTGGACATTGTTCGTTAGACTACCCCAGTCGGGCAGGGGCTCGTCCTTGTCAATGTCCACGTTCGGTCCCACGAAGCGAGGAGCCGACATGTTATATTGCAGAGTCCTTGTCAGATCGTAGCTAAAGCTAAAGTAGAAGTTGCTACTCAAATCTATGTTTGAAAACATTTTTACGTATCTCTGTTCCAGCGGATGGGAAGCACGATTCGAAATATCATTCACTCGCACCATTACGGTGTCTTTGATCGTGTATATCAAGTGCATGCCGATGAAGGCGCATGTTGTTCGCTTTGTTACGAGCACCAAATAATATCCTTCCAGGAATCTTATGAAACCTATAATTCCGTAAGCGCATATAGATTTAGTTGATCCCAAAGATCCGACAAATCGACGAATTTCTTTTGCTGATCTTTCGTTTGGATCTTCTTCAATTTTAAGCTCATCTTGAACGGTTCTATCGATTATTAATAAACGAAATCGAGTTTCCCTGATGTTGCTACCCACTAAGTACAATCTCTAAAATATTTGTTCAACTCATTAAAACATATATTCCTCGTCCACATTAACTTACCGTTTTTGTTTCATACAGGACAACTTTTTGAATAGAACTTATAATCGGATTAAACACTACGTTATTGTTATTCATCTTACAAACATCTAATCAGCTGATAGTGTCACAAGACAAATAAGAAAACAAACCTAACCTTCCAAGGAAATAACGAAATTTCAAGCAAACAAAATACTTTACTAAATCTGGAAATTAAACAAAAATTGTTTTAACCTTTATCTAAGTAAACTAAAAATCTAATTATTCTTCAGGTAAACATTCTTAATACTCAAATCAGAACTTAAGTTGCAATTGGTTAAATCTTTTATTTCGTAATTCTTGTTATAATTCAAAACTATAAATTAATTATCAAAACTATCGTCATACGGGTCTGCACGTGAATCTTCAAGGGGAATTTTGATTTCTCCATTATTAAATCTAACTAGAGATGCCTTCAACAGAATCTGATTTAATCGGTCCGTTGCTGTCCTATTGTTCGATATTGAAAGGTTTTCCTCTGTTACTTCGACTTGGGCGTCCTGTTCTGGATGTTTTTCATCTACGCCTGGCATTATAAATAATATTGAAAAAATGCACTTCGTATTGTTTTTTCAATAATTTTAGAGGTTAAATATCATGGCTGCCAACTGTAGACAAATCTCAGATGAAAATTTTGCGAATTGATCGGTATTGCCAAAGTGAAATTTTTTCGGATATTGCAGCCGTCAACAAGCCATTGAAAATTTGAAATATCTGTATTTCTGATTGTTAATATGTAAAACTCGGGTTTTCTCAATAAAATACTTTATTAATCACAATCTTTTACTTAAATTATTCGGCACTCCTCAAACTACGTATTACTCGGCGGCTGTCAAAAGTACGACTTAGCCTCCTTCTCCAAATCTTCTTCTTCCTTCGTCGTGCTCGCCTCTTCGAGACTCGTCCATCGGTATTGCCTCGTCTGTTGGTACTGCCATAAGAACATTCTGTTTTCTGGATTTTACAACTCGGCCAATCTGACGGTTTTGATCGCCCTCGATCAATCCAGTTACGTCATCATCCAGATACTCGTAGTCATCGTATTCATCGTCTAAGTATTCGTAGTCCTCACAATCGTCATCGTCGGTACTGGAACCTTCGGCGTTTTCGAGATCTGGAATAGATTCTAATGGATTAGTGTTGCCCTTACTAGGCCTGCGATTCGATTCTTCTACCCATTTTTTTATTTTATTGGCTTCTACAACCCCATCGTAGGGAATTTGTGTTATCTGCCAACCCTCAATATCTCTGACTACATACCTATCATGCCCTAATATTTTATGAATAACGTACGGCCCTTTATATTTCGGGATTAATTTCTTGTTTGTTCCCACAATTGTGTCAATATTTCGGATAACTACATAATCTCCGATTTTAAATTGTTTCGTCGGTTTAGCCTTTGCATCATGTTTCGTCTGTTGTTGCGCCTGTATCTTTTCAATTTCTTTGAAAGCCTCATCCCGTATGTCCTGTAAGTTGGTGTCTTGATCTAGCTCAAGTTTTTCCGTCAGGTATTCCGTCAGCTCGTCTGATATTTCGCCCCTTTGTTCAGTCCCAAATAACAGTTGACTCGGCGTATGTTTAGTCGTGCTATGCCAAGAGTTATTTATAGCATATTCTACTTGAATTAACTTTTTAGACCAGTCAGAATGTTCGATCGGTTCACTTAGTTTGCCAAGCATGGCTTTTAACACCCGATTGACTCGTTCGACTTGGCCATTCGCTTGGGCTGAACTAGTAGCAACTTTGATATGCTTTATGTCTCGTCGGAGTATAAATTCTGCAAATTCCAATGACCTAAAGCAGGTTCCTCTATCAGTGATCATTCGGCGGGGTCGGCTATAAAATGCAAAGTATTTGTCTAGTGAAGCGTTCACTTCTTTAGTACTGGTTGAGTTTACGGCGAATAGTTTGACATATTTAGTGAATGCGTCGATTACCAATAATATATGTTTTCTTTTATTTATCAGTGACGGTAAAGGACCGAAGTGGTCTACATGTAACGTATCGAATGGTATTGGGCGTTTAGGAATAAGATATAAACTCTGTTCCAATTTTCGGACCGGCGGTGAATACATGAGGCATTTGATACATCTTTGGATAAAAGACTGTATCTTTGAACGCATCTGAGGAAACCAATAACATCTTCGAAGTTTTTCGTAGCATTTCTTAGTTCCCGAATGGGCTAATTGTTCATGGGTGATGCGGATGACGTTCTCTTCTATGTCCTCCGGAACGTATAAAGTTCGTCGGTCGTTTTCAAGTATTCGATACACCAATCCATCCTTTAATTCGAACTCTTCCGTTTGTCCAGTTTCTAGCTTATCCTTCATGATCATTATCTCCGAATCCCTACTCTGAGCTATTCTTATACGGATTTCGATATCATCCATTTCTGTAGTGATCGCCTGGCATGTCGCGTCGGTATTCAATGTTTTTTCTATACTTCCATTTTTTGTTTCCGTCTCTTCTTTATTTTTAGGGTGACATCTGCTAAGAGCATCAACATGTAACATAGTAGTACCTGGCTGATGTCTGGTGGTGTAATTAAATTTTACAAACTCTAAAGCCCATCGTGCTATTCGTCGGTTTATGTTCTTTCTATCCAAGGTTAATTTCAATGCATTACAGTCGGTTACAATGACGAATGGTATTCCTTCCAAGTATACCCGAAATCGTTCTAAAGCATAATAAATGGCTAATGTCTCCAGTTCGAAACTATGATATCGTGCTTCATCTTTAGAGGCCGTTCGGGAAAAATAAGCAACAGGGTGAAACTTATCGTCGGTTTGGCGTTGCATGAGAGCGGCTCCAAATCCTAGGGCACTAGCGTCGCAATGGAGTTCCGTCTCTCTGCTCGGGTCGTAAATAGATAATACAGGTGGATGCATCAATCGGTTTTTTAAGGTCTCAAAGGCGTAAAGGCACTCTTGGTCAAATTTAAAAGTTATGTCTTTCTTCAACAAATTCTGTAAAGGTCTAGCTATGCTAGAGAACGAAGGGACGAAGCGGCGGAAGTACGAAAATAATCCTAAACAAGATTGTAACTCTTTAGCGTTTCGGGGGACCGGATATTCGGATATCGCTTGGATGTGTGTATTTGTTGGTTTGATTCCCTTTGTAGTTACTAGGAATCCTAAGTATTCGATCTGGTTATATCCGAACATACATTTTTCCATGTTTAATACCAGGTTTCTTTCGGACAATCGTTTTAAAACTTCGGATAGTAGACTCTTATGTTCATCCAGGTCGGTCGTCGCTAATAAAATGTCGTCCATATAAATGATGATCAACCTTCGCTCTAACAAATCTTTAAAGACGTAGTTAACGAATCGTTGAAAGACAGCGGGTGCATTTTTTAATCCAAAAGGCATCCTTTTGTATTCATACTGGCCACATGGAGTTACGAAGGAAGTGTATTTTTGGGATTCTTTTCCCATTTGGATTTGATGAAATCCATTTTTGAGATCTAGTGAGGTGAAATATCTCTTTCCTCCTAAATATTCCAAACAGTCTTCTATTAGGGGTAACGGATAATTGTCGCGAATCGTAATTTTATTCAGTTCCCTATAGTCAATACACAATCTCGTTTCGCCGTTCTTTTTCCTAACTAACACTATTGGTGACGAATACGGGGAGTTGCTATGTTCAATAATTCCTTCTTTAATTAAGTTATTTATTTTATTTTGCACGTCGGCTCGTTCGGCATAAGAAAGACGTCGGGGTCGTTGGTGGATGGGTACTTTGGACGTCAAATGTATTTCCATTTCGTATTTCAATGGGCTTTCGTAATTGTTGGTTGCATTCGTATAATCTTTATTAATAATTTCCTTCAATGACTTCTGATCAGCGTCGGGTAGACTTGGGTTTATTTTCGTATTTTCCTTTTTTATTAATTTAGGCTTAGTACAGACTTGGGCTATATTAGGAATGGGTTTATGATACTTATTACTATCAGTCGGCGGTGTAGTCATTATGGGTTTCTTTAATAAATCGAATCGCTTTAACCTAGACTCGCAGTCAAGTGCACAAAAAGAGGATTTTTTTAATGACGTATCTTTATTAAGTTTTTCTAGCTCAATTTTCGAGTATTTCATAGGTTTCTGACATAAGTTAATATCAAATTTTTTCAAAAAATCTTTCCCTAATATTAGGGGGATTGTCATGTAATCGTCGGGTATTATAGTTAGCTGCACTCGTCGGGTACGTCGGTTAAACTGAATCTGGCACTCGATGACTCCATATGTTTTTATTAGTCGTCCTCCTATACCTCTGTATCTGGTGGCGGTCGTTGTGTCAGATACTTTAAAAGGTAATTTTGATTTTTTAATAAAGCTGATCGGGCTACCGGTATCGAAAAGAGACATAATGTTGGTAAATTCTGTGCACTTGCGCGAGTTAATTTTAAAGGCAACACTTACCAAGTTGATTTCGGCGATGGCCTCCTGAACGAAACGGATCTCCTCTTCCTCCTCAGTTCCACCGGCGGCACCGTCCTGGTCGTCTTCCATCTGGGCTGCGTTAACATCTGTCAGTAATCTCTGCCGGTATCGGGGGAATCTGCAATTCTGTCGAGCGTGCCCAGTACGCCAACAGCGGAAACAAACGTCCCTCGGTCGCTCTTCGTACGGGCACTGGGGTTTGATGTGTCCCTCGTTCGAGCAATTATAACATCGTAATACCTCGTTCGACTCCTGTCGAGCTGCATCAACTCCTGGTCGGCGGTTCCTAGTATCGGCGATATTAAGTGTCCGTCCGGTTGCTTCGTTTGTTCCTCGGCGGTTTCCAAAGTTATTTCGGCCAGTCTCTCTTCTTCTAGCGTCAGTGGCACCTTGATGGTTAGGTATCGGCGGAGCGTTGACAATGTCGGCATACCTCGATACTAGCTCTTTTAACTCGGTTATGGTGCGGGCGCCTCGTAGTATTCCAGTAGCAGTGTCCGAAAGGTTCATGTTCAGTATAATGATATCCACTATTTGAGTCTCTAACAGCCGATCTTTCCCCATGCGATTTCGCAGCCTCTGCATCTCTAGTATGAAGTGTAATGCTGTCGTTCCTTCGGCTCGGATCCATTTTTTTCGTCGCATTATGCGCTCTACATCAGCCGGGGTCGTGCTGAGTCCAAATTCTTGAATCAGGCTGTGCCTGAGGTCCTGGTACGTTGATGCGGCCGCTGTAAATATTACTGCAGCGGCGGCTCCCGTCAAAGAACGGCGGAGGTATAACAACCTCTGCTATTCGTCGGCTTTTATAAGGTTCATCATATCTTCGAAGTCATCCAGGAACGTCTGGACGCTGTATATGACGTCATCTCCGTTAAATTTGACAAGTGACCCCTCAATGTCACGATAGTCAAGGCGGTTGTGGTTGTTGGGTAACGCTATGGCTACTCTAGGGGTCGCTTCTGCTACGTTAACTAACACAACTTCTTCGTCTTCTTTTTTCGGCGTTCCTTGTCTCACTCTAGTCAGGCTTCGGTTGACGGCGTCGGCGGCAAGCTCCTGTTCTTCTAACTCCCTGATCCGTTTCCTCATAAGAAGGAGTTCCTCCTTCCTCTTTTGTAACTTCAATTCCTTCTTTACTTTGTCCAGTGCTAGATCAACATCTGTGTCAGTGTCTGACTCGTCAGCTTTTTTGTTGGCGGCTTCGTCTTCTGTGATTTCACTATCACTACCCTCACTATTGTTTTCCTCACCGACACTTTCCTTTATTGCGTCTGGGAGTCGATCGTACAGTTCCATCAACTCCGCCAATCTCATCCGCACGCTACACTCGACACCATTTTCACTTAGCACCTTGATCAGTTTTTCCTTTGTTATCTTCGGCATCGTTTGTCCTATTTCACACTTTTTCGTCGGGTTTATTACTTAATCGTCGGCACTTTCGGTTTTAAGTCGTCGGTTTGTATATTTCTTCGATTTACGGCGGATGATTCGTTTTTTCCTTCGCGTCGGTTTTCTATCACGCGCTTTGTCGCGGCGGCGGTTCTTATTTTCTTTATCGGCGGTTTACTTCTAAATTTCGCTATTGTCTTTACGCGTCCGGTTACTATACCCCACACCTGAGATGTAAAACTCGGGTTTTCTCAATAAAATACTTTATTAATCACAATCTTTTACTTAAATTATTCGGCACTCCTCAAACTACGTATTACTCGGCGGCTGTCAAAAGTACGACTTAGCCTCCTTCTCCAAATCTTCTTCTTCCTTCGTCGTGCTCGCCTCTTCGAGACTCGTCCATCGGTATTGCCTCGTCTGTTGGTACTGCCATAAGAACATTCTGTTTTCTGGATTTTACAAATAAAGCATTATTTAACAATATGGCATTATTATTATTATTCTAATTATTCACTTTAGAAGCATTTATTAAATTACATTCAAATTGGCAATTTGAATGTATTATACCATTTAAATTTGGTATGCAAAAGGTGACATGTGTTTGTAATTGCGAAGTGTCATCGGTGTCATCACTGTGGTTGTCGTTTTCCGACTCGTAACGCCGGAAAAGAGAACGATTTAGAAAGTGGTAAAGGTTTTTTCACTGCATTGTTAAACATAATGGGTGATACAAAATTGTACGATTTATTGGGTGTGGGGCGAAATGCTACGGATGCTGAAATAAAAAAGGTGAAAACATTTTTTTATACTTCGTTGAAGTCTATGCTTCCTAAAAAATACTCCATTTTTTCCTTTGGTTTTTAGTAAAATGTTTTTAGTTTCTTTAAACAAATAGCAGAGTATTCAATTGCAATTATGTAATGAAAACATATTTTAGAATTATCGAAAACTTGCGAAAGAGTTTCATCCTGACAAGAATCCAGATGAAGGTGAACGTTTCAAAGAGATTTCTTTCGCTTACGAAGTACTTTCCGATCCACAAAAGCGACAAACTTACGACCGTTACGGCATCAACGGTTTACAGGAAGGCGCCGACGATGGAGCCAGTGATATATTTTCGACGTTTTTTGGGGGCTTTGGGAGACGACGTGAAGCTGGTGTTCCTGACATTCAAATTAGAATTAATGTTACACTGGAAGATTTGTACAACGGTGATAAAGCTGTTCCTGTCGAATACACTCGATCGCAAGTATGCGCAGCTTGTCAGGGTCGTGGAGGGATTGAGGGATGCACCTCACAATGTGCAACATGTGATGGCAGAGGCAGGGAAGAAGTTTTTCAATATAGAACGGTACATGTTCTGGAACAGGTTAGTATAGAGTTATAGACAACAAATAATATTTCTTTAATTCCATTATGTTTTGAATTCTAGGTCAGCCGACCGTGCTCCTCTTGTAGTGGTCGCGGTATTATAGTAAATGACAAGGATTTGTGTCAGGAGTGCAAAGGGGAGAGAATCTACGAAGAAAAACATACCGTTGATGTTCACATAGAAAAAGGTATGCAACACATGCAGAAAGTGCGATTCTACGGGGAAGGTAACCAGAATGTAAAAGGCGAAAAAGGAGATGTACTCGTTATTTTATTGCAAGAGAAACACGATTTATTTGAGCGAAAGGGTTCAGATTTGGTTATAAGAAACATTGAGATCACTTTGACAGAGGCTCTTTGTGGTTTGGAGTACGTTTTTAAACATTTAGATGGACGTAATATAGTTATCAAAAGTGAACGCGGTCAAGTCATTAAGCCTGGAGATATGAAGGCTGTTCTAGGCGAAGGCATGCCTATTTATAGAAATACAACCGAGAGGGGAACATTGTACCTTGATTTCAATGTACAATTTCCGCCAAATCATTTCGCTACACCAGAGCAAATGAGAATTCTAGAGGGCGCCCTTCCCCCTCGAACATTATTTGTAATGCCTACGGGACCGCAAGTAGAGGAAGCGGACTTATCTGATTTTGAGCCCCGATCGTCCGGGTCCTTCAATAGTAACTTTAATGATTGCGAGTTCGACGGAGATTTCCACGGTGGAAACGCGACACGGGTGCAGTGTCAAACACAGTAAAATACTGCGAGAACGGATTGTTTCCAAAATTAGGTTGCCTAAGTTGAAGGTGCTGCTAAGAGTTGTACACTGTCACGAACTTGTGATACTATTTTTCAGTTTATGCAGGACCAAAAAAAAAAATTGAAAAATCAAAACTTAGTTTAAAGGAAGAATGTTAAGGATTTATAATAGGTATGCATATTTACACAATTAACGGGAATTAACTGAAGTGAATCAAATGAAGGTCTGTAAATCGACAATGTTTCTAATCCAATAAATGCTCCAGATTAAATTTCAGTATTATCTCAAACAAATAAATTAGGAATGAAATATTTCAGGCTCATATTTTTTTACAGTTTTCTATTTTATTTATTTTAAATTTAATTGAATTGAAATTATATTTTACTCCTGGAAGAACGTCTTTTACAAATAGAACTGTACGTTAAATAACTTACATATGAAAAATTAAACAATACACAAGATACGGGATACTTTTCATTTTATTTCTTGCCCATCAACAAACTACTTTTCAATTGCAAACAAATACAAGAAACTTGTAAATTCTGAAATGTGGCCTGTGATGTTTTGAGGGTTCAGTTTGAAAACATGGTCTCCAAAGAGTAATTGAAAAACATTCATCATAGAGATCGTCAGTTGTAGGAACATAGGAAGGAAAAAGTAAATAATGAACTGCACAACTAAAAAGCTATGTTTTCTACATTATTAGGTATATTATAATGAATATCATGTAATTTTAAGTTCGTTGTTTAGATCAGTCCAATATCAACGCAACATAAGTGGAACTGTTGCATCCTACAAACTACACCTTGCGTAGAACAACCATACACTCGTGTTTCCTGAACACCACAGCAGATCAAACTTTGCAATGACAATAGCGTTCTGACCTACAAAAGTATCAGCTTCCTTATCAGCGTTTATGTAAAGATGAAGCTCGGCAGACCATTCACCGGAGCATGAGCGAATTAAAGCGAACCGCAGCAACGGCATACTCTGAGAGGCAACTGCATACCAAAAATGAAAAGAATGTAAAAAATGAGATCTTAATAGCAGCAAGTTGCTGAAGTCACTTTTCACGGAAGGCAGCCAACGCGAAGTATAACTTTTGACTTCGGGGAGATAAAACGCAACGTGACTTTTCCACAAGCTGCCTCTGGCATTGTGGCGATGAAAATGCGCGCAGCTTTGACGACTTTTCGAAGCTTATAGTGAGTTATCAAGTGGACTCGTCTCTACCCTCGGCCTTCCTCGAGGAAATTATTGTCGTTGCCACTTTGAATTTTCTCCATTTTCGGTTACTTTTGTCTCACTGCTGCAAAACGCTGACTACAACTTGACCATGTGAAATTATGGCAATCCTCGACTTTTAAATACCTGGTCACCTCGTGAAAACCATTTAAAAGATGCTAGTCCACGAGGGAGCCGGTAGTCTCCAACGTGTTAAAAATAGCTCGTCGAGAGATGAGGGGCTGTTGCAGGGAAGTGAAGCACTGCTACAACGCACACCACCGTTTTTTCTCCCTGAATAGAGATTGTGAACAAAGGCAAGCGCAGTCATGGGTCCTAAAACCGACTGTATTTGATTCTACGTTCGAAGAATAGGAATTTAAGGATCCGAGAGAGGATGTGATATGTGAAAACTGTCCTCGCGGAATAAAAACTGCCATTGCTAAAATGGACTGCTATATTTAAAGTGACCCATATAACAACCTATTTGGACTGAGCATTTTATCAGAAAAACAATCTGGACGTTTCTTTGTTTCAGGTCGATTGCTCGCTTTAATAGCATCTAGGGACCGATAATTGCGAATCGAATGGCTACAGAGCTGCAGAGGCGCGGACGCGTTTCATTTTAAGAATATCTCTACAAAATCGAAGCCATTGCGGAAAAACTGTTCTCCCAATGGTATTTCCACCGTTAATTAAATGATGAGTAATAGTTCTAGAAGGAAGTGCTTCTGGGCAGCTAGTGGACGCATCAGAATCGTTGCATCGCTGAAATCGTGCACGAATGTCTCTTCATCCTATTTAGATGAGATCACTTCCTGGGTATCTCGGTGAAAAGATTCTTTGTGCAGCCGAGGATGATGTGCTGCGTCCACTCGTGGATCTGGATCAAAGTAGGTTACAGTACCAATGCAGCAGCAATTCTGGGCTGGAATCAACATTTAATTTGCTCGGGTCTTAAACTGTACTTCGGATCTGATCGTCTGTTTACATAAAGCATCTGCAAACTTAGAATTTTGTACAAGATAGCGATGTAGGAGAAAAGTAACTTGCAATGCACCTGCGTTGTGTTTACCCTTTGATTTTGCACCTAGGGCTTCGATTGCTATAAACAAAGTATGTGCCTGGCAAAAGTTAAAATTTAAAATAAACAAATACCTCATCAAAATATACCTTCCCATTTTACCATATTCTGTCAGGAAGGGCAATTACATATCACACAATATATGTGATGTGAGGTCCAAACATTTCTTAAATCTACGAAGCTGCTACTGCCAACGAATAGCCACGAACACCGGCACGATGCCGAACGCTTTGCAATCTGAAAATTAGGAATGATTTGTCGGTTCCTACTTTCTAGTGCACGTAAACAATTTACGTGGTAAATTACTTATTACATTTTATGCTTTCCAGTATCTGTGTCTATGTATGTTGCATAAAGTTGCATCCCGCTTTTCCCTCTTGTTTTCTAATATATTGTATTCTCTCCATTTAGTCAAATTGCAGACCAATCGCAGCTATTATTGGAAGCTGATCAAACTTTTTTATACGTAATAAACGTCCTTTTATGAAGGACATTAGTTGAACACAAAGTGCGTGTCTTAATAAGTTGCTTTGCAGAACTTCTACATTGAGAACTTAGGTTGTCCTTAATTGTTGAGTATAGTATATTATAAATTGGAGCTTTAGGTTCATCGGTTTCTGCATATATATCTCCTAAAGGAACCAAGGGACTACGAATAGGTCGGGGCAGTTTCGCTGAACCCTTTCGACGACACCCTTTGTGATCTAAGATCAGGCAGCTGCCGAACAGAGGGCACGGGCGTTTTTTGGCAAGGGGCTGATGTCACGTTGGGCTGGGGGTTGGGGGTGCGCTTCCAACAAACGTAGAACGTTGGGGCCGCAGTAGCAGGCCAGCAAGGTAGCGATAGCGACAGATTCACGGACAGGGAATCATCATTAAAATCTCTTAGACAGCGCTCGTCGCCATTCGCCAACATCGGCCTTACCGCAGCCGCTCCAACGAGTTCGCTTTTTCTGTTCTCTGTCGTCGGAACAAGGGGGCTTCGGGCGAGCCATAGCTGGTGCTACTCGCCGTGCTGTAGTGCTTTAAGTTCTGCTACTCAAGTACAAGAGCCTGAGCGCCTGGTCTGGTGTTGGTATGGTTAGTCTTGGTATTTTCCGTGAATCAATTCTTTAAACAGTCAGTCATCTGAGAGCCGTGAATGAGTGGAGAGTAAGAAGTAAGAAGCAGAAGTGGGCAAGTAGCAAGACGAAGAAGACCTCAAGCACAAGAACGAAAGGGTTCAGGGGACCCAAATTGCTGCTGCTGCTAGGGAAAGTGGTTCCACCCCCCGTTCTAATACCTTAATTGACAAAAGGCGGAAAGTGGTGCGTGTCGCCGAGGCGGGCCAAAAACATTTGTGCGCGTTTGCAAACAATGGACATTCGGGAAGGCTGTGGGAATTGGTAAGCAATACGCGACTCCAGAATTTATTAAATAGTGTGGTTGCGCCCTGGAGATTTTCTGATCGGAATTCGCGACGAACTTGTGCCAAAGTGAATCTGATAAAGCACCCAGGAGGCAGCGCTTCGAAGCGGTGGATTGGACCATTTTCAAACGTGGACGTTCTGCTGTTCAAAAGTGAAATGTAACAAGTGGAAACTTTTAGTGTGGGAGTTGGGTGCGCAGTGTGTGAAAATCGCAACAATTGTCAACTGGGCCAAGACCCTTTGTCAGTTGTGTCGATTGGGCGGAAAATAGTGGAGTTGGTGGAATCTGGGGATTACAAGGAATTTCGACAGATGAAACAGAATCTGGGTTTTGCGCATGCTCGCGTTAATCAAGCTCTCTTTTAAGTTGAAATAATTCACATAAGTGATCGGTGTGAAAATGTTCGTTGACATGGTGCGGACTGCAGAGTAGAACCATATGTACTTGATGAGGTTGTGATTGTGTTGAAAAAGAATTTTTTGCTTGGGAGCACGGTTGTAGTTGTTATCAGTGGCAGAGTGTACTGAGGTTGGATACTACAGAACTGATACGTAACACACACGGGCATCGTCTGTGGAAAAAGTTACATGGCTGCTTCTGCAATTTAAGCATCAGAAATAGCCAACGCTGGCAATCGGCTGCTGAGACCCAGAGGGGTGTTGGCTCCGAGGACGCAACAATCTCTTGTGTTCTTGGGACGGCTAAATCACCAGATAACATCGGTACAGGCGCTGGCTCATCTGCGTGTGTTTTTGACCAGTCGGGCCATCTTACCGGTTGTATTTATCACAATTGGACTGCTAACTGATAAGGAGCGAATAAAGATTGGGGCGAGTGGTGCTGCAAGCAACTTAAGTATGCGACTCTATCTGCAGAAGCAAATAGAGGAAGTTTAGTGTGCGCCACTCAGTAGTGCTGGTGGAGTTTCCAGCTTGGAGCCAGCAAATGGTAAACATAGCACAGCAAATAAAGCGAGGAAGCGATATCTGCGCACGCCAGGACTGAGTTGTTCTTCGTCAGCTGCGCTAACGTCGCGAAGACGAAGCTGGGGCTCCGTTGGTGCCTTTCTCTCGTTTCTTCTCCGCATCACTCTTGATTTCGCTTTCCGTTGCGTGCTTCTGCTGACCGACATTCCTTGGTTGTTGTTTTTGGGAAGTGGAACATCGTCATGAATTAGAAGCAGCTCATTGTAGGTAGAACTTGGTATAAAGTGTAAAAGTGCGTGGCAATATTTTTTTTTCGCTTTTTCCATGAACAAAAGTCGGTAAATATTTGCGAATTGTTGCGCGGAAGAAACTAGTTCTTGGACCACAGTCGAACTGTTTTGCATAATCACGAGAAACGAGGTGGAAGCGCGTCAAGCATGTTGAGTTCTTATAGAATCACCCAAAGCGTCGACAGCCTCTTATATCATCAGATATCTTGGAACAACACTCAATCATTGGAGGTAAGTCATGCTCTTGCGTTTTGTTTTTCGTTTGGTTGGGCGTTACGGGTGGCGCGCGGTTAGCAGCGCTAGCCTGGGCTTACGGCTGCCAAGATCGCCGATTGCTGATAGAGTTGATTTCTTTTCACATCGGACTCGGTCGGCAGCGGCTACCGCACTGGTACTTGGTAGTTGCGGCGTAGCTTTAATGACGTCGGCAATGGCAGCGGCAGTTTACTGCAGTAATTAAGTTTGCGAGATTTTCTTGTTTTTACACGTAACACTTTACGCTTGACCTTGAACTTGATATATTCCAGGTATGGGTGGATGATAGCTGCACTTTTTCTGCTGATGTATGATATTTCATCGGTGGTAAATACAAAATTAGCTGCATGCTATCCATTTTATACATTTATTTTTCATTATTTGTGCTGAGGTTTTTGCCGACTAGACTAATAGGAATTGGTTTTTGCCGTGGATATTGGTCACCAGATTATTGCTTAACCTTGGGCATCTCCACTATACTGAAATTAGCTTGGGTTTGTGGCGATAATTCTATGCAAGTGTTAATTTGTTTTCAAGTAGGTGTACTTCTACTTATCATTAGCTAGCGCGAGTCGTGTCGGATCATCATGGTGAAACACGAAATAGCTCCTCTTTGTTCTTGTTTTTGCTTTTCATTTTTATGACTGTTGTACGAAGTCATACGACACGTTGTCAGTAAAGCCAATCGAAGAGTTCCGCAATAGGTACGTCTCTGGTAGAAAAGTAATTTTTTTTTATTTTTTTTTTCATTTATTATCCTCTTACAAAAGAAGGTACTTCTGCAAAAAATACATTTCCAGACTAAAACATACATTTAATAAGTTCCAGCTGTTTCGGGTCCAATCGTGTTTCGCTTTAGATGAAGTTATATTGAAAACAAATTATTTCTGTTGTGAAATCTTGTTATACAGATAATGTACAACTCAACAGAGTCAAGTACAATATGCTCAGAAATGATAATGAATTGCTAAAAAGCAGTGTCGTTCATATTTTACCAGCCACCATTGCCCTTTACATCACACGCATATGATAATGACTGGCTACACTTATTCCATCCGCCTCCACAATATCGCGGAGTTTCGAATCGAAAGAAAAGATGACATAAATTCAGGCTTGCACAATTCAAAAATTCCAGAAAACTTGACATCCGCACAGATCTCTTCATTGTAAAATCGAGGTCTCCAGTACTTACTTTTCAGGCGTCTTCTTGAAAGAGTTGTTTCGTCGCCAGACAGTAAACAGCCTGCTGTGGTAAGTCACCCGAAAAGTCAAGAGACAAGGTAGCGGACAATAGCTGTGGATTTGCCGATGCGATCCGAGCCAAGCTATAGCCAGCCATTGCGCCAATGCTTTTGTAGCGATCACCAGAAAAACGTTCGCCTTCTTCAATTCAACCCTAGTCGGTTAAACTTTCAATTGTGATGACAAGGAGATCACTCCAAGAAAAAAAGATAAGGCAGCGGGGAGAGATATGGAGGTGATACCCAGCAATCGTTTTGTCTTTTCCTACTGTCTTGTTTCGATATTTCCACAAAGCTTTTGTATTAACTGTCCTCAGCGCGATCGGCAGCGGCGTCCATGTGACCGAGTGCGCTTGAAAATCTTTGCGCGTTTATTGCCTGTTCCGAGTGCTTTCTGCGGTGGTATTTAACGACCGTGAAACCTCGTTACATAACAAGAACGTGATTCATGGAAACTCAACAAACAAAGTTCTCGGCAATTCAATTTTGATTCGGTGCGGAGGTTTCTGTTCTTCGCCGGGGCCGGCCGAAAATCATTCCACTTCTTTGGCATAATTCACTATTAGTTACAGGTGTGGCCCCAAATTTCATTCGAACATCCGAAGACCATTGAGATGACTCCAATTACATATCATCATACCCCGAGTGTAATTGCACGAGTGAGCTTATGTCAGGAATGACCATGAAGCATGTGTGCTCACCTCTGCGCGCAAGACTTTTTCTGTCAAGCTAAGGTGAGACAGCGGTTTTGGACACGTTTAGGACGTAGATGATGACAACATTTTCCATAGAGAATTAATTATTGAAAAAAATTTCTCTACAGAATCAGTTGTAGTTTTGAAAAGCGGTGTCACATGATGCGAAGGACATACCGAGGATTTTTACTTTCTGGAGTTTTGAATTCAAAAATCGAATGCAACTGAAAATCATAACGTTATTACAAAGATCTCCTCAGTCTTCCGACACACAACGAGGTCTAAATGTTTTGATATTTTTTTAAAAAAAAGAGTAATACCCAGTTACCGCGTATACAGAACAACAAACCAACTAATTAACGAAGGAAAAAACCAAGTACTCTTAGAGGTCGAATGCAAATGAATATAGTGCCCAGCATACTCATCACACAGAAGTCGGAGTATGTACCTACCTGCCAAAAAAGTACGAGTTCATGTTCGTGTTAACTACGTTGAACATGAATTTAAGAAGTTTATTGTGTTTTAAATTTTGTATCCGGTAATTTCTAAACTAAATTATCGCTCTTCCGCTTGAAATTTTCTTTTCCATTTGATTTTAATACGTTTTACTAAGGTTGTAGCACCATTGGTGTTTGTCTTCAAACCTCTGCCATGTCTGCTTATGAGTACAATAAGTAATTTGGATGACACTATAATGTAGTCCGCTTGCAATGTGACCACACGAATAATTCTGACGTTTTTTAGCAGACTGCAACTGAGAAATGCAGGGGCGGGGTATTAAGCTCGCAATTTTATCAAGCATAAGTTTCTTGCGTGCTGAATTTCATTTTGCCGATGGTAGCAGCCTCTGAACTTTACTGGAGGAGAATCTTTTGTAAGTAGATAACAGTATCAGCTCCGAGGGAAGGTCATTCATGAAATTTCCAATGGCACAAACATGGTCAGTGCGCTTTTTTCCGCTATTTGTCGACTCGCCAGCTCTGCGAATCATTCAATCTTCGTTGGCGAGTGCCATCTACGTCCGCGTTTTTAAAAAAATCGATCTAGGCGTTGATGAGGAAAATATGCAGAAGTGAGCATGGATCCAGTCTTTAAAAAATATCAATTGGCGCTGATGAACTGGTTGGCATTTACCTTGCGAGAGACCTTTGCATCGAGTCTTCGTGTGTTTCTTAGATTCCGTTCTTTTTGGTACCCAAGGCTGTGCGTTGGAGGCTCTTTCTCCTTGGAATGTTTTATTTACATATGTGCAGAGAAACTTTGGGCGCGTTTCTGCCAATGGCAGTGGCTGTAATGGGCGACTTAAATGTCAGCAGATATCAGTAGCTAGAATACAATGGAAGAGTTCAAAGTACAAGTCTTGAAGCGAAAACAGAAAATGTACAGAATAGTGAAAGCTATATATATATATGTACCTATTCCTGAGGATTTAGTTCAAATGATTATTATTATGTCTCACTAAGAAATGTTAATGTATACAGTTCGTAGCTAGAAAATGAAATCCGAATTAATCAGGATACGCTTGAAGCTCTCTGCAAACACGACAAGAATCTCGCTTAATTTTCGATTTCGTAAGAACTGACCAAGCACAAACATCCGCAGCACGCAAAGAGGAGATAATTGCCGCACACTAACAGTGAACAGCGTTCTTTCCCAAACATCTCGTGGTCAAACTGGAGTGAAGAACTGTTGGATCCATAACTGGGGCAAATGAAGCGAAGACAACTCGTCGAGCAAGAAGCAAGGGAGACGATAGAACCCATCCGACTTGAGCAACAAAAGTGAAATTCGT
The DNA here is from genome assembly GCA_963082835.1 of Leptogaster cylindrica. Taxonomy (NCBI): domain Eukaryota; kingdom Metazoa; phylum Arthropoda; class Insecta; order Diptera; family Asilidae; genus Leptogaster; species Leptogaster cylindrica. The sequence continues at coordinate 19,881,555 of OY720105.1, read as the reverse complement.
TCCCGTTGCGAAGACGTGGTCTACCATTAAAAGGTATTCTCCGCAGACGCAGTAACGGAGCCATGTGTAAAATTTTAGTTCACTCTGCGTGGAGCCATCCAGGGTACGCCGATGGATTGGAAATGTGTTTGAACTGATTGGTTAAGTTGTCACGTCTTGACTTGAATACTGCTTATGAATTTATGCTTCACCCATGTTCTCACATTTACAGGGAACAATTTCCATTTCGTTTCGATAAGCATTCGCTTTCTTTGACATCGCCATTACTGCTGCTTTTGATGTTCCAAGTAAACGGCGCATGATCTTCTGCGGAGTGCAGACCCCTATGCAAATTTATCTTTCCACTTAGTCTTATACCTGAGCAGTTTTAGGCTGTCCGTGACTCAAGAAAATACCATTATTATATAAGTTTGCTTGAGTACAGCGAGTTGCGTGATCTCAACACATAATTGAAAAATTTTGAATTTTTACTTCTTAAAATGTTTTCCATTTGATGTCATCTTTGATTGTATTTCATTCCAACAACTAACTAAGGAACGTCACCAATTTTTAAAATAATGATTTAGTTTTACTATTATAAGTATATAATATACAGCTTGCACAGCCTTTATAGCATACAAGGAAAATGCCTTGTGTCCACACTACTCGATTAGTTATTACTCATTGAAGATAAGGAGGTGAAGACTTCCAAGCGAACTCTTTATTTTGTTCAAAGAATTGAACACTAATACAGAGAAAGAAAGACCACGAGTTAAACAATTTATCATATCTTTCTACACTTGGCCGATAGCTCGGCTTCTACCTGCTTCGCCTCAGATAAGATTTCTCAGAAAATTTAATAAAGACTTGATTTGTGAATCGCTTTTTAGCAAAACTAATTTTACTTCCGTTGGTACAATGGACAATTTTTAATCAAGAATTATTTCATACATACAGTCCGAACAGTCGGAAGCTAAAATGCACGCGAACTGCGATGTCTGGAAGTGTTCCCCGTAAAATATAGTTATGCAACAATCTTTAAACTGTGGTCGTGGATGGCTTTACTTAGCAATGTAAGCAATCTCTGGGAATAGGCAATCGCGGGGTGAGCAGAGAGCGGCTACGGATGACCATTGCAAGTATACCAATCCGGGAAAAATAAATTCTTTTTGGTTCGATAGCTGCCGACCACATGCGCGTCACTGCATTCGCAGCATTAGCAAACAGAAACAGAATAAGTGCCTACTTGTCCTCCAAAGTACGCTATATCAGATCGTGCAAGCTCAAAGTCGCCAAATGTTGGAGAGGAGGCTGACAGAGTGCAAGCCTATCTAGCAGCGTGGCTAATGTACACAAGCTCCTCCTTCGTTGCTCTTCGCTAACTTCGAAGAGCTAGCAAGCGAAATGGTCAGCATCGAGTGCGCACACAAAACTTCTAAATAGGTCAACGATTGCGACTTAGATTTTCCGTGGAAGCTTTAGGAAAATTGATGAGTTTTCTCAGCTTCCCTCGTCGAATGCTATCAGATCGCCACCAGAGAGACCCTGAATAGCTATTAATTTGCAGTGCTGCACTGTTGTGCCAGGAACTCTGTATTTAGCGATCTGATACGATGGTTTTCTTATTCTAATTACGCAATCAAGAAACTAAACAATTTTTGTGTAATTAAACCATCTTATGGCAGTGACTATTTATTGCATGCAGCGCTCCAACTGCCAAGGTTAGCCGAGTGACATCATCGCAATTATATAGTACCTGGTAGCAAACTGCAGTCGACAGAAGCAGAGCTGGCCGAAGCGAGTCGAGCAACAAAGTGAAATAAGTGTTGAAAGCTCATCTGTTCACTTGGGCGTTTTCCGAACACTCGTGCGATTGCCAAAGTTCAGCACGACAACGACGGCGATGACGACCACCCCACGGGCTTATCATCCACTCAAGAACAGCAAGGACTTGGTAGCTATGCTCCAAATTATTCACGTCTAATAAAAAATGCTTTCCATGCACGACTTTATTGTTTGATTTTGGCTGCATGTATTTATGTATTTATGAAACTATGATACATTATTTCTGAAAATTTCATTAAATTCGGTTAAGTGGTTTAGGAGTCCATAGGGAACAAAAATCCACATCCTCTTTTATATATTAAGAGTCCGCAGCAGTACCATAAGTTCACAACAGGCAAACGACGCGACGCGACGACGAGTGCATTCATTGCACATGCTTAACTAAAACAGCAAATAAATGTAGAAACCAAGATGAACCACCGTTACTTCTTGCTAGCTTATATTTCTTAGTAAATTAAGAACTTTGTTTATTAGTTTTCTGCTAACAACGTGATTTGCAGAACGTTATCAGAAATTAAGACGAAGTTCAGTTTTCTGTTTTTTAAGTTCACGTTTGACAATAGTGGTTGATTTGCGATTTCCTAGAAAACCAAGCATTAATTTCAATCGTCTTCGATGGATTTTCCAATTCTGAGAAAGCCGGTAATGTTTTTATAAAAATTTGTCTACGTTACAAGAAGACGCGACCGTTCGTACCGCCAACTGCGAGGAAAACTTAACCAAAAAATGTTTTATTCATACCCCAAATAAACTTTGACCCAAGAAATGTTTTAGAAAATTTGGTTTTCTTTTACGGCGGTAGCAGAAAACGGCCAGCCCTGTCGCCCTAATTAATTCGAAATTGTGATGTTATCATTACTTTCGTCACCTCTGAGGGCAGGACGCATGCGGTATAGCTTCCGACGTACAGGCCTTTGGTGGCCCACTTGCAAGCGGAACTTTTCTGTTTCAATGCGGCACAGAACAATTTATTCTTCGAATACTTATTAAATAGAACTGCCTTAAGTGTAATGCAAGACCAAACTTATTGTATAGACAAGTAATTTATGTGCCAACGTATTTTTCAAAGTTGAAATTTTGTCAATAATGAATAACTCTTGTACATTCAGAGACAGCCAACGGATAATAATTGATAGGGTTCAACCAAATTGGCAACTTTCTTTTAAAACATGTTCCTTCAGTAAATATATTTTAAACGCAAATGGATTTAGTGGCAATTAATTCGGGCTGAGAATCAAGAATATTAGATTTAGAAGATGAAAAGTGACGCGAGCATCTTCTCAAAAGGAAAGGCAGCCAGGAATGCTCAGATGCAGCCGTGCTTTGTTATCCAAGATCGTCTCAAAAGCCGGTCGCAGTCGTGACCATTTACAGAAGAACTGAACTGACATTGACTTCGATTCAATATGCGTTTTATAATCGACGCATGCAACGCGAGACCCCATTACCATGACCGATTGAAATTTTTGCATTCAACCTGTGACTGCTTTGACTATGAGCTGCATCAAAGGCCATTGCAATTGCACTCGAGGCTTGCGATCTGCTGGCCAAACAAGTCGTTTTACAAGCACACGAATCAAATTTTTCTATTTTGGAATCAGGCACATGATGCTAATGCACCAGACAATTTTGTATCTATCAAGCTGGCTGGACTTGCGAACCGATTGCAGTGTCGGGGTCTCAGCTACCGAGGACCACTGAACGCTCAATACTGTCGTCTATCGGAGACGGAGCCAGCACAAACGGGTTGGCGAGAATTCCACCTGATATTGTTGAAGGTACCTCGTAATAAAGTTGCTGTTTAAAGTCTACCATTGCGCTCACCTTGGCCTGGTTCTGAGGATGAATTCATCTTCTGGAAGGTTTTTTCCCATTTCCATATTGCTAGTGATTTTGGACTCCTGTTTATCGTTTCAAGGATTATTTATCCTTTGGACTTGTGCTTGAGGGGGAACTATGGAAATCACAATGATATATCTTTGCAAGGACTCTGTCGAAGATGCTTTTCTGCGTGTTGAAATGTGACATCTTTTTGGAATGAGAAAACTTCCCTGAGAAAACCTCAAAATCAAGAAATGCGTTGATTATCTGTGGCCAGCGTCGAGAATTGATATTTGGAAATTTTCCTGGCAACCTAACCAGGGATAATTTATCGAGACCACGGTGAATCGGAGCCTTGCACGAGAGTGTAGGAAGAGCCAATGCCATGATACTTAGTCTATTTTTACACCGGCTTATAAATACTGTTGTGAAGTCTGTTAAATTGAATTCTTCAGCATGTTGAAGAAAAGCAACGCTTCGGTGTGTGGTGCGATGGCTGAAAACAAAGAAGTAAAAGTGTTGCTGAACGTCATCATCCACAAGAGGAGCAAGGCACCCACGACCAGTACACACTGGATGTGCTAGAGAGGCCGCCGGGGCTAATGCGCGTGTCCTCTCTTTCTCCTTGGGCTGGTGATACTTGGAAGAATGGCATATTTCCTCGTTCGCTGGCATAACGAAATTAGTAAAAATCGGACGACCGTTGCCGTTCCTCTGGTAGAGGTTTAAGTTTACTGTATCCCGAATAGTCGATCTGTACAAGCTGTGGGACTTCCTTGATGACAGTGGGTGGCTATGCATTGGACTGAAGCCTTTTTGATAACGGGATTGTCATCGGTTTGCGTTCTTGTTTGTTGCTACCTGTTCGTGAACAATATATTTTTTACATGGCAAATGCACGCGGCACGAGTGGCAAATTGGCAGGAGTCCAAAGCGTAACATTCCCCCTAAGGGCATGGAGACCTATTTAAATTAGCCGAGGTGAGTGTAGTAAGTGAAATACATGTGAAGTGGGCATTTGAACGTGGGAGGCGGACGTCAGCATCCATGAGCAAAATTCAAGTCAACCGTTGAACCGTCGAACCCGAACGTACGAAGTCCTTATTATTCCACGACAAAAGACACAAAGGGCGAAGATGCTGCTGTCACGTTTGGAACGGTCGTTGGGCTGCGGCAATTGCTTTTCTATCCTATTTGCAGACAATTGTTTTAATATAAATGCGATTCTTCGGTTTGTTTGCCCGTGATAACAAAAAATATGTTCATTTTGGTGCTTGCAAGATCTCCACCGGTCACCGCTAAAAGCCAGTAATGATTGCAAGTTATGAAACATTCAACAAATAGCACGAACCGGGCTGCGCGACATGCTACCAGTTTGCGCCCATTTGCTGTTGGCGCATATTTTAATTATCATCACTGGGCTACATTCGCGCTCTGCGACTGCACTCCATGGCCACATTACTGTGGAGACGTGATTTTAAATGCGGATGTTTCATGGAGAGTGACTTTTCATTGGTGTAGACAAAAACAATTAACTCATACGTTTAGTTATCGGATATTCGGATCCATCATTACCCACCGTTGAAGTAGATTTGGCAGATGTAATCCAACGTGCTGTATTGCACCTGAGCAGAAGGAAAGAACTGCCGTCTGAAATATTTGAACACTACAGATAAGTACTTGGTGATAATTGCAGTCGGAGGTACTTTAAAAAGTAATTAGACACGTTCTGGTTTATTGAAGTTATTGACACAATTGCGAAATTAATCGCCTCTGAGAGTACACCCGATTTTGAGACTGGTTGCATGCACCCAGAACACGTGATATCTAAACAGTCGAAATCACAAATTTGTTGTTTTTCTAAAAATAATTTGTTTAGTAAAAGACAAAGAGCCTAGCCGGTAGGAATTCGATTGAACAATTTTAATTAAGCAAGTAGGTACACAAAGAATGTAAAGTAAAATAAATTTAAACGAAAAGCGTCCAGTTCATAAAATTTTTCATAATTAGATAGATACATTATGTTTTAAATTAATTTCGCATAAATACTCGGATAATAAATACTTTCAGCTCAAAAAAACTGATATCCTCTGATCACTCAGTGAAAATCATCTCTATCCGCGTGCAAAAATATTGGGTTGAAAGAGTTAATTTCGCAATGCATTAATCTTGTTATTCTTTTTGAGTTATCTTTCTATGCGATCAGGTGCAAGAACGCGCAACCTCATCAGTCTCTTGCGCGAAATGACGTTCACTTACCAAGCGAAATTGTATTCTTATCCTGCGTTAATTTGAATTGCATGGGCCGAATTGGAAATTAGCTAAAACGCAATTAATAGTGCGCACGATGGTCGGTACGTTCAAGAATGCATTCATTGTTTGCAGTGTCGACCGACACCAGTGCCCGGACTCTTCAGGTATGGCTATGTGCTTCATCTATTAAATTAAGAATTCTTGGGCGACGAAGCGGCCGCAGCCGCAACAAGTGCAAGAGCGGCGAGAAAATAAATTTTTAGCAGAAAAACGAAGTCAATGAGAATGACTTTGTTCACCAAGACAACGTAGTGGCTATCTAACTGACCGATTGATCTCAAAGCCAATTGCAATGCAATGCAATTTCAAAGTCAATTAGAAAATCTTTGGATGCAAACCGTACAACCTATGCAGTTCCATCGGGTAGACGTGTGGCTTTGACGAATCATTTTTCCATGAGGCGTGCATCAAAAGCGTTGTGATAAGTAAGGCCGGTTCAACCTTCCAGGTTAGCTTTCAGCGCCATATTCTTGGCTACAGTTGCAGTAGTTCTTAAGCATTATCGTCTACGAATTTATTGGGAACTGCGCGTGACTGCTCGTAGAATGAAGTGCATCTCGATGTGCGGATCGTTAGGAGAGAAGCATTTAGCATTCGTGTGCTTTAATTGGCTTTGCGATTGCAGTTTTTGCTGTCCCGCCATGTCGCGCCATTTATAAAACTAGCGAGCTTTGATGCCAAGTTCCTTGTGTCCGAAGCACAAGATCTGTGGTTGATGGAGCTCAACTTCAAAAACGGCCCCGCAAATAAGAGGTACGACAGTAACGAAATTTCAATAATAAAACGCAAACATTCAGCAGAAGCAGGCCGAGGTCAAGGCGGTAGATACACAGAGCCTTGTATGCGCGCACCGATGTTGATGCTGCAATGACGCACTGCTGTTCTGACGGCCCGATGTTCCAAAGAAATTTTTTACTTGCGCTTGATCAATGCCAACTACCGACTCAAGCAGGCCTTTTCTTGTCGTTCCATGGCACAGGTGCTCGTGACACTCTTATTCACTTGTTTTTGAGAGGCAATACTGAATACATCGCGGTGTCTATCCCAAAATTGGTCTTTTTATGGCGAACATACTCTGCGCTTGAACTGCTTGTGAAAACAAGACCCAAATTTTACAAATCAAAATACATAGGTACGTAAGCATTTTTATGAAAATCATTCGGAATATCCTTGCTAAATTTGGTGACAAATTTTCCAATACCTACAAGATGTCAGTTTTGAGAATTCTCGGCAATCGTAGAAATACGCAGGCGAAATAAAATAATTTATTTATTGTGCTAAAGACTAATATATTGAATATCTGTCTACCCATTTATATTTCTGAAATAGGAATAATTTTTTTAATAATTTCTGAATTCGCATTACTCGTAACATTATGTGCAGTAAATACTAAATGGTGTTGAATGAAAACAATCCGTATTTTGAAACTTCTTGTGCCTGATTAGTGGTCCTTGTAGCTGGTCGAACAAAGGCTGCAAAATAGTCAGCAACACATCAAGCTGAAGAAGTGAATGGAGGAGGCATACAAACGCAGGCATCCTGATATCTGTGCTATCCGCAGATAGGGAGCTTCCGTCTCCCACTGATGATTCTTTGTCCTTCTTTTCATCCATCTGCAAGGCCCAAAATAGAAAAGTAATGACATGCTGGTGTTGTTGTTCCACCAAACACCACACCTACCAATCAGCAACGGAGCCGTCTCTGGAGCCCTGTTGGCTTGTCAACGGGGTGGCGGCGGGTGGTAAGGAATAAGGATATGATTGCAAATGGGGCGAGAAGGTAAGTGGTGTTTTGATGTAGTGGGGAAATCTTACGAGTGCACGACACCAACATTTTCATTCCTGCTGGGAGAACCTTTTTCGAGGGATATTCTTGCAACAGTTCTTAACAATTTCCATGGTTTGATGACACATTGTTCGAAGAAAGTCCGATTTATAGTTAACGGTTCTAAATTTAGGTAAACCATCAAAATTCACCACTATTTAACAGTTGTATGTTCAACTTCTTGCCAATGGTTTGGAATGCATGTAGAGACAGCGATTAACAACAAATCGTGGTGAACTGTTATATCCTATGACTCGTGTTTTTTGAATTAATGTACAGATGTCTTTTTGGTTTAAACCTCTTTTACTTAATTATTTGCAACAAATGTCAACAGTTGATTAAGTTTGGCTTATCTAATCCAGTCCGAACGATATTAAGTTTATTAGATCATCTATATTTACTTCACACACTATAATATGTGTAGATGTAGCCTATAGATGCATAAGCAAATCATATGTGCATTGGTGGCTTAGTTAAGTTCACTGGAAAAAATCGCGCTAAATTTTGACATTTTCAAAAGAAGAATTTTGATGAAGTCATAGTTTAACAAGTGGTAAATATTGTACAGTTGATTGGTTTTTTTTCTGCCCGGTGAGGGATCGCAGCTTGCTGTCTGCAAAATTCAACTCGCGCAGTAATCATTTGTTTTATTAAAAGAAAAATTCATGAGCTATATGTGAATTATTTCCAAATAGGTATAAAAATTTTTAAATATTTTTGTTTCCTGATTATTTTGAACCATTTCAAGTGTGTTTTTAATTATTTTCAGAGACACATTTAAACGATTCGTGAAGAGAACAAGGAGGAAATCAGCGTAATGGCAATGGACGCACCATCCATGGTTCAGCGATCTGGCGATACTTTAATTGTGCGCAGTGTTGTAAGCGGGGATCAAATTTTTTTCGACAAGGAAACAGGCAAAGTGGTTCATTCTTCGCCGGACGACAGATTTAATCCTTCGGAATCTACTTTGGGCCTTAATAGTGCACAATCAGAAATGCCAGAAGAACTAGAGCTTCCCAACACTGTAAAAGAGGAGGGACTTCCACAGTGCAAAATCAAACGCAACTACTCTTGCAACACGTGCACGTTTTTCACACAAAACCCAAGATACTTCTTAACGCACTTGAGAGATGTCCACGGCGAAAAGATTGTCATTAATGACTGCAAATTGTGCCTTTATGCGTCGCGTCACTACCAGAAGCTGGTGAGACATATGAAAATGGTGCATGGTTCTACCGAAGGTATAGAAGATCATGCTCAAGCTAGGAAACGGCAGCTGGGACGAGAGAGCCGAAAAAGGAAAATCGAAGAAGCAATTCCGAACGCAAGTCTTGCATGCCAAGCTGTCTTGGCTCCTGTAGGGAAATTCGAGGACACGATTGCAGAGGAAATTCCACAAAATCGACTTTTGAAATGCAGTTTGTGTGAGTTCACGACACTTTACCGAGCCCAATTGGTGGAGCACGAACAGGACGAGCACTGCAAAACAAAGTTTTTCAGATGTGAGAAGTGCACTTACGTGACGCACATTAAAGCGAGATTCAGCAAGCACGTTAAATATCATTCCATGCCCATGATAAAGTGCGTCACATGTGATTTCCGTACTCCATATAAATGGAATTTGGATCGTCACATGAAAAATCATGGAGGATCTGGTCCTTTCAGATGCGCAGCTTGCAATTTCACAGCTGATATAAAACAGAGTTTGACAGTGCATGAAATGAATCATCATGTGCCCCCAGTTGGACACGCCGCTGGCATGAGTATGGCACGAAGAAAGAATAAAGTGGGGGGTACAGATATAGTAGAGGATTTCTTAAGCGAGAATGGCGACCTAGAGGACCACTTAAACAACAACAATAATATTGACGACTTTGATGAAACTTTGACGAAAAAGTACAAATACGAGAGTGATGAACAACCGACAGATTTGTCTCAGAAATCGTTTCAAGACTCTTACAATCAGAACAGAAAAGCTGTGAGGCCAGTTCCAAACTTAATTCCAATACAAACTGCAGGCGCAGTTTTGAATTTATCGAAACATTTCAAAGAACTTCAAGCTGAGAAGACTCAGATAAATGAACTGGCTTCATTTCTTTTGGCTGAGAACCAGATTTCCGAAATTCTCAAATCAGACAAAATAGAACAACCACAACTGTCGCCATCTTCCAGTGGTTCAGCGACTAGTAAGAGAAAAAGCGTTAATTTTTTCGACAGACTCAAGGAAACACTGCCCACCGATACGGACTTAATTTGCGTCTGTGGACACGTGTCAAAGTGCCTTTCAGAATCACTTATCCATCGAAACACCTGCCGGAGAGATGATGTCGAAGAAAAGCGCTTGAGTGCATCCCCTATTAATCTATCTGTTAACAGTGGATCGACCAGATGCCAGTACTGCAGACACCGATGCAAGTCGAGTGCAGACTTAGCAAGCCACATGAAGAATTGCACAGAAGTTGGACAATGTCAAAATGATTCTTATGATTCCCTGTCCGATATAAACGATCGGCATGATGAAGATGGCTGCGATCAAAATGCCGAGGGATCGTGCAAGCATCCGATGGAGAACAGGATATTTGTTTGGAATAAACTACCGGGAGTCAAGGGAGACAGATACGCAGTGGACCAAGATGGTGTAAATGCTGACTATGAGAGGTCACGTACAGTTAACTTGAATAATGAGAACGGATACTTCGGTGTGGAAACAGCACCGGGATACGGAGAGGTAAGTGCAGACATTATTCAATTCCATTGGAGATTTTGAAACTAAACATCCTAGGTAACTAAAAAGATGACGGCAGAAGACGAAGCGGCGAACTCTTCCTTGAAGAAAGTGTATAAATGTCCGCATTGCTCATTTTGGGCTTCAACAGCTTCAAGATTCCATGTCCACATAGTTGGACATTTGAATAAAAAACCGTTTGAGTGCTCGTTCTGCGCATACCGATCCAATTGGCGTTGGGATATTACGAAACATATAAGATTGAAGACTATTCGGGATCCGAATCACAAAATTGCGCGGGTTCTAATGAATGATGAAACTGGAAGAAGAAACTACACAAAGTACAACAAATACATAACTTTGATGAAAGTAACTGAGGAAGACGGTGATCCGAAATTACTGAAATCAGGTGAAATGACACCTCATCAGGAGGCTTCTTTGGCCTTTATAAATGAGTACGGAAATAGTATGCTGAAATCCAAGTTCAGCGAAGGAAATATGGAAGATATGAAGTTACATGATGCGGGGACATCGGCTTCAAAAACTTCATTGGCCGCAAATCCGAATCGTTTCATGAAGTTACCTTTCTTCCCGACGCCAATGATGGGCATTATGTCCTCTCATAAAGAACAGAAGGAGGTCGTCAAAAGGAGCCCTCCGCCGTTGATTAAGGCAACAGAAGATCTAATAGCGCAAAACATTGACATCAAGCAAGATGGCGCCGAAAAGAGGACCTTATACAAGTGTAAACAATGTAATTATAGGTAATTTAATATTTCATACATTTGGTTATGCAAATTATCTGGATTAATACGATGTCTTCTTAGAAACTCCAGCCGCGACATGGTGTTGTCTCACGTCAAGGAGCATTTCCAAGAGTTTGGCATGAATTTAAACCAGAATTCGAACATGCCCAACTCGCTGCAAGCAGCAGTCAATTCCAATTTCTATATGAAGAATATGCTCGCCGCAATGTGCCTTTCCTCACAGCAACTTTCAATAGTTGATAAGCAGGGAAAACTGCAACAGCATTCACATCTAGCAGGACCATTAATTCCACCTTCACAACATGTGCTAGACTCATCGACCAAGCCCGTATTGGGTACCACAAACTCATCAGTTGCACCTCTCAATTTAGGAATAACTACGAAAGCCAATGAGCATGGTGAGGTGGATGAGGCAAGTTCTGGGGTAGTAACTACTACTGGTACTGGTGTTACCGGATGGCGAAACCCAGCGCCCTATCGTTGTGGTCATTGCCATCAGGTTTCAAATTGGAAGCATGTCATTCAGGTATTTTACTAACAAACCCATATTTCATTTAAAACTTGCAGTTGTTCTTGCTTTTGGGTTGAGTTAAGTTGTATAAGAAAAATTTCGGTGGATATATCTAAATGTTGCGCAACTCAAAAGCAAGTGTTCCATTCTGTGCGTACTGATCCTTTGTCCATGGTAAATATTTTAATTGTTTGTGGACAGTCAATTGTGCTTAAAATTGATAATTATTGTAATTTGCCGGGCTTAGAGGTAGCAATTCATTTCATGGGTTGGTGCTTTGTCGGAGGTTTCATTCACTATGTTTACATTGGTCTACATGTTAGGGGTGTGTGTCAAATTTTTGTAAAGCAATCCTATAATTGTTTCAATGGTTCATTTTAATTTCCAGCAATATTTTAATTCAAAAATGTATTAGATTTAATGTATTGGAAATGTTTCCTGTCTTAAGATTCCAATTTATTTTTTCAATTAATTTTCCAAACATATTAAACCTGATATCTATCTAAATTCTAATTTATTCGCTTTTGCAAAATTATTATTTTGCTGCTTTAAATTTGGTACGCATTCCAAATTTGTCCTGTGGTAAAGGAAATTATTTTACTAAACTTGCTTAGCGTATGGCTCACAGAGGAGATGGAATAAAAAAAAAAATGGCTTAATCTTATTGAAATAATTGTTGGTAAATATTATAAAAGAACCATTCAATTGCAGCGTCATTGCCGTTTAAAGCACAACAGTGACATTCGGATCGAAACCGTAGATCGCACCAGCAACAAGAGATCGCCAACTTATCATCCTCTGATGACACCATCCACATGTAGTTCGACGAATGCACTAATCAGTGCCGCTAACTCCTCACAAAATAATATTAAGTTAACTAGTGCAAGCAGCCAAGAGGCAATCCACAGTCAGACGAGTACAAAAACACCTGTCTCAAGTTCAAGTTGTGATCAGGAGGACAATATGATTGCTGATATGTCTGCTGCAAAGACATTCGACTCTCATACCGAACCGGAAGCGTCCGAAAAGTCCAAGCAAAAACAACATCAATGCAGCTCCTGCTCGTTTGTATCTGAGAGCAAGTCCCAAATGAACTATCATGTCTCCTTGTTGCATAAAAACAATTTGGAGTGCTATGAATGCCACATATGTTGCTTTCCCGCCATAAACAAACAACAGTTAGCACACCACATTAAAATATCTCATGGCGAAGAGGCGACGGGTGCTGAGGCGATTGATCTTCGCGCGAAGAATTCAAAGGAAAATGATGTGTTGGAGAAGTTCGCGTATTTTTGCCATGAATGTCCGGCACGATATTTCGGGAAGAAAGAATTGACCGCTCACATTAAAATGCATTCTGAAAAGTTTGCATACAACTGCAAGTTCTGTAGTTACTCGTCGCGCCAGGAACACGATCTGCTGGCTCACGCTGTTATGCATTCTGATGGTTACCAGGACAAGACAGAGAAACTATGCATCAAATTCAAGGCGAATTCCAAACATTCGCGACCGAAACTTAAGCAGCTAGTACTTAGCGCGGAGGAAAACATTTGGATTGTTGACCGTTTTTCCAACTCGTCCAACGACTTGGAAGATTCAATTCAGAAGAACATCATTGACCTTGGCGAATGCAACAGTTTCAAACCAAAATCATTACTGCAGGCTCAGCTAGAGAGCAGTGACAAACTAGAGCTGCTCCCAAATGATTCATTTGTGGGTGAAAGATGCCCGGATTGCCCCTTTGAGACCCTAAACAAGGAGGATTACAAAACTCACATCCAGTGCCATTTACGTATTTCGAATCGATGTGAGAAGTTCCAATGCTCTTGCTGTGATTTTTCTGTACCGGATGAAGCCTTATTAAAAGAACATATGCACCTGCATGTGTTGCCGATATTTGGCTCAAAATCAGTTAATTTTTATACACGCTACGACAAATTGGAGCTGAATATTGTTAATGGATCAGAGAGTGGGGGCGAATATGAAAATGTTTACAGATGCGATGACGAGAGGTCCAGCGACGATTTGGACGATGGATTTGCTGAAGACAATCCTCCCAACAGCAGGATCATCTTAAATGCCGCAACTGGTGAAATAATAAACAGTCGCGATGAAACACCTTCTGCAAACCCATTTTAGTCAAATGTTACTGTTTTTTGATTGTTTGTTATTATGTTCTATGTTAGTTAATATAATATAAAGGTCAATCGTAAGTTTGGAATAACGGGGCCATATTTAAATAGTAAACTTAGTAAGTACGGACATTTATTACTAATCAGAACGCACCAAATTAATGTTAGACTAAGTCAGCATAGGCTAGTTTCTCACGGTTTTCTTGTACATACGGTTACTCACAACAAATTCGTCTATACCTACTAACTGAACGGTAAAAAAAACTTTTTTAAAGTAGTGTTGAGAACGAGAGCAAGAGATATTGAGATATTGTGATCATATAAAGCGCTTATTTTCCATTCCGGGAGAAGAGTCCTATCAGTAGCGAAGTTTTTAGACCAAACCTTTGAAATTTCTTATTGGTGAAACTGAAAAGAGTATTGGTGTAAGCAATCAAATTGTTGTAGGAATTCTATGGTTTATGTTGATAGTAAATATAGTGAGGAAGCGGGCCCTGAATGTGGCATCCTTTTGGATACAATCAGTAAGTTTGATGTTACTGAAAGTCAATGTTTTATAGTTGTTAGTAAAGTAAAATAAGCATCTTCAGTATAAACACAGAGTGTAGAAATGCATGGTCACACAAGGTTCGTTTTAGTTTGAAAATTGTTATTATTTCTTCGGTAATTGTTGTTCGAAGTGTAACTTTTAGTTAAAAAAAAAATAATGTACAAATGTTGGTGCGGATGCAATCAAGGCTAATGATTACAGGGTTCTAATTGAAGGTAGGATGGGCGGTATTATTATAGAATTGAAGCGTGAGAATCGCAGCTATCATTGATCAGCCATATGTAGTCAGATTTTATAATTATGGAAATTTCCTTTACGGTATTATGTTGATGTGTTAAAATAAGAGAATTTAGAAATTCACGACTAATTTGGAGAGCGCAAGTTAAAAGGTGTTGGATACTGTGGAAGTGTTTTAATTTTTCTTTTGAACCTTTAATACAAAAGAATTATATTTCAAAGAATAACAAAGTACTATAAGCACTCAATGAACCAATGTGCATTTTACATATTTACACAAAACAAGACAATTTCAAAAACTAACCATTTGAAATAGAAGAATTATTTTACCAAAGCGAAGAATGCCAAATATTTGTAAATTCTATTACATAAGAAAGCAATAAAATATCTATAAATATGAAGTGTTATTATTTTGGAGCAGGTCAAAGTGGTTCTAACTCCTCTTCTCCGTTTTTCTAAAACATATTTTGAGAGGCATTTGACATCATTCTTCTACCGTAGATGTAGGATTTTTCAAATTACAGTGAAAAAATTAACGAAAGTCCTCGTGTTATTGATCGAGGGACTTCAGCGCATTTTTGTGTTAGCGATCAGTATTTGATTATTAAATTAGTACGTTATAATAACTAAAACCCAAAACTTCAATGATTTTACAAGTTTTTCATTTTAAAGAGAAATAGAGGTAAAACAAAATTTTGGCAGGTTACACTGTACTGAAATTAAAAAATCATTAATTATAGTATTTAGCAATGGTATTGAGCTTTCAAACTATTCGATACGCCAATAACGATGTAACTGAGCTAATGCAAAAAAACTAGAGCTCTCTACGATGTCTGGTTGCTTCTATCTCGTAACACAGCCGAACAGCCAGACAAAGTGCATTATTAAGCTACCTTTTTAAAACAAGTTTCAAAAATGCGCTAACAACTTGAATGAGTACTGATATAAATAATCCTTACTGTGGAGTAAAGCGGGTAAAAAAATTTTTATCTTCGATTTACTATACCGCGAAAAACATGCTCCTACGATAGAGAATATAAAAAGCAAAATTTAATAGTCTTTTATTTAGAGGATTTAAATTTAGAACAATTGCATATTTTGTTGAATTACAGCCTCTTCCAAGATGTCGAAAATTAAAAACCTAACAGTGTAGGAGCAATATATAATTACGATTGTAAAACGGCATTTAAATTCACTTGTTTGTTATAAAATAAGAATAATCATTAAATTTATTTCTCATCATTCATTTGAAAATAAGTGCGATCACAGAATTTTAACAACCCCTTCGCTAATAATCAAAAACAAAATTTTTCAAATAAATGGTTTTAAAAATCGTTCAGGCTTCGTTTTCATCATCTGAATACCAAGCCAGTCTCTCTTCGTAAAATTGTATGACAATCTGGGGACACTTTACGTTTGCCTCCTTCGCAGATACCAATCCGGCCTGGTCAGTTCCTTTCCACTGCATCAGAAACATTAGGTCGCCAGAATTGTCTGAAGCTCCGAGAATTTTTACAGGGTCTAGCCCTTTCGAAAAACCGTTCTCCAACAATTTCTTCTTTTCATTCTCTAAAGCACTGTCAGGCTCCTCATCGGAATCGCTTTCAGAACCACGGCGTTTTTTCTTTCCGGCGTCGGGTTCTCCTTCGGAATCTAATTTCTTCCTTTTTACTGTAGTTTTTTCCTTTTCATCATTTTTTCTTTTTAGCTGTTTGGAATTTCCAGTTGACGTCGACCTTTTCTCTGTCTTCTGACTTTTTTCACCCTAGCAAATAATATACATTAATTCTTGTTTATTTATAACAAATATACCAAAAATATTGTACCTCTTTTTCCTCATTCTTAGCACGCTCTGCTTCAAACGCCTCTATTAAATCGGCACAAGCAAGATTTTCTACGGGCTCCCATGTATTTTCCTTGTCGCTGTATCCTTTCCATTTGAGGAAGTATTCTACCTACAAAATTGTTTTGATAAAATGAACATTTTTAGGTTAGGAATCATTTTACCTTTCCTTTGCGTACTCTGCGATTTACTATTTTTTCCACAGCGTATTCCTCTTCTTCAGAAGATTCTGCTTTGGAATCATTATTTTGAGAGCCATCTTTCTTGGCGTCATCAGATTTCTTATTTCTCATTTTAAAGATTTGTGTCGTATCGTTTTCTTAAAATCAAGAAGTTTGCAAGCTACTTGTCCAATATATTTTAGAATACTTATGGGAAATCTATCTGAAAGAAACTTACCAAGTTATAACACACCAACAAATAGTAAACAACTCGTAAAAACTGCAACTTACGTTATGTTTAAAACCAGCTTCTGCAAGATGCCGCTCAAATCTAGTTAAACAAAATAACACAAACGTGACTTTGATTTGTTGCGTTCAGAAAAGAGATCTATTCACAATGGCAAAGTCAAAGAACTGCTAAAGAAATTGAAAAAACGCCAATAAATGCCGAAATCGAAGAGAATGGACGAAAATAGTGGGAATCCTTTTAATTGATGTGACACTTTAAATTATTGCTATCTTTTTTTGTATTTCAGATGCATTATTCTAAGAATAGTTATAGTTTTTATATTTTGCTCGATTGGGATAATTCAGCTGTAATTCAGCTGTTGTGACATTTGCTCCTGTTGCCCATTTAAAATATCTTCGTTTATTATGAAATTGCTTAAAATAGTATAACTCGTACAGATAATAGATATCTGTAGTAAGTTTCTATTTTATAATAACATTTGGCAGTTGCTATTCTCAAATTTACTCCAAATCCGAACATAATTTTGATCAACATGCGACGCCTTGAAACGTAAATAGCTGAATAATTTCTCTCACCGATCGACGTTGCCAGCTGGAAAAATCGGAATGTAAAGGTGCGTATTCACTTGAGCACCGGAATCGGATCGGCATTCGTTCGGCCTCGGCTTGCCTCGTTTGCGTTCGTGCTCAAGTGAATACGCACCTTAAAGCCACAAGTACCGAACCACTCGAAACCTCGAAAAATTCAATTTTTGGGCTCGACAGAAATCATTACAGTTCTAGTTTGTGCGTTGTCACAAAATATGAGATAAACATGAAAAGTAAAGGATCAATAACTTGTGATTGGCAAAGATAAATGGATGAAACAAAGAAGTTAAAGCAAGACAAAACTGCAGTGCTTTATTTAAGGCAATAAAAAAAAAAAATTCAAGATTTTGAACATAAAAAATGCAAAATTTCGAGCAAAAAATGCGACTTTAAGTTTTCATATCTGGAGAAGTCTTCAAAACTATCCCAATTCAAGAATGATTTGTCTGCTTTAAAATGCGCGTTTGGTCTTTATTATACGCTTACTCTTATATTATAGATAAAATTAAATAGCAGTTCTAAACATGCAAACCAAATTAATTTTATTTTTATTATTTATCTCATTAGTAAAACCCAGGTACACCACTTAGGAATCGCTGATACGAAGCTTATTCTTGGTTTGGGTTCCAGATAAGGCGAGCAAACTTAATTTTTTTCTTAAGATTGTAACGTATAACAAAAATAGCTTTGATAATGTGGGTGTATATATCAATTTGATTTTCCATAATTAAGTTTACTCTGTGATCATTTTGTATCATTTTACTTTCTTTTTTTTCGAATTATTACTTAAATGCTACGATTTAAACTTGTATGCATTAAATTTCTAAAGTTTCGATTTCATTGGAGCAAATGTTATAAAGTGCACTTTCATAAATTCCCCGAAGCAGCATCCCCCATTCCCCCAGCCCTCACCGTTTCTGAGGAATACTACTTCTACCCTCTAGCACGCAGGAGCCAGTACTAGACGCTCTCTCGCCCCCCAAAAAAAAACATGGATTCACTATTGGTAGTAGTTCAGTAATTCAGCTACAGAAATAACGAATGTTATGCACTAATCCATTCCCGCCTACGACTTTGGATATTTTGCACGGAAATTCGTTTTGTTGCCCCCGTGAATTTAAAACATGAACGAGAGAAAATATTTCTTCATTTTTCCATCCAACAATTTATTTTCATTTATTTTCTCTCACTTAATTCTTGACACTTTTGGTTTTTCATATTTTTTTCTTTCTTGCTTTTAAAATAAAACAAAACTTGTTTTTTAGTTTTTCGGAAAATATTTTACTCAGCTAGAAACGAGCGTTGGCCTGTATTAACAATAACATTTGAATTCTCTGTCAATTTATATGCATGATTTAGTTTAACATTGGTCTTCATTAGGTTCGGTTCAATTGCTCAAGAATTATAAGAGCAAATCTGTGTAAATCTTGGAAGGTAGTTTTGAGCAACTTCATCTGCTTTGGCACAGTTGATTGATTGTGATTTGTAATAGTGACACTTAAATATTGTATTTACTAGCTAATATTTTTCAAATCGCTTGCGTTGACGCTGAATTTTAAGTTCATGGTTTAATTAAAGCGTTATCAAAATGATTTCGATATAGGAACATGAAGTTGCTATTTTTATCGATACCGGAAATATGAATTTAAGATGAAGTAAAAAAAACTTCTTGCTTTTGCAGAATAAATCACAAATATCTGCCCAGGGTGCGTTATTTTTTTTTAAAAATACTTTTGTATTTAAGTGCATGTGACAAAAAAAAGCATATACAGTCTTCTCCACCATAATTTTTTATCTTGGTGCATTTATCGCGAATATTCCAACAAAATGGTTGATACTCATGAGTTTTTTGGTATGATTATCATACAGGAGTATTCCTGTATTCACGTTTTAAATACCTATCAAAAATTTTAAAAGGTAACAAAAGATTGTAGAACGCAAACTTTGTAAATTAGAGAAAATGAATTGTCATAATTTTATTAATATATTTCACCGAGGCCCTTCTACTCGCGTAGTGGCGTAACTGCGCGTGTTTTACGCCACTTCGAAAGGAAACCGAAAGTGACGATTTGATACTAGTAACTAGTTTCCTACAAAATGAACAATTTCTTCATGTTCATACTTACAATTAGTTCCTAAATATGCTCACTAGTTCGACTAAACTGATTAGAATTGCGACATGCCCATTTGTCATACCATATATACCCATGTTTATTACAAAGAGTTTTGACCAATCAACAGAAATCATTCATTGCTTTGCAGACGACATACTACAAAAGGTGGCAAGATGAATGAAGTGCAGAGTTTACTGACAACGTTTATAATCCTCATGCTGCTGCTCATCGCTCTATGGTGCATCCACTCGGCCTTTTCATGAAAATCTGCCATCAAAAATCAGCCAGATTTTTGAATGTAAGTAACATACATATACATATAGTTTATTTGAACACTTAACACGAATGAACGGATTGCATTCCTCCTTCGAAATTTATCACTGCCGTTGCTCGAATCTTTGACAAAGCACGCTTCCCACGTCCATAAATCAACATTTGTGTAGTTGGAATTTGCCCAAAATGTAGTCGATGTCACTTAATTCCATGTCGCCGCAATTAACATGAGTGTACGACGTACGTGCACTGTTCAGTGTTCACTGTCCAATGTTCATTGATCGCTCCCATCCTGCTAAATGCAGCTGTTCAATCGGATCGCCGCTGCACTTGCAAGGGCCTAATTTAATGCCCAGCGAGTGACCTGTTCAATTATTAGTAGAGTAGAGGTCATCAGGTCCAACTCTTACTCTCGTGCGTTTTTCCACCACTCCCTCGTTTTCGACATGTTGGATTCGCAAATAACGTCGCAAATATTATGATTCGTGTGAATTCGTCGCGATCTGGACCAAAAGTTTGGAAGTATTTAGAACGCATCTCAGCCTGGGCCAGCTTCCGGATGTATTTTCGTTCATCGCACCTCACGGTACGCACACACCGCTGGACCGCCTTTATAAGAATCCATGTAAAAACAAATGTATCGGAAATATTTATTTTTTGGGGTGCGATAGGTGTATTTCTTTGGAATCAAAATGATCATATGCCCCCATCGACCAGTTATAATTAGCCGGCCGTTTAGAACGGACTCAGCAATCAAAGTCTCAGTTTCGGTCCCAGCTCCGGTTTTTTGGGTTCTTCTTCAACGGTTCTCGAAGTAAGATTTGAATTTGTAAAAAATTCAATTGCAAATAAAACAGTTGCAGCAGTAAAAAGTGAAGTTTTGTTGAAATTTCGTAGATTTTTGGTAAGAGTTCCAAAATGAATGAAGCGCGAAGTTTGATGACCACTTTCCTCATTCTGGCTTTCTTGCTGATGGTTCTGTACGCATTCTACGCAACATTCGCATGACCAGGATGCAACAATTTGTTGAAGGTAATTCAATTCTGCCCACGTGACCTTGATGATTCTTAAGGGGGTGGTGCAGTTAGAATTTTCGAAAAATGGATTGTTTCAAATCAGCCTATACTCTGTAGTTAGTTATTATTCTGCTGTGAAATGATTGTGTTTTTTGTTTAGATATCAATCATGACTTTTTTCCTCGTTTATTTTGTGAAGAGCATGTTTGAAGTTCAAAAAAACAACTCAAAACTGTTTTGCTGCTTTTGTCAATGGCATAGCGAAATAATTAACAAATTCAAAATCGTAAAAATAATCATGAATTCAAGACCACCACAAAAAATTCTGAAAAATACAAGAAAACTTTAATACAAAAACTTGCTGCCCCATTGGGGCATCCTATTTAATTATAATGAAATACCTGCTTGCTTCTTTAAATAGAAATATTATTAAAATCCTAAGAATTTATTAAGACTTGTAAAAAATGCATACATGCATTCTAATCGCATATCAACTTGAAAGTGTGAAGTAATCAGAGGCCCGAAATCTTGTAGAAAAGCGATTAAATTTAAAGAATTTAAAAAAAAATTCTTTCACGAGTTGTGTTGAAAAATTCATTATTTGACTTCCGCGAAAATGTTCCGTTACTTTTTTATTTTTCTTCTTTCGTTTTTTCATATGTATTTATAACAATATGTTTTCTAGTTGGAAATTATGAACATCATTTGTGAAAAATCTAATAACTTACTGTTGTTATAAAGGTCGGGTATAAAAACACGAAAATAAACAGAGAAGCAGTGAATCTGGTTAATTGTCGTTTCTGATCAAATAACGGGAGACGCCCACAAAATTTTCAGGATTTTTGCTCACCGGCTATTTTTGGTTAAAGTGATAATTTTTCGCGGTTTTACGTGGCGTCCATCACATATCATTTCACGCAGGAGAGATCGACCATTAACTTTGTGATTTTTTCCAACATATTTACTGAAATAGATTGTTGCCAGAATTTTGAAGTTCTTATTTTTAACGTGAAATCGACTACAGAACGGTGAGGTCGAAGTACTTGATGAGGACAAGGACGAAGCGCTGAAATTTTTTTAGATGACAGATTTTAATGGATGTATTAATAGGAACAATAAATTCAACAAAATCTGGTTGTTGCTGCATTCGCCAGTATTGGAATGCGCTTGATGTAGAGACTTCCGACATTCAAAAAATCGAACATGTCTAAATTTCTCGTCAAACTTAATTTGTTTTCAGTGCTCAGCCAAGTGAATGATTTTCCAACAAACAGAACCAGGCACATTATAGACTAAAAATAAATCCTAAATGCTTTTCTGTTTAATTTTTCAGATGACGTAAGTTTGTGAAAAATAACTCGTTCGATCAGGCAATTGAGCCAATCGCGCTACTTGTCCAGGTTTATGGTCCATATCATTCAAGGATGTTTTCTGCAAGGAGCAAAAGCCAGCCCAGTCAATACCGTCGTTCCGACCACCATCCGGCTCTCGCTGCCTTCAAACGACTGGACTTACGTCATATTTCTCAATTGGATAATTATAGATTTAGATATTTTTCATTTAATCTACCGTAGCTGTAATGTTTATACGTTATCTTCCGATTAAATCTTTTCGTACTTGTAATAATTAGCTCTTTAAAACGATATAGTTCTGAAGTATGCTCTCCTTTGTTTTCGAAAAGCTAGTTATATTGTACGAAATTCATTTTCTTTATATAATGCACGAGTTAAATCATTTATTTTGGAGTAAATGATCGCCATTTCAGTTCTTCGCAAATTCAAATTAGTTATAGTCAATTCATCAATATAATTTCTCATTAGATTGTATCCGTGCATCGCAGGATATTCTTTAAAAAGATAAGATGTAGTGAATGTGAATTGATAACAGAAATGAAGCAAAATTCTATTAAGGTATACTATGTCATTAATAAAGGCCTTTTATATCTGGCACCTAAGTTTTTGTTCTTATTTTCCAAATTATATCATCGGAGATCGGACGAAGGTTGACCGCATGAACATTTAATGTAGTGTGGAAATGTTTTTGTTTACAGCCTTTTTCAAATAACAAATTAAATATTTTCATGAAAGCGCAATGAATTTTGCACAATAGCCTAATTAGTTTTAAACGTAAAATATAGGAAAATTAGTTGAAAACGTTATTGTTATTTCTCCTGGCATCTACTTTTTTGCACTCGCTTAACAAGTTAACATTGGTCATGACTTTTGGTAAGGTCTTTACTCTTTAGAAAACTCAAACTTAGCTCTAGTTTTTAATTAAATTTTACCTAACTGAAATTATATTTTTAATCAGCGAAGTTTGTTTTTCATTGCACACTTCATTTAATTGTAACTATGAATGTAGGTACTCAATTTAATTAGTTGTAAGGAATTCTACAACAAACGAAAAATGTACTTCATCAGCAATTACAAAACAGAAAGTAAATAATGATATAAACTTATGTCTTGAGCGGTTTTAAAGTTACATACTTAATACTTATAAACAATAAGCATACCCATTCAAATGGACAAATATTTATTGGAAAACACATTAACGCAAGCTCGACTCTTGAAGTGTTAATTGAATGACAAACGTAAAATTGTTCAGAGAAAGAAGAAAATGAAATTAGGGACAATCCCAATGTAGCGGATTCAAAGTTATGAAGTGTTGCCGCCGCCGTGTTGCGTCGATCGAAATAAACAACTTTCGGTTGCAAATGTGGCTTGTTTAACGATCCTATTATGCAGAGGGGATATTTTCATGAAAGGATTGCTTCAGAGCAAAAAACAAACTGCAATTGTCTCACATTAGTTTATTTACAAAAACAATGGGGATACCTCAAATAAATGTCAGTCGTGTTTTTAAATAGTTCCTAAATTACGGTAGCACTAAGAATACTTGTTAAGATAATGTTTTTTATCACAGCTCTTTTTTGGGTTTTCCTCCTGCAGCTTCCGCGAGTTCCTTCATGTACTCTCGCCTCATTCCTTTTGTCATCACGAACCCCATGGACGTTCGCAGCCACATTGGTGCAAGTTTCATCACAGCGTACTGCAGAATGTTGAATGTCTCAGAAATGCCATTCGAATCTTATACATATACCAACCAACCTGTAGGCCGTGCGTCCAGTAGCCAGTGGTCTCGTTCGTTTTCCCGAGCGTGAAAACAGCAGATCTCGCGTAAGACTTGGCGTTGGGTATCAGCAATCCGCCTTGCATGACCTGCCTCGAGTACTCGTTCATTTTGGTGATAACGTACATCGGGGTCACCAGCTGCACTGCGATATTGTACTCGGCTAGCTCGTGCTGAAGAGCTAGCGAGAAACTCTTCAAGTATAGCTGAAAAATGACGCGTTTTGAATGTGAAAAAATGAAAGTACATATTTGATGTTGCATCTTACTTTGCTAGCAGCGTAAACCGCCATGTAGGGCACGGGCTGCAGCTCGCTTCCGGACGATATGTTGACTATAGCGCCGCGCCCATTCTGCTTCAGTTGTTCGATCATCATCCGACACATCATGGTTGTTGCTCCTATGTTTATGTTAATCATGTCCCAGATCACCTGTTCCGGCACCTTGCCGAGCTCCTCTGGGTAGTCGTACATTTTACCAACATTGTTCACTGAAACAAGTGTAACTAAATATAATTACTGCTGTTTGCTAACCAAACAAGGTTTGTCTTCGTGAAAACGGTTCCATTTCAAAAGAAGATTATTGTCGTTTTCGGAATCATTAGGCGCAAACCCTCTGCTGACTTTACACCTTCGCAAACATTGCCGTGCAAGACGGCTTATTGCAGCGTGCAACTTCTCGGGAAAGTTGCATTGAAGTATTTACCCAACTGGCGATGAGCCAATCGTCAACGTCGCGAATGCAGCGAATGATCATCGAAACATGTAGATCGCCGAATCAACGACTGCAAGAAATCATTGCACGTGATTTGTTTGGAAGGCTATGTGCTAAATAGCAATTGCCCCGGTGCTGCAAGACGCCGCTCCAACCTGAATTCAATGCCAGCCTCCGTCAGCTAGAGTAATTAAGGTAGCCCGGTTGCCAAACCCTCAACCATGAATCTGTTTTAGCATTGCGTGTCAATGGAAGAAGAAGTGCGCCGCAACGGCCCAACTACTACTTGCGGGTTGGTTGTACCCAAAAAAACTTAAGTGAAAGTGGTTAACTTTTTAGGCAGTTGGCTTCGACCTTCATTTAGTGTTTTTCGCCTGCTGTTTATCAAATTCATTTACTACTCTTAATTTTTACATCATAACCGTGAGTGCTTTTCTGAAATTCACTAAAAAATTCCAAGAAGTTCTTGATAGAAGAAAAACGCATTAAAAAAGTTACTTCATAGGTAAGGTGACAGGTAAGTGGTCAACTGAGTCATGTTAAATGAGAATACATACAATAATAAATAGTTGCTTACCCAAAATCCCGACCGGAATGCCAGCGAGCTCAGTTTGGATGTGTTTGTAAATATCTTGCCCTTTGCTGAAATCCGCAACCACCCACTTAGTCTTGACCTTCAATTGGGATTCTGCCGAATGCACTTCAAATCAGATCGGATTGTGCGTAGGGATATATTGCCCACTTACCTATTTCGTTCGCCACTTGAACTAGCTTTTCCTGCGATCTCGCTATAAGGACAATATTGACTCCTTTTCGCGCCAGCTCCTTTGCGTACTCTTTCCCGATTCCATCCGTTGAGCCAGTTACAACTGAAACAGTTAGATGTGCACTAATTATATGCGGAGCATGACCGAAAACGATAACCTCATTTAATTATGCAAATGGAATTATTCAAATTTATTCTAAAACTAATTTTGCATTTCCTCAACACGCCTAAACC
This sequence comes from Leptogaster cylindrica, assembly GCA_963082835.1. Classification (NCBI taxonomy): domain Eukaryota; kingdom Metazoa; phylum Arthropoda; class Insecta; order Diptera; family Asilidae; genus Leptogaster; species Leptogaster cylindrica. Next base: position 19,855,762 of record OY720105.1, on the reverse strand, counting down.
GGACTCCGAACGTTTGTTTACCCAAGTTACATAATGGTTTACTATTCTTAGGTCTGCAGATTACGACCATCCGCCATTCATCGGCGCGCTTCGAGTGGCTGAGACGACCGCAAAGCACTTCAGACATTTATGCTAATTCGTATTTTCGATAGGGTCAGGTCTCGCAAGTCTTTGCACCAATGTAAAATATTGATCACCTTTCGGAAGTTTTAATTCAAAAAGTTCATTCAAATTCTTCTTTGGAAAACCTCATGGACAACTTCTTTGTGAGGTAATTACGAGAAGTAGTTGTACTCGCAGATGAACTGGAGTCAGTCGTGTACAACAGGGCAGACGAGTTTTAGAACAGATATAGTATAGTATGCATTCTCAATATTCGAGAATTTAATTTAAAGCAGACCATTAATGTATGTAGAGAGTGACCTTGGGGTGGCAAAGCTTCTATTGGAATTTGCGAATCACAACATAAAACATAACGTCCAATCTTGTCTGATAGGTAGTGCAAATTGAATTCAAAAACAACTTCGATACGTTCTAAGATTTCATCATATTATGGAAATAAGAAGGTGTTTTGTTTATGTCGTTATAACTCTAATATAATCCAGATAAACAAGTAGAAACAAATAAGATAATTTATATCAATCCTATTTTTAGGGGTATTTTTGCAAGCCTAAAAAACTTTTCCAATGTTAAACACTCGCAGTAGCAAAAAAATTACCAGCATATATAATTCTCGTCGTCTGTCTGTTTGTATGATTGAAAGTAAGGATTTAACGCTGTCGCGGTGATAAATAAGAAATAAATACCTAATGAATAAATTTTGACATTTTAAGAAATCGCAATAGCAATAACATAATTTACATACTATAATGTGAAATAGCTAAATATATAATAAAAAGAAACACTAGCGATAGCGCCTACGTATGACTGCATAAAAAAAACCAATCTTTAAAAACAATGTTTTTAATATTTTTTGCAACAATTCATCTATCTATAGTAAGCATTTTCAAAATGGTGACAATTGTAATTAATTAAAGAAAAAAAAAAGATGACAACTTTATGATAATTTTTTTATGCGCAGTGCAGAACACTGTCATCTTTGCATTATTATTAAAAATTTTGTCCGTTCGTTCTGCGGTAAAGAGATAAAAATTTTTAGAATGCGTTGTCATCGGCAAAGAACCTATCTGTAAAGTTTTAGCTCGATTGGATGACGTGAAGTGTGTTTATAGCCGTCGAAAGATTTGCCTTAGTCACAAATACACAAACAAGCAAATTTCGCGAAGTTAATACAGATGTATTAACAAAAGAAACTGATATAAATATAGTATTTATACTAACTTCTAAGTACATACTACGTTGTACTGATATAAACAAAATGTTAAAAATTAAAATTAAAAGAACATAATGAATAGTCAAAATAAAGAGTGAAAAAAGGGAATGAACTGGGGACGACGTTATTTTTGAGGGAAAATTCTTGGTATTTTTATAACGGTCATAAACAATCTAAAATTACGAAATCAGCATTCAGAGATTCTATACTTTTACTTTTATAAGGCAAAAATATACACAAAACTGGTATTGACAAATTCTATTTGTGTGCCTGGTTTCCGTATTCAAATTTTAAAGTTTACTTCACTAAAATGTTTTAAATATTCAAGAATTCGATTGACGTAGATTTAAATTTTAGATTTATTTCAATTATTTTTTTTTTTATACTTAATTCAATAGATATTAGATATCAATAAAACTTTTGCAAATAACTTGATTGGAACAGAACTTTTGTTTATAAATCCAATAGTTAATATTAATTTTTATATTTTTATTTTAACGGGTTTTTATGGTTCTTGAGTATTCTGATGTTTTCTTGATTGTTTTATGTTTTTTGCTTTTGCTCAGTTGTCCTAAGTTCTTTAGATAAAAGAAGTCCACATTGGACATCTTTATCATTCTGATATGGAGCAGTGCAGTAGTCACTTAAAAAACAAAAAAATATGCATTTAACCAAAATGGCTGCGATTATCGAATTAAAAATAGCAACTTTAGACAAATAATTAATTTACTTTGACTGCAATTTATTATGATGTAACATACTTGGAAGAACATTGTTGATTGCAAAATTATTTACCAAATGAAAACACGACATTTCTACATTTAAGAAAATTAACCATTGCACCCCCACAAAATAAAAAACTGATATACATATGTGTATGTTGCAACAAAAAACTTTCGTAAATAGCATAGGTGGATAAAATGCAAATGCACGAATGCACCTACACCACAAGATGAGAAACCTTCCGGACTTGTGCCTTTGCGGCTTTACCATATTTTTGGAAAAATACAAAATGTTAAAAGCATAAAAATTTTTGAACCGAATTAGTAAAAAGTTTAGAATTATGTTCTCAAAACGGTTTTAGTAAGCCCCTTTTAAAAAGTGTTCTACTTCGGATGAAGACATATCTATTGTATATTGTATACAATGCACTACAGATATAGATACATCAACCCCAACCAATTTACTGTAGAGGAAGGCATGACTATAGTTCAGTTTATTGTCAATATGTCTTCTTCCAAGCACTGCGTTATTACAATAACGCTAGGCTGCGAACAGTTGAAATGAATAATTATTATACGTAAACAAGGCATTGCAAACCGTTTCCTAATTCTAAATTTGAATTGAGGTAAGTACCTATTTTTCTCCGTTTGTAAGAAGTAATTAATCATGGAGCCACCGCTAATTTGGTTCGTTCGCGCGTCACGATGCAAATGCAGCATTGCAGCATTGCCCGGCGCGAAGCTCAGTGCACAACTGCACAACCAATAACCATGGAAAAAGTTCAACGTGCTTAGCAAAATGCTTCTTGCAGAACCGCTATCCACAAATCCACGACAACGATCGGAGCCATGGGAACAGCATCTCAACTGGCTGCATGATGTTGCAGACGAGCATCTCAAGTGAAGAAATACCTTACGCAACCTCCCGTTACTGGGTAATCAGTATCGAATTGCGGCGAGTGCAGCTGCAGTGCAGCATGAAGTGTGCGATTCCGGTCGTGTGAGTTTTTACTTTCGCTACTTTTAAGTTATAGTACGGACAGATTTCTGCTATTTTAGCAATCCCAAAGCTGGTGCACGTACAGGTTTTGCTCAAAAACTAGAATGACGTGCGTTCATAAACAATCGTTTGGCAGTAGCATTATGCAACTTCCAGCGTCAGTAGAAATATTTATTGATGTTAGTAGCCCGCGGGTATGCCGCCCCCAGCTCATTCCTCCCGGCCGCTGCGCTGCGATGATTCGAATTGGGCCAACGTCTACTCACTGCTGCCCGCCGCGGTGCTGGCACATTGGCACTTTGCATTGCAGAGCACTCCGCGCGCGCATTTCCTCATTCATGCTCATGCATTTGTGGTCCACTTCGGCTTCGAAATTTCGAGAGAAGCAACCTTGTTGATTATTCGTTAACAAGTTTGTTTTGCGACTAATTCGCTATTGATACTAATTTTAACTTACTGATTTTTTGTAAGATTCAACAACCTGCGACGCATTTCACACTTCACTGGCAATAGTTGATTTAGCTTGCATGTCAATATTAATTAAAGGTGTACAGAGTTTCTGCAATCTTGACATCACAATTTCAGCAATTCTAAAATGGGAAGCTTAAGCACGTTCCACGTTATTAATTCTCTTGCGGTTTTTTAAGTTCTTGCATTGTGTTTTTTTTTTTAACAAGTGCACTGTTTCTTAATTATAGCATCAATTAAAGCTAAATGAGGCATCTTATTACAAAACAGGGTACAAGAACAGAAGCTTTAATGAAAACAACTAAGTACAACTAAAGGGGACAAATTTTACTTAAGGTGAGAGATAATACTAAAGATTAGCAAAAAATGTTGCATTAAGAGAAAATATCCAGATGAAACTTAATTAACGAAAGATTGCGAAGAACTAAAAAGCGCAATTAATTATTTACGATTAAGCTACGAAAAAATGTAGACATACTTTGAACATTTATTAAATTATTATTATCAACAAACAAATAAACTGGAATACGGAAAAGTAATTGTTTTTTGTACAAAAACTTCTTTACAAACATAGCCAAAGATAAGATTATAGTAAATTGAATTCACAATACAAATAGAAATCATGAAATTCAATGAAATTAACGATTTAGGGTATTATGCGTATTTCTACTTTTTCAAAGTCAAGTAGTTATGCTTATGCTAAATCAAAGGCTCATAAATATTTAAATCTTCAAAACAATTGTTTGGTAAAACTAGAAATAAGAAACTGATAGTTACTTTAACGTTATTTGCTTTCACCTTAGATAAAATTAATTTTTAGTTTTCGAAATTAACATATTGCCAGAAATAAAAATTATAACGTCTTATACATTTAAGGCGGGGGTAAACTTGTACAGAAATAGGAAATGGTTCGAATCATTCGTTTTTTGAATAGATTACTGAACTGGAAGCGCTCTGATTAATGAGGGATTATGTACTTGAAAACACAGCGTACCAACGAATAGTTGCAAATTTGACATAACTATTTTTATGTTCACAATTACGTATATTTTGATACAAACTTAAAAGAACCATCACACTTCGCACTGACCATTATATTACAATACACATTTATTTATGTACATATTATTTTGAATTTTTTCCTTACTTGCCCAAGTTCCATATTTTTCTGTCAAACGAGTGTTTATATTCGGCTGGAAGAATGGATCTAATATCGATTTTGCAATCATAACCAGCGACTTCAGATTATCTATCAAATACAATATAATAATGTAGATCCCGATTAAGGTTAAAAACCCTACGGTGAATTCCGATAAAATCAAATGAATTAGAGACATTGTTTTTCTTTACGATAAATGCACTTTCAAGACCAACGAAATCATGAAGAACAAAATTAAACTTTCCAGCAAATGTCACGACCGCTCACAACGAACATGCACAAAATTCTGATAACAATTTCGGTGCCGCACAATCAAAACGTTTCTAGATCGAAAGTAACTTAACAGGTATTGCAGGTTTACCCAAAATTACCGACTCAAATGTACTCGACGGCTGCACGTTACCAGCCGAAGTGACTGACTGCCTTTGGTGGACAATTTGCATTGAACTGGCAAACTAGTCGCGGTTTCGGTGATTCCCACTCAAAAATTAGCAGACTGGGATATGAAGAAAAATTCTTTACATATTATTTCGATATGTTTTTCTAGTTTTCACTTGTTTGTCTTCGGGAATTTAAAAAAACATTATTTTAGTGATAAACGAGAACCATTATCTGGTGATTGCTGGTTTGGTGTTGCTAAATGAGATAACCCACTAACGCTCAAAGGTTGCTGAATATACTGCAGTTGAGAAGTACTTGCTTTGCTTGGAGTTTAATGAAGAACTGGAATTCTAAATTATTTATATAAATAAAATGGTTTAAAACAGGGTAATGAAAGTGAAAAGATTTCAGCTCGCTCAAGAGTGAATGCAATTCGTACGATTTGAATTTTGAATTTTTAAAGCACTCATGACCTTAATGTTTTAGCTCATGAACATTAAAATTTAACTCATGAGAAGATTCAAAATGAGTAATGTTAGAATGTTTTTATTGAATTAAGTACTTCTTAGCTAATTCTAAACATATTTGGTTTAATAAAAAAAATTCCGCTCGCTCACGAGTGATTTTAATTGAAAATAAAAACTTATTGGCTAAAGCCGGAGGTACACGATACGGAAAACGTCATATTTATAAGGAAATATCCTTGTGGATGTCACTTTTGAGACATCGAGTCACACGATAAGCAAAAATGAGTGTGCAACCTGTATTTTGCAATTCATAGATTACCGCGACGCCGCGCCGCGCCGCCCGTAAGAGCAGTAATCTCAAAACTGTGTACATAAAGTTTTGTATGGTGTGACTCGGGAAATTTGTACCCCGCAAATTGCTTGGATGTGCCGAAAATATTCCGAAAGGAGAATGGGCAAAATTGTATGGAGCGTGGGCTATTTGCGGCCAAGATTAATTTTGATATTTCTTGATATAGTTTGGTCCTACTATTACCATGCAGAAGTTTTATCGCCGCCATGTACTGCTAAAAGGGATAAAATACATTTTTGTTTTGAATAGATTTACTATGTATCCTGGCTTATGTTCAGTGCAAAAATGAAAAATCAAAGTGAAATAAATAATCTAGAAGTATTTATTAAATAATTAAGCAAAAAAGATAAACAATCGCACAGTGCACAACGACACAAACGTAACCGAAGGACAGCGCAGACGGCGCCCACGACCCTCACGCCACCGCACATTAGTGCCGAAAATTCATTTCTTTAGCCAAAACCTCTAATGTGGTTAGAATAGAACGAAATCGGAGTTCCGTGGGTTCTTCGACATGCTGAGTCGATTTTTGAGGCTTACAGTATAGTATGTCTGTCTGTTTGTCTGTCTGTCTGTACGAACGATAACTTGAAAACGGTTATAGTTAGAAGATTGAAATTCGGTACAACAATGTTTCGTTGAAATTTTAAGGTCAAGTTCGAAGATTATCAAAATCGGGCAACACCTTCTTGGTGTTGCCATATAAGTCTGACTTTTGCTCAATGCAATCTTTATATTTAAATATATTTTTTTCTAAATGAAATACAATGTAACGCCCATACCAAAATTTATTACTAAGTGCCAGTACTTTCATTTGACACTAGTTTTATGGCTGGCCACCGATAGCCCAAAAACGCCCATACTCCTTTTTGGGATATTTATAAGCGATACACCATATTGCTTATCGTCGAGTCACACGATATGAAATAAGGCGTATCGCTTATAAATATGACGTTTTCCGTATCGTGTACCTCCGGCTTAAATCAAAGGTTTTCTTCACTCGCGAACCGAAAAATGTGAGCAATTGCCAAATATTTTTCATTCGAGAGTGAAACATTTCCCTACCCTGTTTTTAAAAAAAAACACCAGGCCGTCATCAACGTTATAATAACGATATAATTTCTTACAGAACTATACAGGTTCACTTTCCACTTTTGTACAAAAACTATTTCGGTTACATTGAACCGAAATCATTGCGACCGAAAAGACTTCGGTCCAGTTGAAACGTTTCGGTTGGATTTTTTCAGATAAATGCCCGTTCATAAAAGTGTGTAAGTGTGTACTGTGGCATGATTCCAAACAACTGTTGGAAAATGCATCTATTTCTCCTTTTTAGGTAGATTTCGAAGAAAAATATACCTATTGAGATCGGTACCATATGTTATGACTTTTGAAAAATTCTTTCATAGTGTTTCGTCTCATACCTCCCTGAGTACGAAACCACCCCCGGCCCTATGCGAAATTTTATATATAGGTATGTATACGCTAGCGGCCGTAATTTTGAAGATATTTGGATCAAATTTTATTATGTTATATTTCTAGGGTTAGGGGAAATTTTTAAAAAATTATATCTCGCCCCTATGAAGTTTAGAGAGAAATTTTATTTGCATAAATTAGGGTAGTAGTTTCTATGAGGTTAACGGTAACACCACCGAATTAGGGGTTGGTGAGGTACGAGTGGGTGTGGGGGTGGAAATTCGAAAAGTAAGTGGAGTATCGTTGAAAAGCTCTTGATGAATAGTTTATAAATGAATAACTAGATCGCAATTTTGATAAAAATTACCCCAAAAAATTCAATGAAAAACACTTCCAAATCTATCTCAGCCTTGTAGGCTTACCACAAGGGATTTTTAAATCAGGTTCCAGGACTGCTTAACAACGAGAACGATCCGCATTCCGCACCTGCATAAAAAGCCGATACAAGACACAACCACTCAGCAAGTAGTGCAGATCCATATCCTAAAGTGGACCATCCTATTCACAGATTTTCATATTTCGGTTCGGTCAGACCGAAAAATAAAGAGACCCGAAATGAAACGTTCAAGGTTGTGAACAAATTTTTACGAATCGTTTCGCTGCAAACATTTTTCGTTCCAGTCGGATTATAACGTTTCAACGTTTGGTTTGAACTTTTTCATATTTTGTTATATCGGTCAGCTACCCTGAAAAACACGCTTTTTTATCTAACTAAACTCAGAAGTAGAAAATAATATACGTAATTTTTAAATATAAAGTTCACCAGCGAGAGGAAGTCCTTCAACTCGATATAATTTAAATTATTTTGTAAATAATATATTTAAGAAAATCATGTCTTATAAAGCATATGGGACGCATAAAAAGATGAACTATTCTTTCGTTTACTCTATAGTAAGCTAGGATAAAGTGTTAGGTTCGCTTGAAGCAATCCTATTAGTACTGCGTTTTTTGTATGATGGAAAAAATTCAAAGCGCAAAACTCTGAGCAACGTAACTGCCCTCTATGATAATTATTCGAGACACATGACGTTCGACACAATATAAAAATGGGAACGACCCGAAAATGACCTGTTAATAATAATCATGATCAAGACACACTCTTTCTTAATGTAAAAATGGAAAATTTTATTAATTTAGCATTAATATGAATTTTCTAAAAATCTCTCGGAAAGTTTAGTTTTTGTAATGTGCTTCGGACGCATTTTTTACAAACCACCTCAATTCTGTGTTTTTTACAAATTAGAGTCCACAATAGGTCTGTTCGCGTACTTTTTTGCCTGCAAGTTCCTGAAAGTTCCTTTTTCTGGTGGTGAGGATAAGATTACTGAAAGTGCGCGAACAGCTTAATTCAATATTCTGAAAAAGCAGAAAATGATTATTGGTGAAATCTATTACAAATAAATCTATGAGGCACTAGTTTATGATTTAGTCATTAGTGTGACTTGTGAGTTGTGACTGTTGATCGAAGTTCTGAAAATGTGATTCGAGTCCGTCCTCACCTCCGTGCTTTAAAGCTTTTGCCGTTTATAACAAAAACGAAAATGAAAAGATGAAGAGAGCGAATTTGTTAAATATTCTAATTAAAGTTGAACAAACTAGTGACTAAAGTTTGGACAATAATTGTGGTCTTTTTGTTTCTATTCATTAACTTACTGCAGTAAATTAAAAATTACATATGAATTATGAGAAATTTGCCTTGCAAGTTTAGTCAATGCAACCACCAGATTATGTACAGTTTCAGAAGAAATTACGGCAGTGAATTTCTCAGACCCCTCGAAACCCTCGAAAAATCCAAATTCTGTAGCAAAATGAACTGCGGAATGCGGAAATTGGAATTTAAAGAATTTAAACTAAAAAAATTTAAAAGAGAACGCAACTTTTTCGCCGCCGCGAAACAAATCAAGTCAAACCCCTCTGACGTTACATTCAACATTTTTCGGGATGTATCAAATAAAGAAAAAAACGAATTTTGTTAAATTTGTGTGGTGTAACTTTTTTAGTTTACTAATGAATGCAATTAATCCATTCCAGTTTATTAATATTATGGATATCAACCTTCATATCAATATATTCAATGATATATTCATGACAGAGGAAAATATTGCTAAACAAGGATTCTAGATCAACTGCAGCAGCAAACAATTCGTTTTCATTTTATAAAACCATTTATTTATTCCAAAACATTATTTAAATATTTGGTTGTTATAATTCGTAAATGAATCAAAATCTCAATAAATAAATTAAATTAAAAATTCTTTATAAAACATTATTGCGACTATATCCGTAATCAGTTTTGCAAATTGAAAATACACAAAAACACTTTTTACATAACCTACGTTAAAACGAAGAACCGAGTTGAACCTCAAAATTAATAACAATAACAAAGTAAAACATCAAAATGAAAGTAATTTATAGAAAACAATAAATTAACTGGATCTTTCCATACGGCCACACAAAAACCTGTAACAATTAATTGGAACTTATTCTTATTTAGTTGCTTGCCTTGTTCTGTTGTATTCCAATTTGAGTATAATAGTAGTATAGTACCATATTAGTAATAGTAGTGTTATAGTATAGTAGGGTTCTTAAATTATATTCACAGGGTGTCCGGTAAAAAACAAAAATAATTTTAAAAACAAAAATATACCATTTTGCAGTACGTAATTAATTGGAAATATTTAATTTGGAACAGAGTTAGAACATACACATATAACATTAATTGGCGATTATCGGCTATTATAATGAATTGGTTTTCTAATAAGGACTATGAAAGTCGAAATATTTTGAAATCAATAATTGTTTTTAGGTGTCTCGCTTTTGCCCCCCTTTTCAAATTCAGTAACCCCTTTTTCAATTTTGGGGTGGGAACGAATAATTAAGTTGTAAATTAAATTCAGGATTGATCAGTGAAACGTTTTTCATTTTTAAAACAAAAACCTCGACAAAAACCATAGTAAGCTCGAAGTGCTTATATAATATTTATTGTTTGTTCCTCGACTGTATCTATTAAAACATAAAAAACATAGAGGTTCTAACAACTTTTTTTTTACTTTTTTCACATGTCATGTCATGTCATTTTCCAAAGAGAAATTTTTTTTCGTAAACATTCAAAAAAAAATTCACTGCAGATTCCCGGAAGGGCGTTCCACTACCTCTTATGTTAGAAATCGAGGACCGATTTAAAGTACCTATTAGAATTTAAGATTTTTCCTGTTCGAAAAAAAAAAACAAATGGATTGCATTAAAGCATAATCTTCAATTTTCCACTTGAAAAACTTGTCACAATTTGACCTGTATTGTATTGTATAATCATAACCCACGATTATGCAACGAATTCATTTTAAGTTAATTACAGTGCTTGGCACCCGATCAAAACTATTGCATGTACATTGTACATATAGACCAAGTGATCTATCCGTTCCCAGTCATTGTTTTCTTCCTTCTTTGATAAAAGCTCAACTGCATAAATTACCCTAAAACGACTACGTCCCCATCCCCATCAGCACCACAAGAAAGCATCCCTTAAAATAGGAGCCTTGGGCTTCGGTGTCAGCAATATGCATATAACGGTACTTGGGATGCCTGTAGGAAGGCGTGGGCTGACCAGAAATATTCATTCATCCCTTAAAAATTAAATATACGAGTTGAATGTATTTATGGATTGAGGTTGCGCTCTTTGAACGGTGGGGTCTGGATACTCTGCTGGCAGGCCCCGACCGTAGATATCTGGCGCTCGATAATAATCATTCCACAGCAGGATGTTGGCGGTCGTAAGTTATCAAAAAAACATAGTTTTCATAGATCACGGCATTTTGTCTCTCAGTAAAAGAGAAAGCCGCAGTCCTTGCTAATCGCAGCCCCTATGTACTTAAGGCCAGGATAGAGTGCCAAAAAAGGATATATCACACTTAACTGGAAATCGGATAATCAAGAAAAGGCGGGCTGACGGGATTATGTCTCTATATGTGTGCGAGGTCGGGGAAATTTTTCGTTAATTATACGGATTGGGATTACTGTAACAGCCATTACCGTTCCAATTATTGCCATTTGTGGAACCTTTGGCACACCGTGAAGTTTGTTTCCAGTTGGCTTTCAAACAACGAGACAAATAAGATAGTAAAGCCGCCAACTTCAATGCCACGTTACAATATGCAAAAACGTCGTCATGCATGCAGATGACTGCTAAGTGCTGCCAAATTATGCCTTGGTCTCATTTAAATACGAGCACAAGTACTGGTGCGCCAACACCCGCGTGGTGGTACACTTTATTTTCATGGGTCATTAAGAACGTAGTTTAATTTGAACCCCATTGCCAACGAAGTCCTAGAGCACTTAATGCCACCATCCAGCCGCAAACGGTTCGACATGAAATTGCTTTGTTTTCGGGACAAATCCAAGATAATTCCAGCAACGAGCCTGCGGCGTATGTCATCTTAATATTTCCTTCCTTAAAATCAAAGCAGCACGAATTTATTGTTTTTATATCCTTTTGAGTATAAAGGAACTTGTCAAACTCCCAAGGGCCAAGAGCGTATAGTCTGAATGACTCAAGACGAGACTCAAAAAGCATCTATTGTTTTTGGATTCATCGTTACAGAAGACAACGATAGAAATTTGCAAGATCCATGCCAAGATTTGAATAGTTTGGTCAAGAATATGTAAATATTTCATTACAACTTTCGTATTAAAGAACCATTTTTATACCTTAGATGTAGGGTATATTAGTTTTGAGCGAACGTTTGCAACGCCAAGAAATAATCGTCACAGAAAAGAAAGAACTATATATTCATGATTGGGAAGTGAAAAGAAACCGTTTTATGCATGTCCGTCTGTCTGTCTGTCTGTTTGTCTATCTGTCTCTCTGTCTGTCTGTCTGTCTGTCCAGACGATAACTCGAGAACGCTTGTAGCTAGGGACTTGTAATTTGGTACAATAATATTTGATTAAAATTGCAAGGTCAAGTTCGAAGATGAGCAAAATCGGGCAACTCCTTCTTAGAGTTGCCATATAAGAATGAGTATATACCTGTACCTGTACCTGTATCTTTGGATTATCTTATTAAAAAATAATGCAGTGTTAAAATCTGTGTTTTGATAAACAAAGTTTCCAAACAAACCCGTGAGGAACCTTACTTCTTAGGTACAATATTCTGAAATCAATCAGGAACAAATCAATTTGAGATTTAAGCAGATTGATACAGTTAAGTTGAACCTGAACGTGCTGCAAAACTGGAAGAGCTATGAATTCCAGGTGGGTTCACTTTCTCTACAGGTAACAGGAGTCTGTCCTCCGCCCCATGCCTGCCTCGAATTGATATATCAAGCGCACTGTGGACTGCCAGGAAGGAGCACCTCGAGTTCTGGTTCACTTTGCGAGTATTTATAAACTTTGAGAGCATTGCACAAAAGAAGAACAGAGTTGAGCTGTCGTATATTTCGTCACAGGCTTGGGCGAGGAAAAGGCCGTGAGGGCCAAGAGTTCCGAGTGATCATCTACACCTGTTGTGATATGTCTTGTGCAGCAGTAGTTTTCACGGGTGGTAGATGTAGACACAGTGTCCGACTGCAAACGGATTCCAAATGCACTATCCCCTACCCTCGCGAATCTGCATGCTGACTGCTTGAAATTATTTTAATATTGAAGATACCGAAACGTCTGCGGCCGCCGCCAGAATAGAAATCACGACTGCTGACTTTGTACAATGATATTCAAAGCGAAACGGCTAAATCCATAATAACTGTTTTCTAATGCAACTGCAGTTGTCGATCGGCGCGATAGAGGAGAAAATAATTGCACTGAAATTGGGTCGAGGCATGTAACAAAGCTTGCAAGCAAATTAGCGTAAGTATCTTCTTCAAGGATTAGTGCAACACGTAACGAACGCTCAAAGTAGAAATTGTGACCACTTGTGTTTGGGATTCCGACGACGCGGCCCGAGAAATCCCGCAAGCTGTCTGCGTGCATCCTAATTCCTAATATCAGCAGCGCCGGAGCAATTCAAAATCTAACCGACTAACGTCAACCTGCTGCTCGTAATCGGAAATCAGTGCAGAACAATAACCGCAGAGCCAAGGGCATAATGCTCCAAAGATACGGCTCCCCGGCTTGACATAAAAACCCCGGCTGAAAAAGGATGAAAAAGTCGCGGGGGCAATTGGACTGTAGAAGCTCGCCACATACGGAGTCGGGCGCTTATACCTACTCTCTATTGTTTACCAACTTTTGGGAGCAATATCTCATCGAAAATGACTCGTGCAGTCATGTCCATCCACCCTAAAATGACAAATGTAATTGCTTTACACAGAAGACGGGCAAAAATTTGTGTTTTGTTTGCCTGATGCAATCGCCATGCCGTGCAAGTTGCTCGTGCTGTATCCGTGTTTCCGTTTTTCATTTGATTTCATCGATGCTCCAAGAAAATTTACGAGGCTCCCATTAACTCCCGAAAAGGAGGAATACCGCCAAGCCGGGCAAAACAACTGTGGATATGTTTTTCTCCCCCATGGCGGTTCACTTGACTCCGTTCAATGGAGATAAGGAGGCGAAACAAGTCATCCTCAATCACGACACCAGCCCGGAAGGATTGTTATGGTTGCAGGAATTTCCATACGAGAGCCTTTTGTGCAAGGATGTGCTCGGGTTAAGCGGTTGCGGCAAGTTAATTGGCGGGGATTGCAAGACGTTCTGAATGGTAATCGGGTAATTATCAGTAATCTTACAGCAGGTTCTGAATAGGGATAAAGTTGCAATTTGCATCTTCGGACAATCACTGGAACAACAGTTACCACATCGTGCATCCTGGGATCCAAAGTGTTGAGTGAGTTGGTCAATATTGGGACATTAGGGTTGCTGGGGCTGAGCAAAAAGCCTTAATCGGAGTCTTTGTCTGGCAGCTTAAAAATTATATATGGGAGCAGTTATCGGGTTTCCAGGTCATTAAGTTGCTCCGGGGATCACACTAGGAATAGCAGGACATCGGGGCAGATAATTGCTCAATTGAGTTCAAAAGTCTTTAAAACTATCGCATTTGCTGCACTGAGGAAGATACGACCACATCTCCTTCATGGCTCCTTTAGATTTTATTTTTAAGAAGCACCATATTTACATAGCAGTACTACAGTTCCACAGGACGTAGGACGAGTCAGTTGCCGTCGCAAAAGCACCCATGTTGCATACATATTTACCGAGCGAGGCTATTCCGATCTTCCGACTCGTGGAAGCCTTGTTTTTGCATCCCAATTGCTAGTCCCATGTATCTGCCTTTTAAGTCGAGAAATTTTTACATTCTCCATTCCGCAGCTTATCGAGACATATCTTAAGATATGCAGTCGAGATGTACAATTTGGAGCCAGTACCTATCCAGAAACAACTTGGGAGAAAGGCAAACTGGCGAGGATAAGGGAGCCTTATTATTTTGCTAGCTGCAGAACAAAACGGTTAGAGTGATTTTCCACATCGTGAGCTTTTTTCTGCCCTTCAGCAGGCGAATTATTGCTAGAAATCCAATAACAAAAACAAAAGTGAAAACTTCTTCCTGCTTTCTTATTTTACGCAATCATACTGCAGTGATTTATAAATGTACATACGGGGGTAGTTAGTCGTTGTCTCTCAAGGGTTAGACACATATGTACATAAGAATCAACCTCAGATGAATGTCGCCAGCGGCATTTGTATGCTATTTATTTTTTGTTTATTTAATTGTAGGATCTTTAAAAATATTCTCTTTAAATTCCACATAATCCCAATGATCTTCCAAGGAATTCTACTGAATTATTACATATCAAATAATTAAATGTCTTTTTAATGTTCTTATATTTTTCAAATTTTAGAAATCAAATTTTGGGCTTTTAAAGAACGAGAACATGCTATAATAACTTCTTAGCAAATTAAGAATACGCTTTACTTTCATTGAAAACAATTATTCTTTATTGTTCTTCCATGAAAACAAGGAAGTTTTATGAATAATATAAACAAGAATTTTATGCCTTTGAGTTATTGTTTGCAATCATAATCTGTCATATTGGGTAAGATATATTAAAACAAACAAATTAACAGATGTTTCTTGAAGGTTTCATATGAGCGTCGCCATTAGGGCATTAGACCTAATTTATTAATATAGTTTATTTCAACAAAAGTCCCGTACTTACGTGACGAGGGAAAATATTTTGTTTCTAACTTATTAATTGAATTTCTAGACATGTAAATACGTAATTATGTAGTTATGGTACTACCATAATGCTAGGTACTTATAAGTTCGCATCACCACAAAAATTGCAGTTAGGACTACAAACATATTTCAGCTGAAATTTCACATAAAGTTAGTCACCCTTATGTCCTTCGAGCTAATTAAGTTATATGGGTAACATTATTTGTTTGTAAATATACATCTTATATTGCTTTTTAATAAAAAACAAAAAAAAAATACATGTCCAAATGTAAATTATTAAATATGTTTATGCTTGAAAATTTGAAATACAGTAAAAATGTTCCGTGCTCTTTTTCGTAAGGAAGAAAGCTTACAAAAGCAACTATTTTAAAATAGTTCAAAATCAAGCGTAAATAAAAATTGTGTTTTTTTTTAATTCCAGGCTTTATTTAATGGAAATATTGTTACCAGTCGAAAATTTTAACCTCCCACGATAATATTTAGCAAATGTTGCGAAAATGCGTCTAAAGGACATTATTTGCCACCGTGTCATTTAACAATAAACCACTCAAATTGGTTAGAAGCATCCTCTGCAATGAAGTGAGACCACTTAAACACCAACATGGACGGGGCAATGTATGTGGTCGCCGTATATCATAATCATTACACAAAGTTAATGTGATATCTAGTTGGAAATAGCCGTAATTCAAGACGAGATGCACAATCCGTATAGAAAAAGCATCCAGGGGACAGACTCTGGAAGGAACCACGTGGAGCAAACAGCCACCAAACAAACATGCGCTGGATGCATTGAGGGTGGTGCAACGGTCAAAATTACAAGACACGAGACGAGAGCAGTTGGCCTGGTAAACCTCCTTGCTGGATGCTGATTCGGAGGAGTGTTGGACTCAGAAGGACTAAAAATTCAAAAAACAAACCATGTACAAGGAAGATAAACAGCAGAAATTAAGTTAGATAAAATTGATAAGCTTCCAGGTCACGTTGCTCGGCGAATTGGGGCTCACATCGCGACCTGCTGACTTTTGCAACATCGCCGGGCTGCTTGGCGGGCTTGTCGCCGAAGACGTATTTTCGAGGCAGACGTTTTGAATTTAAGATGCCTTTCAATTTTAGATCCAATTTAATTGTCGCGGTTCGAATGGCCCGCAATAAGTTTGCCGTTTGGTGGTATTCTTTTGGCGCGCTTTCAGTGCACTTGGCTTTCCTAAGGGAAGCATCCCAGAATCTCGCGTTTCTCTGAGGTGCAAACAATAGTTTCACGCTGGCTGCAAGCGTGTTGGTACTTGCTCAAAAATGCACTGTGTTTATGCACACATTCTAAACTGCATCTTGTAGAGACAACGTGCTCCATGTGCAAACTGAAAGCTACCACAGCCTCAAGCTTTGGTTATGTGAGCTCCACCAAGTTAAAACGGGCGCTCACAAACACCAGGAAGTGGATGCCATCCGTTTGGGGCTGTAGAAGCAAGCCTTTGGAGTGGAGCCAGTTGTTTGCAAATAGTTTGCCAGTGCAGTGCCGCTTCTGGCACGGGTAACGTGCGCCAATCGTGCCTTCGGGCACGGTTGATACGCATCCAAAAAATGTTGTTCCTACACTTAAGCAAAGGCGACACATCGTACAGAATCTTGGCCATCGCGAGGGGTCTGAGTACTTTGGCTTCCTGCTGACTGGCACCGACTCTTCTTTATGGCCAAGTCATAGCCAACTTGGACACGAGATGAGTAAAGAAAATAGAAGAATTTCAAAAGACAGAAAAAAGAAGACGATAAGGAACTATCCACGGCCAGGCCATCTAAGAAGTCTATCTCGATCATAAGAACAGCTCCTTCTTCCGTTATTACCACTGCCGACGGAAGATATACTGCAGTTCCTGCAAAGGATCGGAACACTGAAGTTCTCCCGGATTGCATAGGACACGAGCGACCAAGCATCATCATTTTGAGAAACAAGCAAAAATTTGTGCAAAAAGTGCGTGCACGTATCACGAGTTCGCAACCCTGAAAGTTATTAGCTATAATTAAACTCGTAGTGCTAATTTAGTGGTTCGAGTAGTTGGCAGTGTTAAAATAGTATGTCAGTTTTAATAAACTCTTAGTCGCGTAAAGTTATCCGAAATAGAAATTTTAGTGAGTTAAGTAAGTTCGTCGTAGCGCGAATAGGCGTAGAAAAGTGCCAAGCACAAGCAGTCGCATCGCATAATCCAGCTCAAAGCATTAACCACAACTTTAGTCATTAATAAACAGGAATTAGTGCCGAAACCATGAAAGATCATTAAACGGGCACTATACCACTCTCGCCTCGCTTCCGACTGGAAGCAATAAAATCCAGCAGCACTCCGCCTGGATCCCAGGTAAGTCCACCTGAGCTCCACTCCTCGAGCCACACGCTCCTTTCAAAGAAGTTCCTTGCCGATGAAGTCTTTTGTTTCCAGCAGGACTTCTCGTTGTTACGTATTTCCTAAGTTCTAAGACATACTAGACGCTATGCCCCCTCATTAGTATTATAGTATACTTCTTTAATTTGCCTAATAATAGTTTTAAAGGATAAAATTGTTAACATACCTCGAAAAATATTATCTTAATTTATACAGAATCCATATAAAAGTAGTAAATTTCCTATAAGAGTACTATTTATTCTTTATTTATAGTACCTACGTAATTGCACGAGTTAAAATTAATTCTTGGAAAAAATTGAGCAATTAGCGTTTTAACCTGAAGTTGATAATAATTTTAGAAAGCCATGTAGAAGTAGAAGTTTGTTGAATCTCTTCGGGAAAATTAAAGTTCTTGTATGAGGCAAATGATCATTTTATAGAAAATAAACAGCTTATAATATTTACAAATACATGGGAAAACAACAAACCATTTTTTAATATGAAAAATTTAACTACGAATTTTATAATATGCATTTATACTCGTGGTGATAATTATTTGGAAATCAATCAATTGCTGTCTTTACGAAGTAGGTGGGGCTCAAGAAGCATTTCCATAAAAACTGTTGGCATTAAATTGTGTGTTTTCAAAATATTTCAAATCCGCGCTGCGATAATGGGATGCAATTATTGCCGCAGATTCCAGGAATTTCTATCTTAAGTGTCTGAAGCATGAATTTCTGCCACAGAATTATTACTAGCCATGCCGTGAACTGGACGGAGATAATTCTTTTGGTCTTAATGCGAAGATTTATTTACATAATGCCACCCCAAGAACAATTCGTAGACAAAAGGATTTGCCTCGCCAGATTGGAAGCTCCTTGAGGACGGGGGTCGAAGGAGGCCGATTGCAAGATTTAAGAGACGGCAGAAAGAAGATGAGAGCACAGAAATTAATTGTGATGTTTACATCGCAAAGCTAGAAGTTTCGTTTGTTAAACGAGGGGCCGAATCGGTAAACGGACATATTTCACGCCAAGTTACTGAAGCAAGTTTTAATTTCATAAAAGAATCCCTTGCACTTGTTCACCCTTGCACCGAATCCTTGAACGTCCGATTCCCGATCCTGGAAAACAACAAATTATCGGGCGACGAAAACTAAAGCTGAGTGCAGAAAGGGTGCAAGGGACAAATCCTCTTGCAGTTATTCTCTTGGACATTGGAACGCCTCCACTTTGGTATTTGCGCGTCCTTTCCACGATAAATAGGAAATGTATTCACTGGGCATGGGACAAAAAATGTTGAAGAATTTTACAAATTTCTGGACTACCGGGATATTGCTTTCAGCCCACGTCCTCGCATTTAGTCAAGAATTGTAAAAATTAGGAGAAATCGTCGCCAGATGGGGATGTTAAGGCGACGACAGTCTTATTTATTGCTGTTAGCGACAATAAAATGCCAGACATTGTGCTATTGGAAATGTACGAAACTCAACTCCTGATGAATCAACCTTTATGGAGATGGATTTTTACAATTCCAACATAACTGCAGATCCAATAAGTCCTGACTACCTTTACAATGTTTCGTCAATATTTCTCCTTCGTCCTTTATTGATCTTATCATTGTTCCACATAATTTGTTAATTTGAATTGTAATTATTCACGCTGGGGATTTTAATAATTATTGATACTAAGTGCATATTATATTTAGCAGCATATGATATTAAAATTTAGAGATTATTGAACTCTCGGACTATTTACCACTTTATTGGTAAAAGCCAACTTACAACAAACTCGACCAAAGATTTGTGTTTTGTAAGTAAACGCTTAACAAAGCATAGAATCAATGCATCCTTGATTCAACATTGAACACTTCCCTAAAAGGAATTCCCGTTGGTAGTGGCTCTGTGCAAAAAAAAAACTGTAGTAATGTTCACTGGTAAGATAAACATTGGGAGATCGTGGAGCCCTATAAATATAGCCGAGGCTGCGAATTCCTTTCAGCACTGACAACTAATGTGATTTATGCAGGATAAAATCGCCTTCAGCGCCGGGCAACGCTGCTTCACTTTTGCTGCTTTGCTGGTCGAAGTCCCAAATAATGTTCAGAAGTTTTTCATAAGGATGAGAAAAGTAAATTTTGCGTCGAGAATTTAAAGTCTTGTAAGTTTGCCTGATTGATTGACTTCGCAATAGGAGTCTCTTAATCTGAGTGCACCATTTTGATCGCACCAACCGACCAGTAATTTCGCGCTTTCTGGGGCTTGGTACGCAAATCAAGAACGACCTTATCGAGCGTAACAGTTCAGCGACCAGCCAAAAAATCTTATGAATGCGACTTGGTTAGCTCACAACGACGAAACATTGTTTCCAGAAACTAGTGCCAAGAAGCTTGGAGGGAGTGCATCATCAGAATTCAGAAAAAGATTCATCTCAGGCCAACGAATTTCAAAGTAATTGGCGACGTTTCAGACTGAAAGGCGCTTGCAGGAGGAACTCGCTGCGACGCTGTTTTTTATCGGTATGGAAATATTGTCCTCGCTTGCGTATCGAAATGCTAGATTACGGTGCACTACGTCACTCGCGGCGCGGACGCTGCTGGCGCTTATAAACATAATTTTTAATTTGGCTCTGTCGTTCAGGCGCTGGTGCCAAGTAGAACTTTTTTGGCGACGAATTTCCAAAGACTAGTAACTTGCTATAACTTGGCAAATATCAGTATAAACAAACGCAGCAGGATGCTGCCATCGGGATTTGTTTCAATTCAACTTTTGTCTTTTCCTCCGATTTCATGAAGAATCGAAATTTTAGGTAATATTCAAGTTGGTATTTGAATATAAGGAATAGACAAGCACCATATTCCATAACAGACCTTTTGAACAAAAATAGAGTCGAGCGCTCAAACGGAGCAACGTCGGTCCGCACCCAGGCAATCTATTTTAGTTATTTGCGTTTTTACACTATCACACAAGGCAAGGTGTATTTTTGAAGACAATTTCGAATCTGCATTGCATAAGCAGTTTTTTCTCATCTGATTGACAACAGCAGTCGTAATGCATTAACAAGTACCGATCGGAGATTCTCATGAACAAGAGTATTCTAAAAATAAAAATCACCTAAAGCTCGCACAAAGTATTAACATAAATATGAATTGAAATTAAAAGTAATTTGCATTTTTAGTTTATTTTTCAAAAGCTTTGCTGAAATACTGACGATTTTTATTTATTTTCATTTCAGGTAACGAGCAACATTTGAATTTAACATTGGAGCTGTATCTGTTTGTTGGGATTGACCACCCCCGAACTATATGCGCTGTGTAGAAAACTGGATGACTTCATGCGCAAAAGTCAACAAAAGTTTTTAACACAATGCAAACCAAAGCAGTCTCCTTTTATGGTTGGTTGTAAGGACTTGCAGGTTTGTCTTCGACCAGCTAACCTCTGCTCCTTATCACCAACTGCGGCCGCTACAATTCCGAGTTGCTGCTTTACAAGGATCCAATAGCATCTTACAATCTAATTCAAATACAGTCAATCTGGTAAAGATTGTTTGATGCCACTTCGGATACTTTGCTGCTATCTTGATAGTTATCCCTTATATTGTAATAGTACGTCTTTGTACATACCTTGCTTAATCGCATATAGTAAAACATCTTATACCGTATAAATAAATTCAATAGAGTGGTTGTGATGCGTTTTTCTAAACTTTTTACCCCTTACTTCCAACTAGAGTTGTTTGAAAGTTTTTTGTTGAATGTTGAAAAGAAATAAAACAAATCATTTAACCAATTTTTTTTTTAAATTATACAAATTCTTAACATTAAGAATTTACAGCAACAAATATCAACAACTTAGATACTTAAAAGCACTGGAATTAAAAAAAAATTTACATAAGTCATGCATGAATATATCACATTTACATAAACATATTAAGCAGCAGAACATCGACTCTTCATCCGAAATCAAACCCTAGCACATCGTCCAAACCGTAGCCAAATAATTTGAAATCGTCTCTGTACACCTCGTATAGTTTCCTTAAAATGCCAGTGGGAATGGGATCGAAGTACAATCCTAATTGACGACTGGTACCGGATGATTTGTATCCAAGAGGAAAGGTCACATTGCTGACCCCCACCAGATGTAAAACCAGAGCAGAATCATCAAACAGCGTCTCATATTTTCCTGCAATTGAACATGAAGAAGTGCATATTATTTTATTTTTTTTGTTAGACAACAAACCTATCACGTTGTATTTAATTGCGCAAGGATGGCAAAGGTTAGAAGCTGGCTCCCAGTGTTCGTTGAAGGATTGATTTGATTGGTACGCTAAACTCAAATTAGGAGTCAGAAGATATTGTATGAACTCTCGAAAAAGTACATCATGGCCTTTTTCCAAAGATTCGTTTGTTGGATTCGCCCGAAAGTGCTTTATAATAAGTTTACCAATTCTCCGTTGAAAGTAATGGGCACTCGAGCTATTTCCTTCTAATTTATTTCGATAGGCCGACAAAAGTCTCTCGAATGGATGGCGGACTAGCACGAATTTAGTAAAATCGGATAGCACTTCGGTTTGCTCCGCTTGTGTAAGTGAACTGAATTTTAAAAACCTGTGGATGATAAAAAACATTACCCTCATGGACGATTCCCTTGTAAATGTTTTCGTCAACCTATGTCGTCTATGGTTTAAAGAAAGTGATTCACTTACATTCCGCTAGAATGCGCTAAGGAAGCTGGGATCTTTAGTGGGTCAGTGCCGTTATTCCATTTACCCGAGAGGATCATTAAAACTCTTTTCCAATTAGTACAAGCAACCTAAAAACAAAAATATGAACATATTAACGTTTATCGACAGATTTACCGAAATTAACTTTAAAATGTTACAAACACTAGTTAAAACTATTAAGATGTATTGCATTAATAATGTTTAATTTACAACAAGACCAATACAAGAAAATTTACATGTAATCTTTAAACATATATTACTATCACACATTTCCATTCGGAACTGAAAGTCATTACAAGACGCATTCAGAGTCAAACACCACATTTGATCGTGCTCAGTCAGCAAACGCTTCCACCATCGAAAAATTCCTGAGTAATTGATGATCATTTTGATTTCATCAATAGGGTAATTAGTAACTACAAACCTTCGGCACATAGCAATAAAGGAGCTTGTTTTTCCTGTCTACCAGCAGATGCTCCATTTGCTGGTCGCTGAGCTGCTCAACATTGTTGTTATCGTATCCAAGTATTGTGCACATTTTTTGCAACTCCTCTATGCGCTGCAAATTAACCGCTTGGGTCAACTCTAAGCTATTGGTTCTAATTTTGACGATGTTGTTGTTTTCCCTGTCGAAACCACTAGCGTAACGTTGAAAAAACATAATAAGTACAAACTTTAGTGTAAAATTGAAAAGTCTTGAGCAGATATCATAAGTCTTTAGAGGTTTCATGTTCTCGTTTGAACCCCGGCGCGATCGAATGCAAGGATCGACGTAACATTGGAAAACAATCACGTTCTTTGCTGGTATCTATGAACTTTAGATTTTCTCACAAATAGCAAGGTTGACTTGTTCCCTACTCCATAGCTGGACAGTGACTGAGAATCATTAGTCAAGAGGCGGTTCTTGTTACTCAAGAAGTACGTACGCCAAATGTATCGCCACGATATGTTTGCATTGGCAGATTTTGTAGAGCTTTTAGGCTTGTTAATTGAGTTTCGCTTTTTTATAATTTCTTCCAATTCATATGCGCGTCTGACGGCCTTTTTCAATTCCAATACGGAAGCATTTGAAGAGGAGACCTACGAAAAACATTACAGATAAGAATAATAGACATCAGTGCTTGTTCACTTACTATAACTTCTAGATTACGAAGAGATTCTCTTTCGATGTAGATAGTAATCGCTTGACCGTTCAAGACTGATATCTGGAAAAAGAGCTCAATTATTTTTTTGCGGATTTGTGTCATGTTTTTATTCGTGTATTCAATGCGAACTGATTAAACGAATCGTGGTCATATGTGATCTGAAAAATGAGATGCTTTCGATCACGCTATAAGTATGTAACTAGCTTCACAAAGTAAAGGACACTTAATAGGATATCTTTGCGGATTACACTTTTAAACAATAATAAACGTTTTCCTTACCTGTGCCTCGATTTCTTCCACGGAAACGTCGGACGTCAAATCACTCAGAGGTTCTTCACTTAACAATTCGTTCAAGGCCTTAACAGTTGCCTTACAGAGAGCTTCATGGTCCTTAAGAGATTCTTGATAATTACCAACCCAATTCCAATTGTTGGAAGTAGGTGATAGCATTTCTATCGCACTATTACAATCGCTATTCCCCTGTGCACATTCAGAGTCGGATATACTCATACTAATAAAACTATTAAAAATTACGTAAACTATCTAGAAAAACTCGCGATTGACAAAATAAAAACTAACAGGAACAACCCGAATTTGCAAGATGCTCTCAACGTGTCACGTCCGCTCGGTCGTAAACAAACGAAGACAGCATTCGTCTGACGGTGGTTGATCCACTTTTTTCGCTCATGTCTGTCCAGTGTCCATACATGGCACGCAAATGACATATTTCTTTTTCCAAATTTAAAAATATTAAGCTGATGATTTTACAGGTACGCGAAAGTAAACAAAATCGTACTTAGCCACATAAAAATTGCTCATGGCTGTCAATATGTTTCAATTCCACAAGAGCTTCTCATGCGAGATAAAAATTGCACACGCGATTTCGTCGCATGCAACAAGTTTCCAATACCTAAATGTTTTTTAAAAAAGGCCACACGAATTTTAAGTATCGTTTTTATTTTCTTAACTGCTAATACATTAAATCTAAAGTAATAAAAGCATGTTTTTCCCTCAAATCCTTAAAAAATCAGTGAAATTACATTTAACTTTTTTGTACATTTCTGTTTACTACTGTAATACACAGGCAATATGCGAACGGGTGCGTGTTTGGATGCTTTTGAATGCAAACACAAATAAATTAAAAATTTCACTTTATTTTAATTTAAAGTGCTGCTATCTTACATTCGTTCATGTTTCGTAAATAAAATTATATTTCAGAGACCTTACGAGTAATGAAAATGTTACTTGCCAGTTAATAAAATTTAAGGAATTTGTTTTTAACATAATTTTATCAAAATTTTATAACTAGATAATTGTTAAACCTTAAATAAAATATACACTTAATTTAAATTTTATCTTGATTTGAATTTTATTGGTTTTACAATGCCTAGAATATTTTGTGTTCATATCATTAAAAAAACAGTAAGAATAAAAGTTTATGAGGCAGAAACCTCAGTCCACTTTCACAACACTATAAATTTTCCGAATGAACCAAAAGCAGGCAAAGAAACCAATTGTTCCAGTCAGCAGGAAGAATAAGAATACCATTATTGAAGTATAGCCAAAGTATAGAAATGTTGATGCTCCGTCTTTAATTGACAGTTTCGTTGCGAAGTAGTGACAGCAGTATATGAAGAGGTAAATTGCAGTGAATCCAGAAGTAAGGAAAGATCGCCACCACCAATGATAGTCCTCTGCACAAAGGTGGAAGTAACAGAGTAGGATTGTCGTCTCAGAGCAGGTTATCACAAGAATAACGAACACTAAAAATAGGAACCCAAACATGTAGTACATTTGACTAGACCAAATAGAGTTTAAGATGAAAAAAAGTTGAATAAAAATGCAGCCAAATGGAAGAACTCCTCCCATGATGATGCCTGGAATTGGTTGGGTGTAGATAGATTGATCTGGAATTTGCCTCGGTATTTGGTTTGTCCTGACAGGATGTTCAAGAGCCTAAAAATGAAACCGTCAAGTTAAATAAGGGCTAATATAGCTAGTATATTCAATTATTCACCCTTTTCCTGAAACCGAAATATGCACCGACGAACGTAAGGGGCACAGAAACTCCAAACCAAAGAGCCAAAAGCGCGAGCAAAGTACTAAACGGAACAGCACCAGAGCTTCCCTCGCTCCATAACACAAGATTCATAATAAAGAACAAAACAAAGACAACTCTGCAATATTCATAAATTAATACATCTACCTTTACTCATTTGCTTTTGTTTCTTACCCTGGACACAACATGGACGTCAACAAAACATTGCTCTTCCACTTAATGCCTCCAAAACTCTTGTAAATCCTTGCTGAAACATAACCCGCCGGGGTGCCCAACGACACAAACAGGACCATCGCGCATGTCATTAGCGCGCCTCTATTGGCGGGGGAAAGGAATCCCAGGCATGCAAATGCCAGTGTAATCAACGTCATGCAAAAAACTTGTACACCGGAGCCCAACAGGACAGATAACATCATCCCCTTGCGAGGTGGTCGGAATACATCCCCATGCACCAGTTTCCATCCGAACTCCTCTTGTGCGTCTTCACCACATTCCATTTGGTTGTAACGAGCTATGTCCTTGTGCAGCGTTCGCAGCATTATCATGGCTACCATCCCCGAAAGGAATAACACTATAACCAGGGAGTTCAATATACTGAACCATTGGATGTTTGTGTGCGGCATGGACTCCAAAATGTAGTCCCATCGAGACGACCACTTGACAGTATTGTTTTGCACGAATTTCACGGAATATGTGTAAACCACGTCCAATTGCCGACCTTTTGGTAAGGTTTGGGACATGATTTGAACTGGCTCCCGTATACTGCAATCGGGCTTCTCCGGATTCTTGTGGTTTATCGAATACGGAACGACTTTCACGGAAATTATCCGACCACCGTTCTCCTTGAAACCAACTCCCCATTCTTCAGTTGCCCCACTATGATATGTGATAGTTAAGTCCACATGGTTGAATAGATAGTAAACTCCTGGCTTGTTGTAACTGGGATTTATCATGCAGCTTTCATCCTGGATTTACAGTATACAAATAACCTTGTCAAAGTAATGACTACCATTAACTCACCCCGTCTGGAAGTTGTCGTACCAAGCAGCCCATGGGAAAACCAGTGCTGCAATATTGCTTTTCATTTTCCAAAGGATAGCACCAAGTCACTGGCATATTGTCAACGATCCAATGGTGCTGATAATTCAAACTTATTCCCTTTTTCAGAACCATCAGACGCCGGTCGCTGTCAGGATCGCCACCCTTGTATTGTTTAAGGCATACCTAGATAATAGACTTATTTTTAAATACGCACTTGAGATATCCTTATTCTGTGTACAACCTTTTCACATTGCACCTCCTTTAAGAATTCTATTTTATACGGACTGGGCCTAATCCTTTCACCAAACACCACCTGACCTAAATTTTCCACTGGAGAGTTCTGGTCATCAACGGAGCAGAAGTCAAAATGATGATACTCGTAGGGAATGACGGATTCTTCTGTATTTAAGCGGTTCACGTACAATTTCACTTCTGACTAAAGGATGAAAATCATATTAATTAGTGCCAATGCAAATACTTAATACTAGCAGATATCCTGCCTGAATTGCTGCAATTCTACGCTTTGGATTTCAAAATGCATTATTTTTAGTAGTGTGTAACTGAACCCCGTGTTTCTTAATTTATATTTCTGATTATTGTATTCTTTCAATGAATTTTGAAATCAAAGAGCGGGCATTGTCCGTAACATCGCTGCAAAGTATCCACTAAATACGTGATGTTTAAAAACAACTATACTGCCAAACCATTGCAAAATATATTGCAAGAGACATTGTTTTGAATATTGAGATAAGAGAATGAAGTGGAAAACTAAAAACTTAATAAGTGTAACTGGAAAAGTTAAACAAAAAGCCACACTTTTTCATGTTCCCCAAGAACAACTTAAACAAACAATAGTTTGAACTAATGCGCTAACAAATATTTTAACAAAATTTTGTCGTGCTGTTGAAGATAAAAATGATATTGCGAATTTGTTGATTTGTTCAAATTCCGAAATACATTTATTTCGTGCTGTATTGACGAATCCTACAAGCCCTCTTCCAAGACGATTTTATACTGGCGTTTTTCCTGCAATTTTCTAGTGCAACGCAAATTAATTTTAATTATATGAAAGTTAAAACTGGACAAAAAAATCTTCAGTTGCTACTGCGGCCCACCGGCGGTTTTACGTAGAATTACAAATGTATTGTCATTTTTTGTAAAACGTTTTGCGTTTATCTAAAAGGAACCAGCGAGCTGATAACATAAGTACAAGATAACTTCCGCAACAGCGCACGTTTATAGCCACTTCCGATCGGCGGCGGTTTATTAATTATAATGATGAAATTTTTCCCAGACGTTCAAGTTTCTTTATAAAATATTTCGTTATTGCTTTTATCATAATTTTCACTGATATTAAACTTTTGTCACGACAAAATTTATTAAACAACTTAATTTACCTTGCACGGTTCAGATGATTCTGATTTCTTGCAGTAGTTTACGGGAGCCAAGCCTGGCAAATAAAACTGCAAGGAACACTTTGCTATTAGCAATAGCAGAAAGCATGTTGGGGTTAGGGGACAGTTCTGCCCCATTGCTTGACTCTAATGTAATACTACGAATGCAAAATTCTGGAAATATATAAATTTACCAAATGAAGTCATCTATAATGTTATCTAAATTATCTATACGCACAATCTTCCTAATATGTGGAAGGGTTTCCTTTTGTACAATATCACCAGAAAACTGAGACAAACGTCATCATTTTACTTGAAGTCTGAAAGAAATACTATTTTCTTAGTTTTCTTATTCGGCCGCGCATAGTACATCTTCGAACTAGTACTACGACGTCAATCCAAATTGAATTGAGTTTTAGTACTACACATTTCATTTTATATTTTATTTGTAAATTCAAATTAATTCCAAATTTTTATACGTTTTATATTGTAAAATATAAGAAAATTCATATAAGCTCCAGATTTTCTTAACGAAATTTCAAAATTGCAATTTGAACTCAAGAAAGTCATGGAAAATAAGTTATATTAATAGAATACATGTAATAAATGTTTGTCATATATGTGTATTTGTGTAAAAAATAACAAATTAGTAACATCCATTATATATATTGCGAATTTAGTTACTAAATAAAGTTGATGAAAGCGCATTATTTTGGTTTTGTATATCTTTCTATTTTCGAATAACGTATGAACGACCGCAGCCCTTCGTGGTGAAAAACGACAGTTGGTGAAAAGTAGAATCGGGCGGCAGGTGACGGATTAGCTGAATAGAACACTAATCGAGTTGAACAGTTTGTTCGGGGATAAGACGTTAAAATAGATCTGAGGGTTATACGAATTTTCGGTTTCCATGTGGAAGTAGCCGGTTTTTGCTTTGATATAATATACGCACTTTTTTATAATATCAGGAGATAGTGAACTGTTCTTATCGTTCTTATAAAACAAATAGGCAAAAATGAACAATCAGCTTGTGCAGGTTTTGGAAAGAACCGTGTCGTCTGGTAAGTGATGAAATGACATTTGCAAAAGGCTTCAGGCCATATTTAGGATTTCAGATAATTTTTTGCGTGCAATCATCAATGCAATTTAAATAATCGGAAGATATGCACATTGCATGCTTATTTGTTTAAATTAATAACAAAATGTACCTTTTATTGCCTAATTAGCTGAGCTTGTCAGAATGGCTTCCCCTCATTCTGGCGGGAGTTTTCCTACAAATAGTCGCTTAACTATCTGTAATTTTAGACAAAAATGAGTTACTTGAGGCAAAGAATTTTCTGGAACACGCGGCAGAAACAAATCTGCCAGAGTTTCTGCAAGCATTGTCAGATATTCTCGTGAATGAAGCGAACAGCCGGGTTGCGCGAATGGCAGCCGGTTTACAGCTCAAGAACCATCTCATGAGCAAGAACCCAGAAATCAACATACAGTACCAACAAAGATGGCTCCTGTTTCCTGAAGGAATTAGGGATTATATCAAAAACAATGTTAGTACGTTTTAGCATTTTATTATTCATCACCTTAAAAAAATCCTTTCGTATGCAAATGTCCAGGTTTTGCGGTCCCTGGGAACTGAAAATACGCGCCCATCATGTGCTGCCCAATGTGTGGCTTATATAGCCGTTTGCGAGCTTCCTGCTGGCTTATGGGACTATGTAATAAGTAGTCTAGTAGAAAAAGTTATTTCAGAGCAATCGAGTGAAACGGAAAGGGAAGCGGCACTAGAAACTATAGGTAGATAATTTGGATTTCGAAAATATTCGCAAATAACAAGTATTTTTTAAGGATATATCTGCCAGGATATTGTTCCCGGTGTTCTAGAATTGCAATCCAATCAGATTCTTACGGCAATTATTCATGGAATGAGAAAGCAGGAACCAAGCAATCATGTACGTTTGGCTGCAACGAATGCGCTCTTAAATTCCTTGGAATTCACGAAAGCGAATTTCGACAAGGACACGGAAAGGAACTATATAATGGAAGTAGTCTGCGAAGCTACGCAATCTTCAGACACGCAAATTTGTGTAGCGGCACTACAATGTTTGGTGAAAATTTTGTCATTATACTATCAGTACATGGAGCCCTACATGGCGCAGGCACTCTTTCCTATTACCCTTGAAGCTATGAAGTCGGACAATGATCAAATTGCTCTCCAAGGAATTGAATTTTGGTCAAACGTAAGCGACGAGGAGGTTGATTTGTCCATTGAGAGCCAGGAAGCAGCAGAAGCAGGGCGAACACCTTTAAGAGTTTCCAAACATTATGCTAGAGGGGCCTTGCAGT
The DNA here is from genome assembly GCA_963082835.1 of Leptogaster cylindrica. Taxonomy (NCBI): domain Eukaryota; kingdom Metazoa; phylum Arthropoda; class Insecta; order Diptera; family Asilidae; genus Leptogaster; species Leptogaster cylindrica. The sequence continues at coordinate 19,825,162 of OY720105.1, read as the reverse complement.
ACCTCGCTCCAGTGTTAATGGAGAAATTAACTAAGCAAGACGAACTGGAAGACGATGACAGTTGGAATCCACCAAAGGCAGCGAGTGTTTGCTTAATGTTGCTGGCAACTTGTTGCGAAGATGAAATTGTGCCGTACGTTTTCCCATTTATTAATGACAATATCAAATCACCGAATTGGCGCTATCGCGAAGCTGCTGTCATGGTGTTTGGTTCCATTCTCAGTGGCTTGGATACTAATACTCTGAAGCCACTTGTTGAACAAGCTATGCCAACACTGATTAGCTTGATGTATGATCAGAGCGTTATGGTTCGAGACACAGTCGCCTGGACCTTCGGAAGAATTTGCGATGTATGATAAAACATGTTTGAAAAATTCCATATAGCATTAATTTAAATATTTGTTCGCAGATTATTCCAGAAGCTGCCATCAATCAAACATACCTAAGGGCTTTGTTGGAGAGTTTTATTGAAGGCTTAAAGGCAGAGCCTAGAGTTGCTGCCAATGTGTGCTGGGCATTTGTTGGTCTTTCTGAGGCTGCATATGAGGCAGCAGATGCCAATGATGGGAAAACTCCCAACACTTATTGTTTGTCATCGTTCTTCGAATACATTGTAACACAGCTACTTGAAACCACAGATCGTCCTGACGGCTCCCAAGCAAATCTAAGGGCGGCAGCATATGAGGCATTGATGGATATGATTAAGAATTCACCGCAGGACTGTTATATTGTCGTGCAAAAGACCACAATGGTAGTTCTGGAGCGGCTGAATCAAGTTCTGCAAATGGAGAACCGCATAGCCAACCACAATGATCGCAATCAATATCATGACTTACAATCTTTACTGTGCGCCACTTTACAGTCGGTGCTAAGAAAAGTCGATCCAAATGATGCACCAAAAATCTCTGATGCTATAATGACCGCGCTTCTTTCCATGTTCAGCTCGAATTCTGGTAAAGTTGGTGGCGTTCAAGAAGATGCATTGATTGCCGTGTCTACTCTGGTTGAGTTACTTGAGGAAAATTTCCTGAAATACATGGACGCGTTTAAGCCCTATCTTTATATGGGCTTGAAAAACCATCAAGAGTATCAAGTATGCTGTGCCGCTGTAGGCCTCACCGGGGACATTTCTAGAGGACTCAAATCAAAGATTTTGCCGTACTGCGACGATATTATGAATTTGCTACTAGAGAATTTGGGTAATCAGAATTTACACCGAAGTGTGAAACCACAAATATTGTCCACATTCGGGGATATTGCGTTAAGCATCGGACCAGCGTTCAAAAAGTATTTGCCAGTAGTGCTTGAAATGCTTTCGCAAGCCTGTCAAGTCCAAATTGGAAATCCCAATGACGTGGACATGGTGGAGTACGTAAACGAATTACGCGAGAGTGTACTGGAAGCCTATACTGGTATTGTTCAAGGTTTGAAGGGCCCTAAAGATGGTTCAAACATGGAAGTGTACAACATCGAATCACATGTGACTGAAATTATCAATTTCATAAAAAAAATTGCACAAGACAAGGCTATAACGCTCGCACAAGACAAGGCCTTCGATTCAATGATAGCGGTAGCAAGTGGATTGATTGGCGATTTATGCACCGCCTTTGGGCCAAAGTTATATCCTTTATTGAGCGATACAGCTATAATTGAACTTTTAACAGAAGGAAAGAAGTCTAGAGTGCGCCGTACAAAAGCCATTTGTGAGTGGGCATTGAAAGAAGTCAAGACCATCCGTGAACAGCGACCAGTGGAATGAAATGAATGGTATGTATAGCGTGAAGTTTTTAAATTGCTTTGCAAAATGTTTCGCTAATTTAAATTGTTAGAAAAAATAGTGTTCAATTCGCAAATTTGTTTCCTTTTGAATTGAATTATTGTATGAATTTTAATTGCAGCCAATTGTTTAATTTTGAGGGTTTAATTTTTTCACGCATAACAAGGTTTCATTAACTACATTTTACTAATTTATGTAAATACATAATTTACTTAAATATAATATGTTTACATACCAATTCCTTACGCGGTTTGTTTTTAAATATTCGTCCTTACATAGATACAAATTTAGATTAAAACATTTGTTCGTGTTTTAATTATTCCAGCTTCTAAAAACAACTTTTCACAATTGCAGGTCGGTTTTGAATTTTTTATGCAACCGAAAGAAGACGAACATCAAGAAACATCTTAACAATACCAACAATTTTGTAGTAAACATCATGAAAAATAATTTTTGTTAGAAATTAAATATACGGTGTACCTATAGCTTTGCATGTTACAACCGTATTACCTACTTTTATGTCACTAATCTTTAAATTCTTCTCTTTAGAACTCCTAGGATTACGTTTGTCCCTTTATTTTATTTTTTGTTTTATTAGTATTTCTACAATTGAGGGTGGCTTAACGTCCCCAATGTACCAAACGTATTGTTTTTCTTCTGAAAAAACATTGTCAAAATACTAGACAAATTATGAATTTACTAAGCTTTATTTTTTTTTCTATAATCAATATTGAGTGTGTTCTGATAAAGTATAAACTGTGTTGACAGCGAGAATGATTTTCACGAATGCGGGCGAGTGCTGCGCTTTACATTTAACCGTCTTGTACTGTTTCGTTAGCAAATATGATTTAATTTTGCAATTACTCTTGGGTCTTGAAATGGTTCCAGAACGAGGGTTATATACAAATCAATTGTTGTGCGGAAGATTTGTGTAAATGGTTATAAGTATGAAGGAGGATGCAATGGGGTGAAATATCTGTAGTTACGATTGAAGTTAAACTTGAATATTTTGGTAATGGGTTTCAATTGAATTCTATAAAAAAAGTGGGGTGTGGTAACTGTGGAACAATTGGAGATAAAAAACCTTCAGCTTATTTAGTTTACGCACAATTTAAAATAGAAGTTTTACCGTTGCGTAAATATAATATATCATTGTTGTTCTCCCAACAGCATTTTTCTTTCATAAAAATAAGTTTCTTAATATTGTGGTTCAGGAATCCTTTTTTCGTCTTTTATGAACAAAACTTTGATACTAGTGAAGGGAGACAAAATACTTGAATTTCCCCGTATATTTATATAAGTTTACTGGATGCCAAATATCCCCCGGATCTGGAAAAACGTTTATATCCATTGTTGAATAATCTGTTGTCCTGTTGATTTTGGTCTAGAATAGAATGAAACTTTAAACTACAAGGTATTTGTGAAACAAGAGTCTATCAATAATTTGCTTGGGTTTTACTGTGAATGAAGCGTGATGGATTACAAAAAAAGGTTTTAAACGGTCTTGCAGAAATTGCTTTAGTATAACGTATTCCGAATATGACGCTTATAAACTTAAGTCTTGCAAGGCGCTGGGTAATGGGCCAAAATAAAAACAATATTTTGAACAAATCAAAGATGCTAGGGAAACGCCGTTTAAAGCCTTTGCTGCTTGAGGATTTACTGAATGTAGAGTGAACCGATTTTTGATTAGTGTGTATTTGTTCATTGCGTTAACGAGGAAATTTAAGTAAGTACATAATGTTTAAATTCACCTATTTCTTTATTACGTTGAACTTAACAAATGTAAAAACCTTTCTTGCAGGTTATCAAAAATAAATATTGTTGGTGGAATCATTCCAAATAAGTTGTGTGAAATAGTCACGAATTTATAAAAAAGGACATGAATCATATTTCATGAATGTAGAAATATGACCGAGTGTTGTTATGTATGTATGTAGTCAAAAAACGTTAACGAGTCTGTGATTTGGGAAAGCTTCACTGTACAATATTTTCGTTTATTTTATATTTTAACATTATGTTCTTTTTTGTCGAGAACAACTAGAAGTAAAAAAGCGAAGCTCTCTCAATTTAGAGTATATGATGATGATCATCTTGTGATATGTCGTGTGTTTCAAAGTGTTGAAATATTAGTGTTTTGTACACCTATGGGAATATTTCAGCACTTTTACGTAATTTCCTTCTGGATAAGTGAAAATATATGTTAAGTCGAATTTGTATGATATTATGTAATACATTTTGTATGACTGATAGTATGTATCTCATGTATGAATAAATTTTTGACTGCCAAAATGTGTATTTATTTTTTTATTTTAGAAGTGTTTATCAAATATTTCTAACACCTCTGAATAATTGAATTCTTTAAGAAATACATGAACTGTTTTGTAAAAGAATGCATTTTTATTCGGTGTTCTTATGTACATTCGTAATCGTAATTATAGGTATAGGTAAATTAAAATACATATTGAATTTTTTACAACGCAGATTTTCGTTATTCAACACAATTTTAATTGTTTAGAGCACAATTGAACTGTAACAACTAACAACATTTCGAAAGGATAAGTATACAACAAGGATATTTAACCGGCAGACCAGATCAGCATAACCGTGTTCAACTATCCTTTGAAGTTTATTTTTCGTCAAAAAACATTGGATTGATTTTCAATTTAGGACATTTGTTATTAAAAAAACGCAATGTATTTTCAACTTTTTTTAAAATCAAATTTAATAATGTGTGAATCTCATCTTGTGTATAAACTTGGGCTTTTCGAAAAACGGTTACTGCTGGTGTGGGCAATTGTATCCGTTCAAATTATTTGAGTTAACAAGGTTTAACAATATTTTAAATAAAAGAATTTTATTTGTAGCTTGAATCTATGTATATTGTATAGGTCTGCTCCCGCATACTCGCAGGCATTGGAATGCCCCTTTCCCCTTCAACAGGAACTTTGAATTTTTCGCAGAAAGTTTTCTATTTTTGCATTTTACTTAAACTTCTTGAAGTAAGTCACAGATGTTTATTTTGTGTGAATTCTTTCGTTCTTTAAATTATTTCAGAAAGCTGTTCCGGTATTCTCAATAATTGTACCTCCACTTGTAGCAAGAATAAGGAAGTCGCAGGATCTTCAGACAAACAAATACAAGTAAGAATTTGAATATCTTATTATACCTACTAATTTTAAGCTATTTAAAATTTACTAAATCCATTTTTAACAAACATAAAATATGATAGGTTTCTAATTTATTACGCACAATGATTTCACATTCTATAACAATAATACTTCGCAATCTTATAAATAATGGTGTTGGAACAACTAAAACAAATTTGCTCCTACACAACTTTATTTTCTAGTTACAGCTTAGACCTTTAATAAAAACAACAATCTAGTACTTACTTAAAATCAATGAATTTCTTATGAACTATTCAAAAATAACTTATTCAAAATTATTTCAAAACCAATACGTCAATTGCATGGTTCCATCATGAGACCTTTGCGTGTCCATAACACTTTGCTGCCGAACCAATCTTTTCATGGACTGTCTTCGAGGCCTACCTTCCAAGGGAGTGCGTTCTGTTGGCTGGGAGCTCTCTAGAGATGATCCTCTCATTGATATGGGGGCGTTTAGTTCTAATGCCATATTAGAATCCCTTACTGAACAGTCAAGGTTTTCGTAGGAAGCATGTGCGGAATTTTCAGGACTAGAGGTATTAGAAAAAAACAACTGTTTAATCAAATGAAAGTTGCAACTTGACAATCGTACTTTACAGGAACACATCTGAAACAGTCATTTATTGTCCAATCCTTCCCAAAAAGCTCACCCTCCTCCAATGTTTGGGGTAATCGATGATGAAGAGTTTCTGGCAATCTCAGTCCTGTGAAACCGCCGAAAACAGACACGAATCCCATAATTACTAGCGGTTGCCGCAAGTTGTCTTTTCCCTGCAAATAGTAATCTGTAAGATGTTTAAGGAAATTCAGGTTTATAGGTCATACTAAGTACGTTATAAATGGTATTATTATAAGACCTAAGCCTCCTATGTAACTGGATGTTCCAATTCCAATTCCACGCACTTGAGTGGGGTAAAGTTCGCCAGCAAAAGGGTATATTATCAAAAACGACGCTGAAATCATTGACTTTGATATAAGAAAGAGCACCAGAGTCTCTGTCATTGCCTCTTCTGGCAGTATTACGGTTATAATACAACTGATTCCTCTGAAATATAAGAATACTGCTCTATGATTTTTTCGAGTACCTAGTGTTTTAACTGGTTAAACATTTAGTAGACCATCCATACCCCATTATCATAAGTAGACACATCGGCCATCGGCGACCCCATCGATCCATTACCAACCAACAGCAAATATAACTGGGGATTTCCACTGCAGACGACAATAAGAAGCTCACGTATTGGTTACTTCCCAGTGAAGGACCATAATAACTCAAACCCAGATAAACCGTTTCATTAGCAAACCAATTTAAAGTAATTAAAAACGTTTTCAATCTCATATTTGGTGTTCTAAAAATAAAAGTAATGTTGGTCAAATTCAATTACGTTGGATTGTCTACTTACTTGCACAAATCAAAAGCACCAATATTGCGGACTTTTTTCTTTTTTCGGGTTTTGTTCAAGATCACCCGAGCCTCCAGCTTTTCTCGAAAATGTTCTGGAAAAGTCCTTCCGTTGATTTTTGCCATTGATTGCAAAATCTCTAACGCCTCTTCTAATTTTCCTTTCATCAACAACCAACGCGGTGATTCAGGCATAATTAAAATATACAAAAAGTATGACAAGAATGGAACTGAAGTGTAAAGTGAAAGTTTTATCCAGTCCCTGACCATGTATGTAATAGCTGCTAGCATCATCAGTCCAAAAGTGTAGAAAGTGCATGTCATTACGGTTACGAATGATCTATAATTGGGACCGACCAGCTCCAATGCTGTAGAATTTTCATTTATAACCTTTATTTTTTCTTTAAAACAAACCTACAAATTATGAATGGAATTTGATATACAGCTGGAATAGTTAGACCAACAATCACTCTGCTGAAAGCCCACGTCCAGAAGTTTGTGCTAACCGCTGTTATGAAACTACCCGTTAACAGTGTTGCCAGGCAACTGAAGTATGATAGTTTTCGTCCTGCACGATCGTTCAATAGTCCGAAGAGATAGACTCCAATTGGTCCACCGATATTGAGAGCTACCAATCCCAGAGTAGGATAAATATCTCGATCGCACACTAAATCAAACTAAATGAGATATGGGTCATACGTGTTTAGGGTTCGAAAGTAGAAAGTCTAATCATGAACAAAAACCCATACTACATAGATCCATTTTAATTTCTTTTTACTTTTAACTGAATTGTTTTTCTTAAATGATTTTTGTGCGTTTTATGTTTACATTTTACAAGCACTAATATAAAAATGTATAGATATATGTATCAGTATATCTCTATGTTTCGCCCCGGGTACCATCGGGCCTTGCTACGCCACTGATCGAAACTCTACTGTATTTGCTTTTTTTTCGTTAACTTTATCATTGTTTACGTTATTGAAGAATTTTATGTTGTTAAAAGAAGTGAATGCCGCCGCGCACAAGGTTTTAAGATGATGATTTTTATTAAAATTTTCAAATGAAATAAATCAATTATACTGAATAAGTCTAATCCCGAAAACCGCGGATAGTTTTCTACTGTAAAAATGTGGTTTTTGAAAGCTTTCATCAAAAAGTTATGTTTGGGAAGCTGGGAGGTAGTATGAAACCCATCTCAAAAGAAGCTTAAATGTAGCAAAAATTAAATAAAAAAGTACATAAAATTTGGAATTACAAAAAACCTGCCGTTTGCTAGTGCAGTTCAGATTTAGCCACAACCCGCTACAATTCGCCCCAATATTATCAGTTTGAAATGGAGGGGTTCCATAGTACCACCTACTCTACATAAATACACTACAACGTTCTTGTGAATTTCAAATAGTTTAGGGTGATAATGATAACTTACATCAATAACAATTGACGACTTCACCGTTGATGTGTTATATTCCCACCCGTCCTTGCACTCCTCCAGAGGCCACGAAGAATTGGGAAAAATCTCAGTTGTATTTCCATCAAGGACTTCTTTCCAATTGATCGCAAAACGAGTGCACTTACTAAAAACCACAGCCCCATTATCGTCCTATATTTTTAAAGAATTTTAATCTCTTTTTAGTATGCATATTGTATAAAACTTCATTTTGAATGGTACCATGGATTGTATTTTGTTGTTATATGCAATAAAAGAGAGAAAATTTGGTTTGCTTGGCAAACTCACTACTGCCACCATTAATAAAATCCTCTTTTAACATTTTGCACGAAAATTTTTTTATGTAGTAGCTAAACACACAAATTTTCCGATTGGATGCAAGTGTCTTTGATTGCTTTTGAATAGACGAACTTTGTGGTATACAATATATTTCTCCTAGTAGTCTATATCAGGGAATAATCCAACATTATATTAAATATTATTTTTCATCACCTTCGGCATATGGAACTAAGATGCACTAAGCATATGTACTATGTAGGTTTAATTATTGAAACTCATAAACTAAATATGTGAACTACATACATATTATCCATTCATTGCATGTACTTACTTCCATTGGTATGGATAGGAATTTCCGTTGTTCCACTGTGAGGTTCATCAAATCAGTCACCTTACACCAGTAATCCTCTGGAACATCGGCCATGAAAAGTTGGTTAAAGGCACAAAACCCACAGGGAATACATGCTGGCAAACAGATTCCGAACACCAACAGTTTCTGATATCTACCGAATTCACCAATATCGGGAAGTATTTCATCGAGGTCGAACGGCTCCTATAGTCGCAATTTACACGATTACATAACGAAACTTACTGACGATTGGTGAAATGTAATTCGGTGGTGATTAAATGGGATGTGGTTTAGCACTTGATGTGGATGAAGGTATCATCACTTGGCATGAGTATTTAAGCACAAAAAATAAATTTACATCATCATCACCGGAGTCGCTGTTGCTGAGTTTAGTGTCTTCGTCTCGTTCTTCTATACTTTCCATAACGACGCTGCTGCGATCAAGACCACGGCCGTTAGAACACTAGCTGCCGCTAGTATGTTATGGCGATGGGGAAACCTTTTGAATGATTTGTGAAAACCTTAAGCTGACTATTGACTAAATCAGCAAAAGGAGAAGGGCGATTCTCGGAAATGGCAGGAATTAACCCCCTTCTGTCCAAGTGCTAATTAGTTGAACAAAGAACCCTCGACAGAGACATAAAAGCTTGATTGCAGTAATTCGAAAAACACTATAAGTCGAGATATTTCACCTTGGTTCTTTTACTTCAAAGCTCGTTTAATGCAGGTACAATTTATTGAGCGAATACCCGCTTACGAAAGATTTAATAGTGTTCCTCGTTGTGTCACGTAAATTGATATTTGGCTTTTGATATTCTTTATAAGACCGCTCTCTGGCGTCCAATTGCCAATTGGTATGGAGTTTTATTAAGAGATCGATTATATTCATTTTAACAATACATATAGGCACATTGTACACTGGTACAGGTCTATTTTGTTATGAAATAGCTGTTTTTTGATTAACAACAAAATTCTCTCTTTTAAAAATTACAGAATTCTGTAGAAGCGTTTTATCTTTTTATACCCTAGAAGCAGAAGCAGAAGCAGTTTTTAATGCCTTATTGGGAGTTGAGAAATTATTTTATAAAATGTGCATCTGTCCGTCTGGCTGGATTAAGTTAAGATTCAGTGTACTGTACAATGATATTTCCTCCAAATTGTAGGTTCAAGTTCGAAGATGAACAACATCAGGCAACACCTTCTTAATGTTGTCAAAGGACTCATTTTTATGTTCATTCATAGTAATAAATACGTAATACATACAAAAGAGCTACGATATCCCGAGGGATACGAGTTCAAAGAAAAGTTATGATGGGTGAGCGGAGCATCCGGAGGTCCGGATTATAGTTTGGAATATTTCTATATGAACACTTATTAATTTAAATGATAAATTTAAAGAATTTAATACTAATTATAATTAATTAATTTAATAGGTATAGCCTATACCTATATTTTTTGCGGACTTGAGTAATGAATAAAGATTCCTTAATTACTGCTGCCAAAATTGTATGAATGTTTTGATAATATTAAATAGGTAGGGACGTGTTGCAAAGTGAGACGGGAGGAAGGGGGGAAATGAGGCACTTATTATATCTTGCTGTATGCAACACTTATATCAATAAATTATTTTAGGATAAATGCGCGCTGTAATGGCGGTCCATTTTACTAGCTAAGAAGACGCCAACAGCTGGACCGTCAAAGCGAGCTAGTTCTATGCGTATTAACCAATGGTGCAAGACAATTAGGTACTGCAAGAAGCACAATGTATTATGAGCCTTCCGATTTCGATGGTTATATGGAGTGAATTTTCATTCTATCAGATGTATTTTACAAACATTTCATTTTCTACAAACATTTCATTCAAATTTTATATTTTCTTAGACATTCAATTATTTTACATAAATAAACCGAAAAAAAGTCCAAAGTTGTCTAATATCATATCATTGAGTTCTTCAAGAAATTTTGTGAAAAATATTCAGAAAACGGTTCATTTGCAGGTTTTATATGGAAAATATCGTGCGTCTCACTTTGCCTACTATTTTGTCTTGTCGGAAAATTGGAAAATCTGCCAAATCGATAGGAAATGAAAACAATTTTCTTCCACTAAAGTTGCGTTTGCCATTCACGATTCAGCTGATATATAAAACTTTTCAACATTGAGCCATTTTCTAGGAGATATGTCGCCTTACAGAAAAGGGTCTGTGTCGCACTTCGCTCCACTCTCCCCTACATTACATTTTTGATGAGTTCCTGATCGTTTTTCTTTATCTTACAAATTACAATATAGTATTCAACTTATCGTAATTCCCTCTCTCGTGTAGCCTGATGCCTGAGGCAACTCACTATAGTTCGTTCTCAATGATTTTAACTAAGATCAAAAATAACAATTTGTATTAATTGTACAAAGCTTTTAAGGCATTTTTCGGAATGAAAGCATTGTTTTGTCGTTTATAAAACTAATTTCCTAAAAACGAAAAGGTTCTAATCAAAATAATAAAAATAAAAAGACATTTGGGAGACGAATAAGATTTATTTCATATTTTCAGCACAAGATCAGAATTGGAAAACGATAGTGAAGAAATATCGTGAAAACGAAACGTGTACACACATGACATCGGAACAATAAAAGTACATACACTAATTGAAGTAATTGAATTAAACTTAGCTATGCTGCAACATACAAACTTGTTTACATAGTAATGGACGATTGGAAACATAGTTGTGCAATATAATGATGACAATATTGATACAATGTTTCGACAGTGTTTGAAATTTACCTCTTAGAAGTTTTGTGTCTAGAAACTATTGGTAACTCAGAGAACGCCTAACACGACTGAAACTGCGCTTATGGCTGCACTGTATTTACAATTACACATATACTTATAGATAAAATTATCATTATGTTGCAAATATGCATAAAATAAATTTAATAAATAAGGTACAAAAAATAGTAAACGTAACAACACTATAAATACAAGTAAAGCTTAAAAATAGTTCCATTAAAAGATTGGACATAGAAATGTTCGGGATGTAATCAGAATCATTTTAGATTTAGGTAAAGTGGTCATTCCTCAATGTCTTTTAGTAGCCTTTCTAAAATTCCTTTTTATACTTTAAATATAAAAATCACATTACATTGAGACCAATCCTTATATCACATGTTTTACAACCTATCTATTACGTACCAAAAATATAGATTTGTCCAACGCCATTCCTCATGCTTTTACATAGCCCTAGATTTTATTCTGATTTCTTCTTTTAAGGATGCTCTAAGAATCATAGATATAAGTGGCAAGATAAGGCTTCGCATTAATTATAATTATCTGGGAATTATGGAGATTCAGAGTTGCATTTTTGGGAAGATTGAACATATACCCTTATTCCCAAAAGGGGTCAAATATTTTACGATCGGTTACAGGTTAAGATTCGTTGAAATTTGTACGCTTGGTTTCTGTGGAAGGTACTTTTGTATCCTAGCAGGTGTGAAGAATATTATACAAAACGGCACATTAACTCTGTGATTACAAAGCAGTAACCCACAGAAGAGTACTTAGCTTAATTTATAAAATTAATACTAGTAGGAAATAAGATGCTACGAATATGCTTGCTTATGACAAACAATTACGAATGGCTTAAAAGTGGTAACTAAACGGCGGTTACAAGAAACTGGCAGAGTAACGGTAAGAGTTACTAAAATTCCGAATCACAACGATTATTAGAGAGTAAATTAAGACTAGAAAATGCTATAATCAGGTAAACAAAAGTCCTCTACTTCTATTACGCTACAACTACAACTGTGCGATTGCACACAACAAAGGAGAATATAGGTACATGGATTAAAAACAAAAAGAGCGTGCAATGAGTATTTCTCGATATTCATTCAGTATTCAATTTTCCGGCCAATTATTGCTTGTTAACCCTCTCCCACTCGTCGAGCTCAATTTACAGTTAACAATTAAATGTAAGCTTCTTTTATTACATCAATCAGACGTGTATCAATCTTGGGTAACTATGAGGCTTTGAGTAAGGAATGAAATATTCAACGGCAACCGTAGTCCGACAGCAGCCACCTACCCCTCGTCTCCAATTCTGTTGTTGATTGACTTGCACTTGCACAAGTCACGAACGCGATTATGTCTAGGTAATTTTCAGATGAATTTTTTATGATTCAATTCATGCGTGAAAATTGGAGATTGAAGAAACCGTAATTCGCAGTAATAATAGCTGCCATCTGGGAACGTTAACATTACCGCTCATCCCTCATCCCTCTGTGCCGTCGTTCGTGTTGCCAAGGACACCAGGAGCAGAACAAATTTTCTAGCTTAAATTTAGTGCAAATTCTTAACTAAACAATATTAATTGACATAGATATCTACAAGAAGAATTTATTCCTAGCTATCACTGATTGTTTAAAACGGTAAACTAGCGGCAAACATATTTTCTATGAGAGGTGGGGCTGGAACTAGGTCCTCTAGTTTCAGATAAAAAATCCTTTGCAGTCCCTGCACGCTCAGTGACCGAAGTTCAGGAAGCTTGCCCAGTAGTCGACTGAAGTAGTGATGTTTCTTCTGAGCTTCTGCATTGTATGTGACGTGATCCCGCAAGCTACTGATTATTTTCATCTGCAACTGCTCCACCCGCTTCGGCTCTTTGAGACCATGCCGCTCTGTAACAAATTAGACATTAGTTTACGGTCCAATCGGAAATAAAATCAGTGCAATAATCACCTGTCACTAAGGTCAATGCGCAGAGGCAAGCAAATGCTGATATGTCGATTTGCAATGAGTGCAAACTTTTGCTAAATTCCAGGATAGCGTTCAACCAGTCTCCAAATGACCTTTGGCACTGGTGTTTGTGGAGAACTACCCCATTGCAGAAAGTCATCTTAGTGTCGTCCGGACGTACTCTGTAAGAAAGACGCAGCACAAAAAGTTCTAGCGAGGCGGACTGGAATAGAAGCTCTTGGTCCTCTGGTGAAAGATCTGCATATCCTGGAATCTTATCACCGAAGTGCTTTATCACGTCTACAGATGTAGTGAGAAGGCTGTAGAATTGTTGAATTTTTTCAGCCTCTCCGATCAGAGGCTCATCTGGTATTGGTTCCTTATATAGAGAATAATCTAAACTTGCCAAATCAGGTGTTGTATCGACATGTGCTCGGACCAATGCAGTTATTAATGAAATTGGGGGACTCGGTGGAGATTCTTGCGGTGATTTCGGTTTGGAGGGCAGTCGTCCCCTTCTACCCTTAAGTGAATCTGTTCTCACCACTTCTTTTACCATTCCCACAACTAAACACTTTTGGAATCTGCAAAACTGGCAACGATTTCGTCTTCGCTTATCGACAGGACAAGCCTTGTCTGCTAAGCACACGTACTTTGACCCTTTTTGAACTGTTCTTTTAAAGAATCCCTTGCATCCTTCACATGTCCGAACTCCATAGTGTTGGCAAGCTGCAGTATCTCCGCATACAGCGCACAGTTGTGATGGACTTTGGGAAGAATGTGCGGTGCGAGTACTAAGGGAATCAGAATTGTTGATTAGTGCCGAACTACTACCACTGCTGGCACAACCAGGAGAGCTAGATGCAGAACTTGGAGCACTGGGAATGCTTTTCAAGAGACCAACCCGATATGGCTTCGGACTCTCGTTGCTAGATGTCGATTCTGAACGTTGCAAAGGCAGCGATGCTCTTCGTTGGGTTGTTGCTACATGTAATTCGGATATTGTAGGGAAAGTAGGAAGCGAATATCGTTCACCGGATGGACCATAACCCTGGAACAGACCAATTCATTTTAGTTTATAAGTACGAAAATAGAGGATACTGTGAGTATTACCATTTGCTGTTGGGCACCTTGGTATTGATAAAATCCGCTATCGACTGAAGAAGGGTTTGAATACGTTGAATGATGTGGAAAGTTGTAACAGCTCTGTTGCATCCCGCTCGGACCATGACCGTGATAATAAGATGAGACTGCCTGGTGATGTGGGGACACCACCCCGTAGTATTCCTCGTCCATTTTCAAACCCAGATTGGACAACTGACTGTACTTCAGGGAGTAAGTTTCCTGAAAACTAGGAAGGGAAGAACCAGACGTCAATGATGATGGATTTGGTGCACTTGATATCCCCTTCGGATTCTCTGCAATGTCCTGTTGCTGTCTCGATTGCAAACTGTGCAAAGCGAGGGATGGGTCGCTGTTGGATCGAAGGGTAAGAAGACCAACTTCCTCTGATGTCGTGCGATCGAAGTAGAGTTGTTCCTGCTCAGATGTAGCTTCCAGATGCTGCTCAGGTATTGAAGTCAACCGCTTGTCCTTTATGGGAGCAAGAACTGTCTTAGGAATGCTTTCAGTGGAATCCCCTATCCGAGGATTGGTTTCATCGTTGTTTCCAATGAGCGTTTCAGCAGATACGGCAGAAGGCTGCGGCTGAACACTGAAATTTGTATGCCCAGGCGTGAGGATGTCTTGCTGATCGTCAACACCGCTGGTGGCTTCACTCGGAAATAGTAAATCAGAAAACTGGTGAAGGCTTTGGTTAAGCAAATGCCCTTCTGGTTCGGTAAATTGCAGGTGAGTGTGTTGTGATGAAAGATTATCAAAAGAGGAAAAACAACTGAAGGAGTTCTGAAAAGAAAAAGAAAATTTTCCAAGTAAATCCTGTGTTATACCACGCCACCATTGGCCTATTCGGTGCATGCGCAGTTTGCTCCGAATTATATCGCCAATGGTGGTTGATGTTTGGTAATTAGAGGAGGCAACGGCAATTACTATAACAATGTTGGGTAATCAACACTAGACAAGGGTGATGCGTGATACCCACAATTGCAATTTGTAAATCATAAACATCCCAATGTTACCCTTCCGTCAGGATAACAAAATCAAATTAAACATTTACGACTACGAGTCCCGCAGAGCTGAGTAACGGAAAACATTATAAATGAACATTTAAACATTTTTCATGGTTGTTTCAAATTTAAAACCAATTTTACGAGTACGAACAAAATGCATGTGTATTATTTTCTCGAAGAGGGTAACATCCAGTGTTTATCTTCTGAGCGGCACTAAATACCGTTGCAAATTGAACAATTGTTACTACTTACATTATTCGGTTGCAAAAGCAACATGGTTGAGGGAGGCGCTTCTCGGAGAATGCTTCTGTCGGAAGAGATTTCCGTTTTTTCGTCGCGTGCAGCTCTTTCACTTTCCGTGTGAGGCTGTGCTAGAGCTGCGATGGACAGCGTCGAGGCACCTGCAAGAAAACGATGTTTGTTATTAAAACGAAGATATTGTGGTGTTTTGGAGACACGACCATGATTATAACAGCGATTAAGAGGAATGGCTTTTACTGTGTTACGCAAGCAGTGCAAAATTAAAATTTTGTGGGAAGCAACGAGGTGGAAATCTATATATAATTTTTTATAGGACTCAGGGGATGAATTATTGGTGAATAGAGCTTAGTTCTTGGAGACCATTAAAACCATTGGCATTTACACAAACCATTATTCGAGCATGCTAGAAATAGTACACATTTTTTGTAAATGTCATTTTAAACAGAATTGCAACAGCTTCAAAAGAAGATATTTACTAAATTAAATTTGTAATAACCTCTTCAAAATTTATCATGTGTTATAAGGACAATTGAAAAACTGATAGTCTTATTATAGCAATAGAAGTCAATTTTTTTT
This sequence comes from Leptogaster cylindrica, assembly GCA_963082835.1. NCBI lineage: Eukaryota > Metazoa > Arthropoda > Insecta > Diptera > Asilidae > Leptogaster > Leptogaster cylindrica. The sequence continues at coordinate 19,809,048 of OY720105.1, read as the reverse complement.
TTCGTTTTTATTAAAGAGGAAATCAAAATGATTTAATTAAGAACCTCCCGGAAAACAATTGAAATGTATTGTATGCATTAGTGTATGTATTTAGAAATGTAAAATCTTTGTTCAATTCAACAACAGAAAAGCTCACAACAATCGAGTTATTAGCAGAGGTTAGCCATTAATCAAGTTTTGACCTGGTCTATAAATAATAGTGTCTATCTGAATCTGTTCAACTTTGTTTGAGCAGTAAGCACAAGAAGAAATCCCATGCGAAGAAACTCTATTTAGTTAACTTCAAATTAAATCACATCCAGATTAGGTTGAAACCTTTGAGACCGCTGCAGAAAATGCAGGTAACTAACTACGAGAAGAATCTGTTGTATAATTCATTTAAGTAATAGTTATCGGTTTATCATTGCCACAAGTCAAATGAATTCACATTGTTGTGGGTAGACCCACTAGTGGCACTTTGTTATTATTCAAAGTGGTAGCAGTTCTCAGTAGAAAAAATTAACCGCAAATGCCCTTCTCGAAGAGACTCTGACATGACCTTAGGGTACCTCAAAAGTTTACTTTTAATTTACTGATGTCACAGGATACCTGCCTTAATTAACTTCAGATTCCAGTAGTCACTGTTGATGGGACGATAAGCATTAAGCAGCGCACGAGGAAATCTTTAGGATCAACTCTCGCGCAGAACGTGCAGATTTCTGGGGATAGGTTTAGTAGAACGGCATCGCTGCACTTTGTGGGCTAATTAAGATCTAAAGAAAATTACTGTGAGATGAAGCCGAAAATGGAGATGGATTTCTATTTTCTCTTGAATTTTAGGCTGGGCTTAAGTATGGTCGGAGTGCCAATAATTTCCCGTCAGGAGTATTGCTGATCAACGAGCAGATCCTTGAATCGAACAGGAAAGGCATGAGACTAATTTTGGTTTACAAGCAAAATAACTTATCAAGGTGTGTTATGACACCTTGCGTAACTCGTTTAATAGTTGATGCACCGTCGTACTGTTGATAGCATGCGCAAAAAACAGCCAAAATGATGAAACCCAACTGAACATGCTCATCTCAGCGCCAGAGGTTGTATCAGAGTCGAGCCGAACCTAAAGGCGTGCGGTGCTACATGGAATTATGTAAACTCGCTGGATCCAATCTTAACAAAGCCCAATGGTCGGTGGTCGGGTCCGCGGGTCCCATGCGCGCCAACATCCGAGCGGCACTGGTTACCGGTACCTGCACAGGTAAACCCGACCGCTGTCCGTGCATTCGCAAATTGATACCCTCAAGAACAATTTATTTGGAATATTCACCTTAATTTTCTTTTTAACTCAATTTTTTCCGCAGTGGGCCTTCTTCGATTAAGCTAGTCAGTCGTGGTCTTCACGCTGAGTGAAAGTATTGACCCAAAAACAACGAAACACACCAACACAACGCTGGCGGTTGACGGACCCACAGTGAATCCATCCCAAGCCAGCCAACCACATACCATGCCCGAGTTACCAAAGCCGCGCTGTACCGAGTGCATCTCTCATATAATTTACCGCCGCACATACATATCTTCTTCACATCATCATGTTTATAAATTTAAGGCTGCTTGCCGAAGAAGAATTTTGCAAAATTTAATGTTATACGGCCCGCCGGTGATTTAGGAATAGTAGACAATCCAAGGAGCTATAAAATAATTTATCTGCACGTCGGTTTCTGGGAGCACTTATGCATGTCTATTTTTTTGTTTTGTGCTAGTCGAACCCAAAGCACTGGCGACCTGGCGGTGATACCTTTGCGGGGTTAACAACGTGATGAGAACGCGAGGGAGCCCATGTTGTTTTACATTTAATTGTTTCAAAAAGGTCAGAGGTGCAGAGGGGTAGAGCGTTGACATGCCACGGATCAGACCCAATTAGAATCGCTGGCGCAAGATTTGTAATCGTTTGCTATAATCGACATGAGTTATGTAAATTAGATGATTTATTTCCCATGTCCTATTAGTACAATCCGCTTCTCCGAAATTGCAGTTTCATCGAAAACCTAGCTGCCAGTTATCAATTGTGGTCCAAGTTCATTTGTTGCGCAATCCCTCACTACAGAGCTTTCAGACACTTTTGTTGCATAAACAGTACCATCACCGTACCTAATTGGTATTTTTTACCCACTAAACCGAAATTTTGCTTGCGCATGATGCTTATAGATTTTGATCACTAGCCTTTTCTAATGACTGAAGAATGGTTCGTTACAAAAGCGATTTAGTGATGAATGTTGGTCCAATGGCATAATTTTAGAGGAATATTCTTGTTCTGGTGGAATCCTAAACTGTTCCACAAAAACACGAAGATGCACAAATTTGCAAATCTTTTTATCATTTTACTTTGCTGGAGACTATAAAGCACAACTTTATGGATTCCTGTGAGCTTTAACGTAATATTAAAAAAAGTCTTGGCAGTTGGAAGATTAGTTTTCTGAATTCCGAACTGTATATTTTCAAGGCTGCTGCATGAGCATAGATTTTAAAAATATTAACCATTAAAGTGTGTACATTGCATTAAGATTTCCGCGCATTCATTTGAATAATTTTCCTCAAGTTATTTATTCGAATAGCAAAAGGTCACCCACAATTCTTCTCATTCTCAAGTCAATAAACTTACGGAAAACTATCTGTGTATTCCTTGTTTAATATGTTGAAAAGAATAAAGATAGCCAGAAAAATTGATTTCAAATTTCCATTGCCCACTAAATGATCATAGTTTTTTTGTTCTATACGAATGTTATTTCCTAACTTTATTCTAACTTATTTTTATACGATTTTAACCGTCGTTAATTAAACAAGTTTGACTCCACTCCAGAAGTTAAATCACCTGTCACTGAGTTTCCCATTTGGCAGTTATTCAAATCTCAATGGTCAAAGTGTTTTACATTTCGCTCAGCTTTCCACTTCTTTTGCATTCCCTGAAATTCTGATAAATCTTAATTCAATCGCCAGATAGACTTCCACTTCTAAAGGTCAATTGTAATTCTGTTTCAAATTAGGATTGCCAAAGAATGCAGAAATTCGGTAAATAGAGTTAGTTATAAGTTTCACGCAAAAATCATTTTCTGAAGATTGATTAAAGATTGATTACAGAAACAGAAGTAAACGATATTGCGTAAATGTTGTGGTGAATCGTGCGAGCTCACAAATTGCTTATTAAAAATTATGGAAATTTGGAATTAAAAATATCATCAACAATTTGATTACAATAAATTAATTGAAAATCGAACTTAGAGATTTTTAATAAATGGCTGTTATTTTAAAGACCGTACTACATATATTATGATACTATCTATATAAGGACAGGAAAAAATAAATATTAGAATTTTTAATTCAAATATATTTTAATAAGACTCACTTTAAGAAAACAATAAACCAAACTATCAACTACAAAAGATATTGTAATTATCAATTTATAAAACGAATTGCGATAACATAAAAGAGTTATCTAATCTGCGCTTCTCTTTGAATGATAAATGTGTAGCTAAGATTAATGATTCAATTAGCAGACACAATTTGTATACATTTATTTCGAATCTCTGTATTCTAACCGGTAATTGTTTCTGTCTTTCTGATTAATTCTAAAAAACGCAGTCTTTTAAACGGATTAATCGTTCCACTGGCGTCGAAAACAAACATAAAAACATGAAAAATTTAAAATGCTAACATCAGAATGCAAGAACAATAGACCAAGTGCCGAAGAATGTTGCATGTATGAATGAAAACCTGCATCGAACTGCAACAGGTTGGAATGGAAATCGCCGCTGTTGATGAGCCAAGTGATCTTAGCTGCAGATGGTGGTGAAATTCTCTCGCATCAATCACGCATGCGTTTTAGGACAGACTCGCGTTGGAGATCGATGGTTGGTGCCGATTGCATACAAAAATCACACTTGCAATCATTAATTTGAAAAATAATCACTTGCAGCAAATGTTGCGGATCGAACGATTACACGAGCCAATGAGAAATATTCATTTTAAAATTGATTACCGCAGGATAAGGCCATGAATCAAAAGTGGATGAACGTCCGTAGTAATTGTAATTTAATTAATCTACGAGCTAATTATCGCGGTTTGCATTGTTTGTTGTGTGTTTTCAGTTTATCTTCCGCAACGATGATTTTGTCGGTGGTTACAGTGATCGGCCACCAGTTCCGTGTCCTTTAATTAGTAATTTATTGCAGAAGAGGAACAAGTGAAAGTCAGCGACACCTCTTCGTGGAATCATAGCGTTTGCTCTACAGCAACAGGAAGTGTTTGACGAGTCGTATGAGTGGAAGGATTCCGACACGGGTATTCAGGGAGCAAGACCTATTGACATAATTCACTAATTACAAGGTGCCCCATTGTCGTCAGGAGTCTCGTTTTCTTACAAATTAACAATTTCGCCCGAATTCCCATCGTAATCGGAGTACGTGGCTGGTGTAAAAAGGCACTGATGACAAACTGCAAAAAGGTGATTATCATCAACATTAATGCAAGCCCATTTCTTCCAATCCCGCACTCCGTCTGGTCGTGAAACATCGCATTTTACATAACATCTCCACCACGATCAGGTACAATCTGCCTTTTTGCTAAAAAACCGTATAATAGACAAAATAGCAACAATAAAATATTGGCGGCGGTACATAGGTGCACAGAGCATTCAAGAAAACTGTTTTTTGCACTCACACCTCCAGTAAATGCGGACATCAAAGTTCGACTTTCCTATCGACTTTATGGGTGCGTTCTGTGAACGCCACGATTGTTATTAGTTCAGCATGTTTTTTTTTATCCCATACTTTGCCTTGTGGTTACGTCTTGTTTCTTGTAGTTGAGCGGTAATGATTGGGAGGTAGGAAGAGCCGTTCGTTCTGTGAAATCGCGCATTGTTGTGAATTGGGCATTGGCTCAGCAAGCTGGGAGCGACAGTACAAGGGTCACCTGTGCTTGCATTCTTGCATCTCTTGCGAGGATGGATAAATTTGGTTTGGAATGGATGGAGTTCGGGCCACAGATGCCGGAGGAGACGCTAGAGTCTGAGTTGGCTGTGAATGCTGCTGAAATGATTTACAATTCATCTGCTGAAGTGATTAAACGATCACGAATTGTACAAAAATTAATTGTGGAGCTAGAAGTACTTCGGTTCGCTGTCCTTGTAAGGTGCAGCCATTTTATAAAATTGCTTGAACTGTTTACGTTTGAGCCAAAGGGAAAGGGTCTCCAGGAATAAAAACAAATGGCTTACTTTTAGCAAAGAAGTAATTTATTTACACCCTCGAGCGTGCTTAATTTCAGTCACTGCTTGCCTTGTTAGATTTGGATATATACCAGAACCGCTCGAAAGAATAAATCTTTGATTATATAGATTAGAACTGTTAACAGACTTTAAATTAAGCCAACTTCTCTACTTTCCTTGTTAAATATTGCGAAATATATTACGTATCTGTGTTATTTAAAAAATCCTGCTGCTTATTTGACTTGGTTTATAAAAAAACAATTTCCAAATAGAACTTTTATATTGTTTTTCAAACGTCATGGTCTCTGTCGAGTAAATTCTGAACTTTTCCTTTTCTTCAATATCATTTTTTTTCCTTTTAAATTCCTTTTCTGCTATTAATAATTTGTCAAGTTTTTTTTGCAATTACCCAAACTTTACAATAGAACCATGTTATAAAAATTAAGCTGAAATTATGAAAATGGTACACAATAGAAAAAGGACATCACAAAGAAAAGACTAGAAAGCAATTATGAAAAAGAATAATTTCATTTTGTTCCATGTGAAATTGGTAAGGAAAATTTTATCTTAAGTTTAGAGACATACAATATGTAAAATGTATGTGAGTGGAGTATACTGTACATTGTACAAGTGTACAATGTGCCACATGCATGAATCATGAATGGATGAATTTATGGGACGCGATAAGGTATACAGAAAGTCTTGTTGGTGCTAAACACAAGCGATAATTATCCAAAATATAGTATAGCCTAATGCCTATAGGTACTGCGTTTAAATATATGGAATTGGAAAAACCTTAATATAAAATTATGTTCGTATTTGAACATTTAATTATGTCGACGTCAACAAAATATTTTTTTTTAACAATATATAAAAAAAATATGTTCAACTCCTCCTAATAAACTTAAAACAGGTCAACGAAGAATTATGTGATAAATTTCGTCTTAGAGTTGGTCAATGATATGCTCAACAAATAGTCCACTTAATTGAGGAAATGTCCGAAGATTAAAGTCTATCTAAATAAAAGTATAAATATACTTTACACTTAACCAATATGAATCTTATACAATTGAGAAGAATACTTACAAACTTCCCATCTCCAAGACCCATTTGGGCCCAGTTAGTTACCATAAGACCAAGGCGATCTGCTGCTTGTAAAGGAAGATGAACAGATCTAATTAACCGTTAGTACAGGAAGCGGAGAGCCAAGGCTTCTGTATACGCCAAAATAGCCGAAAAAATCGTAAAACAGTTTTAATTTGTTGCTGCTTTTGGAAGCAAGCGGACTATTTCGGTTAGTTCGACCACAGCATCCGAAAGCTATACGTAATGCAAGTCCACCGATATTCAACGGTTATTTCAGCCAATCGCTATTGCGCAACCACAAGCAGAGGAAACTTCTTAAGAAAATGCTCATAGTATCACCATATAAATCATTTTTGTTCAACTCATGAAAAATATGAAAATTAATTTATTTTTTTATACATTCAACAACGAAGTTAAAGCTGTACCGTTAACTGCATTTGACAGAAAAGAAAAATGACCGCTGACCCATCATCTCAATTTGTTAACTGGTTTTGTTCAGGTTGACCTTCAGGCAGAAACTGGACGCCGATTATTAACAGAACAGAGCAAGGCATATGGAGCCCAGGTTTGCGGATCTTCGTCTTCGACCATTGCTATTTCAATGCTAATAGAGAAACTATTAAAAAAGATCTTAGCAGCATTTTCTCAAGGATATGGGGAGTGAGTAGTGAGTCAACCATACTCCGGACGTGAAACTTGATTATTTTCGTTCGAGTGGCCCACAAACGAATGAGAAGCGTCCACATTCGGCTAGGTTTCCTTGTCAGGAAAGATGCTCATTGGAGGAGACCCAACTGAAGCAACTGATGGCCAACAGCTCAGAAGAAAATTTTGCACTTTTCGGTGCGGAACCTTGGAGCAAAATTAACGACATTGAAACATAAATATATGCAAATCTGAATTTTTATTATAATTATTGCAATAATTTTCTAGCAACTTTAGATTCTGCAGCCTGGCTGTGCAATACGTTTCAAGTATCAATTGCTCACCAACCAACTCGGCAACTCTTGGCGTCATTGACGACCTGGCCGCTGGGCATCTTCGTCGGAGCTTTAATAAAGAGTTGTGCGCGTGAGAAATGATGCCCCGCGAAAAAGTGAAAGTTAGTCAACACCTGCGGGTTAGGGTTATTACTAATTCGTAGATTCCAGTTGGTGGTTCACCGCCACAAACGTATTCTTTGTTAGCATGAGGATTTATTGAACTCTTAACATATAAGAAGACAAAGGGACTCCTACAGAAGCTTTTTTCACTTTTTTTAAGGGGATTCCGTCATCGACTGCACTGACTATATACTTTGGACGTTAAAATGTTGATTCTTATTATGTATAACTACAAACAAAATCCAATAATGTATAGATTAAAAACTTGTCACATGCAATACGTTGTTAAGAAAACTAAATGTTTTACCATTTGGGTTTTTAACCTAGAATTTTTGCGTTAAAAGTGTACTTCAATTTCTCATATATATATATAAGTTTTGCCTGAATATGCTTCAATTGAACTATGTAGAAAAACATTTTCGTTTGTACACCCGGAAGGCTATTTTCATTATGGAGAATAGTTTAAGGAGGAATCTGACGAGTCACGAGGACGACCCATATTTTACTCGATTTCTTTAGTGCACATTTGTTACACTTACATTTCAGTATGACGGTTCTTTGTCTGTTCGTATTGAGCTGTTCCAGGATCAGCATTACCATTTCATTGGGAAATGATTTTCACTTTCGTTTCATACTGATCAACTTAAATTAATATTCCGTATCACCTCATGAATTCTTTTTAGCTTTGAAATATTTCACATATTTTCAATTAACTAATTAATAAATAAAAATAATATGATATATTGTATTTAATTTGGATGCTGTCGATGTGCACAATCGCATTGCACTGTAATTTAAAAGTTACCGCGTTGCATTGTTTTTCTCTAAAATTTTCTCACTTCCTGACCCATTAACCGTGACAATCCGACGATTTCAAAATATTTGTTGAATTTGTTTTTAACAAAGATGCAACAATTCTGGAAAAAACCTGAAAATGTCAAATATGTATTTGTTTTTGGCAATGACATTTTGTGGCCCATCGTTTTAGAATAGATTTTATTCATATTTGTTGGTGTGTTTCATCGATGAAAAACGGAAGCCTTCGTAAGAAATCATTAGTGAATTGAATACTGCATTAATCCCTCGAGAAGTCCTTCTCGTTGGGGACAAGCCTTGCATTAATTGAAAATAATTGAACTTTTTAAGCACAAGTTCGTAAAATTGAACAATCGTTGGAAGATATTGGTGCAGATAAAATTTGTGGCGTCTTGTGAAAACTGAAGAGCGTGTAATATCGAAAAACATGTTTATCTGAAAAGATCCACAAAGAGACAAAACATCAAAACAATCTCGAATGTTAATTAGTGGATGCCGTCGAAGAGTTTCCAGTTGCGTTGTCAAGGTCTTCCGTGCCTTACTAAACTATTTTTGTTTTGGATTTTATGCTTAGAAGTCGAAACCATCAAAAAGGAAGGCATCGGAGCGGTTTAACGCACTTTGCAAATCAGGTAAGTAATTTTACTTTTGCACGTTGTGCAATCGGAGGAGTGTGTAAATTGTAAATGACTACGTTTCGCAACTCTAACGATGTCCATCCAATCTTGCTGTAATATTTCTCGTTAAGGTGCAAATTTAATTATTCATCTCAGATGCCGATCAAAAGGAAGATTCACAATGCTTAAACTCTGCTGGACTATCAAGATTTTTGCAAATTATTGGTAAAGATGTTGCGGAAATTTCCATTTCATTTAATGCAAGAATATTTATGGCATTCCATCTAGAAAGTGGACGCTTCTGCATGATGCGATTGCTGCTGTCGCCGTCGGAGATGGAGTCACGTTCTACACTCTGCAGGTAGACTCCCGCTAAAATATCCCCGGGCATTAGCAATCAGCATCATCATCGACACACTTGAATCGTTGAGAGAATCCCTTCACCGAGATTAGGTGAAGACGCAACAAAGAATAATATGAGGCGATCGAGTTATACCTGTGCCGGAACCGATTAACAATTTCTCGGCAAAACCAGAATATCATCATCGGGCTCAGTGTGGGCTCAGGGTCGTTCAGTTAACGGTGTCTTTATTTTTTGTGATTTTGGCTATTACTTAATCAGGTAAGCAAAAGTGAGTTTTTTCCTATTCATCTCTGCTACGTTTCCTTAACAAATTTATTCTGGGGATGAATAAAAGTGAAATGAAAAAATAAGCGCCAAAATAAAACTTGTTCCACTGTCCATTGTTGAAAACAGAGACGACCATCAATTTCCGAGCATTGGGGTGGAGTCGAGGTGATCGCTGAAATTTGCATATCTTCTACAAAACTGAAAAGTGTGATGGAATCAATTCTAAATCTGGCGCGACTGCGCAAAGCTTTCTAGAGATGAAAGTGTGCTGAAGGCAGCTGCGATGCGGCCATTCGGTAAAATATTGGTCGGCGGCGGCCATAGACTGCACGTATAGAACAACAAATGGATCTTTAAGAATTAATTGATCTGCCTTATTAGAAAAAACGGCAAACAAGTTGATGTTCACCAATAGCATGCGTCGAATATACATACATGTTTTTCGCCTGTTGTGCCTTAGAGATAGAGAACAGGCGCGGTTCGGGTATGGTCAGCACATGCCCAACCAGAGATTGATACATTTTGGCGAAACAGTGGAAAAAAGTCTCACTCACTGTGAAATGTGGATGTGACATAATCATCCATTTGGTGGAGAAAGCCTCGTTCTCCTCTTCCCGAACATTTCCGGAGCATCGTACATGGACGGCGTCTTTGTTTTGTTTTTTATTTAAGAAATAAATCGACACTAACTACAGCAAGTGATGGGAAGTATGTCAAATTTTAGATCATCTTCGAAACCAACTATTTAATGACATTCAAGATTAGACCTGGTTTTGGTTACTTTCTGCTTGTGTACAGATTTGTTCATATTTCACATTGTGAAAATCGTTTGATAGGTACATCATTTTACATAAAAAAACAACAAAAGATACATTCTATCGCTTATTTACAGGTTGGTTTCAGGTTTTTATCAACTCTTAACTTGAGTTAATTAGATTATCCTTGAAGAGTTTGAAGGAATATATAAATGACGTATTTTTCGTGCTGCCTAATGCAGCTTAGGTGGGCACGAAATTGCAGGCTATCGACTTGATTTTGGAAAGTCTAGCAAAAAACGAATCAGGAATGGAAACTGTAATAAATTATAAATAACTTCCTCCTTAAAATATACACAATTGTTATATAATATAAATAGCTTAAAAATCGAATTCATGAAATTCAAGTTATGAAAAATAAATAAATACACCCAATCTTGTTTTTAGTACAGTTTTTTTTAACGTATCTGCCATGGAAAACGACATTGGGCGCAATTTAAGATGTCTTCCAAATCCAATCTCTTTAATCGAACATATATAGGTATATGAGTTCTTGATTAAATTTTAAACAATCGTATCCTATTTTGATATCCCAGATGTAGGGTATGTACTATGCAGATACCCATATTATGCGTAGAAATAATGGTGAAAGAAGAAATACATGTATATTCATGATTAGGAAGTGAAAAGAAACCGTTTTATGCATGTCTGTCCGTTCAGACAATAACTAGGGAACGCTTATACCTAGATGATTAAAAGTTGGTACAATAATACGTATTACAGTTAATTATTTGCACGGATTTGAATTTTGTAGATACAAAAAACTTTCTTTTAGTATATGCCTTTTTAATAATTTAGGTAAAACTTTTTTTTTACGATAGAAACCCAGTTTTTGCATGGTTTTTTACACGATTTCTTAACTGAGTTAGAACTGTTCCGTTTTACACCTAGGTTATTTCATAATTAGCCTAAACTTTCCGCACTAGTTTAACGTTACAAAATAAAATAAAATAAATTTCAAGTTAGAAATAAACATCACAAAAAGCCTAAAATAATTTTAATATCGAATTAATCCTAATCCTCGTTCTGTTTCCTTTCTTGTAGTATTGACGTAGGACAAAGTAAACATGTACATCTTATGAAACACTTTAGCATTAGTCGTAATTATATCTGTACGTCAGAACGCTTAAATATTTGAAAAATACAAATACCTAGCCAAATACCAAATACCAAATACCTAGAGCTTTGGTAAACAAAGTTTGCCCTGCTTCTTGTAATTAACCCCTTATGAATTAAAACTTTGCGTCATTAAAAGGTATCGATTGGAATGCGTTGAAGAATAAGGGATACTCTTTAATGAATTTTGAGCCGAGAGTGGGTCATGTCGCATTAAAGTACACCTCTATCCTCCTTCACCCTTCAGGAAGTTCAGAGGAATCCGAGAACTGACCCAGAAATGCCGCCCAAGAGCCAAAAAATCACCTACAAGGATTTGCGAGCACGTGGATGGATATTATCCCAAAATAGCTGTAGAACATTTCAGGCTTTCCCTTATTACGAGTAACAAAGCCCTAGGGATACAAGTTTTGCCGCTTTCCAGTTCGAATCTTTGCTATAACAACGTAAAACAGCATTCATTCATGAAATAAAACTTTTCAAAAGTTTTCAGTTAATTAAAATGAGTTTCGTTTTCTATAGAGGACCAGAACCGTCCACTTTTCCACGACATTTTCTGGATAAGAGCATTATAGAACTTGCGGGAAAATTTGGTGGGAGGAAGACACACGCCGGCAAGGGACTTCGTTACATATGAAATGAATAAGCCACGTGTGACGTGCTCACGGGAAATGCAAGTTATAAAGGTTACCAAACTGGCTGAGTGTAAGATCCCTTTCGATTTGAAATTGATATCGGTTCTATTTCTGGTTTCCAGAATAAGTGACTTCAAATAAGTGGATTTGCTTTTGAAAAGAAAATTAACCGCGAAAAGGCATTACGCGTGAACAGCTGATAAATTCAACTTTTTACCAAAACGTTCACCATGATGTAAACAAGATACGTCATATCATCCCCAATCGATAACCACACTACATGACGACGTCATGGCTAGGAATATATTCGTGAAGGTCACGCCGTGGCGTGTTTCGAATCTCTGGGGGGCGAGCTGAGCCTTTTTATAAAATATTGACCATAGCTACCTTACGTCATCATAGACGAATATCGATTTTTTAACACGTAAGGAAAAGTGACTACGTCAGCAATTAGGAGTAAGATGTACCCTCTTCACCAGAATCTGATCTAAAATAAGAGACCCATTAAACTGCGTCAAGGGGGTGGAAATTCCCTTAAAGCCTCCACCTCTAGGCGCTCGTATATTCCTTTCGCTAGGTGGGTAGCTTTCGTCATATACCCATTTTAATCAGCACGTGACACGACCGGCACAATGCGCCTGCTTGCGTAGGCCTCCACAGCATGCAAAATTTTTTGTTGGCTGAAGCAGTGATTATCGCGAATTCATATCTATTTATACTATGACGTCAGTGTGGAAACTCGGTCATAGAAGAGTTTCATTCAGGGAGGGAAACACTCATTCAGGAACGAGCGTGGGTGGGGAGATCTGCAGAACATTTTGTTTTGTCCTGAAATCGAACTCAATGATTTTACCGAAAAAGCAGCTGTGCGGATATTATCAATTCTAGTTATTTTTTTTATTTTTCAATTGCCGAATTAGTATCCGCAAATAACAAAAAACAACAACACTCACGAGGTGGATGATTCGTAACTAATTCCGCATATCGTAGGTCCTTAAAATAGCGAGTACTGAAATACCTCGGATGCTAAAAATGCGGCTCTTGGCGTTCACCGAAGACGGAGTGCACCTCTCCTCGTAGCCCAGGTTAATAATAACACGTCTCGTGCCATTTTTGACGAGCGGCCAAGTCGTCGATTAGAAGTGCACGGTGCACCCGTCACGTGAAGGTGCACAGGAAGAATCGCCAGGCTACATGGAGTTGGATCAAAGTTTCAAATGGCCAGCCGCATCAATCGCAAGGCGGTGGCAGCGATACGGTCGCAAGAGGTACCGCAGCGTCATACTTTGGCAAGTGCTCCTTCCTTATGGTTCCGCGAATTCGTCAATTGGCACCCTTCGTGATTGCGTTAGTACGTTCTCATATGACTTGAGGCCGGCTCTTGCGTCAATGGCAGCGGGCTCGGCGAGGGACAATATTAGTAACTGTTGCTGCCATCTACCAACACTTAATTTAGAGTTAGTAATTGTTATGAGTTAGTATAAATAGCGTAACAAAGACTTTACGTACATTTAGCTTCTGCCTGGCCAGCTTTACTGACCTTGAAGTCCTCGAAAAGACGGAACTCGGACCGATGGTAGTTCGAGTTACCAACCAGAGTTAAGTCTAAGTTATTATTGTTCTCTTCATGTTCACTAACGTAAAAATTTTCATTGGATGTTTCGGGCTCTTGCTTCACAACAATCAATGATGCAAGACGAGTTCGCATGTCCTCTTCGTTTTATGTGCAAGGCGGAAATGCAGTATTGTCATATACATGTGCGTGAAGCGGGCACGCATTGGTCTTCCATTGCAGGAACTCGATAGTAAGAGCAAGGAATGTGCAGGATTATTTATTTAGCGAAAGTTGAAGCACAAAATACAAAGCACAACACACATTAAATACAAATACACTAAGCACCTGCGGAAGGTTCAGAAACCCTCTGGCGCGAGTCTTGTTGATCCTCCAGCACGTTAAACTTGCAGACGCCGCAAATCCATCCAGCAAACCTTCGAACTGTACACACAATTCCTTTTTATTTTTTTAGGGATTTAAAACTCGGTTGCACTTGATCAACTTTGGCGAATTTACACTAAAGGGCGCCACCTAGTGAACTCGAACAAGCACTTTTAGAGTTCGTTTTTAATTCCAATGGCAACTATTTATCCTTTTCACAAATGTTACGGCACTTTGAATTTATGACACTAAGCATTCTTCCTTTGCCAATTGTTTACCGGTAATTCCAACTTTGGTAGACCAATTGTGCAAGTTAAGAAAAACTGTTAGCAATGCGGCGTCCGTGACGCGACTGAGATTATCTGTTTGCTTGCACAAGACTATATGGTTCGTTTCTGCTCGTTTCGTGCATGCTTTATACGTGACGTCATTGTTGCTACACCATAAGCATTACTTACAGTTATTCGAGCTTTTTGCAAGCGCTTCTGAACTCACCAGTCACTGAACATCTTCCTTCTTTCTGGAAGGCAGGTGAAGCTGAATTTAAAAGCTTTTTACAGAGCGGAAAACTCAACAAACAGTAAATTTAAGTCAAGAGCCGATTGATTGTAAACGATTAATTATTTGCAATCGAAGGAAACTTTCAGGTGACAAATTTATAATAAGATCGGTTTTTCAAGCATTGACGGCTTTGTTAAAAATGCAATACCGCATTTTATTTATAACTGCAAAAAAAGCTTTGGAAAGGGTAGCTTAAAAAAGCACAGAAGCAGGGTGGTGATATGACGTTCGCTGTAAATTTAGATTGGGCATGTACTGTGAGAGAATAATGACGTCATAATGCATATTTTACGTCATCGACCTTACTTATTTTTATTTCATTGGGTGGGAACCGTTTCTGGCAAGCGAAAGCTCATTTCGATTCAATGAAATTGAAAAAAGACTACAAAAAGTTGATGAGTATACTTAAAAAAAATTCAAAAGCAATTTTGAACCGTAAATCTCGATCCATCTAAACTCACTGTGTAGTAAATAAAGCTTTATATAAAATAATATATTCAAAGAAAAATAAATGAACTGGAAGTACTTTAGACGCACAATGAAAGGCGTAATGAAATATTTTTAACTCACCAAGATCATAACATTCCATGCAACATCTCATTATTTGTACGTTATAAGTAGTAAATTACTTAGATTGCAGAAGTTTTAGTAAGATGTGTTGAGCAAATCAGAAGAGACAAAACATAACAGTAAATTTCAAGAATTCAACATACTCTTATTTGTACTGCATAATACAATTTTTTAAACAAAACAGAAAACTAAAATTGTTACTCATTTCTATTATGAAAGTAGTTTTCTCGTACCTAATTAGTAATTACTCCTTCATTAAACTGCATTACTCATTACACCTAGTTAAGATTCGCCGAAAATAATTAAAATCTTAATATCTACCAACCCTTAAAGTTGTAGCTGACCGTAAAATTTATGACAATAATATATTAAACCCACACATTTCTAGTGAAAACGAAGACAAAATAAGATCAATGCAAAAAAAAATTAATAAAATTATATTTCATGTAAAGGAATTTTTAATAAACTGATTTACTGGAATAACCTTTAATCATTCACTGGGAATCATTCATTGACTGGGAAGAACAGCAGAGTTCCCCTCACATCTCGTTGAATGATATTTTCAAAATTTAATTTAATTGTCCATGTTCCGCATCCGAGATGAAAATCCCTCGTATAAGGAAACGTGCCGCTCCTCGGAGCATTTTATAAGGACTATTAATAAACTACGGCATGCGAACAAACGGGATACTTTCAATCATAGCACTACATTTCTTTACTGCAGCCCAGCTAACAATGTTATCCTACGCCCACACAGTCTTACACCTGTAATTGCGGAAGGAACTTTTTTAGCAAGTAAATATTGAAGTTATAATGACGTAGTGGTCGCCACGTGCGAGAAGATTTGTGCTTTTGATGTAACAATTACGTTGACCAAAATATTCTTCGGATCCACTATGCGTCACTGCGGCACGTGCTATTCCGGGAATCACCGAAGGTTCATTCATTCATGCTGCGAATACTCCACTTTGGGCGGCCAGGGAGTCCCAACGTACTGCGCCTGCCTCAAGCCGCTTGCCCGCTTCATCGAGATTGCTCAGTTTCGTCACGACACGTGAGAGTGACGTTAGCAAGAGCCAGCAGTTCTTCCACGTCCACCTGGGAAAATTCGCGATTATTTGCAGTGAAAATCAAAGCCACTGTCTGCGAACAATAATTATGGGGTAGCGTAGAGTTATTTCTGGAGGATATTATAAAGAGGTGTCCAAGCCAATCGATATTATTAGGCTGGCATAAAATGGAAGGAATGTACAATTCTGAACCTGCTTTTTTAGTCTCCGTGGAATCGAGTCATCGATTTCTATTGTGGGATAGTATGTTATGAGCCTGAACGGATATTTTAGGGCTAAAGTGTTTCTGCAGAATGAGTCGCAAGTGCAGGTGCAAATTTTCCAGCAGTGTCTCCCAAAGAAGGTTACATTAATAGCGAATGTTTTTATATGTCCTGCGACATAAATAAACCTCCAAGTTGAGGAGGCAGTGCGAATGACTATAGCGGGTTTATGGTGTGGTTACAGGACTCATTACTTAACTAACGGTTCCGGAATCCGGTTGGTTTGTCATACTGTCGTTTTTCAAACATGTAATATGAATATGTACATGGGTAGCACAATAATTTAAGTACAATAAAATAAAAATTGAGCATTTGTAACTTAATTGATTTTAGATATAAAAACAATCGATTACGAATACGAGTACCAATACCAAACCATATTATAATACCTAAGTTTAGTCTTTTTATTATGATTATGATTATAACAAATCGGGTGAAACTGGGTAGCCCAGCTAAAAAAACCCGTGTTAAAATAGAATTGGGTGAATCTGGAAATTGTAATTCGAACAGCTATATTTAATAGTGCTAAATCGAATGAAATCCTGTAAAAGAGAAATTGAATTTACTGTTAACAGCCTTTGTAAGTTGGATAGGATATTATTGATATCATAATTCATACTTACTTGTTATGAATATACATTAGATTGCCCATATGTGCAAAGTTTTAATTTTGTTTGGTCCCCGTCCATTTTTGTAAAATGTAAGTCAAATAAATAGGATTTAAAAAAAATAGGAATCTGTAGTGGAAAAAATCCATGCTGGTTTTGCTTAAAGTTTCAAAAGAACACTTTAAAACGGTAAATGGCTTTAATTTTCCGTAACGATTATAATATTGAATTTTTCGTTGATGACCTACAGGCAACTCTTGTAGAGATGACTAGAAGAACATTTTGGTCCCAGGAAGTTTTCGCCTACGAATGACATTTAATTTGCTGTTGTAGTCCAAAACAGCATCTTTCTAATGAAAATGTTCATGACTTTTTTCTTTAAATGGATTTGATGCAATGTATAAGGGGCGGAAAATTGCTTCTGGAAAGCCTGTGTGTTAGAGAATTGAATGTACTTATTAAAAAAAACAATTTTAAAAACATTGACTCTTAGGGTATGTATACTATGTAGTCGGTCTTAAGGTTAGGAAAAAGAATCATTTTTTTCGTGGTTGTCAATTATTAAAAAATTCTTAACCGTGTTGAACAGGATTTTGAAACATAAATGAAAGGATTCTTTTACGAAGAATATCTTGTAAACGGTACGGTTTAGAATTTTTTCATTATTTTTCCCGTGATAGGAGCTCTAAATTCCTTTAAAAATTATCAGCAATGTGAATTTCCGCAGTTATCGGTATCTCCCCAAATTAACAATATTATGTTTTTTTGTACTGAGTTTTGAAATAATATGTGCAACTGTGCAAGATGTAGGTACAATGTGTTCTGTATGTAGGGGTTTTAGTTTTTCTTCGTGTAGTCATGTAAGGTTTCGGTAATTGTTTTTAGGGTTGGACCAAATTACAAAACTTTACCGATTTAAAAATTGTTTCATGACAGCTGTTTGGTCTTTGAACCTATAATGTTAGAAATTTTACTCTTAATATATATGAAAGTGAAACATTATATTGTTCATCGCCGGTTTAATTTATGTTGCAATATTTTTAATTGCTGAAGCCTAATGCAATTAAAGAAATTATGAAAAACTTAAATAAGCCTGAAGTTTTTCGCGCCCGCCGCCACCGCTTGATTTCAGCGCCCTATTCAAATGCACAATTTGCTCATATGAAAGGGCCGACCCTGATGGTTCCGAAGGGCATAGGTCAATATTAATGCTATTCACTTCATTGAATAATTTCTTTAGTGTGGTGCGCTCTACAAATATATAATTTCGAACTGCAAAATAGTATTGGAATATGAAATTGCAGCCGCAGTCCTCGTTTTGCGGGGTTGCGTGTTACATCGTTACAAGAAACAAAGTTTTAACTACCTACCGCGACCCGGTTCCATATAGGCGCCAATTGAAATGCTTAAAAAAAAGTGTTAAACTGTAAATCATTAAAGGAACACTGAAGTTTCGAATTCAATGAATACTGAATAGTAACGTTATTCTCACGTAGGCGTGATTTTTCGGTTTTCTGCAGATACCATGGAAAACACTACGTAAAATAGCGACGTGTTTTTATAGGACTTTATTTTATATCCTAGGGGCCTAGGGTATATATTAGTTTAGTTTTGAGCGAACGCTTGCAACACAACAGAAAACAAAAGAACTATAATATATTCATGATTGTTCGTCTGTCGGTTGTCTGTCTGTTTAGGTGATAACTCGAGAACGCTTGTAGCTAGAGGATTGAAATCTGGTATAATGATAAGCAGTTAAAATTATAAGGTCGAGTTCGAAGATAAGCAAAATCGGGCAACTCCTTCTTAGTGCTGCCATATATGAGTGAATCGTTTTTATGCAAAAATGTTAATTTTAGTTTTTGAATATTCACTATAATTATACAATGAATAATATACATAACATATAAGTACTTTTTAACTCTTTTATACGTCGATTTGCTTTCCTTGGCTCATGTGTGACAATATCGTAGAAAAACTTACAATTAGTGTATACATAAATGGATTTAGTTTTCCTATGCTGAGAACTGCCTGTATAATGTTGTATGTATATGCAGTGTACACATAAAAAATTCAGAAAAATTGTTTATGTTTATGCATGTACATATATATATACATATATGATCCGTACCTACTAGAGATAAAGTATTTTCATGCTTGTTTATGGAAACACGGAAGTAATTTCTAAAGGTCTTTACATTAATGAAAATTAAAAGATTTGCAATAAATAGATAACTCAGTGATTTTAACGGCAAATACGATAGTTCTACCAAAAACCGTAAATTTTCAATGGATGTTGATAAACATCGAGAACAAGTTGCCACACCTCGGAGATGCGTTTAAAGAACGGTCAAAAGAGGACATCTCCCCCGTCAGCTACTAATCCACATCTACGCTGCTGTTGCAAGGCCAACTCAATATTTGCGTGCAGATAGAGATTTAGGACGGCACCTAACCTTGGGGCAGATCCGTGTCGGTGTATGGAGCTTCTTCGGTTGCATAACACCAAAGATCCTGGACTGCAGAATTGGATCAGTGGCATTAAGATACATGGGAATCATTAGTAAATCGCGCATGCGAAAGAACCAGGCAGTCGTGCCTTCTAGCTGGTCGGATCAAATCAGTTTGTACCAAGGTGCAAGGTAACTCGAACAGAATGACTTGTCTTCATTATCGAATCAGCGGATCTTGTGGGAATTTCATTGGAAGAAATTTTGCAGTACGTTTGCTGGATACACACGACCACCAGGCAGAAGCCATCAATAAGCAACAAGCTGGTCTAGTTCGTATATCGGTAAGCTGGGACTCGATTCTCGGATCAAGCATCCGAGGTCAAATGCTTTGTGCTCTTTAAGGCGCTTGCAAGGCTACCATCATTGTTCTATTCTTACACACGATTTCATTTGTATCGTATTAATAACTCAAATAATAAATTATTTATGTCTGGTTCCACAATAAAACGGTTTTTTTTCGCAACGAACTACTTTACGATGAGTTTCACTTTGGTAGAAAAGTCGTAGTAGGAAATCTCGATCAGCAATTAATGTATTGCGTTAAGATCTCGCAACGGAAGTTGCAACATATTAGAGAACTGATACCATTCGAAACACTGCACTGTATGATGGATCAGGAAGAGAGTGGCTTCATTATTAACAGTATTGACTGTTTAGCCACGAAACGGAAGCACGCATGTAATGCCTTTCGACCTAGAATTAATACTGAAACAATTAGCTTCTAGAAGTTCAATGTAAAATTGCATCATTAATTGATATCCGAATACCTCTCTATTCTACATGAAAAAGACGTGTACAAATATAATTGCTGAAAAACTTTTAATTAAAGAAAGGGAGACTATAATTAAGAAGAATATATTAATGTACTGAATACTGAAACTTTTCTGGGAAAATTAACTATCACCTTGTAACATAGCTCTCAAAATAATGTCCTTACTAAATACTAGCAAACTAAATTAAAAACTTATACAAACTGTTTGGCGCGCCTTATTAAGCATAATTAACCTCTTGCGGCTACTCACATCCCTATCTTACTCTTGGTCCCAGGCTCCCTAAGATCTTTTGTGATTTAGAGTATAAAAAATAAGGTAAAATTTATTATAGCACACTTTTATTTATTTATTTTATTAATTAGTTATTTATTATTACTTATGATCTACTGTTTAGTTTTATCATAATTGGTTAATATATTGTTTGTCATTTGTTAATAAATTTGCTCTGCGAAAGAAATGGTTTCTGTTTTATTTAGAAGTCAAGCCCAGTGTAATAGTACTCATTGCATTTTTCAATTTATTAAAATTATAATAATATAGGTACCCCTAATTATTTTTGGAGAATATTACTAAAAATAACTTCTGCCACATTTTTTAAACTGGTGTCGGTAGATTCAAATTTTGTTTACTTATAGTATGGGTAGTTAAAATAATAGGGATGTCAGTAATTGTCGTTTCAAATTAATTTCTAAAAACTCTATGTTACAGTAGTTAAATTTTGATTGCAGTCTCGTTTTAATAAAAAATTGATTAAGAATCAGATTGAAATTTAATCGGCTTCGTCCAGAAAAGTGTAAAGGTCAGTACTGTGACAATAATGTTTATGCTAAAAGCTAAATTTACAATAACCGGACTGCCGAATCAAACACATTTTTTCGTTCAGATTGCAAGTCTTCAATGATGTAAATATATTTAGTGGTCCATGTAGGAAGGTGTCAGTATTTTAAAGTCCATATTAGAATTATCTAGCCCGCTTTCGCCTGTATTCCCGGTATTTATTAGTATTTAGTGACGTCATTTCTTCCCTTCAAACTCGATGTATAGTCAACTATCCAAATACATTCATGAATAAGGATTTGGAATGTATATTCTCTAATTCTAATTCAATGTTGTTTAATTGGTATCTCATATAGAATAGCGCGCCTTACCTTTGTTGGATAATGTCCTTTAATTAAGAACACTACACATTTTGGTATGACACTGTATGTTGAACTGAGAAAGATACCGCAATAATATAAAAACAATTCTTAAATTCTATTTGAATAGCTGCTTATTAGGAAGGTACTCTACTTTCTCATACTATACTCTTTCATCGTTGAAATACTTTTAATTACAATAAAAGCATAAAATTAGAATGTCTTCAATATTGCCACTAAATCCTTGATTTTCAATTATGCTATAAAACAGACTTTAGAAGATGCTGATAACTATTATAGATTAATGTTTCCACAATTTGCAAGCCAAATCGAAATTACTTTATCTTCTTCAACATTTATGTAGTAACATTATATTAAAATTTGCATTAAACGGTTTTTTTACGTAAGTATAATATAAACAGAATCGCCAAGTCGTAAATTATTCTGTGCATGGCAGTGCTGCACTGCGATTCACACAGATTACCAGCAGTAAAAAAGCGCAGGGTTAAAGGGGGACGATGCATGCAGAAGAACTGAAGACGGACTTGCATCGCAGCGCCGTGGAATTCTGCTTGCATTAACCTAAAAGCACCTAAAAGGTAGGAATTGTGGCGAAGTGTGCATATTGACTGGATGCATAGATCTTATTGAACGCAGGCATCACCGCGATTCGGTCGCAATTTGTGTACGGATCACAGGAACGTTCACGGTTTTCTCATGCAATTTTCTAAATAACTCGTTATTTGTGCCTAACATGGTGCTAAAATATTTTTACTCTTTCCCTGAATTTAATTGTACAGATCGTGACAACTTATTTAAAATTATTAAATATTTGGGATTGGCCGGTACGAAAAGTTAGGTTTGGTAAAGCGAGGCATGTCGACGGCATGCTATTGTTGATCTGTGCCCGATCCGATCCTATGCGGAG
The DNA here is from genome assembly GCA_963082835.1 of Leptogaster cylindrica. NCBI lineage: Eukaryota > Metazoa > Arthropoda > Insecta > Diptera > Asilidae > Leptogaster > Leptogaster cylindrica. Next base: position 19,786,635 of record OY720105.1, on the reverse strand, counting down.
TTACTCTGCCTGAAGACGAATATAACTTTTACTTTGCCCTGGCAGATAATTCATTGGTTGCATCCAGCACTGATCAAGTCTTCACTAGCTCGTGGAAGAATGCAACGATCGCACTGTGCACAACTCGCCGCCAAGTATTGTTTTTTGAGCTTTGATTAAATTCAGTAATCGCTGAGCAATAAGCAATTACAAGCCGAACTCAAAAATGCAAGTAAGTCATTGGCAGAATTCGCTTGTCATACATAACTACCAGAAGCCATGCACACTGCACAGACGCCGCCATCCAGTGCGATGTGGGTTCGTCTAAAAAGTTTGGTCAACGACATGACCAGCAGCATCCCGCAGCTTCACCCCGTTCCCGCAGGCGCACATGATGCGGCTGGACCTCGGCTTCAATTGCTTAACTAATTGCCAACAAAACTGTTCCTTACCGAATGCAAACAACGATCCCATCTCTTATTTCCTGGCTCCTGTGAATTGGTACGTACAAAGTAATAAGTAATTAGTTACTATAGAAATGATAATAAAAGCGTCTCCCCATTATGAGCAGTCCTCATAATAGCATTTTTGGTTTGAGGTGGCAGGTAGCTAAAAAATAGTTAAATTAAAGTGTTGAAGTATTTATGCAAGAATTATTATATGACGCAAAACAGATTTCGATTGCAACTTTAATAACTTTTTCAGCCGTTTTTTATAAGCTGTATGTTTTTTTCTTTAAGTGAAAGGATATTTACCCTAAATATGAAATACATACATATAAAATTGTTCCAACCTTATTGTGTAATTACTAATTACATCGTTACACACAATGGAGAGATGTCTACCGAGATTAGAAGGACTTCTCGAGTATATAAAGGTATGAATGTGATCGGTTCTTAAAATTTCAATTTGAACTGCTCCATTTTCACTGGAGGTCATTTTACAATGAACTTGCTCAAGTAAACCAATAAGTGTAAATGGCGGACTAAGACCGGAGAAGCTCGCAGCCTTCAGCTCGATTCAAATTACTTGCAAAAACTACCAAGTAACATTCGAGAGCGATGCGCGCAATATTATAAACAAACAGTTTTTATACCCTATGCAGATTGTAGGGTATAGGTTGGTATGTATATTAGTTTTGAGCGAACGTTTGCAAAAAGCCAAGGAAAGAAGCGAAAAAAAGAGAAAACAAACCATTTTATGGATGTCCGTCTGTCTGCAGGTTGTCTGTTTATCTGTCCACAAGATAACGCGAGATATCTTCCTCTTTTCAATTGGTTTTAAATAATTTAGAACGAATTTCTCTTTGTTGATAGGAAAACGGTTTTTGCATGGTTTTTATACGATTTCTTAACAAAGGTATATTCGGTTTTAAAACTCTAGAGGCCTCTCTACAGGACTGCATCTATGAGTATTAATTCATCATTGACCTAAAACTATTTACTATAAGGTTCTTTCCGTACTATAGTGTTTAAAATACTAAAATATGTAGTTGGCTTTAAGTACATAATATTCAATAATACATGCAGTTTGAATAGAGAACTAAATATATAATCAAGTTCTGAGTGAGAGTAACAAAATTTTCCGTTGTACACTATGTTTTGTAAATTATATGCAACATTACAGAAGTCTAACGAGTACGATATTTTCATTGTTTCAAGTTTATTTAGTTCAATATAGGTCATTATTACATAATAGCCTTTGAGCCTTCCCTTTAAGTATTATCGATATTTTTTCCCCAACCGTTAAAATTAATTCTTCATTGGCAACCATTTCAATTTTATTAATCTTTAATTTTACCAAACCCGGAAACACAATTTTGCACAGAACACAAAATTTGTTCCGGTAATAAATAATAAAGCTAAGCGAAGCGTCTAACCTAACTTTTATTAAAACAACCTAAATTTAACAGAACTTTATTGTAATATAACCTAAAAAATTACACTACAAATTCCACTGGTTTTTCGGATTAGGACTAAAGAACGTTTTATGAACGTTGTTGATGCACATGGAATAAACACAAGTTGCAGACCTGAATATTTTTCAGAGAAATTAAAGTATATGTTTTCTTTTAAAATATAAATCCAAATAGCACAATACTTTTCAATTTTAATGCAATATTTGAAGTAGAATATTTTTGTTTTATGAATTCCATATTTTGTTGCAATTCAAAATTTCAATAAGCACAAAGTTTCCAAGAAAATTGTAAGATATTTTCAATTTTGGAAGTGAAACAGATTTTAAGTAATAGAGCGAGTAAATTCGAAAAAAGAAAAATGTCAAATGCGCGATTACTAGCAATTAACGAACGATGCCTAAAACCAATACGGCGGCAGGCAATACTGTGAAGAGAAAATTAATTCGACTGTAAGTTTACAACTGCTTTTAGAGAAGAAGAAGCTGTTGAAAGAAAAAGAAAGGAAGAGTGGAAGGTGATATTTCACTGCTAGCATCTCTAACTGCAGTTTGTTTGTACTGTTTTTCGTAATTAGTTGTTATTATTATTAACAATTAAACGCAAAAGGCACATTTCATAAAATGGATACTATAGAGAAACTATACAAATGTTACGAAGTACTCTCCGAGGCCGGTGATAAAATTGAAGAAGTATGGAATTCTAACCTTGAAATAAAAAATGCTCTCGGAAATTCAGTGGTGTATTTTGTTATTTATTGCAGCACGAAGCAGAATACAAGGAAATATTAATAGCCGTGAAAGGGTCTTCAAAGGAAAAGCGTTTAGCTTCTCAATTTATTGGAAAATTCTTTAAACACTTTCCATCACTTGCAAATGTTGCAATCGAAGCTCAACTAGACCTTTGTGAGGATGAGGATATGCAGGTGAGTCTTTCTGTATTATGCCACTCAAAAATGACAAAAAGTGTTCAAGATTTCAAAGTGCATATTATAAGCTCTTTGCATAAATTATATTGAATGAACATGTTCATATATATTTCCGAAACCTTAATAAAGTCAAATCAATAAATTAATTAAAATAAAATAAAGTCATTTCCACGATTTTTATTTTACTGTTCTACTAAAGTGAAGTACTTAACTGCAAAATTGTTTACGCAGATTCGGCGACAAGCAATAAAAGATTTACCGCAGTTATGTAAGGATACGAAGAAATACATTGCCAGAATTGGAGACACTCTCGCCCAGCTCCTTGCTCTAGACGACCCTTTAGAGCTCCAACAAGTGAATATTTCTCTGCAGACAATTCTTAAGGTTTGTCCAATGCTATACCAAAATAATATGTATATATAATTTCTGATTTTGTATCTCGTGTTTTCAGTTGAACCCAAAGGAAGCGCTTTGTGGAATTTTCAGCCAAATTACTTCTGGAGACGAATCGATTCGAGAGAAATGTTTCAAATTCATTGCGACAAAATTATTTTCTATGGGTCCTGAAATCTTAACTAAAGACGTGGAAAACTATGTTATTGAAGAGATAAAGAAGATACTGCTGGTAAGTCATCACGTCTCAATTGTTTTGCTTTTATTTCCATCGCATTTGTACGAAGAAAAAATGATCGCATGTTGTTTTTTACGAAAAATAAACTTGGCAGCTATAGCAAAACACTGAGAGTTATGAAGATAAAGTAATTTTTACTCATCAATCACATTAATTTTTTTCTTTACCTAATCTTTTTAAACATTGAGAACGGGAAGATTTGTAAAGATATTATCTATAGGAGAATTATCTAGGGTGATCATAGGGGACACACAACTCAATACTTAATACTTATAACAACAAAATACTAATAATTATGAGAGAGAAACTATAGAAGTTTAAATAGATTTTTCAAAAGGAGAGGAAAAGTAAAATTAATATTGTTTTTTAAAAAGGACCAAATCTAGACACCATTATTAATGCTGCAAGGTTTGCTGTTTTAAAACTTTAACTTTTGTGCATTTAAGCTGTTTTCTTAAGATTGTTTGTATCGTGCATGCTTTAGATATTAAGTTAAAACTTGATCATGTTTGCTTCATATAAATAACTAAGTATGATAAAATAATATCAGCCTTGAATGCAAACCTGAAAGCGGCTCAATCGTTTAATAATAGGAGCAAATGGATGTGATTCCGCTTTTATGTAACTTTAAGAAATGATTTCCAAATGCCAAATAGTCCAAAGCCACCGTCCCAATTGAAGTATGGCTCATGGCTGCCAAAATTGTTGCATTGTACAAAAACGAAATTTAGTACTAGTTCTTTCTGGCAAATCATAATCAGTAATCATAAAATTCTGACTGTACAAAAGTTTTCTTCGTATTTGTCTGCACGCGCAGAAATATGTTTGCTTTCGTATTGTACGACCGAACTTGTGGACAATCACACCTGGCGTTCCACAAAGTATCTCTCTTACTTCTTAGTTCACGTTTGTTCTTTATGTATAGTAGCATGTTTCTCCAATTCTTATCCATTCGATAATCCTTTGTTATACTGCGTCGTACTACAATATCTAGTGAGCTTTATTATTATACTTTTAATTCCGACTTGGATGCATTTCGTAGGTGCACTGTTGAGCACCCTACTTGGATCTTCTCCTTGTGCTTTCCATGTATTTTTCCCGTAAAAGGAATCCATTTCACTGAAACTTCAAAACGGGATCACGCGAACGCATCTCTTCCTTTTGTGAAATAACGCTACAAAGAGTCTGTCGCTCCCTACATTGCCAGGCTCCTGCATTTCACTTTTTCTCAACTTATTCTGGAATATGCCTACCCGGCTTGATTCCCCTATTATGATCATCGGATCGAAGCCGTTGCTTGCGTCTTGCCCTCAAAGGACTTTGTGGAGATATTCTTCATCGCGTAAACTAATTTATCTTTCATCCATAGAGCAAGGGAAAGAAACCACCACAATTGTTCCAACTTGTCATTGTTAACAGGGGTCATCAATTTCTCAGAACTGTTCGTTACTTCTTTTTCAACGCACTCCTTAAGGCACCAGGAGTTTTTATATATCGCACAAATTATGACTACAATGTGCTTATATCATCCCATGGTTCGCTCTTTCAATCACTTTTCATTTTTGATTGATTTCCACATTAAAGTTGACTTAGCTCAGATTTAGTTTTACTTCTGTACGCACTTGTCTTGTTATATTTAATCCTAGAAATGCGGATGTACATCTGATTTAATCTAAATTAAACAGAGGTTGGAGGAAATTGCGATAAATAAATACTCTTATGAAAGATTTAAAATCGTAATGTAAAATCGTATCTTTGTTCAGGATGTTACCGCAGACGAGTTTCACTATTGTATGACCATACTGAGTTCCACGAAGTTGGGTAGCACAGTAGAAGGTCACGCAGAGCTCGTCAATCTAGCCATTGAGCAAGCTGAGCTAGGAGCTGACATCGACGCAATAACCATTGAAGACGAGATTGTTGAACGATTTATACAATGTGCCAATCACGCTTTACCATACTTTTCAGTGAGTAATAATGTTTTTTATTTATTGGACATTTCTGTCACGTACAATGCAATATCAATTAATAGATATAAGTCTCGATAAAATCTTTTATGTATGTTACTTGACACATTTTTAGTCACAAATCAAATCGACGCCCTTTGTAATTTACGTTTGCGATAAGTTGCTGCCGTTAAACACATGGAATATGATCGCTACGGCGGATACTCAAAATCAGATACAATTGCGGCTGCTGAAGGTATTTGCAGAAATGTGCAACTATTGTTATCAGTTGGAAAATGCCTCCGCCAGAACAGAAGCCATCTACACTATTTTACTGGTAAAAAAATAGAGATCGTGGGAGTGAAAGATTAAGTAAAAGTAAAATTTCTTATTTGTGCTCCCCAGGAATACATGCCTCTACCAAAATTAGATGACGATGTTCTCAACACAACGCCGTCTTTTCAATTTTCCCATGCCGAATGTTTGTTGTATGCACTTCATACCATTGGGAAACAAAATCCGGATAGCTTGTCCTTCACAAATGATCCAACAAAGCTAAAGGACTTTCGAGCACGTTTACAATTTCTCGCTAGAGGTACACAAGGGTAAGTGGAGTCTTTTGCATATAAAGAGACAAAAAAAAATGCATTCTTCGATTTCCAGATACATAAAAAAGTTACAAGAAGCTGTTAAAGGAAAGACTGCCGACGAACTGAAAACAGAAGAAAACCAATTGAAATTAACCGCTCTCAAAACGACATCGAACATAAATGCGCTTATTCGGGACTTATTTCACTCTCCGCCAAGTTTTAAAACCGAGATCTTACTATCTTGGGTAACACGCACAAATGTAAGAGCAATATTTTGTAAACACAACTATTCATAGCTTGTTTGTTGTTTATCCCTTACCCCTAAACAAACACAATATATTTCTTATAGGCGAAATTAGGTAAAAGACATGTACCAATCGTATTTGGTGTAAACGGAAAAGCCGAAGATGGAAAGAAAGTAAAAGTTTCGCCGGAGCAAAAGATGTATCAACCACCATCAGGAAAATACTCGGCGAAAGTGCAAAATTACACCGGAAGTCGACCTCGCACAAAGAACGACAACTATCGAAATTCAAATCGGCGATCTTTCAAGAAGTTTTAGTGAAAACGACTTGCTATTATTTTGCAATTGCGCAAGGCAAAAATTGTATATATCAATTCGTCAATAGATTGAAGTCGTTTTTACTAATAACTGAGAGCAAATGGTAATTTTTCTTAAGGGTCTAATTTAACATTTCTTTTTCAGCATCAGCAAATATTTTTTAATCTGGACTACTATACAAGAAGGAGTCTATTTTTTTTCTATTCTAGGCATTTTTATTCCTCTTCAAATAGAACTAGCAATATCGATCTCTTATTTGATCGACAATGTTAGAGTTGTAAAAGAGTTCCTTTATAATTTTCTTTTGATTTCAAACATATATTTATTAGTTTGTAATAACTACTATTTATCTAATCATTGACTTTAATGTTTCGAATTTTAAAATTTTGTGGAGGTTGTAATCATAAAGGGGAATCATTCATATTTCCTCATGTATTCACATTAAACCGTAGAAAAACTCAGCAAATAAATTGTCTCTTACAACTGTTGTTTCTTTTTGGTCCTGTTTAAGTTAGTTTTTAGTGTTTTGTTTGTTCTTTTACGGTATTTTTACTAAGAGGTCTAATTAGCTACTAAGTCTTATTTATAACTTCTGAATGGGCAGTTAAAGCCGTAGTGGGGTTTTAGTTTTTCTTACTTTATTTTTATTTCAAACATTTTGCGGTTTTCTCCAATTTAATTTTGAATACGTATTGTGATAATATAATAAAAAGCGTCAGTACTCTAGCTCTGGGTTGTTCGAAAAATTTTTGTGCGTTTTTTACGATTTACAGAAAATTTTTTTTTAAGGTATGTAAACTTCATATTTTTGAAATGTGCGTATTTAAACCTTTAATTTGATACGAAATTCGATACATTTAAAAATATTTTTTATTTTTTGGGTTGGGTTTCTTGCGTTTCTTAGGCATCATATAAGATTTAACGTGACTTCATGTAGCCTATGTTACGCGGAGAATTTATACAAATCCTACGACACCTCATTTGTCCAAATCTGATGAATAGTTTGATTTATGTATCTACATATAACGGACCTTTGATTTAATATTTAAAAATTATCTGTTAACAAATTCGAAAGATTAACTAAACGTTTCCTAACTCTTCGAATGACGTACTATTGCAATCCTTGCGGATGAAATCCTTTTTCCCAGTCAATTTCTCTATAAATGATATCCAACTACTGAAATGCAACAAAAACATTGGTCAACTTTGATTTAGCAATAATAGTTTGTAATTATGGAAGACTTCCTTGACACCAATTTTAATAAGTAAATGCAATTGGAGAAAAAGGAATTGAACAAACATGCATAATAAAAAAAAAAACCATTTCGATTTTCTACAGAAAAACTCAATATATTTGTGTTTAAGCCATAATTCGCTATGTACTAAAAAATGTTTTAAGGCAGTAACAATTCAAAGAATTGAGTTATTGAGACAAGCTCAATAAATCCAATTAACTGGCACCCATTGGTGTTCGTGACTAAGTTGCTCCAATGCTTCCAGCACTTGTCTAAAAGTCTCGTCAAAGTCTTCATTCACGATGACCATGTCAAAATACTTCTCATATTTTCGTTGTAAGAATTTACTTTCTTCAACAGCAGAAACAAGATCGTCATCCTAGATAGGATTTAGTAACGAGTAACCTTTCAAATGTGAATTCCAAAGGTATTATTCCTTACCTCATACAGGGAAGCCAAGGATTCCAGAGTTCGCGCACGTCGTGAACTGTACCTGATCGAACTTTGTCGGTCAAACTAGAATGAGGAAAATATTGACCAATTTCGAGTTGGGAAACTGCAGAACTATGTCAATTACTTACTGCTAAACTCCGACTTGAGCCGCCGGTCGCTCGGCGTTCAGCGTAAATCTGTTGCAGCTGTTCCATTCCTGGAGCTGCGATAAAAATTACGAAAGGCATCAGCTCCGTGCTGTTGTGCAGCAGTTTCAATGAGGTTGGTGCACAATCCAAAATGCACATTTTTCCTAAAATTTATTGGGAATATCATTCACTAAATAAGCGAATAATTCTAGTTCTTATCTCTTAGAAGAGGTGTTCTAATTTTCAACTTCGTTTTCAATACTAGCTTACCACTTTTTATCACATCTCGAATAGAATCGAAATGACTGCCGTAGAGATTTCCATTTAATTCTCCATATTCAAGAAATTTATTACTCTTGGTGTCGTTTTCGAAATCCTCCCTTTCAACGAACCAGTATGTCTTGCCGTTTTCTTCAAGCGGCCTACGTGGCCGAGTTGTGTCTGAAATTAATCAAGTTATTATTTTACCAAAAATTATTTAACATAAAAAACAGCGATTGCTTACGAGGTGTAATTGCTCCAAATTTCTGAGGATCACTGTGTATTAAACGATTCTTCAAAGTTCGACGACCGACACCTTTCACCCCAATCAACACTAGAGTCTTCCTCTTGAAGGGTGGCATGCGTGTAACTTCTTCGTACAGCATAAGATCAGCTTTGTCGAACTCACAATTAGCAACTGATTTATACATAGTTTTTCGTTTTTTTTTGGAGATCTATTCATGAAGTATTTCGTGTTAACTAACGTGGAAACAGTTGCTTTCATTTGCTTACCCTCGTTCCACAAATTCCAATTTTGTGCACATAATCGGCTTCGGGTGGAACAAATGCTTTTCGGCGCTCCTCAAGCTCTTGGGACGGAATCAAGCCGATCGTGTCCGAGTTTTCAGTAATGTTCTTAGCTTGCCACCAGTTGGGATCCTTGACGTTTATAATCTGTTTATGATTAAAAAGACTTAAAAGTGTATTGAAGGGATTATGTATATTATCCATTACCTGAAGAATGTCGCCTTGCTTGAAGGGCAATCCTATTTCTTTGCAAGGCAATAGAGAATCTTCCGATGGATCGTAAGTGTACAGAGCTCTCATATAACACTTTAAATAAATTATTTATTTCTTGTTTAAGTAACACAGCAATGTTGAAAATAATTAAATCAATTTGATAAATGCCAATCTTAATTAGACATACCCATTGCCAATTGCAGGAGAGCCATCGAGAAAGAATAACCAGCAACAGAAAGTTTAAAAAAGCAGATTAGCAGTAGTTAGTCTCATTCTAAATGTTAAAAAAATTATGCCTTTTTAATAACCAGATTAAAACTGCGGTTTCACTTGCGGGAAATTCCAGGAAGTAAAATTTTAAAAAAAACCGCCATTGCTCCACTATTGGTCATATTTTTGTGGTGTTTAGTGGTTCGGCCAACATTCAACGACCAACAACGTTGAAATTTGCAACTGACAATAATCACGCCCTAAAGGTCTTCCGGGTTTTCTTTTAAAATTTTATGTTCGTCCTTTGTGAACTTTAGTTAGACTTACTTTTTCCAACTTATTTAGTAAACTCATTAAGCGTTAATATGGTAAAGAATTATAGAAATGCGAATAATTGATTTATAATTAATTACTTTTAGCCAGAACTTGAAATAGAACAAATCCATAAACTTAATAAATAATATTAAATACGAATTTTGCTCATCACCAAGAAAAACCACGTATTTTTTAACTGTAGAAGTGTGCTATATTGTGCAGGAATTTTATGCAAGTGAATGAATTAGCAAAGTATTTACCAAGAAGTATTCTATAACCATTTACTCACAGTTAACTTGGTTCCGGGCTCTAAATTCTTTCCATTCTTTAGTTGTCCGCCGGACATTGTTAATCTCGCACTTTTCATTTCTTCCTCAACATTTGGCCCAATTTTTAGAGTAATAGACTCTTTCGACCTTGAGATTTCCTGTTGCAATTCCTCAGGCGTAGTTACTGGCACCGCATTAACCTCAAGAATAACATCTCCCGGATGCAATAAGCCCTGTTTATCGATCATACCGCCTGCTAAAATCCTGGCCACAACCAACTGGCTGTGCTCATCAACCTCTACAGTCAATCCCAAGGGCTCCTTCGGATGCTTCCGAATGCCCACCATTTTAATATTTCCTGCTCGCATTTCGTTGTGTGTGCAATCAATGTGGTAAATGAAACTATCTGTGTTATCCTTTTCAGTTAGTTCTTGGCTTATATCATTGTGAGCCCAAACTAAGCCCTAAAACTGTTTTTAAGTATTGTTTTATAGTTTCCATTTCTTAGCTTACCTTGACGTGTGGTTTATTTAATATTTTAATTAACTCTTGAGATGCTTTGGTCTTTAAAGGATAGCAGATATGAATTACTTCTTCCACGAGTCCCAATGGGTTGGAATCAATTGACTCTCCCGGAAAAAAGTTGTTTTTGTTTGATGATTCGTCTACCTAAAAATGTTCTAATTGTTACAAACTTTAAAGCAAAGTTTATGCAAACTAATTAAAAACTACAACTCCCCAGTGGAAATACACAACATAGCTGAAGCTTTGCAGCGATATATATCTCTGTTTTATCTCCGGTTAGGTACTTTTTTAGCGAATTACAATAACCATTGATGTACTTACGCATTTAAGTTCATTTACCGAAATTCACAATCTAATTTTATGCTCTTGTAAAATGAATTCCTTTGATTCTCTTGTGAGAACTTCTGCAGAACTTCCAGTCTGATTGTGAGATGGCACATAATCTTTATTTAATAAGCGCACTCGACATTAGTCGCTTGATCATGTAATTGGTCTTAATTGGACCTCAAAATTGGAATTGACTGCGACGCTATACGTAGCAAAAGTTCTTTATTATGTTAATATTAAGATTAGCAACAATTCGGTTTTCCATTCTGTGACGATGAAAATATTACAATTTGATTAATTATTCCATTAAAATTAAATAATACTTTCAAATAAGCTTGGATTTGTGAAAACTGAGAGAATTATAAAATAAACTCAGACTTCGTAAAATAAAAAATTAAAAATTTATTTTGTTTAGTTTGCAATGCTTGTTTCCTCTCCTTGGGTTGGAACACTCATGATCATCAGTTGCATTTTCTTCATATATTTATTCTTCAACGTACATACTATGTATACATGTGTGCGCAGAATTGTTATTGTTTTTTAGACGATTGCCGAAAGCTGCTGCGTCAAGCCATAAGCATAACGTGAAACACTAAAACAAATTGAATTTGCGTTTTGATTTTGAGAATCTACTTCTCGTTTAATTATGAAAACAAATAAAAAAAATCAATAAGCTAAATTTAGGCAGTCCCAATTTGCGATATGTACAAAGTTTGTCAAAGACCTGGAATGAGTAACTAATGACGACACCATCGACGTTTTTGTTAGAAAGCAGGTAACACTAATGTGATCACGTCACGAATACCGATGATTTGTGATATCATAAGCGAAATGTTGCAGATTTCCTTCACAAACGCAGCAGTTATAATTCCAATCCTGCTCAGATGAATCTTATCACTTTGACATTGTCCGGGAATCCATAATCGGAATATTACCCAGCGATTATTGAACTATAGGTGACCACTCCCTAAACTGAGCACAACGTAATGAGTTTGCTAGAGCATTCCGTGCCAAGGCAGGCAGACCTTCCATTTTCGAACCGAAACCAAAAATGCGAGCATTTTTGTATTTGAGGAAAACAATTAAGCACCCCAGAGCCAACTCACCTGTGGTTCATGAAACTATGGAAATATTCCACCTGTACACACTGAAGCACTCAAATTGAGACTAAGCAGTAAGCAAGTCGAATTGGTGAAAACTCCGATCTATTGTTGCCTGTTGGGCAAACTTGTAAGGCTGCGACGACGACGACGTCACTCTGCCACACCAAACAATCGAAGCGCCCGACCCCCCGACCGGACCGCAAACAGGTTCCTCCTGGTATGCGTACACAACGTCTTGGAGTTGGAACGCGATGCTTCTTGGACAATTGCACCACTACGAGGTTACTTTAACCTCTGGAAAGGTTAACGCTGCAAGAATATTGTCACTCTTAATTAGGGGGTGGGTGCGAATTAAGCCAAGCTTTCGATTCGACTGCAGACACGAAGCCAGAGTAGTCTGTACTGACTTAGTTCGTTTGAGTTTGACTAGGCTTAAACCGATCACATGCTTTACTTGCTGGCGCTGGGTAGAAATTCTTCTAGAGTGGGGCAAGCTTTTCCCCCTGGAAGTGGAAAGTGACTGGAGCGTTTCGTCCGCAACAGTTCCAACATTTCAGGCAGAAAATCTCGATTAACATAAATTTGCAAAATCTTGATTTTATCTGAAAGTAATGTTTGGATTTAAGTTGCATTTTTTGTCGTTTCCTGAACTAAATGGAATTGTAATAACAAATTGTATTTTGAAGTCTAGCGAAAGACCATCAATTTTCTTAAACGATTTTTCGGTGAACAGTAATATAATATAAAGACGGACTAGAATCTTTACTATTAACTAGTAAGGAAGCATTGGTCACACGAATTGCGTGATACCCTAGATGAAGAAAAATACACTCATTCTATGTAAAAATCTAGAATCCATTTTCTTATGTAACAGGCTAGGTATAGTTGTCCGCGGCTGCTTAATTTAATAGTACTCAGCAAGAGCTTTAATTTAATATCACTCATGACCCAAAGTGAAAAACCCCAAAGCAGATGGTTACTACCCCACCCCCACAAAAACAATTTAACGCAGCGGAAAGTTTTCCATTCACTCATTCTAAATCAAAAAACCCCTTGTACACACATGTACGTAAATGAATCCACTTTTACTACTCTAATTTCTATAATTTTAATATCATTTTACAATAAAAAATTGTAATTCGTATTTATAACATTATGTATTTAATAAAAGAAATCCGAATTGTAAGTATTCAGTACACAAAATAAACATTTTTGTACAAAAACGATTCATACATGGCAACACTAAAAAGGAGTTGCCTGATTTTGCTCATCTTCGAACTTGACCTTTTCATTTCAACGAAATATCATCGTACCAAATTTCAAGTCACTAGCTACAAGCGTTCTCGAGTTATCGTCTGGAGAGGCAGACAGACGGACATTCATAAAACGGTTTCTTTTCACTTCCCATAATATATAAATCTTTTTTTTCTCTCACCATTATTTCTTGGCGTTCATCCAAAACTATTATACATCTAGGGTATAAAAAAAAAGACTTGATTTTATAATTTTTTTATGGACAGTGCAGAACGCTGTCATTTTTGCATTATTATATTAAAGATTTTATCCGTTCCTTCTATGATAACGATACAAATCTGACAGAATTTGCTGTCATCGACAAAGAACCTATCTGTAAAGTTTTAGCTCGATTGGATAACGGGAAGTGTGTTAATTAGCCGTCGAAAGGTTTTCCTTAAAACGGCAGAAATCCACAAATGAAACAAACAAGCAAGTTTTCGCGAAGTTAATAAAGATGAATTAGAAATGATACTGTAACGTTAAAAAATGATTGTGAATTACGTTTATGATATAAAAAGTGTTCCTTTAGTGAATTTTGATAATTTCTACTCCAGATTATTGGTTCTCCTAAACTGAACTGTTGGTGGCATTCCGATTTTTCAAATATCGAACTGAATCAATCAAAACAATAGTTTCTTTGTTGCTTATCTGAGTTTAAGTTTGTTGTTTCACTTGCTTTTTTGCTGCTATTTGTTACAACGTTATTAGTATATTTTCAATACCAATTATGTGATAATTTTAAAGATCAACAAGTGGCATAGAACTTACCCTAATTGTCTGTGTAACCGAATTATTATCTAAGAGACCCTGCAGAAAAATGAGATCTGTGTCCGATTTCTCTGAAAGTATATCACTGGTATGGTGGTAACCGTCTGGAATAGGATGCAATTAGCAATAATAAAGAAAGGACAAAGCTGTTCAGAGCTATTATAGTTGTTAGGCAATTTTGGGGAAAGTCAATGTAAAATATATGCAAACATTATAAGCGACCGCAGACGATTTCGCCAAAGCAAAGCTGTTTATGTAGTGAAGAATTGATTAAACATTTGTATACGAACCGTTGTCGGAAGATAGTCTACCACTGTCTAAATCAACTTGATTACTACTGGATAACAACTCCACCTTATCGGGATCTGCTTTCTTGGTCAAACGGACCATTTCGTGTCAACAATGAGCGGCACTTTATTGATTAAACTTACAACTAGAAAGAATGGTCAGATGTCCCGAGTACATTCGAAATTTAAGACCACACCTTCAACAAGACCAAAACAAAAGAGCACAATCCGATATCAAAGCGGTATTTACAAACAACAAGATCACTCGACAATCTACTACTAACTGCTCACGCGTCAACAAATTGTCGGAGATTATTTGTTTTAATTGGTCTGTAGAGGTGTGAGTGGTGGCTACTGAGGTGGAAGGGAGATCGTGGATGTCGGACGTTTGGTTCTCTAGATTATTTGATTAATATAATATACCGAATGCGCAGAAATTCTGTAACTTATCAAAAAAATATTAGAATTTTATAATTTTAAAAAACACGAGCCGAATGCACAATTATAACCCACAATTTTATTATTATTCTTCATGTATCTCCATCTTTCATTTTCGGCAAGTACTGTCCATTTTTTTAACTTCATTTTCTATTTTTTCTGTCTCACTGTACCAAGTTTTTCCTGAACTCACCCTAAAAATTTATATTTCTAAGTTTGGCAGCATTTATATTAATAAATTGACAGTCATCTTTGGTATCCACAAATATTTCGTACATCGCAAACATGGTACTTAATTTTACTAATTTTTCCTAAAATATCGATTAAATATTTACATTGCAGGAGTACTCATTGAAAGTGAAACCAGAGGCAGCTGTTGAATTCAAAGTAAGTCCAACAGCTCGTGGTCCTGGCGATGCAAGTTGTGCCATGCAATTGTCGCAGATTCATCCACTGAAGGGGTCCGAAGAGAATTATGCCCAACACCGGCTAAATTTGAACATGAGAATGTTACGAAATCGTGAAGGGCTTCATGCCCCATTGAAATTAGCTATGGAATTGCAGTCAGCAAAGAAAATAAGTAGACTGCCGTTTTTGCCTTCCAGGTAATTTCACTCGGTCAAAAATGGCTCATTCACCATTCTTCTGATACTTTAATCTTACAGTAATGCTCAACTGGATGTATTGTTAGGAAGAGATGAAATTATGGAATTCTCGGACTTCTTAGGCACCGAGGAGTTCTGTGAACACATGCGACAACCTCATGCTGTAATGGAGAAATCGCTTGGAATACTTTAGATACAATTTAAAATAAATCCATGTGTTGGAAATATGCTGGGTAATTAAATGTCTTTCTTTTCAGTTTTCATATCAATCAGTTATTTAGGTTAAGGGATTGTTTTCGCTACATTTTTTTATTAAATTGTCTGAAACTGGTGGGGTGCGATGAAAATTAATGTAATATATTATAATTATGCAATTTAAATTTCTGGATTTCTGACATGCACAAGTGGCTGTTTTGAAATTATTTTTACAGATTAAAAGTTCAGGTTGGGCAATAGGCATTAGTTGCTCTCTGATCTTTAAAATATTTCAAATTTCAGTATTTAAAATATTTAAAATTTTAGAATTAAATTGTTTTTTATCTACCTAAAACAACTTCAACCAACGAAAGGCGAGCCAATCCCCAATACATATTTAAAATGTTCCAGTTATGTTTACACAATTGTTTTTTTTCGCTAGTACAAGGTTTTCAAAAATTAAACTTTTACATATTTTTACCTATCTTAAACCAATAACATTAACCAATAAGCGTCAAGCAAGTATTCGAAATTTTAATGTGTCGCAGTTCCATTTATGTTTATACAACTGTTTATTCCCCGACTTCGCAAAATTCAACATTTTTCTATGATCTAATTTGTAGTTTAATGTTCAAAAAATTATTATAGTATGTTTAAGAAAAGAAAAAACGTTAACTGACTAATGAAACAAAACTACAATTTTCGTACTAGACTAGAGAGTATCGAATTGAGCTTTTTCACTTTTTTCACATTGAGTATTTTGCTCAGTTTTGTGTGATATGCGTTCAAAGTTCATGGAAGTCCGCCCAGATCACGGATATCTATGCTTTTTAGCTCAGATATCGTTGCAACTACGCAGACTTCGCGCCAAATTAAAATCTACGCAGACTTCCAGTCCACACGCAACGATTTGTCTGCAACGATCTGATCTGCGCAGACAAGTCGTTCAAAACTGAGCGTCTGGACCGAGCTTAACTTTTAAGCTAGGAAAATTTGCAAATGTTCACATAAGTCTGCGGAGAAATATACCCGCATGCAATATGTTAAAAAATAAAATTTAAATGCCAACATTTGCGTTATTCTATATCTAGGACTAAACGGTCTTCTATAAGAAGATAGTTAAAATAAATGGAAAAAACTTGTGGCTCCGAGTGCATAAGAATAATTGAGGTTTCGTGAATGTGTTTGAATGGTGGTAGAGGGCGCGCATTGAATCTAGTTACGCCACTGGGCGTGAGGTATGCAATATGCAAATTGCAGGCCTCTGAATATTTAAAATATTTAAAATTTTCAAATTAAATTTTTTTTTATCTACCCAAAACACACAACTTCAACTAATGAAAGGCGAGCCAATCCCTAATACATATTTGAAATGTTCTAATAACGCTTACACAACTGTTTATTAAATTTTAAAATATTTTTACCTAACTTAACCAATAACATTAACCAATAAGCGTCAAACGAATATTCGAAATTTTAATGTGTCGCAGTTCCATTTATGTTTATACAATTGTTTATTCCCCGACTTCGCGCAAAATTCAGCATTTTCCTACGATCTAATTTGTAGTTTAATTTTCAAAAAATTATTATAGTACGTTTAAGAAAAGAAAAAAACCTTGGAAAATGAAACAAAACCACAATTTTCGTACTAGAGAATATCGAATTGACTTAGGAGTCACGAGTGTCGTCATCAAAAGTGTATGCCTCTTCTTCGTGTTTTACAGATATTCTTCGCTACGTTTTTCGAAACAGAAAATTATTTAATCTTCGGAGGGAAAAAAGTTGTTCCTTGATGAAAGTAGAATCTAGTTTCAGAGCTCAGACAAGAGCAACAATATTTCCCCAAAGATCTTGTGTACGTTTTTCTGAATGTAGTTGTGCACGCGCCAGTTTGAAAAAAATTTGAAATTTTAGAGGTAATGTTGAAATTATAGAGGTAAAACAAAATTTTGGCAGGTTACACTGTACTGAAATTAAAAAATCATTAATTATAGTATTTAGCAATGGTTTTGAGCTTTCAAACTATTCGATACGCCAATAACTCGATGTAACTGAGCTAATACAAAAAACTAGAGCTCTCTACGATGTCTGGTTGCTTCTATCTCGTAACACAGCCGAACAGCCAGACAAAGTGCATTATTAAGCTACCTTTTTAAAACAAGTTTCAAAAATGCGCTAAAAATTCAACGTCAAACTTAACGTAATCGTCAAATACTACCCTAGCGCATTACAGTTGATCAAATTTACTTAAAATTATTATTACGCCCATTGTTTTCCTCCAGTTCCACAGTATAAAAGCCGAAACCGTGACTGTCAGCAATATTCAAGAAATATTCAGTCGAGATGAACGTTGTTGCTCTAGTATGGTTATTTTTCCTGGTGACTTTCAACAGTTGCGTTGGCATCAAGGATGAAACCTCCATTTCAAGTGACCAAACTTCTGCGAATATGAAGACATATTTTTCTAAATTAACCGGTACTGAGTCTTTGATGTTTGAGAGTGATCAAGTGTCCGTGCGATTGACGAGGAGTGCAAGGCTAAAGAAGAAAAAACTTGGCAAACCTTTATCGAAAAGAAAAGATAAATCAACCACGCGAAATGACCGCGGAGATGCGAATTGTGAAGAGAAGAATTCCCGACTGAGATGCAGACTTTGTCCGAAGAATTTTCCAGTTCTACTTAATGAACAATGTCCATGGCAGGATATTTCGGACGAGTTACTGGATTCTGTAATACTCTATAAAGGAGAGCCTATTCTGCTGAGCGACGAGCACGAGGCCACCACGATAACTAATTACGAGAAACAGAAGTTGGAAGAAGAAAACCAGGATTATGAGGAGGAGGTTTCTGAAAATGATTTCAAGAATCAAGCCGAATATTTTGAATCAAATGATGAGGACGACGACGACGATGGGCACAGAGATGAGCAAGGGGATGCAGACGACGATTATGAAGAGCAAGGAAATCAATATGGCTATGATAGTGAAATCTATATCGAGCCTAAACTTAAAATCGACAAAAGACTTCTTATTACACCAAATGAATCGCAAAAGCAGGAAAAGATTCACAACGCATTAAGAATAGTGCAATCACTTCTATCTCGTCATCAAAGGTTTCTTGACACGGTTTTTGAGACATACAGGGAAGCAACTGATATACTTCATTTCTTCCATAGTGAATTATTAAAGTTTTATGCAGAAAGAGAAATCAGCACAGTTAACAGAAATTTAGATGCTGAAAAAGTTCTTGTTGACCTTTACCGAATTATTTACGATGTTACGATCTTTCAAGATGACGTAGTTACACTCTATTTTATACAAGAAGCACATGGTAAACCGGCATTCAAAAAGATCGTTGAATCTAAGGATCATTCGAAATTCAATGATATTATGATATGTCAGTATGAAGCCATCCAACGCAGTCATCAACTTTTCAAAGAAGCAAATACATTTTTTTTGTACATTACCAAAATTCTTTCATCCTCATTCCAATCTCTGAACCGGGCTCCTTCAGCAGCAGAATGGCGCAGCACGTGGGTCAAAACACTTGTGGAGCTGAAGAAGTTGAAATCGGCGTACAGGGCATTTAATGCATACCAAATTCTTGATTTTGCAGTATACATTCTCCATAATTACTTACGTTGCCAGGGCGCTGCTTTGCGTAGAAAAACATTAAACATCGCTATGGACTCCCGCGTCGGCTCCCGCATTCCAACCGATACCGATATCTACCCCTTCCCCAATATCCACAACACTGGCAACACTAGGGGCAGGACCACTTATTATCCAGATTATTAAGAAATGATTATATTTGGATAGATATTTAGTCCAGTAAAATAGGTTGATTTCAAAGCTTAGGATCCAATCCAATGTCCATTTCAATATTTCCAGTTTCCGTTGAATTTTTAGATGCTGCCTGCAATCGAGTTCTTCGAATGTTTTGTGTTTTAATAACACTGGACGGCATGAAAAACGGCCCTGATACAATTCCTGCTGATTCTTATGTAAAATAACCTCCTGATTACGAATATGACCCCCATTTCCCCCCCCATCACCCTCCGTTTTCGAGGGACGCCTCCCTTTAATTTTTTTTTATTGCTTTTCGATATGATTTGAAATGATGAATAAAATAATTTTAGATTTAAAGTTTAATAAATACAAAGTAAAATAAAAATGTAAATAATAATAGATAAAATATGATAGATCTTCATTTGGTGCTCGCTTTCCTTTTGTACGCTGAAGTAGAAGTTTCTCGTACCAAAAACCAACAATACTCTGCCAACATGCTTGCATTCCACTTCCCTGAAAATCTCCTCTCAATCGTAGTGATGTCTTGATGGAACCGCTCCCCGTGTTCATCTGAAACTGCTCCTGAATTTTCAGGGAAGAAGTCCAGATGTGAGTGTAGGAAATGCACTTTCAGAGACATGTTACGTCCCATGGCCTTGTATGCTGACAGCAATTCCTCAACATGAACGACATAATCCTCACTTTTTCTGCTACCCAAAAAGTTCTTACATACATTTTGAAATGCAAGCCAAGCTCGTTTTTCTTTTTGATTCAGTTGGTCAATAAACGTCGCATCTTTAAAAAGTAGTCGAATCTGTGGGCCCACGATTATTCCTTCCTTGATTTTAGCCTCACTAAGCCGAGGAAATTTAGTTTTCAAAAATTGAAAGGCATCACCCTTCTTGTCCAGCGCTTTTACAAATTGTTTGATCAAGCCTAGTTTGATGTGCAAAGGAGGCAAGTAAATGTTTTCCTTCGGGACCAGAGGATTGTGAGCAATATTTTTTTTACCGGGAGTAAAACTTTCTCGCAGAGGCCAGTTCCGTACGATGTAGTGTTTGTCTCGGGCTCGACTGTCCCATTCACATAGGAAGCAGCAGTATTTTGTGAAGCCTAATTGCAAACCCGTGAGTAGAGCAACAACTTTTAAGTCAGCGCAAAGTTTCCAATTATAATCTTGATAACTGATTTTATCAAGGATTCGGCTGATGTTTTCGTACGTCTCCTTCATAACCACAGAGTATGCAATCGGGATTGATGGAAGTTCATTCCCATTGGCCAACAGGACAACTTTCAAGCTTGTCTTTGATGAGTCTATGACCAGTCTCCATTTGTCTGGGTCGCATGGCATCTTCAGTTCTTCTATCAGTGCATGTGATTTAGGACAGAACACTAAACCGTTATCTTCCGAAAATTGTAATTTCAGGGTTGATTGTCTGGTCCTGTAGGAAGAGATTTTTACGCCCTTTTCTAAAATATTCCATTGCTGAAGTCGAGATCCAAGAAGTTGAGATTTATTCTTAGGTAAGTCCAAATCCCTAACCAGGTCATTCAGTTCCGGCTGAGTGACGAAGTGAGGTTGTCGATGAGCTGGATCAGCTGAATAGTCTTCGTCATCCGTGGACGTGTCATTTGATGGTTCACGCTGAGGTTCCGTTTGTGGCTGTGGAGTACAGGTCCTTGGTGGCATTGGGATTGACAAAAATTCGTTGTGAGGAATCGGCCTTTGAGGTGAAGGGATATTGGGATACTGAATTGTATGCTTATTTTTGCTAGAGAACCCCACGGTGGAAGTCATACAAAAGTAACAATCCGTTAGATGGCAGCGAGGTTCTCGCCAAACCATGGGCACAGCAAATGGCATTGATTTACGGGTACCTTTGACCCATTTGGTCAAGCTACTGTAATAAGTAGTGCAGCAAACTTTTGGAATCCAATCCATGTTCCGATTGTCAACTTGCAAATCAAAGTAAAATTTATAAGCACTTTTCAAAAGTGGAGAAAGGGGTTTTCGTTGTGACTTTAAAGTCAATTCGCCGCAAACATAGCAGGATCTTAGTTCTTCAACTTAAAGTAATTTCCAAGTAATGTTTTTGTAATAATTACTTTAAAAAAATGAATTAAACTACATAATAAATTATGCAAATGAATACCTATTGCCTTATTTTTCAAAAAATAAATCTTTGAAATCGAGCAAACAAATTACAACCCACCCTGAAATTTTAACAGTTTTCATTTTGAGACATGTACCTACGAATAGATTTCTAAAAACAAATAAAAAAAAATCCGTCTGTCCGTCGTCCAAGCTTATCTCTGAAACTGCTAGAGATAAATCAATGAAATTTGGTGCAAAGATCGAGTGCCATGTGACAATGATCCTCCCAGCTCGAAGGTGTCCATGGAGGATATACTATTTGATAACAATTAAAACTAATTTAGAAAAGTCAAAGATAATTTAATAATTTTTATGTTTAATACATCGATTTTTCTCTACTTTCTATAAATATAATATGCACATTGCATGTATTATATTATCTATCTTCTATTTTCTATATAATATATAAAATTCAAATACCACTCATTGATTCACTGATCACTATATCTCAAGAACGGCCAAACGTATGAACTTGAAACTTGGCATGATGAATGCACTTAAGCTCTAGATGTGCAATAAGAAGTAATTTTTTTAAATTCCACCCCTAAGGGGGTGAAACGGTTTCTCCGAAACCACTGAACCGATTTCCATGAAATTTGGAATATTTCTTCAACTTGCCGCACAGATTATCGCTTGAAAGCAGTTTTTTAAAATTCAACCCTTAAGGGGGTGAAACGGGGTGAAAACGGTTACTCTGGAACCGCTGAACCGATTTCCACGAAATTTTGTATATTTCTTCAACTTATCTCATAGGTGCTCACTAAGAACCGGTTTGTAAAATTCCACCCCTAAGTGTTTAAAATAGGGGATGAAAATTTTTATGAAAATCCGCTATTTTGAAAGTAAAAAATTCCTATAAACTGGTTTTTGGCCTTTTGTTTAAAATAAAGAAACATTGTTATTGAATCAACCATTTTCACAGACTGTGGTACGGGAGAAACAGTTTTTCTACCTAGAATCCCCTTGATTCCATCCGATTACCACTTTCAGTTTTAAACGGCTGCAGTTTCCTACTAAGGTATGTTTCGCCATGACAATAAACAAAGCGCAAGGTCAATCTTTGAAAGTGGCGGGAGTGGATTTACGGAATGACTGTTTCTCCCACGGCCAATTGTATGTTGGCTGTTCACGGGTAAGCTCTCCTGACAATCTGGTTATATTGCAGTCAGAGGGGCGAACAAAAAACATTGTTTATCAGGAAGGTTTATGAAACTCTGTCTTTTTTTATCCAGCAGTTCACTATCGGAAGTCTCATGTTCCTACCGGTGTAAGTAAAAGTATTATTTCATTTCCTCAACCCACAAAAAAGTTATTGTCACACACTTAATTTGTGCGCGATTTTCACAGTAGCGAAGTACAGGTACTTTCAGCTATACCTTAAGCCTTTTTTATATTCGCCTAAAATATAGGGTTTCAAAATGGAGAACGAAAAATGCCGACCAACAAATTACAATATCAACGAGTTGTCACGAAAATTTGTATCTATTTTGTATCTATTTTCGTAGATACTGATTGCGAATTAATTTTCGACATTTTTCAAAATTTAACGAATTTGGGGAAATATAGTAAAAGCTAAAAGTATTTTGAATTCCCTGATTTCGAATCCACTATTAAAATTGGCAATATTGGTGAATTTATAAAGAATCAAAAGACTGCAGCGAAAAAAAATGTTTAAAAATTAAAATAATATTGCTACAATACATAGGACGAAAGCTATGCATGAATGAAATCAAAATCAAAAACGAATTTATCGTGCGACAGTAAACAGATTGATGATTGATGAATCAATGTCACCTTAACGAATACAAATCGTCCCATCGACCGAGTGTAACCGGGTAGACCAGCTAGTATTATATAAAAAACTTCCAGAATGAATTCTCTAAATGATAGTGATTAGTGACAACCGTATCGAACTACGTTGCGTACTGAGTGGTATAGAAGAAGTAAGCATAAAAACTGACGACAAACGCGAATAGTGACTTTGTTATAAATATATGTTGTTACTATGCAAAGCAAAGATAAGGAAGGCAAGCAGTAATAAACATGGGGCCCTCCACGGGCCTGAAATTACTTGGAGCTAGTTTAAAACCAAATTACAATTTCAATACACGTTTTATTATGCACATTTTCTGTAGGTATTCGAATGTTGTAAAAATCTTACATTAACTACAGCTAACAGTAACAATAAGAGAAAAATAAATATAATTAAAGCTAGGTCATATATTTACTTATAAATAATTATAAATATAAACTGGAAAGCGCAAGATGGTTTCGAGTTCTTTTCAGAAAAGTAGAAGAAATTAAAGAAAACTGTGGCTGAAGGATGCCACCGCGCTTGATCCCCGAAATACCCAAAAACCGGAATTCAGTCTAAAAGAATGTAGTTATTACAATCACTGTACAATTGCTCGACCAGCATATCCTTTGCAGCCTGTTGCAAAGTTATCCAGCTTCGATCTTTGCTCGGTTTGTAACCTAATCACTAATGTAAGGATCTATAGGGAGACACAAAAGATATTATACTAATTTGGAGAATTTTTATGAGCAACTTACAAAAGCCACGGCGACTGCAAGAAGCAACCCCAGTAAGCCAGATACCACAAAGAAGTTTCTGCAGTTGTTAGCCTCAAAGCTGACCTCTTCCTGCTCCCCGGGCATCATAACGGTGTACTCGATGTTTTCCTGGAACTTGGTGTACTCCGTGGCATTTCTGTCCTGAATTTTTCGGCGCCTTCGACGTCCGTGTCCAGATGGTTCAAACAAGTCCATGCAGAAGTCAGGTTGGCAGTCAGCAGGATCCATGCACGCTTTTATTTGTGAATGGATCCAAAGTGTTGCGCGCTCCTTCATAGAGCTAAGCAGGAACGCTTCGAAGTCCAAGAAGACCTCGTTTGGTCTATCTCTATACCGCGCTGGTTGATGTGGGATAATTGAGGCAAAATCCCGATTGCGACATCCTTCATGCACCAAGGACACAGCTCCCTGAGCGTGAGGATCATCCGGATCAGGAGATACCGTCACCTCCATGAGTTTCACATACTTCCACACACTCATTGCACTGATTCGTGCGCGCAGCTGGAGTTTAGTCCCAATGGGAACTGCTTGATCGACAGGAAGCTCGCTGTTATTAGTCAATGCAGTTCCTGGAGGATCCTTCGTGTTTAACGGTGAGTTTGTAGCACTGATCCTAGCAATAGGAGGCGCCTCCTTGTACAGAGCCACTTCATATTCCAGTCGACCAGGTGTTTCTTCAACCACTCCCGAAACTCGGGCGCCATGTGGACTAAAACAAATATACTAGAATGATCAATGTTCTTTCTAAAAAAGGAATATTTACAAGCTTCCGGCAAATCCTGCAGCCTTATTCTCAATGATCGTTGGCTCCGGCGGCTTGCACATAATGATCAACTCCTGATCTGACTGCATTACCACACCTGGGAATTGTGGGAACCAAATTCGGACGTGGACAAAACCCTAAGCGGAAAGGAGTTCGCTCAAACAAACCGAAATTATCCCGTCACTGCGTAAATACTTACGTTCCTCTTGAGAACTCCACACTTGGAGAAGTCGTTAATCTTGAGGTCGTAGCTGAGCTCGGTGGCATCGCTGTGATCTTTCCTAATCATGCAGTAGCGATCAGTCTCCGGATTAATGCCGCGATCATCGGCAAACAAAGGGCTCCCCTTAAATCCGGCCGGCCTTTTTAATCTGGCGGTGATCATATCAGCAACATTTGAGCCTTGTGACGAAAACGAACATTGGATGTCACCAACTGTTTGTAATGTTCACCAGCGGATGATGGAGAAACAGTTAATTTAGATTCTATAAAGTGCTGGAAAAGATTCACTTACCGTCATAGTCTTGCCCCTGGCAGACATTAATTGCGATCTGAAAAGAGAAATTCCCGGATTAGAAGTGTGGGCGCGGGGAACTTGAGAAAAGTCAAAAACCAAACATCGGTGGGTTGCATTACATAATTGAACTACAAAGGCAATGCAATTATGTTTGCTTCCGTGTTTGTTCTTCGAGTTTTCGTCGCAAGTTTTTACAAGTTTGAGGAACATTTTAAATCAATTGGGCAAAATTAACCCATTAGAGTAAAACCGAAGAAAGCAAACAATATGTAGTCATATTACAATGAATGGCGACTTTTGTCCATCACTTTGTACATGCAGAATTACCGTAACATCTTCTTGATCCTTTTACAGTTTTCATCTGCGCGGAGAAACAACTGCTTACTGCACTGACCTTGAAAGATTAGCCACATCTGTTTCATTAAATCAGAAATTAAACGAATTGAGCTGCTGGATCGAGCAATCTACAATCAGGTAATTCCCGACTAGCTAAATTCCCGGAATGCTTGTCTGCTTCCGTGACGTAAAAATTTCCAACAAGTGATCAGGGCATCGCCATGACGGCGCTTGTTCTCGACAATGACCACGGCAAGGGTAATTGGCTCGCAATTTACCTGTCCAAATATTTGCCGAGTTGGCTCACCAAGTCAGGGTGGAGGAGCAGAGGCAACAACAATACGGGAGCCTGCCACCCATCCGCGTAAATAGAGCAGCCATTGGAAAGGTAACGGTTGCAAGTGAGGTGCATCCATCCATTCGACATTGATTTCGGATGAAGGAGTTGAATGCGGGCGAGGGGAGTCGGCGGTAGCTTATCTGCACCTGCAATGCACTCGCCGCGAAAGTGCACAGTTGCACACCTCGCCCCTCGGCGACCCCTTATCTGTGCTTCCCATCCTAATTTCGACAAACGGCAGGTAATTACATCTGTTGGCAGCTTGAGGTATATAATATGCAAATTGCAGGCCTCTTACCTCATTAACTCCTGTTATCGGGATGTTAGCGGATTGCGCTGTTTTGATTATTAGCAGAGAACAGTTGATTCTGTTCTAACTTCTAACGCCACAGTGCCGAGGATGCCCCATTGTTTAGGGGTTACTGGAGCGCTGGGCTCAACGCCTCAACATACTGAATGCCATCGCACCTTCCAATGCAAGTGGATGCAATGCAATAATTGATATGAGCTTCATCACTGTACGGCTTTTTTCTGTTGCATAATGACCTTCCATTCCTACAAATCTCATCATGATCTCGCATTGGAAGTGGCAATTTTCACTTTATTACTGTTACTGCGTGTACGCGTTGGTTTTAGTCATTAAGACGACGAGCGATAATTAAGTCACTTACAGCTTCATCAAAGGTTCTCATTTGCGATGAATGTCAACAGCTGTGCAGATGTCGAAGGATCATAAAAGACATTACTTCCTTGTAAGAACAGTTAGTGGCGTAGTTTCTTATAAGTAATAACAATTTTTAGCATTCAAACCTAACAAATTATAGCTATAAGTATAACAATTATTTAAGAAGTAACCTATCCGTATTCTCCAAGCAGCTGTAACTGATGTAGAGCCTTTGAAGTAGTTGCATTACGACAAATATTTTTCAGCAATGATAACAAATTCTACAAGGATAACTGTATGTTTCATTTATGGTGTGTACCTAATTACGCACGCTTATATGAAGCACACGTCATTATAAGAAATTTTGAGGAACTCGTAGCATAATGCAACTTAAAAGCATTGAGAAATTCAATTGAATGAAAAAGCTTATGATAAAGCACAAAAATGAATTGAGCGATTCAATGGTCCTCAGTGTGCCTTAATGACTCTTTAGGATCACGAGAACCTAATACAAACTGGAAGCATCGAATCTTCGAGTCTTCAATTATCTCTAATCACCTCTGGATAACAACGCCAATTCCAGGTTCACTTAACAGTCATAAAAGAATGCCACTGGGTAAATTTCGAACATGAAGATTTCGAATATCGAATAAAATGGCCAAAATGGTTATGAATGAATGCATATTTGATGTCGTGACATAATTCTCACGCATTTGAACTCACGGCGTATGAGGACTCGGTTTCCTTCCTGTAGTTCTGTGGCCGCCTAATCAAAAGGCCCGAGCACCTCATTAGTGGAAATATGAATGTGATTAGGCGGAGATTTAAAACATATTATTCATATCGAAAGTGTTTCTCTCGTGTCTTTGGTCGCGGTGTTCCTCAGCGCCACCCGAAGGAGGGGCACAAAATACAAATCAAAGATTAACGATCCCAATCTAACCCAAACAGTTTGGTTTCAATGCTGCTAATTTGTTGTCAGTTTTTTATTGTGGAAGTTGAAAACACAATCCCAAAGTATTCAAATGAGTGTCAAACTGCAAAAGAAACTAGTCGTTATAGAAGTATTCGATTCTTTTGAGCAGTTTGTAGGTCGGAATCTGATAAAAAGCATGTGGTATCAATTTCCAGTGATTACGCCTTATTAAATGTGAAAGCTCAAATTGAGCACCGGAACTTCTGGCAGTCCGTAAAATAAATGAATCGGAATTCGCGGAAAATATACATTCAAATTCCTGTGGTTTCCGTCAAAAACTTCTCATCCACGAAAATCAATAGCGGACGAAGATTGCCAATGGTCAACCGGTGGCCATTCCGGACAAGTTGATATCCAGTTTGGTAGGTCAACGGGAGCGTCACCGAAAAAAATAGGGCTTTACACCTTGCGGGTTACCACGAAAGAGTTCTCAAGTAGGATTGCGACAATATCTGCCTCTCGATTCTTTTTGTCAACCGTAAAAACGTCTCTGATGACCCAATTCCGGCCGTTTTGAGATCACTTAACAGTGACGATTCAGCAGTTCACCTAAGAAAATTCTGGCAGCACGAGCCGAGCACTAAAATGGCGGGAATATGAACAATAATGAAAAAGAGCAAATTACATAATGAGCGCAAAATTTTGTCGTCATCTGGAACGGATATTTTATGCCGCCGCGGAAGGAATGCAGTGGAGCAGACAGGGACGATTACACGGCCATTATGGGTGTCAGCCGGCCGTAAAAATATACTTCGGTTTGTTTACTTGCTGTTCTGATTCCAATAAGTAATAAAGTAGATGTAATTGTTTTTGTTGACGAAATTATTTCGATAGAACTCACCGTTAGCAGAAGAAGTAGGCCTGGAGAAAGCTCCCATTGATTCTTCTTACTCATCCTGCGTCGTTTGCGCGTGATAATTGAATTACAAATGTTTCACCCCTTGAAATTATTATTCCTGATTATTTTCCTTCCCAAACACTTTAATCTACACGAAAACTGTTATTTGTAATTATCACTCTTGCTTTCACTTTATATAATCGTCCAACGTCCTTCTAAAGTAATACATAAAATTTATTACTTTGAGATCTTACTTAAACTGGCAAATAATAGATAACGGTTGTGAGCACTTATAGTATTTGACAAATTGTTACACCGTGCTTACGTACGTATTTATGTATGTCAGAAACGATTATTGAAATTGTATAATCAATATTATTACACAATACACATCCCTAATAGTGGGTATTCTGTTATCTTCATAGATAGAAAAAAATCTGCTTCTATCATAATTTCTTAAAAAAGGATTTCAAACTACGCTTTAAATAGATGTAGCACTAACCATTTATATTTTAAAAAGATGAAATTGAGAGTTGTTCTCTCACGTTCAGAATCAAAACAGATCTCATGCATTATGTAATTTGCATGTTAATTCTATTTCGGCTAAAACAAAATGAAGAACATTCACCTCGGGGAATCACCGAGTAGTGATTCAGCATCAGCGATCATTCAACAAGTCATCAATAGCGGCGAATGCATGATCCAAAAAAGTGTAACAGTATTGTCTGCTGCCGCTTCATAAATATCTTAATTGAAATCCATCAGAAGATGGGTTTCGCATCTCTGGACCTCGGCCATGGCCATGTTCACTTGTCCGTGACATATTAAGGCGTTTTGTGGCCCGCTGCCCGAGTTCGAAAACTGAATTCTGCTCATCAAAATTAATGTTGATGAAGGAACCAATGGAAATAATACGATTACATTAATTCCAGGTGATAAAATTCATTAACTTCATTTGCAGAATTTAGCACCTGATCACCGGAATCTTTCACAATTGTAGCGGAAAATGCGAAAATGCATTTATAAATGTTTTATTCATTTCTTAATCGGATACGCACGATCGTTCTGGAAAGTCCCTAGAAATCTGAAATTGTAGGTAATTTCGATCGTGATCTCATGACTGCTAAATTATCCAGGATATTCTAGAAAGTATTTTGCAATATTCTTTAGAAATGCGTTTTGTGAATATGTAGAGATAAATTATTTACGAATACGTTCTGTTTTTGTACAAGTAAAAGTACCAAAGAAAATTATTCTAAAATAATCCGCATTATAATACTATAATTGAAAATTATCATCTTTATCATTTAAACATTTGAAAGCCTTCCTTGTTTTATTTCTTGTTTCCAATCAATACTCTGAATTCGTATATTCGCCATTTTAGAATGACCGAAAATGTACAGATTACCTAGATAGATATTATAAAATTTAATCTGAAATAACTAAACGAAAACCTTTTAAAACAAAACATATAAGTTCTTGAGTTTAAAAAAAATCATAAATAAACATTCTATCTGAAGTTAACTTTGGAGGAAAATTTAGTTCCTCAATATTATCTACTTTAATATACCAATATTTATTTCAGAACTTTGAACATTGGAAAACATTTAAAACAATCCGTTAAACGCCAGTTTAAGTTTAAAAATATGCTTTAGAATACCCAAAACTATTTTATGTGCATTTTTAATTCAATTTCCAGGAGCCACAAAAGTTCCTTCAATGTTTACCACTTGAACAGATAAAACAAAGAAATTTTTTCAAACACCTTTTTCACTCTGAAATCACTTCTGATACTTTTGCACAAGATTGCGCTTCACTGAACTGGACCAAGACTGTTCCTCGCAAGAATATAGAAAATAAACATCGTAGGAAGGAGCAACTGATCTGGTCGACCGCCGACAACTGAATGCGGCTTAATCTTGGCCTCCCAAAGTCCCAACATTCACCTGTGAAAGTCAAGAAAAAAGCATACCCAACAGGAAAACAAGAAGAGCACTTTTCGCGAGGCTTTTCGCCACGATCGGAGGCAATTCTGGAAAAAGTGGGAACCTCTACAGTGCCTGGAGTGAGTGTTTCAATCACTGAAATTCAATTGAAGTTATTTGCTTCTAATATCACAGGTGAAGACAATAATTCTGCTTTCAATTGGCGCACTGTAAGAAGTGCCCCTCGTGTCTCGGAGCGGTCCAGCGTCCAGTAATGGGAAAATTGGAGGGAAATTCTGCAAGTACTTCGTACTGATTGCACCGGTCGCCTGGATCACAGAATAAGCCACTAAAGAATTTTTAAATAAAATATAACAATGTAAAAATAATAGAAAAATAAGACAGACCAATCACAGCATCTGCTCCTGTTTGTAATGTGCGATGAAATTAACGCTCGCTTCCCGATGAATGGGAGCGATTTTTTTCTAGTTTCCCAGGGAGATTTCTGGCGGCGAGAATCGCGTGCTAGTTCCATCCAACCTTTTTTTTAGAATCGAAATAAAATCGGCCGCCAACGACCCTTAATCGATTAAGCAGTTTTTAACACTTCTGCACTCGCGATAATGAGATAATTGAAGGAAACTACAGTTATCGCGGTGCAAAAACGTTAAAAGGCGATTCATAAAATTGCCCTCCAACCGTGCGCACACGCTTCCCCGTTGACCGGTTGTTTTATTATTATTTAATCTTCGGGTTTTGTGTACCCGTTGCTAAAAATTGCACACGGCTATTTTTGTGATGCTGGTGCTTGCTGCTGGGCTGCCGAAGCGCTTTTGTTTTTTAGAGCAATTTTTTATTGATAACTTTGCGGTTGGTGGAAAATCTCTTCATTGAGCAATCAACAAATCCTTCGTAATCGCTTCGTTTGAGTTAAATCCATACACTATACAGTTAACCTGCTTTCATCGCGTTTTTTAACTGCTTTTTAGTGATATTTATGTGATTAATGTCATCATCAAACAGTGAGTTAAAAAATCTAAAAATCAATTTATTGCCAATTGGATAATGGATCGGTGAATTGGATAATTGTGATGAGTTTTATTGAAAAGAGTTAATTTTAGATGAGAAGTATCTGTAACGAATTCAGTACTATGGCTTATGAAATGTTTTCCAGTCCCACGATTATTATTTGATTTATCACTCTTTATGCTATATAGGTATCTATTGACCGGAAATGTTTGCCAATGTTCTTCCTATAAAGGGACTAGATCAAGAATGCTTTATGATGTAAATTTTCAACCAATAACAAACCATTCAAAGAAAATTATCTTCGCATTTTCTGATCGATGGTTTTAAATGATTATTTCTTCTCTGTACTGAAGTTATTTAATTAGGGCAGCTATTAGACTACTTATTTCATTAATTTCGTCTATTTTTTAGTGCCGACTGCCGTTACCTCCAAGCACATGTCTAACAATCCTGTAAATGTATTAAACATTTTGCTACGGTCTCCAAAGGTTTTTTTATTTACTTCAACGGAGATCAAATGCTTCGCAAATGTTTCCCCTTGAACACTTCGCGAAATCATTTCACCCATCAAATTTAAGTTTTGCATCAAGGAACTTTCATTATAATGGCAATTGAAAGACATAAGACACAACAAACCATAAAGTGGACGGATTCGCTGTTCATTTCTGCAGGTGATCCGAGCCCCGAGGAGCATCGGAAGTCAACTGTACAATCGCGAATTGAGGAGGAGTAGATGCGAAGGGGGAAGGAAGGAACGCGATCCAACTTCCGAGATTCTCTTCAGCTCATATTGCACCAGGGATCGCGTTCACATCTCGTGCACCAGCAACAATTCATGTGCATTCACCGTGTGTTACATAATTCGTTCCCGTCTCCAGAAGAAGAATAAACAGTTTGCCGCTGGCTCTTTATTGCACCTTCCAACAGTAACAAACGGCACTTTTTCAAGTGTAAGTGAAAAATGTGCACCTTAAACACGCTACAATATTTTCTGATGATTATGTTAACGACATCAAGATCAAAGAGTGACGGTAGTGAGGGGCAAGTATCAGAAGGGTTTTTCCCTAACGCTCTTATTCTGCAACTGTTCTGATTTTGCAAAAAATTTACTACTTTTCACGGTTCATTGTAACGAAAATTTTTGAATGTCGGAAAAGATAGGTAAATCGGTCAGAAAATCACCGAATCTGGAGTGAATCTGTTTCGGGCGTGCCTTCGTTATAGCACAATTTTTCCGTCTTACAGCCGCCAATTGAAGATCCCAACGTGACTCCATGAATCGCCACTTCTTATTCGCGACTGTCGTTCCAAAGAGTGGCTAAGATGCGTCTTCTTTATTGTCTTTTCTCCCAGGCTTTTGTAACTTTTGAAGAATGAATTTCTGTGAAATAAATATATTTTCTAGGCGCGCACCAGAAAAAGCATGAAACTGGGAATGTTTTTATAATTTCTGGTAGTGTTTTGAGTTTCGGTGATTGTTTTGTCGCAAGAAATTGGTTTCGCTGGGACAAAAAAAAATTAGTTTGTTTTATTAAGTCTGTGAAACAAAATTCTAATGTAAAATTGGAAAAGAGCTAATTTTACGATTGCTTATGGCGAATAATGTTTAAAAGTAGGTATATATATCTGGTAGTAACTGCAGTTGACTGTTTATTATTTAACTGACAACTTTGAATATATTATAATTTTTCTTCTACATCTGATAACAATTTTTTTTATCTCATAATATAAAAATGTTTATCAAATTTAGTTATATTAATGGATAATATTTGCTACAATGTCGATATCAATACTCTTTCTGATAATGCAAAAAACAAAATAAATAGTTTTCTATTTCTCTTCATTCAAGTTTCGTTCATTTAACTAACTCACCACTAAAAATTCCCCTCGAACTCAATCGTTAAGATTTAATTTTATTTCTCCCGTAACTATGCAACAAAGTAATCGACATAAACAAAGCCTTAACCTCAAAATTCTGTGACATTTAAACAAATTCTGAAGACCCTACCTAAAATTTACCCGGACAACGACAAATTCGGTTAAAACACTCATTACACTGTTTGGGATAAAAAATTAATCTGTTGAAAAATGTTCAAGAACACATTCCAATCTGGTTTCTTATCAATTTTATACAGCATCGGTAGCAAACCTCTACAAATTTGGGATAAAAAAGTTCGCAACGGGCACATAAAGAGAATTACAGATAACGACATCCAAAGTCTTGTGCTAGAGATTGTCGGGACAAATGTGAGCACCACATATATTACTTGTCCTGCCGATCCTAAAAAAACACTTGGCATCAAACTCCCTTTCCTGGTGATGATCATTAAAAACCTGAAGAAGTACTTTACATTTGAAGTGCAGGTGAGATGTTAGTAAACAACGAAACTTTATTATACTATACGTTGATTATTTTCTGAAGGTGCTGGATGATAAAAATGTGAGACGACGTTTCAGGGCAAGCAATTATCAATCTACAACCAGAGTGAAACCTTTCATCTGTACCATGCCGATGAGACTAGACGAGGGCTGGAACCAAATTCAGTTCAATTTATCAGATTTTACAAGACGAGCATATGGTATGTACTAAATATGTTCAACTTTCAATGAAATGATATTTATTTGTGAATCATTTTGGCGTCAGTTCTGGCTCCCCAATGATTGCATCCTAATCATGAATCAAGGCAATGATCCCTTCGCGGTTTTTCGCCGAAACGCCGGTCGTGGCGCATTAATCATGGGCATGCTAGATTCACAAACAAATTTCATTTTCATTGTAATGATGAACTTTCTGCTAATTCTGAATCCCCCCAAAATAACAATGTGTTTTCTTATAACTAGGTACTAACTACGTGGAGACACTTCGCGTACAGATTCATGCCAACTGCCGCATCAGGCGAGTGTACTTCTCCGACAGACTTTACTCCGAAGACGAATTGCCTCCTGAATTTAAACTCTTCCTGCCCATACAGAAACCCCCACCGAAAAGCATCCAACCTTCCGCTGGTGTTTAGCTACTGAAATTTTTTTAGCACGTACATACATATTTAATAGCAACAACACAAACCAAGTTTATAAATTTTGAAGTTAATAAAAGGCACCTTCACAAGAAAATGAAATTTATTTCATCTGTCAGTCAGGCACGGTCAGAACCTCTACTCCCTGGGAAGATATCAGAACCGTGTGCTCGAACTGTGCCGTTCGGGCTCCGTCCACAGTCATTGCTGTCCAGCCATCCTCTTGAATTTCAATTTCAGGACCACCGAGCGACAGTATCGGCTCAATAGTGAAGGTCATGCCGGGTTCCATAGTGCCAGGCAAAGTATTCTCTGAAAAAAGAGTAATTTAAAATATGAATGACGGTTACAAAAAAGCTACCGAAGTGCAATATTTCAGGTGGCCCGTGGAAATAGCTTCCAATCCCATGACCTATGAAGGCAGGTATGGATGTAAGACTTCTTTTCTTCGAGTAGTCGCCGATAAATTGACCAATATGGTTGAAAGGCTTTCCAGGACCGCACTGCTGAATTGCGCCTAACAAACACTCCTCGTTGCATTCCACAAGGTACTTTCCTCGTTCATCCACTTCTCCTACAAGAAACGTCTTCGAGCAATCTCCGTGATAGCCATTTAGATACACTGTGATGTCTAAGTTCACTATGTCCCCATCTTGTAGCTGTCTATCATCAGGTATTCCGTGACAAGCGACATTGTTTACAGAAGTACACACGGACTTCGGGAATCCAGCATATCGCAGGGGGGAAGGATACGCTCCTGCGTCAATAATACTGTCGTGAACAAAACCATCGATCTCGTCCGTAGTCACTCCGACCTGGCACAGGAATCAACTCATTACTCAACTGATGGGCAAGGAAAAAGGATACCTTGATGAGTGTAGAACATGATTTCAAAATATTTCCTGCTAACTTGCAGCTGTCCTTCATGCGACTGATTTGATCTTGTGTCTTGATTTCAGGCTTTCCGTAAGTTTTGCCAGGTTTCATTAATTCGAAATAATAAGGCGGCTTTTCTATTTGTTCAGGAATTTTTCTCTCCGGGGACACATTCCCAAGGATCACTGAATTACTGACGCCGAGATTCCTAAAATAAATTGTTTGAACTCGATTCAAAGAAAATTCGCAATGACAATAAATATTACTTATCAAACGTTGTGTTAAATATTGTTCTTGATGTTTTGCGACATATTGGCAATATATTTAATAATAACTTCATATTCATATCACGAACAGAGCATACTTTTATAGAAAATATGATACAAGTGTATCAGCCGGAATTCCGGAAATCCAGTATCCAGTTGAATGTCAAAGCTAACTTCAAAGTATACCAGTGTTGGGAGATTGTGGAAAAACTCCCTTTTTGTGGGAATTTGCGATATAAGAAAAATTAAAAAAAGGGAAAAGCAAATACATAATTTGATAAAAAGGTAAATGAAAAATTTGGGAATATTAACAATTTATAAGACTGGAAGCCCATTAGTCATTTTTTGTAAACCAATTTTATCGAATAAACCTTTATTTAGAATAAAAATACATTACAAAACACCTAACAAAGGTTAATTCGTTTTATTACAATTACAAGCTCGTCGCTTGCCAAAGGTATTTTTTTTTATAATGGTGTCGCATAATTCTTAAAGTTCTTGCCTAAAAAAGAACAATAAAATTACGCAATTATCACAAACAAAATTAAACAATAAATCTGTGGCAAAACAGTCGTGGAATACTTGCGACGGTGATTGGTGTCCCTTTTTATAATAGCATTTAACTGTTTATGTAAAAACGAAATTGAACATTGCGTTGTTTTGTAAAAAACCCTCGTTCAAGTGGAGCCGGTCGCTCTTGTTAATGGTGTGACCCACATTGTATTTTTCTTGAAAACCACTTAGCGTTTACAATTTCCAGAAGCAAAATGCCAATTGACGCGACGGCGCCAGCTGCCAAAGAAAGTAAAGACCCATCTTAATGCGAAATCTGTATTTTTTAACGAAGAAAGTAAGTTACTTACCTGCCAAGATGATGAAGGCACTCAAAACGTCACGGCACGTGACGGGATGAAATGTCGAACCCGCCTGGCACGCAGGTTTCTCCGGACGGAAAATTCTAAGCTGACGGTCAAGAAGTCCCACTTCACGAGCACGGAGCAGTCTGGGTAGAAAAGTCAAAAATCAGAATTTATCTTCAGTACCGAATTGAACGACTTTTTACACAATCTTAAATATTTTCGTGTACTGGCTCCTTTTCGTCACGATCATGTTCATCACTTCCGTCTCGAAAAGGACGAAGACCATTCGCAGGTCGCAAACCTCGTTAGGTTGAAAAAGCTTGGCAATTTAAGGATAAGCATCAATTATCTCGCAGTGAAATGCGTACCTGCCGGTCCTTAAGTGGGGAATGGCGGTCCTCATGTGGGTGTAGGCGGGTAACGTCTGTGATCCCCTAACGGGCAAAACTTTCTCCTTGTAAATTCTCCTCACAATTGATTTGTTTGACTCCTGCAAAATGTTATTTCAGTACGGAAATTTGTTCAATGGAAACTCGAGCTACGGTGAACCAGAGGACTTGCTAAAAGTTCGTCTAAATTTTGTGGTCCTTTCGCTTCTGAGCTCAATAGTCCTACAACTATGGAGGATGTATAGAAATTGTACATCACGATCGAGAATATGAGCAGAACCAATGCCATTATCCGCGAGGATGTGTACTTCGGGAATTGCGTTTGCCTGGGAATTTGACATGAATAACGATCTTATACCTCGCAACGTAAAACCAGAATAAAAATTAGTAACTTCGGTTTACAAACAATATAAATCTTAGAATGTGAAATACTCTAAGTTATAAACGAAACGCTCACCTTGTTGACTTACAGCGCTAACGATTGCAATCAAAACTGTAGAGGTTGAAAATTGGTCACGAGTAGAAATGTTTGCCTTCTTTTTAATTTGCTCCAATCCTCTCCAGAAAACACCCAACAAAAGGAGTCCTGCCGCAGCCAGCATCCAAACTTTGTTGTCAAAAGGAGTTAGAAATACCCCCCGTTGTGTCAGTTTGTCCTTTTAAGTTGGCCATCATCCGAAACAAGAATGCAGCTTCGAACTTCCAGCCCTGGTGAATGTAGTCAAAGTCTGCAAATCTGTTGATCCTGTTGAAGGCACCAGTCGCCGCAATGTCCGCCTCGTTTCGTTGTATTACACCCAGCAACCCTAAACGAAATTGAGACCCTGGAAGGCGTCCTGCCCAACCCCGTGTTATACGATAGTTCACAGTGAAATTCAGGCGATCTTCAAGGATTTTCACCAATGCATAGTGGTATTTCACAAAGGAGCTTATCCCGTCTGCCTTGGTGCGATCAGTCAGAAGGATGTCGACTTCGTCTTTGGTTACGTTATCACGGTCGATCTGGAAGCATCCGTTTACACAAATTTAAAACAGTTTACAGATAAAATATATCTGATTGGATTCCTCACCACAACAACTCCGCGCAGCTGTAATCCGTTGAACAATCCTCTTACACCGATTCCTCGCAACCTCTCAATGTTATGTAATATTTTAAGGCCACCATTTCGAAACCACTTGGCGTAGAACTGCACTTCCATAGGACTGCCGAGATGAAGTCCTTTTGAATAGATATCAAACAAACTGTAATGGTCGCCATTTTGTGATCGATTTGCGAAAGT
The DNA here is from genome assembly GCA_963082835.1 of Leptogaster cylindrica. NCBI lineage: Eukaryota > Metazoa > Arthropoda > Insecta > Diptera > Asilidae > Leptogaster > Leptogaster cylindrica. Next base: position 19,748,334 of record OY720105.1, on the reverse strand, counting down.
TATTTGTGAATTCAGTTCCACGCTGTGAATCCCCTTGAAAATGCTTTCGGCATCCTTGCCCGAAGAATTAATTACCAACCAATGATAGGAGTTGTTAAAGAACCGCTGTGAAGAAGCCTGTTGCATTGTTTTAATCAAGTTTTAATAATTAAGCTATCTGTGGAAGATTTCTACCTTCTCGAGAGCCACGCGATGGTTTCTGCAGTCCTCATCTAAAACCACACACGTCCTGGCGACGATTGTCTGCGGCAGGATATTTTCCATTGAGAAATTTCCAGTCAGTGGAACTATTCTCACCAGGATATTGGCATGGATCAAAGCTTTTACAGATTCCATGAGTGCTGAAATTAACACATCTTAATTTTTCAAAACTAAAGTGGATCCTGAACTTCTCACCCGCATCCGAACAAGTGAACAGCACGGCATGTTGCGCCCGCGCCAAACTCACTGCAAAATCTCTGATTAGATCCCAAGCCGTGGCTGCCATTAAGCTTTGAAGAAATATAACGGTTCCACAATAGTGGACAATTTCTATAACTATCGTGGAAGTTCAATCGCAACACTTTGCAAGGCAAACAACGCCGGCGGTCGCAGCGCTTTTTATATTATCCTTGGCGCGCGGCGCATTTGATTGACAGACAAACTGATCGCCCATTAGACGGAATTATGCAAATTGTGAATAATATCGGTCCCGGCAAATTAGGTGATGCATTAGTAAATTGACTACTGATTTTCTGATTGACTGGCGTGTTTTGTTGGTGGATGACTTCGAGCACAAACGGCAAGCAGACGCCGTGGTCGTTGGGGACGGGGAAACATGGTAATCGTAACTTAATTGAATTACCAATTGCCAATAACTCCCTCACCCTGTGAAAGAGTTAAAGGAGATTACTGAATGCAATTGGCCAATGAATTGATATTGGATATTGCAAATTGCAACACACAATAGAAAACGCAAACCATTCGAATGTCCTTCAATAGTGATTAAATTATTGAAGAAATGCCTATCATGCTTTGCAGTTTAGTCATAATTATAATAGTTGGATTTACTAGAAATCGCATAAAATTGCTCGACACAATTTTACAAAATCTAATCTGCCTCTTAATTGTTAATGTCATTGTACAAAGAAGTGCAAAAATGATTAAAACTTTGGAGGTCAATTTGATCGTTTCATCCAACGCGGATTCGTTCGCTATCTTCACGCATCCTCCTTGCATCGCGAATGGAATTACTACGACTATTTTGTCACTGCCAAAGGCACTTAAATCCTAACAAACGATTCCTCTTAAATTACGCAAATAATGGCGTAATTTTTGAGTGTAACCGCAGCAGTCCATTAGCACTTCTCAAGGCAGCGAAATGATCTGGTGCCGAGTGCCCAGAACAGGAAGAAGGACAGTGGCTTGTAATCTCCGGCTGTCTTAATTAATTTCGTTAATTATTAAGTACCTGCGGCGGCTAATACCCACGATGTGCTGTTTTTACAAATTTTAGTTATCATACGAGTGAGTCAGATTGCAAAACTAGCTGAAGCCTACACCGCGGCCATGGACGATGTCTTCGTGCGGCGACATGCCGCAGAAAAAGTGAGGAGCCGCGAATGGACGTAGTAGCGGAACAGGGTATCACACAAAAACAACAGTTTAATTAGCGAAAAAACTAAAAATATCCAAAGTATCGAACTAATAGAAACATCTCCGGTACAGTTATGCATTTTTTGGATGCTGCAAGGGAACGCTATTATCCCCGTGTTATTTCCGATGGCTATCGAGCCTCTTGGTCATGCCGATTCCGCGGTGGGAGTCAGGAATCTGGAGATCAACTCATCTCCATCTGAGTTTTGATTATCAAGCGGTGTTCCTTAGGTTTTATGGTGACAGTCAGGGCCGTTTCCAAGTTATGACTTGAAATTCAGCTGGAAGTTAGGTATGTGGGGAATGAGTTTTCTGCAAACTGGATTTCTTAATAGGCAGGAGGATTTCGAAACTAGAATTCTCGTAAAAGTGCTGTTTGTGATATTTAAATTATTTCCTACCCACAGGCTTTGGTCTGGCGGCGTATTTTGCTGATTTCAAGAAGTTCGTTGAGCTAAGGAAGTTTTTGAATTGCAAGTTTCTGCGTGGTTGTTTATTTTTTACTTATTTTCGGTTTTATTTCTTTATTTTCATTTATTTTTTTCCTACCTTTTTCATATCAAGGAGATAACAGGGGCTCTTCTTAGTTCCTCGGTTCATTCACATATTGCCTGAAGCTAGTTACTTTGGAAATGCAATAATTGTGGGAAATTGCTGGAACTTTTTCTGTAAGCCTGCTCAGATTTTCTTTTTAGAGATTGTGCGATTGAAACTCGTGCTAATTTACTTTGTCCTTTTTCATCTTTCATTTGCAAATTGAAACAGCAACCATTTATCTGAAATCAATGACTTAATTTTAGACTTACAGATTGAATTAAATTTTGTATTGCAGGACTTGAGAACACTTACGGGCTATGATGAGAGAAACGTTAATTATACAGGATTAAAGCCGTTGTGCACCTCTTGCTCAGTCTGTCATCGCTCATGATTTAACAAAGACAATGAAGTCGAATTTAAAAATTTAATTTGCTTAGAGTCGGAGAATCGGTGAATCGTGAAATTGAAAAAAAAAATCGTAGAATAATTTTAAGAAAATAAATATAATTCTTTTACATATTTAAACATTGTTACCGAATTCACGAAAAATAGTAAGTTAATTTGAGATTTTCAAAAACAAGATCCAATTACGTATAAAACAAATATATGAACATATTTTAATTACAGGGCATTAAATTCGTTAACGAGACAAAAACTTATTCAAAATATAATTATGCAAATTTTCTGATGTCATTCGTGAAGTTTTCTTTTAGCCTAATTGGAAATTTTAAGAATAAATATTTTTTACACCAAATTCCGAAAATCTGCATAAAATCGTTCACATTTAATTACGTACTCCTTTTTAACATTTTTGTACTTTTTATTATACTCTGAATAATTCACCTTTGTAATCGGTGCGGAACAATTTTTTTAACACCCCCTCAATTTTTTTTCTTTTATATTTCAAAATGTGTAGAGTCCAAAGATGCAATGTCTGTCCGCCGTCCGCCTTGTCAGCGATATCTACCTTAATTACCGGTCGAAAAAAATCGTTCTTCCGCATATAGGCTACATTTGGGCCCTAGTTGTGTCCCGAAGCTCGGCAGCTTGATCGGAATACACACTGGGGTTTTAGGGGTGAAAAGGGGGGGGGGGGGGGAATTACGCATTTTTAAAGTTTTTGTGAACTTGGACATGTATTTTTAGGGAAAATATTCTAAACCATACCGTTTACGAGACGATCTCCTTCGCATTAAGTTCGGTTTTGTGAACTGAGTGAACCGAAGGATATCTCGTAAACGGTATGGTTTAGAATTTTTTTTATTATTTTTGTCGTGTCGTCCCAAAATCCTTCGGAAATCACCAACAAAGTGAGTTTCCGTAGTTATCGATATTATGCCTATATGTATACTGTATAGCCAATCACAGGCGAAATTCAGCATTTTTTAACTAAGTTTATGTATTAATTTCGAAAATCATACTCTAGATTTCGGATTTTGGTAATTGATTTTTTGGTCGCATGAAAAAGTAAAGATCTAAATTTTCTCCTACACTTAAGTTCCTTGAAAAGTTTTCGAAGTAAAATTATAACAATGTATTCCATAACCAACTAAAATTGTCAAAATTCCATAAGATTTCAGCGACCATTTAATTTCAGTATCGCTTAAATTCTTTTGGAATTTAACGATTTTAATTGGGTTCATTTCGCCATTTCGCGTTAGAAATTAAGTTATAAAAAAAACCAGAAATGCACCATAAACGATCCTTTTCACCTACGGCCGGACAAGACAAACAGAACAGAAGAGATTCGCTTAAAGGTCTGCCACCGGAGGTATTTGCTACCTTTCCGCCAGAACTGCTGTCCTGCTGCGGTGGTGCGATGGACCGATCCGATCCCGGTTCATCGATTTGTTGATCCACGAAGAGTGGAACACTAAAGTGCAAAGAAATTCACTCACTCACTAATGAGAGCAAATTATATTCCTCCTCTGTGTGCGGATGACATGATCGCTTCACTGTGGATGGCATATTTTAACCCTAAACCAATTTTATAGCATGGCAGACAGGTATCGATATGGCTGTACCTGCGCGCTGTGGCGACTCTCGTCGGATTACTACCGATAAAAGCAAATTGCATCCCTGGTCCCCCACATCATCGTGCAAGCCGATGCGATCGACGCAGTCTCGGCTGCCCGTTTGCGTGGAACACTTTTTGGGGGGAGAACCCGCGGCCACCGCGCACCGACTCCTGCAGACTCTGACGAGTGATCGCGGCTCTGGTTCGGTTCTTGGCTGGCAGCGCTCAGTGCCACCGGCGGTAGTCGCTAACCATCTTGAGCACGGTTATCTAACCAGCCCCCCGTATAACAGCGCTAGCTAAGTGCGAGCGTGAACACTCACTTTTCACTGTTCTTAACTGGCTTTCGTGCTAGTGTTCTACCGTTCGGTAACTCCAAAAAGAGCAGACCAAGGGGTCCGAGAAGAAGAAGATGCAAAAGATGAAGCAGAGGACGAAGCTATAGAAGGAGAAGAAGAAGACACCTTTGTCGATGGTTTCTTCAGAGACTCATGTGTGTGAGAATTTTGTCGTCTTTTGGCGTTGTCCTCCTTGTCCACTGGCTCTTGGCTTTGGGCTCAGAGGCTTAAGTCTCAAAGGCATGCGCAATGCGATGTGTTTTACAAAGACCCGTCAGTTGTTACTTATACTCGATCGTTAACGGTCTTACCGTGGATTATTTTTTAGAATTCGACTAATCCACAAACGAGTTTAAATATTAGCACGGCTCGGGTCTCGAGATCTATTCGTTTCTGGATAAGTTACAGTGCTGATCAATAAATCGAATTCGATTGTTGCCGTTATTTCGGAAAATCTTTCAAAGTGCTAAAAGTTATGTTTTAGTTTTTTTCAATTTTCTTATTTATTATATTTTTTTTTTTTTTGCTGAATGTTTACTGTGAAGTGCACATTAGTAAGACAATCGAACCGAATTATCCTAATCCATAATTGACAAAACTCCGGCGGGTGAGATCTGGACATGTGAGTTTGTCACTAGCTGCTTGTGTATTCTGTTCATGCGAAATACTGGGAACCAAACTAATCGGGTGATTGATTCTGACATGTAGGTACTCATGTGAATATTTCAATCTTACTGCTGATCGCCTGGCGCAGTCGCCGCCGCTGCTCCGGGCCTTAGTGCTAAAGGAGTCGGAATTTTTGTTCATCTTTCATTTTTGTCCGCCTCACCTTTAATGGCACAGAGGCTCGCAAATGCACCCGTATAAGTGCACCAACTGAACAACGTTATTAATTTGTCCAATATCCAGGCTTAGTGTGATCTCGTACGCTTCTCACAGAATGTTCGATTTGATGGGAAACACATTTATCACGAGAATTCGCAGAAGTATCCATTGGGAATTAATATGCATCTTTCATTGGGTAGACAAAAACGTTCGGACTTAATTAAGAGCGGTGAGCTCGGGGTCACTTGAGTTCATTAGTGTTCGTTTTCGTTAATTTTTCTCATATACACAATTTATATATTTATTTTCTTTTGTTAATATTCTCAGCGTCCTGACAGATCTTTAAAATGTGTGCAGATTTTTAAAGTGGATATTGCAATTTAACTTGATCTCCTGTTAACAGGTTGAAGATGAATCATCGTCGGAATGAATGGAATGTGATTCAGAATTTCAACTGTTGCGAAACATTGGTACTGTGGAAAATATTTATTTCACAATTGCATGATGACAAAAAATAAATAGTTGATTCCTTATGGCTTGTGACTATCAGAGGATCATTTTCACACGAGCATTCCTTTTAAAAATTGCAGGCGACAGAGATATTTTTACTTGTATTTATTGCAAAATATTTTTGCAAACTTGAAAGATTGGTTTCATTTTTTTTGGAGTTTAATATTCGAATATCGGTTTCAATATTAGTTTTTTTTTACATTATCGTAATTTCACATTATACCTATTAGTAGTAAAAAAATATATTCTTTTTAACAAGTACCTACTAAAAACTGCGCAGTAAATGTGCAGTTCCCAGCGTAAATCTTGTTAATTTACGATCGCAAACACTAATAAAATATATAATTTAAATAAACCCACGAGGTTTAATGATATTATCTTTCAGATCTACAAGCCTTAATTCTGCACTATCACTTCCGTATTTGATATTTCCCATACAAATGATTTAACAAATTTGCAATTAATTATTAAAAATAAAAGCAAATACTTTAGTTTAATACTTTAATATGCCATAAACATTTGCTGTTCCAGTTGCCATTTTTGCACATATGTCCAACAAATAGCTGGAGTGTCTGGCAGTAAATAAAACAAACATTTTTTTTTTATCTATATCTAATTAAACTCTTCGTGGAATTATCTTATTCGAACATAACATGTCTGCACGAAAATTAAACTGAGTTTTATCTATTCCATTTTGACACACTTCTAACGATGTTCAAACGGAACCATTAATCGAAGAGATCCGTGATTGGTTATATCCGTGACTGCATCTCGTTCAATTTTTTGCGTTCTGTGACTCCGATGCAGGCGCAATCTGCTCGCGCAATATTCTTATTAGCAGTATAAAAAAGCATATGTTTTAATGATCCTGAAAACGATCTGGGACGCTTTGTCTTCGGGCATATAGCGATCAACCGCGATTCGATTATGTAGGCAGAGAGGAATTTTACATGGCTTGTTATTTAGTCACAGCCTTCGAGTTGGTGAAATTTTATGGACATGAATTTTATTGGGGTTTTATTATTAAATATGAGACACTTAAGGAGAGTTGATTGCCAATTTTCTTCATAGTCCATACAATGTAAGAACAGCACGCAGCCGACGTTATAGTGCGTTCGATTGGTGGGATCATGAAAATTAGAAAAACGACTTTATTCGATTTGGTTTACTACAGTTTTAGTACACATTATCAAATAAGTGGCTGCTGAAGTGCTGAATACTGGGTTAATAGTATCGATTTGGATGTACGGACGTTATGTCGTTCGAACGCAACATTAGCTTGGTTTTAGGTACTATAATTCTGATTATGTAATTAATCGCAGTACAAATTTAGAACGAAATCTTACACAAAATTGAGTAAATGTTCAAAAATACCAGCGGATGTTTATGTAGGTATATTCAAATCAAATTCATACATGCGCTTTAGCTTAAACTTATATTAAATATTTAACGGATTTTTCAGCTGTCATAATATATTTAACAGATATTTCTATATATTTATTAAAATGATTAAAATAATAAGTTTAACTAAATAAATCTCTACTCCTCGGTTTATTTGTTTAATCAATCTTCTGCAATCACCGTTGAATATGTTTAGTTATGTTGCTATTTACATAATTTTCTTCAATGAATTTTCTATATGAAATATATATAATATTTCTGTAATGCTTGCCGTAAATATTAAATCTGTTTCTTTTCTTGCTCTTGCATGACAAAATCAAGAAATACTTAATATTTCCTTACTAAAAAACGAAAGATTTAAGCGACGAACTTTTTCGCTTTAAATATTTTTTCAGAGAGTGTTGCTTTTAACGCGTATTATATTTCTTTCGCTACACATACTTTCAAATCAGTTAATTTAAACAATAATTAAAGGAAAATCATGTTTTAATCGTTTTCCAACAAAATAAAAATTTCAGTTTGTTCGACAATGACCTGAGAACCGATTTTTTGAAAATTAAATTTTACTGGAGTGTAAATGTTATTACGTCGTATTAATTACTTCTACATGAAATATAGGGGAAAATCCCCTCACCACATGTCTTCGAATTACCTAGTTTAATTACCATTCGCGAATAAGCGAATATAATCGTAATAAGTTCAATGATCAAAGTACTGAAGCTGCACTTCAGTTCTTGGTAATGGGAGATCCTTTCTCAATTACTAAATATTTCTCACCGAGAATTTTTCCCAATCAGAGTCGTACAGTGATTAGTAATTAATCATTATTCAACTCTAGCATGCTGCATAAAAATAATAGTATTTTTTTATTTATACCTAAATTGTTCTATAAAATTTTAGTGTTTCTTGATGTTCAGCATTTTCTTTCAAAATAGCCAATTACTAAATAAGGTTAATTATTTTTTTATAACATAAATCGAATTTCTAATTTTATTATTTCAATAAATTGCATTTACCGTGTTTAGACTTCCAATTAAAACAGATTTATTCTGCAAATCACTAAGGAACAAATCGTGTACTCGTAAAGTGTTGTCTAATTACTGTTAGTCTCAAATTATTTGATGAAACGAAAACAACTTTAATGTGCACTCATTTGAAGTGCAGAGTTAAAAAGCGATCGACATTAAGGACTGTTATAAAGATTGTTACAACATTTCCCATTTGTTGCTTTTGTTGTAGGCTTTTGTCGTGTTTTTGAACATTCATTTCGTTTCCAACTATTTCCAGAACAGCCCACAATTATTTCGTAGTATTAGCTTATTCAGGAAATGCTCATTTGTCGAAAACTAATTGAATAGTGGCAGTTAAGGTTTTTTCTTCTTCTTAGAATCAAAAATACAAAAGCGTCAGAACATTTTTCAAGCTTAGCGTTCGCCATGCCGGAACTTGGAATAACTTAAAGAAATCGTAGTATTCCATTTAAGGAAGGCATATTCACTTCTGTAGGATGATGTAATTGTCTTGTTTCAGCGAACCTTTGCGGCAAAGTTTTCATAGCGGAAAAAAATATATAAAAAAAACAATTATAAAAAATATTATTCAAAAATTTTACAGTTATTTGAATTAAAGTCAAGTATAAAGCGTAGTACGCAACATGAAAATTCCCAAAAAATAGTCATCATTTCATCATCCATTTATAAAATAACCATGTCTTCTAATGTTTTTAACAATCATTATCGAAACATTGCTAACAATTCAATAAAAATTTGGATCAAGAATCACTTTGACGTTTGAAAAAAAGACCCAAAACAGTAACTGTCAATTTTTATCCTTTGAAAAATAGGAATTCCATTTTCTTTCTAAATTCATTCACACTTTTCTCCGCATTTATCCGCGTTTTTGTACATAGGTTCTAAATGGGAGGATAAATTTAACCCGATCTGCGTACTGGGCTATATAAAAAAGTTCCCGAATCTCTTTCCCCTAGAGAAGAAACAGCGATCTTGAATGAAATACTGAATTCAATCGCAACTTTCATTATCCGTTTCCATCATTCAGAAGTTCACGGTAAAGTTACCTTATCGCAAAAGCATTAATTTGGTCGTAAACAATTGCTTGAGATAACCAATTGCAAGAGTGCACAATAATTAAATCGATGCACCTACCGCATGGAAATAATGTAAAAGACGAGAGGGAACGAGGAGGGCAGTGATCGAACGCGAAAAAGGATAGTAATTGCAGTGTGCCTAATGAACCAGATTCCCGGCTCAACTATTGCCAGCCCCAGAAGCACCCAGCGGAGCCCTTTTTCGGTGGAAGTTGTAATTGAAACCCTGCAAAGTAAATCCTGAATTAATAAATCACTTTGCTGATGGTAAATTGCTTTGAGTCTATATTCTAGCCAGGGCTCGCGAACTTACTCCATTAAGCCGGGCTAAACGGTCTGCGCAGCGCAGCGAGTCCTCATCTCCTAGTTTTCACCTCCGTTCTGCGTCTTTTCATCACTTGAATTGGCTCCTTTTAGCGGAGCCGCAGGACCAGATGGGGCCCCATGTGATTGATTGATAAGGGGCTTGATGCCATCGCCGTCAGGGCGCTCACGGCCTGAACACGTTTCGGAAGTTGGTGATATAAATTTGGACTAGTGCGCCTGTCCTTTATGATGACAATTCCTCTGGATGACGAGGGCCCGCCGACCCAAATAGCACGGCTTGTTCAATGACCTGGACACCTGCTACCGGTCAGGATCGAATGTTCGATTGTCTCGCTGAATGTAGGTGGGCCTAGACAGAGGTATCGGCTTACCTCCGCTGCTGTCAAGTGGAAAATCACATCGGAATAGCCGAGGCAAAAGCTCTAAGTATTTCGGTAACCGTGCTCAGATTTATCACTCGCTTGGGCTTCGCGTGTCTCCAACTCTGGCGCTTTTCGTCTCTGACCAGCGCCGCCGTACAAAAATTGACCAGTAGACTGTACCGAATTGTGAATGGAGCAGTTTAGCGAATGATTTTTTCTTTATGTTTTTTTTTTTTTTGGGTTTTTTTCGGATTGTATAGTCGAACAACGAACAGACATGAATCTTTTATTTTGTTTATAGTTTTCTAGTAGCGAGTGAATCTATTCCTTGAAATTTTTCATAATAATGGAAGCTGATCACTGAAATCTATAGAGATTTTTTTCTATATTTAGTGGTTTTGGATTCACCATTTCGAGATCGAGATTACTAATTAATAATAAAAATTACTTTGCAAAATTATTTAAAAATATATTTTTGAAATAAATATTATCACAATAATTAATTTTTGTGAGTTCTACTAAGCAAATATTTAAACTAACTGATCATGTTGACTATAAAATTCTCATAAAACACATACAAATAAATAAATAAATAAATATTTATTTATTGATTTAAAGTGCATTACTTAATACTTACTTTCTACTGTTATTAAAATCAATTTTCTATGAAACAATTTCAACTAAATTGTATAAGATTTGCATTTTTGCGAAATATTAAAAGTTAAACTACAGATATTTGAATAGAGTTTAAGCATTAAATTACCAACCAACTTTTAAATATGCAGCACTTTAAACTTTAAAGTATGATATATGATCATTGAACGAAACCACTCAACGTGCAACTGTGACCCCCTTTAATTAAGACACATCACGTTAATGATTTTATTGGCGTAAAATGTGACAAGTTGAATATTAGTAAGCTACCGTAAATTAGAACGGAGTAAAAAAACCAACGTGTCTCTTGTATCCATCCAGCTTCAAGTGTTTAATTGAAAACACAGAAAGTTGTCTCTGCAACGGATTGCATAATTTCGGCTGCAGCCCCGTTTCCATGTGAAAAACAAAATATGTTTTTTTTGTAAAACTTGAGACCTAAGCGAATTCAGGCCGCCAATGTTACGCGTTTCCTGTCAATCGATGGAAATCGATCGCTTTTGTGGCTTTGACTATTAAATTTCAATCTCCACTTCATTTCACCTTCAGTGCGGTTTTATCTTTCCCGTTGAGACAGATTTTCTTTCATTTGCAGCTTCCCATTTGATTTTGATGAGAAAATCATCTTGTAAGAAGATCTGTCCCTAATGAACTCCACTTAGCTAAATGAACAATGCTGCACTTTTTGCATTGTGCAGGGGAACATTATCAAGTTCATGCGATCATTGAAAAAGTGTGTACGGCGCGAGGAAAATTATGGCGTAATTTACGTTTTGTATCTTTTTGTTTCTGAGGTTAGATATTATATGTTTTGAAGTTCAACACGGTGATTAGTTTCAAAGAAGGAAAATGGAAAAAACCCGTTTTTAGGTTCTTAATTGAATTAACAATTAGAAAACAATCAATTTTTAAGTAGGTCTCGGCTGTACATTGTACAATAACATTTCTAATAGCTAAGATTTCAGTAAATAAGATCAATTCTCAATGATCAATGATAAGAAGTTTAATAAGTAATAACTTTTAATGATCTCGTAATAAACCGGATGAATAAATTAAATTTTGACCGTTATCTGAAATAGTTTTGATGTAGAAACTGCATTATATTATGCGATGCTAGTGACAATGTTGACACACATTTCTCATATTCCTGTCGCAAAAACGTGTGAGAAAGCTTGACAAGCATCATCTAAAAAAACACACACATCCAGAAAAAAAACAGAATGTATTTAGTTACAAAATGAACATTAGAAGTGCAGACATTTTTCCATGGTCTCGGGAACAATTTCAGCCGCGATCAATATCCGGAAACAATTTCACAGCAAAAAATTGCAATAAAGAAAGATTGAAAATGATTTTGCTCTCGATTAGTTCCCCTGGATGCATTCTCTCGTGTGTGCATCAAAGCAACTTTATAGTATCAATTTCCGCTAGATACTAAAGTTACCCCGTTCGGAGGAAGACACGACGCGCCGAGCAGAGAGATGATGAGTTTGTTATTTTCGATATCGATAGATGTCTTCTACGCAGAGGTGAGGAGAATGTTGATTATTATTTAATTATTACTCTTCGTCAAGATAATTATTTGCCACACATATATTATATCCATATGAATAGCGGTCGGATGAGATCAGGCAATCTCCTCCAGGGACGGGTGCATCGACGCAAACCACCAATAGATGATCGGCCCTGAGAAGTTGCACTCGATCGTTTGAGGGCCAAAGAAATTAATATAAATGCATAAGAGGCGATCTGCGAATGCAGTAAATCGCACATGCGTTTCTGCAGCCAATCAAACGAAATTTATATCTTGGAAACTGAACCTTATCTGAGGTTGCACCGATACTGCAGATGCAAGTGTACGGAAATACTTAATTTTCGGCGTTTATCGATGCACTTCTAGCTGATAGGAAGGATGTGGAATAGGATGCGGCACACGAATCGTGTTAAAAAGCTGTATTTTCCTCTCTTTAAGGTGAACGACTAATTGGCCTTTAGTTGCAATGTATTCATTAAGAACTTACGTAAAAGTATCCGTTTTGTACACATTTCAATTTTTTCCGATTCAATGATTAATTATTACAATTTCATCGCAATGTAATTATTCGATGGGCTCTGTTGGAAATTATCAATTGCGAATATCTATACGGTTTTTATTTTCTTGCAATTCGTGGAATTCCTTAATTTAAAATTTCTTGAAAATTTCTGTAGCTGCATTTTAACAACTTCACGTTTTCATATCGTCGACAATAATTTATTGGATTTTAACTCACCATTTGCGTTTTCTTTTAGTTCATTGAAGCACGGCGTTACATGTGATTTAATGCCAATTAAAAAAATTTAATATTCTGAAAAGGAACTTTACATACTTCTATTAACTAAATAAAAAAATTGAATTATAAAAATGATTTACATGGCTTAACATTAATTAAATATTAATTAATTCTAATAAATCCTATTCTGCCGCCGCGGTTCAAGTCCAATTTAGTACTTCATAAATAAAATATCAATCGAATCGATCACACCCAACCAAATAATACGGCACAATTTTATAAATTCTAGCAAGAATCAACGAACGAATCCATTTTTTGATCAATCATTCCCCGCCGGACAATGCGCCAACCCACACTGCAAATCTCTTCTGGTACCGAAAGTTAGACAGTCAACGTAGTCCTCTCCACTGAAAACGCATCCATTAATCATGTTCTTGTTATTCTAATTCAAATTCACACTTAATTCTCACTATTTCCATCACTTCGAGCACTCGCGATCGCTTCCCATTCAGGTGACGATCAGAGGCGGCCTCTCTAATGCTGTTTTTAATGTATGCAAAATATTTTAAACGATGTTTCTGAATTTAGTGGGGACAAGAAAGCGATCGCACTATCAATTCCCCCACTTACTGAAATCATTCTCTAGCAGTCTAGCCTGTTTCAACAGACGTTTGTTGTTATTTGTTTTTCGAAATTAATTTTTGCCAAACGATTTGTTGCTTTTTTTCGAAAAGTTCAACAACTTTTTATCCTAGGAAATTATGCATGAAGAGAATGGAGATGGAAGATCTCGGTGCCTCCACGAACCACGTTTTGTGGTTTTTGCGCTTGACCGCTGGGGTTCTACTTCCAGAATCAACATGGGAGCCATCATTTGGAGAGTGACGGTTTTTCTATGATTCTTTATTTTGAGCAGTTCATTCAGTGATTCGGGAACCTTGTCAAGATCTTAATTTTCGTCCTCATCTTCTACGTGAATGCTCTGCGATCGGCACGCGCCGGTTCTTTACTCTAATTAGTTCCAATGCGGTGATTAGGCTACTTGGCGGCTCTAATTGAATTCGACATGGAACACTCTCACCGGCCGCCACAGCAGACCACTCAATTAGGGATCGATTTTGGTGATTGACGGAAGGTCTCGATGCCACGATTGTGATCGTGATAATGACGATAATGAAAACTTCATTTGACGGTAGTCATTCTCATTAGCATGCCAACAACTTAAAACCACCATGTCACACATCAGTGTTACGCAGTGTCACTGCGAGAAAGACAACTCTTTCGACGCGAAGAACACATCGTGTGGGCTATCATAGGAAAACTAGATATTCAAATTTTGTATGGCGTTGTGCATTTCCCAGCCAAAAAGACACTTAACGCACATGGTGTGTTTTGAAACCAACCATAATCATTACTCTAAAAAAAGGCCGGCAAGATAAGGCCGTTTTGATAACAACTGGAAGTTAAAGGTGTGTAAAACTTGAGTTTCATATTGGTTTCAAATCAGACCCTAACATGCGTGATCCACAGCCAGGACCTTAAGGAATGCGAAATACGAGTAGAAATGTACGAATTCTCGTTTAATATCTCCATGGATCTATTATTATTTGATTAGTAAATGTTAAAAAATCATTTTATGGTTTTTTACTGTTTTTTATATATGTTATAATGATATTTCCACTTTTATACTTTAAAGTATTCCAAATGGTGAGTCAGCAGCTCCTCGGAAAAAATATTTCGTTTTTTAAAAATAACACCTATAATTCACTATACAGGGGAGTAATTGTTTTTGCAAGCATGTTTCATACCACAATTATAGTTCCTATAAAGAAGTCGTTCGCTCCTGTGATGGTTTTTAAACAAATGCTCGTCTGGAATGGGTTAAGATTGCAACTAATTTTTCCATCCGGTGATTGCCAGTAAAATAATTCTTTGGCATCAACTCATCGAGGATCGCTGCAAGTGATGGTTAATTGCTCAAGCGCTATCCATAAAATTTCCTCTCCGCAGGGAGTGATCTTGGAGAGTCGTCCCCAGTCCTGCGCAACGTTGAAGTTTCGTTAACTTTTACGATTGCCGTGTTTACAATAAAAGCCTATTTTCAAGCCACTAAATCAGCGAATGGTACAAGTGATACGTTACTCGCGACCGGTACTCTCCGGAGGTGCACACTTAAGCTCGCCTTCGAGCCTGCTTGATTTTATAATGCCTCGGCAGCGACTGCATTTTGTTTTCTATTTATTTATTTATTTTTTAATTCGTCGGCTTTGTTCACATTGCTATTATTATTATTATTTTTTTTTTTTGTCATGTTGTTCGTTTTGCGCAATGATCTATGCTCGAGAGACCACATGAAAGCAAACCCATAAAACCTGCCGTGTGATTCAGTGTTATTGCTGGGTGTTTGAACGCATTAAACTGCAGTTAATGATCGACAGAAGGGTTCTAGCCTTATTTTTCCGATCTTCGGTCCCCAGAAGATGTCCATTGTATTTCGCTGGGAATGAGAAGCTTTTACCGCACCATGTGCATTCTTTTGGTTTGCACTTTCTTGGGTCATAGACCTTTTTACACGGCGTTGACGTCGACTGCATCGTGCGGTGTAGTTAATTTTTTTTTAAACTGCCGTTTTTATTTAAATCGGTTTTATGGTAAGCGCGCGAGCCCCAAGTACTGACAAACTGAACAATGAGCTCAGCTCACACCACAGCCGGGCAAGTATTTATGTCCCTGGGACCTCCTCAGAATGTGGACGGGGCATAATGAGATGTGTAGGTGGGTGGAAATTCGCTTCCTTCCTTGACGTTCAACGAAGAAAAGGTGCCTCATAAAGCAATCCTCGAACAAGTTCATCAACACGCAAACGTCTCAAGTGGACTACATGTCACGACACTGTATAGCGGTTTTTGGACAGGTGTCCGGCACATTTGTTACCGTTTAGCCATTATGGGCTTTGATTTTGCTGAGTGGGCGACTCCCGATTTTGGAACAACCATAAAGGCAAAAAACACGATCGATGAACCGTATACCTTCTTTGCAAAAGCTATATTTCAGTTTAATTCTTTATTTCATGCTAATTTTTTATAGTGTCATAGTTCAATGCATAAAGAAAATTAGAAAATATGCCTTTATATAATAAATGCTGACCTTGCAAATGAAAAATACCAAAAATGCCTATAGTTGTAAAAATACCCGCGGATCTTAAAGGATTAATATCCGATTCATGAGCTCCTATCAACACTTTCCCACGACAGGGAACATTTTCGTTTTTTTTTTGTGATTTTTTTAGGGGTTTTCGTCTTTTTGTTACCTTTATTCTTCTTGTTTTGCCTCCTTTTCGTAATCATTTTCCTTCCAAGAAACGCATTACCCTACATCGAGCCGCGCTATATGCATGAATTCAATTTGAGCGATGTCCATCAAAGCAGCTATCCCAGGTTAGGGAATAACCCGAAAGTATAGTCGAACTCCCAGCGACACAGGCAGAACAGTCACTTGAATGTAGCACAGGAAAAGAAGAAAATCAGAGCAAAAAAGGCGAAAAAGAGGAAATCCACAGAAATTAAGCAAAGAGAGGAAAAACAACAAAACAAAACCATCTTGTATAAGAAAATTCTTTTAGAGTACTCGATGGATGCACTTTCAGATTTAAAAAGATTCTTTTGAAAGCAGGCTAAACATGCAAAAAGTGCAAGCGATAAAATGTCGAAAAGTAGTGGCCAAATACAAAGACAAAAGCAACAAGCCGGACCATAATGTAATTCTTACTACAGAAACAAAAAATAAATCAAAAAAAAATTCCAAAACAAAAAATCACGTTTGTTCTCTTTTATTTTTGGAGGCCCCCAGAAAAAAAGGAGCCCGCAGAAAAGGAATAAGACAACCGGCCAACTAAGAACTAAATTGAAGAAAGGAAGCGCAACTAAAGAGATCCCGGGAAGAAGCAAAGTAAAGGCCCGAAAATAAAAGACAACTCGGCGCATACCAGGAGCCCTACAAAACAGCTCCAACGCAAAGAAAAAATTCGGTTGCACATTTTCGGGTTCTTGAACTCCCCATGCTCGGCCGCTGGAAGCCCTACACAAAGCACACACGATGCATTTTCGGTTATTCGCGGATCCACTATTCACACGGGATCCGCTGTCTGTCATTTTGGATGCATCGAATAATGAAGTCCTTTTTTCATTCGTCCCTTCATGGGAAGATTTATTAGAGGATTTTCTTCGTAGGTACTATAGACAATGAGAACCACAAGTGCCACGAATTGTTGTTGTTTGAATAAGCTTGAAGTACATTCAAGGTTTTGACACCTGTGGCTGAAAAGAATTATGGCTCCTGAAATTTGATGCATTTGCCTATCGAGGAATTGCAGATTGTTGATGATGCTGATTGATTTAAATAAAAGCGAATTTTTCCTCTTTAATAATTCCTTTCAATCAAGTGAATTTCTATTTGATAGCTACCTTTTTTGATGAAAATAATAATGTTAAAATAATAGCATACATTAGAATATAGAAAACAAAATTTCATTAGGTAGGTACTCAAATATTTAATGCTCCATTTTACTAAAAACAAAATCATAACAAAAAAAGAAAATAACTCAACAGAACTAAGACGCAATAGGTGATTTAAAAGAAAAAAACATATCAACTTTGAAATTAACACATGAAAACTTATTTGTGAAACATCCAAATTGACAATCCATGAAAAACATCCAAAAGAATGCGACGTAATCAATTTTAAACTCTTCTTACACACTTCAAAACTTCTTAGCGATAAGCAACAAGAGCCAGACAAAGAGGTGGAGTAATGATAAATTAAAAGTAATCGACATAAGTGAAAGTTAAAGAGAGTATGAAAACCGATGTGAAGCCCATCCTAAAACTGGACGACCTTATGCCTTGAGAATGTTGTCGTAAATCGAATCAAAAATTTATAATTACAGATAATGGGCCTCAATCATAACAAGAAGGTAGTAATTTTGAGAAATTTTCGCCTTCGGGCAACCAGATCGATTCGAGTGCATCCACCCAATCAGAAATTGTTCGATGTGAACTTCATTCTTATGACGATCCTTTCCGGGACATGAATTTAGTAATTCTCCTTTGGTTTTTGTAATACCTTCATCTCTCCTAGTGCGCGGTCGACTGAAATATATATTTACTTTCCATCGGCATGTCTAAAAGTCAGCGGGAAATTTACATAAAAATGACACCATGTGGAGGCATTTTCCCGGAGACTATTCACATTCTTTTCGCGCAACTCCATCGAACTCGCGATACATAAATAGTGCTGACTTAATTTGCCCGCCTGTATTTTATTTTGCAATCGCTTTTTATTTATAGTATTTATTACGTGTTTTTCTGTTTTTTTATTATTTTCCAGAAAACAGGAAATGCCTGGACGTCATAGCTGCCTGTGCAACAAATGTCGTCAGCTTTGCTAGAGCAGCGCCGGAATCTGCACAGCATCCTGTCCATCACCTTCGAATTGTCTCCGAACTGCTGCTGTTGGTCATATCGATGAGTTCTTTTTTCGATTAGTCTCCGTTCGATATGTGCTCATATGAGTGTAATCAGTAAGATATCCCTGCGCGTTGATCGATTTGATCGATACTGATCGGGCGATGCTGAAAATGTAGACTGCAGTTGCACTTTTATAGCATAGAAATATCCGTGAGAATTTGTTTTCTGTGTCCGTGCGGTCGTTAACTCTGCATCGCCGGCGAGAATGTCTCTAAAAGCAATTCAGCAGACTCAATCGGCAGGTCCCATAATGAGCCATAAAACGGCCAGTGATTTAGTGACATCGGTCAGTTCAGCTGGACCGAATAGTGGCAGTGGTAAAGTGAGTAGTAACAATAATAATAACACGATAGTGAGCAACGGCGGAGTTTCCGCCAGTAAGCAGCAGCCATCGTCCCAGCAGCAGCAGCTCGGTTCATCGGTTGAACAGCAAACGGCGACGGGGAAGAAGTCGAGTGTGAATGCAAGTCGCGGCAATGGCAAAATCCAGGCCCCCTTGCCGCCCCCTGCATCGGTGACCACAACCACCGGCGGCACAGCACCTGACGCTCGCGCCAAGCAGGTGCTAAAGGAGGCGGTCGACGCTGTCGTCAACAGCTTCGCCAAGCATACTCAAGGATACGGACGAGGTGAGTCCTTTTTCATGTTTGTCAATCTACCATGGCACATTCAGCTAGGGTTCACACAACCCCTTCCTGGTACTGATCGTCCATTGCGGTCATTGCATCCTTATCAAAACCAGCGTCTCTATTTGCATAAAGTTGGCAGTTCACGATCGGAATTTTTGCCAAATGCACGTGAAACGCTGATTAATTATTTCTTTACGACTTGATTTTGATCGTGGCTCTGACTTTCCCTTCCCCTACTTTGGAACTAATTAGATCTAATTGTGATTGCACAGCGAACGAGATTTAATTGTTTGCCAACAAAAAAACTTACTACTGAAAATGCAAAAGCGGAATCACGAAAATGCATAATGTCACCTTCCCCCATCCCTTTGAGATCGGAACCGGCAGGAACTGACGGTAGTCAAAAGTTTCAACGATTTTTTTTGTAATTTGCAGTTGTGTTCCGTGTTTCGGCACAGAAATCAAATCGGTTTAAATTGATTGGCACGTCTTGCAACTCTTTAGATGGCGAACGAAAATGCCCTTCGGTAATTTCGTAGTACAACAAAACAATTATTAGGGGTTAATTGCAGCCAAGGCATTAATATTTCTATCGTTAATCGCAGTTGGCAAATCTCTAAGAAAAAAAAAATTAACGTGGTGGAAAATAGCTTTGCTGATATTGTTGCAGTTTTTCGGAATCATGTGAAACGGGCACAAGCATTTTGCGATTCAATGTAACGTAATTGTCGTCTCACATAATACTATAAACCTTTTTATTGGAATCATAAAAATACTGGGAATGAATTAATTTGAATTCGTTGGTTTCTTTTTTTTTTTTTAGTTTATTTTTGTACCTTTTGATAACCGGAATAATACGTGACTATGTTTCTTCATTTGTTGTCATATTTTATTCCTTTATCCTTACATCATAAAGCAAAACATTATGAAATATTTGCAAGTTGTATTTGCGATTTTCAAGAATCAGAAATTGAAATCTTACGCGATATCAATTCGTCTATCAAAGCAGGATTTATTGTTTCAAGTGTTTGCACCGCTCCTAAAAACCTTGTTAACAATGCTAACAATATTTTTCTGATTTTGTTAATCGAATTCCACCTTCATTTACTTATATCAAGTGACTGCGCCCACAACAAGAATCATTTGGTTTACTATATTCACGCTAAAAGTATCACTCGCCAGCTCGTTAGAAATCTGTAATAACGAGATAATGACATTGCGCTGACCGCAACATCTGATCACAAGATCATTAAGCGTGTAATAATTTCCACTCCAAATCTAGAATGTTCCACATCGGGCGCAACCAGGATTTGTGGCCTTCTAGGCTCACCTTGTTAACAATTTCCACAGTGCATTGTTCTGATTGAAATATTTGTCTAATTGTGGCCATTTGTCCAATGGATGCCAAGAGAGCAATAAGGGTTTTATGCCAATCGTCCTCTGGGGAATTAAATGTTCACTGAACCGTTGCAACTTGACTGCAAGCGTCATAAAACACTTTTGGGCCATTTGAAATTAATGGTCTTTGGTCACAAAAGTTAGTCGGCCATAATAATTTTTGCTTGGCTAAACAAATAGCCTAAGGGATGACGCACGTGCTCCTCTACACCGGTTTGTATTTCAATCAACCACCAAATCTCTCGGCCAGTAATTAACGATTTGGCCTCTGCCAGAAAAACGAAAGCACAGCCAACGTCTGTCGGACCATAGCAAACTCGGAACTCCAAAAATATTGAAAACTAAATAACAACTAATTTCCGATTACCGAAATACGAGCAGAGATAAAGGTCACTCGAATGTAACCAGGAGGCGAAAGCTCAGAAACAGAAGCAGCAATCGCCCCCATTAAACATTAAAGTGCACCAGATGCCTGTAATGGTCTTAATTTCCGCGTATTAAGTAATTTTCAATTGGTGAAAAATTAGCGTCTTGTGTTCCCTCCACGACGTCTCCGCACTACCGCAACCCTCTCTCCGAGTACCGACACTGGCAATGCAACTTGGCAAAAATGCAGCATCGGCACCACAGCCATGTATCCGAGTTAAGTAGGTGCATTCCTTCGTAGGCCCCTCGACAAGACGGCATTACTGAATTTCTGGTCTGCGAATTGAACTCAAAATTTTACGTGAGCTTAACTTTAAGATTCGCGCACGAATGACCTCTGACTTTGGTATATTATCCATTGGGGTTCCGCTCCCCCGATCGCGGACGTACTGGTTTTAACTGCTTGCATAAAAATTAACGACTTGCGGAGGCGGTGGACACGGACACTACGTTGGTCGTTTTTGACAAGGAAATAATCTTACTCTGCAGATAAAAAGAGAAAGTTTCATGACTTTTATTTTCTACAATTTCAGACCCTCGCCACCACCAATAAACCGCACTGAATTCCCTCTCAGCTGGAAACAAGCGGCCAAATTGCTTCCCGATTTAACGACCATTAATCTGCATTTGCCTCTCGCATTATATACATAAACAAAGGATGCTTTTTCTTTTCAATATTAAAATGTCGCTCGCCTACCAGTTCCCGCAACCTACGGCACCCGTAGAATTTTATTATAGATAATTGCTGGTGTTACTGTTAGTCATTGGTGGTAAATTGATTTATTGCCAACGCCAAGTGTTTACCGGAGATGCCTGCATCTGCATGAGCATCACGGAAAAATCCTTTATGCCACTCTTGTTTCCGTTTAAGGCTCCAGTATAATTTAGTGGTGTATCACTATAACCTGCCCTAAAATCCTTGCAACATCTTTACTAGGTACTTTTTATACAAATTGCTTGCAATAATTTGTTTTGAATAGCAAATTATAACCAGTGAACAATAAAAGAAATGGTATACGAAAACATTTAATGGCTGCTACACAAATATTTAATTGTATAAAATTATTCTAATGATAAGTGCTTCACAATAATGCATACCACTCCTCAGTTTTTCTATTAGGTTATTTTTATTATTTATGTTATCCAAGGAATACTTTAAAATAAATAAAAAAAAAGTCTAAAACAAACAACCACACGTTGCACTTTGAAATAAAAAGTAAAACGACTCGAGGCAAAAAAAAAGGGCGATTAATTCGTTCATCTACGACAAGTGCACATTCCGTTCTAAAACATTTTCTCAGATGCCTCCCTCATTTCAATAAAGTGTACATAAATATGCATGCACTCAAAAACGACCAAAAAGTGCAATACGTGCTCCGGGTATTAAAGCACACTCCAGAGCTCAAGCGATCAATTTTGATCTGAATGGATGTTCTTGAGCGTCTACTCACTAAAAAATCTGCCCAGGAAACTTGATAACTTGTCAAATACTTAAATTTCTTGAGACATGAATGAGGATACTCCCAGGAGGCTATGGCTTTTGATGTTCACCGTGCTTTTGAAAATATTTTGTCCTACCAAAAACATGCATTTGTGACACCAGGATAATGAAATTTTACGCATAACTAATTCCTGATTGCTGTCCGAACGCGGCGTATTTCTCAATCGATCGCTGGCCGTTCGCGTTTTCGTTATCGAACGTGCATTCATGGAAGCGCACTCCACCGTTTTCATTGTCATCAAATTTCATTAGACCCCTTTGGTTTGGTACATGAGCTATGTTTGCGATGTAATTCAATAGGGATTTTTAAAATGTTTCTTTGTTGTTTTCTGATTTCGTTTTAGAGTGTTCTTATTTAAAGTCGCCTACTCTAAACTCAGGACGATACATTTAAACCAATTTTGAATTAATTTGAAGCAATCCTTTACCAAGAATGGCTACTCCTTCGATCCATAAGATAAGGTAACGTAGAGAGAGATCCCCAAATGACTTCTAGCTTTATTCCTGAAACTCTGACTTCTGTGACAAAAGTCAATTTAATAAACGTGAGATTCCCGGAGGAGCAGCCGTCTAAAGAATGTTTCCAATTGTGGCTAGCGCCTTCCAAATACGATAACTGTTAGGAAATATGTAATAATACTCACTAATTATACGATAATAAAAAGGGGAATTTTCTCGCGCACACCTGAACTACAGAACAAAAGTGGGGTCCCCAGAGGCACCCAGCTCCGGCCCTTATTAGTTCAGGTGAAATTCAGTGTCTCAGCGGACGAGGAGCAGCGGCCACTTGGTGTCCAGCGAGCACATACCAGTCTATGACACGCACTCATTAAAGTAGTTGGAGTTGATTGAAACCTGCGCAAACGGCTGTTTGGAATCATAGCATCTTGGCAGGGCATCAATTCCGTGAATTGAAGGAATTCCTTTCATCCACAAGTCAAGATCGCGTTCTCGGAAAAACCAGCGTGAAAAATGGAAACGGTGGCGACTCGCAGGGAGAATTAGCACAGGATAAACAGGTGTCATTTCATGACAACAGCTTCTGGATGAGAAGTGTTGCACAACTGAAGGGTAATGGAATTCGATCACGAAATCGATACGTCCAGGAGGTTGCGGAAGAGTGTACTGTAGTGTGTATATACTTGTACCTATATAGTGTGTATACTTAATACTTATGCAATATGCATGCACATTGCACACTGCACAGGCTTGTTTTAAGAGTTTCAATTGTGCTGCGAACTACTGATATTAATATCAATATCTTACACTGGGATTAGTTGACAAATAATTTTGTCCACAACTTACAGTTAAAAGGATTTAAATAATTGAACAATCCGAAGATGAACGAGTATCAAAATTGTACAACACGGTGATCCAACCAATAAAATAATAATAATAACAATAAATCAACTGAAACAAAAACGTGTTTTACAAAACTCCTACGTTTTACTTACGAATCAAGAAAACTTTCCCCCAAGATCTCTGCTATAAAATTCAAAAGGAAATCGTGACAATTTGTCTTTGTCGCGACGATAACCGGTCCATTCATTACATCTCTCAACCTGATAACGAACAAGCGTTTCCCTTGTCATTTAAATTTCACTTCGGAAATGAAATTTCCCACACAATACCCCAAGAACTAGATCTGCAATTGCAGTTCAGTTGCCACTTGCCAGATGAAAATTTCTTTAAATGGTAATGAAAAGAAAATGGAAAATTCTGTTTGAAATGCGACGAGAGGCCGGGAACCGATCTCTTTTCTCTCTTGTTATGACCATGTTTAACACTTTTCTTCGTTTGCGAATTTTCGAGATGCATTTGTACAATTTCCCTATTTGAGATTTTACACATGGTGGCTCTTCTCCCGATCGACGATCGTCTTCAGACAACTTTCTTCTGTGCAGTCTTGGATATATGTTGGGGACAGCATTGTTGGTACCGCAGCACTCGAAATTGGATAGATGAGCGTAAAATGAACGGATGCAGACCTGAAACATGGCTACATGATCAGCTTCTTTGTTGTCATGGGCTCGGCTCTCGACGGGGGCTCGACATGTGTTTGTCATTCATCGGCATAAATTGGCGTTATGCCTTAATTAGGGGGAAACTAGTTGCTTGGGAAGCATCGCTCGTAGACTTGAGCCAACAGCAACAACAAACAGCATCCATGTGATTCCAGTCAGAAGCTGAAGGCGTGTTCGATGTCTTAAGTGTTGAAAAGAACTCTCGGCGACTTCTGCACTGTGGTACTCGAATATTAATCGATCACGATCTGTAAGTTTCAGTTATGTAAACCGACAATCCTTTACCGCCTTCCAAAGTGCGTTCATATCAGCAGAATGTTGATGATTGACTCACGAATTTCCGCATAAAACTCCGTTGGCCAGAGAGCCCGGCTTTTAGGACCAGTGATCCTCAATAATGTCTTACTTTTAAGTAAACAGTAAATATTGTATGATTTATGGGAACAGCACATTTGGAAAAATACTATATTTTCAAGTTCAAATTTTTGGAATATTAAAAAAATGAACTTACATTTTAAGGTAGAAAACACCGCAACAGGTTTTTAGCAAAGGGCCGTGTCTTAGATCCCTTGTGAAAGGACGAATTATCTAAATCAACTAAACATTACCTAACTCGTATTCTCTGCAAATAGATGAAAGTTTTGTCCATTCATCTGCAATGAATCACTTCAGTTAAAGCCGAATGAAGAACAGTTGTATTTCTGCAGTGCTTGCCTTGATATGCACGGAGTCAGTTCTTCGCCGTACCTGACAAAAATAATGTGCATAACGCTATCAAGTGATGAAAATGTGCAAATTTCGTGGTTGAGTTTTTTGGCAATTGATTTCTGTGCACTTTGCGGTATGAAATCTAAATTCGGATTTTATACTGCTTGCGACTGTGCAAACTCGGTAACAGACCATCACAAAGTACTAAGCACGGAATCGCCCAAGTCGTCTTCCTGTCTAGATCACTTCAATTAACTCTTTAAGATGAAACTCTTAACTCGTTGACATTTACTTCTGACAGATTTTGACGTCTCAAGGTGTGAAATCCTTAGCGAGCAAATCACTCATCCTGCCTGCATGAGACTACCTGTTACGGTCACAAATTACTGGCAGCTGCGTCACAATTCTCAGCGACATAAAAGATGCCGTGACACGTTTTGCACAGCTTCCAAGGATTTGATTTTAATTGCGCAAATAAATGAAATAACTGAATGAAAGTGTAATTGATGGTGACACGGAATTGTCATTTAGACGGATGCCTGCAGTCCTTGGAGCCTAGACCTAGATCGGTACGTGGAGCGAGCTTTCAGGCTAGCTGCCAGCCTGTCAACAGAGAAGATAGTCTAGCGCACAGAATCATTGCACAGCAGCATCTGAACTCCACGCGCATCCAACAGGAATTTTTCACTTCGGTGTAGAATTTTAATTGACTGTGACTGGACGAACGATGTCTAGGTGGAGGAAGATGGAATCGTTTGCAACAAATGAATTGCCCAGTATAGGTGCAATTGTTATTCTCGGTATTCACCGTCGGTCTACCTGCAGCATAACAGCAGCCTTGAGCTGAAGACAAGATTGGCCAACTGTTTGGCTCTCCTCACATTTGCCGAGGGAAAGACTAAAGGTCAGTCACAAGTCAAATCACGGGGGACAATGAAGAACTTGACAATTTCTGTGCCGGAGCCAATGCACCGCTCGACACTCGTCGTCCCCCATTCGTTGGAAATTTACCGTGAAATGACAGAAACAAGGGGTCAATGAGATGATTGCCCGGTTCTCAACGGGTCTTTGTTCAGGAAAATTCTCATTTTTCACTAATGACAAAATAATGAAATTCCACGCGTTTTCAATGTCTCCTGCGAAGAGCTGCTCGCGCAATGGAGGTTCCGCAGTCGCGGTTTTCAAATGCTTTCAAACTGACTTAAGACTACGAAGACGACGAGACTGGGCTTATGAAAGCCTCCAGAAGAAGCAGGGGGAGACAGAAAGTGTTCAGGTGTTAACAGCTTCTGAGCAAACGAATAGAAATATAATTTAACGTGGGATTTACGTGATATTTAACTGTTCTAAAAATTTTAGCAAGCACTTGTCATCGAAGAATGCCATTTTGAAACATTTCGAATTGGAACACGGCGCATTCTTACATGGCCTTCGTGCAATGATTTCAAATAAGAACCTTTATTAGCAACGAAATGGAAAGTACAAAATGTTTTTTGTTACTGCTTTTGAAAGATTTATATTGAAGAAGACATTTCTCAAGAGTTACCTTACATGGATCAATCGCATAGTTATTTACATTTTTCTATAATTGTTTCCCCTATAAAATCACAATGATATTTTAATACATTGAGACTTTTTATGAAGCAATTAATGCACATATTTTATGTGCTAATTAATTAAGGAACAGGAAACTTCAAAAGGAAGCACGGTGTTAGTCTTTATGACTCGAGGAATTCGTACTCAGCTTCCTACGAACAAGTCCAATGATGTCATCAAAATCGATTTCATTTCATCCTGTTTGAAGCTCTAATTGATCCTTTCCCTTCCAGTGGAAATACAATTGGCGAATAACCATCAACATTTTACGACTCACACATCACACTGACTTATCGACCGGCGACCAATCTTTTATGCTGACCACTGGCATCAGGAAAAGGCAGCCGCAAATGTTCGGGAAACAATTGAGTACGAAGGTAGCCCGTGCGTCGGTCGGGGCCGCCCTGTTGGGTCGAGGCTCGGTCAGCAGACGGAGAAAAAGTGAGTAATCACCGAACAACCGTTAGGTCCTGCATATAAAATTCTTATTAAAAAAATCAAGTATGTACTTTCGGCGAGGCGTTGATGAAGCTGACCAATGTGCTTTATGTAAACGACAACGGGGTCTCGTCGGCCAGCGTCCTATGAGAGTTCATAAATTAAAGTCCAGGGTTCAAAGGACGCATTAATCAGTCACAGGAGACAGACGAAAGGAAGATTATGTTTGTGTCCTAAATTCCGCGCTGGACAACGCGGCGGCAGTTACTACGTCGAAATGAAATGCGCTCTCAAGGCTCTCCCCCAGGGAGCCCTACATGTGAACAAACCACAGGCTTGACTTGATGCCACCAAGGGCTATGGAAGTTGGCCGTGTAATCAGCGTTTCTATGACCATATGTGCAGTGGGCTTCCCCGGCAAGTACCAGCTGATGGGGGGACAACGCGGTCAGCTCGCGGAAAATATGTCGATTTGCGAATTAAATCCCCTCAAACGGTACTCTGATCATTGGAAACACATATACATAAAGTGTTGGCATACTGGACGCCCCATTCCATTCCCCATAACCAGATTAAGTACCAGATAGAAGAGCATCGCCTAACCTACAAGCGGGCGGCCGCAGGAGCCGGAACGAGTGGAGCCGAGGCCGGGGGCGCTGTCCACACCGAGGATGGATTTCTTTTTATTACCTTTTGCGCCATTTTATGCAACATTCGGTATGTGTTGGATATTTTTTTTTATTTTTGAGACCGAGACCGGGATATGACTTTCTGGGCGGCCTTTTTCTTTTATTCCCACTTTTTTCCCGTCGCCGTCGTTAGTGGTAATGTTGTTTTATGTGGGACCTCATTTAGAATATTGGAAGTCGAGCGTAAAACCCCACTGGATGCATGCGTCCCATCTGTGGGTGTGTGCATGGTCGGCCAGGACGCTCGGATGCTGAATGCTGGCACGAAGGCGTTTATATGGGCATCGGGTTTTATTGGACCAAGTTGTCCCGATTAACCATCGTCACTGTATGAGTCTGGGATAAATCAATCACGTCCGATGGGATAAGCCGCTACGTGTGATTTGATCGAATCTTTCAGGAAATTGATTCTGCCTATAAAAAAAATTTTAACAGTTATTAAAACATTAATCCTTTTTGCATCGGATTAGCGGAACGGAAGGTACATTGGTTGGTTGCAGGGGGGTAAAAGCAAGTTTCAAGAATGTTACAGTAATTAAGGTGCCAAGGAAGAAATGTGTGTTAGGACGTCCGATCGCAACCCAGGGGAATGCATTTTGTTATCGGGCCTATTCATCATCTGTCACAGCTTCTGTTCGCTGGGAGTGGAACACATTTAATCGGTGCCACCAACAGGGATCGCCCGATTGGAGCCTGCCGGGCTCTCAATTACAAGAAGTCATATGATGTGAACTTTATGAAAATTCAATTAAAATTTTATAACCAGAACTTTAGACAGGAAAATATTTACATTGATTTTACTGTTAAGTGATTTACACTCAGCTTTAGGTAATAAGAAATATTTTCCTCTGATGATAAACAGTCCGGAGTTAAATACGAGTAATATATTATATTTTTTTTTAAAGATTGCCTTGAAGAATTCCTATGAAACCATTTGGAATAATAACATCACTCATGTATGTAAATCGAATCATGTTTGACTTTGCTGTCTTTCAATCAGAAGTTGTCGTTAAGGAACTCAACTAACGAACTCTATAATATATGTTATATGCTAAAAGTTGTTATCTCTGGGTAATTTATAAGTCTATCTGATTTCTGATCAAATTAATTGCTACCCTATTTGACATTTCAAATCATTTCAATTTCCTTACATATAAAGTACAACATTTTCAAATTTTAATTGCCCTCTTCTGTTATCTTTCATATTGGATACAATTAATCGATCTTGTGACAAATCTGCTGATTCTACTAATAGGATGATGGGAAATAACAAAATGTAATTCAATAATAACAATTAGTTCTTCGGGATTCGTTTTTTATGTATTTTATGTTTTTAAGTAAGTTCAACAATTTTAACAGAAAGCAATGATTTTTAAATTTGAAATGCGTCCATTTTGGTTTATTATTTCTAATAATAGGCCTTTGAAATCGAGCGCGAAAAAAAAAATTATAACCCCCCCCTCAAATTTTTAAAGTTTTCGTTTTGAGACATGTAGATTTCAAACAACGAATAAAAAATTGAGGAATCTATAGTAATATTCAAAAAATCATATTTCCCAAACTATTCGAGGTATATCCATGAAACTCCGAATATGCAATGCTCCAATATTACTCAAACCAATATTTTTTTTGCATGCTCAAATAATTTTTTGAGTAATGAAATTTTGAATTTTTTAACACGTTATCTATACACATTCCTCGCGCCTAAGAACAAGACGAATTAAACGGGGTGGTTAGGACATCGGGCTCTTAACGTAAAAGTCCACAGTTCGAATTTCTGGCGGGTAGTGTTTTGTTTTTTTTTTTTGGCGGAAATAATAAATCCATGTGTGAAGACTTTGCAGTATTTTTCCAATATTAGTCGAATAAACATTTAGCTAGTACTTCTAGTTCCAGTGATAGTCGCTTTTATACTTTTTAACCAAACACAATTTCATTTCTATTCTGCTATCGCAAACTTGAAATTTCCTTACGAAAATCTAAAATGGCAGATTTTAGTGGCATCCTCAACCCGTCGACATTTTGAGAGGCACCTTTGTTTGTGATACTGTAACTTAACAACTGCTAAACTTTGCACAGCGGCGACTTTCAAATACTTTGTAAAAGGAATAGTTTTATTTGAGGTTGGCGATCTCGAATGAGCTAAAAATCTAATTAAAACAATTATAATATAATGCGGTCTCATTGCCTCACTACTGTAAAATCATCATTTTCTTAAGTGTGGCTAAAAAACTAGCTAAACGACATCGTTTTTTATTCCTGTACTTCCCTGTTTATCAACTGCAAATTATTAAGTGGTTAATAAAACAAAGCAAAACATGCTTTTTACATACTGCTTGGAATCATTTAATTCCCATTGCCCTCTACATGATCGACTGTGCTACAAAGTCGTACGTATTTCTTAATATTATTCATCTCCTGAGAACTCAGAACACTAAAATTAGTAATTACTATTTTCAGATTTTCAACGTACACTCGAAAAAGGGAAAATCTAAAATAGTCAGATAAACATCATCTGTGATTTCCGTTTCCCACAAAAACGTAAAGTGATCATGGTCGGGTGCAGGAAATTTTGCTAATCCCATTCCACTAAATTAAGTCAGCAAAATTACCCCGTCACTTCCATCTCAATGTTAATGGGCCAATTAAAAACAATGTTTATATTGGATTTATTTACATGACCGACAGTAAAGGGTGAGGGGACGTGACGGCGGCGGTCCACTTATTAGACGAAGCAGTGTCAATGCAAATTGACTGCCACCAATAAAATGAGTGAAATGAATCGCAATTGGTCGAATGCGTGAGTGCGTTAATAACTTTATTTTCCCGATGTGCAGGACTTGCATTATGATGGAGGACGTGCGGTTTACGGAGGGAAGGGTTTCTGCAGTGATTGCCATTCGATGTAGTATTTGAAGGACGATTGAACGACGCATGTCTTTCTAGTACTGCATCATAATCTGTTTGCGCATTCACCCTTTTCCGGATAGGAAGGTGGTACTATTTAACATACTCGAATCTGATTTCAATTCGAGTTTAATGGCACGAAATAAAATTGTAAGCAATTGAAAAATTTCACGTGGTAAATGTAATGAAGCTTCGTGTGAATTAAAGCTGGGGACACTTGGGGCTGATAAGATCTCAGCATGTTTAACTTGGAGGTGTTAGCAGAAATTTTTTTATGGCATCCGATATTTATAGCAGATATTCGTTGGATTGTAAAAAATAACACAAGAATCATTCGATATAATTAATTCATCAATGTCGCCTAGACGCCCACATTTATTTACATATTTATTTTTAATGCACAGATTCGTAACCCTTTCCGTGAATCTTCTTCATTCTGCCATGTTATTTTGATTAAGACAAAGGTACTATGAAGCAAATGTTGGTAACTGAACATGTGTAATTTTTATGAAAAACAATATGTTTTCCAAAGTATGCAGGTATGTATGTACTCGTATAATTTGTTAATGATTTATATCATTCATTAAGCAGATCATAACTTTTTCGATTACAAGTCACATTTTATGCAGGGTTAAAATTGTGTAAAGCGATCCCACTAGAACCACAAGCTGACATAAATTGCATTCAAGTCACTCCCACATGTGCAGGAGATGACAATGGAGCGAGATGATATACACACACTTCATACGTGGACAGTGGACACCGGCAAGGAGTTAAAGCCTGGCAATTGCTAAGTACCGCGGCAGAGTCCGCGAACCACAACATACCCCTGCAGCCGTGTGTGAGCTCTTGTGCATTTTATCCGGTTTTATCGCTCATCAATGCGTACAGTTTCCGCATGTGATTAAGCTGCATAGCAATGGACACTTCTGCCTGGCACTGATCTCGATCTTGACGTTAAGAGATTTGCTTTTTTGCAGGGAAGCCTACTTCTCATTCTTTCGCCGAATCGGGGCTCGGGCATCTTATGGGATCATTTCTGTTTAATCAAGAGGTGCATGACGATAAATTATCCTTAAACTGAAGGAGGTTAATTAAATGATATGTGAATGCCGTCTCAGCAGTAATCAATAATGGCGTGGGTGTTGGGCCAGCGCAGTCACGAGAATGCAAGTCATGTTAAAGGAAGAAGCGATTTGGGACGTGCATTTTCTTTAATTTGTCTTGCATTCATCTTAATAATTGAGCACAACGAAAATGCAGTAAACGCAGACTTTCTCCTGTCGGGGTACTCTCTGTCGGTGTCCATTAACTCATCCTGTATCTTGAACTGTCTGACAAATGGCACTGTCCACAGCGAAAAAGAAAAGTTAACAAAATGACCCCTTTCGAACGCCAACTTATAACAGTTTACGCCTTCTTGCCTTGAAATCAAGGAAGCCCTTTGTAAATGTTCGTTTGTTAGATTGCTCCAGCAGCCCTCGGAGAGGCACTGAAAAGAGTATACACAGAATGGAAGGGAAAAAACGAAAAACGAAAGAAATATAATTAACCTCATTTTCCGTTAACATGAAAGTGGATGATCCTCAAACAAATGAATAAAGTTCGCTTACAATTAGAATTATAAATAAAGATCCAGTACTGGAAGAAAGGATAAGGAACAGCTTAGCTATAGTTGACTGACACTAATCTACGATCATGGGAACAATTAATGTATGTGCTGAGATTGTTTTAGAAATGCATTAATTAAACTAAACTTCTTATGGAGCCACAATAGACCCGCCTCATTTGTCCCCACATCAAGGCACTCCATTTTTCCTGCGCCTCTATTGGTAACTATTAAAGTAGTAATCGGGCTTAATTGTCAGGAAAGACCTTGGAATATTTTTAATATTTTAAACTATTCAAATAAACAAAAATCCCTCCAATTGTTGATGCGGAAAAAAATGAAATGGCTGATTTACGGCGCTAACAGAATTGAGTGCCTATCGTATTAGCTCGAGTTTAATAAGAATTATAAATAATCTAAAAAAGGAAATCTATTTGAGGGCAACAAATTATTATTAGTGAATTTGTGAACGGGACGACAAATATTTGTTCTGGACATTCCTAGGCCGGGACTGGTTCGTGTCCAGTGCTACTCGCAACGAAATCACACCAACAACAACTCCACATTTTGTAATTCCGCTGAACCAAATAAGCATGTAAAATGTTCATCGTACTACAAGTGTTAAGGAAATAAGCCTAATTAGCATAAATTATTAAGAATTGCAATTATCACTTAAGTGGTTAATGCATTCTCTCTACTCCTTCCTAAGAGGATTTGCAAATATTTTCCTGAGATAAACAAAATGCATGTGTGCCTCACCGATCGCGATGCACAGATTTATGAATTTTTCATGAGCGGCGAGGGGAAAGAAGGAGTTGCCACGTGAGATAATAACTGTCTGAACCTACAAGTGACACTCGCCGGTAATGCTGAACGAATTGTGTTGGGCGGACATTCGATGTTTGATGGGATTTGAAAGCAAACATTTTTGGAAAAATCCATTCCAGGAAAAATGAGGTGGCTCTGTTTGCATTCGTTGGTGTATCAACATTCAACATGGTTCAACAGCAGACTGAATCAACAAGGGTCAACAGAAAAGTAGCAACAGTGTTCAGATCTTCAGAAAGAACTATATTTACCCTTATTTTATAAGTGATTTATTTATTTCGTTGTCTATTGAAATCTGTATTACATTGTATCAAATCCCAAAGTTGGCATTGCTAATAATTTGCGCGCCCTGGAAATGTTCTATCACATATTTTTTAAGTGCCGTAATCAACCGTGAATTTGCTGTTATTTTTTGGTAACCATAAAAGCAGTGAAACTCATCCAAGTTTGAATCAATCCCACACAAGATATCAAGACGTCTTTTGCACTGAAAGTTATTGTAGCTTAGCGCACTGTAAATCTGTTCAGTATTTTCTGTATTATTGATTTTCCCTCTGCCTTGATTTTCTTCATGCTTCCTTTTTTTTTGCTTTAGTTTATTTAATCCCTTTGTGTATAATTTTTACTTAATTTTTCTTCCTTCATGCATCCAACAAGTGTCTACACCTGCGAATACAATCACATCCGATACTAATACTTATAAACTAATTTTATTGCTGTTACTGCTGATGCTCGTCTTCCTTTGCAGCCACCGACGAATTATCCGCTAAGGCTAACATAGCGCCAGACAAAGAAGTTTACCTCCTTGAGATGGTCCAAGATGAGACAGACCATCGGGATCATCACTTCTTTTACTCCTTTTGTTTTAATATTTTATTTTCGGTTTTATTTTGTGGTTGCTGCTTTTTTCCACAATATATCGAGAGACCCCCGTAGACTGCACATACATGGCACATGAATTACATGTGCGCACTTTACACCGCAGTTTTGTTTTAATTTTTTGTTTTTTTTTTTAGTTTATGCTTTTTTGTTCGTTTTCATTTTTGTTGTTGTTGCTGGTGATGCAGTTGTTCCTGGTGGTGTTGGGTTGCATTACTTGTAAAACTCCGAACAAACTTAAAGCACTTGAAGCTGACTAACACCGTGGCCTCATCTGCTCTGGAGTTTTCCGCTGCAGTAGTTAGTTTCGAGACAAAACTGCAAAATATCTGTGTGGCCAAAGGATAGCTGTCGGTGCAACAACGAAAGCAACACAGCACAGCTACAATCCCGGTTACCACTGTGGACAAGTATTGGAGGTTTTGTTTAGTTGCAACAAGCAAAGCAAGACTCCAAAAATAATGACAGCAAATAAAAATTGGGAAAGGAAAGAGAACCGAGGCGAACGGAGAAAAGCGGGGGAAAAATAATAAAATAAGTTTATTCTGGTCTTCAGATCAGGGATGCCTGATGCAAAATTTTGATGCGATAATGAGACATTCGCGAATATTCTCTGCATTCAAAAAAGAGATATTATTAGGAATTATCCAATTGGAGAAATGAATTAGAATATAATGATGACTTCGAAATTAAAACTTAGACCATTTTTAGATCCTGTCCTGACTTAACGATATGTTAATTTCTACATTCGATGCTCTACAGAAATTACGTTGCATAAAAAATTTTAATTTTATATTTTTCAAAAATTACATACTTAAACTAAATTTATTGAACAATACAAATTAACAGAAGATTTCTTCAAAGTATTTATAAATACAAAATTTATTTCCGAACCACCCGAATAAACTATTCAAATCGGATTTGTTTTTCGAAAACAAAAGAATTAAGCGACGAACTTTTTCTATATCTGTAAATTTGTTTCAATCAATGCCAGGATTAATCATATATCGCAATGTAAAATATGAAAGTTAACTATTTTACCCTAATTGAGCTTTTGAGGCACTTCAATTCAATGCACCGTAATTATCATTAAATCCATTGCATTCATATTGAAACAGGACAACGTCTGCGTTTACCCGTTGTGATTCAACTCCTTCGTTGCGCAATTAAAGCCATTACATTTAACAATCATCTTAATCATCTAAACCAAACTTTTAACCATTTTGTCCAACGGAAGATGGTTTTCTGTATTCGGTTCTAAATCGTAACACCTACAATCCACGTTGATCGAGCCACACAAGTCGCACTTTTTCCCACTGGCACGAAATAAAAAAAAACTTCCATAATTACCAAGCATTTCTCTTCATGCGTGTCTCCCAAGTCAGCGTTTTGGTTGTGATCAATAGTCAAAACTGTGGACCATAAAAAAATATACACAAGAAAAGAAAAAAGTGCCCAACTCTAAAGGAAGACATCATCTCAATTTTCTGCCAATAAACTCTCAGATCGGTGATTCGAAGTGATCTGGTAACCCAAATTGCAGGTAGATTTTAAAAACGTAAACTCTCTCCTTTAGTTTCACATATGAGGTGAGCGTGATTCGACGTGAATCGAAGTTTTTGTTTGATTTTCAATGTAAAGTGAACATTTTGGGGTTCTTTAGATTTTGATAAATTAACAAAAGTCGAATAGACGAACTCGTGAATCGTTAGCAAGTGTCGCAATTGTGATTTCGTGTTGTTTCGTCGCTTTTAAAATCGGCCACTGACTGATTCGTGCGTTTGGCAAAGTGTACTTCTGGTGATTGTTTTGTTTCTTCATTTGTTACTCGGCTATTGTTCATTGTTGCAAAACCATTGTATAACTCGTTCATGAGCATATCACAAAACCCATCAGTTGAGTGTACCAATTTCGTTTTGGGTTGATTTTTTTTTATTCCTGGTCGTTTGTTCTGTCCCTGCAACGTGTGCACCCACCAATCGGGGGAAAAACCTCTAAATCTTTTCACACCAGGTCATGGAACCATTAAATACCATCTAGCTCACCTACTAATAACTTAATCAAGTCTTGATGACAACCTTTCAATATAATCGGCCTCTTCTTGCCACTTACGGAGTGAACCCATAAACTTGATAAAATATTCAGATGCTCTGGTCGTTCTGCGCACCTCCCCTCAGGCCCTCACACTCACTCTCCCGGTTAACCCAACCAACAGATACAGTCCTGGCTTTATCGCCACCCATACGATGAATCTATGATCTTGTTCTTTCGGAAATTTACAGTGTGTGTTAAATTATCAACCTCTATAAGATGCCGTGGTACAAGAGTGCGCCGCGAGAGAGGCAAACAGCAGAAGTAGTAAACAGAACAAAATAAAGAAATGGAGCCGCTCAAGATTGCCAGGTATAATGCCGAGAGGTGTGCACCTACATGAGAGCTGGCACCACAAAGGCAAACACTGCCTGGGAAGGGTGATTTCCCCCCGCGGTGGACGCGGGCAGGCCAAAGAGCATAAATAAATAGGTTGGGGCAAGTGAAGTAAGTGAAAAAATGAATTAAAAGTTCAAGTCAACCGGCACACGGGACGGATGCAGTGACTGCGCCTGGGAATGCTCACAACAGAGACAACTGCGGCGACGACGCATTAATGCAAAAAACCAGAAGATGCGCGCAGAAATGCTACACAACGATCGGCGCTGGTCCATGGCGGCGGCGGCCTGCAGCATCTTGGGATTTTGTGGCAGTGATGCTCCCCGATGCACACCCAGTCAAACTAGCAGTGCAACCAGTGTCCGGTCGCTTTCTCTTTTTCGCAAGCCACCCCACAAACCCCGTCGGTGCACTCTCGCCCGCATCTCATCCTGCTGCGTTACATCTCCCATGGGAGCCAGGTTGGAGGAGGCTTTTCAGAGTTCATAATAAAAAACCAAATATCAAGTAAAAAAAAAAAAAAAACAATAATAAAAGGAAAAACGAATAAAATAATAATTTCGAGTGGAAAAGAAATCACCGGGAGTTGCATACTAATGCCGCTGCACATCGGACCCGCACAAACTATTACAAAGCGGAGTGGCCCAGGGGAAGTGTCGTCCGGCAACTTTCCAGTCGCCCGCCTTCCGTCAGATTCGTTTCGACCCGACCGATGTCTCTGTTCGGTTTATGGGTGTCATAAGGCCGTTCTTCATTTCCCGACGCATGTCGTTTATCATTATGAAAAATTGTACATTTTCGGTCGATTGTGTCTCCCCAGGGTTGGATGCTGTGCCCTGCTGCCCCCTCCGAGTACCATCTTTCAATCTCAGCTTTTTTGTGTTGTTGTTGGTTTTTTGCTCTTTCTCCACACATCAGAGGCTCACTATCAAACGCGGCGCCCAGCGATCTACTGCCTCTAAACTGCTTCGAGAGATGCGTTGGGCGAAAAAGAGGTAGCCGGGCTTGGCGTCGTACACAGGGCCATTTACTTGATTGGAAATATTTATTAGGTCCCGGAGAAAGATATCAGATACAACACGAATGACATAAATTTCAAGATGTGTTGAATCAATTAAGTGTGTGGATTTTTTTTGTTTTATTATGTTTTTACTACATTTGTCCTATAATTTATGGCTGTTCTTTTTTATTCACCGGTAGTTGATATGAAAACCAGCAAATGGAAATGTTCAACTAGAAAGAAACTCAAAACCGATTTTTGTTATTATCTACAATCTACATATATTTCTTGAAAATGCTATTAGATATCGGAATTTTTTTTAACACTATAACTTGATTTTTGCGTTCTCTTTTCAATCAAACCGTTACCAAGATTAATTTTTTGTGCATATATTTTCGTTCAAGGAACCATTCTCACAATGAATTTTGATTAAAAATTCCGCAAATTTAAAACATTATGCTAAATAATTCACAAAATCACTTTTTATAAACTGCAATATTGACCCAATTTACCTCCAGCAGTGCGCTTTGTCTTTTGTTTTTATATATTTACTGCAGTAACTGTATCGGATTTGTTTATGGCAAAAAAAATTAATATATGTCAACTAGTTTTATAGAAAGTTATTTTGCAGATTTATTTTGAAAACATTTTAATAGGTTCTATAGAATTTTTTAGTAGGTACCTATATGTTTTTCTTTTTGTCAATCAAGTATTCCACAGAATGCGGTGGAATGTTTACTTTTATTATAAACAAAATATTACCTGTAGTTACTATATAGAAAAGTCGATGGAATGATATACATACACATATGTCGAGAGACCGATAGTATATGTTTTCTACTCATTGTCCATCTGAATCAATATCAAAATATATATATCTGCCCTTCCTCTGGCCACATTTGATCTCAAGCTTTCTCACGTTGTGAAGTGTTTAACTGTTTCCTATTGTCGAGGTGTCAAGTTCAAGTTTACAATTACCTTTCCATTCAGTTGTTTTGGCTCGCTTCGTGATATTTAATGGTTCCGAATTCACATCCCAGTTACAACTCGTAAAAACGGTATTTACCAAACGCATCATATCCCACATTCAAAATAACTTTCAAAAACTATCAAATGATGATGGTGTATCCGGAAGAGCCGCCCTTCTGGGCATTACCAACGATCTCTGGACTCTACGACGACGTCGACTACAGAGGTAAGTAGACGTCAAAATATTTGCAGGCATCCATCATCCCGATTCAGCAATCCGATTTATAATGCTCTTAGCAGAAATTATTAATATTTTTGCTGATCCCATTCCATTTTGTTCGCCGGAGGCGTCTCTGTGCTAATCCGTTGAGGTTGTCTACAATCACCCCTTACCCACCCCCTCCAGTGTCGGCCAATTTAATTGAGATAGGTACGTCTCAGTAGATGCTTTTTCTTGTTCGCTATGAAAACTGCTCCGGAGTTCTTGTTTGCTAGTTTTTCTTGATGTCGTTATCCCAGCCGCACAGGATCTTACACTGTTCCACGATTTAATTACCTACCGTGTAATTAGGTCTCTACGAAAGCCGTTCGTCTAGTTAAATGTACATCGCCCACGTGAAACTTTCGCGGTGTCGATTGCCAGTATAAAATCTCATTTGCCGCGTTGCAATCAATCGCGCCCTTTGACTGATCCAGCACAAATTTCCGATCTTAAAGCACGGCTTGCGGTAACTTGAAGTCCTTTCCGCGGTTGCATTTGCCAAATTGATCTGAAGATCGTCGAACTCGATACCGTCGTTAATTGCCAAACAACCAAATAGAGTGAAATGAGGGCATATAAAAACTGCGTCTGGAAGAACAGGTGACGGAAAACCAAGACATTCGGTCCTCATAACTTATAATCTGACTTACATATGCGCGTTTCATTCACTACATACTGAAGTTATGTAAGCAAATTTTGCTAATGTTGCATAATAATAGTCTAATAGATCATAGATCAGTGTAGTGTTGCAAAATGTAGAAAAACTGTTTTTTAAAAGAAGAACAGAACCAAACAA
Organism: Leptogaster cylindrica; assembly: GCA_963082835.1. Lineage (NCBI taxonomy): Eukaryota > Metazoa > Arthropoda > Insecta > Diptera > Asilidae > Leptogaster > Leptogaster cylindrica. The sequence continues at coordinate 19,708,737 of OY720105.1, read as the reverse complement.
ATATGTTACAATGTTCATATATTATGTTGTATATGTTCAGATAAGTTTTAATAAAATAATAATTAATGTCTAGTTAAAACCCTTATTCCTGGTTCATTGAAATATTACCACCCTTGTTCACACCAGAATAGTTTAAGGAAGTTTAGTTTAGGGAAAAGGACAGCCCGCTATTGAACTTCGCCTTGGGCCCCGCAATTCCTAGGGCCGCCATTGCAAATGGGAGCAAAAACATGGTACACTATTTGCCCTTGTTTCATATCAAACGACATTTAAATTTAATTTACAATCATTTATCTATTTTTATTTTTAAATAGTTTTAAAAAAAATCAATTTGAGAAATTTTTACTTATTGCAGCGCTTTTCCTCAGGATGAATGCGATCAGTTTACTGCTCTCTAGATTTATTACTTTAAAAACAAAAGGCACAGCATCCTTAATCATTACCAGTGATTTACTGTTCTTTACAACCAATTTCCGAACCCATTAATGGGTTAACCTTGCTTATAAATGGGTCGTCACTAATAAAGTTCAGTAATTTATTACTGACTCGTCGTTTAAACAATCAAAACATGAAAGTGGGTCGGACGTTCACTTAAGTCCGTCAAAGGGTTCAAAAGGCTTTCAATAAAGTGAACACGTGATTTATTAACGAGCTCCCATAATCTAGTCGAAGTCCTGTTGATATTATCTTGTTCACAGTTCTGTAAACAATAGTTATTTTAAACATTGTGCATAGATTGATTTAGTGTTGATATGTAAAACTCGTGGATTTTATGATCTGATGATCTTAAATCCAATTTGATTGACAATTTTTGGTTGGTCTCAATTAACCTGGAACTGGAAAAGAGTTTTTGTGATGGACGGAAAGCATTCATGTGATAATCATACAATGCAATCTTTATTGGGATCTTCACTTTCACTATTGCTTTTGAAAAACTCAGTTTTATTGGATTGCGAAAGGAAGCTGCGATCGTCGTCACGAATGCTCCGCGCACGTATTCACCTGCTCAGCTCCTTGCGCTTCGTGGCTGGATCCGACCGAAATCCACGCAAACGGAATGCAGTACCCATGGGAAAATGTTAGGCTTATCGGGGAGCAACGATATCCGGTTGGGCAACGAAAGTGAGAAATGTGGAAAAACTTTATTAAAATAAATTGCGATGGTGCAAAATCAAAAATCACTTAAAATTCAAAACCTAGGCACGCTACATTGCATTCGCGAACGGCGCACCAGGAACAGCAGCCGATGCCTATCCGATGTCGTGGCTTTAATAACTCACCGGCATCTGAGCCGCAGACGGCTAAATCTGCCGCGGATGACGCGAAGGCTACTCCTTGGCCGCCCGGATCAGGTCTCTCTCTGTGAACTACATGCACCGTGAAGCGTCATCATCATCCATGCAGCACGGTATAAGATTTAATAGGAATACGCAGATGCAATTATAAGTGCATCTGATATGCATCAAATTGATATGAAGTAGCTGTGAACACTCGGATGCTGGCTCCGAGATTTGATATTGTCGGGGGAAGCGGGGTGCCGGGGAATTATGCGGAATTATGCTCGCTACTATTGGTACATTCTGGAGGGAAATGGATGCGAATTTATGATCGGGAAAGGATTCCGTAGGTGTGTAATTTTCCCCGGCTTAACGATGTCGTACGTCAAAATTTTATGAAAATAATCAATGAGAACTTTATAATAAATCTAAAAATACCAAGAATAAAATATTTTGGGCAATTGAATTTACATTAAACATTGAAGCTTTCAAGAGTTAATTTCACCTCAACTATTCAATTTTCGTATTCGAAATATGAGACTATTCTTATATTTGTCTGTCAGTAGTATTTTTCTTTGTATTAAGAATACCAACATTATCTATAAATATAAAACACGAAAACAGAAATTAGTCCAATCAAAACTTGGGAATCAAAAAATTCAGCAAATTGCTTTCCAAAGAGCGCCGTTTCTCACGCGATAACTGAAAAATAAACCAGGGTCCCGCTCGTCCAGCTCAAAATGGCCTATTCAAGGCAGGATCTTCTGCGGACCGAAATCCAAGAAAAAATGATCTTTCCTCGGGAAAGAATTAGCGCCACTTGACTGATTGCGATTGCGTGTCCGTCCGACGCACTTGAATTTCCGAGCCCGACGACCCGACGTGCTGAGACTGCTTCCAATCGACGTGAGGTGATTTGAAGATCCCGAGATCATAAAAATAGCCGCTAGCGGCAGGAAGATGAATGGACCATGCACACCTAGGTGCTCGCGTTCGTCGCTTATTCGAGATCGGATTCTTCCCATGGTGATGCTGTCAATAAAGCGTCGACCGGAACAAAATCCGGCCGCGGCTCAGTTTCAAAACTTGGTGAGGTGTGCGCTCCATTTCTTGATGTCGCGTCGCTCTTTTTTGGAGACTCGACATCGACAACCCCCATTGCTGAGCCTCATGGGTTTTTTCCTCGTCGCTGTCCATTGTCGTTGAATGATCGCCGCTTGTTGGCCGGGCGCAGTTTTTTATGGATATTTGGTAGTCATCCGCTGGACCGGCTTATCTCGTAATTACAACCTCACCCGATTACTAAGTCATCGCGCGTCTTTGCTGCTCGGTGATCTACAGCCAGACAGACCAATATTCGCGGTTGCGTTGCTGGCAGTCAATCGCCTGAGAATGGGCAGTTACAGAGATTTTCGATTATTTTACCGTTACTATACAGGATTTTAGTTTTACCTACCTGTGCCTGTACCTGTGCCTGTTGACCAGCCACTTTGGAAATCAGTGATTTACAGTTGCTCAATAAATTGCTGTTAACGACAGAATTAACGGCGGCCTGTGAAGGCGAGAGTGTCGCAATCTAATTGGCCAGGAGGCGCTATAAGTCAGCCTCGACTAATTGTGGGACATCGATTCCAATCGTCGGTGATTGCAAACCTCCACCATGCCTGCGATGTCTAAATTCTCCTACGACTTCTCAAGCAACTCCATAAGCCACCAGTTTTGCATTCGATGCCACTGCACAACTGAATAACTTATATTTGTGAGGAAGTAGGAGATGCAACATTCCCATAAAGCGGTTATTCGAAATTATTATCGACTGAAAATATTTAATTGAATTGCTCATTTTTATTTAAAAATGATACTGACTTATTGAGAGGTACTCAATTTAATTTTACCGTAAGCGAAGCCGATCAATTTTTATGTCTTCCTTTCTTAATTTTTTTTCATTCTATGCGGATTTGTAAATATTAAGTAGCTTAATGCCACATTTAACTAGTTTTATTTCTTTACTGATATTTTAAAATCATATTTTTGAATAGCATTTTTAATAGATACTCGTATATTTTCTAGGATCATTGTACAATATGTCAATATTGTACATGAACAACGTTTTCTACTGCCTCAGTTATTGCAAAACTGCGTTCATTGAAATTGTTTGAAATGAAAAACAAATTAAATTTTTTCAATTATTGTAAATCGTTATATTTCCGTATTTATCTCTGTTAAATCTTTGTAAAGTCAAGCCCTACATTTTCCTTTGGTGCCCTTAACATAACATATCCACAATTCGTTTGACGTTGGGAAATTAACGCTTAACCTCTTAAATTGTTACTCTTAGATCGCAAAAGTTCAAATAATGCTCCAGCGCCCTTTTGCTGAATCAGTTACATCCGGGTGCGCAAGAAGTGTCAACCATTTGTTACTGAAATTCACTTCTTTATGGCTCAAAAAATTCATAGCCAATAAATACATCTCCCAAGACTACGTGTATTTACAGACATTTGTTGACCTCTTTAAGATAATACCACTCGGACGGCGGACTTTAGTTTCTTGGACGATGGCTTCACAGAGCAGAATTGACTGCTGGCAAGTGCCGATGGCTGATCGTAAATCACCATCGGCCACCACTTCCGGACAATGTCAGTGTATAATTGAAAATAATTGAACACCAAAAACAAGCTGTCAGCCCGGTGTCCATTAAATTATCACTGGTGAATTATTTCGAATTCCTTCCAGGGCTCGCCTTCTGTCGCGAACAGTTCTAAGCTCACGTGGGGACAGTACCCGGCGAGTTTATGCATCCACGTCAGAGGGTAAGTGGCGATATATCGGAATGCCCTAGCCCCCCCCCCCCCCCCCCCCCCCCCAGGCTCGTGATACTCTCACGTATCCGCGACTGAATCGACAGCTTAATAAATTTCAAAAATTATATCAAAAGTGTGCAAAATTGACAGCGATCCGGTGAGAGTGTGAGGCCCGTGCGCCATTTAAGTCGGTCGTGGTGCCCGCTGACCAGTTTCCCAGCCATCCTTTATCGATTTGCGGAACCGACACGCTTTTCCCGCCCAGAACCCTCGCGAATCACCCAACTCCTAGGCCCATAGCTGGAGCTTTGAGGCACCTTGAACGGATTTCGTGAGCACGCTGGCGCAGAATAGCCCAGCCGTATAATCCAACGCGATCTCCACTAGGTAACCGTCACCTCTGCCCGTCCAGAATCGTTTCCGTGCAAATTTTTCAACAGCATATAAATTGCATAAAATTCTTATCGACAAGTTATGAAATGGTCTGAATGTTGCATTTACTGCACACGGGCCGATGTTGAAATGCAACTGATACCTTTCCGCTGCAAGCATTGCATATAACAGGCTCGGAAATTGGGTTGTTACAAAGTGACTACTGCACTGATCCTATGCAGCCGCGAGGATTTCATTTATCACTTACTTAGTGATGTCAATGAACGGGTTATGAGGACTCTGTTGCAATTTTTCGCCTCATCGCTGTCTCCGCCAGCAAGAATTCACGTGATTGTATGGGTGCAGCTATTAACATTACATTCAATTATTAGCTTAATTCCGGATAAATATGGGTTTATCAACAACATTATTTTGTATTAGAGACAAAACCCTTTTGTGTTGATTCCGAAGCTGTTTTTTTCCAAATTTCATGTACACATGTGTACAATGTAGAATGTACATAGGTACAGTTCTGGTGTTTTTGAAATTTTGCTCCCCCAAAAATAAACATCTTTAAAAAGTATTTTTATACATTTACATGACTAAATTATAAACTGTTTCTTTTGTTGGCAGTTTTACAATTTACAAAAGGATAAACAACTATGTACATTGTACTATTAAACTTCACTTCTTCTATACAAATCTCGGGCATTTAACAATTGCAAATATTTTGTAGTTTAGTTAAAATAAAGTAAAATATCCATAAGTTACTATAAGTATTGAACCGGTAAAAAAGATTTTTAGCTTTCTTTACTTGCAATAGATGTTCGCTAGTTTTGTGGTCAGAATAAAATACATTCTTTAGAGTTTAGAGTCGCTCATCTTATGAGTTGTGACACGCCAACAGATGCCGTTCGGCGTTCCTACACGCTATCAGCTCACTTTCAAGCTACTTCGGATTTACTAATCTTTCGCTTAATAATTCATAGTCGATACCGCAATCAGGTATACTTAATCGCACTAATTAGATTTTATCATTGGTTGTGCAGCTCCACTTTCGGTTCGATTTCCCATCTACATTTGCTCCCCGCAGTCCGCGCTCCATATGGCCTGTCCTGGGTGCAGTTGCATTTGCACGCGATGCAACTAGATAATAGATATGGATGGTACTGACAACATCTAGTCTCGCAAAGTAAGCGTGTGATACAGTTGACCCTATTTTCCTGATGTACAGTTAACGTCAACCCCATCCCCTAAAGTCAAGATCTTTGGTAGAGATAGATATGATCAACCAAAAATTTGTCGAAAGGTAAACCTACTTTTATTAAGATAAACGATGTGATGGTGGAATGTCCAAATGGTTATACTTGTGTTGTGAAGCTGTAAGTAGAACTCTATCATTGGTATACTCTACTCAACCTCGCAAGCATCTAACGCCTTCATTCCCCCCTGTTGCAGTCACCTCTTTGAAGTCTTCCTTTATCCCGCGTGATCACAATCGAACCCGTTGATCTGCCTTGAACCAACGCCGAGAATTCATGTCCAACCTGCTTATGTTATCCCCTCTCGAGCCCCTGATCCTGCACTGTTTGACTATCGCGAATGGTGGTACGCCGCCGATAACACCGACGATACGATCATATGTGATCGTAAATTAATTTGCATGCAATTCAATGCGGAAATTGTTTTAATTAATAACAAAATTTATATTTCGTTCAATTGCTGGCCAAAGGGTGAGCAATCGCGCCGACATGATTGCATGATCCCCACAAAGTATCACGTCTATTCTTTCCACGATCGATGCGCGGTTTTTATCATATTCGAATGACTTTTCCTGGTTGTGCGGGATTGTCAAGCAGTTTTGATTAATTGACTTCAGTGGCCGCTTAATGTACGTACTTCGCGGTCATCTGATTTTGCTCTACCCTCTTCGTTCGGCCTCCTCAATATCCATCAATTAAATCCGTTCTCGGTCGATGCCGATCGCCGATCACCGATCACCGATCACCAATTGTATTGCTGTTTACTCTGGGCACCGATCGTGTATGGTGCAGCTCCTTCTGTCTTTAAGGGCCCATATTCGACAGGATACTCGAGAATAAGGTAGTGGCCGGAGGCTGGTCCCAAATACTGCGAATTGTTATCGCAGCTCTGCCCATCTTTGGTACATGCTCCCAAAATGATGCCGAATCATAACACCTCTCCAGATCGATGCCAAGATAAATTTTTCAGATTGCTTAACCTTCGATTCTTCATGTTTTTTTCTTGATTTTGTTCCAGTGAATGTGGTCGAAGCGCTCCAGGAGTTTTGGCAGATGAAGCAAGCACGTGGTGCCGACCTGAAGAACGGGGCGCTCGTCATTTATGAGTCAGTGCCGTCGAATAGTCAGCCTTATGTCTGTTACGTAACCCTGCCCGGTGGAAGCTGTTTCGGAAGTTTTCAGGTAATTGACCCACAAGCTATTGCTGACAACCAGAGGAAAGTTGCAGTTCGACTTTAATTACACGCGATTCAATTCCTTGCAGAATTGTCCTACTAAGGCCGAGGCACGAAGGAGTTCAGCGAAGATCGCTCTCATGAATTCCGTTTTCAACGAGCATCCGTCACGGCGAATAAGTGACGAATTTATCGAGAAGGCCGTCCAGGAAGCGAGGGCCTCTTTCAAAGGTGATATTCAAGAAGGTGATGGTCCAGATACCGGAATTGGGGCATTTAGGTGAGTACCCTGCGAATTGTGCATAATTGTTTTATTATTATTTTGGTCTTATTTTTTGCAAAAATTCCGGTTGCCGAAATTATCAAAGCACAAACTATTCATTCATCGCTATTTATAAAATTATTGAAAAATTTAATGAATCTATAAAGAATTTAGGTAGTAAAGAAATTTCAATATTAATTGGTGGATTGTTATTCTAGTCGTTACCCAAACCAAAAATGTTTGTTAACCCGCGTTTTGCAATTGCAGGTTTATGTTAGAAGCCAACAGAGGTCGCACCATGTTGGAGTTTCAGGAATTAATGACTGTGTTCCAGTTGCTGCACTGGAACGGCTCCTTAAAGGCCATGCGCGAACGACAATGTTCCCGACAGGAAGTTGTTGCCCACTACTCAAATCGAGCCTTGGATGACGACATGAGGGCCCAAATGGCGCTAGATTGGATCGCTCGAGAGCAGGAGAATCCTGGAGTGCTGGGACGTGAACTGGGACAAGCTGAGAGAGAACTTGAGACTGCACGTTTGGCAGGACGTGAGCTAAGATTCCCAAAGGAGAAGAAGGACATTCTAATGCTAGCACACACACAATTGGGCGGTGGAAACGGTATGACCAGTTAAAACCGGACAACAAGCACTTTCAGATGACTTATTCCCAGATGCCAACTGCCGGCTATTCTAGCTCGTAAGTGTTCAATCACCGATCATGCAATTAATTGATCTATTTTCCCCGTATTCTTTTGTAAGCTAAACATACAGCCATACTGCAATGCCAAACGAACGAAATTTCGTGCATGTGAGCAGGAAGTGAGAGCAATAAACAATAAAACTTGCACATAACTTCTTGATCAACTCTGGCGTTTAAAAAAATATGCTTTCAAATTGGATAGAGCAGTTTCTATCAGTCTTTAAACACATTTTCATCGTTCCCAATGGAATCCAATTCGTTTGGCATTGTTGTTTTTAGATGACTTCTTGTAAAAACGTCTCTTGCACACTCAATACAAATTGCACTCTTTTATCATTATTATTTTTATTTTTATTTAGGTTACAATTAGATTTTACGTCGAGAAAAAGCTCAAGTGAATGTGATTTTTGTTTACTTTTTAGGAAGTAGGATTAGAATTTCATAGTCTTTTGAAGCATTCACAAAATTGTTTTTATTATTTTAAAGTGGAGCTGTTTTATATTTTTACATGTGTACTGAAATTCTGCCGGACAGATTTTGAAATGAACTTACTTTACTTGGTTTTGTAATTGTCAATCAATTGATTTTATAACGCTACTTCTACAGCTCCCACGATTTTCGCCATAAAAGCCTTCACACTTCGCTTCTTTATTTTAATTTAGTCTGAAATGAAAATTAGTAAAAACAAAACAAAAAAGAAAGTTGGACAAAAAGCAATGCACTTTTGTTTAACTCAACGACGAATTTATGATACCCATTTTATCAGTAATTTAATAATTTCTTTTAAATATGTATGTTCGAATATTATTTACTACTGTAAACAGAAAGCAAACAAAACCTAAAACAATTCAATCTGTCTGCAGAAGGCATCCATAAAAATATTTTAATAATAAGAAAAATGTGATTTTGATTAGAAGCTTAGGTTATCTAAATAAGTAATTAGTAAAATTTATAATATGCAATTTTCATAATGCACGATTCCTTTCTGTGAAATACACAAAACATAATAACAAACCCCAAAACAAAACCAGATGAAACACAGCTTGGAACTCTAGAACGATACTTAAACTTTAATTAAAAATTAACTTTTGTATATATTAAATAAATAATAATTAAATAAAAAAAAAGAATTTAATTGTTAATATAATGAGCTTTGGTACCAAAATTTGAGTCTTTGAAAAATCATTGTAAACAATTTAAGAAATTTAGGTAATTAAATTAAATATTTAAAAACAAATTTTTTTAGAACAAAAGTAGTCAGAGGCATTAAAAATAAATTAATGAAAAATTGTGATTTTTGGTAACTTTAGAATAAAAAAAGGATTTTTTTTTCATAAAATTTAAGGTTAACATATGTGTTACACTAATTTTTTAGGTTTTGATTTTGTTTTTGTTTTCTTTAAAATGTCAACAAAATAATTTTAACAAGGAATTGAAAGCGGTTAGGATTCAGTAGAACTGAAAAACAAATCCAGGCTCCGCATAATTTTGTAAAAGATATCAGATTATTTTTATAATAAGTGAAGGAACTATGAAACAAATATTTACAATTTCATTCACTTATTGATTTTAATGTAAAATGCCATTTTGTTACTCTAGTGGAGTGTCCTGCATTTACCGCTAAACTCCTATAAATTGAGTTTTTGTTTTTATATTTGGCTTAGCTTGATAATATATGTTTCAACTATGTAAAAATGAAAATTTTATTTTAAAATAAAATTAAATTCTAAAAAATCGTTGTTTGATTATTTTTATAGATCCTTGGATGATACAAATAAAATTGCAGTAAAAAAAGTTAACTTGCTGAAGTAATCCGAAAACTTGACTACAACGAAATATGTTGTAGAGCTTTTACTGGATCAACAGGAATTTGGGTAAAAAATAAGTTTTATTTAAAGCAAATGTGAAATGTAAACAATATAGTGAACAAGTTTAATTTATTTTAAAAATTTGCAATTGGACTACTTTGAGCTGTGACAAAACATTAAATTGTGAATATTAACTTGAAATACAGTTTGACACAAAGGCATCAACATAACTATATTCTCGCATATTGTCAAAATAAAACATTCCTATTACCTCGATAACATCTCACACTATATATAATTCCAAAATATTAAAGAAGGCGCTAGTTTAATGATTATGCAACAATAAATATAAAAATTTTATTATAATTAGGTATTACTGGTGAAATTTTAATTGAAAAGAGTGAAGTTGTTTTGCGTCAGTTGTACAAACTCAATTGCAGTGTGCAAGTTTCTCGTCACCGACGAAAGGAAAAATTTCCCCGCGGCAAAGTCATTAGCGAAGATAAAAATTCTTAATGGATATTTTATACTACATCACTGAGGTCATTAATGTTCTGTTTAGGGATGTCAACGAGCAACAATGATCAGCATATGGAAAATCAGTCGTCCTAGCCTCTGGGCTCTGACTTCGGCCATCGACCATCTTGAATGTTTATCACAACCAGGGGAAAGGATACAATATCTGAGTATTCCCACATCTTGAGCTCTCGCATCTTTGTATACCTTGAGGGTGTGTAATATCGGAGAAACGGTAAATGCGGTAAATTGTATGTCAGAATAATTAATTAAATATTCAACAAGCATCATGACAATTTCGGATGATGTGAAAAATCCCTGAAAGGAGCCATTCACAAAACAAATCTTGTAATGCAATACCATTAAGAAGTGCACCTTGAACCTCGGTTGCAATCATTAAATGTCGAAGGCTCAACAACCCGAAAATTTTCGCCTTTGTCAATTCAAAACTGTATAATGGCGGGAAAACTGTAAAATGGTACTCCTTAGGCCTGTATCATTTCCATTGCCAGTTGGATTGATGTTCTGCCAATTGGAACACTCGAAGAAATCATTTTCATTACAATGGCGATTGCATCACATCGCGAGGTACGAAACTGAAAGTCGGTCAGCGAGATCTGCACTATAGATGAGACGCGCCTCGTGAGGGGCCAATCAAATATCAAACTGATTAGCGGGCTATAAAAACCAACGAGGAGATGAGCACTTCGTTTGTTATTACTATTTTTATTATTGGGAAAATCTTTGCTCTATGCTGTTAAACTTCAAATAAAATGTTAATAAAATAAGTATGCGTTCCATCCCAACCGAAACACAAGAGATGTCTAATCGCCAACCCTCCCCTTCCCCAGACCATCCAACATTTCCCGTCAAAATGGCAAAAACAGTGGGAAAAGGAGGAAAACGACGAGTCTAAATCAATAAATCAAAGTAACAAGCCTAGTTCTCTTATCGGAGAGTGTGCAGCAGAAGTGTTAGACATCACGACTTTTGAAAGGTTCTCCATCGCAGCTCCACGAAGATCTGTTGGGAGATTACTGAGATTTAGTATCGCGGTCGTCTTGCAGCTTTAACGTCTTACAATTTTTAGCAAAAGTATTTTGCCGATCGAGATGTTGTGATACGTTTATTAGTTTTAGGTTTTACGTTAACTCAACGACAGATTTGGGTTATTGGAAATGGGTTGAAACCGCCATGAGAAGTTACCGATGGAGTTATCCGAGTCCCGAGAGATTGACGATCAGATACCCGATTTCCTGCAAATTGAATATTAGTGCAATTTGGATGTTCTATTTGATGTTTGTATTACTGTATTTGGTAGGAACTGCAGCTTACTGTTGACGATTAACAAATATTGATCGCGTATAAAATACACCTACTCTACTGTCTACTTATGGAATATTGAATCAGCACAAAATAACTGTACCTAATACAATACAGTCTTACAGACATGTTCCCCTTTCTGTATTTGTTCTATTAGATAATTAAACGCCAAAATCTGTTTATTCCAACAGATAGTTTAATCACATAGCTTATAGTCACATGTACAAACGAACAAACTCCTTTGAAATATCATAATAATCAATAACGAATAAAATCCACTCATATCAAATAAAACAAAAACGGACCATGTGTCCGTTATTCACTTCAACCAATTACTGCAAAATGGACCTTCACTCCTTATCAAGATGCCATCTAAATAATCTATCTTCCGCAACGTGAACTTCAGTCAGTGAATCCTTTACATCGATTTATTCGTTCGACTTGTTTTTGTTGAAATTTTTAAATCAATCAAAAACTTGACTTGTCACTGTGAAGGGAAGGGTTACTTGCGAATCCACCGTTGTTGTTCCTTTTCTGAACATTTGAGCGGTGTCAAGAAAGAGGAATACCGAGGACATTGTACCTTTTTAAAGAAAAGAAAGATTGAACGGATATCAAACTATCGAAAGAGAGACCACTGAAAAAAAATACTAACAAAACGATTTACACAAGTAAAACAATTCGTGGTTTGTTAAGAGAGTGCCAAAAACAGAATAAACTGACTACCGTCAAAGGAATTAAATGAAACGCGAAGAGGTGGACCAGGTTTGTGTAAATTGTGTCCATCGACCAAAAATGGTTGCACTGACAATCGCTTGAAATAATGGCTGAATTTAATGAGATGACAGAAATGCAGTCGTAAGGATCATTGGTTTTTGCACACTTCTCTCAGTCTTTTGGGTTACAAAATTTGAAATATAGGTGCGTAATACAATTTTGTGAACTGGTGCATATTAGCATTAGACCAAAGACCACATTGTGCTGCATTTTGTTGAATTCCGTTGATAACATTCTGTGCACTTTTATACAATATAATTACATGGTTTTAAACCTTATGAGATCAAAAACAATAAAATTGTTTAACCACCTAGATATTTATAAGAAATAGAATTTGAAAGAAGTAATGAAACAATATATGTACTCACATTAACTCGATGGTCTCTTGGAATAGGGGCGCCACTTTGCAAATTTTACAGGAATGACAAAAAACGTTTTGGTGGTTTATTAAGAATACTATTTTTATATTCGTATTTTATGACCTTTTATGTATTTCTTAATCAAACATCGCTTTCAACTTGGTATTAAGTAAACCAAACAATTATTTTATTAATTAAAAAAACAGAAACGTGGCATGAAAAAGAAACCAAAAAGGATATTTGTACAAAAAATTAAAATCGCATGCGTCTTGATGTAGGGAATCAAAATTCACAAAAACTTTAAAATTGGAAAAATGGAGCATGCGCCCCTATACCTACTCCTTGAGACCCAATATATTGTTTCTTATTATAAGCATTCACGACTGTGCTTTTCTAAAATAATTATTTTAGTGCGATTTTTATTGTCCAACGTCTCCTCGAGAATTTCGCAATCCTCCTACAAAATGTTCTTTCACTTTGTTGAATGTATCCCTGTCAGAGATAGAAAAGAAATCACCTTAGTTAAAAACCGATTTGTCTAAGTCAAACCATCCCAAGGAACAGTTATAGAATCGGAGGCTTCATCATGCGCCTGGGTACCATAGCGAGCTGGCACAGTTAGAATATACTGAAAATTTTGCCCTTCAGACAGATTACATCAATCAGTCGCGGCTTCCTTGCGCATGGTAGTTGTTTCCAATTTCCTGGCTATCAAACATGAAGTGATTTTTCAACACAAGTCTTCCGTCGTCAAGATCGCGATCATCATCATTATCATTATAATATCTTCCCAGGAATAATGAATCTAAACTGCGACGTTTTAGCCGTCACACTATTGCCACGGCCTTTATGATAGCAGCCCTGGTATCATTTATCATTTAAAGAGGCCTCCAGTTTGATTAAAATGCATTCATTACACCCGGATAGCCTGGGAAGGCTGAAATTCATCTGGTTCCGGCCTAACCTGCTGCCAGCTTCTGGCTATTTCTTGCATAGTGTTTTGCTCCCTTTTTGAATCGAGCACGGCCAAGGAATCTAGTTCAGGTTGTCTATCAGAGTATAATTGTTAAAGGCATGCATGATAACAATAATTACTTGAAGGGTATCACGTCGCGATAATGGACCTGAGCTATTCAAGCCCGAGGACAGGCACTGTCCATGTTCTGTGACATAGACACTCGGGTGCTTAATATGCGTAAATTTTTAAGACCCCAGCTACCCACATGTTCCGTCAGTCGTTAATTTTTTGCAAGGAGTGGTTTAGTGCTCCCTCGGTGATTGATCTCTGCTGATACGGGAAATTTTCATGGAAAAACGGATTGCGTACTCAATTTACATTGTACCCACATTCCACAGGACTTGTTTCGTACGGATCATCTGCACATATAATAGCATCTCAAGGACCGGTGCAACCGTGATTAGAGCCAAAGCCATAAAAATTAATGTCACTAGTTCAAATCTCCCTTTTGCACAAGGAAGCATGTGGCCATCGAAAAATTTATGAAGTTAAATCGCCACACTAATAATAACAGATAATGGCGGCCCTTTCATGATATACTGCGAAATCAGATTTATGTGATGGTGCAAATTCGATGATCCCCAACAGCAGGGCATAAAAGGGTTCGCCGACTTTGAGATTGTTCAAGAAAATTTTCGTCAAGTTACACCACAACGCAACTCGCTCGAACAATGTTGATTGGCGCCAATATTTTGGTGCAAAAAACATGGCGACTGCTAATTAAAATTATTCGGTATGATTAACAAAGATAATGTCCACAGAGAATTTCGAAACGTAAAAACATTTCAAATGCATTCCTGCGTCTGTCAAGCAGCCATCATCATCGAAAATCAAAAACGCCGATCTGACTACATCAATCCAAGTATGTATTGCCGCGATTACAACGCAACTGGGGAGCAAGTGTCAAGGACCAAATGAAGAAATAATTTACTTCAGTTTTTGTGCACGCATCCATCATTGAAAAAGGCTCATTGACCCTTTTCCAGGATGAAATGGGCAATTGGACAATCGTCAAAAGGAGATGGAACCGGAGTGGACCAAACGGCAAAGGGACTGCATATCGACGTATTTTGCGAACATCATAAAGAGAAAATGAGAAATGAATTGTTCCATCTTGTCACAATATGATTTATTTATATGGAGAAGGGTTTTTGCTCGAATTTCTTAAACCTGGGTTCTTGAACTCTCCAGAAGTAGCTCAGTTGCATAACTCTTCGTACCGGTTCGGCGATCGCGAAATAGTGTTGGTGAAAAAGTAAAACAGAAAGGTGAACTCTTTTATTATAGTTTTGAATTTTTATAGTCCAATGTCCAAATTAAGTACATAATAATAAATTAAAATATTTTTTTGTATTTTATATAGATATCTGATATATACATAAATAAGTATATACGTAATAAGTATGTATATAATTAAAAAGTACAGACTGAGATCAATCTAATTGAAAAAAAAAAAATAAATGTTAATTTTACTAATTATTTACACATATTTTTGTTCGTTTCATATCATTTTATGCATGGGAAATTTTTACCTTTTTAAAAAATATTTTCAAATTTAGATATTATAATTGTGAGTAAATATGTTAAATTAGAATTCTTCAATAAACCTGATGTAAATCTAATTCGAATGAATGTTTTACTCATGCATTCCAACATAACATTCGTTTTTTTAAATACATGACATGGGCGTACCTATGTAGGGGCGAAATGACCCCGATCACTTATAAACTGCTATATTATGTACTTTCTGTACTAATTTATCCTTTAATTAGATTTTAAACAAAAAAGAATTCAGTTTTCAGGGGGAGGGAAATATGATGAAATTGATGTTATTTTGAAAATATTCTCTGCCCAAAACCGTCGTGGTTATACTTCAATTATGCTGGCTGGAGCGAGTTCCACCAAAGGAAGAAGATGATATCCATTGACATTTCTCAGCTGTCACATTGATCCGGCAGAATTTATTTACTTTTTTTTACCAATTTCGATTCGAAGTGTTTTTTATAATGTTTCGTAGCAGTAGGTCCTTATTCAAATTACTTGAGGTAATTTTAGTAATACAATATTGTTCATCAGTAAAATTTCTGTTTTCCAGAACTTCACAATAAATGGAAGTAATGCTAAAAAATTTGGGACCACATCGCCTAAAAATCTCGGTCTCATTCCCATTGTTGTTGAGCAGACAGGCAGAGGGGAAAGAGCATATGATATATTTTCCAGATTGTTAAAAGAACGTATAATTTGTGTGATGGGTCCAATACATGATGATTTGAGTTCGTTGGTTGTAGCACAATTGCTGTTTCTGCAAGTAAGCTAAGGCGGCTGTTTTTTGTGTAGCACTAATAATAGTTTTGTTTGCAGTCGGAAAATGGCACAAAACCAATTCACATGTACATTAACTCCCCTGGAGGCGTTGTAACAGCAGGATTAGCTATTTACGATACCATGCAATACGTGAAGCCTCCCATAGCAACTTGGTAAGTGTCGTTAACAAATGCCTAAAAATAGATGCTTTTCGCTTTTATTTAATTTACGGTTTTAGCCAAAATATTTACTTTAAAAGAATTATGAGAATCTTTATTAATGAATAAGTTATTTACTGTTCTTTAAAGGTGTGTGGGACAGGCGTGTTCAATGGGATCCTTGCTACTAACAGCTGGGGCGCCTGGTATGAGATATTCTCTTCCTAATTCTAGAATAATGATTCACCAGCCTCGCGGAGGTGCTGAGGTAATGAATGGAACGTACAATCTACTTTAGCTTACGAATAAATTATTCAAATTTGCTAGGGTCAAGCCACTGATATTCAAATTCAAGCAGAAGAAATGATCAAACTAAAGAAGCAGTTGACCAATCTGTATGTAAAGCACACTAACCAAACCTACGACTGTTTGTTTAATATGATGGAACGTGACAAATTCATGAGTCCGGACGAAGCAAAAACGTTTGGACTAATCGATCATGTTCTGGAGCAACCTCCGAATGCAGTTCAGAAAGATGAACCAGTTCAAGCTTCAGCAAGTTAAGGCAAATAGGTAATTGCAGTTAAATTGTAAAAAATGGGTGTATCGATTGAAAATGTTGATTCTTTTATTTGGGAAAAAATTTGTGTTGAAAACAATAAATATTTTATACAAATGCTATAAAAATTGCTTCTTTTTTTAAAGCATATTTTTTTTTTTGGTTAAACATTTTCTTTTCGAGTTAAAAAAAATTGAAAATACTTGGAAAGGGTTTCTACAAATATGTTTTTTTAATGCTTGTAATCAAAAGAACTAAAGAGCACGTTGGCTTGATGAAGACAAGTAGCGACCCAAAAACAATACCGTTGGACACTACTCCATTATCCATATGTCCATATCTCATATCCAGGATTTCAGTAACTTCCGGAAAGCATAGTTGTCATTTTCCTTGGTGCATTGATTGGATTGCTCTTAAACGTTTTATACGGCGAGAATCTGTCTGGTTGGAAGCGGGAAGAAGTGTTTTCTCCCCTGGATTTTTTCTTGTCTTACTTCCGCCGATTATATTCGATTCATAAAGGAAATTTTTTCCAGAACATTGGTTCCATCCTGGCGTTCGCGATCATCTAACAATAGAACTAACAGTACACATTACATTGTATTTTGGATTGAGGATGAGGGAACGTATGCATTAGGATATTCTGAGTCGCACTATTGAGTTATATAATTGGTCGTTTGAAATTATGTGCCGTATCTGTTTTCCTGTCTTCATAATGTATTCTTCGTTGCAGGATTTCAGAGCAAAAAACGCTTCGTAGAAGTATGTACAACTGTAAATTTCAAATTTTGAATTTTTGCGATCTGGACGAGAACCATAATATACCACAGTAAGGCTCTTTTCTTCTTGTATGTAGGTAGATGGTACAACTTACGTAATCGGATGAAAATAACTTAATTTATAATGTACGTTTTTTGGCTTTACTATATTTACTGAAGGAAACGAATTGGTAGTAATAAAATTTATAGCATTTATTTCTCTCTATGGAAACATTTTTACATGCAATTTGTTCAAAATAAAAATGTCTTTACTCAACAGTGCTATTTAAAATGAAATTTAGTAACCCACTTTTCACTTTTGGAGGGGCATTTTTTTACTTTTCAAAATCTTCATACAATTTCTCTTTTTCGTAGAATTTCATAGAATTTACTTAAAATTTGAGTTCAATTACAAATTTGCATCTCCTTCTCGGAGCGAAGCTATAATTTTAATATTAATAGCATTAATTTTTTATTATTAATCTCAAATTACAAGATCGAAAATATAATTTTTTATGCTTAATTAAGACATTCGTTTATTACAGTTTTTGGCTGAATTATTATTGATAACGTCATTTTTCCTTGACTTCCTATATTATATTTTGGAGTCATCAACTCTTTATTTGTAATAAAATCTAAATAAACAATATTTTAGCATTTGCAGGAGATGAAGGAGAAGGGATTAAGAAAAATCGTGTGAGTATTCAGATTTAATGAGTTTGATTATTTAAAAATGCGTGATACTGATATTATTAAAAGCAATAATTCTAAAACATACAAAAATCATCAATGTGTTTCGGTTTACAATTTCATATTGTTTTTAAAAAATCCTTCAGGTATTAAAATGTTTGAAGTATTTTTCAGTTTTTATTATAGTAGACTACAGTACGATAAAAATATTCAAAAGTTAAAATATCAAAATGAGAATTGAAAATATTTTCGAATATGACTCCAACTGCACGAAACATTCCGCTTATCGACACTAAATATATATAAGGTACCTCGTTTATACTAAAATATGTTGTTTAAAAAATCATTTATATATCATTGATTGGTTGTAACCAAAAGCTCCTACTGATTGTGCCGTAAATTTTGACAGAGATTGTGTAGCATATTCATAATAATTAATTTATAATTAATTAGTATAATCACTAAAACTTGGTTAAATTGTGGAAGTATGTATATTTAATATATTCGTGTAACAAAATACTTATATATGTGTGATTTGTCTTAAATATAAAACAATGATTATCCCAAAAATACTAAAATTTTCTTCTAGTAACGAAAATTCTCATTTAATTAAAAAAATTCTATAAAATGTGTCGTCAACACTACTCTTCTATATTCTTCCATTCCTCGTCCTTGGTGAAATTTGGTCATAAACGTTACATTCCTTTAGCCTTGATAACTATAATTAATTTTGTGTGGCATTTTAATTTTGTTTTGTTTTGTGGTTTTTGTTTATATTCATCTAAAACTCGTACAATTTCGAGGAAAATTGACCCATTTGATGTTTAGCAAAATTTAAAAACTAATTTTACTTTAATTATTTTATCCTAACTTATATTAAATTCAGCTATATAAATATAAATAAATATTTGTAAATAATTAATTTGTCTGTGGACGCTTTGTGATTGATTAATTAGCCTTCGTGTAGCAAATGAAGCTTTAGTAAAAAGCTTAAATATGCATATTTATTAATGGCAAATCAACGACTATTTTTACTCTCTATTTATCTATCAAAAAATCTATACATACTATTTATAAGTCTTTCTGCACTTCCTTACTTAAATGTCTTATCTCAACTTCAACAAGTGAATCGATTACGCAGAAACCAAAGGCATTATTAAAATGTTCTTCAATTAACTAATTTAACTTAAAAAATTATATTGTGTTTTTAATTTTTTTATCAAACGTAAAAAAATACTACTACTGCTTGACTTTTAATAAAATTACCAGTTTTATATTTTAACTAAAACAATATTATCCATTTAAAAAAAATTAATAATTTAATTAATAATAAAACAATCGAACTTGTGATTTGTGTTTAACTCAATAATTATAATTTTATATGAACTGAAATTTCAAAAGCAGAATAAAATATGATCGAAACTGTTTACTAAATTTTTGTAGATAGGAAATTAAATAAAAAAACTACCTAATTCACAAAACAACCGTTAATGAGCTTACATTTTACAATGGTAATTCGAACAATTGTGGTACTGTACAGATTTTTGCTTGAAAAATCACTTATTTGGTAAATTATTTCAAAAACCTAAAGGTACTGTGATTTGCTCTAACCTGCAGCTATATGGAACACTTTTCAAACATTTCCAAAAGTAGTTATTGTATTTTTTTTTTTAAAAATTGTCAAAGCGCCTAAAAAGCCGAAATATTCAAAAAACTATTTTTATAATACAAAATTGAATTTAAAATTCTGCAGAAATTGTCAAATGTGTTACGAGCATATAAACCGCACTATTTTTATGTTAATTCAATAAATATCGTACTCTAAATACATTCTACCTGAAATATAATAAAAATATTATAGTAACTGATTTATTGAATTTCAACAATACCAATGTAAAGGCATAAGAAAAAATGATTCGATGATTTTGTGACAATTTATTACTAGACCTAATAAATTTGTATTGCTTTTGTTGATAATGACGATTTTAATGAAAATGCATGAATAAAATACTTAAATGATTCAATCCATTATTTCATCAAAATATTTAATAAAAATATTTGGCGCTAAGTTGACCTATGTGGTCCCATTTGTTTGGGTTACTCTTATATTATAATAATATTAATTCAAATTCAACAGATTTTTGTATCACTTCCGCGTCTGGGATTTGTTGTTCGTTTTGCAAATATTACTGTTCACTGTTATACAAAGGATATTCCTCGCTGGAATTCAGGGACTGTTGAAAAGCTCTTATAGTTTTCAATAGAAGTCGATCAAAATCAACTTCAATAAAAAAAAGATCACGATTCGTCGTTTGCTTGTAAGAAGGGACCAGTGCCTTGAGCATTGCATGGAACGAGATCGAAATTCCTCATTCCATTAATTATAAAACTGTGTGAAATTATCGTTTTAAAAGACTTTACACAGTTTTAAAGTAGAAGGAGGAGAACAGCGTGAACAGCAACATCACAAAACCCTTAGAGTTTCGAAAGTTTTGTTCCAAGTCGCTTGGCAATGAAGTCCTTCAGCGGTTGATAGTATTGATACCTTAGACTAATCATTTCTGGCAAATTTCTAATACGTGCGAACATTTCTGATTCGGATTCTAGAATGAAAACAGCGGAGATGATCATGATAGCCACAACAAATAAAAATGATGGAATGAATGCATGAAGTAAACGAAACTTTTTAACACTTTTAGCAGTATTCACTGCATTTTGTCGTTTAATAACAGCCAAATTATTGGAAGCCGATTGTTGTAGAGTCATCGATATGGAGCTATCAGTCAACATAATTCGACCTGGCATAGATGATTGAAGTTGCTGTTTTGTGGAATAGAGAAGAGGTTTACCAGGCTGTTGATGAATACGCTGAGAATCAGCATAAGTATTGGTTAAACCGCTCTCGGTTGAAGAATGCTCAAACGAGTCACGATAGTAGTAGTCAGATATTTCAGAGTTATGAACATTATCAACGTGGGATGCACGTCTAGCCTCCTCTGACACCGGCTCAAGGAGAGGCATTGTACTATCTGGATTATAGACGTTACCTAAATGATCGGTACAATTCCCTAGTGGTTCGGACATTGTCGAACGTGGTAGGCTGCTGTATCCTGAATGATAATTTAAATATTGCAAATGAGATCCTGAAATATATGAATTTCGTAAGAGTTTACGGATTTGTGCTAGATCGCCTTGCGGGCTGGACGGGGTTGCGGGTACGCTGCTCGCTTTTCGTTTGCTCGGTGATGTTGAATTCGCCAATTGTTGTTCCCTGAGCGCATTTATGCTCTCTGTAAGGATCTCCCGTTCTGTTCGTCCACTGTACCTGAATTTCGTGCCCCAGGAGAAGAATCCACCTCCCGATATCACGGAAGCATTTTGGCTATTTGGAAGTCTATTATGGAAATCCGTAAATAACTTCAGTCAATCTCTTCCATACAACATTAACTTACGTAAAAAATAACATTTGTTCAATTGCACATCTCCAGACATATCTGCATGCTGGACCAGTGGGACATTTGAATCCTATTGTGTGTTTTTTCTATTGTATACAAGTAAAATATAGAGAGGACAATAATTTTGTGGTTGTTTGCAATACCGGCTCTCTACTGGAGTCTGTATAACTAAGATGAGCTATAAACATTTTTCCCTCGTAATTCAACTTGTGGACCTCCGGCCAGCGGAAATGTTGCGCTTTTCGTCCAGACACAAATGTACTGATGCCAGAATAATTTATTCCGAGATAAAGCTGGGTACCTCTATGATCTTTAACAGGATGAGGGTCGACACCGTATGTTTCTAAGCCGCGTGCAATTCCCATGAATTCCTCCATGCACACTGAGGGATCCTGGCCAGGTGCACGCTTTTGATGCAACTCAATAACTTTCTTTTCCAAAGCGTCCGTTTGCCGCAGCGCTAGACGCAGGGAAGAAACATATTCTCCTGTGTGCATCTCAGGATCATAGTCACCTAATTCATCTGCAAAAAAATAAATACAATCCATTAATCTTACAATATTTCACTTTCTTTTTTGTGTGGAATATTTCAGAAAAAACAAACAACCTTGCACAATAAGTGCTCCTAATGCTGCTGCCTCTCCCGTTGAACAATACAATCTCCCATGTCGCAAATCCCTTTTCAGCTGCTGATATAGCATAATACGCCCATTACCAGTCAAACGAAAAGGATCAGCAGGATAAAATTTGACACGAAACGAGAACAAAATTGGATCAACATCTGCAATACAATTATTAAAAGCCAACGTAACATTGACCAATTTGATAAAGTACCTTTGACTTGTTTTATAGTAGATTTGGCTAAGTCCAACCAGTGCTGAAAATAGATGCAAAAGCTCTCCACAATGTATTTTAAAGTATAATGTCAAGAAAATTACTCTTTGTTTAGAAGAGTCAACATATCTCAGTCCAAAGTAGTCCTTTTCCTTAATTCCTAACTGTTGACAAACGTATTCCAGGAGAAATTTTCCTTTATAATTTGGCTAGAAAATAATAAGTAAACATTTGTATTAATAAATAGTCATCGGTTTATATTGAAAAAATTTATTAAAATGCTTATCCTTTTTGTTCGCTTCTTTTGCAAAAGTATTCAAGAGGATTTAAAATATAAATTTGTTTCATTGTCGACGATTATTTTTCAGTAGGTAAAACGTAAAAGGATGATTTTTCAAAAAGAAATTATTTATTAATTTGAAAACTCCGCATTGTTCAAAACATATTCAATTGTTCACAGATTCAGTCTCGTTTATATCCTTGACCCAACAAAACCATTTGCATTAAACTTTTTTATCTCCAATGGAAGCTCTTGATTCGTATTATCACATTCAACGAGTCCTTTTGTAAGCGACCGATATTTAATGGTTTATAAATAGCACCTCAATGAGGCAAAACGAGAGCGGTAAGTATACCAAAACGTCCTTCGACGGCAGCGCATTTAGCAACAATAAATCTTGGACGTTTCCTAGAAGCATTATATGCAATCTCATGCTCCTGACATTAGGCAAAAACTCATTCCGCGTAACCAAATTGTGAAACTGTTTTCCAGTTGAAACTTAATTCTAAAATTCATAATTTACCTGGAATTCACATTCAAGCACATCGGAATCCTCCAGCAGACGCACTGTGCATTTATACACGATAATGTTCTCATTTTTACGGCTAAACATTATCGCTACACCTAAAAAAATTAGGTACACAAAGTGTTACATATTATACTACAGTCTTCAAATATTTAAAGCTTATTTCGATTGCAATTACAATATAAAACATTGATTTAAGTCGTAAAAAACGTCTTAAATTGGTTTAACTAGTGTGTGTGAATGTCTCTTATCAAATGTCAATTTCTGATTGCATACTCGTCGGCGTTTCGTAGGTTGGCATTTTGGCAATCTCGTATTGAATATAAGCGGGGGAATGTTGAATTTGAAATTTTGGTTCATTTGTATTTTATTTTTAAAAATATTCTGCATAATATGTTCAGTGATTTTCGATATTACATAATATATAATCATTTGTTTAATAAGATAGATACAGCAGATAAATATAATCGCTGCGGCTTTCCCTTATCTGTATTCTTTCACGCTTATCAACAGCATTTCACGGCTGAAAACTTTGTCGATAAGTTCGAAAATATTAATTATATACATGTTTGATTGAATGTTTTTGCAGATTACTGTTTGAGATATGTAATTGACCTTTAAATCGACTTAGTGTGGTTTTGGTGCTCGACTCGTGAACAGCTCAGACAATGCCCTTAAAATGGGGGATCATGGGAGTCGGGAAAATCTCCCACGACTTTCTAACTGCCTTAAAGTGCAATCTAACCGTGCGTGACCACGAAGTGGTGGCGATTGCCAGTCGATCATTGGGCAGAAGTAAAGAGTTTGCGGAAAAGCACAACATACGCAGGTTTTACGGATCTTACAAGGACTTACTGAAAGACGATGAAGTTGAAGTGGTGTACATAGCTGTTCTGAATCCTTTCCACCATGAACTTTGTTTGCTTGCATTAAATCACGGAAAGCATATTCTGTGCGAAAAACCGTTCTGTATGAATTCCCGGCAAGTCGAAGAAGTATTGGATTTGGCTGTAACAAAAGGATTGTTCGTTATGGAAGGACTGTGGTCCCGATTTTTCCCTGTGTACAAGCATCTGAGAACTATGATACGTAGCAGAAATACAGGACAAGTTAGGGAAGTGCACATCAAACACGGATTCAGAGGACAGGATACTGATCGAGTAGTAAGGAAAGATTTGGGGGGCGGAATAGTATTGGATATTGGAGTGTACGCACTACAATTCGTCCTATTTTGCTTTGAGGAAGCACCAACAAGCATCAAAGCGACTGGGACGCTTAATCCGGAAGGAGTTGATATTTATTTTGAAGCCACTTTAGAATTTTCAGAAGGACGTGTGGCAAAAATTGCCTGCTCCGGAATTGATGAGTGCGACAACCAAGCTGTAATTGTTACGTCAGGTGGGACCATTTGCGTAAGTTGGAAAAGTTAAAAAGTAATATCGAACTGAATTTGCTTTGATTTAATTGCAGATTCCTACTTACTGGTGTCCAACCAGCATCGTCGAGCCAGATGGGAACATACGTACTTGGGTCTTGACTGATACCGAAGATGAAATGCACTTCACTAACTCTTGTGGATTACGATATGAAGCAGACGAAGTAAAAGATTGCATTCGGTCAGCAAAACGATTTTCACCGACAGTGCCTCACAGGGAAATGCTTCTTATTTCCAGTTTAGAAGACGAAATCAGACGGCAAATTGGTGTGCAATACGACTGCGATTAGTATTGATGGTATTTGTTTCCTTTTCCAAGGAGAATTTTCAATAGGATTTATTTGAATGTTAAATATTTTGTGTGAAACACATTCAGGTATCTCTCGACGAAACCTATCAACTGTTTAGCGACAAACGCGCCAAATGTTTTCAATTAAATTAAATTTATTTTATTACCTTTACAATGGTAGGCAACATTCTGTGTTTACTTCTAGTTCAAACTAACAAGATAATCAAAATTTTAAGGGTTTAGATCCTATCTATATTAGCCCTTTCTTTCCTCACATTTGCGAATAGTATTTATTTCACATTCCGATCCTGTACGCTTCTCGTATTGGTTTCGACGAAATCGCTCAAAATCTCTGATTTTTCTGATGCACTTTTTACCAAAAGCACTTATTTACTACTAATAATTGTAAGCCGTTCTCCGCAATATTTTCCTTACTTTTACTTAAGAAATATTTTTGAAGAAAAGCTGTACAATTTGGTACAAACTTGTAATTGGCCCAAAATATTTGTGTAAGTGGCAGCACTGATGACAAGTATGACATTCGAACAAAGTGGACGAAAAACATTCGGTGAATTTCTGTGCTCGTATTTTTGACGTGATACTTTTGTGCCGGGTAAAAATCGCAAATTTTGAAGATTAAAACGCGGCATACAGCACACTCTTCGACTTTCAAAAATTTTGAAAACTTGTTTGTGCACGGAGCTATTGCAACGAAGAAACAAGGGTACCATTAAATTTTCGAAGAAAAATCAAATAACCCAGCGCCGGAGAAATGGCGTCCCATCAGTACCACCAAATTGCAAATCTACTGGAAAAGGTATAAGGAAACACGTTTAAAAATTAGTTACTTTAATATTCAAGGGAGGAACTGAAAGTGCAAGTTCCTTAATTGAGGAATCCCAAATCAGTTTTGTGCGTGATTAAAAATGAATGGCAATAGAATGATATCAAAAAACCTGTTTTATCATTTATGCTGATTTTTGGCAAATATTCTTTGATCTGGGTTTTGAAGTTCTAAAGCCTGAAATTCCATTTAACACTATTTTTAGATGACCTCCAACGATAAGGACTTCAGATTTATGGCTACAAATGATTTGATGACAGAACTGCAAAAAGACAGCATCAAATTGGATGATGAGTCTGAAAAAAAGGTTGTCAGAATGGTTTTGCGATTGCTCGAGGATAAAAATGGTGAAGTACAAAACTTGGCAGTGAAATGCCTGGGTCCATTAGTGAACAAAGTAAAAGAGAATCAAGTGGAAACGATTGTGGACTC
Source organism: Leptogaster cylindrica (assembly GCA_963082835.1). Classification (NCBI taxonomy): domain Eukaryota; kingdom Metazoa; phylum Arthropoda; class Insecta; order Diptera; family Asilidae; genus Leptogaster; species Leptogaster cylindrica. The sequence goes on along the minus strand of OY720105.1, from coordinate 19,682,519 downwards.
TCTATGCGGCAACATGATATCAAATAACGAGCAACTGAGAGACATATCCAGCATTGGCCTGAAGACTGTAATATCAGAGCTACCGCAAACTTCAAATTCGTTGGCCCCAAATGTGTGTCAGCGTATTACGGGGAAACTGAGCAGCGCAATCGAAAAAGTGTTTTATTATCCGTGATTTTTGAATGCATTTTACAATATCTTAATTTTAGGAGGATGTCTCGGTGCAATTGGAAGCTCTGGATATACTGGCAGATCTCTTATCTCGCTTCGGAGATTTTTTGATGCCCTTTCAGGACACCATAGTGAAAGCCTTATTGCCGCAGTTGGGCTCTTCTCGACAAGCGGTTCGCAAAAGGACAATAGTTGCCTTATCTCATTTGCTAACATCTTGCAGCAATGAATCATATAATAAAGTTATCGATCACCTGCTGGAAGGCCTTGAAAAACCCCAGAATCCAGGTGGAATCCGAACATACATCCAATGCCTTGCGTCTATTTGGTAAGATGAACTTTATAACTTGAATTAGCTTTTGCTAATCTGCATCCCGAATAGCCGACATGCTGGCCACAGGCTCTCCACTCACATCCATCGAGTTATGCATCTGCTAAAGGAGTATAGTCAGCGAGAAGACGACGAGCTTCGAGAGTTTTGTCTTCAAGCTTGCGAGGCATTCGTGTACCGATGCCCCGAACACATTGTTTCTCATATACCTACGGTAACGTTAAGCGTTGTCAGTTGATGGCGGATTTTACAACAAAATTTTCACAGATTGTTGAATTATGCCTTAAGTACGTTACTTACGATCCTAACTACAATTATGAAGCAGACGACGGGGATGGAGGTGTCGCCATGGACACGGAAGACGAAGAATATATCGACAGCGAGGAGTATAGCGATGATGATGACATGAGCTGGAAAGTTCGCCGATCGGCTGCCAAGTGCCTGGAAGCAGTGATTACCACTCGTCATGAGCTGCTGGAGGAATTTTATCGAACACTTTCACCAGCTTTAATAGCAAGATTTAAGGGTAAACAATTTTGTCGGCTAATGTTAATTTTACTACATTACCGATCTGTCTTGATTGCCAGAACGTGAGGAGAACGTCAAATCGGATATTTTCCATGCGTACATAGCTCTGCTCAAGGCCACTCGCCCTGCAGATGATTTATCTCATGATCCAGACTCAATGGAGCAAGTTCCAGGACCAATTAGTCTGCTGCAGGATCAAGTTCCCGATATTGTGAAAGCAGTACAACCTCTTATGCGGGAGAAATCTGTCAAGACAAGACAGGACTGCTTCTTGCTGCTGCGCGAACTGCTGAACGCACTGCCAGGCGCGCTGGGAAATCACTTGGACCAACTAATGCCGGGCATTCACTACTCCTTAACTGACAAAAACTCCACTTCAAACATGAAAATCGATGCCCTTGGATTTGTGTGCAGTTTGCTTCAGGGACACAACCCACAGGTAATGAATAAAATTTGGAAAGTGACGGAAATTAATCTGGATTTTCACAGGTTTTCCATCCGCATATCCCCGTTCTGGTTCATTTGGTGGTTAATGCTGTATTCGATCCCTTCTACAAAATTGCCACAGAAGCTTTGCTCGTGCTCCAGCAATTGGTTAAAGTAATTCGACCTTTAGATGTACAGACAAACTTCAATTTCGCCCCATTTGTCGGTCAACTTTATCAATCTACCCTTGAGAAGTTAAAGTCTTCAGAAGTCGATCAGGAAGTTAAGGAACGAGCAATCGCCTGCATGGGTCAGCTGATAGCAAATATGGGCGATTACCTACCGGAATTGGGCACGTGTTTGCCCATTTTCATGGAGCGCTTGCGAAACGAAGTTACCAGACTGAGCTCGGTGCGAGCGTTGACAATGATTGCAGCATCTCCCTTGCGCGTGAATCTCAGCCCAATTTTGAACGACGTCATCCCAGCTCTGGGCTTGTTCCTGAGGAAAAATCAGCGGGCTTTGAAACTGAATTCGCTAACACTTCTCAACACCCTCGTTAATCACTACAGTCACACTTTCAGTCCTCAGCTGCTGCAGAATGCGATTTCAGAGATTCAGCCGCTGCTCTCGGATTCAGATTTGCACGTTGCCCAATTGTCCCTTGTTCTACTAACGACCGCCGCACGGAAGCAACCCCAGGCTCTGACTGGAATCCACGATCAATTTTTGCCGCAAGTAATGATCTTGGTGCGTTCTCCTCTGTTGCAGGGAACCGCCCTGACTTGCACCCTCGACTTGTTCCAAGCTCTTGTTCAGGCGAAATTGCCGGGATTAGGCTACTCCGAATTACTCGAGAAGCTCATGGACCCTGTGCTGTGCTTTCCCAGCGAGCAGCTGCACAAACAAGCGTACCACTCTCTCGCCAAATGTGTGGCGTCCTTGACTCTTCAGTGCCCCACTGAAGCTGTTCCTTTGGCATCGCAATTGCTTTTGGATATCCAAAAGAGACGAGGCGACTCCCACCTCGTCTTCTTTCTACTCACAATAGGGGAAATAGGACGCCACTTCGACCTGAGCACTATCGAAGCGTTGCCTCAGACCATTATCGAATGCTTCGCGGCAACTTCTGAGGACGTTAAGAGTGCTGCAAGTCACGCTCTAGGCGCCGTTGCTGTAGGTAGCCTTCGAACGTACTTGCCATTTATTCTTGGTGAAATAGAAGCTCAACCGAAACGGCAATACCTTCTGCTGCACTCCCTTAAGGAAGTGATCTCATCCCTTTCGACCACGTCCAACGGCTTGGAGCAGCTGCTGCCCTCGGTGCCAACCATTTGGTCGCAACTATTCAAGCATTGCGAATGCTCCGAGGAAGGATCGCGAAACGTCGTAGCCGAATGTCTTGGAAAATTAGTTCTGGTTAATCCGGAGGATCTTTTACCACGACTTCAGCAAGCGTTGCACAGCGAGAGTCCGTTGATGAGGACCGCAGTTGTGTCTGCAGTCAAGTTCACTATTTCAGACCAGCCGCAACCCATCGACGTCCTTCTCAAGCAATGTATTGGAGAATTCTTGTTTGCCCTGCGAGATTCTGAGCCTGCAGTCAGGAGAGTGGCCTTAGTGGCATTTAACTCCGCCGTTCACAATAAACCTAGCCTGGTGCGGGATTTGCTACCCACTCTGCTCCCATGGCTGTATTCTGAGACTAAAATTAAGGTGAAAAACTCTCCAGTGTGGAACTAAATGAATGTGTTAATTGTTATTGATTTCCAGAACGAACTAATTAGAGAAGTGGAAATGGGTCCCTTCAAGCACACCGTCGATGATGGTTTGGATATTCGAAAGGCCGCTTTCGAGTGCATGTATACTTTGCTGGAGCAAGGACTGGACAGAGTGGACATCATGCAGTTCTTAGATCACGTGCAAGCTGGTCTCAAAGACCACTACGATATTAAAATGCTCACTTACCTCATGACCGCAAGACTGGCTGTGCTATGTCCGGCTGCTGTACTTCTAAGTAAGATTTCTGATTCAAGACTTTTAAGATTATTTAGACAGTAAAATTATTCAAATTCTTATTCACTTCAGGACTGGACCAGTTTGTGCTACACCTTCGCAATACTTGCACATACAAAGTCAAAGCGAACTCTGTAAAGCAAGAGTACGAAAAGCAAGACGAGCTGAAGAGATCTGCTCTGAGGGCTGTTGCAGCTTTGGCATCCATACCAAAGGCTGGTAAATAGAGCTATTGCCGATGGCGTCAGAATATACCTCCTAAAATTTAATTTGCATTTCAGACAAAAATCAAAATTTAGCGGATTTCTTGAAACTTATCAAAGAAACTCCAGAACTAAACAAAATTTACGAATACATTCAGAAGGACTCAGTTACAAATAGCAATTCTGATAATATATCAATGGATCAGAGCTAGGTGAGGGTGTTTATGAAGACCAGTGGTAGTTATTTAAGGTGACATTATTCTATTCATTAAATAATCGCGAAAATGATTTTTTGCTTTTAGAACAAACTTGAAACGAAGTTTTTTTGATATATTATGATGAAGAAATCGAATGAGCGAAACTGAAGGCAACTCTTTGGATGCAAATGTACCATTTATTGGAATTGTATTCATGTTTCCTTTTGAGTTTTTTTTTTAAAGAGTTGATCGCCCTACTGGTATCATTTGCGTTTATTTTTGCCCATTGCATTTAAAATAAAGTTTAAATACATGAATCAGTTAAACTATTTGTTTACTTTTTAAGATTGGAAACCAAGTTCCATTCCGTTGAAGGACTTTCTTGCTTGTAAAATTGCAAGCGAAAATGATCCCATGAAATTTCTAAATACTCTATCAGGTTAATTTAGTCTGTGTAATACGATTGCCATTACAAATTCAGTCTCCTTGGCCGAGATTTGTTATCGCAGTCAGTGAAATTGCTCAAGACGGCAACATAAATTTAGCATGATAAGCCCAATGATCTCTCCACCTACTTCGTTTCAGTTCTAGAAAAGGCTGACTGAAAGGGAGACCAAAGTAAGTTGTGAGGTCATTTTTCTTATCAGCGAAACAAAAACTACTGTAATGAAGTTTCTTTCAAACAACTAGCAAATTCTATGAATTTAAAAAACATTATTGTTGTATAAATTTATTTGTGATCATAGTCGATCTTAAATCTCATTCATACATTATTTTTGTCAATAAATTTTACTTTGGTTTTCTTCATTTTGTTAAAGAATTTTCTTCTGTTTCTAATTACAATAAGGATAAAGTTGAAGAGATGCGCCAATTGAAATGAATGTTTCAAATATGGAAACGATCCAAGCGAACTGTTGATTTTAACTAGATTTCTTAAAGATATTTAAGTTTGTGGTGAGAAGCAACAACGCGTCACTCGTTTCTAAACTTACAAAAAATTAAATGAACAAAAAAAATACTTCTTTGAAGTTATCTCACAATTTTAGGACAATATCCTTGCGCTGCTTCGACAAACAAACGATTGTTTTCGTAATTTTAGTATTTACTAACATTGATCTGAATATCAATAAAATTTTGTTTTTAAAAATACACAAACGTGAATATTTGATAGATACATAGTTCATGTTATATAACTTTTATTACACAAGAGAAAATAGAGATGGTGTATTTATGCGGGCAACTGGAGCTTCTTGCCTTTCAGGACCTTTGTAATGTATAGGTAGAAGAAATCGCAGTAAAGGATCGTCTGCACAACACCGGCGAATATTGCGATTAGATCGTGGTGCGATTCCACCATATATCTGTAAACCCAGTTGAGCAAGTATAGTGCCCGGTAGGACCCCAAAGCGAACAGATAGTGGCTGGTGATAGATTCGGCTTCTCCAGTTTTGCTGACCAGGAACAACTGTGGCAAAATCGCCACCGACTCCAAATATATCGAGAATGTCCATAGCACTTCCATAACAGTGAAGTCATGATTGATGATCAAAGCTAGAATCGCTGCTGGCACAATTAAGAACACGATTCGAAAGGAGTCGTGATTGTGATCATATGTTGCCTTAAATTTCACGTACATCATGTATATTGTGGCACCGGATGTGGCAATAAACACCATCTTCATGCATGTGTTGTACAAGCTAATGTACGTTGTGAACAAATCCAAGTATCTCGTGAGATAGACTATTCCGAAGAGGATTTGTGACTTTCCAGACAGGCCGGCGCATGACCTCGTCTTCCATATCTTGATTAACAAAATAATAATAGCAAGCAAGTGCGACAAGTCGCCGGCTAATCGGAATATATTCATATTTCCCTTATTGAAATACTAATAAATATTTGACTAAATCCTTAATTCGAATATGCCGTCACTGATCAGCACTAAGCTGATATTTGATGCGTTCAGGAAGTGTTCTATTTATCCAATTCTGTAGCAACTATGTCCGCCCGACAGGCAAAATGACGTGGTCGACGTGGCTCGAACCCAAATTCTTGACAGAATCTTCGGGTTACAATTTGCTTTGTAGTTTGGACGCCGACTCGTGTTTACACCGCTCACAAAAAAAACTTAAGAGTGTGTTTGTTAAAGACGCTTGCTGCACCCGAAAATCGCCACCAATTCGCAATTAATTGCTCCGTATTACAATAAAACACTAGGAAATTATGACAAAAATTTGTTAGGTTATTGATTTATCTATCGCAATGTAAACATTACCGTAATCAAGTCAAATTGTCTTTAGAATTTATAATTCCCTGGTCACCCACCTCACCAATTGACAAGTTGACAGTTCTTACTTCTTCCAGTGAATTTCATTAACGTGAAGTCGGCAGCATTTTAAAGAACTAGTGAAGTTTTTCATCTTTTATAGTTTTAGAAATTTAAAGCGGTAAGCACAATCATAACTTTTCCAATGTTCATCTTCGCCACGGTGCGAAAAAATTGCGCATGATTTATTTGAAGGTATTAAAAGAATATCAGCGATTGTGACTTTAAAAATGTCTTTAGAGGAAAATTTTATTTCCCTAATCCTAAAGAGACATGGTTTTATATAGCTAGAATATAGATTATAGTTAAAAAGGAAGCGGCTTGGAAAAGTGTTTTGAAATTGGTTTTGCTTTTAATGCAAATGTAGTCCCATTATAACTAATATAATTAACGTGGTGCAATTTGATTAATTTCTTTCAATCTATATCTGAAAATTTTTCCACTTTCCTAATAAAACAGACAGTTTTGACAGCAAACTGTCAAAAGTTCGAAAAGTTGTGTTGTGGATGTTTTAAGCCGGAGGTACACGATACGGAAAACGTTGTATTTATAAGCGATACGCCGTATTTCATATCGTGTGACTCGACGATAAGCAATATGGTGTATCGCTTATAAATATCCCAAAAATTTCGGAATATTTTCGGCACATCCAAGCAATTTGCGGGATACAAATTTCCGAGTCACACCATACAAAACTTTATGTACACAGTTTTGAGATTACTGCTCTTACGGGCGGCACGGCGTCGCGGTAATCTGTGAATTGCAAAATACAGGTTGCAAACTCATTTTTGCTTATCGTGTGACTCGATGTGTCAAAAGTGACATCCACAAAGATATTTCTTTATAAATATGACGTTTTCCGTATCGTGTACCTCCGGCTTTAGGCCTCGGGTACGATACGAGCGGCAAGCGGCGCGCGGCAGTAGCGGCGCCGCTCTGTTTTCTGGTTGCATTAGTCAGCATGTAAATCTGAAGACACTGGCTACGATAGGTCTAAGCGGCGGGCGGCAGTGAGCGGCGCCGCTTACTGCCGCGACCGCCGCTTGGTGTGGTTAAGCCACGGTTACACCACGGCGAACACTTGCGATTTGCGAAGCGAACATTCACTGGTGTTTGCAATGGTTCATTGGTTCGCTAGCGCTTTCGAACACTGTAGAACGGGTGCAGTCACACTAGAGCAACCACGTCATACGAATCGTTTCGATTAGCTGTCATTCGCTGTTGCTTTGCTCAAGAAATGGAGCACTTGCGAACGCGAATATACGCCTACCAAGCACTAACGAAGGAGACCGAACGGCATTCGCTCCCGAAAATTTGTTCACTGCCGCTCGCCGCCTATACACAGTACTGCTTACCCCTCACGGCAGAAAGAGATGAAAAATATCAGAATGCTTTACTTTGGAAGAGTTTTTTAACCAGTAAAGTTGATCTGAGAAAGTTCTGGTGTTCGTTGACCCCACCTAAAAATTGATGAGAAATATTTCTTTCCAAAGGACTTTCTTACTTTTCCGAACGGTTCACTTTATACAGCATGTCTTCTTCAGAAACTTGGAAAAAATGTGAGTAAGAGTAGGGGTGGGTGGGGTATGGTAACAACAAGTATGTAGAATTAACTAATGAACATTTTTTCCTAAGACACAAATTTGAGTTCAAAATAATGAATTATAGCTAAGAATTCTGAAGTCTGCCCAGTTGCCCTTAAACTGCAAATTGTATCTCAAAATTTTGAAGACCTATAGCAAAACTGCAAAACGGTTGATAAATTCGAGCTTAGTGCTCCAATTTTATCTAAGAATTGTTTAGGTTGCTAATTTCGCAATATGCAAGTATTTTCGTACTTTCCTTGATCTTACAGCAAATAAATTACACCGCATATATTAAAAGTTCATTTATCTTCTTGTTTATTACAATAATAAAAATTTACAACTTCAACAGGCGGTATTATGGTTACTGCAACAAAATCCAAATGAAAATGCATTAAAAAATTAGTACTGTTAGAAATATAAACCCAAGAAGACTACAAATGGCGATAATTCCATTGCTCCATCAGTAATCAGTTCCGCGGGAGACGATCTCCTTGCAGGTTGGCCGCAACATGATGGTATGCTCGTACTGCGCGGTGAAGCATCCTTTGATGTCGCAAAGCGGCGGATACGCCTCGACAACTCCCTTATCACACAAGTCTTTCAAAGCCATTTGGTATTTGCTAGCTCCGGCGCGATCTAGCCAACGTTTACAAAATGCCAGGGTACCGAAATTCTTATTGATTATACTGAGCAGTTGCTTAGATGATTGCAGACGAAGGGGCACATATGGAGCCTCGAAGTTTTTCATGTAGTGAGAGCAATCCATGTCATCGTGCACCAAGCCTCGGCCAGTTGAACCGAACGTTTCTATGGCATAAAATTCGTTCTCCTCCATCCGGGTTGTCTCGCCACCCTTCACTATCGGAACCGTTTTTCCAGAGTGGATTCCTAAATAATATCTAATTTGAGACTTTTTCTAGCACCAACCTCATTGATACTTACGGTAAGGACTAATCGAGTGACCATTTAAATTCCTTATACTCTTCACTTGATACGTCTTCCCGTCCAGCTCAACTTCGTAGGACTCCATGACTTCTTGGATCGCAGCCCCAATATCGCATAGCCTGACATCAATGCCCGCCTCTCGAATGCCCGTGTTGGTGGCATCTTTAACAGCCTCGAGCAGCTTGTCGTACTTGTTGTTGAAAGTCAACGTGAAGGCACAGTCTATGATCCTGCCCTTGATATGGGTGCCAAAATCAATTTTGCAAACGTCGTCGTAATTGAGGACAGTCGTGTCCCCGGCATTCGGGGTGTAATGAGCCGCACAATAATTTAGCGAGCAGCCCGTCGGGAAGGCCAATCCAGCCTCCAGTCCATTCTCCCCAATAAGCTTCCGAGCTGTGGTCTCCAGCTCCTCGCAGATCTGAATCATCGTCATCCCTGGCTTGATCCATTTCTGCATATGCTGCCTAGTCTGCCGATGGGCTTCAGCAGCATGACGCAACTCGTTGTAAATGTCGCTATGCATGCGATCCAGAGCGCGCTTCTCTTCATTAGTGGTTCTATCCTTGGCAGTTCGATCGTCCGGAACTTGAGGATGCTTCATGATTTCCCCCTCAGGGAAATTGCCATCTGGGAAGAGCTCAGCAATGGGAACCGTTGGTGGATCTGTTTGTCCAGTGCCAGTCTTCTTTGGTTGCTTACTTTTATTCTTCGCCGGTTTCTTCTTTTTCTTCTTCCGTTCGCCTTCGCCCGATTTATCATTTGAATCATCTTCAACATCTGCAGAATCGACTTTTTCCTCCCCATTTTCAATCTTTGTTTCCGGTTTGTTCCCAGAAGGAGATTGCCCTTTACTACCTGGCTCTACCAGGGTTTGAGCTGCAGCTTCAGCTGAAAATTTATAAACAAACGAGTGTTGTACTAAAATGAAAAATAAATGGCAAAAAGTAATGGCTTTTCCCGACCCTGAACTCGATGAACAAAATACCGGTTATCTCGAAATAAACCATTCAAAAATTAGAACATGTTTATCATTGCAGAAAGAAATATGCAAACATTTACTTTAAGCAACGAATTTGCCGGAAAACATAAAACTGTTTACCTTGGAAAAATTACAAAATTTTTTGAGTGCACTATTCTGTTTTTGTTGGATGCGATAATTAATAAATCAATTGTAGACAAGTACAGCCTATCAAGCAGACTCTGGAGAACGTAACCTATACCTTAGGTAGCGAGTATAACAGCGGTTTTGGTTTTTAAACACCGGTCTATCTTGTTTGCGGAATTTTATTGGTTAAACTATGGAAAACTATTACGGAAAAGATCCACGGACTCCATCTTTCTTAGCAAAGTTGAGAGACACGAGGTCCAACCATTTTATTACCTTGCCTCAGCTTCTTGTTATTCGGCTTTGGTTTCTTTTGCTTCTTGACTCCGTCCACTTGCCCTTCAGCGACTTCCTTAATGTCTCGCACAGGCTCAGCGTTTTTAGGCGCCTCTTCAAGTTTTGTCTCCACCGCCGACATTTTAACACCGGAATTTTTAATTTAATTACTCCTCACTTTCCGAATTAAATGATATTGACAATATTATCAAATACAAGCAAGCGATTTTGCACACAAGCCACTTTTTCCGCAAATGCGCACTAGATCGCTACATTCTAAAATCAACAACAGCAACTTACTTCATCCCAAATTTGTCTGAACCTGAACACAATTCAACAACGAGTGATTAATTAAATTTGTGTTCAGCCTAAATTTGTATTGTTTGTGTAAAGCATTTTTATTAATTAATAAAGATATGTTGTACATAATATTGTCCGAAAAATATTGTACAACTAAAAATACGTAAGCAAATTTTCGCACAGACTGTACTCATCGCTATTTGTTTTTTTTTTTCAACTTTTCTAAATTATAATTTTAAAAATTTAAGTCAATAAATGAACCTGTAAAAGGAAATATATTTAATTTACATGTATACAACTGTTAAAATTAATTTGGTAACAAGCATAAAAAAATTGTCAAAATGACAATTCAATTCAACTGACATTTTGATTAGAAAAAGAAAAAAACATAAAACTTTTCGCAGAAATTTTTTTTATCAACAAATATTTTATAATATTTAAGTAAATCAAAATAGACGAATAACATGAATAACACCAGTGAAAATATATCATCAAATTCATTTCTCAGTGATAGTTATATGTTGCCCGAAGATGATGTTTCTGGTTAGTGAACAATTCCAATAAATTTTTAAAATTCCTACTACATAAATAATTTTAGACGATTCTAGCACTGATAACAATTCAAAAAATGCACTGCTGAGAGAACAAGATCGATTTCTGCCCATTTGTAACATAGTCAAAATAATGAAAAGAGCGATACCAGACAATGGAAAAATCGCCAAGGATGCCCGGGAGTGCATCCAAGAATGCGTCTCCGAGTTCATTTCCTTCATAACTTCAGAAGCAATAGATCGAAGTCATAGTGAAAATAGGAAAACGGTGAACGGGGATGATTTAATATTCGCGATGTCTGCTCTTGGATTCGACAATTATGTGGAACCCCTGACACTGTATCTGCACAAATATCGAGAGGTGAGTACAGTCTATGCCTTCCGTGCACGCACTATTCAAATTTAATGTGTTTCTCTATGTAGTCAACGAAGTCAGACAGAAATTTATATTACAACGAAGATCCATACTACAAAGACTCATCACAGGAATTTAGTAAGTGATTCACATAACGACCTTAGTGAAATGGGTTATTGATTTTTTTTTAGAGCAAGAGAATGGCACAACCCCAGTTACAGGCACAGACGATTCGATTCTTTATTATGGAAACTCTCAGAGCGCGAACTTTAATTTATAATGTAATTTATTATACACTTTTGTCAAAGATTGGACTTTTATTTCTAGTTAGTTAGCTGGTCTTTAAAACGGTTTTTAAAAGCAATGTTAGGAGGTACCTAAAAGAAACCGAAATGATGTCAGAATGCAAAGTGCGGTTGTTCGCTGGGAAAAGTTTTATTCGGCTTGTTATAGTTGTTTTCTGTGCTCGTCGTTTTTAGAATGGATGAATACGCTGCCGTGATTTTTGCTTCCTGCCTGCCAATTTATAAAGAAACTTAAAATGTTCAAAGCAAGCGCCCAACAAGGATTATGCTATAACACAAATCTAAGCATGCGAATGCGAATGGCTTTCCCGTTTCTAAATAGGGAAATGTCGATCTTGATCTGGACGTTCTCCGATGGCCGGTGAAAGTCCGGTAATCATCGTGGATGATCGACAACGGATCACAAAAAAGTTGCGGAGCTATCTGCAGCGGTAGGCGACTTAGAATTTGGCGCAGCGAATTTGAACTTTGAAGTGAGGATTAGGGATGTAAGGGGTGCTTGCCAAATTCGTTCCTCCTTAGTTGACAATTTGGTATAATTTAAACTCCATCAAAATGAAATCCATCAATTCAAATCAGAATAATTCTGATCAATTATTTATGTTTAACAAAGTAGGATATAATTACTATTATTAGTTTGCAGACACTCAGACAGTATGATTTATGATTTTTCCAGGATGGATATTGTAAGCTGATTCTAAAGGTATTCAGTTCGTTTTTTTGATTAAATCCATATGAAAGCTAACTAACGGAAAATTTGTGCAAAATTTCATTCACCAAAATAATCCTTTTATAACATGGACAGAAGAAAGTTCTCCGGATTTGTTACTTTATCAAAATCTATTTTTATAATGATCACACTAGTACCAATAGTAATATTATTGCATTGTAAATATTAACAGCAATTTGGTTGCATCTAAGTAATATACAGTTGCAATAATATTTAGTATCCAAAAATTTCAGTTTCAGAAAATCACAACGTCCAGGAAATCGCACGCACGATTCCAGAAGAAGATACCGAATCGAATATTGAGCAAAATTTTTAACTGAAAATTTGCAAATTGCAAATCTCAAGCTTCGAAAAGGTTTAATTAAATCCTTCTCAAAAAACAAAGGTTCCGATATCATATTTTATAGTTACAGTTTACAGTTTTTACAGTTACACGAATAATAATCTTAAAGCGAAAATACTGTTAATTCCAATTCAAAGTTTAATTGATTTAATTCTATCTATCTATTTAAATCTATAAATGATTTAATTCAATTGTTAAACTTGTTTATGAATAATTAACATACTTTTTTGGCTTTTCTTTTCTGTGAATAATTTCCTCACATTTTTCATATGATTCATCTTGCCTGAATTTGTTTAAATTTTGACAAACAATTTTCCGAATATATTTATGTAGTTTTAAATTGTTTATCGGGTTCTCTTAATTTTTAGGTAGATCGTAGATTTCGAAGAAAAATCTATCTATTGAGATCTATACCATGTCACGACTTTCGAAAAATTCTTTCATAGTTTTTCGTTTCATGCCACCCTGAGTACGAAAACACCCCCGTTCGAAAGTTTATATATATATAATATATATATTATATATTTACACGCTAGCGGCCGTATTTTTGAAGATATTGGAGCCAAATTTTATTATATGTTATTCCTGCACTGGGGTTAATAGCTCGGTTAAGTTCGTTAATGAGCAAAATCGGCCTAAGGGGGTGGCTGGGGGAGGGGTTTGAAATTTTTTAAAAATTATATGAAGTTTAGAGAGAAATTTTATTTGCATAAATTAGAGTACTCTCTATGAGGTTAACAATTACACCACCGATTTAGGGGTTGATGGTGGGGGTGGGGGTGAAAATTCGAATTTTTCGAAACCACGTCCACGTCTTGTGGGGTATTGTTGAAAAGCTCTTGATGAGTAATTTATAAATCCATAATTAGCTTTTCGATTTTGAAATAAATTACGCCAAAAAACGCAAACAAAACACTTCGAAATCTACCTCAGCCTGTACGCCTGCCAAAAGGGATTTTCCTTTTTTTCATTTTATCCCAAAAACATAACGAATTAAAAAAATGTAGCGTTTTTCTTATATGTAAGTGCGATTTCGAGATAGCTATTACAGAATGCAGAAAATCTTTTTAACTTTTATTTCTTGTTTCAATGTTATTTTTTCAGATTGGCTTCGTTTTTCATTTCCCTCATTTTTTCTTTAAATTCTTTTAAAATCTTTTAGATATTAGAATATCACATAATCCAAATAATACAAATCTATAGTAGAACACGTTTTTAAAAAAAATCCTTATAGTAGGGGAACCCAATAGGGGATTTTGGGATTTACTCGAGCGCGTCAGATTAACAGGATATCTTGTTGAGTGTTGAGTACCTTCACGAGATATAAGCCCTTTATAGAGGACCTTCGTCAGGGCGTCTAGGGCAGCCGATCAGAATTGTAAAAAAAATCGATCGTCAGAAATACGCGAATGCGTCAGATTTTGCGGTCGAATTTTTTTTTTATTTTAAAGGAAATAATGCAAGAATAACGAAAAAAATATAATCTGCCGATTTTCGCAAGCCAAAGTAGCAAAACTTGTTGATACAGTTTAGTGCGTGCAGGATGAAGATGAAGATTAAAATAAAATAATTTTTTTTATTTTTTTTTTATTTTAATAATTTTTTCATGCATTTTTTGTCATATTTGCTTATTAAAAAAAAAAAATTAAAAAAAATTAAAAAAAAACCATGAACAAATTTTTTTTTTTTTTTTTCAAACCATTAGATTAAGAAAATCCCTCCAAATAAACGTCAGATTTTGGGCTAATACAACTAGGACATCAAGCTGAACCACCTGTATAATAATCTGACACGCTCGACTATTTTTTTCATTTTAAAGAAGCCGCTACGAGCTTGCGTCACTTCAAAATTGTCAGTCTTTTAAATGGGCGCTTTTTTCAGGTTCACTTAACATCTCCTCTGAATATATGACGCGCTCGAGTAAATTTTTTATGTTGCCAAATTTCTTCCCTTCCGTATGGGCACCACAGCGACACGTTGCACAACTAAACTATCAATATCTGACGCTCCCCCCACCGCTGAAAGGGTACACATTATATAACCTTTTATTTTTTCTGTCATCTAATCTTCAAAATCCAATAGGTTTCCATGACGCTCCGGCTCGAGTAAATCCCAATTTAGCAGCATTGTGGGCTCCGCTAAAGGGTGCAACATGCATTCGATGATGCCTATGGAAGCGTAAACACTGTGGTGACCCACAGCCCAGGGCCTGGTGCCAGAAGTGGATAAATAGGCTGAGATTTCACTTTTCAGCAGCCATGTCACTGAATTAACCATAACATAACATTCACCACTGACACAAGATAGCTGCAGTGAAAGGCTCTCCTCATTCCTCAAACTACAACCCCAAAGCTCCCTTCAATTTGTTTTCAATTTGTTACTGGCTTCGTGAAGTTTCCCGAAATAGCGGCATTAAAACGATGTACGTAGATGCAATTATCTCTATCTGCTGTTATTTTGTACATTTTTCAGCATCCCAATTAAAAAGGCTGATCAACGAGCAGTTATTTGTTTATATACGCCGGAGGGACTTTTAATAACTTTTATGATTTCATTTCGAGAATATGATGTTAACAGTTGAGTGGTTGCCTTGCTGTGGAAATTGTGTTCCGTTTTTCATATTTCCCAGAAATGAGATGCGCTCAACATTTTTCATTG
Organism: Leptogaster cylindrica; assembly: GCA_963082835.1. Taxonomy (NCBI): domain Eukaryota; kingdom Metazoa; phylum Arthropoda; class Insecta; order Diptera; family Asilidae; genus Leptogaster; species Leptogaster cylindrica. The sequence goes on along the minus strand of OY720105.1, from coordinate 19,667,167 downwards.
CCAACATTTGATTGTTTTCACGAAAACAAAGTCCGACATATAGAAAACAATGCAAATAAAGTTTTTATAAAGTACTAGCAGGCCCGGCAATGCTTCGTTATTGCCCAGGAAGTAGTGAACTGTCCTGTAATGTTTTTAATGCAATCCAATGGGTTTTAAATGATTTGTCCTTAGGTGAGTTGTAGGGCTCACAAGGCGGACTTCCAAAAACCATAAGTGCTCATGTAATACCTGTAGGGAGACTCTGTACGAAGTATGAGCTCTTAAATATTAAATATTCTTACAATTAGATCTTGAAAAACATTGATCAGTCAGTGAGTGTTTTTTGGCTTTTGGTTTATGATTTTCTGAATAATACATGGTTCGGAACAATGTTTTTTAACACCCCCTCAATAATTTTTTTTTATTTCAAGATGCGTAGGGTTAAAAAATGTTCTGTTCCCCGCTGTCCCCGTGTCATCGATATTTACCTTAATTTCCGGTCGAAAGAAATCGTTGTTTCGCACATAGGCTGCGGTACATTTGGGCCCTAGTTGTGTCCCGAAGCTCGGCAGCTTAATCGGAATGGACCCATCGATTTTAGGGTCATGGGTGCTTTTTAGGGTGTTGAGATCAAATCTGAAGTCGATTTTGACCAGAGTGAAGAATTAAAAAAAAAAATTAAAAAAAAAATATTTAAAAAACTGAATCAATTTTGAAAAATAATAAGATAAAAAAGAAGATGAGAATATGAAGAAACATTTGTAAAGTAGCCGGGATTACAGCCGAATAGGACAATAATTGTCCCGTTTATTTACTGACTCTCTGCGACCCGCCCCGTTTGAGCACTACTGTTCAGAATTTGTGTTTTCAGGAATCAATCGAAAATCGTATTTTATTGAGTTTAGAATAATAAATTTTGCAGAGTTTTATATATAATTTATATATAATGGCTGTAGTGCTGTACTTACCTGTACCCTGCTACACGTTGCTGAGGCTCAGTCTGATCGAATAAAAGATAATTTCACAAAGCTTGTGGTTGTACAATATTTTCTGATTGTTCCATTTTTTGTGCAAGTATAAAGATTTTCTGGTTTGTCGACTCTAAAACACGCAACATAGTTGACCATGTGAGAAGCAATCCGCGTCTAGATCAAACCATTGTTTATGGTGACTGCAAATCCTAATCGAATTAGGATGTGCAATCTTTTAAATTGAAATGGGATATCCGTTGAATTCATAGGAATGCGAGCAATGAGCACATGTTCATCTCTACAAGGTCCTGTAAAGACTATGTTGCTTCTACGGTGTTCCTCGTTAATTTTTTTAATGTTGAATACTTGTTTTGGTGGGCCTGAGACGTGATTGCTAAAGGGCGAAATCTTTGGTTTGCCGTCATGGGACACTGTAATATATTTAAATAACTTCTACCCATTCACTAATCGTAAATTTTCGTTTTCGTTCCTTTTCGGGGGTCCTGGAGTGGGGTGCGTCAACTACCCCCTTGGGGTTGTCTAATTTGAGCCGTGTGTGATATCAACTTGAAGCTTTTTTTGAGTATGTACTATTTCTTTTACTCCACTGGAAAGATCCCCATTCAGTCATTCTATAATTTTAAAAACCCTAAAAGTAAATTGTTAAATCCATCCACGTTTATTACCTTAAAACCAAAGACTATATAAACAATGTTTATATAGTCTTTGCTAAAACTCTTCCCAAAATTTCAATCGCCAACAAAAAGGTGATGAGTGTCGAGTGATGAAGGTTCCGGGGTGGTGCTGGGCGAAAGGAGTGGGGTTTTAGCCGGTAGGCCTTCTGTCCGGCAGGTACGTCGGGTGAGCTTTTGGGCTCACCTGAGTGCGTAAATGCATTTCCCCACTATCAAAAAAAAAAAAAAAAAACAAAATTGTAAATATTACTCGGAAGGAATTTATAAAAGAGAATTTATTTGAAATCCCTGGAATTCTGAAAGTGGCTCACAGGAGTGGGTGTGCGAAAAGGTACGTAGAGACAAACTTTATTAGCATAAATGAGAGTACGCTCCATGAGGTTAACGGTGATACCACCAAATTAGGGGTTGGTGGGGTAGGAGTGGGGTGGGGGTGGAAATTAGAATTTTTCTAAACTACGTCTTGTGGGGTATCGTTGAAAAGCTCTTGACAAGTAGTTTATAAATCCATAACCATTTTCTCGATTTCAAAATAAATTACCCCAATAAACGCAATCAAAACACTTCGAAATCTACCTCAGCCTGTAGGCCTGCCGAAAGGGATTTTTTTTGTTAGATGCCACCAAGGCGAAGACTATCGCAAAATCGATATTTTTTCGGTGCCTCTAAAACCACAGACAAAGAATATCTACTCGATAAGAACTGACACTGTTTTTCGAATGTATGTGGAAAAAATAAAAAAGAAAAATGTGAGAGAGAGGTCACTAAAATAATGTAAATAACGTACAGGAGGAAAAGAATGTCAAGAAGTTCGCCGGCTCTGATGTAGTTAGTCTTTGCCTCTGACAATCAGCTGACGGTTTTTTCATGCTGCACTTTTAAATTTGCAACCATGTGCTTTAAGTGCTTCTCAACTCAAAATGAAAGCTCGTAACACGTCAAAAGCTCTGTGTAAACTGAGCTGAAAAGTGCTTTCACTGAAGGGCGACTTGGAAGTTCGTACGATCACAAATCAGATTGTTTGCGGCTTTTGATGCGCTGCGGCAAATATGAACCACGCTTTACGACCCACTGTTATCCCACTTTAGCAAATGTGACTCTGCTGCTATCTAATTTTCCACAGCACCGTTGCACACATCGGCAATCCAGCCGTGTACAGACAGTAGTGTCGGTTCTTATCAAAGAATATCTAAACTAAGAAGGGAAACTTTTGCTGCAAAAGTATTCTAACTTTTTTTAACAAAAAAATTAGAATAGTTCAAACGTAGAAGAGTACAAAATGAACATAAGGGCGAAAGAGCGCGCACTATTTCTGCTCTGCCACAACGTGCTTCATCTGTCTTTGCCACTGTTTTTTATAAAGACGATTTTACATTCCTCACCAATCTTCCCCACTGTTGATTTTTGCTTTTCATTTTGGGTCACGGCAAAATGTGCGGCGACTGGCCAGGCCTTTTCATTTCTCCCTCACACAACTTCTATTCTGTTGCTATTTACTGACGGCAGACTACCACTAAGCAACCGTGTTTCACAGACAGTGTTTACGCCAAGTTTCCCTTCTTAGTTTAGATATTCTTTGGTTCTTATTGAGTAGATATTCTTTGCTCTAGCCGGTGGAAAAAACTCAGGCCACTTGCGTAAAATCAATTCTGCCCCTCTACATTCAACTTGTTGAACCAAATTTGCGAGAAAAATGCAAAGTTGGTTGTGGTCCCGCATACGGTAACTCAAGAAAATTAGGCACACAAAGGATTTTGAATTTGTTAAATTTTTCCAATATTTTCCATGAAACATAATCAAATTTTTTTACTGAAACAGCTACGAATCCCTTAATATTCATAACAATATGAAAAAGAGTAGGTAATTTTATGGATAAATACGAAAAAGAGAATAATAAACTGAAGAACATTTTTTGGAAAAACCACATTCATTCAGAAAATTCTCGGGAAATTCCTAAGTCGAAAATGACCAAAGTGCTCCGCTCTTTCCAAATAACACCCTTTAATGTACCTCGGGAAATAAAATTTACTATATTTGGTCAAATAGTTTTCGAGGAAATTAGTAGGGGAGCGGCGTACATAGTGGCGCAGCGTACAATGTGGCGCAGAGCCTTTTTGGGTATTATAGCAATTGGTAGATGAAATCTGTCCGGTGTCATAAGTGTGTTAGTTAGTAACCCAACTTTGTCTAAGTAACAGGTGCGATCAAGCGGGCATTTAATAGGTCTTGTGAAAAAAATCAAAAAACCCCATTTTGCAAGTTTTTTTAAATTTTTTTCAGTCCTTCACAACATCTAGAATTTTTAAGATATTTATAAAAACTTTATATGCAAAGACTCACTGTGATATCCTCTTTTAAGCATCATAATTGATTTTGGATTATCTTCAATTTTTCTTATAACTTCGATCATTTTTCAAAATAACAGAAAAATTCCAATGTGGTGCACGCGGTTCGTACAAAGTGGCGCATTAATTAGGTGTGTTCAATGACAAAGATGGTATGGTTTTTAAATGTTTTATTGCCCCTTTAGCTAAGACATATTTTGTCCTTCCTGAAAAAGCACTTGGAATGTGCTAATATATCCACTGGTTTCTATATTTTCATTCATTGCGATTTCGACTATAATGATTAAGTCGATCAAGAATTTTGCAATTTGTTCACATACTTAACCTATTATTCTAATAAATTTTTGAAAAGTATCGAAATCTATTGTATTTACTTTTTTTCCACGCAGATGTTACACTTTTAATACGCATGTGCGTGCAATGTGGCGCAAAGAGGTCCCTGCAGTTTTTGGGCTATATCTCCGAAAATATCTACAATTGAATAATGATTGCTTCTGTAATAACAAAGCTTAGTAAATTTCCTTTCAACTCATGCCTTCACTCCTGATCTAAACCTCCTTTAAATATCCTTAAGAGCTCTTAACTCAAAACTATAGGCACATTGTACGCCGCTCCCCTACCAAAACCGATCAAAAGTTATAAATTTATATTATCAAACCAGTTCAAACAATAAATCTACGTGATGTTCTCCAACTCTCCAATGGAGCTATGCGAACTCAAGGTCTATGATAAGTATATAACATGAGAATAGGCGGATTTATGCCATGCTTGTTTCTGTGTATAGTGTGTACCTATTCGTTTTTCTTTAGCTGAAGTCAGACCATACGATAAACGTCATATTTATAAGGAAATATTTTTGTAGAATATTCTTGTGACATCGAGTCACACGATATGAAATATGGCGTATCGCTTATAAATATGACGTTTTCCGTATCGTGTACCTCCGGCTTTACACGATATGAAATATGGCATATCGCTTATAAATATGACGTTTTCCGTCTGGTATGACTGCGACTTTATCTTTTTTTGGATTTTCCTTTCTAATTTCTGCATTCTAATTTTTTTCTGCATTTGGAATTCTGTTTTGTGGATTCTGCATTCTCCTTTCTGCTTTCTGTCTTTCATTTATCTTAGGACAAAGGTGGGTTTCTTGAGGTTTCGTTTTAAGATGAAATAAAAAACCATTGGAATGGAATACATAATATTTATTCATTTTTTCTCTTTATTTTTTCAAATTTTTGTTCAACAAAACAACACACAGTCTAAATTTTTCTCTTATTCTCTTTCATTTGTTGATTCGATTTAAACTGCCTCATTTAATTTGTTTCTTTTCTTCTTCTAATAATAATAAATATTTTAACTCACCTACATAACTAGATAACATTATAATATAATTTCCTTATGTCATACATAACCTTTCATTTGTTTTTTTTTTTCATTTTTGAAATGTATATGTTACTTTCATATTTCCAAATATGTCGTTGTTTGTTATTTCTTTCATATTGTATTGCCCTTTCTAAATTTTCCATCATAATTCATTGTTGATTTTTCTTTTTTCAATTAGTATATTTATACAACTCAAAAATGTTATCTTTTCTATATGGTAAAAAATCAATAAGATTCAAAATTAAATGTTTCAGTTATTGTTCACGATCTGTGAGTTTTATTGTTTCTTGTGTGTTGTTCAATATCTCTTAGGTAAGTACACATTAAATGTTTTATACTTGTTCAGATAAATGATTACAATACAGTTGCACAATGTTTAACATTAATTTATATACTTCGAAAATTTAATTTTTGTGTATTAATAAAAAACCCAGAGCTGATTTTACTTTACTTACTTAATTATTTTTTGTTCATTTCATTAATTTTGTTTACCTATTATTGGTCATATAACGTCTGCCATGAATACAACTAACACATTTTTAGTGAAGTATAGTGGAAATAAGTTCATCCGGTAATACAAACCTTCGTGGTTGTGTAAATTTAATTACCTAAAGAATTTCTACAGTTTTTACATTTGTTTTACTTTTACACAAATGTCCTCTATGTACTGACACTGTATTTAAAGGATCTCAAATTATCCTATGTTCTTATTACTTTTATCATTTATTCGATTTGTTTATTCATAATAATTATTATTATTTCTTTTTGTTGTACGCTTTAGACAATTTGGAATTGGAGGATTCACGTTTGTATTTTTGTTAATTTATTATTTAACATTTCATATGTGTTATATTGTTTTATTATTTTAAAATTTGTTTTGCTTTTTACATTATATTAGTTTTTGATATTATTGTAAAAGCTTCACCTAAGTATGATACCTAAATTTCTTATATATGTATCTACATATATATATATATATATATTGTTTTTTAATTTATTAATTTACAATCTTACAGACTAAAAGCGTATTAATTTTACTTATAAACTAAGCATTGTTTTTAATGCTGTGAAAATATATGAGTGCTGAGAATTTTTCTATTTTATTGATAATACAATTGCATAAAATTATATAATAGCATATTTTGTTACATGAGCCGACAATTTTATTTTCTCACATTCCGCAAACCTTAGCTCATAATTTTGTTCATAAGAATTAAATGCGATAAAATATTAAGAAAATTTATTCAAATGAATATTTCTTCTTTAGAAGAACTTCATTGTTGAAATTCTTTTTCATTTTGCATTTTACAACGGCTGAAATTTCACTAACATTCCAATTAATAGCGAAGTGTATCGGTTCACTTTATCACGAAAACGATATGATTGAAAATTGGTTTAAAATCACATTTACTTTGAATCACAAACAAAGTTGGTTTCTTAAATTAACTAAAATTAATTCGCAAATCTCTGTCGGCATAAAACTTTCCAATTGCCAAAGTCTTCCAAATACCAAGTTCTTTGCTTTACCAACTGCAGAATATTCACTGGTGCAATATGTTTGTTTATTACTTTTGGTCGTATTTTTTAAGATTAATTTCCATACAACAACACATATTTTTAATGGTTAAAAACAGATCAGCAGTTCAGTGCCCACTGCCCATTGATATGTGCGCCACTTTTCCTCACAAACAGTTTCAATTGCTAAAAGTGCCAATGATAACGCATGATATGCAATTCGATATGCAAATATAGCAATAAATCACGCGAATGATATAATATTTTTTTGTAAAAAATTCTCAGCAAAAAAACATTTCCACTAGTTCTGATATAATTTTATGTATGTATGAGTAACCGTATTTGAGTGTAACATATATGTTTTTAGCATATTTTAACCATCTTAAAATCTTTAAATGTCTTTTACTGCTTAAGTAAAAAATTTTCTAGTTCTGCATTTCGCATAAAAAATTTTTTTGTGATTAATTTTTATACTACGATGTTAACTATTTCAGTTTTATTATTTTTTCATTTTTTCTTCAATGTATAAATTTGTTAAATAAAATTGTTATTATCCTTTTGAATGAATACGGAAATATTACTCTTACGAATGTACAAACATTTACATGTAAGAACATTAATTTATTGAAAGGCTTTTTGGAATTATCGTTCACTTTAATTTTAACCTCTATTATGCGAACAAAAGCTTGAAGGATATATATCTTTGTTTGACATTAAATGAATAATTCTATATCCATTGGGAATATAAAGCAAAACGTTTTTGAATTTTCATTTGTATTTAATAGTCAAATTTGTCTGTTTTTCATGTATAATACATACAAAATTATGCATAATGTCCTTTCTCAATCTAATATAGATTGAGGTTATTTGTCTTATGTTTACCGTAGCAAGTGAAATGGAAAGTTCTAGAATTTATTTACCAAAGAACAATTATTTTTTTATTTTTTCAAATTTTAGGACGCAGTTATATTGTGTATTTCATGAAAATTTAGCATGTGATTTTTAGTTCCGTTTTAATTGGACAAAACCAAGAATGAAAGTGCGTTAATATTTCATCTTATTAGGAACATTATCTCCAGAGAGACACTTGAAAAACGGAATTCTGATCTCAAAATTTAAATATTGAATGTATTTCTTGAGGATAATAGAAAACTGATTGAGGGTCCTGAAGTACTACAATCCTATTTACAGAGGATACAGCAGAGTTCAGAACTCTTTAAGATGTAATTAAATTAAGTAAGTTTTTCAAAAGCAGACTTAGAATCGATTACTTTGAAAAAGGAAGGAAACTTAAAGATAGATTGCAAGCTTCTCAAATATTCTTAGGATCTTCATAATCAATTGTTACTGTTTTCGCAACAATTTATATTTAATTTCGCATTTGTTTATCGTCCGAAGAAGGAGAGTTTTTATGAAGAAGTGTTTATAAACGTTATATCATGTTTCATGTAGTTTCTTAAAGTGAGAAAGAAATGTTTTCTCAAAAATATAAAAATAATAACTACACTTACGTTAATTACAGAATTTTTGGTTTATATTTCAATTTAGGTATAGATAATTAATTTTAAATATTATTGCTATCACATCATAATTTAATTTAATGTGTTACATTTTTATTATCTATTTTCTTATTATAAGTTTTATTTTTTTTTGCTTAAACATCGTTTCTTTTTTCTTTTTTGTTGTTAGTATAATGAGCTACAATGTGTATAAGATTTGGGAATACATAAAACTAAAATTGAAAAATGTTGTTTGCGCGAACACGTGAACATTGGACGTAATATCTTTGAAACATATTCATATTAAATTTACTGTTAGCTGTAATTTTGTTGTTAATTCCGGTAAAAACATTGACAGATTGACATTGACAGTAATTTTACTTCCTTTATAAGCTTTTGTTGATGAAATTTTAAGTACAGAATTTAATACAACTAGAATTTGCGGCCCAAGATGTTGTAGTGAAAAGTAAATCTTTAAAGTAAAACACCGATGATGCGGCCAAAAACTATTGTCCAAAAAAGAAATAGGAAGTCTAAGCTTTAGACTCCAATGCATCTGTTAATTTGTAGTAATTGCTATTGATGAAATAATAATTAAACTTTTAAATGCCATTTCAAAGATATTACTTTTAATAATTAATTAAACTTATGACAGTCAATATCCCTTCGATATTATATTTAAGTATTTGTGCATTTTTGATTAATCTTAGACTTATAGTCTGAGATTTTGTTTATTATGGAACTAAAGAAAACAAATCATATAAATATTGTATTCTATAAAATAAAAAAGGCTATTGTCCCTTGATAGGTGGGATGATATTGATACGAATTAGCTTAGTACAAATACTCAAGCAATAGGATATGAAAGGTAAAATATAAGTAATATTGATAAAGCGAAGTTAACATTAATGATAGCCACTAAATTAGAAACAGCAGATCGACAGGAATAAATTCGGATATATGTATGTATGTATGTATGTCATTCATTTAACTCTATCCGACAATCCTTTCATTGGTTTGCAATCATTTTCAAAACGTTTGTTTTTTTCTTGTTTTTAAATACATTTTCTTTTTAAAAATTTATAGTTTAAAAGTTAATAAAGATGATTTCGCTAAAAACTTTATATTTTGTCCACTGGACTAATATGTCTACGTATGTGTATATATGTGGGTTAATAGGTAATTAATAAAAGTGTATTGGGCCTAGGTTCGTACATATGTACCCGTAAAATTGCACTTACTGTAAAGCCAAAAAATTTTTATTTTATGCAAATATTATTTTTATTTATTCTAGCTGAACTTTGTTATAAAAATAAAGAAAATTGTGCGCCAATATTTTGCTTTTCAACCCGTAACTGACGATATATTGTTTATGTTTGTTTTTAATATTGTTCTAAAATTAAACAACGACTCCTTTTAACTTTTATTTTTGTGATAATTAAGTTAACTGGTCAGAATGAAATCGTTGTTATGTTGGTGGGAAAAAATTCATACAGTGGTGAAAAATTTAATCCGATAAGGATCTTATTCAATAAAATTTGGAAGAACTGTTGAGTGATTAAAATCACTGCAGAAGTGTTTTATGTGTTTTTCGAAATTATGTGGTTTAAATTCTGACTTTAAATTAAAAACAATATTCTTGCTGTGTTAAGAACAGATGTTAATACTAAAATAATTTCAGTACAATTGATAGTGTGAATTTCAGATTTTCAGGTGAGTTCTATTCTTGTGAAAGAAAATTTCAAATCTTCAGCAATTGATTAATATTTAAAAATGTAATTAATAAGAACGAAGTTTTTAAAAACGGAAGATACTTTGTTGCAACAACTTTATGCTTTACTTTCCACATATTATACATCCAATTATACATCCATTATGTTTTTCAACCACTGTCTTCAACTATTTCAGTGTCAAATCAACAATTAAAAAAATCTCACGTAATACTTAAGATGGCAATTGAAATATAGATTTAGCAGTTTTCCAAAAATTATATTGATAATATTTTATATGCTTCAAGTGGTTGTTCACTCATTTTTTCGTTATATGTATTGTGTAAAACATGTTCAATTCAAACATGAAATTGAAATTGTAAATCGATTATCTTCATTCACTGTTCAACTCTAACTGAATCCAATAGATTCAGTTACAATCTGAGGCACTATATGCAACTAAAAAGGACCAGTCGAAAATTTATTAAAAAAAATACATAACTCCCAGAAAACATGTTCAAAATATTAAGGAAAATATAATAAGGATAGTAAGACTTTCAACTTTGTATAACAAAGCTTTATGAAAAGGACTTTTTATGTACACAAGAATAGAATAAGTTTTTGTTTTTATAAATTGTACAGAATATTAATTAGAAATCGTATCAAATGTTAATTGACTCCTTATTATAGGAGAGAGAAAGAGAAAGAGAAGAGAAGTGAGTTGCAGATAGAATTGTGATACTTTCGAAAACACAGGATGGAACAGATTCAATAATGCGGTTAGAAGGAGTGTACTTTGGTTTGTTTCCTTTAATTTATATTAACCCGATTTAAGTATTTTTTTAAAATTTAAAAATATAGGTTTTAGTTATATTAAGTTTGTTATACATCCGAGGCATCTTGCTTTGAATTATTTAAACATTTTCATTTTGAGATTTATTTTTATCTACAACAATTCTAAATAGCATTGTGAAATGTTTATTAATAGGGCATTTGTAAAGATATAGTTTTCTTTTTATATATATTTAAAAATAATTTGGTAAATATCAATGAGAGATTAAAATTTTCAAATTATTGATACGTACAGAACCTTAGAGATTTATTTAGAATTAATATAGTAAAATAAAAAAAGACATTTTTCTTACATTTTTAACATATTCTATTTTTTTGTGATTTTGTTTTTACAAGTATAATAATTGTGCTAAGCAAATAGACGCAATTCGCTTTCCATTTTTAGTTTAATTTTGTTGTTGCTGTTATTGGTTTTTTTTCTTCATTTTGTTTTTTTTTATTCGTATTCATCTAGTTAATATTTATCCTGGTTTTACACGGGACATGTTACTATTTTATATTCGAACATTAGTGAAACGGCAACAAATACAAAGTATAATAAAAACATTGTTAGGCCCAGACCCTTATTCATTTTCCAACGGAAACACGCTATCGACAACACTACGAATAGTAACATCATAAATAGGATTGTTATTGAACAAACCATTCCAACGGAATTTACTTCGACGGGCTGTTGGTATATCAAACCATATAATAGCCACGGTATCGGTAGTCTGTAATAAAAAAGATTGCTTTAATTCAGTTAAAATGTCGCGGACTGTACCTATAAAAAAACTATACTACATGTAATTTTAAACATTGGTCTTGATTTCTACAACAAATTCTGCCAAGGATGGATTCAGTATTGTAAGAAGTCTTCCTAAAATGGTTTGGGAAGATTTTTGTTTGTGATATATATTAATTATAAGAAATAATATAGACTCAATCAATCAATTAATAAAAGCAGGTATACTTTAAAAAAGTATTTGTTACCATTTTCGATGTTGATTTTGAAGTAGTGTGGTGGATTTTATGAAATGGAAATGGACAACTTCGAGATGATTCTTGGATTCCTCTTTCCGTAATTTTGCACGAAAAGCTTTGCAAAATGACCCACATAAATCGAATACTCTTCTGCTCGAGAGCAATATATTTATAGAACTTATATAACACTATTTGAAACTATTGCGACGGTTTAAAATTTTCTAGTAGCTTGATTACTCCAGATAAATCCAAAACGTAAGATACTTTTGAAGAAACTCTCCATCCCCATGGCTCCATGTGCAACCATAAAACAACCTGCATAATCCCGGCTATTCACACACAAGAGATTATTCATGATCATTGTAAGTCTTATATAACCTTCACCTGGTTCAGCAAATCCTTAACTAAGTACATTGGTATGCTTTAGAAGAATTGCAAATTATGCTACCTTTAGTGGCCTTGAAATGTGTAAAGTTTGAAAGGGGACGAAGAAAGAAGGGGTAAGTAGTTGCCTTACGTACAACCTTTCCTTGTACTTTGTTTTCCGGAAAAAAATTCTTTGAATCTTTTTCAAAGCACTTAACTAGCAGCATTCAATGTGCCATTACATCACTCTGAACAATTATGGTATACATCCTCGGTATTTCATGAAAAGATGCTGAAAAAGCTTGCCTGTTTTGCCGTTAAGATTTTTCCTGATGAACAGTGTATTGTAAGAAGGGAATGGGGGCTGTATGAAATCTGTCGCAAAAGGTAGCTTTCACACCATTTCAGTTTCGCTGTGGAGGGGTAACATTACAATTCCAATTTAGACATGCTTCACTAGTGGCCTAAATTTCATAGTGTTGGATCCATACGCATTTATTTCACTCCTTTTTGCATGTTTTAAATGCCACAATAAAGCTTCCACAGCCAGAATGTTTAGCTCTGGAGTAAAAACTACGACTTTGGCTAAGTGCGGTGTGGATTGCAGAATGATACGAAGTCTGCTATAGAGATGCGATGTACCACATCCACTTAGGAACCATATATATGTTTTTAGGTGGATCTGGGCAGGAAAAGGATTAAAAATTAAATTTTGTTTTTCATTTCAATTCGTAGCGTGGAGAGCTGCTTTTCAAATGGAGTCTCGCATCTGCAACATCCTTTATATTGAGTCTAAATACTAAAACTCACAAAAGATAGAAATTCTCCACTCATTACGTTGGACGGAAATTCAGGTTACGTAAAACAACCACCCTCTCCTTAAGCATATGAAGGTCATTTCTGTTAAAATTCTTCAACAATGAAAACTTCCCTGGATACTATGTATAAATACTAGTTTCGGCTGTCCTTCCTCTAAGGATGAGTAGAATTGGGAAAAAAATGTGCGACAAGAAATTTTTGTACTAAGTTAACTTCAATTTCTAAGCCCCTTAAAAACTGTAGAACAACAGGAACTTCTCCGAGCAGGAGTTTCCGAGAAGGGTAATGGTATTTGTCCATTTTCAGAAAATTACCAAAATAATTATGAATTAGATATATGGCATTTAGGGCTCTTTGCTTATACCCTTTTCAACTTCAGCACACGTCCTATTCGTGCCTGGCAATAATTTGGCTAGGGACGGATGCGGAAGGACGACGGTACTATTTCGACCCATGTTCTTTAAAAGGCATCCTGAAGACAAAAGAGTGGAAAGCCAGAAACACCAAGAATTCTTAGAAAATGGCAATATGCCGAAAAGGATTCCTTCCTTTGTCTTAAATGTTCCTTTACAACCACTTTCGAATTTTTCTTTTTAGCCATCACCACTGGCGTTCTTTTCCCGGGCTACATTTCCCAAAGGCCCAAAGCTTTTACAAGACGATCCTTCGAGGATTCGAGACAATTGTCCTTTACTTATTAGGGGAGCTTTGCCCCAGAAAGCTCTTAGGATTATTACTAAATATTTTTTTTTGGGTCCGATCCCTTAGCATGCAGGACTCGGGCTTTGTGCAATGCTTATGCTGACTGAGATATAATTAAAATGCGAATGCAGATGTTTTAGAGCAAAGAGAGTAATTGAGGGGTAAGTAATTAAAAGCAAGTGCCTGGAAAGTTGGCTAAAGGACATTTTCTTTGTGACTATTACTATGCAGAGTAATATTTTGACTAGACTGAAGAACTTGGCACTCGCTCACAGAATTCGTCGAGTGGTGTAATGTAACAAATTTAGCAAATTGTCAATTAAAGCCTTAATTACCTGGCCGCAAGGGGTGGAGGGATTACACCTTTATCTTTATCACCGGAAGGAAAGATAATTGGTTTAATTTCCAGGCGGCTGCATAAAATGGGATTCCTTTTAGTTTTAATCTTAGAATTCCTTAAGACAATTTATAAATGTTACATTATTTGTACATTAGTATTTTTGGCAGTTTGTATTAAAACGAGATTTGTTTTTTGATTTCTTGAAAACAATTCTGATAAAATATTGCGTTGAAAAAAGATTTCTTCTGATCCCAATTTGTAAACTGCGGATTGCATTGATGATTGATGTTGTGCACTTGGTTGAAATTTCATCCATATAAAAGACTTATACTCTTTCCTTATAGTTCTGAACGAATTATACTATAGGTAGGAACCTAATTACCAACGAGTATTTAATATAATATGTATCTACACATATTTCACTTGTTCATGCAAGATTTTGTAAGCCAGCGACATTGATTAAGGTTGAACGAACGAACGAAAGGTTTATGCTCTTAACTTCTTACAGCACATTATTGCCATCTTTGCTGGGAATATTATCCTGATATCAATAGAGATTAAGCTTTCTGTGGTCGGAACATTAGACAAATCCTTCCGAGTCGTATTATACCCAACCCAGCCAGCATCCCTTATATCCTTTCAATCTGCAATCAACTGTTTAAGTTATTTGAAATTGGACATCTTTTCAAGGAATATTAATAATATCGAATTTGAGACTGGATCAGACTGACAACTTTTTTTTATATCTAAAATTCGTCACTTTATTCTTTAACAAATTCTCTTATAACATTTGTTAAGGTGCTAATTAATTATTGCAATAAACTTTATTTCATGTCCTTTGCTGTTAATGGATATATGAGTAATTCTCGTCCTACGCATTAAACTGTATGCACTCAGAACGAATTTATTTTATACTGTTCTCTGAGTCTTGTTTTCCCAAGGATAAGCCTCGAGGGCGTGAGTTAATGGAAATCAAAATTTAATCTGAATATCGAACCTTTTACATAAAATTAAGGGTACTTAAATGCACACGATTTTGGGCATGAGTGCATGTTTGCTTTTCAGCGAAAAGCTATAATTTAGCTGCACTCCAGGACTCATATCCATTGTTCTGTAGTCCATTTTCATCCAGCTAGCAATGGCACAGGATATCAAAAACACACGATTGTTTTTAAGAGATTTATTTTAAGACATTGTTATTGAAACTGCGAATTGTGTTCAGATAGCACATGATATTTTAAATTTATGTATATTCAGTAAAAGCCTTTTTATTTCTCAAATAGACTTTTCATGCATTACACATGGAAATCGCATTGAAAAGGGATTATTTCAAAAATATTTATATTTTGTAAACTGTTTAAAACAAATTTCCCAATCACTACATTTTTCGTTTCTCGTTAGGATTGAATTAAAATATAGAAATTCAAATATTGTGATTTATAAGAAGATTTCCGAGAGCTAAAGTATTTTAAATGAGAAAATGGGATATTCTAGTTCAAGTATTATATTTTTCTTTATGGAATTCACGATTAATGGTGGATTTTTATTCTTATAATAGTGCAATAGAGGATTGCAAATACGATAACAGGAGAAAGTTTTCAAACAATTTTGTTTTCTTATTGTCAAAGGAGTTTCTTTTTACGTAGAGAACAGTTATGAGTTCATACTTTATAGAAAACCTGAGGCTGCTATGCCATGCTATGGTGTGTTTAAATCCTTACTGCGCGGAATATTACCATAATTCAAAAATTCTAATATTGGTAGGAAATTATTAAAATATGCTTTACAGGGCGAAAGTATACGCCGGAAGGTATTCGCGGTTATTCATTCTTGGTGATCACCTGTTCTCGTGGCTCAGATCCCTAGTCACTGTACCAACCTCGAAACTGTATAGGAATTCATAATATTAGCTGAGACACCCAATAAAAAATTTCAATAAAGAATCTACCATGGGCCAGTTATAGCAAGAGGTAAAAGTTGTTTTAATCACATTATAAAATATTTATTAAATTAGAGAAATGTCGATATTTCATTTTGAACACATATTGGAAATTCTTTATGGTGTATCTAGCTAAAAACGAAAACCATTAATCATTATACAATTGGGGCAATGTCAACCATTGGTTTTCTTTTCCCATAAATATAAATGCCTTGTAAAAAATTACGAAACATCTGAATATATAAATTTGAACAACCACTCAATAACGACTGAATGTATTGCAACGGCAGCGGAAGTTTGAGCAAAATATTTTCCTCACCGTTTTGTGTCGCAATATCTCACCAATAAGCCCAGAAATTCAATTCAATTCAATTTTGATTATCCTTCATAGAACATAAATCGCTCTTTTCTCCTTCAGATCACGAATTTATCTTGCGCCGAACAAAAGCCAAAGTTGGACAAACACTCTGTAGGTTTTTCTGTAATAAGGCTCACATATCCAACATCGACAGTATCCTGCAGGGGATGGCGTCGTGCAGTTAATAAAAGCCAGAAAACGTCGAATTTGTTTTATATCCAAACTCTCTTGGTTGGGTTTTCTTACAGATCAGTGGGCATATATAGCCGCGGCAGAACCACCACCTCCACCAGAGACAATAAATTGCCACTGAAATTTCTGACAAAGAGTTCCAAGATTTTTTCACCCCATCGATGTGCATTTGCAGCACGCCAAAGGGACAGAACGAGCTATTACCATTTTCCTAAAGAAAGGAGAAGGAAAACAACAAAATGATAAAAACCGAAACTGGAGGATGGAAAAGTAAATTTTGGGGTTGATGAAACCATTCCCGTAGTTGAGTCAAGGGAAACTGTGTCAGAAGTGAATGAAATAGCAGAAAGAATGCAACGTTGGCTGGGCACTCTAATCCGATGAGGGAATAATCCTGTTTAAATCAACGGACGTTTGGGGTTGTGTTTCCAATTTATTCCTCAGTTAAATACTATAAATTCTAGGTTGACTTCCGGACGAGGTAAAATTACCAGCAATTTGTAAAAAAAAAAATTTAAAGTTTGTTTTTGAAATTTTGTTCAAAAAGGATGTGAAAATTTAGGAAGAGTATTATTTCGATTGCTAATAGGAGGAGAGAAGGAAACATTCAGTGGAAGTGCAGATAAGAAAGTCTAACTGAATTATATTGGCGTTTCATGATTAAATAACCAAAGTTTTTATTCATTTAAATTTGTTGTTTGCTAATTGTCATTAATTCAAATAATTTTTTCTTTGTGTATAAATCTTTGTATAATGTATATCTTTTTATTTTCTTTCTATATATTTGTGGCAGACCGAAATTACCAAAATAACATTCTAAAAATGTTTATAACATTACCAAAAGATTGTATGGTAAATAATTTTTATAATATCCTTATCAACTTCGGCTTAATATTAACATAATAAAAAAGGACATTTTACAGAGCACAACACTTACCCAACAGTTACGTCGAAAATGTTACTTCCTACAGAACTGGACACAGCCATATCACCAAATCCCTTTCGCGCAACAATCACCGAGGTAATAAGATCAGGTATCGATGTACCAGCTGCGAGGAATGTAAGCCCCATCACCTGAAAAGAAGAACCGGACACCATTAAATGGATTATTACATACGGGATGCTCCAACTAAAGAATACCGACCTCAGGTGATATTTTCGCAGTATAACCAGCAATATTCGCCCACCAGACCATAAGATATGAGTACGCGGCTATCCAAACAATTGAGCCAATAAAGGTGACGGGAAAAAACCTCTTCCCCCGCGGTGTTCTTGTGTCAGGTAAGGTGAGCCAAAGCGGAAATACTATTGGCGCCACCAAAAGGTACGTTATCCGCTTTCGTCCAGTTGTCGGCCATGACATGCTCAGTGCTTCCGGTTCCTCGTCAATTTCATTCACCTAAAGTTTTTGGGTTTATGTGGAGTTCATGTGCGTCGGCATCGAGATAAAAGTGAATTGATTTTTTATAAAATTAGAATAGTATTTTGATATTGCAACTAAATAAGAGGGTGAAACTAAGGAATTTTTTTTAAATAAACTATATTAGGTTTTAATATTAAGAGTAATTTCAAGTATTAATGCGTAGTATTAGCAGAAAGACGATAGAACTGGGTTGTGACAAACGTTCAACATGACAACAATGTTTGGATGCATGTGCATAAGTAAATGTACAAAACTAAAAGTAATAAACAAAACAATTTAAACTCAAAATTGAATATGTGTAATAACTAATAATATATTGAAAAATAAAATAGTAAAACTAAATGAAGAACTTAAGTAAGTATGTTAATTTATTCTCACACTTACATGATCCTCGGATTCGTTTTCAAGTTTCACTTTAATTTATAATATTTTTATTTCTTTGTTCGTGTTTTCTTTATGAAAAAATCATTGAAATTTTTTAAATTAGTTTACTTTTATTTAAGATGAATATGTAATTTACTGTTGTGTTTTAGGTTGAGATTTATGGACGTGTTCAGGAAAATTGTTATTGGTGAATGTAAATCTGAATACGTAAAATCAAATATACTATTATTGAAATACATATAATTATATAGGTACAATTGAAAATATTGACATTTGTTCTGTAAAAACAAGATTTTGTCAACATTCTTTTATTTTTGGTAACCGTCTCCAAATATTTCGAATTTTTTTGGTTAATTAGTTGGACAAAAGCTTAATTTTCCAAAATTGTGTAATTTTATTAGAATATCTTACAATATTAGTATGCAGTCCTATCAAGTAGACCTGCTGTTATTCGACAATTTTCCTCATTGTAAAGCATAGGAACTTCATGGAAATTGTTATATTGGTTTCAATTGTACAGTTTATATGCGCAACATATTTACGCTAACTAAACACGCGATTTATTTATGTTCCTAAAGCCGGAGGTACACGATACGGAAAACGTCGTATTTATAAGCAATACGCCGTATTTCATATCGTGTGACTCGACGATAAGCAATATGGTGTATCGCTTATAAATATCCCAAAAATTTCGGAATATTTTCGGCACATCCAAGCAATTTGCGGGGTACAAATTTCCCGAGTCACACCATACAAAACTTTATGAACACAGTTTTGAGATTACTGCTGTTACGGGCGGCACGGCGTCGCGGTAATCTGTGAATTGCAAAATACAGGTTGCAAACTCATTTTTGCTTATCGTGTGACTCGATGTGTCAAAACTTTTCACAAGTGACATCCACAAAGATATTTCCTTATAAATATGACGTTTTCCGTATCGTGTACCTCCGGCTTAATACAAATCAGAAGGAAAGGGTGATTTGTCTGCGTCGGTATCTATTTCTACTCAGTCCAATGAGTGTACTCCACCGTGAGTGAACAGTTGAACACCCTTCCCAAGTAATCTTCCTTCCCAATTCACTACGAATCACATTCGCGTAATGCACCAAACAAGGTAATGACGGTAAATACAAACGGGATTGTTGTCGTATGCAAACATTAATAAGCGATACGTAAAGAATTTAAAGGATACTCAATGTGGAAAGCGTGCATTTGACACGGATGCTATATGCATCAGTAACATCTATTCGTCGCAAGGAAAATTTGTGTGGGAAATTTTCAAAACATCAACACTTGAAGCGCATTATCTCTGGTAGATTTGAAACGAATACAACCCGTAATGAGGATCTCGTCCTCCTTTCCACTTCCAACAGTGCAATGGGTACAAAAACCTGGGTTTCGAATTGAAGCTGTCTGGAGTTGGGCTGGATTGATTTCTATGCGTTTTGCTGTCGTTTTAATATCTACATCGTTCGTCTGTCCCTGAATTAATTGAATGGATGTGAGACAGCGACTTTCAATGTTTTCCACCTAAGTAAACCCCCGTTCAATTCTTCGGTATAAATCACATCGCTTACACTTCGTAAAACCCTTTCGGTTGTCATAAGCTTTCAAAACAGAATTATGCGCTGATTGCTGAATAAAAGCTATACTTGGCTTCAATTCACCGGGAGAAGAGATTCAGGACTAACATCATCACAGCATCTCCAGTGTCCCGTGCTCGACGGAGTCACATCGTTTAGTCCTCGTTTGTTACCGATAGCCCCACAACGCGATAAATTCAATCTGCTCCCATCTGGCCAACTGCCAAGCACCAGAATCAGGACCCCATTTCGCCCGACAGCTCCTTGTTCACGAAATTCGGTCACAAGGACCCATAAAATTTTGCCATATTTTTCGTATTATTTTTCTTTTTGGGATATTAAAAGCAGAGGGTGGCATACCCTGAAAGATAAATGTACTAAAGAGATGGAGAGGAATAATTTTTAATCAAAACGGGCAACTCCTGTTGACTGAGGGTTTTTCAACAGCAGAGTTGCTCCTGGATTTTGATTGTTTGGGATTTATCGTTTGGCTAAATTAAAATTTCTGTGGAATTCCTTTGTTTTAGAACACAAAAATTAAATATTTTCTTTCAAAAACACTCGGACGAAATTTCGACCACTATATCCGCTGATAACCTTAGTACGGTATTTGCCACACGAATGGGGTGTGCCTTCTTCCTGGTAATGTTATTATACAATACAATATTTTGGCGAAATTACCGGGAACTACAGTAAAATATTTATTTCAAAAATTTATGAACACATGACTTGGAAATTATAAACAGTGAGAGATGCAATTTGAGTTTATTAATCAAATTATATCAGTTTGCTATGTAGTAACAATTTCAATCTTGTAAATATGTAAATAATTACGTTGTTGTTTATCGCATTTTAATTGATTTTAAATTCCAAAACAACTTCCTGCAAAGTTTGAATGCTGCGATAAATGTTTGCCATATTTTCGTGTGCTATTCAAAATTAAACTTTCAATTGTTTATATTTATTCCAAAGTTTTACATCAGCAATATCCTGTTATGCAATAACTACCAACTCACATGAAATGAATGCAAAGTGAATAATAAAACCTTCGCATTCTATTTTTTCAGAAATTTACCACATTGTCGAAATTGTTTCAGAGTTGCATTTATTTGTTATTAAAAATCAATATATTAATTAAAGAGGTGGTAAGTAAAAGAGGTTTTTCTATGAAGTTCTGCGGTTCTGCGTACTCGCCACTTAATTTGGGATAATCCTTTGGATAATTCAAATAAATTTCATTATTTCATAAATTTTTATCTGCAGAAATCGATTATTCTCATGTGAAATTGTTATTTTTCATTAGTGTATCCAATACAGTCCAATGCCTTCAAATATATCAGTTCTGAATCGGTTTTAAATTATTTCCAACTCAGGAGGAAATCTTGAGGGGTGGAATGGCATGGTAAAAGTTCACTTTGGACAATTGATGACCCCTTGATGGTAAGGTTCATGTGACTACGTCCAATTTATTTTGTTCTGTACTCCTTTGAAGATATTCCATTGAGGTTGAGGATGACGGTCTTTTCAATTTCGATGGGACTCAGTTGGAAGCTGCTGAAAATGAATTGCAACAAAACTTTTGCTTCTTTTCAGACTTTAGTCGTTGTAGGTCGAGTGCACTGCATTCCTTCCTGGACCAATGCAATATCATCAAAAAATGTCAAAGTGCTTACATAATCGCAAAACTCATGTAGTAATCTTCTTATACACTGCAGTACAAGTAAAATTCACAATGAGATCTACAATTTCACAGATACAGAAAGTTTCTTCCTCCCCTGGTATACTTCTAACCCTTTCTCCATTTTAACAACTTATTCAATTGAATTGAAAGAAGTCGAGCACGATTTCTAAATTTGAATTGGTTAGAAAATACTGGAAAACTTAATTACTCCCGTTAATCGACGCAGGAGACAATTTTTTATGAATTTATTTTATGAAAAAATCAAAAAAAGTCGACAGACTATATAAAAAATTGGGTTTCGGTTAAAAATAAACTTAGTAATTAAGTTTTTAACTATAATTATTATAGTTAAGAGTTTCTAACATCCCAAGTACATTTCTACTTTTCATATTGTACATTGTAATCTTGCTGATTTTTGAAATTTTCGTATAGAAGTTGTGTCTATAATATTTTTGAATTTCATTACAATATTCTGTGCTAAATGAAGTGAATCAAATTAAATTCAAATTTAAAAGGAAGAATCCTACAATTTGCATGCTGTACAGTGAAAAAGAATGAACTGTATCAAAGTTCGTATTGTGAATTGAAATACAAAAAATTGGATTTTTAAAAATTATCCCGGTTTGCAAAAAAATCAATATCTTTCAAACGTTTGCAATTTATGAAATATACCTCAGAAAATACAATTTTCGAACATTTAATGGTCAGAATGATCAAAATTACTTCACGCTTTAAAGAACTGCAAATACTGAAAAAGTTAAAATTCGGTTTAATTCTGAAAATATAGTTTTCATTTTGTGTTTGTATTTAGGGAAAAATGTACGAAAATATTAACAACAATTTTTCAGAATATGTTCTTTTATTTCATCCATGATTTATGCGCATTTTTTTTTGTTTTTTCATAAATATTCCGTTCTGGTACCAGTTTTGATCCTTTTCCTCACCATGAACGGCAACTGCATGTACACGATACAGTTGGCAGATTCCGGAAACAAGGATAGGATTTTCATCCAAACTGGCATTAACTAAATATAATAACGAAACTAATTCAATTCCTATTAGTTAGCAATGTTCATTATAATCCCTTTCAGTACTGGTTAAAAATTCTCACTGCTTACCATGAGCTCGAGATAACGACGTAATTAATATCTTTGTAGAACGAACTTTATCTTTTATATAATGTGGGTATAATATTTATGCACGTTAACAATCGGGTGTAGCGAAACGACCTTGTTACTGCAATGTATTATTCATTTCATGGTTGGAGATGAAAGGATAATATGGGATTGTGATTCTATAGCTTCGTGGCTTAACAATTGTACAGATTTTTTTTTATGTTTTTATATGCACTTAAAAATTGATTTGCTTTTTAAAAAGTAATTAAACCTATTTTCGGGATATTTTTTATATTGAATATTTATGCCAGTACCAACATGAAAAAAATCGAGTAAAAAATTTATATGAAACTAAAACAAAATTGCAAAATTTACGACAGAATTTTAGAAGAAGAAACATTATAAAATTATTCAAATAAAAGCATTTTTCTTTAAGGGAAATCAAAGGGAAATTATATACAGGGTGTTTCGCTAGCAAGTGTTCCAACATATACCAATCGGTTCCTTGAAGTGTTCTGATCAACTATTGACATGAGATATTTTGTCGTACTACCCCTCCTTCTCCCCTTTTTTAAGGGTTGAAATTTTTTCGTCTGTGCAGGGAGGTGAGCTCATAAAAAACATTTTAACTTGTGTTCGGAATACGACAGAAGGACAAACAAGGAATCAATAAAAAGTACGCATTATGGCCTTTCCAAGAGTGTCTCATATATCTAGATCCGTCAGCAAATGTGTCAAATATGAATGTTCCAACTTAAAATTTTGAAAAATTTCGGTTAAAAATTTACATTTTTGTACTTCGTCCTTGAAAATTTCCTGCATAACAAGGATATATTTTTTTAAAAACCATGTACCCTAAAGATATCTTCCTAATAAAAAAGGAATCATGTATATCAAGAGTTATTAATATGTTTGTGGACATTTGCTAGCGAAACACCCTGTAGGTAATATCTCTCTCACAGTTTCAGGTAGATACCATATCTATTAGATTTGCTTACGCTTCCTCTAGAATTTTTAAACACTAAACACAGATATTTACTTTGAAAAATTGTTGTTACTCAACTCGACTAGATTTTTATTTAAGAAAAAATAAGTGATATCAAGTAAAAATTAGCTTTGTTTTTTTTCAAGCAAACTACGCTAAGCAAATTAATTATTTGAATTATTTTTCACTTACAATTTCAAGAGCAATTTAGATATCGTGAACTATAGTAGAGTTGTAGTATTCTTTAGTGGAAGTTAAATAGCCGTGTAAAACTTTTAAATTATATCCAAAATGATTTTCGTTGATGTTTTGTTATATATTGTATAATTATAAAACTTTTAACAGGCAGGTAAGCCACATTTCAATTGCCAATTTGCGTTGGTTATTTTCCCAACCATCTCATTAAGCTCATTATAGATCAATAATTTTATTCGGTAATATTAATTATTTAAACGCTCTTTAATTTACTCATTAATTAGAACCTGAAATATAATTATAACGCCTCTTATTATTGCACCTACTTCTATACGTGTATTGTATATGTTGCAATATCAGGAAAAATTTGGTAGCATTTAGCTGTTGCCATTTATTATAATTGTTTCAAATTATTAGCGGTGTGATTGAAATGTTAGCGTTAATTAATTATGTTATGGAAACTGGAAAATAATGACAATTGTTTATTAAACATTAATAAGTATCCAGTTCATTTTAAAGATTTCTCATATCAGTTCAAAATCACTAATTGATAAATTCTTTATTAAATCCACCCATTGAACATTTCCAATTAATTTACCTACACAATGCAAAGTTTTGATAAGGATTTTTTATTAAAAAAAATGTAGATATTAAATGTTCCAAATATAAATTTTCACTAGGAAAAGTTCGGTTTTTTTAAATGTGTAATTTAGATATGACATTTGTGCTTATGTAATCGGGGACAAATATTGTGATATGTAATTAACTTTATTATTGCGGAAAACATTTTTCTGTTAAGCTATATTTAGTTTTTTGCGTATTGGAATACTTAATAAATATTTTAAAAAACTTCTTTTCGCGCAACCCGAGTGCAACAGACAGAGGTAATGTAAATGATAATGAATTAAGCTTACTTGGCATTAAAATCATAAAATACAAAAACAAAATGTCATCAAAATATTAATGGAAATAAAATTACAAATGCATCCAATTGTTAAACGGATAAATGGAGTGCAAAGCAACAGAACAGGCAGAAGAACAATTAACATTTGATTCAGTTCGAAATTCAATTCAACTTTTGGTGATCGAACAAAATACAATCTGTAAAAATATTCTTCAACATATTCTGTTAAAATTATGTTTCGAGAACATGGGGTACTGTCGTTAAAGTACGTTACCAATATTCTAGTTGTTACAGGATTTTGCTTTTGTTGTTTATGGCAAAACCAGATAATGAAGCGAAAACGCAAACCAAACTCATACAAAGCTACAAAAAACGCTTGTCTACTGAACATTGAAAACTAAAAATTGATAAAAGGATTAAGTTGCTTGTAAATGTATTAGCGACTAACACAAAATGATTTAATTGTTTTTTAAAAATAAAATAGAAATACTTATATTCGTGAAATGAAATTTAAAGGCAACCAAAAAGTATTTTGCGAATACAACGAAAATTTGAAAGTCGAAAATTTAGAAGCCAATGTTAAATTAATTATTTAACAATATTTTACTAAAATAAAATAGAAAATAGAATACTGAATTTCGTTACTTAATTAATTTCAATTTGTAATTATCAAAATATTTGTAATAAGTAAATAATTGTAAAAATGAGTGAAACTAACTTTTGTACTAAATCTTCTCGTTTGTAGTTTGCACCTCTGCTCAATCCAACTAGCACGACGACCACTCACTGGAGGCTTCATTTAGTTTATATATTTTTTATATCATAAAAGAAGAAGAGATGTAGAAAGAGATAGAAATAATAGAGATAATATTTTAATGGCATAAGAACACAAATACAGATTTTGATTACATTAAAAACACATAAAGGAACAAAAATACAGGACGATACAATAATGGTGGAAGTAATTGTATTTAGTATAAATAATGAGTTTAAAATATAGAGAGTTAAAGAGAGAGAAAGAAGGAAAATATATTATGGAAGGAAACAATTTTGTAAAGTATAATAAGAGTAAAATAGAAGTTTTAAGAAAGAGAATATAGGATAAAGTAATAAACAATGGAACAAGACGATTACAAACATCATAGATAATGTTAAACGTAAACATTAATTCGAAAATGTACATACAAACAATTTCAAACAAACAATATACAATTATAATAAATTCGTGAAAGTGACATCAATTATCAAATTTTTTTTAAAACAATAAGACGTCAAAACAACATTCGGTGACATTTAGACGTGGAGTGATGATGAGCATGACGATTGATTATTTTAATTTTTGTAGTTGTTGTTGTACAGCGTGTTTAATTTTTTTTGCAATTTGAAATACAATATTTTCATTCGGATTTTGTTGTTTAATTTGAGGGTTTGTGATGGTGATATAAATTGGTTGGTTGTGGTGGTGGACGACAACATTCATTCATATTGTTCAACCATTGAAACATCGGAAAAAGAAAGTTAAGAAAAATTATATTAAGTTCATATGCAAATTTGCAGTATTGTAATAAATGAGGAATAAGTCGTAATAAGTCACCCAAAAACAAACGTGGTAGATTTAAACAGTCAAGAAATTAGGCGAAAATTATATCACAATATTTAATAACCAACAAAAAAAATTGCTATGTCATTTTTTTTTTGCTTCTAAAAATAAAGTTGGAAGTAAACAAGAATTCTTAAGTAAGCGAATGAATTGAATGCAAAATGAATTACCGAATCTAGAGTGGTGTCGATGTTGCCATTGGGACGATCACTAGCCAGGGTGGTTTCCTTCAGATTGATTTTGACGTGATTGGCAGCTGATGTGGTGGCGGCACCTCGTTGGGGTTTCGTGGCATCCAGAAGTACTTTGAGGGATGCAATCGCATGAAGTTGTGTTGCCTTTTCATCGACCTTTCCTGGAACATCATCTTTGATATGTCATTATGAAAAAAAATTTATTTAGTTAATTTTTTTATGAAATTGTCTAATTAATATGGAAACACACAGAAAACATCAAAACTGCAAAATGACTGCACTGCAAAACGAACGTAACGATGAGACATCATTGCACATTATTGGCAACGTGCACAACTGCAAAAAGCACTTCGAGTAGCAGTTTGATTTGTTGATGTAGGTATTTTTTTCACTGACTGATTGATTCTTAATGATTGAATATAGCGTATGCTTGCATATCTATAAGCAATTTAAACTCACCAAACAAAATAACACCACCACATTAATGCACATTTAACATTTATCTTATATAGTATTTTTGAACTCGATAAAATTATGGTTAGGAAAAGACGAAATTGTTATTGTAAGTGCAATATTTAAATAAATATATTGTAAGAACAATTGTATTTCTTTCACGGATCGGGATAGACTTATTTATGTCGAGAAAACGAAAGCAAGAATTTAAAGGTCTCTTCTAATAAATACATTTTAACCTTTTGGAAATTGGAAATAAACAATATATGAACCATAATTCTAATTTCCCTGAATTTTTAATTCATACAATTATTATATGCAATTTTATTTAGTTGAAAAACAACCAGTGTGCTGCTTTCCGCTCTGAAAATAATGGTTGCGTAATTTATAAAGAATTTGTATACCTACTCATTGTCTGTAAAAAAAATTACATACAATTACACTATTAACAAGTAATTAATAGTCATTGTTTATTACGTGCACAACTGACGTTTTTGCATAAAAATATGTAATAAAAATGAATTTCACGGAATTTCAGTTATTAACGTTGCAACCAAACCCAGCCATTGCAATAATTTTGATTATTTTATCATCTCACCCTTCATTTGTTCTGGTTCTGGGTTAATTGGGGAAAAAAAGGATTATCAATCTCAGAAATGACGAGACATACGAGTTAAATTTTACACAGTTTTTGCATTTTAAGTAATCACTTTCTTTTATTCGTTTGGCCAATTAATTACAATGTCATTATTATCGTTATTGAATATAATTAATCACAGTTTAAATGTAATTATAGTTGAGGAAAACATTTAGGTACCTACCAATTTTAGAATAATTCAAGTCTATAGAAGCAAAAATGAAAGTACAGTTAAGACCTTTTCTCATTTACATCAATGCAATTTAAATGTTCATAAAGAAATTTTAATTGGCTCTTGGACACTATTTCAAGTTATTAGAAGAATCAGTTGCTATTAAATAACGCATTATGTAGGAATGAAACATAAAAGAAACGAAAAAAGCATCACAAAATCACAATCTTCTCCTAGGAAATTTACATACACTATCATAACACATAATTTTCGTACTTTAATATGACGTAACAATTGTTCAATATGCGAGTACAAAAAAAAACACATCAGCTAAAATATATTGTTATTATACAGATAAAATCGCAAAGTTCAAAAGCAGCGCTCGATTTTTTTAAAAATAATTTGATTGCTGCTTCACTTACGAAACGAAATGGCACCTAATTTCCGGTTTTTCATTTTTATTGGAAACCTTACGACACAATTTCCCTTATCTGTAGTTTACTATAATAATTATAGTAATAAGCAAAGCTAGGAAATGTTACTTTTTCTTGAATATAACACAAAAACAGTTTCCGGCTAAATCCAGATTTTTTTGATTGCTTGAGTAATAAATCGGAGATCATTTTCCTTTGTGTAATCCTTCTGAAATTCACGTCGCCGTTACCCCAAAGCGTCTTCTCCAACATAAAATTCTTAATATTCTCGCATTCTTTTCCCATTCTGTCGCTTTTTAAAACTGGTGCACAATAAATTTATTCTCATATCCTGGCACTTCTTATATTATTCGAAAGTGAACACAAAGAAGGAAGAATGTTACGGAATGCCGTAATAGGCAATATTCCTGGAACCATTGCTCTCAAACAAATCCCTGAAGTGTTTCAGGTAGACGTGAATTACCATTTGACCCCCGCATTATAATCGGGGCCTTCCCAACTGTAGGAAAACATTACGTACCTATATCCCAAAGTAACCAAAGTAATAAAAGACGGCATGATCCGTCTCCGGATGCTGTTCTACATAGGAATTTAGTTCATAAGCTACTACCAGGAAGAGAAAGAATTCTTATCTTTCATCCGGAAATCAATGTGCATAAAAGGATCCTTCTCACTTCTCTGTACCTCCATTCAAAGGGAGTCTCCGTTTCTTAGATGGTCTCTTGGTTCTGTAGACGCAGCGGGTGGCGTTTATTGGAATACGAGTATGTAATATTCCAATGCAATCCATATAGCTTATTCCAAAACAGTTATCTGGACAGGATAAAATACAGTCCACGCAATTGAGCAATTGTACAGCAATTGTACAGCAATTTGAGCAGGTACATGCCAAACTTATTGAGTTTTCGTCAGTGGTGAGGTGATGACATCGTCCACGTCAAATCTCGTGAATAAAGTCACTTTCGAACTGTTTTGACGTCAATGCTCTAATGAGTCTAAAATCTAGATCGTGTTCTGATTAGTTTTAATGGGCTCAATTATTCGTCCTTGTAATGGTCCACAATTTCCTGAAGTGAATATCGCGAAAATAAATCACCAGCCACAATTTTTGAACCTTTTACTTGTCCTCGAAAATAATGTCCTGTCTGCGCAAAAGTGACAATTTATGATAGAGATAAAAAATTTACGATAAAACTCGATGCGATTACATTTTCGTTGGTAATACAGTTATAATTATATTAATGAATCCTTGCGTCGCTTATAAACGAAGGATATTATGCAGTTTTCTGAATTATGCATTTCCGGGAAATGTCTCATTACATAAAATGAAGGATACACATACTGGGATGATTATGGGGGAATTGATGAAAGATTAATACAGCGATAAAAATCACACCAATTGGTTTGATCGCATTGGGCGATTGCAACAAAGACTGACGAGGGATGTGGATGCAATTTTTTATGTCGGGATAAAATTAAATTGAATAGAAGTGATGACCTTTGTGGTCGCCTTCTATCTTCCAATAATGAAAAGGATATTCTGTGATACAGAGGAAAAATTTGTATGGGAATCTGCGGGGGTTATTGGCATCATACGCCACAAGCCCCTCTTTGTTCACTTTTTTACCCCGGAAGTTTCTGATTCAAAATGATTAAGCAAAGATTATGTTTTAATTCCTGCATGACAAAAGCCGGGCTGAACGAGCATTATTTTGAGATGTTAATGATAAATGACTTGGTGCTATTTCTGTGTATTAACCTCGCGTATAATGCTATTATCTTAGGAAATTTTAGGTGCTCAAAATACTATAGGTTAAAGTAAGTCGATAAGTATATTTGGTTAGCATTAAACCACGATTTAATGTAAAGTTTGTATTTAAATACCAATACAGTATTTATCAGCAGGTACGTGAATCTATAAATCTTTTATATATATATAAAAGCCAAAACCCACTGATTGACTGATCACTGTTTCTCCGGAGCCACTCAAACCAATTTCCATGAAATTTTCTATACTTATATACGACTTACCTCATAGGTTCTCAATAAGAAGCGGATGAAATTCCACCCCTAAGGGGTAAAATAGGGGATGAAATTTTATATGAAAATCCGGCATTTTTAAAGTAACAAAATCATAGAAATTGGTTATTTGTTCTTTTTTTGAAAATAAGGAAACTCGTGTATCAGGGTTTTCCGAAATTCCACCCCTTAAACCGAACGACAGATTATTATCATTTTTGATTGTTGTTGTTCGGGTGGCAAAGGACATTTGTTTACTAATGCAATGGAACCTGTAATTCAAAATTGCCTGAATGACAGTATTCAAACTGAACGACAACTTAAATGACAGCAAAAATGACAATCTGTCGCTCCGTTTAATCGTACCTTAAAAGGGTAAAATAAGGGATGCAAATCTGTATGAAAATACGCCATTTTTGAAGTAAGAAAATCCTAAAAATTTGTATTTTGCCTTTTTTTAGAAATAAAGAAAGACTTGTATCAGGGTTTTTTGAAATTCAACTCTTAACGCGGGAAAATAGGGATTGAAAATTTTTATGAAAATTCTCCATTTTTGAAGTAAAAAATTCATAAAAATTGGTATTTCGCTTTTATGGTTAGAAAAAAAGTTCAATGAGAATTACCAACCCCCTCAAAACCACCCTCGACTGAAAAAAACTAACCAACTATTACGTAATATACCATACGTCGCGTTTGGTATACATTCAAAATGTATTATGATGTACAATATATTATGTGTTCATTTCACCGCCTTGGGTGAAATCTTATAAATTCAATAATATTGAGATGAAAAAATATTAAAAATGAAATGGAGCATTTAGATAGAAAAGCAAGACAAAAAGCATATTGAAAGTGATTAAATTGATTTAATTCCGCTGTCACCGTTCGCTGATCGACACTCATTTTGAGTGCTATAAACGTAACTAAGATATACTAAGTCTACATTAACTATTATATCTAGAAAATCCGCAGCAAACGATACAAATCTTCTTAAAAATATTCATCAGTAAAAAATCAGTTCGTTTGAAAGTTTGTTTAAGCTTTAATGAATACTCGTTGCTTAGCAAAAGTTATTTCATTTATTTGCCTCGTTCTCAGTTCTCATTTTTTTAAAGATTGTAGGTTTTTTACTGAACGTTTCTGGTAGACGCGGTCGTAATGCTCCTTGTGAGTTGAAAAGTGTGCTTTTAGGTCTAACCTGCCGGCCGACCTCATCGCACTATAATTAAAGCTTTGCCGACGTTCACATTTTTCGCGTGCAGTCGTTATAGCTAGGGATAAAAGCTTTTCATAGTTTAACTCTAACAGCAGCACCAGCACTGAAGGAATGAGAAAAAAAATAATAATGTTGCGGTCTCCATTTTTAAAACCTTCTCAACCGCTTTTGTATCCTGGAATCTTCTGCTACATTATCCGCAAAGTGATAAATTTATTTTAAAGCTCCAGAGAGTTGTATCCCACTAGGCTTCTTCCTTTTTGTGTTATCCGGCTTGACAGCAACTTTTCTTGTATATCTTTGCTACTGTATCCTTGCCTCCAGGATTATTTCACTGCTCACTGACCCATCCGTGGGAATATTTTTAATATTTTTTTTTGCTTTAAAACTTTAGTGTTGTACGTTAAGAAAGCTTACAAGTGATGAATGTTTTACTCGCAATAATATTTGACCCATTTTCTCCATCGTTTTACCACTTTAAGGGCCCGTTTTCCACCTTTAATCTTCCGCACATCTCTCTCGAGTGCGGTTGACGGTGCAAAAAATTTTAATCACTCAATTTGACGCCCATTCCCATCCCCCTTTCCCCGATCACCATCATTCCCAGCCAATTGCGAAACAGCGACGAGATCCTCTCGGGTCTATTAATTCTAGTAGTGAGGCATCCGTGAGGAGTGATGGAAGCAGCGAACAAGTCTATTAAAACGATAGTAGAGATTCCATTAGGAAGAATCCCTGCTTTTAATTTTATTATAACAATTTTTAACTGCTTCCCTTCCTTGGCACTTAAGTTACAGTGAATCACCACAAACCAATGTGTTTGTCGCCCTCGTGCTTGCGTTTGTGGGGAAGTTGCAAATTTCAAAATGGATTTATGACGTGATCAGTAATGAGCTCCAATTAGTTCTCTGGTGGTGTTGCTGATGGTAATCACTTTTATGTCCTCGAGTGGTGTAATCTGGCCGTTAGTCATTTTAAAGAAACATTTACGTTATGGGAATCAACTTTAAAAAGGGAGCTGGGAAGGATAAATTATTAGAAAAATTAGTTCACAGTGAGTTTACTGTTTTTGACATAGCTTTAAAATGTTTTCACATCGTATGAAGTTTCATTTTTCATTTTAGAAAATAACTGCGCAATTTTTTCGCAAAATTCCACAATAACTAAACAACATAAATTTATGCTTGAACACGATTATGTATGGAAAAAAAATCCAAATTTCCACATCATCTAGCAACATTTTAATCATATCACATATGGATTTGCTGTGCCCTAATTTCATTAAACGAGACCATATCAAAAATCTACCAGAATCCTGCGTAATTTCAAAAATATTGCAATTGCATTTAAAATGCAACACAACACTACAACAGTCATGTCAGTCAGTCATGTGCACAGAAAGAATAAATTAAAAATTCAGTTCGCAGATCGCAGCGAAACTTTATTGAGTTTTCCATGAGGCATGAGTGCACACCGGAGGACGATTAACAAAATTCAGCAGATTATTTTGGCTGTATACTATATAGGGCAGATAATGTGGTAAGGTCGCGAGAAGCAGGCGGGTATGGGGTGCTGTGTGTTATTGATTTAAGGATTAACCAGTTGGCATCAAGAGCAAATTTAGAGTATGGATAACGGTGCTTCACCTTTCATTCCAACCACTATTGGTAACTGGATGCCGTCATCCTGATTCTCTCCACCCACCTCCGACATCTTAACTGCTAAGAGCACTCTGTGGGCATTTTAACTCATATAAAAGGGTTCATTTGAATGCCAACGATGTCTAGTCGTGCAACAAAGGGTGGATTTATTTTCGTGGCTATTTCGCCCGACATGAATTTTGGGAATTGGTGAAAGATAATTCCTATAATTTTGTTGTTAAAACAATTCATCTCTATAAACAATGTGTAAATATCTCGTAATGGGAAATGGTGTTCTAGAAACTAAATAAACTAAAGTGAGAATAATTAAACAATGGCGATAAGATAGATGGAAAACTTTGGAAGGAATCCGAATACCAAACCAAGTATTGCATCATTTATGTATTGCGATTATCGTAAATTCCCTCCAAGAAGTTTACCAAATAACCGCAATTGCGAGGAACGGTCATATTAAGCTAAAGAGATGAAAGGACATCATACAAAGCAGCAGAAAGAACATTTCCCTTTAATGGGTGCAATTTATTGAGATTTACCTGCATTTATTTATTTTTATAGTACTTGAAATGTACAGAATACAATAACAAATTTTGTTTTAACAATTATTATAATCTCTAAGGTTATTTTGGAGTTATTGGAATTATTAAACATACTATGTATTCAAGAATCTTCTATATAATCGAAAAACAAATTAAGTAAATATATTTTCAAATTGAATTAATTTCAGTACTTTTCAAACAAAACTTCGTTTTTCAGATTCGAACGACTCTATCCAAATGATTTTAAAAGGTTAATAATAATTTATTAATTAACAGCGGTTAAATCGATAGAAGTTTTGTTGTTTTGTAGATAAGTTATTGCTCATTATTTCTAGAAAATGAAATTTGCAAATGAAAGAAAACCTCTCACAAAATAACCCTAAAAACAGAAATAATAAATCGTCGTTAAGATGAGAAAAGTACTTCACGTTCCCCTTTCAGAAGTTTTTCAAACTAGAATAAAACCTCCAAGAGTCCAAGTTTACCCCATTTTCGTAATGTGCAACTCATAACTGTAGAAAACATTCAAGAA
This sequence comes from Leptogaster cylindrica, assembly GCA_963082835.1. Classification (NCBI taxonomy): domain Eukaryota; kingdom Metazoa; phylum Arthropoda; class Insecta; order Diptera; family Asilidae; genus Leptogaster; species Leptogaster cylindrica. The sequence continues at coordinate 19,632,810 of OY720105.1, read as the reverse complement.
ATCGAAGTCAATGCCAAGCAGTCTCTGCAGTTCTTGTTTCAACGTGGCACTTGAACGAAATCGAAGAAACTTGCCTCATTGACCTCATCGATTGGAGGTTCGGCAATTTTCCACAGAAGGCGGAAAGGCAGAGGGCGGAGTCGATTGCTCAGAAGTTTCATGCAATTAAAAACTCTTCCTATAAAGTTGTATAATTCATACTCAAACTAGCATGAAGTTTATGTTCGGAGATTTGTATTTCCAAAGAAGAAATCTTTTGACGTGCTGCAGACATTTTTGGGCCTGAAGACAATTCGCTGAGTTGATTTTGGATTGGAATGAATTTCGTGTTTCTGATTTTTAGCAAATTTCAAGAGATACGTAGGTGAAATGTTGCACCCTCTGAAAGAGTAGAAGTTTATCCAGGTAAGCGGTTTTAGAATTCCAAGTGCTGTCAAGGGAAATTGCACAACTCCCCGATAAAATGACATAAGTATGGGTATACACACACACACACACACTTCGTTGCATTTGGTTGGTGCAACTTTGAATTGCACGGAATTCAATCGGACGCATTCAATTGGTGATGTCCGATTATAGCATGGTGTGAAGAAGTTGGAAAAGTTTTCCACATCTACTTTAAAAATCCCTTTCGGCAGGTCTACAGGCTGAGGTAGCTTTCGAAGTGTTTTGATTGCATTTATTGGGGTAATTTTTTTTAAAATCGAGAAACAAGTTAATGATTTATAAACTACTCATCAAGAGCTTTTCAACAATACCCCACAAGACGTGTTTTAGAAAAATTGGATTTGGATTGGATAGAATTTTTAGATAGTCGTGAGTTGGTATAGATCTCAATATGTAGATTTTTCTTCGAAATCTACCTAAAAAGGAAAGATGATTTGATTTGATGAACGCTGTCATTTTTGCATTATTATTAAAGATTTTATCCGTTCCTTCTGTGAGAACGAGATCAATATTTGATAGAATGCATTGTCATCGAGCCTATCTGTAAAGTTTTAGCTCGATTGGATGACGAGAAGTATGTCAGTTAGCCGTCGAAATATTTTCCTCAAAATGGCACCAATCCACAAATTCACAAATACCAAACAAGCAAGTTTTCGCGAATTTAATATAGATGAATTAAAAAACTTAAAAACGCGAAATTATTCTCTTCAAAAAATAATAATAATAAACCTTTGGTTTTCTTTCAAATTGAAATGATTTTCATTATAATAAAACTTCTGGATTCAGAATCCAAAATTGATACGTCAAATGTGTATTTTCATGAAATTAGTAATTAAATCCCACAATTTTCGTAGAGGAATTCCTTCACAAACTATACTCTTTGAATCCTACATTTAATATAATTAAATTAGCAAAATTGTGGAAAAGTTTTATTGGCGTAGGAAGCTTTCCATTACGAAGTTGAATTTATTCAGATATTTTGAAGGGCTTCGCTGAAGCTGTTCAAGTTTTGTAAATTTTCATCGTAGCGAATTTCGTCGGTATTTAGATCAATAAATTGAACACAAAAAAAGTTCATTATTTTAGTCGTTATGTCTAGCGTGTATAAAAATAGTTCATAAGTTTTAATTAAAAATCGTTAACAATAAGCTTTTCAATAAATTTTTTATTCAAAAGGAGCTTTTTGCAATCGCTGTCTTAATATCTTGTAAAATAGTCGCTTGTAGTTGCATGTTGTTGACTGCACAAGGAACACTACTTAACTATAGAGTATTCAGTATAGGTAGCTTTTGAAAATAATGTGCACAGGACAGGATGAAAAACCACTCCTATTCAATACCTCATGTTTAAATTGCTCCGGACAGGACTTTTGAAGACACTCTAAATCTGTGTTCAACTACAAAAATTTCCAATTGATTAGACTGAATGCAAATTAAGTGCAATCAATCTTCTTATAATGCAATAGATGTCATGAGTTGAGTAGCTTTTTACTTTATCCGGTTTCCTAGGAATTTTTATACAAAAACCAATATACCTAGAGTGCTATTAGGCACAAGTCTTATATGCGAATATGTATTGCTAAATGGATAGCGTTTTTAGGTTCCACTTTATTGCATATAAGAAAATTGCTTGAAGATGAAAAGAAAAAAGTTGAAGTCAAAGGACATTAACACAGTAACAGGAACTTGTTCAACAAGCAAACGATCATTATCATTATCAACAATGCTTTAACAAAAATTAATTATTGAATGAAATCCTTTTCAACTCACCGTCGTGTAGCGGATCTATTGTGTGAATCATAAGTTGCAAAAGTCCATGGCGAAATTTCGCACCAGTCACTGAGCTGTTGTGATGCGCACTGCTATTACCTGCGCCACTGCTCGGCCCGGAGCGACTTTCTGATGCGGCACGCGACGTCACTGAGCCACCGGGTTGCGTCGCCATTGATGTTTCTGACGAATTTGCAGCATTGCCCTATACCCGGAAAATATATTTTTGAAGGGAAATAAATTGCAAATTAGTTTAACTAATTCGAGACTGCACAATATTTATATATAGATAGTAATTTAGAAGAAACAACAATAAAAACGGAAATAATCAGATTTCAAACAATTGATAAATATTTTGTAAAAATAGTTTGTCGAATAAACTTTAGCATTGCCAGATTGAAAGCAAACACAAGCATAAAATCATAAAACACACGAACATTATGTAAATCAAGTATAATATTTTTTTCTGAAATAAAAAAATACGAGAAAACGAATATTAAAAGTTAAATTTTGTTTGCAAACTTATAAAATAACGTTTTTAGTAGGTAACATTAAAAATAAGACTAATAGTTACAATAGTATAATACAGTATAATATTAATATTAGTAATCTTATTAGAAAGACGCAGTGGGAAGTTTTTTAAACGGTCAACATTTTACAAGAAAACTTTAAAATCTTCATTTTGTCAAAACTCTAGAATTCTCACATACACAAAAAAAGTTGTTTATGTGTGTGTATTTTGTTTTTTTTTTAATTTTTTTTTTTTTTTTTGATTGTTGAAAAGGAACTCAAAGATAAGTATAATAATAAAGATGAACTGAAAATGTGAAGAAGTAATGTAGCAAATTTACGGAGAAAGTTTTATGTTAGTAACGTAACAGTGATACGATCAAACAAATGCTGTTGCGTTTTGTATTTACCACTTCTGCAAACGTGTCCGAGACTGCTGTGATGTTGCTATTTATAATTAACTGCACAATAAACGAATGATATTTAAACTACAACTGCTTTCACACAATTCGATTTCTACTACCACTTGGACATTATACGCAATACAAAATTCTTTTTGTTATTTAATTTACATAATTATTTTTTTGCTTCTAGGCTTTCAATTTATTCTAATTGTTTCTACTTTTTCCTCTATTTTTTTTTTTTTTAATTTTATGATAAATTTGATAAATTAATATCCTTGATACTAAATTGTAATTGTGATTTTACTAAACTTGCTCGTGCTTCATGTGCTAAAATTATTTTCATTATTAGTTGTGCATTTATTAATTATTATTTATTTATAGTTTCAAAATGCATAGCTAAAAGCAGCAGAAAGCTTTTTTTATAACACTTATAAAATGTTCACATAAATTACTTTTAAATTACAAATTTATTTTCTTCAAAAGGTTTTCGGTTATTTAATTGTTTTCAATAGAGTGCAACTTTTAACTTCCATTATAGGTAAATTTCATTACCTTAAAAATGGCGATACTCAAAAACAATCAAATTCAATTTACCGGATGACAAACATTACTCACAAAGTCACAACAAAAGACACACGATTCCTACAATATAAAATCAATTTATCTACAACTTTTGCTCTTCTGTTCCGAAAAGTTTGCTAGACTTTTAATTAGAAATTCCCAGCACAATACCTAAATAATTGTCGTGCAGGAACACTCTATGACAAGTGCACAATTTGATGTGCAGTACCATTGAATATTCTCCAAATGGACTTGATGTAAATTTCTAATGTAACATGTCAACTTGAATCCGCATACACCTCTCCTTCCCCTGTGGATGCTGTGCATGAATTCAGGGTAATTCAGTGTGTTTATCAGCTGGAAACTCTCTTCTAAGCTCAATTAATCTTGTGGATTCGAGCAGCAATTGTTAATTGGAAGGATACTACCTGGATTTCTGAGGGGCCACATAAATTCGCAGTACGCAACATAGAAAGGATGATAAGGTACTAGACAGGTCTTTAGTAAAAAAATTTGTTTAACTAATAGTAGGAGAACAAATGTTATCCTGAAAGTATTCTATTTCACAAGGATCAGAACTTACGCTTTATTCCTTTTAGTCAGTTGCGAACCCAGGGAGGCGATAAAGAGGATATATCTTCCCCGTAACTTCCAGATTACAAATAAATTTTTACCAAATTTTAGATTTAATCTTCAAATACTGCACAATATAAAATACTCGGATCTTTGGTAGAAAATCATAATGATTTCTTATTATATAGGCAATACAATATCGAAACGAATTTCACAAAAGGAAAAGAAACCCGAAAAACCGATGTTCCGCTGACAATAGAATAGACATTTTAATTAATTAAATACATACCCAAGACCAAGTTTACATATTGGGGTAACAGAAGTATGACCTTTGCCAAAATCTCTCTCTTGGAAAGGTAGCAAGGTGCGATGCACCGGATTCACCCTTTTGGCAATATGTGACGATATAATGTGCATTATATGTATAGGTACCTACAAGGCTACACCTACATATGCGTATATTAATTACAGTACAGTAACGCACCGAAAGGGTGTTCTAGAACCTCCCACAAATTTTTTTTTAAATAGTGATTTTAATGAAACTGTACTCAATAGAGTTTTGGCTACCGGAACTTACTGGAATATTGCCCTCACCAGAGATTTAAAATACTAGTCGTCGAGAGTATCATTGAATAAGGGCGTATGAGTCATTTTCAAATATTACAGAAATGCCAAAAAACGTTTTGGTGGTTTCGCTTGGTGGTACTTGGTGGCTTAATTAAACGAATATATCTCGAGACCGGGGTCGAGAGCAAACTGTTTATACTTATGTCAAAAATTAAGTTGGACTATTCTTTTTCGATTGATGTCTATTTGATTTGTTTTTGAATTTACACTATTTCGTGGTTTCCTGGTGAGAAGAGTGAAATCCTATATAAGAAGCATAAGAAGTCAACATCGTTTGAATGGCTTAGTATTATTTTCAATCCATATAGAGAATAGATATGTTTCCGTTAATCCAGAAAAAGTTCAAAATCAAGGTATATACAGGGTGGCTGATACGAAATGTATGTCAAATTAAGGAGACTTGATTTTATTTTGTTAATCATTTCTAAAAGTAATATACCCAATAATAATTATTAACCATGAAAATATTTTCGATAACGTCGTAACTAACTTTAGTAACTAGTTTTGTTAGTAGTTTCCCGGGGGCAAACAAAATTTGGACCCTTACTATTGACAATGCATAGCTTTAATCCAATTAAAAAATAAATACTTAAAGGTGTGAAGCTTTATTTTTGGAAAATTGAATCAATAAGGAAGTAATTCTGAATTCACTATTGATAACATAGGTTAAGACGATAACATAAAATAGATGAATAGTCAAGGGTTTATTATGTTGAGGCCGCGTTACAGTAAACAGTTACCTTTCTTCTGAAAACAAATTAAATTATTATTTGAAAAAAAGGTTGATCGTCTTACAAAATTGATTGATACACATAGTTTCTTAGTTGATAACATTATGAAACAAATTATAAATAGTTTTAATAACAATTAACTTCATAACCTTTTCCTATATAGGTTTATTGTTTGCGAAAGTATCAAATAATTTCGGTCAGGTTCAGGCTTGATGCGGTCTTCTTTTCTATTGCTATACTACTCCTTAAATAATTCTATATTATTTTCAGTTTACTAAATGATCTGTTAGCTGTTGCACTGTTGCAGTCCTCACAGGATTTGTATAGAATAACAATAATTGTAAGTACTTCCGTAAGATCACACTTTATTACACCATATTTTGTCATTATTTGCTGGCATAATTTGCTTGAGTAAATTCAGGTAAAACTAGGTGATAAATATTAAGGAATTGATGGGAAAAATTGGATCCTGGCCCTCCGATAGCTATACCATATCCGCTACTGCATCTTTGTTTATTCATACATTTTTGCTGCATTTTTAAAGTTTATTCTAGGATGACCGAAAATTGCTTAGGATTGTGATATTCTATAGCACACAGCTTTTTTCGACGTTGAATTCAGTGTCCTCCAAAAAGGAGATTATTAAAATATCCTTTTAAAAGCCTCACGAGGGTTGGTATCTCCTCAAAATAAATTTCTGGGTTCGACGCTGCTTTTAGTATCTATGCCTATCGTATGCTTAGCTCAGTTTTTCCGAAATGATCATCCTAGATACCTTCGCCACATGCTTCTTGATATTTTCCCATTACAGGGCTTTAATGAAAGGCGTAAAACATTTTGGTTCGGAACACAACATCAAAATCTGTGTTCTGTTATCAATTTAGATCTCTGTCTTCAACTAATTATTATTGTCCAAAAGCGGAAAATTACAAGCCAGAGGAGAAAATAGTTTTGAAGCAAACATTTTAATTGCAAATCATCCTGTTCGTTTCTATTTATTACAAATCCGATCAAAGCATAAATTTTCGCTAAAAGTAGCAGTAATTAATTATTATAGAACACACGCCGTTCGTGGCTAAGTGCTAAGTTAATTTGAATGTACACACGAGCACGTGAAAATTCCAATTAGAAAGTGTTATTTAAATCCGAACGAACATGCCCTTATTCTTTATCAATTTGAAAAGCATTAAAAATTCATCCTTCGCTGCCTACTTTTCACGAACCCAACAAAAGCGAACACTACGTTCCATTTTAACGGCCGTCACCGACATTCAACCCTCTTTACCCATAAATCCAAATATCAACCACTTTTCCAATTCCACAATTCGAGCAGCCCAGCGCATGGCATCCCGCACCCTGCCGATTAGTTCGATGGGCATTACGGGTGGAATCCCACTCACGCAAAGCTCGTTCATATAAAGTTAAAAGCTTGAGGAGGGCTACATAAAACAAACCTCATAACGACTCCGCCTCGAAACTGTATTACACTTCGGCAATTAGAAAAAAAGCTTTACGGGAAAGTAACAAAACTTATCGTTGCAAGAATCTCGACTCGCGATGAACATTGAACACAGACTTGAAAGGTTGTTGGTTTAAAAAAAAACTTCCCAATGTCCGGTAGGAAGTTAAAGTCGACGTAGATTAAAGAAAAACAAGTGGAAAATTTCGGGGAAGCGGCCACTTAGACCGAGTGCCCCATGAATAGACCGCGGCAACCGCAAGAGCTTCGGGCAGTGGCACTGCAGTTTGGGGTGGTCCGGTGAGGATTTCGCCAGTTGTTCACACTTCACTCCTGACCACCATCGATTTGCGGAGCGCACGATATAAGCCGGAAGTGCTCGTAAATCAGGAGCTCAGGGACCAGGGGAGTTGGCGAGCTGTCCAGTCTGGTGTCCCAGCAGGAGATTCCCACCAGCAGAGCGACACTTTCCGTCAGAGATAGGGACTTTGTATCATAATTCTTCTTGAGTTTACTGGAAGCAAAGTAAAATGCCAGATACTGCAGGACGAAGGACCTCCATGAGCAACTACGACGGCTGGCTCGTGATAATCTCCGTGGTAGGTGTGCCACTTTATACAGTCATCACTGCTATTGACTCGGGGACTTATTCTGGCTTTGGTAAATTGCAGAAAAATTAAAAGCCATCTGCTTTCGAATGGATTAAGCTGAAGCCATAAACGATCCTGGATGGTTTTTGATACTGTGATTGGCATGACAGAGGAATGCGTTGGTTAAGATTTATGCAGTTCCCAAACGGATGAACTGTCAGAGTGTCAGCGTTCTCGTAGCCAATTTGGAACATCTGACATGTCGGTCTTCATAAAATAAATGGCTTAAAAGTGACTTGCTTTTTGGCAGGAAAAAAATGATCAGTTAACAAAGCATTTATCTTCATCAATATTTGACAGGAAATGTTTTCTTCTCAATGCAAATTTCACGAAAGGTTAGCTGACATGGCTTTTTCGGAGAAACCCTGATTAGTAACGAATTTACTGGATAAAATATTTTTTAGTCTTTAGATGTGGGATCCAAAAGGAAATAAATACAAATTGTCTTCGGTTTTTCTATGATAATAGGCAAACAAAAATTTTACTGAAAGAAAAGACAAACTTTTTAGTTTAAAAGGGATCAAGCCATTTAAACTTATTTGGAAGAAAAAATTTATCTATAGGTGCTTAAATATAGTTTATGATTTTGTTTTGCACTTTTTGATATTAAAAATTGATAGTAAAAATAGTTTGTTGTACATTCAATATGTGTGAGAACTCAAAATTCAAGTCTAAAGTGTACACCTACGTTTCTAAGAACATATTATTATAGCGAGGAATTGTCAAGGATCCAACATGACGAAGAGAAAGCACTTGAATCAGATCAAAGGGATGCTTTTATTAGTTCACTTAACAAAATAGAATACCGGCAATAAATTTTTCAGTCTGAATACCTTTTCATTACACACAAGAAATTTTCAAGTAGTGATTGCAGAGCTGAATTAGGATTTCACATCAATAGCTTCAAAGAGAGAAAAGCAAAGAATGTGAAAATAAATAAAAATCGAATCCCATGTGTTCCACCTTTCAACTGAAATTAATATCAAAAGCTTGCGAAAGGATCTGTTCCACCTGCAATAACTAATAAAAATAATATGGACAATAAAAAACACAAAACCAGGAATAAATAGGTATTCGGAAGTTTTCCCTGTGTCCCGCTGCTGGTCGTGTATTGATCCTGTTTGGATGTAAAGCTTTCAAATTCACACACGGTAGAATGGGTGGAGTGGAGGGTGCCTGGGGCGCACACATTGTCCTTTTCCCTTTCCCACAGAGTTTGCAGCCGCGATAGTAAAGAAGTTGTGAATTGCTGAACCTTGGCATTTCAGAGCTTTTGTGCTCAAACAACACCGCCACTGCGGATGATGGCGTCTCCCTGCAGAAAAATGGCAAATTATGGTATAGCTTCCCTAAGAAGGCAGGAGCAGACAATCAATACCAAAATGACACCCACAATGAGAATTATATATAATATATATGCTTCCCGTTTTGTTCATTCTAGCTGAGATGGGCTCAACTTCATTCCGAAAGTCAAGAAATGAGATTCCACATTTGGCGGGTTCCAGCGTCAACCCTGAACACTCTATTATAGTCATTGATGATCGATCGTGAGCAGTCCATGGCATCGGGGTATGAAAGACTTACCACTGATTGTTTCATCTACAATATCGTTTGCCTTTTTTAATATCAGTTTTGCTGGCTTTCTTCAAAATTTGTCGTGTTCCATGACCCACCCCTGTATGTCATCGTCCTACAATTCAACTGCAGTCATAGATGCTTTTTGTGTTTCGAGAAATTTGCAATTCGCATAAATTGCTGCATTTAAGACTTAACTTGGAACCATGTTCCATCAATGCTTGGTAAAGAAGAAAAGAAAAGCGGATGAAAAAAATTCAATTACCTAGACTTGGCAATCTGTAAAGGATATTGTCGATATTTTTTATTACGCCAGATTACTAATCTGTGCAATGTGCATACGTACTACTCCTAGAAATGGATTTTGTGCGATTTTATATGCAATATAACAATTCACAGAGTTTACAAATTTAATGTTTGGATATGAATTTTAAGTTGGTACAAAATTTGCTTTAAATATTAAATCACAACATTCTGAAACATTATTCGGCCGTCTGCGTACGCTTGTGGTAATTTAATTTGAACAACACATAAAAAGCTTCATGAACGACTGATTGTCTAAAGTCTAAATCATGCGAAACAAGAAAAAAAATTAATCTGGATCGTAATGAGCCTTGGTGATATTACCAATGGCAAAAATGGCAGCCGTGGTGTACAAATGAGTGTCCTAATGAACAACCCCTGCTAGGATTTCACCAAATTGAGTGCTATCGTAATGGCACAGGACATTAGGCGAACTTCGATAGCATCAATAGAAATGGAAGGTGTGCAATAGGTCTGTTTTTTCGTGATGCTTTTGGTAAACCGCAAAAACTCAACATTAATTCAACTTTTTTTCATAGCTTTCCATCAGCATTTTTCCCTGTGCTTAGTGTAAAAACTTGGCATAGTTCCATCTCGTCCACCCTCCTGCGCCCACTTTTCATTGTTTTTTTTTTTTAAATAGATATTATATTATTCGTAAGCTTCGCCCACCCCCGGAAAGCGGACCTCATGGGAAATTCATCGTTGGCAAAAGCCTTCCTTATTAGTCATGTAGCCCGAGATGCTTTTGCAGGTGTTAGAATTCTATGCATGTAAATAGAAAGTGTCCTGCGATACCATCTAACAGATAGGAAAGAATTTTCGATTTAGTACATATATTTCGTCCAATTTTCTTAAAACGTACCTATTTTTAGCCTAGTATTTTAATATTTTAAAATTAGAAACTATTCGAAGAATTTCCTTAACAATTTCTCGATCATCATTTTCCATATCATCTTTATGAACAATTAAATGCATAAAATTTCTCCAGGCACTTCAGTGTACGGAAATCCGATAAATAATTTTAGAATATCACAATGTTGAGCACCAGTCTCACCAGATGTCTATTTAAGCCATCAGACGAAGGTTGTGAATGATATTTTGAGCAGATAAATCTGGCATTCACTAGCCATTCGACCATAAAGGGCCCCAGGAGACAAATATGAAACAACTTTGAGCACGTTATCTTCGTTTAATGAAAAATGAATGGAAAACAAAGCCCACACGTCCGCCCCAAGACTCCAGGATTCAGAACGAAAAGGAGCGGGCTTCATAAACAAGGCTCTAACAAATGCTGCTGGCACCCACTGAAACGATAGTTTTCTTTTATTATTACTCCCAACTATAATAGGATATGTGGGGGAAGGAGAACTTTAGTTACAAAACTGAATGGGTTGCACTCAACTTTGTCTCGACCGTGCAGGAAAATATTGCATGTGGCTACTAGTTGTGATCCTGTTCCTTGAGGAAATGAATCATCTGACTTTGAACAATGGCACTGTTTTCAGATTTTATTTGCATTAAATTTGCAGTGTTGCGAGGAGTACACTTGAGCAGGGTGGAAGTGCTGATAATGTGTACATACTTTCATTTGTGGACGTTGCTGATTAACAACAAGCAAAGTACAATATTTTGTGTTTGTTTTGATTTGTCCTGCATTTCAGGAATGTAAACTGACTGGCTTTAATTACCAGTCGAAGTTCTCTGGATCGTAAGCTACGGAGCATCCTTCGGCGTTTTATTTCTAAATAGTTTGGGCAAATATCAAACCAAATAAACAACGTGTTGCCAATTGTATTAAAGAACTTGAAATTGTCACTTTTTTTTTGCTCACAATGTTTGAGTAATTAACACAAAATAAAAGAGCAAAGCACATTCGTATAATACCGTATATCAAAGTGAAAAGCACCCCATAACGAATGGTCGCATTTTTTCTGGCTTAATCAGAGCATGAAACCCAGATTTACAGGTCTAATTAGAGCACCTCGGCGGATTCTGCAGACTTAGCACTTTATTGGCACCGCATTCAGTTGCAACCACCAACAACTCCGCACAAGTCACCACTGCAAAATATTTACTATCTAATTAAAACCTTTAAGCCATGTTCAACGCCATCCCCTATACTCTCTCCCATTCAGTGAACTCAATCTGGCGATCCAGGGTCAGGCTTGAAGCTCTGTTAAAACTATAGCTGGCACAACTGGATTTTATTGGTATATCGGTAAATCTGACTGCACATCCTGGGCTATTTGTGTCCAGGAAGAGGAAAATATCAAAACGGGACTCGTAAAAATTCAACAAATGTGCTCAAAGTGAAAGAATTAATTAAAAATCGATATTCAATAGTGATCAGGAACTAGCACTTCATTCCGGAAAATATCTGCATGAAAAATCTTGATGAACTTCTTCAATAGACACATTAGGAATTCATTTCGATGTGATTACACATGCTGCAAATATTTGGCTGCGATTAACAAAAGCGAGAAAATTTTTGAAATGTGGAAAATTGAACATCATTATTTTGTAATCGGAAGTCTATTCAATTCCAGTTGCTAGTAAGAATACTATTAAATGCTTTGGTAATAAAATATAGAGTGAATGACAAATTATATCTAACGATCAAAGTAAATTTTATGGAACATGTGTATACAAAAAGAATTAAGTAGTTCACAACATTTAGTGCAGTGCAATTAGATTTTGACCTGGACAAAATTATTCAGGTTGTCTGGCTTAACTGCTCCATGTCTTTCATCGACTACATTGACTCCATTGTTGCCCAGGCTAGTTCTGCTCTTGGATTTGTCAAACGATAGGCTAAAGAGTTCGATGATCCCTATATTACAAGAACTCTTTAATGCACTTTCGTCAGGCAGACCTATCCTGGAGTACGCCAGTGTTGTCTGGTCTCCACCATACGCTGTTCATTCTAATCATTATTGAAGCAATCCAGCGTCGATTTCTTTGTTTTTCACTTCGCCATCTTCACTTCCATCTTCCAATCCTTTGATTCTTCCACCTTACGATGACCGTCTTAAACTGCTCTCTTTGGAATCTTTAGAGCACTGCCGCATTAATAGTCGAGCGGTTTTTGCCCTTGAGTGCAGTTCGGGAAAAAATAATTCTCCTGAGTTTCTTGCCCTCTGTTTTATATCTGCGCCTATCCGTCAGTTTAGGGCCGGACTGTACCTTTTCATCGCACTAACTATGGCCTAAATGAGTCCATAACGTCAATTTCACTAGTTCTTAACTCCAGTTATTCTTCTATTGACTTCCATTTGTCAAAGGTATCGGTGAGGAATCGGTTTTCTTGAATTTTGTTGTTCTTATTATTATTTTTTTTTTTTTTTTTTTCTAGTAATCAGTTCTTTGATGAATATGGATAAATAAATAGTGATGAATATGAATAAACAGTGTTAAAATTGGTGGAATAATGTCCGGAGGGGCAATGTTCCAATATCACTTAGACTTGTGAAATTTAAAATAATGCTTTTTGTTGATAATTTCAACTACACTGAACAAATTCAGTGCCGTATACTCTTTGACTAGCCTGGAAGATAGAACAAATTCCATTGAGTAACGTTACTGGACATTATTCTGAATGTTTTCCACCAATTTTCACCCTGTTAGTAATTTTTTGTCTAATTGCACTGTATACTAATTGTTACAGTAGTTATATGTATAACGCAATTATTTTATAGATTTTTTTTTTAAAACAAACCAATAAAACAAAATTTCATACATTTGCGATGTACCTAGGTATGGAATTTTTTTTTCTTTAAAACAGATTGTACGAAATAAGATAATTTTAACAACAAAAGTCAATTTGCACAAATTGCTCTCATGAAAAAGTTGACAAAGTCCTAGTTCAAGGATAATCTGACAGATAAAAAGTGCCTTCGCACACACAGTGTGCAATGTGAGATTTAGTTGCCTGCATCTGCATGAGCTGAGCTGTGAATGCTGTCTCCTGCCGCTCCCCTCAACACTTGAAAATGGTACGTGAAGTGCATCCAGAGGATGACAGAGCAAACGATTCCTCGTTACGAGACCAAATATAACCCAATTTCGGCGTCCAGCGGGAAAACGTAGTTTCGTGCCTATTGGCATTTCTCTTGGAAGCACACTTGTGTAATATAAGACAGACAGTTTGTTCCACTGCAGGAAAAAGGAGAGTATCCTGCACAGTGCACATGCATGCGGAAGGAAGATTATCGCAACCCGCATTGCACTCAAACTTTGAATGCATTTCTGTTTTTGTTTCGAAATGATTTTTCCATTTTAGGGAAACTTCCAGCCCAAAAGCCAAGATGTCCTTTCTGAATTTTGCACTTTTGAAATAAAAGAAAAATGAAATTTCACGTTATGCAGGTTTTGTCATTTTATTAGAATCTAAAATGGATTTTTTCCACTATATTTTATATCAATAAAATATGATTTAATTTTCCCTTTGAATGTATGTATCGAATTAGGTACCTATAAAATAAAAAGATTTTGAATATCTAACTCAATTTTGTGTTAGTTTTCTTTACAATATTTCTGTTTTATGGGAAATAAAACTGTACTCTGGATTCGAGGTCAAATTTAATGGAAAAAACGAAAAGGATTGAGAGTATTGGCACAAAATAGTGTTTCTGTGCCGACTATCAATTTTCTTCCAATGCAGGATTTCACCAGTTCAAATATTGGGATACTCAAGCCTGAGCAGTGAGCACTCAATTACTCCAGTTTACAAGAGCTCGAGTACTCCTTCTGCAGCGCACTTTTTAACTTAAAAATATTCGGAAATTCTCCGAGTGTTCGATCTCAGAATTGTTTAAATTAATATAATTTTTACACAATTGCGAAGAAAAATTCCAAATTAATGTAATTTCAATGAATTTACTGATTGCTTTTATTCCACTTATCTCATGTAGCTACACAATTACTGGGACTAACTGTTCTTATTCCTTCGTGTAGAATAATGTGACATTGTAAAGTTTTACACCGATAGTTGCAAATATTGCATTTATTAGATACATAAACTTAGAGATCTACTTTTAGTCATAAAAATATAACTAACAATATCTCTGTATATTTCTGAAATGTTTAATGAAACTACATCTTGATTCTTGAAGGCACTTACACAATACACATTCAATCTACAATTGAATATTCGCTGGAGTTTGTCAATAATATACTTAATATTCGTATATCACTCCAATAAATGCATGAAAGCTAGGTGTAGGAGGTCTAGGTACTATAAGGACAACATAAAATATTATATCTCAACTCATCAGTCAACATCCTAAAAATTTTTTAAAACAATATTTTAAAATGAAAAGTAATATTATCACCATCGACAGAGCTCCGAAAACAAATGCAAATCATTAAAAGAGATCCAATTCAGATAAAATGTTCATCGGATAAACTATATTTGCTGTTTTTGTATGAGAGCAGATGCTCAAATATTACGAAATCATATATCGTTGCAATACAAATGTGTAATTTCCTGTTCAACCATATTATTAATATCGTAGTGGAAATCTCAAAATTGCTCTTGTAAGACAGACAGGTTGCAGTTGAGCATAACAAAATATTATTATTTCTATTTTGCAAGGTAATAAACAATATTGCTTGAGACCTGTTGTTGAACTCCGCATTATATTTTTATATCAATATGAATTTGCTTAATTTGATTTTTAAAATGCTACAGTTTTTTAAGTACAAAACAGTAAAACATCAACAGTAGTTTTCAGTAATCTTTAGCAGGTTTTTTTTTCAAGCATTTCTTTTATTTCTTTCTACTACACAAATTATTTTTTCGGGGAAGTTTTCCCGATTTTTTTTTTGTTACTAAATTTTTTTCATAATACAAATTCTGGTAACAGTTTGCGACATAAAGAGCAACAAAATAAAAGTGAAAGTACATTTCCATGAGGCAAAGGACGATTCCTCAAAACGTGATTAGAGTTAACCATAATTAAAACATGTCCTTTATATATACAGGAATTAAGCAAGTGAAATTTATTGAAGTTGCTTTTTGTTGATAATTTTTTTATTTTTTGTCTGGAATAACTCATTACAATCTCAACCTCCAGCATCCAGTCTGCGTCCTTGCTGTGAGATTTCCCAAAAGGAAGAGCTTTTAAAGAGCAAAGTAACCTGTACATAACTCTCCAGTTCGAGGTATAGAAAGACGTTTTGAATTCATATATACATACTATATAGTATACGTATACACAAATCCAACAACATTTATCTACATGGATGTGATTATTCAAGGCTGTGATATTTTTCCATCTGGTCTGGTGGAATTTCTAGAATATACTTTTGATGATTTTGTTCATTCTGTTTGAATTTTTTGTGAACTAGAGTGGATTTAAGGGAATGGTGGTGAAATAAGATCATAAATAATTGTTGGCAGGACGAAGTTTTCTCTCTGTTTTATCGTCATGCCATGAATGTTTGTATAATGCTTGCCCTTCGAAAATATCACGTTTGGATATACATTGTATATTATACAAGTTAAGTGATGAATTAATGTTTTATTCGTTTCATTTAAGTACACTATTATTTTGTTGAAGGGTTTATAAGGAGATTTAAGGGGGCGCAATCACTTGGGGCAAATGGACTATCATTACACTTCTATTATTTTGATTTACCTCCAAAACGCTTTCCAAATGAAAATATCATTTGCTTTTCTCTCGCCAAAGTGTTTATGTTAGCGACAACAGCAGTGCAGCGGCAGGAACTTTGGAAATTGAAGGAAATCAACTGAAATTTCAGGACACTGCACCGCTCAAGGAAATAAATTAGAAAAGGTGACATTAAATTTATGTTCGATCCTTCTGTCATATGTAGCGAGATAAAAGGACACAGAGGTTGTAAACAACCGTAAAATTAAGAATACAAATAAGATTAGACAATTAAGGAAATCAATGATCAGAGGACGAACGTGTTTTTGTTGAAATTAGAACAGCACACTGTTGTAAGAAATGTTCTAATTGCGTGTAGACTAGTGCAACACTCTTTGGCAAACGAAGAAAAATCGATCGGCCTATACAACGCAATGGAGCTGTGAAGGTGTGTAACAATTCCCCATCGCTCAAGAGCACAAAAGCAATTTTCTCGAATTTTCAACAGTCATGGTGGCTGCTTTAAATGAAAGAAAAACAAAAGAAAATGGAAAAATTGAGCAGGGAAAGACAACAAAAACCCCGATGAAATTGCAATTTATTAACCTTGCTTGTTTTCTTTCTTTCTTTTTTCCTCAAAAAATGTCATTTGCCAATCCACAGTTCAAACTAATTTTATCGAGGATCAAACTCGAAGTTGTAGATGTCCAAAAAATGAACAAAGGCAATTGATGAGTCAAGTGTATTTCCGTTTACTCCAGAGTACTGAGAGTATGTGGGGGATGGTGGCCTACTTCCATTCTAAAATTTTAAATCTTTTGAACCTTACAAAATTTCCGAACACAACAAACAGAAGACGGATTTCAACTGCACACGCAGAAAAAAATGTTGCATTATAGCGCATCCATTCTCATCTAAAAAGGACAGTCCTCGTCAAAATTCGTCAACAATGACGTCGTCTAGATGACGGGGAATAGATTCGGATAGCGTCATCCAGGTAAACAAAGCTGAGAAATCGTTAGGAGCAATTCTCGTGAACGGAGGCTTCCACTTCATCCCCATCCTGGTGACACATGTTAAACAATCCTGTAATCATGGTTGACCAGGTAACCTGAGAAATAGTGATACGTGCGATTTGAAGAGACAATGACATTTTAGGGTTGTTAGGGTAACAACTGACGTAATGGATACACGAATTTCCCAGGGCTGTTCTGGCTTGAAAGAACTCCTCCACTATTAAGGGTGAACTTTGGCTGCGCGGATGATGGGATGGGGTTGAGAGTTTTTAAGAAGTAGAATGGTTTCAGGTCGAATGTGCACTATTCGCACACTTAAGAAACAAGGACGTGAGAAGGAGCCACTCATTCAGCTCTGACTTCATCCAATGTCCTTGAGAAACAACTCCGATTGCTGCAGTCCGATGGCTTGATAAAGTCAAATAGAGTTTTCTGTCTTGTGTCAGGGCAGAACATAAAACGTTCAGAATCTCCAGAGCAAGCAAGTTTCATTTCATCTGAAATTTGATATCTGGGTCGTTTAGCATGTAATGGATGGTTAGTTCTATATCCGAAAAACCGAAAGGAAATATCCGTCCCAGCTTCCAGCACGGGCTTCACATACATCTACAAAATGCAGTTGAGCCTTGCTTAAATATTTAGAAGGTTTATCCTTTCTTCCTTGTCATCTGAAAATGTTGACATTGATCTTAGTTTTACTAGTTTTGTTGTCTAGACACAATTTCGTTTAATGGTGTGTTTGTTTTGATTAACTTTATGAATTTTTCCAATATTTGAATAAAAACTATTTAAATGTATTGTTTAGTAAAAATGTACCTAAACTATTATTTATTGTACACTATTTTTATTTATTTATTTTACGCTTCACGCACGTTTCGATTTTTGCCAATTAGATGAAAATACCAATTTAATTTTGTAGTTTTATTCAACTTTTAAATTTTTAAGGACTGCTAGGAAATACTGTGGTTTTTTTTTTTTTTGAAATCCACAAGCAAATATATATTTTTACATTTCCCTTCTTTCAGTAATTAATGTAAAACGTGAATGCAGAAAAGTGATTTGATCCACAAGGATTTTCAAGATAATAACGAATTCCCGATCAATCCCAACCATTTCCTACCTACTGCAGAGGTCCGGCAGGATTTCATTACAATTTCCAACAAATTTATACTAAAAGCACTCCTTTAATTCCTGCCAGTCGAAGCTAGTATTCAGATTAGGGACACATGCATTTACTGCCGCAGATGTCAACAGCTCTAAAGCTCCTGGAGACCTAATTGCGATTTATTTTGGTTGACTCATGATGCATGGAACGTTCACAGGTGCGACAAACTCCGAAATAAATATCGAATGACACTTAAAATTCACTCAAAAATTTTTGCAGACAGACGAAGAACTTTAATGTCCATTAATTATTGATGACAGCACGTCTTGCAGCATCTGCCAATGTACCGGATCTAATATGAGGAGAATTGGAATGCTGGTGGGAGATTTGAAAATACACACCGTCATATTCCCTAGTGGCTCTGTTCTCCACACTCCACCCCTAAACAGCGCTCCAGGATGCCGCTGGGGCTCATTCATTTATCACTTGTAAAATATTTAAGTGAGTTTGCTTTCGTACTTGTCAAACTGTCCTCACAGTGGCATTCAAAGCTTATAACATTCATAAACCGTTCTTTCAGAGAATTCGTCTTGACAATTCAGGAGGATGCGTGAATATTGGTGGACGTCCTTCAGACTTCGTCATGTCTATTTCCTTTGAATATTTTTTGTTTGTTTATTTCGTTTATTTCGTTCCTTTCTTGTTCTCGTTTAGAGTTTTAAAAGTTCGATTTTACGAAAAATAAAGGTTAAGTGAGCATATTTTCTTTTGCCAATGAAATGATACTTGGGTAAATAAAGCGTGGTATGTATTTGTTAACTACATTCAGTAACCGAAACCAATTTAAATATAAGAATTTTCTTGGTGGATCATAGTTAAAGTTTGAAAAAAAAGAATACCATTTTCGATTAGAGACGAAGTTTTAACTATTGTGATACAATATTCACCGTGGCAAAATAAAAAAATCAATTGCAAAAGAGTGCAAAATCATTTGCAATGTAATCCAAATCCATAAACAGTTTTTCAACCTGAAAATGCTCGAGAGGTTAAACAAATAAAAATTTAAATGTTAGCAGAAAAAGTGTTCTTGCTACCTCGACAGTTTTTCTAATTAATGATTTCTTTTTACCAATAGAAACCGAAGACTAGTTATTCCTTATAAATAACTATTCGGGTCAACCTTGTATAGGACTTCTCAATATATCGAGTGAACCCATCTGTTAATGATTAATTATTTCCCAACACGTTTCGACTAGCATTGGACGAATTTTCAGTTGAAATGATTCAACAAAAATTAATAGTTGTCTTATTGCGCAGTTTGAGGACTTTTGGAAGCATCGAAAACGTGTGATCCACCAAAGTATTGCTGATACAAAGCTTTGTTTTAATTTCTTACAATAGTTCTGGCCACAGCCACAAAAGACAAACCAGCCAAGGACAATAACCGTCACGACGTCACGTTCAAGCGGAGGGTGTATTTTATTAAGGACCTTAGCCGACCGAAAAGTACGGTAATAAATCACGAATTTGGTTCCAGCCGAAATAATTAAGTCAGAGTGGCCAACTGTGGTGATTAATCATTCACAAAACACGGATTGGGTCGCATGGAGAAACATGGCGATGAATTTCTACGGTGGGTTACCTACAAATACAAAGTTCCATTTATGGGGTTTATCCAAAAATTTCGTCTTGCCGTTCTGGCCGCCGTCATGACCGAGAAAATTTCCTTTATTGGCAGTGTTCTCGGCACTGCGAAAACAAAAATAAAGGAGCGAACAGACCAAAAAATTAGGTCATGTAATTTGTAATAAAGTTTCAAAAAGGTTTAAATAAAGCAAGAAAAATTCAAAACACATGAAGGAAAAATTCTACCTAATAGCGACATAACGACATAAATAACTGAATCCTAGCCGCAAACTGGAATCGGATCCTCTACGCACTAACCCACGCAAACTGAAAATCACAAAATATCCCTTCCGGTCTGGGAAAACTACGTTGCTCAGTCACACGATTCTGGAGTAGAAGCAAAAAGTAGAAGCACTCGTAAGTCGTTATGTGTGCCCCAGATTAAAAGGAAGCGAGTGAGCACTTTAGGTGCAGAAATCCTGCCATCACCTGGGCTGATGGTGCGCTCGTCACCCAAAACCCCCCAAGCTTTAGTGCTTTTGAACTGTGCTGAAGCTGAACACTAATTGAGAGCTTTTGTCAAAGGTGTGTAGCAAAGGGAGGGTGGCAAATGTTCGCATGGCCTTACGTAAATTTTTCAAGTGTTTAATACAGAATTGGCCTTTGACACTTGGCACGACCTGCGACTCCATTACCAGATCAATACATTGGGGATGGGGATGCATTTATGCAGGGGCTGGATTGCTAGAAAAGTGCGAGCGAGTCCCGAAAAGCCTTTCTACACGGCACAGGTTTAAAAATCTCACCAAAGTGACGACTTTCGATAAGGTAAAAGAAAACGAAATCAGGAGCACAGCGGCCCTGACGCTGACGTGCTAATCCCTGGAAAGCCTGGAACATTCCCTTGTGAGAACATTGAAGAAAGAACTTATAAAAGAAGAAAATTGATGCGTCCTGTGATATCGATAAGAAGCAAATTGATTTTGTTCGGAGTGCATTTCTTACGGCAAATTCTACAAGGAAATTACTTTCTGTGAATATAACCCTTTTGTCCCACTACTGTTTTTGTCAGTTCACGATGAACTCAACAAACGAACAGAGGAGCAGAGGTATATATTATATGTATCACATTTCAATTTTGAAAAGGTTTGCAACTTTTGAAAAATCTTTCAAGAGAATTTGCAATTTTATAGCAAAGGAAGTGCTCTCGTTGCGTTTTTGTTAGTGGCTTAAATTTAATTACATTTGCAGGTTATTTTCACAGCTGCTGATTGAAATAGTTGTATATAATATCCTTTTCTCAATTAAATTAAAATAATATAACTGACTTTACTCACGTTCTTTGATGTATCGGTTTTACTACTATACAATATGATGTATATAATTAGCAATTTTTATTATAACAATCATTTTGGAGCAGTAGGTAACTACTTTTGGACTTTTGAATTGCTCATTAGTTTTTATTTAAATGAATTTTTTGCTTTTTTTTGCTTTTGTTTTTGTATTCATTTTAAAATATTTTGGGTTTTTATTCTCAAATTACTACTTAAAATGAATTGAATCAATTTTTCATAACATTTTACTTTCAGAAATAATTTACATTAATTATATTTCGTGATGTAATGTGTATAATTCAATTGAACTAAATAATAATCAAAATGCTTGTCTTATTATGTGATGTGTTATTGTTAATCTATAAATACGATTCTATGTACTAATTAAGGTATTTCAAAACTTTGTTGTAATATTGTTTAATATAGTTGATAAGCCGTACCAAATTACATTCAGGAAATAATACTATATTACTTGAAGTTAAACTAACTAATAGGTACCTACTACCTATATACTTTTATTTATAACAATTTCTAAAACTTTTTCCAAATATAAATAAACCGATTTGAAAGAAAAATTTGTATACTTATATAATTCTAAGAAAACTTTTCTTTTCGTCTGAAAATTACTTTAAAAAAACAACAAGTGTAAACAAAAAACACTTATTTTCAATAAAAACCACAACGACTATTTGAATAATTTATAAACAAATTTTATTAAAAGATTTATGTGAACTGCAAAAACTGAAAGCAGAAACAACGTACTGAAAAAACTGTAATAAATACACTACTTTATTGCAGACTAAGTCAATTAAAAAACAAAAAAATACAAACCAAAATAAATTTCAAGTATGAAAAGCAAACCTTGAAGCATTAAAGCTTGGTTTGGGTGCCCGCCAGCTTTTCACTCGGAGAAAACAGCAATAATGTAAGATTCTCTGGTGTTTTAAAAATTTGTACTTATTTTTGAATTGAGTTTACTTTTTTCAAATATTCGTACACAGTTACTATAACTAATTTTCTTTTTTAATTTTCGTTTCTAAATTGATCCATTTATGGGAAACAAATTGGCTCATATATGCACCTACATAATATGGATTATTTTATTGGTATATATATTCCTACATACGTACCTTTTCGCACACCTACTCCTGTGAGCCACTTTCAGAATTCCAGGGATTTCAAATAAATTCTCTTTTATAAATTCCTTCCGAGTAGGTAATATTTACTTTGAAATGCAATTTTTATTAAAAATTATTGAATTATTGCATATCCTTTTAATTGAAATTTTATTATGTCAGTTCAATGCAATTCAACATTATGAGATGATTTTCCCTTGAATTATGTTTCCCATTAATATGTATTTTCGACGAATTCTACAGTTATGACGCATTAATTTCGATTAATACCTGGAAACAGCAATAATTACATTGCGATTGCGGCTGCATGCTGTTAATATTCGTTTCCGGAATCAATGTTTAAAACAGACCTCATAATATAATATGGTCTAAAAATTATCTGTAGATACAGATAATAATGATATCATTATTCAAGAGGTTATTATTTTATTAATATTAAAATTATTGTTTTAAACACAGTTTTAATCATAATTTGTTGATTGGATAACAGTTAAAAAACCCAAGTGCAAAATGTTTTCCATTATTACAATAAGTACCTAATTATTACTCATTTTATTAGTGTACGAATATTTGATAAATTTAAAAAGATCAAATTATTAAAAGAAAATTATTAATAAGTTTCCAGTTGAGTGAAATTAAAATTGGTGAAAGAAAGTAAACAAAATTTGGTTTCTATAAATAAAATGAAAATGAAAATAGTTCTTTTGCTTTGTCGTTCATTTTCAAAATTGTTTTTTTATTTTCATGCAAAACTTCCCAACTACTTACTGCAGGCATTAGTTGATCAGTGCTTCGAACACGAGTCACCTTATTTTTATAGACCACTTTCTTAACGCATCTCTCCATTTGCTGATTCCATTTCATAAATCCAACGTATGCGATATAAATGAAGAATAGCACCAGAGCCTCCCACCAGTAAATTAAGTTATCACGAAAAAAATATATTAAAATTAGGAGACTAACACTATAAAATGAGCAATCACGAAATAATGGCCACCATGTCAATGACAGTACGGTTTTTGAAAATAATGCACACATACCAATTACGAATAAAATATTGAATACCGCCGAACCGACAATTGTACCGATTCCGACATCATCGAAGGATACAAATACACCGATTACGCTCGTGAACAGCTCCGGTGCACTCCCACCAGCCGCCATAAATGTAGCGCCGGCCACATCATCCGTTATATCTAGTTTTTCGATGATCACATCTAATGAAGGCACGAAAAACTCGTCGCAAACAATTGCCAATGCGACAAACATATATATAACACCAATTATATGTAATACAACAGCACCATTTTCTAACTGTTCTTTTGTGAACAGATCCTGCGGGAATAGAGGAGCCTTGTGTGTCACATTAGTAAGCACGGTGCCTGCAAAGGTAAAAGTCAAAGGTTATCATTTATTTATCAATACTATCATATTAGTATTACGAAATTTTTTTACAAACATAAATAATAACATTTATGATTTAACTATGCAAAAATGTTGATGAGATTAGTTTTTTAGTTTTCTGAAATAACAAATAATGCAATCACTGGACATGAAATTATTACGATGCTATAAACAGAAACAATTGTTTTTATATTACAATATTATTATAGACGTATTATAGTGGTAATAAAAAATAATAATAAACTTTTTTAAGAATCACTTTATATCTTTGCTTTACGGTAAACAATTACAATACAATCTGAATTAAAATTTCGTACAATATAAAACTCTATTTAAATTAAACTGAATTTGATATACCTATACAAATATTTCATAAAAACTTTATTTGCATTGTTTTTTATGTCGGACTTTGTTTTCGTGAAAACAATCAAATGTTGGCAATGAAAAATGTTGAGCGCATCTCATTTCTGGGAAATATGAAAAACGGAACACAATTTCCACAGCAAGGCAACCACTCAACTGTTAACATCATATTCTCGAAATGAAATCATAAAAGTTATTAAAAGTCCCTCCGGCGTATATAAACAAATAACTGCTCGCTGATCAGCCTTTTCAATGGGGATGCTCAAAAATGGTCAAAACAACAGCAGATAGAGATAATTGCATCTACGTACATTGTTTTAATGCCGCTATTTCTGAAAACTTCACGAAGCGAGTATAACAGTAATTACTAATTTAAAACAAATTGAAGGGAGCTTTGGGGTTGTAGTTTGAGGAATGAGGAGAGCCTTTCACTGCAGTTATGTAGTGTCAGTGGTGAATGTTGTGCAGTTATCGCCCGAAGGCCCCAATGCCTTTGAATCCATGCCTTCTCTCTAGCAACGGTTAATTTCCGATTGTCGAAACACATTCAGTGACATGACTGCTGAAATCTCAGCCAATTTATCCACTCCTGGCATCAGGCCCTGGGCTGTGGGTCACCACAGTGTTTATACTTCCATAGGCATCATCGTATGCACGTTGCACCCTTTATATCGTACGTATTATAAATGGGAGGAAGTCTCGAAAATTGCACTCAACTTCCCGCGAGAGGATAACGTCAGTGTCTAATGTGTATATCCCTAATCCCAATTAATGTTCCATAAATGGGCGACTGCGTCTGGTAAGGGGGCAAATGAATTGCAATTTTGCGCTTATATTCTTCCAGAATCTACTATATAAAGATCCGTAAAGAACACTATCGTGGTAGAAACACGAAGACGTCATCGACTCGAACAAAGGAAAGAGCAAAATTGTGGAAGGAATTCAATTAAGGGTCTTAATTCGTCCCAAATTAGATCGAGGCAGGGGAAAATTGAAAATAAAGCTGCTGGGGCCGAACTGAACGACCTCACACTTGACCAATCACATTAATGTGAACTGTTTGATTTACTACTACGAAGGAGCTGCTGGCACTGAATCCTGTTGCCTCTCTTATTAATAAGGAATCGGGAAGCAAAATTAGTAAATTGAATTTGCAGAGACATTTACAAGAATCCACCAGAAAAGAACATTTCGATAAAATTCCTGCAATGCAGCTCTTCCCGTTTACTTCTGAATCGGGGATATACCTATTTACTTATTATATGTATACAGGGTGGCTGATTCGAAGTGTTACAAATTCAAAACGCTCTATTTTTTTTTATTTATAAATATTTTTTATTGAACCCAAAGAACAAAATGTTGAAAACAAACCCAAAATTCATAATTTATTTTACATTTCCGATTTGGCCACCTTTGGCGCAGACTATGGCCTTAAGACGGTCAACGAATTCATCGCACGCTCCACGAATGTGGGCCAATTGCCAAATATCTTTTTCTATGATGAGACCCCATTTGCAATTGAACAACATTTTAACAAGCAAAACGATCGAGTCTACTTGCCAGGGAGGTCATACGATAATTTTGACCAAAGATGGGCACCAGGAAGCAAGCGCCACCGTGTGTGATGGTTTGGGGCGCAGTAACTGCCAATGGTCGATCTCCACTCGTATTTTTGGACCGTGCGTGGTGTTAAGATAAACGCGAATCTTTATTTGGAAACGGTCTTGGAACATGTGTTGAAGCCTTGGGCATGCAAATATTTCGGCCACATACAGTGAACATTCCAAAAGGATTCTGCACCACTGCACCAGCTCACAAAGCCCGAAAAAATCAGAAATGACTTGAAAACAAAGTTCTGCACTCCTTTTCGCACACACAATGGCACTCGAACTCTCCAGATGCGAACCCGTTAGATTATTCTATTTGGGGTATTTTA
The DNA here is from genome assembly GCA_963082835.1 of Leptogaster cylindrica. Classification (NCBI taxonomy): domain Eukaryota; kingdom Metazoa; phylum Arthropoda; class Insecta; order Diptera; family Asilidae; genus Leptogaster; species Leptogaster cylindrica. The sequence goes on along the minus strand of OY720105.1, from coordinate 19,606,667 downwards.
AAGGCCAAGGTTAGCACTAAAAACTACCGAAGTGCGGATGCGCTCAAGACAGCGCTTCGCCGTGAATGGCAGCGTATTCCTCAGGCCCACATTCGTGCAGCACTGCAGCGTGCGATGAATTTGTGGTGGCCAAATCGAAAATGTAAAATAAATTATGAATTTTGGGTTAGTTTTCAACATTTGGTTCTTTGGGCTCAATAAAAATAATTTATAAATAAAAAAATTAGAGCGTTTTGAATTTGTAACACTTCGAATCAGCCACCCTGTATATTAATCTCGAACAGGGTGGCCGGTGGGGAATGGGGATACCCTAACCACTTTTTCGGTTTTTTGTGCTTTTCACGACAACTTTTAGAACTTCCTGTCTCCATTTAGAGCGCAATGTGTTAACCTGTAATAAAGAACCCAACTGCGCTTACTATCCTTCCTCGCAAACCCATTCAGAACATACAAAATGAAGATACAATTTTAGGGTTGCGATGATGAAAAACAAATACTTTAGCCTTTCATTATCAAGAGAAGGCTGTTGCAGTGCGAATGTTGCATAGATGAGTTATTACGGCTACGAAGAGGTCAAATCGACAACAACTAATTTAATAACTCGCCCAAACAAGGAACGCTAGATGTGGAGGTAGATCGGAATATTTTGTGTTTTCTGCTACAAATTTATATCACATATTCGCATGTTCCTATTTCTTATAGGTACATAAGTAAAGTATGTATTATTTCTTAGAAGACAAGATTCAGTTGTTTATTGCATTCACAACGAAACAATATCCCATCGTCGAAAAGAAGCAGTTCAATTTAGTTAAAATGGCGACGTAAATACATGCACATCTAGGTTAAAAGGTTGAAAAATAAAAAGGTCTGGCAAATATTTATAAACAAAATCAGTTTCTATTTGATGAAAATTGAAATTCATAGCGTTGATTTTGCTGCAAATGCTGCGCTTTGATGTGGGAAATGATTGACTTTTTCCATCCGATATTCCCTTTAGAATTAAGAATCAATAAAAACAGGTTCATTAAAATTTCAAGGATTTCAATACAAACATGGAAAATCCCTGATTTTTACTGACCCACTCTGGAGAAATCGAGTAAAGTTTAAAACGAAAGAATGAGTAAATATTTCAGTGGATTCTATAGTATTGTAATACCTATATATAAAAAACTCCATTTCTCTCCCAAAGGAATCGATATAAATTCTTGTAGATTTTATTAAAGCTTTTGTTTTCTATTTCTAGACAGAAATATACCATTTTATACTGCAACGGTGACAGTAAATGCAATGAAACGAGATGACTTAAGTATGCAAGGACGCAGATCTATTTAAAATTGTTAAATAAAAATTGGCCTTGGAAATGTGTTATAAAAACTTTAATAAAATATTTTAATTGAGCCTTGCGACGCATATATAAGAATTATGCTCCTGTAATGTCGCATGAATTTGAATTTGTGTTTTCCATCATTCCGCAAATCCATCTTACGTTCTCAATGTACCGGAATTTTCCTGATGCCATTTAATAAATGTAAATTCCTTGTCATTGTAGATGAACTTACATTAAACTTTGAATGCTGGAGCAGGCGAAGAAAATTCCTCACAGATTGAGTCACATAAAAATTTTCATGATAAAATGCCGACTTATTTATAGAAAAAGAATGACAAAATGCATAAAACGGTAAACTATAGGAATATTTTTCATCTTTTTCGAAGGAATAGTAAAGTATAATAACTATAATAAGTTTCGGTTTTGGTACATGTGTGTGTGAGTGTTAGATGTTGGAAGCGATCGTTTCATATAAGAAGTCAATGTGAGCTCAAAGCATGACTTTGGCCAACGACAAAATTTGATGCAAAAATAATATTAAAAGACGATTTTTCTTATCGAATATTTGAAAAGTTCTATATAGGTATTCGTATATTTGCACTGTATACACCGAACGTTCAATTGAACTGTTTTATTCAACAATGTTAAACAATTATATTGTTCTTGACTTGCTTGCATAATAACATTCCAGGAACATCTTAAAAATAGCATTCTCAAAATGTTTACAAAATACCTATGTTTTTTTGTTATGTTAATATGTTTTGGGTACTCAAAACTGTATTTCAAATGCACTCTTAAAATTATTTTATCTTTCCTTGGACTGGGACATGTCATTTGCACATTTTCGAGATAAAAGGTGAAATATTAAAGTAAGGACGATAAAAAAAAGTGCATTTTGCCGACCTAACTTTTAGGAGTACCTACGTCCTACATTATAGCTACCATAAAACATTGATAATTTCTTACATACACATTCAAAAATAAAATAATAAAATGCTGTCCAAATAACACCGTTATTGGGGCTTCTTAGACATTAAAATGTATATGAGGATACAACTCTTAGTATGAAGGTTAGATGACTAAGATCCTTCATAAAATGTAACTGTGGAGGTGAAGAATGTATCTGTGTAAAAATTATATAATTAAATCAATGGAAAATTTAAAAACAACTAAGATTTATCGGGGTGTTCAAGTTTCCGCACTTGACGGTACTGTACGAGAGATGAATTATGGTCAAAAGAACCATCTGCCTTCAGCAATAATTGGAATGTAATTATCTCCCCCATTTTCATCTTTGACTCATTACCTCAGTCTCCAGAATTGTCTTTATTCTAGGCTAGGGTTTCAGAAATGAGCTGCTCCTCAGACATCTTTAAAACTGTTGGATGTCCAACGGCGTCCGTATTCCTTCCAAGCATCTTCCGCAATAATGTTGTCCGAGACACTTCAAAAGTTCCTGCCGCCCTTTGCTTCGACATCACCCTCCGAACAGCACTCATAGCTTTTCCCACGTCTTCCAATTTATAATTGATGTAGAGCTTTGACCCTGAAGTGTTTTAATACTTACGCACCATTTTCAATTATTCACTACCTCTGACAACAAGAAACAAATGACACCTGAAAAAAACTAATCAAGTATGATTTGCGGGAAGCAGGCATGAATATTTCGCGATGTGTCCAAGTAGCCCCACTTTATGTTACGTAATTTACACAAGCAGAATTAATTGTTCCATAATAATTCCAATAAGTCATTCTGCATAAAAAGTAACCAAAACAAATTATCTGTTAGCAGGAAGTAAAAAACGGTTCACTTTAAAGAAATTTTGAGAATCCTTACATTCACTTTACAGACAGGTGCGAGTACTTGACACACTTGTTAAGAAAGCTTCATTAAAGAAATTAAAAATATGACAGTGAAATTTCCTTCACTTTCTTTCAATCAAACCAAAGGTTATTTACAAGTTTCGATCAGAGAATGCATTTTAGGCGCAACTGCTTCAGCACTACAACAACTTTTTACAAATATTTGCATTAACAAAGTTTTAAGTTAGTGTTTTTGCTTTATGAAATTAAAAAAAATAACTTTCGTTTTCCATACAATTTTCTATGAATCTGCTGTAAAAAGTCTTAATCAATTTATTCATGTTGAAGTATTGCAAGTTTGAACATTTCCATTAATGTGCGACTATAAAAGACAAAAGTGTTACTAACATTAGTATTACCGATATTTAGATTCTGGAAGAATCAATAAAACTACTCGGCAACTTGGTATATACAATATACACGGCCTTAGAATGTCCTTCATGTCTTCAGCTTATTCGTGACTACACAAAATGCCACCAAGCGATAATAACAAATTAATAGAGTACAATCAATAATACGTACGCGTTGTATTTGAAAAACATTTGATTAGTTCAAGTTAAGGAAAAAGGTAAAAACCGAAACTGGTTTTGCACGAAAATTGTTAACACTATTCAATTCTATTATCCTGACACCGTGAAATGCCAATTATATTTATAGATACATATATTGGCGAAGAGAAATTGCAAATGTTATAAATATGTATTTGTTTGTTAGATGATAAATCACGAATTAAAATTATTTTTATTTTCTGAAAATTTACCTTAGTTTTCTTTGACATTTAGATATTGGGCGAATGACAGGGCCAAGATAAAAAATATGCAATGCCATTAGTACTTCTTCTCAAATACACGAAATAAAACACCTAAAGTTAATTTGAATAGGCAACTATTAAAATTCGTTTGAGCGACTGTTTCGCCTCCGTGAATCAAAAAAAAAGGATGTTTTTTGTAGTAGGATTTCCTCCCAATTGCACAAACGCCTCCTGCTCCTCGCTCACTGAGGTGAATTCACACGAATAAAACGACAGTCAAGTCCCAGAATATCTAGATTCTAGATACTATTCGAACTCCAAATTCAATTTGGTCAAGCGCAGCATTTTTAAGCAAACGCTGCGGGGTGTAATTGAATTCGGCCGAACATGAAAGAGGAGGGGATCCATTTGCGTCCGCAACTCTTTGACGGTGCACTGAATTTTTCTCAACGCAAGTAGATACGGAAAAAACGTTAATAAAAAACGTGCAAACTGTAAGTGTAACAGAGATCTAGTTGGACCTTTTTGTAGAATACCGAAAAACCTTTGACATATCTTATGTTGAAAGGACTTCTCGGTTCGAACTGAAAGGTTCCTTGTAATGCCAATGCTATGCACAAAAAGTAGAATTCATAAAATTAAACGTGGAAAGAATACATAGGTACATACACAAAATATACGAAAACACAATTGAAAAAATGGAATACAATTGACATAAAACTTGCATCCATCAGATTTAATTATAATCTTCTGAAAAGTAAATAGAATTATGTTTCGGTATCATACCTAACCCAAGGCTATTTATTGTGGATGTTACTAAATCTATCTAATTCCTCTCTCGAATATCTCATAAAACTTTTTAAGCAAATTCGAAAGCAATTGTAAACTCAGGCAACTTATATTCATTTTATAACCAACTTCCAGCCAAGTTTGAAAAGGACACAGTGTTTTGAGGAAATTATGCTCTGGAAGGTTGCAGAACATTTCCCACACATGCAGCGTTGTTCGAAGGCACCATAAACAACTATTACAAAATACAACGCACAGTGCACAACTGCACACACAAGAGCTCGACGAGCAGATCTTCATTTGGATTTTATAAAGTAAATTTTTGCTTCAAATTTTGTTTCTTTTCATTCCTTAATGGAGTGTTTTTGTTTGATATGCGCACAAAGCTCGCTGCTGTTCTCCAGCTCGTCTCATAACAACTAAAAACTTCAACGCAAGTTGGAAGCCTTGAATTCTTTTCTATTCTAAGCCTTGACATTTTCCGCTCTGATAGAATACTTTTAAATATTACTTAGAATTTAAGAGGAAGGATAACCTAATTACACTTTTTGTCTAATGGTTGAAGATATTTTCAAGAGTACATCTTTGTTTTACTTTTGTCAACTACTTTGTGTATACATAATATTAATTTTAACTGAGATCTATAAGACTTCTTAACCGAGCTTTAGTTTCGTTTTAGTTAATAAAGTCTGAATTGTATCCAAAGAACAAAGCATAAGGCAATTACTGAAAAGCAGAACAACAACAGATAAAGGACGTCGGAGCGCCTTATCGAAACTATCAACAGAAACCTCAAAATAAATAAGCGAAATCGAAGGAGGGCATAAATACGCGAAAGAGTGAAGGTGAAGTTTCATTTTCTGCATCTACAATACGAACATTGAAAAATGACCAGTTCGAGTCTAGTATCCCTGGAATGGTGTTAAAACGATCCATAACATTTTGTATATTAAATACTCGGCAGCTATTACGGTGCAAGAGATTACTTTCGTGCAGGGTCGTTTATCTGGCCGTCTGGCACAATTGACCCAGATTCGTTTCATAAACGAATTCCAAAGCGGCCAACCGCATAACTGCAATCGTTCCATCCACAAAATGTTGTACATAAATTTTCTCAGACGACTGGATTATTTTGTATAGATTGATAAAACGAAGCGAAACTCTCCTCTGCCCGAATGATAAATAACCAACTTATTAGTTTCATAGAAGCTTCGAATGGGCAAACAATGACAGGAAATTGATTAATAAATTATGGTTCTCGAGGTTCTCTATTGCGATGATCAGAGACAAATTATAAAAGTCACGAAAAAAAAACTCCACGTGTACATTAATTTATTTTAGCCGTTGACCTAAATATTTAAGATTATATTGTTGAGATTCGAGAAAAGTAGATGCAGAAAAGCAACGTCCTTTCGCACTTTGGTTAATCAATTTCCTACAAAAAAAAACTGCCAATAATCACACATAAAAGGATGAGTTTTTCGTTAAAAACTATATTAACCATTAACCATTAAAAAAACCATTTAAAAAAAAAAGGTTAATAAATTTATTATTTCGTGTTGGTTTATAGATAAAAGCAGAATTTCGGATATGCTAAATTTAATGTTATTTACGAAAATCTCTTTTGGAATTTTTACTTAATATCCAAAAACTGGAAATGATTCCAAAACCCACAATTCTCAAAATGATTTTCCTCATTTTCTTGTCTCTGGGTAGTAATTCTGCGAAAATGATATTTTATTACTTAAAATATTAGACTAAAATAGTTCAAAACATTTACATCATTTTAGTGGAAATTTAATTGGAAATTTTCAATTAAAAATAAAACATTTTGTTTTTTTCGAGAAAAAAAAAACTTTTTTTCGAAAAGTTCATTTAATTTTATCATAAACATCTAAATGAAAGTTTGCTTTTACAGTAATTTGTATTAACTGGTTTTTGAAGTATTTCAGCCAACTCCAGAATTCGCTATTAATTTGGATTATGATTATTTTCACAGGAAAAATATAAATCCGCTTTTATTCTTAATTTAAAGCATAAGAGCGGAGAACATTTTGGTTTTTTAGTCGCTCCATTGCACGATTACTTTTAATATTCTTGCAGTTATGTCATTAAGCACACTTTCACCAGTCCTTTTTTTGAACAGCATTCTTTCATCTTTATTCCTTATCTCATTTACAATTTACTTCAGTTCCTTGTAAGCAAAAATGGCTTTTTACAAAACCTGGATTGTATATCATTTCAATTTGTATATGTTTCCATTAATGCTCAATTTGAAATGCCTTTTTCAAAATTAGAGGAAATAAATTGTTATTATCCAATAAATTTTTTGTGATCAGATTAAAGCGTTTTATCGAAATGACACTTTATTTTCATCGGTTTTTATCTTGAATACCATTATAAATTTCCTACTGAAATGTTATATCATATTTCAATGATGTACAGATTTGGTGTCTGCATTCGAAATATGAAATGGAATTTGTCGTCGTCGACTGCACGCTTTTGAGACAAGTTTTTGAACGATATTTTAATCAGGGTTATCATAAAAGCAATTAATTAAGATTTCTTAAACAGAATATTTTGTTTGTAATTTGGTTTGACAAAAGTCGATATCTACTAATTAAAGACTTGGTAATTCTAACAAGAAAGGGTATAACAATAAAGGATACAATTCAGATCACGAACATGTTACGAACAACATCAAAAAGAAGAAAACGAAAATAATCAATTTGATAATTTCGTAGATTTGGACATTTGGTATCCAAATTATGATGGGAAAAATAAAAAAAAACTACAACTACAGCTACTTCGAAAATACTGAAAAGACCGGCTAGTTGCTTGAAATCTACTATAAGAATAATTCTGCGGCGTATCCTGATCACAATCGCATCCTGTAATTTTACGGTTGTTCCTTAAACCTAGAACTAACATTGCGTGGAATCAGCGTGAAATGTCAATTCCCATCCACAATGCAGTGTCAATTTCAGTCGCATGACGCAATTCATGATCTTTTCACGAGTCAATACCACAGAATCAGCTGTTTTTTTCTACACAAATCTACACAATCCTTTTTCAACGATGATATCACGATGCTTTTCGCCACGCTGATGTTAGTACTAGACTTTAAAAAGGAATAAAGTGGAAACCGCAATCATGTTTCTTGGTCTAAGCGCACTTATCAAGGCCTCCAACAACCGTCTGTAGTGAAGCTCACCGAACTACAAAGCCGGAGGGCATTTGAGATTTAAAAAACAAATTCCCTCTGCGAAACCTTTGGGTCTATTTCTGGTTTAATAGGAGCGTAGAAGGGCCAGATTACCTAGAGATTCTGCGCGCATTGAAGAAACTTAAATTACTAAGGAGCCTAAAATAGTAGTGAACCTCTGTCAGTTGAAAGTGGCGAACATGTAAAAACGGAACCCAACAAAATCCCGTGGAAATGAGAAAGATTTGTTAAAATTTAAACTTAACAACGCACATCTGAGGGTGATTCTCCCCGCTTTGCCTCGCACCCCAATCACTATGATGATCCTCTTTTTTTCTCATTTTTTTCAGAAACACGTAACCATCAAAATGACATCGATTCTCCTAAAACGGGGCATTTTAGTGTAGAATTTATTTGCAAAAGAAATTTTTCCTGAGCAAGAGCCTCAATAATAAATGAAGGATCGATTCTTAGACAGCTTTCAAAAAACTCAACATATGCGTGCATGCTAAAATATGCTGAGCTCCAAGAAATATGCTCGCATCTTGGGAAAGTGAAGCATTGCTCATCCAGCAGTCGTTGGACGTGAGTAGGTACCGAAAACGGATTTAACATGGCGAATATTGATTTATCGCTTAACTGGCTAGCGTAATCATCACCGAATGAAACCTTTCTCATGATGGCAAATCCAAGCCCCATTGTAAAAAGGACGAATACCATGTGCCGGGCTTTACTGGCTCAGGAAATGCAATCATTGTTCCAGAAGAGAGACATTTAGTTCAATGTCCTTTCACGGGGCAAGTTCGTGTCATCTGATCATTTTGTGGTCTGTTCAGTTAGCAGAAATTGCACAAAAAGAAGAACGAAATAACTGAGAAAAATGTTATAAAATGGAACATAAATAAAAACCGACTTCAATTATTGAATTAAATTGAAGGGAGACGACGTAAAGGGGCATAATCAAGGACTTTCTGCGGCACATTAAATTTGGAGCAAATTTGTGTTAATGACCAAAGCCATTATGAGCTTCCATCTTAAAATGTTTTTTCGTTCGAACTGAAACGTGAAATATCCTCCGTTGAACATGTAGATTGCGTAAAATTGCATAACTTGGCAGGAAGAGCAATAATTGAATTTATGAGTGTAATTTGAAAAATGGAAAGCGCACAAAAGATGAGCGCAAATATCAAGCCCCAAAATTCATATTTAGAAATAATAACTCACAAAATTGCAGTGCAATTTTTGCCATAAATGACTTTATATGGTTAAATGTTAATATTGCCAGTTCTTGCAAAATTCAAGATAGAGTGTAATTCTAATAAAAAGTGATACTTTTATATTTATTCAATGTCAGTTGTTGAGAAAGTAGTTAATTTAAATGTGTCTCGTGCATCAGAGCGAAGATATTTCCAATTTCCACTATTTTACTGTTGGCAGAATAATTTCAACATACATTTTTGTTGGAACATTGCCGAATACTTATTAATTAAAAGTTCTTCGTTTCGCTTCTTTCCACTTTTATTTTCTATTTTGCAGTCCTCGAAGCAATATCTGCACACAGGATGCCAAGAACTTTTCTTAGACTTGAAATTGGGAACAGAAATTGAACTGACATATTGTCGAGCTTAAATAGTCCTTAGCAAAATAAAATACTTTTGATTTATTTTCTTGTAAAAATGTAAACGGAAAAGATTGTTGAATTAAACAGCAAAGATTAGGTATTAGAATACTTTCAACTTCAACTGCCAAATAAGAACTTTTCAAATAACTACGAAAATCGACATTACAACATGTATACCTATAGATACTTCATAGATTGGGATTTGTGGAGGTATAGGTATACTACCAGGTGCACATTTTCAACTACAAAGCCGGGAAACAGAAACTCTAAAAATGATGACAATGATAAATATTAAAATATGATAGGTATATACAATATACAATACATACCTATATTTTAAAATATATATAAATTTCAAAATAATTACGAAAAACTCTAGTAATTTGCATTAAGAAAAAAAAAAAACTTTTATAACCTTTGTGTTTGTATATAGTAATCATCAATTGTGCACGTTTCAAAAAACAATTTATGAACATCGACAATTGTCAAAAGATTATTGAATCGTTAATTTTGGATTACCTACTTTTTCATCAATATATAAACAATTAAACAAGGACTATTTTTTAAACATATTTGGCTTACATTAAAATCAGGCTAAATTTATAAATATGAAATTTTATTATTATATCACTGAAGTATTTGCTGCACGTAAATCAAAATTTTATTATTTTCAAATTGGAAATCTATTTGAAAAGAATTTTATACAATTTTGGAGAGGAAACTCAACAATATTCATTTGGTACGTGACTCGCGCACAATTGTTGAGACGATGTTTATTTATCAAGCAATAATTTTCATGAAAGTTTGCAAAGGATTGCAACATTAGTTATTAATGAATATAAACATTTACCATTCAGTGGAAGTAATACATTGAATAATAAGTTTTAATATATATAATGTATATTGTACATTGTATTTAATATGATAAAGAAATGTTTACTTTCCTTACACATTTTGTAATTATTATAAATGTAGGTAATGAATAATAATAAAACAATAAAATTCTATCGAAATATTACGGTAATAAAATTTCAGCACGTTAGAATGATTAAAGAAATAAAGGAGATCTGTGCAAAAAGAATTTGTTATATAATCAACAGTATTTTTGATTATGAAGCATCTTCAATGGTTTTTCAGTGCTTTGATTGCCCCACTTTTTCTTTGGAGCAAGTGTCACGGGGTGAATGAAAAGAATCACAGATTCCTGATTTTGCACCTTCTTAAATTTGAATGCACAGTAATTGCACACTCTACCATGAACTTTTTTACAAAACAGTAAGGGAGAATTATTGTTCTAAAGTGCGTTGATGAATAAAAAAGGAATTAGTCATTAGATGATATTTTGCTGGCATAAATAATGTGACCTCCCTTATCATGAGTAAATAGGAAAAATCCTGCCATCCCATAATAATATTTCGTTTTTGATTGAGAGAGAAATATAAGTATTTACCTTAATTTAGCTCTCTTTATAGTGAGTTGAGAAAATATGTAATATTTTTAGAATATCAATATCGCACATTCTAATCAAAAATTACAAAAGCTTACCGTTTTCATAAGATGAATTGTCATTATCATTAAGGTCGGTATCGTATACTTCATCTGAATTCGACGAAGCATTTACTAAATTAATTGGAAGTATTGAAATGGCAACGACTAAGCCAATGATCCATATTATTTGCGATGCTACTCGTTTTGACATTATTACAATCATATAATGATATAATTTCGATAACGATGCCATAGGCGATGACAATAACAACGGTGAAGCGAATATTTTCCACATGTCGTAAACAGTCCTTAGGCGACCACGTCTCCTTCGTCGTTGGTGTCGTCTCCGATTTTTGATAGCAGAATTAAGTGAAACATTGGCCGACTTCAGTGATACTGCTGGTGCAGGGTTCTTCTCAGGTAATGATGAAGACCGTTGTGGTGACGATGTTGCCGCTTTCACCGATTGTGATGGTCTTGTTATCGATGTTGGTGAATTAGCATCTGATGATAAGTATAAATCGGTTGATGACGATAATGTTAATAATGGATTTGTTTCAGTTAACATAGTATAGTCTGTGGAAGAAGACCAAAATTTTGGTTCGTTCTTGATACGACAACATTTTAATCTACTGCAATTATTTGTCATTTGACATTGTTGAAAATTTGTTTTAACTCTTATGGTTTTTTTTCTGTGGGAATCATTGTTTGATGTTGTATTTTTTTGTTGCGGTTGATGCTGCAACATTGGACCCATAATATTGTTCTTAAGAATCCACTGAACTAAATTCCTTTTATGGATATGCCTGGTGCTCTCTCTTTCTTTTTCAATAAGATGAACGAGTAAGATTTAGAAATTAAAATGATAATATGAAAGACCTAGATTACATTTAGAAGTCTACAGTGTTTGATAGGAGAAATGATACTAATTTTAGAAGTTAGAAGACGAACATCAAAGTTGGTTATCACACTGTCGTAATATCATAATTTCAATATCACATTTTTAATACATTCTTTCGAATTTAATATCACACTCTTAAAACACCGTCCTTTGTTTTTTAATAGCTAGATTAGCTAGATGCAGATTTGTTGTCTGTTTTCTTTATATGTGTTTCACTTGACACTTTCATATTTTCACTGATATCATAGAGTTTTGTACGCCCGTGCCTGGGATTTTATTTATTTATTTTTTATCATTGAAACACTGAAGATATTTCGGAAATCACTTTATTTTAGAAGAATTTTGCAAGTAAAAGTCTCATCGGCAAACCAGTATTTAAAAGTAGTATGGAAAATTGATTATTATCATCAATCGAAGGCATTTTTCTGCAACTATTCGTATTGTAGTTTCTAAATCAAATCTACACCGTACCACTCACTATCTATTGTACAAAGACAATTTATAACACATAGATCAAGGTATGTGCAGCTTCTAATGTGGTATCGAATGAAGATATCTCATTTTTTACCTATATCAGTTGACCGAGAATTGGTAAAGCTCTTCTACAGCTTTTGCAAGCATTTCACAGGAAACACGATTTGTATTCGTATACGCAATTAAAGGATTTTTGTGGAAGTGTATTTTTGGAGAACGTTTGTCAGAGAAAATCGGCGAGAGTATTTTTGGTTTCACTCCTTTCTCCTCGCCAATGCACTTTGCCGATGTAATCTTCTCGAGCTTTTGCTCCGGTTTTATTTCTATTTTTTTTTTAGTAGTTTTTTTTTTTTTTGTCTATCGTTTTAGAGTCCCGAGTGCTCTTTCAACTTAGATTTCAGAGTAATTTACATATTAAATTGTTACTGTTAATGATAATTTTTTTGCTTTGATAAAGTACAAAGTAGGTACACATTATGTACATGACCTCAAAAATTTGTCTACCTTGGCGCGCTGATTGCGTAACACAGAAGCAGTTTGAATGATATTTCATTACACAAGGATTCCGATGCTTTACTGTTATGATTGCACAAGTAATCCCTGTTGTCTACACTATGGTCTTATTATATAATTTTGGAAATACACTAACACATGACTAAGTATAATGATTTCTTTTTCACTAAATCCTCTCCGTGCAGAGTGTATGTATACACTAAGATATCTTGTGTTTGTACATTACTTATATAAATTATAATCTATCTTTCAATCTATGCCTTAACACTGACTGTCGAGCAGGTAACGGATTATAAAAAAAATAAAACAACATTTGCTTCACTTAATTGCACCAGACAAACTAATAAAACACTACAACTTCAATCGAAATGCAAACGTTCCTCCTATCCTGTGTCCTTTTATTATTATTTCAAAACCTCAAATGTTGATTTAAGTTGTCCCATGCATTTGGGAACTTCTTTAAAAGAAGTTCTCTGATATTTTAGATATGATGAGGAAAACATTATAATTTTATAATGTATTTTCCTATCAGGTATATAAGTTTTGTGTTGTCGGTCCGGTTACGGATAAGGACGCGCACAAACTAGAAAACCCAGAATCAGAGAATAAGCTTTCTCAGGCATTCTAGAGAAACTTTTGTAGAAAAGCTATATACTTCCATAGGTACATGAAATCCTTCACAACCTTCATCTGATCTAAAAAGCTTCAAGTACATTAACAGGAGCGTCTGCCGTTTACCCATTTTTCTAGGACCCCCTCAATTTCAGGGGTTTAAATTTCAACATCCACGAAGAGACTTAACAAAAAGGATAAGCTTGTCGTGGTGTGATGGTGGTTTTGAATATTTGAAGAAACATTCACTGGTTTCTCGGAAAGTTTCCAGTGCTATTTTATTCAAATAAATTATCATAAAGGATAAAGGATTAGGAACAGATGTGTTGTACGTCAAGATAAAATAGCCATTATTAAGCCCACGTAAACAGAAGTAATACTGGATTCTCAGTGTTATTTCAAAACACGGCTATTGCGAAAAAATTAATTCCTCTGTTTTCAAGATTTTTTATGTACAAATATGAAATTAGAAAATCTTAATTACGAATTTTGAGTAGGTATTACGAAAAGGGAAGTCACCCAAAAATTTGATTTTTCTAAAACAATGATTTTGTATATCGCATATTTTATTGACAAGACTTTCAACGAATCATAATGCATATAACTAATTCTAATTAAACGAAAAATAATTAATTGTTATCAATAAGTGAAGAATATATTAACTAAATAAGTCAGGTTCTTTTTAAATTACTTCTACTTCTTTAAAAAGTATTTAAAATCACTTTAAATAACTGCAACACTCTTCCAAGTAAAAAATATATTTAAATTTGAATTTAATTTACAAATCGAATTCTAAAACTATAAATAGGAATACAAGATCAAAAACAAATCATATTTTCTCTCGGGTCAATGGTGTTTGAGTGTATTCGGGCGAAAGTTCCCAAAGGCTCCTGGCCGTTTTGGGAGCATGTGTTTTACGTTGCAGAAATTCTTGCGTAGTGAATCTTGTGTCACGAGGAATGACAAGAGAGTAGACCAGAGACGGGGTCGCAGTGGCAGACACACATCGAGCACGCTTCAGGGGTTGAAAAATATGCGAAAATTCTCCCTTTTCATTACATCCTGAAAGCTTCATAACATCGTACACAGCCACACTCAATGCCGTCCTGCGTGTCCTTTACACAAAATGTTTCTTCCTTTTTTCGATCGAAAAGCTCAAAAAAAATTTACTTCTAACGAAAAGGGGAAAACGTTCAAAACTCTTTCACATTCCACGACTAACTCAATTGATTTCTTGTCCAGGTTGAATTTTTCTGAAAATTCTCTCCAATTAGATAAATTCGGTAAATTATAATAATTATGCATGTGTTCTCAGCAATAAGGATATTAGTTTTGCCAGAAAGCATATGCCCTATTCAATTGATGATTAATTTTTCAATGGAAACTACAATCAGGATTATGGGAAAACCGTTACGAAAAGGAGCAGACAACCACGTCCAAGTTATCTTAAGGCTCACGCAAATACTTTAATTAGCACAAATTTGGCTGTGGAGGCAGATATCATTTCAGGAAACTTATTTCGAAACTAGCACAAGGGATTTTGTTGAGAGGTGTGAAAGTTCCTAGACTTAAGCAATTTTAAATTACATTTCGTAAAATTAAAATTCGTCCAAAGTTATTACACACAACATAACTTTTAAGCGTTTTACCAATTTTATTATCCTTAGAGAAGGATTTAACCACTTTGGTATAATGCAGTCAGAGTTCATTTACAAAGTCGGGATAGGTAATGGAGACATGGAGTTATGAGGAAATCATAATTTGGGGATCTTGAAATCACTTAACACCAGCTCTTGCAGAATCTATCATGACATAATTAATTAATTTTTAACATTCTTATAACTTGTATGTACAATATGAAATATAATTAAGAAATATTATAAAAATAAATTTTCAGCCGTAGTTTTATTTGTTCAAAAGCAAACCGGTTGAGAAATACATCGAAGCCAGCAAAAAATGATTCAAGCTTGTTTCTGATTAAAGCTTATCTCCGAATTTTGTCGTATAAACTTGACTCTAAGTAACCCGAACATAATAGAACAAGATCTTAGAATTGATATAACTTAAATAAAAATTGTAAACAAAAGAACAGAAACACCCACCAATCATCCAGTTCAGTTGACTCCAAAGAGGAAATGCTGACATGGCTGATGTTATAACAAATTAAAAATTTTCATAAGATTATAAACAAAATTACTTTTAGTTTTACACTACAAAAACTGATTTTCAACAAGCTTTTATTTGTTTCTTTCATTCGCATTTATGCGTAAAACTTTTTGGATGTTTTGGTTGAGCGAAATATTAAGAACTGGACAATTCCAAACTGAACACCACTTAATAAGATCATAGCCGTGACTGTTTCGTTATCGCTCGTTGTAGAGTATTTATGTTTTTCCTATATTTGTATATTATTTATGGATAACAACGCACAGGCCTCTTGCTGCAGAGGTTTTTTTTACACTGGACTATGTAATTTTTTGTGATGAGAACTAAATCCATAAAAAAGATCTTACGTAAGTAACTAGTCAGAAATTTTGTTTAAATTATAAATTTAGTCATTAAGTTTTTGTAGGAAAATAGAAATACAATAACAAATAGTTTTGTTCTAGAAATTGATTACAATTTAGTTCTTAAAAATATGGCGATGGGAAGAAAAATTACATACCTGTAAAATTTTCTTAAACCGTTTTTGAAGCTACAATTTGAAGCACTTGCAGAATTAATTATAAAATTTTCAATTACAGATAATTTATAATTCTTTGTGAAATTAATATATTTAATTAGGTGCAACTACATTCCATCAATTTCCTTAATTACGGATAACATGATAATACCGTCGAAACCTTCACCCCTACGACAAAGTCGATCAAGCTGATCAATTACACTTCAAAATAGAGAGCTTGAGTGCATTTTAAACTCTAATGTGGCAAAAACAAGAAATTCTTCAAAAGTGAATGCGATTAACTCACGGTCACGAAGATTTTCTGCAGAAAACATATTTGAATTATGTCAGCAGGAAAAGAAAAAAAAGATCATGTTCAAAAGAGGAAAAACAAGCACAATTTCAAAACTTAAGAAAACCTTGTAACATTATTTGCAACACTTTGTTGTTGAACGTGCACACCATTTTGGTCGACGGCTTTTGTTCAGCATTTTCAAGCTGCTCCTCCCAGAGCTTGGTCGTTTCATTGGATAAAATGACGAATTTTCCAAAAATGCCGTTTAAATGCAAATATTCGCATTATTCGCAATATTCTGTTTAAATATAGCGTTCCTGGTCATGCCATTGTATTTTTGTGTTTTCTTCAAATACATATGTGTATCTTAAAATTGAAATTACCCTGTTTTAATTCTTCCCGTATCATTTTCCTAGAAATTTGTGTTTGGCAGTTAAGCAACAGCCCCCCTCCCCTCCCCGCACAGAAGATAATTCGCCACTGCCTGGAGCACTCATCTGATAAAACATAAAAAGCTCCTACTTGGCTTCTTGCTCTGAACGCAATATATTGTATGCCATTCACCTCTCTTCAGAGGTTAGAATATCGTGAAGGGCTATTCGCAAACAAGAAGCTACCTCAATACCAGCGTTCTGCGACTTACAATAAGCACAGAAAACAGTGGGAGGCGTTCGAGGGTACGTGAAAGAGGAATCCCGAGTCCAGCTTAAACGCATTTTCCAAACGGCTTGAATAGGGCAGTTCCAGCAAAACGGTGCGGAAGGGACGAAGGCGTTCTCACATAGCTAAAAGTGATACCGCACGTTTCATTTAGCCACAAACAATAGCCACGCCAGATAAATTTTCCAGTGAAGTTGTGAGCCCAAGCCATCCTTAAAGAAACACGGCAAAATGCATTACGATGACGACAGGAAACCTACAACCACCCTTTTTGCAAGAATTTTCACAAATAGGTATACATTGACGCAATTCCTTGAAGCCAGAGGTAGTAAGGTGCACTCCTCACAAGAAGTTAGAAAAATGAAAACTCATATCCGTTCCTGAATGGCTCTGCAAACACTTCAGACCTAAGTTCCTAATACAATTTCCATATAACTCGATCTCCCCGGCATGCACTTCCCGTTGCCGGCGGCGTGCAGATCCCCGCAGAGATGCGATGTCAAGGATGGCTGCGTTGAAAAGCTTCCATGTCCCCTGAAAGTCGTACCTAAAATAACGCCCTCCAACAATGTGCCTATAAACATCCTCCGTGTCCTTTTTCTAAATCTCGACTTCATCAAGGGTACACCAGCAAAACGCAAGCGCACAGACGGCGAGATGTTGAGAGAAGTGCCTACTCCACAGCCAACTTCAATTAAGCAAATTAAAAGCTCCGTCATCATCAGCAGTGGATGCGAGATGCTAGAAACGTGGACAGTGTTCCCTCACGCATTCTGCGAAGGCTGTAACAATTTTAAAATAATGACGAATTGACAGTTAAACCGGGAGGAGGAGTGGGATCCAATGCCGATGCACAAATTGGACCGTATGAGATCGATTTCATATCCGTTCTCCATCCCGCAACAAGAGATTGGAGTCTCAATTCGCAAAGGTCAATTGCAATCCTAGCAGAACGAAGTCGAGCATCTGAACAAAAAGCAAACTGTCGCATCCTCTCGTCACTGTGGGTGCTGAATGCTTTGCGGTCGTTAATAAGCGTCGTCGAGCCTTCCTAATCCCTTTTAACCGTTTCAAGCCACACATGACGAATGAGTTGATGGAGATGAAACTCTCAGCCTTGGAGCTAAATTGGAGTAGATCTGAATACCTATTATCTATCCCGTGTAGATCCGTGCGTCGGTCACTGACGTGATTACCATAAAAGAGCATATGTCGATACAAGGCTATCATCGTTGAGGCTGCACGAGGACCTCGCCCGACGACCACGATAATTTGCCTGTGTCGTGAGCACACGTGCCACTTGGGGTGGACCCTCACAAGGACAACCTACCATGGGAATAGAAAAAGAACACCTAGCTGCGAGCCTAGCTGCATGTGTCGTTACATTTTTTTATAATTTTTCACCAAGCGTTTTTCATTGCTATTCACTTTACTCTGTCAACTTTAGCACAAGCAAAACAAACAATTACAGATTATACCTATTTGAATGATTTTGTTGTTTTCAGGTTTTAGCATTTGATCTTCTGTTTTTTTAATTTTCTTCAGTAGATAAATCTTTACAAAGTACAATATGAATTAATAATTCATATAACACATTTCGTAGGTACTTTCCCCTGATGATTATAAAAGCTTTATTATCTTATTTAACGCCACCGTTCAGCTCCGGCGACTTTCCTTACGCTGCCACAGGCTTTTCTACATGTTTTTAGAAAAAATACATAAAAATATATATGACGTTTATGTTTTCCCCTCATTTCTGCTGTGGTCAGTGATTTTACGTGCATACACTATAATACTAATAAGACTTTTTACTGGAAGGAACAGTTAAATTATTAAGTTGTATCTTTTATACACCGATCATTAAAATCAATTGCTCCTTGAGTAGCTATTCCCACAAAACCAAAACCCTTAATTAGGTCCTTAATCCTTATAATATCCAAATCGATCGTTTTATGGGTGAATTATTCCTTGATTTCTATTCCTATATAACAACTAAAGCAGACGTATCTGTAATCACAGCGTGCGATCTCCTATGCTCAACTGAAATTGGTTATTCACTGCCGTGCCTCTTCGAGGGGTTTGAAAGCTTCTTACCTGCTCAATAGGTACAAGGAGTGATTGACAACTACGCTACTATACACGCAAAATTAGGATTTTAAGGTTGTGTCACGAGTTTAGCTCTTTATTTTGAGATTCACGGGGAGCACTCAGTGGGGTGGCGCCCCGCTGGTTTATGTATGGGAAAATGTTACTTACGACTGCCACTGGTACAAAACAACAAATCTCTCTTGGTTTTTGTTGGGTTTTGATGAATTGTGCCCGCTACATTCTGACAGAGCCTTCACAGGGCTGAACGCGCTCTTGGTTCTGCCGAAATACGATCAAGGAATTGCTTCCGATTGTAATTCACCACCAAAAACCACCCACCGAAGATGCGAATTTGTCTCTTTTCGCTGGCGCTTCAGGAAAGCAATTTAATTTGAAATTTTACAACAATTCGGAAGGGGGCAGATTCATTCATCGGCATTCTCGGAAATGGTATCTGGAACTCGCCCAAGGTCTGCTAAGAACATTTTAAACCAAACGAAAACGAGTGTTCCGGGGAATCACATTTCAGCCTACAATGCAATTAATTAATGTTTCCGCCGACGTTGTATGTCAGATTGTCAGCTTTTCCCGTTAGTCCATTGAAATGTTACATTGACCTTGCATTTTGGGTAGGACAAAATTTTTTTTTTAGGATGTGTAGGGGGGTCAGTGTAAACCTAAATCTCGGTTTTCGGGGTTGAACTCCCCCCCATTTGGCGGCCATTTTGAAAAAAGGGTGCAAAAGTTTTTCCGTGATATCTTGAGAACCGTTAATCTCACGAACAATTTTTTAGACTCTTTGTGTAGAGAATTAAATTGTCTATAATATTGGTCTAAATACTTTTTACCGTAAAATTGAAAATGAAAAAGATATAATTAAAAATAGGGAAAAATTTTTAAGAAAAAGATCATTAAATGGCTATAACTTTTTTTCTATTGATATATTTAAAAAAACACATAACATGTTTCTTGTTGACCATTTTATGCTGAAAAATTCTTTTTATTCTTTTTTTAAATTTCTCCTGTTTCGAGAGGTGTTAGGACGCTGCAAAGAGATCAACGTAAGAGGTAAACATGAATTTTCCACGAATGACTGTGACCTCATGTGCTCAGATTGTTTTGATTTTTTTTCTACATAAAGCACTCGTAAGTAGAAAGAAACATGTTCTCTAATTTCTCAAAAATCGCCCCCGTTTAGTAGATAGCGGGACTTGAAAATTAAAAATTTTGGCAAACGTGCATTTTTCAAAAAATCACTGCTTTGGTAAATATTATTGTATATTAATCATTTATATCTCATTTTACAGAAAAGAGTTTACACTTTTTGATAAAAATACAAAGAAAATTATGTTACCTAAAATGAACGAAAGCGATAAATTATTAACCGTTATTTTTGAATATCTGAAAATACATAGTTTTTATTTTTCTTATTTTATTTTTATGTTATGTATAATAATGTTAGAAAGCACATATCTCAATTTCAAGTTGGGGTAAAAATTAGTATGGCAGGTAGAATTTTAAAAAATTTAAAAAATTAAAAGAATTTTTTTCCGGATATTAAGAATTTCCCGATTTCCGGAGGGGAAATCTCGACCCTTTTTTGGGAATTAAAAGAAAGGGAACTAAAATGTTGATCCACTGAACTTACATTTGCTTTTTGCTGCTGAAAAACCTGGTTTCCATGTGATTCCACTTTGAATTGCTGAAGATCCTGATGGACACCTATATTAGAATTTGGTGTTACGGGTTTTTGTGACAGAAATTCCCAATTTTCGATACGTCGATAAATATGAATCTGCAACGCAAGATAGTAAAAGCCTGATGCGGCTTATTGTGTCACGGAGAATGTCATTATTGATATCTAGAAACGTAGTTTAGTAGAGCAAAGTTATAGTATGGAAAGAGCGATATTTGTACAAGCTCTGCTACATGAAATATTAAAATTATCTGCACTCTGGTTGAAGTTGGTTGAAAGTTTTGTCTTTTGATAACTTTTAAGTATGATCCTATTCAAAGTAAACTGATATCTTATCTTCTATTTGGAAGGAAGAAAAAATGTTTACAAACTGCCAACAACAGTTCTCTTTTTATAGTAATATCCTTGAGTATATAAATGTCCAGTGGTGGCGAGAATGCTTACTTGTTACCATGATAGATGGCACTACAAGTATCATGTTTAGTTTCCTTGATAGCTTTTTCTGACTTCACTACAAGTGCTTGGAATCAAACAAGAACCAACGTGAAGCGGAACGAGCTTTTCAGTGAAGACTGAAAAGGGATACATGCCAGCTATTTCTCCGTTATATCGTATCCGGAAACAATAAGTATATGAAACTCGCAATCGGCGCTTTGATTCCTTTCAGTCAAAGTCCTTCGTAATGTCAAGGTAGGAAAAAACCTGCAAAACGTTTCCACTTCCTTTTACACGTCTTTCTCCGCTTTTGGTCCTCTGCACTCTCCTCGAGCGTGTGTATGTAGTTGTGCAAAGGAGAAATAGCTGGCATGTATCCCTTTTCAGTCTTCACTGAAGTGGGTTAATGACGTCACGTAAAGTGGGTTAAGTGTCGTGTGCCGCCGAACGGAGTCGGGGTTGACATATCTGATAACATTTGGCGAAAAGTAAACATAAAAATGGATTCGCAACAGCGATCAAGTAAGTTTCTTGCGATGAACTTGAGATTAGTTGATGTGTTTACTCAATTTAAATTTGCTGTAAAGCAACGATAACATGAAAACATCTAGGAAAACAACAAAATAAGATTTCACAGCTGATTACTTTTTAGTACAAAGATTTTCTACCATGTGGAACTTACGGCGCTGGTAGCAGTCTGTCGAGTTTAACCCGGGTTTTTGATTAGATTGATTGATTTTTAGATTAGAATGCACGTTTCGTCGAAAGAATTTTCAAAAAACAACTTTAAAATACTTAATTTAGTTGAAACAAAAATCATGACCTCGTTTGGAATCGAACCTGGGATCATTCAATCTTGGAGTTAAGAAACGCAGTTTAGTACTGTTTCTGACGAACTTTCACTCCATTACTTCGTTCAACGTTGGCAAAATATTTTGTACTAGCCAGTATGGAAACAAATTGGAACCGATCTAGTAGTTTTTCACTGAATTTCTCGTTTGATAATTCCATTAGATTCATGCAATATTACATAGATAGCAGATTTTAGACGTTTGAAAATGATTAGGATGTTCGGAACTGGAAGTAAGACTGCAGCAAGACTGGAGGAAGATTTCAGACTTAAAAAATTGGACAAAGGTATTTACGAAAGGCAGAAATGCGAAATCCTTCTGCAGCTAAAGAAACAAGGGCGTAAGTTGTCTAAAAATGAAGACGAATTTATACAAAATTGTCCCTGATTGGGAAATATTTCTCGCGATCCTTCTTTCATGCAGACACGGCAAATTCTTGCATAATGTTGGTTTGCCAGGTAGGTTTCGATGTCGAGTTCTTATGGAAAATTTACATGGGCTACGTCATAATGACGTCATTAACCCACTTATGTGCTCTCGTGTGCCCAGGGTATAAAAATGGTACTTGTAGTGCCATCTATCATTGTAACAAGTAAACCTAGCATTTATATACACAAGGGTTAATATGCTGCTGCTATAGTAACTTTTGTGTAACGAAAAGAGCAGAGATCTCAAATTAGCATGTTTAGATAGAAACTGGACTAGTTGTTCTATGCTATAGATTCTACCTAGTCTATAAAGGCAATGATTTCCACACTGTGTCAAGCAGACAAAATCAAAAAACTCAAGTTTCCCATACCGGGAATCGAACCCGGGCCTCCTGGGTGAAAGCCAGGTATCCTAGCCACTAGACCATATGGGAGAGCTGAAGAAATTGGTTTTACTAAATTTATAACTATTATTATATTACTATAACTATTTATAATTTATAACACGCAGCGTGTACGAAGGGCGTAACTGGACTTAAAGGTATAGGAAAATATATGGTCTTGATGTAATCCTCTTTCCTATGGATTTTCCTTTGACGCTCTAAAAAAAAACAAGTAGACAATATATATATAGGGGAGGAGAGTGGGGCACAATGAAAAAGACTTTTTTTTCAACTTTTTATTTTTTTCCTGTTACTTTAGGATATAGGATCTAATCTATGTAAGAAATGCGTCAACCATTACAATTGTTGCACCTGAAAATGTCACTTTTGAGACTTTTGAGCTTTTTTTTATCTGAGAAGAACCTATTAAGTAAATAATTAATTGTTTATGTTTTCCAATCAATTCCAAGAATTCGTAAAAGGGGTTTTACAAAAGTTAATTTTATGATTATCAACTCCCGTGTGGTCTAGTGGCTAGGATACCTGGCTCTCACCCAGGAGGCCCGGGTTCGATTCCCGGCACGGGAATTTTTTTTCCTATTTTCGTATAATTTTAATCTTTCTAGACGATATCAATAAAGAAAACAAATGAAATATTTTATTTTAAAAAATAAATCTTATTTATAATGGACACCAATTAATTAAACACAAAAAAAATATGTTTCTTAAATTTCAATTATGAAACCAGCCAAGTGTGGTCAGGAAGTCGAAAAAATTTCATACAAAGACGTGGCTTAGAAGAAGTTTGTTAATGTTTCCTCCATTTTGTTGTCAGTCTTCTTAATTTCTTCTTTTCTTCTTAATTTTTGTTTACTGACAACATTAGACTAATTTCTATTTAAATATCTTATCTTACAAGTTACAATACATTCTACAGCTAAAAAATAACTTCTACATTTACATCCTTTGCCTTATTAACAGTATTTCAAAGGTCTTTCGGAATAGCAAAATATTTCAATGATTCTTCACTACATTTTCTTTTAATGATATTTTTGCAGTTCTTTATTGCACACTTAACCATTTTAAATGCAAAATGGTACCAATTAATGTTAAAAACTATTAAAAATTTTTAAAAACTTGCACACGAATTTGTAAACAAAAAGGTGTCAAACCATTCAATGCTCATTGGGTGAACCCAGTGATGCGCAAAATGACGCGGGTGCGAAATCATTGGCATGCCTTATGTTCCTTGTATCATGGGTACATACATACTTTACTTATACCGTAGACAGATCGCACCCCGTAATCATTCATTAGCGCAAATTAAAATTACGCTGCGATATGTCATGGGGTAAAGATAGTTACGGCCGCCTAATGATCTCAATATTGCTAATTCGGACTGCCCTAATGAACAACTTTTCTTGATAATTAGAGCCGTAATGATGAAATAAGTACTAGAATCGAGGTTGTTTGACAGCCCAATTGACTGTACACGACTGAAATTCACTTGTCAAATGCCACTTGTAATTATTGTTTACGTATAAACTATTCAAATAATTAGAATAATCAATTGCTTGCAATGTTCACACAATGCGTTTGAGCCTCAATATATTTTCGCATAAAATACAACTTTGTAAAACTCGGTTTTCCTCAATAAAATACTTTATTAATCACAATCTTTTACTTAATTTATTCGGCACTCCTCAAACTACGTATTACTCGGCGGCTGTCAAAAGTACGACTTAGCCTCCTTCTCCAAATCTTCTTCTTCCTTCGTCGTGCTCGCCTCTTCGAGACTCGTCCATCGGTATTGCCTCGTCTGTTGGTACTGCCATAAGAACATTCTGTTTTCTGGATTTTACAACTCGGCCAATCTGACGGTTTTGATCGCCCTCGATCAATTCAGTTACGTCATCATCCAGATACTCGTAGTCATCGTATTCATCGTCTAAGTATTCGTAGTCCTCACAATCGTCATCGTCGGTACTGGAACCTTCGGCGTTTTCGAGATCTGGAATAGATTCTAATGGATTAGTGTTGCCCTTACTAGGCCTGCGATTCGATTCTTCTACCCATTTTTTTATTTTATTGGCTTCTACAACCCCATCGTAGGGAATTTGTGTTATCTGCCAACCCTCAATATCTCTGACTACATACCTATCATGCCCTAATATTTTATGAATAACGTACGGCCCTTTATATTTCGGGATTAATTTCTTGTTTGTTCCCACAATTGTGTCAATATTTCGGATAACTACATAATCTCCGATTTTAAATTGTTTCGTCGGTTTAGCCTTTGCATCATGTTTCGTCTGTTGTTGCGCCTGTATCTTTTCAATTTCTTTGAAAGCCTCATCCCGTATGTCCTGTAAGTTGGTGTCTTGATCTAGCTCAAGTTTTTCCGTCAGGTATTCCGTCAGCTCGTCTGATATTTCGCCCCTTTGTTCAGTCCCAAATAACAGTTGACTCGGCGTATGTTTAGTCGTGCTATGCCAAGAGTTATTTATAGCATATTCTACTTGAATTAACTTTTTAGACCAGTCAGAATGTTCGATCGGTTCACTTAGTTTGCCAAGCATGGCTTTTAACACCCGATTGACTCGTTCGACTTGGCCATTCGCTTGGGCTGAACTAGTAGCAACTTTGATATGCTTTATGTCTCGTCGGAGTATAAATTCTGCAAATTCCAATGACCTAAAGCAGGTTCCTCTATCAGTGATCATTCGGCGGGGTCGGCTATAAAATGCAAAGTATTTGTCTAGTGAAGCGTTCACTTCTTTAGTACTGGTTGAGTTTACGGCGAATAGTTTGACATATTTAGTGAATGCGTCGATTACCAATAATATATGTTTTCTTTTATTTATCAGTGACGGTAAAGGACCGAAGTGGTCTACATGTAACGTATCGAATGGTATTGGGCGTTTAGGAATAAGATATAAACTCTGTTCCAATTTTCGGACCGGCGGTGAATACATGAGGCATTTGATACATCTTTGGATAAAAGACTGTATCTTTGAACGCATCTGAGGAAACCAATAACATCTTCGAAGTTTTTCGTAGCATTTCTTAGTTCCCGAATGGGCTAATTGTTCATGGGTGATGCGGATGACGTTCTCTTCTATGTCCTCCGGAACGTATAAAGTTCGTCGGTCGTTTTCAAGTATTCGATACACCAATCCATCCTTTAATTCGAACTCTTTCGTTTGTCCAGTTTCTAGCTTATCCTTCATGATCATTATCTCCGAATCCCTACTCTGAGCTATTCTTATACGGATTTCGATATCATCCATTTCTGTAGTGATCGCCTGGCATGTCGCGTCGGTATTCAATGTTTTTTCTATACTTTCATTTTTTGTTTCCGTCTCTTCTTTATTTTTAGGGTGACATCTGCTAAGAGCATCAACATGTAACATAGTAGTACCTGGCTGATGTCTGGTGGTGTAATTAAATTTTACAAACTCTAAAGCCCATCGTGCTATTCGTCGGTTTATGTTCTTTCTTTCCAAGGTTAATTTCAATGCATTACAGTCGGTTACAATGACGAATGGTATTCCTTCCAAGTATACCCGAAATCGTTCTAAAGCATAATAAATGGCTAATGTCTCCAGTTCGAAACTATGATATCGTGCTTCATCTTTAGAGGCCGTTCGGGAAAAATAAGCAACAGGGTGAAACTTATCGTCGGTTTGGCGTTGCATGAGAGCGGCTCCAAATCCTAGGGCACTAGCGTCGCAATGGAGTTCCGTCTCTCTGCTCGGGTCGTAAATAGATAATACAGGTGGATGCATCAATCGGTTTTTTAAGGTCTCAAAGGCGTAAAGGCACTCTTGGTCAAATTTAAAAGTTATGTCTTTCTTCAACAAATTCTGTAAAGGTCTAGCTATGCTAGAGAACGAAGGGACGAAGCGGCGGAAGTACGAAAATAATCCTAAACAGGATTGTAACTCTTTAGCGTTTCGGGGGACCGGATATTCGGATATCGCTTGGATGTGTGTATTTGTTGGTTTGATTCCCTTTGTAGTTACTAGGAATCCTAAGTATTCGATCTGGTTATATCCGAACATACATTTTTCCATGTTTAATACCAGGTTTCTTTCGGACAATCGTTTTAAAACTTCGGATAGTAGACTCTTATGTTCATCCAGGTCGGTCGTCGCTAATAAAATGTCGTCCATATAAATGATGATCAACCTTCGCTCTAACAAATCTTTAAAGACGTAGTTAACGAATCGTTGAAAGACAGCGGGTGCATTTTTTAATCCAAAAGGCATCCTTTTGTATTCATACTGGCCACATGGAGTTACGAAGGAAGTGTATTTTTGGGATTCTTTTCCCATTTGGATTTGATGAAATCCATTTTTGAGATCTAGTGAGGTGAAATATCTCTTTCCTCCTAAATATTCCAAACAGTCTTCTATTAGGGGTAACGGATAATTGTCGCGAATCGTAATTTTATTCAGTTCCCTATAGTCAATACACAATCTCGTTTCGCCGTTCTTTTTCCTAACTAACACTATTGGTGACGAATACGGGGAGTTGCTATGTTCAATAATTCCTTCTTTAATTAAGTTATTTATTTTATTTTGCACGTCGGCTCGTTCGGCATAAGAAAGACGTCGGGGTCGTTGGTGGATGGGTACTTTGGACGTCAAATGTATTTCCATTTCGTATTTCAATGGGCTTTCGTAATTGTTGGTTGCATTCGTATAATCTTTATTAATAATTTCCTTCAATGACTTCTGATCAGCGTCGGGTAGACTTGGGTTTATTTTCGTATTTTCCTTTTTTATTAATTTAGGCTTAGTACAGACTTGGGCTATATTAGGGATGGGTTTATGATACTTATTACTATCAGTCGGCGGTGTAGTCATTATGGGTTTCTTTAATAAATCGAATCGCTTTAACCTAGACTCGCAGTCAAGTGCACAAAAAGAGGATTTCTTTAATAACATATCTTTATTAACTTTTTCTAGTTCAACTTTCGAGTATTTCACAGGTTTCTGACATAAGTTAATATCAAATTTTTTCAAAAAATCTTTCCCTAATATTAGGGGAATTGTCATGTAATCGTCGGGTATTATGGTTAGCTGAACTCGTCGGGTACGTCGGTTAAATTGAATCTGGCACTCGATGACTCCATATGTTTTTATTAGTCGTCCTCCTATACCTCTGTATCTGGTGGCGGTCGTTGTGTCAGATACTTTAAAAGGCAACTTTGATTTTTTAATAAAGCTGATCGGGCTACCGGTATCGAAAAGAGACGTGATGTTGGTAAATTCTGTGCACTTGCGCGAGTTAATTTTAAAGGCAACACTTACCAAGTTGATTTCGGCGATGGCCTCCTGAACGAAACGGATCTCCTCTTCCTCCTCAGTTCCACCGGCGGCACCGTCCTGGTCGTCTTCCATCTGGGCTGCGTTGACATCTGTCAGCAATCTCTGCCGGTATCGGGGGAATCTACAACTCTGTCGCGTGTGCCCAGTACGCCAACAGCGGAAACAAACGTCCCTCGGTCGCTCTTCGTACGGGCACTGGGGTTTGATGTGTCCCTCGTTCGAGCAATTATAACATCGTAATACCTCGTTCGACTCCTGTCGAGCTGCATCAACTCCTGGTCGGCGGTTCCTAGTATCGGCGATATTAAGTGTCCGTCCGGTTGCTTCGTTTGTTCCTCGGCGGTTTCCAAAGTTATTTCGGCCAGTCCCTCTTCTTCTAGCGTCAGTGGCACCTTGATGGTTAGGTATCGGCGGAGCGTTGACAATGTCGGCATACCTCGATACTAGCTCTTTTAACTCGGTTATGGTGCGGGCGCCTCGTAGTATTCCAGTAGCAGTGTCCGAAAGGTTCATGTTCAGTATAATGATATCCACTATTTGAGTCTCTAACAGCCGATCTTTCCCCATGCGATTTCGCAGCCTCTGCATCTCTAGTATGAAGTGTAATGCTGTCGTTCCTTCGGCTCGGATCCATTTTTTTCGTCGCATTATGCGCTCTACATCAGCCGGGGTCGTGCTGAGTCCAAATTCTTGAATCAGGCTGTGCCTGAGGTCCTGGTACGTTGATGCGGCCGCTGTAAATATTACTGCAGCGGCGGCTCCCGTCAAAGAACGGCGGAGGTATAACAACCTCTGCAATTCGTCGGCTTTTATAAGGTTCATCATATCTTCGAAGTCATCCAGGAACGTCTGGACGCTGTATATGACGTCATCTCCGTTAAATTTGACAAGTGACCCCTCAATGTCACGATAGTCAAGGCGGTTGTGGTTGTTGGGTAACGCTATGGCTACTCTAGGGGTCGCTTCTGCTACGTTAACTAACACAACTTCTTCGTCTTCTTTTTTCGGCGTTCCTTGTCTCACTCTAGTCAGGCTTCGGTTGACGGCGTCGGCGGCAAGCTCCTGTTCTTCTAACTCCCTGATCCGTTTCCTCATAAGAAGGAGTTCCTCCTTCCTCTTTTGTAACTTCAATTCCTTCTTTACTTTGTCCAGTGCTAGATCGACATCCGTGTCGGTGTCTGACTCGTCAGCTTTTTTGTTGGCGGCTTCGTCTTCCGTGATTTCACTATCACTAACCTCACTATTGTTTTCCTTACCGACACTTTCCTTTATTTCGTCTGGGAGTTGATCGTACAGTTCCATCAACTCCGCCAATCTCATCCGCACGCTACACTCGACACCATTTTCACTTAGCACCTTGATCAGTTTTTCCTTTGTTATCTTCGGCATCGTTTGTCCTATTTCACACTTTTTCGTCGGGTTTATTACTTAATCGTCGGCACTTTCGGTTTTAAGTCGTCGGTTTGTATATTTCTTCGATTTACGGCGGATGATTCGTTTTTTCCTTCGCGTCGGTTTTCTATCACGCGCTTTGTCGCGGCGGCGGTTCTTATTTTCTTTATCGGCGGTTTACTTCTAAATTTCGCTATTGTCTTTACGCGTCCGGTTACTATACCCCACACCTGAGATGTAAAACTCGGTTTTCCTCAATAAAATACTTTATTAATCACAATCTTTTACTTAATTTATTCGGCACTCCTCAAACTACGTATTACTCGGCGGCTGTCAAAAGTACGACTTAGCCTCCTTCTCCAAATCTTCTTCTTCCTTCGTCGTGCTCGCCTCTTCGAGACTCGTCCATCGGTATTGCCTCGTCTGTTGGTACTGCCATAAGAACATTCTGTTTTCTGGATTTTACAACTTTTTATTTATTTTGCCATTTCAAAAATATTTGCCTTTGATCCATTTTAACTGAAGTTTGACAACTGTCCGGTGATTTTCTGCTAATGCAGAACTGCGTAAGCACCATCACTAATGTTCATTAGGGCTAATTATTAATTAGCTAATGAATAATTAGGGGTGCATATATTTTACGCGGTATAACATGCTTTATTGTAATTTATTGATTGAAATGACCTAGATCATCTTCAACACATCCGCAATGTGAAACTTGGTGTAGTAATAGTACAAAAAATTTGCTTTGAATTTGTTATACAGACTTTAGTCAGTAAGATTCCAATTTAGTAAAAGATACATATACAAGTTATGATTTTGATAGTATAATTATATTGAAAAGCTCATTCAAAAAAACTACTTTGGAAATCACTAATTTATTCATAATCATAATAAAATCAAGAGCCGAAGAGCGATCTTTATTCTTTACGAATCGGAGAGATTCAGAGAATGACAATTGAATGAGATTGAGATGTCAAAACTCAATAGTTCGTGATTTTTACAGTGTATCCCGGTAATCCGGTAAATCTTCAGCGAAATTTTGAAAGTGTGAAAATTGTTTACGAAAAATATTCGGTTAAAAAAAGTTTTTTCTTTATATTTATGAAAAAC
This sequence comes from Leptogaster cylindrica, assembly GCA_963082835.1. Taxonomy (NCBI): domain Eukaryota; kingdom Metazoa; phylum Arthropoda; class Insecta; order Diptera; family Asilidae; genus Leptogaster; species Leptogaster cylindrica. The sequence goes on along the minus strand of OY720105.1, from coordinate 19,575,784 downwards.
AGCTTTATAGATGGCAAGCTTAGAGTCAGAGACGTCTGATGAGGAAAGTGAATTTACAGCTGGCGAGAATCGTTGCAAATATTGCAGTAATTTTTCAATCCTTTTTATTGAATGAATTATATTTAAAAGTCGATTTGCAGGTACCTTGTTGTCGAAAGATGCAAACATTGCAAGACATGAAAGGAAATGCCTTTCTGCTCTAACCAATACAGCGGATGTCGTGACTTGTGAAGATGGCACGAAGAGGCTTTTGTGTGATATCTGTTTTAAATTGTTTAAGTACTTAACTGGATTGAAGAGACACAAAAAGCGTCATGAACCGCCGGGAGGATTTGTTTGTGCGTACTGCAAAACGAAATTTTGCAGCTCCCAAGAACTGGATAAGCATAAAAGGGACGAACATCAGGTTTGTCCAAGCATTCATTGTTAGTTACGCAGTTCCGCTAAATCATTAGCTTGCTTATTTTAGGTTTACAGTTGCCAAATATGCAAACGGGTTAGTGAAACTCTTTCAAGTTATATGGAGCACATCAAATCCGATCATAACGGCTTGGACAGGATTTGGGCGCACTGTCATGACTGCGGCCAGAATTTTAAATCCCAGGCCATTGTGGATTACCACAAGAGCACCAAATGTGGAACGGTGAAACCGTTTAAGTGTGATCAATGCGGTTCATGCTATCACACAATAGCAACATTAAATATACATAAATTGATACATAAAGGAGAGAAATCCTTCTGCTGTAGCTACTGCGGGAAAAGTTTCCTCAGCAAGGGGCAGCTTACAGTTCACGAAAGACAGCACACTGGGGAGAAGCCCTTTAAATGTGAGGTAATTATTCGAAATCAAAGCAATTGACCTGATGTTAGTAGTCGCATGTTTGATTTACAGATTTGTACCAAAGCATTCTCCTACCGTGAAAGTTTAGTAACGCATTCATCATTACACACAGGAATCAAGCCTTATGTGTGCGAGGCATGCCAAGCACGATTTTCTTGCGTTGGAAATCTACAAAAACATCGTCGAACACGTCCTAATAGTTGTGGTCTTCCTCAGTTTTGCGTAAATAAAAAAGCTGCGCCGAGGCCCAGCAATAGAGGTGAGTGATTACAATAAAGATAAATAAGCCATCACTCTCATTCCGTTATATAAAACTCTTTTAGTGCCAGGTACTCTTATGATGACCAACTTGAAAATTACGAAAGCAAACAAAATTCTCGGGATTAAAAGTAAAATGAAATCACGAAGTGACAGTGAAAAGGAGGTAGTAGATACCAATGGAAAACTGATAGCGACAGATGAGAATGAGCTGCAATTTGATGAACTACACCAAGATATTCTGGAGAAAACGGAGCAAATGGAAGAATCGAATGAAACGCAGAGCACTCTTCAAGTGATAAATATCGAGGTTTTAACTGATCCTATTCAGGAAGGTTAGGCATTGAACACTCATGCATAATATATCAGTTATAATGTTTATTATAAAATAGAAAAACCAACCATATCCTACTAATTATACATTTTTTAACATTTAGAAAATCTTGAAGCACTTGAATCCAGTGGAACTGATTCTCATATCGTCAAGACATCTGACAATAATTACGAAGCCATGGAATATGATAACAGTCAAGAAGCCAGAATCATTGAAGAGGAAGATGAACAACACTATCCAAAAAAGCAAAGTGTATTAGCCAAGTCAGCGGAAGAAGCGGCAGTTGGTGAAAATGACAAAACTAATGAGATTTTGAATATTGAATCAAGTGTAGCAAATCATAACAACCAAAGTGCTGGCTCCGAAGTATTTTTTGTAGTCATCAAGGTACAAAACAAACACAAAAACTATTTCCAGACATGTATGATGTATGTATTTTTATAAATTATTATTATACTCCAGGACCACACGGAACATGAAGACATGGAAGAGAACTTATCATTAGCAGTTATAAAAACTTTAGAAAATCAGGAGAAATCATCAAAAAGTAATGAGAATAATGAAATTAATTCTGAGAATCAAAAAGAGTTTCATGAAATCAGTGAGAGCGATGCTGATGATAAAAGTCGGGACGATGCGGATTTCAATTCAAATCCATCGTCGGTGTTAAATAAATGCCATTTATGTCCCAAAGTATATTACCACAGGAGGCCATTCTTAAAGCATCTTCGAAATGAGCACAGATTGCAAGTTCAAGAATTGCTGAAATATCCACCTGATAAAAAAAGTAAGAAATCTGGAAAATACGTCTGCAAAGTTTGCACAAAGAGCTATAATCACCAAAAATCATTGGAAAAACACGAAATTTGTCATGGTGAGCAATGTTAATATTACACCAGGAATTTCAATTATGACTAATCTTTTTCAGGTCCTGATGGTAATTTAGTTTATAAAAGTGCGTTCTGTTATAAATTCTTTGAAACAGAAAATGAAGCTAAGGAATATGACAATGTTGAGTACAATGATACTGTGACGTGCTCCATTTGTGGAAAAACTTTTTCTAATCGAACGAGGTTAGCACGTCATCAACGTAATGTACACGATTCCACTGGTAAAACAAAGAAGAAACTGAGAGTTTGCCAAAGGTGCGGGAAAACATTTACCAACGGTTCAAGTTTAATCGACCATGTGCGATCATATTGCGGGAAATCCCCGTTATATAAATGCGAAACTTGCTATAAACGCTTCCATAATGCTCAATCATTGAAAACTCACAGTAGCATTCATACAGGAGAACTTCCGCATTTGTGCACTTACTGTGGAAAAGGCTTCCGAACTTTTGGTCAAGTAAAGGTGCACCAAAGGAAGCACAATGGCGAGAGACCTTTTAAATGTCCGGTACTGGCCAATTGCGCTATATTCAAGCATAGAGCATTTACCTTTTCATTTTTTTCAGGATTGTTCCAAAGCATTTGCCTACCGAGAAAGTCTTCTGACTCACATTTCCACTCACATGGGAGTTAAACGATTCAAATGCGATGGTTGCGATAAGAGATACTCGTGTCTTTCAAATCTTCTGATGCATCGCAGGAAAACCAAAGCCGCAAAATGTATTTTGGCATCTGTAAACACCAAACCGATGACAATAGGAGTCTCTCGAGGTATATTGTATGTTGGCGAAAAACCGAACCATTCGTGAAAATGTTTTCTTGTATTTTCCTGAACAACATTCAATTTTTAGACTAATAGCAAAGAACTTGAATATATAAAGAAGCGCCACTTCGTTTCAGACCAGCTAAAATAAGTCGAGATGGGTGTACCAAGCCAGAAAAAGCTTTTACTTGAGCCCATACAAAAACCAAGTTTTTTCAGCCCGAAGAGTACCCGAAATGGGCACGAACGCTCTTGACGGTGACGATGATATGGGACTGGCCCCTCACGCTGTGAAGCCCAGTTTTGATCGCTCAGCGAGCATAGAAACTTTCAAGTAAGAGCTTTTTCTGGCCTGATGTAGTTACACCCATCTCGACTGATTTTAGCTGGCCTGAACCGTAGTGGCGCTTTATATATTAAAGTTCTTTGCTAATAGTCCAGTCGATATCCGATTTTACCTGGAAAGTATTTCGAAGATACAGTAGGTCAAAGTTGGAAAAAACATCTAAACGTAAAAAATAGCAGAAAAACGAGGGTTTTTACCCCATAACTTTTTATTTGCATTATTTCCATGTGGATTATGTTAGTTACTTATTATGTTAGTGAAATTTAAAGCAAATTCAATTCTCTAGAACTTTGTAATATAATATATATGGTACACAAAAAACGCTTAGTTTAGAAGCTGTAAGCGAAAAACTGAAAAAAGTCACAAAAACCTTAAGTATTTTTGACCCTCGACAAGTTAGCACAAGGGCGTCCAGGTCGAAAACTCAGATTCTACACCCTAGAGTACTCCCAAATGACATGTTACAATTTCATTACCTCCGGAATACTTTCCAGCTGCCCCTCCAATTTTCAATTATATCGACTGGACTATAAATGATATTTTACTAAAAATCAAACTGACAAATAAAGCTTACTTTTTTGTACAAGGCAAAAATGTATGCTTCCCATACCGGGAATCGAACCCGGGCCTCCTGGGTGAAAGCCAGGTATCCTAGCCACTAGACCATATGGGAGAGATAACGGAATTGGTTTTACTAAATTTATAAATAATTTTTTTTCTAAAAAATAATAATTTTTATTATAAATTGTTATCTTCACAATAAAATCTATAATATGTAGATATCGTAACAAGTTTCTGCAGTTCTTGAGAGAAAAACTGAAGATAGGATTTTAAAGAAAATACAGTGCTCCCAAAATCTTCTTGAAAATTTCAGCCGAGGATTTTATTATTCTTGCTTCAACGGATGCATTAAAAGAGTACAACCCTTTTCATTTACTTCATTCTTCATCTGAATTTTAGTCGATAACATCTCTGAATTTTAATTTTCTTTTATGAAAAAAAAAAAAAAAAAAAAATCTGTTTTTACTAAACTGAAGTCGATTTGAGACATCTGGTCATTTCATTGAGAACTAAAATTAAAAACAATGGGAGATTCACTGGAATTGTAGGCTGTCTGAAGTTAGTCTTCACTATATTGAGAGTCTACACACTCTACAGTACATAATATTCTTATGACTTGTAATTGTTAGCAATAGCTCTTATATAAATGTACGCTATATCCAAAAATTGTACATGAAATTATGAAGCAGCCTGCAGTTTGCAGTTATATTTATATGGATAAAAATAAAAGTTCGGATTGAGAAAAATTAAAGTCGTAATCAACATTAATAATAATTAACCCATCAACTGTACTTACGTAATCAAATATCATTATTAAAAGAATTGAAAGTTGATTTATTGAACATTACCATTTGCCGTGTTTTCCTAATCCTCATCCTCTGTAATATTCGTAAACTGTCTCTTCCATAGCCCATATAAAATATGTTGTAATAATTAAGAAGTTTAATACGTTCGTTGTTTCAAAAGAAACTGGGCTAGTTTATTATTACAATAATTATAATTACAATATATACAAGGTGTTTCGCTAGCAAGTGTTCCAACATACACCAATCGAGACCAAAAATTATTATGGTGAGAGTGCTGACGTTACAACTTGGATGCATCATTTACCGAATATTATAAAGGATTACGATAGCAATGATATTTTCAATGTGGATGAAACTGGACTTTTCTACAAATGTTTACCAAACAAAACTTTAACATTTAAGGATGAAAAATGTTTTGGAGGTTTAAATACAGCAAAGAAAGAATGTCTGTGTTGGTAGGTGCTAACATGTCTGGAACAGAGAAATTAAAACTTCTAATAATTGGCAAATCTATGAAACCTCGGTGTTTGAAGAATGTTAAGTGACTACCTGTTAACTACAGAGCAAACAAGCGCGGTTGGATGACTGGTGAGATTTTCGAGAAATGGTTGAAAAATCTTGATTGTAAATATAACGAACTAAATTGCAAAATTCTTTTGTTTATTGATAATTGTCCGGCGCACCCAAAATTTTTTGTAAAAGATTTGCAAGCTATTAAAGTTGTATATTTCCCTCCAAATATGACATCAAAGCTACAGCCTATGGATCTTGGAATAATTAAGAACTTAAAACAATATTACATACATTGCCTTATAGTAAAATGTTTAGATGCATTGGAAAATAATATGCAAGTGCAGCCGGTTACTCTGTTAGATGCTATCAGAAGTATTTCAGAAGTATGGTTAAATAACGCAACGCAAACAACAATAGCAAAGTGTTTTAAAAAAGCAGGATATATTGACTCATGGGACGAGGAAGATAATGTTCCGATAGCATTATTACAGGTGCAGACAAATCCCACAGAAATCATTGAATTAAACGATCTATGGAATCGGTTGATAAATCTACAAAACTCAAATGAGGCATTGGGTGATTATTTAAATGTTGACGAAGACGTTCATACGTCAAACATTTTAGATGACAATGAAATTTTGGAGATTTTAATGGATCATAATTCTAATAATAAAGAAAATCTAAATGAGGTTGATCAAGAAAATCTAAATGAGGTGGATGAAACAAATATTGTACAAAAATTCCCACACAATCAGAGACCTTAACAGCCGTTGAACTCATATACAAGAAAATTGTAAGCTCCGAAGGTGTTGATGGTGATATATTTGCGGCATTTTACAAACTAGAGCCATTCCTAAAAAAATAAACATTTAATTTTTTTTCCGTTTAAATTTACTTTGAATAAAATTATTTGCTTTCGATTGTTAACTTCCTGTTTATTTTCTTCATTAGCATTAGTTATCCTTTAAAAAAAAAATACTATGTCAAAATTTTCCCTAAGTCTAGTCGTAATAAATTTCTGGTCCCTCGAAATTTTGACTTAGGGAGAGTTAACTGTATATAATATATATATATATATATATATATAAAACCCTATAGAGTCTATAGAGTTAATAAATATTTTGGCAGCCGCACTGCCGATATATGTGTAAGCAATAAGCATACAATGTCATAAAAAATTCAAGCTTCCCATACCGGGAATCGAACCCGGGCCTCCTGGGTGAAAGCCAGGTATCCTAGCCACTAGACCATATGGGAGAGATAATGAAACTGCTTTCTCTAGATTTATAATTATTATGCTTTTAGTTCGTGTATCAAAAGGAATACAAGAAAATTTGCCAAGGCCTAATGGACCTAAAATGCGAATTTTTCACGTACAACTGCAAAAGCGATCAACCATTGAAACTGGTATTAACGGGTGTAGACTCAATACCAGTGACTGACCTAAAAATGTATTTAATTGAGGAAGGGTTGAAATGATAAAACGTGTAACGACTTTGGCGAATTAATCATGCTTAGAGTCTCTCTTGGAAAAGGTTCTGTTACCATCAACAAATTAAAATCAAAATTCAAAACGCTGAATAAAACAAGAGTTTCCTGGGACTGTCACAGAAGACTCCCCAATAAAGTTACCCAAATGCCAAATGTTTGGCCATGGGGTCAAGTACTCTTTTATAAAAACCTACTGTACGATCTGCTCGGGTAATCATAAAACTCGGTAGACATAGAGCTACTATATAACGACGCTGTACAAATCAAAATTAAATCACCTTCGGGGTCAGCAATAAATTTCCTCCTCTATGTGGACATAGAGCTAGAACCTATTAGATTAGCAATTCCGGAACCAAATTTAGTTATAGAGGTAAGGTTGTAAATAGCTCCAGCATATTATTTTCAACAAATGAAATCCATCGCCTCTCTAGTGAACTTATAGCCAAATTAAGAAATTGCAGGGAAAATATTTAAATAATATATAATGAACACTAATTATTCAAATGTTATCGCCTGGAATGCCAGAGACATAAGAAGTAAATCTATTGAACTCTTTTATTTTATTTTTAAGACATAACATCGATGTTGCTTTTATCACGGAATCAGGACTGAACCCCAACATTAAACTCACAGATTCTAATTACTACTGCTTTAGCCACGATAAACGCCAATCTAAAGGTGGAGGAGTTTCAATAGAAATTAGTAAACAAATCAAGTGTAAATTACTAGTATTGCTGAGAACAAAATTTATCGAAGCGATAGTAGTTGAAATCTCACTTATCGACAATTCCAAGATCATAGTTCTAGCTTGTACGATAGTTGTGTAATCGGGGGCGACCTTAACTATAGACATCAGTCGTGGAGATCTCTTAAAATATATTCCTGGGGAACGCTCTGTACGATGTAATAGAAAACTACCCGGTGACTCTATCCGGAATATTATCGTGGTCACTTTCGAAGCAATCTTAAAGGAACACCTACACTCAGGATAATGTCCAAGATCCCCACATCATCGACGATATGATAAATAAATAAAGTTCTGTTATTTAAAATGCGCTGGAAGCGTAGCTCGCATTATCATCCAGGCATCAAATCCAAACTCCCGCACCACATAATTAGATTTATAAGCCTAAGGATTTATAAGTAAGGAATCAAATGCGACGGAAATGGATACGGCACGGACTACTGTACTATAAACAACAATGCAAGCGTATCAATAAAATTTTCGAAGCGTCGCTCACGCCTCGCTTTAGAAATAAAATATGAAGCGATAAGCTTGCCTAGTGCCTACCTCGAAAAGTCTTCAAATCCATTCTGGAACGCAATGACAATAAATGACTGAAATTTCACACAAACAACTCCCGTGTGGTCTAGTGGCTAGGATACCTGGCTCTCACCCAGGAGGCCCGGGTTCGATTCCCGGCACGGGAATTTTTTTTTCCTTATTTCGTAGGTATCAATAAAAATAAAATGGCCAAGCCAAACTCTTCCTGAATGCCATACTGATTAAATAACTCTACATTAATAACTATTGTAAGTAAGATTTGTAAAAAAAGTACCCAGGCTCCCTAAGCTCCCGTGCGAAGGGATTTTTGTTCCCGTTGTCCTCCATATCGCAGACCCAGCATCTGACTGAAACGCATTTAGAATTTGAAATTTATGTAATAAAATCTTTTAGCTATCTTATTCCATACTGTAGGCGTTGTTGAACAATTTAAAATATTTTAACTGTAACCGGTCGCTCCGTGGGCAACTCTGAGGTTCACTTAGGACTATTGTTCAGTTCCAAATAACCGTTTGAAGCTTAAAGTTCATTTTGTTCGTGTGCTTGCCCTCGCCATTCCTACAATATTTTCTTGACAGTTATCTAACCCAAATAGTTCAGAATTGGTACTGCTACCTAATAATGGTACTAATTGGTTGTTGAATTTTTTTCTACCTTTGCCCTGCACTTAAGAACAAAACTGAATTCAGATAGAACAGTATGGTTGCTCGTGACTGGTCTTTTTATTGCGATTTTTATTTTTTTCAATACACTTGCACACATATGTATCGAAAATAAGCGGCAAGATATGTTTTAACGATTAAGTAAATTTAATATGTCGTTTTAAAAGAAACTGGGTTAGTTTATAATTATTCTCTAGAATCTATAGAGACAATGATTTCCACACAATGTGCGCAATACGCATTATACAGTCACAAAAAATCCAAGTTTCCCATACCGGGAATCGAACCCGGGCCTCCTGGGTGAAAGCCAGGTATCCTAGCCACTAGACCATATGGGAGAGATAACGGAACTAGTTTTACTAAATTCATAATAAATTAAGCTTATAATTCGGATATTTTTTCTAATGGTAAGGAATATTAATTTTTGTTATACGTTGTTATATTCTCAATGAAATCTTTATAGGTATGTATATACAATATATCTTAACAGGTTTTTAAAACACAATGCTTCCAAAATTTTTTTGAAGAGGCTTGGATTTTTACAATTATAACGTTGCTAAGATTACGATCGTTTGAGTAGTAATATGAACATTGTACAATTGTACATGAACTGAACATAGTATAGCCAATAATTATTCTGCTAAGAATGAACTCGGAAAACGGAGTAAATTCATTCTAAAGAGTGTTCATAGGCTTGAATAGACCATTTTTCTTTTACATAAAAGTCAAGCATTAATTTTATTGTAAAGCAGCAAGTTAGTAAAGTCGGTTGTTTTACTTCTCAAAAAATTATGCAAGTAGGTATTTTTTTGCAATCTTCTAAAAACTATTCGATTCTTCACGAATATTTTATTAGTTTCAGTCAGTTCTAGCTTCTTTGATTGGAAAAGTTTTTTTTGGTGTGTTGAGCGAATTCATTAAAAGAGTTGCCATTTCCATTTCCGCGGCTAACTACTTCATTCTTCATCCGAATTCCATTCCAACAAACAAGATCTGGAACTAAATTGAGAACTATATTATCAAAGAATAAGGATATTTACTGCAATGCAATGGTAAGCTGCCTGAAGTTAGTCTTCACTCTATTGAGAATCTACACTCTACACTCTACAGTACATATGACAAATACTTGTACGCTATATGCGAAAATGTTTCATGAAAATATAAGGCAGCCTTATATTTATAATAAAATTATGTTTAAATATAAAAACATATAAGTATATAAATTGTTTGAATATACAAGTATATAACTGGTTCACAAAAGTTAATCTTACAGTTATGAACTCCCGTGTGGTCTAGTGGCTAGGATACCTGGCTCTCACCCAGGAGGCCCGGGTTCGATTCCCGGCACGGGAATTTTTTTTTCCTTATTTCGTAGGTATCAATAAAAATAAAATGGCCAAGCCAAACTCTTCCTGAATGCCATACTGATTAAATAACTCTACATTAATAACTATTGTAAGTAAGATTTGTAAAAAAAGTACCCAGGCTCCCTAAGCTCCCGTGCGAAGGGATTTTTGTTCCCGTTGTCCTCCATATCGCAGACCCAGCATCTGACTGAAACGCATTTAGAATTTGAAATTTATGTAATAAAATCTTTTAGCTATCTTATTCCATACTGTAGGCGTTGTTGAACAATTTAAAATATTTTAACTGTAACCGGTCGCTCCGTGGGCAACTCTGAGGTTCACTTAGGACTATTGTTCAGTTCCAAATAACCGTTTGAAGCTTAAAGTTCATTTTGTTCGTGTGCTTGCCCTCGCCATTCCTACAATATTTTCTTGACAGTTATCTAACCCAAATAGTTCAGAATTGGTACTGCTACCTAATAATGGTACTAATTGGTTGTTGAATTTTTTTCTACCTTTGCCCTGCACTTAAGAACAAAACTGAATTCAGATAGAACAGTATGGTTGCTCGTGACTGGTCTTTTTATTGCGATTTTTATTTTTTTCAATACACTTGCACACATATGTATCGAAAATAAGCGGCAAGATATGTTTTAACGATTAAGTAAATTTAATATGTCGTTTTAAAAGAAACTGGGTTAGTTTATAATTATTCTCTAGAATCTATAGAGACAATGATTTCCACACAATGTGCGCAATACGCATTATACAGTCACAAAAAATCCAAGTTTCCCATACCGGGAATCGAACCCGGGCCTCCTGGGTGAAAGCCAGGTATCCTAGCCACTAGACCATATGGGAGAGATAACGGAACTAGTTTTACTAAATTCATAATAAATTAAGCTTATAATTCGGATATTTTTTCTAATGGTAAGGAATATTAATTTTTGTTATACGTTGTTATATTCTCAATGAAATCTTTATAGGTATGTATATACAATATATCTTAACAGGTTTTTAAAACACAATGCTTCCAAAATTTTTTTGAAGAGGCTTGGATTTTTACAATTATAACGTTGCTAAGATTACGATCGTTTGAGTAGTAATATGAACATTGTACAATTGTACATGAACTGAACATAGTATAGCCAATAATTATTCTGCTAAGAATGAACTCGGAAAACGGAGTAAATTCATTCTAAAGAGTGTTCATAGGCTTGAATAGACCATTTTTCTTTTACATAAAAGTCAAGCATTAATTTTATTGTAAAGCAGCAAGTTAGTAAAGTCGGTTGTTTTACTTCTCAAAAAATTATGCAAGTAGGTATTTTTTTGCAATCTTCTAAAAACTATTCGATTCTTCACGAATATTTTATTAGTTTCAGTCAGTTCTAGCTTCTTTGATTGGAAAAGTTTTTTTTGGTGTGTTGAGCGAATTCATTAAAAGAGTTGCCATTTCCATTTCCGCGGCTAACTACTTCATTCTTCATCCGAATTCCATTCCAACAAACAAGATCTGGAACTAAATTGAGAACTATATTATCAAAGAATAAGGATATTTACTGCAATGCAATGGTAAGCTGCCTGAAGTTAGTCTTCACTCTATTGAGAATCTACACTCTACACTCTACAGTACATATGACAAATACTTGTACGCTATATGCGAAAATGTTTCATGAAAATATAAGGCAGCCTTATATTTATAATAAAATTATGTTTAAATATAAAAACATATAAGTATATAAATTGTTTGAATATACAAGTATATAACTGGTTCACAAAAGTTAATCTTACAGTTATGAACTCCCGTGTGGTCTAGTGGCTAGGATACCTGGCTCTCACCCAGGAGGCCCGGGTTCGATTCCCGGCACGGGAATTTTTTTCCTATTTCGTATAATTATTCTTTTGAATGATATCAATAAAGAAAACAGATTTTATATTGTTAGAAGTAATTCCTATTTATAATCGAGACTAATTAATTAAACACAAAAATTATATGCTTCTTTTTCAAAACTGAAAAAACGTACCTACTAAAGATGAATTGAATTCAATAATGCATTAGGTTAGGATCAAACGCCATGTAATTAAATGCAAGTTTCTATTTCATTAAGTTACTTAACATAGAGATAAGAATAACATATATTTTCAGCAATTCAATCTGATTTTATATACGAAAACAAAATATTATGTTATGACTTTCAAAGTTTCAAAACAATAGATTAAATTCATTTAAGAGAATTTAATTTATGCATACCAGGAAACTAAACCAACACGTTTTAATTGGCTCTTGATCACGTCTTCCAATTGCGATGGGAAAGTATTTTGTGTCGACAAAAGCGACCGTCGAAAATCAAGATGCAGTTACTGTAATTTTGCATAACTGATGGCAATCATTAAAAAAAATCGAAGTCGCTCGAAAGGAGCTACAAAGTTAACACTTTAGTTCCCAGCTTCTTGATCACGGTCTGTCTACCATTCATGAGCATTCCCCGGGTAGAAAAGTACAGCAACCTGCATCTTCCAGCTAACCGAATATGCATTGTACTTCTACCGCTCTAAAGGGATTTTGTGTTTGCCAACAAACACCGCTGAATGGGGTGTCTCCTCTGCGATCCCTGATAGAGCACGTGACGTCAATTACATGGAATAATCAGCGTTGAACTTGTTCGTTTGACTCGAAAACGTGAACAGCGTTTTAGTAGAGCGAGATTTAAAGTGGCTGGAGAGGGACGAAATCTGCAAGGACTCGCGCTTTTTAAAAGACTGACGCGACGGTGGAAGAGATTGAAGCTGATTGGATTATTCCAACAATGGAAATCAGATAAAATTTGGCGCACTTCCTTGATTCCGAAGGTACTTCTCGTTTAATTAGTAGAAGACGCATCGAGCTTAGACGCATCGAGCTTACGAGAACAATCAATTGGCAAAGCAAGCGAATTCTTGAAAGAATAACAAAGAAAATTTTTCTAATCATAAACGCGGCTTAAACTATTAAAGAGTGCGAATAATAAACATTGCGTGAATTAAATTGCGAGTGCGACATAGTCTGAAAATGGAAAAAGGTCACAGCAACTCCAACTGAGCACAATTCACGAGACAAGTGACGTTAAGTTGATCACCACTAATTGGACGACATCCTTTCCCCCGTTCGGCAGCAACCACCGACGCAGTCCTTGTTCCACGGACAAGTCATCAGTGTCACTGGTCCTCTATTGTTGGATTTTTGCGGAAAGGAATACGAGCGCTAAATGCGAGTTGCTGTCATCCTGTCCTCATCCCCTACAATAAGCAAGGATTATATGACGTGACACAGAAAAATAAGGTTTAAGCACTTGTACCGAGCACTGATTAAGAGGGCAAGCAGCATCCAATTTCATGCGACTTTCTTTTGCGGCGATGGGCCGAGACGTCCTGGCACCGGGACTTCCTCTGCTGTTTTGAATGTAGCCGAGTTTTTAATGGAAGTGAAATTTATTTCGAAGAATTTATTGCCCTTGATGTAAAAAGGATATCATAATTGAGGTAGGAAACACTTCTGAAGAGTAGTTAAAACAAATAAAACAAGTGTTCAATTGTTGTACATTTAATATTAAAAGTTGTTAACATCAGGTTCTTGGGACCGAGTTGAGGAGGAAATGAAATCAAAGAAGGAAGCTACAGAAAAGTTCTAGGAATAACTAAAATTTTCTCTGTGATGCGTTAATATTGGTATTGACTGCAAGAACATTGTTGTACAATTTGTTTCCGGAATTTTACAGTCGATATAATGTTAGATAAGAATTAAAGTTCATATTCCAGAAAATATAATTGCAAACGCAACTTGACTCTTATCCCTAAAAAACATGCAACCAGATCTAAAGTCCCGCTTAAAACTAATCTGGAAACACACACGCTTTTTGCGCAGGAAAAGAATCACTCCCAATTACGGTGGATTATCGTTCGAATTATGATCTTAATTACATCAATTTGGATTTAAGGTTTGACGGACACACGCCCGCACTGAGCAAACCGTTTTTTAGTAATCGCATTGACTCTTAACATACGGTCGGGAAGAAACAATTTCATCCCCTGAGCAATTTGGAAACCACCCCTCCAATGGCTTCCGACTTCGCGTGGGGTGAACACAAAGTTGACTACAAATGAAATTATAGCGACGCTTCATTTGAACTACTATTCGACAATTATTGGCAACTTCATCCCTTCAAATTAAGTTTTATTACCAGCAAAATGTTCTGACCATCTTCACTTATCAATCGTGACCCTCAAATTAAACCTGTAAGAGCACATAAATGTTAATTTGCAGTTTCCATGAGAGGGCAAGATGTTATCCCTGCACTTCAATCATTTCCGGTTTTTATCTTTTTAATCTGATTATTTCGGAAAGAGTTCTGATTCAAGAACGTGTCACATTTCACCCCTTCCTTTCGATATCCATAATTTCAAGATTGAGTGAATTGATGTTGTATTGCATAAAAGATGTAAAGTGAAAAATGGGATATTTGCTAAGGTTATTTTTAAGGTTCTTATATTTAAACTATTAAAACTATTTTATATATATTTTATATTAAAACTATTTTACGAATTAAAATTTTTTCGAGGCAGTTGAAAGGGAATTTGTTTTTAAGTTTTACCAGTTTTATAAAGGAAAGTAGTAAACAAATAAGAAAGGTTAGGTAAATTTATGAACGACAAAATCATTCATTTGGTTATTCTTTTATTTTAACTGAACAGAGAGGTTCGCAAAAATAAGACCCGAAAATAATAATCCAATTATAAATAAATGTTCACAGATCGCTATATTTTAAATAATAGCTTTTAATTGGATAAATAGGATAAAATTTCTATTTAAAATGTATTTCATTGTATTTTCTATTTTTAAATGATATTTTTAGAAGTTCATCTTGAGCAGTTTCAGTTTTTATTTTAATTTAAACCCACCGAAATATTTATATGTATTAAAACAAATCATGTCTTTTATGTCAATTTTTCTATTTAATTTGGTGCTTTTGGCCTGCATCAACAAATCACCCTATCACTTTAGATTCTACCTAAAACAAAGATGGTAAAACGAGGAAATAGTCTTAGATGGTTAAGGTGGTAAAACCACCCTACAGGGGAACGGTCTGAAGGTTGCGTGGCAAAGACTCCGCCCTAACACTCTCATTGGCTGTTTCCCGCGCAACTCGTCCTTTAAAACGAGATATATACTTTACAAAAATGGAATATTTGTTCTTCGCTTCCTCCGCACACTGAGATGTTTATCTAATGTACATTGTTGCAAATAGCAACGTAGCCGCAGTTCTGGACAAAAAAAGCGAAAATATCTAAAACTAAAATAACATCACCAAAAACGGTGATGACAGGATCAAGTTAAGGGCAAAGGGAAACTGAAGGGTACCCTGCGAGAAGACGAAAGTCTCAGCGAGTAGTCGGGGTGCAGGCCGATATGCTTCTCGTTAAATATGTTAATTATATCTTTAGAGGTGGCAGTTTATTCTAACTTCACTCAAAATTGAGATAATTATGGAAATTTCGATGTTTGGTAAACAATTTTATCGTAATTTTATAATTTTCACAGGACACTGTAATAACTGTATCTACTTAAATATACTTAATTACCAAAATTTAATTACTTAAACATTTTCTATTTTTCCTTTATTTTCCTAATTGAAAAATGCTTGCGTCTGTTGTTTTAATCGAGAAAACACAACCCGTGAAATGTTTGTTAATATATTTCTACGAGTATGTTTTTATTTTTCGCTTTTTATGCATTATGCATATACACTTAAAAATAATAACAAAAACAATTTCGATAAAATTAAAAGAATGGACATTTTGGAGAAAACAATCTTTTAATCAGTGTTATTAATTAGAAATCATTTACAATATAAACTAGTAACGAAAAATAATTGGTTGAGGCCAATTATGAAATACCCTAGTTGTAAAACGGCACAGTTTTAACACAGAAGGCAAGTTTGTTAAGAAATCGTATAAAAACCGTTTAGAAACAGTTTTCCCATCCAAATTATTGAAAAAGCCTGTAAAAAAGGAAAATATTTGCTAAATATCTAACAAATTTCAAAAATCGAGTAAAAAAATTTCTTTCGGCAGGCCTACAGGCTGAGATAGATTTCCAAGTGTTTTTGATTGCATTTTTTGGGCTACGTTTCTTAAAAATTGAGAAACTACTTTTGGATTTATAAATTACTCATCAAGAGCTTTAAGACGTGGTTTAGAAAAGTTCGAATTTCCACCCCCACTCGTACCCCACCAACCCCTAATTCGGTGGTGTCACCGTTAATCTCATAGAAAGTACTCTAATTTATGCAAATAAAGTTTCTCTAAACTTCATAGGGGCCGAGATATATTTTTTTTTAAATTTCAACCGCCTCCCTCGGCCTCTCTCCCTCGGACGATTTTACTCATTAACGAACTTAACCGAGCCATTAACACCAGAAATAACATAATAAAATTTGGTTCCAATATCTTCAAAAATACGGCCGCTAGCGTGAAAATATTGCGTTGGCCGTTGCGTTTATATATTATTTAATTATTATATATTATTATATATATAAACTTTCGAACGAGGGGTGGTTTCGTACTCAGGGTGGCATGAAACGAAAAACTATGAAAGAATTTTTCGAAAGTCGTGACATGGTATAGATCTCAATGGGTAGAATTTTCTTCTATTTCGAAATCTACCTAAAAGCCGTGTAAAATCAGTCCGTTATAACAATATTTAATGAACGAAAGTTAATTTGTAAATATTCATTATTCAGTCAACAACATCAGCATTTTTATATAAATATAATTCAGCTTTATATGGCAATACTAAGGAGTTGCCCGATGTTGTTCATCTCCGAACTTGACTTTACCATTTTAACGAAGTATTCTGACTATTGTATATTATATACTGAATTCCAATCCTCTAGCTACAAGCGTTCTCGAGTAATCGTCTGGACAGGCAACATATACAGACAGACATACAGAAGGAGAAATATAAAACGGTTTGTTTTCAATTCCCAATGATGAATATAATATACTATGAATTAATTAATAATTATATTCTATTATATATAATTATTTTTTTTTCACCATTATTTCTTAGCGTTGCAAACGTTCGCTCAAAACTATCATAATATACCCTACATCGAGGGTATAAAAATTGAACCAATTGAAATGTGCAGAAGTGCAAAATACAATGAATATTTCAAAACTCTGGTGAAGCGAAAAAATTCCGCTCAAAAAACAAAATTATGAATTGTTCACTGTTCAGTGAAAACCATCGATTTGTTAAATAGTTAAATAGTAACAAATTAGGTTATCAAACAAGCAACTATTGTTTATTGAAACGGAACACATTATGACGTAACATTATTACACTATAACCAATTTTGAGTGGTATACAATTACTTAAGAACAAGGACCTCATTGTCATTTCTCAAAGTAAAAAAGAGGAAATCAAAAAAAAAAAAATTTTACAAGGACAACTGAAATTACATATACATGTACCAGATAATAAGAGATTTTAAGGACAAGTTACGTGCGAGAGTTCTTCTTTTACTTAATGGTCCTTACAGACTGCTGGGAACTTCATTTTCCAAGCCGATTTACACGCCACACAGAGAATATTTTTAATATCCTTGTCAAAGCGCACATCTTCTCCCTCCCACTCACCCCAAATTCTACTTCACCTAGAAGCTCACATGACAACGACGCAAATTGGAAACAATTACATACCTACTTGAAATCAAGGTGAAGAGTCAGGTAACAGAAATAATTATTGCAGGGTTTAATTATTGCCAACTACACCAGAAACGTTCCATCATCTCGTTTGAGTAACTTTCTGTTATCAAGTCGAGAGCGCCCATCTTCCAGGAATAACCACGAATCAGCGGTAGACTACCGACATAACAGGGGAGTTATGTGGGTGGTTATGGGTGGGCGACCCCATTCCCATGTTATCGCACGCCCAACCCCCACCCGTGTGTCGACGTAGCATACCGGAGCACTTCGACTCCTATAATAACCACAATCCGAAAATTAGGGATGTTGTCGGCCATTAGGTGCAGATTCGTATGTTTACTTGAAGTAGATATAGTACATATGGCAGGGACTGCAAGTGCCGATGGCGATGGGTACGCTACATAGGGGCGCAGGGCTTCCTGGGAAGTGGGTGTGTTCTGCTGTCGAATATGTTCGGTACATAGATTTTCAGCTGCAGAGCGTACAACCCCGAAGCCCTGGGGATGCTGGTAAATCGGCAAACATTTTCCAACCATCGTTGTGTTATCATCAAACATTTGCAGTTCGCTGATTGTGCATGGTGACACGTAATCGTTTCTCGTTTAATTTCTTTCGTGTATCACAACGTCCCTTGCATAAATTTCAATTGACTAAAATGTCCATTCAATTAACGGACCACAAGCAATCACCGGGAACCGTAGTGGCAAAAACACCCTTTTCCATAGAAGACATCCTATGTCAGGATCACAGTGCCAACAACAATAATTTGAACACTATTTGTGGAATTGTGGCCCCGAAACCGTCGAAGCAATTAACAAGTTTTAGTGATCGATCAAGTGCACATCCTGTAAGTAATGTTACTTCGAAACACAGTGCGGCAAGTGATAGTGATAAGCACCTGAAATACTCTCAAACTGATTTACTGCATCATGCCAGGGACGAAGAGGAATATCAAAGGATTATACAGAGCCAAAGGTATTGATTGTATATTGACCAAAAACACCGATTTTTTGTGTTTTGATAAAATAAATTATTTGCAGAAATATCTTACAATTAACCTTTTAAGCAGTTTTGCCAATTCCATGAGTTTCAATGTTAAAATAAAATTGTGTTGTATTTGTTGTAAAAAGGAATATTTTTCTAAAATGTTCAAAATCTGTCGGACTGAAAAGAAATAGAAACATTTAAAAATTTGTTTAAAATATCTCCGTCATTTATTTTGCAAAGATTGTCTTGTCAACTTTTTAATATCTCAATATTTGTTTTCACAGTTGACAATGAACAATACAAAAGTTAAAAACAATCAAGGACTATTAATTTTTTTTTCAACGGGATGATGCTCCGACGGGAAATTGGATTCCGATTATTAATGACATAGCTAAATAATATTTTAAATTATTGTAAAGAAAAATGCATAATATTTAAGAATAAAAACTTTTTAAAATTTTTAAATACTAAATTAAACGCAATTGGCATGTGGAATTGCACGTTAAATCGTGAAAAAGATTTGTGCATATCAATTTACCAAATGTAATACAACAAAATCCTTTCAATTCATTGGCTTAGAATTTGTTTTTGAAAACACTTTGATAATGTGTATATTCACAAAAACGTTCAATAAACATGATGTAGCTTTTTAAAAAAAAAAATACAATGAAATTATATATTACTTCTAGATTTAAGTTATCAGATCGCCTTCCACCGCCTCAGCACATGAATGGAACGTCCCAACCTCCTTCGTCACCCTTTGGCCAACCCAATCCGAATATAATTTATCCAAGTGCAGCGTACAATGACCACGGCTTCCTACAGATGACCCTTGGGTATCTTGCACCCTCCTCCAGCGGCTACAAATCGGTAGACCCATACTTCTTGTCACAGGGTAAGTACGAAGAAAACTAAACGCGGTAAGTAGTGTAGATAGGTGCGAACCAAAGGTCGAACTATTACTTCGTCCTTAATTTCCAATAAACCACTTTCAATTCAATTACGAAAGTTTATCTGGGTTGAATGGTCAACCAGGGTCCATGGTTTTTGACACAATCAACACCTCCTCATGGGAATCGGTTGACTGCTGTGAGAGTAATTTGCTTGATGTCGCTTTTACAGGACTTTTTGGTGGAGGACACTTATTTAGTGGAGCTGGTTGTGCAGTGCCTGAGTTAGCTCTAGGGATCGGGATGGGGGTTAATGCGTTGAGACATTGTAGAAGAAGAAAAGCCAGAACTGTCTTCAGTGATCCGCAATTGACGGGGTTGGAGAAGCGATTCGAAGCCCAGCGATATTTGTCAACCCCTGAACGTGTTGAATTGGCGACGGCTTTGGGCTTAAGCGAAACACAAGTCAAGACATGGTTTCAAAATCGCAGGATGAAGCACAAGAAGCAAATGAGAAGAAGGGATACTAATAGTGGTGAGCATTAATATATTATTCACTAGTGTCAACACTTGACCTTAATAAGTTCAAAGTTTCACATACGAGTTCTAAGGAATATTTTGTACAGTTAACTTTTTACTTCAGATTAAGTTAATTGTAGGATCTTCTAGTAGTTCTCAATCTCAAAGTAGTGCAAACTAAGTTAAACTTGTAGTCTCTTATTCTATTGTCAAAGAACGATGAAATTTAATTACGTTTGCCTACAAAATGCATTTGAAGTCCGTTCCTAGCCACGGACGGTAACCGTCCGTTAAAGGAGCTCACATTGTTCAAAAGTTTTCAAAGAAATTAACTTTCAAAGTTGAGAAACCTTTCATCGTCGTATTGAAATAGATCTTAAGGGAGCCTTAATTAAAGTTTCATACCTCTGAGCGTCTTGGAAGTCAGTTTAATTTAATTAAATTAATTTTCCAGAGCCCGTTGACTTCTCACGTTCGGAGGGTACCAAGTCGAACGGTCCAGCAGCGTCAGTAGGAGGAACGTCTTCAACAACATTATCAACGGACACAGACAAGTCGTATTCATCTACATATCCTTCTAATAATGGCCAACAACGAGGCCACTCCTTGGAACTCCTTCGATCTCTTTCAACTAGTTCGAGCGAAAATGTCGTTCTGGGGAGTCGCAGTAGTCATCCCAGCACCCACGACATGAGCAGTGATGAGAATTCCGAAGACGAAGGAAGCGATGTAGACATTGTTGGGGATTCCAAGGAATACATGACATAATATAGTGATGGAATTTGAAGGAGCTTATATTTGCTATTTCAGTTGGCATTAGTTAATTATATATTATATTTATATATTATATTTAACAAAATTAATTATATATTATATTTAACAAAATGTTGACTACGTCATAGCAAATGTGAATAAATAGAGAAAAGAAAACAAATTAATTTTTCCTTTACTCAGGTCTTGATTTGTGGTGGAACGCAGTCGAACGCCGTCGGCCGTTCCCTTTTCTCTATAGCTAAAACCCAAAATTGAAGAAGATTTTTTTAACAACTTTTTTCCTTTTTTGAAATGCTTGGTTTTCTTAATAATTTTTTTAGAGTTTGTAGATTTTTCCTGCGTGTCCAATAAAGATTTGAGAAGTCAAAATATCAAAAAAGGACTGTTAGCCTGTATCAGTGCAGCCGCTGTGATATATTGTGAAACGTCATTGTGCGTGGAAGAGAAAGCAAGCGAATTACAAAATTTATTATTTTTGGATCGAATGCTTATTTATTTAGTACTTATTTTGAAAAAGTGCCATTTCACAACTGCAAATAAATATTTTCTCCCGTAATTTTTAGACCGTGGCCGTGGGTTGGTCGCTGTCGTATCTTGGATAATATTCCATCTAGATTCTAGACGTATGAAATTTAAAATAGAGGTTCTTGGTAAATTTCTGACAAATTTCATTTAGTATCGTAATGTTTTGGTTAAGTTTTGCGGTTTTTCGCTAACATCTCCTAAAATATAAAACTTTCAAAGAAATTGTTCCAAATAAAAGATGTTGAGCACTAAATTCTACGTCGAAACGCATCAAGGACGAATTCTTTGGAATATCTGCTACCAAAATACAGTAGACTAAAGTTGGACCAATTTTCCCATAAGTACGAAAAATTTCCAACGAGTTGTATCTGTATTACTATTCTGTATACCTATTAATTTATTATTTTTCTCGTAATTACATATGTTCCAAATTTCAGGGTTCTATAGATCGATTGGTACACACCCCATTTTTGTCATGATTTGAATAGCCCGTCAGTGAATGACACCTTCATCTTGGAAACTAAACCACTTAGACTTGCGAAATTTAAAATGATGCTTCTTATTGATAATTTCAACTACACTGAAAAAATTCAGTGCTGTAACTTTAATGTATCGCTAAGCGCAACAGCGAGGGGAACCTGTGCATTTGATACATCATCTTATTCATCAACTAGTAAGTAGTAAGTAAAAGTAGTAACACATTATATATTTCTCCTAAACATCGATACCAAATTGATACATTTAAAAGCGATACTGGTTGCAAAGATGTATATAATATTAGTGTATGATGTATAGTTTCAAATCATTACATGCGTCGCATCGCCGTCATCTAGTAGACAATTCATTCCTTTAAACGACTATACTAAAATGCATGTCGGTAGTACGGTTAGAAAGATAGAAACGATTTTATTGATTAATGTACCTACTATTTTACATTTTGGTTTTTGCAAGTCCACTGAGCGAAAAAAGTACATCATTCCAATGAAAAAGTACATTGTGACAATGAACTTTTCATTATTTTTCAACCAAAGAACATTTTCATTGTTTTCATTATATTCATTTTTTCATTAAATTTGAGCTTAATGAAAATTTCTTAAAAATCATTAAAGACGTTCATACAATCAATAAATAAAGTTCATTAAATTAATGCATGTATTTTACTGAATTTATGAACTATTTTCTTAAATTTAATGAAAGTAATTCACAAATATAATGATCTGCTTTCTTAAAATTAATGTTTTTTTTTCATAAAATCATTGAAATTCATTCATTGAATACTCCACAATTATCCACTTTTTTCTAAATTGCCGATGAAAAAACAGTTAGTCATAATAATATATCATTTCATTTTTTCTATTTTATTTTGCTTTTGATTTACAATAACATATATTCAAAACTTATAAATACATACAATAAATACATACAAACTTATAAATATATTTGGCCATTTTTTTAAAATTTCTTTTGTTGATTCTGAATTCTGGATGTCATTTGGTCTACTTCAGTGATTTTTACATTGTTTTAATGAATAGTTCATTGAATCAATGAAAAAAAATTTAATAAACCTCATTCATTGATATTTATGAACAATATTATTTTCAGTGTGACCCTGTATAATTCGTTCAGAAAAAACAAAATAATTATTCACCCCGGACTCGTGTTCCACTACCTCTACCATTACAAATCAAGCACTGCCTTTACTTGTGTTTTAAAACTGAATTTATTATTGATAACAAGGAAAGCAATTTGATGTCCTTAGCAGAAGAATAAAGAACACATGTTCGATTATAATTAGTGTTCAGTCGCCAACCGTCCAAGGGAATTTGCGCAATTAACCAAAGTTGGCATCACTCATTAGTTAAGCTAGTTAAGTTAGTTAAGTTAGATAAGTTACTTCAATTCCAGAATCAGATCGCTCTGTTGCATCTGAACCGTAGAGGAGAAACCATCGTAAATTTTTCGCTTGTAATTTCATTGTAATTTTTTGATTAAATATCGTTGAGTCGATATCGAGGTGACTTTATTCGGAACCTTGAAGTTTGCTATTCAACAATTAGACTGAGCAAGAAAGGAAGTAATAGGTTATTCAACAGAATACACAATATATTGAAAAAAAATTGTTTTTTAAAATATGCTTTAATATTAAGAAACTGACGTCAGCATAGTATTGATGGCTTAAGGTGCCCATGCAAGTACATGTGGCGCATACATCAACGAATAGGGTTGCTTCAAATTCAAACGAATCTAAACCACTTTATCCTGTCTTACTATAGAACAAACGCAAGGATAGTTCATCATCATTTGTATGCGCCATATGCTTCTTACGCATCAACGCTGACGTCCGTTTCTTAAATATAAAGCATATTTTTAAAAAAATATATTTTTTTAAATACATACATGTATTTTATTTTGTATTCGTTTTCATGTAACTTCTTAATCGATTAATTCACTTTCTAGCACTTAAATTTTTTTCTAACTGCAAGTGTTTGACTGGACTCTTTTTTTCGATTTATTTTTTAGCGCTTAAGTCTTGCCTTCTGCAATCTTCTTTTTCGCTGAATTGAATTTTCATTTTTGTTGATCTTCATTTTTAATTTCATTAAAATTTGTATTTAATATAATATTTATAATATAATATATTCATAAACCACACTATTCATTAAGCACGCACTAAAATGTTTACTTTTCTGGAAGCAGCTTAAAGTGGATATATTGCGTTTTGATTATGATCGTTTTATGTACAAACCCTCCGAAAACTTTAGTAAAGTGTATTGTTCTTGAAAATCTAAATATATACCAAGTTTTAGTTCTCTAGTTTAACGGGAAATGGAGTAAATAAGCGTTGCAAAATTTGGCGACAAACGTACATGGAGTAATGTTAATTTAATTATTATGAAGCATATAATAAATTACAGTAACAAAAAGGAACTCTAGATAGTTAAGTTATTGTACAGTGTACATATGAGCGTTCCTTAACAAAAACAATTTCTAGAATTAGAATATGAAAACAGGGTACATATATTTACTAAATGTTGTGCAAAATGAACTGATGTACAAGAATTTTATTTTTCACAATCATTGTTTATACTTTTGCTAAATAAAGTCGGCTTGACGGCTTCTTACAATAATGGAAGCTTTAGTAATTTTAAAAAAGTGTTAAACCCGAAAAACATCCATACCATATAAACGAATTACAAAAAACAATATAATTAGTAAATGGCTGACGTACTTAATTGAACAAAACTACGCATTAAAACTAGTGCAGTTGTAAAAAAACCGAAGACTGAAGAGATAATTTTGCATCAAAGAAAAGTGCTTACTTATATTTAAATCAATAATGTTTGTTAAATTTTTAGCATATTAGGTATATTGAATGTGTAACAAAAACCAATTATTCTGGATAACTCAACAAAGTAACCTCAGCAAAGTAACCTGATGGATGAAGTATGGTGTAAAAATATAAAAAACCTTTTTCCATAATCTGAACAGACTGCAGAAATAATTTAATAAACTCTGCATCAAGGCAAACAATATTAAATCTAATAAAAGGCTTAACAGAATCCATCAAGCTACAATCAATGGCAAATCACCATGAAAAATCCGCTGCCGACAAGGATCATTCAAGAAATATCTGAGTGCGGGTGGAGGTACAGGAACATGTAACGGGAGCATAATGGAATTTAATTGTAGTCAATTTGGCCTTTGATTTGCACCCTCTCCGCACACAAACAGCATTCGCCACTTGGTCGGATTCGAACATTATAGCTATCGATATGAAAAAGGCAACTATTGGTATAGAGAGCATAATATTTACCAAAATATTAAACGAATTCTTATTAACTTTTGGCACGACCACATTTTTTGTGGCCATTAGGGACCATATTCAACTGCAGCGTTTTTATTATTTTTTTTCTTGTTATCCTTGTCTCTTAAATGCATATCTACGATGACGTCATTCTGTGGGTTGTGTCCAAATGAGCATTGGAATGGGAACTCCACCTTAGTATATAATAAAACGATATGTTTGATATATCTATCAATTCTTATGGTAAAATGTTTTATAGATTTGTGATTAATTTGTGATATGCAATAGTATGCGCAAAAATGCAACAAAATAGTCTGCAAAACCGTTGCAGAACCTGTGGTAAACAAAATAAATACACCTCTTTTACCTTTGTCTATTATTTATTTATAGATAAAAACTTTTTGGGGTGTAACTCAAAGTGAAATATAAATGGATTTAATAACCCTCGGGTATGTAATCTGTGAATAAGAGCACAGCTAGACATGGACTAATGAAATTGTTCCGGTCGGACAAAAGTTGAAAGGTTAGCGAAAATATTTTGATAACGCTTCCAAACTCTATTATCTCCGTTGCCATCACATTGGCATTTTGATTAAATTAGCCTTAAAGGGTGGCAGGAAAACGTGATACCCACCTAAACATACATTTAAAAGCAAACCCCCATTCCCTTTGAGTGTGAGGGCAGTTATAAGAAGCAGCAGGATATCATCACCGGGACAATGAAGATCAAAAAAAGGACTACGAAATTCATCCATAGGTGGTCGTGCGTTTTTTATTGCTGTTACAAACAACTTATTTATTTAATATAAATCAAACGACAACGGATGGAAGAATTTTGTATTTTAATAGGAAATTGCAGATAGTAACGAAACATAATTTTAGGAATCCGCAATATTTTTCTTGTTTCATACTTTTGAGTTTGCAAATTGTCTGTAGTCGGGGTTTAGTTTTTGAAACGTATTTTTATTTTTATTTGAAATGAATATGAAATTGAATGTGATTATTGTGATAACTAATAAACCAAAAAATAAAGTTTATATTATTTATTACAAACACTGGATATAATTTAAACAAAAATTAGCAACAGTTGACAAACTAAGTAAAAATAACCTAATGAAAGCTTAATGTTTCGTACTTGAAAAAATTAACAAGTGATGATCAAATCAGAAGAAACTCTAAGTTTCTAGAAAATAAACCAAGAATAGGTATCCAATAGGGCATCGCGACCATTGGTCCAAGACCCAGGGTCTAAGTTTGGTATACATGAAAATGTATGGAGCACCGCACTTTACAAGGCCCTTGGGCCAAGACTATACTCGGCGCTTTTACCATCGTCGATGGCTTTCTCGAAAAAGCAAACCATGGTTCAAGAGCCCAGCACGGTCGATGATGAATCATCATTTTTTATTGTGAGACATAGCAATAAAGCAATAAACAACCAGTTTTAGTGAAAAACAGAAAACACCTGCGGAGCAAAATGCTGTTGGAGAGTCGTGTACGGTGTTATATTGACTAGTGAGCGGCAGAGAACTTGGTCGACGTGGACCAAGTGTCCAAAGGCCTTGTAGGGTGCTTCCTGCTTTAAGTGGGGGAATTATTGAGATTTATTTAGCACTAACAATAAGTATGATTTTATACTTCAATCACAATTTCCAAAATATTCCCGAGCTTACTTCAAACATGTCGTTACTTTCCGGCAGTTTGTTTCGAACTATTGAAATTTTGAATAATGACGGAAAGGATTTTCCCGAGGATTTTCCATTAGTATTGCATGTTTTTAATCTTAATGAAAAATATATAATGTCATATTTATTAAATTTAAATAATAAATAATGCACTGCGCCAAGATAAGAAACTGTGTTCATCTCTGACTTTTAAGTGCAATTAGTTGAATTAGTACAAACAATGTATAAAGCAATTTTGCATATTATAGTTTAAACGAATTAGCCAGGATTATCTTTACGTCGAACATTGTGAACACTGAACAGTGTCAAAACAGTCCACCCACCTTCGACATGAGCCTTGTAAATTGGTCACATGCCAGATAATTGTGTTATTTGAAGCAATCACATAAAGTGAGTGCCCGTGTCGGCAATTTAGGGCTGCTAATTCAGCCATCTCCTCGTCCTGTTATTTCAAAACCCTTCGCTGCAAAAATTCTTTCAACTCAAATTCATGGTTGCGTCGATTTGAAATGAAATTATAAAGACAGAACTGTGTAAAACGTGCAATGAATTGGAACCTGATTGGCACTTGCGTTGGATTTTGGACTTTTATCTTGACTTTATTTTTGTCCGATGCGACGTGTGTGTGAAATTTTTTTTGGATTGTTGTTAATCTCAGAATCCATGTTGCATATATGTTTTACTAATGCCGCGTACACATTTCACAAATAAAACGCAAACAAAGCTGCAAATTTGGCTTCAGAAAAAATAGTCAAGATGGCGTCAAGTCATTGTCAAATATGTTTTTAGTCCAGTGCAATTAGACTTGTTCTGCGGAATAATTCATATATAACGGCAAATGATGACTTATTTATGATGAGGAATTTATTGCTATATGAACTACTAATGACCGAAGTTCAAGCATTGAAATTAATGAATATGAGCCATATACCACTTATACAATACAACAACATTTCATAGAAGGTATAATACATTAATACACTTATAAAATACATGTAACTGATGCCTATTTTGTTCAAAAACCACTATTTAGTGGACAGATATTCGTTAATAACTTTTACAGTTTTTAATGTTTTGCAAAACCCTTCAGTATTTGCTTTCAAAATCGAACAGAGATCCTATAACTAAAATTTGAAGTCAATCGTATAAAAATTGTTCGAGTTATACTGATTTGAAAATCAGTGATTTCATTCCTGCCCGTGCTTAAGATTTGTTGATAAGTATAATTCCCGAAGATTCTTGCGGTCGGTCGGTGCGGCGATCTGACTTTTTACGCGTCATTTTCAAGAAAACGGTTGCGTATACGAAAAATATACCCTTCATCTTTTTTGCAGAGAATTTCCAAAGCTTTCTTTTTGGTCTTATTAATTTTTTTCGTTAATGAAAATCGAGATACGTCGAAAAATTGCTTTCCAGGACACGATTTTAGTCCTTTAAAGCCTTGCCAAATTTTGTCCTTACACTTACCCTTTGGGGACTTTTGGGACATTAGTCAGGACATCACTACCTACCAGAAAAGTTATCACTTGCCGTTATATGAATTATTCCGCAGTTTGGCCTTTTTTCGGTCTAATTGCACTGAACTATTTGTATTCTACCCACAAATAATAGAAAAAACACAATTTTACATTTGTGTCCTCGTTTACCGAAATATTTTAGGAAGTCTCCAAATAGTTGTTAGTTCGGTGTACACGTCGCGGTCGCGCAAATGCTTCCGGCTCATTTGGGCACTTTTGAAGGACGAATTTTATGACTGATTTGCCACATTTCGCTCAAATCCATTTGAAAAGTCTGGACGTCTGGGAATGTGAATTTGCCCATGTTGGTGACTGTTGTCTACTTTCGCTCAATGACTATGAATTATGTTTTGCAACGACAAAATTTTTAACAGGGTGAAAATTGGTGGAAAACGTTCAGAATAATGTCCTGAGTGGTCCCCCCAACGTCTCAAGAAATCTCAGTTTGAGAACGGCTACCGTTTTTGAAAAAGTTCCATAATGGTTGTTTTTGCGGTTTTTCGCTTATATCTCCTAAAATATCAATAAAAAGTGCTCCAAATAAAAGCTGTACAGTATTAAATTCTGCCTGGCGAATAAAACCCAGCACGAATTTTTTGAACTACCAACTAACTACCAAAGTACATTAGGACATTCTAGAGAAATTTCACAAGTCCATTTTTGGAAAAAAAATGTCACTCATATTCACCTTTTTTTGTTTTTTTTTTTCTCAATTAATTTGCACAATAAAATAAAACCTGCAGCAATTATAAATTATAATTAAACTTTTATTTGCCTCCGTTCTCCACAGCACCCGAATACGAACTACTCACTCGACTGAATAAACGAATAGTTTTGCAAATCACTCACAAATTTCGCGCTGAGTCTTTCTACATTTTTGGAAAGCCAGACAAAGGACATCAGCAAATTTGGTCCAAATGCGAAACTGGCAGCCAAAAAAATTGCTCTATTCTGATAGAATTTGTCCACCTAAGAATTTCTTATTAGGGCACCAAAGCTGTAGCCCCGCTGAAGCTGTTCTTGCTTTTATTTGAGCTCACAAAGTCTGTATTTTCATACATTTTTGATGAAATGAATTAGTTAGCAAAAATCAGTGTCACGTTATTCACAAAGATGACATATTAGTAAAAAGTCATTTCAGGTTAGATACAACAAATTGCGATATATTTAAACACTGTTGAAGGGGAGGTCAGCTCCCATACAAAAATGCCTTTCGTTCTTTGCTTTTAAAAAGTTTGTAATAGCGTCCAAACTGTTCAATGTGATTTATCGTTATCTTTCAAATATGGCCTGAAATTCACATCCAAAAACTGAAACTATTAGCAGAGTATATTGGTTTCAAATAACAGCGACTATTCTTCCCGAGCTGTAGCAATGAACTAAAATTAACTGCAGAATTTATTTCTGTTAAGAGCTAATTAACAGTATCTACCTAAGTTCTAATTTAAAAGTAATTCAGTCACTAAATTAGACTGTATAGTGTATAGTGCTATGGAACTAATAACAAAGAAATTTGAGTATTTCCTATAGAAACAAATATTAGCAATCCTTCTATACTACAGTTGGCAATCATTTGAAAAGACGTCCACATATAACATATGCGAATTCAAATACATTAATTGTTTTCGTTTGATTTGTGCATTGAGGACCCGGCGTAATAAATATGGAGAATTATACTATTAATTATCATAATTTCTTTCTAATTTTTAAATAACTTCTAATGATAAAAATCCCTAGCTACAGGCTAAGGTACAGTCTTGTGCATTAACATAGGACCACATGCGTTTTAGGCTACTGGATAAACTTCAACATCCTATATCATTTCGAAGTGTTTTGATTGCATTTATTGGGGTAATTTTTTTCAAAATCGAGAAACTAGTTATGGATTTATAAACTACTCATTAAGAGCTTTTCAACGATACCTCACAAGACGTGATTTAGAAAAATTCGAATTTTCACCGCCACCCCCACTCGAACCCAACCAACCCTTAATTCGGTGGTATCACCGTTAACCTCATGGAGAGTAATATAATTTATGCTAATAAAGTTTCTCTCTACACTTCATAGGGGCCGAGATGTAATTTTTTTTAAATTTCAACTGCCTCCCCGGCCCCCCAACCACCCCCTTGGAGCGATTTTGCTCATTAACGAACTTAACCGAGCTATTAAGAGGGCTCGGCTACGAGCCAGTTTGATTAGATGGAAAACAGAATGCCGAGCGAGATGCCGAGCGTACAATACATTCCTGATATTGCCATTGCTGATATTGGTGGGGGATCGAGTATCGAGAGTAAGTGCCACCAGGCCCACCGCACTAGCCAATGCTATGCTGTGATAAGCTATAAGCATTGGAAGTCTTCGTTGTCACCAAGTGAACTCATGATAAGAAAAGTTTGCTTGACCGCTTCGAGAACCTGACGTTGTTGATCGCCTTCGCCTCTGCGATCGCTGTTCACTTTCACTGTTTCACATCGCGGAGTCTCTTGCTAGATTCAGTCTGTTGGAGCACTTTCCCAGATTTACATTAAGACGTGCTGCTAGTCTATTTCCGTGGTAAATTTTCAGTGCAGTTGAAGTAAGTTCGGTTGTGGTTAAGCAATTTTTGACACTTCTACGTGGAATATTGGGGAAATCAATTAATTCATCATAATACTTTATTGCATTATGATTAAAATTTGGGGAATTTAGGATGCATTTCTATTCTAACAAACATTTTTAGTGCAGTGAACTGTTATCACTTCCGACATAAACTCTGTATATTTTTGATCGTCATAGGTTATCACTTGAAGAGCTGTTGTTCTGCTCAGTATCATTAATATACAGTTGAAATATTTACATATATTAAATATTGGGAAATACTAACAACAATATTTAACTTATTTGTCCATCAACAATTTAAATGAATAGAACAATATATAATACTTGTTTGATGTCTCACTGAACTATAAATCAAATACGTGGTTTATCTGCTACATGTTTCGTACTGAAAATATTTTTGTGAAATCTGCATGTAGTGGGTAACATCGGTAGAAAATTTAGATATTTTACACATGTAGGTAGATAATTGCATTTTCGATATTTTTTGACGTATCTTGTAATTATTTGTGTTAATACAAAATAGTAATATTGAACTGTATTAATACAAGACCGTACAACCTATGAAAACGAATTGCGGTTAGAAATAGGAAAGACTATTCAACACCAAAAAATATGCCTACTAACAATTAAATTGTTTAATTAATCTAAATAAAAATTAGATCTAACAAAAAAGTTATCATAAAGTGGTGAACTAAAACCACAAGAGTTAATAATAGTTAATAATAAGTCAACCCCATCAGTTCTTATCAGTTTGTTATGAGGCAATAAGCCGTAAAATTTTATGTGTTAACTAAAAATTTCTGCAATTTATTCCATACTAACACAATTCATTATCCAATTTTTAACAAGTTGGTGCAAGGTTTCTTGATCCTATCAACGCTTTACATCCAGTCCAAAACATAATTATTCTTGGAGTCGTCAAAAAAACAAAGACAATTGGAAAAATGGGTGATAGTAAGTTTGCAATAAATTTATTATTTATAAATGGTAAACATTAACACTATACATTTAATTGCATGGCATTTTGCATGAACATAATACAGCTTTTGGTGTCAAACGTTAAATTAAAATGCAATAGTAGATAAACAGTTATTGGAGCATTAGATATTCAAATTAATTTTCGTGCCGTTGCCATTGACACTTTCAAAATCAATAATTGCGTGTGGCGTAATAACATGTTGCACAGCACTAATTGTACTACAATACTTGGAATGAGTTTGTGAGCATCCTTCATTTTTCATTGAAAGTAATATTAATGTTTCTTATTCGTAGACGAAATGTCGCAACAAGGTCCAGCCTTCGACTCTAACTGCATGACGCTGACGAGGTTTGTTCTTCAAGAGCAAAGGAAATTCAAGCATGCCACTGGGGATCTCTCACAGCTCCTGAATTGTATTCAAACCGCAATTAAGGCGATCAGTTCAGCTGTTCGGAAGGCTGGTATCGCCAAGCTTCATGGAATCTCAGGTGACAAAAATGTCCAGGGTGAAGAAGTTAAAAAACTTGATGTTCTTTCGAACGAGTTGTTCATCAACATGTTGAAAGCCTCCTATACAACTTGTCTATTGGTTTCTGAAGAAAATGAGAATGTTATTGAAGTGGAAACAGAGAAACAGGGCAAATACATCGTGTGTTTTGATCCTCTGGATGGTTCGTCAAACATCGATTGTTTAGTGTCGATTGGTTCTATTTTTGCTGTATACCGCAAAAAATCAGCGGGTGCTCCAGAAATCTCAGATGCGCTCCAACCCGGAACAAACATTGTTGCTGCTGGTTACGCTCTTTACGGATCCGCAACTGCAATAGTTATTAGCCTTGGAACTGGAGTAAATGAATTCACTTATGATCCAGCCATTGGAGAATTTATTTTAACAGACACCAATATGAGAATTCCAGAAAAGGGAAATATTTATTCTATCAATGAAGGATACAGTGTTCAATGGGAAAACGGCATTAGAAATTATATCGAAGCCAAGAAGGACCCAAGCAAGGGAAAAACTTACGGCGCGCGTTACGTGGGTAGCATGGTGGCTGATGTTCACAGAACCATTAAATACGGAGGTATTTTTATCTACCCAGCCACTAAGTCATCTCCCAGTGGCAAGCTAAGATTGCTCTACGAGTGCAACCCAATGGCATACATTGTTACTCAAGCGGGTGGCTTGGCTACCAATGGAAAAATCAATATTTTAGACATCATACCGGAAAAAATTCATCAACGAGCACCGATTTTGTTAGGGTCCAAAGCTGATGTCGAGGAAGCTCTCAGTTTTCTATAACCGTGGGACGAAAGCAATTCTCTTACTCTTCTAAAAAAAGTCGTAATAAGAAAAGTATTTTGTACTTTTTGAGTTGTAATTAAACAGGAAACATTGTTTTCTGGTACCTGCACTAGAAAGTATTCATGGGTGAATTAAAAAAAAAGTGCTACATATAAAAAAAAATGTTTTTTACTCTTACTGATAGACAATACCTATTAAGTTACACGCGGGCCTCTTTCTTGTAGCTTTGCACTAAGATCCGCAGTAGGGTTTGCTTGCAAGTCTCTTTCAGCAAATTCGTCCAACACGTTTCTAACTTCCTCTTTAACAATATCAACACGAGCTTCGTTTTTAGCTGAGATGGGAATAATCCTCTCAAAACTTAATAATTTCGTTGGTCGAACTTCCTCGGGGCATTTTTCGATTCCCAGTTCAAGATCATGTAAAATAGATTTAATTTCTTCGAGCCTCTCTGTGGCACCATCTAAGTCCATTTTGTTCACTAACAAAACGCACGGCTTATCCAAAAGAGTTTCATCGTACAATTCCAGTTCCTTATTCAAAGCGAGAATATTTTCTATACAGCTTCTTCTGGTATGTGAATGACTTAATTGAAATCCAAAAATATCCACTAGCATTAGAAGCAGTCGAGTTCTTTCCACATGCTTAAGAAATTTGTGACCCATTCCTGAATTATTAAATAATTGGTAAAAATAAGAAATCGGATTATTAAGCAATAGTTTAAGTACCTATGTTCGCATGTGCTCCTTCTATCAATCCTGGAAGATCAGCTACTGAGATACATCTTAAATCCGGATAATTTATTATTCCGATTTGTGGACGAATTGTTGTGACTAAAATATACAGATTCTAGAGACTCACATCAGTCAAATTTAATTAATTGAGAACTTACAAGGGTAGGAAGCAATTTTAGGTTTAGCATTCGATATGGCTTTTAATAAAGTACTTTTTCCGGCATTAGGAAAACCAACCAAACCTACATCAGCGATTAATTTCAAGTCCAATGTCACAGTTCTAGAATCTCCTCGTGTTCCCAAGAAGTTAGTTCCAGTACAACCTCCCATACCGCCGCCGGCTACCAGACATGTGGTTCCAGCTTGGTTCATTTCACCCAGTATTCTACCAGTTTCATCCAGCACTTGTACCCCAGGAGGAACTTCAACCTTCTCATCCATCCCGCGACGGCCGACTAAACGTAACTTGGAACTGTCTTCCCCAGGAGTGGCAGCAATTCTCTTCCTCGGGTATTTGCTTATAACCTTTTGCATAGTCGTGTTTTCTTTTGCAACGAAGTATACGCAACCTCCTTGACCGCCGATTCCACCGTATTTCGGTAGACCATTTCCGCCGTGTCCTCCAGTTACAGTCAATCGAAGGGAGTCAATAAATTTTGTTCGGAAATGCTGTCTTGGAAGCTAGAGTTCTTGAAATTAGTAAATAAACACAAAATGCTGGAATTGCTCTGTTGTACCTTTTTTACAGAATTATATAAAACTGTGTTGACTATAACCATGCTTATTTTTTATTGAATTAACAAAAACAGCACATAGTTCTGAAATATACTTTAAAAGAAAACGTTGACAACATTGAGGTTAAATTAAAATCAGCTGTTGGAATGTTTACAAATTTGATGTCCGGGAATATAGACGAGGGAAGGAAAACTGTTCTAAAACTTCTAAGATTTTAGTACCACGTGCTATTGACGTTAGCATTTGACGTTTGAGGAAACAGATTGGATTTCTTATTTGCTTACCTATATTTTACGTTTACCTTAATATAGTATGGATCCCGGAGTGTGTTATATCAAATCTCAGTAAGAATTAAATTGTTTGCATGTTTTCATTAACAAATTCTGATATCCAACAGATTCTTAACTCCAGAAATTC
Source organism: Leptogaster cylindrica (assembly GCA_963082835.1). Taxonomy (NCBI): domain Eukaryota; kingdom Metazoa; phylum Arthropoda; class Insecta; order Diptera; family Asilidae; genus Leptogaster; species Leptogaster cylindrica. The sequence goes on along the minus strand of OY720105.1, from coordinate 19,540,474 downwards.
AAATAATCCCAGTGGAATCAGATGATACGAAATCATCCAATAAAAGATCTGCAGATGCTGAAAACAATTCGAACACTGGTAAAGCACCTAGATTGGAAACAAATTCAAAAAATAACAAACGTGGAAAAAATAAGGTGATAAACATGTTATTTTATAAGTACCTACTATTTATTTTTGCTGAAGTTCATAAAAAACAAGGACTATTTGGCTTTTAATTTGATTATTCTAGAATCGGCCAATTTATAAGGAAGAACGCGGCTCTAATTTATGCAACAAATATTTTAATGGACCAATTGGAGCGGATTGTACAAAGACGAACTGTATTTACGTTCATGACGTTGCGGAGTACCTAAAACAGAAACCAAAAGATATTGGTAATTGTAACATATTAGAGATAACACTATATATTCATAGATCTCCTAATTTATCAGGGGAAACGTGTTACATTTACTCCATCAATGGATTTTGTCCTCGTGGTTTGACATGCCGGTTTGCGCATGCGCATTTGGATGAAAATTTAAACAATATGAAGGCTGATTTCTACGATGAAAACTTGAAACCGACATTTTTCAATGGTATTTCATCAGGTAAATTAACCTTATTACATGGAATAATTGTCATGTATAATATACTAAAGATGTATTTATTAGGTTAATAAGTTTTTTGAAATATTTTCAGATCTCCAAATGCGCCTCCGCAAACGTCAATACGATTTCGGTAAGTCATTGCAAATAGTGCAATCATTTGAGAGAAAGGGTAAGGTCGATGTTTCAAAAGTGGATGAAGATGTAAGTGATGGCAATCTTGAAACAATTACAAGCAACGAGGACATAAAACAAAATACTTCTTCAAAGAATGAGGAAAAGTCCCGGAATGATGAAAAACCTGATGAGACCCAAAACAAATTTACAGGATGTGTTATCGATGAAGAAGTTGTGAAAGGGAGGGATTGTCAGAGAAAACGTGTGGATTTTCGAAACAAGCTTCTTTTGAGTCCTTTAACCACTGTTGGGAATTTACCCTTTCGTCGCATATGTAAAGAGTTCGGTGCAGATATAACATGTGGAGAAATGGCATGCTCCGTTCCTTTGCTCAAAGGTCTAACGCAAGAGTGGGCGCTAACGAAACGACATCAATCAGAAGACATTTTTGGTGTACAACTCTGCGGAAATAGCCCCAAGATTATCACGCAAACAGCCCAGCTTCTGCAAGACACAAGTGAAATTGACTTCATTGATCTAAATATAGGTTGTCCTATCGACTTAATATACCAGCAAGGAGGAGGAAGCGCCTTAATTCGCCGTCCGAATGTTTTAGAAACCATAGTGCGCAGTTGCTCTTCACTTTTGGGTGATATACCGTTTACAGTGAAGACTCGCACTGGTGTTTACGCAGGCAAAAACGTTGCACACGAGCTGATACCCAAAATGGAGGAATGGGGCGCTAGTGCTGTGACGGTAGGAAAATGAAAACTACTTTGCAATCCGCAAAAAAATTTATAGTAATTTTTAGATACATGGTCGCTCAAGAGAACAAAGATACACAAAAACTGCAAACTGGGAGTATATCGAACAGTGTGCGTCATCAGTCAAAAAAATACCAGTGATAGGAAATGGCGATATTCTGAACTTTGAGGATTACAATAAAAAGAAGGCAAGATTGGTCAGTTTTTATCAAAATATATCACTTCTGAGTTTTTTAAAATAGGAAATTGCGCCACATATTTCTTCTGTGATGATCGGTAGAGGTGCATTAATGAAGCCATGGATATTCCAAGAAATTAAAGAACAAAAGCACTTGGATCCTTCAAGTGGAGAAAGATTTGATATTCTAAAAAAATACGTCAATTATGGGCTCGAACACTGGGGCTCCGATACAAAGGGTGTAGAGAATACTCGCAGATTCCTTTTGGAGTGGCAATCTTTTCTTTATAGATATGTTCCTTTTAGCTTGCTGGAAAATCCACCACAAAGTATAAATCAACGTCCGCAAAAATATCATGGAAGAGACCATTTGGAAACTCTTCTCTGCTCTAGCAACTGTGGTGATTGGATTAAATTAAGTGAAATGCTATTGGGACCGGTTCCAGATGGTTTCACATTTTTACCCAAGCATAAGGCGAATTCCTTTTAATAAGCTCACTCAGTAAAATACCGTTTTTAATATTTAATATTGCAAAGTATTTAAGTTAAACCCATTGCAAGAGGAAAATGTAAAGACTTTTTTTTTTATAAGTAAAGAAATTTTTTTCGTATATTTTATATTTACAAAGTAAAAATGTATCTTTTTTAATAAATATCTACTTTCAATGTTAGAGAAATATTTTATACAAATAATTCAAAAAACGAGTAAGAATTCCAAACGAACTTCTTTTTTTATTTTCGTTGTCGTAAAATGTGAACAAAAAACTGAAAAATTATGAATTGAAATCATTCAAGCCCCTAAATGCAGCTCAAATTTACTTTTATTGAAACTTGTGTTGCTAACCAGTTATTCCAGAATAATATTTGTAAAACGTTATTGTCAACTTTATATTAATTTTTATAGTTTGTTGATAGTAGTTTATTTAAGAGAGTTTCTAAAAATCAAACATGTAAAAGTATGGATATTAAATTGTCTGTGAAAAATTTGATGAATTTTGAATTCGTGCATATGGAGAAATTTTTAACACAAAAAGAATTATTTCAGGAAAATAACAGTTTTGATCTATCTGTAAAATGATTTATTTGAAAAAACAATATGGTTTTAATATGGAAAAATATAACTGCGACAAATGAAATGTGATAGGCTGAAAAAATACTCGACATGTTTTGAAAAATCACGTAAAACGAGAACGCATATTTTGAAATATATTTGGAAATTGTCTAATTCTTGTAATAAATGGAAGAATTCTTACCAACTATTTGTTTTTAGGTAAAAGTAGAAGAAAACCAGGTAAAATGTATTACCTCATTGCTCTTTTAAATACATTATGTATATCTTACGATTTAACGATTGAACATTTTGAATATAAGACAATAAAACCAATTAAATAAAACATAAAATTTATACATTAATGTGCATTGCATAGCGATACCTAATACAAATTACAAAAAACATTATAAAAACAAATGAAGGGAAACAATCAAAAATGAAACGGAAAATATTCAACATTACCTACCTACATAAATTTTAATTAATCACTGCTGATAAAACAAGCGAAAACAAAAACACTGCAGATATTTCGTCTCGTACGAAAGCATCACTTAGCCTTAAAAACAAATATTCATTTCCTACTATACTAAACATAGCGTTACAAAAATGTATAAGGTAGTAAACCTTCTCTTCGCTTTCTAATTAGCATATCTTTAAAAAAAAGTGTTCCTCCATTTTGAACATTACTATTCTTTATTCGTTTCGAAATATCTTATTGTATATCTAGTTAAACAGGAGAATTCTAAAGCGTTTTTTGACTCCTTGTCGAAATGTTTTACATTTGCTGCTTTAATATCATTTTTGTAATATCAATATTGATTAAAATTTCACAGTAGTTCTAGTACACTTATTTTTGGTTTTTCATTCATTTAAGATTTATCAAAATTAATTCTTTATGTATAGGTACTTCGAATTTAAAAATAAAAATGTTAAAGTTACCTTTTTCGGAATACTTTGGCCATGTTTTATTGAAATGGATTAACAGAGTTTTCCGTAAAATTATTATCATGTAAATATGTATATTTCCACTTTCGTTATTGAAAACTTTTATAAATATTAGAAAGTTATAGTTTTCTACAATTGCGTAAAAAGTTTACTAAAAACAAAAGCTTTCTGAAAGAAAGTATTATGACGATTGTTTTATTCATAAATTTATTGGATTTGCAAAAAATTTATTTGAAATAACTAAAAATAGTAGATGCTAAATTTTTTTGATGACGTAAACAGGAATATTGATTGCTTCTTTACGAAGAATTACAAAATTTTCTTCCAATCGTATAAATAAAATTATTACAAATATTCTATATTGATTGACTGAAAGCTAAATAAAACTGATTAACAAACATTATTTAAAAGAATTATTACAAAAACATCATTGAAACAAAAAATGAAAGGCCAAAGTCTTATAAAACCAAATAATAAATAACACATTTTAATTTAGATACGAAACAAGCACATAGGTATGACTAAAGCTTCTTTGTCGAATTACTTTCTAAACATTAACATTCCCTTTAATTTCTATGTTCTTACAAAATGTCGGTTACATATTTATAATATAACGAGTATTCTCTGTATCTTAGCCTAGGGAATTGGAAAACAAATCTCAAATGGTCATTGAAAATCATATGCACCTTTTGTTGTGTCCTACTGGTTCTGTGACCGTGACTCAAACATTGCAGTTACGTCCCTGATAGAAAATTGAGGAGAAATTTTCTCACGCCTAAAATGTGGATACATAGAATCGATAGAAATTATTTAACAGAAGTTACTCACGTGGAACTGATACTATTCCTGGCCCCAGACCTACTATTGGTAGTAATGTCACGTTCTCTTGGAAAATCGATTGACTTCCTGTCGAACTTTTGGTTTACTCCTTTTGTAGTGATCTCGTCTGTGTTAATTGTTACCTGTTCGCAATTGTTTTGATTTTTTTCATCACTTATTCGACGAACACGATTAGTGAACTGTAGAATATCATTGCTTTTTAAGTTATCGATTTCCTTCTGAAAATTTCGAATATCTCCTCTCGATTTCGATTTTACTCGAAGAGACTCCGATTGGAACTTTTCCTCTTTGGGGAATTCTCTCAATTCGGTTTTTGATTTGGATTTAAACGACTCCGTTCGATATTTCTCGCTTAGCTGATGCCGCCTCTCTTCTTTGATCCTTTCTATTCGTTCCCGATCTAATTTTACTCCACTCAACACTTTTGAACTAGGTGTATTTGAGGGTCCTCGATCGTCTTCAATAGATTTAATATCAACATTATTCTGTATTAATGAAATACGATTTTCGGTGGTTGGAGTAATTTTAATTTCCGCCTTTGTATGATTTTTGTCTTCAATTTTACTTAGATCTAATTTTAATTTTGTCGAAATCTTTTCCGTTGTTTTACACAATTCTTGTTCTTTGTTTTGCATACTCGGCAAATGTTTAGGTGGATTTAAACTCTTTGGACCCGCAAAATCAAAAGATTTTCTTCGACTTTCATCAATTTTTTCAATTTGCTGAGCACTTTTTGTTACATCTTCAAATCTTTTCTGTCCGAATTCCCGAACAAAAGCGTTCTCATCTAAACTTCGGGTAATCTGAGCAGATTTGTTCAATTGTTTTGTATTATTTTTCGCTCGAACATAGCAGGGAGCTTCGCGATTTGTTACTGAATCAAATTTCTTCGAGGATCGTGTGCTAAAGTCAAACGGCGGCATTTGTTCCACTGGACTCGTTTCAAATTTAGTCGCCAATTGCTTAACGCTAAAATTAGAAGAGGATTTGACTGAATTGGATTTTTTGTTAACCTCGAAGGGAGAATTGTGCTCCGTTTGTCCATTTTCTTTTTTGTCGCATGCTTTCGATTTTGTGTTAATTTCAATATTCTCATACACTGATGGTGGTTTTGGCATCTCCACGTTTTCGTAAAGCGAATAATTTTGATCCGGTTCTAAGCTATCTTCCATTAGAACATCATCGGATACAACATAATCGTCTTTCTGAGAATCATCATTGACTACGATTAGATTGCTATTCACTTCTTTATCACAGTTATTTGCACTGGCTGTCATCTCCGGTACAATTTGTTGGTGGTCGGTTGCCGCCGCAGAATTCGTAATTGTAAAATCATTGTTCCCATTGTTTAGCATTTCGTTCACCTCTGAGACAGAACTACGGAAAAATTTCACTTGTTCATAAACCATATTTTCATCAAAGCTCGTTTCAAGCACAGGCTTTGGATGGGTTTTCTCTCTCTCGTCCTTTGTAATTATTGACACTGTCTCGTAATCTCCAGAAATTTTGGAGCTTGGGCTTTTTTGTATTGGTGATTTCAAATTATACGTGATGCTGATTGTCGCTTTGATAGGACTCGTCAATTTGGTTTTAGATGGAGAAGGATTTAAAACAGTTGATGAGATCGTTTTGTCATAATTTAAAAAGGCCTGCTCTAAATTATCGTAACCCTCGAACTTTGGCGAATTCTCTAGGGAAACAGCATTGGACTGCCGATTCAGATGTTGATAACCAAATTCACTTGGTGTTATTGATTGACTAGTATTATCGGAAGTATGAGTAAAATTAGAATTATTTGGGGAAATGGGGATGTTTATAGTTTGCTTATTATTTGAGGACAAGGATATGTCGGTTAAATCTACTGACATTTTAGATCCTCCTCCCTCTAAATCTAGAGATAATTCTCGTTTAATAGCTGAGATATCACGTTTATCGTTTGTGTTGTGTGAAAGTTGTGATGTGAGCTGGAAACAATTCAAACAATTATTTTCAAATAATTACTATGATTTTGATATACTTACGTTGCTGCAACTATCTTCAGAGAGTATACAACTAAAATCTTTGGTTTCAAAATTTCGTAAACAGCAATGGCGTCCAGATTCTGTCTCGTCATCGTCTTCCCGACCGCACAAATCTGTATGAGAATGCAAATCTATCTCGAAAATTGGGGTATTAACTGCACTACTATTCTCGGAACTTGTGTCTCCTACGAGTAAGGAGTAGCGAGGACTTTGTATAGGTGATGATGGGGTAATTACGGTGAGCTTAGAACGATCGACTTCGTTTTTATTTTTTACTAAATCAGCAGAATTACTTCGGAGAAGAAAACTAACCGATGGATGATTATCTGGTGCTGTAATTGATTCACAGTAGCTGTAGCGATTTTTTGGCTTCCCCAAATCCACTTTTGGGATAAATGTACTCCTGTAAAAATGTTTTCAATTATGTTTTTTTTTTTCAATAATATTTTTCCGATATTAAAGTGTTTTTCTCTAGAAGAGACAAATTAGATAACTTCTTACAATGTATTCATTACAGCGATAAGATAACTTAACTTAAATTAGTTTATTCCCTTAACGTTTTTTGGTTATTAGACTAAATCTGGTTTGTAATAATAATTACTTTTTAAGTAATGCAAGAACATTCAGTTACTTATGGGCGCTAGTCAAATGATGTCAACTAAGAATTGAAAGTGTGAACGAAAGTGAACGAAAAATGTAATGTATAATTAACAAAATGTTCGTTCGTGTATTTCTGCATGTTATATTATTCACAATAGTTGAAGCACGATTGTTACAAAAGATCGGAGCAGACATTCGATCAACGGCATTATGTAGAAATTCTTGTTTACATTTACAAAAAATTGAAGATGTTTTACAAAAAAAGAAAAATTTTCTGCAAGGAATCATTGATTGGAGAAATATTGATGCAAATTTCGCGGAAGTGTGTTTAACTATTAAATTAGATGGTTCTGGAGTTGTAACAGTGGTAAGAAGCTTTTCCCTGTTTTCAAACATACAATATTCCGTAATTTATAACTTCTGCTTCTCGTTTCTTATAACGTAAGTTCGGTTTGAAATAGCAGGAGAATATAATAATCGTATTCGCTATCCAACTCTTCTCATTAATTTTTAATCTCTAGCAAAACAAAAAAATCAGTCAAAGCATCGTGATATTTTCCTGAGATTGCAACAAAACTGGTTTGCTCACCTGCAGCAACTATTGAAGATAATTAACCTGCATCATACTTATTTACATTCTTCACTATCAGGAATCATTCTTTCCACGTAGAGTTTTGCACAACTCAGCAGTTGTGTAATGACTGTAAGTGCAGCAGATTCCTGGTCATGACTATGTTGCGAGTCTTAATTTGTGTAATTGTGATTGAATTCGTTTTCGGACAGAGGTTCACTTATTTAAAGGAAGCGTACCAAAGTTTTAGCCCCTGCCCAATTTTACATATGAGCAGATATGTTGGAGAACAACCAAGCAAGGAAAATTATTGGAACGGAAGTTTATCCATTTCTGATTATCCTGAATTATCTGAAGTAAGAGTTAGTCTTACATTAGATGCTCCCGCGACTATAAAACTAGTAAGTTTCAATCTGTTGCTCGTGTGTCGAAAAAAATTTAAAGTAATATAAATTAATTCAAATAAATGATTTGTTTTAAGTGATGTCAGATGTATGAATGTTAACGAAAAGTTTTGAGCGAAATCCAATTTTTGGATATTTATTTTTATAACAATCGGTATTTTAATTTATTTATTTTCCATCATAAGAACGTTAAGGGATAAGGACAACTAAAATTGATAACAACCGAAAATAACTTTGATAGCTTGGAACAAAAAAGAAATAAATTTCATAAAGCAATTGCCCTCAATTTTGAACTACTAAAAAACTCGCTCTCCGATTCTCTCGTCCGGCATTTACTCACATGTGACGTGACCACTTTATAACTTAGTCTTAATTTATTATTTACGCAATCATCTTTGTTCATTATTGACTTGATTGGCAATTTTTTTCCAAACATAATCATCGATAACCTGACATATGTAAATTCGATTAATGAATTCATTTTAAAATTGGTTTTCTGATACGAGTTTTCGAACTCGAGACTGAACAAAAAACGATCAACGGATTGAGAAATGTTTTTGTATGTATTATTGTTATTAAAATAAGGCATCTGGCTTAGTGAGTGTCTTCCAGCAATCAGAGCTTTTCGAGTTCTTATGGATATTTTTGGCATCAGTTAGTGGTGAAACCTGTGGCATATAACAATAATGTCGACTCGACTTTTAATAATTCTTATTTTAATAAGTTTCGCATATGGGCAACAATTCTCTTCGATTGGAGAAGCGTACGAAGCATTCTCAGCTTGTGACATTTTAAGTATGTCCAGGACTATTGGTGGTCCTCCAAGTAGAGAGAACTATTGGAATGGAGTCTTATATCTTCAGAAGTATTCTGGTTTAGCGGAAGTAAGACTTGGTCTCACATTAGATGCCCCAGCTACTGTCAAAGTGGTGAGCAAAAACAAACTGAAAGGATAGAATCAAAGAAAGGGAATCTTCGACAATTCTAAAAATTAAAAATATTTTGAATTTATTAAAGGACATAACATGAAGTTTTTGTTTAAACTTGTAGGATCCGGAAGAAGGACGGGTTCTTGTCCACGATGACACGTTTCATTTATCTTTTTTCAAACCGGATGAAGGATACAAGAGTGTCAATTTCAGAGTCGAAGGAAGGCCATTTGGAAAGTTCCCGAACGTAAAATCACTGGAATTAAATAACAACAAAGAAGTGTGCCCAAATCCAAGAAAGGTAAAAAATTACTTGTTTAATTGAATACACAATTTCGTAATCACAATTTACATTTTCAAAGTGGGAGCCAACCATTTTAGGAGTCACCAATACTGGACAAACAGATTTTGTTGACCCTCAGCTTTCACCAAGTCTTCCAAATTGTGGAAGAAGACTCATTGAGCACCAAGGATTAGTAAAAGGTGGGGAATCAGCCAAGGAAGGTGATTGGCCATGGCATGCAGCTATTTTCCACCGAAAAGGAGAGTCTATTTTTGAATATAAGTGCGGTGGAACCCTGATAAATAGCAAGACCGTATTAACAGCAGGACACTGCATTGTAGAAAATGGAAGATTTATTGTTCCTGATCGTATACTTGTTCGCTTGGGACTTCACAGTCGATTCATAGCAGGAAGAAACGTCCAAGAATTTCAAGTATTTCGTGTTATTCCGCATGAAGAATATGATTTTATTTACCTTCATAACGACATTGCTCTCCTCAAACTAGCAACAGAAGCCACATTCACGAATTACGTTTATCCCGCTTGTCTGTGGTCACCCTCAGAAACGGACTTATCATTCGTTGTTGATAAACCTGGGGAAGTAATTGGATGGGGCTACTTCAACGAAGAGAATAAGTTATCGGAATATTTGGTAGAAGGAAGAATGCCTGTAGTTTCACTTCTGTCTTGCTTGGAGAGCAATCGGGATTTCTATGGAAAATTTGTCTCAGATCGCAACTTTTGTGCCGGACACAAAAATGGGACTAGTGTGTGTAACGGAGACAGTGGCGGCGGAATGTTCTTCCACAGAGATGGTGTTTATAAAATTAGAGGTATAGTATCTTTAAGTGTTTCTCTCGATAATAAACAAGTTTGCAATCCGTTGGAGTACGTGATATTCACTGATGCCGCACAATATTTAGACTGGATTGAGAAACATACATAAGATTTTAAAATTGGAATACATACTCTAATTAAAAAAAATAGTTTGTCATTAGAATCATTAAAAAGTATTTAAGTAAAATTTATCGATTGAACAATTATTTTACAGTTAAAAAATGAGACAATTTTTAAGCATTTTTACATTCTCCTGCAAATGTAAAGGTCTTCAATTTTATGCTTTATAAATACCCAGAACAATACTATTGACTTGAATTATATTATGATCCTACAAGAAGGCGCAACAGCAACTCTTATCTGAAAACATAGAAGAACGCTGCTAATGAAACCAGTTATAAACGCTTGCATATTGCAGACTTTCAGCCAGAGACTATGACTACTGAGAAAGATAAAGACTTTAGAAATAATATTCACAATTTGTCAAGATTAATGCTCGAAAAATTCCAGGAAAGTTTTCGTGCGTGTATAAATATCGAATTAAATTAGTGCAATACCAATTTCTGTATTTCGAGATTTTGTGACTAGAAAAATAATGTTACTTCCGTATAATATTTAGCGTAAGTTTTTTTTTAACATGTAATATGCATACAATATGTAAATATTATACTCTTTTATTACACGAGTTTTTTTTTTAATTTAATAATAAAAATTCACTCACCTCTGTGAATCAACATCGTCCTTTTTCTCCTCTTCAATATTCATTTTTACATTCGATGGAGGCATTCTGCAGACATACTTGCTACTGTTTGCCGATCCAGGATAACTGAAGCGTTCTTTTAGAGCAGCATCGTTTTCCTTTCGTTTCCCAGCCAATTGGACAACAGGATAACTGTACCTCGAATTAGCGTGTGTATTTTCAACAGATTTGGTTTGATTATCAAAAATCGCTTCAAAACTAGAGTTTGTGCCCCTCTTAAGAGTCTGGGCATCATCATTGAAACTGGAACTCTTAGACATGGAGCTCGGAGGATTGTGAATTTGCACGCTGGTGTACACTGTGTTCGCGTTAGTGATTGTGTGCTCTGGTGTGCTGCAATCTATGAATTGTATATCAGATAACTGATCTTCCAATTTGTATCGCTTGCAACAGCTTTCATCATTGTGGTTGCCTGTGCACACGGAATGATTCCATGTTGGGGGGTCACTGGGACTTAGCAAATTTAATCGCGGCTGTTTTTTTGGACTGGGATTCACGCTGTTTGTTGTGCTAGAAAATTCTTCCGGGCGGGCTCGTAGAATGCGACGACTTGGGGGAATGTTTTCTTTTCCCACCTTTGGACTGCTCACCAAACTTTCGCTTTCTGAGAATATTCTCATTTCAGGTTCTTCACGATCGAAATTTAAACCCAACTCAGACAATTCACGTGATGGACACGTAGCAACACCTCTTAAGGGCGATTGAAGCAAATCGAAGTAAGAATCGTGGGACACAGAACGCGAATGTCCAGCAGTTCGCAAACTGTCTATAGAATTAGATCGAACACAAACGTCCATCGGTTTTCCATCAAAGAGATCAATTGATTTTGGTTTTGGCTGCGATTGTACGTTGATCACATTTTCGTGGGAAATTTGAATTTCGTGAACCTCATTTTCTGAATATGGTAAACTAATTTCAACCTCTTTCTGAATTGGTGATGAAACATTTAACGCTTTTATATCATTGTTGCTAGTCGAATTCCTTGGATTCCTTGAAAACAAGGACTTCCACGAATGAGTCTTGCGTTTTTGCCAGCTCCTTGGCACTGGAAGCACAGTGTGATATTTATCTGGAAGACTGGAAGGTCCTCCACCAACTTCTATGTATGAACTTACATTGGCTGGTGTATTTATGGGAGCAGATTTATTCGAATCATATCCATCCAAACGGCTGTGTCGTTCTTGTGCTTCTTCCAAGCTAATTAATTTTGCACCGCCGGCGCTTAGACTCTTAGGCCTCTCAATTAGTGACAGGGATTGGTCATGCTCCCTTTGTTCAACTAGTAAGCTTTCACAGTCTGTTAGGGAATCCATTCTTTGGTCATAACCGACACGATTGTAGTCATCGCTTGGATCAAAAATTAGGTTGCAATTTCTAATCAGGTACTCAGTGACCACAGCCTGTACTCCGACTCCCCGCAATGCAGCCACACCTAATATTATTTTAATTGAAGCAATTTGTTAGTAGTATTCGTGAAAACAAAATCACTTAATGTAATTACGAAATTACCTCCAGATTCCAGTGCTGGACTTCGAAGTAAGTTCGGTGCCCACACAATTGCTAAATTCTTGTCCGTCATGCCGGTGTTGGCTGAATGTCGCGATATTTTATTCAGATGTGTTGCTAAATATTTTAAAGTTCTAAAATATGCGAAAAAGGAATAAAAAAGTCAAACCAATCATAGAGCCAATTTCAAACCTGTAATGAGGGGGTGGAAGTTTAAGGACAGTTTCCTTCATCAGCCTCAGGCGCTCATTGGAATCACTTTTCGTTTGGATAGCTTCAACGAAGTTATCATATAATTGATACGTGCAAAGTGGATTTGGCAATTCTCTGAAATACATTTTCAGTAGAGAGCTGACAGCGTGGATGTCCTGTTTGATGTCCGGTTGAGATAAATCTGGAACTCTTTCTTCATCGAACGCTCTCCGCAGTTTTTGTATGTTCGATGTAATTCCTGATAGTCGGTAGATGCCATCGACAATACCATTTTCTTCTATGAATTCCGCGCAGCATTTTAGCACCATGGGAATCTCCTGGCCACTGTTTAACAAGTGCTCGCTAAGATCACATGAAAAAACTCGTTCTCTGTAAATTCCAGTCTGTTTCAGTCTTCGACGTGATGGTCGCGATAGAATGAAGCTGCGGAAGAACGCGATCAACTTCCCATGCTTGCGCAGCACTGGTTTAGTTGGCGAGACATCCAGTTGGCCTACTAGAGGTGCCGGTAAAGGAAAATGCCGTGGTACCTTATCACCGATGGTAGCAACACAGCTCTGGGGAAAGAAGCCGACCTCGTAATGACTTTTCTGCTGATGGCTCTTTTTGCCGCGCCACCAAATCGATTCCGCCGGACTTGGCATGTCTATAACCGAGATCATGTCTCCTACTTCGATCGAGATCTCATCACAGGCTTGAGCAGTGTATCTGCAACATAATTGTGGGTCATGTAATTCACTGAAATGGATAAAATAAATTCAGCATTACCTTCTGACACCGTATGCTGCTCCCACTGCTGGTGTATTGATGCTCCGCATCGTATCCGAATCGGCAAGTGGAAGACGTCTGCCCTTATTGTCTAATTGGAACCAAGTCAAAATCGTACCGCAGGTCAATGAATCGGAAGCTATTTTCGAGAATCTCTCGAGATATTTGGCAACAGCATATTCGACGTCCTCCTCACTTTTAAACTCAATCTGTGATAAGTCTTTTAGGCCACTAATTTTCCTGTCGTAGACACACCGGTGCAGCATCTCGTCCAGCATCCTGAGATTATCGAAGGATCTCTTTATTAAGAATGGATCCGACCGACTAGACAGCACTTTCATTATGAACCAGCAGGACGACGGATTGAAGCTCCTTGAAGCATGGTTTATTTGTGACGAAACAACATCGCCCCCTATTGATTGCGATGCAATGCTGCTGCTCAATAGTTCTGATTTATCGTCCGAGAGGCGAACCGAAAGGGATCCAAGCTGAACTCGTTCATAGTGAAAGTGGGCACATTCCTCTAGTTTTGGAAATCTGCAGGAGGAGGTCTGCAAGTGAAAAAGGAATGTGTTTAAATTTATTCAATTATAAGATCGAAAAATATAATATCTGCTTTAAACCAGCACCTCAATAGTTTCCACTGAATTCAACCAACAAACGAGCTGCACCCTTTTCAGAAATCAGGCTATTTCCGAGGTTGAATTGTGAACTATATTCGGAGACTCCACTCACATTGCATTGAATTAGGTCGCCTCCTCCCCTTGCAGGGCGAGTTGAAATTATTTTGCAGTGTTTCGAGTAGAATTTTGGCAACGATTTTCGTCCTACATTTCCTGATAAACAAGTGGAAGAGGGTAAATTGCTATAAGGCCATCCGACATCCGTGTCATTTCCTTCCCCTATTCTATTCTCCAGCAACGAAAGGGAGACTGTTCCAGTTGGAAAATGTTACTTAAGCTTTGACGTAATAACCGTTGTTCTTAATTACTACTTAAATTTCACAGTACAAAATGCAAATAGAAATAATTCATTCAAACTAACTTAAACATTTTTGCAAACTTAATTTGGAAAATTTATTTTGTTTTATTCATTTGATATATTATTTAATATTTATTCGAGCGCAAATTTAGGTTAAAGATTTAAAGCCGCTTTTAAAAATAATCTCAATATTATACAGACATTTCATTTAAAAAATAATATTTAGTTACGCGACCTCAACAAAGCTAATTGAAAAGGTTGCTCGTTGCATGAGAGCCTAATTTACAATCATATGAAGTCATCGTTTGTTTGATTGAAGAATACTTAGCGAATTGAAATCAATTGATGATGCTGGGTATGCGATTGAGGGAGCAACGCGGGCATATTAATTTGAATTCCTTTTTTGTTGCGTTTGCACATTAGAAAACTATTTTTATTACGTTTTAATTTTAGATTGGCCAGTTATAAATGGTATGGGCGAATAAACAAAGCAACAACTTCAGTAGTGAGTTTTAACATGTTTTATTGTTTACGTGATAGCAGTTGAAAGGACGCAAAAAAAAATTAAACACGTTTATAATGTTTTATTGAAAAATATTTTTTTTAATCTGGCCCAAAATTATTTATAGATCTGTTTCATTTTAACTAGTAGTAAACTCGCCATAAAAATAAAATACCTATAGCTACGAATTACTTGCATTTCCTGCTCGTTAAGAAAATCAATAAATTGTGTACTTTATTTGCGGAATTCATTAAATAGGGCCTGTCTCAGTAAATATCGCAGTTTTATCGACTTTTCTCTTCGACCATTGTAAAGATTATACATCAACAGAAAGAGACTGAAACTCTTTCATTTCGCCCAGAGTATTATAAAATTATAATTTAATTTTAAAATCAGTCTCGTGTAAACAAGACATCCTTAGGGTGTCTGAGTACCAGAAAGGGTCCTATTTGGGAGTCCTCAATGTGCAATTCCGCCGAATCCAGCGTGAAGAGTGCATGTATATTTCGAGATTTAACGACTGTTCGTAGTAACAATGCAACATACAAGAAGTACCTATTTTTTATCATGTTTTTAAGCTACATAATACATTTACTTACCCCTCCAATGTTGTGCGTGTAATTAATACTCGATTTAGCAAGCGACACCGAGTCGTTAGAGGTTGTGGAAATTTGTGACGTGTTCATAACCGAATTAGTGTCGCCTGCGGTGCCCATCTCAAGTCCTAACTCCAATTCACTGTCGTTTCCCCCAACTGATAGACCTCCACAGGCTAGAGGGCCACCGGTTATGGATCCACCAATTAATGATGGGGGTGACGATGACATAGGTCCTGATATGAGAGTGGGAGCACTGATTCCAATGCCACTTCCGCTAATGGTTATCGATCGGGTTTTCTCAGACATACTTTCCTAAAGCGCTCACAGCCGGAAGACAGAGTAGCCAGATCAGTACCGTCACCTATCATCCGCAATAGGATCCTTCTTGAGAGAAGTGATTATCTGAAATTCAAAAAAAGTTCGATTATTATTGATATTTTCCGATGTGAATGTGGATTCAAATTGAAATAACGACAAAACCCAGTGTCTGGGTATTTCATCTCCTTCATTCAGTTCGGACAGTAAGGAACAGATAGCAGCAACTGATTATAAGCGGAAATTCAAGGCTTCTTATAAAACAATTGCGTGGTAGGCGTATCCTGACTTCCAGACTAATTCAACTAAGGCAGCGAAGTCGTCATACAATGAGTTGGCGAAGAGAATTCTGGCAGCCTCGGAGGTCGATTGTCGAATAAAGGCTACGAAACAAGATTATGGAACAGATTTCGGAAGTCTCATGAATAGATTGGTTGATAGATAGATAGATGATAGATTGGTCTCATGAATAGATTGGTTATAAAAAAGAACTACAAAAGTTGATATAGGAAAGTTTTTATACTGACCACAAACGACAGGTAAAATTTCTTCAAAACCAAAAATCAATTGGGGAAGTCATTTGTTTGGCAAACCTGGACTGTAAATGGAGAAAATCAACTCCGCAATTACCCGAAAGTGAAACTGAGATCACACATTCGGAATGAATAGTGCAAACATCATACTTGCTCCATTAGGATCCGAGTTGAGTCAACAATCCCACCCTTCATCAGAAGGACGGCAGTCAGATTTCCTCCCTTTTTGTGTTTTGACATGTTCATTATGTTTCAAAGCCTCATCAAACAACAAACGTGACCGAACTGGATACGCTTAATTAACCGAAAGTAACCAGTAAATGGACACTGATTGGACTTTAAATCAACGCTTCAGACAGCGAAACGTTTCTCTAGATATGGGGACAGTTTTCTCCATCATTACCAGCTTCCGATTGAAATCCACCTGTTGTAGTTCCCATTTTTGTTAATCTGTTTAAGACTGACATGACGTTCAATTTGCAAAATTGACCCAGAAAGTGGGCAAATCCGAACCAATCTGAAAGTGATACAGTTTTCCAATGGGGTGATGAAAGTGCCCCCGCAAACGCCCAAATCGAATTGGTGCAGTCACGACCGCCGCGCAATTTGCTGATTAGGCACACTAAATTGCGATTAAGTAATGCGTCTGACGAATTTCGACTTCCATAACGTCGCGCCGCATTAATTGACTTGCAAAATAACGCAGATTTGTGCACCTGAAAAAACAATGTTTTTTTGTCAAGGGCGAGAAATTTTATATTCGGAAAATTGTAGATGGAATTAATCAAAAATATATGCAACATTTTTTAAGGAAAAACTGAAAAATGTTTCTACAAAACCTTGAAGTCACGGACACGTAATTTATTTTAATAACAACAGTTGCAGAGCAATCAAGGGAAGGACAGGAAAAGTTTTGTACTCTCTTAGATTGATTGCGCGGTTTTTATTCACTGTTTCTGCACAAATCAAGGAGATTTGCGAAATAATTGCCACTTGATGTAAGTAGATTTTAATGGAGTTGGTTGCGAAAACTTTTATAAAAACTGCGCATTACATCTATTGATTGCATTGCGAGAGAATGGTGAATTAATTTTAGAGAGCGGGTAATTCCTAAAAGTAATTCGTAACAGTGATTATGAAAACCTATTTTTATAATTTAGGAGTACGATTTCAAGGGGTTTTTATTTGAAAACGAATTTCGTTTAAAATAGAACAAGCAATTTTCTTTTTGAACGAGATAACACAAACATTTTTTTTTTGATTTACTTTAATTCGAGTAAATAGTAAATCTGTAAATACGTTCTTATATACTCGATACAAAAACAACTTTATTGTGTGGCATAGGTAGGAACATTGTACTTGTACATCCGAGTTTAGTCTGAGAAAGAAGAATAAATAGTTATAGAAATGCATTATTTAGTTATTTATTATATTCCACTCTTCGTAATAATTAATTATATAGCACTCGACTTACTAAACAATATACTCCCTACTATACACCTACAGGTATGTCAATTAGTCATTTTAATGTTTTGAATATGCTAAAACATATTTTCAAATTTCGCGCATCTTGTTAAAAGATTGAACTCAGGGAAAGCGAATGAAAAACAATAATAGTTTACTTTTTAATGCAGTGTCGATTCCTTTACATTCCTTTGAAGTGCCGCTCTCGGCTGTAGCTACCAGATGTGTTTGTACGTTTGCAACACAATAAAAGCAATTTCATCTATTCGTCATCTTTTCTCACCCGACTCTGTGCTTACTTTGTTGATTCCATGAAATCTTCAAAAGAGCGTTTTGCAAATTGCCTTCTCCTCCATTCGCCATCAGCTTCAACAACGTCAGAAAACGCAAACAGGCAGTGGCGTAAATATCCCAAAATCGCGCCAACAATCATCTAGAGAAGATCACGACCGAACATTAAAATTCACTCATGCTCAAGGGTTTCGTGGTCCTAAATCAAACACTCCGCCCGAAATGCACCAAAGTCGAAAGCAGCGACGTGTCCGAGGCGCCATCCGGAACTCACACCCAATGGCCAATTTGGACAGTGCTTACGGTACAAGGTGACCAAATTTTACTCCGAAATGGAACCTCAAAATGAGAGATCCAAAACTCGTTGAAATAGCGGCCATTGAGAGGCGCAGTTCGCAATGAATAACAAGAACCTGATGGACAATGCCGGTTTGCCGAATGGGATCAAAAACTGCAGCTAAATATGCAAATTAGCTACGGCCGAAGTCAGCGAGCAAAATTATCTTCCGTCCTGGGACTGCAAATAACCGGTGACGTGCTCCTCCAGGCTCAGACATTTCGATTGAGGGAAACAAGAAAATCACTTCGCGGTCATTGGGCAAATGAAAGTCTTATCAAGATTTCGCATCCCGAGTTTCAACTTGTTTCGGGTACACAGTTTTCGAAGGAGGAAGGAAATCCTCCGTAGTTGATCTGGAGGAGTGTGTCTGTAAAGGCTGCTGCTCACGATGACCGATTGCAACCATCCACGATAAATTCAGGTAATTTATCAAACAAATGACAATTTGTTTTCGGCTTCGGTGTGCAATTCCTGGAATATCGGATGTTCTCTCTTCATCGACGTCGATGCTGACCCATCCGGGCACCTGAAGAAGTTCGTCTTCGATGCGGTTGACTAAGATAGCTGTGATCACGTCCCATCGACAGTTGTTATTACTCCATGAATGGGTAATTTAATGCGGACGCACCTCCAACTCTTAATAAAGGCAAAGGTGAGAAAAACTTATCGACGTTCAGTGTTTCTGGTTAAGCCGAAAGCGTCCCGATCCCTTCCCACTTACTGCAATTAAAGATAGTTAGTCGGAAATCAGAGAAGAGGGAGAAAGTAGGGTCATTAGTGTGAAGTTGATAAGCACAAAATTAATATCAAAGATGCTATCTTCATTTTATCATTTCAAGAATCCAGAAGAGGGAATTTTCTTCCTCTTGCCTTCGACACATGCCGATGGAAGCGCACTGAAAGAGTACAAGTGATAACAACCCTTCGAATCCGGTAGGAAATCGTAAATAAGAGTGGTCACAGTTTTCAGAAACTTGGTTAGTAGAGTAAGTTTGTGACCGGAACAAGGAAGGATGTGGTTGGAACGTGCCGCAATTATTTCATTTGTTCTAATAGGTCGATAGTTTCTTTTGGATGAAGTTTTTAGTCAAGACGATAACCGTGGAAGAATTTTTATTTTCAAAAATTAGGTAGGTACTTATTTACAAAATGTGATAAAAGAATTATATTAAATGATTTATACTATGAACACAAAGTTAATAGAAACTAAGTTTTTGTAAATACCAGAAAAAAGAACATAATGCAACAATATTGTCAATTATCATGAAAAAATGTTGCCTCTTTCCCAAAAACGTCCCTTCAAATTTAGAGTTAACTTAGAGACCAAACGTGCGGTAGATTAAAGTGCAAAACTCAATTCCAAAAATGTACAATTCACTGAAAATTATTACGAAAGTTTTACAGTCTGGCAGGATCACCAAATGGAAAGGGTGGAAATGGTGGGTCAGCAAAAGGATATTTTTGCAGCACGTTCACTTTTATTGCAAATCCAACTTAGACTCATAAATTACCGGTAGGAAATGACCCAGACGAAATTTCCTCCACCCCATCGAGTCCTTACCAAATAGCCGACTTTTCGAGACGTTATTTGAGGTCTGTCAAATATTTCTCTTTTTGTATATGGCATATCTTCGTCCTGCAGACACCGCATTCAAATAGGCTTCTTAGTATTGATTCTGATGAAATATGCATGTCATTTTACCGGTATAAGACTTTATAAGGAATCGAAAAAATGGTGGAACTAGGAACATTTACGAAATCCTGGATTACTATAGAAAGAAGTTAAGGAATCACCATGAGGAAAATAGAAGTAAAAGGAGTGGACAATTGGACATTCTCGCATTAAAGACGGAAGGCACCTGGGGATACCTCTCCAGTGTCTCCACAGTTTTGCAAAGCAACATTTGACCCAAATACTGAAATAGGATTTTTATCATTACTCCAAGCACTGAATCCTTTTCATATTTCTCTTCATTTTCTCTAAAGCCTTGTCGCCATTCTGCACTTATAGCCGAGGGGAAAGTCCAAAATATTGAAATGCAAAAAAGGAATTAAAACAAAATTGGAACGGTGCAACGTTGCTTCTTATAAGGATGCAGATACAACCGGGGTGTTTTCCTTTCCTTTTTTCCAGGATATAATGCAATCGAAGCCAATCCTTGTGGATGGGAGCAAATTTATTGGATTAAGCAGCTTACACTGAAAGCTAATGTAAGATTGAGCTCAATTAACACGCTGATGAATTGGAGGAGGGTGGTAATCGTAAGCACTGACTCTGGCGCGCTCCACAGCCCCGTCTATGTAGACATTTTCCTTTATATTCGTTTGAACCGGAAAAGAAGCCGGGATCGACAATCTAGGTCAAAGTTATGCACACACAATTAACGAGTGCGCCCAAGTGCAATGTGCATTACATTCATAACACAGTCTGGATTTAGAACAATTCAGATCGATATTTTCGACAGCAACATTTAACATTTAATTTATGAGTTTCGATTTAGTGCAAAATGAAAGAATTTTCAAGTACAGATGAACTACAATGCGCATGATGATAACATCGGTATGAAATTGCATCAAACTGTGATGACTACTACCAAAACATAAAAAAAAAAAACACACCTAGTCTTCATTCGTCCTTGAAAAATTGTCCAGGAAAATTTGAAAAGAAATAAACAAATACCTACGCTGTATTTTTTAAACAACACTCAACTATTAATATTCTATTTTCTATTCTCACAAAAGTAGGTACATAACACATAACATCACATCATGTTCGCAAAATTCGTAAAGGACTGAATCATTTTCATGTTGGCACTCTGTCATGAATCACTCACAGCTTCTTCGTACATTGTCTAATAATCTAATCTTAAAACACACAAAAACCTTAATTAAATCGGTACTTCTTTTAGTATAGACATTTCAATTTTTTTTCTTTATAATTTACATAAGTAGGTATTGTTCTTCTTATGAGTTTTTGTAGCGGTTTAAAACAATTAACAATTTTTTATAATTTATATAATTACAAAGATTTTTTTAAGCCAGATACACCGTTTTCCAATATTTAATTAAATATATCCGTTTAAAAAACAGTTTTTTTAAAAAAATAACTGAGGGGAAACATTCTCGCGGTCACTAAACAAAATGTATTCCAAATTCACATTGAAATATTTCAAATCTGGACCGCATTCAACAAGAAGTAGAATTTCGATTAAAGTAAAACATTTAAAATTTTAAACTATTAGACACGTTTGTTCGCGATCTTCGCGAGTGTACGCGAGTCCGTCGAACGACATCGACAACTTACGCAAAGATACTTCAGAGTTCAGACCAGATAGAAACTTTTTCGAAACAAAAATGTGGGGCTGCGCAGACGGCAACAGCCCACCATGATGCTGAAATTAGCACGCAATCAGCATGCTGACTAGGTGCTGACTGACCGTGTGCGAGGAGATGGTGGCGCAGACGATGGAGAACTATTAGGTCGACTGGATTGACACAAAATGTGCGTAATCCGCGCACGCACTGGCTTTCGATTGAGATGATCCAAGTCATTTGAAGTGCGCCAGCGAACTGGCATGGCGTGCGGCGTTGCAGTGCATTCACCGAGGGCAAGGCAATTAGCGAAACTACACCTGGATCTGGTTATGGATGAATTGACCATTCCTGACAGGCGCTAAGCTCTCGAAAGCTGCGAAGTTGGCGGAGCATGCGCGAGCAATGTTCGATTAATTCGGAAACAAAAGGCGCAAGTGGAACCGGACACTCGCGCCCAGCTGTTGGCCGAGGGCGGTAATGAAAATGTTCACGGGCTTCATGCAAGCAAGTTTTGGACATTGTTGCCGGCGCATAGCCTGCTGACCCAGATGGGGCGTTTTTTTTTATGGACACCCGAATTAATGTCCGCTGTCGGAAGTGAAGTGTTATGAGATTTTTATGAGCATCCGGATCAGTAAAAAAGACTTCCACAAAAGCGCGCTTTGCTTAGCAGCTTGATGGACATGAAACGGAAAAAACGATTACAGTTGTCAGATTTTAATTGCGGCTGAATGGTATTCCGGCATCCGAAAATTATGTGGGCGGTCTGGAAAACGTTAATTATGCCTAATTATGATTAATTAACATAACCCACCAACTTCAAATTTTTTGCAGATTTATCTACGGAAGTTCGTTTATATCTTCTCAAGGAGTATAAAAATGGACAAATATAGCAGTACAAAAGTGATACTTCTTATAAATTATTGAAAAGGAAAAATCTTTGAGATAAATGAATTAAATAATATTTCTATGTAGACCCAGACATTTATCTTCCAAGATTTATTTTCAACACAATTTGATGATTTGAGACTACAAAATCAGGCTAGGAAACATTCACAAACGCGGTCTTTTCCAAACAATTTTACACTTGTAGCTAAATTTATAAGCCACCAAAAATGCAATTTATTTTCCTTTTTAACAAGACTGACCTTCACTGCGCTGCTCGCTAATGAATAATGACCTTAGTATTTGACTAATAACTGCCAGCATTCCGTGGCGAAAGGCACGGAAATTTCGTTGACGTTGAAGTTGACGACTGAAACAGTGCTTCTTTCTAATTAGTTTCGCAAGCGAGTTTTCCCTCCATTTTTCATGATGAGGTTCTTGACCGTTTCTTAATTTTTACTACATCGAAACTGCCGTCATACCTCGACATTTTGCAACAATTTTTTCTAATCGGTAAATGGGATCTGCCCTAAACCCGACCGGCAAAGAGATTTTCCATTCAGCTCACTTAGTTCTGGATTCTGGAATGAGTGATCGCTTTGCATAGGAATCAAGGATTTTCCATTTGCACTTGCTGGTTTCTTGTCATTCTCGTGTTTTTCATTTTCCCATGGAGATTTTAATGCAGACATCATCTGCAGTGGGCTTAGAAGCTGGGCTCCATCATCACCAGCCTCCAAATAAGCCGCCTGCCTCAGAAGGCTGACATCCAAGGGAAGATGAGGTCTTGTTGTAGATTGGACATTTTTCCATGTTGATCTCGTAAATTTATCGCAAAATTGTTGCTGCCCCCGCATTAATTGAAATTCTGAGCCGAAGAAATGTGCTCTTGTGTGGGAATTTAATGTTTTCTAAGGCCATTCGGTCTCCTGAAAGTTTCTTTATGGAGTGTTTGTTATGAAATTCTGGTATTTGTTGAACATTTCAAAAGAATTTTTATATTTCCATTAGTTTGCATTTGCATAAATTGATTATTAATATTGCCATCGTGCCATGTCAATTTTGTGATGTATATTTTCCGGAATCGAAAAACCAATGAAATATTAGAAAAATAAATATTTACTCTTGGAATTGGGGATTGCCAGGTGGGTTTGCCGAAATTTACTTAATATTTATTGGAATCTGGAAAACATTGATTTAAGCTGAAAATATACATACCTACCTAACAATAAGTATAACTATGAGATTATGAAAATTAAGAACCATTTTCAACCATAAGGTCAAATTTTCAAGAACAAATTTCAAGATAAATATAGGTATTGAAACCATTAACTTAAAGAAGTTTTCTAAATATGGATTGAAGGTTAATCAACATCAAGAAGCAAGTTGAAATTTTCATAATCTCGTTCGATTGTACTTGAGTTCTTTTCCAAATAATTATTCATCCACCGTGCAGTACCGCAGTAAAAACAGTGGTTAAAAACCGGAAGTTGAGGGTGTTTGCTCTTGCCAAATGGCTTAAAGCTGTCTTGCATATTGCAACCATGTCAATCACTGTCCAAAGTGAGAGGCACCTCCGGTAGTAGACTAAAAGACTACAAATAATTGCACAGCAGAATTATAAACGTTGTGCGCAGGACGCAGGTGAATGAAGGTGCGCCGCCGGTGACAACTCTCGTACTTACCCTATCTGTCTATCGTCTAATCGCTGATCACTCATTGGCCGCGTTGACCACTTTGAATTCATAAATTCACTGCAAAACTTGCCTTTTGAATCGCGGCATTTAACTCTTGTGTTGCATTCCGGTTCCTGCTCCCGGGCGTCGTTTATCAAAACTGCAACTGTTTACGATCCCACAATGTTGGGCAAGAAAAGTCTCATCTTCCTGTCCTCATGTGGGTACGTGCGCAATTGCAAACTTACGCAACCGGGTAATATTTCCATTTGTTTGCACCATAGGCAGCGAACGCAACGCTTAGCCCGCTTAGTGTACGTTCACACGGGCCTCAATTACTGGCCGGCTCCCGTGTTGGCTTTGCACGAGCCACGCGAATTGTGTGTCTTCGCGTTCTTTGGTTTCCTTGAGCACAACTTGATTAAAAATCCCCAGACGTAAATTGATTTTTCTGTTTACGATCGAAAAATGCACTTTATCGAACCGATCGATTACTTTCCGGAACTCGATTGGCCAGAGTTCGAAATTGTACTGGGTCACGAGGTTTTCCGCAGCCAGAACTTTAATGAGTCGTAAATCAATGGCTTCCATCGAAATAAACCACTGACAAGCGCATCTGGCCCCAGTATTTTTATTATTTTTACTTTTCCTTGTCTAATTAATCTGTGAAACTCGTTACAGCTGCATATGACGCAATTTCCTTTCAGAAGCAATTGAAATTTTATGTTGTTTTGGTTTTCACAGATCATACCTAAATCTTTCAGTGCTTAGCAAAAATCACGGTTATTTATTTTGAAAGTTTTAAGATTGTAACAATCATAGCCTTCACCCAAATGTAAACAATGGAAAATATCTAGAAAAGATGATATCTTTGCAACCGGAATAATTTTCAATGTTTATGAAAGCCATGCTTTGGAAAATAATCATAGAATGAGTTACTTGGAAAGTAAAACTGCAAACCATGTCGAATGAATGTTAATGCGCGCAATTCATCTTCCTTACTTTCTACAATCACGTCGATGGTTTCAAAAGTTTTCCTTCTTTGATTTTTAACAGAGGTCACACACTGCAAATATAGGTACAATATAGATACAATAGCGATTTAATGGAAATTCTCTTCTGATTCGTTGACTAGTTCCATTATTTAAAATACGTGAAGCAAACGCA
Organism: Leptogaster cylindrica; assembly: GCA_963082835.1. Classification (NCBI taxonomy): domain Eukaryota; kingdom Metazoa; phylum Arthropoda; class Insecta; order Diptera; family Asilidae; genus Leptogaster; species Leptogaster cylindrica. The sequence goes on along the minus strand of OY720105.1, from coordinate 19,515,035 downwards.
TGAAAAATATAATTTATTATGAAATGTAAAACGGTAACCAGCAAGAAAAGAAAACGCTGCAATTCGTTGGAATATTTTATCTTATTACAAACCTAGATATCGTTGTGTGAAACCACTTCATTAATCAGAAAAATATGTATTCCATACTTACAAAGTCCAATGGAATTGTTTAGAAGTTTAGTATATTTACAAGTACTTTTTTTTTTTTGAAACATCTATTGAGTAATTATTGCAATTGTTCTGGTTGGGAGAAATTGGGTTACAAACTAAAAGCAATATCCTTACAATTAGACCGAGGCGCTTGATTAAACAATCTCCGTCGTAATGTTCCAGAAAACAATAATCTACTTATCGGACCGAACTTTCTTGATCAGCTGCTTGCAATTCATTTAATCCAATCAAACATTTTAAACAGATTTATAACTTAAATTGGACAGCACTGATAGCTGTGACAGATTTAAATGAATCGGTGTTCCATTAGATGCATTTGAATATGAAAGATCCAATTTTGATAACAGGCTTTGAGATCCCTTTTGACATGATGGATCTGACGGTCACAATAAGAGACAGGATATTAATGGAACACGATCTTCTATGAAATGAATAGCAATAGATGCATTTGGCATGGAGCAGTGAAACGGAATTTTATTTGACCGATATCGAAGAGATTAAGTATGTTGTTGTTGTTGAATCTTTGAATTTTATTCAAATCTCAGTTGCAATTAAAATAAAGTTTTAGAGAAGAGTAAACTAGTCATTCATGAAAATTTACTTGAATATTTTTGGAATACAGCTTTTATATTGCAATTGAAAGTTTAATTATTTTAATCAATTGAAACAGAACGATGTAATTTAGAGCAAATTAGCAAATAATTTTAAAGAATCGCGGCGAAGAATTACATGCAAAATACAAGTAACGAGTAAACAGGAAATAATGCACATTGCATATTTACAACGATTGCAAGTGCTCACATTGTGTTACAAAACAATATTAGCATAAAATGCAATGGGGGAAAAACTTGAATTTTTAACATAAATTTAAAATTGGCGCATGTTAGTAACATTGCAGATTTATTACGCATGAGGCAACTTTATTCATGAACATAGAGTAATGAAAAGAGTTCTGAACAATACTGTAATTGAATGTTGAAGAATTTTTAACATTGAATTGTTCAAATATTTTGATTAAAATAATAATAATATTTCGAGAAAGATATGTGGAATGTTTAATTAAAATTCAAAATATTCAAATTGGCTTTCTTCATCTTGTTCAATTGCGATAATGTCCGCGACATCGTTTTTAGGTCATGATGTAGAGTTAGAAAATCAGGAACTTCATCATCAGAACATCCGTTACTGTCCAAAAGAAAGTCTGAGATTCCTGTACTCTTACAGAAAATCTCGCCGTTAAAACCCACAAAATTCGTGTCCGCGTTCACAAATAATTAATCTCAATCAGCTACCACTGAAAGTATGTACAATTACAAGCAGAACCAGTGATTACTCGATATTTCTTGTGGATACTTCCCAAACGAGGCAAAATAAATGGTTGCCCCCGACCGAAGGAGTTAGAGCAAACAAACGTTCATCATGCAACCTGTACTGTATCAATTTATGGCGGTCTGCCTTCCCGGAAACCGTGTTCATCCAAAGTCAACAGATAGTCGTCGTCCCGCGAACACTGTTGAACAGCAAGAGACCTACTTCAAATAAACACTCATAAGTTTGCGGCTGGGGCATGATATTTTATCCGAGATCCTCCAGTCAATCAGTTAACAGCGATAAATTCAATTAGAACGGGTTGAGCCAAAAGAACAACTGGGTGCAGCGATGACATGGAGCACGACTGCCGCTGGGGCCTTTGACATATGCTACAAGGCACTGGGTGGGACAGATTTGGGTCGGTTGCGAAGCTCCAACGGGTCCATCGTCCGAAATAGACAGCGAGCAGCTGTTGCAGGCGAGTGCAGCAATTGCAGCAGAACCAATCTATTTTAACCCGACGGACTTGAACAACTCAGACTCAGCTCAGGGCACTGCAACTGGAGCGAAATTGCGAGGAGAGGTAAATGGAAAATTGACCCTACACGCTGCCATCCCATCCGGCTGGTTGATCATCGCTGCAAGTGCATAACACTTGGCTGCAATTGAAATTCAAGACAAGCGTTGTTGAAGAATCGTTTCCATTTGGGGGCCTGCTTTCATTACCCGCTCCCCCAACTGTTTTACGGGTAAAGCAAGTGTTTGGCAATTTTTTATTTTCAGAGCGACGAAGTGTCCCACATTATGCGATAAGTGTGCCCAATCGGCGACAGGGTCTCCAGGGCATCTCGAGACGTTGGATCACTTTTTCTACACTCATTTCCTACTGCCCACTTCGAAACTCTTTCGTCGCTTCCCGGGTGAACGAGTGCACTTCAACAGCTGCTGTGCATTAGAAATGATGCAGAACAGTGCCCGGCTCTCGGTTGGTGCATCCGAATGTGACTGCACCCGGCCGATCCGTTGCGCATGGAAAGTCAGTTGCAACAAATGCGGCCGAATCCCAGATGTGTTAATTATCCCCAGACCCACTTGCCCTTTACGGTGGATCAAGGGTAGTTTTTGCACGAAATGCACGAGTGTCAAGGTAGACCTTTTAAGGTGTGACGGCTGCAGCAGTGCAGCACCGGTTTTCACTTACCTTTTAATGCAGCAACATTTGAGCTCCGTTCGTGATGCGTCTTTCCTGGAAATATATAAGAGAGCAAAGATTATTCCCGGTTGGATTCAACTAGCAGAATATTGCTTCTTATAAGTAAAAAGTAATTGATGGAGTTCAACTCTTTTTGCCACATCCGGCGCAAGATTGAGTCATTCGCCCCGGGCGGGCATGTGGTGACAGTTGAATTAACGCCGACTCCTCTCTTGAGCATTGCATCATACGCAATTTGTTTACACGAAATTAAGTGGCAAGGATGCAATTTTGCAACAGCCGAACAGAGTGCAGAGCATTTTTGTTTATATTTCCAGACTGTGTTAATTTTGAAATTGTAAAATTACAGAAACTTTGTGTAGATTGTTGCAAATATAATTAGTCAATGACAGTGTACTGTACAACGTGCTAATTCAAAATTTTGCACTTTCTTTTAAATGTGTATTACACTTCTTATAAAAATTTCAATAAAAACAGGGTTTAAAAGAACTTGTGAAATAGAGAACCAACAAAATTTCTTTCAAGAAAACAAATAGAATTTGAATAGTCAGGAATCCAGACATGCATTGTAAATATATAATCCACATTACATATATGTATACAAAATTAAATATTGTGGCTTAAGATGGTTTTGCGATGTTACTTTCCTGTCAGCACTTGGAAAACAAAAAAATAACACACGCTGAAAAAATCATGACCTTATCGTACGATTTCGTCCCATAATCTAATAAACCCATAATGGAATTACTGCCTAAATCCCCTCAGTCAAGCGCGATCAGGCGTGTGAATTCCTACAATGTAGATTTGCCAGTAATTGAACCCTTGAACAAACCCCTACGACTTTTCCAATTGACAAATTTACTGTGATTGCATGTCGCGTCCATTAATAGCTTGGGAATATAAATGTACTTTTGCAATTCTACACGAATAATGCGCAGCAGAGATTTCCAGTTTGAATCGAATCAAAGGGTTTTCGAGCAGCCCGACTTTATGGAATCATCGCTGGCAATTCACGTCGATACCTGACGCATGTCTTCATGTCACCTCAGTTCCACATCGATCGCAGCCCCATTAACCTTTCACTGTCTGGAGGGTCGGGCCTCGTAACTCATCCATGGAATGCAGAAGTCTCAGGTGTGATTTTGCTACGATGGTCGACCCTAATAAAGGAGCAATGGCAGCTTTCTCAAGGAAACATGGGACTGCTGCAAGGAGATCGACAAGTACACCTGGGGCCATGTAAATGGAGGCTTACGGCAATGCGCCCATGTCCCGCCTCCTCTGTGCAACGGTACCGGCCTGATTGGAATATCATTTCGAGGAAACTGCAATAATGTACCCATGCAACACAAAATGCTCGCTGCTATGCAATTGAATGCGGCTAAGTAATTTATTGGATAAATGTTTACAATACAAATCCGCTTTCAGGAGATCGTCGAACAAAACATGAATCACTTGTTGCAAGATGATGGAGCTCCGCAAGTCTGCTAGTATCCACAAGCCGTGCTGAATAAGCCAACTTTGAATACTTTAAGCCATTTGCATAGGAAGAAACATTTCTATAGACAGGATACTGAACAGAGATAAGCGGATTAACAACCGATAAAAGAAAGCAATTGCATTCGCCAAGAAATACAACATCTTAAGTCTGCCACCTGAAGATGACAATTTTGTCAAGAGATGTGCAGATATTACATAACTTTATTATATAATTTTCATTTGATTGTGAAACATATGTTATCAACCTACTTCTATCATGTTTATAGCTTCAAATAAACCCATAAATTCTTAGCAATTGGTTCGCATTCATAAAGAAATAATAAATAAACATTTTCCTATAAATTCATCCAATAAAAGTACTTCTTTTGAAGATTTTGTTTTTAAATAATGAGTTGCACAATCCGAAAATGAAAATGTTTCCTGAAATACAAAATTAAATAATAAATATGGAAGGCGATTAATTCAAGTCGTCATTGTAATAATAAAATAAACATTTAAAAAATTAATTTCAAAGTAAATTCTAATTATTGTTTAATTTAGTAAAAATGAATGTCCAATTAAAACAAGAGCACTACATTTTAATCTCATTACTACCAAGTACTTTCAAGAATGAAATACTTCATTTGTCTATGCTACTACTGAATTAAATCTGACTGATTTATTGTTCTCTGATCTCATCTTTTATCACTTTATGTTTTAATAAATTATTTGGTCTCCGTCACAATCATTTTTACTGCATGTAAACAGATTAAAGACCTTTTTGCGTTTAAAAAAGTTTGTAGTCTCAAAAACATCTGAAAGACACTCACTGAATGACTGAAAGCTTGTCGCCATTTTATTGTTTGATTCTCCGCCATAAAATACCGACATTACATTGTTGAAATATATCAACACAAAAGGAGTCTGCTAGAATCACAACAACCATTGGGCCATTCAAAATTCGAGCTGCATTTTGCTGAAGTGGGAGTCATGGTGAATGGTGCACAGTATTTTCGTCGATTTACCGTTTTTCTCGGTGCATACATCTTTTTGTATTTTTGTAATCATCCAGCCGTAATTTCTTGTGTGCCGTAGAAAATTGCTGTCAATTCCAAAAGTGGTCGGTTTAATCCTCAAACTGTACACATAAAAGCCGGTAAGGAATATTAAAGCGGTTCATGTCGCGGACTGTAATTAAACTTTCTCTATTTTCCTCCGCGGGCGGGAATTAATTGTTGTCAACGAGCGACAATCCTGCCTTTTCGCTTAACGAAAGCGAAAGTAAATGCAGTGGTCTGCGCCGTCGTCTGATTCACCGAGGACTTCGCAATAAATAAAACGCTCCAGACGGAAAAATTTTGCGAAAAAACACGAAAGCGACGATATGGTTTAATCTTGTGCAATTAATGTCGGCCCTCAATCGCAGGCTTATCGCTTCACTTTGAGCTAATTGCAGTTAATTAATTTGCGTTTCTCCAGTGTCAACGTTTCAGTTATCCAATTTCACCAGGAAGAGATTCAGGTCTGACGAATTTTTTTAAGATCGAGAGGTTTTGTTGTTAAATGACTATCAAACTTATGAAACTTGTATCTGAAAAATACAAATCTTCACCACAATTTTAGTAAATTTTAATATTTTTTCCAATTTCGAGATGAGAATTTTTTTTTGCATTAGTAAACAGTGTTTTATGACGATAATTGAAAATATGTCAATTGCAACAGTTTCCATCAAAGCCCTTTTGCACGTTCAACCTCTTGAAGAGAAGCTTCGGACGTTAACAATCAATCAGGGCTGTAGTTGTGAATGCGAATTAATAACATCAACCAGGACCTGAACTAGATTTTGCTGCACTGCACTTGTTCTCAGCTTATTTCATAACCTCTTCTGCTGTACAGCGTTAAATGCTTGACCCACTAAAGCAATTAAGACACCATTCTACTCGTATCCGTTTTCTTAGTGTATGGTCCTGTAGGCGCTGCGCCTATATCTCGTTATAGTAGCAATGAAATCTTGTATTAAAAATGCTCTTCGATTATTGTGTCGAAAGCCATTTTGTACCTCAATATTATTTTCAAAAAAAGGAACAGTGTCAAACTTTTGTCATTGGAGCTCATCCGACCGTAAATTAACTGTTTTCCGTATAATTTTAATTTAATCCAGGTTCAACTCGTCATGCACATTTTGCGATTCGAACGAGGAAAGTGTCGGCGATAACTTCGGAGATGGATCGCTTACGTTGCGCCCTGGTAAACTTCAGTGAAAGTTTTGAAAATAAAAATGATTTAAATTGCTAAAAAAAATATTAAAAATAAACATTTAATGATTAATGTATGAAAGCAGTCTGTTGTTAACGCACTGAAAAAACTATCTCTTTACTTTCATTCACTTTCAATTTATCGTTTCAATTATAATGACTTTAATTTCACAGCTGGACCACATTAAAGAGGTAAAAATCATTATTCAACAGTTGTTGGCAGAAAAGTTATTACGTTGGCAGATGAATTTTAAGGAAAAATCAAGTAGGTACATACTCTAATTTTATATTCCTTTTATTTCCTTTGCTGGTGTTGGCAAAAATAAGATGAAAAATTAATGAACCGGGGATTCTTCTATGTAAACTAAAGTGTTTTATTGGTACATAGAAGAAATTTTAACCAGTATTAAATGCAATTAAATTTCACTCTCTCAATAAAATTGAGTTTAGTTGAAAGTCTTTTGCTGACAACACCTCAGTGTAATATGAGCATCGATCTTATATCGCTAATAGAATTTCCGTACATAATCAGAACAAACGAAATTCGATTCTCTGTGTTAAGTAAGATTATCCAAGCGAGGCAAATTAAATTGCGAATCGAGAAGAGATGCTTGATTGCCGGAATGAAATTCAACATCTTGAGCTGGGTAATCTGTTTAGAAATAGATCGAATCGCGTAAACAATACACGGAAGAAGGCGGCGGTGGCGCGAGCACAGACGCATCGTACTGGTATTTTTATCATCACAAATGGTTCATCTGAACGAGTATATTTTGTTTTTAAAATCAAAATATTCAAACAAGTGCGGTGATATGCTATCGAATTCAAGTTTATAAAGAGAGCGAATGCTGCTCATAAACACAATACAAAGCAAATCATCCATCGGGTCCTGTGGCGCAATGGATAACGCGTCTGACTACGGATCAGAAGATTCCAGGTTCGACTCCTGGCAGGATCGATTTTTTTTCAGCGTCTTTTTTTGTTTGAAGTTTGCTTCGACTTTCTAAACATTGCAATCGAATAAAATACAATTAAAAAAATCCCAAAACTATTGTTTTGGAACCTTTGAATAACAAGCAGGTTGTTCTTTTTAGTACAACTCCTGAGTTGAATACCATGTGTCCATTGCACATGTTGGTTTCAATGTTTCTTTTTAAATTACAGGTTTCCTGTCGATTGGTAGTAACGAATTTCTTCCTAACAAGCAGTATATTTTCCTATATTTGCTACGTAATTCCGAATTCGTCTCTTTCTGACATGACCTTCTCTTTTCCACCGAAGCTTGGCATCTTCGCGGCAATGAACGTCTGACTACGAATCAGAATATTCCGGGTTCGATTCCTGGCAGAGTCGGGGTTTTCTGTGTCATTTTTTTTTTTAAACTTCGACCTTGTAAAGGTCAATATTGCAATTGAATAAAATAATTACAATTTACAAAAAAGAAGTAAAAGAAGTGGAGAATTTTTTTTAATTAAATACAAAGCAACCCATTCCATCGGGTCCTGTGGCGCAATGGATAACGCGTCTGACTACGGATCAGAAGATTCCAGGTTCGACTCCTGGCAGGATCGATTTTTTTTTCAGCGTCTTTTTTTTTACAAACTTCGACTTTCTATAAATTAATATTGCAATCGAATAATCGGTTGTTCTTTTTGGTACAACTCCTGAGTTGAATACCATGTATCCATTGCACAATGCACATGTTGGTTTCAATGTTTCTTTTTAAATTACAAATTTCCTGTTGATTGATAGTGGTGAATATTCTCCTACCAAGAATTTTCCTATATTTGCTAGGTAATTCGTCTCCTTTCTTTATGCCATTATGTGGTCTAGTGACAGGATCGGAAATTATTTTTCTTGTTATTTCGCTAGTTTTTTTCCTGATCAATCGCATTGCTGTTCAAATATTAACAAGGATTTCGTTGAAAATAGATTTCAATATTAAAAAAAGATTTGAATTGACAGGATTGGTACATTTTTAAGAGAAAACGCGTTCACCATTTTGCTTTGAAAATACAACTAATTTATAAAGCGATTTGCCGTTCATTTGCTTTACCACGAATCACGATCAACATCTCAATGTCATTAGTTTCCTCTTAACTTGAACTCGAATTTTGCCGAAGTTGATTCTGGTTGTAATTATGCTTTACGAGAAAACAACCTCAATTGAATAAGACATTTAAACGACTCTGAATTTCGAGTTCTCCTACGCTGCACGACCTGAAATACTGAAAGTTATTAGAACGCAAAGTCGCGATCTGACCGTGCTTCACTCAACGCAAGACGATAATTCATCTTGAGCATTGCAACGTCCTGGACTGTGAAGTAATTACTCGGGTTAAGCCAGTTCAAATGTAAAATCAGACCCCAATGAGTAGATAGTCTCGCCGTTTATAGCCCCATTAAGCAGCCGACTTCCGCCTGTATTCAGAATAATCAATGGTCGTTCAGCGTTCTTCCAAATAGTTTGCACCGATTTTACTGCCACTTTCACTTCATTTCTCCGACAGTCTTCTGTACTGCTTTCGTCAGTTGAACTTATTACAGCCGAGTTGAGTCACCAGTCAATTGAAATGCCTTAATTCAACAATCGTACAAATAACGCAGAACTTTGCCCCAAAAGTGCTGCGACAGGATGGCTCCCAAGGTTTTGTTCCCCAAAGAAAGTGTGCATTACCCAAAAGGGGTAGTCGTAGCTCGGAGGTACTCCTTGAAACGGTGACTCATGGAAAAATTTTCTTTTGTGGCTTCAATTTCAGTTTTTGCCAATCTCAATGCTTTCCCAAAGTGTCACCATGCTGGCGGGAGAGGTGGGCGCGATCGAATCGAGTCCCCATCACAATCTAAGAAATAAAACAATGTTTCACACGATTCAAACGATTTCACGTCTTTATTTTCTTTTTGTTACTTTGTAATTTTTCTCGCTACAAATTAATAAAACCGCAAGTTTCATGTAATTCGAAATGTTTTTTAATTTGCATTTTTTGCAGCTAAACAAATGTTGTTGAAATAATTCTGTATAAAAAAAAGCAATGATTTATAAACTTTTACATTGACAAGACGTAAAGAATTAAAGAATCGCTTCTTGTTGTTCCAGTTTCATTACAGATAAATAAATTTTGGGAAAACTCATTGATTTTTTACAAAGGCGAATCGGCGCCAATCTCGTCGCATATTTTAGGAAAATGGTTTCATTTTTCAGAAGAAGTGAGTATGAAGTTATTGTGGAATTGAATTAAATGAAACAGTAAAAATAAATTAATTTTTATTCACTTTATGATTTTTTAAAGTAAATTCTTGAACTGACCATTATGTTTGTAATATTGATCTCAAATAAAATAATAAAAGGAGAATGACATTTTTTGTTAGGTAGGTACCTATTTGAAAAAAGATAACAAATCTTCAATGTGTATTTATTTAAACAAATTTTCCACTTCTTTTACTTCTTTTTTGTCGCATCTGAAAACAATTGCCATTAAGTTTTCAGTCCTTCAAGTGTAATCAAAATAATTAGTTATTTTCCAGAACCGTTACTTTTTTTTGTGACGCGTCTTGTCGGCAAAACCACGCAAAACTTTGAATGGAAATCCTAACAAAATATGTCTACAATTCGAAGGATTTTCCTTATCTCTCAAAAACATTCCCCCTCCGATATGAATCCATGAATACCCCATGGTTTGCTGAATTCACTATTTATAATCCTTTTCCCGTTAGATCAAAATGTTCGTTCCCTTGTTCGACCCCACATCAGTTCGCCATGAATGCAGTGCAGGGTATTATACATTTTGAATAAATTTTTGCCACTTAATCACTATTTGAAATGGGTCAACCGTGAAAGAGTTGATCTGGAGCTGGTCTGGCATGGTGGTCACAGTTGGAGCTTCAGTCTCCAGTTCAAATGGAGCCTTTGTCTGGGAACGGAAGTCATTCGACAGAGTTCTTGTCTATGACGGATACTCAGCCCTCGTTTACTAGCGAGGAGGAGAAATTCTGTGCCGATGAATACATCCTGAGAAATTTACGTGTTAAATGGGATTTAAAAACCCATGAAAAAACAAAGGGACTATGGAAATGAACAGCAAGAGTCAACAGCACCAGAAGTGGGTTGTCCAATTCCTTTCCCCGTGCAATCGCTCATAAATTATGCACAAATCTTCCAGTTTGCGCCTCGAACACCGTCAGGCAAACTGAGTTCCTCAAATTCAAATGAGACGCCTCATCGGATGTTGATCTCCGAGATGTTGACACCCACCCTTCTTATATAATACAGCGCAGATGCCGTTATTTATAATTTCCGCACAATGTCATGCATATGCTAATTAGTGATAGATTTCATGCATTCACTGTCAGATCGTGATTCGATTCGATCACTCGATTCACGGTAATTTGCTCAGGTAACACAATCAGGTGGCTGCCGACGGCCCATTCGGAATTACTAATTAACAGCTCTTGTGAAAGAAATGCCGGTGGGAAAATGTAATTCCGGCCGTTAAATGGCTTGATTTCAAAATCTATCTAAGCTATGGAAAATGTTGATTGTTTTTAATCGCTTTTCCAAATAACTAATCAACATTTTTGTTCTTGTGAAATCCTTAAAACTTTTCAGCAGAATTTCAAACCAGTATCTGTATCTCGAACGACAAGAATTTCAATTGGATTAGTTACGAATGCAATTTACTATGTAATCAATTTATAAAACTATAATCAGCGGATAAATGAATTGAACATATTTAATTATTTTGGAAAATTAGGTGAAACTTTTAATTTTCCCCGTTGCCAATAATCATCGCTAAACTGAATACAAAATGTGCGTTTTCCTGTGTCATTTGGAGCAGCTTTGCGCATTTGAAGCATATTGTTACTTATTCCGAAGAAATATTTCAAAAACGTCTTCAATTGCGACATGGAATCGGAAAATTGATCTTCACCGTTCAAGAATCCGGTAAACTGCTCCACATGTGAAATACTTTTCTCGCTAGTTAACTTAGAAAAATGTTTCATATTTATTTTTCTGTCGTTCAATGCTCTGCACGATTTCTTTCAGGTGAAATAATAATAACATTTTCCGTTATTTTTCGAGTAGTTTAACTTGTCCTAGAAACTCACATTGATGTGCAATTATCAAATCAACAGCAATGTTTCTTCTAATACACCAATAGGTTTTTAAGACGTGGGAATTGTTCGAAGTCATCACAAGAGGAATTTGTGTTGTTTGAATGATGTCTTAATCAGTGCTCGAATGATGAAATCCTTTTTTTAGTTAATGGTAGCAAAATCTCGAGCAAAACCCCTGTGGTGGCGATCTAAAAAACATCCTCGCGGAGTTTTTCACTCGGCAAGTACTTCTCCATGGCTCTTCCTTTTGCGATTTATTCCGCCATCATAATCTCGGTTAATTACAAAACCCCGACATCCTTCTTTGTCCCCGCCCGGCACCCACTCATTAAAACGCTCCGCAGGTAGATTTCAGCTTTCGTTGGATTGATGATTATCAGGTATGACTGCATTTGGTCAGGGTCAATACAGATATTGATTTTTAAGGTGATTAATGACGTGCACCGCGCAAGCACAATTGACGCTGTTGAGAGTGTGTTCTAGATTTTTTTTGCTTGACCCCATTCCCCGCATCTTAGCAGAGAAAGCGTTCCAAGCACTCCACCAGTAGCTTGAGTCTGTCGACGCACTGCCCTTCTTTGCGGTCTCGATGCAAGTCATGCCAACGGCGCAATTAAGCCACTCTTGCTCAATGCCAGAACCGCGATGCAGGTTCAGGGGTGTGTCAGAATTGTTTCAATTAGCCCAAATGCGTGAATGGATGCTTTCAAAATGTACAACACCTCGCCAATTTTTCGATGTGACATTGTGATTGTTAATGAACCTTGAATCCCCCGCGAAATCCGGCGCTTTTGTGTATTAACAATGAAACCGTTTCTCTGTTCGAATGTTGCCAGTGTTTCGAGGCACCCCAATGCGAAAATAATTCTGCCCCTATGGCATTGTACCTACCGATTTGAAATTGTACAGCATTCCCCCTGGCTGGCATTGAAAAAACCTGAACAGGGATTAGTGAAAAGCGTCATTCGCGGTGATTAGATTCAGAATCCACTGATCTGTCGCGCAGACCGACCGCGACGAACAGGCAAAACTAAGAAGCCGCGATTCTATAAAGAGCGCCCAGCTTGGTGCCAACGGGTATCTGGGAAAAGGAACAGACCGAGACACGCAGCAAGGGTTCTAGAAGGCAGATGTTTCGGTTGGCTGAATCGAGCCGAGGCATTCCGATGGGCTGCACAAGGAGGAAGTGCATTGTCCGAGCCCGCGGTGCAACTTGCCAGAACCGATTCCATTTTCTTGCTCTTCTTCTTCAACAGCCTCTCGATAATAAATTGCCCCAAGATCGCTCACGATGATGAATTGAAATGGCAGCGATGCAATTTTATTTGCACGTCTGCGAAATTAATTTACGGACGGCCGTTGCAGGAGTTCTCAATCAGATTAGCATCGATGCGGTAATTAAGTGGGGAATTAAATAATTAATCACTCGCGAACGACAGAAAATACAGGGCAAAAATTCAACGCACCTATTTACCGGAGAGTTCTTATGAGGGGATGTAAAATGGCTGCTGGGAAAAATCCTATGAACGGGTGGAATTGCTGCATTAATTTAAATACAAAACATGGAGAAGAGAATACAAAGTTTGTGTGATTTGATTACATGTCTTTTTAATGGATGTTGTTAAATTTAACAACGATATAATCTTATTACAGCAATTATGATTTGATGATCGTTATTATGCTAATAAATCGAACGAATAATGGAGCTTAACAGGCGTAAATATAATCGATCCATTTTGCAAGTCATGCACTTAAGTATTTGATTACTGCAATCAAAAATAAACTTGAAATTGTAAATAAAATTTGTGATCTCTTTTCCATGATTATCAAAAATGGTTTTTTACCTTTATCACAATGTTTCATCATAAAAAAGATATAAGCATTAAATTAAAACTGAAAGGAAATGTATTGGAACATGTTGCACAACACTGCTATAAAAATATGCAAATAATTTTTTTGTCAACCTCTACGAATAGCCCGAGCCCCGAAATGCACCCAACCAAAAAACCTGCAACTCACACAACGTAAACCGATTATAAAGATACTGATGTAAGGTTACGTTCGAATTTGGGGTACATTTCATGTTTGTCCATGTGTAAAACTACTTAAGAACAGGGCGTCGGAAAAGACTCGCACGTTCATGAAACGCACCCTGCACATTACAAGAAGACATGAAAGTGCTTATTTTGAAGCTTGGCCCGAATGTATTACGTCTCTTGCACCCTATGTTTACCAAAACAATTAATCCGTAAACTTGCATGCGTCAAAAAGCTGCTAAGAAGCTCATTTTTGCAAACGTATTACGATTCTGAAGATATTTGCATATTTATTCCAAAAGTCCAAGGATCTGTTACATGTGAACACTTCACAACTACGGAAAAACCTTTAATTTTGGTTCACTCCCTTGTTTACACGACTCTCACTTTTTATTGTAGGGTGAATTTTCGAAGATCCTGACACCCTCCTATTTCGAACAAGTCATCAGTACTTGCAGCAAGTGCACATGTCGGCAATATGATGGCTGCATTGCGTGCTTTGCGGTTACAAGCTGCGACGTAAATCCCCAATACCTCGACGGTCGCCATTATGCGATGAGAATTTTCAATTTTATCGGTTGTCGTCAAATTACAATATTTTTTTCCACAACACTTGGCAGAAAAGTAACGCAAGGCTTCCATGGAGGGGAGGGAATGGAAGGTAGACGATGCTGCGATGCCGCGCAATCGCGAACGCCTTTGAGCACCCAACTTGGGTATTGGTGGGGTGTGGCGTGTCAAGCTATTAAGCAATTGTCAAATTAGATCAGTGATGGGCAGGCCTATGCCCGCGGGCACTCCAGCTTTTAGAGCTTTGAATATGTACACGAGCAGCTCGCAAGTCGAGAGCGCATCATTCGGCCGCCGGCCGTCATGCGAGCAGGACTATGCTTCTTTTCGCTTTGCTTTCGGTACACTGTAAATTTGAAGTCATTTTGCCATGTGGCTTCACTTTTACATGATAGGTGACGTCACCAAAATTAACAGTGTAAAAAAGGCCGGAGAGAGCTTTGAAGAGCTTTTACACAATCACATTTTGAGACTGTGGTTGCATGCCCATCCCTGAATTAGATGCTACATCGCGTTCTTCGGGGAACTTTTGCCTTGTAGCCCCAACCCCACACCCCCTGACAACCAGTGTTGGTGTTTCAATACCAGTGGCGTAGTATCGCATTCTCCCGCGCACGACAAGTGAGCAGTATTTTGTAATAATGGTCGGAGGAAAAAAGTGAAATTCAAAGAAATTACGGCGATTGAGGTTTATTCCTCAATTGTTCTCATGAATATGCGCTGAACTAATTATTATTAGTTCCGAAGCGGACTGCATGAGCCGTGAATTTCATCTCTGTAATTGCATAAAACTTTTCTGTTTGGAGCGATTGATTTTCCTAATTGACTTTCCTTGAGCGGATGTACCAATCATCAAGAGCAGCAGCCATTGCTGCATTTTCCTGCTACATTTTTCCAGGAGTACGAACGTCCGTCCGGTGCTTGGAGACATGAAAAAATAGTCTCCGGAATTTCCTGCTTATGTCAATAAATGTCATCAGCGCCATCATGGAAATGCCCAGACTTTGGAGTCCTTTCTATTTCTGTTGGCACAAACAAGCATGCAAGGAAGTCGACAATTCCAGACGGCAAATTTCTTGTTCACCTTGTTTTGTCTACATTACGCATTGTCTCATCAAGTCATCACGTGCATCCTTTCTTCTCCATTTTCTTCCGAAAACCGTGCTTGTCTATGATTACTCCTTCTTCCATTTTCAATTATGGCGGCAATCGTTCTATTTCCGTTTCCCTATATGTCCACCCTTCCAATAAATCATGATCCGCAGAGGTAAAAGGATAACTTGTTGCCCGAAAAACTATTCTACAATCTACTCCTTTGATATCTCCACTCCCCAGGCAACTCCGGAACTTGTTTTATTCAACAAGTTTTTTTCGCGTTTTGTTTCTGTCGGTACTCGTTATTATGTTTTGTTTTGTTCACATACTCCTCAGGAAAACTTAACCTTGGTCTTTCAATAATCTTCGTCTCTCCAGTCGATGAGTCCTTTGACGGGTTAATTACTCTACACCCACCAGACCGACATGAAAGGTTGCAAGAAGTTCAATGTCAACTCACGGAGCTGCAAAGTATTTGAGTGAGTGGCATAAAAGAGACGTAGAGGTATTAATGTGATTTACGGGAATGTAATTTGTCTATAAAAAGGTAAATGACTATTTTAATTTACATAAAACATATAATTACTCCATAAAGACGAATGTTTTATAATATTTCAAGTTAGACTGTTTCATTGCATCAATTGCAGTTGTTTGGTCTTTTTGTAATTCCTCTGTGACTTTGTACGATGTTGATTGCAATTAACGATGACGAGAAAATATAAAATTGTGATAATTTAATTACAATAAATTAATCGATGGCAATATTGACCTTTACAATGTCGAAGTTTAAAAAAAAAATGACACTAAAAACCCCGACTCTGCCAGGAATCGAACCTGGAATATTCTACTCCGTGGTCAGACGTCCATTGTGCACGAACACAAAATGATGCCAAGCTTCGGTGGAAAAGAGAACGTCATGTCAGAAAGAGACGAATTCGGAATTACGTAGCAAATATAGGAAAATATATTGCTTGTTAGGAAGAAATTCGTTACTACCAATCGACAGGAAACCTGTAATTTAAAAAGAAACATTGAAACCAACATGTGCAATGGACAAATGGCATTTAACTCTGGAGTAGTACTAAAAAGAACAACCTGCTTGTTAATCAAAGGTTCCAAAACAATAGTTTTGGGATTTTTTTAATTGTATTTTATTCGATTGCAATGTTAGAAAGTCGAAGCGAACTTCAAACAAAAAAAGACGCTGAAAAAAAATCGATCCTGCCAGGAGTCGAACCTGGAATCTTCTGATCCGTAGTCAGACGCGTTATCCATTGCGCCACAGGACCCGATGAAAGTAGTGCTTTAAATTGTGTTTATCAGAAACATATGTTCACTTTCAACATTCGAATAAAATCGTTACTATCCTCTTCAAGCAATAAGATATGATAGTTATTTATAGAAAAACTAGTTGAAGAATCTCTCACAAAGCCCCAAAATACCTCTGCCTCTGCCCACCTTTCTGGTGTGATTGCACTTGGATGTTTCTTGTTGTCTTTAGCCAAAAAAAAAAACGCTAGAGCTTTCTTTGGTTGCCCGGCTGAGAATAGTGAATTCCTCAAACTTCAAAGACTCGCGTGAGAATTTTTTAGTGCTCCGGCATTGAACTTAATTTCGGAAGCATGGTTTTCTTTTTTCAGCACTTGCTTGTGTTTACAAACTGCCAGCGAGTTTTCTGAGTTCAGTTGAATTAGCACCACATCTTCCTGGGCAACCAGTTTCTTTAAAAGAGTGCACTTCTGTATCTAGTCATGAAGCTCCTTTCGAAATTGAAAAGGAGGAATTATTTTTTTCTAAATAGAAAGTGATCATTTAAAAATAAGTTTTAGAAAAATATATTTTTAATACGTTTAGTTAGGAAGATATTTCAGAGATTATTAAATAAAAGAAATTAGATAGTTTAATTATATTATATTCTCCTTTGTTAAGGAAAAGAGCTCGATAATGATTTAATTGCACCTGAGAGGAATACTATTCAAATTTTGAGAACGCTTCCATGTAAGGCAAAGTACGTAGTTAAATTCGGCGACCTAAAAATTTGCTGAGCACAATAGTTACTCGCGCTGGAAAGCGGTCATCATTTCCCAAATTTCCCCAAACAATAGGCTTCCACTATAAATTGCTCCAATGTTTCAATTCACTTAGATGTCAAAATGATGAAACTCTTTGCATTCCACGTCGCTCCACCTAAATAATAGAGCCCACCGCCCGCTGATGTCACTGTTTCAGTGTTTCCTTTGTGAAGGAGGCGTGAGAAATCCCAGAGCAGGTGAGGCTGGGTTCACTCGCAAGCTGTATAAGTCGAATGATAAAGGTCACTCGTAGTGGAATTAATTACCCGACAGGAATAGAGGAACATCCCTATATGGGGATAGGACGATGAATGGAATTTTCCGTAATTGTTCATTTAGTAAAGCACCACCTGCTTACACCCGCTGAACAGCCACAATTGTTATTTGGTTTACGCGAAGGGTTGAGAGCACAACAAATTCGAAGTCGTTGACTTTTTGCCACGGTCGCCGGTAGTTTTCACTGAATGGAAAATGTGTAAGCAGGTTAACGAGGAGAAACTCACAGACCCCAGCCCACAAGTCTGCCTGACAACCGGAAGCACTAAATAATAAGTCCAGGAGGTGCCTCCTGAAAGGAAACGGGGACAATGCTTTCGCTCCTCATAGAATAGACACATTCACGGAAACAATATGAAAGGCGATTGTACGATTACGTTAAACTGTGTTTTACAACTTTACCTGCGAGAAGGGAATTTTGCATGCTTCACCAAGTGAATAAAAAGTTCCGAGCAACAATTCTAAATCGCCTTAGAACAATTAGCCCCGGGCCAACGACCTGAAGAAAAGCAACTAGTCTGGACATTGGTCAACAGGCTCCCACACGACACAGATTGGTTTTGCTTTAGTTCACCTCGCTTAGTCTTTATAGTTTTGGTTGAAGGAAATGAAGGATGTGTAATACTTGTAGGAAATAGTATCGAAGGCCCCACGGAATAATTAAAAAGGTTCGGGGGATCATTAACGAGTGGGAATTGAACTTTAGCTTGGTGACGACATTCTTACGAACCCCGGTTGAGCAACCCTCAATAGAAGGCAGGGGCTCGCGTGTTTGTTTTACTTCATATAGGACATTAAATATACTGTCGCTAGTGTCCTGCATGCAGGTCGTGTGTAGGACAATGAACAATAATAGTTCGAAATTATTCAACAAAGGATATTTTATGTATAACTAGTAAGGAAGCAATTGGTCACACCAATTACATAATACCCTAGATGAAGGAAAATACACTCATTCTCTGTAAAAATCTAGATATCCATTTTTTTACGCAACTAAGGCTAGTTGTCCGCGACTACTTAATTTAATAGTAGGTACTTAGCAAGAGCTTTAATTTAATATCGCAAACGGGCGAAATACCCCAAAGCAGATTGCTACTACCCCCACCCCCACAACCCCCAAAAACGCAAAACAATTTACCGCAGCGGAAGGATTTCCATTCACTCATTCTAAATAAAAAAAACCCCATGTTCACTTTTACTACTTTACTAGCGAAATTTTCTTCCATTTCTATAATTTTAATGTCGCGTAAAAAGAAACCGTGTAAACAAAATTTCTCGCTTATATTTAATATTGTAATACGTATTTATAAGAATATTTAACGAAAGAAATTCGAAATGTAAATATTTAGTACACAAAATCAACATTTTTGTATAAAAATGATTCAGGCTTATATGGTAACACTAAGGAGTTGCCCGATTTTGCTCATGTTCGAACTTAACCGCACAAGTTTAACGAAATATTATTGTACCAAATTTCAATTCT
Organism: Leptogaster cylindrica; assembly: GCA_963082835.1. Taxonomy (NCBI): domain Eukaryota; kingdom Metazoa; phylum Arthropoda; class Insecta; order Diptera; family Asilidae; genus Leptogaster; species Leptogaster cylindrica. Next base: position 19,495,959 of record OY720105.1, on the reverse strand, counting down.
CTAGCTACACAACCGTTCTCGAGTTATCGTCTTGCAATACAGACAGACAGACGGACATGCATAAAACGGTTTCTTTTCACTTCCCAATCATTTTTTACACAATATTCAGATTATAGATATGGAAGAAAAGTTTGGCAGTTTTAGGGTGGTAAACGAGGATGGATGTACATGGGGTTTTTTGATTTAGAATGAATGAATGGGGATCTCTCCCGTGGGGTACATTTTTTTTTAGGTTTTTGAGCTTGTGGGGGTGGGGGTGGTAACCATCTCCCTTGGGGTTGTCCAATTTGGACCGTGTGTTATATCAAATAAAAGCCCTTGTCATGAGTACTATCAAATGGCATTTTTTTCTTCAAAGGTCTTTCTTCTAGTACGTCTAATGAATCTAGTACGTCTAGATTTTTATATAGAATTAGTATACTTTCTACAATTAGGGTATCACGTAATTAGTATGACCAATTGCTTCCTTACTACTTTCTATCACCATTATTTCTTGACGTTGCAAACGCTCGCCCAAACCTAATATACCCTACATCTAGGGTATAAAAAGTATTAAAAACATACAACATACTTGAGGTAAAACTGAGGGGGTTATTGCGAGAGTCGATTCTACATGTATCGACTCGACTTGAGTCGATTCTACACGTAAAAGTCGCGGTATTGCGGATGTGCATCGACTCGATGTTTTGTGCTGCCATATAAAAGTCAAGAGACAGCTGTCACTTTTGGTTTTGAAATCGTGGCGGCTGGTTGTAATTTGTGACAAAGTCTGTGTTTTGCAGTGAAAATATATAAAGAAATACTTTAAAACACTGATATTGTGTAATGAGTTTATTGTGGAATATGTTTGTTGACGAATTAGCGGATGAGTCCAGGGAGCAGATAATTTTAACTTTCAGAACGCGCAGAAATTTAAGGGATGCTTCAAATTCTCTTGAATAGGCTGAGATAAGGCAAGAAATTTTATAAAATGAATCAACATTTAATGTAAATATAACTGAAATATAATAATATTTCAGCTTTAAGAAAACTTTTCGACTGACAAAAGATGTTTTCGTTATTTTCTTGAACGAAGTGATTCCAAAACTACGGGAAGGGCAACGAACGTCGCCGATTCCCAATGTAATAATTGGCATGTTTTCTGCGCTTTTGTGCCCAGGGTAGCTATTTGCTTGCTTTGGGTCAGTCCACTGTGTCGCTCATATTAACCAAAATGTTAAATGTTTTTGAGCGGCACATTTATCCGAAATGGATAAAATTAAACTATAACATTAACTTATATAATAAATTAAACAATGTAAAACTATTAAAAAATTTAAGAGCATTTAAAAATGCCTTAAAAAACAAAAAAAAATATTATTTTAATTTTTTTAGAAAAGACAAAAGGTCAAAATTAAACTGTTTTGACAGATTTTACCAAAGTCCACATGAAATTGTCAGTCGACTAGAAAAGTCTACCAAATCGATTAAAGTCGATACCAAGCGACTCTCGCAATACGGTTACTTGTGATTCTACGAAAAGTCGATATGAAGCGATTCTCGCAATAACCCCCTTATATTTACATTTTACATAATATGTTTAATTTTATGTACCTACCTATAACCTATATATGTACTTTAAATTATTTAAAAAATCATAAGGATGCTTGTATTCGTTGATTGAATATGGTAAAAAGGTCCATGGGCATGAAGCACGGCTCTAAAATTCGTTTAACCCTTGTGTGAGCACCCAACTTTACCAACGTTGTTTAGCACCCAGGGTACCTGGGTGCCCACTTACCATTGTTGTAGCTCGTACGAAAGAAAGAGAGAGCGAGAACGCTAAACTAACCTAACTATCGCAGATTCTCGCCTCCTTTCTTGTTTCTGTGCAATAGTCATTTAAAAAAACCTAGAAAATTCTCGTAATGCAGTTAGAGAAATTACCAGGAAAAACCCTAATAAAAGTCATAGTCTCGATTGCACCCTTTTATGGTTGCAGTGGAATGCTAAGTATTTCCTCGGAACCTAGGTAAACCTGTAAAAGACTGGGAGTGGAAGTGAAAGAGCAAAGAATTCGGGAAGTTGCGACTAAGGATATCTGAAAATGGATTAGCATTCGATCGTAAGGTCTCATGCCTAATTGTGTGAAAGTGGAATCCTTTGACGGAAAAAATAAAATTGTATTACTACTGAATTGAATACTTTAAAGTTATGGAGGAATTACTATCGAGGGCTGAATTTTCAAGGTTGAGTGATATAGAGAAAGAAGCCTATTTGAACGCGATACTAGGAGATATAGACAATGAGTCAAACGTGGCATCGGACAGTGAGGACGATGACTGGCTACCGGACAGAAATCTGCCCGAACATGCGCCTTCTGACACGGAGGAACCTGAGAATGAACCTGTTGTTCAAGAAGATGCTGAACCATCTACTTCAGAATATGACGCAGGCGACGAAAGCGCCGAAGAAGACGACGAAGCTGAGGCTGAAAGCAGTGACAGTGAAATAGAATATCAAATGGATGCTGCAACAAACGCTTACATAGCGAAAGATAGGACAATATGGAATGCGGCGCCACCTCATCAACATCAAACTCCAGTTTACCAAGTAGTACGTCAGCGTAGTGGTCCTCATAGCAGCACCGCAACACTTTCCGTAAAGGAAACATTCAAAAAGATATTTACCGAAGAAATGGTGGACATTATAATTCGCCACACCAACAAAAAGGCTGTGTCAATCTATTCAGCATTCAATGCAGCGCATCCAGATTCGCAGCGAAAGTGGAAGCCTGTAACTATAGAAGAAATGTATTCTTTTATGGCTATATTAATTTGCTCTGGTGCAAATAATTCTAATGTCGATCACACAACTGATATGTGGCATTCCAACTCATATCCACTGTATCGAGCGACAATGGGGTTCAACCGATTCCAAAGCATCATGCGTTTCATTAGATTTGACGATGCTAATACACGCCAGCAACGTATAAAAGAGGATAAAGCAGCTGCGATCCGTGATCTCTGGACAATGCTCAACGCAAACTTATCTAAGATGTACAAGCCGACGGAGAATTTGACAATCGACGAACAACTGTATCCTTTTCGCGGTCGGACAGGATTTACGCAATATATTCCTTCGAAGCCAGCTAAGTATGGCATCAAAATTTGGTGGGTTTGCGACGCTGAAAATTCGTATCCCTTGCAAGGCATCATTTACACGGGAAAAACAGGCAACGTTCGAGAAAGAAACCAAGGAGAAAGAGTGGTAAAAGAACTAGCGGCCGCGTACCGAGGCAGTGGAAGGACTATTTGTATGGACAATTTTGGTTTATTATTTTCAATAATAAACCTATGTAATCGAACACGAAAAAAAAAATTATAACCCCCCCTGAAATTTTGTCAGTTTACGTTTTGAGATATGTAGATTTCAAAAAACGAATAAAAAAAAATCCGTCCGTCCGCCGTCCGCCGTCCGCCGTCCAGGCTTTTTCTCGGAAACTACTGGAGATAAATTAATTAAATTTGGTTCAAAAATCAAGTGACATCTGACAACGGTCCTAACAGCTCGTGGGTCCGATCGACGTATTTTGAGGGGGGGAAATTGAGGAACCAAATATTGAAAAAATCATATTTCCGAAACCGTTCAAGCTTTTTTCATAAAACTCGGAATATACAATGCTCTAATATTACTCAATAGAACACATTTTATTGTATGGATTTATATCAATTGGTTTTTGAGTAATAGAATTTTGAAATTTTTAATCTCCATAAATTATTCCATTTGTTGGTGGATCAAAAAACGTGAAATCATTTCACATGATCACTACTGCCATCTAGCCGTGACTTGAAAAATGTCACATTTTTTGGAAATAATAAACCGTTGTGTAAAATTTGCAGTGTTTTTTTACAACTCTACCTCTCGCTAAACACTTACTTTCGTGGTGTATGACTTTAGTTGGTACACTAAAGAAAAATAAACCATACATTCCCAGTGTTATGGCACCGAACAAATCGAGAGAACTATACTCTTCTGTGTTTGGATTTCATGAGAAAGTGACGCTATGCTCGTACGTGCCAAAGAAGAAAAAAGCAGTTATTCTGTTATCAACTCTGCACTCCGACATAGCCGTGAACGATGATGCTAAGAAAAAACCCCACATTATTAATTATTACAATAAATACAAAGCTGGCGTCGACACCATGGACCAGATGATCACGAGATACACTACGCAACGTCGCACTTTGAGATGGCCGGTAGTTATGTTTTTCAATATGCTAGACGTTAGCTCACTAGCTTCGTACATAATTTATTATGAAAACAATAATATGGTACAAAAAAGAACTAACCGACGGCGGCTATTTCTGCGCCAATTGAGCCAAGAACTAGCCGAACGACAAATGGAGGATCGATATCGAAATTTGCAGGTGATACGAAATTACAGCACCAAGATCGCCATTGAAAGTGTGATCGGGCGGCCAATAACACATGTGGAGGCGCCTCCTGGACCTGCAGTGGAACGCGATGCAACTGGAAGGAAGAAAATCACTGGGTCCTGCCACATCTGTTATAAACAGACAAACAAGCGGAGGAGAAAAACACGGAAGACCTGCTTCCAATGCAATAAGCCTGTTTGCGATGAGCATGCAATAACTCTAACAAAATGTAAAGAATGTAATCCATAATTTTTTTTATATAAAAATTAATTATTAATATATTTATTTTTGTTTTTATGAATCAAATAAATTAGTAAAAAAACAAATAAACCAGTCAACATTGAATTTTGTTATGCTGGGTACCCGGGTACCGCGGGTGCTTCCAAGACGTATGTAAACTTTAAGTATCATTAGTTTTATTTAAAAAAAAAAAATCCAAATTTCCAAATACATCATTTGCTTAGTATTGAGTAAAATAACGACGATCTATACGTTCCAAATAATATTTTTATTTTTACTCCACTTACAAGCAAAAATATGACATGGTGGACACCCGGGTACCCGGGTGCTCACACAAGGGTTAACTGATTTGCAGATGGACATAAATCTGTACAAACTGTGCGCGATTAGATATGTGAAAACATGCGCAAAAGAATTATCACTTTCTTCAGCAACCTCCAGTGGTTTCTGAAGTGCTGAACTATGACTATGCTGGCCAAGTATGGTACTCAAAAGTCACCTAATTTTTTCCTCGAATTTCACACCTCTTCAATTGCACACCTGGAACCTTGCTACGAAAATCTTTTCGCCGATGACTGCTGAGTCTTTGTGTGAATTGTTAAGTACCTGAAAGACGGTTTTGAAGGCTTGTAAAAGGTCATATGCCGCAGTTCGCGGCTTGTGCCTTCAGTGCGGAGAAAGTGCTAAGAAGTTGATCATTTCTTGCACCAGAGAAAACTTTACGCACGTACTTGAAAGGCACTCAAGGAAACGAGCTAAACAACGCAAGGCGGTGGCGGCACGAAGTCTTTCACTGTTTTTTGTCGTTGATCGGTTTTTGTCCATCGCCCCTTGTTCCTTCGCCTTCGCCAGTCTTTCACGCTTCATTAGGGCACTTGAGATGCGTCAAGATTACCCGCCCATTCTAGACAAGCAGCATCTCCGCTTCCAGGGCGATCCGATCCTCTGGGACCAACAGAATCCCCAGATGATGCGTTTTCAAGTACGTGCTTGTCCAACATTTAATGCATTTTCAATTAACGGCAAGACCGAGCTGGGCGCGAGTGAACTTCTTCCAAACACTTGTATTTCTTGGTCGAGTAAACAAAAGAACAATCTTGAAGATTAGCGCACGTGCGTGGTTTCGCATTACGCCATGTGCCAATCGATAATGGGACTCGCGGTCTGCAATTTCACGGTTAGATTGTTAGAAACTTCTTACAACGGAGCAAAAGCAACTTAATGGACAAAATAGACAGTTCCTTGAACTCTCTCATATCTTTAAAATTTAAATTATGTACAATGGACAATTTTGCCGGGAAAAGTAAATTTACATTTTTGTCGAATCTACCCTGTTGAACAAAGTTAATTATTAAATTACAGTCTTTGTATATTTTTCTAAATGGGTACATAGTTTCATGCATCTTGATTCTTTATTTAAAAATTCAGCTGGGAAGCTGCTACTGAAATGTATCATTGATGTGGAGCAGTCAGTGGCATAAAATGATAGAAATTACGTTTTCCAATAAGATAAATTTTAAAATTTGGAGGATTAATTTATCGTTAAAGTGAAAATAGAAAATATGAAAATAAAACATTAAGTATGAAAGATTAGTTTAATCAAGTCTCGACAGAGTTTCTTGATTGCAAATTTCCCACAACGATTCTAATTCCCAGAGATTATTACAAGTGCACATATTGAGCTCCATCCGATCCGAATGCGGTGGTAGTAGCCAGTAGGTTGATTCACTCGAAGCGAATGCTATGCGGATTGTGGGGTCGAGGCGTTCGATATAGTATAGCATGTGAGGTAGTATCCACCGGGGCTACAGAAATCTCGACACAGCAATCCGCGAATGCAAGGCAAGACAAGAACACGTCGTAATCCGCTGGGCAATAATGCTTTCTCTACGAAGCGATTACATTTGTTTTTATCGCTTTTATCGAAAATGTCGTTGACCCCTTACGAACACGCTGTCCCAGACTGAGTGGGTATTGTGCTTGAAGTCATCTTCAGGTTAACGAGTAAAGTTTGCTCAGCAATCCATATTTGGAGGAATTTTGACAAATTTAATAAAATATAGGAAAAGTATTATTTTTTTCAATTTGCCGGTCACTATCCCCTCCACCTGCAGATGCAATCAGAATATCTTCTAAACACAGATACGCTGCATACATTTGTGTGCACGAATTCGCCGCAATTTCTATACGTCACGTAAACAAATAATCGAATTCGTTCCACAAACGTCAAAATGTAAGGGAAACACGATTACAATTTACAACACCTATACAACAGAAGACCCCCAAGGCGACAGCAAAATAACCAGAGTCAAACACAAATTATTCACTTACCTAAGCAAAATAGTTCGTAAATTAATCCCGCAATCCAGTAAGTCGCACAGATCCACACAAAAATACACGAAACACAGCAGCACAAATTTGGCTTCCAAAACTTCCTTATATTTTACTTCATTCTCACTCACCGAAAGCCACAGGACAAAACACTTAACACACAAACATTAAGTGGGACAAACAATTTTCTTGTTGGAATCGAGACGACGGGGAAAGATCGCAAGCCAGAAACAATTTCAGCTGTTTATTACAACAGAGAAACTTATGATGGCGATTGTTTTCCGTAAATAAATTCTCGTGGTTTTGATTGCCACTAAGAAGAGAAAAAGAAAGTTCTTTCTAGATGTAGAAACGCGCCGAGAAATGTTACACTTTGGAGAAAGACGAAAACACGTCCTATTTCTTTAAATTTTTCCCACAAATGAGACTCACTCGAAAACTGAAAAGTCGAAAACCGAAAACGGCGAATTGGGAATTGGGATGTGCCAAATAGATAGCTGAAAAAGGGGAAATTTTGGCGGGGAAATGAGCGTTTCAATAGCTGAATAACGCACACAGTCACACTCTATTTCATTCTAAAAACAACAACATTTCCTTGGAAATGAAGCCAGAGCCAAATGATATTTACTCATGTTCGTTGAAGCATTTATTTGTTTTTAACATTCCTAAACATTTTGTCTCACCGCATTGAAAGCGCTCACATCAGGATTCAGGACTCAGCAAGATTCAGCGCTGTTCCTGAGTGCTGAATGCTATTGAATCTCTTCCGCGATAGAACAGTCACCTCGTAGACGCTAGCTGGTTGGAATCCCACTATTATTCTCACAGTGGTGGTTCAAACCCTCCGAATACAATTCGACTAGGGATGGGAAAAACTTACCGGCTTAAACCGAAAACCGGTGTTTTGGTTCGGTCAACCGGTGTTTTTTCGGTGATTTTTTTGGTTCGGTTTTCACCAGTGATTTTTTTTAATTGCAATAACCGGATAAAAAAAACCGTCAAAATAAGTTTTCTAAACAGAAAGAAAACATGATAATTTTTACACCTTCCGGTGACATTTTGCTTTTTAGAAAAAAAAAATCTAAATTGTAATTGAATTATTGATTGCAATGGATTTGAATTTGAAAACGCTGCCGCCAACGGCCTGCGGACATACACGAGAGGAAAGCAATCAGCAAATTTAAACTCATTATTAAACTCAAAAATTAAATTAAACTCAAAATTAAACTCAAAGCTTTTGAGCTTTAAAGCTTTAACCCCAATTTGTTATTAAAAAATTAAACAATAATCAATATTGAATATACATACATACTATTATACTTTTTTTGTAACTTAGGCGCTCCGCGCTTGGCTTAAAATTATAAATAATTAAAAAACTTTGGTTTTATTATAAGAGCTGCATTATTTTACTAGCGATCCCTGGAAATGTTTAGCTATTTTGGCTTTTGAATGAACATTGTGATAGTTGCCTTTTGATTTATAGTTGTCTTTGCAACTGAAGGAAATAGATATTTTTTTACAGTTTGTATTTGATTTGAGTTTTGAGTTTACCTTCAGGCTACAGTTGCTCAGCACCAGCTCCATATCTGCTATGCACTATGCAGCAGTAGCGAGCTTTTGGTGTTAAAAAAATAAAAGTTTTTAAAAAACACCGAAAACCGGTTATATGAAAAACCGGTGATTTAGAACGGTTTAAACCGCCCGGTTAAACCGCAGATGAAAAACACCGAAATAACCGAAAACCGGTTATTTTGGCAACAACCGCCATTCCTAGTTCGACTAAGGATTTGTTTTCTTTTGGAGAAATAATCAAAACTTTTTGTCAGTTGCCGTGACGGATTTGGTTAATTTTAAGCGCCCGTTCTCTTTTAATTGCAAGGCAATCACTGTGCAACAGCCAAAACTCAAATTGAGCAAACTAAACGATTCTAAGATAAAATTGGGCCGCTGAGCTCGAATTTTTCATCCGTTTTGCTGTAGGTCGTCAAAATTTTGAGATTTACAGTTCAAGGTCAACTGGACTGCCTTCGAAATCGTTACCTGTAATTCATTATTTTGAACTCCAATCAATTTTATGTCTTAGGCAAAGTTGTTCGTTATTTAATTCTACATATTTTTTATCACCACACCCCCCACCCGCCCCCTACCCTTAACCATTTTTTTCAAATTTCTGAAGAAGACATGCCGTACAGAGTGAACCGTTAGAAAAAATGCCAATGTTTTTTCGGAAGAAATATTCCTCATCTATTTTTAGGTGGGGTCTGCGAGCATCAAAATTCTCTCAGACCTAACCCTTATGGCAAAACTCCCCTCCAAAGTCAAGCATTCTGATTTTTGTTCACCTCTTTATGCCGTGAGGGGTAAGCGAATGCAATTAAACTTCATGTATGTTAGGAAAAAATGTTCCTTTTTGAAAATAAGATAGGGTCTACGAAAAAAAAAGTAACACCAGACCTATCACTATAAAAGACATAATAATAAAAGTACAAAAATCTTTAATTTTTTCATTCCTTATAGAAAGCAATACTTTCAAAGTAAATAAACTGAACTTTTTCACATAAAATTTAATAACTTAACTCAATAACTTAACTTAATGACTTAAATTCGAAATTTATCTTGTGAAAATAAAAACTTAACATATTGCCTTAACTCAATGACTTAACTTTAAAATTTTACATTTCATTATTCTTCTACACTAAAAAAAAATTTTTCATGCTATAATTCTTCTTCTATAAGGTTCCAGCACAAATCCGCAAGTAATGATATCAAGCTTCGCCCGACATGCAACTTTTCCAAAGGAGCAGCGGTTTGATGGAAACGCTCTCCATGTTATTCCGATTCGGTTCGCAATTGTTGTAGGCAGAAATTCAAATGATAGTGAAGGAAATGTATTTTTAAGGACATATGAACTCCAATTTCCTCAAATGCGCGTTTTCTGATCTCTTTTTTCCAAGAACACTTCACTTCGTTTAACGAAGACTGATGTGCATGTATACAATAAAATTTAATGGAAAATTTTGAAATATTTATATATGAATTGCTTATAAGCAAAGTAGGGATGGCGCTTCTTGCAAAAAAGCCGGTTTCAGTAATTTTGGGTTTTTCACTCCTAAGTTCAACCTGCAAATTCACTAATATAGACAAAAGACAAAGTAGGGGTATTTTTTTGTTTGTAGACCCTATCTTATTTTCAAAAAGAAACATTTTTTCCTAACATACATGTAGTTTAATTGCATTCGCTTACCCCTCACGGCATAAAGAGGTGAACAAAAATCAGAATGCTTGACTTTGGAGGGGAGTTTTGCCATAAGGATTAGGTCTGAGAGAATTTTGATGTTCGCAGACCCCACCTAAAAATAGATGAGGAAAATTTCTTCCGGAAAAACATTGGCATTTTTTCTAACGGTTCACTCTATACGGCATGTCTTCTTCAGAAATTTGAAAAAAAATGGGTAATGGTAGGGGGCGGGTGGGGGGTGTGGTGATAAAAAATATGTAGAATTAAATAACGAACAACTTTGCCTAAGACATAAATTTGATTGGAGTTCAAAATAATGAATTACAGCTAACGATTTCGAAGGCAGTCCAGTTGACCTTGAACTGTAAATCTCAAAATTTTGACGACCTACAGCAAAACGGATGATAAATTCGAGCTCAGCGGCCCAATTTTATCTTAGAATCGTTTAGTTTACTCAATTTGAGTTTTGGCTGTTGCACAGTGTTTTTGTTTACTTTACATTTTTCCCGCTGGGTTATTTTTATCAAAATATAAATGGTTATAAGTAAGAAGTAGTATTTGTTATTTAATATCACTCCCCTAACAGCCGGTCTTAACCGGTAATTTTTTTTTAAATGCAATTAATCTAGAAAAAAAGCCAAAACTAACATTGGAATTGAGGACGTTAAAAAAACTAGTAATTTTGAAGAAAGAAATCTAAACTGTAGGTACTAGTTGGCAGTCTGATGTTATGTAATATCAAAAATCAAATATCAAAATTCAAATATCTTCTTGTTCTGAAAACTGGGCAACTCTAGTCAAACGGTTTCTTTATTTCAGAAGTAGTTTCGACTATTATTGTTAAATATTTTCTTCCCTTCGTCGATTGAAAGTCAAATGTGAGTGTTTAAAACATTTATTTGGACCAAAACTTACACAAATGAAAACAAGCCCTGCATGCCGTTAGAGGCAGAGTTTCAGAATATGGCGATGCCTACGTCCCGACCTTTTCGTTACCGGCCTGAAACTGTGTAATACAACTCTTCTTAACGTACAAAAAGATGCTAATAGCAGTGATGACGAAGATAATGCCGACAGTGGTGCCGATTGCGATTGCCCTCATCTTCCGGGGCGACGGCATCGCCACCTCCACGTACTCGCTGGGCACTTGGTCGTCCGTGATGGAGAGCGTGAACACCTGGATCCTGTAGGTGACATCCTCCTTCAATTGCCGAATAATGTAGTGCGTGTTGGTGGTCTCGGCGGTGCCATGTAGGAGATGATCCGGCTGCTGCCACCACCGCACAATATACAGACGCAGTAAATCCATTCCATACTTTGGGGGTTCCCAGGACACCAAGAATCCGTCAGTCCTCTTTTCTGCTGTTAAGTTCCGCGGGGGGCCAATTTGTGTGAATGGCGCCAACGACTCTGGATACTCCTTGTGTGTGTCTGGATCTCGAGCTGTGCGGATTGGGGATTAAGGGAGTTTTAACTAAATTAAAACACTGCACAAGGAGCACCTCACCTTTTGTGGCAAACCGGAACAGTTTGCTGAACATGCCATCGCCGTACCGGTCCTGGCTGAGTACCATGAACTCGTACTCCCGCCCGGGGATCAGGTTGTTGATTGTCGCCTCCATCACGTTCTTCGAAAGGATTCGCATCGTTCGCCATTCGGCCGCGTCGGCTAATCGATACCACACAATGTATTCCAAATTGGGCCGGATGTAACCTGAGGAGAATAAATGTGAGGAATGCGGTGTATTTATTTTATTTCCACAACTTGTCTAGTCCCACCTCAGTTCGACACATCTTTCGGGAATGCCGAATTGGGCAACATATACAGAAATAATTTAAACGGAATACAAGTCTCTGCTTTATTGCAGTTGCGGGTTTTTTTATTGCAAAATAAGAGTGATACTTTAAACATTCAGTCCTTTTAAATTTATTCTATTTGAATTAAAGTAAATGGGCATTACTGCATTGTCGGTCAGACTATTGCTTTAGTTCTTGGACTAGTGCGCCTCTGGCTGTTCTAAACACACCAAAGTCCCTCATAACTCTTGTGCGTAAAACTCCTGGAGCTATAGTAGACGCTTATTAAATAATAAATCACGTATCTCACCTGGCTGCCACCTGATGGTAATCGCAGTCTCTGTGCTATTCCCACTCAGGTTGTACGGGGCACGGGGCGCGATATTTTCTATCATCAATTCAGTTTCCGTTGTTATGGTTGCCGCTTCATTAGTTGCTGAGCATTGGTATATGCCGCGATCCTGTTCCGTTATGCTGTCCAACGTAATATTTCCGCCCGCCATTGAATAACGCCCAGTGGGCAGCGGTACACCGTCTTTCTATAGTGTCGCCAAAATTATTGTCAATAATGAAAAACCAACACGAAATTTATAGATTCGAAATCAGTTTCACCTACTCGACTCCACGTAATTATCGGACGATGGTTGCCATCCCTGTCCACCGCGTCGCAGAGCATTTCGATGTTGTCCCCCAATTTATGAATATAGACGGGACGTGGTGTAACCGTAAAAATAGGCGGCCGCTGGACGATTACATTGACCACGGGCGAAGGTCCTTCCGATCCCAGTGCATTGTACGGAGTGCATGTATAGCTGCCCGCGTGGCTTTCGTCCACTTTGCTGAAGTATAAACTGCCATTGTTTCTGTAGTACACACCCTAAAAAATTAATGTTTTTGTATAAGTTTGGATAATGTTAAGACCTTCATACGGGAACATTATGAGAGTCATACAGAAGACCGTCCTTTACCCATCTCAGAGTCAGGAGAGGAGGATTCGCTCTGAAATGACAATCAAGGATAGCCGGTTGACCAAAAGGCAAGTAAACTTCAGGCGGAGAATAAATGACCTTAGCCTTGTCTGCAATCTGAACGTGAATACTATCGTCCTGCAAAGGTCAATCGAGCTACTTACACTGAATATTAAGGAAGGCTCGGGCAATTTGGACATCTCCATCAGCACTTCGGACATTGCACTCGTACTCACCGAGATCACTCATCATCGTCGGGTCTATGCTGAGGCTTCCGTCGGGACCCATAAAGGATCGCCTATAGAGCTCGTGCAGTTGCTTCATATTAACTCCGTCCTTGAACCACGCCACTTCCGAAGCCTCCGGAAATTTCATGACACAATGAAAGAATGCCGTTTGGCCCTCCATTATTGTTTGATTTACCGGCGGTATTTTAATCAAAGATCCACCTACAAAATGAAGTTCTTGAGGTTTCCAACAACAACAAAGAAATACACGGGAATCCTACTTTCCACTGCCAAGTGATACCAAGATCCGTTATTCCGAGTGCTGGGCGTGCGGTTGGGAAATATGATTTGACAATGATACAATCCCTGGTCGGACTCGCGGATGGACGTAAGGTTGACGGAGGCCTTGCCATACTCCTCGCTGGTGTCAATCAAATTTATGCGGCCAGTGTACAGGTCATTGGATACCACCGTTCCGTCATACCAGGTGAAAATTTTCTTTCCCTGAGAAAATATTTCTGGAGAATTGATTTTGTTTTTCAAAAATTCTTTTCAGTTACAAAAAAGAATACAAAAACAACATGGACATGGTTTCTATTTCGAATGAAATAAGAAAAAATGCTGAATCGTTACAGGAAGCAAACATGACTTAAAACGAAATTTGAAACATAAAGGCAATTATTTTAATAGAAATACGCAATTAATATACGCTCTTATTTAAATTGTAGTAAGTGTAAACATTTATAAAAAGGCTTAACAAAGTTCGAAGTTGATGTTCTTTTTACTTGCTACAAAAACGGAATGATATCACATTTGCCAGATGCGTCCAGTTCGCATTTAGCATTCGAATTACGCCATAATTTCATTAAGAATTAAGCTCTTCTTCATGGAGCCTTCCGGAAAACTGTGCTCTTTGGATGCTGGCCTCGGAACTGGGTCACAACACCCGCAACTTTCGCACTGTCCTTGAAGACAATGTGCCAAAAATTACCACATCCTGTCTTTCGAAATTATGAATGTTTGTAAACAGCTGTGGCATTTTTTTTTGTGGTGGTTTGACGGCCACCGAAAACACCCTCGCCCCCTGGAAGGCAGAAGTGATGCGACGAGCAGAGGCACTTGCTCCGACGCTGGTTTGTAATCGCATGATTGCATCAATTTAAATAAATTTAATATTTCCAGATGAATGTGTGTTTGATGTAGTTTCTTTCCATTGCGCTCCAGTCCGTTGGATGCTGTTCATAATTAGTGCCACGTTTATTAATTTTAAATGATTAGAGGGTTACGTCAATATCATTTTTGAATTTGTTGTTTGGTGATGAATTAAACACAATGTTTTACAATATGTTTAACATGTTTATTGATTCTGTATGTGGTTAAAATCGGGATTGAGATGCAATTGCATCAACACAATATGAACAATTTTCTGAAAACTGCTCCAATTCTATTGATTATTATGTGTGAACACAAACAAAAGGGTCGCTGTTCGCATAATGTTCGGCATGGTTTAATGAAAGTGTTCCATCTAAATCTCTTTGTTGGAAAAGAGCTTAACATATCAAATACTGGTATGCGCACACAATTGATTAACAAATCAAGAAATGATCGTAAAATCACATTCGATGCTAAAGCAGGGATTTATTTTGTTTGTGATTTAACTTTCTTAATGTCAGCACTTCAACTTCTGGAAATAAACTGAAAACCAAATAATAACAAACAATAGATAAGATAAATAAATAGCAAGCAAAAAAGTCTGCAAAAGCTGCAAGTTGTGCGAAATGATTGCAAATGAGTTCAATTAATCCTTCTCTTTTTCACTGAGCATATTTTCTTTTTCTTCGTTCGTCCCTTTCAATTAGCATATATAATACATAATATAATCCTGCAAAGTCTCCATGAGCCCAAAACATATTACCAGGTAATTTCCTACAAATTTTAAATTAACGTTGGTAAAAAAAATTAAAAATTTACATTGCAATGAGGACGCTGATGAAAAACAAAAATCCTCTTCGATTTCAATTTAAAATTCCAAATAGTTGTGCTATTAGAGGACGTGGAAGGTGCGTCCTGAGTCCCGGTCTGGGATATATTCAACGCATTTCCACTTCCGTTTTTCCCAGGATCCGATCTATTTAATCCCATGTCTACAAGTCCAGTCTGGCGTGTAATCCTCGGGTTCGGAAAGTTCACGTGCTCTGACTGTTCAGCAGCACGTTTAAATGGGAATTAATGGATTCGTTCATTCGTCATTTATGAATTGTGCAAAATAGAAAGGTAAAAATTGCAACAACAAAAAAAAATTATGGAAGGTGCGTGACGATTGTAAATCCAGAGGAGGCGGAAGGGGCACAGATCGAGCCCTGGCTGGGTTGTCGGATGTTTAATTGAATTGAAGGTTGGGTCGTGATTGAATTGTGCTACTCGCATGAGTTTAATTTAATTTCTGTTGGGGATAAAAAAAAGTTGGGACAACAACTAAAGCAGCCGGGCTCATTGGCATAACAATGAGGCGCTGTTCGACTGTGACATAATGCACTAATAACGGGGTGCATTAAGCACAGAGCCACGCATTGGGACGTCAGTCCGGACCGAAGTGCCCCAATGAATGCGGGGCTGTTCAATGACGGCTAATGGAGACGCTCTGCCCCCGGGGAGTCGTCGACTGGGCTCAGGTATTTCATGACCATTACATCTTCCGATCGCACTTGTTTAGTTTTTTAATGACGATGTACTCGGGCGCAGTCGTCCGAACTGTGAACCATTCAACCCTTTCAGCCAGTCGCACTCCTGCAAAGAGGATTACATCCACGACTACTTTAAAGGCTTTGTTTTTGGTTTATTATTTTCAATAATAAACCTATGTAATCGAACACGAAAAAAAAAATTATAACCCTCCCTGAAATTTTGTCAGTTTACGTTTTGAGATATGTAGATTTCAAAAAACGAATAAAAAAAAATCCGTCCGTCCGCCGTCCGCCGTCCCCCGTCCACCGTCCGCCGTCCAGGCTTTTTCTCGGAAACTACTGGAGATAAATTAATTAAATTTGGTTCAAAAATCAAGTGGCATCTGACAACGGTCCTAACAGCTCGTGGGTCCGATCGACGTATTTTGAGGGGGGGAAATTGAGGAACCAAATATTGAAAAAATCATATTTCCGAAACCGTTCAAGCTTTTTTCATAAAACTCGGAATATACAATGCTCTAATATTACTCAATAGAACACATTTTATTGTATGAATTTATATCAATTGGTTTTTGAGTAATAGAATTTTGAAATTTTTAATCTCCATAAATTATTCCATTTCTTGGTGGATCAAAAAACGTGAAATCATTTCACATGATCACTACTGCCATCTAGTCGTCACTTGAAAAATGTCACATTTTTTGGAAATAATAAACCGTTGTGTAAAATTTGCAGTGTTTTTTATTGACTGCTGGATCAATGTCCATTGGTGCATATGTGTATTTCGGCTCGATTCGGTTTTTGAGGAAGTTGAGGGGCATTAAAGCCATTGATTTGAAGAGGACACAAAGCCAGCAATCAACTTGCGGAATCGGTGCTGCTCTGATTAACCTTTAATCTGTTGTTCAAAAATTATCCGTTTTCTGCCGAAAATGCGATTTACTTTATTTCCGGAGATTATGGCATGCAATTGAAATTTCGGGGGATTGAAATACTCACACCGGATTCAGAATATTCACGGCAATTTCGGGTCTGAGTTGAGCCATTTGGAAGATGTAAGCCGGGTTAATTTCATTTTTTAAGGCCGGACCACTCAATTACGAGTTGAAATGTCAAACACCCACCAGTGAGCCGTTAGCCAGTTACTCATGGACCGCTTGATTCAATTGCACACTGACATTGACGCAAGATAACCCATGACCTGAAAACGCGTTCTTTAAATGGAGTATATGGAGCCTGCGCTAATTACTCATTATTTCCTCGGCGGATTGAGCGACCTGATAATTGTTAGCCCGGAGACAGTCTGAAACAGCCAGACAATTTTACTGGATGATTTCGACATGTTTTGTACAATGTATATACAATAATCGTCTGCAATGAGCTGTACCTTTGAATTGTGCAGACGATTTTTTACACTATTTCCCCTTTCGCTATAATCCTTAATGGCTTAATAACAACGCAAAACCGAAACACATGCCTATGAAAATGCTCATCTTTAAATTCCGTTCATCCACAAGAAGTTCATGTTTCATCATGAACCATTTTTATGCTTCACAATACTACAATTAATTTACATTACATAATTTTTGTTTTTCATAGCGTTAATTCCATTTTCCAATTTGCTACCTTTGTTAAAATAATTATTAACGTTTTCCTTTGTGTATTTTGTAACTGTATAATAATGGAATTATTGATTATTAAAAGACAAAAAGAACTTTTGAAGTATTTGTCGATATAATTGCGCATTACGGGATAAATGAAGGGGGCCCTTTAATTTTGCTCTTTGTGTATAAAATTTAATAAAATTTTACACAAATAATTTTAAATGAACTGATTCTTGAATTTTTTCAGCAGCTAATGAGGTAGCAATTTATCGAATTAATTTCCTTCATATAAGAGATTGTTATTGTTGCTGTAAATTAAATTGAAAATATAAGATACGTACAATACAATTTAATTAGGAATAATTAATTTAGTAATGAACTCCGTGGCGTAGAACAAAATGACAAAAAGTCAAAGAATGCTTCCACTTTTATGTACCTAATTGAAATTGTTTTTGATAATTCGAAACACTAATTGATTATTCCAAATATTGATTTTTTTAAGTAAACATGGGAATACGTAAAATAGGTATTTTAAAATGAAAAGCCATATTAAAACCGGGTAATTTCATCACTCAACGTAGAGATTGGATTTTTTGACGCGGGAAATTGAACATATTCCAGTAGAAAAGATAACAAAATATTGGCGAGTCCGAGTACTGTTCAAGTTTAATGTACTCATGTTAGTATTATTTGTTTTGGCTTATCTTTTTATACAAAACCACAAGTGTAGGATTTCAGAAAACCTCAGATTGAGCTTCAGATTCTGTATTCAAAGTTTTAATGTTATTTGCATTTGACACATTTACGATTTGTAAAATAAAATAATATTAATAAAATAATAAAACAATTTTAAATAGAAATTATTCCTCACATTTTTTTTTGAAGTGTGTTAAAAGTTCATTAATTAAAAAGAACTTGAAAATATCAAAAACCGAGGAAACATCACAAGGCTAAATTTTCAATATGCTTGAAAATCACCACCGCCGCTGCCAGAATACATTGTTGCAATGCTATCTAATTGTCAAGGGTAAATAGCGCACAAAAAGTGATTTCCATGTTCGAAGCCATAACATCCAGTCGCGTCTGTAACGCGATCCTCAATTATCCGTGGAACAATACCAGTTCGATGAATGCTGGCTATTGGCAGAAATTCGTCATTTTCCCAAAAAAAGGGCGTTTTCAGGAAAAAAATATAGAAGTAGGTTTTTCTATCTTATTTTATGTTTTTGGGGGTGCTGAATCCGAATCTGAGGTTTGCCACCTCGCCACGCGCGAGCTTACCTCAGGAGTGGCCTAAAACCGCCAAATTTTGGCACTTTTTTTAGTTTTTTTAATATAATTCGAAAACTAAGCATTTTAGCCTAAACTTAACCATATTCCAAATGAAAGTACACAAAATTTTCTATCAAATGAGTATATAAACTTTGAAATTTAGACAACCCGTATAGCCGCTAAAGCGAGTTGAAAAATGACATTTTTTTAACTCTTCGCTAAAAGACATGAAAGCTCTATTTTAACTGCGCGCTGGTTATAAACTTTATACCCCTAAAACCACATATTTTGTAAATACCTAGTATTCTGAGGTCACATTAAAGGAATTTGTTAGCCTCAGCGAGCCATCCATGGTCAGCGGACTCCACAGTTCTAAGAAATAGTGCTAAGCGTAATAGTCCAGTGCCCGGCTTTGACCCGGAAAAAATTATTAACAGGGAAAAAGTTGCTGGAAATTGTTCAGAATGATGTCCATATTGACCAACCTAAAGTCCCAAAAAATTCAAGTTGAGGAACGGCCACAATCTTGAAAAAATGTTCTTGCGGTTTTTCGCTGATATCTTCTAAAATATCAAACTTTAGAAAAACCGCTCCAAACAAAAGTTTTAGAGCATTAAATTCTGCGTCGAATGACACCAAGAAAACGTGTTTTGGACTACCCCCTACGTCAAAGTTGGACACATTTTTCAATATTTCCTAAAAACTTTCGTTGCAACGCCTTTTTTTTCTCAAATATCTTCAAAAATTACCATAAAGTATCATAAAAGTATTCTATATAAAAGTCGTAGAATTCTGCGTCGATTGAGACAAAACCCAAATATTTTGGACCACCCGCTATCAATCTACAGTCACAAATGATTCCAACGCCAGATTTTAGAAAATATCTTCTTCAAAAATGATAAATGGGCATTTTGGTATCGATGCCTATACTATATTATATGTAAATGTGTCCAGGGTCAAAATCCATACATTTCAAAGGACATCGAGCACATCAGCGGAGACACAGCACAGACACCCACTGGAGCGTGGTGTGTGTCCCCGGCGAATATTCACAGACACAAATTTATTCGAGAATTCGACCAAGATTCGAGTCTCCGAGTGGCAGCAAAATGTAATTAATTTTTAAAGGGAAATTATTTTTATTTATTTTTTATTGATGTAAATTTATAAATATTTTAATTTTTTAACGAACGCAGGATGTGGTGAAAAAATAAAACTAATTAAAAATCTCGAATTTTATAATCGATTTTATTATAGTGCTGGTTTCCGAGCTGGGTAGCGAAATTTCGGGACACAAGATTCCGACGGTGCAATTTCCATTGGACGTGTACCTGGTCGCGAGGTTCCGAAATCCGAATCCGAAAAATCCGAAAAATCCGAATTTTTCTCAAGCCGGGCGAGCCGACGCTTGGTGCCCTTTCTTTTGGATTCCATCCGCCGACCGTGCAACTACTCCTTTGCAACCTTTGTGAAAATTGTGCGCAGTGAGAAAAAATTTCAGATTTCAGATTTCAGATTTCAGATATATAAATAAATAAAAATTATAAATAAAGATTATATAAATAAAATTTATATAAAATTTTAATTTCGTGAATTTTTAGTGGAGTTTTTTAAAGTAATTTAAATTAATTTGTGAAATCCGAATTTTTCAAGCCGGGCGAGCGAAGAAGCTGCCCTGCCCGCTTTCTTGTTGGATTCCATCCGCCGAACTTTGTGAAACTTTCCTTTTGCCGCATTAAATTAATTTGTGAAATCCGAATTTTTCAAGCCGGGCGAGCTTTTTTTTGCCGCTTTCTCCATCCGCCGACCGTGCAGTGAGAAAAAATTTCAGTGACAAAAAATAAGACAAATCCAGAAGACAAAAAATTGAATTCCAAAATTTTGTGTCCAAAAAGCGAGAGGAGCAGCAATTTTGCAATTAAAAAGAAAATTGCGAACCTTCGAGAAGAAGTTGTAAAGTCAGGTGAGATATCTCTGTTGTTCTTACCGACATTTACATTAATAGTTCTTTATATGACTTATATGCATTAAATGAGTGTTCTGTTTAAATTATTCTAATGCGGAATATTCTGTGTAGTTTACACAGTCGACTATTAAATTAGAGCTTAATGAAGAAATATTCTCATTCATCATAATTTATTTCGCAAACTAAGCTAATTTGTTAATGTTTCAAGGAATTCCAAAAGTCCAGAGACGAACTTAACCTCCAGCAAACTCCAGTACAGAAACTACTACTAACTACTACAGTGAAGTGGATCTTCAAAAAATAAGAATCTAACTTTCATATTATCTCTAATACTTATCCCGACTGATTTCGGTGAGTAATTATTATTATTTATTTATATTAAACATGTAAAACATATATTAATTTAAAGTAAATAAAGTAAAGTAAATAAGTTGTGCCAGAGACGAATCAATCAAAGTCATTTCATCTGATACTGAACCGACGAAAACGGGGAGGAATTGAATCAGGAACGAGTACAGAAACTACTACTAACTACTACAGTGAAGTGGATCTTCAAAAAATAAGAATCTAACTTTCATATTATCTCTAATACTTATCCCGACTGATTTCGGTGAGTAATTATTATTATTTATTTATATTAAACATGTAAAACATATATTAATTTAAAGTAAATAAAGTAAAGTAAATAAGTTGTGCCAGAGACGAATCAATCAAAGTCATTTCATCTGATACTGAACCGACGAAAACGGGGAGGAATTGAATCAGGAACGAGTACAGAAACTACTACTAACTACTACAGTGAAGTGGATCTTCAAAAAATAAGAATCTAACTTTCATATTATCTCTAATACTTATCCCGACTGATTTCGGTGAGTAATTATTATTATTTATTTATATTAAACATGTAAAACATATATTAATTTAAAGTAAATAAAGTAAAGTAAATAAGTTGTGCCAGAGACGAATCAATCAAAGTCATTTCATCTGATACTGAACCGACGAAAACGGGGAGGAATTGAATCAGGAACGAGTACAGAAACTACTACTAACTACTACAGTGAAGTGGATCTTCAAAAAATAAGAATCTAACTTTCATATTATCTCTAATACTTATCCCGACTGATTTCGGTGAGTAATTATTATTATTTATTTATATTAAACATGTAAAACATATATTAATTTAAAGTAAATAAAGTAAAGTAAATAAGTTGTGCCAGAGACGAATCAATCAAAGTCATTTCATCTGATACTGAACCGACGAAAACGGGGAGGAATTGAATCAGGAACGAGTACAGAAACTACTACTAACTACTACAGTGAAGTGGATCTTCAAAAAATAAGAATCTAACTTTCATATTATCTCTAATACTTATCCCGACTGATTTCGGTGAGTAATTATTATTATTTATTTATATTAAACATGTAAAACATATATTAATTTAAAGTAAATAAAGTAAAGTAAATAAGTTGTGCCAGAGACGAATCAATCAAAGTCATTTCATCTGATACTGAACCGACGAAAACGGGGAGGAATTGAATCAGGAACGAGTACAGAAACTACTACTAACTACTACAGTGAAGTGGATCTTCAAAAAATAAGAATCTAACTTTCATATTATCTCTAATACTTATCCCGACTGATTTCGGTGAGTAATTATTATTATTTATTTATATTAAACATGTAAAACATATATATATTATTTAAAGTAAATAAAATAAAGTAAATAAAAGGTGATGAAGCGTAAAAAGCGGCTCTACCTACGGCGCGGCTTTAAAGATTGCGATTTCGATGTGCGCGAAGTAGCTGGATTGATTGATATATGGGATGATATGTGGATGGAGGACGACAGGGAAAAGTAATAAAAATATCTATAAACATTTTCAACTAAACTAACTAAAAAAATTGTATTATAATAAATTAAACAAACAAATTTACTAAAAAAACTAACAAATACTAAACAAAACAAGCACTTAAATTACCATCCGATTCATTCTACCATCAAATTTTTGTTTTGGCTGAGAGCCATATCGCAACCCCCCATTTACAAAATTATATTCCCAAATTTGGGAAATTTTGCTAATTTTTCCATAAAATACAAACGGGTATAATGATAATTTTTTTTTATACCACAGTTGTAAAAATGGTTAGGAGCTGCGCATATCCGGGTTGCAAGTGCACATCGGTGTCAACGCCGAGGCACGCACTATTTAAATTCCCCATTTCGAACCAACTAGCAGAGAAATG
Organism: Leptogaster cylindrica; assembly: GCA_963082835.1. Taxonomy (NCBI): domain Eukaryota; kingdom Metazoa; phylum Arthropoda; class Insecta; order Diptera; family Asilidae; genus Leptogaster; species Leptogaster cylindrica. The sequence goes on along the minus strand of OY720105.1, from coordinate 19,472,969 downwards.
GGTTAATATTACGGGCGCGGAATGGACGCCCGGCTCCACGGCCAAATTTATGTGTCGATGCCACTTCCCCAAAAGTTCTATCCAAAGCAACAGAAACAGAGTGTTGCTAAAACAAGGCGCAACACCGGATAACGAACCAAGACCTCTACGTGCCTACGTGGCCTCCACCACCAGTAAACTTCATCATGTCGCCTCCACCAGTAAACAACCGTTGTCTCCATCCGCCTCCATCCAGCTTTGTCCGTTTTCTCTCAAAGATATAAATTTGTATATCCTTTGCGCTAAAGCGTATGTCAAAGAGAGAGTTCTATGGGACTTCAACGATAAAAACTATAGAAAAAGACACACTATGAATGAGGCTAAACAAAGAATTTTGGAGGTAATGGCGGACTGGGCCAACCCAAGGGATATTCGAAGTCCAATACTCAGTGATGTTGCAACAGTTATAAACAAATTAAGACAATCCTATCGGTATTTTGCGGATCGAGAAGACGAGCCTATGCCGAGTCATGTAAAAATACTTCAATGCATAGGGCCATATCTATTGGACCAGAAAGGCATAAAAAAACTGAGAAAACAAAAGAAATTAGCGATCCTCCTAGGCGAAAAAGAATCTAGTGAAAGTGAGGAAAGCCTAAGCTTAGTAGAAATCGTGGAAGAAAATGAGGGAATGAGGCAGCACGAGGAGGTATGTGTGAGGCGAATTTGTTTTTAATAAAATTTTAATTACTTTATTTCTTTTGCAGATTGAAGATGATTCGGACGAAGACGAACATTCGAGACAACTTGCTGACAGAATCATCGAAGACGGAATAGAAGAGCACAAGGAGGAAGTGCGAAGGAGGAGAGAGGTGAGGCGAATTTTTTTTTTAATAAAATTTTAATTAAGTTATTTCTTTTGCAGATTGAAGATGATTCGGATTGAGTAGATTCCTCACTTTCACTAGATTCAAGGTTGGAAACACTTTTTCTATTTGCAAAAGTAAATTGTAATTAAAAGTAGAATATTATTGTAATTAAAAATGTTCTGAAGTAGTTTTCAATATATGATTATATTGTAAATTATTGTAATCAAAAATGTTCTGAAGTAGTTTTCAATATATGAATTATATTGTAAAATATTGTAATTGAAAATGTTCTGAAGTTTTCACAATGTATGAATATATTGTAAAATATTGTAATTAAAAATGTTCTGAAGTAGTTTTCAATATATGAATATTATATTGTAAAATATTGTAATTAAAAATGTTCTGAAGTAGTTTTCAATATATGAATATTATATTGTAAAATATTGTAATTGAAAATGTTCTGAATTAGTTTTCAGGTCAATGTATGAATATATTGTAAAATATTGTAATTGAAAATGTTCTGAATTAGTTTGATCAATATAATATAATTTGTATAAGTAAAATAAAAATTAAATTAAAATAAAACTCACGTCTTTGCTCCAGTAAATTACATAAGGGATTTCGTCATATGGGAAATCAATGGGACAATTGAAAACGACTTGGCCTCCGACCCTGGCTTCCAGTTCCGAGAGGGATGTTTCGTCTGTCGTGCATGCAACACAGGATATATTAATTAAGACCACTACAACAAGAACCGACAGCAAAGGCTTCAACTTCGTCCACATATTTGCACAATTCTTGCACTGTCCACCGCAAAGTTTTGTGTACATTTCCGTAATTCGTCAAAACATTACAAGCCACATTCACCTGTTGTCGGTTTTATTTTGTTTTGTTGAGATCAGCGACCGTTTTGTTTATGTTTAACTGTCTCTTTGCGACAGTTGCTTTGAGACGACCACGAGACTATTATTGGCCACTTGAATCCACTTTTAACTCTTAATGCGAATGAGTTGCACTCAGTAATGCCTTTAGTGGGAAAATTTCCGTTGGCGATGGATTTTAAGCTTTGATATCAAGTTCAGGACACATAAGATGAATCCACACAGTTTGGCACTAATTTTAAAACTTATCTCATTTGGGTTCGTGGAGTTGAAATTTAACAAACATTGCTAACATAATTGGATTTGCAGAACCTGTTTATTTTTCAGAAACAAGATTCTTTGCGAAAAACTTCTAGGCAAAATTTTAATCCAAAATAAAAATAGTAAACAAGCCACTTGAACGTTTAATCCCGAAAATAAATCGAAAGCACCCGAAAGTTGATTCGCTACCAGCAATCAGCAATTGTAATGATTGGTCCTAATCAAATTCGCGATTTTAAAAATCCGCGAAGTTGTTCGAAATCGCGAGATGAAGCAGCAACGCCGACTGTCAATGGAGTTGTTACGCGGAGGAAAACAAAACGAAACTGCAGTTCAAGTTCCTCACTTACCAAGATCTAACGCGAATGGTGTCATGTGGGGGTAGCAAGCAGGTCTCGCGAAAGAGTCTAGATACGAGGAGATTTCATCTGCCTGTGATCAGTTGAATCCGCCAATGACGTCCGATGGAGGGAACAGACGCACAGACGGTCCAAGGCATCTCTCACATTTGTCGTCTAATAACTGCCGTAATGACCCACATGTATTAATTTTTTGGGCAATTTCGTCTATAATTTTCATATGCTAGTTGAAGTAAATTAGGCATTCACTGTTAGTCACTGTCTCCAGAGTTCTAGAGGTTGTTTGGGATTGAGATGACCAAGCGGCAAGCATAGGAAACTTTCATTAAGTGTAATTGGTGGCAGCTGTAAAGGTTAATTTCTTGTAATTGTGTTCACTTTACACGGAAAATCGGAAGGGGTTAAACGGGAAAATACTCACTTTCCCAGGTCTTTAAAGATGATTTCGGGCAATTGTTTGAAACCGAAATAATGGTCAAAGAAGAGAGTGACCATGATTGTATGTTGCATCATTGCGGAATGTTCTAACTTAAATTGATGGATATGAAATATGTGATCCTTTTTATTGTTATGCATTTAGATAACACTAGCATTCATTGATTTTGAATTTTAAAGAACATTTGAAAATTCTACCCTTTACAACTACGATTGCAATATTATGATATTATGCTGTTGAATTATTTTCCCCAATCAAATTCATTGATTTGATAATCCCTTCAAGCTCTGTTCCAATCCTGTGACAAATCGAAAATGACTAAAGTACCTTGCGGCATTCCTCCACTAATAATAATAATTCATCAGTCCAGTATAAATTGGAGACTGTGTTGACTGCTCCAACACTTCTCCTGGTCCAGTCAGACGCCATTCTTGATTCGTCTTCACTTTTCACGAAGCAACTTAATCCACTTAATCAAGTGATGCTTGGGTCTTATCATCTTGACCTCTTCAGATGCGTTTAATGCGCGCAGAATCCATTCACTAAAACAAACACCCTCCCACATCGTTTGCATGCCGTTATGTGTGACTGTCGCTTGCCTTTCCCGACAAAATAGCAATGCTGACTGATCACGGGTCTAATAATGACCAGGAAGTCGAAATTGTTACCCGAAAAAAATTAATTTTCTTGTCGTGGAGTAAATATGATTTGCATTGCAAAGAATGGCGTCGGAGCGGTCGAAGGGATGCAACCTTCTGATTCAATTAGCGGCGAACAGTTGGCGTGGGTGGCTATATTAATTAATTTATCTTCCGTTCCGCTTAATTTATCGCCAGATAAAGTCTGCAAGTAATATTTTCACGATAGTGATGATTTCAGCTGTTGAAAAATGGATAGATTAAGCTGATATGCGAAATCGTTAATTCAGTTCAACCTTAAAAGGATCACGCGGTTATTTCTTTCTAATTGACTGGAATCTATCCGGAGTATTATAGTATCCAATTCTTCTATAGTTTTTCTATAGTATATTCTTGGTAAACGATCAATTGATATTTCATCTCCCTATAAACATCAACAATTGGGCTCCAGATGCGCAAATTCTAGAATAGAATCAAATTAAAAATAAATGAAAGACGATTTTCATCAAATATCACTAACATATATTCGAACGTAATTATATAAAACATCATTTTCTTGCTCTTTGTTATTACTTGCTTTATACATACAATATATAAAAAACATCCATGTTTCTTTCAAACAACAAATCAATTAGTACTAGTAACCAAGCATCGAAAGATTAGGTGTTGCAACTGAAAGCACTTTTTCACGTATCGATCTTTTGTCAACAAAATACAAACACAACTTGGGTTATCCTCAATGAGTATGTACAAGAATTATTCGATAAGATTTAGAATTTCACGTATTTACTTTTTCCAAAATAATACCCAAATTGAAAAAAATAAAGTGTTAAATCGAAATTAAGTTCAACTGAAGATTAATCGAAAATTATAATTTTTTTGCCTATTTTCTATTTATGTAAGTTTTGATTTGTTTACTTTTTGTGTTTTTTTTTGTATTTTTTTCTTTTTAATTTTTTCATCAGTTAATATTAAATTGTTATTACTCTATGCGTTCTTTCATCAATAATGTTATACTTCTCTTTGATTGTTTAACTATGTACGAAAGGTTTTGGTGAGTGGATTGACTTAAAGATTTACAAGTGATTTTATATATTTATTTATAATTTATATATATATATATATATATATATATGTATTGAAAACCTATTATATTCTAGTGTGTCTGTTGTTGTTTTTTTAATAATATTTATTACTTTCGATTCCTTTTTGGAAAGAATTTCATAATTCTTACCTTTTTACAAAATTATTGCATAAATATTTTCCATAAAATGAATATAAAAATAGTGAAAACATTGTGAATCCTAATATAAACTTTAAGTAAACCAACGAAATCAGGTGCACCATAGTTTTTATAAAAAGAAAACATTACTCTAGAGTGATTTTTTGTTTGTATTTTTGTTTTTCGTTTGAGATAATGATAATTACATTTTATGTATTATTTAATTTCATAATTTGGTTTATATTATATTGCCTATAGGCATCAAATTCTAATTTAATTTATTTGTGTACAAATTTCAGCCAGATGTTTTAAATGTAAACGAATTACGAAAGTGAGCAACAATTAAAATCGAACTAATTAATTATCAGTTGGTATTTTATTTGATGAATAGTATCTTGTTACCAAAATTTGTTGCTATCGAAATAGTTTTCGTAACTGCAGCTCAAAACATCGACGGTAATAAAAATAATATGTATACATAAATGTGTCACGTTTAGTTAGAAAACAAAACCTATTCGAACTAAAAACAAATGAAGAATAATCATCTGACTGATAAAGCGTCAAAGTTTCTTAAAATTTACAGTTACATATATGTTATAATAATTTTGAAATCTGTTTTATATCGCTTACGTCTACCTGCATAATTTTCCATAAATTATTTCATTACCTACATGAAAACGCTTTTCGCATAATTTTCTTTCCATTTAAAGTTCTCACTTCAAATTCCTTCGCTTCGTTTCTGTGTTAACATTTTGTTCAAATTCGGAAATGTACACGTTGAACTTTTGAACGTTTGAACGTTTTGAAGTTCTCAAAAAATAATATTCACTACGAAAACTCGAAGAAGTTAGAGAAAAAACATATTTACAGAGAGAATTAGCTTTTAAAATTGCATAGGTACTTATAAAATGCTTCTTCAAACTGATATCTAAAATAATTAACAATAATTTCTGATTTAATTGGTTTCTAAACCAAGATGTCTTTTTTATTACTTCTTGGATATGATTTTACTACAAATACTTTCTAAATAAATTGAGCCCGAGTTAAATTGAGTTTGAATTGGAATAATTTTAGTAAATCAATTTAGTTAATGTTAGAAAAACAAATTTTTCGTTATTAAAATTGACGAACAATAAGTAACAACTTGTTTATTCATAATTTCAAAAATTGTCTTAAACTACTTGAATTTGTAATGAAATTTAATTGAATCCAATTTGTCTTCGATAATTTTGTCTATTCTATTTTTGGTATTTTTATTTTTTATAAAATAAAAGCCTTATAAAATTATTTTCTTTTTAAGAAACCTTCGGCAATTTTTCTTGTGTAGCATACGTAAAGGTAAAAGTTATTATATTACATGCTATTTTATGATGTCACACACTTTTGCAAGTTTTTGTATTTACATATATTTAGTTTTGTTTAAAAGAAAAAAAAATACTTTAAGAAGGGAATCAATTCTCAAATCTTTGTTGTCCGTTTAAGGATATTGAACTTTGACTAAATTCTGCTCAAAACAATATTGCTTGTTTATTATTGAAGTCCAAAGTTGCAATGAATGTAAAATTGTAAGAACATATTAATATTTTTTTTAGGGAAAAATATTAATTATTTTGAGGAGATTTTAACCTGAAATGGAAATAAAAATTACCAAAAAAGATGTTCAGTTCTAATTGAAAACAATTTATTTTCATCAAAATAAAACAAAATAAAATGCATTAAAGCATAAAATCGGCAAGTCTTTCAGTTAAGTAACTAAGGATACAACTAACCCTATTGATTTAATTAAAAATTTACCTACAGTAAACAGTACGTCTTATGTAATAATTGTCATTTACAATGTCTTTAGAACTTGTGATTCGTTATCCTAGTTGTCTATGGTATAAATATTATTTAAAATTGTTTATGGGTGCTTGGTGTAATGCTAAAAATTCTATTACTGAGATTACTATAAAACATAACAAAAAACAAATTATTCATAAATGTTTGTGTATTTAATGATCATTTGTTTACAGAAATATCCGGTTTAACAAATGTCTTAAAAACAATATTCACTGGGCTGTGCACATTCGCTATTTATTTTTACAAATTTTAATTAAAACGTCGCAAACTTGCCATCGGGCTTCGTTTGAGTCCTTGCAAATTTATTTTGAATTATTTATCACACTATTAACTGATGTTCGCCTATACGTAGAATTAAGTTTTTGTTGTTATCTTATAGTTAGTCCTCTACTACTTAATTGCGTATGTTGGCTGCCACTAACCATAATTTGTTCCATCTGCTGTTCGGGTATTTAGCCCATTTTGTGCTCCATTCTCGGTGTTTGCCCTTCCTCAAAGTTGATCGTCCTGTAAAACTACTTAGCCTATGAAGATTCACTTCACTGTAGTTACTAGAATTTGTCGTTGATCCACGCGCACTTACAATTAGATATATAATAACTATTATCGTTACTAGTATTATAAGTCTATAATTTTCATATTTTTTTGGTTTTTGGTAGCGTAAGGAGAGTCTGTCGTGGATAGATCTCTAGAAAATTCTTCTAAATATTCTTGTGATTTTGTTTTTTGTTCTTTTTTTATAATTAATATATTTTTTTGTGGATTTTTTTTTTACAAAACAGCAGTATGTAGATATTATTACGTCCCGTTCAAATATTGCCTTCGAATTTATTTTAATCTCTTAACGATGTCGAAATCGAATTGTGTTGAATGTTCGTGGAAGAAAACCGATTGGAGTTGGTGCAGTAGAAAAGTGAGGACTCCGTTAGAGTGCCGTGTGAGTACTATATGCGTGTTTCACCGAAAACGTTTTAAAGAAATTCAATAACTGGATTCGAGTGTCCTTGTTATTCAAATAATTATTTCCTAATAAAAACGTGGCCGTAAAAGACTTCCTTATCATAATATACTATGTACAATATCGTATTTAGTTAACCATAGCCATCAATGTCTTTGATTTTCACGGGTTGCTCTTTAGTAAGGAATAAGTTACTCTCCCTCAATAAATTAAGCCTACACTAACAATTATATATAATTCGAGTGCTGCTCCTTCTGATTCCGTCACGTGGTCGTGTCTGGTAGTAATGCTCTTCCGGTTTGTTAGCATCACTTGGCAGTAGTCAGTCTCAGCATGCACTTTCTAGTTCGACTCCTGCTCGCTTCATTGCTTGTCTTTTACGATATGCGTAGAACTCCTCCTTCATTGCTTGTACTCGGGCCTCGATGTTGTCGTAGCGCGAGGCTCTTTGCTTGCGAATGGTGACGGCCCCACTCGAACTTCCGGTGGCACCTGAGGCGCCGCTTGTTGCCCCAGAATGATGATAAGGGGCTGTGGGGTCGAAGTTGAGGTCGTCCCGAGGACCGCCTGTGGGGGTGGACGCGCTGGGTGTCGGCGTCGATGGATCGAATTCGTAGTGTCCATCGACGCTCCCCACGTCAACGGATTTATGCACATTGGCGGTTTCTGTGGCAGCATTCAGACGTGAGATCATGTCCAGCCAGTGGCCCATGGTGTATGGGGGTGTAGGTGGGCGTTGCGTGGAGTAGTACGGATGGTAGTGGTGGAACGATGACGATGGGGGTGGTGGCGGTGGCCGATATGGTGGCAGAAGTCGCCACTCACTGGTACTGCCGGAGTGAGATCCTTGGGGTTGATTTGACGTATTTTTGCTACCGAAGCCGCTGGAACTGGAACGGCTTTCGGGGGACGCTTCTACCCCGCGAAGCGTTAGATTCAGCTGCGGGAGTGGCGACAGGAGTTCAGAATTACTGCGCACAATTCTCGAATGCCGGGGATACCATCTCGTCCGCGGGCGATAGCTGTGGTATGGAGTTTGGGTTTGATAATAGCCTCTTAGTGACGGCGAAGGGATGTGTAGTGGAATGAACCCTTGATTCATTCGTTGAGTCTCTTCCTGGATGGTTCTCAAAGACGGCAGTTCTTGCGAATATCTATACCGAGCCAGATTTCCACTAGTCGGCGTCGGAAAGGACCTCTCGGCAGAGCTGGGGTATACTGTACTTAAGTCACTAAAATGGTGGATTGACCAAGGCGAGGTCACTCCAATTGTACTTGCTGGCGAGCTAGAAAATATCCTTGAAATCCTAGACGGAGTGTAAAGATTGGGGGTGGTAGCTCCGGGAATGCTCCCGCTAATTGTATTAATATGCAAATTTTGGTTCAATGGTCGACCCAACGAAACTGGAATATTTCTGTACAAATTCTGATATCGAGCTCCGGATCGCAACAACCCGTTCAGATTCTGTAAAAAACTTCTCCCAGATGCATCCGATCTCAGGCTCAATTGACTAGACGAGCCCACAAGAGGTCGACGCCACGAGGCTCGTCCATTAGTTGCGCGCTTTGGCAAAAATCCCCCGTCGTCACTGCTACTGTATTGTGATCCTGTACTGTGGCGACCCTCCTCCACCTCCAATTCGGATGATTCAGATAACACGAAACGCCCATCGACAGTTCGATGGATTTGCTCCACACTTTTTCCACCGTCAACTTGGTCCGCCATGGAAACGTTGTAGATTGAGTGACAATTTGCACAGCGGTCTGGCGGCCAAATCCAATGCAAAATGGTAACGAGTACTTTTTTCAGACCTGATATTCGGGTTTGTTTGTATCTGTGGAATGGCATAAAGACTTTTGGTTAGTTATTGTCGGTAATGAAAACTAGAACTGTTATTGAAAATGAAGTGAACGAACAAAAACAAGCAATTTGCTAAAAATAGGAAAAAAAAGCAAATGAAAATGTGGATTCAACATGCCACGCTAAATCACAAGAAACTGATTGGTTGGTTTAGTTTACGATGTCAGCTCAAAATGTTTTTTAGAAAAAAAAAAGAAAAAAAATTTATTTTCCAATATAAGCATATTACGATGAAATTCACATTGTTTACTAATTACAAAGTGATTAAAATTGTTAAAACGATAATTTTATACCACAATAAACTCTGTTCCATGTTTAATGAAATTACTGCATAAACTGCGCAAAATGAGATGCAATAATGAAATTGGTATTAGACTAGGATATCCTATAAATGTTTAAGCATTTAAATATTTAGTGCTGCTATTGAATTATTTATGAAATGAGAAGCGTTTAAACAATAATTTAAAACAATATTCATTACTTATTTGCGATTACTTTTTATTGAAGTTTACCTTTAAGCCTATTTCCGATTTTTAAAGTTTTGAAATTCAATTAAAATTGAAAATCAATTTAAAAAGCAGCATAAAATTGAATAACAATAGCATTTTAAATTGGTACAAGTAAGAATATTTCACAAAAAGTCTCTCAATCAACAGTGAAAAGATCACGTAGAGACATTTATAAAAAAATTTTTAAAAAATGCAGGTTTTGTTATATAACAAAAAAATTATATTTGCATTTATTTCTGCGAATTTCGTACGAATCGTGGCATTTTAATAAGGTCCGTTATAAACAAATTCGGGAATTGTATCTGGGCTTTTATTTTACTTTGCATGATTACAAAAAATGTTTTGAAATTTTTCTATTATTTTCATTGTTGAAATAAAGGTGTTAAACAAACCCTTGTACTTGTACCTAAAAATTGAATTCACTATAAAGATGTCGTTTGTGCGTTTCCTTTTTCCTTTTCTTCCTTCCTTTTTTTTAAAAAAAAAAACCCTTTCCTTCCAAAAACACACAATTATTTTATGTTGATGTACATTGTACAATTCATTAAATACGAAGGGCTACTATTATAATTACTGTGACATTGTCAAGCAGTTTAAATGACAAGAGCAATCTCTGTTCTCGTCCTTTAGGGACAAGAGGCGGGAAGGGGGCACAGAGCACACGAATGCTGTAACATAAGATAAATACTTCGCAAAAGCTACGGAAATGTTTTCAAATTTCTGTGCTTTTGAATTGTACGTCAAACAATGTTGCCAAGATGCAAAATGGAATTAGTTCGCTCGGTTGACTTTAATTTTGGGAAGACATTGTAAAATGAATGAAAAAATTTTACAATATTATAGGCCCAACTATTTTTAAGTATACAGTGAGAAAAAAAATCCAAGACGTTAATATTATTTATAATAAACACAAAATAGTATTTGAAATATCGCACAACAACCAACATAATAAAAGGGGGTAAAACGTATAAGGGGGAAGTGCAAATGATATCGACACACAAAACAGATTCATTTAGAACAATGAAGCAATGTCTTACGATTTTGATTATGACTTGGGCCTGGAACTATAAAAACGGTCTGGTAATCCCGGTAATAATCGGAATCACTCCTGTACATCATTTTGTGGAAGAGAAACAACGTATAGTATAAAATTAGTTATTTGCAGAGCTGAGAAAAAATTTGTCCACTAACTGAAGACACTTAATTGAAGAAGAAAAAATCGCATAAATACTCACTTTTTCAAAGGCACTTGACTACTGGAAGCAGAGCCCGTACGACTAGCGGCATTACGAGCATCCGATATCCTACAAGCTACCATGTTGTACTCTGCAATCGAATTATTTCTAAAATTAATTTGGTTATAGTATTAGCCATCCTTATATATATTTTGGTCCATACACAGGATGCAGTTACCAAGCAACCACTGAATTTCTATACAGTTTTTATTTACAATGTTAATGCACAAATACCACCAAAGAGCTGTACTTTATTTTATATTTATTTTAATTGTCATTCAAAACCAATCTTAGTTATCTACTTTGCATACACGACTGAAGCATCTTCCATTAGCTAAGATATTTACGCAGCTTAGTCGATAAAGCATAGTTAATTTTGTTAGTTTTGGAGAGTAGGTCTAAGTAGTAAGTACGTCCTTGTCGTATTTAGGAGCACAAATATATATAGGATGCGGCTTTTCTAATTAAATACATTTAAAATGTGATGGTCTGGGACACTTTCGAATTATTCTCAATTCTACTGACAATAGTCACTTTTTCTATTCAAAACTAACACAAGAAAGTTTGGCAAGGGTTTGCTCTAGGAATTACTAAATGTTATTATTTTTGGTCCTTTTGAAATTCTGCCTTCAGTGACGAGGTTTAAACAAGTTTGCTCTTCAAAGATGCAAACGGCAATTTTCATTTATATTTAAAACAAATTTTTATTTAATTGATAACAAACGAAGAATAAAAATGATAAAAACATTAAGTCCACTTATTATAAACATATATAAAATTAAAATAAAGCAATGATCTGTTTAATTTGTTTTGCTTTATATTAGGCACTTACTTATTTGCGATATGAAAAATATAAAAAATAATTTTAACGACAAATATTTCATCAAATACAAATTGTTTGTTAGAAATATATCGCACGTTCTGCAGAACAAATAAAACATAATAAAACAAAAACAAATTAGAAACGTACCAACTCTAAAAAAAATTGGATTACTTTTTAATCCCTAATGTGATGTCGACAAGACGACCATGAAAAATAAAACATCAACAGCTGTTTTTTAAAGCACTAGAAATCAATAAAAAATGGAAGATACAATTTTATTAAACCAATATACAACATCATAAAGAAGTAAATATAAAATAGGTAAAAAGCATACAAACATAATGCAACTGAAAAGTCTTAGATCCAAAATTCTTTCTAACAAAATCTCTTTACTTCTTGAAGTATTTCTGTGCAGTTAGTTTTATATTAGGTACTACGAAAATGTCAATAGTGTTATGATTACTCTGTAGATTTGCATTAATAAAAGTGTGATTTACTTTAGTCTGATTTCAAACTAATAGCGTACGTGATTCGATAAGTATAACTAGTAAGCGCAAACCCAACACCATTTAGTCAAATAATTATTATACTTGTTTAACCAATAAAACGAATTTGTTCACCTATGAACTATCAGTAAACGGTCACACTTGACAATGCTACAAAATATTACTACTGAGCATCCCAGGAACCATCACGCATCGCTAACTGGGTGCATCGCTCACCTTTTTCTTGTTTTCGTCGTTTACGTTTATTGCAAATTTTTACGGCACAAATTGATAAAATAATCGCAACAATAAAAAATAATATTCCACCGACAACACCGGCTGTTATTGCTTTGTGTTTGACACGAGCCGGAACCGGAAACTTAACTTCATCACTAGATTCATAACTTTTCTCTGAATTAGCTAAAACACGGAAGTAGTAAGTTCTGCCTCCGACTAAATTTTTAACTAGATACGACGTCTCCTCTGGACGAATCTGGCCGCGGTTCAGGGTTTTCCATTGAGCGTCCGTCCGATACTTAATTGTATAAAATTTAACATAGTGGGCACGTTCCAGTGGTGATTGCCATGTTATAAGGAATCCGTTCGGTATCTCCGTCACTGTCAGGTTGCGGGGCGGTCCCGGCTTTGGTCCTGAAAGTAAATCGGTGTTTCGATCAAATTCCACTTTTATCCAGTCTTATCAATTTCAAAACAAACAAGCAATGCATGCAATCCGGTCGAGATATCGAAAAAGATGCACCGACCTTTTGTACCATACTTCTACTTCTACAGGTAATTAGTGTTAATTGGACGCTATGGGGGAGGCTACTTGGGGTCGTGTGTGGGTCAGTTAACAAATTAGTGGAAATCCCATTCAGTTACTGATTAAGTCCTCTTTAAGCCAACTCCATGCAGGATAAGTGGTGCGGAAGATACAAGTGCAGCTTTACATTGGAGATGCAATCTTATTGTGTGGGCGATAAATTGCGATTGGTGGGGAATGATTGGCAATGGCTTCCGACTCTAAAGGGATGCAATATTTTTATTTACAACTGATCGCCAACGAATGGCGTTCTGGTCACATTTCATTCTTTCATCCTTTCACTTCACTGTACACTACATACTTCTGATTTTCTAAAAAAAAATATTGCAATTGCCCGCATAGAAAATAAAGCACAAAAATAATCGAAAACACATATGGATAAATGAGAAAAGAAAATAAAACCCAAAAAGCGCATCGTGCAAAAAGCTTTTGTCATGCAAAATAGTGCAAATCGCAGTATCTCTCCCTCCTTGCGATTGTGTGTGTGTTAAATGTGTTGTCATGTTTTTGGCGATTATCTGTACCTTTGGGTCTGAATACTGGCGGAAAGTACGTGGAACCAGTGGAATCAGTCGGAAACAGGATATCATTGAAATTTATGATGTCTGCAAATAAAAACATGAAAAGGAAACTAAACAAGAAAAATAAGATGAAAACAACGAGTAAAAACAGGAAGAGCATTTGGAAGTGAAAACGAAAAGAGCTGTGCATAGAAGTGACAAGCGCGGAAAAATATGAAAACTTTTCAAAGTCAGTCAGGCTCAGATAGCAATGTTTCGAGCTGGAAGTGTTTTGACAACGAATTTTGTTTATTTCGAGAGGTTTTTGATGTTACTTGACGTACTTCCTGGTGTGGATAACGTTGAAATTCTACACGTCAGTCGATGTTGACACTCACCGTGAAATATGAACGTAGATGCTTTTCAGCTCCTTGTAATGCTTTTTGAAAAGTATCTTACCCAACAAATTTTATCAACAAAACAAACTATCTGGAGTAAGGAATTTTGTACATGTCTTATATTCTTTATTCTTATATTTAATTTGAAATACCTTTTAATGTATTTCAAATTATACTTGACGTTGAAATTTCAGGGAAATGTATAGCTTCATTCGTATTCGAACAATTGGTGCTCGTGGGTATTTTATTTGTAATGTGTTCTTCAAATTTCTGTAATCAAAACTACAGAAATGAGAAAACGTGCAAATGAAAACGTTACAGTAAACTACAAGGAAACTAAATAGAAAACTTTCATCACAATCAAAATAGTTTTCAGTTTTCGTTTTGACTCGACTACTCTTCAAATTACATCACAACAAATATTTAATATATATTTTATGTGTTATATTAGGATATCCATGTATGTATACAATATAATATTAAAATTAATAAAGTTTACATGGATATAGAATTCTCCTTGAGGAAGCCAATAATATTTGAACATTTAATGAAAGGAAAAGTAGTCCTAAATGAAGAACACAATTTGGATGTAATTGTAGTGGAATGGAAAATAGTTTTAAGAGAAATATTAATTATGCTTAAGGTAATTGCAGTAAAAAGCGTTGCTAAGGAAATTGTAAGTTTTCCTACAACCAAACTATTTTTCCACGTAATATAAACTCATTTTAATTAATATGTTAGAAAGATCATAGCCTCTGAATTCGTATTCCTGAAATGATCCTTTGAATCTTCACGCCATTTTGTTTTAAGTCAATCAAAAATTGTCCAATTCAGTGAAGTTCTTTTTTGTAAAAGCTAAAATGCACACGCCACGACAATTCAGGGGTTGTTGTAGCGTTTGCAGATAGACTCCAACTTAGTATCCTTCGTGGTAATCCATTCCTCCGTTGTAATCCACTCTGGAAGTCGGGAGTTGTATAGAAAATTCGCCTGAATTGGAACTTGACTTGAATATACAATACATTAAGCATAATTTGTTGTCGCCCAGGTGAAATTGGGGCAAAGGATATTCCGTTCGCGACGCATTGAAAATAAATCGAGAAGAAACGAAGAATTATTGCGACTTCAATTTGCTTCGGACAGAGTTAATTTAGCTTTTGAAATTGAAATGACTAATTTATCGTGGGGAATATTGCTAACTGGATTGGAAGTAATTAAACATTAAAAGCATTTGAATGTCTTCGCTTTGGTATGAAGTCTGTCATTATTCTCTTGCAGACATCGTTGGAATTCACAGCAGAGAGACAGAACGGTGTAAACTGGGGAAAAGTAACCAATCTGAATGGATTCCTGCTCAGACAAAGGATCCGGTAAAAGCAGTGCGATGCTCATTTTTCATTTGCTGTTGTGCAGACAGAAACGGAAATTGTCTGCAGCCTTATATTGAAACTGTGCAAAAAATGAGCCAACAATAATTTCGCGCTACAATTACAGCGGAATACAGGATAAAAGAGTTCTACAAAATCAAATGGTGTGTGATGTAACAATCAACTTCTAACTCCCTTGGTGCGCTCATCCTTGTTTTGACACACTTTCTCACACACGAAACAAAAAGGACCCTTGAACGAAAAAGAAAGTTAGAGACGGATACAAAAACAATGATTATTGACAGAAAAAAAAAACACATATGTATGAAAAAAATGTGAGCGACATAAGCGAGAAATGGTGTATGAGTGTTTAGTTCAGGCTTTTTATGTGTTGATGTGACGGTATCAATAAACAATTAACTGCCCATAACAATGAAAATAGCGATCCTAGTTTTTCGTTTTAGTCTTACCAGCCTCGTCGGGCATAAGTTTAAACTCGTTTTCGTTTGGAGCTTTAGTTGGCGACTTGACGTTGGCAGGAGCAGCAGCGTCTTTAAGGATAATAAATTCCATATGAGTCAAAGCACTTTAAATCGCTCGACAAAATTTGATTTGTTTCTAAATTGGGGTTCAAGTAAGGGGCGAGAAATTGACTGACTTACCTAAGGTCCGGATAGTTGTGATTTTACTCATCATACCATCACCAAGTGGATTTTTCCCAACTATTTGAAATTCATAAGTAGTACCTGGCGACAGGCGATTGATGGTCACCTGAGTGCTCCCAGACGGCGTCACAGGAATGGTGGACCACTCATTCGCTCCAGCCTCTCGATACCAAATCGTGTAGTCCTGCTTGTAGTCGGGACCCCCACTGTAGCCGGGCATCCACTGTAGGTTCACTGAAAATTCTGTTGCCGTTCCTGTGATGTTGTAGGGGGCGTGCGGCTTCGTGCCCTCAATGACTAATTGCGTCGCTGATACTATTGTGGCCACCTCGTTGGAGGCCACGCACTGATAGTACCCGAAATCGGATCTCCGGAGGTTTTCTATTGTTATGTTACCCCCATTTATTTTGACACGGTTCCTGTTTAACGGAGTACCGTCCGTCCGTTGCCATTGTATATTCGGTTTCTGAGTGCCTTCGGCCTCCAGAGCATCGCAATGCATCTCCACAGCCTCCCCGACTTTTCGCTGGTAAAGTGGATCTGGTTCAACCGTGAAAACTGGTGGTTTCCGAACCAGCACCTCCATTGGTCCTGATGAGCCCTGCGTGCCCTGGGCATTGTATGGTGTACATGTGTAGCGGCCCTGGTGATTTTGATTGACACGCGTGAAAAGTAATGAGCCATTGTTCATAATGACAATGTCTTTTGCTTGATATGGCTCTAACAAGCGTTTATCTTTGGTCCATGTTACGTATTGTAGGGGTGGATTCGACTTAATATAACACTGAACAACACCGGCTAGACGAAAGGGTAAATATTGTACAGTTGGTGTGAAGGTCACTTTGGCAGGATCTGAGAACAAACAAAAATTATGGTATTTAATATTAAAACCCATATTTATTTCATTTAATTCCAATATACTTACATTCAACATTTAAATATGCCGAAGCACTTTGGGGTTCCCCGATTCCATTCGATACCTCACATAAATATTGTCCCGAATCCTCGGCACTCACTGGATTAATTACTAATGAGCCATCCTTGCGAATGGTGACCCTTGTCTCCAAGGTCGCAACCTCCTTTACCGGTGATCCCTCACGAAACCATCGCACAGTGACATTCCCAGGCATGGCCTTAGCCTCACATGAGAACATCACCTTCTCGCCTTCCAGTTTTGTTTGATTGGTGGGCGGCACCTGGTTACGTGCATTTTATGTTTTCGAAAGTACCAATTCAGTCACATCAGTTCCAGAACCGAATCAATTTGTTGGGCAGGAACATCAAAAAAAATAAGAAGAACCATAGAAAAATAAAAATGGGAGAAATTTTATGCTCAATAAATTTTCTGGTATTTTCTTCTTTTTTTCTTTTTTTATTTGACCTTGCATTTGTATGTGTGATGTTTTGTTAATTTACATTTACAGTTTCCAGAAAATTTCGAAGGTCTGTCTAATTACAGCAAAGCAAATATATGGGAGAGACATGAGTTGAATTGAAATGGGTCCATGCAACCTTTTATGGTCTCCATGACCAAGTCTTGTGGATAAAGGATATCCAGAGTGGTGGAAGGTTGCACGGTTTTGTACCCGTTTCGATTGTGTAACCCGAAAATTCGGTTCCACTTTGTAGAATAAATATGGATACCTTTTGCAAGTTCTGAATATGTTTTTACTTCTAACATTTGGCTTAACTTTACGGAGCAATGGAAATGAAAAAAAAAATTATATTTCAAGTACTTCCCCTGTCCCCAATTGCCTGAATTATATTCCACGTGCGTGAGCACTTAACCTGTAATTGATTAGTTAAGGCTGAAGTTTAGACAAGTATTAAATTGGAGAAACTTTGCCGGCAAAGCTCTTAGAGCGACTTATGTGCGGTTTCTGCCGGCAGTTTATTATCAACTTTATGAAATATGAGTGTTTTATGGAAAATCGCATTGTAGATTTGTTCGTGCGTGCAGTCATACCGAACAATTATTGCGACCCTTGTACCTTTTTAGGTTCTTTTTTTTATTCATATGCAACATGGCACAAACATGGGTTAAATATTGACTTTTGTTTACATATTTCACGAGTTCAACAATATTACCAACAACAAAACACAAGTGCAGACCCTTTAATTCGGTTACACTCGAGTTCTCTGTGTTCTTCAAATGTTCGCATTTAGCGGTTGGTGTACTTCAGAAAAACAGCTCTATCAAATGTTCCTCTTTCTTTTGTTTTTGCACAAACTTTATTAAAATATCTTAAAAGTTATATCAACGGCAAAAATATCATAATGTTGCAGACTCTACTTGGCGGATAATGCCAGCTGAAGATTGTTGATAAAGACATGGCATAATGAAAATGTATTGTAAAAAGGGAAAAGAAGGAAGGATTACGGTTGAAGCAAAGTCTTGAAAATTTCACTGAGTCGAGTTGAATCAAAAACAGTACAGTAAATAGTAAATGCAAATTGAGATTTTCTTCATTGTTTAAAAGAAAATACTGTAATTAATTTTGTTTACATAGTTTGAAGAACCTTTTCATTATAAAATTACATTTTTGTATTGCCATAGAATTTTTTGATTAATGTTACTTCATTTAGCATTTTCCAAGAGAGTAAGCCATGTTTGCAATTTTTAATGGGTTTCTTTTATATGAAAGACGAATTTGTGTAGAGAAACAAAGTTACGAAAGATAGAATCATCGCTCAATATAAACGATTATGGCTTAACAACGAAAAATTATTCAGTAATAATGTTGTAAAATTTCCTTGCGTGCTTATATTATCCTCGAGAAAACTCATCCCGTTTGATTTAAATTAATTATAAAACACGTCAAAGGAAGTTTCCGGAACTGGGAACATCTGGAAATCATAATAATTATGTAACACTGAAATTTCGCGTGGAAACAATTTTGTTTAAAACCGCCATAAATGCCGGCTTCAAATTGAAACTCAGTGTAAAATAACTGCATGGAAAGGAAAACCTTGGGTGTCATTAGTTTAGGTGCATTATTCTGTCATTTGGTTTAGTTTCACCCAGATGAACGAATGCACCATCCCCATGTATCTATAAAAGGCGCCACAGTAATGGCGTGGGTGCATCAAGAACTTTTCCCAGCTGTTGTTGTGGTGAAAGTTTAAGTTCGTTGCACAAAAATTACTTAAAGTGCATGCTGTCGTACACGAGTGACAGCTTTTGTATTATCATTAAATTCATATAAAGTTGGCCAACTTTGCAGAAGCACTTAACTTGTTGGGGGAAAAATTACCGTCATGGGCGGAGGGCGACGGCGGCGTAGATAAAATTACGTTTTGCTGTAATTATGCAGACTCTCCGTTGCTAAAAATTAATAATGTACATACTTGGAGGAAAATGGAATTTTCAACTTTTATCTCATTAGTTTTAGTTCGAACTTCTGCCGTTATAATAGATTTTCCGATAAGCGCAATAAATTGCTCCGGTCAAGAATCTATAATGAGTCTGAAAAACAGAATTGCGGAATTGAGTTTACTTTCCAGAACAAAATGTTCGTTCATGTATTTCTCCATAATTGCACTCGATTTTTGTTTTAATATTTAATTATAAACTTTTGGAACTTATTGACATTTTCGTTGAAACTTTATTGTTATAGGATATACAATATACATATTAGTACATTATCGGTATTTAATGGATTACGATTATTTTCCCAACAAAATTCCATTTTCCTTTGAAATCAATCGATTAATATATCTAATAAGTATTAAAACTATGGGGAACACGAATCATTCAATAGGGGGCGACAACAACACAAGAACTACCGAAACAATACTCTGCCAATTCTTGTTAATAACAACGAAAACAAATAAAAATAATATCAGAATGAATGTTCAATTCCAATCTAATATACAAGAAAACGACAAACCAAACACAATAAACTCAAAAATATTTAACTAAAACACAAACAAAATAATCACAAAAAATCGAAATTATTAGCTTTGAGCAGATTTTCACATTGTCAAAAACTTAAACAATTCGAAATTCGTGGGGATTGTGCTGCAAAACCAATAATTTCGCTATTGCATTGCATTCTGCGCTAAAGTGATTAATTGTTCAGATTTAACAATCGACTCTAGAAATTTTGAAATTTTGAATTTTTATATATTTATTAATATATAATTCTTTTTTTTTTGTTTTGTTGCATTCACATTGAATTTTGCCTTATTGTTTTTTTTACCATGATTACAGCGCCGCCCGCTATTATAACACGGGCCGTATGGGAGACTTGTCCCTCACCATTGCGCGCGATACACGTATATTCTCCGATGTCCTCGTGTCGGATTGTGGATATCCGGAGTTCGGTACCGTCATTAAAGATACCAACAGTAGACGATGGATCAACTGGGTTAGCATCTTTGTACCACAGAATTTCTGGTGTTGGTGTGCCATCTGCTTGGCAGTTGAGTATAATTGAATCACCTGCGAAGTACAGAAGCAATTTTAATAATGTTCTTCACAAAAATTCTCAGAAAGCAGGGAATAGTCATTAAAAATTTATTGCAAAAGTCACAGCAATTTTCGTTACAGCTTATATCTCAAATCGACAGGAAGAGATTATTAGAAATGATTTATCTGGAATTTAGTTTATGTAATTGGGATTCTTTGAAGCATGATGTCCTTTCTACATCATTTATTTTGGTCATTGTAAAAACCAGGCATATACAACTTGATGGAATGGACGTTCTGATAGTTTTTCGTTGAATGGTTCCTGAAGAGGGAGCCAGAATCAACCATTAGCCGGCTCAGCGTACCGTGACAAAGTTGTCCTTCACTTCTATCCTCCCGTAAACACTGTAATCCACTTCTGGCTGCTTTCGTTAATGATAAACGCCAACGAGGGCAGGCTTACGACCCATTATATAATGAGGCCGCCTCCTCTCAAAGCCGTCTTATGAATCAGATCCCGTGGCTTTGCAACATGAAAGATGCGCATTAAGATGCCACGTCCTTAATTCTGTCGTTTATTCTGACGCTGTTCGTACACAGCTGATATTGTGGCCCGAAAAACTTATCCCAGATGAGCTTCCTTACAGCGATACAGTCATGGAAAGGAAAATAACTTTCAAGGGGATAACAGCGGGATATCTGTGGAAGGAAGTGTCATTTCATGCTGTTCCAGACACGGCCGCTACAATTGTGTTTCTTCCTTTCTATCATTTATAATTTTTTCGTATTTTATTCCCTTATGACTATGAAAAAGATTTCCGCGAATTGGTCTGGAAAAGATCCTAGAATCAAATGCAATAGCTTCGCGAAAATTGAAATTATAAACTAAGCCCAGACCTTTGTGCTACTTGGTCTCAAAAAAAGAAGTATTGGGCACAGTTTTTGAAACACTGGCAAATTAGTAATTAGCATTCGTTCACAAGGACCGGCTTACATTACGCTACAACTGTAGATTTCATGTTACAAATTACTTTTTCCTGAAACGAATTCCCCAGCCACTTTAGATGTGCGCCATTCTGTCTAATTATATAAGCCACTTCAACAAGCTAAGGCCGTTATTACATTTTTTTTTTTCTTACTATAAAACCATCTTTGTACTTACCTAAATTAACGTAAATAATATCCTCAGGAGTTACGCTAAAACGGGGGGGCGCATGTACATCTAAGTGGAACCATGTACCATTCTTATGTTGTTTGGGATCACGATTCAGGAAAACCACTTTACACTCGTACCATCCTTGATCCGATTCTTGTATGTTGGTCAAGTTAAGTGATGCAGCACCAAATGGCGAGTCCTGGGACACACGTGACACACGTCCTTCGTATCCTTCACCGCTGTGGGTCGGATAGTTTTCGTACCAAATATAAATTGGTAGGTCTTGGCCCTGTTGATATCATTTTATCGATTTTCACAAATCGAGAAAGGATTGATGATTGTTTTTTGGGTTTCGGGAGGGAAAAGAAGAAAAATATGATTGTTTTTTAAGTTAGAATTTATGTTCATAAATTGATGATTTTTTTGATATTTATACGAGTGATATTTATATTATGTTGAATGCGTCATATTGATTAAACTCATGTATGTAGTTTGAATACAAATTAATGAGGCAACTCAAGGGAAATTATTATTGCCATAGGTTGTTCTTGCATGCTTTCATTTTGCGTGGTTTTTCTAAGTGCAGTGCAATTATTACATCTACAAAAGCAGAAAGCTGCAGGCTTGCATTTAGTGAGAAGTTGTTATAAACTTTTCGCTGTGTCCTGTTTCTTGTGTAAGTAATTTTTTACATCATTTTTCTTTTTTGAAGTAGGTATTTCTATAAATTTAAAAAATCACAGTGAGTTTTCTTTAATTTTTTGAAAATGTATCGATGTAAAAAAAATTCTTGTTCTATAAATACAGGTTAGTTATTCCCAAGTAAGCAACGGTAATATTTTCTGAGAATATTTAATTGTTCTTTCTCGAAAAACAGAAGAAAAAAAAACAATTTTCCGCAAAAACTAGCAAAAGCCATTTTAAATTTGAATATTGAAGAATGATTTTGCAATTCAAAATCCTTTCGCGTTTAAAGGTACATTAGCAGCGAATTTCCTGTTATTTTGTTTTTGATTACATCTTTATTCATTTTAAAAGCCTTGGGTAAAATTTGGAAAAGGACATTTTGTGGTTTACTCTTCGCGACACAATTCCACGATTAGCTGTAAGCAACAAAAGCAGAGCACGCAATTTAGCAAAACGGGAGTTAACTAAAAATACCTAGGTGTTTTTAATACGGACACGATATTTGAGATTTGGCATAGTAAGCAATTACGTCATCTGGCAAAATGTGCTAATTCAAATGTTAAAATGTGTAGTAGCTGGAGAAGGTGTGGAGAATTTATGTGGTTTTGATGATTGATGCAATCTGGGCGGATCGCGAACTGCATCACAATGCGCAAAATAAGGTTCGCAAAACTGAAATTAAATCTGATATTTTAAATCGACTGAAAAAGTGTAAACATTGACATAATTCGCAATATGTGCAATACGAATACCTAAACCAGGTCCGTTTTTAAAGTTGACGCCCCATGAAATACCTCACCGACCAATTCCGACGACCAATTTTATTGGTTGCTGGGTTCTAATATCTCCTAACAGTGCTCACTGTTTAATACGCAATATCCAATACAAGTACAAATTCAAAACAAATCTATATCGGTGTTCATTGGAGCGTGAACATCTTAATGACTTGAGTGAACTTGAAGGTCCTTTTTTCAAAGATGATCGTTCCATTTGAATTTGCATACTGATTTTTCCGGATCCACTTCACCATGTGAAAATCAAACAGCAACAAAAGTCATATATAAATTGCTAAACTGGGGTTCACAATGAATTTATTCAAATTTATTCTTTATTTTAACAATTTTTACTCAGTGGCGTGAAACTAATGTGTAAAATTTGGGGGTAGACTCCAATCGTGCCGGTGTGCATAGGTAAACGTTTTCTTTCACCTTTTTCAACCAATGGCAAATGTAATATGAAACGTGGCAGACACACGATTTTTTTCTTTCTGACTAGGTACTCAAAAATAACATGGAGGTGAAAGCCAAATATTTCCGGCAGCCCTTCGTGGAAAAATAACTAAAAAGAAACTACAACAACAAAACGAATCAGAACGGCACAGCAAAATACAAAGCCATTTCTCGTGCCAGTTACATTTTCCAATTTTTCAACGTTTTGTTTTTATATTTACTCCTGAAAATCTGATATTTTTGCTTGTACTGTTTCAGCAAACATAAATTCATATTAATTTTGCTTTGTTTTGCTCTGTGCACTGTGCAGCCACCCTTCCGGCAGCTAGTTGCGCTTTTTGATGGAAAGCTGGTTTATGTCAAGCTTTAAGGATATTTATCCTGACTATGATTGAATTTTTAATTATGAAACTTATTTATTATGTGTTTTGTTCCGTTGCTTTCAAGTGGACGCAAAAGGATTTCAATTCAACTTGAAACAGGAACAAAAAGTACATTTTAATTGACAGTCTTTGTTTAAAATTTTGTTGAAAGTTGTCTGACAGTGATCCTTAACTGTGCTTGTTTTGTGAAATCACAATGCTCTCAATCGTTGTGAAATGATTTCCTTAAGAACACCAGGAATAAATGTTTTGTGGAGATAAGAGATTTCTAGACAAATAAAATCCTGCGAGTGTACTTTGTACACAAACATCCCTCACGGCACAAACAACCTTTGACGTGTTTCAACGCAGTACGGGCATCCCAAGTAGTTATCCTTGACATTAACGGCGTACAGTTTTCGATGTACGACGGTAGGGCCAAGGATAACAAGGAACAGAATAGTAAGTGAAATCACAAGAGCGGTTGAAAACGCCCCCCTTGGAAACTGCCAACCGCCCGAGGATATACCAATTACAGTCTGCGTCACACAGTCTCATTACGGCAGCCGCATGCCAAGGAATAAGTCTTGAAGGTGTTCAAACAAGTTATGCTTAAAATAAGAATGGCGGAAGTGCTTCATGTTGGTCGGTGCAATGCGCCAATGCATTACAAACTGTAAGTTTTCAGAAGTGAAGATATGACTTCCTGGTCTAAGTAATGAGACCATGAACTTACTTCCGAGTACCAACGAGATTCCGGCAAGGAATAACTGTGATTAGAACTCTTGAGTTTTTATCTTCAAAATACAGACATTTTCGTAGCACTTTCAAATATTCCAAAGTTATTGTACGGATTTTAAAATATTTTCCAAAATTCAGAAGTTTGACTATGTACCTTTAAATATATTATATGTACTTTTCGAAGATTTCTTTTTCTTTTCCAAATACAAAGTCTTTTACGTTATGGCAGATTTTATACTTTATTTTATTCTAAGTATAATGTAAACGTATGAGTAATATTTTAATTAGCTGCTTCTTATTTAAATTTCTGAAGTTTATGAGTTTTTAAATTAATCTTGCTCTGATTATTGAAATCTCGGTGAAACATTTTCCTTTTTCATGTAAATAATTGTATATCGAGTTTTCTTCTAAAACCACTCTCCAAAGTGATATTAATAAAAATAAAACGCAAATTTGAATAATTAATGTAATTGAAAAAGTTTGAACGCGACATTATTCTGCAAAAAGAACATTAAAATTCTCTCTCTTAAAAAAACAAAAAAACTTTATGTAATAAAAAATGTGAAAGAAGTGATTCCAATTTAATCTCAAATATCCCTCTATTTTGCCGGAAGTAATAAAATATGGAGCCTAACCCCGAAAACTTGCCGCCATTACTCCTCAAACGCACTTTCTGTGTCAAGATGGTGCATATCCATTAAGCTTTTAGCGTTCACCACTCAGAAAACTTGAGTAATTTTTCATAAAATTGACAGACAAATGTAAGACGTTGAATAGGAGTCGATGCGAAATCTGGCTTACTTCCCGGTTCCCATCAAAATCCTTTTCTAGTTCAGCCCGCATTTGGATTACAATAGAGGAACATGATGGTGCATTTCAGATCCTCACTGAATCCTTTAATGTTTCTGAGTTTTACCATTTAGGATTAAGCAAAGACGAAAGTAGAACGGCAAAGAAAAACTTTCTTAATGAATCAACTTCTTTACGTAAACGAAAATATTGCGAAGAATGTTTCACACACGTATTTGGATCTGTGCAGGATTTTGTTTCAGTTCGTCCGGGACGATTTTGTGTGTAATACGGAAGCGGCAATGAAAAAGTAATGAGGAAAAGAAATACGTCGAAATGCTTCACGAACTCGCATATTTCATCTCATAGATGCTTATTAAGGCTCATCTGGATGCGTGCTGGTCTCGGTGATTAATATAAAATGCTGCAACCGTGACGGATCTGCCTGTCCAGCTATCAATTAGAGTCCTTGTTGGGCCCCCATGAGGTATGAATTTAGTGGGGACATTTATTGGTGACTGTTTACCTCGAGTTTTTCGGTTATCACGAAGTGCTAATTGTGTACCGAATTCCCAGCCTCTAATGTACAGATCGATTCCAGGAGGTAGATATTGAGTTCTGTATAATTTGCCGAAATTACAGAGATACATGTGATGAGAGCAACAAAAAAGCCATTAGCCGAGAAGTTGAAGGTGAAAAGTCATCCCAGAAAATCACATTAATTAGGATTAATCAAGGTGAATATTTACCGTAACCAGGATCCCCCTACACCCTGATTAATAATGTTGGAATTCTTCAATATCCTCATCACGGGAGATCCAACTGGCCAAAAGACGCTCCTGCACCAGAGGACAGCTCGACTACGATTCTGAGATAGTATCATAGGTTTATTGTGCTTTTATGTGATATACAATATACGCTTATACAGTATGAACGTCACTGTACATTTACGAATGGAGAATTAAAATTTATAAATTGACAATTAATACGAATACGACCGCAAATGACGGCTTGTGTTGGTGCTGTTCATCCTGGCGGGAGTTAATTTGAATTATAAATCACCCCGAATCCTTGCTACCCGCGGAACTGATACTGTGCCTTGTGGCGCACACAGAACTTGTAATTTTCACTAAAATAACCATCCTCTGGCAACATAGACCTATTTCGGATTTTCATACCAACGTCCCACGTCCTGTTACCGGACGAAGCTGCACTTTTGTGCATATGTACCGGGTGCCCATATGTCGTACCAATTCATTTAGCATGCAAGTCCCGTTGATGAAATATTCAAGAGATACATTATGACCACTATTGAAAAATTAGAAAGTAGAATACACCAAACTAGCACCGAGGTGAACTCATTTAACGTTTTCATTGGGTCTGCAGTACCAAATCTAAATTTGTTATGCAAATATTGTTGGTGGAAATTGTGCCACACCCACGAAAGGGTTTCAGAAATCAATAGGGACAGTTTTTGTTTTGTTATTTCAAAACAACGCAGATAATCAGATTTTCATAGAAATATAAATCCTGACGAATACGCATGAACACTATTTGTCCAATCAGTAATGGGTTGCAACAAAACTAAATTAATGACATTTATTCATCGGAGAATTACAAAAAAGAGAGGTTTTTAAATTTCAGTTAAATGTAGAAATCCATTGTAATTAACTCTATTCAAATACAAAGAGAATGAAAAGTAAAGTAAAATTGTTGGAAAATCAATGGAAAGTCATCACAATTTAATTCATTTTAGTTTCGTTCCTTTTGAAATGATTTCCTTCGACGATAGAGTTCCCGACCGAATTTTCATTAACTGCAAACACTGAAATAAGTAATGAATACCAAAAAAGGACTATTCTAAAATTACTTTGAATTTTAAAACAGAAAAGTTTCACTATTTCAGAAAACTTCTTTCAACTTTCAAAGAATGATTACGACGTTTTGCTGTTGAGTTTTGTTTTTTAAAACACTTTTTGAATTTTTGTTTCAGATTTTTCATTTATGAAATATTTATTCATGTTGTAATGCTTAAATATTATTATAAATTTAGTTCATAACTTTTTATGGAAAGCGGAAAATGTTTTCCAGTTTATTTTCTTTACATAAGAAACTAAATGTAAACTGCGATCAGGATTGTTATTGAAATGCAAAAATGTTAAACAAATCGCTAAATTAAAACGAAAAGAAAGAAAAATTATTTAAATGTCCAGTAAACATGAAAATCCCTAACTGAGTCTCCAAGGATGCAGAACAGGATTCAAATTAGTCCTACAGAAACGTTTTGAATAACCCGGGGATCACTGGGTTACTTCAACAGTGGAATGCAATGTCGTCAGCATTAAACTTTAATCAGGTTTTAATATTAATGCTCTGTTAGTGAACTGGGTCCTTGGAGTTAAACTCGAGTTTGTTTTGCTCTTTCGATGCAAGGACGAAACTTGCATCATCTACGACATTGAATGCGGTTCATGGTGTCATTCTTTGTGGTCTATTTGTGGTAGTAATGACTGCAGGTTTCCTTCCCTTCGTTCCCTTGCTTGAAGCGTGTAAAAAAATCGCTTTAATTTTTATTATAAAAGGATTTTCCCTCTGCGACATCCGTATGGAAGGCAGAGATAAAAAAGATATAAATATTGTAACTGAATCAACCTCGTTAAATCCTTACATTGTTTCATTGGCTGTGTAAAAAGTGCGACATTAACATATTATTTATATAGATGGAATGGCTTTATTTACACTCTGTTTTTCGTTAGGATTCCGAAAGTACAGAACTGTGCAAGTGTGCACTCCAGTATGAAGGAAGGAAGACTTAAAAAGCGCCAATCCAGTGTGCTACTTAACAGGAACCACTCGAGGTGTTATTATTGCAATGAAAATTAACAGTGTGAATGCAATTGGTTTAAAAAATTTACCTTATTTGCATAATTGATTCATTCATTTTAAAAATACTTGTTCCACTTCCATTAAAAGAATAATATTCCTGCTGGAAAATCGTTTTCAAAGCAACTTCCCGAACATTTTTTTTTATAAATAATTAATCAGTTTAGTGAATTTGTTTTGGATGTATTTCATGATATTAATAGAAAATACGTCAAAATTTCAAGAGAGAAATAAAGCAACAATAGTCAATACAATTCTCCTCATCGAAGTGAAACAAAGAATGTTATATGAATCGTAAAAGTGAGATGTTTTACTAACAGACAAAGGACACGTTGTCAATCGATTAATTTGTAAAAGGTCACTGGGTGATTACTATAAGACCTCGAATACAAAGAAATACATTTTAACAAAGATCGGATACACTTCAATAATTCGAATTGTTTTCTCATTCAAAAACTGTCTCACACAAAAACATTTGTGCTAAAACTAACTGACTTTCTTTGTGACCCATTTAAATACATAAACACAAATCAATAAAGTAAATTAAATTAAGTGGTGAAGATGATTAAAATTAACCAATTTACAAGAGACTGTTAAAACAATGTTCGAAAACTTTCAAAAGGATATTTCTAACTTTGACTGGTAGCATAAGATTAAGAACAATGCTTTAGTTTCGATAACTAAAAAAAGATTAAGTGTTACAACAAGAAACCAGCTTCGAAGCCACAACTTCGCAAAGTTAAGCTGAAAGTTCTTCTCGAATGTCTTTCAAGGACTTTTTCTATAATATGAACGGATCAAATTTATCTCTGGATTGGCATTGTTCGTCAGAAGTTTTGCAATTTCACAGTTGTCTGTAAGGGAAGATACATGAACGACACACAAGCACTTCAGCCAAGGATCACAATGCATTTCTTCGTGGCACAGACATACGTATATAGGACGACATTACTATAACAGAAAATAAATGGAGTTCATTTAAGCTGACGAGATTTTTTCAAATTGGAAAATTGCAATATTATCCCTGATCCTGCAAGCAGTGAATACGAAGCGTAATCACTGCGTAATTACTCTTTCAACCGAATCGAGTCCTTCGAAGGACTTCGGTGCATCGCGTTCCTGAGACATGCAAGATATTGGAAACAAAGCGGAAGTGATTTCATGTGGAAAATCTTATCATCGATATATCCCGCCTCCATCCACAGTATCAGAACATAGTTGGAATTTACAGGCAGGATCTCTGTCGAAGAAAATACGCCAGGATATTTGCTGTTATTGGAGTTTACTGTGTGTGTTTCTAGCTAAACACACCGACTTTGTCTGCCTGTCATAACAATTTTCAGTCTATTTGCTTTTGGAATCGTTGGAAAGGCACGATTTTCTGCATTACAGTTTTCATCATGTTCCATAGGATGTGGATAGGATATATCCCGCTCCAGGAGGTATTTTCATTTGCTGCAAAGACTCTGTGACCAAAGATTGTAGCCTTGATAACGGAGTAACGACGAAATAGTCACACTAAAAATGTTCTAATCGTATTCAGTTCATTGCATTCGCACATCCTGTCAGGAAAAGCATTTTTTACTGAAAAGCGTCGCAACATACTGAACCAACTACGTGCCCAATTGACTTCCGAGGATGCCATTCAATTGATCAGCGTCCATGAAAATGTCATCCTAAATTGTGTTATGATCAATCTTTCGCAAAAGGACCATTGATCCCCCTAATGTCATTCCGTGATGACCGTTCTTGGCATTGTTTGCATCCCCAAACGACATTCTGCCAGGTACCATCGAATCCAATTAGCAATTAGAGCGAATTGAAGGATTCTTCTGAAAACTTGTCACACGAACAAGATTCTAAGGGATTGTCTAATTCGAATACGATTACATTCCCATTAAGGTTCTAGGATTCCATGTGAATTGACGTTTTTGGTCTGGGCACAACTACGATGTTGGTTGCGGAACGTGCAGGAAAGGACTCTGCGCCATTCACCAATTGGAGCATGAAGTTCCCAGCAAATGGCTGTTTTTAGGTGCTGTCACTCGACCGATTGAGTTGCATACACTGGTCCCCTACACTACTTCGTCTGTCACGATAAACGAATTTTTGCTCTGTTAATTTATCTTGGCCGAATACACCTAATGAGTCCTTCCGGCAAATGGAGATATCCACAGAAAAATCACATTCCGAAGTGAATTAGTGTCGATAGACGACAGCCGAACATGTTCAATTCAACTTCAAATAATTGAACTCATTTCAAGGATTAATGTACACAATCGAAATTGAGTTTTAGTTTGTGTGCATTTTATTTTGAACACCAGTTGAATCATAGAAATTGAGGAATTCCCGAATAGAGGTGCGCTTTTCTTTAAGAAAATTATCTACTGTCCGGGAATTAAACCAAAAAATAATATTTCATTAAAGAATCTTATGAGAGTTCTCCAAAATATATCAAAATAAATTAATGAAATACATTGTTTAATTTTTTTTTTTGGAAAATATCCCATAAATTAAGTATTAGCAGAGGGTCATACAATTTTATGATTAAATTATAATTTAATGAAAGAATGATAATTATCATTCCCCAAGGATGTCCTTAATTTGAGTTCATAATCAAAATGGAACTTTAATTGCATCCCACGATTTCATCAGATATGAGATTTTACTTTTGCATTGCCAAAAAATTTTCCGAAAGCAAAAAGCCAGAAAGAGTCTATCAAATGCATGTCATTCCAAATCAAAAGAAACCCCACAGATATTCATTTTAATAAACCAATAAATTTGGGCCAATGCAAAATAATTAAAAATGTCGATGTAGTCAAATTCGTCATATCCCACTACCATTACAATAATTGAGCTCGTAATTGAAGAAAGGATGACTGTTCAATGTTCATTAATATAAATTTTAATTAAATATGTGCTCGTGGTATTGTACTTAATTACTATTTAATTAACAGTAGTCATTTCCAAATGCATTGAATTTTGAAATTATTTATATGAAATTTCATATGTTTTGGAGAGATGAACTCAAATTCCCTGTAGATCCTGTAAAAGAATCCTCACTGTGGGTAACGATCAAATTCAGGTCCAGCCAAAATCTAATACCAAAACCAACATTAATACCTGGAAAATTTTCTCAATTTATTAATGTAATTGAATTTCGGTATTTATCCTGAGGAAAAGGACGATATTGGCAGAGAGATGTGCACACAATCAGTGCACAAGCATGGAAGAATGATTTTTAGATACGTCAAAAAATCAATTGAAATGTTTCAGATTAAAATGCAGATTTTTGTATGAAGAGATTTCAAAATCATTGATTGTAACTTTTTTGTTTATTTTTGGGTTACTAACAGCGTTATGTAAGAACTTCGATATTAAATTATTCTCTCTTTTGTTAACATTGTTATAATAGTAATTAATTTCATACATCTTGAGTCTTGATTAAATTGAACAATAGATTGACGTTTAAGAAGAACCTACAAGAATGTCAGAAGCACTTACCAGTTCCCATACCATTGATTAACATTTAAATATATTATTCATTTTTTTAATAGTTTGTTAAATGCCTTTCAATTTTTCACTAAACATTATTACTTTGAATTTTCCGTAACTTTTCACGACACAGATATAAAACAAAATAATGTAACAATTGATTATAGTGCTCTATTAACAGCTTTAATCGCTTAACAATGAAAAGCCCATTTGCTCATGCATGATTGCTATTGTTAATAACAAGCTCTACATAAGCAGTCTACAGATGTAAATGAAAAGTGTGTTCTGATAATTTTCAACGTGATGTCAAAGTTTTTTGTACAGAAAAGGACTTATTTGTAAAAGTGGTATCATTAATAAACGTTATTTGAAATTTTTATGTGATGGTCTGAGGTTTCCATTAGAACAATTTTTATTAAATGTGATTTATATGTTTAATAAAATACTAAGAAACTTTTGAAATAATCAATGTGGATTAACGTTAAAATTGTCTCGAAACGTTTAAATATAAATTTAATAATATAAAACGATACTGAAACAAAAAAGTAAATAACTAACAACAACAAAGTAAAACAAATTTCTTTTAATATGTAATTAAGTAAACTTTTTGCTTTTGCTTGGTGCATTTGAAGAAAACGAAAAACGAACTTTAATTTATTTTAATAGAATCTGCAAGAGCAGCTGCTGGAATGCGAGACATTTCCATTACAAATTCCACAAATATTTTGAAACATTTTATATATAATACAAAAAAAAATTAATTATTCAATTGTGCGAAAAATAAAGAAAAGATCAATCGAAATTGGAATATGAAAAATTTCACAGAATTGGTAATTTGTATTCCAAGTAATCAATAAAAAAGAAAGCAATCCCTTTGGTTTTTGTAAATCAAAAATCAAAAACAGTGCGACTAAAGACGAAATAACTTTTTAACTATTTAAAATGAAATTAGCAAAAGGAATTGGAAGGAAAACGAACACTGTAGATCTTTGATTAAATTTCTGCTCAAAACACACAGAACAAAAAAAAAAAATAGGTAAACAAAATTAGACAAGGACTGTAGTAATTGTGAACTTTGGAAAAAAATTTCAAAAAAGTGGCCAATTACAGTCACAGTGTGATTAAAATATTCAATTTACAAGTGAATGTGTTCGATCTATCTATGAAAATATGAATGATTAATTTCCTATGATAATTAATTATATCTAAATTTATTTCTTAAAAAAATTTTTTTTTCCTTTCTTAATTAAATTCTTCTCTCACTCTCTTTGGGTTTTTGGTGGATGTTCTGATTTGGAATTGAAGAAAGTGATTGTACAGTTGTCGCTTTTCTGTATAAAAATGTTATTATAATAAACTTATTTTTTGGACGGGTTTAAGTATACAAATAGAAGCAATATGATGTGTGTGTATGTTTTAATGAAAATAAAAACAATGTAAGGTAGCTGTTGGGTATTTTCTAAAAGAAATATTTATAACATAAAATCGTTCTCTCGTATGCTTTGTTGCTTAGTTGAAAAGTTCTTATTGAAAAAGGGTTTTTATCAACTAAGCTTCGTTTTGTAAACATCCTAAACAGAAAGCAAAAGTACAACTAGTGTAATCCGTAACAGTAGTAGATTAATTAAACAATACCACGCAATTACTCTGGAGAAAATAAACAATAAGAAGAAGCTGATTAAAATGAGGAATACTTCAATTCAGTAGTGATATTGGAAAAATAATACATAGATATTTTTTCCAAATGCTTTTGGTATGTACTCCAGATATCAAAAGGATAAATACAGAGCTCAGATACAATATCACTTGGTTACTTTAATTATAATTTAATATTCAAAATAATGTACCTTCGAATGATAAAAATTCAACATCTACAGATCGACCCGAATTTTCATACGAATTATAATGATAAATGATAATATTGTATTATAAATATCTGGCATTTCTTGTTTCAACAAAATAAATACTCACGGAGATATAAAGGGTATATATGTATTTTTATAGAATATATAAAAATATTTTGATTAAGAGAGTAGAGAAGATTTTGATATCGTACCGTTTCGCTCACCTTCTTGTCCCACTGCAGGACATACGGAACTGGGTGGTCGTATGGAAATTCGACGTGGCAGTTAAACACGACACTTTCTCCGAGTATTGCTGTAATATGTACAGCATCTTCTGCTGAAACGAAATCAATTTTATCGAATTAGCATAATGTTATATTAATATCCAAAAAGGAATAGATTATGAAGAAAATATTATTACATTATTAACAAGAAAATTATAACTTTAAAGATTTTCCATGTGAACAAAATTTCACATTATGTATAATTAAATTCTGTAGAATAATTACATTATCGTGAACATGCATTGTATGGTATTTTTTGTTGTTTAGTGCCAAGTTAACAATGTCTCGAGCCTTGACATTAAGCCCGACTCCATTAAGGGTATTTTATTCGGGAGCACAGCGACGTTGCGTCTGAGATTGTAAGCGACATTGTATCCTGTTCCCAGGATCCCCTTCAAAGTAATTTACAGGGACTGGTTGTGTTTTCAAAAATAAACAGTGGAGAGGCTTAGATGAATGGTTTTCTAGTGACGATGTGGAAATTAAGTGCACCACCGCGAAAATTCCTCTCGGTTCGCATACTAAGTAACTTAGTTGGGAGCCACAAAATGGAAGAGTTCGCGTTTTACCTGAAAAGGTAACCAGGAGTTTTACTGTTTGAAAAAGTAATCCAGTCAAGTGGACGGCTTTCTGTCTACTTCAAAAGATTTAAAAACTCTGTACATTTTACCCTTACTTGAACGGTACTTTGGGTGCGTGCTATGAACCATTCCAATCGATTTCGCTTATTATTGGAACAATCAGAGTTTATAGAGTAAATATAACGCAAATAACCCTCCACTAAGCCTCTTAAGGACACAAAAGACTCCAAGTGGGTGGTGATTATAAAACAGTGCAGCCCTGCACTTACAGCTTGTTACTTCTCCACCCTCACTGTATTTTAGTTTGTAGGACGAGAAAGTTAAGCTATTAGATGTACGCGGAGGTGGAGGTCCTGTAAAGGCTTATGTGTGGTAATGACGGTAGTAATGAGCACATCGAATAGCATACCAGTGCATTCTGGGTGGGATTAATTTTAGCTCCTTCCTCAACTTTGTCAATGGCGCAATCAGTACAGCTGGAAATGGGCCTCCATAAACAACTGGGAACTGCTTCGATGGCACACCCTAGACGAGCTTCCATTGCTCTTTTAGAACTAATTACCGATCATCTTCGGTCATTAAGGCACAACCGTAATTGATGAAATCGTAGCTCCAATGGCATGGCAGTGAGAGAACGGATGCACGATAATGCAATTCGATTTCCGTTCCACAGATTATTTTTCTTTCTTCCCCCTTGTGTTCCTACCCTTCTCATTAGCTTCGTTTTGCTTGGTTGCCAGGACGAGAGGAGTTATAAGTAATTTATAACGGACAAAATTAATCCTTTATTGATTGTGCATGTGCACATCTACACGAATATTGGGGCTAAAAATAGCGAAAAAGGACATAAGAATCTCGAAAACCGATAATTCTGTGCACTTCATTAGAGGGGGTGTTAATTTATCGGTTTCTCATAGTGATTCCGTGCCAATCTCGATGTCGAATCGGGGGCAGTTTTGCACCACGGAGTGTTCAATTGTTCATCTTCCGACTTCAGTTGAGCTGCATACAATGCCGATGCTATCTGGAGAACGTTACAAAAGACGAGTTGAACGTGCTCATTTTGTTTACACTCTTCATGGTAGCCGCCTCTAGTGAAATGCTAATCACAGGGTACTTATGTGACGGAGAGCATGTGATCCGGGTGCTCTTGCAGCTGAACAGTTCTTCTACATGAGTCAAACACGGGTACAGCAGCCCTAAGAGTCGGCGATGAATTGGGCGATGGTAATCATAGCCGACGTATGCAAAATCATGCATCTTCAGAGTTTCTTTTGCTCCCCTCCAGCAAATTGCAATGGTGCACAATGACTTGACTTCCCCACTAGAAAATTCCGAACCACTTTAGAGGGGTTTGTAGTTGCTAGAGCGATAGACACGTTATATCCTTTGGCCAGTTTAAATGAGTTTCACGAAATGATCAGTAAACATCCTTAATGCAGAATATGTCCAGGAACAATCGCTGCAATTCTTATTATTATTCACTTGTATTAGAAATAGAACATTGTGTAAGTCAATAGCCAAATATTATAAAGTTTAAAAAACGGAAAGGATTTCCTTACCTGGACCGTTCGCAGCTGAGCCTTTTGTGATCAGTATAAGGACCACAAGAAAACTGATGAAGATGTCCTTAATTCGTAAAGTTTTATTTCGCGAAGTAAAACAGCTCGGGTTTGTTGTGGCGAACGATCGCGACCGGCTTAATGCCTGACACCACCGGAAAGACCCAGGGTCCGCGCACACGCCCATGCCTCTGGTCCCATAGTCAATGCCGCTAACGGATCGTCGGCATTGCAGCGGCGTCACCTGAAATCGATAAATAAGACATTCATCAATACATCAATACAATCATTTAAAAATGTAGTAAATGAAAATAAATTGTTCAACAAATTGCACGGAAATTGCACATGAAAATTCAAAATGTCTTGACTGCCCTCCATCTTAATCGTTTTGTGTCTCCGATAACGGTCTTATTGTTTACAAAGCAATGATTAAAGGTCCATTTGGGGAATAAAAATGGAAGTAGCAAGATGTCCTCCTCAGATTTCTGCCTTAGCACGGTGCCACCATACACGATAGAAACCCAATAGATGGCAGCGAATGCCTTTCCGAGGAGAAAATTGATCCTTTGAGGGACGATTTTATTACAGTAATAAATTTCCAAAGCCAATACTTTTACGATCCCCGTCCCTCTCTATGGCTGATAAGCTTCTGAATTCCACCCCCCAGTTAGTCGACGCTTTCAGCCATTACGATTTTAATAATTCTCTCTACGACATTGCCGTTATGTTACACTTCGTTGTAGCCAAGGAGCAAATTAAGTGATTCGCTGCTGTACAATCCTTTAAGCAATGAGTCGCCATTACAGTGACACACTTTAAAAAACTACGCCCTTTTCAGCACATTCCTAATGGAGACTATTGAAAATTCCAATCAATCTCCATTTTCAACATGTGGATATTTTTCTTCACTCCTAGAGGTATGCAAACAACTTTATAAGTTTAAAATCAAATTTTAAAATTTTTCAATAGATAAATTAACGTTGTTGTTAGTTAAGCATTTTACTTTAATACTTAAAAAGGGTGCATATACCAGTATACCTATTAAATACACATTAAGGTAAAGGGTTTGAACCGGATTGACGAGATGACATTGAAAGGAAAACAATACTCAAACAAGGTCAAAAATGTCGTGACAAAAGTGTACTAACTTCCTACTTTTACGTAGATTGTTTCGCGATGAAAAATAGAGTTAAAGTTATTACAACCGTGCAATTTGCTGGGAAAAATATTGAACAATCTACACCCCGAAAATTATGTGTGTAATAAAAAGTACTTTGGGTCGCAAATTGGAGTATATTGCGTTTCATTATTATAGCACTGTTTAAATAGCACGGCTCTTTTTTAGTAAAATTTTCTATTGTTCTTTAACTATAAAAAGTGAAATCTACTAACAAAAAAGAGAAACGAAACAATTTGTTATGATAATGCTCGAATTTCTTTCATTCAAATTTGAATTTGCTGATGAAAGACGACAAATTGGAAAGGTTTCAAAGCTATTGACAAATGAAATAGACACATACCTATGTTAAAATAATCCTTGGGAAGGATTAGGAAAGGAGGCAATAGATAATGATGAGGTAAACCGGAATATGGATGGCTTCCAATAGTTTTTATTGGTATCCGTCAAAGAATTTCATCATTCATTCATGTAAAGACTTAAAAGGAAAAATTTGATTACATACTGGAAAATACTTTAAGCCTTTTTCCACCTTAATACCTCAATAAGTTTTCCTTTTCTCAATTGTACCAAAAACGTTCCTTTGAAATAAATCCTACATCCAAGTCTTTAAGGGGTCAAAGGATTTTTACAATGGATACTTTGGAATCATCAAAACAATATGAAAGGATCAATGAAAGGACTTCTGCAAAACTAGAACGATATCTTTCCAAAGTGTTTTCACTCGGCTACAAAAATAAAAAAAAAAATACATAAAAAACAAGTAAATAAATAACAACCAACATGAAGATTGCGCTAGCAGTCATTACCCGCAGCCAAGTGCGCATAACAACTGCGCTAAATGCATAAAGTGAATTGAAGCAATTGAAGTGGTGGCATTTGCGAAAATTCAGGTCTCATCCTTCGGAGAATGTATGACTTTCCGAAACTTTTGTTTTTCCGGTTGCATCTCAATGAAGGAATTAAAAATTCTTAAATGGCACTTCCTGGCAAAGTTGGTCGGATATCGACGGCATTGGTTGAATCTAATTACTCTGCTTTGTTCTGTTTACCCGCAAAAATAATACGAGTCTGCCGTACAAGTATCCAATCAAAAACTTTCTCAATATCTTGGCCATTAACGACATTAACAAAAACTTTTCTCGGGGAGAAAAAAACTGAATTCCTGGCTAATTGCAATGCGCCATTTCATGGTGGTGGGGGCGAAGAGGTGCTGTCTCATTCCGCCGTCTGAATGGGGACAGACAGCGCGAAAAGATACCGGGAATTGTGCAGCGTGGGAGAAATAACAAGTATCCAACTTTGAGTGCGGGAAATCGCTGGAATAAGCAATCCACCAGGACCTTATTGCAAAAGGGTAAATGTGTTGCGCGACCGTTCTTCTATCATGGCGATCATTGTGCAATCAGGAAGAACTCGTAATGACAGCTATCGCATTATCATTGGAGTGGCGCTGTAAATTACGTCATTCAAGGAGCACCGCAAGGAGTAAGAACAAGGAAAATGCTAACGTGGAAATTGCACTCTTTTGAAGATGTTGCAATTATAGACGAAAATATCTTTCAAACAAATTGAATTTTCTTTTACAAAATGAATTTTGATTCATTTCCGCGTTTTGGGATGTCCTTACGTTGCAATCGTAAGCTTATTGCGATTTTGGCCCGGATCCAAATGACATAGACGTTTCGGTGGTTCTGTAAAAATTGGAAAGCACTTCTTTGTCTTTTCCATTCTTCTCGATAATTTTGTTGAAATATGAAAGAGGGTTGTGTTAAAATATTGTTCCCTCTACATTTATTTGGTGCTCCAAAGAACTCTTGGCATGTGTTTTTGTAATGATTGAAAAATCACGAGAGCGCTCGGAGAAAAAGTAATCTATAACTAATAACAATATACAGAAGAGCAGATATGCTTCAACTTACTTTGAGACCTTGTGCAGATCACGAAAATGGATAAATGTTTCCTAAGAAGTTCATCCCTGTTTTGTCATTGCTGGGAACAACCGGACAATGGATGGAGCAACTCTTAAGCAAGTTTCAATCTTGAGGGCAACAGCTTCTAGCAATATTTGTCTGTTGGGAATTTCTCAGTTTACTTCCTAAAGTTCACCTTTTGTTAATGTGATCCCAGGACTCAGGAGTTGTTGACAGTCGAAGGACTTAACAACAGTGGTCGTCCAACTGTTTCTTCCAATCAACTTTCAAGAGTTTTCCGCAACTCTGTTGTGTGTACGAATACAATGAAAATTCCGGATGAAAATAAAAATTGTAAATTGGAATGTTGCTTGAAGTTTTTTCAACTGTAAAGGTTATTCCATGCGGTTGATTGAACAATTGAAAGATGTGATCTTATGGTTAAGTGGAGGCACATAAGTAACAACTAGGCTGAACTTTTCATGACAGGAGAAATTTGCCTTCGTTTTTTCCTTTTCCCGAGGTTATGTCGAGTTTGTTCAACAATGAAGAGGAGACACGAATAATGCCAACTTGGTAATATTTTCAACTAATTTGACCGACATACAGTTTTGAAATATGAGAAATATTTCATTTCAAAAAACCAACGAATTATCCTTGATTCATGTTGCCATGCATGTTTCCCTGCAGTAAGCTTTCAATCCATATTTCAAATTTCCTTTTTTTTAAGTTATTTTTAGACAGAATATAATTTTGATTTATTTCAATAATGAATATAGGATTACACTTAATTTAAGACATTAGACTTAACTTTACAGAAATACATCTTAGTTGCACAAAGGAGATCCCAGAGCGTTAGTACGGTCTACGGTGGGTGCAGGATTTGAATAGGAATTAGGCAGCTATTTAAATTCGTTGGAGAGACTATTTCGCTTCCGTGAATCTCTGCTTCAAAATAACGTTGTTTTTCTTGTAGTATAGGGTTTCCTCCCAATCGCACAAACGCGTCCTTTCACACCGAGCTAATTTCACTCGTATTAAGACGATAATCGA
The DNA here is from genome assembly GCA_963082835.1 of Leptogaster cylindrica. Classification (NCBI taxonomy): domain Eukaryota; kingdom Metazoa; phylum Arthropoda; class Insecta; order Diptera; family Asilidae; genus Leptogaster; species Leptogaster cylindrica. Next base: position 19,432,691 of record OY720105.1, on the reverse strand, counting down.
ACCTATAATCATGAATATCCTAGATACACTTTGAGCTCAGAATTCAACTTGGTCGAGCGCAGTGTTTGAGAAAAAACGTTAATAAAACACATTCTAGTGTAACGCAGATCTAGTTGGACTTTTTTTTAGAACACCGAAAAACATTTTTCACTGCAGCAACAAAATGGGTAGAAAGGGCTATACGGTTGGAAGGTTACTTGCGATGCTGCTGTTATGACCAAAAGGGGTAGAGCATGCATAAAATTATCCGTGGAAAGAACGTACCTACATCCAAGAGAAGCATCAGGAGAGCATCAGGGGGGGGGGGGGGGGATTGCCTTGTCTGGGATTGTATGCAATATTCCCCTGGGGGTATTTCGGGGCTTTCCCCCGGAAAATTATTGTATTATTTGTTGTTTAAAACATAATTTGGGGATAAAATATTAAGCAATTTTTTAGTACATCTACTCAAAAGTTTCCTCCAATGTTATGTTATTTATTTATTTCCCGGTGAGGGGGCGATCGAATCAGTCTTTTCGCCACTACTTGAATCCACCAACGGAGTTGCATGGATGTTTAGAACAATCTTTTCTGTGAAAAGTAATTAATTTTCCGTGGCATTTTTGAAATTCTAATGCAACACATTTCAACATGCATTTTTCATTTAGTTGCAACAAAAACCGAAAAATGCACGTTTTTTGATTTCAAATGACAGGAATTTTTTTGTTTTTACGTTTCGATTTCAGACAATTTCCCATTTAATAGTTGTTGTAAAAGACAACACTAAATCTATACACGACATTTATTTGATGTTTTTTCTACATTTCCGAACCATTTTTCCATCTCCTGTGCAAGTGCCAATGCAATTTTCATCACCGATTAATCAAATGTCGATGTCAAGAGAAAAAAAAACAACCGGAATTAGATTTCGATCGAAGCAAAAATTAACCCTTGAAAAAACACATCACGGTTGGAAAAACAGTTAAGAACGAGCAACTTATCGGGAAAATGGGTTGATTAAAGAAAATTGCAATTACAAAGAATGAGTCGCTGGTGCGAAAGTCTGATGGAATTACATTCCATGAATAGTTTCTGTACAGTTTGGATTTCGGTTTTTGTTATCTTCTCGGTCTCGGTGCACTCGAAACGTCGTCCTTCTGTAAATAGAATGGATTTCTTCGTATGCACTTAAGAAAACAAAATAATAAAAAAAAAAAATCGAAAAAAATATACAACTTTCCGGAGATCTGGGAGAAGGAGAGTCATCGATTCAATTTTCATTGCTGTTTTCACTTGACTCATTTCATTTAAACTGTTCGTTACAAGCGTCTTATGGGTTTCAGGATGATGGGAACATTTTCGTCCTTGCCTGCACTTTTGCTCAACTTAAGTTAATTGGTTTACTTCGATTTTGGAAATTAACTTCACTCTATGTTATTCCAGATATTTGACAGCATAATGGAAGGTAAAATGGGGTTTAATAGTTAAGACGTCACACATGCCCAGTGAACGATATCGATTCGATTTTAATTATGCGGGAGTTGGTAAAGGACGGCAAATTCTAAGGGATTAATTCCAAGTAAGTACGGTTCTCGCTCCTTTCAGCCACCAGAATGCGATAATCCACTTGAAAATGTAAGTTAATGCAAGGCAAGGAACATGGGACTGGCTAATTATTAATAGGTGGAACAGATTTACGATGTCAGGACATGAACATATAATTACATAATTATTGTCATGTTTAGTGCCGTTATCTACTAATTTTGAACACAATCCGGGTATTAAAAGGTTATTGGCCACGGTTTCGATGGGGACTTCATTATCAGTGACAGCCGCTCAATATCAAACTCATAACCGAACGCCATTAGAAACAAATTTGCGTACATTCACCGCAATTGATGGCATCGATTTTCGCTTGTCTAAACTTAACCGTTCAACGTAAACCATTTTCTGAACTTTGTGCAATACAATCAATTCACAAAATTAATTACAAAAGTTTGTAGGGTTTCCAAACTTCAAATTGACGATCGTGTATGCGTTTTAGCAGTTTTTGGTGTTACAGATATTCAATGTAAATAAATAGAAAATTTTGCAGAAAATTAAATCAACAGACACTCCACGCATCCTTTTCAGAATAGGTTGACCTGAAATGTGCTCAAACACTGAAAGGTGGCATTATTCATGGAAATTAAGGACTGCTCATCAATTTAACTACTCGGCACCGATGGAATGTGGGATCTGCACATGAAGCAATCCAAATGAATAATAATTACCGGACAGGGATTGGTAGTGACCTTTCCAATCATGTCGGTCTAGTATTCGTCCCTTCATTATCCTGCAGTAATTTATGCATCGGCCTTTCCTGAAAATTTTAGCATAAGTTAATTGAAAGGGACGAAGTGGATTATTCAATTTATGCTGCGGCTGAATTGTCATTCGGAGGCATTAGCGAAATTAGTTAATAATTACGAATTTAGTACTTGGCCTCGTTCTCACCCACGCTACTTAACAAAACTGGTCCCAGAAACTTTTGATTTACGCTAATAATATTAGAAGGGTTGAATGGATTTAGGTAAGTATTTTTTGCGGTCTGTGCATCACAGATTTTCAGAGAGATTGGCAGAGACGACGAAATTTAAATTTATTCCAGCGCAATGCATCCCAAAATGAAATTTAATACTATATTATTTTGAAAGCAAACAAAATCCTTCATGTAAATAATTTTTATTGCCCGAGAACAAAATGGAAAAACAGTTGGCTTATTTTGTTTAAATTTTTTTATTACCTATGAGTTAAAAAAAGCAACAGAAACCAATAATTACTATTATATGGGCATTTGAGTGGTTTACCTAATCTTTGTGGATCAAGTATGAATTATGATAACGGATGTATAGATTCAGTTGTTTTACTGATAACGATTTTTCGATCATACTTATGAGTTACAGACGAAATCGATTATAACTGTTCTAACTATAGGCGATGGTTCTTTTCTATTTCGATTACTATAATTTCATCGTATAAGGTAATTATAATCCGATATTTTTTCATAAGTGGAAAACTTAACTTGTATAAAAAATTTGCAGTATTAATCATTTTCAAAAACTCCCAAAGCCCAGAAGAGATATTTTCCTGAGCTCCGGAGCGTGACACCAGAAAGCGTTGAACAAGTCATTATAGAGATTATTCCCGAAACAATGTCCTTTATTTTTTTTTCCCTATTTGCAGCAAAACCAAATGTCAAAAGTTCCCCATTATTCCAGGAAGAATCTGAATATTCCCTCACCGGGGAATCAATGCACATTAGTTCGAAGCGGGAGGATCAATCGATGATGAAATCCGAAAGAATTAAACAAGTCAGGCATTCTGGTGTAAAATTAGACAAATCCCAAGCTGCCATTTTTCAACCGATTAGGGAAAAGTTAATTGGCAACAAGAAGAATGCGCAGGAGGGCACAACTTCCATTTCCAACGCCTTGGAAATTAAAATCGTCTAATACTCTCGTTTTGGTATAGCAGTCTCCACGAATTCCCGCGGCCGCTTCATTACGTGACACACATCCGTCAGCAATTCGTGTGTAATTATGTCGATTCTGAATTGTCGCTGACAAAAGGCGAAAACCTTTGATATTAGAACAAAGTTCGTTTCACTTGACATTTTGACGGTGGGAAACATGAAAATTGCTGAAGCTGTTCACCAGAAAAGCGCAAAGTACAGGCCCAAGGATGTAATCCTTCCCCACAAAGTGATGTGATTTAGCGTTCCTTTTGTCGTGGACTAATTGTCAGAAACTAAGTCTTAATCCTATTCCAGGGTTTACAACAGAGTTGGAGAAGATTCTAATTAAGTTCCATGTAATCGTGTCCTTTTTCCTTATTTTCTGCATATTCTTACCTGGATTTGAATTTTTTTTTCCTATTTGTTCTGTTTTTTATTTTTTCTTAACACAATGCCCAGCCCATAAATCAAGCCAACCTTCAGCGTGCACTTGCTTTGTGGGTTAGAGGGAATGGAATGCATAATTGTTTCCAGATCCTTCTCGGCTCAAAGATTTCTGTACAGTGAGGCTTAATTGTTATTGCGGAAATAATGGGCATCCTGCTGAACTGCTGCGGAGGAAACGTTTGATAGCAAGGAAAGGACACCGCATTGAAATTCCTGCGGATGGAAACATTTTCCACGATGGAGGAAATGTTTCGGTGGTGTACTGAAGATATTTTAGGAAATTCCTGTCCAAGAGCAATTATTTAGATATTAAGTTGAAAAAGAGTTCGTTATAAAGTGAACATTTTGTAACCCCTTTTAATTTAAATCCGTTAATGTCGTTATTAGGTGCTTTTTGTCAAACGAGAATATTCATTAAAATATTGTTTGGAGATAACGCCACAAAAAATATTCCTAATTACGTGACAAAAGGAATTATGAATTTTCTTTAGATTAGGGAAGAGGGAAAAATATTGAGGTTATGTAATTTATGGTAATAGTACATGAATATTGAATATCGTGCCGATTGAATGGAAAAAAGGCTTCATTTTCAATGTTGATTGTTAAGTATTGTTATTTTAATTTTTACATAAAATTATTTACGCCTTTATCTCAATTATCAGAAAAAATTTTTCGATTCTTCTTTGTGTAATTAAGACGCAAATTATACTTTATATATTAATTTAAAATTGATAAGCGGTATGGTTGCGTCATCACCAAATGTAATTTGCCTGTGGAAGAGCAAAACAAATAATTACAAATGTTTTGCAGTTGAAAATTTTCATAAATCTAAATTTTTACTTGTAAGTAAATTTCAAAAATGGTTTTTAAAACATATAATCTCCACATTTTATTTGAATGAGTCGCAATTCATTGAAATATTTTTTACTTAAATTTGTGGGAGGAAAAAATACCAATTTCACGTACCTATAGGTATATTGTAATTGTATATAATATATATAGTAGTCTTTAAATTGGAATACAAGACAAACAGAAATTTAAGGAAAGTGTTTTTAGAATTTACCAATTGGATTTATTCATATCCAGTTCTTATTGCATACTCCCACGAAGTCTGTAGATGTCTTTCGACAGGAAAACCTGGACACAGCCCAGTCGTTCACGCTGAAAAGCAGTTTCACTTTCACTGACAATTTCAATACGCTAAAACATGTTAAATCTCAGAGCAAAAAGGAATACGAACGATAAACTTTCGACAAGAAAATCTTCTCTACCACAATTACAAAATGATCGCTTTTAAATGTTGAATGAAATTTAATTGACTTTGCTAAAGAAAAAAAAAACACTAACACAGTTCATTTGCGAAATCTAATGTAGATTTTCGATTCTTCGACTTTAAATAATCGCAACTTGAAAAGGATGCAAACTTCCAGTCGCAAGATTCGCTTTGTCGGCGTCCGTCAATTACTATATTTAAGCGTCTCTTTGTTTTAAAGAAAAATGTGGAAAATATCCAAAAAATGTTTTAAGGTTATGATGTTTGTGTGCCAAATCAGTCAGTTGTGTTTGTGCAGAGAGTATCGAAAAGAGATTTTCCTTTTTCGGAGGGGCACATCGGGGGGGATTTAACGTGTGCACGCGCGCGGGTGTGGTCCACAAAAAAAGTCATTTCTTTCAAAAGAGCACTTTACAATGTCAAAATACAAAGGATTGGCATTCTTCGGGATGGTTTAAAGACGCAATAAAAAACAAAAAAAAAAAACAAATTAGCTGAAGGACGGATAGAATTTATATGTTAGTCAAATATGTAATTGAAATGGACACTCGACACCTCTCAACAACTTTTATCACTTGCCACTACCTGCACGCACTGACCGTGACGGGGAGCACTTGGATCAATTTGACACCATTGTACAGTCAAATCCTCGCAAAATTCCTGCACTCAATTAACTCTGATAGGACATAAACTTTGCGCGACTTTGAATTAATATCGAAATCAAAAAAAAATTTCACATGAAAAGGAACTAATTTTGTACACAACAAATATTAAGATGTCCTGGAAACTGGGTGGAACACATACGATTAACACAAGGACACAACACTGGAACTGGAGTGAAAATTGTATGACGGTAAAGAACGTTAAGGATATCGCTGCAAGTGACTACAGAGCTATGGCTAGTTAACGTTGTATGTGTGGCCCGGTGTATTATTGTATGCGAATATACTAAGCTCGGTAACAATATCCTTTTCGTGCTTATACACCGACAGTGTTAACAGGACGCACACCTATGATGTTATGAAAACTTCTTTCTAGCACTTTGGAAAATTTATCCCAGTTATGCACAATGTACCCGATCAGGACACTACGCACACGCCTGTGCCTAGAGGTTACTTACCTACCCTTTCCTTTGACTGAATATTGCTCCCTACTGGGAGGAATAAGATAAAAACTACCTGTAGGGGTTGCACAGCTAAGGTGAACTTACACAGGATTTTTCGTACTTTCTGACACATACATAAATGTTGGATTCATCCGGCGTTTTGTGTGAAGGAGAAATGCCGAACTTATATTCTGGTGAAAGTCGAACTCTTGGTAAATCCATGATTATTGCCCGAAGTTGCATGGATTCCCGAGTCTGCGCCGCACACCATCCTTTATGGCACATGAACACATGCACACACTGCTACATCGTCGACGTTGTATTTGTGTCACATCATTTCATAAAGCAGATTTTCTCCGTTCGTTGGAGCCCTTCGGGAAATATACAGAAGACTCATTTTCACCTTTATCACTTATAACAACATACAGAAAAAGAGCGACTGCCACCCACACGTAGACAATTGAAATCTTTAAGAATTCTACATTCCTAAATGATATAAATTTCGAATGAAATTCAGGGGATGTACCATAAACTGGTAGCGTATGCAGCCGTTACACTGCAATGCTCGCCCATGCTATAATTATTTCGCGATTAATTGGAGCCGCGGTATGCCGCCGTGGGGCTCTTTGGGTGTTCGTGAGAAACGCATCAAATTTATTTACTCAACGGCAAGGACGACAGGCACACTTTGATTTTCGAGGTGGCTATTGTTTGCATGATGCATCCCTCATATGTGGAACAAGGTTATTTGGGCCTTGGGCTCCTTTCTTTTTATATCCGTGTACTGTGTACATCCGATTCACTTGAAAGCCGGAAATAGAACTGTAATGAATTGTAAGGAAGGAATAAGGATCGATTCGGTGCATAGGGCGTTTAAGGAAATCTCATTTACAAAGAAAATGTTATGGAATCATTTCGACGATATATCAAATGTCAACTACAGTATAGACAACAAAATGAAATTTACTATACCTAAGAGTATTTGAATTCAACCGAATTTTTCGAATTTTGCTTGTTTCCGTTAAGGAGTCTTGTTTCGAAAATTCGTTCTGAAAAGTCAACTTATTTGAAAATCAAATATAATTGTTTACAGATTTCTTTAACATTTTAATGTTTTAATTTCGAAAAATCTCATCTTAAAATTGATGAACGAAATAAAAACAACCCGTAAAAACAATGTTTTTTGCTATAATTCATATAATACATATAATGCATAGTATTTTCAAAATTGTGACAATTAAAATTAATTTAGAAAAAATAAGAAAAGGTGACTTGATTTTATGATAATTTTTTTTATACACAGTGTAGAACGCTGTCATTTTTGTATTATTACTAAAGATTTTATCCGTTTCTCCTGTGATAACGGGATACAAATTTGACAGAATACATTGTCATCGACAACGAGCCTAGCTGTAAAGTTTTAGCTGGATTGGATGACGGGAAGTGTGTTAATTAGCCGTCGAAATATTTGCTTTAACGCCACAAATACAAAAATGAACAAACAAGCAAGTTTTTGCGAAGTTAATATAGATGAATTAAAACTAGTTTCTATCTAGAAATCGTTAAATTAAGTAATATCAACTATTTCAAGGCAGAAAATTAAGGACGTTTCTTAAGGTAATGATTATATTAAATACCAAGGATGTATTTTTTGTGATTGAATCATTAGGTAGAATAGAGCGTTATTAAAAAGAACAAAGTTACTGAAAATAACATTTTACATTCCTGTTAAAATCGAGCACGTTCTCATATATTTATAACAAAAATAGTAATGAGCCAGATGTGAGCTCCGTCGAAAAAGGATCATGTACAACAGTGAATCTTTTATCACATCGTATGAAATAAAACTACAACAGAAATGGTTTCCAAATACCTTCCAAACAATCTTTTTCGTACGTGTTATATTGAAATTGCGTGCCGAGATATCTTAGGTGTATTATAAATGATTACGGTGTTGAAACTTTCTTGGTCAATAAACGTAATTACAAACACCTTGGGTGCGACCTGATGTCGTAACAATCCATCATTTTTCATACTTATCCGCATTGTGGGCGGAACTGTGTTCAATTCATATCGTTCTAAACCGTATACATTGAAAAAACAACGCAAGAACTTTCTTTGATCGTTAAATACGCTACAAAAAATTAAAGCACACAAAACTCTTGAACATTTGCCGAAAAACACGGATGAAACCAATACAATATAATGGAAAGTGAGGTCACCTATCCTTTCTGGCACTTTGAAAAATTTTTCAACACCTGAAATAGCTTCCGTAGCAAAATATGTCTACGTGCACGGTCCTGGATGGTTAGTTTTTTGGTTTACAATAAAACGACAGCAGGAGTTTGCTTATATATACCAAGTTGAAAGGCAAGGCAAACGGCAAGTAGACCAGAGCGAAATGGAGCGGAATTCCCAAGGGAAAAACTTCTTCGGCTCTGGCAGAAGGAAACTGCCAAACATTCTAGAGCGGAGATGGGCAAACGGCAAAGGCCGAAAAAGTTATAACACACACTTGACTACTGGATGAATAGCAGCAAGGAGTACTATTTAAGATTAGAAGTGCGTCGGCAGAGGGACCAAAACTGGAATAACCAAAATATTATGAAGGTAGTCTCACTTACCTTACTAACACCATTCAACCGTTATAACAGCCACCATTTGCCAAGTGAAGAGGGCAATGGGTGGTTGATGGGTGAAAATTGATGCAGAAACTGGTGAATGAGACATCCAGGAGTGTGTATCCAAAGCAACAAGGAGCGCAATGACAATTGAGGAGCATCATATCTAAAGCGATATCCTTCAGCCACCGACAAGCGGCGGTAAGTGGTTGATTATGAGTTAAAAGCAGCACCGGCTCCGCGCTAAGCGCTTCGCGAACTTCAACTTTTAGTGGATCAATAAGGACGAGTGCTCTGTTTAATGGAGCTGTGTACCGTGCTCCGGCCGGGATGGATATCTGCACAGCATCCAAGGTGTGTATATCCTGCAATCCATTTCATAAAAACGACGACAATTCAAAGGAAGCATCATTTTAGTTTTGTTTTTCTTCGAATGTTGTCGCCTATTATGCCAAGGACGTTCAAGAACAGCACCTCATTATCGAGCAGTGGAAGACGGGGAGCGAAGAATTGTGGACCTTAAGCAAATTTTCCATCCCCTTTATATCCGCTGAGATCGCTATTTTGCCCCAATTGAACAGACACCCTGAGATTGATTGATTGACCGAATGATTACTTTCTTAAACAAATCGTAATTGGTTGTGCGCGGAAACAGAGTCAGGGAATGTTTAATTACAAAATTAATTTGTCTTCGTGTGTGTTGATAATTAAGCGTTCCTAAGAGATCTAAGATTCACCGACACACCCACAGAAATGCCAGATTTGCGTCCTAATGCTAATTGAGCAATTTTAAGCAATACCTAATTGCGGGGCGTTGTGAAATGACAATAACCGAATGACGTCCTCCAGTTTTCTCAATTAGGTAAATTTCTGCAGGAAATACGATGAAATTGAATTTTTAAGCAGTGACAAGCATTTTCCCGACAGATTTTCCTTCAAATGGAATTAGAGCAATGACACCTTCAAATCTGAACCTGTCCGCAGAGGTAAGAGAATATTTAAAAGTAAATCAGTGTTTCAGTATTGTCTCAATTTCGAAAATATGACTGCATATTGAAAAAATACATATTATAGTTTTAAAAATTCTGGTGTTATTTTTTTTCACAATTTTCAATTGAATTATTTTTATTTTTTAAATTAATAATAAGTTTAATAACAACGAAAAGAGCAATTCAAGTAAAATATTCCCCGAAAATGCAAACAGTTGAAACTTCGTAAATTTCTAATGCACATATCTATTATCGTTATTGAACCTTAATTGATTGATTGGTTTCAGTTCCAGTTGACGTCCGGAATTCAATGTAACCATATTCATCACTCTTGACGCACACAGTAACGTCACCAAACTACCGCACTTTTGATTGCATTGAGTGCTTTCCTCGGTAGCAGCTAAATTAAAAATGTAATCCACAATCTCTAAAAATCAATATTTATTAAATGTTGTCGTCATTTGAAAAGGGTTGCACGACAGGTTATAAATGTAGAAACGCTTCCAGTTTCTTTGAATGTACGAACATCCCCGTGCTTAAATTTCATTATAAGAAAATTAAATCAAGACAAACGGTCTTTCGTCACCCATGTATATGTGATGAAAGGGCTGCAGGATTTCATAGATAGCGCTTTAACTATGTGGTTAGACGGGTCCTTTGATAGCAAAATTTCATACAGCCGCCCAAGCATACACACACACACACCACACACACATACGTACATCGGTAGACACAGTGCTAGAAACCATAGAGGATGTGGAGTGAAACCAACCAAAGAAGAAGTTAATTACTTTTCGTGATGAATCCATCCGCTCCTTACTGTATCTGGTTGCTTCGCACGATTAAGCTTTAATTGAAATTAATATGAAAGTAAAACTGCCAAATGAAACCGCTTCCCCCGTTCGACAATCAGAAACAGTCGAGATTTTGATGGTTCAGGGAAAGCATTTCCATTTTTGTACTTGACTTCTTTAAATACCACAAAACTGTTGATAGTTCGTGCTATTGAATTCCCTGAAAATTCCGGAAAATGGTGTTTTTATATCGCGAATTTTGTAATTAAAACATTTTTGGGATTCCACACGAGAACCGGTGAATTCTGGAATCTGAAGGGATGGTATTCCCCCTTCGGGGTGGTGGAACCCATCCTGCAGTCATGAACCCCCAAAAAAACTACATCGCGGCTCAATGTAGGTTTGCCAATTTGGATTGAGTGTTTTTCGTAGCTCACAAGTTGAAGCTTTCCAGGATTAAAAATAAACGGGGTTTCCCGGCCAATGTTACAGGGCAGTCACGAAATTGCGTATGTCGTGCACTTAACGAACCGCGACGGCCTGAGTGTGAGCACGTAAACTTTTACTTGGATGCTTTTGAGTATTTATGAGGACATTAAACGTTCGTTAAAAGAGCACATTTCCATAGTTCGGTCCCGATGTTAATTACTTCCAGCAGGAATTATCCCGGCGCTTTCGTGCGACGAAACTTTTAATTCAATTCTTTTAGGTAAGGACAACTACTCGGAAAGTGGCCATTAAAACGACTTACGGGGATGGAGGTGATGTATGCATGCAAACCACCGACCGACATGCAGGGTGTGTCACTTTTTATGTTAATTTTGTCCTTTTAAATATTAATGCCGTGTTGGTCTGACGCTGCTCTGCACCAGTCTTTAATTGGGAAACCAACGTTTACCACGAAAAATATTTATACTTTATATGAAAATGTGACTGCAAAATATTCATATTTTTTTACCCACTAATTGCAGAAACTTGTGCCAATATTTGTGGGTCTTATGATAAAATTTTGTCGTTTTTTCCCCCCAAATTTAGTTTGAGTATGCTTCAAAGAAAAGTGACAAGAATTGGCAGTGCAGCCAGAAAATTAATATATAATATAATTTAGTAAACGTTCTCAAAATTTTTAATTAAGAATAATTTAATTTGAACTGATTTTCAGAAAATTTTATTAATTTGTTTAATGATTATATAAATGCATCCGAAATAAGTTAAGTTGTAAAAATATTTGTGAATATCTTTAGGGGCAATATTCCTAAATATATTTGGTATTTACTCATCCACCTAAGAATAAATGAAAATAATAAACCTCTTCTTGTTTTATGTTCATAGCTAATTCAAATTATATGTATGTGTATTTCTCTTCCAGTTTGTTTGCAATCCTTAGTCAAATACATATAATTGTTTATACCAAGGGATTGAAGAGCACTTATAAACGCATTAACGTATATGCAATACAATGGAGCCTACAGAGTATGCCAACATTTTATTTTGCAAAAATATTCACAAACAAGAACCACATAAAGCAAATCATGGAAAAAATAAATAAAGGATGTGTAAAAGGAAACCATGTTAAATCTGGCAAAACGAGTTGTGTAAAGAGGCTTGTATACACATGGGCGGTATACTTCATCCTTCAAATCACTTGTGCAGGTTCCGCATTCAAATTATTCGCAGCAACAAATTAATTTAACATTTTGTGTACATTAAACAAGGAATGTAATCAAATATCTTGATGTTGTAAATACTTTTCACTTGGTTGATAATAATTTGATTTGGAAGAATTGTAAAAACGAAAATTCTCAGATATAAATTTGTAAATTTTGTGAAAATTATCTTATAATTGTCTGTAAAATTGAATTAAACGATTTTTAAATAAGTAAGGCATTATCGTAAAGAAACTTTCAGAAATGTGTTTGGAGAGTTCCTTTATCTACTTAACCTAATCAGGTAGCACCATTATCATCCATTAGAGTTCTGAGAGACACTTTGCAGGACTAATGAAGCCAATTAGTGTCCTTTGTTTAAACTGAATACCTGCTGCTAAAGTGTATCTGTTTTGGAACTGGGAGGTCACTGAAAGCCTCAGGATGTCTGAATTCTAATCTGGGCGCATTTTAATCCGTAATCACCCCAATTAAGAAATCTGAAGTGTCTGAGCACACATACTGAGTTCGTTGCAGACGTAGTCACACTTTAAGTGGAGCATTTGGTGAAGAAAAAATAAATAAATTCGATCCAGTAGTTTCTTTAAATAATTGTTTTCTCTCCTCACTTCGAGTTGCATTCAAGGCATTGAAACTCAACACTTCGGTTCCATGTGCCTATGAATCCTTGTACATTAACGACCTCGAAAGAATGCTATACAAGAAGTTCAACGAAGTCTCTCTTCGGCTTTTGATATCCCTGGGCGCGTCCTTGCACATTCCTGCCATAATAATCTATAGCACTGCGAAAAAAGTATTCTATTAAAATTATAGAATCCAAAGAATCCCCCAGTGTTCTTCTGCGGTCGACTTCTCCGGTTTCATTCTCCATATCCTTGCCTCTTGGGATTAATTTTACATACATACTCCTATATACATTTTACTCTAAGCGAGCAATAAAAAGACTGGGGGTGTGGAATGAGCTTTCGTTTCTGTTTTGAACTTTCGACTACAGATAGGAAAGAAAAAGTTTAAATTTTCCGCTTCCGGCTAGAGATCTGATGGTCTTACTTAAGCCGGAAATTCTTGTGTTTTATTTATTCACGGATGAGATCAAATTTCGTTGTATCTCAATTTTTCAGTGTTTCGTTTTTGTTGTACTTCATGCACTCACAAAAATCATCTCCTTAAATTTTCTGTCGCTTGTGATGTTTTCCTGGACCCTTCCATCCACTACTTGAAGTATTCTTTTTACTCAGCAAATATCCTCTGGCCATGCATGAGATGGCAGGTGTATAAATATCCTTTCTGGCGCAAACAAATTGTTACTGTCACCATGTTACAATTAGAACTGTTTGTGTAACATCTAGAGTAATTTAGTTAAACAGCGCTTCTGGATATATTCTGCCCGGAAGCGTAAGATTCGAGAATGGATCCTTTTTCGCCCACCATTTTTAACTTGTGCTAGATATTGCTTTATTTCTGTATTCAGTTTCGAGGATGCAACTTGCATGATTAAAAAAACGGACAGCAGCACAGCAACGAAAAAAGTTACAGAAAATGGACGAGCTCTGTTTCGAATTTTTACTTCAGTGCAGAAATTAACCTTATCTCTTATAAAAAAAAACTTAACTAGTGTCAACTTCTCTGGACTAAAAACTGCTTTAATTTAGAAAAAAAGTAACCCAATTCTACATATTTTTCCAAAAATGAAAACAACGGCATAAAGTGTAATTGGGCAAAAGATAAATAGTTCAAACGTTATAATAAATTTAAACTTTGAAGAATATTTCAATAACGTTATTGACGTACGTCTGCCATTCCCCTTTACTTATAATAAGATTAGTTATTAAAATTACACATGGGCTTATTATTTCTGACTGAATACAATGGAAATCTTCTAAAGTAGAATTTATTTTATTTTATAACAGAAAATTCATTTTTTTAAAAAAAATTTGAATTTTTTTTTTTAATTCTTCACTCTTTTGTCAAAATCGCCTTCATATTCGAAACTCCTCAGCCTAAAAAACATAGAAAAAAAAATCCCACATACCAAGTTCATAAAATCTTTAAAAATGCCTAATTTTACAGTTTTACACCCCTAACACCCCAGGGGATATTCCGATCAAGCTGCCGAGCTTTGGGACACAACTAGGGCCCAAATGTAGCCCATGTGCGAAAGAACCATTTTTTTCGACCTGAAATTAAGCTAGATATGGCTGAAACGGAGGACGACGGACAGACATTGCATCTTTGGACTCTACCCATTTTGAAACGTAAAAGAAAAAAATTTGAGGGGGTGTAAAATAAATTTTTCCGAACCGATTACAAAGGTGTATTATTCAGAGAATAATAAACCAAAAGTGTGACTTTAGCGATGTAAAAAGGAATCAATTTTCAGAAGGAACTCCTCAAATTCTATGGACAAAGTTTTTAAAATATTTTCAGTTACAATAGAAAGCACAAATTTTCAGTGTCTATTTACTTGCTGAAAACTTTCAACCAACAACTACGAATTAAACACAGGAGAATATTTTTGCAATAAGGTCACATTTTCTATAGCAAATAATTCAAAATACCAATGTTCTTTTATCTATCACAAATATTTTCATACGTCACAATATTTTCAAATTTTCTTCATTTTAAATTCAATTTCAGCACTTGAATTGCTCCTCTTGTTGTAAAAAGTTGTAATTTACACAATGTGTAGGTACAAACTATAGAATAAACATTTCACGCATGAATTAGCAAAATAAACAAACCATGTTAATTAAAACAATTGTAATTAGAAACCAAATCGATCCATTCTGTAGCCTTTTCCCCTGATATCATTCCTTGTATTGGAAATATTGTTATGTTCAATCACTTACATAATTGTCAATATTCAATATTCAATTGAAATCAAACTGCGTGCTTCAACACACAAATATATTTGAAATAAGGAAACAGAGCAGAGATAAACGACGATGCTGGAGCCATCTGAATTAACAAAAAACAACTGCCCCGGATTTAATGACTGATTATAATTACCGATGGATTTCGGAGAGCATAAAGAGATTATCGCTGATTTGACCTTTTTCTGTAACTTGTAGACATTTTTGTAATTAAGTAGAAGAGTATTGAGAAAATTATCAAAAGCGACAGCAAGTTCCGATAAGACCTAAAGAGACGCCGCCCTGAGAGGGGTGAGGAACGAGCGTGAATCAGGTATATTTTTTGCATAGGTCACGAAATATGATACTAACAAAATGACAACAACGAACGACAAAAAATATTAGATATTAAAAGAAAAATACTCACTCATCCTGAAACAAAATCTAATCGACCAGTAACAGAGGTGTTTTCATAATAAAGTTCCATTTTAAGCTGATGGATCCTTTCACAAAATAGCGGAGCAGCCTTTCAACACGAGCGGTAATAATTCAACACTGGAGCAAGTCCTGTACCAATCTATCAACAGCGTCGGTGTGCAAATCAGGAACATTGAAATTTCAATCATCACGATGAATTTTGTATTATTTGTCTGAAGCGAGAGCTGTCAGGCTCCAGAAATTTACTATGCAGTTGGAGTCAGAAGTTCCGGGATAATTGGAGAAAAAAAATACATATTTTTTACATAAAGAACGTCATAGTCGAACTGTTGGATCAATAGCAAACGTACAGTAACTGTGGCATGCCAAGGACTCTGCTCTGTACGCAAAACGGTCCCATGCACGTCATCAGCCCTGAAGGGCCGTGGGTGCTGGGGGGCCCTATGTGTATTGTATCTTTCTTCAAAAACTTAATTTCAATTTATATTCCGAGAATGTATGGCATTAGTAGGTGAGCAGGTAGAAATGGCAAAATTTTGTCTTTACGCCCCATGACCACGCCATCGAAAAGTGGCATATTTCATCGTGCACAGAATTTTCCATTTTGTTATGGAATCCTCGCGCATACAACTCCCTTGAATTTTTACTGACAGAGATTTAACGCAAGGGAGTGAATCAGAGAAAAAAAAAATGGTTCAACTTGTAATAAAAAGATAGAGAAATTTTTTGATAAAAATAACTCAAATGAATGCTGTTCATCTAAAAATGCTTGTACAAATTACAATTACAGCTGGGCAAAGGTCCTGGGAACTTCCAGTGGTACTTTCGATGCAGAACCAAATACTTACGCTCTGGCACAATTCAAATTATTTGTTGCTGTTTTTTGGTCCCATCCTTCGACACGGAAAAGTTTAATTTCGAAGGGAATTGAATCACCAGATTAATAAGGCACCGTCAAAAGGAGAAAAACAAAACAGATGAGGAAAAACAGATGTTCGAGATGACTGCGAAAGGGAAATTTATATATTTAAATTGCGGCACGGAGGAGCAGCAGTAAGCAGCTTCGTTCCTTCTGAAAATGATAAATTTCGTCAAAGATCTCGGGCGGATTTTATCGGGTTCTTTTCAACGAATGTTGACATTTTCAATTGGTGAAAGGGACCAAACCGATCCGAACTTTTTCTTGATTTTCACTGCTAGGTTGTTTTTTTTTTTTGTAGGTATTTATTTACTAATTTTTATTTTTTCTTGCGGCAATACACCACAAGCAATTTCCGAGGGTGCCCCAGTTTACCAGGATCGAGCGCAGTTTTTCTGAAAGTAGTGCACCTAGTTGGGTGGCGAGTGGTAATTACGCGAATGGATGTAATAATTGAAAACAGGTCAGAGGCCAACAAAAAATAGTTCTTTTCTTCTCTGCAATTGAGTTGTTTCGGGAATGCCGCATGCATTCAAGGAAACTTTGCTTTTTTTCATTGTCGAACAAAAGTTGGTAATTTCTCTATTTCAAAATACCAAATCCTTCTCTCTCTCTCTCTCTCTCTGCAGTTGAAAATATAATAACCTCAAACAAATTTATCTGCTTAATTCATACTCGCAACATTTTCCTTTCCTGCAAAATCTACTTCTAGACATTTTTCTTATTATCCCTGAGGGAACTAAGCCAACACCACCGCCACTGAATTGTCTCGAAAACTTTGTTAGACGTCTGTGTACAGACGGCTTTACTTCTTGTTTATTTATATACCTACATAAAAATATATATTTACACTTACATATTCTTAAAAACAAAACTTAAATTTCTGGCTAAAAAAGGAACGTTGCCAGATCCAAAATAATCAGCGTTAGCTGAGGAAAATTTCACAGAAAAACCAAAATACACCCGCATCCAGTACGAGACGAACCAAAACATAAATTATGGAAAAATTGCATTAACGGTGTGTGATGGCCCGGATTAAAATATTACAAGAATAGCGTTGTGAAAAAATGTTAATAAAAGTTTTTTAATTTATCATGCTGCACCTCTGGGCAAAAAATCAGCCGTTATACATTCATGTGAGGTAGTTGTTTTTGCTGAATATTGCAGTGACGCAAACGCTATCCACCCCGGGGGGAGGCGGCGCCCAGACACTCCCCATTCCCCTGTCTGACAACCCACCTGCCGAGCAAAATATATAATATGTACTTACAGCATACATGTTGCCGTGCATAAACACAATATTTCAATTAAAATTTCGGTATGAGTATTTTTGCCAAGGCGACAAAGTGTGCAGCAACAAAGAGTTGTTTATTTGGCAAATGAAATGCTTCATAAACGGATGATTTAGGTGGAACGATAATTAAGGAGTGTACTGTGTAATAGAATTAGTTTGGTGGAGGGGGAAATGTTATAAAATGAATTCCCTCCCAGCCACCCCCGCATACAATTGCTCCGGTGCGTGTAGAAATTAATCGTGTTCAAGACCGAGGCCAATATTTGTTTTTTAAAGACAAGTTTATGATGAAATCCCGTAAGGTGCACTTGCAGCACGGTTTAATGCCAGCCAATGCCAGTGTTCTCTGGGGATTCACTTGAAGTGCTGCAATGATTTACAGTACAACCACAAAAAACGAAACTTCCCTTAAAAATGCTCCCTTACCTTTGATTGTATTCGCCGTGAAATGAGATTTTAAATTTGTTATGGCTTTCGTACTCTATGTGGTTCTTAATTTCTGGATAGAAAAATAATTTTTGAAATTGATGTACATTATACCTAATTGTAATCTTTTTTAGAACAAAATATTTTGTTTTATTGTGTTGTATCGAAATCGGTATTAATATAAGTTTGAAACTCACAAAAACGCAATTAAACAGTATTGAAGATATGAAATTCACGTATTGTGAAAATATTCGATAAATTTAATAAGATCAGCAGAATTGCATGTCGAAAAAAGTGAAGGAAAATAATCGTCACCCATACTTTTAATCCATTTCAATTTTCAACAATAATGTCCTGAGATTCGTCTTTGTTCGACATTTCGTATACGAAACCACACATTTTGGATTTTTAATAAAAATGTTGAACATCGCCGTCGGAGAGATGTGACTGAGCATGCTTTGTGTTTCGATGTGCTGAGTAATTTTTATTGAAAATTTCCTTCAAGAAGAAGAAGACAAAAAAATGTGGATTGGAAGGGAAAAAAATTTTTCATTACATTATGGCCTTCAGATGGGAGAGGGAGGCTGATTTTTTTTTACAATTTTGTTGATACGAAATGAAAGTACATCATTCTCTTTGATTCCTTATCTCTATGGCCACAAAAAACGATGGGTTTATGGCATCGAGCTCCTTTAACGTTGTAAAACCTCCGTAAGGATATGCGCCTTATGCCTCCGTGAAGCAAAGAGAATGTAGAAATTCGAATGAAATGAATGGGAAAATGAAAAGACATTTTTGTCGAGGGGTCGAATGGATGTCTTGCCATAAATATAAGATAATTTTACACTGCATATTTTGGCGCTTTAGGATTAATTAAATATTATACATTAGCCCACGACCTCATGACCTTTAAAAACACAACAAGCAACAAGAACAATATAGGAATGGCAGCCATCCCCTCTAGAGGTTCGGCGGGGCACAGAGGATGGCTGTTGTCCTTCAAGTAGGCCGTGCTGGGTTTACACTGCTGCCCGAAATGCCGAGGAGAAATGCTAGAGGATCCTGGCGTCGCGGTCAAGTAGCTACTTTAGCAGCGGTGCCTAGGCACCATAGGCTCATATTTCTATTACGTGCTTGAATGCAGTGCTGGGAGCTGTTATGAGCTGTGCATATGAAGGGGGGTGTGAATTCATTTTCCAGCCTTGACCCAAAATATTCACATTTTTGAGAATGTTTAAAGAGGATGCCGCAATAGAAGAGAAACTGCAACTGATTCTGAGGGTGTGCAATTTTCTGCATTTTAATTATTAAAATCTAATTAAAAACTATGAGTGGCATGCAAGACCCTTTAACTAGCTCACGTCAGCGTTGTATAATATACGTAAATTGGCCTCTTAAGTCACATTCATTTGCATTCTGAAGAGCTTGTGCAGAGGATCGCACACAAAGCAAAGAAATTGTCCTCTCGAGCTCTTGTTTCAAATCATTTATCAAATGTTATATAAATTCAAGTAGAAACGCTTAGTGTTGCTTAATACTAGATGATGATGTACCGTTCAAACTGCAAATAATCTGCATCAGTGTCAAAAGTTTGCCCATTTGAAACCAAAAGAGGGCAACTTGTTTAATGTAAACTCGCAAATCTTATTCAAATATTATTTATCAAGGATGAAGCATCTTCATAATTTCCTTTATATCTATTCCACATTTAATGGAACTGATTTAGTTTAACATTTAACCTAGTTCGGATTCATTACTTGCACGTTTACAGAATCCTAAGAGAGTTTTACTAAACGTTATTACACTTACTGCGACATTGATTAAATATAAGTGTGATGGAAGTTTTGTTCGTCCTTACCTGAAAATAAAAAAGTATTTAAATATTAAAGGGAACTGAAGAATACTCACGATAAAATAAAAATAGTATTTCTGTTCTCAAAATAAATTGCAAAATATTCATGTAATTTTAATTTTAAAAAAAATTATGCTGTACATTTACATGCATTAAAAAGTTTCACATTTGTTCCACATGATTAAATTAATACGAAAATAAAATAACTCAGATCCTTCTACAGCAACATCAGAAATTTACATATTCAAGTTAAACATCATGAGCATTGTCCAATTATATTTAAAGGCCTCTATATTATGCTAAATGATCCTTTTAAATTGCTGTATACCTACCTACAGCTTCCTGAACTGCAGAATGTCCTTAAAGATTTCCGAGTAGATAGAATGTTCGTATTTTGTTTTTACTAAGAAATTTCAACAACATATCCACTTGACTACCGAACGGATTTACTTCCCTAAAAAGAACGATATAACTTTTATCTAGTGCCAGCCCACTTTTTTGGCATTACGTAACTTTTATCGAGGGTGTGGTTGTTTGTGTTGCCGAATAAGATATAAGACGTAGTTATTGTTATTGATTTAAGACAAAATAATCAAATTCGGTGACGGGCATTCTGTCAAAGACATAGATTCAATTCCAAGTACTCATACATAATTTATGTGAGTGCAGCTACAAGGGTGGAATATATGTATATGCAATACACTAAGGGATGATTGATTTCAATGGAACTGTACGGACGAATCGCATAAATAATCCCCTGTTTCCCGTTGAATCTCCACCACTTCGGGAAAATCTCAATGAATTTTGGACGAATAATTTCATAGCAATTGATTTATTAGCTTAGAATGGATGAGAATCTTTCATCCCTTTGGTGTAAATTTTCTCGACTGTATCTGATAAATATAATGCAATAATATGATAATCATTTTGGGATAATTTTTCATTTGAAAACGGAATATAATTAATTTCATTTGTTTTTTGGCCAAACAAATCAAACTTAATGAATCGTATTTTGTGCGAATTTTAATTAACATTAGAATTTCATTGGTCCGAAAAATATTTTTATGAATTCGACTACAGCAAATTGTTCTGGCAACTTAAATATTGATTTTTATTTATATGTGATAAGATCAAATGCTTTGCGGGACCTAAAAAACAAATATATTCATGGAAATTCGGACATTGAGGACAATAGAAATTATTGTTGTTCAGTGTTATTTTTATTTTTATCCACTTTACCTTTCAGGGAAACCATTTGGCAATAATTCTGAAGAACAGCAATTTGATTTCCATTTTGATCTTGAACGTTGTTTTATAAATAAATACTCTATACACATTCCATATCAATTTACTGGCATGAGAAAATGAAAATGAAAACAAAAACAGAATTCCAAGATAGAAGCGGGGGAGGTGTGCTAACACAATTTCCTCAAAGTCCCATAAATCACTGAAATAGTCGAGCTAATGTGCTCACATAATCTTAAAATCTCATAAAATACACATTTCCATATTCCCGTGAAACATTCACTGCAAGAACAATAGTGGGGAGATATCTTCGTTCGGGAACGAAGGCTACTCTTCCCCCCAACGATCCGCAGAAGGCCTTTAGGGCCGGAGTTGAGTGCACAAAATGTTGGAAAGACTTATGGATTTTCAGTTTGAACGAATGATACACGAATTGTAAAATAAGGCAATTGGATTTTTGGCAAATATCCTACATCCATAAAAGGTTTAAAGAAAGACAAGGAGCCGACCTGGATCACCGTCCCCAGAGCCCCATCTATGGCTGGGACGAATCCGTCTTAGAGCGGTCGAGTTTTTATCCAGTTCCAGCAAAGGTGGGGCCCCAATTTTAAATGAATTACTCAAATATGATAAAACATCCCCGTTGCCAGTCTTTAAAATGGGATTCAGGATTTGGTACTTTCGAAACGGGATTTACTCGCACTGCTCGTGACATCCGGAATCTATGACTTGTGCTGAAACTGCATAATCTCCAGACTGAACTACCGATGGTCACTGGCTCAAGGATTATTGGAATGCAGGGGCGGCACGAGATCCCGAAACCCCCCCTCCCCGGTAAAGTTATGCAGATGTTATGAAGGGAAATACTTTTGCTACCAGAGTTTAGCTAATATTGGGCTATTTTGCACACCCCCTGCCCTATCATTTCTCAGCAGTTTCACATTCTTCGGGTAACTTAAGCAACTACTGGAAATTGCCTGCTTGTCACACTTTGCCGGAATCCCCATCGACGGTCGACCCGTGTTACATTTCGGGTTAAACTTAAACTGGTGTTGGTTTAGTTGCGGAAAGTTTTCGAAATCGACTTTGAATTAAATTTAAAATTATCCAGGATTGTTTTTGTTAATTTAAAGCTCCATGGTAGAAAGGGATGTTCCGGAAGTGTGAGAAAATTTAATTGATTCTCAATGTGAGTTTTCGCAAAGAAACAACATTTAAAGAAAAATGATAAAGTGGTTTATTTTATACGATTGGAGATTTTTAAAAGCAATTTGTATTACATTTTCAGGATGTATTCTTTTTTTTAAATTCAAAAACAATGCAAAGAACGTAGGTACTTACTTCAAAAAAAAAAAAAAGGCAGTAAGGATTTCTGAAACAAGGATTGTGGTTTCATGACAATATACTCGTAGATTGAAAATATAATCGAATTGTTCATGTTCAAAGTGAATAAATCCTGGTGAAAAGAAATTCAATTCCAGTGAGATGGAAAATGCAAACAAAAAGGGATGGTTCTTATACTTTTCTTTACTTTTAGACAACGTTGTATGATCTGATGTAGTTTTTACAAAGTTCTGTAAATCTGGAAACTGTTCTTCTAGTATTGATTTTATAAACTTGAAAAATCGAAAAGAAAAATACATATGTATAATGTATATTATAGTATTTGATTCGAAAACCATTATACATATTGAAGTGATATTGATAATGAATTCTTCTGAACTGCAGTAAAAATAAATTTTCATCAAAACTAAATGCAAAAATTTACAATTTTAATTAATAAAATTTTGCATAGTTTTCCATGGTTCCTTTTTAAGATACCCTAAATATTTACTCTGAAAAGACTGCAAGTTAATTTATATCTTGTTAAAATATATGTAAAATACTCCGCATTCCTTAATATATCCTTTACCTCTTCGATATTCTAAGCCCTGTAATCTTCGGCACGATTTAACTTGTGGCTAATTTTAGGTTTAAAAATTTTCATTCAGTTTTTCATGAAGCCATGCAGAGCACTCTTAACCCATACACAAGCCGCACCGAGTGCATTTTCCTCCATTTCACATGCAAATATCTGTTATTTGCACTTCTCTGTAATCCGCTTAAGTTTCTTTTAAACACTATCGCGGGCCGGGAACTGTGAATGTGTTAGTGCACCTCTGAACAATATTCAGCAATTTACACTAGAATCTTTAGTTACAATCCCGTGAATTTGCACCGAAGCAAATCTTGTGAATCGTAAAATATTATCCTCGTACGGCTAAAGGCACACAAAAACACATACACACTATACGAAATTTTCAGACTATTCCTGTTATCCACCTGGAGTCCAGTAACAAAGCGCGAGCAAAGCCATTGATTTTATCGAGGAATTACTTTCACTCAGATGCCCTGATTCCCACTTTCCAGTTTTCCAATCAGCACGGAAAAAAATGTAATTAAGCTTAACAATTGACTGACGTTCATTTTCATGGGAAATCCTTTGTTCCTATATTCATTCGTTTCCGCAGGATGGGCCAAATGAGAGAATTTTGATTTTAACTGAAATTATTTCTTATTCTAAGAGGATAACTAAAAAACGAGAAATTGTATTACGGAGGTTTTGCTATGCAAAATTGTGGGAGACAATACAAATCCCATTAAGTAATCCAAACACGAAAGGTTTAACAATGAAAAACCGGAAAATTACGTTTATCCAGGAACAAACAGCCCCACAGAATTACAACAACCACATTTTGGCCAAAACAGGGTTTTCGTCTTCACTGTCATTAGTCAGGATAGTTGTATTTGGAGGATTACCATCATCTGGTTATAGCAAAAGTATTTTATTTAATAGTTTAGAATCTGGGCTGTAATACTTTTCTGATCGGAGGAGAAAGCAACAATGTCTTCTGCAACTATGGTCGATAGTTCCCAATATACTCTTTTTGTTAGTCAATATGGAAACACCTGCCACTGGAACCATATACTAGTTTGAGTACATAACTGAATCCTTTTTGTACACTGTACCGATAGGACATCTCAAATCGTTAGTAGAAGCAATCAGCCAGGAATGTTGTTCTTTTTTTTTTTTTTTTTGCTGTGAGATTCCTCGGGCTAGTTTTCATTGGCCAGAATGTTGAAATTTTAGATCGACAGTAATTGGAACTCTAATTTGAATACCGAAATGTTTTCAATGCCAGCAAGGATCGCTCATTCAAATCCTCCTGGCTAAGTTCCGGGCGTGATATGGTGATTCAACGTCAATACAACAACTTGGTTCGGTTAGAATCTCCACATAAACGAAGCTATTTCAACATATCAAATCTGACTTTTCAAAGGTCAACGTGGCCAGGACTTGTATCATGTAAGCCTTTTACTTTTTAGTAAATCTGCTTACGGTTGCGGCGGAATTCACCTCGTTGCATTCGCGTCCGGGAGTCTTGTGCCCTCTAGTGAACTGAACTATAACTAAATTCATTTCGCCCTCGACGAATCATGTCAGAGTTTCTAATGAGTTTGCAGCCCCATTTGGTCAACTTCTATTTGTTATCCTTGAAGAGAGTATATGCGTGCTGAATGACCATTAGCAAACGTTTCGCCGAATGGGATGAGTTGGGTGCGGCAGCAATTGGGGAATGGGGGAGCGTTGGATCCATTCACAATTCATATTGTGCATGGTTGATAGCAGTCCTTGAACTACCTTTCTACCACGGATCACAGTAGTTACTACTCGTGGAGAGCGCCTTAAACAATGACCGTGGTTGCATTGCCCTCGAGGAACCAGATCATCCGACCAAGGGGGATGGTACGACTGGACGAGTAGTAATCAATTTGGTTCAGAGCACTGCCCATGGGTGCCCCAAGTTCGAGCTACGATGTTATATTGAGAAGGATTTTATGAGGGACTTCACTGTATTGTGGTGCGCTTGTGTTGGTGCATGCAAAATGAAATCACATTAATTTCGTTAAGTGTTTGTAAGAAGTGCTTGACTTTGTAGAGAGGATTTCAAGCAGGGATGTTGTGTTTGAAATGAAATTGTTTGCTTCCTTAAATTGTACTAAAATTTGATGAGGAGCATTTCCCATTGTCGTTAATGTACTTCAGAAACATCATCATGAATTTACAGTAGATAAATAATACAGCAGTTGTTTAAAAACAAAACAGTAATAGGTATGTAATTGCGAGCACTTGAAACTTGTATTACTCTGTTCAAGTGCTAGTATGATTCGATGATGTTCAAGTAATCAAACAATTTAACTCCTTACAAAATATGCTGTACAATGTTTTCGTTGTTTGCTTCATAAACATTAATATTTAGTAATCATTTTCATAAACGTTTAGTCATGAAGAATATATTTCAAAAAATTTCTTTTGTGTCTATCTTAACTCCGAAAAGGTTCCCAGTTCGTTCATTGAATTCATTCCACACAACCAATTAAAATTCCCTTCGTTCACATTCACTAATTAGTAAGCATAACACTTCCTAAAAAAACAGTCAAAGTAATACCGTAGCCGTAGTGTGCATACGTATTTGCACAACTTAATATTTATGATGTCTCCGGCAAATTTGAAAATGTCCTTCAGAAAGTTACAATGCGCAATGTCAACTGAATTTGTGGACTTCCAGAAAGTAGTACAACGTCATGAGTTGCAAGTTTCTCCATTTTAACTTGACAAAATTTATTCATTGAACTCAGTTCTCGTAGTCGTATGACGTATGCATCAAAATGCATCAAACATAATGAATAAAATGTCGAGAAAGGGACAAGTTTTTAGATGATTCTGCACAGCATCAATAAAACTTTTACAAAAATTTCTCTGTACTTTTTGTGAAACACGTTTGAAACGGCATTAATTTCTCGAATAGGACAATTTGCATTTCCATAAATGAATTGGAATAATATATCTCAATTCACAGGCATTACAACGTTTGTGAGAGTTCCGTAGCCCGGTTTCCATTTTCACAGACCCCGCCTTAAATGAAAATAAATTTTGCCAGCTCTCCACATATTTCATGAGGACTACAAAACTCCGTACATTTCCATTTTGAATAATTTCTCAATCCTTTGTGGGTATCACATTAAAATGGTTCTGTAGTAAAAGTGGGTCAGTTTTTCATATTTTTTTTTTGGGCTCGCACGTGAAATAATTACTTACATTTTCTTAAAATAAAAACGGAACAAAAAAAAATACATTTAATCGGCCGCAAAAGTTAGTTTCATTTGCATACTGCATGAGTTTGGGAACGTGCAGCCCGAAGGAAACAGACATGCGAAAGTCGGTTGACTGTGATTCGGTTAGGATAAACGAAGTTAATTTTATTTAGTTAAATCTCTCTGGCTCCATGAATCCATGTTGGCGCAAATATCATCGCACACACATACACCAGGACACGTATTCAACATTTACATTGGAAGTCCTGATGTGATGCAGAATTTCGGTTCAACATAATCAAGTAAATCGCATCCGTTCCACAATTCGGGTGGAATCGGGTTAAGTGCATTTGTAACTGTGCCTGGATGCAGAGGCGATGCAAGTGGAAGCCAAGTGCTTTCTTGAATCAGAGATAATTTTGTGATATCACCGCGACTGCAAACTTCATATCACTCACACGCCCCTCAACATTATCCTGTCGGCCGAGAGCCCTTCAGTGCAAACTTGACGGAGGCCGACCTAAACTTTTTAAAAATCGGTAATGTGACACGATGGCAGCGCAAAGTTCGAGAAGTCCTGAACTATAATTTATGCTAAACAGACTGTTTCAAAAGAAAGACACCGCAGTAGTGTCAGTTGATCCTTTGTGTAGTAGATTCAATCCGGTTGCGAGAGGATTCATCCTGGCGCCCCGCCATCCGTCGCTGTAGAGCTTATTCACCGCCCCCTCGTAATCGCTGCTTAAAACTTATTTTCATGTAAATCGAAATTTAATGCCTGAAGGTGGTTAGTTGAGTGAATTTTTGTGGTCAGCAATAATTTGCATGCAATTTGCTCCGTCGCCTGGAGAGATGGTTTTTATGCAAATCAGTTATTAAAAATCCATTTCACTGCCGGAATGCAGAAAAAGGAGGGAATGTGAAAAATGGTTATATGTGCAGAAACTCTAAGGAAGTGGTCCACACATAAAGAATTCAATACACTTTTTCGTGAAACCGCGCTTTCGATTTATCCATGTTTATTGCAAGGATATTAAAATTTGATGCGGTAGCTAATAGCTTTCCGGTAGTGAATTCCGTGAAGGCAGATTTTGCTCCCAGAGATGCTGTGTAACGGTAATGCTATCAAAGGTATAGAAAATATGGGAAACTTTTGGTAGTGATCTCCCCAATGGAAGAGTACAGCAGGGCGTAATCTATGAAAAACAGAAATGGGTTTTTCAATTCTTGGAACACCAAGAGAAACATGTCTCTCGTGAGGGGTGGTTGGAATATACCAAAGTAAATAAACATACAAAAGCAAAAAAATCCTTTCGACAAAGTTAAACCCAAGTCTTATGCATTGTACAGCAACAATAAGTAAACATGAACGGATTTCTGAAATCTAATCTGAATATTTGGTTATTATTGGTAACTTTAAGCAATTTCATTGTTAATATATGCAAATCCTATCAAACAAAAAAGCACTAAGTGAAAATCCATTTGTGAATTAATTAAGTTTTAAAAAAATATTGCATTTAATTAAAGTGCTAAAAGGGAACAACTCTGAAAACATTCGAAATCAAATGCATTCAAATTGCAAAACACTGTACATTGCTCTTCTACGGTTTGTTGGAATTAAATGTTACTAAAAAGATTCAAATACTTTGGTAATAGGCAAACGTTGTTTGCGGCTACATGCAGCTCTGCTCCAATTTCTCTTCAACAGCGGTAAAGAGTTTGGATGAGTGTCCTTATTTTGAAAAAGCACTTTTCATTTTTTTAGTGGGATCTGGTGTGTTTGTGGGGCTCATCTCATTTCAGTTCAGTATACTTCTAAAACAGCTTGAAATTGTGGTAACTTAACCCATTTAGTGAACCCGCTTTCTTTATTACTAAGAGAAAAAGATATACACACTACCTCCTGAAACTTATCCACCAATTACCCTTCTAAGAATTTTATATGTACCGATGTCCAACTAAAGAATATGAAAATATTTTTACAAAACTTGCCTCCTTAATTGCCGTTATAATTTTATCTTATGTTAAAATTTTCAAAATTCTCCAACCTCTTAATTCGCAAAAATTGTACTCATTTCTGTTCACAGAATAAATAGAATGGGAGAATCCTGAAAGTGAACCGCAAATATTAATTTAGAGGCTGCACTTCTCTTTCCTGGAACTCAAGGTGTGGAATGTGAGTACATTTTCACCGTAATTGGATCCATAGAAACAATGGACTTCTCTTATTTCGGGCATAAACTCCCCTAAGCAGCTATTAATCCTCTGCCCTGTAAGACGAACAAATTCCAGGTAGACTTAGAAGCAGCAGCTAGAGTTTGCATACCTTCGTTTCTTTCCTTTAATTGGTTCTTGAGATTAAGGAACTGCAACTCTGACTACCATCCTAGCATACGAATTAAAGTAACTATAGTGAAAAATTCGTGAAATGACTGTGCAAGGATCTAGCATCCGGCGGGTGGCTGCTGGAAAATGCACCATCCTTGCTGCACTCCAGACGTCGTCGTCGTGGAGATTCCTCAGCTGCCTGGAGCGCCACTGGGGTTGCAATTATGTAAATGCATTAAACCATTAAGAAATTAAATCAGAAAAAAAATTTGCAAATCGCTGTGAGGCGACTGCTTATTTTTTAGGAATAATTCGCTGGAAAACTTGTCTCCGGGGACATTGCGTGAAAGTGTTGCAGGCGAGGTTGCATTTCGATACAACTCCAGACTGTCATGGGAGAAAAATATTTCCGTGAAATTTGTTAAGTTGAAATTGCATTAAAGTAACAATTCCGAAACGAAAATAACTTCAAACTTTCCTGCGGGTGGGGCTTTTCTCTGCTACTTAATTAATTCACAGTGTACATATTTTGAACTTCAAGTAATGCACGAACCGAGTTAAGTAACGAAAAACAAGAACACGAAATGTTTAAAGATTTCGGCGAACGATGAAAAGAAAAGGGGTATAGGGTGTACGCATACCATGAATTTGTGAAGTAGGGAGTTCGCTTTGAAAAATATTGCGAAAACAAGAAATGGCGCCTGAAATATGCAATCACAAAAGTTTCCTTAAAATGGAAAATGCAAGCCGAAAAATTTTTTTTTTATTTTGTCGTTGTTTCTGTTCTTTTTTCCTGCCTGCTATAAAACAGCATGAAACTGAAATTTTCTGCCAGTTGCATTTCAAAGGATTTTGAAAATGCATAATTCGAGCGTAAACGCCACTACCAACTTTACTTAATCAATTTTGAGCTTCAAGGAAAAACCGGCCTCGCTTTGTTGCTAACGGTAGAAATGAAAAGCGCTAAATGAGCCAAAACTTAAATTTCTAACTTACTACAGAACATTTTTAGTGTTTTGCTTTTTGCCTTGAAATTATGGATTTTTATGTATTCCTGTCTAGACTTTGCCTGATCGTTGTTTGTTCTTTTTTACACAAAATACGTACGATTGTTGTTGTGTGGTAAAGAATAAGTACAAAAGGCAAAACACTATTGTTATCCTCATGAATTTCGTTCTATGCGCAATATACTAGAAATGTTGAGTATTATTAATGGTATTTTAAGTAGAATGGAATGTGCTGGAAAAAAGTCACTAGAAACAAGTATGAAAATTATATAATATACATGTAGATGTTTTATTTAAAACAGTAAATTATTGTAATTACACAGCTGAATTATTATCCGTTTATATTATACTCTACGCCGATCCTCAAAAGACTAAATTTTCTATTATGCCGATTTTTATTGTAAATTCTATTTTTGTTTTTCTTATAACGGCTTAATTAGATATACTATATGACTACTACTATACTATAACTCTACTCTAGCTACCACTTAGCCTATTATTTTAATCCCACAAGCATATGCATACATAACCCCCATTTTTCAATTTAAAAGAAAAAAACATTATTTTTCCTTGCATAACAAACATTAGGTTCTCAATAACAGTACCAATTAGAGTCTCTTTAACATAATAAAGCGAATCCGGCTAGTTCTGGGATCAATTAAAATACCAATAAAAACAAAAACATCCTAAAATGCGTCACAGCGACCTATCAGAAAACTCAATTTGTGCTTAGAAAATTGGAGAAAAAGCAGACCGCAGATAAATATATATAAACCCCAATAGAGTTCGATTTCATAACCCCGATTCAGTCACCCTGACGTCGAATCAATTTATCGTAAAAACCATTCCATCCAAAAGACAATTAACTACGGTCGTTTTCAATTTGTAGCAAGGAAATTAAGCTATGAAATAATAAAAGTCATGGCCACCCCGGAGATTTTTTTTCTTATTATATAAAATTCATTGAAGGAACCACATTCCTTAATTGGAATTATTTCGGATGACGTATGTCTTGAGGATCATTCCCCAGAGGGATGAGTTATTCTGTGGCAAACAATTGCTGACTTATCACAGCTTTAACACCTTGAATCCCAGCAGAATATCTCAGATCAAGAATTACGGATCAAGATATCATATTTCGTGCATCCTGGAGAAAAATTGCTTGCTTCTAGGAATGCGGGACGAGGCAACGACAACGGCAGGATCTATACAAATGAGGCAAACAGAAAAAACATGGTGGGATGAGTCTGTGCGGTGGGCAAGGCAGCAGAATGCGAGATGAGCTTTTGTGTACCACATAAGTGTCACATTCATACACCCTCACACCCCAAACCCTGGCCAATTCCTTGAAGAGCTTTTTTTCGTGATGCATACAGAGGAAGCCTTTATCACAAAATTCCCCGATTGGGGTGTGGGGGTGAGCACAGAATAGGTGTCTCTTGTCGGATAAGGTGGTGGCTGGTAGGTCTATTCGGCCCGGATGAGCCGGAGTCGTGCGGCAGACGAAAGCTCTCTTCCAAGAACAGTGTCTTCATTTATGGATAGCCTGGAGAATTTTCATTTTTTTTTCTTACTTCTGCCGCCTCCTTCGCTTTTCTCCGCGGGGAGTGTTTTCGTTCAAACTACAGGAATTGAACAATAAATTGACTTATCGATTAAATGCCTCGAAAGGTTATTAAGGACTTGAAAAATTTGATTCGTTCTTATGCAACCCGCCGAGTTGGTGAAAAGCTTAATGGATGAACGAGGACCATTTGTTCCTTTGTTTGCGGCGATGTGAGACTTCTGGTTTTAGTTAACAAATGATCGCAATCGTACTTTGAGTTTTGTGATTGATAGCGTGAACTTTATTTTAACATAGTAGACGGAGGAAGTTCGGGTTGTTTCTCTTTGTTTTGTGTGGTTTTTATTTTGGTGTGCTGAATTTCGGAAAACTTGTTTCCTTTTCAGTTGATGTCCGACAGATCTCCAGCAACTATTTTTAACTGCCTTTTTTGTAAAATAAATCTTTTTTAATTTCCATGTCCTGAGGTGACGTGACGGATGAATTTATTCCCTTGAATATTTTTTTCTATATTTGAAAATTTATTTACTAATATCTATAGGAATTGTATAGCATTAGATATTCAAAAGGGTTTAACATCATAAATCAAATGGTTTTCGAAAATTGCTTTCATATTCGTAAGGGTTAAATTGATGACTCGAATGTTTATACCGTCGTCGTAGTAGGGAAAGCTGGCATAATTGAGAGGGCAGCGCTACATGAACTGATCAATGTATAGATACACATAGTTTAATATATGTTTCTGTATAGTACGCATTAAAAAATAGTATCCCCTCTTTTTACTTTTATAGAGCCGACCAGATTTTAGTACCTTTGCTTCAAGCAATTTTAGCCAGTACTCTTTAGAGTTCCTTGAAGATTGTAAGGTAGATGTTAATTGAACATAAAGGCGCTTTGGATGGTGGTGATGAGTTTTAAAAATGGGAAGTGGATGCAAAATCTTCTCTGAAACCAGTGTACCATTATCTTCCAAACATTACGCTTTCGAGATAACGACACATTCGGGAGTAGTTTTCAACGGAATGAAAGATCCGCCACGAGAGTAGTTAACACGGAAATTTACTTTGTTGAACGACAAGAACTACACTTTAGTGCTCAGTTTGTAAATCCCATAATTAACAAAGCTAGTATCCTGGTATGTTGTAATTACATAAATGTCGAAAATTTTTGTTGAAAGTTTCTTAGTTTTAAATCAACAATTTTTTAAATCTAAATAGTTGTATAATGAAAATCATTTCAGAATTATTCGAATTCATACACCCTGCCGTATTTGTTGAACCTCTTCAAATTATATTAAACTAATTTGCAATTTTTTATTTACCATCATTATACAGTTGTTCTGCGACAAGGTATTCATGAAACAAACTTCAACAGATGCTCTCAACACTGTTTATGTGTTTTCCATCATAAAATATTCAGCTGTTTGCGGATTGGTTTACGACACCCTTTTTCCCATCAATGTCACATTCCTAAACAAAGTCGTAAAACTTAAGAACAACACTTTTGGCTAATAGAAATATCCCCAAAAATCAGAACGCTATAATATAATTCCTGATGTGGTGTTCTCATATTTGCACGCACAGTAAAAACTCATCTCAGATAGAATTACACTGTCAATGATTCCCCCAGATGGAGAAAGTCCCACAAGTTGAGGTTCACCACAATCATCGCCCAGCCACCCACCAACCCCGCCGAATATTAGCAGATTAAAAAGCTTTTAACACCGAGATAACTTCTAACGACATCTGAGGATAGCGTGCGGGACTCCGACAGGCGAACCAACATCAAACATTTTCCAACAAGTGAAAAGAGAGGAAAGTCAGCATTTTTAACTCGACAAAACCCTTTCAAACAAGATGACCATAGCCAAAGACGTGACAGATTTTAACAAAATACCGAAGTCATTCGAGGACTCTGTGCCCGCTAGAGAAATAAAACCATTCTGCCACCCCCAGTCAAGTCTTGTTAAGCCGCATTTCAAGGATGTCATGTTTGCTATTTCAGGCTGAGTTTCCTTCGAGCCTTGGGGACAAGATGACTTTCAAGTGTTCGTGAGGAGACAACCTCTTTTTCTGGTTTCATTTTTTTCACAAAAGAAATAACATTTTAACATTATATGGGGAGATGCATCCCTTGCCGGTCCCGGAATTTCCGACGTTAGGGGTAAACTCTAAAGCAAAAATTCTTGCCACATATGGTGCTCGTGAATTTCGGACGTGATGTATCATCGGAAAAATTCAAACGTTTCCTCGTCGGAATCGAAAAATGCCCACATGAAGGCTGCTTTCATTTAATGTCGCGTTTCCTGGGCATTTTTCAACCCTTTTCACAAGCTTATCCAGTGCTTCTTTTACGATTTAAAACCTTTCCGGCCGGCGGCGTTGTAGGAATTGGAATAAACAGCAAGGACAGCATCCAAACAGGATGTGTGTCACCCCAAACAAAAAGGACATTTTTATAGATGGAATTTAATTCAGTGATAAACATCAAAAATTATGTTTGATGAATACAATTCAGGTGTGGATGGAAATTGAATTTTTCATTCACGAGAAATGTGTTAGTCAAGGTTGATGGAGTTTACCAGCTTCGGTCGCCAAAACCCTAACGGTTGGTAATTTTTCACGGTTTTCCAGTGAAATTATCTAGATTTCCATAAATAAACTGGGGCCGGCAAGCGTTTTTGCAATTAAAAAGTTTGATTTTTTTTCCCTCATTTTATTACCTAACACGCGAACGATAGATAAGAACTTCCACTGGTGGATGTTGTCCTTTAGGGGTGCGGCTGGCAAAATGTAATTTGCGCGAATACAAGGACGTTATCAGTGTAAAGTGGAGGAATTGTAGCCCAACATAAGGGCTCTAATGGTATTGATGATGATGATGAAATATCATCATCAAACCTTTTCTGCAATCAAACTCAATTCACGCCGACAGACGGATAACTTCGTTGTGCTCCAACGTGCATTGCACAGTGCGGTATCCATCCCAACGATCTCTAGGACCCGTACGTATCAGTCGTACGATGCCAGATCCTGAATGAGGGTTTTCTTATCCATAATCCAGAGAAAAAAAATCCAATTTTTGTTCTCATGGGAATGGAAAGAATCCAACAAATTGAAAGCTGAAGAAGAATTTCATAATAAATTTCAAATTCTTCCCTGCACATAGGTGCTGGCACCTACCACTACCACTCCTCCTCATTCTCCCCTCCCTTTTCAAATAAATTTAAAGCGAAATTTCACGGGAAGAACTGACAGTATAAATGTCACCGGACGCCCAATTCCAGATAAATCATTTCAATTTGTATTGGCTTAGGTCGATTTCGTGGTGTTCGCTTCAATTAATAGAATAATTCCAGAGGAAATTTGATGAAAATTGCATCAGAGTAAAACTTTTAAATGGTTTTTCACCGCTGCGGCGCTTAGGGATTGTAAAAATTTTTTCAAAAACAACATTTCAAAATAAACGATGGACAACGATGTAGATGAAACTGTAGACGTGTTGACAATGATTGATCGTTTCATTATGGAGGGGATGATGACATTTTGGGGTATCTAAAGTTGGCAATTGAAGAAATGCACATCGATGATTCATGGAATTTTAAAACTTCATTGCATTTTGCACTTGTGAACAATTAATTTCTATAACGAAAAATCGTGTTTTACAAACATTTCTCATTTCATTGTAACGCACTGAACTGTTGGGTTTGAATAATTAAACAAGGTGCAGCTTTTTTGTTATACGGGATTACGGGCTGGAAGAAGCTTTCTGGAAATTACAGGACGTTTTCTTACAATTAGACTCTATTGAATAAATTTTTGAACAAAAAATATGCTTTTCAGATCAATAAAATTACCTTCGAGGCCTATTCGTAGCACAGCATTACAAAATTTTGTCGATTATACTACTGAATCAAATCCGTAAAATACTCGTAGACCAACAACAAATATTTCTAACATCACAAACTATTTTCATAGTCATTGTTTTTTGGGTTTTGAATTGTAAATCTTGGACGCTACCAACAGGGTTAAACTTAAAACAACACAAAATAAAAAGGAAACGACGCTCATCTAAATAAATAACAAAATTTAAATTTTTATACAGAAACTTTTAAATAAGTTGGCAGACTTTTAGTTTATCAATAAAAATACTTTACCTTTCTTTCTGTTTCAATAAACTTCCAACTGAGGCAACCTCGCGTAATTTTTCCTGTGTAATACTTACGTCTATGGGTATTATAAATGGTCTTACCTAGAAAAAAGAGCACATCTTAGTTAAAAGCTTTTTATAAAGCCGACAATATTTTTATTTTCTATACAATTCTTTATCTCATTCAATTCAATGCAAATGGCGTGACAGCAAGAAAAAGGATCTCATCAACCGACAAAAGGTGAGAAGAACTTTCCGCTGAAGAAACATGGAGTTTTTTTGGGAAAAGGACTTCAATAATCATGATTGCCAAAATGGATTTTCAATAGGATTCGGATGAAAAATGTTCCACGTATTGTGTACTTTTACCAAATGCAATTTTGTGCTTAGATATTTTACCATTATTCATATGATTGGCATTATTTTAACTTTGTTGTGTTTGCATTGGATGTAAAAAAAGAACTTTTGACAATAAATTGCTTCTACGTATTAATAAATAATACCATATAAAAACCCCTTTAGGTTTATTTTGGAATAACTTTTATGTTAGAAAAAAATGTACCATTATAATAAAACATACTTAGCTTTTGTAATCTAGAAACGCGTTTTTTAGATTCTTGTTTATTGACAAATTCCAAAATTTTTTTGTGAACCAAACAAAAATGTTGTTTGATTTAAATAGAATCTATAAAAAAATGTTTCATGAAAATAAATCCAAAAATAGTATATTTTTAATAGTTTGACATAGAAAAAGAGCATTTACGCATTTTCTGACTTATTTACATATTATTTCAGAAGATATATTTTTAATATGAATTTTCGACAGTCGTAAATGAAAAACACCATTTTAAATGCCCGCACACCAGATATGACTCGCCAGCAGAAATTTTTGCAATATACTCCTTTTCGCAAAAATTTAATTTTTTATACGAACAAGCCAAAAGTAATAACTTTTCCTCAAACATGAAATTTTTATTTTTTTTATATGTTCTCCACATACCTACGGTCATATTACTGAATATAAAACAACACATCCTACCTGCATAACAATAAAAAAAAAGAGAAGCCGTAGTGTTTTACTGAGCAAAGGCGTTCTCTTCTTGTCGTTCAGTGAAAAAGCTTCCCACCTCGTCCTGTGAGGAGTTAACATTCCAGCAAATGCAAGTGGAACGTGTTTCATTGAACACACATTTTGTCCTTTTTCATTAAGCGCACATACATCCATACCTATTCTGTAGAAAAAAACACAAACTTCCACAAAAGGAATCCGTTTTCAAAACATTTTTGCAAAACTCCTGTTGGGTAGAGAAGATGTATACCTCAAAAGATGAATAATCCCAAAGCTAAAATTGTGTACGTACGACATTGCAAGACAGAGTTTTTCTGTCCGACAGTCCTGAGAAACGGTATTGTATTTATGCAGTACCTGAAGTATATTATAATGTGCTCTGGACAATTTTATACAACTTGACAATATGAAAAATACATGGAATCAAAAAATTCGCAATTATGGATTGGAAGAATTAATCCTGTTCAATTACATGATATACTTCAAAATTTAACTTGATGAGATTTATACTTATATAATAAAATTTCCCTAGCCCTATATTCATAATGTTCAAAATTGTCTCTAAATTTCATATGGAAAACTTTCGCATTCCGACAAACTATCCTAAACATGAGAATGAACAGAGATCTCTGTTGAATTAAGATGTTTGAAAACTCGGATTCAGAGGATTAACTCTATACACTAAAATTCCCTCAGGACATATAGTTGGATGAAGGAGCCACAGACGTGCTGATTAGGAATGGTTTTGGAAGCAATAATTGAATTGTGCGATTATAAAACGATTTAATTGTACAATTATCTTCAGTAGCAAGAAGCCACTTTTGATGAAGTTTTAATGCTACAGTAACTAGAAACGAAGTTGTGATATGAATTATGAATTATAAAAGCATTACTGATTTGGTGAACAATTTTGTAGGTATAATATTTAAAGGATATTTTAAAATTTCCACTGACTGGATTTAAAACTAATTTAGAATCTTTAAGATAAATCATATTTTCATTTAATTAAATTATTTTTACAATATCTACAAATGTGTAAAACGTACGTAATAAAAAATATACGGAAACTGAACAGCATTGAATAAAAGGAAGAGATCTATAAATGCTAACTCAAATTCAGTTCTATCAGCTCTCAAAATTTAAAAAAAAAAAAAAAACAAATATTGAATTTAGACTTTACAATTCAATTTCACTTTGCCAATAAATTTTCAAATGGTGTAAGTAAAAAGCAGGTGTTCAATTTTCTTTCAATCCTTTCAAATACAATAAAAACACAATTTTAAATCTGAAAGAAAACAAGAACAATGACATTGGGGCTAAAATTTATCATAAACTTTTAAATTGATTTTCTTAAAAATGGTTTTCGTTTTCAATTGAAATCCATACAAAGCACCGGAAATACCTTCAGGATTAAATGCAATGTGCTGTTTCTACTTTGTAGTTAAACCTTTCGGCGAATTGAAAAAAGTGCATTAGATGCTTGACCGAAAGCTAAAGCTGATGGATAAGTTTGCCAGGAGGCAGATTGTCGAAGGATAAAGCATCAGTTCGGTAAGAGATTCTGCTAAACTTTCCAATGTTTGTCATTTAAGTTCTTTTTGTTTTAACGTTGCTTTTAGTTTGTTTTTCTCTGCTTTTTTTTCGGTTAGAAAGAAAGAAAATAATGGGAAGGGTATTGAAGCAAGTTTGACTAAAATGAAAAAAAAAAAAAAAACAACAGACAAGTCCATAAACAAAAACAAAACGAGGACTGCTTTAATAAAAATCGGAAAAAGAAGAAAGGAATTGCCACATAAAAGTTGTCCAGGAAGTCTGTCGCAAATGTGTACGTACCACACACAATCACACACACACACACACACATCTATACTCAAAGGAGAATGCGATTCCATGGCTAAGTCCAAAGGGAAAAAATTGTTCCTGCACAACAAAGCAAAACTTGGTAATAATGCTATGACCATTTGATAAAAATTAGACAATTTTTTTGCTCACTAACAATAACTTCGCTTGTTGTTTTGAAAACTTTTTTAATGAAACTTTTTCCCGGGGGAGAAGTGAAGTCAAGGGTTGCGAGTAACAAACAAGTGGATATGAGACCTTGATGCAACATTTGCAACTGCAGCTGAACATTTTACTTACTCCCGTTGGTGAATGGGGTTGGGGTAATTTCACGCTGGGGAAGTTTAAATGAAGATACTATACAATGTGTAAAATGCTCATTTTATTTTGTGAATTGCAGTTATTTACAAGTAACTGTGAAAGTATGAGAAAAAATAATGAAAAGCAGTAGGTATGATTTTTCTCGTTTCATAGATACAGCATCAATGTTAATTAATGGAATTTTATTGCTGCAATTTTTTTTTTTTTTATTTAATCTTCGTGTTCGTTAATTCCATTTTTTGTTATATATTTTTGTTATTACTATAAATCAACTTCGAATTCAAGCATTGAATGGCGATGAAACGTTCTTAATCAGTTTTTACGTTTGTATCAGCAAAATCAATAAATTCCCGTAAATCTTCACCGATAAAATTGATTCGGTTATTGAAAAAATAGCAGCAAAATTCAATTTTAGGCCGAAAATCAAAATTCGAAAAAACTTAACGCTTGTCTGTACCATATCTCATGGCATAAATGTCCCGAGCATCGCTATCAGAGAAAGAAAAATCGTCCACTGAAGGCGGTTTTTCATGTTGCCAAGTTATAAATCATTGGCAAAAATGATGCACTCTGCACTCTTTTCCGATAGTTCAGTTCTTTCGTCTTGAGCATTTCCATATCTATGGTGGAATATCATCATTAAAAACCCTTGAAAAACAGAAGAATGATGACTTCATCCCTGGCAGAGCAATAAAGGCACGTTGCAATGTTTCT
Organism: Leptogaster cylindrica; assembly: GCA_963082835.1. Taxonomy (NCBI): domain Eukaryota; kingdom Metazoa; phylum Arthropoda; class Insecta; order Diptera; family Asilidae; genus Leptogaster; species Leptogaster cylindrica. The sequence goes on along the minus strand of OY720105.1, from coordinate 19,393,167 downwards.
GAAACAATATCAACCGCACAAAGTGCTCATATCTAAAAGGCGTATAATCCAGAAGCTGGAAATGTATCAAATTGTATACGATAGCTTCTGGGACATTAATCTTCGTCAAAACACTTGGGCGGATATTTTGATATGTTTGGGACACATGAAACCATTATCCAGACGGAACACATTCAACTGTCAATACTCAGTGGATGCAGTCCATAAAATCGCCGCTGTAGACGGACAAGCCGTGTCCATATTCCACAGTATAAATTGAAACACCGATGACTTGTGTTACATAATTTAGATGTGTGCAGTTGATCCTGTTGTACCATAGAAATTCCACCCCACCGTTGTCCTGTGAGCCATGTTTCCATTCAGTATTCCGGTCCCACTAGCCCGCAGAGCTCATTCTCAAACTCCTTCAATTGTATAATTTTATGTGTGTGTCCTGTTTTGTTGCCACTGAATCTTCATCTGGTTTTGAGTTATCACTTTTGCCATAACTCAGATTACAACTAGTCCAGGCACGCTACGTATTTCATGCGGATGCCCCTGTTTTAGATGCTTTGGGAAATCCCCTTATTCCCATTTAACACAGTAGAAATTCACTGCTGAATGATAATTTTTTATTACTCACATGTACTGGGTTATTGTATCTGTGCGCTTCCTTTAAGGAGTTCCACTGTAAAGTAATTTATTTTACGTGCGCTTTCAAAAGAGATAATTAATGCGAAAAACGGAAATCTTAGTATTTCGTTATTAATGACTTCGTGTCTTGCGCTTTTCATTCATCGTGAGACTGAAAAAAAGAGAGAAAAATTCTGTCTAAGGGGAGATTTCATTTTATTAAGGTGATTCTACGAATTCTTTCTCCATTAGAAAAGGAATTCCAATGAGAGGTGTAAAATATAATTGGTTTTGATGTATGCGTGAATTTACAACATATAAATCTAGTAATAAATTCCAGTGTCTGAATGATCTTGTTTATTGCGCTATTGAAAACAAGAAGCTATTAATAGAACATAAATATGAAATTCATTTTCTAGAACCTAATAAAATCGCACTCAAGGATTTTTGCATTTCTTGATTACACGAGTATAATTTAAAACTGTACTCCAAGCAGGTCAGTGATATCCTTTAGGCTGAGGAGTGTTATGATATATTTTTTGCATTTTAATTGATTCTAACAATAAACGACCACTCTTTCAGGTAACCCTAGGAAATTAAATCCTTGCATCTGTCTCTAACTGAAGTTGTCTTGTAACTTCAACTGTACGAAAAAAAGGGTTCGCCAACCTCAACGCAAAGTGGCAATGTGGCGCTATGCAAATATGCGAGGATAAGTGCTCACTGCTCAGTCATTACCCACTAACCCGATTCCGCAAATGCAGTGTAGTTAGTTCGTGACTCAGCTGCAGATCCTCTGGCGTTGGGCATGGACACATCGATTTCAAAATAAGCAAAATCCATTTCGCAGCATGAAATTCAGTGAAGAGTCCTGCCCGAGAAGCAGAACAGTGTTTCATTGGCCTGGATTCGTACACAACTCGAGAACTTTTCAAATACACTTGCTGCAAATACACATTTTTCCAGAATTTTCACCTTATTTGGTAAACTTTCCACGTATAAGCCTATTGTGAAACTCCTTCAACTATCAAAACCTTCTGTTCCACCTACTTCTTCCGTTATTCTAGTTATTCGATTTGTAAAAGGCGGAGGGGGGATTAACATTTATACAGAAGCAAGGAGGGGGGGGGGGGGGCATGGTCTGGTGCATAACTGTGTTGTTGCTTATCCAGTAAATGCCTTCAGAATAAAATATCCTTACAAGGAAATTGATTTCTTTCCGTTCACTCCAAGTTTAAAGGTTTTCATCATCCTGCGCGGATCTCGCTCGTCGTGAATGCGAATGTGATTTTGTGAAAACCTTTTTTCCACAAGTTCACCCCATTTATCTGCTCTATGTACCCGTGTCTTGTGGTCTTCTCCGCAGACTCCTGCTTTCCCCGCGCCATGTTTCATAGAATAACTTTTGAGGAAACTACCTCATTTCATTCTCTCGCATTCGGGCAATAGTGACATTACGATCGCATCATTTATTTGCACTACGCTATCTGGTGAATTGGTGCAAATTGATTGCATAATCGGATGTCCTGGCGAATGTTGTTGCTGTGTTAAGACTCTCCGATGAAAGTCAAATCTCTATTACAATCCTTTCTCTTTAATCGAAGGGGAATTTTCATCTCAAACAGTGTCCTGAAGAAGATGAGTGCAAGCATATGTGACATGTGGATAGTATACGTACTAATATTCCTTACGACGGCAGGTCCAGATCGTTGAAACCAATCGATTTTGTTCATGTGACTAAATGAAGTTTAATAAAAGGAGGATTGCACAAAACTGCTGTTTGAAAAGGTCGGAATTGGGGATGGAGGCTCCCCAGGACCGGAGTGCCAAACCACAGCTTTAACGAAGAGCGTGACTCTTAACTAGAAAGTTCCGATGCAAGCCATTGGCAAATTGATAAGATTGCAGCATCCAGATCCTGAATCCGGACAAGGATGGGTTGTTGGGGACTTGGGGTGCGACTTCACTTCCATGCGGGGTTCCTACATAGAGAGAGTGTACAAAACTTGATATTGTGGCTTTTGCCTGGAATTGTCACACACAATTTATGGGCTTAAAAGCGCTGATGATTGGATTCACTGCGAGTCCTGCAAAAAGTTTTCCCTCGAACAGGAAAGGTGCCCTGCAATTAAGTCCATGCGAACCTTTACTAGGTTGTTTACATAGACATATTCTCATTACAGTCAATATCCTTCGAGACGAAATTGCACAAAGGGTTGGAATCAATAGAAGTGCAGGAAGCTTTTCAATCGAATTTCCTGCTGATCTGCCAATCTGAATACTTGATTTAAAGCAAATCCTTTTTCAGGAAAGTGTGTGTTTTGTTATGCGAAATTTCATTATATTCTGCCGTTGCATTGTTCTAATTTCCTACAATAAACTCTTTTGTATTGTTCCATATTTAAAAAAAAAATGTGTGCCTTTAGAAGCAATAACTTTTTATTTTACATCTTTTTTCCAGCCAACGAATAACTATCCATCAAATAAACCTCTTAGTCGTGTGCATTGTGCAGACGTTCAAATGTTTGCTTAAACTACAACAACCGTATCTATATGTTGGATGTGCAAAAAGTTTTCCAAGTAAACCGGTGGCCCTGCCGCAATATTCATCCTTACCGCATAGCTGCATACTTCTAAGCGATTTAATATATCCCCTAAGGACGAAAATTGCAATACCTGAACAGCATATCAATCTTGTAAATCTGAGACCGCTACGATATGGCATCCAGGTTAGCCAAAGCCTTCAGGATGACACTGTGAAGGTGTCCCATTTAAGCGTTTCCCCACTATTAACGCATCGCAGCAGTTTTATGGTGAAATTACCAACGAACGAGAGATGAAAAATTAAACAATTTTTTTTTTCTGTAGCTTACAACCGCAAATGTTGCGTCATATTTGCGGCTAGAGCCTCTGTAATCCTTGTATTCACGTGGAATGGTTCAGTTCGGGTGTGTTTGGAGGGAGCTCAGCACATCCTTTGCAGCCTGATGGATGGAAATGGCGGAAGATTTATACATAAATTTTAAAATATATGAATACACGCGGTTGGGCGACAACTCTGCGGGGGAATTAATGAATTATACGGTGATTTTGTGATTTATTATCTTTTGCAGATTTCAATATGTCTCCCGGACTGCTCAGGCGAACTGGATATGTGCGAATGAAAGTCTAAAATATGAGCGAGACTGTTTTTGATTAAATCGCCACCCCCGCAGGTTGACAATCTATACAGCGAAAAGATACATTATGTGACAGAATAATGTATGGTATTGCGAAACTTTAGTGTTTCATTTAAAATTGGAATTTCACCCTCGAAACTAAAACGAAATCTGAAACGAACCACACCATAGTTATGAATTCAAGGACCAGCGTTGCGGCCTCACTCAAATGTGCAACTTTACTAATTGAAAGCCTTGTTAAGGAAAGTGGTACATGAACGACATGGAAATCTTGCAGTGAAGGGGAAGGGGGATAATGACAAACAAAATCAGCTAGGGTTCACCCAAAACAAAAATATTAAGCATTCACTTCCGTCCGGGATCGCGATAGAAATTAAAATTTCCAAAGGAAATTTCGGTTTTAGTCTAATTATAATTAAAAGTCTACCACCACAAATGCACGCTTCCTTTTTACATCACTATAGAACTCCTGCAGCCAGCCACTATCCTTCTGCGGCTAACTTCAATCCAAAACTTCTGTGTGCATGTAAAGGATGGGTGGGTGTGTCTCCTCGTGGAGATGGCGACGACCACAGCAACCACTTCTAGACAAGATGAAACTGCAAAGCATAAGTAATGCCATGAATTGGTGTAAAATTTGGGTTAACGGATCCAAAATTGTTGAATTTCGTTAAAGAAAACTTTTTCTTATGAATCCTAAACTCATTCGAGTAGTTTCATCCCAAAAGTTTTACCCCTTTTTTGGGGGAGCAATTACTTGGATAAGATTACTTCAAATAAAGCGTTGAGGAGGCAAAGCCTGGTAACTTTGCGGCAGGACTTTTATTTGCAGTTCGGCTCGGTGGAAGATAAAGAAAAAAATATGTTTACTACGTGATGTGCTGCTTCAATGTATTTCGACTTCTCTCCCCCCACTCCGGATGTTCCGCTGGTTTCAGTTTTAATTAATTCATCCAAATACTTACAGCATTTCTAGAGAACTTATGGGATTTTAAACAAATTGAATCGTGTTGCGGCAATGTACGAGTCAATATTTAACCAGTTTTCGCACAAATTTATAACACAAGTGGAAAAGGGATCGTCCTTAATTGGGATTGCCTAATCAAGTAAGTAATCTTCCTCTTCGTCATTCGCGCTGTAATCCGGTGATGTACTCGTTGCGCTAACGAGATTCATTTCTACCTCTAAGTTTATTAACAGTTGCAATTATAGATGGAATATAATTAGCTTTTGCAAGTTCCACATAACGGTACACTGTTCAAAGTTGAAGACATCTGTTGCTATAGGCAGTTTTAATAACGGCTAAATACATTTGCAGTAATTGCTGCATAGCCTAAAACATCACCAACATACAAGTTTTATAATTTGTGGTGACAGATCATTTATTTATATTTCGAATTTGAAAATAATAAAAATGTTTGTAAAATTTAAAAGGATTGCGGTGAAACAAAATGCTTTTAGTTTCCTTTACAAAATGCAAGCATCCTTTCCATTTGAACCGAGCGATGATTTTGGATCAACGAACACATAACTCGCATCTGTTCTGGATAAATATGCAAATATGCCGTTATTCGTCAACGTTAGTCCTGTTAAACCAGCATTCAACTTTGAAGGATCGAAAACAGATCAAGAATAAAACCGCCTTCGGGGGATTCCCAAGTAAATGGCCAACCAATAAGACTGTGGCCGATTTAAAATTCACAAAAGTGCACAAACCAGGCAATTTAATGCGAGCCAAGAAATATCTGAGGCTCCACACCGTAAAACACAGAGCACCAAGAACCCCAAGATCTGGGATCCCGGGAATGCACATGGCCCGGCAAATCATGAACCCAGCAAAGCCGATCACCGCCATTGTACACTGAATTTTGAATTCAGCTCGGCACAGAGAGGAAAATTTCCTCGATTTCCTTCTGTTTGAATTTTATTTACGACTAAGAATGCAAGAAAGGATATTCCCATCAGATATGCATCCCTCAGCGTTCACCCTGTTTGATTCCCTGGAACTTCTTGTCTGCGCCTTCTTGCGTTTTTCGTTCGCCTTTTTGCATTCATTGGAAAATAGGATTTAGTTAGGTGTTTGGGCCGGGGATAGGTTGATATCCGCCGCCGCACCAAGATGTGGATCCTCTGACTCTGTGGTGTGCCATCGTTGTAGTCTCGTGCATTCTTGCAAGTGTTACAGCATTCACTTTGCACCGCATGTGTATTGCATGAACAATTGCCCATTTTTTTGTAGTTTTGGTTGTGTCCTCTCGGTCAAAAATATACTTTTGGTGCCAAGGAATTTCTTTTTCTGACTGTTATGTATTCGTGGACCAACTACAAACATTGGGAATGTGAAATACGGGTTAGTGGGGAATTTGCCACCATTTACGTATGGGTCTGAGGTGCACATTTAGCGGCCCCGAGTGGAACCAACCCGAGGAAACCTACGTTGAAGTATCTGATAAATTACCGTCTATAATGGCACGCTGCGGGATTTTCAATACTCAACTCTCCCGGAGATGTTATCTTTGAGAATTTAAGCGGTTTGTGGTCTCTTAAATTCAACCATACGTAGGCATTTTCCCTTTAATGGAGCAATTGTGTATTATATAAATAATTGTGCTTGTTCAAGCAACTAATTTACTTGTGGTTGATTTAAGTGGTAAGGAAGAAATATTTTACATTCGATAATCTCGAATAAATCGTTTTGGCTAAACTATAGTTCCACTTTGTTGACGGTTGGAATCGTTGTGGGCGATGCCGGATTATATTGACAGAATTAATGCTATTGCGTAATGCATATGGGATTATTTTAGCAGGGTTTTGAATTTCAGATTATAGCGATCCTAATAAATTTGGAACCTGAAATTTGTAAGAAAATCGTTACAATCAATAGGAACATACTTTGTGAATCCTTTTTAATCGTGTCCTCATTTCTCAGTTCTATTTTGAGAGTTCTACACTTATCATAAATCAAGAGACGCGGTAGCGTCTCGAAGCCAAGTACGTGAAGAAATCGTCGAAACGCTCCGTGTATATTTACTGGAAAAAAAGAATTCTAACCTAAAATGCGATTTATATCTGAAATATCTCGGAAATGGCTCTAAAAATCGAAATTTTAAGAGCACTTTCTGTAATATTTTTCGCATATAAGCTTTCAAATGAGATACATCTGAAATCAATCCATTCATCCTAATCTGAGATATCGTGATAGCATTTATACATTAATTCCAATTTATCACAAAATTCATCATTACCAAATTTTTGTCAGACCAGAGAGAAGTGCGCAAGCGCTGCTTCTACGCACACACTCAACGGGGATCAGTCGCAAATCAAGAAGCCACCGCGACGACCGCGCATGGCAAAAAAGCTCTGCTCCAAAATCGATACACGAACACGAAGCATAATATTATGTTGTACGTTTCCCCTCGTGCCAAATTCTGTTTTCCGGATTAGTTTCCATTGGGAGGGGAAAGTGTATCTGAAAACAGAGTTCACCTTGAATTGGTATTGTTCTCTCTCGTCTTGCTCGCGTAAATACGACCCATGATACAAAGAACATTAGGTCAAAGAATATGCTAAAAACGCGTATATATTTTTCTTGGAGAAATATTGATGCTATACTTATTAGATCTGTTATTATGTTGTTTTACGTTAACAAAATGAAGTGAAATCTCAAAATAAAAAACTTTAAAAAAGTAAAAAAACGGAAGCCAAGCACAAGAAAAAGTTAAAAACTACAAAAAATTATTTTTGGAAAAACTCATATAAAAAAACGTCGATGTTACAAGTAATGTACTGGTTAGTCCAAGAGTCTAATCAAATCTGATTTTTTCCACTGGTATACTTGGCGTAGTTTTAGGACGGATGAGCCAGGACCAAACTACAAAATAAATTCTTGAATTAATTAACTTACATCTTTTCATGAAATTTTCTCCATTCGAGATCTGTAAAACCAATCGTCTGTTCCATATAATATTTAGATAGAGAATCCGATGAGCTCTATCATTCTAGCATTCATATATATTAAATATGGCGAGGACAGGCATAAAGATTCCGAATGTGAGTGAAATTCTTAACTGCTCTCGCCATGTATTTCAGTTGAAAAAGTCAGATTTGATTAGACTCTTGGACTAACCAGTACATTACTTGTAACATCGACGTTATGAAAGCTGTTGTATTTTCACTGGGTATGATACTGAAGCAACTGTCGTTACCTTATGATTCGTAGATCAAAGGGTACTTGGTCTGCTATTTGGATTTCACTTATTTTTTTGGTTTAAAGTTTAGATTTTTTATTCATTTTATAGAATTCGTCGTTTCAGTTTTTTCATAAAATTCTTTTATCTGAGTTTTTTCAAAAATAATTTTTTGTAGTTTTTAACTTTTTCATGTGCTTGGCTTCCGTTTTTTTACTTTTTTAAAGTTTTTTATTTTGATTATAAATAGTGTGTTTTAATAACGAAATTAATCACAGTTGGTTGTAGTTTTCTTTAATGATGTATATAAACTATTAAAAAAATTTAATTTTTATAAACCTTTCTGTAAAAAAAAAACTTCTACTTTTCAAAATCAAAAAAAAAAACAAAAAAAAAACACCCTTTTGGAATACAAAAGTATTCATTCCTTTGGTTGGGGTAGAAATTTCTTTGCCGCTTTAAGAAATAGTAATTCTTTAAAATGTCAAAGAAACTCCTTTTCCAGGATGAAATTGTATAACAATAAATAAGATCCGACGGTATTGCTTTATTGCTCCTTTTCTGTTGGCGGAACATTAAATTCCACCTGAGTTAATTAAAATACTTGCTAGTGCTACCTCCTTTTATCAAGCATTTGGGTGTAGTATTTACTTCAAAATCTATCTACACCAAGAGTTCTCGGGTACTGTCACCTCACTTTTGGAAAATTCTGAATAAAATAATTTCTGAAAGGACATCCTACAAGTGTTTCAAAAGCATCGTCTGCTTAAAATTCAAGTTTCGCGGGACACGTACGCGATTTAGCATGAATTTTTTACCGCAAACGACGCCTGGACAAAGCGTGCATTATGCAAAATTTTGTAAAAAAAAGGAAAAAATAAATTGTTGAGCAACAGAAAGAGATCCCAGACAGAGGAAGAACACCGCCGGCCAAGGGGACTCGTAAACGTAAAAGTCTTGAGAACTGTGATAGAAGTGGAATATTATTCGTCGGGATATTCATTGGGAGTATCTTGTAATTTCAACAGCAACACGGCAAAACGAGCCTGACAAATGAAAGCCCTCGGCAAACTTAAAAAGTTTGCAACTTCAAAGAGCACAGTTCTCACATTTCAAACTGAATTCCACTGCATTTTTGTTCCCTCTTATCGAAAGAAAAAAATAAAAATAAAAATCTTGATTGGAGAGGTGCATTGTGGTCCAACTGCTTCGTTATGGCGCTCTTGGATCCCTGCTGATCCGTTCACAGCGTTCAACGGAGTCCTTCGACTTGGTCCATTGTGTCAGTGGCTTTAGTTTGCAATCAATGTCCACTTGAGCACAACGAAAGGGCACTTGCGGTCGGATAAATCAGATGCCATATCGATTAAAGGAAATTATGGGTGAGTGGACGTTGGGAACACAGACCCGTAAAGTGTCGCTCAAACACCGTCAATGACCTTCCAACAGTGCGGGCTCACAAGCACTTGAGCTGCTGCGAGGTCCTTAAAGGTTGTCACCTAGAATTCAGGATTCGATTTGCTTTGAGGGCATTTAAACGATCCGAGAACGATACTTAGTTATTAAAGCTTTAATTGGATGCTGGCCGTTGTCAGCACGAACGCTTCATTTACGAAATAGTGTATTTCCACTGGAGCGCACCAAATCACTTCCAATCAGCCAGAAATTTACACAAGGATAGTCGCACTGAGTGGAAGACATCCCAAGCATTTTTCAGTTCATGATTTGAATTCAACTTTTGATGATTTGATTAGTTCGGCTGAATTGAAAAAAACTGGAGCTTTCAAAAGTTGAAGTGGTTTATAGTTGTTTGAACTTCGCAAATGGATTTCATCGAGGTTTATGGTAAAAAAAAATGGTCTATGAAATTTCCTAGAATCGATTAGTTGCATGTTTCTGTAAAGTTAGTCTTGTTATATTCGAAGCGATATAAACATATAACCAATATTTAAAAAATTTGCTTGTTAAATAGTATATGAAGTTTAATTTACAACAATATATTTTAGTTTTAAAACTATTTCAATGGGCATAGAAAAGTAAGAACTCTACATTTAGAGCACCCTATACTGACATCCTCGCCTTTCCAGGGCAAATGAAAGAATAAGAAAAATATTAGGGGGTTAAAATGAAGGGAAACGAAAAACGGACTAACAAGAAAATGAAACAGAAAACGTCTAAATGTAAAGAATTGTTTGTCTTAATTCGATTCTCGGATTGTCGAGAGACACATGAGACGAAATTGATGTGACACGTGACACGGTACTTAACACAAGCTTAAGTCCTGAAACACGAATTTTCATGAAGTAATATTTATTCTATTGTGCAACAAAGTGTCACATGATATTGGTCTACACTGCAATTTTCTTTAGAAGTCAGGCAAAATGAAATGCAGTGGCCTTAATAGGCTAGACCAGGGAGACACTTGCCCTCCCAGCTTTGTGAGATATAATCTTTTTTCGTACAGTTTTTTTTTCGCAACTTCATCCATAAATAGTTAAATGTATCCAGCAGTAGTTTCTAGAACTATCCCCAAGTTTTAAATCCTTAGAACCGTCGCGTCACTGCCTAGATTTAGGATAATTATATTAATTTTGAATTAACTTTTGAAACGCCTTAAAAGAGTAGTGATAAAAAAAGAATGACATATAGGTACATTATATTGAAAAATGGAAAGGTTTTACCTGTCTGTCCGGGCGATTACTCGAGAAAGCTTTTAAATAGGGAACTGAAATTTGGTACAACGATATTTCGTTTAAATTATAGGTTTAAATTCGAAGATGAGAAAAATCGGGCAACATCTTCTTAGTGTTGCCATATAATACTGTATCATTTTGATGCACAAATTTTGATTTTCTTCGTAATTACATAAATACAATAATACAATGTATATTATGCGTGTTGATTGTTTACTTAAATATTGCAATAAATACATAAAATGTTGAAATTATGATGCAAGATGCAAGAAAACCTTCCATTTTCATCATGCATTTTAATAACTTAGGATGTATTTTTTATTTTCAGATTGGAAAAGTGTTTTTATAAGATTTGTAACGTAAAGTTTTTTTCTGTGCAAATGCAAAGCCCAAAGCTTCTATACCTACTAAAACTAAAACTAGGGTATATCATATCTAGTTGGTCTGAACTAATTAAACATACTTTCCTTTGTATTATTTTAGTTAAAGTAGGTGTATTTCACAAAGAAATAGTAAATATAAGAGTGTGGTGTGAAGTATACAATTGAATGCTAGTAGGTGCGCCAGTCTGCGCCGGGAAATAATAATAATATCAATATCTAATGCACGAATGAACCCTTAAATGGGGCAAGCTGAAAATTCATACTTGCAGACTTTTATTTCCAGTTTCCTTTTTTTCGATCAGAAACTTCCGAATCATGTTAAAATGACTGAGTACGAAAGAGAACGTATTTTGAAAAAGGTGTGGTGAAAACTATTTCAACATTTTGTTGTTAAGCCAAGTTTTATACAATTTTAATATTAAATTTTCTTGTTGTATCAAGTGTTCAAATTTGATGAAAAATATGTCAAACTCAATTGCGCGGATGTTTGCCGTTTTTTGTTTTGGACATTTCATCCTGCAAGCCCAAAATAAAACTTTGGAGTTTTTGGTCTCTTCAATTAATGTCCTTGAGAACGGCAATTGAGCCACCTTCAAAAAACCTTAAAAAAATGGAATTAATTTTAATGAAAAAGTAAGACAAGATAAATTGAGGATAATTTTTAGTTGGTTTAATACTTGGAAAACTTTTGCGTTCACACGTGTGCCTGATAAGGATATTTTTCTCTGACACTGCTAAATCTAGCAATACTGAGCAGTCTTTCATTTGAGTTTCTTTTTTTCTAAAAGTTCTTTTTTTTGGCAAACAATCCTCGGGCTGGATCCATTGTCTTCACACCCTAATTTACTTGTGGAGGTATTCTAAGGTCGCGGCAGAAAGTTCATACATTAATATTCATGCAGCTGAAGTGTTCTGGATTCGGAAAAAAACGGTCCAAGATACCCCAGAGGAATACGATTAAGAAAAGAAACAAACTGTAGAAGAAGAATTAACGAGGAAATGAAAAATGAAAGCCGAGGAAAAACTGCAGAGAAACTTTTTTTTATTAGTTTCTCCATCACATGATGTTACTTCATCCGCAATAGGAGAATTGTGAGGATCTTGAAGAATTTTTGAAGTAAGTTGTAAGCGATGAAGTCCCGCGGGAGGAAGTGGATTTACCAAGTTGACTTAATTCGGTCTTCAGCCTTAATTATTTCTCCAATTCGAAATTGCTTCTCGGGATCAATAAGTTCCGCTCGGCTGCAGTTGGCTTGTCCATCCTGAACCATACTGAACCGTCGTCGGACAGGATAAGGAACCTCGGCTGAACAAACTGTTAAAATTAATGCTGTCAGCTTTATGTTACCCGAAAATTTCGAAAAACCTTACAATCAAACTTTTTCGGTGCGGCTAATTACTTTTAGTTTTCATTAATTCATAAATTAATTGTTAAAAGTAGTAGCTAATGACTTATTCTAATGGGTTTCTTGATAAAAAAAAATTTTTACCGGCTCCTTAGGCAAAAAGTCATTCATGATTACGAAGGACACTTGGAGAAAAATTACTCTGGATCCTTTCTTTTTGGGATCGTAAATTGCTAACTTTTAGGTTGGAAAAGGGGTCAAATTATGTAAGATTCATTACGAGATGAATTTCTTTTAGCCAAGTTTTTCGCGTAATTTTCTTTTGAATTTTTTTTTCTTTTCCAAGGCACTACTTAAAAATTGAGTTGTCAAGCTGTTTCGAATTTACAATTGACCTAATAATTAAATTTAAGCAATTTTACTGAAATTTCAATCCATTTTGATTAAAAATATTTAAAAAAAATCGAATCAAAAATATAATTTATACAACGACAAGAACTAATTAAATATAGAACAATTATGTTCAAAGCACTGCAATTAACTTCCTGATGCAGTTGGAAAACAAAATTAAAGCATCCACAACAGATTGCCACTTCAAAGGAATGCAGGAAACAAGGATGCCGATAAATAAAGTATAAATATTACATTATGACAGCCATGCACAAAAGCACAGCCTTTGAGAGCTCCTGATTCAAGTTAAATTAATTAATTACTTCCGGAAATTTCTAGAACATGCCGATAATAGTTTCTAATTTGCACCGCATATACAAGTGAAGAGATTCTGCAACTTGATTGAAACTCTAAGGAACTTTACTTCAAAGCAACATTATAGAGGAAATGTTTTTTTATTTTGCAACTTAAATTACCTGATGTCAGATACAGTACCTATGTAATATAAACTTAATTGATAGGAAAACATTATTTTTTATTATAGCAGTACTCGTTGTTATGAAATTTATTTATATAAATGAATGGATTTATTTTCTTTTGCTCAAGATAATAAAATCAAGTTTGCTTTAGTGGTCTGTATTTTTCTAAACATACCTTATTACCTAATGCTAGAGTTCCATTTCAATATTTTAGTATATGACAAAATAATCCTTTTATATGGTCAAAAATAAACTTCTTTACTTTTACCTCTGATATTCTCGCAAACGAACCGCAATTTCTTCACCCCGAATTAAAACGAAAACGAAAAAACGCTGCAAACATGAGTTAATTGTTCCGAACTGGAGACTTCAGTGAAGCGACCCACAAATCCTAAACATTATTGCCCAAACGAGCCAGGTCACAGTGAGTCAGTAAATAAACGGGATACAATTATTGGCCTAGCGATCCCGGTTTCTTTAATTTTTTTCCTTATTTTTTCTTCTTTTTGTCTTAAATTTTTATAAAATCAATTTTTTTCATTTTTTTAAAAAACATTTTTAATACTTTTTTTCATTTTTTTTTCTTCAGTCTTTCGTCAAAATCGATTTCATAGTCGATCTCCTCACCCTAAAACCATACAAATAGATACCTAACATGCCCAAATTCACAAAAACTTTAAAAATGCCTAATTGTACACTCCTTTTTCACCGCTAAAATACCAGGGTGTATAATGTATATCGATCAAGCTGCCGAGTTTCGGGGCCCAAATGTAGCCCATATGCGAAAGAACGATTTTTTTCAACCAAAAATTAAAGTAGATATCGCTGGACACGGCAGACGGACATTACATTTTAGGACTCTACGCATCTTGAAACGTATAGGAAAAAAATCTGAGGGGGGGTGTTAAAAAAAATTTTTTTTAAACCGATTACAAAGGTACAGTATTCAGAGAATAATACCAAAAATAGGTACCCTTCTACTAGAGAAACGTTCTTTCCTCAATCACAAGTCCACAATTCAACATCTTTGAAAAGTGCACTCCGGAATACACTTTGAATGGGAAACCTTTTAAAATTATGTTCATATTCGTTCGGTAGTGGAAATCATAAAGGGTTGTACGGTGAAGTACTAAAAGCGGGATCTTACCATAAAGATCCTTCCTGTCGTCTTATTTTCGTATTATAATAGCATTTTCCTGTTTTCACTGTTTCTCGTATTTGTTTTTGTGCACAAATATTTAAGAGTTGTAAGTATCAAAAAATGTTGAAATTTTTAAACGTATAATATTGACACATTATGTGAATGGAAGTAAGTTCGTATCCGTATCCTTAGCAAGGTCTTGACAGGACATATGCTCGGTTGAGCCAGAGATATTTTCCTTGAAAAAGATGTTCAATATTTGCCGTCAAATCACTTGCAAACAAGAAAGTCAAACTCTTTCACAGGAAAACCCATCCTGGGATAATTTAAAACGTTTGCCTCTGGAGATAAACCGCAAGGTCGCCGGTCGCTACAAGCACATACACATACCCACATGTAGTACACTGTACAGTACATATGTCGATGAGTTCCGAACACATTCACATGTGTGATCCAACGGTTTTGTACAAACACAAAAGTTCAAATTCCAAAAATACTCGTTAGAACATATTTGAACTGAGAACTGCCGTGTGCTCCCTATTTGGGGAGCAATTTCTGCTTTTGTGTGGGAAGATTTTCAGTTCTTAAAGAAGAAGAATTTTTACCCTTTCCCAGTGGTCTCCTTGATACTGTCAACATTTAACTTGGAAGGGAAGGTGCAAAGTCTGCTGCCCTCGTCCCTGGGGGTGTTAGTGAAGTTTTTACAACTATTCGCGCTGATGCAAATGTTACTCTAGAGTCTAGGAGGATGAATACGTTGAATGTGACAGCGAGGAGATTAGCCTCGAGGCAGTTAAGTTGCAGAGAGGGTCGTGTATCTGAAGCTTACGAGCACTGCAGATCCTTCCGTTTCTTGGAATGGATACTGCTCCATTGCCCAGTGATTGTAATAAAATTCTTCAACTTTTCCCTAGTCATATAGCCGCTAGGATATTAGAACGGAAACTGTGCCACCTTTCCAGGGTACGGATACATCATTTACTACAGGAAGAGGTTCCTCTTGCCCAGATGATGGCATCTTTCAGGCTCCATCGTCGTACCGCTCTTTAATTCAGACTGGTGACTCCGAACCTGAAAGCGTAGCACTCGAGATTGATGTTCGCTTTTATGCTCTTAAATGGGATCATGAATTTTACAGGAGTGATGGTAATACACCCGTGTGTCCCCCGTTGAATGGTTGTATTCCTTCGTAGAGCTGTTAAGAGCTGGTTTATCATCTTGACCATGTCATTTTCGTGGTTGTACTCTTCTGTATTACTTGTCCCAATGAACCTTATAAATTTGCAATATGTTCGGTGAAAGCATAAGGACTTTGAGCTAAAAACAAGGCATTGCCCTTGCCAAGCCAAGGCTACCGGAAGAGCAATCACTTTATTGCCGCCTTTGAGCTCTGCTAAAATATATATCAGGATGTAATGGACTCAGTGATATACGTTTGGGTAATTACTGTCGGAATGGAATAATTTTCATCAAAGCCGTGGCTCGTTGGCCATCAACAACTTTAACTTTAGCAAATAATGAAAGGAAGATAAGCATATGGCACAGATTGCGGTTTAATTACCAAAAAGGTTATATCCTGCCGAAATTTATCGAATTTTGTCATAATGCCAAAATGCTAATGCTCTTGAAGACATCATTGAGATTTTTCCTTTTTAGTAGTTGTTGGCAAATATCAAATTAGGTAGTTAATTTGTGCAAAAGAATGCAATATTATTATATTCTATAATAAAATACTATCGATGATTAAATTACATTTATGACATTGAAAAATATAATCAAGCACAAAACAAATTAACATTTATGTTGCATGGAAAATTGTGTCACATACTTGTGGCAAGGTTTCACATATGTGCGTCATGTCACGTAGAATCATCGTACATTGTGTTCTATCATAGCCACCATCATAGCTCTATTTTATTCTTATCTCCTGCAAAACTGTTACACAAACATACATCATTGATAGTAAACAAAAAATAATAATTAGGTACTATATAGCAATAATGAATTCAAAAACTACCGGCGCCATTCATCAAGAAACTTTCACACCCCATCTCTCTCAGTTAAAATAAAATCCTCGATAGGGTAGAAGTGTAAATTTACTACAAGTCAAATATAAAAATACTGCAATTTTGTCTGATATCAGTATTTGATATCCTTTGTTCCTTGCTAGTCTGCAACGTGCTAATGTTCCACCATGAATCTTAGCTCGACGTCAAAAATTCCATGAGCAATATATTTAGCGAGCAGCATCAATTTTCATTAAAAGCAAAACGTTCGCGCTCGCAGTAAAGCATACCATAAATTTTACGAGTTGCAGTACAAGTGCAATCTCACCGCCATAAAAATTCTCAGATGGTAATAGAACGGCTGCAGTCGTTGTGCAATTTTAGACCGAAAGTGGGGTGTTTCAACCTGGTTAAGACCCATCGGTATTACCCTAATGTTAAGTGTAATCTGCGTTCGGTCTTGCCTTCCACCGCAGTTATCCTGCCAGCTGCTATTGATCACTCGCGTCCTCCTTCGATGCTGACTTGTGCAAGGGCACTATTTGCATATGCATGCACTGCTCTTGTAGGTGAGTTCGTTTAACGGAAATGTGACCTGTGAACTGATGAAAATCTCGCGCATACGTCGAGTCGCGGCCTCCGCAAGTAACTCGCGGTTAGGTGAACTCCCGCGGGTTACGAGCAGAGAAGAAAGAAAAATGGCCAAAGTTCCAGAATAGTAATAACAGTAAAAAGTTTCCATTCCCAACTGGTTTGATTTAGATTCGAAATCGAAAGATCATGGTCGAGTTCAGCTTCGTGGTGGGTTTCAACCGGGAGTTCCCCTAATTCGTGAAATTTGTCAAAAAGGAGCTTTCTGAAAACTATTGTAATATACACGTCTTATTCTAAATTTTGTTTTATTTTTTCCACTCCTATTTTTCTGGAAATACTGGTTTTCATTCATAACTCCCCTCTACTTTATAGACGCACATAATTCTCATAAAGGTCATCCAGATCCTTTCCTTAATAATAACCTTAAAATAAAATTTACAAGTTCTTTATGATTTTCTCGATGCATAAAAATTGATATCTTTATTTATAAATTTATTGATGTTTGTTTTTTGCGCATTGGAAATGGTTTTTGGAAAATAATTGTACTATTGAAATGTCATTTCCATTTTCATTTAGTTTATTAAGAATTTAAATAGTTGTTGTACCCATAGCAGTCAAAAGTGTACGTGAATGACATTTAAAACAAATTAATTTTTCTTGCAGAAAAAATATATTTATTATCAATAACTTGTTTTAAAGAAAATAAATGTCAATTTAAAATAATGATTATGTTCCAAAAAAAAGTTGTCATGAATGCTTGAAATCAACGAAGAGAACCATTAGAATTGTTTAATACTTATGAACCAAAAACCAGAAGAAAATAATCATAGGTTTATATGACGTATAATATACATTCATCATAAAAGTGAAATATATAAAGGACTTCCAGGAAGTGCAGACGAAAAAAAAAACATCAAGAGTTTCCTAAAGAAATCAAATCGTAAAAGAACTTTTGTAATCACTTTAATTTGTGAATTACATACTATCGCAGAGAATTTAAAATCCCCTTGTAATCCAGATCGAGACCACGAATTATAATAATAAAGTGAAGTTCTCATTGTGTTATAAAATTAGTGTAGAAGTGTAGAATACCGAAAGGAACAATGCGAATTTTCATTACCCACAAAAGCACCCCCCTCTCAACACTTGTAATTTCATCTGAACGACCAGTAAAAGACTTTATGGCCACTACAGACCAAAACACATGTAATCTGTCGGTCAAATTTATCTTGAATATTTTACGCCGCCCGATAATATTAAATAATGGTTAATGTCATTCTCCATGTTAATATTTAACGACAGTCAACGAAATTAGTGAATGTTGCAAACAAATTGCTTTTATTCCCGCGGGATAAGAATTTCGCAATGTGTGCGTGAGTGGCGTGTTTATAGAACTGCAAAATTGGAATTCTGTTTTGCATTAAAATTTTAGATAACTTTTAATTAGTTTCCAAGTAGCAACCATAAATCTTGCAATCAAATTAACTAAGAAACTTTAGTAATTCTTTTGATTTTGGTTCGTACGTGATCTGAGAGGTCGTGACCACATGCACTTTCCGCCATTGAGCCATAACCACGGAACGGCCAAAGTGCAACATCCTGAGAGGATATGTTGTATGTGTTGTTGTTTTTTTTTCATGTACTTCTGGAGCCATAAAAACTTAACCACCATATTCCCGGTTATGCCTTATCGTCCTTCGGATAAAACACACGAATAATTGTTGAAGTTATGTTGTGAATGTTTAGTGTGCTTCCTACATTAAGTTCAGCAACGCCCTGCGAAGTTTTTGCGATCTCCACCCATCCAAACAGAACGATCCAAGCTGTATTGTTGCAAAATCCAGAACATTTGTCGATATTTATTGTATTCCAAGGATAATTAAGAAGGAAAGTTGTCGATTTGCAACACAAAATCCGCAACCGCAAGATGGGAATGTCACAAATATTTGCACTGATTGCAAATCTCCCCTTAATTGCCTTAATACTCCTAATATCGATTTAATAGAGCTTTATGGGTGGTTTTGTAATACTTATGCAAGTCCTTGAACTTCTTCATTGTTTGACTTTGAAGTTTTCATCAAACAACTAGATGCACGATGAAAAGTTTGTATTTATGCGAACAATTTGGGATCCTTAAATTCAACCGCACTCTGCTGGATTTTAGCAAACTTTAGCTGCGACAAACGTGAATTTTTACAATGATAAAGTTCTGATTTGCGGTTACTTGAGGGCTTGTAATTGTTTAAATGTGTTTGGAAATGAAGTAACAGAAGAACTTTATTTAATTTGCTTAATTGCAAAACGTAAACTCAATGCAACTCTATTCTATTTCGATTTAAACATAAAATTGTGTTGCGAATTCACTAATTTCCGTAAACTATTTCTACAAAATATTACTTCATTTTCCAACAATCATTTTTACGATTCGTATTTAATATACTGAAAACTTAAACAAAATTATGTTGAATAAGTTTATCAGCTTGAAAACAGTTTTCGTACACAAATTTAATTAACATAACGAAACCATTTTCTGTAATATTGGAAAATTATTTGCTCTAATTTCATTGGTTAGCCAAAATTCTTCTAATAAATTTCTATTTTTCGCTCATAAAATCGCTAAATTTGTCGGATTTTTTTCCCAAAAGCAAATTTTCGATATTTGGAAAAATTTTCGAAGTAAATTCAGTGAAAATTTGGTAGGTATCTTCCTCATATCACTCATGGAATTAAATCCGGAAGGAATTCGTTCATCACCGAATTCCCTTCACCATCACTCCTCAGTTGAAAGAAAAAGCAACAACGACTCCAGCACCTCCCTCGGATTTTGCTAATTCAAAATAATTTTCCCACAGGCTCTGTGAACTTGTGACGTAACCCATGTTATTCAAGATCGCTTAATCTGAAGTAGATGAAAAAGGAAATCAGCGCAGACACAACACTGATCAAAGAATTCTAAATTACTTTTACAAACGATGCTATTTTTAATAAAATTTTCATGACGTCAGTCCTATTTCAACAAAAGCTCATTTAATTTGGTCCTTGTTGTTGTTGTTTTTGGCTTCTTTTTTCGTATTTACATGCACTGTTGGCTCAATTAATTCATTTCTGGGTGGTCCCGTTCCGATAATTTCCGACGACCTTATCGCAACCGCTCTAGCCTATTCTAGTAATTTAACTTGTACGCTCGACAGATTATTAAAAACAAGGAAATTAACGACACGGCCATATTTGAGTGTCCTTAGAAGGGATATAATTTTCATAAGAAATATCTACCGAAGAAGGAAAATAGAAGCCGAAGACGCCCATTACGGACAGTTGTTTCATTTTTGGTCTTGTAACCCAGCTCAGCAGTGTGAGGAGGTAATTTGAAGGCAATGAACCGGATGCCTTTTAGCCAGAATAAGCTGTGCAATATTTATATATACGTGTAATGCTCAACAGCCCGGGATGCCAGGGGCAAAAGGACATTTATGGTATGGCAAGAGGCAAAATTTCATTTACAACAGTCATATGATTCTTTGGGGGTGATGTTACAACAGAATGGTTTAAAGTCAACCACTTGGAAGGACTTCACATTTTAACAATTTTGAGTTTTGGTGTTGTATATGCGTTCAACGTGACAGTGATAAATTGGAATGGAGACAAATTATGCCGTTAAGAACGCCTACAAGGGGCCAATAGAAATGGTAAATGCCAGGCGCACGAATTTGATGTCTTATTTTAAGTTTTTGAGGTTAAGGTAAACAATTTTATAACCATAAGTAGTTCTGGGAATGGTGTTTGGGATACAGAAGTCGCTCCGAAATTGTGAAAGGGATTAGGGTTTTCGGTATTATGACAGTTTCTTTGGATTCAGATGAGTTTTGTACAGATGCCAAAATTGGCAAAGGATGGATATGTCCTGGCTTGGATATCCGTCATCTATCCACCGAAATTACATGTTATTACATGACAGCATCATCTGGCAAAAGGAAAATCTACCAATGAGGAAGGATGTTAGAGTTCCTAAGCAACTACATAAACATTTCTATGGATTTATACACAAATAACATAGAACTAAATGAAATATCCTTCCTTGAAAAGTCCTTCTAAGACTTACACAGATTGTAATTGATATGTTTTGATGAAAGTCACATCATTTATCTTTTAGTTTTATACTCGTATTTCTATTTGTGATTTTGAAATTTGTTTCTTTACAACGCAAACATCTCATATAGTTCTGAGTTCATGATGACTAGAATTCGGTTCAAAACGTTCTACCAAATATTTAGATAATTCTTGGATTAAAGGAATGGTTTCGGATGTATTCAAAATTATTTGTAAATTTCTCAATCACAAGTCTTTTTTTTTTCGGGGTTACGACTAACTTACATCATTAAAATATAAAACAATTTTATGGCAATCAAAAAGCAAACTTTGGTTCCTATCAAATTAATCTCACAGGATATTTCCCATGACAAATCAGTAGGTATCACAAATAATGGAATGTTTGCGTCTTCCTCCCGGACTTCTTTTCCCACAGGAATAAACGAACAATATCATAAGGTTATCATATAATAAAGACAGAAACAAAAATACCACCGGAATATTCGCTTCCTTGAAAACATCCAAGTGAAGGAAAATCCATAAAATCTCATTTCATCCTACTGACCTGTAGTAAATCTGCCAGAGTAAATTGCAAACATCCGGGTTGGGGAGTCAAAGGAACTGCGGACTGAAGAGGATTTATCAGAATGAAAGTTGCATTTATAAAAGTCAACTCGGTTCTGCAGCCGTCCTCACATACGCTCCTTCGAGCAGACATGTTACTTCAGCGACCACCTCAATTTCCTACTTCAATTTATATCGAGTAAGCAAAAGGCTCGAGATAATATAGATATTCCTGCAAAGCTGTATGAAACCTGATGGAATTTTACTTCATGGCTGTTTTGCCTTCGCTATATCCTGAAATCCTTTAGGACATTAAATGTCGCAGACAACACTTGACTCTGTAAACAAGGAGTGTTTCTGTTCCAGATTTTCATAGCAATATCAGAGCGCGAACCAGCGCCTCGATGCATTTGTTTTTTTACTTAGATTTTCTTCTTCTTCTTGCGAGCCCCAACCCCACCTTTTTTTTCTTAACTAATGTGAACGTGTGCTTGTGTGTGCATTCCAAGCCCTTTCAGCATGCTTCCGTTAAAGTTCTCTATTATTAAAATGCAGAACATGGTTGAGCGACCCAGAATAAATAGGTAGAAATTTTCTTTGCACAACTTTGCTACGCCATGGTGTCTCTGTGTGAGCTAGTGGGGTATGAAGGATTGAAGGATACCGAATCCGAAAGCCTTTTCCTTCTCCCACCACTACCACAGTTTAATGGGTTAACTCTACATCACTCCTTGGCCTAAGGAATATACCGACGTGATTGTTAGTCCATAAATAAAGCAGGAGCAAGTCAAGTCTAGCACCCATCTAGTAAATTCATATTTTCTATCCCAGTATCCTTGAATGGAAAATTTCGATTGAAACTTTTAATGGGGTCATTTTACTCCTAACTACGGCAAAACGGTCTTATAAATTTTATCGAAGTTAAACTTGTAAATTATTTATCGAGTCGTGTTTGAGTATTGGTTATGTTAAATTATTTACACAATATAGTAGTTAATTGCTTTATTATTTCATCAACGATTTTCCCTTTTACTGTGTTTGCATAAATATTTAGTTCTGATATAGAAAGCAGTTTTTTCAACATTTTTACGTTCTTTTCACATTTTCAATACAGAAGTAATTATTGTTCAAAAACATCACGTGGATTACACTCCACTCATAACCGTTTTACAAATGAAGCATGAATAGGATTTCAAAAAATATTCAAAAATTTTGTACAAAACTTTCTTCTATCCAACCATTTAAAGTCCGCTTCTTTAAAATTTTCAAATCAGCTTTAAAAGGAAAACCTTCCAGGCTTCATTACACCTCACAAAGGACGCTTTCCGCCGCGTGAACGAACTCTTTCAATTTAGATCAATATTTCAGTGGATGGAAATATATTCGTGGAAAAAAAGCGATACATTTCTCACCTGATAAAAGCCTTAAAACTCTGCCCTTACATATAAAAGGGGATGTTTCTTTATGAACTTCTTCACAATGGAAACTTTTGAAGTAGCTACCAATTTTAGGCGCAGCATTTTCGCGTAACTCGTCCTTGAGATGCTGAAAATATTTGCAAAGGTGATCGTTTTCCTGAGTGTGAAAATTACGCGCCATTGCGTCTTTGCAGAGGTTCTCAAAACTTCAGAGCACCATGTAAGAACACCCAGGGGCACTGGCACACGTTAGAAACGAATATAACAGTTTCTAAATAATATATATTCAAGTACTAATATAAGTATGTACTGTATTTGTAGAAAAAGCAGTACATGTGCGAGTTTGTGTACGTACATAAATACATCCCCCAAGATGTAAGGGCCAATTAAATTGCGAAAGTATGCACAATGAATCGCTCCTCTGGGTTTTCTTGTAAATTAATGTTTTTGCTAATTAACACTGGTGTAAATAGTTAATAGTCCTGGAGAGGCAGCAGAAGTCGCTTGAGAAAGATGCAAACACATGCTTTAGGAAATTTTGATGAGCTTTCGACAGTGACATGTAATAATGCAGTACATTGTATAATGTATACACTTGTTAAAAACTCCATGTGTTATACACACTACACAGTAGCAAAAAGTAATTCAGGTTTGTCGTCCTAAAACCCATCCTTGTCTCCGCAGTTCATGAAAGTGCAGACGACTACCTACAAGAGCAGGTATCCTCTGAGAAACTGCCACCTCAAACCACACCTTTCCTGAGGCCGAACGAAATCAGCAGAATTACGTTCAATTGTTCCATGAAAGAATTGCTCACAGCCCGTGCTCCATTAGTGTAACATCTTCCAAATCCGCTAGCATCGTAATCCTCCTCCCCTTGATTCCGAATCAGACATTCCCAATGAGTTTCCAAATAATTTTCATTCCACCCAATTTGGTAGAGCTGTCATCAAACGTCGTCAGCCAGAAACGAACGGAACAAGTCCTCAACTACTTCAGACCTGGAATAGTAATTGCGCCCGAGCATTAAACTCAATTAAGCACTTCCTCCCCCAACACTTGTGCACTTCGATCCGGGTTTAGATGAATCTGTGGCAGTGGAGATGTGTGAATGGCCCTAATCCAAATATCCTGCGGCAAAATACAGTGGCGGAGCGATATGGGGCAATTGTTGCAGGCACTCGGTGCTATGCGAATTCCTGGACTTTGATTCGATCAAAACCGGGACAGAGCCAGCATAGAGAGGTATCAAGAGTAATTCAATACCCAACTTCCGTCCGCCTTCCCTGGATTCTTAAGAAGCCCCACATGCTCCCGAAGGGGTCTCCGCGCTTGTTCAGCCGTGGAGAAACCACAAATCTGCTCGACTCGGCTAGGAATGAGCCGCGGAGCTGGTCTTTTTCTTAACGCTGGACTGCATGGCTTCGGAGCGAACTCCCAGGCCTTCTGACGACGTGTTTTGGTTGTAAGAACAGAGTAATGCAATTATCTCCGCAGAAGATGAAGGCGATCAAATTCGGATATTGCTCTGAAATTCACCCAAGCATAATATCAGCAAGGGGTTTCGAGTTCTGCACCCCCGTTGTTTCTTCTTCCTCCTATTCGGGGTGGAAGTAAATTGTAAAACCCCTTTTCGAGGTTGAGGCTCTCAAACTTTCAAGAAACCCTGTAGTTTGCGGAGGAGCAATACTTTACGGTATCGCGGTTACCTGAGGATTGCTTAATAGTGCTTATTTATAAGTAGACAGCTTATTTCCCAACATAGAGAAACAACTGTGAGGGGGAGAAAGTTTATTACCGGATATTGAAACCGAAGTTGCTCTTTGCGTATTCTGGTCATCGCGAAGTTTGCTAATTTTCTGTAATTTTGTTAACAGACTCCAATAGAATAAATGGAATAATTTCTTACTTAGGGCTGTTGTTTGAATTTTAGAATATTATTCACGTGCGCTTTCGGGGCACAATAATTTTCCAAATTTTTCACGATTTTTTTATTACCAATCAAAAAACATATTTAATATCCTCCTATTTATAGGCAACAAAAAATAAACAAATTAATGTTAACTTACATGTATAATATAATTAATTAATAATGGAATAATCCTACGTAATTATAAACTTGAGAAAAGTTATAAAATTATGTAATAACTTCGTCTGATTTTTAGTATTCTAACACTGAAAGTAATTGAATTAATGACTTTTCTTGCAATCTTATTTGGTGTTCCAAAAAAAAGTCAGGTATTTATCCTTGGCATCTTTGTAATTACGAAGCATACTGAAAAGAAAGAATTCCAGAAAATATTCAGAGAATCCTTTGGAGCTCCATTTAATAACTACTTTCAAAGACATTCTGTTATATCGGCACATTTCATAACCATGAAATCCCTTACGTTGCTAGGAAGAAATTGTCGATCCATCAAAATTGCAAGGAGTGTGTCGAGACAAATTGCACTGGATATTGATGTCGCCTTTTATCGCGGATGTCACTCAGAATAATTGTGTAATATGACATCCTTTAAACTTTTCAAACTCGTGCTACACATTTCTTATAATAAGCTACTGCAGAATTACGTTGTAACTGATGTGCCTTCATGCCGTGACGTTGTGCTCGGAACAATGTAACATCACTTTAAGGCGACTGTTCCCGATTTCCTGGTTGTCACTTTAAGAAATTGACTGAGCTTGAGTGCTAAACCACAAGGTGTTCACCTAGTTAATAAACTTTAGTTACAAGGATGCTGCAAGTACTTTGAATTCCCTTTAATGATACATGTGAAGCGTTATCTGGCATCCGCCATGCTTGAAGGCTGGTGGTTGTCGGTTGGTGGTGGATGATGGCTGATGGCATTAGGCACCTTGCGCCGAACATCTATTATACTTTAGCACTCTACTTCCTCTGTTATTCCGCAATTCCTCAGTGAATATTACGAGTAAAACTCAAGAGCGAAAACATTTTATGCCATGCACAAGTCAATAACCAGAGAAGAATTGACTGCGAAAACCTGATCCTAGCCAGAAAGGTAAACATACAGAACAGGTTTTATGGTTCAGTTAACATCGCTCCTGAGTGCATAATTAATTAATTTCACTCTGTAATTTCCGACCTGAGAATTTTCTCTCACCTTGCCGTGGTTTTCTTCACAGAATCGCGATAGACCGTGGATCCGAGGTCTTTCCAAAAACCTGAAGAAAAAACCAACTAATTCTGGAAATGGGAGAGACGGGGGATATGGGAAATGAGGGGAATACCCGAAAAAGATCAACTACATCCAGGAGAGGTATGAAAACGAAAATTAATTTCCCATTAAAAACGTGTTCCCGCGGCATGCGAACCGTGGAGATGACGGTAAATGGGAAGAGCTTCTCGGTTATGTCATTTTTATGTTTATGTCATGGCCTGGTATTACGCAAGAGAAAGTATTTGTTTCTGCCTGGGAGACGGAGTAGTCTTTCAGCCTTTCAGGCTACATTACATACAGGCACAATTTTTTTTTTATTATTTTTATCAGAGCAGATATACGAGAAATTCAAGTGCAGTGCGAACACTTTTCAGTGTCATGGATACAGTTTCAGTGAGCTCCTCGGACATGACTATAGTTTTTGTTGCAGGAAGTTGAAGGTACCCGTCAATCGCCAGTGTGACCTTACGTTGAGCCCGGTTTTAGATTCAGCGTGGCTGATTGTCTTTAGATCAGTGCTCCTGAGGTTAAAAATTCATGGATCTAGAACGCCGAGTGATCCTTTTAAACACTTTAAATTCCCATATTTGCAGGTAGAAGCAAACATAAAACAATTATCCTTAAAATTCACTCTAAAGCACATCACACTTCAAAAGGACTGCTAAACCGGAAAAGCATGAATATTCCGAAATTGCTCCATTTAATATGTATTTAGATTTGGCACATTATCACCAAAATGTCAATATTTGGGTTATTGGTTGCCACTTATCGTCATTAATACGATTCAGTTGATAATTGAGCATAACAGCGGCATTCACAGGACTACGGTATTTCGTGCATAAAATCAATGTAGATTATAGTCGTTGCACATTTTAGATATACCTACAACACATTCGTATGGAGCTGCATTGAAAACTATAGACGACAAGAACCTTTTACAGAACACCTGCCATCATTTTCGGATGTACTTTCTCTGCCACAATTATAGAATATCCGAGTGATGTTGAAATATTCTATGATTTCCTACAATTTGCCATGCAAGTGCTTTTTATCTCACCGGAAATCCTGTTCCCATTGCTCGGCTCCTTCAGCAAGTCTAATATTTATCTGCGGCTCATGACATTCGTGTGTCGCGCTCAAACATTATTTTTATATCAATCCATCATTTGCTTGCTTACTTTGATGCCATCTGGAGCGCTTGTAACTCAACAAAATCCTATTAATATCGCAAGAGACATACATTATTCGTCTTTTACTAGCTTATCTTCTTAACAACGCTGCAGAGGTACATGTCCTTGTTCGCGTTTTATACCTTATGCACGTTTACGCGTCCTCAGCGAGACTGTAAGCCTTCTTCGCAGCAGGAAAAAATTTAAGACACACACAGACAAACATCAAGGCTCGTTTATGGAATGAGTTTATTTGAAGAAGGATTAAGAATTTGCAATTTGTCCTTAACTTAAAAAATAACATTTTATTCAAAGAAGATGGATTTCCATGTTGTTTCTTTTTATCTAAATGTGTAAAAAAAAATTTTAATGGCTTGGGAAAACTGAAATTCTATGCAGTAGGTGTTTTGGTTTAAATACCTCGAAAGGATCAGAACATTTTTCATTAGAAATCAACTTACAAAAAAGAAAATTAAAAACAAATTTGATACCCTCGGTATAGATTTAAGCGCCCATAAGAAGAACAAAACACAAGTTCAGCCGAGTTTTAAGAGTGTAGATCACCAACTAAGACTACAGAAAGTATACCTATATAATACTTACCTACCTATCATAAAAAATGACAAATTCCAGCATCGCAATTGCTTAAATAAGCGAAACTACGCAAAGTAAGCTCGCGAGACAATCATCCTAGTATGTCATCTCACTTTTGTTATTTGTTTAAATGACTCCCTAACTGTGATATTTGTTCTCTTCTCACATTCTTCCCGAATTCTTATTAAACCATTTTGGAATGTAATCCCCAAACAGTACTTCTACTAGAATATTCAAAATCCAATTTGTGTTTCTTCTTGTAACCAAAGTAATGGTTTCGGGAAGTTCGTGAAGTTGGTGCAGTTCTACTATGGGTTGAATGTTAGCTAAAATATTGTACAATTTCGTTGCAAGCTGGCTCATATGTCCTCATAATATTATTTCAAATTCACATCTAGCTGTACAGTTGCAGTTGCAGCAGACGTCCACTATGTCCTGACACCCATGCATCCCGAACAGAACCCAACACAGTTTCCTGCTCTCCCACATAACCTATTTGACTTGTCCAATTTGCAGAGCAGACATCTTGTGCATCGGAATTAAATCTAATTAATAGAACTTATCTTAAAGGAGAAAGAGTCTGACATCATTTCCAGCATAAATGTATGAAGTGCGGCCATTAGACATTCTACATTCATGCAAATATTTCACTTGGCAATTCGAGCAAGTTGCTAACTACAACTGTGTGCTGTCCCAGAAAACCCGTCGCAAAGAATCACCCCGGCTAGGACTAATATTACATAAGCCAGTCTCAAATGGCTTGACTCGCAATGTAAACACCATCCCTGAACTGGTGGCGGTTATAAAGTAGCACTTCAGTTCCTCTGCATAGGCATTTTGGCGAGGCAGGCAGGCTGCAGTCGGTCTCCTGTGAGCTGGTCCGGGGCCGGTTCTACTCAAGTAGAATGGAAATCCAATTCAGCCTGACTGTATACTATCCTAGGATCCCCAGCGTCTTGGTGCAACTATAAAAAGGGAGAAAAGTGTCCAATACGTGAACCGGTTACTCTAGCTCGAGGAAAATTTCGCACAACATTCGCCAACTAACCTCAATTTACAAATTCAATTTGCAATAAATTCTCACCGAATTCCAGTGAACAATGGCGAAAATCAAGGCATGCACGCCCCTTTATGATTTGTTAAAGTGCCTTTAAAGTATGACTATATATCTTGGGTGCCGCCAAAAAAGGAGTAAACTTTTCTCCGTGATTTTCGTTAATGAACAGAAAATACCGTTTTCCACAAAAAAAAAAAAAAAAAAAAAAACCGAAAACACACAAACTCGACGACTTACAGAAATATTTTCTCGTTTACGTTAACTTTGCGTGAGAAATTAGAAAAATCTACCCAGGAATCCAGTTACCTAGGGAAGGATATTCAACGGGAAATCCCCGAGAAAGAAACAGAAATTGTGCGGTAAACAGAATTTAAGTTCAAGTCACACACCAGGTTTTGGTGGAACCCTTAAGAAGATGAAGAAGTAGAGATTATGGCTTAACAGTTAAGAAAAAAAAAACACGAAAACAAGTCAAGGAAAGTTATGGAGGCAAAAATATAAGATGCCGGTGGAAAACGTATATCTTGTGACGGTTAAGTAGGCAGGACAAGCAAAAAGGTGCAGGACACCCACATTAAAACAGATGAAATATGCCACAGGGCTCCTTGTACTCCTTCCTTGTAAGTTCTTGTTAGCAGGATCAACATTAAATGCCACTTATTACGCGATTACATTGGTACTCTGTCATCCCTACCAACGCTACTCCCGACTAGCCACTAATATTTCTAGATTAGCACAGTTTTTCAGGGGATTCCCCCAGCTAGTGTGCTCCCCATGAAATTCTCTTTGTTGCGCAACCAATTACTTTTGAATTAGTGAATGCCAGTATTTGCCCGAGTGCTGTGTAAACGTGGCATAAAATTGTGGTTTTAGTGCTAAATAAACTGGGCGGAAAGTTGAATTATTCTTAATGCTTTACTTGATGTTAAAATTCACTTAAAATAGAAAACATGAGCATGAGTCAAGTTTTGCATTGTTTAATTCCAGTACGGTATTAAAAAATATGAGCTTCGAATTCTGGATGGGAATATCCATTTCGGAGATTGAGAAATGCTTTCAGTGCACACTGAAAATAATGGAGTGGAATTTTAATTACGTTTTACAATTACTGAGATCATGTACAAAGCATTTCACATACAGTACACGAAGGTACTAGAATCAGGCATTGTGCTTTTATCGTAATGAAAATCCTTTTACAATAGTGTTCTTGAAATTGCTTAAAAAATTCCTTGCTTTTATTCAACTGAGCAAATTTAAAATATACTTAAGCTTCAAAAACGTTCATATTGTTTTATACTAATCGAGCTTTTGCTTTGAACCAATTCTTTGTTATCAATGCTCAACTGGCATTAAATGACGTCTTCCATTAGCGTGCTTGAACGATTATGCAAATCTCCGTTCTGCTCTGCTTCTATTCATGTATGTATTGTATTTGCTTTCGACTCTTTATCAATTGTTTCCACGAAATTTGCATAGGTGCATGGAAAGCATCAAACATTCAAATCAATAATTTTCGCATCTGTGAATCAATCGAAATTTAGACAAAAACACTATGGAACAATATATTTTGTGCAAATGCATGAACTTGAATAACAATTTAAAGTACTTTAAACATAAAGCCTAATTCTCCAATGAATATTAAAGTTCGTTGGAAACTTGGAATGTTCCACTTAAAATGTGAAAATCTTTAATATCCCATTTATAGTTTATTTTAAAAGGACTTGCCGAGAAAAGTGAAAAAAGTTTAATCACTTCCTTTTAATTTTTACGCAAAAGTCAACATAAGTTTTTCTATTTTTCTTCGAATTTTGCAAATATTGGTCTAAATGGTTTTTAACCTTTTATTTAAGTCAAACAAAAACAATTCTCTGAATTTTATTTCAAAAAATTGAAATCGCACGAAAATAAATTATTCTGCTAATTAAAGCATTCATTAAATCACACTTTAAGTAAAATACTTTTAATAACGATTCAAAAATAACTTACGCATTTTGAATTGAATAAATATTGTTGCAGGATAACTTCATTCCAGTCAAAAACGAAATGACATTGCGCCCAAAACTATTTACTCACCTGCAAAGAAAAATATAATAAAATAATATTTATTTTCATCAATGTAAATAATAAGTTTATTAATTAAATAAATTTATTTGAATATTGTGCAATTTAATATAATCATTAAAATCTGAAAAGAATAAAACAACAAATACTCCGACATCAATAACTCTTCACGCAGTACGCTTTTTCATGGTTTCATTAAACAACAGTTTAGTATAAAACGTTGCAATATATCGTGTTGAATGTTGAATAAAGTGATCATAAAGTTTTCGTTATCATCACGATACTACGTCTTGAGAATTTTTTCTTAAATATCTTCGATCATAAAATATTTGTCTACAACAAAATTAGCATGAAAGGCGACAGGAAATGTTCACCTCACTGAAACTCGCTTCTACCCTTACAAAACGTTAATTTGACACCGAAACAAGAAGTTCCTGTGCAAACAAATTCTGCAGTCTCTTGTGTGAAATTTCTTTGGATGCTGGCAGTGCCGATGTTCGTACCTGATCCTTTTTGGGTACTTCTCAAAAATTAGTTTATATCACGCCTATAAACGCCTCTCAAAACAAATCGAAATATTCTAATCTAATCTGCAGACAAACATTCCCAAAAGGTGGAGATTTGCGAGGATATTTTATGTTTTACCAGCGAAATTCCAACGAAATCCTTAATTCACGTCTGAATAGCAATACACGAAAACTTATGAAAATCTTATCCATATCTTGAGACTGCGACACACACAATTCCCAAGGAGCACAGGAAATTTAGATTTGAATCGTAATTTATCTCTCCCCAGATACGTTAGCGGAACAAACGAGGATAATCAACCCAGCCACCCTTCCCATACCAGAAAAGGGTAAATGATGTAATTTAACACTTAAAACCCAAAATAGCTCAAAGGTATGAATACATAACGACCTCAGCGAATGAATCTTCGTCCGCCATCATTGCGTCCATTTACATCCTTTACCCCAAAAACTCTACAGAATCCATCAAAAATGACTTCTAAATGTAATCTATCCGGCGAGGGGGGAGGAAAAGAAGGATGTGGATAAATGAAGAAAACAAATTAATCTTCTTGTAATGCAAGTAAATTCAAAATTCACTCGTTCAGAAATTTTGCTATTCTCAGTTGTAAAGTTTTGGCCCAAAGTTTTGGTACGTCCCAATAGCAGCCAGGACCCCTTATCCTGGATGGGCAGGGAATGGATTCGCAAGACGTTGTTTTAGGAAAATTATTACGGATATTGTGCATAAGACAGGCGGGCATTACCTAAAGCAAAATACCATTCGGGATGAAATCCATTATCCATAAACATCGATCCTCGTTGCACGAGTTCATATATAGAACAATGTAGGTGGCCTCGATTGGAAGAATAAAGGACGATTTTGCACGAATACAAGATAGGCGAATGCAAAAATAACCACAAACTTGGCACAACTTTACCAGACAACTTTCGATATTGGCTTTACACTGTAAACGAGCCATACTCAATGAGGAATACACACAAAACAGCCCCGGCAATATGGCAAGGACACGAAAATGAATTTTATGAATATGCGATGAGTGAGATTTTATTGTTGGATGAAATAACGTTCAACAACAGAATATGGATGGCCTTTCGACGGTCATTTTGCTGGTCTCACCTCTGGTCGACCTCTTAGCACAATGTTTGATTTATTTTTTTTTAAATCGGTCAAGGTAACGTGACAATTCCCGATTCCATTAGAACAGCTATTTGCAACACTTCGGTGTGAACTGAACTCTTTTCGTCAAAGTCCTTACCGTAATCAAATTATTTCTCATCCCTTGTGAACCAACTGGGAGGAAATTTACATTTGCCGCAAAACATTTAAAGCGAGAATCGAAACAAAACTTTCGTCGAGTAGGAGAATATTACCTACCTCACGTATTTTTACACAAAACTTTAGTGAAATTTAATTTTTAATATTAAAAATGGTATTTACCAAAAATCACTGGCAGAAATGCCGGAAAATTTCACCATTTGAGTAGAATGTTTAAATTTCTGTAATGCATAAAAGTTTGTACATAGTAAATTTTAATCGTACACAGGCAATAAACTTCAACAATTTTCATTATAGAGATAAATATTTTGTAACAAAATGATAAATCATCCCAAAGGTAATGTAAATTACCTGAACATTGCTACTTAGTCCAAAGGTATCGTGTTAGTCTTACGGAATAGTTTACTGAATCAATTTTCGATCAATTTCATTTGATATTAAATATTACCTAAATCTTTTTCATGGATGTTTTTGAATAATTTAATTTTTCATTCTTTACTTTATAAACAATAACTTAACAGCACCTGGGACTGGGAGTGCTTTTCATGGCATGGCAAATGACTTCATATTTCGCAAGATTGGTTAATGGTCAGCTTTGACGAAATCCAATAAAAAATCACTTCTACTAAAACATTTTATTTTATTTGAAAGCCCTTCATTGTTACATAAAGTTAGTATGCGAAGTTCGCTATTGTAGGCGTGAATGAAAGCAAAAAGAAAACGCATGAAATTCCTTTAGATGTAAAGTTTGGAATTCGTAACCTTTTTTAATGAGCTTCAAGTCGTGGGCAGATCTGTTTACAAATGTAACACAATCTCTGCAGATATACTAGAAGGCAATTTAGCATATCTGGTTGTAATTTTGCCCTCATAATCCCACTTATTCCCCGAAACACCAACGCCTTCATTTATCAGGGAACGCTAGTGCTTCGGGAGGTTTTAAAACGTCAAGTTTTGGACCTTTGTAACTTGAGAGATTCAGTTGCTTTTTCAATAAAATCCATTTGACCTTATTCCCCCCGCACCTAGATTATCTAACATGCATCGCACGCCACTGTTACGCTCCAAAGTCAAAAACTTTTGTGAACATTGTTAGCTCGCACAAAGATGCTGGATCCACAGCATCTCGTAAACTTGCTCTCAGGTGCGCGTTTCGAGTTCCGTCGGTTTCGCCTCTTCCGTATCAAGCCTCCTCGTTCTGGGCGTCGTCAATGATTTAGTAGAAGGGCAGTGGCCTCTTCTGTTTATGTTGTCTCACGGGATAAGCTGAGCCATTCAAAAGGAGCATTTGCTACGGTGCTCTTCACCTGTATTAGCAGCATCATGATCCGGGTCTCTCCGCTGAACCGTGGTAAGAAATGAAAAAGCGGGCGCAACGCACCGCACACAAGGAAACAGAAATTCATGACTCTTTTCTCCGTAATTAATAGATTTGAAACTGGTCTTAATTAATACAGTTTTTGTGAGACATACCTGTCCAGGGTTTGTAAGTAACCGCAACCCTTTTCGTGATGCCCGATGATAAAAAAGATTCCCTTTCATTCAAAATTTCTCGACGCAGAATCAATTTAGCAACATCGCCGTTTCCAAATCTGAAAATCAGAATATCTGCGGAGAATTGTTAATTAAAATCGCTTGACGCCGCCTGTAGAGTGCTTTGTTTACATGTTCAGTCATCTTATTTACTCCCAGTTTCCATTCAGGGACCTCGCAAACAATTTAATTTCGAAATCATCCGATTGGGGAGAAATGGTCACTGGAGTATTTCGCTGATTAGATTTTTTCGTAATATTGCCGGAGTCCTGGGGACTGTTTGCTTTGGAACCAAGAGCATGATGCTGTATGAGAGCGGCTCCCCAGCTTGCAGTGTTATTAGCGGAGCAAGTTGCCCCGGGAGAAGAATTAGCGTGTGGGAATTTGATTGCTCATGCCAAATAATTCGGCTATTCAATACTTCAAAAGCAATTGTAATTAGGTATCTACTGGTTTATTAACAGCGAAACAAGCCAAAACACAATCATTGTTATCTTGAAATTCTGACAAATAAAAATTGCTTTGAATTTTTTTTATAAAATAGAAACAACCCGAACTGTTGTAACGAAACAGCTCAATACGCATTACGCATAAATAAAAAAAACAAAATCGTCATCAGAAATAAAAATCAAAATGCATTTCTCTCACTGCAATAATAGCACTTTCCGAACACTTCAGCCCTAACGCTGACGGTAACCCTGCTCTTACCTATCCACAAAAAAACTCCAAGAGCGATTCGCGATTATAGTCCTATCACAAAACCCTCCAAGCTTTTTGAAAAAATTGTTTATGAGTCAATGTTCTTTCATCCACGATTTCTTAATCTCACTGAAAACAGCTTTGTTAAAGGTAGGTCCACAACGACAAACCTTGTCGAGTACCTCTAGAGGGCGATATCTGATTTGGAAAATGGCTTCGAAGTCGAGAACATTACTAGGTATACCGAATTCGGTAAGACTTTAAATAAGAAATTGAATGGAATTATTTTATTTAAATTTAACTGCCATGGTTTTAAACCACGTTTTCTCTCGTGGCTAGAGTCATACCTTCATTAAAACTAATATAAAACTCCACTCCCCATATCGCTCATTCTGGTGTACCGCAAGGTAGCCATCTTGGCCATCATCAGACACTCTTATCTTTCCACGTAATAAGCCAATATTCTCTCTATCAGACTATCGGTTTCTCCAGTTAGGCTTGGGCAATTTCAGTATGCAATTCCGAAACCACAACAACTTTCTGTCTCGGAGTACCAATTAATTACTTACTATTTATTATTACAGTGCTTCTCTCTCTAGAATTTACTTCTTATCCACTCAGCCAATTCTTCCAATCTGCCATATCGGCCATTTTATTATTTTTGAAACTTATATTGTTATGTTTCTTATAGTTAGGATTAAGCTTAAGTAAATAAATAAATGAATTCCCTCTCAGCCAACCACACTTCATCGAAAGAAATATTCTGAAGGACCGAAGTAATCGTTTGTTATCAGTTTCCTCTCCTGGAAACCATCATAACGAACTCATATTCCGCCAGTATTATTTTTTTCGAATAAACTATCCTTTTTGAGAGCATAAATGGATTTGTCAGTTCCATTGATAACATTTGTGTTTTCGAAAGATGATTGCGTAGACAATGAACACGTGAACACAGACAGCTTTTTAGTTTTCAAATCAAGCCATCTGCAATTGATTGAATCCTTTGATGATGCTTCAACAGATTTAAGATTAGGAATAGTGCTCTAATGTCCTTGAATAAATGTTTATAACGTCACAACAACAAAGGATTTCGGATGATTGAGATTCTGAATTTCTAAATTTCACAGTCAAAAGGATAATATAATTGAATTAGAGATTCATAATCCGTCAAAAATTACGTAAATTTTCACTTTTTAAAGATCTCAACGCTGCAGTTGCTAACGGCGATATTGCATATTAAAAAGTGAAGTGTAGTGTATTGAAGTGTCATCAAAAATGTTAACCATACAAAAAGTATTTAAGCAACAAATTAACAATTTTTCAAAAATTTTATTACCTATATGCTCTGATAAATTTTTTTTTTTTTTTTTTTTTTGAAAACGCTTACGTAATCGAAGTATTGGAAGTATTGAAGTTCATAAAAGTAAAAAACGAATGTAGGAAATAATCTTTCATTAGTAGCCTATTAAACAGTCTTTTAATACTTTCGTTGTGTAGCAAAGTTTTGCAGCATTAAAACTTTTTTAAGAATCTTCTTAACATGCCTCGGCATTAAGAAGTGTTCTTAACAACGTTACCTGGAAAAAGTCTCTCTAAAATGAAAATGAATATTTTCGCATGCACTCGTTTTTAATGTGCATCAAATTGCAGCACAAAATATTTTATTAAACTTCAAAGAATTTTTTTGCAAAACTTATCAATTTTAAAAAAGTTATAATTTTTTGCGGAAATTAAAAAGAAAATGGAATTTACTATGCAGTGAATTAAAAGTTGACAACTTTGTTCAATTACAATTTGTCCAGATCAATCAATTTTTTTAGTCTCAACAAATTTATTCATTTGAAACACTGACATCAATATAGGCATTTGACATTTAAAATAAAATACACGAATTAGTTTTTCAGATGCTGACAGAGCGAAAAACTTCAAGTGGGTGATTTTCAGTGCCGTAACTAG
This sequence comes from Leptogaster cylindrica, assembly GCA_963082835.1. Lineage (NCBI taxonomy): Eukaryota > Metazoa > Arthropoda > Insecta > Diptera > Asilidae > Leptogaster > Leptogaster cylindrica. The sequence continues at coordinate 19,356,035 of OY720105.1, read as the reverse complement.
GGCGGGCAGGAATGGCAGCTCGTTAGGGCGCCAGTTCAGGAGGGCACAAAAACGATCAAGTAAACATATATTTTGCACAAAATAACGTAATGAAGCTAATTAAATTTGTTCAGAGACTGATTTCTATAAACATCTCAAAAATAATAAACTCCTATGGTTATGGTTATATGATATGATCGTGCTCGGTCAGCGCTGGACAATTTTGCAAAAGGATTTCTCGATGAACGGTAGTGGTCGCTGAAGTTGGTGTCTGCTCCGGGTTACAAAAACCGTAGTATTGCCGCTGGTGGTTTAGGACAATATCTTATTGTTATGCAATTAAGAATGTTGGGAGGAGCGAGCGAAAACACGAAGATGGGAGACTGAAAAGGATTCTTGTGTAGAAATTATTCTTAAACTTCACATAGAATTAGTTGAAAAAGGAATACTGGAAAAAAATAAGAACTTTGCATTTTTATCTTTAATGGGCACAATCGTTATTGACTTCGTGTTTTTGTTAAAGATTTCAAAATCAATAGCTAACAGATTTTATTTTTTTCACATGGTTTGCTTTGCTTAAACATTACTTTAAAATGTTGGCTTTTTCATGTCTTGTAATTTTATTGCATCTCGGTGTTATTATGGAAAACAGGACAAAAAAAGCTCAATATTTATTTGATAATAGAATATTTACATACAAGCTCATTTATTTGATTTTTGTATATAGCTACGAAGAATGACATTCAAATGAATATCCATAAAAACGATTGAAACAGTCAAGCATTTGAGAATGGAGTCAATAAGCTCAATGCACTCTCATGGTTCACTATAAGCACGAAATTGTTTGACTATCGAAATTTTAAATGCAGATAGAAACATTCTCTCCCTTATTTTATCTTTATTGCGTACGACACAAAGGAATGCCGACAAAAACCGACCCTAAACCTTCTCAAAATTCTATTGCGAATTTTCAAATAATTTTTGGGATTTCCCTTTTTCCACATGTCGTTCGTTCCCTTAAAATGACCCAGAAGTGCACAAAAAAATGAAAATTTAAAAATGAAAAAAAAATCAATTTATTGCACTCCATTCATAAATATTCATAGCGTGCATTCTCTGGGAAATTTTCAAATAAAAAAATAAATGCAGAAAGTTCATCAAAGAGAAATTTTTTGAACTGTAACCTTAGAATTCATCCGCCCGCTCCGCCCTTCCTGACTTTATATCACGTTTATCTGGATGAGCAAGCAAACTTTGCGGCATGCTGTAATTTTTCATATTTTTGCCATTTTCGAGTGTAATGCAAACACTGAATATCTTCGAAAATATTTGAAGGTATGACGAGGTCTCCTCGTCGCCATGAACTCATGTTTTTGCATTCAACCGAGAACAAAATTCTATGTTTGATCCCCAATACAGAAGAAATTGTGTGCACTATTTTCCTACTTACCCCGCAAAATTGTGCAACGAGGCTTACAAATGAAGGAGTGCCAATCCATGAACCAGAAAAGAGACTTTTAATTGAGAAAAAATGTATGACGAAAAAGAAAAAACAACCTCTGATTGAACTGGAGCGCTTTTTTATTGCTGCATCTGAATGCACTGGAAATGTCCTGTCACAACAGGAAAATCCTAATCAGTTTTTGATGTTCAAAAGATAGGAACACTTGGCAAAAACTGGGAAAGACGGGAAAAGTGAAGTTTTTGTGTTTACTTTCCATACAATGAAAAAACGATGCCAAAACGTGGACGGTTCACATTCAATCACCCTTTAAATAAAATTTTCAAAACACTTCGTAATGACCGAAAAATGGAGGTCGGATGTATTCAAGTTTCAGGAAAAGTGATTGCTCGGAAACTAGGCTGCAGGAATCACTTTAATCGTAAAAATTTTCCCTTCATTTTATTTTACTGAGTTTCTGAGCATTTGGGGGTTCACCGGTTAATGGACACTGGGAATGAAGTTCTGTGTCGGTTTTGGCAACAGAACTTGATGTCCTGTGGAAGTACACCAATGGTTAAGCAATTCTTGTGGCTTTTTAACAGCATGTGACCGCCTCAATGCTCATATTGCAGAACACTACTACTATACACTGTTTAAGAAGAGGATATGAAATGGTAAGGGAACAAGTTCCTGCAGCTATAATATTTATGATCGTCCACATGAACAAAGACATAACTCAATTGACAAATGCGAGTCCAAGATTTTTCGGTAATTCCAAAACTTAAAGCATTCTATCATTAAATCAATCTGATTTAAACTCATAACAATTTGCTGGACATCCACGACTTAACTCTGACCTATGTGCACCAAAAACTGTTCAAGCGTTTAAATCATATCCGTAAATGGTAAACCGCGGAGCCTTAATTAAGTCTCGTACGGCAGTCACCTCTTGAACACAACTGACCACAACAGCACTTTAATGAATTAATTGGATTTTATCAGACACGACAGCAAATTATAATGTGATTTACGGTGAAATAGAAACTTAGGTTGAATGCATTAAGCAGTTCGACCTAATTTCAGTTCACTAACAAAACGTGGCCCCAATCTGCACCTCTCCGCGATAAACCCATTCGGGTTTTAGGGCAGAAAAATGAAATACATTTACTATGATCATCGCTTATGGAAACTAATAGCGTGAGAATTTTAATTTATTGCACACAGAAAACAAGATTCAGTGGAATAGGGAATTATACTTTTTTTAAATTAGTCTCGCAATTTTTGATTAAATCAAATTTTACGCAATCCTTTGAAACAGCTGAAGGCGAACAGAAACGATTTAAATGTTTTCAGTCGATATAATCTGAATTTACTACTCTCATAATTCTTGCGATTTAACGTTTATTGGTTTGGATTACGATCCCTTTTTTGCCTCAATTTACATTCGGTCCAAAAATTTGTGTCAACTATTTGAAAATATTTTTTAAAAAATCCATTTAGAACATTCCAATTACGGAGTCTATAATCTATATTCACAATTTTCGTGAACCACAAACATTTATACACAAAAAAATTCGTTCTGAAATGTCAATTTAAACATTGAGCAAATGAAAAACTCTTAACTTAAATAAATCCAAGTCCTTAAAGTAACTCAAGCAAAACATCCCTGAATGACTTGAACCTCTCACTGTCAAAGTTGAGGTCCTTAATAAAAATATTACGTTAACATTTCACTTCACATTCTTTCAATACAAAAAAGTATCCTAATATTCCAACAACCATTCATTGGAAAAAAAATATTTCGGTCATTTTTACAATTTTTATGGAGTGTTATCAACAAATGTACTATCATTATGTTTCATTTCCGAGAATGTTATCAAATCTAATGGCAAAAAATAAAAATCTTTTGTACATCACAAACCCCCATTTGAGATCTTGTAAAAAAAAAGCTATTTAAGAGTTGACCAACTTCAAAAAATTTAACTCGTTGTACAAGAACCGCCCACAAGAGGGGTTGGAGAGATTCTCATCGTTTGCTCGAAATTTTCGCGACATTCAGAACGCCACTGATAATGGAATGTTAAAAGAAGTCTAAGTGGCACTGATGACACCAAATGACGTTCATTAAAATATTTTAAGTCTTCCCCAAAAGGGGGGAACTGAAATACTTTACGAAAAAACCGCTAATGGCGAGACGCCTTAAAGTGTCCCTTTGCCTTCCACCAAATGTATACAAGGTACAACGGTTGCCGCTCCTGAGGGGAGTGCCTTAGATAAATTGCGGAATGTCGTTTTTTCTTTTGCCAGAAAATTATAATGTCCTTTTCTGATATTCTAATTAAGATTAATTCGAATTATTATTCTCGGTCTCTAAGAAAAAGTGTACAATAAGGCCACCTCGCTTTCACGAAGTGAAAACCGTCTCTAGGATAAATTTAAAAAAGAAAAAAAGCTAACTGTTAATCAGATTTACTGTTTATTATAGAAGAGTTTGTCCATTGAAATTTCTGATTATATATCCTACTATTGATTAAACAAAAAGCATTAACAGGAACGCAATGGTTAAAATTTATGCAAAAACAGTGTAAAAATATTAAACAATTTCCATTATTTTATTATTAATTCATTCACAAAACTAAATATAGAAAACTAATGAGCAGGAAACTTCGTAACGTATTTAATGAGATCCTGTCGCATTGTACATCACCGTGAAATTTCGGAATTGACTCCTTAAAAAAATAATAAAGGCCAAATTTCTTCGGTGAGCATTTATCGAAAAGTAAATATTTCCCTTTCTGTCAAATATGCAAAGAAAAAATAGCAATAATTCAATGATATTTCAAAGAGGATATTAACAATAAAAATATATCAGAAAATTCTACTGACGCCAAATTGGGCAATATTACAATAATGAGCCAAATGTATCCATTGTACAATGTATATATGTACAATGCACATATTTAAAAATAATTATCAATACATACGAAAATTCAGACCCCGAATGTGTGTGCGACAAGAAAACCACAATTTTCATTTCCCAACAATTAGCTTTTGTGCCAGGATATTTTGCATACACCCATTGTCCGCAACATGCTTAATTTCACCAGAAGTGACTTTTTATTCACAAACATAGATCCATGTAGGTATAAGTACCTATGGCTATGAATTTTATTTTTTATTCATCTATAAACCTTCGCATCCTACTGAAGGGAAATAAATGCAGGATTATTTTCGCTCTGAAAACCGATCCAATTGAGTGGAATATTGTAAGCAAAGAGCAGAGAGGATCAATTATTCGTAATTAGTTTTCTATTCTGATGCATGCAGACATGGCAAATGAATTGTTAGAAACACATGCATCTTTATTTAGATCCTTAATAAAATTCAAGACTTCGTTTGATATGTGCAAAGGAAAAGCAGTTCAACCCTCGTTAAGCAAATCGTTTCATCTCTCACAAGGGATTGAAGATGGAAAGGAATAAATAAACGAATTAATGAGTGAACAGGTTGCAGTAATTGGTTATTAGTTGGTTTGGCTGGCATGATCCTCGTTCAAGTTCTAACAAAGGACGATATATGAGAGCAATGAAGGCGAAGAGTAATGGCAAGTTTAGTGTAATATGCTCCCATGGTACTTTGATTTGTGGCCCATAACTGAGTAATGGTGTGAACTATAAGTGTTAATGGATAATGAAAAATAATGGCGCAGATGAAGCACGTTCAACATTCAACAACTTTATGGTAGTTTTCTTAGGGCGCGTTCCACATCACTTACTGAATTTCATCAACTCATCGTCATTTCGATTTTTAAAATTAACACGATTCAGATAAAAATTTCACACGGAATTAACGAACACAACCCAACATCTACGTCTGTACTTTTTTTTATTTTATTCTGAAGTAGTTTTGTTCGTTTAAAGTATTTTTTGTTGTTAAATATATTCAGAACAAATGGTTTTTACTTCAGGCAATTAAATGTGATTCTATAGATGTAATAATAAACCAAAATCCACGATTTTCTCACGAAATCATGATTGTTCTGCATTTAAGTTTCAAGCAAGCTGTAAAAAATAAAGTCGCTACAAATCCATTGAATACCGCAACTACACTCGTTGACCTTCTTGAACGAAACCACGCAAATTAATCGCGATACTTTGTGGTTACAACAAAAACGAAAAAATCAATGCGCATTGTACTGCATCCCGTTGAATGTGCAAATTATCTTGTAGAATGGCAGTTGTTCGACTCCCAAACAATTGCCAAGCCATGATGACAGGGTGTTGCATCTTTTTAGCAGGACAAATCGATGGAGCTTCTTCGCAAATCCGTCTGCAGTGCAAACAAAAGCCATGATATTTTCATTTGGACAACGCCAAATCCCGACCCAATTCAGCACGAAATCCAATGGCACTTCTCCCCGGCATAAGAGTAATTCATTGCGTTGGACATAAACAAAAGCCCCAATTGGAGTTGCCTGGGCTCCTTTTTAGTGGTTCGACCGATATTCGAGCAGGGAACAACAGCGACAACAATAACAACGATGACGACAATAACAACAACAAAAACAAGGTTATGTCGGGCCTCTTGGTTTTTTAGAAGAACTTTGTGTCTGTGTGTGAGTTCATGGCGATATAGTTAGACCCAACACTTATGGTCGTAACAATTCTGTTTGTAAACAGCGACCGAACACTAACAAGTTTTGGATCAGAAACAGAACTTTGGGAAAGGGTTGAGAGGGCGAAAATATTGGAAATGTAATTGCACTAATTTATAGCAGCAACGGTCTGCTTGAGCTGAAAATCGAATCCTCTTTTAGCTGCTCAATTTTATACGAGCAAGAGCTCGTCGCATATAGAATGCGTTGCCCCACGGCACGGCGGTCGTCGACGTCCCCCCAGTGGGTGAAGAATGTCGAAGTTGTCTGAACTAGGCCTACAGGCGGGCCCAGTAAGGGTGACGTGGGACCGTCACACTAGCTACCATGGCATCCCTCCCCCGCAGAATTTCGGAAGCGCGGGCCGCTTTAAATTTCAAGATCCCTCAATGATCTCCAAGCAGCAGTGTGCACTGTGCAGCGCCATCGCTGTGCTAATTTTCCAATTTCATGCATCAAATTGACGAGCTCCCGACTCCCGAGTGAGTCTGATTACGTCACAAACGCTCTCGAGGGGGCTAATTTGAGGACAATGCAGGGGAAGCTGGCAAGATACTGTGCACAACTGATGCACAATTTGGATATGCTGTCTGCGAAACAGAAGTTACTCCCCCACACCCGGCAAACGACGAGCCACATGCCCACATAGGGACGGTTCCTTCATCCTTCAGCGTGTCTCGAAGACGAAATGCAGGTATTATGAAGCACTTGCACGAGCCACAAACAATACCAAATCGAGCGTGTGTTGTGCGACAAGTGAGTTCAACAAAATGGATAACTCTAGCACGATGGCAAACTTCCTGGGCAATGCAACAATTGACATTGGATCATTAATAAGGCATTCACGTCTTCTGCGCGGTATTACAGGCGGTGAAAAATGATGGCCGAATAGAAGTGCAAGCAGAGCCCGAGGATCAAGTTAAAAATTAGGTGAAGATTGCCGGACCCGCCGCCGCGCTGTATGAAGCCAGCATTGATGAATGAAGAGGGTGAGGAAATTATTCCCGATAATTTAACTTTTCCGGACAAAATGAAAAGCGTCCGCGTGTCCGATGTCCTGATAGCACTACTGCAGGACCATTCTTGGTTGAACCCGGTGTCGGAGGTTTCGCAGCACTGCGGAGTAGAAGTTCCGCAAAGTTACACAACTACCAGCGGAAACGACGTTTAAATAAATTGCCTAGATAAAGTTGATTTCCAGTTTCTTTCGCTTCTTCCCAGACGCCATTTGTCAGAAATCTTTCGATACATTGATGTGACAACTTTGACAAGTTTCCAACTGTTTTTAGAAAGCAACAAATGTTTACATTTTATGAAACATTCAATGGCTAATGAAAGCCATTAAAAGATCGCATATAACGCTGAGTATTTCAAGTACCTAACTCTATAGAATAATGCAATATTTTTATTGTGATTACAATTAACATAATTTTGTGACGGTAACCAAAACCGTTATTCTTCATAAGATTTATGTTGAATGCCATTAGATGTCAGTACTGTTGATGTGTTTTGCAAAAATTAAGCATGCCGCAACTTAATTTAGCAATTCTTTTATCTTTTTAATACCGAAAACAAAACAAGTACTCGCAATTGAACCTGCGCGTGTTTTTAAGCGAATAAATTTTATTATGAAACAAAAGCATTTTGAAAGTGATCACGAAAACTGATGACGTGTCTTTCACAGCGTTTGTAAAAAATTTTACTGCAATTAAGATCTTGAGATAAACCCATTAGGAGAATGCCCACATTAAATTATTGTAAACTTACCGTAAAGTCTGGGTAAACAAAAACACCGCCGTCGTGAGTTTACGGCAAAAAGTTCGTTGATTTAGGTAAAAAACGAAATTGCAATTTATTATTTAATTGCGAACGAGTTGAGACAGGTGACGCTGGCGTTCACGTTCATTGAAAACGACCTGGAAATTCAAACGTAACCGCCCAAACAATGGTTAGTACGCGCGCCCCCCCGAAATGTTTCTCTGAGTTTGAACCCTGCGTATCTGCGCAAACCTCTCTATGTTCCAGGTCCCACACTGCGCCAGCTTCTCTCCATGCAATTCCCCAAAACAGGTTTCAACACCTGATTAAGTGTGGTTCGTTGTAATGGTTACCGGTTGGGGTAAAAAATAGAAAACATAGATGGTTGGAAAACTGACAACAGCCGGAGCACACAAAAAGGCGCGTTTTTTCCATGAGCGTGTCCGAGGAGCCTTTGTAACGGCCGAAAAGAAGAGTTAAAGGAAGAGTGAAGACTCGTCGCGGAGCGCTCTTCTTGTGTTTGTAGTGGCAGATGGTAAGACTGGAAATTGTGTGGTCATCTATGCACTGAAATGATGGTGTTCAGTGACCACAGCACAAAACTGCTGCTGCAGCGATTGCAGCAGACCCGGAACGCGTCCACTAGTCTTCATGGGAAAGGTTTCGATCTCAACAGATGAACCGCATTCCTCAACATCTGACGTTGGTTTCCACTTCCTGTCCTTACCGCATCTGGATGGGGGTTCACCGAAACCCTCCCCGCTATAAAGGACCAGGAAGACACAGTGCGACAACGTACCTTTCATGTCGACCTCATTTCTTGTGGTCCCTTGCTCCGTGTTGCATGCGGTGCGATCACGGTTAGCGTATTATGTAAAAAATTACCGTTCCCACACTGCGTCTCCTCCCCTCTGCACGTTTCACCCGCAACCACAGTATTATCCTTGCTGCTGTTACATGCCACCTTTATCTACCCATTTTACGCACAAAAGCACCCAGAAATGCTGGTCATTCCCGGATAATAATGAATAATTGTTACACCCGCTGCCTGGGAGGGCTTCGCGGCCCGGTGATTTTTCTCACTCCCGCCTGGGACTGAGGGACTCCCCCACTGTATTTGACATGCTTTATAATCACCCTCGCTCCCCAATGCACAATTTCTGCTTTTCCGCGAAATTACTGGCTTATATTCAGCGACTTCTCTACGTATTTTTCTTTTACATATTTTTTTTTTAAAGCAGTAATAGACGGAAAACCCCATCCTACTCCCCTGCTGAATTTAGAAATAATTTCCCACCGAGTTCTCACCATAGAGAAAAGAGATTCAGAAATTTTTGTTCTGTGCTGCAATTGATTATGCACGCACCTTTTCAAATCATTTCCAGTTCGTCCATGTTTAATTAATTTATAATTGCCATTCTCGAATTTAGGTTCTTTGAATTTTTACTTAATTAAATTGTGCACGCCTGGAAAAATCACACAATTGGGAGGATTTTAATGCCGTAATTTGTTACGCAAACGGAGTGGGGCGGATTAAGGGCGGGTGGGTTGTATTGCTGAATCGGGGATGAAAAATGGAAAAACAACATTTTTTTCGTTGGGCCTTTTATCTGTTGGCTAATAAATATATTTTTTGGAATTTATCAATGGCTGAAACAAAACAATAAAATTAATTAAACTCCATGTGGACACTGTATTTCAACATTTTTAATTTAGGTATACCGATATATAGGAATACATATATTTTTTGCAAGCTGATATGGTTTGAGAGCGGCAGAATGTGAATCCAATTTGGAAGGGGATGACTTCATGGAGTGAAAATATTTAATTTGTTATTGCGTTGATCAAACATGTGCAACACAATAAAATGTCATCGTTTGTAATTTTTGTGATGTTCGGCGACCACAGAATTTTACGAAAATGTCAAAGCGCCACATTTGATCGAATCGATTACAATGGAAAGGGTTTTGTGTTTTATAAGCCATGCAGTCAAGCATAAACAATTTGCCATTAAATTTGTTGTTGTTTGTTCACATTAAAATTGTGTGAAGCTTGTTTACAAAATAAAACATAAAAAATTATAAATTATTTGCAGTTTACATAAAAACTCATTTTCAAATTTCATCATTTTATTAATCAATCGAACTTTAACGCTTTTTGAAAAAGTACGTGCTGATCGCCCATTACCAATTTAAACCGCAAGTTAATGACACATCAAGTCTGGAAATTGATTTTGTCAACAAAAATTTTACGGAACAAACACAATCAGTAGATATAATAAATAAAGGGTTTGTTATAGAATAAATGACTATCAATTTTGTTTAACAAGATCAGGACATTTTCTCCTTTTCCAGTTACAAAAGTTGTAATATCAAACTGCCGCATCACTCCATCCCCGAAGAAGGAAGCAAAAGTTTGGTAATCAATGAGATTTCTATAAAATATTTCTTTGGTATTATTTTTTTTCTTTTGAGTTTTTTATTTTTGCCTTTGGTCCAAACATTCGAACAACGTGTGATAAAACGCTCAGTCACGTTTATCGCTGGTTTCCCTTTTTAAACAATTTCGACCACATTTGCTTGATTTATTTGACTTAGCCAAAAGTTTATGCCGTCATCTTGACTCAGTTATTTTCCACTTACTGAACTAAAACCAAATAAATCGCTCCTTCATTTTTCATTTACATACCTACTATATATTTTATATTTTACAAAATTCGTTTCATTTTAGCAAAATGTTTTTAAATGCAAACAAAATCGGAAAAGTTGCTGAATTGATTTAGTTTGACGATAACCGATTTCATTTTCATCTTCCAATGCACATGGGACGCTATTTCCCGTTAATTCAGCTTCAAAGAATGGAATTTTGCATGTCAGCTTTTAATTAGTATTGTAATAACTTTCGATATTTCTGGGTACTATTTGAAAGGATTTTTTTTAAGGAAGGGAATCGTTTGTGTCCGTGAATGTCAAAAGTTTAAAATATACGCAATGGGAAAATTGTAATTATTTCATCCCTTAAGCGACACCTGACAATACACCGAAACGAATATTTCCGGAATTGAAGTCATTTTGAAAGGATTGAAATGTCCATCATTTCAGTCTGAGGTATTTGTTATAAACTCATGCATCACTGACTTCTGTTCAGTCCTTTCGAAAACAAGGAAATGAAGGCATCATTTTGCCCACACAATTCTATGTAAAACAGGATTCAGGAACGTAAATAACTTTATTTGAATTTCATCAGTTCTCGTTATTGTTCAAGTAAAAACAAACATATTTTGTAATTGTACTCGAAACAACTGAAAATGTTATTGTTTTTTAAACCCTATAGACGTAGAGTATATATTAGTTTAGACTTTAGAGCGATCGTTGCAACTTGCAACGCCATGAAATAATGGTGGTCGAAAAAAAACTGAATGCAAAGAATCCTCGACTTACGTCTTGCGTTCGTTCCAAACAAACGCATCGTAACTTGAAAGAGAAGTAATATAATGCTAGAAATTTCAGAAATTAACAAAGACTATGAAATATAACTTATATTATATAAGTACAAAAACATTTCTCCTATAGCAAGACGAATGTTCTTGGATGCGCTTGTTTGTTTAATGACGCAATTAGTTCATTTGTTAGTGGCTCATTGTCTGATCGACTAAATACGTGTTTATGTAGGTTTTTTTAGTTCAGGAAAATATATGCCTACGACCAACGCAACTCATGAGTTCCCCTTCAGATTCTTCACATTCAGTTGACTCTTCAAAGGGGTCCACTTCCTTAACAATATATGAACAAAGTTTTTCCGGATTTTGCACATATTAAGGCTTGCGATTTCATTCCGTGATTTGTTAAGGTCATCAACATCATAGGCATCCCAAAGGACATCATACATTTTGTCCATACATTTTTGGTCCAAATATGAAAGTGCCGGCCACAAAAAAAAAAATGCTTTATTCTGATACATAGAACTTGTCCCCCTAAGCATTTCTTATTAGGGCACCAAAACTGTATAGCACCGCAGTACTCGGTTTTATTGCAGTTCAAAAAGTCTGTATTTTGATACATTTTCTTAGTACTGAAAGCAACACCGCCGTCTACGTTTGTGTGATTTTCGCTAACTAAATCATTTAATCAAAAATGTATGGACCAACATGGCTGATACCCTTTATCCTAATCTTCCAATTCAAATTTTGTTTTTATATGGTTTTCTGTGTTTCTAGTCGATCCATTAGACTAGTAAGGAAGCAATTGGTCACACCAATTACGTGATACCCTAGCTGATGTAGTGAAATATATTCATTCTATATAAAAATATAGACGTGTATTTTCTTATGTACCTAAGGCTAGTTGTCCGCGACTGCTTAATTTAATAGTACTCAGCAAGAGCTTTAATTTGATATCACACGTACACGGCTTAAATTGGACAACCCCAAAAGAGATGGTTACCAACCACCCCTAAAAAAAGTAAAAGTAATTTTCCCCACCGGAAATCCATGCACGTTTACTACCCTGAAACTGCCGAAGTTCTCTTCTATTTCTATAATTTTAATATCGTGTAAAAAAACCGTGTTTAAAAAGACCGTCTGAAAAAAATCTGCCAAATAATTAATTTTAATCCGTATTTACTCGTAGGTATAACAATATTTAACGAAAAACATTCCAAATGTAAACAGTAAACCAACATTTTTGTGATAAAAACGATTCAGGCCGATATGGCAACACTAAGACACTAAGAAGTAGTTGCCCGATTTTGCTAATCTTCGAATTTAAACCTATAATTTAAACGAAGTATCGTTGTACCAAACTTCAGTTCCCTATTTAAAAGCTTTCTCGAGTAATCGCCCGGACAGACAGGTAGACGATCATTCATAAAACCTTTCCATTTTTCAATTTAACCATTTAACCATTTTAACGAAGTATCATCGTACCAAATTTCAATTCTCTAGCTACAAGCGGTCTCGAGTTATCGTGTGGACAGACAACAGACAGACGGACATGCATAAAACGGTTTCTTTTCACTTCCCAATCATGAATATATAGTTCTTTTTTTCTGTGACGATTATTTCTTGGCGTTGCAAATGTTCGCTCAAAACTAATGTACCCTACATCTAGGGTATAAAAAATCATTAAAATAATGTAACCAAAAATTTTCAAGTTTCAACGTAAGTTGAGGTAAAAAGTCAGGATAACAGTTTTAATTTTGAAATGGCGTAGGTAAGTGTGTAAGAACGTAATACCAGGTAAGTCTATGTAAATGCAGGTTTACTTCTATCCATTATTGGGAAGTGAAAAGAAACCGTTTTATGGATGGCCATCCATCCGTTTGTCTGTCCCGAGATAACCCGAGAACGATTATAGTGAGAAGATTAATATTTCGCACAAAGATACTTCGTTTAAATTGTAGGTTTAACTTTGAATATGAGTAAAATCAGGAAACACCTTCTTAGTGTTGCCATATAAGACGGAATCACTATTAATCTGGATTTTCTTCATGATTATGCCAATGTCACCTTAAACATGGTTTGCCAAATGCATGTAACAATTTATACTTTTTTATACCTTCCATTTTCACATATCTTTGAAAAACTTAGAACGGATTTCTCATTTTACGATTGAAAAACTTCCTTAGCACGTTTTTTTAACGGGTTTTTTTTTAATAAACATACCTAAGTGTGTAAAAAATATTGTTGACTGAATGCTTTAAAAAAAAACCAATCGTTCATGTTTAGTTTTCGATATTAAAATCTTATTCGTTACTGTAACATAATTTTAAAGTAGGGAATAAATAAAATTAGATACATAGTTGAGAGCCCTGATTTAAAATTAATGACGAAATTGTTTCCCATAAACTGTACCTACAAGAAGGTACAAGTGTTGACGACAAAAAACTATTCAACACTTGCGATATTCATATTGTGTTCCCACAATACAATAAGTGTGTAGGTACACAATACGATCCAGCAAAATTCCTCCCAGTTCTGTCCAGAACTCACGGAGTTGGAAAGATTAAGTATGTCAAGTCTTCAAGTCTGGAATATTTTTGGGATGATAAGAATTTGTATGAATTTTTTAAGGACCACCTCAAATCTTTGTTGTAGTACATCGAGAGTTAAGACAGGACACAGGAACACTACCCGATTTTTGATATGTACACAATGGAACCACTTCCGAATGTCTTTTGCTTTTGGTCTTGTATTTACGGGCGAAAGGATTCTAAACAATGTTTTACAACTTTTTTCACATTGAGTAAGAATTGTAAGGATCTGTCAGAATGATGAGAGTGTACTTAAAAAAATGTTCCCCAACAATTACACTTGTATAATAACAACAAAAAAATGTTAAAAAAGAGGAGAGAATTTATTGGGCTCTTGAGACAGAGAAAGAAACATTTACATTGCAATTTAAAACTTCAAAGGACCTTTTTATACATATAAGAATAAAAAAAGTAATCTTTTCCTTTTGACACATTGTCGTGCGATAAATTATATCTGTAGTTTTTCAAAGCTCTATAAATACAATACTTTCAAGAGGCAACCGTGCGCTTGTTTACTCAGCTGGAGTAGATCCTTAACTGTATCAAACAAGCGATTGTGAGAGCTTAGTAAATGTAGAATGGGGAATCCCGGACAGCCTTTCTGCAATAATCATAAGTGTAACTGTGTAACACCAGTGGAGAGGTTCAATGGCTACAAACTGTTGAAGATTACAAGCAGCGTTTTTTAAACAACACTCTCAAACGTAAACTAAAAGAATTTGTAAAAAATATAATAAAAACAAAATATTGAATTGTACGTAGACCTATATTTTTTTATTTTTTAAGTACACTAGCTACACTAGCTCCTAAAAATTTTGAAAAATTTAAGATTGAAATTTGTTTCTATTTTAATAAAAAGTTATTAATGGTCTTCGCCAATAATACTTAAATCTCATGAGTTAAAGAACAATTATCAAATCCTACAACTGACATAAAACAATTGATTTTCAGTGAGGTCAGAAAATTCTGCAAAGTTTCATTCTCGAACGAGGATCCAAAAGCACAAATCGGCGTTGCAGTGCCAGGATTTCTTATCAACAAGGGGCAGAAACCAAGGACCTCTTTTCAATTTACTCGTGGTTTTGTAAGCAAACTACAATCACTGGCGCACAGTTCCGAATTATGGTCAATTGGTTTCATAAATACTTAATTGTTATTAATCCATTGTTCAAATTGAGTGGCATTGAGTTTTAATTTCTTTTCGAATTTTCGCAAAATAGTTATAGGTAACGAAGTAACGAAAAAAAAATCCTTAAAGTTAGAACAGCTTAACAAAACCTTAATAAATTTTTAATTGTAGTTGTTATTACTCAATGTTAACAGTTATTTATGATTACGTTCTACATTGTTAAGTTCGACTTTTTAACTTTGCAGTTTTGTTTTTTGTTCTAGAGAAATTTTATACCTCAGCTCGGTAGTTTTGGAAATGCTTCGCTCATGTTTGAACTACTTTAGGGTTTGCACCACATTTCGACCTTTTTCTAATCCTTAACATTTGTTTATGAAAGTGTAACAACATCAAATAAAATTTCCCAACAGTTGAACCACCTTAATCCACTTAACCCAGTTCTTAACCCATTGTTGGACGCAAGCGAAAATTCTCTTAAAAGCAAACAGAAACATTTGCATAGAACTTTTCCTCGGGGAACACAAAAACAATCTCTGATCGGATCTTCGCTCGTCAACTTGAGCCAAACATGAAATTGGAAACCAATCAATCAGTGGAGCCCCGCTCTCCACCTCCAGTGAAGACTGGGGATTTTTTTTTTACTTATTTTTTATTCTTGTTTTTGCCAGAACATGGACAAGGGGTGATACAGTATCAGAGACCTTGATATTAAGTTCATATTGAATATCCCCCAAATAAAGCTGGTACTCACCGTTTAACACCGTTGCTTCAGCGACTCCAGTCGCCGAATTGGATCTCCTGTTAATCCGTTAATCAGTGAACGTGACTGATTGGCTCTTAATTGACTTCAATCACTGAAAACTGGGATTCGCTGCCACGGAAATGATGCTTCTTTACAAAAATCTTTAGGCCACTAACTTCAAGAGGCAACTATAAAAGGATTTTTTTACCCTATTGATGCGTAACTTGCTGATAAATGATGATTCCTTCGAAAAGTCCCTTCCAATCACAAAATGCCGAACACTCGAGGATTTTTTATTGCGTGCAGAAATTCAATCACGAACCGATAAAAACTCGTCTTTGCCGCAGAACACGAATGTCGCGAATAAGATTGGGAAAATGTTTGAGAATTCTTTTGTTTCAAGGTGATTCCGAACTGGATGTTGCCGTTGTCGGTTGTCGGCGTCCGTTTCCCGAACTAAAAGGAGGAAGGCTGATTCCTCGTGTCCTGCAGGTGAACACCTCGGATCGGTTCGCGATCGTTGGTCTGCACTCTGCCACTGGAGTTCGGGCGCTGCTATCGATTTTGTGATATAGGAGCGTTTGTAAATGCACACGGAACGCACAAAAGCGCGCTGACCTTATTCACGGCACGGCACGCACAATGCTACTCGCTGAAGAGCCCAAGTAGAGCACAGGTCCCAGCGCCACACACGCAAACCGATGATAATGACGACGATGATTGCGTCCACAAAATTCCCTTCAACAGATTCCTTCTTTCGTATTGATCACAATCTCGAGGCGCCCCCGACTTCCCCGCGCACTTCAGTTCAGAAGTTAATTTGTAACGTAACCACCAACTCTAGTAAACACTCCAAGAATCACAGTCGGCCGTTGCGGCCGTTACCAGTGGCTCCTCGAACGACGGTCGCAGGTGACTGGAAGTTCGGGTGCTCTGGCAGGAGCAGGCATTGGTATTCCAAAACTTCGCACACACTCAAACTCCTGGCAGCGAGTAGTCAAGCCTCGGCAGGACTCACGATAGACTTCACACAGCACGATTCCTTTCAAGCGAAATTGCCAGCACCAACGGCCTGAACTGTCACTGAGCGTCTGCTTGCCCAGCTCTCCAATCGAGAGTCTCGGGCCATCCAGGAACGTTTCTTGGCTGTAATCTTCTCCTCCTCGTTCCAGCGTCAACCTAGCCGGAGTTGGTTAGGTAAGTCTTCCAGAGTTGACTACCCGGACCCGCCAGACCACGAGTCCGCGTCTGAGTGTGCATTGGGCGCAGAAAGCTTGGGCTCGCATGTTTGGGGCTTCTTGGTGTACGGTGAAACTGCGCTCGTGTGCACCAACACAGAATCCAAGATCCAACGCGTCCGACGAACCCACACAGACGATCCCGTCCCCAAACTCGTTTTTGCTCCAACGAGTGCTCTCTCAGAGCACCCTGAGGCCTGCGTGCGCACTTTATGACTCTACCCATCGACCAAGTCGAATCGAACCTGATGAGGTTGGAGCTCGGAGCTAACCTCAAACCAAAGCGTTGCCTCCTTGCATGTGTGCGACGACGTCAGTTAGACGTGGATTCCCAAGGTGCGGAGCCCGACTTCGAGTGGGTAAATTAACTCTATCGCGGCAGGTGGAGTCTGTTCCAGAGGAGAAATGGTCGCTTTATCTCACTGAAAGTTTCTTGAAGAATGGGCGCCGCATTTGTTAACGCTTTCTGGACACACCAAAGGAGCTCCGTCCACGGAGTGGATTCAGAAAGTTTTGCTGGCGTGTCCTTTGAAACAAAAGTGGGACTGTTTATGATATGGCATTTACTAAAATAAATAGACATGCACACTGGCGACTGCGAAAATCTGCATGCAAGAAACGTGTAGCTGCCGTGCTCCTGCAGAGAATTTATTTGAGGACTTTTTGAAAAGCAACCTGGAATTTCACAGGAGGTTTCCGCATTTTCGCAAAATATAATATGCAGCCTGCTTCGACATAAAAAAAAACCCTTAACTTCTTGTTTTAATGAAAGGACTTAAACATCTCTACTATATTAAATTGCTTTTCTTATCGTGGTACTTGAAGTTCTTTTTAAATGTAACACAATTATTCTTATCAAAAAAAATAATTTCTATATAATCTTGCTTCTAAATACAATCTTAAGCCACCCATATTGTTTTCCACTGAATTACATCTATAGACAACGTAAATGTTTTTTCCAAATGTTTCGGAAAGTTCTCGTTACATTTAAACATTTGCCACAATAATAAATTCATATTTAATATTCTTGAACAAACTCTCTTGCATTCAATCAATGACAAATTGTTTATGTCCTTCCGAATAAATTAATGCCTCTGAAATTTTTGAAACTCCTATAAGTCCAATTCGACAAAAAAATGTATCCCGAAAAGATAGGACTGGCCCCATAAAAAGTAGCAATCCATTGTCGAAGTAACCTAAAACAATAATCGGAATAAAACCAAATCTTCTTTTAAGAGAAATAAAAAGGTTTATTTGTTTTAATCGTTACATTTGCCGTAAAAACATTGGAACGAAAAAGTTGCCTGAACAACATCGGAGCGCCTACTTCAACTTCTTCTTGGGGCGGAGGTTGTTCGTGTGTCCGCACTTCTTCTTACGGCAGTTGGTGGCCCTGGGATGGAGCCTGGCGTAGCACTTGCGGCAGATCATCTTGTCGCAATTGTACTTTTGAGCCAAGATACGGAGTGAGGGCTCGATGATACCACCACGGAGACGGAGCACCAAGTGCAGAGTGGATTCCTTCTGAATGTTGTAGTCAGACAAGGTTCGACCGTCTTCCAGTTGTTTGCCAGCGAAGATCAAACGTTGCTGGTCTGGTGGAATTCCTTCTTTGTCCTGAATTTTCGCCTTCACATTTTCAATTGTGTCAGATGGCTCGACCTCAAGAGTGATGGTCTTGCCAGTGAGGGTTTTAACGAAGATCTGCATTTTGTATTTATCTAAAAACGATGAAAATAAATTAAAAAAGTACTGGAAGCACAAATGCGAGGTTAGGAAATAGTTATGCACTGAAGTGTTAATCATAGCGTTTATTATAGATATTATATTACCACTTGACAAACGCAAGGCATTTTGTAAACTAATATTTCCATTTATTAATAAATGTACGCCGAAAATGGAGTAAAAACCACGAAATTCTCACCTTAATTCAAGAACGTGTAGCTGTCCACTTCGTCCGTCGAAAAAGAGCAAGATTGAGGGAAATTTTCCAGTTGATGACATTTCCCCGCTCGGACTGCCACATGAAATTGCAAATTGTCATAAAGAAAGTGCAGTTCACACTTACTATTTTTCATATTCATGCAATATTATATAAACTTTCATAACCGATTTCTTAAAATATAATTACCAAGGTTAAACAATTGCTCCATTTGATTTTGTTGTTACATTAGATATTAGAAAATAACAAAAAAAATTCCATTACACCTTCTACTGGCGACAACTTCACGCAGTCAGAACATGTGAGTGACAATTGGGAATCTGATTGGATTGAAGTGAGCCTGGAGAAATTTTCGTTTCTATGAGGATTTGTGACAAATAAAACCAATTAATAGTAAACTGTAACTACCTGTGATAAGTCCGGGAGTGTCGAATCCCGTTTAGGAAGTAATTTAGGTGAATAATTTTCAGTTAATCGAAAATTAAAAGATGACAGAAGAGGAGCAATCGAGCCTGGTCAGCAGCAATCAAGGAGAGGTAATTTGCAGTTAAATCTGAAACGAAGTAGTGTAGTAATTGTACTCAAATGCTAGATGGAAGAGGCTGCTGATCAGCAGAATGGAGCGCAACAGCAAGAAGGTCAGCAGGCGCAACCAAGTAGAATGGAGTCTTTCATGGCTATCACAAAATCATTGATAATACGTGCAATTATAATTTACTTCATCTCGTCATTTATTCGTCGACCTCAAACCACTCCTCCCGAAACCCAAAAAGCGGTGACTACAGGGTCGAAAACACCTGCATGGAATTACTTCGAGAACGGTACCCTCTTCGACTTGCACGTGTATTTATCGGACAATTTTGATTACGTGGACTTCAGGAAGCCTGACAGTCTAGTGTGGCATCAGGAGGGGCTAGTATACGGCGACTGGACAGGTGGGCCTGACGGAGATGGCATTTATTCGCATAGTACGAAAATCAAGGCAACACCGCAACTCATGCGCAACGGATCCATTTACTTGCATGCATTTGTGACGAAAGCAGGACTGAGTCCTGATCCCGATTCCGGGCTGGATTACGCGGGTGCATTCTTGGTGCATGCCCGACGCATGCTGAGTAAGTACAAGAAGATCCAGGCCAATCGTAATTACAATCTTTTGACGGGCAGTGAAAAGATTGCAGCCGCGCAGAAGAATCCTGAATTATTAAAGGATGTTATCACATCCCATTGGCACCCCAATCTGACGATCAACATTGTCGTGGACCAGTCGAATTGGGTGCAGGGCTCGATTCCACAGCCACTTGACGAGTACGTCTACTTCGTGGACTCAGGACGCACATACATGCCGATCGTGTTCCTGAACGACTACTGGAACATGCTTCGCGAGTATATGCCAATCAATGAGACCACCCCCGAGCTGGACTTGAACCTCTCCTTCCAGCCACTGACCATGTTCAAGTGGCAGCTCTACGCGGCGCAGGCCATGAAGCACAAGTGGACGAACAACATTTTCGGAGATCTGATGTCGGGCGGCGCCAGCCAGGAGACCGACGAGGACCAGGACTCACTAAAGGAGACCTTGCTTGATACCAACCCTTACATTTTGGGCATCACCGTGGCCGTGTCCATTTTGCATTCCGTGTTCGAGCTGTTGGCGTTCAAGAACGACATTCAGTTCTGGAACAACAGGAAGTCTCTGGAAGGGCTCTCGGTTCGGTCAGTGTTCTTCGGAGTGTTCCAGTCGCTGATCGTCCTACTATATGTTGTGGACAACGACACCAACTTCATGATCAAAGTGTCCTGCTTCATCGGGCTTCTTATCGAGCTGTGGAAGATACCAAAGGTTGTAGACATTAATTTCGATTCGACGCGGAAGATAATGAACCTTTTCCCCCGTGTCGAGTTCAAGGACAAAGGTTCCTACGTGGACTCCTCCACCAGGGACTATGACAAACTAGCGTTTAAATATCTGGGATGGGCGTGCTTTCCTCTCCTAGTCGGTTACTTCGTGTACTCGCTGCTCTATAACGAACACAAAGGCTGGTACTCGTTCGTCCTGAACATGTCCTACGGCTACCTGTTGACCTTCGGCTTTATCATGATGACGCCACAGTTGTTCATTAACTACAAGCTGAAGTCAGTCGCCCATCTGCCATGGCGCATGATGACTTACAAATTCCTGAACACGTTCATCGATGACGTGTTCGCGTTCGTCATCAAAATGCCCACGATGTACAGAATCGGTTGCTTCCGGGACGACATAATCTTCTTTATTTTCCTCTACCAGCGCTGGATATACAAAGTGGATCACAAACGGGTTAACGAGTTCGGATTCTCCGGGGAGATGGAGGACGAGGCCAAGTTAAAAATGGTCCCCGTGGACCCTGCTACCCCGAACGGAACAAGCACCGTTCAAGTTGCACAAAAGACAGCCGAAGCTAAGAAGGACGATTAAGCGGAGGAGACCTTCGTCTTACGAGGACTATTTCTGTGAATTTAATTTAATTCTACTCTAGTTATAGACTCTGTCTAGCGATAATTATTGTATTTAATTAGTGAATGGTTCAACAATAAAATATATGTCACTTGATCATTTGTTTGCAAAAGGTTTATAATTTGTTGCGTATGTGAAGATAAACGGAAATTTAATTTATTTATAACGTGCGGTTTACAACTGCTTACAAAAAAATATATGGTCTTACTTATTGATTGTTTAATGCTCCTCAGGCCCTTGGAGGAAACGTTTCTAGGACTTTAAGAACGTTTTCTACATGCTTCTACTTCAGGTTCCATGTTTTTTCTAAGCCTGGTCCACGGATAATTTCCTGATGTAAAAACTCTTAACTAATCTTATCAGATTCATGTTTGTCATTTTTCAATTTCACTAAAGAGGTTGGGACGTGCTCCAAATGCAAGACTTACGCACTTCCTTTTTTAGTGTTCCGTACCCAAAGGGTAAAAACGGGATCCTATCACTAAGACTTCGCTGTCTGTCCGTCCGTCCGTCCGTCTATCTGTCTGTCACCACGCTGTATCTCAAGAACCGCTATAGCTAGGCAGTTGAAATTTTCACAAATTATGTATTTCTGTTGCCGCTATAACAACAAATACTAAAAACAAAATAAAATAAATATTAAAATAAATAAATATCCCATACACCAAACGCGATTTTTTTGCTTGATATAGATAATGGCAACAGGTAGGCACTTGAAATATTCACAAAATACTTAATTACAAATACAAAAAAAAAAAAAAAAACGTTACAATATGGAATTTTTGTACCTACTGTTGTTTTAGTCAATGGTACGGAACCCTTCGTGCGCGTGTCCGACTCGCACTTGGCTGATTTTTTTTCCTACTCTTTCTCGGCATTATTTATTAAACCATCTGCATCTGCATCACCAGCTCACTCTGCTTGCCAGTTAGTTAGCCAGTAGCTGGCAATTTGTAAACGCTAAAGCGCCAGTGAGTGTGAGCGGGAATGCCAGTGCCCAGTATCAGTATTAAAACTCTTACCAGTCAACTTGCCAGTCAATGTAAACAAACAAACGTCAAACGTAAAGTCCAGTGTGAACGCATTTGCAATGGCTATCGTTAACCGAGGTGGTTACCAAAGAATATCTAATTTATAGATATTATTTGCTGGTTACTAACTTCGGTCTAGAGCCACTATTACTCCGTGCTGTGTGCCAAGTTTCAATTGGTTTTTCAGTTGGTGGCGACCATCGGGATATTGGATAATACTAGGTGGTGCAGGTCATCAAACATTGTTGTCAGTGGAAGTGACGGTCATAACGTACATTTCCAATCGCGAAGAATATTAAAAGATCATTAAAATTAGCAATTAATGTATTCAGAGTGGGTGTCGTTGTCTGCTATAATAGCAGCGAACAGCGGAGGGGCACAATCCCAAAGTGTTCTCAATAAATTTCCAGCATCTGCGGGGAGAGAAGTGGCTGTGTCGGTAGTGAGGCAGTTGTCATCAAATTTAGGCATAACTCAGAACGCAGAACCAAGTCACCTGGTGAAAGATGATGAGGTATGGTAAAAGCATATATTTTGGTGTCTAGATAAAGGTCCACCTCACCTAGGTACAATGGTGCATGGATGTCATCTGCTTCGGGCTGTCGCTCCCACTGCAGGAGCATGAAACTATTAAAGACTGTGTCAACGTGTACTGCGAATGGATGACTGCTCTGCATCCTAATCCGAAAATCAGTGTCCCAAAGCCTGTCTGTGAGGACCCAAATCTCTACGTTCGACGAATGATAAATCACTTCCACAACTTGTTTGTGCCACGACAAGGCGAGAGTAAGTTCGCTAGATCCATAATTTTCACCCAGCACTTTTCCTAAAGCTTAGTACCTTTACAAGTCTTAGCCTTTGTATACCAAGAGGAGCTCGGTATGACCTGCTTGTCTTAAGTACTCTCCCACTGCGTGAATTCAAAATAATGAATGCGAATTCTCCCACAGGTGCAGACACCATCAATCGACAGGCGGTGCTCTGCCACCGAGTGCTCCGGACGCTTCAGCAAACGGCGCAAATATCTCAAATTATGGATCGCGACACCTGGGAGTCTCTGCTGCTTTTCCTTTTAGCTATCAATGAAATTCTGCTGGCTCCACCAACTGTCAAGGATGATGTCGGTGACCAGTTGTGCGAGCGTGTGCTGAGCGTACTCTTTGAAGTTTGGCTGATGGCATGTGTTCGATGCTTCCCTTCTCCCTCGCTGTGGAAAACTCTGCAGGAATCGTGCCAAATGTGGCGTCATCGCATCGCCTTGGTGGAGCAGTGGAATCGGGTCAATCTCGCGTTAACTGCTCGCCTCCTCGACTTCACTTACGGATCTGCATTTCCCGATCTAAAAATTTGTAACTAAGCATTGGCATTTTCAATGAACAGTCCTTAAAAGCAGTAAATATATTCAACAGATGAGGACTCTCAACTCATACCGCAGGGAATGACGAACGATTGCATCGCTCAGACGTGGTACCGATTGTTGCGCACCATCGGCAGCCCCATTGCGCTCTGTTCGCCCCAAATAATAAGCAAAACTCCGCACTTCATGCAGTGGGCTATGACTAAGGAGGATGGCTCCGAACCCTACCAGCACTCGTGCCTCCTTCTGCTGCCGCAAATTTTCCTGAAGGCGATCAAAGGCATTTCCAGCCAAGTGGATGCGTTTCTAGGCAAGTACAGCTGTCGACTTCTCCGGTCTCTACTCCATGTCGATTGTTCAACATAGAAATAGTTCTCATAGCAATTGTTTTATATCAATTAACTAAAATCTAGGAATCTATCAAGCACCACAAAACAACGACGATGCAATTCAGTCCGTAGAAATGCGTGTGCCAACAGAACCATTTAGTAATTACGTAGGACCTAGTGGTAGCTTTATTAGAGAGTCATTTGGGGGTGTTGGTGCTGGTATTTATTCCGGTGGCAGTGTAAATCATCTAGGAGCTTCTGGAACGTCGGTGTCGGCTAGCGGAACTCCGTTAACATCGACGGCCGCTGGTGGATCCTCGGATCATGTACCACATTCACCAACGCCACCGCTTCAACGCAGACTGGCTAAGAGTTTTAGTGTGGCCCCTTCAACTTCGCAGCAAAAGGGTGTGGTTTTGCTGATTTTTTGTAGTAATACATTACTGTGGTGTTTTAGGTGGCTCTTTGCATGCATAACTGCTTATTTTAGGATATTTATTCCGTTGTTCTCCCAAGAAACCTTTTTATTTTGGTTTTCTCACTAATTTCCAAGTGCTTGAATGGCTATCGCCAATTATCACAGAGTTCTGGAGATGTAAAGATTATTTCGGTATGAAATGGAAATATTTTCTGTTTGAAAAGTGAACAGTCAATAAAGCTTTGCAAAATGCAATCACACGATTCTATATAAGAAGTTGTTTTTAAGTCTGTTTGTTATATTTTGTAGTGATTTTCAATAACTGTTTTATAGATACAGCGCTAATATTTGCCTTTTCCGTTAGTGTAATCGCATCAATTTAGAATTTATTGCTCTGTAAAAAGTTATAAACAAGGAAAAGGTTCAAAATATTTTAACGATCTCCGCTTAATGCATCTGAGATAAGTAAATTGGTTGAGCTTATTAACTTTCACCATGTGTTCACTCACACTTATAGAATTACACGACAAGTGGATGCTGCACTGCACCTGAGTACTCTGCAGTCTCGATTTGTTACTCACAAACTACAACAGTAAATTTTAGTTACCTTACACAATAGTTTTATTATTACCACAATTTCGAGTAAAATCCCACACCGTAATCAGACAAAAACGAGCGTAGCGCAATTTGCATTAATTTGCAATCAACTACATTGTAAATTGTGGAAAATCGGAAACTGGCATCACGTCAATAAGTGAACAGATTCTAACAACAACTAACCGTAGAAGCTTTTGGCTGAGAAAACATTTGAATATCAGTAGATAACGCTTGTAATTAGAGGCCAGAACTCTGCTTATCAGGGGCGTCTGGCCATGTGTTATTCTAATCTTACGTGTCTTTTATTTTAGCATTGTTTTGGTTTTGTTTTTATTATTAAAAAAGGCTGTGTACATAGGTCTCAGCAAGGCGGCACTAATCGGACTAACCAGTTCCAGATCGACGGTGCACCAGCCATCCACGCCTAATTCAGGACCACCGTCATCCAGTAGTTTGACTTGTACGTGTACCACTTTTTAACAATACAAAAAGTATGCCTAATCCTTGATTGTTTTTAGCTCTTCCTTCCATCGGGCATGAGCAGAGGCCTCCATTGGCTGCAGCGCGACCAAAGTGCAACAGTATCCTGCACCTTCTGGGGGAATGGCTGTTTGAAGCAGCTCACATTGGAGGAGATGCCTGGATTCAAAACACAAAAAGTGCTGAACTCAAACCAAAAATTGAATAAAGTATTATTTAATATTATTTAATCAGAACAAGCAACAGAAGCAAGCAGACGCCCTTCGTCCATGATTATGGAAAACCGGAAAGGAAGCATTTCGCTGTCTCAACCGAATTCGTTGTCGGAGAATTCTAATCTTCCATTGGGCCTAACAATCGATAAATATGAGTCAGGCCGTGCGGAAGCCATTGGAACCCTGTGTCGAATTTTCTGTGCCAAGAAAACTGGAGAGGAAATTCTGCCGGTGTATTTGGCCCGGTTCTACATGGCTCTCCAGCAATGTTTGAAAGTGGCAGAGACGAAAGAGTGCGATGAGACCTTGGCCAGCATTCTTTACAACTCCTCCGATATTTTCCGACTGGACCTGGACGGAATTCAAGTTCTTCTACCGGGATTCATTTCAGCTCTGGAACTCGTTCTGCCAGAAAAAGACTTGAAAATTCGATCACAGTCGATCTTGTTCAGCAAAACGGACTTAAGACGAGCCTCTATTCATATCCTTCTCTCTATATTAGCTCTTCCGCTGCACTTTCAAACACTGCCCATCCGAGATTTAAGTAATGGTCCTAACGACAGGTACAAATGCAATCGAGTCCCGAAATAAATCTTGACTTAAACTTTTTTTAAGAATGATAACCTTCATTCAGTTGAAACCGCGTTTGATTAACATATTGATGAACGCTTTGCAAGTCGAGACAGACGCTCAGAACACACATATGCTGTTGGGTGGACTTCTTCTAGCTGTTCAGGATGCAGTTGCCTTTGAGGAAACAGATGTTAGTCATGAACACGCGCAAACATCGCCTCCTCCCAGTGACGCCAATCTGCTAAGTTCAGGTTTGCTTATTGGCTAGACATTTTCGCTATCTGTTTCCATTACGTTCGTTGCACATATTTGCTTTGATTTTTCAATTTTATTTTCATATATTTTATATGCATTTTCAATATTTTCATATAAATCGTCATCTTTTGTTTATTTCTTTTTCATAAATTTATTTTGTAATGTGACGTCCTTGTTATTTGTTGCTTCTCACCACATCAAACACATAAAACATCACGTTGGTTGCATCTAGCATGCTCAGAAAAGTCAGCATCATGTTCCATAACCAGTGCTAGTAACTCAAGTTTGGGGGGCCAAAGTACGGCAACAATTGGTGGTACGGGAGCGACCGGAAGTGCTGTTGGAACTGGACGTGATAGCAATTTCCATGATTATCCAAGTCTCACAATATCCGAAGATTTTCCTGCAGATTTGTTACATGATTTTGAAGTAGCCTCTATTTATGGTAAATTTTTTATTTAAAAAATATTTGTTTGTTTTATTTCTTCTTTTTAAGAAATTCATTTTTTGTGCGATTTTTTTTCAAATTGTTGCTTTACATTTCAGTGTGCTTTTTAACTATAAATATTTATGTAATAATAAAAACAATATTTTCCGCATAGACAACGCTCATGCTCTATTTGTTCGTGCCACTTATTTGGTGTGCCATCGATTGATTTCGTCCTGGAAAACTGATTTAAATGTCTCTCTAGCAGCACTGGAACTTCTTACTGGATTAGCCAGGCTGCACATTAGAGACTCAGGTAATCAAGTCTATTTGCACTTCTCTTTAAAACTAACATATCTTCAAATGCAGCCAGGAAACTAACCGGTAACGCTATCCCCATTAATGATATTGTGTTAAACTTTTCTAGAAAATTTGGTTATATTCCAACTTTCATCCCTAACGATACTTTCCACAGACGCACTGGAGTGTAAACGGGCAGTAAAATGGATTTGCGACTACATTTGCTACCAGTGCTCCCGACCGCCGCCGGCGCACAGTAAGGATCTGCACAGCACCATTGTTGCCGCATTCCAGTGCACAGCTGCCTGGCTCATGCAGCATCCCTATCTTCTCCAGGACAAAGATTGCTTAGCCACGGTCCTGGAAGTGGTAGAATTGGGCATATCTGGGTCTAAGAGTGTGGGCAAAGCTGGTGATCCTCCGAAGCACAAAGACGAAAAGGAGCTCAAGCCCGCTTCTATGCGGGTGCGGGATGCTGCAGAGAATCTTTTGACTATTCTTCTTGAGCAAGTTGGGTATTTCCCAAGTGAATGCGGACCTGAATCAATTTCATCCCTTTTGGATGAAGTTGCTCTTATCAAACACTGCAATTCAACTCCCGCTTCTGAGAACGGCAACTCAATTACTCACGAGCAAGCGATTCTAAAATTTAAGTATTTCGTGACGGAGAACTCCACAATTTTGGCTTTGTTAGAAGAACCATTGGGGAATGATCAAGATCCTCAGCCAACAGTGACATGTAAATAGAAATGTTTTCAAGAAATGTGTGAATAATAACGACTTATATCAATTTACAGTGCTCATTCGAAGTCCATTTGGACGTCATGCGTGGACAATGCAACTTCGTCACTTGCCGCGGAGTAAATCGGGAACTAAGTATCACGCCCCGAATCCTGGTAGACCAGTCCCAATGAACGACATGCCACAACGAATGGAGTTCGATCAAAAATTCTTCCCTGACGGCGTTGAGAAAGTGTCGCCATGCGTGGCGGATTATTCCATACCAACCCTGGACACAATTCGATCGCAGTATGGAATCGATGTTATCAATCGCCTAGAGCAAATGGTCGAAAATCAAACCATCTACGAGAAGTTGGCTTGGGCGGAAACAGATAACTCTGTTGATAGTTTGAGCCATGCTCAAGAAGCAGTCCCACCACAAGTTTGTCACGAATTCCAAGCGGCGCGGTTGTTTCTGTCGCATTTTGGATTCTTGTCAATTAATGACAAGGACGATAGGAGCTCGAATGACACACCATCTACGGTGCCGTTGCTGACGGTTTTGGACACAAAAAAATCAAACTTCCCGCACGATTTGGGTCGACTGGATAAGCTCAGTCCTCGGACGCATGATACAGTTCATGTGTTTTACGTTAAAGTTGGCCAAACTACACAACAGCAAATCATTGAAAATATGAGTGAGGAGAATGTTCGAACATTGGATCCACATTTTTGGAATATTCTTCCAACACTGGGATGGCCTGTAGACGTCGAAGAGCATTCTGGGTGGACAGGATTTGTGGCGACCAGCTGGGCTCTGAAGAGTCAGTTACAAAAGAAAAATCTAGGACAATCGAAGTCGCATGAGATGAAATTTAATGGTGAAAGTCGGGTTTTGTACTGGGCCGATGTTGGATCCGAAATTGCCTTTGTTGTTCCGACTGAATGGAATGCCAGAGAAGAAACCACAGATGGTAGTTGCTTATCACTCAATTCCTCCAATTCATCTGCGGATAGCATACGATCTAGCTCTGGCAGCTGGTATGACCGAAGCGTGGGTGATGTGTCGCAAAATCCGGACGCTTCAATAAAAACCTCTCTTGGCCAGAAGCCGCGCACTCTCTCATTGGAACTGGATAAGTCGAAGGATCCTGTACCTCCTGCGAGAAGACGTACAGCTGCGGGGAAACCGTCAATTTTGGCACAATCAACAGCGAAAATTTTGCTGGTTTGGCTCGAGAGCTACGAGGATCATTTAACTTTTCCAATAGGTTAGAACTTCTATTGCAAATTTTAAACAAAAATAATACTTAAACAATGTGGTGCATTCCCCTACAGAGGAACTTCTACCGTACACTAGAACAGGAGAAGAATCATACACAGGACACATTCCTCGGGCCAGTGAATGTCATGTGATTTTTCTGCATGCTTTACAATCAGGATTGCTGAGAGTAAAATTGCAAGGACCCATGGGACGAATGAGCTTTGCAACTCCATTGGTGGACGGGATGGTTTTGAGCAGACGTGTTGCTGGGAATTTGGTGCGGCAAACTGCTTACAACATGGGCAAACGAAGGAGGCTAGATAATGATTCGTGAGTTAAGATCTATCCGCTAAAGATCAGAATTTACGTAGGTAATTTATTTTTAGTTATCAGCCCCCGCACGTCAGGCGTCGTTTGAAAGTGCAGGAAATCGTGCAAAAATATAAAATGGATTTGACTGAACCAGAGCTATTGGCGAAACTTTTTAAAAGTGTTTAAATGTAATATTAACCCAGTTTTTATTAACTGTTTTGTTTCTTCAGTATTAAACGTATTTATTTCTTACGTAAAGCGATGAGGAAATCTAATAAACATATTTATTTAAATTGGTATGCTTTTATAATTTACTCTTACGTAATCGAAAACCATTTCATGAAAATTGAAAGTTGAACATTGTACTTCAGCAATTTTTCCTCCCTTCAATTTAACAGAAATGATTCATTTCACTTACGATTTTGCATTGGCTAGCGACAAGCAAAAGAAATTCTTGAGTAGTGCGCGCATTCCATTTGCTGAGACAAGAAAGAAAAAATAAAATACCTCTGTGGAGCTCCCAGCCCTGATCATGTTCTCACCCACAGGACTAGCGTTACCTGACGCGCGAGGTGTACTTGATATCAAATATCGCGCAAGTCACTTTCGAAATCCTGAAGATGTTTGAGATCCCACAGATTTTCTATTAGATATTCGCTTAGCCCACAGACAAGAGAGTCTATCTAGCGCTCAAATTCTATTCTTTTGTCACACCGGACGACGTCTTGCAACATGGCCCCGTGACAAGGAAAAAAATCACTTTAATAGTGCAGACACTTATCCAGTACGCAGGCCGCAGTACATAACTTAGGCTCATACTGATGGTGTGCTGGCATTTGTCTTCCACGGAGCGCTCGAACGTATGTTAATTTTGACATCGCACACGCACTCCTTGGCTCGCAAGAACAAGAAGACGGAGACACGAAGCTGGCAAGAACAACGACCGAGGCATTTCGTGGAGTCCCAACGGATTATTTATGCGCTGGCCACCTATCAAATGCAAATAAATAACGCCTAAAAGTGCCAGGACCATGCCCAGCTATCACATCTTCAAGGAGGAATTTTTCGCCATCTCGTTTTGCACTGCTGCGCACAGGAGCCGATTCCCAATGACCAGCTTCCTTTGAATAGGGACCATATGAGAAGATCTCAGTCAGAGGGTGAGAGGCAGAATCTTACAGAAGTTTCGTTCCTTTTTCACCACCGAAACCCTGATTCAGTCCCATTAATTTTAAACATTTTTATTAATAATTTTTTATAAGAGTCAAACTGAAATCCAAAATGTTGTGGTCGACTTTCTAAACAAATTAAATATTTCATCGTTGCATTCCGGCATTCGTGCAACTTGGTGTCAACTTCGAAAGCACAAAGTTATATTGTACACTGTTAAGAATTAGTGCTCTTAGGGTGAAAAGTTGGTTTGTATATTGTATTCGTCCCGCAAATAGACCGTTCGGATTTGTGCCTTAAGCCAATTTCCTCGCGGTGTAATTCAGACAGCAGCATATTGTCTGGATGCTCTATAAAATTTACGTATTATAATTAGTTGACGTGCACCTCACCAACGAATACGAATTACGATATATTGTAGAAAAGTTGTTAAATAGTGAGACAGATTTATGACTACCATTAGGAAATTAAAAAGTATTTAATGATGGCCGATTTTTAATGTTTTAAATTTTAATGTATCGCTAGATATGCAAATTCTAAAATATATTTTGAGTTTCATGTAGAAGTGTAAAAGTGTTCCACTTGCGAAGAAACCATTTTGCAAAAATTATTTATCTAAGGTGTTTCAACTTCCATTGTTTAATCAAAACTCTTACATCAAGGTTTTATGTAAAAGAACATTTTTATACTTCTTCAGAGCATATAATTTTGATTTTTTTTTTAGATCATCATGTCATCAGATAATTGGAAGGCTCATTTGTTAAGTGATATTTTCTAAAAGATTTTGAAATAACTGTATTGTCGATCCTAATACCAATGACTGGCTTCCATTATTTCGAACTTACCACGGTATTTTTTCACTCTTTGAAATATTTTCGGGATCTATTGAATAGAAAAAACTACGGAACTTGGAAAAAAATGTTTGTCAATGTGGTATTTAAGTCGAGAACAATGCATCCAGAACCATAGACAAATTTCCAACTTGCCGATGTCTTATTCTTCGTAATCGTCTTTGACATGAGCAATACCGCATCAGGCATCACCCTTTGAGTCCTCTATTGGCAAGCAATTTGTCTCCTCTGCCCTGTCCCCATATCTAGCACCATCGAGCGTGTGCACCTCTCAAATTACGTTTGTGGGCTCATGAGACCCTCGCCACGGCTCAATAAAGATGAGTTCACCGTGGAAGAAATGCCAAGTAAAAGTCCACAATCACCACATACAGGAATCCGCCGGCGGCCATTGCAGGGTCCGCTGTCCTGTCAGATCCCGGCAGATAGGACTGCTCGCCCTATTTATTCCCCAAACGAAAAATTCTTATCGTTTAAATCGGGTTCGTCGCTTATGCTCTCGCATTAACAAGGAAGTCTTTTGTTTACTGTCGGTTTGTGTAAGTCTTTTCGAGGGGAGAGGAGGGGAACAGAAATTCGGTTCTTTGCCCTTCGAGTTCTATTTCTTGGCTAGGCTAAGTTGTTGTTGTTCTTTTTTTTTATTTGACTTTGATTGACAAGTGTACGCTGACGCGATGGAACGCTTTACGAGGGTTTCTCATTTACTTGAATTTTCCCTTCACGCTGTCTTAATCTTTGGCGAACTGAAAAACCGATCCGGAGATGCTGACTAATGAAGGATTCAATAGGAGATCAATTCAGGGTGTCAGTTAGTGCAAGTCAGGCTTGATCGATAGCATTTAATTACGGAATCGAAACAAAATGAGAAATACTTTTTGGGAATTCGTGCCTCGATGGCTGTTCAACTTTGAGCCACTTGTGCTCGGTACATCTGCGTAACCGTGGTAACAAAACGATTGAATTTTCTCCGGACCACTTAAACGAGGAGCTGACTTTGTAAACCACATACCACACAAAAAAACTATCATTGTTCATTAAAAGCTGGTGAAACTTTTCAAATTAACAAATTCTATGATATTTCCGTTATTGCAATCGACCGAAAATGCAATTAAATGAGTTCTTGTAATTACTTTGGATGGCTAATTGCTCTGATATTATTTTGCAGACGTTAGAAGTGTTTGTCTGGTTAAACTTCAACTTTAATGATTTCATGATATATTGTATGAACCAACTGGTCAAAGTTTTATAGATTTTATCAGAGAAATTCTTCCAATTAGCTACTGAAGAAATTATGAACATTCTTTAGAAGTAGAATAATTAGTGATGAATTACATTCACTTTGCTGTTTAATTATCTTTGGTTGAATTACATTTAACCTTTTACGAAAATGAATTGTGACGTTTGCAATGGCAATCATCGCAGTATCAAAATAAGCTTGGGAAAGGATCGAAAATTTGTAATAACTGCAAAAATGAAAATGAAAAGACTTCAATTTTCTGAAGTTCCGCGGAATCGATAGAATCTTCTGCGGTGCATTTACTTCACCAGCAAACCACTCGGCATCGGCAACTGAAGATCGAACGCATTCTATAAATTTCATAGATCGGAGGACAATTCCGATGCACGTAGAGTAGTAACAATAAATTGATTAGGGAAAAAGCAGCCTCGTCTCATATCTGCGGAAACGAAAAGTAAATGGCAAACGCAAACCGAGTCACCACCACGTTTTCGTGGAGCAAAAGAAAAAGGATCGCGGTGACGACGGGGGAGAAAAAAAAACAAGATGTAAAATAAGAAAAATCTGGAAGAAGTTTTACGATCAAATAAAAATACCAAGTCTGATAGCAATAAAACCAAAACAATTCGATCTCGCTCTAACTCACCTGTGAAATTGGAAATTTCTTTCTTTTAACACTACACATAAAGGAAAATTGTGCGTTGTGTGTGCCTGTCCTGTTCCAGCTCGTTAAGAATTTTTAGTTTGTCCGGTGCCGACTCCGACTCACCTGAGACCGTCATAAGGCCGCAAACAAGTGCCAACCGGGGGCTTCGAGCTGGCTAAGAAAATTCTAAAGTTTCTTGGGCCCGGCAGATTAAATAGAATTCTTCGATTCCCCGTCCCCGGCGACAGCCCCCCGCCAGGGCTGACTAGTTCGGCCCGTGGTTTATTTCCTTCTTCTGGTCCGTGGCCGTGCACGGCCGGATCGCATCGAATGTCTTCCACGGTCTTTTTCTGGCCACGACTGTTCTGGAGTCGATTCATAACCGATTCCCCGATATCAGGCGACCTGAACAAAACTTGCGGCAGCGGTGCCTAAAGGTTTCTGACAAGTGATTTTAGGTCTTAGCACTAGTGAGCCTGGCGCGATCTGTGCTCCCCCCGGGAATGGGGAATTCTTGGGGCAGGGGCAGGGTGCCCGGATCCGCCGTACAAAAGCGCTCCGAAAAGAGGTTCTGGTTCTATCAGACTCCGCTGTATAAACATTCAGCTCGCATTCCTGTTTTTTGTGCATACTTGCAGACGTTGCGTGCTTGTATAATATTATTCAACAGAAAATATGCGCACAGCTACAGCTTGCCGTACACCGCTATAGCTAGCGCATTTGGAGCCCGAGTGCAGTTGACGTGCAGGGTCCCCTGCTCCACGTCGCCGAGAACAGATCCGAGCGTGCCCATTACCTTGGAGACCTCGCAGCGGGTACTCTGGCCCCAGCTCGGGCTCCGTGGGTACCCTCGTCGTCCTCTGGGGTCCCGATCAAGTCGTGGCACGATCATGCTCTGTTTCTCTGAGAAATGATCGCTTAGCAAAGACGAAACCGCCGGCAGCATGACTCCACGGGCGTATGAGTGTCGATTCTACACGCCTGCACCACGTACAATCTTGCAGAGTATCCTCAGGTAGACGAAGGTAGACCAGGTAAGTCGTGCTCGATCAGAGAGCCGCGCTTTGCCGGCCTGTCTCTGTGTTGGTGGTTTAGGCAAACTAAACCAAAAAGAACACCAAGAAGAGAAAAAAAAACGCCCTACAGGTACCATGCAAAGTCTTTAAGTTATGATCTCTCCTCAGTTTTGAAACGACCGCGAATTTGTTAAGATCCGTCGCGGATTCCAGTAATTAGCGCCGCAGTGAAAAATATCTCGTTTTTGTTTACATCTGCTCCCGCAGAGCCTTTCTGCCATTGAGGAAGGTATCTATCGGTCATTGATTCTGTTGTTTCTGGTGCATTTCCAGTTGGCTGTCATGAATCTGTTTACGTTGCAGTGATAACCAGAACTGGTTAAATCGTTTCATTTCTTCTTAATTTTTTTTTTTATAAAAAAAATAATTTTAGTTTTTTGCTTATTTATTTGTTTTTATTTTTAATTTGTTTTGAATTTGTGCTTCCAAGTGGGTTGCCATTACACTGAAGGCATGCTACAAGTTCTAATTGTGGAAGAATGAATGTGATCATGTTATTGCCAGAGTTTTGTGCATAGTGATCAGTGCAACGTTATTTTTTTTTTTATCGTGTATACTCACTCTATTTGGATTATACGCCCGCGTTCCACTCGCGCTTTCACGGACATCTTTCGAAGGAATTTTACCTGGAACATCGACTGGATACCATCCTGTAAATATTTCACTTCCTTTACAACTAACCAAAGACCAAAGGACTTAACCCCGAATGTGTCGCAAGCATTTCTTGGAACTGTATCGAGGGCAGAATGTTCAGAGACTGGTTTTGTTTATCTTTGCGCGGTGGCGACGTTCTAGAAACTGCTAGACCCATTCAAATAGCCATCGTGGCTACTATTAGCACCCGCTGGGAAATGGGCGACGTGGAAAATCGACACGAACCACATTGTACTGCTCCGAGAGGAACTTATTTCAGTGCCGATCGTTATGTTTTTTCGTTTTGCAATGACAAATGTGCACTACAAAAATACATCTCTGTAAACTACCAAATTCTTGAGAAAACAACTGACTTATGATGCAAAACAACACAAATGTCTCAGCATTTGTCCAGTAAATCAATTGCAAATTGATAACAATCTTCAAAACCATTCCGGAACAGTTTAACCCAAAAATTTAATTTTTCTCAAGAATTCAGAAAACGGGCACAATTAATTTGCTTAAATTGCACATTAGGAAAAATTTGCATTCCAATTTTATGGACTTGTTGCGTGTTTGGTTCCTTCCCTTCCTGGAAATGAAAGAATTTCATTCTCATAATACTAAACAATAAAAACTTTATTTCACTTTCTTCAAATATCAATAAAAATATCGTTTTTTTATGTCTAAATAATTGCTGTCCTGTTTACGTTCCTTTACTGTATCTTCCAAGTAACTGCTATTCAAACTGCATAAGTAAATTTTAGTAGGCGTTGTATAATCGTAATTGCACAGTTCAAGTGATTCTAGTTCCGTTTTTCTTGTGCTAAATAAACTGTGTGATGCCACAGTTTTTCAAAAGATTTACTAAAATAACTGAATTCGTAAAATACATTCCAACGGCGTATAATAATTGTAATAATGTAATGTTCCACCTGGATCCTTCCATTGAGAAATCTATTACCTTTAGAATCATGGAAACCAGTTTTCACTAACATTTTATAATACTTTTAATTTTTTTTTGTTCTTTTGCATGTTGGTTTATGATTCAATAATATATTTACGACTTCTACAATAAACGAACAACGTTAGTTTCGTCAGTTTCAAATAATATGTACCTATCTAAAAACAAAACATAAAATGATCTCGTAAAATTGTTATTTTCGTAAACGTCTCCTGGTGGTTATAGTTGTTTTGGTAGATCTAATATATGTTTTTATTTCAAAATAAACACGGAATAAAATAACTGAATGACTTGTGAGCACTTTTAAAACTGCAGATCTTCTGGTTTTTGTTCATGGTTGGATCTTAAACACTTCATTCCAAAAACTTTCTTTCAATTTCAATTCTAATATTTAAATAATAGTTTGTGCTAAAATTAAAATAAACTTTAGTTCAATCGATATTTTTAATCCCTGTGATTCATTCATATTCCCAAACTATTTTTGTATAATTTCGTATGAATTTATTCACCCGATTAAAAGACACCGTTAGACTTGAATTTTGAATCAATTTGGTTTTTGTGTTGACTACGAAATTTGGTATAAAAAGAATTATCGCAGCTTCATGCTGCGTTTGCCAGTATGTTAAGCAATAAGCAGAAAAATTCACACCCACGGAACAGCATATTTTAGCAATTTAGTGTTAAGTTGAGTCGATATTTAGTAAGTAAGATCCATTTACAGTTTGATGTGAAATTTTCGTATTATTCAAAAGTATGAGAACATAAATTCTAGACACCTTTCTGTATTACTTAAAAAATTATCCATAAATTATTCTCGAATCTCCATTAATAAATTCTCGTTTGTATTAAATTAATCATGTTCAGAAAACTGGCGCCAATTTGTACGCCATTTACATACGCGATCGACATCCATATTTGGATTCAATCTCGGTTACATTCGCAAAAATTACGATCGCCTCAGAGCGGGCAGCTTTCATTTCGTCAACTATTGAGCAAAGCAAAATAGCATTTTATATCAATTTGCAAAAAACACAAACGTGACCTTTAGGGCCTATCACTATTTGTACATCGCCCGCGCAGGCGTAACTGGATTACGGCATACGCGGGCTGCGCAGCGTGCATATGACACGCTTAGCGGAGCTTGAAAACGCCGGTAGAGCACGCAACCAGAACTGCCAATTGGCTGTATTAGTGTATTGTGTGAATCCCCGTAAATTACACACAAAGTCTCATCTTGCGATCAGCACTTGCAGACCGATTGCAGCCGCAAATGGTCCGTTTTTGCACTTTTACTCCTGCCAAGTTTTTCGCGAATTCAAACGAATGCGGTTTGGAATGCTTTCGCAACCGCAAGATTTTTCAGAAATAGAATACTTGCATTCGGGCAGGTAATAGATCCTATTAATATTCCGCCGAGGATACCGCTTAATGCGACAATTTGTACGTTTGGTTCCCTGCTGACTGCCAGACCCAACACCCCGACGCGTGGGAACCGAAGCTGGTTTGTACTTTTTCCGACACTCGCCGATCGTGACGAGCACCGATAAAAAGAATTTGCAAATCCAGTAGCTGCTCATGTTGGCGGCCTTTGCAACTTAATATTTATTGTCCCCAAGGTTGACAAATTTTTATTCGGAGATAATCATTAGTTGACTACGTTTATATTGGAGCTTCGTTATTAGATCAACGAAAATTTTTGGACACTTTGCTTTGCAGACGGAATACTGTTAAAGTAACTGTGTAATTCGTTTTACTGTCAAGAAAAACAAAAATTATATATACATAGAACAACATTCCACCCTCAACATTCTTATATCGACAGCATTTCCAACAACAACCACGACTTTACGAACAACAATATTTTTAGAAATCTATATCGCCTATCGAAAGATGCAAGAAAATTTGTTTATTTAAATCGAGGATACATATAACATTAACTTACACACAGCCTTATAAGTGTTGAATAAGAATGTTTTGTTACATATGGGTAATTTGTAAAAAATCATTATAAATTTATTTATTTATTATAAATTAATTTAGCGTGGCCAATTTTATGTTACATCGGAGTTCGCAGATACTTCGCTTTTTAAGTTATTAAGTATATCCGGATAATATAAAAAGCTTTTAACGAAAAATTTAACTCAAAACAGAATTGTTTCTTATGTGAAATTTCTTCTCAGATTTCAACAAAAGTAGAAATGTATTCTTTCCGTTATTTCAATTTTATTTAAAATGTAATTCCGGAAGCTCTTTTCATCCAATTTCATTATCACATTTTTTCTTTCTGATCAAATTCAAAAGGTCAGTGCAGTTCTTGTTGCGATTTCCTGTTTTGCAGATTAAGAGTTGTTAATCGATGTAGTACTTTAATGTATGCATTGCTTCTCAGAAAAGGATTGAAGTTAGGTAACTAGTTTTTATTGTGCGGGAAATAAAAAGTGACCTGACATCAACGCAAACTATTAAACGTATCTTAAGTCTCAAGAGATTCCATGAAAAGACAAATATTTATCAAAGAGTTAACTATTTGTTAAACTCAAAAATAAATAATGCAGTTCAATGCTTGTTGAATTGTGTGCATGTTTCTAAATTCAGGAAGCATGTAAATAGAATGTTTTGAATTCCTAAATAAACACCTTATCTTCTTAAATTTCAACAGCCAAAACAAAATTGTGGCATTGTTCGTTTAATTTAAGACATCCGAAATCCATTAATTATGCAGTTTGAATAGTGGTAGAATTAGTTTTCTGTGGTTGATATTTGTTCGATTCTGATTGCATAATCAATCGTTTGAAATTATTTTAAAAACGTTAATAACATCCAAATACCATGGCAGTAATATTTGGTCGAACCGAAAGAGAAAAATTCCACCAAACCAAGAAAATCTCTGTATCTAAATATCTGATTTTAATTAGTAAAGAAATATTTTATTTACGCACTACACTTGTGCTACGCGAGAAGAAAGGCAAAAGCGATACGAAGACGATGAAGATGAAAACGAAGAAAGGACCATACCTCGGGAAGCACCGCGGTCATCATCAGCAACAGCTATAGAGGCCAAACCTAAAAAATATCTCTCGTCTAGTTTTTATGGCTTTTATTGAAATTTCTTCAAATAACACAACTACACGCATTTATGACATCGAAAGGGAAAAACGGGTTATAGCATGAGCGCTATTTTTCTTCGGAACACCACCATGCATGATCACTCTCCGGGAATGTGGTGGTGATGCCCTTAAGTTACTGTATCCTATCATTGTGTCTTTCCGTGTGTCTAGCTGTCTCTCTTCATTTTCTTTAGGTCAAAACAAGAAAACGAAAAAGGTAAAAAAACAACTAAAAGAAAAAAATAAGAGGAATATCGGTTTTCTAAAGACGTCGTGATCGCCACAACACAACACAAGCGGGCAAGAGTGGAGCCGCGGGCAAAACACTTCAGATTCCTACGAGGATCTGAGTGTATTAGTGAGAGGCCCAAACTCTTCTCTTGATCATTGCGATCTTATATTAGAAACGAGAAGTTTTGAAACTTTTTCATGTAGCCCTGCTGTGGCCCGAAGTCCAACAAAACCAAAAGAAATCGAAAGACCACAACAGCAAGTGATCTTGAAAGTTCAACACACACCTTGTGTCCGCGGCAGTCTTCTTCGTTTCTTGTTGGATGTTTTTTATTTTTTCTATCTTTTCAAGAATTCAAGACGATATGTGCGAGAGTCGAAGATCAGTTCTGAGAGCCCTCTTCTGCTCCCCGCCTAAGGCTAGAAGTCATAAGAATTTCTTGCGCATGCTCGCTTGACTTCTTCTTTGGCATTTTGCTCTATTATAAAATCTCAAAACGATTTTCACGTGTGGTGGTTGATGACGGGAAAATTTTCATGTTGCCTTCCTTCGCTGGGATTCGAGTTTGATTATTTTTTGAAGAGACCTAAAATGATGCTCCCACAAATTTTTTTGTTGTTTGTGGATAGGTTTTTTCATACCCATGCAGATGGTTCCTTTTTTGTTTACTGTCTCTATTAGGTGCATTTTATTTAGATTAGGAATATAAGAAAAGATGGTCCCGACTTCAATAGATTGTCTGCAGCGTTTGGAATGGTATTTCAGATGTCTCTTTAGGTTGTTTAGTTGTTTCTGGTAAAGTGATTTTTTTTTAACACAAATATTGTATAATTTGGACATGATGGTTGTGTAAACATCATTATTTCCCATTTATATATGTAGCATTTAGCATTCCCTATCATTAAATAGTGAAGACCAATTAAATGCGATCCTTTTATCTGATGATTTCTCGTTCAAATAGGAATTTGCTTTCAATTATGCAAATCCATTGATTAAATTACTCAATTTCCAATAATTGCGCTTATTTGTAAGAAATATCAAAACTAACTCAATTACAGTAAATAAAAAAAAATCCGTTTTCATTTTGTAACCTATTTTTCATTTTTCAGGTTTCAAAAACTGTCACTATCGTTGAGTGTTGTAGAAAGTGTTTCGCAATGCCATAATGTGTAAAAATTTTAAAAATTTTGATAAAGTGAAGTAATTTAAGTGAAAACTTCATAAATTAAAAAAAATAAGAAATATTTTTCGAGCAAACGGTGTAAAAATAAAATCGACGATAATTTTTGGTATAATTTGAAAAGTGTTTGTGTCTATTTTGAAACAAGTTAAACCGTGAAAAGCAAGGAAATCTCTCACCATGTCACAAGCTCGATCGGTATGCATTGACCTTGCAATACTTTCCATCTAGACACTTATCTAATGGATCGATGCATAAAAGCGAGATTAGAAATAATTAATAAATTTTCACGACATAATCAGTTATGACGTTCTGCTGCCGATCCGATAAATCGGCATTCAGAATGAATGTTATTTTGTCAATATGGCTGCTAGCAATAAGCGGACTAATCGTTATTGTTGGTGGAATACATGTACCAGGTCCTGGTCCAGGATCACAATATACTGCGTATCCACGACGAAGATCATCGACCGATGGATCACAAATGCAATCACGTGCTGTTGACACACGAGTTCAACTAGAAGTACTTGAAGGTGAGCCCCGTGGCACCATTGTAGGATTTATCCCAACCAAGAGGGGATTCACGTATCGCTTTAATGAGCCACCGCGAGAGTTCACATTGGACCAAAATACTGGAGAGATTAAAACGAACGTCGTTCTTGATCGTGAAGATATGCGTGATCGTTATGATCTTGTCGTTCTGTCAAGCCAACCAACGTACCCGATTGAGGTGCGAATAACCGTTTTAGACATTAACGATAATGCCCCGGAATTTCCAGATCCTAGTATTGCTGTGTCGTTTTCCGAGAGTGCTGCCCCAGGTACGAGATTATTACTGGATGCAGCTACTGATCGTGATATCGAAGTGAACAGTGTTACAGACGACTACAGGATTGTTGATGGAAATCATGATGATAAGTTCAGATTGGCTGTAACAACGAATCCCAGCGGAGATGTTTCATATTTACATTTAGAGACAACAGGTAAATTGGATCGCGAATCAAGAGGATTCTACACGCTTAACATTTCGGCAAGAGATGGCGGTACACCACCACGGCATGGATATTTACAAGTAAATGTTACTATTGTAGACGTTAACGACAATCCACCAATTTTCGACCACAGCGACTACATTGTGTCACTGAACGAAAGCGTTCCACCAGGAACACCTGTGCTCCAAGTAATGGCATCGGACAATGATCTCGGCGATAACAGCAAGATAACATATTATCTGTCCGAAACCGAAGCCCAGTTCACAGTGGATCCTGAAACCGGTGTCATATCAACAACAGAGCATCTAAATTGCCCGCAACAGAACTGCCCAACTTACACTCGTCCGGGAAGTTCTTGTCCGAAAAGTTGCGTGTTCACAGTGTTTGCGCGTGATCATGGATCACCGCGTCAGGATGGTCGGACGTATGTCACTGTTAATCTGGTAGATACAAATGATCATGATCCGATGATAAGATTTCAGTATTTTCCTCCAACCGGTAGCTTTGCAACGGTAGATGAGAATGCAGCAAACGGTAGCGTGGTTGCTGCCGTTTCAGTTGTTGATATGGACGAAGGGCTGAATGGTGAGACAAGCATACAAATAGTCTCTGGCAACGAGATGCAACACTTTCGTCTCGAGAAGACCCCAAGCTTTGATATTGTTCGTGTTAATGGTGTATTAGATCGTGAAGAAATTGGCAAATATAACTTGACTGTGGTTGCAACAGATAAAGGTACACCGCAGAGGACAGCTACTGCATATCTGATCATACATGTCAATGATGTTAATGATCATGAACCAGTTTTTGAAAAGTCTGAATATTCAGCGGTGCTAAGCGAATTAGCACCACCGGGCACATACGTGGCGAGTATAACGGCCACAGATGAAGATACCGGAGTTAATGCACAAATATTCTACGACTTCGTTTCTGGTAATAATAAGCAATGGTTTTCCATTGATCCCGTATCGGGCTTAATAACCACACAAGCGGCATTAGATCGTGAGGTTCAAGGAACTGTCGAGCTGAGCATATCGGCTAGAGATGGTGGCCCCAATCCAAAGTGGGCATACACACAACTAAAGGTGACCATATTGGATGAAAATGACGAAGCACCCGAATTTTCCCAGCGCCAAATTAATATTAGTTTAAGTGAAAACACACCACCTCATACATTGGTCGCGATGCTAACAGCTGCTGATCACGATCAAGG
This sequence comes from Leptogaster cylindrica, assembly GCA_963082835.1. NCBI lineage: Eukaryota > Metazoa > Arthropoda > Insecta > Diptera > Asilidae > Leptogaster > Leptogaster cylindrica. The sequence continues at coordinate 19,313,046 of OY720105.1, read as the reverse complement.
TACCAATGGCAGTGTTACATATACGCTGCCGTCGATTGTTCAGCAGAAGTATCCTGATATGTTCGCCCTTGACTCGCTGACTGGTCAATTAACAACAAAAACGCAACTTGATCGTGAGACGACCGCACAGTATGAGATTTTAGTTGTTGCACGTGATCAAGGTTTTCCACCGCAATCAGCTACTGCTACTGTGCACTTAAACGTCGAAGATATTAACGACAATAGTCCGGAATTTTATCCGAAACAATATTTCATGGCAGTTGCCGATGACACGGCTGTGGGTACATCTCTGCTCAAAGTAGCAGCTAGCGATCGTGATGACGGAGATAATGCCATAATCACTTACAATCTTGAGAGTGGCGGTGATGGGCTTTTTGCCGTAGATAGTTGGAGCGGTGTTGTTAGCCTTCGAGGGAATCTAAGGACAGTGCAAAAGCCTACTTATAAATTAATTATATCCTCGAAGGACCGTGGTGATCGGCGATCAGAAAAGGATGCAATTGTTGAAATCATCAAGCAATCGAAACTCGAATTAGTGGAATTTGACTCATTCGGTGGATACGAATTCCAAATTACCGAAGATCATGAGAATAACGATCCCGAAATTGGAAGAGAAGTGGGCAGAGTGGAGGTGCGATCCCATCAGCAAGTCGAGTACTCGATTGTCTACGGAGATCCAGAGGAGAATTTTGAAATTAATCGACGTACAGGGATTATAAGAACGGCGAAGAAAATCGATCGTGAGTCTATGATCCAGTACTCCCTCACAGTTATCGCTAGAGCTGGCTTGTCTTATGGGAAAGCCATTGTTAATATATCAGTTCTAGATCTTAATGATAATGCGCCGGTTTTTGCTCATGATCGTGACGAAATTTTGCTGCCAGAAAACGCTGCTGTTGGTCAAGAGGTGTACTTGTCACGTGCTCGTGATAAAGACTCTGGAATTAATAGTCGTGTATCCTACAGTCTTGCCTACAACCCAGACGATCAGTTTCGTATTAGTGAAGCAACGGGGGTATTATATCTTAATCGACCCATTCGCTCCGAGCCCGGCACCACCTTGCATGTGGAGCTAACTGCTATTGATGGCGGCTCACCACCGTTGTCCTCCAAGAACTCTATTACGATTTCAATAGCCGATGTTAATGATCACACACCTGTTTTCGATCACACATCCTACGAGACATCATTGCTCGAATCTACATCGGTGAATGCAAGATTTTTTGCTTTAGCTGCATCAGATGCAGATCTGGGCGCAAATGGTCGCATCTCGTATGAGATAATTGAAGGAAATTCTGAAGGGAAATTCGGCATATTCCCAGATGGTTATCTGTTTGTAAAATCGCAACTGAATAGGGAAGAAAGGGATTACTTTTCGTTGACAATAGCCTGCCGAGATCATGGAGTGCCATCACGATCATCGATTGTACCTGTTGTAATACACGTCATTGATGAGAATGACAATGCACCACAGTTCACGAATAGTACATTTACATTTACCATTCCAGAGAACGAGCCAACCGATTCATTTGTTGGTAAATTAACAGCTATTGATCGTGATATTGGACGAAACGCCGAATTAATATTTTCGCTATCATCAAGGGAAATGGATTTCACAATCGACTCAAGGAACGGATTTATTAAGACCCTGCATCCCTTCGATCGTGAAACTTTGGTCCAAATGACGGGACAAAACTTCTTGCAAGTGGAGGCGATTGTAAGTGATAATGGAATTCAGAGGTTAAGAGACAAAGTGAAAGTTAAAATATTCATTATGGATGTCAACGACAATGCACCACAGTTCCTCAGAGCACCTTACAAAGTACAAATCTCTGAGGGATCTACAATTGGGACGCAAGTTATTCGCGTGTACACAACTGATGCCGATGAAGGACTCAATGGAGATGTGTTTTATTCGATCGCAGATGGAAATCAGGAAAAACGATTCTCAATTGACGATGCTACAGGACAAGTTTCGTTGTTGCGACAACTTGATCGGGAGTTCAAGTCCTATTACAAGTTGACAATTGTAGCCCGAGATGCCGCTTTGAAGGATCAACTAAGTTCGACAACTACCATAAGTGTCGAGGTATTGGATGAGAATGACGATGCCCCTGAGTTTACCCAAACAAACACTGAAATCTCGGTGAAGGAGACAAGTCCTATTGGTACAGAGCTTATGAAGTTTAGGGCAACAGACAATGACTTAGGCATAAACAGTCAAATAACATTTTCCATTGCAGCTGGTAATCGGAAAGACACTTTTCACATAGATCCGAATACAGGATCGCTTTTCTTACATAAGTCTTTAGACTATGAGGATACGACTTCCTATGCTTTGAACGTAACAGCTTCTGACGGAGGCACACCGAGGCTTTCCACAACAATTTTGTTCGTAGTTAATGTGGTCGATGAGAACGATAATCCACCGAACTTTCCAAACACAGCCATAGTTCGCCAAATCCGTGAAGGAATACCTGTGAAAACACCTATCGTTACTGTAACCGCTGAAGATCCCGACTCCGGGGTCAATGGAAAGGTGACATACGCTATAAGCAAACAGGATCCGGAGAATAATGTTCGACATTTCGGTATAAACTCCAACACGGGTGTAATTCACACCCTACGACAGATTGATCGCGAGGCCATTGACACATTCCGGTTGACCGTGGTCGCTACGGACCAAGCTGAGAATCCCGCTCGTCGATTGTCAGCTGAGAAGCTAGTAACTGTAATTGTCGAGGATGTCAACGACAATGCGCCGGTGTTCGTTTCCATGAATGCGGCTATCTTGCCACTGCATGCCATAAATGTTGCACCGGGTCGAGACGGATCAGTGATCATGCACGTGAATGCTAGGGATGCAGATTCGAGCACAAATGGACTTGTGACTTACGAAATGGTCAGCGGCAATACAGATTTGTTTCGACTTCACCGAAACACCGGCGCCATTTCTCTCCGGAAGCCAATTGTGAATCCCGAGGTGCGCTATCAATTGGCCGTAAAGGCCACCGACGAGGCTGTACAAACGGAACGGAAAAGTTCGGACGCGTATATAACGATCATAGCGAGCAGCTCCACAAATAACGGACCCGTGTTCGATCAGCGAGATCAGATCGGTAGTGTTTACGAGAACGAACCGGCCGGCACCAGTATTCTGACAGTTAGTGCGCGTTTAAACTCCGCCGATATCGAGTATTACGTAACAAATGTGACAGGTGACGGTCATCAGGTTGACAGACTCTTCGACATCGACACCAAGCTCGGCATCCTTTCGACAGCCGACGAATTGGACCGTGAATCCGGCGTTGACATCTACGAAATCGAGGTTTATGCTATCGCCTTGGGCGGATCACCGCGCACCACCAGCACTAAGGTAAGTGATCCTCGTTACTATCAATTAATTTTTAAATTTTTTTTTATTATCATTGCATGTCCTTGCATGTGTACAAAGTCATTTACCCGCTCACAAATCGCATCGATCGTCTCTAGGTCTTCCCGGCTCACACTGCAATTTTTTGTTGATCTTTTAATCCATCGCCTTCCGCCTCCTTGCCGCGGCGATCGAGATCGCGAATCCGTGCGAATCGCAACTGAGACTAAAGTATACATTCGACTGTAAGCCAGCATTTCTTTTTCAACCGTGGATAATATGCATACGTGCTCGTATATTTATCCTCTAGAATTGTATAAGGTCCACGCTACACGTTTTAGTGATCGCACCTTATTTTTTACCATCGTCATTTATTTTCATTTGTCATTTTCTATTGGAATGCGGCGAGCGCCCCAATCCGGCAAAACCAAGACACGGAAATTACATCCGAGGCGTCTTGTTATTATTTTCGATTCGCGAATCTATATTTATGAAATACCGGACTCTCGGCCCGGCCCGTGGGACTCAATAAAGGACGGCTATAATTTGTTTCATGCCATTATTTCTAATTCAGCTGGAGGCACTGGTTACAATTAGTTCGGGGTCACTTTCCTGATGACATTTAACATTTGTTAGTTCTGTAAAATTCCTTAACCGTTGAGGAATTCCTGAAGGCACTTTCAAATGTACCGGTTTGACTGTCAGCAATTATTGATCTGTGTTTTAAGTTGCGAGAATGTCATTAACTTATTAAAGATTTCGCAATGTCCGATACCGCCGTGTAATAACATAATATGTTCTTTGCTTTGTTTCGGTGTATTTTAATAAGCTTCGTGTTTGCTATAATTTTATTTTATTCTCACTCCACCATCATTTTTATATCGTCCTTGAAATCGTCGACCTAAAATCTTTTGATATTAGTCACATTTTTCTTGTTAATAAATTTGGTAATAACCAGTGGTAGTTCTGCCTTTCGCACATCCTCTTTGATCTATTCTACAAAAACCATCACGACAGAATTGGAAACTGCTTCATCAACGCGCAAGGTCAGGCAGCAATGCATTTTACCGATGATCGTTTACATTTGAAATGTCAGAGTCTGGCAAGGATAAATATTTCTTCCATCCAGCCATTATCCAATCCAATTCAGGAATTGGTAGTCGAACGGTGCCATTAATCAAAGAAAGGTGCTTCAGGTCAGTTTTACCTGCCGTCGCCGCAACATCTCACAATATTGCAAACAAATTCAAGTGCGCATGCGCGTACCTCATGCGCCCAGACCAGATCGATCGAATGGAATCCTGTATCAGGGGCAGCCACCTACAAAAAGTCACATTAATGGTCCACATTAGAGATTAATGCCCATTTCTTGAAATTCGTGTAGGCCTGCGACGGGAGATAAAAATGCTGCGGAGCACCATAACAAATCCTGAACTCCGGTGAGTTTTCAATGGTATACTGGAAGCACTTAGTGGCCATTTCTGTTTTATCCGAGTTTTACCTCTCCTACATCGGGCGATAGTTTTCCTATTTCGAGGCGAACTCCATCCGGAATGTGGCAGCTTTCATCCCAGGTACCCAGAATAGGGAATCCAATTGGAGGCATTCCGTGTAGACAGCAACAAAACTAAATATCCAAGATGGTATACGACTGTATGATATATTGATGGCCATTTGATGTTGATGGATTGTTTTAGATAAACATATTGAGATACACTGCTTTAATAGGAGAGAACGGGTTCCGAGAAGTCATGTCCACTTGCGACGAGTACTTTTCAGATGAAAGAAATTAGAAAACCGAACGAAATGTGAATTGCACATAGACGATCGACGAATCCATTCCCCGCAAATGGACGAAGACCCTTCAATCAAAAATATTAGTCATTTGTTAACGTGTTAATTAAAAACGATCTGCTTACACTGGGAATTCGTCGATTGGACACGGACTGATGACTGCCGTCTATCGTATCACGATCTTGACTATAATTAAAGAAATTAATGTGAATGAAAAAGTGTATTCTGCGGCAAAAGAATGAGAAACGTCAGAAAAATTTATTAGAGATGCTATCTCTTGATATTCATTATGTTTTAACTTGGAAGAATGTTAAAACCACTGGAGATCGAAAAGTGTTTTCCCCTCGAAGAAAGTACAAGATGGAGTACTCACGAAAACTTAAATAATACCGAATTTCTAACGCAATTTTCCCTTCTTTGCAAATTAAATCTATAAGGTAAACAAAAATAATGTAGAAAAGATTTGAATTGAGTCGAAATTTACGAATCCGGTTGGAAAAGTCTTGCATTGATTCAATTTACGTTGGAGTGGAATTTGCAAATGTTATTTACTGCGTTTTAGATCATATTGACAATGTTATAATTTATATATCAAATGTAATTGAACAACCGTAACTGCACATTATGTACTTTCGAAATTCATTAAATTATGATCCCAAGAAACACGTGTTCTGATTGTAAGCATTCAATCATTTTATATGGATAATGTCAAATGTGTTACTTCTGAGGTGTTTTGGTTACATGTAATATTTATAAACATTCGAAAGGTGTTTTTAGTTTTAGAATCCCCTCCAAGCCTGCTGAATTTGCAATTCCTCAAAGAAGATGTAAGTTGATTCCCTCATTTCATTGTGGAGTAAAAATTAATCATGTGTCTATAGTTCATGAGTGTCTGCCAAACATGAAGCTCTTTAACGATTTAATACTAAATGTTTTGAAATTGTTGCAGAGAGAACCAGTTACGAGTTAGGATTTGGGTAACTTTTCAATTCAACACACTTCGTGAGTGTTGGTCCTAATTTTATACCTTCAATACGCCCCAAAAACGATATGTTTTATTTCTATGAAAACTACTTCACAACACTTTTGAAACTTCTGTGAATGTATTAATTTAAAAATATATGGTAGGTATGCAAAATGTTCGCCCGAAGTAATGAGTCCGACTCTCGAAAGGGGTTTGCAACGCACTAGCTCATGGCGGTATGCAGCAATTTGGGTTCGTAATCAAGTACGGTGCAGGAACATGAGTAGTTTTGACCGACATACAGCATTGCTTTCATTTCGATCACGAAAACACTTTCGATCTGGCGATCTATGTCCAAACGGCGATTCCGTGTGGAGTGAACTTCATCAGTCGGACATTGACAAAGCCCAATCCCAGCCATGTCCGGCACTCACAGGTGGAGGTTTTTCTCTCATTTTCCTTCCATCTTATCTATCACTCCTCAATGGGCCTATTACTGTAGATCGTATCGCCGTGAACCGCTGTAAATTCGAGTCTTACACAACCTGTGAATACGTTTGTATCGCACCGCCTGGCCGTACATATAGTATGCACTCGTACAATGCGGAGCAACACTTGCACTGCGCCGGCCCAGCCCCGCCGACAAGCATACGTGAAGCTTATTTCGCATTCAAATCAGATAAGGACCTGTTAAATTTATATATACCTATAATTAAGATCATTTTATTGGCAATAACTTAATTCGAAATTACCAATTGTTGTCGTGAACAGGGGAGAAAACGTTTGACATTTCCCGAACGGAACGGAAGGATCGGCCTAGTGGGCATTTGCAGGGAGATAGTTGTAGGATGATCAGTGCTCAGCATGGGGATCGCATTCTGTGGTTTCAATCCGAGGGAATCGAACAAAGCCGCGTCGTGCAACACCCCCCAGCTATTTTGATTTTTACCAAAAAATGAGATAAAACGAGGCAATTTGTAATCCGGAGCCGCTCACTGACGGGCGGATACGGCATACGAACTGTGCAGGCAAATTTTAACATCATCTGCATGATTGATGCATTCAATAATTTCGGTCTTCCTTTTTCCCAGTTGCATAGTAGTTCAGGAATCGGGAGTGTATAATCGCCAGCCCTTTCTTAACTGCATGCAAGCACAGTTTAGCATCTCAATAGTCCCTTATCGACCTCCCTGTGGGTTTCTGTGCCTCTCGAGGCACCATACTAAATAAAACCCTTTATCTCTCCCTCTCCTGTGCTTTCGATTATTATTTATGACCGGTCATTATTTATTGAGATATTGTCCAGCCGAATGCAATTTCTAGCGCCCTGGGCATCCTTCGGCATTCTACCGTGGTCCATTGCGCTTCTTCTTTCGTGCTCCTTCCCAACGCGATCGACACGTCGCAGGTTTTCGCCCAAACCACTTACTTATGCAAAAATTCTGAAATTTTTATTTTGTGTTTTATAGAGACATTGTTTTTTTTAAAATGTTTTTTTGTTATATTTGTTTTCCTCTTGTGTTTTGACTTGTTTTTTTTTCTCAAACGAGGCAAAAAACTTACACACATCAGACAAGCGACTGAGGCGTCGTTGATCGCAGAAAAGGAACACAGCACACCAAAACACCTGATCGAATGCGATTATCGGGTCGCGCAAAAGGCAGCGGACAATAATGCAAATTAACGAATTAATATAAAAGGAATAAGAAAACATGGATGATGATGTTTCCTGGAAACACTAAATTCCAAGGATATAACCCGGTTTTAGGCATCAATCGCCTCTAACCTTGGAAAATTATTGTACAGAGGATGTCCCTCCTCCTTCCACCCTCCTGTCATTAATCAATTGGCAAAATTGTCGGGCACATTTTTGCGTTAATTTTTAACCCGCCAAATGCGATCGTATGATATCTTGTTGACTTCAATTAGCTGACAATTGAGTAATTTACTTAACTGATAGGGAACTAAAAATTTAAGGCTGGCAATAAAAGGAACGGGAGACACAAGAAGGATAAATTTTCAGTATCGGGATCCGACCGGTCACTAATGCGCTTTCAATGTTACTTGCCGATATTAGCTGATATCATTCGAGAGTTCCACTAAAAAAATCCGCACCGAGACTGAAACGAAATTTTTCAATACTTTAAGAAGACACTGCTCTTGAAAGACATTAGTGATAAGAAGCGAAAGGAACTTGAACTTGCATATCGAGAGGTATGTTCTCCGCCATTCATTCATTCTCGACTTATCGAGCCTCCCTTATCATCGCGAAATGTTTCTTTATGTGTGAATGTGTGCGTTTGAGTTTTTCACTTTTTTTTTGTTTTTATTTGACCTTTTTGTGTTTCGATTACGAATTTCTTGGATTGGAATTCGCGGTGAGAGGTAATTTTTGAAAAGTTAAGCAGGGACGAGTTTTTCCAGTCGAGGGCGTGATTTTATTTCAATTTTTATTAGCTACACGCAGATACCGACAAAATTTATAATTTGACATGTGATAATTCGCAATATTTCAGAGCACGAGGGCAACAGTTTCGCGACTGGCATATTGAATAATTGCGCGCTTAAATTTTCGCTCGTTATTCCTTGGATATGGCCGAAATGAGTTTTTAAACAAGTCCATGGCATGCTGTACATCCATATCACAGGAAATGTGAAAAATTGAAAGGGGTAAATGATATTGGAACTTCATGAAACATATCTCTAATTGAGGTTTTGGTCATATATTACGTCTGTTAATGTACCTACTGTATGAAAGGAATATGATGCACCCGATGCATGATTAAGTGTAATGAAGCAATGTCCCCGTGGACGAGGTCAAAATATTGGCAATGGCGAAGTTGATTGTACATAGAATGCGGGATACATTTACATTTCACCAAGTACTGAGGTAATAAATGTAAAATAAATGAATCGCCAATATTCAGCAGAAAACATAAACTTATGATCAATAGTTTTTCATTTAACAAAACAGAAATGAAGTTTTCAACCGCCATAAATATTGCACTTATTGCATTTGCACTTAGTAACTGTACCTGACCGAAATAACGAATCGCGAAGAGTTAAAAAATGTGCCAAACTCACGCAATAATCAGATGATATCAGACACCCACAAAGTTTTGTGAACTTTCTTCCCGAAAATCCATTAGGTTTTGATTATCCTGCGCTTATATGCAGGTCGGAGTGCGCCTGCGCGGGAAGCCCGTATGTTCATAATTTACGCAAAATGAACATCATTAATACTCATCAACAATAACTTATGAAACCGCATTCTTCCTGCTGTACCCGTTTCTCATTAGCCATCATCTTCGTCGTTATAATTCTTTCTTGATAGTTGTTCTTTTTTTTATTATTAAGATATGTGTGTGTTTTTTTTATTCGTTTTGCCTGGTCTTCCTGCGAGTAAGCTTCATTTCTTCTTCAATGTCGTTTATCTTCTTGAAGACGCATGAAGAAAAAGGGCATATAAACGGAGATAAGTGTATCCCCCTCTGTGGAGACGGATAACTAAAAGCTGATTACCATAAACAATCAGAAAATTAATAATCTTGCGCTTTGGTTGTGCTCTGCATCCAGTGGATGGACCATTTTTGAATGAATCAGTGTTCCAAAATAAAAAAACGGAAGAAAATATTCTACGGAGACGGGAAGCAGTGATTCTCGAATGGAATAAAATTATTTATCCTCTCCCCCGTTCCTTGCGGATATCTGTCCTTATTCTCAAAGCCAAACATCTAATTTGATGTAAGACAGTCAAGGATTAGAGGAGACGATCGTTTAAGTCTACATGAAAAATCTAGCATGGAACTGCTTCAGTTCAAACTGAAATGCATTATCGCCAGGATCAGGATTTGCGTAGCTAGTTATACTTCTTGTCAAATTTGACAAATCACTTAGCAGACCGGTCAGATTGTGCAGATACGATCCTTGTGCAGAGAATATATATTCGCATCTTTCACTTTCAGCCAGATCCATTCTCAGTGTCTTTGGATGCCCTTTTTGGACAGCTCTTAATCCTCTTGTACCACTCAGATTCCCTAAACTGATCTGCCAATGGAATTGCACACAAATGCAGACAGGTCCTTGGCCATTTTGTATTATTTGGTTCCAACACAAACACCAAGAGAATATATTTGACAAGATGATAACATGGTGCCTCTGTTGATGATGACGAGATATTCACAAAGAATCCATCACTTTTCTCCTTTTCTCGGCTTTTAAAAAGTTAATTGGCTCCAAACTCCATCACTTCTGTTGATTGTTAAATAAAGATACAGTTAAAATAATTTCATGCCGTTGGCGTTGTTACACTTTGTTTTACATTTATTGCACTTTTGTGACTTCGAGAGATTCAATCCTCGATCCCAATTCATGATAAGTGGACAGCATCAAAGTTTACGATCGTTATAAAAATTATGACGGAGTTCAACAAAGTTACTGAAAATAGGATGAGTGCAAGGACTGTTACGAAGGAGTTATTTGGTTGTGTAGCGTTGAATAAAATATGTGTAACAGTTCTTTCCGGAGAACAATCAAAATAAATCAATTTCCTGGATAAAATCGATCGCCTTAACGCTAATTCCATACAAAATACTTTCTCTCTGTCAAATGGTATGAGTGCACTCAGTTCCATTATCGACTCCGTGAATTGCGAAATTTTCAAAATCATACAACTACACTCGCTCTGATTAGTTTGTTTCGGCCAATGAAATAGATAAAATCACGCCAACAACACAGATAAATGTTATTAGAAAAACCCGCTAGCAATCGGGGATAATATTTCAGAAAGTGGTCGACACCCCCGCGGAATCTGCAAACAAGTCACAGTATCTCGGGGTAAAATCACCTGAGTTTATCTTTTCCGTTTAATAACGCAAGTTTTCTACATTGGCCATTAATCAGCGATCTCGGGGGCCACAACTGATCAATGTTACTCCTGAACCACCTTGGATTGTTGCAAGCCGAAAAAACAAACAAACACAATTTCGAGGCGACAAACTCAGATTTATATGAATTTAGCGATCAGAGATAGATAAACATATGTTGTACCTTGTACTTCTACCACAGGATCCGAACATGATTACACCCAAATCTCACCTTAGCCTTTAGCCGAAAGTCCAGTGTGGCTCGAGTTTTGGTTTGTGTTTTTATGGCAATTTTTTTTTTCGATTTTGTTTTTTATCATCCACCCCGGGACTGCAACCGAACGATCGTCTGGAAAAAAAGAGCGAAATGTGGAGACTCCTAACAGTGGCATTCGGCGAGGCATGGGCTTGTTGCAAAAGTGAATGATGGCAACAAAACGACAACACGCCAACTGGGATCCGCATTCAGGAAAAAATCCGAAAAGGAGCAATCAAGCGTACTAGCGTCGGGTTCAGTTCTCGGTCGCGCCAAAACACCTACAATTGATACAAATCACAGCACCGAAAGCGACAATGGCTTTATGGGACAATTCTAAGGTAGGCAAGCTTACCTAGGCTCGTCGGGAGCATAGGAGTATAGGAGTCGCACGGGGTGCACCGCAGCCTCAGAGTGGAGGCGATATATTCCAAGATATTGAGATCGCGTCAGGCATGCGCAGTGTTGTGGACAGAAGTCGACCGAGCACGGAAAGAGGAGCGCACCGCGCCTGTAATAAGTAGGGTTTGTGCCGGTTAAGAAAAATTATTAATCACCTTCGGTTCTATCTGTAGGCAAGATCTCGACGGGGCAGAATAGACGGCACCGCGAGTCTGCCAGCTCTCATGTCTAATATAACCTTAACTTTCATGAGTTTTCTTTTTTTTTATGAAATTTTATTTCTCAATTTGTTATTTTGTTTGTTTGTTTTATATTATTTTCCCCTCGTTCATTTCTTCTTTTTCCGCCTTTAATGGGTGTCCGAGTCCGTTTCGTTCATTTCTCTCGGCATTTTGAAAATCCAAAGCAACGCCAATAAATTTTTCCACCGAAGATTTATTATGCGTCCAACTCAAAACTCACTCAAGATCTGGAATCCTGAGATCCGTCGCATATATGCCCAGGTAATTAACATATTAGAGGTACACACAGAAAATGTGGCGCGGTAACAATTTTTCGTCCCACACAGCCGTGTCTAACCAGCTGTCGTCGTCGGAGTTGAAATTGACTGCGGATTCATGCGATGGAACATTATAAACGAGCTCTGGACCAACTACCTAGACTCCAAGTACATCACTAGACTCTTTCTGAAATCGAACACCGTATAACTAACCTGCGCAATGGAATATGCGGTATCAACTGACACGGAATACCACCTCATACCTGCTGGCTGCCATCGCAGCTAACACTGTATCTTCGGTGCTGCATCCAAAATGAGAGCAACAAAGTTTTTGAAATTTATTAATGTCGCTTAAACATGACTCGGAGGTGCTCGGAATTAAGTTTTTAATTTATACACCTAGGTCAGAGGTGGGCAATCCGAGAGCGGCGAGGACATGCGCGCCATTCGCGCCGAACTACACGAATTGCCTCTTTACATCGCCTGTTATGATCCCAAAAATTTACCACATAATTTGCTGTTATTAATTTCCTGGGGAGACGAAGGTCCGTGGAACAGATGTGTGATTTGTTGCACAAACATATGTGTGAGTGTTGCGCAATGTGGCCGGGGTGGGCAGGGGAACACTACCAGGGATTGGGCAACGCCATTGCATATGACGAATTTGGTAATAGATCCCCAACTTGATTGGCGTGGTCTATAATTCGAGCAGACGTCAACGTTCAACACTCAGTGCTCAACAGTCGCGCATTGAAATGTTTCAGTTGCATCTGCGCACATTCGATTGGAAATCAATACACGGTGATCTTTATTGGCTGCCAGTCAAGTTGGGAAATTTACACTATGAGAATTTATTTATTGCAAATTTTTAGTACATTATGTTGTGCTCACTTTGGGCTGGGACTGGCGAGACTCATTCGATCTTTGCCGTCCGGTTTTGTACATCATTCAAGATAGTCGTCCCACTGTCACAAAGCTCAAGTTTCTGCTGCTATGAATTTACATGTCCGCGTAACCATTATTTAAGGTTTTCCAATAAAGTAATGACTAAGCTTCACGTAATAAAATACGTTGAGAGTTGATGGGATTCTATTTCACGTCATTGCCGTATGTCAGTTTGGACCTGTCCACGAAGTTGCAGCCACCTTGGAAAGTGCTAAAGCTCTTGTCTTATTTACATACCCAGGAAAGTTCCGAAGTGGGACACAAAAATATTAAGACATTTTTGTAAACAATGTTCTCGTGTATTATAATGATTTTTGAAATTATAGGTATATAGTTACACATAGAAAATATTTTTCAAATTGAACGTAAATGAAAGAGTTGAGGATCGTTTTGAAAAGTTTTTCAATACGTATATAATTAGTGCTCAGTACCTAATTACAAAATTAACGTTCTGGTTGCACATACTATAGAATGAAATCCAATACAACTAAAAATTATTGGAACCGAATGTGAATGCAAAGATTCAAATTAGAAAAATGCTAACAAAATTCAATGTGAATAAAAATTAAAATATGTTGAACCTTTTTTTGGATCAAAAGAAACACTTGTAAGCTGATTTTCCTTAAATAAAACCAGAGCGATGTTATTTATTTATTTTATGTTTTATTGTTGAAACTATTGAAACTGCCAGAGGCAAAATCCATACGAAAACAATTATTCCGTCTGGAGTACTGTGGAAAACATGGCCGAAACCCCTTACAGCGACCTTAGGGGGAACCTGCTTTGAATAATTCATCCGCGGCGTAGCAATCTCATAAACAGTCAGATCTACTCGTCGGTTATTAGTTCCCAACGATGAATCGTGGTCCGGTGCAGACAGCAATCGCCGTCTACGGTCGACATGATGTCTTTTCTGACACATTGGTGATTGTTAATCGCCATGAAAAGAGTGCAGTGGTCGAGCTATTAATGTGAAAACTATTAAAACTATTAGGAACTGAAGGAAAATGGAAAAAGCTACAATCGCTGATGACCGGTTGAATGTGAACGGCGGACGGTCGTCCATTGGCATGCTCTTATTTGTGCCATCTGTAAACCAATGGCATTTCACTTCACAGAGATAAAATGATCTTTAAACGTTTAGTGTAAAGGAGAGATTTTACGATTTGAAAAGTTTTGTCTTCAGCAATTGAAGTACGCTGTGGGAGGACCTTTATGTGTTCGTTATGAACACTTGTAGGCCCATAAAGGCATCAGACAATTTGCCGCCTAATAATTTCCTGTCAAATAAAATGAGCATTTTGTGCATGTAGACAATGAAGGCGAACCTTCTACCATACCAAAAGAGGCCCCAAAGCAAATGTCGCCCATCTCGTTTTGTCTGAAAGCAATAACGTCCATTTAACAGTCATTGACAGCAGTAAACTCCTCTGAAAAAACGATAAGCAAGAATAAATCTCACCGGTTCGAATATCTATCAATCTATTGTCCATTAAATCCACGAATCTATGCACGTCGGCCCCGGTTTAAAGATCTGAAGCAACACGCAAGAAGTTATTGATCATCAAATTAGAAACACGAATGAAATTGGCCGGAGATCGCGGCTTGATATATTCGAAAAGGCTTAGTGGATCATGAGGTTACAGTTGCAACACTTCGGGGCCGCGACGGTCTATAGGGAACAATGTTTGACCGATTTAATTACATTTTTTGATTTTTAACTTATTTAGCTTGCTCACGATCGTTCTGAGGTAAGGATTATATCGTGCGGACTTGGTCAAAATGGGAACCAATCACAAGATGTGGGGGAGATGGAATTGCCATTAGGTGAAAATATGCAAGATTTCTGTTGAGTAGAATCTCCATGAATAACTGACAAAACATAATTAATTACTAGTGCATAGATGTGGTGTTGCTTCCATCACAGAGACGTACTAAACACCTATCATCACGTTTTGCTCTTTGATCTCCTCACGAGATAAATTACTTTGCCGCAGCCTCCCTAAAATTCTCGCATTTATTTGTTGTCAGGTTTATTAACATGCTAGAAGTAAGAGAAGACATTGCGGAAGTATTGCTGATTGGGGATATCTAAATATTATAATAGTAACTGGTGTGTACGTTTCAAAATACCGATTTGGTTGCCTTCTACGACTTTTAGCGAATTGAAGATCTACGTGAGACAGAATCGTTCACCTGTTCTACACAATGAAATCAGACCCCAAACGATTAGCATAACTCAACAGTTTTTCACGTCGCATCCATAGTTCTTGGACTTTATCTCTCAATCATAATTTAAGGCTGATCACCCACGCATTCCTGTCTCCTCCGCCCTCCGTAATCATCACATTAAAATGGTCACATTTAACAAGGTATCCCAAACCTGCACAGTTGTTTTGCGGTGCCTATGACAACAATCGCTGATAGCTGCTATCTAAGATTTTAAGCAATTACATTGGCTCAGTGGAAAAAACAAGCACACACCGATCATCAAATCTCCACTGCGATAATGACATTATATGTGTGTAGAATGCCCATCCCTTGTCACGCTACCTACGCAGTGGTACGGTGCGCCTCCGGAACAAGATGCCTTCGTCTCCGGCAAATCTTGCGATGGTCGCCAACAGTCCACCAAATCCTCCGTGAGCCGCCAAATTCTCCATAGAAAAGTGAAGATTTGGCGCAAAAATAAAATTCATAATTGTCCCCTTATTTCTTGCTTCTCATCTTCTTCACTCCAGATAATCGCGAGAAGCTACCCCTGCCACGGTCAATTACAATTGATGATTACCAGGGGGTCGGTGGAGGGAATTGCGGCGGATTTGTGCTTGCGCAAAAAACGTGTTTCTTGTGTTTATCACCGTTCGCGAATCCGTAGAAACAGCATCACACGGTGGTAAGTAGTTTAGCAAAACACAGAAATCTCCATCATGTTCTAGCTGTTCTCATATTTTTCTTACGATGCCATTGTGTGTCGACGAATTCTTAGGATTCTTAGGCATTAAGGCATCCCACTTCTCCGTGTCCCTGCTCCCATCGAGCAGATCTAGCTGAGAGTTTTTTTAAGTTAGCAACCAGAATTCACCTGTTGAACCAACATTGCATAAGTTGCCGCGCTAAAAAGACATTGTCTACCAACGGAGGATTTTAGCTAACGGTTTGGAAACCTTTGATCTGAGTCATGTGCAGTGTGCACTAGCAGCCGTTTTACCCCACACTCCCAGGTAATTAATACCTCTAAAGTCTAAAACTGCTGCACAGATTAAACGAGGCTGTTAATATTGTTGCTTCGAAGTATTTCACGATTCCAACCGAAATTGCGAGCTGCCACCACTAGAGGCACTCGAAACGTTAGCGTGAGCCTGTTTTCTACTGAGCCGCCGCGATTTCCGTAGAAGGAGCGATGTTCGTGCGTCCGGCATTTCCAGCCGAAGAGAGATATGGGCCTGGTTTCTTGGAATGTCAAGGTGTCGGAATTTGTGATATTTTTAATTATGTTAATCCAGTGGCGGATTTACGATTTCCGGAACCCTACGCTTAAAAACTTTTGGGGCCCCTTCCCCAACTTTTTCAATTTCTTTCAAAACAATTTTTTAATGGAAACTCGGATTTTCAAAACAAAACTTAAAGTCTATTAATAAAATATAGGGTATATCAAAATAAAATATAAGAAATGAATAATAATCAATAACAACAGAGGAAACTATTTTAACAAGAGTAAAGGTACAAAATACAAAATAAAAATTTTTTTACAAAAAACAACATATTATGAACATCTAAAATTATTGAAAAATTAAAATAGAATATAATATAAACTAGTAAGGAAGCAATTGGTCACACCAATTACATGATACCCTAGTTGTAGAAAAATATACTCATTCTTATATCAACATTTTTGTATAAAAACGACTCATGCTTATATGGCAACACTAAGAAGGAGTTGCCCGATTTTGCAAATCTTCGAACTTGACCTTGCAATTTTAATCAAATATTATTGTACCAAATTACAAGTCTTTAGCTACAAGCGTTCTCGAGTTATCGTCTGGACAGACAGACAGACACAAAGACAAACAGACAGACAGACAGGCAGACGGACATGCATAAAAGGGTTTCTTTTCACTTCCCAATCATGAATATATAGTTCTTTCTTTTCTGTGACGATTATTTCTTGGCGTCGCGTTGCAAACGTTCGCTCAAAACTAATATCCCCTACATCTAGGGTATAAAAACGGAAAAACTAATATCACAATATTAAAATTTTTTTCTTATTATCAATATAATAAGCAATAATATCTCACATAAAATGCAAGTAGAATGAAGAATAAACTATACTCGGTCCGTCACAGTATGATGGTATTTTTTAACTAACAGCTGAATTTTGTTTTTCATTTAATTGCGTTTCGTGTGACTTAGGAAATATAGTAGTTTGAGGGGACAAATTAAGGATTTTTTTATTTCACTTACACATATAGGCCGAATTTTCATTCTGAAAAAATATTGATACGATCGGGGGCCCCTGTGGGCCTCGGGGCCCTACGCTTCAGCGTACTAAGCGTACCGGTTAATCCGCCACTGTGTTAATCAAATCCGTTTGGACCAAGCTTCCTTACTGTGAAATTCGTTTTGAAAACAACAGTAGTTGTATGGATTTTCAAACTTTGCAGAAGTTGATGAACTATCCAAAAATTATTTTCATGTCCTTTTGAACGCGTCTCTTCAACCTTTTCTCTTTGTTTTTTCTTTAAAAATCTGCTCATTAAAATCAAGTTTTTAAAAGTTCTCAAAGGCATTTCCTGTGCTCAAATTGTAAAATTCTGGCGAATCAACCAAATAGCATAAAAGATGTTCTAATGAAGTTTTTAATTTTTTGCTCCGGCATTTCGTTTGCTAAATTCTACTGACTGGTGCCAACTCGATAAAAGTGTTGTTGTGGGATACATTCAAGAAACAGTTCCGAGAATATAATATGAGAATTAGTCTTGTTATGGGATGAAAACATGTTCGGAGCACAAAGAATTAAAAAACAAAAATCTTCAGGCATATTTTAGTTCGTTTGCGCTTAAAGCCTTGGACCTTCTAATGATCTGCTAATTCGTTCCCGTTGCAAAATCATCCGATCCGACATCTGCACTTCTGACACAGGAACCACACCTTGGTACATTTGCGGATGCTGGAATGTCTGAATTTATACAAAAAACAACAACAATAACAATCCCTCTTCCTCATTTTGTCCAACCTTATTCTAATTCCTAGCAAGATGACGTCAGATGGAGAAACCATAAAGGAAGACAAATTGTTTTTGCGGTCGCTCGAGAACGGCATCCACGATTCCAGAATGAGTTTTTGGAGCGATGTGCCATTTTGTGGTGAAATCTTTAATTTCGCAAATCGAGAAAAATACACTTGACCCCGTTCACCTTGAGGCGCCTAACGGGGTGATGGGACTTGGCCACACAATCTACAACATTTTCCGTGAAGTGAAACAATTTCGCCATTTCTCGCAACCGTTAAATATCCTTTTGCCCGGCCGGGCGCAGCATCTGAGATCATCTCGCTAAGCACTGGGAAATAATTACAGCCCGGACGGAGATTATCACTATCAGTCCAGTGATAACCCGGTGACTGATGCATGCCTTTTGAGTCGGGATTCGAAGAATGCCAATGGGCATAATTCCATTGCTAAGATGCACTTTTTTATTTTCCGCGGCTTCGCGCACGGCTTAGGAAACCCTCCGAGCGGGGGGCAATGCTTTTCCGACTCAGTTGCAAAGACATTAACGAAGTCCACAAAAAGACACATCTGTCGTGATAGCGCGGCGAATGCAGCGAATCCGGCGAGCCCTGCCATCCCAATACTATTATTAATTTTCGTCGACGTTTTGTTGCTGTTTTGCTGTTTGTTGTTGTTTTCAATATATGTATATGTTTTATTTTATTATTATTTCGCCGCGAATGTATAATTTGTTATTTGCTATGCATTTAGAATTCCCGCGAGCTGCGTTCTGAGCGTGCCGCGCCGGTTTTGGATAATCCGCGACTCTCGTAGGGGCATGACTGGGGTACCTGGAGTACCTGGGTTACCTTCTTATGGGCATACCTGCAATCGTCTTGGCATCAATATTGCCGTTATGTTGTTTTATGCTGTTATTGTTATTATTTTGCTCGTCGTTTCCATTCCAACTATTATTTGCTTATGTGCGGCTTAATATCATGACATATTGACACGATCTTTGGTTTCACGTGATCTGTCGAAATAGGAAGATCCTCGCCTCTTCCTTTGTTTGCTGATCGGCATTTTGCGGAAGATTTAATTATTATAATCATGACGTTGCGACCGAAGGTGCTCGAATGTCATAAAACTGCATGGAATGCACATGCATTTAATTTGCATGGAAAATTATGGGAAAATTATGAATGGAGTCAGATTGACGCCGACGTGGGCACTGAAAGTATATAAAATTTTTCATCTCGTAAAGGTGATATCGACTGGCATTGGAAACCAAATCGGTATGTTCCTGGTGCAAGAATTCATTAACACAGCTTGACTTGTTCGAGTGCTATTCTGGGCATTAGATTATGTTTCCATTTAAATATTACTGTGTTTTGTTCTATTAATGACACACCGCAATGGTAGTTACAGGTGATTAAAATGATTACAACTGCAGTTTCAATACCACTCATTATTACTCGAATTACTAAACGAATTGGGAAAATTATTTTGAAAGGCATAAATTGTTGAAAATTCAAATTGTATAAACATTATTTGAACACTGGAGAACAGATATTTTCTGGTATGATCCCTTTTCTTCTCAAGGGGTACTAAAGATCAAGGAGGCTACTCCAATTATCTTGAATAATAGTGCAAAACAGAAAAATACCACCTTTTCAATAATTTGATTATTGAAGGCACTGTGGTTGCCTGATATCATTGCAACATACGGACTCAGTCCTTATCCTTTGCCGCTTCTCAAACAAAACCGAATTGAGAACAGACAGAAATTATCAATCCTTCTTCAGATATCGTTCGTGAGGAGCGTGATGTTTGTTTTAAGGTTTTAACTAGTTCTTTAATACCTTTGATTTTGGATTTTCATTTTATTTACATTTGATTAAGACATTTCGGTGAATTAAATGTTTTTCGATGAATTTTCCAAATAATTGCGTGATATTTCAATGGATTTATTTCATTAAAAAAAATCAAAGTGAAATTCGTTCTGATTTTGCTATTACTTCGAAGTATTATCCAAAAATGTCGCCAATAAACGAATCGTATTTTGTTCTTTCCCTTGTAAATAAACAATAGAATCTCCTTACAGCTGGTGATTTTCTCGCTGTAGGTAAGTCTTATTATAGTATTACCCAACTGTAAGTTCACTTTCTGTTTTCATTACTACTGAGCTACTGTCCACTTTCATGTACCGAAAATGCCTGCGGCAAGGCTATTTAATTTGCGTTTGAAATTTCATTATTATAAACACAGCGGAGAACGCAACAGTCCATTACATTATCTACTGTCACAATTGCAAGATTTATTTCGCAAATAGCCACTCATATCCAAGGCCCGAAGCTGTTTCATCGTCCAGTTTAGTTCAACTCTTTGAGTCCGATAAACGCGGGAAGATATTCCCCCATCAACTGGCTGCAATTCCACGCCGTGATTTTCCAGGACTATCAATTACGCATGCGTAACTTTCTTAGTGCCGCTAAAGGGGTTCTGCCGAACGATTTTGGTGCGTAAATTTTTACGA
This sequence comes from Leptogaster cylindrica, assembly GCA_963082835.1. Lineage (NCBI taxonomy): Eukaryota > Metazoa > Arthropoda > Insecta > Diptera > Asilidae > Leptogaster > Leptogaster cylindrica. The sequence goes on along the minus strand of OY720105.1, from coordinate 19,292,200 downwards.
AAATTGACAGGAGCAAAATGAGACTACAAAAAAGGAAATTGTTGTCACTAAGCAGTGTCAAGTGTGGAACTCCCTTTTGTAAATAGGCAGTATAGACAGAAGGGATTGTTTTTTGCAGAGTCCTATCATCGGCTATTTCTCAAAACGGCCAACTTTATTTGACAGTTTGTTTTTGTGTCGTTGACCAACACTTACGTCCGCCATTAGTCCTTAGTCAGTGATGCTGCGCCCGTGCAACTGAAACGTTTCATCCATTAGCTATTGTGGACGATGTAGTGGTCATCGTTGGCCGATGCCCATCTGAGCAGACCTCGGAATCAACGGCCTCTAATTTTTCCCCTTTTTGTTGTCTCTTAGACCTAAAACGGAATAATTTTATAATTTTCCCTCGTTGGCAATTCTTGTCGGCGATTGCCCATCCTCTCATCGCATCGTGGATAACTGGTGAGGTGCTTTCACAAGCCTCTTGTCATCTATCGAATAGATGCTCCTTGGTTGGTCTGTAGCGAGTGGATAATATTTTTATGAATTCCTTTTCAGTTTCCAACGTTTTGTTGTGTTTTTACTTATTTTTTGTTCCGGCATTCAAACTCGCCTCGCCTATGGATCAGATTGCAATAACAGCAACAACGATGACAATGATAAAAAGCTCCATGGAAGAAAATGACCATCGCGACAGGTATCCATGAGCAAAAAACCTGCAATCAAAATGGATAAATTGATAAATTTAATTGTAGTACGTTATATTCGTCGTTATTTTATTATATTTCTTTTAATGCTCCCTCGGCAATATGATCGCAAAGGGTCCAGGCGGGAACTGCTGACTCCTTTTATAGACGGTAATAATGTTTATTATTTCTAAGCGGATGCAATTTAATATCTTCATTTATTGGAGATGTTTTAATAGTATAAAAACGTACCACATTTACTTAAACGAAAACGATTAGAATCAACGATTATTCTCGACTGTTTCTATGCAAAAGTTCGATAAAAATTTAATTACTTTCAATTGAATATAAAAAATGTTTATATCCTTAATAAAGAACTGAGTTATGATCGGACCAATACGATAAAAATTCGAAAAATATTCTTGTAAATCACTTTTTAAATATATTTGTTAACTGTCAATTTAAATTGTGTTGTGTAAGAGCTTAAGAATGATAAAAAAGACTGGAAAAGTGTATTTATTTATAACGCGTTTGGTAATGATCTTATAATCGTTTTAAATTTGTCAATAGTTCATTAAGAGTTGTTTTATATTTAATTCTTTAGTTGACCGTGACATTTCTATTGTTTCTGCTTTTACTATTTTAATTTTATTGTTCGCAATCGCAATAAATATTGCTCAATTCAGCATGAAATGTAATTTGCATATTATAATAAATTTGTCGCTTCTTCGTTACCAACTACTAGTTATATTAAGCATTTTATTTTGAGTCGAAATGAAAATCATTACAAAACCTTTTACAACATGTTAGTTTTATTGAAATGAAGTTTTTTACTTTTTATTGACAATGCTTCCCATAGACTCAACAATATTCAACAATGTTAGAATGATTTATGATATTGTACTTGTGGAGAACAAGATTCCAGCAAAGTTCATCTTTCTTAAATTAACTATTAAAAATATTTTTATGTCATAATTGTTTAAGAAATGTAAAAGGATTTCAAGTACTGAGAACACTTAAAATTTTAATACCGTAGAACGAGATGTTATTTCATGCCTCTTCAATTAGCTCATAAAAAATGCGACCGCTCAATGAGTGGATGCATCCTATTAAGGTAATTGACATTAAATCTGATACAGCAACCTTTCATTTGTAAGTAAAAAAAAAAAAAAAAAAAACAACCAAAAACTTGTCTTCAAATCCTTTGCACATGTACATAGAACTTTATGGGTAAAAATTTAGATGTTCTTTTATCATGGTATAAAAAACGTTAAGATCCCTGGCATAACACTTCATAAAAAATATTTAAAAACAAGAATAACTTTAATGTTTAACTACTTTTATTATTTTTTTTTGTCGCATCTGCCTATAAACATTGACAACGGTTCCTGAGTTCTCATGTGAAAATTTTTAAACAAATTGCTGCTCTCGAAACATTGTACAAAATAAACAAAACAAACATCTCTCAAATGTTTTCTCACAATTGAAAAATAAAATGGCCAGAAAACCGTTCATCCAGTTTGGTAGGATCTCCCTTCATGATATTCATCCACCTCAGTTCTTATTAATTCAATTAAATTAGCAATACAAAATGGAAGCCCCTTCCCCATTTTATCACCCCTCCATTTAACCAATTTGTGATCTGTGAACCTTGAAATTTATTGTTCGTACCCATACAAACAGCAAGATGGCCTCCCATTCTGAATGGCCTGGCCAGGCTTAGTTCAATACCATTCGACCTGGCTTACGTCGCAGAACGGCCATCCAATCTCGAAGTGCGTCCCACAATAATTTCCTATTCACAACGTTATCTTAGAGTGCGACTAATAACACGATCATTGACTTGTCTGACACCTCAGCTATAAAAATGAAACCACGTTTAATCAAGTAAAAGGAAAAAGACCTGGAATGAGATAAAAACCTCCACCCATACAAATAAAATCTCAATTTTACTGCGCTCTTCTATAAATCTCGCTGGCCAGCATGCAGAACAGATAAAGGTACTTTTGGGGATACGTTTCTTTTATTATTTATTTTTATTTTTTTGTTAGTTTTCTTCGTTCCTCTCCAATATTTTAAGGTATTCAGAATTGAATTTAACATTTGAGCGGCCGATTAAGTGAAAGATGGCCACATTGGTAATCTGCTAAAAAGGTGTATTCAAAGTACGGAAACTCATTGGTCCGGCGCGGCGCAGACGCAGCATCTTCCAGTATTTGATTAAGCACTCACACAGTGATGTGCGCGGTAGTGCGGATACTGGCCGATGTTTGTGGTGGTGATGATGATGCCTACACCAGAAGAAATTCAATCAAATGAAATTTCACATAATTTAAGATAAAATCTGGGCGGATTTTCAGTTTATTATGCACTTTGACGATTTTATTGCATCTGACAAGGATGCCGGGTTTCGAGGATTATCTGGTATGTCAGCCATTTGTTCGGATCCTATCCAAATGGGGTCGGATCTGTCGCGAGGTGAATCTCATCAGTCCCCCGGTGGGGAATTTGTTGTTGTTGCACAAAGCCGCTTCAGAAAAACATTAAAAACAAGCTATTGGTATTGTGGCTTTCGCATGTGGTAGCGCCAGAAATCCTTCTGTTAAATACGAGCCATATAGCTAGCTTTTTAGGACTGATTAATATTGTTATCCAAGAAGCCATATAAGTTATGATCCATTCAAGAAACCCCCTCACGTTGTTTCGTCCATCTAAATACGTGTCTAAGTGAGCGGCTTATAATATATATAATGCTGTTTATATAACCTAAAACACAGCAAACTACTATTAAATGGGGAGAGCATTAATTGAAACTTAGATGCACTGCATTTGAGGTCTTCTTTAATTACCGCATAAACTTCTACGAATAGCAATAAACTAATAAATTTGAATTCGCTGAATTTCAAAATTTGTGGAATTTTGTTGTTTTTTCTTATATCTTTGGAACGACTTTCTTGGTATAAACCGTGAGCGTGGAATAAGTGCAATCCTTAACAGTAGAAACAGAAAGTTGAAATGCATACGAAAATATTATGTTTTTGCTTTTCTCTGCAATGAAATTTAACCATTTCTTTTAGCGGAAATGCGAACAAATATGTAGCCCAGCAAACACACTTCCTATTAATTAGCTATTAATACATAGCCCTTAATTAGTCGTTTTATTTAACTTTGTGTTTGCTGGGAGGTATGTAAAAGTTCGTGATTTGCTATATAATGTTTTTTACAATAGATATTAGACGGAATCTCCAAAAACATAAATCATTAGCAGCAGAATGACCGTGTTATGACTGTTAAACCACATGATTTAGGTAATAATTTTCTTTCTGTATTAAAAGAGTGTATTAAAGAGCTAAATTTATATGCTAAAATTAGATCTGCTGGAACTCTTAGCACTTTCAAAAACAATGGCGCATTTCCTTAACTTGTCTTGCAGCAAATTATGCAGACATTTGAGGCACAGATGTTCGTGCGACCAGAATATCTATGACATGAAGACTGGCTTTAATCAGATGGATATTCTTTGACAAAAGACTCCTTCCCTTAAGAACTGTAGCAGCACTACACCACTTGTTCAAATTTGTTGAAATTAAATTCTCAACTAATGATTAAAAATTGCTTTTTTTTTAAAATAATTTGTAAGTCCCACAGAAGATGACTCGATTGTGTAAGGAATGAAATTCCCTGAGGATCGAAGTTTGCACCCACATTAATTCTTCAGCTTCTGTTTTCAATAAATTAGTATTCATTATTTCATTCATAAAACGTCTAGATACAGAGGCATGCAGAGAACGTGGAAATAGGACAATCTCTAATCTTTCCATCTCGCCGCTCTATGCAGCTCTCCTCTCGAATCGTTCGCATTCATTAGTTTTCTAAACCATAATAGACCGAATACCATTGCTAATAGAGGCTAAATGTACATTTCCCCCCGGCCAAAAGCCCTGGAGGGCAAACGATCACAGCAGATTGCCAACTATCATCTTGGGATATTATGCAGCTCGGCCCCAATATCTGATCCCATCGCACTTTGTAATCTTCGATGATGTTGTCTTCCTCACGATAGGCTCTTACCGGAGCCCTCGGGACAAAATCCGGCCACTATACACAAGTGTGTTTATATTACATTCACTGTCCGCGGTACGTACGCGAATCGATCGCCGATCGGATGGGTTTCAAGGTAGAGAGATCTTCGCAAATTTGCCCATCGACATTCGATCTCGCATAGAGATATGGACTTGCCGCGAACAAGTGCCGCACTGGCCGAGAACGGCTCTTGGACACAGAAATATGCTTAATTATTTTAATTGAACATTTTATAAGTGGTGCTTATAAAAATGTGCACTTTTTGATAATTAGGAAATTAATTCAATGCTTTGAGTCTCTTCCAATACGCGACGATCGCGCCGCGTTCCGGCAATTGACGTTCGTTGTTGTTGGCGTCCCGCGAAGACGCAAATGGAATCGATTCGATTCGTTTCCTTTTCAATTATTCTTTTTACGGTTTTGTGTGTTTTTATTGAATTGAAAATGTTTTATGGTTATGTAACATTTCCTTTTTCTTACTTTACAGGTAAGACCACTGAGAATCCTCACCCAAACGAAATCGTGAGCTACTTGCCAATTCGTGTACGTGATAGACACTTCTACAGATGGATCGTAAGTTGCCGCCACGAAAATATTTTTCCCCGAATTGTATTTCACCTTTGACCGATCTTTTTGCATTAGATTTCGAATACTGTAAATACAGTTTTTGTGCACACTTTCACAACAGTTTTTAATTACTGTTTGTATTGTACCAGAAAAAGCATCTTGAAATCTCTAATTTTCATTGCTTTTGAGAATATCGTGAGATCGTAATTAATGCGATCTGCAGACGAATGGACACAGACACGTGGAAATCATGGCTTTGGATTTCTTTCAAGTTTTTTTTCCTTCAATTTATTCGAAAGTTGAAATAAAATCTTAATTACTTCATTATGTAAAATATCCACCTACTCATTCGCTATAAAATGAAGCTATTTGAAACAAGCAGAGAGTGGATGGTTTTTCTGTTTTACGTACCACGTGAAGAAAAACAAACAATCACGGCTGGATTCTGGATAATATTAATGTAAGTGTATTCGAGATGTTGTAATGAATATGCATAATTATAGTATTACGATTAATAGAGACAGTTTGGAATTCAAATTGAAATTCTCCCCGGCTGACGGGCACAGGATCAGGCGCCTCTGCACAAGTTGTAATTAAAACATATGACAAAATATTTTTCACAAATGGTTGTGATCCGAGACAAATGTAAATATCACATTTCTAAAATAGCAATTGTTAATTGGTTAATGAGCATTCTTATGGATGCAGAACAAATGTGTGGGATTATCCTTTCGAAGTGAAATCGATTTCAACGTCTGCTGTTGATCGGATAATATTTATGAAAATTTATGGCTTAATCAATAATTTTATTGCTGTGAATTTGAATAATCCTAGAATTTTGTGGATTGTGGATTTTTCGAAAACAATCTTTAGAAAAGCTCAGATTGTTTTATGTCGAGGAGTTTTTCACTAGAAGTCGTAACTTTTAATTTGGTTTGATTAAGTAATTAATTTTTAATCTTGGTTTAGTGGTTGTTTTTGTTTGGTTGAATTGGGAAAACAACAAATCTCCTTTTAGTTTGTTTGTTAGTTGCGGTGCCCGGCCTTTGCAGGAACACTAAAGTATTGTTTTGTCGGGATATCCATGTTCAAACAACTGAGAAGGACAATTATCATTCACATTGGAAATGGTAAAACGTCAGTTAGAAATAATTACATTGATGAAGTAATAACAGCCATGAAATTGCTATTCTCTAGCTTCGATTTGTCCATTTCATGGTCCGTGATCATCATACATTTGAAGTCACATCGCAATTCGAAACATTCACATGGGTTGGGCAAAATTTCTGCCAATCACTCACCTTAAATGCACTGAAAACTGAAATCAATCTCGGTGGAAAGTCAAAGCCGCATTATATAATTACAAGACCCACTTCCGTCTAAGGAGTTGTTTCTGCACCAATTCGATTCGAGCGCACCGAACAACTTGGGCGACCACCGCCATTGTATTGGCGCCTCACACACTCGCCCCCATCGCTCCCAATGTGTCATGCAGCAGTGCAATTGCGGCGTAGGAAAACTCGTTGCACTTAATTTGTGACAAGTTATGCAGAAATTGTCACAAATGTAAATTAGTTAGAAATTAATAATGCAATTATGAGTTGCGGCCGCAGCTGAGATTAAATGAGAGTTTTGAAGGTCTTTTGTCTTGCAGCAAAATGGCAGCTATAGGAGAGAAACGAAGAGTAGAGGAAACTAGATTGAAGGCAATGCGGAAGTATAGAGGGAAAAATGGCGACGGTGCCATTGCAGAGGATCGTTGAACCTCCTCCATTGCAGCATTATTTCAGTGTTTTCATTAATTCAGATGCGCCCAAAATGGTACCGAATTGCTTCTTTTTAATTTGTCTGGTGTTTTCGGGGACGCTTTGTGGTGGACCGATGAAAGCTTTATTCTTCGAAGTGAACATCTTCGGGCGCAATCCGTTCGTCGACCACAACGAAATACCGCACAACATTTCTGCGTCCGCGGAAGGCTTATCCATCCCGACAAACACTAACTGCTCAGACGAAATCCGAGCGTCGGTCGTCCCAAATCAGAGTTGGCGGTCAGTGTCAGTCGTTTTGGCCGCAATCGACGTTTTAAGCTGTTATCGTCCAACATTTCACTTGCGGAACATGATCACATTTAAACGCCAGAGGATTTAAGAAATGATTCGAAATCAATAAGAATTACGAATTTATAGAAGGAAACGTCTTCGGATCTTACTAAAAGGAAAATGAGTAAAACAAAAATTTTATGAAGATGTTTCGGAAATTCGCCATCTGTCTGATTTCGGGGTTCACGTTATTTAATTCTTGAGTTTTGTGTTGTTAGAACTAATCGCACGTTCTGTTAATTCTTAATTCAATTAAATTATATTTTATTTTGTAGAATTTTACGATAAAAATTATCTTTAAGCCACTTAAAAACATTCGAAGCAACCAGTTGAGCCAACTTTTTTTATAAATTTGATGCGAAAACAAAAGACTTAAGCGACGAACTTTAAAAGTCGATTTAACAGGATTTGATTTTTTTCTTTGTTTCGAAAAAAAAAAAAATTTTCAAATCATGTGAAATAATTGAAATGGCGTTAAAATCTAAGCAAATAAAAATCTAGCAAATTGTTTTGTACTCAGCCAGGAAGCAGTAATTTTTTGGTGTTGGCAAAAGTTGAATAAAAGGCAAATCGCTTGATAAATTTTCGTTTTATAAAAACGAAAAGCTGCGAGCACTTGATCCAACTGTTTGTGGTTTTCATGAGTTTTAAAATTGGTGAAAATAAAAGAGTAAAAAACCGAAGACGTTTAACTAAAGCCGGAAAAGTTCTTTAGTTCTTTCGATCACAAAACAACAATAAGTGGGACAACAAAAAAGAAAGTTGCACTCTAATCGGCCGAATCGAACACTCCAGCTTCAAGAGAACAATATAAAAAAATTGAAATACAATTAATTACGAAATGATGATATTGCGGTTGCACGCCCATGAATTCTTAATGGCTTCTCGGTGGAAACGTGAGTCCTGCTGTTAATTTCCAGTAGCGCAGATCAAATCGATGCGAACTCATTAATGGTTGCAATTTTACTGTAGTGCGGATTTCATAAATTTGTATCCGGGCATGTATTACACCTAGAAATGGGTAAAATTTGAAATTGTGAAATGCTTCCACATCGCGAGGGCACAGCACCTCTACAGGTGTCGGTAAGAGCCTTCTTCGGTGCCTTTCTCCTGTAACTCAGTGGTGATTCCAATCTGCCGTAAACGTGTTTATGAATATTTAGATATTTATTAAACATGATCTACTCCTCTGCATTCGGTATTCTCTCAGTATTTATTTCTGTGCAGCCATCTCGACTACCGCTGCTACCGTTCTACTTAGACATGTACCACGGCGACCACGCGGTGTTCCTCGAGTATGGAATTGTGACCACAAAAATCCTGAGAGCAGTGGTAAAAGGGGATAAGTTATGAGAGACATACGAGAGGTTCTTACTTCTTAAGTATAGTGGAATGCTAAGCAGTGGTAAGTAATAGCCGGGAATATCTAATAAATGCAAAAGTAACAAAATTCAAATGGACGCGACTGTCCCTTTCTCAACCATCCTGCGCATGAATTTATTCGAATAGGCGTGCATTCGGCTGCATTTTCCGCTGCAATTTCTCTGCGCGATGGTAGACGCCGTCTTTCTTATGGGCTTATTAACCAGTCAAACATGGGCGAGGTCGAGATCACAAAGTAGGAGAGCTGCAGCACTATTAGGTGGATCGCCAGAATCAGGAATCATTTATATGTGGAAGCCTGCGATGCAAACAGGCATATAATTACTTGGCTGCCAACAAAGCCAATCGGTTTGTCGTTTAAATATCGCTAAATTTCCCTTTCCGTGATGCATTCACAAATGATAACGATAATAACAATAATCCGTCTCCTACGCGAATTTTTCTATAGACATTGCTCTTGGGTATGCGCGATGTGGAAATTGTGATGTGGCAGCAGATATTTCAGCTGTCGTGAATTATGCCGCACCAGTCAAGTTAATTGTCTCGACCAAAGATTAGATAAAACCAAAATCGTGATTACAAAATTCCCATCCAGTATCGCAGCCCTGTCACCGCATTGTTTATAATAACTAACGACTTTTGACTGGTTTTTGAGCGGTTGGCGACAGGACGGCATCAATAGCAGTTCGTCTTCGGGCCAATTCAAGAGCCGGGCCCGGCCTGACTAATGTTCGTGTGCTTAGGACGAAAGCATCATTCCTAACCTCAATTATGTTAATTTGCTCGATTGCATATTTTTGCATAAACCTCCAAACCCATTTAAACGGGAGGGACCGACCATATTGCTGATATTTCTCTCTCTCCGCTGCAAATGCGCTTCTATTTCTATCTAGGTCCGTAAAAAGTAGGATTGAAAAAAACAACAAGAAAATTTTTGCAGAAAATTTCAATTGTTCCAAGGCTCAATGGTAGCATAACCAATTCCATCTGGGGAACAAATGCAGCTGCACAAGCAATAATACCGCAAATCGCGATGCATATAAACTGAAACCGACAGATCGATCGATCGGAATGAATGAAATCATGCGATCAATTAAAATTGAAAGAAAAATCGCGAATCGCAAAACGTTGCTCCTGCTGTTGCTGCATTATGCCGGTTGCACTTTTCTATGCGCCAACGTAGCCACCAACCTTCCACCTTCGATGATGTCTTTTTTTCGCTCTGGCGACTTCTCGCTTAAGCCACGATCGAAGAAATGCATTTCAGCTGTTGTGCGAGGATAATAAGGCGGTCGAGAAATTTCGAAATTCGAAACTAGTCAAATTATTTGCATGAAGAATTATGACAACGGTGTCGTCGAATTTTCTGAATCGCTGACTTGCAAAATTAACTCAAAGTTTCGTCGTGCAGAAAATGAAGCAAATCGAACAAATGCGCGGTGAGATATGTGTTTATTGGCCACGACTTATGGCCACTTTAGCGCCTGCGCGGTCTGGCTTATGTGAATGATGGTAGGATATGGGATTATTGTGTGGGCCATTTGTTGGTTGAAGTGGCACAAATGAGGAGGAAAGGGAATGGATTAAGGAGTTATTTGATTACGCAAGAGTCGAAGGCTCAGCCCAGGAATGCACCTCGAAAATACTATAGAGGGAATTTACAAAAAAAAAAAAAAAAAAGACTTTATGTTCTAATAGAAAAACTCATTCAGATTTAACACATTCCAAGAAATAGTAATTCATTCTATTTTATATTTTATTTATTAACAACCAGAATTTATGCAAATTTGCAAGCAAAACGCCTAAAGAAATTTCTTACTTTTAAGTGTAACCTTGATGCAAAACAACAATATTTTCTAAACACAGGTAATTGAATGACTGCTTACAACAATTTTGCACAAATAAAAACATGAAAAGGAAATCGTGATAAGATTACAATATAAGAAATCATGACACAAATTGTTTGTAGTTCTCGATGAAAAGTAAAACCAAACTATTATTATGTGAAGTAATTTTTTGCTTCCTGAATCAGGTCAAATAAAAAAGAAAAGTGTTTTTTGAAGTAGGTACGTGATCAGCATTCAGTTCACGCTGTTACTGCATTTTATTTTCAAATTCCCTGAACTGTTCTGTCCGTCTGTGACGGTGTATCGGTCAAAAAAAACAGCCAAATATGCAAATTGTCCGAGGTGGCAGGAACAATGACCAGTTGCAAAACGCCTCGATTAATTGGTACTGTAAAAGAATTTTATTGATTCCCCAGAACTGAATTTATCGACTGGGTGCAAATGTCGACGCCATGTTGGAAGGAAATCAAAGCAAAATGAGGCCATGACGCCTGAAATCAAAATTGATAACGTCAATAAACCGAACTAATGCAGGAACAAACTTCTAAAATGCAACTGGTGTAGATCGCGGTGCATGCATAAATTTAACACCTTCCCCGATTTAACCCCGGCGAATAGAACCGAAAATTGAAGAGAAGTCGTGATCGGATCATTGCTTGATTTAATTTTACAACATTCTTGATTAGTTGCGGGGGAATGTCGACCGCTGTCGTAGCATGTGTTCCATGTTGGCTTATCCTAAGGCCATCTCCGCGGTCCATGGACTCGGCATAACGTTAGTTCAGAAGCAATTTCTCATTAAATAAAATTCAGCAGGCAAATTGCCACAGTGCAACGGGGCCAGAAAATCTTCCCACAGACTGCGCGAAATTCTTCTTCTTCTTTATCTCCCGTCAGTGGAGCGAAGCAGCATATCGTCGCCGCGCTTATGAAACATTTCAATTCGCCGGGGCACAATTCGACATCTGAAATATAATTAATGAGGTTATTATCTCAGCGAATTGGCTAATTTTCCCGAAGAGGTTGCGCACGGTCGTGCACATTCCTCCTAGAGATGACTCTGGGCAGGAGACTATGGCCTCCTAACGAAAATATCAACAGCCCCCAGTGCAGCGGGCCGCCGCCGTTGAGTGCTGGCCCCGGTTTATGCAAATAGCTGTAATCGCAGCGCATTGCCAGGAGGAGTCTTTGCGGGATTTGATATAGGCCTCGGACCCCACTCACGACGTCCGCTCTGTCAAGTCCGGCTGAATGCCGCGCGGTGAACAGCCATCCGCGGGACCGACTTGACCATCCTCCTCAGTAATGACCATTGCACGGCGGTAATTGTCCGGTGAAAAGACATGTTCATGGCAAAATGGGCCATTTTAACGCTTTACATGCCACGGGATTGGCACCAGCTCCTGAGTGGGTAAGTCCCTGGCCGCCATTCGGCCAGCAAATGCATCCGCAGAATATACACTGCCACTTCCCTTTCACAGAATGGAAACTCATCAGGTGCTAATTCAACTAATTTCTAATTATCCTGTGAGCGATCTCCAGACTTTTCTAGAAGGTTGAATAATGAAAATGGAGAGTGATTTTTAATGCTGAATCTGATGAAGTCGTTAAAAGTATCACTTTTCGGTACAAAAGAGAATTGTTAATTGTTTTTTGAATAAAAGTACCAAACGAAAGGAATATTTATAAATCTTTCTGATTCAGAATATATTAACAGAAACACGAAACCATTATTTCAAATGCCGCGGTTACTTTATCCTTCGTTCCGGTAGCCATTCATAATTTCGTTGCAGAAAACAACTCAACGAAGAAATAACATTCTTGTAAAATGCAAATTGCAATAAACGCATGGAATACGAATAAATTGCCCAAATTACTGATGGATCTCTGCGTCATGCATACGAAATTTCATTCGAGGTGTTGAATCCCCTTTGAGAAATTCACTCCTAATAACCCCGAGGAGGCGCGGAAAATACGTGGGACATGGCGGCGAACCGACACACAAGAGACGAAGTCAACATCCAAAAAAAGTATTTCCTGATTTTCTTGGTGCACCTGAAACGGTAACAAAATTAAATTTTCATTTTAATATGCGAAACACGTAGCGCGTTTATATTTCTATAATTATTTTATCTTAATTAATTGTAGTACGGTTTTTTGAGAATGTCTCAAGGAGCAAAGTATGCGGTCCAGAGACGGTCGCCAGCAGATTAAAGGAATCGGATAAAATATCAGCTGTCGCCGCTGTCCTTGCGGCTGCGCCACTCGCTTTGAGTGCTCATGTGCAGGCATTCACAGATTTGTTAAGTGGACGCTTGCTTATGAAAAACATTTTAGCGACTCAATTAAAAAGTGCACAGCGTGAATGCAAATCTACTGATTAATTAACAGAGTTTTTCAATTAACATTTATTGATACCGTAAATCAATATCGTCGCTGCAACAGTCTCCCTTCGAATATTCCACAATTTCTAGCCGGTGTCGATATATTTCGTGCGGTGTCCTCTATACGTCTTGAATTTTGAAAAGGAGTCTCTTGCAGGGGAAAAACAAAATACGTATGTTTAAAGCATTTTCTAATACGACATATTCACAGGTGGAGTCTGTTAGTCTGTTAAAGAAAGAACACTACAAATTTATTAAAATGCTAAACCATCCTTGAAAAGTGCAATCACTGGGGCTAAAATATAAAACAAATGTAGAATTCATATTCTTTATCTGTGTAAACGTCTCAAATTTTATTAACAATGCTTCCGCAAATACTAAGTGTGATAACCTGAGATGACGTTTACACCCCATCAAATTTCATGACATTATTGTTTACACAATATATATATGCTCCTTGTCCACCCACAATGAATGCCAACTTTTCCGTTTGTTGATTTTGTTAACAATGCAAAAACAATTTTCGTTTCATGAAGCAATTGTGAAAGTCTTGAAACTAAACATGGCAATCATAAATATCCAATCAAAAACTTCACACATTATAAACAAAATCTGCTTTCCGGAATGTCGGACAGCGGCGAGGATCTAGTTCAATGGAAAGAAAGTCACAAAGATATGTAATAAATTTAGCAACAAACGACTTTAGTAAAACCGATACGCACAACATCACGGATGTTGGGCCGGCCGGTGTGAAATAAATGCAAAATCACAGGAGGAACAAACGCGTGAGGCAAAGTTTTCAATAACAACAGAAAAAGAGTTGGTGGCTTGATTACGCCAACATACTTTGAAGCGAATGAATTATGGCAGAAATAAGCGGCCACAAAAGTCTGTTTAGACTGTGAGTTGCTGGATATGAATGCAGAGATAATGGACCATTCACAAAAATATGAACCGCGAGTGAAGTTACACTGAATATATTTGAAATTATGAAAGGGTTCGTTTATCGTTCTTTATGCAGTTTGATCATTGCGAAAATACATTCGACCCAGAATTTGTATCTTGCGATGCTATGTGTGATGCTGGATGGAAGTTGGTCGGATCCTGATGCATTTTTTCTGAATCTCGTTTTGAATTTACGTTTATTGTGCAGAAGAAGTGATGGTAATTAACAATTTTCGGGGAAGGCACAGCAAAGATCGCTTTAATCGGTCACTCAACAATACTTAAGTTTTGTCCAATATAAAAGTGGTAAAATTACATACCTACAATGAATAAGATAATTTTTTAATGAGGTTGCAGATTCTTCTTCGAATATTAAAAACGCCTTTCAGTTATCGAAACCGCACCCTTTTCTTGAACTCGACTTTTATTTACATATGGGTATATTAACTTTCTTGGCATTATTTTTTGATACATTACAATACAGGCCTTATTGTTCTTGTGCTTTCTGGCAAATTATCCACCTCCAATCTATCCAAAAACATTATCTAGTTTCATCATTGCAGTTGCTTCTCATGACGTGATTGATACTCGATCGCTGTACCGAAATTATTGCAAACCCGGCGAACATGTCTTAGTCTAATATTTTATGGCGCACAAAGACTATATTTCATTACAACAACCTCTCATTACAACTGAAATTACTGGTCTTAACAAAAAATCAATTTTCCCGTGGTGGTCAGATTTGGATCATTCTGCTACAAAACCATCCAAGAAGGAGAACAAAAAAAAATACACGTCACAAGTGCTGTTTTTTTCTTCTCGTTGGGAATTCATTAATGATCACAGCTTGCATAAACAAGACGGCTATAATCAAGTCATTTGTAATATATCACAGGCTTAAGGATATCAGGAAACAATTTTTCAGAGATTTATTCATAAAACAACGAAAAATTCGAAAATATTTTGCACGGTTCAAGATGAAGAGTGCCTTCAATTTTTACAGTGCAGTGTAGATTGTTCGAAGGGAGGCAGAGAAAAGGGGGCAGACTTCGGTGAAATCAATTCAGAATATGAAGTGCACTCGATGATTCTTAATCCCGAGGGACTCATGACAAGCATTTCACATTAGGAAGTGAAGATATCTCGGGGAAGACTTTTTTGGACGTCGACAGCCTCAGCAGTTTCCTTATTCCGTGAGTTGATCGAGAACGGCCCAAAATCTGGCGAAGCACTTAATTGAAAATCAACAAAAGATTCAACTGTTGTCCGCATTGAAAAAAAGGATGAGCACAAGTGCATGAGGTTTGGGGTGAAAGAGATAACGCAGAAAAACCGCTCCAGGGGCATGCAACGAACAAAAGCGGGAATGAAAAAAAAGGCAACAGTTAACGAAGAAACATAAAAATAAGTGTATGCAAATTTCGTTAATTGATTTAATTTACGTAACACATACAGGCGCGCCTAGAGTTCGCCTGATACCGCGGGGCGATGTCGGCAGGAATTTTCGCATTTTCTGCTCTTCGCGCATAAGAATTATTCCCGCAATCTGTCTTGATCTCGGGCGTTGCGAGTTTATCTCATCCATTTCGGAATTATGTACTTAACATATCTCATGGTATCCGTGGATAAGCCCTCAGGTATTGGGATGAGAGTGCTTGCCGAACTGCAGCTGCCCGCCCCTTCTACCTCTTGGTGCCTGATGAAGTCTTTAAGTTGGCCTCGAAACAAACGAAAAATCTGGTACCTCAAGGAAATACATGAAATATTGGGACAGGAGCAGTTTTGAAAGAATCCGCCTGCAATAACACGACAATTAAATTAACGAAAATAATTAACCACTGCACTTAATTACCCCCACACAAATTGAAGGAGGCTCAAGAGACACGATTTGTGGCTTCATTTGAGACCCTGATTTGTGTTTGGGCTTTCGGAACTCGTGTTTGATTCTGGAAGGCTGTGATTGAATCTCAGTTATTTAGACATTTTTATGGTTCTTATCAACGCTACCATCTTAAAGAATTGAGCAGGATCTCTGTCCTGGGTCCAGATATTACTTCGTAACGCTTTATGGAATAATTGGAAGGTGCCCGAAAGTGACCGTGAAATTTATGCGAGTAATTATGGGCCATATAACTCCAAAGTTTCGATTTGTAAAACCAGTTAGAAATATTGATGAAATCGGGCAACTCCGGCACAGCCTTGCCATATGAAACTGAGTCACGTACATCCAAAATTGTTTGACAAATGTAAAACAAGATTTGCACAAGAAATCAGAGTTCTTGGTCGATGTCAGAAATGTTTCACTAAAGGATCAGTTTAAGTAACAAATTGCAATTTCGAGGATTAGAGAAAGTAGTTTAAAAATTTTGCTAGAAAATCTTATATGTTGCTCATTAAAATATTTCCTTGATTTTCTCTATTTTTAGTTAAGAAAAGAATAAACAAGTTACCTGTGGGATTTTTTGGTGGTAATCTTATCCATAATATCCAACTTTTTTGCAGGCTAAACTAAATTGTTTGTAGGTATATATAATTCTGGTACTTGTTTCCAATGTGGTCTTTGATTAAATGTCGAAAGGGAAACAAAAAACAAATTGTGGAAGTAATTTAGATTCGATATCAACAATTTTTGATACGATGCCAGCTCGAGATAATTGTGGGCCGATGCTCTGATTGGTGCGGAGGGCAACCGACGGAAGGCAATAACTCGAGCACGGCAACAGGAAAAGGATCGTAATTGTAACCGTAAAACTTAAAAACCCCAACAACAGTGTCAGTGTCAGATGTCATATTCCGACGATCAACTCACTCCTGTGACAGAGCATTGACAGAAAAACGACCTTACAATATTAATTAGCCATTTCGTTTATTATTTATTTTTTCTTATATTTGTTTTTTGTTTCTTTGGTTTTTTTGCACGTAAGAAATCAACAGTTTACATGTTGTACGATCAGCCCTAGAACCACGTCCCCGGCTAATTGAAAGCGGAGTGGCGAGTAATTATAAGTCGTTGAAAACGGATCGCCACGACACAAGAGATTAATTGAAAGTCTCGGAGGACCGCTGCTGGTTCACAAATCAATATTACCCTGCTGTGAGAAACGACTTCGTATTTAATTAATTCGTGAACAAGTACAAGTGTAACCCCCGGATAATCGGAAACGTAATCGCGTTTCGCGGTGATATATGTCAGATATGGACGGGGGATTGTGGAGCGACGGCAGTGGGCCGCGTGTCACCACCAAAGGTGTGCGGTACGAGGATCGGTTTACTTACTGTGTTGTTTCAACAGCAAACAATTTACGATAACACCAAAATGATAAGGTGTATTACAGTCGCGAAATCTCATTACGCACAATTACAATCTGAACTTCCACATCTCCGACGAATTCTGTTTAATCTGCATGCACCAGCGATAAATAAACTCGAACGAAGACTTTCCATCTGCGGCTGTAAATTTGTAATAAATTTTGCAGACACGATCTCCACCTCTTGCGACTGCAATTGTGAAAGATGAAAAATTTTCTAGTGCAAATTTTCTGATTGAATTGTACGCGGAGGTCAATGGTGGTAGGAAGGGATGGTAGAAGGGCAAAGAGGGGACGCCAGAAATTGCCAATTGCAGCAAGTACGGGAAAACTAGTCTGCCGGAGGCACTGGTGACCAAATGGTCTCTATATCTATTGAAAGGTGCCCCATTGACAGAAGCGGTGTGGTGCTAACGCGGTATATCTTAAAGCTGTTTATAGAATAATATAATTAATAGTCTCGATGCCATTAAATTAAGTCATTTACTTCAAACGGGCAAATATTTCACCTAAATATAGTCAGAGCGAGTTTGCGGCGAACGCGACCAGTTTCCTTGCAAATCACATCCACAAATGGATTAGCGATTTCTCAGTTCAGATTATGCTAATGTTTATGATTGATGTAAATAATTTATTTGGATTGCTCTGAGATGCAGGCAGCAACAAAAGATTCAAGCAGGACAACAATTGCACTGATAAGATGTGTTATCATTCATGCATTAGGCAATACTTTTGCAAGGACTAAAGGAAAACTACTGTTATAGGTATACGATAAAAGAGAAGATAAACAAATAAAATGCCGCAACTTTGTTAACGGTGGATATTTATTTGGGCCGTTGGGCGACGCTCCGGCTGACCAGATAATGCCCGACGCTATCGGATTCGGAGGTGTTCTATTACCGTATAATAACCAAGAGGGATTGTACGCTTATTTGCGCAACTGTCCCTATATGGATCTAATAAATGCACTCAAGTTTAGTCGTACACTGTTTTTGCAAATTACTTCCATTTGGAGCAGAATTTGATCTAATTTCCACTTATGGTCGGAACACAACGAACATAATATCCGATTCATAAGACGATGTGACTTTGTCAATGTCCATTAACTGAAGACTTAATGAATCCTTAGAAATAAATGATTTCCACTTAACAGATAGGAATGTTAGAAATCGCAATTAGTAATTGTTTGAATATAAACATTTTTAAGGTTTGCTTTCGCTAAGGAATGTTGAAATATTCACAGTCAAGACGACAGTTTTGTTCCCGATTTTCACCTCATATTACATGCAAGAATTCCTTTAATAATGTCCCGGAACTGCAATCACCGTCCTCGCAGTAAACGAACGAAATCGAACCTCGAACAGGAATGTCATGTCAATAGCAAAATGCCTACAAGAGCAAAAAACAAAAGTACTGAAAAGGAAAATGGCATCGGTTCACAATGCACCAAACAATAGCCTTCGATGAGGTGAAGGAAAACAAACATATGACGGGGATGTGGGAGGGAGTTAGGAAGTGCATGTACAACAACAGACTTTCACATCTTTCACAATTTCTTATCTGCACTTAAAGAAAATGCCACAGTCCGGGTACAATCGTCCGGAAAAACTGAATACAATGCGATCCGACGAAACCAATGCAATAATTGAAAGGAATTATGATTGTGTGGCAGGAGTCGAAAGGGTGAACAGCAAGACATAGATGAATGCTTCTGGGCGATAAATCCTCTTTTTATTAATTTTCAAGCTGTACCCATAAATTATGTGGCTGCCTTGGAACTATTTAGAGGTCACCTGAAGCATGTAGCATTAATTAAGAATCAGATTTGTAGAGGCGAACTGAAAAACTTGAGACCTTATTAAATCCACTTATCTAGTTGGACAGGATAAGTGGCAGCAATCTTCCATCCGTGGCAACTGCCCGCCTGGGGTTTAGCGTAGGAAAGTGAAGACAGGTTAATGTCGGACACTGATATCTAGCTAGAAGCGAGAAGAAAATCCAAACTGAAAAGCTGTAAGGACCGTAGCATTCTTTCCTCATCCTGAAAAGGAAGAAATAACATAGAGCAATAAGACAATGAAATTGCAATCCATTCCCTCTGTGCTTCTTCTACGTGGTCAGACATCATCGTGTTGCCTCCGCTCCAAGGAGATATTACGTTCAAAAACTCGATAATTTCAAATAAGACCACTAGCCGTGGTCCAGCGGAGGCTGCAGAGCCTAGAGTACGAGAATAGTCCAAAGTGAATAAGAGAACAATAAACGTCCGATCTAGACGTGATGATATTAAACGCACAATTGTGCGCGCGTTGATACTTTTTTACCTTGCCTTACACTCGTGTACATATGTACGCAGATATCGAGAGGTTATCCAGTGTTAAGTTATAATATAAAAGATACGAGATGCACTGAATCCTTGAAGTCTGGTTCTGGTAAATTCACTTCTTATGAAAATCAAGAGTTCCAGTTTTGCGGAAAGTTGCGGTGAGAATCAGTTCATGTGTTACTATCACAGTTAATGAGGGATGCCAGGGTCAACGAAGATAATTTTTTTATTTCCTTTTTTCAATATGAAAGAAATGTTGCCTGTTCTATATGTTCTAATCGTACTGAAAAGCCATTTAGCAAGATTATCAACATTCATTTGACATTAGTCACCACATCTGCAAATGCGAAACTATTCGAAATGCAAAACATAATCGCAACACAATCGCAGTTCACAGACCTGCATATTACAAACAAATTAAAAGCTTCTGTCCTTTTAAACAAAGTTCATTTAAAATTCCGGCTCATAGCAATAAATTAGAAAATGCAAAAATGGGAATAAACGACAAATTTGCAACATGTGTACATTTCCACAGTTTTCAACAGTTGAAAGCCGCGCTCAAGTTTCCACTGAAGAAAAATGACTTCCAGTTGGGCAAAAAGGCCAATGATAGTTGGCCACGAATTTGTTTTCGACAGGGAACGCATGAATAGACGACCAAAATTAATTACACGAATGCCCCGAGAGTGTGAGAACTGTGATCTAATTGAATCCGGCCATTTATTCGAGCGAGCGGTCTGTTTTGCAGTATCCACCGCGTTAGTATGCTAATTTGGAGATATCATTAGACTCGCCATAATTTATCCCGTCCCATGGACGATCTATTAGCGCATGTCGAGACCAGACTAACACAACTCAGCAGAGGTTGTTAATTAGAAAATAAATTCCGCACTTAAATTCGGGTACGTACCCGAATGAACCCGGAGCGCATCTATGCGGGAATCCTCCGTGTAGAGGCCTTCGACATCGTGATCTCAAGTCGGAATGGTTCAAAGCTCTGACACCGATGACCAAGCGAAAATCCAAATCATTGCAGAGCGAATGGTTTTTCTATTATATTTTTTTTCTCTTTGTGAATGTCGACTTGAAAATTACAATTTTCGATATGCTTGACTAGTGCCTGAGAACAGTTAGCCGTGAACTCATCTAGAATTTTTCTGATACGTCACGCTCCTCATAGAACCCTTTATCAAGAACAGCAGAATAGATTCGACCAAGTCGCGGAAAATGGCGGAGGTAAACGTCTTTTAATGCATGAGAAGTGCGCGGCAAGTAGAATCGGAATCGTCACTGACTCAAAATGGAGGTGGTAAAATTGGATTTGGTGACCAGAGCGCCATTATATCAGTGCGGAGGCCTAAAGGTTAATGTTAGAGGAAATCGTGCCATTGTGGCCTTGGCTGCCATTGTCCCACGGCGGCTATGACTATCGGAAATAGCGTGACTTACTTAAAGGTGGCGCGGCCGAGCCCGGCAAAGACCGTAATTAAATTAGAATTATCAGTAGTTAGTCGAGAACATAAAATAATCACCCAACTGAGTAATAATTGATTTTCCCAATAAAAAGGCGAGGAACTCTAATTCAAAAATGCCGCGCATGCGCGCCCCATCGGTAGTACATTGAAGCCACGTCCCAGAATTTGCGCGCTGGGCTTGTCAACAAATAAAGACATCGTCTAACATGGCTAACACGGCTAACTATGTTCCGTTGCTAAGGCGAGTCTGGAATCTGGATCGCTGGATAGAACAGTTTCGATACAACATCGGTGATCGTTCGATATTCCTTTAAAGACCTCGTCAACGTTGGCGACGATTGACGAATTCAAACGCGGAATTTAAGCTATAGCCAGTAGCTTAGTTTTATCGGGCGAAATTCGCCACCAAAAGCATAATGGAAAACAGTTCACAAGTCCAAAGAAAGTCCGTTTGATGGCGTACGATCGCAGCCAAAAATAGATACATTTCCCAGGTGAACGCTTGTTTTAGGCCGCGTCGCGATGTCATGTTGGGCGGCGGGATATCAGAAACTCGTTAGACACTTTCCTGTTGCCTTTCAAGCGGCTGCAGCCGCCGTCTTGCACTCTGTCAACCACTCAATCCGGGATTTCAAATCTCCTGGCGCAGCAAATGCACAACATTGCATTTTAGCGTAGAAATAAATATGTTCCGAGCTATGTCAGTTGTCCGAATTGCGTCGTTTTTATGTGGAACACGATCGCGGATGAAAATTCGATTGGCCGAACACAGAAGTTTAGCGCTTGAAAATCAAGGATTTCGTATTGCAGCCGCAAGTTCATTTGTCAACTTGAATTGTCTAATACTTATAGAATTTTATATTAGTCACTATATGAATTCAATTCACGCATATTTAGGCTTGATTTTTTTGTGCACATCATAAATTTTTGTGTTCTGGCAAAACAAAAATAATTGATAAAATTTGTCAATAATTCCCGGAAAGTATGTGTACGTAATCAGAATCCTTTTATCTCGGGGAAATCAGTAAGGCAGATGTAGACAATAATTTCACACGTCCACCAAATATCGTCTTTTTTCGTATCCGGTTCGTTTCTTCCATTTTCGCAGGCTGGTCAGCGCCTGCAGGGGCAAAACAAGAGCAAAAGATGCAAAATAATTTCATAAGAATTCATGACACAAAACTCTTGCACTAAAGGCCACAAACAATGCACGAAAAAACTTCAAACCGTCTCAAAGACATCATCTACAGATATTATACATGACGGAATGTTGAAAAACAAGGTCCACCACCACCATTAAGCAGTCCTTCAGGTACGTCCTTTTGCTTTTGTCATCTTCGTCAACCTCATCACCACAATCGCACTATTTGCCTGCTAAATTTTGCTGCCGTAATAACGCGCGTTAACTTTCAATTTTATTCTGGACGCGTTGATTATTTCATTTTGCGCGGCCATGCTCCGGTAAACACGGCGCGATGAATATATCACGCGCAACCTTGGACTGCGCTGGCCCTTTATGCTCGCACAGAGCCTCTCAGGGCTTCTTCAATGGAACTCCTCAGGAAAAGGACCAAGAGTCCTTCAACCTGTATGGAGTTTTGTTTAAAGAAAAAAAATAAAAAAAAAAAACCAAACACAAAAGAGAAGTGGACGAAATAGTGGCGGCATCTACGATTGGGGATGTAGGGCGGGGGAGACTCATGCCGCCTTTCTGTATTTTTATTACCAAGCGTGTTAAGAACGATCGGTGTCCGGAGTCTGTTTCGTGGGAGGACATGCGGAAAAGGACATGCGGGGTGTTAAAAGTTTATTCCGGCCGAGCAAAAGTATTAGCACTTGATCATATTTCAAACATTTCTTAAGATTCTGACAATGAGTGGTCAAGACGTCTGCGCTGCATCGACAACAGATATTTACTGCTTCACTGGTGCGCTCAAAATTATGAAAGACGGCGCAGGTGCTCGTGACAAACGAATCTATGCAAAGCAGTTCTGCTTATCACAGGTCGTTCTTTACGACAATGCGAGACGTGACTCAGACTGAAGCATGCTAATTAGCATAACGTCTACAGCGGCTGCGTCATGATTTACCCTCGATTTTATGGGTTGAGTGGGTGGTAAAACGACAGCACTGCTCCTAATCTGTTTGTGGGATTAAACAAATTAGACCATGTGCAGACTCTGTTGAAAACAAAAACAAACAATTACGTATGACGAAGAAGAGGAAGACAACAGATTTGAAAATGGCAGAAATGTTAAATGAACAATTGAGATATTTTTTTGAGTGCATTGAGTTATTTTTAGATTGCAAATGTGACGACAAAGTTTAGACTAGAGTAAATCCTGCAGCCACTGAGGACAGAATTTTACTGTAACAAGATTTATGTGCAGAATTACAGAATTACTTTCAGAAAAGTTTTTCATCTTCATCTATAGCTAGCTTTTCGTAAAAACCAATTGGAAAAGATGCAAATCTTGTTAAGTGATTTTCCCCATGACATGTTCAATACTAACATTACCCATTCAGGAAGTGTTGGCTCTCATCCTCTGGCACTCTCTGGCATCTTGAAGTGTTTTGTAAAATTTCTGATAGATGTTCTCTGTCAGTCGCGATCAGTTTCACCGTCAGGCGAGAGTGTTGCACCAAGATCAGGACAATTTCCTTGGGTGACACATCCCAAACATTCTCGATCAGTGTCATCAACTTTTCAAGCACAATTCACGCCATGTTGTCCCCGCACATCCGCCACGTTAAAAATTAACTCACATTCCGACTAGGTACAAGAATTTTGCAAGCCCAGGCAGCATTCCTTATCGGCTACTCAGACTGCGCTGTAATCCATTCCGCGGCTCGCAATCTTTTCCAAACCCATGTTTACACTGATCGTTTTGTATTGGTTCAACGACACGTCTATTCTACGATTGACTGCACATTGTACGCGCAACCGCACTAGCGGGGTTGCTAACTGAAATTCCTGCAACTGGGGGCGGGCAGGGCACTTGGGACGTGACACTTCCCTTTCCGATGCATTTTTCAAACCTCATTTTTCCCTAACGGTATTTTATTCATGTATTTTCATTTGGTAATGTTCCACCTTGAATTTTCCGCGCTTCCTTCAGCCACCAACAAACTTCGCAAACTTTTCGATTTCATTTGAAACTTTTCCTGCGCAAGTCGCGGCCGCGGTCGGGTTCGGGTATCGCATGCCCACATAAGATGCGCGCGCATACAACTCAACGTGCGCCAATTTAACTCTCAGCCAGAGCTGCACTTTTGTTTTCTTTTGCATGCTCCTGTCTTGCAGAACATTTGCGGCTGTAGTTGAATGCAATTCGCGCGCACTTCATAGAACTACAGCCATGAAAATTATTCGTGCGAGATCAACTTTGAAAGTGAACCTGTATTTTTTCCTGGAGCACAATTCAATGGACAATTGTACTATTTACAGTTTCGTTTAAACTTTTGTGCAATAATCCATTCGGTGCAATGTCGGACAGTACTCGCGATTTTCGCGATTTTCGCTGCGAGTATTGTTCGGGAGCGATATCTCGATAGTGCACTACTAAACTTCAATGACTGGTGAAATTTGATAGCTAATTGTTCTCAACTAGGTCAGCGTTAGGAAATACTTTGACCAAATTTTATACCTCGTTTCTAGGTTCTCACGGATTTCGCTTTCAGATGATTTCTTCATTTTTCTTAACTTCAGAATGTTTTGCTTTCGATTGGGAGGTTCAAAAGGTTATGCAGCCAAAGGATCGACATTTAAATGTCAAATATGGAAGCTATGTAATCAAACAATTTTATCACACTAATCTGAAATTAATCCAACAAATAATTCAATTAATAGTGAATTAGGATAAAAAGTGTTCTTAAATGGCAAAATATTGCTTTTGTAAAAAAAAAAAGTTCGTCGCTTAAGTCTTTTGTTTTTCTCTCACATTATTACAGAGTTTCTTACTTAAAATTTCCTGGTTTAAATATCAAATACTCCTATAAAGCTAAACAATTAAGTTATCAGACAATTTTATGTAAATACGACACCCACAATGTTCATCAATTTCTTTACAATAATAATTTGCTGCAGTTCCGCCATTGTTTGCATTAACTTTGCATAAAAGTTTCTGATCTATAAATTTCTAAAGCCCTAGGATAGAAGACAGTATTGCGGGGATTTTATGCAATTCAGCAATAAATATAATCCTTGTTAATTTAATCCATTTGGAAATCCCTTTCATAATATTTCGAGGAAAATAAAATTCAAATGCGCATCGAAATTAATTTTCGTAGTCTTACTGAATGTTGTACACGAAAGTTTTAGCAGTCGAGGAATATGTTAACATATCCAAAAACATATGCTATGATTGGTGTCCTGAATGTGAAACCCGGAAGCGATATTTACCAGTAAATAAGCGCCACAACCGCTTTTCCTTAGTAACCGTGACAAAGTTTACTCACGCATAATATCCCTCGGTTGGCGTCATTCCTCCTGCATTGGACTCCGACAGGGAAGCGAACAACGTCTTAATGATTGCACAAAAATACCAAACTTGGTAGACTTTTGAAAGTATTTAGTCGAATCGCAATTGAATTGATTGCTGATGATTTGTAGTTAAGATGTAGGTAATTGGTTGTATGAAGTGAACGCGACGGGGGAAGGACATAGAGGGAGTCCCTACTGGACTATTTGATGAAAAGTTTTCATTTATGTGATGTTGCCGTCGTGCTGCTCCCGGGGACTGGTTTTCTTCGGAAAATTTGAAATGCAGAAATATGCATTTGCCCCGCGGAAATATTGAGTGTTGCACAGATCGTGAGCGAAATATCTCGCCGTGCGTATGCTCAACAAGTTAATTAGACTTTGTAGGTGCAAAGGTGGTTATTTTGTTAGCACTTATAGTAAGTTATGGTGCTTCAGGTTACTAATTTGCCGCCATCTCGATTATGGCAGTGGTTTTATCCTCTCGCTTATAACAAGATTGATGTGATAAAGATTTTTCCTAGCGGGTGCTGAATTTGTAAACACAGATCTGATTGGTAGATTGTTGTGCGAATGGTGCACAGCTTGAGGAAACCAATTCAAGCAATATTAACTTCCTGCACGCTGCTATTTCCGGCGATAAGAATATGATTAAAAGACTTTAAAGTTTAGTAATCCATTCCATTACACGATTTTATTAAATTTGAGACTGTATTGTATGTTTTCTATACAATAAACGTTGACTTTCTTGCAAGTAGAAAAACAATCCCTCAAATTGCACAACACTTCTGCAACGTGTGTTCCGAAAACATTTGTTCAATTTTGTTTATTTTGAAAAACATTTCAATAGAAATCAGAGATTAATGATGGCAATTCGAAGGCCCAACTTAAGGCTCGTGGCTTCAGTAAATTATTTAAATACAGAGGAAGCAATTGTTTCCAAGCAAGCAGCAGCGGCTTACTTCATTATGACATTCCCATCGCCTACTTTAATTTAGAAACGATTTAAGTTTATCGGTACGAGTGAATCAGCCAACCACGACTGGCCCAATTTCTTAGAGAAAACTTTGTAGGCAACTTGTGTACTCATGTCGAGATGGTTGCCGCGACAACCAGCCCAAGTAAGACATTCTTCTGCAAACATGTTTAATTAACATAGATTACTTCCTTTTCCCGAATTTCCCAATTTAATGATTCAATTTAGCTCGATGTCATAACATAGAGTTGAGCATTTCACCGAGAACACGACTTTGCAATTCGATTGCTGACTGCAATTGCCACTGCACCAAGGATTTCAATTTCGAGTTCTTCCACTTCAAATCAGTGCTGGGCTTGCAATTAGATGCATGAGAAGGTCGGTGACGGATGCGGCCTGCAATCCAGCGATTCTCGAATGTAGTTCAATAGACGCCGTAGAAAGCGAGTTTGGCGCGCAATCAAATTCAGTCATCAATTCCTCGGCAGCCACCGTAGAGGGGAAAAGTCATCGAATTGTCGTCATATCACCCTTCATCGGATACAAAGAAATCGAGATTTCGCCACCAGCCTTTCTCCTTGCAACTAGGACACGTGTTACGCTCGAAACTTCGGGGACAATTAAATTTCACCAAAAGCTCAAAATTGCGATGGTATCATCATGTATCAATTCGTTCTCTAAGAATGATATTCAAAAATATGCAGAAACCTGTCCCAGTCCTCCTCCCCTTCTGGTTGTTATGCTCGGGACGAGGTGCACGCCAACGTCAGACCGCGCCACATGGCATGCATATGTGAGGCTCGACATCCAACTTAAGACCCCAGAAAAGAACGCGGACGTACGTAAACGCGAACGGATCCGATCTGCAGAAATGTTTTATTTGGTGCGATCGATCGTGCCTGGAATGACCCAAAAGTGGTCGCGGCCAATTATTCAAAGTTTATTGATTATCGGCCTTCGATATGTTAAGTTGTCTGTTTTGCAAAGTGCCCCGAGATGATGATATACACGCAGAGGTGAGATGACCGGGCGGAATATCATCGCCATGCGAACGAGAGTTGTTTGCTGCCGGTGCAAGTTGACCAAGTCATCGTATGGAGTTGTTCGCATGAGTAATATAATGCAAATTTTTCCTATTATAGATGGTGAAAATTCAACGAAGTAAAACATTTTTTTACCTTGAATGACTTTAAAAAAATTCCGTACGAATTTTTTGCACTAGTAGACAATTTCTCTTTGTTTTGAATTGATTTGGAAAATCAAGTTTGTCGCCTAAGTTTTTTGTATTTATCCGAGAAAACCACTCAGGTTTAAGTCTTTGCTTTTATTTCAGGAAATTAAAATACGAACGGCCATCAAAGTAATGAGGATTTTTAAATTTCACGCTTCATTACGTCGTATGACTAATACGTTGAGATTCCCATGATTATATTATGTGGTTTTCTGCGGTATCAATAAACAGATACGCATATTAGCACTACCAGTGCTGTATTACGAAATCACAACAATTAACTTAATAAATGCATTAAAATTCTTAGTGTTTGTCTATAAAATTTTAATAACAGCAATAACTAGAGACAAACTGACTGATTTACGATTGGACTGGCCGACGATGCCATGCAATACGACTTCATTCTTGGGACACCGGCATCGAGGGCTGCCATTTGAACTCGTTGTTCGCGGATTCTGCGGTTTCCAAGTCATCAGCGATTCATGCATTCGAAAGTTCACCGCCGGACTCTGGAGTGGACCGGGGCTCCATCCCTATGCAGTCAGTGTGATCCCTTGCCTGGTGTCTGTCCACTCGCGACCACCGATTCCTCCTCTAGGTGGCGAATGCGACGGCCGGCCAAAGCTCGCCGCCATGCTGCCGCCTCGCTGACTGGTTTGGCAATCGGCGAATATTTGCAACAATAAAATATTTAAATGCATACAAAACGACTGTCATTTTCGATATTGCATGGGCTATTATTTTTATTTCTACGGCATGCGAGCAGCGGGCCCTTCACCTCTCTTTCCCCGGCGACGAGCTTAATGGCGCTGACATTTTCTGTCTTTTATTCCTGCTAAACTCTGGCGACATTTTATTATTTATGGAGCTGCGTTTCGACGACGGACGACGAGTGCACGAGGTCACATTTGGTTCATACGCAAGGAAAGTGAAAGTTGATTGATTTTTCGCGTTCTTTCTGGATGAATTGTCTTCAAGTCGAAACGCCGCAAGTTTTGATTCTTTGCTCGAATTTGGCTCACATTTTTGAAGTTGTATGAATTTCTTTCGTTTGTTAACATTTTAATATTATTCTATAATCTACTTATTAATATTAGCGACCCTAATATTTTTTGCTGGATTTTCAAATCTGGGTGGCTAGATTTCAAGATAACCTTTTCAAGTATTTTCCCAATAATGTACAATCTGTAAGTCATCTAAATTGTTTTAAACCTCTTCATCGATTTTGTAATTGTTAGTTTATTTGAAAGTAGTTTCACTCAAAACTTTTCCTCGATGCAATTAAATCAAGTAGCCAAGAAAAATTTCCGCATCCAAAAAGGTCGAAATGATCTAATGGTAAGACTTATGAAATCGTCAATCGATAAAAATTTTCGATCGTCCTTTCCGGCAGTTTTCTAATCAATTGCACTCTTCCCTGAACAAACAGTGTTCATTAAGCAATCGTCCGCCATTGGAAGTTTTCATCTACCGGATGCGATTCGTCCAAATCCTCTTATCTGGCGACCAGATCGAAACGAGCCAAAACCAACCGGCAAATCTAGCCGTATCTTGATTTATAATCGGCAATTAATAAGACTGACCGTTTTTAGATGTTCGCAGTGAAAGTGGTATCAGAGCGGCGCGCGCATCATTGCACCACGATCTCATCGCCGGGCGAGAATCAATCCTTGGCTTCGCGTAATCCACGCGGATGAAATTAATGGAAGCGACACGGGAAAGCAAGGAGACCGGGTCCACAGTCTGTTCCAGTGGCCCCGCCACAGGATTACAAAATCCACCTAATGGAATTTTCAAGTAGCGTACTGAAGGCGCGCGTGGTTAACCCGCTCTGGTCATGCGTTTTTTTTCGCGGCCCCATCTGACCACATTCAGAAACAATCTTCAGTGATATCCAAATCTCGCTGGCGACTGTCGTTTGTAGGTCTGTGGGTACTTGATCCACGGTAATCACTGGCGGGTTATGTTTCGTCGACCTCAGTGGGTGAACGGCTGTCTAGCTCCCATCTGCGATGCAAGTGGTCCACAATTGTGAGTCTGTCAAGCATATCCAGTTGGGGATAGCAGCAATACTCGAGAGCCGCACCGATTGCATGCAACCTGGATATGTGATGCCTGATCGATGCTCGTGCCCATTTGGCCTTTTGGTCTACCCCAACATAAAATGCGGCTATGAGTGATACAACCGTGATATGATTCTTATTTCGTTGTTTCAGCGGTTGATTAAATAATTTCACATGACATTTTGTGCACCCTCAAACGGATGAGGTAATCCAATTGCGTACTTCTCTTTCGTGTTTTTAATTTTCTTACCATATTCAGTTGATGTTTGCGCACAATTAGATGAAATAATGAAGTGTATCAACTTGAATAACAATGAACAATTTCTGATCGCCGTAATTATTGTTGAAATGTGTATCGAAATCAGCTTTTCTAGTGCCTTTCAATCGAGTACGGAAATCTGCTTATACAATGGAAAATTTACGAAAGAGACAATTTTTAGCGGGGAATATTTTCATTTGACATTTTTCGATGACATCCACAAGTGAATAATTGCGCGTTTTAAGAGTTGTACAATAAAATGCGCAGGAAGACCATGATCACTGCGATCAGATAATAATTGCGAGGATATAAAATATAAACTCATATTTCACTAAGTGTAAGAAATACTCGCAATCTTCATGGGGCCAATTTCTTAACTACAAGTCAAGTCGTTTGAGACGGAGCAAATTCAATTTGTTGAAATGCAACTGAGCACCAAGAAGATATTAGCCTTGGTGCAATCTTAAATAATTTGCATATGCAAAAGGCAACCAAAGCAGTTAATATTTATCGGCAGAGCAAATTGTCGCCTATAACCAAACCATGAAAACTATGAATGGTGGAAATTAGTCAATGTCCCTGAAATTATTGTCAATTTCTCTTCTCAATATAATCAAAGCATTAATTATTGCCATCTGAATTCCTTGGGGCCCATTGTCCGACCGGGACGCTCGTTGCACTTCGACGCCGTGCTCTAGGAGTGTACACAGCAAAGCCCGCGACAGGATACAAAAAACTAAAAGAAAAAGAACACAAAAAAAGAGAATTAAAATTCATTTCACCTTAAGTCAGCCATTTTCTAGGTGTTATTTATTTCTGTTAATGAATTTATTTATTCCTGGTGGTGCCGGAGCTAAATTGGCCATTTCCATATGGGCCTGATCCCGGCGACCCGCGAGTGTGTGTTTAATTAATGAAAATGAGCAAGAGAAAAATGATGTCAGAAATAAAAATGATTTTATCTATCAATCAAGCAAAGTAACGCAACGGAAAACCAATTCCCAACAGGGTGAATGGGCGGCATGGGGACACAGCCTCACTATTGGGGGCATGAGTTGGAGTTTTGGTGCTCAAACTCTGGGGATTTTTTCTCGCCACTCGCCGATCGTATCGCATTCGTTCGTCTGGAAATAGTAATGAAGTAACAAGTTTTCTGAGTACGTGGAAATTCAAACTATTCTCTTCGTTTTTTCGTCGACGAATTTCTTAATTATGTTGCATCGGAAGTGAACATTTTAATGAACGGTTTCTCACTTTAATCTTTTCCTCGGCCAATGGCTGCCAACAATTCAAAATGTTTCGTAACACATTGGAATTTGATCAATCTCATATGGATGCTGACATTCCTTCTTCGATTTCTTGTAAAAAAAATTCCAAATATTTTGGAAACATTGGAATTTTAGTAAATGTGATATGTTATGTTATTTATTCAAAAATGCCTTCGACAACAATATTTCAGATCCACTAATATCCCATAAAGTTGGAAACACTAAGTCAAAATTACTCGCATGGCCATAAGTACATACTTGCAACTAAACTTTAAAATCACTTATACACTATTTTATGCTTCATTGATTCTGTTTGTTTACTTTATAAGTACTTGTTTACAATAAACCGCCTTCTTTCGTATTTGTGAAAACCTCTCAATAATTCTGATTTTCGAATACCAATTAAATTTCCCCATTACAATCCCACATGCACCATAAATCATTTTCACAATTTTCTCATAACCATAAAATAGCTATTAACAATAAAAGTTCAACTGAAATAAGTGTGAGTCGAGATATAAAATGGTAATTTATGTAAATTGCAATAACATACCAACTTGAAATCCAAACATTGAATACCAATAAAATATTTCAAGAGGACATTTTTTATCAGATTCCATATTTTCCGTTGTGTATAATACTGCCAAATTAAAGGGACAAAATTTTGAAAACTAAGTGCGTTTCACGAAATAAAAATTGAACTAGACGATTATTTTCAATGGTGAACAAGTTTCGCTGTTTTGAGCGAACGTTGAAACTGATATCCTTTGCCAATAATTTCAGATTGGAACCCCGCAGAGTCACGTAAGGTGAT
The DNA here is from genome assembly GCA_963082835.1 of Leptogaster cylindrica. Taxonomy (NCBI): domain Eukaryota; kingdom Metazoa; phylum Arthropoda; class Insecta; order Diptera; family Asilidae; genus Leptogaster; species Leptogaster cylindrica. The sequence continues at coordinate 19,260,024 of OY720105.1, read as the reverse complement.
GATTGCACTGCAATAAAATTCAGGTTTTAGTTTAATACATTAGAGACTTTTTAGTCTGGGCAAATCATAAAACAAGAAATATGAGTAAATAAATGAAGTGCAATTTTACACAATAAATTTTGCGGCTTGAAGTTTCGCGTCTATTTGGAAACACCTTTTTGCAGGAAATGCATTTATAGTGGAATTTATTTTGAAAAAAATGTTAAGGAAATTCATAAAACATTTAAAGATTTGTGTTTTTAAATTTTATTCCATCAAGAATATTATGCAAAAGGACTCTAAAATTTAGAGTCGTTCAGTCGTTTAATATGGCGTTCAGTTTGTCCATTATTGCAGGCCATAAATAATTAGAACAAAATATAATTAGATGTAAAATCCATTATATGCCATCGAAGTCCTTTCCATCTCGTGTGGGATGCTGTTCGACAGTTTTATCCTGTAATATCAACCAAAAATTATTTTCTTCCATCGCATCCCCGTAATTTGCACAAGTTCTTGGATGATATTTCAAAACTGTGCCCACAGCATAGAATACCTGAAAGAAAGTCTTGTCATCGGATGCAGGCCTCCACAGTTGAAACTCTATCCTCATTAGAGTGCAGGCTTCGCTGCAATTTAGTAGCTAGCTGGAAAGTATATTCTCAATTTATTTCGTGCATCGAATGCTATTAAAATTATACTTTATCTCGTTATCACGTTATCCAATCGAGTGATCAACCCATACCGGCTGTAGGTAGTAGCGATAAAAATAAATTTCATTTTATTTCACGTCGATTTCGTTTCAAGGATTCTTAAGTTTTAGATAGGCTCCGACATCATCCAGCAGAGGCCCGAGGTGCGTTCTACACTATTTTACGCGTATGGTACCTGCCTACTACCCGCCATCCGCGCTATAGTAGAGTTATAATGTCTCAATTTATTTATGTTACCCGATATCCATTTTATGTAGTCTCATATTTTTTGTCCAGTACCAAGAGCCACAAAAATGTTGGGTGGATAATTGAGATTTTAAATTATTGTCAGTTGAAGACAACGTTTTACGCGAATCCTCAGCAGCCGGGAATGGCTATCGGGGGTAGATGTACCTGTGTACGGCACGGGCATAATAAGGTGAGCGCGATGAAGATTATTTACAAGAGCTTTACGAACATAATTTGCTTATTACACGTTTCGAGGCCATTCCATTAATATACGATACTACATGACTACCATGGGTCGTGGCTGGTTATCTCTCTTTAGGGCATATCTATTTAGCGAAGACTTACGATAGTGGAAAGTGGAGATACGACTCGAACTCGGCCAGTGCGGAAAACCACTTCGATAGCAAATCAGTGGCAAATTTTCAACGGGAAGGATGGCGATTTTCCACTTGATATCGGGCAACAAAAAAACGAGACTCTTGCAGAGATATCCAGATAAGCGACCGGATTTGCTGGGAGCACCACGAATTCCCGAGTGGGTTAACTCTCCGTGGACTGCAGTTGGGGCTATTTTCATGGAAATTTCAAAATTAGAATGCAAAGTGCTGGCGTATCGTGCCTCAATCAACGGATCCAGTATTAGGTCGATGTAAATCACACAATTGTATCAACAGAAATTCAAATGAAGACGAATGAATAGTCCTCGCTAGCGAAAAGTTCCAGGTTCTATTGAGCTCAGCCCGGTCAATCACTAAAATATATATTTTTGGTCGAGCTCCAAAATGCGCCCGCGCTTGGTAGAATTTTTACTTTGTCAAATTCTAAGCCGAATTAATTGCGTCCTGGGGACAAAGATTTAATCCGATTGCTTAGGACCCAGGGCACACCCCAGATTGTTGGTCGATGCCGATGGATGGAAGGGCTACATGATTTCTTGTCTAAATGTTTAATGAACTAGAAAGGAATCTATAATTGGCTCAAATCAATTATGCAACACTTTAAGTGTGGTGTGGATAGTGTGAAGTTACTTTTCATTGAATTTGATGGTTTGATTTTAAGCAAACATCTTCGTCAAAAATTTCAGTTTTCTGGCCAGATAAATAGAGGAACAACTATAAAACGATATCTTTTTATGTCCTAATAATGAATACATAGGCAGGTTAGGTACTTCATTTTTGTTTCTAACCACTTTTTCCAGGCGTTGCAAACACTAAAATAAACTCAATTTACCCTGCATTTAGGGCATAAAAGTGAAGAGATCAGGAAAACAACAATTAAACTGTTTGTGTCCGTTAAGGTATCGTTGTTTTTGGAACACGGTTTACAGCTTAATCAGGCGTGCAGCTCGGGTAACACAGTTTTAGCTTCTCATCTTTGCTCCGACTTAATGTAAAGTGAGCCTGCGGCGCGTAAATCACTGGGAAATCTAATTTGCATTGCCTTAACCCATGGAAATTCTGATTAATAGCGCAAGAAGCTAAAAATGGAAGCACGAATAGGCATGTGGGCCATTATATTGTATTGGGTTAATTAAAAATATGACCAAGACTTGGTTGGCCAATCGAAAGTTGTAATCACTGCTCGAGAGACTGGCAGCAATTCTGAACACTATACCGCGATGACAATTTACTTTAAAACCGATGCTGTGTTTATTTTTTGTGTATATTTATATAATAGATAGCAGCTTGGCATTTGTTGGTATTAAATGAAAACATTAAAACAATTCGTTCCAAATGCAGCTCTGATCCACTGAGGCATTACAGTGTAATAAAATATTTGGATTAGTTTAATGTTCCTTTCAAAATATGTTGGCAATACTATACGAAAATTAAAACTAGAAGGATTTGTTTTCCGAGAGTGTGTAGCCATGAATATAATTGTTTAGATGAACAAACTTCTATTTATGTGCATTTCAAATCTGTTTGCCAAGACAGTCTTCAAACAGTTTCTTCATGTCGAAACATAACAATAACTGGTACAACCAATTCCAATCTCTGCAAAATTTGTAAAACTAAAAGCAAATTAATTTTGATTTTATTGAGATTTCTCACTCCCACGTTCAAGAAAACTCCACATTTTGCGATATTTTTCCCAAGCTTCATTGTTAACCGGAAAATGCAAATTGCAAGGTGGATTCAAGATCACCGATTACAGCGGAGGATAATAATAAACGGTCTGCAAAATTATCAGTCATATTTGTATCGTTGTTTTGTTTTTTGTTTGTTATTTTATTCGATCGAAAATAATCGTGCCCTTCTTTTGCTTTCCAATCACTCAAATGGCAATGCATTGAGTGAGTTCGCAAAAGTCCACAGTTGAATCATTCAATAATGAAATTGTTGGTTCTTCTTCAACATTGACCGACCTACTTTTTGTGATTTTGCAATTAACGGAACTGCCAATATTATCCACTTTGAATTTTGGTTGCCAAATCACGCAGAAAGTATTAATTGGACGTGCGCATCGTAAAAAGTGTCAGATGCCTAAGAGAATTTTTATTGATAATCACAACCCTTTCAGAAGTATGTAAATAGCGTAAAATAAGTTTCTGTGATGATCAAACTAACTGTAATAGATACAGTTAATAGATACAGGATTTAAAAACACAAAATCTCATTACAAGAAGAAATTCATCTGTAATATTCATAGACATGTTTTCAATCGGGTAGAAACTTACAATTTAGTCCAGCAACGAAAACTGAGTACAAAAAATCCGGGCCTTGGGCAACTTTCTGTCATTACCAAACACTTTTGAACTCCGGAGTCCGGTCCTCTCAATCATTTTCCATCCCGTCCAGCGTCCTTCCTTCTAATGCCGCTAGAAGACAGCGCGGATTGGTCAATGGCAAAAAAATATTTCTTAGACGCCGCTCACTTTCTTAGCTGATTGTCCATCCATAGAAAACCGTGACGGATTTCTGGTTTTGTTAAACTCCTCAATTCCCGCGGAAACGAATTACGTACAAACCTCTTTCGGGTGTTTCGTGTTTTTCTTCTTCTTCTTAAGTCAACCGTTTTCGTAAGATGCTTTTTATCCGAGATCATAGTCAGTTGGTCTAACTGGTCATAGACTTTAGATAAAATGGAATCTGTTCTGCCTGCGATCCGAAACTGTACCATGAAAAATGTCGCCAGAGAATCAACTGATTACAATGACTAGCAGGTTAATTAAGAGCAAATGATATTAAGCGGTTGTTTAATGCTTGGCGGGAAATTTTTTGAACCTTGGACAAGGGCAGGAGGAATATAGGTCGGCTTATTAAAGTAAAATTCATTTTATAAATTATAACAAGTAAAACTGAGAGATAGTTTAAACACTTTAAAATTATTGACATTGTTTTTTTTCTTTCTCTTCTAGGTGAGTACCGAGATTCAGGACGACACAAAAGGAGATCACCGATCGCCATTCATGGAACAAGGCAGTTTGAATCGGATTTAATGCGACACTTGTCAGCATCCGTTGATTTCTATTTATAGCGAATTTCGCTGAATTCAATCTATTATCGAACACTTATCTACAATTTGTTTCTCTAAAGATCCAGCGCTCGTCGGTAATTAAAAATTCAAAGCGAACAGTTGCGTATGATCGTCCGTGACTAGAAAGTAAACTATAATTATGTGCAATGTTTTGCATGGCACTCGATTAAGCGCAATAACCTAACACTTGCCGGCGACCGAGCATCGCATCGTAAAAGAAAAGGCTTAATAGACTCGCTAACTCGTGCACAACCGTATAATACACGAGTTTATTGGCGATCAGGAAACCGGTGTGTAATTATTACTATTATTTAATAATCGTAAATGATAAGGATATGTGCCAAGCCAGGATGATCGCACCAGCATGGCCACGGTTGATCTTGCTGCATTCGAATCTGTCTGCATCTTCTGTGTTTCGTCGTCCTCGTTTATCGCTCTCAGTTGCAAGTTGTAACTTGTAAGTCGCGTTATGATGCAAAAAAATAAAACAGACAGACAGAAATATTGAACGAGTGGAGTTGAGTGGTGGAAAGGATTATTGCCCAGACACTTTTTGGTGTGTGAATTGTGCCTGCATTGGCAATGAAATGTCAGAAGTAAATTGCACAAAAATTTTCTGCAATGTTAATTGCTACCAATGAAAAAGGTGTGGTGACGATGACGATGTTTGATGGGTGGAGCACCGCCAATGAAGGGTTAAAACATTGCGAAAGGATCAGTATTCCTTGATTGATGAACATCCAGTTGCGAATTCCCTGTTCCAATTATCAGCACCGCACTAACAATTTTATGCGTTTGTAAATCGATTTTCCAAAACTTTTAATTATCCTTCGTAATTGGAAGAGATCTTTAAATGCTTTCGTATTCTAAACGAAATAATTTCGTCAGAGGGTCTAAAAACAATATTGCATAAAAGATGATGAGGAATTATTTTAAGACTATTGGCTTTAAGACATTGGCTTTCAAGACTATTTAATTGTCTTTTTAGGTAGTTAACTTTTTCGTATTCTTACATGAATAAAACTTTGAAGTTATTGTATATAAAATTGAAAACTTTGAAATTCTCATGTGAAGGGGCAACATACTTTAGTTGACTTAATTTTCAAATCTATTACACACAATTCCTCAAGTGAATCATTATGACTGAACTACATTTCTTGAGCTCAGATATTTACAACGTTTTATCCAAATCATCTAGTTAAATTGGATACGAAATTAGATACGTTTTAGAAACAAAGAAATCTTATTGGTTTCCTGTTTCCCATATTCAGACACAAAGAACTTAATTTATGATATGGTCATTGTTCGCGTTGCGAGTTTGTGAGGAATAAACAATAGTGGAAGTTTTATTATAATTAAACAATTGAATCGTATTGAGCGTCGTGCGCCCATTGAGAAATGCTTCATTATCCCAGAAAATTGTGCCTCGCCGTTTACAATTTTGAAGGACTCTTCAGTTTTACTAGCGATAATGATATCTACAGCTACTTATGCAAAAGGCACTCAATTGATTTCTTATAACACAGCAAAAATATAGTTTCCGATATTTATTAACAATTACAAGACACGATTTAAATAATGGCTTAATTACATTGCGTTAGTAGTCCCCGTTTCCCACCGCCAAACAATCTTCGGATGGGTAAATATTTTGTAAAATGCACTATGTGACTATGCGCAAAATATTTGAGAAATAAAGCAAAAATGCATTTTCTAACCACAACACGACTTAACAATGGCGAAAATTGCTCATGCGAGATGATATGTAACACAACACATGTAGGGAGCGGACCCACCATCAAGAAGAGGAGGAGATACCCACAGATAGGGAGTACGTGTGTACTTATAATCATAATCATAATAATATGTACGAAAAGAACAAATAAGTAATAAGAACTTCTGGTGTTACACGCACCCGTACCAAGATGCTGGTCTAGAGAGAAGGAAGGAACGAAAGTCGGCCGGTCCACAACACTTCTCTCAAACGAACAGACGACTCATGCGAGCCATGGCAGAAACCCTGAAAATCATTATGGTCAGCGGAAAGTTGTTGCACAAGAACTAAAATAAATAAAAATGAAAACTAAAAGAGTTAAAAAGAAACGCAAGACGACGATGAACAAGGAAGATTTAGAATACTCTGGAAAGTAGTGGGGCCCAAGAGGTGCTGAGAAAAAAACCAAGAACGTAAGACAAGGAGAGGCTTCCCTGAACATGGAAGTTGACCAGTTTGTGCGAGTTCGGCTGAAACATGGTCGTTCGTAGACTTCCTTCGCGGCCCGGGCCGAACCCGCAGCCACAACGATCCGGTCACGGCTGCGCAGAGCGGACGGACCCCGGGTGCGACGATGATGATCATGACATTGATGATCGACAAGACTGGTGCTGCCCCAAGAATTGAATGGCCGACTTAAAGTGTAGATGATATGATCATCACGGTGACGACTATCGGATGACGCGATAGGAATAATGCTGGGAAGAGGGCGGGCCTGATTGGAGTTCACTCCATTGGACAGATCGCTTTTTAATTTTACATACTTTATGGCCTGAATGTAGTGGTGTGGTGAATTTTTTTTTCATCCAGATCCACTAGTTGTGAGTGAGACTATAATTTCTATTAAAAGGGGCCAATGTCTCATTTATGTGGAGTGCTCCGGGCACAGACGCGGGACTCTTCTCGTTAAGTTGACAGAGATTTTAAGATGTTTACATGAGCCGCAGTTTTTGCTTTTCTCTTTCGCTGGTAATTATTTATGGATAACTTGGCGGACGGGAGAATAGACAAGTTCTGCATTCAAGGCAAAAATGGCTGCTCCATAAAAATGGAGGTTTGGTTGGCTCATTGGCTGGGAATTTTGGGTGAACTAAAGTGCTCTTCAAAAGAGAGGAATTTCTTCAATAAAATCTTTGGTTAATAAAATTAATATTACTATTTAAAACTTCATAATAGTCTAAAATATAGAAAAAACTGTTAAAGAGAAGTTCGACATCCGATAAGTTGTATTCATTTTCGTAAAAACTAAACACTTCTATAAGAATTTCTTTCTCAAGATGTACATTGTACATATATAGGTAGGTTTTATGCTAAATTCTGTGAACATATTTTTCATAGAATTGGAAAACATCTGATTCGAGTGTCACAGATCAAGCGCAGTTCTAAACAGTTACTGTTCCAGGTAGAGCAATCTTTTTCGAGGACCATGAGTAATTGCTTGAACCCTTGACATCAGATGAAGACAATGCACAAAGTTCCTAGAATACAATAGGCCCGCATTATATATCAATATTCAAATTTCCTTGTTTTAGCATCAACTGAAAAGCACGGATGCCATGAACTATGCGCACAGGTTAACCTTAGAAAACCCCGAACAAGTACTTACTCAAGATCGAGGAATCTTACCAATAAATAATCGAACTTGATAATCTATCATAGAGAATCAGACGAAGACAAGAATTTCTGGTCGAACTCCTTTTGTCTTTTGGCTCAGGGGCAAGAAGCCAATCGCTAAACACGAGAATCTATAGAAGAAGATACCGACGATTTCTGTGGTCTAAAGCGACAAGCAGATTTTGCCCCTCCTCCCCAGTTTTCCTCCCGCTTTCCCTTAAGATATTTTATTTTTTTTGTATTCTCATTACATGACCGCGCTCCATTCTAGCATTCTTGTCCTATTTTATTTGCTGGTTCAACATTGATTTTTTGTTTTTAATAAGAAAAAATTACGAAAATGAGAAAAAAAATTGTTTCATCTCTGGCGAATGGTTCCCTCATGTTTTCCGTTTGTTTTCCAGTCTGAAGCCCGCACAGCCGCCGCGGTATCCTTCTTTTACATACTTTTCGTGACAGAGCATGCCGTGCATTTTTCGCACGTAGGAATCACGAGGCGGAAAACTTTCTACTGCGGACTCATGCCCGGCAACGTCATCGCGATGTACGTCTTCCCTTGTTGACAGTATGCAAAGCAACGCGGAATATGAGCGTAGGCTACGTGCGAATTGTAGGGAATTTCGCGAATTATTCAAACTGAAGAGTGAGAGTATTTGATACAAGCGTTTTCCACGGACGGAATTTGGCCGCCACAACACCTGATCAAATCCAGGTAACTAGAGAAAGTTGCACAATTGCAACACGAGCAACGTGTCCTGCACTGAACAGACACTGTAATGCAAATTATTCCACTGCTTCCTTTTTCTGGACATTATTTGAGATGTACGTGGTGTTGCAGTTGTATTGTAGTATATTTCTCCTTTTGACTGTAATGGACATTAAAATGGCAGTGATATGAATTTATTTTGAATAGAAACACAGAAAATGTAATGAAAATATTCAAAAATGGACTTTAAATTAGCACGATCGATGAGTTCTGGAATCATGTCTTCAAGCAGACCAATTATACATTACAGATATGTAATGTACCTATATGTTAAAATATTAATATAATTAAAAGAGAAATAAATATTTAACAAAATTTACAAAATCGCCCGATTAAAATATTATTACTCTTCCAATTACAAAATATCCAAAATAAAGGAAATGCAATTGGAAAATATATTTACAACAAAAAAACCAAAATTAATGAATCTCACAAATTGTAGAATGATACAAAAATAACATGAAAATAGTTTGTTTGATCATATAAATCGCATGTTCTGATTGCGTGGGTTATCTCTAATTATGCCTGGAAACCAAGCGCTGTGAAATCCGAATATCTTCATAAAATTGCGACAATATGCTAATCAATTTATCAATACAATTAATTATCTCTTTTTACTCTTCCTTTGATATCACATTCACACTGTTACCGCTACAGTATAATGTTTCTATTCAAATTTATCAGCAAGTCACAAAACTTAGTTAACTATATCAAAAACATCTATAATAACGAATTCCGGAAATTTGTCCAGAAACTCATTATTTTCACTTTAATGGTGGATTTATAAAGTCCCTAAGCACAGGAAATGGGAATCAATGTGGTATAAATTAAGCGATTTATTGACGAAATCAAATATCAGAAGTTCAAGTTTATGACTATTATAATTAGCACTGAATCCATGTGGATGACGGACGACACTTCTGATTTCCTGTTGCCGTGCAGTCGCTGCTGTTTCGTTCTCTATAAAATACTGGGATAAGTATGATGTCCACGAGATGCCACTAAAAGCGTCTGTAGAAAAACACTACGACTACTTAAAGAAGCTTATTTTATTGGTGCCTTCATCTGTACGTTTTGTCCCTCGATTGGTATCACAAGAAAAATTAAACAAAAAAAAAACAGAAAAAATATTATGCGGCACTCGTTAGGAGATATCGCCAACGCCACAAGATTGTGTTGGAGTGTGAAGAAAAATGGTTCCTTGTTGTTCTTTTTACTGGCTTTTTGCGTGAATTTTTTTCATATTATTTTCGGTCGGACAATGTTTTTGTTCGTCGGGGCCCGATCGTCCACGTTTACTCCTTCCCTAGGCATTTTTTAATTCATTTGCCCATGGTGTTAAAAAGTATTAAATTTCAAAGATAATTTTAAAGCGTCGCTGTTTTATGCCTTTTTCACTTCGCCTGCTAGAGCCACACTGTACACACCTCATCCGTCCACCACATGCAGAGTAGCTTATCATTGACTCGAGATTCTCTCGATTTTAAAATGGCGGGATTTCGGACGAATACACAAATATAAGACCGAATATGCCTTTCATTGTCAAATAAATTCAAAAATTTACTGCCCTATTGGCTTTCCAGACGACAGTGTTCGGCTACACCTGAAAATTACAAAGTTTGGAGGAAATTTACCTTTTTATTCATACTTACATATTTTTTTATTTCACGCTACAGGGTGAATTTGTCCGTTCGGCAACATTATTACCCGCTCAGTTTCAAACTGTTGCGTTCTGATGGGAATTCCATCAAGTAATGGAATATATTGAGTTTCCTCTGCCAATGCCCAGGGGTGGACACCGACTCGCAAGAAGGCTCTGAGGTTGATTTCGAACTAGTTCGGGACTTTTCAAGCGGAAGACCACCATGACGAACGCCATCTTGTCTAATGGAGGAGTAGAAAAGTAGCACAAATCTTATTGTTTTTAAACTGGACGATAGACAAAACATGGCTAACACAGTTCTTGGAATTAATATCGTGTTGCAGCTGGAAAAATTGTTGTTGCAGGTTTGTCGGAAATCAGGGTTGTGCGAAGGATACACGTTTGATCCCGGAAATATCATATGACAGTGTCAGGGTGGAAGATTTTTAACGATAGGAGATTGTGAATTTAAATTTATTACATTTAAAAGTATTTGTTATCATATTACCAAGCTTCATATTGCTTTGTGAAAATTCTCGCATCATCATCGACGATCGAACGAGGCAAACGTATGAGCAATATGAGATATTCAAACTGATCACTCAGTTGCCATAATCCAGTTAAAAACTGCTGGCAAAGACTGATTATCGTGATAATAAAAACTAAAATTTCAATCGGTACAGCACATCATCAATCACAAAAGCGGTCACTGACCATAAAATTTTCTCAAGTATTCCCGTGAGCGATGTCCGCTCTGCTTTCCGGATATTGTGTTGCAAAACAACTAAAACACTTCCATTATTAAGAACAACAAAACCAAACCATAGTCATAATATCGGGAACACCAAGATTACCATTCAGGTGAATTCTTAGCACGTGTATTTGATCTCAAAACGAACAGGATCATTTGACCTAAACTCGATCAAATGTTCGTCCAAAAGTATAAAAAGCATATACAAAACGACGAGATGTGTAGAAAAAAAATACAATCCAAAATAAAATGCTGAGATTCTTCTCGTTCGTATTCCGGAACATGAGTCAATGTGACGGTTGGGTTTCGCGGTTCGCCCGACCGCACTAAATTGTTAATTGTCATGTTTTTCAGCTAATTTCCGAACAAAATTGTTCGTGATCGCGCATTAACAGAAGAGTAAAAGTTCCCTTCGAAAAGTACAGAACAGAAGATTTTAATAAATGTATAAATAAAGGCAGAGGACGAGAACAGCGATGGATGGCGTTGACTTTTTGATCGATGATCACTGATCATGCCTTGCAGGTTCCTGTTCTGCAATAACTTTAATATTTAACCAGCACTAGAGAACGAATTTAAGACAAACCTGGGCTGTAGAATAGTTTAGTGCTTGCATGATTGCGGCTCAATTCATGTTGTGAAAGAAAGTTCGTTCATTCTGTAGCAATGACTTAGAAAATGGAGGAAATCAAGGAAGACAAAATAAGTTAAAAATGCATTATCAAAATGCGATCAGATCTGTGTAGTTTTGTGATATAACTAGAAAGGAAAGTATTGTATAATTGGCTCGGAACAATTGTGGCATGAACGCTAAATGTAAGGCAGATTTAAAACATATAGTTTTGGTTTTTATACAGAAAAAACATTACTTAAAAAATTCTCCAAATAACCATATAACAAAAACTTTTCAATCGCAAAATGAGACATTTGTCTACTAGGTATATGTTATTAAAAAGGTATGTAAAACAAAAAGATTTTTGTTTCGTAAAATTTCTAGGTCGTTGAATACAACACCGCGTAAAAAAGTTTCGGGCAAATTGATTTTAATACACATATGTAGTGATAACAATGTTGAATGAAAGAAAGTTAAAATATAAATGCTCAGTGCACAAAATCAATATTTTTTGTAGCAAATGATTTCGAATTACCTATATGACAACACTAAGAATGTGTTGCCTGATTTTGCTTATTCTAGCTATAAGCGTTGTCTTGTTATCATCTGGTCAAAAAGACAGACAGACAGAAACATCCATAAAACGGTTTGTTTTCATCTCCCAAATGTTAAAAATTTTCTTTTTTATCACGTCGTTTTTTAAGGCGTTGTAAGCATTTGTTCACAATTAATATAGACTACATTACAGCTATTTGTAAGATATAAAAATTCACATTTCTAAATCATACGATCAGTGATTTTTCATACATTTGTTCTGGTGCATTTGGAAAATTCCGCTCGGCCTTTTTTTATAATATTTAAAGAACATCCATACTCCATCGTTCAAAGAAAGCGCTAAAATTGATAGGGTAAATTTTTCATTGTCGAGTGAAAAATCGTTGTCAATCGTTGAACGAAAGAAATACATATAACTGTTTTCAACTAGTTCTTCTTTGCCATCATTCCGGGGCGTTTCAATTAATCATGTTTAAAAAGCCGATACTTTGCAAGTGCTGGTGCAATTTATCAACTCCTTAATCCCATTGAGCTCTGTACATTTCTATATATTTCTAACTTACAGCGCAGCCGCTTGAACGGTTCTCGAAGTGCGACACCAACCACTGTGACGTGTTCCACAACTTTCATATTTCATGCCTAAACTGAACCTATTTAACAGTCGTAAACCATCTCCAATACGATCCTGTGTCGAAAAAAAGATACACTCAATAGTTTCTTCCGAGTTGAACGTTACCGAGCAATATGCCTACATTCAGAATCAGCTTAAGTAAATATTTCCATTTTGAAGTTGTTATCAAATATTTCCGTTGTATTTGTTTCTTCTATCCCAGAAGTTTCCGCCTCCAATGCATTTAACACTCGAACGGAATTTGACTTCCCGGGGAACACATAGAAAAATAAAAACGGCGAAACGAAAAAGAAAAAATAACTCGTTAAGTACACCTCTTTAGTGCCATCGAATGGAATGGAATTTTTGAATGTGTCTCCGTTGATGATGATTGGAAGAAAATTTGCATTTTTTAGTAATTTTCAGGTTGAGTTTTCAACTTCTTTGATTGCTGTTGGACAGTGTTAAGCATCCACATTCTAGTGGTTAACACATTGAATTAGCAGTGTCAAACACCTTAAAATTATTAAAAAAGATATCTTTTTATTCAGCATTGGTTGGTTATTTTTATTTTATTTACCATCCACTACCTCTTTTGAGTTTTATTGATACTTTCACAGTGCCATTTTTGGTGGAGCACAGAACGAAAGACTTAAGCGACGAACTTGAAATTCCAACGGATGGCATTTATTCTATCACAGCTTGGCGAATGTGTTTGCTATTTTATAGAGAGAAATACATATTGCGTTAATTGATCTATCATTTGTCTCATCACTGAATTTTGCACTCTCTTTTATTCTTATTTTTTTAATATGGTGTGAACGAAAACAAAACGGATTTGGCGGAAAGAAAACTATCATTTATTTTACGGCATAATCACCTGATTAAATTCAGTTCCACTTAATTATTAATTTATTCTTTTCTTTATGATTCCACTTGTTTTTGTTTTTCAATTTGCCTTGGAATTTAGGTTCCCAAAGTCAACAAAAAGGAAAGAGATTCGTTCGAATGCAATAAAATTTTTGTGTTTTAAGTGCAAGAAATCTTATTTTATTGTAGTGTTCTAGTGTGGTTATAAACAAATGAATTCATAAACGATTTCATTTAAAGCGGTAAATCAATGTTTTTTTTATATGTTCCGAACTTATTTGGTTTTTTGTAAATTTCAGAATTCATCTCACTTTTCAGTTTCATTTGCGTTCAAAGTACCAATTATAATATCCTGAAGTTTCCGTAGAATGAGCACGTTACACGTTTCAAATGCTCATTTGCGTACAGTTCTAACCAAGTTGTGGTTCAGTGACCGACTAATGCACATCCAGATCTCTCCAGACCTGGAATTTAAAAGAGACAAGTAGAGTTCTGAAAATATCTGGGGGAAGACAAACAAAACAGCTTCATTGAAAGTGATTTGTAAGATTTGTTGTGCCATAAAACGCGGTAACATTGTAAATATACTTCTTCATCACATTCTACACCTTTGCTCCCCGTGATGCAGCGACCAACTGCAGTTTTAATTACTAAAACAATAAACGCGAGAATTGTAACAATATCTCATTCAGTTAGACCCATGTCATTCCACTAACAATGTAATAAAATCCTGAAGTTACAACATTTATCTGTGGCTTTTATCCAGTTGGAGGTGCTCATTTGAATCTTTTGTTGCTTCTGCTATTGGTCAGGGCCATTCGGACAGAATTGTGTATCAGTTGTGCGTGACTATCTTCGGAGGAACTCTGAATATCTCGCTGGACGATGATATTTTGATCTGGGCTAGCCCCTTGCTCTTACTAGCCACCCGAAGGGTCTATCAATTTTATGCTATTTATCCAATCTGATAAAGCAATACATCAACGGAGTTAGACGAAGAAGTTTGCTCGTGATGAACACTAAAAACTGTTCCGAATGGAGGATATAATTATAAAGTGATTTTCTGGTCAAGTTGGTTTATCTACTTTGAAAATGTTGGTCATTTGCATCACGAAGTGCTGTCCAAAGAATACACGCAAATATCACCTGTCGTTATCAGTTGCCTTTAACCTAGAACACAAAGACCAAAATTCGCTGAAAGAAATTAAGAACGGCCGTCATAACGCCATGTGTCAGATGGTTTTAGGAAATGTGTCACAAAACTGGCCAGAGTCCCTTGTTTGGGACCAGCAAATGAAGGAAACCGACATCGGTAGTCGGCGAGGTGTTTAATTAAAAAATTCTTCAGCACTCACGACTTCATTTGTTTCCAGCTGCTGTTTTCCCACCACAGTACCTCTGCACACATCGAAAGCAAAATAAATAAAAATCACGATTTTGTGTTAATTTTGTAAAAGGTAACAAAAATACGCAACAACAAAAACCAAAAAAAAAAAAATAAAACGATGAACAATTTAAAAAAATATGTGTAAGAAACAAGAAGAAATTCTTGCGAAATGGCCACCGGCATAGAAGGGTTCCATTGTTCAGCCACTTGGACGAAGGTCTGACAAAATACGACCCCAAGTTCAAGGTGAACGCCATACTCGGGAATAAGTCTTCCTACTTTGAGGTTCGCCCCCGACCGCGCAGTTGACAAATTCAATTTTCACTTTCGACTTTGTTTGCGAATTGACCGCGTTGTGCGATTTCGCACGGCCAATGACCAGGACATGCCACGGGAATGCCTCCTACTTGTCATTAAGCCCTGCGCTGGCGAGCTGCCCGGACGGCATCTGCAATAAAAGCCAGCTCCGCCGTGGGGAATTGCTCACCACCTCGTTCCACAATGTGGGAAAATTGCGGTTTTAATTATCATCTTACGCGCGCGAATTTCTCGCCTTTTTTTAATTCCAGTTTGTCTTGGAGTCGGCATTTGCGGTCAGCAAGTGTAATTGGCCGCATAATTAATTGCGCTCTTTCGACTATTTTTTACTACACCGACCTCAAGCGGATGCGCAAGTCTTTTGTCAACGTCTCGTTTTCTTCTAATGGCTTAAAGCTATAGTCCTGGACATGTGCTCTGTCTTGATGGAAAGATATAATATGTGCCATGACCACCTTCTGAAAACCGTGCAAGCGTGCCGTAACTAAAAAATAATAATAATAAATTTTATGCAAAATTAAATACCATGAGGATACAGAATCTTGTGATTCAAAGTAGTTTCTTAAAATATCCATATCCAAAAATTAATTTTTTTTTTTCAAATTTGATACTAAGTCACATTTTGATTAATTTCTTTATTGTCATAACAATATTTACCAGTTGCAGCCCCATTTTGGTTGAACACTTTTTCCACGTATTTCTTATGCCCGTCATTATTTGTTTTGCATTTTATTTTATGAAATACCTACATAAAAACGGTCGGGGGAAAAATGTTTTGATTGATAGACCAATTAAAGCGTAAAACTTTACTTGTGCAAATTGGTGTGGTTTCTAAACTGCACACAATCGTCTTCGTTGCAACTCAAACAAACATTAAAATAGCTATCAACATTATCAAAATGCAGCATTTACGGTGTCACGGTGCTGCTCGAGGTAAGATGAACATGAAGTGGAAGAGGACCATCACACTGCGGTGGTATTAATTTATGAAATTCCCTTAATTTTATTGTTTATTGGGTTGCTGCGAGAAAAGGAGAACGTTGAGGTTTTAAAGTGAATATGACGATCGTAAAACGGTGGCCGTAAATTTTGTACTTGATTTGCATTCAGAAAGAATGTCGTTAATTCCAAATCGAAGGGGAAAAATTAAATCATAACAGCAGCCATATCACTTGATTTGAGTAGAAAATGTTGGAAATTTAAAACGATTTCGTGCGTGTATGGGCCGTGAACCGAGCCTAGATCGATTCTCGTGGACCCATTAAATGAAACACCACATCACCTACATGCAGATGAGCCGCCAAAGCAGATTACCTCAGTATTAGAAAAAGGACATAAAATTGATCGTAAACTTCTCGATGATTTATTGATTTTACATTTTACCGAGCACTGTGGAATTGAAAAAAAAATAAGAAAAATAAAACCAACAAATACCGACTGTTATTGCCGGTGCATGTGGCGGACGAAAACTGGTGACCACTTTCCTGAAGTCTAGCCATTGGCGCATACACACCTTCCCATCGGTCTCCGGTCCTCTGCGCTTGACGCTCTCCATAATTACAATCGCACTCACCGAATCTCGTCCGTCTCCCCTTCCCTCTTTCATCGTAATTTATTTCAAATCCATACTATCCTAACACATCGACATTATATGCAAATCGAATCCCTCGACCTTCTAAGTCCGCTCAGTTTTTGCGTCTGCGCGTCTAACGACTGTTCGCGTCGAAAAACGAGCAACGCACAGCACTATTACATGATCTGAATAACTAATAGAACACATTTGTTAGATTGTCCAGATAATTTCGCTCAGGGCCCTTCAACAAAAGGACGGAATGCTGGAGAGTTCATCGATGAAATTGCATATTGCGACCTCTTTATCCTTTTTTAGTAGTCCCTGTCTGTCTTAGTTAATTTTTTTGTTTTCCGCACTGATGCAACATGGAAAATTGCTCCGCGATTTCGTTCAATTAAAATTGGATGCAAAACCGCTTATCAATTCATTTCGCACAGTTCCTGCGGCCGCAGTTCGCCCAGTATGGATCTGGCAGGTTGTTAAATTTGAATTCAATCTTGCGTGAGAAGATGCCAGGAACTTACTGTTTATGAAGGATCGCGTTTCTTTTTCGGAATGGACCTCAATCAACAACTATAATTTTCTATTCGAGGGGAAAGCGGCCCTGTGAGATCTTTTACACAATTTTCGAATAGGTATATTTAATAAGTATTGGTTTTCAGTTTTTCTCGTTTATTAATCAACAATATTTTTTGTCCTGTTAATTGTTATATGATTTAAGAGCAACTAATTATTGTCTGAAACAACATTGGATTAAGGATTAATGTGCAAAAACTCAATTTTTGTGAATTATAAACTATGAATTTTTTTCCAGACAATATTAATCCTTTTCATTCGTGCAAAATAAAATTCGAACAAATACCTTTAAAAAACAATAACGTCCATAATATCCTTAAAGGAGAAGAGTTGTATTTAATTTAATAATTCTGGAACGCCCAAATCTAATGCAACATTTTGGGGCAATATTTCCAATTTTGTAGTGTCGTTTTCTTCGTCCTCATAAATATATGTTCAAGATGAACCGTTAATTTTTCAATTTTTTCGTTATAAGGTAATTTCTATAATTTCACCATAAATTATATTATGGATTTATGAGACGGCGAAGTAAAATTGTTTCACAACGTTAACATCGGATTTCCTCAAACAAAATTCACATCATTCCTTTTGTGTGGAGTTGTAAATATAACCAATCCAAATAGTTTAAATCTTAGTTACTATTCAAATGCTTATATCTTTGGCTATCGTAAGCAATTGAAAAAGCAACCGTTTGAGTTGGGAATATTCCTCAGGTAATACCAATTTGGAAACTGCACAAAAGTTTATAGTCCTGCTGCAGTACTTTTCATTTCTTTAAAATTGCTTAGAAGTGTATTTTCATATTCATCAATTCCGTGTGAAGGGGGATTAGGTTTCTGTAGCCACCACTTGCCAACTAAATTCTCTAAACAGGCATGAAGGTCTGCAGGAAGCGTTATGGCTCATGTTGGCGGTGAACATATAGTATTTTATGCGAACAATAATAATTATAAAATAGGGTCTTCAGCATGCACTGGAAGTAAAGGTATTTGAACGGATGTTAATGGATTCTTAACCCTTCCGCGAAATGAATTCATTGTACTTGGCATACACTTGCACTCCTCCAAGACCTATTCATCATTTTGTGTGGCAGTTTAAAGGAGTTCGCACTTTTTTTTTGTCTACCTTTCGCTGACATTAAGTGTCAAGATTTCTATTTTCCATGGAATTTCGCGAAACCAAATAGAGATTCTATGACCAATGTAGTAAACTTGGTCAGGAGCATAAATAGAGAACTACAACAGCGAAAAAAAGAAAAAAAATAATAATAGAGAATAAATTTCCTCTTGGATTGCGGTTAATGCTTTTGAGATAGTTCTCCAACTCATATTTATGGCCGCAGTAAAATTAAGAAGAAACAATTTTTCTTAGTCTTCATTTGCATCAGTTTTTTTTGCCACAGCGAACTCGTACTCCTCTTATTTTTGACACAAGCGATCTGGCATCTTGTAACTGACGTACACATCTTAGATGTACTTTACTTGACGCTTTATTGTCAGGCCATCCGTAAAAGTAGTATTGGCGCACTGTCCGGCTACTCGCTGTCCACGGACATAGGCTATTGTGGCATATAAAGTAATTAAGTGGCTTTTTTTGTCCTCCTTACATTCAAGAATATTTCAGACTAATTAGGCTGTAGATCTAACCGAAAGACTATTGCTTCCAAGAAAGGCCAGCTGCTGGGGGTCAGCTGTTCTTTCGAATCAGTGCTTTTTGTCAAACACGTTTCACCGAGCGAGGGTCACTCGAAAATCACCGGGACCCACATTACATTTTTTTATGATTAATTGAATTCCATATGCAGTCAGAATGTTGCCAACGATTGTTGCTTCCTCAAAATTCAGACTCCATGTCAAAATGGTTGCACTCGACGTTCAAGCACTGGTTTTAGTTGCAGATGGCTCATAATTTTTAATTTTTATCGTAACCCTCCTGACTTGAGGCCCTGTCACGGGATCACAAGTCAGAAACAAACAGTTTTAAAATATTATTCGTGCGAAGAAATTAACCTTTTCCAGCATTCCCCACGACTGCTGATTGTGAGAGCAGTCATCGAAAAAATGCCGGTTGGCCACTTGTTGGACCCATCACCGGTGAAATACTTACCTTGGCAGGTTAGCGGGGCTGGCTGTCCATGGCTTATGGTCATTATCCCTTTGGGGAAAAAAGTGTTTTGAATAAATTAATCATTTGAAAATCCATCAAATTTTATTTTTATCGATTGTTCTGTATGCAAATGAATCGCTTTTACACGTGATGGTGGAAATGATTCGCGGCTTTTCAACTGTGGCTATACGACTGAAGCTGCCAAAATTACTAGAGCTTAGGAGATCTGTCGATAGCATAAGAAATTGAATTTATGACCACTTGCACTGCAGTAAATACGCCATGAATAGACCTCAAAGGGGCATTTATCAATTTTAATAGATACGGAATTTGTTTGCGTGCCTCAGACCGCTCCTTTGTTTGCTTTCATCTAATAAAGTCAGCCTGACGCCGCCGTATCCATTTCCATGCAGCTATTCCCTCACTTTCGGGAACTGTCCAAAGAAAAGTTCGTTCGTCGGTGGAAACAGTTTTTTTTTAACCATTCACTGCATGAATTATTTAGCGCCGTATAATCAAAAGTTTGTTGCCTTTGCACTAATCGATTCCCAAATACCATTTGTTGTATTAAGAGATAACTGTTGGTTTTTAACGCTTTCCGTATCTTTTTGTTTTCATTGAATTTCAAAGCATAAAGAATTTATTGTGCATGAAATTAGTATCAATTTGTACGTTATATATAATATTTTGTTCTCATTCATTGTTATAATGGTTCTTTCTTTTGTTATTAAAACTGCTTGACCACAAGTTTCTAATTGTCGATTTGAAATATTCAAAGGGTTTTTTTTTTCAAGTACCTAGTAAGGGAGTTTTTTGTTTAAAATATTAAAATTTTGAAAACAATTCTCTGTAAACAAAACATATTGTTGAATATCTCCGAATTTCTGTCACAGCACTGTGTGGTCCTAAATAATATAATCTTATCTGCGAAAAATGGCAGTGTCATCGTAAAATATTTTGATAAAAATCTGCAACTGTAAGCAATCGAAGGTGCAATTGTAGCACCTGAGAAACACCTCAAGCATCTGACCTCGCAGCCGGGATTGTCTTCAATACTTCGGTCGTAAAGCATTCCTCTACGGCACAAATAAAATCCTCTGCACTTTGTATCACAAATGCTGAGACCGATCTCAAGGTATGCATCCGACGTCCGACGGTGGAAACACCGCAGAACACTTCAGCGAACACGAAATCCGCTCGCGAACGCGCATCATCCGTTCAAACACCCCTCCGTGCGGGATCCACACTCCACAGTGCAGTGCCTGGGAGCAGGTGGGCGGACTTCGCATATCACTCCTTTACCTGCTGAGCTCTGGTAATTCTTTAAAATTTCTCATTTTATTCAATTTCTGGGTCTGATCATTTGCAATTTGCCCTTTCTCCGGCACTCGGCGGCGGCGACGATGATCCAGAGCGTCCCTCTTCCTGGCCGGTGGACCGCGATGACGGCTGAAGACTTTCGTTAAGAGGTAAAACGCAAATAGTATTTTAATGATAAACGCTGCACTGGTGCGTTCGACTTGCTTGCTTTGGATGTGCTCGCAATATCAACGCGCAGATCTGCTCTGTGTATTTATCTGGAGATCCATCACTCGTCTAATGACCGAGCATCTTCAAGTGCGCGACCAAATGACCGGTCATGTCTCACACAGGGCAACAAACCGTCTGTCTGTCTGGGAGCAGATTGGAAAATTATTGCCGGCCGGACACAGGAATCATTGCCTGAGAAACATTGATTATTTTTCGCCAGTCCTTGCCCTTGTTTTTGGCTGCCTCTTCGGCGGGATCCCGTCAAGATATGCCTCCATTTTGGTTACGCTATTAATCATTTTCGACACACATAATCGATTACGAACTGTTGTGACAGTTCTCGACAGTTAACCCTTCATTCGAACTGTAAAAATCACCGGCAACTTATCGAACTCCCCCTCAGCGATACCGTTCCGCCCAATTAATGGCAATTTTAGATAAATGAGCTGCAGTGACGCGTAATGAAACGATTTCCCCTAAAATCTGTAATTTTCAGCTGAGTTAAGCTCTCAACGGGGATAACGTAATACCCGGACATTAATCACGAAATTATTTCCTGGACTCCCTTAAACTTGTTATGAAATAATTTAAAAATAGCCCGGACGTAAAGATACAAATGAATGGCCCGTCGCATCCTGGGCACTGAACTATACTACAGCACGGCATCCAATCAAGAGCAATCTCCTGCAATAAAATTAAACAATGAAAAATGTTGCGTGATCACATCTGACATGACACAAATATCGAATGAAGGGCCACGATCTGCAGGACTGGAAACGGGAATGCGGGAACGCCGGTTAATGGGCAACATCGCCTGGAAAGATGAGCAAGTGGACGGAAAGGACCAAAGAAGCAGACCAGCAACGAAAAAAAAATAATCAAAAACGAAACAAAAATTGAGACAAAAAGAAAATTCACGATATAAGGGCGATCACGATCAAAATCGATCGATTTGAAAATTGAACCCTATGGGGGTCAAGAAATATGTGCGCACCGATACCGATGTATCTCTTCGCGTTTTCTTGAAGTAGCTATTCCCGGGCTACCCTCCGCGAAAGAGGATAAAAGTAAACATTTATCATGGACCAAGGAGACGAGTAAATCAAAATTACATACAAGTATGCAAACGCCGAGGCATTCGTGCGTAACCCGATTGATTAATCGCGTATTTAAATTAAAATGGGCAAATAATTGTCCGCCTCGCCTCCTCCACCTGGGGGTGAAGGAAGCACAAAGATCGAAAATTACTGTTTGACTTTCCCAGTTTTAACAAGTTTTCTGGACGTTTCCCACTGAACGGAGACTTTCCATTCCCGCGTATGCAAGCGTCCCCTGGAGTGATATCGAAATCCTGCATAAATCCACCGTAATTGATGCACCGCGGTACAAGTGAAATTTTTGTCCGCGAAGCTGATTCGATGCTCCCAGCTTTGTGCAATCAATGCTAAACAATTGACAGCATTGCAACACGGTGTCCAACTAATGTCAATTGTGGTAGTGGTAGTCAACTGAGAGTGGATGACGATGTAAGGATTTTAATAACCACCGCCTCCGGCTGTAGTCAACTGTTCAATATTCAAACCCTAAAGATGCAAAACAGCAATTTTATATATATAGTATTAATGAAGGTCGATTTATTTTCGCAAGCCAATGATTATTGTCAATAGCGATTTGGTTGCTATCGAATATGGATGAAGTAAACTAAAAGATCTTGTGTTGAGTTCTTTTTTTTTTTTAGATAAGCAAAGTAACGGTATCTCGGATACTAAAACAAAAAGTCCTTTTTCCACATGCTCACTTTTGGACTGAGTGGACAAAATTCTTCTCTTATAAATCCCTCTTGGCGTTTGCATTTTCCTTGATTTATAATATATGTTTTTCGGCAGCTTCAATTACCATATAAAAATTCATGAATTTAAGTACCTAATTGGCCCGATCTAAAACCCATAATTTATGAAATCAATGAGTTTTTGCCCAGGGAATATTTTGCAAATTGCAGTGTTATACAGAATGATTAAATTATTGAAAGTTTTATTTTAGACGCATCCTCAATCGACACGTGCAGCACGCATGCAGATGTGTATACGTAAATAGTGTCCTTTGTGCCAGTTTGCAGATAATTGGGAACTTCCTGAATGCCTACCATTATCGCTGGCAGATGTCAAATAAATATTTGCATTCAACGGACAACCCAGTACAATGAAAAATCTCAAAAAGCGGCTACCATTTTGTATTATTTCTGACATCTTCATCGGAAGGATTGCTTGGCAAATTTCACAAGAACTAAATCATATTTGAAAGATGCATTTGGCACCCAACAATTAGCCTTATTAAAAATGGTAGTCGGCACTTGTGGCTGGCCGCAGACAACACTTCATTATTTTAATACACTAAGCACGCATTCCTCGGCATCCTTTCTACTTTGATTAATATGTTTCAAGGTGTTTACAGAAAATCACATTTTATCTGAAAATAAATTTGCAGAAAGAGGTTGCAAAGTAACAGTTCAGTGTCTTATATCTGACCGAAAATTATAATTTTCATCAAAATCAAATGAGAATGGCAATCTGAACTGAAATCACGAAACGTGAAAATCTCCTTAGAGTTCCTTACTTGCCCCGAATCCATATAAACGAATGAAATGAGAGCGATGAGAATTCGAGAAGATCCCATAGAATGCTGCTGTTGTGTCAATGATCTCTGGTGATATGAACATTGAACAATCATAAAACCGAAAAACGATCAAGAAAATACTAAATAAAAATCGCTCGCTTAAGGGTATCCGATATGCGATCCTTTTCATGGCCTCATCGGTCTATCTCGCGTCGTTCGTCGTGCTACTTCTGTTCTGGCCAAATTTAATGATATGATGACTTAAGACAGCGCTCGTAAACAAATTTTATTGAATGATTGTGTAAGATGGGCAATATGACTAGGTGTGTGCAACAGTGCCCGCTCGTCTCCCCGTGAACAGCGAAATTCGAATCGCATAAATGACGATGACTCTGAAACATTGTGACTGTAATTACGTGAGAGTCGGACAAAAGTTAAGACGGCAATAATCGTGCCCATCCAAAGGGCAGAATTTCGACACAATTAGTTTGCATCTCGAGATTGTTTTAAACCAGGAAGTGATTTTAACGTTATGGTAAAAGTTATTAAATTTAATTTTATACTGGCTGTAAAAGTTTTTTTTTAAAAAATATTTTTAAATAATATATTTGAATACTTCAACATAATATCGAAATTTCCGTTGACAGCATATCATTTGTTTTTAAATACTTTTCAAAGTAAAAGAAAGAAGCGAAAATTTACATTTAGTTGCCAAAGATTTATTATACAATAATGAATGCTTGAATCTCCTCGTCCTGCACCTGCACGTACCTCATCCTCGTTGCAGCAAATACAGTAAAATGCAGTTGTTTTAATTAAATTCACATTAATATTATTGACACTATCAACCGAACACCAATGCCACAACATTTATGAAAAATGATCATTTCTCCAAAACGGCAAACCACTAAATTATAGCTCATGGCTCAAATCGTTATTATCAGGCATTAAGAGAATCCTTAAAGATACTCTTAAATGCAGACTAATTGCCTGGGCCGCCATGACCGGTAGTGCGAAATTAATGGTTTCGGTGATCGATAATCTAATTGCGTTGAAAATTTGCTGGAAAACGTATTCCAAAAATATTTATACAAAATGATTTATAGCAATTTCAGTGATTTTATAGCGCTGCAAATGCGGTGTGCGATCAAACACTTTCTATACAGGTGAAATTTTCACATGATTCAATGAGCGGCGGCTACCGTCGTTCGCCGGAGTACACTAACCGCTGCAGCAGGTACACAACAAAACATACAATCAAGGAGCAGAATGCGGCTAAATTATTAATCGTACGTGTAATCCACGGCCCGGAGACCTCTTGTGCGCCGGGATCACGCCTCGGGAAACCATCCAAACAGGTACGGCCGCGTCTATGGGACATCGGTGTTATCACCATCGGTTCGTGGTCGACGCGATCAATTTGGCACTTTCGAATGCTATCACTCGAAAGCCATCGTCAAGTTTCGCTGGCGGGCCACAAATTCTATAAGTTCGGGGAGCGCTGAAAGTTTCCGCATGCGATCACGATCCGCGAACTAGCCCGATCCGACTTAGGTTAGGAGACCGCCATCACCGCCGGCGATAGCACGATCGTCATCTTGGTGGCCATTATTGCCTCCGAGCCCTGTCCGACTTAGAGCTGTGCGCCTGCGCGGGCGATGGCCACTCGACGTGATTGATATCCGGTGGGAGCCGGCGATCGGTGCCTTATGACAGCCGCAATAATTTTAATTACGTATTTGGGAAAGGGCTTAATTGGATTTCTGTCATTTCGGACCAGGATAAATTGGATTCTTGTCGGAAAACAGGCAACTCCGTTACGAGTTCACTCGTGTCCAGGATCGTTTAGCATTTGTCGACGTCCGACTCGCGGTCAACAAACGAATTGGAAAAATTTACCAATAACCGTTTTCGGTAAGAGTTTCTCACGCATTGCAAGATGCAGCATCGATGTCAGTTCCAGAGTTTATTGAGCAGGCGAGAAATGCCGGGTTCATTAACAAAACATTTCCAAATTGATTTCCCTCAATCAAATTTTATTACCTTCGGGGAACGAGGCCAAGTAGAACGAGTGCACGATGCAATTCTATAAAAATGAAAGATCCGTATAAAGATCCCAAACAGTTCTAATTTATTTCTCTTTAATTAGACGAATTTGTGCTGATGTAAACGGAGATGCCATCGACGGCACTCAACAATGCTATCTTTATTCATAACACTAGATAAAAGTAATAAATTCCTCTTCGGTTTTATGGCAGCACTCTCCAGCCGGTTCAACTCTTTTCGAATTAACGTAAAATGGCTCTCTGCGGTAGTAAAAATAGATGCGTGTGCTTAATTGTTCGAGGAAATGACAATTTTCTTAATTTTCGGTCAACGTTTTGTATTTTGATAAGGATTATTGCTATTTACGGCCATAAACACCTGAAAGAGAGAACAAAAAAAAACCAAATCGACATGAATCATATTCGTGCTGGATAATCAGTTCAAGATCATTTTTCGGCCAAATGGAGATATTTTGATATGACAACCACGATAATTGGCTAAACAGCTAAAGGGTTATGTTAACCATTTCTGTTAACCGTTTGGCTGACGTGGGAATTCGAGAATTGTACTTGGGTTCGATTAAATCTTTTGCATCCATTTTTTATTGGTAGAAATTAGGAACGCACTTGTTGTAATGACTTCTACTGTTTGTTGTTTAATGAAAAAAATGTTTTGATTTTTTAGGCTGCCAAGCAAACTATGACTTTAATTTATTTCTCGGTAAATACAATAAATTATTGACTCATTAATTAGATTTTCTCAGTACTTACATATTAGATTATATTCGTTTTTATGGAGTACAATTCAAAACTTTTGGTTGGCAGGATAATATTAGCACACTATGTCGATCGGCACGTGCTGTCCATTAATAAGCGGTCCCTACTTCATGAAAGTGCTTTCGAGTGGTCAGTAGACAAGTTTTGCAGTTAAATTAATCAACCTGATCATAAACCACCTGTTCCGCCATTAGTATACGATTCATTGTGAAATTGTCGTTGGTCAAAGTGTTTAACTTCAACGAGATTGCTGCAGTTGGAAAACGTTGCTATCTATACTCAGATTATAGCGTGGCGACTTCTGTCCACTATGGTAGCGATTATTAAGCACGCTGATGCAAAACTCGGTATCACAGCGAATGCAGTTGCGCAATGCACATATGTTTTGGGAGTCACTCGCAATAATTTAATTAATCGACATAAGCCGTCATTAAACATGCGCTTCAATTAATAAAACATCACCGGCCGCTCTTACTCATAATATACAGGTGTCGGAGTAGGTTTTACAGCGCCATTAAAAGCGC
The DNA here is from genome assembly GCA_963082835.1 of Leptogaster cylindrica. NCBI lineage: Eukaryota > Metazoa > Arthropoda > Insecta > Diptera > Asilidae > Leptogaster > Leptogaster cylindrica. Next base: position 19,232,986 of record OY720105.1, on the reverse strand, counting down.
TTTAATAAGACTGACAAGCCGATGGCAACGCTTGTTGACGACGCGGAATTTACGAGAATCACATTCCGCCGTAGCCCCAATGCACTTTTGTGCACATTTGCGATCATTGATCCCGAAGATGATTAAGACGGAAGAAATGCACATTCCAGGAAATACATGATTTAAAATAAGACAATGATAAAAGAGCAGAAATTATTCAGAATTAATGTTATGTTTTTCCATTTTCAGGTGAAGGTAAAAGTGATGGACAAAAACGACAGTCCTCCGGTATTCCGCGACACGCCGCTGCTGTACACGGTAAGCGAGGATCTGGGCGCTGGCCACACGGTGGCAACAATCCGTGCCACAGATCCTGACACTTTGGGGACCCTAACGTACACGATGATAGAAGGTGACGATGGAAAATTTCTTCTTGAACCCGATACTGGTGCCCTGCGCCTCAAAGACGCTCTGGACCGTGAATCGAAAGATGTTTATCAGCTTCTTATACGTGTCACCGATGGTGTACAACACACGGAGACTACCGTTACTGTCCAAGTAAGTATGACTGTATGAATGACCATATTAGCTCGATTTGCATTTTTCACTGGTGCGCCAAATTTATCCTCGACGTTATTGGCCTCGCTGTTCCCCGCGAAACACCTGAACGTTCAGGAACCAGGAATATTCTACCATCGTTAATGTGTGCACAGAAATTACCAAAACCTTTTCACCATTTTCTGTTGTAATTTGATGCTTGGAAGTTTTGCACTCTCCACTGAATTTTTCCCTTGCCCAGCATTCCACCGTCTTCGATTCGGCAAAGCGATAAAGTTTGATAAATATGGGCTGAATGTAAATACTTTTTTCCAACGTCTTTTATGAAGATTAAATAAATACGCGGCGCAGACTTCTTTCCGTTTTCGATGCCTTTTCCCGCTTCTTTAGCTAAATAAAATTAAATTGCACAGCAGAAACATAAAGTTTACCGCTTCCGAGTTAAGACAGTAGTAAATATCACTTACGCTGCAACTGCATTCGTATGACTACTGTTGTTCCTTTTTATTGACCAATCATCGGCTGCTAATTTCGATTCCGGCTTCGTAACCTTTCGATTGTCTATTTAATTTGTTTATTATTTCTAACTCTAAGTTCGTTGAATTCGAAAATTACTCAAGCTTAAGACCGAAACTTACCAAGGATTGCGACTGAAATGTTGTAGTATGTTTATTATGGCTTCTAAACAATTAAGAAACCAGACGCAGATCAACAAGCCTTTGCGAACTTGTTAATTTAAATATTCTTCGAAAACACTCCTTATACTTCTGCAAATCACAGGTGAGTGTCTGGGCGAAAGTTGATTGGGTTTCCTACTGACAATGGCCCCAATCAGTTCGTCCTCGGATAGTTTCGCTTTCGTCTCTGATTCTACCTGATTTGCAGTCAATATGAATCCAGACAACTCCTTGAGATCACTGACAAAGAAAACAGAAGCCGATTTTCGGTGGAGCATTCGTCGAAAAATTCTTGGTGCGTTCTTCTCCATCTCTGCGCACGAAGAAGAATCCTTCCGCCATGACTGATCAAACTTGTTCTTGTACCACCTCGAAATCACCGGTGTGTCGATATTGCATACACTCTCCAGCCGCGAGGCGATCCTCTGCAGTCCCCCAATGCCTCATTGTCGGTAAAATATGAAAGGAGCCAAATACCTTCAAATGAGATATCAATTGGAATTTGAGGAATGGCATTTGATGTTGATTTCGTACGCTGCTCGGGGCGAACAGGGCTCAACGGAGTTGGCGGTGATATGACAAGAACGACGAAAATGACGGTCAAATGGCAGGACCGGGCTGCACCAGGAGGAGCATTCATAATGCAACATTTCAATATCTTTCAGTGATGATGACGAGATACGCTGCCAATGTTAGCATCGAGATGGTCGCGATAACGATGATGAGGACAGGACCGATGATGATTTAAGATTTTGAGGGACCGATTGTTCCGACCCATAAAGAATTTAATTTTTATGAGATATTGTCTTAGCCTTTAATTTTCAGAAAGGAATAATTTTCACTGACTACTTTTTCCGCGATCGGAAATCCGTGGTGGTGGGATGGCGCGTTCCAGAAGAACGAAAACGTGTAAATATGGCATTACGGTCAAATTGGCAGGACGAGCATAGTTTCGCTCTCTCATATCACGTGATTATCATAAACACGTTTTCAAAAATGTTGACGCAAATTGTCCTGTTTAAGCCAGTCTTACTGCTGTATGTCTGGAATCACAATTAACAGAGAATCTTATTATATTTTTCATTTCTGATATATGTTTTCTTTTTTCAGGTTACTGACACCAACGACAATCCGCCGACTTTTTCGGAACCAGTCTACTCCTTTGATATCCCCGAGAACGCGTTGCGCGGCTATCAGGTCGGTGTCATCTCGGCCACGGATCCTGACTTAGGAACTAACGCCATGGTGTCATACACGGTGATCTCGGATTGGGCCAACGATGTATTCAGTCTGAATCCTCAGACCGGAGTGTTCACCTTGACAGCGCGTCTGGATTATGAAGAGGTAATCACATCTCATTCCTTTGGGTCTGGATCTTACGAAATCAAATTACGCGAATCACTTGAGTCACATGGGTGTGTCCCCGGCTGGGTATTAATCTTCCCGGATTAAACCAGCAGGCATGCGATATTTTTACTTGTTTCCATGTTGAATTGTCTGAGCTGCCCCGGCGATGTCGATTATGTACCACATGCTCCCTACGAGTTTCAATAAAACTGTGCGGCCGCTCATCTGGACGTGCAGGAAATCGGAATTTGCATAATTTTTAGGAAAATTTATGCCGACTCCAATGCCTACAGCGCCAACTTATTTCTCACTGTCAAACGTCCTCGTTGCATGCACTGCATATAAATTCATCCAGTGGTTAATAGGGTTTTAATTGAATTCAAATTATTTGCATACTACTTGCTCGATGTGCGTCAATTAGTGTCAGGCTACCATTGACTGCTCACGATGAACCATTAACTTCTGCCATGTTGGTGTCATATCCCCGTTTAAACTATAATAGATTCAGCTCGAAAAGGATTGGACAATGAGACCAAAATGATCTTGTTGCCCGAAGGGCAAATATATTGCCACATGATTGACACAATTGGTAGAACATCACAATTAAGATATCGTATTCAGTTTTTTGTTTTGTCATTATCATATATTTTTGGATACCTTGTCACTGAATTTGGATTTTTTTGAATTTTTTTATTATAAACAAAATTTTCCTCGCATCGATAAATTACCATCGATCAGCAACACTCTCCCGTATTAAATATAATGACGAAAAACCTAAAAAACCAAAATCCAAAATTATCAAGTTGGACAATTCAGCTCATAGGTACCAATTAGGAAAAGAAAATAAGTATTGTCACGTCGCAACGGAAGGAGCTGACCTGCAATTCCCCACAGTGCAAAATGTTATCTCTTAAGTTTACATGCATCACTGACAAGAAACAAAGCGACAAATAAAAAGAAGTCCTGAAAATTCTTGAACCGGTATTTAGGCAGCTCCAAAACGCATCCACATTATATGTCTGTTACTTTCGTCGAAACTCAAATCGGAATGTTGATGCAGTCGAAATGAAGCTACAAAAATGTTTTTGTGAACATTCACAATACTCTTAATTGGTTACCATTGGTTACCGGAGGAATTAATCGTCAAAACCGTCATCGTGGATGCAGTAACAATTAACATTAACGTTTATTTTAATTACAGGTGCAGCATTACATTCTTGTGGTTCAGGCGCAGGACAATGGTCATCCGAGTTTGTCGTCAACGTTAACCGTTTACTGTAATGTACTTGATCTGAATGACAATGCGCCTGTTTTTGATCCCATGAGCTACTCCAATGATATTTTCGAAAATGTTTCAATTGGAACTCCGGTTGTTACAGTTAGTGCAACTGATATTGATTCCGGTGAGTTTAAACTGTTGTTTTTCATTTATTCATTCCTCGAAAATCTACCATTTTTGTACACTTTTTAAAAGTTATTTCTTTTCTTCTTCCTTGCTTCAAGAAACGTATGCTTGAATTTTTGAGATGTTAAGTTAATTATATAAAACAATATTATTTTGGCTTTGTCCAATACTCCAATACGAAAACACTTTTCCGTGAAATCATTAACCGATAAATATTAGAAGAACTTATCTGAAAAGATATGATAAATTTTCCAGTCCTTTAAGCAACAAAATGATCGCTAATGACTCATTTTAGAGACCAAACCAATCTCGGTAATGAAACAAAGAGATATAAAAACATAAATTCACCCAACTGAATAACTGCACGCTCACTGACAAGCGTAGCGAACGTGGATTTAGCTCCTGTTTGCAAAGAAGAGTTACGATAAAATCTTCAAGACCTCACACTTCGAGGAGGAAAGTGGTAATAACAATGCTGGGGCACTGTAGCTCCACAGTTCTTCCATTATCCGACGATAGTTATGATAAGCAAACAAAACGAGCAAATCACGGGTGATTTTTTTTATTCAGTAAATATTTTCACAAAATATGCTTCTGTCCCTACGTGATCTAGGAGCCATCGTGGAATATTTTTGCGAAATTTTCCAATAAAAGCGTAAAGTTCGTGAACACAGACATTCCCAGCCCACAGGGGTTGTTGCATCGAACGTTCAATTGGAATTATTCATACAAGCAATTTTGCAATTTCGTCGGTTTTATTACATAATGCATCCATTGTGAGGAGGCCGTGGAAGAGCGTCGATGAAATCATGCATTAAAATAACAATAACACTCAATGCACGCCCATTCTCACCTATTGACCCAGAAACGGTGCAGAACGGAATAATCAAGACTACCTGAACCGAGAGGTTCATCACACCTTTACCACAAATTTCAATCTGAATTGAAAATGTTTGCATAATTGTGGATAATGTGCAATCTGGGGAACCACCTGGCTATTAAAGTACAGCGTCCCAGTGAGAAGATTTTTGAGGAATGTCTAGGCATGGGGTCCTGACGTCCCTGATGGATCCCAGCACCAGCACCTCAAGCAAAAAGGGCAACTACTCTCCGGCCTCCACTTGTAATAAATAATAATAATGTACTACGTTTAAATAATGGAAGAAGAACGCAAATGATGACGATTTTGATCATGAACAATAGAAAAATCCCTAACATATTTTATCCAGTGTATTTCATTTGTTTTCCTATGGTGTTTTTCAGGAGATAACGGTCGTATTGAATACAGTATAACAGCGGGTGACGATAATGATGACTTTGCGATTGCACAGAACGGTACCATTCGAACTAAACGTGAACTCGATCGTGAAGCGAAGAACTCCTTCAATCTGGTGGTGACCGCAAGAGATTGTGCCAAGGAGCCAGAGCGACGACTATCATCCACCGTCCAGGTAAGTTAATATCAAATTATTGCAACATTTCCATTTTACATATTACACGTGTGTGCACTTGACGCAAATGGTGGCAAATTATCCGGACAGGGATTAAATTGGTCGCCGGACACATCTTTCTGTGGATCGATTGAATTGATCTCCATCTGCAAGGAATTTCAATGGCCATTGCGACTCAAGCGCGAAAGGATTGAAACTCTGAAACACAGCATTCTTTACTGCGCGAATTATATCCTCTCTGATCACTCAAGTGAATTCAAACATCTGTTTAATTTCTGCCCATTTACAGCCGCGACTGCATCCTACCCACAAGTGCGTACTTGATAGGGCAAAATATTAAAAATAATCATTTCCCTAATGTTGGTAATTAATAATTTACAGAACAAGTTTTTGTGGTGCTTTTCATTTTACCTTTTAGAAACGTACAAATTGCAATCGAATGACTTTTGCAAATTAGCTTCATTTCTGTTGGTACTCGTTATTCGATAAGATTCCCGGATAATTCATGTTCGTGTCTAATGCAATTCTAATTTTTAAGGATGGCTCAAAATTAGAGAAATCCATAAATATTATAAACAGTTTGAAATGGGGAAATTGATTGTTTCAGCTTGCAGGAAAGATAGATATGATTTGTTTTGAGAAGGCCGCAGTTACTTATTAAAATAATCACGAATTCCTTTATATTTCGTAGCTTTTTCGAGTTTTATTGTCTGCTTACGTAATATTATCAAAACCTCAATTTCCCTAACAAATATGTTCGTCTCTTTGCCCTGCGAGACACGAGAAACACTTCTGGAGACACAAGTGTTGGCCGGCTAATGATAAGAAAACAAGATGTCTTAATTTCGGTAAGGAGTCAACGGGCGTAAGAAAAACATAAGCGTTTCCGTTTCTGCACCACCACCTCCTAGAAAAGTCCTCGACGACGATCCCGCTGCATCGCACCTCTCCATCGGCAATAGGTAACCTTTCGACCCGACCAACGCCAATAGGTAAAACCAACACGTGTATGGAGGACCTAAAAGAATCGCCGCGGCCCGGAGCGGCGAAGCAATAACGTAATTTATTCCAACTAGAGCCTATTGAGGTCTCCGGGATCGTTGGCTACTTTTTGTGATTCCCAAGTGCTCGGCACTTTAGTGGGCACTCGAGGAATTCCTGAGACCATCTCATGGGCAGCTTGAATGCTTTATTGATGACGTTTCGGTTTTTAATGCCACCAACAACAAGTCGCGCTTCCTCCTCGGTGCGGGCATTCAAATCTTGAGCAGCTTTAAGGCGTTCAGAGTTGTCCACGCAGAAATATCAAGTGGACACGTTTTAGATTTCTATTTTTCCGGTGAATACTCCTTAAGTTTTAAAACCGTTAAATGAAGATATCACGCATGAGAGGCAGGAGACGCTGTGACGGCTTTTAGCCAGTGCCGGGTCTTAATTATTTTTCTATGAACGTGTCCATTTATTTGACGTATCGCAGCAATGGAGGACGCAACGGATCGGCCCGTCCGTACCCCCGCCCATTGGGACAGATAAGCGGATGGCTGCTCGCTTTTATAATTTATTGAATTGATGGCGTAATTAATTTAAAGTGAATAAATCTGTCCAAGTCAAATGGTACACATTTCTTACATTTCCCTCCTTCAATTTGGATCGATTCGTTACTCGGGGAAGTAGCACCGGGCCCCGATGGTAATAATAGGAGTAGCCCTCTTCTCACGTAATAGTGCTATTTAATGCAAGGACCAGTGCTTCTTAATCTGGGTAAGATGTGTGCGATTATTAATGAAGTTGTTGGATAAACATGTCCGGAGATCGATGCTATCTCTTCCGCCAATCCTCCTTTTTCGATGCTAAGCAAGAGTCATGGTGTGCAATCTTCGACGTGATTGCTAGATTTATCGTGTGGCATTAGTTGTACCTACTTTTGTGAGATTTCCCGGATACACTTTTGTATATGTTAAGATTAATTGAAATTGTTTACCATAATGATAAAAATGGTTGAGTAAGAAACTTACAATGATGCAAAATATCAACCGTGGAAATCGAAACAGTCAAAGAAAACCGAATAAAATTCTTTTTAATTGCAGGTAACAGTTGTTCTGAAGGATGTCAACGACCAATCACCAACGTTTACGTCCTCCAATGAGACATCGATCATAGAAAATATTCCTGTGAACACAGTAGTGATGGCAGTGAAGGCTGTAGATCGTGACGAGGGTCGCAACGGTTACATCGAATACCTATTGGCATCAGACCCACTTGTGCCCTTTACTTTAGGATCAGTGGATGGATTACTGCGTGTATCTGGCCGATTGGATCGTGAAATTCGTTCATCTTACACGCTCAGTGTCACGGCACGTGATCGCGGCGAACCTCCACGATCGACGCAAACAAAAATTTCGGTGAAGATTTTAGACGAAAACGACAATAGTCCGGTGTTCGATCCGAAGCAATACAGTGCATCGATTGCCGAAAATGCCAGCATTGGTGCAATGGTCCTTCAGGTGTCCGCGACGGACATCGATGAGGGTCCAAATGGTCGGGTGCGATTCTCAATTGCAGCTGGGGACAACAATCGTGATTTCAGCATTAGCGAGGACTCTGGTGTAGTGCGGGTCGCGAAAAACCTGAATTATGAACGCAAATCGCGGTATGTGCTAACCGTACGTGCTGAAGATTGTGCCGCCGATATCGCGGGTAGTGCTGTGGAAACTCGTTTCGATACCGCCGAGCTATCTATCATTATTACTGATATTAACGATAATCCACCCACTTTCCTAGACTCACCGTACCTTGCATATGTCATGGAAAATGTAATTCCCCCAAACGGTGGCTACGTGATTACAGTGAAAGCATATGACGCAGACACGCCGCCGTTTAACTCTCAGGTGCGATATTTTTTGAAGGAAGGTGACGCTGACTTGTTTCGGATAAATGCATCAACGGGAGAAATATCCTTGCTGAGAGCTTTGGATAGGGAAATGCAAGCTGAATACACTTTAACCTTGGTGGCAATGGATACTGGTAAGTTGAACTGCTCTCTATTTCTAATATTTAGATGTTTAAGGAACACAAGAAGGAACTGTCATTTTGTTTAATATTTTATGGGATCCGAAAGTCAGGTTCTATGTTCGAGTATGTACTATCCAAGAATTAACTTCTGGGAATTGACAAATCCGCACGTACCGCACCTTCCATATCGGCAAGATTCTCCAACGATTCTTCCATTATAATGAGCTGTTGCAGTCACGTATTCGCCATCTTGTAATCATACATTTTATTAACACCATCTTAAAAACTTTTGAACGCGCCCAGATTGTCCTTCCAAGTGTTCAAAGTCTGCACACCAGACACCAACTCTACTGGTAAACCGTCAGGCGTTGCTCAGATCTCTGGCGTCAGAATATGGCGTAAAACATTGACCCGAACCCTTCCTTAGCTACTGTCGAATGTATCCGTGGTCACTTTAACCTTCTGTAAATCTTCCCTGTCAAAGTCTATAGCTTCTTAATGTCCAAGATCTCGCCGGTGTCTATTTAAATATTTCTCGCCAATATCCGCGGCGCTGGAAACGTTCAAGCGCGAAAAAGCCGCAAGTAATGAAAATTTTTCAGACAGAAAATGATTTTCCGTCATGATTGCAGATCGATTTATACTGAACCATTAAAGAACTTGTATTTATACTGGCTGCACTTGATCGCCGCGATCAGGGCTGCTCGCTGGCTGTAGTAGCCTAGAGGCAGCATAAGGAATTTTCTGGAAAAAGTTTTACATCAAATATTTATGCCGCACTGGGCAGATAAAAACGAGAGTTCCCGCACTCACCAAGGGCTCCCCTGTGCCGCGCCAAGCGATGATGCCCGCCGATCCTGCCTTAAATAACTCCCCTGGTAATTCGATCGATGTTATGATAAGGCACTTACCGAGTTACTGTATGCAAATCCATAATAAAGACCGTTTCAAAAAAGGAGGACAGGGTCTAGGTTACTTATGTGTGGCTGTGTGTGTGTACCGTACATGCTGAGATCATTTTTCTGTAATTTTTATAATGAAATTACCATGTAAGAGGGCCCCTCGGTATGCGGTGGTAACCCACGATTAGAGGTGGTTCTTTGGCCCCGCCTCGCCAGTTGGTGCTCCTCTACAGCGAGAAACGCTTCCTTTGCAGCCACTCTACAAACGCAAATGTGTTCGTTTCCTTGGCTCATGATTTTGTGGTAAATGATGCATCACCAGCGACCGAGTCTCAAGCTTCCTTCACTTTTTTCAAGAATTTTTCTGAGAGCCATCGGTAAAAGCAGTTACAGGCTGCAACAACGCTTAACATATAACTGAAAAAACCACAGAGAGCCACATCAACAGCTCTTTATTAAGTTTTTCGCAAATTTTTCCTTTTTGTTGATTTTTTCATATATATTTTTTTTTTTAATTTTTTTAATTTTTTTGTTTGATACATTTTAATCAGACAATGAATGGTTCGAGGGTAGGTTCCTGCTGCTTTTTGTACTGCTGCCATATACGCAGGTACCCGGGGATCGTGATTCCTAAATTTATGATGCTCTTTTAGTTAATGGTTCGCCGAACCGATTCCGCATTTCTGGTAAGCGGTTTGTAATTTATAAATTAGCTACCCATTTATCTAATTAGGGAGGTCGTTCTTCCACGAGCGATATGATCGTCGTCCATCCGAGACCAACTACTGGCACGCCATTTCGAGACATTTGCTGTCGAGATATAACACTATCGAATTACAATTAGCCTGGCACATAATTAATGCAGGAATTTTTAATTTAACAACTTATAATTGTGTATGGATTTAAATAGAGTTCACCATAGATATGATCTTCGGTTTTAAAATTTTGTAATTAATTTCAACAGGAAGGAATATTGAGAAAGAAGATTTCGAAATTAATTAGAGAAAGCTTGATCTTTTCGTCTATCAAATTTTCAACAACAATACTAATAAGAATTGAAGCGCTTAAACAAATATCGGGAGTAATTTAACATTTTAACATTATAAACTATAGGAATCAGGAATATACATACTACATAGCTGAAAATTATAAATGGTGTTACTCTATTTGAAACATGCATTCAATCAAATAAATTATAAAACAAATCGCTTTTTAGTAAATTTCAATTTCACGCTTAAAATTAAGAGAAATTAAATGAACGAGGAGTAAAGGTGTTTGTCAATCAAAAGTTGAAATCAAATCAATCAAAAGTGTGAATATGATTCGTACTAAACCAATGCAACATGCAAATTTTCGCAAAACAAACGAGATAACTCAGCTGTTTTTTGACATTTCGCACTTCTATAATGATTAAAAGCCTTCATTTTTGTCGGATATTTATGATGCCTAAATAAAATTGAAATTTTGCAACAATCCCACACGTGTTCTAAGACTTTGAGAAACAGCGGACACCGCGTTAATCGCATATACATAAAGCGAGACATATATCACTATTGGCCATAAAAATAGAAGTTACAAGAAAGTCCCCAGACGGTTGAGTGTAAAAAGATGCATAATTCGAGACCCAGGCACTTATTTTCCTCCAGTTCAGAATGTGGAAAACCGTCCCCGAGGATCGCACTTAAAAAGCAATTTCCATCCAACAAAATATCTATTTGTCCACCCACATGCAGGCGTTAACTTGTGCAATGAATGTCCAGCGCTCGCAAATAAATTATTCAACAAATATAGAATGCGAGGTATTCTTGCACTCTAAGTGTCCGGTCTAGAGGCGAAGCCAGCAGCATCCGGGCGAGCTTGAGCCTAGATCTGGTCCCGGATAATTTTGCATCTTCGGGCACAATGAGTTGCGCCAGTGCTCGTTTTGGAGAAACACCCAGGAATTTTGTGCATCGTGTCCTTTGCAATGCGTGATTGTTAGATTCCGAGGAAATTCCGGCTCGATAGGGTCATGCAGCATTGAAATCCTTCAATGCACCAAGTAATTAAAATGACCTTCGAGTTATGCCTTATCGCCGGTAAGCACAATAAACCATGCCGCCCCTCTCAAGGTTGTGCCGCATTCTCCCCGGTACCAAAGTTGAGTACCGCAGCAGCAAATACTCGCGAAACGAATAAGAAAAGCCTAACAATAACGCTATGGACGCACATCCAGGAAAGTAATAGCCTTGTGAGCCCTCGGGGATCTCATGGCGTCACGACTTCGTAACGTCAAGTGCGGGGAGTACAAAACATAATTCTCCTTTTTGAAAATTAATGCGAAAGCTCCCTGGCGAATGAATACAGTATACACGCTGGAAGAAAAACTCCTTAGAAACGCCCTCACAGTATTCTACGAGCGATGCAAGGACGGAATTTTACTTTATTGTAATGATCGCGAAGATCAATTTTATCTAGAAACTTTATCTGGTGTCGCTGTTTCAGTTTAGAAAATTGTCACGAGATACAACCATCACTGGCCGTTTTTTATGCTGCGCACAAGACGATCATGTCAAATCGTCTAGTTTTATATATATAAATATATATACACATATATAAAGACTTCTTCTTTTTGCTGCGTCCTTGCATAAGTGTCATTACAAGAATAAGATTTTATCGTAAGTTAAGACCACAAAACTAAAATTCTTCGAAATTTCCGCGAATATTTATTTCACATGTCGCTTAACTGAAAGTTAAGAAACAACAATTAGAAATGGATTCAGTCCTGTTGGGCTGTTGAGGATCATTTGTGTGTGATTTCTTCTTTTTCACACAATAAATAATTTTAATTGTTTTTCATTAACCGCATATAAATTCTGTAATATAAATGTTGGAATAGGTAGAAAAACTGTCGGAGTTTAGAGGCATTCGCACGAGAGCAATACATCTTCCTGTGTCCGCATTGAATCCTCTCCCATTTATTACGGTTCCAGTAATGTTCCCATATTGACACAGGAATTTTATATAATTTCGCAGATTGGCCTGGACGTACATAGTTTCCCGTGTACACTTCTGGGTAACAATTCTTGTTCTGGATAGATTCCGCCGCATTCATTCCTGTTGCATTTTGACTAACAAACAAGGAGCCCAAGATGCGAAGGCTATTATTGAATGGAAGAGATACCATCGTTGTCGTTTGTTGTTTCCATTTCATTACTTTTGCGTTTGTGATCTCGCCACAGCACTTACTGGTTAGTGGAAAAGATTTTTCCGAGATTCACTACCGTGGACTCGAAGCGGAATTGAGAAATAAATTGGATGTAAAAGTTGGTAAAAAAAAAACATATAAAGAATATCCTGGTAACGAGACTAAGGTAGGCATCTGTACTTTATGGGCTGTGTAGTGTGTGCAATGCGTGTCACTTACCGGCGGTTAACTGAGACAAGTAGCCGCTACATAGGTTCAGCTGATATGCATCCCGGGGTCTAAAATGATATGCACTCCCTAGGAAGTGATATTATTGACAGAACGTCTTAACAACGCCGCGCTCTTGCTGCATTTGATGCTGATTTTGTATGCAAAATTGAAACTTATACGAGATCCATTGGATTGGTATTAGAATACGATTTCCCGCGATGCTCAGGGATGCTACTGGCAGATTTTGACGGCAAAAACACGCAACTGTTTGAAATCGCGGAGTTCCACAATTAGAAACAATAAAAATTGCAATATGTACAGTGGCCCCGAGACAACTGCCTGACGTCTGCATGCGAACTTTGCGTATTTCAACGTGTTCGAGGAAATATTTTCACTCTGACGGGAAGAAATTGCCGTTGGTACTAAAGTAATAAACTGGTTGTTTGTTCTCGTTAGCAGAGGCGGAGGGGGCTCATCGCATCCTGGAGGCCAACTACCCAAGACGCGACTGCCAACATCGTGCAGATAAATAAATAACTGAAATAATAGTAAGAACAGCGTCACAGAGTCAACCATTAACACTATTTGTTTTCACGGATCTTTGCCCTTTGAAGTGGACTCGCCGGGGAACCCCCAAACAGCATAGAATAGCCGCGCTAGCACCACCAGAGTGTTATAGTACTATCCCATTGCCAATTGACTCAAAAATAGTACAGCAAAACTCGTGAGATGGACATTAGATTTTGTACACAGTGATTCCTGTTTGTTTGTGCTCTTCGCCTTGCTTTATTGCATCTGGATTGTCCGGTAATGCACGAGTTTTTCTGTTTTCTTCGTCTTTATAATGAACTCTTTTTACATTTGTTATACATACATATGTACATGTGTTTTCCCCGTGACTAGGCATAGATCCGGGGGCTTTATGAACAGTTGAACTCTCATTGCTCTCTTCCTGCCTTCAATTAGGAACATTTTCGCTTCATAAATTTATGGTCACAGAATCGTTTTCCTATTTCATGAGTTGACCAGGATCTGATTTTAATTCCGAGTTCTTTGCCCGATGGTCATTGCCAATTTCGGGTGAACCTGAAATCATCGAAGAACTCTTTCTTTTTGTCTTCTCATGTATTCAAAACGTTATTTCGTTGCTTTTTTTGTTCTTTTTTTTTTTTTAATAAATGCAAACAATTTGCAACGTTTTTTGCCGAGTACCAATATTCAACTCTCACGCCGTAAAAACTGAGATTAAATTTCAGGCAATGCAAACTCATCGTCTCTCACTCCCGCCATCCTCATTTACCCAATTTTGTCCGAAACTGCCGTCACGTTCCCTGAAATTTGTATCATTGTAATGCGTATATTTGCAAAAACATCTAATTCGTTGATGTGCCTTTTTCCAGCGCACGTAGACGCTTCACAGATACAAGATCAGCTTTATGCACGGCTGCAATAATTTCCCATACGCCAGAAAGTAATGAAGCACTGCCATTAAAGTATGAAATTGGAGTTTAATTCGGCTCTCCAGGAAACAGTTGAAATACTTTATCATCCGAATTGATGTTTTGTGCTTTTCCTGCAACAGGAATGTAATATAAGTAGATATAAATTTATATTAGTTAAAATCACCACCATTGTACCTAGAAAATAATTTCAATACGGAAGACATATAAAGTCATAACTACACTTACCTAGGTTGATTTAAAATAGTATTCTTGTACAGTACGAATGGTGTTAACAAAAAAAAATCACCGCGGATAGGTAAACAAATTTAAGCTGCCACTGATATCGCGGCTTGCCGCAACGATAAATAATCGGGCATTAAGAGCTCAATCTAACCTCTCACCCGGCAATCCGATTACAAGGGACCCGAACCCATTTCGAATTACTTCATCATCGCTGTCATCCGTGAAAACTACGACTTTGTTCTGCAAACAAAGGCAATATCGATTGGCATTCGATGTCTGGGAATCAGCCTGAGAATATCTCGGCGATAGCCATTCGAAAGGCATCGTATGGAGCACCATATGGCTTCCGCGTTGATCATACTCGTACGAGAGTAACAGGAAAAAGCAACCAGTTAAGTGCACAACAAATTCTTTATATCATCCCGTGCAGCAGCTTATCTGCGGCCGATGTCCATAATTCAATAGAAAATTCGCTCAGGAATTTCCATAATTTTTCCGTAATCTTTTTTCCATAGTTTTCTCCTGCCGATCGCGTCTGACCTTTCCGCTGAGAGAGTACTCTCCACTAAAGTGCAATTTCTCGTATCATCACCATTTTTCTGAAAACAAAAATTTATTATAGAACACCTTGGCCCCGGCCTTCCTCCTTAGTGTACTTGTTCTGGGCATTTTTCTATGCTTTTTTCAGCTCCCCGATACCAGGAGGCGCAAAGGCGCTTCACCTATCTGGGAAGATCATAAGTCGGTCTTTTTCACAGTTCGCGTCATACCGCGTTTTGCTGGCATGCCTTCGAGTACCGATATCCGCTGCTCTGGGCTACGTGGTGATTTTTTTTATTGTTTTAAGGTCGTCTCTATCATCTCCTTGCAGCTTCTATATGGCTCACAAAACAGCATCTTTTGGTAACCACGGATTCCAGGTATTTTATTTATTAACGATGCAAAATATCTCGCCAATAGGAATTGCTTCAGCTGCGAATATGTACAATGTCCAGGGTCGACGATAGATCAAAATGCGCCTGCGCTATGCCGAACTAAAAATAATTATTTTTCAACGTTTTGCAATTTTATTGTTTCAATGGAAAAATTTACAAAAAAAAGTGCAAAATTGCAACACCGAAAACATGAAACCCCCTGATGGCTTTTTCAGTATCGCTTTCAAGGATTGCTATTGTTGTCCGCTGAAGCCGTTCGATGTTCTCCTGGGCTGCATCCTGCATCGATACCAGTTCCTTCAGCTCTTCATCTGTTCATCAAAAACAAATCAAAAACAAATTCATTCTTTAATACTCCCAATTTTTTTTATTAATTTAACCAAAATAATGCCAACAAATAAATTCAAGAAATTGACTTTGTGTTTGAGTTGCGGATTTTATTCACATTGCAGAATTAAACTGCTTTTATTTTTAAAATAAAACTTTTTGAATGCCACGTTTTATATCAATTCGGTTTTTATTATTAATTTGTTTATGGATTTATCTAATTTCAGTAACCAGGAATGAGTTCTGAAGTGCAAACACGTCTTTTTTTAAATTTTCTCCCATAAATTGTCTAAAATACCTTTTGTTCTACCTACTTTATTTATGTCAATTAATTATGAAAATTTCTATACAATACCTTTCCGTATACCTGCAGAATGTTGTTACCCTTAATCACTTAACGAAAACAAAAGACTTAAGCGCCAAACGTGAAAATAACTTGCACATGGGAAACGTCAATATACACATACAGTATTGAAATGAAGAAATTGACAATAATCGTGAATATAAATTACAACATAACGGAAAAACACGAAATTAAATCCAATAAAATCCAATAACCGTTATTCTAAGAAAACAATAGAAATGCTACAAAGTGTAGGTTACTCTCGTTGGCTGATTAAAAGTGTTCCACGCAAGCGCCGTGCATTGCTTGTCCTACAAATTGGGTGACAAAAATAACACGACATGGCATCGAGCCGTTTCTCTTCTTGCCATCCGTTTTCTTGTGAGCATCCATCTCCAGGCGCATGTGGATCTGCACCCGGAGGCTATGTAACAAAATCACTTCCTTATCAAAAATAGCAGACAAGCTGGATGTATTGACAACCAAGATCGAATGCATACGCAAAATTTCTATCTGACACCACAATAGCGATGTTGAGGACGGGAGAAGAAGAGGTAGTAGACGGCAAGGTATCATCATCCGAGCGAAATTAATGCTGACTGTGCTGATTCATTCTAGTCACAAGGCTCCTTGGTTACATAATCGCTCTTTGGTACCTTGGCGAAGAGGAACTTGGCGCTTTCTCCGTCCGGCCGCAGAGGAATGCCTGGACCGGAGATGTACCAGGGTAATAACAACAATACTTAATTCTGTAACTAGCCTGCTCGGCTGCTGGATAAACCGTGATATAAAGCCGTGTGCTTATAATATAGCAGCCGCATGCACACTATGTATTGGTACTGTTATCTGACAAAATGGACCGTGGTTTTACAAAATTGGCATTTGTTCTAAGTGAAGAGGAGCAACCTTCGTACACGGAGGAAATATCATAGAAAAGTAACAATAAAATGAACAGAAGAAAAACGTAACCAATATTGTTTTCTCTGCTTTGTCTCTGTGATTACTAACTTACTCCTCTCGTGGACCTTGGCTCAAATCAACGTGACCGTTGGAGAAATTGATTTACTCACCCGAGTTAAGCGTATGCTGTTGATAAGAGTGCCATGTTTGGAAGAGTCCGATTCTCTCGTTAAATTTGATGGAGGGTACTGAATTCCGGCCACAAGAGTCATAGTCATAGCACACTTTTCTCAGATCTTATCACCTCGACTTGATCTTACTGTTGAAACAAATACTTATCTGACTTTCAAATTTGAATCCTACGAGTTCAATTGTGAGGGTGATGTGTGTTTGCTCAGAACCACTGTTGTTACTTTGGAATTCTGGGAATTGAATGGATTCGGATTCCTATGAATAACAATTCCATGAGAATGTCTCAAGTGAATCTCAAAGAATACAATGAAAAAACAAATTGTTAGTGGGGTCTATGAGATATATTTCTAATTTGTCCACTTGATTTGTGAAATTATCAAAAGAAAAATCTAATCGTTGTCCTCTTTACTTATTTCAGGATCGCCTCCATTGACTGGTACCGGAACAGTTCGAGTAATTGTCCAGGACATGAATGATCACAGTCCCGTGTTCGGGCGACAATCTTATCATGCTACAGTGCAAGAGAACTTACCAGCTGGCACCAAAGTTCTTCAGCCAGTCGCAACCGATAAGGATTATGGATTAAATGCGAAAATTCGTTACAGTCTTCTTGGTGAAAAAATCGAAAAATTCAATGTAAATCCAGATACTGGAGAAATATCAACAGCGCTAAGTCTGGATCGTGAAGACACACCAGTTTATTACATGACAATTATGGCCCAAGACAGTTCAGCGACAGAGCCCAAAGCGTCTGCAGTTAATCTTACGATAACTGTGGCCGATGTTAACGACAATTCACCAACATTTGAGAGTTCCAGCTTCAATGTGAATGTCCCCGATAGGATCAAAACGGGCGAATTCGTTTTCGGTGCTAGAGCCACAGATAACGACGCTGGAGATAATAGCAAAATAATTTACTCGTTAAGTGGAAGAGATGCAGATAAATTCAATGTTAATGAACAGACGGGCATAATAAAAACCAAAGAAGAATTAACCTCAGCTGGGCAAGGATTTGATAAAGTATATAGCATTGTGATGCACGCCACCGATCAAGGACAGGAGAGAAAGAGCCAAAGTGCAGACTTGACCATTCTTCTAAGACCCGCTCACTTATTCCCAACATTTTCTTATATTCAACACTCTCAGTTCATCCTGCCGGAGGACGTTGTCGAGGGTAGAGTTATTTCGAAGATTGTGGCCACCTCGCCAAAGAAAGGACCAATCGCTAATATTAAGTATTCTATTGCTGGAGGAAATATGTATGAGGCTGTCCGAATCGATTCTGGTACGGGAGTTTTATCTGTTGGAAAGGATGGACTGGACTACGAAAAGTCTCCTCAGTACGAGATTTGGATTGAAGCATCTGATTCCGACCGACCAAGTCTAAGAAGCGTCATCTTACTAAAAATTAATGTCACTGACGTCAACGACAATAATCCTGTTTTGGAAAAACTTGTCTACAATGCTGAAGTCTTTGAAGAAGAAACTCCTCCACAGTGTATAACAAAAATTAAAGCTAGTGATGACGACTCCGGAGAAAATGGGGAAGTTACTTACCGATTGTTCAACGATTTCGAAGGTACTTTTGAAATTAACGCTGACAGCGGGGAAATTCTTACAACAATGAAATTAGATCGAGAAGAGAAGGCAACTTATGAGCTCATAGTGGAAGCTGTAGATCAGGGAACGCCTCAGCTAACTGGAACCGCTAGTGTTATTATAACTGTTTTGGATAAAAACGATAACCCACCACGATTTACAAGACTGTTCAGTGTGAATGTGACGGAAAATGCAGAAATCGGAAGCTTCGTGATAAAACTAACGTCATCCGATTTGGATATCGGAGAAAACGCCAATGCCACTTACAGTTTCACAGAAAATCCGGGGGCGAAATTCAACATTGATCCTATTACAGGCAATGTCACGGTAGCTGCTCACCTTGACAGGGAGCAACAGGACGAATATTTGCTTAAGGTTGCAGCGTTCGATGGTGCTTGGCGATCAGAAACTCCATTGACAATCACCATCCAGGATCAGAACGATAATGCTCCTGAGTTCGAGCACAGTTACTACAGTTTCAACTTTCCAGAACTGCAGAGATCTGTCGCTTTCGTCGGACAAGTTATAGCAACAGATCGAGACAAACAAGGACCAAATTCGGTTATATCATATTCATTACAACAACCATCCGATCTGTTCACTATTGATCCTGCAACGGGCGAGATTTTCAGTAAGAGAACGATTAAATACAAGCACTCCCAAATTGAGGCATCCCCCGAAAACATGTACTCCCTCACTGTTTTAGCAACAGATAATGGAAAACCACCGATGTACTCGGAATGTTTAGTGAATATCAATGTTGTGGATGCAAACAACAATCCGCCAAAGTTTGAACAAAGAGAATATTTGTCACCTGTACCTGAGGATGCTCGAATTGGTTTGAGAATACTTCAAGTGGTTGCCAAGGACGAGCTTGATTTCGGAGTAAACGCAGAAATTGATTACTCTATTACCGGTGGAAATGGATCGACAGCGTTCACCATCAGCAAACAAGAAGGGTGGATATCAGTGTCTAAGCTCCTTGCCTCCCCTCCAAACAATGCGTTTGTATTGCATGTTCGTGCAGTGGATAGAGGAGTGCCACCACAGAGTGACGAAGTTTCGGTTGTAATAATTGTGACTGGAGAAAATAAACACAGTCCAGTCTTCACTGCGTTGAGTTATCAAGTTATAGTACCAGAAAATGAACCAACCGGTTCCACGATCCTAACAGTGAGTGCCTCTGACAAGGACGATGGTCCAAATGGAATGATTCGATATTCTATATCTGGCGGAAATGAACGGAAAGAGTTCGCAGTTGACTCCACAACAGGATCAGTGACTATTTTGCAATCCCTGGATTATGATTTGATTCAAGAATACCATCTGAACATCACTGCTGCGGATCTTGGTTTCAAACCGCGCAGCGCAGTTGCCATGCTTACAGTGATTTTAACCGACATAAACGACAATGCACCCGAGTTCAATCAAACTGAATACCATGCTTATATTGCCGAAAATAAATCCCCCAACACTTTTGTTTTCAAAGCCACTGCAACGGATAAGGATTCACCTAAAAATGCGTTAATTCGATATTCAATTACAGGTGGTTCTGGAAAACAATATTTTAGGATCGATATGAACACTGGAGTCATAAATTCTACAACAGTATTCGACTATGAAGAAAAGAAAGACTATTTTCTGAACATTTTGGCAATCAACCCAGATTCGACGATGCAAGGATCTGCAAAGGTTGTCATCCATGTAACTGGAGTAAACGAATTTTATCCACGATTTGTTCAACCTGTGTTCCACTTTGATGTCTCTGAATCAGCGGAAGTTGGTACAAGTGTCGGTACAATCACAGCGACTGACAAAGATGCTGGAGATGACGGAAAAGTTTACTACCTTCTGGTCGGATCAAGCAACGACAAGGGATTCGCTATAAATTCAGAAACAGGTGTTATGGTTGTTGCTAGAAATCTAGACCGCGAAACTCAGAGTCGAGTAGTGTTAACTGTAATGGCTAAGAATTTCGGGGGAATTCGAGGAAACGATACGGACGAGGCGCAAGTAATCATCTCTATTCAGGATGGAAACGATCCACCAGAATTCTCTCAAGATTTGTACGAGGCCAAAGTATCCGAAGGTGCAGAAATCGGTACTAAAATTCTGTCTGTTAAGGCTGTTGATAAAGATGTTCGTCCACAAAATAACCAATTTAGTTATTCAATAATTAGTGGCAATGTGGACCAAGCATTCAAAGTTGATCCGCAGTCTGGTCAGATTGAAACGTCTAGAAGACTAGATCGTGAAACCCATCCGAATTATAATCTCATTATCGGAGCTATAGACATCGGCACACCACCACAAACAGGCACGACAATTGTGAAAATATTAATTATGGATATTAACGACAATGGGCCGACATTTGATCCACCAGACACAGTTGGATATGTGTCTGAAAACGAGCCCCCAGGGACATCCATTATGACACTATCAGCTAGTGATCCCGATCTTCCTCCAAATGGAGGACCTTTCTCTTACTATCTAATCGGAGGACGTCATAAATCACTTGTGACCATCGAGAAGCACACTGGTATCATGAAAACAACGCAGAGTATTGATAGAGAAGTTACACCAAAACTAGAAATTCTCATCGAAGCAGAGGATAATGGGAAACCGAAAATGCGATCCCAGCACATGATCACAGTCAATGTTCTCGATCAGAATGACAGTCCATCAACACCGCGAATGGCGCATGTTCTAGTGCACATCTTCAATAACATGATTGCTCATGGTAAAATTGCAGACGTTCACCCCAACGACCCCGACATCACCGGTGATTACAAATGCAAGATCGTTTCCGATTCAAATTCTAGTCCCATGGACATCTTCAACATCCCGAACAAATGTGATCTGCATACCACGTCGAAGACTACCGCACAAGGCTATTCTTACATGGTATCCGGGAATGACGGCAAGCACAGTGATGTCATGTCAACGATCACCATTGAATTTTCGCACTTCGATAATGCAACTGTGGCTAATTCGATCACAGTGCACGTCAGTAACATGACAGCGGGGCAATTTCTTTCAAATTACTACAGAAGCTTCTTCGATATCCTAAAATCGTTGTCCGAGTACGGGGATGACTTCAGCCTGTATAGTTTGCGTGACACCAACGAGACCAGCTTCGAAATGGCTGTGGCCTATAAGAACCCCAGCGGATATCGATCATCCAAGTACACTCTTGATCGACTCAGTAAAAAACACGACGCCATACAAAAACTCCTACCGACCAGTGATGTGATAATTGGTTACACTCCGTGCAATGCCAACACATGCGATAATGGCGGTGTGTGCAGCGAAAATATCCGCGTCCATGACAATTTAAGTATCATAGACAGTCAGGCTCTGATCTTTACTTCACCTCTGGTCACGCATGACTTCACATGCAAATGCACCGACGGATATACGGGCCGCAAGTGCGAGAAGCGCCAAGATCCTTGCTCCCCAAATCCGTGCCAGGCTAACGGTCAGTGTCGCCGGCAAGGATATGATTTTCAGTGTTCGTGTCCACCCCACCGGGAGGGCAAGTACTGTCAGCTGGAGCGCGGCGATGTCTGCTCTGGGAATCCATGCAGGAATGGCGGTTCGTGCCGCGAAAGTCGAGATGGATCTTCATTCTTCTGCCTCTGTCGTCCTGGCTATAGAGGCAACCACTGCGAACATGTTGCCGATTCTTGTAGGCCAAATCCTTGCTTACATGGCGGACTTTGTGTCAGTCTCAAACCAGGATACAAATGCAGTTGCATTGACGGCCGCTATGGTCGCCACTGTGAGAAAACTACATTCGGATTCCAAGAGTTGTCCTTTATGGCGTTTCCACCCTTGGATGCTGACACCAATGATATTTCTGTTATTTTCGCTACCACGAAACCCGATGCTTTGCTGATCTACAATTACGGAACACAGAGCGGCGGTCGATCCGATTTTGTGGCAATCGAAATTGTTAGAGGAAAAGCGATTTTCTCGTTTGGTGGTGCTAGAACTGCTATTACTGCTGTTGCAGTTGGCGGAGGTCCTGCCAGAAATCTTGCCAATGGAAAGTGGCACAAAGTAACTGCCACTAGAAATGGTCGTGTGATGTCCTTGAGTGTTTCGAAATGCTCCGAAAATGGGGATGTATGCGAAGAATGCCGTCCAGGAGATTCTACTTGTTACGCTGATGACATAGGACCAACTGGGTAAGTTAAAATTCTAAAATTCCAAAAGTTCTTTTACAAACGATGAAGATGGTTCAAAGTTCAAAATCAAAAGATAACAATAATTAATGTTCGAGAATGTTTCATTTATTTTCTTCTATATACAATATTGTACAAATTCTAAAGTTACAAAGGATCAAGGTATAGCCCAATTTCCGAACAGCATATATTTATAATATGTTCAGAAAATGTTTTAATAGGTACGTTTTCAATGTTATAACAAATATTTGCGAATTCTATGAGTCATTTCGCTAACCAATTGCAGACTTATTTAATCAGATCTTGAACTTGAAGCAGAGACAAATTAACATAAGAGTAAAAAACAGGAGCAGCTGGAATTCAGCAAAAAGGCAATTCAAATTAGATCCAATACCGACAGCTGTTTTCCGAGCTGTAATCTGTTCATGTTCAACTACCGGGCTAGATCGTGTAATTATTCTGTTGGGGGTAATATCCTTCCAGTGGCTATCTGCATTCGCACACGATCCCATAATAGCGCCGATGCGCAAATCCCTTCTAAACTGCAGGTTGGCGACGGTGGTTTTAAGAAGCCCTAGAGTAATAGGCGTAGATGGCGATTTTTTTTTGCTGGAAGCCCGATACGATCGAACAAAGCAGCGCACTCAATTTACGCTGAAATATGCATAAAAATTCTCAGATGCTGATCAAAATTATTCCGCGCCGCTGTGATCGTACCATTCAATTTTGCGATCATTTAGCCTGCGGGGGTGAGCATTAATTTTGAAAAATGTTCCAAGTGCATGGTACATCGGCGGCGTATGAGCTCCCAGCCGCATCCATTATGCGAGTGTGTGCACACGTAATGGCTGGCCGCTCATAACGAATGCGCCGGGGCTTATTTGGTTTTAACAAGTTATGTGTATCTCGATCGATGGCTGTAATGATCGAACAATGAATGCCTTAAAGTGGAAAATGGCCAAAGAGGAAACAATGCCAAATTGAATGAATGCTGGAAGTCTTCCCCACCTTATTATTACTCTTGTTGTTACCGTTGTTTCCTGATATCTACTTCTGTTACTTTAGGCTCGCATTAAGCCACTCTCTGCAATCCTACCTTTTCTACATCCTTTTTTCTACCTGGAGCACTAGTAATGAACCAAGAGCATAACATGATCGTGTTGATTGGGGAAAAACAGCCGGCAATGGATGCAGCTTCTTCAGTTCTGGTCAATGATTTTCGATTTTTATTTATCCAACTTGAGGTATTGAGGTATTTACTGCGGCGAGCGATGCTCTTGGTCGTGTGTTCGGGGTGTATTAGATCTGCTTAAAATTGCCTTAATTGGAATACTGGTAATTAGTGTTTCGAATATGACTACAAAAAGATTCTTTGGTATCACCTACAACCGGGAGAGCGTGTGCGATTGGTATCTTAGAAAATTTCTAGAAAATCATGACCAGCTGCAAAAAAATGATATCTACCTGATTTATTGGAATTGTTGTTAATTTAATGCCGGAAGACGGGAACTTTGCTGTATTAACTGGACAACACGTTTCTTTTACATTAGATGTATTAAAAGGACTTGTTTATCCTCTAGATATTGTGTGGATAACCACTGAACCACTTCGATCGGTATAAATTTCATGACTATCCAATGAATTGCTTCATAAAACCTTAACATACCACACTTACTTATCAATTATTTGTCTTGTCATTTTAGGACTCTAAACTTCAACAAACAACCGCTTCTCGTAGGTGGTTTATCATCAGCAGATCCCGTCCTTGAACGACCAGGCCAAATCCATTCTGATGACTTGGTAGGATGTGTTCACAGTGTTTCAATCAACGGTCGCCCACTAAACCTCAGCAATCCTCTCCGATCTCGCGGAGTTCAGTCCACATGCAATCGAAACAACAATGGCGGACCATGTGCACAAGGACTTCCTGAAGATCCTACACTTTCGCTTTGCGGTTCGTTTGGAATATGCATGGATAGATGGCATATTGCGATGTGCCAATGTGGAGGACAACTTTTATCGCCAGATTGTTATAGTTCATTGGATCCAATTTCATTAAGTGATGGAGGATTTGTTGAGTTTAAGATTTCGGAAAAACATAGAAGAATGCAACTTTTAGATAACTTGTATAGTGGAAACAACATATGGGTTTATGATGTTTCCCGCAAGAGGCGTTTTACAATTTCTAGTGACAATATAACCAGTGCTACTCAAGTTGCCGATCCTCCAAAAAGTCTCAGTTTACTATTTAAAACAGTTCAGCTAAATGGCTTAATCCTTTTTGCTGCGACCAATAAGCACTACACGTCTGTCGAACTTAGGAATGGAAAAATATTCTACAGCTCTCGTCAAGGATCTTCAGTAAATATGACAATAAAAAGCCCAGAAAACTTAGCTGATGGAAAATGGCACAACGTTACTTTGCATACAACAAATCGAATTTTGCACATCATGATCGATGGTCGAGGGGTTGGAGATGAACTTGATTCAGCTGGTGTGCACGATTTCCTGGATCCTTATCTAACGGTTCTCTCAATTGGTGGCGTACGAAGAGAATTCTTTATACATGAAGCTATACCAACAAGTTTCGAGGGTTGTTTAGCAAATTTTACCATAAACAATGAAATTCAACCATTCAATGGATCTGGAAGTGTATTCAAAGAAGTTTCAACTCGCGGAAAAGTATATCAAGGATGTCACGGTGTTCTTGGAATCGGAGCTGCTCAAGTTGCGGATCCTCTCAGTATTGGCATTACTCTGGTGATAGTATTTTTTGTAATACTCTTAGTTGCTATATTGGTATCATTTGTCGTTTTCCGATTCCGAAAGCAACAAAAGGAGAAAAATGGAGGTCCAGGAGGTGCACCAAGTTTACAAAGTAAGCAAAATGGTGGATCCACCTTATTAGGTGGCAGTGGTCTTGTGTCGAGTAGTGCAGACTGCGTAATGGCAAGAGGACTGCATTCGAATGATGCAAGTGTCGGATATCATGCTGACAATGGTGACTTAATCCGGGGAGTTGCAGGACATCATTTGGTTGGACCTGAATTGATTTCAAAGAAATACAAAGAAAGAGAAATCGGAACTGGGGAGCATCAGCGGCCTCAACGACCTGACATAATCGAACGTGAAGTAGTCAGCAAAAGCCCACCGCTGCGGGAAGACCATCATCCACCCATTCCTCCCCCCAGTCAATCACATCACGCACATGATCATCCTGGTGGAGTAGATTTGGGCTCAGAATTTCCGGAGCATTATGATTTGGAAAACGCCAGCTCAATAGCTCCTTCAGATATAGACATAGTTTACCATTACAAAGGATACAGAGAAGCTGGTGGTGTCAGGAAGTACAAGGCCACACCTCCTCCTGTTGCTTCCTACACCCATCATAAGCATCAAGCGTCACCCGCACAGCAGCAGCACCGTCATTCACCCCATCATGCAGGTCCTTACGCACCTCGGGTTCCGCCTCAAGCTAGTCAACCACCACCAAATACTCCCCGCCAACATCAAAGTACTCCCTTGGCACGGCTTTCGCCGAGTTCTGAGCTAAGTTCCCAACAGCCGAGGATACTTACTTTGCACGACATTTCAGGGAAACCGCTGCAAAGTGCTCTCTTGGCCACAACATCGAGTTCCGGAGGAGTTGGCAAGGATGCGCTACACAGCAACAGTGAACGAAGTTTGAATAGCCCTGTGATGTCTCAGCTATCCGGACAAAGTTCAAGCGCCAGCAGGAAGAATCCAGGTGCTCCTCCACAAGCCCCAAATGTCGGCTCTGTGGGAACTGGGCCGATGGGGCTTACTGCAGACGAGATTGAGAGGTTGAATGCTCGCCCCAGAACATCTAGTCTTGTGTCCACTTTGGATGCGGTCTCCAGCAGCAGCGAGGCTCCTCGCGTACCCGGCCCTGGACATCATCTTACCCACATGCATCACTCCCCAGACGTAGATGCCCACAGTTCTACTTCTACAGATGAGAGTGGCAACGACAGCTTTACGTGTTCAGAAATCGAGTACGAAAACAGCAGCATGAATGGTGATAAATACAACAAAAGTGGAGGTGAGGCTGACCGAATAGTCAACGATAGCGGAACAACATCCAGTAAGGCTCCAATGCCGCCACCGTCTTACGACGGATTCGACTCATCATTTCGTGGATCCCTCAGTACTCTAGTCGCTAGCGATGATGACCTATCAACGCACATGGGTGGTATGTATAGACAACCAAACGGTGCATCGCCTTCCACCACCACCTTGGGGTGGGACTATCTACTGAATTGGGGCCCCAATTTCGAAAGCTTGATGGGGGTTTTCAAGGACATCGCCGAACTGCCAGACTCCGTCAACGAACATGTTCCACCATCACTTCGAATTCCTGCCAGTGTACAAAAACCATCTGAGGAATATGTCTAGTATCAATTGAATAAGAATCAACCCCTGTAAATACACCCTTTCTTGTCCATATGCAATTGACTAAGTTTAGTTTATTATTGATTGAAACTCACCTTGTATCAAGGTTTTCGTCCTACTACTTTAGGCATCACCCTGTATCGATAGACATAACCCCAACTGATAATAATAAGTAGTTTAATGCTTTAATGCTCATAATTTATAATTGTAAGGTTTAGTTGCAAAGATGTTGTAATTGTAATCGATTTTCTAGAATTAACAAATTCATCGTTGTCGATGTCTTCAAAGCAGAACCACATCAACATCATGTTGCGAAGTAGGGCCATCTCAAAATTAGCGTCATAATTAAGTTGTAACTAGGACAAGCACCATTATAAAACATGAGCATTATTGGCTCATTAATAGACGTTCAGTTGCCAGGCGAAGGAGTGGATTCTGTTTATGCAGGAGCGCTTTCACGCAATTGCTAATTACTAATTGACCGCGATTACATGAAACGTATACGTGTTCTGAGTCAAAAGCGAAGCGTCTTAAGGTCTTCGGTAATTCATAACAACTGCGCGCTTATTTTAATATTAATTTATTCGTTTTTCGTAATATAAGCGGAGGAGGAATTATTTACGAGCATAGTTAACCTACAATGCGACATGGCGCTGTACGCGGATGCGGCATGCAATAAATAAACACCAATTTGATTTCCACTTTGATTTCTGAAACGTAGTAAAATTGCTGATGAACTAAATTAAGATGGTACACTTAGGGCAACAACACTCAAAAAAAAAAAAAAAAAAAAAAAAAAAAAAACAACAACAAAACAAAACATTGTAAAACGAAACATTTAAAACATTGGCATTCAACCATCAGGTACTTTTTGAAGACATCGATAAAATATTTCACAAAATTATTTTTATTACATGAAATTACTTTTTCGAAAAAAAAAAACCTAAAACAATATATTTTGTTAGGAATAAATTTAAAAAACCTTACAACAAGAACGACACTACTTGAGTGCTATATATTTGTTTATAAGTAAATATCTTGCCATATGGACTGAATAAATATTATTCTGAAAGTATAACTGCAAAAGTTTCTCACAGTCGAAAGCAGACTGCAAGATGTGAGATTTGTTATATAAAAATGTTATCACTACTGCAGATATTATTTTTGTAAATGTTGAATATAGAGTTTTAATACCTCCTAGTGTCTAAATTTCTTTGAATTGATACAAAGATTAAGTGCAAAAAGTAAACTTCACTTCAGTGAGATTTACAATTGTAAAATTTTGCATAGTTAAATATTATAATTAGTTTCTTTTTAAATTAAGTTTGTAAAAAATAGTAATACAAGAAATTTTATACAAATCAAAACGTAGGCAATAAATAATTTGAAATAATTTCATCTTTCATTTTTTTCAGTGCCCACTGGAACAACTTCAGTGTTTCATTGGTTTGTTGTTGAATTGTACAAATTTAGTTCGGTAATAATATGAAATTTTCCTTGATTACTTTGAAAACTATGGGAAAAGTCAATTGTACAGTCGTTGAAACCCATCATTAGAAGCGATTCTTCTTTTCGGTGTATATAAATAATGTAATCATTTTTGAAAGGAAAAGAAAAGTGCTGTTTTCAAAGCAATGGCTCCAAATATAAATCAACATTCTAAGTGCATTCTGTTCTCAAATTGAAATTCACTTTCGCATATTTTTGTAAGCACCAATTCCTTGTTCCGTTAGCATACCACGTCCATGTCCATTGTCCAACGTCCATGTCAAGCGAGTACCACACTTCATGCATCGACAATGTTTGAAACTCTGTGCGTGTCCCTCGGGTGCACTTTGCCAAATAATTGCCGTGTAAATAATTAAATTTTGCAGGCATAAGCAAAAGGAGAATTAGCAAGAGTTTTCACGTTACTTGTTCAACCACAAAACGCTCCAGAAATTCCTTCTAAATCCAGCGAAAATAGGTCAGCACGAGCTCCACTTCCTAGTGACAGGCCGCAACGTGGCAATTAAAGCAGATGCTAGGCACATAAAGGACTTCACATGGCATGCATCGCGTGCATATCCGACCACTGAATCGAAATCGTATGGAAAGACCTAAAATTCTAGGATATGCGCATGGTGGAAATTTTGACCACTCCGTTTGGACATTGGAACCCAAAAAGCTTACAATTGGCCGTTCTAGTCTCAGTCATGAGTGTAGCTTTCGTTGACTCGGACAGAATTCGATTTCACAGTCCGGGAAACATATAGAACTTTAGTATAAGGACATGTGATTGCAAGTATTGCGAGTGAAAGATGTTTTTCCGTAGAATGTTTTCGCGGAAAAGCAATGGCACGTCGGCGCCATTGAACAGCAATCGGCACAGTGCACGACTTCCGCATTCGCCGAAGAAGCTTCAACGGCGCTCACCATCTGCGGGTAAACGTGGTCTGTCCGTGCTGCAGTTAACTCCTCTTTGGGAGTACATAATAAGAACTCGCACCCTGCCGGAGGACTTGAATCCTGCAGAAATGTTCGAGGAATTCCTGGAACGGCTTCGCGATGATGAATGGCAAGTGCGGCAACATGCATTGCGAGTACTTGTTGATGTGCTTCTTGTCATTGGCCAAAAGGCGGATAACTACTTCAGCCCCATTGTACCACAACTGGTGGAAAACCTCGGACATCCTGCTCCGACCGTGAGGAAGGGTGCGTTGGATTGCCTACGAGTGTACGTATCAAACACTGCGATGCCTGAAATTATAATTTTCGATATTTTGGACATTGGCTTGAACCAACGAATAACCAATGAACCCTTTGGTGGTCGGCTGACTTGTGGAGTGATGCTCTCGCTTCCGTCGCTGGTGCAATCGACATTGCATACGAAAAAACGCAATTATATCCTTCGTACAACAATCGACATGCTTGTCACGAAGATGACTCAAGTTACGCATCAGGAAATCACCTTGAAAGTCCTTCTTCGCATTAAGAACTTGGTTGGTCCAAGGGAGTTCGCTGAGTACATGTCACACGGCGCTTACCGCGAATTCGACCTGCTCTGTAATGTTTACAGTTTGGATAACAATAGCACAAGGGAATCAAATACTGCTGCATGGACTTTGTTAAGTTCGTTTGAATCTGATGACTCCGAGCCGATTTGGCAGACATTGGATAATGGTTCAACGCTCAACAGTCCTGATATAGGTATGGATGAAGAAGACCCGCAAGAAAAGGTCATTATGGAAACTGAAATAAAAATCAAGGATGACACTTTAACGATGCGTATCGTGGAAACTGAAAATGCTACCGGAGACGAAGGATCACCGACAGAAATTTGCAGTGGAGAGGATGAGGCTGAGGTAGAAGAAGGGAGTAATGTTCTGGAAAATACAGGAATCATACAGGTTCTTACGGACAGTGAGGTGGATGATGTCAACGGCAATGCCGAGAGTGATTTTGTACCTAGAACTCCGAAAAGAGTTACATTTGGTGGTGAAATTGTGAAAATGCGGACTCCGGATAGTGATACAGTAACTCACAGTGATGTTGATGAATTGTCTAATCAAAGTGCTTCCAATTTTGAGAAACTGAATTTCTTAACCGTAGAAATAACCAATGATAATACAAAACCAATTGTTCAGCCTCAAAAACTCAGATCAAATCATAATTCATCGAAGGAGAATATCAAATCCTCACCAGAATCAACGAGTCCGGACACGATGTCTCCTTCATCACCAAAAATAAGATCCACTCTCGAGCAAATTCGTGCTAAATCAGCATCACCCAAGTCCCCTTTTAGGCGGATTAGCATAAGTCCCGTGGACGACATAATCAGTCCTAAGCCACCCCACAAGCAAATTGAAGTTCTGCATAATTTGCAAAGGAGTCCTTGCCCATCTCCTGGAGTACGAGCCAGACGACAAACTCCCAAGATCGATTCCTTCGGTAACGACGACAAGAAACCCGAGGAAAAATTGGAAAACAGTTACATTCCAGCCAAATCGTGGGAAGAACTGAATTTAGTCGACCAAAGCGTTCTCGATAATTTAAAATCTGGGGTAAGTCTATAAAATTTGTCGTAGAAATTTTATTCATATTCATAAGAGTCGAGATAAACCAAACTCTCTGCAAAAATAGTTTGAGGAAGCCGCGTCGTGCAAAAGCCGAACCCACCGACCGACCGACCCCCGGAGATTTATTATACCGCCGGTATCAGTGACCCGTAACCGACAGAGAAAGTCGCATAGTCTTGCCTGACCTCAATTCTTATCAGAGGAATCGCCGACTTCTACACCTACCCTCTACAGAATCGTTCTTTGGAGCTATTGTCGCCCCCGCCTTTAATTACAACAAAACTTCGGCGCTTATTAGTTTCAACACGCGATGTCGCACATTCCGGAGGTGGGCGGACGCCCGGACGGGACGGTCTGGAATTCTTCATCCCAAAATCATATTTTGATTCCCTTATTCTTTTTCCCAGGCTAAAAGCACTCATAGTCGTGAAGCACGGCATATGTGGAGGATTGCCCGAATTCCCACAATTTTCGACAAATCTACATAGTAGAACTGTTGTTGCTTGTTGAAAGTAATTGAATTTTGTCCATTAAAAAACTGATGTACTCTTTTCAGACATTCTCAAACTGCTTCACATTCTCCGGTGGAATAAAATTTATTTTCAAAGCAGATTGTGAATGTCAACGATGAATTAATTAATTAATTATCAACGAGAATCATTTGGATAAATCTACCGTGAATTATTCACTTCGTTGGTTGTAGAGTGAACGTGGACTTTTCGAATGCGGTCATGTTAATTGTTCGTATTGAACTGATTTAAAAATACTTCGATTCTAAGTGACCTTCCAAAAATTTATTAAGGCGAAAAGAGACAGCGGTGTTTTATCATACTTATTAGGAAAATTAAGAAAATTGTTCCTTGGGTGTTCCCATTCTTACCTAATTATAGAAATTTTCATGAGTACGTATGTATCTACTTCAATAGATTTTTTTTCTATTGTTTATTAATAAAATGAACCAAGCTGATCTATCTTATTCCAAATATAAAGGACAATAAATTTGAATGCTGGTGAAGAAAACTAATTTTTTATCGAGTCCCTCCCAAAAATTGTATTCCAAATTTTAAGACATTTCTGAAGCAACATCAAATTAAGGGCACTTCAATAATAGTTTCTTCTGAAAGTTTCGTAATCCAAAAGCCCCAATATTTACTTCCAATGCATTGCATTAAATTGAGGTCACTAGAAAGAAAAAAAAAAATGGAAATATTTTTTCTCCCACACGCAAAAACAATATTAATATGTTTTGAACAAAGTCGTTTGTGTTATGCATTATATTTGAATACATCTTGAGCATGAATTACAGTGACTCTGCTTCACTCACCCCAATCACGATAATTGCTTTGTAATAGGGAGGAAATTTACATTTCCAAAAACGCGTACTTTCTGTAATTATCAAAAGTGAAATTGCGGGATAGGCAGAGCGTGTGTAACACTTTGTTTTGCATTTGTCCAACTCATTTGCATTACAGATTCGTTCATAAACAAGGCGGCAGCGAATAATAGACGAAATGTTGAAGGATTTTAATCGAAGTAAAAACACACCTCCAAAATAATTGTTGAAAAATACGAAGTATGTGCTAAATGAAAAATTAAGTGAACCACTTTCAATTTCAATTTGCAATTGTTGAGGGAGGAAATGAAACGTAAAATTAAACATGGTCACGCGGAAGTGGTTCAGTTCCAAAGAAACAGTTGTAAATA
This sequence comes from Leptogaster cylindrica, assembly GCA_963082835.1. Lineage (NCBI taxonomy): Eukaryota > Metazoa > Arthropoda > Insecta > Diptera > Asilidae > Leptogaster > Leptogaster cylindrica. The sequence continues at coordinate 19,199,915 of OY720105.1, read as the reverse complement.
TGGAATTCTTGTTAATTCTAGTCTAAAATGCAATATTCTTGCGCATTTTTTTGTTCTTCTGAACAAAATTAATATGTAATCCGAAAAACCTCCTTTCTGATATTAATGTACTCTTAGTCTTGTTTGGAAAAACGTTGGGATCAATTACAAAGAATTATGTATCATAAATGGATGAATATTTATTAGAACATACCTAAGTATATTTCTTTGTTGTATACGGTATTACGGTATACTGGAAAAATAAAGAAAAGAACGTGATTTTTCGCTTCATAGTTTCATTTTTCTGAACTGATGTAAAAAAGTAGTAAAAAATTGTTTGAGCTGCTAAAATAATTTCATGGCGACAATTCGGAATGAGAGTAGGTCGATGGGTAACTGTGTAGTTTGTAACAAATGAACATTTTGCAGGACTTTCGGGAATGGAAACGCAAGTCCTTCGTGATTATGAATTTAATTTTTCCCACAATTCAGTTGACTTGCTGCAAATGACATTTCTAATTTGCTCCTGTTAATCTGAATTGGGGTTAAAATTCGAGGGTTTCATGATCTCGTGGCATTAACCTCAATCGTTTCAATTGACGATTTTGATTTTCTTTCTGCTTTCAATAAGATTTACGCAACCATTATTCAAAATAAACACTAGCTCACGCACCAAGTTGACAGAATCAAACCGGGTTGTTGACCACCTTTCTCGGTTGACTGTGCTAAAAGTGGAAAATTTTATTGAAAAACTTGCACAAGATTTTTATTTTTACAAAATATTAGTAATAATTTAGTAGCAGAACATACTCATTAATTTTTAAATTTGAAATATTAACGTTTATAACAGTAAGAAAATGATAATTCGAATTTCTTTGCAAAATTAATTCAACATATAAGGTAACGAATAAACTTTTATTTATTCTTCAATACGTAATAATTGGATTAATTCATGCTACAATAAGGGAAAATACTTCCCAGTTGAAATGAATTATGAAACTACTATAAAAATCAATACAGAATAATTACATTGGAAATTGTGTTTACATCGACGCAGATTACTGGAAAGTAGAGCACTCATCCGGTGCTGCCTCCTCCCCAATTACGTAGATTGCCTGAAACTTCAATCCAATTGATTTTTAATATTTCATGATTATGAAAACGTGGAACTCCAATTTAACTTGTCAGTAACTCGTAAGAAATTCGCCTGCAGGAGTTCCAGCTGGTTAACCTTGCACTAAGGAAAGAGTTCTTGCACCTGTATTTCCATGCAGACACACTCTTGCAGCTACAAGTAAATGCTCCACTTACACTACATCAAGCTAATCGATACCTACCGACAAACGATTAGCAAATATTTGCACAACGAACGAGTAATAAATCTATTTTTCTTCATTGTAAAACTTTTCCTTGCAAGACAAACCTTAAAAGATAATTTTCCATCGTCGTCGTCCTGTTTGACATCTCTGACGTTGTTTGAGAACCTCAAGGTTCACCTTTAGATGTCCTAAAGTATTTTATAATTCAAGAACAAAAGTTTGAAAAGAAAGCATTAGAAACATTTGAAAACGAGTGTTTCAACTTTGAAGTATCCTAAACGAATTTTAAGAGGCGGTTGTTGCGTGTTCGCCCCACTTTAAATATACCCCACAGCGCAAAGCACTGAATCAATATTATTTCAAGAACTTTTACTTCCAGGATTAATTGAGTAACCGTCACATTTCCTGCTGCTAAACAGTTGATAAAATTTATGAAGTGATTTCCATGCATCGCATGCATAATAGAGGAGATAACGACAAAAAATTACCGGCCATTAAACGAGTCAAATATTTTCCATCACTGATTTTCGCCAGTAGTGCTATTTAAAGTGCTCAAATAGGCATATTCCGTGGTATTTCTTACTGTAATGCTGAAGAATGTGAAAATTTTGCGCTGTCTTATTCACATCCAAAAATATATTCTACTTCTATGCTAATTTTGTACCTTATTAAGTCATCTAGACAAAGTAAACGAGGTCATTTTTGTGTTTTTTGGATTCCATTAAAGTAGAAGTTGAATTTATTAAAGGATATTTTTGAACCATGAAATGTCAAATAATAACTTTTATAGAAAATAAAACTCAAAGATTATTTTGAAAGATTTCTCAATGTCTTGTGTACCAAAATTTTACCAAAACAAAAACTTTCAACATCCGGATTATTCACAGCAGATTTACGCGGTGCGACATAACACGCAATTTGGAGACTGCAATTAACAATAACACGCGAAGATAAGAATCTACAAAGATTAGGGTCAAATATTAAGTTAGGATAGAGTAAAAAGCAAGTAAATAATAATCGCATATTTCTGGATCGGATGTTAAAGGACATTTTTGAAGTTATGAACTAAAAACAAAGTCCTTACACATGAGTTTGTTGTACTTGACTAAATATAACACAATTGTCGATTGAGACCTGAGTGAAGAGACCCACAAATACTGAACATTAGTGTCCAAAGTCCAAGACTTCAAATTTGATCTACTCACCCTAAAAAACATAAAAATAGATACCCCTCGGCCCTCATGCCAACTTCACACCTTCACCTTCACCTTTTTCACCCATAAAACCTCTGGGTGTATTTCGATCAAGCTGTCGAACTTCGGGATACCTACAACTGGGGCCCAAATGTAGCTTATGTGCGAAAGAACTATTTTTTCAATCGGAAATTAAGGTAGATATAGATGACACGACGGGCGCGTCGGACGGACACATTGCATTTTGGAACTCTACGCATTTAACAACTTGAAACATAAAAGAAAAAAATTTAAGGGGTTTTACAAAAAAAAATTCCGAACCGAATACATAAACATGAGTGTATTATTCAATGAATAATAAACCGAAATAAGAAAATAATATACAAAATATTATCTATTAATACTTAATTAAAATACTTTTAACGCTTTGCCAATTTTTAAAGTACATATTTATTATTTATGTAGGTATAATTACAGCTCTTTTTAAAATTTCAAGTAGGTATGCAGTATGCACTATGCACTTTTAAAAATTAAAATAAACGTTACTTTTTACATAATATTTCATACAAGAAACATTCGAAATCTCTCCTTGGACTTAACATTCCGTTTAACCCTTTAGTGCCAGGCAATCCTACATTCCTGCCAACATTTCAATATGGGAAGGGTTACTCGGTCAACGGCCACTTTAATGTCCTGAACTTTTCCCATTTCGTCCCGAACAACTTAACTTTATTGCGAGGTTCTTGAACTTTCATTAGTTAAGGGGAGGAGGGACACAAAGGATCCGTTTAGGTTTTAGTGTGTGGCTTAGTGTCTTGCATTGCCTCCGCACTTCACCTGTGCATAACTTTCAATGAATGGCACCTCTACTTCCATTGAAAAGATACATATAATAATCGATTTGTTTTTTTGTTCTGCAGGACTGGAGGCATCGGTCACACGCAATATCCATACTGGAGGAAACTTTAAGGTCATCGGAAAACCTGGCCTTGGTGGTCCCCTCCCTCGACTCCCTATTCCGAAGTCTATTGTCGTCTGAGAGGAATGCTGAAGTGGCGGAGGATAAAAGACGAGTCGTTATGAATCTAATATCAAGGATTCCCTTGGACAATCTAGAGAGCAGGACTAATCAAATAATTACAGGACTTTGCAGACAGGGAGGAGCTGGTGGCAATCTGGTTTCAAAAACTCTGATGCAAAGGATGCCACCGTCTGCTATTGTGTTGAAATTGCTGTCGGATGAATTTTTGCACGCAAGAAGTTCGAAGGTATCCATTTTCTTTGAGGTGTTCTCAAGTCGTAATTTTCTCACTTTCAGTTTCGCGAGAATGCCCTGCAGATGGTAATGTTTGCGTTGATGACGTTTCCCAGCACTTGCTTCGACACGTCAACGTGCGTCACGCGTGCAACATACGCCGCAATGGATAGGAAACGCCGTGTGAGACAAGCTTCTCTAGATGTTCTTGCGGTACTGGGTCAAGTTGCGTCACCTCGTGCCGTAATGGATATTGTGCAATATATAACGGAAACTCGAGAGGAGGGAAATGTCCTTTGTACTGCAGTGAAAGCCCGTCTGGCACGGAAGCAGCTTCCAATAATAAGCCCTGACGGCTCGGTGCAGTATGCTCTACGGATTCCATCACCTCCCTCCAACGATCCCGAATTCCTTAGGGATCTCGGTGCCGATATTGAATGGATCGCCTCTGGAGTGGGTTCAGTTTCACCTACATCCATGAAACGCCGTACACAAAAATTTCAATATTCCTCGAAAGAAAACGCGATGAATGGGAAAACCTTTTCCAGCATGAGTAGGTACGTAAATGATCCTAGATGCAGAAGTGTGGGTGTAAATTTCATGCCATATTAAATGCTGGCCACCAACAAAGAACTATTGATTTTGGCCACTGAAATTGTGAATCACCTTCGCCAAAGGAATCAGCCTTCGTCCAGGTTGTCACATTATTGATTTTCATTTCTGACACGTGCAAATTGTTATTATCTCACTTTTGCTCCAGAAATTTGCATAGCGTGCACGACTAGAATGTGTCTGCTTCACAACATTTAACTTATCTCACCTTTGCTTTTAGAAACAATGACGAAGGACTCAGGAGACTCAAGGCTCCACACGAAATTCTTGGCATGGGAGTTGGTGTAAAGTCCCTCGAGGATTCAGGAACGTCGGTGAGTACACGTCGAATTGTCGAAGTGTCCAAATGTGATTTCTGTCTTTCGCTTTATATAAATTATGCAATCATATCCGAAGTTCAATGAACCTCCAACAATTTCTACAGATCCTTTCAGTCAACTCGTTAGGCAAACAACAGTCTGCATGGAGACAGCTCATTTCAGATCAGATAAAAAAGCAGTTGATTCAAATAATAGATTTGTAAACATTTTTTTATGGCACATGATAGGACATGTGTTTTAATCATTAGAGAGTCGTCAAATTAATCAGGAACAGTATCAGTGCATCAGCTTCTATAATATTTGCCTTCAAAATATAACTTCACTCCTTATTATTGTACTTCATTCCTATCAATTTTTCAGATTTGCTGCGTTTTTGAATAAAATAAACAGTTATAAATGTAATCAATCGTTTAATAACCATTAAGCACATTTCAAAGAACACATTTCCAAATTCTTACGGCGTAGAATCCATTCCTAAAACTAGAAAAGCCACTGAAAAGGTAATTGTTAGCTTAAACAATATTTCTTAACTGTTGTTTCACTTCCTGCGACACATTCAAGGTCGTTCTAATTCCATTCATTTTGTCTGAAGGAAATTATCTTTGAAAACGAAGCAGTCGCTTTGCCCAATCCATAAATTAAACATTATCTTCCTTATTTTAGTCTTAGATAAATTGCAACAGAAGGTAAATATTGATTGTGTTTGTGTCAACCCTCCACAAGGATAACAGAAATTTCTCCTAGGAGCAGTGAAGTCTCATTGACTATTGGGCATGCTGCATGCAGTTAGTTTCCGTTGAATATCCTCACAGTAAGCAAGTGTTTAACTGTCTTCTACTTTGTGAAACAATAAATCTTTCTGATATTTTGAACAATTGAAAAATGGTGGAGATTCTTTTCGGATATCGCATTATTGGATGCATTCCTATTAAACTCTCTTGGGTAATTTGCAAAACTTTTTTAGGTTACAGAAAATGTGTTGTTATTAAAGAGAAACACTTCAATTGCACGACCAAAAAGAAGCTATATTTTGGAAAATAATTTGTATCAAATTGAACATTTAAATTTGCATAGCAATAAATTCTTGCAAAATATACAATATTTATGTAAATTTTGTTTACTTACAGGATGAAAAGGGGAACGTACAGCATTCCTTAGCAACTGGCGTGCCGATGCAAATGAAATTCATGAACGCAGGTAAGTCGATATCAAATAGTATCTCTATGGCAACTATGTAAAAGGCATTGTTTTGATTTCAGGCACACATTCCACAGGTGATATCATTGGAGTTCACGGGAAACGGATTGCTACAAAATCGTGCTCTGACTCTTCGCAGGATGGAAGAAGCTCTGATAGCACGGGAGACAGCATTCGACATATTAGAACAAATATCACTTCAAGGTAAGATTGCCTTATCAAAATATTTCAATATGCATAATTTTATAATGAAAACCAGTTATTTAATTTAAATAAGAAAATTTGAATTCACTTTTACTGTGAAGTAGGTTTCCGGCTATGGAACGATTGGATTCAACATCGATTTTTTCCGACAAACAATCATCATATCGAAATGCTTACGCCGATTTTGGTGCACGTCGTTTAAATGCAACGTTTCCAAAGTCGAATTACACTGTTCATCAAAAGCGCAGTTCGCAAAACCATTACCTCAACGGTAAAGCAAACACCTAATTTAAAAAACATGAAATTATTTTATTCTATTTTCATTACAGAAACTTTCCCTGAAAGTTCGTTTGAAGAAGTTCCTTATGAAGTAAAACACTTACCGGAGGGTTGTGCACCCCAAAACTCGAGGAGGTTCATGAACGTGGAAAAATTCATTATGCAGAGGTAATTATGTCGCACTTTGCATGAGGCATTGCTTAATACATTTGGAATTGCCCCAATCGTCCAGTAAAGTTCACAGTACTTTTGTAAAGTGCAATTTGAACTCCGTTTCTGGCTGAATTCTGGTTTGTTGTTAATGTTGTTAGTAGACAGTAATTGTTAATGAACTTCGCTTGAAATTCGCTTCCTGTCTGAAAAGTTACAACAATACTTTCGACTTTCGGGAATTACAACTCATATATTGTGCAGTAGCTACAAAGTTTAAGGTCAATAACTTGCGATTCGTTTTGGAGCTGCCCTGATTACGTAAAAAACCAGTAAACAATTTATATTGCGCTGCAAGACCCATGCAACGGGAATTCATTACTTTAAATTGATTCGTATTTTAAAATTAATAATTCGTTTTCGCTAAAATTATTCCTCTTGTGTTCCTTCAGACCACGTGTTTCATCAATTTGTCGTTGGCCTATTTTTGTGTTCATGCTAAAATATCATAAAAACGAAAAAATACGACAGTCGCCTACAAAAAGCAGGACTGCTCTGTCGAAGCGTAAATCAAATTTATGTGAAATCGCGCTATTTGGGCCGTCGCAGATTTTTACTGGTAATTATCTTGATTGCCTGTACTAATAATTTTAACGAGTTTCATTCTTTTAACGGTCGATGTGGTCGTTCTCGCGTAAGAGCTATTCGGATGATTTTTACGACTCCCCTCGGGGGTTGACCTGAACAATCCTTTGTTCAGAAGGTGCGTGCCGTCAATTCAAATGTCCAGTTGAGCTTTGCCGTAAATCCGACGGCATGAAGCCCCCTTAAAGCTCAACGGGTAGGTGAGTAAGTTTCCAGTTCGTGGAAAAACGATGACCACCCGAGTGGACTTCTACCCAGTGGTCACTGCCTCAGGACTTTGGAGTCAGTGTCCAGTCTTTGATGTTATGTAGGCCTAGAAAAGCGCTTTGTTGCGCACATATAAATAAACGGTTATTGTTTTCTTTTTTCATTTCCAACTTGCCGAGTATCCTCTTGTTGAATCTTTTTAATTGATGTGAATTACGAAAAGTTACCGGCTTTGTGCAATGGAAAAGTTTCGTGAAATCAGATCAACATTCTTAACCGAAAGTGAATCACAGTTGAAGAAAGCTAAGAATTTTCTTAATGAAAACACTTTACTAGCGGCAAGAAAATTACCGCTAATTGTCCGTTGGTGCTGCTGTTTTTACTGCTATCGAAAACGTAAATCGATTGGAGTCGTTCAAGAAAACAACTCGGACAGCAGGGGAACTCCGGTGATTCCGATAACGATGGCACCTGAAGCGTAAGTACAGTCCTCCGTGCAAATTTATTCGTCCGTAGTGTTTACCTGTCGTGATTATGCGCCGCTTATAAAAGGCACTGTTGACCCTTTCCACGTTCGTCTAGTACCACAAGAAAACAACACACTCAACGGTTTCAGTTCAGTAATGGTGGCATGCACGATATTTCATAAAGTCGCGATATTTGTAATGAGGGCGAAGTTAGAGAAAACATTAAACAAACAGAAAAATAATACGTAAATTGGTTAAGGATTTATTAAAGTGTTTCACGTTCTATAATTAGATTTAGATATACGTCTGACTCTGAGCGTATACTAATTAGCTACTAAAGTCGAAATTCACATTAGTACACACAATCCACTTAGGTACAATATTTTTTTGAAAAATTACAATCTTTCAAAGAACAAGGCAAACAATACAAACTTAATAAAAATAAATATTGGAAAGGACAAAGAGCCAACAGCGTAGAAAAAAGTTATTAGTTCTCCTATACTCACACTTTATTGAGTTCATGAATATTCATAATATAGATTCCTTGAAATTAGGATGTCGACCCACATTTCAATTCTCATCGATTTTTCCATAACAATAACCGTTGGTTGAGCATTTCATTCATCTCAATAATACTATAACCGGTGACCAATAACGACTAATTGGTCTTAATAACAGCTGACTAAATAAATTAAAACATTAAAATATCTAGAAGCATAAAATCGACCTTAATAACAAAATTTGCGTATTAATTGTCGTGTCCATTGGAGTTGGGCATAACAACGACCTTCGAGTCGCCTTTTTCTGCGAAAAGCAAAGAAATCAATAAAATTTGAAATTCAAATAAATTACCCTCCACATTCCACTACTGCTTCTTACGTGCAAAAGAAAGCATTCGTATTTACGTAAATTACTTTTCACTTACGACTCTGCTATGTTTTTATTGCAGCAATAAGCCACAACAGCAGCAACCGCCATTGCATCTGTCCTCAAGCAACATTCATTACTACCAGGAGGAAAACGGTCGAGAGGTTGACGAATGTAAAAAAGTTGAAAGTCGCTCAATGAAATCAGAACAGCACGAAACGCCTGTCAGTGATAGAAACGCAAAGTTTTCCAACGCATACGTTAGAATGGGTGAAATTTCAGATGTTACCGGGATCCTAAAAACCCGCGAGTCGTCCTTTGAAGATGGATTCAGTTCGGGGCATTCAACACCCACTCGCATAATCAGCGAAACTATTAATGTGCATGATGAAGTGGATCATTTCAATCGCCCCGAGGCCATCGTAAACATTCGTAATAATGCAGAATCATCAGTGAATATCAATGGTGAACCAACAACGAACTTAAGGGCTGCAACTGCAATGGGAAGTTATGGAGAAAATGGAAATGGAGAAAATGATCATGTCCAGTTAGACACAACCACTGTCGAAGTGGATAAACTCCCAGAAAACATAACCGAAAGAGTTAAAGAAATTATAGAACCAGTTATAAATGATTCTGTAAATGGTGATGAAGTTGGTTCCAATAAAACCCCTGATACCGTTATTCAAAGTCAGCGAGAATCTGCTCCAAATAAAGTAGAACATATGGAGTCGTCACCAGAAAAATATCAACTAACTGAAACAAATGGCGAAAAACTAGAGATGGAAGAACACGTCGTGAACACACATCCACTTGGAGTCGTCGAGACTTTGGAACATGTTGCATTAGACAACAATTCTAATGAGCCCTTTGTAACACCTTCAAAAGAAGAGGAAATATCTCGAATTATTCAAAAAGTAGAAGAAGACCTGAAGGCAGACATTTTATCTGAAGACCACCCACCTTTATTAGCCCAAGTACCTTCTCCCATTCCTACTATGGAAGTAAAACCAATTACTAGAAAATCTTCTGCGCACAAAAGTTCGGAATCTTTACTAAATAAAAGTTCGGAATCCATTTTTGAAGCTTCTGTACGGCATGAAGGAGACTCTAAAAGTGTAACAAGCACCGAGGCCAGCTCGGATTATCAACATAGTCACGCAGCTAGTTTAGATGAACCTATGACAACTCAACCCCCCGGTGATTTTGTAGTTGTTAAACCGCAACACACACCGCTCATAAGAAAATCCAAAACCACGTTATTCGGAAACAACCGAAGAGTTTCACCCGTAAAGCAATCCATTAAGTTAAGCAAAGCAGAACCGTTTCCTCAAACTTTGACGAAATTCGACAGACCAAAAGAGGGTTTGAACCAATCCATCACCCAATTGGACTCTCCGAATTGGGAGACAGTAATCCTTGGCTTGCGGTCTATTGTACGTTTAATGAGATATCATCCGGAAATATTGGAATTACATATGCACATTGTTTGTATGCACCTTGCGAGGGCTGCAAAAAATCTTAGGTCACAAGTGGCGCGCGCAGCTTGTCAAGCATCCACGGAACTATTTACGATACGATGCAAACACCTGGACCAGGAGTGCGACGATTTGGTGGGCAATCTGCTTCATCGAACTGCTGATACAAATCGATTCTTGCGCGCGGATGCCACACGTGCACTGGAGTCCATGTGCGACTACCTGATACCCTCGAAAGTCTTACACCTTCTAACTACACGTGGAGCCACTCATCAAAACGCGTTAGTACGCACAACCTCTGCAAAACTGTTGAATCGTTTAGCTGATCGTTTGGGCTGTGATCGAATATTCGGTATGAATCGAGAGAACCGCGATAAGTTTATTATAACAGGCGCCAATCTCCTCCTCGAGGGCAGTTTGGAAACACGAAGTTATGCAAAATCTCTCTTTCGCCTTTTATCCAACCATCATAACTACAGTAGACTTCTATTGGAAATCATTCCGTCCAGAACTTATAGGAACATTGAAAAAACTTTGAGAAATATTAAATAAATAAATTTGTATATATTACTTCAGTAGTTCAGACATTTTTAAAATGTAATTATTCGCTAAAATATATTCTGTTACATAATACTTGTGTTTCCCTTTTGAGTGAGGAACTTCCTTGCCTTCCTCGGTGGACTGTTGTCCAAGTTAAAAAAACGCAAAACTCGAACATCAACATTGCTTTCAAATTCAAACACAACGGAAGCTTGAAGGCCTAATAAATAAGTAATAGATGTGGAGTTTGCTCTGCGCAAAGCCCTTATTTTTGCTTATAAATCTTACAACTTTATTTCACTAGCCAATGTCGCTTAAAATTGTTTTTACTTTTTTATTTGTTAACAAGATACCGCGCATCCGGTCTACGGCTCGGAGTCTTTTTAGAGTTGTTAAGCCTAGCTAGCTGTTGGAAAATAAAAGCATTAACAGAACATTCGGGTTGGTTCGGAAATTTCAGGTGATAGAAAGAAATGTAGGTGTGTATTTGAATAATGAATAATATGTTTTATTTCCATACAGTAGGTATTATTTACATATTATTATTAAAACAGCGCCATATAAATTAGCAGATTTGTAGTAGAATGAAATGTATTTTGCAGTAAATAAAGAAAATTTATTTTCTTATACTCGTGTAGTTGTTTTGAAATTTAAATACAAATTAACGGCTGTTAAGTTGCGGAGATGCTCATAGCGCGTCGATCGCTTAGGTGTCAGGCTTAGTTTACAGCGGATTTGAATTCCGCCACATTCAGCAATCGAAATTTGAAACAATGTGCAAAAAAACTTCTAGTGATGCGGATGGGTATAGAAATTCAATCTTAGTCTAGAAATACAACTTTTTTTATGTTATAAGTAGACCAATATATTTAGAATTAAAAAACTAAAAAATATAGTTTTCCTCACAACTTTTATACAGCGCCATCTGCATGTTGAAGTGAAGTATTCGGATTATCAACATAGCAGCCATTTTGTACATGTGTCATTTACAAAGTACAAACAAATTGAACAAAACAGAGAAGTTCCTTACTTTGTTCGTTTTTTTTGAAGAACTTAAATTAATTCTACGTTGAACTTACGTTGACTGCATGCAAAATGCACGTGGAGAGAAACAATTCCCGATATGCATATAACAGCGACGACGACGAAGACGATGAGGGTCGAAGAACTTTGTTTATTGCAAATCTACAAGAAAAAGTTAATGAAGAAATTCTATATGAACTATGCCTTCAAGTAAGTTAGCAGTAGTAGACTTTGAACATTTAAACAATAGGATCACTTTCAGGCGGGTCCAATCGAATCTGTAAGAATACCGAAAGACAAAGATGGAAGGCAAAAGACCTTTGGATTTGTCACTTTCGTTCACTCTTGTTCCCTTCCCTATGCTATAGAATTGTTCGATGGTATAAGGTTGTATAATCAAAGGTTATATATGAAACAAAGTCAGCCAACTTCTAGCAAACTTTCGTGCCCTCCTGCTCCTAGATTTGATATTGATTGTGGGCCGACAAAACGAAATCCTTTTAAAAATAATGCTCTAAAACCAGGAGGAATAAATCCTTTGAATCATATCGTTAATGGAAACTTAATTCCACCTGAGCAGTTTGCACAATCGGAAATAAATCAGACCCCATTGGGAATTGAATTGCTGTCGCGTTTGGGTGTAAATATTTTCAACGGTCAAGTATCAGACAATCACAGTAAAAGACGCAGAAGTCCATCTAGAGAAAAGGAAATAAATATTACCAAGCATGCCTCCCGTAATCATCGCGAAAGGGAAAAACCCTATCACCGCGCGGAGCCACATGCGAGCGGCAGCAAGAGATACCGATCCCGCAGAAGATAGCACAACGAGCGAGCATTGCTCACAATGTACAAATAAGGCTAAAATTATACATTACAGCAATTTTTTATATTAGGCGCAAAGTCAAAAAAATTTTTAAGACGTCTCAACTCATTTTACAGACCATTTCAAAATATTCCTTTTTTGAGTTAATTATAAATTTTAATAATATTCTTTTCGAAATAGAAATGCCGTTTTAAAATTTGTTATAGTAACCTTCATTTTTAATAAATAAGTTTTAGGTGTTTATCCAGATTGTTTTTTAAATATATGTCAATCATCAGTTGTAGCTTTCAGTTTTAAGAGTTCTACATAGTTGTTTTCTTGATAAAAAAGTAATTATATATTTCACGTAAAAAATAACAGTAGAACATTTCAAATTCAGATGAGAAGCGAATAAATTGTAAATTCTTCCTTATCATAAGTAATCAAAACCATGGCGATAACGCTGATGAACCCTTTCATGTGGTCGTCTTTTTCATCAATCGCTACGATAATATTCATAGTAATTCATAATCTCATCCTCAGAACAAATAATTTGTACACTGCAAGACAAAAAGATAAACATCTAGCTCGCCTTGCATTAAGTATTTAGCTGAGCGTAATCTTACCGTCGTCTCTTGCTCTCCACTTGCTCATCGTCATCCACATTCAAATTTAATTGACTGCATCTTTTTAATCTTTTTTGCACATTTACATTATTTGATTTCTTCGGACTCCAGTCCAACTCATGGTGCACTACAGCAATTATAGACAACGTTCCTCCTTTAGTGGGACTATTTTGGACTGAAGACAACCTTAAAAAGAGATGTTTTTTAAAAGCATTAATCTATTATTCTCAATTGTTCTCGAAAACTATAAATGTTTATACCTATCGCATATTGCCTTATTGGAGCCGTACGCACTGTCAATGCTGCTGCTGGTCCCAGCAGATCTAAAAGAAATCAAAGTTTAGTGAAAACCACAAACACATTAGTAAAAATTACTCGACGATTGTTGAGTGAAGCAATTCCTTCTCCAAGAAATCTATTGAGCTTTCCTAAAAATTGTACATTAGAAGTAAATTTTGACTTATGAAAAACGAGATTTGAGTCCGAAATGGGAATTTTGCCAAACTATCTTTTTTCTACCTCTTTACAGTTAAGCCAAATGCAAAAACCTACAATTTTATACAAAACAAAAGAAAAGGAATTGTTTGCATCATTTTGGCATCAATTCTGACCCCCATTATATGCACCCGGTCTTGGCGCCTCCGCAAATGCATACCATGGGGGTGCCAAAATGATGATAGTGAGTTTACACCTCCGTTTGAAGTTCCAACGCAGAGTCTGATTTAGATTGATTTATAGCATTTTGAATGTCCAGCATTTCCGCAGTAGTCATCCCCATCTCATAAAAACCGGCATCTATGATTTTGCAATTCAAATTTATGTCAAATATTAATTGCCAAAATTTACCTTCCAAGAACATTTTTAACGATTCGTAATCATAACTCTCCATTCTGTTCGGGCGTGTATCAAAGAACATAAATATTTGATGACATGTAACGGTTCTGGCTGAAATCGTATTTGGAACGACTATGCCAGTGGCTCCCAACAGGTGGATCTTACAAGGTTCGGGGAGCTTTACCAAGAGGTACGCGAAAAGTACTCAAACTATCCTCCTAGTATCCAAAAAAAATTATCAAAGTTTATCAATCTGTAGCTTGTAACAATCCCGGTCAGCATTTAAAAATAAAAGGAAAAATATTTTAATTTATGTCCTTTACTTCACAGTTCACAATCACATATAAACGAAATAAACTTTTCTTACGCAAAAGTTCTCTTTGAGCTTTGACAGGCAGTAGGACGTTGCCATATTTAAGAATTTCAATACAATACAATATTAGACCAATCGTAGGATAAAAGGAATCAAACAATCTCCACCATATTTTCTTAAAAAATTTATTTAAAGGAATGAAAGTATAAAAGACGAAATAATAAAAACATGAGTTTATAATGCGTAAACAATAAATGGAAGAAGTACAAATAAGCTTTGGATACATGTTAATATCGAAATGCAAGCGCTTAACATTAAAAAGTCGGCATAGTCGGGAGCTGCGCAGTCAATGGAAACACTCAAACAGCGCATTCGACCCAATACCTTTGAATGCTCCACATTTCGATTACATTTCACGGGAACGGTTTTGATGCTAAAAATCGATTACCGAGGGAATGTAGGCAACTCTCTCCGAGCACTTCTTCCCCGACGCTGATCCCGCCGACTTGGATAAGGCAAAAATGTATATTATATATTAAATTTAAACAAAATTTTAATTAAATCGAATCGGAAGGACCTTTTGATTCGTTTAAAAAGGAGCTGCTGCAGCATCCAGACAAACAATCTCAGTTACTATCGGGCTTAACATTTCGTCTAAGAATCGCCGCCGCCAGATTCTGTTTCATGGCGGCCTGTTGGCGTTGATCGGACAATGTCTGGAAGCTCCTCAGTCCGTTGACGATGTCTTTCGTCTTGCCAAAGTAGATTTCGTTCAGGGTGTTTCTAATTTTGTTCTCCATGTCCTCGACTAAACGGCCAATATTCGCGATATGCGGAGATGAATCGGTCACGTTAGCATCCTGCTCGATTTGACGCGTTAAAGATCCACCTAGATTCATTGTTCCAGATCCTTGTTTGTTTGTCTGCAGCCAGAGCATTGCCGTTGAAGTGAGTTTGTAGTGAGCCGTTCGTCCAGTGCTCTTTTCCTGCACCTCAACCACGTGAATAGAGTCCCAGCAACCGCGAATTTTCTTGCTACCATCTCCAGCTTTCTTGATAAGAATCACACCTGCGAAACCGTGGTCCAAGTCCCAAAGATAAACAGACGAAACACCGCCCTCGTAATACATTTCGCGATATTGATCGAAAGCATGGTTCGCTTCAATTTCCAATGTCCTCAGCTGCTCCGATGGCATCTGTCCATCTTCCAGGGGTGGATCGTACGAGTTTGACCATGGGGAGCGATAGGAATCTCCGTCCCGATTGTAGTCGCACAACAAGTAATCCTTTCCAGTCTCCTTATCTTTCGCTATTTTCAACGGTTGATCCACAGACGAAAGGAGATCCTCACACAAATCTGGGGCCAAGTCAATCAAGTCCATTAGATTTTTCTCAATTTGCTGAGGTGGCAGCCGCCTCATTAGGTCTAGGGCGCAATCCATTTGCAGTTCCGTCTGCAAGTATTAGAAGTTTTGAATCAAAATTTGAACACACATTAAAAAAATATATGAATAGTTTTTAGAAGCCTTGATGTGATATAAATATTTTGATGCCTTTATATTTCTTGGACGACATCCAGTAAATCATAAAAACATAATATAGTTTAAATTGTGGAGATTTTTTCTTTTCATTCATGGCAAGTGAAGTGCATAAAATTTAAACATTATGTAAGAAGCAAGCGGACTGCTTTCGTTGTCCAGAGAGATTACTCGACTTGGACCTTTTTCCCGAAGCCAATTAGTTCAATGACCTACTTTGTGTTGACTTCAGTTTCCTGTTTAGGAAAACAATCGTGCTGAGCATGTTCATCGAGAAATTATATTAGTAGTACTTTAACTACAGATTGGATACACCGTGCAGAATTATCAATTCATGAAACAAAATGCAATTTTCACTTCCGATTAAAAAGTAAATGTTCGTGCCAAAATCATTTGATATTGGGCATGCACTAAAAAATTGCAGCTGCATCGATAGCTACGAGAATTCAAAATACAGCACTTTAAAGATAAGATTATCTCCAATGAGCACTTGTCCAAAAACGATTTCGTTTTTTGGGTGTGACGAAAAGAATTTTAATTTCCGCTTACCATTTTGACTATCACAGACTATGTATATCAACGAATTATTTCGTGAACAATACAAACACCAATGTATCCTGGTAAATATTATTTAAAACTCAGCTACAATTTCGGATAAACGATTTCAACTATTTTTAATTTATTTTTAATTTTTCCTGTTCACAAAAAAAGTGAGAAACGAGTTTTTTTTTATGAAGTGACAGATCAACAACAATGGTTTCTTTTATCGCTCTGGCGTTTATGTTGGCTAAACTGATTGGAAAATGAGTGGTTTACATTTCGTAGTAGGACCTGAAAAAAAGTATTTAAAAACATTCAACTGTAATGGAGTATATAATATATTATAGAATATTTCCATTTTATATATTAAGGAAGAGTATCCATGGTTGGATTCCAAAAAATGTGCAATTATCAAACTCAAAGATTTCGAAAGATTCTTTTCCATGAGACATGTTTTGTAGTAGAATAATTTGTTGCTCATCGTTTCGTTTTTGCTCACTACGATCGCTAACGTCGATTGATGTCTACAAGTTGTCTGTGTTTTTTTGGCAATTGACTAATTTCTTCGCAATTAAATTGTTTTAAAAAAGAGTTTTTATTAAGTTTGAGGAGGCGTAACTTTAAGAATCCAAATTTACTTTTGTAAAAAACCTAATGTTCTGACCGAAAGCTACCCTTTTGAAATGGTGTATGTATGCATTTGCAGTGCAAGTGACAGTTTCGACGATGGCCTTTGTACGTCACAATCTGTTTTAGGTGGTGCATGGCTTTCCATCCAGTCAGTGTTGTATTAATTTCGTAATTATAATGTTAGATTGAACACCAGTGTGCCTTCTAAAGTTTTTACTGCTGTTTGGTGCATATTTCGTGACGTGCATATAAGCTACTGCCACGAAGGCTTCTGATATAGAAATGTGGCTATTGTGAAAATATCTGGCTTCTGCCGAACTTTTTGTTGGGAAAAAAAGTTTTCAATTCATTCAGGAGGTTTTCAAATGATTGCAAAATAGGTAAGTTGCTCAGCTCCGTCCCAATTCATTATTTCCAATGATCCAGGAATTAGCTAGCCTAATACGATTTCCCGTTTCACCCCGTTCGGTTAATTGGTGCATGAAAAAGAGAAAATTTCTCGCAATTTCGCATTTGTAATGTTTGAGGAAGTTAATTTGTGGCCCAAAGCCTCCATTCGTTTTAATTAGACGCAGTGAAGAGTGTTCTGCTCTTTTGCTATTTGTTTTGCACTCGCTTTTTTTCTTTCTAGTTGAGTTCGGTCTGCAGAACGAAGTTTTTCACTTGAAGGGCAATTTGGCCAGCAGCAATCTTCACACTGCTCAAATCAAGTGGAAAAGTTTTTGAATTAACGAAACAAAAGCCAGCTAAAACTGAAGAACTGAGTTTTACGAAAGTAGGTTGATAATTTGAAACATTAATCGTGGGTGGTCGTTCTGCTTCATTTTACAGGTTTGAAAAGAATTAGTACATTAAAACTAAATCTCTTATTAACACAGTTTTTGCAATGTGTTCCCACGATTTCTATTACAAAGAGATTTTTTTTTAAAAATATGTTGCATTATTCATTTTGTTTTTAATTACCTTTAAACACTTTTTTCAGATGGTTTTATAAAAAGGCCTGGAGACTGATGCAATGGCTTCAGGGGAACTTTCGTTAACTAGCAACAGCAGCCAGGAAGGTAGGTTTTCTTGGGATTCCTGATACTCCATGCTGTAATATTTCCATACCACAGAAAGTTCAGAGTATGTTGGCTACGGTGGTGACAGGACAATTCGACCCTCATCGAATAGTAGCGGCAGCACCACAGCAAACTTGAATAACAACAACCCGAGCAAGAAATATGACATGGTGAAGCAGCAGTATGATCAAGCCATGATTGAGCTGAGCAACTTAAGACGACAGCACAGCGACACTGTCAGGAGGTGCGAGGAGATGGCTTCTCAGCTGGGGTTCTACCAGGAGCAGTACATGGCAGCGGTGAACCAGTTGGAGAGCTCCGCTAAGGAAAGGAACAAGTACACTGATGTCACCAATGAAAATGCCCGATTGCAGCAACAGAATATTCTGTTGGAACGAAAACTGCGTCGGCTGATTGACTCCGTGAAGCAGCAGGAGAAGGAGAACGGAAACACTCAAGCTGGGTTCCAATTCTACTCGGAACACTACGGGGAGCTTAGTAGCAAGAAGTGCGAGGGCGGCTGCATGGAAAGCGAAAAACTTCTTGAAGAAGTTCAGTTGTGTAAGAAATTATATTCGGACTTGTCCAAGGAGCGAAACGGGCTGGCTGTTGAACGGGACAAGCTAAGGATACAACTTTCTGGCGCATACTCGGATTTAGAGAATGCCAAGAGGGAGAAAAACATTTTCCGTGATGCTCGCGATCGCCTTATCCTGCAACAAGACAAGGAAATGGAGGAAATGAAGGCATTAATAGCGGCCAGAGCCAACGAACTACTGATGACGAAAATAGATCGGAATCGTGTAGAAGAAGAGCTGAATCAAATATTGTCCGAAAAAGATAATGTCCTCCAAGAGACGCAAAAAATGAGCGATGATCTGTCGGCAGTAAGAAAAGAACTTGATCAAAAAAAGAAAGATGAACTTAAGTTTAAAAATGAAATAAAAAATCTGCAGCAAACAAATCTTGATCTCTTGCAGAAGTTAGAACAGGTGAATCTTCAGTTGGACAAGCGGGAACTTCTGAAATCACGAGAGAGCAATTGGAGTAAGGAATTCTCCGAAAGTAAGGACGACTTTAAAGAAATCGAGAAGTTGAGGAAGGCACTAGAGAAAGCCCGAAGCGAGGCGGAAAAAGCGGTTCAGGAAACAGAAATCGCCAAAAGTAGGCGGGATTGGGCGATTTCAGAACGTGAGAAAATTGTCCAGGAACGTGATTCTGTGAAAACATTATGTGATAATCTGCGAAAAGAGAGAGATAAGGCGATATCGGATCTGCTGTCTGCTATTCGAGACAGTGAAAAAATTAAGAAGCAGAAAGACGAAGCAATCAAAGAAATAGACACGTTGAAGGAGCAGATCGAGAATCAAACTGCTAATTCTAGACGTAGTTTCCGCTGGAGCTCGTACGATTCGGATGATGTCTTAGAAATTGCTCTGGACAACTATCACGAGAGCGCCGATGTTGGGCTCATCCTTGACGACAGTAACAATCGTCAGTTAGTGTGCGGGGTTACAAACATGTCGCCAGCGTTTGGGAAATTGAAAATCAATGATGTTATAATAAAAGTGAACGAGTTAGATTGCCAGTCGGTTTCGAAGAGGATGGTTTTGGAGGCCATTAGAACCAGTGCCCCCAGATGTGTTCTCCTCGTTTCCCGTACCAAGCAAAGTAAACGGCATTTGTACACGGTGCATTTGAACCTCCAGGAGAACCACACTCACGGACTGACTTTAGACACTGGTGTATTCATTTCGAAAATAGAACAGAACTCTTTGGCCAGTTTCGAGCCAGAGTTGGATGTGGGTGACAGAATTTTAAGCATCAACAGCAAGTCCATGGAAGGAGTTCAGTCGATTAAAGAAGTAATGAACATCTTGGACGATCATAGGAACGACTCCATAACAATATTTGCTCTTAAAAATATCCAGGACGTGGGATATGGAGAGGTGAATCGTCGAATGACGAATACATCGGCGCAAACGGATTCCAATGATTCGGTTCATAAGGTAATATCTTTAAAGCAAACCTTCAAACTTTCTGAAATGATCAATAAATTTCGAGAGAAGATTCACATTACCAAGTCCGGTACTGACGCTGACAATTTGAGTCAAGAGAACGACGCGCTAGCGGCCCTGGATTCAGTGCTTAGTGAGAATTCTGAGAAAAGTAAAGAGAACTTATTTAAACGATCGAAAAGGAGCAAAAAAGAAAGTAAAGAAACAAGCAAGAGCATGGGGACATGGCCCCGAGCTGCAATTTTGAACACATCACAGGAAAATCCCACAGGCACAATAGTTCAGCACCGGAAGAAGGAGCGCGCAACTCTTTCGTTATTCACAGGCCCCATCAACGTTGATAAGGATGAATCCAATTCATCGCAGAATCAACATACCCATGGCAGTGGAAACAATTCCGGGACGATAAAACAGATTCAAAATAGAAATTCGAATCCCATCCCGTCCAACTTATTCCAGAGTAATGCGTCTAATGCGTTCTTGCATCGGCACTCGCTGTACGCTACCTCACTGGAATCGGAACCAGTGCTCCTGGAACAATCTAAACCGGTGCAACCCGGCAGTCGAAGCTCTCAAGCCAGCACCAATTTAAGACTGAAGGTAGCTGATATAAGCTCCAAGTACCCGGGAAATCATCGGCATCATCCCAATCATTTTCAGAACAGACTGAGCTTGAATTTGACTCCATCCGATAACAGTTTACTGTACAAGAGCAGTGGCCAAACTGCTCAACAACAACAACACGTGCATCAGCAAAATTCCCTTGACTTTATACCGAAGAAACCGTTAATAGACTCGATAATTAATCCGAAATTGGCGTTTACAGCGACCAATCTTGATTTTAAAGGGAATCAATCAAATATGTTCTCAACGAATCAACAAAATTCTCTAGATGTGATCTCACTCAAGTCACAGAATTCAATCGACTCTTTTCTGTCGCAGAAGAGTCCTCAAGTCCCGGACTATCATGTCAACTACACAAAGCGGACTGTTCCAAAAAACGTAGCAAAGTATCCCAGCGACAGTGAGAGCATTGGAATGGAGACAATGCTCTCCCCAAGTCATGTTCCTAATACCAACACGCTGCCTCCAACCTCCCTGTTCTTTGCACCAAACATTACCTCATCTTCTTCTCATAGGCATGCCCCCCTTTTCCCAACCTTCGCAAGCCACATTCATCCACATCCGCACAAAATCCGCCACTCAAGCCCCCTAACTCTTCCGACGAGTACTCATTCCATTGAACATCAAATATCCAGTCCCGGTGGTCCCGTGAACTCTTCTGACAAGTTCGACATTGACTATCCACCATCGCATCATGGTTACAACGTCTCCGTGGATTACCCGTACAATCGAAACAGAGCGTTGCCTACAAGGGATCACGATGACGCTCCAAGCAGTTTTTCGCATGTCTACGAAGGTGGCACCTTTCCACGAAAGAAGGAACACCAGCGATTTCGAATCCCATCAAATCCAAGCGTTACCAGCAAAGGAAGTGGAGTCAAAAACAGCACTGGCTCCATAGAACATCACGGAAGCGAGCGTGGCTCCCCAATGCCACCCGTTCATGTGGAAATTCTGAGTCACGGCGCAAACAAGCGAAACACAAACATTCCTGATTTGCTTTGTCCAGGAGACTTACGGCGGGTTACCATTGACAAGAGTGATAAGCCGTTGGGAATCACGATCCAATGTAACAACAATGGCGGTGGCATTTTTGTGTCCACTGTCGCCGAAAAGAGTATCGCAAGTCGTGCCGGTCTGCAGGTTGGAGATCAGCTGTTGGAGGTTTGTGGCATCAACATGAGATCTGCCACCAATGATATTGCTGCGAATGTCCTGAGGCAGTGCGGAAATTCTATTACAATGCTGGTGCAATATAATCCAGAAAGTAAGTATTTCCTGTGTTCTACAGCATTCAATTATTTATTAACTTGCTTTAATACTTTTCCCAGAATACGACGGTTATAATTTAGAACCGGAGAATGTTAGCCACTCCGGTTCCCCGACACCACGTAATTCACCGCGAACTGCGAGATCGTTGATTCCGTCTCCGCCGCCCTCTCAAGGTTCCATTAACAATGCAACGAATCCTCTGCCACCGAAGAGTTCGCTTATATCGTCACAAATGAAGAAGCAAAAATTCGCAGACAGCTTGGAAAACCAATCGGACTCCAGTCATCATGAATCGTCTGGCAGCATTTATGACGAGGAGCCGCGTTACATAAACCTTCACACCGATAAATGCAAGAATTTAGGAATTAAACTTTTTGGGGGCAACAAAGTGGGGATATTTGTGCATGATGTCCAGCCAGACTCTCCGGCCGATTTGGCTGGCATCAGAAAAGGCGACCAAATCCTGGAGTACAACGGAGTTGACTTAAGATGTGTAACCGCCGAACAGGCTGCCAATGAGATCTCAAAATTAACCGATAACGTAACAATGATGGTTCAAAACAATCTTCAAAGTAAATGATAATCAAATAGTTCTATTATCATCCCTAATATTATCTTGTTTTAGAATTGAATCAAATTCAAGATAAGACTGGAGACTCATTTTACATTCGTGTCGGTTTCGATAGAGCTGGAGATTTGGGTGAAGGTGAGCTCAGATTCGTAAAAGACGAAGTACTTTATGTAGACAATACAATATTTCGTGGAGTTTTCGGTCAATGGAGAGCATGGAAGTTGGATGCCTACGGCCACAGAAAAGAATGCGGAATTATTCCAAGTCAATCTAAGTAAAAAAAGCCTGGTGCAATATTGCCATATAATTATTACAATGATTTTTAGAGTTGAAGAAGAACTCCGTTTACTAGGCGATAGCGCCGATTGTGATGGTGGGACAACTCGCAGGGGCAGCACTTCTGCTCGTCGGTCATTCTTCCGTCGAAAGAAGCACCAACGCAGCTCATCGCGAGATTCGAAAGAGCTTGCTAGTTTCAGCAACACCCAGTTAAGTTACTTCTCTGATTCTGGAATGCTTAATGATGAAGGAACTATCCTGAGTTATCAACGTGTCGAACGATTGGATTGTATGTTGTAGAAAGCATCTGAATAATACATTTTATATGTGAGAATTATTTGCAGATCCAATGTGCCGCCCAGTTCTAGTGTTGGGACCATTGTCCGAGTGTGTAACTGATCGACTAACAATCGATTTTCCTTTGTTGTTTCAACATTGCATCATGACTCAGATGGATTGCTCTCAAGAAGCTATGGACGAAGGATTGCAGAAGAATATTTTTGTGGATTACCGCCGCAAAGGCAACAAGTTTGAATGCACAACAGTAGAATCAATTCGGAACATTTGTAAGAATGTAAGTAAATGACACCAAAATTATTTCATTCTTAATTTCACGTGTTCGTGCAGAATCGTCACTGTATTTTGGACATATGCATATCAGCCGTTGAACGTCTTCAGAGACTGCAGGTTTATCCTATTGTATTACTCCTACGGTTTAAGTCCGCTAAGCAAATCAAGGAAATCAAAGACTCGCGCTATTCAACCGATAAAATTTCAGCTAAGGCAGCTAAAGAAATGTACGAACGAGCGTTGAAACTTGAATCTGACTACAAACAGTACATATCAGGTAATTTTTCAAGCTTGATTCTCGAAGTATTGTGCATTGAATTCCTTGCAGCTGTTATTCCTGCTGGTGTCAATATCACTCACATGAGTACCCAAATAAAGGCTTCCGTGGTGGAAGAACAGTCTAGAGTGTTATGGGTTCCAACTTCAGCACCTTAGCCAGTCTATTGAACTGGCGACCTTAAACGTGACAATAATTTTTAGTTTGATTACACCGCTTAAATTGAATTGAGTGATTATCCTCTATTCTATTATATTCTATTATCACGCCAGAATTTCACCTATTTTGTATGTGCACATTGTTGTTTTGCTTAACCCTAGATTACTAAACTATCCCACGGGTGTCGTTGTTACTAAACATTCGTAAAAATTACGACGTAGAAATAAAACACAAATAAATGAGAGAATCATACACTTTTATTATTTAGGAATTTATAGGTACACTCATTGGTTTTAAGACACCATATTATAATCAGGAGGATATAATTGTATATTTTCATTCTGTACAGTTCGAACATATGGCCATGTTATGTGCTTTACAAATTGCTTTTTTACATATCATGCAAAGTTTGTTGTCATTTTTCTTGATTTATATGGATTTTGGATTTAGATTTTTCGGGAATTCGGTTCTTAGTCAATGTCACTTCAGGAACAGGTTCAATGTGTATGATTGCGTTTATGAGCTCTTTTATATCTCGCCGCAAAGTCGAAGTATTTCTTCTTCCCTTTAGAACTGCAATGGTTATTATGTCATCGTAATTTTTACGACAGTTTAGTAATCTAGGGTTAACAATAAGTTTTGTCATTCAATGATTTTGAAATAGGACGACAATCAAAGTAAAAATCTTTACTACTACTAGAATTGTAATTATCATAAGTACGGAAGCGTTTTATACCGGTGCTTAGGAAGTCAGCAAATATGTTTTTATAAATCACAATACTTCTATTGAAAGTGCCTTTTTTAGAGACGGCAAATAAACAATACAAAAAAAAAAAAAAAATGACGGTAAATTCAAATTTCTTTGTTAATTATTTTGAGATGTTTTTGAGAATTTATGGAATTTCGTTTTTGTTTTCAAGATAATAAATAATGCGACTGGAACGCATTAAAAAAATTTTTTATTTACACAAAATTGTTAATATGACAGATAAATTGATAATGTTTGATATTTTGTTATTTTATTCAATCAAATTTCTTTTATCACTAGCCTTATTACATGTTAATCTTAAACAAGTAATTAAATAAGAAAAAAATATTTTAAAGTTTGTTACAAGATTATACTTAAATTTTATATACACTTATTAAAAAATTTATAAATTCATACATTGCAAATTTCATATATTTTTTTCTCCCTATAGGTAAGTTTTTTATTATTTTGTTTAATTGATAATTCCTGCTGGAAAGCTCCTGTTAGAAATGACGTGATTTTGAAGGCAAGAATAAACAAATTATTCGTTTTTAATTTGCTTAAATAATTTCCAAGAAACAAATAAAATAATATGAAAAAAAATAACAATAACAGTTAATAAATTTCCTTTTAATAAATCCCACATGCTAATTGTTTTACATTTTAATTCTTTCAAAACGTGGGACTAATTTATATAAAAAGAAATTGAAAGAAAACTGTTCTTTGTTAGCTAATTTACTTTTGAATTGTGGAAACTCTCGACTAATGTAACAAATATGGCTAAAAGCTTGCTCTTATTTATTTACACAAGAATAATCTAAAACTCTTAACGTAGAAATATTCAACTACATAAATATTTTAACAAACATAACAAATTCAATTACTGGATGCGCACTATGGGACATCTATGTTATAGCAACGGATCAGTCCTGCACGCTTCGACTAGGTTCAGAGAGAATTACGAATATTAAAGGAATATCTAATCATAAAAATCGAATTCGTCCTTCGGTCTATACCAATCCTTTGTGGCGTGTTCATAAATGGCTTTTCGAACATCTTCCTCTGCTTTTTCCAAGAAGTATTTGCCTTTTCTTCCTTCTTCGTCAGACGTTCGTGGACTTCTCGAAGTGGCTCGGAATTCCGTGGCAATGTCGTAACATTTGCATATGCAGCATGAAGGAAATCGGAACCAATCGGAAAATATACCACGGCATTCGTTGTGGGGATCGTAAGCCAAAAGTCGATGAAGACGATATTGCTGCTCGCAGCGACATCCATCTCTGCAATACATTTGCTTGTGCTCCTGTGTACACTTCTCCCAGTGGACGTATTGCTCGAAAGGATATAAGTTGAGCAAAGCTAGAACTTCTCCACGAGTGTTGTTGGCCCAAAACGGAGCAACAACTTCTTCCTTAACGGGACATGCATTCCTATTAAAATAGCAGTTTTCAAAATAGTGAAAATTATATAAAAATTGTGCTTTTAATATCTAATGGCAATTGTAAAGGAAAGTTAGAAACATTCTAGATGTAAGACTAATACGACAACAGGAAAAAATGCTTGCTTACACTCCTCGCATGTTGACCACTGGAGTATCCTTTTGGACTGTATCCTGAAATAGTTGACTCTCCGCATTCCCTGGTTTGCTTGGCTTCTTTTTATCACCAACAAGTTCATTACCCTTATTGTTGTTATTATTGCTGTTATTACCCTCATTCGAGCTGCTAGATAAAGATGACTGCGATTTCTCTGTCGTTTGTTGAATCTTCTCCATAATCTCCTTTTCACTGTTTTGATTAATGTTTGGACGTTCATTATTACGTTTTTCCGGTATTTGCATAATTTCACTTTCAGGAATTTCTTGTTTATCACTTTGTTCAGATTCGATCTCAGATTTAATTATTTGTTGCACAACTTTTAGAGTGGTTGAAATCGTCACCGATTCTGTTCTATTCAGGCCAGCCAGATTGGGCGCTTGAACGACTTTTATGTTTTCGATTGTTGAAGTTGAAGTGCTCGTCTCGAACACGTTGTTTGACTCCAAATTGTTGTCTGCTCCATTCTTCATTCCAACATTATTGGAACCTTGCTCCAAGCGAGCTTCAGTCGTAGTCTCCTCCGGTGCCTTTTGTGTAGTTGTGGTTGTTGTTGATGTCGAGGTTGGCCTAAAGTGTGGTTCAGTTAAAACATCGTTTGTTTTTACATTTTGATATTCCGTGTGCAGATATTTGGTTTTTCGGAAACCATCTCTAGAGTATCTGGCTGCAGTTGCTTCAATATCCTCAACATCGATTTCGTTGTTCTGGATTTCACTTCGCAGAATCGATATGTGGCGAACATCTCCATACATACGCTTCATTAATCCCTGGTTTTCGTGCACAAAACGGCGTACTGCGTGCCAAGGATATGATATTCCAGGCAAATTACAATACACTTGTTGAGTGAGATCACATGGAATGGACGACAGCAATTGGGCTCTTCCTTTGCGGGACATTTTTGGATTACACGACGATGCCGAGTCGAATCCGTAAGAGACGGCAGGCATTAAACTGCAGGACATCCATATGCATATACTCTGGAAAGGAGAAGAAACAAACATTTAAATACTAACACACACAAGATAGGGACACTTATAGATCAAAACTTATGTAGATCCTATCCTGACGGTTATGTAAATTTGGGATGTAATTTTATTACAAAAATTCTATTTATTTTATATCATCGACACCAATTGATGGGTTTTTAGTGCAGACAAACTAAAGCAAAGGATTGTACTTGCTTAACAAAAATTATGGCACGCATGAGTAAATACATGTATTAAAACTGGAAGTGCATAATAAATACCCCACAGCAGTAAATTAATTTAATTGCGCATTCGTTAACCCTAACGAGTTAATAGCCATCATCTTTCCGGAGATACCTTCGCGACTAATTCCCTCAAATTGGTCTCATTTGCATCCAATTATATTGTGAATAAATTAATCATAAAAACGGAAAATCTGATCAACGGAACACTTTGGAAATCCAATTCGCCAAACTGATTACATGCGTGATCACCTTTCACTCTTTACGACCGGTTTCCACGGCGATTCTGTTATTACCTGGTCGTCATGAAAAGTGTATGCCTTACTTTTACCGCGTGCACAGCTGATCGTCAATCAAATTTATGGCTTCCAGCCCAAGCACGAATTATGAATGAATCAGGTTATGCGATGGGTCCACGGCCCCACGGGCAGCGGACCTCGGCATCCTCTGCGGGGCACATTCGATTAGATTGCGGCAGAACGACGATGCTCTACAAACATAAATCTTTTGTTTTGTTTATATTTCAACTTATTCTTCTTTTTTTCCGTACGACTAGTTTCACCTGGAAGCTCTCCACTAAGAACGCACTTTTCAGCAGACTCGTACTGTGAGAAGATTATAAGAAAATTAACAGTTTGAGCTTCGTAATGTGGACATCAGGTACTCGAGATGTGTACTCTGTTCAGGTACATTGCACACTGATCATTTTTGTTTTGGTTCCATATTTTTCTTTCTTTTCCTCTAAGCGATTGCACTCTACAATATTAAAATTGAAATTACATTTTATTGGAATTCCTTATTTACTTCTTTATTCCCTATCAAATTCACAATATATAAAATTGATATTTCGTAACACGTTTTAATTGCTGTTTCACGTTTTCTTCTGTTTCATAAAAATTCTATTCCATTATTTTATTGAAGAGGAAATGAACTAGTAAGGAAATATCGTGTATGAGATAGCCTAGGTGTAGAAAAATATACTTATTCTATGTAAAAATCTAGACGTACGAAGAAAGACATTTGAATAAAAAAAATGTCATTTAATAGTAGCAAGAGCTTTAATTCAATATCAAACAGTGGCCAAATTGAAGATGGTTACCACTCCCACCCCCATAACCCCAAAAAATGTAAACAATTTTTACCCCACCGGAAAGATCCTCATTCACCAATTCTAAATCAAAAAACCCATGTAAATCTAAACAGTCAAACACTTACCTACTATACCCCAAAACTGTCGAAGTTTTCTTCCATAATTTTAATATCGTGTAAAAAAATTACTGCCATATAATTAATTATAATACGTATTTATAACAATATTTAGCGAAAAAAATCCAAAATGTTTGTTTCAATAAGCAAAATCAACATTTTTGTATAAAAACGATTTAGGCTTATATGGCAACACTAAGAAGGTAATGCCCTTTTTTGCTCATCTTCGTAATTAACTTTACCATTTTAAAGAAGTATCATCGCACCAAATTTCAAGTCTCTAGCTACAAGCGTTTTCGAGTTATAGTATGAACAGACCGACAGACATCCACATAACGGTTTCTTTGCACTTCCCAATCATGAATATATAATTATTTTTTCTATCATCATTATTTCTTGGCGTTGCAAACGTTCACTCAAAACTAATATACATACGTACCCTAAATCTAGGGGGTAATAATTGTCTTCTTTGTTAACACGTTAAATATGGAAAGAGCATTAATGCTGACTAACCTATATTTAAACCTTTAGAAGTTACGCAAAAACATGAAATTATTGGGCTTTTCCCCCCGATAAAAGGGTACGTTGAGCAACCTTATCTAACCCCAGATAACTAAACTTATTTTGCTGTTACACGGTAACTAATCATTCAACTCATAGAAGACGAATTAAAAACGTAATATATTTATATTTCGTTATCTTATTTTAAACAAATTAAATTTGTACCTACTTATAACTTAAGAAAATTATTATATGTGTATGTCATAAATAAAAAACATAAAAGCGGTGAAAATTTAGTTATCTAGGGCTAATGGGCTGATAATAACATAATTATTCTCAGAGTTGGAGACGTGCCAAAGAAAAATTTGACTCCATTTATGAAAATCAGGTTCGTTGCTTAAGTCTTTTGTTGTGCTCTCAACGTAATCGATCATTTTTCTTTTGTTGCTCAAACTACCTTTTCCGCCATTCTCCCCGTGGCAATTTATTATGCAAATAAGTGAATAACAACAAGTGATAGGAAGCTGGTGATAATTCAAGAACATTAAATTGTGGTACAAGAGCCAGGAGCCTGTCATGCAAAACGAAGCCCACATGGCACCTAAGAACGTAGAGGTAACAAATTGAAAATCTCGATGCGCAATTTGTGTACAGAAAGTAGAGAAAGACTTTTACTTAACCCAGTTTCGATCAGAATGCTAATGAGTGGTTTCGTATCATATCCGCGGGGCCCGGGGTTATTTTACGCGCTGCTCGTTTTTTGTTATTTCATTCACCTGTTGCATTCGCACTTTTCTGTGGTAAGGTCGGTCTCTAGACACCGTGCAAATTAGTCCACTGTACAATCTGAATCTGGCTTTTGTTAGTTCTGCTTAACTAGTTTTTGAGGAAAATGTGAGAATGCAAGAGCTGTTCAGCATCTGGTTATTTTCCAAAGATAAATTGCACATTAGATTTCATGTGAGATTGAAAATGGATAAACAGAACCGATCAGGTAATGGCGAGTGGCTTCCCACCTTATGGCAATAAGTCATCGTTTCACCAAAACAATTAGTGAGCCAAATATTTCTATCGGTAAAAGATGGAGAATTTCTTGCGGTTGCACAAAATTTACCCGTTTCCTACAGATAATCTCAACTCAAACTGAAAAGTGTGTCACCACAATTAGGAAACCGTCCTCAATTTCTCTCAAGGTTCAATTATTATTTGATTACCGAAATTGACCGTCAATATCCCAATATCAAGGTGATTGTCGGGAAAGGCGAATGATTGCCGATGGGCGATGGGTGACTGGGTGGCCAGGAAGTGGCTCAGAGGCGTGCACATAAGAGTCTGGTAAAAGTTCGAATGCACCCGATTATGGGCGCCGCTGCAGTGAAATTGATTTTTCTAATAAACAGAACTTTCACTTTCACATTTTATTGGCAGATGATTTCACTTCGCATTTGGAAAGGTCATCGCTAAGCTTTGTTTATATGCGGAGAAATAATTTCCCGGAATTCAGATGACTTTAAATCAATGCCTATTGCGTCTGCGAAAAATCCCTTTTTTGCCTTTTGGTGCTTGGGACAATCTACTGGAACCGATACTACTTTTCCTGTCATTACAACTGAGGCTACACGTGGCCCCACTCCTCGGCCACCTGACCTGGATAGGTCAATGCCGCGAAACCACGAGAATTTTAATGAACTGCATTTGTTATTTAGCATTTCAAGACCATTGTGGGCATGACCGGCTGCATGCTCATTGCTCAGTGCCCAGTGGTTGCAAGTGGCTTCCTTTTTAGTTCAGCATTGTCCAAATCTCATTAGCAGAAATGGATAAGCTTCGAGAAATCACACCTCAACAACTTTGAATATTCATTAGTCTCGTGTGTCTCTTTTTGCGGTGACAAGAGATATTTTTTGTTACGTTTCGCCAAATTGTGTTACTTTTTATTGTTGTTCTTTTTCTGTATTTACATTTGTCGAACTTCTCCTAAAAGCCAGTGAAGTTCTAAATTTGAGCATGCAGTGTTTTCACATTTTGAAAATTAATAAAATTGTGTGAAACGTTTCTGTATGTAAGAAATTAAAATTTTCGGTAACTATTTTAAACTATCAAAACTTAATTTAAAAAAAAAATATGTGAAAGAACTGTAAATTTTCAATTTATCAATCTTTATTCAAATTTAAGAACACCGTTTTAAAAAAATTTTCGTTGGTTTATATAAAACATTTGTGTTCGTTTGCGGTTTTGTTTGTGGATGAACACCTAAAGTAACTCTTTCGTTTACTCACCAGAATGATCGTTAATTCTTTATCCATATTGAAATTATGTCTGGAAGCGCACAGTTAGCAGAATAAAACGAATCACAACACAAGCTGGACCCACTTTTACACAGTTTTTGGAAAACAGATTTTCGCGGTTATCTCTGAGATTCCGCAACTGATTCAACGATTCCCAAAAATTTCACCAAACACTGTTCACTTTTCACTGAAAAGTCACAATTCGGGCGTTCAGGCGACTGGACGAAAGACGCACCACGCTGGACAATCGATTTATTACCATTAACCGATGGTGAGCAGCACGTAAAACAAAACGCGTACGAAGAGCCAGAAATTAACGCACATTAGCGACATGTCCCGTCTCGCCAACTGCTAAGCGCTTAACTGTTGTATAAGAAAAAGTGAGGCTTCTTAGTAGGTCAGTAGTGGCCGGAGCGCTTGCATTTCTTTTCTCATTTGGAACTCCACTTGGCATCAACTTCTGCTTCCTCGAGACGACGGCTATCGTTTCCCATCTAATTTACCGCCTGGCGTATCGCTTCTCTGTCGCGTTTGTAGCCAGGCCGCCATGGAGCAACAGGTAAGTTTTGGGGGTGGAAAGAGGTACGCGCAGCAGGCGATTACTTTGTTGCGGCCGGGCCTTGCATGCTAGACGATCAAGCGGCAGCTCTGACAACGTAACACGATCGCAATTCTTCCGCGGATCAGCAACATTAGCAGCTATGGAAAAATCCGCGAAAGGCAAGACTAATTATTGCGTACCCGATCGAGTTTTAGATCATTTCTCTGTGATCACGACGCGATCCGTCGCTCGTCATGAGTGGATACGGTGATTTTCGACTGTTGCAGACTTGCGCGATCGCACGGTTTGCACAGTTTGGAGGTGAACGAAGAAATGTCGAGTCCTAATAGAATGATTAGGAGAAATCCATTACGATGTAATAAATGTCGTCTGGCTGGTTTCAACTTCCTTGTGCAATTGATGATGTTACTACTTTGTAGTGTGCAGATTCACTTGGTGCACGAGCGGTACTTGGTTTGCTCCATACCTGATTACCTCCTCAGATAGCATAAATCATGTGGACAGTCGCTAATCTTCTGCCTACTGCCCAGAAACTGAATCCTTGACATGTTGGGTATGCGATGAATTTATTACTCTTTGTTTGTAATCTCTTGCATAATTGCTGACGCTAAAGTGCGCCTTTCTCCACGTTTAGGGCCATTCCTCATATTTCTTCGTCGGTTTAAAAGGCTTACCGCATTAGCGATGCATTCTTCGGCTTCTGTGTCAGATGTATCCAATAACGCAAGACGTTATTGAAAATTAACACTTTTCAGAAGGCCTACAGTGGTTAGCTTTCTCCCGCGGATATTTCTTAATTAGCTTTTCTTTTTTTTTTTGGCAAACATTTTTCCCTTCTGCTTGGTTTCACTTGTTATTACATCCACATGGTCAGCATCTCAATTCGCAGTGGAAAGCACGACCCTTGGAACAAGACTATGACGACCTTTCGACCACGACGCAGGGTCTAACGTTTGCTTAACATGAAAACCTATGCAGCGACGCATACTGTAGTCTGCGTAGTACGCCCTTCCACCACGCCGACTATAGGGTCGATGGTTTTCTCGAAAAAGCAAACCATCCATGGTCATGGTAGATGATGAATCATCATTTTTTACTGCAATTGGAAAGTGATTTGATTGAGATGGAATTTTCATAATTTTATAATATATGAATTTAAATAACTACCAAAAACCCACTATTGAAAAACCACTGAATGATCACTATTTAACATCAATTTGCAGAGAAATTGCAGCAAACAACCGCTTTTAGTGAAAAAATTATGTTTAAAAAACTAAAACCCGACTAGAAAATTGTTTATTGCTATTACAAATACAAACAACTTATTTATTTAATATAAATGGCACGACAATGCCACAATGGATGGATGAAGTTTGCATTTCAATATATAGGAAATGGCAGATGGTAACTTAACATAATTTTAGGAATCCCCAAGATTTTTCTTGCTTCATACTTTTGAGTTGCCAATTATCAGTAGTTGGGTTTTAGTTTTTTAAACCAATTTTTTTTATTTACATAGTTGTTTCTTAATGAATGAATACCAAGTTGAATGCGTTTTTTATGATAACCATAACTAATATACATAAAAATAAAGTTTTAAATTATTTTTTACAAGAACCGGTGAACCGATGATGGTCGAAAATAACGCAAACGAACACTGGATGTAATTTAAACAAGAATTAAACAGCTGACAAACTACAGGCTGAGCTGAAATGTATTTTTATTGCGTTTATTGGGATCATTTATTTTAAAATCGAGAAACTAGTTATGGATTTATAAACTACTCATCGAGAGCTTTTCAACGATACCCCACAAGACGTGGTTTAGAAAAATTCGGATTTCCACCACCACCCCCATTCGTACCCCACCTACCTATTTATGCAAATAAAGTCTTTCTCTAAACTTCATAGGGGCCGAGATATAATTTTTTAAAAATTTCAACCCCCTCCCCCGGCCACCCCCGTGGACCGATTTTGCTCATTAACGAACTTAACCGAGCTATTAACCCCAGAAATAAAATATTAAAATTTGGTTCCAATATCTTCAAAAATACGGCCGCCAGCGTGTTAATATATATATATATATAAACTTTCGAACGGGGGGTGTTTTCGTACTCAGGGAGGGAAGAAACGAAAAACTATTAAGGAATTTTTCGAAAGTCGTGACATGGTACACATCTCAATATAGGTAGCTTTTCTTCGAAATCTACCTAAAAAAAAAAAATTTAAAAGCCCCCACTTTTTTGGATGTAGCATCCGTCAAAATGATTTTCTTCGTTGAGAATTTAGCCTATACCACCCAGACAAAAATAACGAATCGATTGACACCTCATTCATCAAGATCGGATGAGTAGTTAAGGCGCTACGGCGGAACACACTTAAAAAAATGCATTCGGTTCAGAGAGCTTCCAACATGATCGACGTGGTCGAAGGGTCGTGTAGTGTGCTCCCTGCTGCAGAATCTCCTCATTACATTTTTAGAAGGGCTTCAGGGGATACTCCCGGAATTTAATTGGTTTTTTTACATTTTATATTTTGTATGTATTTATATTTTGCTGTACACTAGATTTACAGCATTTAATTGTCAAGCTTTTTTTGTTCAGTTTACATTTTATACGGACGAAGTTGTGGTAAATTCATAAGAATATTATAATATCGATTGCTTAATGTTAATGTATACTTAGTTGTAATCAAACAATTGTAAAAATTGACTCTCAAATGGGAATCATGAACTTTGTTAATTATATTGTAAGAAAAGCGCACTCGCTAGCATTTAATTAATTATCAACAGTAAATTTCTCAAGCTCAATTGAAATGGAACAATTAAATCAGGGCAAGGCATTTTCCGTGATTACGTTATTAGCTACAAAGTTGTGCTTGTTCCCATTGACTTAGCGATAAAAAGGTAAACCGCTCTTAATCTGCCACTGTACCACACTGGAATCTCCGAAAAAGGAAAAAACCCAGGCACTGCAACCCAAATATCAAGCGTTGAGGCCTAATTGGTCTATTGGAAGAGTTGCACAGGAAAATTGAGTTGCCTCCAGGAACAGCGTGCAGACTTGTACCGCGTTCTCCAAACATATCGCCGAACTGACGGACAGGTGCTCCAATTAAGTGATTAATTCAAATTCCGACTGAATTTACCTGCATGACGGCCATTACGATTTGAGTGTGCTTTCGAATTCGCGTCGGTTATTTCGGAAATCTCGGGAAAAAAAAACGCTCTTCGCCACCACCGAAGAAGCCGAAAACACAGTCAGGGAAAGAAATGCTCCAACGTTCTACTTTCACCGCAGCAAGAAGGTGTTCGCTCACGCTGATGAAACAAAAAGCAAAAAGCGTTAAAGAGATTTTCATTCACCTTTTGCCAACCCAAGTGATGCGGTTTTAGTCTCTTTTGAGCTTTCTATCCAGAATTCGCAGTCGCCGCTTAGCTTAGCAGCTAATCTTGATCTGGAGTTGCTGCAGTGCTTTTGGATTAGGTTTCAATTTGCTATCAAATTATCATGTAACTCTCAGATATATAATTTTCATTTTCACATTCTGTAAAATTGACTCTTCAGTGTTCAACCGAAAAATTGCACATACTGGAGCAGTGACTATCCCAGTTTTTTTTATTTCGTCATTATTAGTTTGCTGGAATATTAATTGAATATAATTATTACCTATTTTAAATTTTAGTATCTGCATTTATGTCGATAACGTCTAATTCATTCTCATCCTAAGTGATTGATTTGGTGAATGGTGATTGGTCCACAAGGGCGAACGTTTTAACTATTTTCAATCTGAAATAGAACTTCATGGTAAGAATATTTCTACTACACGTATTACAATCAACTCATTATTTGCGAGTCGCTAATTCTGCTTTGGTATAATAAATATATAGAATTAATTACAATTTCCTTCCTAAAAATATTCTTTTCCGTTAATTGGCGAAAATTATTTTGGTTTCTTTTTATTCATTCAAACTTTGTGCTTGTGATTCAGCAGAGACAAGAACCTCAGGTCGCACAGCTGTGCTAAAAAGAAGTGTCAGAAAATGTAAACAAACCAGCGAAGCAGTTTTCTAAAAGTTTGTTTTGGTTTGTTGGATAAGTTATGGATATAGACAGTGAACGAGTTCTCAAACTCATATTTCCTGATGGAATTCCTGGTAAATTAGCTCGGAAATGAATGTTAAGTCAATTAATATTTCAATTTGCAGAAAATTTGAAGGATAATCCGGAATTGGGATTGTATTTACAAAAGCTGGGTACCTACAAAGCGGAGCAGCTAAAAAAGGAAACGTCTCGACTGGAAGACGAGAATAAATCCGTCGTAGAACAGACACAGGATCTAGCCATATCCAATTATAAAACATTTATTCAAACTGCAGAGTGTTCGCGGTTGATATTCAATGAATTTCAAAAAGCTGAAACAAAGGTGGACTCTCTTAACGAGAAGTTGCCGCAGTTTAGTGAAACATGCCAACAGTTCCTCAACGCAACAAGTGAAATCAACGCGAAAAGGCGACTGAATTCACTTACTTTGAAAAGAAATGCTCAGCTACTGGAAATTCTTGAGCTGCCTCAACTAATGGAAAGATGCATACGAGAGGGTCGCTTCGAAGAAGCCTTGGAGTTAGCTGCTTACGTTCAGAAACTGGGAGAAAAACATGGAGACATCCCTGTGATTACAGTGAGTATAGTTACAGTTTAGAATGTACAGGCTTTTAATATAATTTCGCAGGGAATAGTGTCGTCCATAGACTCCTCCTGGCGAATGATGCTTATTCAACTCCTGAATCAGTTGCGGACAGACTTGCAACTTCCTAAGTGTCTTCAAGTTATTGGATATTTGCGGCGGATGCAAGCGTTTGGCCCCAGTGAATTGAAATTGAAGTTTCTGCAGGCCCGCAATACCTGGCTGGAAGAACAACTCAGCGCCATTCCCAGTTCGTTGACTCGTAAGTGAACATTTTCAGGACTAGATGGCGTGCGGTTTTCTAGTGTAATAGCTTACCGCGGTTGCGGCGGCAGTTAGGCGGAGCTTCATTATTTGGCGACCCAAAAACAATTCCGGGAGGAAAGAGCAGACGGAAGAAGCATTCTGCTTTAACCAATTAATTATTATTAATCGTTGCTTAATTTTGCTTATGAGTAATAGTTCTTTTTTACTATTGAATCTCAGACTTGACTTACCTAATGAATTTTTCCATTTTAATTTTCTTTTAATCAGACTCTCTTTGATCTCCCTTTCGATTCGTACTACTGTAGTAGATCGATAGCGATATTATTCAACGCATGGTAAGCGTGCGTTTCATTAAAAATTCGGTCGTACACTGCAGAGCCAAAAACATTGATAGACTCAGAATTCTTAAATTACGAAAGCGAATCACAAAAATGAAAAATTATTTTAATACTCATTTATGAAATTTACAGCACAACAGCATTTATCGAAAGTGATAGAGTTGACTAGAATCAATCTCTTCAATATTATTACGCAATATAAAGCGATTTTCTCCGATGAGGACGCCGTTAACTCCGGGAAGAATAATCAATCATGCATTGACGACGGCGGGCGTTTGTTTCAAGCATGGCTTCACAGAAAAGTATATTTACAATGAAGCTTGTTCTTTAATATTTTTTTTCATAAGACATCATTTTTAGATAAATCAATTCCTTCTAACACTTGAGGAGGATTTGCAACGAGGAGTCAACTCTTTGGACACGGTTCTGGGTCAGTGCATGTACTTTGGTCTATCGTTCAGTCGAGTGGGAGCTGACTTCAGAGCTCTAATGATCCCAATTTTCGTTCGTGTAATATCGCAAAACTTTAATGCAGATATTCAGAAAGTCACACGACAATTTGAGTTGGATTTGGAGAAGTATACTTTAATAAATAAAGTCACAGGACTGCGGAGAAAGTCGGACATGGGGTCAGCTGACACTCTTTCACCCCCGGAAACTTTGCTGGATTTCCATCCATTAGCTACGTTGTGTAATGGCTATTTAACCACATTAAATGAACTCAGACTCTGTGCGCCAATATCCCTGGCAGATGTTGTTACAAAGCGTTTGCAGTTCTCTCTGGAGGCTGTGGCTAGGAATATTCTCGTGTTCTATCGCCGAGAACAGCAAGCATTTACAGGAAATGAAAGGGAGAATTTTATTAAATTTTGCTCTTGCTTTGCTTATGACTTGATTCCCTACATCCAGAGATGTGTCCATGCAATATTTCCCCAGTCAACAATGACCAGTCACTTAGGAATTAGTTTGGTGACTTTACAGACAGAAGGAATCACATTTTTCGACCAAAAATTCATCCTGGAACCGTTGAAACATTTATTACCCGACAAAGTTGATGTTATGTTAATGCAAGTACAAAATCCTGCTCAGTCTATTCAAATTCCAGACAGAACACCAGTTAGTTAAACTTGCAACCTTAGATAAATAAAAAGTTAATATGAGTCATTTGTTTTCTCATTTTGTTATTCCCAGTATTTGAAGCAGTTCTACGAAATAGAATTTTATCAGCATTTTTCTAAAGTTTTACCTTCAACCTATAAAATTATCAAATTAGAACCTGGAACTCTGCACTCCATTCCACTGGCGCCATTCATAATCTCATCGAAAAAATCTTCACTCATTCAATTTTCAATCAAATACAATAAAAGTGGACGGTGTGAAAAGAAAAGGAAGATCGTCTCGACGATTTTAATTAAAAAACTCATTACAGATGATGCAAAAAAAAAAAAAATCAACTGACCAGCACGGAATTGAAAAATCGGAAACTCATTGCCTTTGCATCCCCGGCTGCCATTTTCTTTCTTTCTATGAAAATCGCGAAAAATTGCACTGACAAAGGAAAGCAAATTTTATACTGGACGAAAATGTTTAAATCTGAAAATCGAGAATAAAAGAAAAGGGGAAAACAGAAGGCTCCCCGTCGCTGGAGGAAATTAAAATTGTTTTAATAGGACACTGCTTTTAAATCACGAATGTTTTAAATGATTTACGAAATGTCTTTTTCAATTCTCTATGTTTTTTTCATAGAGGAATTAGTTTTCTCATAGGAAATGGCTTTAATAATATTTCAGAAGGTTTTTTATTTTTGATGTTCTATACATAGAGCTGACGATTATAATATACCGTCCTAGGAAATACAAAAAAAAAACAGTACCTACACTCCAATGGAGATGAAAGACACCTATTCCAAATTGCAACAACCTTTTAACAAAAACCAAATGTTTGAGAGATGCTTTTTATGGCATCCCCATATTTTACCATAATTTTACTTTTCTTCATTGCTCCCGCATTTGTTCTTAATTAGATCCACTTATTTAAGGATCACAAGTAAATATCATCAATTCCTATATATCCTTCTTCCTGCTATCCCAACTTTCTCTAATTCAAATCTTCAACTAATCATAATACCAGAAATGAACTCTCCCAAAACAAAGCATCAAAATTACTCATCACGGCTGAATAAACATCCAGGATCCGCAAACAGACAACACACACAAGGATGTGAGGGGCGAATAATAATTTATGAATTATAATTAAAGGAGAACATTAGAATTGCCCAAAAGAGATAAACCATGGATCGCAATAAAATTCCCCATTTGGCAATTATCCAGATAAATTAGCAGATGGACGGTGGTTAGCATGGGGTGAACGGACTACTGCTGGATGTGCACTGTTATAAAATGTTACACATTTGTAGTAAACTAATCCTGTTCGTCTAATTGGCGTTCAGGACGAAGTGGTTCGGCTGACTGGAACGGCAACTGTATGTAGAGAGGAAGTTTATTGGAGCCATCCAGCGATAGATGTAAAGAAAAAATACATTTGCGGATACTTCCTTTTTAATGTATTGGACGTGTCCTCATTAATAATTTCTTTTACACCTTAATGCGTAGGTAAATTTTCGAATGCTTGCATGATTTAAAAAAGTTATAGATATTTGAAAAAGTGAAATGTTCAGTTCCCTTAGCTTGGGAATTTTGGGAACAAAAAAAGGTCCAAAAAAGGTAAAATGGAACCAAATTTGGGTCAATTGTTATTTGGTTCGCTGATTGGAAATAAGTAAGTGCGCAGGATAATAGAGTAAGTAGTACGCACAATGTGGTTTCGAATTTGCCAAACATAATATAGTAACTCACAAAAATAACATGAACCCTCCACATGGTCTTCATAGTAGTTCCAAGCTGCGGCGTGGTACACTTGTGCGGACTGTGTAAAACAAAATACCCAGCACTGGAACAATTACAAAGGCTTATCCCAAAAGCCTCCCCGCTGCCACACGTTCGACAAATGGTCTACTTAGCAAAGCGAATACCCACTTTGAATTACTGCTATTTCATGGGCTAATAATTCCCTGATCCGAATTCCATTTCTATGCCGCACCACCGAGCTCCTGATTTTCATCCATCTTTACTGAAATTCGAACTCGGCGTTTGCTCAAATGTTTCTGTTTTAGGACTTTCATGTAATACTCATGAATCCCTTCATGCAGTGCTGGAATGTCTGCTGCCAGTCGCCGGGGGTGCGATTGTATTGGGGGATGAGCGTTTATCATCCACAACATATCTACTGGATTTGCTTTTTTGACAATTACTTGAATAGTCCAAACTGGGCAGCTAGTTAGTGCCCACTGAGAGCTAGAGTCTAATACCGTATGCTGATTTGGAATCCTTTTCGTATTTGTTCGACGTCCTGAAATTTGATTTGCAACCAAAAACCGATTTTCAAATAATAGAATGCGAATTCGTGTACAGTAGTGCACATTGATGGTTTGATCTGTATTATGCAAAATCAGTGAGATTGCCACTCTACCGTTTTATCGATCCTTCCACTGCGGATGGAACTTTTCACATAAGAAGGGGATACTCTTCGCACTCGTTCCACAAACCCTTAATGTGTCCGCTTTCTTCTCGTTCACTGTCCGAAAGTGCAAGCTTTGTTGCACCCACGTATCCGGCGAACTTTTTTATCCGGGGACACCATCGATATCATAGACATTGAGAAAAGAGGAGTATTTCTACCTGAATGCATGTGGATATCATTCTTCTTCCAGCAATTATCAGAGAAAGAAGCAAAAATATCTATTCAGTAAGCAATTTTACCGCAAGTCTATGGCGCTACACAGCCGTGCTACTATCACCCAGACAAAAACGCCATTCGACCCAATTTAAACACGGAAACAGCGCGGTGCGGACCAATAACCATCGAGTTTGATATAGAAGACAATCGTTACATATCTATCGTGCTCGTCGCCATTGGTCACAGGAGGCCAGTGTAGCGAGGTGAGCAGAACACCTCTGTCGTGCTGGTACACACGTAGATACATATCGCAAGCCATATTATGGCCAGAGGAAAAAACTTTTCTCATTCTTTATCTTCCTTCACATTGTGAAAAATATCGGGAAAAAAATTCCACCCTTGCACAGAGGAAAGCGCCCGCTACTGTACAAGGCCAGGCGGTGGAGAGGGTGGTCGGGTTGGTGGTATCCGTCCTTATTCGACGTCCGCGTACAGACATACACAAAGTCACATAAAAAGCTTGACCACAATTCCATTTGCCAGCTCGAAAGCACATTTAAGATGACAGGGAACTTGAAAAAAAATGAATAAATTGCCCTCACAACCCCAACCCCACCGGGCGCACTTGCTGGAATAGGGATTTTGAATATTGGACGAATACACACCGTGCAACAAGTAGGAGTCAATGTGGGACAAAGTTCCGTCTCAGGCACACATACCCACGCCATACATCCACCCCGGGACAAGGGATTTCGAATTCTTCAGGACCCATCAGCCCAATGACGTCAGCCATTTGTGACAATGAATTCTTAATTCGATATAAATCAATAAGACAATAACATTTGGGAGTTTCATGGCACAGGAATTGTTTTGCAATTCAAAACCATTTTAATTAGGCAACTTACATGCATTTGCAGCGAGTTTCCTGTTATTTTTTCATTACATCTAATTTATTTTCAAATCTATGGGTAAAATTTGAAAAAGGACACTTTATGCTTTACTCTTCGCGACACAGTTGCATCAAAGACTATATAAACATTGTTTATACAGTCTTTAGTTGCATGATAAGCTGTAAGCAACAAAACCAGACTACGCAATTTAGCAAAACCGGAGTTAACTAAAACTTAAAAGCACCAGAGGCAGATTTGCATCATTATGTTTAGATATTTGAGATTTGGCATAGTAAGCACGTCATCTGGCAACTGTGTTCATTAAAATAAATGTTAAAAGGTGTAGTACTCCTTGGGGATGAGTATAAATTTATGTGGTTTTAATGATGCAAATCTGAGCGGATCTGGTTGCATCCAAACGCGATAATTAAGTCCGACTGAAATTAAATCTGGAATTTAATTAAATCGACTGAAAAAGTGCAAACATTGACATAATTTGCAATATATGTGAATACCTAATACCTTAACCATAGCCAGGGCTCTTTTTAGAGTTGACGCCCCATGAAATACCTCTTCTCTCATGTGACGACCAATTTTATCTGTTGCTGGGTTCAAATATCTCCCTTAACAGTCCTTGCTGTCATCAGAACCCGCTAATTATGCTTTTTGGTAGTATGAACTCTCAAAATTAAATTCTGAATCCCCGCATGCCCTAATACCATCATAATTTCGTCACGAATATTTTATAAACTTTTGTAATCCCCCAAACTCATCCCCCGTCGCCCTCCATCATTGTGCCAGGGCCCACCGCACAGGGCTTTCATAAATCGTCAAAAGTTTTTAAATAACACCTTCATCAATCGCAAACGCCATTTTAAATATTCAACATCATCCAAATGCAAGCCAAGTCAGCACTCCCTTCCTGATGGGGACAATTAATATGTGCATACCTCTCCGCTACTTATGATGCGGTAATCATATCCGCAGCCACGCCCAATAAATTTATGAAATATCATAACGCACACATCCTGGATTGACTTCCTCCTGAAAGACGATCCAATACCAACCCCAGGAGGCACCCAATCCACTCATAGAAAATTTCAGTTATCGTAACATCCTTTTTTTAGTGGGCAGTTATGAAAGACGAGAAGGACTAACACCAGGACAGTGAAGAATCTCCGAGTCGGTATACAACCATAAAGTGATATCATATTTTCACGGCGCAGGGGGACAGGAAAAGCGTCGGAAAGAACACAAGTCCGAAGAAAATCGCATAATTCCAGGGGATTGCGCAATACAAACATATTGCGAGGAAATCGACCAATAATATTCCATTGTCCCCTCGTCGCATCGTGCAGAGGAACTCCGGCTCATATCAAGCCACCAACACAAGCCCAGCACACTTACCGTACGCTTTTTGGATATTAATAAAAGTCCGAAGCAGAAAAACAAAACAAAATGTCCCGACTAACCCTCGCTAAGGATATAAGTCATCCCGGAATAACATGGGGGTTGCCGAACGGGGCACCCCACTGCACTGCTGTTCTGTCCGCCCTAATAAATTGTCCTCAATATTGCAAATTTAATAGAAGAACTTCTCTCGGTCCCCTCTTCCATTGTCCTTTTATGTGGATCTTTTAACTATTTTACAACCCTCATAAAATTTGTTACAACAATTTATCATGAATCGATAGCAGCTCGGAAGAAGTTTCAAAAATTCGCAACCAGCAACAGTCGGCAGAAATAATACATTTTCGGTTTTGGAGAGGGGGGCGACATGTCCTTTCTGGACGTGCAGCCTGTAGCTGGGCAGTGGACATGCAGAGGACTGAGATGACGAACTTACGACGATAGCAGGAGTACCTCTGCAGGATTGCTCCTTCATCGCGAACTCCATGTTTAATACAACTAATGGATGTGATAAGAGTGCACCACTTGAACGCAACTTACTAAAATTAAGATGGAGCAACGCCACCCGGACAGATGAAGGAGATGTGGAAAAATGTCAGAGAACCCACTCCTCTTGACCAGAAATCGATAAGAATTTTTCTCTGTAGCCTGTGCTACGTACAATGGAGTGTCCTGGCCAAATATCCACCGTTCTGGAAAGAAAACTATCGTCCGCATGGGCCATGTATGATGGAACTGAGGCGCTGCAGAGTACGGGGGGTAATCGGCGTTCCTTTTCGTCCTATGAAATATGTTGGTCTGCTTTCGAGTGGACAACGGCCACCATTTTTATTTTTCCCTTCTTTTTTAATTTTTTTTCCAATGGGAGAACACCAACCCGTTAACTCGTTTCGTAAGATTTATGTTTGACAATTTCCAGGGAGACTGCGATACATACTCTTAGCTATGAAATATGGGAAGTTTCTGCAGGATATAAAGCAAAAACCTTTTTAGTCTGGACGACCGCGACAGCTCTAGATTCTGAAGTTTTTGTTGCGATCGCAACTTTCATTAGTCTTTGAAAGATGAAAGAGGTAATTACCGAGTTAATGGTTTTGTATGCACCGCTTTTTGTTTATAATCAATTATATATTATGTATGAATTATCTATTTTGTATAGGTTATTATTATTATTTGTTGAATGTTGAAAAGATGTTTTTAAATTTATTTTACTAGCAACTGAGAGTAATGTTCAGAACAATCACAATTAATACATTTCAATTGCTTAGGAATTATGACAGCGACATTTTATTGTGATTATACAAATTTACGAAGGGGTGAAGTGAAATCTGTGAGACTTTGGCAATAAACTTCGTGCGGCGGGACATAATGAAAAGAGGGCAAGAGGGTGGAGCAATAACAAATTAATTAGCTCATCCCAAGCAGAAAATGCAATTAAAAAAAGATTTTCTTTCGTTTCATTTCCATTTCCCTTATCCCCAGGAGCTGCAAGATGTCTTGGCTTCCAAAAAACTAAATAAATAAATAAAACACGACGAAAAAAAATTAAATTGAAATTAAAAAAGAAGGAAAAGTAGAAACAGATTTTTT
Organism: Leptogaster cylindrica; assembly: GCA_963082835.1. NCBI lineage: Eukaryota > Metazoa > Arthropoda > Insecta > Diptera > Asilidae > Leptogaster > Leptogaster cylindrica. The sequence goes on along the minus strand of OY720105.1, from coordinate 19,155,038 downwards.
TTTCTCCCCACAGCGAAAAATTGAGATGGCGGGCAAATGGCTTGGGTCTGGGGATACTGTGTCCAGTTCACATCTGTATTGTCCTCCATCCACTCGGCGGAGGGCGAAACATAAAAAAGGATGTTTCCATTTTCTTTCATTTTGTTCTTGTTTTAAATTTTTCCTTTTTTTTTCAATTTTTCTTCCTTTCAAGGAAAATTTAATTAAAAGAAAAAACAACAGAACAGAAACAAATGGAAAATGTGAAAGCCGTCAGGGAGGGGGCAAACTAAATTATAAGCAACGATTCAGTGGAACGCCGAACGGGACTCAGCCGGGCGTAATGAAAGGAAAAAATTCCAAACAGTAAAATTTTGTGGTTGCCCAGGCCCACTCCTCATCCCCCTATTTTCATGCCAGGGCCTCTCATTGTGCGCATAACCTCACATTTTTCTCATTATCATCTTAACACGCTTCTAATTAAAATTATATTTGCGAGACTTAGGCGAACCAACGAACGTCTGTTCCCCTCCTTTGGTAAAACAAATTTTCCATGGTGAAAATTTTCCCATTTTATTTCGCTCGAGCACGTGGAAATTTATTTGCGACAATATAATAACTCGTTGCTGAAAATTTAATTATCCATTTCATCTGGGAAAATTTTCATTCAGCGAAAATTTCCTCGTTAAGCATTTATAGTCACACACAGCCGCATTCGTAATTTGTGTGACGTTTATATTAGTGGAGTTTAGTGCGTGCGCTCCTTTGAGTAATTATTCCTACTTCAACTCGGGCTTAATTAAGATGAGGGAGGTTGTGCTCGGCTCGTTGGAATGTGAGAGAGCAGTTGAGACGGATTTTTCTTATCATAATCACCTCCAATAATGTTATTTGCTTACCAAAGAAATTGCGTAGTTTTTGAATTGCCCGATGGATCGTGATTTTAGTCGGAGGAAATTTGACTACCTATATGTAATGTGAACAGTTTTCTTAATGGCAGTTGGTATATATTAAATATTACTAGGATTTTCAATACATTTAAAAAACTCAGCGAACTTAAGAGGTGGAGAGTGAATCCATAATATCAAAATGAAGAAACACTTTTCTTTAAATGTCTTTTGCGTTGCATACATTCAATGTTCTATTAAATTCAGCTTTTGTACAAAGAAATATTACAACATTTAATTTACGAACTCGTAAGACTCTAAGGACATTTTAAATTCAAAAAGTGTCTGATCACAAAAAAGAAGATTTTATTTGATTTTCAAATGCGAAATTGAACCCACGTGTAAAGCTAGAATGCCTATAGAAATTCAGATAGAAAAATTTAGAGTTTTGAATAGTATCCACATCCAGTTTATCCTGCGAGAACGTAGCTCGGCAGCAGAGGAGGATATTTATCCATACGTCGCTATTGAGAAACATCACCAGCGGAACGGCAAGTGTATCATGAGACGAGTTTTTCACCAATAAACCATATCGAATTTGAAATTGAATATAAATCCCCTGAGAGAGCGAGCCGATTTCCAGGATATGATACTTACTTGCAAGGGATGAGTTGGATAACGAAATTCCGCACTTTGTTTACAGTGCGTTAGAGAGCTTCTTTCATCTCTGTTGAGAATATCCTGAAATATATTCGCGGCATTGTGTTGAAAATTGCATAAATACGGAACCAATATGTGCAGAATGAGAGCGTTGGGCGAAGGGCGAATTACTTAGGCATAAGGATAAGTGTTCGGTTGCTGTTCTACTGATTGCGTGACAAGTAGAGTTGAAATATCTAAATCGTCCTGTACTTTGCATGAAATCATCTCCAACATTTTGCCATTTTCCTAAATTGGTTCTTCCTATCGTTCGAAAACTTTGAAAGCCCACTTTGAATAATTCATTTCAAACCACATCGCAGAAGAGCGCACCAAACCCTGAATACTTCAATCTCATAAATTCTTTATCTAAAGTGCACCCGGTTTGTACGCGCAGATGTAAGTCATGTGGTGTCCTGTTTGATGTAAAAGTATTCGTCCTGCAATGGCAGGTGTGCTATTGTGGACTACATACGAACCCCGTATCTCAAACCAATCATCAAACGTAGTTATATTCGTCTACGGGCTCATCCGGTTCAGCTCTATTGTTGTTGCTTACCGGTTGCTGTTCTATATTGAAAGAGGAATATCCCCAACCAACACTCGGATGTAGTTGTTATTGCCTCCTCGGATTGTTCATACCCAGAGGAAGGACCAGGTCGTTCCACCCTTATGGATGCCCCTGGCTTCACTCTTACTCAATTACGTATTCAATATATGAATTTTGTAGAGAAATGGACATGCTGAGATTACAGAGAATAATATATGAAAGTCCAAACTAGAATTTCAATAGAACCCGTACACATTCCCCCATGGGAGGAGGGGGACACACTGGACACATAGTTAAGGATATGAACACAAGTCAGCTTAGCAATACACACCAGATGGAATATGTGGTTGTAGTTGGACCTTTATTAAATATTCATTGGCAAATGTCCTTTTATTGAATGTGTACGTTAAGTTCGTGTTATTTCAACTTGAAATCAGAGAGTCAGCTAACTTATTGTCATGTCATGTCATGTCGGTCTTTCCGGGATATGGACATACAACAGGAACAGCATATCCTTAACTGGCTGCACTGCACAAGCCACCTTCGGCAAAATGACCATCGGTATGATAAAAAATTGATTCCGAGTCCCTTGGTCGAATGATACAGGACAACTTACTTGTTACAGTTTGTAATACATTTAGTTTAAGGCAACCTGGCGAGCTATCCATCCGGCTGTAGACAAGATTCCCTAGTCAAAGTAGAGCATGAGAAAAGGAATATCTTAGCGAAATCTGTTTCGGAAGTTTTTCTCAAGTTTTAAGTAACCCCTGGGACACCATTAAAGTCACATTTTTGCTCCCACGTCTACCCCTGGGATGCTCACTGGCCGCCCCTTGTTTTTAGGAACATTAAATCAAACTTTTGATTTCATTGGGAAATATCTTTTTTGTGAATTTCCTGTTTTACAGGAAAAAACGTGAATAATTTAGAGAAATGATGGCAACCATGATGATCACCCTTGTAATAATTGCATGAGTTTGAAACAAATTCATTACAACTTCGTTTGATTGTTTAATTTGAAAAAAGTCATACAAACAAGTTAACGAATCCTGTTATATTTTTTTTATATATAAATTCCCGTTCCGTAAGAAACAAAATATAAATTCTTATGTCCGCAGAATTATTTCCAAATTAACTTAATTCTTGGTATTTATAAATGTTCAGAATTTATTCTTTGATAACATGTCGTACATACATATGTAGTGTAGACTGTAGTTACATCATTGTTGCTGTAATTGTTTTGTTGTTTAAAATTTTATAGACTTTCAAATTTCTTCACTCTGTAAGAATCGTTGGAACGGAAGAACAAGTAGCCCTTGCTAATAAGTTCAAGCGCCACTTCATCCGCAGAACTCACAGAAGTACGCACGGCGCATGCGTCCATTGATAAAATGCTTCCTTGCTTCGCTTGAGAGGCTTCAAGGGAATTCCGCAAACTGCAGTTTTTCTTATTTCTGTTCCCAAATGTCCGATATCTAGAAGTGCGAGCTGTGCGATATAAGGAAAGTCAGAGTCATGGAGCCCAGCTTACAAATGTGATATCGTGAAAACCGATAAGAGATCCGCAGTGCAAATCTGGGCTGTTCCACAATCAGAGGCAGTTGGTTTCAAGATTTCCAAGCAAAGTGATCGTAAAAAACGAAATTAGTTGTTAAGGAGTTTTTGAAATGATTTACTTTTGGACGTGGATTTCTTGCGGTGTGCTTTTGGCATCTTGGGTGAACGTGTCCCTTCAATGCAGTATTGTGACAGTGTTAGTTTGAACATTTGGAACAGTTCTCGTGCTTACTATAGCACCCTTTTTTCAGGGAGAAGCGAACACGTCAGGTTACTATTACCGTCCTCGAGTGGCAACACCTCACGAAAAGATGTATGAATATGAAATTTGAATGCACTTATAAACAACCAGTACTTCGAATAAAACCAGTAACAGATGTAATTGTTTATATAGATATAGAAAAGAGTCAAAATTTAATATTTTCACAATCCACAGGTATATCTTATTCCAAAAGAATCCTGCTGCACGGGGTACGAAAAGTCTGCGAAGGGGTAATTTAAATTTCAAAAACACTTGCTACAGAACTTTAATTTGTTCGTTTTGAAGGAAATGCGAGCCTATTTGCAATCAGTGCGAAAAAGGTGAGTGTTTGTTTCCGGGATTTTGTTCCTGTCTTGTAGGTTACCGTAAGGACCACGTCAGAGGAAAATGTATTCCGCATTGCATCGACCCCTGCATAAATGGGGATTGCACTGAACCAAATACATGCACCTGTCATAAGGGATACGCACTTTTGCCAGGTTACTCGACTAGGTGCATTCCAGAGTGTCCTGTAAGCTGCAACAATGGGTTCTGCGCTTCACCTGGAGTATGCCAATGTGATGAAGGATATAAGTGGAATAAGACTTCAAGTGCCTGCGAACCAGTCTGTTCCGAGGCTTGCATCAATGGGAAATGTGTAGAACCGAATGTGTGCGCTTGCTTGGAGGGATACTCCATTCTCGAGGGTAACAACACCATGTGTCATCCCCTCTGCAGTAGTTCGTGTCCAAATGGAAAGTGCGTGGCGCCAGGGGTTTGCGAATGTAATCCTGGCTATACGCAAATTGACTTGGCATCAGAATGCGTTTGCAGCAAGGACATTGTAGTTTGTCCTTGCAACTCGACAGCAGCGGAGACAACATGCGTTCCCGAATGTACCAAGCAATGCATAAATGGTTTTTGTTCTGGTCCTAACAATTGCGACTGCCATCCAGGATATATGCAAGATGAAAATGGAGACTGCATTCCAATGTGTAATGAGCCCTGCGTGAATGCAACTTGTACTGCGCCTGACACTTGCACCTGTAATTTGGGATACGAGAAACGCGTGAAAAATAGTTCTACTTGCGAACCAATGTGCAGAGAATGCATCAACGGCTTTTGCGAGGGACCATACACTTGCATTTGCAATCCCGGATACCACAATCCTATGAATGATATTATGATTGATATTTGCCTTCCTCAATGCGACAAGAAATGCATTCATGGACATTGTATTCGGCCGAATGAATGCGAGTGTTTCATAGGTTTTCGAAAGGATCCCAAGGATCCTTACATATGCAATCCAATTTGTGAAGATGGGTGCAAAAATGGATTTTGCACAGAATATAACACATGTGTTTGTCATACAGGATTCGAAAAGGATATATTAACTAATGAATGTGAACCAACTTGTATAGAAGACTGTGTTTATGGATTTTGTGAAAGATCTACTTGTAAATGCTATGATGGATTTAAGTTTCGCCAAAACAGTTCTACGATTTGCGATCCTGTTTGTGACAAACCTTGCAAGAATGGAATTTGTGTTGGACGAAATGTTTGCAAGTGTTTGGATGGATATGACACTATAGGAAACAATTCCGCAGAGTGCGTTCCAGTTTGTGATCCTTATTGCGTTAATTCCGAATGCATAGATAAGAACACGTGCAACTGTTTACCAGGATATGAGGAAACGAATCAGGCCCACGTATGTGCTCCCACGTGTGGGACTTCATGTGTCAATGCAATATGCACTAAACCTAATCAATGCACCTGTTTAGAAGGGTATCAACCAAACAAGGGAAATCCGTATGAATGTGCGCCTGCTTGTGATCCACCCTGTCAAAATGCAACTTGCATTTTGCCAAACGTGTGCGACTGTTTGGAGGGTTTTGAACCATCCAGCGACAATTCTACTTGCACGGCTATTTGCTTTGTGAACTGTGGAAACGGAACATGCATTCCCCCAGATAAGTGCGACTGTTTCGAAGGTTACGTTTTCGATGGCATCACAAATATGACTTGTGTTTCGAAATCTGAATCCTCGGATCAAATAAATTCCACTAAAAGGTAATTGATTTAAAACGCCGAGCTATTTTTAATGGTTTTTTTCCTGTTAGGTCCACGGGCGGAGTCGTTGCAGGTGTCGTTGGATTTTTGCTTACTTGTGGCATTGTCATTGCTGCAATTATTGGACGTAGGTATTTCTACAGGAATGTCCCATACGTTCATATGAGGGAACCCAAGCCAGACTTGTATGATAATCCCACGTACAGTCTAGATTAATTGTAAAAAAAGAGAAAAACGCCGGATGTTGTTTTAGATAAGCAATTAAACAATAATTGTGACCTTTAGGATTTTGCGCTGGGGAATTTCTGTCAAAGTGATAACAATATTTTTGTGATGAATTGGATTGGGAAATGTATAAAAAATTATAATTTGGTTTTTCGTATGAAAAACGAAATTGATCGTTTCAAATTTTAATAAAATTATTAGAAAGTATTGTTAGAAATTTTGAGAAGAAATGCTGTAATTTAATTATTTTTATTCAAACAACAGTTTTTATTCGTTTAATAATAAAAGATTTTAATATCATATAATAATTTCAATTGATCTTTTCCTGCTGTTTTGAAATAACGGTACCTTTTTCCAAAGTTTTGTGACTGCTGTACTGTGCAGAGCTGAACTTGGTTTTTTTTCTATTTAGTTTTGTTGGAAATTTGCACAACATTCTTTGTGATGTAATTTTATTTACCTAATCCTTCTCCAACTTAATGGAAATCGGGTCGAATAATAGATTCATTGCATATTATTATTACATTTTGTAAACCGTTTCGAAAAATTTCCTAATCAATGTATTGATGTTACCGGGAAAAAAATTCATATTATCATTTTCTTTTACTTGAACATTATTTCTTCCTTTTCTTCCTATGAAAGAAATTACACGCGATCAAGATTACTTTAATCAACGTCAGAGGGGTTTGACTTTGACATTTGTTCTTGCGGCCGATTCTGCGAAACAAAACAAAAAGTCAACTCCCTTTTTTGGATTTTCTCAAGGGTTCTGAGGGATCTGACTTTTTAGGTTGTGGTCTGCGGTAACCGTAGGTTCAAACCAGGTTCAAATAATTATGAAAATGACGCTGAAAAATGCCTAAAAACTAAAATACAATTTGACGATTACATACGCAGGCTTACAAGGTTATGAATGAATGAATGAAACGAATGAACGAATGAATATATTATGTTCTTTTTAATTTTAGAATATACTATCATTGCGCCTAAAAATATGTCATAATATGAATAGTGAATATATTGTTTTCTGGTTCCTTCCACAGTTCCACCTGAATATATATAATATTGCCTAAGGTTAGGGAGATGCAGAGTTAACGTTTACCAGGAGGGAAGGAGTTAATCACAAAACATCATTAATTGTAAAAGTTTCTGTTAAAATAACTAAACTGTCTATCTTATTCGCTTAGCATTATCATAAACAATGAAATTCCAATTCTTCAATTACTACGAAATCGGACATTACACTGTTTCCCTTGACAGGGGGAAACACTAAAAAAGAGTTAGCCCTGGTCAGCAGCATAAAAAGCATTCATTACCTCAAGCGGAATGAATTAACCTTCATCCCCGTGGCGTTGAATACGGAAGGGAGCTACAGAGTATTCGCGTATTATCCCACCCCTGATGAAGTGCCCAGCACGAAGAAGCGCACTCATCACATCCCCAAGCCACGCAAATATTCAACAATAATAACTTGTAAGGATAATTTCACACTTAGTTCATTTGACAGATGCCACTTGTTTATGTTGACTTGCCCTTCCTGTAGCCCGCGGTGTCCGGGAAACCCCCCGATGTGTTCGGTTTGGCAGGCGCTGCCTCTTCATCCCTCAAATTACTTAGTGTTTCGAAATGGTTTTTTGAGAATCACTTGTTCCGTGCAGGACCTGATGCCGCATCGAGTACTTTGACAACAGAGTTGGTTTTTTGATGACTTCCACACTGAATGCTTCAGGCTCGGAAATTTTCACTCCGCGAGGGTGAAACCCGCCCTTAGGTGAGCTCGATTTAAAACACACAGCTCTGCCGATTATGTGTATTTGAATGACAGCAATCGGGTAAGGTGACGGAACGGAGATGTGCCTTTAAGGACGAGGTGGTGAGCAGAGTTAAAGATTTATCCGGGGGTTGGTTAGGGTGCAATATGAAAATTCAATTTTGTGCCACATTATTTGACACGGATTACCATGAGTGCATTTATTTCCCCACACTTCGGCTCTCTTCAGGGAATACCCGAGCGCACATGAGTGATGAAGGTTTTGTGATGATCCGCGCCCCAATTCATTGTAAAATTGAATAATTCGCATTTTGAGCATTCGTAGTGCTCCTGGCTTCTGATGAGGGAGTGTTGATTTAATTTCTTTAATGTGCATATCAGGACTTGTATGAGCAATTTTTCAATTAATTTTAATTTGAATTTAGAGTTGAACACTCGCAGGAGATGTTAAGATGGACCCCTTTTGCTAAAACGGGCTCGCAATGAAATAAAGGATAATCGTAATATGTTTTTGAATTGTACTGAGCTCCTTTTATTTCTGTTCGGAAATTTATTCATCCAAACAGTTAACGATTTTGAATTTGAGACTTTATTATAATTGTTATTGTATAAATGTGTAATTAGTTTAAGTAATTTCAAAATATATAAACATTAAACGGACTAAAAAAGCATGATCAAATGGCAAAACAGCTGTTTCTAATGAAAGTTACGCCAAATGGACCTGCTTTTTTCAAAAGTAATGCTTTTAATTGTAGTCAGCATGCAACATAAAATAGAAAGTTCCGTTAAGGAGTTTCATCAATCTTCTAAATCTTCCGAGTCGTCTGCTCAAATCACAGTTTGTCCTGGCTGCCATTCTGCGTCGAAGAGCAGGAGTGAATTGCTCGGAATCATTCCTTTAAAAATGATTTATCGGTGAACATAACTCTTTTCTGTCTATGACGTAAATAAACCATTAAATCTAAAGAATGGCTAAATATGCGAAAAAGGATGCTCACTTAGGGTAAACGTGTCCACGAACATCCCCAGAGCCTGGTACGCACTTTGGCTGGCCACAGCAGGGTGATGTACAGATTTTCATTTTCACAGTCACACACAGGAGGGCGGACGGGTAACAAGGAGACATTGTCTGGTGGGTGGCCTAAAGAGATATTTATGGGACATAGATATGTGTGTATCTCGGCACCCCCCCACGGAATGGGGCGCAACCGATGGGGTGAAAGGCTGTTAGCTTAAAAACAGAAAACGATTGTGTGCTAACCAAATAGAGAAAATCATATACAGAGATGACCAGTAGATGACCTCTCCACGGAAAACCGAGCACTCATAGCGTATCGGTGTTTGTATCTCTCTTTCCAACCCGGCAGGGTTGTAGCCATTCCACTACCTCGTATATGAGATTATTATTGGTATCCTAGCAACTCCCCACAGTGGTATATAAAGGAATACTTCTGTACGTCTGTCTTCTGCTGCTGGGACGTGCACAACTGTAGGTTTCCCTTGAAAACGGATATAATGTCTACATACATATATGACAAATATTAATACAGCTAGATAAGTTCATCCCCCCGTTGCACGTAGTCGATCGGGACTGAGGATATCATTCTGGACAGGAAGCACCCTTTTTGGGGATTCCGGCCAACTGACCATCGTTTATAATAAGTCTGGTTACGGAGGCGCTTTATTGAATTTTCTCTGCTTTGTTCCTCTTGTTTTTGCCACAATTGTAACTCACATAAATGGACGAGAAAGAAATGGAATTGCCTCGCATTGTTAATTAAATTAACATGGAACACTGTATGGAGGATGTGGTAGGAATCCTATTTTACTCGAAATTACTAAACTGGCTTCCTTATCCTTTTTGTTTACTGTGACTCATATGGCTGAGGAATCTACTAATCGAATACCATTCTTGAAAAAGGCTACAAAACAATGCAATGGTTCTAATATTATTTTACTTTATTGACATAGGTAGGTTTCTTCTTTTCAGTTTCAGTTCTCTTCTTTTATTCATAAAAACAAAAAATAGTTCTCATTTTTACAAAACCCAGATTATTGAGCTAAAATTGAATAAGGAATATAAAGTATGATAATATTTTAAATTAATTTATAGGGAATTTATAAAAAGAAGAAGTTAAAAAGGAAACCAAATTTGCTTCATAAAAATATGCTATAGGTAGGTAAATAAATTTTGCTATAAATAAAGTAGGTATGTAATATTTTTCTAAAAATATTTCCTTTAATTAAATTATAGTTTATTATAGCAAATTTTCCATAAAAGAGCAGAGAAAAATCCATGTTAATATTTAGAAGAAGACTTCTCAAAAAAATCTCTGTGGAACATCGAAAATCGTTTCTTAAAATTAATTTCTCTTTACACTCAGATTACACTACGCTCCTTTTTTTACGTGTTTTTTTAACAAGTGTTTTATTAACAAGGTTTTTGTTTTATAATAAAAAATTAAATAGCTACCAAAGCTTTGATTTTAAAAGATATCTACAAATTACATGATCATTTGCTTTATTTATATTTATTTATTCCTCGTGAATTTCATTGCGCTTGTGTTTCATGGAGCCGCTCAATATTTATATTTAGAATATTTAAATTCTAAGAGCAGAGGAATTTATTGAACTGTTCATTCTAACAACAAAAGTAAAAAAATTTTTATTGTAGTTTTTATAACGAAAAAATTTTTTCTATAATGTTGTTTAGATAAAATTTATACAAACAAATATTTTATTTTTGCAACATATTGTATTTTTTTTTTAATTCTCTTTCATAAGAATAAATAATATTGCTTTTTTTTCAGAAAAGTGTGTAAGTTATCGTTACCCTCCATAAAGCCAAAGTTGAACATTTAATTACTAAATGAAATGTGAAAATATCCGGGATACTCATCAAAGGTTTATTGAAGCTTGTGGCAATATCGCACACATGCAAATCTTTCCGAATTAATTTATCCAAAATCTGGATTTAATTACAGAACTAAGTCAGCAAAATCCTCAATCTGTAACTTCAATGAGGAAGTTCCACTATCACATAAAGTAAGCAAACAAAAAGTCAACTGTAGTCGTGCGAAGAGTTATTAATGAAGCCCGTAGGTACTAAACTTAATTCCCCTACCTCACACCCCCATCAACCAAGAAGTGTCAGGGAAAAGCCACACGCAGATATGACGACTCAAGTGAGAGAAATTAAGGAAACCGAAAGGGTTGAATGGGTGGATGTGGGCATGATAAGGTCCCCTTCAACAAACAGACAGAAATTAAAATGAAAGAAAAGATCCTTGGGATGTCGTCATCTCCATCCAGCTCGTCTTATCATTGCTTTATGTAGGACTAGGATCTTATGTGTGTTGGTGTGCGAAATTACAATTTTCACATTAAGGACATAATTTTATGCTAGAAACACCCCTCCATGTGTCTGGATGTCGACTCAAGGAAGCACCAGTGTTGGGGTCTGGGTGCTGTGATGGACTCCTTTTTGCATGATTGTAGGGCATCCTCGCCTACGCCAGTCCTAATACCTGCTCAAAACGTTCACCATCTTCATCTCATAATTGTATAATCCTGAGATCGCATTTTCTGAGGAGTTTATTACACACACTTTATATTTTATGAAACAATTTAAAGAAATGAAAATGTGTTTGTGTATTGTATGCGAAGGAATTTTGATTCTGACTTTCCAGCAAAGGGGGTGAACATGCTCGTGAATTTGCCCAGGTGAGATGGAAATGTAAATGGTGCCCCAGCATAGCTGAGGAAGTTGACAGACGAAAAATTTGAATTGAAATTTATAATAAAGGGTCCATGAAAATTTAATTGAAAATTTAATTTGGCTGAGCATTATGGCTCTAAGTGATAATCAGCGGGGTAATCAACGGGGTAAGTGCTCCGCAGCCGAGCTCAGATCATAGAACGATTCTTCATAGATGGAATGTTGGGAAATATTTTCCCTTAATGAGCGACAGAGGGATGAATGTGGATTGTGAGTGTAAATAATGACATCCAAGCTGCAAACTGTACACAAATTAAATTACAAAAGTTTTTCAGTTTTATGTTTTTTAGAAACTTTAATTGAAAATGGAAAATGGTAAACACGTTATCATAATCGCGTTGTTTATCAGTTTATCACTTTTCTGCAATAATTGCAACAGAGGAGGAACAAAATAAAAAGAAACAAACAAAAAGTTATAAGTTACTAAATGTGCCACATAGTGTGTACATAGTATTTCATAAAATTCTCAAAATCTAGGTAGGGGCCAAAGCCCCTTTCTGACCCCCTGCCACTGTCAACGCCAGTGAAGAGAGCGATGTAAAATAATATAATTCTGTTAAACGAAAGTTTGAAAAGTTATATATATGAATCAATTTAATTCCTTCTTAAATATATAATATTTTGTACAAACTAATTAAGTATTTCCACGATTGTCAAGCCCGAGAGGCCAAGAATATTTAGCTTAAGAGGAGGATACACCTAAATCGCGAAATTGACCAAAGTTGATACCAGATAACTCCTTTATTTCTGAAGGGATTTCAATGAAATATACCTCATTTGATAGATTGAAGGTTCGCATTTGATGTGAATAGGGGGATTTTTAAACAAGGTCCTAGATTTTTTTTTATAGCAGTTTAAAAAAAGTGGATTTGCTAAATTTGGCGAATTTGGTAAAAGTTGATACCAGATAACTCCTTTATTTCTCAATGGATTTCAATGAAAAATACATCACTTGATAGATTGAAGGTTCGCATTTGATGTGAATAGAGCGATTTTTAAACAAGGTCCTAGATTTTTCATAAAGGACATTTTTCTAAGAGTAGTTTCTTGAATTTTGTAAATGCAATTTTCCTCTATTTTTGGACGGATTTTTTCAGATTTTCTTTCATTCATACACAAAGAAATGTCATTTCTTTTATTTTTGTAACATTTTTCAATAAAAGAGTGCATAATATTAGCAATATTTAGATTTAAAATTCAGAGAATTTAATCGTAACCGCCTAATAATAGGCAAAATTTCACACTTTTTGACCAACAATTTCTTGACAACATATACACTCAAACACTTTGTGTATCATATGAGCGTGCCGTTCATGTACACGATTCCTCTGAGAGAAATTTCAGCGACGCTGCGAGTGACGTAGCAGAACATGTAAAAAACAAGCACTTAGAGGCTGCGCTGCGGCGCGGCGGTTATGTAAGTTTTCAGGAGTTCGATGTGATGTAGAGAAAAGTAAATTCGATTTTTGCCTGTAGGCATTTTTCTTGTTCAGGCAATTTAGCCACTTGACATATTTGGTGACGGGGAGGGTAGAAAAAGGGGCAAAACGATTTCTCATTGTAATTTGTATTTTTCAATGGATTGTGAGTTTATGTATTTTATGACGAGGAGGGTGACATAAACGTTTGTAAATTTTCATTCATGACTTTAGGATTTTCGCATGTTCGAGAAAAGGAATTTGCCTTGCTTTTAGGAATTCGTACTTTCTAGTACCAATTTAATATGCAACTTGTCTGTAAACAAGCAAGTTGTCTGTAATATTATAATAATTTTTATAATTTTGTACATAGGTAGATAAGATTGAAAAACAACTAAAGAAAACAATTAATAATTTAATATAAACATACGCAAGAAAATAATTACATTTATCTATTCACTAATTCATCTTCAGTTTTCATGCTAGATTATAATTTGCAACTTGATGATGCTTTGAAGAAGGTGAATTAGAGCAGGGGCAAATCTTTCGTTCTTAGTTTTCGTTTTTTGGGGAAAATTCATTTTTGAATGAATTTTATGATTTTGAATGCCCGAAAATAAATTTGGTGTTGATGGGTTTGTTTCTTTTAGTTTGAATTTTTTTAATTCATCTATATTAACCTCACGAAAACTTGCATGTTTGTTTATTTGTGTATTTGTGTATTTGTTCCGTTTTAAGGAAAACCTTTCCTAATTAATACACTTCCCGTCATTTAATCGAGCTAAAGCTTTACAGTAATTAGGCTCGTTGCCGATGAAAATGCATTCTATCAAATTTTTATCTCGTTATTACAGAAGAAAACGGATAAAGTCTTTAATAATAATGCCAAAATGACAGCGATTTGCACTATGTATATAAAAAAGTTATCATAAAAGCAAGTCATATTTTCTCTTTTTAAAAAAAAATTTTAATTCTCACCATTTTGACAATACCCACTACTATACGTCTATACATAATTATATATGTATATGAATTTTAGTAAAAACCATTGTTTTTACGGGTTTGTTTTTTTATTCCCTAGATGTAGAGTACCTATATTAGTTTTGACTAAACGTTTTCAACGCCATTGAGAAATAATGGAGACAGAAAAATAAGAATTATATGTTCATGAAAGGGAAGGGGAAAGAAACCGTTTCATGTATGTCCGTCTGTTGTTAGTCTATCTCTCGAGAGGGTAACTCGAAAACGCTTCTAGCTAGAGGATTCAAATATGGTATAGTAATACTTTGTTAAAATTGTAAGGTCAAGTTCGAAGATGAGCAAAATCGGGCAACTCCTTCTTGGTGTAATGCAGCCCATTACTTTATGCCAAAATTCTGCTTTTATTTATCTATATATTAACTTTCTTTCGCTAAATATTGTTATAAATACGTATTATAAGTACTAATTATTTGAACGGAAATGTTTTTACAGACTTTTTTTACTTGAATTTTCATAGAAACTTTCATCGCTTATTTTACCCCCTTTTAAATTGAATTTCAAAAAACCGCTTCTCAGCAATCACGTATGAGGTAAGTTGTAGAAGTATTCCAAATTTTATTGAAAGCGGTTCAGTTCAGCGGTTCCAGAGATACTCTGATTCCGTCCATTTCATTGATCCAAATTGATTCAAATTTCGAGCCGCGAAAGAAGGTGATTAGTAGTTGACTAGCGATTATTTTATAGAAGAAATACCCCTGAAATAAACATATTCCGTTTCTGTGTCAAACAGTGCAAACCAAAAATCGTGGTCCGTTTAATTTTCAAATGCGCACAGCGAATATTTACACAAACTTCTTGAAAAAAATAACTTGCTTTCTGGGGACAGCAAGCAAAAAAAAGGCTATCGTTGAATTTAGGGTCAATAGTCAAATGCAAATCACTAAATTATTGAAATGCCAAATGAGAGCGTTATGTAATCATGTGTTTATTTTTTACCTCCAAATCACTAAGTAAATTAATACCGCCATCTCTCTCTAATTCTACTCCACTAAGTTGATAAAAGAACTCTTAATTAATAATCTATAAAAAATCATACTCCTAGTTGATCAAGTGTATATTAATTAAATCAAAATGTTTCATAAGTAGAAGCACAGAATGCAGGTAAAATGCAAAAATATGTCCCTCTTAGATTGAGAAAAAGGTGATTATTAATAATTAATTTATAAAAATTCCATAATAGTACTCCAAAATGGAACTATTATTTATAATAATCTAAATTCGTAAAGTTTCTAAAAAATCCAATCTAAAAGAAAACAAACCCAACCAAAAATAATTTTCTTATCGGGCATTTACAAATAACAATCGTAAAATTCACTCAAGAATGAAATTTACCCAAGAACGAAAGACCTGCGATCTGCCCGTCCCCTACGTCATCCCTTTTCCAATCCATCATTTTTTTCCGCAAGCGCCAAGTACTAACCGAGGTGATCTCGATGCACAAGACAAGAAAGCAGAAGCACAGCAGAAACCACCAAGGCGAAGGCAATCGGAAAATCGATATTTTTTTGCGTGCCTCTGAAAACAGAGAGCAGAGAACAAAAAGGCGGTAGCTACCGACACAAGCAAAAGGGACCTGCGATTATGTGGGTGACCAAAATTTTGACTTGTTTGTAGTAGTTTGCAACTCGGAAAATTTTTTAGGTGTATCCTCCTCTTAAGCCCAATTTCACAGTGCAAGCTTAAGCTCAAAAATAGGTTTAAAATTCTGCTTAAAGTATGCTTTGATTTCAAAGTGACAATTTTAGTCTTATGCCCAATTTCACAATGGAAGGTTAAGTTTTCGCTTAGTTAAGCGATCATAGGAAGCTTAAGCTAAAGCTTAAATCTGCCGGATTTCACAGTAGATATTTGTGTAAATCTGGTTTAAGTTATAAGAATCAATTTTGTAGTCTACTGTATACTGTGAACTATTTGCCAATAACGTTATTCCGGTGTTATTCACTGATTTTATTTGTTTATGATGAATTTTTTAATTGATTTTTATAAAAATTAAACAATTTAATTACTAAGCACCATTAAATACAATTCAAAATCAAGAATTAATTTCAATTGACATATGACGCTTTTTTGACATTACATTTATTATGAAACTTAAGTTAAGCGATGAAATTTCGCCGCTTAACTTAAAGCAAAGTTTAAGACTAAAATTGTCACTTTGAAACCAAGGCATACTTTAAGCAAAATTTTAAACCTATCATAAACAAATAAAATCACTTATGCCCAATTTCACAGTTGAAACTTAAGTTTTCGCTTAGTTAAGCGAGCATTGGAAGCTTAAACTAAAGTTTAATTCTGCCGGATTTCACAGTTGATATTTGAGTAAACCTGGTTTAAGTTATAAGAATCAATTTTGTAGTCTACTGTATACGGTGAACTATTTGCTAAAAATGTTATTCCGCTGTTGTTAAGTGATGCTATTTGTTTATGATCTATATTTTAATTGATTTTTATAAAAATTAAACCATTTAATTACTAAGCACATTAAATACAATTCAAAATTAAGAATTAATTTTAATTGACATATGACGTTTGTTTGACATTATATTTTTATGAAACTTAAGTTAAGCGACGAAATTTCGCCGCTTAAATTAAAGCAAAGTTTAAGACTAAAATTGTCACTTTGAAATCAAAGCATACTTTAAGCAGAATTTTAAACCTATTTTTGAGCTTAAGCTTGCACTGTGAAATTGGGCATTAACAACAGCGGAATAACATTTTTGGCAAATAGTTCACCGTATACAGTAGACTACAAAATTGATTCTTATAACTTAAAATATCAACTGTGAAATCCAGCAGAATTAAGCTTCCTATGCTCGCTTAACTAAGCGAAAACTTAAGTTTCAACTGTGAAATTGAGCATTAATGTTTTGACGTTGTTTTTGAGGATATAGAATACGGAATTGAAACACGTTTAAATTACCCATATTTAGTTTAAAAAACGGAATCTAAAGAGAATGAAATGAAGCTATGAAAAAAAAAAATTGGACCACACAGCAGGAAGAAGTGTTACGGAAAAAATTACCAATTTGATGGCAATTAATAAATGAAATCGTTCCATGTGCGATGTAAATATTTATGAGATTTTCGAAATCAGGTATATACCTACTCAAAATCTTGTTGATGTAAATACACTATAAATGGCAATATCAGTGTACTGTGAATATGTAGAACGCATAAATCGCATAATATCTTACTGTTTTCCTAGGAACAAATTTATGCTCTAGGAAAATATGTTTCATTATTTATCCCTGGGTCCCAAATTGCACTCTTGCCCCAGAGCTCCTAATTGCCTAGTTACGCTCCTGCCTTGGTTTAAAAGATATGTACTCGTCTCGTACACTGTACAGTGCAAAGCCCTGCTTTAGAGAGTGCACTTTATATTGTCTGGCCGCGTAAACCTTTGTGCTAATAGTACCTTTAAGTTTTTATTTTTTTGTTAATTTGTAAGAAATGTCGATTTTACGTGCTTTGGGAAATATCGACTCAGTCTTTTTTAAGTCCGGTTGGTGAGATGGGGTGGGAGCATTATTTTTCTTTGCTTCTACCTGCGAGCGGTCATTCCCATTCTTGCCGGATAACTCTATGAAATTAATCATTTATTGAAACACATTCCTGGCAGTGGCTGAACTCGCTTTACATTCGAAATAGATACAAGGATGTTCCTTATATACGTATGTTTGATGTTATGCAATCTACAGTAAATAGCATATGGTGCCGGGTCTATTGCGTAATTTATCAGTTTTTCCCTCCTTTCAATTTCACGTCTCTACGTTTTCATATTGCATCAACTAAACTGAATGAAGAGCACTTAGTGTCGTGCTGGACGAGCCAACAATGAAATGAAAGTAAAGGGGTGAATATTTTAAAGTACCCCAATCGGATGAGAATCATCGATATAGGGATGCGATAGCCCACAGTCGCGACAACAACATATTTTTTGTGTCATTTAACTTGCATTTGACTGATTAAATTGATGAATTTAATTCCGGCTAATGACATTTAGTATTTTTTTTTTATATGTGAAGACATCGGACGCGAGCATTGTAACCTTGAGGCCACTGGGGACATGGACGTTGTTTACTCGGCTCTATCAATAAAACTAACCATAAAATCGAGATCAATCATACGAATGAACATGTACACCATTCCAAAAAGGTCATTGTGATCGAAACCACTCGGATTCGAGTTGCTCGCGTACAGAACAGAATTGCAAACTGAATAATTTTTGCAAATGTTGAGCCGCAGCCCGCGAAGTTGTCCGATACCAAAATGGTAGATTCTTGTGATCGTTTATGGATGAAATTGAGTGACGACTTTGGAATGCTTGCTCATAGTCCAGAGTCACGGCACGCTCCATTCAGCAGCAGCAGTCACAATTAGTCGCAGGAATTTTTCTGTCGTTTCTGGAGTTCCTTCCAATGGCTCAGTTTTTATGAGGATTTTTCAGTGTAGAACCGCAACTTCTTCACCTGGTGGCATATATTTTAACAGGAAAATTGGTTTTTTTCCGTCGGAAACTTGTTCATAGACACAACAGCTTTGAATTTTTCTACCATAAAGGATCGGGTATATGTCATAAATTATGCTAAAACTCAGTTGATAAAAAGTGGTATTTTCAATAAAATGAAATATTTAGACTGTATGAAGATAAGTTTAGTGCACAATCCATAAATTAAAATCGTAATGTAAACACCAAAAGATTAACTTATATAAGAATGCAAGAAAAATCACTGGGTATGTTAACAATGCGAAAAAGGGAAAGAATCCCATTATAAGGAATTAGGAAATCTGCTCGAACTTATCTAATTTCGCACTAAGTAGAGCATCGTTCATGAATCTCCACGGTCAAATGCAGATTAGACAATCCTAGCGATAAGAGGGGCTGAAGGAAACGAAACTAGAGCCGAGTAACAGGAAACGTAATCACAATTAGCTGACAAACACCAATCTCTTCCCCGCAGTTCGGTTCGACCCGCGCTTTTATTTTTAAAAGTGTCGCACGATTAAAAATTCACCCTTTAAAAAAATAAACGGAATAATTAAGAAGATGGTAGTTCGCTGGAATTGGGGAGGACAAGAAAAGGACAATTGGTGACAAACAGTGGCGAAGAAATACGCAAAACATTCGACCGGAATAAATAACAGTACTAACCCCCGGATTTTTGGCTATTAAGTCCTCCATGTCGCGCCCTGTAACGGTGGGGTGGCCAGAATGAAATCCATGTCCTAAAACAAATCACCAATTTATATTCCGAGTGCACAAAAAATATGGATATTCGAATGGGGGGCGGAATGAACGAAATCATAGCCCCGCCATGGGGTTCCAGCTCAGCGGGCAGCGCTCAATAACTATCCAGGACCATCTGAGATGATTTTCTGGAGCGGTGTGGACGTCGGGATGTGCAAGGTACACAGTGGTCGAGGGCAATTTCTTTCATTTTATTCCCATCTTCAGTGCTTTGTCACGATCCTTTATGAATACTGAAAAGGTAGGTGAGCATCACATCCCGAACGGGCCAGCCTCCTGTCTGGCAGTTCGCTCGTCCTGCGACATAATTTTGCAAGACGTGTAGCCAGGATGAGCCAATGGCACGGCGTATAAATGGGTGAAAAACCCCGTATCTGCCCCATCACCCAGGGGGCGAGAACTGTGAAGAAAAATATGGGAGCATAAAATTTCTACCCGGACCAGGATCAGGACTGGTGGAGCACAGAGCCTCGAATCGGTGGGTGGCCGGTCGATCGCCCGTCCTGGGGGAGCGAGTTTAATTTGTTTCCAAAGCAATTTAAGGGATTTTAGCAATTTATGTTGTTTGTCAATTTTAATGAAAATTTTATTGCGCTTATATCAGATGGATGGGATACGGCCCCGGCACCCCGTCGTGTCTTGGCCTCCCTCGCCTTTGTGTCTGTACGTGCACGGATCTATTTCTGATATCCTGGCCCCGTTGTTATTCCTGTCTCCAGATAACACTCCCAATATACATACTGTGTACTCAATGATACACCAGACTGATATTGGCTTTTGCCGAGATTTATTGGATCGAACAGTGGGTGGCGTTAGGTACGAATTCATCAATGGTATTCAATATTTCTTGTTTCGGTAGATAAATTTATACCTGTAGTAAATAACAGCTTCCATCTTGTGCGAGTTCAGTTGAACGTATCCCAACCTGTATGCGTTAAATGGGATTTTCAATTAGCTGATGGATGAATATTAGCATGTAATGAAAGCCGCGTCCTTCGACGAGTGTTTCACATTTCATTAGCAGTAATAAAGACCGAAATGAGAAGTCCCAAGTCTGATAACATCGCGCGCAACATCGTGGTGTACCAATGAAATTAGATTTCAGTCTCGCTTTATAAATTTCATAAAGTTAACTTGCTTGGGTGTCATTAACTCACGTTCAGTTCCAAATGTTTGTTTTTGAACATCTTATGTTGAGAACATTTCAGCAAATTTTTAAAATAAAAGTTCTATATACCGAATTCAGAAAACATGTACCTACATGATAAATTCAATAATTTATTGAAGCTCAATGAACGTGACAAAAGTTACAAGAGTGAACATCAAAGTGTCCACCACTTCAAGCGGGACGAATTCCATTTGTTTGTAATAAATTTCAATAATTAAAAATTGTTAAAGAGCAATCAAACTATTTCGTGCACAGCTACCGTGTCCCTAGTCCCATCCTTTCTCCTGATGACGTATTAATACGTTCCAACGAGTAGATTAAAGCGAAATAAAAATGTAACTAAATCGCATTGGCCACTTTCAACCCCCAAAGAGTTTTTGAGTGTAATGGAATTAAATTTCATCCATTTTTAGTGCCGACGGAATTAAAATGGTGCCAAATTTGCCGCTGTCGGAACCGAATAAAATTTCAGTAATTCTCCACCGCATAAAACTGTCACGAATTTCGGCTTATCACAAAAACTGAGTAAACTCCTTCTGAAGTGAATAGGATCTGTTGAATGGTTAAGCAAGGATTTATTAACGCACACGTCAATGTGGCACCTTGCACTTAATATACCTAAAAGAGATCGTAATACGGGGAATTCTTATTTTTAATCGTAGTGGTTTGTTGCGCCCATAAAAACTCCATTTACTCACATTTTTATGGGTCTATGACTTTAAAAAATGATATTATGTGGTAGAAATGATTCCAAATGCATATTGCATGGAACTTTTTGTTTAATGAAATCATTAAAATTTTTCGGAAAATATAAATCGAATTGGGGAAAATTTGGTTTAGTGCATGTGTTCGAAATGAGTGATGCACATTAAATTAAACGAACATGAAACTTAATTCGCATAGAGAACCCTTAAGGAAGTGGTCGACCGGAAAATTCGTGAGGACTACTTCTGTCAACACTGGGGGCTAAGTGGACATATGCAGTGATTACTGATTTGTCTCTTTGGTCGACGTGACGCAAACCACCAACAATTCTTTCAGCACCTAAATGTAACAACGAGGAGGTCCTTGGCACTTATGGGAGGGTTACTAACTGCGTCTTTCCAAATTGACAATAATTATGTGGCAGCAGCCAGCCCGCTGCACTGAGTGCATCTTCATGCAATTTTATTAGAAGATTTTCACACCATTAAAGCACTTGAGAAGTGCATAAGTGGGAAACGACAAATTGACGAACATTGTGCAACTTGCACTACCTCATAATGACACTCCAATTTATTTCAAGAGATGTTCTTGCAAAAGATCGCAAATCGCAGCATCCGTTTGAACTTTCTAGTGTCTTGGTTCTTATAAATGTCAAAAGTTTATAAATGAAATGGTAAACAATTTTCAATTCAGTTGTATACAATGAAAATTCCTGAAGAACTTTGCACGTATTGTGATGTTTACGTACGTATGTTCCTTTTTGCATCCAGTTATAGTCTGTACCCCTACAAATATTTCACCATTATCCCTTTAGCAAAAAATCAGCATCAAGTAAAAGGGAAAACCATGTCATCTGACAATATCTGTAAATTTGAGATCTCATCTCAATCCGGGATAACACATAAGTGTCAGATTGATGCTACATATGAATTCACTTTGATATAATCCGTTCAGTCCCCGTATTTCAGTTGTCACAGAATATGCCCGGGGACGCAGATTTGGCAAGCATTCTGAATCACCCACACTTGTGTGCCACTGTAAAGTCACACCGAGGTTTGCTGCTGCATTTTTTATTGCTCCAAATGAAAGATGTCACACATCTTCTGCCACGATGCGAATTTGTGCAGAAGCATGAAGTTTGTTCCACAATCGTCCAGTTTGCAATAGATGACAATAATTGTTATCTATTATTCAGTGCTTAATTATTCAGCACTGGAAAAAACACTGTATTTTTGCCACTACTTCTTGCTTTACGTCAAATTGGAAAATTTCAACAAACGGAATGACGAAATCTTCAATGCGGGCTCACATAGTTTCACGGAATCGGGAATGCCTACGATGAACATTTGCGGCGACCACCATCAACCCAAACAGTTTTCGTTGGGTCAATAAAAACATCATTCTCAGAAATAAATCAATCAATTAACTCTTCATCTTCCGCGCATTTTATTGCAATTTCTAAAGATCCTCTGGGGACCATAAGTGATCACCGAAAAACCTGGGCAATTAAAAATTTTTGCTATCAAAATTCAGAATGAACGACCATATGACTGCAGTCACTGGATGGGTGGAATTCCATATGTGGCGAGTGGCTCCTGTCTAAGCGTATAAGTCATATTGAGGACATGCAACGATGTCCCTCTTATTTGGTGGGCGCCATCCATCTCCATAATAAATTCGTCAAAATTCCTGAGACATCAACTTGAGATGTGGTCTCCTGGTAGAAAAACAACTTCTGGTATTTAGGTGATCCTGAATAGCTTTAATAAAACTGAAAGGACCAATTGATTCTGACGAGAACGTAATCTTGAGGTTTTTTCAAAATAATTTACAAATTTTTTATTACTGCAAATTGCTTCTCTTCCTCGAAAATTATCAACAGAGATGTACTTTGGAGGCAGTAATAGGTAATTATGAAAAATTTCACATTATTGATGTAATATATTTGTATTTTTTATAACTAATGGAGAAGTGTTCAAAAATGTATCTTTCAAGGGTGTTTTTAATGTTCGACAGGAAAAAGTTTTCGAAAACCGGAAACTGGTGAAATATTTAAATTGTTATAGACAAGTAATAAGGAAGCAATTTTGCATGCAAAATTTAAGTGATTTTTTTTACTTGTCAGTTGAGAGGAGTTTCTTGCGGATTCGGAATGTGAAAACTTTTAAAATTTCTATGCAATTTATGACGACTTCTGCAGTTCTGCACTCCATGCCGAAGTACCTGAAGTAGGTACCTACACTACCAATTTTAATTCTATTGAAAATCAAATCTCACCCTTTGACTTAATTCAAGTTATAACGGTCAGAAGACGTAATAAAAGAATAGAGTAGCTAATTGTCGGGAAATGGTCCACATAATTCAACCTCGGTGCTTTATTAGCGATTTTTCTTTCAAACAAGAGATTACGTTTCGATTCTTATGTAAATACGCGGCACGCTTTAGTGGACACATGAGTCGATGCACGGGGTGCATTTGCATGAGAGAGGAATCGACATTTAATTCATAATTAAACATCCGGAGTTACGGAACGTTAAAAATATTCGAATAAATCTCGATCTGTGTGGCATTGTGTTGCGGTGTTCACCTGCGAGCCCCGCCATTCACCGGTGCAGGTGAACATCCCCCGGATGACCCACTTGCTGCAACATTGCATCCACGAGTAAGTTTTCATTGAGCACAGCCCTACCTGTTTCCACTTGGGCGGGATAACTAATGATCGCCGAGCGGATTCTGATTAATTTTGAAATTGTTTGATAGAATTGTTAGTTGCGCATCAATTGGTGCGGAGACCGCGGCTCAAACGAGTACAGGATCCGTACACCACTTGCTCACACATTTCCCCGTTTAGTCCATTGTCGCTATGCAAATCAATAACCGGATACGGCTCTTTTCATACTCATCTCGGTCCCTGGAATTATTGCTCGGCCGCATGACCATGTCAACATGAATATTTACCGTCAACTGTGGATAAATATGCGAAATGAAGTTTAATTATATCGAAATGAAGTTTTCATGTAAATTTTTCCGATGATTTCTGGTTTTATTTTATGCAAATGGCGCAAACGGCCGCAGCCTTTGTCACCGGAGTCACTCAGGTGTTGCCTCAGCATAAGTGCCCTTATCCGATTACCTGAAAGGTTAAGAACAGTCAAGAAAACTGAAAACGGGAAAAAAGTTATGCGTCTGAAATGTCACTGGTGGCGAGTTGATTTTCACACGCCGGACAGAACATCTGTATGTGCGAGCTCCTTCATTTCCTGTCGTCGGGGGTTTTGCGGACAGCGGGGATTCTCCCCTTTTCCATCTTCGATGATGTTATGATAGCGAAATAAAAACGTATCGGAAATGGCATTGGTGTTAAATTTAATGTGAAATTTGTGTTAAGGCCTATTTCCGTCATACGCGACCCGATTTTGATATTAGCAAACTTTACGCGGGACGAGCTTGCGCAACAAGCATCGGTTCTAGACTCTAGAGACACTTCCCGAGTATCTAACACTACATATTCGCTAATTAGATGTCGTTATTAAAAGGTTTTCTTGTCCTCTTGAAATTCTCTCAGGGAAGTTAATTCTAGACTTTTGCGCAATTTGTAAAAAAAATACAAGAAAAAACCAAGCACAAAACACTGAAATTGTGTTACTAAAATTGTAGCTCAATATGCAAATGTATTCCCATGGGATTTATGTCATAAAAAAAGAAGAGGAACTACGTAAACATCAAGTCCAGTTATGCAATCCAATTAGGCAAGCAATTTTTAGAGAACTTACTTCGATGCAAAACAATCGATTTTACAGTATCATCGATGCTCGGGGAATATTGTAAATGAATAATTCCATCGGCTCCTTTCGATATTTGACCTAGTCCCGAAAACAAGGTCAGGATGCTAGGAGCATATGTTGATGCAATCACCACGACTCAATTCGTTGAGTCAGTTGCGCACGTTTAAACTTCAAGCTGAAACGACTTTGCGCATACGCGATATGCTAGGGGTGCATACCATTAGCCCGCCAAGTTCAGGTGTAACTCGTCAGATCTGATTAATATTAATACGAATGGATATGCGTTGTCAGAGAAACCTTTATCGATATTCAATGATATTGGGATTGCCAGCTGAATGTGCCAAGCCAATAGCCGTTATTCAGGCATCATTTGATCCACATTTCCGTGTGATTTTTAAAAAAAAGCTGTGATTATTCTGTTTTCAAATATTTTAGAATAAATAAGGATTCCAATATTTATTACTTTTATAAGCACAAGATATTTCATATCGATGAAAGAGAATAAAACTTTGTGCTTGAAAATAAAGATTGAATTTAAAAAGCAAGCAAATCGTCTAACACACAAAACCAATCAAAGTCATCAATCTACTTCAAACCTCGTTATATCCTCCTATTTGGAATCATTTTCCCCAGTTCCTCGATTTCTTTTTGCACTTTTATTTTTCCTTTTTGTGTTTTGAATATCAAATGTTATGCGTGACAGATTCCACGGTGGCCGAGCCCGCCGCACAGGAGCTGAACTAAAAAAGCAACATTGCCACAAACACGCCATGCCGATCCTTCAAACGTGCCCGGCGACCGTGTAAAATCAAAGCACGATTCTATGCCACTATATCAAACTACAAAGAGTGGATATTCTATGTGAGGAAAAAAACGAAAACTGTCACAAAAAGACAGCCATGTGGGGGTGGAGGCTCCTGGGATGCTGCAGGGCGGAAGAAAAGCCCGAAATCATGAAATATAAATGACACACGACCAGGAAAGGTGATTCTCAGGGGATGAATATATTACGTCATTGTGTCAAAACGTGTAAAAAACTGAAAGAAGTACAGAAACAGGGAAAATAAAATCGACTCCGAAGGACTCGCTCGCTGTACCTTATCGGGGAGGAATATTCAGTGCGGTGTTGATTGATCGATGGTCAGAGGACTTAGGGAAGGTGGCTATGAAATGTGCTATTTATGGCCTGTCGATTGACTTACACCAAATTTATTACTTACCCTGTGTGCTCTGCCCATTCTTGGGGGATGCACAAAATTATAAAACTGAAACGACCAGAAAAGGCATCACTACCATGCGAGATTGATTTCACTTGAGTCGTTTCCCGATGCCAGAACTCATCAATTATGGAAAAGGGTTCTATAACTTTTTGATTCATTTATGGCGGGTAAGTGTGCTACGTTTCAGTTTAGTTGAGATGGACCGGACTTTTGTGCAAGAATCAGCAAACATTGGACGAGTTTCATGTTCGAATTCACTTTTACTCCTGCTCCAGATAAACACTAATACATGAATACTTTCAAAATCAAACGATTCGGACAAATGTACATCCCGGGAAAATCGGTTCCAACTTTCGTTTGAATATTGAAACAGGACATCTTCGATAAATGAACGTGCATGTTGTGTTTTTGTGAACTGCAACAAACAATTCAGATTCGTTAAAACATTCAATAAATGAAAACAATGAATATGTCCAAATTAAAGCATTGTTTGTTACAAACATAAATATGACTAATACTAATACAAATAATGATTAGGTACCGTTTTCCGATCCCAAGGTACGTCTGCTGATAATATATCGCTTTCTTGTAAGGAATTGAGCGAAAACTTTCCAATGACTTATATCAATAAAATCTCGTAATTTTTTTCCACCAGACATTCAAAAACACTAACAATCCCGATAGACTTAAAATATGTGATGACACATCAATTACAATCAAATAAATTGTTATCTAGCATAATCAAATTTACATGATACAATAAGTTAAAGATTAGCATTAACGATGCTCTACATAACTTATGTAAAATAAGTTATTGTCTCATTTCAAAAATATATCACAGCATTTACATTTTTTTTTTGTGGGTGTTGGGACGTTGGGTGGAGAAATTTCAAAAGAATTCGAAATCCTTTTAAATTAAATCAATCAATTTCAATTCGCACGATTTCAATATACATTTGAAAAGTATTATCCAATATAAGGGCATAAGTCAAAATAAAAACAAAATATTTTTAACGCTTTTCAGAAAACTTTAATTAGTTTATTGACGCGTATTAAAAGTTGCTTTAAATCCCGATTTCCGATTGTGCTGTGTAGTAAACTAATTCAGTTTGATATGTTACATTAATTTGATTTACCTTAAAGTGAATTGGAATTGAAAACGTTTAATAGTAATAATGATAAAAGTGGTGAACTTATTTAACAACTTTTATTTCGATGTTATCAAATGAAATTGATTGGGACAAATATAGTAGGTGCCGTACACGGTTCAACAATTTGCACAAATCCATTTTGTGCAATAATTGTACTCGGTGGTGCATTTTAACTTTCTGCATTTTGTGGTTGTGCGTTTTAAACGATTGGACATTTTGTGCTAATTCATTTAACAAATAATTTAAAAACAATTTAGGAACATCCCTTTTTGCCCAAATGATAGGATCGTGGATGGGCTTCTTAACAGTTATTTTTATATTGACAATATGTATTCCTCTAAGTGACCGTTGCCTTAATTAGTCAAAAATTTGAACAAGTGTGAATTTAATTGGTCTGCTCCGTGAACACGAGCTCCCTAACAAATCAGCTCATAACTCTAGATTAGGCAAATTATGTAAACTCGGCGAGGGGTCCCAACTCCCCGTCGACCTTGTTCCTCGGCCACGAACTCCAACACTCAATCCGGGGCCTTCCATCATCTCTCGTTTTCTGGACACGTTCTCACGGCATCGGATTAGCATTTAAAAATCGAAAAATAATTATTAATAATATTCGACGCCACCAGAAAGAATCATTTAAATGAAGTCATTTGGGTAAGAATTGATATCGCCATAAATTATCGTTCGAGCCAAAATGCCCAGCGACCGGGCGCAGTGCTCCACCCCGGATTTGCATAACAGAGCGGAGCTGTGGGGCGCACCGGGCGTGCATTGATTAGACCGTTTGCCGGACCGTGATAAACATGTCAAAACATAAATCGCAATCAATTTTTTCTTTTCACTCCACGAAAAATTGCTGTCATAATAATTAAGAATTTATTCGGTCGCTGTATTCGTGACCGTTTTATCGCGCCAAACTGATATCTGTGATGGGCCCAAAGAATGCCGTTGCGGCGGCCAAATTCGATTATGAATCCATTGGAATTTGTTTATAAACAAAGGACGCGCATAAGAGCTTTTGACCAGAAAATGTCTATGCTAAATAACCAATTACCGCCTCGCCGCGGTTGTAAATCTCAGGTTCGGCCACTAAGCGACCCACCAGGGCCACTCTAATTGAACACCAGCGGATTTGAGGTCCATTGCCGGACGGAGGAGATGCGAAGACGTTCCATATTGGATCGACGAAAAAAGTGTTAAAAGATCGAATTTGGTGTGATTTGAATGGAAATTGGAACGGCGAAAATTACAAGTTGTTTTACACGCTGATCAGTCGAAGAGGTTCAATTTCAGTTTGTAACTCGGAATAGGATGAAAATACGATGTTTATGTCGCACTCCGGCTACGTAAGAAGCCTTTCACGAATTTATGGTTGTAAAACTATTTGTCGCTTCTGAAAAACATTATGCTAAAGATTTTGTTATTTTGAACATGTTACCACAAATTTATATTTCAGAAGCTGTGATAAGAAGAGAGAAGCAAGTTGAGATGAGTTTTTTAATTCGAATAACTGTTATTTTTTAACTATTTTCATGAACTCATAATAGCTCAAAAAACTAAACCTTGATTGCAATTTATGAAGGGCTTTAAAAATATATGACTAAAAAATTATAATTGCTAATAACACCTATTCAAATCTAAAATAACTAATAGTTCTATCAAAACATTCAAATTCAAAAATTTACAAATAAATGGAAAAAACAACTGCGAAACAGGACTCGCTGTGCGTGTTCAGTATTAAAAAACACAACACATTGAAGCTAAGAGTATGTAAAAAACCTTTAAAAATTGTGTGGTATGTTTTTTATTCAGATATGTGTGGACATTTAATCGCCAGTGGTTGAGCCCCTCGATGAGGTTTCCAGGCTGCCGCTTCCATTCATAGATGAAACCACTTAGCCAAGGCCAGTTTAATGGGCAAGTGGATGTGTGCCCCCAACATTTTCACAGCCACCCTGCGTGATGGACATGATTTGCTCCTATGTACAGGAAGGCTCCTTTAAATAATTTGAAAATTTATTTTATCACAGCATTTTTTATGGGTAAGTATGTGTTTTTTGATATACGCAAACGTTCGCAGTCATAGACCTGGACCAATTCTCCTTAACGCCAGCAATCAATGGCGGCTTCCTACGCGGCAAGGAGATATCATTTCGAATTCTTCCACAAGTGCTCGTGTGTAATAAAATGATATCGGCAGGAGTAATTAATCAACGTAAGTCCTAGATGGTAATTAATTTGCATTTATTGCGCCCCCAAGTCGTAGTGGGTTGGTTAGTGGCATTGGCCGGCAAGAACTAGAAGCAGCTCCTTCCTGCGTCTTATCTTTTGCACTTTTCGAATTTTATTACTAAAAGCGATTGCTTAGAAAAATCATTAATTTCGCAGTAGAATCGAACATTGGTACGTCTTGAAACTGATAAAGAATGTCGCAACCTCTTTCTCAATAGCGTAAGTGCACCGCTTTAGAAAGCAGTAAAATTAACAAATGAAATGAAAATCATGACTTAGAAAAATCCCCCCTTCGGAAATTGCCACTTTTTAATTAGCTATAGGGGATGTTGTGCGTCGACCATTTGCTCCTTCTTTCTTTTTGATTTTTTTTTTGTTTTTGCGCGCTCGTGGAGCTCGGCAATTCACCACCGCCCATTTAGACTTTGTGAATTCATAGAATTGTAGAAACAACCCCGGCAAAAAAACAAAAACTGACGTCCATATTTCATTCTGTTCATTTTATTTAATACGCGCTATAATGACAGGCGAATTTTTCCATCCTGGTTCGTGATGATGATGGAAGAAAATTAGAACCAAAACTGGGGGAGGACATGAGCCTTGATAAATTAGGGTGGAATTTTTCTTCCATTAAAGACAAGGTTATCGTTCCTACAGTACTGGTGGAGGCATTTAAAAAAAATGTTGCGTTTTTTCCTTTTTATATATATATATATATTTTTTTACCGAAAAGCTCAAAACCTGAGAGCAATTGAAAAAGTGGCAGGAAATGAAATTATGTCGACAGGTTAAACTCAATTAAAAGGAAAAATGCAAAGTGTTTGGGGATTTCATGTTTTAATGGGGGGAAATACTTTTCAATTTGAATTTGAGCGCGTCATTTAACAGTACAATTTGTTATTACATTGAATCAATTCAATTATTCACGCTTACCACTTCAGTGTTCTTGTGCTTTATCCAAAAATAATATTACAGTACTGGTATAATACAGATTTCATTTGTGTATCTTAGACGTTAGTAATTCGTATATATTTCTACAATAATTAATGCCTTCATCTTCCTATACTGTAATCCAAACAATTTGTGTTTGATTTAATTAGATCTCCAACGCAGTAAAAGTCCAGCAATGCTCTGAAATTGTGGTCAATTAAAATTGTATTGAAAAGTAATTTAACTAAAAAATTGCTGCAATTGGAAATCATCGTGTATCCACATCGGAATCCACAATTAATCGCGGTGTAATTGATCAATCGAAGGAGTGTACACGTTTCCTTTCCATTACTGTATACTGTGTCCATAAATATGTGGCAGATAGCGACCGAGATCAAATCAATTCAATGGGCCGCGATCATATGTAACAATTATTCAATACAAACGCTTTGTGATCTCAGATAAACTAGAGCAGCACTCCATTAGTTGAAATGACCGCCAAAGCAGCTAGGAACATTGAAACCATTCGATTTTGACCAATCGCATATCTATCTCCATTTCCAGTGTTCCTTTTATAAATTTTTATGATAAACTTGCTTCTCGTTTTGTCCAGAGGATATCATTTTATAATACATTTAACAATTGCCACTTAATGTGAATAGGTTTGTCACGGAAGTTAAATGTTGTAACACAATATAATTATTGTTATTGTTTATTTACCAGCCTCAGACAGCAACACCAACCCAAGCGATTATTTAAATTTTTACTTCCTTTGCGATTACAATGATTCAATTCGTACGTTTTGGTTTATTATTTTCAATAATAAACCTATGTCATCGAACACGAAAAAAAAAATTATAACCCCCCCTGAAATTTTGTCAGTTTACGTTTTGAGATATGTAGATTTCAAAAAACGAATAAAAAAAAATCCGTCCGTCCGCCGTCCCCCGTCCGCCGTCCCCCGTCCGCCGTCCCCCGTCCCCCGTCCGCCGTCCGCCGTCCAGGCTTTTTCTCGGAAACTACTGGAGATAAATTAATTAAATTTGGTTCAAAAATCAAGTGACATCTGACAACGGTCCTAACAGCTCGTGGGTCCGATCGACGTATTTTGAGGGGGGGAAATTGAGGAACCAAATATTGAAAAAATCATATTTCCGAAACCGTTCAAGCTTTTTTCATAAAACTCGGAATATACAATGGTCTAATATTACTCAATAGAACACATTTTATTGTATGGATTTATATCAATTGGTTTTTGAGTAATAGAATTTTGAAATTTTTAATCTCCATAAATTATTCCATTTGTTGGTGGATCAAAAAACGTGAAATCATTTCACATGATCACTACTGCCATCTAGCCGTGACTTGAAAAATGTCACATTTTTTGGAAATAATAAACCGTTGTGTAAAATTTGCAGTGTTTTTTAATATGGTTGCAACAATCGGTGCCATTCGAATTCAACAATGGAATTGAAAATGATGCATTGAAGGATTGATGAGTCGCCGTTGAGACTTCGCTCCAGCAGTAATATTGTGACGATTTCCATAAATTCTGAACGTTGATGTAAATCAGTCAAGTGCAGACCAAAATGGTTATGAAAAGCAGTTGTCCTCCGGCAGCAGAAATGATGAATTTCGCGATGCAGCCTCAAATCGTAAGACTTTGTTTCTATGCATTTCGCTGCAGTTAAGTAAATCGGCCTTGGGCGCGATTGCATTATTATTACGACAACTAATGAACATGTTTAAACTGTTTTTAGCTTCGAAATGCAGGTCTGGAAACTTTTAAATTTATTTAATTGTCATTTGAAATTGAATTTTATTATGCAGTCAACGTAGTATAATATAAAATTCAAATCAAAATATGATTGAGTTGATTGATTGAATTAAAAAGTGTTCAACATCAACAGCTAGAGATAGAATTAATTTCTTGAAATTCTAATAAAGTACTGTATTGTAATGCAATTAAAAATTATTAATTTACTGTGTATAATTTATTATTATAACTATAATTAATAGTTTGCCACTTTCACTATTGATATCAAGAGGAAATTATTTGTCACAATTACCACAGTGTTTATTTATAATTATTAAAAAGTCAGATCTATCAATATAAATTAATGGTAACGTGAATCAATTGAAACAACCTCAGAAATATAAAACAGAAAACTACAAAAAAATTATTGAGAAGAATGAATAAAACATTCTGAAGACGCATTCCTGAATTGGATTTCAAAAAATATCTAGAAAATGTAAAAAGTAATGAACTATTAATTAAGAAAGAAAAAGGATTCGGGCTACAATTTCCAGTTCTAGTACAACTCGTTTTCGATTTAATCTGGATCCCGTAAATCATTTCGATTTCCCTGATGTTGGAAAATTTCACATATTTCTTTGAATAATGTGTTTTGGTTGAACATAAATTATCACTGGAAGATTTTTGAAATAGTCGTTTATGACATCTTGTTTCTGTGTTCCAATTACCTGCGATATTTCATGGAAGCGATCGCTATGTGATTTACTAGCGTGGGCGACGCGGATGAGTGATATTCGCGCGATGTAAATTTCGTGTTTGATATAAATGTGGAACTTGATCTTCTATTTATATCGCAATCGGAGGACGAATAACAGAAGAAACTCGACATGCTTTTGCCGGTCTAATAAACAAATTGCGAGTAGTTTGTCGAACTTGTGATGTCAATTTACAAACAGTTTGGTTTGTGGTTGCGTTCGAGATCTCAACCCAGATCTGTCGGTAGTTTTGAATTATTGTGAGGAAAATTCAGGCTCCGGTGGCATTCTGAAAGACACAGCGGCCTGGCAACTATCAACCTTGGGACAAAACCCAATTAATAAAATGATATTGAGCGAAAATTATTCTTATGTCAACATTGTTCAGCAATTGTCGTGCTGAGATGAATCTGAAAGGATTTGATCAAGTCACAGTCTGAGATTTTCAGATATTTCCCAACATTGTATGCATTTTCCGGCTGTTGGAGATATTCTGCCACAACGTTGAATTTTTTTTTGGCGAGCAGTTGGCGTCTATAAGGACTACAGAGAAAACATTGCAATAGTGCAGTATTCATTCTTAGTGTCTTCGTCACGTTCAAGACAATAGTTGCAAACATTTGAATTGCCGCCAAAGAGCAATTGTCGAGTAAATCAAAACAAATCGGTGACAGTTGAAGACGACCGTAGTCGTAGACCACACCGCGTGCGACTCAGTGTTTTTTAAGTAACACTTTCTACTGGCTGTTAAAATGTACTAATTGACTTTAATCGTCGATTTTAATTTGTTAGTGAGAAATAAACGTCCCCGAAGCACACTCACGCAATTGATTTATGCGGCAAACGAGCTAGTAAAATTCTTAAACGACCGACACGGCACGATGGCCGCGGGCAACGATCGCGATTTATTACATTTGTCGAGAGTAATTATATTCATAAGCAACGGCGGTAATTGTGAATATTTATTGATCTACTTGAAAATTCTTTTGCGCGACCAGTTGCGGCATAACAAATGTGCTTCGTCAAACATGAATTTTCAAACATGCAGATGAAGCTGTCCGTTCTTGGTGGCTATTCTTGCAAGTTTCAACTGAGCTCTGCAATTTCTTTCATTTTCAATCGTTTTCTGTTTTTGTATTTCTATCTTTCCTGGAACTCTTCCGGCGCTCATACCATTGCCGCGCGGTTCTAATCCGATATGGTATCAAAATACCACTTTGTTTCTTAGTCAGCTCTACACGGCAATAATTAAGTAGTAAATTTAATAGCCTCAACTGCCCCAAAGTTTACCCAGCATCGCTTACAAGTTCCCTGCAGATAATGATCTATTCGGGTTAAACACTTTACAGCAGGATGTGCGTGCACTTCTCCACTCGCAACACAGTCAACCGCTCGACCAGCCGCCGATCTCCTCCCCCTTCTACACCGTTCGGCAGCTCCATCTCTGGCACAGGTCACAACGTCTATTAAATTGCATATTTTTCGTAATTACCACAGTCGTTTTTGTCATAAACACATTTTTACGGCGCATATAATCTCTACAAGACGAATAAAATTATTTTTATATGGCGGAAATTAAAAAGTGACTATAATACGCCAAAATCCCAGTCGTTCCCACCACTGTGCAACGGATAATGGACCGGATTGCGTTTCTGAAGGAATGTTCGTCATAAAATAATTATATGAGTCCATAATTTTTGAACTATCTCGTTTGTATGAATAATTTCTGTTCTCATTCGGTTAGCATCTTTCGAATCGTGTCTAATATCACTGTCTATAAATACCTACCTTCCCCCACCGACGATCTCGTAGAAATATTTTGATGGATAGTTTGGTTTGAGGTCAAATAAAAGACGTTTATTTTCTACAGCCATAAATATTTGTAAAATTTTATTATTATTCAAATTTTAAGAAAGCTAAAACTAATCATTGCGTTGGAATTTTATGATGGTCCTTAAATATTGATGGCATATGAATTTTTAACATAACCAAATTTCAGAATTTGTTAATTTCCTTTAAAAGCCCAATTCATAAAGAATCAAAAGTATGTAAATTGTATTAAAAAACACTCTGTTGTATTTTGTATATTGGATATTCGAAACGTTTATATTCATAAAGGGTGCTTAGTGAATACAGAATGGTGTGGTTGTTGTGTTTCTATAATGTATATTCCTAGCCTGATTAAACATTGTTCTTTTTGTATATATCTTCCTTACTGGAAGAACTCGCTTTAATAGTATTTTGAAATTACTGTTGAAAATCAAAGTATGTATTGTTCAAATGTCTTTCCATCGTATTCTGCAGTTGAATTTTGAAAATGAACTCTACTTATTTTTATTTTGTGAAGAATTCAACTCGAACTTAAAGTTCAATATTATGTTTCATGGAAAAAAAACCCGACGATTAATTAATTAAAAATGTAAAATAAACGTCAAAGGACACGATTAGTAAACTTGAAAAGTGCTAAGCGCGACTGAATGTTGCTTAAAGTTGAAACAGTTTGTCCATTGGCTAATCAAAAACAAAAAAGAAACTGCAATTGGCGCAATTTGAAAATTAATTAAACTTTATAAAAATTCATTAAATCGAAATGAAATTCTGTCAAGTCATTGAAACACAAAAAAATAAACAAACAAACAAACATAATCAATCGCAATTTTGGACGTGATAATTCTCTTGAATATATTATCATAAGTGAATGCCGAAAATTATTTAATTATATGTTAATTGAATTTGAAATTAAAAAGGTCTAAAATGTTGATTTCTAATGCAAAACTATTCGTAATAAATTAAAAACTTAAACATTTAACTAATGAAGGCAGATATCGAGTAAAAATCGTGTTCATTTAATATTTTTGTAATAAATGACGGTTTTAAAATGTTATCGTTAAATAAAATGAACGTCTTAATTTTTCAAAGTGCTTTCATCTTAATTTCATGTTTTCCAAAATCCATAAAAGACTTTGGTTGTCGAACAGATACATTTTTAATAGATGGATTAAAACAGACACAATGCGTTTCCTGTCTTTAAATATTATCTTGTTTTGTTTTATTATAACTTGTCAAAATAGTTGTTTGATGTTATCGGCATCTCCTGCTTTAGTATCCATTATACGAGTACAGTTTAACATCGGCAATAATTGTCAAAATAATATCCAGAAATGATCTCCAATTCTTCAGATATTTTCATTGCGGTAATTTTAAACATTTAAAACTCAAAATATTTGTAAATAATCCGGAAATATGGCGTATCCCTCTCGATCCGGAACCATTAATATTTTTATGGCGGTTTTGTTTATTCCAAGTTGTCGTTTGATGCCGTTCTACACGATGCGATAGGACGACGAAATGGTGGCAGTAAAAGTCCAATAAAACCGCCTCATTATAAACACGATGATTTTTGAATTTCTATTCTTTGGGGAAATTGAACAGGTCACGGAGAGTTAAGATCTTATCCTTGTGCATCGTTGCGATTGACTTTCGAATACGGTTGCAATCTGCGGGTGTTTGGTGATATCAAAACAATTTATCAGAATTTAGTGGCATATGAATGCACATTTGAATGTGACGCTACTGCGTGAAAAGTTCGATGTGTGACCGCGGTGTGTCGCGAGTGCACAGCGATACAGCGGAAATGTTGCATAATTAATTTCTTTCGATTCTTATGTAGCGTAATGAAACAACCTTTCGGATAAACATCTTTTTAAGTGCTTCATTCTGCCAACGATGGCGATAAAATAACTTTTCAAGAAAATTAAATCCAGTGCATCTGTAAGAAACCAATAAAATGAGCCGAACAGGGCCGAGGCATGCGAGTCTGAGGTAGTGAAAGCAACTTCTTTAAAACTAATTTCTTAAGACACCAACACACTCTACCGCACAATTTAACTTTTCCCGAAAAACGAGAAGTTTTACTGCTTTGCATTGAAAAGGATTCGGCTGATGCGGCTCCTGTACGGGAAGCACCAAAGCAACAAGGCAGCATCACCAGCATCAGATCCTATATCGGGATTTGAGCGGAGAAATCTAAGAAGGCGGCAGTAAGGATTGCTGCAGACAGCCGAGCACGGGGGAGCCCCGAAGGAAGCCTGCTCCAGAGGGATACCGTCGTGGCAGAAGTTTCTGCAAATTCTTACCGCACGCAAAGTAATTTTAATCGAAAATTGATTTATAATTGGAAAATGTTTTTGCAGAATTGACTTACCACTTCCCGTATCAGGGGGTGGCACCCGGTGCCGCAGATCCGACCGTTGAGGAAGGATGATGGCAAAGTTTTCCAATTCTGAGCTGAACGGGTGAGTTCGTTCCGTAATTGAATTATTTTATTGGGGGATTATCACCTTGGGGCCTGACGATGTTCCATATCTCGCGGCGACTGCTTCGACTTTCTTTTGTCCCAAATGAGCGGGGGTGTGGGGAAGTGAATCTGGTCGGCTCGTTAATAACTTCACGTCTGACACTATCGCCAGATCGGTCGGAAAGCAGTCGACTGGCCGGGGATGAGGGAAGGGTTTAATCTGGCGGATAATTGTTGGTAATTCGAAATGTCAACAGAGATGGGATTAATAATGAGCTGAAGGCTATCCGCCGTCGTTCCGCCTGCGCCAATCCGTCAAATCGAATCATGATGGCGGTGCGGTATGATGGCCGATTGGAATTAAGTCTAACCAAATTAAACTGTGCACTTGTATACACAATCATCCTGACATGCATACATACCCGTGTCCTGTGTACAAAGTGCATGAGCTAAATCTCTAATTTCTACTTTGAAACAAACGACCAGAATTCGCCCAGGAACCCATACGAATATTCCAGCTCTGGGATTCCGTGAATATTCGAAATGTCATTAAATTCACGATGTACAATCAAATCTGAAATTTGTCCAGGATTACTATATCCTGGCACAAAAGGCATTGCTAAGGTAGGGCTTTTGTGCCGGTGCACACAGCAACCAATGGGATTGGCAGCGCTGTTGGTATTTAACTATTTACTGACGGATGAAGGAGGTTAAGCTGCTCGTATCTGCAAAGCATGAGGTTAAATCAGCGCATTTCTATGCACATCAGCAAATTCATCAGTAGCCCCTGTGCACGCTACGTGCAGCCGAACAGTAGCATTAAATGCGAACTTGAGCGCTGCAGCCCCAATATTCTATAAATAAAACACTTTTCTTCACAGTACTTGTGTTGGGGCTGAATTGAGGAGCATGTTCAAGGATTTTGAAAATCATGCCTGATGCGCAAAGGGTGGAGCGCCACCAATAAATAGACCACATATTTTGGTGCATTGGTGAATTGCATTGGATAGGATTGTTACAAGGGATGGTGATAATGAATAATAAAATAAATGGCTCAGTTTCAAAAAGGACAATGATAAGTGTCAAGGTAAAAATAACACTTGCAATAATATACAACTAAATAAATGGCTGAAATGATTAAAACTTACTGAAATGAAGGTCTCAAATAAACAGAGGGTTATTCCATATCAATTCATCCAGTTCATGAAACCCATGTTCTCAGAATTCTATGATTTTTTTAAATTCTTCGTTTTGCTATCCTAATTAACCATATGAAATTTTATTCTCATATCTCAAATACTTCTTGAGATATAAATTTTTGAGACTAATAAGTAGTTTAGAGTCATTATCGTTTTAAAAACGTTTAGTGTCGATGATATGGTTTCACAAAAATCTTTATAAGTTGGGTTTTGTTTATCATATCGCAATGATTTTACTCTTAGAATTTTCAGAAGACTCCACAGATTAAGAAACTAACATTCACCAACATATTCCTAAACCATTGTTGAGAAAATTATTGATTTTAAGAAAATTTTGGAATTTGATAGTTTCTCAAAAAATATCTCCGATCAGTTCATATTGATAAGGCGATTTAAAGTGACAATTTTGAAAAATTTGCAATTTTCAAAAAATCACTACTTTTGCAAATTTTGTTGAATTTTAATTATAAATAGATAACACTTTTTAATTTTAGAAGAAAATACACCGAGAGATATGTTACTTAAAATGGCCTTGCAGGGATAAATTAGTTTGGCAGGTAGCACTTTTTATATCCCACTATATCAGGAGTTTTCGGTGTTAAGAATATTTAGTGTTCCTCACATGAAAAGACAATTTGTAACAATTACATACATACTCTGTATTTAATAGAAATTCCCTCAAACAAAAAAATGCTAAAAAAAAATATTTTCACATTCATTAAAAGATATCAACTTTTTCCATTACTCACCACTGAATGTATTTATAAATATGATCAATAAAAAAGTGAAAGACAATATTCTCACTTGCCGGCACTAAATAAACAACACTGCACAACATTTAATTGCGTTCGAGGATTGCTCAGTTAAATACCTTTAAACAGTTCCACGGAATCATAAATATTACAGAAATAACGCCAACGTCTTATAATGGCCGGTGATATCTCGGGAACAGAAAATGAATCTGATATCAATAAACATTCTCAACTTTACGTCCTAATTAAATTGACTGTAGACGATGCGGGGAAGAAGGATCGCAGCCAGAAATGAAACAAATATTGCGGTTTTGTCTTAAAATCTGTTATCTGCCATCGAATGTCTGTTGCAGACCAAAAACAACAAAAAATTTAAGTCATAAAAATTTCTCATAAAATTAGAAAAATTATATCCGAAATGATGAACGACTCGAATTGTGGAAAGTGTACGAAAAGGTCAAGAAATGCGTACGATGAAACGCAGGAGTTGACTCAGTCGACATAAATTAATTAGCTCCCATGATAGAAGGGGAAACGCCAAAAAACAAACATCGGAGCATCGAATAAAACACGAAATATCAATTTTTAATGACTTCAATGGAATACCATCGAGATATCGTGAAATTTAATATTTTGAAAGGTTTTTATTGCGGCTGTAAAGTTCATATCAACAGTAGTGCACGACCTTGTCGTCGAGAGTCATTCTAGCTGGATTTTGGTTGTACGAACCTTTCCTATATTAACAATTTGTGTTTCGATCAACATTCTCTAGAAAATTCATAGATCAAAAAGAATTAATAACGAATTAATTTGCTGCTTGATGAACGAGAATTCAAAAAACACGGCCTGAATCATGTTGACTTTTTTATCTGATTCATAAAACGATTTTATCAGACTTCTTTTATTCAAACGAAGTTCTTATCTTTTAGTCGACGTCCCAATTAAAAGATGGATCAGAGGCGTCCGCAAAATTTTCCCAAAAGAGGAAAGTTTTTGTTGAACACGTAAAAACGAAAATCATTTTTCATACACCATACGAGAATTTTTACTTGTTTAACATTATTCTTAAAAAAGAGGGCAGAGAAATTACAAGGAAAATAATATTTCTCGATCACTGGTTTATGCAGTAACAGCAAATGCAACAACAGATGCACAAAAACTGCAGATCACATTCGGGAAGCATCAATTTTCGGGTATCGACTTCGAAGGGTCCCGACTCTTAAGGAAGGATACTGGGTAGAATAAACACTTTGTCATATCGAGCCCCGAGATTCACTTCCTTAATGGGTCTTAAATGGCGGCACGTGTTCGCAGGGACAATAGCTACACAAGGCATCTTGCCGGCCGGGATTAGAGAGAATTTATGGAAAATAATTTCATAATTCGAGGGGAAGAATAGGACGAAGGAAAACATACGTCCAGGCATTGACTTCGACAGCTAGGATTATTTAAATGCTAAGTGGGAGCCTCTCGCCACGTGCCGGAAGGCGTTATGTTTATTTGTCAAATTTTATGATAAAATCTGATGAAATGGAGCTGAACTATTCGGAAGGGTTTGGATGGGCTCCGGTTCCGGTTGTTGTTTTACGTTTTAGGGCCACACGGCTAGGTGGAAAGAGTTGTATTTCGGCAAACATTTTAGCGGGTGGTGGAATTAATATATTTAGCCATTTTCGGAAGCCGATTGGGACCATGCAAAATTAGTGAACGCAAGCAACTCATCTTACACCGGCTGCCAGTGTCTGTAGTCCTAGAGTCCTACGACTGTTCTCACCTACGACTCACCTCAAAAGTAATTGAACAGGAAAACGAGATAACTCCGTGCACTGTTTCCCACAGTCCGGGGATTACCCGGTGCTGCTCAACCTAAGAGCGAGCCGAAGGCAGATCCCAGTACAAGGCCACAAGGCACGATGATACACGCCTCGAAAACATATCGCACAATTGCACCACTAAAGATATTAGATATCTTGGCTGGCAAAAAAAGAAAGAAGTTGATAGCCAGATACAAAATTGTAAACGAAAGCATTACTATCGCCGACATTGCCATCGTTGTCCTCATCATCATAGTCGCAATCTCGCCGTTGTCGTCGGTGGCATCATCCTCGACTCCCACGGCATTAGGAGCGGATTGTGACGTAAGGCGGCAGCGCCATCCTGGGAAGCGGTTCCACTTCTCCAGGAGTCTTAGA
Organism: Leptogaster cylindrica; assembly: GCA_963082835.1. NCBI lineage: Eukaryota > Metazoa > Arthropoda > Insecta > Diptera > Asilidae > Leptogaster > Leptogaster cylindrica. Next base: position 19,113,432 of record OY720105.1, on the reverse strand, counting down.
GGAGTTCGGCTGTGCTCTGCTGCCATAATCTTATATTTGCGATGTTTGGTTTTTAGGTAGTCGTAACCACTCCAAGTGGGATCAGCTCGGCACCAATCTAGCAACATTACACACCCGCCCACCCCTAATATGGGGTTGCCCGGACAGGGGTATGGGACTGGTAAACCAACTAGAGAGCAAGATCTGAGGATTAACGCTGGTAATTGTGATGTACCCTATTCAAATGATAGCGTTATTATATGGGATATGTTGTTATCTTACTCCGCTCTGATGGTAGTTTTATTCATTCCAGCTGACGTCCTGTACAGAGGAGCATATTGCGATTATTCCGGCCAGGGTGTATATATCGAGGAGAGATATATCTCTCGGAGTTATTGGATCACTGTTCGGAAGAAACTAGGACTGTAATGGCGCACAGAATCTGTGATAGGATTAAGAGAGACACTTAAAATCCTTCACTGTAATAATCTTTAATTTAAATTTTATGTAATAGCACTTTTCACAACAAGTTTCTGGAACTGAACACCAAACGAGAGTGGGAACTTTTTTATGTTGATGCTGGGTTAATTCGGGGATTAGTTAAAATGTGGAATTTTCGAAAAAATATAAGAAGCTAACACTGGGTAATGAATTTCGTAAATTATGGCTTTTGATATTGTTTTAAATATCTGTAGGTAATCTAAATATTTAGAATTCATTGTTATCGAAAATCGTACCTACATAAATTCCATTTGTGCGTGTTTTAAACAATTAAACATTTCCGAATTCAAATTAATGGTGACAAATTCAGCTTCATCGTTTAATTTACTATTCTTTTTTTTTTTTTTAATTCCCACAAATAGCCCGATTTTGGGTTGATCAATCTAAAAAGATAAATTGTCGCTCACTTTCATTGACTTTCACCGAAAAGGAAGTCAGAAAGGAAATGCGAATTCTAATCTCAGGTGCAGTACAGACGGAAGTGCTTAGTTTTATGTCGTCTTACATAACCCAAATTAACTCACTTTCTTCCTTTGATTGCAACCTTTTTCAGGCACCCGAATCTGATAACTAGAAAGCATGTAAAAAAATGCAACAACAACACAAACGTAAAGGAAACAGGACGTCAAATAAGTAGGGATCAGCAATAAATTCACTGCATCCTTGCTCCTTGCCACAAAAATTGTTGCACTGAAATTACTCAAACTCATGAGTGCCCAATTCAGTGACAAATATCCGACAGAAATTAAGTGGAATCCTAGAAAAAAAATTCGCTTCACACATTTCTCTAGGCGCCATTGTCAGGATAAAAGGGTCTGATAAAATTTTATTTATGTCTCAACCATATTTTAATAATAAATTTAAGTTGGGTCCGTAGGTAGTGTCGGTGGTTGGGAGAGAATAATTTTTGGCAGTTTTTCAATATCCGAGATGATGCAGATATAAAAACTGATGTTTGTATCTTGCACTGTTACTGCGGCGCCAATTATCCTGGTCGTTTAGATTATGAACAAGAAAAACAGGACAGATAAATTACGAGGGCAGGAGAATAGCTCATGGCAGCTGTATGAAGTGTCTACTTCTTACGAGGATAATAAATCAAGAAAATGTAAATCGAGGTGGTGAAGAGAGGTTTATGAAAACCGCACAGTCTTATATTTGTTTTTCCACAGCAACCACCCCAATTGGAACCAAAAAGCGCTATCGGTAAATGAGTTCGCTCGCATCTTGGCAGATTTATGTCAACCGAATACACTTTCTCCGACCCTCAAAGTAGAAAGTTATTTTTGGATGATTTTAGATCGGCAAAACTAAAAACTCCTGGAAGCGAAACATTCCTGAAATAAGTAAATGTCAAGGCCCTGAATCCAAAAACTCAAGTTTTCGGAAAATACTAAATTTCAAATTGAGAGGGGCTCCGCTGCCCCAAGTTTCATATATCCTAATCATTGAAATGCATCTGCTGGACCAAGTCATGAGGATCTGGGCACGAGACCCGGATTCCGTGTGCTCGTAGATGAATCAAAATAATGTTTTTTGTATTGTTTAAATTTAGATATATACCAATTTTTCGTGCGTTTAAGACGAAATTGTTGCGTGTAATTTGTCATTCTGCATGAAAAGAAGGAAAACGACTTCGAGGGGTTGATATTTTCGAGTAGCTAGGTTAGGGCGGAAAAGAGGAATTTAAATGCTCATCCTCGACTAAGTGCCTTTCGTGAATACTACGAAACATTCAGCAGAACGTGACACCGAGTCATTCTTGGTTCAACGTTTTTGACACGGGGGTCATTAATATTTGGGGGTAATTAGCCTCTGAAATTAAGATAAGACAAACGGATGAACAATTTAGGACAAGCAATTCCATTTTGAAGATGTTTTGAACCCAGGATTTATTATTGAAGAAACCGAAGTTATCTATTCCCTTATTTATAACTTATTAAAAAGCAGTATACAGTAGTGTCACTGTTATGGCAATTGGCAGTAGATCAGTAACGAACTATCTGTTGTCTGAGAAATCACATCAAGCAATATGGCGTCATACACTGCATTACCTACTTTTCCCGCGTGAGGCTGCGCATGCCCATTGGGCTAGTAATTTCCTTTGTATCAACTTGCCCCACTCTGCCCTATACTAATTTTTATAGCATTAATAATAATACACAAGAACTAGAAGAAGAAGAAGAAACAAGATAAAAAGTTATTATTCATAATCAAGAGCTATATGTATATCCTCATAAAAAAAGATATAAAATCCCTCTTATATTGCATCATTGTGCTGTCATAAAATAAACATTACACAAGAACAAAAAAAAACAAACTCCTCGAACAATTTTCGAACCGGAACCGATTCCCACTGTCGTTTGAAGACTATAAGGAACTTGTTGAGGCCGCACAATCAAATTGGAATCAGGGATGTATACAGTATACTGCATACTGTATAGTAAGCCCATTGCCCAGTTAAAGCAAGTTTTTGTGTGAATAATAAATTTTCCGTATACGCGGTCGGTCAACAAATGTTTGTCAGGACGATGAAACCATCAGCAAATTGGAAGGATTTACGTCTTCCAAGAAGATGACAACTCAAACACAAGAGCGTAATTCAGTTTGAACTCATCTGGAAGACATTTAATTAGTCCTCAAAATATTTGCATGTGAGTGACCACTGACTGCCTCATCCTTAAGGTCCTTAAGGTGTACCATTTTAAAATGTCCTGAATGGTTCCCATCAACGTCACAAAATCATGAGAGGTCTGAGGCGAATTAGGCAATAACTCCCTCATAAATTATTATTACAGTACGCAAAGGGAGAGGATTGCAGGATTCCAACCCTATTCTGTTGTTATTGTTTCATTTGCTCTTGTTCATTTTATTTCATTGCCTCTTCTTAGTTCTTTGTACACAAGTCATCCTGTCAATGTCCCATATTGTTTTCAAATGTTTCTGAAAAAATTCTCAAAATTTCGAGATTTTATATTTACAACGAGGTCAAGTTTCTGCTAAAGAAGAACAACAATCCATAAATTTTACTGAAGGAAAGTTTCCTATATTTGGTTACTTGTCATATGCGCGATAGACACAGGACACTCAGTTAACAAAAATCTAAAAATGATTTACTCAGGCTCCTCAAACACCACAATCACTTTAGTAAATTTGTTTTGCACTAGTTTCCCTGTTCGCCCAGCGTCCTGCCCTAATTTTCAGATCTGTTGAAATAATTTCGTTTATATTAAATTTGGAAGGCAGCGTCGATCGAAGCGGAACCAATAGCTTCCTCGTCTACAGCCAAAAATTAACCATCAGCCAACCGCCGCCCACTCGCCTGAATAGTTCCGTTATCCCTCAAAGGGTCCCAGTCGCCTTTAATAAGTTAAATAAACTTCTCGTCTCCGGCATCAAGTAAATTTCATCGTCTCATCATAGCCATCATCATCCCCGTCATCATCATCATGGAGGCTCCAGGACGCTGTTAAATTTGATTACGCGTTACACATAACTTTGGCGGGAGTCGAACCACCACCCCCAAACTCTTCCCACCTGCAGTAACCCTAACTTGATTACTCTTACGAGGCTTGATGTATGCCTTCCGGGGGACAGGGGCACATTTAACATGATAAATTTACTTTTGGACTTCAATATTATTCCATCCTCAGTGTCGAATCAATGGAGCTCCGAAAGAAAAAGTGGGTGGTTTTTGAGCAGCCTTCCAACCCCTGTTAACGACAACAACTTTCAACTGGTTCGATCATCATGATGACGACGATGATGATTAAATGAATTGAAAATTTTGGGGTTCTACTTTAAGCGAGACCAAAAATATGCTGGGGGTGGTTTCAGTCATGAATTTTTACCCCCCGCTTATGAGCAACCCTCCGCCAGTTGGAGAGCAAATGACTCAAAAGGGGGAGTAAAGAGATTTTTAATCTTGTGAAAACAAAATTTCTGCACAAAATGGTCAGAAACTCACGAGAATCCTTTGATGAACCGACAAGGATAATTGGTGGCTGGTTTGAACATCGCGCCTGAATAAATACTATCAGGAACACATGACTGCCATAAAAATTAATAAATCCACAAGGAAAAAAGTTGCTTCAGCCATTTGTGTTTAGAAATTGTAAAATGCCGAAGCATTCCACGCCGTCCAAACACACTAAAACTAGAGTTTTTTCGGGAACAGGAGCCCGGAGGATGAATATATTTCACGTCCATAAATAGAAAGTGCCCAGCTCAGTGCCAGCAATTCAGGATCTCCGGTTATTGTACATTCAATTTGAAAGCGGTTCCGAGCAGCTTTATGGCGGCCCAAGGGTGTCGGCAGCTCTTCAACCCTCAAATTTGTTTTTAATATTCCACTTTTTTAGGCAACGTCCCTAGCATACCAATGTAAACATTTTTAAAGTTCCCTCGAATTTTCACACATCCTTATCAGGACATCGGTTATTAATATTCCGAATGTGCCGGCATTTATGGACATTTGGTCCTTTTTTGTTATGCTCTAAAACCGGTAAAATGCAATTAATATTTATGTTTCCTCATTTTAGGCGATTATTATCACAAAATGTTAGGAAAGTGCTTCCAGGAAATCGGAATTGTTGTAAAAACTGCGATTATTCTTATTGGAGGATTCAAAAGAACAATATTAACATAATTTATTCCCTTAATTATCTCTAATAAATGACAACAATAAAAAAGATTTTGCAGATTATAAACTTGATTTTCCACATAAAAGGAGATAAGGACAACAAGGTTGTCAAGGCTCTAAACTAAAACTACAAATAAACTTATGCACTTCTATTCTTATATTTAGACCGGTAAACAGCAATTTAAAATTCTAAATGTGATTGATGGAAATTACGGGCGAAACCTTTCAAAATTATGAACTGCGTGACCTTCAACCAGAATTTTTAATTCTGTGACCTTTAGTGGGGAAATTTCCATTTCCTGGCATAGAATTGAAGTGCTAAAAAGTTCAACGACTTCAGGTCGGAATTGTAACAACAAATATTTCGACAGTGCGATTTGAAAATCCTTAAAAAACCTTATCTTCTGTTCTGCCATCTTTCGACCAACGAAGCTTCGGTTGTATTTTGGCGAAATATTTTCATCGTTTCGGATGCATGCATGTCAGTAATTTTATAATTAAATGTTAAAAAAGTTACCTGAATGCCATCCGCGGCGCGCATTCCACGACTGCTTATCTCAAGAGAGGTTGAAAAAATGTTCGACATTCTTTACACCCGGCGAAATGCCGGGCGAGAGAACATTTTGGGAGTTCGATTAGTTTCCTTTATTCCGGAACCAACAGCGAGATATCTTTAAGGCGCACTTAAAGGCGAAGGTGGTAGAAAATTAAGAGTTGCAGGGGTGCCACAAGTGCACCACGGAATCGCTTTAAAGTTTCATTTTGACAACATATCTCCCACTCTTCGGCGCCATCTGCAGCGATTATGATGCCGAGAGCAAATCATAAGTGGGTGTACACCCTTGCGGTTGCAAGTAATCTCCGGTCACATTAAAACGGTCGACTGTCCTTAACAGCGGTCGCGGCAGAAGAGGACGGGGAATAAATAAATAAATAAGATCCCAGCTAACCACATAAAACTAATATTCATACAGGGGAATGGGATAAAAATTTATGACTCCGCCTCCAAAGGTGCGACTGCACAGCACCGACTAACCGGTTCTCCTGCCGCCAGCCAACGTACAGTTATTAGGAATATATTTTTGCTTTTCATATTATAAGAAAATGTAACACCACCACATGCCCGCGCTAACCGCACGCACACTCTTTCATGCATCAGAATATCTTTGATTCCAAGGAGGAAATTTTATAAAGAATAAAAAGATTCGCCAAGTGTCAAAACGCATGCAACGGAAAGAGATGGCGCCAAGGTGTACAGCGGTTGAGTAAGAAACGAAAATCATCAAAATTTCATATAAGAAATGTGCATGAGTGTGAGATATTTTTGTTGTGCCTTTCTTACGTTTTTCATATTATTTTTTCTTTTCATTTTGATTCCACTTCTCTTGGCTGGAAAAATCCGGGAGAGGGGATCCGATAAGATTATTATATTGCTCCGCCTAACCTTGTCATAACCTTATGAAAATTCATATACACACACCTTGGTCAGAATGGGACGAAAGCAAACGGCAGCACGCAAGTCGGACACAATTCTCTTATACTGTTTTCGAAACTTCATCTGACCGAAGTGATGTTCAGAGAAAGAGAATGAGAAAACGAGAAGGAGAGCGTACGAGATAATTGTTTTAATACGGAAATATGGAAGATGAGAACGGGTTTATGAAATGTGTGTAGATATATAAGGAGAGTGGGATTATGAGCTGCTTCTTGAGCACCTTGGTCGTTCCGATTCAGCCAACCAACACTTATGTTCCAATTGGAATGGGTGGTGATTTGGCGTGGATATGACAGCCGTAGTGGGGGATGAAATTATGATGGAGATAGGCAGCGTATGATATATTTTTCGGTAAGGTTCAATTCTGAGCGGAGGGGAACAATTGCCCGATTGCCGATCCATCGCAGGACGATATCCGGGCGAATATAATTCTGACTTCCAAGAGAGGTGTCAAAAATGTTGGCATTCGAACATGATTACAGTTATGTGATGTTATTATCAGCATATAGTTCGAACCAGGCGGTGTTCGGATGTGTGACTGTGTTGGTCGGTTGGGATTTGCCGAGGGCTGTGTGACGAGAACTGCCGGAGTACGTGGAGTAGAGCAGAGTGTTGCACATACCCGCCAGTGGGGAGTGTGTTGAGCGCTGACTTTTTTCCTCTTCTGCGGCGAAACCAGATTTTTCGTGACTGATTTTTCTTGCCGACGGTGGCCGTGTTATTATTGCGGCAGTGCTATTTTGACGCGCGTTGTGAACATATCTGGTGCGGGTTCTCGCTGTCGTGTTTTGAGTGCAAGGAATTTAAGTAGACCGACTTCACGCACTTCCTGGGTTCCGCTGACTTGCGAAGCGGCACAGGTGTGAATTACGTGGATTTATTTGTTTATTTGATTTATTGTTTTTCCCCACTTGCACTATTCGTAATATTTTCGAATTTGCCCCTCGAGTGCCGTGCCAGTGACTGGTGAGCGAATTTCTCTTCGGTTACAAAAAATATGTATAAGAGAAATTTTATGAATTTGATGTACACGATCGAGTTCCATTGCCCCGCACCGAGTTGTACATAAAAATACGACAGTGGCGCTGTATGCATCTCTCCCAGCGCGCGTTATGTATATTTCATAAAAACCGAGACGTACTTGTGTTTGAGACATAAATATCTGGAAAAATAAGGAGAAAAGAAATGTGTGTTGTTTTTTTTTATAGATAAATGTTAACATCAAACAACTCATCACTATATGACTCTGGTCAGCTGAGCGCGCGGCAAGTGTTTTGTGTTGCGACTGCGATGACAGTTGATGACGGTATCGTGTGCAGTGAAGATGTGAACCGGGCTTCAGACACAAACATAATTCAATTTCTGGAAGGTTTTAAATTATTAATTCAAACAGCAGATGTGATTGCACGTTCTTCTGCTTTTGAATAAATATACAGTTTTTTGAGAGCAACTTTCGAACTGCATCTGGCAACATCATGAAACTTTTTCAACTTTAACAATCATCCAACAGTGAAACAAATAATAATAATATTTTATAAAATTCTTCGCATAAGTTGTGCAACGATAAAAAGAAATGTTATTCTTGAGAATGTTTTTACTGACCACAAAAATTGGTTCTCAGTGAAAAATATTTATCGCTACTTGAAAAAAGGGTGAAATGATTAATAATAATAATGAAATTCTTTAGTGTTGCTTACAATTTGGGTTCGTTGAAGTTTTGATTTTTGAGCAAACGTTATTTGTTTGCTCAATTTTTAGTTTCAAAGTGATTTTGTGTTGGTTTTTGAATTTTTCAATTTGGGTATCACTTGCTTGTTGTGAAATGCGAAGTGATTTAAAAGATAATACAGATACTATCAATAAAATGATACAATTTGGAACTGTTAAATATGGAATTGTTAAGCAGCTCAAGGATCGAAACCGAACTGAAAGGGGTAAGTTTTGACTTTTTAGAAGTAGGAGTGATTGCAGAATGTTTGTAACGGAAATCTTTGTTAAACCTTTCATGATTTTCGTGAGATTCAAGAAACCACCGTCCATCGCACATCTTTGTCTTACTTAAAATCGGTTCTGTTTTTCTTTGCGTGTATTGTGCTCTTTAAGAATCCATTGAATGAATTCACTGTTTTCGAAGACTTGTTTTTTATAACGTGAATAACTTTCAATCAGGCATGTTTACGTTTGATTCTTATCAACAATAAAGATAAAACGTGGTGTGAATAATTCGCGCAAAACAGAATCTTGAATAAGAATTTCTAAATTTTGTGGACATGAAAAATAGTTAGATTAATTTGTTTGTTAATTTGCGTTGGAATTTTCCTATGATTAGTATCTATAAATTGCATTATCTTCACAAAGTAAATGAATTCTCTCGGGGATGAAATTAAAGGAACCTGTGGGAATGACCTACCAATAAGGATTTAAATATTACCTAAACATTTATTTTACCATATTTAGATAATTAGCAAGCATGTGCTATGTACATCCTTTATTCATTTTATATATCAAATTATATGCCGAAAGTCAGAAAAATAAAAAAAACTCATAAATGATTCATCTGAACAATAGCAAAGGAAAACAAAAACAAAACCGTAGTAATTTGTAAATGGCGATTGTTCACTGTTTGAAAACCAAAGTTTCTACTGAGAAACCATGAGATATGGATTTTGTTCCTATGTATTTGCAACTGTGCGCAACTTTATACCGCGCGGATAAATGTAAGACTTAAGCTCAGACTAAACAATTCTCTTGTACAATATAATGATATCGATATTTCAAAATTTCCTGCAGTTTTTATAAAATTCTCTATAAATTATGTTCAAATGAAAAAATGACAACTATAAAACTTGAATCTATTAAATTTGGTTTATTAGTTTACAAAGAATTTTCCTTGAATTTTAAGACAAACATTTTCCTATTTTGTTTATTTAATTTGTTTACACAAACACAACAAAAACAGATCGTTAAATGTTCCTAGGAATTTAATTTGTTTTCGAATGGTTTGAGAAAATTCCTTCCAAACAAAAAAAAATAGAACAGTAAAGTACATTTGCAACAGAATATTTTTTAAAAACTTGATCGTTAAAAAAATTCACGGTATTCTTCAAGATTGGATTATTCATTCTATGCCAATAATGAACTTTGGATATTTATTAATACCTATCTATTAGCACAGATCAATAGTTGCTATTTGGTATATAAAAACTCTGATTTATTCTTATTTTAGCAAAAAGGCTCAAATCGATTTATACTCGTCTGTTCATTCTATAAATGATTCTTTGGTTCAGCAAGCTGTTGTCTATAATAAACAATAAAATTTATCAATTATTGTTCTAAATTTCTCGATTCTAGTATCTACATCTATTAACTATTTGTTGATTGGTTTTAGCAGTTGATATTTGCAAACCAACAAATATAAGTACATAATATCCTTAGCATCCCTGGGCGTTGCAATTTTCTGTATTTTTAGCAAATGTAAATTTGTAATGTTTAACAGTTTTTTCTCCATTTCGGATTATTTAAAAATTGAGCAAGAAAACATTTAAATTTTTTATTTTTCAAAAACTGCAACTCGATATTTCCAATGCATTTCTTTATTATAAAAAAACTACTTCATTATTGAAATATTCGAATTTCATGCACAAAGTCAAACAAAAAATTAAATTTAATATAATAGAAAAGAACAAAATAAAGGCTTTATTTCCGTGCAATTTTTTATTTTATTGCTAATACGAATTAAAGTTCGCAATAATATTCCAATTGGTTAAATAGCATTTAAAATATTCATAGAACTTTACTGTGTTCAAATAGGTATCCTTGAATTTTAATTTCTCCATTTTGAAAAATTCTGTTTTGTACTGTGATTTTTTTGCTATAAGTACAAAAATATATACCCGAGGTCAAAGTTTTACAATTTGTTATTTTCGCCGCTAAACGGAACTAATATATCCTTTGTTGATTCGCCTAACATCTCAGCAGATATTCGCGGAATTTGTTTTCAGATAAAACTGCAGAATGTGGGAATTGAACACTCACGAAATAAATCTTTTAAATTTATGGTGAACGATGTAAAACTCTTAGAACGAAGTAGTTTTGCTGAAATTGTATCATTTCGTTAAATTTATTTCATATCTTTTCAAAAACAAAAATAAAAATAAAAAAAGGATTATGAATAACAGAGCAAAAATTAGTCAAGCAAATCAATTCTCTAAGTTCATCTGACATCGAAATAGTTTTAATGAGCTGTTTTTTACGGTAGCAACAATAAAATAGTGCTGCAAAAATTTCGACAGCAATTTTTTTTTTTTTTTTTCAGAAATTTGGAAACACTCTTGGAACCAAATACAAATAAAAAAAACAACAAATTCTGAACTCTGTTGAGGAAGAAAGCGCCGCGAACATTTAAATTTCATCGATGATATTCAAATGCCGCTGAAAAGCACTGACAACGCACATTTTCGGGTGGCGTCGGCGCGATTTTAATGTCGCGCAGCCGCAATTATTTATTGGGGCAGAAATTTTTTATTAAATATTTACATAAAATTAAGTCTTCGTGCAGCTCCGGAGGTATTTAAGTCAAATTCATTAACATCACTTAACTTCCTCCGGACGGGTACTCGTTGTATGGAAGTCAGTGGTGGGTTACGATGAGAGGGAAATGAGAAGGGGGTTCTGTGTCGGACACTGGCGTGGGCTGAAATATCGACCGCCAGCCAAAATGTGTCATTTCATATTTTAGGCCAGAATAAACCAGGGAAAATTTATATCGTACTAATTTGGATTAAGTACAAAAAAAATAATACAAAGGGGTGGGATAATGACCCTCGCCGATGCGCTTTTAATTGGCAAAAAATTCGTCCGGACATTAACCAATTTAAGGCCGATGAAATTTATTTAAGTTACGATCTCTTGTCATAGGACTCAACTTTTGGAGTGTTTTTCAGTTATTTTTGGTATTTTTGTTTTCCGTTTGTTTTGCCCCAAAACCAGTTACCAGTGGGAAAACGTCACAGTTTAATTTAAAAATAAAATGCACGCCTATGTTGCCGGTGAGATATTCGTTTCTATTGCCTTTTGTGACAATTTTTGATAAGTTCGCCTATTAACTGGAGACAAAATGATACAGCGAGGGTCGCCATTAACTCGCGAACGTCTCCATAATTCCCACAAATCAAAATGAAATGTTATGAAAAACGCGCCCCATTTGCATAATACCAATAACTGCCGCGGCAGACCTGATATGAATTATGTGAATTATTTAGATGAGTAGCGACCGGACAAAAAAGAACAACACCACACAGACGATTGTGCTTTTTTAAGGTTAATCTGTGCTCGGGCAGGAATGTGTGGAATAGACCAGCTCCGGTTGGGGCCTGTTTTAGGAGGACCATGAAATTTCCTTAATAATAATATTCTTACCAGTGACCGCATTCCAGAAAGTAATAAATCAAAAAAAATACCCAAAACTAATTCACGTACAGGTGCAAATCACAAAGGATTGTCACTTATCCTTTATTGGTCAAAATAATAATAAAAAATTCACAAACATACATTTTTCTATACATATCCCAATCATTCGGCTTCGTTTAACACGGATAATTAATGCCCATCGACTGGAAGCAGTCGTGCTATTACACGGTTATTAGAAACTTAAGAAATCAATTAACTTTCTAATCTCAGCAGCCAAATCAGCCTATCTTATTTCACGGTTGCTGAGCTTCGGATTTCATGCAAACTCGATTGGACACTGGCTCTTGGAACTGGACTTAAGATATTCGATATGCTTTTTACTTATTTCTTCTTTGTATTTGTTGTTGTTGTTTTCTTATCTGTTATTTTTAACTGACTAAATTTATTATAACACTTTTGAGATAATTAGTGATCGAATTGTGAAATGAGTTTCTTAAGTTTGTCCTTTTTGCAAAATTTCTTTAAAATTTTAATTCATGTGACAAAATCATGGTGGCAAAATAAAACGTGTTTAATTAAAATAAGTTTTTTCTTGTTTATGTTTAGTTTTTAATTTTTAGTGAAACACTATCTACTGGTGAAGGTGATTAACGTCAGTGTGCCTGCCATTTGGCAATAATAGGGCTTGCACACCGAAGCGACTGATCCAAGCGATTCATTTCAATTATAATTAAATTAGATGCTTTTTATAATTAATTAAAAATGTTGAAAATTTAGTTTTCTCCAAATTACATATACCTACTGTCCTCGTTAAAATTGCCACTATTTCGAGATCCTGCTCATGTCTCTCTTATCTGATTTGAACTTGATAATTATGAGTTTGCTCATAGATACAGAAATTTCTCTGCCAGAATTCCGAGTACTGCGGAAAAAACATTTGCTTGAGTTTGTTTCTATAGACCTTTTAAAAATGTTTGACGAAGCAACAAAAGTCATGTATCTGTATTTTTTTGTTTCCAGAATCATGAATATTAAAGGTTTTTTCAATACAGAATAAATTCACCTGTTGATAAATTATTTAATTTTGAATTTCCGTTTTTGATTACGATCTTGTCACAAATTTCATTTCGCATACGAAAGAATAAGTTAAGGCTTTTGTAGTCCTCTCAGCTGGAGATCGCTCCAGCAACTTTCTCATTAGCGATCTATTTACCTCGAAAATAACACCGATTTTCCATTAAAGTTTTTCCAACTTTGTTATTTGGGCCAGCAACACCATCCTCCATTGTCTCTTAGCGCAGCCGTTTTTTAGAGCAGATTTAATAAGAAAGCAAAAAAATATTTAACAATATGTTGAAGCCGTGATTTTTGCATTAATCCTCTTAATTGATGTATTACTGAACAAATCAGCCCATTAGAGTCCTCCCCTCCACTGAGTTCGTGTTACTAATGTTCCCTTGCATTGTTCAAATTGTTAAATAACAATATTGATTTTCTTTGTTTATGTATATGTCTTTTACTATTTTTCACTGCAATAATCTTAACCTTAGACGATTTGCTTATGTTAACCCCGTCAAGTCTAATTTTGTAAAGTTTAAACCCATTAAAAGCATTTGTTAATATAAAAACGAGGCTTTTTTTTACTAATCTGGGATTATGCAATTTTACAATGCTTGCTTTGGAACGCGATACTAGACTTTTAAGGTTTTGTGCATACTGTTTTTATTTGTTTGGCTTTATGAAACTGCAGTTTTGCTGATTTTTAAGTTTTTTAATTCTTTTTTCTGGGCAATGTTAATTTTGAACCAATACTTTGTTGCGATCAGAGATTTATTTTGCCATCGATTGAAATTAACAATGATTAGTTTGCAACTTTGTAATTCTAGAAAGATCTATGGATTTTGCAAGGGATTTAAAATAACTTCTGGTTGATATAACTTATAATACCTACATAAAAAACCAACCCGTGAAAACAATATTTTTTATTATAATTATAATTCATCTATATGACAACTTAAATTAATTAAAAAAAAGAAAAGGTGACTTGATTTTATGATAATTTTTATTATGCATAGTGTAGAACGTCGTCTTTGCATTAATATTAAAGATCTTATCCGTTCCTTCTGTGATAACGAGATAAAATTTTTACAGAATGCATTGTCAGAGACAAGGAGCCTATCTGTAAAGTTTTAGCTCGATTGGATGTCGGGAAGTGTGTTAATTAGTCGTTGAAAAATTTGCCTTTGCGGCGCAAACACACAAATAAAGAAACCAACAAATTTTCGTGAAGTTAAAATAGTTCAAATACTTTATACTTTTTTAATTAAAAAAAAATCAACACTAGAAACCAATTTCCAGGAAACTGAAAAATATTGTTTTTCTAAATAATGAAATAATGTGCAGTTTTTAAAAATAATAATTTTTAGAGTGAATAAATTTAACAAACATTTGTAAAAATTCAGTAAAGTTATCACAACATTTCGTGTTCGCACATTGTTTTCAATAAACATATTGCAATAAACTATGTAAAAAATATGCATATTTCTTTCTTCAATGGTCACAACTTTGTTTATTTAATATATGCATTTGCAAGCTTTATCCGCAAACTGTCAGAATCAATTACTTGATCACGCGATATCAGTTAAGTAAATGCATTTCAGCCTTCGGCTTTTGTTTTTTCATTTAAATTAACTTCAAAATACTTTTAATTCTAATTAATTGCCATTCTTAATTCTTCCTACAAATTGAAATTATTTCATTAAGTGCCATTTTCTGCTTTCGAATCAACGGAGTCCACCTCCAGAGCAGTTTACTTTCATTTCCTTTAAGACCAATGACCCAAAAACAATTTATTTGCTGTTAAAAAACTAAAACAAAAAACCAAAGAAAAATATTGTTGGTTGTTTGGTGCAAAAATTAACTACCATGTTCGAAATAGTATAAATCTGCTGGAATGATCGCATAAAGCCAATAAAATCAACATTCAACGATTGTTGTATGAGAAAATAAGTGAGTAATCCTCGATAAAGTAAAAGATAAAGATGTTGTTAGCAGATGAACAATGCTAATAAAAACTGAAAATAATACAAACAAACATTTTCCCATAAAGTCATGATTTTTATTATTTAAACAACGAAAATATTGGTCAGAAAATTTCACGAAAGAATTCTTTTCCCATCGCATTCGAAACCAAGGAAATCATCGCAGCATCCAGATGGATCTCGATGTTCCTCCACGTCGCTTTATCTTCTTACAAGGGCCACAACCGATGCTCAGTGATGTAATCCATGAGCGCTCGGGTCGTTTTAGGTGGTCTTCCGTCCAATGTCTTGTTCCTGTCCAAAATAAACTGTCAGCTCCGTAGGTGTTATCACCATTTACCACAACAGGTGCTTTGTGCTTTCCGAGGGAAAAAATTTATATCCAGAGTTTTTGAAATATAATTTATGAAAAGACCTGAAGAAATCACAGAATTTTCGAAAGGAATTTTAATGCGGGCCGAGATAAGTAATCCCTGTGGAAAAGGAAGTGGACTGCGTTTATTAGGCGTGAAATTCAAATGAGTTGATTAATAACACCGATTCGGGAGGAGCTGGTCATTTTTCACCATGCAATTATCTCTCAGTGGAGCTGTGATTTGCCGACGGTGAAAATGAATCTTCAGTAAAGTTTTGGCAGCCGCAATCCGAATCGTATTTCCAACTTCCTACAATGGCTTCTCTTTGCTGCTAAATAAGTTGTTTGGTGGGTGGGGAGTGGAAAAGCATCGCAAAAGAAAAAAATACCTAGAAATGTTGCACTTAGATAAGTGGTGAGTGCAATTTCACACTCTAACGCGCTCTATTATTGCATATTGTGCATAGCCTGCTGGCAGTAGGGGCACGAGAGGTTCTCGTTCGCAAGCGGTCTCACCTGGAAGACGCACTTGCATCACAAGTGGGGCAGGGGCGATCGGTTTAGTACGAGTTGCAGCCATAGAAGACAGATCAAGTCAGATTGTGCGGTTTTATTGGTTTATTTTTTTCAATTTTTTGTTTATGTTATTTTTCAGTTTTCTTCGCAAGTTATCTGAAATGATTGCATGCAGCCAAGTGGACGCGATCCCTCCACATGTTCCATTGCACAGATCAAATACGTGCAGCTATGTGTTGCATCACTTCTTGGTATGGGGCAAACTTGTAAATCTTATGGGTATCATTAGCAATCGGTGGTAAATGAAGATCTTTCCAATTGCTAAGTGAATGTAGTTACTAGAGTTGAACTGTTGTGATCACTAAACACGTGCCACGTTGTCTTTTATTGTTATCATCTTAACAGAGGTATCCTAACTGGTTTTACCTTTTTTGCAGATGTGAGCAGCGATCATGAGGAGAATGGAGCATCCATACCATGTTCACCGGTAGCTGATTGTAAAGCGGAAAGTCTAGTAGAGATGCAACAAACAATTTTTGATCATAATCATGAAAATGACGTAGAGCATCATTATAACAATAACATTAGTGAGGATCATGAAAATCATTATGCTCGCAGCCCGATCAAGGCTGAGCATGCAGACACATATCCTGATGAAGGTTTGAATCATAAGGCACAATCGCCACAGCTTGAGGCTCAATTATCCCCTCGAAATCACGACGAGGATCGTAACATGTCCGATGGTGAAGATGGCCACGAAAGTGATCAGTCCAACAATCAAACTTGCTGTGATGAGCAAATTTCGTGCAAGAACGACGAACAATGTGCAGAAAATTCGATCAGTAACGATCACAGTAACCCACCGCCCATTTTACCTCAGTTCCCGGCACCGCCGGTGTCATTAGAAGCTATCCAAAGTATGCAAATGGCAATTGCACAGTTTGCGGCCAAGACCCTCGCTAATGGCGGTGCCGACAATGAAGCCGCGATGAAGCAGCTTGCATTTCTCCAGCAAACCCTTTTCAATCTTCAGCAGCAGCAACTTTTCCAGATTCAACTAATCCAGCAGTTGCAGTCACAACTTGCTATGAATCAGTTGAAGAGGGACGATCCTGACAACAATGATGACGAGGAGGTGGATTATGACGATCAAAATAGTGCAGAAAACTTGTCCAATCAAAAGTCTGAAGAAAGCATAAAAGACGATAGGGAAGGAATGGATATTGATAACCAAGAAGAAGAGGACGTTGCAAAAGATGAAATTAAAGATGAAGCTTTGGAAGAGAAGAGGATTGAAGAGAATCGTATTATACAGAAGGAAATGCCGCTTCCACTTCCCAAACAGGATGAAAACACTCCTTTGCCATTTGGCTCAGATTTGGCGTCAAGCATTATCACCAATCACGACAATCCGCCGTCGCTGGATGAGCCGAACTCGTTAGAAATGCTGCAGAAGCGTGCACAAGAGGTGCTAGAATCAGCGTCACAAGGCATCTTGGCTGGGAACCTGGCTGATGAATTTGCATTTGGAAAGGACAAATCAGGTGATGGAAAAAATCGAAATGAACCTTTTTTCAAGCACCGCTGCCGATATTGTGGGAAAGTGTTCGGATCAGACTCAGCCCTGCAGATTCACATCAGATCACACACCGGTGAGAGACCTTTTAAGTGTAACGTGTGCGGCAGTAGGTTTACTACGAAGGGCAACCTGAAAGTACACTTCCAAAGACATGCGCAAAAATTTCCTCATGTCCCGATGAATTCCACTCCGATTCCGGAGCATTTAGACAAATTTCATCCTCCGCTTTTGGAGCAAATGTCCCCGGAGGGCTCCCCACAGCATCAGCCTCAGATGCCGCATCCAAATGTTCCAGTTACACTTCCTTTACCATTCCCACCGGGGGCAGCTTTCCCCGGTCTACCCCTTTATCGACCGCCACTTGATATCCTTAAGTCCCTAGGTCCATATCCAAATCCATTCTTCGGCGGTTTGCCGCCTTTGCAGCCACAACCGCAACAACCGCCCCCACAACCACCACAGCCCCCGCCGCAACAGCAATTCAAGCGAGAACAAGAAATGCCAACTGATCTGAGGAAGCCGTCGGCTGCCCCACCATCACCACCAAAGGTCGAAGAGGATCGCGGAGAGGAACCCTTAAGTCTTCGAATTAAGGAAGAGGGTCCTGTTGAAGTAGACATTCCTAGACCCAAGAGTACAACGCCACCTCCGCAGATGCAGACAGTTCTGCCTGAATCTGTTGTAGAACTCCCACCAACTTCTACCCCGTTGCAACCCTCCATGAACAGGGATGAATTGCAACAAAGATTCCCGTTAAACTACTCAAAGGTATCACCAGAACGGAAGTCACCTATTCGGAGTCCAGCCAGCATACCGCGATCTCCGTTCCTCGGCCCGATCAAGCACGAAATGACCCTTTTGCCGCGGCCGCACAGCAATGACAATTCCTGGGAAAACTTCATCGAAGTCTCAAACACTTCAGAGACTGTTAAACTGAAAGAACTGATGAAGAATAAGAAACTAACGGATCCAAATCAGTGCGTTGTGTGCGATCGAGTGCTGTCCTGCAAAAGTGCACTGCAAATGCACTACAGGACACACACTGGGGAGCGACCTTTCAAGTGCAGAATTTGCGGGCGCGCCTTCACCACTAAGGGGAATCTAAAGACTCATATGGCAGTTCACAAAATTCGGCCGCCCATGAGGAACTTCCATCAGTGTCCAGTTTGTCACAAGAAGTATTCCAACGCACTCGTCCTCCAGCAACATATTCGGCTGCATACTGGCGAGCCAACGGATCTGACACCCGAGCAAATTCAAGCAGCTGAAATCCGCGATTTCCCACCCTCGATGGTGCCGGGCTCCTTCCTCAATCCGTTCGCTTTCAACTTCGGAATAAACCGCCAGAACGGCACTCTCAAATCTGAGTCGTCCCAAGGCGAAAACGATGAGAACATGGATTGCAGTGACGACTTCGATGACGACGTTTCCGATCATCTGTCGAATGGAGGCGACTCGGATCGAACACGATCGCAGGACGACATCAAAGGGATGCTGTTCGATCAGAAACTCAAGCTAGAGAACAATCGCCCGCGGTCGGAGGCCAGCAACGGTTCTGCTCCCACAAGTCCAATCAGTGCAGTGCACAAGTACTCGCCGTCGCCTTCGGACACTTCACAGGGTGCTCTAGACCTCACACCTCGGGCCACAGTGCCGCCGCCCCACAGCCCAGCGTTCCTACCTGCCCGACCGCCCTTCGGTATGTTCCCCAATTTGCCGCTGTTCCCCCCCGTCAGTACAACAACACAAAACATGTGCACCGCGATGAACTCCATAGCACAGTCCGTGATGCCGTCGGCACCTTTCAACCCTCTCGCTTTATCCGGTTAGTATCATCCCCCAGTACCTCTACCCAGTATCCTCAAGATGTCCCTGGATCTTGTCAGATTTGAAACTTATGTAGATTTCTTTTTTCGATCGCAACAGGTGTCCGCGGCAGCACCACATGCGGTATTTGCTTCAAGACATTCCCGTGCCACTCCGCTCTCGAGATCCATTACAGATCACATACGAAGGAGAGGCCCTTCAAGTGCTCCATCTGTGATCGAGGTTTTACAACGAAGGTGAGTTCCACGTTAATGTAAATTTTTTTTGAAATTCTACGCTAAAATTGCACTCATTTTGAAAATCTCGTGCGTTTTAATGAATTTTTCATTATTTTTCATTTTGTATTACAGGGCAACTTGAAGCAGCACATGTTGACGCATAAGATTCGCGACATGGAACAGGATGCATTTAGGAACAGAGCTGTAAAGTATGTAAGTGTTGTGACGTAGTGATTGTGTAGTGTTTGAATGCATTGTTAAAAATATTCTATAATATCGAAAAATAAACTTAAATATAGTTTCAACGGCTTAATCATAATGCAAATCAAACTTTTTTGATAGAAAATAATTGACATTCACATGTCAAAATTTATGAAAAAGGTGGTAAAATTAAAATTAAAGTCTTTGATTAGTAAAAATAAATACAAGTGAAAGCTTCTACTGAATATTTTTAACTAATGCATGTGCTTAATTCCACTATGCATTTTCTTGTAGAATTTTGTTGGCATTGCAATTTAAATAGTTTGCATGTAGTCGGAAATAACTTATTATCTTTAATGCATTAAAATACATTTAACAAAAATCATGTGGATAGCGATTGTGAATGACCTTGAAATGTTTGCTTTGAGTGTCGGAAGCAAGACGAAGGAAGGATTCCACCACTAAGCCGAACAAATTTCCTTATTTACAGATGAACATTTGGAAGGAAGAGTTCGACTAATGCACTATCGCACATCCTCATGTAGTTAAACTTTCGAATATTTTCGCACTTTGGTTTGTCCCTAAACGCAAGTCCCTGGTGCGCTTAATCAGCGATAAGGATCGCGATCATTCCCCAGCAATGTGCATCCGGAACATGCGAGTAGTTATCAAATCACCACCACTGATCGTTGGCAAGCGATTACCAATATTTCACCACTTTACCTGCAATCATAATCTCAGTACTAGAGCAAGAAGGACGCATCATATCCATTCTCCACTTATCCCCGCGGAGTTAAATCAATCCGGGAATAGGTCCTTAGCGAAACGCATCCAAAGAAATGAAAGCGCATGTGATTCTGCGAAACAAGAGACTGAATTCGGTTCATCTAATTATCATGGAAAATGACTTGAGCATTGTTGGAAGATGAGTACAGCGGCAAGGGGGAGGAGGCATACTGCAACAACCGAGCGAGGAATTCGTTAGCCAGCTTCGATTGTGTGCAGCGCTTTAAGATGGTTGTCCAAAATGTTTTGAGCAGACTTTTGGCTTTGTCTCGATGGATTCAAAACGTCTTAGACAGTTTTCGATCCGTTAAAACCCAAGTGAATGTTGTGCAATATAGTGAAAAGGACTCTGGCTCCCGGTTCTGGGTTTCACCATCCTAAAGCAATACCAAAAAGAAAAAAAAAAAAGAAAACAATTGTAAAAATATTCAGTAATGTAAATTCTTAAATATCACTAAATTTTCTCACCTATCCACAAAAAAAAAAAAAAAAAAAAAAAACTGATTGTAAATAGTAATGTTAAGCCAGTTGCTGTTGCGACAGATTTATTAATTTAACAATCGAGGCAAGCCAGGCGAAAGGGGCAAAGAGTAGTATAATCTTAAAACGGAAATTTGTGATACTATTCATTATGGAATAATCTAAATCTTGAGTTTAAACAATTAATTTATTTATAAAAGAAAGAACAAAATGATCAAGTGAAGTTTAGTTCATAAGATTAGCGAAGAGAGAAAGAGATAGAAGATAGCTTAAGACTTAATTCTAAGATTTGTGTAATAAATGTGCATGTAAAAACAAAAAATCGTAGAGAGCTAAAACTACTGAAAAAATGAAATCCTTATAGAAGTGAAAAAATGACAAAATTATGTTTAAGCGAAATTGAACGAAAATGTTGTCTTTGTGATGTTATTTAATTGTCCCCATCCCCACCACTTTCCTCGCGTAATTATCCTGTTTATCATTATTATTCATGTTTTTTTTAGCACTTAGCCACATCTAATTTCTATCTGTAAATCAAAGATTTTTATTTACAACATTTTATTTTGAAAAATGAAAATATGTAAAAGAAAATAGAGGAAAAAGAAATTAAGAGAAAATGTAATGATGATTATTAATATTATTATTACGATTAAAGAAGTAATAAACAAATTTTACGAATTTCACGTCTCTAATTTGAAATGTTCCTTTCTTCCGTATTTATAGATTAGAAAATTTTATTCGGTAAATCGCATTGAATATTATTCCTGAATCCTGGGTGTATTTGGGGAGGCTAAACTAAAATATGCAATGAAGTGTGGCAAGTTAATCTCATCCTTGGAATAAAATTAAAATCACGTTTGAAAAAAAAGTAATATTTAGAAGTATTGAAATTGTTAACTCATGAAGCAATGTAGCATTGCTGACTTATAATACATTTATTTATACAAACCAGTGGGAGTGGGTGTTATTGGCATTGAGGAACAATAGCGCTCATTGCAGCATTCGAATAATCATCAAATCAAATCGAAATTCCGAACAACAATAATTATTATGTGCAATCGAATTTATTTAGTAAGTTTACGATATGGAAGAAATTAAATTTTTTGAAAAATTTCGGAATAAAAGAAATCGTAATTAAAATGAATTCTGATTTTAAGAAGTTTGACATTTTTAATATTATCTCTTGAAATTCAAAACCCGCAAAATTAATTAAACTAAAATTATCGAAGGAACTGCAAAAAAAGGCATTCAATACATCTGAAAGTACTTCATCCCCGTTGACCGAAGTCGTCTCCCTCCCTGCGTTGGAGTCGGGCAACCGTTGACACATGAGTGACGTATTAAAGCAGGCGAATCGAATGCAAGGGTTCGACATGTGAAGATTGCGTTTTGATTTCTGTGCCGGTGGTATTAAAAATGTAATAACACAAATAACTTGGGATGTAGTTGCGCTCCATATGAAGTCCGATATCGACTCGTCTACATCTCGACAGAGGGCTCCTTTGAGAGCGACACTCCACCGTGAAAGATTTATTTGCTCCAGAGTGGAATTTCGCTTGTCTCCAGATCCATTCAAATTGACGGCTCCCATGGATTCGCTCCCTTCCATTTGGGTATATTTTGCATCTTTGCTGACCGAACTGGCAATGGTCGACCGTGCGCCAATTCAGATATTCTAATAGTATTCGTCCGTTTTCCCCGAGGCTATAATTTCTGGTAAAGTTCCACGCTGCATCGGTTAATTTCCTTATCAAACAGTTTCGAAAGTCAGTCAATCAGGACGTCCATCAGGCATCACCGAGAGGGGAATTATGCCGATGGTGGCCAATCCAAGCTCCTTCTAAAACCCATCATTAAGTGTAGACCGCGTTAGACAAAATTCGCTGGGCTTGCACTCCTAAGTGACAAGAATATATTTTCCACGATGAGGGGACAGAGTGCTGACCGCGGGGAATACATCGAATGTAATAACATTCATTGGATTCGAGTAGATATTTATTTTTATTTAAAAGTCTTTTCGAGATTCCGTTCCTCCATTCCGTGTCTACCTTGGACAAGTTAATGGTTCCAGCAATTACCTTTTTGCTCGCGCTGTAATCATATGTATCTGCAGTCCGCAGCCAATTGGCCAAAAACCTCATTTTCCGTGACGTTATTGACTGATCCTTCTCGAGTCATACAAGGCCCCGGGCATGCAAATTAAACTCAATGGCACATCTGGTTAATTATTCGCAAATCAGCGAAGAAAATACGTGTTGAAGTATCCAAGCATGAAACTCCAGACCGATTTGTAAGCAGCTGAGGATTAACAGTCATAATTGGTATGTAAACAGCAGTTATCTCCAGACATCGTCAACAGTTTCATTCTTGTCATAATTTTGCAAGAAAAAAATCAATAAAGAATGATAATTTCTGTGTAATCGGCCACCCATTGCTGCTGGTAGAACCCCCCCAGGAGGGATGTTTCCCATGGGCCGAGCGCAACCTTGCACCAGCCACACAACGTGATCCTAGACGCTTCTATCAAAATTAACTGTACACAAGACATCCTATCGCGACGATGTATCTAATTTTAAGCAAGTTAACAACATTAAAATTCCACACGAAAGCACAATTTGAATTAACCGCGCAAAAGAGAAAAATTTTCACCAATTGTAGGAAAGGAGTGGACAACCGGACAAGATCGATCGTTGCGATGTCTCGAGTGCGCCCTTAACGATCGCGAACATGACCATTATGTCCGAAGCAAATGTTTCGCCATAATCTCAACTTCTTATTCCACTGATTCTTTTGCGGATGCGCACTTGTGGCCGGCCACAGACCAGGCTTAATTTCGTCTATCGCGCATGCATTCTAATTAACCGCGAAACTCCAGTTACTGACAGATCGCGGAGTTCGAATCGGAATCGATATTCGATGGTTGGCCGCTGATCTGGTCACAATTCTACATGGTCGCGGTATAGGTGGTTGAATCGTGAGCCTGTGCTCCTGTGATAAGAACTAAGACGATCCAGTATCCAGCATCTATGGGGAGGCTTGCCCATAACGGAACGCGCACATATTACCGCAAATGATTTACATAAATTCCTCGGGGTTCTGAAGGCGCTAAGGTGATTTACTAGACACAGGAGAAGCCGCCGCGAGGCCTCCAAACGACTTTCTTCGCTTATGCGATGGTCTTATTAATTACACTAATGTTGTAAGGGTGTTACTTGGGCAGCTCTCATTAATTTAACTCCAGACTGAATGTAGTTAATCTTCACTTAAGCTCCTTAAGCTGTTTGGCCTCTTCAATTTCTCGTCGAGTTTCATCTCAGCAATGTTCCAAGATATGGCAATCACATCTGGAAGAGTCTAAAGTTTCCCCGCGATCCAGAAGCTGATCATTAAATAAGATCTATGGTACTGCACTAAAGTATTCGACAAGTATACAATTACATAATTACGACATTACGTTAATTATTAAATATGCTGTCGCTGTGTTGCAAATGTTATTCAAAAATGTCGTCGACTGAAATCAATCAAAATATCGCAGTCATCCGGATAATTCGTAATGGTGCCATTTCACATTTAAATACCCCTTCCTTTTGTAAATGTGATCCCTGCACTAGGAAACGCATCTGCTCAAATATTAGATTAGAATAAAAAATTGAATCAGACCGTTTCACTTGTTGACAGGACGAGTAGCGACGATGAAGTTGTTTGGTGTTGTTAAAAACTGCAGGGACATCGGCTGAAGTGACAATTCAAACAAAGGGATGATGCCGAAGGGTTCTTCCTCCGCTATATCATCCACATATTTCCTTGCCCGCAACTAGTCCTGATCTGGGGGTTCTTGCTCCTTCTTATTGTCAGGAATGGCGACAAATATGAGGAATGGCATATGTACAAACATCGTGGTGGTAATTGAAATGGATACTATACTATACTATACCGATGCTCTTCGGTGCTGGCAGTTATGATTAATTGGTGCAACGTTAAAGGGGGTGAGTTTTCAGGAAATCAGTCAATTATTTGAGAAGAAATATCGGAAACTACAAAACATCTAGAATTTACCAAATTAGTTTTTTTTCGTATAGTATTAAAAACAAAGTTTAATTAATGGAAAAACGGGTGGGAAGTTGCACTGTGAAAAATGTCACGACAAAACCTCGATTCCGATTACTATTGTTTTAAAACCGCCACACACACTACAATAAACATAAACTCATTTGAAATCTTTTGAACTCGTTTACTTTAGTAAGCAGCACAAGACCTAAGATTGGAATTAGAAGCAGTGCAGGAAACCATTGGTGAATATATTTCTGAAGGAGATTTGGGTTGAGGCATTTCATCAAATCATTTAGATCTTTATCGAAATCGATAAATTTAACATGGATTTCATTTTTCATGATTGTTTTCGATATTTGAACCGGTTCAATGGGAAATCTGAAACGTCAGAACGTGTATTGTTAAACAACAAATTAGTTTTAGTTGGATTGCAATGTTCAAAAGTCTTCGGTGTATAATAAAAGTCGACTGTAATAAACAATCCATAAGGAAGAGTTGCGAGTTCCTATAAAAAGACATTTTGTCTCGTTTTTGTATTTCAGTTTTCTTTTAAATTTTTTACGAATTTATTCCGTTGTTTCGGAATCCGTAAATGGAAGCCATTTCTACGAATGATGGAAGGCATTAACTAAATATTTTATTGCTATCCGTTAAAAGCGCTGACACCCATTCGCGGTTTTACTAATTCTAATGTTTCTATTAGGCGTCGAATTCGGATTTCGTCGAATGTTTGTATGTTGCCGGTCCATTTCTATCCTCCATCTTAGATTCGTCGGCATTTCTCGGACGAAGGTCAGTCAATATTATGACAACCTCTACAT
Source organism: Leptogaster cylindrica (assembly GCA_963082835.1). Lineage (NCBI taxonomy): Eukaryota > Metazoa > Arthropoda > Insecta > Diptera > Asilidae > Leptogaster > Leptogaster cylindrica. The sequence goes on along the minus strand of OY720105.1, from coordinate 19,087,532 downwards.
AATTTTTCAATCTTTTCTAGAATATCAATAGAGTTGAATAAAGTTGATAGCTTCGCAAGACATTCCGCAGCAACCATTTGGCTACCTGCCACTAATAGCGAGTCATCCCATTGCGACCGCAGACGCGGCGATGCCCGCTGAGCTTCAGGACCCGGTCGACGGTAGCAGAGGGGGAAGGGCGGCTGCAGTGAGCGGTCCACCGATATGACATCATGTCATCATGGAATTTGATTTACGGCCATATCGATCTTAATTTATATGGGAACGCGATGAATAAAATGCTCGGCGCAATGACAAAGTGAACCCAGTCACCGCGCGGTCCGCGTCTTAACAAAGGCAGCTCGCGGATTCGATGTTGACGACGAGAGATGCGGACACCGACATTTCTCGGATACCGCAGAATAGTCCCCGCCAGACATTGAGTCCTGGTTACCCAGAAAATATCCTTCAGCACGGGACTGCTTTGGTCCTAGTTTTCGCCTGCATCGCGATTAATTACCCTTAACTTTAGCCGTTCTGTGGTGGAGGTTAAGATTTTGGTATGCGGGCTTACGTGAGAAGCAGATCCAAATCCCGGGGGATGGATGGGAGGGCCAGCAATCGTAGATCTCGAAATCCATATTCACCGGCACATATCGAAAATTTTATTACTCCCCTGCCTCTAATTACAAGTTGCTGCCTTCTTTTCTAGTCACACTCAAGTTGTAGTTGCCGAGAAGAAAGTTAAGAAGCTCTCGTCCTTACTGGCATATGTGAAGCTGGGGTGGGGGCTACCAGTCGGGGGTGTGAAGGTGAAATATCGAACGAATTATATCTTCACATATCGACGGTAATGTAGTACTATACGGAACTTACTCTCTTATAATTCGCCCTGAGTGCAGTGATTTATCGCCGCACAAAAGTTTTGCTAGCGCGAAATTAATGGAAATCGCACCGAATGGATGCTGTCAGAAATATTCGAATAGGAGGCTTTAATAAATCCTGGATTAGATGCGATAAATTTCGATTAGGGCAAAACTTTACTCCAAGATCACAGGATATCTAATTAAGAATTGTAGATGCGGCGGCAATATCGAGGCAAGTTTCAGCATTAAAAAACTTACTTAAATCGTTTTCAAATTCAAAAGAATGCGTTCTCAAAATTTCAAACATTCCCTTCTTTTCAACTCTTTGCCTGGTTAAAGGTTTTTGGAGTTTTAGAGGTTTGTTTTTGTATGAACCTGGTTACCTAGACACGTTAAAAATAAAATGAAAACGTGGTCAATTCTTTGGCAATTAAATAAAACGGCGATTTGTTTTTCTTCAAATGGAACGCATTCATTTCTACACCCTTATCAAATCTTTATTTCACTGTCGGTGGGCGGAGTGACATTGCACTGAAATTTTTTTTTTTCGTCATGAAAAACGCGGCCCAAACAGTGGAGAGAATTGCACCATTAGACGTATATTTATTATCCTCTCACCTTGGCCACCGCAGTAGCCCGAGGAGAACCATAAACTATATCCGATAGGGATCTCCCCGAGCAAAAGGAACAAAACTCGGTCGTACGTTGGGGCATGCAATTTTATCCTTAGATTCGCCCATAAATACAAATTGCATAATATTTCCATTTGTCTTCCACCCCCTCACGAGGGCAGCCCATCGTAGACAGACAATCGCAATGTTTCCTGATGTTGCAGTGAGGTCCTACCGCCGCTGTCTTAACACTGTTTAATGGAATGAGTGGACGGCAGAGGATTACGGCTAATTTAAGGATTTAATCAAAGCTTACTCATCTCTCTTTTTTCCTTTTTGAACGAATTAAGGATTCGCATACACATCCGTTGGCATATCAATAACCATATCATTGTGTCGAGGTTGATGTTGAGGGGATGTGATCCTTCGAGAAGGACACGTGTCTGGATTTATTAAACCCAAATTAGTCATCCAAGGACTGTCCTAATATTATGACGCCTCAGTTATGATTTACCACGGACAGCGGGCGTGAAGGAAGCAAGGATATCCGGCACAAGCGATGACATAATCTCGTGTCAGCACCCAGGGACTCGCGTAGCCAGCTACCCGCAAAAATCGACCCCCAACCCCGGATCTAGATGTACGATAACATGTTGCAACGCTTGCAGGATAAATAGACAAAATTTGTCCTGAAGTTTTTATGCATACATTAATAGCACGGCGGGTGTTTAGTGAGGTTGTGTTTTTTTGTTAAACAGAAAATTATAGAGCAATTTTTACCAGATTATTGGCATGTAGTTTGTTGGAAAGGAATTAATAGGGTAAATAAATTATTCAGCTTGCTTTAAGAGAGCGGATTAAATTTAGGGAATTCTGAATGCCAACGATTTTTAAACGATTGTCCCATTAAATTGCAATCCGGTCTTCCAGGATTTGTGTATAAAAAGCTGCAATATATAAACTGCTTCCGCTTCGATATCGTATTTTTAGCTAATTTATATTCATTTGCAAAATTGAAGTCCTCCTGGTATTTTTCCGCGATCGTCTCTTGACATTCACTTGATGCAGTTCCACGAACATAATTGTTAGATCAGCCAGAAGCCATTCGCTGCATCTAGTTCCCCATCTCAATTCGAAGAGATCTGAAATCAGTGTACAGCGGTTGTCACAATCCGTTCACTTTGATGACATCTGGACTGGAATAAAGAGATCAAAATTTCAAACAGCAAAATGCAAATCACCATAAGCAAAAATATTTTGCTCTCATCAGGATTCACATGTCGTCGGGAATAACTGTCTCTGCACTGATTAAATATTGCATTTTGCATAAACACAACTGTTTCATCCTATTCAAGTGAAATGCGCTGATTGAAACCAATGCATGAATTGAACAGTGACGGGGAGAGAAGATCGATCCGATCGAGCTAAGTGATCGGTTTATGGCCGACATAGTTGCGGTCATGCCCATCGGCCGAATCTGACAGTGGAAGATGATGGGAGACAGTTAAAGACCGAGGAGCGATTGTTTTTAAAAATCTGGGCACGAGGTGCATTAACACCATTTATCAACATATCGCGACGCGCATGCGCACTTTTAATATGTTGACGACTTGACGAGCTCGCGGGGATTTGCACGACCTGGATTATTAGGCTGGCGTATCATTTCGCAGAAGCGACCATTTCGTATTTCACTGATGGCGAATTCCATTGAACTGAAAATAAATTTTCACGAATAATAGTCAACCAGTATTTCTGGAGCGTTTTGGGGCCGTCGCCTTGCGTGGATCATTCTCAACACAAGTGCATATAACTGTCATGTTTTGCAGGCATAAATTACAATTATGCTGGGGAGACGCGTAAGTGTGCATACAAGACGCCGCTGCTGCACTGCGAACGACGCGGCATCGATCTGGCTGAGAGCATGCGGCTGATGGCCGCAGAGCTCCAGTTTGGGTCCGTGATGACAGTATAAAGGCCGTCCGCAATGACCTTGGGTGTAATGCCCCCTTTGTTTTTGCGTCAATTTTCCAGTTATTTATGATTCGCATACAATGCCTACTGGTGACGCGATTTGCGCCACAAGATACCAAGGCACGTATCGTCAACATTTGACCGTTATTTGATTTTATTGCAATGGCGTTTTGGATTTTGGAGAGTTGCATTCCGGTGTACGATGAAAACATGAGATGCGATAAAAGTGGGCGAAATTTAGACGGTTAAAACGACGACATTATTCATTCGAACCGAAATCCATGTACCGATAATAATCGTGCTAAAAATACATCGCATTGGATGCTTTCTTTTCACGAGTTATAGGAGCACCTTGCGATGGAAACGTCCCCGGGACAGAGAGGCGCAGATAAGAGATATTGTCGGCTGCAGTGCAGTCGGTGATGGTACAGGATTTCAGTGCAGCTGAAATTGATTGATAGACTGAGGAAAAGGAAAGGGGTTTAAAGAATATTAACAACCCAACCACCGGTTTTGAAGTCAATATCGCAGTTTATATATCGTAAAAATCTTTTGTTCACATCCTTAATTAAAACTCAATGGCACCAGGAGCTATGTACTAGTAATCAATGGCATTTTCTTTGAGAGCGTGACCCTACCGTAACTGGGCTCCGAAACCCGTTCGCTACTTAATCGGTAACTCTGTTATCTCCTCTAGGGAAATTTGTAAATTTCACTTCATATGAACCGATATCAAGATCATATTGATAGATAGCGCGGTCGTGGCAACAGCAGCTGGACCGCGTCAGGAAAACCGCAGCCAAAGTCGAGTTACTGATGTCAAATCTCTGAAACGGACGCTTACGGCTAACGACAGTTGTAATTCACAAAAGAGTTACGACAATCGAGACTGATGAAGGAACCAACAACGTTTGATGGAAATAAATTAAGTCTAGTGCAACACTTTCCACCGGTCTCCACACAAATGAACACACACACACACACCACCGCAAATCGTGACTAATTACAGAAATTAAAACACTGTAATTAATTATGTATCTGTTGCTGATACCTTTATATTTGTATCCTAGTTGCACCTTTCTTTGCAACCGGCGACGGTTTCCAGCGTCCCGCTGTCTCCGGTACCCCCCGCTGGCCGTTGCATCCAATAGTTGTCGGCGGCAACGGAAATTCGGCAGCATCCGGATGCATTGCAAATATGACATCATTAAGCCCTGCCCAGGATATCAATCCAGCGTCCAATTGCAGCCCTTTATCTTCCGGCAAGAACAATGAAATCCATTTAAAGTAAATTGTGACGTTTTATTAAAATTGCAACAATGACACTTTCCTATAAATTCGAATAGTCATACGACGGCATAATGGCCGAGCCGGGACACAGATGGGCAATGGTCAGGACATCGCATTCGGTCGTCCATTTGGATTTCGCCGTTGACTGGTGCTACCGAGGGGTGAACACAATTTTTCAAAAGATGCATTCGCTCGCATAAATAAAACCCAATTTCATATATGAGCCGTCAATTAAAGCGTTTACAGTCATAAATTATTTTCATTTATTTAACGATGTCATATTGGAAATCATTGTATTTATAAAGGGGTCGGAATAGAACGGAATAGAACACTTCACATTTCAGGGAATTTCTTTATATTGCAGAAATTATTTCAAGTATTCTGGTGAACGATTACAAACTATACGGACTTCTATTTATCTGATAAAATAATAAAGAGTGACGTGCACAATATTTTTAATTGACGTTGCATTTTTATTTTGTATCTAAGTTTTACAACACCAGTTCAAATAAAAACTCTATTAAACATAAAGTTGGTTAGGTCTTACAATGTAGCGTTTTAGTTCACTCAACTATACATTTTGTTATTTAATAACTGGAAATATAAGTATTTCAGAAATGGATGTCATAAACATTGCATAGAGCTCTCATCGCTTTATTGGTTTCCATTTCACGTGAGTTCATTCAATTCTGTGGCATTTCGAACATAAAATGAACTGGCTACCGTAACGAAAACATTGGATAAAACGTGGAATTTGCATACAGCAGAAGTCATTTCCTCAATTCGACGGTCAAATGAAGTTATGGATGCAATGCACAAATGCGCATTGCCCACGACTAAACTGCTCCATATTACCCCATACAAATATTTTACCTCATAACTCGTCATAACACGGGCAAATAAAAATATTTCCGGTTGCCCACATGTCGGGCATCGTGCTCGGAAAACATAAAATCGAAAGATGACAGAAAAACAGGTGTGTCCTCGCCCGATTTCCAGCCATAGTTTGTTGTTTAGCATTTGAACAAAACACGTCTTCCCGCTCGTAAATAAGCGAACCGGGCGCTGCCTGGCAGTTTTTTATTCAAAAGACGAAGAAATCATATCAGCGTGACGTGGGTCATAACTTCCTCCAAATATGACAAAAATGGTCAATAATTGAACAATGGGCACTTATCGATGGAGCGGGCTCCGGAGAGCGGTGGAACATCACTTACTAATATTTTGACAGGCATCAAGTGAAGTTATTTGCATATTCGGAGCATAAAAAATGTCCGGCAACGAAGGAGTTGCTTTTCTGCCGTGTGGTGCCTGTCCCATATTTTTTCCATCCTCTGTTCGTGTTGCATAGCCCCGACTTAATGTTATTTATGGGTTTATAATGTCTATGATGGGAGCTCGATTTTGGTCAGTCCTCCCCTGGATCGGCTTCGAGGAAGTGTGGCCCACGAATTTTTAGGGTAGACTTAGAGAATCCCATAAATAATATCGGTTCAATGCGTGGGGCTATTACTGCCCACATGCGGACCAATTATTCAAAGTTTGATCCATTTATTCAGGCAGAAGTGTACGGTTTTCTGATGTTGGGGTTCTGGGGCTGATGAGGACCATCGTCCATCGCCCTAATCCTGTTTTCTCGCCCCGAGTCAGTGGGGTCAAATGCTGCCGCGGTGCATACTCGATTAACGGCAGTGGCATGCCAGTGGTTGTTGGTCATTTCTGGTAATGAGCTCAATGTAATTTTCTCCGAACTAATGATCATTACACCTTTAATGAACAATTTAAGATGCGAATATTCCCCAAGGACAGCATTTCGAGTGCTTAGGATAGCAGGATAGTGCTCACGTGAACGTACAGATGGACATTAAGAACATCGCACTGACACTAATGAAAAATTATCTACTCTATTTTCCATGATAGAGAAGGGCTTAAATTCGATCAATAATACAGAAAATGTTTAACTATTCAGTTGAGGTTTTAGTAACGTTTATTACAGGTAAATGCAATAAATAGAAACTATCCCAAAAAATACGAGTACTTTCAAAAATGGGTGGTCAAATTTAAAAAAAAACTTGATTGAGAAACTGAAAATAAATTGAAAAATAATCTTATTTTCAATAAATCCAACCAAAACTTCGACAATATAATAAATGTCTACAGTCTCATAAATTTACCGATTGCAGGTTCACAAACATTTTTATTCCGCTCCACGCTCCAAATCTCCTTCAAAGGATTTGTGTCATTCGGAGTCTGCAGTAATATTCATTCTCCGCGTTTGGAACAAATGCACGAAAATTGCATTCGTCAGTTTTCAAAAAAAATTCCCTATGACAAAAGTTGGTGTGCGAAAATCTTTGGAGTGGAACTTTCCATCGAGTTGCCAGGGAGAATCTTCTAAGGGAAAGTTTTTGACCATCCCCAACGCCATCCTTTAATTTAACGGTAACATGCTTCCTTGCTTTTAATGTGGCTTTCCCGGGACAAACTGGAAAAACTTTCGAGACACGTAACACACCTTTCTTTGTGAAGATGGGCCCAAGATGAAGAAGGAGATTTTATTTTCCGGGAACGTTCGAGTCACACCGCATCCTGCACAGATATCCGGAACGGTGCCGTGTAAGGGATTCTGGTGCTGCTGGCTCCTGTGGGATAGAAATATTTTTATCTCAATCTATTAAAATTTTTGCTTATCAAGCACTTTGTCTTCAAAAACTTCCATCGACGTCTTGTTTGTGCGCGTTAGAGTAAATGGCACAGGACATCGGGGATCCTGTCTGACTGCTAAGGGTACATAAGATGCGAAGGACTCCCGTATCCGATTTTGGGAAAAGCGTTGATGGCATTTGCCAGTCGAATTTCTTTTTATTTATCCACTCGGTTATCTTTTTCGTTTTATGAATTTTATATGAAGTACCACAGGACAACGAGTAGATACTCCTGTAGTCGTCTCTTTTATGGCCGATATGAGTTTCTGTGTGGTCCATGGAGCCCGAGGCGGGGGCGTCCACCCTGTCGATTAAGTGCGAGGCTAGAAGTCCATTTCACAGAGTGGTATATTTTCATAAACGAAATGGACTGCAAGACCATTACCATAAAGAAATCTAGGACAATGGTGAGATATACGTGTTGTATGAAATATATGTGCGAGAGTGGAGGGGGGATGTGTGTAGAAATCCATATCGTTGGATATTATGCGTTCTGTTATTTGGTGCGATGTACTTTTTGTGATTTTTCCCAAAGGACTCGCAAAACCATTCCGACATGATACGTTTACAAGATTCGTAACTTTTGCGGTTTCGTGACTGTGATTTGTTGAAGAATTCTTTTGGGCAAAGTCGTTTCAGGGAATAGCCGAAAACCTAATAAATTTTATCACTATTGATTTTCGGTAACAAACTTTATTGCATGCAACTACGTGCAGCCGTTCTCTTTTCGCAGCAATATTGTTGTCTATATTACAGTTCTATGCAGGATATTAATAAAAAAAAAAAAAAAAAAAAAAAAAAAAAAAAAAAAAAAAAAAATGAAATCAAACAAGATCATAAAGGGATGCTTTGTTGTGCATTTTCTAGTTTTGTTTTATGTTTCCACCAAGCAAGAGTCTTTTGTTATTACAATGTATAACAAAATATGAGCAGTACTTTCACGCTGAATGAAATGGAATCTTGATGATCATCGACTTGAGCTTTTTAATACGATTATTTCCCCCGTTTCCTGCTCCACCCATAAAAGCCACTTCCTTTGAGAATGGATGTGAGTCTTTTCCTGCAATAAACAAATCTAAATCAACTGTGCTCCTTTGAGAGGCGGCGAGTGCATCTCATCATCTGCGAACGCACTTTATCAAGCGAACAGCTCTCATCCTTCGGTATCAATCTGCGCGATACGATTTTTCTCGGTCGGTCTGTGTTATTATTTACAAATTTACGGAGGCAAACATCGCCGCACTGACAGTGGAATGGAACAATTTCCGACTTAATGGTCTAATTAACGATATGATTTCAGGATTAAGATAACCAGGTGGCGGGCGCGGCCATAAATCAATGTATTCATATTTTATGTGTTTATCGTTTATGAACGAAAACAGACGAAACAGCTGTAAACAGATCGCTCTGACAGTCGGGCATCCCCCGGCCGCCTCCGATCTAGGTCTAGATCATACTAATCTCGAGGCCCATGTTTACACGTTCTGTCTGCACGTCTTTCCGTTTGATGTAGAGGCGGATAACACTACCCAGAGTGGCGTGACGGAGCCGGGTTGAAGCGATCCGGGGCGGGGTGAACCCGGACGCATAAAAATAACACACGAAAAATGATTCGATGAAACTGTTAATGCCGAAATGATGAAATGACGGGCTGTCAGATTTGAGGCTGGGGTGCATGAGGATCACGCTTCCTGGACGGATGAACCCTATCCTCGGCTGGGAGTTTGGTCTCATCAGTGTCTTTCTCCTTGTACGAACCCTTATGACACGGAAAATGATTAATTAACAACTGAGATGGCTTCATTTGGAACCGAGAGTTGACCTAAGTCAATCAATTTGTTTCGAGATCTCACATCATTTGTCATAAACGGAGGGGGTGAAGTTAATGTTGTTTACTCGAAGCAATCGGAATGTTTAATTGAATTCATTTCCGAAACACATGTGAATTTATTCGGTAAAGATTTTTTGTTAAATTGTGCATAAAACATGTTAATTTCATAATTACAAAAATTAGAATATCGATTTGTAATTTCCAAGAATCTCAGACTATTTTGGAAACAAAAAGTTCAAAACATAATAAAAATTAAATGCCTCTTTTGTGCACAACAATTGTGCTACCGAGAAACAACATCTTAACAATTGACAAGGAGTAAGGACCCGCCAGCTTCCTTGCAAGGCGAAAGATCATTTCGATTTGATTACTCCTCATTCTGGAGATTCTTGGCAAGTGCACATTTGGTCTGTTTCTGCTCTCGGTGCGATGCCTTTCAAATCACACAATTTCTCAACTGAAATCCGATATCCTTCATACCTTATTGGACCATATTTCATCATAATAGAATTTTATGATGCCGTAATGGATTTTTATGGACTGGACTTTGCCACAACATATGAGGGTCGTACGACTTTTATGCTCTTACTTTCCAATGGTATTTTTCGCTTACGTCTGCCAGTCGATGCTCCCCTCCGAGGGGTCTATTAGGCCATAAGTCATTTTCAGAAGCAAGAAATATCACGTAAGATATTTGTTCCCGGTGCGCTTCAGGCCACAACTGATAAAGAATGGCTAATAAAAGTGAAATTATGGCAAATTAATAATTCACTGGATGTGCGCACGAATATTGTCTCGCGGTTGATGTTCGTCAGCCCTTTATTCATAAACGTTTCTCGTTAACCGAGCTGTAAGTAACGAATCCTGGGATATTGGGCCTCAAGCCCTTAAACTTATCTCGTCCTGAAAATTACGGGGTCATAGCTTAAGGTTTATTGGTTCATCCCTCGCACCCAGCCAAGGGTAACGTGTAAAAAGGACTAATTTTTAACGTGTGTACAAAAGAAAAAGTGTGTGTGATAAGTTCTTAATACAATATCTGACAATGTACCACAGAACCCGAAAGCCCCTTGGTTTATTCGGATGACGCTATAGTAAATTCTGGGCCCAGAAACTTTGAATAGGTATCCTGTTAAGTTAATCGAAACTGCTCTAAGAAACACCTCAGCCCCAGACAAATTTTCTTGACCATTAGAGCAAGCGGAAAGGGCGCCAAAGCATGTAACCGGTAAATTAAGGCGAAGGATAAAGTTTAATTGGGAAAATCTTTCCCGCTGCAGACATTCAACTAACGACAATGTTATTGTGCTGGCGAGATTCACTACTCTTCGGTAGTTTGGGGTTCGATTTTATGTTCCTTAGGTCAATTAGCTGACGATGCAATCGCGATTGTTTTCTTTAGTATCTGCTGAATTTAACTAAAAAAAAGGACAAACAAATATTCAAGAGAAATGTTATGATAATAGAAAATTGCTAAATGGATCAAAAAATTGCTGGCAATTTGCTTTTTCAGGCGGAACCAGCGCTTTTTTGTAGATAAGGATAACTGCCAGCATCCAAGCAGATGAGTAGATGACAACAAAGTTCGTCCAGTTCAACCCTTTTCAGTAAAAGGAAAATGTTTTGGAACGGCGGACATATTTAATATGCAAAATTTGAACCCCCTACTTTTGGGTAATTTTTCGGACCATTAATTTCCATTCAATATTTTCAGTCAGCTTTAACTTTGTTTTTATAAAGTTGCCCTTTCGTGTGTTCATGGATTAGTTATTCATATAATAAACTTGATCACAGGAAATATTTGGGATTATTATTGGGAACAAATGTTATTTTGTTGACTTACTAACCATCGAATAACATAATTTTGTTTTCAGAAAAAATTGATGAAATTGAAAATTTTTTAGAATGTTTCTTTTTATTCCTTTTTAATTCAAGAAAATCGTTGATTATTGTTTTACATGATTCATGAAGGTGAATGTTATTGAAGTATCAATCTTATTCATTACATTAATTATATTAATTGAAGTTGTTAATTTTTCCCTGGAATTAGCATAACAACTTCTCGAATAAAACATCTTCACCATAACTCATTGTAAATTTAATCAGAAGTAATTTTATCATTGTCGTATTTTTCCGCAATGTTGATTTGTTTGAGGCCATTCAAAACTATCACGGTACAACTGCAAATGTTCAATCAATTTTGCAAATTTTATACAAATTATGCACATATGCAATCGCGTGAAAGTCGCGTATTTGCCATGGACCTAGTTCGACTGCGCCTTGCGTTCAGGATCCGCGGCACACCGCAGAGAGTCTACAATGAAATGATGCTATGTTCCACTTGTAGGCAATCGCGCTGCTAAATATTCGCAAAACATATTTCAGTTTTTATGTTTATATACCGTACGTGAATATAAATTATGTGATTGCGTTCAGCTTCTCGTCATATTCTCCATTTTTCCCAACCTACATTCACTTTGTGGCATATCAATGTGCATCACGTATTGACCGTGTGTAATCCTTTCTCGGACAATTGGTCGGTTCTTTTGTGGTGTGGTACTTGTGCTGGAGGTAGGCTGCACTAACTGCTGATGACACGATAATATCTTCCGGTTATAAAATGCCGAAATTAAATCGTCGAAATTGCCGAGTTACATGCTCACGAAATGCGTTCACATAAATTAGTTGAAGGGAAACAATTTCCAAATATTACTCCATAAGAATACCAAATTTTGCCATAATCCCATCAAAATGTCGAGCGTGATCGAAATTTTTAATAAAGCAATCTAAGCGCAGTTGGGTCTTTTAAAAGTCACAATTCTTTACAGATGAGAAAATTTTTAGTCGCATGTACTCATGAAAAGTGGTGAATGGTGGCCACTGAACATAACTTTGTTTTAAATGATCACGCCGTTGTTGCTGTTTGTTTTCAATTAGTATTGTGAGCACAAACAAGCAGCATTAATGATTTTATTGGTCATAATATTTTTGGTGCCTCTCGTTCACTCGACGAAGCCAGCGATTGTTGTTGATCCACTAGAAATAACATTTTATGTGAAAAAACAGAAGGATGTATTTAAGTGAATTAATGAACATTTTTAATAATATGGTTCTTAAAATTAATGATTTTAATGTTTTGCAGAATTTTAAAATATTCACGGCACTCTACAAACATTTCGAGCTATTCCTACCAGGATCTCTGAAATATAAAAAATGATCCACAATTTAATTAATATTTTTATATGTCGGTACAAAAAATCAGATAAAGAAATAAGTACCTACTTAAGAAAACGGTGCAATTTTGTTCGACGACACGGTTTTTTGTTTCTGTTAAACTAGTTAAATTTTTATTACAACTTTCAGTACAAACGAATGCTTTTAGTTAAGATTTTATTTGTTGTTTTAGTTTTTCACATCCGTAATGATGTCACAGCAGTTTAGTATTGAGAAACAAAGTACAATATGAGATTCGAGTGCAAAGCAATTGCGGAAGACATCAAACCGCGCAGGTCGCGATTATTTAATTCTAGGCACATGCGCCGTCGCTACTGTGCGCCGTTTGCTACCGTTGCTCGCGGGCAAATGAATGTTTAAGGAAAGTTCGTGCCAAAACGCGATGTTTTGGCCTTTTTCTCAAGTTGGGGAAAAAATCCGCGATAATCGCACATTTATGAATATCGCCGCCCGCGCAGGCCGCTAAAGTGTTGCCAAATTGTGAGCCTGACAGGCACGAAGCTCCTCTGGAATTGGGGGCATTCACATAATTCTCGCGTTTTGTCTCAATGGTGAATTTGTAAGTAGCTCATTTGACTCTTGATGGACAGATTTAGTTTATAGATGTCTGCATTTGGGCACTTTGAGATTTTTACGCAACTCCAGAAAAAATCCAGAGATGTAATAAAAATTTTTGCTCAAAAACGTGATCGATTTACAAAAGTGTCATGGTCTCATGGGAAAATATGCCCAGTGTCCTGTCACCTTCGAGAACTTCCGGCTTGTTTCGCGAAGGATTTGTAATCGACTGGGATCCTTAACCTGATACCTCCTCCTTGCCGCCGCTGCTCCTAATTAATTTATGTTCATTGAGTGAATTCTTAATTCCGTTGTCATGTCTTGGCAGCCACGACATTCTGTGAGTACTCCGAGAGAATGCAGCCGGAGCGAGTGCACTACAAGTGACACTGCACTATCACAAAATCCGCGGATGTTGGTGCTGTTGTTGAACTTATTAATGGCCTCATAAACCATTGACGAACAGATTGGCACTTAAGATCTTTCTTAAGCCTCCTAAAGGTGTGTTCGGTGTGCATGTGTTTGTTAATTTTAAGGGACTTGATAACAACGACTAGAGGTGCCCGAACAGGAGAGATTCATTCGCGGCTCTGGCGAGGTCAACGAGTCGAAGACAAGGAAGCGATCCCATCCTTTTTGGTTGCCGTAAATTTGCCCCTCATTACCGCAACCGGTGTCCCCTATGTTATCAATAAGTTATGGAATCGAAATCCAAAAGATTTGTGCATGCGTGATTTAGGCCTTACGCGATCGCCACAGGCTGCGATCGTACAACTACGCATCGTGGTCAGAAGGATCTCGTACAACGTGAAATAAGGGGACATGGTAGCCATACTTTCCTCCATTTTTATGGCGATTTGATAAGAAAAAGAAATGAATTTATCACCGATCTACGCGGCGAAGGTGATCATGGTTGGGCTCGGTTACTACGAACTGGTTTCATCTGAGAACACATCATAATTTTAGATCTGACGTTGCTAAGGTGAACCATATTAAATCAAGGATTTTTTTAAGTTGTGAATTTACGAAAAAGACATTTTTGTTATTAAAGTTAATTTTCAGTGAATTTCAAAGTAGTCCTAAACTTCCTACTTAAATCCCTAACCACAGTTTTTGTAATTCAAGAAAAATGAAATATCACACCATATCTTAAAAAGAATTCCAAAGAAATCCGTCAGAAAAAACTGTTATATCAAAAATTGCCCCAGATGCGCTGTAAACGCACCCATTACTTATCTAATTATCCGCATCTAAGCTAAAATCGAGGCTAAAAACGTTATCTCTCTCCCAGAATTGTTCCCTGGATTTATATCGTTCGTTATTTGGAATTTTTAAATTGTAATTTCTTTTTGCTCGTCCAAAATATCTTTGAACTCTCCGAGTCTGTTCCCTTTAGCCCTGCAGACAAAGATTCCAATAATTCGGGAGACAGGCCCGTGATACGTAAGGAAATATTTGGATGACGGCCGAGATAAATCAAACTGTCACCAGCTCCTTCTGCAACTGCTTTATAGTGCCATTGTGCTTATTTTTCCCTATTTTACATACGAGCGTACATATGTATGTGTAATGTGTATGCAAAATCTGATTGAATGAAAGATGAATGTATCTCGATCGAAAAGTTCGCTACTGTCTCGGGGACTGAATGCACTCTGCACTCGGGTTGGATGGTCTTTTTTTCAACTAGCGTCCCTCACATCCGCTAATAGTTTTGTATTACAAATTATGAAAGCATTCCCGCATGAACGCGACGGCGCGGCGCGGCGGCGGTGCACTGATGAAAATGATTTATGGCACCGCGGTCACATCGCGGATTATATAATAATCGCCTATGGAGGCAAGAACGAAACATTAAATTACGAGAATAATTATGGACAGTGTTTGACTTAAAAATGCTGCTGTGTCCATATATACAACCCGTTGACATTTATGGAAAAGCATTTTTCATCATTCATGCGCCTTGTGTCGGTGCCGAGGGTAGTTGCGAGTTTCGTCGCCTGCGTGTTTATGCGAGATTCGAGGAAAAATTGCAATGACTCTGATCATGTGGAATATTATTAATTTATGAGTGTTCATTTACAAAAATATTGCCGTCATGCAATTTCTAGATATGCAAGATGTGGAAACGTGACACGGTGATATTGGTATTAAAATGCTCGCACGCAAGTCCATATACCTTTGGGAATTACCAAGTAAACGAAACGAATGTCAATAACAACTGATGCTATCTACTTGATGGAGCGAATGCAAGATCAATGTTCAGTAAATGTTCGCAACTAGTTTCAATTTTTCTAGAATTTCCATCACCTTTCCCCTGTGATTTTACATAATTGTTGAAGCACAGCATCAACCCTGATCGTTTTCAGTTCAATCGGCGTTCAATGAATTTTAGAGAAACAAGAAACTTTTACGGCTGACGGTTTAGGTATTTAATGGAAAATTCCAAATCTAAAAAAAGCAACAAGAGAAGTCATTATTATAGAGCAAAAAGGAATTTGTCTCAATTTTCAGTTATAAAATTTTAACTGCGGCCACCCAAAAAAAAAAATGTACTCCAGTGCACTAAAACTAATACGACACTATTACGTTTCTTTGAAGACACCTTTGAATCTTGTAAGAACTTAAAATGACACATGCGAGAAAAATTCAAGTGCCATAGACTCCGATAAGCTTTACGATTAATTCATTTAGTGGCGCGAGAATTCAAAAAGACGATTCTAGATATATTGATGAAGTTGGGAAACTCTTTGGAACTGTGTTACCTTTCAAAGTACACTGGAGACAAATGACCATAAAATCCTCATAAAAATTATCTTAATGGCAGAAAGAAAAATATTCGAGGACCCTCATAAATAATTACTGACCTGAACACAAACATATATTTTTTTGTCTATATTTTGAAATTTTTTATTTTTGGGGAAACGCACACACAAGTAATAAGAGCCGCAACAGAGAAACACATGAAGTGATTAGATTAGACAAACAAATGTTGCATCTCTGGAGTTGATGTTGCCGTAAATAATGACCACTAAGAACAAGGTTGCCATTCAAAAAGTACAGGGACAATAGTGCACAGGTACGAGAAGGACAATGGATGAAATAAATCGGGAGAAAAAAGAAAACCAACAGCATAGAAGGACATTTGAAACTTTGCTCTGTCAAGACGAAAAGTCCGTACCTTAAGTTGCTAGATAAGTGAAATCTCCGGTTCTGGATCACTTACTTCCTTATCGCGCTGCTCGCAACAAGTACTAATTAGCTGAATATGCGCAACAATGAAGCGCCACTTGCAGGCATACCTCCGGTGCAACAGACATCACCTTCTTGCATCTGTGCAGCGGCGGCAGCAGCAGCGGCAGGATAATTCCATGGCGGACTTTTTGCCTTCGTTGTCAACTGTTCACGTCTCAACTTTAACACCAGTTGTGCGAGAAATAACAACACGATCGCCACAAATAACAAACTATTAAGCGACAATTATGTAAATCCACAGCCCCGGCGTCTTGCCCCACCGAATGTGCTATGCACGGCAAATAGACAAAAACGCTAAGAGTACAAAATTAGCCGATTGAGACTTGTAAGATGGACAGAAACAAACAGCTTGGACAAACCTTACTACGCGGAGTCTAAAGGGCGAAATTCATCCGGCGAGAGACAAGACAATCGCCTTCCCAAGGAATAACGTGTGATTTTCTATAAAGGCTAAATGAGGGAAGGGGGGCGACTGAATTTGCCCACCAGTAGCCGGTCGAAGTGCAAAAAGAGCATGACATTGGCGAGAAGAGATTATCTTTTTTAAATTTTTTTTTGTTCTTGGGGCTCCAAAGATCAAAAATTTTTTGAAAAAAGTCCTGAGAAGGGTGCACAAGCACATCCCAAGGAGCTGCGCACTGTACAAAGTAAACGGCGATCGCCTTCGACAAGACCTTGCCAAAGCCACCGGTGTTGACTCAAGCAGCCCATGAGTGATAAAGACGCCCTCAGCCCTGCTCAGGTAGCGTTCCTCTCTGTCTGGTGATCGTGCTGATCGTTTTCGGTTCAGTCTTGTACTCTACCTTTTGGACATGAAGAAAAATTCTTACAAGTCAAGAAGTTTTCTGGCTGGCATCTTTGGGGCGACAACGAAGGGCTCCGGCAACAACATATTGCGCCATCAAGACGACATTATGGCGGCGAATTTGAAAATTAACTACAGCAAATGAATTTCTTTGAAAGGATTGTAAAAATGAGCAAATGGAAAAAAGAACGTCCACCACAGAATGGACAAACAAGACCAGCACGAGCGGGGTAAATGAATGGCGAGGCGATTGCCGCACACAGTCCGATCGTGGGAGTTGTGTGCATCGTTCTTATATATTTCTTCTCAGGAATTAATTTTTCAATATGTTCCTGCGGTTATCCCCCGCCATGATCGAACCTTCAACAATCTTCGATCCATGCAAATCCGATATCGTAGATTCAGCCTTTATTATTGGCTGCGTTTACGAGGTGATCTTCAGCCCTCCGCTGAATGTCTTTGGCTTCTGTTGTGACTGCTGTCGATGTCCACGTTGTTGTCACGGCAACCAAAGCATTTTAATTGGCGATTTATAGATTTAATTACGTATGCAGGGACATCGAATCCGTGATGCTTAATAGTGGCGACAATTGGACAACTGGGAGATCGATATGACCGCAGTTTTTAGCGATCGAAGAATCACACATCTATACTTGATCGCGACACAGATGGGCTTAGTCGAGACAAACGTCATTTTTTAATGGAAATTGTATTTAAGCCGTTTCCATTGATGTAAAACAAGATAACATTGCGCATATTTAGATCACAACTTTATGGACACCCGGTTATGTCAGATACAGCATTATGTTCACGGACTAAGATTCCAGCCAGACCGAGGAGGCCTTATTTGACTGCAGTACGTTCGCTGATCTTGTAATTAATTCCTAATGTCACAAGCATGGTTTTTACATACGGTTGCTTATTAAAACAGCCAACATGGACATTGCAATCAACATTAAAAAAATTATTCAGATCGATTTACGCAGAGTTGTGATCGATATCGACAAGAATTTTCAAAGCGTGCCAATATTACTTAATAGTAGACTACGCGAGACCTTTTCAGACAATATCCACAGGCGTATTTGGGCAATTGCAGTTTTCTGCACAGGGAAAATCTCATATTTTAGGGGGATTGCGGGGAATTTCAATTAATGAGGTTGTCAACTTTTTACTTTCTGAGTATTTCATGCGCAAACGCTTTAATATTATACAGCTGTCGTTTTTAATATAAAATTGCAATATGGATCCAGTTTTCAGTCAACACTACTTTGATTTTATTTAAAAAAAAATACTTCCTTTTATCTTGACACTGGGAATTCGTGAATAAAAATTATTTCTAAAAAAACTGACATTTTGACTGTTGCGATGAAGAGGTGCCAGAACAAATCTACGAAAAGTCGTCGCCTTGTCACGCATTCATCCTTGGCTAAAGAGGAAATCTCCGCCTTTCTTATATGAAGCACGTGTTTGCATTTTGTAGCAAAGCAATTATTTTTCTTTTATAGGGGAAAATCCCACAGTAACTTCTAATTGAATTTATGTTCACGTAGGATTTTCACCTCTCCGTAAACATTCCAGCGGAGGTGCGAGTTAATTGTTTCCCGAACGTGAGAATTATAAGTATTGAATTCGATCATAATTTCTACTTTGACACAGAAGTTCCTCAAAGTCGGGACGAGAGGCCAGGGCACAGCACAGATCATAAGTTACAACATCAAATATGCGACAAGCAATTATGGTTCCCGCGATGATTAAAATACAATGACATCCCATAAATTGGAGTCTCATTCATAGAATTTCAATTTTATTGGTCGCCTAATCAGGAATGAAACCGAGATAAGGCGCCACATTACTCACTGGGTTCCAATAATCCCGAAAATAATTAATAATTGAACTTCGGCTTGCATCGTGTTTATTATCTGAAATTACTCTCTAATCGTTAAAATCTTATGCAGCATTCGAAGGGTATCGAAAATAATCGCGAATCGGTACAATAATGCTTCGTTATTCAAACGTTTTTTTTTTTATAAATTTTTGATATGATTCATTTGACGAATTCTGCTAATTAAATCAGTTGAACATTGCTGACTACTCGTATGAATTTTCGAAATGAGATAAAATTAATTTGTGTAATAAATTTTCTGCCCCGCTGCGCCGCGACCGTTTTACCGTGAGGCCCACACCACGGGCCTCAGGAAATGCCCGGGAACGATGTGGGTTTTATTATGACAGATCGAGTTTTGTCATTAATGTCACCGCACCATTATTCCTTTTTCTGTTTTTGGTAGTTTCGTTGTTTTATTTTTGACGAATTTCGAACTGTTTGCAATCATTAAAATGTCACTATGAAATACAACCGCCTGAAAAGGATACTTAAAAAGCAGCAAAACATTGACCAGGGACATTCAACTAAGTGAATATCAACCCTAAACTGCACTTACGCATTTTTAAATAATTTGTATTGCTCCCTTCTCTACCACTGAAGGAATTTCATAAAAATCCATAATCCAGTGCTGGATATACCCCAATTTCGATAGGAACTTTCAGTTGGGGAGTCCTTAAATGCGAACACATCAGCGAAGTGGAATGATGAAGCGAGAATCTCTGTCCTTAAAAAATGGCTTCATATGTGAAGAAGACGTTTTATTACTGAGGAAAATGTAAGGCCATTTGTTTCCATTATTTTTAATATATCTATGAGAGGTAATCTGATAGCCGCGTGATAAACGAGGAAGCTTTCAGGAATATCAAAAGTAATAGATTTTTATATGTGTGCATTTGGCCCAGCACTTTCGTGTTGCAAGACAGGACGAGGGTGGACTCTGGCCAGTTATAGTAATATGAAGATGGGACTTTGGTGAAGGTTTGCTGAAATAGAGTTATGATCCTTGTCTCAGTGGTTATTATCTCTTTTGACAGGGAGTCAAGAACGCAACAGATTTGTGTTTGTTAAGGAAGGATTTTTGAAGTAAGGAAAAACTTTTCATATTTCAAAAAAAAAATTGCAATAAAAAAATATATATTTGCATATATATTACTTACCTATTATTGTTTTTATTCCTCTAACTGATTTGAAGAATCGAACCTTCCAATTTGAAAAATGTACATCCTGAGAAATCCCTTTTAATATAAAAAAGGATTTTAATCAGCAAGTATCATTCCCCGCGTTGAATTTCCATAACATTTAAAGTAGCTTTCTTTTGCCTACCAACGGTCCCTAAGAAAAAAGGAAGTATAACCTCGTCGCTGTTGACATATCGGATTACAATAATTATCTTCTTAATTAACCCTTTAGTGCACTTTCTAGTCTTTCGCCTTCTGCTGGTATCTTCTTCCGCTTCGGTTGTCGTTTTCTCAGTTGTGTCTGACTGAAATTTTTCTGTGAATTCGGCCGTGAATTCTTAAGCTTTTGCCAGATAAATATCGTTTACAGATTAAAAATCCCCTCATCGCTCTTTCAACCCTTTTACATTGGGGAGCATGCCACCTTTCACCAGGACGACCTTCATCGCGACTCCTTTCACCAGAGCCCACAGGGTGAGAAATATTATATCCAATAATCCTAATGTAATATATTTTTTAAAAGAAACTGGTTAGCAAACGTCTAGGATGACACGTGCGTAATTATTTAGTTCTTCAGAGGGGATCCCACGAGGAAAATTTGCTCTAGGAAAACAACCCGCGGACAGCCGCCACGTAAAGAAAGTAACTCAACCCAACCCAATCAGTTGTGGCACTTGAACTATACTTCTATCGGGGCTGGAGTGTCGTGCCACCGATGAAAATCAATTAGTGTAGAGCTCGATGGAAAAACGCGTTAAATTAAGTGATTTCGCAAATAGTGGGAACCTGTTGTGGCGCAAACAAACACATGGAGCATTGGAGCTTGTGTGTGACATTGAAAATTGCACCTGTTACGCTCCCGCCGAATGGAACGGACAACACGATAAATGACAGTCGAGTCCGGAAATCAATGAAATTTTCAATTTTAATGAAACACAAAACTAAATTTCATAGCAAAACATAAAATCGCTTCCTCCAATTGACCGTAAAATACGCTTCCATTGAGAGTGCTCACTCAGCGGTAACAAGAGCTCAATTCAACAAGTGCCCCTCAATTGCCGGTGATCAGCTCGAGTTAAAGTGGGTTAACAAAAACAACGTCACACAAAAAAATGCAAATTTGAAATATATCTATAAAAAAAGAATTCAATCAATAATTAATTTCAGTCATAGACCCAGATGAAAAATTAAACCATGCATCCGATAGTTAATGGAAATACGCCGACCAGAAAGAGTCCATTCAATTCAGGACCACTGGAGCGGGTCAAAGAGAGCAGCTCGGCCCCGGGGACGAGGGGTGTTCTAGGCAATTTTTTGGTTTTTCGTTTAATTAAGTCGAGGTATGTGTTCTATGTTTATCTCAAATCTTGCGAAATTAATAAAATTATTTCTCTTGATTACTTAAGTCCCCCATTGAACGGTGCAAGGACGTTGGACAGAGTGGGGGTGGGTCAAATGAGGTTCGTAGGTCGAAAAAAACGACCCTTTTTAACTTTATGATGAAGAAAGAAGATTCATCAGAAAGGGTTGACATTTCGCAGCCTTAGATTGAGTCATGCGATAGCAATTGAAGATGGCCGAATGTTAAATGGTACAAAAGATCACCCTCGACTGTAATCAACATCTCATTTTATGCCTTTATTTCTGATGGCCTTTCATCCCTTTCAGTCATTTTGGGGGGCTATTGTTGGCACTTTCAATAGACGCGTATGATTGAGAATTATTCTTGTGCTCAGATCTATTGTTTGCCCTTTGCTGACGTAGATGAATACTGTAATGAATTATTAGTGGAAAATTAAATGGACCGGAAAATTTATTCCAAGAAAGGGTGAGGGGTAGTTAGTCGAAGATGTTTCCGGCTATCGAATAGATAGCAAGGAAGTGTTTAAATTAAACATAAATGACGAAATTAATCTTCAAAGTGCTCCTGTGTTACATGTATATGTAAGTACATGTGGAAGAGTTGAAAACAGTTGTAGACAAAAGCCGCAGAATTTTTCCATCCTATTAAGAAAGGGTTGGTTTTACACTCAACAACAAAATGATTCAAATAGATTTGATTGTTTTCTTAAATTTTCATGAATCAGAAATGTTGACTATTGATTTGAAAAGGAGTAAGTTTTGGCGGGAAGAATCTTTTTTAGTTTGTGTTCAAACTTGGGTAACTCTGCAACAATGTTGCCATGCAAAAATCCTTTTATTTAGAAATTAGGACTTTATGCTAAAAATATTTTCTTTTAATAAGCTTATTCGGAAGAAATGTGGAGAGTGGACAATTTCAATTGTGAAAACAGCAGATTTTTCAAATTTGAAAATTTAATTGTGAAATCTTTATTTCCTTTTACATTAACTGAATTTATGACTTGAAATTTGAAACTCTTTTACAGAGGACGTTTGTTGAAACTGCAATTACATGAATTCGAACTACGAACAGGAATCGCAGAAAACACCAGAAAATGAGCATATCCTTTCTTCAGTAAGGCTTCCTTATAATGTTTAGTTCACAGAAGGCAATTGCCTCTGAGACCGTCCCGTTGGCCGTCAACAACGAACCCCATCCACCAAATGTGAATTACAATCGCAACCGATATTAGATGTCGATCGGTTTGCAAAGTATCGATTTAGTGCGACATTCTCGAAAAGTGTTATATTATTTTTCAGGCTGTGGTGCGTCGACTGTTGTTCGGCTTTTGTCGTGTGCACTAAGAATGGTTTCCAGCCAGAGGGAATAAAACACAAAACCGGACGGATGTGAAATCGATCTCACCTGTGAGAAAACAACACACCGATCGTAGCCCTCGATAAATGTGCGGTTTAAATTATTCGTACCTATTTGCGGTGCTCATATGACAGGTTTTATAGGTCAGTAATGCGTAAAACCACGAAAGGAAATTGCCTCAGATTGATATGAGTTCCCTGTTGACGTAAGACTTCTGGAAATTATTGTCTTGTTTGGGAATTCGTTCAAAAGTTTTTTTGTTTTTAATTCAATTTTTTGTGACTCAGAATGTGAGATCACTTCAATGAGAGTTTGTTCTTTCAAGAATATTAACGAGGGAAGACAAGATTATCAATATAGATAATATATTGATGTCGAAATTTGATGCGAACAAATGCAGTTCTTTAAATAGTCTCAGTCTCCGTCTAAGAGATTTATTTTCACAACAAATAACAATATAGATCCAAAATTGCCATCACTCATTCAGCACCATTAAGCAATTAATGGTATAAAGCATATAATTGTTACTAAAAATGATTAATTTTTAATTACAATTGCGCGGCGTTACTTACGGTACCGAACCACAAAATTCAAAAAATTACCATCGATGCTACAATTAAAGACAACAACAACAACAACAAACATTCACGAAAGAAATATGCTTGTCATTAATAAAATTTAATTCCTATATTTTATAGCTATCTCCCCTCGCCCGTGCGCGCCTATATTTTAATTGGCGCCAGCATAAAACAGCAAACGTTCTCCAACATTAAAATAAAATTTATAATCAGTACGAGCTCTGTTACTGTACAGAACATATTAATGCGTGTTCATTAAAGTGAGCAGTCCTGGACGAGCAGTCGAAAGGAGCTGTGAGCATTACACGGAGTCTGGGCATCACAAAGCCATCCGTACGACAAGTAGAAATCGGGGGAGGTAGTGGGACGTACGACAATCACAGAACGAATTACAAACGCAACTCCATGTCTTTATAGCTACCTGATCTATTTATAATGTACGTTTTCAGTTGATGTTTGACTTTGCCAGATTCAGCGATCAATCGATTGATCAAGCGAACAGAACCCAGCTGCAGAGTCGAGATGCGGTGCGGCTGCTGCGACGGACTGCGACACGCTTTTTATGGCGATCCCAGATGTCCACGGCCAGAGTGATGTCCGGTGCTGTGGTCTTTTTTGAAAATCGAAATACGTCCCCAGCATGCAATTAATAATTAGACCCTCATTATATTGCAATTAATGCAAATGGCAATGAACGGCTCTTTTGGCCGCTTTGTTGCTGCTTTTAATTAGAGTGACCACTGCCTTATAAAGGGGTATGGTGCGTGCCTGCAACAAGTGTCGCTCGCCAACTGAAAGTGAAACAGCTAATTAAAGTTATTTTTATGGTTATTTCGTTGTTAAATGAACATATATCGACACATTAACTATTGAGAAACACTCTGTGTGGCACAAATCCTTTTTTTAGCTCGCAAAAATTCCCATTAACTCGAAAATATACTTTCAAAATAAGGAAATGATTTCGTTAAATAACATTCAATTTCATAAAGATTTTTTTTTTTATTAATTAAAAGCAAAGATTTCTTTATTTTGATTGCAAAACTAAACTGAGGAAAAATATAGGTCTACAAAAAATCAATGTTGTCCACTTATTGTATTTAAGAAGTCTTTACAATATTTAATTATTTGTAATTAACATATTATGACTTCCATGTTATAAACAAATCTTTTTGCATGCCATGTTTTCCCATCAGAAACGCGTATTTACTGCAGTTGGTTTTTGATTACATTCTAATCACATACGGAATGTAATGCATTAAATAATAAAAACAACTTAAGAAAATGTTTTCCTTTCTGCACTGGGCACTAAGAAAATTAATCGAAAAGTCAATACTCATTTCCTCACGTTGTTCTCCTTGGGAAAAGAAACTTTTGATATAGCAAGGAATAGGATCAACCAAATACGTTTAACTTTTTGCACTTCTGATACAATATTCCATCAAAAAAAAACTTTTATAGCATAGAAAAACTGCCCTGACTACTTCACTACTATACGCGTGCCAGTGGCAAATCGGGGGGATTCCGGGCATAAACGTTCTACTGCTGTCATTCTTTGGATCCAGTAAAGGAGTTTCACATCACAAGTAATTTCATACCAACAAAAATAATGAAATGTTCATCTTAACTTTCAATATTGAACCTAAATAAGGATTACTTTTGCGCTGTTCAAGTTTTGCTACTCCAATCGCAGGACTCCTTATAAACATTTATATTCAGCCCACGCCATTTCGAGATGCTCCTCGGCGCAGAAGAGCAAACAGTGAAACGTGCAGATATATCATCCCCGCTGAGGCAATCTCCATTCATGGATATAACCCAACCATCTCGACGGTGGTATAAATTTAAGAAAATGCAAACAAACAAACAAAAAAAGATAAAAAAACAACGACAGAATTTTTTTCATCGCCTCATTTTTTATGTGTTTCCTTTCTATGCTGCCCTAAACGGTGAAAATATCAAGAGAAAATTCATCCCCTCTTGGGTAATTCCTGTGAATATGATACCTTGAAGATGATGGGGAGTTTTTCAGCTTCTGATTTTATCTTAAGGTGCTTCTTTTTTTTGCAAGAAGGAACGTATCCTCGCCGGAGATAAATGGTGGAGTGTATATTTGCCCTTCATAATTTTCCAGGCCATTACTCGTGTATTAGGCGAGGGTGAAAATTGAATAGCAGGTAGAGGAAATATCGACGGATTTTTTTCCGCCTGTTTTGTTTACACTCATCCAGGGTAGAGAATGCTAAGTATCCAAAGAACAAAAATAAACGAAAAGAAAAACTTTTTTCCGACTTTTCTCAGGAATCATTAAGAATACTTTAAGGAAAATTGATTAGATCACGCTCCGATGATGTGTTATGTTGAGGAAATTCTTTGGACTTAGTGCAGTTCTTAATCAGATGCTGCAGGATCTAGTTAAAGTTTTCAATTTGCTTATGAGTCTTTCAACTCGCGTTTCGGAAATGATTGAAAAAGATGTCGCAGTTCATTGTCCTTTTAAGCACGGGTCTTCTTTGGAAAGTGGTAATCTCCGTCTAATAGATTTCTCCCAACCTTTTTTGCATCAATCACACACCCATCATACACCTAGGTAATTTGCAATAAACAAAGCTCCTGCAGCAGATCTACCTTCAGTTGCTTGAATTCAAATCGCGTTGAATCCATCTTTTTCATGCTATTTTCACTTTGTGACGTATTTATGGATTTTATGTGCCACAACTTCATTCCGTAGTAATCCATCTCCTGTCAAATACGTATCCAGATTCAAGCGAATGACAAAAAAGTGTCCTCAACAGAATTTATTCAAATAGGAAAACCCAATGCTCCTCTTCATTTACCACCAGCCTGAATCCAATGAAAGAGTTGAAATCTTTTCAGCAGTCAAGTATCCCCCTGTGAAAAACTATGACCAATGTATAGGGAAAGAGGGGGGTGGCCGAGGGCACTCTCTGTAGCGGTCCGGTGTATCGAATCCACGGTTAGCAGGAGTAAATTTATCGGTAAAAAGCAGCACCGGCAACAACAACTACACCAGTCTATGACGACAGGTATGAGTTTACCTGCCCGCTGATGGGACTGTATGCAAAAATCCACCTTTCGGGAGGGGGCTAAAAAACGAAAACCGCGACACAAAAACGGACGTACAAGATATTTTATGAATGCCCTGGTGATAAACGTTTGACATGAGACGGACTTTTCAATTCATAAGCGCTGACTGCTGGGAAAGGTGAGTTAGCACTTGGTTTGAATTGCTACCGTCTCGAGCGGGCAAAGTATCGCGGCGGTTGAGTCCCGCGACCGCTGTAAAGTGCTGCAAAAGTCGCGGAAAATGTGAAATCACATGAAATTTCAATGCACCAATCTCGCGACGGTATTACATATGCTCGCCGACACTTCGGCTTGCTGTTATTTATTTGATTACCATATTCGGGCCTGATTTGAGGCCTAATGAGAAGGAAAGCGGCCAGCCAGACGGTCAGGAATCAATAACGACAGCGTGGCAAGTCCCGGCCGGGTGCAGGACACCCTTGACCATGGTCAAGTCGTCTTTCACTTCCAATGGATGTAAGGAAATCGGCCGCCGCCGTCTCACCCCCACCTTGAAGGGTGGAATGTATTGATATAATGCTCCCTGCATGCAGTACATCACTCGTCCTTTTGTGTTGCTCAGTGATTTACGTGCAGTCCCTTCACTACCCTTCGATTACGATCACTCTGGGATCAAATGTCAATACAAAAATTATATTCGGGAATATTATTTTTGATTTAGGGAAATTCATGTCCAGAATCCTTGCGACTATACTCTCTGGAGAATCACTTCCTGATACAGATATAGTCATAAAAGTTATTGGACCCAGATCCTCCGGGTAGACTGAGGTGAGAGACGAACGAGTTCGGAAACTACTGCGGGTGCAGCGAGCCAAATAAAGTGAAGTGACCAGTTGTTTTTATTACCTCGGCTGATTGGAATATGATCCAAGGAAAGGACTCACCTTAGCAGAACACGAGGGTGGAAATTTATGTCTGGATGGCTTGTGATTCTTTTCGATTCAAATTGCCATTGATTTTTGTTTGTATTTCAAACATGAAATTTGTTGTCCTATGAAGGATTGGAAGGGTCCTAGGGGAGAAATATTTCTGCGTCGACTAGGATTTTGAAAAGAAGAAACACTTCATCGGGAGATATTCAGATGGTATTGAAGGGGAATGGTGTAAGGATTGCAACCCAAAAGCTAACATTTTACTGGAGTGAAAATAATTAACGTTGTCTTTGCTGTAAACTAATTAAAACAAAACAGAAATTCCTGTCAATCTTTAATTATAACTCAGATTTCAATACAGAGCCGCTGCCTCACGGCTTCATTGCAGCGCTAATGACTCACTAAAGTGACAAATGTGAATTTTGCAAAATAGTAGTAATAAAGATGTACCGAAATGAGCAAAATCCCTCGATGCACTTTATCCAGACATCATTAGTAGACATGATAGCGCCTCAGTAATTGCAACGCGAGTGTCACATTTCCCATTAATTCGTTGCGCTTCCATTCCACGACATTTAAAAATTTAAAATTAGACCCGAAGCGGGCAAGACGCTGCCGGTGAAATATTAATAAAAATAAGTGCACCTCGATCTAAGGGCGAGATCAGCCAAGAGTCTGAGATGCAGCCGCAGTTCTCGAATTTATGGATGCACCGGTACGCGGTTGTTGGGCGCCCCCGTCACCTCCCCCATTTTGATACAGTGTAATAATTGCAACATTATGCAAAATTTATAATCACCCGATGTAATGGGATTAAAATCGCGCGTGCGGCGACAGTCGCTCAGCCAAGTTCTTCTAAATTGGATTTTCCCAGGAATTTTTGGCGATCAAGGATTGGATTCGGGAAGATGAGAAATGTGGGCCCATC
Organism: Leptogaster cylindrica; assembly: GCA_963082835.1. Taxonomy (NCBI): domain Eukaryota; kingdom Metazoa; phylum Arthropoda; class Insecta; order Diptera; family Asilidae; genus Leptogaster; species Leptogaster cylindrica. The sequence continues at coordinate 19,059,165 of OY720105.1, read as the reverse complement.
AGGCCCAGACGTAATACTTTACGCAGATGACTTCTGGTATGACGCAGAGGTTGGCGTTGAGATATTTTAGTGTTGTCTGTTCATTACCCGCATCTGCATCTGGCCACGCTCCGGGGAGACTCACTGAACTTGGGTGGCAAAACGACAAATTCGCTGACTAGACACGTCTGTAGTAAAATTTGTAGCATTTTTGCGGATTGTCCCTGTTCGCGATCATTGCCGCGAAAAATTTTATCACACCTACAGAAGGGCGTACAGGATCTATTTGTGGATTGAAATGTGTTTTGGGGGTTTTTGGCAAACAGCAAACATTTTGAAATCCAATTGAAGCGTTTATCGCCTACTAATTAGTGGCGAGATTTAAGAGACGCTTAGTCATATTTGCGCCAAGCTGCTGCATTCGGTGCAGGGATCTTGTGGAATGGAGACCGGCTGACGTCGGAGAGAACCAACATCCTTATAAATTGTTTTCAAAGATTTTATGTTTTTAGATAAAATATGAGCACGCTGTTAATGTCCCGTTGCCTTTGTGCGAAGATTAATTGATTTATATTATGCATATTTGAGAAGCTAAATTTAATTTGAAAATTTTGTTTTAGATTTTCATTTGAATTCGTAATATTCAGAGAAATAAAATGTTTCAATCAATGATTTTCTATACATATAAAAACAAATTCAAGAGGTGTTCATAACATTAAATTACAATTCAAGAGTTAAAGAGGAATTAAGACAATATTTTGGCTTCTTTAAAGCCTTTGTGTTAACAAAATAAAATCTCTGATAACACTATTACTACTACCAGAATTATTACTTTAATTGTACATATTTGGCGAGAACCAAGCAAACTTTTATGATTAGCTGAATGATGTTGATTTAATTAAGATAGTCAATTTATCTTTCCCTTGATTAAAATTTTAATATTAATTTTGTGCCCTAATTAGCCAAACATTTGAGCATTTGAAATTTGCACAAATGCATTAATTTTCTATTCGCTGAATTCGACCAACGGTTTTGAAATTGCATCCCTTTCCACCAATTCACGCACACACAGAGGGTGTTGCGGCTTACTATCCAAACGAACGTTGATTACACAAATTCAAGTACATAAACATTCCAGGACTCTTCATCTATTCCATGCCAAACACAAACACTCTTTGAAAATGCATGGCAGCTATTTGAATTAGAACATTATCCGGCGGAATATTAATCGCATATCGAAAATTGTACCGCACAGGGGTGATGCCGGGTCCACCTCATCCTTGGTCATGTCTGCACGCATCCTGTGGCGGCTGTAGGTAGGCCCAATCGCAGCTCCATCTTTCCTTTCTCCCCTCGGCTGGAACAGTGTATCCGGCATAGATGTAGGGAAATTTAGTGATGGAGCAGGGTTTTGAGGCTTTTGGGTACGACAGCTGCGTTACGTGTTAAATAAATTTGCATACATTACAATTTGGGGATGTATAGAATAACATCGCCCGCCCAGCCCCGCGCCAGTGTATTAGTACGATCGAAGTTTATATGTGACACTCGTAAGGGCACTCGAATTATTGGGAGAACTCCTTTATGTCGCACGGTAGAATCCGAACGTTAGCTAGAGTTGGTGTGCATCGCTCGGGGGGTTGGGTGTACCGAGGGCACCGGTAGATAAGTTGAGCCTGCAGATGAATGGAACATGGCCTCTTAATTTCCAACCGCAGACACGAGACCAAAACGGTAACAGTAGCAACTATGCAACGCCCGGCTTCCAGAGGACGCCCGGACATGTACTTTGGTGCATTTGCGCTCGTCGTAGCAGCCGTCCCCCGCCGGTCCCCCATCCAGTTCAACAGATTCGAGATTACCGAGTCAAAGGCCTCCTACATTACTTCTTTCGATAACTTCATACCATTTAGTCGCATTTATTTGTTACCATTACTCCGTGCCGTTCTTATCTCGAACTGGAAGCGAGGTACCGATCCTCGCTCTTTTGTCCGCCGTAGGACGTTCTGGTAAATGCTCATAGTTCCCTGCTCGAGTGCTCGCCTTCATATATCTTTATTCACCACAATGAAGGCGACTCGCCCGCTTTAATAAAGAACTGACTGAAAACTGCTCCACTGGGTTTATTCATTTTGCACAGACTCCATCGTTGCCGGCAGCTTATTTGCTTGTTTGTTTTCGCTCGTTAAAGATACATTTGCAGGTATTTGCGTTACGCGTTTTACGTGTTATGCGTTTCAATATTTACCGGGGAGGGTGGAGCAGCAGCAGGAGATGGTGAAGTGGTCACAATTTTTAGGATCTGCACGAACTCCTGAATTGAGTTCTTCCCATGCATGCATTTTTCTCAACCAAAAATAGTCAAGAGCAATTGTCCTTAAAACCCAACAAGGTATGAATGTTTCATGCAAAATGGCTTCAAATTAAAATAATACGTGGACGATGTTGATTGCAATTGCATTTATTCCAGATTAGTCGCAAATGTCGCCATGATATTATTTAAATTCAGAATGTTAATAGATTTTCAAATCTCATCGAACAGCAATTTGTGATAGATTTGAAAAACCCTTTCGGAGTCCTTAGTTTCTTAGTTGGATCATAGATGGTGGCACTTTGATAAGAGTTTATTCGTAAGAACAAACAGATTCGAATCTCAACTAACAAAAAATAACAATACACACTATTGACTATGGCGAGTAAAGAATATAAGGAGACATCGATATGACATGACAGTCCGCCATGTTTGGACGTCACTGTGGAATTTTTTTGTGTTATCAAATTTAAGAACTTTGCAAAATGATGAAATGCAGTGCAGTGCAGTGCAGTTTTTACAACCCTTTGGGTTGTAATTTGTATAAAATATGCCACATCGTTTCGTCTATTTCATATCGATATCTCTATATTATTTACTCCATGACATATGTCTACCTAATAATTTTGTAATTCTGACGTCAATGTGAGAGGAGTATTAGTTGAACTCAGACTGACAGTAATTCAGAGCAGTCATAACCGGTCATCAAAAATAAAAATGAATTCTATTATTGTTGTGTTGACGAATTGTTTGGATGCAGTGCTCGGAATATTGGGTAAGTCTCTTTTTCAGATGTTTTCCGTTATATCCACGTCCAATAATCGTTTAGGCAAACATTCACAAGATTGCAATTCGATCTGGTCTGTGATGGCGGCTCCTGCTGTTTTTTTATGACCGCCAATTTTATAAAGTTCAATACTTGTTGTGAAAAATTGTGTTCTTGTAAATTTGTGTGGTCTCAGTCTTAGATATTAATTCTTGACTCTTTTTATCCAATTGGCCATCCTTACTTTGATGTTCTGGAACTTTTATCTCTCGATACTTATTTTTATGTCTACAAAATAACTATGGCACCTAATTATCGTGAAAAAGGCTGTAAATTGCTTTGCAAACCATGTTGGGAACACGGTTCAGGATGAGCAACACTGAATAAGTAAACAGTGAAAATAAATTTTCAAAACATTAAAAAAAACAAAAAAACCTGAACTACGTAGAGAACTGCACTTGTCATAAAACGTGACCACGACCTGTCCGAGATCGAGAATCCAGCTCATTAACAGTGATCCCCCAAATATTTTCAGCCCTTCGAGACACGTCTGACAAGATACCAACCACTTGGTAATGGCTCTTCGGAGCCTGTGGTGCGAGGCCCTTCTAAGTAGTCTGAAGAGTGTGTTCGCAGACGGGCACGGATTGGCGTGGTTGGCTGCCCCGGGAGCTCGTCCGGCTGGCTCGGCTGGTTGGATGGCCTTCCTTTTGCAATATTTTCTTACCGTTCCATACCTTGGCCGTCATCGTTGTGTAGTCGTCGTCCGCAATAGTACCCCTTTGCTGCCGGGGAGCCGTTGTTGCTGCCATTGCTGTTGCGCATTCATGTTTGCCTGGAACAACATATTTTACGAGGGGGCATATGACATGAGCAATTTGCATTTCCAACATGGGATTGGTTATTAACGAGATTTATGGATATCATATCTGTGTTTGTGCCCGTTCAGCCAAGCCCCGTCCTCCCATTGGCATAGCTGCTCGGCTGTGTCGGGCCCTCTTCCCAGACGTTTGGCGTACCTACTCCTGTGTGCCGAGCCGTGTTGCAGCCTTTCCCCAGCATAAATGAATAAGTAATCAGCGAATATTGGTTATTGTTCTACCTTTATCTGCAACTTGCATATACGCACTGATATCGAAAACAAAGGATTGCCATCTTCGATGTGAGCGCGTCTCCTCGCGAAGTCGCCCGAGATCATAGCCGCGCCGGCATTCGATGGCGTTCTTGATTAATGGCAGAAATAACTTCTTCAGCTTTATTGGCTGAGATTTCCATTTCATCGCGCTGTTGCTCCTTTCCTTTATTTCTGTCGTACCATGTTCAATAAAATTTAAAATTAAAAGAGATAAAAAGTCGAAATATTTATTAGCCATAATTTTATATCGGTCGCCATTTGTGCGCATTCGATAAGTGTCTTGCGCATGCTCGCAACGCGCTCTGTGCTATCGGGCTACTTAAGGTGTTCATGTCCTATTGGCTCAATAATTTTTAATCATTTAATCTGGCCGTAAAGCTGATATCTGGCGCGATAAGCACGTTTTGGATAAATTGGTGTGGAAAATAGCGTTATTCAAATACCATTTAACTTACGAGTGCTATTATTTTCGTATTTTGCTAGCGCCTGCAAAGGGTTAATTAACGTGAAAATGAGGGGAATATTGCGTCGTAGAATAATTATGACCGGCAAAAATTTCTTTGCAAGCATAAATCTTGTGAATGTCGTATTTAAAAATATAGTTTTGTTATTTTTATTATTTATTTTAATCGTTTACTTTTTTCGCAATTAAGATGTATGTAAGGTAAAATTGATGTTCTGTAAATATTTTATAAAATCGTTGAAATATATTCTTAGGTTTTGATTATGTTACCAAGAATATTTATATAATTGATATTGCTTGTGGAACTATAAAACTTTATGTAGAGCACAACCGTGTAAATTATCAAACTTACTTTATTAATAATAAAATTAAACAACGAAAGATATGCGAAGAAACAAAATCCGAAACGGAAAAATTATAATTTTATTCATTCACAAATCCATTGTTTATGCATAATTAAATTTCAAAATTTATTACATCCGAGCAGCTGCTAATCTTTGTTTGGAGAACCTAATTTTGAAACACCTACACTCATCTGATAAAAATAATTTTGCAAATCATCAAAAATTCATCTGGACTTTCAGAAGGTTTCCAACATTTAAGAGCAACGAACTAATTTTCCATTTGTCATTTCCTCTTCTGATCATCAGTGTTTTTCTCGATATCAGGTGATAAAAATTCAAATCAAAATCTCCGCACGATAACATCTTTTTGATGGAAATTGAAAGATTATTTCGACTGGAAACCGTTAACTGATCATTTAATTGAGGGTTAATTGATGACATCTAATAATAGAGTTGGCAAAGCCGAGCTTATGCCTTTGAGTGGGGAAGTCAAAGTGTGTTAGGAAATCTCAATAACTTTGATATGATAATATGGTTGTTTTGTTTTTATTTATATGCAATATATAAATTTGAATGCTGTTAGAATTTATGTATCCTAAACGCTGCACCAGGATTATACGCTTTCCGCTGTCCAAATGATTGGAAATGACACGGCTCTTGTGCAGTGCCTAAGTCTGTAGCCTTGTTGCTCGAGCGCCAATAAATAAAGTGTTTTATTGAAAGTCAGAATTGGGCACCTTCTTTCAAAAGTTGTTTCTTCTCTCTCTTTTTCTGTCCCTCTCTCTGAAAATCGTTGCATTAATCGGTGATTTTTTCCTCATTTTATTAATTAATTCGAAGGTTTTGAGAAATGCTGACAGATCCCTGGTTACGCAGTCATTAGAGACGGCTGTTTGTCAGCGCAAGAACGAGTATTTAGTAATTAATTAGCATAACAGCCATCGAACATAACTACCGAATTGATGGGCCATGTTGAACGGCGGGTCGCGGGGTTCGCAGCGTTGTGCCGCGGCTCGTTTTGGAAGCGATCGCAGGTGACAAAAAGCAGACATTCGAGCTGTAACAAGTGTTTCCGCCTCGTAAGGAGGCAATTCATTAACGAAATCGCGCAATTTATGAGCGTTCACCGCGATCGTGTACGCATTGTGGCAGCAAGGAATCCATCGCAGATCGCTTGCGGTGACATCGCTTTCCACTTGCCAGTCGCGCAGCAGCCAAACACCAATTACACGATAAAGCGGCAATCCGTGAGATGGAAATGGTCCAACGAACCGGGAATGCCTCGCTAATTGTTTTATCACGCCATTTGCTTCTACCGAAGTCCTTCCAATGATTGCCCGATTGCTTTTTTTACTAGTCGCGAGTATTCGCCGCGGCCTACAGCGCGGCGGGATCATATCGCCGTTCGTCTTCGAAGGGTCGCGTTGTCACTGCCAACGGCCAGTCAACACCTACTGGTCCTTCCTGCTTCCAGAGATGATTGCGTTTTCTGACCGCCAAGTGGATACGACAGAGATAAAGCGATTCCGGGACGGCAGCCAATTTGCCGGCACTCAGACCTAACCTTGCGGCTATCTTCGCACAAATATCCCCATGTCTTAATTCAATGTCGTTACTATCTTAATGAGAGCCAGAATGGACAGCCAGCAACTTCTCACCTCACTGATTTTCGATTAAGTCCTTTCGCATCGCCGAGAATGTTCGGAATCGAAACTAGCATCTGGAGCAAACACGAAAAATATGTTTTCTTCCCTTTCAATTTTCAAAAGTAACTAAATAATTAACAATTTGTCTAAATTTATCCGCCGACATTCCTTAATGTACAAACAACAAATGTTCGTCCTTCGCCAGTACAAGAACACCAATATTGTTTATCTGCATCGGTTGCAAACATCCTCGGCCCCCGCTCACAACCCGGAAGTTATAATGAGTCCACGACAGATCGCAATTAATACCTGACCCCGCAAACTCCTTGAATTTCTGTTCATTGTTCCGCGTGCAGAAAATGGGCGCCTCGGACAAGTACAGCAAATTCGCGGGCCCCAGTCAACGATCTGTGGGAGTAATAAGAATGCCCGTCCTCCGGTTATTATCTGGTCGCATGCATATTTATGGTGTCGGTCTGCACATATACATGCCCGGCCATATCAACCGAAAGATGGTTCTCAAATTGAAAGGTTTATAAATATTCTCCCCTGACGTGGTGCAACTCCAGCCTTCAGCAAAGCCCGCCATTAGGTCGGGCCCTGTCCAACCAGTACCCCACTGCACCCGCACGCGGACTGGATCGGTTCACAAATGGAGCGTTCGCCCCGTATCTCAATATCTCTCGAATCTCCCCGATATGAAGATCTACCCGCGAAACGATCCCTCCCCTCCTGTTCCCACCGCCCGGTCTTATTATCCGGCCTGTGCATAAATTTGCGTTTTGAGAAAATTCTTCGTTAATAAATTTATTAAAGTGATCTTATCTCGAGATGTGGTCTCTTGCTCCTTTTGGCTCTGCTCGAGTTTTTTCTCAGCCCCGGTAGTGGTTGTCGTCTTCTGATCTTCTGGTGCGTTTCCAAAGTGCCCCCTTTCCTCTCCAGATCTGGGCAACCCACTCTGAAACATGCTATAGTATATTTGCGCGGATGGGACTTTTCACTACTTGCCTGTAACAGTTTATGCTGGCTGCCATTCGACAATGTCAGTAATGACAAAGACAACTTACGTTTGGGAAGAAATTGCCCCGAGATGAGGATAATGATGTCAAGATATCAGCGGCCGATGATGGAAGCTGGGCCGCTGAGGAACCAGAGCAGGCGGATTTCATCGAAATTGTTGTCATGTAAATGAACCAAATTAAATTAAGCTCCCCCCTTTACTCCAATACCGTTATTATCGTCAATTGTAGCTAAGATAAATTGCCCATTGCGTAGGCAATTGGCATGGGAAATCGGTGCTCCCATCAAAAAGCGTCAATGGGAAAATGCACCTTTGCGAAACTCGACTTCGACATCGAAGTTGTTGATATATTGGCGAAAGTCTTCAGCTTTTCAGATACATATCTAGCGGCGAATTAGTGCCTCTCTTGACCAAAGGTATTTGCGTTTACTTCCAACAAATTTGTATTTTCGTTTGAATATTGTTGGGCTCATGATTTCAGCCATAACGGCACATTGGGTGCAACCTGTGCATGCGTTTGAAGTGCAAGTGCACTTCTGACATGGCCGCGGCAAGAATTATAATGGCACAAACTGTGTAAATGTGGACATTTGTGTTATTAAATTCTGTTTGAGTTGCATGCATTTGCAGATATTTCATTCGACGGAGCAAGTACTTTCAACTTGTCACGGCATAATTTTGTAAATTCCCAGTTGACGTATAACAAAAGACAAAACTTTTCCACAATCAAAATAAGCAATTGCACTGTGACAACTATTTATTATGCACTACCTACTCCCGGCACCGATTTATTGAACTGCATTCACCTGCTTTTAGATGACATAACTTTCATTTCCTGAATTTTTCTTTGCTCCAGCAAAAACAAGTGACAAAACCCCAATTGAAGTGTGCTTTCAAAAAATCACACAGTCTGACATAAAAATTGGTTTTATATCTAATATTTTATTTTTAAGTAGGTACTTAATTCAGGTTCCTGTTTGTATTTTTATTTTTTGAATTATTGTTTCTGTTCTAATATATTAGTTGCTCAGTTTTAAATGAAATTAGTTTCAATAAATTTAAAAAGAGGTATAGGTACCGATAAAGAAATTCATCCAATTTTGAACGTAAAGCTTTTAGTAATATAAATGTCGATTATTTACACCGTAAACCTTGGATACAAATTTCCGTTCCTTTTGATTGATCTTTGATTCGAGTACAAATTGCATATTGAAACTTTTTCCTCTCCAGATTTTCATACTCGAGCATTGAATTAAATTCACCACGATCTGGGAAAACCATGAAACGTGCGTATAGAACAGTTTCGAAATGTTTTTGTAATTTGTTTGTTCGGTTTTTATGTCTTTCAAGATCGTTTTTCAACTAAGATTTAAGACACTTTTCAAGTTCATAAAAAAAATTAGATTACTATATAATTGCTAAAAAACGAAAACAATAGAGTCAACTATCCCTGCCAAAATAAAAAACACAATTATAAGATTCTAATTTCAGTGTAAAATTTCAAACACAGTTTTTTCCAAATTCAACTCCTGCGCAAGCGTACTAAAGTTACTTACATATGAAAATGAGTACTGAGTAGCAACAACAACACCTGAAGAATGGAAAACGCGTTAAGACTAATTACCTTTTTTCTTGCCGGGCCAAGTGCGACCGCACTTGTAAAATTCTGTAAGAATTGCTTGCGATTTAATTCCTTGCTTGAGTGCGCAAATTTTACATGGCCCAAATTAAAGTTGCCGCAATAACGCGATGGCGATAAATTGACTCTCAGAATTTCAATAAATGAATTTATTTAATTTGTTTCACCAGAATAAATTTGATTTTATAATTGAACGTTTTTTTAAGAAGTGTTTGCAGAGGTATTTTAATGTATTTTTTTGTGACTTCCAAATAAAAAAAATCGTTCAAGAAATGGAGAAATTCTTTATAGTTAGTTGTATCATAAATAGTTTTACATAAACCGGAGGTCTACTTTTTTTTTTAAAAACAGGAATGTAAATTTACACTAGGATCGCAATACAAAATAAATAAACAAAACTGGCTGCTTCCTTCTTAATTTAGATCGATGCGAATTATTTTTTAAAATCATCTCTAGTGTTAAGATTATAAGATATATGAAAAACGTCAATATTATTATTGCAACAAAATTTCATGCGATCCTAAAAAAGTAGCAATCTTAACAAAATCTTGTTATTACTTCAAAAGCCATTAAGATTTCTAAACGTGGCATTTCTGCCGCTTGTAATTAATAGTCTTTAAATTGCGAACATAACAACACTCAATAGCTGCTGCCAGAAACACGATCAGCACCATGCAAATGCCGAGCACATAATTATCTCAACAAATTATCGCCACCAAGGTGGCCTTTCGCATCCTGCAGCGGCATCTGGAAATCTGTCAGGAGCATAGCAGTCATAATATTGAGATTGTTATATGTGCTGACGATCACTCTAATTGCCTTAATTACTATTTAAATGATCTGGTGATCTTTAAGGTCTTGATACTTACAGTGCAGTGAAAATTTTCTCTAGGATCACTAGATCCAGTTGTCGTCGGTGCAGTTGGCAGATGGCCTTCCACGATCACCGAACGATTATGATCGCGTGAAAAGTTTTGCGCGAAGATATTTTACGCCATCCAGAACTAACATACTTGAATGTGGCGGCGATCCCGGATTCCCGGCAGCCAGGACAGCCTCGGAATCTTAATTTTGATCACACTACAGCTCCACGTTGACAACTATTTACATTTCGGATTTCTAATGAGGTGCATAGCATATTTTGACAGGGCCACGCTATGTTTCATAAAGTTTTATGATCTTCAGCATCTGTGTGACACTAGAATGTGCCATGTTAATCAGCCAACCGATGATTTATTGCTCCGCGACGTAAGATAGATCATTCCTAGATATAAAGGACAGGAGCATCCTCGTATTACAGAACGCTTCCCTTTTCAATTGACTATGCTGTTATAAAGTCTGTTGCTCCGTCATTTTTGACTGCTGATCACAGCTATTAATAGGATCCAGAAACCAGTGTTGATCATTATTTATGAGTTCATGTCGAGATTTTAGTGTCTGTAGATCTGTTCTATGTAGTATGCTGAGATGATGATCGTCGCACATAGCTGAAGGAATTACTCGAATTTTCAGAGTTTTGTTACATGTCCAAATCAAAAATTCTTTTCCATCTCACTCCATTTTCCCCGCACAGCGCTTTATCACGATCAGTTTTTATGATCGCTTAAGTAATTTGCACATACATTTGCGACATTCCCTCGGATTTTTGATTCTATTTTAATTTTATTAAGAGCCATGAAAAAAATCGTTTTGAGACGCCAAGTGTAATTGTTTGTGATTTTCTTGGAAAAATTATTGTTTGCTGGATTATGGGGTGGAGGAGGTCTATTTTTAACCATCATGTAATATATGGGGCAAGAAGAGCACGCAGACGCAGGCTGTTCAACTCGCGCTAAAGGAGCCGCAGCACAAAGGGAGGGTTTCTCGTGCTGGAGAGTGTTACGTAATAAATTCTGTTATTCACGGACTTGATTTACAGTGAATTTAATTTCAACATTCATTTGATGTAGTGGAAAATAAAATATTTGGTGATGCGAATTAAGTACAACAACGTAGGAATCGAACGGAATGCATTGAGCTGTTTGTAATTGCCGTTTGCAATTTTGCATTACATATTTTAGTTTCCAATTTGGATGGTCATCGCCATCGGTCTTGTTGCAGTTTCCCACAACCAATAAATACTGTACGTTCTGTTTTTCTTTTTTGATACACCGATAAAGACATTAGTCACAATCACCAGAAGAGCTCATAACACCTTGAGCCGTGCATCTTGCAAGATTGGATCAATTTACAAAATTTCCCACGGATTCGTATTGGATTTTGACTGCGAGTTCGTTGTCACACGTCACTCTGTCCCAGAGGCTGCCCTTTAGAGTGTTCTGCCCTTTGGGTGCCAGACGATGGAGGCGCGCAAAGACGCGGAAAACCCAACACCGCGCTGCACTTGTGTCACGACAAGGTGCCTCACATCTCGTGCTGATCATCTCCCGAAACGAAGCCGCCGCCGCTGCGGACTCGATCCGCGCGATCAGATTGAACTACGATTACCTCAAGGTGAGGAAATTTGTTTTTCACATTTTTCCAGCGTTTCGCGGATTTTCTTCCTTTTCGTCTTGTTCGGCTGTGACACCATCGCGGCCACAGACTGTCACTCGTCGCACCACATTATGTGGGAAATAATTTGTTGCTGATCTGACGCAAAACCTAGCTGCGCATGCGAATGGGTGACCACTGGAAACGGGGGAGTGTTTCGAAATTCCCTTGCACGATTGGGCTGACACGTCCCCGATAGAAGAAAGCGAAATTCGCGAAGAGAGCAGCACGCATAACTGAAAAAAAAAATACTATAATTCCGTTTAATATGAGAAACAAAACAGAAAACCTCATTTTGGCAGATAAATACATCTTCCTTGTGCGTTTCGCTTATCATATTGTAACAAATGTGTGTGAACGTTTTGGCGGGCCGCCAGGACAACGCTGGCAAAATTCGCGGCATAAAATCCACATTTTCTTGGAGATTATCGCCTGAAAATGTTATTATTTTGCACAGCAGCGCCGCGAAATGCTCCTTTTTTGCGCGGCCAGCTCTGCCGGACATGTGACACAGCGCACCATGAATTAGGGGGTGGCATTTTATTAAAAAAATTTACTGTCAACACTTCAACAGTTCATAACAATTTGTTAGGGTGGCGGGGGTGAATGTAAACAGACATGAACGACCTGAGAACATGATTTTATTTTTAATCAGCCGTGAACAATCGCGCTAAATAGCAGTTTCGTTGTAATGCCGGATAAATCATTTTGAAATGGCAATTACTATCCGCCTCGGCAGGGTGATCTTTATAAATTGTTTGCCGCCACAATGACGCTGAATTAAAAAATATGATTTGATAAATTGATTGCAACGACGCACGGTAATGAGCGTCGCATTAAATTTATCTAAGAGTGCATCAAAAAGTGAACTGGACAGAAATTGGGTTTTTATTAGAACAAACAAGAAATTAATGTCAATTAAATGCGATTGCGGGAAACATGTGAGTTCTTGTCATTTTCACTTCACACAGAGTTTTCTTCTAGAAAAATTAGGTCAGTTTTGAAAATTCATCGCAGTCAACATTTGAGATACAAAACACGGGATGGGTGAAAAAAACCACTGCACTAATTTTGATATTTCTATTTTATTTCTTACATACTTTTTGTCCATTAATTTTCAACAGAATTAATTAACGTAAATAAATACGACTGGCAACTTTTTATCTCGAGGGTTTGTAATTAGGCTCGTGTTGTTGTATTCCGATATGTGCATATTTTCAATTAGATTAGGGGAATGGTCACACTGCGAGCGTCTCCTCATGGGGGGTTGCAAGGCGAGAAACCTCTTCTGGGCCGCGCTGAAGTGGACGACCTTCTCCATTCGGGGATTGCTTCGGATACCCGTCATCCCATAGTCGTGGTCCGTCTCCCTCTAGGGGTGTCTTGTGCTGCTCACCAGTAACGGTTTTCTGATTTGGTTCCTCATTTGGTTGCTTATCTTCAGGAGAAGACGCTGATAGGGGTTGATGGAAGCTTTGCGCTGCCGAGCCATGATGAGGAAAGAACGGGCTGAAACCTAGGAACCCCGAGTATTTCCCCTGCATGGCAGGCGGCAAGTGCCCAAATCCTGTTGGAAATCCGTTCTGTGGGGAGGGCAGGGAGCCCATTTCGTTAAACTGAAATTGTTGTTGTTTTTATTATTCAGCAAGGAGGCAACAATTGATGCTTGGGGCTCTGTACCAACCTTCTGCTGTATCCCGTTCAAGAAGGGTGGCAAGTACGGATAGAAGAGGTCAGTACGCCTGGAAATGAATTCCTCTTGAGGGCCTATAGGCAGAGACCGATTCAATGGGAGCTCCAAGGACATACGCCGACCCCGCCGTGACGACCCGTTCGTCCACATGTGGGTGCCCATATGCACCTGAGATGGAACGGCGTCGTCTTGTAGTTAAGGGCGCTTCTTGAGCAAAAGTCAGGGCTTACCTTGAGATTCCCTTTGGTGGTGAAGGCCTTCTGGCACACCGAGCACCGGAATGGCTTGTCCCCGGTGTGGGTTCGCATATGAATTTGCAGAGCAGAACTGGAACTGAAGTTCTTCCGGCAAACGGTGCACAGGTGCTTGGTGTTAACAGGTGGGTCCAGTTGAGTCGATAGCTGGGATTCAACACGTTGCGGCTGAGGATCCTTTGCTGGTGTTTGCAATCGCAGGGTCGTTTGACTTTCGGCCGCCTCTTGAGGTGGGCTGACACTTTGCCTACCGACGGACAGGGGGGAGCTAGCTGAGAGTGTTTTTATATCAAAGGCTTTTGTAAGCTCTTATTATTAATGTGCAATCGACTACAAACTTACCAATTGGCCTTTTGGCCAGAGGCTGCTCAATGTCGGGCAAGGGCCGCTTTGTGCCTGACTTACTGTCTTCGGCACCATTGTTGAAGGAGAACTGATATCCTGCCTGCAGAGGTCCGTTTTGCTGGATTTCTGTTTGTTTGCAGTCAAATTCCGGCTCCTCAGATTTCTGAGATTCATCTTTCGACACTCCAGCATAATTACCATCTGCAGATTGGCTCGAATTTCGGCTGTCAAACTCTCGTTGCTTGTGCGTGAGGAGATGTTGCTTCATATTACCCTAAGGGAAAGAGAACGATATTCAAAAATTTTCCTTATTTGAATTTAAAATATACCTACATATCTTATACGTACAATATATATACAAATCTCATATAATATACATATTGATTGTTTATTTTCTATTTTATTTTTATTGTAATTTGTAATGGTCATTTAAGATCGATATTTATTTTAACTGCATTTTGAAAAATAATTCAGTGCAATTTATTATCTTTATATATATAATTCTACTGTACGTGTGTATGTCACCCAACTCCTCCTAAACGGCTGGACCGATTTGAATGAATTTTTTTGTATGCGTTTGAGTGGCGCCCTGGATGGTTTAGATTCACAAATCAGCCCGGCAGATGGCACTGAAGTCGGTATCTAACAATTGTTTGTTTGTTTTTACTTGAACGCGCTAATCTCTGGAACTACCAGTCAGATTTGAATAATTCTTTTTGCATTTGATAGCCCAATTCTTGAGGAAGGTTATAGCCTATTTACCATCACGCTACGACGCTTAGGCGCTAAGCAAAAAGAAAAAGCTATATAATGTGGCATTTGTCTTGACTGACTGACAGAGAATCAACGTAGACCCTAAACTATAACAGGTAGAGACTTGAAATTTTGACAGTAACTTTGTTTCGTAATGTAAGTGCTCATTAAGAAACGGTTTTTTGAAATTCCATCCTTAAGGGGCTGAAAAGGGGTGAAAACTGTTGCTCTGGAACCAACCACTAAACCGATTTTCATGAAATTTGGAATACTTCTACAACTTACTTCATAGGTGATCGTTGAGAAGCAGTTTTTGGAAATTCAACCCTTAAAGGTGTGAAAAAGGGTGAAAACGGTTTCTCCGGAACCACTGAGCCAATTTCCATGAAATTTGAAATACTTCGTCAACTTGCCTCATAGGTTATCACTGAGAAGCAGTTTTTTTAAAGTCAACTTTTAAGGGGGTGAAAAGGGGTGCAAACGGTTTCTCCGGAACCACTGAACCAATTCCACAAAATTTTGTATATACTTCAACTTATCTCATAGGTGCTCACTAAAGAACCGGTTTTTGCAATTCCACCCTTAAGGGGGTAAAATAGGGGATGAAATTTCTTATGGAAATTCACCATCTTTGAAGTACTAAAATTCATAAAAATTTGTATTTGGCCTTTTGGTTAGAAAAAAAGCTCAATGAGAACTACTACCCTCCATGGCTCCGTCCTAATTCAACCCCTCAAAAGCACCCTTCACTGAAAAAAAAACTAACCAACTATTATTGCAGCCCGATCTACCGGAAACGGTTGTGTGTATTATACGTCGCGTTTGGGAGTAATTATAAATTTTAATGTAATATGATGCACATTATATTATAATTATCACCGCCCGAGTGTAACCGGGTAGACCTGCTAGTATTCGATATAGATTTATAATAATTGTGTTTTATTAATAACATTTTATAGCTATGAATTTCTTCTGTTTTTTCTTACAGATTTTTGTGCGTGAGTTTGTGCAATATGCAGTGACAGCGTGTCAAGAAAAAGATCATTGAATGCAATTCATTCAGCAAAGGGTAATGTTCTCCCCAGCATCATTTGGTGAGTCACTGATTGTTGTTATGCTTTTTTTTTTTAAAAAAAAAAAATATATATTTTGTACACCGATATTTTAACAATGTAATTGGAGCAGTGGCAAGAATTCGAAAGCAATTTTTGGGTTTCCTCATTCGGAATCAAATTACAAGACTGAAATAAGACTGTGATCATTTGGAGAGAATTAAGGAGTGTAGTCGACATTGATTTGGCGATTGAAAACATAGATTAAGTGTCTGTGATTACAGTCATCATTTCAACGGGTATCAAATGTTTTATGAATACGTGGAATGTGTTGTTATTATAAAACAGAGCCTGAGTTAGTTACTGCGCCATGGTTTTTCTCTATACTCAAAGTTTATTGCGGGCAAGATCATTCTTATAAGTAAGTAATTAACATTTATATTATTCAATTATACATTTTAACTCAACGCTAAACTGAATTTTATGGCATTGATAGTTGAGATGTGAATCTTCAATTTTACTGTCTTGTGTTTCGATTACTTTACAAAATTCCCTCATATGATTTTATTTTAATCCTTTCGTATTAATCAGCAGTGTCATTTTTGGGTGGACATGGATTTAGCCCCAGCTGCATGTCTGAAATATTACCGAGTTGTTAAACAAATGCATGTGAACTTATCGCAAGTGTAATTATAAATAAGAAAACTAAGAAAATGCTTGCTATTTCTGTTCCTCTAAGGTCAATGATACCACTACCAACCTTGCCCTTTTACCAAGGGGGCGAACGACAATAGAGGCATTGCAAGAGACGACAGAGATTCTTAATAGCCAGAAAACTAAAATTTGCCATTAATAATTGTTGCCTGACGATTAAACCGTGTTCTACTTAAGATTTCAGAATAATTTTATCATGGTAGCGATCGTCCTGAAATTCTTGTCTTAATGCGCCGTGTACAGACCCAGACGGGGTGCCCATGGCTAATGGCAATTAAATTCCATCCGACATGCCCGCGCGTTCCACTCATACGAGAACAATGGCAAGTGCAGCCGGCAATTATTTTATATTTTCGATTCATTAAGAATTTCTATTGAAAATGGCACAGAGGTGGTTGTTGGATGTAGAAATGTTGGAACAGTACATTATTTGGCAGAGATCCAGCGGGATGAGTGTTGACAAGGACTTGAAGGATTCATGCAGAGATCTGCCTTGGAGAGTGTTCTTTCTCTGACCACCGGAGAAGGATTCCGAAAATGATTTTCCTCCGACAAGGTTAAGTAATTTTAAAGTAGAAAACAACAGTGATGTCTGGATCGCATCCATCACCTGAACCACTTCAAACATTTCCCTCGTCTTCACTCTTATTTTCACCAAAGGATGTAGCACGCGTGCGCAACGCACTTTTACTAATTTGAAAACTTCTTGTTTTGATCGGTTTTTCTCGCGCGAAAGGGGGACACTGGGGCCACAACGCGAACATCATAAATAAACATGAATAAGAATGCGGCATCGGCGCAATGCTGCAGTGTCGTGATCTGTCTTCCAATATGATTCATGTGGTATTATGTCTCCAGGTTTCCTAGCAGACATTCATCTCGCTCACCTTCCTTCTCCCCCTCTCTCGTGATAAATTCAAATTGTTGCAAATCTCTTCAGCTATTTGAGATACACAAGAGATTTTATTACATGTGTCCGTATGATGTGTGAAAACCACGAGTATTGCTTGCAATATTTAGAAAAGATTAAGATTTCCAATTCAGATACATGTTGGAGTAACTCATAAATTTTATTTTGTGAAATCTGAGCTTATTTACGAGTACAGCATACACAAAAATTATGCTTACTAAAATTGCATGCATTTGAATTATTGCCAATATTACGTTATCAATTTTGCGAATTGCTAATGTTCAGTTAATATTAAATATTTGTTGTTAGATATGAATTCAATATGAAAAACTTACTTTTGGATTGAAGAAGTGAAGAGCTGTGTGTACGACTTCTTCTTTCTAGAATAGATTAATTATTTTATTTGATAATTTTATCCATGTGAATGTTTTTTGCAATAACAGTTTTATATTTTGAACTTTTATCAGCCTCATCAGTCGATTTGGAAGTCGATAATATTCAGAATTAATGAACACGAATATTGGAACCAATTACAAATTGAAAATCACTTTGCAAACTTAAATGTATTATTTCTTGCGGCATCTTCCTCGAATATAAATGCAATAGTCGAATCACAAAACAAGTACTTGTCACCAGTACACGGCCCAAAACTCGTCTCTCGAATGCATGCTTTGCGAAGTCTCGTTATGCTGAAACATATTCCCATATTTCGTGAGCGCCGCCGAACATAAAGCCCCAGCACCAGACAAAGCAGGGCAGACGAAGCAAAAAGCGCAAATGACAAAACTTCGCCATTAATTAAACGTCGGATCGTTTTGTACTGAAAATTATGAGCAGATTATTAATTGCTGCTTTCATGTCGTGCAGCAAATGCAGTCCGGAGTCATGCCCGGTGCATGGCGGACCATAACCGCAAATAGTGCAGCGACAAAACGCGATTATTTTTATACCCTTCTCGTTGGCGATGACGTCCCCCTCGGATAGTGTATAGAGACTCCATGGTCGCGGAAGGATTTATGATGGAACTGGCAGCTCCATATGAATTCCCTGCTGATTGAGTAACTTGTAGTCCCTGATAGACGTGATTAGTAAGGCCGTTAATTAAGCCCGGAGCAATCTATAGGCACCCATCACACTGCTTCGGTATCTTCTCTCAGTTATACGAGGTCATTAAGGGACTTATGAAGGATGGGATGATAGATAGTGGAACATGTGCTGCACAAAATGAGCTTACCTTTGTGGTGAACGCCTTATCGCAGATGGAGCACTTGAAGGGGCGCTCCTTTGTGTGGCTGCGGAAATGAATTTCCAGAGCGGAATTGCAGGCGAAAGTTTTGAAGCAAATATGGCATGTCAAGTTCCCACGGAGACCTGAAAAGGAGACAATGCGACACTCATGTGAAAATATCTTTATTAAAAAAGTTTGCTTTTGAACGGGAACAAAGGTTTTGCACGAGAAAAATTCACTTATGTTGATGCGATATTAAAAAAAACTCTTCGAAAGAGGTTCCTAAGCGCATTTAACTACAATTACGATAAAAACAATGTTTTTTAATGACTATGATGCAAACAAATTCCTCTCAGTGAATTGTGATACGTTGACTTCATGGTTTTAAGATCGTCACTGAAAGTTTTTACTTTCCTAAAACTGGCAAAATACATTCACCAAACAAGGAATTCAATAAAAAGTCTCACATTGATGTTTGGAAATTCTGTAAATGTGTCAAAATAGGTAAAAACATTTGCATTTAAATTCAACCAAGCAAATTGTTAAAGTGGTGTTTAAAAAAAAAGGAAAATGAAATGCATTAAAAGAAAAACAATTTGAAATTCATCGCTTGAGAGATTTGCAGTCAGAATCCGTTGTTCGAATAGAAAACAATTCATGCCAAGAGAATTATTTGCAAATTGCATGTAAAATCAGCGCCACACGAAAATAAAGTGCCGCGAATCCGATTTAAATAATACCAAAAACGAAGAAGCAACTAATTCAGCAATCAACGACATGACTCACTTTGCCGACAGCCGAATGCAATTATAGCCGCCGGTGGCAACAGGAGAGTGCCAAGCGGCCGGGAGCAATCGATCAATTCGATTTCAGATCGGGCTGCCATTTTCCAATTGCACCACTCGCCCGTTCAAACAGTGCAAATATAAATTGACACTAAAATGTTTAGCCATGATGACCGATCGCGCACGGCTCATTCCAAGCCCGATCGAATATCTATTTCGGTGTGCACTATTGATATATGCCCGCCATTCCCCCACGATTCGCTATCGGATCTGCCTCCTTTCGTTCCGTTTACTAAATTCGGCCTATATAAATTGCTCCCAGCGAGATTTTGCGGCATTTTATTTTAGTCTTTATGGCATTTGCTAAATCGCGAATCAATCGCGAACACCACCAGTGCACACAGATCGCGAATTTATGCGCAAGTGGCTGTGATCGATTGCGCGGTCCCGCTTATGCTCGAGTGGCATAAACGAAAATAAGTTTTTGAGCGCGAAACAAATTCCTTGATAAATTTATATCGGTGTCAATCTCATGACTTTTGTCTCTTTACCTACTGTCGTTATTCCTTTTGCATTTCTTTGTACAAAAGGATCGTTTTACTGTTGGATGTGTTGCAATCTATCACGATAGATTATTTTCTGATGTGATTGCAATGCGAATATTTCGTATGGTTTTATTTTAGGAGAAAATCAATATTATTATTATTATTATTGTGAAATAAATTCTTTCAATTTTGTTTGGTAACCCTTAAATTTCACATTTTCATTTATATAATATATCATCTATAAAATATGTGAAATCTTAAAATTTAAAAATTAAAGCAAACAAATTCCAAGTGTTTACTTACCACAAATTCCCAAAGGATTAAATGGGGACTTCGACAAATGAGATTGCGGTAGAGAGCTTAGAACTTTCGATGATGGTCCAAATGTTTTGGAAGAATCGCTGCAAGCAGCTTGGGCATTGGAACTAGTCGGGGACTCCCCATCAGGCGATTGTGATTGAGTATTCCGTGGAGTCAAGTCCAGTGCGCCATTGGGTAATATTTTTATGTCTCTCGAAAACTGTTTTCCTCGCTCTATGAAATGCTGATCGTGCTTGAAAAACCTCGCCATTTCCGCAGAATTCTGTAGACTATCGTCGTCATTCTCATCCTCCATAAAATCATCATAATCACCATGTGAGGATTCTGAGTTCAATCCAGAAAAATCAGAAAAGGGTGCATCTATGTTGTCCCCATCTCCTTTCGTCCTTGATGCACTCTTCTGGTCTTCTTCGGAGGGTCTTCCGTCACTGGATCCTTCGGCATGGGTTTGAATATGCATCTGAAGTGCAGAAGAGTTGGGATATCTCTGATGACATACAGGACACTTCATTTGGCTTCTCACTGGTGGTTTGATCTTATGTATGCACATGTGAGCCTTGAGGTTGCCTTTGGTGGCAAAGGCCCGGCTGCAGATCTTGCAGCGATAAGGCCTCTCACCTGTGTGCGTGCGAATGTGCATCTGCAATGCACTCCTGCAGGCCATGTACCTTTGACAGAAAGGACATTGGTTCGGATCCGTGATCTTATTTTCAATGTTGTCTACAAGTTCCTGCAACTTCGATGTCTCTGACATTTTATCAATTTCTATCCAACTCTCCCAAGAGGTGTCCCCATTGTCGCAACCCTGCGACCATCCCATCGACTTCGCGTTTTCCGGGGTGGAGTCGGACAAGCTCGAATTTCGACTTACAGACGACCTTTTTGATAAATTTTCAGGTTGCTCCTGATCACTGTCGTCACTGTCTCCAGAATATTGGGAATAAGTACTCATCGGCTTTGTGTCTTCTTCCTTTGGAATGTTTTGTAGTATTGGTTTTAAGGAGATCCTTTTCGAAGGTTTTGAAGCATCTTCCTTGCAAAACTTTGAAGTTTCTGCCTCAATTTCTTTCCTGTTGGAGTTGTGTGATTTCAGCGGAATACTCAAATCGGCAGGTTCTTCCTGGTCTAGAATCGGTGGTGAAGGGCAAGGATGGGGAATCCCGTGTGGCCTCATCATATTATGCATTGGTGATCGAAATGGCACTAACGGAAGGAACGGTGGCCCTGGAGGGAAGGGAAGCTCCCCAGCGGAACTTGGATGCTTCGGTGCAGAAAAATGACCCAGTTGCGGAGGTGTAAGGGGCGACATGAACTTGGGATGGAAATTGTTCGGATATTCTGGAATGCAATTGGGCCCAAGGGGCGGTGTTGGATACTTCTGGGTATGGCGTTGGTAGTGTACTTTCAGATTCCCTTTTGTGGTAAATTTGCTTGCGCACACGTTGCACTTGAACGGACGCTCGCCAGTGTGCGATCGGATATGTATCTGTAGCGCCGAATCGGAGCCGAAGACTTTTCCGCAGTACTTGCACCTATGCTTGAAAAACGGTTCGTTTCTGCCTTTTCCATCCGCAGACCGATCCTTTCCGAAAGCGAATTCATCGGCCAAATTGTTACCAAGCAGACTTTGCGAAGCAGAATCCAAAACCTCCTGTGTTCGTTTTTGAAGCATCTCCAGAGAATTTGGCTCGTCGGGAGGCGGTGGGGGATCGTGATTTGTTATAATACTAAAGGCAAGAGAAGAATTTATATTACAAAGCGGAGATTGTAAGGATAAGTCCGCGGGCTTTTGCGGCGCTTTAATTTCATCCTTTACTTCATTTACACTGTTGTTGTGTTGGTTCTCAATTTTCAGTTGGGAATTGGTTTCATTTTCGTTTGTGTTCTCCTCGGGTAACTTTTCCTCTACGGGTAACTTTTCTTCTATGGGTAACTTTTCTTCTAAAAGTAACTTTACCTCCACGGTACATTTATCTTCCTCTGCAGTTTCTTTCTTTTTCCAGCTCTCCTCATCCTTACCACTTTCTCTCACAGCATTACTCTCTTCACTCTCATCTAAGTTGTCCTTGTTGTCCACTTGATGCACAGATAACTGTGACTGCAATTGTTGGATGAGTTGAATCTGTAGCAGCTGCTGATGCTGCAAGTTGAACAATGTTGACTGTACAACAGCCAAGTCCTTAATCGCGTCCTCGTAATTAGATGTGTTGGCAATTGCAGTAGCAGCGAATTGAGCTACAGCCACTTTCGTGTTCTGCAGAGCCTCCAGAGTAACGTGACTCGAAGGTACACGATACGACGGAACTTTGGACAAATCCAATGCCCTATTGTCATTGAACTTATAATCACAATCCTCTTCGCGATTTCCGCTGTTATTATTTCGATCGGCGATCTCACTTTTTAATACAAATTTATTAAGCAAATGTCTTTTGTAATACGGTATGTTGCGATCAGTTGACTCGTCGTCCTCGTCCTCGTCGTAACTCGAACTGGACTCGCCCTTGTCCCTCTCTTCAGAGCACATGATGTCACTTCTGGTTTGAGGATCATCAAATTTACCTGAAATCGGTAAAATATGTTGAATAATTAATTAGTTTCATTTTAACGAGAATAATACAAAACAATTTGTGAAAATAGTTTGATAGTAAGGTTTTCTTGGTTTTATTACTTATACAAATTAATATTCTAAATATGAGCATTATTTTTAGAGGACTGATCTGTTGTACGTTTCCCTTCCCCCGAAATTCTTCTTTAAACATCACCCAACCGTCTTCAATCAATGTCGTTGTACGCTGCACGCGCATCAGATTGGCGAAATGCTCGAATCACTGTCTAATAAGCTAATGAGGAAAACTTCATTTTATATCAAGTTTTGGATCGGTGCTGGCGGGATTCCTACGCGGCTGATTGGGCTCTCTTTATCACCGGTTCATGGTGATAATCTGAAGGCGTTCAAAAAATTCCTGTGTGTCTCAAATCGCATGTAACCAGCGCGAAAATAACCTAAAAGAGCGAATCAACCGAAAACCCCCAAGAGATGAAATAAATTGAGGCTGACCAGACGCGGACGCGACAGTTTTGTAGTTCGTGTCGGCGATTGCCGCATTGACGCGGCCTGGGAACGGTCGAAATCGGTAGAAACTAGACACAAATATTCAGGCAACAACTCATTTGTGCAAGAAAATGCAAAAACGGGCAGTTCAGGCAAAAAATAAAATAACTAACAAATCTAAATACTATATATGCATATTTTCAAATGCGATCCATTTTCGAGTGCCAACCGAAGAGTCCTTCCCCCGCCTCCTTCAGGCCTTATTGAAATGCTACATGGTGGCAAAACCACTCAAGATTGAAGTACCCCGATAAAATTAAAAACTAAAAACGAAAACTCCGACGGAGAAAAAATTAAGCAAGAAAAGAAATAGCCGATAGGTGGACAACACGAGTGAGTTGTGCGGGGATGGTTACACAAGGAGATTCTTTTTTTTGTTTTTTGTATTATTTGTATAAGTGCTTTTTTTGCACGCCGACCGCAACTGAATTTACCTGGTCTTTTGCATACGCTGACAGTTTTGATAATTTATTCCTTCCGGAGGCCCTGTTCATTTAATCAACATGCTTGATGACAGATTTAATGACGTCCTTCGCCTGGCGTATTTATAAGGTCAGGTGGACCCGATCCTGCGTGTGTTTACAAATGGGAGCTCCTCGTTATTTTTCCAACATATATTTAATTATCGCAATTTTTGGTCCACACCAACGAAATGGCTCTCACAAAAACAGCCAATCACAATCGGGGGAGTATCTACAGCAAGATTACGATCAGCTCTTCCAGATCGCTCAGTAATTGTTTTTTTTTTTATAAACTGTAGGCTTTCATATAAAATAGACTTCATCATCTTGACGGGGAATTTTCCCATCTGGCCATCATTCAGCTTCATTGAAACTGATAATCGCTGGGAAAATACACCCGTCATCAGCTCATCAAGCGTGCTTGACTGTGGATCAAACGGGATCTATAACTTGCCAAATGCTTCAATTTTGTTTACAATTATTTAAACTAATTTCGAATGTTTCCGCCCACTTCCCGCTGACAGGAAGCACTCAAGATTTTGAATTTCTCTTGACCGTGAGATTTTTCATTCCCGGCAAATCTTTCAGGTCGATGGTAAACCAAAACACATTTATCACGATGTGATAAGTGACGACTCGTTATCAGGATGAGTGTGTCCAAAGCTTTAAGATTTATTCAGCACACGCGTGCACGAATCTCCCACCCACACCGAAGTGGTACAGGAGTCGCGGCAGCGCCGCCAATCTGGCTGCTCTTAAGTGAGCTGCGCGCGCACACTCGACACGTTAAACCTGAGACGTGTAGATACAACCGCGGATGCGTGCAATCATCTTGCGTTTGTTATGACTTCTGCTAATTGACTTTGCCTTTTGTTTGTTTTTCCACCGCCCCAGACTTGTTACGTTATGAACCAGGAACGGATTCCGCCTCGAATAGAGCACTTTAGCTTAGATCTCAATTAAGATGCCCATCGTTCTCCTCATACCTAGAGGCTAGAGTCACGCCGTGCAACACTGGATACATCATCAAATAGATAGTCTTTCGAGTGTGGCTAGCTCCTTTCCACCCCTGATCCCTGACGCAGATCATTTTCTCTGGTTTCAGTCACATTTAAGCACTTCCAGGCTGAGATTTTTTCGGGTAAATAAATTACATTTGAGAGCGAATTTATGGGACTGGTAAACAATTAGTGACCATGGAAAGATCAACACTTTGGCCTATTAAGCTAATTAGGCAAGAATGGGAATAGGTAATCAATTTGTTCGACGTGGACATGAGTCCAAATACGCTGCTGCGGAGCGGTAACTAAAATAATTCGATCCTCTGTCAGGGAAAACTAGCTGCCGTGTTGAAAATTGTTGATGCCGGAGTTTTGCTATTTCTGGTGTGTTGCTCTTATTTTTAGACACTTCCTCTTCCAAATTATGTGAAAATGGGAGGATTAAAATGAAATTCTTTGCCCGAAATGCATTTTGTGAACTCTGGACTTTCAAAAAAAGTTGGACAAAGAAAACCAAATACGATTTCGAGAAAGAATGAAGGCAAATCCAAAGCAAATTATTTTATATATTATACACGTAGGTCATAGGTACATATATATTAGCAAATTTAATTGTTTTTTTATATACCTGCAAAATCAAAAATACTGTTGAAATTTGTTTATAAAATATTATAATGTGCAATTTTTATTTAAATGTTTATTATTCAACCAGAATTGTGTAAAAACCAATCTTGCGTTTATCATTTTATTATGTTCCTAATTCTTTTTCTATTTGTATATATCTTTTTAAACATATATAAAAATTTTTAAATTGCAAATAGAACCCTTCCTAAGTGATTGAAAAAAAATTAAGTTTCACAGTTATTTTTGATTTAAATTCTACAATTTCTATAGATAATTGGAATGTTAAACAAAATTTGAATTACATCGTGTTCAAGAAATTTCAGAATTTCAGAATTATAATTGAAGCATTTCAAAATATTTGATGCTCCATTTCTCCCAATGCAAGAGAATTTTCAAAAATTGCTCATCACATAATTTTGAAATTCATATTCGCTCAAGATGTCAAGCGATTGTAAATTTGTAAGTAGTCGCCGCGTAAATCAAAGTAAATCAGAAACACACGACTCATTTAGCCTCTGAATTAAATTAGCCCACAATAAAAACATCCAACTAATCACGACTGCACCGGACGATTCTGTCCGTCGCACACACGGACGCATCTCATCGGCCACTACTGCATCAGGCGATGTAACGGTAATCCGCACTTTCGTGCTGTTCAGCCGGTGACACCTGTCACTGCTATTGTCATCTTGACACGGTGTCAAACACGCTCATATGTCACAGATTGTGTGCCACCCACTCCCAGGCGCAAAACTCAACGTGTGTCGAAGCGCACTGGATTGCTGATTCTGATCCGCTACACCGTCTGCCCCACCACCCCAGATGTCGACGCACTTTCGTGCTGCTAATTTATCTTGGGTTTTGATAGTGTTTGAAACAATAGGAATTATTATTCTGGGACAACAATAAATTCGACAGAAAATGAGACTCTTTAGTTGTTCGAGAGGTCGGCTCCAATAAATCGCCGCATTCGTGGCAGTGTTTTGATTTCCACACAAAAATATGAAGCGGGATTCATTTGTGATTCGCTATTTTTACACATTTTGAGAAATGCCTGCCTAGACAAATGACAAAGGAATCTAATTTACAGCTGCTTATTACGCGCACCTATTTTTAAGATTCATACTCCGCACATGAATATGACAATGTGAAATTTGTTCGCTCTTAAATCGGAGATTGGTTCACTAAAATGTTTGCAGCAATAAAATAAAACTTACTCGCGTTAATCGCAGGAATTCTTTATTTGCAGAAAACAGGAACAAATGGTGGTGGAGGAGAGCTGAGTGGGAGATTGAACGAAGTCCAACACTTTCTTCGATAAGAAAATTAAAAGAAGCGATTCCGAAATTTATAAATGTGTGTTTTTAGAAGATTTTTCAACATTAATTTTGTTAGTTCGTTTCGAACTGATTTATGAGCGAATTTTCAGTGGTTTGTAAAAATAATTGAGGCGAAAGCGATTCGTTTTCATACATTCAAATAATTGAGTGAGGAGAGAGAGGGGGACAGACGGATAGAGACGAATGACAAATTTATTAAAAGTTAGAATTTTCTTTGTTTATGATGTGGCATCTTTGGGATATTTTTGTTTTATTAGTTATCATAAATCAAATAGTTCCTTCTACTTTTTGGTTAGGAAACGAAAAAAAAAAAAAACAATAACACGAGCGTTTTGTAATTGTTTAGATGAAAACATAATGGAATTTTAAAAGAAAATGCGTCAGGAAAATCGAAATAAATATTTATGAATAAAACAACAGTTTTAGCATTTCTAGGAATGTAAAATTGTTTCAAATATTGCAATTTAACGAATGTCAACTCCTTCGAGAAGTTGAGAATTAACTCGATTTCGACATAACGGTGCTGACGTTTCAGTGGTTTGGTTTAAAGGATGTGATTGTGAAAAGGGACGATTTTTTGTGAGTGCAATACTTGAAAAACGTCCATGTAAACTACACCAATAAAGGGAGAGGTATCGGCCCCGCTGAACAAATGGAAAATGGCCCTAACCCTTTCATAAAGAAGAAAATAACAGTGTTTTATCGTTGAACAATTATTTCAATATACTGACACGCAAACGCACTTTTTTCATATTTGAACTCAGGATATTATTTTTCGTGCTTTTTAATTTATTATAGCTAAAAAATTTTTAAATTTCTTTGTAAAAAGCATTAAAAAAGGCTGTAAATTTGGTTGTGTACACCGACAGATAGGAGGGGAGTGGCTCAAGAACTTTTCAACTTCATGTTTAATTGTAATTAACAAGACTTGTATTTAACAAAAACAAAACCGCTCCCCCTCCCCAAAGCATCCTTAAAAACATTTGCTTAAAACTTACATTTTTGGAAGATTTTCCGGTGAATTTTATAGTTTCGAAAAAGGTTATCAAAACGCCGTCGGCAAAAACATTTCACCTGATCACGTTCATTTCCAGCTCGAAATCTCGAATCTCATCTCAGTTGTCAGTCGTCAACAGTCTGAAGGATACGAACCGGGAAATGTCCTTTCGATTGCGGTCGCGTCTACCTCACAAAAATACTGCACTAAAATTGAACAGAACGCCCACTGGCCGGCGCTGGGGGGTCGCGAAAACGCGTCTAGTCCACACCCGTAACGGCTCCGGCAACTGGAGCCTGTCAAAAACACGTGTCAGCAGCAACAGTTAACTCAGATTTGTTAATAATTAAAAGTTTTAAAGTGTCACTGGCTGCGGGAAGGACGACCACCACCTTCAACTTGCGGCCACAGGACTCGCTCGCACTGGGGACGCGTTAAAAGGGGCGCACCGTGCAACTATTGTAACGGCCGGACTCAACTCGGATAACGGAGTGAGACATTGACTTTTTACAGTGATAACAAAAAACGGCAAAAATTAAAAACAATTCGACGTGTCTATTAAAAAAAGTCCCATTCCAGGTCCTGGAGCGAATTGTACTCAATGTCCCCCATTTGAAGGCATGCGAAATTCCATTTTGGGGCCAGAGATGCTAACGCCACATGGAAGCGCGCGCAGCAGCGCCAACGGTGTTTGCCACCGATCCTAGCTTTTTTTCGAAGACTCCGCGTGATAACGACTCCGGCCGGGCCACACAACCCCTTCGTCAGCTATGTACTCGACACACACATGCGCACTTTGTTTAACGCAGAGCATTTCTAACTGGTTTCCTCCTCTCTTAATATAAGAGTGCTTTCGAAATTCCGAAATTCGAAGTATAAGAGCGTGCCTATATACTTTTCTAAAGGCGACTTCGAAGAGACCGGATCCCTCTCGGACTTAGCTCGGTCGCAAGTGTGTGTAGCACAGTTGAGTCGAGCCATTTCTCCTGCTCTCCAGCCGCTGTCGGGTCTTCCAAGTATCGTGAGCTGGGTTCTGATCCGGCGGCGGCTGTAATCATACCGTTATGACAAGGTTAGGCGGAGCGAGATAATATTCAATTCTTGGCGAGTCGCATAGGTAGAGCCGCGCGTCTCGCTCGCCCGAATCATGTTTATGTAATATTTCATCTTTGCCAAGTGGCTGGATGCAGCCAGCGACAGAGATGGTGGCAGACGGGCTTAGCTAAACAAAGATGGATGCGGCATTGGTGTGGGGTTATGTGTATGAAAATTTTGCCATGGAACAATATTTATGGTAGGCGGGGCCATATTTCCCGTTTTTTTATTCTCAGTGTTTTTTTTTTCATAGAAAGCATTTCGCCTCATCTTGATATTTGCATTTCTCTCAATGCTGCGATTTGCGAGTGCTTTTCTTCGGTCGCGGGTCGAAGCCCGATAGCTGAACTTCATCACTGTCGCCTGTCGGGGGATGCTATTCGGAGTGTGGAGCTGATGGGGTCGGGAAATTGCGTGGAAACTGCCACTGTGATGATGTCGAAATCAAGAAAATTCCAAAAGCTCGTCGAAAAGTGTCAGGACAACGACTGTCCCGGTGAGTGAAGGGCATCCTTCCAATATCACGAAAGCTTTTTTTTGTACCTTGTAACTATGAAATTCAAAGTCGAACTTCCGCAAAAAAAAAAAAAAAATTTCCTTACAGTTAATACAGACAGCAGCTGAAAGGATCGTAGGTGACGGGAGATGACCGGAGGTTCCTCAATTTAGTTATCCTTTTCTGAAGTTATTTTATTGCAGTTTCGTTTCGTTCTTGCTTCACGTTTCTCCTGTTATACAGTTTTTCATTTCCGTTCTTCTCATCGCCACACAAGTCCCCACGCCCCTCACCTGTCCTTCGACTTCGCACGGATATGGATTTTTTGTGGGTGGCACAGGGTCATGTACTGGGGAAATCTGTGGAGCTCTACAGTTCTACACGGAGTTTGATGATTTATGAAAGTCTCAAGTTTTTTGCACTTTCCTGCGCCAAGTTTGTAGTTCGCCTCCTTTAATGTGGATCTGCTCGAAGTTTTGAAAAGATTTTCATCTGCAGACGAACTCCATTTGATGGATCTAAGTGAAGAAGGCGATAATAAGACAAAACGAGTGCAGAATATTGAATCGGATTTGCTCTTACAAAAAATAACTGCGAATTGTTTTTGTTTAACTGGTTTTACCCTCTGTTGATTGGCGGGGAAAAATGACCGCACCGTAATGTCTACAATTTTAATTTATTTTAAGAAAGCCAAAGCATAACAACAAGGATATACTTTGGAAATGTGGCGAAGTTTTTTTAGAATTTCTATAAACCATTTTAAATTCAATGGTTATATAAGTACAACAAAAACATCCCTATCTAATTTAGAAATAATAACTGGAACATTGTGTGAAATGTTTTCAAGTAAGCACACCATTGTCCTTCCGACAATTACCAATC
Organism: Leptogaster cylindrica; assembly: GCA_963082835.1. Taxonomy (NCBI): domain Eukaryota; kingdom Metazoa; phylum Arthropoda; class Insecta; order Diptera; family Asilidae; genus Leptogaster; species Leptogaster cylindrica. The sequence continues at coordinate 19,028,721 of OY720105.1, read as the reverse complement.
AATGAAAATGAGTCTTGCAAAGGAGGCACGTGCCCAAAGTAGCTTGGCTGTTCACCCCCGCTCGCGTCTTCCCGCATTTTAAACGCAGTCAATGGTCTAATTTAGAGTAACACCGGGCGGTAATTCACATACGCCCCGCACTTAAAAATTGTAGTGGGTGCTGAAGAAGAACTGAAGGACCTGTGTCCTGGCAGCCGGGTTCGGAGGAGACACCGGCTGAGGGTAGTCGGGTAGGTGACACTTCGAGGCGAAGTTAGATTAGATGTGGAATGTATGCCAAGGTTCAAGGAACTGTTTCGCCCCCGAAGAGTGGTAAATGGCAGCCGTCTGCGGGGCAGACTAGCACGGGAACATCACCGAAGCCGGCCAAGACGAGGGTGTCCTTTGTTTCCTCCATTTGCTGAGGGTGCTGTGGACTTTCAAGGCCTCCGCCGAGAATCAAATTTATTTGTGGCAGTTATTGGGCTCATCGGACCCCATGCGGTGGGAATTCGGCCGGCATTTGACTCCGGCCCATTCATTAAATTAAAAGTGAAACCCAATCGGACAGAAACCCATAAAAGTTAACGGCATACCACCCGCACCACGAGGAAAAGTGCAACGAAAGTGCGAGTGAAAATCACAGGCGTATAATTTCCGCGATCGCAGAACCGATGCAACTAATGATGTTGCATCTGCCACTGTTCAACAAAAGGACGAACGTCAATTGCGCCAGAATTTATGACGTCTACGTTCATTTTCATAACCGTCTTTATGCTGAATTTCGTGAGGACGGAAGTTCGAAAGACAATTGCCACGAAAGATATCGAATTTCGCGGCAGCCACAAATGAATGCCGAATGCTCTTGTCATATTAGAATCCACTGGCATCGGAAAGGAGTCGGCGGTCCATGAAATCTCATCCCGAAAATGATGGAATTGAAAAATAATATTTGTCTGCACTCGCATTATCCCATTAGCAGTCGGTCCTTGTGATTGTGCGCCTCATAAGCATATGACTGTGATCGGCGAACGTTGACAACGGCACAGAAAAGATGGATAAATCCTGTAAAGAATCCGAATTCATGCCCCCGAAGATGTCATCGCATGAATGAGCCTCAAAAGGCGACCGGAGGAGGAAAATTGTCAACCGTTGAACAAAGACATGTTTGACATATCTCCAGGCGATGCTTGAGCAAATGGGACTATCATAGGAGCTGCAGGGACAATGGCATAATTACATGCTCTTGATTCCTGCGAGGAGCCGCTTCTCAAATTAAAAAAGGATCAACACGGGCATTTGTCAGAGTTTGAAGGACTCTTTGTGCCCTCGGGAAAATGATGCGCCAAAAAAGAACCAGAACTGGATTGCTACCGGTTATGAAAAGAGATTTTATCTATTCTCAAGAATTGGGTCATTGTTGGCTAAAATTGTCACGAAATTGCGTTTATTATCGAACAAAGAATGCATTTGTATCATCGTTCCGGATTTTCATGTATTCTTTTTTTTACTTTTGATTTTGTCGGGGCAGATCATGGCGCAGGTGGAGAAAAGCAATATTTATAATTATTTTTTATTCATAAGCCATTCAAATAATCGACCTGGCAATTTTGGACTTGAGATAAATCAAACAAATTTTCGAATGCAAATTTCTCTACAAAAGGCGACTTTTTTGTATATAGAAAATATAAAACTTACTTTTGTTTGTTAAGTGGATATTTTTCTTTATCTGGATTGCAACTATGAATGAAAAATCTTCTACGAAAAAAATGAGGATTTTTTTCAAGATTTCTAAGATGATGCTAAAAAATTTATAATTTCCTGAACTGTCCCTACTTTCGGAATTCTAAAAATCGTTTTCAAAGTGATTTAAAACGAAACACTCACTTCCAAATTTCTAAAAATGTTCAACAAAAATTTTTCATTTCCAAGATCATTTCAAAAATCTTCAAATGAAATAAAAATCTCAAAATTTTCTACAGAATCTCTGCTTAAGATGTAAAAGCAGTCTCTTGACGAAGAATCCCATTATAATATACAATAAGCTAAAAGCGGCAGTAATTATCGGCATCAATCAGTCCCCGAGATCCCCATGAGTAGCCGAGGATCTCCTTCCGAGTCGCGGCCTCCAGGTCCGCCTTTTATTGATATCCCCAATATTACCTGCGGCAATCAAAACATTTATTACAACGACCGAAGCTTATGTCGGTGAGTAAATAAGGAATTAAAATTTATTTAGTCCCCGGCAAATGAAACGAGCTAAGGAGGTGGAAGACTCTCATCAGCTAACACGATCTGTTCATCCCGACGAGGAACGGATACGATCGCTCCGAGATTTCTCGACGATAAACCCGAAGCACAAGGGGAAGGAGACTGTCCGGTGTGACGGGAAAGGAAACATTTAAGAACCTACGGGCAGAGAGTAAAAATGACACAAATTTGTGCCATGGGGACATCCAGGATATTTAAATTAAAATTTAATTTATGTGCCATCCGTTACTGGGTATCAAAATAACAAATGGGTGGATGGTGGCTAAACAGGTGTGGTGGCCCGAAGCCTCCTCTCGCGACGGTGCTTTATAGGCTCGGCATCATTTTTTAAGGTTCCTTCCTTTTATTTTTTTTTTATTTATTGGGGTTTTTTGTTTTTGGTTTTTATTTTTTCCATTCGCGTTTTGGGCAACTTCTTCTTTGGTAATTTCCACCTCGGCGTTTTTATGAAGCTCATTCTCTGTGGGTACAATTTTTTCCGAGTGCCTGTCCCCAGGAAGACATAATGATGTTATAGAACTCTGTCTCAACGTATTATGTTTCAGGCCATTTGAGAGGGAATCTCTTATGAAATTATTTAGCACTTCATACGCGATCGTTTATCAGTGGATGCTTGGTACTTGGGTGTTGGGATCCTCGATCCGAAGATATATTCACCGCTGGTGAAGACAACTCGGGAAATTTAAGACTCTGAAGCAATTTTTATTATAGCTGCGAGCGGCACCGAAAATACGTGGGAGTAACTTAATATTATGAATGGATGTGTCTTGCGTCGGGATGCGGAAGGTCATTGAAGTACAAGTGATATTTCGATCAAGTTCGACGATCTGAACGAGATTTTGTACATCCTCACGCTCGCGATGGTGCAACGGTTTATGAATGGAGAATATCAAATTAATATTATTTAGTAATTGTTAGAAATGTTGTTGGAAGGATATATTAACTGATTATGTTCATATGTTGCATGGAATTGTTGCAGAGTTGCCAAAGCTATTCCGTGCCAGGAAAAACCAATATTAACGAACCTTGGGTCTTGGGAGTTTCTTTGTCGCAAAGTCTTTAATTACATGTGAACGCAGAAATAATCTAATTAAAATTTCCAGTATGTGATTATTAGAAGCAGCTATGCAGTTAAAGACCATCCATCGAAGTGAACAGAAAACATACAAATAACAAAATTGTCAAAGAGTAGAACGTGTCCATTTTGTTTTTTTGTTTTTTTAATTTCATTTTGGGTTCTTAATTTCAAACAGAACAGAAACATATCAGACATGGAAGCCCTTAAAATGCACTTTATAATCGCACGGAAAATGTGGAAATGTGGATACCGATGAGAAAATTGAATTTTCCATACACCGCAGGTCGTTTGTGGGCTTCATTATAGATGGATAACTCGTAATGCCGCTGATAGGGATTTTCTTTTGCGTATTATTCTATGATAATCACATTCTTTTATTGTTTCTGCAGTGCTGTGTCAGGAAATTCCTTCCGAAAGCTTCCTCAGCCCATGCTAAATAGGCTTTTAATGCCCAGCGGTCTACTTGCAATAAAGTAGAGGACATTCCGATCTCTTGAGTTGCATGTTGCGACTATTACCAATGCGGAGGAAAGGAAAACCGATGGGAAATATTTCCGATGTCATAGCGGTAAGCAAACAGTCAAACCGACAAGGATATTATACAGATGACTGAGCAAATCACATCACGTAGTCCTGTGCGACTGCTGCAACTTTATTAATCCTCGTAAAAAACATAATTTCATGACATAATTATAAGACCATCGAACAAAGTAACAAAACATGAACAGCACAATGCATTTGTGGATAACTAAATCCTAAATAAATATCGAAGGACGTCACAAAGCTGTGTACATCTCAACGACAATACAGGATTGCCGAATTCAGGGGATTTTCAGCATGATCAAAAAATGTTGACAATTGACAATGCAGATATAAACGCTCCAGGGACATGCGACGAGAAATGGAAGGAGTTCGAGAAAAAATACGAAAACTCATTCAGTTGCAAGTAATTGGCAGTTATGATTACCGCGATCACAAGGGGTCGACGACGATCCGGACCATCCCAACCCACTGATTAGCTGGGGAATCACACCGGGCACCAACCCCTCGCTTCATGCCGAGATCATTCCAAACCGGAATCTATTGTTGGATCAGATACACCGCTCGGTTGGGGTGAGTTATTAAAAATAAGATAGAGATACTGCTTCTGCTTTTTAATTATTATTCACATATACGCAGGTATGAAAGGATTACGTCGGCCATTTTGGAAAATGGCCGCTCAAAATGGAATTTACAAATGTGATTAGAAGAGAGATGTAATTTCATGTTTTCAGGATTATTTCAAAGGGTTGCAGGTATGCCGAATTAGAAAAGCAAATCAAGAATATATTTTTACAAAATGAAATCTCAATCACAGGCGTTTGCAGTCAAATTCTTATTTAAAAAAAAGGTTGAAAAATCATTCTTGTGTTTTTATTTTCTTCAAAGAAACTTCTGCTATTCATACTCGAATGATGTTCAAATATCGCTTTAAGGAAAACTTGAATTCACTACTCCAATGCCCCTTGTCCTAAAATGGCATCAATCGATTCCTTATAAGCCCACATAAGCCTCCCGCAATCGAAGCCCAAGGTTCAACCACGTCTGTGATAACTGTAAAGGCGCACAAAACCTACACAAATACATGGCAACAAATGAGCTATCCCTGCCCAGTTAACAATGCTGAAATTGTCTTCGGTGCACTTTAATACCACTCGCCTTTAGTCCTTTCTCCGAAGATTTTCCTTCTCCTTATCAAGCAGGAACGAACCATCTGGCTGAAGTACACAAGTCATTTAATCGTCTTGCAAGGCACTTGAGTATCTTTAATGGAATCAATGGCAGACCACTTGCTAAACTTTTGGTCTCGGCAGTCGTAGGAGGATTTGGGAAGGGTTAAAGCAAACCTTCACTTTTATTCAATCAACAAATCTGGCGAAATTGAAATTTTTATGAATATCCTTCTTATAAAAGCTGCTCTCAATGTTGCTATAGGTACTTGATTTAGAAAAAAAATTAATAAATAATCGAGTGTATTTTATTGATGTGTAAATCGAAACAAGATTTTCGCTGGAATTGTTCAGAATGGAGAGTCAACAACTTTTTTAGGCATTCTTTAGCGGCATTTGTTAGAACTGGTTCGATTATATTTAATACATAAGGCTATTTTTGTTTATTGGAAAGTTTAATGAAACATAAAATTAAATCGAACTTGACCTTGACTTCGATTTTCAGGTTGGCGTCGATTTCAACATTATTTTTTAGTTGGTTCTCATTCATTTGATTATATCTGAATGAGTTATGACTTAAGATTGTAGTCCGTAGGTATAAATATTTATGATTTGTAAATAGCCACTTTCAACAAAGTTTCAGTTATTGTAAGAAAGTATTTTTTATTGTTACATAATTTTTCAAATTATGGGAAAATTTGAATTAATTTCCATTTTCAATGAAAATCTTCACCAGAAAATTGTATTCACATCCAACCCTCATCCCGCCACCGGCGAAATTCACCCAATTTTTTACATCTCAAGTCAAGTGTGCTCTAATTTGTTGTCCAACGAGGGCATATTGGTCGTTTGTTGATAGACAGAAAATGATTATGCGACATTGAATGACCAAAACGTTTCCATTGTCATCGCTCCGGGATAAAGAGGCGGAAGGGAGAACCCAGTATGTAAACATATGTCTACCAGTTCATTTGTTCGTAATCATTTTCAATAAAAAAAACCCGAATACAACTTTTCTAGAAAAATTAGGGAAACATTACCTCCGGGAAAATATATTCTCAGATGTCGTAATGAAACGATGATCGACGGAAATTGGCTTCCTTGCGCCAGATGATCGAGTTTCGAGTCCTGTCTATGGACTCGCGCCTCTTGGGTGTCATAAATTCTTGGTTGAAGTTATTTTTTTAGAGGAGACGCCTGACGAGTTACAACCCTCGTAATTCACCAGAACTTTTATTAAATTCGAACATGCATCACTAATTGATATTGCAAGAATAATGGCTTTTTAATAATCTAAGGAAACCGAAGTGCTAAATGCGTCCGGCAGCAGTTGGTGTCTGAGGGTTTCGCGTTATCGCGGCACTTTGACAGGCCCCGGGCGTAAAACCACGCGAACACGTCCGTTGCAATCGTAAATATTTTATGCGTTATTTTTCATGACAGGAATAAAATATGAATATATAAAATTTACCTTGAACGGATTCACTCAAATTCCATTAATAATTTATTTTCATTTCTTTCGTTCAGCTCGGAGGAATTTGAATGACAATTCGCGATTCCCGGCTTCCATTGCTCATTCCTGTGCAACCTTTGCGCGACTACTCCTCGCATTTCTCCTTTTGTCAGATTGAATACCAAAATCCTTGTTTCATGTTCGTTCGCCGCGACGTGTTTTGTTATCATTGCAAATCAAATAACCCATAAACCACAGGGTAATACCAGAAGATGACAAACAACCCCATCGAGCCGGCAAATAGAGTCATACTCGAAAATCCACTTTGACTTACGATGCCGTGGTCTTTCCGCTTGCCAGTTGCTCAGTGAAAACCCTCGAGGGAGCCAGCCAAAAGAGGGGGTTGGTGGATGAAGCCTCTTCATAAATTCAAGTCACCTAGAAATATTATCATCGAAAACAGCCCTTAAGCGCTATGAAACAATATCAAGGAGTTATGTGGATGGGATTCGCCAACGAGGCCGCAAGTCCCTGTCTGAAAGGGTTCACTGGATTTGTAACAAGCAGCCAACGCCCGTGCCCCCCACCCCCATACAGACCGGCTTTCTGTCCCAGCGGATTTGATGGAGTGGAGCAGAGGGAAGCAAATCGCGTGCGATATCAAAGTTAATAAAGTTGTCAAATCTCAACAACGAAATTCTTATATTTGGAAGTTTTGCTTTTGCAGGATCGTCCCGGATACACATATTTTGCGGCGTTCCTGGCGAAAGGGTTCGTGTCAATAAGGATAACAATGCAGCTCTTAACACTTGACGTGAAACCGTTTGTGTGAGGTTTTCATAGTGCGGTTTTGCGGCTCCCTTTTTCCGTGGAGAAATTCATAAATTTATGGGTTTGAAAAGGATGAAAAGGTAAACATTTGCACATGAATAACAAAGGGGTAGATTGAGAAACCGAAACGTTTATGAAGTAAAAGTCACAAGGAATTTATGTTTTTTTCAGTTAAATTTCATTTGTAATTTATTGGGGTTGCTTTCTGGAATCAGATAAGCTTCAGGAAAATTCCATTGCGACATTCAATCTCTTTTCAATAATGGTTCATAATTCAGACTGAAAACCCAGATTCCTTTTAAGGATTGCCCTCGTTTCCAGTGTGCCTCATTTAACTGTGCGAATGTACAAACTCCTTGCATCCAATTATGAGACTGCGGTAATCCTTTAAAAGCCTGTAAAATTTTAATCCCTGATTTTCATATAATTCGATTCAATTACGTTTTACTGTAATTCGCTCCATAAAATCTGGAAATTATTCCAAAAATGTCACCCTCTGCAAAATTTTATACACTACATATCACGGAATCCGGGAGCATGTGAATGTAACCCATTCCGGCAGCTCGCAATCAACTTCCGCAAAGACTATTCCCGCACATCCCCTCACATAAGCTGAGAACAAGGAATATGAGCAAACTCGGCAATGGATATCATCCTGCACAGGGATGAAACTGTCGCTCTAACTTCCACCATTCGTACACTGAAAAGAACCTCCTGGCAGATGAATGTACAATGTCACCCCGGTCGGGTGATTAACAATCCCCTATTTTGCAAAATATGACTCTATCAAGCTTTACCCCCGCTGGAGTTTAGTACGGGGGGAACGCTTCATCTTGAACAGGGAATCAATTTAATAGTAGATGCGAGATATTGCCACAGTTTTGTCTTTGCTAGTCATCTGGGGTTGTATATCTCTGCGTACAAATAGCATTACGAAGGATTCATAGCTGCGTCCTCATTTGCTGAGCACCATTCACCAGATGAGCCTGTAAGGATATTATAATATCATAAAACTGAACGAGAAAACGTGGTCACTTACTCTGAAGAGTCTTTCAAATACCAGTAGGTTACATTTTTTCAGTTAAAACTCTTCAACAAAACAATTTTTTTGAAACTGAAAATACCGAGAATTGGAATCTGATTTTAGTCTGATATAGAAGAAACTAATTTTAAAATTGTCAACCCGCACAATTTTCACCAGTCATTCATCTCCCCCTCAATTTTCACAATTAACAAAACTGTTCGAACTGAACTACAATTTTCGTCCCTCTACATTAATTTACATCAAATTCGAAAATAGTTTTTACGAGCATAGAAACCTCCAAGTCCTGATGCACTGCCACAAAACAGACCGTGGAAAGCACCTTTTTTTCCCAGCACTTTCTCATTTCGAATTCAACGCTAAGTAAGAAGTTAAGCTCATGTCCCCGCTTAATGGGATCGTTGAGTTATCAAAACAGACCGAGGGGCGCATTAAAAACACATCAAAACTGAGCACGCCGAAATCCAATTTTATCTAGAATAGGTATGCACGGTCCCCGGACGGATTCCCGCCATTGCCGCTTGTCTAAACTGCCATTATCCGGAATGTGAAACGGTTGATACGTTTGTTCACACCATCCAAGCCCATTCGCCCGAAATTCTGGAATTCGACCGATTCGACAGCGCCTCCCGGAGGAGCTCTTCTGCCCCAAGACCGAAATGACAAATTTATGAACATAATTTGGAAACAATTTTCGATTTTATACCGGGGCACTTGGCCTGCATACCGATCGCAATTGAAAATGCCACGAAAGTGTTGTTGCCCTGGCCGATGTCTGATTGGGCGCATTAAGATTCTGGACACGAGCTGCCAGTGCATTCCCATTCTGGTGGATGAGGCGTTTTTCGACCAAAAATTGAAGTTTTGTCCTAAACTGACTTTTTAATATCCATAAAATCATAAAGGGTGGTCGACACTGCGGCAGAACTGAGCCGCAGCCCAACCTAGACCTGTCGGCGTCACTTCAGAAACACCTGCCGACTACTAACATGAACATCCAACATCGGTGTCCGGGAATGGAGTCATGTAACCTCTAGAGAAAATCTATCCACCAGAGATGAGCCGAATTTCAATTAGTCTGCAATTAGTCCTATGAAGTGAACATCAGGATTTATCTCCTGCGATAGACAACAGTCCTTCATCCGCCATCGCTAATTGGAAGGGAATCAAGGGACGTTGCAGTTGTCGGGGCTAATGGAAAATCATCGTCCAATGAAGCATCATATCTAGCAGCCGGGTTATTACTTATCAATAATAAGCAAACAAAACAGTAATGGTAATATCAGGACTATAATCCAATTAAGGAATGGTCTTCTGGGTGCGGATTCAATTTACTGGTCATCGGCGATGGACTCTCGCTCAATTTGATGTCTTCTTTGCTGATAGCCGATGATAATAAAACTACATCCGCGGCCATGCAGGCGATTTGATATCGTTATGATGGCATTATCGAGTAGCATGCCTCCTCTGAATGCCTCATTTTACGAACCCGGTTCGATTATGGAGTGATTTACGGGCCACTGTAACGAGACGATGGAAATTATTCGGAGTCAGTTGTGCTGTTAAAAGTGGATACTAAAAGTGAAATGTGAGCAAATTTGCAGAGCTCATTCCTGCATTTTAGTCTAATCGAATAACATTGCTACTTTGATACGAATTCTAGTCTAGTGTAAATCAATTCTGAACACTTCATTGTAAAGGATATTGTATTGATAACAAAGTCAAACAACTGCTAGTAGAACCTAAGACAACAAAACGAATGATTTTAAGATGCTTTCCATGGAGGAAGGGTGATCGGTGTCTGCTTAAAATTTGGCTCGATATAAAGATTCCCTTTCAAAACTGGTAAATGGAACAGAAAACATGTAATTGCGTTAACACGCCACCGTGAACAAAATTCAAGCGCCCATTTTGGGCAGGCGGCTGCCATTTAGGAGCACGGACAATTGCAGGAACATCAACGCGATCCGCTCGCAACGCGCAACGAGAGCAATCGGCATCCGCCACCAAAAGCAGCAGAAATCGCTGACGACAAATAGCTGCAGAATCCCCACAGATCTCCAAATCTTTCTCATCCCCGGCCATATTGTCTCCATTTTCAGCTTTTTACTTCTCGTTCAATTGGTACAAGCGAATTCCCATCTAAGAGTGGCGCCCTACGTCCAGGTATGTCTCAATACGGAGCCACCGTCGCGTCGTCAGCAGTGCGCCGAGATAGAAAATTCGACTTAATTTCACTGCAGCCGCAGCAACGTACTGGAAACTTAGATACCGGATTCTGTAGAGCGTCCTGTTCTGTACTGTTCCGCAGAAGAATTCCGGCCATTACTTACAGATTCTACCAGATTCAGAATTTTGTATGCAAATAATCTCAGTCACGACTTTCAGGTACTGTCCTCAGAGTTGTACTCAGCATTTGCAAATGTAAAAAAATTCAAAGTTGTTAATTATTTTTAGTTTTGGTCCTTTTATTTCGGGGGCAAGCAGGGGCAGCTCTAGCATTCGGTGCTATCGGCCAAAGATGCCAGAAACAAATTTTTAAATGTATGGTAGGGAAAATAAATCGCGGGAAAAAAGGAGGAAAAGTTGGAATTAAAATGGAAAAAGGCAGTTTGGAGTCGGTGCCGATGTAAGGCTCCGATAATTGCCCTTGAAAGATGAAAATCGCATCGGAAGACATAAACTGCCGGGAGTTATGTTGTATCTTTTGTCTGGAGGACATGAATTACATAACAACGTGACTTATCGGCGTTCCTTTATCTACTGGGGAATTGTTTCGAGCATGCAGGACGTTAAGAAGCTATAATCGTCTCCTATGCATATTTATGAGGAATATCTCATTTCATCATTCCGCCCGACGCTTCTGCGGGTGTTAAAATCCTGTCACAAGTGCACCGAATCGGAATCAATTCCGAGAAACCAGTCAACGTTCCGCCATTTAAAACAGTCAACATCAAATGTTGTCTTGTTCTGTGTCTAGTGTTGCTATATATCAAAATTGAAATTTGTCGAATGTGACACTAACAGCAAAATTATGTTTAGCAACGTCTTGTCTTCTTTCCAAATTCGACAGCCACACTGTCATATCCAAGTACAACAATTTCAGGACGAAACTCCTAAACCGCGTCCCTATTCAATTCACTATGAGTTCATGTGTCCAGTTCGACGACTTCGCAACATCCCGAACCAATTCTCGATACAACTTCTTCATAAATTATTAATGGTCATCGGCTGATTGCTCGCCTCAACACGCCATTTATTTACCTCTATTAATTTCTATTCACTTGTTTTTCGATGTCGTTTCCACGACGCAGAGACACTTCCACCCCGCACCGTTCCATCCAGGCACATTGTCAGCGGATCGTTCCTCTTCTGACGGCGCACTTCACAGGAACGCCTACGGATTTTGAAATATAACTTCTTGATAGGACGTTTAGTCACTCTCCGGACCGGCGATATTTCAATCGGATCCGTCGGAAGTATGAAAATCCATAGACGCTTTTTAGTGTGACTCCCACCTCGATTCGATGTACACAGAATTGTACATTTTGGAATCTTCAAGAAATGAAAAATTTCATGTGGAGCTTAAGAAAGAACATTTTACCGAAATTAATGGCTCTTAAAATGACATACAGTCGTGTATGGGATGAGGTTTACTTAATCTTATTGTGCCCATTCGAGATAATTCCCGAAAGTGCTTACATCATTTATAGAATTCTTTGAGATTCATAATATCTTATAAAGTCTATCTTACTTTTTATTTGGATTTGTTTGTTTTCATTAAAGTGTGATCGAGTTACATCGAGTTCGGTATTCCTCAAGGTTCTTGTTTCCTCCATCATTTCAATTCGACTTTTTTTTATATAAGCTTAATTTTAAATTTTCAGTTATTTCAAGTTAAACAATTTTCGTTTACTATCGTTTTCACAACAATTAACTTGATATTATATCGTAAAATTGTTTACAAAAAACAACAAGCTCCAGTATGCTTGAAATTCACAACATGTCTGTCCTAATTCGAATTCATAAAATGTGAATCCCCAGTTAATCAGCTTCGATAAAATTCTAATGAAACTTCACAAATGTGTTTGCTTCATTTAATGATTTTAAATAAACTATTTAATCAACATTTTTAACATTGGTAGGCGAAATGAGTCACATTGATTAGATCACCGTCCATAATAATCGATCTGTTTCCACTGGACGTTATTTTTACCCAGAATACTTCTAGAGGGTGTAAATGACAAAAAGAAAATAATAATATTAATTATGTGCGAAAATAAGGCTGGCCCCCTATCGGCACCATCACCAGCGTCCTGTCACCATCAGTCCGTTCAGCGAATATAATTAACACATAAATTTCATTTTGTGGAGAAATACGTTTGCCCTGGAGTTAATAAGGTCTCTTAATTATAATGAGACAAGCGAGTACACGTTTTTATCCAAATCAGATAATTCACACACAACTCGCCAAAATAGCATTGAGTCTCCGTTGAGCACTCCTGGATGGCAACTGGATTTTCTAGGGTCTGTCGGTGGTGCTTCTTAAGGAGACGAATTAAAAGTCCTGCACGCCTGCCACTTACCTTATTTATGTTCGTATTCTTCGGATTCAGTTTGCCAGATATTCTGGGGAACACTGGATTTTCGCTAAAGATAAATTTTAATAAACACATTTTTTTTCCACGGATTCATTAAAATTTTCACGTACTGAGATGGCGACTTCTGATTTTTTTAAACGCAGATGAGACAATTATTTTTAAATGGAAATAATGAGACGTGAAAAATTGAAAATCTTGCCCAGATCAGTATAAAATGTTATTTAAGGAATTTTGGTTTTTCACAGTTGGTATAACAAATTTCTTGTCATTAATGAAGATCGATCACATCACCTCCTCCATTGAATTACTTGCTTGTGTCTTCTTTGTGACCTTTCTATCTAATCATTTTCTATAGCACTGCACCCGCATGTCAAACATTTTAAGTGCCATATATATGTAGTGTTGTACATATACTCCAGCCACTTACATTAACAGCAGTCAACAGCATCAAAATCCCAGATTGACTCCGCCTCTCGAGAGCCATTCGATCACCGAAGTATCCTATTATCGCTTTCTTACTAAACTTAATTATTGTTCAGCTGTAAACGACGTACAGAAACAAGCGAGGCAAATTCAACGCCATAAATCAAGGTCCAATCAAGTAAAAGCAGAAAGTGATTACTGGTTATGCATAAAATCACATTTAACCATATTTCCGATCATTTAGCAACCGATCAATCGTCAGGCAAGTGTGAATGATCGACGAATCTCGCGAGGAGATTGTCGTTATGGATTCTGTTCATTCCGCTGCATATCAGTGATTTCTCAAGATGATCATGGAACGTGCGTAAAAGCTTTAGAATTTGATCGACTGTGATGTTTTTTGATTGTGTTTCTTTTTTTCTATTTTCGAAGAAGCTATCGACGCGGAATGGAACAAACCACGTAAAAAAGTGGTGTCTCAAATTTTTATGAATGAAAATCAAGTGTGTTTTTTTTTTAACTCTGACCCGATTCCATCTTCCTAACTTAAGTTCGAGATCGTTTTTCATTTCGCTTGAATGAATTTGAATTTTTCATCGTATTATTCAATTTCTTACCTCTGAGTAGTTTTTCTTGTTAGGGCAATGCTGAGAAAGCATTCCGTCAAGAATATACTGTGAATGCCCGAAGAAGATTCATTCACAGCCCTGCAAAAGTAGCGGACAACAATTAATTTTTTGTTTTCGTTTATTTTTTGGCTTTTTTTGTTAACCATCATCTAATCTCGCGATGAAATCCTGAACGGAAGAACCGAAAGGCATAGCTCATTTTCATGTGGAGGCTCGAAACAATAGCGTTAACACTCCACAGTGCTCAGAATGAGTCCAGTGGCTCATCTGCCCGTGGCCAAATATCTACAGCATCTTTTTAATGAGACTGCAGATGATCTTCGAGATGGATCGAATCTCAGAATGGAATTCCTCCAGTCAACGTGTCGGCAGGTAAGTGTAAAGCGATTTTCGGCGTTTATGATTTCTGAATTGATGCGCTGAAACACAAAGTCATTTCGTGTTGCGCCCAAAACACTCGCCCCAGACCCCGATACGCATCATGGGGAAATTTCTTGTTTTTGACCGTTTTCGTTATGTTATGAAGCGTTTCTGGCCGCACGATTTAATGCCACCTAAAACTTTTCAATGTTTCTTCTTCATTATTTTGTTTTTTTTTTTTATATTTATTTCATAAAATTTCTTTCAACAGTTCGTGGAACATTTTGCCACGTCACCCGGACCTAATTTTATAAGTATCAAGGAACGCAACGTTTTTCTAAAATCAATAAATTTGATTAGCCATGTTGTTTCTTTCGTTTCGATCGTAGTCATTCAATCGGCTACTGGTTTTTACAAGAAGCAAAAAGTTATGCTTTTTATGTTATACAGCACGATGTGATTTCATCATTTTAGGCTAATGACAGGCCGCAGGTTGGAGATTAATTTTTTTTTGTGTTCGACTTTCTGGATAGATCGTTGATCTTCGTTATTCAGATCATTTTGCTATTCATCATTTGAAATCGGTAACAAGTTTTTGTGGCTTTTAACAATAAATCCTAAAAAAACTTCATGTCGTATTTAGGTTTTGGAATTGTTTTATGAATCGGGAACAAGTGAAGTTCGTCAAAAGATCTTGTGAACATTGAGCAAGAACATGCTTCACTGATATTCTTATTCTTTAGGTACTGTCTTTCCCAGAAATGACTTTGTTTCGCAATTTACTCTGTCAAATATTTAAAATATCATCTCACATGATATGAACTGTGGATCTTCGTAAAAGAAAAATATGTTTATTCCCAATGAAAGAAAAGGTCAAATGTGCCAATGGAAATTGCCAGCAACTTTTGTTGCTATATCGATTTCTATGCAATGCATTTATTCCTATACGATTGAATGTTTGGCTTGCAGCCAGGATTGTGATTGACCGAAAATCTTTTCATCTTATTTACTCATATCCATTTAGCAAGTCGCACATACCATCAAAATCAGCACGATTGATCGGTCAATACACTATGAAGTATGGCGACAATCGATATTGCGAAAGGCGAAAGGATTTCATAGAGGACGTACTTAGCATCGCGGTATTTAGAATTTTGCATTTCATTATTTTATTTTTGGCGCAACCCTTTGAATTTTCGACGGTATGCTAATGCTAATGCTGTGACAGATCGGCCAGGAATTGTGTCATGACAAAATATTTTTACTCTTTCACGCTTCATTATAGAATTTTATCTGGCTGCCGATTGTATATATAAATTTTTTTAAATTGTTTTAAGCATATTTATAGGACGGATTTGGATGATATCAATTCAAATCTATTTTAAGATGTCGCCAATGACATATGACTTGGATATTCAAGTGAATTGTTTTAAGTGATCACGAATTAGTACAATGTTATTTGTAAATAAATAAGTTGAGTTGATTTCATGGCTGGTGTGATTTCTCATAATCTATTGTACCTGTACGATTGAATTTATGCAGATAAATATCAATGTAATTAATTCTCAGATTTTTTGATTCATTTAAACGTTAAAATTCTAATTGTGAATTCCCAAAAATTGGGCACTAATGAACTCATGGAATCTCCGATTGAAATATTCGAACGATGAAAAGATTTCTAACAACAGCAACTATTCGGGAACAATGCCGTAAAAAATTATAGCAATCAGCTATATTGAGCCAAATGGCACCATCCAAAATCAATCCAAAGCGTGTTTTTCTCATGGTCCAGCGAGAGTTCACCTTCTCCAGCCATCCACATGTAAATGACGTGTCAAACAGGTCATCATCGTCGTCTTCATATCTGTGACAGCGATTATAATTAATCCCTGATATCAAATGGACGATATTTAACTCATAAACAAGAAGAAATGGCGACAGATTGATGTGATGCCCGGAAGACAAATGCCGCTGTTTACTTTGAGCCAGGTGCAAATTGGGGCTAAGAGCCTTTTAATACGCATAAATCTCCCCAAACTGATTTTACTTAGATTTGGAACTTTGTTTGGGGCTTATTTATCTCAAGCAACCAATAAGTTACGGAAAAAATTTCTATAGAAATTCCGTTACCAATCTTAGTTTTGTTGTGGCTCATAAATATGTGAGAAGCGTAATTAGTTTTTTCTCAGGCATTTCCAAATGATTGATTTTTGACATTTAATCTCAGGATGCATCTGGAGAGTGGCTGTAAATGTCAACCACGTTCTTCGAAAGTTCCGATCACGTTTTGTCATTTATACCTTTAATTAATCATAATTAAGTGACGGAATTAATATACAAGCATGTTTTTTTTCCATCGAATTTTATGAAACCTAAAACCGAACTGAATCAATTTTGTTGTTGGTTCAGCATTTGGCCTTAACTTTTTTGAATTGGTTGTTTACAAAACTTTGTGCTTTTTGTTGTTATAGAAAGTTTTTAGTTTTAATGAACTAACTGAAGTGGGCGAACTGTGGATGTTGTGATTTATATTTGATTTTGTTATTAATTATTACTGAAGTTGGTCTGTTGGTTAGTGTCTTCTTCTCTGGATTGTGCCATATTCAATTGATATTGTTTCAGTTTGTTGTTGTACAAAAATCAGGACATTTCTAAAGGTGTTTTGTTTTTTAAATTAATGTCGCTGCAATCTGATTTCTTTCTGAAGATTCCTTTGCTAATTTCCTCATTTCCAAACACAAAATCCATTGCTTCTAGAATCCAAAACAAAACGATTCGACGTTTTCCAAACCAATGTCCATACTGCATTTGACATTTTGCAAATTTGCATTTTCCGATGTGATCCAATTGAGCGTTTTGGTCGAAGATAATCGCTCGCTAAACTCAAAATTTATAAGAGGCTGCACTGCGAACAATGCTTACCGCTTTTCGCGCGACTGTGCAGATATATCTGCAGTGACTGCAGTCCGTGGCGGGGTCTGGGCACAAATATATGGGACAAGGAATTTCCTACACTGGCAGGCCTCTCATTATTTGATTTCATTTTATTGGCGGCAGCCACTGGAAGATATCTTACTTGAGCCAGAGTCCAGTGCTGTTACTTCTGGTCCTGAGCCAGGCTCTGTAATCTGGACTTGCTCTCGTTTCTTATGCTTCATATGCAGTTCTACACGACTCTAATGCTGTTTTCCGTACATTTTGAATTTTATTATTTCACTGACTCTAATAAGTTCACTTGTAGGCAATGTCTTCCTCCTGATTATTTCGTTTTGCGTCTTAATTGTGTGTTGTTCTCCGTTGGCTGCGCCTTCTGCTCTGGCCGAGCGTGCTCCAATAATTCTGCGATTCTTTCTCTGCTTTTGGTCAGCCTCGAGTTTCCCATTCTTCACGATTTGTTTCTGTTGAGTTCTTGTTGATTTTTAATGTTTTTGCTAGAACAATTTACCAAGAGTTTATAAACGGAAATTTTTTTTTAATAGATTTAATTGAACTCATAAATATCGAGCAGTTGGACATTTTCCATCTCAATTATTTTCTGTTAACAAATATTTTCCGCTATTCGTGATAGATTGAATGCGATTGAAAAGATACGAATTGAAAAAAAAAACATTCTAAAGTTTCACATTTAACAAAACATTCTGATTTAACTAAACGAACAGCATTAAATGGAAGTTTGAAGTTAAGAGAATTAATCAAACGTGAATAATTCCGATCAGGTCAAGAGTTGAGCTATGGCCACAGATTTTCCATAAAACTGTCATCGGGTCGTGCCACCCCGCCCATTGTAAACACTGGAGCATGGGAACGCGGCGTTTGTGCACCGCCAGCAAGGGTTACGAGACAATGTGCATTAATGAAAGTAGAGTGCCTTTTAATAGTGCACCTCCAGATGGAATGGTAATGGCCTCCTTAACACAATCTCGATTTGTAAGAATTCCAAGTTGTCTCACTGCCGCCTCCAACGTATAACTGAAAAGTGCCTTCATTTCAGCATGTAATGATGACGATGTCCATTGAATCCCTGATAAGCCTGATCCTGATACCCTGCGAATTGACTGTACTCGATGGTTTGGGTAGCTCTCGTCTTCAAGGGCTGCGGTGTAAAAATTTCAATAAATTAACGAATAAGAAAGTCCCCGGGCAATGGCAGATTGAAAACCTTATAACACTCGTCAATTGTGCAGAGCTATAAAAATTGCCAAAGTAATTACCTCTAAAAAATATTCCCTCAATTGGTTCCATTCGATTGCGATTACCTTTCTCAGGATAGGGCATCAATTCTGGACTTTCGTTCTGTGCAGACAATTCTTCCTACATGGTCTGGGGCCGAGAGCCGATCCCCACGATGGGGCACGGTTTATATCCGAGTGTCCGTGTCATAATACATTTTTAAATCGATGAAATGGCAAAAGGGTTTGAGTGTTAAAGTTCTTTTAAGATCCATAATGATGCAGAGGTTTTGAGAATGGTAAAAATAATTTTTTTTGGGCGCATTGGCATTGCTCGTAAAGTCTGAGCGTCACGCATAGTTAGTGAGTTATTAGGTCTTCATTTTTGCACGAGACTCGTGCATGTATCCTGCGGTAGTTACAGTCCCTTGCAGAGTTTAACTGGTTATCAACGCCTCGTCAAAATGGACATAAACAGATTCTCAATTTTGCATATGCGCATGCGCAAATTACTTGAATAAAGTAGTAAAGAGAGGAGAAAATCGCATAACATAAACGATTCGTCCGGTTAAGGCCGGAACAAATTGCTTAGAAATAAACTTATTTAAAAGATCAATTAACAGAAGGGCTAATGACTTCTAAGAACCGGACAGAGATGCAGCCAACAAATGAGCGATGCTTTTTGTGGCTGGAATAAGAATTTAAAACTTCCGGATCATGAGCACCGAACAATATCAAAATTAATGTAAGGGCCGACGATGATTGAGTTTATTCCTAAGGAGCAACTGATCTCATTGTTCATCTGCCAGTAGTGAGCAATTTTTGACCGTTGACCAGTTGTTAATCGCCATTCAAACTGCCAGAGGGTTGAAGTGATTGATGGCCTTGGACCCACTCCATGGGTTCGTCATTGTGCCGCAGGCTCCGCGGAGGGTGTCAGTTCGCACGGTTCTCCAACAATTTATGAGGACCGATCGTGTGCGCTCCAAAAAATTCGCTATCACTTCCATTGCATCGGCTTAACCCAGGCTTTCGAGCTGTTTATCGCACAATTTATTAGACCATCATTTTCTAGCCTCGGGGTCTAGAATCGAAATTAATTCCCGCGAGCGGCAGCTCACCGGGCAGATGTACCTAAATAGATCATTAGCATTCACCTGATATGTTCAGGCACGGCTGCTCATTATCTTATCTGGGAACTGAAGGGTTAACCTTAAAGAGCATGTTCTTGGCGCTACACAAAATTTCGTCCTGGCCATGGGGAAGGAGTGATAAAGGCACTCCGAGTGCTTCATAAACAGCTAATTTATGTCCGCCTACGAGCCCAACACCTGCAGATCAAGAAAAACTCAACGAAATGATAAACGAAATTATATTGAATATTTTTGAATTACAATTCGTTTTCTTATTTTATTTTTAATGCGGAAATGCTTTCGATTTTTGTAAGTTTTTTTAAACGTTATTAATTTTATCCAAAGAATTTTTCAAAGGGTTTCAAATTTAAAGACTTTCATCGATTCTATTAAGTTTAATTAAATAAGTCAACATTAGTAATTCTAATAAATATTTTTAGATATCGACATGTGATAAACTTAAAGTTTTACAGTTTGCATTTTTAAAAGTCAGACAAAGACGACAACCATTAATGTCAAAATAATGGACTTCTCGGAAACGATTTCCATATGATCTGAATAACTTTAAATTTACATTTCGAAGAATGAGACACAGAAACAAAAACCGAGTTTCACTTAATTGACTGCGATTATAACCTGCGTTTTAAATAGGATCCAAAGTGACGTTTCGAGTATCCTTTTAATTCTTTTAATTATCAAACTCTAGATGCCT
Source organism: Leptogaster cylindrica (assembly GCA_963082835.1). NCBI lineage: Eukaryota > Metazoa > Arthropoda > Insecta > Diptera > Asilidae > Leptogaster > Leptogaster cylindrica. Next base: position 19,008,331 of record OY720105.1, on the reverse strand, counting down.
TCAATGATTACCAAAACTGGACCAAAAATTGCCGAAATTCGACGATTATGTGTCATAATCCCGGTGTTAAATTCTGTTTGTAAACAACTCAACGAGGTGCAATCAACAGATCTTAATTAAGTCCAAAACCAGAGTTGATTATGCTGATTCCGACATCTATTCGGTCATATAATGGCCCTTATTAAATCAATTAAAAAACCCGTTCCTGCGATAAGCACAAGGAGGTATTAAAATCAGGACACATGAATGCAGTAAGAACTAAAAATAAAGAAAAAAAAACCTGTTCTGAAGTTTTAACGTAGCCAGAAAAATTAACGCCAAGGTAAATTAAAGTCCATAAATTTTCATAATTTTCGTGATAAAATGTTCTTTTTTTATTTTACATTTCCGTTGATAACTGCCGACCCGAAGTAGAATAGAGTATAGTGATAGAAGAGGTTGTAATAAATTTCCGGACTGCATTGTAACAATTCCGCGTCGAGGGCGTTTGATATTTATTAGCGAAAACACGAGGACACCATCGCATGTGAATCAAACAGTGCAAAATTGGCAGCCATTATTTGAGCGCATGCGTTAACGGTTGAATTATGCGCAATGGGCATCGAAGCTTCTAATTAGTGGTGCTGCCTAATACGTATAATTAGTTGGAAAATTCTTGGCTCGGTTGTGTGACAGTTTCGATTTCCACCTGCAGAGAAATATAATTATCAAGTTATCACAATACCGCGGCAAGGAATTTCAATTCGCCGCGTGGGTGGAAAGCTGCCACAGCAGCACCCTCAGGGGGGTCCTTTTAATGGAACCGTTCACGATTAGTCACGCCACATTCATTCTTATCGCCTTGAATAATTAGCGCAGGTCGCCATTCTGTAAGCCGAGATTATGAATTCCAGCGAGTGCTTACCGAAGAATCGAAGGTGCTTCGGTTATCTCGTAAATTATGCCTAGATGAGGTGTGCTCACCATGATCAAACAGAGCTTTTATCGACACGGAAAATTTTATGAATAAACATTAGTGCTGAGGAACGATTTCAGTGAATTATTGCGCATTTATATCTGACACTATTCGGGAACAATCCCTGTTCGATGTCACTGTCGTGCATGGAATAATGTTATTATAACAAAATTAATAACTGCCCTCAAAATCGCTGATTGCTTTGAACATATTTTAAGCGATTTGACACATTTATGGACATATTATGGTTCTTTTGTATGCTAATCGAATTTCTAGATAAGGAATATACACTTGCCATCGATAATTTACCGAAAATTTTATTTATTATCTGATTGGAATTTCTAGGATCTTTGTTATAGCCAATCAACAAAAATACCGCCAAAGTATTTTGATTTTATTAATCTTCAAATAATAAATTTATACCATAAAGCCCATTCTACGAAAATATATTTTCTTATTCTAAACATTGTTGTAAAACATGAAGGTAAAATAATCAAAAACGATTGTTAATAGAATGAACAATAGTTGTTAATTCCATCTATGGCTAAAAGACAGTCTCAAACAAAGAAGTTTTGGTAAGTAGTGGAGTAAACAATAGAATCAAACAAACAAAGAAAATAAAAATAAAACTGTAAGAAACACAAGCAACAGTGACATCAACACAACCTGAACTCGTCCTGACTTTGTTTATATCCGAGGATAAACCTACCGCTAAAATGTGAAGAACTTTGTTTTTTTTTTTTTTGTTCTTCCCATTTCACCTCTGGGTGCAGCATTTGGGGAATTGTGGGTGGTGGGTGAGTGCGCCTTACAGATAAGTGCATGCTGCTGTCTTACTGTCTGGATCTAGTTCCCTAGAAACTGAGCGATCGAAGATGGTGGCCACACAGCGAGGAAACTCTGCCGTAGACTGCAGGTGCAGACTTTCCATTTCGAATTTCTAAGTGAACTCCACGCGGCATGAATCACGTCTGGGGAGCTTTTCCGCTCCAAAGCTTCCCCAGAGTGTTTTCAATGTTGCCGACGCGAAGGTGTGTCCAGCCAGCGAACCGGCGCTGGTCTCAGGTGTGCGCTGCAGATGGGCCGCCACCGTATGCAAATGATCTCCACACGCCGGCGAAATCTCAGATCTTTTCAATTCTAATCCTCAAATCAAGAGTTTTGCTGATAAATTTCCCTTTTCCAACAAAATGGCGTACGTTTCAAGTGGATTTGTATTACAATTTTAAATAATTCGGTAGGTAGTGTTCTATAATAATTGCGGTAAATTAAATAATTTCTAAGGTTGCTTTTTATAGACCTCGTCATACAATCCTTTTTGGAACCAATGTAAATTTCAATCAATTAAAATTTGACAAGCAGAAATTGATTCAGCGAATTTACGGTATTGTATTTATAAATCACCAATTAGTAATGAAGATTTCTATTTTCACATTTAAATGCAGGATTCCGGCATATTTCTTGAAGTATAACATGAAACTGCTATTTATGAAGAGCAATTACTACTAAAAGAGATATATGATGCCATTTAAATTCCCTTTCTTTAATATTTTATTCTGCTCCTCCATCATTTTGTAATAGCCAAAAGGGCTCATCATATTCCAAACCACTCGAACTAAATTTCATCGTCCAAAAATCTCTCAAAATCAATTTGTGCACTTTTTACTGGTAATGTGTAACAACCCCAGGGTAATAAATCCACTCAACGAAAAATATCCTTTTGATCCAGTTTCCCAAACATAAATAAAACATCACAAATAGCACCGAAAATATCCAATTTAACTCGATATGAAATTGCGGCCAATACAAGTTCAATGTGCATCGAAACCTCGTCCACAGCATCCCCGCAAGCATCAGGACCATCCTGCCATCGATATTAAGATAGCAAATTTACGGCAATAAATAAATAAAAAAAAATTTTTTACAGATATCATATCGTATCTGTCCAAGAAACTCAAATAATATATAAATCCACTTAGATATCTCGATTCGAAAGAGGTCCATTCACAGGAGCAGCATCCGTACGTCGGGCACGTATCACTATCGATTGACTACACTTGTACCAGGATCCATCGGGATATGACGATGATGAAGGTTACACTATAGATAAACCAGGAAACTTGGAAGGATAAGTGCCCGGGATATTTCGTGTTCAATAAATAATTCCAGAATTTTATTGCTAGGTGTACGTGTCTCCCCTCGAGATGATGGCCATCATCTTTTTGATTTTTTACGGCATCTGTTCGTTTCGTGTGTAAAACTTCACGGAAAGGAGCAGAATGTTTGTCTGCGCTTATCTCTAATGGCATTTATCCTTGGCTAAAAGTTGCCTAAGTACACGAAGAATCATAAAAGAGGAAAAGTTTCCTTTTTTAACGTGAGATAATGAATCATCTTCAGCTTGGCAAGGTGGAAAGTGGCTGCCTCGTCGAAAGGAGCAATCTCAGTAATTAAAGCTTAATCAAGTTGAAATAACTTCTTTTATCTTAATAAGCAGCTCATCCTACTCCTGGTTGGTTCAGCTACCTCAACCCCTGATTTGAAGAGTTTTACACTTTGAACTGATCGGAGTTTGTACAAATTTTTCCGTTGAAGCTTTTTCACCGTCTGGAAAATTTTACTGTGTAAGGAAAATTAGATTTTGCGAGGGTTTTCTTGATGCGACTCTAATTTTAGTTTAAAGAAATTCTTGTGAATAAATTGATTAATTAATGAATATAATATTACAAAAGCCTTTTTTTCGAAAATGCCCACACCAAAAAACTATCAGAACCTGTCCGAATAAAAATCAAATTGAATGCAATTTGACCATAATCCTGTGCAACAAGGACATCCGAAGCCAGTTCGCTTGGTCAAAGGTCGTTCAAATATCAAATGACCATTAAGAGAATTCTAATTGTATCGAGCATCTGCCGTTCCTGGTGTGAGCAGCTCTCATCTATTGACAACAACTGACCACTCGTTCCTGCCACTGACCATTGTCCTGGATTCTTTCAAGGATTTCTGATAGTTTTTTTTTTGAAAAATGTCCTTTGCAACAATAGCATGGCAATAAATTTGATGACATTTATTGGATTGCCGAATGCAAGCAGGACCATTTATGAGGGAATTGAGCTGTTCGGCCGATTGAGGTCAAGCGTGCTGATCAATAATTTGACAATACAGAATATCAGTGGAGGGTCAAATGGCACAATGCGAGGACAGAAACGGGGTGAAATACCGGACGTGTAGATGTCCTTTGCAAAATCTATACAAATGGGTGCTAATCTGGAAGGCACGCTCCCACTCGAAATCCTGTGGCGCAGAGTTTGTTTTCCACTAAGAGGACTCGTAATCCGATACTCAGGACGATTTAATGGACCACGAAGGAACACAGGCATCTCAGGATGCGTCTGTGTAATGCTTAGCTGCCGCCATGATATGGAAATTGTGAAAATATTTTGATTGACATTTTCGGCTATGAAAACATCTCCGAAGGCAGCAGTCGTCAAAATAAGGAATACGGCGCGGCGTGGGCATCTGGAGTCTAGATCTGTTCTTAATCACACCTACACCGCCTCCTTCTGCTCCTCTCCACCCTTGTGGCTTATTTTTAACTGCTTGCGGCGGTTATCATCGAGGACTGCGGCATTGTAAGTGCCCTATCTGTCATGTTAATTGTATATATAACTTCGGTAAGCGGGGGTGAAATTTTTCAAAACAAAAAAAATTTATTTTTACCCCAAAATTGAAGAATGAAAATTTTCAAAATTGAGGGAAAGTTCAACGAAAGGCCAACGTGGCACGCGACATTTGACAGTTCAATTTGGATGAGATCCACCCCTTAGTCCCCTGAATCCTCATTTAGTCGCTACTTTCTGTATTGATCTCCTTCGATGGCACACTCGAGCAGTGTTAAATGACAGTTTTCGGTGTCAGGATTTACATTATTTATGGATTCCACAGAATGGGGAGGGTGCAATCTGACTTAAATGGTCATTAAATGGATATTTTTAGAGCGGTAAGTGAGGAAACGGAACCCAAAATCATTCAAAGGGAAAACATTTCAGAATTAACGTATTCGACTGTAAACAATTTTAAAATTTTATCGTAGATGGAAAACATCCATGTGATTATCCTCTTCTGCTTGGTGACTGATATCCATTTTTAGATGCAATATTTTGCCTTAGAAATACCAATATTAATATGAAATAACTATACTTTCAATAATAGCAATAAGTGCAAAACAGCAAAACTTTTTATTTTTATAAAAATAAGTACCTAAAACTCTTTAGTAAAACTTCCCGATGTAAAAGTAATAAAATAAAAAATAAATAAAGGAACCAGGGAATAGGCGTAATATGAGAAAACACCTTTTCCGAAGAGGTGTGCATTTCAGAAGTCTATCGATTTCGGGCAATGCGCTTTCATCTGTCGAACCGGAACTAAAGGGAGCAGCTACTTCGTTACACTTAGCCTAAAAAGGTTATAAGCGATTGCTTGCCGCGATCACTTGGAATGTGTGAAAATTCAAAGTCACGATCTTATTTCGATCGCATCAATTGTTTAAGAATGGATAAATATTCCAGCGTCATTCTCACCTGTATTAATTTCCAAAATGGGAATTTCAACCGGCACAATATATTTTTTGTATAATATCTATGTCAGATTATCTTTCATATCACGATTTAAAATGGCGACTCTTAGCGCTCGAATCATAGTCAGGTTGGCGTGGATAATTAACCTGATGAATTGCGCTAAAATGCCGAAACTAAAGAACTTGCCGATGAGTTTTTTATTATCTTGTTTTTCTAGATGGAATGAAGTTAATTGCTTTTTAAATAAAATCACATTGAGATGAAATAATAATTAGAAAATGTCGGCGAATGTGTGTCAGTCTGATTACTCACGTAAGAAAGGAATCAAAATTGCAAATATATTTGCTCCTTTTTTCTGATCCAAATGGAGCTATTTTGTATGTAGTTATTTAGATATACCTGCTTTTTTTGAAGCAACCAAAGAATGATGTCATCGACTTTAAGATCAACCGAAAGAATTCATGAAGTCTTAACAAAAATGGCACCCGATTTGCAGTTTAATTGAAGTTAATTATTTAATAAATATTCGTTTATCTTTTTCTATTGCGGTAAATGTTTGTTCACGGAACATGTCTTGAAAAAAAAGAAACCAATCTCTTTGTAGACATATACTCTAGGATTCATTTCTCACAAATGATTTTCTTGACAGTAATGATTTCCTTTTTATCTCATAATCAAATTTATTTAGTTTCTTCCATTTTCTGGAAAAATTAGCCAGGAAAGGAATCAAAATGACGACAAGTGAAAAATATTAAATGAGAGACAAATGAGACAATTTTGTTTGAAGGCGCCAGAAAGGACTAGCTTTCCTTTGATAAGGAATTATTTATGTGCCGCCAAAAATGTTGGACATTGTTCTGTCGCTTTGCTGGGCTCATTTCATTTTTTTTTTTTTCGTATACCGTGTGAGATTAAAACGGAAAAAAATTTGTCACATTTCCTGCACCGCCCCGGTTCAGGATTCACGTTTTCAGTTCGTTTTAGTCATCGTTTTATATTTATATATACTGAAAGGAATTCCGTATCTGCTATGAATGTTTCATAGGAAGAATCCTTTGAGTTTGTACTGCTTGAAAAATGCACAAGAGCAAAACAATGAAGTGACCATTGGCTTGTGAATTTATGGATGTTCTCAGAAAGAGTTTTCATTTTCCGCAAATATGAAAAGTTTTTGAGCACACTGGGGGTGCTATAAAATTGTTATCCTTTCGAGCGTGTAAATGTTACATGGTAGTAGGGACAATTAGTGATGCCGCTTTGCGAAATATTACCTCTAGTTTCGAAGGTGACATCTTTAAATCATTTTTCACTGCCAAAAAATAAAGCAGCAGTTACCACAGTTTTTGGCTGGTGAACAGCATAATGAAAGAGTCATAAATAATTTTTTCTTCAAAACTATCCCGTCGGGATGCAGCACTTGCCTTGAACCCTTCGAATTCTTCTACCTTCATCGCAATGCAAAAGAAAGGATTTTGCCAGTTAAATGTGTCTTCATTGAAAGGACGCATCTGCCTTATCGTGTACCGCAGCAGGACGCTTTTGCGGAGGATCATTTTTGGACCAGTTTGAGTCCGTATTTCACCTTTGTTACGGCAAGGTCATTAAGGAATAAGCAGAAATTTTAGGATCATGTAAATATTTGTCATAATTAGCATTGTCGGAGATTTCCTAATTATCCCAAACGTTTGAAAATTTTCATTTTAGTTCATAACAATTGTCGCAGGCATTTAGCATAAGAAGATTACCATTTCTGCGTCCTGCTTGAATAGAAAGGATGTACAAAGGACGAGATTCTTCTGCGAATTTGTGTTCCACTTATTCTTTTTAAGTATTTACTGATTAATGATAACAACATTTATAAATCTTTTAATTCCTGCCGCCAAAGTATAAGTATGCAGAATTGTTATCTTTTTTTCAGGATAATTCCTAAAGAAGATCAAAACTAAACAAATCAGTGTTTTTAGTTTTGAGGAGATTGTTCTTGCTTTTCACACTGAAATTCGCCTTTGATTCAAACCGCTATGAAAATTTTTATATTTACAAGAAGGAGAATCAACTGCGCCAAGTCGGAACAATTAAAGGACTCGTCTGGCAATTATCTGACAATTTATCATAATTTGTCTCGTGTCTTGAAATAGTTCCTGATTTTGGTGCTTTATACATATTTTTTTATAACTTTGACTTTTCGCTTGTGTGAATTGATTAATGATTGTTAGAAAGGATATTTTTTTTAATCACAGAAAAAAGTTGATTCGCAGCGAATAGGCAAAAGTGGGGAATCACATTTATATCGAGCCGGGGCACTGAACTGCAGCAATTAATCATTATATTGAGGGCGCACTTTGAGGCCAGGACAAAGTCATGAAAAGGATTAACTTCATGAATTTGAATGTTTCTTGATTTGTAATTCGAGGGTGCAAACATATGTAAATAATACTCGGAAGCCATTTGCGATTATCAAAGAAATGAAGGTTTTCGATCATTAATCGTGCGCTGTGCCGCTGCGGAAAGGACACGCAATGAAAAATGATTTTTGATTCAAGACCAGGAACACTTTTCCTCTGCGACATTAATCCTTACAGCGAATGGTAGACTCCTGATTCCTGAGTCACAGTGTCATGATTTTTTTCCTACTGTATAAAGGTGTCGAAATGTTGTTTTGGTTTTTGCTTAGTTATTTTTTTTTTTTTTTTTGTATAAAAATTGAACGAGAGTAATTAAAGCTGGAACAAGGGATCGTATTTCAAACAAATTCACACTTGGAGGCACGAAATTCAAATTAAGTGATCGCACCTCGGCGAGTAACAATTGCTCATTTGCCGCGGGGCACGACGCGTCGCGACCGAACGGATCGCGCAATTAATTTCCTTTTGAGCACGGTTTGATGGGCATGTGAGCCACAACCGCCGCTCACAAAAAGACCACGGATATTTTGACACGGCTTTTTACTTAGCGAAAAGCCAAGTTGCTTGCTATGATTGCGTTTTGTAATAATTAACACAAAAAACCTTTACCATACAGGAAATGAAATGATGGCATAGACAATGGGCGCAGGAAATCGGCGAGCGGGAATAATTAGCACGATTAATTGGAGGAGCACTTCTAGCGGATTTTGTCGTGAAATTGAGTTTGTTTGTTTGTTGCTGCTGTTGTTGTTGTATGTATGTACTTGTACATCTTCTCCTCACAGCCAGCGACAAATGTTGAGAACTAAAATGTCGGATTAAGTCTTATGGTCTAAGAAACCATTTCAACGGACACATTTAACATGTCCTTTTATTACTGTAATTAGTTCAGTTTTATTTCTAACAAAACATTCGAAATTTTCCTACTGATGTAACAAGGATGTGGGCACACGCAACCGCAGTTAAAGCAACTAATTTAAATTGATTTTATGGATATGAGGTCTTAAAGTTCATCCCAACGTTGTTAGAATTAAAAAGCATCGAAGGCTACCACATTCACCGATGTTGATATTCTGACGAAATGTAGAAAGGCAATAAAAATTATACGAGCGACCTGATTTACGAGCCTTCGGGATCCTTCGACTCGGAAATGCGTACAACTACTCTATAAGTAGTCACAGTTTTAACAATTCGTTTCCCCCAAATTAATAAACGCGGATCAATTGACTTTCGACGAAAATGCATAAAAGTCGACTGGATGCCGCCGTAAACAAAATCAAATTAATTTTTTTTTCCCCTTTTTTTTCGAGTGGTCCAATCAAAATATTTCCATTGCTACCCGGTGTCAGGAAAACAAACAATTCTAGAAAAATGAAATTTTATGGTGCAACGATGTGATCTTTAAAAACTTCTGTCACTCCCCAGTCCCCACCCCCGGGACATATGCGTTCAATGTTGCACGACACCGGTCCCCGGATGCATATAATGTCGAAACGAATCACTTTGAAACATCTGAATAGAATTCGAAGATTTCTCGCAATTATGTAAGGACAGTGTCTGGAGTGCCAGAATCATCTGATAATAGCTGCGCAGGCTGCAGTTCTGATCGCAGTCAAATCCGAAATCAAATTTATGCGCATACGGTCAACAAATTTCTCGGGAATGAAAATATTTTTGAAAGTTAAATCAAAATCCATACACGCTTGACGGTAAAATTATTCGGAGTGGAATCTCGTGTAATCGCGTCAGAATAAATTTCTGTAGAAGATTCTCTCTCCGAATTAAATTATTGCGGAAGAATAGAAAAATGGTAATTTGCGAAGGTCATGTCTGAAAATGAATTATGCAACACAATTCGAATCACATTTATTACAAATATTATTCGTCTTCCTGCGCCGTGCAACTCATCCTTTCAATCATCCAATGTCTTCTGGGATTCTGGAAGCTGAAGCAACTGTTTCTGATTTAATGCCGCGCTGTGATTTCGATCATGGAAATCGACAGAATTTGTGATTCATTTCCAAGACGGAGATTGCGAGTACAAGAATATTGAATTCACAAAGAGTTTTGTCAAGGTTGTCTCGGCATTTATTATTTAAGCACTGTGATTTTGTAATTCGATTATTACTCGCTTTTTAGCAATCTGTTTATTTTTGTGAACACTGATTCCCCGTTTCCTGTAATGTATAGTGTATAGTCTGATGGTGATGTTTCGTCAGCGTAGGAAGGTGGAACTTCAAATTATTTTTGAAACCTAATCACGTTCTGCCAAGTATAAATAAAATTAAATGTCATTTTTGAATTATAGGTATATTATTCCTACAAATTCTTAAAATGTTGACAATTTTTTTTAGAAACACATTTTTTGTAATCACTTGCAAAAAAAACATAATATATATATTTTTATTGTTGCTATAATGAAACATGGTTCACAAATAAACTCGCTCTTAATTTATTACCACGAAATTATTAATACTTATAATAAAACTGTCGACTCCATGAATTTTAATATCTGAACCTCATGATATTTTAAGCTTTTCCTAATTAAATTTATTATAATCATTTTTCCCATTACTACAAAATTCATGTCCTCGAACACGATTCGAGTAACACAACCCAAAAAAAATCCCCGAAGTCATGAGGTCAACGGCACCTCCCCCGACCCCCACGACTCCAACGCCATGTGCAAGGGTTGCAGAAGTGACATAAATTTTTCAACAAATTCATCCTTTGGGAGTGACAAAGTTTCCTTGACTTGGTAAATGTAATAAAATAGGAAAAACATACATTTCCAAGTATGAACAGTCGAAATTATGGATTAGGTGTGAAAATATAAATTTTAATGTTTGGTAGCACGCGAGGCTGTTATGACACGAGCTGGCAAGGGTCACTGGAGGGGACTGACACGGGATCGAATATTGTAGGCTGGAATTTCGTAGTAGTACTACAGGAGTCAAGGTTGTAAAATTTGCATTTTTAGGTAAATGGAATTGGATATGAGCTTTAATGTATATTATAATTGGATGGTGTTGCTTTCATTTGCTTCCTTTTCGAAAGGAATTTTTCATTGAACAATCAAATTGTTATCTAGTTTATGTAACACTGTAAGAGGAAATTGTTCTAAAAAAATCCTCCGTGAAAGTGTTTTTTAAAAAAAAGTTATAACAATTGTATAGCGCAGACATCGTGTTTTTTCCTTGCGAGATATTTAAAAATCGAGAACATTGGAAAGTCCTTATCGCACATTTAATACACATTTTGAATAGGGAAGTAATTGGCAACGGCAATGTACGAATACAAAAAGTGTTCCCTGATAAAAATTCATTAAAAAACAGAAGTACGAGATACCCTCATAGCATTCCCACATTACTTTGACGTTTCAATTTTACGACCCGCTGTGGGGGTGGCGACAGTCAAATGGATCACAATTTCGTACAAACAGATAATAAATTAACATTTTTCGACAAACAAAGCAAAAAACTCTAAATGTATGCTCCCCAACAGAACAAAAAAAAATACACAAAAATGTATAATACACTTAGTATTATTTTCTCGAGTATTCTGCTGTTCTCATTTTATTCATTCATTTACCATTAAAAAAAATATCGTCAGGACGTGACTGGAATTTGTAAGATTTCGCTTTTATAATTAGTCGGTAAATGGATGAGAGATGTGCCGGGAAGGGGGTGGCCATTGGCCGCGATAGCAGCATGCCCCCAGGCCTGCATTTAACCCAATTCGGGCAGTAGCCAGCTTGTGTCAACAATAGAAGAAAATTTTAATCAATCGCCGGCTGTTGTTGAGGGGGTGCACGTACTGTCATCAGTCATTGATGACGTTTAGATACGATGAACGTCATGTCAGTTAGCCTTTGACCAGTGGTCAGCACTTTGCCGACAACAATAGGTACCCTAACAATTGATAATTCTTGACGCCCACAACTCTCGCATTTCCTATATCAAAGCGGAACAAATCTGATAATTTTTGGGATTAGCAAAAGGTGCACATTTCGATTTGATCCTGTTTTTCCTTATTGGATTTCACCCTAACAATTATCTTCGCTTGTCCATGGATTCTTCTCGACCAATACCTACAGCGATTTACGGTTTGGATTATTGCTGAAACAATCAGAACTCTCGACATTTTATAGTGGAGTGGTTTTAGACTCATCTTTTACTGTCCATAATACAATCAGGACCATCAGGTCTTCAACTTCCCGTGTTTTGCTGGGGTACAACTTAATTTACCTTCCCGATGGATAAAGTTTATCTGCTGGTTCCAATGTAAAAAGCGACGAACTGCTGCCACAAACCACTGACTCCTGATGCATAATTTTATTCATGTTTAATAGGTTTGTGAACATTACAACCTATTTGTTTCCCACAATTAGAACCCGAGATGATTCCTTTCTACCTTTGGATAGGTCTAATCTTTATTCACCACTTCTTCGGCAATAATAATCACGATTCACGACGCCGCAATCAACCTGCGCCCAGGGCCACTCAAACCGAGTTTTATTGTCAACTTTTAATGGTATTTTCCTAGAAAGTAGCAAGTCGAACGCTGTGAGACGTTTAAAAAACAAAGATTCAGGATAATCGCGGTTGAGACTTCCATAAAATCCACATAAAGCTGCGCGGATCGAAGAATGGTGATCATTTCTCCCACCGGTAATCCAGTGGACAAATGGGAATCAATCAGAGATCTGCTCTACTCTTTCTCCAAATACCAGGAAGTGCAACAAAAATTGATTTCGGTCTTTTTTTTTTGTTTTTTTGTTGTTGTTTTCTGTTGTTACCATCCAGAATATAAACATGGGGAGCAGCCGGATTCGATGAATCCATTTGTTCGATTTTATTCATTTTGGGATACAGTTTTTTTCATCAATTTTTTATTGTTTTTGAGGGAATTTAAAATTTTTCCATGTCTTTCCATTACAACCCCCAACGAAACAATTGGAATTTTTTGATTAACGCTTTATCGGATGGTTTTTTATGGCCACGCAATCGTAGATAAACCAATCAGAGAGAAAATTAAAATTTGAATATGGCCCCAGGGAATATCTGGTAAATATGTGAAATTAATCAGTCATAATCCCCGTGATTGAGGGAAGTTTCACCCTTTAATTAATATTGAAATGTATTTTGTGTCAGATGAATTTTAAATGGGATTTTAATATTACGCGATACTTCAACTCTTTATCGCTTTAATCAAAATTCTTTTTGCTTTTGACATGATTACTGATTGGATTATATCCTTGGGAGGTCATGGAAAATTACTGGATTGAAGTATTTGTTTACATATTTTAACAGTAGATAATTTGGGAAAAACACTTAATATTAACTGAAATTAAGTAATTCAACATATTTGTAACGAATTTGTTATTTAGGTACCTACTTGTTTCAAGGTATTTTTTTAGTTTCAAGTTTTTTATTTTGAATGCTTTTCCATTTACTATTGAAGCTAACAAGTATGAGTAAAATGTTGCTAAATATTTATCTTCAAAATATGGAAGAAGTATGCAAAAAAAAGTTAAACAACTTCACATTTCAACAACGTTAAAGCTTTGTACAGCGAAAAAGGGCAGCAGCACAAATCTTCTCTAAAGTGAATATAATTGCAGTTAAAACATTTTTATCTGTAATCACTTCATAATTAATCCATGAATTTGTAATCGTTAGTCGCACTAAAACACATTCATGTGTTTCGTACATATTTTGATATGTGCGAAATGTGATAAAAAATTCTTCGAACCACTCATCGAAATGGTTTTGCTAATATTGGAATAAGGACAGTTTCGATAACATCTGATTGGTGTCTTTCCCGAAACTCGAGGTGTGCTAATGCACTTTCAGTAAGCGTTAATTTATTGAAGACGATGCACCGATGCAAATGGATTTTCATTAAGCCCGACTAACGGAAGTATGGATACCTAATTTCGCTGATAAGAAATTGACACGGTAGCAACCTTCCACGAATCGCATCATTTACAATCAGAACGCACCAGACGTGATCGGCTGAGGAGCAGTCTAGCGGCCGATCGTCATCACGAGGGAGCACCTACTGACCGACATTATGCAAAAATAAAAAGAAAAATTATATTCGCGATAAATAATAAAATGCACACACAAATATCCCGCCGACATCACCTGAATTGCCAATCAGGGAGGGGGAGGTGGGGCTGATGTGCTGCCGTCGTTGGCGGGACATGATGGACATAATTTCCAACATTGGCTACCAGAAGTGACCGTTGATCGTGATGTATGAAGACCATGTCAACACCAGCCGCACATAGACGTGATCATCGCGCTGACACACTATCGTTTCGGTGGCAACCGTCCTGTCGCCTCGCTATGGAATTTTTAACATTTTTCCCACAGACCGCGGCCGCAACCGCTCCACAGACCGCCACCGTCATGTCACGTGCACTGCTCATATTTAGCGCATCGTCCACCTTCTGACAAGTTGGGGCTCGCATTTAATTCGCCAAACGGTGAATTATGTTAGCGTGATTGGAATTCAGCAGTGCAACTAGAATTCGAGTCTGCAAAACACGGTTTTTGGGTTTTAAAATTCTTTTTACTAGGACTGGGTAATTCCGCGATCGAAATGAGTCAAGCTTCTCCAATTGGAATATTTGCAGAGTTGAAGAACTTTCCACTCGATTTTTATAGTATTAGAGAAAAGATTACTTTTACTAATGTCTTCCTAAATCATCTGCAAAATATTCTCTGTTCCTGCTCCTTTCAAGTCACTCTCCATAAATTATTCAAAAATAGTTGCGCATTGGGTTTCACTAGCCATAAAAATCTTCTCAACCTAAAATTGATTTATGTGCACTGCCGTTATAATTTAAAGTATCTCATTTGCCCTCTTTACGACGCTGTTAAAACGTAACAGTTTCCAATCCTTTCATCCCCATACTAATTTGCCACCTTTAACCCTGGTAAAAATTAATAACTGTCGTTCATTAAGACGGCATCAATCATTCAGCATCGCCCGAATGCCTCCTCCATCGGATGGGCCAACGAAAACTCTTTCGAAGCTAATTTCTTATGACACCCACTTATCATCGTTCTGGAAGCTACTTAACGCAGTCATAACATGAAACCTGTCATACGTCTATTTGCCCTCATGATGGAATCATTTATCATGTCGTCTTCGTTGCGGTACAACGAAGGGACACACACATTTGGGCCCATTTAACTCTTTAACTCATTCCTCCCGCGGTGAAGTGACGGCATACAGAAACTTTTCACGGCACTCAGCAACTGGGGAATGGGTTAGTGTTTTCCATTCAGCCGATAAAAAATGAGCTGAACAGGTGACAAAACAATTTTCACAGAAATTCTTTAACGACCACATGAGCTTGTGGTCCGGAATGCGTCAGGAATCCTCCAGGAGAAATTGAGGAGAAAAGTCAATTAGGCAGCGCGTTTCAGTCATCTCATAAATTTCATTTTGATTGTCAGCGTGCATCTATTTTTACAGTGTTTCAACAAAAGAAGATCCTCAGTGGATTTAACCGATCCTCGTTCCCCTCCGGTTTTCTCTTAGCCAGCGCATCCCTGCTCCCGACAGCAATTACCGCGACTTTGAACAAACAAACAAACAAACTCGTGACAAACACTCTACGGCTCCATTTTGCTTGGAAACAATTTTAATTGTCTTTTAAGACGCTGCTCGCGACCAAATTAACTCGGCTTTCGGGTATAAGCACTTTTCTTTCAAAAAACTGAAAAATTGTGTTATTATGGGATCACGTCAAGAAACATACAAAATCCCAAAATTTTACAGAAATTGTATAAACATCAACAACGGTTGTTTTTAGATCCAGGAAAAAGGCATAAGCATTCAAATCCACAAATGATCACTTTTATATATAACGCAGACAATTTATAGATAATTTTTTTAATATTGAGGAACATAAGAATACAATAAATTTGTATATACATTATACACTAAATATATTATTATCGGATTGGTAAAAACTTATGTAACAAAATTATGGAACATTAACATTCATTGATAGTATACTTTACAATTTTCAATTAATATAAGTATTATACAAAAACAAATGTTTTAAATCAGAACGAATAACTTTTGTTCAATAAAATAAAAATGTAAAAATAAGAACGTACAGAAAAAGTAAAACTGTCAAAATCTCTTGATCAAGCCAATAAATTAAATTTAATTTGAACATTTTTCAGCCGCAGAAGTTGTTCATTGTTCGAATATCACCACCTCAAACAGTTGTCATCCCCAGCAAAGACAGATACTCTTCATAGCGATTTTATTTATCTCTTTCAATTTTTTCGTTCACGTTTTATTTTCGAAAATGAGACAAAAATGATCGTGTGACAAAGGAATCAGAAATCAGTGAAAAAAAAGGCCAACACGATCCACACAAAAATCGTCTCACATTATTTAAATCTTGATAATTTCTGGCTGATGACAACGGCACGACAAAACGGCCATATAGAGGCCACAAAGACACAAACATTGACCATATCGAACATTGATGCACCAATACGATCACTGTCACATCCTGGCCACAAAAACTTCCTTACCTGCCCTCGTAGCTGGCCCGAGGATCGTCAATGGACGAAATGAACGCACCGCACCGATCTCGCTCATGTCCGTGGATATAAAACGCAGGATTTATGCTGACCGGAGCTCAAAAAGTTTGATCATTATAATAAATGCCTCATTGTCACACGTTGCTGGAATAAGTGCGCGGATGCCGAGATGCTGCACCCCTTCGCGCGAGAAATCTCCGGCCCGATCGATTGATCGTGTCATCATACATTTCATGTTTGGCCACAGTCAAGGGATCGGACTGGGTTTCGTTAAAATTGGATATGAACAACTAATACATCTCCGTATGAATTTATTCTGCTGGTAAAAAGTAAACACACCTGTACCCCGTGCAAACTTATCACCGCTCACCTCACTACTGGAAAGGATCGAGCCCCGGACCAGCGCGATCACCGGGGACTGGGGCTTCCGATGCTCTGGTGCGGTTATCTGCTCGAATTCTTGTCGAGATTTATTGCTACCAAACATGAATGGGTCAGTAAAAATTGGAAATATATATTTTAATTTTTTTCAAAGCGTTATTTCTTATGGTTTATTTTCTTTTGCATGTTGTGTTCGTTTTGCTTCAGTCATCACCTTGATGATCAGTGGGCAACTTCGTCGTGTCTGATGAAAAAGGAACTATTGTGGGAAGAGTAACGCAAAAAGTGCAGTAATTAGTGGCAGGAGTGTCCATTTGTGATTATACTTTCCGAGAATAGCTTGCTGTTAATTGACAATACTAATTGCAGTTGCACTACATTCCTGACATTTTAATCCAGCGCAGAGAAGTGGAGATATTCTGCCAATGCAAACGATCTTGTCAGTTTCGCATTCCAACGATTTTTACAAAACACCTCTAGATCTAGAATTGATATTTGGCATTAGCACAATTAAATATTCTAAGAAAATTAATTTTTCACTGTCCAATTATATATTGCGTATTTTTCACTGTACTCTAATTAATTTTTATTATAATCAGATTCAAATCCAAATTTATATTTTTTATTTTCAATTCATTTGCAGAATCCCAAGGCGAGTTGTCCTAGTTAGCATGCGATCAGAAAACAGAAGCCAGTGATAATTCGCGTATCGCCGGACCTCCTGGCCAGAAGGATTACCATAAACAAGAAAAATGTCTCAATTAAAAATGTACATTGTAGAAATGCGAGCAGAACACGTCGAGGCGGCGCGGCGACCCATGAAATTTCTTGAATATTTGAAAATTTACGATTCGGAAAACGGCTTTCTATAGACAATTAAGCCACCACGAAATGCGGCGATATCGTCAAAATAGAGAACATCTGAAAATATCGACCAAAGCTGACGATTTATTGAAGCCGTTCATACTAATTCCCCAGGATATGATCATAATAACCGATTAAGCGGAGTGCGGCGATCGACAATTATCACAGCGGGCGATCCTGTTGGCGAGCGAAAGGTGTGAGAAATTGCCATGTCTGGGGATGGTGGTTTTTGTGTAGGTCTTCCAATCCTCGAATGGCAGATATCCGCTGCAGCAGGTGATTTCTTCAGGATTATTTGCATTATCACCGCAGGATCACGTCTCTTATTACGTGTTCGGTTGTAGGCAACCGTGTAATTGCGAGCGTTGACATAACGCGACATACTCCTGGGGGAAAATAAAACAATAACTTGTGGAACCTACTGTAATTGGTAAAAAAGTCATCAAACTGCAATTCGATGGTAGTTGATCAATGTACGATGCACGATCGCATCATTCCCAAAGTCACATTTGCATTTACTTGGAAATTAATTTCGACTGCTTCTGGTTGATGTATCTGATATTAAGAGTCTCTTGTTTTCACTTCCGTTTTTTCCCTCTCCCTCTCTTTCCTGTTGTTTTTGTTTGTTTTATTCAAGCGCCGAATATGCAAATGACATCGCCATATGCAAGTGTTACAAATTTTTTGCTTTCCAAACATTCAAACAGGAAAATTTATTTTATA
Organism: Leptogaster cylindrica; assembly: GCA_963082835.1. Taxonomy (NCBI): domain Eukaryota; kingdom Metazoa; phylum Arthropoda; class Insecta; order Diptera; family Asilidae; genus Leptogaster; species Leptogaster cylindrica. The sequence continues at coordinate 18,989,847 of OY720105.1, read as the reverse complement.
ACGAACTAAAAGCCACAAAATCATGAACTTTACAGCCTTCGAGGGCGGGGAGAAGTGAAACCCGATGCAAGAAAACCCCTGAAAGTCGTCAGTACACGCATCCAGAGTCGACTTCACCAGCAAAAACTGTGAAACGCTTTTCATAACTTTTTTCAGCAAATTGCAGCAGATCAACCACAATGCGACCTGCAAGGCCATAACTCATGAATAATTTGCATCTCCCGGCAACCATTTTTGATTCGTGCAATAACAAACCATGTTAGCAGCCCACGCAAGAAATATGCTAAAAGGAGTTTTGTTCTTGTTGGGGCTGCAGCAATTGTAGGAAACTTCAGCCCCAATGGGCGCAGTCCGAAGGCAAATCTGCCAGCCGAGCGCTGCACCACAGAGCGGACGGAAGGAAGGCATTGATATGTCGACGGGGGGATCGAGTAGATTAGCCAACATACATCATGTTTTTGCATAAAAGTAGAAAATTATGTTTCACTGATTCCTCCTCGTTTGGCGATGAATTCTCTGTGTGGCACGTCGAGCTAATGCCGCCTAACAATTTTGCATATCACCTCGGCCTTCGACCCGGACCCCCAAGCATTTTGACTGTATTGAGTCCACCAAGTTGTCCATCGCAACTCGTCTACGATATGAACGGGTGTGCGGCGAGAGGGACATGTTTTATTCAAATGAGATGGGAATTTATGCGGACGGAAATATAATATTCTTGATTTGAATTATATCTAGAGTGGTGAATCTGCGAATGCGACAAAGCACAAATAATAATAACAAAAATAAAAAACAACTACAAAAATTATTGCTGTCACCGCGAGCGCAATTTTGCATACATATGACAGGTCCAGGTACAGGAACCCATTGATAAAAAGTTGTCCAACGTCTCGGGATTATCGCAAAGTGATACATTGTGAGATGCATCCCTCGATGCGCTATAAATACTTTTCAGATCTTCCAAGGATTCGACATGCAACTAATATGACTGGTCGCCGGTCGCTAGTGATTCCTCAGCAAATTCGCTTCAGTACTTTTCGCAAGCGAAAAAACCCGAAATACCGCGCAATGATTTTGGACAAAACGAACTGAACTCGGAGGCAATAATTAAAAATGGTCGCGGAAATCTTCAATCTAACAAATCTGTTGGCTGGCGCCCAAACTGGATGGCATTTGCACTGGAATGTCTGTTGGCCGGTGGAGAGACTCCGGTGGGCGCCATCTGTCCTATAATAAATTCATTAAAACTCAATTATGATTTGCACTCCTGGCCCGATGGGCTTTACTGTGGGACCGAAAATTCCTCCAATTCGATATTCGTCCATGCTAAGGTATGCCGCAGAAAAAGCAACTTCCGAAGGGACGTGATCAGAATCGAGTCTATTCACAACCGAAACAGGATCTCTACGATGTCATCCATCGATCATACATGAGTTTTGTTCTTGGTCGGTTTTTGGACGCAGTGTGCCGTCGGAAAGTGATCAGAGTCAATAATTAATAGATGCCTCACAGGTGGTCCCATTATTTCATATTCAAAGAATCCCGCCACATTTTCAGATGCTGAATCTTTGTCAGCGACAATTTTTGTAAAAAAATATTATAGTGGCCGTGAGAGATACTCAAAGTAGACGACTTTTTGATGACGTTGTTTTTTCATTTTCACTGCTGTATTTTTAAAAAAAAACCATGCAAAAATAAATAAAACTTTTTCGCAAAAATGAATTTTACGATCCATTTAGAATCCTTAATTTTCGATTCATATTTTTTAACATTTTGTTTTAGCATTTCTGGAAACTGGTTTTGTAAGAAATAATACAATACTTTTCAATAAACTAAACGAATTTCGGGGAGCCCTAATTTCCACATTTTGACATAAATCAAATTCTGAACACATTCCTCAAAATGTTCAACCCTTGTTTGCACCGTGCATCGCATCCCCATTTTGCTAGTGCTAACGAACATTTCACACTATACGATAGAAAAAATACACCATATAAATTTCTCCATTTTACAACATTCACGCAAAAGCAACAACAAAAAAATCACTTTTAAGTTATAACTTTTTGGTCGATCAACACATCACAAGCTCATGAAAAATATATTCAAAATGTTATTGGGGCATAAACGGGCAGCACCCATACACGAGCACCCTACAACGTTTGGTGTTCGCTCAGGCGGATCTTGAATGTTTTGTTGTTGGACTTTAATTTAGTGTCGTGTCCACCCCGGGCGTCCCCTCCCTGAACCGGAACCTGGCCATGATGTCCGCTCGCATATTAAATTATAAGTGGAGAACGACACGGACACGGGGCTAAATCTGATAAAATCCAATGGTGCTCCGCTGCTGCCGCACGGTTTTCTCGTACGTAGTGCGACGGGGGGGTTGTGTCCAATTTTACAGTGCGTTCACAGCCATATTTCGGGTTGTGGGTGGGATTTATGTCAGACGCATTTGAATTCATTAATCATTGAAGGAAGTATGAGCTCTTATTGCTGACGTTGTTCGCTGGGCGGGGTGCGGCGGAGTCTCGCAGTGGATTTTCGCTCTTGTTTGCATTTCACTTCGTTACGGATGAGATTCAGTGTTTCATGGGCAGCATAGATGAGATTTCAAGAGATCCACAATCAGCCACCATTTTGTAAAATGTTTGCTCCTATTTTTTACGAGGGGACATGGGCCAATGAAAAGCCGTTTTCATTTTTTATTATTTTACCTTATTGGACTATCTTTATTCAAAATGAAATATGAAATGAAAACATTTTTAGAATGGTTTTAAAATTTTTTTTCTGTATTAAAAAAAACCGTTCTATAAAATTTATTGAAATCTCTCCATTAAGTCCAAGTCTAGGAATCTTCACAACAGGGCATCCCTTGCAATTGACTTGTTTATAATTTCCCGCCAATGTCTCCCCGGCAGCCGGCGGTAAAATTGTCGGGAACCTCCCGTTTTATTCCCACCCAATTCCCGGTTATTTATTTTTAATTTACTTCAGCAGAACTGTCATGGGCTCTGCCACAATTCACGTTAATGTACCTCTCAAATGCAACACTGGCCTCAGGTGTTTTGTTGATTGCTTCCAAGGAAGGGTGACACTTGCTCAGGCATATTAACTCCCGTTACAGGCGTCACCTCCAGTGATTGCTTAATATAATATAGGGGGTTGTGTCATTCTTTTTTACTACTGCATTGTTTAGCTGTATAGCATCTGGAGAAGCAATTGAATTTTAATAACTTAAAGTTATGTTGTTATTCAGTTTTGATTAAATTTCAACCAATATTTCGCCATGCAATGGACAATTTTCAGTGTTAGAATCAATTTTCAGTGATGTAGAGAATAGAATATTTACGTTTCCAAAAACCCCACCTTCTATGCAGTAACAAAAAAGGTATAATGTTATCTACCGACACTTCTCCAGTTATGTTTAAAGTACATCGCAGTAAGGATTCACATATCGTCCTCTTAAAAACAACGGAAGTGAAGCAATCCAAAAGGAAGTAAACACGTGTTTAGCACCGGGTGAAGGACAAACTAACACAAAGGGGGAATCTTTTATTTTCCATTTGATATAGCCAAGAAAATAAGACACCATCCACCAGTAGAGAAGAGAAAAAAAGAATAAACCGGGAGCATCAGAAATCTGCAAGACCAGGAATAATTCTTCGTTGCATGCCGGCTGCCGTTCACTTTCATGAATTTTCTTCCTTATTTGCACAGAGGAGCGCAGAGAGGACGGCCCTTCCAAGAAATCAGAACTTTCCTCGGATTACAACAAAACATATTCATCTCGGCGACAAACAGGAGATGAGAGGTGTTGGCGGTGGTTGTGCATGCGAAAAGCGGACATTTGTGACTGCGGCAGCGTCCTGCCGTGGTGTGTAGATTATTCATTTGGAGCGAATTGGCAACAATAATAAACAATGTGACATCTCTTTGCCTTGTTCAACACAATTGGACAATTGTCACCCTGGTCGGCTGCAGCAGGGTATGGAGATTTCAGATTGCCTCACATTGGGGAGCGATAAAAATGAAAATTTTGTGTTTCGAACTTGTAAAACATGCGTTTTTTAATATTCCGTATTTGTTTGAAATCGCTAGTGCGCAGAAAAGAGGACGTGATTTTAGGTCAGAGCTGATAAACATTTACAATATCTCCACATAAAAATAAACAGAACATTATGCAAAGAAGAACATGTAGTAAGACGGTTTTTATCAGTACAATGTAAGCCAAGAACTTCCACTGCAGTATTTGAATCGAATTCGGTCCTGACTCCTGACAAAACAATATACATTTTTCTTGTTCCACCCCATCAAACAATACTATCTTCAGCTTAATAACTTTCTCGTCTAATATCTAATTTTGTATAAAACTACACACCAGGAAAAGATGGCGATTAGTCCTTGGGGAATCAGGATAACTAATTCCTTCATAAAAGCCCATCGAGACTTGGTGGAAAATCGACATTTGATTTAGTTTTCATTGTTTGCCGAAGAGAGTTTCCTGACACAATGAGGCAATTTCTCCATGTGTTGACCCTCAATCACGTAATCTCTCCCCCGGGATCCTGTCAGAGACTCATTTCAGTTATTGGCTTCCCCTAATCCCTGGATCCTGTGACGGATGCTATTATCTGTGATACACAGGCATTAATTTTTTTCGAATTATATCCGACGTATGATGATTTTTGGCCGCATTCGAACTAATTTTTATTGACAGACAAATTAATCATATTAATTTAGTTTTGATTTGTTGTCGTGTCAGCGATGATTATCCTCCTGGAGCAAAGTAGGAATAATTACATTTACAATAGTACAGGATTAATTGTGATTGATTTAACAATTATAGAACTCTCGATCATTGCTGAATTTAATTAATAAAAATTATTTCTTATGTGATTGTCAGTATTTGTACTTTTTGTATTACTATATGAAAAAACAAACAAAATTACAAATCTCGATATCGATATCCATAGTCGATTTCATGCGGCAACCGTATAAATCACCCTCCTTCGATCTTGGGACTACTTCCGCGGACGCAGCAGGAGCAGGGCAGACTGTCCACCGTATATCCAGTGAACTGCAGAGCGAAATAACAATCTTACTAATTGGATGATTTTAACATAAACAAATGTATCTGGAACCCCAGAAGCAGCTACAATAAGAACTCGAACTTGAGACAAAAACGCTGCTCAGACTAGTCCTTGGCGTATGCAAATGAATTTCTTTAAAGAACGACTCTCAAGACAATCGTGGGTATTGAAGGCAGCAGACAGGTTAGATATTTCTCATGGTGCAGGGAAGGCAATCTGGACACCACGAATTAAGGGCATCCTCTTGAGGTACGCGGCACAGTGGTCGTTTTTTCCACTATTACGGATAAAAGTTTTGATAAATTATACGAATTGAGGTAGAGCAATTTATTTGCGTCTGGTATCACGTGCGAGTGGGCAAAAAGTCGCCCCCAAACAATCAAAAAACAGGTGGAATCGGTTCAATGCAGGAGGGAGCAATTTGTTAAATTAATTGCATTTTGTTAACTTATCTGCGGCAGTCTCAGCCCTCAGTACTGGGATGGAACTGCCTAGGGTTGTAACGAATTTCCTGCTCCTTTCGTTTTGGTCACTTCCTTCCAATACTCATTACACATGGCCCTTTCTGTCAGAAATTGCCCGAGAATGTCTTTCGTTCCACTTTCAAGTGGTTAAGCTTAAGTGCACATCTTCAGTGTCACAGGCATCGAGAAAACTCCCTGACTGTCCGCTAAATAACCCACAGAAGCAAGGCCACTGTCAAACAGGTTACAATATAATAAATGTTATGAATATCAACAGTGTCCACGACAAAAACGCCTCCAGTACATACAAGGCGACAGAAAAGAATCGTCGGATTTAGAACAGTAGCGTACCGATCTCAGCAGGAGACCAAACCGATTTCGGTAAATCTTCCAGAATCAGCAGGTAAGCGAGCGGCTAGCATCTGAGCAGGCCCAAGATCACCCGATCCACCAGTCCATGGAGCAGTCTCATCCAGCGAAGAGCAAGAAATCGAAAACAAGAAAACGTTGTGGCTTGCACTGTGAGGCCACCTTATAATAAGTTGGATGCGGCTCATACCATAGGAATTCAAAGGCTCTGCCAGCCAGAGGACGATAATTCAATAAATAAGAATAATGACGATCGCTCTCTTTAGCGATAAAACAAGAGTGCAGGTCTGCGTGCACCATGTCAATACAAAAAAGCGCATACGCCTCGAGACATCTTTCCATAAAGCAAGTCCAACGACCACGTTTAAGAAAGCGATCACGATCATGATCAGTCATAAAGCGAGCAGTGCTCATTCGGCGATCGCGTTATTAATTTATGTCAGTTTGCTGAAATGAGCACAAACTTTTATAATTGCACAAGTTCAACGGCTACTGAATTGCGGAATGCTGCTACTAATGCGACCGGCCACTATTATCAGTTATTCACAATAATTGATTGCGATCACCGATATTAAACCACCGATAAAGGATATCTGTCCATTTACGTGCTGTGACTAGGCTGCTTTGCTGTCCAAACAAATGCATAGCAAATCAACAGCTATTGCATATATCTCATGGAAAATTGCCCAAAGGATGTGATCTGTGTACGCAGCGCGGATATCTTCAGACGTGCATTCCGCGTGCATTCGTAATTTTTACGATCATTGGACATTAACGGTTTTGGATCGATTCAATTTTTCTCTTTTGCCTGGACTAATTGTGCACTTATATAGAGTCGATCAGCAAAAGTGATCAATGGCAGTCTCAAAAGTCACTGGTTGCATAACTCTGACTAGAGAGTCAAGCTTGAATGATACTGGATTGATGGATGCCAATCGAGAGGATCACTTCTTGCAGTCCAGTGTACGAGATCGGTGCGAGTATAATTACACCACCGTCGATTGGGAATCAGTCAATTTTATGATCGATCACTCCACACGGGACATACAGCTTAATTGGATGGATACAGCTTTTGGGTAAACGTGATCGTGATGTATTTAAGGAGCTGCTTCCTGAGGAATATAGTCTTAAAGTGCAATCAGTTTTTCACACGAGTTACGCTTTTTATATTTCAATAATTTTAAGCCTTGGGGGTATTTTGTCAGCCTCACCGAAGAAAACGCTGAGCTTATGAATGTTTTCGGTATGATTTTATTTATTTTTTTGTAGTAAATATTTAGGTATACTTAAAACAGAAGAAAAATATCAGTACAAGATCATTAAATCAGTTTATTATGCTTATTAAAAATGAAATGCCAGCACCACAAATGAGTCCGTATTTGAAAACACGACTTTGAAATATTTTCATTTAATTCGTCTGCGTGATCAGAAATGATGCCAAATGATCGTAAAATGTATAATAATAACATTTCTAGATACATCATTAAAAATAAGTGTGCATGTAGTAGAGTAGTACCGGCAGAAACAATCTTGAATTCATTTTCAAGTGAATATTTATTTTATTAAATTATTTTTGTTAATATATTTTGCAGTTCATGTTATTTAAAAATTATTCCCAGGTCTAAGGCGATTATCACGCATCAAGAATAAGATAAGAACGAAATCGTGGAGGACCAGGTGTTAAATGCTCAATTTAATAATGGAAAAAAATCAAAGCAAAATTCGACAATATTCGTAGATTCTCACTTCTAAATGTGAGACAAAGGCAACAAGAATTTTGGGACAAAAAATAAACACACAAGAATCAATTTATATGTGTATAAACACGAAATCCAGTGAGGCAACTGTCGTGAGAAAAACCAAAAATCCTGTGTTGCATGTTGTGGTTTATTTCAGCCATATTTTCGCACCAGAAATATTCGCACCGACCGCGACATCGCAAGGCTCCAAAGACAATCGAAGACGAAGTGACATTTTTCGCGCTTTAAAAATTCAAAAATTTTTATCATCGATTCGTTTCTTTACTGCCTTCAGACATACCTCGTCCTGTATCGGAATTTACCGAAGATTTTTGTATTTTTGAACACATAAATAACGAAAAAGTCAACTGATCATAAATTTAATGCGAATACACGGATGTGGAAGAGAAGGAGGAGGATCAGTGAGGTGAACAGGATCGCACCTTGGCCAGTTACTAAAAATTACTATTCGCAGTTCTCGGTAAGAGTCTCTGCTGTTTTGGTTGATATCTTCCAAGATAATAAGCTGCATACTCGAATATATGAATAAATTCTGTGAAAAATATGAAATTCCCCGTTTCGTTTCGATCGCACCAGGATGATCGGAGATCTGTACGAACTGATCCATCCATTGATCGGTGATCAATAGAACACCGAGTAACATGAAATGTGTGATGATATCTCGCTCTTGATATTCATTTATGCGCGCGCAGCTTATTCTTCTCGGGATCTGCTGTTGGTTTTCAGTAGCCTTGCGAAGAAATGTGGTCTCTGAGTGGTCCCTGAGTGATCCGAATAGGAAGCACACGCGCATGCGTATGTTGACTCCAATCGGTCCGTATCTGATATGAGATTTATAACTTATGCTCTCAATAGTGTTACCTGACCATATTTTTGACATTGTCAATTTGACATTAATTCTCAGGAGTATAACGCTGCTAAGGCAATTGCGCATGCGTGATTGTAAAAACGAGTCAAATCTGCTTTAATGAGCTGATTTCTGGGAAAGATAACGATAAAAAGGATAAGGATTTGCTTACAAGAGCATGGATGTGGTGGTGCAGCACACCATGTAAGGATCACAAGGCGTGAACAAATAATAAGAAATGTCGAGCTGGTGATCATTCGCAACACATGCATAATTTATATTAGTTTCTTCTAGGCCTAACGAATCGCTTTGCGGACAATGCTTCTTAGATTTTGAAAATTTTCAATTCAAATGGAAAAATATGCGCAGAAAGGGGGACGTGCGAATAGTTGTATCTAGTGTGTATGTATATTGAGCATAACTTGACTAGTGAAACAAATTACAACGATTTTAAATGTTTGCTAGAAAACCGTGATGCCGGCGATAGGTAAATGAGGAGACCATCACGAAGAGCATCGACCTCGTGATCCAAAATGACTGTAACTTGGTATGATTTTCACAAAGGCTAATTATTGTAATCAGCCTAACTCATTTCACTCCTTCATTTGTCTACTTTAAAAATTACATGCCCGAAGTATTTATGTAATTATTCTCTCTTCTGAATAAGCGCTTTATGTCATGGAAGCCCCGTTCGGGACTGAGTAATCGTGGAAAAAGTTCCACTCACCGAACCGGAACTCCATTTTCCCTTCGACGCGTCCCAGCCAACCAGTCTGCAGGGAAAATCCACTTCAAAATGCTGTTTATGCTTATTTCCCATTTTAACGATATTTCCATGATAAAAATTACCTTTCACAGAGATAAGATGCGGCCACAATGTATAGTGCGGACCCACCACATGGGGTCTAAGGTGTGCATTTGATAATTTATTTACCACGGAACGGACGCGCAATCAAAATTCACCCCAGACGAGGAGGGCTCAAGGAGGCTATTGCGCACAGATCCGTAACTTTATGGCAGTTAGTTATACATTACGAGACTCCTTACTCGAGCATAACTCCTGCCGCGTCTGTATTCGGCCACGAAAACAACGCCTTCTTCGTCTTATGCTAATTTTAATTATTGAATTTGTTATGCTTTCATATAAACTCAAAAACTTGCGCCATTTTGAAAGCAAACAGTTGCTGTGAATATCTGCAGCAATGAACTCGATTTATGACCACTGAAATGGCCACTAAGCCGTGATTGGTGAACGCAATTAAGATTAGAATCAAAGTCTGATTTTGTGCAAGGGGCTTTCACAAGGTGCGATGAATGAATCATGCCTCTTTTATTAGTTTTATTACCCAATTTTCCGCCACTTTAGAATAATTATTTAGCAAAAAATATATATATAGTACAGGTATATTATTAATTATATATAAGTAATATTAAGATTGCATCATCTCTAATTGTGAGAAAATAATTTTTCAAATGGAAATTTAATTAAAAAAATAGAACAAAATCAGAAACAAGTCCAATCCCATCATATTGTCTGGTGTTCTATAAAATATGTCCTCATTAAAAGGACCTGGCTCGTTGTAACCCTCTTCGATTATTAACGACTAGGCAGCACCGAAAAGCGAATCTTATGAGGTAAGATTCAAAACTGAAAGGGAATGAGAATTTATGATAATGTCCCGCAAACACACAATTTTGAGCGGAGCATCCTGGACAGTGGTGTAGGCCATCGACAGGTCATTCTTTTCTTGATTTATTTTTATTTTTCCAACCGGCTGACAAGACCTTAAAACAAAGACTGTCCACACGTGAAACTATGGTCATCTCGGGCAAAGGAAATACCCCCCACCACATCCCAATACCGATGAAATGCCTTCAAAACTCTGCCAGACAAAGCGGCGTCGTTTGAGAATTTTTTGAAATTTTTTATCGGTTTTGATTTCTTCGACAGGAATTTCAATAAATTATGAAAGACGTGTGGGTTTTTTCTGCATCTTCAACAGTTTTCCAGAAATTTTTAAAATGTCAATGTAATTGATATTTTTCGGTTAGTTCAAAAGGTGTTCTCCGTTTAATTAACAGCAATTTAAATGTCTGCACGTTGATATGAATTATTTTTTGATTGTCGAAGGACTCAATTCCTTGGACCACCACAGCAGATGGCAAAATCGTGTCCATATTCAAATATTCTGCTGGATTTTAAAGTTATCCATCTTTACTGACCTCCCGCCCCTCAACCCCATCGCAATCAGAAATGAAAGTTCCTAGTCGAAGTGGATCGTTTTCCCCCGCAGATGTTTCTGCCCGCAAGACGATTGATGTGTTGGGACGTATTTCCGGTAATCATCCCAGTTAAGCTTGCGACTATTATTTTCGCCAATTACGTTTGGCATTCCATCACCATGACTCCATATGCAGCCGAGGGATCGTGAAGTTGCTTGATGAACTGAACATGAAAATTACAATAAACTCTGGATAATTTTCATTCGTAGACTATTTGACGTTTAAATTATGGGAACACGGTAATTGGCTGCGAAGAGGCAACTTTTCGCTTCGAAGGCTGCAAGGGGTCATATCCACGGAAATCATTCACACACACACACACACACACACACACTCTTCACTCAAACATAATTTTCAACACCACTAAAAATTCACACAAAGTTAAATAATTGTTTTTTCAGCGACAGTGGTTAAAGTTGCACTAAAACTCTCAATTTACAATTGCATTTAATAATACCAAACATAAAATTTTGATTGAACAATTTCCTTTTCTCAATGCTTAATTTATAATGATTTTTTTTTAAATTTCATGTGTAATTTTTACATGCTGATGCAACAAAATGCAAATGAATTACTCCAATTTGAATTCATGCAGTAATAACAACGTTAATTGCAAGTTGTACAATGTGAAATTAAAAACCAATTTACCTATTTAAATTGTGCACACAAAATCACTTTAATTGTGTGATCAGGATCCCTTAAAAATCCTTTTCTGTTCCGGTAATACAATCCAACATCACTCAACAGCAAATTGCTGAAATAAACTTTTACCCTGCGAAAGCAGTAATAATTTTTGTGCTCTCGAAAGTTCCTTTATCAGCGATCAGAGGATATTTAATTACGATTTACAGCGTAATTACAATTAAGTGTAAACATTAGCCGGTTCTCGGTATGGCAGAATATATGTATATGCTAATTAAGCATGTTACACAGACGAAATATTATCAACAGCCGAAGAGTAACCAGACTCGCTAATGTTCATAAATCTCGCTCATTATGCAATGCGGTAAGAGACGAGCGCAGGGGGAAAGATTCGGAACTCCTCTGGCTACTCTAAATGCTGTCAAATCTAAATTTATATTATCAATTAAAATCTCTGCTCTTGCCTTAGGTTTTTTCCTAATTGGCACGTTTTAATAATCGGAGGGAGAAGAAATATTAATAACCGCTCGTTCTCACCTCGCGATGCATGCAACCAGTGCGCTGATAACCGGCCGTGGCCGTCCAATAAATTGCAATTCTCAATGCAAAAATTCTATCAAAAGTGCATAAATTATGCATTAATGAGCAGATTGGATATGCCTTTGTGGTCGTGCCACACACTCTGGACGGCGATTCTGTGTCAACTTCTTATGGATGTGATATGGTCCAGCGATCGGCCAGGATAGCGCAGCTGCTGTGCTACAATTTTCTGCTTTGGTCCCAATATGTGGCGAAAAATTTGCATTTTATGAGAAACAGGCGAAATATAAAAAAAATTCTTGCATAAAGTGCAGAGGAAGGAGATAAGATTTGAATAATACGAGGAAAAATTGTGTGCGGCTGGGACGCGGGGGAGGATATTATGGGAACGAGGAATTGACCGATGCCAAATAATTCATCTTCGATGCCTGACCACGGTGCAGGCACTCGGTCACAGGACGAGCTTTGTCAGATAACCGCATGGATCGTCCTCCCCCGCCGACGCGATAATCCAGACCGACATTCAACACAGTTCTAAATCCTTTGCGCAGAACTTGTTTCTTGCACTGAACCTCGCGAAATTTCTTAATGCCCTCCCCCCACACCTTGCGGCGGGCGCGATAAAATGAAATTTTTAATAAAATGGCTCATTATGGCCGCTCGACGTTATCTTTTTGCGGGGAGCTTTCGGAAAATTAATTGACACTCGCTGAATGGTTAATGGGTTTTGGTGTTTCGATCAATGGATTGCTGATGTCCGTTTAAATTAAGAGGTGCTTGCACTGCAGTCCTCGTTTCCTGTCGCCGCCAGTTTCAATGCCCGATTATTAACAAGATACGAACATGATTTCCGAATGAATAGTTGTCCCTGTCACAATCGTAATTTTTGAATAATTTTTAAAATGTTTATGAATAAGCGAAACGCTTGTGGGAAAAATATTCTACCAGTTCCATTCCCATGAATGAATTCTAGTCAAATTAATTTTGCATAATGTCGACTCAATGGTGACAAACTCCTACGATATGTCGTTTCGTTTTATTTGACTTGAAATCGCACGAATTTATGAATTTTATCACCGGCATTTTGTTAATTAGCCACAGTGAAAACAAATTAAAACGCTAACCAGGTTATGATTCGTTTATTTATTGGATAAAAGAAATGCAAGGCAAGAAATATATTGACTTTTAGCGTGCGAAAAATATTCATTAAAATTCATTTAGATTTTGTTTGCGTGGGGTTTTTGTAGGTATCGATAAATTATGGCAATTTGTTTACTTAAGACAGTTTACAATCAGTTATATTTTTGAATATATATAATAAACGAAAGTTTATTAGTGTGAATAAAATTTTTTTTAGTAAATATTAATTATAGACACTACTTATTTGAAAATGCATTGCGTTTAGATATTCTTGACTGTAAGAAAAAATTTATTATATCTTTTGTTGTACGCCCACAGCTAGCATGCGGAAACTGGAATGGATTTCAATTTTAAATAAACTATCAGGAGTACAAATGGAAAACCGCCGTTTTTTTTCAAAAGTTGAAGCTTTATTACGGAAAAATGGTTACAGACTTATTCTTTAAAATATTGTCCATCGCTAGTAACAACTTTTTCCCACCTTTCTGGCAGCATATGGATTCCGCGTCGAAAAAACGGTTCGTCTTTTGAGGCGATCCACGAATCGACCCAATTTCTGGCCTCTTCAAACGATCGGAAGTGCTGGTCAGTTAGGCTATGCGTCATCGACCGGAAAAGGTGGTAGTCAGACGGGGCGATGTCCGGAGAATACGGCGGGTGGGGTAGGATGTCCCATTTAAGTGTTTCCAGGTAGGTTTTAACTTCCTGAGCAATATGTGGTCGAGCGTTGTCGTGCAGCAATATGACTTTGTCGTGTCGTTGCTCGTACTGCGGCCGTTTTGCCTTCAATGCTCGGCTCAAACGCATTAGTTGTGTACGATAGCGAGCTCCTGTGATGGTTTCACCCGGTTGCAACAACTCATAATACACCACGCCGATCTGGTCCCACCAAATACACAGCATGAGTTTCGAGCCATGGATGTTCTGCCTAGCCGTCGATGTTGATGCATGACCGCGATGTCCCCATGATTTTTTTCGCTTTGGGTTATCGTAGTGGATCCACTTTTCATCTCCAGTCACAATACGATGTAGAAAACCCTTCCTCCTTTGCCGTTGGATCAGTTGTTCGCACGTGAAAAGACGACGTTCGACATCTCTCGGCTTTAATTCATATGGCACCCAATTTCCTGCTTTCTGGATCATTCCCAAGCTTTTCAGCCGATACGAAATGGCTTGTTGAGTCACTCCCAAGGAATCTGCAAGCTCTTGCTGGGTTTGACATGAATCTTCATCCAGCAATGCCTCCAATTCTGCGTCTTCAAACTTTTTAACTGGTCCAGGACGTTCTTGGTCTTCCACGCTGAAATTACCAGTTCTATAGCGTTGAAACCATTCGCGACACGTTCTTTCACTAATAGAAGCTTCGCCATTAGCTTCCACAATCATTCGACGCGCTTCGGCAGCAGATTTTTTTAAATTATAAGCAAAAAGCAAAACTTCCCGCAAATGACGCTTATTTGGCTCAAACTCTGACATTTTCGCGCAAGATAAAATGAATGATGCCGACAAAAATTCTGGAAAATAATGATGAGGAGTTTTTGACAGATGTCTAAACTTGTAATGTGACGTTTCTAATCTGACACTTTTGATCAACATTAGCTGCTGGTGCCATCTTTTGGAAAACGGCGGTTTTCCATTTGTACTCCTGATAATATTTATTTGTATCACCATTGCCAGAATTTTCATCACAAAAAATTATAAATAGGCATGCAATTATTTTCTGAACGAATTTATTAAACTTATATACTTCAAAAACATCTAAAAAATGTTATCAGGCACTTTTTTTACTGTTAACGGAATGAGGCGAGTTCGACTAACTAATTACTTCGATCCTCCTGCCAAAGAAATATGCATTAATGAGACTTAAAAGTAATGAACGAATAGTTGGAAATATTTTTATTGATAATCCGCAAATGCTTGAATCAAAGCAGCCACAAAAAGTGCTACAATTTTGGATAAAACTAGATGAGTTCCAAATAAGGCTCCTCATAATGTTCACATTTCTCAAACATCCCACAACCCGCCAAGAAAGGCTTCTGGTGCAGAGATATCCCTGGCAACGCCGGACCCAGCTCCCCAGTGCAGCGCCCCAGCACCAGCAGATGAAGGAGATCGAACTTCTTGTTCCACTCCGTCCTTCGCGGTTTTATTTTTTGCCCAGTTAGCTGCCATTAATTAGTCGCTTGATTTATGAATTTTGTGATACCTCTTTGCGCTGCCCTTATATGTGAATTTTTATAGTAGTGCCGCCATCAGAGCGGGGCCACTTGATATCATATAATGCCAGGACTGGTCGCGAGGATTGGAAGCTGCGAGGGGTAAAAACCTGTGCGCAGTGGGCACAGATTGCGGACACAAAGTGTAAATCTGCGCGCGCAGGGCATTCATCTTGTAAGTGAATATGATAAGTTCAATATCCACACTCCCGCCCGCTCAATTCGGTTCGCATCCGTGGACCCTTCTTGCGTGGCGATGTTCTGCGGCACGGACAAAAGGCTCCTCCATTTAAAGTCGGAATTATGCAGAAATTACTTGTGGGTATAGCACTTATCTCGCTTATTGGCCGCCAGATAGCACACGTCGTGAGTTTTTAACAGTCGCTTTAGTTATTAATATTAAGAAAACCGATCTTATCTGCCCGACAGAGCCTTATTTATAGGCCACTGGGATGGGGGGCGAGAGACCGTGCTTAAATGCACTTACAATTCCAAGAATTGCACTCACCCTGATTTACATATGTCTTCGACGAAATCAATTTCCGTATGGGAAATCTTCCTTTAGTGGAATCGAAGATGCCTAAAAATCATTCCGACCACACACACATCCCGTGCCACCTCCGCTATAGCCCTGGACCGTGGGCTCATAATTCAAACAATCGCCAATCGTCGTTCTCAATTGATTGGACATTCACAGAATTTTGACCAGCCTCACAAATTGATGTCTCCTTTCATTTTTTGTGCATTCAACCGTTCTCCGTCGCGTAAATAGTGCAAAAAAATTCGCATGTTGAATGCTTCCTTGTATAGGTGGACCTTTAAAATTTATTTATTAGTTGAAAACTCAATTTTAATGAAGGCCCTCCTCTTTGGGCCGTTGCAAAAAGTCAACGCAAACTGCAAAAACGTGAGCCATTCGAGCCGCGCACTGCCAGTGTGCCACAAGGTTCGACTTTTGGGCCTGTTTGTCTTCCAATTTAAATGAAACTCGAAAATTCTAAATCACGGACTGACAGATTTTTAGAAAATGATTGCAAACATGGATTTTGGGAAAAATCAGGACATGATGGAAACATGTGCCTGGAACGGGCCTCATTAGAGCGAATTTGAATACGCGCTCCATGGCGCGTCGGCCTCAACCCAACCCGCAGGGGGAGCTCTGGTGCCCAGGCCCGGATTTCCTCTGGATTTTGGCCATCATCAGGGCATCGTTCATGCAGGCCATTCGACAAGGTTTTGACTTATGGCAGTAGCCAGACCGCGACAGACACAACAAACTACTGTCAGACGAGCACTAACAAAGGCGACTGGATGTCTGATAAGATCTCGTCCAGACTTTCGTGGAGTGACGTTCGCGAATGCGGCTCCTTGGGGGGAATGGGGAAGCTTCTCTCGACTCGAGCAGGATTTCGACCGGGATATCGTGTGCAATGTTGCGACGCAGACATTCACCTGGTCAAGGCATTTTTAACCATATCCACTTGTCGGTAAATAGAAGCAGTACTAGTGACATAATTCCCCTCCGGCCCCGCAAGTGGAGTTATCTGTTTTTCGAGACGGCTTCAACATGAAAATGATAACAAAAATGTCACATTGTTAAGGGTTGAAAATGAATCTTTTTCTGCACATCATAGCTGATTGTTATTAATTTATTACACTTTTAAAATCATATTAATGGAAAATGATCCTAATATTGCAAGAAAAAGTATTGACAAACATGTCACTTATTTATGCAATATTATAAGATAGCATAACTTACAAGAGCTCACACTTTTGGTATCATGCGATTTATTTTTAATTTAAATCTATAGCGATAGTATTTCTGAATTCATCTGCATTAGTCACTTGTGTCGAAAATTATTTTAGCCTCAATCAATAACCCTTTAGCCGCACATGCCTCTCGTTACGGTCGCTCCTTCCGCGACAACTTCCGCGAAATAATTGCCTGTTCGCCGATACTTGACTGAATTCAATTACTCGAAGACGTCCTATTACCGCATAACACACATCTGACCCGTGCAGAAGTGCAACAATTTAATCCGGCCGCACAGGAAGCGGCCTGCAGGAGCGAACGTGAGTTAAGCAATTTTTCACCAATTATTCACTTGCGCACCCGAATCCTGCATTGTTCGAGTGCGCAAAGTCGCCGGGTGTAAATGCATCACATCTGCGAGAGCTCACCCCTTCGGATGCACCGCGGAGGACCCGGGAGCCTAGACAGCCAGGCGTACATGTTCATTACAAGTGCAGGGCGCGGGCAGTGATAAGAGGCGGCCAGGAGCCCTTGGGGTTCCCGTCGACAGTGAAGTATGAAGCGAGTCAAGGCAGACTTAGCGCATATGTCGGATCACATTCTTCACGGCGCGAATAAATAATTCATTAGGGAGGCGTGAAACGAACAAATAAACCTGGCGGTCGCCGTCCGCCTCCGGTCAGTCCCCAAACGACATGGAAACGGCCCGTTGATAAGGGGTGTCCCGGCTGGTGGACTGCGGATGACAGTCACAGGACTCGGCCGGCTATTTGCGTTTAACATATGATAAATTGTCGAAACAGGTGATAATTGTTGCCGCAGTGCAGGATCCTCGGCCGATAATCAAGATGTTCGCGGGATTAGGAATTTTTGTTGGGTGTCGGACTCATGCCGAGGTGCATTCATTTCCCAGCGTAAATTGATAATTGTTAAGCATGGTCACATGTGTCATGTTTTCAGTCAACAATGAATTATTTCTGGTTTATGCTGCCGGCGAGAATTATGATAATCAATCCGGCTGGAATTCATGAGGAAACTTTCCGATTACAAATTGTTTCTCATCTCTTATTCCGGCTGACAAAAGAAGGGAAAAAGGAACTATAAATTTTGTGTCGCCAACGAATATTATTTTTTATCGATTTACATTGAATCAATAACGGCTTATCTTTGAATCATTTATAACATGCTGAAAAAAATGTATTGGGATTTGGGAAATATGCAAACATTTCAAATTTTAGAAACACACTTTCTATTATTTAAAACTTCTTTTAAGAGTCAATTTGTCAATGTAATTCATTTTTGAAAATACTTATGGACGTGGATCATATTGTACGATTACTATTATTTTATATTTAGGTATAGTATAAATTTTAAGGGCCAAACGTGATAAACATTATTATCATTTTTTAACTTTTATTTATAGAATTGGAAGTAAATATGACTGAAGTTCCATCTTGTGGCAAGTAAATGCTTACAGTACTTTATTTTAAATAACATTAGGTATCAAAAAACATCAATTATGAACTAGATTGAAAAACTTTACTAACGTTACACCAATAATACGAAATTAATGTTCTATTCTCGTTTATTTTACTCCCATTCTGACTCAACCACGAAAAAAAATTGTTTTTTTTTTTAATCAAATTTTTTAGATAGCAATTTTCCATATTTCTTTCTTTCCTTTTTTTCTTCTGTCTGGGAAAAAGTTCGTTCAAACAAGAAACATTTCTTTCTGCAAGTCAAACAAACCGGTTCGTTCGAACCTGGCTAAACTTCGAATGCGCCTGAAAGGGGTATTCAGCAGATAACTCGCATGGCTGAATGTGGATCGAGTGGTCGTGTTACGATCCACAAGGAAAGCAAGTTGAAGCTGTTGACTGTTGAGTGATATTAAATTCAACTATTATTATATTGTTTTTAAAAATTAGAAGAAATTCGTAATTTCATTGAATGCTAAAATGAAAACCAAGCGCAACTTTTGAAACTAATTACTTATTTTCCTAAATTCAAATATAATTTTATAAAAAAATTAACATTAGGTATTCGATAATTTTGCTTAACTATAAAATCTCATTTTTAATCTGAATAAATAAAATCGCACTTTTGAAATAATTTTCGATGTGATTCCAATTGGATTTCGTGACAATTTTCGGCAAATTAAACTTCTGGATGCAGCATATCTCATGACAGTTTTCTCTCTTGCTATATCTGATAGGCGTGGTTTGCCAGCACCTGGATTTCCCCTCGCGTCATGTTCACTTCGAAAATGAGCGAAGTTCGCTCCAGTGCAGTTTTCTTAAGTTTTCTCCAAGTGATGGGGAACTTTGGATCGAGGGGTGTGAGCAGGCATCGTTATGTGCCCGGCATATCCCCTTGGCAAAATTGCCCCACAACCCGGCTACTGACCGCAAGTGCGGCCTTTTTCACGGCTCGAATTTGATTTACTTGAGATTCTTCTATGTTCGTCAAGGGTGGCTGGTAGCGGTTGGGGTAATTAGTGGAAAGGTTGGGGTGGAAATTTTACTATTCCATCTGCGTTTATTATATTTAATTATTCCGTTCATTAAGGTGCTTTCTTGGCAATTTACTTAAATTATATAAACAAATTTAAATTCACCAGAAACTTATTGTTTTGACTCAAAGCCAAGGTTTTTACATAAAACATTGCATGCTGATGTTAGAAAACAATGGTGCAACCCTTTGCATACCAATATACGATTCAGTGCGGCAAATCCACAAATGCGTTTTCCCGAGTGTGAAAAATTCCTTCATCCTGAATCCCAAAGGATCATCGCGCGGGTGTCATAATCCGCCCAGAAGTGTATTCACATTATCCTCCACCGAAATGGCACTGATTGAAGGCTTTTATGGTCTGGCAGGATATACTCAATCAAAACTAAAGGGAATCACTTCGCCGTTGCTCACCTCCGGTACGATTCGCAGCCGGGTCTCCATGGTGAGGGCTCACATCCCCACGAATCCATATTCCGCACATCAAGTGTGAGCACTTCTTCCAGGACATGAAAGTCTGAAAGAAAATTGAAGACAATTGAAAATATGGGGTCATGCAGGGAGAGACGAACAACAAAAAAAGCTAATCCACCCTCCGACTCCGGCAACTTCCACCCCCTGGGAGCTCAAATATTCAAATGGGACGTCATAGAACCGAATAAACGGCGATTTGTTCTGCGATTGAGATTGATTTAAAATTTAAGCAGCTTTGTTTGGTGACTACGTGAAAGGAGCTGCAGGGATGCGGACGAGGACGATCATCGATTTTGCCATTATAACGGGGTCTTAATAGATACAATCTGACTCCGCTTGTATTTCTGACATCGAGTCCTGTCGAACCGCTCATCATGAAAAATTGAGTAGATTATCGTATTCGCGTTTAATTAGGGGATGCTAGTTAAACAAATTCGGTTTGGGATGCAAGAAGGAATTTGGGTGGTTTAAACTTGTGAAGTTATGGATTTGGGAGCAGTTTCCAGTGCGATTAGAAGAAAGAGATAGAGCGTAAATAATTGCAAGTATTTAATTCATTGTATGTTTAGCATTGCAAAGCAGTTCTCATAGCACCAAAATAATCTTCATATCACGGAAAGCTTCTTGTCACCACCAACCCCAATGTGAATCAATCCTTATCTGCTTCATTTTCAAAACCGAAATTGCGTACGATTTCAAAATCCACAGCCACATGTCTCCATAAATTTGTTGCTGTCGGTTATCAAAATTCAAAAAGGCCCACAATTCCCCATCAAAAATCACGTCTGGCCAATTTATATCGCGACTGGATTTGATGTATTTTCTGAAATGTGTGGTCTTTGGCCTCAGCCGTTGTTTTTTTGTTTTTGTTCTTTGTTTTTTTGTTTTAATTTATTTTCGAGTAAACACGGGCGGCGGCAATTTATGCTAAACAAATACGCAAGTCCTGTGCATTGCGATGCGTGTGTAAGGTGGCATGTTTTTGAATATTTGGGGCATTTTTATGGGAATTTCAAATTAATTCGTGATTTTTAGGTTGCATTTGGGTGAAATTTGAATTTTATAAGAAGAGCATACTTGGACAGAGATTCGTACAGAATTTTAAATTCGTTTCATAGTCTCATCTTCTACATGTTTTCGGGGTATCCAATATACCTTCTTCCCTCAAAACATGATTAGTTTTATATTATCGATTCTTTTCCACTGTTTACTTCTCCGATTGACGCAAGTATATCGATTTTGGATCAATTTTCCATTTTGTGCGTGGTGAAAGAAAAACTGAGTCTCTAAAGCATCCAAAGATGGAATTCTGTCCAATTACCACATTATAATGGCAACTCCCGGCTGTACTTCGGGATAAACATGTCGAAGGATTTATGCCAATTTTGATATTCATTTGTCATTAAATCGTTTTAGCATTTTGTTTCGGTCACATTTATTCAATGGAAGTCGCATTGAATTTTAACGTGTCACTGCGACAGAATAATTACCAAAAATTGTTGAACGAAAAGAATAAAGGAACAACAGAAAAATAATCACGGCAAGTATTATTCCGATCGTAATGAGCCTCATGATGAATTGCGCGCAAGGACGGAAGCTCCGTGGTATAAGACCGGAATATGATTTAAATTTTTTTGTAAAATTGCTTATCTTTGAATTGAAAATCGAATGCTAATTTCGACAGTAGGTAATGTTTTGTATTGTCGTGGAATTTCACACCGATTATATTTGAGTACGCTCAAATTCACAATGTCAACGGATCACAACAGATGATAACACAGCGAATCACATTAAATTCTAATATAGTTTTTTTTTGCGTAGAAGTTTAATTTTGTTCACATTAAATAGTAATAAACAAACGATTGTATAGTTGTAAATAAACCGGAGATCCCGACGTCCAGATAAACTTCTCCACTCACAATATCTGACTGTTATCGCTGCCAATCTTCTGGAGTATCCTTTTGTCGTCCTCGTATCTCCTGCAATTAATGCACTCTAAGCGTTTATTTTCACAAAATGCATCCCTGCCACTTAGGCCCGGGTGTACTGAAGTATGTAATTCCCAACCCGCCGGAAAGTAATTTCCATCGACAGAAGAACACAAAATATCCATTTCGAATGGGATGCAGGGATAAGGACCAACAGCAATTCACTGATGAGTATTTATACATATGTCATCTTTCAAATAATAAACATCGCACGTCTTCACACAGGACAGTGCTCCGGAGCAAGGAGCACATGCATTGTTCACCCCAAATTCGATTGTCATAAATTGTCACATGTCTTCAATTTCGCGGATAGCAGGGTTGAGCCCGAATCCAAAAAAAAATCAACCCTCCACCATTACTTGGTTGCTTAATAATTGAGAGAGTCTTTGGCAAAGGACGAAAGTCGACATAGGCCTGATTGCTGTGCGTCCTGCATAGATAGATGATATGTGCGGCGATGTAACATCCTTTTCATCCCTTTCGTGCTCCTCGGTGCGACACCCGGTATTTACCATAAATTCAATTTGAGTTACAATATGGACGTACAAACGGGACAGCCCAGCCCTTTTATTTTTGTCCAGCGAGTGTGAAATTGTGCACTTGTCCTCTATCTCGTCAACGGTGATATAGCATTGAGGCCACCGGATAAAGTTCACCCGGAATTGATACATATAGCTGGGAATCCCAACACAGCCGGTGGTGGTGGTGATGGTGGTGCTTATGATGACGATGATGGTGATGTAGAACGTGTTGTACGAGAAAATGTACACCCTGATCCTCGTGCACAATTTGATTGAATATTATATCAGAGGTATTCACCAGGATGGGGTATCCTTTTGAATTGGAAGGGCCATAATCCCCTCTTTGTTTGGACTTGTCTCGTTTTCCTCTCTAAAGCGGCGATGTTCACACAGTGTACAAATGTGTGTGCGAATTTAATCAGAAGATTAAACTATTTCGGCTGTTGGAATATGAGCTTCACTATATCCCGACTACGTGCGGTACAGAGTTAATGATATAATGCCATCGTCTAATGACGTTGATTGAACTATTTCTGCAGTGAATTCATGCGTTGACTCGCAATTTGCAGATCGTTCTATCGGGCAACTTCGGCAGTCATTGGAGCTTGTTCGACAAATAATGGAGGTGGGGCGACAATAAACATTTGTGACGCAAACGAAATTCAACCTCTGAGTTGTGTATTTACATTCTGAAGCAATTCAAATTATCGCAAAAAGGATTACAATTAATGCCATGTCCCATGTAAAGTTGTATTCAACTACACAATGGTATTACATGGAACAAATTACAGGAAGTGATGACACCGCACAAAAACCAATTGACAAACCTTTTTTCCACTTTCAGATTAACAAGATTTAAAAATGTTGATTTTTATTTTCATTTGCTGCAAAATGAATTCGATTTGATTTTTACTCTATGTCGATTTTGGCCACTTGACAAAATGAAATGACACTTTATGCATGCTAAATTCATCCGTTGACCGTTTGTCCTCCTTTCAGCCCTAAACAAACAGGAAACGGTTCTCAAATTGATGAAATTCCTCACAAGCATAAAAGTATTCGTCCTTAATGAAATACAAATTTTCGCAACAAATCTCTCTTGTTCACCGCATTCTGGTTGCTTTTTACAGCTCGATCTTCGTTAAAGACAACATCGTCAGCAAGGAACTAATTATATAATAGTGGTTTCGTCGAGGAATGCCAATCATAATGACGGAACCGGGGCCCACTTAATGTGTGTTAATTACATCAGGGACCTCTGCGACTTCGGGGGGCTGCACTTATATTTCCGGAATATAAAGCAGCATGGACCAGTTCAATTATTCACAAAATACGACAGAAGACAATAAGTCAGTGGGCATTACTCCATTTGGGGCGATGGTTGGTGGCAGTGGTTGTGATGGTGGTGGTAATAATTAAAAATGCACCCTTGGTGCCTACGAAATGGAGTTGCTCCACTTCTGAATTCCGAATGGATTCCGAGATCGTTTCGCTTACGCCCAGAGTAACCGTTCGCCTTCTGACCCTTTTGTTACGCTCATGTATACCGCTATTTGAATAATTCCCCATAAATAAATGAGGGCAAAATGTTTATTTATGTGACTGGCACACAGGGACATGGCCGTCGTCTGCCCCCAGAAAATTGAGAAATCATTCTTGAAAGTTTCAAGTCTCAACCAAAGAGTAAAACTTTTGCTGTGGGATAATTCGGTTGGTTTATATGAAGGGTTTGTTCGTCGATTTGGAGACGACATCCTTCTTGAATCCTTTCTCAGTATGAGGATGGCATAAACAAACTCGTCTCGAGGCGCTTTGTAGCTATATTGCTGTTAGGTGTTTCATTACAAGTGTCGTACGTAAGCTGAAGGGTTTTAGTATCGTCAGCTTACTTAAGTTATTCTGCGGTATTGGGATCCTTGCTTTATCAACTTTTACTCAGTTACCAGAAAGTTTCTTCCGTTTTTAATTGCTTTCTTAATTAATCCATGGAACATTTCCACAATGTTGAACAGATTTTAGATACATTTCCGGAGGTGCAAGTCAACTACCAGATAAATGTCGTTTTAGTAAGACAAGAAATTTATACTGCATTTTTAAATAAGTACATTGAAATTCAAATGGTGGTTGCATATATTTTGCAGTTTTGCTTGTGATGAAGATTCCTTAAAAACTGGTTCACTTATTCATTCCTTCTTTCTTCCTTAAAAATAAATCCCAAGGAACTGAGTTCATACCGACAAATTTTTCTTTTTTCGGTTGTCAGCTCTCTTTTTTCAAACAAAATAACAAGAAACTACACAATAAACCCATTTCTCCAACAGCTTGCAATCACTTATAAAATAATATATTGTATATATCCGAATAAAATCATTTTTGTAATATTGGACTCCATATTTCAGTTGTATAAAAAATTAGAACAAAAAACTCCATCGCATTTTGCAGACCCTTTTATGGTCAGCAAATTCTGCGGCAAATCCTGCTCAGCTCCACCCTCAAAGGTGATAAATTGTGGTCAATAATTCATACGAGATACATCTTTCCTCCGGGTAAACAGGATACAGCCCAATTCATGTCCGCCATTCCCCAGACGTTTCTGTATCCGAGATTCTTCGCCTCGTATCAAAATCACCCAACATTATTATTGGTCCAGAGGAAAAATTTTTATCTGTCCATTGCGCAACCCTTTCACCCTTCGATACAATAGAAAATGAATGTCCAGTTGGAGCAGGTCCTGCGAGATAAACGGTGAAAGATGATGGCGTTCCGAGAGGGAAATCATCGACTCTTGGGTGTGTAAACTTTACGATGCGGAATACAGAAAGCGCGGGGGCGGGATTGGCGAATTGTATTCTTTTGTTATATATATAATTGTAAGTACCAAAAAAAATATCTTCGATTGACTTCAATCTTGAAGCTGTTGTTCTGTTCAGCTCGGCTCGAACAGCACTTGCCCGCAATTTCCACCCGCACTTTCACCTGCAATTGAACACGAACAAGTAAATACCGGAAACGATTAATTCCAGTTGAATTAACATACCAGAAGGCAATTAAATTCTGAAAATTACTTATTACACGCAAGACATGACTTCCAATGATCTAACGAGCCCATCAGACCGTCCCTTATCCTTGGCTAATACACCCTCTCCTCGGGCCTCCACCCTGCTACAATTGATTCTCGAATGCAAGGAACTCATCACAGGTAATTGATTGGGTAAGTGGGGTAAAAAGGATGGGGTGAGCCCCATCAGCAGGACAAGAGCATACTCACTGATATATTGATAATAGAAACAAGGGCAAAGGACTCACGCGTGCCAACATTTAGGCGTAACAAATTGTTGCGAGCTCGTAATTAGCGTCACAAGTCGACCGCAGACGCAGGCACGTCAGAAATTGTTGGTGAACCCCCGACCTCCATCAAGGAGTTGTTCGGGGCTCCGGAACGGTATCGCTGCTATTTGCATTCATAATCGCAAAATTTAAATCACAACATAATTGCTCCTTTTTGTAAATTTCAGCAACGATAACCGGAAAAGCCTAAATTACTTCGGTCTCCGGCATTCACTCGTGAACACTGGATTTTTCGGTTTTTGGCCTCAAATTCAGTGCTAAACTTTCCGGAAACCCTCCCAACCCCATTATTGTTGGCGAAAAACTTTTTTTTCTCTCGTCTGCATTTGTTGTTGGTGTTGCACCTTAATTGCTTTTTACATTAATTTCATTCCATGCGAAAGTGCTTTACGCTAAGTGGTACTGATATAATTTCTTTCCTCGGCTTTTGCGCTATCCTCCTTGAAATATCGCCCCAAAGGGGTGGCAACGTCGACCTACCTGCAGTTTTGCCTGCAGTGTTCAACTATAATTAATAACGGATTTTATTACCTGGATGCCGTGATTAATTACCGAGGCGCGTGATTACACTCTTTAAAGTTTTGAAAACGCTCAAACACTTGAACTACGGTGGAAAACTAAAGTGGGAGGGTTGATGGGTGTAATTTCCATGAATCATTTTCTAATGACTGTTGAAACAATCAAACAAACATTGTTTATTTTTATTATTATCGCTTTTATACGTGTACATTTCACACTCACTTATTGTTATAATATACCTACTCATTATTTTAATGTAGCTACAAATATATCTATTTTGGGTCAAATGGTTGAATGAATTTTCATAAATGGACAACCAATAGTCAAGTGATGATTTAAAAAAATTTGGCCCCATTACAGTAAGAAAGCTCCCTGCTTTCCAAAACTGCAAATGGTCAATATTTAACTCTCTCGTCAATTCTATTGCAAATAGCAATAAAATATTTTGAAAAAAGCCAGTCCAAAGATCGCCCCAAAGATGTTTTTCGGTTGAAAAGTTTTGAGCTTTTCGAGGCTCCTAGCAAGTTAAATGTCACCGAATGACAAGGCTTAAAACGAGACGAGAGGGGGGTGCACGAATCACAAGCGTGTAACAGTACTCCATTTCATGGCATCCAATTCTCATAACGATTCCTTCAAGAATTAATGTAACTGGCAATGATACCAGATCCAGATGACCTCAGCAAAATTTCATCCTTTTCACCCTCCATGGAAAAAGTCTTGAACGTCCATTGATGGGGTGGATGGGGGTGAAATGGTGGCAGTCCAACATGGAATACATTTGACTGTAACGGACGTGACCAGATCAGATCTGAACGTGAAAAGAAAAATCGAAGGAAGAAAAACTGTTTATTATAAAAGTTATCCATCCACCCCTGCCCCGACCGTCCCTTGACAGCCCATTCGCAGTTGCCGTTCAATTGCCACCTTCAGGGCCAGAGAAACGGACAAGGCATAACGAACAGTGACTAGCAGAACATTCAGGACACTCGTGCCACCACTTCACATTTTCCTCTTGCATTTGTTTATGTACAATACCCCTACCCGCTTGACCACTTGCACCCACTATAACTATACAGGGTGCCCAGTTGAAGTTTTTTCGATTTTTTTCATATCGCCTGTATGTATCCATCGCCCAAAGGGTAGTTCATAACGGCTTGCCTAGTGATACATATATTTTTCTGTCATATAAACACACCTAGGATCCTATCGTATATAGGTATGGTTTATCTTCCATACGCCATTGTTGTTGTTGCTGTTATTGTTGTGGGGCGTAAGAGCAGAATAACCAAAACTCTCACAGGTCCTTACAATACAGCACTAACTCTCTACTTAAGGTTTTTGGCGTACTCTGAACACTAAAAAAAAAAAAAACAAAACAAAAAATATATATAAAAAAAAACACAAATTCCCCCGTCCAACCCCCGGCAAGAGTTGAATTCCCCTACGTTCGTTCCGTGACTGAAATATCTATAAAACCCTTTTGCTTCAGACTTTTTCTACTTTACAGCCTTACATTGAGCTCCACTGCTACAATGTCGGGCAAAAAGAGATAGCGACATTATAATTGAGTTTAGCCAAAGGGAGACAAGAAGCGAGCGGCAAAGACAAAAAATGTACAAAAGGCAAGAAAAATTGGAAAAACTTTAGCAGCGCAACAGAAACAACAACAATAACAACAACCGGGGAATATAGCATAAGCATAAAGTTTTCCAGTCATATATCTGTGCGGGTAGTATACTGTGTAGCCGAGTGTGCCAGGAATAAACAATGGTAAAATACTATATTTTACTTTTTGAAGGAAAAATCCGCCCACCAACCCATCTCTGCACCCGCACCGTCCAACAGCGCGCCAGAATTGTTGTTGCGAAGCGCTTATCCTTCCAGTTCGAGTGTGTTTTATCGTTTCCATTTTTGCAGAAATATTTTTCTTTCGTCCACCCTCCCAACCCCCATGTTGACGTATGCGTGGGCTTATCTCGTCCGAGGCTTGAGGTGATTCCATACACACACTCCGTTACCGGGGGAGCAACAGAAAAAAACACAAAAAAGGATACGGTCAGAAGGTGGTTGCATCGGTCATGCGGTCCACGAACAGACTCCTTTGGGTGGCTGATAGGAAAAATAAATATGAATAAATGACTTTCTTCGTTTGTTCTTTTCGCTCTCTGTTCTTTCGGTCCACTCTTGTGCCGATGGTAGTGGTGGTGGTGACGTGGACAGTTCCGGCAATACAACCCTTTATGGCTGTGACCATGCGCCTCATTTTCTCCACACTCATAACTGATAATGGCCACCATAACCCTTTCAACTTTTTATTGCTTCAACTCAAACCGAACGACATCATATTCGGAACTGTTAAGCCGAGTGCTCCTTCAAAGTTTTGGAAGATTTTGTCAAGGATTTTTCACAATTGATATAATTTTATTCTGTAATTGAAAGTTTTCTGTTGAACGAACAGAGTTTTGAGGATAATAATTATGATGACTTCTGATTTTAATTCAAATAAAGATAGAAGCAGTAAACGATTTTCTACTTTCTATATAATTTAGTATACAAATTAAATAAAGTATCGATTAATTATTGAATTCCAATCATTTTTGGCAAAACATTTTAGTCAGAAAACGAAAACACGCTGTAAACACGCTGTCATTTGGAGTCCCTCGCAGGACGACCAACTGGCTTGAATGTTACCATAAAAATCTCCTAACAAATGTAACTACATCTATCTACATGTAAAGTGCAAATTAATTTGAAACACTTTGTCCTCCTGCTGTCTACCGGAACATCCTGGAAACAGGATGTCGAAAACTATAGTTTTGATTTTGCAATCGCTGCTTTCAGAAGAGCAGGATTTCGTTCCGATGAATTTTTCAATATGTGCAAAATTCAGGAAAAAATGGAAAATCCTCAGAATAAATGTACAAAGTTCTGACGATGGAAGATATGGAAAAGTGGGCCATCAAAGCGGACGGGGGGAGGAACAGAAAACAAATGCAATACCAGGAGAAGCAGCATAACACAAAAGGAAGAAACAGAGAAAAAAAATTGTACAACAAAAACAAAAAAAAATTACTGATACATGGAATGCACATTTTTCCCGTATTTGCTTTGATTTTATTATATCCTGACATGCACTACGGATTGAATAAATTTTTTATGTCTGTTTATCCTTTTGTTTGAGTTTTCAGACAACAGACATTCAATCAGATACAAGCGGTACCCGTTCATGCAGATTGAACTCCAGATGGGGTGCAACTTCCCAACCCCACAGGACTCAGTTGATGTTCTAGCAAATATACTGTCCGATTGCATGAAGGATATGCAACATATGCATCAGTAACCCACAACCCAACAGATCCTACTTGCACCAATCGACGCTGATAAAAATTTTGTTGTGTGTATTGTTTTTTTTCGCCTGCCTACGACATTTTTCCCTTATGCCGAACGAGTTTTGCAAAAAGCCAGCCCCATTTTGGAGCCAAGAAGAGCCAGCGACAATTTCGGAAATGGATCTGAATCGCTGTTTTTGCATTTTTTCGCAATTCCATATCACACTGCAATTTATTTGCAAACATCACCGAATCAAATTGAATATGTTCATCGGGAGTTTATTTTTAACTGTCAATTTGAATGACAACTTTTTGGTACCGGGAAAATGCATTTCGCGGTATCAACTTTTTATTGTTTTTAAATTTTTGCACTTTGTTTTCCTTGCAAGATGTGCAACGAAAGCACGTCATTGACGTCAATTTTGGAATGCACATGAAATACCAGGAATCAAATTTTTTTAACACTCACACGGCAACTTTGCAATAAATTATTAACAGTCCTTCGGATTAAAATTGACAAATCGGTTTTTTTCATACCCTAGATGTCTGGTGGGTTGACAACGCGATAGAAACAATTACAAAATACAATATACATATGTGCTTATTTGTGTGTCTAGACAAAAGTTACTACGAGAATGTTTTATGAATAAATTAGGTATTTTGAAAAAAATAAATCTTATCACAGATAATTTTAAATTTAATGTATGTAGGTATAAGAAATACATAGGTACTTCTCCCGACCCGTTTTTATATCATATAAAATTATTTTAATGTAACGAAATGATGATTTTGAATTATTTCAAAGTTTATTTTCTTCTTTTTAGCGTGTTCATTAAAAAATTCAAATGTAGAATACGATGAAAATACATTTGAACAATACGTACGAGTATATACGCTGATTTTGGTCAGCAATTTTAATTAAAATTTAAAGAGAATTTTACCAATAACGAAAGCATTCAAAGAACAATGTAAAATCAGGACTGTAATTACAGGAATGTAACACATATTATAAAAACACAAATACCGCACTATAAGCACCCTAATAGACGTTTCGAATACCCAGAATACTACCGAGCGTGTCTTTTAATACAATTTTCAAACTATTTGTCACAAACTGTCCACATCGTTCATGGACAATGTGAAAATGCACAACATAGTAGTGCACAAACAGGATTTGCGCAGATTGTTGGACCGTGTACGGGCCCTACAATATTTGTCCAAATCAATTTCACTTCTCACGTTGATAACAACGAATTAGGGTTTGCGAAAGCAACTAAATCAGTTCACCAACATTCAAATTTTTCCCATTGAACATTGTGCAATGTTCATCCAGAATTACTTTCAGGTAAAAAATGTAAATGAGCTGTGAAATATTTTTGAAGTGCGACAATATCTTATCTTACATAGTTGATGCTAATATTTATAACTTATTATATCATGTAAATTTGATTATGCTGGATAACAAGTTATTTGATTGTAATTGGTGTGTCTTCACATATTTTAAGTCTCTCGGGACCGTTGATGTTTTTGAATGGCAGCATATTTTTTTGATATAGGTAAAAACACTTACATCAGATGTAAACACTTTTCTGGTTTTGAAAAATACTAAACCAAAACATATGTTTTTCGAATCGATGTAAATTGGCTATAAGTTTGTTCATTTCAATTAATGCGTCATTCTTGCATGGTCGCTTGCCCGATAAATTACTACAAATTAAGTTACTACTAATTACTATTACTACTACTACGAACGTTGTCACTACTGCTGCTTAGTTTTTTGCAGCTCATTAATTACAAAATGAATATTTTAATATTCTGGGTGTAGAATCAGGTCATGCTTATCAGAAACAAGCATTGTCATCTAAACTGAACCAACACGTAAAATTTTAACTCCGAAGGATAAGAGGAAGTGGTTCTAATTCAGCTTGCAAGATTTGACCTTAACAGACTAACTGGCATTGCAAGTTAAATAAAAGCTTTTAATAAACTGTAAAAATGCGACTTTTTTTTCATATGATTATCGCTTGATAATTGACAGTTTTCTAAATCAAAGATCTTCTTTTGAAAAACTGTGTAGAGCTCTTGGTTCAAATTGACTTCCCTTTCATCGTTGTTTTCTATTCAAACTCTTCTAAGGAGGTCACTTATTTCAATCTTTCAATAGTAATGAAATTGATCTGACTCACACTAATAAAACCATTCATGCATCCGAAAGGCATAAATTACAGCGTTCCAATGCTGTTTTTACCAAACTCAAAATAAATCTGCATCATGCATTCCGAAATTTTTGCATTGAATCTCTATTGCAAGTGATCGCGAAGAATTCATGAAGTAAATAAAAGGCCAAAACTAAAATGTTTGTATCGTCCTACTGTAATATAAAAGTAGATTGTCCGACAAAATAAGTGTTGCTTTTAAAGATATAAATTATTTCCGTTAGGTCACAATGTCAAAGCCATTAATTCTCAAATTAAGTTTGAATTCATGCAGAGAATGTTTGCGTGCTATTCTTAGAAATTGCACTTGCTGCAGGATGCATTACTCACCGCAGGGATGATGCTAAATTTTTGTGAAAGTAGTTATCGCCAAATGCAGCTCAAATTACAAAAGCAAGAAATACTCAAGGATTTTTTTTTAATACTTACCAGCAGTAACAGGACGAAAATGTATTTTACTTTGTTATACAAATAAACTATTGTTTATTTTAGAAACAAACACATTCTCAAATGTTTATAATGCAAGAAAAAATTAATTATTTTTTTGCACATCTGAACCGTTAGTTTCCTTTTGCAACTGTAGTTTGTTTGACTTCGTCACCATCCTATGTAAACACTTTATCGAAATTATATCAAATTACAAACAAGAAAAAAATATTCTATCAAAGTGAAGTGGCATCCCGAACACAAGTACAAGCATCCCCCGGAGAACTAAAACACAAATCAAAATTTTCACCAAAAAGTAAAGTCCTCCCGGGGCTTTTTGTTCCATAATTTCACACTTTGTTGCTCCGACAGATGCCACTTGTTCCATTATTATTTATTTATGTTTCCCCTACTTTGCTTTCGCGTTTTTTATGTCAACAATTTACAAAGTGATTTTTTCCTACTCATTTTTTTCATGTGCGAAACATTTCTCCCCCTTGGCCACCACTGAGGGTGAAACCGAAAACAAGAGAAGGGCTGTTGAGTAAACACATTCATATTGTGCTTATAAAAATGTCCCTGCAGTGGGACAGTCGCATTTATAACGACAGCAAGAATTCAAATAAAGATATAGTCAATTCGGTCTAGTGTTCGCCTGTGCGATTGTCACAGGGATGATAAATCAAACAACCCCTTTCGTGTAAGCGGAGAAGTGTTTTAAACAAATTATGGTTTAAAATTAACACCGCTCGGGGTTCTTTCACCCTTAGAGATTATTATATGAAAATTTCAAATCATTAAAATCTCCAATTGCAGGGCAAGTGTTTGGGGAGGGTTTTTACGTGAATTGTTTATTTTGCAAGGGCTTTGATATTGGTGAAAATTTAATTTAAAAATATAAAGTAAACAATGGGGTGAAATCAGAGATGTTAAGGAAAAATTGTTATTGTCATCTTCGATAAATACTTTCGATCAATTTGTAAGGATCAGCGAAATTTAAAATGATGAAAAAAAATCAAGCAGTTTCAGTCGTAGTTGTAAGTCACAGAACATAACATTGTATTTTTTGTGTCTTGGTTAAATTTACATGAAATTATGAAAAATCGAAGAGGGTTGAGATGATCCCAAGGCATCAATGTTCACTGTATCTAAACCGTTTCCAAGGTCCTCACTGAATCTGTGTGATATAACATCTGTGACCTTTTAATCCATGAAATTACAAGCACTTACAATGATCCTGGTGTAACTAAAAGGGACAAGCACGACCACCATCCAGAAAAGGAAGACACAATTATTCAGTGATGGAATGGGGATGAAACCAAGGGATGGATTCTAGCACAGCAAAACCCCCCGTACTGAAAAGTAGCAGGCACTAAATCAATACTGAAATGGACATAAATTAGGTCCTTTTGTCCTTTTTTCCTCTGCTTTTCCTTAATTTCCCTCAACCTAAGCATTGCTTAGCTTATTAAGCTTCACAGCGTGACAGCAACTTTGAATTTTAAATATCGCCCTTCTCTGTGGGTTGTTGAATCTCTTTGCGAACAGATCACGGACTGCCCCACCGTGGAAAAGTTTAATCAATGATTATAATTGCAAAATAAATCAATCAATGGCGGATATACTCTAATAAGAATTGACATAAAAATAAAACAGATATCCTGCTGCTTTTATGTTACGTTCGACAAGGAGAAACAATCCAGTGGCGCCCGGTGTCAACTGCCCTGGCATGTTTGGAATAATGAAAGTGACAAACCGACATTTTGCTCACTTATTACTCATTCATGGCGGGGGTCACAGGGCAGATAAATTGATAAAGGGACAGTGATTATTGTTTTTGGCACTACGATCTGATTTTTGGTTATTCCATTTTGGAGAACAGAGTCGGGGAGATGGGGGTTTTTATTAACTGTTTTAAAGGAAACGTTTTACCATGTTAAAAGAGGAAAAATGTCGGGATTGTTTTCAAAAGACTTATTTGAGACAAAGAAGACAAATTAATCAAAATTTTTTTAGTAAGCACATTTGCATTTGCATTAAGAGAAATCTGGTAAGGGAAAAATAACGCTTGAATGACATTAAATATTATCGTCGCGAATTCGTTTAATTAATCTTTCAATTCTCTCTGTGAAGTAAATCCCGTTGCAGGAAATTCCCCTTTTCCAATAGCCTAATAAATTCATTTTTAAATAGCTATAAATTATTACATCAATCCAGCAGCCAGCTCTATGCAAACAACCTTTTGACGCAGAACAAAATAATTAAATTAGTGCCACACATTCTTTGCAACTGAAAGGACCCCATATCCTTGGCAACGGCCAATTACTTATCTTCTGATCCATAAAATCCCTTGATCCGGCGCATTGCATAATCAAATTTCAGATGATATGCAAAAATTAATGAAATTAACATAGAGCCGTGAAATTGTGAAATTATTAAAATACGACACCATGCATTCGTCCCTCTTAGCCTTATTAACCTCCAGTTTCGGTGAGAGGGTGAAAGGTGGTTAAAGCCCTCGTTGACGGAACTCCCCCAGGAAAGACGCACAGTATAGAAGGATTTGGTGTAATGCGAGTGCTTAATGGATATCTGCATAACGCCGACAACGCGGAGTAACGTGATCCGATCAGCGCGGCTAATAGTGATGTAATGCAAATATGAAGACGTTATGAATGCGAAGCGTATTGCGTGGCTAATCAGTTCTCCGGGACTTAAAGCGTTGATGGGGTGGCTGTCCTTTGAACGGGTCACAGCAATTATTAATAATCCATTAAAAAAAACAACTATTCACCAGGTATGGAAAGACTCGATCGGCTCCTTTTTCGCACAAATTTACTAATAAAAATGAAAAACTCCGCCGAAAGCCGACGACTCTCCAGTCCCCGTGCCCCCTGATCGTAGTCATCTGACATCAATAAATATTAACTGGGTAACGTGAACATTTTAGATGCAGGAATTTTCAGTGAATTTCCAAAAGAATCCATAAAATACCTCATTTGGCCGATTACCGCACGCATTGCTGTGACACTCCGATCATACATGTCACTCCATATCGCGATCGTTTATTACCGAGCGATCAGCGCACGCCATAATCTCGCGACGGTGCGATCGGGTTCGGCCGCATGGACATCTTCCAAATTTGGAGCTGGACAACCTGGACCCGTTCATCTTGCAGCCCAATGCAATTAATAAACTCGAATGGGACTGCTGCAGCTGATCATTACCTTGTTGCTTTCCTAAATTAGTGCTGTGTGCACCAGTCGTTGGCCACTCAGTGTCTGCGCCCAACTCCGACAAGTTGCACTTCTGCGCCAGTGTGGTCAACATTGCTGCATCCACTCCGTAATTAATTGGTCCACAATCCACTCCCATCTCATAATAAATTGGCGCAGAACGGTCTGCTCAAATATAATGTGATCCGTTTGGTTGAACTTTTGATGAGAAAATTATCGCGTCAGTCTTCCGCAAAACGCACTTTGTCTAGACGAAATCTGTCAAAAATGTTTGTATCAAAAACTGTAATTTATAATTTATATAATTTTTAGTAATTTATATATTTTTATATACATTTGGGTGTTTTATTTTACGATGCTTCGAGCCATTTTCGCATTAAAGTGATTCGATAAAAAATCTTTTAAAGAATTGAATTCGTCTTTCTTTCTCTGCTTGAAGACGACGAGAATGTTTTCAGTTTTTACTCATAAATATGTTAATTCATTCCACAATACAATTCAACAAAGTAGGTTCCTATATTTCCACCAAATTAAAAGTTTTGAATTAATTCTCCTTGCAGCAGAGCAAAACTTATCACTCCTTGTCACCCGGCCGAGTTCATAATCAAATAAGGAACAACAAATTCAGTACAAAAGACCCAAGTCTGAGGGAAAATCCCTTTTTAGAAAGGAATAATTTTCATTGCCTCCACTTCTCGGACATTACAATCCTGGAAAATTTTACTGGATGGTAGACACATTTCTGCAACATTGAAAGGGGTGTCGGACGGGGGTATTCAAGCAATTCTCATTACGAGGTCCAATTTTCATACACAAGCGATTTCTCTGGGCGCAGGCAACACGATGAGACAGAAGAAGAGGAAATAATCGAGGGTTGTTGAGAAATTAATCATTCGAGAGGAGGTAATTATTGTTTTGTTGGAATTGCGCTCCCTGTAAAACGGCACAACTGTGCAGGTCCCTCTAAATTGTTGGAATATTTCCTTTTTTCTGCTATCTTTTTTTTTTGCTTTCTACGTTCTGTAATTGTGCTTCCCCCTACCCCCAACTCCGATCTGTGTTTGCAATTTTACAACTCCGTAATATGGGCAGCGAGGATGGAGAGAAATGACTTGCAATCCAAGGATAAATGGGAAAATTATGCCGGAAGAACAAAACGTCGAGGATTCGATCAAATGGGCTTAAATAATTCTGCTGAATTTCAAATATCCGCTGCCTGCCAATGCTAAATGAAAGCACTCAAGGACTCTGGGTTTTATATTGAAAACAGAATGAGCCGATTCAATACTTCCTTTGGCCATTTGCTAGTCTAGTGCCACTAGAAAATGTATTACTGTAATGGCCATCGTATCATGTCTGCGCAGACAATTGTTGTTTTAATAAATTGCGAAATCAATTATTTACTGCAAAATAATTGCTTTGATTTAATTGACAATGTTTAGATTAGAAAAGCTGGAAAAAAATTACAAATTAATTCGAGAATATTAATTCGAAAATGTCCAAGTCGTTCTGGTTGTAATATGATCGCACATGAAGTGATCATGACTTTAAAATCAAGAGTGATGTGTCACTTATTTATATAATACGTTCTCCAAATGCTTAATTGATTCGATTCCCAGGATAATGAGTTCTTTCTGGATGCACTGCTTACAATAATCACCAAAATTATGTAAGTTTCGAAAACCCCCAAAATGGGCTTGTCAACTGAACGTGTGCCCTGCATAAAAATTTATTCACCAGATTAGTTAGTGTCATTTAATGATTTCGTTAAAATTCCATCGCTGGAGTCTATAAGAAGCAAAAGTTCGCCTCGTTAGCGTTTCTAATTTGTGTGAATTAATCCAGTGGAGCACGGTCGAGCGGAGGCAGTGAACCAAAATCAAAGAATCACCACCAAAAACTGATGATATCCAGTAATCCCGAATTTGTAATCCAAGTGGATCATCCTGACTCCCATCACGTGTCTATCTTAACGATTGTTTTATGGTGTTTTGAATAGAACACGTTCGGCGCAAGAGTCGCAGTAATCGAACTCCGCTGCAAGGAGAAGTCGTGCACCAAAATAACTCCTTCGCCGGTGAAACGCAGAATCGTCATAAAACGTGAAGGAGTACCGAAATTTATTGCGGTTAATACGTGATCGTTAAACCTTGACAGATTTGTAATGGTTCGACTAATTTCTACCCGTTCAACCCCTTCACCTCAGCAATGTTATAATTGCGGTGAAATGTTCATCAACGTGAATTCTAATTTTAAGTTCCTGTAGCGGAGCAGGCATCACCGCGTCCGCACCAGGATGGATAATGGGGATGATTGCCGGTTCCGGTGCACGAACAACCCCTCCGGCAGATGCAATTGTCACTTAATCCCGAACATATGTAAACACGCATCATATTCACTGATACGGGACACTGATCCCGCCTGGAATGGCAAAATTATGCGGGATTGCCTAATTCCGGCAAAAGTTACTCCTGGGGAGCGTGCCCGAGATTATAAGATCCCGAACGGGGTGTCATATCTCAAAGGAGTGTGCAGCATCCCTTCACAGATGAAAATCACAATGCTCACACAAACTGCTTACTTCTTGTGGAGGAGAGGAGAGGAGTGGGTGAATATGAAGGAGCGAATATTTTTCTTCTTAAGTGGCATATATATATACGTAAATCTCCTCGTACCCCCTCCTCTTTATACGGATTTCTACTGCAAATCCGAAATATATTCAAACAATTTCATAGTAAAAGGCGATTTTCTTAACAATAGAAATTTTATTTGAATCCTCTAATTCAACCCGATAAAAGTAAATCTGTTGTATCCTTGGAAGAGGATAAAACAAACAATTTCGCAAACAAGGCATCCTCGTATCCTCGATGTTGATTCCTTCCTTCGAAAGCGTAGATGAAATCACAACTGAAATTCATGGATTTTTTCGTTTTTGTGTTGTTTTGTTTTTCGTATATGTTTCCATATCTTTTGGGTATTATTTAAAAAAAAAAGGAAGCACAGCAGCTTACGTGTGTGCAAAGTTTGAGTAGATGTACGTAATAAAAATGAAATTGGATCCACATTTTGTCAGAAAGCTCCAACAGAAAATGCCAGAATTGCCCCTTCATGTTGAATGTTTATGGTGGAAGCGGTTCCATTGGAGGAAATATTGAAGGAAAATGGTAGAAACGCCATATAAAGGATAAAAACAATAAAAATCAGTCGGATGTATGCGTAGCACGTGTGCTGTGCATATACGACAATATTCCAATTTTTTTTGTATTTTATCTGTATTGTTTTTTTTTTTTTGCTTTTTCGTTACAGTTCGGAAAATTGCTGTCGTGATGATGATTGGAGGAGTTTTCGCTCCAATTTTCCGTGAACTGGTGGCTGCCAGATTCGAGCCAAATTGCTTTTGAAAGCCTCCAATTCCACGATGAGTGTGCCATTCATTGTCAAATGGTCCCACGAATCGGGAATTTCCCTTCTGATCTGAGGTTGCACCAAATTTAAGCGGTCTTTCGAATCACAAAAATTTTACGTCAACGTTAGCACAATTTCCGATTCATCAATTCATTTCCACGTTGTTCAATAAAAACAAAAACATCTTCAGTTGTGGAATGAGTTTTTCAGAGTCAAGTCAATGCTCTAAAATGAAGTTTACAATTTGTAAAGCTGTCATTGCCGAAGAAAAAGTCTTTAAAAACGCACCGAACAATTTTATTTCTGATCATCACAAAACATGATGAAAGAAGTTCACCTTTTTAACTATGAAAAAATAATGTACGTTTCCAGCGAATAATCGGTGATTCTTCTCAACCATATTGGAGATCACTAAAAAAGGGCATTTTGAAAAATGTGACTCGTTTCCAAAAGATTCAGAAACAACATTTTAAAAACACGATGGTTTCATCATCGATAAAAATTCTTAACGGGCAAAAATAAAATTTGATATGGGATATTAAAAACCTCGTCGCGGCTATCAAACCCACTACGACTTCATACACGTAAATCTTTATTTTTTGAATATAAACATTTTACAAGTTGCCCTCCATAAACGATGATTCCGCGCTGACAGAGACAATGGTGCACTGACATGCATCTCCATTCGGTCCATTCGGATGTTGGTACATGGCCTCTGCGACATCCATTGAAATGACTCGCGATCGGCGCATCTACAAAGTCGAACATAAATTTAGTAACAGATCTCTCATCATTTTTATCCTTCTGTCGATGACAATCTGTGAAAGATATTTGTATAAAACAAAACGGAGATTCCAAGATTGCAACTCACCAACAAATATCGCGAGCTGCATTCATCTTGGCTCGGGGCGCTTATCATCAGCCGATGACAAAAAAAGTCTACCACAAAGATGTCATTAATGGGTACGACAGACAATATTAAAATGACAACAAGTTTCCCAAGATGGAGGTGATTAGGTCCCGGTAATATTACGGATGTGATAAAGGGGAATATTTGAATGAACTTTATGACGGCTGTTAATCAAAAGGGGTTTTATGTGATGGCGAATGGCCACAGGAACTCCAGATCGGTGCAAGCTCCACAGAAGTTAAATCAAAGAAGCAATCGAAATGCTGGAAATGTTGAATTGTTTGTTGTTTTTATTATTTTATTTGTTTGTTTGTTTTTTGTTTTTACTGGAATTTTGCTATCGCAGTCCTTGATCTCCTGGCAAAGCACGTCACCGCGGAACCAAGAGAAACACTCGCCTTGCAAGTATTTAATCGTGTTAACACTCGGGCGGTAATGAAACTCTGAAATCGAAGAAATTCACCGAGTGCAGCAGCGAACGTGGCATTGGGAGTGGGAGGGGGGAGCTGCTGCAACACAACCGAGGAAAACCTAAGACTGGAAAGGAGAAGCAATTATGCCGGTGAGACAATTTATGACGTACAATGGTCCCAGATCTTGTTTATCTCCAGCACCTTTTATATACGCGCTTATGAAAATCATAAACTTTGTCGTGTGACATCCGAGCAACGAATATGCATTTTAATAAAATACGCTAAAAGGACTATAAATCACTTTCGAGCGATTCGTTGCACCGCAACTGGACACGATTTTTTTTAAAAAATCAGTTAACTTTTTGTACATTTGTCTCAACGAGGTAGTTTTCTTTTTGGACACATCACCGAAACTAATTCTTCAGTACCCAAAATGATTTCACACGCCTAATTAGGAGGACTCACCTGATTTGTGAATTCACATTTAATCTCGATGGAATCCTTTTATGCAAATTAAGAAAACGTCTGTTGAAGGGAGAAATCTTTGATTCACGAGAGTTTGTTAATAGCGCATGATCATTTTAATATTATTGTAATTATAATAATTACCCTATACGATATTGCTATATATATATCAATTAAAATTAAATTATTCAAGCAGCAATTAATCGACAATTAATGTGCATTGTGGAAATGCAATTCTCGTTTGAAATAATTAATATATTTCTCCTAACGGATTCTTATTCTTTATTATTTAGGCCAAACCATGAACCGTTTCACTTTTCTTAAGATCGTTATCTCGTTACTCTTTTCGATTTTCACATCAATAACTGAAATTGCATGAAGTTCACGCTTTGTTTTTTTTTTTAAATTATTCAACAAAGAAAATCTTAACCCTGGAAGCATTACACTTTCAGAATTGAAGCCTTTTTTAGATCATTTGCAAATGTCTTTTTTTATCAGATTCTTAATTTTGTTTTTATTTGTCTTTTTTTTTGTGCTGGAAACGTTTCAAAATCACAAGTTTCAAAAAACGGCCCTATCCGTAAATTAACAACAAAAAACCAAAACCGAAAAACGAAAAAAAAATTCCGAGCCATCCGAATGCATTTCTGGTCTTCTTTGAATAAGGAAAAAGCAATTTTAAAAACAGGTTGGGGTGTTATATCCTTTTATCTCGTTTAATGCAATCTACCCAACCGACATTCACCGCCCCTTTTTGAGACTGGAACGATAAAGAATAAAAAACTGTTTTGATCCCCGGCTTATAACACTCCTCCACATTTTTTTTTCGTCCTTTTTATTATCGCGCCGAACAAATGCTCTCTTGCACATAAAATAAATTTTTATCCTTCACTTAGTCTCCAACTTCCATCCGGCGACATTCGTGTTTGGGGACGCTTCGCTTTGTTGTTTGGCCCCAAACTATGCACGGAACCTTTTCGAAAGGGCGTTTT
Source organism: Leptogaster cylindrica (assembly GCA_963082835.1). Classification (NCBI taxonomy): domain Eukaryota; kingdom Metazoa; phylum Arthropoda; class Insecta; order Diptera; family Asilidae; genus Leptogaster; species Leptogaster cylindrica. Next base: position 18,947,987 of record OY720105.1, on the reverse strand, counting down.
GGGGGTGGATGGCGAGAAATAATATTAACAAAAAACAAAAAACAAAAAAAAAAAAACAGTTTCGACAATACTCAAAATCGGCTGTTGGGTGTGAAGGTGGCGAAAACGATCCCCGAAGCTGGGGAGCGAGGAACATGGCGGCCAAAATGAGACACAGAAACCAGTTAGCGGCTCATCAACAGACGGGGATCAGATATTACCACCCCGCGGAGCACGAGTGAAGATTTTTCCGGGAGAAGAAACGCCAAACGAATTGTGTGAAACGGGTGCTACCATGGGGAGAGGGCACCCTTCATCCAGCAATAACAAACAGAACTTGGTTGGCTGTGGAGCGCCTGTGAGGGGGATGCCGCGCTGGGGTAAATATTTTGTGTATGCGAGCAGCGTACTGATGTGATATTGCTTATCGTAAATTTTGATATCAAATTTTATTTTACTAGGTCTTCCACCCTCTGGGGCTTCTGTTTGTTCGTCGTATCTACGAATGTGGGACATGGGGGGTGTGCACAATGACACGAACAACTCCCACACAACCACCATCGGTCGGTCGGCTCTCATGTTGGATTTTGATTTGATATGAACGCCTGCGTCTTTCTGCCGTTTTCCTTTTTTCATTTTCTGTTATCCGAAAGGATATACATGAAACATATTTCTTTTCGGTGAGGATTTATCGAATTCAATATGGTGGAAAATTGTTTCCGCTTTCTTTTTCGTTTTAGGGGCTCACCATTCCTTCCCCAAATCCACTGAGAGCATAACGTGCAAAAATGGTTTTGAGAACAGGGTGGGTAGGACAGATGGAAAGTTTGAAGTAGAAAAGATTATGTAAAATATATCAATTCAATTGCTCCTTACTGAGATAAAGGGTTCACAACTACCCATATATCCCCAATAAAAACGGTTCTTCTCGAAAATATCGCATTCCTGGATTTATTCAATTTCTGCCAATTGTCTAAATTTAGCAAAGTTTGCGAAGTTGTCAGTTTCTTGAGTGGCCTTTGAGGATTTCTACCCTGTGTCGAGGGGGCGAAATTCAAATTTTATTGAAATTTATACGATAACAAAACGGAAAGTTTACTTTAAATTGTGCAGTTCGATTTCATTTCATACCATTAAAATGAAAAACATTTTCAACTTCACTGTGTTTGCACACGTAATAATAAATATTTAAACTTTCCGACAAATTGCATTCACGAAATAATTTGTTATGCATTTCATGCATTAGTCACAAATAAATAATAAATATAACAGGGGATTACGAAGCTCCAATTGTTATTCAAATCATTTTTAATTTCGTGTTCAGTACTGCTATTACCAAAAATGCGGTTAGACATAACAAATCAGTGCAATTAAAACGTATCACGTTCCATTGCAATCAAAGAGTAATCATCCTCAATTGTATAATAGAGCAGTTTTTCTAGATTTTAAACATATGTTTTACGACATGATTAATAATTCAGAATCACAATTATTTTAATTGATGAATTTATTGATTTTGAAAACATTATGACTGTTTGACATGGAATAGGGATGCCCTGAAGGATGCGTTGAAATTATTTCTAAAGGAATCAAAATTTATCTAAACTTTACAATGAATTATAATAATTCAAAGTAAACTTCAATCAATATTTTTTTTGTCTCAAACTCTCGACTATCGTGATGAATAAAAACAAACATTTTTAACCCTTGATTTCTTCCCCCGGAAACATAAAACTATTAAGTCCCATCCAAGTGTGCTCCTTTGCTCGCTTCATCTGGCACAGACGGGGAAACAGCTCCGGTTAAATCCCGTCAGGATGAAAAAATGGAAATGTTTAAGTTGAGCACGTGCATCCCGTGGAAACTGCGTGTTTTCTTTGACTGGAGTCAGACAAACATGTGCAACATCGGAACGAGATCAATTTCAGAGATGATGAACGCGCGACGTGTGCAGCGGGATCAGTAAACATAACATCAAATGAACTGTTGTGATGATCCTCATCACCTAATAACCCTTTCCCGCGATCAGCAGCTCTTTAGACTGTGTTAGGAGAGGATTAAACTGCTGACATCTTACAGTTCTCGAGATGACAAATTACAGAACCAGAAGGATCATTTTGTTTGTTCCACATTGAGATATTCTGATACGAAAGATTTTGTTTACATAAATGCATTTTGGTTACTTACTTAAGAAAAAATTTATGAAGATGTCAAGAAATGTGTGACTGCTTATGTTTTAAGATATTAGCTTAATCATTATTTAACAATTCTTTTTCTGCTTCATAACATTCGCATCAATGAGTTCTTCCCTGCACAGGAGACAAGCCTAGATGCAAGTTTTGATTATAAAGTTTACCTTTGCCGCAAGGATATAATGGAATATTTGTCTGGATTAAATTTGTCCAATTGCTACTGCATGGTTCCCGCAGTGCAAATATGTTTTCAACCTGTAAGCAAGAGGGGTTGACTTGGAACTGTGTTTTATGTGAAAACATGTCGAATTGTGGCATTCTTCTTCATTGTTGTCTCAAGAGCGTCCGTTTGTTTGTTCATGCACTTGACAAAATAAACATTTCCGCACAATCTTGACCACTGAATGAATTCAGCTTGACCACTCACTGTCAAGTTCTGGGGATGTTTTATTAATTTTTTTTTGACTAGATTTCTGTAACTTTCACATTCAACTTGAAATCTTTCACTATAATTAATTCTTTTTGACATTTTCATGGAAATCGCCCCTCAAGAGCGAGTAGAATTATCATTACGCTTTGATTTTGATACCATATTTTATGACTTCAACCACTTCTCCAGTGCACCCTTAATTAAATTCCGAATCATGGATGCCGTAAGCGACTTGTCAATACATCATTATTCACTGCCAGTTCACCATTCCCGGATTTCAACCCAAAAATTAGCCATAATAGCATTAGCTCCCATTGAGTTCTGGCGCATACACAATAGAACCCCGGGAAAGAGCTATCCATGGACCTATCTATATCACTTAACATTTTCATTGTTTGCACGCATATGTCATCTTTCGGAAGATGAAATTCACTTGTTTGCACACCAAAATACACCCGCCTGGGCTGGTTATTACCCCCTGCCATGGGAATCCGTGCATCCAATCTGCACCAGACAATGAACTTTGTCATCCGCCACCCCTTCGAGGTAAGAAACACCGAGATTTATAACATGTCCCTGGAATGGGTGTCCTTTGTATCGCACTTAATCCCTTGCTGCAATTTTCATACTTTAGGACTGTTGCAGGAGCGGCACCCGCTTCTGAATGGAGAACTGGTAGACGAGCTGGATTTCTGATATTCACGTATTATCCCATAAATTCAGATTTACATACCCTCGTCGGAGTGTCCTTGCACAGCGACCGTCTATTGAGTGTGAAATTGTACACTTGTTTAGTTACGCATTGTGTCGGTGTCATCCCGAAGGGTGGTAAGTGTCCTTCGGAAGTGTATTACGATGCAACAGAGCCCCTTAGCACTCTTATACCCTGGACACACGGGAGTTATTAACTGAGTTAATGACGTCAGAATGACGTAGTCCATGTTAATTTCCTATGCCGAACTGGGTTATAAACCCACATGCTGGAACTCAGTTAAACGGAGTTTACTGCTGCTAACGCCAGCAGTACGTGAATAATTGCACTAAATAGTTGTACTAAAAATCTCTATTAAATAGTTTTCACTGTGTAAACAAGAGAATAAAGCAACAACAGAAATTTGAAAATCAAAAAAGTTGTTGAATATTACGAGAAAAGTAATTGCAAATATATTTTCATTGTATTTGTAATAAATTATTTAATTTTTAGGAAGCAAGTCCCTTTGCATAGAAAGAGGCTTTGCTAAGCCTTCTCCGGGACACAAACTAATTCGGATTAAACTAGCAGGACACACAACAATTTGAACTGGGTTACGTGACGTCATTAACTCAGTTAATAACTCCCGTATGTCCGGGGTATTACTTAATCAATTGATCAATTTTCAAAATATGGGAGGACATTATGCAGTGTTTGATAAAAAGGATACGCGGAATGTGCAATTTTTGTAAATTGATTTCTAACGCCTGTCGAATTTTTCAATCCTTGCAATGAAACCATTGTTGCTACGAGTATGCAGAGCAAAAGACGACAATGAACAGTTAAAGAGCAAAATTCCACCTTTAGGTAGCCAGTATCCTTGAAATGAATTATTTAAACTTTTCGATAATTACTGCCGATGTAAGACAACGAAATCCGTTTAAATAGTCATTAGTCTTGTTTCAGTCAATAGACACTGGAAGTGCACTGACAGAAGTCTCCTCTGGATCTAAAATTCTCGGTGGAATTCTAATGCAATATATCCCCCCCACTCCTTCGTCCCCATAAATATCTCCTCTAGGATATTAATCATGAAGATTTCCATCTCTCGGAGCGAGCTTGAGACAGCCCCAAAGGACCCCTTGCCCGAGGACCACGGCCCCATCCTTGTTTTATTATGCAATAATTTGCAAATGCTGCGACGATTGCAACTGTACCGTAAAATAACAAGTTGCAGTACATCGCGACCTTTGTTTCTACGAATGCTGATATTAGTGTGGGATGCACAAGGATGGTAGACATCCGTGGAAGTGGGGTGGTGGGAGGCAGCTGAATTGGAGCTGTGAGCAAATAATTTATGACTTCAAAAAGTTCAACTTCGTGGAAAACTGTTGCAGTGTTGCAAGGTGCATAAAAAATGGGTTTAGTGAAGGAGAGGGAGAGGGGAGAAATTTTTCGTTCTTTTTTTGCAGGACACGAGAAGAATTGTGCACACATTGCAATACTACTGGACATGAAAAGAATCGCCTGGGAGAAGAGTTTTAGGACTAACATAAATTTTGGAAAGTAAACAAAATTCCAGAGCTCGGACGGCCATATCTTTTCTGGCCGGATGAACATGGCACATGGCAAAGATACAGTGCCATAAGTTTCCCTCCTGCAAAATGGGAAATTTACTTAACGTCTAAAGAATGGAAATAGTTAGTTCCAGGGAAACTTTGACAGAAAACTATTACTGAGCGCCCCAGTGGAACATTTTTCCAGCATCAGCATCACGTAGATATATGTGGGCGAATCGGGCGCAGATAAGCTTCCACCCCACTATCTTGCACAGGATGATTCGAAAGCTTCTTTAACACCCAGAAATTTCGTTTCCTTGTTAAGGATGTCAAATTGTCAATGTGTGTCAAATTGATTTCCTGATCAGCCCTTGGCATTTGTTCATCGACCAGAATACAATGGTGCGAATGATGGTGGATCACAAAATGGGGCGAATTGCAGGACGAAGGCTGTCAGATATTAAATTTGATAAGCGTCCAATTATTGTTCGAGTCCAACAAACGAGATGTCTCTTAGCTGCTCAAGAGGGCGGATGTAATTGGAGCCCATTACCCGTTCATATGTTCGAATTTCTTTCGTTTAATTGGAAAATTGTGCGGGGATGAAAGCGGATGAGTGCAGATGTCAGGGTGGGCTTTTTCCAGGAAGTGCACGAGCTAAAGTAGCATTTTATGAGGGCGGAATGTGTGGTTCTTCCTATTGATCTATCTTTCTAAAATTAGAGATTAAAGGATTGAGAGTGGTGCAAGAACTTGAACATTCGCTCTCCAAACAAATATTGAGATTTATATTTTAACTCGTTTCAGGTTCATACAGAAAAAAATCGGGAAAATGCTTATTTTTTTTATTTTACAAAATTTATAAACAGTGACAGAAGATCGTACATTTTTCAGAAACATAAAATAAAGCGGTATTGCCTTTGGAACGTTTTCCTTTAATTTGAGCAATTGCGCTTATATTTTATGTACTGTGCATGTACAAAATACATGGGTGAAAAACACAGCAGTCAGGCTATTGTATATGCTGCAGAGGAATAATAAAAAGTTTACAAAAGGCGGAAACATTCAGGTGGAAGAAAAATAAAAACCTATAGGGTTGGCCACAGAACGTGGCTGCTCCTTTCTATTCAATAAGTTCGTTGAAGCAAAAGAAATCCTAGCAACCACATGTACACCCAAAATTGAAGATTGCTGAAAGTTTTTGAACAGCATTTTGCGGGTAATCCAGATGAATTCCAGGAAAACTTATATACTGCTAAGCGTACCAAAAACTCAGAGCCCCCCCCCCCTTTCTATTTCTCCCAGTTTCCTTTCGAACAGCTTCATCCACATCGACCAACGCCATTCCTTATCGAGTGGCCTTCAAGTTCCTGCAGATATACCTCAAAGGCAGATCTCGTATTGGGATAAGATGGAAAACCAAAGGAACGTGGTCAAAGGAATCAAAAAAATTTTATGAAAGGAAAATGCAATAGAAATCGCAGAGAGGTAAGTTCCAGTTGAAAGGAATTGTTCAAATACTAGAAATTGGGTTCAACGTATGAACGAAATTAAACTTATTCGATGAGTTCGACTGCAGAACCTCAAGGGATAATATTGTAGGCGAGGGGATGATCCGGGAGATGAATCTACTGATTATATTGGGGAGCTTCTCGAATAAATGTATTTCGATTGAAATTGGATTTCTGCCACCTTTTTAATTAGCAGATATTACATGAGCAATTGAGAGCATTCGTTGAAGCACGAATATGTTAAAAAGGAAATTATTTCCAAAATTATTATATTATTTTAGCCACCATTTGAGAGGTTAAAAAATACAATAACTGCCCTCCTACTTTTTTTCATCTTCCATAGTACACCTTTTTTCAGCGTAACATATAATATAACAACATATTCTACTTGGAAAGGGTTTTCCACATTATCTTATCGGTGAAAAGTTTCATTCATGCCAAAATCGTTGTGTTTCCGGTAAATCTCTGCCCGAAAGGGGTTGAAAGAATGAACAAAACTTTTGCAATAAATATTTCAAGAGAAATTTCGATGGAAAACGGATAAATATCCCAACTCATCTTATGTATTGATATTCGAGCATTATTCTGAATTTTACCTACGAATGGAAAAGGTTTCTGTGTTCGTTCCAGGATTCATATATTATTCCCTGTAATCTCGACGTGTCCACTCAGGGTCATAAAGGAATACGGGAAATACCGTTGCCCACCCATATCTTCGTCCTTTGTCCCGAGATATGGCGGGTTTAAAAGGTCTGCAGTCCCAATCCTCCCTTCATCTCCTCCTCCCCTCTCTGCCCCAACCGAAGCCGTTTTGGTTATATTTTATGTTGAGCAAATATGTACATAGCTAAAATTATAAGCGCCGGCACACGTACCTCCGCGCAGGGAATTGTGCTAGATATGTTTACTTTAGTGTCATGAATATTTTATTGCTAATTTTCGCCAGCAAAAGAGCTTATATCCCGAAATTCGTTCCTTATGTATGTTGGAATGTGCGGGATTTGTTCAGTAAGCTGTGTGTAAGTGGCTGTTGCGGCTGATCAAATAGGAATTCGCTTCTCCTATTGCGGATTCCGTTGTAGATGAACACTGCTTCAATATATATTCATAGATGTATGAATAGAAACAAGAGAATATTGTATTTTATTTAAGAACCTTCATGGGAAATGTTTGCGGGTGATTGCCATATTTTATTAAATCGTCCACGCGCACAGTTGCAAATTTGATGCCCTTTAGTAACAAAGTTCAGGTAAAATAGTAGACGGAAACACTAACTGACTGAAAGTGGATCACAGAGTACAGACATAGATACTCAGAAATAATTGATTTGCAAAATTCATTAGCTAAAATTATTAAGTAAACGATGCTTGTATTTACTTTATTGGTGTACGAAATAGTTTCGATATCTCGAAAATGTTGCAATCAATCAAGAAGATTTTTAATGCGTCAATACTTTTCGTTCTATATCTATCATAAGATAGCATGCACATTTGGCGAGATTTCACGTGAAGTCACGGTACAGTGGACATATAACGTTACATAGGACAACGTTATAATATAGCGAGCAGGAGCCAGGCGCAGATATAGGTATTGAATCTCTAACACATAAATAATAATAACACGACAATTTCAACATCATCTTCGAGAAAAAATTTGCTTCCAAGTAAAGCTTTTTATGTAGGTACACAAATTTTCCAATTTTCCAAATACATGTTCGAAATATTCGAAAACCATAACATAATACTATGATTACTATGCTTAACAAATGATCTATTCAAATTAATGAAATTCATGACATACATGCTTGTGACTTGGTAAAAAAGGAAATTGTTCTTTTTAAGGCTTTGGTGTGGATCATGACCCCAATGCCCCCCCCCCCCCTGTATCCGCGCCTGGTAGGAGCAATTTATATATCTATAATATACCTGTACCTATTTTTCTTTTAATAAAGCGTATTTTCAAAAGTGTACTTTTATGTATTTGCGTGTATTTTTTTGTTGTAGATGGTTTTAAGGATCAATCGCAAAATGACTCTTGAAATTATAAACTCGCTACAAAAAATATCTCGTATATATATTTATTTTGTTCACCCTCAAGCGATCTCTGTCCACATCCAAGGAAAGGACACTAGAATAACATAATCACCCATCTAAGCGTTTTCCTGGCACTGGTACACCCTTCTTTTGGTATGTGCAGCAGGCGGAAAAATGTGAGACGAGAAACTGGATATTGAGGAGAAAAATGGACAATAATAACAAAAAAAAGCACACACAAAAAGGAAAGAAAGGAAAAATTACCAACGAACACAGTTGCAAGACCCTTCCGTCTATGGCAAGGATAAGGCACCATCAATGTAAATGCTCCGATATCAGAAACGGATGCCTTCGTAGTATCCACCACTTTATACTCGCCCGCAATAACCCGTAGGTACTGGATTGCTTGCTACACTTTCTGATATGTGCGCGAGCCCTTATATGAGTGGAAGGTTGATGGGTAGTCATGTCCGACTCTAAATAGTGGTGCACGGTTGGGCGGCGTTGGGGTGGCATCGTATTATCTACCGGCGGCCACATCTACGGTCGAGTTGAGACGATATACGTGAACGCCTGACCCCATCAGCAATTGGAATAGGGATCCGCTCTCCCCCTCCACCCTTGTGGTGGTTTCCACCCCGAAACGTTTCTAGAGGTGGAAATATGTTTCACCGGGAAATGAGGAAAATTAAGAACAGAGGTCGTAAATTTATTTTCTGCAAAAGTTTATTGCCTTGTCGTAAAGTATATTTATCCGTGTGTGTGGATCCTAGTGGATGTATATCGTGATAAATTGTAGTTTTGTGTATTTGAAGTTTTTACGTTTTATTTATATCCTTCGGATATACGATATACCTCCTTCCTTGCGACGATCGATATTTGGTCGCTACTTGCCACGATTTTTGTTAAATTGTTTCAGCAATCTTCCTTCTAACCGTCACATATCGTGGCGATTGTATTTTATGGACGGCAATGGACACAGGACACGATGCCAAGATAATGACTCACTTTATATTTTTAGGACATACGTAATCTCTCGCTAATTAATAACTTGAAACGTAATGGAATCGGTCAATTACTTGAATTACTGAAAATCCATTAAAATTTTTATTCCTGGATTATTTCGACTTAATTTCAATTAATTTAATCTAAAAATTCACAGAATATTCACGAAACAATAACAATTACTCATCATTGAATTTTATGCGCGTTTACAAGAAGATAACGGTCGTTCTGAATTCCAGTTTGTTTCGAGAATGACGGGGATATTTTCTTCCTGTTACATAATCCCACCTTAGGGGCTTACATAATTTTCTTGGCTCCTCCTAACTGCCACCCATTTTCCATAGCAATATGAAATTCATATCTGTGGAAGGTTTCAACCCTCGGAAAAGTGTTCATATTTCTTGGTCCGTTTGAGGGGTTGTGCAACCACAACCTGGAGTACGCATGATACGAGGGTGTCTCGGAAGTTTTCGCGGTAAATAATAAGCAAGAATTGTGGCCAATGAAAATTTATCTCATTCTTATGCACCTGAAATATTTGTGCAGATTATTAAAATTAGTTAGAAAATTAAAACCACCGCACAAAATAAATAAATTGTTCGTTTATTATGCTTCTCATGCAGAAAAAAAACAAGTAATTTTCCATAAACTTGTATTTTATAAATTGATTTTAAAACCTACATTCATTTGCAAAATAACAATTGCTTTTAGTTTTGCAACTTTTACACTTACCGGCTTACCGCAAAATGCAATGCTCATTGCTCATCTGTTTATTGCATACAATAAATTAGAAATTTCCTACAGAACATCTTAATAATGTCCTTCTATACAGTAGTCCTGCAGAAATGCTTATTCTATCATATTAAAAATTTTCTTCAACATTAGTGTTTTATATAATAAATAAATAATTCTTAACGACTATTTTATGCCGAAACACTTAAGACCTATTTTATAAAACTGTCAGGTTTTTGCTACAAAAAACTACAATTAGGAATGTCCTAGAATCCCTCGTTCTAATTTCCCATGATGACCTACTGCACCATCTTTGGCCAATTGAGCTGTATGCTTGGCGTTACCCTGGTGGTTGCAAATAGTAGCTCTAATGCGTGGGGTATTCGTAGTAGTAGCGGTAGGGCTCCATGGTGTTAGGACTGGGTCGCACCGGTCTCACTACGTACGTGTTTCTCCTGCAAAATCAAGTATTTTCCAATAGTCCTATGACCTCAAAGTTTCCTACTCACCGATTGTGCTCTCCTGCATGGACCTGGAAGCTCGTCTCTTCGTGGTGATCGTGCGACAGGAGTTTCTTAAGCGCGATTATGCTGGCAATGGTCAGAGCAACTTTGCTGATGACCAAAGCCTTGACGGCGATTGCAGCCAGCATCTTAAGGCCCACAGGACTCGCGATTCCGATGGCGGTAAGGAGCGCTGCCACAACATACTTTATTATGCCCTTATCGTCCTTCTTACCCTTCTTGTCACCGCCTCCTCCTCCATAACCACCTTCATCACCCTTGCGGCCTTGATTCATCTCGATTTTGAGGATATGCGATCTGAGGAACATATCCAATTTCTCGATCAAGGATCTGTCCATCGGCGACATCGTGCTCAAGGTTCGAGCATCGGTGATCCCAACAATAGTCTCCTTATCCGTTACATTTTGCTTCTCCAGCGTTATACCATCAATAATTTTGACAGTGTCCTAAATACAACGAAATCATTACAGTTCCAGCACTCAATTGAATACAATAGATTCGTGGGGAGGGGGTGCACCTGTTCTACCGCCTTGCTGAGGGCCGTCAGAGCCTTGCCCTTCAGGCAGCCGGTGAAATCGTTCTTGTTCTGGCAATCCTCGTAGACTTTCTGCACCACACCAAATTCCGGCCCGAAAAAACTCTTGTCGGGAAAGGACACTATCGACGTTATTAGTCCTGCCAACACAATTATCTCCAGCTGCAGCTTCGAGTACATCTTAGTCCCTGATTTTCTAGCTCCGCGGAAAGATCGATTTTGACTGCGGCGACTGCGCAGGCTGCAATCACTTATAAGTGCCTCTCAATGCTCTGCTTCACCATTGATCTTTCTAGGGGAATGCACTGTGCCGTGAATCTTGGCGTGATCCCAGCCAAATGAAAAATTTTGCTTTTCTGAAATATCGCACAGAATTTTCTATAATGATTTACTGACACGATTCCGTTCTATCTTCATTCCTTGCACTTTTTCTTCACGCCGCCAAGGTGCAAGCAAAAATAAAATGTTAATGAGCTATGAAGAAAGTTGCGCGGTAAGCGAGCTGAATAATTGCCGCTGGAGGTTGTAATTAATTCGAATCGCTCCCGATTTTACTCCAAAACATCACAAAATTATTAATTATAGTAAATTGAATGGACTTGATGGTTTTTAGGTTGATTGAATGGCCACTGAGTAACACCGCATTATTCACTGCATTAAGTATTCAGGGATGCTGATTATTTGGAAGTGGATCATCAGGAAATTATAGCGTTTTCCTGCTTCTTATTAATTCATCACCAGCTATAATGCATGCCCACATGGAAAATCACATAAGTACTCTGTTTTATGTTTATTTAATAATTGTGTGCACGATTACATAGAAATCGTATTAAATTATTCGCCGAACAAATTAATTTGCGGAACGCATTAATGACTTGCAAAACCACCTTGATTATGTGACAAATGATATGATATTAAAGTATTAAAGGATAACGAAAAAGGAACGTTAAAGAAGGTATATTATTATAGCGTCATAAACAACAGAACATGAAAATTTCCAATAAAACTTATTTATTGATTTATATACATATTGAGTTTAATTACACATATAACTATAACGAGACGTTCTAGTTTGAAATAAAGCAAAAACGTATGTATTTATGTGGATTATGCAAATGTTGAAAAACATTCCAGTTTCCACATTTAAAAATGCACCGACGTATTTGCGCAATTTCCAAATCGGTTGAGGCGCCATCTGTCGAGAGGCTAGCATAAATTGTACTTGAAATTTCCGGTCCTCTTTTGGTAAGCTAAAGTACTAAAGACAGCTAATCGCCATCTCTTGCTCGAAAAGGAAAGATTTTTGGAAAGAAGTCTAGGGATGGGAAAAACCTACCGGTTTAAACCGAAAACCGGTGTTTTGGTTCGGTCAACCGGTGTTTTTTCGGTGATGTTTTTGGTTCGGTTTTCACCGGTGATGTTTTTTAAATGCAATAACCGGATAAAAAAACCGGCAAAATAAGTTTTGTAAACAGAAAGAAAACATGGTAATTTTTACATCTTTCGGTGACATTTTGCTTCTTAGAAAAAAAAAAACCTAAATTGTAATTGAATTATTGCTTGAAATGGATTTGAATTTGAAAGCGCTGCCGCCAACGGCCTGCGGATATACACGCGAGGAAAGAAATCAGTAATTTAAACTCATCAAAGTAAAGCTTTTAAGCTTTAAAACTTTAACCCCAAATTGGTTATTAAAAAAATAAACAATAATCAATATTGAATATACATACGTACTTTTATACTTTTTTTGTAACTTAGGCGTTCCGCGCTTGGCTTAAAATTATAAATAATTAAAATCCTTGGTTTTATTGTAAGAGCTGTATTATTTTACTAGCGAAATCCCTGGAAATGTTTAGCTGTTTTCGCTTTTGAATGAACATTTTCATAGTTGCATTTATAGTTGCTTTTGCATCTGAAGGAAATAGATATTTTCTTACAGTTTGTGTTTGATTTGAGTTTTTAGTTTACCTTCAGGCTACAGCTGCTCAGCACCAGCTCCATATTTGCTATGCACTATGCAGCAGTAGCGAGCTTTTGGTGTTTAAAAAATAAATGTTTTTAAAAAACACCGAAAACCGGTTATTTGAAAAACCGGTGATTTAGAACGGTTTAAACCGCCCGGTTAAACCGCAGCTGAAAAACACCGAAATAACCGAAAACCGGTTATTTTGGCAACAACCGCCATCCCTAGAAAGAACACTCGCTAGTCAGCTGATGTTGACAGTTCCTCTGCCATTGTTTATGTTAGAAATGGATTTTCGGGGAGATCCTGGCTGTGTCCGATATGGAAATTTTATTAATTATTACAGCTTCCATCCACCTGAAAATCGAATTCAACTGCTTCCAACAAATATTTGGCGAACCGAGGAATTTGCTGGATCAACTTATTTAGCCGTTGACATCGGATGTAATTCAGGAGAACTCACTCAAGCCCTTTACAAATTTTTGATAAAAAACGTGTCCAACGACGTATACATTCTTGGCATTGACATAGATTCCACCCTCATCGAAAGGGCTGAAGAATCTAACAAATATCCCGACAGAGTTTCCTACAAATGCATGAATTTCGCAAGTAGCGAAAATGATTTCTTAAAAGAATACCTACGAAAATTCGACAAAAATACTTTTGATACAGTGTTCTGTTTTTCGGTGACTATGTGGATCCACCTGAATGAAGGAGACGAAGGATTGAAGCGTTTTCTAGAAAAATGCGTGTATATATCCAATCTGTTGGTGATAGAGAGTCAACCGTGGAAATGTTACCAAACCGCTGTGAAACGGCTGAGGAAAAGTAAGGAGGAGTTTGCCCACTTTTCACTGCTGAAGTGGAGGACGAACGTTGTGGAATGCATCCAGAAGTATCTCGAGGGGGATCTCAAGCAAACCAAACTCTATGAGACGGAGCCAACAAAATGGGGAAGGAAAATTGCTTTTTACGGAAACAAGTGCAGCCAATGAATCTTTTTACGTAATACTTTTGTACACTTTTTACATTGAAAAGTACGAAAAACGTCGTTTTTTTTTCTTTTATTTTCGTTAACCTAGAAGTAGAAATCGTCATTCCCCTGATTTCATCCTGCCACCTCCTCCCCGCTGAAGTCCAGTTTGACTTCAGTGGGGAGTCCTTCAACGTCGACCTCGTTTTCCTGAGTATTGAGCCGGTTAAGCGTCATCATCACGTCTGAGGACTTTGCACCTATCAATCCAGCTGGAGTCTCTACTGGTTCAGTCTTCATCTGTTGAACTGTGACTTGCTGGATGGTCTGGACTACGGCCTGATGCTGAACGGGGATTTGCTTGACCGGAATGCCGGCATCCTCGAAGGCTTTCTTTTTCAGTGTCTGACGTATTTGAGATCTGGAAAGGGAATTCTCTTGATACATTTCGACTTCTGGCAAGAACAGATGAAGAAGAGTGCGAAGGACTTACACGGTCCGATTTTTTATTCGCAAACTTATTTTGTTCAGATCATCTGAGAACCGATTTATTGATTGGTACAACATGTCGATTTCTTCATCTGTCCATTTGCTCCTTAAAATTGTATTTAAATTGCTTTTTTAATACACAGACGAAAGTCGGTTGGAGCTTACCCAGACGGGGAATCTCCTGCGGGGTGCAATTGCATCGTCAGCTCTCCTAAGCGGTTGAAGGCTAGCCCAGCAGCTGTGAATATCTCTCCTACCTGCAAATTAGTGGTATTAAATAACAAATAATACTTCCTACTTATAAACATTTATATTTTGCTCAAAAACACAGCGGGAATAATGTAAAGTAAACAAAAATTATATGCTGAACAGATTACAGAAATACAAGCAACAAAACTGCGTAGAGTGAAACATAATACGAAAATTCTATTAAAAGTTATCAAATGAGAATAGTCAAAGTAAACGCCAGAAATAATCCAAATCTCGAATTGAGATTAATCCACATTACGAACACCTTAAAATCGTAATTCACTTGTACAATCAAATAAACATTTTTACGTTTAACCTTTGTGGCTGAATTCATTATTCCCTTGCAATTAAAAGAGAACGGACGCTTAAAATTAACCAAATCCGTCACGGCAACTGACAACACAATTGTTAAATGTGATGTCAAAGGGGTTTTGAGCTTGGATTTTTTCGCGGCGGCCATTTTTGCGAAAAAGTTGCATTCTCGAGTCCCTTTTTTTGATTTTTGGGTCCAAGAAATGTTCTGCGAAATGCCGGTAGATGCGCTACACGAAAATTCTGAACAATAAGAGTTTAAACTCGAACCATATTCCGAGGGTTTCAACCACTGTGAGAATAATGACGCAATCACGAAAATTTTAAAAATGAATTCGTTCGAAACATCGAACTCTCGCGGAAAATTGCGATTTTTTGAAAAAAAGAATATATTTTTTGGATTTAACTACATCGAAGATGTATCCTCAGCTAGGATCCAAGCCAAATGTGCATTGTTAAAATATTTAAAAATCAAATTTTTGTCCAAAACACTTTCTTTGATCTAAGATTTTTTCACACTGTCCCCATTTCATCATATTCCTTCGCTCCCCTTTTTTCTCCGTTCTTAGTAGTTTGTTTTGGCAGCAGAGGAAATATTACTCCTTCTGGAAATGTTGAACTTGAAATATTTAACAATCTCTGTTAAAGCAAATACCAAAACTTTTATCGAAAATGAAGCAAATAATTTGGGACGAACATCTATTTTATTATCGACAAAATCCAAAAGTGCTTCAACATTTAAGCAAACTTGACAAAATTAAATCGTTCGATATTAAATACGGCCCCACTTCTCCCCTGGCTTTCCTCATCGATCATCCTTAACAACGAAAATTCAGCTAGATATGCTTTAACCAACAATCAAAGTTCCATCGTCGGGGAAAACGTAACTGGGTACTTCTAGGTTCAACGGCGCTGGTCCTTTGCGGATGCGGCCCGAAGCGTCGTAATGGGATCCGTGGCAGGGACAGTAATAACCCCCAAAGTCACCGGCATTCGCAATGGGCACGCATCCCAAGTGGGTGCACACTCCGATGATCACCAGCCACTCAGACTTCTGAACTCGTTCCTAGAAGGAAGTCCCGGTCAGCAATCGAACAATTTCACGAATTTAAGAGAACTTACATCGTCGTGTTGCGGATCACGGAGGGTGGCCACCGGAACTGAACGTTCTGTCGAAATTTCAGCAGGTGTTCTGTGGCGGATGAAGAGGGGCTTGCCGCGCCACTTGAATGTCATCGATTTCCCTTCGGGGATGTCCGACAGTTTGATCTCGATCTTAGCCATGGCCAAGACGTCAGCTGTGGCACTCATGGAGCTCACGAAGTGGGTAACTAGTGACTTGGCTGCGTAGGCAGTCCCCACGGTTCCTGCTCCCACAACCATGTAAGTGAAGGCTTTCCTGTTTTCGGCGGAGTCATTCTTCCGCGAAGCCCTTTGCACTGAGTCGCGGCGGTATGCTGAGAAGTCGGGCACCTGCAGATCTGTGTGGGCACTGCGAATCTGTGTTGCAGCTGGAAAAGAGAAAAGAACTTTGACGTCTCCTTCGCACATAACCTCTACGAATTATATAATCAAATGGGATGCATAAAATTTTGCAATTTGAGCTAACTAATGTGTAGCAGAGATTAACTCCGTCAGATATTCACTTGTCAGGCCGGACGAGACTTTAATTGGTCCTTTGAGGGAAGTTTGCTCGAGTGGCTTGCTTACTACGACCCCTTTTTGCTGACCTGGAACTGCGGCTACGACGGGCTTCAGGGCACTCGACACCACCTGAGAGGTGCCCCGCAAGTATGCGCGCGATGCTGCGTTAATCATACTTGGTTGAAATTTGTTTAATTTAACTATTTAGATTAATTAGGAAACTATAAAAATACTGCGCGACAGCTGAGTTCGCAAATGGGTTATGTATGTATGGATGCTGTTCACACGACCACCGCACACACATAATCAATTATGACAGAAGCGAAAAATGACAGAATGTTCCGAAAATGATACAAAACATAAGGTAAAGTACATTTAACTAGTGCTTCTACCATCTTGCGTGTCACTGGCCTGAAACGTCAAACTTTGTTCTGTCAATGTCATTGTTTACATATTTTAGAAAACCAAAAAGTGATTTTAGGTTTAATAATTAAGGAGAAAACAACGTTTTATAATGCTGAAGTGCATGAATTTAATGAGAATTACTTATTTCTGTTTACATCTGATACAAGCAAACCATTTTTGATTTCTTGAGAAGTCTTCTACAGTTAAATCGTAGGATTTAATAACAGCTTCAAAGCAATTCCTCAAATTAAATAGCTAAACAGTTTTTCTAATCGAATTTTCTGCTAGTTCTAAGTGCAATTTACTTGATGATGTTTTCCTTTGTTTGTTTACCTTGGTAATGTCAAAAATTTTGAAGTTTCAGGCCAATGAAGTCGCTTCAGCTGTAGTGTAGTTCACGGCTCACGCACGCAGCTGAGGGAGAGTTCCGAAAATGCCCAGGTGACGCGAAACCCCACAGATGTCGCTGCTGCGGTGAGTTCCCCACAGATAAGTTTTGATGTTTTACAGTTTTATTTTTATAATTTCGTGTGCAATCCATTGAAAATATGAGCGCAGTGACGTTACGCCAGGTGTATAAAAAATCTTTGACATTCTTCCTCGAAAGAACAATTTCAAATTTCAATGTACAATTTTAGTTATTGATGTTTTCATAGGTGGCTTTGTGGTCCGTAAGAAGATGTTTTTGTCCGTGCTAAATCGCCTAGATGAAAATTCCGGGAGTGTGGAGCTTACGTGCGCGCCGATAGAGGCGCTGTTTCACGCATAGCTGAATTCCGGAAATTCTTTCTGAATTTTGTTAAAAAAATGAAACTGGAATTTATTTGGACGCATTTTTTTCATATTTTAAAAAAAACTAAAAGTCTATGTTACTGAGTAGATGAATCAAGATTTCCACAAAAAAATACTTTCCGAAATGAATTTGGGTGTACTTGTAAAATTGAAGCAAATTAGAATTCATAGACATTAACCGAAAAGCAATAACAATGATGAGCAAATTCTCTATTCTAATAGTTAACAGCCTGGAAAATTGATATAAACAAAGTGTACACGGCGATTTCTTATCTCTAGAAGAATTATATGACGTCACATTTCCTTTCTTAAGAAATCAAAAGATGTACAGCATTAGTAAGCATTTTTTCACACCATATCCTCTTTGTTGGAATCTTTTCAGTTTTGTGATAAGGAGCAACAGAAACGAAAAGGAATATTTTCGTACGCACATTCCTACTTTAAAACTAGAACTAGCTCCATTGTGTGAATTATATTGCAGACAAATAACAAAACTATGGCAAACAATATGCCAGGGACGAGATAAAGTTCTCTTAAATTTGATTTTATCTCGGCAAATGGCTCTTCATTTCATCCTTTTCCGGTTTTCGATAAAGCGAAAACTCAAGCGAAGCCTTTAGGCGCCAAAAGCTATCTTGAATATGATCAAGCTCAGCAGCGAGCGTGTCCTCAGCCTTTTCTCCGTTTGTGGGCTGACTGAGAGCCTGGCAAGCAATATAATATTATAATAAATTAAAAACAAAAACTCAACTGCCACCAACAATTAGTCGGGCAAATCTAATTCCTGCATCGATGCCTGGAAGTGATGACCCTTGCAGAGTAATGCCCACGGGCGTGGACTATCTGCTTTAAAGGACTACAAATATTCGCTTAAATGTTTGCAATTATCGACATAATTTAGAAGCTTTTCATAAAAAAGTTGCTCCAGTAGGGTCGCTGCGTAAAATCGTCCTGCTCCACTAGCAGCAGCCGCAGGATACCTCGGGGGGCCTAGAGCAAAACCGCTCATTAAGCTTCGCTTCCTCTTTCCCGTTACAGGACCTTAAAACTACTTTTGAAGCAGAAGTTGGGCACGCACACAGAGGCGGGGAGAGTGTACCAGTGAAATCGCAGGAACTTTGAAGTACGGAGCAGAAATAGCTCCACATCGCCCAGCCCAGGTCCTTCCGAGCCCTCTCAACAGCAACAGCAGCGGCACTCTTTTGTGACAGCGAGGACGAACGCACGACTGGAACTAGAAACGCAAGCCCCAATTCTTCGTGCTCCACTTCACACGCATATTAATTTTATGGATTTTCTATTTAAAATATTTACCATCCCCCGTTCCCCGTGCACAGGATGACAGGAAGGGCTTCTCGTTTGGGGCTCGCTCCATAGCAAACTAGTATCGGCTATATACTACACAGTATACATCCTCTAGCTCCGTTCACCAAATGACATTCGCCTGTACATAACCGATCCTGGCTGAAGCTTGCACATGCTGTACATAACTGGATAAATCCAGGACACATGCAACTTTTAGTAAGTAAACTTTCTGCAAGGAGCTGGAGGAAGTACAACAAGGAATTCCGAGAAGAGACAACCTTCTGGCTTCCCAGTTGGAGCCTTCTCTCACCAACACTGCTGCACCAACGAAAGGGATTGAAAATTAAAAATCCCAACGGTTGGCTGTGTGTGTCTGAAGCACGTGAAAGTTTTCAATTTTCACTTTCCCTTTTTCCCTACCAATACAACGACATGGAACCGATATTAGTGCATTTTATTTCGATGCTACCCCCAGTCCCCCACACTTTCTCTGATTGCGGTTGTGGGTTGAAGGGTGGTGGTGGTTGGCCTGTGTTGCAGGCGGAAGGGGAACGTAACTAGGATTGAGTTTTTAATAAGTTACCGGCAGTGTTGCCATTGTTAACGAAAATTTTTCAATTCTTCTATTTCGAGCTATTTTGATTTGAATATTTTTGGAATCTCTTAATGCGCAAATTTAAAATATTAAAATTATTAAAAACAGTGGAAAGTGAATTGAAAACATTATTACTTTACAATCCTTTATCCCTTCTGATATTTTGAATTGCGAAAATTTTATTTAAGACAAATATAACGAAAATTAACAAAGTAAATCATTTACATGTTTTTCTAAACAATTTTCATTATTGTTTTCTCTCTTTCATCTTAATATTAGAAAAAGAACGTTCGTAATTTATTTTAAGCTGCAATAATTGCTCTCTGATATTTCCAGGACAACAGGAGGAAATCATTGGCGAAGCTCAGATTTAACTTTGCTAGGAATTTCTGCCTCCCAAACAGGATGACGTCAAAACTGATTCCAATGACATTTAAAATCGAGGATCTGGGATGCTCCTTTGGAACGACCCAACGTAGTATTTGTGTTAAATTAATGATAAAAATATAAAACGTAGGCTTCTTGAATTGCCATCAATTGACATATTATGTGTATTGTTTGTATTATATAATATGAATAACGGCCTCTGATTGGTTACGAACAACTTTCAATAAGGCATAGAAGTGAAATCATCCAACAAATCCAGCAAGTATTGTTTATTTGTTTTTGAATATTATGTACATATTAGAAACTTGTATTACATAAACTTCATAAATACTTTATAATAACGAATTTAATTGGAAATTATTAATTTATTAATTTTAATTGTTTTAAAAGAAGCATTATAATAGCCACTGTAATAAATTAAACTTAGCTTTTCAGCGGGGGCTAGGGATGAAACTTCCTTACTTACTTACGGGGAAGTTGGTTTGCTGTCTCTGGAAGAAATATTGTTACATTTTGAAAACATCTCCATTTTGTTCTTGACCGAATTCTGTCTCTAGCTTCTCCAAAACTCCCAGAAAACTGATTGAGGGTCAGGCAAAAAATTATAATGCAACAGAAATGGTTGAAATTATTATGATTCGGAACGGAACAATAATAATTGGTTTCTTGTTTGTCTAAATTATATTAATTGTAATGCATTGTTTTAGGAAATCTTTGAGGGGTTGAACTCGAATTATACCCAAACGTACAGCTCCTGCTGTGATATAAATAAAATTGTACACTGCTCATAAGTCTTAAGAATTGCTGACAACTCATCTGGCAACCCGGATATCCTGCAATAATATGCGCGGCGCCCTTTCTTGCGCCATCAATGTCATCAGGAGAAAACAAATCATTTCGAAAAAAATGCAAGAAGTTAAATGTGTTTGCATTACGAAAGCGAAAGTGAGGAGGATGTGAAAGGGATAGCTGGCAACGATCGCTGCCTTGCCAAGGACATTCGACAATTTGAAAGTGAAAGCTTGCACCACCGCCCACGCAGCCACCCCGTCTCTTTCCAGCCGAGAGTGTGTATTTGTGGATTTCCGTCTCCTTGTTAACAACTGCGCAAAATCGTTCCTTTCACTTTCCGTTACTTTCCAGCTTCCCTCATTTTAGGCTTTTGTTTTTGTATGCCTGTAAGATTTTGTTGCAAGGACGTTGTCAGGGGGATGACAGCAGGAAGCGGTGAAAGTGCCTGGGATGTGCGGAAAAAAGCATGAGAAATCGTCGAGCAATAACGATCGGATGCGCCAAAGAGAGATAACCGGAGGAGGCCAGGGCACTAGGGATTATGTTGATTCGGCAAACGCAATTTTCACCCCTTTCCATGATCCTTGACGAGGAAGACTTGTATACACGAGAAGCGTTTTACTCGATGCATCTGTGCGTATTTTCTCTCCCACAATTTTTTGGGGTTGGGGGGTTCTTTTAAAATGAAACAAGAACACACAAAATAAAAGAACGAAAGCAGAGGAAAACTGTGTGTTCCTTTTTCCTAAACAAGTGCTGGGATTTTCAGGGAGAGGATCTTTACGTGACTGAATTGCATTATGAACTTTTTGGGGGGAGAATTAAATTTCTCTAATTTAAAGTAGAGAAATTCTAAACAGGACTTTTTCCACATTGCGATTGTAATTTGCCATGTTTTTACTTTGGTTTCTAGATTAATATCGTACATTTTGTGTTTTTCATTTGGGTTTATGATAAAAATTAAATTCGCACTTAGCATAATTAACAATTTGTTTTATCTCTTTTGCATTTAACTTTCGTTTGTTGAAACATTAGCATGTTAAACCGAAAAATTAGTTTTTAGTAGTTGTCCCGTTACTTAGAATAAAATTATAAGAAAAGTAAATCTAATGATCATTACTTAAAAATTAACAATTTTTAAATACAATATTGCAAACAAAACTGAGGATGAGAGGACCAGGAAATTAAATTTGTCATTTCCACGCACAGTTCAGATAAAACTATACTAGAAAAAAGGACATTACATCATCAGCTGCAACTCGACCCGAATTTCGATTGGCCGCTCTGCCATTGCGAAAACAATCGTCCTTAAATACCCAATTGATAACAGCAGAAATAATAAATATAACAGATAAAATCCTGCCTGCAGGCCCATGCAACGGCATTTTCCGATCCAGTTTGGAGTGATTTACCGCACTCTCGGGGACGGCGAGGGACTCGAGCGAGTTGTACGTTCCAATTTGGGTCCTCCTCGGTGACTTACCCTAATCTCGTTTCCTGGTCACATAAAGCACTCCCAGGTTCGCGAAGAAAACTCATGTCGTCATTAATCAAAGGAAAAATGAAAACAGAGCTGACGTATCACCAAGGACCTTCTGCTGACAGAATAAGGTGAAAGTGAAAGTGCAGCAGTGCTGGTGGCAAAGAGGGCGGATGGGGCGAATACGAGGAGGAAGTCAAATGCGAAATGCCGCACCTGTAACGATTTATTCCTGGATCACAGCTGCAAATGTTCCAGAGTGAAACTAATTTCGCTAAAAAGTTGGTAACGCTCATTTATGTGCTGTTGCAGCATAATTTTGATGTTATTAAAAAAAGAACCATCCGAGGACCAGTAATACTATAAATAATGGCCGAAGGGGGGACCAGGCCACGTGGAGTGGTGTCCTGCTCTATTGTACATCGAACGCAGTAAAGTGTCCCTCGCCTCCCTATTAACTGCTAACCAGGAGCTGAAAAACCCAGGCTCTTAAAGCCTCTCTAAATCAAAAACTCCCACCAGGATGCGGGTGGGCTTATAGCACACCATAGAGACCATCGCCGACTAGCCCGGCACCGTTACAGCACTACATGAGAAAACGGAGCCCCGAGCTCAAAACTTTTGCAGTAAAGTTGCCCTGCGTTGGGCTGCGTACCTGTGCTGCGAGTATTTACTTGTTCCGGACCAACACAGCCCGGTTAGTATGTGCATATAATGAACCACCCCGAGTGCTCTCCTTCGATCTCTGCGTATACGTACATAGGTGTAATTTATTGATTTATATTGTGCTGTAGCGCACCACCAGCGGCAGCAACAACAACACCAGCGGCACCAACCACGGCAACGGCAACGTAATTAGTCCATTGGAGCTGACTCAAGTTTAAAACCCAAAATTAAATTCGTTGTACGCCGCATCCCTGATCTAATTAACAAAGATAAAAGGGGATGAAGGAAAACAGGGCACGCACATTGCGTCACAGGATGTTTATTTAAGTTGTAGGCCCTTTTGCTTAGATAATGGTATGCCCTGCGGAGGTTGACGGGGATGGGGTGGATTTTGCACTTTATGTGCTTATATTTTCGATGCTGAGTCGTACAACGTCTCCCCGTTGTTGATGGTGTCTTGGGAGGGGGTGGCACGTAAGATTGAGAGGGATGGCGGACAACGATCAAGATGTAGTGCTGCATATCAATGGAATGTGCTGCACGGAACCCTTTCGCAATGCTATCGCTGTAATAGGAAGTTTTATGCTCGAACGATTTCCTTCTGGGGGGAAAGTAAAATTTTGTGCATCTGCAAAAAGGGTGTGGTGGCACTTGCGAGGGGAGTTAACATTAATTATGAATGCGTGAAGGATACACTTGCTGCTTATCCCATAGTTTCAATATGCTCTGCAATTAGAGCAAAGAGGCCAGCTTTGACCATCCACTAATTTAGGGGTGCTGCATGGTGCAGACTGGTGCGGAGATTTATTAACCTGTGAGTGTTCGTTACATACATTTTATGGTAATTTTTCATGTTGCGCTGAAATAGCAAATAAAACTGAACTTTCGAAAAAATTGGGTTTTGTTTTTGAATATTCATGGAGAATACTTAGCCCATAATTTCTTATTATTATTGCAGTTTTTTCAGTTGCTTTTTATATTTTACTTAATATTCATGCAACGATTTCAATGTCTATAATGTTGGTTTAAGACGCCAGGACAATTGATACAAAACAATTCGAAGCTTTAATGGTCTTACAGCTTCAGTTCTAAGTTTGTATGTACTCATTGCGAGTTAACTAATTAACGTCATGCACTCCCCCGCACGCCCTTCTCAACGAACATCAAAAAAAGTTGCCAAAAGTTTTCCCCTGTTTTTTTCAGTCATTCATCTGAAGTTCGAAGTTTGTACCTTGCCGGAAAAATAAAAGCAAGAAACTTTTCCGTGGAATGTTTACTGGTATCCCTTACAGGATCGGGATCTCCGTAACTCTAACTAGGGCAAAAGTATTCTCCCACTCCTCGGAACAAGGAACCGTTCCGAGGATCCAGAGCCGGTATCATGGAGTATTCGGCTTCGTTTAGTACATTACTAAAGCCACAGCATTCAACGAGAGTCAGAATAAGAAATAAAAAATGAATTCACAGAGCCTGATGCCCTTCTGTAAGCTGCTCAGCCGTGATTAAGTTTGCTTTGCCTCTTTTTCACGGAAGGACTTTTTGAAATGTATGACAGCCGAGTGTGATGACTTTAAAATTGCTCCTTTGGCGTATTGCGTTGAAATCGTGCAGGATGTGGATAGACACTGAATGGTAATCCTGTGTTCGATGGCTACATTTAAAGTTTGATTAAGTTGAAAGCTTCCGAAGTTGAAGAATTGATTTCGGTGATGAGTTCTCCCTAATTCAATTAGCCATCGGGATACTTGTCCTGAGTCCGCTCAACTATGGAAAGATTCCCATAAATGTACAAGAGGAAAATCTCCCTTTGATGAACAACTTTAAAGCATTTTCGAATAATGTATATTTTTTTACTGATTGGTGTTATTAACTGAATTAACATACGATTTTCTAATGAATGTAGTTAGATTATCTATTCAAGTTTAACTTCTTCGTTGTAGAAGAGTTCGAACATTTGAGAAGGACACTCCTGGTTGAAAACTTTGTTTCTACTGGAAGAAAGATGTGCTCCCAGGTATCTTTGTCTGTTGAAATTAATCTGTCAAGTTTAATCCAGATTCCAGTGCAACGAACTGCAGTAAGTGAACTAGAAGTTACTAAAAAACTGAGGGCAAGTCTCCGCAGAATGACGACCCTCGTCACGGTCACTGTCCTTTTTTACTTAGTTCGGGCTTCTATTTGTGGCAGAACAAATTATTGCGAAAATTAGAAGTCATTCCACTCCCAAGAAAGCCGCGCGTGCAGAAGCAGCCGCTTGCAGAGCAACCCACCTGCATATGAGTACGTGTGTTCCTACACGCCAGTGCATATGTATGCGCTTCTCCGAAACTCCCAAGAAGCATCCGCGGATAGATCTTCACATCAAAAACCTCCTCTGCTCCATCCCATGCAAGCGGTGGAGCCGCAAATGATGCTGACCTCGTCCAGAAAAATAATGATGGACGTAATTTGAGGGAGATTTTTTGCGGACTGGAATCACATCGAGTGCAAGAGGAAAAAAATTCAAATGTTCCCATCAGTGGCAGCTGACTAACGCCGAATTTCTGCCTTCCGCGAAACTAGTCCATGCGAACGAACGGGTCAATAATCCCGTGCATGGCAAGTGCATGCGCAAAAAGCTTAAGCTCCCTCATCGACATGCCCCTCTCTCCACTTCCACACTGCAAAGATCAACCATTAGAGGTTCGCGGATTGGATTCGCGTTGCGTTCATTGCCTGCACGATCGCCGAAAATTCATATGTGTAGGTGAAGGTGGTGGTAACTATAATATTATGATGTGACGTCAGACATGGAACCGTTGCACACATTGCGCGACATGACCCAAGTCAGTTTTGATTTTGGTTGCTTTTGTATTTTACGAATATCCCCGATTAGATTAGGGAGCAGATCTGCACGCCACGCACCTCCCCGCCGCGGGTTCCAAAGCACTCCAGTCACCGATCGGTTTCCTCATACCCTCTCAAGACCACACATTCATTTGAATAATGGGTGGCACTTTGCACTTTTGCACAATTTTATGCGCTCGGCACCATTTAATCCGCGCATGTGCAACCTTGAATATTTGAAAGAGGTCAAGACTTTGCAGTGACCCTGAGATGGGTTTCCTTATTGGACCTGGTGATTAGCCGGGTGCGCTCTGCGACACTTGAGCAACACAGCTTCGCTAGTTGCTTTGACAAATTCAACAATTGCTCAACATTTTTGACTCATCGTGGGCGAAGACAAATGCAATTTTTTTGCACACTTTTTGACATAAAAAAAAATATTTTTAGAAAAATATTTTTGGTAATTCAATGCAAATTTTATGTTGTTCTTTTTTTCTTATACAATTTACATCAGTGATCTATTTCGTGCATAGCAATTGGAGATTACTGAAAATCTTTAAAAATTTAAGAGTCTAAATTTGTTTATAATAATTTGAAATTGATAGATAAACTTTGCACTTTTTTATTGACTGGTGGTGGATTCTATGTTTACTGCTGCACTCATGTGAGCATTTTTTATTTGTTCTTTGGACAATTTTCTTCTTTTATGACATGCTGGAAAGAATAACAAAAATTTCTTTCGTTAGGATAATAAAACAGAAAGGATATCCGCTGTCAAAATGGGAAAATGTTTATTCGAGGGAAGGTTTTGAGAATTTTGTTGAAGTGATGAAATATATAATAGCATACGAAGACAAGTGCGTTCGGTTGCATTCTTATCTCAAATAATTCCTAAAAATATATATATAAATAGGAAATTAAGACAATAAAAAATCAAAATTATGCCGATCATTTAAAAATTAGCAATATTTTTTACAAAAAGTAACAATGAAACACCTAAAATTAAAATCATTTAGTTACTTATTAAACCTCAAAGTACAACTTCCCTTATCTGGTATAATCATCCGTAATTGACTAAATATTCGTAATTTAAGCTGCTTTTCGAAAGATAAATGATCATGCGACAATGCACTAACCACTCAAAAACATATTACAAAAAACTAAAATTAGTGTTATGAACTTCTATATGGCAGCAACTCATGCATTTGATTCGGTGTTACGTAAACAAAACCAGAAGAGCCAATGAGATTGTCAAACGACGTTAGTAAACAAGCCACACGCGCAGAACATTGCAGCAAAAAGAAACAAAACAATCGGCTGGGTATAAAAAATACCCAAGAGGCAATATTTAACCTTCAACTCAAGACCAATGCACTTTGCACAGAATTTAGATTCTGGTGGCATTTCCGTCCAGCCCCTCTGCAGCCCAGGCCCCAACCCCGCCACAAATAATAGGCGAAATAGCAAAACACCAACACCAGCTCGAAAACCAGATCTGACCTGCACTCCGATGCTAACTGGCGATTTTGCGTTACCTGGGAAAGCTGTGCCTAGTGTTCACCTTGAAAAGTTCAGGTGTTGTTCGTGTTAGAAAAAAATAATCCAAAAACAAACAAAAAACATTAAAAAACACCAGTGATGAAGCAAAAAAGCATGCCTCTTCGCGGTACATCGACGCAGCGTTTCCAGATCACTGCTAAATTTTATTAGAAACAAAAAACCGAAGGAGCTTCCCGAGGACCCCTGAGAGGTCTCGCGATTCCGAAAATCCGGAAGAAGTCCGAAGAGTCGAGGACCGAGCGTGAATGCGGCTGTTCAGGGCTCGGAATGGCCACGCATCAAATCGCCGATTATCGGGGGATCCTCAGCAAAACGCCTTGATAATCGGCTGTAAGTGTTCATCATCGTCGTCATCCTCATCTAATGGTGGAGCCCGAATCTTGGACGCGGTGCGAGAAGGGAGGTGGTCGATCGCGGCCCAAATGCGAATTTTATGAAAATGTGTAGGTGCCAAAAAAAAAACCAACAGCGATCTTCGCACGATCAGAACTGAGCGCAACTCGTTTTGTAATTTTTTCGGGTAGCCTGCGTTAAAATTTAATAGCACCATTAGAATGACATCAGCGAATTGTTGTCTTAATTATAATTTGTTTTTAACTGATGCAATCAACTGACGAATGACTGTGACGCGATTCATGTAAATTGCTCTCATTCGTAACCGATCTCAAGTACATGCACAAAGCCCAACATAATTCTAGTCTTCAAACACATTTTCTATGCAATTTGTTTCAATATTTGCAATTTGTGGCCGTACCGCAGAACTAATCTTATAAAGTGCTGAACGGCTTAAACCAGGCGGAGTGTTGCGATCTCGATTACCTCTTTCACGAAACCTTTTTTATTACTTTTTACTTGTTCGTTATTTTGAACAATTAAGTACTTAAATTTAGAGTTTAGTTATTCTAGCTTATCAAAATTGATTGTCCTTTGAATCCCAAATGGAATCACTTAAAGTGGATGGTGCTCCACCCGAAACGGCCGGATTTATTTCGCGTAATAAGGTCAAATTCCGAGAAAATTGCGAGCATCGGGGGAAAAAATACAAAATGAACGCAAAATGCAAATTTCCCATAAAAATTTTTTGGACTCCACCAAAAGTAGTATAGGGGCTCTGCACGTGCGCAGCGTATTAATCATGCAGATTGCATCTGTATGCGTGAATCAGCCGCAAGAGTTACGTAACGTGTTGTAATGAACTTGGAAACCGCAAAGAGAGAACAACAACAAAAAACAGGCAAATCGCTTACATAATCCATAGTTCGTGATCGTGTGCATGATTGTGTTGCGCCGGAATTTGCAGAGATGAACTTTAATTAAATTTCTAGTTTCCTTGCGATCGGGGGAGGGGAAGAGGTTCAGGGGCGCAGCAATTTCTCGAGGGTATTGGCGAAACTCATGAACTTTGCAGAGTGCTAATTCGAATTCCTCGTCTACTTTAGGAATCCAGAAAGGAGGCAGAAAGAGTTCGGTTCTAGCCTCCAGAGCGCGCATCCTTGAAGTAGGTCATCAGCATTTCCTTCTTGCCTAAAATTGGCTTTGAAGTTGTGCACAGGCCGCGTTTATTTCCGTACGTGTATATGTGTGGGGTCGGGGGGATAGATTCACGCGTACGTTCTAAGCTTTTTGCTATTCCTGCTCTTCCAAGTTCCAGTTTGTCACACTCAAATCCATTGCATTTGCCTATTTAATAGACGCCACTCGGGGAATTTCTTGGTACGCTTTCATTTTGTTTTTGTTTTGTATATTTTGTTTTTTTCATTTAGGGAACTTTGTTTCGCCTGATTCTATAGTGTATGACATAATTCCGAGTTTTGTAACGTTCTTACTGGCTCTGAGACTGTGTGCGTAACATGTTTTCCAGCTATTCAATTATTTCCTTAATGGGTTAATCATTCGCTTTAAAAACAAATTCTTGCTGCTTCCTCAAAGGCAGCAAATTTGAATGAAGCTTCTCATTGAATTTGCAAAACTTTTCAAATTAACTTCTTTTATTTTTTCGCTAATTTTTTTTCTATGTGCATAAATTACTGTATTGTATTTACTCAACAATTTTATAAAAGCAAAAAGGATTCATGAAAAGAAGAATTTTCTACAAATTCTACGAATTCGCTTTGTAATCGTTACCATCTGCAATTTGTTTAAAACCTTGACTTTATTTCACGTTTATTCTGAACACACTTTTTCAAAATCTGGAAAACGCTAGAACTAAAATCATTAACATTAATAACAAAAGAATTGTTATTTGCTAATTAAACACAGCACGAACAACTCGATCAGCCTATTAATTTTTGTAAAATCTCAGTGCAAAGCTTCATCTGGCAAAGTTATTATCTGTTAAAATTGTTGTTGTCAAATGACAACAGTATCAATAAAAACTATTTCTTTTTATCTGTGCAAACATAAAACATATTGTGCGATTTTATTTTTATCAAAGATTATTTGTTTATTTATTTAATTTTTGATACTATTTGTTTCAGTATTTATAACACAGGTAAATAAAAAAAATCAAAGCTGTATAGTTACTTGAACTCCTCAACCTTTTAGGTAGGCAAAGAAAAACAACTACAGACCTATAACTGTTCTCGAAGTTTGACAATAAATCACGGATTTCAACAATACATCCTCCCAAACGAAAAAATTGTTGCGCAAGTAAAGGAATAAATTTTCCTTCAAGAATCTACAAACCACGAGTACAAAGTTGTTTCCATAATTTTCCCGAGCCTCCGTAGCTATAATCGAATTATGTTGGTTAGTTGTCAAGGATAATGGCGGCAAGTGAGTTAAACAAATTCGCAACTGTGCATAAGACGAACACCAGAAAGTAGGGAATTCCTAGGCAAATGGTGCTCCCTCCCAGAACAGCAAGATCCGCTTTGAGCCAGTACCCCGTGCCATAAATTAGCAAATTGCCATGCAAATGCGCCAGGACTGAATCTGATTGTGCTCCTCATCTGTGTGTGCCATGCATAAGCATAATGCCGAAGCTTGGCTCATTCACTTCGGAACATCCGCGGAGCTTGTAACCGGCGCGGATCCAAAGTTGTTTTTCTTTTTTTCAAGGTCACATCGAAAACTCCTCGCCCCACACCAGATGAACGCCAGCACGTATGGGGAAAACATCTCCAAGATTAAGTGAGTTTCTGGCAGAGTGACTTGGAAGTCTATTTGATATCATCTTAAGTGTATGAAAACCGTCGCCCGGGGCAGGGGAACAAAAGGATTTTTTTAAGTACCGAAAACTCTTCGAAAGGTGCAAAGGTTCCCTTTGTGAGGTTTCCGGCCGCCATTGAAGGTATTTGCGGCCCAAAAATTGAAAATTTCAAGTTTACAATGTTTGTGTAGCGCCAAGTGATGAGTTTTGCGTACACGAAAACTTTTGGGGAACACATTCCATCTGCATTTCGTCACCTCACCATGTGTGATCCTGTGCCCCCTGCTTGTTTTTACTTGATTAATGGGGACTCCAAGAACACTCTCAGGAAGATATCTTTATTCCCTCTAATTTTTGCATTCCCTTCGAGGCAGCTGTCTCCCAACACAACGGAGCGTGTAATTAAATTGCTATCGTATGCGTCTACTTGTTGTGTTACGCACTTACGCACCCAAATCGCTGGTAATTGGGCGACCTGCTCTTCCTTGAGATAAGTGCAGCGTGCCAACCAAAAACTGTCGCGAAACCAATTTGCTTGGATACAACTAAAATAAAGTTCGGTTGCGTAATTACGCACTTGTGTGCATACTTTTGATAAGTGATATCGCCGTAGTTTAAGATCCATTAAGTCTTAAGACGTTTTTGTGTACAAAGAAAAAATCTGGCGTATGAAAAAATTTCTACCCCATACTACAAGGAAGCTGCTGTTTTTAAAACTCTCATTGTAACTGAGATAATGTTACAAAACAGTTAAAAGAGTTTTGCAAATTCTTATTTACCATCACCCGAAACACTATTGTTAAACGTATTTTTTTATCAACAATGACTCAATTCAGTAGTGCGCACCTGGTTTTCTGTAAAGCATTATCAACACCATTTTTATTTGCAAAATCTTTTATGAAAATTTCAAGGTCAGTATTAAACCATTTTGGAAAAAATAATATTTTTGTTAATTAGAAAAAATGAAGAAGATAGTAAAAATATTCTCTCTCTGTTTTTCTTTTCTCAAAGTACATAGGAGCAACCCTTTTTTCTCAAATGAATAAATACCAAAATGTTTCTCAAAAAAAATGAGCTCCAGAAATGGAACAAAAAAACCGCGTTGGAGAAAAATCTCCCATTGTTGTAGAAGACGTGGCGGGAAGAGGCGGAGGAAGTTTAGCGGTAGTTGATCCGAGGCGTTTGGCGAGATCAACGCACGACAAGATAAACAAAAATTGCATCACCATCGTGCAATGAATTTCCGATTATGCCACTTTCTGGGGGTTGTTGGACTTTCCGAGCTACAGGAACCCAATCGGGTGCAAGGAAAATTGCGGGGGTGGGGCCTGGGCTCAGTGTCACAGATATCTGGATCAGTCGGTAACGCTCTAAATTTGGGCGAAAGCCGAGAATTAGTTCTGCAAATGCGCCCAGATGACCCAGCCAGCGATATTTCTGCGAATTTTTGCATTCTAAGATTGATAGCGACACACGCGCCGGAATCGTTCGCGAGTGAACGAACCACTTCAGCGGTTGTTCAACTTCGGAAGGTGAAAATTAAAAAACAAAATGCAATTGACTATCATTTTTTTCGTTTAGCGATAACGCTGCGTCATACTTGACAATGAAAATAGCAATGGCGGGATTGCTCGGCACTTTGGCTGCTTCGTCTCACTGTCACGGCTGCTTTGGGAATTTATTGTTATTTTTATAAATAAATGAGTAAGAACTGGAGATAACGTAGTGCAATTGCAGGCTATCGGCTTTATTTCCCTAATTTCGGAAATGTTATCTGATAATACACATTTTTTTATTTCACATTTGTCACATATAATTTTTTCGTTTGCAATATTAATTTGGCAATTACTTTGAAAATTATTGTAAGCTTTCATAGTTGCAATTCAATTTTGTAAATTTAGTGTCCAATATTTCTCGATATTTAAAATATTATATAAAAATCAAAAGTGTGTTTGTGAAGCAAACTTATTCATTTTTAAAGCCTGAACGAACCACTTCTCGAAATAATACCAAATTTACCTTTATCCAAAACACTTTACAACTCGAAGCGTTCCAATAATGAATCCTTAAAATTTCGACGAACATTTTGAAGGCATTCAACTGGATTCCAATTACGGATAAATTGTGTCACTGCAACAATAAATTGCTTTATAAAAGAATTCAAAAGATGGAATTAGGGTCACATGGCGTACTCTATTCATAATTAACGAATTTTGGACATTTTCAGCTAAAAATAAAATCCATAAGTGATCGGTTTATTTGACCGAATCTAAAATTCAACAAAAAAGTGTCAAATCTTCATCAAATGTATTTTTAAACCCTTTGTTTATTTTTATCAAATCGGACCCGCTGGGATATTTTTGAATCGAAAATTGCAATTTCCATTAGCATCCACGTTGTTAGTTTGTGTTCAGTTTAAACAACACACAAATAAAAATATCAAGAACCATTCGGTGATAATAGTTTCCATCACATGATCAAGCATCAAGCAAGTATGTAAAAATGTCTTCAACTCCCGCACACTTCTCGTGCGGCGTCCATAAATTATGAAAATACAAATTCAAAGTTCTACACAAAGTTTTCATTTTCTCGAACTGAAAACAAACATTTTCTGATGGTGTAACCTCGTTCTAGTGCCAGAGTACATTTTTGGATGTGATAAAAATATTTTAGGACTCCTACTCACGGCTGTGCCAATAGAAATAGTTTGGATGCGATGGACTTTGAAAATTATGCATGTGGCGTGGATGTGCGAAAGAAATCAAGAAAATTAGCAGACCAAAAGTCAGCCGAAGTTGGGCCAACACTGGATTTTGTGGGATGCAACATTACGATTCTTTTTTTCCGGCATGTGGGAACGATATTCGCCGTAAACAATAAGAAATCTAATATGTTTAAAATTGGTAGATATAAATGTGCCCCAGGGGTCAAAGTGCTCATTCCTCCCCGGACCGTGTTGCAGGGCAAAATCGTGAGTGAACCCTGCGAGCAGCATAAACTCATGCTGGCAGTTGTTGGGCAATTTGTTTTGATAGCAACACTTCGGCGACTGTAGTTGTGGTCTTATGGACCCGATTTAATAACGTACCCCGGTCCCCGTTGCCTTCTGCCGACATCGTGCCAGTCACTCTACCACAATATTTATATAAACAAAGGCCGTGAAATGCCCGAGTTGGGCCGAAAATCGCATAAGAAATCTCATTGGAGTAGATGGTTTTTTCGCGGCCCGAAGCGCGTTCAATGCTCGCCGCGAAACGCACTGCAAATGTGTCCGCTCTCGATGAAATGTTGGCACCTGTGTCTATTGCCGCAGATAAACACTTCTATCGGCAGCATAAGTTGGAGCAGTCAAGGCTAGAAGGTTAGTGGCCCTGCGCTTAGTTTCGGTGCCACCGCGAACTTGTCCCACACAACATTTTTGGGAAGCAATCGACGCTGGCATAGCATAAAATAGTTGGGCCCCACATTCGCATGCTTGGAGCAGGCGATTTCTTGGTTGGGGCCGCATGCAATGCAAAATGGCGTTCTGAGGCGGAGGCGATTGCTTCACGAACTCTGAACTCCTGATGAATGAGGTCAGCACGACACAAACACCTATCGATGATTTATTCCTCCTGCCTCCGCCTCCGAACCTGGACTCGAGTGGAGGATAACGTAAAACACTCTTCCAAGCGAATTTGTCTTCATATTAAGGAGTTTCTTCATCATCATAATTCACTTAGCATGTGATCCTTATCCCTTGCACGATACTGTTAATGGCTTGGCACGACGCTCCAGAGGAGATGGCGATTGAATAGTTATTGTAAACATACAATGGATCATTGAATTGTGTGTATTGCACATTAGTGTTGTAGAAAATTTCAGAATTTCCTACGTGAATGCCATCTGAGCTGCACGTTCAATGCAGGTCAACTAATGTTTTCAAACACGAGAACAGATAAGATAAAATCTTATCTTGAAAATCGTGTTTGAGTTCACAAATAAAATTAATATTTGAACGTGCGATCTTAGAATGATAAACTTTAGAGAAGTCGCCATTGTGCAAATCAAAAATGCAGAACCCGAAGTCGTGGGAAAAGTCGATTTGCGAAAACTGGATCACATATAATTTTGAGTTATTTTTATTTCAATACATTTTCCGTTTATATAAAATAAACATAGTTCATTATGGGGTTTTTGTTTTCCGTTAAGAAAAAGAAGTTTTCGCTGCATCATTCGCAATTTTAAAAGCATCTCAAAATGGTAATTTGTTTTTTCAATAATTCAATGCCAAAGTCAAGTATTCATTTGCATATCGATTGAACTGTTTCCTCACAACAGTCGTAATCTTGAACAGATTAAAATGAATTGATCGAATGTGTTTTTCCAAAGTGCATAAGTCATAAACCAATTCAAACGAATAGGTCTCACGAAGTAAGTAATATTGCTAACTGCGCTCGTCATATTCTGCACTTAGACGTTCCTTCCTCTGTTGCAAATCCCTTATCCGCAATTAATGATATTTCACTCCGGGATATGATTGGATCCACTATGTTCTAGTAAGCAGCGATGGCATCGATTCCATTGGCTGTTATTTCTGTCCGATTCCGCCGCTCATGTCTTTGTTCATAAAATAAAATAAAATTTAACCACTTCCAACATCTTATTTTGAATCAGCGCATACAAATTGTTATCTGCAAACGACGGCGGTCAACAACCTGCTCCTAACATTTGTGCAAAAGCTCTGCATGCGGCACGTGTTAGATATTTCCTCCGCTGCCCGGCGCGGCTTGCAAATGCGATTCTGCTATCAAGACGGCATTTCGGAAAATAATTCCTGATAAGAATATTTTTCAATATTTTTGAATATTTTTCTTAATTCAAAATTTGTCGAGTGATTAATTGTTATTGCGTGTGCATTTCGAATTGTTGAAAATAAAACTGAAATGATTGAGACATTTTGATGGCTGTGAACTTATTTCACTTCATCTGTCCGAAAAATTCATTAGTGGCGGGCCTTCCCCCTGCCATCGTGCGTCGTTGATGCGCGAAATGGGTTTATTCGAATACTAATCCGCGACTGTTTGTCTCTTCAGCGCTGTTCTACAATCCATCATCGCACGGCCGCGGTGGCCTTTGTCAAGCGCAGATCTCACTTAAAGCTTAATCTGAACTTGAATAATGGACTTGTCTAGTTGTCAGCGAATAGTTTTTTAATTAATCCAAAGATTTTCTAATTGTTGTTGGATTCAAAGTTCGATGTGCACGAATCCCAATCGATGTCTATTTCCAACAGAACACATTTAATTGAATTGTTTTCTTTTACATTCTAGTAAATAACATTAAACATTTTACAAAGTTTTTACTAATTTTAAAATACTTATTTTATTCCGTTTTTATTTTCTTGAAATGTATTTTTTAAGAGTTCGAAAGATTGACCAGGAAATGAAATGAATAAAATTATGCAATAGCTGTAATTTACTGATCCTAAAAAGCTTTGGATTTCCAAAATTCCAAAAAGATTATCGATCAATTGCCCTATCTTTAAAATATTTAATTACAGACTTATTTCTTAACTTCCTACAAAAGTCATGTAACAGAAGTCATCAGTTTTTTTTTTCTTGATAAAGTAATTGCAAAAATGAGAATTTTTTGTTTCAGATATTTTTTTTCTGTTTTTCACAGACAACATTCCATATCAAAATTACAAGTTCTTGGCTCAGGAAATAGTGTAACATTGCACAATCTGAGCAAAGTATTTTTGGATTACAGATTTCAAAGCATTTGCGGCGGCAACATAGGATTTTTGTTGCGTAAATTACGCATTTCCACGCACATGATGAAATTGTCGCGCTTGCAGCAACATTTCAAAAAATTTCAATGTCACAAGATGTTCTGATCCTTACACGCACTGTAAAAAAAAGAATCTCCAGATAAGATTATACATTAAGTTTTCGAGTATTTACTCTTTCAAAGATTTTCGATTTTGTTTTTTTTTTTCTGCTATTTTGATTTAATTTCTTTGTTTTTCTACTCGAATTATCAAATAATATTGAGAAGAATAAATGTCAACGTACCAGACGCAACCTTGCAAACAGCCAGGACACGTGGTGAAATTAAGCAGCAGCGGTCCCGCATTTATCGTTATTCTTTTTATTTTGCACTGAATTTCGAGCCGAGTTCATTTGTTGTTTGCCTGGTATTTTTAACTCGAAACATTCACAATAAATCTTTTATTAATGTATACTTAAAGTGGCGATAGATGCTCGCAGGACACTGACAAAATCTATTCAACTCTGTTTTGGTTCAATGCAAATGTTTTCGCTCACTTAATATGAATGCCCGCAAAATGACGAATTTTTCAAAATAGATAAGAGTAGATACGAAAGTGTTTATTTTATGCAACTGTCGGAATTTATTTGTACGGAGGAAAAGTTTTTTGTTTATTAAAATATGTGCGAATGTTGTCAAGAAGCTCAATAACGCAAAATAGAACTGAAAAATGTTATGCATTAAATTTAAAAATTAGATATTATATATGTATTTAAAATTCGTAAAACCTTATTCCTTATTTTTTAGAACGAAATGTTTTTTATGTTTCTAAGTAGTTACATAAAACATTTTAAGGATGTATGCATTCCAATATTGATAATAATTTCCCAACATTTGTCATTAAGTTTTGCAACGAAAGTAAAACTTGATTTCCTTGAGTAAAAGAAATAAAGCAATAAATCTAATCAAATTAGTTGTGTTCGAAACATTAGACAAATTTATAAACATTTGTCATTATATTAAAATAATTTTAATATAAATCAAAGTAAGAGAAATCGACTGGAATGGTAGATTCAGGTAGGTGCGGAAGTGTGGAAAGCGCCCCCACAACCCCACCCCCGTCAATCATCCCAGGATCCGCCATTGATTGACTTTGAAACCAGAAAAAATTGTTAGAGTTTGTAATATTATTTACAATGAATTTTGTTAAATTATGTTTATGTTGTTAATTGCAGAAACCAATTTATGAAACTGAATTCGTTCATTAATTTTTATAATTCTTAAAATAAACAACAACTTGTTACCGCTCCATGAGAAAACGCGATTCTCCGCAAAAAACTTGTTCTCCTCAACTCAAGCGATCGAGCAATATATTCTAATGTAAATTGACCATAAAACAAGTCATTCCAATTCCAGAATGATTCCCTCTTCAGGTTAACATAAAAATTTCCTAAATTCGTGATAAATCAATGGGGAATCATTTGCATACGCTTAATCATGTATTTTCATCCCAATGGCCGCCGATGTTGCAAGAAGCCGGACTCACTGTTGATCGGTGCGTGTCACGCTACTCCGCGCGGCCAATACGCAGCTCGAAATGCCTCTCCCTCAGGTGATAAATATTAATTCGGACTTGGATGGATTCCCAATTGGGCAGCGCGGGGCATGTGGATTGTGGACTTGCAAAACACGTTGCGAGCGGCTAATTCCTACAACGGACGCGTCTTCACCGATCGGCTCCTCTCAAGATCACTGCTAAGGGAAGGTCACTGGGATTGATGGAGGCGAACACCTCACGCACCATCTGCATGAGATCATCTCGTCAGTGAACTGATCTAGGAAAAGTGATCTGCACATTTACTTAGGGACTTATTATTCTATCGCTTGCAGAAGGTATACAATATACTGCACCACAATGCGCCATGATAATATGATTTTTCATGTTTCGGGATCGCACTCCGAAAATTCAGTTATATACAAATAGCTAGGTTCAATTTTATTGATTATGTGAATGTAAATGTTCCATTCTAAACTGTTTTTGAAAAATAACATATAAGAAACATTAAATTGTAAATTGCACCGTTAAGTGATCTCCCGATAAAAAAACAAAGCCATGTACTATTTTAAATCAGTAAAGTTGCAAAGAAGTGTGGGAAAAACGTCGAACAGACCTTGGGAAAGTGATAAGACTATCGAGTATTTCGAAAATTCTGCGTAAACAGATTAGTGTAAATGAATTTAGAGTATTACTGTGTTAGAAAAACACTCATCAAATTATTAGTATTTTCATTTTTAAAATGCATGCCCACTCATTAAGTTGTTTTTTGTAAGCACACTTAAATTCGCAGAGTTAAATTAATATGGCTAATTTAACAATTAATGGCGAAATGCAGAAATTCGTTCCTGAATAAACCAGTGAAAAACCGAATGGTTTCGGTGCCATGGTATTGCATCCACCACAAAACTCCATGACGGCATGAAAAAGTAGAACCCAAAAAGACGCGAAAAGAAATGACGGATTCCCCGAAAGTGCATTAACCCAGCCGAGCCAAACTTTCGGCCTTCATCGCGGTTTCTTTTTAATGTTCCGTCTTTGTGAACTATTCATTGCGATCGTTGCGAATTCCGCGTTCGACTTCCTTGTGCGGAATTTCCTGGAGACGAATTGATGGACGACAATGCCGGGTCAAACCAGCAAATGTTGACGTAGGCTATGTCCCGGAGTCGTTGCCCGCCCCAATCCCTCTGCAGTGTGAATGCACTCTGACCACTTTCGGGGATGCCGTGAATTATTTCCATTTTTTTTCGAAAGCAACAGCTTTTTTGATTTTCGCTAACCGCTACTCCTGCACATGTCACGGAAACG
This sequence comes from Leptogaster cylindrica, assembly GCA_963082835.1. Lineage (NCBI taxonomy): Eukaryota > Metazoa > Arthropoda > Insecta > Diptera > Asilidae > Leptogaster > Leptogaster cylindrica. The sequence goes on along the minus strand of OY720105.1, from coordinate 18,908,590 downwards.
TTGGATGGATTTGTTTCTTTTTATAATCATAATTCCGTTGGAGAAATCATCGCCGTGCAGTATCCAAGCGATTTCGTACAAAGGAGTCTGATTTAAATGCTTATGCACGCCACGAGGTCAACAATCTGCAGCTGCGGACGGCTAGAACACAGCAGCTAAAACTGTGGCCTGCGCTTCGGTAATGGCCGTGGAAACAGATTAGATTGAAAGTGCATTGAACTTGCAAATTTCGTGAACTTTTTGCACTCTCTTTTGTATTCACAGCCCCTCCTGCACTGCGCCCAGCCTCCTGGCACCGAGATGCTAATCGCCATTACTAAGCTCTGTGCAGCCGCGCTAAGAGCTCAACTGGTGCTAAATTATCCAGCCATGTCATTCGTTGCTTAAATTCCTTCGAAATAATAAAAAAAAGCACCAAAAATCTTGGCGAAAAAAATGACTATCGCATCGCAACGGAATATCACTCACTGCACGCACGCCCCCGCGCGGTGGGACGATCATGCAAGTGTTGCGTCAGACGATTATATTTGGAGGAAGTCATGCACCAAAGATAGCCTGCTCTCGTTACGTAATGGGAATTATTCCGTACTTATCTTCAATTTGTGTGAGTTGTTTTTTATTGGTTTTTTATTTCTGTTGATTTTAGCCATCATCGCGGTGCAATTTCGAGGAACCAGCGATAATGACAATGATTACGAACACGATTATTTCAATAAGGATTTGACAGTCTGCAACGACTGATTTTTTAGCATAACAAAGCGAACAAAGTTTAACTAACTCAAAAAGATAGGCAAATAAGTTTTAGACAAAAATTAAAATATTGATTTTGCATTTTAGTTGGTAGATTCATTATTCTTTCTGTTTACACTTCATTTTTGGGAAGTTGACTTAAAGCCCTAAATATTTTTGGGTTGGAGTAAAAAGGATGCATCCAGTCAAAAAATTATAATTCGCTGAATAGTTTTTACTGCAGTGTCGGAATAATCAGATGGCATACATTAGTGTGTTATTATGCAATAGCCCCGTAAACCGAACTTTAGCTCTGAATTTAGGTCGGTTTTTTTGCTATATATTTTTCCTTCGCCGAGGGTACTTCATTCAGATAGCATAAATCATGTTCCCTGTATGCCGGGCAGATTTTGTTCCTTTGTTTCTTGAAAACCAGAAGTGCGTGCGTGCCCGGACTGTGATTTATGTGACGCCCAGGCCCAGTTCCAAAAGTATTCTGCAAACGGGTTCAAGACAGAAGAAAATTCACTTTCCCACCCACATACGCCGCTAGAATAGCAACTCCTGTCGGCTTATTTGTTCAGTGAGCTACTTGAAATCACCGGCAGCATGCAAAATAACCTGCGGATAGCACGTATGCGTGCCTTAAATTTATTTTAAATAGCCAGAAAAGGGTTGTCGCACGCAATTCGCACAATCATGGGACCGATAACGTCCTGATAGTACGTCGCAACAAAAGTGAAAAATGTTGCGATAGTGCGAATGCTCCATCAGAATTGTGACAAACGTCCGCAAGAGGGCCGAAAGCCTGAAAATGCGTGGCTTTGAATCTTCGGCGAATGATTTCTGATTAAATTCCCCATTCCAAAAAATTATTCAGGTGCAAATGTGCTCAAACTGAACCACAGCTCGCACGCATAAATATCCGCCGCGAGAATTACGCCTGCGCGTTCGACACTAGATCCAAAGATCGCAGCGATCTAGCCGGAGCCCCGTTCCCGCAGCCAGGTAAGCCCCCTTTCCATCTACACAACAAAGAGTCCACGTTTGTGTGGATAGACCAATGGTTTTTTTTTTTCGTGGAGCAGTGTGCACTCCTCGCTGACTAAAAAAGTCAAGTTTCTATCGCGCACCGCGCAGCCATGAACGTAACCTTGAAAACTTTTCGGTGGTCGTTCACGAGCGAGTTGCGAAATCGCATCTAAAGCTCGTCGTGCCACGAACCAACACCACAGAAGGAAAACAATGAATTGAAAATCTAATGAAATTTCCGAGCCGCCTGTGGTTGTAACTAATGTGTGTTTGTTTAGCTGCAGCAATTCACGATAATTTTTTTCATTCTTGCGACACTCGACTCGAAGACTCCCATACTTCGGGGGTGATTATTTTCAAGGATCCAGACTTTGAAAAATACACGGAAAACTCGACAGGAACGAAATAAAATGCTTAAAATTCACTTTCGTCGATTACATATTATCGAATGCAAATCTTTAAATGCGAACATTTCGTAACGATAAACACTTTTCGAACGAAGCGAATTCAGAAATTGCCTGCGATTATCTTTCTGCGTTGAAACTACATCCGGTTTTAACACTGCGCGAGTTGATTTCATGCAGACACAGCTAAAGCCACTGCAGACCAGCAGCCACAATGCACTTCTCCTGCCATCTTGCGACAAAATCAACTTACAACACTGCAGTGGGAAGAATGCATTCCATGGCCGGCATGCGGTTGCAGTATGCGCTCGACCGATCATCGTGGAAACCTTATAAATGCATGCAATCGTGAAAAATCTCTTGATCATGTCAAATTACAGATTTTTGGTAATATTCCATTGTTCGAATCCTGGATGAAGTAATGTTAGACTGAAACCGGAAATTAATCGCATTTAATCAAGAAGTTTTTAGTATTGTGCGTTAATTCATATGTTTTGATGTTGAAATTGTTTTTTTAGTAAAATTATAAAGTTTACTCAAAAGATATGGTTATTGGCTGTCATTTTATTGTTAACATATAAAGAGCAATAAATACTGCTTGGGATTCTTTGCACAAAGCAAGGTCGACTGCGTTCCTCTATATGCGTGTGTCACACATTTCATAGTTTCGCTTTCGTGCACAGAAGGACACAATTTTCCGGATGCGTAAGGGCATCTAAATCAAGACGTAAAATTAATAATTCTGTCCCAAAAATGATTCGATCCATAGTCAATATCCTAAAATCCAAAGAAAATATTAAACCAAAAAACGAGTGCTGGGGGTGTCCTGGGAGCTCCTAATAAGAAAAAATGTCAAAAACAGCCGCAAGCAAGAGCCTTGCTGGAGATTTGTGTGGCGCCATCGGTCTTCAAGAGCTCCGGGGACTTTGGAGCTCTTCAGTTTGCCGTCTTATTTCCACAGGACCTTTCGCCATTTAAGATCTCGCATATCCACTAACCTCCTTCTATCAAACCGTTTTGCTTCGTCCTTTGATTTTATTGTTTCGCAACGATTTGAATGCGTTGATAATAACAATAAAAGGACAACAACGAATATACTGGAACTTCAAAAACTTTTTCCTATTCCTGTTAAGGATATGCCGAATAGGCTTCTTCACTGAGGAGTAAAACTATACTCAGAGAATTGAGACTGGCACCGCTGCAGGAAGGCAAGAAGCATTTTAGCTAAAAACTTTTTTTGAATTTCGTTGCTATTTTCATGAGTGCTCTCAAGGATATTTTGGGGTTTTATGTAATATAGTGTGAGCAGTTTACTAAGAAATTCTCCGGAACGGAAAACTTAATAAGACTCGACACAAACGACAGTGATGAAATTTCGTCAGGATTAACTGACGGCTCCTTTCATCATAGTCGAAGGCAATTACAGAACGAATGAAATTGAAATTTGCATTACAGAGCAGGACTAAAACATTGCCTGCAATATTTTTCAAATGCTAATTTTATAGACAGTTTTCCTAGAACTAAATTCATTCGACGACTAGATGTTACGTGCGTGTGGAAAATACAATATGTGAGTTGCTTTTTATAAATTATGTACACTTAGCAGAGTCCGTTTAGAGTGTCTTTTTAGAATTCCAACTCTTCCTTGCAGAGAACTAACTGACATTTTAAAATGGATCCATCGGTATCTGAAATAACATGAAACTTTAGAGCAAACAAATATTTTACGCGATGCGAAAATTATCTATACAAGTGATAACATTGCTTTTGGTCATTAACGTAAAAGGATTCTGTTCTTTCCGAAATCAACAAGAAGAACAGCATTGTTAGCAACATTGTTCTACTTAAAAGTCTTCACACCGGAAGAAAAAAAATCAATTTTACAGTCACGCAATTTGAGCACAACGCAAATTGGAGAGAAGCTACAGTAAATAATTCTAAAAATTCACAAAACAGAATCGAATTAGAACCTCTCAATGCCTCAGCATCTCAGAACATGCCCGAATAGATCAAGGTAAGCACGTCGATTGACCATGAAAGTTCACTTTAATTGCGACCATTATTCGGTAATTTAGTTCCTTTTGCGTAACGTCAAGGTGTTCAGCCCACGGCGCAGCGTCAAAAAGAGTCAGTTGCGTCGTAAATAACGCACAAAACTCTACGAAGTGCTCAACTGCTCACCTTGAGAAAGGGCCCCCTTTTTCACATGGGTTTTGCTGTTTCCATATTTATTTCCAGCACTTCACGTGAATTGAAAAACTCCAACAGCAAAAAAGCAAAAAATCTATCTATCGAATCAAGTGGATGAGGACTGAGGAGCTAGGAGCATCTGCAGAAGCGGGGAGCGGCAGCGAACCAGCATCTAGCACTAGTTCAATAGTTCTCACTCGGTAATAAAATCAAATTTTTTGGCCGAACTTGCTTGGAAACAAATCGACGCACCGCGCTGACAGCATTCGTAGTAATTTCCCTTTCAAATCCGCGATCGATCTCGCGGTCGTGTCCGAATGCAAAACACACGGCAACCCGTTCTAGCGCCTCATTTGCAGGTGCCACTCCACGTTGGAGTTGGTGTTTTGGCCAGAGCGCAGAACGATGCTCCGTCGACGTCCAGTGGTCCGAATTGGGATTCTAAATTGATCACTGGTGAATTTTCAACAGATTTCAGCCGAAATTGCTTAGACTTTTGGAAATGTGCACTTTACTCTGTGTTCTCGACTACAAAAACATATGGAATTTATGCTAATATAATTAATGTTCAATAACCTTGATTTTCTATTATTAAAAAACACACATTGGTGTCTCTGTTCAAATAAGAAAAATCTCCATAAATCTTATTCGACCAACGTGGAAAGTTTTGATATGCGAGTTTCTAGAATCTTCTATACTAAAGAGAACATTTGGTAAAATAGTAAACTGTATAGAATTTTTATTGTAATATAAAATAAGCTTTCAAAAATAGTGACTTGATTAGTAATATAAAATGTTTTGCAGTTTAGATAGTTTATTATTATTAATGTTCTGGGTATTTGTATAAGTATAACAGTTATAACTGTATACCAGTTGGTCCCCTTTTAATTATATGAGTAATCGGTGTATTCAACTTTTCTTAAAGATCCCTGTGCAACCTGTAATCACTTGTCTCTGGTCGAAACTAATTAATAGAGATAGAATACGAACGGCAGGAAAATTTGAGTAATCATACAAGAGAGTCCTTATCACACTTTCCATCGCTGTAATATCCTTCATTTTATCGCGGCAATGTTCGAGTGTGTTTTTTTTTTTTCAAGGAAAATATCTTCCTGCGCGGTGGAAGCATGCAACCGGAAAGCAGGTCGCTGGCACCCTAAACGGCAGCTAGTAACGCACAACGGCAATAAAAAGTTTCAGTTTTTTATATCATCAGAATCGGCGAGGTCCGCACCTTTCCAAATTGAATTCTTCCGAAGGAATAAATTTTTGTTACATGCTTTTTTTCTGATGGGGAGCAAAGTTATTGCGTTTTCTGCGTGCCCTCGGACATCGAACCAGAGTCCTTGTGATGGCATTAAGTTGTGTGCGAATTTTATACCTTTTTGCTTTATGTAGAAAAATATTTCGATAAATTTTTTTAATGTGTAAATATGCTCAACAAGTTTATGTCCCTCATTGACCGTCGCCCTTAACTAGGTTATTTGGTATTTATGCAAATGCGCCGCTGGACGCTGGACGTGCGAAGCTATGGCGATTTTAGGATTATATTATATGTACATGCATATAGTACAGGTATATACGTGTTTTTACCAGAAATTAGGTTGCGATCTCAATTTGCTGCGGAATGTTCTTGGGTCGCATTATCCTTAAACTAGTAACCATATAATTACGGAAAACACAGCACACGAAGTTATAATTAAAGTTTCATGTATCTAGCCATTTCCCAGGAATTTTACGAGTTAACATCCGTGAAATTGGATACACTTATAAGTCGCTTCCACGCGACCTGACATTTTAATACACGTAAATCTCCGTATTAAGTATGTAAATATTGTGAATTTTAAATTTTACTATTATCCAAATATCTCAAAATATGCGATCTTCAAAATGTTTGAACGCCGAGTGTAATGTATCGAAACGCCTTTGTATTTTTTAATGAAGAGTAAGATTAGAAGATCTGAATCAACATTATGGAAAGTTCAAAAAATTAAGTTTAACAAACGAGAAACAAACGATCCTCGTCAATGAGAAAGAAATCACTAGAGGAAATGAGATTTTTCAAATCCTTTTCAGCCTTACAAAGACTAAAATTTTGGATTTTGAATTAGAAGATGATCGACTACATTCAATAATTGCAAATTAATAGTTGTAACATTTTAGAATAATTAGTTTCAGGGTCGCCCAGGCAACTATGAATTCGAAAATACCTATTCTTGTTCTGGACCTTAAAAAAGATGAAGTTCTTGATGTTTCCCGTTTGTGGAAGGTCACCAAATCCAGTACATTGCGTCTTCGGCCCTTTCACTTCCGCGTTTTTTTTCCAACCATGCATTAGCTATAACTACAAGAATCCCTAATTATTGCCGGGAAAGGGTTGACCAAACCCTTAAATGAGACCTAATCGCTTCTGGTTTTCTCCTCCGCCATTGTCGGATATTTTCAGACTTGATAACGGTACTGAGTAGCACCAGTCAGACAATAATTCATCCTCGTCCACACAAACAACGCTGAGAGGCATTTTATTCAAATGACATGCAGTAAACGAGCAAAAACGCGTTACGCAACTCCGATCGGAATAATTTTCACATGATGGAGCTACGAAAATAGACTCATCTCGACCTACGTAAAGGGCCCCAGCTTTTCGGGCGGCCTAAAAATTTAGCAGCCTTGGAACACTTAAGTGCGCTGCCGGAGCTGGCGGGCTAGTCGTTGGTCGGGGGTGGGACGGACTGACGCGGTGCGGCGACTTCGAGGCTATCCAACTGAATTTGAAATTGACCAATACCGCGGCTCCGGGAACTGCGCCCGTTGCCAAATTGAAAATGCTCCCTGAGATGATCTTGAAACCTTTCGCAGCGCCCTGGCGACTTAACTGCGGCTCTTTGTCGCGTCCGTTGATAACAAGACGTTGCACATGTCCTTAAATCGAGGGGGAGGTCGGTGGAGACAGTTGTGCCACATCAGCGCGATTACCGATTACCTCATCGCGGCAGTAATTAGTGCTGGCTGCATAGGAACTACTCTGGCATGCTCCCCTATCCGCACCTCCGGCCAAGTAAACTGAATGCCCTGACGCATACAAACGCGCCAGTGAATGTGAACAGCCCAAAACGAGGCCGAGAAAATGGGTCACGGAACGCATTGGACTCGCATGCGAAGGAGTCCCCGCGAGCGTGAATAGAAGCCGAGGAATAATTAAACTAACACCAACCCACTCTGGCTGATGTTGGCCCGCAGGAAACCCATTCAGGGCCCTTCATTGTTGGCAAAAGCACGCACTTGGCAGCTTAATGACGCATGAACGCAATCGAAACGAAATCTCCGCAGCGCAGCCCGGGCCCTGGCACGGATTGCAGCAACAAGCGCAGTTGCACAACCGCTCAGCGCTGCTGCATCGTTTGCGCGTGAATTATGATTACCCGCGTGGATTCCATAAAATTAATTTTGGGCGCACTAGGTGCACATTAGCAGTCCGAGTAGCACACCGTGCGTCGACGTTCTACAGTGGAAGAAGACGCGTCACGTTCAATTGCGATCCGTTAAGGGACGGCCGGGGCGATGGCTGATTGGAAGTTGCATGGCCGAAGGGCTTGCACGACAACCTGGAGTCGTTTCGCAGAAGAAATTTGCATTGCGCTCTGCTCGTTTCCTTTCATTCCTATGACGTCATGGCTCTTAATTATTGCTGCATCGACGACTCATTTCCAGACCATCATCTTCAATCTGTATTCCTGACTGGACGTCACTTCGTCCTAGACGTTTGCTGAAAAGCAAATTAAAGTTTGACAAGGAACCACAGCCAAAATGGAGCTGCCTTACCTCCGTCAAGGCCAAATTTTTATTGCCGGGGAAACACATTGAAAGCAATCCATTGTTGTGTCAATTGCCCTTCAAACGGCGTCATTCGTGAGATGCCATCGGATGGTTTGGTATGCAAATGATTTAGGTACTTTCGACAGAACTTTCGAATTAAGAACCAATAAAAGATTTTAAACATTCAACTAAAATCTAGAATTTCACTACTTGAAGTTTTAGCAGAATTGATTGCCGAAAATGTCCCCGAATTAGAAAATTACACTTCACGATTCGACATTTCCTATTCCTTAATTCTCCAGGCAATTTGAAAACAAATCTGTTCGTATGATCAGGATGTAATTCCAGATGGTTTGTAGATTGTGTGCCTGCCCGAAAAGCCCAGGACATGAATTAAGGACTTGACTCAGGCAAAAAGTGCTATTCGCCATAATTAGGGAAATCCCGCTTAAGCAAGTAATTACCATCTCCGCATAAAGGTCTCCCAGATAAGCTCCAATTTCAGTTCCATACATTTCACTTATCCTGCGAGCTCGAACATCCTTTCTCTTGCGTCGTCTGTGTAGTGTCGGCACTTGGAATTAAAGGACGAGAGTTGGTTTGTTTCTTGCTGTGGTTAGTTTTCTCTCTTCCAAAGTTCTTCGAATTTATTTTTACCTGGCAGATGGCATCGGATCCATTGTGTTGGAATTTTTCCTCATTTTCATAAATTTCCAAAGGAAAACATCGCACCATCAGCGAACCAGCAAACACGCACTTTTCGCCGGAGTCGTTGAACCCTGCTCGATGCAGCAACCTCCGCACCGCCCTGGGAAAACGGGGAAGCACCACGAAGATGTATATTTTCCAGGTTCCGCAGGCAACGCAGATCCTGCCGGAGAGGCGTACCCCAATTATTCTCGAATGAATGACATCGCGAGGCAGCAGCGACGGATCGCGGTGCGTCAGCAAGTGCGAACAACCACAAGAAAAAAATTATTCCTGGCGCGCAGAAGGAGCAAGGACATGGTCGAGGAGGCCCACTTAGCGCTCTCATTGCGTAATAATTACGGTGAGGGGGATGGGTCGTGAGGTCGTGTTATTTCAGGACGGAGGATTCTATCGAAAACGTACCAGAAAAACGAAAACATTGCGGAAGGGTGTTTTTGTGCATTCATTCACAAACAGTGAAATGAAAACAAGCTTGTGGGGTCGAGGCGGAACGTCCCGGGAAAAGGGACAAGGAAAGTGGAAAACTGGTATTCAACCAAAGAAGAGATCCTTCCAGAAATTTTTGCCGAAATACCTTTCCCCGTTACATTTTGCCAGATGAGAATAAATTAATTTACGACCACGAATAACAATTACTTTTTCACGTTGGATCTGTAATTTAATGGCGTCGTGGTAATAATCACCTCCATTTGGGCACTTTGTTTTGATTCCCGCAACTCGGGAATTGCTGCAGGCAACCGAAATCCCCACTCCTACCCCATTCGCGAAAATATAACAAGGTTTTCTCCTTTGAACGTTGCGATCTTGATGGAAGGGTAGAAAATGGGAAGAAAGCGATGCAATTGCGTTTCTGACATTTTTCGCATGAAACCATGTTATTGTTTATGTTCAACTCGAGCGCAAGATGTTTTTAAAAAACAAAACAAAAATAGGAAAGTAAGACGATGTCGCAACTCAAGAGATAGAATATTACTCCTTTATCTCAAACTTGCAGATTTTCAAATAATAAAAGTGCAGAAAGTTTTTAAATGTTAAAGTTTAATTAAATTCGTCCACAAGGCAATTAAAGTTTTAAGCCTTTTCTCTATGATAAAGTCAACTTACGAATCAATTACCTAATTGAATTAAGTTTTTAATCTAATATTATAAATTCGACTATTGCTTAACTAATTGCTCCAAGGAAAAATAACAATTAGGAATTTGAAATTGTAAAATTTCAAATAAAATTTGTAGAATGTCGGTTTAAATGTTAATATTAAAGATCTGGTCACATCTTCTGGAAAAAGGCATACCTCGATTTTCTTGAAAAATAAAAGCTGGGTTGGGAATTAGAAAAGAGTCCCAGGGTTTCGAAAATAACCAAGCATATTGTTGGGAATTAAACAATAAACACTGCATTTTAATTGCAATATTTATGAACGGCATTCCCTGAGAAGATCTCTATTACGCAATAAATTAACGTTTCGGGATGTTCGTAAGGCTGTTTCCTAATACTGTGCCGTTATCACGTCCCTCCTTGGCAGGAGCAACATAAGAAAAGTTGTAGAAATCGAGCGGGCAGCGGAAATGCCCGGGAAGGCTGCATTTTCGCAGGTGGCAGCAAATTAAATCCCTCTCGTAGCAAGGAAGCTAGGTATTGTGTGGGCGGGGAGAAAAAGAGAAGCTCTTCCCCAGGAAGAATCTGAAATTCTTCGGACTGCTTATTAGTTCGTAAAACGCTGAAGACTAAAGGAAGGGCTTAGAGTTGCCTTCAGGCTTCAACTGCGGTCCGCGATCTTCTCGCGACTTGTTTTTGACCTTTATTCCGCGCTTATCTCCTGAAATAAGTCAACTGTCCGTTCTGTCAACCTTACCGCCCTCGAAAATTTCCCATTAAAAATTAAAGCTGGGCTTCGGTTGCTGCTATTGCAAAAAAAAGAAAATAACTCCTCCAAATTCCTCTTTTTTCTAATTTTCCGGAAACGCCAATGTAAGCAAGCACAAACAACTCTCACTCACACCAGCGTTAGCCGCACGCACATTTCTGTCAGCATGAATTCTAGCCACCGGAGCCCCCGGACCCCGAGCAAAAGCAACGTTGCTGCCATAGTTTCGTGGGATCTGCGAGTAGAGAACAAAAAAGCAAAAGAAGCAGCGGAAAAAATCGCCAGTGCGTTTTTATGTTGCTGCGCTCCATTCCAATAGGCAAAATATGGCTCCCACCACCCACCGAGGTAGAGGCTTTTTTCTAAGCACACGCACACCGGCCAACCTATATTTGCAGGCGACGAGAAAACGGGAAGCTCCCCCCAAGAGGCGACTGCGAATGGAGGTACTGGTGTGCGTGCGTTGGGGCAAGCCGGAGGCAAATCAGCAAGCAACCGAATTCTGCAATGGTTGGTGCGGCTTTTCAGTGCGAAGATACGCAGCGCACGCAGTTACAGCACGCAGCGACCGGAAAGCTCATACGCACGCACACAAGCCCCACCGATTCGCGTTATATACTCGCAGTTTGCACACCAGCAGTGCAGCAGACGTGAGCTGGTGTATGTGGTAAATTCTTGCAAATCGGAGAAACGAAAATGTTGGAAAGCTTTCTGAGCCAGCATGGAGGGGTTGTTGACAACAGTCAGCTGGGTCAGGCGAAGAGAGAGAACCGAGTAAATGAAATTGAGAAATTTACTCTCATGCCGTTGCCGTCTTGAATTAGGATGGATTGCGTGCACGGCGCGCATCAACGGGGTATATGCAAGTGTGTACTTACGGCAGTGTGCGATTGCCGAAATTTTTGGCATTGAACTTTTTTTCTTGTTGGGGCGCTGGGCGTGCAGTGGTGGTGGTGCGGCTCAGTTGGAACATATAATTGATGGCTGGTTGCGCGGCGTTGAGTGCGTTCACACAGCTGCACTGGCTGTGGACTTTCGCTATATGTGCATGCAAAAGCATAGGCGCATGGGGGCCCGCACACCACGGCGGATTGTCAAAAATTTTTGGCCGTATACACATGGGAGATTTTTGTTTTGTGTTTTTTGTTTTGTTCCGGCAGGGTTGGCTCGTACCCACACTGGGCCAGATTTGCATTAGTGTCGCCGCTTGACGGCTCCTCGTTCTAAGCTTTTTTTACTATATACACAACGGGTGGCGAAGTTTACTGATATCGATGAAAATGTTTTTTTATGTTGATAATTGTATTCAATTCAACCACTATCTTGCGCCGTGTACCAGAAACGGTGTGCCTTGCCAGAGCCGGCGGAGTGGAGTGTACACTGGGTTGTGTACATGTGGACGGGTATTCATTCACACGCATTTTATGCTATCGCCCCATCTTCGTCTATCGCATTTTCGGCAGTGCTGGGCCAAAAACGCAGCTCTCTAAATTCATGTTTGTCTATTCGGCCCTAGGTTTTGGAAGTGCTTGGAGTGTGCACTTGAAACAATTTTTATTAAAAAAAAGCAAGAAAAAAATTAGTATATTCTACAAAAAATATTTCACTGTTTAACTCAAGTTTGCAACGACTGTTCGCAGTCAGCTAACGGAAATAGGCACGAGTTTCCACATCTCTTGGACGGAAGGATTTTCCTCGTTTGTCTATTTGTTTTCCCTGGGAGTTTTCGTCAGAAGAAGTCAAGGTGCAATTAGACTTTGGTTTTTTCAAAATTAAAATTCAACTTGTGCTCGAATTTCCGTTGAGGTGTTTTTGATTTGTGCCGTGTTGTTTACCAAATTCCAGTGTTTTTTTATATTTGTTATAAATTTTATGTTAAAAAGTGCACTATTGGCGGTTGACAGTGAAATTTTGCTTCATCAAAAAAACTTTGGACTTGAAAAAGAACTGATTGATTATATTTTAGTGTTTTTGAAATTTTTATTTTAAAAAAATGCGCGCATTTTGTAGTGTTTGGATGCTGTAAGAAAACCACGAATTTCGGTGGTAGAAATTTGAAATTGTGAGATGTGCTCAGAGCTTTGGCATTCTTCTGAAATTCTTTGCCGCCCAACTGCTATCAAAAATTTCATCCGAAAGTCCGTTATTTCGCAGGAAAAATTTCGAATTACCCGAAGTAAATTACATAAATCCGAAACAGTTGCTGACACCGCCTGCAGCGGCTCCTATTGACAAGGATCTGCACTTCAAAGGCGCTACAAGCGCAAAGTGATTCAAAGTTTCATCACAAAGACAAATTCTTTCTTCCAAGTGAATTATTGTAAATCAAAAAAAAACCTACAAAAAATGTGTGCACACGTGAACTCTAAATATTATTTTTTGAAAAAATTTTAGTGATTACTCGTTTGATGTCAAGTTGTGAATGGAGAAATATCATTTCAGTGATAACGAGCAATTATTATCTATTTTTTTCTTTTTGTGCTTTCTTTTCGATTTAGTCTGAGAACTGTGCAAAGGATTGCAAGGAAGAGATTTGCGATCACGTTCCGTTCAAATTGGATTTTTTTATTGGATACTATTATTTATTGATTACATTCACTGCGATGCGATAAAATACTTTTAAAATTCTACCTGTAAGTAACTTTTGAAATTCTTCTCACCAAAAACGAAAGAAATATCTCTCCTTTTTGTATTTTTAAAATTAAAGTTAAGGAGTTCTCGAGTAGATTATTCTATGTTGAAGATATTTTTAGGTAGTTTCTATAACTTTGCGCTATGAATTTCATATTTCATTAGAAATAAACTCAAAACTTTTATTACAAAATATAAAATAAGTATTTAGCATTTTATATAGAAGCATGTAAATCATTTCAACACAACGTTAATGTTTTCATTTGATAAAAAGTGCAACTATATTTTGTATACTTTATTGGGTGCACGGGTTTTTTTAACCTTTAATCATTGATGAGAATGGACAAGGGTCGCTGTAATACCAATGGGAATTATTCGAATATATTTTGAAAGAAAACTATTACAAATACATATGAAAGCACTTTAGATTTTTCCCATGTGTGTGGCACAAATTTGTATTAAAAGTAAAAGGGTTAATGTTAAAAATTTAATGTAGTAATATGTACCGTTATCACGTGAAAAGTTTTGTTTACCTTTAGGCTTACCTTACCTTGGTAAACACAACACATTCTTAGGACTTATATACAGAACAACACAAAAAAAATTCTTCAAATTTGGAATCTGTTGCAGCAAATCGGTGAAACTCGATGAGTTAGTTCCCAGTTTTCTGTTGTACTATACAAATCTAGAAATCTACACGTGTTTTACAATAATTCCGGTAAGCTTTTGCAGAACTTGTTTAAATATTGCTAGTCGCGAAATGCCGCACAGCACTCTCATCTCCATTTAATCAAACGGTCTAGTTTCGCGGTGAATTAATTAACGATCGCCAATGGGCAACAACAACTCCCCCAATACACGCCCATTTACACTATTTCCTATACATACATTTACTGTGCAATGAAACACTTCAAAGTTTTAACTGATCGCAATTTTTCAATTTTTTGGTATTGTTGTCGCAATTTATAGAGTTTTGTACCAAAGCAGTAAACACTAATGTCGAACAAAATATGTATACAAATGGAAAATTCGAAGGTCGAAGGTTTAGGTTTGAGGCGTTATCTGAAGTCAGGACGTTTTTTAAATGATATTTGGCCAGATCTTCAATGAGCCAACCATGACAAACTTTTGAGAACGATATTGTTCCAAAGATCATTTCTCTGATTAATTCCAGTCGATTGCGATGAAGCGCCAAGTGCAATTCACTTTCCACGATTCCAGTTCAATCTTCTGTACTCCTCAGAACAATCGCGATTTCTTCCAGTCCCGCATCCTCTCGTCTTCTATTGAAAATGTATGTCCAAATTGAAGACACTCTAAAAAAAAGAAGAATTTTTGACGTCAATGTAAATAAAATTTGAAAGTGAAATTTTTTAGCCACGCGTTGCCTTGCTTCGTTTGTCGCATGGATATGATTTTCGCATTTCCCGTAGAAGGACAAGGGACGGAATTTCAACGGGAACTTTGCACACCTCGGAGAAGCGATCAAAATTTAAAATATTGACATCAAGCATAGTGATTGTTTGTCAAAGACCTCGATTTGCAGGCCTCTGGATTGAATGCAACTTCGAATTTTTGGAAATTTTCAAGTCATTTTTTATTGCTCTGTGCGAAACTGTGATCTTCCAAATCACGGTTTAATCGATCACACGGATTTCCACTGGAAGAGAAGAATTTGGGAAATTATTTTTTTGTGGTTTTACTGTTTGAGCTTGTTTGTGATTTGAAACTGATCGTCGCAGTCAATGTTATTGGTTAACAATTGAGAAGATCCAATTGAAATCCGTTATTCACAGTTTTTAGAGTAAATCTTTCTCAATTATTAAAACTAATAAAATTTTCAATGATTTTTTATTAAAGGGAAATATGTTTGCGGTAAAAGTTCTTCACAAAAACTGTTTAAGTTGCTATTGACTAAAAAAAATTACAAAATAATTTCGTTGTGAAACAGTGATTGATACCGAACAACGAGAACGAAACAAACAAAAAAATTGTTAAGATGAAAAGTGAAATAAAAGGACCATTTTGAAATAACATTTTGGTTTTAAAATCAAACAGCAAGTTTAAAAAAAACTGGAAAGTGTAAATATCGTTTTGATTTATGAGTGTTTCTAATTGGATGATTTGGATGGGTCTAACAATTCAAAAATCTAAGTTTGTCAATAGCAAAAGGATAAACCGAAAACTTTTAAACATGGATTGAGACCAAAAATACCTCTAAAAAAATTTAAAATACAAAATTGGTACCTAGTTCGTTTCTATCTGGAAGGTGATCATTTCTAAAAAACAAAAATAATTATAATCACGTCGAAATTATAGTCTTGAAAATAAAATTTCCGATTTTTTTGTTTGATAAAATAAAAATAAAATCAACTGCAACAATTTAAAAAAGTAAAATTAACAAAAAATATCTGAAGCTGAAGTAGAGTAATAAGGTGAAATAAAATTGAGGAATAAAAGTTCTTCAAAAAGCGAACTTTCTTCAAAATTCTTGGTTTCGATCGATGTTAGTGATGTAAATTTTCGTTTCGGTAAAAATATTGGAAAAACGTTTCAGTGGAAAGTGGAAGTTTTGTGCAGGAAGAGGTAAAAGGAAAATTTGAAAATATAAAGAAGGAAAAATCGTGCACTTAAGAAAGTCAGAATCGAAGGAATTTTTCCCTTGAAGAAGTTCTAGTGGCAGCTGATGATAGAGTCCTTTTGAGGTAAGTTGGCAATATCTATTTTTATATTTCAATTTTTTTGAAAAAAACCTAGAAGAAACTAAAATAACATTTGCTACAAAAGAGATAACTATGAGCATCTTTCAAAACTTATCAGATTCTTATTTTACCACCTACTTTAAAAAATTGTTCTTATATACTTATTTCAATCCGAGTCAGCACAGAAAGGAGGGCGGGAGGGAGTGAAGGGGCTGTACACTTCAACACCAAAGTTAAACATCGTCAAATACATAAGAAATTGCACTTCCGCAATAATTAAATCGCCAAACACTTATCAATTTTCGTCTGATTTGATAACAAAGTACAACAAAAGCTTCTCCGGATGTGATTAAATTCAAGAGATCATCATTTGTCTTACAGTATTTCATAATCATCACCCCGAAGATTGATTCATTTTTCGCATCCTGATAAGCGTCCTAATCATAGCCAATAGCCAAAAAAAGAACACCAGCCGTTTGGACATCGGCTTTCGTTGTATGTTGTCCATTCATGTATTTAAATTCATTCTTCAAAATTGTCGTAATAGTAAAGAATCACAAGCATGGAAATTAAATGCCTTTCATTAGCATAAAAAAATTCAAATGAGTTAAACTTGAGCTACTTTTGTCAAGTATGTCGTAGGTATAGGAAAAAATAAAGAAAAAAAAACACTCAAATAAATTAAATTCGCCGTTTGAATTGACAAAACATAGATAGGTTCGAGGAATTTACAAATAAAATCGAAAACGAAACGAAGCTGGAAGAGCCTGCCACCAGTAATAAGAGGAAAACCCATAAAAATCAGCATATTACGTCATGCCACATTTATACTCACATATCGTCCGAATCCCACGAGCCAGTGTGCGCACCCTGGCCTGATAAGAAAAGCCAGATATATTTGAAAAAAAGGAAAATATTAATTTAAAATAAAAAAAATAAAATAAAAAAAAATAAACAAGGAAAAAGCGTACTTCTATGAGAAACTATTTTTCCGATTGACTAGTTTCCACTTTTAAGCTTAGGTTCAAAGTTTCACCTTGAACGTCTCATCTAATCATGGGATTTGTTACCAAATTGCAAAATAAAATCAGACAGTACCACAGTAGTGACAGTCCTCCCCGTCTCAACGTCCCCGTTCTGTTCCGCCCAAAACGCACCACAAACGCACTCTCCAAAAATACACTGAGACATAAGTCTCTAAGGAAAAAAATAGAATAAGAAATAAAAGTGCGTCTAATGCGTAACCCCTATCAAAAGCTCAAGTCTTTCGACATCGCTGCGGTATCAATCGCGCACACATTCGCAAAGGTCTTGAGCCCTCTTTTGTCCGTCCCTCGCCCCTCTGGACTTTTCTAATAAATGCGACAATAGTGCGCTAATCTTGCTTAGACGCACTCAACGCCTGCAGAAGTGTTGAAAGCTCTCGCAGCGGCGGCGGTGGCAGCGTTTCTAACTTGGGAAAAGATCTTGCCGAGGTTTCCGACCTACGAATATGGCAAATGATGATGTTGACGAGGCTTCGAAATTAACCAATTCGCAGATGGCACTTTTCATTCAGTTCAGATGTGTAGAACTTCCTAAATATTGCAATGATCTTTCCAATTTTATTTTATTTATTATTTTTCGTAATGATTGACTAATTCTTTTGGACAGTGTTGCCAATTTTTCGAGGTCATCGACAATTGGCTGAACAAATGCCGGGATCACCCTCCTCGATGTCTTGTGATTAAAATGAAGATCAGCGCAAAAACTGCGGATCCATCAGTGATCGTACCTGGTACCTGAACCACAACGTTAACCTCGTTCAATTGCTGGGGTCCAATGGAAACGTTGCAACCACTCGAAATATGACTCATTTGCAGACATTTTTATTTTCGGTCTTCCTCCTTTGCAGCGGTGTTGAGTACGCACTGGGATATATTTTTTCCTGTAGTTTCTAAAAATTTTCGCCGCCACCTGACCTGCGCGCACTAAATTTATGCGAATCATCGACGCAGAAGCATAGTAATTTTTCTATTAGCTAAACGGGGTTCGCTGCTGTAGCAACAAGTTCTTGCTTTTGTTCCGCTGCCGATCAAGTTTGACATTCCTTACAGAGCTGCAGACATTTTATTGCAGAAAAAGGAGGAGCCATGCGAAAAACGCGTGGAGCTAATATCAATCAAAATGTAAAAATAGATTTCTAACTCGGCATTGTTCAAATTTCATTGGTATTGATCGAATATTGTGGTTTTTTGTGGAACAAACTTTCTTTAATCGTTCGAGAATAATGCATTTTAAACATTCCGCAAATAAAAAAAAACATGCTCACACACTCAATCTAATATTAATTTTTAAAGTTTATTTTGATGAATTTAAATTTACAAAACCTGGTTGAAATGTTCGCGTTGAAGAATACTCAATCACTGCAGTAAAAAGTGGTTGTTGTGGCGCAAACCTGCTTTTGTTTAATCCAACCATCCCAATTAAAATATGTATTTAAAGGTTAACTCAGTCTATTTTTTAATCCTTGACTTTGTCAACATTTCTACTTCCAACAAGTACTGTTCAAAACAAATTGTATTTTGCATTTTTTATTTATCTACGGAAAACCGTTACAATGTATTTGAAAAAAAAAAACGCTTATACTTTTTTGCTACAAAAAGAATTGTTTCACTGCACGTAAATAATTCACGATTTTTTTTTCTTACAAAAACGAACTCGCACTTGCAATTTTCCATAATAAAACTGTTTTTTATGGGAAAAATGACGATTTTGTTTTTATAATAATCTATGCGTGACATTGTGTATTTTTGCCGCTCAATTTCACACTTGTCGTGTGTGTGTGTGGCTTTCTATAATGAACCTATTTGGATGCAGTTACGCGATTGAAGGTCTCGCTGTTTTTTCCATGAGAGATGCGATCTGGTCTCTCTGAATTTCAAATTGTACTTTTCACGGTCAACAATCTCGCATTTCATTCAATAAATCGCGCCTTCCATTCGTAATTGATAGCGTATTTGTGGTAGGGCTATGTTTTTTCACCTTTTCTTTTGTTGCAAAATCCTGATCCTTTAACAAAAATAAACATGCAGCACTTATTATTAACATTAATTTTTTGTAGAATAAAGCTTCCAAAGCCCAAAATGTAAATTTAAAAGTAAATCCACTAATTTGGCTGTTTATGCAAGAATGCAATTATTTTCTTTCGCTTGCTGCATTTCTTAATTAGTTATTGTTAATGAAGGAAATGCATTATCAAATTTTAATCCGTCGGATCAGTTTGTCCAACTCCTGAGCAGTTAATCTTCTGCAGCTGAAATTCCAATCCAGGTCTGTTGGCAGCCATGCATTAAAATTCAACGAGCTGCATTCACCGTGCACTTTATTTCAATGAACTACAATCCCAGTTGGATTAATTTCAAATTTGTTATGCGCCATGTTCGTTGCTTCCCGAAATCCAAAATGCAAGTGCCATGACTTATTTATTCCCATTCGAATTGGGAATTCAAACTCGTAAACAGAAGGAATCTGTGAACTTAACTGAGGCGGGCGTCCATGTTTCTGGTTCTAGGAGAACGGAAAGTACAATAATTATCGGAAAAAAAAACAAGTAAACAGTTTTGGTGATTGCATTCAGTCTTACTTAAAGTATCACGTTGATTTTTCGCTGATCAAGATCCTTGGGAAAATGGAAAGTGCAAATAATGGAGTAACAACTCTATCAAAATCTCATTTAACTGAATTTACTTACGTTTGAGGTTTTGATGAGCAGCGCCTTGAAGAAGTTGTCGCTGATGAGGATGTAATTACTCAAGAGGAACTCACCTTGAAGCAAACCAAGAAACGAAAGAAGTCTTCCGAATATTCCTCTTCCGCGCCCTCGTCTGCGTGAATCGGAAATTAGTTTGGAAAGTCGAAAATAGGCAAACATGATTTCGGCTGCAGACCTTCGCCTGGGCCCCTTCGAACTCCGCAATCGCTGGAAGTTTAATAACCGAGTGCAGTTGAAAAAGTTTCTTTTCCGCAGTCAAAAAAACAAAAATTTACGAGTGAAAAGAATTATTCTTGTTATTCTTGTTACCTTATATTTGAGCAGCTCCACGCTAGCGAAATAGCCCTGCGTCAGACTGATTTTGACGCGTCGCGGATGCTTCAATTTCCTCCTTCAAAATGATTTCAGTTCCGATGAGCCTGTGGTCTGGAGTGCATTTTCAAAACCACCGTAGTCTAATTGCGTTTTTCATCAGCCCCAAAAAGGTGGAGGGTAATTGCTGTGCATTTAGCATGCACTTAATTTCCGACGATGGCACTGCAATTGCGATGCATAAACACGTGCAACCAATCTTCCTGTCGACGCGATATGGAGAGAGGGGGAACGTACCTGAATCCGTGGCAACTGCTTTGATGGTTCATTTTTGATTTTGGGAACTTTTCGTGAACCTTTTAATTGAAATCGTTCTACCGGAAAATTGTATACGTTGGGTTTCAAAGCCTTAGACAATGCCCAAGACTATTCGTGGGACACTTTTTCCGTTGACTTTTCGTTTGCTTTGCAAAGACGTGAAGGGCGAGAAATGGAAGTCAATGCGTTACGCAAATTTGGGTAAATAAACGGAGTTTTTTGGAAACGTGGGATTCTCATTTGTTTTTGTCAATTTGTTCAATCATTTATTTCAATGGTCCTCTTTGATGTAGTAGTTTTTCGTTTGGGAATAAAAACTGGAATCTCTCAGTACTTGGTACAGGATTTTCAAGAAACAAATCGCAATTAGTCCCACAAGTGTAAAAGCAATTATAATTTTTTTTGTTACTAAACAAGTACATAATATTTGGCTAGGTGTAATTGAAAATCAAAAATGTGAACAGTTCAAATTAAAATGGAAAAACATCTAGCCTTGAAGAATGATTTTATTCTATCGTGCTTTTAAATTAGTCTCCTTTTGCAAATTTTTTTATAAATAAAAGGCCCCTTGAGGTCACCCAAATTTCAATATTCCATGCACTTGAAAAGTTCCCATGTCACATGCAAATTTAATTGCAAATATTGCAAAAATGATCCGCAAGAATTTATTATTGAGTCGCCACACTATAAAAACAGAATCAGAAAAACGAAAATCAAAATCTACTGAAATTGCCAAAAATTGAAAAAGTAAACTATAAAAAACATTTATTGCTCCAAGTCAGGAAGAAAAACAAAACTGCGAAAGGTGCACCGGGGGCAGGCAAAAATTTTTAATCGACAAAGCCACAGTAGGTCGAAGCGCGTATCTGTTTTGGTTTTGTTTATTCGCCTTTTTATTCCTGCTTGTGGTTTTTTTATTTCTCTTGTTTTTGTTTTTGCAACAGATTTCAAGTTCAAGTTCCCTCGCGTTGCTTTGGTGGCTTAATTGCTGGCAATAAATGAAGCGCATTTCAAAAAGGCGGAAAAAATGCAACGCTGCAATGTTTTTTACAGATCGTTGAGCATTGAGAGCTTTAGGGAAATGATTTTGAAGAGGAAAAACAGAAGGAGAAATAAAAAAACAGAATAATTTTTTTGCAGCATTCACGTATGCGGCTCAGACTGAAGGAGGAAATTCCGTTTTCCAGCTAAATCCGACTTTGCTCCGGGACGCATTCATTGGTAACTTTTAATCCTGACTAATAAATAAAGGGGTTTGGAAAACATAGACTGGCGATTTTTTTCGGTTCAGTGCTGCTGGAAGGTGTGGGGGATGAATTTGAATCCTTTATTTTATTTTATTTTATTTTAATTTTTTTTCATTTGCCAAACTGTGGAAGTGGAAAGTCTGGGATTTTTCGAGGCACAACAAAGGCAAAGTAGGTGCCGGGGTGGGAGCAAGTGGTCGTAGGCCCAAGACTTAATGAATGATTGTACCGGGCTGCGCTACATCCTACCTACACAGTACACACGTTCTCGGGGTGGCTTTGCAGAAAAAGGAGGAAGACGCCCGAACTCAATTGCGACGTCTGTTAACAAGATAAGCCCGGCTGGAGGAGCATTGCACAAAGAATTGAAATTGCAAAACATCTGCAGTAGAGGCGCAGTCGGGAGTGATTTCGCTTTCATTTATTTGGCAGGAAACTCCTCGGAAAACCGAAAGTTCGCAGTGAATCACTGAAACGGGGAGTGAGGTGGTGCGCCCTCGTGCACAGGTTGAAAACTTTTGCGCGTTTGCAGAGAATTATGCTGAGGGTGGGAGCTTTCGCTTATGCTGCCATTGCACAAATCCCAAGTCTCCGTTTTACTATCCCAAATCAACCGCAGTCCGGGTCCTAGCTGTAGTGGTAAATCAATGAAAGACACCCGGTGCCGCACCCCCTTAGAGCACTAACTTTCACTGTCGTTGCATGTGAAATGAGGCCCACCGCCCATTGACTCACCACGACCATTTGGTTGCAGTGGAACAAGGACTGCACTGGGGCTGTGTTGGAGCCACAATTGTCCTTTGGCTCTGCAGTAGATTCCGGCGAAAGGCAACGACCAGCCGGGAGGCGGATCGGCGGGCAGACGGAGCTGCAGCGCAGTCACCCACGGACGGCTTGAAGCACTGCAGGCAATGGGTGGAAGTCTCCTTTTTAGTTGTGCTCGCAACTTGAAGTCTTCTTCCGGTTCTGTAGATTTTATCAGGCACCGCCAACTGAAATAGACTCGCCGTCTGCACGCTCGATTAGAGGAAACTTTCGCTTTCGTTCGATGACGCGACGGTCTCGTTCTGTGCATGTACAAGAACCCTGTAGGGTTGGGGGTTGCATGCAGTTCTGCAATACAACTTGTCGGGGTGCACTACATACGTCGGTAGAACTACGAGGTGACTGACATGGCAACTTCGCACACGTGCCCTTATGCAACTCGTTTATGGGCTCTCTTATCATTGCGCCCCTCGAGCAGCATCTTCGTCGTCTCGTGACGATTCTTACATAAGGACTCAGATTACCTCAATCCATCGAGAGACAGGCTATAAATATATTCGCCTAATCACACGCTTAATGAGGCTCCTCTCGTCCCCTTTCCCTGTTCGCGTTTATCTCCGTTCACGCATTTCTCTCCCAATGCATTGTAGCCGCTAAATTTTTTATCAGAAGCAAGCTTTTATCAGCGATTTTTGGCACGTCCAAAACTCATAAAAAGGCGAAACAAAAATTTTTTAGCCAACTGACACACATTTCGGGGCTAGAAACTCTACATTTTCGCCCGACTGTGAGCTTCTTATCGCTTATTGCAATTCCCCTCGTGCCGCCGAGGCCAACGGTGTTATTTTTATAGGGTTGTTTTGATTTCAACTAGGAAGTACTCGAAGCTTGAGTTGCATGCCTCTGAAAACTGCTGCTATTAATGGACATACTCAGATTGCACTTGTATGATTGATTGTTGAATACAATTACAATACAACGCAATTTCTCTGGTTTTGTTTTCAAAATGGCTTCTTATTGTTGAAATTTACAGAATAATCTTAGAATATCTCAGTATTTAAATATCTGTTATTATTACCGTTTCTGTTAGATTTTTAAAGTTGTGCAACGAAGAATCTTCTAAAAAATAGTCCCAACACAATTTTTATTTAGCAAAAAGAGAACTATTTGAAATTAGGTATATAATAATGAACATATTTATCTTTAAACTATTAATAGATATTTGCAGATCTACGAGTTGGTACAAATGAAAAAACCTCAAAAAACTCTAGATGCAGAAAGAAAAATTTTCCATCGCGCAGAAGCGACGTTGAAAAAATGCGCAGATCATGCAACAATGCCGCCGCGCTGCACCAGGTAAAAAAAGCAACGAAAATTGGGTGACATTGAAAATTTTGTTGCACTATTTCTGCCAATGAGCTTCCGTCCCACTCCGGTGTGGTGCAGGGATACCAGATGCCGATCTGGTGTCAGTTTTTGTTGCTGTCCCAAAAACATTGTGGTTGTGTTGCGGCACTGAATCACTCACAAAATTTTGGCCCCTTCCATTTAACCCCCCAAAGTCATCCTGCATATGGACATGCCAACAACAGTCAGCTGCGCAGTGCGATTGCACCGCGTGCCGATGCGCGCTGCGCTCAAAAGCTTCCCACCTCGCGTTGTGCAGCTCTGCAAAGTAACCGAAGTGCCGTTGCCAACACGAACCCGACTCTCGACACCACGGCCCAACGGCCAATCCGCATGCAAAACCGAAGTGCAGTTTTTTTGCGAAATTTTCTCGGTCAGCGCAATTAGCGCCGCTGCAGACACGTTTCGTCAATTAAACCATGTTCCTGTCCCGTTCGTTCGCCATCATGCAACTCTCTATTGTTGCACTCGTGCGACTTCTGCACCACTGCAAGTGGATAACTGAGAATTTCGCTCCATTCCACTGGTGTTGCCACCCTAGAAAGTATAAAAAAAAACAACGATCACCAATGTCGGTGGGGAGCAGCGAGAGCAAAAGTGAGACGAAATTGCAGGCTGTTGCAACATTTTGCAGAGAATTTGTGCACGAAGGGATCGACAGGGAGACTCACACCACCTCAGAAGTGGGGGCTGGATTGTGAGCACCGCCTCCAACTCATATTGCTTCATTTTCACCGTTTCACGGACTGTTTTGTTCGCTTTTGGGCAATTTTGGTGATGTTTTCCTGGTCGCATTTTGTTCGGGACTTTTCAGGTTCTTCCCGTTTTCGCATTCTCACGTTATTGCATAACAGTCACGGCCTCGCAGTTGAGATGTGCTTTTTGTTCTCGCCTCGATTTTTTCCTGCTCCTGCTTTATTCTTCATTTTGTACAGCAGCCCCACATGGACGCGAAGCAACCAAGTGCTGCCGTCGTCGATTACATAGCACCTCGGCCACTGGCACATATTTCGCGAATTTGTTGCGAATCTTGGACTTTGTGCGCTTAATTTCAGCATTTGAACTGCGGCAACAGGTGAAGTGTTGAGACGCTTTTGTAAATTGCAATTTTACTCTTTTAATGAATTTCAAATTGCACAATTCGGTCCGTTTTGATCTTTTCTTTTCCGGATAGAGCGAAATCAAGAAGGTGGTATTATTCGCTTGAATGTGCTCAAATTACGTAATCCTGGCCATAGATTGGATTATAATTTACCTTCTATTATATCATGATATAAGGAATAAGCTCTGTATGCCTTTTAGGAGTTCAGTATGATGAAGTATGATAATTAACTTACTAGTTTTTTGGTTGGGATTTGTGGTTAAAGAATAATTATGGAATTTGTCTAATACCCACCTTTCCAATAAAATTAAATATATCGATTTGGTGCATGCAAGCGGGAAATTCGTAATTGCAGAGGAATAATTCATTGTAAAATAAGTTCATACAAACAAATCGAAGTATATTGATTACATAACTCCACTAGAAAACGTTGTTCCGTGTATACAAAAATCAAATTTGAAAAATTCTCCGCCTCATTCAAACCGTAAGATTCATTGATGAATCTTTAATGGGACCCGGAGTCACATTAAAGCAGGATAATAAAACTGAAATTGTTATCACATGTTTAAAAATATGGGAAAGGATCCCAATTTGAGTTCGGAGAGGGAAGGTAAGTTCTTCCTGTGGAGAAAAACATTGACTAGAAATACATTTTATGCCCCATTAAATTAAAATAAAAGCATTCGAATTTCTAAGCGTGGAGAAGGACGTAATGAAGCACGGTAAAGCTGAGCTGAATTCCGTTGATGATTTTGAGATGATCACACAAATCAACCGGAACTGTTCTGATCCTGAGAGTAATGAATTAAAACAATTTGGCTTGGGAGAAAAGGAGCGAGAGTTTCCAATATTCGCAACTTTCTCGTTTACCATTCCACCAGGGCTTTCCACTATCAGCTCGGTTTGGTTTTTGGCATAAGCAGTAATTTGCACGAACTTAATCTTCGGTTTTTTGTACTGATTTTGTATTACGTAGGTATATAAAAAAGCAGGTCAGTCTTCCTGATTATTCCCGGAAGCCTCTTCAAATCACAAAAACCGATGACGACGAAGAGAAGAAAACAATGATTAGAAAGTACAGCGTTCCTTAATTCTGTTCCTCCTCAGCGGCTTGGTCACAAAAGTCGGGCGGAATAATGAAAGGATGGGGAGCTGTCAGGAATTTTGATGGATAAATCACCCGCAGCTACCGTTGAAAGGCAAAACATTGAAAAATCTAAGTGGATAGGAATGATAAGGTCCTAGCAACACTTGCGGCGGGGGGCACTGAATTATGCAGTGGTGATGGCGGCCAAAATTGAAAGTACTTTTCACTGTTCAGCAATAGCTGGGGCTTAGCGAGCGGCCATAACCCGCTTTGACATTGCTCCAGCGCCATCCACCACCTCCATTACGGGGATCGATAAATGACATACCTCGTTTAAAACTAAACTTGCGCCAGAGCAGTGGTGTGCGTGGAAAATGCGTACAGAGTTGTGTGTACAGGATTTCGTAGCTACGAACGTTGTCGACCCCCGCTGGCGGCGCCCTCTCCTATTTTCAATCCCAACGAACTGTCCTAAAACCCCGAAAATCCCAGTGCACACAAATTCATTGAAAGGGCGCTGTGAAAGCGTACAGCAGGCAGCAACCGGCAAGGACCATCCCCTGCCCCGGAGCTGACTGCATGTACACAAATACGCATAAAAGCAGCTCCCTGCACAGCATTAGAAGTGGGTCGAGGGCCGCTAGGGGGTTCACGCAATTTCTGCGAATCCACCTTTAATGGTGTTTGTGCTACTTTTCATCCCGAGTGCGTTTACCCGAGTCGGGTTGTAGTTGTACCAGATCCATCACAAGGGCTGAACTAGTTTCGATTTGCGTTTAAAAAGCCTGAAACCAAGAGAGGAAACAAAGGCATCCTGTGAGTACCGGGTGACCCAAGGAGCAAGAGGACGGGACTGGATCAATACCGCTTATGCACCGGCTTGCATGCGTGCTGCGGCGCCCCCTTGCCGGATGGCTCCCCGTCCTCGACACTCGACACTGCCATTAGTGCAAGGGTGAGGGTTGCTGCGCCGCAGTACTTTCCAAAAGTATTTTCGGCCTTTCGGGCATGTGCGTGCACTCGAGAGATTGCAAACGTAGGGAAGGGATGCACTTCAGGTCCTTCTTCTATTTTAATAACTTTTCGCTAATACTTATCAAGAGCTGCACGTGCAATTTTTTCAGGATTCGAGCAGGACTCTTGTTTCAGTTCGTGTCATGGGGACGAGCCTTTTTCGAAAGAGTTTGGATTTTAAGCCGATTTTCCTTTCGTAAGAGCGCTAATTAGCATAGCATAAATCGAGAAATTGGAAATTTTAATTTAATTACTGCAGGGGATGGGAATTCTTGCGATGACTAAAGATGCAAACAAAAGGAAACAACACGATTGCCGTGGAAGGAGCAAGAGGGGGGAACGTTTAAACGACTGCTACTGCAAATGAATACGGACTTTGTTTGGCAAATTGTGAAGGGTTGATTCAGGGACCAAATTATTGGAGGTGATGGTGAAACGCCACACGAAAATTGAACAGTGAAAATTTCACAACACTTTTAGTTTAGAAAAATATCTTAATTTTGACTTGAAGTATTTTGAAGTAATCTCATTAAATTACAAACATAACAAGCAGAAATCGTTTAGTTTGATAAAAGAAGACTTGAGTGGTGGAGATTAGTGAGGAAAATTACGGCAAAAGTTTCACAAATGAAAAATCCAATTATTAAGTGTATAAAGTCGTTAATGAAATCAACGCGCTCAAGAGTGTACGTCCTTTTCTTTAAGATCGTTCCTTTCCAACGAGTACTCGTAAATTTCGTTTTCCTTTCAGAAAGATGTTGTTCCAGGTACTTCAACTTAAAAAAAAAAAAAAACTATGAGCACATCGTTTGGGACGCACCACGCACGTCTCCAAATCGATTGAATAGTTCAAATCTGAGGGAGAGACTTAAAATATTCGAGGCACGCTTCATAATCCTTGGAAATTAGAATTTCGCAGCGATCTCCAGAAGTTAGAGCATTAAAATTGATGCAACTTTGAAAACTTTCTACCATCGCTTTTGATGAGCGAATCTCTAATCAATTCCATTTGTTTAGCTGAATAAAAATGTGTTTTAGGGTGCGGACTCTATTCTATGTCAAACAATTTTTAATTACTTATTCGCTCTCCTTCGAAGTCCTTCGTCCTCTGTTGTGTACCCAAAATGTGCATGTGAACGCGGGAGGTGAGTGTGTTTACCAAAAGCTCAAAACAATTTCACTTTCTTCCCAGCGCGAGCGGTGGATAATGCATGTTTTAGCCCGATTTGTATGCCATGCCTGTTTCCACTCCCTCTTCTCAGCCAACGGAAAGAATGTGTTCTTCGTGAAGCACTTTCCACGTGGCACGGATAAGACATAACAGCAACGTTTACTTAAGTCTGAATGAAATTCCAAGGAAAATTCAGCCGTTGCAGGGATGTCAAGCGAAAGTCATGGCAGTTTTCACTTTCACTCATCTTAAGCTCGGAAATGTGAATCCATGCCGTGTGGCTTCTCTCGTTTTCCGCCACCCAGCCACCCCCTGTCAAACCTACACAATCGCAAATTTCGCTGAGAGCAGCACAAAAGAGCTCCGTGGTATTTTCTGGGAAATGCGTTTTTTTCCCTTTAAGAGAAAACTCAACTTTAATATCGCTCAAAGCGATGATCACTCACACAAGCACAGCAAAATGGATGCCTATAGCCGTGCATATATTGCTAGGAATCCTTTCTCCTGGGGAAACCTAGCGCTGACGAAATGTGTCTGTGGACGTGTTTTTCAAGGGAAAAGAGTGAAAGTGCTCTTGACAGCGCCCAGGGCTATCGCGCCCACCCCCAGCCCGGAACTACTTACTGGAGCGATGGCGGCAGTGGGACGGGTGGTTTGTGGCAGCAGGCAATTTCATCTGTTCTATAGTCACCCTATGATTTTTCATCTACCACCTTGTATGTCACTTGAAATGGGTTTTTGCTGCCCTTGCTGCCATCGGCGTTGTCGTTGTTGTTTTTGCTTCGCTGGCCAAACGAAACGGCCCTGGGTGGTCTGCAGGGGATGGGATGCATGCAGCACAGAACCTTCGCTTCTGCTTACGTCATTTACTCGCCCCCATACAACCCCCGCACGCAAAGCATTCACTGTTGTTGTTCCACTCCTGTCGAAAATGTTGCTGCTGCTGCCGCCTGTCACTTGCGCTGCCAGTGCTCCTGATGTTTTCCTGTCGCAGGAGTTTGGGATATTCTTCTGTAACACTTTCTACCTCCCATAGTCCCATCCTCCCACCCCTAGTTCGTTTTGTGTTGTGTTTTCTGGAAAAGCGAGGTGTTGTATCGTGTGCACAAAATTTCCACCTTTTCCTGGCATGGAATGGGGATGGTCCGCATGCAGGATTGGACGATGGAGCCTCATTTCCAGAATCTGCCCCAAGGGGCGGTGAACCCGGAGGTGGGCTAACTGATGGTTGAGTGGGTGGTTGGTCGTAAAGGTGGCCACTGCAGGATGAGGACTCGGGTACAAACAGCGGTGTAGTGTGCACGGCATGTTCTTTGAACATTAAAACTGACGTCCTGAAGTTTTCGGAAAATTTTAAAGAAAAATTACTCCTACAAGAAGGGAGTGTGCTGATAAAAAGTTTCCTTTCCTTCTCGCTTCCTTGTGCCTTTCAAAGGGCCAAAAGGGTTCTTTTAAAGTTCCCTTTTTCGGCGCAAGTTTGAGGAATCAGCAGCAGAATAGGAGTAAATTCATGATGTATACGCTCGAGTAAATTAAATTTTTTCATGCAGAAAAGCTTTTTATGCGTGGTAATTTACTTTGTTCAAGTTTTAGTTCGGGCTTTTTCTGACTTCCTTCCAGGATGCGATAAAGGCTCTGCGGTGTTATTGTGCACCTTTCGTCTTTCCACAATCACGAAAAAGGTGGGGTGCAAAAACAATCCCGTCGATGAAATTGGCACAGTTCGATGAGAAACGGCGATTTCTGAACAAGGGTTTTTGAAGTTGTTTTGCGCTTCTGTTATTTTTGTCGTTTCCTTCCCTTGTGGTTGATGCTGTCAGTGGTGATCGGCTACTCCACTCATTGATTGGTGATTAAGGAAGGATATCTAATTATATCAATGTACATGGATGAAACTTGCTCCAACTCCAACTATACGTAGACGTTTTTTTGGCAAAAAAAGGAATCGAAAATATTTTAGTTTTGTTTGTAATTTTGTAATTTTTAGTAATTGACCAAAAAGAAATAAATGAAATTTAACAAAACGAATTGATATTAATCCTTGCACATCTCTTGATGACAGGTTGTAAGCTCTGAGTTTCGTAAAAAGGTGAAATCCTTCAATCGTTAAAAACACGCAAAAGAAAACTCACAGCTTAGCTTTAAATGGGGATTTCTACGAAGCAAACCCCCCCGCCTTATAGTTTTGTTTACAACATTTTGTACCGCCCAAGTCATCATTAAAACAACGAAAAAAATTCTCCTTGTAACCAAAGCATTTTTCCCATGTAATCAACAGTAGTAATTAAAGTCGTAATTTTGAAGCCGTAGAGACATTTTTCCAGGAAAACGGTAAGCACAACCCTTTTTACGAAATGTTTCTGCTATGGTGTGTGTAAGGATGGAATGGGTTTGGTATACACTTCCAGCTCAATGCTCTATCGGCTGTATTCCTACATGGATTCCTACATCTTAATCGATTGCACAAACTCCTTTAGTCCTTTGAAGTTTACTCGTCCTTTTTCGAACACAGAAAGTAACTAATTCAGGCTTCTTATCGCTTGATAAAACCTTTCCACTTTACCATTATTTTCCCACATTAGTACAGTTGGCCATCCAGTCGTCAGTGAAATAATACGAGTATTGGAAAGAGCACTTATAAACATGCAATAGTAGAATTGTTTCTTTCTTTTTTGTTTTCGTGCCAGTGGGCACTTTCAGGACGAAATCTTTTATGTCCAAATCTTTTTAATGTGGTAGTCAACGAATGGGAGAAACTTTCGCTTTCATACACTTGTGCGTTGAATAGTGATGTCAAGGGTTGATTGGGGTAGTTTTGGGGGTTCGTTCAAGGTCAGGACTAGTCACATTGCGTTTGAAAAAACTATGATGTAACTGTACAGTACAGTGAAGGGTGACATCTCAGGTATTTGAAGAAGACTAATGGGGAATAGAACATGAAGAACAAGTTAATATTGAGTGATTTTGATGTTGCTGTTTGTCAAACATATTTGCTGAGTATTCTTTTCTTGATCGCAGAAACTTTCAGCTCTTGCTTCAGAATCAAGCAAATCGATTATCGGAAAGTAAAATTTTCCAATTCGCCTCACAATAATTCAGTCCCGATGCAACCATCCAGGGAGCCCAGGGGTCCTTTTAAATCTTTCAGTTCCGTTTGGAAATATATCATTGAAGGATCGATACAAATCTCAATCAGACGTCAGAAAGCAGTCACACTGGGCACCGGGTTTGCAACAGTATCAAATGGGAACGTATCCCGGCAGCAGTGGCCTGAAAAATGTTGGTGGGCACCACTCGTATTCGCCCATTACCCAAACGAGCCATTTATGACTCTAAAATGGAATGTATGTGAGTCGTATCGCACGCGGAATTCTGCATCCCCCGTCCCGAAAACCTCATTCGTAGGCAGACAGCTAAATAATAAATACATCAGCGAAATGGAAAGCTGTCAAAGTCGGCTACAATGTGGGGCCGAGATCCAGGGGACTGGGTCTATCCTCCCGGAGAGCTATTCTGCCGGATCATAGTTATGGCGATGTATTCGTTCAATTACCCATCGAAACGGTTCAATATTTCGATCAGAACGAATGAACGACCTCTCTCATTCCAAGAGGCTTTTTCGTCGAGGATCAGAGACTAAAAATCAGGCCGAACTTGGAAGACAACAGTCGCGTCCAGTCCTCTGCTTCTTTTTTATTCCTGTACGAGACCAAAAAAAACAACGACTTGAACCAAATTTAGAATTTTGAAAGGCCTTAGTAATCCACTTGACTTTTACCGAGTTGGAAAGGTACATCAACCGTGTCGAATGCCAGGACGACTATGGCCCCCTGACTGAACCCCTTCTTGGGTGCTCCATCATCCCGTGAGTTGGTCGAATAAAAAAGAGGAAAAATTGACAGTCATGAAAGCACAAGAAATTATGACGGTAGTAGCATTACGAGAGGCATAGGGCGCTCGGTGTATGTGACTATGGGGGGAGAGCTCTTAATGCTCCTTGTGCCGTAAAAAATAGCCAACTTGCGCCGCATCCTGCTCTGGCGCAAATTTCAATTGAAAGGAGACTGCCTTTATTTATGGAGCCCTGTCTCCACATTTGGAGCGCACACATCGAATGCGAGCTGTGTGTAAAAAATTGGAGGAGTGGAGGACGAAGATCCAGGACTTTGCCCGGCAAGGAGTCATTTATGGGGGTTTTTCTGACTTTACTATTCGCGCAAGGGTTACGAATGCTATGCAAACGATATCGTGCGCGAACATAACAAGTCCTCTTCCCAGCTGTCGTCTTCACCGGATAATACTACAATTTGGCCGACCGGATTAGGGGGTATATCATGTGCGATGTTTGCCCCCCCCCCCCATACCACCTCCCGTGAATGATGGTATCCACACTCATGTTCCTGCTTAGAAGCCGAACCCTTTCGGGCCGGACCCAAGTCGAGTACCAGCCATTTGCACTAGCTAGTCCTGGAACGCTACTTTCTCCAATGCAAAAAAAGGCAAATTTCAGGACAGAGGCAGAGGTATTGGTTTAATTAGAAAATTTGTGTGTTTTCCATAAATTCAATGTTTTTTATACTTTTCTGTATGAGAATATCCTGGGCAGGGGTAGAGGTTATAGTCGATGGAGGTAGTTCCATTAGGAGATGATGTCCTGTATTTACAACTGTGTACGCTGTCGTTGAGAAAATAGGCTCCCCGCTTTATCAGGGATGGGTTTTCAATTTTGCTGTCGATAATATTTGCGGGCGCATTGTTTGCCCTCGTTATTTCAGTTTTTTTAAATTCGCAGAATGTGGAAATTGAATAGAAGCAAATGGGTACGCTTTTCAGGGATGTAAACTTGGCAAAGGCCGTGGTACATTTACGTTGATTGGCATCTATCCTTGAATCAAAGTAGACTCTTTGAATTTGTAAAGAGTATACCTATTTATATTCCATTTATCAGAACCGTATGCTAGAAGTACGTGTTTTTAAAATCCGATATCAATCCTTGCTAGTAGTAGGAATGTTTTCAAGTTGAAGCTTGAAGTTGTTGAAATGAATTTTAAATAATTTCAGTACTAATTTTGATTTGTTTTCTTTTTTTCAGGTAAGGCATACAAATTTAGATGAACATTAAATGTCATTTATCGCAATGGTGAGTGCGTTAAATTTTGTTTGATATTGAAATTTCAGCTATTGTATAAAGTGAATAATCGAGCGATATTTAGACCTCTTTTATAAAACAAATTTCGTAACAAATTCTCACTACTCCAAAAAAGTCAATGTCCTCAAACTATATTTAACTCATGTGTTCGCTTTTGTTGTTCTCTGCGTTGTCCACTATGTGCAATTATAGGCCAACTACCCTAAAAATTTTGGTGCTAGTAAATACATAAACAGTACAGAAGTATGCGCAAGGGAGAAGTTTTGCTTGTTTCCAGTGGGGACAGTAGTAGTGTCAGGGACATTGTACCCTCCCCTTAAGTGTTTCAGTTTCATGCAATAGAAATCGACCGATAAATAGAGATTTAAATCAACCGATAGCGTTTGACGATGTAATTACGGTCCAACAACGTGCTAACAAGGACTCTGTCGTTTCGTCGTACACCGCAGAACATTCTACCTTGGCTCCGTGCCTGGTGCAAATTTTTTGCAGCACTTTTTGTTTGAGGAAATTGTAATTTTTGCTGGATTGGGGCAATTTCATTTGAAAATCCGTCTTGTTCATTACGCAACCATATGTATTACTAACTGGAAGTACTTTTAGATTCAACGAGAACCTTTTACGGCCCCATATCCTTCTCCACGAAGTGCTGCCATAGTCCTCATTACCGATTCCTTTGCCATTTACCAGTATTGCAATCCTGAAGTGCTCATTAATGGAACCTCTTAAGTCGTCGAGGTGGTATTCCCCTTTTAATCTTACGAAACTGACTCATCCCCCAACAATACCGGGGATACACAAGATTCCAACACTTCCCATCATATTTCACCCACTTGTCGTTTCTGCACCCTCGCGGTTTTTGCTCATTCTGCTCCTTGGAAAAATTTCACGGTCCTCATCACAATAAACAAAAACGAAGCAAAATTAATTTCGGGAGCTTTCACTTGATTGAAATTTTGAGTAAAATTTAATTTTAGTTGTCACTTAATGAGGGTTTGAGGTTGCTAGTGGATTAGACTGATGTCAAGTTGAGTTCCTATGGTGATGCCGCTTCACTGGAGCACAGGGTGAGCACCAATAAATGGTTTTGATGATGTTAAATGGGGCTAAAAAGGGTTGAATTCACGCAATAGGCGTATGCTTTCTCTAAATTCACTGATGTGGCAAGCCCATCCTCAGAATGAAGAGAATTTGTTGAATTTGCTTTACGTAATGAACTAAGATTGATAATACTTTGCAAAATCAATGATGAATTGTATAAAATCTGCAAAGGAAATCTATATTTAAAACGTTTACAAATTATTCCGTTAGAATCAAAGGGTTGTAGGCACATATATATACCTACATCAAATCAATCAAACATTTCCTTTGTTAACTGTTACTAAATGTTATTAGCACATTACGAAAGTATGTTTAAAACAAGGAAATCTATTTTACCTAATTGTTTAATTTTATTTAATATTCTAAAATATAATTAACAAATGTGGAATACATTCAGAAATATGTAATCAACAAAAGTTGATTGAGTTCACGCACTTGGTGGTACCTAATATTTCAAATGAATTGTTTCAAGTAATAAAATTCAGCGATAAGTTCAACTATTCTTTAAATTCTCCATTGATTTTTGCCAATAAACCAAATATCACCTCTGCAGCGCAAATATTCCTCTCTCACTATTGGAAAAAATAAGAACAAGAAAATCACAACGAATTGACGCACTAAGGGTGCGGTTTGCTGTGAGTTCGCTTTTTCTAGCTAGACCCACTAATAACTCCTTTCGTTTCGTTCACTTAACACTAGCGATCTAATTCAATTCACCTCGTGCATGTCCATTGCTAACCTACACACCAGTAAAATGACGTTGCATGGCGAGCATTACACAATAGCTAAGCGCAATCTTCATTGGCCAGATGTACCCAAAAGTTATCAAGTTGCATGCGGTCTTCTAAAACGCCATTTAACGCCGCTGGCCATGCGCATTTCAACAAAATTAGAAAAAGAAAAAAATTCGCTTTTATGCAGCTTATGTGTGTGAAACTCGCTAAAAGCGCGGAACGCACACTTCCAAGATAATCGGGCATTCGAGGAACTTGCGAACTATCCACGAAAATTACATGTTAATAAGATGCGTGCTAATTAAGTGCGGCCACGTTTATGCAGCTCCGTTAGCAGAATGCGCAGACGCCGGTGTCGGTGGCCATCAATCCATCGCAGTTGATTTTTGGAGCCACGTCCCTCGCCTCTGCGTTGATTGCCGACTTAAGAAATGCATTGAGACGCTCTCGAGAGCGTTTTTGGGTCAAGTATATTTGGCACGGTTTTCGAAATCCCCCTGCATCGTGGATTGGGTGCGCGCATTAGAAGGGCTATCGCTGGGTGACAGCTCTGATTATGCTTATCACGTCTACTCAGCTCCGAATCTTGCCGTTTCAGTAGTGTCTGAAGGTTTTCCTCGCCTCGGCCAAATTAATTTGCCCTTCGTGCTGCTGTTACGTAACCGGAGTTGTTAAAGTGCCCTTTTCAAATGGCTGGGGTTTACTTAAGTAATTTGAAAGGCAGCGACCGTGACTGTGGGCTTTTGGGCCTGACTCCCAAACTGACCTTAGAAGGGTTTTGTTGAGGGGAATATTGCAGTTTTGCTGAATGGTCCGAACTGTGTGTCTCGGCTGAGTGTTTGGTCTTAAACGCTATAAGATTTCATTGAGACGACGCGACGGAAGTGCTATTGAGCGATCATGATTGATCACTATGAACGCCGTCGCACCAATTTGTTGCTAAATGACTACTATATATACAGTATTTTTTTGTAAATATGAATTTGAAATTATGTGTCGAACATTTTTTCTCGCGCTAATATTCTTTTATGCTTCATTGATACGAATATAATGCAATATATTTCTACGAAACAATTTAATAAAAATTGTTTGAACTATTCTACAAATTTCTCCAAGCATCACTATTTCATAAATTCTGCCACAAATAATTTGGACGAGCACGTATGCTACGGCAGGACATAATGTTCTTTTATCGCTATCAATTTTCAATCATCAGAGCAACGTTAAGTCCTCTTGAAAGGAATTTGAGCTAAAAAAAGAAGACAAGAGCGAGATTGTCTCCATTTTCCTTATTTCACAATAACATCCACATAAGGAGTAACCCAGAAAATGAGTTCACCTAGGATGCGTTGCTTTGCTGTGCTGTGCTCCTTGCACGAACAACATCGAAATTTTCCAATAACTTCCGGTGGTGTGCGTAAGCCATCCTTAATACAAAATTTGTTCGAAGAAAGCAAGGATTACATAAGTTCAAAGTGAAAGTTGTCAGGGCTTTTGTTTGTTTTTCTCAACTTCTTCACAAAAGTACGTAGAAAAGGAAACCACTCGCAAGATGCGCGTAGCTGTCGTTGTCTAAAAACTTATTCAACGTAGAAGAGAAAATTCTATAGATATAAAAGCGAACTGACAGTGGGAGGCGTGTTTTGGAAGGATGGTGAAGTAAAAAGAAAGTTTCAAAGAAGTGGGGTGAAGGACAAGAAAACCCAAAAACGGGAGGAAAGTTTCTTTTGAGGGTCGGTTGGCTTATTGTGGATTTCCAGTGGGCGAGAAGAAAGTGGGACAAAATTTTCGAGTGAATTTTCATTGCGTGGTTAAGTAGATGGGTTCAAGGATATACCTAGGATACATGGCAGTTTCATGCGATCACGCGTAGCGACTAGGGACTTAGAGAGGGCAACGGTTTTATATTAGTGTAAACTTCAACTCTCAAATAAGTGCCATTTACACTTGTGGAAAATTTTAGTTGAACAATATTGGACTCTCTATGGCAATGTAACTAGAGACTTTTGCAATGAAATTGCTATTTCCTCGATTTGTTCGGAAACAACGTCTTCAAAATGGCTCGATAGTCGATATTATTGAAACTGATTTCCTTTCTACTTTTTCTATAATACAGGAAATTGAGGGAACTCGACCAATTAATTTTACTTTATTGTGCTTGAAATACATTTTTAAAATTGAAAAAAATAATCCAATATATAATTGCTACTTCTTATAAACACTACGAACACTAAAAATAAAATTTCATTTGAAAACACTTTTACTTCTGTAAAGCAGATTTATGATTACATCAAACAATGTTATGAATGGAAAATACGCAAAATTATTTTGATGGAGGACAGGATTGAAGAAGTCCTGCATCTCTCATCCTTTCAAATGATTTCTGGGCATCATAATTTCTACAAAGTTTAGAATAGCGATTAATTTTGGTAATGAATTACAACCCAAAATTGTCTACTCACTTGTAAAAGTCAGCGAATTTCTTTTTTTTCACATCATTAATGGTTATTTTATAAGTAGTTGTCACAACTGCAATAAGAACGAATGCAGATATTAAATTCCGCTTAATGCGCGCATTATGTAATCCTTTCAGCACCGGCTTAGGTAGGCGTGCACCTGAATCCATTTGAGTTTCCAAAATCTATATTTTAAAAACAGTATTATTAATAATTGGTTTTGGGCAGTTATATTTTTATAAAAACTCACTAAAAATTACTTTTAATTAGTGAAATTTTTTCTCCAAACACTGAAACTTGCGGTTAGAATGACTTTTTAACTGAGAACTGCGAAAGTAGAGACTTCCTATGCAGATAAATGATATCTGATAACTGATTAGCGAAACATGGAGATAATCACTTCGACAGGGGCAAACGTAGCGCATATGGTTTTGGCTTTTTTGCAGCGGACAAACTTGTTTTGTGCACAAATTAGATCGAATGTTAAAAGTTTGATTAAATGTTGGTCAACCAAATCCAATCGATATTTAACTTCACTCCTAAAACGACCAAGATTCTTTATAGTGTTTAAATTTAATATATTTAGTTGATTTTTTTAAATGATGTTGGCAATGCCTAGGTAAATTTTTGCAATGAAAAAGAAACTCTTATCGTTATCACAAATCGATTTGTTCATTTATTTATTGAATTCTAAACGCGGATGAAGCTACCTTCATTTACGGAAATTTGTAGTTATGTTCCGTTTTATCTGGAAACTTGGAAACGATGGAATCGGAGTGATTCTAAAATTTTATATGCCTAACGTAAGTCGAAATGTTTTAAATCGAAACCAATGCAATAAAAACATCTTACTCAGATACTTCCACAGTAATTTGTTGATGACAAATCTATTATAAATTCAAGAAATACGAAAAAAAATTAAAGAAAACAACATTCGCATTTCCCAAATAAGTGAACTTCCTGATCACTTATACGAGAAGGTCCAACCGGCAACGTTTTAGCAGCTCTACAATTCCTGGTATCTTCATTACCCCATTATGTAAGAATCTCAGCCCCTGCAGCCATTATAATTTCGTAATTTGGCCAAAGACAAAGCAATTTGAACGAACGAGAATTACCCGACGGCATGTACACTTTTTCATGTAATTGCTATGAACTTGAAAGTTTCACGGGGTTCCATTGTTTATGTTTTGCCTTCTTCCTCGTTTCCCCATGCCAGCCGACCAGCAAACCCGAATGGTATTAGCGCAGCAGAAAGAGCCGCGGGTTTAGGGCCACTAGCGTTGTTAAATTCGTGCGGAATCTAACTGCGTTTACAGCTCTCACTCAAATGGAACAAACATTTTTACATGGAGTAGCTCTCGGCCAGCTCAAACAATTCAACGCCAAGCGAATTGAACCAGAAACAGCCAAAAATTGTTGCCCTGTCATGCTGACTAGAGGTAGGCAATGTGGGGCCACCGAAAATGCATACCCGCAATCACAACGGCCAATCTTC
The DNA here is from genome assembly GCA_963082835.1 of Leptogaster cylindrica. Taxonomy (NCBI): domain Eukaryota; kingdom Metazoa; phylum Arthropoda; class Insecta; order Diptera; family Asilidae; genus Leptogaster; species Leptogaster cylindrica. Next base: position 18,869,395 of record OY720105.1, on the reverse strand, counting down.
CTTTCCTCCTCGATTCTGGCCAATGCCTTCGTGAATTATTTCTTAGAGTGTTCCGAAAACAACAAAAGAGGTGAATGCGCGCGAGAAGCCAAAATAAAAGAAGAAAATTAATGGTATCATCTCAGGTATGCAATGCACTTGTTCTAACGGTACTAAATAAGCGAGGATGGTTCATTTTTTTTTTTCGTTGTATACCTAATGATAGCGAAGAAGAATGGCGGCCATGTAGAGGCATGTGAGCGTCCAATTAATAACCAGTGAATCGTGAGGAGCGGAAGGTGATGTGTGCACGCAATCGTCTCACGCATCGAACGCATCTCCGCGAGGGTATTCCCGGGTATCTGAAGAGCGATGCGTATTTGGGCCATTGACGCGGAATTCTTTTGCGCTGTTCCCATTGTTAGGGTCTGTCTTTATGTTGTGCGTAAGAATTCCTTTTAAGCCAGTGTAAATAAAAAATCAGGCCAAAATACGTACAATGGGCATTTGTTGTTAGATGCACATACATACATCGCCAACGTGAAAGAAATGGCGGACACAGAAGAAAGGAAGGGTTGAGTCGTCAGCAAACAAGTGAGGAAAGTTTTTAACTCAGAACTTCCGCTTTTCAGGGAACTTTTCGCCAATAAGGGTAGATTTCTTCTGCAGAGCCACCCGGGGAAAGTCACATGCGCAAACGCATATCCAATATCTTTAACTAAAAAAACAACAATGGGGTAAACGACAGTTTTGCATAGAAACAAAATGCGCCTGCATTCAGAGCTCACCACTTCTGCGAGGACATCCCATAAATCTGCACCACTATCTAATTCAATTGTAAGAAGTTACAAAAGCGGTAAACGTCGAAAGCATTGCATTCAATGAGATCTTGTTTCGCCACGGTTGAATGTCGAAAGGGTTTGGAAGTCGCAAATGCAAGCAACTTGCTTCTATCCAAACATGGGATGTAACAGGGACGTAAGAGGCCCAAACTTGTAGTTTAGAACCAAACACCATAGCCACCGTGAACTGTCAACAAAATCGAACAAAAAAATATACTCGGGATGATGAATTTTCACTGGTACGCGGAGAGAGGTAAAACAAGGTTCATGAATCTTTGAATTGGCAGAAAAAAGGGGGTCAGGCGATAGAAAAAATGAGCCCTACTTGCTAAGATATCTTTTTGTTTTTTGCTCTGTGGTTTTTGTGGATGCTGAAAAGGTTCGGGCACTTTTCTTATACTACCCTAAAAGCTGAATCGCAATTTGCATAAAAAAGGATCAGCCAAATTTGCGCGTGTGAAGACCGACTCCAAGGCCAACATCCACTGCACCCAGATGCCGGTCTCTGAGAAAATTTTCAAATGGTAGAAATTTGGCGCGAAATTTTGAATGTGGAATGTAGGCGTTCAGATTCATCATTTCCCACATATTTTATCGCTCGTGGCGAAAGGATTCGGCTTATCAAGATTAATCGACCGAAATCAACAGCGAAGATCCAATTCGCCTGATGACATAACACATCACACCTGTGCAAAATTGCAACTAACTGCGCATTGAATTATATCAAATTGTTGTTCTACGTTTATATTTTTAATTTGCATGAAACGTTTTGCCTGACAAACGATGATTTACTTTACAAGTTTTTTCCAAGTTATACGCCTTTTTTGGTAATTCCAACTGCCGATAAATCTCATTAAATATGTCGGGGAGGATGAGGCAATGCCGGGGGTTCTCTGCAGAACTACCTACGTGAAAAAAAAACCAGGTGATACGTTAAATTCTGACTTAGGCTTCTACGTGGTTGACGTAATCGGGATATTAAAAAAAATGTAAATAGCATTTTGCATTTCTTTGTTTCAACGAGAAGCTGCATTTTGTGTGGCAGGTTTTTTGGTCCCTGAAATCGCAGATGTTTTTCAAATGATGTTTGCTTAGAATTTATAAATTCACTCATTAAACGCAATTCAAACGTTTGTCTCAAGTCTCGCGGAGCAGTTTTCGAGGTCGTTTGGAAAAATGAATGTTTTCAATTGAAATTCATCAACATTTGTAGCAATATTTGTAGATGATGTTAGGTAGATGCAGCAATTTCGTTATCAATCATTTATAATAATTTTTTTAAAGGAAATGCTAAACTTTATAAGATTTTGTATTTGTGGTATTACTAAAATCATGCAACTTCTCCACAGTCCACAGGCATAATAATTATGAACTGGACGAAAACTTTTCCCTGGAGAACGCTTGTCTTGATTAAATTTTTCCCTCCATTTTGAATTCTGAGTAATCATTAACCTGTTCTTAATAAACTCTAATTTTTAACAACAATTGCGCACGGTAATTTTCAAATTAAGTACACGATGACGGATATGATTGACAGCAGTGCTAAGATCAAATCTGGCACTTGGTTTAAATGCAATGAATTTGCAATATTCTTCGCTATTATATGTTTACCATTTTCATGAGTAGAAAGGTGAGCGACGCACAAACTGTTCGCCATTTGAATGCTTTTAGTTCAACTGCACATTCGTTTTACGCAAGACATTTTTCAATTCTCATTTGGGAATTGTTTAGTATTGTAAAGTCATGTCGTATAACTCACAATTGAATGTGATAAGCAAAAAAAAAAAAAATGATTTTACATATGGCAGCACTAATTCGTTATTTTATTACTCTTGCAAGATTCAAATGTTGGATGATGGAATTTATCAAAACAAATAACAAATTAGGTAATATTATGTTTAAACTCTTTGAATTATCTTACATAGTAATTTAATTATATTGTTTCAATGACAGTTGAAGCAAGTACATAAAAAATATTAGTGGTTTTTAATTGCATAATGATGTAAAAACATTTTAACCAAAAGTTGTAATTACAGCAAGAATTCTCTTAAAAATAAGTACATCCGTTAAAATGTTTGTTGACTAATTATAAACGATAACTAATTAATTATTTATAAATCAACTCAAGTTTTTTCGTAAGCAGAAGTTACATTCGTATTAGCACAATGTTACCGTCAAGAATTTTTTACAGTATTGTTGCAAAATAATTGTTGAAATTTTAATTCTATGTAAACAAAAATTGAAATGTATCAATGTTGATGTCGTCGCAATGTCTCAAGAAAATGAAATGTTTTATACAAAACAACGCACATAATAAACCAATTCCAACATTTTCTATCTGGAATTAGTTTTACCTTCGCTGAACTACTGATAAAAGCAAGGTTTATAGTTTTAATCCCTCCGCATATTCGGCATGCACTTGTTTACCTGCAGATAAATGACTCACACATCGCGTCCGCACTAAAACCAATGCACGTCAATCGTCTTTTTTTTGTTTTATTTGTTTATCCGGCATTTGATATGTGCAACCATTAATAATTTTTAATGACTCTTAATCTATGACTTTTTCCAATGCCAAATCCCGACTAATGTAACTAACTGATAAACGGTTTATAAAGAAAAAAACCAACAATCATTTAATTTTTTCCGCACGCGATTGTTAATCTCGTTTATGCTCCGAATCAGTGTTTTTTATTTGCCACATATATTCGTGGTTTGGTGATATATTTTGAATTTCCGAAATCCTCTTCATGAATAAATTTTGAAAGTTGCTTTTTGTTACTCACAAAGAGGCGATAGGTGTTGTCGCATTTAAAGACACTCGCCAACGTATTAAATTAGTTGGTCATGTATTTTTTTTTCGAGGATGTGGTTTTTTACCAAAATTGTATATTGGAAGTGTCACAGAATCAAGGTCGCTTAGCTAAAATTAACACAAATCATTTTGCGCAACATAAAATAATATCGCCTGCACCTGAACACTTTCATCGGGTTCCAGGAATCTATGAAATCCGATCCGAATGGACATCTAGCTCCCTTTTGGAGCAGCCCGATGGATGGCGTCGAGTGCAGAAAAATCCACCCAAGATGCATCGATCAACCGTAAGAATAGCCACATTAGAGCCGCACGGTGATCGAGTACAAAAGACCAAAAACGACTTCCTTTTCGCGGGAACTGTCGAAGCAGTGGCGCATTCGGCCACGGCCAACATCAAATTATAAAATTCTCTCCGATTAGCCATTTTCTTGGAAAACGCATCCGCATCCCTGGTCTCCTTGTGCATCGCGTTTGTGCTTGGCACCGGCATCCGGGGCGATGAGATTAATATTATTTCGCTGCATAAAAGGGTATCGATCAGACATGCTGGACTATACCTTCCTCTTTTCTTTGTCTTCCTTAGTTTTTTACTTATTTTTGTCCAAAAATATTTAGCCGTTTACGCGCCGTTATAGTTGCATCCGAATTTCTATGAATTTGGGTTCGGAAATTCCTGTCCAATGAACAACCTTTGGCAAAGTAACTCAAGCAGGAATGTTTTTGTTTTATGACTGTGTTTTCAATAAATTATATTTTTTTAGATATTAATTACAGTTATTTTGTTGTAAGGCAAATGCAGTTCTTTTTGCATCTAATCGAATGTATCTATTTTTTATTTCAGGGTCCTTTGGATTGGAAATTATTCAAAATTTGTTAGAGGACTCTAATCAATCGATATATTATATATCAAAACTTATTGTTTTGGATTTGTGAAAGGAATTTGAAATTCTTGCAATTTGGATTTAAAAAGAGAAATTATATTTAAACATGGACCCGCAACAACAATTTTGCCTAAAATGGAACAGCTACTCCTCAAATTTGGCAATGACATTTTCCAATTTATTCAAATCAGAAATGTTGGCAGATGTGACGTTGTCGTGTAATGGTAAGTAGAAATTATTGCTATAATTAAAAAGTTATCATGTGTTAAATTAATGAATGTATTCAATCCATATAAAAATGTTGCAATGTCCAAATTTTATAATATTAGATTTTAAAGTAATTTAAAATTTGATTAAATCCCATAAGGATCAGGATAACAGCAGCTGTCGCAAATAATATCAAAGATATATTGTAACCAAATCAGAATTTGAATTAAGAGTTTAAGTTGTTTTAAGCTTAAATGTTAGGTTCTGATGAAAAACTAGTTTGACTTGGAGTTGCCAAAATTATCAGTTACTTGGAAACTGTGTCAACAATTTTTTCCAAATTTTGTAATAAATTGTTTATTATTATGTCAAGGCATGTGATTATTACTCGAATTTCGGGAATCGCAATTAAAAAACACCGTATAAACTGATGAATTAATTAATTGTACACGTTTGAAATACTTTGACAAGAAATCGATAACTGGTGTCAGTGTAACTGAGATGGAAGGGAGGAATTGGGTTAAGTAGGCAGTTCCTTGGCTCCGATTCCGGGTGAACACGGACAGAGAAGTGATTTCACCGCCACCGCCCGCCACCTCCACAATCTATAATCAAAGGAAAAACTCAAGAGATATTAATTATTTTGTAACATAATAACGCGCCTCTGAGCGCGTCGTTAACGCAGCAGGAACAATACTGAACAAATTAAATAAATTACTATCTCCAATTATAAAGGAGTACAATATCCTTGTCTGCCCCTTCAAGTCGCGGTAACTGGCATTTGCCACCCGCCACCCGCAATCGCCTACAAAATCCGGAGTTAATTATTAAAATATCTGCCTCTAATTTTTCTGTCATTTAATCCCATAAGAGTATATCCTGTTCCTTCATCTGGATCTCCCTTCCGTAATAAACAATTAACAGCAGGGACACTTGATGTGTGTAATAAGGTTCCTTTGCTCCCGGTCCGCACCCATTTTCCAGTCGAAGAAATGTACAGCTACCCTTTGAACGGGACCGAAATCTCAGGAATTAGTATCATCCTTGGAACCTTAAGTACGCCCGTACACTTCGCATAACTGCGTGTGTGTGTTGAGTATGATAAGGAAGTCCTTCTCCAATTTAATCCTTTATTCTAAGCTTTACGCAGAAAAGCTTCGGGACGAGCTCCTCTCTCTGCACATAGATGGAGTAATCCCCGAGCCCCCGCGTCGACCCACTAAACGTGCGGTTCGTACATACTAGATTCGTGGACGCTTTACATGCATAAATTACAATAAGCTCCATTTTCCGGGATTATTTCAAGTTTCATGCAGCGACACGTGTAGTGGTGGGTGTCGAAGGAGGGTTTTTGTTTACGGACTATTTATGCAAGGACATTTCTGTTGGCTTGTTGTGCGTCGCCCATTACTGGCGCTTTTGCATGTGTCCTAGCGGAGCCCCAAGCAGCAAACACGATGCCAGAACGAAAGTGAAGCCATATCAGGTCCTTGCAGGACTCTTCAAGTATGCCTAAGTGCCAACGATATCGTAGAATTGTCGCTTGAGTTAGCAGTATCGTAAATTTTCATAAAAAGGATATTTCCTCCTTCTCCATTTTCATTGGCTGCACGACAATGAGAAAAAAAAGGAATATGAATACGCTTTTTTTTTGGGCTTTTGACAAAATGTGCATTTTTCATAAAACAAAAATCCTTTTGATCTGAACGAAAAATGCACATATCAAAGAAGAGTTCTGCTTCTTTGGTAAACCGAGCCGCTAAATTTGACGTAGCTAATTTTCATGCAATATTTAAACACTGCCAGACATGAAAGGATATTCTGGCTTCGGGTGATAATAGGGGAGAATAATAAAAATTAAAAGGAAAGAATGATGAAAAGGACTAAGCTGCCAGAATCGCAGAAATCTAGCAGCGTCGCTTTCATAATATGTCGCGAGTAGAACCGTTTATGCATTTCAGGTCCTTTGCATTACGATGCAAATTTTGAAAAGGTCGGAGACGGATTATAATTAACGTGGAAAACGAGAACTCTGACGAAGAGCAGAAGGGTTACATTGAAACAATGCCATTAAGGAGCCGTCGTTGATGTTGTAAATTCAACAAATGGTTGCCAACAATGATGTCGTAATTTTTGAAGAGAATGAAGCTCTGTTTCCTTTGAAATTTGATTCACCTTTCTTTCTTTTATATTTTGGACTGTGGAAATGTTGTTCTGGCATTTTAAAATACATATTTAAAATGCATTTAAGTAAAACATTTTCCAGGCTGATATTTTCATTAGAAACTTTGTCAGTTTATTGTAAAATATCTTTCTTATTGACAATACATACTAACGATTTAATTCTCAGGCTCAGCCATAGCCAAAGAAGATGTAAAATAAAGGAAACAAAATCAAATCACAGGTCTCTGAAATGACCCCACATCGATGATCGTGTAATATTTAAAGTACTTATTTTAAGTTCTCTTTAATTCCTGAAACACCGCAAAGTGCTATTTTTAAATGCGGAACTGACATTTGATTAATTATCCAAACCGCTCCAATTTTCATTTATATTTATTAGTTCTTGTTCCTTTCCGCAAAAATTCACTTCAAAATAAAACACTTTGTTTGTAAGCATTTGATTTTGCATTGAAATCATTGTCATTTTTCCATTAGTTTACTCATATTAATTAATTTAAATCTTTAGTACCTGCACATTTACTCAATAATGAATGACATTTTTAAAGGAGTACCTATTACTTGACAAAATGATAGAATTCTAAATATCCCGAGCTAGAAGTCACTTGGTGAATTCTATTTATAATCTAAATCCTTATGACCTTAAAGTAATTCAAGTGAATTCAGGATTCTGAATTGTGTTAGTAATTAAAAATTTAAATTTTGCAAATAAAAAAAGAAGAAATACCAAAACTGAAGTATTTAATTGTAAACTCAAGACACGTAAAACAATATCAAGGAAGGATTTCTTTTGAGTTGACATTGTAATCTAAAAGGATTCCAAAATGCTCACTTCAAGTTGTGCTAATTTAATTAATCATTCTTAACACGCAATACTATAAATTTCGGTGTAAATTAATTCAATTTGAGAAAAACGTTGCCAATGAAATTCTCAATCTATCTCAGGCAGAGTAAAATTTCCTCTGGAAAGTTTGAAAATCTTTTAATCTTTACTTTCTTGTGTTTTATATTTAAGAAAATGAAATAAATTTCGTAATATTTCTTTTCTATGTTATTCGTTTCTATTAATTATAAACAACTAAATCAAATTCGTGTTTAGTGAAACTGATTCGTTATCTCAAAATAACCGCTGAATGGGGATCGCATTGAAACTATATCCTCCAGGACGACTGTTCATCGGCCTCCTCCACCATAGACAGTCAATTACAACGACAGAACTCATCTACCCGGCAAAAATGTTTTCGATTTGCAATCAAAAATTGTTTGATTGGCGATGAAATGAATGAATTCCGAAGCGGTGCCCAGAGTATGAATATGAAAGTGTGCTCCGGCATATGAAGGGGTTAAACGGGTATCGGTGGCAAGGGTACACATTTTATTTGTTTGCTCTGTTCACTGTGCCGTGGAGTATCATTCATCTGGCGCACAGATCCTTCGTCCTACGAGACAGTGGATAAATGAAGGGGTTTTCTGATTGTTTTCGATTTTGCGAAGGATACACAAGTCGGCATATATGTCGCATACACCTTTCATTGTGATCAAGTCCTGAAGGTGGCACACCATTTGGGGGTGGAGATGTTTTGTGCTTCTGGAAATGTTTATGGTACAACCCTTTTGGATGATAACCGACGAAGGATAACAAAAGTTGGGTCGCGGGTTTTTATTCATCTCAATACAGACACGCTTCAGGGCGGAAATGTGTGCACGAATTAATATTCGGGTGCGTGTGGCTGTGCTTTACGCTCGATTCTGGTCGAATGTACTTTATGCTAGTATCCATCCCTTTTGATCTATCAGTGCCTCGCAGTGCTGGTGGGAGCCGTCCGTCATGGGCCCGCTCAGGGATGACTATTGCGATTCTCGGGGTCTGTGTGGGAGGATGTGATAATCTAAAAAGTATTTTTCTCAACGTTGTACCAAAATTTCTGTCTGATGTTGAACTGAATGCTGAAGAGGGGACGGGCTGGACACTCTACACATATTTTGTTTTAATCTGTCAAAGTAAAAGGGTTGAAGGGTGGATGCCGGATTGATAACGTACGCGGTTAGGGGATGGTCGGGCATGTATTCGGTACATGTAATATACATTCATCTATTCAACTTGTCCTGCAGAAAATTTGATGGGAGGGAGGTTAGCCAGGATTAAGTATCAGTTTTCATTATTCTGAAAAACAAACGTAACGTGGAAAATAAACGATAAAGCAAACGCGAACGAGTGCAGAATTTTCGAAAAATGATAAATGTGATCTCGGCCAGCAGTAGGCTCTGCTTCACCCTGTCCCGGATTGTCGCAGATAAGGGCGGTGTGCCCAACAAAAGATTATGGCGGGCGGTGTATTTTGATTAAATGAAGTGTCCTGGAGGTGATTTTTTATATCGAAAACAAGGAGCTACAATTTTCATATTTGATTTGTAATTTGTTGAACAAATTGTGTTATTCCTCAGCATATAAAAAACAAATAGTTTCAAAGGATGAACATTTGTAGAACTATGGTTGCAAATTTCGTTTGGTTCTTTTTCGTTTTAATAGTTACAAAATGACGATGTGAGATTCAAAAAAACCTATGAAACTCAAAATATCTGGAGAACAGTACTTCCCAAGTTCAACTCTTTCTTTAAAAACCCTTTAACAAATAATTTTATCCAAATTCGTGAACATTTTCATGAGCCAATTCAAGAGAAGTCTCTTAAGCACGGAAGGAATCAAAAGTAATAAAGAAAAAAACTTGTATGATGTTTTTTTCGTGTTCTCGCAATTTAAACCCACATTCACGTCTTCATCACGAACCATCTCATTGCAATCGTAAACATAAAAATAATGGGAATGCTAAGAGATGTGGTCGTCTCCACTTAAAGCGAATTTCCATAGCATTTCTCCGAAAAGAATACCGAAAAGATTTCGTCCTTTCTTCTCTCCATGATGGTGTGCCATTCCCAATATTTTCTTTCATTTCATTTCACAAAACATATCACACACTGACACAAATGCACTCAACGGAAGAATTTTTCTTATCCTTGCCGTCAGAATTTTACGATTTACATCGTTTGCATTTAAGGGATGATGCCCACCAACTCACCACGTCAATTTGGTTTGTTGGTATATGAGGGTCTGAATATTTTCAATGCGTCAATGTTACATTGAGAAGGTCCGGGAAATCAAGACGTAGTGAATATCACGGCGGAAAAAGCAATCAAAGAAAAACAACTCACACCCCTCCGCCTTTCTCGGTAAGGATTTTAGGAATACAACCTCACGAAGGGAATTCGCCATTCGGCTTCCGAGTTGGTTTCATATATCGGGCCAGGAGAAGAAGGACGCGCCAGGCAAAACAAACGATTTCGGGGGAAATGTCATAAAATGAATGAATGGATTATCACGTTCACGAGACATACTAACCTTCTTTCTTAATTTTATTTTCATACTCTACATAACTCCTCTTTTCCCTTCTCCTGTCACCGCCAGGACCGTATTCTTGGAGCATAAGAATCCTGTTTGGGGATTATTTGGTGGCGAAGTTCTAACATTCAACTACTGTAAGATGATAACATCGGACGATAGGTTTTCAGAGATTTAAAGAATTCTCCATGTGACTCTTAAAATATGAGAGGATACAAGATCTTTAAGGATCCCGTCGTCTTGAATTCTGAAAAATAAAAATTTGCGATTATGACGATTTGGCTTTTTCGAGAGCAGGTAATCTCTTCATGGCGCGTTAGGGAATAATTTCCTTTGTAGGATGCGATAACGTAAACAACAAAACGAAAACTTGTTGCCGCGTTCCGTTTCTATATCAACTTTGCCATAGATATACCGGATTACGATAATAGGGCGATTTAAAGTACAACCGTCACAGAAAGCAGTCGATATTAAAGATAAAATGCGGGGACACATTTTGTGGGCAATGCAGACTGATATATTAGACTCAGGTCTTTTATGGTGTTTTCGAGGTAATATAATGCTACTTGATTTGTAAAACGGACATGCATAAACAAGTATACAAAAAAAGAAATTCTATATCTGCAATATCAGTTAACACTCTCAGCAGAAATAAACGCTAAATAGAAGCTCTTAAAGAACCCTCAAAACTAATGGCCTTCAATCTTCTTGTGCTCAATTTCATTAATCCTATGTGATTTATATCCTCATTATAGTCTACTTGACTCAAATTTTTCTACACGAAAAATTCATATAAAAATTGCCCAAGCAGGCAAATTTCAACTGCCATCAATTATGCGAAACTACTTCACTTGACTTAATAAAGGCAGCGAAAATAAACAAAACACTGCACCAAAACTGCGTGCTTCTGTTTTGGACACTTTTCAAGGAGCTCAAGGAAGCCTAATGATGCGGAAGAGGGTGGCAGGCACTCTACGAACGATCTAGCCTCTTTACGATGTCCTATATTTGGAAATGTCGTAAAATTGCAGTATTTGGTTCAATCACGCAAACTTTGGACTTATTATTACGCAATTTTGGGCATGCTATCGTTTCCGTAAAATGCAATACGTAACATTCCCGAACAACAACAACATTCAATCAGCAAAAGAGGAAAAAAATGTATTATAGAATTTGTTAATGAGATTTTAGCATTTTCCGCCTTTCGCTTGTCTACTCAATTCGATTACGGCCATTAACTGCAAAATGGAAACATAAAATGGAGTACGCACACTGCTGCGGCAATTGTTTACAAAAATTAGAAACAAATTGTAAAAATAAAGAGAACCTTTGGCCTATTTTTATTTTTGGATAAACTAGAGCACAAATACAAGCAAATTGTTCGCGTTTGTTTTTAATTGACTTCCGTTGTGATTCGATTTCTCAATTACAACAATTATAGAAGATATCCATTAAAGTATGCATTTCATTGGGTTAACAATTAATTCAAAAACAGGTGTTAAAGGAATCTGTAGTTGAAGATTGTGTAATTGAAATCTGAACTTATTGTCTACGAATTTTTAATAAAACTGATTTTACATCAAATGACCTTAAACTTTTTGATTATCTACTTTTTACGATGTAATATACAAGTTTAATTTACTTTGTCGAATTTCAATTCCACAGAATTTTTCCATTTTTTTTAGCGTTATAAATGCAATTTTCAACGATTACTTCACATCAATTCAAAAATAAAAATAGACAATTTCCATAGCTTGAGTCACTTTAGTAAAAAAGCATTAAGAATCTACGACAGCAGAAAAAAACACTAGAACTATTGCTGAGCGATCTGGAGGGGCGGAACGGTGTGTGGTGCGAAATGATTCAAGGCCGATGTGCCTTGACGAACGAAGACAAAAACAGCTTCCAGTGTAAACAACGAAAACGAGCTCTGCACGATGATCACGCACAACTGCCGAAATTAAACAGCACCAAAAAAGCTGACCTTATCTAATCTGGGCACGAACGCGATCTTCTGCAGCGTTTGCTCCAGAAATCATTTATCTTATATCGACCGTAATTACCCCTTTCAAGTGCTGTGATTGCGTGAACTCAAAGAGCCGCGAATCGTGTTCATCCATCGATGCTGGACAGTTTGCCGTATGCAGAATTGGTTCGTACTAAAGCTTTTGAGTTTTGCAACATTTTTACCTTTGGTCGATTCAAATGTAAACAAGCTGTGCAAAATGCAACATACCTTCTGATGAATTTTTTGGAAATCTGTGGAAAACTTAAAACTAGAAAGCTTCGTGAAAGTTTCTAAAATCCAAATTTCATAGATACCTATATAAAATTTTTCTTTTGCTTTTTTTTTTTTTTTTTTTTGAATTCGCTTTTAAATTTTGTAATTTTCCGCTCATCGTTCTGACCGTTACTGAGCGAAGAGGTTACATGCAAAGTCCTTCTAACATAGTTATTGGCTAAAGAGGATCCAACGAATTGACGGAAGCCACTGGGAATGAAGGTACAGTTGTCTTTGTCTGCAATATCCTGAACATGATCTATTCATTCGGTGACCATATTAAATGACTTAATCATGTCGTCAATCAAAATACATAGTGTCTAATAAGGATAAAACGTAATACCAATAGCCTATCAAATAGAATTGGGTCTCGAAATGAAATTAGGGGAACTAATCTTCTCAACCAGGGCAGAAATGGCAACCTACCCCAACAGTGGCAAATGGAAAAAAATATGTCATAATCCCATTGATTAAGGTGTTACACAATATCCTTAAAGTTGTGAGACTGGTTGCTTTCATCGTTTTAGCCGCCCACTTGCTTGCCACCCCCGAGGGAGCCGCACAGCACAGGCTTGGGTGGTGTAACTTATTCTGGCACACAATGACAAACAAGGAAAAGGACGTGCAATGATGCGGAGAGAAGAAAAAACACCCAACAAATGGAAGACGAATAAAATAACCTGAAGACCTTGAACTGGGAGAACACTTGTTGTTCCGAAGTTCTTCCCAGGCGAAAGTGACAGGTTATCACAAAAAGGCTATATCGCCATGGAAATGTTGAATTCAGAGAAAAACATAAGGGTGGAAATAACAATACTGATAGGCGTTGGGGTTGGGGTGCCTTCCTTCCTTGGTATATGATGAAATTAGAGAAAAATAGACAACAGTTCAGGTTTTGAAGTTGTGAAATGCGAAACATTTTCCCCATTGCAATAAAAATAAAAATACGGGAAGTCAGAGAAAGAAAAAAAGCTTAATCTTGAAAAGTAAAATAAGAATTTTCCGAATTCTCCCGGTTCCTATGACTCCCTAATTTGTCGCCTGGTTACATGTTCTAAGGATATTTTTCCTCCATTTCATCAGAGAATACCGCCCAAATCGCCAAACAGGAAAACACTGAAAACTGAATTACACATTTGGCGCAGATAGGAACTTTACAATTCTCATATGTCTTTGTCAAGGATGCTTAATTAAGACTTCTTACGTCGATATTACCTAATTGTCTTTAAGTAAATGCCTTCTTAATTTTTCTACATCACTTATTTATGGATTTCACTTTGTTACTAGGCTAACAATATCTTCAGCTTTTCTATTATGATAGTCATGCTGAAAATGGATTATTTATAAACAAAAACGCAATACTTTATTTTGATTTGATATTATTACTCAATTAAGTTTTTCATGTTTCTTTCAGGAACGGTATTCAAGGCACACAAACTTATCCTGGCAGCTTGTTCAAAAAAGTTTGCGGAGCTGTTTGAAACAGCCCCAATTGTAAATGGACAGCAATGCTGTGTTATTTTGGAGGCTACTTCGCCAGAAAATATGTCGGCGTTGCTGGAATTTATGTACAAGGGAGAAGTTCACGTATCACAAGAGGCTTTAAATAGTTTTTTGAAGTCTGCAGAAAATCTTCAGGTAAACACGGAAAACACACTGTTTCCTTAGTATTATTGCAACGTCTTTTGGATTTACGAATAGGTCAAAGGTCTATCAACGGAGCATGGTCGATTGGCAGCTGCTCAATCCCAATCCCACGAATCAACACTTGAATCACCACAAGGACGACGACAGCAGCGCAACAGTCTGTCGGGCAATTCAGGAAATTCGCATGGTGGAAGTGGAGGCGGCGGTCATTTAGGTTTAAGCAGTTTAAAACAGGAATGCGACTCCTTAATGCATCCCAGCAGCTCAGGTTTAGGTGGAATTTCACCTTACATACCGCCCATGTATAGACCGTTAACGTTCGATCCCCCGCGTAAAAGACACCTGAGAAGTCCTTTTGCTGAGCAAGAGACTCGCGGAAGCGTCTTGAGGGACGGCTCGAAGGGCAGTGCAGAAAGCGCCAGTCCCATCAATAAACCATATAGGTTAATAAATAATGCATATTATATTTAAATTGAATGTAAAATAAATTCTAATATCCTTAGGCCATCAAGCAGTACCTCCTCGAATGCCCCAACAGAAGCCGACACAATGCAGTCCGAAAGAGCCTCGCCACAGTCAAGGTATGGATCTTAATTCAGCAATATTTTCCATCAAGCCTTTTAGCATATCCTAATCGGCATTACGACTTCAATCCATACAACTGATAGTGCATTTGTTTGAATTGCTTAATTCTCTTCAGCAGATATGAAAATCACAGCCCACCAAGTACAACAGCGGGTACCACAGGAAATGGTACCAGCGGCGGATGCCAGGATAGAACCGAACGAACAGAGAGCACTGAACGCAACAACGGAAGTACAAATGAGGCCAACGACGACGACAAGGATGAACGGGAATCGAATGATGTAAGGATAGATAAGGAAACCAGTGAAAAAGGTTTTGCGTCTAAGGTATTATTGTTTTTGTTATTTTTCCATGACATCCTTATGCAAATAAAACAGTCTCGGCCTCAAGTTTTGTGTTTACCTATTGGCTTTTTGTAGTTGCGGTTTTTGAGTTCATAGTTCAAAAGTTTCAAATGTAAATACATTGGTTTTTTTTTATAGATAATATTCTAAAATATGGAATGAAAAGTACCGATATTTGAAGGAGTATATAGTTTTTATGTCATTTATGGTTTCATTTTGCCTCACTTCGAAAGGATATTTTGTGGAAGATTTCCCAAAAAAAAACAGTGCATTTTACTTTACTTTAATATTATTATTGTTCCTTATAAAACAAAAAGCTTCATTCTATTGCATAGTTGTAATAAAATCTAGATAATGTTCATAATTCAGCAATGCAATATACAAATTTGGGTAATTGTTTTGTATGGCTTTGTGCATAACATTGAAAGCTCTTTCATGTCAGATGTTACACATTTAATCAACAAACATTTACAAAGTACAGACATAATACAATAAAATTAATATTATAATTAGATGTTTTTGCATAGAGAACAGAAACTTTTGAATTATATTAAATAAAAAAAAGACAAATATTTACACTCATTGAATTTTCGTCTGCATTACACTTCAAAATTTAAACGATGACGCAAAACTTTCAAAATTTTCAAAATTTTAAACTCAAAACAGATAATTCTCTTAATTAGTAGAATGTTATTAAACCTAAAGTAGGCTTTAAAAACTAATTGTCTTTCGTCCAAAATAAAAAAATCACAGACCGGTGCTGAAGACCTACGAGTGAAGATGGAAATGGACTATTCGCCCCAACCGCCGACATCAAATACTACTCCACAGACACCGACAGCTTTAGTGGATTTCAAAGCGGAGGCTGGCGGTCTTCCTGGCGGACTTGCAGCGTCCATCGCCCCAGCCGATATGCTAAACGTGTGGAATGCCACAAAACTGAACAACAAAAACAGTGGGACGGTGAATACAGCAGACGGTAGTAATGAGACTCTGAGATTGCGACAAGCCCAGTTTTGCACTAATTTCTAAATTTTCTCAAAACAGGAAAGAAACTAAAGTGCCTGTACTGTGACCGCTTATATGGATACGAGACAAATTTACGAGCCCACATCCGGCAACGTCATCAAGGTATACGAGTACCGTGCCCATTCTGTTCACGAACGTTCACACGCAACAACACAGTTCGACGACATATTGCCCGTGAACACAAGCACGAGATTGGTATAAATCAACTGCAGGGACAAAACCATAGCCAATAGAAATTTCGTTTTGTTTAAGTCCTTTTAATTTTTAAAGCAATTCTGTACAAAGAAATGTTTTTTTTCTAATTGAAATTGTTTTTGTTACCATTGTCAATAGCAATTGAAGCATGTCGTAATTTCTGTCGTGTTAAATATGTGAAAAGACAAAAATTACGCTTAACAATAGTTTACTGCAAGAGAATATTTTTGTTAAGTTTTATTTTTTGAACGAATATTTCGTTTTTAGTAAGAAATAGTAACTGAGAACGATATACAATCATTATTTGTTTCCTGTAAGTGAAGATGTAATTTTTATATTGTTTTCTTTTTTAGTTTTGTGACTGAAAATGGTTTTCAGGGTGCTATTAAAATATTTAAATAAAAAGAAAAGAAATGAAAAATAGTAACAAGAGAAATAGTTAAATGCAAGCAAATTATTTACACTGTGTAAAATAGTAAATGGCATACATTAATAGTTGAATCGTGAACGTTTTTGACTGGTTTTTTCTACGACTTATTTTCGTAACTATACAATATATTATGTTTTGTTTTGTACGCATTTAGAAATGTAGTTCTGTATTTCTTGTAAAAATGACATATACCCTTTTTAATGATTCAAAATATCCTTGAATATTCACAGCTTATTTTCACCACAAGTGTCATTACCATAATTAAAATGATTAAAACAAATATTTATTGCTGTACAGTTAGTAAATAAAACGACAGCACATGTTTTGTGAATATACCTGAAGCAAAAATAGCGCAATAATTGTTATCAGGATAAAAAAGTGAACCATGTTTGAAGGACATGAAATGTATCGGCAGATTGAATACATTTCATGAATCTCTGTTTATGTTTGTGCTTTTGTAAAATGGATTTGGTGCTTTCATTGAAATAGAAGGCGATATTATACATTTCCAATAAAAATATTCAAATCCTTCTGACAAGAATCAATTAAACAAAATACAATATTTACAAAAGTTATACAAATACTTAAATAAGAAAATATTAAAAAAAACAGTAAACTCAAGTACCTGGAATACAACTCTTATTATTATAAATAATAATGAATAATGTAGGATTTAAACATAGTAAGTAGTAAAAACAGTTTCTTATTTTGAAATATATTTGAAAATAAGAGATTTTGATAAATGCAAGATAACGGTGTAAAGAAATACATAGTTATACTTAAAATATATGAATTTATACATTTTTACATCAACACGTACAAAGTAACAAGTGCTTATTGAAATGGAAACTACGTTTAATGCACTTTTTCGTTCTTCATTTATGTAATTTGTAAATTTCTTCTTTAAATCAAAACTAATTGGAGTTCTTGCAGCACACTGAATTGATGCATTTTTGCATACAAAAAAGCATCTTTCCAAACAAAAATATAAAAAACAAAGTTTAATTCACTGAAACTATTTAATGAAATGAAATTACTAAATTTGAAACGTCTGATCTTTGCCTTAAATATTTTCTTTCAAATAAATTGAATTCGTGGTAATCTTAGTTTGCAAATTGAATTTTAAAATGACTTGCTTAGTAATTTCATTGAATGTTATTAAATCATGAGCAAATAGAACTATTAATACAGAATACAACTTGAAATCCGGGTGCCTATGCGAACGCTTTTTCAATTTCAATAGTTTATTTTTAAATCAGTTCACAAAACAATGAAAAAAATTCCAAAAACCAATCAAAAACGTTCCAAAATGTTAGAAAATGTTCATAAATCCATTAAATTTCACTACACCTTCAAAACAATTTTCTGGCAAATTTTATTTTAATAAAAAATAAAAGTGACAATAGTTTAAACCTGTGAAACATAAGAAAGATTTTTAAACATAGTACGATCTCCAAACTAAATGTTGTGTACGGTAAAAGAATATGTCAACAATATGTGAGAACAAAGCTCATCAAACAGTACAACGAATTTGTACTCAAAATGAACGTTAACAAATATGCATGCCAATAGGGAAAGGCTAAAATAATATAAAACATAAAAAGATTTCCCTCACTCATAAATCAAAGGGATGAAAACAATAAAAATGAAATAAATAAAAGTTACCGATATAAAAAGAAATAGAAAAATAAATCGATTTATTTTCTTAAAAGTTTACATCAACAAAAACCAAAAACTATTTAAAAAAAGAAAAGAAACACTCAGATAATTTATAAAATAATATCAATATAAATCCAGAAACATACAGTTACCACAATAGTGAAGGAATAGAAACTTCCTATACTCCTATTCAACATTATTGAGAATTTCTTTTTACAATAAATGAAACAAATCTATTATATCAGTCCAATTAAATTGCATACAATATACATACATATAAACATATTTGAAATAGTTAATAACTATTTTCTTTTCATGTTCGCTCACTCTTTGCAATAGTGATATTTATGAAAGAATTACATATTTTATGAATTATTTTAAGTCAGTTATTGTATAATACTTTATTTTATATACAGATGATGTTTATTTATTTATAACAGAGATCGATTTCTGGTTTTTAAAGATATAACAACAAAACAGTTCCCAGTAATAATTATATAACTACATAAATACATGCGGAGTAAGTGGGGCAAGTTGTGCAACAAATCTTGAGATTGTTATTTCTCATTCGTGGATAAATGTTCAAAACCGTTTACTCACACTGCCCCAAAAAATCCGTGCAAGCAACGTAAATACAGGGTGATATATAAAATAAAACATAAACTAAAGAAACATCAATCTGAAGAGCAAAACAGTTTTCAAACAGACCAAAATACGCTCAAACTTTTGTTACAAAGAAATAAACTTTTAAGAATACATTCATATATTCATAAAACGAAGCAAAAATGTAATAAAATCAATTAATTTATTTCTAAAATACGAATTAAAATGAAAATAGAATTCAGCCCAATTTTTCTGTGATCAGCACGAAAGAGTTTATTTTGTTCTGGCAATAAAATAAAACATCCAGGTGTATCGAAGCTGAGTGGAAACAGTCGTTTCGTGTACACCAAAAAAGCAACGCTTTTTCGTGCATTATACTATTAAAATAATATTAAACACTAAAAATATATATTTTATTATAATTATTATTACTATTAGTTTGCTTATCAACAATTTGTAAAGTTCCGGATATTTTTTGTCACAGTAAACAAATTTTTTTTCTGGTAAGTGATCTGAAAAAAAGAACCACACAACTACATTTTTATTATCAGTAGAACTATACTTAAGTAACGTAATTCCTTCTTACTTTTAAAATTATTTTTAAGCATTTTTAGTTGTATAGTGCATTTGAGTGTTATTGTTAACAGGATAACTTTAAACAGTAGCCTCTTTGGAGAGTCTGAATTACACCTTAATATTATATCGGGCTACTGTTCGAAGTTACAAAACACTAGTAATATTTCGGCACTACTCGTTAAAACAAAATACATACTAAAAACTAGAAAACATAATTAAATTGAAAAAAACATTTGACCAGGAACAGAAATACCTCATTTTTTGGTTTCTTTTTTATTTTTTTTTGTTAACAAAGTTTTTATAAAAGACACTACTGCAATAGTAACAAATCTACCTCAACAATAGACTTTTTTTACAATGGTATTTTTTTTTATATATAATTTATTTGTTTATATTTATATATACATACATACATATAGCTTTGAAACAATTTTGATAACATTTTGCAATTTAAATTTTAACACTTTGACTTTCAAAAATGCATCTTGGTTTTACCATAGACAATGGAAAACGTAAAAGAACCAAAACAAAAAATACACAACTTTTTAAGATCTAATAAAGTTTCACTAGTAAAGAGAATAAAATTCGAAAAATAAAATCTATCTTTCGACAAAACAACAACCAACGTTTTAGTTTTTATACATAAAAAACCTTTTCAAATGTAAGCAAAATTTTTCCAAAAAAAAATCACGTAAAATGGTGACAATTACTAATGTAAATAATATTTAGGCTATCCTTAAAAATTAATATTTTACCGTAAAATTTAACAAAATTTGACTAAAAAAAATGAAAAAAAAAACTACAAAAAAATATATATTTAGGCTACTGTATAATATAACAAACAAGTTTGGATATACGAATAATTACCCAAATAAAAGAAATTCTTCTTTTCAAAACTATATAAAAAGAATCATAAAGAATATTAAAAATAAACTTTAGATAGTTTTTTGTATATACGAAAACATAAGTGCAAAAAAAGAACAACATTTTTTTCACATTAATTTTCGAAATTAATAAACCGTAAGAATTATTATTAAAAAAAAAATGGAATACGACTTTTAGATAAATTCTTTTCGGAATGAAACTTTTAAACAAAATTCGTATAGTAAAATTAGTTTTTCTTTTATTCCGAAGAATTCTCCTAAACAATTGAAGCCGATTCAAAATTGCGTAATTATTGTGCGCCCTTTTAAATGGAAAAAAACTACGTCTAAAGAATATGTTAAGTAATTTCTGATAAATCAAGTGAGAAATAAATTTCTTTACAAATTTGAAATTAAAAATTGTTTAGGCCCAAAATTAATTTGACATTGTGAAATTATTAAATAAATTTTAAGTGAAATTTTAGGTAAATCACAATTAAATATTGAAAAGAAGAAACCATAAGTTCGTGATTACGAATTTTTCAATAAAAGCATACATTTATTTTGGGATGGTGAAAAGGAACTTTTTAAAAAATTCTCTGTAAAAATATGTCGCCATTTTGCTTAAAAATAACATAAGAAAAATACTAGAGAATAATTGTTATCTTTTATGTCTGTTTTAGTTATGAACTTCAGTTGTCTTTGATTTTTCATTCTATTCGTTTTCGCCCACAATTTTGTTTATAAAATTCTTTAATTTTTAATATCCATTAAGATGAGAGGTAATTATAAGAGCATAGTTTATGCGTTATGTGAATACAACTTATTTAGAATTAGGCTAAAATTATACAGAAAAGATCAGGTGAATTTATAGTTTTTGATTTATTTCACAAATGTTTTAGTTTCGTTAATGTTTCAAATAAATTTTTATTGGTGTCTCTCGAAAACCGTTGGAGATGTATTTAGAGTGCAATATGCAACAAACAAATTGTTTTAAACAAAAATCTTCGGAAATTTTAATTTTGTCTTTTTACTAAAGCATTTCGATAAATTCAGTTGATAGAGTTTTTTTTCTACCTCATTACTCTCCAACATGTAAAATTAAATGTTATATTTAAATAAAAGGATTTGCTCAAATTGGGAATACCAAATTTCTCGTACTTTGTAAAAAAGCAAAAATAAAAATTTAACAAAAAAAAAACTCAACTAGTCAGATGTGCAACACACTCAGGTACAATAAAAAAATAAGAAAAGGAAAGCCTAAAGGATTAAGAGACGATTTTATAACTGATACAAAATTAAATTAAGTTTTTAATTTCTAAAATATATTTGTTAATTTTTTTTTGTGACATAAGTGTAGAACACTATGTTTATTTTAAATAATTGTAAACAATCAAGTTTTATGATTTCAGTTTGAAACTGCATGAACATAAACGTAAAATAAAAATAACAATAAATGTTGAATGTGAAATCAACAATGTAAATTATGTTTATTTTTGTTTAATTTTAAGCTTCCTAATATTAGATGAAGAAAAAATATGTA
This sequence comes from Leptogaster cylindrica, assembly GCA_963082835.1. Lineage (NCBI taxonomy): Eukaryota > Metazoa > Arthropoda > Insecta > Diptera > Asilidae > Leptogaster > Leptogaster cylindrica. The sequence continues at coordinate 18,847,335 of OY720105.1, read as the reverse complement.
AATTTTTATTTAAAAAAAAATTACTTATACTGCAAACAATACTTTAATATACCTATTTTTTTAAAGAAAACAAAAGTAAACATTGTAAAATCAAGTGTTGAGCTTCATTTATTTAAATTACAAGAATTAATTTTTAATTTTACAAGAATTAAGTAGCCAGCAATTTTTTGTAATTTTCACAACAAATATAAAAACAGAATTTTAAGCTTTTTGATTTACACGAAAAAACAAACCGTAGGAAAAGCACGAATGGTAAATCAGATTATCATATCTCCACTTAAATGAATTGCAAAACAAAGTAAATAAAATAACAAATGTAAGAAATTGTAAATAGAAATACGTTTAATTATTGGTTAAAGATAATACAACCAAAAATAAACTCGCCTTAATTCCATAGTACAGGTTACTTATATTCTAAATACAGTTAATTTCATCTTGTAAGAAAAGATAAACAAATTCTAGTCCAATGCAAACCTACTACTACATATACCATAATTTCAATTTGCAAAGTTAAAACCATTAACACGAATATTGAATACGTAAAAAAACCATTTTTATCGCACCGATACTATTGTTACCAATATACTAACCACACATCCTGAATTGTTAACGATAAACCATAAACTCGAATAGTTGTTATTTAAATAATATATAAATATATAAGTTTTTGTTATATTTTCATTTGTATTATTGTTGGTATTATTTTCTTCCTCTTACTTATTTTAGCTTTGCAAATTGAACCGAGATAGTTTTACAATAGTTCCATATAGTTGACGCAATAGTTGTTAAAATAAAGATTATTTTAAAAAAAAAACAAATTATTACAAATTTTTGTATGATTTTACGGATTTTTTATTTTTTATTTACTGTCTTCCTTGTTCACAAACATTTATTTCTAGGGTTTTGTGTTCCTTATCTGCTTGATTTTTAATTTTATAATTTCAGTTCATACAAAATTTTCAACAAATACCTTTTCGCTTATATTTTATTGATCTAAAGTTTGTTTCAACGGTTAACAGCCGTTTTAATGGTGTTGCGATTGTAATCTACCGTTATTCGTGGATTTATTCAGAAAGATAAGTATTTTCAGCATTTTGGGAATCAATTATTTACTTTAGAACAATAAAATGGGTAATAATTGTTTACGGATTGAATGCCTTTGTAGTTTGTCGTTTCTTCACCAAATCACTCCAAAGTAAATTTCATTTTGACCTCTTCTTAATTAATAAAAGGTACGTTTTAATAATTATTCGGAATTACCTTTACTTATTATTTATTTTATCATATTATAAATAAATAAGAAATCCTTAAAATGATACAAAATGCAATCCCTTCTGTGAGCAAATTTGCAATACTGAATATAACAAAAACAATCATATCTGACAAAAAAAAACAAATACTATAATCTAAATAAATAGCGTTTATTGTTCACAAAACACAGGACGTAAACTGACTAATTGAGCTTAAAAAACGTTGTTATTAATAATATTACAATTCATTAGAATTACAGCAGTATATTTATTATATTGAAAAGAAACACGATTGTGCGAATGTTTTGGTGTGAGAGTGAACATTTTTCGAATTTTTTTTCAAATTTGGTGGGCACTGAAAGTGTTTCCAGTTTTTTTTTGTTTTAATTATGTTATAAAAGTGTTTTAAATTTTATGTAATTGTTCTTTATTTGATCTTATTTTGTTTGTAGCAAAAATCAATTCCGAGAGTACATATTATATATAATAGCGATTATGATTAGACCGTAACTATAAGCGCACAGAAATCTCAGGAAATATACATATTTTTTTTTTTAAAAAAAACAATGATTAGAAAACAAGTGTAGTAATTAATATCTCTTCTAAGGCAGAGCTCAACTTTGTAAAATTTTGGAAACTCTTTACAACAATATGCTACCTCAGTAAAGTAAGGCGTAATTAATATTTTACTGATATTAATTACAATCGTGACTTACGGTCACGATGATCTTTTGTTTCTTAAATCATGGTTTTCTTCTTATTTTACAGTTGTGTTAGGTTATTTTCTTGTAAAGTTTATTTGTATAAAATGTTATTTATTTAAAAATATTTATTTGTTTTTTGTTTCCTTTTTTATCCTTTGTCCCTTATGCATGAATAGATGAAGACGATGTAATGGTTGATCAGAAATCAAGGAAGGGGGAAGGAGGATTGGAGGAAGAGATTCGCAATATATTCCTTATCAAATAAAATTGAAGGAGATTATTTTTAGTTTCAAATTTTTGGAGACACCCACTTTTGAGTGAATGACTTCGCAAGTGAATGTGTATATACGAGTATAACGGTAATATCTATATTGGCAGTGTGTATGATTTGCCTGTTACCGAGGTAAACAATGTAATATAACTAAATAGTGGCTAAAACTCAAGAATTTCGAAAATGCATTGCAGTCCTGCTCACGAGCTCCATTTTGAGTGGGACCGAATCAATCGCATTTTTCTCAAAACCCGTCCATGAAACTCTCATCATTTTAATTTGTTCACCGTAATAATTTGATTCAATTATGAGTTTAATTTTATAATTTACAATGCGAAAAAAGCAACCTAAACTCAAAATACGTATACTTGATAATGTATATAAAATTTCTAAATTTAAAATTAATTAAAATTAACCTTTTAGCTAATAAGATGACACAGTTCAGAACAGAAACAAAATTTAAGAGTTAAGTTTCAAAATTTAGGTATAATGGAATTAATGTATACTCTATTCTATAATATTAGAAAAAGAAATTCAAAATTGAAAAATGTCTGTAAGGATTCAAAAAAGCTAAAATCACTGTTAACTTTGATTTGAGCTTTTTTTCCCTTTAACCATAATTCGTAACTTTACAATTCTGTCGCCAACTTTTATCACAAATTGAAAATCGATGTTTGGTGAATTCTATGTATACCCGTATTTCAAATAGAGCTGTAAGAGTGAAAAGTCCTTCGATGTTACTCTCACGTAAATGTTACCTTTTGGAGGAAATCCATTAAAAAAGCAAAAAATTTTGTACAATAAAATAAAATAGTAGAAAACATAATATTTTGGATATAAGGATCCTTGAAATTGTAGAATTAAAGTTACAAAAATTTGAAAATATATTCGGAACACCATCACAAAGTACAAACTAAAGCATAAGAAAGCAAACAAAATTGAGATGTGTTTGAAAATAAGATTTCAAAATTTTATGGATAAACATTAAATTTGCGTAAGAGTCTATATATAACACAAATTAAGATAAAGGGAATATACACCGTTTTGGAAGTACAAAATTTCAGGGTTTTTTTAAAAACACAAAAAAAAAAATGACAAAAAAAATGAAATATGAAAATTAAGGCGCCAAAATTGTATAAATTTTTGGAAAAATATTTTAAGATTTAAAATTTTACTAAAATTAATGAGAAAGTTTAAAAAATAAGTTTCCATAAGCAGTTAATTGGTAAAAGGATGAATACGTAATATTCGGTGTAAGGAAACATCCCGTTTCGTAGTTTTGTGCAATATTTTCCGAGATTTTTTGTACATGTTTTTGAATTTGGATTAAATTCTTTCCATCTAAAAGTGATTAATTTTAGATGCAAATAGGAAAATTTGGATTGGAAATTGATGTTCTGAACTGGAATTGAAAATTTAAGAAAGATTTTGATGATACGAATTGTAGGCTTTTGGATAAAATGTTTGATAGATACTTAATTAATTTTTTTCAGTAAATATTATTTTGTGATTGAACAGTTTTGATTTTAATAATTGAATTTGAATGATTTCGTTATATGTTTCGCATTTTGTTATTGTTATAATGAAAACATTAGTGAAATACTTTAGATAATTTGTTCCTCAAGGATCATTGAATGCTAAACAGTTATTGTTTTATAATAATTTAAGCTTACCTACAATCCTCAGCAATAACTATAACAAGCGACTAAAAGATAAATGTTTACCTTTTTTGTCTGTATTCAACAACTTTAAAAACGACATTATAAGATTGAACTGCAACAATAAATATAAATTGATTGAATAGCATTCAATGTCCTAAAAGAATAAATACTGAAGTTAAAGTTTGGTTTAGTAGTGTAACATTTTGTTCATCTTTGTTTTTTTCTTCAATTTTTTACTAAATGAAGTAATAAAATATGTATTAATAGAAAACATATTATGTCTGTGATTTTACATTATTATATGAATAATATTAATTGATATTAAGTAAAAAAGGATTAATTTAAATAAATAGAACCTGAGGATAAAAGTTATGGAAGATTTCTATACACTCTTGAGTATTAAAGTGTGTATTTATTCTCTAGGTTGTTAAATTCAGCGAAAGTACGTTAAATGTAGTAGAAGTTTTATCTATCAACAATAAACACTGCATTCAATGTATGTCACTATATATATAAAATAAATAAAAGAAAAACAACAGAGACGAAGGAAATGCTTCTCTATACACAAAAACAAATCATAAACAAAATAACTAAATTATAATTTCAAAGAAAATAAAAACAATACCAACGGAGAAGTATCTTTCGGTGAAAATAACATATAGATGATATATATAAGTTAAAAAATTATATATATTTACATATACATTATATATATTGAAAAGAAATATGGAATATTGAGAATTACTTATTATTAACTCGCTACAAATAAGCTAGAGTTTAAAGTAACATTGGAATAAACAACAACCACAAATGAAAAGATAGAGAGACGATGTGGACATCATATTCGACAAAAATCTTCTGTTTCGTTTCTCAAATTATTTTACATCCAAAATACATGGTAAGAAAATTTTGTAATTATGATATTAATTTTACCAGATTATTTAAAGTTTACTAGAACATGTCATTCTCATACAATTTCGATACGATAACTCATTTAAAACAAAACAAAAAAATGGAGAGAATTTAAATTTAAGTAAAGGAAAATTTAATAAATAAATTAAAATTATTAATGAGAAAGCTAAGCTAATTATGTAAAGTGTAATCCTGATTGATGGACAAAATTCACAAAAATAAAATAAATTTGTTGCTAAACACTTGTGTTTCTCTTGTTTTCCTTTCATATAATACAAATGAGATGGAAATATAAAAAACACTGCAAATTTTACACAACGGTTTATTATTTCCAAAAAATGTGACATTTTTCAAGTTACGGCTAGATGGCAGTAGTGATCATGTGAAATGATTTCAAGTTTTTTAATCCACCAAGAAATGGAATATTTTATGGAGATTAAAAATTTCAAAATTCTATTACTGATAAACCAATTGATATAAATTCATGCAATAAAATGTGTTCTATTGAGTAATATTAGAGCATTGTATATTCCGAGTTTTATGAAAAAAGGTTGAACGGTTTCGGAAATATGATTTTTTCAATATTTGGTTCCCAATTCAAAATTTCAGGGGGGGGGTTATAATTTTTTTTTCGTGCACGATTACATAGGTTTATTATTAAATATAATAAACCAAAAAGGGATACGTAGACAAATTAATGAGACGTTGAGCAATAAACGAAGTAAATTTCTTAACAGTTCAGATGCAACAACGATTTTCTATATTAAGAGATAATAGACATCTATAGACACCCGACACAAACATCAGTCTGAAAGTATTTTCAAAACCGGATCAACAGTTCCCGAAAATCATTTCCATTATCGATGATTATAATAAATCGATGGTTTTTGAACCGTAACATCGATGGTGAAGCAGTAAAGCGAGAAACACAATACGACGTTCGGCTTGGCCGACTGTTGACAGTTCGAGTAAAACATACGTGTTATAGTTGTGCTTAACACAAAGGCAAAGTCGGCTGAGTCGGCCAAGTCGGCCAAGTCGGCCAAGTTCTGAGTTGGTCTACTTTCTACTGGAGCCGAACTTTTTCGACTTTTGATACTTATTTTTTGTTTGACAGTCAGCTGAAGAGTTTACGTTTGTTTGGTCCTTTTTGAAATAATAAAAGAATAAAAGTTTGAAAATGTCATTTGAAGAAAATTTAATATCTCTAATCAAGGAAAAAGATATTTTCAATATCAAAAGCCGTGAATAACGGAAATTCGATAAAAAGGAATGAGACTGGCAAAAGTTCGAAAAGTTGTATTGTGTTAGGCACAATTTCAGAAAGTTCTCGAAGTCGGAAGTTTCGAAAGCCGAACGTCCAATTGTGTTTACCGCTTAAAGTTGCCCATATATTAGAGGTTTCCAGAGGCCACAGCGTTTAGTCTTGCTGCAGTAGCCCTTGATTTTTCCCCATAGATAGATGACGGACTACTCTAAATCCTCAAGGGAACTCGAAATCTTCAGATAGCATTTAACTCCGCGTTTTCAAGAAAAAAGGGGACTAACTCGTCTGCCTCTGGAGGCACATTACATTTCATTGCCAATATCATCTACATAATCAGCGCTCAATTTTCTTTTAAATTTATTTATATTTAATTTGAGTGACTGAGAATTTCCATGCATATCCTGAAATGTACTTGAAAGGTTTTTGTAAGAGATTGCTATTTGAACTTAACCAAATCGCTTTCAATTGCATTACTTGTAATGCATTCTCAATGGATTTCTTTGCTCCATGCATTACATGTGGTTTACTGGGAAGCTAAAAAAATATCTCGAAAAAATTCAGTTAACTTGAATCCATTATGGCTTTCTACTTTAAATATTTTACTGTTTTCAATTGTTCGCTGTCTAAGGAGTCTATTGACACGTTTTTTGATACGTTCATATTTATAGAATAATGTTTTAATTGAATATGAAAGGAATTACACGAGATCAAGATTACTTTAATCAACTGACAAAAACAGTTTTATTTCACATCTTTTCAACAAAATTCTTCACACCGAGAATTCAAAAATTTATGGGCACCTACTAATTACACCACAAACAAAATGTGAATGTGACGTCAGAGGGGTTTGACTTTGATATTTGTTCTTGCGGCCGATTCTGCGAAACAAAACAAAAAGTCAATTCCCTTTTTTGGATTTCTCAAGGGTTCTGAGGGTTCTGACTTTTTAGGTTGTGGTCTGCGGTAATCGTAGGTTCGAACCAGGTTCAAATTGTTGGTGGAGAGTAGGAGAACTAGCTATCTTCTTCTTTAAACGTAGAAAACATAGACAACTGCGACTTGTTCAAAAAAAAAAAAAAACGAATATTTTCGAGAAAAAATAAAGTGCAATTTTTGGTCTAAACTCTTCAAATTGGCATGGCAAAAAGTTTTACCGTTAATATAATTTTATTTAAATTTATTATTTAAAAATCGCTTCCAGCTGACCGAACTGTCAGAGCAACGTCACCTTGCGGCATAATATAAACAGTAGAGATTGGAGACGGACGAGCGAGCAGCAGAATACGAGTGCTTTTAAATGCGGGAGTCAGTTATCAGTCATCGCTAGTAGAGCGAGTGTTATTGATATTTCGCGGTGGCAATAAGTTTCTGCATTTCCATAATTTTTAAGCGGTTGAATTCAGCTGCAAAGTCGGCTTGTGATTTTTTTATTCGTTGATTGTAATTGTGTGATTTAGTGCGATTGAGAAGATCACAACACCGATCAACCGGAAAGTGGTGACGACAGGCTTCCAATTTTTTCTCTCCTCTATGAGTCACAGCTTTGTTCAGTAATACGAATTCCAATCAAAAATATTCATTGAAAAGTTCGTGTCGGCTAACGTCGGAGTGAAATTCTGTGCACTTTGTTTTCTCACATTCAATCGGCCTTCATGGTAACAACTCAGTTGACGTGCTCCTTTTTCTATGACAGTTACATTCAGAGCCAGCAAAATTTCATCGAGCTGTTCAGTGAATTTTCGTTCGTTGACCGGCAGCATATTTTCCGGACGTTATCAGCTATGTCGACGGCTTTTCTAACAGCGATCGCAGTTATCCTGTGCATCCTCTTCAGAATTTTGAATGTGAACAGTCAGCCACTGAAGCCGATTGTATGGGCATTGGATGAAACATTCCTGGATTGCATTTACAAAATTGCTCCCATCCTGAGAGAACCGTAAGTACTATTTTACATTCCTTGATTGATAAAAGTCGTTCTAATCATTTCAATGCTATGCAAAAAATTTTCAGGCTTTTGTTGGCAACAGCACAAAGAAATTCATTGGATCCAAAATTTTCCTCCTTACTCAGCTGATCAGAATTTGTTTTTTTTTTTCATTTTGAGAAATATCTCGGGTGGGAGTTTAACGTGTGCAGTGGCTTTTCTTGTTGGCAGCTAGTCAAACGTTTGAAACCGGAGAACACTCGCCGAATTGAGCCCATCCGGATCAGCAGAAGGACTCAATTCGAACGTCTGGTTTCAATTGTTTAGTTCAGAATTAGATAAATTGCTTCACCTCCAATGCAATGCGTTGTCTATGTTTACATTGATTCCATTGGTAGATATTGCATTAATGAACATCTTAAATGCATTCTGTGACGCATCTTGGATGACAAGACAACTTCGTAATGTTTTTTCTTTTGTTGCACTAACCATTACCAAACTCGGGCTAAAATTAAAGCATTCAATTCTGCACCTGCTCAGAAATAGCCGGAAGCCTTAATGGATTCCGCCCGGCTACAAGAAAAATTCGATCGCCGAAATGTTCGGCCAAACGATACTCGCGGAGATGACGCTATTGTCGGTATTAGTGTTTAAAATCTCTTGAAAAAGAATATTGCTGCTGACGATAGCTGGCAAAAGCGTTTGGAAACCCTTGACCCGGTCGGAGATAAATTTTTATGCTAGTTTTACTATGCAAGAATCTTCCTCATTCAAAATTGATGCTTAGTTCCCCGGTTCAAGTGATTCGAGTACTCTTGGTCCTTAGGATGACGATGTTGGCACAGAGGAAAAGTTTAAGGATGACAAAACCACTTTGAACCTTCGCAGCAGCAAATTGTGGAGCATCCATCCTTTCCCACAGACGTATAAATTAATTAGCATTTAATAGCTATTCAGGATGGATTCCTTTTTGAAAAGTACATACTAAAAAATTACGCAAATTTGCATGCGACAACAAAAGTTCTAATAAAAAACCATTCTTTGAACTGCAGCAAGAAAACTCAACTAATTTTATGCAATGAATTAAAATAACAAATTCAAAAACAATGAGTTATACCCATGTAAAAGTTCTAAACCAACGCAGCACTGGAAGGTCTCAGCTCAGTCGATCTTCAAATGTGCAATACATGCATCAATTTCCAATTTAAATATTTGTTAACGCTTCCCGCGGCTTTGTTAACCTCCACCCACTTAAATGCAGTAAAATCTGCGATAACGGCGCTCTTTTCATTGCTCTTTGGGAAATCAAAGTTCAAATACTCATCGCAATATCAACCCCTTTTTTTGGTTTCTTCACTTAATTTACTTAAATTATTTTCTCCTGTTTCTCAACATTAATTTTTAATTACTTTTCTTATCAATTTGCGAAGCAGCAAAACAAAAAATAAAATAATATGCAGAAATCGTATCCATTGGGTGAAAACAATTATGTAGTTTTTTTTTACAACCTAATTAAGTTATTTTTGTATGACCAGCAATGCCATGTTTGCATTATTAAATTGTCGAAATTATCTATGTTCTGTTACAACGGGCATTAATCATCTGTTTACATCATCCCACAGATAAGGGGAGTCAGTCTCTGACACCAAACTGCGATGACATCATCAAATTATTATTCGAGTAGAACCTCTGAGCCGCGCTTATGGAAAGTAATCGCAAGATCTACTGACCGTGAAAATAGTGTAGTTGCTTGGACTTGTTCAAAATCAAATCAAGATGAAGGAAAAAATTGAAAGTCCGGAAAATTGTTTGCAATCTTCACAAATTTATTTTCGCCCTCTCACATTTCTGGTGGCGATGGAAAGAAATCGCGATACCGGCGCGGAGCCTTTACATAACATCCAACATCTCGTAACCTGATGTTTGTTTGTGTGGTGTCCAGTCGGACCAGCTGAGCGTGCTCCACCAAACATGTGTCATCAACGGAATAGTATGCTTATGCACGAGTTGTGGACAGTTCCGCTGATCAAGTGCGCAATTCTTATCTCTCCAGAAATTCAGCAAACTGCATTTCTCTTATCAATGGATAACTTTGTGAAGTAAATTCGCCTAAATTGATTCTTATCTCTTTCGAAAACAATAGATTTCCGAGAAAGATAACCGCGTGCCGTTGATAGCTCAATAGTATTCCACTCCTCACCTTTTCATGTGTCCGTCGTCGTCATAAATCACTGACCTTAACATTGCAAGTCTTTGTTTTTGAGTCGGTAAATTCTGTTTTTTGAGGATCGCGTTCATTTATGGTTTGCTGGCCTCCAAAGTACGAGAAAGCATGAATGTATAAGTTGTAACCGACCGTTGATAACATGCCATTGACTGCTGGGCTTAAATATGACCAAATTTTCGATTAGAGTCATCTTTTTCTTATCATTTTTTATTAATTTCCAGCTGTGAAAATATTTTGAAAAAATTTTGAAGTTCTGTTAGCACAACAATTTGATTGTATAAATAAGAAAACAATATTTTTGATTTCACAGTAATTTTCCTTCGTAATCGTGTGTTGAAAGTTTTATGATGACCACTCTAATACAATTCATTTATTATTCAAACATAATTTGACATTTAATTTCCGTATCCCTAGGCTAGGGACATTGGGACAGCGTGGGGTGAATAAGTATTCGGCCAAAACCATCACGGCATATTGTTCTTTATGAGAATTTTAATATATATTTTGATTCGACCTCAATTTTTGCACACGCGTGATATGAACTTTGGTCACACCCAATAAACTGCTTGTATCGTGCAATTTGAGCCTCATTGAGTTCAGTTTCAGCACCTATCCCCGAGCCCGCCTCGCGTCTTGCTCTTCGAAGGAAACACATTCACTTCTCTAGCCAATATTATCGATCAGTTGCACTTTAGATACCCTACAAATGACTGCAGTCGTGCGAAACAATGCAAAAGACCATCCATTTTTTCTTGACATGCACGCAATCACAACGACCATCATCAATTTTAGGCCACCGAAGGGTTGGTCAAGTGCTCCTTTGGCGAACTCCATAGTGTCTACTCGAAATGCACCTTTTCTGCACCAGTAGGGATCAGCATAGATTGTAAAGTGTTCGGAATTCATTACGACAATTGGGCGAGTGAATGTTGCTATGCAAACCCCATCTCTGGCCGCAGTCAGACGACGCAAAGTCTCCATCCATTTCACCGCAGCAATGATACAATCATGTGGAGCAGCCCCACGGCACATGCCGCCCCACTTCGTTGCCCAAGGAGCTCTGGAGGAGGTAGGGGAGTTCTAGAGAGGCTCGTGATGCTTCAATTGTTATGAGACAGAAGCCACCTAAATTTTCCTAACGACTTTCACTGTCGCGTTTCACTTCGTCCAGCAATCAATCTATCACGAGCGGAACTGGGTTGTGGTCGTTGTTGAAGTAATCAAAAAGCTGAAGAAGAGTCCGAACTTGATTTGCAGCCACTTGCCCATTGCAATGAAATATGCAACTAGTCCCGAATGCATCGCCACACGAAACTGCATTGGTTAACGGGCGTCAATGCGTCATGCCAAAACAAAGTTACCAGGGCAACACATGTCCTTCGACAGTCCACTCGAACGACCCTTGGCGTGGCTCTAACCTTGAACTCTCCCTGATCAGATTTCGTTTGCCAAAAAACAAACTTTTCGTGCGTCATATAGGTTTCAGGGGATAGCAACCAGTGATGGAAACCCTCAAGACACCCTTAATGAACGGATCGCCACATGCGACATTGATTTCGTCTTTTCCAAATATGAGTAATCTTTTATCTTTTCAATATCAAAACATGTCCTTCATTTTCCTGTCTCCTTGTTAACGATCAGTCAGACCCCAAGTAAATCCCGTGGCGTGTAATTTACACTATCCTGAGGGATGATGCCGCAGGATACAGACATGACAGTATGATACACTCATGAAAAACCGCTAAGCCAGGTGAATCGTAATTTTTCATGTCTAAGAAAAGTTCCCAGCACAAGAAAATGGCAGTCAACCGACATAAAAATGTCACTAAAAGGGAAAGGTATGCTGCTTTTACCCTTTTCTGAAAATCGAGCCAAAGTGAAACGTCACTGCAGCTTTTGCTCCAGTCGGCCAAATTGATTCCAGAAGGTGATTTGCTTAAAAGCTTCCTTGAAACTCCCTTAAATTAATACAATCCGTGCACCTCAAGGTGTTCGCCGTCACGCTACTTGAAACCCTTTGAACGCTGATAACGTGAAACCATGAAATGCATAGTTAATAAGAGGAGAACTTCACCACCAGTGATTACGGATACTGAAGGCCAATATTAACCAAATTGCGGAAGTCTTATTACGATAATAACACTGCATTCCTATTGCACTTGGTTAATACTCTCTTTTGCATGTCAATGGATTTGATTCGCATTGTATTTTGTCAGTTTACTTCCGCATTTATTGGGAAAATATTCGTAAAATCCGGAAGTCGAATATCGATTAATGAGTACACAGTTAAGGACATTCAAAATGTTTCATTGAAACAATTACAACATTTTGTGATTCGTTCTTAGATAATTGATTGTCTTATCACTCATGAACTACGTCCATTAAAGTCCAGTTCACTACCCTTAAATCCAGATTATGAACCGAACTTATGCAACGTTCTTCAGTCATTCAACAGACACAACACTTAGTTGAATAACTGTTCAAGAAGTGTTCAAATTCAGTCTTAGCAACCTAATCCATTTTTATCCCCTCAATTGAAAATCTGCAAAAATTAATTCCACTTTAATAAAATCATTCAACATCTTATATAAGACTTCGTAATGAGTTTGAACAATGTTTTGTATCCTTGATTTGATTTCAAGGATAAACTTCTCATCAGGAGTTGAAGTCAATCGAATTATGACAGATTAATTTACTAAGTCCCACAGGATTAACATTTTATTTACGTTTGAAAAGGGATTATACTTTCATCCTTCGCTCAAATGCATGTAGCCCGAAGACTTAAGTCACTTAAATAAGGACCTTAAATCGGGCATAAAGCTCGGGAAACATTTCGGTGGCGTTATAATATATGCACACAATTTACTATACATATTTATATTTTAAACATTATTTTCTGGGAAGCTTATTGAATGTTTATCTACTTGAAATTGGACGTTTAAAGTTATCGCATCGTAATCTCATTGTACAAAATAGATTTCGTTAATAAACAACGCATAACATACAATGTCGTTTACTACTATTTTTCAAGGATTATGCAAACCATTTTTTGTTAAAGTTCTGCGCGGATTTTGATCGTTAAATCTCAAAGCACCCTAGAGCAATGAAGGAAAATAAATTTTGTAAAGCTTCATGATCAAATCAATGCACAGTTTACCTGTAATAACGGTATGTTTTCAGAAGGGTTGACTTTCAACATTTTTCACGGTCGCGCATATTTGTATCTCATTATATGGACAAAAATATCGCGAGCTTGCCTTCATGAAAGTGTAGAGTTGTCGCAACCGTAAGATGTTAATCCTGCACTCCAAAACTTACAGCTTTCACACCCCTCTCCTGTCAGGCCCGCATTGGCTAAATGTTTCGTTTTCAGACTTCCACCTTCCGTTAAAAAGCAGCACTATCGATCGACTTCTCATCAACTACAATTAAACCTAAGCGACAGAATTCCCTCAGAAGTGATGCACTTGTGCAATTAAAAACCTTCGTATATTTTCCTCCTCTCAACACCCCTTAATATTCCATCATGTATTAATTTGCTGGAAGTTTTCATATGGTAGACGTGCGTGCTCCAGCATCCTCCAGCCACACTTGTATTTATTACTTTTGACGCCGTACAAACAGAGTCCTTAATTGAAGCACGACCAGCTGCTGACTACACATGCCTATTCACCTGACGGTAGTTTATCTTGTTGCTAAAAGGCACCTTGTACTCCCAGGTGTACATTGACTTCCTGATTAATGGCTTCTTTTATTTATGGGAAAAAATATTCTGGGATGAATTAGAAATATTGTGGTTTATATTTTTTGAGCCAGTGATCTTTTGATATAGTATTATACTTTTTAAGGAAGGAAACTGCATTAAAATTGTCTATTGTGGCGCTTTCTATATACATAGTTGTTCCTTTTCTGCAATATTTTAACTTTCAAAATTCCATCAATGGTTAATCGATGTAAGAGAAAAGTACTAAAACTTCCCACTACAACAGCAACAGCCGAAAGCAATTTGTTAAGTTCTCACCGAACCGATACTAATAAAACATTTAATCAATTATGGAAAATCAATAATGTGTCCACGTTGTTGGTACTAATTGAATTTATGTGAAATAAATTAACAACATTCGACACGATTATTTACCTTTCTCAGAATCAAGGGATGAAAAATAATAAATTTTTAATTTACAATTAATTGTCCTTTTTGGTTTTGACCTGGCCGGAAGAATTTATACAAATCTGACAATGTTACTTTACTTTTTTGCATGTTCAAATAGCACTTCAGTAATCATCCCTTTCTGTGCAAGAACGCAAACATTCAATTCCTTATTTTCAAAGAAACGATTAGGGAAGATGAACACCGAAATGAGGTAATTTTAACTCGACGTGGTACCTAAAAAACACATTCCAAATGTGGGCTAATTACAATCAGGAATAGTTTAAATACAGTTCTTGCTTCCAATCTTGCCTTCCGAGGTTGAAAGGATTAAATTCATCCTTGTTGTTGATTTTAATTTATTTTTAGACTTTAGTTAATGCTCCAGTTGTACAAGAAGTGTCGACATTAAAAGATTAACATCGCCATTCCTGGTAAATAACAGACTCGGCTGCAGCCATTATTGAATCGCCTTTTATTGTATCAAGGAGGAATATTTCCAACTGGAGACCTATTCAAGTTGCAATTAATTACAAACCACCCGCCCTAATTAATAGCGGGAGGGGATAATTTCCAAATAAGGGCGCCGGAGGCTCACAATAGCATCAATAGCAGGCTCCAATCTGACTGCCGCAGATCTCGGTATTTAATAAAGGAGCAGTTTATTAACCTGTAAAGTTCCCTCCTTTACACTCACTGAAGACCTTATTGTTAGACTTGGAGAAGATCCGATGATTTTCGAAGTCATATTTTTTTTAATATCTATTAACTTCAGTGCACGGAAAAATTTAATCTAAGCAAGAAGTTACTATCAATTTAAAAACAAAATCAGACTTTTGAATATGAGGTAATTAAAAATATAAAAGTATCTTCTTAAGATTCATTTAATGAATTTTATGATGGATTGAGCAATCATGCCAATGTTTTGTCAATCAATCACACGAATCAAATATAAAAATAGCTCAATCGAAATCCATTAAACGTCAAAAACTCGAAATTACGTACTAATATAGAAGTCCTGGAAAGGATGATGTCTAACAAGCCATTTTTTTATCCCAGCGAACTAATTCATTTACAAAGATTTATCTGAGAAAAAAGTCTACTTTTTTCTTGTAAACTTCGTTGATCTATAATTGTCTGCCATTAAAAATCCCAAAGGAGTTGGAATTGTTTTCCTTCGTTGAAACTTCTTGGCTCAGTGATTCCAGGGCCTTTTCCTATCCCTCCATCCCGTTTCCTTGGAAATCGCCCCAATTTCTGGGAAATCCGCCAAAAAGTAATTTTTATTAAAATAAATTCTTTAATTTAGTTCAGATCCAGAAGCAGATAAAGATGTTCAAGGAAAGAAATATTCCAAAGTTCGGATGCATTTGGATGAACAAATTGTGAAAATGCAAATAGAGTAATCGCAAAAGTGCATAACTACGGAAGCTTTTCTACTCTACACTTGACTTTTATAATGCAAAAAAATGTGTAATTTCTCCAAGGTTTTTGTCGTTTGCACTTATATATTATTTAGTTTAATTACCCGTGATCATTTTTATTTTACTATGGCATATTTTCACGCTGTGGCATAATCGGGTCGGCGACATCACGTCAGCATCGATTTGGATTTTCGCCGAAGAAAGAAATACAGCTGCTCCCACATTCGGTGCACTCATTACAGATGCACTCGGCATTGGTCTATCGGTGGTTTTTCCATTTCCGCACGTGATTGGTAGCAAAATGCTCGTCCCGAAACTGAAATTTAGATTTCACTGCAATGAGCTGAATCCCCAGATGCAGTTGCAATCTCATTAATTCCACGACTGATTTTTCGTAAATTAAAATTTTATTGCGCAATTGCAGTACGCGAAATTTGTTGCAACAATGGGTCTCGAAGGTAATTAGATTTCTGGAAGGTATTGAAATAACCGCAATTGCTACAGCTATGATTATTTGAGGCACTTGATTGCCACTGCATTTAGACCACTAGGCACTAAGATCTGCATAGCAACAAAACAAAGCAATTTGCATGTACAGAAAATTGCAATCGCGTTTTCCTGAATATTCATTGAAAACAATATTGACTCGTTATTATAATGTGTTTTTATAACAATCGGAAAAATATTGCTTTCAGCAATTTAGCGAAAGTAATTGAGTAAGTAAAATGATATCAGTAACAGTAAGTACGGTAATTTATAATTTAAAATGACTTTTATTGAGGTTTTAACTGGCGAAGTAAACAATGATGCAACATATTATGTACAATGCATTTTATCCTTTCTTTTGAACTTAATACAACACACTTGCGTTGAAGGTTAAGGACAATTTTCCTCTTCCAAGCAATTAAAAAATGAAATTACTTCGGGCAGATTTTCAAAAAGAATGAAAAACTTGGCTTGGAATGTTTGAAGAACTCATTTTAAAAGTAAACAAATGCTTTTACTATATAACTCAATGTACTTGAAAAATGAATTTTTCTGTTGAAAACTCTTTAACCGATTATTTCGCTAATAAATCTAACACTTGATCAATTCAAGTCTTAACACGACGACGCGACGTCACTGCATTCCTGATCATTCGCACAACATACAATTATACCGACGTAAATGAAGCTAAATAATATTAAAAAGAACATTGTACACACATTTTATCCCTGCCTGAAGGGAATTCAAAATAAGGGCACAAAAACCTGGAAACGAAGTTAAATTTCAAACTTCGAGAGCAAATTGTTTTCCGAGATATTTTCCAGAAATTCAATTTGCTTTTGAGTTACGTGAAAATGAAAAAAATATTTTGATGTTACGAAGAAATACATTGAAATAAGTACATTTCTGTATATATTGACAAAATACATAAATTTTAGTGATTGTAAAAACAAAGTTTAAAGGGTGAGAGGGACCGTTGCGTGTCAATCAAAATAGCTTTCGATATATTATGCTGCGATGTAGAACGTCCGAAAATTCTTTGATTTACAGACTTCGAGCCACAACATTCAAAGGAAAGTGTTTAGGTTCAACTTGTAGCCAAGAACTTTCACCAATCAAATTCCCAGTTAACGACATCCTCAAGGTGAAGGTCAACTTATGATATCCGAACTGTTTCTCATTACACTGATTTTTCCCCGGTTTTTGCGTGTTACGATTCTAGTGTAATTAGTAAACTTCGTCCTTATCCGGAAAACACCGGAATGTATAGAGTTTAAGTATTAAATTACAGAATTAAAATAGAATTCGTTGCTCACAAATCAATAAAAAAAATGTTTTTACATTGGATTTGTTATGAAAGCCTGAAAAAGTAAAAGCGCTTATTTTATAACAAGCGAAATAGCCACAATAGGCAAAAAAGAGTTAAGAAATGTCTTGTTTTTGTAACAAGTATCTATAGGTACAAAATAACAGTTTATTTAGAACCTCTTTTTGATTTTCAGTTAAAATTCGAGTTCATAAACAATTTACAACCTTACGTAAAATAATCGCTATGCGCTTCAATACAAAAAAAAACCACCCTTCCATCCTCTCGTTATGATATTAATGGAACTCGATTCGATTTTCAATTCATTCTCTTTTTAATTATTACACAACAATTAAAATGTTTTCATTCGATTGAGATTTCCTTAAGGCGTAGAAAAGCGAATTCAAAAGCTCAAATCCTTAAAATATTAGCGATGAAATTTAAAGAACAAAATTGTAACAAAAGAATCTGTGAGTGGAAAGTTTTTATTCGTGAAATTTTGCACTGATATCACTTTGCGGTAGGGGGTGACTCATTTGCAGACATATTTGTAAATAATTTGAAATGTTTGATTACCTTAAACATTTTGTGTTTACTTTTCATCGGGTTTTTTGTCGCCGATTCTTAAGCTAACACCATTTCTTAGTAATGTGCCGAAAAATTTGTTGCGTGGGAGCGAACTTTTTAGGGCTGTAGCAAAACACTTTGGCTTTTTTATTAGTCATTTTTATTGAAGTGAGTTAATCGATATTGAAATTAGCATAATTCTTTGGCAATTTTATAACACATCTGCTGAAGTCGTCATTTTATCACTCAAACGTGTTATTTACAGAATTATTTTGAAAAATACGTAACATATTTCATTTTGGAAATATGTACAATGCACATACAAATTATTTTGCAATTCCATGTTACATTATGCAGTTCACATTTATCAGCTTATTTAATGCTTGATTACTATAGTTGCTATGTTTAGAATTATTTAAGATTCATCGTATCTACACATTTCATCAATAAATTAAATATAGGGCGTTGCAAACGTTAGAAATTATTATTTCATTAATTCGTTATAGGTAAATAAATTACGATGTCGACGATGTGTTAAGTTCTAAAAAAAATTGAAAGGGCTTGCGAGGATATGGTTTAAGTAGGTCAGCGAAATAACATCGGACCCGGACAAAGTGCATTCAAATTTCAAATTGCAGCAAAGTAGCATAAACTTTTTTATTACCGGATGCTAAAATTTGACTCGGGCTCGGAAAAACTGCAATGGATTTTCTAGACACTCGGATCTATAATAAATATTTAATTTCCGGTGTTCTTCATAAACTAGAACTTATATAAAAAATTTAGAGGAAATTTAGAATTGAAATTTTGTTTACAATTTTCTCCATGTTCTTTTTACTGTTAACGTTCTTTTCTGGTGATTCCGCCATTAACGCTTATTGGTTTTATTTAATAATATTTGGCAAGAGGGTGTAACATTCTATTGAATTTTTATAATATTTTGCGTAAAAAGGGCAATGACTAAACTGACAGAATTGTCGATAGAAAATTCTTACTAATAACAAATGAAATTCGAAAATGTATGTTTTCATTCGAAACACTTCTTTAAAAAATGCAAAGTCCATTTTAAAGTATGCTGCTGATATACGTGCCGATTTATACATACACATCGATTTCTTGGTTTAACATATCGGTTGATACATCAAAAACAATTCCCTTATCGATATTTCTTCATCGAGGAGTCTATTAGATCGCTACATACTGATATTCACTGCACCGCGTATTGTCAATAAAAATGTTAACATACAAATCTTTCGCAAAGGATCATCGTAAACAACGCGCAAATGGCCATTGGAGGCGGCGTGTTTGATCATGTGCTACATCCCGAATTTCCATATAAATGAGGATGCAAACGATGAATAAAATTCCCGGGCTCCAGTCCAATTTGCGACCGCACATGTATCATTTTTAAAAATTTAAATTCGAGATTTTTCAGAACAAAATTGATGAAATTTCAGACAATTTGTAAATTGCGTGTTTTCAACCTTTGTTATTACCTACACGTTAAGATTTGTTTAAATCAAAGAACATGATTTCAAAGAAATTCCATCTGCATTTAATTCTCAAAGAAAACCTATAAACATGAAGTTCGTGTGTTGAAACTTGTAAGTATAATTTAAAAATTTTAGTGAAAAATAAATCAAGATGTTGAGGAAATGTTTTCATCTCCAGAAATGTTTTCAGGCATCGGTGGTTCAGTGGTAGAATGCTCGCCTGCCACGCGGGCGGCCCGGGTTCGATTCCCGGCCGATGCAAGACTTTGCTTTTACTTTTTGTAAGACTTATCAATTCCCAGAAAAATGCAAGAAGTTACGGATGGGAGTGGTTTGATCATTTTGTTAGTCATTCTCTGGAGTGCTAAATTTTTATGACGTCTTTTTATCGTTGTTCGCTGATAAAAATAAAATATTAGGAAATTTTTGCCGATGCGATAATTTCTATAAACAAAATCATAGCGCATAAATTTAAAGTCATTTCCAAATTTAAAGGAATTGTTTAATCAAAAACTTTCGACTTTTATAGCATTGATAAATGAATCAATTGAAGTTGAAAAATTTATTGGAAAAGCTTCCGTAATATTATTTTGGAAAACTCATTTTTGTTGAATCCAGTAATCACGCATTTGGTTGAATTCAATTTATTTATAACGAGCATCGGTGGTTCAGTGGTAGAATGCTCGCCTGCCACGCGGGCGGCCCGGGTTCGATTCCCGGCCGATGCAAGGTTTTACCTTTACTTTTTGAACTTTTTATATATTTTTATATTTTAAATACATTTTATATTTTATAAAACGCCTTGTTAGTTATTGACAAATGATATTTTAAACATTCTACACAATATAAATTTTAAGTTCAATGAAATATCACTTGTTATTGTTCTGAATTATTACCATATTTTTCGTAAATACTAAATATAAACACAAATTGCAAAATTTGCCAAAGACTGAACCTACTCAGCCGCAAACTTGAGCTCATACGTTGTTGTCAGGTGCATTTCGAAATGAATAATTCTCTTCCAACCAAATACGGATTTGAGATTCAATTTCAGCAAATAGGAAAGCTCTGGGTTTTGGATTTGAATGTACTATCAAATCAATCAATTCATGCTAAAGTGATTTTAACCCTTTGCTGCTTTCATTCAGGTGGATGCGAAGTGCAACTGAATGTAGCTGATTTTAGCTGGTTCAATACTTTTGATACTATTTAATTTAGTTTGAACCAATAAAATACGTTGAAAGAAGTTTTCATGACGAAATCGATGAAAGCCTAAATCCTTACTCGATGTTATAAATACGAGCCCGAAAAACGATTTTATTGATTGGCTTTCACGGCGTAAAAATATATGGAAATGAACAAAAGATACTTTTTATGCAAGCAGCGAAGAAGGAATTTCGGGAATCATCCTTACTAATCAATAAAGTAAACGTGACAGTTTTACCCCTGTGCCACTTATACAAATCACAAATCAAAGTCCACTACAACTTTTTGATCGATAACATCGAAATTGCTCTGTTTTGTGGTCGTTGCATAAATACAAAGCGTAAACGAGTTCCTCATACACGGCTTTAAAGGAAAAATAGTAAAGATTTTAAATACATAATTCTCCTTAATGATATAAGAATATCAATGAGTGAACCGAGTAACCCATAAAATGTAAAGTTATGTTGATTGATATTGAACTTCAATTATATAAACACTTTTTGACTTTAAACAATCAACAAATTTCTCTCTCAATTACTTTGATCTCGAGGATAAAATTCTGAAAATCCTTGCGAAACAACTCATTAAAGCAAATTCCGGAAAATGGCGTTTTCTCGCCTCAATATTCTGGATGCAAATCCGATAATGGATTTTCTACACAGAGGAAATTTGAAATCACTTCTTGGAAGATAATTTAATGCAGAAAGTTTTCTTCAATTATTTGTAGATCTGGCTTCTGATCCCGGTCGGACTAAGCACCGCAGAAGTGTCGGCACTAATTTCAAAGGACGATGCTCTTCTGATTAATTTATTCTCTGACGCTCCTTTACGATTAGTTTCCTACAAAAATTCCTAGAATCGTAATTAAAATGAACTGAAAATTCCCGAACGAGTAAAACTTTTTGACTTCTATCACATAAATTAGATGAGTTACGTCATTTCTTTGGCGTTGCCTCCAAAGTAATAACATGTAATAACAAAATTTGGTTTTTTAACTTGACTTTGTTCTTTGTTAAGTTTCTTCTAGAAGATTAACTGAATATCATCTGCAGAACATTTTGGGCGGGTATAAATGAATTGCCAACGTAAAAATCGTAACTAACTTTTGCATGTTTTTCATGTGTTGAGTAGTCGAGCGTGCACCGAGGAAACTCAACCGCTTTAACTGGCAAACTTTTACACCTCCGCACTTAAAACTTTCTCAATTTCCTAAAAAAAAACATCTTTTCTCAACTTTTCAGATACGTTCCAACAAGATTGTGGGGCTTCAGTGGCCATGTGCAGACGGTCATCCACAGCATTGTCGGCAGGGTGAAGTGCCCTTGGCCGCTGGGCGAACGAGTGTATCTGTCTCTCCGAGATGGGTCAACACTAACTTACGACTTATATCAGCCGCTCAACCAACACGAAGGTACGTTCTCGTAAATTGCTTCAAGGAAAATGAGTTTCTCGGAAAATGGTATCACCTTTCCAACAATGTCGACTTCCCACCTTCCCAACTCCCGCCTCGAGCAACAACAATTTCTACAAATTTTAATCAAGTTTATTTGCTCCATTCGATTCTTTAAAAATATATTAAACATACATCATAATATAAATAAACTTGTTCATGGGACTCAATCTGAATGGCTCTCATCAAATTACATATTATTAAATTACCCAAAATGACTGTCAGCGCCATTTCATCATGAAATCATCGAAGCGATCAATACTAAAGTCATTTCAAATGACAGTTATAATTGTATTTTATTGACTGAACTTCAAAGTAAAAGGACAAGTGTGTGACATTATCACGCTCATTATCATAATTAAGCTCTAGACGATACAACCCTCTGATGCGAATGCCTTGTCTGCAAAGCACTTACTATAACTGCGCCGTTAAAACTGACAGCAATTGCATAATTTTATCATTTTGAGATATTTTTTGTTGAAGTGCACATTTGAAACAAATAAAATTCCAGAAAGTTCCAAAATAACTTTGAATTATGCAAAGTACATTTCCCCTACTTTTAATATTTTTGCAAAACAAGAAAGAGTTTCTAAACGGTGCATTTATTTCATAAGTTTTCTCAAACTTGTCAAAGAATTTTAATCATAAAAAACATGTAACTTTTTAAGTCGCAAGGAATCGTTCTTTAATGTGTAGGGCTCTTTAAATTGATTTTAACGGATAAAAGTTTTTTATCACAATTTCTTTCTTAATTTTCCTGAACTTTTTAAATCGTAAATTTTGTTGAGCTTTTTGAATTATTTAAAACAACGGCAATTAAAAGTATCTTAAATGAAAAATAAGTTTAAAATTTTTGTGGATCGGCTAGTTTAAAATATGTTTGGCTATTTTTAAATTTCATCGATCTGTATTAATTGTTGATTGCTTTTTAACAACTTTTTAAATAAACTGTCTCATTGAACATTATTTTTTTGTGACACTCACATTTTTTCTTTTGCAATATCAAATAAGATTCTGATTCTTTCATAACAGTATGATTCCTGGTTTCAAGCTTGTAATTCACAAACTGAAAAGATTCCTTTTTTTAATAAAATTTGCTCTTTGTTGTAATTTTTTTAGAGCTACTCTGATAAATTGTTTTTTGGCGATTTTCTTGCAGACGACATAACAGTGGCAATGTGTCCAGGAATTGGAAATTCATCCGAGAGTGTCTACATCAGGACCTTTGTCCATTACGCTCAATGTCATGGATACAGGTGCGCTGTTCTCAATCACATTGGCGCGCTTTCTAGTGTACAGGTGACCTCAGCCCGAATATTTACGTATGGTAAGTTTTGAACAAAGCAAAAATGAGCAACTTTAAATCCTGCATTTCCTAAAATTTAAGGACACACTGGCGATTTTTCGGCATTGATTGACAGCTTAGTAAAGAAATATCCGTCCAGCAATATAGTAGCTGTTGGTTTTAGTTTAGGTGGTAATTTAGTCACTAAGTACATGGGTGAGAATGTCAAGAGACCGGCGAATCTGATTGGGGCTGTGTCTATCTGCCAAGGATACAATGCCGTCGAGTAAGTATTTTGATGAAAATTTAATGGAACTGGGAGGGAAATTCAATAAAATTGTGAATATTTTTAGGGGAACTAAATCACTGTTGAACTGGCAGAATTTCCGACGCTTCTATTTGTACGTGATGACAGAAAACGTGAAGAATTTAATTATGAAACACAGGCATATCTTGTTGTCGGAAGAGGTTAAAACGAGGTGCAACCTAAACGAACGGGACATTGTCGCAGCTGCTACTCTGCCAGAATTGGACGAAGCCTACACGAGGAGACTTCACAATTTCAAATCAGTGGCGGATTTGTACACGTGGAGCTCATCGATACACTATTTGGAGGGTATAGAAAAGCCAATGATATTCATCAATGCTAAAGATGACCCTCTGGTGCCTGAGGAGCTTCTAAAACCAATCAGAGACTACTCAGGTTGGAATAATTCTTCACTATAATTTTCCGGTTGCCCAACAATTGACTTTAGACCAGAGTAAACTCGCTTTTTACTCATTCCTCGACTTATTACGCATGAGATAGTTCTATCGTGATTACTTTCCCTTTGCCCCACTTGTAACGTATCCAATTCCATTTTCCAATGTTGGCAACCATCCGAAAACTCCCTTATCAATAAGCACACATTTCCCATCACCCCTTGTCGATAGCGATATCTCCGCAGTGGGAGCTCCAATTCAAAGAGTTAATCTGCCGTTAAACGTGTGGTTGCACAAACTTTCGTGTAAACAAACATATACTCTAGGAAGTTATTAAAAAACGTATTACAGTTGATGAGCGAATGCCCCTCATGCTTTTTTCACAATTTTTACAATGTCACGTGTTTTTTTAGATTTTATATAGAATTAATGACAAATATTTGCACCCTTGGAAAAGTGTAGAAAAAGTACAAATAGCTTTTTTTGAATAAGTTTAATAAAATGACATAATTTTGTATTTGTTCTTCGCAGATTATTTCTTTTTTTGTTGAAAACATCCGGAATGTTACCATTTAGATTTCAGTAATTGTTTCTGATTCATTTTCATGCTATTATGAATATTTTTTCGTGGTAGCTTTTCATTTATTTTGGCAAGTAATGAAATGTTTCACACTATATACTTACTTATACTAAAATTATCAATTCGAATGTTTTGCTAATGTTTTCCGGAATTTAATAATTTGACGTGATTTTTCAATACATGAGAAAAACATTAAAAAATAAGGGTTGATGGAAAATGGAGATTTTTAATATATTTTTTTTGAAATTGGTTTTTTCCCATTTCAAATTTAATTGAATCAAAAGTAAATAAATCATTTTATCTATTTCAGCAACACGATCCAAAGTCGCGTACATTGAACTTGCCCATGGCGGGCATCTGGGATTCTACGAGGGTGGTTTAATCTACCCCAACCCGGTGACGTGGTTGGATCGGGCATTGGTGGCTCTAGTTGGTGCTATTGTGCTGAGTCACACCGATCAAGCTCACAATCAGAAGCAAGCATCCTTGACAATTTGAATTTAAACTTTTGCAAACAAAATTCTAAGAAACTCATGTTCAAAGTTTCATTAGTCAAAAACACAACAGTGGAACTAGAAAAAATATTTTTTATAGAGTGGAACTGACAAACAACATATTCCAAATTGCGCTCAAAATAAATATTTTTTCATAAAAATCAATATAGGAAAAAGCAAAAATCATATTTGTATAAAAAAAAATTGTCACTCTTAGGATTATTGATTGTGAATAAGTTTAATCAAAACAATTTCATAATTCATTCCCAATTAATATAATATAGATGGACGAAAAATAATTTTGTTTTCACCGAAACGTTTTAATATGCCATTTTTTACAGTATAAAAAGTTATAATTATTCTACAGGGAGCTGTGAACAATTTTTATTCCAGTACGTGTTTCTTTTTTATAACTAAAATAGAAATATTTGTTGTTGTTATTTGTCTGAGAAAGAAATCGAAGCAGAGTTTATATTGAACGGTGAAGTTGAGCGTTCATTTGCATCAAAATTCACGAGAATTTGTTAAAATGCAAGTATCCTTACTCTGTATTTTTTTTTACGAACATTTTTGAGTTCTGTATATAAATAGCTGTGTATGTATTTAGTTGCGTGTGTTTCACTGCTTAAATTTGGCATTTTTTGTGCCTGCGCAGTTTTGTATTATATTATATGCAATACAATTTCGAGTTCCTTTAGTAATTATTTTTTTACAAATTTGTTTTGGATATGCAAAAATGTTGAATTACTTAAATTGCTTAAGGTAGTGTTTCTTGTATAAATCAAATTTGTTCTTTTGTTAGGATTGGAACATCTTTGTCATTACTTCATTTTTATTTTTCACTAAAATGAAAAACAAAATACTTATTACCAATGTGATTATATTTCTAACATAAACCAATCACAAATATCTTCACGACATAAAATTTCAAAAATAATATGAGCAAAATAAATAAATTATATTGTAATTTATGTAGAGTGAAACCAAAAACATTGTTATAATTTATTTAAGAAAACAATAGTAATTTATAAAGTAAAACAAAGCATTTGAGTTTTTAACATTTTGCTTATGATTTTACACTATTTTTAAAACAAATCTATAATGCTATATTCCATTAGTTTTCATAAGGATTTTCAAGAATGATTTTGAATTAAACATGTATGTATGTATCATATGTGTAAAGAACTAACTTTTTTATATTTTTGTTTGTTCAATTAAGTTATTTTCAAATAATTTCCGAAAATATGTATTGAATAAATATGTATTTATTATTATACCTTAGGGCTTAGATGTAGGTTATGTTAGCGATTGAAATATGGTACAATAATGCTTTTCAATAATTTTATTTTGTTGTTTAAAATAATTTTCACTTGTACTTGTTCTTTCACAATTTATACTCTATCGTTTTTTCATTTTGTGTCAATGAAAGCATAAAATAATTAAATTTAATACAAAGATACAACTTCTGAAATGCGAAAATTGAAAATTTTTTATACATGCGGCGCTTATATCTCCTTTTGTTTTAAAATCCTCGATTATTTTCATAAAATTTCCACGTCCTTCTGCAACAGATGACACTTCCCAAAGGTGTGTATGTGTGTACCTATGTATCGTATGTGTGTAATTTTTTGTTGCGTAAATCCTAAGAAGATGTAAATTTTGTAAAAGTTGTTTATTGCGATTAATAGTCATTTCACATAAATAACCATTTTAGGAGCAGCCTTTTTACATCCAATGATTGTATTGCACCTCTCTGCTTTTCCTTCTTTAAGTCATACTTCATATTATCTATCATGATTCATGAAGGGTTAAATTTTGAGCACTAATTTGTCATAAGTTTTTTTCTTGTGTTTCATTTATCACATGATTTATTTATTGTTAATATTCTTATGATTTTTTATTAATAAAAATATCTGAAACAAGTGTTCCGACTATTTTATTATTTCAGTTTTTTTACACGAATTATGAGATTAGAATTTGCATAATATCGTGGATTTCAATTCTTTTTCGCTTTAAAAGTTTCGAAAAAGTTTGTAAATTTAGTGTGCATTATACTTTTAGTAAATCGTACAAGAGCAATTAAATATTTGGAGATCGCAGTATAATGTTCACTTATACGATTAATTTTTTGATGGCATTGGTATAATTTACTAAAGATTTTTATACCTTCGGCAGCAAATATCCATCCATATAAATATTACAGAAAATCCAAGCATTCCAATAACAATGAATAATAAAATTTCACCAAAGATTTGAGGCTGAACAACTTACAATCATTCCAATTCGCAGGTTTTCCCAAAACATATTACTATAAATTGTTGTATCAAGATGCTGTTCTACAGCTCTATTAATGTAAAACTGTTAGTTGAAAATCATGTACATATGAGAAAAAATCATACTGTAGTATTTCCATATCTTCGTGTTTTGAACACATTGTACACGATGTGTCTTGAGCTAATGATGTTTTATGTGTGACTGCAAAACGCTCACAGTCACAAAAATGTTTTATAAAATTTATGTATCTATGTAATTATTGTAGAAAGTGCTATTTACACAAAATGTGTAAATTATGAACAAAATTTACAAAAATGAGCAAAGAATTTATAACGCATGCATATTAATTGTTAGTTGTTGAAATATTGGTACATATTGCGAATTGCAGCCAACCCAATTCTACCTGCCTTAGCAGCGGAATTCAATACAAGACATTCAACAATTGAATGAAATGTATATTTTTGTAGCCATAATAAATGTATCAATGATTATATTCCATGTTCTATTTGCACCCAATTTTGGTTTTCTTATATAAACGAAATTAAAAAGGAATATTCCGCTTATAAAAGGAAAACAAAAAAGACAATATGAAAAAATGTAATCTTGTGCATGTTTGTATTTTATTGTAATTTACACAATTTTTATATGCGTTTAACAAATAAATAAAGGCTTATTTTGGAAAAGAATCATTCACCCGTGTTTATTCTAGTCTAGAGTATCAAAACTTAACAGTGACGCGTGTAAAAGTTTGATTACGTTAAACTACCTAACTTAATAGTAACCATGAACGAGGATAGAAAAATTCAGTGGTATCTTGTAATTTTGGTTTTTATTTTTTTAAGGTGAAAAAGGCAAAAGAATTTATTTCATACTATTTAAGTGTTTCTCATTCGAGGAGGCGATTGTGTATGTGCCATCTTTAAACACAATTATAACTACTGTAATGTTATCCACCGAGCCGCGGTAATATGACTGAAGGACCAAACTCTTGGCGCCGTAGAAGGGTTCATGAAGGTGATCCTTTACAAAGGCAACAGCCTCTTCGTTTGAAAATGTATCCCAAAGGCCGTCTGATGCCAATATCAGAAAGCTTGGCCTGTGAATAAACTTTTGGAATAACATCAGTTTACATAAATTCATTTCTTTTACTTGTGATCATTAAGTTCGAATGTTAAAATATCTGGATCAGCGATGACTAGTTTTTTGTCTTTAAGTGGGTAATCCCCGAGAGCTCGCGACGTCGCCAGGATACCTGCAACACGCCACACTCCTCTGAATGCGATAAACCCACCAGCGTCGTGGATCCTTTTCCTTTCACGCACCTGGAATTCAAGTATATAAAAAAATTAAGAAAAGTAGTGATTAGAAAAAATGAAAAATTAATTGAAAAAACAGTGCAAAACATTAAAATTAAAATAGATAGCTCAGTAAAAATGTGTAACTTGAATTGTTACCTTACAAATATTAGAAACGCAAAAATTTGATTTTGAGATTTTGTGTTTTGCATGATTCTGAAGGTCCTCCTGAGCCAGAAAAAATGTTTTTTTAATAAATGTGTGTACAGAGAGCTGCAGCTTAAACTGGTTAACGGATAAAGTTCCAATTTGGTTAGAAGTTGGCAAAAATCTCCAAAATATTTCAACCATTTTTAGATAAATAAAAAATTATACCAGTTATTGCAAAAATAATGAAAAATCGTAATTTTTTCAATAGTCGGACAACCCCAGAGCTTTTGTTCAAAAGTGAAAGTATTGTCGTCTTTTCAAGTCTCGATTTTTTTAAAAAACGAAATATTATTTTCATATTTGCCACTGAATCGCATGTTCTTGATTCAAATATAACATCATTTAAATATATTTATAGCGTATCAATGGCGCACTTTCCCTCACCTTCAAAAGATTCAGTCAAAAAATCTTTGGCTCCTCATAATCTAATATAATATTTTTTACGTGTGTTCTTATCTTAATAAATCTTCGTTTTATTCAACAAAAAATGCCAAGAATTGTTTGCATTTGCTTTGTCATTTTTGCGAAAAAATAATACCAAATAACACACATAAATTTTTTTTAATAGATGAACAATTTAAAAATAGTCAGCGAAGATCATTTAATTTTGAAAAATTGTAGTAAACTTTTGAGAATTCTATCCTCCATTTTCAGGTTACCATTAAAAATTGAAAAATATATTTCTGAAATGGTTACGAACAGTAAACAAAACGCGTGCTACTTATGACCACAAATATAGATTGTACATACATACTTATTTTTCTCAGAAACTTTTTTTTCTTTAGAGATTTTCCCAAACTTTTATGATTCATTAAAACGTGCACTAGATCTTAAGATTTTTCTTTCACGCAACTCATACCTGTTGAGGTTTATGATCAAAAGACAGAGGAATAGCATTGCCCTTGGAATCGCACATCACGCCCCGGGAATCCCCGACATTAGCTACGATCAGCCTACTGCCCTGGACAATTGCAATCAATGCTGTTGTCCCAGCTAGATTTGTCTGTAAAGAGGAAATATTTCAGAATTCAAGATCGCAATATTCACGTGCTCTTGAACGTAAACAAACCGATTTCTTAGCTGCCTCCACCAATTTGTAGTCAGCGGACAACACCTCATCTGTGATCATTTTGCCGAAATTGATGGTTCCGCTTTCGATGTAGCACTTTGCATCAAAAGTGGGGGGCATCCTGTCGTTGCTGTTGCTGCTCACATCGAGGAGATTATCTTTGGTTAAAGGACGAATTAGCGAATTTAGTTTCGATGTGAAAATATCCGTTTGTTTTTGTACATTGTTGCCTTTGGCTGTACAGTCATCAGTTGTGCTGAAAGATAAATAAGATTCTTAAATCGGAACGGAACTGAATACTTTTGAATATAGGCGCGCGAAAATCAACACCTTGTCCCTTGATGAACGACGACATAACTAATCATAAATTTTGTGAAAAATATTTTCTCAACATCCAACAATGCCCGGTTGAGTTTTCCGGGTCATGAACTGTTCACGAAATTTTACCCTGAAGTTATTTATACTACATAAATAAACACAGCATGTTCAAATTAAAAACTGTGTGTGAAGTTCTCAAAATATGCCCACGGCACAAAATAATTAGGTCAACAGCAGAAAACATGTGAATGAATAGAAAGGACATAAAAATTCGATTTGAATCGATCGTATTTACCTGTACGACTTTTTGAAGCTGTCTTTCCTTCTGGCCGGGAACGCCGCAGAATCGTTTTCTCGGTTTTCCTTATTCTCATTTGAATTTGCCTCCTTTTTACTAGGTCTCCTCTTCAAGTACGAACTGTCTAACTCCAGAAATAGTGGATCCTTTAGTAATTTTGTGGTCTCAACTATTTTATTATATAAATTTTGTACAAGAATGTCTTTGGCATAGTCAGCGGCAAATTCTCCTCCGTGCCCATCGAATATCGCGAAAAATGATATGCCTGTGTTGCTGTTTATATTTTCCTCTATGACGAATCTGAAATTGTTTAAATTAAAGTGTTTAAAATAACTTTCAGAAGTCTACGAATGGATAACAATTTTAACGGAAGAAAGTTAACATAATGAATGCAATGTTTAACCAGTTAGAACTCTGCTCTAGCATAAAACAGAACAAATTAAGTTGTGTGATACAAGATCGTAAATTTCTCGCTATTCGCAAGAATTAAAACAACAAATGTTCGGGGAAACCATTAAAAAAATCTTTCAGTTTCTGTCGTTTTTAATGAAAATAATGAAGAGAAAAATTTTTCATAAAACAAAAAATAAAAATTTTATTTATTGATAGAAGCACGGCTGATTGCATTTCAATGTTCGATTGCAGACAGAAAAACACAGTCACATAACACTTGATGCCAGTGGAACGTGAAAGGAATTGTTTTTTCTGTTAATATCAAAGTTGATCTCCTTGAGGAGATGGGCTTGAAGGCATCTTTTCCTTCACTGCACCGCTTTTTTCGAAGTCGTTCAAAGCTTTATTAGCGTTTAAAGAAATCCAGTAGTGCATTTATGTAAAGCTCTGTAAATGGATCATTGAAATTGGGAAATCAGCTTTGAATTTGAAATTCACTTGAAACGAAAAAACTATTATAGTTAAAAATGGAATTACGAAGATAGAATAGTTTAAAATCTATTCTGAAATTTTTTGCTCCTTATTGTCAACATAAAATCAATTATAGTTTTTATTAAAATTGAGTTTTAAATCCGGTACTGAAATTATTAAGATATTCGAAATCTTTCGATACCCGACAGAAAACCATTGTAGGTAATAAACTTAATATAAAATTGCGGGCAAATAATTCAAGGACATTTTCTAGAACAGTACATCGAAAAAAATTTAGTTTAAATTTAAAAATTACTTTGCAAAATATCACTTATTATTGCCCTATGTATTGAATCACAGTTTTGGGTTGTTCAAACGCTCCGGTCGAGGAAAAGTGAGGAACTTCTAATTACAGCTAAATTGTTCTCTACAAGCTTTGAAACTCTGTTTTTACTTTTTTTAAAACTAGCTACAAAAACATGTAACCACGTTGAAGCGATTTAATACCCCTTTAGAAAAACCTTATCTCTGGGTTTCATTAGAATGAAACTTTGTACCTACGTGCACGTTATGCATGCATATTACACTTACATAAGACACGTTAAATCATCTTAAATGTGTCTTATGAAACGCACAAAGTGCAATGCAGAATACTCATTACTATGTTTTGTCATAACAATTGATACAACTCGCTCAGTATTTTTAAAAAGCAAAAAAGTACATCATTTATTAAAACGAACACTCGCCTAAGATCGACAATAATTTTGTTTTCTGAATAAAGATGCACATATTAATAGAAATTGCTTATAATTAAATGCAACAAACTGCAGCTCATGAGCTTCGCAACTAAATGCAGGACATTCGGTGACGTTTTTCGTGATTCAACATTATTCGCCAATCCAACCAAAATTCCGTAAAACTTCTAAAATATTATCAACTGGGGAGGAATATTTTTAAAAAGTGAAAACAAAAGCGAAAATACGTTGTAAACCAGAAACTGTTGAATAAATTAAAAACCTTGGCACGTCGCGCGGCGCAAGAGTTAAAAATAAGTCGCCCGCGCACTCCGAAAGTTGTCCGTAATTAAAAACAACAAAAACTGCGAGGCAATTGCACTTACGAGAGCAATTCATTTTGAAATAGTCGAAAAACATTAACTAGTGGAGGTAATAAAAATATTAGTCTTGCACGATATCCGGAATCAGTGCAACTGCAAAAATCTGTTGAACATTGAAGCGAATTTAGAACTTTTTTAGTGCCGCTTGAGGCGGATTTGTTCAAGCGGTTTGTGTCGGGAATTCTGCCAAGAGAGATATTGAAAATTGGAAAATTATTTCGTCCAGAAAGTGAAATTACTTTGTATTAATTTTTTGAATCGGACCTTGACTTGAAATTGGCGAAGTTGAATTCACTTGCAAATACACTTTTCTGCGAAGTTGACGTGACGACGTTGATGTCAGCGATTCAAGAACTTTTTCTTTTATAATATATTTTGATGACCGCGAATCTTTCGTAGCAGAGAATGTTTTCGGTTTTGTTTTGAGAACACA
The DNA here is from genome assembly GCA_963082835.1 of Leptogaster cylindrica. Taxonomy (NCBI): domain Eukaryota; kingdom Metazoa; phylum Arthropoda; class Insecta; order Diptera; family Asilidae; genus Leptogaster; species Leptogaster cylindrica. The sequence goes on along the minus strand of OY720105.1, from coordinate 18,814,098 downwards.
AAAACGAACATTTTCTGTTTAATTTTGTAGGGGAAATAAGAATGACATGTCTGCCTGAAATACTCATAAGATTACAAATATATGTTTTGTTGAGGACTACATATTATGTTCTGGTTTCTATATTACAAGAAAAAACAACAATAAGGGACAAATAAATCAAAATGCAAGGAAATTTCGAAAATTTATGGATGGAAATAAGCTTGTGACTTCCGGCAAACATTTTTTATATAATAAATTACGAAAAGCCATTAAAGATGATTATTTGATGATGATGATGATTTAAAGATGATGATGATTATAATGACTGTTTGTTTTTAAGCTTAAATGACCGTTTATGAAGATAAATTAATTAATTGTTTTATCATCATTTCTTGTGAGTTGAGTTCGAAAACCTCCTTCTCATGAGAAAAGTATTGCATACAATTAAGTATGTATATTGTATAGGGTATTTCCACAGAAATCGACCCTCGCTACAAAAAAATTAATTTCGTTCTAAGTTGATATTTATAATCTCTGTAGTTCTTCACAAAGAGTCAATTTGAAATTTCAGATCTTCAAGCGATTTTTTAGAAAAAATGAAAAAAATTCAATGCCAGTACAAAACTGCAGAGCAAGCATTATTTCAAAAAAACTCTCGAAAAATTGTTTACTTGAAGGTAAAACAGTTCTTTATGTCAATATCGAATGTTATATTTATTCATAAAAGCCAACATTTCAAAGGAAATCATCTGTTTACTTGAATGCTTCCGATATACTTTATTGAAAATTACCCATTATCGAATTACATACTAAAAGAGATGTGTGAGTGTCACAACCGTAACAATGGAAATACCCTATATATTATAATAAATGAAATATTATAATAAATTGGGAAAAAAATACTTATTAGTAGTACATTTGCATAAATCTTAAAATGAGTGAATTCATACTTTCGTTATTTTTTTTATGAGTTTTTAGTTGATGTTACAAAATGAGGAGTACATTTCCAAAGCACTCGTCTTTCATGTAAAAATGGCTCAGTTCACCCCATCGTACGCAACGCTTTTGTAAGAAATTCCCCACATCAGATTATCATGCAATTGCCATTGGAATGGTTTATAAACATCGAAGCACATTTACTTCCGGCGATGGAATGTGAATATTATGTATATTGTATAAACTATCATGTCGTGAATGGCTCAGCAAGATCTCTTAATGCGAATATAAGAGCGGGTTCCCCCTCTTCTGGGTGAAACAAGTGTCCACGCATGTTAAAATAATTCACTCTGAAAGGGTTATGACTCTTATAGAGTCATCAAACATTCGGGTGTTATTCTAGGGCAGGATGAGATGAGTTCGGTAATATGACCCGCAAAATTAAGGAAAAAAATTTTTCTGATATTGAAACGAAGTTCCACTTTTCCAAGATTTTATAAACATATTCAGTGAATAGAAATATGCGAGAGAAGCAAAGGAAACTGGCGGTGGAAAACTGTTTTTCATTCTTCATAATTCACTTATGGAATCAATACTCGGTCGCCAGCTTTACTCGAAATGTCTGAATGCAGTTGCAATTGGACTGAAGAAATATTTTTACGTAAAAACCGAAAATCTAGTGGCAACTGCTGGCGAACGATTCAAACGATTTTGGCACTGTTTCCAGAATTTCGAAATCGATTCGTTGGAAATGGGATTAAGTATTAAAATGTTTAAATTTGAAAACTCCTAACGCCATCTTCCAAATCCCTGCATCATTTTGGTTGATAAGAGAACAACATTTGCAAAACAGAGGATATTTATTTACTGGTTATCGAACTTTCGCTTTGTTCTGTGCAAATTTTCTTATCAACTTAAAACTGAAAACATGAGATTTAACCCATTAAGAAGAGTTGAGTAAAACGATTCCGCTGTATAATTCGGACGACCATGCAATTAGCAGATAGCGACTTTTAAGGCCTTCAAATGGCATACTCTGAAACTGAATTATTCTGTTTCTGATAATTAATTCGCGGAAAATTTAGTTTTCAAAATAAATAAAGGGTATAATGGAAGAAGATAAGTGAAAAATGCATCCGCGAATGAAACACTTTAAAAGTTTTACAATACTGCAAAATAAATACAGAACTTTTCTTGCTTCTCAGCAAAATAAGATTTTCCTCCGTTTTTCTAAAATCAAATTTTTTGAAGATGACGAGAGAGATAAAATTCGAATTGAATTTTAAAAATGCGAGCCAAGGTTGAACTGAAAATGTGATCCGCAAATGCCAGAATACTTGACGACAAAATTAATTTTCCCTCGTGCAATTATTTTTCACGTGAATTTGGCACGCCCGCCGCGCGGTTCGTGAAGGAATATTTTGCATTGCAATTTTGGGAAAGCATAAAGTGAATGAGTGAAAAATTTCTAATTTCGCATTTGTTTCCATTTCACCTGCAATGGAAATAATCTATTTCGACGTAGAAAAAACTAATTTTCGTTTCCTCACTACTGAGGAAAATTAAAAAAAAAAATCTGTTTATGTAAAACAAAAGCATAGAACTGGTCTATTTCTGTTCGCTGCACTCGGATGCGGTTCATTAGCTCTCGCCGCGGTGCATGCAGTAAAATCAAGTGCAATCAATGCAAGATCTAGACATTCTTCTTCTGCTTCGCGATACAATTAAAATTGTTTGTTTGCTTTTTGTTTAGCTGGGAGATGAATTTAATTCGTTGGCTGGACTTTGTTTCTGACAGTCTTCACCCGGGAACATTGTTTAGTTTCCGCAGGCGTTGCATCCCCTCCCCCTCCAACCGTCACATTTAAAGACTACTAAACCCTTTGACATTTAGAATTGCTTTAAGTTTTCGTTTGGTTTATATTGTGTTAACGGAAATTTATATGAATTTAAAAGAGAACAACTATTTTCAGCATTTTGTTTATGCTAAAAGCTTTTGCGATGAAATTTGCATTTCTAATTCGAATATTAATATTCTTATAAACATTTGAATTGAGTCATAATGTTGCCAAACCACTACACACTCGGTGTGAAAATAATTTACAAAATGTATTTATGAACAAATTAATAAGTTTCTTCGTTTGATATAGGTACATTCAAAAACACATTTTTTAAACACATTAAACTACATGAGGATAGTTTTTTCGCAGTTTAAAAATCAACTGATTGATGGAAGAACATTTTTATCTGATATAAAATATAAGCCTGAATAAGTCTACTTTTTTATAATTATTTTTTATTTTAGTTAATGATTCTCTTAACGATCCAAAAATAAATAATTCCCTTTTACATTTTCAATTTACAGTATTAGTATTAGTATTAGTATTTTCTTGGATTAATTTTTGTTAATTTTCAAAATGAAATGGAAAATAAGAAGATTATCAAAACTTCTCCCTGCCGCTCTAAAAATCGTAAATGATTCCCAAAACCCTTAAAAAGCATGCAACGTAAACATATGCCGTACGATATACATACAATTAATGCAATCAATAATATCAATTAACGACTGGTTAATATTTTCCGACCGATATTTTCCGAGGATTTTTCTTTTCTTCCATGAATCATTTTCATCGAACTGAAACTGTTTCCGATAAATTTCAAATTAATTTGATTTTGTTTCATTCGTGAATGTGACTCTATTAATAAACGGATCAAGACGGAAAATCAAATAACTTTAATTAATATTATTGAAAAGTTTTGACGGAATTCATTCAGAAACTTCGCGTGGTACTTCAACCGCCTACTTCGTGTAAATGAGGCTGCAGGTTCATACAGCATTAATTTTAGAGGTCGGCGATTATGAGTGATTTTCTAGGAAAGAAATTTAACGCGCTGATTGAGGTGATCTGTTTAATCACGCGCAATTGCACGTCAATATCGGGGAACATTTGCTGTTATTGTAATTTTGGTAAATGTGGACTCAACGATTTGTGGAAGAAAATTAAAACAAGCGTTTTGAGGGAATCGACCAATATCAGACACAGGCAACAATTATTCTTATTGAATACAGCTCCATTAATCTTTGATTAATCACAAAAAGAAAGTCCACGATTTTAAAGTCAAACCTTATCGCAACTCGTTCATCGATCTGAACTCGAAACTAATAGGTACTTGTGATTTGCATTTATCAGCAAAACCAAACTATAAAACAAATTGCATTGAACTTGGAATTTTCAATGACAACAGGAAAATGGTGAAATTTGTACGGCTCAGTTTTATGAAATATTTACAGTGCTTTGATTTTCCGGATGAGTGAAATTTTGCAGAAACATTTAAATATTCACTTTCATTGGAATTTGGCCAAGAAAAATGTAATTAAAATTCACCAGAAGTCCAGAACTCTTTTACGAAATATTCCGTAGTTCAAGAAAATAGAAATTTGCATACGATTGTCGTTTTGCTCTTGGTGTGCGGTGCGACTAACCTTTTCTAAACAAAGTGCCAAGAAGCAAATGCAACACAAACCGACATTGATACATTTTTGTTGCCTGAAAATAACATGGAGAACTTTTTTTGTACAAATTGTATTGAAAAAATTCTGGCTCTACGGTACCAGTAACTGAACAGCATTTTGTTGTTTACAATTACTTACAATGCTTTTCAAAATAAGTTGTGATCAAATCAAACTTGCGGAACACTATAAGTGATAAGAGTGACAATCAGCCGTAACAGCAGACAATCATGATCCAATGTTTCCCTGGCATCATCCGAGGAAAGAGTTGAAGAAATAATGTGATTAATTAAAGCAGTAAAATGAGAAATCGTAGTATAGGTGACATAATAGCAGTTCTCCTTGGTATTAGATTGCAAAACTTCGTGGATTACAACACGTTATTGAGGATTGGCGCTTGACAGGTTAGTGACACCTTCGCGTGCGGTTTTGTTTACAAATCGGGTAGAGCATAAGGCGGAGGGAGAAGGGTTGCATAAGTGGAATAAGCGTCATTAGAAACATTCTTTCTGCAATGTTTATTCATATCGCTTATGGAAGTAGGACCATTAGCGTGTTCCCATCTAAAAGATGGCATCCCCTCCAGTGCCACCCAGGAGATGTTCTTTTCTGGTGGATACGCATTCGATCAAGTACATGTCGCTGGGACAATGTACAACTTCGTTGGTCTATTAAACCCCATTACTTTACATCGGTGTCAACGACTTCCGGAGACCCAATCAATTACGAGCGCAACGTCAGCACATCAGCCGCCGCGGCGTACCCAGCAAAGCAAACACTATGGATAAAATTAGACCGACACCGATTAAGTCATTGGTGCACTCACAAATACTATTAATTGTTGCATAGGGTTAAGTATAAAACTAGATGGCAGGGCCTAATTACCTGTCTTCCATCCTCGGTCGCCTCCCCAGAAGGGCGTAAGCCGCACTCTGCTCCCTGCTCACCTCCCAACTTTGCTGGTCCGCATCCGATCCGTCTAGAAGTTTCAATTTGCTCGCCTTCTGCCGGGTGTAGCCAAGAGTGGTCTGGATTTTACCTAATAAACCCCGGCTCCAGACGTCAACGGCTTGCAAGTACAACAATAAAATGAATATTATTATGCCACAAATTAGCACTTCGGGGCGGAGAAAATAATATCGCAGAAACTTCCAGATATAGGTGAGGGGGGAGTTGATGGATGAGACTCCGAATGCAAATTTCGATAGCAACTTCATATGGGAAACGTAAGTTTGATACAGGACTTTATCCTCTAGTTCGTCATCCATAATTGGATGGGATGATTGGATTGGATGAGACCGACCACTAATTTTGAACTGTCTTCACCGCTACACTCTTCGAAAAATTTATACTGCCACTGCATCTACAACGTTTTTTAGAAGCTGTTTTTGTCGTATTTGGAAATTTCGTAATCTTAAAAACATTTAATTTTCGCGGTTCCTGCGATCTTTTTGTCGCCCGACTTTTCTTCACGCTGGGACTTGACTAAAAAAGCAGTTGAACATCTCACACTGACACTTGACAGTTGAAAATTGCAGAGCTTTACGTGATATTAGGTATATCGAGAACGGAGTGGTGAGTATAAAAAGGTGAAATATTTGAAATTGACATTTTTATAACATCTTATTGCAATTTCTGCTTTTTTAGATAATTTCAGGTTATGTATTTTTGATTTAATATATTTCATAGCAGTTATAAATTTAAACATTGAGACATTCAAGTAATTCTTAACTTTAATTGTCTTTATACGTCCCAAAAAGCAGAAAGAACCAAGTTTCCGTTATTGAAAGAATAAGAAACAATATTTTGTCAACGTTACGTAAATGCACAAAACAATTTTACGAGTTGATATAAACAATCAGCGTAGATTTGCGTTTTTCGTAAATAATGTGCGGAAAGCTTTATGAGGTGCACTTTGAAAATTCATGGGGTGCGCCTAAAAACCGACGGAAACTCGCAACTAGCGCTAGTATTTTTTTGTGGTAACTTTTTCTATTATTTTTTGGCTTTCGAATATAAACAGCAAAATATGTATCAATGAGGAGCAGAAGTTTACTTATGTGCGCCAAAATAAACGAATACGTGCATTGCATAAGCAGCCGAACATCGAAGAAAACGTTGAATCGAAACGCATCTGAGAAATTCTTAAAAAACAGATTCGCGAGATCACGTGGGAGGGCAAAAATAAAGGAATTGACACTGGCATCGAAGCGTTCAGATTGCCAAGTTCTAGTTATTAATAAACAGCGCGAGGAGAGGAGCACGTAAGAGGTCCAGTTACGTTTAAAACAATAGGAAAAGGAAATACCTCCAGAGAAAGATCTCCTGATACCACCGCGCTTCATTATAACTGTCTCACTTGGAGCACACACTGCACATCAGCGCTCGCGTTCGCGGACACTTAGAAATTTGTTTATATTTTTATTTGCTGTTCTTACAACATTTCGCCCGTTGACAGTCTTCGCTTCGGTCGCCAGGCGTTGATGGGAATGCGAGTTTGATTGACTTCCCAGTTTCCATTTGATGATTTGAAAACCGTTCAAAAATGTCGCACTCCGCGTCACTTGTGTCTATTTTCCGAGTACTCAAGTGTATCGATTTGCAGATGATTAGAGCGCGTAAGAAGACTTCACCTACTCGGCAGCGCCTTGCGACATATTATTGTTATGCTTAAACGATCAAGAAATAAATTATAATTAAACAAAATCGTCTTGGCAGAGTGAAGCACTCTCTGTCGTCATCGGCATCAGCACCAGACGAGAGCAGTAATTACGTACTTTGGATCTTATTATTTATTAATAGTCGCCTCGGCATTTTCGAAGATCCGTCAGCCGTGATCAGGCAGGCACAACTCGAGATGAGAGATGTGGCAGTGGGCCGAAGACGCACCTGGCTGCTCATGAGATTTGTTTTTGAGGCTTTGCGAATGGAAATCGACCGAATGAATTCATTCATTGACCACGGAAAACATGGAATACAGTTGAAAAATCCCGGATCACAGAAACTGCCTTCGGCTTCTTGACGATCGATTGCGAAAGTTTTTGAATTACGCGGTCATCAGGTGTTTTCAAGAATATAGGAACGAGTTGACGTAATCGTTTTTGGGAATAGCGAACAAGGCTGTAAATTACTCCGAAATCAGGTTAACCTGCTCTGTCAGCGTCGATACGGCACTCCGGAACTCCCTCCGCTTAAAATTTCAGTTTTTATTGCGTTTTGGTTTTCTCGTAACATCAAATCCATGCCAACACGAAGCTTGCAAACGGCTCATTAATTTGTGCTTTTGATGAGAATAGGTTTTTGGTAATGTAAAGTATTTAAATTTACATGCTTGTATCGAAGTGTGAAAAATAATAATGGTTAATAATTAAGTTGCATACAAAAATTAGAACGATTACAATTACTACGTTTACATGCGGGGTTGATCCGGGCTCAAACCAGGTCCAACTCCATGTAAAATTGTAAACGCGGGTCGAGTTCAAAAATCATCAACCCGGGTTTGAGTCGAAGTCGGAGTTGATAGATTATTTATGTTTCCAGAGTAATTGGCCAAAACTCATTGTTTTGTTCCAAATCAAATTACTTAAAATGTACATAAAATATAAATGGAACTCGATTAAATTGAAAAAATGTTAATAAACAGATCAAATTAGTGCAATAACCTTTGACTACGTTTGGACCCGATTTCGACCCGGAGTGCTCAAAAACGCGGGTTGAGTTCAAAACCTGTTTTCAAGTTTCTGTAAACAAGCGTAGTAATTAATTATTAACTGCAAAAACAAAAATAATTTCATAATTAATTACACCAGATTCATACAATTTGGTAAACAAATCTTTAAAGGGAATCAAAAATACTTGGCACTCAATCGATCAATAACTTGATTCATTCAGCGCAATAGATTCAGCCTTGTGGTTCAGCACTTGGGATTCAGCAATTTCCCCTGATTCCATTTCATTTCCACACTCCACATCATTGCCAGAGTACATTTATTTATTTATTTATTTATTGATTCTCTTATACAAGCTACAAAAAAAAACTTAAAATTAAGCAACAATATATAACAATAAAGAGATAACACTAAAGAAAGATTGTTTACTGTTGAATGTGAGTTTAGTTGAGAGCTTACAACCCACATGGAAACTTTTCTAACTGACATGTAAATTGTAAATTCGAAAACGTAAATTTCTTATAGGAATTTTTCAGGTGCCACAATAAATCACAGAGTTTTAAAAAATCAGTTATTGGAAGGCGTGCAAAATTCTGCTTACAGTGAATTAACAGTGTGAAGTACTAGAACGACTATATTCAGCTATTAAAACGTTCGAAATAGCGCCTCTACCGGTAAACGCGCAAGTAGTCATGGTAGTACAAATTCGCTTACAAAAGTTACATATGTTTTATTTTTGTATTAACGTTTCTGCAGAATGTTTGACAGTTTGATTCGACGCGTCGAATGGATTGGAGCAACTTGTTGTATTCGGGAAGTGATCCAGAAAATCTGATAGGAAAATTAATTACAGTGTGTGCAAAAGTGTGATTGCAGTGATATTCAAGTGATATATAGCATGTGATTGCTAGTGCGTAGTGGGCTCAGACGAAAAAGGACTGCACCAAGGAGGGCCAACAACACCATGACGGAGCGGAAGTTTACGCGGGGCTTAAACAAGCCGGGAATGGCTGCCCAGCTGCGGGAGACGGTGTCTCAAGTAGTGAGAGAGAGCGCTGTTTTGGTAAGCACTAAACATATTTTTGCAACAAATCGCCCTATTTTAAAATTCTGCTCTCCAAATTTTCCAAACATCGAAGATCGAACAACTGGGGAGCAAATCACTCCCACCCGCCCATATAATTAAAAACATGCCTCTACTGGAGCTTTATCAGTTACCAAATAAGAATCTATCTTTCTGATATTTGCCGCTACAAAATTCATCGAAATATTTATGCAGATATTTGGCCAGTAGCCTGCCCGAATTTTGCAGGTATTTAGATCTTGGCCCCGATCCAAGTTTCGCCCAGAATTGCGGAAAATAATGTTTCTCCAAAACACGCCAAATCAGTGGCCCCCCTCCCTCGAAAATGGTCCACAAATTGCAGCGAATTACTTCATTTTCATCGTAATCGCCAGCGACCGATTACATAACTTCCGATAGTTTGGACGACTTTTCGGACTGGAATGTTTTTCGCTGCCAAAGGCCGTCGCCGGGTTCAGCTGTGTTTACATCTCCTCGACCACATATCGACCGGCCTCCACCAAGAAACCTTCCGCGAAATTAATACCCGGACGCTGCCCCCGTGGGTGCATGGTGCAATCGGGCGTGCCCGAGTCTACTTCGGGTTTAGTGATGCAAGTAACTTTATTTTGTTTTGTTTTTATTTATGTTTTCATGTAGCGACACTTACGACCTTCGCCCGCGATCGACACTTCACGAGCAAGCAGCTCGCGGGATCGCGTATTAGTGACCTTGAGTAACAAATCATGAACGTCATCTGGCAGCAATATTCAGTTCAATATTGTCCATTTTAAGTTGTGAACATTCAAAAATTGTGGTTTAGTAAAAAGATCATTTTTTGTAGATTAGATACAAAAGATGTAAGACGATGTCGCATGTTGAAGTTATTGCGCAAATCAAGATCGTGTTGGAGCGCAAGTAACGCAACGTTTCTCGTTAGAAAAATGTAAAAGCTCTAAAAGTTAAAAAAAAAACTATTTTGCAATTCGTGCTGCTTTGGTAACGAGGTAATGTTAATTCTCGTCTTAAACATCAGGAATTCTCAGCAGTTTTTGTTTGACTCTGATTAAAAATGTGTAGAGTTACAAGCTCAGTTTTAATCACCATTAACCAAAACTCTTCGGCGGCAATTAAAATTGTACGCTGCCCAACACAGTTTCTTAGCGGCTGGGTCACTCCAAAAAGCGGTAAATATGAAAGAGTTGAGAAATAGTTGCCGATACTATTTTCCACTCACCAACTTAATATGGTGCGACAGTCTTGATATCTTATAGTTTCCTCCTCAGGGGACGACGTGACGCACGGTCGGCCGAAAATGAAGCTCTCTAATCACAATTAAGAGGTCAAGTTGAGTGCTCTTCTGGAAGACTCACTCCCTTCTGCCTGGTCGAGGTGCAATTAAAGACGATTGGGGCTATTGAGGGGGCTTGAGGTGACTCCGTTAAGTTACCTCTTTTAATCCACATCCATTTGAAGATGTTCATGTCATTCACGGTGTCGAAATAAGAACGAGAGCATTTTGACGGATGATGATGACGAGAGTAAACATTTCGTAGTTTCGAAGTTTCTCTTGCTCGAATTTGGTGGTTTTTCTTTTAGATTTTAGAAGCACATCTCCATCTTCAATGAAGCATCCGCGAATCCTCCGCTCACGCCAATCGAAACCGAAACTCGTAAATCATGATACTGCACCGTTTCCAATAATAATTTAAGGAATGCAAATTAATCTCGTGCACCAATCTTGCAACTGTTGAATTGATCGACAGCCTTGGGAAGGCGCTAGATTGACATGGGTTAGGCATGGAAAACTCAGTGCAAATTAAATAGGTCACGGTCGCTCGCATCCGCGGAAAGTGGAATGCGCCACGGAACCCGCAATTAAAACGCGCCGCCGCCCACTTCTTTGCACTCGCAGTCGCGAAGGTGAAAGTGGACAGAGGCCGGCGCGGTGGTCGCACTTGCACAAAATCTTATCGAAAGCAAAACTGATAGCGACTTCCTTCGCGGGCGCGAAAGCTATCCACAGTTGCCAAAGGTTAGTTTATGCTCAGGCGGCTGCGCAGTGCGCATGGCATTGGCACAATTTCAGTTGCCTTTTGGTCCTTCGTTGGTGATGATGTGTGTGCAAATAGCGTTTGGCATTGGCTGGGGCAAGTGAATCGACGACCAGGAGATTAAATTCACTAATCACTTATATAGTATTTGCGCGGCGGGAATTTCAAATAATTGTAATGACGTGGAAACAGTGCAGGGTTTGCACAATCGGCGAAATCCTTCACGCCAAGTTAGTAGCATCGAATTATATAAAGTAGAGCAAATCGTGTCTCATCTCCCAAATTTTGTAGCGTTGTTATGCACCCACGAGACACTATTGTGCTTTTTCTTTTCTTTAAACGATTTTTTTTTTTAACTTTTATCTTTACTTTTTCGTCACGATTCCTTTCAAGAAAAAATTTGTCGTCTTTGTTTATCATCAAAGTCTCTTGGAGCCTTTCTCCGCTGCACTGAATAAAGAGCATTCATCTGGCGTTGGCCGCGCATACCAGAGCCCGGACGGGAGGACAGACGTGTGGCCGAGTGCAATGCGATGCAACATTCGCAGCAAGCGGCCGAGGAGGTGGTCAATGGGGGGTATCTAATCGCCAATCATCTTGTTATTCATGGGTCGTGGTCTAAGCAAATAAGCTCATTAACCTGAAAACGTTCCAAATTGGTTCTCCTCCGGTTGTTGCCCAACCCATTGGTGGCGATACCAAATCAAATTTCTGCCGAAGGCGGCATGCGATTCCTCACGTGCTTACGTCGCTCCAAAGTACTGATCTACCTCCGCGAGCTCGTCCCGTGACTCGAAGAATGCGAAACGCGTGATTTATTGATTGTGAAAATTGCGGTGGAGGATCAATATTTGTGTTTTCACTGGTTTCGATTTCTAGCCGCAAATCGGTATCACCACCGGCAACCTCTGGTAGAAAGCGACGGCGGCGGTATTTTCTTGACTCACGTACGATTTTGTTGTGGGGTTGAATTCGCATCCGGCCTGTCAACGAAGAGAGGAAGCACCCCATTTCGCGGTCCCAGTGCACCCCGCTGCCACTTGGATCAGTTGCAATTGTTCTGGCGCTTTTGTGGCGTTCGCGCGATGACAGGAAGTTCTTAGAAAATGGCATCACGTAATTGTGGCAGTTACCGCGGCGATAATGAAAATCGTTATACCCACTTAGGACCCCCTGAATGGGGCCCTCCGGGGACGGGGGCAAGAGTCAGTGAAGAGGTGCCAGGACACGAACGTAAACCAATTCAAGTATCATGAGAATTGTACTTTGCAGACATGCACATTGCACATTCTCGCAAAATGCAATGAGCTCCATTTTCGCCATTCATGAATGTCGCGCAGAGTGAAGTTTCCTAACGACGTCGTTTGCTCCGCAGTCATCTAGAAAATGTTTCATTTGATGCGCTGGTGACACTGACAGCCGTGGACTGTGGGGGAGATTTTAATGGCTAAATTTGAAATTCGTTGAGCCCGATAGTAGCGACGCGATGGCAGCAAAACGGGCGCCAGAATTGATAACTAAGGCTGAGAATTCGACGAACTCCTTTTGAAACGTTTACTGGAGTCAAAATGTATCACAAAACGTCCATTTATCAATGTTACATCATTAAGATAAATGCGTCTACGAATTTATTTGGAACAAAATTCTTAAGATAGTGCGTGACAAAAATGTTGAAATCTTACATTTTCGGATTTACAAACACATGTAATCCTTTCTACACTGGTATTATTATGTCATCTGCTTCGGTACAGTGGCCACCATAAATTCACAGAAAACAAGAAAAATATGTCACTTTGACGAAAGTAACAAAACTGAAACAATATTAAACGATGCATTGGGGTTTTGGACGAATTCTGAAGTTGCGTGATTCAAATTGAAAGGATGTGAAATCTGTTTTTGTCATTCCTGCACTTAGCTTCATCGAATTCTGCACACATTGGATATTGACCAAGATCTGTATCGAGAAATCAATCTTTACGTGAGTTTAAAATTCAACATCAAATGTTTTTGGACGTGCCAAAGTTAAACTGCTCTGATAATTATAACTTGTTGTAGGAAGTGCACTTCAACCAATTCAGATTACGTCACGCCAAATCCCGCGAGTATATCAAAATTATGAATAATGAACTTGAATTTATTTATTTTTCAAGAAAGAAACGAAGAAGAAAGGTTGATCTTTAAGTGTAGATGACCTCAAACAAAACAAGTAGACGACCGACGTTCTCACTTAAGGGCATTTGAGTTTGAAGCAAAAACCAAACAAAAAAATCACGGTCAGTTTCAAGTTTCATAATAAATCCCTTTATCTGTTCAAATAGGTGAATGAACAATTCGAAAACTTATCTACCCAATTACGTAAAGCAAATTAATCGGCTTTCGAGTATTTATTGTCAGCGCAAGAAGAATGCGACATTCTAGGCGTATTGATGTCTTCTTATCTTCTTAATTCTTATCACTTCGTTTGCGCGGCAATTCCTAATTCAAATTCCTCGTAAGTAGCTCAACTGGGAAATCTCGTTTGTGTGCACTCGCCAAAATGTAAAAAATAAAAAATGGAAATCATTACACTGCTGCTGACTTTGTGCACGTTGAACTTGTGGTAATCGCCATGGGAAATAAAAATCCGAAATGAACATCTCAGGGGCAAGGAAGGGTTGCACACCGCAAGACGTGAGACGTTCATCTGTTCGCTTTTCTGTTTTCTATAAATCGTATCTGCTAAATTAAACGCCTCACGTGAAATTAATAATAGTGGTGAGGTCATGTTGTTGAAACTCTTCCGATGTTAGAGAAATTGTGAATTGTCTCTGAAATGTGAGGCGTCAAAATAAAAAAACGGATTATCTCGGGGATTTTTTTTGCCACGATTTAATTTAATTTTCTATAATTAGAAAACCGAGGAGCATCAATAAGTAGTGTCGAAAGCTTATATTTAGTCCGCATTTTGCTATGATTAGCACTTTTACTTCCTTGCCTTTAAAATGTTGAATGGATTCGTTGCAGTTCCGACAATTCTGTAATTTTTGTTTAGTTATTGTTAGTGTGACATGCTTCAACACCTTATCGTTTTTGTTATTTTTCTATAATACAAATTCCTACGGAGAATTTCTTTACTTAATTTGCCTTCAAGCAAAATTATCCAACTCGACTCAATTGCTTTGTCCTAATTACATAAATTCCTAAAGTTGCAGCAACCTGCTGAACTTAGCCATTTTCTGATTTAACCTTGCATTAAGGTTCATTGCAGCTCCCTGCAGAGGGTTTGCGAAGTGCTGTCTATTGCGCACAACTCCCACCCACGATTACTACTTCTTAAAGTCCTTCGCAGTTATCACTTTTCCGTTCATTGTTCATGATAGGCAGACATTTAAAGTTTATCCATGAAAGTCTGTCGTATCCTGGAGGGCATGCTTCTGCATAAACGAGAAAGGACAATGACATTTGCACTGGCGAAAAGTAAGCAATGCTTACTGCACTCATTCCGTGTAAGATCCCTTCCCATTCCTCCATCCTGGTACTCCATTAATGAATTGCGTACAACGTCCTTGTGTCTGTGTTCATTATTACCACACAAGCTGTCTTAATTAAACCAGCACGCAGGAATGCAGGATGCTGCAACGTCGTCTGTGGTCCTTGAACTGCATTCTTAATTTCAAATTGTGGATCCTCATTTTACTTAAATGGTAGATGCTGATAAACTCTAATTGACCACAAATCACAATTTCCTAATTGCAGTATTCCCCCTTATAAAATTGTGGGGAGATGGGTAGAATGAATAGTAGGGGAAATTCCTAAAGGGTTTCGTTTCAGACATGGATTTTTAGGAAACAAGTACATGCACAAAAATGTTGTAAGCACCGAAGACATTTTGAATTGTTTGGATGAACATGAATGCCACAGAATAAAAATGTGGAGAGGTTTTAAAAACTGTGTATTGATCCGCCTGGCATTGTTGAACGGGGAGGGTGCTTGAAGAGCTGCGAAGGCTCGTTTTTATTCGAACGATCTATGAAGGACTCTAGAATTACTTCGAATAACTCCAGTCCTCGCTCATTTCCGGGGTGAGGGATCATGAACACCTTTGGCTTTTGGACGAGGGTGAGCTACACGCCAACGACAAGTGGAACAATTCTTGTGAACTCTTTCAAGTTCAGAATTTTAGACTAAGGTGTCCATGTAGAACAGTTAACAACCACCATTCAGAAAGGGTTAAGGCTTCCCAGTGACATTGAGGCCTAATGCTTGCCGACTATTAGAAAATTGCAGTACAGTGAAAACATATCTTCAGTAAATCGTATAATTGCTGTGGTATCTGCATTGCGGGGCTGTATAGGATAGGAAGTGGGGCTGGGGAAGATGTCTCCCCGTTTAACTTGCCCGAGACAAAGCACCATCGCCGGGGATCGCTCCAAGATATGCCACGTTCTTGAACGGGAACAAAATCCTTTTGTGAGCCTTCTTGACACAAATGCGCAGTCAAACAACTTCAAGCCGCCTAATGAATTTGGTGGCATTCTCAAAGGGGTGAAAGCCGTTCTACGGCGCTTTGATAGGGAGCCTCGCGATTCTCGTGCAAATCTCATGAATGTGACATGACATAGCACCCTTCAGTTCGCCGGGAGTAAGGGGTGCGAAACTGGATAAACCGGAAGTAGGCCTGAGCACCCAGAAACCAGGCTTTGTTCCAGTCGCCAGTGCAATCACCCGGGCATCTTTTTTGTCGTCAGTTTATTCAGACCTCTAGAGGAAGTATTATGAAAGACGCCTGCAAAAAGCTTTCATTAATTCTCGCCTTTTCAGTTCACTACCCCATATGGGAGTCCCCCATTAACGGGTGCACCCGACCCGGAGTTCAAGTTGACCGCTGCCTGTATTGGTGGTCCCAAACTGTCCAGAGACTTCAATTAATTATCTTTCGGACTAGAGCAAGTGCGACAAAAAACTGAAACCTTTCAGAGACCCCGCAAGGGGAGAAGATACAAAGTTGGCACATTTGCATGTGGCGGCTGAATTAAAGAGCTCCGGGGAGTTGATCCGGTCCACTGACATTTCATGGAGCCCGCATTTGCTGCACCTAGACGAATAGTTAGCGCCTTTAAAACTTGAATATAATTGCCGTGGGAACTTTAAGGGCGTAAATAGTGCCAGTTTCTCTTGCTGCCGAGTGTGCTCACATAAACCAGCAAATTATTCCTCAATTAGCTGGGAGCACTTCAAGATAATTAGAAATGTGTTAGTTAACAGCGACTTTTACTTCTGTCGAACACTTCAACATTTTGCAATTAACTAGTTCAGAGGAAATCTCCTTCAGTTTTTCCATTGCATGAAAAGTGTGTCTTGCCAGTGGTGAGGAAACCCGACGCACTTCTTTCGTCACCTTTGATTTCATGCAGACACGAGTGCCCATTACGCAATTCCTCGGGAACTTTGAAAATGTCAGACAAGTCGAAGGGGTTAACAATGATGGATTTTTTTTATAAAGCAAAATATTTATTGCTTGGGAATGCGCTAAGTGCGAATGAGTTGTAATTGCTTTAACACGTAATTTGCTAATTGTTTTTTTTTTTTCAGGTATAAATTAGAATTACCCATACCTAAATGTAAAAACTATTTTCAAAAAAGAAAAAGAGAAACTTTAGACAGTAGGAAAATATATGAAAAAGTATAGTTTAGTTTGCTGATTGCTCTATGTAATAAATGTAGACAGGTAATTTTTTTTATCAAATTGAAAAGTAGTATAAACACTATGGTTCTAAAATTTAAAAAAAGTATTTGCATCGGCCGGGAATCGAACCCGGGCCGCCCGCGTGGCAGGCGAGCATTCTACCACTGAACCACCGATGCTCGTTATAATCAAATTGAACCCATCCAAATGTGTGATTTCTGGATTCGAAAATAATAACTTTTCCAAAATAATATTACGTAAGCTTTTCCAATAAATTTTCCAACTTCAATTGATCCATTTATCAATGCGATAAAAGTCGAAAGTTTTTGATTAAACAATTCCTTTGAATTTGGAAATGACTTTAAATTTATGGGCTATGATTTTATTTGTAGAAATTATCGCATCGGCAAAAATTTCCGAATATTTTATGTTTATCAGGGAATAACGATAAAACGACGTCATAAAAATTTCAAAGGAATTCAAGGCGAAGGGTGAAATTCAGCATTCCAGAGAGTGACTAACGAGATGATCAACCCACTCACATCCGTTCCTTCTTGCATTTTGCTGGGAATTGATAAGCCTTGTTCACTCGAACATTTATTGAACTGAAGCCAACTAAATGACCATGTACAACGAACGTGGCGCGATAAGGATTTTTTGCCATCAACCTATGAGTCCTGGTGGCTGCGTGGGTGGTCAAGATGAATAGCATGTAAAACTGCTCACCTGTTCACCACCGACTCGGCGCGGCGTAAACATGAGAATAAAAATATTTTGTTTTTTTTTTTAATCTAAAAATACGAGCACCTATTGGAGTTGTTAAAAACAAGAAAATAGTTTTACGGTTTCGTTTTATCTAAAAATAGGTGCTCAAAAAGTGAATTGTTTTTATCTCGTTATAGCATGTTGTGCCAAAACGAAGTTTGTAAACCTAAAGTTGCTGCAGGAGACTGAACCGCATGTGGAGCGTTGTCGTGCAGAAAAAAAATTTAATACATAAACCTAGCAAAACGTAACGAGCTCACTAGAAACACTTGTTTCCATGAAAATTACTGGAGTCACGTCAGTGTATCTTATTGTTAGAGAGGGTGTTTTGGCGGTCTTTGCCAGTAGACGATAAAAAGACAAATCGGGGCCGCGTACTTCGTACTTAGCATGCTTTTGCAATTATTTTACATCGAAAAAAAATCAACTCAGGTGATTCCATGTTGAAAAACCCCCGCCGCACCTTTCGTCTGATAAGGCAAGATTTGTCCCAAAGGTGTGGATATTTTTAGATGGCAACGTAAAAAAGAGAAAACAAATACAATTTTTAGGGACAGTAAATAGTGTTTTGTTGCTGCTATTTAGAAATGAATAAAAAAAAAAAAAATTGTCGCCCAATGACGTAATAACTCAAATAGAACAACTCCGATAGGGATTGGGAACGTTGTAGCAGTTTTATTGCAACCGCATGCACGCCTTGTGCAATAAATAACGAAAACATAATGAACAGCGAAGGATGCGCACATTTAGGAACTTGTCTCGATGCGAAGGGATCAGAATGGAAGACGAAAAGGGAAAATGGAAACCATTATGGAGCTGGAATTCCTGCACTGAAATAGCCGCCGATAAAATGGCAAAAAGATCATTTCGAACTTCTGGCCGAGTTGTCTTAGCATCTTCTCGCTGTCTTACGAAACTCCCGATGCAGTTTAAACCCCTTCAAGATGTTTTGCTCGCGCTGCATTGTTCCGATTATAATGTTCTGCCGTTTTCCACGCAAACGTTGCGAGACAGAAGCAACACACGTGAATAAACTCTTTCAGGTGTTGATCGTGAATTGGTCAACAACGCTTTGATGTTGGCGAGCGATCTTCATCCTCGTCTGGACGATCTCACCGAAGAGCGCCCGAGGACACGTCGAAATATTGTTGAAGACTTCTTGGAATGCCAACAATGGAATTTTTCTGAATACATATTTCATATTTAAAATACATTTTGATAAGTGCAGAGATGGAAATTGTTGATGAATAGTGCAGGGATTGTGTGCTATTAACAGCAACATTGGCTTTGGAATTTTAATTCCTTTGAGCAAATTGTCAGTGTCATTTTTTATGAACTAAAGCCCGGTCCAGACGCTCAGTTTTGAACAACGATTTGTCTGCGCAGCTTTATGACCGAATGAAATCGTTACGATTTTTAGAGCGTCCACACGGCAACGCCATATCTGCGTATTTCGCTCTGTTTTGTGTGATCTGTGTTCAAAGTTCATGGAAGTCCGCACAGATTCACGGATATCTATGCTCTTTAGCTCAGATATCGTTGCAACTGCGCAGACTTCAAATCGTTGCAGATTTCCAGTCCACACGCAACGAGTTGTCTGCAACGATCTGATCTGCGCAGACAAGTCGTTGTTCAAAACTGAGCGTCTGGACCGGGCTTTAAAACCATAAAAATACATGTTTCCCTCGTTTCCTTTCTGAGAAATTTTCTGACATAACGAAAATATTTCAATTAAATTTCGACCGCCTATTAATATTTTGTTGGATAAAATCGCATAGAAACTTGGAGAAACGTGATGCCAGAAAAATTAATCAACTGTTTTTCCTGTATGAATATGGATGACCAGAATCCAATCAATCAGAAATTGCAGTAAAAGTTTTTTAAAAGAAGTAAAATACATTCACGTTTTCTGAATTGTATAGACAAGACATGATAACAATTTATTGATAAAAAGGTAAAAATATCTTACCAATTTTGTCGTGCTCTGTCAACTTACGTTCAACTCAATTTGTTGATTACACTTTGGTTTTTTGATGATGTAGAATAAACATTTTGAATTCCATTCAATAGTGGCAATAAATTATTACTTTATTGATTAACATTCCGATGCATTCATCTTCTTTATGCCTCCTACATACTTTAACGTGCACCGCAAGAAAATGGTTATCGTAATTGTTTATAACTCTTTCTATTTTCCAATCACGTTCTAGTATAATTTTCTTCAAAAGGGTTCATCGAATCTCTTGACTCGTTTTTTTTATCCTATCGAGCAATGAATAATTACAACAGAGTATTTCTGAATTTCAGTCTCTTAAAACGTAACCCGGAAATAGTTTTTTTTTATGAATTCGAATATTCTGCATAATCATCTTTCAATTTCCAAAAAGCTTTTCAAGGAAGTAATACATGAAATGCATCCGATACAGTAAAATGCATCCTTCTGTTACTGAATGCAGTCGATATCCCGCAGGACAAAGTTGCAGGCAGGTTGGAGAAGTTTTCCTTCGTAATTCGAATGTGCCGAACTTTACCTGCAGGTTCACCTTTGTACTCCCGCATGATTGTCGTTAAAATTTTTTTGGTAAAAAAAAGGAAAAAATACTGCTGTATCCAGGAGAGGAGAGTCCCAAGAGTGTCTATTGTTGTGAAGTTGACATTGTTCGAATATTGAACATTGTACTCAGGGACTTCCTTTGTACAAGTACACAATCCATGAGTGGATTTTTCCGTTTTCATCAGTTCAAGCTCCATTCGGAGTTGGCGTGTGTTGACTGTGAGGACATTAAATCTTAATGCCGGGTGCGGAGAGGATGTGGTTTGGCTAAAAAAAAACAAAACTAGAAAGACACTAGAAGAACAAGCGCCAAAGGTCGCGACAACATTTGGACTCATTTCATTCACCATGTGTGGAGAAAGTACAACTCTACCTGCTCAGGTTACTCAAGCCTTCTTGCGGTTTTTTTCTTCAAATCAGAACCAGTCACTTCTATTGCCGCAGCTTGTCTCCATCTATGTGGCGGGAATTTTAATTTCTAGGCGACATAATTGATCAACAGCGGATCTGACTCACTCTTCGTCTGATGGGAAATTAGGCAAAGAGGTCACCTGCATCTCAGGCCGCAGCAACCAGTGAAAATGATCGTCACGAAACTGATTGCAGTCAGCCAAATGAGGCGGCCGTGGACCATTGAGTGGATAGAAAAGCGAAAAGAACGCGCTAATTACGCCCGCGGTCAGCTGTACGCGGTCGGTCGAAGCCAGTTCGGTGGCGTAAGTGAAATTCCTTGAACGGTAATACAACTCTGACGGAAGACAGTCAGGAGTGGTCAGTTTTGATCGATCCGATCGCGATCGCCACAGGACACACACGTTGCCGTAATCCGAGCGATAGAGCAAGTGATACCGTTGTCGCCTCACCTGGGTTGATCTGGCTGTGTTCCAATCGTAATGTGACCTCTTTCATCAGTGGAATGGACTACTGCAATTCGAATGCTCAGTGAAGTAGGACCAGCGACCGTCAAGGCAAGGGCACCGCGTTTTGATAGATTTGCTGCCGGTCTTGGGGAATCGGATTACACGATCTCAGCACCTTGTGGACCATGTCGCAACTGTCTTTAGCAAAAGACACGTTCGACTGTTCCTGGCTGCCAAGACATTAACATTGTGTAGGAGTCTCTTTATGCAATTGCAACAAAAAACAAAACAAAGAATAGTTTCGTTATGAAATTATGAGTTATGAGTTCGTTTTGTAGAATTCGATGTTTAATTCAAGATCTCGGAACACAAGTGACGTTTTACCTTAAAAGGAGCTGTTGACAATTCGTCACAAAGCGGACGTGGAAGCCTCATTTGCATTTGAAACGCTAAAAGTACTGAAATGCTTCACTGTTAAGAACACCTTTCCCTTGAAGTGCTGTATTGTACAATCAAGGATGTTCTTCTAAAATGAGTCTCAAAACTTTCAAGACGTCGAAAGGCTTGAGGGACAGTTGCCAATGATTTATTGCACACTTTCTGATGTGCACTTTGCATAATTTTGTGTATAAATGATGGTCATTTAGATTGTAAACAACTTCTAACGCATGGAAAATGGTTATGCAGAATACTGGCTATTATTTTAACTGCTAGTAATTAAGTTTTTTCCTTCCATTTATTCTAGTAATTATCCTCGTTTTGAACTGCATTATGAGCCGCTTTACTGCGCCATTCAGCACAAATATCCTCAAATCACTCTCTGTTTATTGTGGTTTTAATGGAGTTGACACAATGAAAACATAGAACAATTCCGAAATTTATGGTAGTGATTAGTTTCACAAACCTCGGAATTTATATACGCAGCTTTCGATTCTATAATTTTTGTGCCAATCCGCAGATTATTCTAATCTTTTAACGCAGCAGGTTTTTCTTGCTGAATTTAAATCCAGTTTCATTCATTCTGAATTGAGTGATTTTTAGCAATAGAAATTTGACGAGTTCTCCACAACCTCTTTAATATTGTTATTGACATTTGTAGTAATTATAATTCATGAAAAGATTAAATGTAATGTAGAAATCCTACGAAATTGTGCAATAATAAAATCATGTCAATAATTGCTCACAATTAGCGCCGATGTTTTTGTTTATTTACTTGAAGGGAGTAAGATGTGCGTTGTTTGTTTATCTTTTTCTCTAGCAAAGTGCTTTTATCTATTTTTAAATATTACGCTACAGGAAATGGGAGTTCAATTTAAGTACACACAATTTCGTTTACATTTGAAAGTATGAATTACTTACTGAAAGATGTCTCAAAATTCTAAAAGATTGGTGTAATTGCAGTAAGTACCTGCTGAATTTCCATTGAAATTCGTTTAAACAAAAAATTATAATACTGAATACGAGGCATATTTTCATTGTATTTTTAACTGAAGAGATAACAAAAAGAGGGGAGGATTGGTATTTGAATGCAGCCTCCAATTTAGACACTTCTTGCGGTATCACGCTCCAAGTGACCTTTCAATTCAGTCATCAGAACGAGAAATCTCTTGTAGACACTAAATTTTGAACTTTTCGCAATCCATTCTTCCGTCAGATTTCTTCCAATTGTCCGACTTTGCTAATATATTTTTTTGATCTCTTGCAGAATAAGCCTCTCCTCGTTGAGCCAATTGACTTCGAAAGTTTTATATTGAAGAACAAAACTCTAATTCAGAACGATCCGCAGCGAGAGCTCCTGCTCTACCCCAACGACGACGTCTCGGTAAGTACTTCCTTTTGAAGGTTTCATATTTTAGAATATGTTGTTGCTGTTTTTCTCCAAGTAAAAAAAAAATTGAGGAAAACACACACGTCTTGAATGCATTCAAGTTGCAATTGTCCGATATGAGTACCCGGCGAAATAAATTTTGCTGAAAAATGCCACAATTGAATTCTTTTCAGACGACTGGCTTCGGTCAACGACATTTTGGCACTGGGCAGTGATTTTATTTTAGAATGGTTTGTGTGGGATTTAGAAAATAAACGAAAAAGCGCGGCGTAATAAGTCATCTCTTCATAGATTTATTCGATCAGAATTCATGTCCTTTCCTTGTTCGATTTTTGCTTTTGCGGAGTTTCATTATAACAGACTTTTTTTACTCTATAAATTTCGATGCGTTCGACAAACTTTCTGAAGACATTACGAATGATGAAATGATAGCTTTCTGTTAATTAAAAACCTTTATAATTGTCACTAATTTTAACTGAGGTAAGACTTTTGAATGAAATAATAAACTGGAAGCTAGGATTGAATGTTGCATATTTATTTGCAGATAGAAATAGTTGGAGGTGAAATACCTCTTTCATGTGTTCCTAATTAGTTCCATGTTCTTGCATAATCCCTGGCAATTAGGTACTGCGTCATGATGCTCACATAAATTTTTACGAACCAGAAAAACGTTGACGCTTAGAAATTAGTTGGTCTCACTTCGAAATGATAACTGGTATTGTTTAAAAAATCTTAAGAAATCAGTGGGTACTTGAAAATATTTTTATAGACAAAATCATTTTAAAGAATACTGCATTTATTCAATTTTGAAAACTTTAGATTTACAAATAAGTCTGCTGGAATAAAAGAATAATCCTGAAGAGAATTCCATCTACATTTCCTCAGAGGATAAAGGACTTTATGTCATGAAAACATTCAAGTTTCAACTGGAGTTTAATGGCCTGCATCTGTTGTTCTATGGACTCACCCAACATTCCTTCAAATTGCAATTCATGTTTCTTGCATTCGTCTTCTGTGTCTCTTTCCGCCCCTTGCTACAACTTGGTCTCCCATTGCCTTGGCAACGTCTCAATTGATACATGACCTTCGAGATGTGCCTTATCTGTGCCTGTGCAAATGTGAAATGGTCCACGCAAAACTGCTGCCAAGCTGTCTGCAAGGACCACGACAATTTGGGAACGTTTCTGAAATCGGAATTTCAAAAGGATTTTTTAGTGACAGTTGAGAAAGATGGTTCCTCTTAAATGGAGATACTTAATTGTGCAATTTTTCGTCAACAAGTTTTTGCATAATTTGTCTGGAATATAATGATTGTAATCTATATGAAAAGGCACTTCAGCAGTTACATCATATTTGCATGATTTGTAATAAAAACGGAATTTGCAATTAGTATTTATTTACAAATACCATATAGATGTCTGAAGTAATTACGTGCTTGGCGGTTAAGGAGGGCAGTTCAGTACAAATTGCATTGTCATAGCAACCTCTTATCTGCTCTAGGACCACATCCCACAGGCACCACCTCCGCTGTCGCTGTCCGACAATCCTTTCAGCATTAATAACGATTTCTCTAGGTTTCGCGTGAAATGTGTTTATCAATTGAATTCACGGCAACGCGAACGGGAAAATTTTATTGGATAGAATTCCAGTAAAACTGGAGCAGTAAATCGCAGTAATGCTTGTCCCCGACCGCGACGTGGGCAAGTGAATTCCTTTGACATGTCGACACGCAAATTCAGTTCATTGTAGCGAAACGAGTTATTCTCATTGTGCATCCAGGTGGCAATTTCTGAGGCAGTTTACTTTATCGTCATCGACATGATTCAAACTGACAAAAATTGTGATTTTTTTTTCATTTTTAGGAAGTAATTTTGCCCCGGAAGTACCGAACATTGTCCAGCACTATCCCCAGATTCAGTTTATCAATAGCAACACCGAACGGGACTAGTCAGAATGGGAACATCTCCAAGGGAGCCAATACAGATGCCCAACAGAACTCCTCGCTGTCGCTCAACCCTGGCTCGGGGTCACCTCACTCGACGGGAACACTTCTGACGAGGCAGGCGTTGCACACCTATCAGACCAACAACCATCTCGTGCACTACAAGTACAGCGCCTACAGTGGCTCTTGCCATGACCTCCCCAGGTGAGTGCCCCAAGATCCTCCATGATCCCATTTCAAATTCAACCACCTTCTTCTTGGAAGGTCTCCTCTCTCCTCTGTTCACCATGCGTTACGCAATTAGCATCAGTAATTAGAAGGTGCAGAGAAGTGCACTCAATTACGATTAGGAAATGCAAACAGGCTGTGTTTACAAATGTTCTTCCTAATTTCAGAATTAGTGTTTATTTGGTTTTCGGTTGGGAGGGACGGACGGTTGGTCTCTTTCGTCGTTGTTGCCTCTTTTTGCGGAAATACCCAAGGTGTTACTTTTCAAAAACGGAGTGTATTTTTCCATTCATGTTCACAACGTAATTGCATAACGCAATCATTTTGTAAAAAGGGGTGTCGGTTGTCAACAATTTGAACTGTCAGTATAATAATGTAATATGTATAAACAGCCATACTAACATTAAGGAAACCTATGTTTGTTTACTGTTTATATATAAAAACAAAACTCTTGCGAAGTTGACTTTCAGATATATTTTCATAAATATTAGACAATTGTTGCTAAGTATATTTTACACTTTCGGAGTAAGTAATTGTTAAAGTAAGTTTGTGTAACTGACACGGGTACTACCTACTTGAACAATAATTAATGTTACCTTTGGAAACTAATAGAAAATCATTTTTTTCATTTTTATTATTTTGATAAATTTTGGGTTGAAATTGCTCTTACTGACAATGATTATGTCCTAATAACCATCGTAAAAGACAGTAAATGAAATATAACTAGCGAACGTAAGGGAAAATATTAATAGTAATATAATTGAATATGAATAGTTTCCGTCATTTTTGTGCATATCTCAAAAAGTCATAAACATTTTCAATACCGCAGTTAATTGACTGCAATCATAAATTTCACGGTGAATGCCTGAAAAGAAAATTTTGCAAAAGAAGATTTCTTCCTTATGATCGCCAGACCGCCGTCCACTTATGGGAAGAGTAAAAAGCCTATCAAACAATTCTATTTTGAATCTTGCCAGAAAAGTGAAGAAAAATTGCCGTGAAAGTGAACCAATGCGGAAATAACAACGCATAGTTCAATTGTTCAACACAATTCGCGCTGTCAATATTGACGGGTTGTGATGTGCGGCTGTCAATAGCCTAATTATGTATACAAACATATCAACGGATTTTTATGTATGGAAAAATTGATTCCACAAATTGATTTTGAGATGAGGAAGTCGGTTTGAAATAGGCATGTAAAATGATACGTGAAGAAATGCTGATCATGTTACAACTTTCAATTGTCCAGCACCTGCAGTCTGTATGGGTTGTTGGGAGATGTTTTCCGATAGACAAGTTATATCTGACTTACATTGTTAAATATTTGAACAATTGAACTACAATGGTGAACTCATGAGATAGCAGTAGAGAAAGAAAAGATATCGTCGAACTGTTCCTACTAGTAGGAAATGATAGTGACTCCATGATTGCAATCAGATTTCCATTTCCTTTTCGTAATTAATTAATTATGAGTTAATTATAGTTTTCTGATATTCCTACCAGAATAACGCCAGTTGATGAACTGAAGGAAGAAGTGTATGAAATCGATGCCGATCAAGATCGGATTGATGAGCAAATGACCAGATCTCAGGCTGACACAATAACCAAACAAGGATACCTCCTGAAAGGGCCGGATAGTAGTTCGGATAGAATGTTTGCTCACATTGGATCGAAGTCATTTAAAAGAAGGTAAATCGAAATAATCCCCCAACCTAAACTCAAAAACCTTTATTATCCACTTTTCTTGAGAATCAATTCATTTCTTCAAGTGTAAAATTTTATCTTCCCATGGAGAACAACTCACTTCCCTTTTTGCCTTATCTTATATGATCAAAATGGCGTTCTCATTAGCCAAAATTACTTGAAAGAATGCTTACTGAGAAGGAACGTGCGGAAAATGCTTGTTGCATATTAATTTCCGAGTGGAAATAAGTTTCATATTGATCTCTGCACACAAAGAAAATTCAAGAGTCCTTTGTAAAAACCGGAAACAATTCAATCGTCGCGCAATTATGAACCTATTAAAATTGCGACGACGGTTTCATTCTAGGTATTGCTACTTGAGGCAGGAAGTCGATGGTACTTACATTTTAGAGCTGCACAAAGACGAAAAACAGGGTGAAGCAAAAGCAACAATAGTTATGGATTTTTGTACTGATGTGGTGCAGGTGAGTGGAATAAATGTCTCCTATAATTTATCGTCTTTAAATGTAGTTTGTTTTTGCGTTTTTCTGCTTTTAAAGAATCCTAAACGAGGACGACTATGTTTTGAGTTAAGGATGACTGCCGGACATAAATCTTTTACGTTAGCTGCGGAAAATGATGACGATTTTAAGGATTGGATAAGTAAGCTACAATCAGTTCTGCAACAAAATAAAATTCAAGAGGACAAACGAGCTGCAAGCTTAGAGCGGGGTAAGTTCTGGAGGATTGTAATCATGTGGAGTTTCCAAGTATGAGGAAACGAAAGAAAAATAAGGCAAAGGGGGCTCATGATTTGGGACTTCATGTCAAAAAAAAACAATTTACAAATCCTTAGGGAAGTTAGTGTTGTGCAATATTCCAGTTTTTATATTACTTAGAACAAGGTTAGACCGAATAAAATTCATGCATATTTGTATGCCAAAGGAAATGTAAATATTTGCAGTTTATTTTTTTTTTGTTGCTTTGATAAATTTTGAGTATATCCACTAATATGAAAATAGAAAATTCTTTCTTAATATTCTTGTTTTTGTCTCCACAGCACCTCCTCCCAGCCCGAGCACAATGATGTTTGGTACTTTAAAAGGACTAGATCAAAGTATGAATCCTCAATTGATAAAATATGGACGAGAGACAGACATTTCAATAGCACAAGCCCGTCGTGAAAATCGAAAGAGGCTTTTTGCATGTTATCAATCACAAATCAAAGCTTCGGCATCTGATCACATCGAACAGTATCGCGAGCAATTTGGACAAAGGATATTTGTAAAATGTACAAGTTTGAAATATAGACTACAAACTGCCATTGGAGAAAGCGAAAAGGAAGTGCTGTGCCAAGTAGAACCGTATATAACAAGTCTCGCACTTTATGATGCAAAAGCTGGTAGAAAACTGACAGAGAACTTTTATTTCGATGTCAATCAGGAGCACGTGAGAGACATGCTTCCATCCCAGAGATCTACCAAGGGTGAACAAAATGGAGTATCGCATGTCAATGGAAATTTGCCACCTGAACTACAAAAGCTACCATACGATTGGTTAGCGTTTCCAAAGCAGGCTATTTTAAGTGTTACAGCACCGCATCCTGATATATTTCTAGTTGTAAGAATTGAAAAAATTCTACAGGGAGGAATTAGTCAGTCATCCGAACCATATTTAAAAGCTGCCAAAGATCCTAAACTAGGAGTCAAATTGCACAAAACCGTGCGAACGTACTGCCAAAAAATAGGCCACTATCGAATGCCGTTTGCTTGGGCCGCACGACCGCTATTTCGATTATACAGCAGCGAATTAGACACCACAATTGAATTTCCTGCCATTTATCGGCAAGAAGGGAACAAGCTTAAGGACGAGGAACTGTTAAAAATGCTCTCTGAATACAGAAAACCGGATAAATTTAGCAAACTAACTGTGATACCTGGATGGCTTAAAATTGATATCGAATCAATCACTGAACTTCCAAGCAGTAAGTACAAATAAAGTTCAACTCAGCCGGAGGGTTTCGTTTTCGAAACTAAGTAATAAGTATGTATGTTTGTAGATACCCTAACTACAACTTTAACACCATTAAAACCATTTCCAACACCGCCTACATGTCAGCCAACTTTGGAAATATGCGAATTCGCCGGTACATCAGAGAGGGACGTTCATCCCTTCATCACATTTGTTAATCACTTATACGTCTACCCGATTAGCTTGTCTTTTGATAGCCAAAAACTTTTTTCTCGTGCTAGAAATATAACGGTAATTGCAGAAGTAAGAGAAAATGATAATGAAGGTTCAAAACCTTTAAGGGTAAGTGAAAATTTATGCAATTGTTGGTTTATTAAAAATCTTTTTTGCTTTTTTAGTGCATATACGGCCGTCCAGGACAAGATCTTCTAGTTACAAGCATCGCCTGCCCAGTACTTCATCACAGTACAAATCCCACATGGTATGAGGAGATAAAACTTCGTCTGCCCCTGCACATTACAGCACAACATCACATTTTATTTTCGTTTTTACATGTCTCCTGCAATTTGTCTAAAAAACGAGACACGAATGCGACTTTCGAAACACCTGTTGGATACGCGTGGCTACCGCTCCTCAACAAGGGAAAAGTGAATTTGGAAGAGCAAATTATATCTGTGGCAGCCACACTTCCCTCCGGGTATCTTTCGATACAGCCACTGGGACTGGGAAAAGGGGTAAGTACTGTTAATTAATTCACCGAAGCAATGTTACGCATCTTGTGCGTCTCTTTTCATTTTTCCTTAACTTTTTTGTTTTAACCATTGTCCATTGATGCAGAAACACTTATTAGTAAAACAAAGAATGTGAAAATTGTTGCATGATAGTATAAAAATGTTAATAAGCTTTTGAATACAGTCGGAATGAAATTCATGAAGTAGTAACCACTTTAATTAATTGTAGGACATGTAATCCTTCTTAAATAAAAAGTTGAACATAATCATAACATAAGGTGTAAAGTTATAATTTTTAGAAAAATGAAGCAATCTGGAGGATAAAGAATCATATTCCTTAAATGTTCCTCATTTTTTTTGTTTTAATCTCTTCAACAAAAAGTATGAATTCAGCCCTAAATCAATCCAACAGTTAACTCTTTGAAAGATGAGAATTGTCGACAATTCTTTTCCATTCCTTAGAAACAAAAAAGGTAAATAAACA
Source organism: Leptogaster cylindrica (assembly GCA_963082835.1). Lineage (NCBI taxonomy): Eukaryota > Metazoa > Arthropoda > Insecta > Diptera > Asilidae > Leptogaster > Leptogaster cylindrica. The sequence continues at coordinate 18,784,176 of OY720105.1, read as the reverse complement.
TATTGATTCTGAGAGCCGTTCCCTTCGTAGAAGGTTATGGAAATTATATATGTGATTAATTAAATTGTATTTTCTGGTAAGCTGGATAATGTATCAATTGTTCTTTAGTGTTTCTAACCAATAATTACAAAAATCATGTAAAGCAAGTTTAATAACAAAATGTTGCATCTGAAATTTCACGTTTGACGATCTCAGGAGCTTTTTTCTACTTAATTTTCTAGTATCATTCGGACTCGTTCTTTTTTAGTTGTCTTCAGTAGGCGAAACGAGTCCAAATGATTGGTATAAAGATGATGATTATTCTTGGAAGTACTGTTTTAAAGTGCGGTCCCTTTCACTAAACCCGGTGAGTATAAGAGAAGTTTAGTTTGTGTAAAGTAATGAATATATTCCAAAAAAATATATGACCAAGGAAAAATTTGCCTGATCAAAGGTTTTTCGCTTATGGCGTATTCAATTAATTGCTTTAAGGAGTTCTCCTTTCGCTAAGGCAAATTCTATTCTTAAATAAGATAACTATCAGTGCTTTAGGGTTATAAAAGCATATTAACAGCTATACAATACATTTGTGTTGTACCATAGTATAGTTCTGCAGTGTGTCAGATGTCCATATACCTATCCAGTAACTTCACCTCTTATTAACTTTCGACTAACATCGCTGCTACATTCATACTGTCTAATCTTAGGTTTTATTTTTCTTTTTACTCTTTTCACGCTACAAACCGTAAATTTCTTCAGCAGAATTGTGGACCGGAAATTCAATGGATCGATAATCAACGACCGCTATTCACAGTTACATTCCGTCTTGATTCAACTGTTTTAACCGCTGATCAACATTTGCACAATTTATTCGCACATGCCGAACGACTCCTGGAGCACTCAAGGATATCAGCGATTCCAGCCGAGTCGGAAACATGTAAAATCTTGAAAGCAGCACATGCTATACACATAACATCGTTAATTACTTTCCTTCCGACAATTATAAACCAACTATTTACTCTTCTGGTTAACACCAACAGCGAAGAGATTGGTTTGAATGTGATACGCCTGTTGATAAATATTATTCATATGATCACAGAGGAAGCAGGTCGAAAGGAACTGCTCCTTTCTTACGTTAAGTTCGTGTTCTACTCGCCGTCATTTAGTCAAAAAGGAAATGGCAGTCAAACAAATACTGTTCATGGGGAGTTGTGTAGACACCTTCCGACCATTCTGCACCCGAATAACACAGACTTTCTAATCGTAAATAAGTTCATGAAATATTCAGGAATTTTCTTTGATATCATTGTGAAGAGCATGGCTCAACACCTTTTGGACACCGGAAGAATTCGGATGCATCGCAACGAACGATTTCCGAAGGAGTTTCCGAATCGAATCGAGTCTTTGGTCCAGGTACTCATACCATATATAGTTCAACGCTACAAGGACTTGCCAGTGGAAACCCAGCAATTGAATAAATCGCTGAGCACTTTCATAAAACGTTGTTTGACTTTCATGGACCGCGGTTTTGTTTTCAAATTATTTCGATTTTATATGGAACGATTCTCTCCGGGTGATCCAAGGATCTTGCAAGAATTCAAATTTGCTTTCATTCAGGAAGTGTGCAATCACGAGCATTATATACCCCTTAACTTGCCGTTTTTATTGAGCCCGAAAAATCGTCCTCCTGATTTCATGCAGCACTTTACCTTATCTGAAGAATTCTGTCGACAGCATTTCTTGGCCGGACTCGTGCTTCAGGAGGTGAAAAGTAGTTTGAACGAAATCGGAAATGTTCGAAGGTTTGCGCTAAGCATTTTGAAGGAACTTCTTGCCAAACATGATCTTGATGATCGATATCAAAGTAAGGGTCAATTGTCCCGCATCGCTCTCTTGTACGTTCCCTGGCTTGGAATCGTTATGGAGAATATTCATCGGATTTCCGACGGCAGTGATTTAAATAGGGGCGATGTTTCATCTTTCCATCGCATATCCTCGAGCAGCAGTTACGTTTTCGCTACAAAAGACAGTGGGGTTAACACTGCTAACAGTACCAACATTCATTCATCCTCTTCAAGTACACCGAAAGCGAAAAATCGACTTACCTTACACATCGATCATCCCAGCCCGATCAGGGCTTCTATTCATCTTAAAGATAGTAACTATTTAGCGGCGATCGCCGGACAAGTCATTGCCAATGGTCATTCAACTGTATCGCTGGATTCCCAGTGCTCGGGAATGTCTCAGGACACTAACACAATCAACAATGAAAATGAGGTTCAATTCCGTAACGGACATTTGCGTTCCTTGAGTGTAACTCAACCTGCATCGATGCCTCGCTGTGATAAGTTCTCAGCAAACGAAGCTAAGGACATGTTGGTTAGCTTCCTGTTCGTGGTGAAACACCTATCGCAGGACCACATGATCGCCTGGTGGCATAACTGCACCGAGAGTGAGATTCTTACGTTCCTCACAATTCTCGACTTGTGCCTTATCAGTTTTAGATATGTCGGTAAGAAGAATGTCATCCTCCATGATGGCAAGGACTGCAGGGGATCTCGAAATGCGAAGGCCAGCACTCTTCCAGCTCGAATGGTTCCTCCCTCTAGTGAAAATGGGAACCTTCATGAGACTGGCACTTTAAACTATGTTCAGAATCGAGAGAATTTAGTTGAAGAAACTGTGAGGTCTCAAGTGTCGTTATTTGAGTCCAATATGGCGACGGAAGCAGGGATGATTATCCTAGATTGCATGGGCTTATATTCTATTCAATTTCGCGACAAGCTTCTTGATAGTTCCGTTCTGCCAAAACTGGCGGGGGTGTACTTGAGGTACCTTCAGCTGGGTCAGAGTGAAAATTTATCCAAACACGTATTTGCCGCCCTGCGAGCTTTCATCAATAACTTCTCCCCGGCACTGTTCAAAGGGAATGCGGTCTTGTGTGGCCAATTAGTATACGAGCTCCTCAAAGGCTGTGATAGTCGACTTGTATCAATTCGACACGAATCGTGTGCCGTCCTTTACCTTTTAATGCGCAGCAATTTCGAATTTAGTGGACGAAAAGGTTTGACCAGAGTTCATCTGCAAGTTATTATTTCCGTTTCGCAAATGATCGGGAATGTGATAGGACTGAATAATGCTCGTTTCCAAGAATCGCTTTCGCTGATCAACAGCTACGCGACCAGTGACAAGGCTATGAAGGGGACAGGATTCCCAGTTGAGGTAAAAGACTTAACAAGACGTGTGAGAACTGTCCTTATGGCCACGGCACAAATGCAAGCCCACCATATGGACCCGGAACGTCTGCTCGAACTTCAGCACTCTTTGGCCAATTCCTACGCTTCGACTCCTGAGCTTCGACATACTTGGCTAATAACTATGGCTAGGAATCATGACCAGAATGGGAACATATCAGAAGCGGCTTGCTGCAATTTGCACATATCTGCACTGATGGCAGAGTATTTGAAACTGAGAGGTAGCTGTCTCGTGCTTTGGGGTGCCGAAGCGTTCCATCCGATCTCTAGAAACATTCCACTTGATGAAAAAGGCCTGAAAATGGACCCTGGAAACGCGCAAGATTCGCAATACACGGAGCAAATGCTGATTGATCAGTTGAAGGAGTGTGCAGATTACTTAGACAGAGCCGAGCGCTTTGAGTGCTTGGGACATTTGTATCGATTGATTATCCCTATTTATGAAAAACGCAGGGATTACTTGGCTATGTCCCAATCCTATGAACATTTAATGAATGCCTACAACAAAGTGATTGAAGTCAATCGTTCGGGAAGGCGGATGCTTGGAAGATTTTACAGAGTTGTATTCTACGGTCAAGTAAGTTTGAATAATTTTTGGTGATTGGATGGATGCATTTATATATTTCCTTTTAGATATATTTTGAGGAGGATAGTGGTATTGAATTCGTGTATAAGGAGCCAAAACTAACATCACTGAGTGAAATTTCAGAAAGGCTGCATAAACAGTACAAGGATAAGTTTGGAGCGGATGTTGTGAAGATGATCATGGATTCATCACCTGTAAGAGTTAATTTTAAATATGTATTTTGTTATTAAATTAAAAAAAGGAATCAGAAATCGCTTAGCGTTGTCGCATGAGCTTTGTGGTGCATTGGGTTAGCGCGTTCGTTGGTATTACGACACCACCACAACAATGTCGTACTTTATTTGAATATTTTCACAACTTTCAACAAACATAATAATATTATTATGCATTTAAAAACAACGGTGAAAAAACTTTAATAAAAATTCACTGAAATTCTATTTGTTTTTATGAAAGGTTGATTTAAACGAGCTGGATCCAAAATTGGCATACATTCAAGTCACTCACGTAATTCCCTATTTCACAAAAGACGAGCTGGAAAACAGGAAAAACGAATTTGAGCAGAATCATGATGTTGACACGTTCATGTACGAGACTCCATTCACGAAAAATGGAACTGCTCGTGGAAGTGTAGAGGATCAATGGAAAAGAAAGACCATCATAAAAAGTACACGTTTTTAATTATATTTTAAAGAAAAGCTCAACTAAGGATATTTCGAAACAGCTCTATACTCATTTCCGTATGTGCTGAAGAGGATACCAGTGCGAGAGCATCAAGTAATTGAACTCAGTCCAATCGAGGTAGCTATTGATGAAATGCAGATGAAGGTGTCTGAGTTGGAGGAAGTAATTCTACCGCCAGCTGATGTCAAAAAGCTGCAACTCAGGCTCCAGGGAAGCATTGCAGTAACCGTAAATGCAGGACCTCTTGCTTATGCTTCGGCGTTCCTAGATCCAAAGGTCGTGGATAAGTATTCTGTAGACAGAGTAGAGGATTTGAAGGATATTTTTAGGTAAGTTGTTTAGCTTTTCAAGAACAGAACTTCATATTCAGGTTGAATTTAATTTTTCAGAGATTTTATTGGAGTATGTAACACAGCCCTGCAACTGAACGCGCGCATGATTTCAAACGATCAAAAAGAATACCACTCTGCTCTTAAGGACAACTATCAAAAACTCTGCTGTGCTTTGAGTGAGCTTCTGGATGAGCCGTTCACGCCGATCGAGGAGGGGATGGCGACACAACGCAACAGTATGGCTCTGTTTAATGCTATTAGTGGAGCTCCGAATAACACAAGTACTGCTTAAGCCAATTAATTATATAAAAAATGCGCACAAATAAACGCAATTAAATCAAAACGTCACCACTTTCACAAATCTAAAGTGGCTGCATGCACACGTTTTTGTCGTTTGTTTTAATTTGTGGACTACTTCACGATTTTATTTTAAATGGATATTTTTGATTTCAATTCTAGGTAACGGTTTCCCATCATTTTAAGCAATTGGCCGAAGATGTAGCTTTAAGAGATGAAAGCTTTTTAATCAATTGCCTAATAATGCATGCCGTTTATATTAAATTATTAATGCGGAGAAGAGTATTTGGTAATACTGGAATTTATTTTGATCCGATTCAATAATTTTTTTAAATCTTTTTCGTTGTTTTTTCTTATTTTGTTAAGTTTCATTTGTTAATACTTTGATGTAATATATTTTTATTATTCCTCTTTGAATGTATTTTTAGCGAAGCGAAGTAATTCCAACACTCTAGTGAAATTTATTAAGGTAAAAACGTAGAATAAAAAAAACATGGAGAGAACTCTTTTGTAAGTTTATTGATGTAAGCATCGATGTAAAACTTTTGCATATTTATATGAACAAAATTTTATATTATAGTCAAGGATTAATATTATTCTAATTGTAGTAGACGAATTGTATATTTTATTTCTCATCCTTCTGTCGAATAACAAAGGTAAATATTCGGTGTTGTTTTGGGATTTGAAAAGATATAAACAACTGCAAAGTAGGGAGTTATTTAAAATATTTTACACTGAGAGTAAAACTATTTTTTAAGAAACTTCAGTTTGAAAAATATGATTTCTAATCAAAAATGAATAACGATTGAAGATTTTCCGTATTAATTTCTCCACTAGAAATCAGAGTTATTTTATTGAATTTGATTTTTACTAGAATTTCTACAAGTACAGTTACTATGTACCTAATAACAATATGAATTAACAAAAACAAATTGAATATATTAATTTGAGTGTTATGAAAACAACACCGAATATTGAAATTTTTCTGTCACAATGATGGCACACATTAAAGCAAAAACATCAATTAAAACTTCCAACGAATTTGATTTGACATTGTTGTAATCACTGTTAATGTTAGGATCCAACTATAAATTGCACGAATGTACTCACATATTTTATATAGCGCAACCAATAAATGTATTAAGCTAAAGAGCGAACCGAATTCAGTCTAAAACTAGTCAATACAGTCGAACTTCTTCATATGTTTGTAATGCTTTAAACAAATTCTGTTCGTTTCTAACTTTTCTAATCCTTGTTTTAAGAAATTCCACAAACCTTACGCCATAGTTTTATTTCTAATTTGATGTAAATATTTTTTTGATAACGTTCTTTTTACTTTAGCAGTTTAAACTAAGATTTGTAGCAATTTTTGAACTTTCGTATTGAGGAAATCCTTTTTGAAAAGTTTTCTCGTTTACTTTACCTGATATTATTATTATTTGTACAAGATTCCTGCTATATATTGATGTGTAATATGTTAAATCTGCAAAGAACTTTATATCTAAACTTTATAATGATTTTATTATTTCGAAATAAATGTTTAAAACTAAAATGTAACCAAGCTTTGCTTATGTTTCAGGTACAGACGTACAGTTCGAAATCCCCTAAACAATATAATAAACAAATGCACTTGAATGTTTTCGTAATAATTGTTTTATTAAAATTAAAAGTAGTAAAACTACAATAGCAACAATAATGCAAGAATGTTAAGTACAGTAGGGCAAAGTAAAAATAACACTTTACATAAATTTTACAAAAATTTGGTGCAAAACAAAATGCGCACGAGATATTTTTTATTATTATTTTGTTTATGTGTTTTCTTTATTAACAATTTTTGTGATATGGATAACGAATACTGTGAACATAAATGCTAAGATTCTCAAGGAATGATATTATCTCACGAATGTCGGTTTTTCGTGTTTAAGTTTCCAACGTCGTTCCCCGATTATAAATATTTACCGTTAAATACATACAAATAAAAATATTAATTTATATATAATATAAATTAAGAACCAAGTTCTTCCAATTGTACATTGTTGACACCACTTGCACGGACTAAAAGGAATTAGAGACGAATGCCAGGATTACGAGAACGGACGAAATTCAGAAGTTCATCGGAGTCCTCGCAGACGAATGGTTTCAAGTGGTGGCATGCGACATCGTGCCATTTGATGCCGTCATTGTAGAAGTTATTGAGGATCGACAGGCAAGATTCGTCGTTGCCTTGGGCGGCTTCGCGATTGTCTGGTTGAGGGAGTCCGTATCCTCCAGTGTGACTCCAATCGCCAGTATTTCGCTGACTTGTTGGACCGATTTTCGCTCCCGATCCTGACCAAAACCATCCGTTCTCATTTGGAGGCTGCAGATCTGGACGATCACATCCTGCGAAGTTGCACTTGCGACCAGCGGTCCAAATGAATCGGACATTGCCACGAGCAATGCGTTGCTTGATGAACTCGTTCTCTTGGGGAGTCTCTAGGGAGACTGCGTCCATGCAGTGGCGACGGCAGATATTTCGTGCGTCCAGCCAGTCCACTTCCAGGCTGCGTGTCGGAGCATGTTCCCAACTGAAGAAATACGAGTGCGCAACTCCGCGGGCGTCTCTGTAGGTTGCATGACGAACACCTGAAAGAATTTAGACTATGAGAGTAGATGCGCCAAATTTCATGACTTCACTTACGATTCACACAGCTCCGCGGATCGGGGAGCGCTAATCGCCGCTGCGCCAAAGCAACGGTTGCTCCGAAAACGAACAGCACCAAGGCCCGAATCACTGACATTCTGCAATGGGAAAAAGAAATTCGTGGTTATCCACAGCTTATGTGAGTTGCTCCACTTGTGAGGTTTTCATCTGAAAGATTTCCAGCGAACTAACAGCACCGGTGTGCCTTGTTTACTGGCTGCACCCATTTCCTGGCCGCGACTGCGAACCTGTGATCTAATACTCTTCTTCGTCAATTTGCGACGTATTTTAATAGATATTTCATCAATAATTGATGGACGCTGACAAGGTTCAATTATTTCGGTCAATGGATCCGTTGCCGAGAGTTACGGAATTGAATCAGGCGACCATCGATCGGGCTCCCACCCGCTGATTAGTTTCTCCACATTCGGGAATTAATGGTCTGTGCACTCGTCGCCGTTTGTTCGATATTACGTTGGATAATTGTGACATTACCTGGATTAAAAGTGCACTAAATCAAACATCATTATGACCTACATTGACCCGACGAAAAACAGAGAATTGCGGTTGAAGGCGCGAGCGGAAATGAGAACGCTTCAATTGGAGAACTGTTGTGCCTATCCCAACAAACAATGATCAAGCCAGTGATTATTGTGGACTAGTCAAAGCCAAGACCACGATGAGAACCTATCAATCAAATCGATCGATCAGAAGCGCGCGCATATTCAGAAATCCGCAGTAGATGGAGATTTACAAGCGAAATTATCAGATAATTGACGGAGAAGGTCGCCTAATGATCGAAAGGGTTCGCCAAGGTGATTATATCAAATCGCGCTTTGCTCTACCCTGGAGTCAAAAGTTAAGGTTAATTCGGGAGGCAATTTTCGATATATTTTTATGTCGCCTTGATTTATGATGATTTCGACTTTCTTAGATGAAATTTAAACCTCAACGAATCACGGAAGTTATTAGGAAAATTATAAGCTATGATTTTAAACGGAATCACTTTCACGGATGTATTTTCACTTGCGATTTGACGGAAACGGAAATGGGAATTGTACACAAAATTGGAAACAAAAGAAATCAATTGGAATTGTTTTGGACGATTTCTTTTATTAGATGTTGGATATTTTTACACTAAATGTTTGTAATCATAGAGAAGATGCCTTTGATTACACTGGGCTACTTTGATGGTCCTCTATGATTTTCATTTTTGTTATTAACCGCAAGCGAAATTATTCGTACTTCGTAGTGTAAATATTTCCCTCCAGACCATGACAAAAAAGAAAGTTCCAGTTAAGTAAGTAGCAAACTCTTTATCAATTTAATAACACGTAAATAATCTCATTTTATGTTAATTTTATGTTGATAAGGAATTCTTGTGAACTGTGGCAAGCAACTTCAAATCAAACTGCCAGCAATTGACCATTGTAAACTTTCGTAAAGTTCAAATGGCATTAGAATTGTTTACAAAGCAGTAACTTGTCGGCGGAGTTAAGTTAAGTAATGGCTTAATCTGTGACGTGCTGTGATCAACATTCTTGATTGTCACAAATTGCTTTCTGGTTGGCGAGCGCCTCTGATTTATTGCAACCCAACAGCAGTAGTTCCTGTCGACGTGTTGATCATCAGGAACGACGCGACGGTCGAGACGAAGAGTTTTAGTTTAAATAGTGAAAGGCGCACTGCGATTGCGCAAGTGATTGGGATGTCTTAGACTAATTGAAATTGCCGTCGAGCAGCAGCAGAGGTTTGGAATTTGCAAAGTCTTTCACTTTGATCCTTGTTTGAAGAGTGGCTTCTTCTGATGGACTCGCAACATATGCTTTCTAAATCCCGATTTAATTTATGAGGTAGTTTTTTAAATTGGTATCGAGAAGTTTATTAACTGTTTTTCAAGCGATTTCACGCTGTTTAAGTGTTTTTATTTTATTCTCCAGTACCATATGGTGGAAAACTGCAAGCCAACTATAAACAGTCTTTGAGGGTTACTTAGTTACTAGATTCAAGTGTGAAATTATCTGCGACCATCTTTAGAGTTTTACTATCAAATATTCAAAAACTCTCTCTATTTGTACAGCTAAACGTGATCAATACGCCAAATTCTATTTTGTTTTTCCAATTTGGGTGAGGATCATTTTGAAATTTACAAAGGTGGTTGTAATTGGTCAAATATAAATCCTCCATAATGCGTTGATTTGATGATATAATCAACAACGAATGTCTCAATCATTGTTTCAATAGGTTTCCATAGAAGACAAGTGTCAATCAAAAATGATTGATTCATGGTGCGTTACGAATAAAAAAAGTATCATGGAAATGACTCGACAGATCTAGGGAGCAATGAAAGTGAGCAATTTGTATGTCAATTTGCGTGTAGTACGGTAATGCAACGCAGCTCCTAATTTAGCGCAGGTGATCACTAATCGGGCATCGATGTTTGCCTGGTTAGTGCTTATTAAAAATTAAATCACGCAGAACACACGAAAAAGAAAGTACAATCATCAAAATTAAATGGTGCATGACTCCGTAAAGGCTCACTAGCGAACCTTCCGCCGTCCATGGAATTTGACTATCTCTTCGCGGCTTCAAGCCTTTCGATTGTCATCTCCATTAACTTTGATCCCGACTGACAGTAAGTTTCTTCCTCGCTCTCTTTGAATTCCAAAGTGACTTCAATTGATCTAAATTTTTCCACGTTCCTACAACAAATTCATATTCTCCGGAATTTCTGCACAATCCTCAGAGATGTTTTTGATGCTATTCGAAGCCGAAGATTTCAAAATCACGTACATACCACAAAAACGGGGATTCACCGATTTTATCGGCCAAACACCACCAGATGTTCGACGGGAGCCGTTGGCTTCTTGCCAGCTTCTTGCGCTGCGGTTTCATGCCTTCGCAAATTCACACAGGATTGGGTAATCTCATTACCTACCTGGGGCCTCCATAATTCCAGGTTGTAAATTATAATTGCGGATTCGTGACGCGGTCGAAGAAACCGCCATTAGCATAACCATGCATGCACCGTGAGCAACCTTAATCAGACGACTACGAGTATACAAAATCCACAAATGCTCCGCAGGCAATCGTCGCAGGAGGAGAATGGTCCACTTGCTGTATCAACCACAAAGTGCAAATAGACATTGCACACTAACTGGATTTTTAGAAACGCTTCCTAGAGGAGAGTTCTTTTCTCATTTGTTTAATGGGCTCAATCCGAATTGCTCAACCGCCTTTTATGCGTTCGCAGACGTTTTCTAAACACTGCGGAGGCTCAAACGCAATTAAAATGCAAATTATTAACAAAGCACACTCATCGCGTTTTTTATGGTGCGAACCTACATCTAAAGTTAATATCTCCAAAGTCTAAATTTATGAGCCTAACTCTAGACAAAAAGCACTTGCAAATGAAGAGGAAAGATTTTAGTTGTGCTTCAAGCCTTCAAGCTTATCTCGGGATTGATTATTTTGATTGTCATTTTGAACAAACAGTTAATAACTAATATAGCTGGATTATAATAATAATAGGAAGAGGCAAGCAATATTTTTAACGGATGAAAACAACACATTGAGAAACTAAAAGAAATTGTTCAGATCGTGAATTAAATTAATCCCCAGGAGGGCATTTGTTATTGCAAAATGTGCTGTCCAAAACATCCACGATTAATTCTCCCGAAGACACTCATTGCAGTTTCTTAAGAAATCCTCCTCGATTCCTCTGCACGCATTAAAAAGCCTCGCAAGGGGCCAAACTTGTTCGTAATTGCATCGCGAACTGAGCTGCATCGGCCGGATATGAAAATAAAGCACATTATTAAGTATGCTGCATGGAGGCTCCCATTTGTTTGCTAACATTTCGTGGACGTTTTTTACGGAACTGAAGATGGCACCACAGTGCAGAGGTGAAATTTCTGCAGCTGTCTTTTGCAGTGTTTGCGGCCTTCGAGTATGGTTTCTTTCGCTCCTTGCAATTGGAAATGGCTTGTCAGCTTAGTTGTACCGTTAAGAAGATGGCACCTGCGCAATGGTTGACACTATTGGCTTGTAATTAAATTAACTTCCATGGCTTCCATCGATGCGAGGCGATGCGAGACAATGTGCTTTACTTTGATTGACGCGAATGCTTTTTGTTTTTAAAACCATTCCTTAATGCGCAGTCAGTAAAAGCGAGTGCGCATTTTGGTAGAAGTTTCACTGTTAGAAAGTGACCGTGATATTTACAGAGTTCCCTGATTAATTACAAGCAAATTACTTTTGTCACGGTTCCGGTTTGTTTCGGATAATGCCGTGGCATTTTCTTTAAAACAATTTCCCATAAAATCTATGAAAGTTTCTCAACAACTCTTTAATTTCATGGTTATGATGGTTAAATTCATTGGTTCTAACAAGGAATTGGTTTTAGGCTTATTCAAGTGGCTCCTTCCTAATATTGAAAACAATAAACAACTTCAAGTCTGCGTGATTAATGAGAAGAAATTCGCTCTTGAAACGCGTAAACTTGTCAGCAAAAATCACTCTTTTACCCAGAAATTGCAGGCACTGGCATCATTTGCCAATTAAAGAAGTGCACGTCCTCGGAGAAGAGCTCGTCGATTTCACATTTCCATTTGAGCCAACAACGGTGAGTTTCACATCGCACCTGGCACTAATGTAATTACGATCGCTTAAGCATCTTCGCGGATCGCTTGTTGCCACAGTTTCTTAACAAATGCCTTCTTAAGGTGAGACGTCCGCTTCGTGCAAGATCAGTGCAGTTGGCACGTGCCTAGTTTGTCAGGCCTAGATCCAGCGCACTTGTCCAATGTCCAGTAACCTCAGGAATGTGTGGCACAGTGCAGCCTCTGCATTTCCCTCGGCGATTGACCAGAGTGGATGGACAGCAACGGGAAACTATTTTAGTGTATTTAAGTATGCCTCCAAGTGGCAATTGTTAAGTAATAGTGACTGCGTAATTGGCCGCATTATTCCTTTTCAGTTTCAGGACACTCAATTTGTTCACGCATGCTTTTTGCAAATTGTTCTTAAAGCTTCTCTTTTGTTTGTAACAGAAACCCCAAAGACGGTATTACAAAATGGATGTACATAATTGCTTTTCTGTTGTTCGTTGGATTTAGTACCTTTTTCCGCCAATTTCGGTTTAACGATATTATTGAAGAACCATTTTTGTTAATTGCAATTTATCTAGATCAAGGCTGTCCATTTTTTTGCACTTGCTCAATTGTAGATGATATACAAACATAATTATAAAATCATTAGGGAGTTGTGAAATTACTGAAGATTTAGTTTGAGTTTGCGTATATGTATTTTAAAATTGTATACGAGTATATTGCCAGAAACCTTAACTCCAAAGTGCTTAAATGAATACAATGGATTTTAAAAAAAATAATTCTTCTTTTTCTGTTTGCCTGGAATGTGTGTCGAGAGCGCACATTAAAATGTTTAAAGCCATTTGTGCTAAATTTTTGGTAGATACGAGTTCTTCAACAAAAAGACCTCGTTTTTAAATAACCGAAAAAATACACTAAAATTTCATGAATGAATTCCCAAAGCCATTTGTGTGTAACGTATTTTTCATTCAATTAACAAATAATTTTCATATTTTCTGGTATTTATGCAGTTATGTTAATATTGAGAGCAAGGTTCATTCTTGAGAAGATTATGCAAAGTTAATCATGTTTAGAAACTAATCTTATTTGGTCCTCAATTAAGTTTAATCGGAATTATCTTATTCAGTTTACTTATACATAAATATCTTTTAACGAGCATTGTTGCAGCAACTGTATAAAATAATTCAAATATCTGAAATGAAAATTTCACTTTGTAATTATAATATTTCAAGTTTTAATAAAATTACTGCAATTTATCCCATCATGAGATTTCCATGTCTTATGCCATGAATACGGTTACACTTAAAATAATCTTTGTTAACCTATAGGCATAGCATAAATTTTGCCACATACAAGAACTCTTTCCTGGATCACGTTTATTTTATTATCACTTGAAACAACTGAACTGACGAAGCAATTTCATTGTTACATCGAACTAAAATGCATTGCAACTAACCAACTGTTTTTGTAATTTAATTTTAACAGCACGTAACGTAATCATAGAATCGGTTTGGTACATAACACTTTGATTAATGTTCAAAAGAAGGCTTTATTCTGAGGCAGGAATTACGTGATACATGTTGAATTATTATAGGTAAAGCCAGTTTTTATTAGAATAAATGCATCAAAAATTATTTCATAACGTGCCTAAATTACGCAATAATAGTCGCACTTGATTTATACTTTCCTCAATATCTCAAAATGATTCCACTGAAAAGTGGCGAATGAACTTATGCTAATGGGACTATTAATCAGCGGCTACCGATTTCTCGAGATACGCCGAAAAAAATACAACAGACAGGTGTTTCCCGGGTCATTGATTAGGGCAGTTATGTAACCGAGATGCAAGCTCAACGAAATTCCAACCTTGAATTGAACCTACATCATTTATGTTGTATAAATTAAAGATCGAAATGTGCAGTGATTTCGTAACGCAGGTGGGTGACAAAACCCTCGCTGTGATAAATTATGTTGTTAAAAACTCATCGTTGTCATAAATTTTTATTGGCCGATCGGAATAGTTTATTTTTTTTGTTGCTCCCCTGATAAGAATGATTATATTTACCGAAAAACATTTTGCATTTGAGACATTTATCTTTGCAGATTTTGATTTAAAAATACTCTTCATACATAATGCTTCAACGGCAGATTAGGATTTCGAAAAGTATGCATAATAAATACGCTTAAAAATGGATACTGAATTCGAGGAACAACGCAACAACAAAATATTGCGAATCAGGAGTTCTGAACATTATGTAGATAATGTCACCCAGTGCATTATAAAAGATTGTTTAACCAACATATTATATTAAATCATCTGCAACTTCAACACGAATTACAGAAATTTTGTCGCAAAGCGTTGAAATGTTTCGAAAAATATGTTGCGACTGAAAATTTGGGGTTTTGAATTTATTATAAATGCTATTTTATTTTGTTTTTCATTAACGAAAAACGGACATAATATTATTAGTCTTTACATTTTCTATTTCTAAATCCTTAACTCCGCGTTTGTACTTTCAGCTTTATTTCTAAATTTCGTAGTTTAGAATGTAAACCACGATGTTTTTCAAAATTTTAGTCGAAATTCCAATAATTGTTTTTCAGACCGAATTTTAGAAAGCGCATTTTGGGAGGGACTTAAGCCTTAAGCTCCACCCGCATCATCATCATAATTTCACCGTTCACCGCAATCAGTTTTATAGAATTGAAAGTAGAGAATCCGTTGGCCCTTTAGAAAGAAAGTCTTCAAACCTGTTGCACCTCTCCGAACCTTTCCTCGCGTCATCCGGTGCATACCATATCCTAGAAGCTTCGATTTCACTTCTGAATGTTTCGGGGGGCTCGCGGAAAACCATGCAAGGCAAAAAAACGTTTCACTATCACCCAAAATTATTGAGGAATTGTCGACCCGCATATATCCGGTATTTGCCCCGGTAATGAGCGCTGGTAGCACCGTGGCAGAAATGAAGGTGTACTCAATCATACCTGTTCTATAACTAAGTGAAGATACCTTCAAATCCGGGTCAATAAGACGTTGCGTTGTCGCCGTCGTCGTTGGAAAATCGGCCGAGAATACCAAAACGGATGGAAAGATGGCGACAGTGACGAGTCAAGCAAGCAGATGGACAATTACTGGCGGAATAAGAAGTCAACTACTTTAAGGAAGTGAATCAACCAGTCCAGCAGACATGCACTGACGGAATCACAATCGAGGGGTGGCTTCGAAGGAAAATCTCTCTAGAACCGTCAGGAATTCTCGAACACGACTGCTTAGGATCGCTACACTTTGGGTAATCGGTGCCTTGCACTACACACTTTGACCCTCGTATTCGTAATTCACTCACTCGATCAAATTCGTAACTTACCTTAGAACTACTTTTTAACTATTCGGGGACGAAATGATAGCACCAACAAATCGCAAAATCTGAACACTAGCAACAGTCGTCACTGGGGATCTACAACGGCTAGGAACGTACTTTTGGAGACTCGGGTTCGTTTGTAATTGCAACCATCTGGTGCGGTACACAGTGCCAACTGAGTGCTCCGGCGTAATGTACTCAGTTTATAGCTGGCCCCAAAAGGCGCCCCATCAGACCCCCATGCCATCCCATCCCATCCGGCGACCGCCAGCTGCTCTTCTCTGTCCTGCCCGTCACCAGCATTCCAAGCAAAGACATTGCGGCCAGTGGCACTCTCTGTTTGGGTTCGCGTTCATTGTCGCGGATGGAGGCCCCACTGTGGACCCCTGCGACTTCTGGCTGCATCCAGTTTGATTGACATCGCTTCCAGTGGCTGGATATAGAATCGCGTAACATTACTGGAATGATAATAATTAATTTAAACAAAATATATGAACAATGTTTTTGCTTTAATTTCCTTCGTGAGTTTTGTCTGGGAAGAAATGTTATTTATCGAATTTGGCTTAAAACGCAACTCGACGCACCAACAGCAGACCGGCATATCGTCTGTCGCCACAGTCATATTGTCCAAATTGACGCAGTGAAAAACGTGATGGTCCCCAGTAAGTAAAAAGCAAAATTTGTTGTTTTTAATATAAAATTGTGAAGAAATTGAGTTTTTTTACAGTGTCAAAAAACAGAAAAAAAATATTGGAAAATCTTTTTGATAGCAAATTGCGAAAAGTCCATCACGAAAAATTGTAATACGGAAAAGAAAAGAAGTCGTATCCTCACACAAGACGCTCGAACAACAAACAAATTTCTTAACTTTCTTTTTAGATTACGCCAAACGTGACTAATCCATTAAATTGATAGTGAGAGTAACAAGTGTGTTTAAATCAAAGGGGCTCGCTCCATTGAATGTTTATGACGTGATCAGGAGTGACCTTTCGCTTGACCCGCATTTAACACTGTTTTTGCGGCACAGCAAAGCAAATATTGATATCTTTTGCAAAAGGTGAATATAATCAATTGTGTTATCTAAATGCTCGTAATTCATTAACGTAAAAATCAATATTTCGGCTTCTTTGTCATGTCTCACATTTCCTTTCTGTCGAAATTATCGATTGCATCTTAATGCAATTTTTGTATTGTATGTTTCCCGTGCAGAATGCAGTCCTATGTATATCTATAGGTACTTTGTTTGCAAAAATTCATGTCCAAGGAGAAAAGGTTGATATATTTTAATGTAATTGATATTGTTAACTGGTTAACTCAAACCATACGTAAATAGGTAAAACTGTAATAAGCAAAACTGTTTTGTAGATTTGTAATTATGTTTTAAATTACAGTGCGAGGGAATAACTCGGTTCTCATCCACAAACCGAAATCTTATTTTTCAGTGTACAATTGTTCCTGCATTGCGACACCTTCACCTTGAAATAACATAACTCACCTGGACTTGACATTATGAAATGGATCCATTTTATTCACAGTTCACACTCACAAAATGAAAGTCGCAGGGAAACTCCATTGCAGTTTGTTACCGCTTGACAGTGAAGCCAGTTAAGATGACAATTATGTCCGGTTGTTGTTAATGTTCTTCCAAAAATTGTTGCTCCTGAATTGTTTCCAACAGGTGATTGTACTGGTTGGTTTCATCACACAAGTGTGCAGAATTCATTACGTAAGATCGTAGCACGAATGAACTGCAGCCGCGATAACGCGAGCGCAATGAGGCAGCAAATGGAGATGAGATCTGTCATTGTTTTGGCAATTTAGGATTGGGAAGTGAACAAAACAATGTTAATTGTTAATTGAAATCACTCGGAACGCTTTCAACTTTGGGAGGATTGTATATTTGCTGTACTTAGATTGCTATATTGTGCTATAGTTAGCTTGCATTGTTCATAGTTTACCTGTTTTTTGAGGAACTTAGAATATTATTGGCATGCTTATTGTTTGTTACAAAACTGACATAATTTATTTACAGTATGTACACATCTGCAGTCTGCATGACATATTGTATCTGGTACCATCTAATTCAACAGTAACAACTATTATTTAAAAGTCATGAATTTTGGCACAGAGATTTTGCAATATGTTCTGTATACGTATACGATATAGGAACTTTTTAATTTTTCCATGATCCATCACGAATTATTTATTCGAGGCTATTGTCTTTTTTCGCTAATAATACCACGAAAATAAACAACCTCGAAAGACTTCGGGTTTAAAGCAGGATTTGGTAAAAAAAATTTCCTGCAATAAGGCCTGAAGTGGTTCATATCCTTATTGCACAAAAACTTTCTTCAAGGTCTCTACAAAAAAGATAACCAATTTTGTTTTTACAATTCGTAGATTGTTTTGATTGTAACCGTTGAATTTAGAAGTACTCAACTTGGTTTCAAGTGACCACTGTTGTCCGTCATCCACACGCGAACGTTTCATCTTTTTTGACCTAACGAACGGCTGAGTTCAAAGCGACTTTTTGCGATCCCTCCAAGTGTTCTGCAATTAAACAGAGGCTAATTGCCGTTTTAGGATTGCGGATAGTATTGACATTGAAATGAACACGACATCTTGTTTAACGTGTACTTGTGTGGATCTTGTATCTTTCGCAATTAAAATCTATATTGAATTTTTTGTAATTTGTTACAGAGAGTAGATCATCGTTAACATGCCTTTGTTTGGTTTTGTTATTTTCACTTTACTTTTGATGCTTCTTTAGCTGCAGGAGGCCGTCAAAATTTTCCAATCGTTTTTTGTTGCTTGTAGTTAAACGATTTTGATTATAATTAGATGAATACTGTAAAATAACTTGGAATTATTGACTTCTATTTTTTGTTGCACAACCACCATTCTCCACCAACTGTCTGTGAGTGTAAGCAGCGAATTCTACGGTGTACAATTCTTTTTGATGTATGTACAATACAATGTACATGTACATAAGTTTCATTTCGCGAGGGAAGAGATTTCAGAAATCTTCTACCAAACCAAATGGAAAGAGATCGTCTACAAAAAGCAGCATTCGCAAAGTGAAGGTGCCTCGACATGAGGTAAGTGCGCCACAGAGATTGCATTAGACGAAACAAAAGTCGAAGAACAGACACTGGCGCAATATGCAACACTAAGTGCCAGTTGCACGAAATATGTGCACCAAACATCTCCTAAAGCATCTCTGGGTTGTCATTTTCTCAGACTTTTGTTAATAGCGGCGGCCAATGAAAGTTATGCGATGCCATTATTCTGAATTTAAGACCCCAACACAAAATGGTTTCGTACAATTAAAATTTATGATCTGCAGCGGGGAGAAGTGGGCTAGAATTAAAAATTGCATGCTGCCAGATTTCTGCAAATTGATGGATCTTTACCAGAAAATTAACACAAGACCGAACCAACTCATTGTTTTATTTGCTCAAGAAAGTTTAATTGAGCAAATCAATGGTATTTTGAAAGGAGTTACAAAGTTAGTCTCAGGTAATCGATATGTAGAGAAACTTTATTGCCAATGCAGAAATCCTCGATAAATATTTTAATCAATATCATGTTTAGAAAGGAAAATTCTGTTTTCGTTTTTATTGAAGGAATTTATTCAAAGTATAGAGTTGAAAAGTAACCGTAAAATGTTTTATCGAATCTTCCGAGATTTTTATCGAAGAAGTTTCATTCAAAATTTGTTTAATCTTTGATTTGTGGCCTCATCACTAAAGGCGGTATTTTCTTTGAAGTAAATTGGCAAAAGAGTATGTATGTTAGAATGATGTAATTATCAACTATACATAATCAATTTAAAAAAAAATATTTGTTAATTAAATTACTTCTGTATATTCTATAAAAAAATATTGTTGAACCAAAATTTAAGGAAAGTAAATACAATTTTCGTAGTGAAAGAGAAAATTCAAACACATTTACCGTCGTAAAGGGCAATAGTAAATAGAAAATTTCACTTTCAATCAATTACGGACCCTGGCTTTATTTAATTTCTACTTGCCAGCGAAGGGAAGTTCCACTACCAACTTTCTCCACCAATAGGCATCTTCTTCTGCAACCGAAACAAGCCTCTCCAGCTTTATTGCTGCCTTCCAGTTTATATAATTTTAAAACGTGTCATCTCGTCACTATTAAGGAGGTCAACATCCAAACCTCCGCGGTTCAAAACAACAGGCGACCTCGACGAGGTCAGCGGGAACCAGCCGGCAAATAGTAAGTGCTTCCAATCATGTGTAATTTTTGATTATGGTTCGTGCCAATCAATTTCACTGCCAAGATTTTCATGCCAACTACTCGCGATGGTCACTCCAGATCTCGTTACTCATTGCTGCAGAGATATCAATTTGTGGATTAACCTCGAAAGTCGCGCCTCGGGCTAACAACAATATTGATTAGTATGAAATGATAAACTCGGACTTTCTCAGGTATTTCTAAGGTTCGGGGCTCGGTGTTGAGATGAGACGTCCACCCACATTTAGCTAAGGGAAGAAAAAGTTTCCAAACAAAAATTTCGGAAATAAAATTCATAATAATAAACATCAGCAACAAATCTGCGCCTGCTTTATGGTTTTCCGTCAAGCACTTGTTCAACGGTGAACTTTCGTTTTCATTCAACACCCTAAGTCAACAACACAGTCAACAATGAATGCGTGCCACAGAAAATAATTCACACGCGCCACGCACCATTTTCTCCTCGAGTTCCGGCGCTGCAATTTATTAATCTCCGCGTGAAAGTTCCGAGATGTACTGTATCTACTGGTGACTTATGCGAAATTCCTGTCGTTACTCCTTTCGTCATTTTGTAGCGATTTATTAATTGAACCAGCGACAAGTGCCTCCATCGGAACAGACGTGTGATGATAGGGGCTGCAACTCGCATTCAATGCAAATGAGGTGTTATGCGATTACGGGCAATAATCCGTGTGCAATTTATGTGTTCATTGCGTTTATAGCAACAGGTGATGATGAAAATATAACTTCTGCATTGGAAGTATAATTTCACGTTAAAAACCCGAAATTAAAAAGTAAATTATTATTTTGTTTTGTTATATCTTTGGTAGTAATTTGCTTAAATTTAGTTCATATTTGTTGGCTTGATTTTGTAATTAAGGTCTTACAAATAAAAGTAATCTAATTTGCTGTTAAATTACCGCAATTGACTGTGAAAATTTTAAATTACGGACATTGCAACAAAGCAGGGAAAAGTAGACATAATAAGTTTCTTGTTGTTAAGTCACTAAAAAAAATTCCGATTCATAATTAAATATTGCGTGTCAAGTGCACCACTGGTTGAAAAACGACACTCTTCCCACCAACAAACCGCAACAATTACAATCGCCATTTGTCAAACTAATGTTGAAGTTCATCAGCTTCATTAACGAGAATTCACGCAAAAAGACACCACCACGGTCCACAGCCGGCATTGGAGAAAGTTTCCTTTGTAATCGTCCATGCGAATCATTCGCCAAATGGGATTTGTATATTATATTTTTCCTCATGTTTTTTCTATGTTCTATGGATATTTTCCGGATAATTTTGCTTATGCTGAGACATCTCAGTTGAGAAAGTCCAGGGTGCTTTTTGGTCTACCATCATCAATCGTGATTGGTTGAGAGCAATGACAAAATATTTCACAACAAAAAATCTACTGTTGTAATTGTATACTTTTGCGGTGAATCGGGTTTTGACGTAAATTGGCGTAAATTAGTACAAATTAATAACATATTATTGGCGATTCAATAATTGGCATTTCCCTGGCTGACTACTGAAACACGAAGAGGTGATCATACCAATCTAATTATGCTGGAACTGCATGTAATTGCAGTGTTTGCTGAAACTTCTTGCAACGCTTGCAGGCTCCTTCACTCTATTGTAAGTTTCCGATTTCGCAAAAAAAAATATATAAATGTAAATGATGTCATTGTGTGAAAGATATCAATAATATAATTCTTAATTATGTGTAAATCCGCCTTTACTTAATTCTAATATCATTGAGTTTGTTTTTGTTTATTTTTTTTAGAAGATTGTGTTCCCTTTTAATGTTAACCATTGTGGCATATTATTAGATGGGAGTTTTCACTTCCCAATTGCCCCAAAAAATTCTTGCAGTGACACTATATTTATTTTGTTGCAGCTAATTATGTTGAGCACTCGATTGCCTCGCTTGAGCTTGCTCAACGTCATTTGGAGTGGATTGCGTCTGCGCAATGAACGCAAGTCTGTCCTCGAAGCATTTCGTAACAATTCATCTTATTTTCTCACAAGTATGTTCGACAATTTTGGACACAAAATGTGCTTTGTTCACTTTTTTCTGCATGAAGTTCCCTGTGTGGATTACTGATGACCAGAAAATATAGCTACAAATTTCAATTTGCATATGATGTAGATTATCATTATTTTATAGTTCAGACTGATAAGGTTTTAATTGTTCAACAATCTCCAACTATCAAGACGTTTATTTATGCTAAGGACATTCACACGTTTAGAGGTGAAGGTTTTGGTTGCATCGGCGTGCGAAACTTTGTGAAATCCAACTATTCTTTGACGGAGGAAAAGTGTTTTATGTGCAACATGTAAAAAATAAATGGCCAGTTTATGAATCGTACTTTCATTGATCATTTTTTGATAATAGTAATGAATCTTTTTAAAAATACATTAACTTTTATAGTTCTTGTTAATTAAAAATGGGTATATATAATAGTTTATATATAATAAAAGAATGACAAGAAAATAAATAAATAGTATAGATGCAGCTTTGTACAATAACTTTTATATTAACAAGGAAACAGGAACAATAAGACAAAATGTATTTGGTGAGAAATGCGTTTTTTAGTGAAGAGTTAAAAAATATATGTTTTTTTATATTGAACAACCATTATGAAGGCTTTCTGATATTTCAAAATGATTGCAACTTTTACTTATTTCTGAAATTGTTATTGAATTTTTTTCATTTATTTTGAATGTAGAAATCAGGTTACAGCTCCGGACTAAAGATGACCCTTGTTCATCTTGACTCAAATTCTGAAAGTGGCTAATGTTGCCGACCATCTTTAAAAGTGGTAAAATTAATGACAATTACATATTGCATCTATTAATTATAGCTCTCACCATCTTATATTATTCGGTTGCATTGAGCTGTGGGAAAAATGTCTCATCCATTTGCTAATTTATGACAATGATATGATTTTGTTAGCGTTAATTATCTCAGGATCCGATTTCAGGCCAATTACAAGTGATTTCGGTGTGATCTTCATCAAAGTCAACAAGTGCGGTGCAAGTTTACATTCTCTTTTGTATCATCTCAATAATAATCAATGTGCTCGTTGCGAACAAAAAACGATTGAAAAAGCATTTAATAAGAGGATTGCAGCTTCTGAAGAATCGTTTTGTGTGCATTTCAACCACTCTGACCTTAGACTGATGATCTTGGTTGCCTTCAAATGAGAAATAGCCTAGGAACAACTATTCCAGCAGATCGTTTGCTTAATGCGATTAGATTGAAACTTCTCACAGTTTAAAAATTGACATGGATATTATGAAGGATCAATTGATGACAATGATTTTGGAGCACAACAACATTTTAATAATTTTTAAAGGAAAATACTGTCAATATATTTCAAGACATCGGTGACAGAGAAAGGATTCAATTAGTATAAGTAACGTATTGCAACCATTTAATTAATATATCCTGCCGCAATTAGTTCTAACCCACAATCATCTATCAATTTATAAGAATTGCTCTGTAAATATATGTTATTCTAATTGCGTTAATTTGTTCAAAGCTAAGTACACAATTACTTTCGCAGGAAGCCCCCAGTAATTAACATTATCTTTAATTATATTGCTGCATGACATGACCAATTGACCACCAATCATCTTCAACAAGTTGCAAATAGCAAATGTTATTTACCGTGTGAACAAATATTTGTTTGACTTTTAATTTAATTTCATGACGTTGCTTTTAATACCTTTAACGGAATTAAAATTGGCGTTATATAAAGTCGTGGAAATAAGTAAACCCTTATGTTGAAGGAGTTGAATTATTCAATTAATTGCACTTTAATTCTGTGAAGAGGCTCAGATGAGATGAGGACGAGGTCGAAGAAAGACTTTTCCCAATTGTACGAAAACGACGTTACAGTGTACAGATTTATTAAACCCCTTCTGTGCATCACACTCATGACGGGATTAACCCCCTTTCGAGTGGTCGGTGATAAGTACAGAAAACATCTCCAGATCACGATCATCGGTTACATTAACTCCTTTGTGTTGTTTTGCATTTTTGGAATATGCTTTGTCACATCCCTGCGGAAGGGCGAATCAGTGGTGGGGTACTTCTTCCGAACGAACATCTCGAATCTTGGCGATACTCTGCAAATGTTCTCTGGATTATTTGGGATAACTTTGATTTTCGCCTGTGGAATATTGAAGAAGAAGCATTTGATCAAGACGGTGGCCACCATTCACATAATTGACAAGAAACTCCTGCCCCTGGAGCCACCCAACAAGATACTCAAAAGGGTGTTTTACTTTTACGGGCTACTAATTGTAGTGTGGCTTCTGAATGTTGCTTACCTGCTTGGCAGTGTGCTGCTGCTGCGAAACATTAACGTGTATCCACCAGTCACTGTCTACGTATCCTTCATCCTTCCGAATCTCATCACTTCGAAGTGTATTCTCCTGTTTTTGTACTTCATGAAATTACTTGAGAGGCGATTTGAAATTATTGCGGAGGTGAGTGATAAATATTTTATTTAAATGTTTGTTTTTTATTTGCGTTCTTTTAAGATTTTTGTCTCATGTACTATATAATTTGAAATTATTAGTCATTGTTATTGTACGCATTAAATTCCCCCAAGCTTTTCAATTCATGTTGCTATTACCCACTGTATTTGTTATAGAAGTTTAGATGAATAACAATAATGTCTCAATAGACCGAGCAATTTTCCTCGTACCAAGGTCAAAGGTTTTTCCTCATATCATGCAACATTGCCAGTCAAGCAGGATACTTTTTCCGACTTTGATTACACCTCGGGGGAACTAATACAAGGCAATTAGTTGATTAAAATAGTTTACTTAGCTAAGCGGAAAACTGTTAGCGTCCAGGTGATTTTGACATGTCTTGCATGCAGTTATTAATAATCCATTAATAAACCAAGCACTTAAGTTCATTTGTTGGACTGGAGAGTGGAGCAGGAACAGGACATTGTGAGGTGTTTATTCGACGTTTGTCGTCGCGTTGTCGTGAGTGAGAAGTCGCTTTGTGAAAATAAGAAAATATTTTTAAAACATTTTTAAATGAAGTGATATTTTCTTTTGGTGATTATTTTATGCTTTCAAAACATCATGGGGAAAGTAACGAATGTTTTGAAGAGTGCTGAAAACCCAAAAGACTTGTACACGTCACTTCGACCACTGCTGCACTTTGCTAGTCTTATAGGAATTACTTCGTTTCGAATAAAGGACCAAAAATTGCAACCATCCTTTTTGGGATTCTTAAACGCTGTTCTGCATTTGATTGTATTCGCTTTCAGTTTCTTAATGTCTCTGATCAATGGCGAAACTTTAGTGGGTTATTTTTTTAAATCGAATATATCCAAAGTCGGGGACACAATGCTCAAGTTTTCAGGATTATTTGGAATGACGATCACATATGTTATATGTTTAACAAGGAGGAAAAGCATTCAGCGTCTTGTCTCAACAATCGAAGAAATCGATAAAAAAATGATTGAAATGCAAATTGAAATTAATTATTCTAAATATTATAGGCGGTCAGTAATCACTTTAGTTATTGTGGTTATCCTTAATACGGTGTATATTTTTGGATGCCTGAAATTATTGCATAGTATTGGAGTTTCACCTTCGTTTACTGCGAATATAACATTTTTTTCACCACTTCTGGTTATTTCAATTATGGTTTCGATGTTTATTTGTATAATGGTAAAGTTAGAGCTTCGCTTCAGAATCATAAACAAGGTACGACCATGGAAATGTGATGTTCTATAATTCAATAACTTAGGAACAATATTTTATCAGCTTGTAATAAAAGTCAAAATTAATTTGATTAGTTTTGTAAATATAACGAAATTGCGTGTTCAATCCACATGCCAATGTTAAGTAATTAGCGAATGTGCATTACAATTTCCGATCGATATACAATATTGAGGATTTCGATTTAATTAATCCCTCAATTTTCCACATATTAATTTTACTACATATGGTTATGTTTTTCAGATCTTGAAAAGGCTAACTGAAAGAGTTGTTGGAAAGTACACATCGCTCCTGAAGGTAGAGACCGCTCGCAACAACGGTTGTGCATTCTCCGTTCAAGCATCTTCCCTGAAAACTCCTTCAGAAACTGTTGAGGATGCAATGCAAGTTCACAGTCTGCTTTATGAAACTGCATCCACAGCCAATAAATACTTTACGTATCAGCTCCTAACAATTATTTCAATTGCTTTCTTAATTATTGTATTTGATGCTTATTACATATTGGAGACGATATTAGGACATCCTCGTAGGGAGATTCAATTTAATACAGCCGAATTTGTCGCTTTCTTTTCCTGCCAAATGGTCCTCCATGTCCTGGCAGTGTGCGCAATTGTTGAAGGCGGAAGCAAAACCATTGCTGAGGTGATTTACAGTTTTTAATAAAAACATAGGTACAGGTTTAAACAATTATAATGAATAGAGTGAAAAAATCGCCATATATGTTTATAAGCTGATGAACAAAACGAAGGACGTCGATTTACGTGAAAAATTGTCGTACTTCTCAATGCAATTGGTTCATGAAAAAATTCGGTTCACAGCTGCAGGACTATTTAACATCGACCGGACATTGTACTTCACAGTAAGATTAAAAAACCTAAACAAAGAAAAGGGACACTTCTGAAGTGGTATTATTACAGATCTCTGGTGCAGCTACTACTTACCTCATTATCCTTCTCCAATTCACGTCAAGTGGACAACCAGATTACTCAACTATTTCTGGAATGAACAATACGCAAAAATAAATTGCAAAACTTTTAAAAGATTACTCAATTTTCGAAATGTCTATGAAGAAGTTTCAAATCAATTTCTATATGTAACTTTAATGTCTCAATAAACAATTTTAACCATGCCAATGTGCATATGTGCTCAAACACCAACAATTCTGAATTGGTGTCACTGCTTTAATTTTAATTTGATAAAATCACAATCAATCATCAAAGTTCAATGTAATTATGAACCCCAAATGACAGAATCGTTGGTTGGGTTCAACAATAAGTTATAACAATAGTCCTATAACTGTTCGTATGGTGAAAATATATATTATAATCGAGAATAGTTATAACACAAAATTCTTCAATTTGCAAATTGTTTTGTGTTTGATTTAAATTGCTATTATTTCCCAGGATATTTAAACTGTACAGGGTATTGAAGTAACTATTTCCACTGATACTATTTAGTTTTTAATTTGAAGCTCAAAATGAAAATGATTTTCAATCGGCTCAAAAGCCTCTGGGCAAAAAATCCTTTAGTTTTAATAATTAATCTAATTAAGTGCTATTAACTGTTTCATGTGTTCTCGGGTCTTTCGTCGTTTCTTATAATATTACAGTAACAAATGCAATGTTTTTTGTGTGCGATTTCCGAGTAAATATGACTTATTTAATTTGTTTATGAAAATGAATGTTCGGTTGTTATTGTTCGGTTTTCACATTGATTACGGCGAATTTCTGCTGAAAACTTATGTTGTACCACTGCTATCGCGAGTGAATTCGGAACACTATTGTCAATACCGGACGAACACTACACGATTTTGTTTATTGTTCAATTCGAATTGAACGCGATTTTGTGCTCTTTCAGTTAGATTTGTTAAATTCTAACCACATGCGGAAAAATCAGGTGATCATTTGTTTATTAATATTATGTCTTTAATAGTTTGTAATTAAATTGAACTGCAGCTTTTTATTATAGGTACAGCTGTAAAGAGATACAACCTACAGTAATTCTTTGCTAAAGTTATTTAAGTCAACCCTTCTGTTCAGCCACCAACGCCTGATGGCAAGTCCGAGCTACAGTTATTGGATAGCATATAATTAACCGTAAATTTAAGTTCTCTCAATATAGTAATTGTAATTGAATTTTGTACTTTCTTCTTGCGTAGAGTGTCGACGAATAAGGTTGTGGTCTAGCAATTTCATTGTTAATAAAAAATTTTAGTTCAGTCATTTTTTAATTAATTAATTTTGGCAACCTCAAGAACGACAAACAAGTGTTTCTACACCTTCTATATACCTACGCCTATATACGAATTAATCGAATTTCATTATAGAAAAGAGCAAACTGTAAGACTGAAAGACAAATTCAACTACGAAGGTAGTATGTACATTGAAAACGAATATTTGAATAAATGATTCTGCGAAATAAACAATTTCAATGAAGTAATAACATAGAAGAAATTGAATTCGATTGGACCTGGATCGATATTCTATTCAGTGATGAATCTGGATCCTCCAGGTGTGTGATAAGAATTCGGCGCTGATGATATCTTTATTTCGATGGAAAAAAAAGAAATCACTGCGGCTAAATACAAACAGCTACGAGGAGTAACGATTAGGTACATACTATTGGTGTGGAAAATAAATGCATCAAGTTATTACATTAGGGATGGAAAAATGTATTTTAATATAAATGAAATGATGCAATTAAGATTTGTAATGCTCTTTTTGAAAAATCTAAGGCTAAGCCCCATTTGAAATCTATTAAAATTACAAATACCCTGAGTTTTGTTTTAACAACTACTTAAAACTTTATTGTGAATTATTATAATAATAAAATTTCTACAATTTTCATTAATCGCTTCAATTACGGCCATTTTGTTTTTTACTTCATTTAGTTCAGTATATTTTATGTAATATGTATTGATATTATCGGAGGATGACTGATGAATCCATTAACCGATTTTAAAATACCTGTGAGAATTTTGCACTGACGAACTAAAAGCCATCGTTTTGCTTGGAAGAGAAAGTTTTATCAGCGATCAGGAATTTGTGTAATGCAGCCTTTTAACTTTAGCGTAATTTACAACGCAGCCTTATCGGGGCAGAGATATTTAAAGAGTTCATGTAATTCGCGCAGGTCACTAATATTGTATATTCTCCATGCTTTGAAATCCTATTGCTGCAATATGGACACAATAGGTCACGAAGTTAGTGTAAAATATCTGTAAGTCACCCGGTTCCGGTAAAACTGTGAAAGTTCAAATCAGACAAAGTAAAAACAGCAAATTCAAATTTTTATAAAAATGAATTTGCACTGGACGAAGAGTTTGTGGGCAATTAAGGACTTCAATAAGTCAGTTTATCCCATTATAATAGTCTTCACTTTTTTCGGCTTAACACCAATACAATTTAACAAAAGAACGCACAAATGGGAATGGTCTATTTTGGCAGTCGTATTTTCCGTCTTCAAGTTGACAACTTTTCTTGCAATAGCCTTTTACTCAGCACAAGGTAGATTTGTGACCCTGTCAATTTTTAGAACAACAAATGTGGAGACATATGTTGTTGCAATGGTTGTATATGGAAATTTGCTTCCAATTAGCATTGGCATGATGTTGTGTATCCTGAAAGTTAAAATATTTGCTGAATTGCTGAACTCGTTGATGAAAGTTGACGATTGGTATTTGCTGTTAAATTTCGGTTGTGATTATAAAAAGGCTTTTCTTAAATCGTGTATAACGTTATTGCATATAGTGGTGTCCATCTCCATTGTTCTGGGTATTATCGCGGGCAGTATAATGACAACTGGTCAATCGATAGTAGCAACTACGTTTTTAGCCTTTATTACTCAGACGGAAATTTGGAGCACTTTTTTTTTGCACAAGTTTGTGCTTGGGCTATTGCATCAACGCTTTAAGATATTAAATAAGGTAAGAGACTATTGAATTAAGGAATGTGATAATAATATATATTATATTAATTTCTACTACATACATTTAATTAATTCTATTTGGTCAACAAAATCGTTTTCCAATCTAAAGGTATAGTAACCATTCAATACCAGTAAAAATTTTCTTTTTACATATCTAAAATGATAAAAAAAAATGTCGCTCTAGGTCAGATGAAAGATATCGTGGAAATGTTGCCATTAAACCAATTAAAATTGGTAGTTTTGCTTCATCGATAACAAACTTACGGTAAACTTTTTACTAATGTGACTTTATAATTTTCCATCGGAAAACGGTAATTATCGATAGGATACAACAACTTACATGCATCAATATAATTTTCACCTTATCTATCAAATATATCTATGGATATATTAAATATAGTTTTGTAAAAAGGGATAGTTGTAAAATAAATTTGTTTGTTAATTTTTTCAATCAGTGTATTGCGAGATTTACAATCGGAAAAATGGCTGCAAAGTTCTGGAGTTTCTTTTGGGGTGAAAATGATTTTGTCTCCTCCATCCGCCCTTTGATGACAATATATTCCTTTTTATGCATAATACCAGTGCAGATAAATAATACCAGTGGCAAAGTGGAGGCTTCTTTTCTAAAAACTATTTTTACTATGTTTAAAGTAATACTTATAATAGCATTGAATTTAATTCTTGGGTGGAATTTCGAGTTTAAATCATTTCACTCGTCAGTGTCAGTCGTGGATGCTTTTTTTAAAAGGAATATTGCTGTATTATTTGCAATTATTTACGTGATTTTTAATCTAACTTTAATAGTGCGGAGCAGAGCATTTACTCAAGTTTTTAGTTTGATACAAAAAGCAGATGAGTTGATAGTTTTTGCTACTGCAAATATAATAAGCTACGACAAAGTGTTTCAAACTACTTTGAAAATAACACTGAAAATTCTGTTATATGTGTGTTATCGTCTTACCATTTCACTTACTGAATTGTGGGTTGTAAGTTTGGAAACACAGTCCTATGGCGTGTTCATCGTTGAATTTGTACGGTCTGAAATCTTGTCAATTGTTTTTCTATTTGAATTTATAATGGACATGATTGAATATCGCTTGAAAATTTTAAACAAAGTAAGTACCTATTACATTAAAAAACACTTTAAATTAAATATTGATAATACGTCGTTAAAAAAAACTGTATTGAAATTCTTTTCTGAAATCCTTCCGAAAAGCGACCACTTTCAGCACATTTCCGTCAATGAAACTATTAAACGTAATTGTAAATGTTTTCCGAGAACAAATCCATAATTGTCGATAATTAATTGCTTCTATCAATGATAAAATGGTTTATTAAAAATTAACTATGTTGCCTACCCTTCACCTCTTAACACTTTTTACATCAAAAATAAACAGAAACATTCCCCAATTAAGTTAATTACGAATAAGAAAACAATAAATTATATTTGAATTACTTCAAAATAGAAATCTCATAATTTCAGCAGATATAACTACTATTTATTTTAAAGATTTATATTGAATTATTACTTATTTTTGCAATATTTTATGGATTATTGAAGTTCGTAAAAATTTTTTAGAACTATACTAATTAAATCGGTAGGTATATTATATTATTATTTAATTTTGTATCAAGGTTGATTACAAAATCGAAAGCAATAATTTTCAGTACAATTAAGCTAGCTTCGTCCAGCATGTAATAACAGTAATATGAGACATATTGTATTGTTCACAATATTGTTCATTAATTCGATTCCCGACTCCTGTCGTCCCACTCCTCTTGCACAAAAGCACTCACGCAATTCTCCGTTATTACCGAAAAGCTCTACACAGATATCCTTCCAGGATTAATTATTATCATCTAATATGTAAATTAAAGTTACACATATTTCTACGAATGATTACGTCCTTTTAATTCAACCACTTCCAAAAATGAATAAAACAAGGAGACCAGCGTTTCCACTTGTTTATTACCGGAAAGTAAAGAGGGCGACCGGTGTGTACGCATTGCAGAATATTTTGGAAAATGGCGGCAGCTTGGTGCAAGAAACTTATTGGTGCGAATAATTTTTACAAAGCCATTTATCCACTGATATTCCTGTCGATAATTTGCGGATTAACTCCTGTGCGCATAGTCGATAATTCGAGAATAGAAGTGTCGATGCGAGCGTATTTCTTCACCGCAATAGACCTCGGGATGTTTGTGTTTTGTTACGTAACTAGTTTGATGCAACAAGAGACGATTTTTGGAAATTTCTTGCAAAGTGAAGTTGCTCAGTTCGGAAATGCTATACAAAATTTTGCCAGTCCACTCGGTGGATTTTTTCTGTTTTTCAGTTGCAATGTTAACAAGAGCAAATTGATGGAAACATTCCAAAAGTTAAATGAAGGAATTCTCAAGTTGAGCGCAATGGGAGTGGTTATCGATTTCAATAAAATGTATTACAATTCCTTAATAATATTGATAAGTTCAATTGCGTTTGATGTCATTTACTTGCTCGGAAGTTACACTCTTCTTCGCTTCATTGGAGTGACTCCCTGTTTTAATGTGTTTGCGGTGTTTTCTTTTCCATATCTTCAAATCAGCATGATCGTCTTTATGTTCATGTTAATAACAAAATTGGTGCAACATCAATTACTTATAATAAATGATGTGAGTATCTAATTAGAGGTATGGTTTTGTTTAATTTTACGCGAAACTTTTTCTGTGTCATTCCTGCATAAAACGGATATATAGTAGGTAAATCTTTATCTCAATCTACTTTTGTGGAAGCATTTGAAATTCGTAATTCATGTCACTTTATGTGATCTCCATGAATTAGGACGAATAATAAGTACTGATCGATATCGCTCACACGAATTCAGGCAGTAAATGCCAGCCATGTAAGTAAAATAGTTGCTCTCATTAACGAAATTATACGCTGATATAGGTTTAAAAGGAAGGACATTATTTGAGTTGACGTTTTTCGTTTTGAGTCAGTACCAAGTAAAATTTGTGAGCCTCGCAAGGTGTAAAAAGTTCATTCAAGAAAAATGAAGCTCAACTGGTTGGACCGTTTTTTCAGCAGCGATAATTTGATTACCTCAATTTATCCGTTGACCATCGCTTGTCGACTTCACGGCTTAATTCCGCTTGCAATAAACAAGGATTTGCGTGAATTGCACATTTCGGCAACTGGATACATCTCGACTATTGTTTATGTGATGGTTTATTGTTTTTGCTTTGTTGACTATGCCAAAGGTGATTTTCAATTAATGACAATATTGTTCGGAAACCGAATTTCAGAATTCTGCGATGAAATTGTATTACTTTCAAGTCCTGCAATATTTTTTTTATTTATTACTCTATCTTATGTAGAAAAACGAAAATTCATTGACTTGTTTCATTCATGTGTTAAAATTGACGATAAATTGCAATTCTGCAATGTACAAACAAACTTTAATAGAGAACGACGAATTGCTTTTATGGGAGCGACAATCGTCGTCATCTCAAACATAACACTTCTTACTTTAACATTCGTCGTTATGTGGCAAGCTAACTTGACCTGGATTACGCCTGTCATATCCTTCTGCGTTCCTCAATGGCAAGTAAATATGGTCCTGTACATGTATTTTTTTGTGTCTTATTTGATATATTCTCGCGCTGATGCATTAAATAAGGTAAGTTCAAATAAGTGATTTTTTATATATACATAAGATTAAGAACATATATTTTTGGAAAATTTCAACAAGATTGAATTAAATGGAATTCAATATTAATAACACTAATATACTACATATTTGGACTTACGTATAATACCTATACTCGTAAATGGATTCGTTATGAACATTTAAAAGTTTGACAATTCAGGAATTAAGTTTCTTAGAACTTCACTTTCGATTTCCTCGTTTATACATATCTATAATTACCCTAATTAAAAAAGAGTGGGCTTTTAAGGACATGAAATATTGATGTGAATACAAGTACTTAAACGAAGTTAAAACTCTAAGAGATGGATGGTTTTTATGTAGATTCAAAATCCTTGGAAGTAACTTGGACTAGATGCATTATCAGTTATTCATATACAACATGTCAATTATTATCAAATCCTTGCTTCATCGGTTCATCCTCAGCGGTTTTTCTATCTCATCTCACTTGTTGCACTCGAACATGTTATTGCAATCAAGTTGACATCCATTCCTACTCTGCAATTATATTTATCACGCAATTCTTATTTTTTCACACAAAAGGTTCTCATTAATTACATTTGATATATTAAATTTTTGTTTCGATGGATATAACATATGTAAACATCGGCATCAATGTCAACCAAGTCAACCAATATAAAAAGGACTAGATCTGAATTTCATTATTCAGTAAAAACCAGGATAGTGCAGCAGATGAGAAGTTTCATCCGTGCTGACAATTTGTATGAAACCATCCGGGCAATTTTCCTTGTCTCCTTGATTGAAGGATTGACGCAGTTTCGTGTGATCAAACACTGAGTATTTTAGGTGTTAGGATCGATTATAACAAAATGCTTCAATTATCCTTGTTAATCCTTATAAGCGCAATTATTTTCGATGCTGCTTACCTTTTGGGCAGTTACTTTCATCTTCGTGCTACCAGAGTGTTTTCTTCGTTCGACGTCCTTATTGTGTTTTTTTGTACAATACCTTGGTTTCGCTACAATATATTTCTTATTCATGCTGTTAATGCAATCATTAAAATTTCGTTGTATGACAATAAACAAGGTAAGGTATATCTGCTTTTCATATTATAATTAATAAAAAAAACATATATTATATTGCTGTTAACACTTTAATTCATTTACACAAATTCATTCATCTCACTTATTGCACCCTGCTCAGTTATTACTACTGTCCATGTTTTAAAGTGGATTTCAGTCACGCAATCTTGACTTCTAAATGTAGAGGTCAATCATCGTTACAACAGTGCGCGTAAATCTCTCTGCACAGCCACAATTATGTACATTAATATAATAATACCCTTAAAAACCGTATAAAAAGCTGTCTAAGTTCGAATATACTCGTATATTATTGAGAGTACACAAGAAGTGCAACAATTTTTATGTGTATGAATAAACACAATGGAGAGATTGAAGAGTTTGATGAGTGCGGATTGTTTTCACAGAAGCATTCGTTTAATAGCACCAATTTCAGTTGTCAGTGGATTGCTTCCTTTTTGTTTAGTGGGAACGTCACATATATAAATATCCTTAATTGGTTTGATATTCACTGTGTTCCATTTTGCGCTCTTTCTTGTTTGGTACGCAACATCCTTGCACCGGCGCGGCGTGAAACTATATCGGGATACTTTTTTCATAGTGAAATCCATCCAGTGGGAAATATTAAATAAACTATCGGAGATGTGCTCGCCGTCACATTGTTAGTCCTTTTCTGTACTAATCGTAGGGAAAGCATGGTACAATGGTTCAATCATTTTGTTATAGTAGACAAGCGGATGAAATTGTTAGGGGTGCGCTTCAGTTATAAGTTATAGCAAATTGTCCGTATATATATTTTACTCAGTACTATCCTTTTTGATGTTGTTTACTACGCGTTACTCTACGACACTGGAAAAGTTCTGGCATTTGACGTGTTCGTTTTGTTCTTCCTTCCACATCTCGAAATTTGTACGCTCGTATTTTTATTCACGCATTTATTAGTGAAATTACTTCAAATTAGTTTTTTGACCATTAATGAGGTGAGTTTTTCAGTTTTTCCCTATTTTAAGTAATTAAGTTTCAGGAATGTGAATAAAAAGCCATGGACGAATATTTTCAAAGGCATTTTTAAAATCATGATTCAAACACATTTATAGGAATAACCGAAAAATAAATCATTATCGTTGGTTGAAATTCACCATTTCGAATTAAATTAATATTGATTCACCACTTGTAATCGGAGAGTTAGTTCTTTATTTACAGCTTGCTCTATTATTGTTTCTTAACTGGATTAAAACAGGAATTAATAAACAACTTGGACCAATACTTTTAATTCACTCAATTCACTTACAATAAGCTTACAGTATTGTTGTTGGGACATTCTTTGATAAATTACAATTTTGGTTGTTCACGCCATTCACAATGATTATACCTACAACAAAATTACTAATTCCGACCATTATATTTGAAGATAAGGATCTTAAAGGAAATAGATTAAAAGGACGATTCCGTCTACATATTTTCACAGACGAGAAATTTATATAAGAACAGTTCAAGCTTCAAACGGTTCAATCCGGAAAAATTTGTGTGCGTTTTGCACGTTTTTACGTAAAATGTTTGTTCAAGCATGCACCAATAATTAATTGGATACTTTGTTCAAAGCGACATTGCTAAAATCGGAAACGTAATGCAGAATGTCACTGGCCCCACGGGAGTGCTCTTCATCATCCAGAAGGACAAACTTATGATGTGCATTGAAAATTTAAATGTAGTCGAGAAGAGATTACTATTATTGGGCATCAAATACAATTATAGCAAAATTTTTCATCAA
Organism: Leptogaster cylindrica; assembly: GCA_963082835.1. Classification (NCBI taxonomy): domain Eukaryota; kingdom Metazoa; phylum Arthropoda; class Insecta; order Diptera; family Asilidae; genus Leptogaster; species Leptogaster cylindrica. The sequence continues at coordinate 18,747,948 of OY720105.1, read as the reverse complement.
AATCTGAAAATATTAGTAATTTCCCTCGTCTTTTGCTACACGTATTTTTTCGGAAGTTATTATCTTCTTGAACTGGCGGGAGTTCGACCGAATTTTGACGTGTTTACGATGTTCATTTTGCCACATATAGATATATATTTAGTTGTTTTCATGCTCCCAGCAAACGACTGAGTATCTATTTATAACGATAAACATGGTGAGTTTTCTTTTAAATATGTAGGTACAATCAATTTCTGAGCTGTTTTTTGTATTAACTTTTCAAGCAATGTCAATATGAGTAAAAATCAAAACTTTCTAATTTTAGGTAGATTTCGAAGAAAATTCTACCTATTGAGATCGATACCTACCATGTCACGACTTTCGAAAAATTCTTTCATAGTTTTTCGTTTCATGCCTCCCTGAGTACGAAACCACCCCCCGTTCGAAAGTTTATATATATATATATATATACTCGTATAGGATAGTCGTGTATGTTGAAACACGCTTTGATTTTTGGTCGCAATTCTTGACTCGATAAATATAACACAGAGTTCTATGTACCATTGGGTAAGTAATATTATTGGCTATATTTTTGTCGAAGAAAGTAATTGAATTGCATCAACAATAAAAAAGTAACGACCATGTGATTTTTGGCCGTCAAAAAATTTGTCGTGTAGGTTGAAACAGACGGAGTAATTGAAAACGGTTAAAGTATATTTTTTATAAAAACGCAAAATTTTGATTGTTTATTGTTAATTTCTTTATTTGCAAATTAAAATTTATTTGTAATGCATCAACATCAGAAACACCATGACTAGTTTATCTCGGTCTACGGCTCGCGACTTTGACCAGTTGAACTATTAATTTTTATTGAAACACTCTGTCACTTTTAAAATTCAATTGTTTATCCACTTACTAGTTGGTTTTATTAGTTTTTTTTTAATTATTTACTTGTCATTGTTTTAAGTAAGACGGCACATAGTGTTTCAACCTATAAGACATCAACTGGTTCAACTTACAAGAACAGCCGACATTTTGAGACGACAAGAGATTTTTTTATTCTATGCAATATATTTTTTAAATTCCTTCGGAACTATAAAATAGAGCAAAAACTGTAGTGTAAATGTGATATTCCCCTTTTTATAACGATGAAAAAATCATGCTTTTTTCAGTTATGGAAAAATTTTGAAAACACTTTTTTCACAAATTTTTTTGACTTGCTCTGGTTCAAGTACAAGGATGGCGAGTTAGTAAGTCTGTATGCTATGAAAAGTTGGCTACTGATAATACAAATACTTGACACTATACAATTTGATGTGAATTTAAAGGAAATAAAAATATGTGTGTTTCATCCTACATGTCGTTTCAACCTACACGATTCTCCCCTATATATATATTTATATATACATATATATATGTACATAATATATATTAACACGCTAGCGGCCGTATTTTTGAAGATATTGGAACCAAATTTTAGTATGTTATTTCTGGGGTTAATAGCTTGGTTAAGTTGGTTGAAATTTTAAAAAAATGATATCTGGGCCCCTATGAAGTTTAGAGAGAAACTTAATTTGCATAAATTAGAGTACTCTCCATGAGGTTAACGGTGACACCACCAAATTAGGGGTTGGTGGGGAACGAGTGGGGGTGGGGGTGGGAATTCGAATTTTTCTAAACCACGTCTTGTGGGGTATCGTTGAAAAGCTCTTGACGAGTAGTTTATAAATCCATAACTAGTATCTCGATTTTGAAATAAATTACCCTAATAAACGCAATCGAAACACTTCGAAATCTACCTCAGCCTGTAGGCCTGCCGAAAGGGATATTTTTTATTTGTTTTTATTAAAAAGAAAATTCATTTAACTTGTATTAAAGTTATAAAAAAACAACCCGTAAAAACAATCTTTTTTACTATAACTCATCTACCTAATATTTTAAAAATTGGGACACTTAAAATTAATTTAAAAAAGAATAGATGATTTGTTTTTATGATAACTTTTTTTATACACAGATACAGAATGCTGTCATTCTTGCATTATTATTAAAGATTTTATCCGTTTGTTCTGTGATAACGAGATAGAATGCATTGTCAGCCACAACGAGTCTCCTGTAAAGTTTTAGCTCGATTGGATGAGGAGAAGTATGTTAATTAGGCGTCGAAGGTTTTGCGTTAAACGGCACAAATCCTCAAATGAAGAAACAAGCAAGTTTCCGCGAAATTAATATAGGTGAATTAAAAATATTTAATTTTAGTATAGAAACCTCCTTTAGCATTAGCACTTCACATAATTGACCAAATTACTCATTTAATATTCTTATCTTATCGCTTCAATACCTGAGTAGGACTCTAATCAGTGTTTGATCTTTTTCCTTATAACAGTTCACTCACGTATTCCTTTTCATTAAATTATCCGAAGATAACAAAATTATCTTAGAATATCTAAATTTTATGTAAATTAAGGCGATTCAATAAAAACGTATTTTCGTTAGTTAATTCCCATTACTTTTGGAATACGGTTTGAAAGTGTAACATTACTATAATGGTTTTTCCGTTTTGTCGGAATATTTTTTCCGCGAACGACTTCAACGAGGCCGTGCGTCCCATGCTGTGGTTTTCGACTGCGAGTGGGTTAATGCCCTTTCGCGTACTACCCATAGATACCACGAAAATAGAACTGTCTAACTATGGGTATCTAGTTACCGTGGTGTACATATCAATTTTCTTGACTTCCTATGTAATGGCAACGAACAAGCAGGAGACAATCGTAGGATACTTTGTAAACAGCGAAGTCGCCCATTTGGGTAATGCGGTCCTGAATGTCACCGGACCCATTGGGATGACCACGTTGTTGCTGTTCTGCATTCGCGACAGGAACCATATTGTGACATGCTTGAGAACTTTAAGTATTGTAGACAAGAGACTGAGTTTCCTGGGTGTGCGATTCAATTACAATAGACTTGTAAGGCAGTCTTTGGAATACTTTGCTGGTTATTTCGTGTTCAATGCGATTTACTTTATTGGTTCTTATGTTCTGCTGAAACTAGCTGGAACTGATCCTAGCCTCTGTGTGTTTGTTGTGTTCAGTGTTCCTCATCTGCTGTTCTTCACCATTGTATTTATATTCCATTGTATTGCAATTATGATTGAAAAACGTTTTATATGCATTAAAGAGGTAAGTCGTAGGAAAACATCGAAATACGTATTCACTTAAAATTATTGAATATTGATTAATAGCAGTGCAGTGCTCGCGTAGACTATAGTGCGGCCGTGTAGACTATAAAACTATGGTTCAGGTTTTTTAAAAAAAAAGTTAAGTTGGAATTTTATACTCCCAAACACGACATTTATACAGAACCGTAAACCGTTTCCCGTAGGTCGGGTTACACTAATTGGTTAGTTTTTTCGGACAAGGGTGGTTTTGGAGGGTTGAATTAGGACAGAAGTTGTTAGTTCTCATTTAGCTTTATCTAAAGGTTCAAGAACAGTCACTCCAAGTCAAAACCTCTAGAAGTTAAAAAACTAGGGATAGCCTCTCATCCCCTAATTTCCCCTAAATTCTAAAATCGAAATCATAAAGGGAACCTCTGTGCAAAATGTCAGCTCTCTAGGTTCAAGTGTTTGAGCCCAAGTTTGATGAAACAGTCCAGTCACTCAAGACTTTTGTTGCTATTGAGATATTAGTGCGAAAAAACGCCCAAAAAACCCACATTTTAAACAAATAGCGCATTTAAACGCCAAGTGAGTATGTGATGTTAAAAGCAGAACCGAAAACGCATCATTTGGTGTTTGGTTTATTGAGTTTGGTGAAGTAGGCATTAGTGGAAATAATATACCTATATGATGATAAATATTTAATGAATGATTGAATCAACAGCAAATTTAGAAAAGCATTGGGTAATTTTAATGTAAGAAACAGTACCAAATAATGTCATGTTAGAAAACATCTTTAATTGAAATACAGATTCTACATTTAATTTAATTGCTTTCATTTAACGACTTTATTTAGTCATGGATGATGATATTATATAACGAAGTCCGGAAGTAAGGATCTACCCCTCAATTTTCGACATTGACGCGACAAATAATTTAAAGCATGCTGAAGTTGGCAGATTTCATATTAAAGGGGTCTTTTTTTTTTTCTTTTTTTTTTTGTAGATACTTATGAAAGGATACCGAATTAAGTTCTTCTATCAGGCTACCAATAGCATTCCACATTCATAATGGTGGAAACGGGAATAATGATCTCAGAAAAAAAAATCCAAAAATCACTAAAAAGTGAAAAGTGAAAGGAGAATGGGCAAAAATGTATGGGAGCTGATCCTGGAACCAATACGGACGAAACCTATGTCATTCGATAGCTCTTACAAACTACTCCAATAGTTAATATGGCGGCGCATTTCAATTGGATGGGGAAAAAAGTTATAGCGGTTCAAAGTGCTGAATCATTTTTTAATTAATTAATTTTGGCAACCTCAAGAACCACAAACAAATGTTTCTACACCTTCTATATACCTACTCCTATATACGAATTAATCGAATTTCATTATAGAAAAGGGCAAACTGTAAGACTGAAAGACAAATTCAACTACGTAGGTATACTATGTACATTGAAAACGAATATTTGAATAAATAATTCTGCGAAATAAACAATTTCAATGAAGTAATAACAGTGAAGAAATTGAATTCGATTGGACCTGGAGCGATATTCTATTCAGTGACGAATCTGGACCCATATCTTCCTCCAGGTATGTGATAAGAATTCGGCGCTGATAATATCTTTATTTCGATGGAAAAAAAAGAAATCACTGCGGCTAAATACAAACAGCTACGAGGAGTAACGATTAGGTGCATACTATTGGTGTGGAAAATAAATGCATCAAGTTATTACATTAGGGATGGAAAAATGTATTTTAATATAAATGAAGATTTGTAATGCTCTTTTTGAAAAATCTAAGCCCCATTTGAAATCTATTAAAATTACAAATACCCTGAGTTTTGTTTTAACAACTACTTAAAACTTTATTGTGAATTTTTATAATAATAAAATTTCTACAATTTTCATTAATCGCTTCAATTACGGCCATTTTGTTTTTTACTTCATTTAGTTCCGTATATTTTATGTAATATGTACCTATTGATATTATCGGAGGATGACTGATGAGTCCATTAACCGATTTTAAAATACCTGTGAGAATTTTGCACTGGCGAACTAAAAGCCATCGTTTTGCTTGGCAGAGAAAGTTTTATCAGCGATCAGGAATTTGTGTAAATGCAGCCTTTTAACTTTAGCGTAATTTATAACGTAGCCTTATCGGGGCAGAGATATTTAAAGATTTCATGTGATTCGCGCAGGTCACTAATATTGGACATTTTCCATGTTTTCAAATCCTATTGTTGCAATATGGACACAATAGGTCACGAAGTTAGTGTAAAATATCTGTAAGTCACCCGGTTCCGGTAAAACTGTGAAAGTTCAAATCAGACAAAGTAAAAACAGCAAATTCAAATTTTTATAAAAATGAATTTGCACTGGACGAAGAGTTTGTGGGCAATTAAGGACTTCAATAAGTCAGTTTATCCCATTATAATAGTCTTCACTTTTTTCGGCTTAACACCAATACAATTTAACAAAAGAACGCACAAATGGGAATGGTCTATTTTGGCAGTCGTATTTTCCGTCTTCAAGTTGACAACTTTTCTTGCAATAGCCTTTTACTCAGCACAAGGTAGATTTGTGACCCTGTCAATTTTTAGAACAACAAATGTGGAGACATATGTTGTTGCAATGGTTGTATATGGAAATTTGCTTCCAATTAGCATTGGCATGATATTGTGTATCCTGAAAGTTAAAATATTTGCTGAATTGCTGAACTCGTTGATGAAAGTTGACGATTGGTATTTGCTGTTAAATTTCGGTTGTGATTATAAAAAGGCTTTTCTTAAATCGTGTATAACGTTATTGCATATGGTGGTGTCCATCTCCATTGTTCTGGGTATTATCGCGGGCAGTATAATGACAACTGGTCAATCGATAGTAGCAACTACGTTTTTAGCCTTTATTACTCAGACGGAAATTTGGAGCACTTTTTTTTTGCACAAGTTTGTGCTTGGGCTATTGCATCAACGCTTTAAGATATTAAATAAGGTAAGAGACTATTGAATTAAGGAATGTGATAATAATATATATTATATTAATTTCTACTACATACATTTAATTAATTCTATTTGGTCAACAAAATCGTTTTCCAATCTAAAGGTATAGTAACCATTCAATACCAGGAAAAATTTTCTTTTTACATGTTTAAAATGATAAAAAAAAATGTCGCCCTCGGTCAGATGAAAGATATCGTGGAAATGTTTCCATTAAACCAATTAAAATTGGTAGTTTTGCTTCATCGATAACAAACTTATGGTAAACTTTTCACTAATGTGACTTTATAATTTTCCATCGGAAAACGGTAATTATCGATAGGATACAACAATTTACATGCATCAATATAATTTTCACCTTATCTGTCAAATATATCTATGGATATATTAAATATAGTTTTGTAAAAAGGGATAGTTGTAAAATAAATTTGTTTGTTAATTTTTTCAATCAGTGTATTGCGAGATTTACAATCGGAAAAATGGCTGCAAAGTTCTGGAGTTTCTTTTGGGGTGAAAATGATTTTGTCTCCTCCATCCGCCCTTTGATGACAATATATTCCTTTCTATGCATAATACCAGTGCAGATAAATAATACCAGTGGCAAAGTGGAGGTTTCTTTTCTAAAAACTATTTTTACTATGTTTAAAGTAATACTTATAATAGCATTGAATTTAATTCTTGGGTGGAATTTCGAGTTTAAATTATTTCCCTCGTCAGTGTCAGTCGTGGATGCTTTTTTTAAAAGGAATATTGCTGTATTATTTGCAATTATTTACGTGATTTTTAATCTAACTTTAATAGTGCGGAGCAGAGCATTTACTCAAGTTTTTAGTTTGATACAAAAAGCAGATGAGTTGATAGTTTTTGCTACTGCAAATATAATAAGCTACGACAAAGTGTTTCAAACTACTTTGAAAATAACACTGAAAATTCTGTTATATGTGTGTTATCGTCTTACCATTTCACTTACTGAATTGTGGGTTGTAAGTTTGGAAACACAGTCCTATGGCGTGTTCATCGTTGAATTTGTACGGTCTGAAATCTTGTCAATTGTTTTTCTATTTGAATTTATAATGGACATGATTGAATATCGCTTGAAAATTTTAAACAAAGTAAGTACCTATTACATTAAAAAACACTTTAAATTAAATATTGATAATACGTCGTTAAAAAAAACTGTATTGAAATTCTTTTCTGAAATCCTTCCGAAAAGCGACCACTTTCAGCACATTTCCGTCAATGAAACTATTAAACGTAATTGTAAATGTTTTCCGAGAACAAATCCATAATTGTCGATAATTAATTGCTTCTATCAATGATAAAATGGTTTATTAAAAATTAACTATGTTGCCTACCCTTCACCTCTTAACACTATTTACATCAAAAATAAACAAAAACATTCCCCAATTAAGTTAATTACGAATAAGAAAACAATAAATTATATTTGAATTACTTCAAAATAGAAATCTCATAATTTCAGCAGATATTAACTACTATTTATTTTAAAGATTTATATTGAATTATTACTTATTTTTGCAATATTTTATGGATTATTGAAGTTCGTAAAAATTTTTCAGAACAATACTAATTAAATCGGTAGGTATATTATATTATTATTTAATTTTGTATCAAGGTTGATTACAAAATCGAAAGCAATAATTTTCAGTACAATTAAGCTAGCTTCGTCCAGCATGTAATAACAGTAATATGAGACATATTGTATTGTTCACAATATTGTTCATTAATTCGATTCCCGACTCCTGTCGTCCCACTCCTCTTGCACAAAAGCACTCACGCAATTCTCCGTTATTACCGAAAAGCTCTACACAGATATCCTTCCAGGATTAATTATTATCATCTAATATGTAAATTAAAGTTACACATATTTCTACGAATGATTACGTCCTTTTAATTCAACCACTTCCAAAAATGAATAAAACAAGGAGACCAGCGTTTCCACTTGTTTATTACCGGAAAGTAAAGAGGGCGACCGGTGTGTACGCATTGCAGAATATTTTGGAAAATGGCGGCAGCTTGGTGCAAGAAACTTATTGGTGCGGCTAATTTTTACAAAGCCATTTATCCACTGATATTCCTGTCGATAATTTGCGGATTAACTCCTGTGCGCATAGTCGATAATTCGAGAATAGAAGTGTCGATGCGAGCGTATTTCTTCACCGCAATAGACCTCGGGATATTTGTGTTTTGTTACGTAACTAGTTTGATGCAACAGGAGACGATTTTTGGAAATTTCTTGCAAAGTGAAGTTGCTCAGTTCGGAAATGCTATACAAAATTTTGCCAGTCCACTCGGTGGATTTTTTCTGTTTTTCAGTTGCAATGTTAACAAGAGCAAATTGATGGAAACATTCCAAAAGTTAAATGAAGGAATTCTCAAGTTGAGCGCAATGGGAGTGGTTATCGATTTCAATAAAATGTATTGCAATTCCTTAATAATATTGATAAGTTCAATTGTGTTTGATGTCATTTACTTGCTCGGAAGTTACACTCTTCTTCGCTTCATTGGAGTGACTCCGCGTTTTACTGTGTTTGCGGTGTTTTCTTTACCATATATTCAAATCAGCATGATCGTCTTTATGTTCATGTTAATAACAAAATTGGTGCAACATCAATTACTTATAATAAATGATGTGAGTATCTAATTAGAGGTATGGTTTTGTTTAATTTTACGCAAAACTTTTTCTGTGTCATTCCTGCATAAAACGGATATATAGTAGGTAAATCTTTATCTCAATCTACTTTTGTGGAAGCATTTGAAATTGGTAATTCATGTCACTTTATGTGATCTGCATGAATTAGGACGAATAATAAGTACTGATCGATATCGCTCACACGAATTCAGGCAGTAAATGCCAGCCATGTAAGTAAAATAATTGCTCTCATTAACGAAATTATACGCTGATGTAGGTTTAAAAGGAAGGACATTATTTGAGTTGACGTTTTTCGTTTTGAGTCAGTACCAAGTAAAATTTGTGAGCCTCGCAAGGTGTAAAAAGTTCATTCAAGAAAAATGAAGCTCAACTGGTTGGACCGTTTTTTCAGCAGCGATAATTTGATTACCTCAATTTATCCGTTGACCATCGCTTGTCGACTTCACGGCTTAATTCCGCTTGCAATAAACAAGGATTTGCGTGAATTGCACATTTCGGCAACTGGATACATCTCGACTATTGTTTATGTGATGGTTTATTGTTTTTGCTTTGTTGACTATGCCAAAGGTGATTTTCAATTAATGACAATATTGTTCGGAAACCGAATTTCAGAATTCTGCGATGAAATTGTATTACTTTCAAGTCCTGCAATATTTTTTTTATTTATTACTCTATCTTATGTAGAAAAACGAAAATTCATTGACTTGTTTCATTCATGTGTTCAAATTGACGATAAATTGCAATTCTGCAATGTACAAACAAACTTTACCAGAGAACGACGAATTGCTTTTATGGGAGCGACAATCGTCGTCATCTCAAACATAACACTTCTTACTTTAACATTCGTCGTTATGTGGCAAGCTAACTTGACCTGGATTACGCCTTTTATATCCTTCTGCGTTCCTCAATGGCAAGTAAATATGGTCCTGTACATGTATTTTTTTGTGTCTTATTTGATATATTCTCGCGCTGATGCATTAAACAAGGTAAGTTCAAATAAATGATTATTTATATATACATAAGCATAAGAACATATATTTTTGGAAAATTTCAACAAGATTGGATTGAATGGAATTCATTATTAATAACACTAATATACTACACATTTGGACCTACGTATAATACCCTATACTCGTAAATGGATTCGTTATGAACATTTAAAAGTTTGACAATTCAGGAATTAAGTTTCTTAGAACTTCACTTTCGATTTCCTCGTTTATACATATCTATAATTACCCTAATTAAAAAAGAGTGGGCTTGTAAGGACATGAAATATTGATGTGAATACAAATACTTAAACGAAGTTAAAACTCTAAGAGATGGATGGTTTTTATGTAGATTCAAAATCCTTGGAAGTAACTTGGACTAGATGCATTATCAGTTATTCATATACAACATGTCAATTATTATCAAATCCTTGCTTCATCGGTTCATCCTCAGCGGTTTTTCTATCTCATCTCACTTGTTGCACTCGAACATGTTATTGCAATCAAGTTGACATCCATTCCTACTCTGCAATTATATTTATCACGCAATTCTTATTTTTTCCACAAAAGGTTCTCTTTAATTACATTTGATATATATATTAAATTTTTGTTTCGATGGATATAACATATGTAAAGATCGGCATCAATATCAACTAAGTCAACCAATATAAAAAGGACTAGATCTGAATTTCATTATTCAGTAAAAACCACGATAGTGCAGCAGATGAGAAGTTTCATCCGTGCTGACAATTTGAATGAAACCATCCGGCCAATTTTCCTTGTCTCCTTGATTGAAGGATTGACGCCACTTCGTGTGATCGTACCATCCAACGCTGGTGATTCTGTTTTGGGGTATATAAGCTCAGCGCTCAACCTGGCGGTGTATTTCATTTGTTATATAATGTCAATGCGGAGAAGTGAATCAATTGTTGGTTATTTGTTAAAAAATGAAGTAGCCCAAATTGGAATTAATATGCAAAACATTATCAATCCTATATTGGCGCGGTGTTATTATTCTTGTCCTGTTTTTATAACAGAAAAAAAATGTTATGTGCTTTAAAAAGTTTGGATAGAGTTGATCAAACACTGAGTATTTTAGGTATTAGAATCGATTATAACAAAATGCTTCAATTATCCTTGTTAATCCTTATAATTGCAATTATTTTCGATGCTGCTTATCTTTTGGGCAGTTACTTTCTTCTTCGTGCTACCGGAGTGTTTCCTTCGTTCGACGTCCTTGTTGTGATTTTGTACCATACCTTGGTTTAGCTACAATATACCAATTTCTTATTCATGCTGTTAAAGCAATCATTAAAGTTTCGTTTTCTGACAATAAACAAGGTAAGGTATATCTGCTTTTCATATTATAATTAATAAAAAAAAAAATATATTATATTGCTGTTAACACTTTAATTCATTTACAGAAATTCATTCATCTCACTTATTGCACCCTGCTCAGTTATTACTACTGTCCATGTTTTAAAGTGGATTTCAGTCACGCAGTCTTGACTTCTAAATGTAGAGGGCAATCGCCGTTACAATTACAACAGTGCTCGTAAATATCTCTGCACAGCCACAATTATGTACAGTCAATGATTCAAGAGATTGAAGAGTGTGATGAGTGCGAATTTTTTTCACAGAAGCATTCGTTTAATAGCACCAATTTCAGTTGTCAGTGGATTGCTTCCTTTTCGTTTAGTGAGAAATATCCTTAATTGGTTTGATGCTCACTGTGTTCCATTTTGTACTGTTTCTCGTTTGCTACGCAACATCCTTGCACCGGCGTGGAACTATATCGGGATACTTTCTTCATAGTGAAATCCTTCCAGTGGGAAATATTAAACAAACTATCGGAAATGTGCTCGTCGTCACATTGTTAGTCCTTTTCTGTACTAATTGTAGGGAAAACATGGCTCAATAATTTTGTTATAATAGACAAGCGGATGAAATTGTTATGGGTGCACTTCAGTTATAAGTTATAGCAAATGTCTACTGCAGTTGTCCGTATATATATTTTATTCAGTACTATCCTTTTTGATGTTGTTTACTAAGCTTGCGTTACTCTACGACACTGGAAAAGTTCTGACATTTGACGTGTTCGTTGGTTTCTTCCTTCCACATCTCGAAATTTGTATGCTCGTATTTTTATTCACGCCTTTAGTGAATTAGTTTTTTGACCATTAATTACAGTTTTTCCCTATTTTAAGTAATTAAGTTTCAGGAATGTGAATAAAAAGCCATCCGGACGAATATTTTCAAAGGCATTTTTAAAATCATGATTCAAACACATTTATAGGAATAACTGAAAAATAAATCATTATCGTTGGTTGAAATTCACCATTTCGAATTAAATTAATATTGATTCACCACTTGTAATCTGAGAGGTAGTTCTTTATTTACAGCTTGCTCTATTATTGTTTCTTAACTGGATTAAAACAGGAATTAATTAATAAACAACTTGGACCAATACTTTTAATTCACTCAATTCACTTACAATAAGCTTAAATTATTGTTGTTGGGACATTCTTTGATAAATTACAATTTTGGTTCACACTGATTATACCTACAAAAAAATTACTAATTCCGACCATTATATTTGAAGATAAGGATCTTAAAGGAAATAGATTAAAAGGACGATTCCGTCTACATATTTCCACAGACGAGAAATTTATATAAGAACAGTTCAAGCTTCAAACGGTTCAATCCGGAAAAATTTTCGTAGTGTAAAAGAACTATACCTTATTATTTTTAAATGTTAACAACATGGATAAAGAACTGTTTTTCCCCCAAAAAGTTCTACGGAACTTTATATCCTTTGTTAGTTTTGTCGTTTATGCATGGATTAACACCGTTTCGAGTTAAAAATGATACGAGCATTGAAACTTCCCGAATAGGATACTTGCTTAGTGCATGTCATTTGTGTTCGTTTTGCTGGTTTTACGTAAAATGTTTGTTCAAGCATGCACCAATAATTAATTGGATACTTTGTTTAAAGCGACATTGCTAAAATCGGAAACGTAATGCAGAATGTCACTGGCCCCACGGGAGTGCTCTTCATCATCCTCTGTTGCATTGTCCAGAAGGACAAACTTATGATGTGCATTGAAAATTTAAATGTAGTCGAGAAGAGATTACTATTATTGGGCATCAAATACAATTATATCAAAAATATTCATCAAAATCTGAAAATATTAGTAATTTCCCTCGTCTTTTGCTACACGTATTTTTTCGGAAGTTATTATCTTCTTGAACTGGCGGGAGTTCGTCCGGATTTTGACGTTTTTACGATGTTCATTTTGCCACATAAGATATATATTTAGTTGTTTTCATGTTTTTCTGCTCCCAGCAAACGACTGAGTATCTATTTATAACGATAAACATGGTGAGTTTTCTTTTAAATATGTAGGTACAATCAATTTCTGAGCTGTTTTTTGTATTAAATTTTCAAGCAATAATGTCAATATGAGTAAAAATCAAAACTTTCTATTTTTAGGTAGATTTCGAAGAAAATTCTACCTATTGAGATCGATACCGTAAATAATATTATTGGCTATATTTTTGTCGAAGATAGTAATTGAATTGCATCAACAATAAAAAAGTAACGACCATGTGATTTTTGGCCGTCAAAAAATTTGTCGTGTAGGTTGAAACAGACGGAGTAATTGAAAACGGTTAAAGTATATTTTTTATAAAAACGCAAAATTTTGATTGTTTATTGTTAATTTCTTTATTTGCAAATTAAAATTTATTTGTAATGCATCAAAATCAGAAACACCATGACTAGTTTATCTCGGTCTACGGCTCGCGACTTTCACCAGTTGAACTATTAATTTTTATTGAAACACTCTGTCACTTTTAAAATTCAATTGTTTATCCACTTACTAGTTGGTTTTATTAGTTTTTTTTTAATTATTTACTTGTCATTGTTTTAAGTAAGACGGCACATAGTGTTTCAACCTATAAGACATCAACTGGTTCAACTTACAAGAACAGCCGACATTTTGAGACGACAAGAGATTTTTTTTTTCTATGCAATATATTTTTTAAATTCCTTCGGAACTATAAAATAGAGCAAAAACTGTAGTGTAAATGTGATATTCCCCTTTTTGTAACGATGAAAAAATCATGCTTTTTTCAGTTATGGAAAAATTTTGAAAACACTTTTTTCACAAATTTTTTTGACTTGCTCTGGTTCAAGTACAAGGATGGCGAGTTAGTAAGTCTGTATGCTATGAAAAGTTGGCTACTGATAATACAAATACTTGACACTATACAATTTGATGTGAATTTAAAGGAAATAAAAATATGTGTGTTTCATCCTACATGTCGTTTCAACCTACACGATTCTCCCCTATATATATATTTATATATACATATATATATATACATAATATATATTAACACGCTAGCGGCCGTATTTTTGAAGATATTGGAACCAAATTTTAGTATGTTATTTCTGGGGTTAATAGCTTGGTTAAGTTCCCCGGGTGGCCGGGGGAGGGGCTTGAAATTTTAAAAAAATGATATCTCGGCCCCTATGAAGTTTAGAGAGAAACTTAATTTGCATAAATTAGAGTACTCTCCATGAGGTTAACGGTGACACCACCAAATTAGGGGTTGGTGGGGAACGAGTGGGGGTGGGGGTGGGAATTGGAATTTTTCTAAACCACGTCTTGTGGGGTATCGTTGAAAAGCTCTCGACGAGTAGTTTATAAATCCATAACTAGTATCTCGATTTTGAAATAAATTACCCTAATAAACGCAATCGAAACACTTCGAAATCTACCTCAGCCTGTAGGCCTGCCGAAAGGGATATTTTTTATTTGTTTTTATTAAAAAGAAAATTCATTTAACTTGTATTAAAGTTATAAAAAAACAACCCGTAAAAACAATCTTTTTTACTATAATTCAACTACCTAATATTTTAAAAATTGGGACACTTAAAATTAATTTAAAAAAGAAAAAGAAAAGATGGCCTGATTTTATGATAACTTTTTTATACACAGATGCAGAATGCTGTCATTCTTGCATTATTATTAAAGATTTTATCCGTTTCTTCTGTGATAACGAGATAAAAATTTGATAGAGTGCATTGTCATCCTAAGCAAGACTATCTGTAAAGTTTTAGCTCGATTGGATGAGGAGAAGTATGTTAATTAGGCGTCGAAGGTTTTGCGTTAAACGGCACAAATCCTCAAATATAAATAAACAAGCAAGTTTCCGCGAAATTAATATAGATGAATTACAAATAATAAATTTTAGTATAGAAACCTCCTTCAGCATTAGCACTTCACATAATTGAACAAATTACTCATTTAATATTCCTATCTTATCGCTTCAATACCTGAGTAGGACTCTAATCAGTGTTTGATCTTTTTCCTTATAACAGTTCACTCACGTATTCCTTTTCATTAAATTATCCGAAGATAACATAGTTATCTTAGAATATCTAAATTTTATGTAAATTAAGACGAATCAATAAAAACATATTTTCATTAGTTAATTCCCATCACTTTTGGAATACGGTTTGAAAGTGTAACATTATTATAATGGTTTTTCCGTTTTGTCGGAATATTTTTTCCGCGAACGACTTCAACGAGGCCGTGCGTCCCATGCTGTGGTTTTCGACTGCGAGTGGGTTAATGCCCTTTCGCGTACTACCCATAGATACCACGAAAATAGAACTGTCTAACTATGGGTATCTAATTACCGTGGTGTACATATCAATTTTCTTGACTTCCTATGTAATGGCAACGAACAAGCAGGAGACAATCGTAGGATACTTTGTAAACAGCGAAGTCGCCCATTTGGGTAATGCGGTCCTGAATGTCACCGGACCCATTGGGATGACCACGTTGTTGCTGTTCTGCATTCGCGACAGGAACCATATTGTGACATGCTTGAGAACTTTAAGTATTGTAGACAGGAGACTGAGTTTCCTGGGTGTGCGATTTAAGTACAATAGACTTGTAAGGCAGTCTTTGGAATACTTTGCTGGTTATTTCGTGTTCAATGCGATTTACTTTATTGGATCTTATGTTCTGCTGAAACTAGCTGGAACTGATCCTAGCCTCTGTGTGTTTGTTGTGTTCAGTGTTCCTCATCTGCTGTTCTTCACCATTGTATTTATATTCCATTGCATTTCAATTATGATTGAAAAACGTTTTATATGCATTAAAGAGGTAAGTCGTAGGAAAACATCGAAATACATATTCACTTAAAATTATTGAATATTGATTAATAGCAGTGCAGTGCTCGCGTAAATTATAAAATTATGGTTTAGTTTTTTTTAAAAAAAAAAGTTAAGTTGGAATTTAATACTCCCAAACACGACGTTTATAGTTAGTTAGTTAGGTTCGTTTTTTCAGACAGGGTGGTTTTCGGGGGTTGAACCGTTGAATTAGGACAGAAGTTGGTAGTTCTCATTGAGCTTTATCTAAAGGTTCAAGAACAGTCACTCTAATTCTAAATTTACACCTCTAGAAGTTAACAACTAGGGATAGCCTCTCATCATCTCTAATTTCCCCCTTTGAGGGTGAAACATTCAAAAATCCTTGTACACGCACTGTTTCTTTATTTCTAATAAAAGGCCAAATACAAATTTTCATAAATGTTTTTACTTAAAAAATGAAACATTTTCATAGAAGTGTTTATACAAACTTGTATCTCCTATTTTATTCTTTAAGGGTAGAATTTCAAAAAATCCGGTCTTATTTCTTTATATTCTATATCATAAAGAGAACCTCTGTGCAAAATGTCACCTCTCTAGGTTCAAGTGTTTGAGCCCAAGTTTGATGAAACAGTCCAGTCACTCAAGACTTTTGTTGCTATTGAGATATTGGTGCGAAAAAACGCCCAAAAAAACCCACATTTTAAAAAAATAGCGCTTTTTAACGTCAAGCGAGTATTTGATGTCAAAAGCGGAAACGAAAACGCATCATTTGGTATTTGGTTTATTGTGTTTGGTGAAGTAGGTATTAGTGACGAAAAAGGAATTTGACCTTAGAAATAATATATATGATAAATATTAAATGAATGATTGAATCAACAGCAAATTTTCGAAAAGCATTGGTTAATTTTAATGTAAGAAACAGTAATAATGTCATGATGTTAGAAAACATCTTCAAATGAAATACCGATTCAACTAATTACATTTAATTTAACTGCTTTCATTTAACAACTTTATTTAGTCATGGAACCTTTAGATGATATTATACGAACTCCAGAAGTCAAGATCTACGCCTCCATTTTCGACATTGACGCGACAAATGATTTAAAGCATGCCGAAGTTGGTAGATTTCACATTAAAGGGTTGGTTTTTTTTTTTGTTCTTGGTAGATACTTATGAAAGGATACCGAAGTAAGTTCTTCTATCAGGCTACTGACAGTATTCCACATTCATAATGGTGGAAATGGAAATAATGATCTCAGGAAAAAAAAAACAAAAATCACTAAAATGTGAAAAGTGAAATTTTAAGGTGAACAATTATGTTTTTTTTTCCAAAATCTATTTTGATCAGTTCAAATAACTTTTATCGAAGGACTTTTATTTCAAATTTTAATAATGTCGGTTGAAAAATAAGCGAATATGAAATGGGAAGGTAGCAACTAGCAACTTTAGTAAAGTTTTAGTAAAACATTTGTTGTATTTCTGTTTATTCGCGTTCCGAAATTGTTGAAACTACGATTTTCGGCTGTAAGTCAGGGAAGCTGAATATTGGCATAATATTTTAAATTATTTATATTGAAAAGAGGGCAGGCTATAAACAATCAAGAGGAAGAGGAAACTAAATTCCGATAAACAATATGGTAATTTTTTATTGAGCACCTATTCATGAATTTTCTCCTGAATTTCACTTAAAAACTCTTATGACATTTCCCAATATTTTTCACAGAAAAAATTTATTTCTTCGATAATTTTTAAGGATAACACGTTGTAATTGCATGACATCTTCATCCATTAAAAAGCCACAAAGGGAAGATACTGTTTCATGATAAAAAGGAATTAATAAGCAGAAGTGTTCGCAGGCACATGGAAACTTGTGGCGAAACAATTACTCCGAACAGTCAATAAAGGCAGAGCCACACAGTGCAGTGAAGAATCCTTTCAGTGAGTGCTAAGGACGATGGTTTTCTCGATGAACTTCTTTCGAGCGGATAATCTTTTCGAGTCTGTTCGGCCTTTGCTGTTCTTCTCGGTTTTAAGTGGACACACGCCCTTCCGCATAATTGGAGCCTCTCAGATAGAAGTGTCTGTTTGGGGCTATGTGAGCAGCGTTATCCATGTGGTGTCCTTCATGGTTTGCTATGCCTCAGCCTTCACCAAACACGAAGCAATAATGGGATATTTCCTCAAGAGCGATGTTTCAAAGTTCGGCAATGCTCTTCAGAACTTCACAGGACCAACAGGAGTAGTGGTGATAGTTGCCTTCTGCGTCGGTCACAAGAACAAAGTTATTGCGTCCTTGAAGAAATTGGATGAAGTCGACTTGAGATTAAGATTGCTGGGAGTTCGGATGAAATATGACAAGTTCCTGCAGCAGGCTTTGCTAATTATGCTCGACGGCTGCATTTTTGTGGCTACTTACTTGTTTGGTAGTTTCACGCTTCTGCGGATATCTGCAGTGCGCCCTCCGTTCGACGTTCTTATGGCATTCTGTTTGCCACATCTCGAAATATCGTCAATTGTTTTCATGTTCATTTGCACTCTCCGATTAATCGAGTTTAGATTTTTGACCATTAACGGGGTAAGTTAAGCTTCCATGGCTAGCATTTTTTTTATTTACGAATAAATCTCTCAGTGAGTGAAACGGAGTCATTAGATGATTTGAAATGCTGTTCGCTGGTCAAATGTTTTGTAATAAAAACTTATTAATATAATCTTGTGAAAAATATCAATGTATTGATTTCTTTAGCTGTGCAATTAAGTCATCGATGTATAACTAATCCAGTGATTTGGATTATCCACGCAATATTTACTTATTCATACGATACTCTTGCATTTGAGCAGTGCCTGCAAAAGGATATTAATAAAGTTTAATAAGCAAATTGACCGGTAACCCATCCCCGACATCCGAACCTCCTCGAATACTGAGGTGTGTTGAACTATAACAACAATTTATCGGTTACACGTGAGTCGACAGTTAAAATGGAAATCAGTCTGTTCCGAAGAGGATAAGTGTAAGGCTTGGAGTAGTTGTTGTCCTGCAAACAGGATGAAGTGGTTCAAGAACTTAACTCAAGCAAATAACTTGTACATGGCGCTTAATCCTTTAATCCTTTTGGGATTCGTCAATGGAGTGGTTCCATATCGTGTGATTGACTCCTCGAAATTAATAGCTTCCCCGATCGGATATATTTTCACAGCGCACAGTTTAATCTCGTTTGTTACGTTCTACGTTCTTTCGTTACGCAGAAACCAAACAATTATAGCGTATTTCTTCGAAAGTGATATTGCGAAAGTTGGGGATGCAATACAATTGATCAGTGGTCCAATCGCAGTGGTTGGAATCATTTTGATTTGTGTTTATCGGAAAGATAAAATGGAGCAATTTTTGCACAATTTACAAAATGTTGATAACAAGCTAAAGTATGTGGGACTTGTTATAAATTACAACAGAGTGTTGCGTTTCTGTTGCATGATTGTTATCAGCACATTTTTCTTCTCCTTCGTGTACCTCATCGGGAGCTACGCTCTTTTGCGAATTGCTGGAGTGACTCCTGCAATCGAAGTGTTCATGGTGTTCTGCATGCCGCACCTTGGAATTAGTCTCATTGTTCTGATATTTCAGTGTTCGATGAGATTAATTAAATATCGATTTATGATGTTAAACAAGGTTAGTTCGCTTCACATTTCTTACGCTATGGAGAGAAGAAAACGGTGTTATCAAAACAAAAGTATAAGTGAATAGGTGTATACATAATTAATTATAATTAATTCTATGGTTGCACTTACACAACCACAATTTCATGACTTCATCAGACTTTACTGCTGTAAGTTTGTTATCATATAATTCTGTTTTTATTCAATTACAGATATTGAAGAAGATGTTACAAAATGCCGAGTATATAAAGCACCCGGAACCAAAGATGAATGAGAATGGAATCTACCGTTTCAACAAGTTCACAAGCTTCACATCGACAAAAATTTCTCCAAGTAACATGATCAAAGAAATTTCGGGGATCCACAATTTACTTCACGATACCTGTCAATTGGGCGAAAAATATTTCACATACCAAATGGTCGTCATCATCGGAATCTCATTTCTGTTCATCATCTTTGACGCTTACTACATCTTAGACATGTTGTTGACAAAACACGTCAACAAATCAAACTTCAACTGGAAGACTTTCGTCATTTTCCTATCTGGGCAGATGATCTTGTACACAGTATTGCTGATGACCATCGCAGAAGGTAGCACCAGAACTATAGAACAAGTGCGTATAACTTAAGAAATATGTATCAAACCTTGTCAAATCTTATCTTCTCTATTTCCTCTTACGATAGAACGACGAGATCGCCGTAAATGTTCACAAATTGTTGGAGCAAACTAACGACAAGAATCTCGAGGATCGATTGATCAAATTTTCGCTACAGTTGATGCACCGCAAAGTGAAGTTCACAGCCGCAGGCCTTTTCCCTCTAGATCGCACTTTCCTTTTCACGGTACTACACAAAATACAAATTAAGCTGATGTTATAATATAATTTTTTTTCTAGATGGCTGGAGCCACCACGACGTACCTTGTGATATTGCTCCAATTCGGAAACGCGGAAATGGATATGGATGGAATGGTGGCGGCTATAAATCAAACACTTTTGAAACACGCCAATTAAACGTGTGAATTTTTATCTACAATAAAGTGTTTCCCTTTCTTGAGATTTATATCTTATTTAAAACAAAACTATTTAAATTTAGATAAAACCCGTTATAAAACAAAACTAGCGACATTTTTAGAGTGTGAAGTTACAGCACGAAAATTGCACTGACTAAATTATTTTCCAAAGTGCATTTATCCTAAACTCCAACCTTTCGCGTAATTCATGAATTCGAACCTCGAAGGCTTTTAGAGGTTTTATTATTAATTATTAATAATGGTAACTATTTAGCCATTTAAATGCAAACGTGCTTCTGGAAGGGAAATTCCAAACCCGAATCTGGTTATTCAACAATAAACACAGAAATTTCCGATTAGGTCGCCAGAAGCGCTTTTTCGGCGTTTTAATTGCTGAATTAACCGCCAGCTAGGGATGGGAAAAACCTACCGGTTTAAACCGAAAACCGGTGTTTTGGTCAACCGGTGTTTTTTCGGTGATGTTTTTGGTTCGGTTTTCACCGGTGATTTTTTTTAAATGCAATAACCGGATAAAAAAAACCGTCAAAATAAGTTTTGTAAACAGAAAGAAAATATGCTAATTTTTAACCTTTCGGTGACATTTTGCTTTTTAGAAAAAAAAAACCAAAATTGTAATTAAATTATTGATTGAAATGGATTTGCGGACATACACGCGAGGAAAGCAATCAGCAAATTTAAACTCATTAAAGTAAAGTTTTTGAGCTTTAAAGCTTTAACCCCAGTTTGTTATTAAAAAATTAAACAATAATCAATATTGAATATACATATACATACTATTATACTTTTTTTGTAACTTAGGCGTTCCGCACTTGGCTTAAAATTATAAATAATTAAAAAACTGGTTTTATTATAAGCGCTGCATTTTTTACTAGCGATCCCTGCAAATGTTTAACTGTTTTGGCTTTTGAATGAACATTTTGATAGTTGCCTTTTGATTTATAGTTGCCTTTGCATCTGAAGGAAATAGATATTTTGTTATAGTAATTGTGTTTGATTTCAGTTTTGAGTTTATCTTCAGGCTACAGCTGCTCAGCACCAGCTCCATATTTGCTATGCACTATGCAGCAGTAGCGAGCTTTTGGTGTTTAAAAAATAAAAATTTTTAAAAAACACCGAAAACCGGTTATTTGAAAAACCGGTGATTTAGAACGGTTTAAACCGCCCGGTTAAACCGCAGGTGAAAAACACCGAAATAACCGAAAACCGGTTATTTTGGCAACAACCGCCATCCCTACCGCCAGCATAACAACACATCCAGCACACAAACCATATTTATACACTAATCGCTCTATTACAATTCCCTATTTGACAGATATCAAGGAGTTTGTTTATATTTTAATCCCCAATATAGAAGTTCCATTTTTTAGCAATTTAGCACGACGATGAGGTAAACAACCACTTGATTTATATTTTATATAACTTTAGTAATAAATCCAAATCAAGCAAACACAAGGAGTGGAGGAAACATGCAAAGAAACACCGTAGAAAACGAATACGACAAAAAATCGCAAAAGAACGCGACGCAAAGTTGAAAAAAGGTAAATGATGTCGTTATTTTGACTGAGCAGTTGTAAGTATAAAATATTAATAAAATTATTCGTTGTAGAAGAAGAACAATTACTGAAAGATTCTGCATACCAGTCGTGGTTGCAGGAACAGGAAATTTTAGAAAAACTTAAGGAGGAAGCCGAGCAAAAGCGGCATGACGAGGAAGAACAAGCGTGGCTAAGAAGGGAAAAATTTGCACAGGAACTGTTTCGCATAGACCAAAAACGACGTCAGGAAATAGAAAAAGTTGAAGAGGAAAAACGACTTAAAATAAGAAAGGAATTCGAAGAGATGCAAAGAATAGCCAAGCAGAAGATAGAAGCGAAAAAACGCAAGGAAGAAGAAAATCTGCGTCGACACAAAATATTGCTCGAAAAGATAAAAGAATATGTGGAAAAGGGTAAAGAATTGCCGGACGAATTAAGGGAATCTGCCGATACGAATCCCAGCAAGGAACCGTGTCCATTCTTTAAGAAAATGGGATCTTGCCGATTCGGAGACAAATGCAGTCGCAACCACTCTCGTCCGGGAATAAGTAAGATCCTTTTGCTCCCTCACTTCTTCAATCACATCCTCTTGGATCAAAGCAAAAGCACTGAGTATGGAAACGATATTGCCTTAGAGTTTAGCGAAAGCGAACTGTACAAGGATTACAGGGAATTCTTTGAAGATGTTGTGCCGGAATTGGAGAAGTATGGAAAGTTGCAGAGCTTTCGAACCAGCAACAACTACGAACCCCACTTGCGAGGGAGTGTCTATGTGGAGTTCGAGCGAGAAAGGTTAAAATATTTGAGTTCATTGATCACAATTAGGTAATTCTTTCGCATTTCAGGGATGCTCTGCGTGCTTACCTGAACCTCCAAGGACGCTACTATGCTGGTAAAAGAATGAATGTCCAATTCGCAAATATACCTTCCTGGAAGGCTGCTATTTGCGGTAGGTACATATCTGAGCCCCGCTTGGAAGGTTGAAAGTATCCTTTGGAAATTCATTTTTTTCTGCAGAGTAACATTTAATAAAAAAGCTCGTATGCCATTTATAACCATCCATTCGAATTTTAAATTTTGCTTTGACATTTAATAATTCTTATAAATGATAGCAAAACTATTTCAATTAAGTTGTGAAAAAAATATGAAAAGATATAGCACATAGCGTAAGACAGGTGCACTCTTGTGTCTAGGATTTCCCTCTAAAATAAGTAACTTTCCTTGATCATTAGGTTTATCATTATCGAGGAAGTGTCCTAAAGGAAAGAACTGTAACTTCCTGCATGTGTTCAGGAACCCACAAAATAAATACAGTGTCATTCTCTCGAATGGACTCTCCAGGAGAATAGAGGCAGCCAGTTCTACCAACAGACGGGAGTCTACACAAAGTCCGAGGTAACTAGTTTATTGTATACACATATATATTTCATATTTTCTAATATATTAAAGTTGGAACAGTTTTGAAGATAATCATACACAGCGTACTGATTGGCGATGGTCTGAAACACCAGAAAGACTACTTAAAGTTGAAGACGATCGGAAGTCCGAACATGAACGAATCAAGTCCACTTCAAAGTCAAAGCGGTACCGAACAAGAAGTAGAAGTATATCTCCTCATCCCAGAGAAACAGATAAGCGAAAGAGGAGGCGCTCACGATCAACATCCCGTGAATCTCCAAAAACAAAAAGAGGAGAAATATATCGATCTGCTTCCAGCAGCAGGTCTATTTCTACCCGGAAGTCTTCAAAAACAAGAAGCATAAGCGCAAGAAGTAAACGGAAATCGAAATCATTTGAATGCAGTTCAATTAAGGAAAGGTCTAGATCGCGCAGTTCAACAAACACTCCACAGGACAAGAGGACAAGCTCAAGTCCATTGAAAGTAAAGAGTAGAAAAAAAAAGAAAAAACATCAAAAGGATTGATTCGTTAGAAAGTTTGGAATGCACTTTTTTACGACAAATTTTCTTTGTTCTCAATACATAAAGATTTAAATGTTAACAAAGTCTAAGATATATATAAAGATTTAAATGTTAGTTTCAATTAAATTTTGTTTTTTCAATTTAAATCTGACAATTTTAAAAGTGTTTTGAAATTTCTTTTAAAATGAAACTTAAGTGCGTAATGAGTATTCTTTTTGTTGAAAAATGGTCGATTAGGTGAAAATTTGTTTCAGTTTCAGCCAAAAAGCCGGTAAAGGATCCCTTTAAGCGTACATTAATGCATCAGTATTCAGAGCAAGGACAATATAAAGCAATCAATGGCGGATAGAAAAAACGCTAATAACATAACTTGATGACCACTGCGTGCTCTATTACTTCTCCAAAAAGTACAGCCTGAATTCGTACTAGAAAGACACAAATTCAGGGGACATCATATTTAAAAAACAAACTGAATTAACAAAAATTCAAATCCACCGTGCAAGACGTGCGAGTTTCGACGTTCACCGTATGTATAAATTTGTGTCAAATGATGTCGGAACGAGCAGGGGGCGTAGCTCAAATGGTAGAGTGCTTGCTTAGCATGCGAGAGGTACCAGGATCGATGCCTGGCGCCTCCAATTTTTCTTTTGTTTTATTGAAAAATTATAAAGGACCATGAGCAGAAAAGCTCCCACCCACAAACAGACATGAAACATATCTCAATTAATAGATCTTTGCAATACGATGTTTTTTTTTTGGAAAAGGGTCGGTTTTGTGATATGAGTAAACTGATCAAGGATATATCGTAAACGTGCGGTTTAGAATTTTTCATTATTTTTCCCGTGATCAACGACCCAAAATCCTTCGGAAATCACCAACAAAGTGAATTGCCACAGTTATCAGTATCGTGCTCTTTCTGAAGTTGCTTATGAAATAAAAAAAATACAATTCGGTTTTCTAAGAAAACACCATACATAGCGAAAATATATTAATTGAGATATGTTTCATTTATGTTGGTGGTGGGGACAGTGCCCATTACAAATATGCCCATGGTCCTTTCCTATGCCTTCGAATTGTAATACTTTTCAATATTTTCATACTTGTTATGCGTGATTGCCTTTTTAATTCATGTATATTAACTTCGCGAAAACTTGCCTAGAACTTGCCTATATACCTTGAAGAATAACATACTAGAATTTCAAGTGCGGATTTCAAATCATAATCATCATCGAGTTGAATTTTGTTTTAGCGTATTTAGCATTTGTTTTTTCATACAATGATTCTCCAGTTTTTCGATTGAATAAAAAATGTGAATTTGCCATGTAATAAACCTTAAAGTTTTTAAGAGAAAAACAGATTTTTTTTTCAAAATGCCGCCATTTTGTTGGATTTTAATATTTTTTCACAATCCTGCGCATTGTAGAGGAAATACCTTCTAATTTAAAGGACTTTGTTTATTTTTTAATTTCAGCCACTTTGAAGGCTGTAATCACTGCAGCAGTGGGAGAACTTTTCGTTTTGAGGGCCGGGAAACAGCGCATAAGTCGCAAAAAGTTACATATTTTCCTACACAAGAATTCCTGCATATATGTACATAACTTATTCACAAATATATTCTCGAAATTTCAAAACATTCTATCAAGTACATTTCTTTAACAAAATTCCCGAAAACCACGACCGTTTGTTTTTTGGGCAGTCACAATAGTGGTGCCCCTTAATAGAACATTAGAACAAAATTACTGGTGATTGAGGCAAAATTTTAAATTATATTACTTTTATAGAACCTATACATTTGCATATCATATATTTTTTTGCAGTAACTATACTTGTACCTGTGCTACAGAACCACGCACACACTTCCATTCAAACTAAAGTTCAATCTTTGGTGATGAACTTTCGTAGGTAGCATTGCACAGTGCACTCACGAGATTTCCCATTGCAACCACTTCGAAATCTGTTGGTGCAGAATCTGAAATTGATTCCAATCTGCTGATAACGATCGATCCAATACGGGGCAAATATGAGTGCGAAATTGTGCTTCGAACGACCTTGTATCTGTTTTGGATCCAAAGTGATGAACCGCGCTCACACGATGCTCCAACCGAAAAATTCATTTCACGAATATTTTGATTTCGTCAATGGTGATCGACTGTTCCTTTTTGGAGCGACACAAATGCGATCACGTTCACAGAGTTTTCGAGTGGAGACAAATTATTGATGGTGTTGTAGCGCACTGACTATAATATATTACAATTCATCGTTGATGTGGAGGCTTCAATGGGCGCTAATTTGAGTGGGCCCAACCGAATTTGACGATTAATTGCACACCTTGAACATGGACTGTGTTATATTTTTCGTAATTCTTCAGGGCGATTTTTGAATGTATTGCAATTATAAAAGATGCCGTTATGTACGTACTTTGTTAATTTCTAGGTCGAGTTTTTGAGATAAACTGCACATTACATTTTGAGGACATTGAAGTGTTACTATCCTCACTATTAACCCTTACCAGCTTCTTTTATGATTTTACCTACAGGAGGACTATCAGTATTACTATGTAGAATGCGAAATTCGCATTGCGAATTAGTAATTTAAATAGCATAAACCCTAGAATAAAATGAAAGAACAGTTATTAATAATACTTAAACATTTTTGAACAATAGTTGCATTTGTATTTCACGGAGACCTTACATACAGATCCATTGATTATTTATAAGCCATTGTTTATAAATTTCTTCTTTTTTTGATTTTCACATTTCACACGATATTCAATTTGTCAGACAAAATCCGATTCTGACGCGCTTTACAAGCACCACCACCATCAGAATGTAGAGTTCCGCCAGTGAATGCATAATTACGCCTGCGAACATCGCCATACAGGTGCACTCAAGGAATTGCAAGAAAAAATATCAATTCGTGACATCATTTGACGGATTCGCGTGAAGAATTATTAAGAAATCATCTGATCGGAGACTTTCAACAATAGCAGCCGGCGATCGCGAAGCGGCAGGTGCGCTATAATAGTCTTCTGTAGTTCTGTGTCAATGATGATTCTCATTTCTCACAAACTGTCGTAGATGCAAGATGATCGCGTATCACACTGATGGCGGACTGCTGCGTGATCTTAAAGTGTCATTCCAATCGCATCCGCTTGCAATGCAAAAGAATAGCAATTCACCCACATTCTTATCTGATGTGACACTTTCGAACAAACAGCCTTTGAACTTTTTACAACTTCCTGTTTCCTTCGAATGATTTTCTTGCTTGTCTTTAATTCGCGTGCATAATTTAAGGTTGCCACTTATGTGATTTATGCGCGCTGGAGGAAAATGAGATGATTGATTGAAGACAGATTGTAAAAGGAGGACTTTCAGAAGACCATACAATAACATTTCGTAGAGTCTCTCCAAAAACATTGAAAAATTTTGCTTTGATTGTATTGCAATAGCCGTAAGAAATCAATGATCGAAAATGTTTGCATCTAGAATAAGTGACCTTTGAGGATGGCTTTTATTTCATTTTTCTTTCACATGATCATATGTTTTCCTAAGAATATTATTAAAAGTTATTATTTTTATATATGGTTGTAAATATCACTTGAAAAAAGTTTTGCATGATCATGATAATAACTCTGAACATCGGAAGAGTCACATGAAATGCATTCGCTGCTTCCAATGCAATGGAGCGAATTCAAGGTGAAATCGTGAACTTAATGAATTACATTTAATAATGGTGGGCAAACGAGAGCATTGTAAATGAAAAGATCACATCAACATCGATGTCCTAGAAGCATTCAAAATGGATCAGCAAAAAGTATGTAATTACAGCTCGAATCTTTCAAGTGCTCCACTGATCTTCATGGATCCACTCGTTCTCCTTTCTTTCAACTGTGTTCGAGAAAATTCTTGGTACTGCGGGGCGCCGGGGGCACTGTTACTTAAGAGTCAACATTCATCACATTCCGTAACAACTCCATCTGCATGCTGTAGGCCACATCTCAGGCACGTAAGATGATTCTGTAATTACCTAAACACTATTAATAAATAAATATTAATACATTTTAATCATGCTTCGGGAATAACATATCGCCATTTAATCCGAACACAATCTCCATCCATAAATTCAGTCGGGTTGCGATGGGGGCGTGAGTCTCCAGTCGCCCCGCAAACTGATCCATCCGTGCCAGCCTCCAGGCATTCCCGGCGTTATGTAATGGTCAAGAACGATTAAGTAGTCAATCTCTTCAAGTTCAGGCTCATCGTAAATCTGCACTAGTGGCATACTCCTTTTATCTGATTAACATGCGATCTTCATCGCTGCTCGCAGGTCTTCCTGCGATGAGAACTGTTCTTGCGAGTTGAAAGCTTGTTATTCTCAGAAATGCTCTTCTTGAATATTTATTATGTACCTGAAAGGTTAATTAACTGTTTTTGTAACCTTTTTGAATATTCTGTCAGTGCGTAACGAATGATTAGTTACCATCCAGGAAATTATTTTGAAATTATTAAAATATTATTTGATATTATCTTGAAAGAGTTAATTTTGAAAATCGTAAAAAAATAATGGTTGGTAGTCCTCATTGAGGAGTTTTGTAAAGGTGCAAGAACAGTTGCTGAAAGTTATAACCCCTTCTTATGAGTTAAAACAATTTACAAATTGGCGTTAGGCTTAGGAGTATCCAGTCTTTGCACATGGACACCTTTATGTTGTATGCTCACGAGTAGGCAAACCAACGCATTATTAATTTACACACAATATGGAAAAACAAACAGTAAGTACAATAAATTTCAAAAAAATAAAACAAAATTGAAATCAAAATGTTTGCCGTTCCTAGTATTATTATTATATTCACGCGTGGCGAAGCCAGCGAGGGTTTGCTAGTTCTTTATGAAAACTAAAACGCAGCCACACAATAATGAGCAGTCATCAAGATATTGGACATGATTTCAGGGGTGCTCTTGAATTCAAGGTGCAAGAAGCATCCTTTCACTGAGCGACAAAGCGCGCGTGCAACTTTACCTCTAAAATTTCTTTGAAAAGCGCTTGGAGCCCATTAGTGATTAGATCTAGTGTAAGTGCGGGGCAGACACCGTGCTGGCCAGCAACTGCCACACAGTCGCGTCCGATCTCCGCCGTAAGATCAATGCTTTACGTGGATGCTCACCTTGAGGCCGATTTTTCAGTAATTTTCTACAAGTCGTGGTTCGTTTTCTCTAGACTTGTCTTCGATAAGCGCCGCAGCTGCAATTACTCATGTGACGATTGTGTTTACTGGCTAAGACGGTTCCTTTGCATGCCTTGCAAATTCTGTGATTACGCAAAATCTTTAGATAAGTTTCCCCCATCAGTTGCAGCCGTTAAGATTGAAATAGGTACTTCGCATGGAATTCTTGGTCACGAGTTTTGTTAACCGAAGTTTTGGCGTCTTTCGTCAGAAGTAATACATTGTGAGATTTGCTGAAGATGGACGGCCGCAGATCTAAGTTTGTGTCGGCGTTACATGATAATCCCTCACATCACGTAGTACGTGATTGTAAAATATGTTACTATCGATATATGATCCGTCGCCCCATGGAATTCATCGGTTCACGACCCACGATTTGCGCGAAAAACGCGGAGCTCGTGAAGAAAAATTGAGCCAGTAACCTCTTTCGAACGGATGCAACAGAGAGGTATGAGGGTAATTAATGGAAATGGGAGATTTACTGGAGTTCTTCGTGATATATTGCTTCGTGAGATTACTAAATCGAAAAAGCCATAAGTGTTACATATTTTATTGTTATTCGAAAAAGTAAACCAATATTGTTATTATTTGGTCCTTTTAAAGTTGAAGTCCTCGGAAAATATTGGTTAACAAGGAATGTTGATGGATGTGTATAATACACCGATTTATTACTGTAATTAATGCCACTGAGTATTAAAACAAAACGAAATTCATTTGGCAGTAAACAATTTTAATTGATTTTGTAATTTTATTTGAAAAATCTCTTGAAATTCAAGAACTTATTGAGGAGTACTTTTGACATTTTTAAACTCTACAGATGTAAGGTATATTCGTTTTGAGCGAACGTTTGCAACGCTATGAAAGAACGGTGACAGAAAAAAAGAATTATAAATTCTCGATTGGGAAGTGAAAAGAAACTGTTTTATGCATATCCGTCTGTCTGTCTGTCCGAATGATAACTTGAGAACGTTTCTAGCTAGAAGATAGAAATTCGGCACAATAATACATCATTAAAAGTGTAAGGTCAGGTTAGAAGATGAGCAAAATCGGGCAAGTCCTTCTTAGTGTTGCCAGATAAGGTTGAATTATTTTAATGGAAAAATATTTAAAAATATTTAAAAAAATTAAATATTCAAAAATTTTGTTCAATGAATATTTACTTTACATATTAACTTTCTTTCGTTAAATACTGTTTTAAATAACATATATTACAATTACTAATTTACACGATCTTGAAATTTTACGGATACCAATTGAGGAACCAAATTGAAAAAATCATATTTCCGAAACCGTTCAAGCTTTTTTCATAAAACTCGGAATATACAATGCTCTAATGTTCCTCAATAGAACACATTTTATTGCATGAATTTATATCAATTGGTTTTTGAGTAATAGAATTTTGAAATTTTTAATCTCCATAAAATATTCCATTTCTTGGTGGATTAAAAAACATGAAATCATTTCACATGATCACTACTGCCATCTAGCCATGACTTGCAAAACGTCACATTTTTTGGAAATAATAAACCGTTGTGTAAAATTTGCAGTGTTTTTTGCTAGCTTTTTAAGTAACTTAGAACGAATGGCCAAATTGTTTTTGCACGATTTTTACACGATTTCTTCACAAACGTTGCTTAAGTATTAAAACTATGCCTTTTATATCTAGGCTATATTTCATAATTGGCCTAAACTAATTATATTTCCGTATAATGATTTAGGAATAAATAAATGCATATACATAAATTAGTAAATTTATGATTAGATAGAATGTAATGTTGATTAATTAATTTGTTAATGAATTCATTTTCGCCGTTTGTGTCATTTTATTAAACTTTTCAAGCCAGTCTCATAAATTATAATAATTCTCTTGAAGGCCAAACAGTGTGTGACAATTTATTCTTTTAGCAGTTGCTCACTGCAATCTCAGGTGATTCCCGCTTTGCAAATTAGGCTGAATACCGTTTATACGAATTCATTTTCGCTATAGGCGCTTTTAGCTTGAACCAATATGTCCTTGGGCTACTTCAGGTATTGGCGTGGCTGACTGTTTGAATTGGGCATAAATCAAGTGTCATAACGTGCCTCAAAACATTCGCAAAGTAGCGCATCTCCTCTAATAATTCCACTTTCCTCAGGCCATTGGTTACTCAAGCGCTGCGGCAAATAAGAAAAACGAAACAATATTAATAAAAAGCACAAACATTGACCAAGTGTTTGCCAACAAAAGGTCTCTGCCCGTTCACAGGAGCCTCATTAAAGAACCCGACCCTATTGTGTGACGGCGATGCTAAATCGCTTTCGATTTGAATGAGAGATTCTTCGCAAGTACCCACCTGAAGTTGCGATTGCCGCAAAATTACCTTTTTCTGGTAATTAGCGCCTTTTTGCCGGCCGACACAATGCCTTCGCGGATATCTCTGTAGCAGGCGTAGTGATGGTTATGCAACTTCGGGAATCGCAGTGAAGTTACGTGCCGCAACGGGTGTCGGTCCATTGGGTTCGGATGATGTTCTTGCTGACAATGAGTGCGAAATGAAAATCCGGCCCCAGAAATGCTGAACATCTTCGGTTGCATTGTGATCCATTCCAGAGTGTGATCGACAGGCTGGACTCGGGTTCTGTTGTTTTGCAAGAATAATGATCCCCGGAGACAATGCGGATGGCGGGCCAGATGCGCCACACTGCCGTGGTGATCTAGGAATTACGCACCGGATGAAGTGACAATGGCATGAGAACTTGATTACGTGAGTCGCATTATTCTCAGGTGAACACGCCCGAGCATCGAAATTCGCCCTGGGAAAAGTACATCGGGATTTTCACTTTTGTTTCGTGCAACAGGGCGTCGGTCGTGAGTCGCCGAAAAACGTTGACCTGAAATCAACACTTGTAGTCCCTATCTGCGCTGCATCTTAATTTCTTCAACAGACATCATCCGGCTTCCAGCAGCGTGACCAATCGATCATGTCCAACTGTCGATGTCACTGAAGAAAAATGCATCAGATGAAGAAAGTCCATACTTTCGAGGGTCTTCCTTTAAAAGGTGCATCCCTTGCGATTAAGCAAACTGCTTTTTGTCCACTTGCAACAGGTTGCGGACTCCCATTCACTTCACCAGTCAAAGACGAAGCACAGGACAGATGGAATTTTGAAGATGTGTCCGCACGCCAAATTGCTCCTAGCTAACCAAGTATTCGGCATTGGGGACGAGTGAAGGTGCTGTGACCTCTGAACTTTTTCTATACGGCCAAAAATCATATGACCGCGGGGCGCGGCTTAACTTGTTTTCAGTTGTATGGTGCACGTTAATTAACCAGTTCTCCTGCAGTAAATCTGAATCACAATATACTCTAAAAACAAGCCGCGATATCATTCAACAACAAAATTGAATCATCATTTGATTGTTTGGCATCATTTGTTGCGCTATGTTTAAAATTAAATTCGGAACAAAAGAGAACTTTTTGGGTGAAAGGTAAACTGGTTCAACAATCTTCATTTCAATAACTTCTTGCATAAAGAGTTTGTTTTGATAACCGATTTTATTATACAACTTGTGTTTTGTTTTCTATCTTCCAAGTACAACCGTAGCCCCCTGCAGTGTACATGCATCCTGATGAAAATGTAGAATTAGAGAAATAATAAAACGCGGATTTATCTAGTTCAATTATTCCCGCAAATTCCCGTCTCATTAATCGAACATTGACCTCAGATGACCGTGCGTGCGAAACTTATCACGGAATCGATATTAAGATTCTACAGAGTTTGATTTTATTCTGAATACAAAACATATATATATTAGGTACCTAATAGAAATTCTGTGATCAAAGAGGCGACAATCAGCCCACGACAATTTCCATGACCGAAACTAATCACGGCCGTGCAGAATATTGCAACTCCGGACGACAGGTGCATTCTAATTTGTTTCTTGGCACCGCAATGGAGGTTTGTTGAGTCACATCCATCACAAATCGTTTGGAACTTCGGCGATTAAAATCACTCAGCAGATTTGTTGTACTATGTCCGTTTTGCGACATTTCTTGCATTGCGAGTTGCACACAGTTACGTCACACAGCATTCACCGACCTGACCTACACCCACTTTCGATAGTGTCGTTTTTCCTTTCTTGAACTCATATAATTGCGTTATCAAGGTGACGTGAATTTATCTGCACAAGTCGACGCAAAATTTCTGGGATGAGCATTGAATGCATTATTGGGGTACACGGACTGCAGTTAATAATTGAACTTAGGAATTCTCATGTTGCCTCTGTCCGAATCACTAATTACAAAAGTGAAAAGTCAATTGTTTATTAAAGTTAACATCTGGAAAACATCTGCATCGAATTGTAAAAAAAATGAATAAACGTACACGCAACGAATTCATGGCTACTTTGCAACTTAACTATAGCCTTAAATGTAGCCAGTGAAGGAAGTTCTCAGTTATTTTAAGCACTAATGATTATAACTTATTTTCTTTTTGTAAATAAAACATTAAACAGTGTAGTCAGTTCTGAGTCGTTTTAAGTATGTTTTTTATTCGACATCGTAAAACATTATGTTTTCAATTTTAACTTCGGCCACGGATTTATCGAAGGTTTTGTAAACATTCTCCAATACATTGTCATGTTTTTCTTAAAAACAATAGGTAATTCTTTTCTTTCTTTTGTCATAACTATAAATACTTTGTTGTCGTTCACAAAAATCATTCCATAATGGACACCTCTTTGAATTGAGCATTTTGCGGTATGAAGTTGAATAGGTCATCTAAAAATGGCCGCACTCACTGAAGATCCAAGTCCCTGAACGAACGGTTATTCAAATGCAAATCTATTCGAAGAAGCTGATCCATTACGCATGCTTATTAATCATTGGATACCACTAACAAAAAATATTACAAATTATAAAGATAGGAACATATTTTTTCATATTTGATGTCCTCTAATTAATTTCATGAATAAAACCCAGCTTTATGAATTCACTAATTTGCTACATTTTTACCTTCTTCGTGTTTTTGCTTCTATTTTCTCGGCGAAGCGATGTTTTATTCAAATTAGTGAAAATTATCTTATACATGTCGAACGTAAATGACATGAGCATCATGTTGTGTACATTATTAATTTAAATCCTACGTTATTGAACTGCTCACCTCAATAGTTAAAAGAGAAGCTTCTGATAGTTGCACAGAATTTATAAAAAAGTTATTTTCGCCTTTAAGTAAAACCGTTGAGGATTTGTAAAATATCGTACGTTGCTTTATACAAAAAATGTTTGTTTACTTAAATCTGTATATTAGCAAGGAACAAGAAATAGAACAGATGATGTTTTCAGCAGTTTCTTCTATTTCAAGATTAAATTATATTAGAAACATCAAGGACAAATAAAGAGAGGTCACAAAACGCTTACAGTTGATATTGGTTGACTCATCTGAATTTTCAGAAACCCAAATTTGAAGTAGCGCCATGGCCCATGACACACGCTCCAAATGTTTCAAATCGATAATAAAGTTTTGGAAGATACATATAAACAGGAAATACATTTTACAGTAGCTTAAATCCACCACATGCGCTTATATTGTACATAAATCGTGACTCGCGAGACTCTCGTGTGGCAACGAAGAATTTAAACATTTTGTTCCGTGCACCCAGATGACTTCTGTGCAAATTAAATCTTCTGTCCGCAGACAATGCGCCAATGGCGGCCAAATCCAAATGACTTAAGGTGAAGAATAATGCCTCGTTATTAATTATCATAACATGTCATAACTGTTGAAGTGTTGTGTTGGAAATTCACTATAGAAATTCAAAATTTACCCACCTGAAGGATTTTTCTATTTATTTTTAATTGCAGTCACCGTTAATCCATTACTGCAAGGGTATAGTATATTAATTTCTTTTGACCTGAATGAACCGTAAAATAACTAACTCTAATAAGGAAAAAAACAGTTGAAGAATGCAAGAGATGAGCCCAAATGATAAGAATAGTTTAATGTAGGTATATAATTGCTTAAGTGAGATTTTCGTCCCCGCTGCTGTAGCAGAACAAGTTCAAGCGGCTGAAGAAAGTGACGTCGTGATCCAAAAGGTCAAGGTCATGGGATCCATTGTGTTACTGTCGCATAACTCTGCGCACATAATCACCGTTTAACTTTTCAGTGAACTGTGAAATCTGGCTTATCGGTTTTTGGAGGATTTCATATTATGAAAATGAGGAGTTCAAAAATTATCAATATTTATTTGGTCATTCCAATTTGAAAGTCATGTGTTTTTTTCATAGATTGATTATTAACAAATTGGTGTGTGGCATGGTACTATGGTAGCGTTCGGGCGGAGATTTGAGCTGGTGTAACATCGCTTTAAGATGGACAGAAATTAATAACAAATTTAAATCCAAGTCCCTTGGTAACTAATTGTCTTCGAGAATAAATCAATAAAGAGTCTAGATTTTCTTGGTGAAAGAAACCGGAATCGAGATTTGGTTTGCACCGACATCTCTGCATAATTAGTGATCTGTAATTATCCAAAATAAAAGCCTCGTGTCCTATTCACAATCAGAACAACACAACAATAAATAACAACAGACCTGGGCTTGGGTGGCACTGTCCCAACTGGTAATTAGTCAAAGGTGTCTCCAACACAGGTCGCCTGACTTCGAACTGGACCAACCTGTCCGGTCCCTGGCCGTCGCTTTAGGTTTTGTCAACCACTGGCCAAATCACTTTTGGAGACCGCGAACATGTTCAATTTCTTATGCTAATGCCATTGCATGAGTTCTTTTCTTCGTTCATTATAGATGAATTGATAAGGCCGTGAGATCATCCCGGCCCCAGGGTAAGGAAGGTGCGTCCAGATGGGGACACTGTGGCTGCGATTAGGAAACTTGTCCAATGCGATGGTGATTAACCTCAGCGGATTAATTTTTCGCAATCTATCAATCTATTAGTCAATAACCTTTTGGTATTGATTGGGATAAAAATAAGTTGTCGTACTGCCATATGTGTATTTCTGCACCGCTCAATCCGACAAGTGTCGGCCTTACACATCCTTGATAGGTCGCAGTTGTTCAGAAATTGCCCAACTGAAAGATCTCGCTTCCCTGCGCCTTCAACTTCAATAATTTATAACCAATTAAGGCGCCTTGGAGCCCATGTCTGAATTTGCATTTGCATTCTGAAGAGAGAAGTCCGGCGCCTCACAGAAAACAACTCCATGAAGCCTTAAAATTCCCAGTTGGCATAAATGGACTTCGCAACACCCGGAAAGAAGACACTGCAACGTGTTCAAGGTCCTTGATAATTTTTTACACAAGACAACAACCCCCAAGGACTTATTTCAAGAGGAAAATACATTTTATTTTTTTCGATATATTTTCAGAATTTTCTAGACTTATTTTTTGCTGCACGTTATCGCAGTGTGAGGCACATGAAAACATTTAAGATTTAACTGGTGAATTAAGTGAAATAAATTAATAATAATTTCACGATTAAAGGAAATAAAATTAAGTGAAATATTAAGCCTCTTTACCATATCTCAAATATTAATTTAAACTCTTAAAATTATGACAAAAGTTTCTGAAGTTTGCCAACTTTTAAGCGTGTTTTAGTTTTCATTTACATTTTTACTATCTTGTGAATTATATTTGAAAAAAAAAAAAAAAAAAAAAATTGAAAAATACGCCATTTCAAATGTGTAAAGCTGTAACAAATACAATTTTTCTGTTTGGTTTGATATACATACTAAAAAGTTTCACATTGTGAGAACAAGTGTTTGCGTTTGGGGTAAAAAATGAAGTTATATTGCCCCGCGCTGAATAAATTAATAAATTTTACATTAAGCAATTTTTCGCGTGTCTGCATTAATATGATTAAAATTAAGTAAGTGTTTTTTTGCGTCAATGGAAAATTTACAAGCATCCAAGAACCTCACGAGAACCGCCAACGCTTTGCTCCGATCCGGATCCGCATATTTTGGAAGAAATGCGGCAATTACCTCAATTATTATTGTTGTTATTTCTCATCTTATGCTGCTGCAATTACTTCATTTCATATACAAGGGGAAAACAATAAATCAAAAACAATCTCGTAGAATCGTTCGTAATTTGTAAAAATAAGTGCCGGAACTGCTGGTGTGGTTCTTGGAGGAGGTCTGCGCTGCTGTGCGGAATGCTCGAGGTTCCAGGGGCACACTCAAGAAGTGTTGGAGCCATGCCCCACCTGGAGTCTCCGCAGGTTTCTCCATCGCCAGTGCCGTATGCACGAGCTCAACACTGTCAGTGTAAACCTGAATTCTTCAGGTGCTGATGGATAAACTGAGGATGACTCCCATGAGTGATGAATCCCCACCTGGGCCCCGGCGATGCGGAGCTTCCCTTACCAATTTCGTGCTCCTCTTGGAGCTGTGCTGCCTCTGATAAAAGCACCTATAAAACCTCTTCATCTGACAAATTTTACTTTTGTTTTCGTTCAAGTGTTGTATAGTTTGGTTGTGCCCTAATCGTAAACTTGTGAACAGTTTCCCATCCAAGGTAAGGCTTCGATCCCAACCCCGAACTTTTTGTGGACTATTATTGTGCAAAAAGGATACCAGCTCCCGTGAACACAGGAGTTCGACCTTTTCCACAAAGTTCATATTTTTTAAGGACATGCAAATTGTGCCGTAATATTGCTGTGTTGACTTTTTTTGGAACGGGAAAATTTCAGTAGGTGATTGAAAGTGGCTTTAAATGTGCACTGGATAGTGGTGATCTCGCCTGTTTTCGGTTCCAGGAAAACAAGGAACAATATTTTAAAATAACTTAACAAAGTGAAATGTTTAACAGGGAGAAGTCTTAAATAATTTTCAAAGATTTCCGTAACTAATGCCTTGTTTAAAAATAAGCAATTGCAGTTTTAGGTGCGGTGCGTAATTTGCTTTTCAAATCTTTGGACACAACTTTCTCCTGAGTTCCTAATTAAATGATTTTCTTAAACATTCCGTTTGACATAGTTTTTGAGGTATTTGGAAATTGCAGCTTGACGGTTATGGCTTGATTTCACACGTCCATCAATGAGACTGAATTTCCGATATTATAAGTACTTCACGATATCTTTATGCAATTGAAAATTGACATAGCTATAAAAATCCTCTAACTTTTTTTGTCCTTTAAAGAATTGTAAATAAAACATATTATACGGTCTATTCCATAAAAATGCTCCATAAATTACCGATTCGTATTTTGAAACAAATTGTTACATTTTGGTGTTTGCTCGGAAATTGTTGACAAAAGTATTTATTTGAAAAAACAAGTTCTTTAAATTTATTCCTATTTTTTCGTATTTCTTTATACATTTTTATCGTTCATATTTTGAAGTCTGTAGAAACTAATATTTCACGATTTTGTTTTATACATACACATATAATTTCTCTTAAAAACAAAAATGATTGATTATTCCTTTTTTTTTTTTTTTTGAATAGATAATTAATTACAGTTTATAAGACTACAAAATGTATTTCACTTTATTTCACTTTCTTTCGTCTTAAAGTTGGTTTTTTTGAAAATGTTTTTAATCTTCTCTAAAATCTTGTTTCTGAAACAGGACGCTTGTTTAACATTTATAATAAATTACCTGAATATTGTTAAGAACGAAAAAATGTGCGACTGCTCAACAATTTTTTAAGTTTAAGTTTTTTTTTTGTTTATGATAACTTTATCACTTTGAAAAAAATTTATAGTCCAATTCGAATTACACAAATGAAACAAATTAAATAAAACTCACCTGAGTGAACTGAACTTTATTGCCCAATTTACATAAATCTGAATTATTGAATGTTTTAGAAGACAACCAACCCCTTAATAAATATTCCGGTTTACATCAGACATTGTTACTAAGTTGTTAGTAATATATAGTTTCTCGTAAGAGGTGTTATGAATAAACAGACGCGAATTAGATGACTTCTTCAGATGTTTTCTATAATTTCTGTCGGTTTTTAGAGCTGTTATTTATTTTAAATTGTTTGCAATAATTTATTCTTTGATTGTCGTAATATTGTCCATGCAATTTGAATTTAGTTAAGCTAGTGGAATGACGATACTTTTTAGCAGATGTTAATCATTGGTGTGCATACTTGTAGAAATGCAGTTATTTTGACCCATTTTCCTTAATTCCATTTTTAATCACGTTCAATATTATTTTATAAGCAAACATTTCAAAATGAAAGTAAAGTGACCTTAACCTACTTTGATCAAGTCATCAAAAAATCTTCAAACAGGCCGATCGTCAAAGTCTAAATTCTAAAACAAGTTCATCCATGTAAAAATGAACATTCCAACAAGTTTGCAAGTTCATTCCAACAATACTATTAAATTGTCCATGTCCATCTTCAGTGACTTTGATAAACAATTTTCGCTGTAATTAATTCAAAATTTTGCATAGCCATCGACAAAGAAGGTAAAACCACAACACTTGTTCTCCGAAGTGCCAAGTGTGACGGGATCCAACGCTCAGCTGCACCTTGTACAGGACAGTGTCATCTGCCATCACTTTTGACTGCATGTTGTTGATAAATAGCATTTAATTATGACTGGTGTAAGATCCTTGACACCAAAATCTGCAAATAAAACGTGGATCTTAAGATGCTGCCGATCTGCGCTAGTGATTTTTCACATACAGTGTCCACCGGGTGCCGCGGACTTCACTCGAGGCACCTTGTCCGGTTTGGCATTTCCAACTCTTCGCCACTTCTTTATCAGGAACCTTTTCGTTTGCACAACCTCCCTATATAACGGCAATAAATGTCCACTTGCATTTCACAGTTAATTAATTTTCCTGGACTGAAGACCAACGAAGTGTACATTGCAATTGCCTTAGGAGCGCTGGGCTCCTTTGGTCTTATCGAGACTACGTAACTTAAATTCTAAAAATATGTTTTTGAAATAAGACTTTTGCACAAGTTGATACCCAGGCATAAAACTGCTTGGAAGATTAAGTGCAATTAGTTTTTATAGATCATTCAAGCCAGTCTATAGATGAGATTCGTAAATGACCTTTCATCAGTTCTGATGCTGCAATAGCCATTACAACAAAAACAGTTATTTTTTAATCCAACCAGTTTTAAAATGAATTCATATTTTGCCCATATCAGACAGACTCGCTTTCAATATGTACATTGCTTATACAAAAAACGTTAATGGATAAATGTTAATTCATCAAAACATATACGCTATTGAAGACGACAAAAAATTATAAAGAGTTGAGTCACTTTGCAACTGCTTTTTCCAATTTTGGATACAAGTTTAAGCCAACCCTGACATCACCCAAAACTCAATTCGTATGAGAATGTTCATCAGATTCAAATTTTGTTCAAATTATTCGCTCATGAATAATCACAATACTTATTTCAAAGTATTGTCAAAACTAACTGTGATTGCTGATTGTTTTTTATTTATATTTTTGCAGATGAAGGTAGCAGTAATAATCGCTGCAGTTTGCATAGCGGCGTGCTTAGCGGAGCCGCGACCCGTGAACCGGGCTACCAGACGACAGGCGGCTGCTAGACCTAGCAGACAGACTACTATAACATCCAGCAAACCAGGACGTTTCCTATCACTTCCTAATCCCGAAAAATGCGCCAACCGTAAGTAACAATTTTTTTATTTGAATAAATAATTATTGCATGTAGGCTTCTGAATACAAATAGCAATGAATGAATTCCCAAAATAGTTCCGCCGACAATTCTCCCAAATGAGGAACAAAAACATCGCGATATCCATCTAATATCCTCTTCTATAATAATGCTGTGAATTTTGAATGCAAATTCGGCAAAAAATTGGCTTCACGTGAAGAACGAAGTCACCGCGGAACAATGTCAGCCAAAACAATGCAATCGAAATAAGTCATCGTGCCTGCAACTCCTGCGAAATACCTGTGGGAAATCCACAACCCCCCGCGTCTCCGCAGTTGCTGTCTGCCGCAGTTTCCCCGCTCTGATGATTTGCGAGGCAATTAAGTTGAGTGGTAGTCACAATTAGCAATTAAATCCGTTATGAAAACCCACCAGGATTTATGGGTCGTGTGCAAGACAACGAGACCCAGTTGGATGGGATTAAGGGGTCTGCCTCGGCAAAATGATCACCTTTGGCTGATTTCTTTAATTTTCCAGATGAGTTGGAAGAATTGCACTAATTTGTCGTTTCCCAATCGAAATATTGCATAATGTCCTTTCCATGGACGATCCATCTCGGGACATGAGCGT
The DNA here is from genome assembly GCA_963082835.1 of Leptogaster cylindrica. Lineage (NCBI taxonomy): Eukaryota > Metazoa > Arthropoda > Insecta > Diptera > Asilidae > Leptogaster > Leptogaster cylindrica. The sequence continues at coordinate 18,706,399 of OY720105.1, read as the reverse complement.
GTCCACTTGCACAATGCACGTGCCTGACCTAGACAGAACTCAGCAAGTATCTAAACATTTGCAATCGAAAGCTAAATAGAGAAGGAAAATATTTAATTTCCCTCTAAAGTACTTAATAAGTTCTTCAAATAATTACAATGTATCGGTCGATGTATGCAGTTTTTTTTCTAATGTTTTATTATTGTTGCTGTACTTTGCACAACTCTTTAACTTTCGTCGCATGTGTTCCGGACACTTACAATTACAAAAGTTCCTCGAGTCTTTGGAGGTGCGAGGAAGGATTGCGTAAGTTCCCGTGAATAAGCAATTTGCATCCAGTCGTGCTTCCTCGATTATATGTCAGAATTCTTAGCTGCAATTACTTGTACATAAAATCTATTTATAATTTTACTTGGTGCTTGCTCATGATCCAGAGAAATTCGCAATTTGCATGGGACTTGGTTAATTGAGACTTTCCTGAATAGACTCGTTAGCGAGATGAAGATTGACACCTCTTTCTAAATATTTCTCAGGTGGAAAGGCGAATACTTCGCTAAAGGTGAATTGCATTAACTATAAATTTAATGTTTTTTTATAACTTCCAACAGCAAGAGTTTTATTTATGACAAATAAAATTAAACGTAGTCAAAGTGAAGAAACTTCAAAATGTTCACATATACTTTCAACAAATTGAACTTGGAATGCTTAAGGAATTTTTTGTTAATAATTCATTGCGACAAATGCAATTTGGAAACCTGCTTACATGAATTTTAATAAGTTCGAAATAGTTGTAAGTGGGTTCTCTGGGATTTATTCACTTTCTCGTTTGTCGAGTCTCATTCAAATTGCATAATTCTCACATGTGTGCGAGTTTTTTAAATGTCATGTTTGTTTTTCCAAATATTCCAGTTAACAATACTTTTATGTTTGGTTATAACAACTAATTTAAAAAAAAAAAAATTAAATACCTCTTTACAGAAGGCTAATTGAAAGTGATGTCAAAATCATGTTTGAACTGTAATAAAGTTTTGGCAAGCTTCTCTTATAAAAATTGCAAACAACATAATGCAATAGATATATCATTTTGGAAAATATGTTAGTCCTCATTTTCAGTTCGTTTGGAAATCGCTAAAGTACAAATATTATGATAAAAAATTGCGAATTCAAGGATATCTTCTTAAAAATTTAAACAACCATATTTAAAACCACGTTAATCTAAAATCAATTAGCAAAATATTTATTTATCTTCACCTAATATCAAAGTTTAACAAATCGAATTCGGTTTATAGAAAAGTTGCAAAGCTGTACAAAATAACTTAACTCACATAAATCTAGTGAGTATTGCTGATAGTTAAATATGCATATATGTATATGCCAAAGCAGTTAATCCACTAGATTAACATTTAAAGCTACTAAAAACGGCCGAAAAAATGATGATCTCACGAAGTCAACGGGCCACCGAATGGCCTTCGTGGACACAATCGGAAAATTGATTTCCTAAGAACCATAAAACTCTCTTAAGCACGAACGTGAAGAAACTCCTTCCTACACAAAATGTGCACATATTTGTGTCTAATTAAGCATTCAACTGTTTTCTTATCTCGTTGTAATGGAGCACTTCAAATTCGATCTTCGTGTTGGCCGCCATTTTGCAAGTTAGAGTTGTGATAACATTCAGAATGAGTTGAGCGAGTAAGACTTGCTCCCATTTGCTACTCACGCTTGTAGTGACAAAAGGCACAAAGTTAACATTTGAGCCATTCAATAGTTGAAGTAAAAATAATGAGATAGTTTGTTATGATAAAGCATCCATGCCTGTTCATTGATGACTTACGCGATCCTAGAAAAGTTTTGAATTCAAATTTTCCAAATCCTTTTTTAAACGCAGAAATGGTTGCAAAATTCGACACTGAATTAAGAGTAGTGATTTTACTGATACCGTCTTTAAGAAGTCCTTGATGTCATGAATGAAGGATCTTCGAATCACTTGATTTTCCCATTGCTTATCAAGTTATCGTGCAATCTCAGAAAAGTCATCCGGCGGGAGCAAATGGAAGAGCCAACGGAAGCGGGGGAACAGAAATTCCGGACCACCTGAGCAGAAGATCGGTGGTAATGTTGAAATTATTGAAGAGGTTATGACTACAAAATTTACGATGACTTTGAATTGTGGCACCTGGCACCACTTGGCTCAGTCATTGAAGTATCATGAACTCGGGATATTCAGCCTCGGCAAGTCGGCGCAATGGAAGATTGATGAAATGAAATCCGCGATCGGCGATAAGTGACAACTGCGGTTGACTCCAAACTCCACTTGAGCGGTGACCTGAAATGGAAAGTTTTTCTCCGCGCAAAGATCGCGGGACCCACATTCACACTGAAATTTATCGACCCCATTATTTATTTATTTATTTATTTGGCGCTTTTGGCGCAGGCTCTTATTAACATTGCATTTCGGAGTCTGGACTGGTTTTGCCTGATTTTCCTCCTGGTGAATTTCATTATCTATGAGTGGAGTAAGAATGACCAGAGTGGATTTTCGAGCTGGCTGCGGTGTTACATAATGGGTGCCGTGAAGAGTAGCATTTTTGTTACCCAGTCAACGAACTGGTTTTAAAGTTTAGCTATTTGTTGACCTTTTGTTTTTATTGAATTTTCTTACTAGGTCGATAGGAGTCCAAATATTTGTGTCTGAATCTCAGACGAAAGGAGTTACGCAATCAGGAACGTTTAATTTAGTGGCATATTCACAAGGAAACGTTAAACAATGCAGAATAAATCAATTCAAGAACAAGTTTTTTACCCCAAAAGTAACAAATTGAAACCATAATAATGTTTACCTATTCGAAATTAATGTTATTTCTCAATGTTCATTTCAAAACAGTTATTCAAAATTGCAAAAAATACACTGATAGGCAAAGAACTAAATAGGAATACCACAATTAATTGTTATGCTGGGTTCATTAATTATGTACCTCACGTAATTATTCGTAGATGATTGATTGCAATAGAATTGAGTAATATATTATAAAGACCGAACGACGTCATCGATAAACTTTAGCACGGTCGCCGATTAGCATTCCAGTCCGAATCTGTGTCTCCTCTTCATGAATTTCAATATTAGTAAGAAATCAAATCTAAGTGTATTCATAAATTCCGATTTTTATGAGGAGTCGTCTTTCTTAATGCTCCTCGCATTTTGTCTATTCCTTAATTGACGTTAATGCAATTCAAATTTTATTATATATGATTATTTATCATTATAAAAAGAATTAGTTTCATGCATCGCCTTGGTTGAATCTCGCTTGCGAAGTCCTCACGTTTTGTACATGTTATGCAGATTAAATTGTTATAAGAGCTGCTCAAAATCCACTCTTTGATGCCATCTAATATTTTAATTATTCTTTTAGGCCCGAAGGAATTCCAATACCGCGGAAGGAATCTGTTCTTAAGCTCGCACGTCCCAGCTCTGGCCAACAAGAAGGTCGACTGGTTGGATGGTCGCAACCTCTGCCGTGAATACTGTATGGACTTGGTCTCTCTGGAGACCCAGGAGAAGAACAATCTTATCTTCCGCGTCATTCAACAGAACGATGTTCCGTATATCTGGACCTCTGGACGAATCTGTGACTTCGCAGGCTGCGAGAATCGTCCCGATTTGGAGCCCAAGAACATTTATGGTTGGTTCTGGTCAGCGACCCGCGAGAAGGTCCAAGCCACCAACAGGATTCCACAAGGATGGGGCTACAATCCATGGTCTCAAACAGGACACAAGAAACGACCACAGCCCGACAACGCTGAATACGACATCAACCAAACCAAGGAGCAGTGTTTGTCTGTCCTCAACAATGTGTACAACGACGGCATTGCATGGCACGATGTTGCTTGCTACCACGAAAAGCCAGTCATCTGCGAGGATTCGGATGAACTCCTTCGCTACGTTGCTGCCACAAATCCAGGAATTCGCCTATAAGTTGTTGTAGTTTTAGATACTCTTTTGTAATTTTAATGAAACGTCGTAAGTTTAAGTTCAGATGCAATTTACGTTTTTGCAGAATGATGTTGTGACTGTCGTAGTATTTACGCCTTCCAAAACCACATCCTGATTAGGGTTAATATAAAATTTTAGTATCAACTCTATATGTTTGAAGTGCTTCCGTGTAGCAATTACTGCCCAATCTATTATTATTGACCCGGAATTAGCTTGCCGGATATTTTTACATTCTGCATTTTCTTTTGGGCGATTCTCAGCAATTTTCCCATTTGTATTTATTGTTTTTTGTAAAACAACACTGTTTTTTCCAAAAATAAAACAAAAAGAAAACAAAGAAATTATAAAACCAAAGAAATTGTTTTATTTTCGTATAAATAAAAATCTTAGAAAATAAAAAAACCATCGAGGAGGTTTCAGCCGTTTAGAAGTTATAGGGTGGATCATAACTTCACAGTATTCATGGCAATTATCTCCGTTTCCGGCGCACCGATAGAGGCACTTTTCAATAGCTGAATGAATCGTAACGGTCGTAGTAGTAGAAGAAAACAAGAAGTAACAGGGACATTACTGCTTATTGTTATCAGAGATGTTAGTGGAATACGCAATCAGCTTTATACCATATAAAATGGTTTCAAGAAGGAATTGTTAAAATAAGGACTTTTGCTAAATATATTACGTGTTCCCAATACTAAAACCTTCTCAAATTTTCTCGAAAATTCTTCTGGTACATAGTTAAGTTCTATTATAGTCAATTTCACCGCAAATATGGAGAAATGGGAAGTACTAGTTGTAAACAATGCACTCACACTACGAAACGGCACGTGCTTTCTGGTGTATTACAGGTAATCAAAATCAGCTGATCCAAATAAAAAAAAGAAGATTACTGACATTATAATGGCGTCCACCTTCGCGTCAGTGACGTTTGTGGTTAGCATTCTTCAATCGCAGTGAATATTGACTTTTTACTATCGTGTTCTGAATTCAGTGATTGCCTTCAATTCCACGGGAAGCTTTAAACTTTCCGCTCCAATTGGAAATGTCGTCTGTGCAACGGGCGTTTGCCCAAAAGTTATCCAAGTAAGTTGAACTCGCCCTGTCTAGCAATGGCGGAGCGTTTTTGCTGTTGGATCCCGAAATGAATTTATTATTGTTTTCGTAGACAACATGCTTCGGAAGTGCGGAAAAATGTTGCGAACTATCACATGTCTGCTAAGAGTGAAACTAGCTCGGTGTGCTCTTCATCGGCAAGTTTGGTGAATTCCTGCATAAAGTAAATAGAACGAAAAATATTGATTTTGCAGATATCCTTGACTGAGTTAGTGGAGCCGCTGGACTATGAAGAGTTTCTCTCACAGCACGCTAATATTCTGTGTAGAGATCCTCTGAATCCCATTCTCGAGTTCCCCCCCACTGATGTTGTGGTGAAAACTTTCTCCAGAAAGATAAGAACAGTGGAGCATGTCATACCCAAGGAGGATTTGTAAGTGAACATGAATTCTCATCAGAGTTCCTATCAAATTGATTTCATTTATTTCTAGAAGTGAACTTCCTTTGCACGTCCAAGAGTGCGTGCAATGCTTCACTCGTCCGTGGAAAGTGGTTGAGTTCTCTCAGCGTCACTACTCCAGCTCTTGTGCGCGTGATCGAATGGACAAAGGAGCAATAAGCCCGAGCAATTATCACCAAGAGTTTGAAATCGACAAGGACTTCTCCTCGTTTGATGATACCCTGACCGATAAAAGTGAAAGCTGCACTCCAAGCAGTCGACAGTCCATTGCAAGTCTGTCGTCAGTGTCAACCTGCACAGACACGTTAACCCCCCGCGGTTCTTGGGCCAGCTTTGATCTTCGTCGTTCCGTCAACGATCCTCTAATACCGAATTTACTGGAAAATCTTCCACCCGAAACAATTGACCAAGCGAACGAATCGCGGCGGTTGGATGATCGCCAAGATGCCCTTTTTAGTCTGTATCCGGAAGCGGATCCGGAAGATTTGATTGAAAAGCGGATGCCAGCTGAGATCCCTGTTGAGCATTTGGGCCATCGGATTGTCGTTAAATGCCTCCAGTTGCGCCTTGAGCTGGAGGTTGAGCCGATTTTTGCTTCAATGGCAATTTATGACGCCAAAGAACGTAAGAAGATCTCAGAGAATTTCTACTTCGATATGAACTCCGAGAATTTGAAACGGATGCTGACTTCGCATGTGCCTTACAGTGACATAAGCACGCAGAGCCGAACTGCTGTCTTTGAGATCACGTATCCCAGTAACGATCTTTTCCTTGTGATTCGACTGGAGAAGGTTCTCCAGGGTGACATCAAGGATTCCGTTGAACCCTACCTGAAGGAAGACAAAGAGAAGTATCGTGAAAAAGCGAAATCGAATGCGTCAGATTTTTGCGAACGACTGGGAAAATATCGCATGCCTTTTGCCTGGACGGGAATTTATTTGACAAACGTGTTCAATGGGGATAATTTCGAAAAGGATGAGAAGGACAGGGATAGTCTCGGAACTGCTTCCAGTTCAAATAGTTTGGGTATGAATTGTAACAATTGTCTTCATATTTCAAGTAAAATCTGATTCTTTTACAAGATCGGAAATCTTCTACAAGCAGCTTCGATCAGTTACGACGGAAAGCTAGTGACATGGGCACGCTTACGCGAAGGGGATCCTTGGAGAGAAAAAGCGAAAAGAGGAGATCGTGGTCCCCCGACGACTTTGCTAACAGTATTGAGACCTTCCGACCGATTACAATTACTGTTTCTAGTTTTTTTAAACAGGTGATTTAATCTTTATGTAAATACTTTCAGATTTTTATATGAACCTATCTTTTTAGGAATCTGATAAAATGAAGGACGAAGATCTTTACAAATTCCTGCCCGAACTAAAACGTCCTGGATCTGTGATGAAAAAATACAAATGCATTCCAGGATCCATTAAGTTAGAGATCTCTCCATGTCCAGAAGAAGTGAAGTATGCATTAACTCCGGAGTTAGCTAAAGTTGATCCTTATCCAGGTAAACTTAACTATTGAAAAATTCGTTATCTAAGAATCAATTCATATTGCAGACGATAAAACTCGACCCATAAAAGAAATACTGGAATTTCCCCCGACAGCGATTTATAATCCTCACTATGCTTACCGAAATCTTCTATTTGTTTGTCCGAAGGAGCTAAATTTCTCTGCTCGCGCTGGATCTGCTCGAAACATCGCCGTCCGTATTCAACTTATGGCCGGCGAGTCGCAAAACGATGCTCTCTCCGCCATTTTCGCTAAGTCCTCGTGTCCTGAATACGCTTCGGAAGCGTTTACCGCTGTTAATTACCACAACAAGTGCCCAACATTTTATGATGAAATCAAAATCGCCCTCCCTGCAAATCTCAACCAAAACCATCATCTGCTTTTCACCTTGTTCCATGTATCCTGTCAGAAAAAACCACAAGAAGTGCAGATGTCTGTAGAAACTCCAGTGGGATATACGTGGATCCCGATTCTTCAGGACGGCAAACTGAAAGTAGGAGAATTCAATTTACCAGTCATGGTCGAACCACCCCCAGAAAATTATTCATACATTCCGCCAAATGTCCAGTTGCCAGGAACAAAATGGTTGGACAATCACCGTCCAGTTTTCACAGTCACTATAGAAGCTGTAACTTCAGTGCACACGTTGGATGATCGCTTGGACAAGTAAGTAACTATCCATACTTCCAGTGCCGTATTTGCTCATGACGTGAATGCTTTCTAAGGTTCATTAATTTATGCGAATATCTCGAATCGAAGAAAATTCCCCCCAGAATTGGAGAAGGAAACATGGAGAAGGAGTTTAAGAAATGCCTTTTGGACATTCAGTACGCTGAACGTGAATCTCTTGTGAAGAATCTTCCGATCGTATTAGACAAGCTGATTGAGCTGCTGGTAACCACCTATAAAATAGGAGCGCAAGTTCTGTCGCTTGGTCCAACCGTTTTTGAAGTTTTATGCCTAGTTTCAGCGAGTTTGTCTGTAAGTGCAATATTTATCAATTGATAACTTTGTAGATGATAATTTTGTAACATATAGATTCTTCACGATGATCTGATTGTCGATCAATACGGCAGGCAAACACTTCTTTCAACGTATGTTCAATATCACAGTAAAATCCCCCACCCTTTTAGTGGCAAACGACGACTAACCGGCAGCAAGAGCAATACTGAGGAATTTGCTGCTCAACGTGATTTGCATGTCATGCATGACACAAGTGCAAGAAGTCTAGATCGTAAAGGTAGGGCGTTTTCGTTATGCTCAATATTACTGTAACCATAAACAAATTCTTTCAGAAATCTCAAATGACATGTCTCCAACATTTGCTGGACGTGATGGCCAAATACGTCTCCTCCACGAGGAGCTTGCTCTTCACTGGGTTGTAGCTAGTGGAAAAGCAGCTGAGATGGCGATGAGTAACTCATGGTTCTTATTCGAATTAATGATCAAGTCAATGATCGAGCATCTCGACCACACTCGATCACTGATGTCTCCACGAAAGAGTCGCTTCCCACATCAGTTCACCGACGATCTCTCAACTCTAACTCATTTAGTAACAACGAAAATCGTTGGTTATCACAACAGCGAACCGAAATTAGCGCAGTCATTAAATGCTAGTTTGGGCTTCTTTGTCTTCGATCTGTTCAATATCATGGATCGTGGCTTCGTATTTGGTTTGATCAAGACATACTATAAAGTCTTGATATCGAAGAATGCATCGATTCCAGATCTTATGCATTACAAAATTGATTTCCTACGTATTGTTTGCAGCCATGAACATTTTGTTGCTTTGAATTTGCCATTTGCTACGCCGTACACCAATCTTTCAGCACCGTGCAGTCCGACGCCAAGCATTATATCCAATACTAGCCAGACATCTTACTTAAGCAATTTAGTATGCTAAAAAAACTGTTTTTAATTCTGCGGTACTAAATTAGTGTCTTCTCATTGCAGGGCAGTTCTGATAAAGTCCTCCATGTAGATTTAAATGCCGAGTTTCGTCAACAGCATTTTCTTGTAGGACTTGTACTGAGTGAATTGGCAACAGTCTTGGAAGTTTCGTAAGTGATTGCAAAATGTTCTTTTTGTACGGTGTATTCAACATCACTTTCAATAGAAATCCTTCACTGCACGGGAAAGCTGTTCGGTGTGTGCGAAATCTCATGACCTCGCACGACTTGGATCCTCGTTTCGCTGATCTCGATGCACGAGCAAGAGTTGCTGCTCTTTACATTCCCCTCTTGGGCATAGTGATGGACACAATTCCTCAGCTGCATCAATATTTGTCCGATACACACGATCGTCTGCAAAGCATTGGTTTCTTAGAGGATTATCAAGGACCCCATCAGCCCATGACTGCTTCGACAATTAGTCCAGAGGTTGCTTACGCTATTTCGGGAAGCAGAACTTACTCGTACGTTCAGGAGCCTATGAAAAATAAATCTCCGTTGAGTAGCGAGAATACTCGTTATTTACTGGCTTGCTTTGCGTGGGTTCTTAAGAACTTGGAAAAAAGGATTTTATATCGATGGATGCTGGGATTGAGTCCACATCGTGTCCATCAAATGCTTCAGGCAATCAACGTTTGCATACCGTGCTTCGAATATAAAGGACAGAAGCGATTGCCAATGCTTAAAAGGAATACGCAGAGCTTTAGAAAAACCCCAGATATGAAAGATAGATTGGAGGAGTACATCAGAGGAACAGGATCAGCTAGAAATGATTTGATAAATCGTAGAAAAGATCGAAATTCCACTGAAAAATTTCGGTGGCGAAAAGATCAAATGCCGTACAGAACTCAGTTCTACGACACATTAACGAAACATGATCCGGATGTTGAGATCAATCATTACATCGAAGGATCTCTGGCCACTGAAGTCACCCTAGTTTTACTCGACACTCTCGAAATTATTGTTCAAGTTGCAACGAACTCCGAAATTCACCACAATTTACTTGGCACTGTTTTGAAAGTGTTGCTCCACGCTTTATCGCGAAACCAAAGTACATTGGCTCTTCAGAATCTCTTTGCTTCACAACGGTCGCTAATATTCAAATTTCACAATTTGTTGTTTGATGAAGAAACGGACATTTGTGCTGACCTCTGCCTATTGCTCTTGAAGCACTGCGGCTCTCAGTTAGCGGCGATAAGATCTCAAGCAGCTGCTTCCTTGTATTTATTAATGCGACAGAATTTTGAAATTGGAAATGTAAGTTTTTTGGCGCAAATGTTTGCGATTTAATTTTAAAGCATGGTTTTATTTTAGAATTTCGCACGCGTTAAAATGCAAGTCACAATGTCGTTAAGTTCACTGGTTGGAACTAGCTCATCCTTCAGCGAGCAATCGTTGCGCCGGGCTCTGAAGACTATTCTTGTATACGCTGAATCTGATGCTGATCTTCAAGAAACATCTTTTCCAGAACAAGTTCAGGACCTGTTGTTCAACTTGCACATGATATTGTCCGATACAGTTAAAATGAAAGAGTATCAGGAAGATCCGGAAATGCTTCTAGACTTAATGCATCGAATTGCTAAGGGATACCAAAACAATCCCGATCTCCGGCTGACCTGGCTGGAAAACATGGCCAAAAAGCATAAGGAGCGAGCAAATCATACCGAGGCTGCAATGTGCTACGTTCACAGTGCTTCTCTTGTTGCTGAATACTTAAGCATGCTCGAATCACAAACGTATCTTCCTGTAGGAGCGGTTTCTTTCCAAATTATCACTCCAAACGCTCTTATGGAATCCGCAGTGTCGGATGATGTCTTGAGCCCGGGTGAAGATGGAATTTGTCTTGGAAATCATTTTACCGAAAGTGGGTTGAAGGCTCTGCTTGAGGAAGCGGCGAACTCCTTTCAAATCGCTGGAATGTATGAAGCTATGAATGAAGTGTACAAAGTGCTGATTCCGATCTGTGAATCGAACAGAGATTTTCAAAAACTTGGGAAAATTCATGGCAAATTGCAGGAGGCCTTTAACAGAATCGCACAGCTTCAAGGAAAGCGGGTCTTCGGCACTTATTTCAGAGTTGGATTTTACGGTGCGAAATTCGGCGATCTAGACCAACAGGAGTTTATCTATAAAGAACCCACACTCACCAAATTACCGGAAATTTTCAGTAGACTTCAGGTATAATGCGTAATTATCGTTTTTTAATATTCATGCAACCAATTTTAATATTTCCAATTATCACAGAACTTTTACACTGATCGGTTTGGACCCGACACTGTCCAAATTATTAAAGATTCGAATCTGGTAGATATAAACTCCTTGGATTCAGATAAAGCTTATATTCAAATAACGTATGTTGAACCCTATTTTGAGACTTATGAGTTGAGACATCGGGAAACATATTTTGAAAGAAACTTCAACATAAGTGAGCGATCCTATTTAATATTTAACAATATTAATTTAAAATTGCGTATTTCAGAGCGTTTTATATATGCAACTCCATTTACGAAGTCTGGAAAAGCTCATGGTGATCTGCACGAACAGTGCAAACGAAAAACCATTCTCACAACAGCAAATCACTTTCCGTACGTGAAGACAAGAATACAAGTGATATGTCGTCAACAAATCGTATTGGACCCAATTGAAGTCGCAATTGAAGATATTCAGAAGAAAACTATTGAGCTTGCGGCTGCCACAAACCAAGAACCTGCAGACCCTAAGATTCTGCAGATGGTGTTGCAGGGCTGTATTGGTACAACAGTGAACCAGGGTCCAATGGAAATGGCTTTAGTTTTTCTGTCAGGGTTATCTGATGGATCCACAGTTCCCACAAAGAATCAAAATAAGTTGCGACTCTGCTTCAAAGAGTTCTCGAAACGTTGTCATGACGCCCTCAAGAAAAATAAAAATTTGATTTTGCCAGATCAAAAAGATTACCAAAAGGAATTGGAGCGAAATTACGTTCGCTTTACAGAGCGACTGACGCCACTGATCACTCTAAGTCCATCACAAGCAATTGGTGTTGTGAATGCTAATAACTACAACAAGGGAACACCACTACGATGGTAGACGAATTCGATCGAAAGTGCTGTGCACATTTTCATTAAATCTTATTAGTAAGCTTTTTATATATTAATTGGCCTGATAGGGATATATTACGACGCAAAATATTTTAGTCCAAAAAACATGTCTTTGAAGCTTGCTCGAGAGTTTTCAAAGTGTTCAAGCTTTCAACAATTAAGGAAGATGTCTTTAATTGCCGCGTTCATTTATTTATTTAGAAACATTTATATTTCGAAAACATAATATTAATCCATAAATATTTATTGAACATTTTATGATCATCAAAATATGAACTTTTGTTCACTAGAAATTCATCACACGGCAATACATAGCATAGAGTTATACCAATTAGGTATATTGCAGAAAGAAATAATTTTACTATAAAATAAATAAAATACTTCAGATCACTTTTCCGCTACCGTATTTTCTAAGACCGCTTTTGAATTAAACATTTTAATGCATTTTGCCAAGTAAAACCCTTTTTAGCTTATAAAACAACATCAATTACTGCCGGAAAATATTCTATTTATAGAAAAATTTTCACGCATTTTAATGCAATGAACAAAATTATAATAAAAAAGGCCAAAAATAGAAAACAGGTTTTCATGATATTTATACAATTTCATATACAAAATATTTGCATTGAAAAAGGTTTAGCCAAAGTTATTTTCTGATCCCATTTGAAGACCAAATATTCAATGAATTTTATTAGATTAGAGTAACTATACAAATTATAATTAATTAGAATCGTAATTTAATCTTTTTATATGAAAACAATAATACATATTATGCAACGTGTGTTTTGTCTTTAAATCGTCTTACCTCATTCATTGCTATTCATTTTGAGATAGTTTTAAAAACTCTGCATCGAATTCGTCCCGTCCCAAAGCTTCCAAGTAAAATTTTCTTTCTTTCAGAATTATATCAATATCGATGTTATTTTTGTTGGCTATTTCCAACGCCTTCTTCCAGTTATGCATACGCAAACAAATTTTGATCGCTTCTATAAATTTCTTATTGTGCAACAAGATTGTTTCTGCTTCTACTAGACGTCCAAGCAGCAAGGACTTCTCTGCCATTTGTTCGGGACTTCCTTCCGGCAAAGACTGTACAGTGTAAATGAAGAAATTATTTGATATTAATATTAGTTTAAGCGAATCTTTTAATTCATTTACTCACCTTTATATGCTGCAAGTAATAAACCTTGTCGACTTGCAGTGCGGCTGCGTAAGCTTCTTCACTGACCTCCAAGTGGTTTTTCTTCGTGGCGATTGCAGCTAAAGTGGCCCAGAGTATAATGTTCTGAGCAATTCGACAAATTCGCAGGGCCTTACGCCAAGATCCTTCCATTAGGGTCTTATGCATTATTTCACAATACATGTTGGCAGAAACTGTGTACGCCGCTCCAGAACTTCGGAATGTAATGAAAGAATCTTCAAATGATTCAAGTGACACGTTTCGTCCAAACTCTCTGAAATATCAATATGTTTAATTTAATAATAAAAACAAAACTATATATCAGTTTTAATGTCCTTACGTCGAATCAACAGTAACCGTGGTGAGTGATATTATAGTTGGATCAGAGCTACCTTCTCCTGGACAGTACCATATACTATACGAAGAGTCATGGAGACCAACTAAAATATTGGTTTCGCTGGCCCACATGACTGCAAGGACTTGTGTTCCTATCTTTTGGATTTCGTTTTCGGCCTCATTTCTGGCCGACGTGATGTAGAGTTCCCTATTCACATCAATTACGACGAAATACTGATCCTCGGTATTTCCTGCACGGGATGCTGCAACTTCTGATATAGAATTTTCGAAGTGAACTTGGCGAGCCTCATTTTGCCGAGTTGCTCCTGGTAGAAGATCAAAAACGTGCACGACTAAAAATATATTTTAATCAGAGAGTCTCACATACACGTATGCATATCTTTTTTCTATAGGAAGCACCTTTTTGATCTGCAGAATCTCTTATCACAATCGTATCAAGACCCAACGATACACATTTGGGTGTTATTGATGGCATTTGTGCTTGCGAACCAGGGAAACGTGGATTCAAATGTAACCTTCCTGTATAGGTGTAAATCCACATGGACGAATTATCAATCACAAGAAAGAATCTATATTTATTGAAAATTTTAAATTAATTTATCAAAAGCAATATTAGTTTCACAAAAACAAGACTAACTTGCTCGCTATTTCTAAAATCCGAACATCTGTTCTTCCATCCACAATGATCGGAGTGTTAATATAGTTTTCGTTGAATATGTGGATTTGAGTTCCAGTAGCAGCCACCAAATGTCCGTATCCAAGAGCGAACGTTATAATTCGGTCAGAAAAATCAATGGTATCTTTCACTCCTTCGACGACGTCCTGTACAACAATTGTTTTGCGCCCAATTGTTGTTGCTTTCAGATTTCTCGAAATCAGTTGCTTCTCAATGATGTGACTGAACACAAGATTCCCAGTGGAACTACCGCACACTACTTGCACTCCATCCGGAGCCCAGGATATTGCATATAGAGATCCAACCGTTGGATTAGTGAACCTTGACACATTGTATGACCACTGAATTCAATATGAGTATGGCTGTTGAATTGATCAAAATATCTTATAACATGACTTACTCCTAAGTTGCTGCATAATTTTAACATGTTAAAACCTCCCACAGCAAGGACGTCATTGTTGGGACTAAATTCGATGGAAGTTATTGCGTATTCATCAGCTGCACTTGTGTAGATATTTGCTCCTTGGGCATCCCAAAGTTTATACCTTAAGTCCTCTCCACCCGAGGCAATCAGCGAATTATCGCTGGACCAACTCAAACATAAGACGAATCCGTCGTGAGCCCGCCACTAAAAGACAACAATGTCTGTAGTAAAATGCACACGGGAATTTCTAAGTTACCTTCATTAGTTTACTGTTAGCCGCAAGTGGCTTTATTGAAATATGTTTTCCTTGCGAAAAAACAATTGCATTTGAAGCTGGAGACCATCGCGCACAGCGTATGGACTCCTCACTTTGAATCACAGTCGATCGCAACATTCCCGATCTGGACCATATTTTAATGACTCCATCTTCACTAGCTGCAATTCAAGGAAACTTTAAAATTTAAAGTATTTACGTTGAAATCTTGGTAAAACGTAAGAAGCCTCCTCAAATGAAATTTACCCGTTAACAGACCAGCTCCGTCTGGACTCCACCGTCCCGAGGTGATGGCCATTGCATGTGCCGTGATATTTCGCTCCACTCGAGCACTTTTGTTAAGGATGACGAAACGACCATCATTGCTAGTGATCAACAGCGAGTCACTGCCTTTCCCTCCAATGCTCTTCCCTAATAACCAATGAAGATCTGTTGGTACAAAGTCCTCTGGTAGCTTGGCAACTTCTACAGACTCCCTTGTAAGGACATTCCATTTGTATATTTGGTGCTCGTCACTAAAAGGAGAGTCAAACCTCTTTTCAATGTTTCAAAAAATATAGCTGCGATTAATGAGAACTAACCTAACAGAGTACACTTCATCGTTGTTACTCCAATCAAGGCAAGACACCGGGGATTTGTGATAAATTTCTTTATTTACAAAGGACTTGAACTTCATTCTATCTTTACTGACAAAACCAAGAAATATCCTTCAAGTGATTTGGGGGTTTGTTTTGAATTTCAATTGCTTAGCAACGCTTCGTGGTTGCCTAATAAAATGTAAGTACTAACTAATACATACATCACAACAATAAAGTATGTGTGAATTACCCCTTTTGATGATACAAGTTAAAAATACAACAAACAAAATTTGTAAAAATATTTTCGCTTTATTTTTATTTTATTTAGCTGGATAAACCATATCGCGTCCTTCGAGGCCATTGAGGACGTTTCTAGCAGCAACTACAGCCATTTGCTCGCGAGTTTTGAAAGTTGCCGAACCCAAGTGTGGAATGATAACTACAAAATTTCCAGGATAGCGAAAATTTGAAATGATTGAAATAAATTTGTACTCTACCACAATTTGGAAGGCTTAGGAGCTTATCGTCCTTCGGCAAGGGTTCTGGAGTCGTCACATCCAATCCAGCTGCAAAAATTTTATTATTTTTGAGGGCGTCATATAAATCGTCCTGATTTACAATAGCTGAAAACTCAAAATATTTAGAATACATTTTAGATTGACTTTCGTAGCTTACGTCCTCTGGCAATGTTGACAAGAATGCAATTGGATTTCATTTTACTGAAGGCTGATTTGTTAATGATTCCTTTCGTTTCAGCCGTTAGTGGGCATGCTATAATAAGAATGTCGCTGCCAGAAAGCAGCTCATCGAATGAAACGAATTTTGCATTGAATTTATCAGCATTTGGTTTTGCTTTCCGATTGTGGTAAATAATTTTTCCAACATCGAACCCTTGCAGACGTTTCGCAATTACTTCTCCGATGTTACCGAACCCCAGGAAGCCGACGGTTGAACCGGCAATTTCCTGACCCAGCATCCATTGCACGTGCCAGTTCTCCCAAGAAGCCCTAGGAATACAATTGAAATATTTATGTTTCAAAAGTGAAAGTAAGATTTGCTTACGTTTCAATTTTCATTCTGCCTTCGTGGAAACGTCTACATGCGGCGATCATTAGCCCAATCGCAACATCTGCGACCGCTTCATTGAGGACCATTGGTGTGTGACCCAGCGGAATTCCGCGACGTCTTAATTCCGGAATGTCCACATGATCCAAACCCGCCGACATCGTTGAAACGGATTTCAAATTCGCGCCAGCGATATCCAGAGCTTCGGCGTTTAATTTTTCATGCGTTGCCCACAGTATACCATCCACATCCTTACATTTCAATAAAAGTTCGGTACGTTTGGGTGGCAATTCTTCACAAACAGTAACGTTGCACTTTTCTTTCAGAATATTTATAGCCGCTTCAGGTACTTCTGGATGTGTTACTAAAACTTTAAACTTATTCAATGGCGACGACATGCTAGCGATGGACAAAAATCTGAAACTGAAAGAAAGTCAATGTGAATGCATTTGTTATCACTTTATCAGTCACTTGAAAATATTGTTGATAACAGTTTTTGTTTAAAAATTTTGAAAATTTTCTATTGTATGGCTCGACAATATATGCAAATGTGGCATATTGCATATTTATGTGCCAAAAATTTCGAAATATTCTGAACAATTTATTTGAAGGGTTTGTTCCGCTGCCTATGAAAGTAGAGATTTGCTTATCATGTGACTCGATACCCACAAAAATATTTGCTTATAAATATTTGAATTTTTCTAGTGAATCGAAAATTTTGCTATCTTCTGACTCCGACTTAAGACATTATCATATAATTTTAACATACAATAGTACAAGCAAGAAAGAGGTTCTCTTGTAGATCACTGTCAGATTGAAGATAACTTGTCGATCAGCAAGCGTTCTTTTACTGCGCCCGGTCCGGTTTTAAAACGCCAAAAATGACTGACTGTACTTTACAAAGTAGTCTCATTAATACTATTATAGTATTTCACAGAAGAAAACAATATCCACATGTCACTCGTACAATTGCTTGTCAGGCTACGATCACTTCGATTCAATAGAAAACACTGGATTGCTTCTGCTCTGCCGTCACTTGCGGCTACCAGCAGATAGCAGATGGCATTTGATCGAGCTTCGCTTTATCCACGATTGCATTGCACTGCTTTGGAACAGTGCCAGCTGTAATTTGATGTAAAACAAATTAAAATATGGTTGTTGAAAATGATCTACATATTTTCCATTGTTTAATTTAACATAAAACACAATTAATTTCAAAATGCAGGAAAAATCATGGGAAGTCCCGAAAGCGCTTTCAAAATATTTTCAGCAGCAAGTTTAGACATCGCTTCTTCTGTTTTGGCAGTTGCTGTACCCAGGTGAGGTATTATAACTAAAACAAAAAAATAAATTGTACAATTTATAAAGTTACATTTACAAAAAATTAGCTTCACGTACCACAGTTAGGAACTTTCAACAGCTCATCGTCTTCTGGCAAAGGTTCTGGTGTCATGACATCCAAACCTGCTGCGAATATTCGTTTATTTAAAAGAGCGTCCAGTAAATCTCTTTGATTCACGATTTCTGCAATAATACTTATATGTAAAAAATTTAATGCAGTAATAAATTATTAAATTGGAAGATCACCTCCTCGGGCAATGTTTATAACAACACTGGTCGGTTTCATTTTGTTGAAAGCGGAAGCATCGATTATTCCTTTCGTCTCTGGGGTTAGGGGACATGCAACAATAACAAAGTCACTTTCTTTGAGCATATCGTCCATTATTGGCACGTGTTTTGCATCATATTGATCTTCATTTGAAATTTTGTTTCTAGTGTGGTACAGAATTCTTTGAACATTAAAAGCGCTTAAACGATTCGCAATGGCTTGTCCAATTCCACCGAAGCCTACAAAGCCCACTGTCGAGTCCTTAATTTCTACTCCCCACATCCACTGAATTCGATTATTCTCCCAAGTTCCTCTGCGCTCGAGAACTTTACTTTATAGATTATTAAGAAAATCGCGATTACCTTTCAATGTGTTGTCTGCCTTCATGGAATCTTCTTCCTGCTGCGATCATTAGACCGATCGCGATTTCGGCCACAGCGTCGCTAACAACGTTTGGAGTGTGACCTAATTTAATGCCACGCCGTTTCACCTCCGGAATATCAACATAATCCATACCCGCGGTCTTTGTCGATATCGCCTTTAAATAGGGACCAGCAGCGTCCAAAACCTCCGCGTTTAAATTTTCAGAAGTTGCCCAGAGAATAGCATCTACGCCTCTGCATTTAAGCAGAAGCTCCTTCCGTGTTATATTATTACTACATATTGTAATCTCACAGCGCTTTGCGAGTACTTTTAAAGCACTATCTGGAACTTCCGGATGTGTTACCAACACTTTACATTTCGTCGCTAAAGTTGCCATGTTTTTGGCCAACATGGATAATGTTTGGTACTATAATTTATAAAACACAAGCACAACCAGAGAGCAGTGAAATACTAGAGAGCCAACCCTTTAACAAAATCCGTTCCACCAAATTGCAGGTTGCACTGCAGCATCGACCGTACGCTACGCGCATTGCTCAGCGGCAAAACAGCTGTGTGAAAAAGCTTCTGGCGTTTTTCTGCGAGCTGAAATCTCACTCTGCCTGCGCACTGCTCTCTGGTTTCAGAGGCACACAAAATATTATATTGAATTGCTGATGGCTTTGTGATTCGCTTCCATAGCAGCTTCAATTCAATATCACTTTGCGTCTGCGGAAAAAAAGATTGCGAAGTAGGGAACGGGGCAGATCCTTCATCCTATATTTTTTGGTAAAGGACATCAGCTGATGTTTTGCTCGAAATGTGAAAGTGTCGGCCAAAAAAAGTGCTTTATTCTAATAGTACTTGTGACCCTGAGCATTTCTTATTAGGGCACCAAAGTTGTAGCACCGCTATACTTATTTTTATTTGAGTTCGAAGAGTCTGTATCTATAATCTATATATACATATACAGGGTGTTTAAAAACAACACGGCAATATTTAAGGGGGTGATTTCTGAGTTCATTTCATGAAAAAAAGTTCATATAAACATAGGTCCGGAAATGCATGGTTTCCAAGATACAGGGTGTTAAACTTTTTTTAAAATATCGGTTTTTTAACAATATCTGAAATATCTTTTGTCCGATTTTTTTGAAATTTTGCAGCATTGTTCGCAGTAATCAGGAGCTCATTTCACCTTAACTAGACTAAGGTTATTAAGTCCAGTGGCGTGCGTGGGGGCACCTTAATCAATATTATTGACGAAAAATGTGTACGCCACTGACTTTTTGTAATTATTATATTTTTTTTAGATAAAGCATGCAAAAATAAAACTTTTTGGTCTCCTGAGTTTTTGACGTATCTTTCTTCATTTTCGAGATAAAAAGCAAAAACCATTTGATTGCATGTCCTTTTACCATACAAAAATATTTAAGAAAATTTTGATCTATTCTAATTTGCTTTGTTTCGCACTACAGGGCGAAAACAATTATTTGACAAGAAGTATCAATATAATATTACCAAAATTTACCAAAAAAAAATGGTTTAAATTTTTCATAACTATTTTTGTATGGTAAAAGGACAGTGCAATCAAAAGGTTTTTGCGTTTTATCTCGAAAACGAAGGAAGATACGTTAAAAATTCAAGAGATCAAAAATTTGTATTTTTTCTAGGTTTATCTAAAAAAAATATAATAATTAGAAAAAAGTCAGTGGCGTACACATTTTTCGTCAATAATATTGATTAAGGTGCCCCCACGCACGCCACTGGACTTAATAACCTTAGTCTAGTTAAGGTGCAATGAGCTCCTGATTACTGCGAACAATTCTGCAAAATTTCAAAAAAATCGGACAAAAGATATTTCAGATATTGTTAAAAACCCGATATTTTAAAAAAAGTTTAACACCCTGTATCTTGGAAACCATGCATTTCCGGACCTATGTTTATATGAACTTTTTTTCATGAAATGAACTCAGAAATCACCCCCTTAAATATTGCCGTGTTGTTTTTAAACACCCTGTATATAAAACAGTTCCGCAAAGGCCAAACCGCTGGACCTAAAGGCCTGAAAATTTTACAATGCGCTACATGCGTGACATGGATCCCTAAGGGGGTAAAATAGAGGATAAAAATTTGTATGGAAATCCGCCATTTTTTAAGTACAAAATCTCAAAAAATTAGTAAAAATAATATAAGAAGCCACAGGCACAGGACACTTACTACGTTTAAGCTGGATTTATAGTTTAACGGAATGTAAACGGAATGAATATCGTTAGTAAACTGGTTTGTACATATATGATCTGACTCTGGCTTTAAACAATTTTATGGCCCTCATGTTGCATAAATTAATTTCCAAATAAAAGCGATGCTAAATTAACTCATTCCACAGTCTATTTCATTAATTCAACATCTTGAAATAACTAAAACACATATGCGATTGTTTCACCAAATCTTATCAGTTATCTTACTTCTGTTCACGCTCTCGGTGCATCGTTATTTCGAGATTGTTAAGTAACCTCGGCCCCTCGGGTGAAGAACGTTTCATCGGGACCTTCGTAAGCGGTCTTGGAAAAGTCCCTCTAACGAGGAACTATTTTGTGGCATAACTCTCATGCTGAAACATACTGTTTATATTGTAGCGTACTCTAATACACTCCTACTGTAGTATTGTATTGTGCAGCGTTAGAGTATGTAGACGTACTACGAGCCCCAATTAACGACGACGAAGGCGTATGATATTTTTCCATTTTTTTTGTTTTTGTATATCGTTTTTCAGTTAATGATTTGATTTCAAATAAACAAGACAAGCAATTTTCCAATTCAATTCTTTCAATAAACAAGTTGTAGAGAGTGTTTAGTTATAAAAGGATTTATTAACACTATCACTCACTTCAATATTATAATGCTGAATTTTAAAACACAATTTTTGCTTTAGGCTTAGACAAATTTATTTCAGTAGCATGCAACAATTAAAACTGAGATTATTTATCATCAAAATGGACAAACAACAAAGTAGTATCAAAGCTTATCATTAGTAAATCTGCCACTAAAATTACCATTAATACAAAGTACTCGGCCAGTGATTTTGTCCGACATATTGTATAATATGCTCACTGCAAACTCGTTGAAAATTCCAGGAATAACACTTTTGCCCGTGTAATCATCCGAGTGGAAATGGTAAATCCCCTTTTTTATAGGACAAAGCTTCTTTCCACGGAGATTTCCCTGTACCATCTTCATTAAAAAGCGTGACAATACATCGGCTCTTTTCATTATATCACACAAATTAAACTTTTGGTTTAAAACTTCGATGCTTCGTTTTCTTCTGATGGTTATAAATTTCATGTGCATGTCAGGACTAAATGGCTTAAACACAGTCATGAACCCAGTCATTGTGAAATTGTCGTAAAGTGTTGTATTCCCTTGCAATACATCAGGAGCAACAATAGTATAAGATGAATTTAATAGTAATATGCGTGCAGGCCCCTTAAAATTAAGTAGATTTTGCAAAAACAGTATTTTCCACATTAAAAAAAACTTACTTTCTTTCTCGTTTCGAATGAGGAGCCCAACAAACTCCAGAATATTGCTAAAGTGAGGAACAAAGCCATCGTTTAACTCTGAAGTGTAACAATCAACTGAATGTTTCACGGATTCGGTTAAAATTTTATATAGTACGCCATAATGTGTTTTTAATTATGATGTTTTAATTAAAATGTATATTTAAGTTAGGAAAATGGTATAATTCAAGTAGATTACATAATTTCTTATTTTACATAAATTAAAACATATTTTTGACATTGAAGTTCAAATTTCTTAATTTATCAAATGTTACCATATAAAAAACACTGCAAATTTTACACAACGGTTTATTATTTCCAAAAAATGTGACATTTTTCAAGTCACGGCTAGATGGCAGTAGTGATCATGTGAAATGATTTCACGTTTTTTGATCCACCAACAAATGGAATAATTTATGGAGATTAAAAATTTCAAAATTCTATTACTCAAAAACCAATTGATATAAATCCATACAATAAAATGTGTTCTATTGAGTAATATTAGAGCATTGCATATTCCGAGTTTTATGAAAAAAGCTTGAACGGTTTCGGAAATATGATTTTTTCAATATTTGGTTCCTCAATTTCCCCCCCTCAAAATACGTCGATCGGACCCACGAGCTGTTAGGACCGTTGTCAGATGTCACTTGATTTTTGAAACAAATTTAATTAATTTATCTCCAGTAGTTTCCGAGAAAAAGCCTGGACGGCGGACGGCGGACGGGGGACGGCGGACGGACGGATATTTTTTTATTCGTTTTTTGAAATCTACATATCTCAAAACGTAAACTGACAAAATTTCAGGGGGGGTTATAATTTTTTTTTTCGTGTTCGATTACATAGGTTTATTATTGAAAATAATAAACCAAAAGGCCAAGGTCTGTGTCCATCAACAATCTCAGGAACGGAAAATCCAAAAAGTGCATAGGCTCACAGTTAAAGAGGGACACTTAGAAAACCAAAGTGACACAAAAATCATGGTCCTTCGCGCATGCGCTCAATCCCCCTGGTTCTATCTTTTTAAAAGGCTTCAATTGAATTGTATATACCTACGACCCACCCACCCATTAATTAAAATTTAAAGTTAATAATAAAATTAATGAAACCATACAATGTTTCAAAACCAAAAATCTAGTGTGCCAAAACGCACGAACAGAGTCCATTTTGATCTAAAGTATATATTTTAAAAAACCGTTTTTTTTTACCGGATAAGTAAGTACGTGTACAACAATATTACTTCTTTATTATTGTAAATTATGATAATGATTAGTATCGGAAAATCGTTCTGACCTTCAACGCCATTTTTCTAGTTGAATGACGTTTTCGATTAAATTTAGCAGAACTAATGAATATTTAATTACGTCTACGATGTATAGAATTCATTGCTGCTAACTAAAACCATACAGAAAACACTAACAGAGTTGTAAAATCTAAAGGAATTTTGAGACCACTTTTTGAAAGCTCCTCACAAAAAAGCTTTTAGGCTGACATCTCTATAATTTGTAATATTACCTATTTAGGTGTACTGCTCCGTAAGGGTTAGACATGTCAACCTATATGCTATATCCCAGCAAACATTGAGATAAAAAATCATCTGCGCGACGATTGGAAGATATCTTCCAGTTATCATCTGCGAAATATTTTAGCGATACAAATGTACGAAAATTGCTTTAACGTTGCCTGGATGATCCGAGGGCGACAGTTGAAAATTTCAGATTTACCTGGGAGACAAAATGACAATAAAATGGTAATACGAATTACGGGTTTTTCATCCAGAAGAAAGAAGGAACATAACAAGGGCGAGCATATTCATCTTAGAATCACCTGGAGGATGCATTGACGAATAAGTTCTTAGTTCATGAAGAAGATAAAATAATGCTAGCGTTATTCTGGTTGAATAAGCGTTTGGGGTAAGATCAAGTAAAGTTTAAATGAATATTTAAAATATGATATTTCACTTCCCCTATTTATGATGTTATATTTGAAAATAATCTTCAATATAATTTCATTCAATTACAATGACGATATCACTTTTCTATTTTCTTAGCAATGCTCATGTGGACAATTCAAGGCAATTCCTCCGGGATTTTTTTTTTGTTATAGGTTATCCTAGATTTGGTTGTCGTGCTTCCTAGATGATACGACAAGAGTTCATCTAGAAGTATTGCTTTCGTATCGCCTAGATGTAACGAAAGCAATACTTTTAGAAGTATTGGGTGCGGGACAGCCTTCCCGAAGAAAGTATCTTCAGCAATAAGAAGATGATAATCGTCCGCGATAAGATTTATCTTCCCGGGAATATGATGCGTTTATCATCTTGCTTGCTGGGGATTTTCTCGTTAGAATTAACAACTCTGCTAGTGATTTCTCTATGTCCGTACAAAACAAAATTGCCAAGGCCATGAGATAAACATTTCCTTCTGCTAGAAAGTAAAAAGGAAAAAATAATCAAAATGTATTCGGCATCTACATTCTGCGTTACTCTCAATCACACTCGCCGCAATGCACAGTGAGCCCGAAAATTCAGTTTTCTAGTCAAAACCTCTAATGTGATTAGAATGCATTGAAATCGGTGTTCCGTGGGTTCTTCGACCATGTTGAGTCCATTTTTGAGGCTTACAGTATAGTCTCTTTGTCTCTCTGTCTGTCTGTCTGTACAGACGATAACTTGAAAACGCTTATAGCTGGAGGATTGAAATTCGCTACAACAACGTTTCTTTAAAATTTTAAGATCATGTTCAAAGATGAACAAAATCAGCCTACCTATTACTCCACGCAATTTTTACATTTCAATATTTTTTTTTCTAAATGAAATACAATGTAACGTTCATAGCCAAAAATTATAACAAAGTGACAGTATTTTCATTTGACCCTAATTTTATCCGTAGCTGCCGATAGCCCAAAAACCTCCATTAACCTCAAATGTCCACAAGGAACATATGAATGAGCAATATTGCAATAAGCAGCATGATAGACTTTTCAATTATGAACTAATTTTTACCTGAAAAAAAAACAACACCATGAATATGCAGGATGCATCTGGAACTTCCGGATGTGTTACCAACACTTTACATTTCGTCGCTAAAGTTGCCATGTTTTTGGCCAACATGGATAATGTTTGGTACTATAATTTATAAAACACAAGCACAACCAGAGAGCAGTGAAATACTAGAGAGCCAACCCTTTAACAAAATCCGTTCCACCAAATTGCAGGTTGCACTGCAGCATCGACCGTACGCTACGCGCATTGCTCAGCGGCAAAACAGCTGTGTGAAAAAGCTTCTGGCGTTTTTCTGCGAGCTGAAATCTCACTCTGCCTGCGCACTGCTCTCTGGTTTCAGAGGCACACAAAATATTATATTGAATTGCTGATGGCTTTGTGATTCGCTTCCATAGCAGCTTCAATTCAATATCACTTTGCGTCTGCGGAAAAAAAGATTGCGAAGTAGGGAACGGGGCAGATCCTTCATCCTATAGTTTTTGGTAAAGGACATCAGCTGATATTTTGCTCGAAATGTGAAAGTGTCGGCCAAAAAAGTGCTTTAAGCCGGAGGTACGAGATACGGAAAACATCATATTTATAAGGAAATATCTTTGTGGATGTCACTTTTGACACATCGAGTCACACGATAAGCAAAAATGAGTTTGGAACCTGTATTTTGCAATTCACAGATTACCGCGACGCCGCGCCGCCCGTAAGAGCAGTAATCTCAAAACTGTGTTCATAAAGTTTTGTATGGTGTGACTCGGGAAATTTGTACCCCGCAAATTGCTTGGATGTGCCGAAAATATTCCGAAATTTTTGGGATATTTATAAGCGATACACCATATTGCTTATCGTCGAGTCACACGATATGAAATACGGCGTATCGCTTATAAATACGACGTTTTCCGTATCGTGTACCTCCGGCTTTATTCTAATAGTACTTGTGCCCCTGAGCATTTCTTATTAGGGCACCAAAGTTGTAGCACCGCTGTACTTATTTTTATTTGAGTTCAAAAGTCTGTATATGACGTTTTCCGTATCGTGTGACTCCGGCTTTACATGCATTCAAATTCGACTCCTCGACTCGACCCAAGTATAGTCTAGTAAAATTAGCTCAAAAATTGATTAAACCTACAATGTATATCTTTTCATTGAATAGAAATAATGTTTGTAATAAATAATGCAATTTCTTAACCTTATATCTTTTTCCAACACATGAGTTTCTCTTTAAAAATTACATTTAAGAACGTTTAGTGCCACCGGGGAATAATCTGTGCCTACCATACAAGCGCCGTTTAATAGTACATTGTTGCTGCTAAGCACCAATACCAAAATTATGTATCTAATTATGCTCATTTTTTATTTTTGAAGAAATTGTAAAAACTGAAGTTGAAACCAATACTAACCAAATTTAAAATGTTGTAGTTTGACAGCGGGTGGTCCAAAAATTTCGTGTTTGATCTTATTCAACGCAGAATTTAATGCTCTACAACTTTTATTTGAAGCACTTTTTAAAAAGTTTGAAATTTTAGAAGATATGAGCGAAAAACCGCAAAAACAACCCTTCTGGACCACATTTTTACCCTCCACCACTCCACTGTTCCATAGCTTCACCGAGGGTGAAAACCTGGGATAGCCATATTGGGTGACAAATGGCCATTACAACAAAAAAACCTTTCGAAGGAGTTATTTCCGAATTCCATGTATAATTTTGGCTTCTTTTACGAAATTTTAAAGGATTTGCATTTAACACATTCAATATTTCAGCAACCGTTGTCTGGAGCGAAAAAACGCATACAATATTTTTTGTCCAAAATTTTATGTAGATTTATTTTGATTCTAAAATTTTTTCGCTAGGCCTCATGTTTTTGGAGTTAATTGCAGAAAACTATTAAAGTACCATTTTACCACCTTCCCACCCCTCTCCCACGCAAAAACAGCGCTCTAAGCCGTGCAACTTTTTATCACTTATTACGAAGAGGGTATGGAACAATAAGCCGCAAGGTTTAGCTTGTTTTTTTGGAGGTTGAGGTTACATGCTAAATTTACTAGACTAGTAGCAAAGCTGGGTCGAGTCGAGTTGAACCCGGTTTGGAGAGTGTTTGGTTATAAAAGGATTTATTAACACTACCAATCACTTCAATATTTTAATGCTGAATTTTTAAACACAATTTTTGCTTTAGGCTTAGGCGAATTTATTTCAGTACCATGTAACAATTAAAACTGAGATTATTTATCATCAAAATGGACAAACAACAAAGTAGTATCAAAGCTTATCATTAGTAAATCTGCCACTAAAATTACCATTTATAATAAGTACTCGGCCAGTGATTTTGTCCGACATATTGTATAATATGCTCACTGCAAACTCGTTGAAAATTCCAGGAATAACACTTTTGGCCGTGTAATCATCCGAGTGGAAATGGTAAAGCCCCTTTTTTATAGGACAAAGCTTCTTTCCATGAAGATTTCCCTGTACCATCTTCATTAAAAAGCGCGATAATACATCGGCTCTTTTCTCTATTTCACACAAATTAAACCTTTGGTTTAAAACTTCGATGCTTCGTTTTCTTCTAATGGTTATAAATTTTATGTGAATGTCAGGACTAAATGGCTTAAACACATTCATGAATCCATTCAGTGTGAAATTCTTGTAATATGTTGCATTCGATTGCAATACATCAGGAGCAACAATAGTATAAGATGAATTTAGTAGTAATATGCGTGCAGGCCCCTTAAAATTAAGTAGATTTTGCAAAAACAGTATTTTCCACATTAAAAAAAACTTACTTTCTTTCTCGTTTCGAATGAGGAGCCCAACAAACTCCAGAATATTGCTAAAGTGATGAACAAAGTCATCGTTTAACTCTGAAGTGTAACAATCAACTGAATGTTTCACGGATTCGGTCAAAATTTTATAAAGTACGTCATAATGTATTTTTAATTATGATGTTTTAATGAAAATGTATATTTAAGTTAGGAAAATGGTATAATTCAAGTAAATTACATAATTTCTTATTTTACATAAATTAAAACATATTTTTGACATTGAAGTTGAAATTTCTTAATTTATCAATTGTTACTATATAAAAAAGGCCAAGGTTTGTGTCAGTCAACAATCTCAGGAATGGAAAATCCAAAAAGTGCATCGGCTCAAACTTAAAGTAGGGACACTTAGAAAAGCAAAGTGACACAAAAATCATGGTCCTTCGGGCAGGCGCTCAATCCCCCTGGTTCTATCTTTTTAAAAGGCTTTAATTGAATTGTATATACCTACGACCCACCCACCCATTAATTAAAATTTAAAGTTAATAATAAAATTAATGAAACCATACAATGTTTCAAAACCAAAAATCTAATGTGCCAAAACGCACGAACAGAGTCCATTTTGATCTAAAGTATATTTAAAAAATCCCTTTAGGCAGGCCTACAGGCTGAGGTAGATTTCGAAGATTTTGATTCCGTTTATTGGGAGCATTTATTTTAACATCGAGAAACTAGTTATGGATTTATAAACTACGATACCCCACAAGACGTGGTTTAGAAAAATTCGAATTTCCACCCCCACCCCCATTTGTACCCCACCTACCCCTAATTCGGTGGTGTCACCGTTAATCACCACCGTTAACATCATAGAGAGTATTCTTATTTATGCAAATAAAGTCTCTCTCTAAACTTCATAGGGGCCGAGATATAATTTTTTCAAAATTTCCACCCCCTCCCCCGTCCACCCCCGTGGGCCGATTTTGCTCATTAAAAAATTTAACCGAGCTATTAACCCCAGAAATAACATATTAAAATTTGGTTCCAATATCTTCAAAAATAGGGTCCGTAGCGTGTTAATAGATATACAGGGTATCCAGAAATTGACGGACAGGCTCATCACCACGTGACTCCTCATGCAATTTTAAGCAAAAAATATAATGAAAAATATTTTCGATTTCTTAACCCTTTCGGTGCTACAGGCATTTGAGTATTTTCAGAAAATCGAACGGGGGGTGGTTTCGCACTCAGGGAGGCATGAAACGAAAAACTAAGAAAGAATTTTTCGAAAGTCGTGACATGGTATACATCTCAATAGGTAGCTTTTCTTCGAAATCTACGTAAAAACATTGTTTTTACCGGATAAGTAAGTACGTATACAAAAATATTACTTCTTTATGATTATAAATTATGATAATGATTAGTATCGGAAAATCGTTCTGACCTTCAACGCCATTTTTCTAGTTGAATGACGTTTTCGATTAAATTTAGCAGAACTAATGAATATTTAATTACCTACAATGTATAGAATTCATTGCTGCTAACTAAAACCATACAGAAAACACTAACAGAGTTGTAAAATCTAAAGGAATTTTGTGACCACTTTTTGAAAGCTCCTCACAAAAAAGCTTTTAGGCTGACATCTCTATAATTTGTAATATTACCTATTTAGGTGTACTGCTCCGTAAGGGTTAGACATGTCAACCTATATGCTATATCCCAGCAAACATTGAGATAAAAAATCATCTGCGCGACGATTGGAAGATATCTTCCAGTTATCATCTGCGAAATATTTTAGCGATACAAATGTACGAAAATTGCTTTAACGTTGCTTGGATGATCCGAGGGCGACAGCTGAAAATTTCAGATTTACCTGGGAGACAAAATGACAATAAAATGGTAATACGAATTACGGGTTTTTCCTCCAGAAGAAAGAAGGAAGATAACAAGGGCGAGCATATTCATCTTAGAATCACCTGGAGGATGCATTGACGAATAAGGTCTTAGTTCATGAAGAAGATAAAATAATGCTAGCGTTATTCTGGTTGAATAAGCGTTTGGGGTAAGATCAAGTAAAGTTTAAATAAATATTTAAAATATGATATTTCACTTCCCCTATTTATGATGTTATATTTCAAAATAATCTTCAATATGAGTGAAAAACCGCAAAAACAATCCTTCTGGACCACATTTTTACCCTCCCCCACTCCACTGTTCCACAGCTTCCCCGAGGGTGAAAATCTGAGATAGCCATATTGGGTGACAAATGGCCATTACAACAAAAAAACCTTTCGAAGGAGTTATTTCCGAATTCCATGTATAATTTTGGCTTCTTTTACGAAATTTTAAAGGATTTGCATTTAACACATTCAATATCTCAGCAACCGTTGTCTGGAGCGAAAAAACGCATATAACATATTTTGTCCAAAATTTTATGTAGATTTATTTTGATTCCAAACTTTTCTCGCTAGACCTCATGGTTTTCGAGTTAATTGCAAAAAACTATTAAAAAGTGCCATTTTACCACCTTCCCACCCCTCTCCCACGGAAACCCGACGCTCTAAGCCGTGCAACTTTTTATCACTTATTACGAAGAGGGTATGGAGCAATATGCCGCAACGTTCAGCTTGTTTTTTTGGATGATGAGGTTAAATGGTTAAATGCTAATTTTACTAGACTAGTAGTAAAGCTGGTCGAGTCGAGTTCAACCCGGTTTGGAGAGTATTTGGTTATAAAAGGATTTATTAACACTACCAATCACTTCAATATTTTAATGCTGAATTTTTAAACACAATTTTTGCTTTAGGCTTAGGCGAATTTATTTCAGTACCATGTAACAATTAAAACTGAGATTATTTATCATTAAAATGGACAAACAACAAAGTAGTATCAAAGCTTATCATTAGTAAATCTGCCACTAAAATTACCATGTATAAGAAGTACTCGGCCAGTGATTTGGTCCGACATATTGTATAATAAGCTCACTGCAAACTCGTTGAAAATTCCAGGAATAACACTTTTGGCCGTGTAATCATCCGAGTGGAAATGGTAAATCCCCTTTTTTATAGGACAAAGCTTCTTTCCACGGAGAGTTCCCTGTACCATCTTCGTGAAAAAGCGCGACAATATATCGGCTCTTTTCTCTATATCACACAAATTAAACCTTTGGTTTAAAACTTCGATGCTTCGTTTTCTTCTGATGGTTATAAATTTTATGTGAATGTCAGGACTAAATGGCTTAAACACATTCATGAACCCAAACAGTGTGAAATTCTCATAAAATGTTGTATTCTGTTGCAATACATCAGGAGCAACAATAGTATAAGATGAATTTAATAGTAATATGCGTGCAGGCCCCTTAAAATTAAGTAGATTTTGCAAAAACAGTATTTTCCACATTAAAAAAAACTTACTTTCTTTCTCGTTTCGAATGAGGAGCCCAACAAACTCCAGAATATTGCTAAAGTGATGAACAAAGTCATCGTTTAACTCTGAAGTGTAACAATCAACTGAATGTTTCACGGATTCGGTTAAAATTTTATAAAGTACGCCATAATGTGTTTTTAATTATGATGTTTTAATGAAAATGTATATTTAAGTTAGGAAAATGGTATAATTCAAGTAGATTACATAATTTCTTATTTTACATAAATTAAAACATATTTTTGACATTGAAGTTCAAATTTCTTAATTTATCAAATGTTACCATATAAAAAAGGCCAAGGTCTGTGTCCATCAACAATCTCAGGAACGGAAAATCCAAAAAGTGCATAGGCTCACAGTTAAAGAGGGACACTTAGAAAACCAAAGTGACACAAAAATCATGGTCCTCCGCGCAGACGCTCAATCCCCCTGGTTCTATCTTTTTAAAAGGCTTCAATTGAATTGTATATACCTACGACCCACCCACCCATTAATTAAAATTTAAAGTTAATAATAAAATTAATGAAACCATACAATGTTTCAAAACCAAAAATCTAATGTGCCAAAACGCACGAACAGAGTCCATTTTGATCTAAAGTATATTTAAAAAATCCCTTTAGGCAGGCCTACAGGCTGAGGTAGATTTCGAAGATTTTGATTCCGTTTATTGGGATCATTTATTTTAACATCGAGAAACTAGTTATGGATTTATAAACTACGATACCCCACAAGACGTGGTTTAGAAAAATTCGAATTTCCACCCCCACCCCCATTTGTACCCCACCTACCCCTAATTCGGTGGTGTCACCGTTAATCACCATCGTTAACATCATAGAGAGTATTCTTATTTATGCAAATAAAGTCTCTCTCTAAACTTCATAGGGGCCGAGATATAATTTTTTCAAAATTTCCACCCCCTCCCCCGTCCACCCCCGTGGGCCGATTTTGCTCATTAACGAATTTAACCGAGCTATTAACCCCAGAAATAACATATTAAAATTTGGTTCCAATATCTTTTCAAAAATAGGACCCCTAGCGTGTTAATAGATATACAGGGTATCCAGAAATTGACGGACAGGCTCATCACCACGTGACTCCTCATGCAATTTTAAGCAAAAAATATAATGAAAAATATTTTCGATTTCTTAACCCTTTCGGTGCTACAGGCATTTAATATTTTCAGAAAATCGAACGGGGGGTGGTTTCGCACTCAGGGAGGCATGAAACGAAAAACTAAGAAAGAATTTTTCGAAAGTCGTGACATGGTATACATCTCAATAGGTAGCTTTTCTTCGAAATCTACGTAAAAACATTGTTTTTACCGGATAAGTAAGTACGTATACAAAAATATTACTTCTTTATGATTATAAATTATGATAATGATTAGTATCGGAAAATCGTTCTGACCTTCAACGCCATTTTTCTAGTTGAATGACGTTTTCGATTAAATTTAGCAGAACTAATGAATATTTAATTACCTACAATGTATAGAATTCATTGCTGCTAACTAAAACCATACAGAAAACACTAACAGAGTTGTAAAATCTAAAGGAATTTTGTGACCACTTTTTGAAAGCTCCTCACAAAAAAGCTTTTAGGCTGACATCTCTATAATTTGTAATATTACCTATTTAGGTGTACTGCTCCGTAAGGGTTAGACATGTCAACCTATATGCTATATCCCAGCAAACATTGAGATAAAAAATCATCTGCGCGACGATTGGAAGATATCTTCCAGTTATCATCTGCGAAATATTTTAGCGATACAAATGTACGAAAATTGCTTTAACGTTGCTTGGATGAACCGAGGGCGACAGCTGAAAATTTCAGATTTACCTGGGAGACAAAATGACAATAAAATGGTAATACGAATTACTGGTTTTTCCTCCAGAAGAAAGAAGGAAGATAACAAGGGCGAGCATATTCATCTTAGAATCACCTGGAGGATGCATTGACGAATAAGGTCTTAGTTCATGAAGAAGATAAAATAATGCTAGCGTTATTCTGGTTGAATAAGCGTTTGGGGTAAGATCAAGTAAAGTTTAAATGAATATTTAAAATATGATATTTCACAATTCCCCTATTTATGATGTTATATTTGAAAATAATCTTCAATATAATTTCATTCAATTACAATGACGATATCACTTTTCTATTTTCTTAGCAATGCTCATGTGGACAATTCAAGGCAATTCCTCCGGGATTTTTTTTTTTGTTATAGGTTATCCTAGATTTGGTTGTCGTGCTTCCTAGATGATACGACAAGAGTTTATCTAGAAGTATTGCTTTCGTATCGCCTAGAT
This sequence comes from Leptogaster cylindrica, assembly GCA_963082835.1. Taxonomy (NCBI): domain Eukaryota; kingdom Metazoa; phylum Arthropoda; class Insecta; order Diptera; family Asilidae; genus Leptogaster; species Leptogaster cylindrica. Next base: position 18,672,823 of record OY720105.1, on the reverse strand, counting down.
GTAACGAAAGCAATACTTTTAGAAGTATTGGGTGCGGGACAGCCTTCCCGAAGAAAGTATCTTCAGCAATAAGAAGATGATAATCGTCTGCGATAAGATTTATCTTCCCGGGAATATGATGCGTTTATCATCTTGCTTGCTGGGGATTTTCTCGTTAGAATTAACAACTCTGCTAGTGATTTCTCTATGTCCGTACAAAACAAAATTGCCAAGGCCATGAGATAAACATTTCCTTCTGCTAGAAAGTAAAAAGGAAAAAATAATCAAAATGTATTCGGCATCTACATTCTGCGTTACTCTCAATCACACTCGCCGCAATGCACAGTGAGCCCGAAAATTCAGTTTTCTAGTCAAAACCTCTAATGTGATTAGAATGCATTGAAATCGGTGTTCCGTGGGTTCTTCGACCATGTTGAGTCCATTTTTGAGGCTTACAGTATAGTCTCTTTGTCTCTCTGTCTGTCTGTCTGTACAGACGATAACTTGAAAACGGTTATAGCTGGAGGATTGAAATTCGCTACAACAACGTTTCTTTAAAATTTTAAGATCATGTTCAAAGATGAACAAAATCAGCCTACCTATTACTCCACGCAATTTTTACATTTCAATATTTTTTTTTCTAAATGAAATACAATGTAACGTTCATAGCCAAAAATTATAACAAAGTGACAGTACTTTCATTTGACCCTAATTTTATCCGTAGCTGCCGATAGCCCAAAAACCTCCATTAACCTCAAATGTCCACAAGGAACATATGAATGAGCAATATTGCAATAAGCAGCATGATAGACTTTTCAATTATGAACTAATTTTTACCTGAAAAAAAACAACACCATGAATATGCAGGATGCATCTGGAACTTCCGGATGTGTTACCAACACTTTACATTTCCTCGCTAAAGTTGCCATGTTTTTGGCCAACATGGATAATGTTTGGTACTATAATTTATAAAACACAAGCACAACCAGAGAGCAGTGGAAATACTAGAGAGCCAACCCTTTAACAAAATCCGTTCCACCAAATTGCAGGTTGCACTGCAGCATCGACCATACGCTACGCGCATTGCTCAGCGGCAAAACAGCTGTGTGAAAAAGCTTCTAGCGTTTTTCTGTGAGCTGAAATCTCTCTCTGCCTGCGCACTGCTCTCTGGTTTCAGAGGCACACAAAATTATATTGATTTGCTGATGGCTTTGTGATTCGCTTCCATAGCAGCTTCAATTCAATATCACTTTGCGTCTGCGGAAAAAAAGATTGCGAAGTAGGGAACGGGGCAGATCCTTCATCCTATAGTTTTTGGTAAAGGACATCAGCTGATATTTTGCTCGAAATGTGAAAGTGTCGGCCAAAAAAGTGCTTTATTCTAATAGTACTTGTGCCCCTGAGCATTTCTTATTAGGGGACCAAAGTTGTAGCACCGCTGTACTTATTTTTATTTGAGTTCAAAAGTCTGTATATGACGTTTTCCGTATCGTGTGACTCCGGCTTTACATGCATTCAAATTCGACTCCTCGACTCGACCCAAGTATAGTCTAGTAAAATTAGCTCAAAAATTGATTAAACCTACAATGTATATCTTTTCATTGAATAGAAATAATGTTTGTAATAAATAATGCAATTTCTTAACCTTATATCTTTTTCCAACACATGAGTTTCTCTTTAAAAATTACATTTAAGAACGTTTAGTGCCACCGGGGAATAATCTGTGCCTACCATACAAGCGCCGTTTAATAGTACATTGTTGCTGCTAAGCACCAATACCAAAATTATGTATCTAATTATGCTCATTTTTTATTTTTGAAGAAATTGTAAAAACTGAAGCTGAAACCAATACTAACCAAATTTAAAATGTTGTAGTTTGACAGCGGGTGGTCCAAAAATTTCGTGTTTGATCTTATTCAACGCAGAATTTAATGCTCTACAACTTTTATTTGAAGCACTTTTTAAAAAGTTTGAAATTTTAGAAGATATGAGCGAAAAACCGCAAAAACAACCCTTCTGGACCACATTTTTACCCTCCACCACTCCACTGTTCCATAGCTTCACCGAGGGTGAAAACCTGGGATAGCCATATTGGGTGACAAATGGCCATTACAACAAAAAAACCTTTCGAAGGAGTTATTTCCGAATTCCATGTATAATTTTGGCTTCTTTTACGAAATTTTAAAGGATTTGCATTTAACACATTCAATATCTCAGCAACCGTTGTCTGGAGCGAAAAAACGCATACAATATTTTTTGTCCAAAATTTTATGTAGATTTATTTTGATTCTAAAATTTTTTCGCTAGGCCTCATGGTTTTGGAGTTAATTGCAGAAAACTATTAAAGTACCATTTTACCACCTTCCCACCCCTCTCCCACGCAAAAACAGCGCTCTAAGCCGTGCAACTTTTTATCACTTATTACGAAGAGGGTATGGAACAATAAGCCGCAAGGTTTAGCTTGTTTTTTTGGAGGTTGAGGTTAAATGCTAATTTTACTAGACTAATAGCAAAGCTGGGTCGAGTCGAGTTGAACCCGGTTTGGAGAGTGTTTGGTTATAAAAGGATTTATTAACACTACCAATCACTTCAATATTATAATGCTGAATTTTAAAACACAATTTTTGCTTTAGGCTTAGACAAATTTATTTCAGTAGCATGCAACAATTAAAACTGAGATTATTTATCATCAAAATGGACAAACAACAAAGTAGTATCAAAGCTTATCATTAGTAAATCTGCCACTAAAATTACCATTTATAATAAGTACTCGGCCAGTGATTTTGTCCGACATATTGTATAATATGCTCACTGCAAACTCGTTGAAAATTCCAGGAATAACACTTTTGGCCGTGTAATCATCCGAGTGGAAATGGTAAAGCCCCTTTTTTATAGGACAAAGCTTCTTTCCATGAAGATTTCCCTGTACCATCTTCATTAAAAAGCGCGATAATACATCGGCTCTTTTCACTATATCACACAAATTAAACTTTTGGTTTAAAACTTCGATGCTTCGTTTTCTTCTAATGGTTATAAATTTTATGTGAATGTCAGGACTAAATGGCTTAAACACATTCATGAATCCATTCAGTGTGAAATTCTTGTAATATGTTGCATTCGATTGCAATACATCAGGAGCAACAATAGTATAAGATGAATTTAGTAGTAATATGCGTGCAGGGCCCTTAAAATTAAGTAGATTTTGCAAAAACAGTATTTTCCACATTAAAAAAAACTTACTTTCTTTCTCGTTTCGAATGAGGAGCCCAACAAACTCAAGAATATTGCTAAAGTGAGGAACAAAGCCATCGTTTAACTCTGAAGTGTAACAATCAACTGAATGTTTCACGGATTCGGTTAAAATTTTATAAAGTACGTCATAATGTATTTTTAATTATGATGTTTTAATGAAAATGTATATTTAAGTTAGGAAAATGGTATAATTCAAGTAAATTACATAATTTCTTATTTTACATAAATTAAAACATATTTTTAACATTGAAGTTGAAATTTCTTAATTTATCAATTGTTACCATATAAAAAAGGCCAAGGTTTGTGTCAGTGAACAATTTTAGGAACGGAAAATCCAAAAAGTGCATCGGCTCAAACTTAAAGTAGGGACACTTAGAAAAGCAAAGTGACACAAAAATCATGGTCCTTCGGGCAGGCGCTCAATCCCCCTGGTTCTATCTTTTTAAAAGGCTTTAATTGAATTGTATATACCTACGACCCACCCACCCATTAATTAAAATTTAAAGTTAATAATAAAATTAATGAAACCATACAATGTTTCAAAACCAAAAATCTAATGTGCCAAAACGCACGAACAGAGTCCATTTTGATCTAAAGTATATTTAAAAAATCCCTTTAGGCAGGCCTACAGGCTGAGGTAGATTTCGAAGATTTTGATTCCGTTTATTGGGAGCATTTATTTTAACATCGAGAAACTAGTTATGGATTTATAAACTACGATACCCCACAAGACGTGGTTTAGAAAAATTCGAATTTCCACCCCCACCCCCATTTGTACCCCACCTACCCCTAATTCGGTGGTGTCACCGTTAATCACCACCGTTAACATCATAGAGAGTATTCTTATTTATGCAAATAAAGTCTCTCTCTAAACTTCATAGGGGCCGAGATATAATTTTTTCAAAATTTCCACCCCCTCCCCCGTCCACCCCCGTGGGCCGATTTTGCTCATTAAAAAATTTAACCGAGCTATTAACCCCAGAAATAACATATTAAAATTTGGTTCCAATATCTTCAAAAATAGGGTCCGTAGCGTGTTAATAGATATACAGGGTATCCAGAAATTGACGGACAGGCTCATCACCACGTGACTCCTCATGCAATTTTAAGCAAAAAATATAATGAAAAATATTTTCGATTTCTTAACCCTTTCGGTGCTACAGGCATTTGAGTATTTTCAGAAAATCGAACGGGGGGTGGTTTCGCACTCAGGGAGGCATGAAACGAAAAACTAAGAAAGAATTTTTCGAAAGTCGTGACATGGTATACATCTCAATAGGTAGCTTTTCTTCGAAATCTACGTAAAAACATTGTTTTTACCGGATAAGTAAGTACGTATACAAAAATATTACTTCTTTATGATTATAAATTATGATAATGATTAGTATCGGAAAATCGTTCTGACCTTCAACGCCATTTTTCTAGTTGAATGACGTTTTCGATTAAATTTAGCAGAACTAATGAATATTTAATTACCTACAATGTATAGAATTCATTGCTGCTAACTAAAACCATACAGAAAACACTAACAGAGTTGTAAAATCTAAAGCAGGGATGGGCATGCAACCACATTCTCAAATTGAGATTGTGTGAAAGCATTTCAAAGCTCTCTCCTGCTTTTTATACACTGTTAATTTTGGTGACGTCACCTGTCATGTAAAAGTGAAGCCACATGGCAAAATTACTTCAAATTTACAGTGTACCTGAAAGCAAAGTGTCAAGAAACATAGTCCTGCTCGCATGACGGCCGGCGGCCGAATGATGCGCTCTCGACTTGAAAGCTGCTCATGTACATATTCAAACCTCTAAAAGCTGGAGTGCCCGCGGGCATAGGCCTGCCCATCTCTGATCTAAAGGAATTTTGTGACCACTTTTTGAAAGCTCCTCACAAAAAAGCTTTTAGGCTGACATCTCTATAATTTGTAATATTACCTATTTAGGTGTACTGCTCCGTAAGGGTTAGACATGTCAACCTATATGCTATATCCCAGCAAACATTGAGATAAAAAATCATCTGCGCGACGATTGGAAGATATCTTCCCGTTATCATCTGCGAAATATTTTAGCGATACAAATGTACGAAAATTGCTTTAACGTTGCTTGGATGATCCGAGGGCGACAGGTGAAAATTTCAGATTTACCTGGGAGACAAAATGACAATAAAATGGTAATACGAATTACGGGTTTTTCCTCCAGAAGAAAGAAGGAAGATAACAAGGGCGAGCATATTCATCTTAGAATCACCTGGAGGATGCATTGACGAATAAGTTCTTAGTTCATGAAGAAGATAAAATAATGCTAGCGTTATTCTGGTTGAATAAGCGTTTGGGGTAAGATCAAGTAAAGTTTAAATGAATATTTAAAATATGATATTTCACTTCCCCTATTTATGATGTTATATTTGAAAATAATCTTCAATATAATTTCTATTTTCTTAGCAATGCTCATGTGGACAATTCAAGGCAATTGCTCCGGGATTTTTTTTTTGTTATAGGTTATCCTAGATTTGGTTGTCGTGCTTCCTAGATGATACGACAAGAGTTCATCTAGAAGTATTGCTTTCGTATCGCCTAGATGTAACGAAAGCAATACTTTTAGAAGTATTGGGTGCGGGACAGCCTTCCCGAAGAAAGTATCTTCAGCAATAAGAAGATGATAATCGTCCGCGATAAGATTTATCTTCCCGGGAATATGATGCGTTTATCATCTTGCTTGCTGGGGATTTTCTCGTTAGAATTAACAACTCTGCTAGTGATTTCTCTATGTCCGTACAAAACAAAATTGCCAAGGCCATGAGATAAACATTTCCTTCTGCTAGAAAGTAAAAAGGAAAAAATAATCAAAATGTATTCGGCATCTACATTCTGTGTTACTCTCAATCACACTCGCCGCAATGCACAGTGAGCCCGAAAATTCAGTTTTCTAGTCAAAACCTCTAATGTGATTAGAATGCATTGAAATCGGTGTTCCGTGGGTTCTTCGACCATGTTGAGTCCATTTTTGAGGCTTACAGTATAGTCTCTTTGTCTCTCTGTCTGTCTGTCTGTACAGACGATAACTTGAAAACGCTTATAGCTGGAGGATTGAAATTCGCTACAATAACGTTTCTTTAAAATTTTAAGATCATGTTCAAAGATGAACAAAATCAGCCTGACTATTACTCCACGCAATTTTTACATTTCAATATTTTTTTTTCTAAATGAAATACAATGTAACGTTCATAGCCAAAAATTATAACAAAGTGACAGTACTTTCATTTGACCCTAATTTTATCCGTAGCTGCCGATAGCCCAAAAACCTCCATTAACCTCAAATGTCCACAAGGAACATATGAATGAGCAATATTGCAATAAGCAGCATGATAGAGTTTTCAATTATGAACTAATTTTTACCTAAAAAAAAACAACACCATGAATATGCAGGATGTTTTACTTACACAATGAATCAAAACAATTAAAAAAGGTAAATTGTCTGTAAAACACATTACACACTTCACTTCTTGATGACATAGACCAAATTAGTTTGTTTGTGGTTTAAAAGATTTATTTCTGTGAGATTTGTGGTTTCGGAATTAAAAAACTATTCCTGTGGTAATTTTGCTATTTAAAATGTAGAATACTTATTTCAATATTTGTATAAGCATATTTATATATTTCGGTGATCTGAATACCAAGAAAGAACAAAGAAACAATTTGTATGTAAAAATTAGAAAATTTCAATTAAAATAGAAATCGTTCTTTGGTTTTTAAAAAAAAAGAAATTAGTTGAGATCCAAACTTTTTTGCACCTAAATTGTCGTTGAATATCAAAATGAGGAGCAATTTGCATTAGTTTTTGCTAATTACACGAATTAAATACCAAAATATGGAGTTTAACTTATTTCAAGGGCGGGTACAATTACTGGGTGTGAATTGTTGCTACTTTTGAATCACTCTGGATGAACGTATTTCCGTGTGAAATCAATTTCTACGAAATTGCTCTTGCGATTGTGTAAGAACAATCAAGTCACCTGTCCTGTACTGCGCCGGCGGAGATAATTTCAGTAAATTGTTGTAAGCCTCTACAGTCATAGTATGAGTATCGCGCCGAAGTGCGCGGACACGTAATGCATATTTACCCGCGCCAGTCGTCGCGAACTCTACGCGGAGCGGAAAATGGAGCCTTTCAGAGTCACCGTATTGTGCTAATGATGATGTATTTACCAGGTTGTCGTTATTGGACATGCATTCACGAATGAAGTTCGATCACGATGGAAATCGTTCTTATTTTAGAAATTACAAACGGCCACTCATAGAGAACAAGCCTCCTAATTACGGTTGAATTGCTTCATAAGATTTTGTAACACTTTCGACATCATTGCTAGATGCGCCAAGTAAACTTTTAAGAGTAAGAATTTGATTCATCAACTTTCAATTTTGATTCCAAGCTTGTATTTTAAACTGATACTCTTTATTTATTCCAACGGCTGATTAGGATCAACACGTGTATAGATTAGGATTAAATAACACTTCCCAATTTTATAGGTTTATACAGAACATTGAATTCCCAAAAAAATTTGAATGTATAAATTAATCAACTTCTAACATAAGTCCTAAGGTTATCATAATAGTTATCAATAAATTTATTATTCGCATTCGTCTAGAATTCGAGATTAAATTACTTCGGCATACTTCACAAGCCCACATTACGAGTATTTGCCACCCAAATTATCATACTTCTCGGAATTGTCATTGCCCTTTAATTTCAGCACAATTTTACCCCTTAAAACAATGAGAATGAGAATCCTGGATAATTAAACGAAATTGTATTGGTACTTTGGTATTGGTAGTTTTGCCAAGAAATTAATTGGAATAATACACAAGTACATGCATGTAAAAATTATACAACGAGTGCGATAAGGGTTCGGTTATCTTTGGTCTTCCTTTAACCATAAGAATTATAAATTTTTCAGGGGTCTCAGCCATAGACGGAACCAATTACACAATTCTCAAAAAAATCGGAAAGGTCATGAATATCAATGTGATCTTATTTAATAGGTAATAAAAAAAATTAAACGCGTTTCAAATTTTTTACCACATTTCGATTTGTTTTCTAAATTTTTTTCTTCTCAGCATTATGATTAATTTATAATAATTTCAGGATCCCTGGATTTTTACAAGTGGTTGCTTAACGCTCGGCAATTTTGCATGCACAATTTCTCACAAACATATATTTTACTATTATTTTATTGGCTTACTAAATTCACGACATAAATCTGTCGCTGTTTTCCATTTAGTTCAGCTTTTACAAGCGAAGCAATTTCTTTCCAATTTCATTTTTTTGTTTTTCTAAAAGGATTTATATAAAATAAAATGCTCACATGTTGCAGAATTGTATCTCTAACGGAAATAAAATGTGCATGAAAGGGATAAAGAAGATTTCAAAGTTTACAGTAACCACAAAGTTCTGCACAAAATAGCGCACTTGAATTGCAGGAATTAAATTGTAACACATTCTATAAAGATATATATGTACGAAAGGGTTGAAACCTAAATTCATTTATGGAGTTAAATTACGAGAGAAGTTTCAAAAGGGTTATCTACCCACAAAAGTGCTTAGTGTCCTTTTTCAAATGGGGGGTGATGTCTGCTAACATCCAAGCATAGCTCTGCCGAGAAGAGTCTCGCCTTCGAAGAACGCATCAGGCAAAAGTTCAACGAATTTCAACCGAAGACGAATATGAATTTTTTTCCTTCATTTCATTTCCTTGTAGTCAATGGAGCTATACCACAAAAGTCCTGCATCAGTTGGAGTTGAAGTTGCGGCTGGAATAAACCAGTCAGGCAATCTTGGCGGTGTTCCAGCAGTCTTAATGAATGAAAGCTCTGTGCAGAAGTGCCACTACCAGTCTGCATGAAGTCGACTTTCGTTTTCAGTCCGAAGAAGACTGCCTTAAAGAGTACGGTTCAGTTCCGAGTGTCTGTTGGTTGATCCCAGAAGTTTGATAGTGGTGCTTTAACATAATCCATTCTAATCGAGGATTTCACTGTGCTAGTCCGAACGCGGCTAATATTTCCCAAGGTTCATCTTGAAATATTCTCAAGACTGTTGTGCAGGAAAGAATTGTGCAAGAAATTCCAAACTTTGGTTTCGGCAACGTTGAAGTGTTCCCTTTAAGAAAATCATGAAGATGGCCAAATCCGGATTTATGTTTGCAACGGTCCTTCTTTTGGCGGTTAGTTTTGACCAAGGTGAGAAATACTGTTCATTAATATCAAAGTGTTTAGAATAATAGATGTGCGATTAGAATTCATCATTGATATGTCGTTAGTTTAATTGATTGGGATTCTGCCAAATGGGTTTGCTAGAGGATGCTGATTTCACGGTCTCAAGGCCTAGTGTTAGTTAATTCGAATTTTACTGCGTAGTTCCCTCGAGAGCATTTTCCGGTTGCAAATTGTCTTTAAATTACTTTGAAATTAAAGCATAATTATACATTTATGTGAGCTTTAGTTAATGGACTGTGAAAAGAGATTGGACGATAAAGCGAATAATAGCCCTGAATCATATTGACGTTGTTCATCAGTTGAAAATTGATTAAGTAATTTGTTCAATATTGATAATAAGGATTCACAGGAAGTTTCTATATTTCAACATTCGAGTATTCACTTATTCAAAATGTAAACAATAACTCAAACTACACAGTAGAAAGTCTCAATCAAGAAGTCTAATAACGAAAAAATTTTGTAAATCATAGAATAATCCTCTACTAAATACAAGAAATAAATGGTGATAAGTAATCAAACATATTATTTTGGATCGTAATCATAATAAGAAAAACGTAGTTTCATATTATTTTACGTTAATCATGTTTATTATTAGTATCAGACATATGTAAGTAGTGGAAAAATGTCAGTAAGGACATTAATTCTAGAAACAAATTTACTATGCGTTCTATCACTTAATTAAACTATCTTAATATTGTCATTAACTTAATGAGCTCTATCAATTTAGTATGCTTGTAATGTCCTTTCTTGTATGACTTTGACACCTTCTGAATATTTCCATGTTGGTAATTGCAATTGGTGTCTTGTATCGTGTTTGTCCAATGTCAATCGCGCAGTCATGTAATTATCCAACGAGAGACATGACATGTCTATCCAATATGTAGTAATGCTGAAAGTTCGATGACCTTCGAAAATCGAACTTATGAAATGCACAATTCCTTGTAACTATCCCATCAAGATGTTTTGGATGTGTTGAACACACCCAACTTTCTCTACTTCAGACAACGGCATTTGCATGTGGACAAGATAAATGGTAAAAATGAGTAAAATAAGTGAAGCGGAAACGTAGGGAACGTAGTAAGTAGTCGTCAGAAGCACTCTACCGTGAAATTTGTGCCTTGCACTGATTCCCGTTGACAGTGCAGACGATCCAGAAAATTTGGAACGAATGAAAGCTTATCTAAATTGAGTCAACTGTTCGAATTTTGCTTTATATATTATAATTAACTAAACTTTCACCGATTGGGAATTTCATCCAGCTATTGAAGAGTGTAAATTCTCAATTGAATGGTTTAGTATCAATTGAAAACTGTAAAAGTTACAAAATTGAAAACATTTAAGATCTGTGAATAATTACATTTTTATAGAAAAACGCTTTTCTATCAACGACATCCACTTCTGTCTAATTGGCTTTTGTGTGGCTTTCTCTTTTCAAGTTGGTTTTGAATTTCAAAGTTAATTAAAAAGACTTTAACTGCTTTTTTGTTTGATCTGAGCATTTCTCATTATCTGTACAGCAACTTGAATGGAAAGACGGTAGAAAAAATAAGTTTAGTGCTTCTTCGTATTAAAGGTAATTGAATACGTCTTATCCTATTAGAAGCACGAAAAAATGGAAATAATTCAAAGAAACATTGTATAAACGAGTTCTTCATTCTAACTAAAGTTTCAATTACTATATTCGATAAAATCACTGTATTTTGTTTTTACCCCACGAAACTCATTCAACTGAGTTTCAATCAACTGAATTCTTGATTTTAAAAATCGTATAATATAAACTAAACTGGACCATGACTTCTAAATGAAATCCGAAAATTGTATCTATACTCCAAATAAAATTCGAAAATAAATCACGAAATAATCTCAGCCAACCTGTTTCTAGCTATTTCAAAAATGTATTCTGATGTCAGAAATCGTGTCATGACATTCAATTAACAAAATCTCCTTATTTCATCAATTTAGTAATCATTTTAAAATTAGTCTTCAGCAATGTTACTCTCGGTTCGGACTTGTCAGCTTCATTAAAGTCATTTGAAATAAACGGTGACCTCCAACGAATAGGAACTTGGAAAATTTAAATATGAAAGAATATTTTTGAATCGACCAAAGATTTATAAATGATGTAATCAACGTAAACAACAACAGTCCACTCGATCGGCGCGATCGAGAGGAGTATACAAAAAAAAAAAACATATTCAGTCGTATAACGAAAGTTTGTAGCTCTGTTTTTTCTTTGGTTTCTATTTTTTAAATGTGCTCACCTGAATCAAACGAAGGACAGGTTGAGATCGAAACTGGTTTTGATTCGAGATGTGGCGCTGAAAAACCGTGCGGACCCAAGAATAGAAAGAAACCAACGAAACTGCGCTTGCTGCGATTACTTCTCAATTAACTGTAGAAGTAGTTTGTGAAAACGGCTGTGTTTGGGGCTTCCAGAGAGCACTGAACTATAATTAGTTCCTTTCCTTTGGATTGCGGAGAATTGCATAACAAAGAAGAGGAGTGGGCAAGCTTCCTGATAGCTGGAAGAAACTGAGCTTTCAATTTGAATCTGCCTGAAGCCCTCCATTAAAAATGGCGCAATTGTATTGATTCTGATTCATTGTTTAATTAGGTATATCGCATATTATTAGTAATTTGGGAAGTTTTTCTTTGATTACTGTAAGAGATTTAATCAGGGGGAATTTTAAAACAATCAACGGTTAATTTAAAATCAATTAGAACATGCTACCTTAGAATCCTTTTTGAAATCATATCCTTGAAAGTGTATTTTCATTTTTCAGCACGTACGCCGCGTTGTTTTGGTTGCCATTATGTATTCTTTTATTATTACGTACAACGTACTCAACTGTTCTTCATCTGTGCATACCTATTAATATTTTATATTAATTAAAACAAAATGAAACATGTAAAGAAAGTTGGACAAAAATTTACATAAAAGTCGAGAAGCGACAAAATGCCGTGATTGTTTTCCATTGCTGTAAGTTTGCTATGTTCAAAGGCACCGCAACAATTCATCTGGAATATATTATAATAAAAAGACAAAAGTTGTGTGCTTTTTACAGGCTTTTTTTGTAATATTTCATATTGTAAAATTGACTGTGAGACAGTTCTTACAACGCATCGTCGGCCAACCGTATAAATGATCTTATTATGTTTTCAAACAATTTCGTTGCCCTCATTGATCCCTCCTCTGCCGCTTCAATCACAATTGACCTAAAACAAGTGACAAGTGAAATTATTTCATTTTAAAAATTGTTTTGTTACTTTTTTCTCCCCAGCATTTTGAATAAAATTATACCCTAAAAAATACGCGCAAATCTTGATGAATGTTTACAAAACTTTCTTTGGAATTTTCGCGAAATTTCCAGCGTAGTTTGCTGCACCCAATTGTTGTTTACCACGTCAAAATGCATAACCATGACTTCACCTTCCAGGCTCAATGAGCGGGCGGGCCACGATGGCTGCGTTATCTCTCATTAGCAGGGCAGTTAGCAATTTTCTTATTTACGACTTATCTGCTGGCGTGTGAATCATGAACGGGTAGTCGTGCATGGCTGCGGCCAATGTGCACAATTTGCCTGCAGCGCAGAATCCATTAAATAATTGGATGCGACTGCAATTTGCATGAGCCATTGTGGTAGCTCCGACGGTAATGACATTATGTGGGAGGTGGAAATTATGCTCTATCTGATGCCTGCACAATGACTTAAGTTTTCCAATTTCCATTCGGCTCCTGAAGGTGTTTCCAATTAATTATATGTTATTAATTTTCCTTAGTTATTTTCATTACCATATGCGTGCAATTGCAGCTTTGTAAACAATCACAGATTTCACCGCAATCGCAATTTAATTATGGAATTATTTGTGAGCAAAAAGTAAGAGTGCGCGAGAATGAAGTGCAAATTTAATACAGCCGTCAAAATCTCATCAAACAGAGAATTTAATGAATTTTGAGATAAGCGGCGCTGCACTGAACGCCGCCGTCGCCGGTCGCCGAGGATGAGAGGTATTTTCTGGTGATGAAGTTATTCGTCGTAATCGCTGCAGACTCGAATTGAATCCGTTTTCTTGGCCTGGCCATATCTGGTAGCCTGACATAATTATGTCGGAATCTCGTGGGTAATTTTCCTTTTTCTCACGAACCCAATAATTAAGTTCGATTAAAATCTCATCGATTTTATGCTTGTCCTGGAAAGCGTGTGTTTGGTGAATTGATGGAATTTCTAAGCACATGTTTTTCAGCATGGTTGGAATCGCAAGGAATATGCAAATCGGTTTGTTTATGACACTGGCATGAGTTATGGCTCTGCTCCGGCTTCTGATCGGTAAATATTGCAATCAATTACGGCTTATTGATTATACAAAAACCATTGTCTCTTTACGTGAAAAAGGTCATTAGCATTTTATGTTTTTAGTTGACGACCTTATTGACGATAATAAGTTTGCACGATATTAGTATATATTTTCATAAGTAGGCAATTTACGTCTATTTTAAAATATTATTATTAATTTTTAGCATACATAATAAATATTAGTGTATTTCAAATGATTTATAAAATTCTTTAAATACTAAGACATATTCAAGTTCATTGCACTTCTATAAAGCACCAATAAAAGAGGTGAAGAAAGGTTTTTACCAAAGATATTTCTTTGGTTTAACATTTGGAGAGCTTTTGAAAAGAAAAACATTAGTTAACAAGTCAAGGTCTTTGAATAATATTGAAAGCTTTTGTTTGACATTTAGTTGAAATTCAAGTTTGACCAGTTTTTCTGTTCGGAATAGTAATAAACTGTTTTGAATTGTTGTGCATAATTTTTTGTTAGGTTTTGTTTTTCAAAAAATGATGAATAAATGTGTTCAAAATATTTTTTGCTTCCACATACACACCTATGATATCAACTCCCAAAGCGCTTCGCCTATTTTCGTTCTGTGTTCAATGGCATCAGTGCGGAAGAATGTTTGTATTGAAATTGTGTGAAGTTAATTTTAATAACTTGCGCCACTTGACGTTGTCACATTACTGCGCTGCACTGACAAGACTAAAAATGTCCGAATTCAATGCAGTTTTGTTAATGAGATTTATGGATGCTGACAGAGGGGGTCCTTAGGGACTTGTGTTATTTTTAGGTGCTTACCGTCGTCTGCTTCAAGCTGCTCATCTGCATCGAATGGTGTGTTGCACTTCTTGGAGTTTTATTTGAAAATACTATTTTTGAAACACTTCGAAGAAGCACTGCTTTGATGTAGACTAGATTCTATGAACAGATCATATTTTGGAACTTGATAAAATTTTTCGGGAGTTTCCGTGAGTCCTGCTATGCGAATAATTCGAAAACTAGTCATGAAATGGAACGGTGTAAATTGATTTTGTGTATACTGTATTGACCTTCCGAAAAAAGTTTCTCTAATTAATTTTTCTGATGTTCTCAAATAACATAATATGTATAATAAAATAAATCAGATTAAAATAGCAGTAGTGAACTTTCCAGTTTAGTTCAAAATGTTTCTGAATATTTAGGGCACAATAAATATATCTTGCAATGTGATGTTTCAAATACGAAAGGACTTAGCTAATTACAATTTATGTAAAAAAATTCCTTAAAAATCTCAAAAATTATTATAGTAGAGGATATTTATGCAAAATATAGGCTCTTTTTTGGGTGTCGAAATAACTTAGCGTTTTTATTATGGAGTTGAAAATATTTCATTAATTTCACCTGTTCAGGTACGTGACTTCTACATGATATTAGCTTAGTGTAACAAATTATTGTTACGTGAGTTTTGCAATTATCCTGTTGACCTGTTGTAATGAATTTCATTAAAAACGATGCCAATTCCGACTATAACAATAATAAAAGCTTGGGCAATAAACCAAACACCTCTCTTTATGTATTACCTACACCCACTTTAATAATAGTATAAAATTTGTATTTCATATAAGTATGTATTATATAAATTCATTTAGTGATACTGGTTCCTCATATGTTTAGTGCTAAATGAATATAACATCTTGTGTCATTCAATAAAAAATTACAACCATTTATTACTTTTGCAGCCCACGCCATGTTGAAATGCTGGAGATGTTCATCTGACTCTACGAATGGAGCGTTTTGTGCAGATCCTTTCGATCCAGATGTTATTAGCGAACAACAAAAATACTGGAGTTACGTGAATTGCACAAGTACTACCAATTTGGGACCGCCTGGATCCAATATAAATTCGCGACCAGTTTGCAAGAAATTGGTGCAGGAAAGTAAGTATTTATGAACAAAGTAACAACAACATTTGCATTTTGAGTGTAATCTTACGTTCGACTTTTCACTTCTTCTGGAAGTGTGATCACGTTATCGTCGTAATCAGTTACAAACAATAAGAAAAACACAATACAGCGATAAAATAAACAGATTTACTTTCACCTAGGCGACAATAAACACTAGCAGCGTTTAAATACAATTAAATACGTAAAGTTTAAGCAGATACAATTACAATAATAAGGATAATTTCAAAATTTTACATTTTTCGCGTTTTTTTCATTTTTGCAACTTATTTTGGTTTTTCTTTCCGCAGTTAAAAACCTTGAAGATTTGATTTAAAAACTCATCACTCAAAATAAAAAATACTTGTTTGTATCGATGTGGGTCACAGATTTACGTAATTATCTCGGGACTAGTAGTTGGGTCGGATAGGGTGACGCTCCGAACAATTAACCGGAACAAGTGCACCTCTATTATTATTCACTGGTGAGATTTGAGCTTGTGGCGTTTGTATGCTCGAGTGCCTGCGGTGAAAATGCGCTTATAATTAATATTTACATACTCCAAACTAATTACAGAGTGAGCTAAGCTCGTTTAACACGATTCCATCACTTGTCGTGAATCACATTAAGGCTGATTCATTAACCAGCTATTAACCAGATGCAGCGAGAATGTTCGATTGCAGTAGCATTGTTCAATTTGTTCGTCTGTTGCGCAGCCAACATTCGATGCAATTAATTGGAGAAACGCAATTGAACAATTTTGTTGCAGAAGGTTGGAAGGAATCGCATTTTGGACTTAAAATGTTGTAAACTTAATCTCGCTATAAATTTTTATCTAATTAAAGTGACTATTATGGCAAAGCAAACATTAATTTTGTATTTCTGGAAAAAAACGCGCAATTTTTTAAATTGTAAGTGTAAAGAAGATATAGTTGTTTTATTGTTGACAAGTCACTTTAATTGCTTTAAATATAAATGTTTTGGTAAATTATGTACATAAATCGTAAATTTTCTTTTATTGTTTCGAGATGTTGTAGCAACGTAGGCGCCTTTGTAATTTTTGTAGCCAAAGGGTTGATTACTTCAGTATCGGAAACTAGTCACATTTAGTTATTGTATTAAGTACTTTAAAATTACATAAATTAATTACTTTCTATCATTATGTAATGCTTTGGATTCTCGTGAATATGCACAGGAAATGAAATAGTTCCTATGGTACATGTTAATATTCCTGTCGAAGCGCGTAATTCGAATGCATTCCCTTTTTAGTGCGATGTATGCTGAGTTGCCATTCTTTGCAGGAATTCAGTTGAGGAAGTAAGTGATTACAATTCCATAATTAGTCCTAATTGCATGCGTGTACCGCAAGAGAGACATGGGACTGCTCAGAGTGGATATGTATTATGTACTATGTAATTGTATCGAGACCTCAGACCTCTGCAGTTCGGAGTAGTCTTGTTGCCATCTTCGACAGCAATTCATGAGCAATAATTAATTTTAAAATAACGGTCATTCGAAGTCATTAGATCCAGTTGCAATTTTAACTAACATAAATTGCTCATTTTTTAATTTGGTTCGCCTAACCAAACGGCCGTTGCCGTTCCTGTTGTCGTCGCTCTAGGAGCAAATGGTTATTGGTTGGAACCGCGAAGATCATCAGACGAGTTGTCGCATTAGCCACAGCTAAATTTTGCGATTCGGATTAAATCTTGCCTCGAGGGAGATATTAGATCCGATGGACATTTCGACACTAGTGGAGCCCCAGAGTCCCCAAAGCAACAGTTTGTGGCCACTACATGTGCCCAGGCTGCGTTTGGCCGTGTCATGTTGCGATTTATGGAATTTACCACTGCAGCCAGGCTTAGGTGAGGCTCGGCGGCAACATACACGACCCCGTTTGCATTTCGCGTTTTGACGATATTCCTTTCAGCAATTGCCATCGATTACAGTCGATTTAATTAGCCGAAGTGAGACAAAATCCACTCCAATATGCAGTATTTGTCTTGCACTTATGCTTGTCACGTTTTTGTAAATTATTTTAGTGTTTCGTTTTATTCAAGACAACTTGTAAGTGATAAATGAATGGAGATAAATTGGAGTCAAGAGGTTCTACCTTGGCTCTCTCTGAAAATGGAAAGCTCGAAAAGAATAGAAACAATTAGAATAACACTAATAAATGTTTGAGAACTGGTTTCAAAAATTAACGTGGCTAGAGAACCGCATTTTTGCGTTGTATAAAACACCTTCAAATATCGTCAATAAGATAATAAGATAAAATACATATAATAAAATTTATCTGAGCAAAATTTATAAATGTTTGAATTTTTATTTAAAACGCCACTAATTTGGATTCAAAGTTTTGGACTAAAAATCAAGAAAGACAATATTAAAATCATTTTAATAAAATATAACAAATATCAAATGAATTTCTACACATTTGTGTCATCGTTTGGGAAGGTAGAAATGTTTTATTTTTCATTTTTGTACAATGTTAATAAATTGCAGTTTTTTCGGCGTACATTTCTGCATTGTGTTACATCTTCTGAAAGCAATCATAAATATTTTCACTCGATGAAATTATTCACAAATCCCTAAAAAACTTAGTAAATTACTTTGCAAAAAATTGATGTTCCCATTTTGAAATAGTGAAATTCAGGAAGTTGCACCCTAATTACTTTTTAATGCTTGTATTAAACTTCCAATTTTACAACAATTATTGTTGTAATATACCATGACAATAGATTTCTAAAAAGGCAACCATTGTGCAAAATTGCTCTCTGGTAGGGGATTCCTAATTTGTAGTGCAGTTGTTTCGAACATTATTCATTTAAATTGGTATTTAGAAAAACAGCACAGTGGCGTAGTCAATTACATAACGGTATATTTACTGTTCCTTTCTTTCATTTGAAAATGTCCACCATAATTAATATGATTATGAGACCTTGAGACGTATTCAATCAGTTCAATGAAATTGAGTGAATCCAATTAACCAACATCGAAGGCTAAGTGGTCGCATCATTAATCCCAACAAATTAGGTGATCCCATGACACTGTATACTCAAAACAAAGCGATGTCCGCACGCCAAAATTAGCTAAATTGCTTTTTAACAGCTTAACAGTCACAACTGACCTATAATTTGGGGTCATCACCTCTTGCGTAATCATCAACATATGACTATATGTCGCGCCAGTCTTAGTGTAATTGCGAATAATTCACACATTGCACTGAAAAGAGAGAAAAAGGTTACGTTTGGTAGAATCCAACTAAATAGAAGCTAAGTGAACGGAGGCGTTAGTTAAATTCATTCAAGCTATTTTGAGCGCCACCCAATCACCCATTGCTCTACTTTTTTCGTCCTGTTAGATTAATAAATTTCTAGAACGAAAACTTTCCTTACATTTTCCAGACGAATATAATCCATGATGGACTTCAGACAATTTATTTCACCGGTAAAGTTTTCTAGTAAAACTTTTTTCATATATTGGCATAAATTGTAGGTTGCAAAAAATATTCCAGAAGTTTTACCGCAAAAATTTTATGATATTAAATTTTCAGAATATCTAATAATTAATTTTTCAATAAAATTTTTTTACAGTTTATGGGAAACGAGTCGTATCCCGATCCTGCTTCTGGGAAGACTTCACAGATCCAGCTGACAAGTGCATGGGTGATGCTACTCCATCATATATAAAAACTTTGTACTGCAGGACCTGCACCACCGACGGTTGCAACAGTGCTGGTGGAATCCTTCCCATTGCTTCCTTGGTACTAGTGCCAGCGATTCTGACGAAACTTTTCTCCCTGTAGAACTCGCTGATGTCAGGGATTAATCTTAATGAATATAAATTGTATTTAAATTAGTTACGTAAGACGATTGTGTTTTGATTTTTATTATAAAATATTTTCAGAAAATTAATTAAGATGCGAGACACTTTTAGACGATATGCACACCTCAGTTAATGCGCAACTAAATTTTCTATGTGTAACTAATTGAGTAGTAATTGTCCAAAATCACAGTAATTTTAATTATTAGATGTGCCGCAATAGATGGATAAATACCAAACTTGAAACTAGGGCTAGCTTTAATCTCTTCACTTCGTACAAATTGATGTAGAATCATTTTTCTTTGTTTTTCAAAGGACATCGGAAAAAAATTTATTACAGAGATTAATTAACAAAGTTCGTAGATCAGTCTGAACCCGCTAAACAGAAACTTTAAAGCGATTGCTTTCTGTAAATAAGTCGATTACGTCTAATTAGAGTACGCCCAGATGTGAGTGCACTTGTATACAAACTTGTCTTGAATAAATCAGGTTTTGTTAATTTTTTAATTCCTTATTGAATGAATCCCACATACAAAAGGGCTGATTCAGGGCAGTTCAGTGGGGTCAGCCGTGGACAATTGCCCTTCCTTGTGCGTTGACCAGCAACCAGACTGCTTCCGGCTCGGCGAAACAAATTTAAGCTGACTTGGCCCTATCGTTTGATCCTTTCCTCGTTTGTTTAGACGGCGTTTAATTGATGGAAATAATGCGCCCAAGGAACTCAATTAAGAGATAAAATTCCATCCATTGTTTCCTGATTTAAATTAATTTGGGGAAGTAACACATTTTGTGTTTCTCACGAAATTTCTAGTTTTATAACGTTATGTGGATTTCTATCTAAATTAAAATTAAAATCATCAATTTTAAAAACTGTTTCAAATGAAATTATAAAAGATAATTATTCTGTTATTGCACTTTCCCATTTTAAATACACAACTGATGAATGATTATGGAAAATGTTTGATTGTCATTGCTGCCTTTCAGGCGCTCTCGACTTGCCGTTAACGTAGATATTTTAACTAACGAATTTCTTGACATGGTAACACCATTGAGCTCAAAAGCTCTTATACTTTCTATCGAAAGCCCCGTAGAACAATTATATTGGTAGATTCTTCTCCTGAAAGTTCAGTAACTGAAAGTTTTTTCAGTTTTTTAAGTACACAGCGTTCTCTGGCGCAAGAAGAAGATTATGCATAGTGTGCCTCCGATCGCCGCGCTGATAGAAAAAATACATTAGAAGTTGAAACGTGAGTAAAGTCAGTGGACGTTTTCTTGGTAGTTTTATTCAAAACATTTGAAAAATATTCGTTAGAAATCTGTGAACAAAGTGTTGCAACCGAAGAAAAGAGCGTGTTGTGCATTGAATCAAAAAATCAAAAATGGCCAGAAGTTTAGTGTTGGCAGCCATCGGTATCCTGTGCATTGTCGCATCTTTTGTTCAAGGTAATTAAAAGCAGCTTCCGAGCCGCAATTTTAAACTTTTCAGAGAGTGATTGCTTAATTATTGTGTTCTGCAACGTTTTGCTCCCCCATCGCACGCGACTTTTGAGTGCTTCTCAATGTTGGGCAAATCGATCAATGACAAAGTGATCCGGATCGCCTGTGCGGAGCCATTCAGTGGCTTCGTCTTATCCAAGATTTATCTAATGGCAGAGGTTATTTGCTGGTTTGTGCATTGCTATTTTGGGATGGCGTCTACGTGCCTCACATTCACTGCCCCCAACACTTGTGCTTACTTTTTTCGTTTTGCACTACTGCCCAAATTATAAATTGAATATTTATCAGTGCTTAGCATTTTTTTTTACAATTGATTACATAATAATTAAAAAATTTTCAACCTACATTGTTCGTCTTTGGAGAATTAAGAGTTCAAATTCTACTGTACAAGAATATTTGTTTCTGTTGCCAGTTGTGAGGCAATATTTCGCTTCATTATAAGATTTAAAGTTGATTTACGTTGCCAGCTTGCAAACTTTTCGATTTTTTTTGCGCTTTTAACAGACATATTTTGTGTTTAAATGACTATCCTACCTTCCCCCATAAAGTCGTTTTATTTTTTCTTATTTTCAATTCTACTTGACGGCGCTAATTCATTTTTTTCGCCAGCTCAGGGAAACTTTATAGGTGCAATATTAATTAATTATTAGCAGCACGAATTCATATCGATCAGAAATCAATTAAACTGAGAAATAACCACGCATTGAAATGCTATTTAATTTCAGAATTTCTCTTTTGCATGTCGGTAATTGTCTATGTGGGTACGGCATTAAATGGTACTGGTGCTGTGCCGTATTTTTTTATCGCAAATTCTAAATTGTCTTCAGATTAAAGTTAATATCGCCGTCGTTTTCCAAAAATGTTTTTTCCATAGAAGAATTTGTTTACTTATTATTTCCAGATTTTTACGCATGAATGAGGAAATCTTAAATTCTAAAGAATTTTTTTTATTGTCATGGAATATCCCGCTGGTATGGCTGCCTGAAGTTGCGCCTACTTGAATCTTGCTGACACGATAAGTCTACTTCGAACTTTAAAACAAAATCAAGGAGTTTACTGAAAAGTGAAGTTGTCGCTATCGTCCACATCTCAGTTATGTACCTGCGATAAAAAAAAAAAAAAACAAAATGGCGGACTTTTGGAATTTTTCGGCTTTTTTTACAACTTGCATTGTGTCGACCTATTCTCAAACTTCCTGGCATAAATTGTAGATTCTACCTATAGTATGTCTACGTGTATTTATTTACGTACTACAAGAATCTGTGATTTTTGAACAATTGATTTTTTGAAAAAAAAAGGATTGGAACTAACGAACCCATTAAGGTCAAAAGCAATAATTACCAAAGGTCTTAGCTGGTATCTAATGTATAAGTGAAAAAAATATTTGTTTTTTACAAAGTGTTATATTTTTTAAATTTGACTAGGATTGCAATCCCATCCACACTAAAAAGAACATCTGACACACTTTTATGATTTTTCTTGGTGTTTAAATTTCTATAACACTAATGAAACTCAAAAATTTCTTTGATTTAGTAATTTCGTACAAAAATTACCAAACTATCTCGTAGATAATGGATCTTGCATTCTGTTTATTGTTTTGTTCATTTTTTTCAAGAATATATTAACTTTCTAAACCATTATCCGAGTACATCGCGAAATTCCGCGATTAATTGACTTGTGTATCATGGTGTATGGTATATCTCTGTTTTTTGTTCGCCAAATGAAACATGATGTCATGCTTCCAAATGCTCCCCATCAACACGATTTATTTTGGGTTTTGACATTAATTAGAAATTCGTCTCAAGTTGTAACCGCCATTGCGGAGAATGCGCACAAGTCGAGCTGATAGCGTTGGAACAATTTAGACAATGGTATGTAAACCTAGTTGAGGGCATTGTCCTAATTTGCTCCAGTCCTCGAGCTTATCTATCAAACAAAAAACGCAAACTACATACAGGTGAATAAGCGATTCAAAACGAAAATATTCAGAAAACATGCGTGAAAAATATTTGGTGTGTAAATACATTTTGTTCTATTAACTATAAGTTTTTAAGAAATAGTATGTTATTATGCTGTTTAGTGTTTTAATTTTTCAATTGGGATATGAATTCTTACATTTACTTTATTTTCGCTTTTCCACTCAGTCTTTATGATATTGGCTTGCCAAAGAAGCAAAAGTTCTTGCACGATGCACAAATTAATATAAAAATTGGGACTCTGTCCGAAATACTTGTAATAGCGGTCAACACATACTCGCACCCTAGATTGACACAATTCTCAAGGAACTACAGTGCTAACCTAGTTACATAACTGGGGGAAAACAGTCGCATTTCTTTCAGTTAATTTCCTGAACTGCATCTGGGGTTGCATTATAATTTACGCGTATTACGAAATAAGTGTCTCAATTTCCCCCCTTACTGTAAAATGTATATCGTAACAAACAACGCTTATTTTTGTATGTCCATGATGTCATCATGTGCGAACTTATTGCCGCCACCCCCAATTCCAGGTCAACGATTCTACGAAAGGCGCCGCGTAGACCACAACGCACTTTATGTATTCATCGGAGTTCTGCTTCGTCGAAAAGAAACTTTTGCGACGTTTATTGAAAGGATCTTATATGATTAATTACAATGAAGACTCTAATCCTTCCTTCAATTGAAACGTACAACGTAAATTATCTTTAAGTTTCGCACTGTATTAAAATTTCGAAGGCTTTCCAATGAAAAAAAACTGGAACTGATGAAGTCATCCTTTCTTTGCGAATATTGATTCCTCCTTGTTAGGAGACGAGCGACGTAGTTATATAAATTACAAGGAACTTATTCAGTTTCTTATTTTGTACAAATGCAAAGTTTTGTAAATTATAAAAACAACGGAAAATAGGTTCTAATAACTGTAATTAGTTTTCTCGTAGTATATTCCTTGAGGGAAGTAAATTACAGGTTTTTATTCCCTTTGGATAATCATACTATTTTTAGTGATTTCTTTTCAATCAAAAACTCTTCAAGTGTTCCATAACAATCCTTTTTTCTAGAAAACAAAATCAAAGTAATCAATTATTTTTTATAAATCTTTTATCACGTAATGTGTTTTTTTAATAGTGGTGGTTAAGATTGTAGCATAATTAACTTACACTAATCCTTATTTTGTTGTTTGTCCTAAATACTAAGTAAAGCGTAATAAAAGACAATTGTTCTTACGGGTAACTAAATATTGGAATTACCAACAGAACAACCAAAACTGAAAAGACCACTGAACCTTTTCAAATTAAAATACGATGTTTACGAAATTGTTCTCTGGATGCGCTTAATCCAAATACAGCTTTGTAATTTTCTTTGTTAAAAATTACACTTACACCAAATTTAATTACAATTTTAGTATTCACTCTATAAATTTCAAAATGGAAAAACAGTTAAACTTTTTAATGCATTATTATCATACATTTATTTTCATTTGAAATAAGCAACTGAAGTGTGAAGATCTTTAATAGAAATATGTAAAATTACGATGCATAGATGTGCAAATGCTTACGAACTATACCTACCTACGATTATATTTTATATACAGTAGAACTAAGGCAAGGCTCTCAATATCAAGCCTTCATTGTTAATCCCGTTGAGTTTTCTATTACACTACCATTGCACATTACACTATACTCTCGGCTAGAAAAGTGTCTTGATAACAAGATTGTTTCGACCAACCCCTTCATGGCCTTGCTATCAAGGATCTACTGTCCTTAATTATTGCTATGATTAACTGACAACAATAATAACCTAAATAAAAAATACAAATGATACCGTCAAAAAAATTACTCACATGATTTCTCACGCTGCATGACCAAGAAGTGATCTTCTTATCATATTTTTCAAGTTCAAAGTCAACATTTGTTTGGCTATTTTCGCTTAGGTCTGTGTAACCAACGATATTAATTGTTGGAATCAGGTCAAAATAATTATTATGTTTTAAGTAACGAACTTAAATATGGCCTTTATTCCCATTTTAGTGAACTCCCTGAAATGCTGGACTTGTTCAAGCAAACAGCCGAATATGGACTTCTGCAAGGACACCTTCAAGCCAGATAAGCTGAATGAAACTATAAAACAACACTACTTTAAGGAATGTATGAGCGAAGCGGACATGGGACCTAATTACCGCCACGTGTGCAGGAAATTAGTAAAAGAGAGTATGCAAAATATATGTTAAACGAATTTATTATAAACATTAAACAATGAAAATTATTTTTTTATTGATATTATTGTTTGTAAAAATGGTTTTTAAATGTAATGTGTTGTTGCAGCGTTTGGAAAAATCATTACGGAACGGCGATGTTACGAGGCCAAAAATTACGGGACACCCACTGAGCAAGAATGCGTGGATGGTACAAATGCGCCTGCCCCCAACACTCACGAAAAGATCATTTTCTGCGGCACGTGCACCGATGACGGGTGCAATGGGGCTGCTGCATTCACCCCCATTCTAACGTTGCTACTTGTACCTGTCGCCGTGGCGAAACTAATTTCTTTGTAAGCATTAAGAGTCATATTGATTATTGTATTGTCAGGGGAAAATAAAGTATTCCAGTTCTAAAAAACTACTTGATGTAACTTATTAGATTTTCTCAAAAAATGTTCACTTTTGAATGCATTAATTTAGAGAAAACATATTATTTTGTAAGTTCATATGTAGTTCATATGAAATGGCTTCTACGTAGAATCTAGATCATACTTCTTTATATAGCTACTCTATTTGTAAGGAGTGGAAAAACATTTTCATATAAATGTATATTGTATAAGTAAAATAGTATTTCACATTTCTTGTCCATAAAATAATTTTCACATATTTTCCATGAAAGTTTGTAGATTTTTAAAAAATCAAAATTATATCTGTTGTAATTCTACATTAATAACAACATTTTAATATGATATCTTATTCCGAAATATTTAATTTATCTTTACTACTCATTGATAAAACGTGAATCAAGTATGTTAGCTGTTACTTACTGCAAAATGTTTAAATGTAGCCGTTGTTGAAATATGACAGTCCATACCGAAATAAACTTATGGAAATTAAAATATTGACAAGTGTTTCTTTTATAATTTTTAAGGTTATTAGATATATGACATATGATACAACGCATAATGAAATATCATGATTTGAGCAGTCAACTAAACAAAACATATGTATTTAGTAACTTTTGAAAATATTGTCACTGGCTGAATGGTTTACACTTGATATTTTGTAAAAAATTTCTACATTTCCAGTGATCTTCATAATGCGTGTTTACATATTGCGCAAACATGGTTTACACATGTGCATCTTTTGTTTGCTTCTGGTTATGGACTCAATCAAGGGCAAGTTTTAAAATATGGTCGCAATCTGGCGGAAATAAAAAATTATTTGTAAATATCTAGAAGTGAATGGAGTGTATTGTTACGAATGCAATTCCGAGACATCTCCCTTTTGTGTGGTTAATGGGTTTGATGTTGCACAAGCGACGAAAGTGAGGTGCCAATATGGAGACTCGTGCATGAAGGAAGTGTTTAAAAGTAAAATTATTGAACTCTGTGATTTCAGTAATTTATTTTAGATTGTATTTGCAGGAAAACAGAAAATTGTTGTGAAACGAAAATGTTCTCTGTTCTGCATTCCTTTGAATTCAACAACTTATTGCAATGTTTGCGATAAAGACTTGTGCAACGGAAGTAGTGCAAGTATATTCTTCGTGATCGTCCCAACAATCATCGAAGTTGTAGTTT
The DNA here is from genome assembly GCA_963082835.1 of Leptogaster cylindrica. Lineage (NCBI taxonomy): Eukaryota > Metazoa > Arthropoda > Insecta > Diptera > Asilidae > Leptogaster > Leptogaster cylindrica. The sequence continues at coordinate 18,645,985 of OY720105.1, read as the reverse complement.
CATTGATTCTCATATCGTGATTTTTGTTATAAAATTTAAAAAAATAGAAAAATTCATGTACCTATGTGTACTATATTTCTATCGAATAAAATAAAATTGTCCCAAATGAATAACTTATTTTAAATAATATTCAACTAAATTTTTAAATATATTATCTTTAACAAAACAATGAGAAAATTGATGCAAGCCGATGTTTTTGTGATATGACCGCTTATCGCTATTACATAATGCATTGTCACTTATGATGCAGAACTTAACGTTTGCAATTCCAATTGCAATTTGGAATTCCACAGTCTCGAATCTGAAGTGAAAAATCAGTTGCTGGAAATGTTTTGACCATTGAATACATTTTTAATAGTTTTACGTTTATCTGTAGAAATATAAAGCTTTCTGCAACTTTCGGTCGGTTTACAAAACTCTAAAGCAGCAAATCTTTCATCAAAATAATGAAATCCACAAGAATGCGTCTTTACGGCAGAACATTTCCAACAAACAAGACTTTTGCCGATAAGAAACATATCTTTTCAAAATATTTTGCAACATATACAAAAACAAAGATTGTTATTTTGCATTTGCTATTAAACAATATATTATTTTAATTATCAAAGTAAGCTAAATATTTTGAAAATTACCTACGGAAAAACAGAAAAATTGCATAAAAATATTATATTAATACTTTGTTTAACATCATTGAAACTTTTTCAATTTTTGTAAGATAAATAAGAAAAATCACATTTTGTGGAAAATAGCAATTAATTTATTTGATTTTGCCGCAGAAGGCTTAGTGAATGTAATTTAAAATATCAATCTTTTGTAGTTTAAGATTGAGGTTGAACTACAATAAGAGTTCTGAAATGAAATTCTCAAATGAAATTCTGAAGTTTTCGAACAAGTTGAACGGCGGTGTCAGTTCATCTCATACAAACATAACTTTTGGTAGTGACAACTCTTTCTAAGAGCTTTTAATGTCCAAAACATTATCCAAGTCCAAAATGACTAAACTAAGCTGCAAGTTTCTATTCCAAAGCACTTCTGCCCACATACCCGGCTGTTTAAGCTGACTAGAAAAAAACAGAAAAAAGTTTGAGGGTTTCCCAAAATCTTGTTGCGTTTATTTTTTTAGTGGTAGTTGGGTCGCTGCCCAATTCCTGTAAGAGTACATCAACGATCTCAGTGTTCCGGTGTCGCTAAATTTTGCTGCTAATTATATTGATAATTAACGAACCGATAGCAATGGCGAGTGTGAAGCTCCTTACTCTAGCAACTGCTCTGGCGGTGTTCGCTTTTGAACAAGGTTGGTCTCAGTGCAACCATATACTTAATAATAGTAGTGCAACTTCTACAATAGAAACAAATCGCTTATCAACCGGTTAAAATTTGCAGGACGTTTTCGCAACAACAAAGTAGTGCGGAACTCGGTGGCATAATGCTAGTTAGTTCTTAATTGCGTTCATGTGCTATGTTTCAAAAGAGTGTTATATGATTTAAATTAATTAAGCGATTTCAAATGTCCTCAATGATACAAATTTTGTGTGCAGCCAGACCGGACCGATACGTTCTCCGTTTATTATAAATATTGGAAATCATAACTTGTTGCTATTTTTAAAACATTTTAAAGAGTCTTTTCCGTCAGCTGTGAAACATTTCACTTTATTTTTGTGCTTTTCATAAATCTGTGCCAACCTTCCTTTTTTTTTTTTTACTGCAAACACGTGGGAAATTATCTTCTATAGTTGAAATACAAATTCCTCTTGTTGACTATGTGCTTTCTTTTGATCCGCGAATTACCTCGCAGATAAAAATTTTTCCACAGCAATTGAGTCATATTTCCGTGAGTGAAATTAAAGTTGCCATACAATAATATTCTGAGTTCCGAAACTATGGCAACATAAAACGAAAACACAGGAATAGCTAATCAGATTGGAATTATGCCAAATTTTTCTAGTCGCGAACTGTTGAGTAGGTACTTTGAAAAAAGCGCGTGCTTATTAAATGAAACAGTGTCAGTGGGCAACATACGAATATTCTCATTTAATAAATTAGCATTTAAACTATTTTTAAAATCGATAAAATCAATCAAAAAAAGTCCTCGTGTCAGATGTAGAAACTCAAAAAACAAAAAAATAAAATTGTATATAATATTCTTAGTTTCACCATAGTTAAATTAGGTGCGTTTGTCGAAATCCTGTTCTGTCAGTTTCCAAAAGTGGTGAACCAAAATGATGTCATGCACCATAAAACCCATATCCAGAATATATCTGAAGAAATTCGGGTTTCTATTCACGAGTTTTCTGTGGCAAATATCGCAAATATAAAGTGCCTAACAAGACAGCATCATTATTAAAAACTAAAAAAGAATAAAAAACTACAGCAACGTTTTTCCTGGTTTTATTTTTTAGTTGTCGGTCTAAAATGCTGGTCTTGCTCAACAGAGGCAGTTGGTGGATCATTTTGCAAGGATTTATTCGATCCCGAAAAATTGACGCCTGAAGAATTTAAGATGTCTTATGAAGAATGCCGAAATTCCACAACTCCTGGAGTAGCCGGAGTATGCAAAAAACTTGAACAAAGAAGTAAATATACGTTTGTTAGCATTCTTACCATCTCTTACACATATTTCTCTCACTTAATACAATAGTAAAAGATAAAATTGTAATACAACGGGGATGCTACTATCAGGATGCAAACGACGCGGATGACAAGTGCGCCAGGGATGCTACCCCGTGGGATGTCCGGACTATCTATTGTGCCACCTGCAAGGGCGATGGCTGCAACAGCGCGGAGACATCTGTTGGATCTTTGGTGCTATTGTTATATTCGTTATCCTTAATTTTTCTATAGGTCAGCTTTGTGAAGCTATAGGTTTTTCAAATTGCATTTTTAAACAATTTTACATTTAAGTATACAATTTCATACTTAAAACATCTCTTGTATTACGTCAACATTGAGGGTTTTCCACATAAGTGTCTAATATTCTGTACAAATATTTCGAAACATATATAACGACATTTGTTTACATGTATTTATATAACTTATTTATGATATTAAATGAAGTTAACATTTGGAAATTTTATTTAAACATGTTGAAGTTGTGATAAAAATTGTTCAAAAAGTTTTCTTATTCTTATACAGCATAAAATGGGGTTCAAATTTTTAAAACTGTATGTGTTAAATTGAAATGGCAATAATTGGCAAAAAAATGGTTTTTAAACGGATCTAGAAAAGCTTAGTTTGTGTAAGTATATGTATGTAAAGGAAAACACTTCCATAGTGACATTTCGTAAGCACAAGAAATCTCGGTTGGTAACTTTCTACTGCTTCTACATATAAGAATCTGAACTCTGAAGTCATAAGCTTTGTCGAGCTTTAAGGATAATTCCTCGCGCTTTCACGTTACTGTACCCATCCACCATATCCCTCTTCAAAAAGCCAAGAGCACTTTCCCTATCTTGCCACCTCAATTGGAACTTACGAGTACATCCGCTAAGTCAGGGCAAGTGTGCCAAAATTCTTGGAGAATTCAACTGAATCTCATTGTCAGGATCGTTGGAGCTGGGATTTAGTTCAGTTTGTAACGTTCGCTGTATCCTCACACAAATAACTGAAGAAGAAGCTATGATTTTGAAGAAGTGTGGAGTTAGTGTATTTGCTGTGTCCCTGATCTTCGCAGTTTTACTCAATGAAGGTATGTGAAAGTGAGCATTAATGGCGTTTCCGTTAATGGAGTAAAATATCTAAGCTTGGAAAAAAAGTGTGTCAAAGGTGTGTTGTTTTGCAATCATTCAATTCCTTGAGTAGCAGGCTCAACCGGTCCTAGAGGTATGAATAGGTACCCAATTGCGTGACTTCGCAAATAGTGAACTACGTTCGGTTTAACCTGAAAACGAATGTGTCCTTAACTTGTTGACCTTGCTTGTGATGTGTCTTGGACTTGAAACATCCTTCAAGCGTTATTAGTTAATTGGGAAACGGATTAGAAATAGGTCAATCAATTAACAGATTAATAACAATAATGTGTCTTTTATAAGACTGTATGATTTTGCTGATTACTCATTACTTAATTCATTAAATTATTTTTTTTTAATTTTATATTACTATACATTTTAATGGGTAATAAATACTACTAACTACACAGAAATAATGAATGACCTATTTAAAAGCCATTTTTCAAAATGGCGCCGTTATCTTATCCCTGAAATTGCAATTCTTAGCGATCAATGATAAAATCAGTTTTGATTGAAATGTATATAAAGAAATCTTTGAAGCATATTTTTGTTGAGTTTTTTTTTTGTGAAAGGCTTTATTTCCTTTTTGATTCTAATTCGACTTTTGTAATTTCCGTTTCATGGACGTCCTTTTCGTGTCAGCTATAATTAGAAAAAGGAGTGGTTGGTTCTACAACGTTTTAAAATTTTCTACTGGGATTACTGGGAATGTGCCAAGTACAGTCTCCAGGCCAGCATTGCTTAAGAGTAAATTAATTAATTACGTCTTCCGTGACAAAGTAATTGATGCCCATTAAAGCATTTAATTTGCAAGTAGAGAAGGTGTAGTTGTGATACTATGTCACATTTGGAGACAACTTGTGCAGCATCATAGAATAGTTGGGGTCAGGTTGAATTATGATCCAAGAATTGAGTGACTTCCACGTCTAAGCATCGCACGATTTAATCACTCTGTCTATAAGAGATTAACATTGTCTGTAATGAGTGTAAGATAGGAAGTGATACAATTGTGGGATATTTCGTCCTCGTTACTTCATTATATTGTTCCAATATAAAAAATGTATTTACATAGACTTCAAGAACTGTTTCATTAAAAACGCCTATATCTCTGCTCCAAGAAATAATTAAAAAACACAAAAGAACATCTTGCGAAAACATACGGAAAGCTTTTTTTGTATATTTATAGATCCACGTTCAAATGCCTGCAAATACCTCATCGACGTCATGCAATAGCACTAAAACAATTTTCGAAAAAACGATCCCTGAGATATCATTTGTTAAAACGTGGAAATTAACCTCGCATTGCAGCTTTGTAGATTTTTATTAAAAATTAAGATTTACAAAATTCTGACGTCACGTTTTCAAGTACTTCAAACATTTCACTTCAGAATGTGCTTGTAATTTATTAATGAGTATTTTTAATTAAAATGCACTGAAGATTGAAAACTCTTTTTACTTAAGAAATTTTTCAAAGTGCACAATTTTTTAATTATTTGGCATGAAAACTCATTGGATAAAGAGAGCAATTAAAATTGCAACTGCGAAACAATTTAAATGTGCCAATGTCTTTGCACACTAATATTTGGGGTTGTTCGTTCCAGTTTTTAGAAGTCATTGCGTTTTGGCAAGAGTAACAATCTTGACGAGAGACATTTCATATAAGTATTTCACTACGTAGAAAGTAAAACACGTGTGTTTAAAATCTTTTGAAATTTCTAACATGGCATTTCACTATTTATATTAATTTTTTTCACATGAAAATTTTAAGTGCAGAAATTTATATATCTATAATACAACTGAATAAATGTAGTTTAAATCTTTTCCCAAATTTCACATTAAAAAGTTAAGAAAAATATATTATAGTCACATAAATATAAAATTTTTGTAAAATAAATAGGATACATAAATATAAAAGATTAACTAACTACGCTTTCTTCACAATACACGTGTGTGAAATGTGAGTTTTTTATTAGCAATAAATTAATATCTAATGCTGTTGTTTTCAATATAACTTGTTCTAAAAAATTCATGTTTCATATTGAAAACTAAATCATTGTTTGATATTTTTCGAATTGTGTTGGTTCAAGGACATTTTCAATATTATGTTCATTCGAATTCCATTCGAATTTCATTGGATCTGTAAGGCTGGGGAAAGTGTTTGCTGTACGCAGATGTGTGTGTGTGTTTTTGTAATTATTTCTCTGATGTATTTTATGTAAATAACGATAAAATGAAAATCGTAGATCAATTAAAATACAACCCATAAATTCATCAAATTCAGATTCCATTCGGATCATTACCTTCGAACTTTTAATCACTCTGGACTAATTTGCCCTCAAATTTGATATTCAAAATATACATCAAAATTATTATGTGGAATAATTCTAAATTCCTACACTGAAACATCCTCCGTTATGTTATTTTTCCGCCACCAAATGTAAATGTTATAGAACTAGGTCATCCAAGGCAGCCCCAATATATTTACGCTGGCTCCAGTGTGCCAAAGATTTTTGGCGCCAGCAACCCCAGTCGAACCAAAAACTAAATAAATTTTATGGTCAGACACTAGAACTATAGATTGTTCTTAAAGCCCTGAGGCTGCGCTGTTCTGTTTCCTTCCATCCAGGTTGTCGTCACAGGATCTCGTCATATCGTCTGACGACATCACTGGGAGGCATTAGGTCTAGTCACATACACGATACACCCAAAGGAAACTAGTGATTAGAATCGAAACTCGAAATCCCTCATCCTTTACTAAAACTCCGGGGCAACGTAAGAGCTGCCGCCATTTGGCGCCAACGCGTTCGTCTGTAGTTGTTGTTTTATATACACGGATATAACAAAATATTGTTTTCTTCTATCATTGATTTTATGCGTTTTATTTAATGTTTATAGAATCTCCCCAGTCCTTGGCTACAATTATTTAGATACGCGTATTGAGTTGTGTTTGTTTTCGTTTGCAGCAAATGCGCTTCGTTGTTGGTATTGCGCAACGGATGCAAATGGAGGGGAGTTTTGTGCTGATCCTTTCAGCCCGGAGCGATTAACTACGCAGCAAAAAATGTTTGCATACCCAGAATGCGCGTCATCGGACACCGTTGGAGTCAGACCTGTCTGTAAAAAACTAGTCGAAAAAAGTAAGTAACAATTTATTAAATACGTCATTAAGAAAAGCATTTCCTGTTATAAGTTTATTCGAAATATAGGTAATAGGTATTATAAAAATTCGGAATAATTTAATTTTGTTGAGTAGTGCTTGACACTAATTTGACTAATTCGTCTTGCTTGTCAAATTGAAGTGCTTTCCACTATAGTCAAAGGACGAATTGAAGCCCGAAGGTATATGTTCCGTTGTTTCCACCTCAAAAAACTGTCTCCCTTGATACAGTTTAACGGTTGAATGAATTCTACACGTAAAAGGTGTTCTTTCACCTATCCCTATTATATCAATTTCTATCTTTCCAACAAGGAACTACGTTACTAAAGAAAAGAATAAATTAACACATTTTTTGCAACTGCTTTTCATAAATCACAACAAATCAAATTTAAAAAAATAGCAATATTATCGATTTAACTTGTTATTTCTGTTTTTAGTAAAAGGACAAAATGTGACGAAACGTTCATGCTTCTTTGAAGACATTAAGGATTCTTCTAAGCAATGCATAAAGGATTCAAAAGAAGCTGCTCCCGACGACGTTGAGGTCCTATTCTGCGAAACATGTCTAACGGACGGATGCAATTTTGCCGCAGAATTTGCACCGGTGGCCACAATTTCACTACTTCCGGTAATCATTGCAAAATGTTTCACTTGGTAAACTGAAAAATTATTCTTTTATTGCTGTAACATTTCTGGTATTTACCAAATGTTCTTGAAGTATTTTTGGTGTATTTGAATAAATTGTATAAGAGTAGTTAAGAACTGAATACTTTTAAGTGAATCTTCGTTATCATTATGGAATTATCAAACATTGGTGGTCATTATTTTATTCCAATATTCGAATTGACTCAATTTGAATCATTGGAAATTTTTTTAAAATCTTTTTAAGTTTGCTACATTGAGCAACAATTCCTTCTCATTGTGTAGTTTTTTATTTCATATATTCTAAAATGAACAATTGATAATGGCATTGATTAAAAATAATATAGAACGTATTTTCTGGAAAAAATAGTAACTTAATAGTACATATTGTTAAAATTTAATAATTCTTGTGTATAATAATAAATAACGGCTTCAACTATAAGAGAATGAAAACACAATTATAATAACATTCAAACACGCTTATAACATAAGAACGGCAGAGAAACTATTTAGTTCGCAGTTACCGACTACCGACATTAATATCATTTTTGTAATAACAATAACTCCACATTTGTTTTACATTGTAAAAACACAATACGAAATAGATGCATATAATTGTTAGTGTCTCTCCATTGTCATATACAACAGAATTTATCTGAATTTTAACGTTTGTACCTGAGTAATATATTGTATTTGGCTGACCACAAGTGCGAACTTCGTTTAAAGGAAGTAGGTACATAGATACTTCTCCAAATGAAACGAAAACTAAACTAAAATAAAACTAAATAATACTCCTAATATTAAGTTTGTGTATATTTCAAAAATGCTCCTACCTCGAAAACAGAAGCGCATCGCAAAATATGAAGTGCAGGAGCTGAAAACTAATTTTTATCGATTATATATTTTGAAACAGGTGCTTTTCAATTTCTTAAAAATTTTTTCAAATTTAGAAACCATTTTAGGTATTCACCACGTAATGCTTGACAAGTAAAAATAACAAAATGAATTTGTCTTTACTCTTTTTCAATAAGAAATTAAAGACTTAGTATCTTGAATTTTTTAACTCCAGATAACTTTCGATTTTGGAAAACTATTTTGCTAATTTTAGTTATTTTTTAAGAGTTATTTGTATAAGTTTCTTTATAATATGCTTAGTTTTCAGTGATGTTAAGAACATTACTAATGGTATTTACATTAAGGCATATAAAACTGTGACGGACTATTAACAGTATTGTTTTTTTTTCATTTTTTAAACTGAAAAAATAAATTTGTTACTTTACTCGAAAATAATTTTCGAAAAAAAATCTTTGAAAACTTTCGTGTTTTTTATTTAAGGAAAAATAACATACCTAATTAAGAAATCATACCAATGAAAAAAAATTTCACGCACTTGAAATATATAAAATAAGTAGATACTATTATGTTTAAATGATTTGTTCCATTTTAACTCTGAATGTGTTCAGCATAGAAAACTTTAAGCACGTATCTCTTAAGACTAAAGTGTAATATCTGTTTAAACTATGTGTAATTGCTTAATAAAGTTTTATTTATAGTTTAGTTAGAGGATTCTTTGGAAATCGCAAGAATGCTTTCATTTAAAAAAGTATTTTGTTATTTTTTAGTAGGGCAGCGGCGTACAATGTGCCTATACTTTTGAGTTTAGAGCTCTTAAGGATATTTAAAGGAGGTTTAGATCAAGATTGAAGCCGAAAGGAAATTTACTAAGCTTTCTTATTACCGAAGCAATCATTATAGATATTTTCGGAGATATAGCTCAAAAACTGCAGGGACCTCTTTGCGCCACATTGTACGCACATGCGTACACTAGCACTATAGCGGTAACGGAGATGCCTATCTTTATTTCGTTTCAGTTAATTGTACAAATTCAAATTCATTATATTATATTGTTCTGTCAATAACAACTTTTTTTTATATTTTTTAACAATATGCGTTTTATATGTATAAGTGCTTTTTAACAGATTTTAGATATAAATATAATTTACTCAGATTTAATCAGACTTACTGCTGCTGCAAAATAAGCCTTGTCATTGAGTTAAATTAATCAATTGAGTGAAATAGAATATTTTAAGGAAACTAAAACTAATTAGGGGAGTCTAGGTGCTGCGTCCGACGCATTTTTCAAATTTTGCACCAGCAAAATCAAATCGATAATATAATATGTCTGCAACTGATTTTCTGGAAGATATATGTGTATTGTGCAGTGAACTGCGCACGAAAAATGCATTCACAATTTCGAGGCGACCACTTTATCAGATTGATTAGTTTTGAGAGCGTTCAGCCAGCCACGTAGAAGTGTTAGAGGTTTCCAATTGGACCCACAATAGACAGCAATTGTAGCAATTATTTTGTTCACCGATTATGTCACGATCTCTGATTGCTCCCAATTATCGCTCGTCACGGATTATTTCAGATTGGATACCAGAAACTTCACATTCATTTAAAAGATCACGTAAAATGCTCATTACCATTATTCAGTAGACAATTGTTGATTGTTTCATACTCCAGTGATTGATTGAACTTAATAATTTTAACGGTCCGAGATCAAAATAGCAAATATACGAGTAAAGGAAATCCTGGAAATGAGGAACGGTTTGTTACGCAATGAACGGGAAAATGTGTATTGATATTTCAGTTCTAGTACCTCAATAAGGAAAATCGGTTTTTCTAACTAAACTTTCATGATCAATTTCATTAATGTGTCTCTTAATTATAAAAAATCTCTTGTCAAAGAAAATGTTTTTCTGAGTGGTGCAAGCGAATGAAACTCATGCAGAGCGTTGCACTTTTCCACTGCTTCTAGTATTGCGTTCATTAATCATCACTTCAGCTTCTCGAGATAAATTTAGCCGGCTTAGAATGAACAGCTCCATGAAGTGTAGAACACAGAAAATAAGCTAAAACTCGCATCAGAATGATTTAATTCCGCTGACCTATTCCGTAGGAATGAACAATTTTCAGCTAAATTCCTTCCTTCGAATTATTTTCGTCATGCTAATGTAATTGAACGTACTTTGGTCGCAGGCGTCAGATAGCACTTACCGTTAATCACTATATTGTCTTTGTGCCTCGGCCTAGTTATTAACGGTAATTGCATTGCCCCACGGAACTTTGTAGGACTTCAAAGGACACACCTTGTGCAGGAAGTGCTTCCTTTACTAGTAAACACCACACCTTCTAGGGAGGGGGTGAAACATAGGACACCTAATTGAATACCTTCCTTTTAATTTCGATATTTGCAGCTCCCTTGACCGACATAAATTTGCGCCCTGTAGTTGAATAATTCGAACATTTGCGAATTTCGATGCCAACTGCTTTTTCCTTCACCCCTCCGATTGCGTAAGAATTGGATACTGCGGAGTGCGGGGGCATGTACGACGTACGTCAATGGCTGGATACTTTTTCATAGAATATGTCGCTCGGTGCAAGAATAATGTTTAGTGCTCCCTTCCCCAGGAAGAACAATAAAAAATTTCGGTATTTTGGCGCTCCCTCATCAGTTTGTTACCGGCCACCACCGCCCGCCCGAGCAGTTTACCCCGTTGCACCACACACCAGCTACATCCTGTCCTGAACTAACTTTTCGCTCACGGCATATGCCGATTTTCACCCTTTATTCGAGGTGCAAATCCTTGATCAAGACGTGATGAGCGTTTTAAGGCACGAGTGAATCGTACATTTCATTTCCGGGTCGGTGGTCTCAAGAAAAGCAGCCAAGATAATTTCCAGTTCCCACAATGTTTTGTTTAGCAAGAAATTTTAACAGGAACAACTTGCGTATCTACTGTTAAAGTTTTCATGTGGAGTCAGGGTTAATGACTTAAAGAACATTAGATATTTTTGTACAATAAAAAATATAATTAAACAAATGTATATGTACATTGTATATTGTATATGATGAAGCGATAATAAAAATTGCGTGACCAAAATCGTTCTACTTTCGTTCGTAATTTCATGAAAAACAAGCACAGTTGAGGCAAATGATAATCACGCAAAGTTAGTAGCAAGGGTGCTGAAATGTGTTTTAGATTCAGATGGCTTCTTTAAGGGGAGTAGAAGTTAAACTAAAATAACTTTGTAGATTCAGTAATTATACGTTAATTTTTAACACATGCAGAAGATAAGGCAAACGCGATCATTCTTTTTTAAACTGCTTTTATTAATCTTTTACGTCTTTAGTACTAAGTTCTTCGGGTTTTAGTGTATATAAAGGAATTTAGGAATTTCTTTTTTTTAGGAATTTTTTTTTTTTGTATTTCTTCTCTCGGAAAAATATAAAACTATTTAACAGTTCCAAATGTTGATTCGCAAAAGAAACTTTAACACATAATAATATAGAAAAATAGCTTCTCGCACTAAACTCTTTAAATACATTTTATTGAAATGGAAATCTATAATATTGTAGTAACTATATATATTGTATATTCCACGTACATATCCAGAATATGTAACAGTATGATATTTAGCTCTTTTTCCAAACGAATGCCTAAAATAATTTTATATAAACACGTGTTGTGCATTAAAGAGAAAAAATATCGAAGAGCAAATGTTCGACTTAATTATTCTATAAATATGTAATCACGGCAAAACGTAGGTATTCATCTCTTGGTCATTGATAAATTTTCAAAAACTACATTCACAAACGTAGAGTATAATGAATATCTCTGTTGGTCACTCTACAATTATCCAACCAGTTTAATGCATTTAAATTCGTGCATAAATTAAATTGAAGATTAAATTGTCAACTAGCTTTCAATAGCCGACTTCACAGTCAGGTTCGCTAATGCTTTCAACACCTTACAAGGAACATCTAAGTTCCGAAAAACAACATCCATCATTTAACATAGTCCTTACATAATAGTGCAGTTTCCCGACGCCAAAATTGCGCTTTCGAACGTCAGAGGCTTATAGTCCACAAATACTAACTCCTAAGAACTAATAAATAAACTTCGCCAGCAATCCGAAGATGATTGCCGTAATGAGATGAAGGAGGACGACAGGTCCTACTGTGCCTGATCCGTTGCAGGAATCCGTGCTACACACTTCGCAGGACTTGTATTTTATATTTATTTCGGCAGGATTGGGGCTGCACCCACCTTTTGTGTTATTTATATCGCCAAAGTAGCAGCTCCTTATGATGACGGGGTTACCGTCCTCTGGAAGGACACAGATCGATAAATTTACAATAACTTCCAAAAAATTTCGCTAATTTACTTTCAGCTTTTACAATAGCACATCCTGTGGCATTAGTGTGCTCTCCCAAAAGGCGCATCAGATGCCTTGGCGGTGGTACTTTGCTGCAGTCATTCAAAAGGACTCCTTGAGAATTAAACTTTTCGCCACAGTTATCATATTTTTCGGATTCACATAAATAGCACTTGACACCGAAAACTGCAATTGTAGAATTTTACACTTACTTCACAAGTCGGTACAAAAATTTAAGTTTCACGGGAATCAGCGCCAGTACAGCTTATTTTGATTGCCTTGAATAATTTCAGACCTTTCGAATTTGCGGCAAAATAAACACTGCCAATCTATGGTGTCATTGGCCACCAAATTGCATGACGTAATTGGCCGTAACCGACGCCGATTTCCGATTGAAATTTAAATTTATTGCTCCTTCGCCCCATCACCTACCGAAATGGGTACTAACTGCAAGTGTTCCCACCATCAATAAAATGTGCCCCAACTGCATCCTGACGACCGCGTCCTGTCAACAATACTTCTCAAACACGCTTTTTAGTACGATAATCCTAAACTAGCTCTGGTCACTTGTTATCTCGAATCGCGACTGAGTTTTATGAAAATTGCCTTACCGCGGTTAGACGCTGACTGCGCCGCTTCGCGACTGATCCTACTGCTGGCTCTCGGGAATATTTTTAGAAGTCATCGCATTGCTATTTCCAATTCACACATCGATGTCGGACAGCAATGCAAAATCTGCGTTTGCAAAATGCGATGGCGATTTAGTGACAGTTTTTCAGGAGGAATCGGTAACGAGCAAGGAGGCTTTATGACTGGGAACGTGGAGCAGATGCGCCAAAAAAGTGCGTGTGGTTGGAAAAATCTGGATACCACCCCCTCAAATGCGTAAATCACGCTTGTGTAGGTGTTCATTCACAGAAAATTGACTTCGGGAGCTTTTGTTACTCTAAAGCTTTTGTTGCCCACTACCCGGAAACTAACAAAGCACCTGAGCTGGATGTCCGGCAACTGTGTTTATGGCATGGCGCATAGGGAATGCTGCGTAGTAGTATTTGAACCACGAAATTATTTCGCGGTCAACAAAAACCACTTCCGATAAAACCATAAAAAATCCCATCGGTGGCTGATCATTAAAAAAAACTCACAAGGGAGAAGGGGGAGGGTGATTATCCGGTTCACACCGAGCTAGTTATTGCTTTTGTTGTTGTTCAGCCGGACCGCATATGTGATGCTTCCTGAAGCCTTGAACTTGCTCATTCAAATGGACAATATTCAAAAATGCGAAGATTGTGCAATCCTTTACACAATATTTCAAATAGCTCGGCGAAATTAGTCACATGAAACCCATTTGAAATAAGTTAAGAACGAGCCTGAAAAGTCATTGTGATGGTAATATTAAAAAGGAATTTAAAGTACCGCATGGGATATAAAATTAATTGTGAATAAGTTTTTAATTCTCGCACCGTTTTAATTAGGTATTATAACTTTATCCAATTTGGACATTGTTCTTTCTAATCTATCATTAAATTACTAAACAAAAACATTTTTAGCATTTGAGGTTCGTCAGTAGATGTAGCAAAATATGTTGAACATGTCGCAGAATTTAAAATGCCGAAAGATTTTTTTTTGTCTGGTTATTTGAAACGTTTTTAAATTATAATGAACCATTTCAATTTGATTATATGACTTGCGAGCTATGTCGATGTCGCACTCGCCGCGCCTTCATATTATATATCCATGGAAAACAAGCCAAGTAATTCTATCATTCACTAAGGTCAACTAAAGCAGCCCCCGCTATCGTTCCCACAGCAGGGTGAAGTCGGCCATTAACTTAAAAGTAAAGTAATTAACCAATGCGGGAAGTTGTGCATTTTTTCTGTGTTTAATTGATTCTCTCCAAAATTGGGACAACCTCCTCGTTTATGTATAATATGTATATTCGGCAAAATGAGTAAATTATTATTCCCCTGCTTCTACAGCAACGGCAAAGTCATCTCGAGTTATTAGAGCTTGAGTTTTTATCTCTGAATGAAATCTGCAGAAATCAACTTTAATAACCAGATAAAAAATGTTGTAAACGCATTGTTCAACAATAACAAGCATTGCTTTTTGCGCCTTTTCTGTGTGTTTGTTTTTTTATCCAGCTTATAGTTTTAAATCGAAAGTGATGATAAAGTTACAGTACCAAGAATTTTTGGTTAATAGCAACATCCGTTCGAAAAAACCTTCGTTAGAATTTGCCTTATTATTCATCGGTTTATGTTTTGATTTCTCAGCAATTTCGTTTCCTCTTCGAAATGATTTAAAATAACAGATATTCTTCTAAGGCAATTATTACCGTTTCATTATCGGAAAGGGGAAAAAATTTCAATTTAAAAGTAATAACCGCCTTCCCAGAATGTTGTAAATTCTCTATTGATGATATCAGATCTTATATAAATGTTCGCTGATCAGTTCTTAATCGCAAGAATCTTTCTGCGAAAATTGAATTCTAAGCGCAAATTAATTATTTTTGGTTTCGCAAAGCAATGATTGCTTCTTGAAGCAGCAAGAGCTTTCAAGGTTCGTACAATTGCCTTGAAATTGCTTCTTTACGCCTGACGCCACTTAATTTCAATCCTTCATGCTTCCAGAAAGAAAAAAAAGAAAATGAATTGAAATTTTACTGGAATGAATCATCACTGAACTGATTATGCTCAGTTTAGAGAGGCACATAATTCGTCGATCTCAAAAACAACAAAGCACGATCATTAACTCAATTGAGGATTCTCAGTTGGTACATGGAAAACGTCGTCACTACTCACTAGAGGCTTTTGTTGTAAGTTTCATATGTATGTGGGCACACCAAGAATTAATTAGAAACACAAGCGAGGCTAGCAATTCCTCAAGTAATTTAGAGAGAATTAATTGCATAATAGAACTAAAGTGATAAATTTCCTCTACCTATCTCCTCAAAACCAAAATGATGAACGTTTATTACCATCTGTCTAGTCTAGTAGATGGTTAATTGTCTATGAAATTAAATTCCCCCGCGGCAGCTTTCGCCAACAACAATAAAAATAACTAAAACCCATTTAAAATCGAAATTTATACATAAAGCATTTTAAGAGTTTGGAATTCGATTGGAATTACACTCAGTTAAGAGAAAAGATGTTCCATGTAGGTACCTGTTATTTATTTATACATTCAAACAAAATATCGTTGACCAGGGCAAAGAATATCTAAACTAAGAAGCGACACCTCTCGTATGTACACGATTTGGCGTGTTTCTGTGTAAGTCAATGCCAGTAAAATTAGACAGCAACAGAATGATATTTGCTAGAGAAGGATATGAAACGGAACGGTGATGTTCCTATATTGCGCGTAAAAAGTTTGTAAACAAATATTTCTAATTATGTGACATTAGCTCAATGTTTTCTGTTTTGTAATTTTATTAAAGTTTGCTTTGACTTGATTTTTACAAATTAGATTCTTACAACAAAATTACTTTAATCAAAATAAAACAGGTTATATGTTATTCGTGAATAGTTACAGAGTTCTTTCAGTGAAGCCGTGAAGGAGTTGAATCAGAAGAGTAGTTTCAGAAATTATTTCTGCTTCTCTTTATGATAAATATTGTTTTGGATTGAATTTCATGGGATATCTAAATAAAACACATTGCAACAATTAGATTTTATTGAATATTATGCGAATAATCACGTAGTTATCAACACCTAGTATACTCTTTGTTTATTTGATTGGTGGTTCTAAAAAGAACCAATCTGAAGAAAAAGATTAATAGAAGTGCGAATTTATGGCATGCAAATAAGAAATATTTGAATCCGTGCAATAAGGTACTACATAGGCACTAAATAGGTACTACATAGGCACTACGAATTTGATATAAATGAAATTATCGTGCAATTACTTCTCTACAATAAAATAACCCCACTAAATACTTTTTGAAAAAAGCGACACTTGATGCTATTTCTATATCGAATTACGGAAAGTGCATGATGATTGCCACTTTCAACCGAAGAGTCCCGTAAGCTATTGATTTTCCCTATATTATTAAAGTACACGTTGATCAACCCGCCGCCGCCGCCGCCAACGGGTTAATACTAGTACTATTTGAATCGAAAATAAGCATCTACACAAAATTATTGCAAAAAGTTCCTATAAGCATCAGGTGTATCACGGTTAATATTTCGAACTACGTCTACAAATGCATAACGCTAAGGAGTTTATGGGTAGGATTAAATACTCTAACAGATTTATTAAAATTTTTAATTAAATGATAAATTCTAACTCTGATAAATAACCTAACAATGTAATTCTTATCTGCGCGTTCACAGCAATCAAAATCGAAATGATCTTTCAATACATCTAATAATTTATGCTCTATATTATTAGATGTGCAAATAGGGAACAAATATTTGCAAAATGCTGTGTCTAATTTATTTAACGCGTCCATAAACTCCTGACTTGGCCTAACTAATTGAGCACCCGGATACTCTTTAAAATTTAAAAATATTTCAGAGCAGCTTCTTAGTTCCTCAACTGGGGACGTGCAGGAGTGATGCTGTCTATGACAATGCAAAAGCCAGCCTCCGAAATAGTAAATTGCGTTTTGGACGCCTAGGTCCATGGTCTTGTGGCTTGGATCTATATTAAAAAAAGAGGAGACGTCGGATTTCTGAGACACATTTGCGGTGCAAGACAAGGCGTTTAGATCTACAGAAGGTAGATCGATACTCAGTTGTGGCTGACAATTACCACTAATTACTACTTGCTCCATATACTGCACAGAAAAAGTTTTCCTAAAAGCGCAAGAAAATTGATATGGAGTCACTAGTTTGCTATTCCCCCCCCTTTTCCTTATAACGCCGAAAGTATTTTCCAACGCGTCCTGATTAAGGTTTCGCGTTAGAATAAAAGATACATTGTCCTCTTGTAAATCTATGAAAAGTTTTCGTAGGACGTTGATGTTTTGCTGCCAACCTTTAAGGAACTGTATTTTGGATGTAACATTTTTCAAACCGTCGAAAAATTTTACATTTGCAAGAAAATGTTGCATTTCCTCCAGAAATTGTAGCTGATAGGGTTCAGCTGAAAAAGGTTTCCTAAATTTTTTCGCATCGCTAAAACTGGAAGCATTGAAAATATCGAACAATTTGTCGAATTTTTCAATAACTTCCGCAGTATTAATGGCAGTTGCAGAGGCGGCATTATTACTAGCGAGCGTGTAGAGAGCACTAGAAACTGTTGCACTAATAGATTGCGCAGCCAATTTTACTCTCATTTTTTGGAAATTGTTGGGGAAAACGTGTTCAGAGGTCAATTTTGGAACCATCTTGTACTGCTGGTTTTTTTCGTGGTTGTACAAACCTACAACATCACGCCAGCTGGCTCTCTTAAAAGTATCAAATACTATGTCGTAATTCATGAAATTACGCCAAAATGATTTTAATAAATGGGGTGTGTCAAACATTTGGTAAATTAGTTTTTCTTCAACGAAGAAATATGGTTTCTCTATGGATACACCAAGAAGCTTTGAGAAACTAGTGAAATTACTCCCTTGGTCTGAAATTATCAACCTCGGTTTCATCCCAACGTCAACTAATTGTTCTACAACCTCTTGAATACATTTCTTCAAGGATTTTGCAGAACAGGGAGTATTTACCAAATAATACCCGACCAAATGCTTATAGCGGTGTGTAATGCCTCTTACCATTACAGTTAGACTATATTTGGCCGGTCGCAATGTTCTCTCCGTACCGTCATCCTCTAATCCAATAATTTGTCCTTTAGATTTGTTATAAAATAAATGGGTTTTTAAAGACATTTCATCAAGACATATAGAGCAGTTTCGTGAAATGTCTGGCAAGTTTTGAATTTTTAATTTCAAAGCGTGAAACAAAACTTTGTGAACGCCAGGGCTAAATGGCCAATCCTCAACAAATCTGGACAGAGTTCTATCCGTAGGTAATTTCATATGGTGGTTTAGAAACGCGTAAGCAGAAGGTGAAATAAAATATATACTAAGGCAGAATTTTTTCAAATCGTTGGGGTATCTATGCGCTTGAGGGGAAAGACCATTGTTTCGAATTTGGCTTTCAACAATTCGTGCCAATTCGGGAGGCAAAATATTATTATTTTGCTGAATTAAATAGGCCTTGCTTTGAAAATATTGATTTTGCTTTCGCAAATCAGCGCATTCCCGCCTTAGAGCCTCCAACTCTGACATATTTTCGTCAGAGTTAGTTTCAGTTTGGGTGCTTATAGAGCAACTGGGATACTCGTGGAGATGTTCTGGGGAATTACCTGGCATAACAGAAGCATGATCCGGCTCTGAAATATTTTCTACATCTACTACCTTGCTAGCAGGATATATAGGTTGAATACAAACTGGAACTGCATTCACCTTCAATCGTGTCTTCGTCGCAGTAAACATTTCTTCATTGAAATGTTTTTCACAGACACGAAGATCCTGCGGAATTTTTTGGTTAATCAACTCACTTCTATTTAAGTTGATTAACCACTGCTCCCTCCTGTAAGTATAAGGAAAATTTGCTACATTATTCCGCACAAGCATAATAACGTGATATTTTATATTAAATAAAAAACACTGTACAGAGTTCACAAAAAATTCTTAAAAATGCCTATTTTTCACACTGCTTGACTGCACGAACCCCGTTAACAAATAACAAAATATGCTTTGTAGTAAAACTTCTCATAGAAATTTAGCACCATTCAAACTTATTTTATACTTGCATCTCTTTGCCACCATGTAATTTTATGCAAATAGTTTTTATTTTTGCACTTAACTCGATTATTGTGTATAATTTTATAATAATTATTGTTATCTGCCCGGTGAATGTTAGTACCTACATTTGAATCCAAATTTTCTTCAAAAATTCTGTGTCCGTTAAAATATCTTAGTCGAGGGGGGATTTTACGGGGGATTCGAATCATCTGTTTAATGTTTACTCATTGCTCAATACACTCGACGGGGATCGCAGGTTGCACGCATACAGTCGGCGGGGATCGCTATCCAGACGCATGCAAGAAAGCTCTGTGCCTAAATCAGTACACCAAGTGTGCTTTCACCGAAGCACAAATGAATGCGTTTCCCCTTGTGCCAAATTCTGCTTTCCCGGTGAGTTTGCATTGCATGAGGGGAAGAGCTTTTCATCGATTGCACGCACACAACCCGCGGGGATCGCCGTATAAAAACATTGCTGGCAAAAGCTCAGCCGCTGTGCCCACACAAAATGCTGAAATTTCGAATTGCTTGTTGGCCCATTCACTCTGATGATTATTTTCATAAGACGATGGGATTTGAAGCAAACATTATAGTTCTTTACTACTTTAACCAATACGGCATTTTTGTCATTTGTAGTTGTGCGAAAGTTCTTGCACACATAACCAAAAAGGTGTCGGTTCTTAGTTAATAGATATTCTTTGACCAGGGTGGCAGAATTTACACTGCGGCCGCTAGAAGCGCTTTTCAGGCGAACATGATTCACAGTAATGACTAATGAAGTAATAGATCGATTATATTCAGCTATTGAATCGCCTGAAACAGCGCCTCTAACAGCGGTGGAGATACTAAGATGATCATAGGAGCATAATTTTTGAAGAAGTAGAATTTTCCATTCTGAAATCAACATTGATTGAGGTCTTCGGTATATAGTTTATACTCAAAAAAATTATGTTTGTTTATTTTTTATTTTTAACATTCTAGTAATATATTTGGCCGAAGTATGTATGCATATTTTTCTCAATTACAGGGACAGGGAGTGTAGCAAAATGTTATTGGTCCTTCCAAAATGTCTATTAAAATAAGTGATTTCTTTTTCGATTTCCCCGTAAAATTATGTAAAGAACGAAATTATAATGTGTCAAAATCAAAGAAGCAGCTATACATGAAAATTCAACTTGTTATAGAAACTTAATGCAACTGAAATTAATGGAAAACAAATTAAATTAGTATGTACGTATCTAAAATGTATCAATCCTTAGTAATGATGCATCTCGCACTGATATTGCATAATCGGATTTTATATAGTAAAGCATTCAGCCATTCAGGACCTGGAGAATCTCGGGAGTGCAAAGGCCAAAGATGCCAGTCGAACCAGTGATGAAAGCAAATCTGAGAAATGTATAATTCCCCATGAGACTAATTATTTAACTTTACGACCCCCCCCCCCCCCTGCCGCCAGCATCTACTCGTTGTTTTTTGTTTCAATCGGCTATTGTTGTTTTTAAGAGTAACCAGCCAGCAAAAAGTTTCCAATCGTTTGAAGTAACGAAAGTAAATAAATTAAGCAACGAACACCACCACAACAATGACGGCGCGGCGTGAGGCTCCAGATCAAAAATAACGTTGAGCAGTTCGACTTCAGTTTTCCTTGAGCGTCATTCGAATTAACAAGTAAAAGTGAACATGTTGCAAAAAGTGGTGATCAGTGCCGTTTTGGCTTTGTGTCTTTTTGGAATTTGTAAGTACATAAATAGCAATGCATTTGTCATATACTTGTGTAAGGATTGTCGTTTTTAAATCGCTATTTGTTTATACCGGATACGATTGCAATCTTAAAATATAGGTAAATGGTTTCCTTTATTGAGCACAGAAGCTATTGCGTAATAAAACGAACATGTTTATTTAAAATAAAACTGCACAACTGTTGCTGAATAAATAAAATATGTTTTTTCTGGTGATTAGGTGATGCCATTAGGTGTTATGAATGCCAATCAACAGTTGATGAATACAACTGCGGAGAGAAGTTTAGGGACAACAACCAGGTGAAGCAGGTAGACTGCAACCTAAAACCCAAGCCGCCAGGCTTTGAATACACTACAAGTGTTCCAACTCGCTGCAGCAAATCAGTGATTGAAGGTAAGAGCCAATATTGAAATTGCTTCCTTAGATTTGGTAAGTGCAATCGAATTAAGTCACGCGGGCAGACGCAGCTGAACTCCAAATTAGTGATGACATCACCGTAGAAGCCGTAGAAGCGGCTGCCCACCCGCTTTGCATATTGGTCAAGGTCTGGGCTGGCTTCTACATTATATATTTTTGGGAGTCACCGGTTGTTTTCAGTCAAACCTCTGGGGAGAGTTGAAGAGAAAAAACAAACAAAACCAGTCCGACAATTCGCGGTAAAAACATGTCGAACCAGTTCGAGGTAGATTCAAAGCAACGGCGAAGATCGGGGTATGAATGGGCCGCGCTACACCGACCACACCTTGCTCAGTCCGCGCTTCTCGACGGTTATTTTCACGTTGGTTACGATATTTTGGAATGTTATTGGATTCGCGGTACCTTGCTTTTATTCAAAACTGGTTTTGTGTTTACAAATCGGCCTGGGAAAATTATCGCGCCACGGATTGGGCAATTTGACGCCGCATTGTCGTTGATGAGTGGGTCTCTCTGTTAATTAAATTTACTCAGTTCTGCTAATTTTTCTTTGTAAAGCAAACTTTGCTGAATCAAGTTTTTCTAAGCATCTTTGTCCTCGCATTTAATTTTCGGAATTTACTTTGCTGTGTTATTTTGAGACATTCTTTTGGCTTCCTTCCAAATTAATGGAAAAGCATATTCATTTCAAAGTTTTTCCAGCAAACTGTAGCCGGAAGAACAATCGTCGTTGAATTAAATAATTATGATTGATTGATAAAGTATTTGGCAATATTTTCTTATTGTTATTTGATTTTGCTATGATTGTATTTTAGGTCTACAATGACTTATTTATTTTATTAATATTTTACTCAACTTCTTGTCCCTGACCGTATGATTAATTTTCGAAGAATCGTGCATTTATGGATAATTAATATTTAGCGAATTCTTTTGTGTATAGTGTAATAATTACAAAAAACCTAAAATCTGTCCATTCAATGACGCTTTTTAAAGTAGAAAAAACACAACAGCGTATGTAGGGAAATTCCGAATTTTTTTACAAGGTGGAAGAACTGGATAAGATTATATTTAAATTCACATCCAAATAAAATCCGCATGCGAGACTCGCCATTTCCACTCCAGAGATTAATTCCATTTGAATAAAAGGGTAAAATTACTAAAAATATGATTCACTTTTTTACATTTTTCGATAAATTCAGGATAAATATTATAAACACTTTATAGTTGCACTTTGACAACACTTTTTCATTCCAAACAGTAAGAGATTACTTTTTGTTTTACAGATAGCCGCGGAAAGGTAGTAATTAGAGGATGCCACTTCCAATTACCTGGTCAGAATTCACAGTGCTTCGTTGAGCCCAACCACCCGATGCCGAAGATTTGCGAGTCCTGCACAGGAGATCTCTGCAACTCGGCAACCACCCCCATCGTTGCAGTCAGCACTTTGTTCTTGGTACTAACCAGTGTCTTTTTCATGTCTTAAATACTTGTAAATTAATTCATAATTACTTCAGTTTAATTAATAATTATATGTTTTTAATTTAATTGTTCTTTGGTTCATTATTGTATTATGTATAGTTATTTTGAATATCAATGCTTATTTGTGACAGACTTTAATTCTGTTGTAGATTTCTAATAAATGTATGAGGACGAAAGTTGCTTTACATTAATTGTTCACTATAAATTTATATTTAAATTTTTATCGAAAGTTTATAAATAATTCAACTATACTGTTTGAGTCTTGTGTTTTAAAAATAAAAATAAAAACATGTTTATCTGTAAAATCTTTTATTAATTTGCGAGAAAAGTACAAAAATTGTCTTCATCTTTGGACGGAATGCGTTAAGTTGCTGATCATCATTTAATCTTAAGACCAAGTAATTACTAACTACTTAAAATTGTACATGATTTAAAAAAAGATATAAAAATTTAAATCTAATTGACCTTTAGAAATATTAGACCCGATAGAGCCAAGCAGAGGCTCCTAAAACCATTGTCCCAAAAGCTATGGGTATTATATTTGCTGCGAGATATCCTGCTGTATTGCAACCATCTTTGCTGTTGCAAGTGCAGTACTCCATGAAGATGTTGTAGGTTCCCGTCCGCATCAGGCAAAAGCGTTCATCGCCTTCAATTCCAGGCTCACCCATATAGGCACAGCTGCGGAAGTATCGCCACTCGCCATTTGCTACATGGATTCAAAGATTACCCCATTTAATTATGGATGGAATTCATTCAATAATACAAACCCTTCTGCCTAATTTTCCTGCACAGAGTCGCCTTTACCCCCGGAAGATGTGAAAGTTCTGAATTCTGTGAACAATCTTTTATGGGTACTGAGCTATTATCAAAGGGATCAGCGCATTTCGGATCAGTGTCTGAGCGGCAATCCCAACATTTAATTGAGTAACCTGGAAGAATGTTTATAAACTATTGCAAGGGAAAGCTACAAGTGTTCCACATACCGATTTGTAGAAAGCCGACAAGGATAATTACTGATAAGATTACTTTTGAACTATCCATGATTTGAACTAAAATCCTTGTAGAATTCACTGAAAGTGCATTTAAAAATTTAGCGGAGATTACACACCCAAAAGATTGTTTAACAACTTTGACAAGTGACAGCACGCACTTATCGACTGGAATCATCATGGCGTTTACACCATTGAATTTTACTCTTTTGAGTCTTCTCCGTTGCTGTTCTGATAAGATAATCACATTCAAAGATTATAATTGAAAAAATTATAAGAAAATGTAATGAAAATAAATAATTATTGAATAAAATTGTTAAAACTGTTGTACGTTTTGTAAAAGTGTCTATAAAAAAGACGTTTAAACAACGATACTGCATTACCAGCGAATGTATGTAATTCGAATTTCGAACTCGAAAGTTTCTTCTTGACAGTTGGCAACCGATGTTGACGTTTCTTGTGTTTTGATGCACTACTAAAGATATTTAGTTTGTTTACACTCATAATCTCAATAATGGCAGGAAATTGGTATATCAATTACGGTCTATTGCTATTAGTAATAATGCTTGGCAGTATTACTCAAGGTAAGTTTTCGTAAACTTTAAGCTTCAGCATTAAAAAATCACTTACTTCCCATGGAGGGCGTGGTCCACTTTAAGGAACTTCGGTTAACGTTTACTGCTTCTAATTCCAGTCTTCTGCGTTCGATGTTATCAGTGCTCGTCTCAAACAGATCCAAAAGGAGTTGATGCATGTGGTGCATACAAAAAATTCAACAAAACTGAGCATATTGCCATCGAATGCAACAGTGATGAGTCAAATATGCCTGGGTCTTTTTGCATGAAAGTTGTGCAACAGGGCCCAAAAGGATTCATTTGTAAGTAGCTTCAAATAATATGTTTACTTTCTAACTCTAAATATTACATGTAAATATAATTTGATTTCTTGTAATCATTTGGCTTATATTGGAAATATTTTGAAGCAAGTATAACGTTGCAGGGGATGGCAGATGGCGACAAGTTATTAGACGCTGTGCATCTGTGGCCGATACTGGAGTCACAGGAGTGTGCAACTGGGGAGTTTACGAGAACGGTGACTACTGGGAGGAATGTTACTGCTCCGAAGACAGCTGCAACAGTTCGAACATCCTCAATGCGTCGTTGGCTCTTTGTCTGGTCGCCATCGGCTTAGTCATCCGGAGATAAAATTCAAGAAAACTATTAAATAGTACTATAGTAACGACTCCGTCCCTTAAGTTAAGACAAATATTTGTGTGCCTTTTTTGTGCAAATTGATGGATAAGGACAGACCATAGGTTTGCCTAACAGCACTTACATTACCTTTTATTAAGCTGCTGCAAATGTATGTTTTCCATTCATTATATTTATAAAGATAGATCATTTATATCAAGACGAAAAATTTTAATTCTGTATATATTTTTTCTACTGAAGAAATTTTTAACTATCCTTTTTGTTTTACTTTACACAATTTTTACAGAATGACTTCATCTTAGAAGCGGTACTCACTAAAGCCGTACTGTTGCCACCCAAGTTCGGGCTTGTACGACACAGCCAGGTATACAAGGGCTCCGTAACCTGGAATCGCCTTTGCAGCCACATAAGTTCGTTGGTCTTGAGAAAAGAACACGGATACCTTGTCTTTAGCTTCAAGTTTTTTCGGTTTAAACTGCGTTGAAATGTGTCAGGAAATTTTTATAGAAAACTGCAAACACTTACCCAGTCATCATATTGTGGGGGTTGTGTGGTGGTAGCGGTGTGAAGCATTTTCAGGAAATATTTGAAAAAAGCGTTTCGATTGCGCTTTATCTCAATGCTGGGGGCATCCAAATTAGTACATTTGCGCACGTATTTGGCACAAATCTGTCTATCTGTAACTTCAGTGTTAATATCAAATGTACTTAATAAGCTTGTAGTATGAACCTGCTGGATTTTTGAGTTGTCTCATCATCATTCTGGTGATTTCCAGATACCTGTTAAATTCTTCATCCAAAATATCATTATAAGGGTTGCTTTCAGCAGCTGATTTATTTCCAGCCATGGCGAAATAATTTTAAATTATAATAAACAAGAATTTGATAGTATGAAGAAGTTTTCAAAAAATGCGATAACTCGTCTTATTGTTGCTTAATTTTGGTTCATTTATTTTAGCCTGCTGATATTTCGATTTTATTTGTGTTTTTTTACAAAGCACGGCTTGCTTCAACATTTCACAGGAATATTAATTCGTTAATTTTGCGATTCCCAAAGTTTTTTGCGTTCTTATTGGAAAGATGAAAAATGCAATTTTCTATAAATGTGGATTGCAAATAATACATAATTTTCTCTAGCTCATTTTTTTTGTATCAAGTAAAATTATAGTTATTATTTTTACTATTTTTATTGTTGCTTACAATCATATAATTAATAGACAACATATTCTGTTTTGGGTTACATCAAAATTCAACGGCTTTATATAATTACCAAACATTTATGTTGGTCAGATTCTATAATTTTAAATCCAAATACCATGTTAAATCTTTCCCCGAAAAGCGTTCGCAGAAAAACGGGAATAAAAAATCAATCACGGATAAGGACATTTTGCTACCCCGTCTGCATTTCACACCAATCATTTGACTTATAGATACAATTCACTATTTCACTAATAATACAATACAATTATTTATTTGTTTTTACAAACGCTAACTAATTTTGCACGTAAATGCAATGGCTTTGATCAACATTTCTTCGTCTATATTACAAAGTAATTGCACCTTAATCCTATATACATAAATATATTGTTAACATTTATAATATTGTTTATTTATCTTATATTTATTTTTGAGATATTGAGTGAGGTCTAGCTACAAATTTACTAGAGTCTATCACATATAGTGTTTAATATGTATTTTAGTTTTAAATTTCTTTTCAACTTACTTTTAATTAAATATTTTACTTATCTTTGCTTTGGGTACTTCTCTCTAAATTTAAATTGTAATTTCAGTCTAGTCGAGAACTCTGTAGAATTCGGTAGACACAATAAACCGCTTAAATTCGTTAAAATATTTAAAGTGCTTCTTTTTCCTTACCCACTACACTTCTTCCGCTTACCTAGCTGGACATTAAACACATAGGTACATTTATGCATAAATCGCTTGGAAACATCACACAGTTACAGGTTACAGCTAGAATAACTGATGAATGTGCATGTTTCTTTGTTTTTTCCCTTTATTAAGTTGATTAATTTTAAAAATATTGTTCCAGGGCTTTTTGTTCAATTTATAGATTTCAACATATTGTATGTAATTTAAAATAACTTTGGCAATATAAAAATTTATGAAAAACCAACCGAAACCAAAAATATTTATAATTATAGCTATATTGCTGTAAGATGCAATTAGTAAAAAAAGAATAAGAATGTGTTATCGAGATGATTTCCCAATACTTTATTATACGTTACAGTGTTCTGCTGATTTTCACAACTATTCCTTATATTAAACATCAATTTTTCAAATTTTTCTTTGTGCGGTTGAACGGCTTTCACAATCTCTGCCTAGAGAGTAGAGACTCTCTAATATATTTAGAAATTGTTACACATTTTCTTACTTTTTAACACAAAATACTTTGCTTTTAAACGTATATATTTTCTCAACATCGGTTACTTGATTAAGTTATACACTCAATTTACCAAATTCCAAATCAATATTTTTCTTAGAAACAACTTCTAAATCATGCTTTTGGGAAAATCCTACTTCTACTGGAATTTCAGCTTTAATTGAATTACAAGAATTTTTTTGGATGTTGGATAGGTATGCTTACATTTTGCGCTAAACTACACATTACACAATACACATATTATACTATTTTTACTAGAAATGTGTATTCAAATGTTATTCCTGCGTGTGACAGGATTATCGAAACACTGAAATATATTTCAGTGGAATATTTAATGTTATTGTCTAAAAAGTTCTTTCCGCTTGAATTCAGTAAAATAAAAGTGAAGTGCGAAGGATTTAAGATATTCCTGTTTCTCGTAATGCGCAGATTATAATGCTGAAACTATCTTAGTTCGAATGGCGAATGACTCTTAAATCCTTATGCTATCATTTTCAAAGTAAAAGCTTTTTAATGCATTACATGAAGAATGAGTGTATTTGATCCTAACAATAAGACATTTTGAAAGTGTTCTACAAATCGAATTAGAAATATTAAATCTAGTAATTAAGTGAATTAATTATAATTAAATAAATTCCTTAAGTGAAAAAAAATCAAGCATAAGTACATAAAGAGAACAGCGTGAAATAAATAATTTAGATAAAATATTGGTGCATTTAAGCATTTTAAACATTTTAAGTTCTTACGTGATTTTGAACATAATAATAATTTTACATGAGATGTTAGTTATATGTTATGTAATACATATTATATGTCTTAAGTATTTATTAATAAAATCGATTTTAACCAAAACGCGGCGCCGCCGTTTCGGCTATGGTTGTTAAATTTTAAACAGTCAACAAAAGTAATTTGAATTTGGCATCAATTGTTCGTTATTTTTCCAAAAAATTGTGAAAAGTATTGGCAATTTTGGGAGCTTTGTTTTCATTGTTTTTGAGAGATAAAAGGTTTGTTAAATAATTTTATTCAGCCGTTTCAAATACGATGTTCAAAACGGTGAATTCGAAGTTGTTCGCCCGAATTTTGTTTTAGTGTTTTCTTCTAATAAATGCTGTGAATGTCATATAATGAAGATGAAGGTAAACTACAAAACTAAAAAACCACCAGCGGAACAAAACACTTTTCTAAAATGAATTCCAAACACTTTAAGTGCAAATTAGTTACGCAGAATTAATTAAAGCGTCAGAGAATAAAATGTAAATTTATTCAATTATTATTTTTCAGAAGGACAAACATGAAAACTTAACGACAATGTAATGTTTCAATTATTATAAAAGCTTGTTGTTTATTACAGCAAGAAGTAAAGTTTTCTAAAATATTCAAGAACTTTTTGAATTTAAAAAACAAATTATTATGAAGAAACTTCAACGTTAATATTGATGGTTTGAGAAAATCTGCAAAAACTGAATATTGGTTTGGCGATGAATGAATAAAAAGGCAAAATACGACCGAATACCAACAATATGAAACTTTTCCCAAACTTCATTTATTCGATAATGTTCAGCCAATCATAAATGGAAAAATTACGAAAGCAGAATAAATATCCGAAAAGTCGAAAAATTTCAAATTCATTTGGTGAACATTAGTCGTGATTGCTGTCCTTCCGAACTAAACTAATTTATATAAAGGGTGCGCAGACGAAAGTCGAAACGTAGCAAGGGTCAGCATAAATACTTCCATAAAACTCCGCCCCAGCTTCGGGGCTCCATTTCTTTTGAGTGGCTCAAACCAAACGACAAGTGGCTGGAGTTCTATGGAAACTAGTTACTTTTTATTCCTCCATTGTAATTTATTGGCACATTGCTGTTACTGGGATTGCTGTATAACCGAAGCAATTTTGCTTCTTCCGTTTCAAAGGAACGAAACTCCTCAAGGCAACTTTTATTAAATGTGAATTATTGGACAACCTTCGTCTGGGGAAATACTCGTAGATTTGAAAAGGTTGTCAAGCTTCCTTCCGGTCAGCTGCAATTCCCATCATTTCCGCGCGTATTGTGAGTTAAGTTGGATTGCTCGAAGGAGTTCTAAATGTTGCAGAAAATTTTCAACAAAATTGTTACAACTTAAAAGTTTTCCTTTTTCTCAAGTAATTCGAATTTGATAAAATGCTGCCAATTTCCAGGTATACTAGCTGTAAATGCTGCGAATGCAACAAATGAGAGCAAGGACGAATGAACGTTCACTATTGGACTGCAATATTATGAAAAGTGCTGATTTCCGGAATTTATGATGTCGAATGGGAGTAAATTAAGGCGTAAGTCATTTCCTCGAAGTACTTGCATGATTGCTGCCTTCAATCGCCTTGGCTTCTGTTACTTATGTAATAAACCTTGATGCGATTATGTTCAGGAAGGCAATTTCCTGTGTTGGCAAATGCGCACTGTAATGTGGAAATCTAATAAAACCTCACAGACTTTCACATCAATATTTTAAACCAACTTGTAAATACAAAGCTTACAGCAATTGTCTCTCATCAATTCGTACACAATAATAATGCTAATGTAATAAACTTGTGCAAAAATTTTGAAACTCTAATTGGGAATTTTCCGACATTTTCGAAATGCTTAAGTGTACTTGACTGAAGTGCAGCACCTAAAGGCAAATTATGGGCACCTAAAATGCTTACGAAGTAACTCTGAAGAAGTCAGGATAAGTCAAGAGCGGAACAAGAGCACGACGAACAGAAAATCTTGGTTAATTATGAAAGGATTGAAGTGTTTTCTACTTCTCGTTGTAGTGCACTTATCTCAACTAAACTTTAATAGTTTTCGACTTAAGTAGAATTTTAGTCGTGTGTATTCTGAAGAAAGGGCTTAATTCCTTCTCTGAAGGACTATTTGAATGCACTTCTTGGCGAATCACCTTTTTGCAATTCTTCGGAAATAATAATTAGAATAATTGTGTTTTCTTTTCGATTCAAATTTATTTTTCTATTTTTACGTACCCTTAGAAAGAAGGACAAAGCCGAATACATTTGAAAATGTCAAAACCTGAAATTGTTGCTATAATTATATTTGTAAGAAAATAAATTAAATATTTTATAATATTGAATGAAACCAATGAAATTTGTGTAATTGCAAATTTTTGCAAATCACGAAATTCGATTTTAGTGGGATCTGCAATTTTTTCATTCAAATATGAAGCACCGCAAAAGTGATTATATTTTAATAAACTAGAAAATTATTTAAAACATATTTATAAATATTTACTAAATTTATATATAACATTAAGTATAGGGAAACTATGTATTTGCAACATTTTTTAGTAGGTAAATAAATTTATAAACTTCTCGTAACCATGCGTGCTAAGTGAATCAGAAAAAGCCTACAGGTGTTCTAAGTGTGCCTAAAAAGCTACGTATATAGAAATAACGGCGGATAAATTTAACCTAAGATATAAGTAACAAGTGTCCAAGTAGTCCAAGTGTTGCTCTCTATAAATACATCAAAAATTCTATCATAAAAATTATTCACCGAAGTGGAAAAAATTGCTCAAAATGAGTCTCATCGAAAAGTCTGTTTCAGTACTTAGGTTTAAAGGCGGTCATTGTGGTTCAGCTGTTGATGTAGCGTGTTTTGGCAACAATAGTCCTGTAAATAAATCGGCTATTCTTAACGTAACGCAAAGCTAGCCCAGAAACGCGAATGCGAGCTTTATCCAATACTCATACTTATCCCTACTCGTGTATTAATTTCGCAGCATCTATCACAAATACACGATTGTATGAGATGCGTCAGTGGAGCCTTTCCTGCCTTTAAAGTTTAAAAGGTGAGGAAATTGTTGTTATGATCGGATTTTCCTAACAATTTCCAATTACCAGATATCGCTAATGCAAATTCCATTATGAATTACAGTTACTGTGTTGGAAAAGTTCCAATAAAAATGTGAAATGAGTTCTGCGATTTCTTTTCCGCATAAGTAATGCATGCCCAAATGCCAAATCTGTGGGGACCATTGATTTGCTCAACTTTCCCCAAGTGAATTCACCTGTTTTGTGGTTGAGCACTTTCCCGCATTAAGTCTTTTGGGATCTTCACTTCATGAATACTTTAAGACTATTAGAACGAGTTATAGCGTTTTACACTCTGGTTTTCTGGGAATTCCTCGTCGAAAGCAAACGACCAATTTAGGTGAGTTTCCTTAAATCGTCCTTCTGCACAATTTTCCCAGCCATTTTTGATCAATTTCGAGGAATGATGTGTAAACTGGCATAAAGTGAATTGTGGAGATTTTTATCGATAGTCTTGATGCGCTCATATTAACGAAATTCATGGATTCAGAGAAACGAATTGCATTTTATAAGAGAAACTGACCAGAATCTTAATTATTATTAAAAATTATTAAAAACAAATTTGTAATCCTTACAAAATGGTGCATCGGATTTTCTGCTAATTCAAACTTGGCTCACAGGTAAGGGACATGCCCTGCTTGTAATTTGGAAAAGTGAATACATACGAGTACATATGACGTAGATATGTTCAAAAAAATTTTAAATCCAATTTTTTTAAAAATTAACCAAAAACAACCAAAGATGTGTACAAAGGTTAAGGTGTCTAGGTAGTCTAAAGTGTATCATTAAACCATAACCAAGTTTTCTTAAAACAAAGTTTTAGAGTTGTTTCGGGGTGTCTTAGAAAATATTCCTCCGGACGCCTAAGAACTCAAAGATTTTTGTAGAGCATTTGATCGACATTGATTTTAACATAAAATTTCTTAAAAACTTTAGAAGTTGAAATAATTGATGAAAATTGAAAAGTTACATTGCGTAGAAAAAATGTAACCTTTTTACTATTTTATAGAAACAAATAGGAAAACAAATAAGTTTGGCGTAACACTTTGTTAATCTACTCATAATTCCGTATATAAGGACGTATAATTTCCACGAATGGTTTAGTTGAAGTTAGTGGTAATTATATATTAACAGGGATAATACCACATAGTAGGGATTTTACTTATATTATATCGCTGCTGTATTACACATATCTGGGGTGGTTCTTCCTGGTTCTTTTCTGGTGGACTTCTCATCAACGTAAAAAGTTTTCGCACTCATGAAAAATTTTCTGGTGGAACATATGATATTATCATTAAATGAAGTAGTGGTTATCTTATTAAATACATCGATAGATTTTGAAGATCTTCAAGTATTTGTACAGACCATTAAAATAGCGCCAAAAGAACCCGTTGAGAATGAAATAGCTTCAATTGCTGGATGACGAAGCACAGCAGAATTAAACTCAAGAACTTCAAATCGTCTCTTGTATACCAACGTAACTATTTTTGGAAAAGATTACTGCGATAATTATAACACAGATATTAATTTAACACGAAATATTCTTTGTGCAGGAAAAGTGAACGTTTTATTTTCTTGGGTGAGGGTGTGGTCGTTCAAATTTACCAGGAATTTACACAAATGTGGTTTTGAACTCCTGGATTAAAAATCCAACTAGATGGCAAAGATCACAAAACTGATTAAAATAATTTTGTGTTATTACGCATTTTTGATTTTTCGAACATGGCATTTTTACGCTGACTAACGAATTTTAAAAACAAATAAGTTACACGCATTCGGCATTAGGAAGAACGTAAAGTCAACTCAGAATTATCGAAGGAATTCAATGGGTAATTAATTTGCGTATTAAAAAAGGTATTACGCAAATACTACATTGTAGTTTTTACAAACAATCGTGTAAAAATTTTTAAAAGCTGAGTGTTTTAACATTTTCTTTTGAAAATTATATCATAAATACCTACGTGTACTTTTATGGATTTCTAATCCACAATTCAATTCAAAATTTCATTAACAAAAAATCATATTAATTTAGAACTATTTTCAACATTTTTATAACAAAAAAAAAAAAAATAATTTTACAAAATTTTTAATACTTTTCAGTTTTAAGTTAATCCTAGATTTAGGTAAATAATAATAGTTAGAAATACATTTTGTATAAAAAGATATATAATAATGACTGTTTTGAAATCTAGTTAAGTGAAAATTTAGTGTTCTGAGTTCTCCTAAAACACAACAGCAAACAAAATTTGAATGAGAAAAATACATCTCAAATTGTAATTCAGAAAAATCATCTTAAAATATGGCAAAAATCCAGTAACATTTCTAGATTTCAAACTCGTTGGCAACATTTTTCACGTCCTTCAAATAAACTTCACAATAATAAAATAAACCAAAAAAGAAGGATTTCCATTATACTTGAGTCAGCTCGAAGTTGAGCTAAGATTCCAAAGCGAGGGCTGCAAATACTGCTTGAATCTCTAAATAAAAATTTTAACTGAATTTCTTACTCTAATTTTTCAGAAGGACACAATTTTTGGCAATACTCCAGAAAAGGAAAAGAAAAACCTCAATTCATCTTCAGGAAATGAAAACCTTGGCGCTGTTGCTGTTAGTGAATAGTTTGGGAAATTGTTTTATCTATCGGAAATAAACGATTAAGTTTATAAAATGTACACCGTCGCCGGTTTTTGGCATTTGCCTTATAGCATAATTCAAGGTGAAAATATAATCAATGCAAAAAAATACATTAGCGTATTTAATGCTAATCCTGATGATTCGAGTTTTGTTGGCAGAAAAAGCTCCATTGCATCTCTAAAAATCAGTTAAACAATTAACAACATCCAACAATGCGGCGCGTAAAGAAATACGCTCTAAAATTCTTTCTTTTTTTCAACAGCATCGCATGATGATTTGTTCATACATAAATGGATATGAACAACAAACATTGTTTTAGACATATCTTTAAGGAATTTTGGTTTAAGACTATATTTGCTGTAAACATTTGATAACAACATTTAACACCGCACGATTAACAATTATTAGCCTTGGCTTAATGTACAGATCACAACAATGAATTTACGAATGTATATAGCTTGTATACGACAATCTGTACAAAACACGTATGTAAATTTGATCCTTACTAGATACAAAAGATTTTACGACTTACGACTGTAGCAGTCTTTGAAGCAGTTGTCCCTTAAATTAAACTATTATAGGAGTCCGCATGTCGAGGGTTTTGCTTGTCGTGGTTGTTGATGAAATGTTGTTGTTGTCCTCAAGTGTTAAAGATGACCGTGAGGAGGCTTCTGTTATGTTATGGATAGTTGACATCGAGTACTGTAGACCTAAACTGGACTCTATTGAGCAATCTTTACCACTTCGTTGCCCATGTCAGACCTTTCCGGCTCCGTTGGTTTGTGGCGTTGGTATACTTGTGGTGGGATATCTGAAATAGTTCATATTAATTTGCATCCAACAAGGTCAAGTGGCCTAAACTTAAATGCAATAATCATCATTTTATATTTTAATTTTCATCTTCATTAATAATATGGCCGCAATAGTGATTTATCACCAGTCTTTATTACAATTGGGGAACATTCCAATTGAGTCCTATAAAATGAAGTCAGCAGATGTTTTCAAACGTGCGCAATATACAGGTTTGTGCCATATTAGATGGACCCATTTTTAAACACTAACTTTGACAAAAAACGTCAGAATGAATAATGATAGCACGTGTTTGAAGCGTCAGTCTCAGGAGATTGTTGTGGAGCGTACATGCCACAAAATAAATAAATGAGTCCACCTAATATGGCCAACCCTGTACAATGTACATAGAGGATACCTATTCAGAAGATCTTTAGAACGTTATGTTCCAAAAGAGAAGGATACAAAATCGTGGTTAAGCTGGTGTTCAATATTTCATTAGATAAAGAACAGAAGAATAATTCTGAGGCGAGAAGATGTAGATTCTGTACAAAGTGGTTCTTTATGCGACGAATGAAATATTCCCTGAAGTCTTTTTGTTACAATCGTAATTGGTGATCTAAATAATTTATAGTCATGCTGTATAACCTCATGTCTTACGGATAAGTGCTCTTTTATATTGGATGCAATTATTATAAACATCACTAAGAATATGAAAAATATTGACGATAAAATTGATTCTAGTGTAAACGAAGTAAACGAGTGAACAATAATTTTTTTAGGATTATATAAGAAGTCATTTTCTTAGATTTAAGTATTCTGAATGAAACCAAACACACTTAGGTAGAGATACTATATGGTTCATGAACAATGAACATATACGGAAGTTATTTTGTAGGATATTGCAAATAATGATAAATTCTCAAAATGCCGAAAATTATAAAAATTGATCAAAATGTTGTTGAAGTCCTTCAAATGTTGCATTCTTTCTAAAGAAATTTAATATCCAAACAAATCAGTTTTGAGTTTTCTTTTATGTTTGCAGTTTCGTCATAATTCCATGCAAACAACGACCAAGTAAAGGCATTGTTTAAATCAAAAAACATTTATAAATATCGGTAATCAATGTTCTGATGTTATACTAAGCACAATACACATACAACATATAAGTTACTAAATCAGCTTGGATGGTTCTCAGTTGATATAATTGTTTTTAGCTGTACTCATTTCTCTATACTCGCGGTGCTTTGACATCATTCGGCTAATAAGGATTGCAATAAAAAGCACTGTTAAAAAATATGAGGTCTATAGCCATCGAAAGGACTCCGCAGGATAAACAATTTCAAAATACTTTACATTTTGTTACTGACTCTACACTAGAATTTATATCCTTGGAGAGTGAAAATGTTATGGCAATAATATTAAACGTTCTTGTGAAATTATATTATGGCTGTGGTCTTCCTTGGGACCAAATCGATGTTCACTTTCGCCTCAATGAAGTCAAGGGCCTTGTCCTGAGCAGGATCCAATATTTTCGCCTGAACAAACAGAATCAACCAGCAGGAGACGGAGTGCAACACACAAAGAATAAGACATTTTTTAAGATGCATTGATGATCATGTAATACATAAAGACAAAGTACATGGAGATGGAATGGTCCTTTCGTCTTCCAATGGGCATTTGTATTCAAACGATTTCCTTGGATTGACTTGCATGTCGATTCCGCGTATTATTATCTTGCTACTTTCCTACGTACTCATAACTCTCAACACGAAAATTTTAATTTAATATTTTTTGGCGATACAAACTTACCCCAAGGAGCTGGCTCCCAGGCTATTTGAGTTGCTGTGGTCATCGTCGCTGATGCAGCTGTTCGGTTGCGACGTCTTCGTTGAGGTTTGGGTTTGTGCTGAAACACTCTTGCCGTACGGCGTCTGGAAGGACGTGGAGGTGATGGTGAAATACCCCCCGGGCTTTGGCTTCAGGTGACGATTGTTCATTTGCATGTGCACAGTTTTCATGAACTCAATTTGATGAGCTAATTTCTGGATCTCCTCCTAGGAAGCATTGTTACCATCAGAAAGAAAGCTCTAGGGAAGGATGACGTTGTGGTGCGTCGAATTACCTTTAGTTCTTCGTTCTCCTGGTAAAGGTCCGGAGAGTCTTCAGGAACCAAGCCCACTCCATTAAGCGAAAATGAAGCTGTGATGCTCCGCACACGTGCTTTATTGTCCCATTGATCCCCTTGCCCACGAAGGACTCTCAAAACCTTCGGGCCGAATACCAGAACGATTGTAACTGATGTAGACAGCTGTGTCCTGATGAATCCCAACAGGTATTTAATGTTGGGTCCGGCTTGAGGGAATATGAATAAGCTGCAAATTGTAAGTGTGTGTGCATCAACAAAATTCACAGTCTACGATATTTTGTAAGGCTGTTAGAGTAATAAAGATAAATAGAAATTCTTCGGTTGTCTAAAAAACGTAAAATACAAACTGATTATAATGGTTATAATATTTAAAAAAGCAAAATCATGATTCCGGACAAAATTCAAACCGGAAGGGCACAAATCAATAACAACGATTTATTGGTTCGATGTTTAGATATTTCGCAGCAGATTGTCTTCCTTAAACAACTTCCCAGGTTTACCAGAATTCTTGTACGTGATTTCACGCCGATGAGGACTTGTGGCCCCCATTAAAGCCGTCCTTGGCCCATTTAACAGTTAACACTGGGTTTGAAACGTGAAAATGTTTCTCGATTTAATGAAATTCTGTCAATTACATTCAGATTTGTTTGCTCTGCGAACTCAGTTCGGAGTTGTCCTCTTCAATATTGTAGAGTTTCTATTGTTTGCTTTTTACGTGGGGCAGTGGAACTGCTGTGTTTGCAATGGTCTCAGTAATCACACGAATGCTTACTTACGTTGGCACATTTTAAAAATAAATAACACTCCATTGCAACGGGATTGTTTTAATTTATTAAAAGTGCTGTAGTACCTAACCACCTTAAACTTTACTGATTATTTCGCACATTTAAATAACAGGACAATGTTTTAGGAAGATTGTTCAAAATGGGATTAAAATTGATTCATTTCCATATCCACTATGTGTTATAAGTAAGTTTGTGTGTTTGCAAACAAAAAATTATCGACATACACCCACTTAACTGATATAATTATTCGAATTGTCTAACTCTTTCTGCATTTCAATATAAACAAGTATTATTAAATACACCAAAACGCTCTTCTATATCTAAGCACTCCCAATTGGAACTTAAATCTAGTACGGAAGTAAGTATAATTGGGTTAGGCCAATTATGAAATACCCGTAGAACGATATAGTCTTAACACAGAAGCGACGTTGGTTAAGAAATCGTATAACTGTAACACAACGTGAAAAAGCAGTTTTACCATCGTCAGAAGTAAAATTAGTGGTAAATTATTGAAAATACATGTAAAAAAGAAAAGTTTTTGGTATCTGTAACATTTCAAGACATTTAAATAGACACTGTGTAAAAAATTCGTGCAAATAATTAATTACAAATTATTGTAATACGTATTTACAACAAGAATCAATCAACATTTTTGTATATGAAAATGATTCAGGCTTATATTGCAACACTAAGAAGGTATTGCCCGATTTTGCACATCTTCGAACTTGACCTTTCAAGTTCAACGAAGTATTATTGTAATAAATTTCAATATTCTAGCTACAAACAAGCGTTATCGTCTGCACAGATGGACATAAAACGGTTTCTTTTCTCTTCCCGATGATGAATATAGTTATAGGCCACCACCATTATTTCTTGGCGACTTGGCGTTGCAAACGTTCGCTCAAAACCAGCGAGTCATCATTATTATTTCGGTAAGAATTATACCGTTTCATTTTCCATAAAATAAAACGATATTTTTGAACCAAAATTCATTGAACGACCGAAAAGATTTCGGTCCTGTTGAAACGTTTCGGTTGGATTTTTTCAGATAAAGGCCGGATCATAAAACTGACATGTTTTGAAACACGTGTTGGAAAATCCATCTGTTTCTCCTTTTCGTTGAATATTTTCTGAATAATACACCTTTGTCATTGATTCGGAAAATTTTTTTAACACCCCTTTCAACAGTTCTTTCGCACAGCTTGAACGGAATACACCCTGGGGTTTAGCTTTAGGGGTGTAAAATGAAATGAGGCATTTGTAAAGTTTTTGTGAACAATTAAAAATAAAACTTATTCCAAGTTTTTTTAAAAAAAAATTGATATTTTCGCTTTATAAAAATTTAAGATAAAAAGAAGAAAAAACAATGAAAAAAATTAAAAAAACCGTGATCACTAGGCCAATAATTGTCCCGTTTATTTACTGACTGTCTGCGACCCGCCCCGTTTAGACACTAATGTTCAGGATTTTTGGGTCGTTTCACTCAGGTCTTCAGTCTGGAATAATAAACTCATGTATAAAGACTTTGAAGCGTTTTTATAACAGGATACAGGACTATTCACCAACGAGCAAGATCCGCACCTGCTATATGCATATATATTCAACGATTTTTATTTTTCTTCCCTATCAAATCGAAACAAAAAAAACCGAAATGAAACGTTCAAGGTTGTAGCAAAATGTTTACGAACTTTTTCGCCGCAAACGTTTTATGTTTCGGTCGGATTAGAACGTTTGGTTTGAACTTTTTCACAATTTGTTATGTCGGTTAGCGTCAGGTAACCTGCTCAAAACTAATATCTAGATCTAGGGTACAAAAAATGTTTTGAGTTTGATTTTCAGTCTTGAAGTCTTTAAAGAACATTATGTGAAAAGTTCGACACTTTCCTAAAAAGAACTCAAGTCAAGAGTGAAGGAGATTTTTTTGAAATTCCAATTTCAGTTTTAAGATTTCGGGTTCAATGGTTTGTGAATAAAATGCAATGTATTATGTGAGGCAAGCTCAAGTTGCCAAATAATTGTTTATATGGAATTTTTCATACACTTTAGTAAATTGTGTATTTCTTCATTTCTTCAATTCATAAACCACTACGTAAGCTTTCCTTGGTTGCTAACGTAATTCGTCCATCATTCACCACTCGAGGTATTCAATTTATTTTTACAGAAAACTTGATGCTTTCTTGAATTCACCAAGTTTTCAGCAAACTTCGAACAAATCATGTGTGATCAAATATCAACGCATTTCCAAATAGAACAAAATGAGCAACCCTGTGCAATGACAGTTATAAAAAATGAAGTTGAGAAGCCAAACCTTTGATATGATTTACTTACTGAAAGGCGACCATTGTGGTGTTGACTATGGCGATATTATAAATAGCATACGATATAAGTCGGGCCTCGTTGTAAAGGGACTCAGCATTCCGAACATTGTAGCAGACTCGTATGCCCCAGGCGAGAAATAGGACCTCGCCTATTGCCAAGCTGTGGTCCCACCAGTTGTATGTACACTGCATAAATTTCAGACGTTTCTGGTCTCGTATCTTAAAGCAAAAAAGTACAACAAGATATTTTTTAAAATGAAAGTGGAATGACAATACTTAAAGCTCGACTTAAATTGTTGAAAAAGTTTGCGTAGTTTGAAAGTTACTTACAATTTCTCCGTTTGGGGGAGCCGACAGTGTCCATGTACCCAAGTAGATGAGCATCACCAGAATAATGGGCACCATCCACTGCAGTAGCTGCTTATCTGTGAGTTTCACTTTATGGGCACTTTTAACACGATACGTAAGTGATACTCTGCAAAAAATATATATATATTTATTATTTATTTTATTCCATAAACGGCTGCAGGCTCTAAAATTCAGATTTACCGCCACGTTTTCATGAGAAGAGACGTATACGTAATACAAAATCCCATATGTCGGGTCCACTTGGTTGCTATGCACCAGCCCATGTCCAGTATAGGGAAAATAGCCACCATCTGCAAAGTAATGGATTAAAAATTATTCTCCTTCAAGGACACACAACAAACACAACCCATAAAATATGTTGCAACGAGTATACAGAACTAAAACTTATAATTGAAAAAAGGATTTACTTTCAACAAAATTGGAAAACTGAACCTCATCAATTTTCCATATTTACTTAATGGGGATGAACTTTTAAATTGTCAACACTTGGATTTACCATGTTTTTCGCCTCTCTGCTGCCATTCTTGCTTTATTTTCTCTGCCAACTTTTCGGTTGGCAGTCGCCGTACTCAATGAAAAATTGTTCCGAAAACTGTCCTCAACACGAATTTTGATTGCAGAAAATTTAATTTAAAAATATTTTTTTTAGATCTTTGTGTTTTATTACTCTGGCAAAAATTCATTTTCCCAATAGTAGAGATGTCAGTCATTAGTCAGCACAAAGGGTAATTGCTGAGGCTGAGGTTTCCGGGCTTGCAAAATTAAAAAATGTTCGACAAAGTCTAGTTTTCCATTGGTTTTTTCAATATTAGCAGATTCAATATTAATTAATTTTGAATGAAGAGATGAGTTGGCCCTTTGCAAAATCATGTTCATGGGTGTTTTAAGGATGTAATACATTTTATCCAATTAGTTACCTTCTAATTACATTATACGTACCTCTAAATACATAATGGCGCATCCAATCAGTGTAATCAGGAGAAATATCGGACTGGCAACTTTAAACACTTTTATTCTTCTGTGTCGATACATGTACGCAGCCAGGATAATGGTGGACATTGCACAGAAGACGGATATAATGAGTAGTGATATCCTGTAAATGATTAATATATTGAATTAAATTTCCGCTGGATACTAATTATGAAGAAATTGAGCACCTGAACGGCCAATTGTAGTTGGCTAAGCACGGTTCAGGTCCCATGCAGAATCCGCAGCCTGGAGCACACGGCAAGCACTTAAATACGTCTTCGTAATAGAGACTAATATTGTCCTGGTACTCCTGATAAGCGACCTCCATTATAGTTCCATTAAACCCATCCGGATGCCGCAGCGAGTAGAATCCTCTCTTGCAAATGCACTGATAAGCACCACGAGCCCAGCCGTTTGTGAAGGTTTGCAGGATCTTCGTTGCAATGGGAGGATTGCGCGGAAGTCGGTATTCGCACTATGCGGAAAGTGTACTTTAATTTCACACCTAAATGCATTGGAAAAATAATAGTACCCTCATGCTGTCTCGGTGACACTTGTGCGAGCCATGAAAGGCTTCAATGTCCTTGTGGATATCATTTTCTGCAGCATCAGCAAGGAAGGCCCTTTTTATACGGGGGCTTGAATACACTGGAATTCTGCCCGGAGAGGATTCACATTGATTTACCCGCAGACCAGTGATGTCTATATCGACACTCAGGAAGCCTCTTAAGCTGTGCCGTCCCAAAGGAGGGATGGCAACGCTATAAGATGAAATCCACTTTTGCAGCTTGCATGAATAATAAGGGAAGGTCCACCACCCTTTGTACGAAATATTCGGCGGACTTGGAGCGAACTTCGGAGACCGAAGACCAGGGGATGAAGTTTCGTCCTCGAACCTATATGAAAACAATTAGTGATTAAGTTGACTGGGTGCGTTGTTGTGGAATAAATTTTTGGGATTACGAACATTTTATGAAAAGCATGGCATGACAATTAACAACAAAATATTAAATTATTTGAGAAAGTTCTTAAATGGATTTCGCAAACTCAATTACGAAAACAAACACTCCTTTCTTAATGTGCAGTTCTTAATTGTCCTGTACAGTCTAGACTCTCGAGTCTAGACAACTCAGAACTTCATATGATAAGCAATGATAACCCACGATAGATAAATGAACGTTTCTTAATTGACTTTCCATTTACGAAAGACATCGCACACACACATTGGTCTACTTTGAAAATGGCAGGATATTCTTGGTGCTCAGACAAATTGGTTCTTTGATACTGAGTCACCTGAAATGTTATCTAAGGATCTAGATCACTAATTGATTTGCCGCAATATTTTAATTTCTTGAGTGAAATAATGTATCGTGATGACACTAGAAGACGTTATTCCGGGCAATTAGTGAAGAAAACCAAATTCAGGCAGGAAGCTAATGCCACGAGCCTTCTACAAATTTGTCCGCCTTCAACAGCTTTCCTAATGAATTTCTCGGAGTCACATCACGCTATTGCCAGCTATCCTTTGCAAATATTTTGCCACTGAATCTGCCCCTCACCTTGCAGGATGTCCTCATGGGAGGCATTCCCAGTGAGGCAATAAAACTAAGTGGCCTACTTCCGTTGACCCACGTTTCGCATCACGAATTGATAATAATAATTGAGCATCCCAAAGGCTGTTGTGACTGAATCATCCACTTTATCGGATCCTCGATGATCCTGTCCAAAAAGGGAATATTTATGAAACTGTCTTTACGAAGTAGATAAAGGATGATTTTTAGGCATTTGGTTTTTAATTTAAAGAAAAAACACAGACAAAATGCAAGAGCT
This sequence comes from Leptogaster cylindrica, assembly GCA_963082835.1. Lineage (NCBI taxonomy): Eukaryota > Metazoa > Arthropoda > Insecta > Diptera > Asilidae > Leptogaster > Leptogaster cylindrica. The sequence goes on along the minus strand of OY720105.1, from coordinate 18,602,561 downwards.
TATTAAATTTTTATTTGAGTCGATAAATCATCAATTCGTCACTTCGCGTACTTTTGTACATAAAATGCGTTGGGGTTTGTGTAAATATTTTTTTTATGTACTTTAAGAGTCATCCTTACTTTTAGATCCTTAAAGGTAGTTTTCATTGGCTTCCTACTTTTGTTGGAGTCATATATATAATTAAACACGTTGCTCGAGTTGAGGGACGTAACTAGGCTTGTTATTACCCGGGGCAAGGACTTATTTTGGCGCCCTTACTTTCAGCCAAGACCCACCCTATACCAAACAAGAAAAAAACCGCCGCCCCAGACAAAACCTTTGACATTGTCACAAAACATTTATTACACTTTTTACATTTAAACTACCTGATTTAAATAAGAGGAAAATAAAGGCTCGATTTCAATATTGTACAGTGCTGAAAGTATATTGATTCAGGCCAATTATGAAAATAATGTCCTATAGATGTCGAGTGGCATAGTATTAACTACTAACGCAGAAGAAACATTTGTTGAGAATTCGTGTAAGAAAACGTGCCCAATTACGAACATACAGTTCTTTGTTTCCTGTCACCATTATTTGTTGAGTTTGCAAACGTTCGCTCTAAATTAATATACCCTAAACCCTACAACTAGCTAGGGTATAAGAACTTATGAATTCGTTACATAATTGTTTTGAATCTACTTCTGTGTACATACAAATTCAGGTCGTTTTATTACATCATGATCATCATAAAATAATCGAGGAATCCATTTGCAAAATTGTGCAGCACGCAGACCGAGTACGACCATATCATACTACCATAAACAGTATCTGAGTTAAATAATTCATGTTTAATGATTAAGAGTTTATTATTTTTCATATGTTTATAGAAATCTGTCCCTGAACAAAATTGGTGACCCAGTGAAAGTAAAAAATATAGGTGTATGTTTACTTGATCGTCTCGGCGCCCCCCGTAAACTGGCGCCCGGAGCAGCTGACCCCCCCCCCCCCCCACGGAGTTGCAGATTTCATCAATAAATTGATGGTGCGGAGAATTCATTTTTGCAAATAAATAGCATCAAATTTATTGAGTGGAAAATACTTGAATTGAAAACGATGAAAACATCTATTTGTAAGTTATTTTTAGGAACACATTCCTAAGAATTATTTTGGAGTATTTGACAGTGTCACAGGAATATATCTTTCTGCCATTTCAAAATTTTATTTTTTTGTGAATTGTTCTTCTATACATAAAGAGATGAATTTCATTTAATATTCTTATCAGAATAAGCCGATTTATGGTTTTGAATGACGTGCAAGAGAATTTATCGTTCTTTTTTCTCAATTGATTCTTAATATTATGTATTGTATCATAGAAAAGATGTTTAATGTTACGAATTTAATTATAAGTGCTTCCACTGAATTATATCAGGTGCAGAACATATTTTATTACTATTTATGGCTACAAACAATTTTCCATACAAAAGTATCCTGGAAACCTGTTTTCAAGAGGTTGGTGGGTGAAATAGTACGAGAGCCCACGACCAAAACCATGTATCATCGCGATACGGCCAAAACCATATAAAATCGATAGATTTGACGATTCTCAATACGAATAGGTGGAAAGTAACGGTCAAAAATGTCGGAACTTGATGGAGCCCATTTCTGCTGTGTCAAAAAAAAAAAGGCAGACGGTATCATCACAATACGTCTGATATTAAAAATGTATATATTTATATTTATTTATTTATTTAGTCAACAGAGAAAATCTCTGACTATATGATCACTAACTTATGACAAAAGAAAGAAAAACTAACTTATAAATTACAAAGTCTTAACCTATTTCTCAAATCAGTACGACAAATATTAAAATCAATCACATCAAAAAATCTATTATACGAGGTTACCAAGGAATTAATTGGACCACACAACGAGTAATAGTTCCGACAAATAGTAACCTTTAAGAACTCCTGACTCCTAAGAATTCTTAACGGAACATTAATACATAAGGAAGACAAAAGCTCGGGGCAGTTCACATCACCAATCAGAATCGAATGGACAAACATAACTTTGAGAATCTCACGACGAGACTCTAAAGACTGAAGATCTATCTATGTACATAGCTATTGTCATTTTATTACGAAAAAGTTTATTTTCAGACATTTTCCGCGTCGGGTCTGATCTCAGCGAATTTTCAAAAACGTCAAAAAATTTAGCCGCACTGTATCATAGCAATACGACTTAAATTTTTTTTATAAATTGCTATAGCTACACGGATTACAAAAATACCGTTTTCAGACATTTTCCGTGTCGGGTTTGACATGAGCGAATTTTCAAAAATGTCAAAAATTTAGCAGAGTGGTATCATAGCAATACGTCTGATTTTCGGAATGTAGTTGAATAATAGATCTAATATACCGAGAACGTAGTTTTCAGACAAAAATAGTGTTGGGTTTAACCAGGAGAAGATTTCGAAATCGAAAATTCGAAAATTTGTCTGATTAGTAAACCCCAACACTAAATTTGTCTGATATAATTTTTTTCTATATCTGGGCAACTTGTTTTACCGTGTCCATCAGTTTTCAGACGTATTGCTATGATACCGTTCGACTAAATTTTTTGACATTTTTGAAAATTCGCTCAGATCAGACCCGACGCGGAAAATGTCTGAAAACAAACTTTTTTGCAACAAATGACCCAAATGAACCTGTAAAAAATATTTTCAGACGGGCCGCTATAATTTATTTTTTCTGTCTCATTTTTAATTTTTTGAAACCTTCTCCTGGTTAAACCCGACACTATTTTTGTCTGAAAACTACGTTCTCGGTATATTAGATCTATTATTCAACTACATTCCGAAAATCAGACGTATTGCTATGATACAGTTCGGCTAAATTTTTTGACGTTTTTGAAAATACGCTCAGGTCAGACCCGACGCGGAAAACGTCTGAAAACAAACTTTTTCTGTTCAGAAAAATCATATCATCAATTTTATATTGTTTTGGCCGTATCGCGATGAGACAAAAATTTTGGTCGTGGGCTCTCGTACTAAAACCAGTTGGCTCGGTGTGCATTTAACCCCTAGCAGTGTATACTTCAAAAAATTCTCCCTCCTAAACGGTTTTCGATCCCACATGAAACTCAGCTATATTTTTGCTAAAATCATCAATTAAAACATAAAAAAATTTGAAGGAAATCCCGAGTTGGCTTTCTGAGAAAAACAAGAGTAAAGGATCCTTTGAATCCTTTTTTCAGAAAATGTCCTTTTTGATATTTCTGTCTAATAGTTTAAAGATTTTCCTTTAAAATGAGATAGAAATTTTTAACATAAAATAATATTTGAATTAGCAGTGATTTGTTGAAAAATGCAAGTTTCCTAAAATTGTAATTTTTCAAGTCCTGCTATTTACAAAACGGGGACGATTATTGAGAAACAGGCAAATCTGTTTCTTACTATTAGTGAGTACTTTATGTAAAAAAAATTAAAAAAATCGGAAGGCATGAGGTCATAAAATTTCCTAAATTTGGTCAAAATTTCGTGGAATGACCCAACATTTAAATATTTGAACGTCCGAAAATTATTTTAAAAATTGCTCAAAATGATTTATACAGGTAAACTTCCACGAAATGATTTTAATATTTTAAATTCTTGTTTATTGTTTTATGGACGGTTGAATCACTTACCAAGGATAGTTATTGTTTGGCTTTTTCCCAGATTGAATTCCATCTGATTCAGTTCTCACGGGTTCGCCAATGCCTCCGCTGTTGGTCGCCTTGTCGTTCTTCACCCACCACACGGACGCGGATATTACCCCATTGGTAACATTCAACGCAAGGATTCTCGCGGCTGTTACGTGATCGTCAGACAAAAGCCCCTTGGCGAGAGCATCAAGCAATCCTGGAAATGAATAATTGCAATTTAATTAGACCTGAGTGCAGCTAAAAACAGATACGGAAAAAAGGATTAATTGAGTAATTCATAGGCACTAATGGTCGGATGTATTGTGTACAAAGTGTTTTATGGGAAAGCCTCCCAATTCATGGGAAACAACTCAACAAGTTGTTTTGTTGATTCAATAGGTCTCTAAATCTCTATGGATCATTTGTGAAAACGCAATTTTAAGTGCAAATTTAATTGTTGTTAATGTTCATGACGTTGATTTGCTTTCCAGAAATTTTCATGGAGGTAATTCAACCCCCACTTTAATTTGAAATCCCTATTGAATTCCATTCACAAAATTGGATGTTTCTGCAAAGATTTCAGTTCAACCCCTCTCATTTGCGAACCTTAAAAAAAGAGAGGAAAAATATCGAATTCATTAACACATCCTTCTGTTTACATATATTTAAATATTCAACAAATGAATTTTTGATGAAATTGCGTCTCTGGGTACTTTCTCACCACATCGAAATTGCACAACAACCACGTATAAATAAATTCGCATCACGTTGCTGCTTTATAAAATCAATTTGTCCACTGTGTGCAGAAATCCTGTTGGACTAGCCATTAAAGCTCTCCCCTTGCTGTTTTTTCCTGTAGTGTAGGTTTACCAACAAGAGTTATATATAGCCTATCAGCACATTTTAGGGATGTTTCAAACCAGAGGTGCCTTTATTGAATTAGATTCACTTCAGTTGGGACCTGCTGAACTAAAAATGTTTATTTAATACGGAAGAGGACTTTGCGGTAAGATTAGATGAAACACTTCGTAGAAAATTCATATTTTGGAATTTCCTTAATTACATATCTCGGTAGTATTAAATGTACAATATTAAGGAGCTTAACTTGCAAATTTAGATCCACAATTTCTAATTCATTTATATACCCACAAAACCAAATTATCCCTGAAATTTTAATTCAAGGTATAGTTTAAGTTCGAAATTCATGAGGGTTCTTAAATAACTTGTGCGAAATTGTTGATCCAACATATTGGGTTCTGGAAAGATCAGCATGCTGCTAATATCCCCACCAAACATCTCATAAGCCGTAAAATCAAACAAGTGGTCTTAAAGAAGTCAACTCTGCAAATGAATTGTTGAATATAAATTTTTATTATAACGACCAGTGAATAAGCGTCGCCACAACAACATGTCCTTCACCAAATTCCTCAGCATTGTGTTTACCCACTGCTACAAAAGCACCATAATTTTATCACATAAAAGATGAGGATGCTCACAAAGGAATCTGAAGTTATTTTTATGTCTGGCTAAACAGTCGGATTGGTAAAACAGTCACGCATACTACGCAATAAAGGACTCGAGCCTGTTGCGTGACTATGTTTCATTTTTGAGTACTTTGAAAAGCTTATCATGTTTTGTGTCATTCAATTCAGTCGATTTGCTTATTGAAACTGCTTATTTTTTAAATGCGCTTATTTTCATGAAATGACGATTAAGCCAATTCTTCTTGAATGACTTGAACCAAAGAAAGATCCTCAAATAATTGATATAAAATACTGACATTGAAAAGATTGTTATTAACTTACATAAATAATTCAACTTTTACAATCAAAAATGAAATATAATTAAGTGTCTCCTATTTTCTGAACCTTTGATGTCGACTGCTTCAGGCTCCAATTCATCACTAGAGAGGAAAAACGGTAAACTCAACAACCCACGCAACTGGGGCAACTCTAAAATATCCCTATCAATTTTTGGGTTAGCAATTTATAAACCCGAAATTTTCTTAAGCGAAAAATTGCTTTTATATTTAAACAAAATAGGTATCATTTGATAAATTTATCTTTGATTTCTGCAATTAGGCATTAGTGGATTGGTAAATTTCCATGCAACATAAATGGTTCCAGAAAAAATAAAGGACGAAAAGTAAGTAAGTAAATCGCAACCTGCAGAGGATTTTAATACTCATTGAATGTAACGGATCAATGAACAAGAAATTGGGTCCTCTGAAGGCTTAGTAACAGATATTTTGAGTTTGCCAAAAAAATATCGATTAATTGCAAAATATTAGTAAAGGAAATGGCAAAATCAAATTGTTTTTTTTGTATTCTGAATATACTTATATTTTAATATTGAATTTGATTTGAATCTCGGAATTAAGTGAAGTATAATTTTAATCTTAAAAGCAGTAAGAGGAGTAAAAATATATTTCACAATTTTTAACAAACTTTTCGACTAATTCTACGTTTTTAGTAGACATTTCCAAAGGAATACACTAATAGTATTTGATATTGATTCCATATTTACTGAAAATGATTATTGTATTTAAGAATTCTTCATCAAAACATGAAATCGAGTTTTATTAACAAATCTCTCCAATACGATGAATGATGATGTTTTCTAAAAAAAAAATTTTTCGATCCCTTTTTTCGGGGTTGGTTGTAGCACATATTTTGAGTACCACCAGGTTGGGTAGCAAGTCCACCAGGAGGTAAATTGGTCAGATGACCGTGACAGCCAAAACCTGCCACGAACGTCAGCTTGAAAATGAATTCATCACAGTTGGGGGCCTTTCATTATGAGCGGAGCGGATGACGATGGGCCATTTTCAACGAAACAGATTTCAATACAAGTAATTTTAAATTGAGTTCATTCGATTACCATTACATTGTTCAGGTCGGTTTTGTGACTCCTGCACAGGAACCTGCACACACAATAATGTTATCCGGATGGTGTCGAAAATTCCAGTAAACAACGCATACCCCAACCCCCCGGAAGTATTTCAGAAATGAAACTCCAGACAGCAAATCGACCGAGCTGTGGCACTGTTTTGTTTATCTCTTCCGATGAAATCACTTTCATATCCAACTGGTGACGGAGTCCTTGGATGCCGGGAAAGACAGAAAAATATGCGCTTTTTACTTGATTGCAGCTTTCAAGGCTTCAGAAGTGTCGCTCCAGGGGGAGAGGGGGAACGAATGAGTGAAAGCACAGTCAGATAAACCTGGCATTATGCAAAAACACTCGACAAACGAGCAGTTTATTATTCTGAAAATGGCGTCACACGAAAGCAGTGGAACAACCTCTTCGAGTTATTTTTAAACTATTTTAAAGCAGCGATCACTTTCACAATCCTGTGGCCTCCTTTGCGGGAAAAAAACACCCCACAACAGGTGGGAAACCTTTCTGTGTGAGAAAATTTAATGCTCCTTGTAAATCCGTTATGCGTCGGGGGATGCAATGGATACTGCTTCCTAGTTTACAGGGGATGGAATTTTACCGAGAACATTCATCTACATACCGACAATGTCCAGTATGTCATCCTTGCGGGAATGAGTCCATGTTCATGAATTGAGGCGAATTATCCCACTTGAGTTCATATTCACTGGGAGTAACAGAAGAGTTTTAATTACATCCTTAGAAAGGAGTTTTGAATTGGCATTTTCTGCGATTCAACAAGCAGACATTTCTGGCGCCGACGTTAAATAGAAAAAAAATAATTAATTTTTTTCAAAGTATTTGAAAACCCTAAGGACTAGACAAAATTTCGGTGCTGACACTCAAAAATTTGCAGACACTTTCGTAAAATTGAAGCTTCATAAATAATTTGTGCAATTAAAATGTAGTGCCAATGCTTTTAAGTTACAAGCAGAGCATTTTATGGAAATCAACTGGACCTGGGAAATTTACTGCCAGTAGTACCATAAATTTGTATTTTGGGAAATGCAAAATTAGATATTTTTTAGGTATGTATTTAATGTATATCTCATTAATTCGTTTTTTAAGTTCATATGAAAATTCTTCATAAAATCTGATAAAATCAAAATATTATAGTATTAATTTGTGTGGAGTTCAATTTATTTTTATCGAAAATATAACAGAACCATTGTAAAACAGTAATCAACTATAAATTATATTCATTGGTTGTACACTGTACAGTTGTTATGTTTTGGTATTAAAGTTTATGAAAACATTTTGAATAATACACGAAAGCTCTTTAAAGATTTCACTTCCATTGTTGTGCGAATTTAAATCCACATCCTTATTAAGAATGTACACGATGTTCGTCCTTAGATTTTGCCATCACATTACGACATGAGATGTTCTTTTGTTGAATGCTATTCAGAATGTTGAAGCACAGCAATGTATAGAGTACAGTTACAGACATTATTAAGGCTTTAAATGAAGATAACTGTATAATAGGGACTAAGTAATTAATGCAAATGTAGTCAGATTTCATCATTCGATGTATTGTTTAAAACACTGAAATGAAAATATTTAAGTTAACTTTAAGGTAGATAATAAAGGATATAGCTATTCCTGTTCGTACTCGTTATTTACATATTTGTTAACAATTTGTCTGCTGCAGCGAGGCATAACTCCTTTTCAGACAGACTATAATTGGCAATCAACCTGTTCAGCCAACCAAATAAAGTTCCTTTAAAGAAAATTGTTTCTGCTTTCTAGATCGACTATGAACAATATGTATTCACAATATTCTTGAATTCTTACAATAAAATCAGGTATCTTCGTTTGTTTCTGTATTCTAAGAACGGCTTTTATCAAAGCGTGTTAATAGAAGAAGTAATAAGATACTCTAATTCGCTGTAATTGAATAAACACTTCCTCGGTGGGCACCAATGATTTATAACTTGAGTCTGTTTTTGCAATTAATCACTTCCTAAATACTCTGTGCAATATCCAACAACATCCCTTGTTATCCCGCCCACTTTTTCTGTATTCACTCTTCTATCAATGGAGAAATCGAAAGAATTTCGAGTATGCTAAGAAAATCCGAACTCGGTAATTAGCGTCCATTAAATAATTTAACAGAGCTTGAAGATTACTTTTCATTTAAGCTGCTTTTCTCTGACCTCAAAATGGTCCGGTGTGAAATATTGCCGACATTAAATCTTCTTTTATTATTCTTAAAAAGGACGTTAGGAACACAATAATTATGAATTTCTTTCAAATCACTCCCCGTGAACTGAAGCAACAAAAGAATAGAAAGAAGCAAAAGCATATCCATTGGTTCGAAATTAAATATTTATGAGATCAGAACTGGAATTAACAATGCGTTGCAAAACGAAGATTATCCGACACGATTACACTAAGTGCCGCGTTAGAGCGCAAGCGTTTTGAATAATACCTTACATATGGAGGAATATCTTAAAAAGTCCAATTTTATCTGGTAAAAATACTTTTACAACTGCTAATTTATTGGGGATGTAAAATGGAGCGATTAAAAGAGACAAAGTTTGTCGGATTCGTTTAGTACCCCTTCCACACAAGTTACATTTAATTATAACTGAATCGCACAAGTTTTCACACCCAAATTACTTTCTAACAAAGCTCGTCACTTTTCGAGTGTAGCCGTCATTAATTATGCAGCATAATGGGAACACGCATATCTCGCTGAAGTGCCTTACATAGTTACATAGAGCACACTCATGCAAAAACATTTGCGTTCTGTACATTTTAATGAGATTTTAGATTTTAATATTCTATTCTAATGCTTTTCAGTGGCTTGATATATTTTGTTGTAATGGCTGATCTTTTTTAAAGCATTGTAAGCATTATTCTTTGCAGCTTACCTACAATATATATAAGTAAAATTGTTACTGTTCTGTTATTATTTTTAATGCTTTACTAATTGGATTATTCTCAAATTTTGATAGCCATTACATTCAACAATTTGAATTTCTCAGAAGCAAGAAATCGATAGTAAAAGAGAATTGTTTTTTTTTTTTCAATTTTAAATTGAAATCATATATTTTCATCATCGTTGAAATTAGAAATCAGAAAAATAATTCACAGAAATATGCCCATGAAAAATTTAAGATGTTTTTGTTTGAATAATCGAAAATATTGATATTATGCAAATTACGCTTCAGTCCAAATCTTTGAAATCCTTTAAATAAGAGTTATAAAATATTTTATAAATAAATTATTATTTTATTTTTACCACAGCCATATTCCTTCTGAATCCATCACTCGGGTATCATTACTGGGGTCTCTAATTTTGTGAATTTTTAAACATTTTTACATAGTTTAAAACAACATGTACTTGCCGACAAGAATATCGCTTTCACTGTATTAAATTCCATTGCAATTATACACTTTTTTCAAAAAAAAGTTAGTAATAATTTATAATTGAACGAAAAATGTTCCGCCCCGGGCTCCCTTGGCCTTGCTACGCCACTTCGAATCCACAAAACATTTACAAATGAATATATTTCAAGTTGCTTGTGATTAAGTGTCAAGTTCTGGCAGAGAAAATTGTTAAAAATCCTGAAAAGAAAAAAATCGATTTCCAGCTCAGTTCTTTTGATTAGTATTTTATGTACCTACTCCAAAAGCAAGGAACAGGATAAAAAACCGCGCGGTAATGACTAGGAACAAATGCTCATGGAAATCAGCTGGGCGATTAAGCACAAGTGTCTGCTGGAAATAGAAAATATTTACGACTGCTCGGTCCCTTAATCTTAAAACGAGGAAAATTTATTGACATCAGCGGGTGAGTGCCACGTCAGCAAATACCGACGGGCACTACCCTTTTGCCAGCAAACACCGGCCCCGGGCCCTTGCCAGAGGAGTTAACATATTGGAACAAACTTTTTATGAAGTCATCCATCTTCAATTGAGTTCAAAGTCGAAAGGAGCCTTGTGGGGAAAATTCAATATCAGATTTCCAATACGTGAACGGATTCTTGACTATATTTGCGTGTTCTTCGTTCAAGGATATTTATGTGCAAAGTTGATGGTCTTGTAGGTAACACAGACTTTTACATCTTACCGTTAGGACGATTAAAAATGACTCTTCTTCAAAACGATATTTCCTTTGAGCGAAAATCAAATGGGGCATGTTACCAAGTCAAGGATATAGGCTTTTCCATCACACTGATAAAAGAGTATTAACCTCCATGGCGGTTGACTCCCACCTCCTGAAGGACCACAGCAGCAAGATCAGCTTTCTGTCGGGCACCCTCATATCGGTCGCCATTTAGTGGTATCTGCAAAGGACGAAACGACTTGGATACACAAAGGGTACCCAAATTCTCAGTGGCTATGTCGTGCACCGTAAGCAAGGATTGCTCAACAGCTTCCTGGAAATAAACAAATGAGTTTTCTTTAATGTTAACTGAATCAATGAGTAATTGTATTAATACTTGGCTACACAGCAGGAAATGGACGGGAAATTGCAATAGTAACAAGAATCAGGAAATAGATAAATTCACACTCCATAAACATTTTCATGTACATCCTGGAACATTTTATATAGCTGCATACATTTGGTCCTCACGGGAAATTCACGTTTCATTCCCGGATGTCGTTTTATCAGGACATGAGGCAATTTATTTTTATGTAATGCTTAATGAGCTCTACAAGCACTACAACTAAAATTAATTTAACTTTACATAAGTATTTATGAATGTGAAATTATGACAAAGTGCATACAATTTTCATTATTATGCAAAAGTTGCACTTGCCACTGACAATATTGATTTTTCAATCGATAGAAAAGTGCTTAATATTGCATTTGCATGACAAAAATTATCAGTTCCAAAATCTAAAAAAAATATAATTTCGTTGAAGTGAAAATTGTTTGCAAGTAAAGAAGTACGTTAAATCAACAATTTCCGTTAGTGAAAATTTAATCAAAACTCAGCAAACCTCACCCAACAAATTAAAATTAAATTTAATTGAGCGTTTCCAATTCAAGGAGCATAGCAAAAATTTCCGCAAAATGACGGTGGAAAGATGGCGAAAGTAATTGAATCGGTTGCTCTGTGTAAAATTTCCGAAACAATACATTTGCTGCTTCTGCTTATGCTGCTTTCGACAATGAGAAAAGTTTAAATTTATTCTTCCTCCGCAGGTACGTTTCCTTGAAGACTAGTCAGCGATTATAGCAGATATCCTTTCTGAGTAGTTGCATGAGAAGAGTCTTTCACGTGCGGCAAACTTCATTCTGGGTTATCTAAAAGTAATCGAAGGCAATTTTTCTAAAAGTTTCGACAACTTTTTTCTCCTTTTTAGACAATTTTGATAAGATGATTAATGGTACACTAACAAGGCAATCTTGGGCACTGAGATTTTTTCTTCTCCTTGGTAAGGAAGAAGAGGGTGTAAAAGGGAACGGCACTTTGATCTCTTGATGCATAATGTCACAAAAACCTTTCGTTATTTTATGGAGAAAGCTTAAGTAAGAATATGTGCTTTCATCCCTGAAGACATATTCATAAAGTATACATGCATTTCTTCATTTGGAGGTCGCACGCATTTGATATTCAAAGCAGTATCTGTGAACTCATGTTCCAGATATGAAATAATAATGTACGAGTACAAGAAAGAGAATTATTAGTAACAATTGTTGTGAAATGTGATATAAGATCATATTTCTCAGAATTGCCGTATCTCGACTCGGGCGTGGCTTGTTGAATTTCAGATATTCGCAGTCATAAAAATAGCATCCCAAAAAGAATTTCTAGAATTTCAGTTTATTTGCTTTAAGAAAAAAACCCCTTTTTCGGATTTTCTTAAAGTATATTTTCTTCAGTGCCATTTGAAGGACTCTGGAAAAATGCAATTGCACTGTATCATTCCACATCAAATCATCCAGAAAAAGTGCGATTTGTCAGCCACCACCTCCGATTTTGATGAAACTTTGTAATTTTTGTCTATATACATAGACATGAAGAAATACCAATTTTTTATTATAGTACATATATTGTATATTACTGTATTGTTTAAATTTTCTTTATAATTCGAAGCCATCTGCTTCCTCACCCACCCACTTTGCCCAACCTCCTTACAAAAAAAAAAAATAATAACGGTAAAAGTAAACTAACAGAACGTACGTATATACTTAAGTAGTATATTTATAGCAATTTATGCATAGTATTTGCATATATATACAAAATTTAAGGAAAAAAAATCATTATAATTGCATTTATGAAGAAAATCCAAGTTTTTTCATAAAGATAATGTATCTTGCATGGCAACACTAAGAAGGTGTTGCCCGATTTTGCTCATTTTCAAAACTGACCTTGCAATTGTAACGAAGTATTATTGTACTAAATTTCAATCATGTAGCTATAAGCGTTCTCGAGTTATCGTCTGGCGGACAGACAACAGACAGACAAGAGTCAACAGACAGCTATAGTATATAAAGCAGGCAAATACGCAAAACTTTTATTACTCGACCTGATAGCAAATTTTGTGTAGATCAGTTTAAAAAAAAATTTGACGAAATTCCTGCAGTGCCTTTTAGAGATATAGACTTATTTGTAAAACATGTTTTGGTGCAAAAAAAGCTCTTAAAATATTATTAAAAATATTTTTGTAAGCTAAACAAGTGAACATGTAGTACTTACTTATTTTTTTCTGAAATCACCACAGTCTACTTTATAATAATAAATTTTTTCATAGCGCTATCCTCAAAAATGGCCAAGATACGATTTTTTTTCATGAACTATACACGTTTACCAGAAGGTCTCGGAAATTTCAAAAATGTCGAATTTGCTTGAACATTAAAAGTGGCTATAAAAAAAAAAACTAATGGAGATAAAAAAAAAAATTGGTATTTCTTCATGTTTATGTATATAGACAAAAATTACAAAGTTTCATCAAAATCGGAGGTGGTGGGTGACATGGCCTGGATGAAGTGATGTGGAATGACCGACCCACTACTTAGATGCTTATCTATATGAAGAGTGAGACTATAGAACGAAAATTGCGGGGTACGTAATCACATTTTCCGAGGTCTAAATCTCTTCTACCTCATGTTTCTATGGAAAACGTGTTACACCCTTAGCTACCGTAAATAAAATTCGATTAAATTCCACCATTGAATAAACTCCCTGAGAAATTGCTCGAAATTCTTTAAGTGGAAGTTCAGCTTCCGATGTGGGATGCGAATTCGAATGGCTCTCCGTTTCTCCATCAGTCACCATAGAACAAAGACGGTTCGAACATTTTAAATATGGCGGGGTAGTGGTGACTAGGAAAGCGGATATCAGGAAAAATAGTAATCGCACAGTGATGTCGATGCGACGGGCTTGAGAGAATTTGTTTCAAGAACGTATCTTCGGTTGGCGCAGAAATCGCTAGGTACTTTGCTCCTTTGAGAAGGATTGCCGCATTACGAAAAATCAATACCCTTTAACTTGCGACTCAAGAATGACAAGGAACCTTTAGATTTTAAGGAGAAAAATAAGAAAAAGAATCATTAAATTTCCACCGAAATTTAAAGAGAGCCAACGAAATTACGATCTAGAAAAAAATAAAGTCGGTATGTGCTTGTTGCGCTTGTATTGGTTTTCCCCGCTCATTGAAAGTCGAAGACAAATCGGCGAGCAATTTTTCACTTGAGAGTCTTATTACCTTCCAATCTATTTCAAAATTGAAGAGTAATTAATTTCGTGGTTCAGTGAACATCGACGAGACCAATAACCAATAAAGGATTAAATCTTTATGAACTGTTGCGTGTTTTATTTTCATCCCATCCTATTGAAACAATTCCATAATAGCTGAAAAAGTTTATAACACATGTTAAATGAGAGCGCAATACATTGTTATTTGTTAGTAGCAGTAACCAGGAATTTGAATTAAAATACTGTAATTCATTGACCTGTTGCTCTGCAAATGAACATTTATACGCATTTAATATTGAGTAATTTTATTATAATTGACTAACAAAATTTTCCAAACGAAAAATCACTGGTGATGAAATATAAAGATTCCAATTTTATGACCACCATCATCGCAAGGTGAATCCATCCTTTCCCTTATATGATAGAAGCATCTCTGAAGGTGCTCCATGCCAGACGAGAGCTGAAACCATGTGTTTTTAAAATGAGCAGGATTTTATGGGCTTACGGTAATAGTAATTTGTTGGTGTTGGTGGAAGTGTTTTATGTGATAAAACAAAATGAACTTAAATTAAATCCTTGCAATACCAACAGCCATGGGTGTATGCGTGTAGGTAATTCTGCACTATACATCAATGAACTACAAAACAATGGCATTAATTAAAGTCAGTGTTTAATTTTTAGTAAGGCTCTGGCTTAAATTGTTGCAATAAAGTTTTCAATGCAATAAAATGAATCTTCGGTTTTGTGTGATTTTATAGGAAATATTTTCATGGTTTCCATAAAAATTTCAGCAAACTTTTCAGAGAAAAATAATGACAAATAATATTAAACTTTTATTTCAATTTCGATTACTAAGAACCAAAAAAAATTAATATACTGCATGTGACAACGATGTTCTACGAAATCTATTTCGATGCATTTCTTTAAAACTATAAAATAAAACCAATTTCAAATTATTTGCAATCGAAATATTTTGTTACTTTGTTAGTCAATTCGATCGAATCGGAATACGATTGTAAATAAATTAAATCAATGTTTATGAGCTGAGCTCGAACCTCGTAAAATTGAAAACCTGAAAAGATTTACACATCCTTGGTTCACTGATTTCCTTGTTCGCCGTCCTTGAAAATAAAATTCCATTCCATTGATTAAACTTAATGGCACAAGGAAAAAGACATCTTAACAGTTGCAGAAGTCGAGGGAGTAAAACAAAAATTGGAGAAGCCCCAACTGGCACTGTTGTAACGAATCCTGTCATTGTGTGAGCAGAGATGTCGGCAAACAACTTTCGGATATGACGGATGAGCGCGGAAACGATGTCCTAATGTGCTCTTGGCAAGTACAGCAGATGTGGACGAATATTCGAACATTGCACCAATTTCACTTGCTCACTTGGCACTGAAAATCTTCCCTCCAGTTTTGAGAACTCCGTACGGGGAGTTCAAATTCGCTGGGCGGAAATAATTTCTGACTCGGCATCAGCAAAGTGCAATAAATTTTCGACTGCTCCCAGAACGAGAATCGTCTTTGGATCCTCTTCCGAACGATATCGAGTCCGCAATCGGAGAAGTTTCGGCATTTTTTCTGGGGACTTGCGATTTTATCTCTGGCGTTATGAGTTTGGACGAAAGCAAGAATCTGTTCAGCCCAATCAGTGGCTCCCAAAACACCAAATCCACGGTGGAACGGCAATAAGGATCAAAAGGGAAATGGCTGGTTGGAAAAAGATATGAGTTCGGAAAATCTGTCAAATAGGGAAATAAAAATGAATGTTGTCATCATTACAATTTGGAAATAGAAAACCTGTTCATGGGCATCGAATAAAGAAAATCTAGAAATTCGTTTGAATTTGTGACACTGTCACATCGGTTACAATCTGAGTGTATGAAGAATGAAGAAGGGATTAATTAAATGAAACCCTTTTTACAAACCACTGATTATTTCGAAGCCATCCTGATGAAACAGATGAAGCCAAGCAAAGTTGATGATTTAGCAAATTGCTTTATTACAACAAAATTTTCCGGTCATCAGTCTGGGACGGTAAACATATTAAACAATAAATATTTTCCATTAAAAGGAGTTATCTAATAAAGCAGAAAATAATGTTCATTGAATAAAAAGTTTTGAATATGAATTGTGGTCCTGCTTTCTAAATTTTAATATTTTTACAAATAAGCAAGAACGTGTTTTTTTGTTCCAACGTAAGACGAAAACGTCTGAAAGTCCTTTTTTTTTTAGCAGTAATATCAACGAATTCGTATTTCATTAGGCCTGGTAAAGATTAATTAAAGCTATCAGTTGACCTACATATATGGAAAACGTAACAAGGAAATCCTTCTCTTGTTAAATCAAAGCCTAATTCGGATTATTTGAATACCATTGACACGGATGTGTTGTATTAGAGTGAATGGTGTTTCCTCAGTGGAGGTGAGTGGCCGAGGTTGCTCATTCGAAAGGACATCAAATGTCCACGTATGTAACAAGGATATGGAGACCTCTGTAGGTATTCGGTGAAATAACGAAACATAAAATTCCAACTACCAACCACAATTCGCCTAGAGACACATCCCGAACTGACGGACAGGTCGAAAGAGCCTCCGGGAATGGCTGAAATTTGATTTAGGAAATCTCTTGCCATCACCAGATTGGGAAGGTTGTAATTGTGGTTACATGTGGTTACATGTTGCTTTTATCCTTGGCAGATGTTACATCACTCGGACCCGGTTCATTTAACAAAACGCCCCACCTGGGTCTTTCATGGCGCAATTCTAGGACATTCTAGAGGGACGTAAAAGCAATTCAGTTTATGAATTTACTTACCTTAGTTACGATATTTCCATCACCGATTTTCACGTAACTCCTCGCTGCTCCGACATTTTGCGTTCTAGCAGATAGCAGCAATGCAATTGCCGGGAGAATTGCGAGTTTTGCGAAGGCGGAACCCTGCCAACACCACAATCTCACGGAAACCGATTTCATAGCTAATATTCGTTGACATAACCTGCAATAGAAGTAATTTCGTAGTATGCAATGTTTGATTTCAAAAAGCACAATAACAACAAAATAATCAGATTAGCAGAAAAGCATTAATACAATCAATTTTAACAATAGAATTTTTGTTGAGTTTATACGTTTCAGTCGATTGTATTGGTTGCTTTTGTTAAAAGCCATGCTATGCAGAAATCAGTACAAAATTCCGAAGTGGGTGGGGGGTGTAGACTGTAGGCCGTAGGGGTTATGATAGAAAATAGGGCAGCTGGACGACGAAAATAACTTCAACGGAAATTAAAAGAAATCATATAACAAATGAGTAAGGACGCAAGAACGAGAAGGAGAGGACAATTTTTTTCTATATACATAGATACTACATCTTAGAAAACTTTAGTTAACTTATAAGTGATTCGAGATGGCGGATGCACATTGTTATACACTAACAAGGAAATAGTCTTTGAATTACTCTTATTTTGCCAAAAGACATATACTTAAATATCATAGTCCTCCAAAAAGCTTATAAGTACTTATATCATTCGGCCTAGGAAATTAACATTGTACAGTGAATTACTCTATTCGCCAGAGACCCCGAAACCTGAATGTTCACAGATTGATCTTAAATTTTCAGTACGTACACAAGATTGCTCACCAACCAAATATATGGCGATGCTTTCCACCTCTTGTAAGCATGTTTTTGTTTTACTTTTCAAATTACAGTGAAACTGTGCAATGTTTCCCCCAGTCCCTTTGCGGATGACAGTACATATAGTATAAAGAAATCCCAACTTTGTGGATCTAGGTACCTATGTATATAAAATATGGCTGGCGAATTTATGGCAACGTGTACGTACTTGATTTCTTGAATTTTATTTTGTGCTTGGAACAACAATGTTTTAGAGAATCACGTGGACCAATCCCAATGTGCACAAAACGAAATGCACGTGTTTATAATATCCAGGAACCAAATTCCATTATATCCATTTCCAGAAAGCGTGATATGAATTTCAGTTGATACAGCTGACAACTGCATCTTCGTCCTTTTTTCTGGATTCAACAAAATATTTTCACAATCAGATAGGAACAAAAAATGTTGTTCCTGTTTCTGTTTAGATATTAAACTAAAATCATCAGGACGAACGTTGACGTTCGAAATTTCCCAAGCAAGAAGAACTTTTTCAATAAAGTTGACCAAATCGTTGAACATTTTAATATCTAATTTACATTTCCTCCTTTTTCTGAGATCAATCTGAAGTTTGTGTTGATCTGGTATTAAATTTGTTTTCTGCTAAGGGATGCCGATAATGTTGCTATTACGTAAGCTTTTTGCATAATTTCCTGAGGTAAGTTGTCTCTATAGATAGAGAAATTCATTTCGAATTAATAAGCGGACTTATTAAAAGGTCTTGAGATGGGTCAGAAAATATCAAAGAATACAAGCAAAATTTTCAGCACCTATATAAGAATAAAATTGAAGAGTTTTCAAAACTTTTTGTAGGTCCTTCAGCAAATAAATTAGCACAAATCTTGACCCATGATTATTTTTTGTTGAAAACTAACAAATGAAAAGGTAAAATTTCAGTGAAGACCATGCATGGACTTTGTTATTAACAAAACTTTTGTCTGGTAGGTACAACATCTGACCCTGATTTTATCATTGTTGCTTGCTCTTAACGTTAAATGTAATTTAGTATACATGCATTTGTTTTTGTTATTTGAGAACAGAATATATTAAAACTTCTTAAAACAACATCAAATTTAAGGATTTCCTGGAAGCCTTTCAGACCAAAATCTCTTCAACCGAAAGTAACAAGTGCTGGTGTGAATGTAATTGAAAGCTTAAATGCCGTTCCATGAATTAGGATGTTGCCAGCAAATCCCATTAGGCAGCTCCACAATTTCTCACAAAACGAAGGCAATTTCACACGAACAAAGGTTTTTCATAACCGAAAGGGTTTAAGGACTTTCGAAGATAAAGCGCATAGCTTTTAATTTGATTATTACATAATCTAATTTTGCACGCTTCAATCTTGTAAATCTCCCTTAAAAGCTTCGTCGGTTGCATAGAAAGCGCAATATCCTATTCGAAGGAACTCAATTATGAATAAAGGAATATCGAATTTTGAAAATTTCATTGTCATAAATGTAATATTGCAAGATTCTATCACTTAATTTGCATTTATATTTTCCGTTATACCCAAAATACTCATTGTTATCGCATTCTACAGAAAAGAAAGGTTTTTGTAAAATCTTTAAAATTAATAAAATTAAACATTAATTTAAAAAAACGGGCAATACTTTAAGAATTCTTGGATCTAATTATCTTGAAACCTTGGAGCAGAGTTCAAAGTTTAGTAACAGCAGTAAAAACATCACAAGGTCAAGTAATTTTCGATAGAATTATAACAAATTTTGAAAGTACGCCGCTAATTTAAATAATGAAATTGGAATTGAATTTACAGAATGATTTCACCCTCCATGACCCACTTAGGGTGGCAGAGCAGCTTCAATTTGTTGTTGGAATGGTTCACTTGCCGAAATAAAGCCCAGATGAATTTTTGCATGAATGAACGAGACAATTTTCATTGCCATCGAAACTGACTGCAGTCATTCACTTGGAAAGTTAAACGGCTGTGAAAAGCACTCAGAGTCAGGTGATCACAAACCCCTCGACGAAACACTCCCAAACATCGACTAATGCAAAAAAGGTTCCCAGTTCCTGGAATACATCACCGTACGTAATCGTTATGGTTGCAAATGGATTGAACACAATTGCATTTGAAGCGCAGGAAAACCATTTTATGCTAAATAAATTTTGCAACAATTCCACTGAAATTCCAAAAATTCGCCCGAAATTCATTTCTGCTTTATTTGGGAACTGTACATTTGACCTCGCAATAATTTAATGAATTAGGCTAATTAGTAATCATCTGGAAGTGATCAGTGTCACTATTGAACAAACAGAATTGATTGAGTGTAATTTATTTATTCAACTGCGTTTTGTGGCAAGGGTTCCGCGATAAATAGATAACCTTTCGCACATGTTGATCTTTTGAGTTTAAAATTAATTTGTATTGTAAATAATTATTGTGACTAATCTCTATAATTGTGATACTTAAATTATTTAAATTGATTGTGTAAGAAATGGAATGAAACAGTTCCTAGAACACAAGAGCAAAATATTCTTTAGCTAGAGAGGATAACGTTATCATTCCACTTCCGTGTTTAGAAATTTCCGGCGTATTTCTATTAAGATACTCACTGCTCCCACAGGATGTACCACGCCCAATTTGACCTACTTGCAATACAACAGACCTGCACGGGTTCTCCAAAAGTGAAATGTCCCACTTAAGAACAGAAGTACAGAAATGTCGAAGATAACTCGGATGAATCTGTCTTTCATCCAAGTTGCTTTGATTACATTAAATTGACAGCGAGGTTAAAGTCCATGTGTAAACCTGTGATTATTCGTTCCGTTCCTGTAATTGTGCGAAGATACACAATCATTCCCAGGAATACATTCGTTCAGTACAAATAAGCCACGCATCCTGGTGACAGGTACAATTGTACGACAGCACCTTCTTCCTGTATACTCAGCATGGCCAGGAGAGCGATTATATGATAGAAATTGGATAGCCAGAGGGTAAGCGAAACATCCTGAATGAATTGAAAGGAAAATCATCTTCTGGATGTTTGAATCCAGAGGGAGAGCTTAGGTTAAATGGGGTCATTTCCCGACATCCTGGACTATCAGCGAATGGATTTTGCTTTTCACTTTGATGAAAAACTCGTGATCCACTTGCTTTGAAACCTACAAATATGACCTGAAAACCGATAATTGTCCCGAATGTAGTTCACATGTGACCAAACCCTTGCTTTGATATTTATTTCCGCAAAATCGCTAAACGGGAATATACTACGTGACCCAGTCAATGAACTCTTTCAATTTGACAAAGTACACTTGAGTATGTAAATATATTTGAATGTTGAAGAATTTTTATGAGGGGTTAAATGTTGAAAATATTGTAAATATTTTTTTTTGTTACTGTCAAGCACATCTCAAAAATGATTTTCATCAAAACTTTATGAAAAATTTTGTTGAATATGGAATCCTATTTTGATTGCTATGTAGGTGCAAAAAAATATGTCCCAGTTTAGGTTTATGAAAATGGTTCCATATCGAAGTTGAAGATCTCTTCAAGAAGTTAAAATGTATTTTTTATATAGGTTATGGAAATATATTTTTGTACGAATTCAAAAAAAAGTGAAAAACATATTAGAACCTTTTACATTGGAATTTTTAATGTATGATAAAAATCGCCTCATTTGAGAGGATCACATTCATGATGTACAATTGTATATATTCAATATAGGGTGTTTGGATGGGGGTTGCAGATATTTTGAGCACGGACAGGGGGGCCAGGCACTCTGAATATTTTGAACCACCTTAGTATCTAATATGTATATATTGTATTATGTTATAATCCAAAGTCGCGCAGTTTTTTTTTATTTTGTCTTTAAGTTTTATTTTGTACCTTATAAGCTCAGATTGTAACGTTATGTTTCGGTGGACTGTTTCATAGCGTAACAAAAAACACAAATAACTCCGATAATATGCATTATAAGCTGTTAATAAGCGAAATCTGAATTTTGCGAATATCTCAAAACCATGCGACTTTGGATCATAACATATATGTATGGTTAAAAATCCATGCGCAAATATCTGAAACCCGCCTTTAAACACCCTATATTGTATATATATTTTTGTGAAAAAGGCTTTTACAGTTTTCATTCTTTCAAAAGCTTCAATGTAAAACCTGTACAGATCTTGTACATTAATATACCGTTAATCGATTTAAGAATTTCAATCAATTAAAAAGCATCAATCAAATTAAGACAATTACACAAAATTCAAAATTGTCTAAACTCTCTTTTCCTCGAATATTATATAACAATTAAATTTATTTAGGCCTTTTTTCCTCACAAAAATAAATGTAACATTTTCAAAGCACGATGTCAGGAACTTTTACCCAAACCTTGCGTGGCTAATGAATAATTGAGGGTCCTGATTCGCTCTTTAGCGCCAATTACATGTTCCGCTTTGTCAAATAATACTCGATTTTCATTATTGTGGGTCGTGAAAAATTCAGTGTGTAGAAAAGGACGTTAAAATCGGCGTCTTTCTAATAAAAGCACTTAGAAATTAATTCGATTGCGTTCTCCCAACATCAGAGGAGTCTATTTTCGGTCGTTGAATTTACAATGAGGACTAGAAAATGAAATTTGCTCTTGCAACATCCTTCGAGAAAAACCTGCAAGTTTTCACTGAAGTCGTGATTGATTATAGTATTGGGCAAACTAAGTTTTCAGTTAATTTTATTAAACATTACAAATTTTCTCTGGAGAATAGAACAAAAAAATTGTACCAACATATTGCAAAGAAATTACTAATGGATCAAAGAGCAAGAAATTTAATCGCTTCAGTGCTACAAGTTCTGGCTAATATTTGGTTTTGCACAAACTACAAGCTTACAATTTACAAGTTACGATTGGCGAATGAAGTACCTACATCGTGCATGAAGCAAAACGACTTTGCGTTAACTTTCATATTAAAGTATTAATAAGACATAGACTTTATAAGCTTGTCCAAAAAAAAAATCCTCACCTGCTTTACAGAATTCGGTTCACATTACAAATTTTAATCAAACTTTACACTGCATGATGCAAATGTGTTCCCAAGTTGCTTCTAAAATTACCATAATTTTGAATAAACTTCGTCTAATGATTCTCTGCATCGGTTCATGCAAAGTTTCTGCCTACGATAATAACTTCAAAATTCCTAGTCTAGCATCGATATCAACTTTTCTGGGCCGAGGGCTTACTTGACTTAGTCCGAAAGAAACACAATTTTCAAAAGGCAATAACCAGAGCTCGGAACTGGAACTTAAGATGTTTAGGGGATTTAAACAAAACTTATTATTACAAGTGTTTAATTACTGAGGAACGATGTTAAGAGGTGAGAATTGTTGCAAGTTGCAAAAGAGTACTGAACATACTTTTATTTAATTACAAAAACACTTGATTACGTTCCAAAATTATTTATTTAAATATATGACGCGTTTCGCCTTGTCAGGGCATCATCAGATTTGTGACTGGTTATAAAATTTCTACAATACATCGTGGAAGAGTCTAGGTTCAAGAAGAGGACTGTTATAACTGTAATCAATAATATCGTTTACAATATTCTTTCCCTGAAACTTTGCTTGTTTAATTTTTAAATAATAATAATTTAGTATAGAAATAATATAGAATAATTTAGTAAAGAAAAAAGCTCAGTATATTGCCAAAAAAGCAATTTTCCCGATAGAGAAACCGGGTAAAGTTTGGAAAAAGATCCCCTATGTAGAAGAGGCAGGAAAAGAAATTAAAACCATATTTAAAAAATACAATTTAGAACC
Source organism: Leptogaster cylindrica (assembly GCA_963082835.1). Lineage (NCBI taxonomy): Eukaryota > Metazoa > Arthropoda > Insecta > Diptera > Asilidae > Leptogaster > Leptogaster cylindrica. The sequence continues at coordinate 18,578,860 of OY720105.1, read as the reverse complement.
TGCATTCTTTAATAAAAAATCTCTAAGAAATATTTTAACTAATAACAAATTGGAAAAAAAGGAGAATAATTTAGAAAAGAGTGGGGTATATGAAACTAGTTGTGGGGAATGGCTCTGGGATCTACATAGGAAAAACAAAAATATCGGTTAAAAAGCGTCTTAAAGAACATATAGCAGGAGCAAGAAGGGCTGTACCACAGTCGGCTATTTCAACACACTTAAAAGAGACAGGACACACAGTTTCAGAAGACAACGTTAGAATAATGCATGGACTGGAGGGAGGTAGGGTAATGGATAGGTTGGAAAATTTAAAAATTAAACAAGCAAAGTTTCAGGGAAACAATATTCCGAATTGAAATTACATTATTTTTAGTATTTACTACTTAGTGTTGCATATAAAAATTACCGTTTGTAATTACATTCTTTGTTTTTCTTGTGTCTGCATATTTTGTAGCGCACAAGCCTTGACTGAAAAAAAAAATTACTCCAAAAAACTAACCAACTATAATATTATTGTAACTTGACCTATGGGAAACGGTTCGATACCTACGACATATAATATGCAAAAATATTGTTGGAACCGATGAAACCCACCCCACTCGAAATTCGTAAAAATTTGTAACTCTTAGGGGTTTTAACTTTCAGCGACTGTTCTTGCACCTTTGCATAACTGCTCAATGTGGACTACCTCCTCCCCCAACCCACCCATGACTGAAAATAACTACTACCAATCGCGACGAAGGTAGGTATATCACATAGAACCGGTACCCGTAGGTCGGGTTACTATAATAGTTGGTTAGTTTTTGTCAATCAAGGATGGTTTTGGGGAACTGAATTATGATAGTGCTTGCTAGCTCTCATTGAGATTTAAAATCCCTTCTAGAAGTTAAAAAAGTAGGGATAGCCTTTCTCTTTCAATCCCCATTTTCCACTCTTTGAGAGCGAAATTTTCAAAAATCCTATGTGATTGTAGTGTTTTTTATTTCTAACCAAAAGGCCAAATACTAATTTTTAATTCTTCTATATTAACTTCGCGAAAACTTGCTTGTTTGTTTATTTGTGGACTTGTGCCGTTTTAAGGAAAACCTTTCGACGACTAATTAACACACTTTCCGTCATCGAATCGAGCTAAAACATTATAAATAGGCTGGTAGTCGATGACAACGCATTCTATCAAATTTGTATCCCGTTACCACAGAAGAAACAGATAAAATCTTTAATAATAATGCAAGAATGACAGCATTCTGCACTGTGTAGTGTGTATAAAAAAAAAAAATTATCATAAAATGAAGTCATCTTTTCTTTTTCTTATTTAAATTAATTTTAATTGTCACAATTTTGAAAATACTATGTAGGTACAAATAGATGAATTATTATAGTAAAAAACATTGCTCTTACAGATTGTAATTTTTTATGAATTGTTCTATTTCAGAAATATCGGATTTTCATACAAACTTTCATTCCAATTTTACTCCCTTAGGAATGGAATTTCGAAAAACCCCGCCTTATTCCTATTCTACAATACATCATAAAGGGAACTTCTGTGTAAAATTTCAGCTTTCTAGAATAGTTTCAAGGGTTTCGGCTAGGCGTTCATGAGGCTGTCACTCAGGACAAATAACGTTTCATTTTCATAAGGATAAATAAATGTCAATTGTGCAAATGAAAATCTCAACTTTAAAATTAATTTGCATGACGAAATCCTTTCCACATGAAAATTCACGAAGAAATAACATAATCCTATATGGTGGATTAACGGAAGGATATTCGACGTTCCATTGTGCTCTCAAACATTGTTCTGTTTAATAATGAAAGTTTGAACAATAAAGATCAGAATTACGAGGATACGTGGACGCTCCAGCGACCTGGAACATGTTTAATTCCTGGATTTGTGGTATTTTCAAATTAACCATTTTCAGCAATTTATTGAGGAGGGGCGAAAATAGACGACCTTATTGGGGATTTATTAGAGCACACAACCGCAAACATCTAGAGATATTAAGTTGCATATTCTAAAGGGGAGGCAAACGAAACATATTGACTTCGAGGGACTTCGTTGCGATTGGCAGAAAACAAATTGCAATACTTGTTCAGGCGGATTTAGGATACAAGGATTAAATTTGCAACTATAGTACTTTGAGTGCATACAAATTAAAACAAAAGAGCCGTTAGATTACCAATTTGGATAAAATTTTGAAATTTGCTCGTTGTGCATTAATTTCATTAATAATTTAATCTCTGTGACAAAAGGCTCAAAGGTTTTTGATTGGATTGCTAAACATTAAAGAAAATGATTTTCGCAGAAATCATACAGAATCATTAAATAGTGCAGACGATTGATAAATGGCAATGTTCCCGTTTGCCTAACTCACTGATAATATAACGAGGCTATTAACTCCTTCTTCATTCAATGTTAAGCATTAACTCAAAGCCTTCGAAGCAACAGAAGTGATTAAGTCCTTACGCACTTTGGAGCCATCCCAACTGATATAAATACCGTTTGTCCTAATTAATCTGCAGATAAATTCCTTGGGTTAAACAAAAATCGACTACTATTGAGTCCACTTTTTTGCAATAAATTCCGTTGCCACCCGAACGAAACAAATTCCCTACATTTATCTTAATGTATCCTTTTTTCTTCAAAAAACCGGAAAATGAAACCCTTTCCACGTAACATCATTAATTTATCCGAATTTTTCGTGAGGCATTTGGAAGCAAAAATGGAAAAGAGCGGAAATAGTCAAAGTGTCAAAAATGTTTACCCTTTTGTCAGCCGAAGATATGTGATAAATTTGGAAATTGCGCTTCACCCGCACTCTTTAAGGTTTTATGATGTTTCTGATAATGGAAAACTGCTCACAGACGCTGTATTGGTTTTTGGAGGATTCTTTGAATTCAAAATGATTTCATGGGCGTCCAATCTCGAGTTACTGTGTTTCAAAGGGCAATAAATGTTTTTCAAAGGATGAACGCAGCCTTACCGAAGAAGATTTTTCCCAACTTCATCACTTTAAATGGACGGAATTGAAAAGCACTTTTGGTATGATGAAAGGAACGAATCACCATTTCCTGTATTCCTGAATTCTTGTTCGAAATTCGATGAACAAATTTCTTTGATTTAATAATACCAATGCCATCAGCCGATGATCATCTTATAATGGTCTTTTTTGAACTTTGAAGAGAAGGTATTATATAATCAAGGACGTTTGTAGATGGTGAACAGTGCAAGAGCTCATCCTGAATTAAAAGAAGTAAATGTTCTTGTTGTGATTTCAATTCGCAGTGAATTCTTTTGTTGTCATCTAATATTGTGATCTAATCAGTTAGCAACAAACGACGCACATGTGTACACGTCGAGTCCTTTTGCAATCCCAATTGCATATAGCCCGGAGAGCAGACGTTTAGCATTTATCGTAAAAGATGCCAGAAGATCTTTCATCAACTTTTTGCTCCAAGTGTCGACCTAAAACGTTGAAAGCCTGAATAAACGTTTTCATTTGAACAACGAAAAGGACAAAAAAATTTTTTTCTCATCAATGTGGTGTGGTAATAGAGGGAGATTCCGAATTGTTTAAGAAATAAGAAGCAATAGTTAATTGAGAGTCCTGATTACGTCCTTAGGGCGTAGATGAATAGTTACTTTTCAAGGATGAAAGCACTTTAGAATGTGTACTTCTTGGGAAAGGAACAGCGTCATTATTAAATCTTTTGTTTGTTGTTTAACAAATCTAACAAGTTTTCTTTCTTGTTAACTTTATTACGAAAATAATTTAGCTTTTTTGAATTTTAATTTAATTAATGAGCATTGTTATGAAACTTTCATGCAAAATAGAATAGCGACATTTTGCAGAAAGCATCGTTTGAATTTTAATGAGAATTTTGAGTTTTATTTGATGTTTTTCAACTTCAATACAACATTGTTCATTCCTGGAAAAAAGACTACATTGAAATAAAATCATTATGTTAACATGACAAACTGAAAAAACATTTCATAATTTATCCTATCTGGGAAAGTATTTTTCGATTTTTGTTAGTACATTTCAATTGCACATGAAAGATATGGTTTCCACGATCTCGAAATTATGGTTTCATTGTTCACAATATTACGCTATAAATTTTCTAAAGAAACCACTAATTAAAGAAAATTAGCAAAGCATTCATGATTCATATACGCAGGAGACGGGTTTCATGCAGAAAATTCAAAATCCGCCATTTCGCTCTAATTTATCACAAAGCGACAATCAAAACGAGAATTTTTAAAACTAATTGAAATTTCCATGAAATTGGAATGCACATATTGAAGCTTTATCCCCCGGTACATGACAATAACGAAGTTGCGGAGATCCTTGCTAATTATCTGAATTAATTGGAATTCACAAGCAGCACGGCATATGAGTCCTTGCGTAGGTAGATGCATTTGTTGACATTATTCAATACGGAAATTAATCTGGCAAATTCAAGTTGGTTAGGCCCCATTCAGTGGGAGTAATTAAGTAACGCAATAAAATTAATCACGATACATCTTAATAAAGGTCGGATTGACAACAATGCGTTGGAATATTTCAGCAAACATTAGAGCAGAGTGTCAGCAATTAGTGTGAAAGGTCCTGTTTGGCACACCTCAATTGAGCTTGCACAGAAATCTCAACAGGAGAGGTTTGGCTGGAGCAGGTGGACGATACTAAACTGTTTAGGACAAGTGGATACGTCTCCTGACCCTTGCTCAACTTTATTATTATCTAATTTCGTTTAGATGTCATGGGCTGGTCAATTGAATCCTAATCAAATGAAAATGGGGGAAAATGTTTTGGTGACTATTTCCGGGATTGTCTAATGGTGTGGATTTACGTTTATAAAAGAGAACTCTTTCTGCAAATTGATATTAACATTCACGGGTTTTTGTATTTTAAAATACTTAAATTTATACCTATTTTTTTTTTTGAACTTTTGCGATATTTTTTATAAATATTCAAATGTTTAATAAAATACGAAGTTTGTTTGAATTAATTAGGTAGGAACATATTCAAAATAATTAACTTTCATACTCATCAACCACACCCTCATTGTGTCGAAAATTTGTTTAATTTAGCATCCACATTCCACATCAATCTTCTATTTTACAAGAAATGTAAAAAATGTAAACATGTTCATTAGTATTTTGTGCATTAATATTCTTAATGACGTCGATGAACAATATTTCATTCATTTCGGTAATTTTGACGCGTCCTTAAACGCTGTGAAAACTTTTCATCTTCAAATAATCAATCATTCTTAATACTTATATAATAAGTACTTAATATAATCAATAGGTACCTATACATTTTCTAAGGACACGCGATATCAGAGAAATACACGTTTTCTATATAAAGGTGATTTTCTTTTTGTGAATATCGAGATAGTGAGTCCTTCTCGTAGTTTGTGGCTGTAAATGCCAAGGAGAAAACCAACTGTTTTTGTTTATTGAAGGAATGAATGTCTCAGTGATGAGTGATGACGGATTGCCCATTTCTCACCACGCGAGGCATGAATATAAATTGTTGTTAACGCTCAACTTCGAAAAACATGTAGTTACAATTTTCAATTTGACTTTCATTTGAACAGATTTCGTTCGTCCCGTTTTCAAATATTCATACCTACATACATAAATAATCTGGGTTAACACTGGCATGTCGTCTGCGGAATATTAAAACCTTTTAAGGATTCATGATTATTTTCTTCATAACATTTTCTTGGAATGTTAATATTTCCAACGATGTTTTCGAGAATTCACAAACGTGTGACATTGATTTATAAATTTTAGTAGGTACCCATACACGCACATACGTTTCTTTATTGCTTTCTTTTGTGGTTAGCCTTACAAGACCAAAACAAGCAATTCAAATTAAGAAAACTTATATGGACCGTTGCCTGACGCCAGCTTTATGCGGAAATTTTTTTAAAAACTGAAAGCATCCTTTCAATGACACCAGCACATGTTGACACGCGCTGGACTGTTTATCTGACCTTGAAGCATAATTCAAAAAGAAAAATTTATCCTCCCTAAAATAAGCGACTCAAATTTGATTAAAACACGTTAAACGCGAATCTTTATTGGTCGGGTTCAAAAGTGCTCTGCGGGTGGCGCGGAAGTCCTGCCAAGGACGTCGTGTTGACATTCTGGCACGGCAAACAAGTCCATCAGTGCACACAATTTATTAATTTCAATTTAATTAGACAGCTAGTTTACAGACGGAGGGTTTGAATGCGTGCACAAGTTCTCAGCTTCCAGTGGAACTTGGCTTCCTTTCACAACGCAAACAAACTGCCCAAACAATGGAGCTGGCATTCGTGGGAGGTGATTGTGGGTGAAATGCACTTGCGTAGCCTGCCCCGGTTGAAGGCCCATATCCCCATCCAACCCTTGGAGCAATTTTTCACAGAAGCAAATAAATTAAAACGTTGTGAAAACATAAAGTTTTGACCTACATTCAAATATTGCACATAATCCGGAAGAGTAATCTAGCTTCCGTCCAGGCCTCAGATACAAGAACATTCTCTCTTGCAAATGAAAACTTACTCAGAAATGAAGTTATGAGTACAAAGTAGCAAAGTCCTTCTTTATGACCATTATCCTTCTCCAATCTCCTGTGGAACATGCTTTTCAACCAGGTGCAAATATTATTCTAATTTTGTTTAAAGGAAAATGCGTTTTTAATTCATCCACATTAACTTGAATGATCCTTCACTTATTTCGGTTCTCTGTTAAAAATTTCGAACAAAAAAATGTCCTGATTTCAATAAGTTTCATATTGATAGATCAGAGATATGCTCTGAGATATGTTAGTACCTGTATACCTTATTTTTCATTCACACCTACACCCACGCATATTTTAGGGTGAACCAAATTGGAGGTAGTACGTACCTATTTTTACGGCGCTAGTTTGAAAATTATTTTTAAAAAAAAGATATGAAATGAAAATAAATATATTATAATGATTATTTCCATTAACTCAATTCGTCTATAATAATTATTTTCACTCATATTTGAACAAGCCAGTTTGACCAGTACGGAAAAATCGCGTGTTCGAAATTTCGAACGCCGCTAATTAATCTATATTATATCAATTACTCATTTAAAAAATAAATTTTTTCTGTGTTTAGTAAAAAATTTTCCCTAAAAATTTATATGCAATTTGATTAATTTTATTAGCTTTAAGTATTCAATAAAGAACGTATTATTTTTAATTTTTATCAATAAAAATTGATTTTGTTAATTTTAATCTTCGAACAAAACGTTTTGTTTTTATACAAGGATGGAATTGATAAATGATACACATATGTATAGAATCTATATGTGATTGATCTATACCTACTATAGATCAATCACAAGCGTTCGAAATTTCGAACACGTTTTTCCGGGAAAATGTGTTTTCCGAAAAAAAAATTAAGTGTAAAATTTGGAATGAGGAGGTTCTAATCTAAAAATATGTTTTGTCTATTCTTAGCAGCTACTTTCAACATCGTGGTTCGAAATTTATTTAATTGTTTTTTGGTTTTGTTTATATTTGTGACTATATTTAAATTAAAATTTTCAAGAAAGTTCTAAAAATATATTACGACGAGTAATGTTTCAAAATTCAGTGCTGATTGCATAATATTTATGGGTTTATGACCTCCACTGCACATACGTGTACATATACTTACATTTTTAGCAATAAATATTATTTGCACAAGGAAATTTTCTTGTCTGTGGTATGACGAATGCCAAACGGTTACGCTTATTTTTACTTTTTATGTTATAACGTGAGTGAATATGAGTTTGGCTGTTTCTGTACTTCTTTTTCTGTTATTTCTTTTAAATCTTTAAACAACTTCTAACTAATTCGGATAAATGATATTTTGAAAAATTTCGTTTCCGTGGAACAATTTGAAAACTTTTCAAAACATTTCCTTCCAGCCGCAAATATTTGTTGAAACAAGATCCATTTACAAAATTAAATCTTCCATATATATCCTCTTCAAATAGCATCAGTTCCGTAATGTAGCATGAGCTAAGAACTTTATCTCTTCGTCTCACATAAATCAGATTCCTTCACATTTATAAAGGCTGTGCTTTTCCAGTTTCTAAAGAATTATTCAAATTCATTTTCAATGAAATTGCAAGAAAAAGAAAAATAAAATTGTCAAAGTTTAAGACGTTGAACATTTTAAGAACAATCGCATATCGTATTTCTTATTGTTAGGAATATTTCCCAGTTTGAACAAATATTAAATAATACAAACAAAGCTTACAAGTGAAAATAATACACGTACATAAATACCTAACGGTAAAAAATGCGAATTCAGGATTACGAAAATATTCTTAAAATTTTTCAAAATGCCTGACTACCAAAACAATTCCTGTTGGTCTTTTCAAGATTTTTCGAGGAAGATTATATTTTAATGAGACGAATGCTTTTATTTGCATAATATAAAGATACACAATATTCTCTCAAGTTTCAGCGTTCCAGAAATTCATGTTTCATACTTCAGCTTACATTCTCTGTGTGTGGAAAATGTTTGGCAATGCAGGATAACCTTGAACGAAAGATTAATTTTGTTACGTGCCTTCCTTGATTAAGAATTTATTAGCAGAATGTGGAATGCCTCACATATTGTTTAGGAAAACATCTCAAAATAATTGAATAGCAGCACATTTTATCAATCTTGGATATTTATTACACCAACAGATTGATACTGTTGGCTTGCAAAGTGGGAGAGATCCAACAGGCGAACATCTGTTACGTAAATGGGTTAGGGAAGAGGTCTTGTACAAGCATTTTAATTCATTTCAATTCTGCAATTTCAAGCAAACTAAACGATAAAAAAAATACTGTGCGTGAGAATGATAATAAAAACACCAGGAATAGATGCCAGAGAAACTATAAAAGGAAGGACAAGGGCTATGAAAATGGTCTTGATAAACGAAAACATTTTTCATGACATCATTTCAAAAATTTCTATACTCGTATGACGCCACAGAATGAAATTATGTCTGGCTGTTCCAGAAATCATCCCTTGTCAGTCAATATTCTTAAATCGTCTGCCAATATATTTCAATGGCATTTCGAAAATATAATATTTGTTAGCAAAAAAAGAATTAACAAAACCCTGAAATAAATCACATAAGAATGATGTCCGCCCACCAAAGTTTGTCTGTGATAATTTGAACGATGAAGTCCTTTAGGATTCGAGGATATTATATTAAAGACCGAAAAAAAGTATTTATTTCCCGCCCAAATTTTCTTTAGTTATGATCAGATTCAGATCCCCAAAATATCGCTTACACCGCATCGTCAGGGTAGTAAAAAGGATTGTATCCCTGCGTCAATTACCGCCCATTTTCTTAAATCAAGTCTAAATAGAAAAAGTCCTAGACGTCGAACCTTTTTTTCGGATCGAATTCAGTTTCGGCGAGATTCATCAATTGGGATATATTTTTCTACAATTGAGTGCTTGAATTAGTTGAATTATATTGAGTGGGTGCAAGACTGTTCCAGGACCACCTCATGTAATAAAACCAGGGACACCCAAATCACAGGGGGTATGCACTATGCAACCCGAAATAGTATCAAACGTTAAAGACAGCAGCATCAATGGAAATGGCAGCTATAATGCGATACAAAGGCGAGAACTATGGAAGCTCCCTTATCAACCGAGCTGTTTTCAACATCAGCGATGCAGGATATACAAACAAGGGTATAAAGTGTCCAACAAACCGTTCTCAAAGCATCCTTTTCCTCCGACGTAATCCTTCTGGTGGCGTGTTGATGGTCCACAGAATCACTACTTTCACTTCTGGTCACAACTCATCGACACAAACCACACCACTTGAGCATCAATTAATAAGTCTCACCAGAGTTAAGGATTCAACCGCACTCACTACTTCAGATGCTTCAGGCGTTCAGTTGATTTTATAAGGGCACAGGTGTTGACATAACAGCCAGGATTGAAGATGACCTGATAAGAACATAACAGTTAATCCTGTTTGTAGTGTAACGCGCCCGACGCTGCTCGAGCTCCACTGGAAACTGAAGACAATCCAGAGATGGATGTTTTTCTGGGGAACTGTGGAGCACTCTCCCAAAGCTTTCTTCTCGGCACCTGTAGAACAAGCTCTCCAGGCTCTCTGGTTGTTTTAAGATTACAGGATAAACGACTGCCTTCGATGGTTTCAACTATTGTCGCCCGCCCGCCGTTGCTGGGCAACTAAGCAACCATGTGGGTGGATTTCCCCGTCAATTGAGTCTTGAGCAACGTAGAGATTACAGCGCAATTTCTTTTGAAAAGTTCATAAAAAAGTTTCCAACCTTGTTGTTGGATTAAGATAAGTAATTTATGCAGAATTTTAATTATTAAGTCTAGTCTACTTTAGTTGCATGTTTAATGTAATTTTAAATTTTAGTACATACGAAACGAACTAATTTTATAAGTTGCAGAAAGTTCCTATTACATAGTTTGGCAGATTAGGGAATATAACTTGGAATTTATATTTGTAATTAATGTAATTATACAGACGTATTGTATTCATTTTCGATTGATTATTTTCTTCCAAAGTTTCATTATTAATTATTGTTAGATTTTAGTTTTTGTTGTGAAGCAGAAAAATCCTTTATCCCAATATAATTCTTATTATTTTCCTCCTATGTTTTTATTCATGTCGTTCAGATGTATTTGAACCTAGAAAAACAATTACAGTTTCATTTCGCGTTATCCGGAAATTCATGCTTGTGGGACAAAATAAGCTAACTTGGTCGGTTTCGCGCAGCACGGGAATTGGGTGTCCACGATCAACTTGCATGGCTGAATGTAGGTCGAAGGAGTGGAAGATATCCACAGGTCCTCGAAGGACCAAAGCTTTATATAAACTTTTCAATCAGAAAAGGTTCTAATCTTGCGTTTGGAGTAGGGATTGGAATGTGGAACACAGGGTGCATACTAAGAACAAAAGCTTCTAAAAAAAAACCATTATAGTACTTAAAGTTCTATAAAAAATACTGTGAGATGACCACAAGTAAACCTTAATTAAATATATTATTGATTATTTGAGTCTTCAATATGCAAGTTTTTGTTGTCTTTTCTGTATTTTTATCACTTCCTTTTATTATTCTTTATCATTTTCTCTTAATCTACCTGAAAAAAATCTGCTCCAAAAATAAAGCACTAAACATTCTGGAATTTGATTTATTTGTGCAAAAAAATGTTCATAAATAATCATATAATTAATTTTTCTTTAAATTCATGTAAAATCGTTCTGTCCTTCCAATCATTTCATAACACACAAATCCCTTCACTTCGCTCTTCTAACACAGAAGGATAAATAATGGAACATGAATAAACAACGCAACAAACAGGACTTCAGAGCTAATTTCTACATACATTCTTAGACTATCACTACATAGATCTAAACAGTTTCTTAAACACAATAAAATATACACAATATACAGGTATTTGACTTGTGGCCCATCGAGCCTTGGTTTATTGATCGCAGATTGTTGGTCCATTGCTTTCCGAGTTCCGTCGTTGCAAGTCACTTGGCAGAAAATGAAGATGGCCGCCGGAATCAAAGATCGTTCCGTTTTGTTGAAAATATAATTGAGTGTCCAGATTACCAAGTTTTCCAACAATTTTTGGTATTTTGTCACTCTCAGCTGCGTATCCACTAACAGAACTCAAATGAATGCCACCATTTTGTGTTGAATGTCTTGAATCATTTTGATGTTCAGTTTGAGCAAATTTTAGGCGAGCTGGTGCACTAGAAATGGGTCTGTGAAGCTTTTCTAATGTTGTACTTGTTTCTAAGCAACTTTTGTTCGTTTCTAAAGATAATTTTGGCTTACGGGAACTAACTGGGGATCCTTCTGGACTGGTGCTTGACACATCCTCGTTTGGTGATTCACATAATTTTTCCGTTCCATTTGACTCGTTATTTGAGATGCTTTCTTCGTCCGAATCCTGACAATTTGATTTTTGTACTTTAGCTGCTAAATCCAACCATTGCTTTCGATTTTCTCGAACTCCTTCGACTAGCGGTTCCAATTTATCCGATAATGTTGAGAAAGCCTGTAATTATAAATTAATTATTATAATATCACATATTAATAAGTTTTTCAATTTGATTGAGTTTGAAAACAAAAAGACAAAATGCAAGATTTAACTAGTAAGGAAGCAATTGGTCACACCAATTACGTGATACGCTAGATGTAGAAAAGTATACTCATTCTATATAAATATCTAGACGTACTAGAAGAAAGACATTTGAAGAAAAAAATACTATTTGATAGTACTCAACAAGAGCTTTAATTTGATATAACACACGGTCCAAATTGGGCAACCCCAAGGGAGATAGGTACCACCCCCAGCCCCACAACCTCAAAAACGTAAAAAAATTTACCCCACCGGAGAGATCCAAATTCGTTCATTCTAAATCAAACCATTCACGATTCATCCATTTAGGACTACCATCCTAAAACTGACGAACTTTTCTTCCATTTCTATAATTTTAATATCGTATAAAAAAAGACCGTGCAAAAAAAAGTTCTGCCAAACAATTATAATCCATATTTATAATGAATATTTAACGAAAAAAAATCAAAATGTTAACATTCAGTAAACAAAATCAAAATTTTTGTATAAAAACAATTCAGGCTTATATGGCAACACTAAGAAGGAGTTGCCCGATTATGCTCATCTTCGAAATTAACCTTGCTATTTTAATGAAATATTATTGTACCAAATTTCAAGTCTCTATCCACAAGCGTTTTCGAGTTATCATCTGAACAGCCAGACAAACAGCCAGACACAGATAGACGGACAAACAGACGAACATGCATAAACGGTTTCTTTTCACTTCCCAATCATGAATATATAATTCTGTTTTTTCTATCCCTATTATATCTTGGCGTTGCAAACGTTTTCTCAAAACTAATATAGCCTACATCTAGGGTATGAAAATAACACAGAGAGAAAATAAGTAATACCGTAATAGTAAACAATTTAAAAAAAAATAACCGCCCTTATTACACAAAAGCTATATCAATCTTCAATTTGCCAATGCCTTTGCAAATAATTTATATATGTATGTACTATGATAAATAGAAGGCAGCACGGCCTCCGTAAGTATATAAACGGTAGGTACTTTAAATTTTGCAAGTCTCTCTGAATATTTCATTGAAGAACAACACGGTATGCAGGACCGCTTGAAAGAAAACAAATTGGTATCCATAATATAGAATATACTTTCGTCGTAAAAGTTTCGATATCCTTTTGAGGTGAAAGTTTTAATGTTTACATTAGGTGGGTTCTGCGTGCTCTGTTAGGCATTCACGTAGTAAATTAAATTTAAATCACATTCAAATGAGGAGTATTCAAATTAGATTAAGGATACACAGTTTTACGCTAAATAAAAATAAAACTTAAAATGAAAACCTGGAGCACTCACCTCGTAAATTGGTAAGCAAATTGATTCAATAAATCCAACTTGCATCATAGGTAACTGGTCCTCTTTTTCCCTGTTCATGATATCCTGTAAAAAGCATCCACAAAGTTAAATTGCACAAATCGAATAGTCCGCAAAAAAGTGCTCACTATTGGTGTAATATTTAATTCCTGCTTTTCCATATCACCTTGTTCGAAAAACTCTGAGCTAACGAGATCCGCTACACGTTTTTCTATGTCCCATGGTTTGGTGATTGCGGACAGGTCACACACAGTCATGCTCATGGCCCGCAAAAGGGCGCGGGGTTCGTCTGTGACCCAATAGCTCATTGGTTTCTCTTCAACATACTTTAAAAATGGTCCCCGTTTTCTACAAGCCCAACTCAAATGTCAGTAATCATATTAAATAAATAAATCCGAAATTATTGTATCACCTAAAATAAACGGCGAGATCGGTCGATAAAATCGCATCTTCTAAAACACGTATCACACGAGAATAATCGTCCGACGATAAATTCGACAAAATTTGGTTCCCAGGACTGTTGAGGATCATCAGACACTGATCAAAGTGGTGATGCTCCATTGTCGAGGTGGAATACAATTGCGCTAATGGCGATGAAGCCCTGCAATCAAAATTACCAAAACCCATCAGATTGACATTAATTTATTATAATTATTGCCAAATTTACTTTATCTGAAATGAATTGTTGGTCCCCCGGTGGTCCAGGTCGTGACACAGACAACCAATAATTAATGCAAGGCACTCTATCTCCCCAAATATCTTCCACCACTGGGTGGCCTGAAAGTGAAGTAAAATCAATATTTGTTTAGATAACGGATCGCAGGACAAACCCGATTAAGTTCATCACTTACGGTCAAAATGGCAAACATCATTTGAGCAACGTTGAAGGCGTGTCGCCAGTTGTGATACGTCACGTTTCGATAATTTTTCTTAACGCTTAGCAGCCACCGGCACAGAACCTCGTATTCGATATGAAACCTCTCGACAAAATCGAGATCTAGGAACATACGGAGGCAGGCCTACATCAGGGGGAAAGGGAAACATTTTGATTACAAATTTACTATCAACAAACTGAGCACTTACTTTGAGGGTGTCATCGTCATCCATGTAGATGTCATCAAATTTGAAATCGTGCAACTCAAAATGAGCTGCCGAAGGAACCTTCAGCGTCTGAAATGTGAAACAAATAAAATTTAATAAGCGTTTTCCGAGGAATGAAATGTTCAATGTTCATTAAGGATGTGCTTAAAACGGCAATTCAAATAAATATACTCGACTAAGCCAACATAATTTCTGCTCAAAACTTATCCAATTCACAATCGATTGCAATTTCGAGAACATTTTTAATTGCATCCCGCTGTTTTAAATCTCTTCGGAAATGCACTGACCAAGACTTCAATTATGAAAGTGGGTAGACAGAATACGGTAGTCGATTCCTGCCAACCATTCAAGGACCTTTTTGGCACTCACAACTTCGTGAGCGAAGCACACTCATACTTTTAAAAATTCCGTTGAGTTTCTCCATATATAAAGATCCTGAATTCATGCATAATAAGTAATTTAATGATTCTCTTTATACGTTCCCAAAAAGGTGAAGATCAAAGGAAACTAAGAATCTCTCTGGCTTCTTAATGTATTCTTTGGAAGTGAGTTCAATAGATATTAATAAAAATGTCAATTATTTAGTACCTAAATTTGTTAGTGCTAATATTGTGCTTGAATTCAAGTTGTAAAATATTGTACGACTCAAGTTTGAAATTATGAAGGAAAACATTACAAATAAAATTACTTCGGGGTAACTTCTTCGAAAAACTTTCGCTCAATAGTTTTGTTATGACGGTTCACTTGTTGCGTGTGGATCTCATTCTTCACCACTAACAACTGCCGTCACAATAATAATACATAAATGAATTGATAACATCGCTGGTTGGAATAACAATGTTGATTTTTACCCAAGGGAACTCCCACAATCATTTCAAGGATGTTTCCCTAACCACGAGTGGTTGGATTCATATTTATTCAGTTTTAAATCAACACAATTCAAATCTACATTTTCGGTCCATTTTTTCAAGCATCATCCCCAGTGAGAAATATATACAAATGTTTTCTTGCCAACATCATTAAATAACCCAAACTTGTTTAGTGTTTATATTATTGTAGAATAAATGTGGCCCATCAAAATTATTCGGAAAACAAAACCACAGACGAATTAATTAAGGTAAATCCTTAAATAGACCCAAATATTTGTCTCAATACAAAACTTTTCTCTTTAATTAAGAAAATTCTTGGGACTTGCCAGAAGGCTCTACTACAGTATAAAGAAAAACAAGAACAACAAATTGTTTTCAATCGGATTAAATTTCAAGAAAACAAAACTCTCCGCCGGAGTATTTTGGATATTGAAAAATACGTAGGTGTCAACTAGGATTTAATTGGTGGCTCACCCCTTTTTCCAAGGTGAATTTTTCGGAAATATCACTACTTAAAAACGTCAGGCCATGGCTCCTCACTTCGCCGACGAAATATTATATGAATCATTCAGTTATATTTATGCAGTTTCTGTTCTATTCTATTATATTTTCACCAACCGGAGAGTTCAATCATTCTGTCAACATCAATTGTGATTAGTCCCGGCATTACAATCACAAATTCTTCGCAATGCTGGAAGGGCAAGAACAGGACTCCTTTTAATCCATGGATTTTTATTCCAAGTTGATTTATAGTCGTTATTAAATTCGGGATTTTCATCTTCTAAAAACCCACCAGAAAATCATTTTCATTCACTCTTTTTGCGTTATCATAAGCTGATCGCTTGTTCTCCGGAGATTAGAAAGTTTGCAGAAAATTAAAAAAAACAATTATTTACCCTTAATCGCTGTGCATCATCGATAGACGCTGAAGCGTGATAGCTAAGGACCTCCAAAGTCACGCTCTGTTTGGCCATCGCTACGATTGCCTTTTCATACATGTGTGTGTTGTGAATTCCCATACCACAGAAAATCGCAAAAGCCTCCACGAAATTTTCATCATTTTTGGTAAAAATCTGTAAAGTAAAAACCACAAACATTAAACGGATATTCCCTATAAAAAGGAGTTTCCACTCACCAGATCATCAAACTTATTTAATAGCTGAATTACACCTATAATTTGACCTAGTGAATTTTTTATGGCCATACAGAGGATGGACTTGTGCTTGAAGGATTGACCTTCATCCACACTGGGGTCGAACCTGCTATCCTCGTAGGCATTTGGTATGCTTACAGTCTGCAAAAATAACTCGATGTTATGTCTATTTAAGAATATGTACGACATCAGGATACTCACCTCACCTGTGGTGGCGACATGCCCTGTAATTCCAATATTAATAGGAAACCTTGATTCAAAGGGACTGAAATTTATATAAAAGAAATAAATTGTTTACGAATCTTGTTTGATGTTAAGGACTTTCTGTTACCTAGTCCTCGAATTTGAATCGTCCTCCCGCAAATCATTGGCTTCAAAATCGAACACTCTCGAGAAGCTCCCTTTTGAGGCCTCATGCACTAGTAAAATTTGAACTCTTTGGCATTGTATAAGACTTTGCATGTGGGATAGGATCCTGAATACCATGTGCTCAATAGTGCTTTGTTCCTCGAATATCATTCGGGCTAAATCGAGCAGAACCTGATTGCGCTTAACTTCCAGTTGAGATTTTTCATACAGTTGAGCATTTCGTAAGCCAATACCGCAGAATTGGAGATACGAGGCGAACACCTGAAGAAGTATGAAAAGGATTCAAATTTAGGCGGCATTAATGTAAGTCGCGAAACAACATATAATTTTATCGGATGAATATTTGGAATAAGTTCTGGTCAAAATTTAACAAGCTGACAAAATTCATTGCTTACAAAGCAGCCTTTTGAAATGGAAAGGATTTGCGAAATCACAAAGGCATTGCTATTTTAAGAAACTTAACTTTGCAAACTCGTGAAGAAAAATACACTGTATTTTGTAAGAATGTGTAGAATTTACAAAAATATTTTTAGATCATCAAGTGGATTTCATTTTAGGCAGAATTTCTAAACACCAAAAGCTGATTTCGAATTCTTAGAAACGGAATTCTGAAGAAGTCAACTAACAAGCAATTAAAAGCTGATTAGGTTTTCAATATGTTGTATATGGAAACCATGGGAAGGATTGTAAATAGACAGAAGCACTTTGTCCGCTTATTAAGAGTCACATCTTTTTCATTGGCCTCTATTCGGGCACACGTCACGTCCCAATAGGAAGTATCCTTCTTGAAAAAACGAATCGTCAAACGCAGGCCAAACAAAGTGCTCCTTGAATCTTTTCAAGTACGTCCACGTGCATTCAATTTAGAACATTTAAAGTGTAAACAAATTGGTCACACCATGTTTAAATTAATATCCCTGCCAACCGCGACAAATTGTCCTGTTGAAAAAATATATAAATGAATACAAACCTTTTCATCATTTTCTGTGAAGCGTTCACCGTCGAGTTTGTTGATGACTTGAGCCACACCAACAACATCACCCGAAGAGTCCTTAATCGGCATACACAGTAGGGCTTTGGTTCGATATCCTGTCAGGCTATCGATTTCCCGATTAAAGCGTTCATCCTGTGGACAAGTAAAACAGAGTAAATTAAGACCGGACACAACATCCGTTGGAAAATTAGTACAATTTCTTTAAGTGAATTTGAAACAAAAGACTTTCAATTATACGAAATTGTTTACTTTGGCGGATCCATATTTTTCCTAGATTATTAAGGATACTTCACCTTGCACAAAGAATTGCTCAAAGTGTACAATAGCAAAGTTTCAGGGTTGCAGTTTTTTTAAAGCAAACACTATTCAATTTTAAGATTAAAACAGCTAAAGAAAATGATATCTAGTATTTCTTGTTTTGTTTTTTTAATATGTTAAAGTACAAAATATTTCTGAAAGGTGGAATAGGATTAAAAACGAGGAAGGAGCATAAAAAACGACCTGCAAGTATAATAAATTGATACAAATGGAGAAGTAGATTATATTGAAAAATATTGGAATCATAAAAAGTTGAAGACAAAACAGAATTACGAAACTTTTCAGAGCGTGGAAAATCCTCTATATACCGTTACATATATTTATAAACGAAAATTTCGTTTAAGTAAACAGAAGCCACTATAGATTCTACAACTTTTATTTTATGCCACTAGGATTTGGATTTTACCATTCATAAAAAATAACACGCTTTAAAAAAGGAGAGCGCCCTGAATGCCAAAGTGCAAGATCAAACAACGCCAGATCGCGTTAAGTGCAACAAAATGTATGCAGTTCATTTTCAGCCCATCCTACAGAGAGGGCATCAGGGAGTTATATTAAAACAGTACAAATAGTTCTGAAAGTTTGACTTTGTTGGACGATGTCCAAATTTGACCATAAAAATTGTATTGTAAACAAAGTACTACATAAAATGGTACTTATTACTTTTGTGGTTTTAATACTCGTATTTAGTATATTCTTTCAACATAAAAAATCTGTATCCATATTTGCGAAATCAATGCTGACCGGAAAATATTGCCAACGCTGTATATAGAATTTTCCGTAAAAAGGATCCAGTTTGATTAGTCCTTAAAGTCAATGGCTCCACTTGCGTCACGTGTGCAACGCAATGCCGTTGTAATATAGACACTAAAATCCCTTTCATCACGCACTCCAGCATACATTATGCAAATTTCGCATTATATTTCCATTATTCTGTCTCGACTTGTTTGCTCTCAGCGAAATTTTATTCGTTTTTTCGTGGCATTATTTGATTCAATTCATATGTGTATACTGTATATCATAAAACTCACATTTGCGTGTTGTCCTGAGCGCTTTAGAACTTCTACTGAGGTTATTCACTCGGCAACGAGCGTAAGGACTCCAAAGAACGGTTTACGTTGCCTAATGAACAGGAAATATAAAACATGACCAAAAAAAATATCGCTGAACTGGAGAACAGATGATTATTGAACGTTTTGGGTCCATTGTACGTCATAATTTACCACATTCGTGTCGATGCGAACATCCTGCGCCAGGAAAATTTATGACTATTTTTGGGCATTAATCGTGTGCGTCAGTTCAGAGAAATACGGGTTTTTTCTACACTAACAAAAAATCCACAGTGATAATGAATTGAGTATTTATTACTCAAATTGCGCCAAGTTTAATAATAATTGTGGATGTGGAAAGCAAAGAGCATTGCTCGTTCCTCTCATTCTACTCATTGAAAATCAACAACCCTTTCTATTGTTAAACACGAAATTACCACAAAATATCGACCAGAAAAACACGCACGTATACAAAGGAACGAATCGATATTATTGAGGTACTGTAGCTTAGAAATTGGAACCGAATATCCCAAAGAATTACCATAAACAAAGTAGTTCTTGGAAATATTTTCAATTTGCTACTATTGCAATATGCTACAATCGCAACAAGTGGGAGCTCCTTCAAAAAACTGATTTTCGCCAGGTTTTCCAATCCAATATTCATTCCTCTGACGGGAAAATGTTCTTTCTATGCAGAGACCTCCTTTTTGTGTACACTTCTTATCAAAATTTAATTTTCGTCAAACGAAAATGTTTTTGCCATAAAGAAGTATCACGATCAAGCAAAACATGCAGATTTATTCTTCGAAGTGGAAATTCAAATATTTAGAACGTAAATTTCAAATTTAATCGAAATGTTTCTTTTCGTATTGAGAAAATATTCCGACATTTTAATTTCCGTAGGGATGAATATTATGACATTGCAAAAAATACTGCCTTAAGCAGATGAAGAAAAAACGAAATGATTACAATCGTTTCGGCAAAGAATGTAATTTTGAAATATTACTTTAATAGACAAAATGTTTATGCAGAAAGAGCTGTAAAGAAATAATACGTTTTCATTTAAAATAATAAAACTCTAATGTAAACCATGAGTATTTTAGCTCTGCACTGAATAGCGAAATTGGCTGACATCCAAATTTTTCAGCTAGAGTAGTTTTCCGTTAAAGTTAAGGCAATCTAAATTAATGAATTACATTGACGAAAGCATTTGTAATAATATGTAATTTTGTAATAATGATGTAATAATATAATGTCATGTAATGTAATTTTGTAATAATGTAATGTAAATAGTAAGTAGCAAAGCACCTCAGTAATAGGGCAGAAAAGTTGTTAGAACTGGTCACTAGATATCGGCGTATTTTTTTTGGTTCATAGCGCTATAGCTGGTAGAGCAACTGGCTCCAATGAAAAAACACTGCAAAGTCTTTAGGTACACATGGGTTTTTTATTACCGACAAAAAAAGAAAAAAAAACTACCGAACCGAGATTCTACCTACCTACCGAGATTCGAACTGTGGACTTTTGCGGTTTGCGTTAAGAGCCCGACATATATCTATGTTACCACCCAACTAAATTCGCCTTATTATTGGAAATAATAAACCAAAAGGAAGACACGCGAAATTAGAAACATTGAGACGTTGAGTTGGCGAAAGTGAGAATTCTGGATCCAGGTTTGTTTTTGCAACCACAAAAACTGGTGGTATGTATGAGAAAACCGTAGAAGCCTACAATTTATAATTTAAGTGTTACTTATTTAATCTTTAGTATACTTGAAAAATATTTCATTTGCAAAATATATTTCCTTACGAATTTAATTTGCAAACAGTCTCTTTTTTCTCAAAATCAAACTGCTTTATTAAAAAAATTTAATTCACAATTGCATTTTCGAATTCCTTTCAAGCCTCCCCTTCGAATTGACATCGAATTTTATTCAACATGTCGGACCGTATACCATCAAAAGTTATCAGAAAGGAGATTTCGTCGACTATAACGGAAGAGCTTAAAGGGATGAAAATCGTTCAAGTTGAACTCACAACGACCGATAAGGTGATGACCCATTTCTTACATTGACATTTTAGCAATCGACTGGTACTTCGTCATCTGAACGATTATTATCTCTTCTCTTCGGAGTTTCGGACTATGTAGAAAGGATGACATAAAAGCACAAGGCATTTGATGACATTACTTCCGTTGTTCAATCCGGATTCAGTTTCCAGACAATAGCGCACAAAGCAAATTATTTATCGAAAAATAACGGAGCAAAGATATTCTTTTGAAACTGTCGGATGGACCCAGAGGTAACTAAAAGATTAAGGTTTTGTATCCGTGATTAATTGCACTGAGCATATACTCAATTCAAGGAAAAGAAAACATGGAGATCCCAACTGTTCTTTTTTTTTTTTTTTTTTTTTTTTTTGAAGAATGTAACGAAAGAAGAAATAATCACGTGGGAACGACTGCCCAATTGATTGTGTTCCCGGGACAATTCACCCACATTAATATGAGTCCTTCCACACACTTACAACGTATCCTGATACGCTAAACTGGGTCTGCTCAAGAAGACAGTACTCACCTGGTAGGCATCTGGGATATTGACAGGGTTTCCGCTTTCCGCGACGTGTCCAGCAATCCCGGTCCCCCAAGCCACTCGCACCTCCTCTTGCTGCTCCATTTCCTCCACGGTACTCCGGGAGCACACATCAAAAAGTTTTGATACAAGGCATCTATAAAAGGAGGAAACCAATAAGCATTCATGGAAAACTGTAAAACTTTTATCGTTAAGCTTAGAAGTTGTTTGGGATGGTGTGGGATGCCTGAAGTGATGTTGAGCTTGGATGGCGTGGAGAAATCCGAATCTCGATTTCATTAGTTCACAAGTTATGGAAATGATTTCATGAAATATTTTGACATATCTAAGAAACGAAATTGGGACATCCTCGACTACCGTTCGCGAGTGCCAGCGGTTGCTCCCATTTTGATGGGAAGCACGACAGCAAATGTCACTTGTGTCTTCGCCCAGCTCCTTTAGGGTGGCTTTCTTATGCAAATGAGGGACTTGAAAATGAGGGAAATGAGCAATGCAGAAAGTGGATTCTGGCATTTCAGATAAATAAAGTCGTTCAGAGTGGGTTACTGGATAAATGAGGGAAACGTATATCGTGTATACATCTGAGATACCTTTTCCGTATGTTTGCATTCAAAATCGCATACTAATTTCAGGACTAATTGTAAGCAAGCAATAAATACATAATAACGAAAGTAATTTGTCAGATTCCCATAATTTTGAATACGATTCTGATGGTAAGAAAACAATTTAGCTCGAACCATTTTAAAATATACATTGCTAAAACAATTACATCTTATGGAAAAAAACAAATCAATAATAGCATCTAAAAATTTCCATTTAGAAAAAGTCAATGGAACCAGTAATCCTGTTTACTGATTAATCCCCTGATAGCATCAAAGCCTCTCGTTAAGGATTAAAATCGATTTGTCTGCCTCTGGATTTAGATTATGAGAATTGATTCCCTACTTATATCCGTCCCGTTTCTTGCAATTACGTTTTCCCAGTTGCAAAAATCAATATTATTGTTTTCTTTTAATTTTTTGATTATTGCTTTAATTCTGAATTTATTGAGAACTAAAAATCAATTCCATTACAGGGATTTGCTGCGATTTAAAAGATGAATACATTCCATCGTGGTGAATGATCCGAATCGTCTTTTAAAATTAGAGAAAATTTCGTATCAAGGATTAGCATCGAGTTATCTGAAGTTATTAATAGATCTGAAGTTCTCCTTGCTTTAAGTTCCTGTTCTTAAGATTTTTTTTTTTTTCTTGAAATCAAGAAAATAACTTTCCCTAAGCTTCGACGGGGTTGAAGGCACCAATCATTCATTGAGAGGAATAATTTCGGGTTTTATCTCGGAAAATACATTGATTTTTAATTCTACTCATTAAATTGACATTAAATAATTAATTTACATAAAAATAAATTTTGAAAATTCGAAATATGAGAAAAAAAAACAGTCATTAGGTAATTTATAAGAGCATTTTCTACATAATTCAACATTAAGGGAACAAATTCGAAAACATCTCCAAATAAGTAGGTAGTAGGTACACACACAATTATATTTATCGGAAAACTTACGCAAAAGTCATTTCGCAAGTTACAACCCCCCCCCCCCCCCCCCCGCCACACATCAAAATTCGCGACAAGAAACCATTTTCGTATTCAAAAGTTCTTAAAGGCACTTACGAAACACATTTGCGTCGAAATGGAGAGGATTTAAAACAAATTGTAGCTATAACGCAAATTAAATTGAATAAAAAGGATATTAATTTGTGCCCCTTTCACTGCTTTTAACGTTTTCATTTACGTCCTCCATTGAATACGATTTATAGGAAGGTTCCTTACGATGTTTGTTGGTTCAATCGTTTTCTGTTTTAAGCCGCAAAGATTCTTACATAATCATCAATACACTTTAGGTTATACATTTTAAGTCAAATTGTTTGCATTATTAAAAATTTTCCTAATTGTTCTACACCACTGTTTTTTGATAATTTTCATACTTACTTCTTTGAACCTTTGTTGCAATTGGTTTTGCCTTGCACAAGGAACAGGGATCCTCTATCGGCATTAAGAAGTATAGAAACATTCTGCAAGATTTTATGACACAGTGACCGAACATCCAGGTCATTGCATATGTCCTTCACCTGCAAATCGGACACTATTTACTAAGTTTGCTGGATTCAGTGCTGGACATATACTACACCTATGCAAAATTATAAGGCCTTGAAAAGAAAGGAACATCGACGATACCTTACCAGTTCAAAAATGATTTGCTTCTCGTCCAGCTGCTTGAGCTCATTTCTGGAGAGCCTTTGCGGCCGATACGATCCAATGGAGTGTCCTCCAGAGAAGCCACCTGACGGATGCGTTGTACTATCGTTTTGGATGCCAATACTCAGGAACGTTGGTGTGCCGTCGATTGTGTTCACGATTGGCTTAAGTAAGCCTCCACGTTCAAATTCATGAGCAGATATTTTCCTGTGGAGAGTAAAGCAAGATGTCTCAACAAAATTTCATTCTGATTTGAAAGTAAAGTTATCGCATTTTGAAAAATTGGGTTTAAGTATTATTTTCTTTTTTGTTAAGCTTTCTGTTGTAATCGATTACGCAATGCGAAAAGAATCTTACCGCACTGGAGTAGTTGCCCCCGAGCCACCCCGTGACGAGCAATTTGGAGGATTACTGTGGGTTGGAGAGCTTCCCACGTCATTTCCACTGGATGTTGCATGCGAAACCAGCCAAGTGTCCACCACCTGTCTTGTTGCTTTTCTAAAATTTGCACAAATTTCCTTTTAAATAATCAAATTGTTAATACAGCATAAAAGACAAGTTTTCGAAATGCTGCAGCATTTTGTATTGCAAAATGATAAAGTAAAATATTTGTTTGGAATGTTAAATAATTAATTAACGTTAATTAATGAACGTTAAGATTTTTGTTTTTTTTAAAAAAAGACAAACATTGATCATTTTTTCGTTTATTACAAACTTTGCTCATTATGCAAAATATTGCAAGTATTTCGAATTGTATCTATTGATTGCTTTTATAATTAATAATATTTTAATAACATGAAAGATTAATATACCTGGCACGTAAAATGTGTTTACAGATACGAGAAAAACATTTGCAAAATAAAGTTTTCCAAAAATTCATTAAAAGTCTTATTGCAATTGTTGCAATTATCCAACAATTTTTAATTTATATTCATTTGCTTTGCAGAAGTGCATGTGCATTGTGTACACATCAATTGTAATCTAATTTTTCATTTTTGAATCAAAACAAGGGAAAATAAACGAATTAATTATTGAAAATGGGAAAATAATAAATCAGTTTGATATTTAAATGAATGATTTACCTCAGAAAATAGTCCTGCACAAATTCCGGGTTCTCATCTAGCCATGCTTCCATTCGAGCATATTCGGCATCGTAGCAGGTCTGATTCGATGGAAGCATTTGCAGGGGCAGGGGGACACCGGTACGGGATCCCAAATTATCGAGTCCTGTTGCCGGGCCCCCCTGCTCAGATGGCATTCTGTTGTTCTGCTGCTGGGGTTCCTCTATGCTACGCAAATGCAGACCTGAAATGGAAGGGTTATCGTTAGTTGTCAATAGATAAATAATAGCCACTCATTGAAATTTGTAAGGACAAAGCGAACTGTACTGAATGGTTTAATGGATCAATTCCAAATTTCACCAACAGTAAATGACACATATAGGAACTGGCCATTAAACAACTTTCAGACTGCAGCGGGCTTGTCTATTGCACGTATTTGGTATGTTCTACTAACTGAAGTCCCCAATTATGCAAAGTCCTGTCGTAATGGAATTAGGGCGAATAATGTTCGACATTTCAAAGCAAACTACTTGCATTATGTTCGTTTTTAGATAAAAAAAAATAGGGACGATAATTTGCATTTTGTCCTGATACCGTGTTCGAATTGTAATTAGTCCCCTGATGACTGATATGGAGTCTCTGTACGCATGGGAAACGCGATTACGATCCCCGCCAGCCAACAACCCAGCGAGTGCGGCATTGGTGCAACTGCAATGAATGCAAGGTGCATAAATTTTTAAATACACTGAAGGTAGTAAGTTTTCTTGCACTAAATTTATGGCTTCTGGAGTTCATGTGAGCGAGTTGGCAAATGTTATCGCAAGAACATTAAAACGTTCCGGGGGGTCGCTTAAAGCTTGTTAAAAATAAAAATTATTCAACGGGGACTTGGGGAGCCATAAACGGAAAACATCAAAAAGACGAAGCGAAGGCGTCTAAGCAACACGCACCCCTCAACTAAACATCCCTAAATTAATTATATCAATCAAAAATTATTCACGAGTCAAGTTTCTGTGCATAACTCGATTCCTTCCATGGCAATTTCTTCCTTGAGAGCGTTTGATTTGCACCTCAATACGTTCCGTCGTTCCATCGCGATCGGTGGGAGTTAATCTGGCCCAATTTGAAAACCTCCGCAAATCTGGTTCCTACAGCATCACGACAGGGTGTGACGTTTCTTTAACACCCTGTACGTGAAACCCTGCAGATACTTTCGCGTGTACCCAAACCATTATGGAATTTCCAAACACTTACTGCCTAAGAATGGGGATTCACTTTGGGTTAAACATTACCGAGGATATACTGATGAAATGGGAAATTTCAGTTATACGAATTTGATTTTCGAAAACACGTGTACCGTTATTTCAGATGTTGTATCGAGTTGTTGAAAGCACTTTATGAAGATTAGCAAATTTAATGAACGACGTAAATGCAATCGAAATATCAGGAATCTCGACTTCGCGTTGAATATTCGCACGCTTTTCTTCCTTTTCTTGGTATCGGAGGATAATTTTTCGTCCTGAGGCTAGAAACGTGCCACTGACAGAAGGATGTTATTAAAAAAGTGAAAATGTGCTTTTACGCATATAAAGGACTCGAAACAGAATAAATCGAGCAACAATGTCAATAACAAGAAAATTTTGTTAGATACAAAGAGCAATTCATGCTGGGTATACAGAAAAAAACATACAATATGTAAGTAAATTAAGTAAATACGTGCCTTCTTATACCTATGTATGAAAAACGAAATCAATAAATGTGGAAAATGAGCATTCCACGGGACCACGACAATGAATGTAATTTCGTGTCTTAGTTACTGAGATACCAGGTCAAACATTAATTAATAATATCAAACTACAGCCATTTGTTTTCAAATAAAATCAATAACCTTTCAAGCAACTATTTTTGGAAAACCACTTTTATAAATTGTCTTTACGGCAACGACACAGGATATTTGTGTTTTTACATCAAGTGCTTCTTCACTCAATTGTGTCAGACTAAAAGGCCTTTTGATTTTTTAATAAACTTTCTGTGGACGGTTTTAAAACGTAACTGTTTTTAGGTATTTACACAATTTTCAGAGCTTTCAGAAAAAGTCAATAACAAGGAAATGGAAATTTTTATTGATATATTTTTTGCTGTGGTTGATATAAATACAGTGCAATTTACAACTACTTGGTTCAGTTTTTCCATAAAAGAACATTGATTATTGCAGTCATGAAATGAATATTAAACAAAGAAAACATAATAAGAACGAAATATGAAATATCAAACGAAAGACATAGTGCAAATATTGAATTGTAACTCAGCGAAATGAAACAATTGATCCAACATGGCTTGTCAACTCCACCTCAGGAATTAGGATGGAAATAATATAAATAAAAAACACTGTACATTGACACCGTAGCATTTTGGAACAAATATGTGCAAATGAAAATATTCATTCCAAGCAATATATTACATGGTTTTATATTTGCATTTGTTTCTCAGCTCGCACTGAACATGACTGCAATTCGTGCATGACGTGGAATCACAGGAGCGCACTGGATGTGGAACACCTAGCCATCCGTCATTTTGCACTGATACGTCCGGATGGAAGTTCAGGATTCCCCGCATATACGAGATGCAAAGGAATAGTTTCATATTAATTTTATTCAGAACCTCCTGCAGGCACTGAGCTTCAATGGATTTCCGTTTGCTAAGATCCGATGTTGTTCGACAACGACAGGAATTCCACAAACAATGAATTAAATCTACTCGATGGAATTCAATGCAAGGACA
Source organism: Leptogaster cylindrica (assembly GCA_963082835.1). NCBI lineage: Eukaryota > Metazoa > Arthropoda > Insecta > Diptera > Asilidae > Leptogaster > Leptogaster cylindrica. Next base: position 18,550,842 of record OY720105.1, on the reverse strand, counting down.
TATCTATTGATGATGGTTTACGGCTGAAAAATGTGGGCAAGGGTTATGCATTGAAGACTGAAGAGGCCACAGAAGTAGGGCATGTCAAGAGAAGGACTCACAAGTTGGTTGCTTATAAAGATTTCCTTTATTGGTGGACAATTCTTGTAAATAATTTGTGAAATTTTTCAAAGATTTGAATTTTTTTAAAGATAAATTAGAATTTTAAATATTGTTTTTCAAATATTCCAGCAAAAGCAATAAAACTAAATTTGAATTTCTGTATAGAAATAAATTTGTTCCCTTCGTATTACAACAAGTACCTAAATTAGGAATTTGCTGGCCACAATGTTCAAGCGGTCAATTCGATTTGCGCCTGGTAATCAAATTGTATCCTTTTGTGGTTTCCTGGAACGTGAACGGATTGCAAATCAATTGGATGAGTGCTCCTGTATGGATCAAATGCCGATTGAATGGGTTCATTTGTGTTGAAATTCAAGAAAGGGTTTTTCTAATTTTCGTTGGTGGCGTTTCACCTTCGAAAAACAGGATGAGGGTTCGGCAAACCTTATATAACGACAAGAGAATAAATCCTTTCACGTCAATTTTTAGTTAATAATATCCCAGAAATAATATATTTGGTTATGACATATTTTTTGATTGATATGCTGTTTTTAGAAAATACTCTTTATTTTTGCGCAATAATTTAGGACTTCATTAATTTTCTTACCGTTTCCATAAAATTCCCATAAAGTTTTGACACTGTTCTGCTATAACAACAAAAACCATATTCATTTTTACTCATTTGTTTTTGAAATTGAACTCATTTATCTAAAAAGCATTAGCTGACGCGACGGGGACACATGTCTCAGTGATTGCCATTAGCGACGCCCATTAGCGTCATAAGTAGCCTTCGGCGAAGGTGTACGGTGCCAAGTCCTTGCACGGTCGACGACATTAATTCTTGCTGCCAACAGTTCAATCTCCGCTAGAGACACCAAATGGGAGGTTCGGTATGCATCGCAGATTTTTAGGAGCTCGCCGGGACAGGACCTAGAAATGCTCAATTACATGCGAATTGCACCGAGTTCCATTTGTCAGATAGTTAAGCGGGTTGTAATATTCCTCGGATGAGTTTGTTGCTCGGTTTTCCATTACCAAAAACTGCTCTGATGGGCGTGCATCTATGTGGCAAATCTTGGACGGAAGCGTTGGGGATGGAGACGAGGACATGCGGTGCATGTGATTCATAATGCAATAGGGAACAGCAGCGATCCCTCAGGCTCCCTTTGCGACTATTTATATATTGTCGAGAATAGTTTTGCCATGTAGCCAATATAATGTAGATTATGTGGCATCATCCCGCAAAACCGCGAACCGCAATCGCGACGGTTGCTTCGGGGATCACCAACAAGCCGATGCACCCGGTGCAAAGATACTTGCATGCACGGATCACGGGCAGAGGTGAATCAATCGATTGCCTAAATTTAGCTTTCTTATAGTACCCCCCCCCCCCCCCCCCCCCCAATACGTCTCCAAGTGATTAGCTTCGGTAGCCTTCCAGAAGACTTCACTTCGTGGAATTATGTCCACGACTTGATCGCGCCTTGAGTCAATTACGGCGAGCCTGTACTTGACTAAGGACAATTTTTAAGGTTGGACAACCACCAAAGCCTCACCCTTCTCGTCGTTCCCATAGAGTAGATTGATATTGACCTGGTATTGCTATTTTTGCGAGCCAGGTAAACCGTGCTCCATGAAGAGGTGAAAAGTGTTCATTGTGTCAACTTCATGTTGCTAAGCGTCTTGTAGACGCGACTCCTGCTCAAGGATTCGCGCCGGTACTTAACTGTGTCGGCAGATAGACCTTTGTGTTCAAAATTCATTATTGTGAAGTCAAGAGCTTTAATGTTTTTCAAATATTTTGGGTTGTTGTTTTTATCCAAGTAAGCTCTCTTAAATCCACTGCACAAGTTCGCCAAAGCCAAACCTTTCTTAAATGCTTCTTTATCCAAAATTGTAATGGGTTGGCTAAGTAACCGAGATTTTATCCGATTGTTTATTTTTTTGCTTTTTATATTTATGTTCTTTATCCTACAAAAATGTATGCTTTCGTTTCCAATGGCTCAAATGATCATTTATTCACGGGCGTTTTAGATTATGCAGGTGAAGTTCAAGTTCTCATTCTCAAAAGCCTTTTTTTGTTGATGGCATTCGCTGTTCAAAGACGAATTACCATAAAAAAACATTTTCATCCCCTTGACCACATTCCAACTAAATTCATTGTGTCTTTAAGAGAACATGTATTTCCACATTCTAAGGTACATGGGTTTTCGTACCCTTGTCAAAATTCACATGAAGTTTTATGTTTGAGGAAATGTTGTTACAAAAACAACCCTTAAACAATTTCAAATTATATATATAAAAAAAAAAAAAAACTTTCTCAATTATTACTGCATCAAGGAGTACAAAACACTATACCAATCTATCATTTCTTAGAATTATTCAAAGTGTGATTGTTGGATTTTGTAATTACTCGTATGAAGGTCAATGATAGCAATTCGAAATATATTCCAATGTTCAATGAGTACATAACAATTACCAGTTCTATAGTTTTAAAACACAAAAAACTCCACCGGCTTCAATGAATCTCTATCAGAAGTAAGAGAACTGAGTTGAATGAAAACAACCCTTTGATATTCGAGGTTTCTGAAGCCATTGCAACAACCATGGCTACAAAAAATGAACTTTCAGTTGACTACCCGAGCTACTCTGAATGGCAATTGAACAAGTTATCAGACGAAGATTACAATATTTTTACAAAAGTCCTTCCTTTAAGCATAAGTTTTAATATAAAACTGTGAAAACTATTTTTACACAGAAACAACCCGCTCCTGCGCAAAATATCCTTGCATGATAAAAATTACAATTTTCATAAAAGTTGCTATGCGGAAAGCACTCAGAAATATCAAAGAGTTGACCGTGGCCACAGGATGCTGGTCAAACGGATGCTCTCTGGAAAAAGCTGTCTCTGTGAAAATTTCAATTTTCCATCAAATCAAATGCATCCCTTTGTTAATAATTAACTGATATTGCATCGAATGTGGAGTGCTGCATTTGACTTTCAAAAAATGCAATAACTGGAAATTGAGTTTCGTTTTCCTTTGACGTGCCAATTTAAAATGGTTTCGCCCAAAGATAGCTATAATTTTTTTCCTAAGTGCGATTGATGGCAGAATCTAATACAATTACTGTTGTAACCTCTAAATCTAATTACTAAATATGCTTTGCTTTACGTAACAATTCAATTGAGGGGTCAATTTTGAACGTGGAATTGTAATGTATGGCAATCTCCACACCGGAAGTTTTATTTTGTACCTTGTACATTAACATATTAACGTTTTTTTCAGTGGACTGTTTCTTAGCACACGAAAAAACACAAACAAGTCCAATAATAATAAGCTCTAATTAGATACATTTTTGTTTGACAGCTATTACACTCCTCTTTAGCAGAAAATCGGAATTTTGCGAATATCTCAAAAAACCATACGACTTTTGATTATAATATACATATATGGTTAAATATATTCAGAATGACCCCCCCCCCCCCCCCCCGCCCCCCATCAATATGCAAAATATTTGTATAAAAATCAAATGTCGTTCATGTATCCTTTTGGATCTCGCGAACAGATCTATCTTTTTCGATAAAATTTTGTGTGAGTATTCCCTATGGTCCAAAGAAGGTTCTTAGCAGTGTGGTTTATTTACGGTAGATGGCACTGTTCAAAATTTACTAAATCAATACCCAGCCTAAACCCTTGGACCCAGGAAGCTATAATTTTGCATAGAGGTTCGACTTATGACGTATACAAGGCTAAATAGGCTGGATTTTTGCAAATTCCACCCATTAGACGGTAAAGTAAGGGATGAAAGTTTGCATGAAAATCCACCATTTTTTGAAGTGAAAAATTTAAAAATATTAGAATTTGGCCTTTTGTTAGAAATAAGGTAGCCCGTGTATGATTTTTGAAAAATTCACCCCGAAAGGATGTAAAATAGGAGATTAAAGGTTAACAATTTTTACAAATTGGGTTTAAGGTATATGGAGAGGAATAAATGTTGGAGTATCCAGTCTTTTCGCATGGACACCTTTTTGTGGTATGCTCAATTGCTCTCGAGTAAGCAAACGATCGACATTATTCATTTACACAAAAGCTGAAAACACAAAAAATTTGTCTAGCCTAAAGCATTACTATAAATGTCAATAAATAAAACAAAATTTAAACCAAAATTTTTGTCCTATTTATTATATGCACGCGTGACGAAGCGAAGGGGCGATAACTCGAGAACGCTTGTAGCAAGACGATTGAAATTTGCTACATTAAATCTTCTTTGAAATTGTAAGGTCAAGTTGGAAGATGATCAAGATCAGGCAACTCTTCCTTAGGATATGCCTAATAGCTCCGGGTAAGTTTGTTAATGAGAAAAATCGGCCCAAGAGTGTGGCCAGGGGAGGGCGTCGAAATTTCGAAAAAAAAATATATCTCGGCCCCTATGGAGTTTAGAGAAAAACATTGTGTGCATAAAATAGAGTACTCCCTATGACATTTACGGTGACAGCAACAATTCGGAAATGGGAGGCGAGTGGGGATGAGGGTGGAAATTCGAAATTTTTAAACCAACGTCTTGTGGGATATCGTTGAAAAGCTTTTTTTTTAGTTTTTAAGTAATGAATTTTAAAATTTCGTATCACAATCACATATGGTAAAAAACCAAAATTATTAAAATTATTTTTGAAATTTTGCTTTGTGAAAATTGTGCAGCGTTTTTATATAAAAATGCTGATTTTGTTCACTGAATATTTACATATTAACTTTCTTTCATTAAAAAATATCTTTCACTATAAATACGTATTATAATTACTAATTCTTTGAATGAAACTATTTTTGTACGGTTTTTTTTATATGTTCTTGAAATTTTTCAAATAAGTACCAAAACTTTTCCGATTTTACAGGCTTTTTACGAGAAAAAATTGTTTTTCATGGTTTTTTACACGATTACTGAACAACTGTTGGTTCTGTATTAAAACTGTGTCCTTTTAATTCTAGGATAAATTGGGCTAAACCAATTATACTTCCGTACTAGTTTTCTATTCTATTCAACGTGTGAAAATTAGTTGAGCTGGTGCAATGAAAAAGAAAAAATTCTACAGAAGTTTTCAAGAGGAAAAACTTTGACTTCGCAAGTTCAACAAAACACAAAGAAAAATAAAGAAAATTACAAAATGACAAAGTTTTGTCGCTCGTTTATTCTCTTTGACTTATCCTTTTGCTCCGGCGAGCAAATCAAAAGAAATTAACCCCCAAGGTTTCATAAATCTTCCTTAATAAATTATTTTCTTTATTCATTATGCGAATAATAGGGCAAGTACAGAAGATGGTCACATAACTTCACTGATTAGGGCAGATGAATATTAGCATATTTTATCCCAATGATCAACCAACGAAGCTCGCTTTGCGGTTCAGTGAAGGGCGCTTTTAGGGGGAAAGGAACATATTTCCAAAATCCTACGAATTCCTTCAGTGGCCTGTATACGTGACTTTGCATTATTCCGCCTGTTAATGAAATTTTTGTATCCTGTTTGGTTCTATTTTACGTGTTTTTACTCCTGAATGTTTTGAATGTACGTCTATCGCTTTTCTTAAAGTCTCAATTTATGCATCAGTAAAATGATTTACGTTCTGTTTTTTTTTTCTTGTTTTTTAACAGGAAATGTCTATTTATAAAACTGTTATTTCCGACAACATTTTGCGTGGTTGAAATTTTTCTACAATTTCAGAAAAATATAAAGAGAATATTAATTTCAAAATGATATTTCAACTTTTGGCTTTTCCTTTATGCTTACCAAACATGGCATGGACTGCTTTATTCTTACCTGCAAAAGAAGAAAACAACGTTTATAAGATTTCTACAATAAGATAAATGATTTTTTTTTTTGTTTAAAGAAAAAGCAAAAGAACTGGGTTTTGAAAGGAAGAAAAACAAGTTTTACTTTATAAATTGTAGTCAGATTGGATTCCCTTTTATCATGTTACCTAACTGTTATTAATTTTCACGTTGACCTACCTGCTTTATTCTTTTTATAACGACATCCACGAAATCGACACATACTAGCAGCCTGGCCCATGGGACCCGCCAGTAGAGTGAATGTTAAACCCTCCGTCTTAGAAGATTTCGTCCAACACTTTTTAAAAAATCACTGGTTTTCATGGTTACAAGGGTATATTGTCCTGTGTCCTTTTAACTTTTCAAACCACTCTTTTGCATTAACTTTAGCCACAACAATTGTCTTTTTTATTTCTATTGTTTTCTATTTAAAATCACTCATAACAGTATTTCATAAAATAAATTTCTTCCCCTTCAAACTTCTAAAATCAAGTATTTTTAAAATCAGTGAATTCCCCCGTGTTAAGAAATCTATACAAATCACAAGGTGCACCTCATGTCGAGGAGCATTTCAAACTGAAAGGGTTTCCTCAAAATTTATCTAATGTGATCCATTTCCACAAACAATTCTGTTTTTTCACACAATATAGAGCAAAAATATAAAACAAATGTCCATCGAAACTACTGCGGAAAACTGTTACGAAAGGTAAAAGTTTTTCAAAAAGGAGGTCTCTCGTTCTTGCCAGGATCAATTTGAAACTGAAAGGATTTTTGGCGCGTGTAGAAAACAAGAGCTAAAAAAGTGCTTTCGTTTCTTATGACAAAACAATAAGGACTTTAATGCTCCGAGAACTGAAATTCGAAATGAAATTGCGTGCGGATAATTCATTGAAAATGCGCCACTCAAAATAGGATAAATTTGTGTTTAATATCTTCGTTAAACAATCGAGCTAAGAACTTCTACAAACAAATTTAATGTTTACTTCCAAATTGAAGTAACTGAAAATTGAACAACGTAATAGATAGATCAACGTAATGAAACATATTCTGTGAAACAATTGCGTGCAAACTAAAATGCCTCTGTCCAAATTTCTACAGTAATTTCAAAATGTCTACAGTAATTTCAAAAATAATTGGTTAACCATTTTGAATTACCGAAATTACATTCTTTTTCACGCAGATAGCTATTTTCATTAATGTTATTGTGAGGGTTATTTCAATTGACGTTCAACTTAAATGTTCATATTGTTTCAAAGTTGAAGTTTCTTTGAAAACAATAATTCTTCCGAAAGGTTAAAAATATCCATGATACTTAACATTTGACAAAAGTACATAACTTTTATGTATCAATAAATATCAATAAAGGATGCTTCAATAAAGCTTCAATATTTCCATTCAGCTCGGCGTCCTTGCTCCAAATTTTTCACAATGGTGCAATGCTAAAAAAACAAGACGACCTAATATTTTTAGAATAATCCAAAAATGTACGTCAACAAAATTTTGTTTCTTTTTGCGAATATTGATAATTTCTTAAATATATTTAAAAAAACAAAATTAATTTCGTATTCAAGGTTAATTAATCCAATCGTTTTTTCCTCGTATGAGTAATTATTTGAATTGCTCTTCCAAATTTCATAAAACGATTTGATATTTAAAATAGCCACTTTCAATGTTATTCCATAAATATAGGATCGATTTAATGAAATAATTAAATAATTGAAAACCATCAAGCCCCCCGAACGATTTCGCTAATTAATAATTAATTTGTTGCCGAACATAAATAAATAAAAAAACACTTCACCGCGAAAACTTCAACAAATCAAATGTGGAAAAAGCTCGCGAAAACCAAAAAGTAGCATGAAATGAGGGCATAATTGAAAAATGGCGATTCCTCGATTGCACTAATTATAAAATGGGGTTGAATTGAAACAATTTTAATTGCATTTTCATATTGTACCTACGCGTGGAAATAGGAATACACGGGAAGGACAAAATTAGTTTGTTGTTGATGACTTTCCGATGCAAGCACGCAATTATGACTGCATTCTTAATAAAAAAAATCACAATTGTGTTTTTAAATAAATAAAAAAAATGGTAAAATTTTCCATTGGTGTCTGGCGTGTTCGCAGGACCAGGACATAAAAAGCCGTTTTCTGGTTGCATGGGAGAAACGACGTCTGCAGGCGCGCAATTGTGGACCGATCTTGCAAATTAAGACTCTTATTATCGAGGGGCATGCACAAAGTCCATTGCCAACGAAAATCCTTGACTGAAAATTTTCGCTGCAGTTAAATTTTATTCCCTACTAATAATCCACTCCTACAATACCCATAAAATTTTATTTCCCAATAACCATGGCGGGTCAAGAAGGTTTCGCGGCGGTGCACGTATGTAGCAAAATGCCGTCTGCACAGATATGATATACAATAAAACCCTCGAAGGTAGCGGTATTCATATTTCATTCCCACTAGCCGAGATCCTCGGTGAGCCAGCTTGAGGCTAGACGACGAGCACGGAATATGCACAGAGATTACAAGTGATGAGGAGCACGATGTGAAAGAGTTATGTCCATGTCAGGAGATCAACTTGATTAATGGTTCATTGTTCTGGCATCTTACCAAATGCCAATTTAATTGACTTGCAACCAATGGGAAGAGGGACCCGCGTCTGCCCGTCGTCGCTTCCGTACCGCTTTGATTTGTGGTTTGGTGTTGCACAATGGAGAATGGCAACAATTAGAAAATCTTTCCCCGGTTACAACATTGTTGCAATGCTTGGAAAGCATCTAGTCGATTAAACAGTCGAGAGTGAAGCGTGCTTCGATCGCTGATCTGGACCTGAAATCAATGTTCACAACACGTGAAGACTCCTCAGTCCTCACCAGTCACTGATCCACATGAAGGCGTTTAAAATTTCCAATAGTCATTAAAATTGGATAATTTTTGTATAACAATAATTTGAACCTTCTTCTCCTATTATAACAAAATTACTCTTGAAATTGTGGAACTGAAAAAAACAAAAGAATCACATTTGACTACTGCTCTCAATTTGTCCAATTTGAAAGATATTTTTCGAGCAATCCGCTATTCCAATCCCTTTAAGGATTTGTTACGTTCTGCTCTGCAAAGAATTGCCAATATCTGGAACAGTAATCCCGAATTTTATTGCGATAAAAATGTACACAATCGAAATCCTCTATAAAAACGTAATAACATGTCAGTGATTTTGTAAACGATTCCAAAGACAATCCACGTTTTCCTGACAACAATAATTCTCAAAGGATATGAGAGCAGCACGACAATGTGCGACTAAATGACAGAACATCAACATTAAAATCCAAAAATTTGATTCTAAACTTAGCACAGCAAGGAGCAATACACCCACGCATATGCCTCGAGAGTGCCATTCAAGACAGTAATTTGTGTAGAAAATTGAAGGTCCTTGAACTCGATTTGTTCGATTTCCTTTTGTTGCCAGAAGGGAATAAGAGACCCCAAGTTATCGCTAATATATTATTATATTGTAAAAGCAATTTACCAGAAACGACTATCTGAGCACGTTCTTCTGTTCTCCTATTCATCTTGACTTCCCAAAAAAGGACTAACAATGAGCTCCGCCAGTGACAAATGTTGCGTGCACCTTCCGTTGGCCCCGCAATGATAGAGGACTTCCCCCAACGCAATATATTAATGGAATTTTATTTGACAACTGTGTGCATTAAGTGGGCATCAGACAGGAGGATTCTGGTACTCTGGATATTTCTAGGATTACGAAATAATAAATGGAACGTCACCGAGCAAACAGTTATTGATCGATAATAATTTTATAGTAGTTTCAATGCCGAATAAATAATTGATACTACACAATTTAAATTGCAGCATTCCAAATAAATTCCGTCCCATGCCAAATTACATATTTTAAGCCAGACGTTGACAATCCTTATAATTAAATTTTTATAGAACCAACCTCAAACGTTGAACGTTGTTGTCTCCCAAGGCAATCGATTACGTAGGGATGCGAAAAATGGGCCAACAAGAAAGATGTGTTTAATAAAAATTTATCGTCAAAAAGACCTCTGTTTTTGGAGAATCGTCGGTGGGCATAGGAAGAGTGGAGGATGCAAAAGGGTGTGTGGGGGAGCCAGGCTCACGCGTTTTTGTAAGGCACAATATATGGTCGGAGGTAACTTAAATTTATACCTATGAAAATTTACTACTTTCTTGACACCTTGAACTGCCAAAAAACAAACAGCATTTCCCGGTAAATGTTGCTAGACAATTTCTAGGGCTTCCAGGGAGACGTAAGTAGCAAAATTCCGAAGAACTCGACCTTTTTTCTCGCGGGAAGCTTATTTTCTCTCCGAAGAAATGACTAAATTATCCTACACTGTCCAAGGGGAGGCGGTGGGCAGGTGTGGCATTTATGACTGTTCCAGAAGAGTCTCATGTGTGTCTTGAAAGTGATGGCACATTTCCTGTAATACAATTCGATTAAATTTCAATTTGAAGAAGCATCTCCAATTTTTTTTATTAAGCTTGCCAAATTTTCTAAGTTTAGTTTGAAGTAACTCGAACCATTATCTGTAAAATAAAGTCAATACAAACGATTTAAGAGGAGATTCCACTCAGCTCAGAAAAAAATCCCAAAAATCACTCAAAATTGAAATTTTCAGGTGAAAAATTTGTTTTTCCAAAATCTTTTTCGATGTGTTCAAATAACTTTTATCGAAGTACCTACTTTTATTCAAAATTTAGTTCGAAAATAAACGAAAAAAAACGGTAGCAACCTTAGTAAAAATGGTTTTGGAAAAATTAATTTTTTCACCTGAAAATTTCAATTTCGAGTGTATTTTGGGCTTTTTTTCTGAGCTGAGTAGAACCTCCTCTTAAAGATATTGTATATTTGTTCAAGTCTTCTGATATTTTCATGCACATCACAAAAAAGTGAGAATCATCAAATAAAGTGTCTGTTTACCACTTAAATAAATTTAAAATATTCCCAACTAACACTTTCGACTAGTCAATACAACAGTACAACTTTGGAAATAACAATGAGGCGATTCCAAACAAACAAGGATAATTCACGGATGTGAACTGCTTTCTAAAAGTATTCTATATAGAAACGAGCGTCATCAAATCTCGGCAATAGCCAAAAGTAGATGGGATACCACTTCCTGGTAATTTATCCAGTAACAATAAAAATTGTTCAAAATTATTTTGAGACGCTAGTCCGAAACAGCGTCAGGGTCTTGCATGTCACGCATGTATCCTTTCAGACTGAGCAGAAAGACGATCATGGTTTTAACCGGATGTCTTTGACTGCTTCAGCTCCATGATAAGACGGAATTTATTGGGGACGAGCCAGTTGAAATTGGACGCCATCCAAAACTTTGCTTGAAGGATCCTAGAAACACTTTCGCAGCACAAGATGATGAGGAGTGAAAATGTCTAGGAATCGATAAAGACAAAATTTTGAAAGCAAATTTCTTCCAGTAAAAGAATTCATACTTCCGTGACTGTCGCAAAAAAAGGGTTTTTTTTTGTAAATTTAATCTGGGGACACATTTTAATAGAATTAAAAGTCTTTAAAGAGAAATTTTGATAATAGTTGAATAAAAGGGGTTTGTCCATATTATTATTTGTGATGGTATTCTATTTCGCGCTGCTCACGAAATAATCTAGTTCCGGGTATGATAAATGCGCCAATATTATTAAAAGGGTGTTCTATAAATTGAATCCCCCCAAATATACACCACCCAGGCATGCAGCAATCAATTATGGCTTCACCTAGGACGTCCTAGGTACTGAACTGGGCCTAAGTCGAGTGATGACGTTGACTAAGATGGAAACTCATGCCACCCGGAAAACAATCCTGGAAAGCCAGAACTCTTACTTCAAAAGAAAAGCAAACAAATTTTTGTTATAAATAGCCCGACCACCCCTCAACGATCGCAAAACAATAAACATCGAAGTGCCCCAAGTGGCGGCTGATTTAACACTGCTGCCGCATTCTCAACCCCCTCCCCGCCATGCAGTGATGTACGAAAATAGAAACGAATCCGGCACCGGAACGGGATGAATAATTATTCCCCTTTCCCCTTTGAAATGTTTCAAAAATGTGGTCAGATGGATTGACGTCACTTTTCACCAATGTCAAATGATGGAGAACGACCGAGTAATAAAAGTCATTTTAGTCCTCGACACTTTGAGGAAGGATTACGGGGAATATGCGAGATTTATAATAGTCCTCCGAACTAACCGCATGTGGTGTGTGTGGGCAGAGTTTAATTACTTTCATAAAACACAAAGAATTTCATGTGAGTGGACACAGTGTAATTAGATTTTCCATAAATGCAAATTGTTCAAGAGGACTCTGAAGTAATTCATCTTCTTTCTTCACCGACAGGATTCAATATCCTTTGAGAAACTTCGGAGCGAGCTGTTATACACATAAAAAACCTAAGAAATTAGCGTTAAGAATGAAACAGTTTAAGCATAAATGAACAACATTTCATCATTTTGTGAAACAAAACAACGCTATAGAGAAGAAGAAGAAGAGCTTCATCTTGACTAGGCACAGCATCTGTAATTTAATACTACTACTCATCTCGATTTCAAGTCGAATAGAATATTATATATGTATTACATAAATAAAAACCGAATTCACCCTTAGATACGGCATACGCACACAACACTTGAAATGTCTATTCATTATCACATGCCTAATAAATCAGTGCAGAGAAAACGATCCTCAGAATTCCACTGTCCATCACTTAATATTAGTTACACAACCTTAATATTGATCAGTGCATTAAATGAACGTTCAAGACTACTTAAAAAAACTAGCAATTCAACCGAATGAAATATTCTCTGAATCACTGCAACCCAAAAACGACTTGACGACGGGGTCCAAAGTGTACCAAATGCCATGTGATGAAGACCAAAAAAGTGGCGATATAACGAGACAGCGTCTCGTTTATAAAGCGTGACTAATGCGAGGCCAAGACTATCCCATTAGAAGTTTACTAGACCCCAATCTGTCTCAGAATGGATGACACCGCATGATCTCTAGAGAGATCTGCGTTGTTAATAGGAGATTGATCTCGAAAAAATGTTCACGGATGTTAGTGTGTCACTCTACCATCTGGCAACCCTTTCTTTTAATGATACAAATGCAAAACAATAATTTAAAATAATTATTTAGACAAATAAAAAATTTAAGCATTTTGTTTCAAATCACTTCAAAGACTCAAAAATATTGTATTTTTCTTATATAACGCTAAAAACTGAAGCCATATTATTAAATATTCCTTAAAATGTTAAGTTCTATTCAAGTTGACTTGGTCATCAATAATTAATTAATTATAAGTAAAAACTCTTTATCGAGCTTTATGAGATAAACAAAAAATGCTTATTTTTACTTTCACATTCATAAAAAACGATTAAATCTAAAATCAATTATTTTTATTCCTTCAATTTTCTAAAACAGAAAAACCCCAGCCAAAATTTCCCAAACAGCAACAGGACTTGAAGAACAGGAAGATTTTGCTCATATCTTGTTTGAAATCATCTTCTCAAGTTCATCTTGAGAAAAAAGTTCTCCGTAAAAAAAATTTGCAAAAAACTACAAAAATTATCCTGGAAATATTTTATGCTCCAGAGTTGATTGAAACAAAAGGATGTGAAAGATTATACGGAAGACTGAATGAATGCCGTACAAGTGCAGTGAGCAAGAACGTCCGAAAGGAGCATCATCTCTAGTGTGATGAAAATTTCTAATTCTACGTTCAGATCTAGTGCACTTGGCAGCTGATTTATTTTTACGCTAGACGCTAGAGAAAGGATTTAGTTGGAAAAAAGTTTCTCTCCGTGTTTTCATTATACAATTTAAGCCTTCGGGAATATAATGTCGATTAAAAAAATCTTGCATAATATGGAAAAAGAAAACCCGAAACAACAGCAAGCAGGAGAGGAAAAATTATTCATTTAAATTCATTCAAAATTGCTTCATATAAAACAAAAGCAAAAAAAACAAAAAAAAAATTGACAAAAGAAACTGGCACAATTCAAGGACACACTTTTGGGGAGCAACTTGGCAGCCTTTTGCGGAAGACTGCGTATAATATTACGCATTATGGATGAGTGATTTACATCTGGAGATGTGAATAATATATGCGAGAAGAATCGATTATGCTTGTTGACCTTAAACGGATCCCTCAAGGACCTTGGGAACATATAATAATTCATCCGATGACGGAGCTTTAATCAAATTTTCGAGAACCGAATTCAACATTTGGCACATCTGCAAGGATACCATTTCGGAGACGTTTATGTTGTCGAACTTAATCAAAGCAGACCACTTTGGGTCACAATATTCTCCTAATGGGTTGTTTAATCCTACCCAACCTAACCAAACAGAACAGTAAACTAAGTCATGAATCGGCATCCTTTGGGCAGGAGCGCCATTGATGCAGATGTTACTGGGGCCACTTACAATATGGTTTCTATTTCAGCAGGTTTAGGATTTCCGTATGCCAAGAATTGCAGAAGATAATTCTAAATGAAAATTTAAATTGGGTTCTCTCCGGTCATCATTTGTGGATTCATTTCCTACATTTGGATCACAATTCTTTGATTTGATTGCTCTTCCTATGGTTTTAAAATTTTAAACAATAAATAAAATACAACTTTTGATATTCTTACAGAAAATATTTTTTACTTAAAATTAGAAAAGACAGTCAAATACAGATTGACCACTGTAAAACGGTAAAAAGTCATATTCATTATTCATGAATTTCGCACGATTAGGCTTAATTCATCAAAGTGTTTCATAAAATTTGATAAAAATTTTTTCAAATATTTTAGCAACAATGTAGAGCAGCTTTCGTATATGTAGTTGGTCTCATTTTGTGAAATTTGTTTGCGGGGTCGACAACCGCCATTACAAAAACTCGGTTAACCAAACAATGAAATCCGTTAATCGTTTGGAGGTATTGCAAAGTGGGCATCTAGGTGAGCGAGAGTATGCTGACGTCAATCCGGTCGACTGAACTGCAAATCGTGGCTATTCGACGAGGGCCACAAAAATCACGACTTAATTTAGCACGCTCATCAGCTGCCATTAATCGATCATCCGAAATTGCAGCGGCTCTGATCGCGTGTCCATTGGGACGAGCGAACGCGTACGGACGTGCGCCGTCCAGATCTGAGATCGACCTTGTCACGGATCAAGAGGTGTTATGAGCGGGAATTATTTATTTAAAAAAGCACACACACATGAAATATACTATACGAAAAATTTACTGTGCAGCCTCCGGAAAGTTGCTGTTTGAGTTTTTGCTCAGACTATGGGAATTTCCATTCACAGCGAAAATTTCGCATAGCTGTTCGTCGACGTCAGCTCCCAGATGGATAAATTTGTTCGAATTCTCATCCCGTCACAGTAATTGCGCTAAAAAATGGAGATTGTAGGGAAAGTAACCGAGCAAATATTCTAATTAGCGCCGAAAGTTCGGTGGCGCAGAAATAGTTCGTTCGTCATTGAGGAATTTTTCGTGCGAAACCCTCATTCAGATTGCGATTGCATTTATCTCGAGTGCAAGAATGCTATGCGTGCGGGATGACAGGAAGACGTAAAAATAGACTTCCCGTCACGCTTGCTGTATGTAGGTACACCCACTGCACTCCACACATCATCACTTGCCATCGCTATCAATGCCAATCGGTATCGATTACAATTGCTAATCCTGGAAAATGTCATTTGTCATGAGCTGGGTTTGGGATAATTCTGTCATTAAATAAGAATTTCCCAAACATGGACTTTGTAATGTTGGATAGACATCAATCACAAGTCCAATAACTTGAACAGCTCAGTTTTCAGGGCTCTTATCCAAACAACCATACTTCACAAAGATTATAGTAAAATAAAAAGTAGCGAAATGACATTTAAATTAAACTTCCCTTAATCAGAAGTCACATAAAACCCTTTAATAATAATCTGCGTTTATATTCTCTGAAAATTATTGATACACAACTCGTAGCTTAGTAAACTAATTAACGATTATTTGTTGCGCAATTATTCTTTTTTTCTGTACTTCTTAAATATATTTTACATGGAGTTATCAGAAGTGGTTACACTATTTTCAAGTGGCAATCATTTGTGTAACATATCTTGCGAAGTTTTCAAAGAAGTAATCAGCTTTCAAAAGAGTCTTTGAAAGTGGCGTCAAAAAACATAAAATGATTAAGGAAACGTTACATATTAATATTATTGCGTTGTACAATTGAATATCTTGACATAATACAAAATTGAAGTTGAACTGTTTCAGAGGATTAAAAACAATGTATTGTTATTTCAATCGAAAATAAAAACGAATTCCAAAAATATGCTGCTCAGAGTAAAAGAGCACAAAAATGTTGCCAGCAACATGTTGCGCTACGTTCCGATGTTTTCATAATTGAACTTGTATCAATATCAATAGTCAAAAGCAAACAAATTGAATTTTGCTACAGGATTGAACCAAAATTATTCTATTCCTCTGGTTGCGATCTACTCTACTTTTTATTTTCCCGAAAGGGGTAATCAGGTATTCAAACGCGAGAAATATTGCATTCAAAAATCGGTCGAAACTCTATGAGGCCTAAGAACGACAAACAAATTTTATTTTATATGCGTCTACGAAATTTTGAAGAATTGTGATAGAGAAAAACATGATAAAAGTTATATTGCTAATAAGTATATTGTTCTATACAATATCCGAAGAAATTCCGCAAACTTTACCAAGACATTCAATACCTTAATATAATAATACTTTCTAAACATTAAAATGAACAAAAAAGGTATTTTTAAATCGATTTACTACAGGCGGTGTCAAATTTACGTCAACGTGTCGTGTCAGTATCAAATTCTATGAAATGTTAAGGAACAATAACTGCGTTCCTTCTCAAAGGAAGCATCAGTATTAATTTCGTAAATAGAAGACACTTTCCAGTTGCTTGAAACTGAATCGTTTTAATTTTCAATTGATTCCCCGTACCCCTGGTATGGTCGTAATAGTGTCACAAATTGACGGTTATAAATAATACTTTATTTATAAATTTGTAAGACTCTCAACGAAGTTACAAAATATTCTTGTCCATCTAGGGGATCTCTTTGCTCTTAATTGCTCTTTGAACGATTCAAAATTGGTTCTGTCACTCAACATGAGAAAAGGACTTTACACTCGAAGGTCTTTCCTTAAAATGCCTATATAACTATACTTTTGATATACTTTTGATATATTAATTATACTTTCTCGTGAATCATCGAATTTATAGAATATTTCTGTCTCTTTTTGAAATTCATTTACGTAATGAATATTTATTGCACTGGACAATTACGGCAGAAGGACACGCAGGCAAGACAATTATCCAATAAAATAAACTTGATCCTTTTGAGGGTGCATCAAATGTCCCCGTTCTGCGGTTGAATTACTTGAAGGTTGCCATGAAAAGGACGACCTACGGTTCGTTAGAAATAATCGTTAAAAATCATTTAAACTTTTAACTTCAATTTTGAGCAAATTTGCTCTTAATTTGGATTGAAATTTCCAAGAACCATAATTTACACGAAAATTTAACTGAAAGGTTATGCAACAACTTTTGATAAATTTTTCAATAAAATTTCAACAAATTGAGAGCAGCGAAGAACCATGAACCTATTTCTCGACGAACATCAGGTTACTAACGAGTTTAAGCGGTGGTGGGTGGAACCCTTGCAGGTGGTAAAAGAGCAGGTTTTTCGGCATCCAGGTGGGCCTGGTCTTCGTCATTGGAAGCGAGATCCCAAAAGGATTTCCATTTTCATTAAGAAGCTTTGCATAGCTCTAACTAGATTCGTGGCCAACAACCGTTCAAACGCGACAGCCTTCGAGTTCTAAACTTTCTAATACACATATGACTTTAGACATCATTCTACAGTTTTCCGTTTACCAAGTTTTACCTGTCGTCATCGTCATGAGGAAAACTTTGAGAAGGAAGAGTAAGACTTCGGAATCGGGTTAAGTTTGGTCTACTGAGTTTTCCCATCTCCGAGATCTTTGCAAATTGTGTAAAAGAGCTGTGAGAGTCTTAGAAACTTGTTTAACTAATTATTAATACAAATATATTAAATGATTTTGTAATTTTCACTATTTTCAAATTCGCAAACGAATCAATTGAAATGCTTACAAAATCCGAAACATAAACTACCTATTCTAATACAATAAATTTTGATCCATAATTTAAAATAGTGTACTTGATTTATTATTATCGTTTTTTATATTCATTAATAGGTATTATTTATAATAAAAAACCAAGCAATAGGACCTTAATGACTAAATTCTCAATAGAATTCGAATATCTAACGAAACTGTTCGAATGTATTTAAGTAGTGTCAAGTTTAATACAGATTGAATTAAATATCATACTTGCAATGTTGATGAAATTGAACTGTACTATTTACAGTTGCTTTGTTTCACGTAGGCAATTTGAAAACTGTAATTTTCCGTAAACATGCAATAATTCGTTTTGTTCCAACAAAGAAAAACCTTAGGTAATATACTAGTATATATTTATTATTATTTTGCAGAAGAACGCTTTGCATAGTTTTTCTACATCCAAAAACTTAAAAAAAATGTATTAATTGTATTTGTGGCATTAAAATAACAGAAAAATAAAATCCTGGTTTCTTTGATTCGTCGTGATTTTCATGAAATTCTGACTTTTAAACCGTTAGGAAAGTATGGACAGGTCATTGCCTCATCTTGTTGTACACATATTTTTAAAATTCAATATTTCAACATTTTGTGGAAAATGGGAATTTTCCTCCGTCCTGATTTTGATTTATTTATAACAACTACACAAAATGAAGCTGTTCATTAATTCATTGCGTTTCCTACGTTTTTGAATTTTGTTAATATAAAATTCAGTCTTGTTTTTACACTCAATTTGTTTATATCAATTTTCATAAACTCTCATTCGCTTTTTATATCCATTTCACACTTTATTAAACTTTTTAAACCGATGAAGTTCCAAGTTCGATATTCTTTTCACTGAAACTTTTAAGTCCTCAAATCCTTTTATGCGCTAAAAATCACTCAAATTTGATCCCGAATTCGATGCTATATTGTACAAAGACACAACAACGAAAAAATTTGCCAATTCAAAACTTTTTCTTCACATTAATCAGTTCCAAGAAGGATACCATCAGGTGAATTCGTCAGTTCTGGGATTTTTCAAAAAACCTGCCCCCATATTGAATCATGCTAGGACGATTTTGGAAAATTTATCTTATCAGATTCTCAAAAAGGAGTATTTTGCACTCGTTTAAAGCACAAGCATCTTGATTAACCTTGCATAAAAATAATAGGTGCTGTTTACAACCAGCAGGTATTCCAAGAGAAATTCTATCAAAATGTTGAACACGATTTCGCAATTTCGCAGAACACGTTTCACTCGGATTTGGTTTTTTAATCAAACAACTAAGCCAACGAAAATGTAAGAGTGGTTTTATCTACCTTTAACTTTAATAAATACCAAGCACAAGGATATAAGCTTGATAAGCTTTGCATACATATGTTAAATGCACCATGCACAACAGCATTCATCTTCCACAAGACGTTTTCTATCCTGGTCCTTTTGATGGATGGTTGGATACGGTCTTCGTCAAACATCACGAAGTTATTATCCCCATGCCTTTGGTGAAAGGGTCCCATATGGTGGTTATGTGATAAAATGATGTTTATGGGAACCACGATACCTCTATAGTAAGGCATTATAATCTGCATCGACTGCATCCTTCGCGCTCTCTGTAAGTCCTTTGAATCGAGCTGGGATTACCAAATTGACGTAAGTGTTGTATTAAAGTGCCCCAATGAAAAACGACTTGCGATTTTTTTTTTTAATTTTTTGGAAAATTTATCAAAGTGAAACGAAAGAGAAAATTGGAAAAAAAGAGAGCACCAACCACAAACATTGGCAATCTTCCACAAATAGAATCTAATTTGAAGCTGAGATTGCGCGATTATTTTCCCATAGATTATTTTTGGACGAGGTAAAGAGATAAAATATATTATACCTACATAATATATCAAAAAACGAGGCAAATGCTCATTTAGATACATTGCGTGACTATTTAACTAAAATATATAAAAACAGCAATTACAATATCCGGAACGATATAATTAATCAGATTAAATTTCACCCACACCCACACAAAATGTGGATACTACGTAGAAAAATGAAAAAGTAGAAAGAACTCTAAGCATACAATAGATAAAAGGATAATGTAGCAAAATATTAAGTTATGTTTTTTCCAAATGATAAAGCAATTTCCGTGCAACTAATCTCGATTAGTTAGTGATAAAATGCTAGCACGAGAGATTAAGCTGATGACGAAGTGGAGGCAGGCTGAAACCGGACCAATGTAGAATTTCTAATCAAAATTTTAACTGACACCAATTTGCTGATGTTCAAGTACGATTATTTCGCAATTGTTACAAAACATGAAATGATTTTGAAGATTTTTGATGTTTACTATTTTCAAAATTTACAAACGGTCTTTTCCGTTTTAGTTTGATTTTTCCTAGAAATACCGTAACAATTTATAATGCGGAGCAACTATCATCATTGACACATCAACACGTTCGCGGATGTTTTGGAATCAATTATTATTTATTTAATTTTATATAAGCTTAATTTGTTGTAATTTTTGGATACTATCCTAACAATTAGAATCCTATTATTAAGTGATACTCTGCAGACTCTTAAAGAATATACATTATACAATAGGATATCACAATTTATTTCAAAAAAATGCTTGTCCGCGAACATGTTAAAGTAGGTTCCATGGAAATCATAGAAATTCTGAAAACTTGAGTAATAAAAATGTTTTAATGATGGTTTTTTATGTAATCTTAAAGATCATCTTGAAAAATATATTGCTTATATAAGGATAATGTAATTCAATTCGAATGAACTGTTTTCTACATATCGATATAAAAAGAAGCATAATAAGCAATAATTAGAGGCAATTAATTCATAAAATAATTTCATCGTTTACAATAAATTATAAACGATAAAATAAGGTTTCAATTTTTCGTAATTTAAGGACGTTTTCTACCTTCAAATTTTCAACATTTTCTGTTTTCATAGATAAAAAAAAAAAAACAAGATAATATGTTTATGCAATTTTTTAAGCACGTTCATTGGTCTTCGAAGTATAAATACAAATTCTTTGTGGATTTTGAAAATTTCATAGGTACATAAAACACATACATAAAATGTCATACGTAAAACAACAGTGGTTGCCACGTTTCCAGATGTCTGGACCATCAAAAAAAAAAACAAAAAACCAGAAAATTATTTTCTATCGAAATAGATACGACTCAAATTAAAACAAATTGTTTTCATAAGAAAATAACAAAATGACAGACATATTTCTAAAAATACGATTTTTTAGGTAAGAAAATCGTTTGAAAATCGAATATTTGACCACCGATCGAAAAGATCCAGTTCGGTCCATAGCTTATTAGCCATACATGGGTACCTACAATAACATATTAAAAAATTAAGGTAATCGGGCTGGTAGTTTTTAATTGTAAAACGTTGCCTTACGGAACACGTACTGGAGCACAATTTTTTGATGATATTTATTATTTACTATCAAAATCAACAGTTATAAAAAATGTTTTTTTTTAAATTTCAGGGTAGAAAGTTCACTTGAAAATTGCTTTTCAAAATTTTTAATAGCGCAACATCTGCAAACTAGTTTTGAATGTAAACACAAAAAACAATAAATAATTTTGAATTTCTACAAATTTGATGATTCTGTGATTACCAACAAACAACTAGACCGAAGTTGTGGAAAACAAATACGCCTAAAGTGTCGTTCAGTGGTATTGAAAACATCAATAAAGTAATTTTCCAATTGGGTCAAATCAAAAGGACATTTGCATATGGCGTCAGAGAGTTAATAAATTTTTTTCATAAACAAATTTGCATGTGTGAAATTTAAAAAACTGCAAATATTGATATGGACCATAATTTTGAATAAGATATCCAACATAGATGGATGGAAATCCGACCAAGATCCAAAGGAGTTCTTCTAAGTCACAAATTCGCGTGCACAACGATGCATCCCCAACACTTGTCCCCCGTCATAAATATAGTATTGAAATTCAAACCTTTTCCCTCGTTTACTTCATTTTAGATGCAAATACGACTTCATTCACAATTCCGTTTATGTTGATTTGAATTTTTGTATCGTTGTCAACATGTGACCACAACAACACATTCCTATTTGTACTCTTCTTCAATTAATACTTATTTTATTTATATTTATTTATTTGTTTTGTATAATTCTATTTTTATGTCAACACAACAGCAGCATGAGCTTCAATCGCACTTTGTGGTTCCACACACCAATTGGGTGCTCTACGGTCACCAGCCACTACAGCACAATTGACAAACAGCGCGCTCGTAGGAGTCGTCCGAACTCGAAGCGAACGTTTAGATAAGCGGTAACTAAATAAAAAATATGACCAAGCTGATAAAGTTCGAAGCTTCTCTTTTTTCACTTAATCAAATCTACGCCAGATTACACACGACATACATATGCGAAATCGTAAATTCCTTTTGAAAGAGCACAGAGCACGTCTCAAGTGTTCGCACGGAGTCAGTATCCTTCCATTGGGTATCGGTTCCCCAGGGAGTCCTTACAAGAAACGACGGTTAGATGATGCCGTCAAAATTGACGACCTTCGTTGAAGGATTCGAACTGTTACAACGGCTATTACACGAAATCACTTGTTCGAGTTAGAATTTCACTGTGGATGATGTCCTGGCGCGAATATAACCGTCAGGTGAAGCTGCGGCAGTTCGACTAGTAGCCCCAACTGTGGCACGGCGAATATCAAAGGACTCTGGGTACCCAAAATTCGTCTTGAAGCGCGCATAGACACTCTGCACCAACACGGCCAACGTCTACATTGCGGAGATGCGAATTCGACTGGACTGCACACGGATCTAGTAATGTCTTCCCTACTGTCGATGAACCGAGCGCCCGCACTGAAACGGTTGAAGAAAAGCGCTTGTCTTCATTCCAATTCAAAAATAAATATCTGAAAAAGCTCCGGTCTCGTTGCTTTTAGCGGAAATTAAAACTCTGGTCTCATTCTGGGAACGATTTTATGTGTTGAAACTTTGCTGAGAGGAAATCGGAAAAGCTCACACAAACCAAAAACTATTGCCGGCCATGTGCTGTTAGCGGTACACAAACGTAATTGACAGCATGTGGCAGCACTGGCTCTTGGAAACGATTTGATGAGGAAATGAATGAAAACCAGTGCTACATCCGGCTTTCAAAGGACGAAATTTACGCAATCAGCGGAAGGGTTCTCAACCAACCCTTATGCACAAGCACTAAAGGAGCATATTTAAGTTAGTTTAGAGGATATTCTATGTGGGCTGCTTCCGTGCGTCCATATTTCTAATTTGAGTTCACTCAGTTCACAATTTTTACCTGACAAACACGAGCAAGTTGATTTCCAAGAACAGAAGAATTTTCTTTATATTATATAATTTCTAGTTCTCTTAATCGAATAAATTTTTTAAATTATCAAATATAACAGCTAAATTAAATAACTTAAAATATATTAATATTTATTTTCTATGTCAAAAGGTAATAAATGAGATTTGCAAGTAGAAAATTGGTCGATGATAATGGAATCTTGCCAAATTTATAATTTATTTTGTATTTAATTATATTTTTGGGAATATTGTCAAATGCCTTAAAATACTAATTCAACTTAAACTTACTGAATTTATTCGTACCAGACATAGGTATGTAATGATGATAAATTATTTAAAAAAAAATTATGACTAAAAATAATATTGGCAATAATTTCGGTGTAAAGCTTAATTGATAGACTTAATTGATAGATCTTATATCCAATTAAAAAA
Organism: Leptogaster cylindrica; assembly: GCA_963082835.1. Taxonomy (NCBI): domain Eukaryota; kingdom Metazoa; phylum Arthropoda; class Insecta; order Diptera; family Asilidae; genus Leptogaster; species Leptogaster cylindrica. The sequence goes on along the minus strand of OY720105.1, from coordinate 18,526,939 downwards.
AAAATGTGAATTTAGACATCAAGTGATTTATACGATTCCTATAAATTGGTCTGACATGGTTCGAATGTTTTTTGCCCCTTCCGATCAACCATGAAACTACACTTCAGATCGAATGGCTTCGACATCGGATACAACCGCAAATTGCAACAAAGTGCAACATCAATGGCAGCGCATCGAGAACGAAAGTGATTTATGGTCGCCTTCTTATATGCGTCTTCACCTCCGTCGATTTGTACCGTGTCAACGGTTAACGATTGATTCTTTACTTCTCGGATTTCTGCACGGCAAAGACCGACCCCGAAAAATGATGATGGAGGCATGTAACCCATTGGTCTCCAGTCAACATCACAAATGTTCTGTCGTTTCACATCTAATTGCAATTTGAAATATCAAATTTGCAAAACTAAATAATAATTATTAGTAGCTACTGACTGCAGTTATGAATTTTCCACAATGCTAAATATTTGAATCAAATAAGGTTTATTGGTTAAATAATAATTTAATTAGTATACAAACAATAAAATTATAGTGATGACTCTACAATACTAACTTACAATACAATTGGACAAATACAAGCACATTCGATGTGATTTCCATTAAAAATCCCGTCTTAATGGAAGAAATTTTGGATAAGCTTCAACGAATTCAATTTTATAGGTTTAGATCACGATAGGAAATCGTGATACAAATATTTATTAGCCTTATATTTAAAACAAATCTTATTAATTATGTTATATTGACGTGACCGCATCCAACTTTCGAATATTATTGTAATTAAGAAACAATATGTTTCGATTAGGCTAATTTTGTAGATTGTTTATAATGATTGGCTATTTATGAATGTGAAATATGAATTTCGTTTTATTATTCTTGTAAATTTTTTGCAGGTTTATTCAAGATTTCTAGTTAAATCCATAAACGACTTCACGCAAAGACTTAACATATTAATTATTGCAAAATGTATTGAAATTAATGTTGAATTAATTGTTTCGAGGAATTCAAAAAGATCTGTTATAACAAATAAATTAGAAACTTGAAGTAAATTTTTGCTTTGTAAATTGAATCAATCCATTTCCGTTCTACACATAATGAAAAATAAATGTAGTTTACTATAATGTGTTGGTATCTTGTTGATGTTCACACATTGTTAATTCGAACTGCAATAATATTTGCAAAGGTCATGTTTCCTAAAGCATTCATCAACAAATTGCAAAGTAATAATTTCAAATAGTTTTGTTTGGTAGTAAAATTTTGCAGTATATAAAATTTCTCAAACACCACTGAAATCAGTTTTTTTTTGGCCAGCGGCAGTTGAATATTACATTAAATCAACACTAGCTGGCCACACTTAAATTTGCTGTCGGCCATCTGTCGCGCGACGATCAACATCTTATCAGTGCGAAATGACAAAATAAAGCGCATCGAGAGCACATTAGCCTTGCTCCCTTGTATGTCAAGCTTTCGATTACAAATCCGGAGATATCTCAAAAAAGAAGCAAAACCCAAAAATGTCGTCACAGTTCACGAGGTGCGTGTAAAATTCTCATCAAAATCGAAAGCTTCCGAAGCGGTTCGATTCGATTGGCACGGATCGCGGTTAATGGACCACTTTATAGGCCGCGATGCGAAGGCAATGAAACAACGCAAGGTGGTCTAGTTTTCGTAAGTATTTTCCATTCCAGTTAACGAAGCTATCTGCGCAATCGATTCGCGATGATAACGCCCCGCTACCAATGCCCAGGTTGCACGAGAGCGCACCGGTATCAGTTTGCAAGCCACTTCCTGGTACCTAATCGCTCTGTGGCACTTGTGTAACCCGCACATTCGACTCCCGATCGAATCCCAGGCCACAAAGGAGCGATATGCTAATTTAACTTCAGACATTTTAGTGCCGCTTTTTAAAAAGCCACTTTTCTTGGCACTCGTCCGAGTTCGCCGTGACTCTGCATATGTGCATCCACAAAGTTTGGCAGTCGCTTCCTCTGACCTTTTTCAATATCACTCACATTTTCATATGCCAAAAGTTGCTCTAGCATAAATTTTGCAATGCTTTTTCGAATCAGGGAAGCAAAAAACAAATCCCATATGATATCCGTGAAGTTCGGATTGCACTTCCGCGGTCTTCTGTCAGTTACTTACGAACTTTTTTTCATCGATTCTGCTCCAAAGACCGTTTTCTTTGAATGCCGCATTCTAAAATTCAGTTCAAAAGTTCAAGTTTTTTTACATTTTTAAAAATTCTGCTTAAATATTCTTTTGCTGTTTTTAAAAACAGTAAGGTTCAAGGCTTGCGAAAAAAATACTAAAAAATGATCAAATCGTGACGATATGTTCTTTAAGCAACTTACTTAAAAAGAGTATTTCACTTTAAAATTGTCCGTTAACTGTTTTTGTAAATTTCAAGCCAAACGAGTTTCGAACAACAATATGAACAAAACAACCAAAAAGAAAAATAAATATTAGACGCCGAAATTGTTTATAGGATGAGAAATATTTACCATTAGCTTCGTCTCTATATCTTCAATCGAGAATATTCAAAATCGCATTTATTAATCAGTCAAGAGCAAAGAACAAACGAAAACAGCAGTGAATCACTTCGACAAACGCAAATTCGAATTTAGTTGACAATTCGCAATTAATCAGTTGACGCAAAAAAACATCTTCAGTCATGATAAACGAGATATAATAATGAGTGTGTCTATTTCGCAGTTTTCGTGTGTCATCAACTCGCAATTACGAGTATGTATAAATGTAATTTTCCAAAGAAAAGTTATACTGGAATTTTATGTTAAAACAAAAAATTTCCCTTAATTCTCGGCCACAAATGTATTCAAAAAACTTAATTTTATGGATTTAAACTTTATAGTAAGCCATGCCAATTTTTTTTTTTTAGGGACTGCAAAATACATGGAGTCCAGAGCGATAAAAGTTGAAGCTCCCGTAAACCACTGGAGCATTACCACAACCCCTCCGGACTCGACCAGCTCATAAATTACGTGCTTCTGTCAGTTTGTGTGCACCTCCGGGATCCGGTTACATTAACCACTAAAAATTTGGAAACTTTATGGGTTCTCATATTTAAAATGGCTGCAGTGAGGAAGACATTGGAATTTTTTTTAAATATATGTTTTTTTCAGAATAGCACAGTTTAAATGTCCTTCATTCGGGGTTCTAGGTGTAAAAAATGCGTCACTGTAAATATCACTAAATATTCATCAGCCCAGCAACAATAGCAGAAATTTCTTTACTTTTCTACGGGTCTCGTGTCAGTCGACGACAAAAAAAAACTGAAAATATGATGTAAGTGTCCGATTTTGTTGACTCCCTGCCAATTTGACCCAGCTTGCGGCGATAGATAGCACTTCTCCCGTTTTGTTCTCCAATTAGCATTAAGGCCGTAATCCCATTTAATGTGATTTTAACAACCAATAAAGAGTACACCAAATGCTTATCTAAGCTGCGGCACGAGTTGCGTATGAATAATGGAAATAAATTAAGCCACACGTTGAGCTGGCCAGTGTTCGTTGAAATCACTTGTGAACACATTAGGACCCAATATGGCCAGCAGCTGGTGCAACCGAACAGAGAATACTAGAATAGTGCCAATATAAAGCATTAAAGTGATATAGTCTCAACAATGTAGAATTGCGTACAACTGTTGGCTTATTTTCTTCTACTCCAATAGACCAATAGTGCAGATTCGGGGAGAGAACCTTTCAACAATTCATTTAATTGGATTCGAACCGATTCAACGGCAATTGCAATTCAATGTGCACTGCACAATTATGGAAACAAAAGTGAGAAAAATGCGATGTAGCTTCGGTGTCCTTGTTGAAAATCGAACTGAAAGGTTAAATAGTTCCCATGCGGAATATAAAATACGTTGAATAAATGTATTTTTGTTTCTTGAAACTTGTTTACAAATTAAATTGTAAATTGTCGTATATAGGTAATTCAATACCGATAATTGCAATTCTTCAATCACCGCAACAATCAACGATATTCATAAGAAAAAAAAAACTGTATATGTCATTAATGCTTGTTAATACAATATACCTACAAAAAACATTTATTTAGTGTTTGAAGTTTTTCTTTAAAGTTATCATAAAACAAAATAGAAAGAAATAATGTAATTTTTTAACATACCACTTTAAACTTTAAGGAAACTATCAAAAGGATTTCGACGAAGCTCCAACCATCGTCGATACATACCTAGAAATAAGAGAGAGTCATATAAATGTTGGAAAATACACTAAAATGCAATTGCCAAAAGAGAATAATAAATTCATGCTTCCTCAGTGTTTCTACTACATATTCGAGATGGTTTTTTTCAAAACTACTTTCCAAATTATTTCAACTTAAAGTAGACTAAAATTATATTTTCAAGAAACTAAATGTACCTATCCCCAAAAGCAGAAGTCCTTTTTATATTATTTATGTTCATAGATTTTCTCCTCCCAACACCAAAAGTGCTCATCTCGCTCAAATTACTTAAAAACAACAATTTATTTCGCAACTCAAATGGTATTGTAATTATATTTGCCTGTTAAAATCTTAAACTCATATTTTACACAGTTTTTGGTCCGGAAAGGACTTGTAATCTCAATAAATATTCTAGATATTTGTTCCAGGAATGTGGAAGACCATAGCATCCTCCAAAAATGAAACATTATATAGTAACTTTGTAATTAGTCTCAAGTTCATGCACAATTTTCCGGAAAAGCACAACCCGGGTTTTTTTCAGGATGAAATTATTTTGGCTTTCATTAGAACAGCTTAAATTTCGTTACGAGAAAGATAAGTGATTTTATGATAAATGAAGCTCATTTAACTACAGCAAGACAAACTGGCGGAAACTCGATTCTAGAAACTCCGGTTGCCGCCAAGGACGAGAGTCCAAAAGGACATAATATGAGACCCGCTGTGGTGGCGCAGTGTCCCACAGGGACTCTCCTCTCAGAGCATTGCCAACAGACCCGGTTTTTTAGTTTTTTTAAGAAGCGCTTTATGTCACAATATCTTGTTAGATTTTATTGTTTTAATGACATAATATAGTGAAAATATGTTCTGAAGTGACCTTGGCATTCACGTTTATACTTTCAGAACCACATAAACCCAGTTTTTATGCAGCTAACCTTCTTTTAAAAAACATAAGCAGGATTGTATTATAAATCATGATGAAACTTAACTGCAAAAATTTACCATCAAGAAGTGCAATTACAAATTCCCAGTGTTTCAAGGCAACAAGGCAACCAAAACAGCGTAATTCAATCAATCAATTTGATTAATTTGAGCCAAATCTAATTCATACGTCGTCCACAAATTCTCCAGCCTTGTACATCTCACTTGCAATGTTGTCCGCCACTCAAAAGCGGGTAAACGTTACCTTGGCATAAGTTTGAACCTCAACCAAATGAACTCAATTGCATAATTGAACCAATTCGTTAATTTTTGGCTCAACTTCTTTAGCTTCGTAAATGATTTCATGATCTGGATTTCGTTCCCGAAGTAATTTGGCACAATGTTTTAAACCAGCCAAAATCTAATTCGATTTCACGTCTCTGTTTCGCCCCCAGGACAGTGGAACCTTTGCAAAATGTGCCGAAGTCACCGTTTAATGAAATCCAATTTCACTTGATTAGGTCAACATTAAATAATGAGACTCTTAGCGGGAGAAGCCGGGGCCTAAACGAAAGCACAAACATGTGCTGATTTCTTAAGTAGGTGTATCATTTTACGTACACCGCGCACACGTTCAGACGTGTCTGGTGATGATACGCGCCTCCGAGACGTAATCTTCCTCGCCAGATTGGATTACACCTAAACGGCCGGTGATGACATTACTTAGCAAGTATTACTTGCACAGCGAGTGACAGGAAAAAAATAATAATACGAGTAATAAAACAAAACAAAGCACCTACAAGAAAAAACGACAGTTAACTACTCCCCGTGTCAATGTAAATGAAGGTGACAAATTATGGTCAGGGCTGCGCTCAGGTGACTACTGGTGGTCTGTCTTTAGTTAAGAGCATTATTTATTACTGTAGATATTACTTTTGTGAAAATAGTAAATACAGCATCAGCAAAAACAATTAAAATCACTTCTGTTTAACTGAGCGAAGGCCATTTTTCAATTAACCATTAAAGACTTATTAAAGTTCGAGTATACATTGTTCAATTGTACATATAATAGAAATGATATAACAACAAAATATAGTCTAATGCAGACTTTCAAGCAAAGGATCCATACAATTGTCGAGAACAACGGATTGATGATGATTGAAAATGTATTTAACTCTTTTTAAACGAGCTGAGATTATTATATGTAGTATGTATAATTGTATAATGTATATTTTTTTGAATTTGGACGTTCTCGATTTATCTCCGGTCTCTATAAGTGCCATCGTTTAAAAAGCAACCGCTACAAGCGGCTTTCATTTTCTTTTAAGTGACGAAAATAATTTTCCGGCGTGATGCTGAAAATATACTTGTGTCAAACGTGTCCGCCTTCGTATACCTGAGACGAATAGGTCTAATTTTAAGTGTCTTTGTAACAAACAGCAGCCACGCTTTACTCGCAGTAAATCTTCGTTTATTAGCGGTAAACATCAAAATCCTCTTGCGCGCCAACTCAAATCCTTTGAATCGTTTTGGATATGCTTCTTTATTGCGATCCTTCTTTCAGCATCCCGCGTACCCTCAGTGTTTTACTGGTGTATATTTTCAGTGTTTTGCTCCATTCCGTTCCTCCCTTGGTTCATGGAACAGTTCCGACTACAGATAAAACTATAATAAAAGAAAATGTCTCCGATCTATACTTGCGTGTCACCCCACAGTTGTTTTATATTTTTAGTTCCCGGACATTTAGCTCGTTATATTTTTCGCATTAAGGAAAAAATGTAGAAAATTTCTAAAAGAAAAACGGAACAAGGACACCTTCCTGATAAAGTAGGAAAATTCCAAGAGAACGACCGAACTTCTGGTAATTTCCCAAGAATACCAAGGCTCAATACTTTTTTACAGCGAGTTATACTAAGAATTTCTATTATTATTATAATATTTATTAATTCCAGGTATTCACAGCTGCTAAGCAACACCGAGGCCAAAAGAAACCCTGGTACGAACAGCAATCCTACAGATCCTTCGAAAACAATTAACATCCGTATTCCACTAACACCAGCTTTTATCGTATTATTCTAAGAAACTTTCTGCTGTAACCCATTTGCAAGGAATGTGCAATTGTGTGCTGGAAAACATAACGACATGTAGCTATAAGAACGAAACGGCGTCCTTGACCCTGTCCAATATAGAACCATCCGGCAGGACAGTCTCTAATTGAAATTTATTTCACCAGTTCAACGGAAAGCGTCCTTCCTCAAGCTCTTGAGTCTTGGGGCTAATAAGGGTGAATGTCTGGCCCCGCATTCGTTGCCACAGCAAGAGAGGGTTGAAGCGTGTGTCGCTATAAAATTGCTGTCAACTGTGAATTTTTATTACCAGGATTTTTCTGTCTGGTCAGAAAATCGCGAGGAATCTTATTCAGAAATTGTCTCGCGGATGCCCTTAACACTGCTCAAAAAGGATAATGGACACAATTGCAGCGTTTTTGTAGTCTTTTCATTTTTGATTGTTTTTTTTTTCAATGGTTCCCAGGTACTTTTTTGTCAGCGTCAAACATTTGAATATATGCAAATTCCGCGCCATTTTAACGTTTCTGCATTTGAAACATCAAAATTAAGCAAACACTTCAGAGTTCATGTTTTAAAGCGGTGGGTGGTCTCTAACGCCGTCGCTTTCGACAATATTCGCAGTTGTTATTAAATGCATCCATAAAAAAAAGCTACATTAAAATCAAATAAAAGTCCCCGTATTAAATTTTAAAGATCTGCATTTCAAAATGAGAAATGGTTGCAGTTCAGTAGTCATCAGCAAAGTCGAATGTTAACTGAAAACCGTATGAAATAATAATTAATTCTAATTGACTTTTTAATATAATCCATTTGAAGACAGTAATTTTTAATTCATCTATATTAACTTCGCGAAAACTTGCTTGTTTGTAGATTTGAGTGTTTGTGCCGTTTTAAGGAAAATCTTTCGATGGCTAATTAACACACTTGCCGTCATTCAATCGACCTAAAACTTTACAAATAGGTTCGTTGTCAATGACAATGTATTCTATCAAAGTTTTATCCCGTTATCAGAGAAGGAACGGATAAAATCTTTAATAATAATGCAAAAATAACAGCGTTTTGTAGTGCGCATTAAAAAAAAAATCATAAAATCAAGTCATATTTTTAATTTAAATTTAATTTTAATTTTTTTAATTTTAATTATCACAATTTCGGAAATATGTAGATGAATTAAGTAAAAAACATTTTTTTTACGGGTTGCTTTTTTTTCATAAACAATCCTACGCAAAATATTGTTTTCAAGATTTCTTTCTTAAATTTGTTGGTATCACAAACATTGATTACAACAACAGTACAAATTGAAATCGAGGAAATTATTTAGTAACATTAAATGGCTTTCCCCACAAAACAGCAAACATATCAACATTATCCATATTAAACACAACATAATCGTCACTCGTAGTTTCATAATCAACCAATTTGCTGTAAGACGATACCTACGATTACTTATGATGTTATTGCATGTTGGTGTACCTTTAAATAAATACCCACTTAATTCCATGCATGCGAAAGGTATGCACTCGAATGTTGGCCATGTTTTGGGTTCGGTGGCCGAGGCCTGAAAGGAGTCGGAAATGTTTTGCATGAAGACAAAACCGCAGTAACCTAATGATTTTGCGGATCTAATAACAGCGTGAATGGGTTGCAATAATTATTATCTGCGGGAATTTCAGTACCGTCTTCATTTTCCGCGTAAAGCGAATTCCATTAAATGCGGTAATAAATATCTTCATGGCTGCAAAATAGCCAATAATTTCGATGAAAATTAACACTAATTGCGAGGTTATTGGTCCATTATTGATTGGATAACGTTCCAAAGCATTTGATTCCTGCCACCAGAACCATCAGACCGTTCCAGTTGGAACTATTGCAGCCACAGTCTGGGGCATTTTAGCGTATCGATGAGAATTAAAAGCAATATCGAGAAGTAATTAGCGGACGCACTCAAATTTGCGGCAACGATGTCCGATGACCAATAGTCTATTCCAAACAAAGGCTGCTCGCGTTCCAAGCGCAGACAACGGAGAAATGCTTTCGTTCAAGAATTCGCAGAATGTGGTTAGGTGCTAAATGCGCCTTTAGGCTCTAATCAGAATGCCTCACATATCATTCAGTTTCCGCAAACAAGGTGCACCTATTGCTCGGACGCGGCATCGAATTGGGCCCAGTTTCTTGCCCGCTTCTGCCCCCGTCCGCGTCCATGCATAATTAATGAGTGTTGCAATTTGGAAATTCCGACCCAACAAATCGGCTCCAAATGTAATTCAGACGAAATTATTTGGAAGTTACTCAGCACTTGTAATTTGTGGAACGCGCCGCCTACACACATCTGCTGCAATAATTTATCCCAAGATCTCGGGCTTCCTTCCTGTTCGGTTCCGGCCAGACAGCTTTAATTGCAACATCCACAAAATCTCATGCACATAACTTCGACTTACTTAATTGAGTGAGACTCGAAAGTGCACTGGATGCAACTGTTAATTAGTGCAACAAACTAATTGAGAAATGACAGCAGCCTCTGCAGTTTAATGCTTGACAATCGGATGCTGCAACTAGATGAGGCCAAGTGGTAATTCATGAATGATTTTGAGAGAATGCAGAAATTCTGTGAAGACATCGAGATGAGGAATTATGAATTGACGACTCCTGCATGCCACCCGATCCTGCAGCCCCCACGGGGAGGTGCTGGAGGGGAAAGTATAAATAGGCTTCTCTTCTCGAGAATGCGGCCGAAGGGGGAAGGAACGTTAAATCTTTATTAAAAAGTAAGCACTTCGCCGGCACAGTGCACTCACTTCGTGTGTAATAATTGATTTAACTCAACGGAACCAGAGACTTTAACGGATTGTGTAATTCAAACACGAGCATATTTCTTGGATTCAGTAATTAAAACTTTGCTAAACTTCAGCTTGGTGTAGAATTCCAGATCACTCGGCTACGTACGCCGTACGGGTATGTAGGTATAAATGCGTGTACATTGTGCATTGTGCACTTTGCAGGTCAGCTGCTTGCGCGCATGCGCGCAAATGTGTCAAAGAATGCACTTAAGAGCATTGTTTATTACAAAAAAAGTAAATATTAAACGCGTTCCACAAAAAGGTGTATTTTTCTGCATTGCATCAGTTCATTTTCCAATTAAGTTTTTTATGGCAAGTTAGAAATTAAGTCATAATGTTTTGAAATTTTTTCTTCTCCCAACTTCAGGGTAAAAAAACTTAACAGTAGGTCAGTAAAACAATAAAACAATTTATTAAACTACCCTTGCCCAAGCCAGTAAAATAAACAATGAGACGTAAAAGGGAAACAATAGGTACGTATTAAAAATAATGTAAAACAAAAAAGTTAATTGAGGGTTAAGCCACATTGAATAATAGTGGTTACCCAATTACGCGATATCTCTGATTTTTTATTAAAATAAGGGCTAAACTCTAAAACAAGTGTTTCTGACGTAAACTACCCACACTTACATACATCCACCCAACCACCTACGGAAAGAGTAATTTTAAAGACAAGTTCAAAGTGTCACGCACGTTTTGGCGTCTCACACCCGCCATTGCCTTCACGTCGCCGACGCTGCTGCCTCTGACTCCCACTCTCAAATCCTTAGAAAGTCAAAGGAAGCCTCCATAGAATAGTTTCTTTCTGAAATAGTTTCTTAATCGACACCGTATTCTAATTCTATTCCCAGGCAATTACTCGTGGGATCTCAGACAAATCCGCTCACGGCGTAGAAGACAGCTAAGGATATCGTAATGACTCCTCCCCGCAGTTCTTAATGCATGCCGACTAGACAAACAAACAATGGATATCATTAACATGATCCTTACAGGGTCGATACCCTTTTGTGTATACAACCTCCAACTTTCCAGAAACGGGCGCCGCGCCACTCTATAGCTCTCATTTAAGGACGCTTCGCCGGAAATCTTGACAGGAGCAAAACAACGGGTTGAACATTGTCACTACACACTTCAGACTGACCGAGGAGATAAATGAGCCTCCAGCTCCTCCCCACCCTTCTTCCCCAACCACTTTCCGGTCATGGGAGCCACTGTATTCGTTTTTCTGGAGGTCAGTGGTATTTTCTGCTACAAATTGACCATTTGTGCTCCTTTCTTGCTCTGTGATTGTATGCGAAAGGACATCAATGCCTTCTGCATTGTGGCTGCCAGTGAAGTTTGCACTGCGCAAAGACTCTGTTATGGAGAAGGGAAAAATCCTGTTCAAAGTTAAATGGAGTGCAGTCACTTGATTATTTAGGAATTTTCCGTGGGAAATTGTAATCCACTGTAAACGTGGATATCTACAAGGGATGCAGAGTACTTAGAGGATTCAAGAACTCAGCCAAATTGCTCAAGTCGAGTGGGAATGAATTTTTTAAAGCACTCGCAGGAATCGTCTTTGTCAGAATTAGATGTATGTCGGCCGGATACAAGAACAATTTTTAAATTAATAATCATGAACTGGGAATTAGAGTTTTATAGGTTTAGGTGTTCTAACAACAAGAACCTTGCAGATACGACTGCAGATATCGCAGTGCTGTAACAACATTTGCCGAATTTTCCAATTTTATTTTGGTTATTAAAAAGATTTTTGTCTGAAAATCAGAACAAAACGAATTTTAATGAATTAAAGCAACTAAGGGATGAAATTACGAAATCAAAACACAATTCCAAACCATCCCTTCGGAACCTTTTTCAATTATACTTAACAAAAACGTGTACCAAATAAAAACAGGTATAGAAATGACACTGGCAATTAATTAAGCTGTGTAATTGCTATTTAATTTTCATTCCCTTGCGTTGAATTTAAATGAGCGTAGTCAGGCAGAAGAACGCAGTTTTACGGGATAAAAAATATTAATTTGACAATATGAATAATAACGAAAAGGACATAACCGTTTACTTCTATTGGTTAACGTTGAGCCAAGCTGTAGCCATAGCAATGACATTGAAAATGTTTTAGAGAGTTAACCATACAATGCTACCTGCTGTTCTCGTTATTTAACAATAGCTTTTAAAATTCATTAAAATTTGTGAAACTGGCGATCGTCATGTTCATTAATATTCTACTTTGATTTACGATTACGAAGAATAGATATTTTAATATACCAGTGTAAAATTTTTATGATTCATTTTTTGATCAACTTTATTTATTACACCAAAATTCATTTAATTATTATTTATTACTACCTTTAAGCGACCAAACAGTTTAAAGAGTTATGCTTTGAAATTGCAAATCAATTCAGAACTTTCAAATCATTTTTCAATGCATGCTTAATAATTTTAAAATACTGAAATGGACTTGAATTAATATTAAAAAGAAGCGTGGCTTTTATGTGTTTTGAGGATTATAAAAATGAAGTGGAATGGGTACTTAAACGTTGAAACATTTCTATAGTTCAATTAAATAGAGCAATAAACTTCGGCTTTTGTGAAGTGTATGTTAGGTTTTTGGTATTGGTTTATTATTTCTAGCAATAAACCTTGGGAATGAGCACGAAAAAAAACTTATATCCCCCCCCCCCCCTCACCCCTGTGAAAATTTTTACATTTTTCGTTTTGAGACATGTAGATTTAAAAAAAAGGACGATTAAAAAAAATCCTTTCGTCCACCATACCCCGCACCATGTCCGCCGTACAAGCCTTTTCTCGGAAAATACTGGACATAAATCAATGAAATTTGGTTCAAAAATCGAGTGCCATCTGACAACGGTACTCCCAGATCGAGGGTCCGATCGACGAATAAAATATTCAAATATTTAAAAAAATATATTTCCGAAACTGTTCGAGGTGTACCCATGAAACTCGGAATATGCAATGCTCAATGTTAGGTACTCATACTCAATATAGAATATGTTTTTCTGCATGACTTTAGCTCAATTAGTTTTTGACTAATGAAATTTTGAATCTCGTATCACGTTATCTATACACACTCGTCGCACCTCAGAATAAGGCTATTTAGCTTGATAATTAGGACATCGGGCTCTTAAAGTTCACAGTTCAAATCCTGTCGAGTAGTTTTTGTTTTGTTTTCTGTAATTATGTGTTTTTTCGTTTTCTGTCGGGAATAATAGACCCCTTTGTAAGGACTTTGAAGCGTTTTTTTCTAAAATTATTAAACAGTAAACACACAGATTGTTGCAACTTACCGATTTTTCTTCGCGCGCGCCACAGCACGGGCGGTACCGTGTTACCTGGGGCAGCCAGCGTGACGGTCGTTAATCACAAACCTAATGAAAAAAGAAGACACATCATTAAAAATAATAAAAGGCGATATAATTTATAAGTATTGTTCACAGCAAACTTTGATATTCTGCTTTCGCATGGTAATTTATTATGCAAATATATTCTCAACGTGTTCTTCTATGTTTTTTCTCGCATACTACTTTTTATAAATACAACAACAAAACAATGACATCTTATAGTATAAAAAAGTAGAAGCCAAAAAAAAACAACAACCCGCTGCAAAAGATTATAACAATTCTTAATAAAGCAACGATCATCATTTGCCTAAAGTTCACTTTCAAATTAACTACATTCAACCAGTTCTCACTTGATTTGGGTTCACACGTTTTTTTCCAAAATCTGAATTGTCATTATCGTACACAAATTTTATTGTAAGTAAATACTAACTTGTTCACTCCACTGAGGATGAGTTTAAGTAGTTTTCTTGAAATTCATTGTCAACTTTCCAAAAAGAATTGTTTCAAAACAATTTCAAAATAATTTTCAAATGTTTTTTTAATGTGACTTACAGTCAAATATTTTGCACATTTTTGAAATAGTATTATACAATTAAACAAACTCGCCCTAATAAAAAGTTGCCGCAACGAATTGTACAAACTCAAAAGCTTGTGCAAAATCCTTGTACTCAGATTGAAAGCAATTGAAGCAATATTTATGGCCAGAAAAAACGCTCACTACAAAAATCTTCTATTAACATCAATATCGCTCATTTGTTAGATTGTTTCGAACATTTGACCTTGTGACGGAATAAAAGAAACGCACATAAAAACCTTGTATTCACGTTTTAATTGTATATCAGTTTGAAAAAAGAAGGAGATACTTTTACTTTTGATTTCTAGTCTTAATAAAAACAAAGATGGATCCATTTTTTTGTAGCATTTTCTTAATTAGGGATTGCGTTCCACAAGTCTATTAATCTATTAACATATACCTATAGTATATACTGTAACCCAAATGCACACAGTCGTTAGTAAAGTTTTGTTGAAAGTTTACTCGTATATAGCATACCTATTTCTGAAAATTTTCCTCAGTTTGTTTAAAAACTTTTTATGAGAAAAAAAACTGACAAAAACCCGAATTTTATAAAATTTCAACAAATGTCTGAACATGCTTCAGTAAATATTTATCAATTAAGCGGTGGTATTATCTCAATTCTACACTATACGTGACTAAGTGACTTATTGGATGAATGACTAATCCCGCAGGAATAAAGATGTTTGTGCATGCTATCCGCACTCAGTCCGCAGTCTGCGGCAGGATCACAAAGGAGTCGCACAAGGCGCAAGATTTAAATACGAAGCCTTGATTCGACAAACAACAGCCGAGGCTTCGGAGGAGCATAATCCGGAATTGGTCGTCTCGAGACTATCTTTTTCCTACTGTCGTTATCTCAACACGGAACACTTGGCGAATTATCACTGTTTTCACGATCACGCCCATCAGGTGAAAAGAGCTTCTTGATAAGGTGACAAATGCAATTAAAAAAACAAACAAAAGTAGTAATTACCTTGTTTGATTTTGTTTTAGTAAAAACCAAAGTGAGTTAAGAATAAGAAGTAAGTACATTATTTTCTTGACTGCGGAATTCCAACAGGTTAGAGGAGAATAGTGATCCCCTTTTCTGGGAACATGAAAGAAACCCTCCTCCTACACAAACTGAGGGGCTTAAAGGGTGGCATAAAGTTGCGGAATTTTCTTGGTTATTGTTTTGGGTGCGATAATCACCTAAGATTACCCATGCTTATCAGAATGTTGAAATGAGTGTGGTAAATCAAATGCATGATAAACAGGCTCGACGGTAGCCAGATAAAGACAGTACTCCAAATGAGCACGATAGGATGAATGCAGTGATTGGCCGATCGCTTCCTATCGGATTTCAGGGATCACCCAGCTTGGAGTACGGAGCCGACACTCAGCTTCAATTGCGCTGTGGCAGGAAGTCTTGCCGGGTTGCACGTTGCACCAGGTCCCCACAACTCTTCGGCGTCCCCGCCGGCGGTTTACTTTGCGGTTCTTGCTACTGCGCAATGGACGCTGGCGCCTGTTCGCTTATTGCTCCCCAAGACAAAGCAGTCTCCTCGAGCTTTTCGCAGCATCGACTCTGGATGGTGCATTTGAACAAGCTCAAGGCGGCACAGAAAAAAGCAATTGCACATGTCACGATAACTTAACCTTCCAGATCAGATGTCAGAGGAGTAATAACAGAAGCCGCACAGAAAAAACAAACGAGAAAAACTTATAATTAATCGAAAAGTGCGACGCAGTTCAGGATACTCGTATAAATTCCAAAGGTGGCGCTGGCTCTCGACAAGGCACTGCTCCCCAAATTTCAGTAGGATCATGTCATGTTGACCCCCAGCCGCCCAGTGCTTCATGGGACCCGACCCCATAGAGTCTCCCATTCGCCGCGCCGGTGGCTCGATCACTGCCATCCGGTGTAATTGTTTGAACTGCGTCGGGACCATTGATTTCTGAACTGGTGAAAATGATAAATGTACCGTATGATCGCAGTATGGGCCCCAGTTGTGTAAGCTATTGCAGGTGTGTCAACTGTCACTGGTGTTCCCTCCTCCCACTCGATCAATGGGCGAAAGCGATCTTCAGCAGAACTTTCGGTACCGAAACTCACTGGGACCAGGTAAGGTAATGATGGCCGCGACAACGTCAGGCGCCAGGCGATCAATGTAACTGTATTCAAACGAAAACAAAGGGAATATGTGTAATTATGTGATGGAATTTTCCACTAGTTTTTTATTCGAGTTTTTTGTTCAGTAGCTCCGTGCGAAATGGGGAACTAAATCTCGTCGCTGTCGTGCTTCGATAAGAACTCCGCGAATGTTGGTAAAGTTTTAGAATTTTTCTACCATCCAAAGTTGAAATTTGTTACAGAAACACTGATTACATTATTGCAGATTTTTGTCCCTTTAGATTAAGTGTTTGTGGTTTAATGGTATAGTTTAAAATAAACCAGATTTCCATTAACATTCATTCCAAGTATGTAGTAATTCTCATTGTATTATTTGGAATTTTATTCTCGTATTGCAATTAAAGGGTTGATTGGAGTGTGCAACAAGAACACAAACGTAGTTGTTTTCCCTAAAATGTATCCTTAATATAAAACATAAATATTTAAGTAGGTTCATAATTAGGCAAACTTAAGAGTTTTTATATTATAATTTATAATTGTTAACGTAACCAATCCTTAACTAAATCTCTCCGAATTATGAGATAAATATACGTTTTAATATCAGATTTGAGAATCAACTGTTTTATGGCTTGACCAGCGACTATTGAAAGGCAGTGATCTAACTTTCTATTTCAGAAAATGACACTCTTTTGGGTGTTCATATACATTTGTGAATCATTGAAGTTGATGACTGAATTTGATAGTATCGTTTGTTATCAAAAGAAAAACGAAAAAACGAACCCTAGAATATTTTTTAAAGATAATAAAAAAAAATCGTTTAAAAAACTTCTAATTTTATAATCATTGAAAGGAACGTTATTATTGATTTCATTGATATTTGTATGTATTTTCTCCTAATTAGTGACGCGAATCTGCAATTGCAATAACAATAGATACAAATATTAAATTAAACTATACAAACAAGAAAATTAAAAAAGATTTGGAATTTAAAAACTAATAATGGAATTTCATAAGCTTCTTCGATTTCGACGTTTGATGTAACAAAAGAGATTACAAAATTAAGATGGGTACTCGGAACTTAGCGAAATATTATCTACTAATTGAGTTGCTATAATTCTGCTGAATTTACGTAATGTAAATCTTCAAATCAATTACAACTAGAAAGAAATTCATCAATTTTAATCCTGTGTTTAAATTGATCTGAAATGAGCCATTTTGAAAATGTGGTTTGAAAAAGGATGTAATTCTTAACACTCTCTTTCAACACTTTGCAGAAGGTCTGTCGACGTCGTTTTCAATCAGAGTCAAAACTAATTAAAAAAAACCAAATGTTTTCAATTCAAAATTTTGGATCGATATTTTCCCCTTATTTCCGTTATTTCAGCAGCCAAATAACACCCTGAAGGCAGTCCGCATGATAATTCCAAGAATCTGGTAACTTTTGAGAAACTCAGAACTCATCCATAAAAACATGTCGCGCTTCATTCGTGAAAGAAGTCAATTACTCTGCAGATAACCTTCGGGCTAATTACGCCCAACCCTTTGATTAATTTTGGTTCAGATCATGGACACCTGTCCGCTGGCGTCCTGTGTCTTCCAAAAAAAATAAAAATAATTGAACGTTCAATTGAACGTGTCAATTTTATGTCAGGTGTTGAAATTGTTGCGTTGGAAACTTAAGAGGGAAACATAAAAAACCTCACAACTGGAATTTGAGAGGCTGCGATGCATTTCAGGAAGAAATAAAGATTGAGACTAAAACAAATTGTGTGCATTAATTATACTCGAACTTGATATATTTCCATTTTAAATATTTCTGATAAAATGTTTGTGTCACCTAATCGTGTTCTATATTTCACAAGAACATCCGAATGAAAAATCATTATGAAAATATAGGTACCTATGCATCATTAAGTTTGGTGATTTATACCTTATACTTTTTCAAAAATACTCCCACTCGTGAGATATTTTAAAAATATTATGAAATTCATATCTGTAATAATTTTAGGTTTTAATTTAGTTTTATTTCTCTTTAAATTTCGAATATTCAAAATAGAAGTCCCCACCAAAAAAAATAGGGGAACAGTGCAAACTCTTAAATTACGAATGTCGTTTGGTTTATTTTCATTCAATATAACACGTTCGTGGGGCTTGCATTGAAATAAATACCAAATTGGCAAAGAATGAATGTTTCAGTTTTATGAAATTGTTTATTCCATTTTCACTGGAAACACCAAAGAGGAAACATCACATCACTATAAAAATAGGGGAACTAAAAAAATAATTGATAACGAGTTCTTTGAAATCAGACACCGCCTCCTCGAATAAAAGAATCTTATTGATGGCGTGTTTTTGATCTCAACCAGTTCTCAATTTGTTGATAATTATCGATAAATTCATCCAATTCAATTATTCGTCATTTGCACGAAAACAAAATGAGTAGTCTTTTAATTATACCCTTTTTTTTTTGTTTTGTGCAGATTGACAGGACACCAAGTATGGTGTATTGAATTTCATTCAAAGCAGTTCGGTACAAAGAACGATCTATCCTCAACAAACAAAACTGGAGGCAAGGAACGGAAGATAATAACCGAAAGATCCAACTATGTAATTAGACGCCGCCTTTGGAATTGCCAATTGTATTGTAGTAGGTCTACCTACATACATAGATTGATGGGTGTTCCATAAAAATTGCCAACCAAGAATCTAGAATATTTAGGATTAAAGATAAGACTGCATTTCGCTGATAGACTTACATTTCAATTTAAATACTAAAAATCTCCGAAAAGCGGGAATTTCCCAAGTTTACAATCACTTAATGTCACTGGTAAATCCAATTGTATGAGGGTGAAAGAAGAATAAAACAAATTCCGAAACTCTGAATCGGAAGAATATTAAACCATTATATTATCTAAAATCCTGTCAAACGAGAAAATTAAATTTTGCATTAGGTAGTTTTAATTTAACACTGAATTTATGTACACATTCAAAACACATTAACACTGACCGTTACGCACTTCGGGCGGAATTATTTGAATGGAAAAACAAAGAGAACACAGAATAAACTATTTTGGAAACGATATCAACAGAAATTATTATTCAGGTCAAAAACTTAAAGAATAATAAAAAAATGTTTTTGTATGAAGTCAAAATTTTCATTAAAAAAAAGCGGCATTAAACGGAAACGAAACGCCTTCCAAAACGATATCCTCAACTGATAACAACTAAAATGATAACAACACTGTTACATTGTTGTATAGGAAGTACGAGACATGAACGCTGCCAGCCACGAAAGTAAACAGTGAATTAGAAAAACTTTAATGAATGTGAAATTTAAAAAAAATTAAAACAAAAACACTACAGCATTTCCAACCTTCGAATTTCATTAATTTTCGCAACGATTTTTATTACACAACCGAAGAATTTTGCTGCGCGCCACGAGATATCAAATAATTTGCATACAGCACGATTTGTAATACGTCAAGCGGGTTTTCGATTGTTTCTTTTTTTTATTTTCTGTTTACCGCAAATGCTACTGAAGTGGACAGCAATCCCCAACCGTCTTGCGAATCTACTACAAATCACACACTCTTAGCCCAGTCTGGTTACAGAGAGATCACAACTTGACCGCTGTGGAATTTGACAGAAAAACTTCACTCCGAACAATTATTTATAGGCCATTAACAAAAAAGACTTGTAAAAGTTCGCAACATGAGTTTCGACTGTTCAAAATCGAGAAAAAAACTAGGACAGGAACGTTTCGTGCTCAACGCATTTCACTAAAATTCTCGCGCTTCCAACAAGTTCATATTTCACTGAGTAAACATTAAGGAAAATAAATAACATGACACAGTTTCACGACACTTAACCCAAATATTTTAAAGTCCTTATTGTTCTAATTGTTCTACAACGACTTGCCGTGGTTTTTTTTCATACAGAATAGCAAAAATCGCGACGATCGCGGCTTGCCTACGGACTACAATATCCGGAGACTGTCAATTTCAAACTGATCTACTACACCACCTGGAGGCCACAGACTGGTGTATTATTATATTATTGTACACTTCGGCGTTTCGTTGTGGAGTGTGCTGTAAAAATGAATGGGAAGACGATCGATCTAGAGATCGTGACGCAAACAACGTTCCACCGAAGAACAGTTAAAAGC
Organism: Leptogaster cylindrica; assembly: GCA_963082835.1. NCBI lineage: Eukaryota > Metazoa > Arthropoda > Insecta > Diptera > Asilidae > Leptogaster > Leptogaster cylindrica. The sequence goes on along the minus strand of OY720105.1, from coordinate 18,506,692 downwards.
GGCCAACGAAATGCAATCTGGCTTGAACCTTAACCTTGTGTTATTTTCCAGGTATCGATCGTTTCATTTCGTTGAAGACCCTTTTCCCAATAAGTTTTTGCCAAAATCAGTTTGGCACACATAAATCATTCGAGCGGGTCTTTAACTGTATGCCAACAATCAGCTGTATTCAATCGGTGTTGTTGTGTTGGTGTTCATTCGATGCGATGATAAGAATTGAAGTGGATTCCCATACACTGAAGCACGCCAATTCAATCGATCTCCATTTGGTCGCGATCTCCAGATCTCACCAACACGCAGTGTCCGTCTATCTAATACAAGCGGCTTCTATTCACAGTCACATGAATGAAAGAGCGGCTTGAAGTTCACCCTCCGCTGAGGCTCCGCAGAGTGTGCAGCGCAGTGATCAACACTAGCATGAAACTGCTCAACATTGTTCTGTGCGCTCCGTCACGGATTCTCCAGCGTGGTGCAAAACAATCAAAAGAATTAAGCAAGATCAGTGAAGCCAGTGGTGTAGATCAAAGTTTTAGTGATCTTGTAAAGTGCTGCACCACTTCTTGAACTTTTTAAATTGTTAACATTAAAAATAATCTGAAGCCGGTTTTCTTGTTTCCAACCGTCCTTATAAAAATAATTTAAGCAGAGCCAAGAGCACATCATATAAAATTAACACCTTGTAATAAAAAAGAATCCCTTTCTGGCTTCGGCAGGTCTTCAGGCTGAGGTAGATTTCGAAGTGTTTTGATTGCGTTTATTGGGGCAATTTATTTCCAAATAGAGAAACTAGTTATGGATGTATAAACTACTCATCAAGACCTTTTCAACGATACCCCACAAGACGTGGTTTAGAAAAATTCGAATTTCCACCCCCACTCCCACTCGTACCTCACCAACCCCTAATTCGATGGTGTCACAGTCAACCTCATAGAGAGTTCTCTAATTCATGCAAATCAAGTTTCTCCAAGATTTTTAAGAGCCGAGATATAAGATTTTTAAAAATTTCAACCCCCTCCCCCTGCTACCCCCTTTTGAGTCGTTTTTGCTCATTAACGAACTTACTCGGTTTGATATTTGGTTCCAATATCTTCAAAAATACGGCCGCTAGCGTGTAAATATATATACATATATAATATTATAAAATATATAAAGAATTTTTCGAAAGTCGTAACATGGTATAAATCTCAATAAGTAGGTTTTGAATAACAATCTACCTAAAAGGACTTTAATGAAAGTCATTTAGATAAATTATTGTTTTATTGCATTAAAAACAAATAGCCCTTTAGATTCACATTCCAATTCAAATTACAATTTTTGAATTTCAAATTTTAAATGTATTTTAGTCTACACATAAGTTCGTTTATATGAAAATATTATGCAGACTATGTCTTATAGACAGTAGGGACACAACTGTGGTAAACCCCAGTGGAATTCATGCAGGACACAACTCAGAACTTATACCATTGACACACAGAGCTTGGTTAACCAACTCTCCGAGTTAACCAAGAACGAAACCAAAATAGGTGACACACATTGGAGAGTTGGTTTATTTTGACAGTTGCTATTTATTTACATTTTGCAAACATATTTTGTGAGTTCCTTTTTGTCTAAAAATTTATATTCAGAAAGAAGTAATGTTAGTGATAGCAGTTATGATAAGGGAAAATAGCAACAAAAGATTATTTGAGCAATAATCAAATGCTGTTTCATTTATTGTGCACTTTGCATCTCGTAATTACTTTTGCAATTGCTGCACTCAGGACCTCCAAAAGAAGAAATTCGATTAATTTTGTCCATGCAACTCTTTTCTTAGACATATTACAATTTAATAAATTCCTGTCGACTGTTCTTTATTTTATATCTTATTTATAATTATAAGTCTTGTTTTCCGATTATTTATTTCGAAAATTCATACGTTTCGAATTCTGTTTGATTTCATCAGTGAAATTCAAATAATAAAATACGTACGAATATTTGAAATAAACAATCATAAAAGAAGACTGTATTGCCTTTTTTTATAAATAAGATATCATATTAGAATGTATTAAAATTTGATCGGAACACACGAATACTATGTCAAAATCATCGCAAATGACAGCAAGATATTGGAAGGCTTGCTGTGAAGTTTGACGCGCATTGTTGGAAAGTTATTGGAAAGTACTTGGTTAACTCGTTAACCAAGTCACTTTTGCTTGGTTTCTGACCAAGTCACTTGTATGGGGAACCAAGTCGAAACCACCTGATTTGAGTTGGTTTAGCTCTTAACCAAGTCTCCACTTGGTTAACCAAGCAGTGTGTCAATGATATTAGGAAGCACAACGAGTCCAGTTCAAGTCTTCAAGAAGAAGGAACTTACATCATAATTTCCGATTCAGCCAGCCAGCAATGCAAGACAGCTGAAAACCTAAGTCTTTTGGGAAAATTTGCTCAAGCTCTTTTTCGAAACCCTGAAGCTCTCAACGCGAAGCTTGCGATTGAGTCCACAACTAAAATAAGGTTTCACATCCAAGGCTCTCAGAAGCTTGTCAAAATTGAGGCGGATGTGGAGTGTGGACTCTCTGAACTAGCTCTAGTTTGTAATCAACAGACTTTTGAGAACACTATTGAAATATGGTTTCAATTTTTTTATTGTACTGGCACGAAAATAAATGACAGGAACGTTTTAAAAATAAATTAATGGAGGAATGGGGGAACTTTCCTCAAACATTTTTTGCTATTCAAAAGTATACAGTGCCCAGATAGCATGCAAGCTTGCCGCAAGTTTGATTTATCTTTGATATATGATTGTTACGACAAGTTTGTCAAGTCAAGTTTATGACAAACTTGCTGCAAACTTATCAAGTTATTGTTGATATATCAAGTTTGCATTATGTTTGCTGAACACTTGCTAAGCAATGTGAACGAGCGGGTTTGCCAGTTGAACATCTTTTATGACTATTATGCATATTTTCGACGACAATCAAATATCAAAAACGAGGATCAAATATTTTATCATAATTTAATTATTAGTATGTTTCATTCCGTAAAGAGCTAGTGCTTATTCTATTTATATATAGTCAATATTTTTAGCATATTTTGATAATTATTTAGCAAATATTCGTCCAGCAGAGTTGGCCGCACTGTTTTCCGCTTACGCGCATAGCTTGACAATTGCCGAAACTGTCAAGACAAAATGAAAATATTATTCAGTCAGTATCAGTCGAGAAATAAGTATCGTGGAAATTTAGTTGAAAAAATTTGTTGTGTAATTTCAGAAATATACTGTTTTTAAGTGCTAATTTCTTTTGTGCGCGTTGTGTGCTTAAACTTTGACGTTGATTGACAATTGAGAAACAAAAATTGTGTTGTGACATTTTAGGTCGATATTTTGTGGTGTAAGTTTTTTAATGAATTATGAAAAATTTATATTAATTATTAGCGGTATATTATATTAACCCTTTGCACTTTTGAAAGGTCACTCAGATTAGACAATGAAAGATTTTGCGGAAAAGCTATTTACTGTACACTAACGACAGTTTTATTTCTTTGTTTCAGAAACGAGAGACAACAAGGAGCAAACACGGGAGTGCAGCAAGATTATTTATTTCCAATTTAAATCATTGTTGTTTATAGAAAATATAAGATAACTTTAGTTTAAAGATAAAAAAAGTTGTTTTTTATACCTCCTCATCCATATATCAAGTGTAAACCGAAAGAGAAGTCATGTATCGTATTATGAAAGCTTGCCATGACAAACATTAAACAAGTTTGTTGTGACAAACTTTGTGCAAGTTTGTTGCATGGTAACTAGGAAGTTTGATTTAAACTTGCCACAAGTTTGCACACTTGCCGTGACAAACTTGCTGCAAGTTTCCTTGTTTGATACATCAAACTTGCTGCAAGTATGATACAAGTTTACATTGCTATTTGGGTGAAGAACCCTACGCTATTTTTTTTAAATTATATTATTCTTAGTATTTATGTAGATTTACTTAGTGTTGCATCTAAAAGGGACCGTTTGTAATTAATAATTATTCTGTTTTCTTGTGTAAGGTAAGGGTAGGTACACTGTCTGTATATTTTGCAAAACACTACCCTTCCCTGAAAAAAACTATCCGCAAACGCGACGTATATTACATAGAAAGAACCGTTTCCCCTGGATCGGGTTACAATAATTAATCGGTTAGGTTGTCACTAGAATTTAAAAAACACTGCAAATTTTACACAACGGTTTATTATTTCCGAAAAATTTGACATTTTTCAAGTCAAGGCTAGATGGCAGTAGTGATCATGTGAAGTGATTTCACGTCTTTTAGTCCACTAAGAAATGGAATATTTCATGGAGACTAAAAATTTCAAAATTCCATTACTCAAAAACTAACTAAGATAAATCCATGCAATAAAATGTATTCTATTGAGTAATATTAGACCATTGTATATTCCGAGTTTTATGAAAAAAGCTTGAACGGTTTCGGAAATATGAATTTTTCAATATTTAGTTTCTCAATTTCCCCCCCTCAAAATACGTCGATCGGACCCACGAGCTGTTAGGACCGTTGTCAGATGTCACTTGATTTTTTAACCAAATTTAATTAATTTATCTCCAGTAGTTTCCGAGAAAAAGCCTGGACGGGGGACGGCGGACGGACGGATTTTTTTTATTCGTTTTTTGAAATCTGCATATCTCAAAACGTAAACTGACAAAATTTCAGGGGGGGGTTATAATTTTTTTTTCGTGCTCGATTACATAGGTTTATTATTGAAAATAATAAACCAAAAGTAGGGATAGCTTCATCCTCTATTTTAGCCCCCCTCATGGCTGGAATTTTAAAAAATCGCGGTATACGAGTTTCTTTATTTACCTATATAACAAAAGGCCAAATACAAATTTTTTTGAATTTTTTTACTTCAAAAATGTCAGATTTTAATATAAACTTTCATCCTCTATTTTACCCCATTGCGGGCGGAATTTCGAAAACTCCCGCCTTATTCCTCTTCGACATCGTGCAAAATTTCAGCTTTCTAGGTTCAGGGGTTTAGATAGGACGCTCATGATTCCGTCAGCTCAATGTACCTGCAAATTTACCTATTTTTTATGAGATTTCCCAAAATTACTTGTTATGTTACTGCTTTTTATTCGATCTACACCAAACTTCACATATAAGGATCTAGGTAGCTCAGTGCTAAGCTACCATTGTCCATTGCCAAATGCTTTGTCCACTCTGGCCCACTCTCCCATACTCAGATATCCTTTTATGGAGCGTACGAATTCGCTGAAGACAATTAATATTTTAAGAAGTTAGTAATTTTCCTTAAACATTTTAATTACTCATGTCTATCGGAAGTCAATTTGTAAGTACACTTGAGCTCATCCTCCCGCAAAATAAAACTTCATTAGGCATTTTCTGTTGTTGATGGTCGCAATCCTGATAATATGAAGACAATCACTTCACTCCTCCTCCTCCATGGCGCTACAACCCGTCTAGAGCCTTGGCCTCCTCGACAATCACTTCAGAGCCTTACTAAAATCTATAGCGAGCGAAGGATACCTGTAATCTTCAGATACGCTGCTTGAGTTATGACACCCTCTACCAAGGTCCAAGAGTGAAAGGACGAATTGCTCCTAATTAATCATAGTCACCACTACTTTCTTAAGAACTTTGCATGACCCCAGCAGCAAGATAAATTATCTTAGCAAAATAGCGGTCTCCCATTTAATGATGACTGTTCAGAAAATTAGAACCTGTGTGTAACGTGTTTATTGTGACTGTTTTTAATCAAATAAATGTCGCTTGCTCTGCCATTTATCTTTTAATTTAACTCGGGTGGAAAACGTTTCAGGGGTCGGTCCCTCGTCCTTGAAACGACTTTTGGTTCAATCAAATATTCAACAAATTACAGTGTGAATCCTTTCGATCCCTTCTTCCTTCAGGCATTCTAATATAATTTGATCAGTCTGAGAAACCGATTTCAGACACCCTTCAGGTACGCAACCCTCGAACGAATTGCTCTTTCAGCTCCAATCCCTTCCCGTCCTCCCTCTTCCGACCAGATTTTATCACAACTAAATAGGGTCCATGCAGTCCTTGCCAGCTTTACAGCAATTCCAGAATTTCACGGTAACTCCTAAAATTGCCGATAGAAGCCATGACTGGGACTTTTCGAAATGTCCCAGCGCTTGAAATACACTTGTGGAATATTCACGTAATTCCAAATAAAATAAAATAATCCTTCCCGATGCGAATGCAATCATCCCGAATGACTCTTTAATGATCTAGAACTGTATTCTTCGATGTTTCCAAGGGTCCAACCAAAGACATCCTGTTTCTTTTTGCCATTGCATTAATATTTCCATGAGGAAAAATTCAACCAGCCTCACAGTAACTATGAGAACGAATGGTAGCACGTTAATGTTGTCCAGGGACATGACTGACCAATTGTATTATTCTTTGCTAAAATTCCTTTGCTCATTGTCTTTTTATTTAATTGCCAGAGTTAATTAATGCTAAAAGGACGATTCACGCCAGAAACTCATCTGCAAAAGGGGATAGAAATTTGAAACATTCGTGTTGTGCAATTTCGTAATTGAAGGACAATGAAACACACGGCGTCTTCCTGTCTGTAGTTTTTGTCCTGGCGGGCGCACAGTAATAACGTTGAAGGTAATTCCCGGATAATTTACTTGTAACTCGAGCAATTAGTCTTGAACGTCGCTAATCTTATTTTAGATTGTTGACTTTCGTGCGTTGTAACAAATTGAAAGGAGTCAAGGAAACGTAGACTTTTGTCGATTTCGGTGTCAGTTATTAATCACCATTTTATACCTTAAGTTATATTGTTAATCTTATGACAAGGTGTGCTGCGTAGATAAAATTTTATTCAAGTAATTTTTCAAGGAGAAGACTCCTTCTTACCTTCTTTGGCACACAACAATTACCGCATTAGAGATGGTTGCACGAATTTATGATCAGTTTAATGTTGAGGGAATTAATTTTCGTTCGCAATTTTCTCTCAGTTTACAGTGCTTCATTTAACTTGAGATTATGATTTTGTGTACCTACTTCAAACTCATTTTGTTAATAATAATAATTCAAATTCCATGAAATCATAACAAAGTCCTCCTTCAACAACGCAGAAAATGTTCTGCTCCAACAGTTGTAATCGTCGTCATTTGTTATTCATATGTCCTTGCACGGAGAATCCTCCAGAGCGTGCTTTTGATCCGAATTATTAAGAGGGATCTCGTGTTATCGTCAGTTAATTAAAGTATTAGTTCCCTCTGTTTCAATGACCTCGATATGGACACAATCCCATAGCAATTTTATATCGACAAATCGAATTATTTGTGCAGACATTCATTCACTACTCAAGGTCAGACGCTCGCCTGCAATATATAGAACCAATCCTATACTCATGATGAATTTCTGCAACTCTTGGAAAAGTATTCATTGGAAAGCGTTCGATTCAATACATCAATATCACCCTGAAACTAAAACCCTCCCATCAGAGAACGGACGTGATTTCCATGCCCGGATTTGTGTGGTTTGGTAAGCAAACGGAGCCAGCCAGAACCAATCTCCCAAGCCAAATGGTACAACATCGTTCACCATTTGCTGGGCAATCTTAAGGATGCCAAACATCCTTCCCATTATCAAGATGGAGCGATGCCTTCGTCAATTAGTGAAAGTAGTCTCCAGTTCTACAAATAGCAGCAATAGAAAACCACTCGAAATTGCTCCTGACCCCACAACCAGGGCACACTGATGATATCATAATTCTTTTTAAAAAAAAGAAACTTTTAAACTTCTTAAGAGCACGTCAAAGAAGTTTTAATGAGTTGCCAAAGTCTACAGAATTATCTTTCGAAGGATTTTAATGAAATCCTACAAAATTTCAAGTATTGTCCAAACCAATGATTACTTTTAATTACATTTACATTTTTTTTGAAATTTTTGCCAAATTTTTAAAGAAACGACAAAAATTTCAAGACTTAAGGTTAAGAAATGCCTAAAAAAATTATATAATTACATGAAAATTAAACGCAGCATAACACTTTCGCTTATGTCCAAATGTTAGTCAAATCTGGTAAATTCCTTTAAATAAAAGCAAAAATGAGCCAAGAACAAAACTTGTAATAAAATGTTATGAAGTAAATATTTGGAAAATTTGCCATTTTAAAGATTTATGGAAAGAACTCAGTAATCAGTATAGTAAGGATGAAAGGAGATTACAGTGGGTGCTCCACGTCGAAATAAGGTCCTATTCTGAAATAGTTAATAAAAACTTTCTGACCCCACGTAATCCAGAAAATTTTCTGTTGCTGGTAGAGATGGAATTTTTGAATCCCTCATGCAATTTTTACCCTCACAATTTGCGTTTCTAAAGGAACAAGGCAAATAAAAAGTCCTACGTCTAGAAATGTTTGATTTGAAATTTCATCGACATCATGAATGTTTTATTTGATTCGCACATATTTGGCTTTGTTTGTTCCATGGTTGGTATTGTTAACTTAATCGGCATATGTTTAATGTTAGACTGGCCAACGTGTTTCAGATCGCAATGTGAATAAAAAACCAAAGTATGTATTTTAATGCAAATAGATATATCGGAAAAAGGTTTAAAGGTTTTCATGTTTTCGGGTTTAAAAAAAATCCTATTTGCCAATATTACTCCAAAAGGATGTAATTCTTGTCAGGATTTCATACAAACACTATACAAAAAATAACCAATTATTGTTATTGTTGTTGGCTTTGTATATTTTCCCTAGAAAATGGGAAGTCTGTTAGTAGACATTGAAGAGTCGTAGCAGTATTTTGAAAAGGACTCGGCTAAAAAGCTTTTCGTCCGATATTAACTATCCTGATAACATTTCTCCATTTTACAAAAACATATACACCATTGACCGACGTCACTGAACTCCAGTCTCCAGTGTCCAAAAGTTGAAGTAAAGTGCACAGTTTCGAAACGCCAACAATTCCACATTTTAACGGGAGCAGATCCTATCGTCCTGACGTGGAATTAAATTGAAATTGTGTAATGGCACAGAAGAAATTACATTACAGCAGTAGACAATTTTCTGAGCATGTATATTCCACTGTCGAAATTCATGATTGTAGCTGTTGAGGATATCATACGTTATTGCCATTGACAAAGCAAAAAGATAACGAAGAGCTGCAAGAAATTTGGTTTCCCTTCTTGTACTTGGAAGCAAAAAGCAAAAATCAATTTGCAGCATTTAATAAATGCATTTATTTTAAGAACTTCTTATAGAGTTACTTAACATACGTCGTTGTTCCTTTATTGATCGTGTCCTTTCATTGGCACAAACTTGCTGGTATTTCTTTGTTGTTGTTATGCAAATTCGCAATTCCGTTTTACGAAATAAGAAAGTCCTTATTGCGATAAGGCACAGTTTTTAAACGTATTTTTCCACTTTCTTTTGAACTAGGTTTAACATTTTCTGATTCATTTATGAAATTGTAATCTTACATTTAAATTGCAAAATGTTTAAACAATTCTTATCCTCAAGTCAATCAACAATTTACTTCAGGGGAAGAAGCTGAAGAACTTTTGTTTTTAAATTTTGAGTATTTGAATATACGTGACTCATAACTACAGTGCTAATTAATATTTTACATTTTACATTTAACTATAAACAATAACACTTTAGTTTCATCTAAGTGTTGCGGAAATTGTTGTAATAGAAAATCTAATTCGGATAACGTGGAGAACGATTGCGCTAGCAATAACTTTTGATGTTTGGAAAATTCCTTTCTCCGCTCATTAATGAGAACCCAGTGCAGCATGTTACAACATTGCCCGTGATTTCGCTATTAATAACAAGAAACAACGGTGCAACACATGTCCACAATTCCTTTCTCCTCTGCGGTGATTTGTAGAAGAATCCGCCATTAGTCACAAGCTGTGCCAGCCGGAAGCCCTTTCATTCCAACATCCCCTGCAATGGAGTCAATGTCCTGCAGGAATCTCCAGTACACCCAGATTGATCCGAAATTGGACAAAGAAAAAGAAACGTGTTGGAATCGAGCACCCCCGAAAATTGAACCCTGCACTGAATTGGGGAAACACGTCAGCAATTGTTCCGAAAACGCAGTGTCGACCTGTCGTCGCCGAAGTCACGTTTGACTTTCTTTGGTGTCAGGTGTCTCGGGTTCAGTGATTTCTCGGCGATGGGTTTTCTCCCGAAGGAAATTTCATTACGGGACTTAAATCGGCGACTCTATTTCGTTCTGGAATTTTATTAATATTCCCCGACAGTCCGCACCAGATACACGTGACTCCCCGGCAAGCTGGGTGCGAGATCTTCGGCACGCGGCTCGCGTTATGCACTGAATGCAGCTCAATTGTGCAAAGTTCGACACACAAAGACGAATTGAACTTTTGTGGGGCTTGCGACTTCTCGCTCCCAAATTAGCTGCAGCAGATGTGAGACGAATGCAATGCATGCGATCGGAGGAGATCGCGACGGGCCACAGACGAAGCCCTCGCTGCAGCTAAATTGACGCGCCATTTGCATTGATGCAGTGATTGCGCTTCTACACATCGCTGCCATTTTTACCTCCAAAACCATAGATATAGAAACTGAGGTGCCCCCCCCCCCCCCCCTTACACACCCAACAATCACCTACCGCAGCGCTAGACATTCTTCAACTAAATTTAGTTTGCTGGATGAAAATCAGCAACTTTGAGTGCATCCATTTGAATGCATTTCGTTTGTTTCGAAGAAAATTTCATTGCCGAATCGAAAAGTCCGGTCAGGGTAGAACTGGAAGGACAAAGGCGCAAAACGGGTTGGGCAATTCGATGTAAAAACATAATTCAATCAATGCATGATCCTATACGACACCGAAATAATATCAGGGTTTTGAAATCAGTGCGTTCTAACGGTATTTCTCTTAAGTCGTAAAAATGGCTGCTTTTTTATAATTTATAATTTTGTTACTAGATGTTGAAGTTCAAACTCAAAATAATGTTTATAGTTTTTTTTTTTTTTTTTTGCAAGAAGTATTTATTCTGACAATTTTTTTATGTTCTGGCATCAAGGACGAGACTCGTTCATTACAAATGCAATCACAGAGGAATTCATATACAGTAACAACACTCGTATAAAATCCGTCAAGGTTAATTGTCCTTGCCGGACACGCTATGACGACCATGTAATATTCTCAACCGCAATCTCCTTACAGCTATAAAATGTTGTCACTCCCTTAAGAGTTGTCCTTTTAGTTGGCGTTCAAGCATAGAAGCTCGTGCACGTTTTTCCGCCGCAGAAAACACTAAAATTATTTTCCAACCACTCAAGGAGCATGTAACAACATGATTTCAGCTTTTCTCACATAATGTCACAGTAATAACTTTTACCGTTTTTCCTTTGACGCAAAATGCAACTTGTTAACGTTAATTGTTGATGTGCTAGGAAAGGCAAAAATCTCATTATTATGTCGATGCGAATCCATTTTCCTTCAAATTCGATCAATCATTGCAAAAAGTTTAGCATTGCGAGAATATTGGTTGGTATTTTGGAAGGTTCAATTAAAACGACTCACAAAACAGATGCCAGGACATGCAATGGAAGCTTACAACAAAATATTGGCGTAGATTTTCTGAATAACAGTGTAAAACAATTGCCAAAGGGGACAGAAGGAAGCATTTGGAGAACTTTAAAATATAATTTCTATGGGAATTTTATTTGGATAAGATTTCCAGGACCAAATTAACCACAGCACTTGAATGCGGTTCAAGTGCAGTGAAATGAAATTGAAGGTGAGTTTGTAATATTTCGCTTTTTATCATGTAGAAAATTGTTTTATTTATTTTGTTTGTTTTTTGCTTCCTTCGTAATTCTTAATCACTGAAGGTCAGGAAGAAGGCTGATTTGAGTACCAAAGGAAACCACCATCGATTTTTCTTCCCAGTCTTTTTTTATTTCCCTTAATTTGTCACCAAAATTTTGTTACTCATCTACCTTAAAAGATTGAATTTGTCAGGATATATTTAATTGAAAATTGCATAGGAAGCAACCCCTAAATATACAATGTTAAACTGTGTAAGCAATTGCTTCTATAAATACACAACTTTAAGTAGTCTATAAATTAATTAAACGTTTTTTTCTATGAGCGGAGCGTTCTTCTTGATTTTTAATTACTGAAATAGATTTATATCTTGAAGCTCGTAAAATAGAAATTGAATTTAGACTTTTTCCCAATGCAAACAGGACTCACTAAGCTGTGCTAGAATCAGTAAAGAAGGCAAGCAGAGGATCGCTAATGGACCATAAACCTTTGTTCGGTGCACGTAGAGAGTTCGAATTAAAGCATTCCCAGGAGTGGCTTGGTGGATTGACAATCAAGAACCAAGGACTTGCTTGGTATTCTCCTTGACAAGGACACCGAGGAATTTTATTGACAATACTTCCTGAGCGTAATAAGTTCAGTGAGACTGAGACATGTCCGAATTTAAGTTATTTGCTTTGAAATGCACGTGATCGGAATTCTGCATTTCAGCCCGGACAGGATTTTGCAGTGTAAGAACACATTTTTTAACTTTTTCAGATATCCAAAAGATTTTGCATTTTAAGTTACGAAGCACTTTTCAAAGATGCAACTTTGAACTTCTTTGAAAATCTGCTTCACAAATTTTTCCTTCTGCCATACAACTTTTGCTTTCTTATCATGTCGGGAGGACATAAAAGGACTTGTAGTTGAAATATTCAAGGAGCAGTGAAAGAATCACTTCTGGATGGATACATCTTGTCTGCTTTTGTTTTCCACATATTTCTAAGTATGTGGGTGCCATGGGTGGAAAAAAATGTATGGAGAAGTTTCGAATTTAAATTTCCGAACACTTTTTTTTATTGCTATTTATTTATTTATTTTCTAAACATGAAATGAAATACCATATGCAAAAATATTTTATCACAATGTTGCAGTAATAATATTATGTATAGAAGAAATTATAAAAATACATCACAAAAAGTTTAAAAGCGTCGATTCAATAATATTGTTCTGTCTAATAGAAACTTAAACTTTTCTCATATGTTAATAATTGTTGTTACAGTGCTGTCGGAAATTTCAGTCACCGAACGTTGATTTTGGGCATAGGCAATAGGCCTACATCCTATTCACAAGCCCATAACTTGTGGACCAGGAGGTGCAGCATGGTGACAGGGGTTCTAAATGAAATTCCTGTATGTTTGTTAATGTATCCATAAAATTTCGTTTTAATTAATATACTAATTTTAATAAAAATTAACAATAACTCTATTCACAATTAGGTACCTACTGTTTAAAATTATAGGACCCATTTTTATTTTTGCAAAATCTCGATTTAAATAATTCCCCCTAATAACAGCTATCAATTAAAATACGGGAAGAAAAGCACCGAAGCTCTCCAGCGATTTCCCAGAGGACGCTAAACCTGATCGTTCAATTGTAAGAATTATTGAATTACCGCGAAAAGTTTAAGAATTGCGTCATCGCTACAATAATCGTGTTTCTAATCTTCTACAATATGCTCTACTGCTCTAGTATAATTCCACCTGTTGCTTTGTTTAGTAAAGTTTGTTGAGTCAAAAAATTATCTCTGGTGCGTAAACTGTGAACTTTTTATTCGAATTTACGAGCAAATAATTTTAATTCATCGTTCCGGAAAATTCGCGTCAGTAAACAAACTCTCTTCCAATGAAACATAAATTGAATACACATTCAATATGTATAATATTGATTTATTTTTCACAATATTGTATATTTCAATCTGTAATTTTCTAAATAATTACAGAATTAGGAAAATTGTTCCATTCAAAACTGAAAATTATATGATTGTTCAAAATTATTTATAGCAAAACAATTATATTCGATCAACTCAAAGGAAAGTTTGAAAAGATTTGGTAGAGTCATTCAACTTTTGCAGAAGATAAAAACTTCTTCAGTCCATTCGAAAGTACATTGAACGTTGGAAGAAGTCCCCATGAAAATTCTGCTCCTGGATAGAGTTTATTCAATCTATATCGAAATAGTGCTAAATCCACAAAAAGGAAAATTGATTTCCATTTAAAGCAGAAAGAGAAACTTATGAGATCAATAAAATACCATTTGAGCAACAAACCGTTTTTAGTAAACTCCTCAAATAGAAGGAGACCTCATCGAAAAAACTGAGGGTGGAGGAAACAAGAATCATCCAGGAAAGAATATATTTCGGAACGACATTCTTCACTGCTATAAAAACTTCCTTATATCGGAGCTGGGGACTTATGCAGGGAATCCTGGCGAAGGATACTCAGCATCTAAACGCCTTTATAGCTGCTCAATGGTGAGGATTCTATCACGACAGAGCCATCTCCAACTGGGCAACCATTTGGAAAGTGTATTAATATTAAATAAAGGCCTTGTGTGCTCACAGTTGCCGCGAGATAATAAAATGTGAATTCAGACGCCGCAAGTAAAGGAGAAGGAAGGAAGGAAGTTGATTGACGGAATGCGAACACGTAGTAAATCACTGACTGTGTGGCAGGCACCGATTATTTTACGATAAAAGCGCGACTGATGTGGTGATAAAACAATAAACACCTGTTGTTCGAAGTGTTTACAAGCAAAGCCGACCACAAAAAAGTCGACATCAATTGAAATTTTTCGAACGGAAAACTCAAGAGAAAACACAGAATCACTTACCTGCAGAAGGAACAGATTATCTGTAGAGAGCTGTTCGTGCGAGGTGAATGTCCTTTTGCAGCGATGACGTGAATGAAATTTCCCTACAATGCACCAAGAAAACACTCTTCCGTCACCAGCCTCGGCGACTCTTTCGACGCGATAGCAATTCACTGCTCACTTCAAGTGCAATTCTATGTAGAAAGACCGCGGCAGCTCTTCTAGCTCAAACGCTTTCGCGCCGATTCACCTCCACTGGAGACTGATTTAACACTGGCTGCAAAACTCGATAGACGACCAAATCCAAGTCTTCCCAAAGCTTTCACCAGCTCCAACGTGCCGCCGCCCACCGACCAACCCTAAGTTATGTGGGGTGCACAAGAACAAACACTCGAAAGCTTTTTCCGCGCTTTATTGGATGCACTGGGAAAAAGTGATTTGCCAACGCATCCGTGCTTGCAGCAGGAGCCATTTACTCCTGCGTTCCTGGTTCCATTAAATCCCAAGCTATTGCCAAATCGAGGCAAGTGTCCTTCAATGACTTCGGAATTCTGCAAATCACTTGCCAGGTCCGATTATCGCAAAGCACTCAAAGGATGCGAACCCCAGCAGTTTCTTAAATATTCTGCGCGGAAGTTGAGACGGCCAAAAATAGCGGATCTCCACGTGCTCGGGAGCCCCAATCACTTTAGCTTAGTTGCTCCACTTGCTCCAAATGTGTACTACTTTCTGAAAATTGTTTTTGAAGACCGTCGCGTGGGCGTACGGACGTTAATTCCCGCACACATCACTGCTCCTGGCGACCCGAGTTTCCTCGCCATATGCTAATTGGCCCAAGATGATGATGCACAGCAATTTAGCCGCTGCGATCCATTTGCATTCGGGCAATCGCGGCCCAAGTTCAAGTGAAGTTGCATTTCACCGCCCACCCTCCAGGCTCCGCGCATTCAGCGAGTTGTAATTACCTCGTTTTACTCTACTTATCCTCAAGGCTGCCCTCGCGGACTGTTATTAAAATGGTGCTTGATCACAATTTAATTTCTAACGTCATTGCTGAATCGAAAGGCTTACGAGATTGCATTTTTCGATTTCAATTAACATTATCGGAATGCTAAGAAATATGCTCAATTTTCATGTCCTTCGAAAGTTGTAATATTCCTTAAAAAATAATAATAATTAATTATTAGGAAAGGGTAAGATTCCTTTTTGTGCACGATTAAACAAAGTTGCGTTTAATATGTTTCGAAAGCTCCACAAAATTATCTATTTTACATTGGTGCTAGAATTTTCACGTCAAGTTTGCAAAATTTCTAAAATTAAAAGTGTTAACACAATGAATACCGAAATAACGCCAGTGATTCTATTGATTGATGATTGATGACTGATGCCCTCAAATTTCCGCTTACAAATACGAGCTTATTTATAGAAGAATTTGGTCAAAGGTGTTGGGGGTTGTTGCTCTTTCTATATCTGGTCTAGAACCGTGACAAAAATGTTAGTTTTTGTGGTGTCAAACAGCACTATGTAATATGTTGTAATTAAATTCAAATAAAATAATTGGTTTACACTTTAATAAGAATTTAATCAGTAAATGTGAGCATGAATTTAAATGATAAAAAATGAGCTTTTTACGTTCATACGTAATTGTTGGGACAACAAAGATCATTATTTTAAGAGTATAGTTAACAACATACATCTTCTCAAAATGGTTGGGATTATCTTTCCAATTTGCATAATCATGTGTTGAATGAGATTTTAAACCGAAAGCATCCTTGGGTTAGAAACTTTTATGTCATCTTAACAAAAGATGAAGCAACTGAAATTATTCAATAACGAAGTGTTGGATAAAGTTGCTTTTGTATGTAAAACTTTGTTTATTTGAACCGTGCACAGTAGAATAATTTCGATAGCACACATTCCTTGATTAGATGTAGCTACCTACATTTTGCTCGGTACCTGGAATTGTTATTACAGTCCCAGTACCCACCATTACCATTACTTTAGATTCATGTTATCGAGGCCCTTCTGAATTTTAATTTTCACTAAAAAGATCTTCAGGTTTAATAAAATCTCAAACCTTCCTTTCGTCTTTAATACAGTTTCAATCCAATAAAACTATTTTCGACAATCCGATAAATGCCAGAACATCGGAAACCAAAGCCAAAGTATCCCCTGCTCAACTTTTTATGTTATCTAATGGAAACCAACAACGGTGAAAATGATAAGAAACTTTACCGCTGTAAAAGTAGATAACGGGCAACAACCCACGTGCTCTGTCAATTCCACTAACAGAATCGATACTAAATATAGTAACAAAACGTCATCACATTAAATTTGCTCTACTTTCGTTATATCAGTCGAAGGGGGAATCGGAATGGATGAAATTCGCCAGGATAAGTGAAACCGCTATGCATTATTTATGTAACCGACTTCGTGGAAAAACGTCACACCATTTATTCTCGAGAGATCCTGTAACTTATTTTCACATCGCTTAGAAAATTGTCTCTCCTGCTCAATGGAGGACACTCTAAATACCCCCATAACGCAAAACCTTTATTAGTCTTACCCTTAAGGCGATGAAATTCAATATACGAGGATAGAGAGGAATAAAATAATAATATACTTTTTCCTACTGAAGTAATCAAACCAGAAAAACCGCAAACAATTGCCAGCGTAAGCTTTGCTCCTTTTATTCTAAATAAAACTACATTACATATTCTGCTGAACATTTCAACGAATTACGTTTTACTGCCGATAAATTAAAGTGTTATTTCTTACGACTAAAACTATTGTTTACTGTGATAAATTTCCGACTTTTACCAACGTATTTCGTTTACTATTTTGAAATCTTGGCCCACAACCGAAATAAAATCCCGAATCCCCCCTTACCTCTTTGTAGGAAGGGCATGTTCCATTTCATTCTGGTCTGTAAACTAGGTACAGTAGATTGTAGAGCCCCGGTTATCCGTGATATTGGGCGCGGATTACAAAAATTGCGGATAACCCGAGAAAAGAGTAAAATTGAAGGGCCAACAAATAATAATCACTCGTTTTTCTTTCTTCCTTTGAAAACACATTTTCTTTGTTTTACTTTAATTGTACTTACTTTCCTTAACATCGTCGTCTTCTTGCTTGGATTAAAAATGAAAATATATTTTTTGATGTTCGTAATTAAACAAAATTTTCGCGAGACACTCGCGGATAATCCGCACTGCAATCTTCTTCTTACTTTGCTAGTTTGGTCACATTTATAATACATACCATAAAAAACACTCTTAATTTACACTGCTATCAAAAATACAACGCAATTAACCCATTGTACCTATATATCCAATGACTGACTTTACGTTATTTATTGATATACTAAAATTATATTCTATTATTTGAATTTCCCGCTCAGCAATACACACAAACATTTGACAAGCTTAAATACTTTGCAAACTCGAAGCAGAAGAAGAAGAATCACGAAACAAAAATGGCGCTTCAAGCCCAAAAGTGTATTTCTTGTTGAAAAAACTTTTCAAATTGGCATTTTGAAATGGCGCAGACATCATTTCGTGAAATTTTTAAATCAGTGTAAGCATAGACTGCAAAAACAAGTCAAAAATAAAAAGTAAACTGCTGAAAACTGCGTGCTAAAGGAAATTTAGTGCTGTGAAAGTGAAAGAAGACTGCAGAAAAACTCCACCTGGGACATTTTTTTGTTAGGAGGATTACCTCGCCATTCGAAGTGTATGATAGCATTGAGTGCTGTGCTGCTGCTTAGCAAGTACACCGCAGGAATAATGAGTAATTTGAACAATAATAATTCACAGAATTGTGGAAGCGATCAGAACAATTCGTCCGTCGAAGGGAACATGGGGAGGGGGAGGTGAGTTTGTCTAGCAATGCTGGTGGGCTTTGCAATCGACTGTTGTTGCTGTTTTTCTTTTTGTATCGTCAGCTTGACATTTGTTTAAAGTGAAACGGCGCGATTATCCGACAACACTGAAGAGCAGGATAAAACGTAAGGAATTTGCACACCGGACCCGGAGGAAGATGTATTCCTGTGCAATATTTGTTTACATATAATCAGCCGAGTTCCCATATCAGATGTTTCCAAGCTTCAGTCATTCTAATTTATTGCATTACTTTTTTACGCACAGTATTTCTTCACTTTAATGTTTTATGCTTAAAAGAAAAGCAAGCAAATAATCGAAATTCTGTTAAATAATTTTACATAAAAGTGTTAAAAATTTCAATCTTATCATTTCATATTTTTCAGTTATTTGATGAGGTATGCCAGTCAGAATTCGTTGGACGAAAGTTCACAGAAACATGTACAAGGACCAAATGGCAAGGATTCGCTACAAACCACAGGATCGTACCGAAGCGATCAGCACACATCGCGATCCTTCGAGGCTATGAATGAAATGCGAAAGTAAAAGATAATAAAAGTATAAAAAATAGTCTCAAATTCACGTTCTTTCTTTCTTTTAGGCAAAATTTACTCTGTGATGTTACATTAATTGCAGATGGCATGGAAATATCAGCACACAAAATGGTCCTGGCTTCGTGCAGTCCTTATTTTTACGCCATGTTTACCGGGTTCGAAGAGTCTCGACAAGATCGAATAACATTGCAAGGTGTAGACTTCCACGCCCTTGAGTTACTGGTTGAGTACGTGTACACGTCCATTGTTGAAGTGAACGAAGAGAACGTCCAAGTTCTTCTCACTGCTGCAAATCTTCTGCAATTAGCTGATGTGCGGGAAGCGTGCTGTGACTATCTCCAAACGCAACTGGATGCTAGCAATTGCCTCGGAATTAGGGAGTTCGCTGATATGCACGGTTGCATTGATCTCTTCAATTACGCTGACACTTACATCGAACAACATTTTAAGTAAGTCTTAATCATAGTCACGTTCCTTTAACAATCCTCAATTCTACAGCGAAGTGATTCAATTTGATGAATTTCTTAACCTCACTCACGAACAAGTTATTAACTTAATCGGCAACGATCGAATTTCCGTGCCTAGCGAGGAGAAAGTCTACGAATGTGTGATAGCTTGGATAAAGTACGACGCCGCGGTCAGGGAGCAGTACGTGGCCGAGCTGATGGAGCATGTTCGGCTTCCTTTTTTATCGAAAGAATATCTTGCTCAACGAGTTGATAAAGAAATTTTGCTGGAAGGAAACATCCAATGTAAAAATCTGATAATTGAGGCTCTAACTTACCACTTATTGCCAAATGACACAAAAAGTACTCGCACAATTCCTCGGCAGCCGGTCGGTTTGCCGAAAATTCTCCTTGTTATCGGGGGGCAAGCGCCCAAGGCCATCAGGTCCGTGGAATGCTACGACTTGCGGGAAGAGAAGTGGTATCAGGCGGCCGAAATGCCCAATAGGAGATGCCGGTAAGAAAATGCCAACTAATTAATTTACAGCACGAAGGTGAATCCTCTGTTCCATTGTAGCGCTGGTCTTTGTGTGCTCGGCGACAGGGTTTACGCGGTTGGCGGGTTTAATGGATCGCTCCGGGTGCGTACAGTGGATGTGTATGATCCTGTTGCGGACAGTTGGTCCACCTGCAATAGCATGGAAGCGCGAAGGTCCACACTCGGAGTTGCTGTACTCAACAGTTGCATTTTTGCGGTAGGCGGATTCGATGGAACAAGCGGACTCAGCAGTGCGGAAATGTACGATCCAAAAACTCAGGAGTGGAGATTCATTGCAGCAATGTCGACGCGACGAAGTTCGGTGGGTGTTGGTGTTGTGAATGGTCTCCTTTATGCGGTGGGCGGTTACGATGGGGCTTCTAGGCAATGCTTGTCTTCTGTAGAACGATACAATCCCGAAAAGGACGTGTGGGTGGCGGTTGCAGAAATGACTGCCAGAAGAAGTGGAGCAGGTACGTGAGAATAATTTGGTAAAATATCAAGTCAAATAGCATTAACTTAAATCATTTGTTCAGGCGTTGGTGTTCTTAACAACATCTTGTACGCTGTCGGAGGACATGATGGACCAATGGTCCGAAAATCAGTCGAAGCTTACAATCCCGAAGCGGATGAATGGCACTGGGTTTCGGACATGGCCTTCTGCCGAAGAAATGCTGGGGTAGTGGCGCACGGAGGTCTCTTGTACGTTGTTGGAGGTGATGATGGAACATCAAATTTGTCCTCTGTTGAGGTTTACAGTCCAGATACCGATTCATGGAGAATTTTGCCCGCCGCAATGGGTATTGGTCGCAGTTACGCTGGGGTATGCATGATAGATAAGCCCATCTGAATGGAACAGCAGGGTGCGGTAGCACGTCACACAGCAGCAAATGCGGACGATGAAAACAGTCAGGCCGAAGGTACTGTAGAAGGAGCCGTTGGCTACTCTCGACCGACTCAAGAAAACAACTCTCATCAACAACAAGCACAACAGCAACAACAAAATAACGCAAATAATCCCCACTACGAGAATATTTATGAATCCATTGAGCAATATGCTGCCAATGATGTAAATGTTGCCGCTGCTGTTGTTGGCGCTGCTGCCGCCCCTGCTGAAAACATTCGACCCCGCGCCGCCCCCATTGCGAATTTGCAACATCCCCAACAAGCACAACCAACCCAACCGCAAGCACAAAATAATCGCGTTAACGATCTAAATGTCGGCTACAGAAACGATTTGTACGATCGCACAAACAACGCCGCTTACGATGTCCCAAGATCGATCCGGAGTGGACTGGGAATGCGGCGAAACAACCTTCAACTAGACTTCGGCACAAACAGATTGCGTGGCAATGGACTGACCGCATCCAGCGGGAGCTCTGCAACGACCAGTAATGGATATGGACAAGGAAGGCAACGAAGCTTCGACGACACGGAATCCCATCACTACTACAATTTGAACTGCAACACTGGCTATGGATCCAGCCGGTACGAGAATATTTACGAGCAAATTCGGGATGAGCCGATTTACAGGAACACCGCTGGTGCCGCCAGGCTTTACAGTCGGCTGAATGTGATTGGGCATGGAATCGGACGAATTGAGCGCCATTTAAGCTCCTCCTGTGGCAACATAGACCACTATAATTTGGGCGGCCACTACGCCGTTCTGGGTCACTCGCACTTCGGTACCGTGGGACATATAAGACTGAACGCCTCCAACGGTGCCGGAAACTCCCATCAAAAAGAAAATGGTGTGAAATCTAGCAATTCCTCGTTCTTCAGCTGCTTGGCCGGGGAGAACTCACAGTCAATGAGCAATATTTACCGTGCGACCACCGGAGGCCACGGTGGAGCAAGCAATTTCCAAGGTACGAGCAGTATTAGAGGGCCCTCCTCCTCCGGTCTCAGTTCAATTAGTTCTTCGTCTTCCCGATGTACTGGTGCTATTCCGAAATCCAAAGCAGGGAAAATTCAAATTCCTCTTCCAACGCAGTCGAAGAACAAACCACGCGCCAGTTCCGAGCACACCAGCACCCTCAATCGAATTTCGAAGTCTTCGCTCCAGTGGCTGCTCGTGAACAAGTGGCTTCCACTGTGGATAGGACAAGGACCCGACTGTAAAATTATCGACTTCAATTTCATGTTCTCCAGGAACTGTGACAGCTGCGATCCCAGTTTGCCTGAACAACAGAACGTGGTTCGGTTCAATGGCAGGGCCGAGATGCACGAACGCAGGGACCCAAGTGGCAGAGCCCTGCGCAGTACCCTTTCCCGACTAAAAGAGTCCGAATGCCCGTCGTTGCGCCGGGAAGAAAACAACTATGAGAATGTGCATGTGCAATTCCAGAACGGGTTTGAGTTCGGCCGCTCTCGAGACAATTCCGATCGTCCGAATATGTTGCGGTCGCGTTCCGAAAGTCCCAATTTCTCCCACAGAGTTTGCAAGCATCACCACGCGTCCCAATTTTTGGACCCCTTTAAGAACTACGAGCTAAACGCCGAGGACAACACATTTAAGCCTGCCAATTTTAAGAATGCCAATAATACCCGTCGCAATCCTGATAAGAAGGCCACTGACGATCCAATCCCGGGTCCAGCAGGACCCTGTGCCAAGAAGTACGAAACAAACAACGAACAACAACCTCATGAACCCAACGCCGCGGATGCTGGACACGAGGTCTGCGACGAAGAGGCCAAGGCGGATCCCGCTGAAAACGACGGCAATATTCCGCCGGAGTTGCACAACGACTGCGCAACCGAGAGTGATAATAGCCTTCAAAACGACGAGATAAACTGAGAGCCCGCAACCCAAAAATGTCTGTGAGAAGAAAGCCTCCCCCGTTTGATCTAGATTGAATTTAAGACTTTGTTTACTCTATACGGTTGTATTTTTGGTATATGTCTTATAAAGTTAGTTAGCATCTTAGATGTAAGATTGTAGCAAGGAGTCTGCTGTATTTTTGTTGTCATTTAGCTCCAATTTGCCAAATGTGTTCTTAACTTTTGTTTTTTCTTTGTGGTACAGCAGACTTTAGTGAAATTTGTTTGTTGTAATTTTGAAAGCAATCAAGCTGTTGTAAACAGATTGTTTTTTACCGTCATATCGTTCTCGAAACATTTGCTCAGTTCCATTAGAATAGTTCATTGAAATTAGGCACAAGTGACATTTACACGTGAATGCAGTTACATTTTAAATCCTTTATCCTTTTTTATTTGTAATTAACGTGCGCAAGCATGAAAATATTTATTCCAGTTTGAAAGGAAATAAACATAACTAACGAATGTTCTGATATTTTTCTTTAACTAAATGTTATTAAATACATAAAAGAACCAAGACAGGAAGTTGGAGATGGTGATCTCCCCCGCATTACCTGGATATATTACGATTAGATCATGATTCGAATCAAATATTTCATTAAAAAATATATGAAAACATTAATTAGAAATTATTATTTATTAAATCCAAATAAACTACAAAACTTTTTAACCGATAAAGTTCATCACGACCAGATGGAGAATGACGTGAGCAAAGATGAAATCTGCGAAGCCCCTTTCCGGAGAAATTCCTTGAAAAATGGTTTTATTCTGTGGATTAACTTGTAGACGTAAACAGACTCCCAGCACAAAGCAGCTCACAGTGTTGATGAATCCCGACAGGAAGGAATTAAATGGGAATGTTCCTACCAGGCAGCAATAAACAAATTGAGTGATGCCGGTCAGCATAATGTAAAGCAGGTAGGCATCAACTATTTTCAACTTTTTAGATGTGTGATTGATGTAGTCATCGTAGAACTTGGAAACTACCGTTTTTAACCCGGTCATTTTTGTATGGATATACGATTTATTTTATCAAATTAAAAATATCTATGAAAGTTGTAGAAGAAAACACCACACTGAATTTATGGGAAATTATGACAAGACACGTCAACTTCAGAGAAAAGGGAAATTTTCTGATTGCATCTATTCTCCGTTAGGTGTCATACTATTTTATTTTACAGTAATTTTGTTTTTTTATTTTGTAAAGTCCGCAATAATAAGATTGGTTTAGTACAAAGTAATAAATAAAATAATAAAGAACGAACTAAAAAGAAGTACATTTCAAGTATTCATCATTATATGAAATGAAACCGCCCCCTCCCCACACCCCTTCTAATATAGTTTCCAATTCGAAAACGTCAGAAAATAGAAAAAAAGAGTAGTGGGTGGCTTACTCGTGTTGACAAAAGTGATAATTTTTTTTTCTATGGTTGGAGATAACGTGAAAACAAAACTACAAAGGCACTAAATGGGTTACTATATTGGTTACAGTAATCCTAGAAATTAGCTCAAGACTACATTACAGCCTTAACACAAAAAGAGTGTTTGTGGTCAACTTCCAGCTGTTCCTTTCTTTGTCTTATTTATAAACATAAATTGTGCAATTGAATCACTTCCTAGTTCCTTGCGATAATCAGCCATTCTGATGTAAATAATATCACTGACGGGTGCTAATTGATAAGAGCAGCCAGTCTTGAACTTGCGGGTCAGTTTTAGTGCAGGCCATGGAAGAGTTAACTTTAGGAAGTATTCAGGTGAGTCAGGATCTCCAGTCTCGATTAGTACCTACGAAAGAATGAAACGAATAACTCTTTTCACGCAGTATTCTTAAGGGCAGTGAACACATTTGGTCAGTTTTACCTGGAGTGGAGTCTCTTGAGAAGCGAAGTACGAAGCGAAGTGTTTTGTTTTCCTTCATTTATATTAATACTATTTTTTAAATGTAAGTTTGTTTTGTATATTATTTGTGTAAATTTTTATTTTAAATCAACACTCCAGCACTGGTTTTTGTCTTAACACCGCACGCTTATTTCGGATTTCATTTTTTATTATTATTTTGAAAGTTTCGAGACCGAAAATGGGAGTGAGGTGACTAATCTTTACTGCAACCATTTGGTGCATCATAATTCATAAGTGCATTTCTTGATTATTATTGGGGTGTGTTGTTGACTTTAAAGCACTGCTAATTTTATCGGGGTTCGTCTCAACTGGGCGTGAAATAAAGTTCTCAAACCAATACCATTCGTTGAGTGTGCCTAATTTTCACGGCCCACCTGAGGTTAGCCCGTGAGAGAGGGTGGAAGGGAGCCCGACAACAACAGCGTGAAGTGAAATAAAAAAAAACGTCCTTTGGAAGACAATAAACACGTTATTTTGAATATAACATCGAGATCAATTTTAATGTTTAAAAAAAAAAATATTTTCATTGGAATACAATTGGAAGTAGTCATTCATTGATTTTATTATCGGTGCGCTAGGGTTAAATGCTTGGTGAGTTCTCTTTTAACAACTTCCTTTTTTATTTAATTATATCGTTCTGCTCATATTTCTTCGCAATTATCAGATTCGTGGTAAAAAAAAATTGAAAGTCTAGTACTCTGGTCAGGGTCATTGGTTGATCGTGCGATAACTCCCCTTTCTTATACAAATTCCTGCACGTTCTCTTCGCACCGGATAGAATGTCCTAAAGTGCAAGCTATCAAAAATGATGCAACTTAGAGAAAAGAGAAGGTTTGGTTGAGACAACGATATGACAATTAGCTTTCTGTGTCCGACACGTTGAGTCCGGTTTTTTTCCAGTCTGTCGTCACGTCCGTTTTAAAAAAATACGTCCTTTTATAAGAAAATGTTTGAGTTAAAAACTTGGTTATCGTTCCTAATAATAATTCAGTTATAAAAACTCGATATCAATAAAAATAATTTGTGCTTCGCAAGTGAGTTTTATTACACTAGCAGCTGTCTACCCGGTTACACCCGGGTCGGTCAAAATCATAATACATTACAGATTACTACCCCAAACGCGACGTATAATATATATGACATAGAATCGTTTCCCGTAAGTTATAGTCAAGGGTGGTTTTACCGTTTTGGGTGGTTGAATTAGGAGAGAGGTTGGTAGTTCTCATTGAGCTCTTTTTCTAACCAAAAAGTGAAATACCAATTTTTATGAAGAATTACTTCAAAAATGGCGGATTTTCAGACAAAATTTCATCCGCTATTTTCCCCAATTAGGGGTGGAATTTAAAAAAAATCCTGATGCGCGTGTTTCTTTGTTTCTAACAAAAGGCGAAATACAAATTATTACGAATTTTTTATTATTAAAAAATGGGGCATTTCCATAAAAACTTTCATCCCCTATTTCATCCCCTTAGGGGTTGAATTTCAAAAAACCCGTGTTTCTTGATTTCTAATTTCCAAATATCAATTTTTATGATTTTTTACTGCAAAAATGGCTGAGCACCTATAAGATAAGTTGTAGAAGTATACAAAATTTCGTGGAAATCGGTTCAGCGGTTTCCGAGGAACAGCGATCGGTCAGTCAGTGGGTTTTGGATTTTATATATATATAGATAATTCAGGGTGTTTCGCTAGCAAGTGTTCCAACATATATACCAATCGATTCCTTGAACTGTTGTGATTAACTATACGATTAGTCTGATTAGACATTTTATCGTAAAACCCCTTATTAAGATTTTTGTGGAGTCAGTGAAATACCTCTATGGAAAAGAATTACCGCAAAATGTATTCGGGCAGAAATCGTTTCCACTGAGCCCACAAAATGTTAATAATGACTCCACAAAAATAAATTGACATACTAAAGATATTGGTATGATTCCTTTTTTATTTGGAAGGTATCTTAAGAGTACGTATTTTTTTTATAAAATATATCCTTGGTATGCAGGAAATTTTGAAGGACGAAGTACCACAAATGTACATTTTTAACCGAAATTTTTGTTTTCAAAATTTTAAGTTTGAACATTCATATTTGCCACATTTGCCAACGGATCAAGACATGTGAGAAACTGTTGGAAAGGTCATAATGCTTACTTTTTATTGAGACTTTGGCTGCCCTTCTACCGTATTCCGAAAAGAAGTTATAACGTTTTTTAGAGCTCACCTCCCTATACAGACGAAAAAGTTTCAGCCCTTAAAAATGGGGTGAAAGAGGGGTTTTACGATAAAATGTCTAATCATAATAGTTGATCACAACAGTTCAAGGAATCGATTGGTATATGTTGGAACACCCTGTATATATTTTTTTTAATCCGTAAGAACGGAATCAAAATATTGTTAACCTGAGAATATTTTAGTTCTACGACCGAGCTCGACCGTCTCAGTAAATTCGATGCAAGTAATCGCAGAAAGAAATGTATTCGTCTATTTCTAGGTTCCAAAACATAATCTAAAATACTTCTTATATGCAATTGTAAATAAAATAGCGAAAGGCATAAGTCAAAACTGGATAATAGATCATAGCCAAGATCATAAACCTGGATCAGAACTCAATAAAAATGTTGACCCTCTTCGTCCCGCTGCAGACCTGCATTTATGGTTCTCGTCCTTTCGCTTTATGAACTCCGGCAAATGATGTTAATGGAAAATTTCCGCAATTTTGTAATGCAGTTGATAACTTCTGGCTGAGAAAACTAAAATTTTCCACTCGGCTCATAAACACACACACCCGCAAACCTGTTCAAAAAAATACCAGGATGAGATAGGATGCACTCGAGGAAAATTTGTGCCTGTTTATTGTTCCAGCTTGGCTGCTGGGTTGTTATCACGGTCGACGACACGCATAATCAAATTATTTCCAAACCTCGTTGAGTGCACTTGAAACCGCGATTACAGCCGTGACACATATCAAAGTTGCATCTGCGAATCTGGAGCGCGAGACAATATCGTCCCCGAAATAATAAAAAATAGTTGCGTTATCAAAATAACGTGAACCGTTAAAAACAGATTTGTAAGATCTTTCAATTATTGCAATTTATTAAAGTGAACAGATTGTTTGAAAGTTGTGATCAGTTTTTTACGTTGTCGATTCGAGAATGGTTTTCACCAAAGTGTTTCGTTTATCGAAGGTTTGTTGTGCTCGTTTTTTGAACTTGAATTTTTTGTTGACTACCAAAATTTCATTTCAATTTTTTTTTTTTTATATAATGAAGTACGATTTTCCATAGAATATCATTTTTAAAAAAAATATTTTCTTGAGTTTATCGCGTTGTTAAACTCAATTTAATTAAAATAAAGAGATTTAAATTTCTTCCGAGACAAAAACAAAAGCGTCCGGTTCGATTATCTCGACTTAAACTAATCATCTTAATTAGTTATCTGCAATTTCGGAATTTTAAAAACTTAATTGCCGAAAATATTGCGAAAATTCAAAATGTTTATAAATCAAATTATGTCATATCACTAACATAATGTATTATTCAAATATCTTCTAAATTTTGATCAATTTGTTTTGCGTTTTTGTTCAAGTACTTTTTTGTGATTTCCGCTATTAGTCCTTTTTCGTGACCTATCACATGTTCACAACTCACAATATTGCAATGCATATTTCGCGGAAAATTGCGGCTTCGTTTTTTATTCAGCCGGAAAATTGTGTTTTGTAATAAAATTAAAATTTTCAATTGATTCTCTGTAATTAAACAAAAAATTCCACTAGCACCTAATTGGATGGTCAGCCGATGCCGCAATGATCGGGGGTCGGTAACCTTGCGATAAGGAATTGTAATTTTATCGAAGTAAGGAAATAATTAATGCCGGCTGCTATCGAAGACGGTTATCGCCGCGGATTTATTATATGGTGCGAAATAGATATCGGAACAAGTTCGGGGCAGATCCTCACTCTGGAGGTGGTGCGGGTTGATTCTTTTTTGGCGTTTTTCGGAATTTTAATGGAGTTCTTTGAATAGTAAAAATTTACAAAAATTAGTGCAATAAGCAAAAAAATATATATATATGTATAATTGATTTTTCACAAGCGTTAAATTGGAATTAAGTGTTGTGAAATTGCAACGTGTAAAATGGGGATATTGAACTTATTGGTAAAAGAAATTTAATAATGTTCGTGAACGTTTTTCACCTGATTTCGTTACTTTTCTTAAAATTTATATTGCAGCTGTTGAATTAATCGTGTTGTTGTATGATCCTTGAATTTGTTGCTACATATAAAATCCAAATGTGAAATCAAATTGTAATATTGATATTTAATTTCCAGAGTGGTCAGAAAATGAGTGGGGAGAGGCAGCCCTTGCTGTTGACCGCAAAGTCTCCGGATGTGGAGCATGGCCAACACATCCCGAGACCAGACATTCGTAACTCACCCGATGGCACGTTAGTGGATGTCCAAAGTGATGACAGTAGTAGTAAGTATTATAAAGAAAACTCACTTCTAAATGTGTCACAAACTGTGTTTGATGTTCCAGTGGGATCACAAGAGCTAAGAAAAACAGACGACTACAACCCCTCCTTGCACCGCACTCTAGAGCATCCGACCTCAAACTTAGACACCATGATTCATTTGTTGAAGGGAAACATTGGCACTGGTATCCTTGCAATGCCTGACGCCTTCAAGCACGCCGGCCTCTACATGGGCCTCTTCGGAACTCTACTTATGGGTGCCATCTGCACACACTGCATGCACATGCTGGTCGGGTGCGCTCACGAATTGTGCAAGCGTCTCCAAACCCCCGCCATGAGCTTCTCAGAAGTGGCTTTTAACAGTTTCGACACAGGACCAATTAAACTACGACGGTATTCACATCTGGCCAGGTGAGGATTTCCGAAGTTTGGGAAAATCGTAAGCTAAAACATTACATTTTCAGGAGGGCGATAACAACATTTCTGTTCATAACTCAGATGGGATTTTGTTGTGTATATTTTCTGTTCGTCGCTCTTAACATTCAAGAAGTAATTGCGCATTACTTCGTCAGTTTGGACGTTAGGATCTACTTACTGTTCATGTTGTTCCCCATGGTTCCCCTCAATTTGGTCCGAAACTTGAAGTACTTAACTCCGATTTCGTTGTTCGCCGCCGTTCTCACTATAACTGGGCTTCTGATTACCTTCTTCTATATGCTCCAGAATTTGCCGCATGTAGACACCGTGAAGCCGATCGCCCCGTGGTCCCAGCTTCCGCTCTACTTCGGCACGGCTATCTACGCTTTTGAAGGCATCGGAGTTGTTTTGCCACTGGAGAATAATATGAAAACTCCTGAGGATTTTGGAGGACTAACAGGAGTGTTGAACACCGGAATGGTAATTGTGGCATGCTTGTACACTTCTGTCGGATTTTTTGGCTACTTAAAGTACGGCGACAATGTTCGAGGCAGCATCACTCTGAATCTCCCACCGGAAGATGTGTACGTATTTTTGGTTATTCGAATAATGTTTATAACTCACGGATCTCACATTTTTGCAGGCTTTCCCAAATTGTTCGCATCGTAATGGCCCTGGCTATATTTTTGTCGTATTGTCTCCAATTCTATGTACCCGTCAACATAGTTGAACCTGTCGTAAGACGACACTTTGACACAGACCGAGCAAAGAAGATCTCCTCGATCGTGTTGAGAGTCTGTCTAGTCTTCTTCACATGTAAGCTTTTATAACTTCATCAAACAAACAGACTTTCTTTATTGAATATTTTCTCTTTTCCCCGAACAGTTGTGCTAGCCGCAATCATACCAAACCTCGGCCCCATTATCTCCCTGGTGGGGGCCGTCAGTAGTTCAACTTTAGCTGTGATAGCACCTCCGATTATTGACATTGTTACTATTTGGTCGATAGGTTTTGGCAAATACAATTGGAAACTTTGGAAGGATTTGGCCATATTACTTTTTGGAATTTTAGGTTTCGTCTTCGGAACCTACGCCAGCCTTGCACAAATACTGAATCCAAATATTGACTAAGTAGTTTAACTGTAAGTAAAAGAAATACTTTATTTGTAACGATTACTTGGATTTGAGATTTGCAAGCGATGCCAGTTTGTTTCAGAAGGCCTCTCTATCTTAAGGTGTGTCCTGGTGCTCGCAGTTGCCTCTTCGGTCTATAAATTTTATTTGTTTTTATGTCCTTTATTACATATTTTTCGTTATTTATGTTTTTAGAAATAATTTTTATATCAAAAATTTCCATGAAATTTTCTACTGTACAAAATTAAGAACAAAGGTTTAAATACGAATTTTTTAAAGTTTGTTTTGCAAAATTCGAACATAAACATAATCACAAAACTAGGAAAACATTTTTTGCTACGTAATTCGATCACAAGCACTGGCACAACAATTACAGAAAGTACAATAAACTTCTAAATCCAAAATTTACTGGATAAATGTTAAACGTTTGTAGATTATAAGATTACTAAACGGTTCTTTTGTGAATTTCATCGTAACTTAAGCAAATATTTATTGCAATTCTAGCATAAAATTTGGAAGAAGTTTTGTTCTCCTGCTTTATTGAAAATAAGTAATTTTTATTATTTATTGTGAACTGTGATTTTAGTTTGCTTAAGGCTTGACCTTTCATTGGTGGAAATGTGATTTTAGATGGAAATTCTAGTCCGGAAGGTGAAGAGGAGTGAATTGTGTATTAACATTGTTTATATTCTTACCATAAAAACGCAATTGTATTGAACATATTGGTAAAATACATAGAGTATCTTTGAAATTATACATTCTTAAGTATTATAAGCAAATCTGGTGAAACCAACAATGTTTTTGGATAAATTATGGTGTAATTTGTTTTTAGATATATTATTAAGGATCTTGATATCTGGACTATGCGCTTTCAATCAACTATCTGGATATTTGTGTTCGTAATTGTTAAGAATTATTATTATAAGTTGTCCTCAAATTGGTTTATATTTTTTGCAAAGACATGGATTTGTTGATGTCACAAATTTTTTATAGTTGCAACTGTATGTGCAATTTATAGATGTCTACTTAAGAATATTCGTAGTTAGATCCATGCCAGAATCACTTCCACGGTTAGCTTCTATTGAAAACCATAAATTTAAAACGTTAAACAATTTCCTTGTTCACCATTCCGTCAAGACTAGTGCAAATTGTATGATCTCCAATCTTCATTGAATAATTTGTCGTCTATATCAATTTACAGCTTTTGTGAAACTCTTAAAAAACCATTTCTCGTAATCATAAATTGTTTTACCTTTAATAATAATGCCAAACTAAACGTAAAGAAACATTTGCTAGCGATGGTTGCTTCTATAGTTGACAATAAGTTGAATGCCAAAACACATTCCAAATTGTTTTAAATTATCCCGCAATAATTGAATGTAACTGATCTATTAAGTCACATGACAATAATTATGTTAAAACTATGTAAATTTAGTGTTGCAAAATAAAATTATATATTTTGAAATAAGTTGTAAATATATTTGATAAAATTCCTATTGCCACAGTTTTTAATGTTAAAATTACTGGCAAACAGCGAAATGAAATGGTTTTTGTTAAATATTTATACAGTAAAACCTCGATAGCATGAATTCCTAGATAACAAGTACCTACATTCTGCTCGGTCCTTTGATTGTCACTACATTTCCATATATCCTCGATAACGAGTAGGTTTGGCCGCCTCCTTCAGATTCCTGGCACATGCTGAGTCTTCATAAACAGAATTTCCTTTCATACTCAATCTCCAATTTGTTAAGATTACCAACAAATAGATCTCTCTTGCAGAATTGACGACAGCGTTTTCTGAGTAATCAACCTAAAATTATGTATATAAACAATACAAATACTATGGCATTAGTTCCATAGACGTTAGAACTCAGCGAATTCGCTTACCTCATTGTGTAAGTAGGAACTGAGGCCACATAGAGGACACAAATCAAAGTCCCATCCTTGTCAGCGTACGCGTGGCATTTGTGATATTCTGAGCACCAGTAGGACTCCAGAACTTCGCACTTCTGTTTATCATCAGCACCATTCACAGGTCTGGTAAGATACTCATCAATGAGGTCGACTGCCTGAGTGTAGAAACTTCGTAGGATATCCAGGCGATGTGATCCAGACATGGTCCTTTTTCCAGAAGAAGACTGCTGAAGATTGCGCGAAATCACGTATTTTTTGAGTGATTTACTGATCAACAGAATTCTGGAATTGAAGAAATTTTCGATTCCAACAATTTCTATTTTATTTTCTATTTATCACAACCCCAAAATGTTTTGATCTATTTCAACCGAGTCAGGAAAATTTCGGGGCATACATCTTTCGGCGTTTTGAAGCAGTTCCAAGTCGTTCTTGAACACCTGTTGAGCCATTGCATGAATTTCATGGTAGGAGGGTTCGGCCCCGCAAATGACGCAGAGAGTGGATGATCCAGTTAGGGGAATTGCAACAAAGCGATAAGCAACCTAAAAGCAGTTGATTAAATAACAGCTTCACCAAGAATTGCCATAATTACATTGGGACTCCGTTTGGGAAGGAATACTGGAACATCCTTTTGGGAGCTACTAGAACAATTCAGAAATGCAATCAGTAGTTTCTGATCCACGATGTCCAAGTCCCACCATCCCTCAGTGGCCACGGATACTTTTTGTTTAACAACCACCGCGCAGAATAGAGACCCTACATGAGAACTAAACTCATTCAATTTAGATAGAATTTCGTTATTTTCCGTGCAACAAATGCAGTCCGTAAGATTCAGCAGTTCCGACTCACAGTTATCGAGGAAACGGTCTACAATTGGCATGTAGTTCTTGGCTTCCCTTTTCATTCTTTCGAAATTGTTCGACGACTTCAATTCATCCGCACTGATGAAGACCGCAAAACTATGGTAGACCAGATCAAGCAGCGTGCGCAGATTTTTCTCAGTCATTCCTTTCCCGGCTGAAATTAAAGTAACTGAATTCTCATAGTCCTTCCAAACAAGTGTCCAGTCTTCGGCCTGAGTAGAGATTAATTCTGCTCCTTGAGATTTGCAGAACATATAGACGCCATTCAAGGAAGCCACGGTAGAGAAGGGAAGCTGAAAATGTTTACATACGTAGACAAATATTCTGATAAATATTTAGTCTAATATTGGTCTCTGAATTTTTGCTCACATTATCGCAATCACCTTTCTTTCGAGAAAAAATTGGCAATCCGCCACTAGAAGTTAAGCACATCAAGTGAATTGCCGCCGCCATTTGTCTGCCTTAAAACTAAAAACAAAAATTAGGTTTAAATTTGCACAATTTGAATTTAAATGCAATAGAGCAACTCTCAAAACCCAAACGTTAAACGCAATTTCCTCTCACAAGTCTTTCACGCAAGCGCACAAATCTGACATTTACATTTTACTGCTTAAAAAAACATTTCCCCAAGCCTTTTCCATTTTCCAATTCGCCGTGATTTCGCCGGCGTGAATATGAAGCGCTTCAAAGCGCAGCACCTAACCTAATTTTATTCCTAGATTAATTGGTTCTCTTTGGCTAGACCAAAACGCTATAAGTAATACAACGATTTGTTTCCAGGAACTACCACTTTGTTTTTCGAAACTTATAAGTAATATGTCTTATATAATAATTAACATGCGGGGCTTATTTTATAGTTAACAAACTGTAGTGGTTATACTATATACCTATACTTATAATATTTCCGGCTCCTTGCTTACCTCGGAAAAGTATCAATTTATTCATACGTTTGTCGAATTGAAGTTTTTCCTGATAATTTTTTTGCTACAAAGCAGTAGTACCGTGTGTTTGAATATGTCTCAGCTACTAATTTTATCAAGTTATTATAATGGCCGCTGCAGCATGCTTTCATTCCAATTTTGAAAAAAAAATTTTTTATCAAAAAACTGTTTTTGAACTTCTATTCTATTAGAAATCGATGCATTTTTAAAATTGTATTATTATTTTCAGATAGGCAAAGCGCAGATAGGCAATCCAAAATTTCATGAAAATAATTATTTTTACTACCTTGAAAAACGATTTTCCTTTTCTATAATGCCTTTTATTGCGCCAACACAAAACAGTGCACTTCATAACAATATTTTATTTTTAATTCACCTATAATTCGCGAAAATTTGCTTGTTTTTTTATTTGTGAATTTGTGTATTTGTGCCGTTAAGGAAAACCTTAGAGCGGCGGCTAATTAACAAACTTCCCGTCATCCAATCGAGCTAAAACTTTACAAATCGTTGTCGATCAAAATGCACATTCAATCGAAGTTTTATCCCGTTATCACAGAAGGAACGGATAAAATCTTTAATAATAATGCAAAAATGACAGCGTTCTGGACTGTGCATAAAAAAAATATCATAAAATCAAGTCATATAGATGAATTTTAGTAATTCATTGTTTTATGGGTTTCTTGTTTTATAATTTTCTTATAAATAAAATCAGACCAAAGCACATTGTACCTATTTCAAGTAAAATTAAATGATTTTTACAATTCAATAATTTTTAAAGTGGTGTAAGTCCATTTACGATTCAGGAAAAATATTATTTTAGTTAAATTTCAAATAAAAGTCATGTATGTAATCAAATTACATGACATAAATATGTTTTTTCTAAATTCGTTAAAACATTGCCAAACTTAGTGTTAGTACAATTTATTAATAACATTATTTAATCGACTAAAATGCAAACAAACCTTTCGATATCTCGAAAGGGAGAAAAATGGGACGAACTTACACCACTTTCAAAATATAATAAATAATATATTTATTATTGCTGCCATTATTATAAAGTATTCCGCAGTTCGCATTCCGCAGATTCCGCGGATTATGCGGAATCTGCGAATTGCGGAATTTTTTCCCCTCATTCTGTTTGCTGAATGCTGAGTCTCATTAAGTGGCTCACGAAATCTCTCTTAAGTCAGCCGTGTACAGACATGCTACGTGACGTCACAGTTCCCCTTTTTATTGACCATTTGGGGGGAATCGTAGGGAGAGTTTATTTCCTTGATCGCTCTCTGTTGCATTTGGTGTTGAGAATTGAAGAGGAGTGGATGCGCGTCGCAGCGCTCCGTAATTATTTTCGCATTGAGTCATTTCTGTGTTAATTCGTTTGTTAACTTGTTTGTGGCACCTGATTAAATACCTGGCAGTGTCGCCGTTGATTGCCTTTAACCCAGAAGATAGTGTTTCGAGTGCGTTTTAAGAGGACAGTGCGAACTGCAAGGATTCGTGCTAGAATTCGAAGGAGTTGCAGGACACCGTAACTGAAAATCGTGAGAAGTGCAATTCGCGGTGTAGTTTCCCGCCGTCGAGCGTGCGTGCTTTTGTGTCGCGTGTGCACAAGTGAAACAGCAAAGAGAAATTTTTGAATGAAATTCCTTGGAAGGAGCCGCGCCGCTTACGCTCCTTCCGCGACCGGTTGTGTCCTGTGCGTGTATAACCCCCCTCCCCCATCCTCCTGCAGAACTACACGCAGCCAGCGTGTGACCTGATTCCGATTTGCCCAGGTCGGGAGTGACGAGGGCTCGTCGCGCCACAAGTCTGGATTTATTCTGTGTTCCCAAGCAACGTCTCGCCTCCACCGATTCCGAAGATCCATGCAATGTGAGTATACAAACATTTTCCATAGTCCGGGCAGCCTTGGGTGCATTTGAGGGTCATCCCTCCCCTCCCCTCAGGGGGTGACCGAAGACCTTGAATTTTTTCGGGCTTAACGAGGCTCCGCTCAACGTGGCTGAGACCTCCTCTCGCTCGTAGGAAATTACAGCACTCGGTGCACCCAGGTAAGCACCTTAAAGACGTCCTTTCAGGATCTATTTAACACCTGAGCTCGGTTTTGTGGGGGCCTTTCACGTGCCTCCACAGCTCTCAGAGCTGGGTCCCCCATTGGGTGCAGAAATTAAATGAGGGTGGCTTAAGGAAAGGTTACGCTTTCCATGCTTCTTTGGAGTACACAAATAGCATAGTCGGACTATTTTATTCCCCTTAAATTTTTGAATAGCGCAAAGTTCAACTGAAAAATCCAATTGGATCTACTTTCGTAATGGTCAAAGAATTTTTTTATGCAATTATTTGGTTTTGTTTTATGGACAACGAAAGGGTTTTTATTTTTATGCAAGAATGCATTGACGAGATGGAAGTGATGCTTTTATATGATCCATCATCCATGCAATGATATTAATTACTTCCGCTTTGAGTCGCCGTGTTGTACATCAGAATGAGCCTCACAAGAAGAAGTTCATTATCGCGATCACTTCCCGTGAAAGATTGCTTGACACGACACTTATCGCAACTTGTCCTGCAGTGCGGAATGCATCTTATCCGCGCGGTTCGTGGCATTAACAGCTCATCATCATTACATCAGCTGACTGAATTGTAAGTTTTCGAGGAGCACTTGAGTGATTTGGGTTCGATCTCGGGCGCGGATGGCTTCTACCGTGGAGTGCACAGCGCCAGTGCAGATGAGTTCACGCCGGCAATTAGAACTTCTTTGTTTTTCTCATTAGAAGAATGCACTCCTTTGAAAATTTCCGGGAATTGTGCAACAAACAATCAACGAATTCGTGGCATTACTCCGAACATCGCCGTGCAGGAAAACTCAATTTTCGAATTGGTTCTAGACGTCCAACGAAGGCAGGCCTCTGGCGCAGACCGAAGACGTTCTCCTGAATTTTCAGCCTCTCGCCGCGCCATCTCGCATTCCAGTAATTCACATTTGACGTGGTCGGATGAGGCAGGCCAGGCGCCCTGCGCCCGCGCAACCCGTCCTCGTTGCGCTCATTTCCTTGATGCATTTATCTTGTCTTGTCTCCCCAGTGCGAACAGCTTGATTTGTTTGCTTTTCTTGGCCTCTTCCTGATGGATCCGTCCTCCTCTTGGACTGTTTGTTCTGCTGCTGCTTTTCTACTCCCCAGAATTCTTAATGAACGCGCATTGCCCGTTCCTCTACGGACAATTCGAGATTTTTTATTTGTTCTGTTTTTTTATTCTCATCCACAAAAACCCGTTCCCATTGAGGAGGACAAATTTGGAAGAAAATTTGTTGCTTTGTCAACTGATTGCTTTTGGGCTCATAAAAAGGAATAAACTTTCTCCCGAGGGGGAATCACAATTAATCAAAGGAGACAATTTGATAATTCTCCAAATTCGATTACTTTCACGTAAATTGACAAAGAACTGGCTTCAAGACGCTGTCATCCGGAATGCAGCTCCTGTGATAAACACCGTCGAACGGGTTGAACTCGTTGCTGGTTTTACGTGAATAGAAATTGCATTTTCAGTTGTCATTTTACGTTGCAGTACCCACGATGGCGATGGATAAAAACGCCATGGCGAAGGTTAAAGTGCTCGGGGTGAAATTAAAAGCGACAAGCAATTTAAATGAAATGCTCACAAAGAATATACAGAATCTTTGCGAAATCAATGTTGTCGCAGTCAACGGCTTTTAATAATCGCAAGGCTCTCGTAATTTTGGGTTGTATCTCATTCATTAAAAAGCAGAAAACAGTTTTAAAAGCATTCAAAATAAATTAGTATCAAAATACTTTCTAGAGAAATCGAAGCCAGATATAGAAACAAATCCCTTCGATTTCAGTGTCCCAAAAACCTCACTGTCGCTTTTAAATATTCGTCGTCGTGATGCAGCTATTCACACAAAGAAAAGGTTGAAAATCGAGCTAAATTTAACCCAAATTGGCGCATAAAATCGTTACTATGCGCAGATATTAGATAACTCCGTTGCGCAGGGTGGGGAAAGGGACATGCATGCGCTTCCGCAGATCTACTGGTGATTTCCAGGTCGAAGAATATCTGAAAACAACGCAGAAAATCGGTAACCTACAAAAACCTTGCCACTTAATTTGAATCTGATCAGAAATTCTGGACGATGGAGAGATGCGAAATGGCGGCGACGCTGAACGCTAGAAATGTCGTCGTTGTCTTCGGAGAGAAATTGGCATCTTCGCGAGGGGCGCCGCTGGCGGTCCAGGCTGGCATTGACCGAAGCGGCCCAAGTGAGTCACGCGGTTGGTTGACGTCGCGGGGTGAAGTGATTTCTCCGGTCGATCATCATCGCCAGCGGGGAGCCGTTCGGAAACGATCGCATCAAACCTGTCCAGGTAACGTTAAAATTCCGCAAAACTTGCCGGCGATTGGTTGGAAGCCAATGCACCGGTTTCGGAGAACTTTTCCTTCTCATTCGATTTGGATTCATTCAGAATAGCATTAAGAGCTCCCCTCCCCCGGCTCCAGTTCGCACAGCTAACACTTTATGAAGACGTACAGCTTCTTCCTGTGGTCCGCCGCCAGCCCGTGCGTTGCCGGTGGCCATCCAGAGATAATCCCGCTTGGTTTTTTGCCGCAGTCCACTCGCAAATGATAGGGTTGCGGTCAGTTGAGATTCTTCACCGCGATTTCCCACCAAATCCATCCTAAATGGATGCTTTCATCCGGGGATGAGCAAACGCGAAAAACAAAATTATACCTCAAGGTGCTGTTTCGAGCCTTCGGCAAGAAGTCCGATTACTTGTCTTATGAAGTATGCAAGCGATGTGCGGAATGCCGCGTGATGAGTCAACTTTCGTCACTAGGTTGCTGGATGTCAGCGGTGAATATGCATATCGCGAATTCCGGACGACTATATTTGGTGCAATGGATTCCAGTACACTATCAACAACTCAAAGATTGATGGCATTCTTGCTTAAATTTTCCTAAAAAAAAGTTTTGAATTATTTCGTGTCCATTTACTTGGCGCGTTCAAGATGATTTGATTGCCAACATGGGAAGGATGACTTCAGAGAGCACTCAGCAGGAGCTCGGCCATATGACGATACTACATTCCGTCAAGAGGTTGGATTTGCCGGTTATGAAAATGCATGCAAACGGCAGGCGCTGTTTGTTTATTTTTTATGGTGAAAGCGACTCTTGGGACCCTTGAAAAATTCAATTCAGGCTAATTTATGAGTGGTGACGAAAGTTGGTCCAAGATAAGTGTCCAACGCTAAATGCAATTGATGCCCATTTTAAACACCTGCAAGATATCAATCGTATGCATCGAAGAATTTCTGCAGACTAAACGACATGGAACTGGACATTTTTTGCACTTTATGTTCATCAATTAAAACTGTATCTGACCGAATAATTGTTCTAGACAGCAGTTACCAATTTGGGGCTCGTATCTGAAATGCTTCTTTAAGTAATTGCTTCAGACACTTTGGCATTTTGGAAGAATTTATTCACACCATATAAGACCAGCTGTTTTCAAGACCAATTTCGTGTTCGTTTTACAGAATGACATCATGAAACAGACATTCAAAATATGTGTTACAATGCAGTTATGGTTGTAAAACAATTGAAATAATATAGTGTTTTGGAACCTGTTTTGCTTTTTTCGTAAAACAAACAAAAGCTAATTCAGCTCATCCTTTCTTAGTCAACTGTTCCTATTTTGGCGTCAAAATATAATTCAGTGTTTTTATTTTGTGATGTCTAATGATTTTAATTTTAGACAAAGAATCGCTGAAAAATGTTGAACCGAAGCTCATAAAAACTGGAGGTGTTGGAGGCATCCGACCTGATCAACTTATCTCCCCCAAAATCTTAGCTAATGACTATTTGTTTTGATTTCAAAATTTGGACACTCAACAAAACTGGAAAATTATTGTAAATTGTTTCTCATGAGCAGGTGCCAAAGCCAGACTGGCCTTGGATATACTAGAAATGGGTACACTGTGCTCCTATGATTCAAACAGCAGCATATTCAAGAAACTTAATAGAAATTTATATTGCAAGACAATCGCAATAAATGTCTCAATGCCGTGCAGGCGGACAGATATCGGCTTTCGATCATTCGCTGCGTCTCAGAAGTGCCAAAAGTGCCACCCAAACCAAAGATAGCGTGAAACACAAAGTAGTAAAGTGGTTTGCCCAAGACACTTTGGGGCCAACGTAACTTGACTGGTAAAAGTCTGCAATGGACCAATCACGCATTTACTGACCATTGACCCAAATTTCAAAGTCATTCCCAACGCATTAACCTTCCATCAATCAAATCGATCCTAGGAGACTTCATCACGAAATTTTGATCGAGATCGCAGCTTCCGTCTTCTCAACCCGCTGAGGCCTGCGATGCATCTGCCCACAGTTCAATCGACTGGACATGAGAGCCGGACACAATTAGAGTAGGTCGATGTCGGCGCTAAGTTAATTAGTCATGCGGCGACGGCGCAAGCTTGTCCTTTGCTAGATCAATCATTCACATCCGTGCAAGCGGCTGTCTGCATCTCTATTGCATTCCAGGAACACAGTTACTTTTCATTTGCCTCGTCACTATTTCCCCTGACTCAACTTTTCACTGTAATTGCGAATCATATGGAGGTGCATTTTTCGATTTGTCCCCATCCGCGTTAAATGGTCAAAGTCACATGACGCAGCGTTGGTGATTTTCTCCCTCTGGCCATCAACGACCGCATTTCTGCTCAGGTGTACTGAGCTGAGTGGAGTATGAGTGCAGGCGCCATAACCTGGTCAAGTAGACCTTTTCTACCCGCCCCATCGGACACATTTCATCCTTTTTGCGCGAGCACCTTTCGCACTGGCCCTGTCCAGTGTCCAGTCTTACAGTTAGTAGAGATGGTTTGCGCCGGCGCACACATTATAACACTTAGCCATGACACCGTGGCGAGATTTATTTGCGTGATTATCGCAATTAACCCCGTTCGGGGGAAATAGTTATTAAAAATGATGACTGTTGAAAATGGCACAGGAAATTGCTATCGAGAGTCAATGGCAGGTTCTGGTTGGATTGAGAACTTGTTTTAATTAATTTGCTGCTGTTGATAACAGCGTGTGTGATTTGATATGTAATAATCCTTTCTTTTATGTCAATTTCAAACAATATCCACATTCCGGTGGCAAGGGATGCTTCTGCATAGATTGCCGTAAGAACATAAAAATTTAAATTAAGAAGATTTCATTGAAAGTGATTTCCGGCGCCATTCTCGTGCTTTAGTTTTTCTGTATGCACAAATGCTGTCGTCATCATTTGTAATAATTGATACAAATCCTTTCGGAACTGATTGCATTTCTTACGTACAAGAACGTTCTACTTACATAATGACCATCGTCGCGAAAATCCGTCCCAGTTCTACTTCCAACAAAAAACTCAATCTCAGCTCGGCTGACAACAGCAATTTCCCTGCTTGGCTTGGCTTCTCCAATCACGGTATTCTTGCTCGCCAAGAACAACCACTTGCACACTTTTCATTTTGCGACTATCAAATTTCTCAATTTTCAGCGAGTTTTATCTGGGCGCCTGGCCAACACCACCCGAGGTGACGACAAGCCATGATATAAGGGTGCGCTTGCAGAAAACCCACCCAACCGAAGCAATTTAGTGCCTAATTTACGGTTTTGCGTGGCCAGCTCTTAAATACCGACAACGTACTTGACATTTTCCCAGTTCCGTTTGCTGCGGGGGAGGGAAAAGGTCACAGTCGCCGCCAAGGAGTGTGCTAATCAAATAATCATATGACGAAAAAAAATAGGAATTTGACACAAACCTCACCCAATTTCCGTTTTATTTCTGTTTGTGTGACCGTTCCGTGGGCCAGACGGGTAGCGTTGAGAGGGAGTTCTCCATCCCTGTCATACCATGTCATGCAATTTCCCACAAATAACCATCAACTGGGCAATCGGAGACGTCCAAAGGGAGATTCAAATTAACGGTGG
The DNA here is from genome assembly GCA_963082835.1 of Leptogaster cylindrica. Lineage (NCBI taxonomy): Eukaryota > Metazoa > Arthropoda > Insecta > Diptera > Asilidae > Leptogaster > Leptogaster cylindrica. Next base: position 18,464,182 of record OY720105.1, on the reverse strand, counting down.
GTGTCACGCATGCAACCGGCAACACCTGTTGCTATTCCAGCTACCTGTTCGCGGTGATATTCATGTCACGGCGACGAGCCGCCACCCCTTTTCACGAGACTCCCTCAGCGATTTGCATACGAGGAGGAATTCACCGCTCAAACAGAAGTAAAATGGCTCCCCACGAGCAACTGCCCACCGCTACACAAGAGCGCTATGGAAATGACTTGCCCACCTGTTTTTTCTATTTTCGACTGCAACGGCTCAACATCAACGCACTCGGTGCTAATTTGGGAAGTGACATTTCTATTATTGCAGTGTTATTCAATTAGACAGAAAAGGGTTGTGCTGCTAGCCAAAATGAGCAAATTGTGCAACACTCTCTCGCGAGATCCAATTGGGAAGGTGGTAAGAGGAATTTGGCAAAACGGGGAAGTCATTTGGTGCTTAAAACAGAAGTGATTTACGCTTGAATAGCGAACATCTGCAGTTAGAGCTCCATAATTCTTATGCGGCATGCAAATCACCTTCCAAAATAGCCACTATTGAGTTTCGATTTGTTTATTTTTAACCAACGGAAAGTAAATCAAGGCCATTTTTATCCATTTCGGAAACCAACACAACATTTGCACCAACGAGTCTAACTTTATTTGGATCTATAAGCTTCAAGCAGTTCTGAATTGCTTCCAACAAGCAAATCCATTGCATTTTGGAAATGTGAGTAGAAAAAATTATGTTTTGAATTACGACGAACAAATCATTTCCCTCCCGTTTTCAAATGAGCAAATGGGAGTTAAAGGGTTGCCCACTGGGCCTGGTGACAACGTGGCTATTTACTCAGCACACGTCAATCAGCACGGGCAAATGTTTGCCGAGCGAACCATCTAAAATCCCAACAATTAACCTGGATTGCAGTCCCCAGGGCCCTCTAATATAAAATTTCCTTCAACAAAAGGGCAATATATGTATATAAAAAAAAAATCCATTACCACGAGCACATCCGAGTAAGTCGCTTTTTAAATAGTGCCGTCTGGTATGCTGCCGCAAAAAGCGGGATTTTGTTGCACGCTTTTATCATCCCTTTAAAAAACAAGAAGCAGGAACTGGAAAAAGGGAGAATTCATTTCTCTCCATTTGAAACTGTAATTACTCGTCGCCTTTGTTCGAAAAAAAGGAAAGAAGGGAAATCAGTCTCGCAATTCTTGTTAATCTATTCCCGCATCATCGGGGTGTGGAAACCTCCCCGAGCTGCAGGCGATACGGCAGACGGGAGCCCGCCGCTTTATGCTAGTCCTGCAGACGTAAACAATGAATGCTCCTGACTCTGCCACGAATTGAGCATCTGTTCGAGCCCCATGAAAGTTAAAGGGGCGAGCTGCTGTTAAAGCGTGATAAGCAAATATTTACCCAAAAATTGCGATAATGTCAACTGGAAATGAATAAATTCACCGTGGGTTGTCGATAAGTCATCGGCAAAAAATTAATGAAAAAACAAACATATCCCTCCCACAGAAGAAGGGGTTGCTTGCAGCACTGCGACCTCATGTGACGCCTCATCGGCCCCCAGCTCAGTCACGTTTTTTTAAACTCCCCCGTCGCTATTGACTTCGCGTATCCCTTTCGCAATTGACATTTTATCTGCGGATCAAATGTCAGCCGGTCCAATTTGAGCAGATTTATCCGTGTGAACGGCTACAAATTTCCAGCACCGTTCATAGTTTTTGCTGCGCTCGCTTAATTATTTTCCTCTTGAGAGAAAACATGTGGAAAATGTTTATGGAACTTTTTTATAATTTTTTGTCAGTCCTCCTCGTTGGACGTCAACTTTACGATGCACAATGACAATTTGTCACAGAGAGATAAGCACAGAAAACTTTTCGTCATCCAATCGTGCTCAAGTTTTTATTGGTGATTAAGGATTCGTTGATGAGTTTCAGTCGTGAACTTCTGTTTTTATCTTTTTATCATTCTCTTGTTTATAAGTTATACTTATAACACATGCATCTATTATGTTTTAATTAAAACTTTTATGTTTCTGTGAACAAATAATCTTCCCGAAATTTGAAAGTGTTGAACAATTTGTTTATTTATGAGACGATAACGAATTTGCATTGGAACGGAACTATGAATGAACTATGCTTGAATCTGCAATTGTTCTAAACGTACCTATTGGAAAATGGAAAATGTTTATGAGCGATCGAAACACGAACAATAGATCAACGATGGCTGGTGTCTAACAAACTATCTTGCAATTATTTAAGGGTAATTTGCATGACAAGTTCCCTTCTCTAATTTGTTCGTCCATCAAATGAACTTTGTTTACCTTCATGCTCGATAGTTTAGCATCGAATTTTTGCGGCTTAGAAAATCACGTCTCCAGTTCCGGTGATATGTTCTGCCACATGAGCATGACTTCGTCGAGTACATAATTACATTGAAACGTGCACACTGCTGCTCGGACACTCACGATATGTGAAAACTAGAAATGATTTCCAAAAGCAACCTTAAAAAAACAATTATATTTACAGGCCTGTTTTTTCCCAGAGCAAAAATTCAAAAAAGCTTCCTTCCTACTCGGGGATGATTTGCATACGTAATAAACTGAGAACGCCACAGAAGATTGCATTTACTCACGCGAACTTTACAATTGTTCTGTCCTCCCGCTGTACGCATGAACTAATTAGTAATTACGCTGTGGTAATTTTTGTTATTGAAAGTATATTGAACGTGTGTGATTTTAATGAGAATAATGGCGAGTCCTATGCAGATGGCAACCACGAAAACCGCGTCTGCAAATTGTGTACGCGGCCAAAGAAGACGCTGCACATTTTCTCTGTCCGGTTGCATGCAGTGTGCTTTGTGAACCAGACAACAATCGGAGCCTGGCTTTGTGTCCAGCAGATTGGTCGGCAAATGCTTGCAATTACACTGCTTTTATCGTCTCGTGGAAATCTTAAGACATAAAATCCAAACCGAGCTTTTCTAATAATTAATAACAAGGGGGAAATCTAGGCGCCACAGTTACAGAAAAGTGGGCAACTCTTACCTTTCACGCAACTTTGCAATTGTTCTATTTACGCATGTTCACAGCCACAGGAAATCATTAGAAATGCAAATACTGCGCTATAAAATTGTGAAAACTGAAAAATATTCTTAGTTTTTTTTTTAAATGAAATTCGTTTGGTTTGCAATGAGAGAAAAACAAGGCTGAGTGCAGCAACAGAAAGTATGTTGCGAGTTCTTTAATCAGAGAAATATTAAAACAACAAAATCTGGAGCAAAGCACTGGAGGTAGTTCTGTAATTGTTTATATTGGAATAATGCATAAATAGATCGAAAGTTGTTTACTGTTTGCCCGCATTTTTGCAAAGCACCCAAACATAGAAAGTAGTGCCATAAAATCTGCTATAAACAAATGTTCTCTTTTTCATGTAATTGTTTCTTGTATTTATCATTCAAAACAAGAATGAACATTGAACATCTTTTTTTTCTCCCGCAATGGGAAAACACTCTATTTTCATATCCTGCAGAAGAAGAATTGCTGTGCCTTAAATAGATTGACTCGGCCTCGGAAGTCGAGCTCTAAAACAACAGACTTTTAATAAAAACCTGTTTTTGACAAATTCCACATTCCTGAAAAAAATAACGTCTGTACTTTTTTGGAATTTGATGAGAATTAGCTGAGAAAAGAAAAGTAAAAAAATATTCAAGTCAACTTTGTCATTTTGTGTAAGAATTCTACGTCCTCGTTGGATGTTGTTGTTATCACTTGTACACCTTTGCAATAAACAGAAAACAAGTAGGTACCTATCAATAAAAAAATCTAAATTTCCACTGCATTCAAGTTGTGCAAACCTTACGTAAGATTGTTATATTACACGCTTTATCGCTGCTATTGTTATTTCCGCTTCATAAGCAATCTCAAAAGTAAAGGGAAGTGCACACTCAACAATAACAGTAAGCATGACAACCAAAACCAATTGCAATGTTGAATGTTGCATTGTCTAATGTAGCACTAGAATTACTGAAAAATTTCTGAAGCTGATCAGATTTATTTTTCAGGTAAGTCGTCAAGATTTTTCCCGTTAGCAAACTTTGGTAAAAAAATCTTTTTTTTATATTTTATTTAAAAAAAAATGTTCTTTTAATGACAAATTCTTTTAATTATGAATCATAATAAATGTTGTGTGTCTTGCTTTTTGGAGTAAATACGATTTGTTTCAAATTGATCTAACAAGTTGGATTCGGTGGAATGGATCCATAATCCACATTCTACACATTATGTTCATAACTTCTTGTGCACTTCACTGAATTTTAATTGCTGTATACGAAATCTGTGCGATCCAATTGAGGACGCCAACCTGTCCAGGTCGTACTCACTTCCCGGAAAATCAGATTGCGAATCGCTAAGTGAAATTATGGCAACAATTTCCATGTGTGTACAATTGTACATCACTCAGAGTGAACACAAATGTTGTTCCCAGCCTCGGATCGCGAAATAACTCTTTTGTTGCGCAGAACCGCGATGCGTGGGGCTTCAGAAGTGCTTCTGGTGCGGCAGCCATTGTTACTTGCCATCGCCGCCTTCTGCCGCACCGTGATTTATTTCATCTGGCCAAAGATAGAAATTTTCCCTCTTTTTCCGAGTTGGGTGCGTTTTCTTGATGTTTGTTGTTACTCATTGTGTTTGGTATTTGTCGACGAACCGCAAGTGCAGGTAAAATTGGCGAGTGTGTGTTCGTTATACACGCTACGCTACCTGGTTGGGTAACGCTGGGAAAAAATAAGGAAGTCCAGACATCATCGTCATCTATTGTTTTGTCTCGTTGTTGAGGCGACTGATTGGAATCTCATTAATACGAACGCCATCGAACATCTTCACATGCTCCTGCAAAAACGGTCCTTGAGTAGAGTAGCAAGTCACTTACGTTTGTGACTCACACGAGAGAGCACTTTCGCATGCGTTTCCACTTTTTTTTTATGCTACAGCTTCTGACAGAGAAATATTGTTTAACAAGATAACAAAAAACAAAATTTGATAAAAATCATTGCCTGTGGTTGCCAAATATAATTCAGCCAATGGACGAGAACCTGCAAAGGGTGCGAGAGATAAAACGGAAAAGGCTCGACCAACTTCCGGAAATATTATGTATGAATTTGATCTGATAATAATTGCAGCCTCGTCAAACAGGATGACGACGGTCGACGGTGATGTGCTCGAATCGGATGTGGTCGATCACAAAAAGCGTCAATCTTTCTCAACTCTGTTTTGCACATGTGTCCTCGGTGTGGCACTACGGAATTTTATCTAGCGCTGGGACGAAGGGACGTGTCCCTGATTACACATCACCACACTCGATTTCGGTTCTCCTTTTACATTCGGAAGTTGTCTTCAAAACAATGTTTTTTTGCCATATCCACTCCTTTGAAGTTGTCTTGTCAGTGATATCGAAACTTTGCATTTCTTAATATTAAATATTTAGATTGCAGCTTGAAGTTAGATAAATTCTTTCATTAGTTTCCCTTCTTCATAAATTATTATATAAACATGTGCTTTGAAAATGCACTTTTAAATTTTCTTCCTTTAAGAAAATTTTAGTGTCGTTTTAGTATTTTTGGATGTTTAAAAGGCGATTGATATATTTTTATCTCGGACTTGAAAAGTTCTTATCTATTCAGCGGCCATATCAAAGGCAGTAATGTCGTGCGAAGTGCAGGTTACACTTCCGCACTAATATAATTATGAGCAATGCTAATAATGGCATATTTATTCTAAAGAGTGCTCCAATTTTTATACTCAAGGTATTTGAGCGAGCGTGTACAACGCCTTAAAAGAGTGGTAATAAAAAATGAACTATTATTATAGTCGAGGTTGGTAGATTAAACCATTTTATGGATATCCGTCTGTCTGTCTGTTTGTCCAGCTGATGATAACTCGAGTATGTACGCTTAATTCTAAGTCCTATAGGACTAAGAGAATGGAAATTTGCACAACTATATAATTAGTTAAAATTGATGATCCAAGTTTGAAGACGAATCAAATCAGGCAACACCTTCTTAGTGTGGCCATCTTCATAAGTCTGAATAATTGTTTACAAAAATTTACATTGTTCATCAATATAAAAACGTTAACTTCCTTTCATTAAATAATGTAATTTGTAATAAACACAGATATAAAAGAACAAAGCTAAAAGCATGTTAGAAATATCAGCAGTACGTCTCTAGGGTAATCAATAATTTATGTGCACCCATTTTACTTTACTTTCCAGTTTGAATTATATTTAAGGAAATTACTTTTGTATGAAAACAATTAAAAATTTTTAAAAACACATCAACAGTAGGTGACAAACAGAAATATTTTTATTTACTAATTACTAAACTTAGTTAATCTAATCCACTGAGGAATATGTTGAATATATGGTATCAATTAATAATTTTATTCAAGTTAAAGGGTATTTTCGCATTTACATATTGTTTTGGGGGACCGTGGGGGTGATCTGGAGTGAAGTGTACGGGGAAAGTGCACCCTTTAGCGTAGATAAAAACAACGACGGTTACGACAATTCAATTTATTTTTTAACTTCGTTTCTGGCTATCGAAACTCCTTCTATTTGAGGCCTTTGCTGATTTAATTTGTTTTCTCCGTGCGAGTGAGTTGGTCTCCTCTTAGCGACTCCTCCGTGTGTACGGGTTGACTTTTCAATAGCTACTTCGCTACTGCCAAAATACTAGTGGTACCTCGGGAGCGACGATCTAGGTTGCCACTCTCCAACCTTGAGAGAGTTTACCGCAGCAGTCCAGTGCAGTGCAGTCCTGTGGGTGATCCTCCAGTTCACCGGCGGCGTTGGCTGATCTCGAACATCCTCCCCGCCTTGAAATTCATAAATTCAACTGGAACTGGAACCATTCAATGTAGTATAGGTCGTGTATGTCGTAGTCTGACGGTCTGACGGCATCTCCTCATCGTGTGCTCATGAAGTGGAGCGGGTTAGGGAAAGAGAATTAAATTCATTAAGTAATATGTTGCACATGTGAGGGTTATTTCAAATTTAAGTAAATGACAAAAAAAAAAAAAAAAAAAAAAAAAAAAAAAAAACGTGTTATGCACTTCAAGTGACTAACGTTGAAATCCAAATTAAAATTCATAACATTGCATTGAATTCAAACATATTGTTTCCTATTATTGCGAATTAACCGGTAACAAACACACCTTTGTTATTGGGCGTTTGATCTCTCCTGCTTTGGTCTTAATTGTGACGACACGAACGAGTCCATCCACTCCTGGATGCACCTGAGTGACCCTGCCCAAACCCCACTGATTTGAGGGAAGATTTTCACTCTTCAATAGAATAAGATCACCAATTTTAATGTTTTCAGTAGCCTTTACCCATTTTGGTCGCGCCTGAAGTCTAGAGAAATATTCGCGCCTCCATGCGTTCCAGAAGTCTTGCTTCAAACGCTGAATGAATTTCCATCGGTCAAGAACATTTAATTTACATGAAGTGACGTCCTGTTCCGGTGGGGCGAGCAGAGATTCTCCGATCAATAGATGTCCTGGGGTTAAAGCGCCTAAATCATTTATGTCATCGCTCATAGGGCATAGGGGGCGCGAATTCAGACATGATTCTATCTGGGTCATTAGGGTGTACATCTCCTCAAACGTTAAAGATGCCTTAGCAACGATCCGCTTCAGATGGGTCTTAATGGACTTCACACCCGCCTCCCAGAGTCCGCCAAAATGGGGAGAGGATGGGGGTATAAAATGCCATTGTATGCCTTGGGTGAGTAGACTATTAGCTGCGTGGTGGGTTGAATCAAAATAGGCCTTTTTCAGGTCGTGATCAATTTGATTACGAGCACCAACGAAAGTGGTTCCACAATCTGAAAAGATATTTCCGCAAAACCCACGTCTAGCAATAAAACGCTTCAGGGCAGCCATGAATGCGTTCGTGGTAAGGTCGCTTACTACTTCTATGTGGACTGCTTTAGAATACAAGCATACGAAGATACAGATGTAACCCTTGTATGTACGAGCACCTCGCGTCCGCGCAATGCTTAGATTGAAAGGGCCTGCGTAATCCACTCCCGCATTTGTAAAAGGCCGGGCTGCGTTAACACGAGGGGACGGTAAGGATCCCATGAGTTGCGTTTGAGTCTCACAAGAGGATCTAAAACAGGGGATACACTGGCGAATGAATTTTTTTACGACCTTTCGACCATTAACTATCCACACTGTTTTGCGTAGCACTGACAGTGTCAATGTAGGTCCGCCATGAAGACAGAGACTATGAGCATTTTGTACTAGCAAGTAAGTTAAGTGACTGCTTGGAGGGAGGATCACTGGATGTCTTTCATTGTATGGGAGAAAGGCATGTTCTAAACGACCCCCTACACGTAATACACCTGAACTATCAATGAAAGGATTAAGTGCCACAAGTGCACTCGACCCTTTAAGAGGGTTTTTATTCCTTAATAAATGTAGCTCTTCATGGAAATACATTCCTTGTTCGTGTCTAATCCAAAATTCTCTTGCTAGCTGCAGATCTTTGGTGCTGATCCATGATGATGATGGCAAATCTTTCATTCGACACCTTTTTGAAAAAGCCTTGCATAAGGCTGTGACTCGTAGAAGTCGTGTCAACGACGAAAACCGATTTAGCATTTGCACAGAATACGAACTAGATTGAGTGTTCATAAGAGCCTTGGTAGCTCGAAGTTCAAACTGATCTTGTTGAGGAGGTAATTCATTGAAGCGAGAGGGCCAGTGTTCCTCGGGTCTCGAAAGCCAAGCGGGTCCATACCACCAAAGAGGGTTTTTTAAGTCGATCACTGCGGTTATTCCTCGACTTGCTAAGTCGGCAGGATTTGCAGCCGACGGTACATGGCGCCATGGAATCGAGCCTAAATTAGTGATAATTTCAGAAACTCTATTTCGGACAAATGTTTTAAAGTCATTGGGGTGGCGTCGGAGCCATGACAGGACTATGGTAGAGTCTGTCCACGCAAATATACAAGCATTGTCCTCTAATAGTGATGGTTGGAATTTTTTTATTAATTTAGAGAGCAACACTGCTCCACAAAGTTCTAATCTAGGTAGGGTAACAGGTTTTAATGGGGCGACTTTAGTTTTCGCGCTTACCAATCGAACATTGATTTTTCCGTTTGTCTCCGAACGAAGATACAACACAGCTCCATATGCTCGCTCTGAGGCATCACAGAATCCATGTAATTGCACTATGCTATGGGGTTCTGTCTTTACATATCGTGGAATGGTGACGTGGTTCAAGTGGCCCAGCAGACTTATGTGTGCTAACCATTGTTCGGAAATATTACGAGGAACTGGTTCATCCCAGCCTACCGCTTCCTGCCAAAGCTTCTGGAGCATCAGTTTTAAAGATACAACTACTAAAGCCAACAACCCCAAAGGGTCATAAATGCGTGCAATTTGGGAAAGGATTGTTCGTTTTGTGAACGGTGGTTGTGCTGCTTGTACTTGGACCTTATATGCAAAACAATCTTGACCTGGAGCCCAGTATAGTCCCAGAGTTTTAATCACATTTTCCTTATTCAAAGGAACTGGATCAGCTGATGCGATATCAGATTTGGGTTTGTCATCTAAAAGTTCCGGACAGTTCGACGACCATTTCCGTAATTCAAACTTACCGCGCTTAAGAATGGCGTCAATTTGAGACTTTACTTCCTTGGCCTCATCCAAGGTCCGCCCACCTGAAAGGACATCATCGACATACAAGTCCCTTACGAGAGTGGCGGCACCTATAGGGAATTCGTGACGTTCGTCTTTGGCTAGTTGGTGGAGTGTCCGGATCGCCAAGAACGGGGCACTAGACACTCCAAAAGTTACTGTTAAAAGACGATAATCCTCAACCGGGTCATTTGATAATCTACGCCAGAGAATTCTTTGGTAATCCCTTTCACTAGGATGTATGAGAATTTGACGGTACATGCGAGCGATGTCTGCTGTGAAGACATACCTTTTCTGTCTCCATTCAAATAAAAGGAGAGAAATGTCCCTTTGCAGAGGGGGGCCTGAGAGTAAACGATCGTTTAACGAGTATCCGTTGGCCGTCTTACAGCTCGCGTCAAACACAACGCGAGTTTTTGTTGTTAGGCTCTCAGCCTTCAAGACGGCGTGATGGGGAAAATAGCAAACATTACCTTCAGGCAGTGGACCTTTATCGTTCACCTTTTCCATATGACCATCTTCTAAATACTCCTCAAGACACGCATTATAATCTCGCTTAAGGGACGGGTTCGCCGCAAGTCGTCTTTCTAGTGAGTGGTATCTTTTAAGTGAAATTGACCTAGATTCTCCTAGCCTTGACTCATTTGGATCCATGGGGGCAAAGGGTAAGTGCACAACATATCTTCCTTCCTTCGTTCGGCTATGAGTATCGGCGAATATTTGCTCACATAGAGCATCTTCAGGAGACGTTTGACAGGGAACAGAGACTTCCTCTAACTCCCAAAATTGCCTGAGGATCTCACAGTCGCTTACCTGATTGCAAAAGTTTACCACTATGGGTTTATGCGACCGGTTATTAGAGGGTGATTCTAACTCAGGTGTGTTGATTTCACCGAACAAAATCCACCCGAACGATGTGTTTTGTGCGGTAGGGCACCCACTTTCTCCAGGAACTAAACCGTTTTGGATTATCTTCGCATATACTTCCGCGCCCAAAATCATATCGATTTTACCTGGTTTATCAAACGAGGGATCCGCTAGCGGCAGGGTATTTATAAGGTTCCACTGTGATGAGAGTATTTTTCTTGGAGGTAAACATTCCGTGAGTGAGTGAAGGACAACAGCCTTGATGATGATTTTGGGTCTATCTCCTACATAAGGTTGAATTTCCAAGTGAACCGATGAATGAGACACACCTGTAAGCGTGTTTCCTAGTCCGGTGACCTGAACAGAAGCGCGAAGGGGGTTTAAACGTAAAAGTTGTACAGTTCTGTTTGTCACAAATGTGGCCTCAGAACCAGGGTCAACCAATGCTCGGAGAGTGTGGAGTTCACCTGTTTTTGACAGGGCTCTTACTAAGACGGTCGCTAGCAACACCTCTTTAGTTCCGCGCGAGAAATACGAGCTTAAAATGTTAGACGATGGTGATTGATTTGCACTTTCAGAAGTACTTGGGGGCTGCTCCGATAAATTAGCATTAGACGAGTGAGACAATGCACCTGTAAGCGATGAATTGGTATCTTGAGCCTGTGGGCGACTACGAGAAATGTCTGAATTGTGTAGCAGTGAGTTGTGTCTTTTATGACAATGACGACATGACATCTTACTGGGGCAGCTACTAACAAGATGGCTTTGTGCTAGACAATTAAAGCACATTGAATGAGAAGAAACAAACTGGCTTCTTTCCCTGGGGCTCATTCTTGCGAACCGTTGGCATAATTTTACGGAATGAGAACCTTTGCACACTGGGCACACATGTCTAGTTATATGAAAGGAACGAGCCTTACCTTCAGGGACTCTAAAATTTGGTCGTGGACCCCTAGGTTTCGTTGATTGAAGCGCTTCTAATGTTCGATACCTAGCTTCAAGGAACTCCTGGATATCTGAGAGCTTGGGAAGCGACGTTGTCGCTCCTTGATTCTGTTCCCACAGTTGCCGCGTCTCACTGGGTAATCGTTCCACCAAGATGTAGATAACTAAAGGATCCCACTCTTCCACCTTCACATCTAAATTCTTTAAAGTAGCGATGCTCTCATTGGTAGAATCTAACAATTTACGAATTAAAGGAGCAGACTCAGTATGAATATGCGCCTGACTGAACAATATTTTTAGTGCATTATTGACGAGAACCCGTGAATTGTGATATCTCTTACATAAGATATCCCACGCTATTTGATAATTATCGTTGGTAACGTTAAGATGTCGAACAATTTGTTCTGCTTCCCCCTTCAGACAGGATTTAAGGTAGTGCATTTTTTGCACGGGGGGAATGCTTTCACTTGAGTGAATCATTGAATTAAATATATCATAGAACGATAACCATGAGCCGTAATCTCCACTAAAGATAGGAATGGAAATCCGCGGCAGTTTCAACTCATCATGCGTTGACTGGGTGCTTTGATTAACAATTGGAGGATTTGCTGTATTCGTATTAGTGCCAGCCCCGGCGCTGGATATCTGATCATTGGGATTCGAGGTGTTCTGGGGGGCGGGTGTTCGAACTTCGCATAGTTGAGTCAAAATATCGTTCAAGATTCCTTTATATTCAAACACAATATTCATGAACTTATCATAGAGACCACCCTGGTCGTCGAAATATTTATCTTGTTTTTCTTGAGAAGTAGCACTGCTTCTAATGGCCTTATCGTTGGAAGTAAACTCCTCCCATAATTTATCTAAGATCACAATTCGACCCTTGATATGACCAACACTTTGTAAGCGGACTTTGGGAGACCTCTTAAAATTAGATACAAATTGCTGAATTTGTTCGTACAAGGCCTCCTGTTCATTCTTTAGCTCCTCGAACGTGGAGTTCTCGGGTTCGGTTTCATTCTCGGAGCCGGACATAAGTCTGTATTTTTTTGCTAAATCAACTTTCACCTAAACTTGCAATAAATTGTAATTAAATCTCAACTTTACCGCCTCCGTCAGATCGTCTCTTCACCAAAGCAAATGTTCCCGTAATAACTAAAATCGAAAGAGAACTTGACCAACTAATTACGAATTCCCTCTAATCACAATAATGAAAATCTTGAACAGTTAATGGCTTGGGTTTTGGCAACGTCAACTCTGTACATCGAAGTATGAAATTGAACTCGCTTGGAAAAGAAATGTAACCGTAATCTCGGTTACTGTTACTCAACTAATAAGCGATATGACCAAATGTCGGGTGTGTGTGTTATCGTGCCGTTACTCACAATTACTTCACTGCAATTGCAAATTTTGAACTAAAATTTTAATTTCACTCAAATCACTTGAATCACTTATGTACCTTGCACCTGTTAATTGGGGCTATTATTTAAGCGGGCAAAAGAATTTAAACATGTGCAACAATTACTTAACTCACCAATTTTTCCGGTAATCCGGCTCGAAGGACCATGTTTTGGGGGACCGTGGGGGTGATCTGGAGTGAAGTGTACGGGGAAAGTGCACCCTTTAGCGTAGATAAAAACAACGACGGTTACGACAATTCAATTTATTTTTTAACTTCGTTTCTGGCTATCGAAACTCCTTCTATTTGAGGCCTTTGCTGATTTAATTTGTTTTCTCCGTGCGAGTGAGTTGGTCTCCTCTTAGCGACTCCTCCGTGTGTACGGGTTGACTTTTCAATAGCTACTTCGCTACTGCCAAAATACTAGTGGTACCTCGGGAGCGACGATCTAGGTTGCCACTCTCCAACCTTGAGAGAGTTTACCGCAGCAGTCCAGTGCAGTGCAGTCCTGTGGGTGATCCTCCAGTTCACCGGCGGCGTTGGCTGATCTCGAACACATATAATTTTGTTCCATTTCAAAGCGAATGATTTGTTATCAAAATATGCAAGGTCGATTCAACACTTTTTTCTCCCCTCGTGGAATCAGTGTCGATGCTCTCCAATTACATGGAAGAATTATTGGAGAAATAATAAAATTCAAATTAAATTTAATTGCATTTCCGATAAGAATGCACTTCTGGTCAATAAAATTTTTATTTTCCGATAAAAGACGACGTGAACGCACTCAAGAAATTGAGCAATTTTAACCCATTCAAGTTCTCTTCAAGACCATTGAATATCCGTTGAACTTGTTGTTGTTATTAGTTCACAGATTAAAAAAGCAGATCAGAATCTATTTTTCTGTTTATTTTTTAATACATTAAAAAAGTAAATGGCGCAGTGAAAAAACATTGCATTCAAAAATCGTCCGAACCCCTTTTTTGGTCGTTGTCAAACTTTTTTTTTCGCTCAATGGATACCACATCTATTCCAAGAATTAACTATTCATTTGCGGAACCTTTTACACATTAGGGACTATGATGCGAGACAATTAAAATAAAAAGGGAAGAACGACAAAACAAAAGGGGCCCTGTTCTCGTCTTTCACACCCCTGACTGCCAACGAAGCCACTCGAGAACCATTTTGGGCTGGATGAAGATGAGGTGGTCGTATCTTATCACCGAATATATCTAAGCCGGATGCCCATTAATCTGCTCAACAAGACGAACACCTTCACTAGGATACCAGACCCGGTGGTTGTTATGGAACAGCGTTTGGGTTTGGAGGGGGGCCATTTGGAGTGATCAACATTTTTTCTGTTGATAGTGGGAAAATTTATTATAAACATGATGTTGGGAAATCTATTGATTTCATGCCCCGTAAAAGTATTGTAAGATTGTGAAAGACATGAGAACAAATTCCAAATGTAAAAAGTATATCAAATAGATAATTTAGCGTTTTTTACTGTAATCGAAATCAATCTGAGGTACACGAACACTGTGCAGCTCTTTTAAGTACTTGAATGTCCCACTCTGAAGATCTAATCGTAATTAACATTTACATACCTCATGGACTGTGCAACATTTCCACCAACATCAAAGTGATTATTGCTGTCACCACGGTCCACGACGATGCCTACGAGGCCTACCTACCTTCATGCAACTCTGCAACTCTTCTGCCTCTGCATTAACAAAATAATAGCGCTAGTTCGATTAGACATCTTGTCCAAACTAATTGTCGATTAAGACGAAGATGTTTATGAGTCAGAACATCCCAATCTGAGTTGCGCGGCATCACAGTGTGCATCATAACTGTGTGAATCCAATCGTAATTACGCAACGTGGATTACAACAATCACGGCTGCACCCATTTGACGAAAGTAATCTTTATTTAACGTGACAATGAAGGAAAATCAGAGCTGTTAATATGTGCCGTGATTAACAAATCACTGGATCGAACACTGTGAAAGGACTTCTTGAAAAAACAGACGTCACGGGGGCGTGATAGAAACTGGATTGGGGATTAGTAGACTGGTTATTATCTGAAAGAATTGTGTGGTGAATGGCCGACATTTTATTTCTTTTTTCCTGTCCAAAAAGTAATTTCGTGAGTCCTGACGCAACAACGGGCGACATGCGGCTTGTATCGTTTGTTGTTTCGGAATAATCAAAGTACATAATTAATTCGTATCTTTCGATGTTACCTTAATTAGGATGTGATACAAGTAATGATCATGGCGACGAAGAGGCGTCATCCAAATCCAATCCCACTTTCGGCATCATCGATCCACGATTAGCCCTCCTAGGGGAAGTCTCCAGGATTTCCCTGTGAACACAAACTAGGAACTCATTGTCCGAATAGATTGTGCACAATATTAAAATAATCCCAAGTCACCATCCATGTTTACCGAATTTGTTGAATGAGGTGGGGGGAAAGAGGTGCTCGTACGCCATGCACGTGTGATTTGTTTTGCTGCACCTCAGGGCAAATATCCAGCTTTTCTTCAGTACCGGACTAGATGAGGGCACCCACCCTGCACGCCGCGCCGCCCGCCTACCAGACGTCCCAACCACCAGAACCGAGGCCGAGTATCGCTGGCTGTGCGTGAATGATCCTGCAGAGGTAGCAAAACATCTGCCATCTGCAACTATCTGTTTACATACAAGTTTTCATGCAGGTAAGCAACGGATAGGGTTTCACCAGATCTCGGAGGTTTATCTCCGCTCGTTCTTCTGCTAACCAGGACTAATGGGCCCGAGTTTTCTTTATAATGAATCGATTACGCTAAATTGCAGGTTTAACAACTGCAGAGATACAGCGACAACATTCCTCTTGCCCCTTTTACGGGAGGCTCTCATTTGAGTCTCCGTTGTAGAATTTATGTGCACAAAGTTCTTTCAAATTATCCCTTACACTATTAATTTTGGTTTTTTTTGGCTCCTTCTGTAATTTGATTTCATTAACGATTCACACAGCTACTTTCTCTTTATCACCACTTCTTCTGCTTTTACTTCCAAAAAAGGTCAAATGATATAAAAAATTCTTACAGTTTACTTCTTACTTTGTAAAATTTTTTTTATTATTTTGTTTTACTTGAAACAAAAAATTAAAAGCAATATCATTAACACTGCGATTATGGTCAGGTTACATTCACCTATTTTTTTATAATTTTATACAGAATATTCGGGATAGCAATACATTTTTAAATTACTTTCGTAAACAAATTTAGCAGGGTACGAAAAATTTGTAATTTTCCACAATTGCTATCAGTTTAATCAACAAGTTCCGCAAGGAGATCTGTAATGAATCAAATAATGACAGTCCTGAGACATTAGCTAACGATCCAGTAGTGGAATATGTAAAAAAGCGGCTCCTTTTCCGCTACTGGAACCGCCCTGTCATTCCTCATTCAAGGCTTCCCCGGTAATTTCACTGCAATTGCGATAATTCGTCATTTCGGGGCGTCACTCGCACCATTCCATCTTGGGGATGCTCATTATTTATCTGGTGCACCGACTCGCGTCGAAGCTGTATTTCCTATCATCCCAATGTTCCAACACTGGAACAGTCCTTATTATGCAATCACTGGTTTTGCATTGCCCCTCCCTCCACCAGTTCCGCGGAAATGAGCATAGCACATGTTTGATTTCTGGCTTTGTGTACTAACATTTGACACCAGCTGAATGTAGACTATTGACTGTAATTAAATTAATTCGTATAATTATATTGGAGTATGAAGGAGCTCAATACCATTTGCGGATAATTAGAACAACTTCCTGCGCAAATACAAAAGTGGAAGATCTCACTTGAGAAACAATTACAGTAACTAATGATTCTTGAGGCAATTCAATTTGCGTAATTGTTGCAAAACATTTTGAAGGTGTGCGCAGATTCCAACTCGTCTGCAATTGTTCATCTTTTGTCATTGCGGATAATTAATTCCGACAAATCGCAGAGTCGAGTGCACTCGGCCATGTGACTTGAAATCACTTCTCAACCGAGTGAATCAGGTGAAAATGAGTTTTTCATGTTTTTCTCGAGCATTGAAATTCACACCACATGAACGCTTGATTTAAATTACATTCGATGACGTCAAGCAATTTGTTGTTGTTCATGCTTGGAAAATGAGTAAGATCAAATGAATGCAAATGGATCAAAAAACAAAGTTGTGACAGTGAATTCATGTCTAGAAATGGAACATTTACTAAATGTTCAAAATGTTGCAAAGTAGAAATTTCAATAGATGGCTTTTTGAATCTTTTTAAATATATGTGCCGACTTTAATAACAATCGTAAAGGGTTCAGTGTGACAATGGAAGCAGGACAAATATTACACAAACATGAACCTAGATAAAAAAATCCTGTGAGACGATTATTGAATAACAAAAAAAAACCAATTCTGTCTGCACCACTTTCACCTTGGTCTATTTCTGACTTCTGTGGACTATGATTTATGCATAGGTATACTAACGAGTAACGAGGGGGTTACGTGAAATCACTCGTGAGTTCTAATCGCCTTTAAGTCTGAACTTCAATTACTCGCTAATCCCGAACCCGTAGAAGTGTACAGGTAGTGGAGTAACAGTCTTTTTTTTTTCCACAATTTTCTTCTTTTTGTTTATTACAACCTACTTGTACATTGTGTCTATTGATTTTTGCTGCAAATTCCAAAAATCCTAGTTTTTTGGGGTCGAGACATTGAACACGTTTTTCGTATGGTGTCTAACAATAAGATTTAAATAATTTTAGCGAGTGATTGGTGCAAAAAGCCTTCTGTACAAAAAAACATTGAATTTGAACACTTAATTAATAAATCCTGAAAACAAAAATTAAAAGCAATTTTAAGCTAGTTAAATTTTGTTTAAGTCTACAACTCATTATTTTCCGCAAGGAGAAATTCTCTCACCAGTTATTTATCTTTTTCAAGCACTTCATCTATACCATTATTTTGAAAATTTGTTTTTATTATGAAAAGGAAATAAACACCGTGAAGAATTAAAACACCGTTTTTATCCAACTCTGTCATTAACTTTTTGATTCTGTTTAAATGAACCGATTTAGTTATCCATCTTACTGGCAAACATGTCAAGTGTTTCCTCGAAATTAACAAAAAAGCTTTCCCTAGAAGACAATTTATGCTCGACGTCTCCAAAACAATAGAAGTTTTTCCACAGCAATTATACACACTTATGAAATCTTACGCTGATAACATCAGGTAATAACAGAGCGTCTTACATTAATGTTGACGAGGAAAAGCAGTACGCAACTCCTAATTATCCTTCGGGCTTAGCCGAAGTCGCAGTAATGAGCGAGAGTTGTTTCTGGCACAAAGACGCGTAGTGCATTAATTGCGACAGTGCGCGTTTGGATTCTCCTCCACCCACCCGTTGCGTTCCTGTGCGTGCCCTGAGGAGCTGATTCTGGCTGCATCTTGGCCACTTCTTACTGATGGTGCAGAAGAAGCAGGCCAAGCGGTTCTGGGGAGAACGGTATTGTCACGCACAATTGCATCGGAGCGATTTCCTGAGGAATTGTACGTGGAGAACTGCTGGTTTGATGTTATGAAGCGAGCGCGCGAACGGGGCCCAAGTGAACCAGGTTAGTGGAAGCGGCGACCACCGCCGTTGGCCTCGACGCGCAGAAAAGGAACTTCTCAAATCTGATGTAATTTTTCACGCTTTCGATATTTCGAGGTGTTCTTCTCGGCGACTGGCCATTGGGTAGGTGCAGTCGCGTTTCTATATTTACTCGCTCCGCTTTTAGGATCTGTGTGCAACCATTTTATTGCTTGGCTAGTCGCCTTGAGTATTATTAGAGGAGTATCCAGTTTCCAGCCATTCCCTATTGCATGTGCGGCAAATGTACACTTAATAGTTGCGCGAACACACTGTAGTGCATCCAGAACGGATGACAGAACCCTCCAAAGTGGGCCCCTGCAGTGTGGGGATTCGATCGCCAATGGTGACGCTATTTGTGGATCTGGATCATGACACGAAAAGGCGCTTTCACATTATTTTGCGGCTAATTTCGTGGTGTGCTCGAGGACTGCCAAAAGCCAATTTATCTTCCTCGATTTGCTGCTGAAAATCCTGAGGGAAAAGTGTTACTGCCAACGATGCACGGAATCTGACATTATGTGGCAATATTTCACTTCGACGTGCCCGAATGAACCGAAACTCATTTTTCACTGGGACTACTTTTGGATGCATGCAACCCAAGGAATCTCCCAAGTGGATCTGTGTCAACGGAAGAGTTGTCAGCTTAGATTAGTCCACACAAACTTCACTTTTTATGACATGGTGGTACATTTTCGGGATTGCTTTATTGTTGGGTTGCCAAAGATTAAGCAGGACAGGAAAAAAGAATAGGAAACGTATGAGTATAAATATTTGCAAACGAAGCAGAGAAAATCAGTTGACAAATTGAGTTATCTTAGCTTGAAAAAGAAGTGATATTCGAAATTTTTTGGAATAGTTTTTTGGGTCAAAAATTGAATTTGCTTAAAGAAAACTTCTCAATACCCAAACTTAAACACTATTTCCAGCTTTGCGCATTTTTTTTTACCTGAAAATACTCCATTTTTATTTGCACTGCAAAACAACTGAAGTGTAAGACTGAAAGTACTACAAATTCATTCAAGCGAATACAGAAAATGAATTAAAATAAAGTACTGTTTTAATGTGCTTTTAACTGGCGTTTGACTCGTTTAGCGTCTTCACTTAATTAGCGTCATTCTTGCTCTAATTGGTTTCCTAAGGTTAAACGAGCAAAAATCAGACAAAACAGTAGCGTAATACGTGAATGATTACAAAACGTACTGTTTAAGTGAATATTACGTTCTCTATAATCTTTAAACTACAACTAAACTATTTCACGAGCTATAGTTCGAACATTAAAATTAACAAAAAAATCTAGCACAACTTGAAACACTGTAAACTTAGGTATTACAGCTTTTTCTTGAAAAGACATCGTTTTATTAAATGGCAGTTAGTAAACTTTACAGTAATTCATTTATAAGTGGTTTATTGTTTAGAAGTTGTGAACATTGCCCATGTCCTTGGTGTAACTTTTTTTGTTGGTTTCATATTTATGTTGTACAAAATATCCCATAAGTATGTACATCGTCACCGTAATTTAATGTGTTGAGGAATTGTAAAATGCAAAATTGTGGATAATTTATTTATTGTGAGGAAATTGAGAAATCCTTCATTTCGCTCTCCAACATCATAACAGACGATCTATTTATGCGTTCCTGCAAGCCGCTTACACTCTGTAAATCAGGAAAATATCCAAATAAATCGCTCCCCATCATGTAATGCAAATTGTTAAATATTTGCTTAGCAAGTTGACAATATCAAAGTAGCGCGCGGAAGAGTTGGGGAAATTTATAACGACAGTTCTCTGGCGATGCAAGGAAGACCAAACCGGCAGCAGTGCCCGCAATTTGACGGAATTATGCATGAAATCGCACTCGCTGTGTTTGATAATAGAATTCCTCAAACGAAGGCTATTGAACTGGCGGAATAAAGTGCATGCGAGCAGCACACTCCTCCGTGCCAGCTCTCCCCCATAAATCACTTGAACGGAAGAGGCCGGACGTAGCGGCCGGGCTCCCCCTCACTAAGGGCCACCGATCCCCAATGACCTTAAATTACGTCTACTTATCTCACGGATATAAATTAGTTGGGCTCATTGTTGGTCCCTTATCACTACGACTGCGTGCTGATAACGCTGTAATGAATTGATTTTGAATAAAATTCATTTACCGCACCCAAACTAGGCTCATTCTTGCCCCTTTTTTATCTTATCAGAACTCAACAGCGGCTGTAATCGTATCTATTCGTATCCGTCGGATCACCAATCCACGCATCCGTCCCATAAGATGCGAGCAGAGGAAATCAGGAGCATTGCTGCCCTTTCGCGAACCCGAACGGCTCTGAGCAATTATTCGGCGCATTTGTGCTGATCCCAAACATCAGTAATTATCTGCAATCTCCAACAGTGAACAGGACACGCTGCAGTGCGGTGAGGAAAGCTAAAATCTTGCATAGAGTGCAGTGTTCCGGCAGCGCTGATTGCAACCAAAACTGCATTCACTCACGTCCAATCCCGGCGGGGAGAATGCGCTGCGAAAGCCGGCATGGGACCCGCCACGGAAATGCAATGTTTGGGTTTGCAACAAATGTGAAGACGTGTGACGACACAATAAGTGCATCGTCATGGTTTCGCCGCCAGCAGAGCTCACCTGCTCTTGCTGCGATGCAATCCAATTGGGCAACATCCACAAATCAGCGAAATCGAACTAAATCACGTCCGACGTGGCTAGAGGCGACGATGAATGACGTCCGTCTTGCAGACAGTAGATTTCCACTTTGGCGGAAATTCGGAGGCGTCCAAGTCACGTTTTTCAATTTTCGGCAAAAACTTTAGAGGAAAATTTGAAAGAAATTAGTTTATGGTCTGTTTTTGGGTGGCGCGGCGATGAGATTTTATGTTCACACTTTCTCCAATTCTTACATTTCCCAAAAATAGAACGAAGTAAACAAATGAAGTTTTAATTAAAAAGTTAATTTGTTTAAGTAAAAATTATAACAATATCAGGGGAATTGTTAAAGTTTATATGCTACGATTCTTAGTTTTTTTAGCTTAGAAATTTTTATTTTTACTACTGCGTCTAATGTAGGTATTTAAAAACGGTGCTTCGGAATTTCTAGTAATCACAATGTTTTTCAAGGAGAACATTTATAAGATGTAGTGCAACTTTAATTATGTTTAAATCCAGTGGTATTGGAATTTGGAACCATTAAAACAGAAAATTGCACTTTTTTACCACAATTATAAATTGAAAAAAATACACGAATCTCATTGAAATAAATTGTCGTTAATGCTGCTAAATGCGGCTAATAATGCGGCTAAATGAATTCAGTGGAATAGAGGAAACTAAATCCAAGATTAGAAAAAAGTGAATAGATTTTCAAAATATTTGTATGTAACTTACTTTCATGAACGAATTGCCCAAAGACGTTTTTGATAATTTCACGCAATTGCTCGCTTTCGGGAAAGTAAATTTCCAATTGATGTGTAAAAGAAAACCTTGAGAAATCAATCATAGTTCGTTTCGCAGCTGTTTGCACTTCTTCTGAGCTTGTCATGTAATTTGTTTTAATTAAAAATCAAATGCACTTGTATATCGGCAAGAGTTACTTTCTCTTCTCAAATTTCTCCGAATATCGTACCAATTCGCACATAAATCTGAAACAAGTAAAAATCTGCGATAGCACGCAATTTATGTGGCAGAAATCCACCATTTTCCCTATCTACTGAAATTCACATTGTGCACTTCTCCCCAGTGAGCATTTTCCGAGTCGAGCGTGTTACTTTCGTTTACATCTCTCAATCAAGCGCGACCATTGAAATTAATAATTTGTTTGATTAATTCGATTGAAGGAAAGGTAAACACCGTAACGGAGCTGTTCGTTGATAAAGTGCAACTCAATCAAAGCGACTCTGTAACTTGTTCATGTTGTTACAAATTCGAGGCGGGCAAGCGGACGATAACACCAGCGTGCGTCGTCGTCGCCGGGCCGCCTGTTGGTTTCACAGTGACCCATTAAACATTGATTTTTACCTTTTATCGACCCCGTTTCTCGAATCGCATTCGATTTGTTTTCGTTTTTCTTCCACTTTTCGATTTCCTTCTTTTGGAGCCCTCGAGATTTCGTTACGAATGGTTTGAAAGAAACTCTCGAGCCTCTTCACCAGCATCTTATAATCATGTTCGAATATCGTAAACCCTTCCGCTGATCTTTCAACTGCTGCGTCGTCGCGTTTATTCCTCAACGGTAGACGGCGCACAGTGGGACAGAATCCCGATTTCCTGGCCAAAATTCTGAAACTCATTCCTAAGGAGTTTTTGGGGTCGCTGATTACGAATCTGAAGTCAAAATTTGCAAAAACAAAATGGCGGATAAAATATAACGGAACATTTTTTCAAATTTTGTCCGTTTTGGCTGAAACTCATTCCTAGGGGGTTTCCAGGGCCACTGATGACGAATCCGAAGTCAAAATTAGAAAAAAACAAAATGGCGGAGAAAATATAACGGAACATTTTTTCAAATTTTGTCCGTTTCGGCTGAAACTCATTCCTAGGGGGTTTTCGGGGCCACTGATTACGAATCCTAAGTCAAAATGTGAAAAAAACAAAATGGCCGATCCAATATGGCGAAAAGTTTTTGTCGATTACTTAAAAAAAATGTTATATCTACATTTTACCTACATTAAACAATTTTACATAATCTTTTCGAACTCATATATTTCTAATACGACACTTACGATTTTACTAGCACAGAGTTCAGCTAAATTATTTTACACAATCACTTTCACCAGGATAAATACTTCTTTAACTGTTGATTTGCATCAGCCAATTGAACCACATCTTCATTTTCGTCCTGACTTGTAATTTCTTCCCTCACCCTCCTTCTTGCAATTACTATTCGTAGAAAAGATCATAACAATTAAATTGTTTACAACTAAAATTCCATCCGTGTTTTGTTTACCGCTTCCGAATTACAGCACATATTGAAAAGGGTTATTGTTCACGAGTTGAAAATGCACGAGCGTGCCGATGCAATTTTACGGTTTTAGGGCTATAAAAGTAATTTCGTAATTCTCAGAAATATTTTCGAGAATCTATATCCTCGGAAATACCTTATTATAAATACAATTCCAAAAAAAGACTCATATTAATTTGTATGAGTATGTTATGTAAAGGACAAGAAGAGTACACGTTTTGAAAAGTGTAAAAAAAAAACCTTTCGGCAAGCCTACAGGCTAAGGTAGATTTCGAAATGTTTTTAATTACATTCTCAGGAATTACAATTTTCAAAATTTAGAAAGTAGTTATTGATTTATAAACTACTCATCTAGAGTTTTTATTAATTAATAATAATTAATTGAGAATTTTCAGGGATACGGGTGCTGTCGCAGAGAGGAAACTACTGTAAATGGAGCTGTTTCACGAACTCGTAGGTGGCCATTTTGGAAAAAAAAAAATTTTTTATACTCCCCAAGAGTTGTACTATAAAGCCCCATAAAGAAATACTATATTTATTCCATTTTGTATCTATGAAAATTTACCAAAAATAAAGGTAGCCAGAGTAGTTTTATACCTCTTAATGTTCAGAATAAATTCAGAAATATTGGTCTTCTATAACAAAAACTTGTGCCAATACCGGAATCGCAGCTAATCGCAGAATTTTTTTTTTGATTTCATCTACCAAGGGTTCAAGCTATATCCTGCAATAGGTCTGGTCACAGAACACTGTGGAGCAATTTACTTTTTCCTTATGTATATAAAATTTTTCGTTTGCAATTTTACACTAATTGTGGTACCGGTAAAATTGTTGTTGCTATTACATAAATTATTAAGTCACATTTTATTATAAGTGATAATATTCTACTTACTTTAAGCTTTCGAATCCATTTTTTAGATTTCAGATTGGTTCACTTATATAGTTTTACTAGCCACTCAAAGTAACCTGTAAGAAATCGTGTGAAAACATGGCAATTTTTGCTTGAGCGAGGGTCTATTTTGAAGTGGAATATAAACGCAGGTATAAAGAGCAGAACCATTTCTTGATCAAAATAAGATAGTCGGTTTTGTACTAATTCTAATCCACCACTTCATTTTCATGAAATCGATATTTCATTTTTTGAATTTTGGCCACGAAATCGGGATTCTGTCCCACTGTGCGGCGCAACGCACAAGAACAGTTGGCACTATTGAGGACTATGGCCTGCCATGATGGCGCGCAAACAGCTAAAATGGAGAGTTGAAGCAAACCGAGCCAAAACGAGGGACAGGAACAAGAAACTCGACTCAATCGAGAAAAGTTAAGTGCATAGGAAAAAAGGTTTTGAGGGGAGAAAAAACCAAAACAGAAACTCGTTTATTGTAGCATTTGTAACGCTAAGCGTGGACCGCCGGCTGGGCCATCTTGTGACTCACTTGGCAAGGGGCATCAAGCTTCGATTGCGCTGCAATAGATGCGACCCGATGCCCAGAGCAGGGCATGCAACAGAACACATCTTGCACTGCATCTACATCTGGCCTGGTCCAGGTCTAGGAAAACAGCCAGCCGCGGTGTACTCTTGCAGATTTTCGTTTATTTCGGGAAAGTGTTGCGAATTTCCCGCAAACATCTCCCGGACTGGATGCAAGTTCACTGCACTTTCTGATTGCGCGCAAACCTAATGCATCAACGTCCTGCAACAGTTTGCATTATTTGCAAACAACAACTTTCTGCAAATCACGTTATTTTGTTTAAACATGAATTATAAAATTATTTGTACAGTGCTTTTGCATGTTTTTCATGGTAACGCGCCGCAATCATTTAAAAACTTTCTTTTTGTGTGCATCAATCATTTAGTGGGCAAACCATTCAAATATAGATACTCTGAAAACAGTAAAGTACAGAAGAAAATCAAGCTGTTGCTAACAATATGTAGGTACCTAACAATTGGCAACTTTCAAAGCAAACTTTTTGTATCTAATCTTTTGTTCAACTTCAACAACCAACAGCCCGAAATCAAAAGAATGAATCAACAAACAACAATAATGATGCAAAATTAATTCAATTTAAGTTAACGGAAAATAATAACTATAATGTGGTTAATGGAATAATACAAGTGTAAACAAGGGAAATTCTTTTTGTTCTCTTGTAGAGAAAATAGCAAAGAGTAACGGGGAGTTTTTTTTTTATATCGCGGGCATAATTTATTCCAGCAGTTGTTTAACAAGCACTAAAGTACAATAAATTTGCAATATATACCTAAGAGAAGAAAGTGATTTATTGTTAATGGTTTTGCAACGCTAATTGTTTTTCATGGCTAACAATTTCACTATGAACGAATTACATTTATACTACATTGCATGGTATGAAATTTTTATGTAACAACCAGTTTGCTATAAATATCATTAAACCATAAGTTTCAAAAGATTTGGAAAAAACAATTTACTTTCAACAGCATCTTAGATCTTGAATACATTAATTTTTTATCATGGGTATCAGAAGTTGCATTCAACTAAAGAAGAAGGCTATAGAGATTTACCGACGAAACGATTTCCAACAAAAGGTGCTCGCATTAATGTTTCCTGTGGATATTGTGCAAGCAATTTATTATCGCCTCTAGGTAAAAAATATAAATAAGAGAAAAAGAACAGAGTCGATACCAGTTCTAGCTTCCAGGTGCCCGTAACCAGGAGAGTAATTTCATCCTTCCTGTAGCACATGAGGACTACTTGCGTTCGCACAGATACTCTTATGCAACTGAATCCCCGTTTCATGTTTTTCCTCTGCAGTACGCAGTGACCCGAACCATTTAACAATGGTCAGTTGAGAATTATAGAAGTCCACATGCTCTTTTGCAATTTTTTAATATGTCGAATCTCGAATAGTCGAATGCATTCGACGTGAACAATGAACGAGAAAAAGTCATTGCCGCCAATCGTTCCAGTGTTGTAGAGTGCATGCGCAATGCGCATACCCAAAGTTATCAGTTTGCAAAAAGCGGTTATGCTACCTGGGGACTCCTATTACTTCGATTTATTGTATCACAAACACACTAACAATGTCCCATTGTAGCAAGGCACGATTCTGTTTAGACTTTTTCCATCTTTTCTTCATCTCCACTTAAGTGCCACAGTCATGACGTGCCTTCGATCAGTTTGCGGTGTCCACAAAAAAAGAAAAACCAGAGAACGATAGAATAAAACATAAATAAAATACAAGAACAGATAAAACATTTAAAAAAAAGTTAAAAGAAAAACAGTGAAGAACCGGTTCCAAATTGGAGTCAAGAGTGTTCGACGAGAAGTTGTTGCTGGTATTGGTTTTACCTGTTTACCTTTTCCTTCGTTGACTCTTTAACGACGTTTTGCTCAGGTTCGATCTCCCTTCCCTCTGTATTAGTTCCGGTTAACTTTTTGTTAGGCAGACTCCCCGTATTACTGTACTTGGCAGGAGTTCGCTAAACTCATGAAAATCAAAATAAATTGCGCAGCCGCAGAGAATAGCCATTGCTTCACACTAATTTGCGGGTGATATAGTTTTTTGCCATCAAGTGGCAAACGCTTCTGGATGCACTCCAATCGGGAAGGATTGCCTGCATCCCCTCCTGCGCCATTTCGGTTCAAAAATTGGCAGAGATTTGCTGTGTTCGTAAATTGCATTCAGTTCAAACTAAAATTTAAGTGCCACTAGAAATTTTTTTATCGACATCTGATGCACACATTAAATTCGAGAGCAAATCCGATATGCAAATGCCTCTGCGGAAGTTTACATAATCGAACAAGATCCGTGAATCCCTTCCCCTTTCCCCCTCTCAGCCATGACGGTCAATAAATTTTGGTCGATAAGAATTTTTGTGAGAAAGCAGAGCAGAGGAACTTTTGTGAATTGAATGTTGCTGCGGTGCATCCGTCCCCCCGAGACCGGACACTCATGAGAACAGGTGAAGGCAGATGTCCAGTTTTTGCCAACATTTCTCACCGCACCGAAAACTTTGCTCACTCGAAATGCGAGCGACATTTTTCGACATTCGAAAATTCAACATCAGTGGCTCAAATCGATTTTAAACTAATTAGCGAAGTAAAGCAAATGCGTTTGCGGTACTCAAAAAGGCACCGGTAAGTCTCCAAACGTCTCGAAGAATGTTTACCGATTCCAGAGCGGAAAACCCAACAAACTCACATAATTACGCTCATTAGCGCGATTTGCAAAATGTTAAAAATGCTAAATGCAAATTGGTGGCAGTCATTAGAAGACTTCTTTGCGTCAATTAAAACCGATCAAGTTTGTTAATCGATTGAATTATTTGGTGTCATTAATTGTAAATGAATTAACTCATGCTTTACTTTAGGATCAAAATATTTTTTCACTAAATAATAACAGATGAAGAAACCACAACAATTTCTCGATAATCGACAACTTTTTTTTACATAAATTCCTTCTAGCGAATAAAAAGAACATTCCAGAATATAGAATTTAAATAACATCTTTTTGTGTTTTTAAAACATTAACGAAGTAAAGGCGTTACTGAGAAATAAGAATTCGTTAACAATCAACCAGAACGACTTTATTACCTTTTTTTCTATAAACTTCTGGTTTCCATTAATTCAGTGAAAAACTTTACCTTTCCTTTTGGTATAATTTCTTCCGTTTCTGTTCTCAATTTCTAAATCGTTGCTCTTTTACTAGATTCCAATTCGTATTTCTATTGCGTTTGTTTTTTAGTTATTTCTCCCTGTAACCTTTTTATACATACATTCGGTTCATCCTTTTTATATAATACGATATTATAATGTATGTAACAGCGCTTAATTCATTTATTTTCATTAAAGCGAAATAAAGAAATGTTTCTCCCATACACTGGGTTGGAGCACATCAATTACGATTGGAGGTTTTTGATGGATTTCGCTGACTGCCAACAAACTATTGCGGTCGCAAAGTGGTCCAGACACGGAGCAAAAACATTGACTTATTTTTCGCGGCGGTTCAGACAATGTAATATGCGCAATTCAAATGAGTACATTAAAGCCGAAACGTCTGATGGTGCATTGATGCAACCGCAACACGACTAACCGCACATGCACGGTGATTATTAAGGGTTGATTCTCTGTGTGTCATCCATTATACCAACTCCCCGGTTGCTTACTCCACTTTTCTTCTTTACCCCCTTATTAAATTACTTAACATCAACTAAAGTCTTCCAGTTCTTGTCATCAATGCAAAGCATATCTCTTTCTTTAGTAACCTCCTCTTAAGATTTGTACTGTCTTACAATCATTTGACTTTTGGAATCTTATTTTGTTCTTTTGAATTTTAGTTTTTCAACGCGGCTACTCATATTTATTTGTCGAGTTTTTTCCTCAATTGTCGGACAATGGAGTCATTTTGCATTCTACACATCATTCACATTTCGTGTATATTTCTTATTTCTCTCATTCGTTCGATGACAACATTATTATTTTTAATGTGTTACAAAGTAACTTTACCAATGAAAAATTAATAATGACATTTTACATACAAGTGAAAGGTTTGCTAATCCCCGTTGAATTGGTGGCAAAGTTAAGATGTTTTTGATTTTCTCAGGAAGCTCGAGAAGCGGACTGCAACCTTGAATGAAACCAGAGATTCCGCTGTTAAGTACGACCGCATAACAGAACCGAAAAGCCGTTGTTCAATTGCAAAATTAAAATCCGAATGCATTCCACATTAAGAGCGCTCCATTCGCAATGAAATGTCAATGTGCCCCTCTGAAATTCGACTCACGGATGAAACCGGAGACGTTCATTACGTGTATTCTCGGATGAACGAATGGTTCTGGTTCTTGTCCCGATTCCTTCTCGAATTGTGGGTAACGCAGCATCAACGTAATAAGAATTCTCACCTTACTGCGCACCTAATGCTGGTGATAGGCCAGGTTGGCACATCATTCAGACGCATGTAAACATCAAAGGGGTTCGATGGCCTCGCGGTGCACCTCCAGCTCAGATAAGGGGATCGCTTAATTTACATAACAGAACACCCAGAACGGGCTCATCTAGTCGAAGGTAATCAACCCGAGCCGGCCAAAATTCACTTCTAGCGGAGAGAAGACCTCGCTATTTATAGAAATGGCCGAACAATGAGGAAATAATCGAGATTTGTGTTACTTTGGAAAACCCGGAATTAATTATCCCTTTATGAAACGCACAGAACCGTGGATGAATTAAACCATAGCCGCTGGGATATTTTGGGATCTGGTGAATACTCTGACAGAGACTTCGCGGGCTTAGCTAATCTGGCTTAGCACCAAAAATACCGGAATCACGGCTTTGCTTATTGCGTTCTGATGCGTATTTTACTACCCTACAAATATTTGCACACCCGTAATAATTCGCATCTGCTTAATACACCACGGAATGCGCCAGATTACCGGAAGTCCGCTGGAACTATTGTTGACCTCTGAAGAACATATATTTCAGACAAATTTATCTGAGCTAACTAAATAGTCTAAACCAGAAATTTATTACCCTTTTGATTTTCAGGTATCGTTAAATTTTAACAAACTAATTTTCAACTCATGTTCTGCAATTGTTGATACCACAATTTATTGATGACCGCACGGCTTAAAAATATTCGGATTAATCATGGATGGAAAACTCATTCGGTAACCACGTATAATTTACATAAACTGACGCAATGATGGCACTGTCTCATCGCAGGTCATCTAAATAAAATAAGAAATTCCAAATATTCCAAACTGGAAGGAAAAAAACCACACCTTATTTGGCTTTTCCCCAAATTTGTGAAATTGCGTCTGTAAAGAATGTGAGTGCAGAAGTAGGAAGTGGGATTAATTAAGACTCGCAATCCAGTAAAGTCTAATCCTATTGATTGGCAGATAATCCGGTACTGGAGATTGTAAGGTTGCGGTCAGAAATAAAGGCAATGTCACATTGTTGAAGGATGAACCAATGAATCTAAAAATATTACGCAGCCCGAAATCGGAAGGAATTCGTACCGAGCAGCATGAGGCGAAGCGCGGGCCGACGAGGTGCAGACGTAGGTACGTCCAGGTGTGTCCAACCGCACAATGAGCCATGTGAGTCACGTCTCGTTACTCGTTGCGAAACCTGCGAATTAAACGCTCGCCGAGATCACTGAATTCAAATGGCAAACTAGAAACATTGTTAACACGACCAAGTGTTTCTTGCCCGCCATTCTGAGCGAATTCGAGTGTTTACGTCTTTCGTGGCCTTTCATTTGAGGCTCATTAGTTGAACGACACAATTCCACGGAAATGAATCCGTCGACACATTTGTCGAGGGGCTTTGTTTACATGTTGCTCCAAGAAAGGCATCTGAACCTTTTAAATGCTGAAGTCATGACTCGTCCGGCCCTTGCCCTGCTCCAACCTGAACTCCACGATGGAAATTTACTTTGTAAACTGAATTTTTCCGGATATCTCAGCCGGATTTTTCCCGTCGTCGTACTAATTTTTATGATGTGGCGTTTTATAGGTAGAAATAAAAGATACAGTAAACAACACTGTAAAGGAAAGTGAGTTGGATTTCCTTGAATCGGTCCTGCTTGTTTAAAAAAACAGAATTAGTTTAAGAATCAGATTCGAGCCCGTTTGGATGGAGATATAATTCCATTGGGATGAGTGAATGTGATAAAATGTTAAGACTGATGGCATCCGGTTGGTTCAACTTCAGATTACAATCAATGTTCAGTATTGTTGATACCTGCATCCGACTGCAGGAAATCGACCAAAACCATCTATTAGTTATGCGGTAGTTTCCAATTTACTATTCGATCCTACAGTCTACGGTTCCGCTCATGAATCACTCTTCACCCAAATTATTGTTTAAAGAAATATAACAAATGATTAATTATATTGATAAATATGTTGAAGCAAACAAATGCTTCACAGAGATTTGGATAACGGTTATATGCTTCAAGTGTGTTTATCGCAATTAGTTAAGATACCTAGTTTTTGAACAACTCCTTCCTCTTCTACAGTATAAGACTAAAAGGTATTTATCCCAGAGTGGATAAGTGACGATAATTAAATCAACATGCGAGCAGGAAGTTTCACAAGCATGACACATGTGTGAATAAATGGTCAGAAGTTAAATATTATTGCAATACTGAACTGTCATTGGCTGTGACAAACTTCTTATTCCTGCAAACTTTAATTCTAGTCCGCAGCCAGCTTGAGTCACATTCCTGGACATCAATTCCTCGGGAGCGAGGATTTCTCCAACAAGTCGACTGTTTACCTGCAGTGCGTGCAAATTCTTCTGTTGTAATTAACTCCTTAATTGTCATCCTCCGCATTCTGTAACTACATTTCTTGATGCTTAAGAGACAAAAACTCTTGTTAATCTAGTCTCCTTCCAAGTTAAGGATGCTTGCATTCTTTCAAGTAACCTAGCAAGAATATGTTTTCGAAGGACTGCTTCTGTTTCTTGTAGAACAAAAACAGCCAATTACACTCTCATACTTTCACTTAAAATGCTGCAAATGAAGCTGCTTAAACAATGTTAATGTTGTAATGACTTTCAACATTTATCTGGTCAAAACCGCGGTAATTACCCTCGGCTGGAGTCATTGGTCTTCGCTGCAAAGATTAAAAATGAAAAAAAAAAAAATCAAGATTACTGTCATTGTTAACAAATTTTACACATAATTACGTAATATCACAAAGTGAAATTTGTCTGGTTTTTTTAGAAGTAAAAGTTAGAAATTTTTACTGCTCCTTTCTGAAAGTGTAAGTATTTGAAGAGCATGATAATTTGGTAAATGGCTAAAAATAAATACACATATTTTATGCCTGCGTTCTGCAATAAAACAAAATTGGGAACATTCGTTCAATATCCTTAGTGATATGCCATCCTGAAGACATCCTAATTACACACCTGAGACTCTTCCACTGTATCCTCTGCACGTTAAATACTCAGTCACGCAAATTCTTGTTAACTGGGCGAAGGGGAAAAAATATTGCAGACTTGTTAAAGCCATGCAAACGCGTTTTTCCTACACACGCTAATTGTCCCATTGACCCCGTGTCTGAATGATTTCTCTCAAATATCTCCTGAATCGTCAGGGAAGAGTTTCCCACGCTGTTCATCGTTTTTACCTTATTTTAATTAATTTAACGTTTTTACCCAATAATTATTATCAAAGTTTTCCCGCCTGATAGAAAATGTTCGATTGCAGACGTACTCGAGTTTTAAGCAAATATTTGCGTCACAGTTGATTGGCTACGAAACTCACTCACGCGCGTCGCCGTGCTCCATCTTCAATTACAGTCAGGATAGCGCTGGACTCGCGCGGCCATCAAGAAAATCCTGAGATATGCACAAGCGGGAACATGATCTAGAAGGGTTATTATTTATCCCCTAAGGCACGAACTGAATCCCCCCCCCCCCCCCCCCCCAATTGTTAGCCTATATTTAAACTGAATGGCTGCAAATCCCGCTTTTGAGGCACAATGCACTCATAACGAATCAATTTCGAATGCAATTGCGCGTATTTAAGAAGCAATTAGACTCTAAAATTGAAATTAAACCTATTCTCTGAACAGCACGCATCCAGCTCGGTCCCATTTAACCGCAACTGGAGCGCTTTATTCAAATCCCGACAACAAACGCGATTGCACTTCTAACTTCCATTGCATTCGAGCTGAAGTGACCATTTTCACTTCGTGCCGAATCGAATAAGGAAGCTGGGCAGTGCCCGGCTCGCCGCGCGGAGGAGTTGCTCTAGCCCACTTTTAATTAACTCAGTTGACACCAATTGAACCAAATTTGAAATTTTAATAAATTACTGAGCCTGTGTTAATCGAGTGCACGTTACGTCTTCATTGGCGGCTGCGGGCCCCGCTCAACAATTTTTTAGATCAGCGCGAATCTCTCGCGGATTCGCGAATGCTGCTTTGCTTCTCAACATTCATGCTCCGGCGGGCGTAGGAAATTTTAATGAAGCTAAGAAGTGAAAATATAGTTGATAGGGTTGATTGCTTCCGAATACTTAGACTGAAACGCGGAGAAAACACTCAGTATTTGCGACTCATGCGTGCAACTGTGTTGTTGCAATAAATTAATTGGGTTTTTTACGTACCATATGTCGTATAGTATGAGTAATAAGTTTTGAAATTGAATATGTAGGCACGTAAACTTTTTTGAAAATTTTCTCCTTAAGTAAAAAGTAATGATGATGTTGAAACACAAATTGGGAAGAAGAATTATGTTGCGGATCTTCCCATGCCTTTTTATAAAGTAATTCCCAACGTTAACATCTACAAAAACATTCGACACGATCAATTCGAATTGTTTCTTAACACCCACTCACTATATAATTTGCATACTGTCCTTATCCCAAAAAAAAAAAACAATTTCTTTTCCCACCAATAGAATGCTGTGAATTGTACGAACTGTCTTACGTAAAAGATCTTCTTGACGAGTTTCTTTCACATTTTTCTCGGAATATTTACTGCCCGTCTCTCCACCTTTCCTGCCAGCTCTACATGGTGGTTTAGGTAAACAGATGTCGAAACCTCCGCCTGTACACGTGAGCAACTTCTTTTACAGCTCCAGTGATATTGTCCATTTCCCACAACAAGTCACACTTGAGCATGTTCGATTTCTGCTCGAGTGTAAGCTTCCTCAACTAGTTTGCTCAACAACGTAAGAAGTGTGTGGGTGTCCGTTCATGGTGGACTTGAGACGATCCTCCAGTGTCGATGAAGAAGTAAAGTTTACTGATCTATGAAGAGTATTAAAGTCTTATGATATGTGATCGTCTTGACCTTAGAACTTGACATTTTCCTAGCATTGCGAAAATTAGTAGAAATGTGTTGCTTTGTTTGAATGCAGACATGAAATAGTGCATTGGCGTATTGTAAACCTTCATAACCGTGAAACCTATTCAAGAGTCAACGACTAGTAATAATTTAATCCAAATTCTTATTAGAAATGCCACATGAAATTAATTGACCTGTAATTATCCGAAATGTTTGGCTGTGATGGATTGACACAGCAGAAGATCATTGATCCTAGGAGTTATGATGAACGTGATTTCATGGATTTCCATAAACAAAAGAAAAAAAAGAACAACAAAATAATGTAAAAATGTATTATAAAAGTTTCCTTTTCTTACAGGATACGAACAATGGCATGATCGACATTCAAATAGATGGAGGTACCGGAGGACCTCATTGCTCCCTCACAACACAAAATGGTCACCCAGTAACAACATATATGATGACAGCATCAACAGCATCAGTAAATGCAATCAATTCAGGACATCCAAGCGTAGGTCATCGTCCAAGATCCGGGTCGGCGCGTGAGCAAGCGATTCAAGCCGTCGAATACTACAACAGCAATGTTTTGAGAGCAAGGGTTGGTGCGGGTTTAGCTGGTGCCCGGAGTTCCGTCAACGAGCGTCACTTCGTTAATGGACGCCCCACAAATGGCGTAACACCAGCAGCTACATCTCGTGTTTATCTCAACCCAGAACACTTATATCGCAGCAATTCAAGCTTAGAACTTTTACACGATCAAAACGGAAGCCAGAACGATGCAGCTACATCTAGTGGTGGTAATTTAAGACGAGAGTACGGAAGTCATGGTTCCATTGATGTCATTTCGACCAACACACCTGGGGCCACAACTAGTGAGAGTTTCTTTGCGATGCTGCAAGACTATAGACCCGCTGTTCTGGGGGTTATTGGAACCGATCAAAGATCACCCGGACCCGCAGAATTTCTGAAGGGAAAAGTCTTGACAAATCAGTCAATCAATGTAAATGGCGATTCAAGGTAAGCAATATTTTAATACGTTCTCAACAAAAATTCTTACAGTTTTTCCTGTTTTAGTTTACACCAAAGCAATAGTGATGATGCCAATAACATAGATAGGCCGTCGAGCCCCAAACTGCGCAACAAGCTCCACAAACTCTGGGGGCCCAATAGCGCTATCAATAAGAATTCAGGACGGAACGCGCTATCCATTGATGAATGCTCCTTCATGAGTAACAATATCAGCCTGACTTCTGCAGTGACCATTACACATAACTTATCCACCGCTACCCATAGCGCTTCAACAACATCCGCAGACATTGAAGAAAGGCAAAGACGAAGAGCCTTCGCTCATTATGATTGCCAAAGCCTGACAGCGAATTTGGGGTATGCGGCCAAGTTGAGAGGACTCCTTTTAGCCCGGAGAAGGAATACCACAACTGGTGCGTCGGCTGCATCGATGATGACTGCTAGATCAGCTACTCCAGACGTAGACAGTGGAGATGAAGACTATGGAGATGGGCAGTACAATGATCTACTGGAGAATTGCCCATTTTTCAGAAATGAAATAGGCAACGAAGAGGAGCGCGAAGTCAGCCTCACTCGCATGCATTCTTCAAATAAGAGTGGACACCAAAGAAGAGCTATTCATCGACCAGCCCTGGCGTGTGGCGTATCGATCCTGGAATGCTCCCCAGCGGAAACCCTTTGGAGGCAAACAACCTGCCCCTTTCAGAAAGGTCCTCGTCCAATAGAGAGTGTCGATCACGGAGCTCGATATTATCGACAATATTTTCACGGAGAGGACCATCAAAATTGGTTCGGAATGGACGAGCAATTGGGTCCGATTGCGATTTCAGTTAAACGCGAAAAACTTTCAGAAACTACAGATTCACACCCTCCGCGGTACCAATTTCGGTTAATCATAAGAACATCCGAATTACTAACGCTGCGCGGATCTGTATTAGAGGAGGCCGTTCCAAATCCCAGAGGATCTGGAAAACAAATTACTACCAAAGAAGTTTTAGAATATGTCGCACCCGAAGTGCAGTTGAATTGCCTAAGGCTGGGGATGAATTCCTCTCAATGTGAGCAACAGCTTATGAAGTTGGACGAACAAGGAATAACAAATAAATACAAAGTCGGCATTCTCTACTGTCGCAGTGGGCAGTCATCTGAGGAAGATATGTACAACAATGAAGAGGCCGGACCCGCTTTCGCTGAATTTCTAGAGACTATTGGTAAGAGAGTTCGGCTGAAAGGCTTTGAACACTACAAGGCCGGCCTTGACAACAAAACGGACTCAACTGGAACTCATTCAGTGTACGCCAAGTATCAAGATTGTGAAATAATGTTTCATGTATCAACGATGCTTCCTTTCACTCCAAACAATCGACAACAGTTGCTGCGTAAAAGGCATATTGGAAACGATATAGTTACAATTGTTTTCCAGGAACCAGGAGCACTTCCATTTACTCCGAAGAATATCAGGAGCCAATTTCAACACGTATTTGTTATAGTACGTGCCGTGAATCCTTGCACAGAATCCACAACATACAGAGTAGCTGTATCGCGGTCAAAAGAAGTTCCAGTTTTTGGGCCACCTATTCCAGGTACTTCATTTACAAACATAATTATGAAAATTTTACTGAATTGCTGTTTCTCGTTTAAGGTGCCATGTTCCCCAGAGGAAAACAGTTCGCAGATTTTCTGGTGGCTAAAGTAATTAACGCTGAAAATGCAGCACATCGATCCGAGAAGTTTGCGACAATGGCCACCAGAACTCGTCAGGAGTATCTTAAAGATCTGGCTACAAATTACTGTACAACGACGCTCGTGGATCCGGGACCAAAATTTTCCATATTTCCCAGCAAGAAAAAAGAGAAGCCGAAACCACGATTTTCCGGTGATATCTCACAAAGAGGCGCGTTTTGCTGGCAGGTGGTTCTTCAAGACAGTGGCCTTTCGGCTGCCGTTGACTGTTTCCTGGGGATATCAGCGGAAACCTTTGTTCTAATAGAGGAGTGCACGAGACAAATTATTTTTGTTACACCGACTAAGTCTATTCTGGGGTGGTCAACAAGTGGCAACTCATTGAGGGTTTACCATCACCAAGGCGAATGTGTAACAATAAATATGCGTGATTATGGTGAGCGTGATGAGCAACTGGAGGTAATTGAACGATTGCGTTCAGTGACTTTAGGTTGTGGAGCTCTAGAGCTAAACTTGCGACGCAACCCGATGGGGCAGTTGGGGTTCCATGTACAACCCGACGGTGTTGTAACACAAGTGGAGACATCCGGTCAAGCCTGGGCTGCAGGATTACGACAAGGATATCGGCTTGTAGAAATTTGCAAAGTTGCTGTAGCGACGTTATCTCATGACCAAATGGTAGATTTACTGAAAACTTCAGCACAAGTCACTGTGACTGTAATTGAGTCTTTTGCGGATCACACCCCAAGACGAGGATGTTATCTTCAACATTGTAAGTTCAATGTCATCAACTATGAGAACGATTACGATACTGCAGATGCTTCGAAAAATAAAAAAAAAACATCGAGTGCTCAATTACAACAACCTGTAGCCAATCACAGACGACGGTACGAACGAAATTTCTCTCCTCCGCGGTCCAGCAACAGTTCTGGATACGGTACAGGAAGTAGTTCGAGATCCTTCAGTATACCCAATGAGCACATCCGACAGATAACTGACATGGGAACATTAACAAGCTCATCTTCTGGCCATTCATCCAACGACGATCGATGGTACGATATTTTAGAGAATGTTATAGAGCAGCCACATCAAGCTAATCATCACAATCAACTACAACAGATACATCATGGACACTCCGGTGAACATCCAAAATTGATCGCATCGAACTCTTTGCCGCTTTCAAACAATCCACGACCACTGTCCATACATGATCCCACGAAAGTCACAGTGACTATAAACGATCATCACAGGCCTTCACCGCGAATGGCGAATGTTGAATACCTAATTACAAAAGCACCCAATCTACCGCAGAACCAAAAACAGTCGGAAGCAGAACTGTTGATGAAGAGTTTAGCAATAACCAGTGATGGAAATGTCACTGACTCCAGTTCGATCAACAACGAACCAATTTATAACAAAAGTATGCCCACAACAGACGACGAGTCAATAGTTGATGTTTCGCCGCGTCTGAGAAGATCCGCCACCACATCAAATGTGCAAAAATTAAAGGGCAGTGGCAGTGGAGGAACGGTGTCGTCTTCGGCCTCTTCCAGTCGAAACAATAGTCCTCGTCCCCACAGTGAAGCTCTTTCAGCATCAGTTGCAGCCAAGCTGCGACCAGGCGTGACAAACCGCAATCAGGCATGCCTTCTTCAACGGAATAGTGTGAACTACACGAGCAGCCTGCAAGAAGATCTTATGAAACTCATCAATCCCGATTACCTATCTAGTGATGATAGCGTGGTTCAAGGCAACGGAATTAAATATCAAAGAAACATTGCAAACAGTCACAGTTTAGGGAATATTTCAGCACTGTCCAGCAACTTAAAGGCCACCGCCAATGATGAATTCTTACTTAAAAAGAAATCGCGATCTCGAGAGGCAATAAATTTAGGCCAACAACCTGTACCTGAGTTAAAGCGCAATGATGCAAACAACTGTGACAACGAAAAGACAGAAGTAATTTATACAACAGCTCGTCCTGTTGCGGTTATTTCCCAAATGAACACCGAACCGTTGAAGACACTGGATGAAAACGTCTTGCATATTAGCGAAGGCACGCCGAACTACAAAAAGGGGGCGAACAATCGCAAAAAATTTGAACAGCAGTTGCCCGTTAATCAACCTCTTCCAATGATGCCGGACACCAGTGACGTGGATTGGTCGAGCTTAGTGGACAACGCCACAAGAGCCATGATACTGCAATTTCAAGAGGACCAAAGGAAAAATGCTGCATTAGAAAATCAAGCGCAACTACATAATTCTGTTGAAAGCCAATCATCACAAGCTCAGCAATACCAAAGCTCCCAATCGTCTTCGTCCATATCATCGCAGAGCTCAGGCTGTACAACCAACGGAACACTTCCAGAGTTGCAAAGTCATCTATCACAGCTGGAGGATCGAATTTTAGTAGAAACTCGACGAAGAAAATCTCTGGAGCATGCAGTTCGTCGTCTGACGGAGGAAAACAGAAGGTTACAGGACGAAAGCCAAGCAGCTGTCCAACAGCTACGGCGATTCACTCAATGGTTCTTCCAAACGATCGATAGACAATCTTAATTTCATGAATCGTTAACATAATATTATAGGAGTACGTTTGTAGATTAGCTTAGACGGAATTGAGTGTTCGAGTAAGTTTGCTTTAGATTGAGCACAATCTAATATTTCTTAAATTTCAAATCACAGAAATCACAATATTATTTAAAAATTAAAATGGCTCGAGTTCTCACTGCTCAATCCCTTTAAGTAAAATACCAAAAAATTTCTAGTTGAGTAAGCACAGGCTTTTGCAAGTATATCGAAAGTAATGTTATTTAAAGAGCTCTACGCAAGTTGTGTATTTATATTATTTAAGAACGCCAATATTAGTCACATGTAGTGTGTTTAAATTTGTTGAATCAGGTTACATTCCAGTGCCTTGTGTCCTGTATTATGTTTTAACAAAGCATTACGAAAAATTGAACAGGAAAATTT
Source organism: Leptogaster cylindrica (assembly GCA_963082835.1). NCBI lineage: Eukaryota > Metazoa > Arthropoda > Insecta > Diptera > Asilidae > Leptogaster > Leptogaster cylindrica. The sequence goes on along the minus strand of OY720105.1, from coordinate 18,424,214 downwards.
GTAAACTGTTAACAATTTCACGCTACAAAACTAAAACTCCATCTCAGCAATTCCATTGTTTATCTTATCATCTTTTCGTAAGATCACAAATTGTTCATATAATTAATGTCATGTCTACATTTCAGCTTTATGTTTTGCTTCTTACAATTTAAGTTAATTATTTTTATGTATTGTAGGCATTTTAGAATAAGCAGATGGATTTTAATTTCGATAGATTCATATTTGTTGAAGAATTTACAGAAAGCAAGAACAAAAGAAATGCACCTTCTCGTAATGTATTCGTTTCTTAACATTAATTATGTAATAATAAGCAAAGTATAATAAAATTCTTTATCCTCAAACAATTATTTTGTTTTTATTTTTTAGATTCTAGAATCCAGTAATTTCGAAAATCAAATTCTGAAGCACTCCTAAGAATAGTACTTTCAAAATAATTAAAGTGTTCTCTATAGATGAATTTCAATTTATGATTCCCTTTTATAAAAACGAAGATTTATTTTAAAAAGTAACTTACCAATTTTTTGTGAAAAAACCTTCACTGACTGTCTGGATTGTAATATTGGTCACTGCAACTTTACAGAAAACTCATTTACTGTAAATTACACTTCCTACAATATTTAATTACTTTTTCAAAACTTTTGTTTTATCTCTCGCGAGTCATTTCACTGATTAACATTAATCGTTTCTCCTGGCAAACCCGATTTCTCTCCCGATCAGGACTCTTTCAGTGCGGTGCAAACCTTGTAACAAATTTTATCCTAGGTCAATGGTGTAAAAACAAAAATGTTAAACAAAATATTGGTAGTGAATAAAAGAAAAGGTTATCTAGACAGTAATAACACGTCAATTTCTAACTTTTATTATCATTAATAGTTTGTTGACATCAATAAAATGTAACAGTAAATAAATGTGATAACAGATCTCACTATTATAATTATTTTGATTTTAAGTAAATAAAGCAGACACCGGAATCTACTGTAAGAAAGAGAGAGATATATAGTACTGTCTGCTTTGTCAAAAGAATTTTGTTGGAGGTATATTACTTTTATCTACATACATATTTAATTCCATTTTAAACGGTTTTTTTTTAATGCGGATTCCAATAATAGTAATAATAATAATTTTATTGTGAATGCAGCTGAAATTGTAGTTTATTTTCAGGATAGTAATGATAAAGACTAGAGCACATATAGAGAATATTCAAAAAAAATTTATTTTTATAGTAGAGATCACAAGTTTGTATATAGTCTATACGGAAAATGTGTTGAATTTATAGCCATAGTTTAGATTAATACATATTATTACTTTCTGATTGTGTTTTAAGTCTGCAAAGATGGATCTTCACTACTGTCAATTATCACTTCTTTTCATTTATTTAAAAAAATATAATACTTTCCACAAAATTCTTCATTCCTTTCTTTTCTAATTTCGTGTAAAAATATACAAACACCCGAAAAGTATTCTTTTTCCAAAATTCCAAATACATATTTTGTTTTCATTTTTACAAATTTAACGCCAAACAACATTTTCCAAGTGTTTTTCTTGCTATTTTCACTGAATAACCTTCCAATCAGTTTAAAAATATATTAATTCAGAGTTATAAGTATTTGTATAAATATTATATGCATTGCATCACAGGCGGCTAAATTCTAAAGTTTTTATTTTATTTTATTATCATTTAATATGATATTTCATATTTCCCATTAATATAGTTATATTCTTTTTCAACATTTTCAATTGATAAAAAGTGTACAACGTAACAACTTAAATAATTATAATATATAAGGACGAAATTAATTTTGCTGTGGGGTACAGTGCTTAATACAGTGTCTACTGTTCATATGAGGAGAAACTGAATGCAATATTATTTAAAAATGCATTAACACATAAAAATGATTATAATAATCGGAGATTAGCCTAAAAACTTTATTTATTACGAGATTAAAGCAGAGATTTGCAAAAGTTTTAATTAACGTCAATATGAACTAATTATATCACATATATACGATAGTAGTTACTGTGATTCGAAGCTGTTCTATATTACTGTCCAAAACATTAACTTTATTGTTTTTATCATATTGCTTTATATTAAACTGTGCTAAATTAAGTTTATAAAAAGCTATCTTAGTAGCAATTTACCCCAAAGCATTCTTAAACAAGATTACTTCTTTATATTTTTTAGGGCTAGTTTTCCAATAATATGAATAAAGTATAAGATACAAATAGCGTAAAATCATAATACTACTAAACTTCTAATTATTGCAACATTTAAAACTAAGTATAAAAATTGTAGATAACATAAGAACATAGAAAAAAAGAGCACCTAAAGAGCAAGGAAAGCATTTTATAAAATTTACATTGTAATTACATCTAAAAATTTGTATATAAGCGTCAAAGTTATTTATATCAATTTAAATTGTGATAAATATACAAATTCCAATTATATCGAAATGCTACTTCCAATTTCTCATCATGTGATGATTCAAAATTCTTGCTTTGTACTTCGAGGCTTCAGAATAAATTTATTTGCTGATTATAAATATGATTTGCAATCACCAGCAGCTAAATTTACATAACAAAAGCCTAAAACTGATTATTTATTTTTGACATTGCGACCTATACCTTCTTACGTGGTACAAAATCAGCATTCAACCTTTAAAAGAGCCGTTCAAAAAACTAAATATAATAAATAAGAAAAATACATATGTAAGTCTAAAAGTATATCAAGTATGCCTCAGAAAGTAAGCGTTTTTTAACAATAAGAAACTTGATAAAAACGTGTTTTGTACTCATCGGAACTAAGGAAATACTCCTTAAATAAAAGTGTCTTACCAACGGATAACAATATTATCAATAATGAGAACTAAAAATGAATCAACAACCAACTTTTTAAATACGCCTCACAAGAGAATACATAGTTTCAGAATTTCTAAACATTTCTCACAATTTACAGTCATCTAAAATACAATGGAAACGTAACTAACAATTTAGAGCGAAAGAATAGATTACAGTTTTACTTCCAAGTAAAGCTGGAATAGTCTCTATGAGTTCCTTGGTTTTAACAATTAAATTGTGTCAAATTCAAAATTGCAAATTGCGGATGGTATACATTACCTTTTGATTGGAGAAGTCCTCGCATCTTAATCCCTGCGCGTCCTCTTTGGACGAGAACAAACTTCGTGTTCCAAACTTACGCCGTGCGGCTGCGTACCGCGTGATTTCTTTCCAGCCACTTGCGATTGAGCCGTTACTTGTAAGGAAATCGCATGGGTATTAAGTTTCTCTGATAAGAGTAGGTCCTTCAAGCCCTTCATTTTTTGACTGTAGAGTGTTATAACAGGGCGTTTCGGTTTGTACTCAAATGCCTCAGAGTTGTCAGAGGCTTTCTCCTGTTCAGTTTTTGGAATTTTTGTGCTTAACTCAATGTTTACTTCACTATTTTTCTCATCCGCCTTCTTTTGTTTCTGTTCAGCGAACGGTTGACCTCCACCTTGCAGAAGAAAATCAGGATTCAAAATTTTTTCACCACAAGCCGCCGTGAGATCCGCAAGTGTCGGAATTTCAGACTTCTTCACGCTACTTCCTTCTGCTTGTTTAGCCACCTAAAATATTCATTTAAGATATGTAGTAACGATTTTAGAGAAAGGGTTAAAATAATTCAAAATAAACTTTGGAAGGAAAATTAATGCTTTTTAGAATGTTTATTTACCTCTTCTTTTTTAATAAAATTATTATTTCCTTCATCCATTTGCGTTTGGTGTTCCGTATTAGCGACATCCGTTTCCTTCGACTTCTTATTTTCTCCAACTTCGTGCTTCTTTGTGCTTAAGATTTCCTCATCGTCCTTACCACAATTGATAATTACTTGCGATCTGATATCGTAATCGAACTTTGATATCGTGTTCACCAAAGGCTTGGCCCAGCCTATATGAAGAATGGGCGTCAAACTTCCTTCTTCCCACTGGCAAATTCCATCGTAGAAACGGAGTAAGTTTGCAAAACATTCCGAGTCCCTCAATATGCTTCTAGCAGAGTGACCCGAACTTTCGGTCTTCATAACGTGCGGAATCAATTCATTGGCAATATCCAAAAATTCCTTGTATATCTCTTCATCATCGCGGGAGTAATTGTACAACCGAATCACATCGCCAGCATTAGCCCATGATGCGAAAGCCTCTCGATACTTGCATTGACGGTAGTAGTATCCTCCTTGGTACGTATAAGGATACACGTGATGATTAGCATAGAACTGTCTTGCAGATTGTATAGCCTCTTTGTATAAGTCTTCGCATGACGGACGTCCATCCGTTGGCGACACCTCTTCCAGCTCCCCCAAATTGCCCAGTCCCATCGGATACTTCTGCAGATGACCCATGTCGTGCAATAAGTGCAACAGACTTTGTTGCAAATCTGCCACCTCCAAGCAATCACTTGTCAGAGTAAGTGATATATTAATGGATGACACTATTGCTGCTACTTCCATGTACCGATCACATACAACAGGATGCCCGGACAAATATAGCCAGGATCGGGATCCGGTTCCCGTCGATACATCTTGGCCCCTCTTGTCTTCGTGCCCTTTCCCATGCCAGGTTACTTCAATTGTTTCATTACGATTCCTGCCGAAAACCACCCAAGCGTGATCCTCCGATATGGCAAGATGAACATCCTTATAGCCCAAAAGCTGGCTGCCAGCAACTACAGCAAAAGCAACTCCAAAACAATCCAATTTATTACCTGACAAGTAACTATACAGATTCTGGAGGTGGGCTCTGTCCTTGTAGGTGCTCCGGATTAGTGAATGCCAGATTACATCTGAAATTTTCTTGATCACATTTCGATTAGCATTTCTGCCTGGCTTCGCCTTATCAACAACGGATAACACATTTTGGAATTTCTTGTAAAGAGTGTCAACAGTTTCGTACGTAACGAGAGGAAACTTTACCAAGTTATCACCATTACTACTCGTCCCTGGTGTTGATTCCGGCGCACTTCCTGAAGTTAGTGTGTTCTCAATAAAGCCGGCAACGATGGATAACAGTGTAAGATCTGGTTCACTTCCGTTTTCCAATTCACAACGAAAAAATCTCACAACATCTGAAATACTTTTAAGCGGGAATAATTTCGACCGATCCTTATCCCCAACAAAATTTTGATGATTGCTTGCAGACGCCATGGCGATCTGTTTGGCTTTAAACGGCGTTTTGCAGCAATTCAAAACGCTCGATTTTTTCACTTTTTATTAATTGTTTCTTTTTTTTTTACTCTGCAATGTGCTCCCGTGTATGTTGAGAACTGTGTACGTAAAACAGGTATTACGTCTTCAAATCACCTTATGTCACCTGTGCAAAGATTCTTGTGTATGTAACATATGTATGAAGATATTTTACAATAAAATGCGTCAATAATTTTTGCTTGAAGCACAGTATCATTAATTAAACTCCACATGAACATTAAAAATTTCGTTCGTTATAACGAAATCCAATAGAAATCAAGCACGTTTAAGGTAAACATGAACAAAATACGTGTGTTCCAATTCAGTCGGACACAAATAATGTTGCGCATTTAAGAACTCACCCTACAAAAGTGACAGCAAGCTGTGCAGCTGCGGCACTTACATATGTAAACAATTTGAACTGAAGTACCAGGTGCATTGCTTTTATTACTTTATCCGGTTTACAGATCAATTTTGTCGGCCGAAGGTGGGAGATGTCGACGTTAATTTGGCGCAAGAGTTTCGACTGTAATCAAGCAGCTGTGCGAGCAGTACGTTATAATGGTAATATTGTTAAAATTTAGACCACATTTTGAGTAAATTGGAATTGAAGTGGGTCTCTGTTTGTTCTCTAAAGTAAATACCCCAATTACAGTATCATCGGAAGTTTGCATTTTGATTAGAATCATAAAATAATATTAAAACATGCGCAATTTTACAGACTTGAATTGACATTTTCAACTCATTCTAATTGGTTGAAATTATAAATTAAAAAAATAATACTCTTACCTTTTGTTTTTTATCATATAGGTATAATTGTATAAGTATTGTAATACACAACACTTTAAACAATTAATATATCCTCACAACTATTGCTTTGAATCAGATTTTTTTTTGCCGGTATAATTCTGGTTTCTTTTTTAAATAATCCTTTATGCTAATTCTTCGAAACAAGTACACTTTATTATTGTTAATAGAACATACTACAGCGATCGATTGCAAAATATGAGTCAAAGAAATACTTATTCATATGTTTGCCGGATATATTATATATTACGTAATACGTACATAACGCATACGTGGGAGTACACATATGTGTAAATTAAATTTGCTTAGCTTATTTCACGCATTCTTCACCTAATAATCATATGTGCAAACATTCTACTGCGTCTACTTACTGTTATATTTCCCAATTTTAGTCGATGGCACCTACTGTCTCACTTGTGGATCGGACAAAAAAATTAAACTATGGAATCCGATTACTGGAGTCCAATTAAAGACTTATGGAGGACACGCAGACGAAGTGACTGATGCGGCGGGGAGTTGCGACAATTGCCACATTGTTTCTGCGAGCTTGGACAAAAGTATTATATATTGGGATGTTACAACAGGACAACCACTGAGGCGACTTCGATCTCATGCTGGTGGCATAAATTGTTTACGATTCAACGAGGACTCGTCGATTGCTGTTTCAGGCTCAAAGGATCACACTCTTATGTGTTGGGACATTAGAACAAGGAAACTTGATCCTATTCAAGTAATGAAGGATGCAAAAGATTGCATCACAGCAATTGTAGTGACCGGTCACAAAATCATTTCGTCATCACTAGACGGCACTATAAGGCACTATGATCTGAGAGCAGGAGAGCTGATGTCCGATAAGGTGGGATCCCCGATAACTCACATCGTACAAACGAAGGACGAACAGTGCATCCTGGCAGCCTGCTTGGACGGTGTAGTGAGATTGATAGACAACGACTACGCTTCACTGCTTGCCGAGTATAAAGGACACAAGACTGAAGACTATCATATCGAATGTGGCGTTTTTTCCAGCGATTCAGAGGTTATATCTGGCTCCACTGAGGGTTGTGCGATTGTGTGGGACTTATTAGAGGGGAAACAAATTAAAAAATTAGATTTGGGTAAGTTTCTGAGCATTATACCTAGAAAACAAATTCTGAAAATGTTTTTATGTATTCTATTTTAGGCCAAGGCGTGGTTCACTCCGTTTCCACGCATCCAACTAAAAACGAATTAATTTTGGCAAAGAGAAGAGATATTCACATTTTTACCACGGAGACCGATGAAGAACGCTTCCCCACAGACGTTTGCTTATGAATAAAAACTTAGATTATATTTTATTATTACATTAAGAAATAGTTGTATTGAAAAATAAATGTTGAAAATAATATTTTTGTCAAAATATGCTTAAAAACTCAAAAAGTTTTCACAAACAGCTTTAAAAAACAAAAAGCAGCAGGCGATTTAATTTACTTCAATAATAATAATTAATATTATACTTTTTTTGGTGAATCTTAAAATATGAGTAGTAAAAAAAAATCAACATTTACGAGAAAACTTAAAGATACGGATATCAAAGTATTATTCTGTATTTTACCGTATTGCATAATGAATTGAACTTTCCACTTCCAGGACAAAGATGTATCATCCGAGCAAATACCTCTGCCCACAGCTTCGCCAGTTAACATCCATCTGAAAATAGAAACTATCAAACATGCACAATTCTTTACAAAATTGTCGAATCAATTTTCTATTGAAGTATCGAATCGCGGCGAGATTATTAGTGCAATTAACCCAAATGGGGGAGATTTTACCCTGTGTCCATGTCCGGCAGATGAAGGATTGATCGCGGATGATGTTGACTTAAACTTGCACTATATTATTCCAGTTCGACCCAATGAAAACGATCTTCGATTTCTTATGGGTTGCCCTTTATTAATTACACTTGTTCTTCATATGGATGAAGCAGACTTTACAAAAGACACTGATTTTGAAAAGCCAAATCTGCTAAAAAAATTAAATGTTAAGCAGGATTTATTAACAAGAGAGGAAGATGAGAATGATGAAAATGTAACAAATGAATTTAGGTTTGAACAAACGAACAATGAAAAGGACAAGAAAAAGAAAACAAAATTAAATGCAGTTGAAAGGAGCAGCAACAAAAGTAACCAGAATAATGAAATAAATCAAGATAAAGGAAAACTTTTGAAAATTCCATTGGGTTTTGGTTGCTTGGACCTACTTCCATATGTGACCGAGAAAAACGTAGACGATTATACTACTGTATATTTGTACCCGGAAGTGGTTCTTGCGAGCGCGAAAACTCCAAATGTATTGATTCATATATACACTGTAGTTGGCATTCTTAAGAATATTCCTTTCGAACTGTCTAATGTAGTCATAATATCATTAGAATCCATTTTCAATATTCCAAAACTCATGGAAAACGTAAATGTTGGGACACGGGTGTCACTGTCTTTAATTGTTAACGGCAACATGGAAACATTGGGAATTTTCACGTTTTCTGATGGGAAAATTGCTCCTTTTGTAGATGAAGCATTGCCTAAAAAATGGAGTCCATTTCCAAAAGTGCTTACAGCAGAAAAGTTATCTGCTCCTCCTTGCAGTTTAAAAGGAGTGTACACCGAAAACTGGAATATGATGAACAATCTCGAAATGGGTTCTTTGGTGTTAATGTTTAATTCCATGTATCGGTGTATTTTATCGGAGGACGATGGTCTTAACTTGGAACATCTAGTCAATCAACTAAAGAAACATGTAATACTAGAGATATCGACCGATGAAGACCATGATCCAAAATACATTGGCTACATGGATTTATCTCCTCTCCTTTATCCAGATGGTAATATTTATTCTCTCATAATAAATAAAATTTTATTGAGTATTCCCAAACAACTTATTCAGTAAAGGAAGGCCGATTTTGCGTAGTCTTGCAAAGCCAGGCAAAGAAGACTCATCGCGGATCGAGTTCTGTTCCATCCAAACCACATAAACAAGTTGCGAAGGAATCCTCTAACAACGAAGAGATTCGTGTGGAAAATCTTCCTAAATTAACCGCTATTTCACAAAAAACTGGGAAAAAATCAATCAACAGCAATAGAGATTCAAAACCTTACAGTAAAGATCATAATATAGCAGAGCATAAGTTCGACAATAAAATTATGTTTGCCATCGTTGGAATTCAACTCCTGAAACCTCTAACGGAAAGATCAGAGAAAGGAAAATTCGGGTAAGATTGCTAATCCTTTCATTACAAAGTATTATTTTCTATCCGTTTTTAACTCACTAATTCCCATATTTCAAAGACTCAATGATATATTTGAAACCAAATGCGCGTGTGAAGAAAAATCATGTTTTTCAAAAGATTTCGTTATAAAATCTATAATGAGGAATATTGACGATGAAATTGTAACGGCTCTAGAAAATATTCCAAAAGATATTAAACTTCTAATAGATTCTAAAGTAAAAAACGAACAATTAACTTACGATTACTTAAAAGAAACAGCATGCTTCAAGGAGATAAAGTACAATTTACAGGATCACATCACAAGACTTATTGCTGCAAAGTATAGCGAAAAATATCCTACAAAAACCAATTCTGAATTTAAGGTAAACGTTTTTAATATATATTTATTCCAAAAATTTTGAGTTTACTTTTCCTTAGAATTTAGTAGCTAAAGTTTACAATAAACTTAGTGACCGGGTAAACTATATTACAAATGAACACTACTTTGGCTCTAACACTTTGGAAGCATTTGAGAACACCGCGATTCATGCTCATCATGTATTTACAGCTAAGGAGGCCCGTGAGCTTTCCTTTCCTCAGGTGGAGTCAGCAATGTGGGCAAACGTAAAACACTCCATCCATTTCAAATGCCAATTTAAAATAAATATTTGATTTATAGATCAAAGAAAAAGGTGAAGTTCATCGTGATGAGGACATCTTAACAGATTTAGTTATTAAAGAACTGGAAGTTTTGCAATTCGATAAAGCCCTCGAACAGCTTAAAGTATTGTTAGAAGTTGCACCGAATTCCTATCATGGGTAAGTCAATATTATGTTTTTATTCTTATTAAAAAAAATTTATTACAATTAGATTACTACTGAAGGCGTACATTGATTACGTTGGTTATGATGAAGACGACGGGGCACTGTTGGGCCAATTGCTGAAAATTGCTACAGCTTATCCCAATGAAGTAGAAATTTGGGCCTTACTTAAAATAATATTCTCAAAAAGCAATTATCGACCGGGATATATGCACGCAGAAATGAAATATCAGCTCAACTATCCCCCAGAAACAAAGAAATGGTTCTGGGATAGAAAGGAGCTGTTCATCAATGTCCAACCGAATGAAAATCCTCTTTGTTATTCAGTTTTCGTGTTTTTAAGAATGGCAATGTTTAAGTTCGCAAGCTGGATTTTCGGTAGCTGCAACAACGATTTTGAAGAATACGATCGATATTTCATTCAGTGTACATTATATTTCCTGCAACAACAATATTCGGAATTAGAAAAATATCTCGGCGGCATTCCTTCAACTAGTAAGAATGTAAATAAGTCACAAGTACAACACATGTAACCAAACAAATTGTTTTCTATTTCTATTTTCAGGTAGTAGTGAAAAAGCTGTTCGCAGGATATAGTAAACTCAAAAAGGATTTAATATCTGGCGCAGTTATGAACTTCGAATATATCTATCATTCTCCGGATTTGAACGAATATTTTCACATTCCTTTTCTATACTGTGGCTTTGCAGATATAGCAAAGAAGAAATACAAAATTGCTCGAAATTACTTCATCACTTGCTGCAAAAACTCTGCTAGCTTCTTGTCGTGGTATGGCTTAGGAGTTTGTTGTTACAGAGTAAGAATTATCTGATCAAAAATTAGCAAAAGTGTTCACATTCTACTCTGCAGCTCGGAGATTTCAAGGAGTCTGAAATATATTTGCAGAAGGCCACAAATATATGCAGCAATATGCCGGAATTATGGTTGTACTTAACCATGATTAACCTTAAACTGGGAAACATAGACAAAGCGAAAAAGTGTTATGTGCTAATTAAACGTGTAAGTTGCGATTTTCTTTTAAAATTTTTTACCTAAGAATTTTTTTTTCGTTCCAGCAGAGTTCGATCATTGATGATCTTTATATCGAAATGCTTTCTATATATAAAGAAACAAATACCAAAGTGCCGTCACCATTTTAAAAAGATTTGAAATCCTTTTGTAATATCATGACTTTAAATTCAGTTACAAATCCTAAAAAGATTTAATTAAAAAATTATAATTACTTTTTTCGATTTATTCAAGTCAAGTAATTTGAAAATATTTGTGGTCAACTGTTCACTACATAACATTACAAAAAAAATAACATTTTGAACTTAGTTCTTTAAGTAAAAATATTTTATGTGAAATTATTTAAGAAATACCTTTTGTGATGTATAATATAAAATTAAAATAATATTGTGAGGTAGCAAATTGCGTTGAGCAATAAATACATTATACATATATAAAGCCTTTTGCCCCGAATAAAACAACTGAAAGGAAACAAGAAACATAAAATGGCTTCATAAGGTAACCATTTTCGTATTTTAAAGCTTTATCATGTTAATTCTATGCACTAAGTTCTGGTGTCATGTAGCCATACTGACATTGCAGATCTAAAAAAAAATACATTAAAAATAAACCGTAAAATGTTAAAGTAAACTCACCTTAAACTTTCTTGGGGTGCTTTAAACGCAACAAATCCCATGACGATATTAAATAAAATCGACCATGTTCGGATTGGTGTTAGTATAAAAGCCACAAATCCATGAAGCCAGCAGAAAAATGCAGCTAAAATAATCTCCATCAAAATAATAAGACCGAATGGCAAAAATGTCCATAATTCGAATCTCCTCTCCTTGCCATTGTTGATTCGTGCAAAGGTTATGTACCGCGTGTTTACAACGTTAGCGTAAATTAAAATTAGCGGAAATTGACACAAAATGAGCTGAAAGAATCCATAGACGTACGTGAGATTTCCAGGAATAAATGCGTTATTGACAAACACGCCCCAAACGAACACGACTCCTGTGTGACCATCAATGATTTCTCCAACTGACCAGGGCCCCGCAGCAATGTAGACGAAAAAGACCAGAAGAGGCACAATCATCCTATCAATCGTAGATAAGATCCACAGTTTCCGTACAAAATTTCTGAACGGTTGCCACCTAATTCTAGGTTTATTCAATTTTCCAGCAACTACTAATTCATGATGAATACGAAGAACGAAAAGTGGCACCACACATAAGCAAAGTGCAAATCCAAACATCGCTTGAAATATTTTATTTAAATCGCTCATTAGAATAAAGCGTCCCCAAAGATTAAAGCTCATGCGACTTCCATCCAACGAAAATGGATGACTTATCTGTGAAGTATTTCAAGATTAACGGGAGAACCATTTTTCGCATAAACTTACATTAGAAAAGCTATTATCTTTTGCTCGAACGTGGACATCCAAATAAAGAATACCATTCTTATAGTTGTCTGGGTTCCACGGAACAACGAACAGATTTTTGGATACTTGATCGCAAGTTCGCCAGTAATGATCATAACCCCTTACTTGAACTGCACAGTACGTAATTTTCGATGGCGAGAAAATCAAAATACGAATATGCGTGGACGTAAGCTGCAAATCTGGTTTCTCTTTGTCGGGGAGATTAAACAGGGCGTCTTTTGGATTAGTTACGAGAACTACAGGCCACTTGTTGTAACGAGTGTCCACAAATGAAAAGAGACCATGATCGAAGGCTGCGATTCGAAACCTATGGGAGATCCGTTAAAGCATTGATTGGAAAATAATTGCAGTTGTTACAGTCGATTTGTTCTCCAATCCCCTAATTCCAGTTCTAAAAATCCACTTTTCTGTAATGTATACATTCGGCTAATAAGACCGCCTTGCGTGTGCAGATGGCCGCAGAGGTAAACGTAGCTATCATTAAAGCTGCCAATGACATCTCGAATTCCACCAGTACCTGAACCAGTGGAAAGTATACAGGAAGTCGGATAATGTCCAAACCACACCGTATAATTGCCACCATTTCGCTGTGCCTCTTTATGTAAATCTATGAGGCGATTCGTTTCATTAAAGTCTAGTATTCCAAAGAAGTTAAGCTGTCTTTTAAGTCCAGGATCAGGACAAGCATCTACTGCTATGAAGGAATACGTATCAGATCCAACTTTCACCTAAGAGCAAGTTTTAGTAGGACTTTACTCAAATAATTTTAGAGCAATACTTTAGAAATCAATGTACACAAATTTAGGAACTTACTTGCTTCAAATAAGATCGGGAATGTATTTTGCCTTGAATGGAATGCGTTCTAAAGTAATTCAACGGGGAATCAATATCCGGAACATTGAAGAAATCTAAAAAAGAATATTAATTCATTTCATGATAACAAATCGATTGTTGCTCACCATGATTTCCTCTGATGTCTAGCCAAATGGTTTTCTCGGTGATATTGCTTGAGCGAAGTGTATCTGCGTATATTCGCCATTCTTCGATAAACTGTCGCGATCCCAGGATATCTGAATCCCTAGCATCTGTTATATCACCAGAGGCCACTACAACTTTTGGGTTTATAATGTCGATGTCTTCTGCCACGAATTTCTTAAATTGTTCTATTCGTTCGGGATCACTGAATGTACTTATGTGTATGTCAGATACCTAAAAGAAATTGCAATTATTGTGCAACTAAAGCTGATTCAAGTGTTATGTAAATGCTACCTGAACAAACCACATCAAATGGTCAAGTTTGTCACTTAAGCGTAAACCAGGTCTCGATGATTCGCCATTGTCGTTTACTCTGTTGAGTAGTTCTTTGTCAACACTTAAGATATTGGCAAAATTAGCGACGAATATCGAAATAACTGATATAAAAATAATCAAAAATACAGCACTTGTTGTGAACCTCATTAGAATTAGGTCAGTGTTGCTGCTTTCTCAATACATGAAAGTTTTCCACTAGATTTACATAAATGTTATAAGTTGAAATATGATTTCCTCTGTGCATTAACTCCAACTATTTACATAATCACCCTTCATGTATTTTCAGCCATTGAATGTCAACTACAATTAAAGAATTTACAGTATTTTTTTTCTTTTAGTTGATAACATACTTGTGAAGAAAAATGCACTTCAAAATCTTTCAGCTGATGGAACAGCTGATGATTTGACAATATTTACCGGCAGCTGTCAGAGAAAATTGTAGATGAATTTACGATACGTTTGCGAAACTTATTAAAAACTGGATTTAATAGCAGTTATCAGAAAACTAACTGTTCAATATCAACAATTAATTAAATACTTTAATGGTTTTAACAATTTTATTTCACATCTTTTCAATTCTTCACACCGATAATTCCAAAATTTATTAATTACATTACATTAATTACACCACAAACAAAATGTGAATGTGACGTCAGAGGGGTTTGACTTTGACATTTGTTCTTGCGGCCGATTCTGCGAAACAAAACAAAAAGTCAACTCCCTGTTTTGGATTTTCTCAAGGGTTCTGAGGGATCTGGCTTTTTAGGTTGTAGTCTGCGGTAATCGTAGGTTCAAACCAGGTTCTCATCTCAACTGTGCAATTTGCGCACGCATCTAATTACAGTTGGCAACCCTGTTTTGAATAGCTCATTCTGCTCAACGAAATTGGCGGTTTGTCTTTGGCGCGAGTGGCATCAGATTGTGTACGTTTGTGAACTCTGAACATTATTGATTCTGTTTAGCTGTGTCGTATTTACAATTACTGCATTTTATTGTTAATTTCGTGTGTATTACAGCCTATAAAAATGAAACCTGTGAAGATGTACGTTTTTAAGCGAGGTATGTTTGGAAAATCATCCATTAACCTAAACGCTCCCACATAAAATGCTTTCTTTAATTAGGTGGAAGAAAAGAAGAAGTTCACTTCGATAAAATCACCTCCAGAATACAAAAACTATGCTACGGCCTCAACATGGACTTTGTGGACCCGGTAAGTTTAGGTTAAATAGCATTCATGTGATACATTGCGAAATTCATGCGCACAAATATTAAACTGCAATTCATCTAGACAATTTCTCAATCCATTCCTCGAATTAAGTCACACAATTGATTTAAAAACGGTATAATTCTTCGAATAAGAATAAGTGATAGAATTTATTATGCTCAGGTCGCAATCACGCTGAAGGTTATAAATGGCTTGTACACCGGTGTCACAACTCAGGAGCTGGATAACTTAGCGGCAGAAACAGCCGCGACTATGACAACCCATCATGCAGACTATGCTGTTCTAGCTGCGAGGATAGCAGTTTCTAATCTTCACAAAGAAACGAAGAAAGCGTTCTCTGGTCAGTACATAATTAGTTTTTAAGGACTTTGATTTATAAATATCGAAAATTAACGCAGACGTCATCAACGATTTGTACAACATGGTCAATACGGAGACCAATCTGAAGACACCATTGATATCAGATTTCCATTACAAAGTTATAATGGAGAATGCAGATCTCCTTAACTCAGCTATAATATATGACCGGGACTTTGGTTACAATTACTTTGGGTTTAAGACTCTCGAGAAGTCGTACTTGCTGAAAATAAACGGAAAAATCGCTGAGAGGCCACAGCACATGCTGATGAGAGTCGCAGTTGGCATTCACGGCGAAGACATCGAGGCGGCAATTGAAACTTACAATCTGCTTTCGGAGAGGTATTTCACTCATGCATCACCCACGCTTTTCGCAGCTGGGACAAGACGTCCCCAATTATCTTCCTGTTTCCTACTCACTATGGTGAGTGACTCCATTGAAGGTATTTTTAAGTCAGTTGAGCAATGTGCTTTGATTTCTAAAAATGCCGGTGGCATTGGTCTAAACGTCCACTGCATAAGGGCGAAAGGCACGTCCATAGCAGGCACAAATGGCGTATCGAATGGTCTGGTGCCCATGCTGCGAGTGTTCAACAATGTGGCTAAGTACGTTGATCAGGGCGGCAATAAGCGTCCAGGGGCCTTTGCAATTTATTTGGAGCCATGGCATGCGGACATCTTTGATTTCTTAAATCTCAAGAAAAATACCGGAAGTGAGGAGTATCGGGCTCGAGATTTATTCTACGCAATGTGGATCCCTGATTTGTTTATGAAAAGAGTCGAGTCTGACGGAGACTGGGCCCTGATGTGCCCACACAAATGCCCAGGATTATTTGAGGTATGGGGAGAGGAATTCGATGAGCTGTACACACAGTACGAGAAGGAAGGACGTGCAAATAAAGTAGTAAAGGCTCGATCGGTGTGGTTCGCTATTATTGAATCACAAGTTGAAACTGGAACTCCGTACATGTTGTATAAAGATGCATGCAACAGGAAGAGCAACCAGCAGAACGTTGGCACAATCAAATGCAGCAACTTGTGCACTGAAATCCTAGAATATTCCGCTCCAGATGAAATTGCGGTGTGCAATTTGGCATCCATTGCCCTTAACATGTTCATCACAGCTGACAAAAAATATGACTTCAAGAAATTGAAGCAAGTTACAAAAACAGTTACCAAAAATTTGAACAAGATAATAGATATTAATTACTATCCATTGCCAGAGGCGAAAAAATCAAATTTCAGACACAGACCAATCGGTATTGGAGTGCAAGGATTAGCGGACACATTTATCCTGATGCGATATCCGTACGAAAGTGAGGAGGCGCAAACACTGAATCAGCAAATATTCGAAACCATATACTACGGTGCTCTTGAAGCCAGCTGTGAGCTCGCACAAGAGCACGGAGCATACGAAACATATGAGGGTTCTCCAGTCAGCAAAGGTATTCTACAGTTCGACATGTGGGACAAGGTTCCAACCGATTTGTGGGATTGGGCTGAACTCAAAAAAAAAATCACAAAACACGGAGTTCGAAATTCTTTACTAATTGCACCTATGCCCACTGCTTCGACCGCGCAGATCCTTGGAAACAACGAGTCCTTTGAGCCGTACACTTCGAATATCTATCACCGTCGTGTCTTATCTGGGGAATTTTTAGTTGTGAATCATCATTTGCTCAACGATTTGACTGAGTTGGATTTATGGGATGATGACATGAAGAACACAATTATTTCGAACAGAGGCTCTGTACAAGAGATTGAAAGTATACCAAAGCACATTCGTGATTTGTATAAAACTGTGTGGGAAATATCTGTTAAGACGCAAATGAAAATGGCAGCTGATCGCGGTGCGTTCATCGATCAAAGCCAGTCGTTCAATATTCATGTTGCCGAACCAAATTATGGGTTGCTTACTTCGATGCACTTTTACGGATGGAAATTGGGATTGAAGACAGGCATGTACTACTTGAGAACAAAACCTGCAGTTCATGCTATACAGTTCACGGTGGACAAGACTCGTCTTAATTCGTCTCTAAAGCAATCTACCCCAAATTCAAGTCCAGAAAAAGTCAGAAATAGTCATACTAAGAGTCTGCAGGATACCTTCAATGGTGATGTGACTTCAATTGAAAATTCTTACTCCGCACAACAAGAACGAGAACAAAAGATGGCGGAAATGGTGTGCTCTTTGGAAAATAAGGATGACTGCCTTATGTGCGGCTCGTAAATTTATAGTCTTAAAACCATAAATTTATTCCTTAGCTTTCTCAAATGCCAAGCATTACAATTAGCTTTAAGTACCAAAGTATTGTATTGTCATTCATAGCAAATTAGAATGGAAGATCGCATCTTGAGTTCCATTTTACCATTATCAAAATAGTTTTCACAACAATGAAATTAATTTGATTTCATTTATTTACTTGGAATACCGAATTCTATAAGATTATTTTACTCACGTGTGATTCCTACCCACAGGTGGAAGGTTTATGTGTAAAACGGTTCTGAATATATATTTGAAAATACCAGTGATTTAATTTTGTTTTAGTTTGATTATAAATATTTAATACAAAGCATAGTTCTAAATTTTAGAAACTATACAAATTAGAAAAATAAAAATAAAAGATTATAGATGATCAAAATGTTTGGTTACAATTAATAATCAAAATTTTCAGCATTAAATTTTATTTCAAGAAATTTTTTTAGACACAAATGTTACATGTGAATCAACATACCTACCACATACAGCAAATGAACAAACAGTTTCTTGATTCTGAAAAATTATAGGTAACGTGAATGGTGAATTACAATTATTTCTCCTATATCCAACGTCACATAATACGAGTTAGAAGCGCCATACTTTTTCTACGGTTCTGTGTAGTTAAACCTGAGATTCTCCTCGATTTGGATTGCTTCTATGTGCACCAGGAATTGAAAGACTGCTACTATATTGTGCAGTTTTTCTTTACAAATACCATATCTGGAAATAAATGAAATATGTCACAGAGTTTAACGTTAAAATTGTTGAACCGAACTTTGAGAGGATTATGCAAAGATCACGTCAATATTGAACTGTTAAAATTGCATACAAATTTGGATTGGCGCACGAGTTCAGAGAGTAAAAAAATACAAGCAGTATTTTCGATTTCGTTATATTGATGAGGGGATAACGAGCCCTGTTACATTTGCTTTTTTAATAAGTTTTTTTTTTTTTTTTTAATTTCAATCACTTGTCACCTAATACTTCAACACATTTTAAATTAAACGAAAAAAATTCATAAAAATTCATTCAACCGATTTGTCAAAATTTCGCAAAAACCGAAAAAAAAATACCAAATCGCGGTAAAGCCCCAAACCATCGTATTGTGGTGAATAGAAGAACTACTAAATAATTTTAGGTTATTTATTCATAAAATTAGGTTAGTTCGTTGTTTTATTCACTTTTGACTTTTGACAGTGAATTCGCCGAACTACAGCGAATTGATATTTCGCCGCGAGTTCTGTCTCTCCTGTCTCGCAGTGAGTGAGTACAATTTTCGTGTCCGCATATTTCACTTCCATTGCTCGTTATATTTATTAGCTGCGGTGTTCTTTTTGTTTGATTTTCCATTAAATCAAATACGTAAAGAGCAGAGTTCAGTTGCCAAAAATTAATTCAAAGCAAATTGTCAAAGGTACAATGGTAACTACAGTAGAAAAGGTTAATTTCATCCAGAACGTTTTGGTTGACATTTCAGTTTCGTGCGAGTGAAACTCTTTGCATGCGAGTCGAACCGCTGGACGTGTACACAGAGCAGGAAAGTGGGACATTAACTTAATTGGATTTGCAGAGAAAGGTAACCTTTTTATTTCTGATTCCATTTCCCTTCGACACTTTCACCTCAACAGTAAAAGAGATGATTTGAACAAAAAACTTCTGGAATATATGGCCGATGAACAATTGCGGGCACCGATTGTCACCTGAGTTGATTTTCTTTGTAGGTGTAATTTCTTAATGGGAAGAATAATAATGCAACTTTCTATCTATAAGTGAGTGTCAATACGTGATCTAATCTTTTTAGTTTACCTGGATGCCACTGTGGGGGCTGGATCCGTACCGATTTATAAAAAGATAATTTTAACTGTGTGAGATTTTCGACGTACAGTTGTTAGTTTCAGTTAAAATGTTTTATGTCATCTTCAAGGCCGGTCTAAAGAGGGCGAACCAATCGCACAGGGCGGCAAAACTTAAGTAACAAAATTTTTTGGAATCTACTGACAAAAACTTCGTTTTAACTACGAAGGTAGACAACTCTTATTTGTGTCTCGGCATGTGAAGTTAAAATACAGCTTAGAAAAATCATAATGTACAGAAGTCAGGAAAATTCGGAAGGAAGTAAAATATCCGTTTAAAGGCGGATTCTTAACTTCACACGGGACCAATTTTTTATCATCGTGAATATCGGAGCGGCAAGGATCGGTGGGAAATATCGCGTCATGGCGATTTAAATTTTTGTATAAATAAATAAATTTTAGAGGATGATTTTGCCGCAGTGATATGCTGTGACAGAAGAATTTTCGAAGTTAAAACTATTAAAAACATATTTAAGGGATCTGTGGCGACACGCCACACCTACACACCGACACACCAGCAAGCTGACACAAACACACACGCCACAACTCGTGCGAACGTGCTAACTCCGATAAGACCCATCGGCAAAATATTAAAGTACATTAAAACTAGTTTATGAAAAAGTAGTGTTAGAATTGATAGGATCTGTACAAATAAAACCAAATACATAGTTTTGACAAAGTTTTATTGTCCGCCTTCAAAATCATAAAGGACAATGCAACTCATTGGGCCCAAAAAAATATGTGAGCGCCCAGAGACAAAAGTTACTTCATTTTGTAGATCTAATCTCCCTAACTATTTTTTACTATGGGGGCAACAAAATCTATTCCGCGAATAAAATGTTATAGTATTCTTAAAGTATCTGTTAATACCCTTTTTCCCTACTGTGTTTTTGACCTCTGTAAGACTATTTTTACGATTACTGATAGCTAGACATGTTTCTTAGGTCCATGTTTGTCGTATTGCATTTACTCGTCGCCCTTTAACTTCAAATGCGTTTTGCTTAAAACCATGTTTTTTGGATTGGTTGCCACGAGTAAGGAAAAACTGCCCACTCGATTGCACTACATTTACGGATTTCGCCAAAGCAAGAAGGATATTTCAATTGATAGGGATTTACTCATAATATATGGAAATTTTTATTTATTTCAATTTTGGAATTAAAAGGAGATAATATTGTTAATAAATGCAAAGTTTTATATTTAAAATACTTATCAACAAATTATTTTATGTAATTTTGTAAGTGGCGTTGGAGGGAATCTGATGATCTTTCGTTAACATTAAAAAAATTTGATTGTTTCCAGATCAATCAACCTATTATTCAAATAATTTTAAGTGTAACTTGTTAGCAATTATTTTGCTATGCTAATGAAAACAAACTCGTTGCAGAAAAAGTTGCTACTTTTGAGTTCTATTATCGCTTTTCCAAATTATGGCAACCAAAACCATAGAAGATCTGGATGAAAGAATCGAAAGGATTAAGAAGCGGAATGAAGAAATCGAAAAGAAATACCGCGAAGCAGAAGAAGACAAACTCAGGGCGCTCAAGGAAAATGCAATGGTAGAAACGAAACCTCCAAAGGATGAAGACTGGCCTAAGGCTCATAAATATGATAAAGTCGATTTCACGTATGACGTCAAGCCAGAGAAGCTGGAAGATGTGAAACTAAGGAAGCCAGAGGATGTTAAACCAAAACGTGACTACAAAAAATTTGCTGATGGTGAAGGACCACCACCGGATCCAGCGTATAACTTCCTGGCCGATGCTGAAAGAGATGGAGACTTAAGTTCCAAAAATGAAAACAAAGGTGATAAAAAAGATCCCCGCCAAAATAAAAACAAAGACCCTAAACGTAATTCGAGTGGAAATAACAGTTTCCGCGGAAAGAGTGGAAAACCGAATAATCCGAAATATCAAAAACAAAATTCACAACCCGAATATGATCAGTGGAGATCGGAAAGAGAAAAAATTGATGAAGCTCGAATTAATCGTCAAAAAGTCGGCGACGGTAAGTGGAGACGTGAATGGGACAATGATAAACTGATTGGGGAAAATGAAGCTCTACTTCGACCAGAGAGGACTACGTTGGGCGATGCAATCAACGCAGTTCCAAAGAAGAGTCCTTCCCACATTAAAAATAATGTTCAACATTCTGGACAGAGCTTAAATAATCCTGATTGCTTGATTGAAAAACGTGGAAACATCACAGTTTCTGTCTCCCAAACCGGAGAAGTGAAAAGTGTAAAATGTAAGTTAATTTGTAGAAAATAGTTATTAAGTTGATAATATTTTGATTTTAGTGACTAGCGCACCCCCAATCGGCACCGGCCGCGTTGGTCCAAGACAAGTTTCGAAGCCGCAGTTTTGCGTCCAAGCTGTGGAGAAGGAATTAAACGTTCAACAAGTGCCTTTGTCCCCAAGGCTTCAGAAGAAAAATTATAAAACCTCTTACAATAATCAAACCGCGCAACATAAACCGTCTGCTCAAAATTTCTTTAATAAAACAACTGGTCAGAATAGCAATATAAATCCGAAGCCGTACATTAAAGGGACAAATCATGTTGCTGCAAATCAACGAACACCGGGAGCACTACATAATTCAACTGCGCATCCTCCAAGTCCAATAAAAAATAAGCGAAAACCACCGAACCCAAAATACGTACCTCCACAATACGGTGGGGTGCCAGAAGTTCCACTAATAGTGGATCCAGCGGTTGTGGACGGAATTGTGCCAATGGACTTGTCGCATAAGCCGGAATTTGCTCGCAAAAGTGTTCAAGAGCGATTACTTCGTGCCAAAATGGATGTCGACGTCGAAAAGGAGGAGACTGTCCAAGTCGTTGACACAACATGTGATAAATCTAACGAAAGTATTCAACCAATTGCTGCCTGCAATTGAGAAACGAGATTACCATTACTGCTTCCTACTAATGAAGCAGAATAAAATATTATGCTAACTTCATGCACCTAAAATGATATTCTGGTGGAAGAATATCGATAATTTAAAGAAATATATTAATAGGTTTTAAAGGCTGACAGGCAAAGAGTAATTGAATTTCTGCGCAGTCAGCCCAAAAGGAAAACTTAAGTCTGGCAAAGAAATTTTGAAGAAGACTCAATAATTCAATCAAATATCTTGATATTTTTTTAAATATGTTTGGGTGACTCCTTCAAATTACAGCATTCTTCTATTATGACTGTTCAGAATCAATTCAGTAATGCTATGCCTAAAATATTAAACTTTCGAAAGGTATTCCTCCACTTTTGATTTAAGGGGTCTTTCTACCTTCAGATTTTCAAAATGTTTATTGATCTTCAAAGATTAAACAACAAATTTTTGTGGATTTTTAAAGCGCCCTTTTCAGCCATAGTTTATATAATATATTGTTTTCAAACATACATAAAAAGCAGTATTTGCCATGATTCCAGCTGCTTGAACCTTTTGGAAAAAAATTCTAGGCGGACGGCAGAAGTGCACAGGCCGCAAAAAGTAAAAACAACAACAACAACAACAACTTGCGTTTGCTTTTGGAATCAAATAAAATAGGAGCACTGCAATTTCATTAGTCCAGGTAAACATCCGCTTTGTATAAAGTGAATTCTTGTGTGCATTATTTTCATTTTAGTTTTATTTTCAAATCTGCAAATTGAAAGAGGTCGAATTTTTGTGAACGGTTCAACTGCAATTTTTGCAAAACGCTTGCGGAAACTACACTAGCGGGACGGTCCCGACCCGATGAGCAAACGCATTTGGAAAGGGACCCTTACTTGGTTCTACTTCATTGAAAATAATAAGAACAAAAAACAAATAAATTACCTACGGTCGCAAAATACCAAAATGCAGCACTGACGCTGGCACGGATAAAAGGGGGAGGGAGCAATACCAAACCAGTCACGACCAATATTTTTATGTACTATTATAAAATTTTTACTAATTTAGCTGGCTGCACACATCCCGATTCTTAGTAGCAAGAATTAGGCCGGTTTCCCCTAATCAAAGCACAAATGTCAGCACAAAGTATTTTTGAAACTATTACGAAAAGTACACAGAGAAGCCATATTAAATTGATGGAAAACCAGCAACAGCAACCGACGGTAATTTCCCGGAAAAACTGGCTGACGTATTTTTTCATACAAATTTTTTCGCCTGTACATGCTTTTGTTAAATTTCCGCAATGCGAAGATGACCAATATTCGTCGCAGTTTTTGCATAAAAGAGCCGAACTACTCTTTCCAGAGTTAAACTCGCAATAATTTCTACACTCTTTAATCTAGTTTAAAGGCATAAGAATATTTAATGTATCAAGTACGCTAAAAAACGTTCAGCTAGAAATCGAATTTTCGTGACATTCTTTATGGGGCAGTACATCGGGATTTATTCGTATGTTTTTACTCGTAAATAATTATTTAATTTCGAATTTCTACTCACAAAAAGTGCCATCAGACTGAAAACCTAGATCCGCGCCTGCACTAACCACCCCGCATGTTAAGGGGCCGTTCAACAAATTCTCCTTCCTTTCCGCCGCTGCATCTATGGGAACCATTCCAAAAAACTGATTTTGAGAAAAACGCGTTTAAAGTTAAAATGCGACGAATAAACACATTATTATATAACACAGAGAGGCGCAAAAAACGCTGTGGCGTCAAAAAGGCTGTGCAACGGTGTTTCACTGAACACTGCAAAATTGTTTTTGATGATACTATCAAAATCAATAAAAAAAACTGTTGGAGCTTTTGAAAATCAGATGGTAGAAAGATCCCTTAACGCTTAACCATATAAGAAAAGTTTTAATTTATAATAATAACAACTTTTAAAAAGTGTTTGCTTTGCTAGATGTGGAAAAAGTCGTACACACGACTAAAATATATACTGTTTTTTTGTTTTTTACATAAGTTATTTATTAAATGTTACTTATTTATTTTGTGATTGGAACTAATTTATAATTATTATTGATATTTGAAATACTCTCGAAACTAATTCTATTTATGGACTTATGACTTATTTCCTTTCCTAATCAAGATTCGTCAATTTCTTTTAGTTTTTCTGATAACATTGTATTCAATTTACCACGCTAAAATATATAAAAAAAATTTTTAAAAAATCAAGTGATAATATGTTATATTAAACATATATTTTATACATAAAAAATAAAACGAATGAACTGTTGAGATATTTTGGTTTGTTTCTAACTTTATTTATGGAGAATCAATAATACTTACCTTCCGGGCATTTTTAGAGCAAATAATGCATTGTGGCTTGAGTTGGTTGCGGAAATAAATAATGGCCAAATATCCCCAAACATTACCTTGAAACTCATCTAGATCGATTGCGGTCTTAAAATGCGATTCAGCTTCCTCCCAATGTTGGCACTAACAATAAGTTATGCCATTAGTGCCCTCCAAAAGGAGTTTCGAAAAAATTTACCTTCATCTCAGCTTCACCCAGAAGTATTAGAGTTGATAGGGTTGTAAATCGACTGTAGCATTGTTTTAGATACCATTTCGCGGTTTTACATTTGCCTTTAACTAAATAATACTTTCCTGCTTTTAAAAACAAAAGGTTAGTCTGTTGATCGTACTGATCTCTTGGCATTGTCTTCATCAGTATATGCAATTGGTAAATCCCCTCAAGGCTCTCCATGTTCAAAAGGCAATGTATTCTGAGCATTATTTTACAGTAATTTTGCGAGGTTTTCTCATTTTTTATGTTACCTAATCTTTGGAGAGCCATCATATAATTTTTGCGATAATATTCCACAAGTGCCATGTGGTAGCAATACAGAAAATGATTGCAGCCGTAATCATGTACGATCCTCGATAATCCAACGGCTGCAAATTCAATACAACCCCAGGCGATTAGACTGCTGATGGAATTCACATAAATATCACTACTTTCTTTTGACTTCCAAGTAATTGTCTTTAAAGTATGGAATGGACTTGTATGAGGATCGTCTTGGCCCTCCATCATATTTTGCAAAGCAAAATTCATGTTCGCATCTTGTTCCAATTGGAAATAGATCACAAATAATGCAAACCACGCTTCAAGAAAATTCTTGCACTTTAAAGTCAAACTTTTTAAAATTCTTTCTGCTTCTTTCAAATTTCCGTTAACAAACGAAACGTAAGCTTGAAGTAAATAACAGAAATTGTAGTCTTTGTCATTTTTTAAGACGTCTGAGCAACATTCCAAGCACATCTGATGATCCCCAATCAATAAATTATGAATAGCGAATTTCACTAATTGCTCTGGATTGTTCTTTGAATCGATTATGTTCTAAAAATATTTTAAATATTTTAATAACATAATATTGTAAAATGTTCAACTGTCTTCCCACCAAGATAAACAAGTCCTCAGCCTCATCCAGAAAACCCAATTCGGCACATTCCAAGGCTGAAAAGTATCGTGTTGTGATATTTGAGAGATCTAGTTGCGGGGCGATCGCCTGGCGCACCTTGTTTATTATATAAATGTAGCTGTCGTCGAGAAGATCCTGGACAAGGAAACATTACGTCAGAGAAAGACTTAAGTAGCAACTTTTTTAACCTGCATTTCTTCCTTATTAGCTGCATTACTATAATCGAATCTTTTCAATAGCATAGTTGTTGCCACTCCAAACGCGTTCGCCTTGCTTCCAACGATGCACATTTGGTCAAGTTTAGAAATGTTCATCCTATTGTTTTTTACTTCTATCATCCGGGCAAAGTTACTAATTTCCTGCGCAAATTGGAACTCAAGTTGCTCGTCGGGGAAATAAGGCAATTTCCTTTCAATAGTAAATGTTGGAATATCGTTCAAATTTTCCATACTTTCCTCCGGCCTTGGCGTCATCAATGGAAGGGACAAACAAATTTCAACAACAATACCAGTTGTGAATCCTTCGTATTTAATAGGGCTCAAACTATACAATTTGGTTTGTTCTTTCGCTTCTTCCGGTTGCTTTTTCTTGGCTGACATAGGATTTCGCCTTTTTGTTCGCTCTTCGTTGTGTTCTGAAGGTTTTGCAAAGGGTTGAATTTCAAATACTCTTTGTTCTTGCCCTGTCTGCATTTTTGCAATATCTGGGTTAAATTCAAAAAGGGGTAGAAGATTTCTTACTCGCTTTTCCCCCACATTACTCAAGGGAACGAAATCGAAAAATGTCATCAGTGGTACTTGTTCTCCTTCGGGAAGATTGATGATTACTTCAATAGTCGCTTTTGTAGATAGCATATCCAGTAGAGTTTGGTTAGAAGCGACGCATCTAAAAATTCCATAAAACGCAACTAAATATTTGTTGTGGCCCAGCAAATCATACGGAAGGTGTTCATCGTGGTCTTCTGAAACTAAAAAAGAGTTTCGGGCGTAATCCAAATTCGTGTGCACTTCCGAACACTTTGCCGGATGATCGTAGTTACTAAGGCCACAATACACATAATTTCGAGCTAATTCCGATGACTTTATCAATCGTCCATTCTTACAAACAACAGTTTGTGGATTCTTCTTGTGGAAAGGCAGCTTAACTCCCACATTGTACGTATTTGTGCTTGCAGTCCATTTGCTTGGAAGATTGAAAATACACTCGAACGCAATGGAAAATGAGTTGTAAGTAATATTCGCGTTCTCTAGAAATGGTTTCGTTGTAGACAATCTGTACTTGAGGAATGGATTGTTCGTCCAGGTCTCATTTTCTGATCCAAATTTTCTTTCAAGTGATTGAAAGTCGACTACTTTTGAGATTGTTTTCAATACTGTCGCAACAATTTCGTGTAAATCTACAATTGCCCACGATAACTTCTTTAAGTTATTAGATTTCAATTGCTCAACTGTTCCTTCGAAATCCGGATTAACTTCAGAACATTCCACAATAAGGGGAGTTGACGAAATGTTTATAATGTCAACTTCGTCCTTTATTTTGAGGGTAAGACTCCACTTGAACTCGAGCACATCCACTGGACCACAAACACAGATGGGAATAATGTCTGACTTCAGTGGTGTTAAACGCTGATCTTTAAAATTTACCTCTAAGAAGTATTTCTCGTTTTTGTTTGGAAAATTTCCAATTTCTAACACTTCAAAAATCAAATCTACTTCGTAAATATTCAAATTCTCTTCAGGTTTCTTTGGAGAATTAATTTTAGTTTTATTGGATATATTTCTTTTCTTCTCCATAACATTTATTTTGCGTTTAATTTGCAACAAAATTCAAGAATTGCTATAAATCTTCGTCACCCACTGCGATTTGATGCCATTTATTGCAAACACTTCGCTTGACAAAGTGCCAAGAAAATTGACAAAATCAATAAATAAAAAAACTAAAACAACCTGTTTACTTAAAATATAAATATGGTTTATTCTTTCTTTTCGAACTCCTTAACGTTAATCATCTATAAAAGCTATTGCTTTCAGTTGTGTAAGTCTATATAATCAATTTGTTGAAATTTTTACAATTAATTGTGTGATATATGTATATAATAATATCTGTACAATCTGCTCTATGGATCTGCTTATGCATATCTTATAAAAATAAAAGACAGAATTCACGAGAAAAATGGGGAAGTAAAAATACTGAAATACTCTACGCATTTTACAAAAGCTTTAAATTTTTAAAAATCGCTTCAAACCAAAAGCGTTCTAACGAAAAAGAAATTGTTAAACGACACAGTTTCAACAATGATGTTTTGTTTTATTACATCATTTTGTATTAGTAGAGGTATAAAATTAATTTTTTTGTTAGATATTTTTTCTATAATATTTACAAACATGTTTGTTGTTTCTTACAATATTGATAATGCAATTATTTCAAAAGTAGCAAAGGCAGTTATTTAAAATTACTGATGACATTTAAATAAATAAAACTTTAATGAGCTTCCCATTCCATATTTGAAATTGAATAAAACCAAAATCTAAATAATACAATAATTAATAAGTTATTGTTAGCTCATTTGGAAAGTAACCAATTTACCGTTATATTTATAAATGTTTTACGTGCATCGTATTGCTATTTGTTTACATTTTTGTGGTAAATGCGTGAAGCATTGTGTTCTTAAATTTTTTGAATAAAAATATATTTTCAGTTCTTCAGTGTACTCCAAAAGTAGTATCGACTATTTTTAATGCCAATTCAAATTTAATAATATTCTGGAAACGTTTATTAACCATGTAGTGTGTCAATGGTACAAGAATTCCAGCACAAAATTTACGACTAGAGCTCCATTTCATGCAACACGGGAACGATCAAATTGATTTCAAATGTTAACTTTTTATCCACATTGTTTTTATTAATAATTGCAAACTGCGGCAATTCAAATTTTCGACATTTTCCGAAGGAATTTGTGATTTGAATGATCCGAACTTTTTACGAAGGATTCTCGTAAACGGTACACTTTAGAATTTTTTTAATTATTTTTCCCGTGATCAGCGTCCCAAAATCCTTCGGAAAATATCGCAAATTTGAATTACCGCAGTTATCGGTATCGTGAGATAATTGCATTTGGATAGAAGTATTAAAAGAGCCTTTTAAATAATAAATTCTAATCCTGAGTTGACTAATAAAATTTTACTTGCAAATAATTACAAATTTGTGGATTTATCTAAAAGTGGAACTATTAAAAAAAAACTATTTCTAATGTGTTCTAAATACGAAAACTAACGTTACTGATAAAAAATATAACTACTTTATTTCAAATTCTTTGTATTATTTGAGAAATCATTATGACTTATATACAAAAACCAGTAGTATAAAAATGAATAAAGAAACTCATTGCTTGATAATAATTTGTCAGTGTTTACTGCTAAAGATTCAGTAGTTTAGGCACCAATTAGCAACGAGCTATGAAGCATTTTCATGCACTTTTTTCAATTTTCTTAATAACGCTTGAATTGCCTATAAAAAAATTGATTGCTTTAAAATTTACTGTCAAACTAAATCCTTCACAACATAATCTAAAAAAAATGTTTTTTGTTAAAACGAGTTGATTGATGAAATAAGTTCTTAAGTCATACCTCTATACTTACATTTAACTCTAGACTAAATGAAATGTTGGGAAAATTTGAACCGAAAAAAGGCACTATAAAAATTTTTTGTTGATATTCGCCTTGAATAATCGCGACTTACTCGGATTTATCTTACACTTGAGTTGTTGGATGAGATCAAAGATTTTAAGAGCTGGACCAACTTTCATTCCCAGTAGATTGACTATTTCGTCCTTAGATAATAGCATCAATCGTTTACCATCGATTTTATTCCGACTAAAGGTGTCACAGTGTGCAGTGCAATCGTTAACACGCAAAAATTGCGAGACATCGTAAACATTCCACGTCTCCGGCAGTAGTTCTCCTGGGGGAATCGCACTTGATTCGGGTGATCGATTCAGATCATTCAACCGGGGAATGTACTTGCTATTCGTAACTGCTGAGTTCTGCTGATAAACAAAGAATTTTAAATCAAATACTAAAGCCATGATGGATTCTCGATTTACATTTATGTAGCTGGTTGCTTTGCGTTCAATCGGCGGCACAGGAGATGTAGAATTTACTTTCGGTACAATGATTTGAGTGCTGGTGTTCGCGCCTGTTGGCACCTGTGCTTTACTCCTTTCCCCAGGCTCTGGAGTAACTGGCAACGGGGTTGATTGATCTGATCTGCTCATATCATCTTCAAATTCATCGTCATCATCTTCATCTTCCTGTGGCTCACTTTTCACCTCCACCTTAAGCACACGATTGATGTTGCTAATTGATTTTTCTAAGCCGTCACTAGGTTCTTTCTTAATATTAAGCGGTGGCCTTCCAAGTGGCTTAGCTAAAATGAAAAACATTTTAATCGTCCTACAATTAATAACTGTATCAAAAACTTACAATTGGGGTCCCTAAGTTTTTTCTTCCTCTTCTTTCGAGCAGGTTTTAGGGCCGCTTTAGGTATGACCGGCTGCTTGCCAACAACTACTGGAGGACCTTCTAATTTGTGTCCAACAAGCACACACCAACCCACTGGATAAATGTCTGGCGACTCACAATCCAGCCACTGATCATATTCATCGGTCCACCCATCAAATCGTATTTTGAGTAGTCTTCCAACAATGCGAGCAATTGTTGCAACGCACACTAATCTAGGATCCATCAAATCAGCGCATTCCAGCTTCATTCCGACCTAAATAAAGTCAGATAATAAAAACAAATACTAATGTCAGAAATGTGTAGAATACCTCAAATCCATGATTAGGCACAACGCGATGGAACAAATGCTCACCCGCTGCTATGCTATTATTTTCAGTTAAATACTTATCCCAGCGGAAAGTCTTAGCATCGCAACCATTTGGTGGGGTCAAGGATATATCATTGGCTGCACAAAAGCCAACCGGAAATATGCATGGCGACTTTTCATGATAGCAAAACCTAAATGAACTGTTTTAGTTAATGTAAATGCAATGAATTCGTATTCAGTAAATACCAGTCCGCTCCGCTTGCATCCGGATCATAGGAATCGATTCGGATCATCATGTAGCCGAACTTTAATACATCCATTACAGTCGCCGAACATATTGAAGACAAATTCAGTGGATCAATGGCTTCTAGTTTCATTCCCCTTAAAAATCCATTTGTTTTACCCTCTAAGTAGTATTCCTCAAAAGTAAAATTCATCTTAAAAAGTTCTATGGTTGCATCATCCTCGTGAACTTCAATCATTTGTTCACAACCAGCTGAAACATTAGCAAATTATTATTTACTCAAGCAATACTTGATATTATTAATAATATTTAAAACTGACCTAACATTCTATCGAGGTAGTATTGTGGTGCTGATAAGCTATGTTTAACAGTTGTTGCCCAGCCGACTGGATGTATGAGTGATGAATCCTCGTGGCACCAAAAGCCGTCCTCTTGTGAGTCAAAGTACTTGACAAATAATCGTTTACCAACAATTTTGTGCACTGTTGCGACCTTCACTTGGGATATTCTATTTTTGTCCACAATTTCTAAATTCAACCCACAACGAAATCGTGATTTAAAACTGTCACTAATTTTGTTATAAAAATTCGATGGCAATGTTCGGGCTCCTGAAAGTCTTTCAACTAGAAAATCCTTCCAATCCGTGTACTTATTTTCAATTGTTCGCGGCGGTATCAAGGGCTTTCCTCTTGTCGCACACCATCCAACTGGATGGACCTCGGATGAGCATAAGTTTACCCAGAAATCATGAGAACCATTATCGAAACCTGCAAAAAGCAAATATACTTTTACTGATGAGCTCCCATTAATTAAGGATTACCCACCTTCATACCGCATTAGAGCTTTGTACCCGCAAATACTGAGGACTGTGGCCACCCAAAATGAATGGGGAGTTTGACCTGGTGCCACATTCGTTTGATTGTCGCAATCGGTGTTCTCGACTTCAACTTTCATGTCCACACCAATGTTGTCCCACATATCAACGCCTGGTGCGTGGTTGAAGCAAGTTACAGGGGCG
Source organism: Leptogaster cylindrica (assembly GCA_963082835.1). NCBI lineage: Eukaryota > Metazoa > Arthropoda > Insecta > Diptera > Asilidae > Leptogaster > Leptogaster cylindrica. Next base: position 18,392,227 of record OY720105.1, on the reverse strand, counting down.
GCGTAAAAGCCTGATTTTGATAATTGAGGTGTCCAATCATAGGAATGCAAAGGATCAGTAATCCTGCGACGCACACTTAGAATCTTATCATCTTGGGGACAGGGTGATGGAAGACGATCAGATTTAATTATCTGTGGCACTTCTTCTTGTGGTACAAGATCACGATAAAGCATTAACTTCTGTGGACTATTATCATTTGTTCCGTTCTCTCCATTTAGTTGAGAATCGTTCGACATTTTGAATCGGTAATTTGAATTCCGAATGTGAGACACACGAAATTCTAATTCAAAACCAGTACGACTTTGATCGCTTGAGCTACTGTTACTATTGTGATTTTGTACAGGTGCTAACGATGAACCCGTCGTTTTGTTCTCATTAGAAAGTAGATTATAAAGTTCCCCACGGGAACATGCCATACTACAAAACCGGCGCGATTTTGTATAAAAGGTATGTTTCACGCCAATGGCACCGCATCTTTCACAGACAGCTGCAATGGAAAACGTTTATAGTTGCTACAATACAACGAAAATCCCCTAAACTAGTACTTAAATAACAAGCAACGACATTATAAATACATATGGATAGACTGTTGAGTGTAACTTCTTATTGCCAAAGGTGGAGTGAATTCTGTTGTAGACTGTTTAAGTGAGTGATTGTGATTCAATAGCCTGACTTAATTACCTTAACAATACTTAAATGACCACAGTTTAAATCAACACACACAATTTGTAGGAACAATACATTGACAACTTTAGTAATATTAAATAGAAATAGGGAAAACCCCGAGATAGATCTTTTAAGCAATTTTTTGAGTGTAGTATCAATTCAAATTCAAACTGCAGAGCATTTTTTCAATTGAAGAAATTTTTTGTACATAGTGAAAGTAATTTGCGATTACATTTTCGAAAAATTACCGTTAACCTTTTTTCAAAACGCTTCTCTGATTGCAAAGATTTCTATTTGAATTGTGTTCCGATGATTTATTTAATTTAAAAAGAAAACAGGTCAGCATATCAAATAAATAAATGTTTACTAAAAAAATGATGTAGAAAAATGTGTGGAGAGGGAAATTTCCCTGAAAGTTTTGTACAACAAATCGGCGAAAAAGCGCTTAAACATCTCAAAAGCAATATACACTTATTTTGCAAATTGAATAGTCCTTCAGTCATGCTCACAAGAAACATTAGAACATTTGCAGATTTTACTATCGATTTTTATATTTAACACTTATTGCTATTACAAAAAAACAAAAAATAAAAAACAAGAACCTACCCATGCCATCTCTTTCAATTGGTATTACGGATGGATCAATGTTTCCTTTGTATGCTATTGGTGTTTTTAGGACAAGACCTGGTCTATTTACAGGTTCGATCTTTTGTTTCTTTTTCTGATTCTGTGGCTTGTGAACAGCAACATTATCTTCAGCAATTTGGTTATCCTCATATGAATTGCTATCGGTGTTCATCATACCAAAGTCATCAATATTTATAAGTTCCTTGTTATCACCAGAAAGGATATGGGATGATGCATCGTAACAACTTCCATCATCCATATTATCATATTGATTTACAAATTGACTATTATCATCACCATCAACACCTTCCATATTTTCAACGTCGACTGCATAATTCTGAAAAGTAGAGGAATGCTGTAGAACTGGATGTAATGCCCCGACTTGAGTAATTCCGTAGAGATCACTGCCAGGTGCCGTCGATATAAGTGTTGTCGGTGCAGATGCATGTGTGCCCATCGTTGTTGCCTGACCACTATACTCCCCCCCAACAATACTTAACATTGGATTCATATCCTGAATCGTTTACAACAATTGCAAAGTGTTTTTGTTTTTCATTTATTCAAATTTTGCATTTTCAGTTTCAAAATCAAAAATAAAAACAAAATTTTTGCGTGTTTTACATATTGTTTTTAAATATATTTTTTCATGGGGAGGAACACGTGGGACAAAAATAAAAATAAGAAAATAAAATTATTTAATAATTTGTTAAATTGCTCCTATAATTCACGCAACACACAAAAAAAACAGTGAAGAGAAATAGTTTCACTACAAGAGAAATTTGAACGCAGTGATTGTTCTTTTTATATAAGGAGAAATTTTAATACATATTGCATGCTACCAAGAAGATTTGAAGACAAATAATAGAAGATAGGTCTACTGTTATCTAATTGCAAATAAAGACAAAATTTACAAAAAGCCAAAAATTATAACAGAGCTTACCATTGAAGTCGGTTGTTGGGATATATCATCCATTACTGATAATCCAACCGATGCCTGATAGAACGATGCTGGATCGTCGAGAGTTATTCTCTCAGGATTATACTGACTCATCCACATCATTCTCATCTCAGCAGGGTTCATAATTTAAACGATATCCCGCTCTGTGCTTTAAAATCCTGAAAGTGAAGAATCTTAATACATGAAAAAAATAGTTGCTACTAATTAAAAACAAGTCTTGGCAAAAATTAAATAAATTATTATATTAAATTAAATTCAGAACGGCATATTAAAAAAACATGTTGATCTCAACAAAATATTCTGAGTAAATTTATTGTTAAATTGATTTTGTTTTATAAATATCAGTGGTATATATACTCGTATAAATTAAGTTAAGACCACTCAAAATTGACGATGAGTCCAAAGAGATAACAAATAAACAAATTGCGCTCCTTGATGATGATAATAAAAAGTAATCAAAATAAAAACAGACGCTTGAGATTTTGCTTGATATTTACAAGTGAAATCAAATCTGACTGTATATAAAAGCAACGCTTCCCATATAAAGGAATGAAATTCAAAATTAGTTTTAATGATCTTCTCAAATCCCAACATTTTTAATTACATCCCACCGAAATGGGACAAGGTTAAAAAAAAATCCAAATTTGACAGCATCCTGGATGACATGAAAGAAATAATACTTTTCATCCTTACACATATTACAAAACAATTCTACTTGAAATATGAGCCACAATCGGTAATTAGTCTGTTATTATACAACATGCAATGCAATTATTTCTGTCTCACTGGACGCGGAGTAAGTTTCGGACAAAGTAATAGACATTGAATTCGCAACACGTTTGCACTGTGGGAGAAAAATCAATAAAGCCCCGGCATCTATTCACCTGTTCCAACAACATCGAACATCAAGTACGCCGACTGAGTACTTTCAATTGCGCCTTTTTCAATATTCGTACTCTGCAATACTTTTGCAGATCGCGTAGTTTGCTTTAGAAATTTAATACCATCCAATATTCGTTTTGCAAACTAACCAAACTATAGAACATGAGCACAACAACAACAAACTTCACTTGTGTCACTTCAGAACCGAATACCCCTTATTTTCTAGTTTTCTCACCCTTCGATATTACACAAAAGTCACATTGAAACAGAAAATATTTCCCATAAGAAGCAAACAGATAAGTTCCATTCAAATTTACTACAAAACAATCATTTGAAAATTCAAAACAAAATTTTCCCTTCAACCAAAAAACCTGAAAAAAACCTTCTCCAAGAAGTTTTCGCGGTGAATATGAATGATGAAGCTTCCAGAGTGATTAGGCAGACTTTCTCAGCAAAATACATATAAAAAATTGTAAAAACAATTTGTAAACTTCACAATTGATTTTTTTAAAATGCACGCAGTATGAATAAACGCTATTTTACACTTTTAAACAAATATTAAATTTTAATTAATTAGACAATTCAATTACTTGAATTAATTCTTACAATAAATAAAATGTTAAAAACGATACCAAATTTTCATATTTTATTTCTCTTATTAGTAAAAACTAAAAATGCATTGCAGAAAAACCGAATTCCGAAATTATATAAAGCTATTAAGAAAGAGCCATCATTAATAATTGGCATGTGACATGATCATTACTAATATAGCACTTTGGTCATGTTCCCATTTTCAAATTTAATAAAAATGGAAGCTTGAAAGTAAAATGCTTCTTCTTTTATGAGAATTCTTCTTAATTAAATTTTTGTAAATTCTTTTATAAATAGCAAACTTAGATCAATGATTAAAAATAAATAGCAGTTTAATAAAATATTGAACAAATATGTGTATTTTATTTATTTTTAAAATAATGTAATTGTGTATAAATTTCTAAAAATGTAATAGCTTACGCACTAATAGTGGTAGCACTTATCCTTCTGCCGCTTTCGCCACAAGTCTAATTTTAGGTTATGTCATATCAAAACCTTCACCACAGTGGTGAATTGAATGGTGAATTGAACTAATTTGGATATTCGAAAAATTCGTTGAAAGGACGTTCCACAAATCGTTTAATTAATAAAAAAAACTAACCTTTGCTTCTGACAAATGTGCTCATGCTACTATTCAAATAAAATAATAAACATATTCGGTTTGTTACTTTTTATTATATTATGTATATTGTAATAAATTCCCTTTAATATACAGCAACTTAAAAAGAAAGACCAAGTATATTATTTTCATCAGTAGAAATTTGAGTAAAATTTATATAAAATTGCCTTTTTCATCAAGCGGTTTAAAATTAAAAAACAAAAACTTAAGCATTGGCTACATAGGAACTAAACATAACCAACCGAGGACGATTTTCTTGGTGTCTCTTAATAATAAACTTAACACTAGGACTAAACAAAATTTTTATGTCTTATAAACTTTTAGTAGGTTGTAGTTTTCTAAAAAAAAAAAAAAAAGAACAACAAACAAATGCTTGGCATAAAACACAAAACTTATGAATTTATTCTTATTTGAATGTACCTTACATCTCCGTAATTTCTTATTGTTATAATATAATCGCATTCAATTTATAATTATTTAATATATTTTATTTTGGATTCTATCTAATTACTGTCTTATTTCTTAGTTGCGACTCACATAAATACTTCTTCTATATAAATAATGTTCTGTATGGGGTTAATGACTTTATGTACTCGTACTTACCATATTGTAGATAACTTTAAAAGATTTTTCTCAAAATAATAAAGCATTATATATACTCGATTTATAAATTATTTTATACATTAATTTTGTCTCATAAATTTCATAACGAGGAAAGCCTCGCTTACATCATGTAATAATATTTAAATATACATAACCATGCTTGTTTTTGTTCTGTTTATTCTTATAAATTTGATTTTATCTAACGATTTTACTTTCTTGTAAATAAATTCTTTTATTTTCATTAAATAATTACGTTCTCATTTGTTTTTCATATTTTTGTAACTTAGTTTTTTCTTATTAAAATTTTAACTTAGTACAATTTTAGAAATTAGTGCGTATACATTCGTTTTGATTAAATATAAACAAATTTATGATTTTTTAAAGTTTATAAAAGGTGAACATAAAATAGAGGAAACAAAAAAGTAGTTAAATTATTATATGAAGGGAAATCGCGCTTGGATTTTTTGTTAGAACCAATTTGATCAAATTTATTTGATTAACTGTAATAAACGACTATGAAATTGGTAAAACTAAATACCATTTCCATATTTCTATTGGGGGTTTTCAAATTACGATGCAAATAAATTTATTTCGTAAAAAAATGTTGTTCGACTTATTATGGAAATATAAGTAAATGCATTTTTAAGAAGGACGGGATTTAAATTTTCTGCAGAAGTTCATTATTTTAATAATCACAGGCAAAATAATAATATCACTGCCATTGCTTTCATTCTGCTTTCAAATAAAAATACATATATATAATGATAATAATAATAATAATAATAATAAAGTGACTCAATTGAAATCAATACTAAACAAAGGTTTATAATATCAAAAAATACTAATCTATAATAAAACAAATGAGTAAGAAGTAAATCCGCATTAATATTTACTGCAGTATTTCTTTAATCTCTTATTGCGATATTGTTTCAAAGAAAACATAAGCGCTTTTGTATATGTTTTTTTTTTGTGAAAACAAATCGATATTCTTATTTCAATCATTGAAAGTGCGTAGTAATTACGTTATTTAATAAAAATTAGTTTTGCGAATGCTTAAATAACTTACTCTCTCTAATTTGTTTATTAGTAAACTTTTCTACAATCTAAGAAATCTATTAATACAAAATTTTACTTAAAATTAATAATAATAGAAGTTAATTTATAATTGATTTTACAATCTTTTTGGTTTTATCATGATTTCATTTGATTTAAATTAAACGTAATTTTAAAATGCTTTTCAGATACGACTATTTATTTTTAAACAACAATTAATGTCGTGTAATGTTAAAATTTAATTATAACTTCGAAGAGAAGAAATCAGAATGACATGAAATAAGAACATTTGAAATAGTTTTCTTTTATGAGTAAACACCGTCGTTGTATATTAGAAAACTCGTCGTTTATATAATATAGAAATGCACAGTGTAATATTTTTTTAATTGACTCATCAAAAGAGATTTCCAAGAGAAACTAATTCCATTTCAAATATTGCCACATTTTATTAAAACGGTAAACAACATTCCTTAGAAGTTGAAAAAATCCTGACTTCCTTTTAAAGTGTCCAAGTTAAAGTTCAGAATACCTTCATAAAAAACAAGTGAAATTTAAGGAAATTCAAGTAACAAAAGAGCCTCAAATTTTGTCAAATATTTATTCCCATTATTTGTGACTTTCTATTTTCCTTTGATACAATAAATTTAACAGATTCAAAATATTAATTGCAAATCATATATAAACAATGCTAAACATTTTTTCTTTAGAAATGATAAATAATTTCACAGAAATTAAGGTATAATATCTTAAATAAATATATAATTTAATTACAACTAAACCATTTAAAAAATCTTGATACAAAATGAAAAAAATGACATTTTTTAGTTTAGCATAATTTAAAATTTATTTAGTAAAATTTCACTTCATAAAAACAATACAATAGTGTATTTTCTTAAGTTCATTTTAAATTATTTTGTAGGTATGTGTTTTTTTAATCTCTGTTATTTTAATTATTTTTGAAAGGTGAAAGTGTTGTTTTAAAACATGTTTTAATTTTACAAAAACACCGAACACTGATTAGTTAACGAATTTGATCTAGGTATTTTAAAAATAAATGTATAATCTTAGATAATTGTAAAAGAAAATGCAATGCTTTAAAAAAAAACTACACAATTGCACTTTTCAAAAATAGTTTTCTATAATATTTATCGATTTCAGGCAAAAGAAAAAGAAAGTCGTTAAAAATAAATGCTTGACTTTTATAATTAATTTATATTTGTCTTCCATACCAATTAGTGAAAAAAATAAAATTAATAAACACTTATGCAACAATAATAAAAAATATGTTTGTAAAGAGATTTTATACCTGCCTGCCTTAAACACATATGCAACATTCCCGCATTCTGCTACTGGAATATTACATTATAAATACATAAATATAAATTTATGTCACAGTACATTACCCTCTACTGCAATTATAATTTATAATAATATATTGTATAACGAAACAGATGCTTTAAAGAAAAAAACGTAACCACATTCTGACGTTATAGCTAAAACTATAATTAACTAATGCGATGGTTTGGAGTTCTCATTTTTTTTCCTGTTTTTGCATTTTAATTTAAATCTACTACAAATTTATATGAATTCTCCAAAATTTCTTATATTATATAAACAATAAGATATTTCACTATTCACTCTCTATTATACATTTTTTTTTTTCAATAAAAAAAATTGTTTTCCCATTGTTACATGGATATAATTGAGTAATCTTCTTTTTGTAATTAAATAGTAATTGAAAATTTAAAGTTTTTTATTAACATTATGGAATATATATTCATAATTCTCTCGTATAATTGTCCGTAAGCAAAAAAATTATGTAACTATTGTAAAATCATTGCTGTTAACCCATTAACAAGTATGTTTGCAATTAATTATGGTTTTCACAATTCACATTAACACTCTACAAAACAAAAATAGAAAAAAATGGGTGTCTCGATGCTTAATATTTAACATTGGTCGTTATTGGGTTAACATCAGGGTGTGAGGACGAAATTAAAAAATCGCAAAGATGTTTCTTTAACGGAACGATACTCGCGTTTCGGAAAAATAAAGTTCAATTTGAAGGGATGCAAATTGCATAATGCATACCAATTAATTCCACTTGATTATTTTTGATTCATTTTTTACTTCTTATCTAAATTTTGAGTTCAACTTGGATTCAATTGTTTGGACAGCAAATTTGTTAGTTGTGTATTAACATTGCAAATATGCCGTCTATTCTTCACTGCTGGTAAAATATCGAGACATACAAATATGGTTTTATACATTGTGCATTAACTGCCGACGACGCACGTATAAATACGTGTTACAACATATTCTAATCTGAATATCTGAAAGTACAAACATTGCATCATCATATGTAATTATATCAAAACCGCCTACTAAACCAAATAGCCCGGACCTTAATGTGTTTGGTTTAAATAAACTTAATGGTTTTTTTCCATGAATACAATTCTTTGCAACAAATAAAAACTGTTATTATAAAAATGCAACACATTTTTGTTCCCATTTCTATTTTTTTCATTTCATTTAGGGACGAAAACGTAATCCAAGAAGAAATTGTTTGGTTCTTACTCTGATGTTAAACCAAAAGGGTAGCGAAAAACACTCGAACATTAAGTTTCCACGAACAGTTGAAAAATCAAGTGATGCTTATCTATGAATGAAAAGCTTTTAAGTTTTAGTAAGACAAGCACAATTGGGATTGTTATTTAAAACGACGATACTCTAACAATTCTACACAATTTTACGCAAATGTTTACCAAAAAACCGAATACATATTCAATCAAATTACATAATCTTCAAAGCAGGACATACTTCTTAGTTCTTACTTCATGTCGCTCAATTCCTAATTATTTATTTTATACACAGCAAACAAATAAATTTATAAAATTCCGCTAATTTTCTTTACTTTTTTGGGAAAGAAAATCCTATTATTCTAGTGACTCTTCCCCCAATCATTGAATTAAGTTTTATTTCCTGTGGAATGATTTTGTTTTTTCAAATTTGCGTTTTACGTTCACTTTAAACTAAGAAATTTTGCTAGTTTAAATGTATTCATTGGCCTAATTTTTGATAATTCTTAATGATTAATTTCGAAACACTCAATTGGGAGAGATTTTCGAAACTCAATGTGCAAATAAAATAAAAATCACAAATTTGGTTTCATGTGTTCCTTAAATTTTAATAATTTCCAATTCCATGTTACACATATTTTGACTAAAATGTTGGGGAAATAAGTTTAGTTTTATTTTTGTTGATTGGTTTTATACAAAGTTAAGTATATTAAGAACGAAAAACGAAATATAACGCATCGTTAAGTTTTTGATTATATCTAGTAATATCATTTTAGAAAATTGATTTTATATTGCTGTTTTTATAGTAAGCTTAGCTTCAAGATTTTCGATTCATGATATTTGTACTTCAATGCAAGAATTTTAGTTCTTTAGTCCTTTTCTGTTTTATATTCCTCCAGTGGGAAAAGTTTAAAAGAAATGTTTTGGAGTTGGTTTTTTTGTTTTATCTGCAATCTGTATCAATTATTATATATTTACAGAAGCTTGATTAGTTTTTTTCAGATTCCCGTCTGGCTAGATTGAGTCAGAATAAGACTTTGGAGCAAGTAGTTTCAATAGTTGCTTGAAAGAATATTGACAATCGAAATATTGAGAACGGTTTACAATTTTTCTTCAATCTGATATTTCGAAAATCATTTATGTTATGTTTGATCATTTCAACAATAATATAAACAACACGATACAAAGATTGGGTTTATAATGTGATTATGATTTGTTGTTGCTTATAATTTCAAATTTACCGAAAAAACATATTGTTGTTATATACATACATATAATTTTTTGTTCTTAAAAATTTTGCAGATTTAATTAAATCATTTTTGATTAATAGTTTTCAATTATAAAAAATCAATGTGGGTTTAACAATTTTTCTATCAATTTTAATTGTAATTAGCGCAGATAATACAATTTCAACAGTTTTTACAATTCTGCATATTATTTCAATAATCATTTTTTGCATTCCATGATATTCTCTTTATTTCAATAATAATTTTTGTTCTCATTCACCCTTAAATACTCCAATGAAAAACTTTAAAAATCCTCAACCAATCCAATAAGATTTTTGAATACACGAGCTTCAAGACGAATTATATTTTTCAAAACGGTAAATTCTAATACAATTTAGTGTTTACTTAGTTCTCAGTGTGCACTGCAACAGGCAATCTGCTAGTGGCACAGGCACTATTGGGCTTTCGACTCCTAAGAATAGTGGAGAAAAATCGTACTTTCGAATATCTATACTTTCAATTGCTGATTTCTCTTCTGTACTTTCATTACAAGTACAATACTATGTAACTAATTTGATTCATTGTTAAAGATTATAGAATTTTGTGATGTATATTTTTTTATTCTATTGCATACCATCTTCACTATGCTTTTAAGACTTCAGGCCAAGGACTCAGTGATAAACGGGTACTTATATTATCCTGATAATCCACACGTAAAATGATAGATCGGCAATTTAAATAAATTAAATTTACCATAGATTTCATCTAAGATCGTGATAATGAAACTTTATACATCAATCACATTGGATCATCGGCGTTGAAGTCATATCTGTATGAAAACGAGAAAATGATCCGTTGTGATCCTTTGAGTTCTTTGAGTCCAAGCGAAATTTACAAAATTTGTGTGGAAAGTACGTAAAGCAGTTGGTGGATTTAATTGATCGTCACCGATATTGATCGCGGTTGAACAACTCGGATATTTCAGTTGATATTATAAAAAAACGTGTGCCAAATTATGGAAGTCCATTAAAGAACAGATTGCACTAAACTGTATAACAATTTGTAATACAAAACGTAATAACATACATCTTTATAAAAATATTTTTCAAAAAAACTCTGATAATGAAAGTTATGATTTCTAAATATCCAATAAATCAAAAAATCATGAAAATTCAAGCCCAAAAATTTATCCCATCAAATTTAAACAAAAACATGCATGTAAATTTTTATTAAAAAGGGTATGTGTAGGTACTATATTTTGAAAATATGAAATTAAACGGGTGAGATTAATAGGGAAAAGATTCCAGATGTTCAAACTTTTGGGAAACTGGAAAAAACTTTAGTTTCTAAACTAAATTTTGATGGCGAAAGTTACTATTACAAAGTTGCTCCTGATAACCTCAAGTATTATATCCGCCCATGTATTCGATTTTTTCTTATTAATAAGACTTGTATACAATTCAAAGTTGGTGGAACTAATTACAAAAACATGCAGTCTTTCCCTTATGAATCTCACCCGTTGTTCAATTACAAACGTGAACGGAAGCTGATTCTTAGCAAAATCGCAACAATTTGTTTCCCGGCAATTTTAGGACAACAGACAAAGAAAGAGATAAATTCACTGAAGGTAATTTTTAAAAAAGTATAATTCGAGAACTGTAAATTACAAAAAATGAAAAATATTCAGTGGTAAAAGCGAGCAAAGCAATTAGTGATCTGTCGTATTTAAGGGTAGTGTACAATAAGTAGATGTTTATAAACAATATTCTTTCAATCAATTGAACTTAAACTAAACTGTCGGTTCACTTTTATCTTAAACATATCTTTTTTGTAAATTTTCTCTTATAACTTCTTCGGCTGTTTCTGTTGATGCGGCTGTTGGTGAAGTTGGTGGCTACTTTTGATGTTTGCTTTCGACCTGTGTTTGCTTGATGATGATAGTTGTGCTATTGAAGAGGAAATGCTCTTATTAGTGGTATTTGCACTAATACTAGAATTATTGGAGATAGACGTTTTCACTTTATTCAATCAGGAGATTTGTTTTGCAACAATCACGCCAGGTCGACATTGTTTCAGAGACACCGGTGCCATTGCGACTTGTGTTGTTGATGTTGGGCCTGTTGCCACTGATGTCAGGATTGTTTTGTGGGTTGCTGTTGTGGATGGGGGCGTTAGTATTGCAGTCTTTACAGTACTGGTACTGCCGCCATTGGTGGTATTAGAATTGCTAGTACTATTACTACTTGTACCCTTAATGCTACTGCTACTGCTAGAATTATTGCTACTATTACAACTACTGCTTGCCACGACTGGTATGGTCGCTGATGTTGCCACCTTTGCCGTACCTAATATTGTTACTGTGTGTGGGTGTGCATTATTCTGTTTAAGCTGCAGAAACGGACTTAGTTCAACTGGCAATTTGCGTTGCTGTGGCTTATTTGTTAGTGCAAGGGGAGCTTCTTGCGACGACGGCTTCTGGTGTTGCGCCTTCTTGTGTTCAACCATGTCTCCAAATAGATGATCTCCTTCCAAATGCCGGATAGCTTCAACAATCGTCTCGAGATTCTGCCGTGACGTGCTTGTGAGGTACATTCTTCCGTTTCCTTGCTTTCCGTCCTTTACGGTGTTCGGTTCTGTTTTTATTTTCGTCAGTGTTGCATTTATTCTCTCCACCTCAACTTTGGGCTCAGCTTTGATTGCTGCTTCCAAAATCGGCTGAAGCCTTGATGGAACTTCAACGTACTCCGTTGTATCGTCTGCCATTATCACTTCCTCACGGACACTTTCATGCACCATTTCTTCTGTAATGGTCTCAACTTCTTCTTGCATTTCCTCAATCGACGAACAAACAACAACTTGTGTTTGGCCAACAGTTGGTAATGAATCAATTTCTACAACTTCCAATTTCAGTGGGTCATTTATAATTGATACAGATACGTCTTCTTCGCGTAAATTATCAGTGTGTTCAATGACTTCACGTTGAATATATTGATTGGGATAGCTTTGCCTCTCCAATTGTCTTATCCTTTCCTCAAGCACTGCTCGTCGTTTTCTTTCCGTGTCCAGACGCGTCTTCAATTCGTTTACTTCCTTTGTACTGCTACTGATGTAAGTACCCGTCTTAGTTCCATTAGTCAATAATGTTACTGGTTCTGGAGACATAGATCCAAGTCCTTCGTCCGATGAATCAGAAATCGTCTGTATCGTCATTACGTTGTCAGTAAGTTTTCGTTTTTTGATTGCTGCCGGACCACTGTTGTTATCAGTACCGCCACCACCTCCGCCACCGTTACCGCATCCACTAGTCATTTCATGTTGACCCACCAAACGTTTCAGCTGACTATTCTGTGATAATAAATGGGTTTTCTCCCGCTCCAAGTCGAGAATGTATTGAGCAGTTTGTTGAAGAATTGCTGCCTGAAAAACAAAAATGAAAATCATTAAACTCAGATAAGAATAATTTTGAATCAATTTTGTGTGAATTTTCAAAATGTTTGTGATATGAAAATCGCAAGTATTTTTAAGACAAACCCAAACAGTGTCTAAATTCCTGTGTCCCGGGAATATTGATTATTTCCTCTTGCATCGGCAATTTGCTGAATAATTTCCGCAAGTTACTGAATTTGACTTCCCTAACATGATTTTAACGTTTTCCTACTAACTTCCGGTTGTGTACAGTGCCTAAGCACTGTAAGCAAGTTGCACATCCCCGATGCCAATCGATGATTCGATCTCTTTCTACATACTTTTGATATCTGTGATTGCTAGACGGTCGAACTGTGCAATAACCCTTTCGCAACGGATCTTTCCGCCGTAACTTTCAGCTCTAATTCTGGTTGTCAACTCCCGGAAGCACCCCATTTCCTCCTGCATAACCAGATCGACAAGATTTTCCGATTGGAACTTTTGTCACAAAGAAATCCCAAACGTAGCTCAAATCCTCTCTGTCATCTCCTACACATGTTTTTCAAGTAAAGTAGCGGAATGGCTTTCAACAATTCTCAGCTGAATTCCTATCGAACACTTTCATCTTTAACTGTACAAAAACCCAAGCCCAACCCATTGGGCAGCAAGACGTTCACCGTGCCGTGAGTACCCGACCCGGCAAAAGCGGTGTGCCCAGAAATCAGAAAAGTGTGCGTACATAGAATTGGAGTTTGTTTGAAGGACACGAGTTCCTTCACCTGAGTCTTGAGACTGAGACTGAGGGGACATAAGTGGCGTTGGTGACAACACTCTGAATTTTATGTGGAGCTTTCGGGGGCAAGCATAAAAAGAAACAAAGCGAATGTGTGTGTTCGACTGACGTAAGCGGTGTGGGTTCCATCATCTTGTTTGGTGTTGACTGGGCGAACGAACGCGATGGCGCTGGAACGGCAAAACAGAGAAGCTGTGTATCGTAAAGTGGCGCCCTATCCCGGACATTTATAAAATGCCGCTGTGATTTGAAAAGTATTTGAAAATTTCTTTTCAGTTTAAAACACAAATCACAACAATTGGATTCAAAATTTCAAATTGTATAATAAGTTTTGAGCTTCCGTTCAGTAAAGGAAACTATTTTAACTAACACTTTCCTTTTGTTATTCTTGGCAAGGTAAACTAAAATAATGGGTAACGAATTTCTGTTCCACACCTGTTCATTAGTCATACTCACAAAAAAAACACTGTACGATTTACCAATAAAATATAAATATTACCGGTATGTTTCTGCAATTGAGGTCAATGAGTAATTATGTTTTAAAAAGTACATTTCTATTAATCCTTTTCAACCGATAGAAAGATCGCAATCGTGTTGAGCGAGGTAAATATGAAATAAATAAAATGAGAACTAATTCCTCCACAGAAATCTTGCGCACGAAGGAATTTTGATACTTTACATTTTGTCTATAAATAATCCCCGGCTGCTGCAGCGTTCCCATTCTTTGTAGTCTGCGTTTATTTCTATCGTGTACGCTTTATAAATGTTGACTCAAGGTGTATTGTTTTAAAATTGAGAACACATTCTTGTTGTTTGATGTTTTCTTAGTCATTTAAAAGCTTCATAGAGATGAAAAAATCACAAATTAAATTGATTTGGTACAAAAAAGTATCTATCTATCCCATTCAACATTCTAAATAATTTGACTTGTGTATATTCCCATTTTGATATTATTTTGAAATAAGAAAATTTGGACGTATATTTTTAGAAATACGCAATTATTTCTTTTATTTAATTGTTAAATAATTTGTCGCAAGTTTATGAAAACAAATATGGTAAAAAGAAACATTTGCATGAACAAATGATGCAATCGAAATTCGAAATAGCAGTCAAATACTATAAATCCATTCAAAACAGTTTGCGTTCAGCAATTGCTTTTTGTAGATTGCATAATAATTAGTTGTGTAAATTAACGCTTATAAAACAATTTACTTTTGAATCTGCAATAAAGACGCCTTTAAATATCCAAAAACCACATCATTTGTTCATTGCTAAAAGCCAAGCACTTATAATCGACACTTTCAATAAATTTGAATAAATGAGGGGATCGAAATATTACTGGTGCACAATGTGATTCAATTAATTAAATGAATGAAAAATTGTACTCTGTTGACCCCTTTGAAAAGTGCCCGCCCAAGATGCAACTTTCTAGCGTGCACTTGGCAGTTCCTCCCCGTTGCACGGAGGATCCCAAATGCGCTGTCCTTCATTCATTACATTGCAATAGGCGAGCACTGCACATGTGCAGACCGATGCAGCTCTGCAACGTAGGAATGGCGATCGATAAACGCCGTATCTCGCAACTGCTGTTCCCATTTTTCTGCACGCATCATAGATTTTGTACACATTCCTTCAGATGCTGCTAATACATTCGCGGATCGAGCCATTGCAAGGGCGGGCATCCGCGGACATTGAGCATCCCAACTGGCAGATATTACGCCTTCTAATCGCATATTTTATGCACCAAAGTATGAGCCTCATTTGCATCAAAGTCAAGTATTTCACGAGTGCCAGCGACAGCAGCAGAAAGTGCATCCCCATCCCGTAGATGTGCTACTGCTTCTGCTTCTGCCTCCAACGAGCCCAACCTGAAATCCAGTCATTCTCAACTGAAATTCCATTGGAGCCAGTGAACAACAGCATAGTTACTAGGAGCAGGCATAGTTAGCGCTGCTATCGCATAGTGAAGCGACTTTTACGGTACAAATTGCGAGTAACGATGCATTTCAAGGTCGTTCATTCACTTCAAAAAAACTTATAAATAAAATATTTTTAACCTCCTCTATTCGTATTAGTTCACCACTTGCTCGTTTATCAATTAGAGTTATCTGCGAGCGAATCATACTTTTTCTCCTGTTGTGTCTTTCCAATGTGCCGCGCCCAATCTATTGGCGGCGCAGGTCATTATTGCCGCACCAACGTCATGGAGCCGGGAGCTTCTCCAGCTGATCCACCACCTCCAGCACTTCCACCCCCGATCGTTCATTTTTTAAAAGACCGAACATCAATACCAAATTCCTGTTGCGGAGAAGCCAATTTTAATTCATTTTCTCTTATTGCGCAATTCTAAGCCCAGAATACTTTTACTGCGTACAAAAATTACCAATTATTATATAATTGCAATGTGTTTACTACAGAAGATTATTATGTTTTCAACATGTTGAAAGTCATAATTCGCTCTTTGATTGAGTTCATGAGTAAAACATGCAAATTAGGACAAGTGCATCGAAGTTAATGGCGACAAAAGTCAAACGCAAAATGAGTTCCACGGCAGAACTTAATTTGTAAGATTTTACGCAGCGTTGTTACACGAGCACACTGAATGCCATTAATGAAGCCATATTCAACTTCAACCGAAAAGAAAAACTCTGAGCGATAGTGATTATGAATTTAGTTTTTCTTTTAAAAAGTAACAAAAAAAACATCATACTCTTGGGCGGACATTCCCTGGGCCTTGACCAAACTTCACAGAGCACGAGCACGAAAAAATCAACAAAACATAATTAATGTTTTGATCAAATGTAAATAAATCTTACTACCTTTGCCAGTCGCAGCCGTGGAGTATTAAGTTGTGTGGAGCGTAACGAGTTTTATAATGAATTCAGAGCTTTACCTTCCGAAATATTTCCTCGCGGTTCAAAATTCCGATGCAGTGATTTTAACGATTTTATGAATGTTTTCAACTGTGTTCCTTGCCGCATCATTTTACAACTTTACCTGACTTAGTAACAAAACACTTTTATGATTGAATATGAAACAATGGTAATTTCCGATTAGGTATTTCCAAAATATTTTCCGTTTTTTGTTATTAACTTTCTCAAAACACTGTATATTCATATTTTTTTCGACCATAAAAAATTTCTGAACATTAGTACATTAATTACTTTAAATCTTATTTTATTAGAAGTATGGTTTTTATTTTAAAATAGTTTTTTTAATATAGTAGTTTATTAAAAACAATTTTTGTATGAGAAGAAAATATTTTCCATAAATATTAAAAACAAAAACAAGTTGTGATTAGGATGCTTTCATTGGTTACCAATTACAGATTTCGTATTGTGCAAAATAATGACTTTCAATTTCAAATTTCCTCATCTTTTAACGTGTATGAAATTGTACTTATTATATACTAATATTAATATACTAATTTATGATAAAACCGGAGTAAGAAGATAGAAAAAACCCCACATTTATAAGCAATGTTGAAAATACTCTATCGTGTGACTCGGCAATATGCAATTTGACAATGTAGATGTGCCAAAAATTTCGGAATATTTCCGGCAAATCAAAGGAATTTGAAGGGTGCGAAGGTATTTGTCAGAAGAAATTAATGAATTGCTTACACAACAATTGAATAAAGATTAACAATTGAATATTGTAATAAGTTTTCAATAATTGTGAACTGATCGTTTTTATAAAACAGCCCACTGTAAATTTTTCTTTCAATCTTTGACCGTTACAATGAAAAGCAAAAATAAACGAAGTAACAATTTTATTCTCATGTTCTTTAGAAAATCCTAAATCCTTCTTCTCATAAATTGACAATATTTTTTGAGTGTATTACTTCTAAAATTTAAATATTTTTTTCATTTTGCATTGCATGTTTAAAAAATTGTTTTCACAAAAGAAAAACCTTATTGATATGGCGATCCATTAGGAAATTTTCATTAATCTGGCAATGCTCAATACCTCACTCCTATACTCACCATCAGAAGCCTGCATAGAAATACACACGCTTAACACTGCCAAGAGCGAAGCCGACACGTTGTCGTTTTGTGGTGACTGTACTTTTTTGAGCTACTGCCATTGCCGCCGCGTCAAGTTACGTCTCATAAGTGTTTTTCCATTTTTCTTTCTTTTTCTTATTTTTCTTCTCCCCCGGCACCGAATCCAGCTGAGCGAACGTGAATCAAACATAAAAGCAATAGAAATGAGACGCATATTGCCGGTCGGCATCGGTGCGCTTGTGTTAGTCCCGGTTGGCATTTAACCCGCCATTTCCCGTCCCTCCCTGAATTTGTTTCTTTCTAGTACGAATTCAGGCAGTAGATTTGAGAAGTAATAGATCAATTTCTCCCGTCCCTGAATTTGTTTCTTTCTAGTACGAAGACTGTAGTTCTTCGAGAAGTAATAGTTCTGTTACCATATACGTAGTAGCCATAATACACACAAGCACATGATGAATATGTGTAACCAAGTGCGGCGAACGCGATTCTCGACGACGATTCTTTGCAGCCGGCTGTGCTTAATGCACGGCAATTTTTACAACGCGTTGTACTGAGTGTGTGTGTGTGGGGGGGGGGGGGGGGGGGGGGGGTCTTACTGGGCTTATTTTTGTTTTTTTGGTTCGTTATCTATGCCAATTACCTATGTATACTCACGCAGGTAGACAGCCAGAAGGTACTCAAGTGTAGAAAATTCAGAGATCGTTCACATGACTTTTTGTCGGAGGGCACTGCTACAAAAATGAATACAGCTCTTCCTTCCTGAGCAGGTGGATGTTGCGTTGCGCAACGAAATTAATGGCTTTGAGTTGCTCCGCAGACGAGATTGCTCTTCATGTACTTTTTTGGTTGTCGTATATAAAAAACAAAGGAGTGGGATAATTACGCAGCGAATGTAAACAGCTCGTCGGGCTGCTTGTAAACATTCGTTTGACATCGTTTCTCCGAAATCCACTTTCACCACTGCAGGAAAATTTTGCAAGGAATATTATGATATCTTTTTGTTCATAAATGTTTATTTTAGTTTTATTGAAATTAGATGATTTTTTCGTTTGAAATATACGAACGTATCAAAAAAACACATAAGTTGAAATACATATTTTGAACGAAGATTCGACGAATCAAGGAAAGATAAATTGCTTACAATAGCACAAAACAAAAAAATATGGAAGTTAATTTTTTAAATATCAAATTTTAAAGAATTAATCCATAACGTGAAAGAATTCTGCTTCATTGATATCTGACTTAAACGACACTGCATAATTCAAAGTAAAGTTGTACACACAACGGCCGAATTGCACGCGCTTAGTGGTAAATTGCAATTCGTGTCCTATCAATGCCGTCCTCTTTTACTGGGAAATGAACGGAATGTTCGCTGCTTAGAAACTTGCACAGCCGCATTCCTATCTCATAGCATAATAAATTATACCTCTAAGAATATCGTTGCTGCAGCTTTCTTTCATGCTGCTCCTAGATTGGGGCCGGTTCGTGTGCGCTATCTGTCCACGTCCCCGCATATTTTATGCTGCACTCCCGAGCGTCGTTGCATGCCGAAGTGCAGTTCCTTCTCGTTCCTTGCTTTGTGTTTGATACCTATTTTCGCTAGATTGCAACATCTACCCACTTTTGGCGAGGCTATTAATATCCCAACAGTGCTTTAATTTGAGAGCCTCTTGATCCCCAATTGATAGAGTTTCGTACACGTAATCCCCGGCTCGGGAGCTTGAGCCTGAATGCGCCTTCTCGCTTGACGTTGGCTCGATGGTCATCGGATCGCCGTTCCTCCTATGCTGGAATCCAGATTCTATGGAATCTACAAAAAGTCAGTAAAAAAAGGTCGCACATGCAGCGGCTATTTTTAGCCCCATTACAGAATGTGAAGCGCCATGAAGATGCGATTGCGAGCGAGTCGACGAACGCGATAGGCGACCGGCCCCGCTGATAGTGGCGATATTTAGAAATTACGTGCAGTGCCGCCCGGATTAGGTCTTCGCGTCCAGATAAGATAATTGTAATTCCTGGGGCTGGCTATCGACGCCGCTGATTCCAGTTTCTAGTCGTTTCTCCGGTATTTGGGTGTGGAAATGAGTTTATTTTCGCAACAACGAACCGATTACGAGCAACTTAAGGTCAGCGAAATTATCAAATTAGAAGCATATGGTTGCGGATGTTCCAGAATCTGTAATTATGTGTTACTTAGACTGAAGCAGATAGGGTTAACGTTGAAGTAATCAGCAGGGGTCATGTGCGTTCTGGAAGATCGCTGGAACTGAAACCGAATGATCTACCGACAGTAAAAATTGAACTACTGATTACATAACTGACATATTTTACATGCTGAAGTTACACTCGTGGAAACGATCCCGAGAAGCACTTATCATAATTCGAATGATTTGTGGTCCATTCAATTTCCGTTGTCTCATCATTGGGGATATGAATGAAACATTACTTTCAAGAAACCACAACTGCGATAATGCATTCTAAATATTACAACAACAAATTATAAAAATGCACGAATTCGTTATGTTTTTTGTACATTTAATGTTATACTTTGTGCATTTTTTCATGTACTAGAAATGGTATAGAAAAATCTCCGAAGTTGTCCTAATTTCACAAACATATTTGATAGCGAAAATGAATTTTCTACAAGCTTCTTTAAAACTCAATGTTTTTATTAAAGTATAAACTATAAAGAAACCTTAAATTTCAGCGAACAATAAAAAGAATATTAAAAAGTGTGTTTCGAAATAATACGTAGGTATTCAAAAATTCATTACAACAATATTCAAAGGATGCGAATAGAAGAACAAACTTCTTTTCAAAAACAAGAAAATGAAAAATGCAAAAGTTTTCGTTTTCTGTTCTGAACAAAGGATTTTTTTAAAAAAATTTCGCTTTAATTTGCAATCTAGAAAAACTTTGGAGTTAACTACGGAAAACAATTCAGTGCCATTCGTTCTTTGTAATTTTTTTTTTAATAATAAATTCAATACAGAATGCAATTTGGATTTGGTTTTTCATGTGTAAAGAAAAACGTCCATTGACTTCAACATAAAAATCTCCATTTATTGAAAACTATGTACAATGCAAACGTTATAAAATTTGATGATCTGAGTGAAGTGATCTTTGGAATTACAACTGTCGTCATTTTTAATTCACTGTTCGTCATCATCATTCGAATCCATTAAAATAAAGTAAAATTACTTCGGAACAAGTACAAAAAAGGAGGTGCAAACCTTAAGTTTTGTACAAAGATAATATGAATCTGTGTGTTCCTTTTTCTACAATAATTTCAGACAGCGTCAAGTAAATTCCTGGCGATTGCAAAAAGAACCAATCCCGAATGACGATTCAAAGCGAACTGCAAAAGTGGCTCGCTAATCGGACCGTAAAAGGAGACGTTTGCATTCGCTGAAATTCTTGCGCGTGAGCGGAGCTCGCAATGCAAGTTCTTAACATTGATGCGTTCGCGAAGAAAACTTGTGCAGTGAGCGAGCATAAAACGCCAATTGATGACAGTTTACCATCGTCATCACGCACAGCACAGCAATGTGGATGTGGAGCTCATGGCGCGCAGACGTTAAGTTTCTACTTTCTAGGATTTCAAAATGAGAGCCTGTTGCCGCTGGTAGGCGTCAACGCAAAAGTTGGACGAACAGTACTCGAAAGTCAAGCGTAGTGCGCCGAGGATGGCGGGAAGTGACGCGGGCTCCTGAATATCCCCAACAAACCTGATAGAAGAGAGAAGACAGTTGCCGAAGATCGTTTACCTTTGCGATATTATTCTGAATTTTCTGCAGATGTATTTTTTGCATCATTGTTTGCCCGCCAACGTGATTTTCCTTCGGTGGTGTGTTTTTTCGGTCGCCTGCACATTCCGCACAGACTGCCGCAGCACGACAAATAAATTACACCCGTCTGGACGTGTAACCGGTTACATTTGACTGCAGCCCAACGCCTCTGTGCCAAATAAGACCCGCAGCATGAAGTGCAGTTTCTGGTTGAACAGTCGCTGCCGCTGTCGGGATGTCGTTACGTGTGTGGGCAGCAGAAACGTCGGACTGCGATCCGCAGTCTTAAGTAATTCGCCAGCGCCAAGTTTGGGGGCGCACAGGAGAAATCTCTGCCAACTGTTCGTGGTCAGGTGATCCGCTCTTGGGCGGATAAGCAGTGGCACACTTGTCGATAGCATTTCGACTTTCGAGCCCCAGCTCGGCTATTTCGTTGCAGCAGTTGAGCAGTCTCACAAAACTGTGTTGACTATTTAGAACCCGGTCGCTAATGGTGCCGCAGAAATGCCAACAAATCATTGGAACCGCGCCACACCCGTGCAGCTCCCCGTCCCCCTTAACATCAACAGCCCATAACCCACAAATATCGCTACTTCTGGGATGGTGGGCCGTTTGCTGCAGTCACATGCCTCGAATTCCTACGCTACAATCGCCCCACTCGCTACTGCTTCAGCAGCTGCTGTCGCTGCCATAGTAATCGCTCTCTGCAGCACAGGAAAACCACTGCAGCCGAGTCGTGAATGAAATAACTCCGCCGGGGCGAGTGAGTCATGGGCGGGAAATGTATAATTGTGGTATGCGGCGCTTGTAATTACTTTATTTTTCTCTGGTGAGCTTTGAATTAATGCCGCGGAATTTACTATCTTTGGATGCCACGTAAATTCTAAAACGGTTCTTAATATTTTCATTAGAGAAAATAAATGCATCACTAGGGAAGCAGGAACGTGATTAGAATGGATGCCGGCAAGGTATTCATAATCATATGTTCTCAAGTTCTTTTACAAATTAACACAATTTTTTTTGTAGTTATTAGACAAAGAGATAAATAAAATCTTGTGCAATTTATTTATGTTGTATAATGCATGACAGCAAAAGTGTGAGAGAAGTGGAAAAGATTTTGTTTAAATTAATTCAAATTTGATTATTTTTTAGCTCATTTCTTTTTTATATTTTTGAAAAGAAGAGAGCGATTTCGAGTCTATGAATTTAATTTATTGTTTTACGCTTCGTCGGTTTTACGGGAATCGTAAAAATCTTTTACAACCTTATTTACGCTATTTTTATTATATAACTGAAAAATTCTCAGGATTCATGTGTGGTCACATCTCAATTAAAAGAATTAATGCATCACCAGGAGTCATAACCTCGTAGTTAGGGTGCTCATAAAAAACAAGAGTAAGAGTAAATTAATTATTTGCTCTTTATTGTTATTGACAGAAACCATTTTGATCTAACATTCTAATATCAGACTTCATGGGTTTGGTCCCATCAAAGAGGCTGAAACGTGTAAATTGGAGACGATGTCCTAAGCTGATTATGTCTATTTGCCTGTAAACCGACGTCAGAACGTGACTAATTGGTGACACTTTAGAATAAATGAGCACCTCATCGACGACAGGATGACAAGAACACGGGAGGAAAGGTGAGGCGCGATAAGAAACAACCATTAGTGATAGGAGGGGGAAGTGCAAATTTGGGAAACAAGATCTCGTGTCTCCCAACTCTCCAGTGAAGCGGAACTCCCCGCTGCTTCGGAAGCGTGGCATCCTGCTGCTGGTGTTGTTTCCAACCTGGGATATTCCTGAACGTTCACGAGATAACTAACCTACATATGGTGCTCTGATATTAGTGTGGAGGAGGGTGACGTCCTCCCACACCCGAGGAGTGTGGTGCTGGCAATTACCTATGCGGGACGCACTCATAGTCACGTGAAAAAGGAAAACCGAGTCCCACTGGCGCTCGGCGCGCAGCTGAACAAAGTATGACGTCGTGATACCTTCTGTTCCTTTTTTCGCTTCTTGCCGAGAAACGTCCATTCCCGCATATATACCACCCACCCACCCACTAGTGGCTATCGCCATGGCAACAATGAAATATCGATCCAGCATGCTTCCAGCTATAATTTTGTTCTTGTCCTTTACCGTGCAAAAAGCACAAACACTGGAAAAAGCAGAAGAATCGGCAGCTGGGGCAGCATAAAAGACGAGGACGGAATAGTATTACCAACACCGCGGGAGCAGCAACGTTTGACTGTAGTTGTGCACCATGTCCTTTCTCGTGGCTCGGGGAACGAGCGCATCGGACACAAGAACATCATGGATTCTGGATAAAATACATGAAAATGGATGGGGCTAGCAGGAATGGGGTATAATCTAAGGGGGGCGAAACTGTCGAGGGGAATTTGCTGTTAGGTGTCCAACTTGTGATGTGGCATGTTTAGATGACAAGCATCGGGTGAATAGGAAAACTTTGTGTCAACACAAAGATAAATTGGTCCTAGCTGGCAGCCCTGGGATGGGGTGCCGGTGAATTATTATATCCTGTCTAGGGTGAAGCTGCGGTTCAGTGTGCCGGTGTGCAAATCTTACCAAATCAGACCGTACCTCTGTTCCACTAAAAGAGCAAAGGTTAATTGTGAAGGACGATTGGAAAGAGGATATTAACACTTGAAGCATTAAATTAGATTCATGCATCGAAAGCTTGTTAAGAACTCGTAATTTCTTCTATGTCTCAGTTAATTAATTTTTTTCAAATTAAATTTAACAATAACTGAGTATTATGCCAATTAAAACTAGTAAAACCCTTTACATTTAACCTTGGGAAAAATTTCAATTTTTTCATATTGACCAAATTTGAATGTTTTTAACGGTTTGTCCATAAATCGGTGAACAATAATAACTACGTTTTGTAAAAAAAAGCGATTATTTTCTGTGTTATTTAATGCAATTAAATGTCATAAAGTGAGCGATTTGAAAAATTAGCAGCAATGTAAACCTGCTCAACTAACCTCGGACAACAAACTTGCTCGCAATTACTCCCCTGACCCTTGATTTGCATGGTTAGTGGCTGATCGAGCGGAGACGTTGGTGGTACCCACAATGTACCCAAATCTGTGGCTGTTGGTTATGTGATGCCACCACTTAGACTTGGCGTGCATTCTTCTGCCCCCGCGGCCCGCATTTGCAAAACAATATTTTATCACCAGATTATTGGGAAAAGTGGTTCCATCCGACCGGACCGAAGGTGTGCGGCGACTTATTCCCACCAGTGCAGTGCAGCGCCTCCGACTACCAACTTTGGGATAATCAATGAACTACAGCGACTTCAGCGCCCGCAGCGGCAGCCGCGTAGCACTTTGCTGTGCTTATTAATGGGGTCAGTTCGGCTCATTCATGATGAGGTTTTATGCTTGAATTTCTAAGAATAAACGTTATTTTTAGCTTCACCGGCTCTCCGCTCAATCAGAAGCCGAGCGGCCACCGACGGCTGTTCAAATGGGGAGGCCAACTCCGCCCTCATATGCATATTAACAATGCAATTAGCCATGGAATCTGGTTTATTTGAAAGTGTATCTGATTTCTGATGGACTTATCTGTAGAAGCGCAGATCGGCAGCACCCGCATCCCGCCCGTCCACCAGCTTCCCCAACATTCGACCAAATGCTGCACGAAATAAACTTCACATGAAACGATAGTGAAAATTTTAAAACGAGAAAATTGTCTGGGTTGAGAAACTTGAGGCGGCGCGGCGTGAAAGCTGAACGTTGTCATCCGAACGTCTCAAGGCAAAGACCTTCGTGTTCGTCGGTTTACTACTGAAATATAAACAACAGATTCTCAGCAACATGTTTACTTTAGTCTTTATTTGATACGTCCGCATAACTAAAATTATTTGATTGGGTTTTTGGCTGCGGGATATACCAGCCCCCCGGCCCCCACCAGTCCACTGCCATACTACCCAGGGAAGCAATCAACTCTGAGCATGTCTAATTTCAAGGCAATTTCCACAATCATTCGTTGCAGGAAGTGAAATAAATAATATTGCCATCGGTTTGCTCTTTTGCGTCCCACCAACACCTTCGCTTTCAAAAAAACTTCGTTATATAAGGGAAACTGAACCCATACAGAAGGGAATGATGCTGCAAGCATGTTTAAACGTTCGATGAAACAATTCACAATTTGTCCAGAACAAATAAACAGATTCGATTAAAATGATTTGCAACCAAAGCTTAAGTACCTATGATAGAACATTTGGTTTGGACGAATTTATTTGAAATCATTTAATATTTACACAATTGCTGAGCACAATATGGAAATTCATTAAAAGCCCCCACATATTTGATATATTATTTAGATTTGCTATAGGTACAGAAAAAGTAATTAAAGGCGAAGCAAAATCGATCTTGAAATTCAATTATGGCTGGTAGCTAAGAAAACAAACAAGATTTGAAGAGGAGCAACAAAACAAAATTAAAATTGATTTCAATATTCCGCGCTCATAATTTCAATCCAGGCCATCAAAAACAATGGCTTCCGAAGATCAATTTAATTTTATCTGATTTCATTTACAAGGAGCAAAAAGGGAAACCTCAAAATGATTTGATATCCCAATTACGTATTCTAACAACGCGTTCAAAGCGGTACCAACATCAGTGATATAAAAAAATTAATTTCCAAAATGTAAACGAAGAAAATGAGAGGCATTCTGTGAGCGATCGTCCCTAAATCAACGCGAAGGTCATCATCCGAGCACCAGTCCAGAATACCAAGTGAAGCTGTTGCACCTGTCGAAAAATCACTTGCCGACCTGTCAATAGCTTCATGACCCCCCCAAACACACACAATTTTTTTTACCAGGTGAATGAAGAAACATCAGAATAACGTTCCGGTGTTTAATGACTCGCAATTATCTTCCCCTGGCGTTCTGATTCAATCGCTTTTATGTAATTTAAATCCGCTTCCGGTCATTACGATCTACGATGTTTATTTTCGCGATGTATCTATCTGTCTATCAGGGCAAACCTTCTGGCTGGAGTCTAGGCGTTCAACAGAGCAGCATGAAGGAGGAGCGTTGGGGCGTTCTCCCCGGTTATCTTTTGACTTTTGGTATGTCAACATTTGGCACAGGCCATGAATTCTCTCCTAGGTGTCTGACCTGTATTTTTCGTGCGTGCACAACAGCGTGGAGACTTTTCATTCATAACTTCTTATCACGGTGAGAGATCTGGCCTGGAGGAGGCCGCCAATATCCATCACTACCACCGCCACTAATTATACGCAGTAGATAAAAGAGCGTTCAGACGCCGCCAACGTCGTCGTCATCATGACTATTACTATTGTATACGAAACTAACGGTAACTGGAGGTTTTTGCTCACTTACCTTGCTCAACTTCTCGCCCTCGTGGTGTGGCAGCAGCGACCGCAGGCTTTGGAAGCCGGCATTTATGCTTTGCATACGACGACGCTCATTACTATTAGCGATCTCTCGTCTCATGCGTTTCTCGTTTTCCATTATGTTCTTTGATGAACTCTTTCCCGATGTCGATATCAAATTGCGAGCAACGGAAATTACATTACGTTGTCGCGTTGACGAGTTTTGGTGTTCTTGTTGATAAGTTTGGTGATAATTCTCACCGCCAGAGTCTTCTAGGGTTAGACTGCAAGATAAACAAGAAATAACGATTAAAATTATTGTTATTAAAAAAATATATTGCTTCTTCCCCCAAAATTTTTATAAAATACACCAAAATCAGTCATTATTCTATTAAATTATATTCTTAAATATGCATATGTATTATTAATTAAATAACAAAAAAGAATAGTTTAACAGAAATTAAAGGAAAGTTGTTCAAAATTTGTGTATTTTATTTTTGATGATGAATAAAAATTTAATTATGCTTCTTCACTGAAAATGGAAATTGTTATGCTAATTGCAACCACGTTGGCTGGAAAAACAAGAGGAAAAAGGAAAACATCCGGACATTTAATAGTTTATTCTAATTTTTCGCAATTACTGCATTTATTATGGTACTTTTCACAAATAATGCGCTTAGAGTTCCACCCTAGATATTTAATGCGGCAAGAAAATGCCAGAGAAATGCATTTAAATGAATTCAGTCCGTTGCCGCCAATTCAAAAAGAAATCTCAGCGATTATGTGCGCGTTCAAGCTGTGGAACTACTACATAACTTTCAACAGCAATTTTGCTGGTGCTGTTGCAGTTGCAGTTCTGCCGACAAATCCTCCCTCATCCCTGCACAGTCGCGGGTGGCAGTTACCGGGAGAAACTTCTTCGTAGCACGCTGGCATGTCATTGTCGTCGCCACGATGCATTGCCTGCCTTTTCCACTTTCTGGTCGCATTCAATCGCACAAGTTATTAAACGTTTGCGATTGCATGACAACAACGCTGACATAGTTGCACTTCGATTCGCCGTCACTCGTTGCTGCTTGCAGTGATCTGAATAGTTGCATTCTCTAGTCTTCTACAATTTTTTTGTTCTGCCTTTTACAATAGGTTGTTTGGAGAGCGTGCATTGCCCAGATACGCGGAGAACACACGGCAAATCACAGCAACCGCATTATTAAGCTTGTCAACACTGCCACCACCGCAGCAGATGTAATTTGCGGCTTACGCCACTTTCACGGCTCATGTGTGCAACAGCAGCGGCACGATTATGTCACATTGCAGCCCGTGGCACACCACGCCAAGCAGCAGAGCACTCTAAACAACCGATCGGCGGCACAACTAGCCTTATCCGGGTTTCGCATTTAATGAATGAACTCGCTGAATGGAGTATCCATCCGGAGTGGGTTCTGGTGCCGCAACCTTTGTTTTTTTTTTGTGTGCAAATTTTTAAAGCCAGCCATCAGGGGATATAAATAACGCCATCATCGGTTTTTCTCTCGAGCCTCTATATGTTTATTGGGGCTAATGGTCTGGAAAGGTATGTGACCTGTTCGTGGAATTCCGATGCTCTCCCTCCACTCAGAATTGTTATTGAATGTTTCACTGTTTGCTTATGTATTCCCTTTTTTTTTTTTATAGCAAATAGGCGTGTTTCGAAAAATGAATGGCAGATGATTAAGCATTTTGTGACATCATTTGTGGGTTCTCGTTTCTCAAGAACCATTCATTACTTGCGAGAAGAATAAATATTTAATTTATTTGAAAATTCTTTTGCTTTGTTGTCGCAATTGTGAATGGAACAACAATGTTGTAGAAATTAACATAGGTTTAACAATTTTCATAAAAAACATAAAGCAGTCAAGTGATATTCTTCCGCATAGAAATATTTTCAAGTTTCAAAAAATTGTTTGTTACAAATATGCATTAATTTTTGTTGTGTGTTCCAAAAGCACTGCGTAAGAATTGTTCCTCATATTTCGTACAATACCCCTAAAAGCAAAAAGTTTCAATTTCGGCTCTCAAAATAAAAGGAAACACGCAAATACACAATGACATAGCTGCAACTGTTGTTGCAACCGAATGAAATGGGATCAAATGCGGTGTAAAGTAACAACCGGTTGGTGTCGCCAGTTCTGCAGCAGCTGATTTCATTTCCCCGAGTCCTTGTCTATTTTTAATTGCGGCCTGTGTTATTTTCGTGTTGACCGCGATGAAAAAATATCCCCGCCCCCCTGAGTGTTGTTCCGTCGCACACGGCTGATTTCTTTTTCTTGTGAACTCATTCCGGAAATAAAAATTTATCACATGATTTCCCCATGCTATCAAAACCAAGACCAGTGTTGTCACAGTTTTGTCCCCCTCCAACAAACCCAGCATTCAGAAATGCGTACGTGAGCAGAGACACGGGTCAAGTCACGGCAAGAAAATCAATGAAGGTCCAAAGACGGATCCAAGGATGAACTGTGGCGGCGGCGACGGCGACGGACGACGACTGTGGAGCTCCCTTGCCCGATCCATCATCATCATCATCATGCAAGTAAACATGAAACCTAGGCAGATCCGCAGATTGGGGTCTCACTAGATTTGGTTAATTCGAGGGAATTTATTATGTCGCCTCATTACGTAATGCACACATTCACCTCAGAACCACTGACGAAATGCTGGTTTTTTTTTCTACTACTGGTCCCAATTATCGAGGGGAGTACTCACTTTGTGTAAGTGTAATGAATTGGTTCGACGTTGCCAAGCATAAATTGTTTTTGTTTGTTTACCAATAGTCGCACAACATAATATTCTGGTATCAAATTCACGGCAGGCATCGTGTAATGTTCAGCCGTAAATACGATTTCACAGTTCGGGGTTGAACCGGGGGAAAGCATTTGCAATCAACTGAAGTACAATGTGGATTATGTTTGGAATTATTGTTTGTATTAAGCCGGAGGTACACGATACAGAAAACGTCATATTTATAAGCAATACGCCATATTTCATATCGTGTGACGATAAGCAATATGGTGTATCGCTTATAAATATCCCAAAATTTTCGGAATATTTTCGGCACATCCAAGCAATTTGCGGGTTTCAAATTTCCCCAGTCACACCACACAAAATTTTATGTACACAGTTTCGAGATTACTGCTCTTACGGGCGCGCGGTAATCTGTGAATTGCAAAATACAGGTTAGGTTGCAAGCTCATTTTTGCTTATTGTGTGACTCGATGTCACAAAAGTATACCACAAAGATATTTCCTTATAAATATGACGTTTTCCGTATCGTGTACCTCCGGCTTTAGTCGCTCGCTAATGCAATAAACTACACACAAGCGTTTAGTGGCAAAGCAGACGTAACTCCAAAGCATTCCTAGAAAATCTTGTAATAATATAGTGTGAAATGCTTTTGTTGAACACAAAAAATACCTTGACGATGTAATGGGGTTGTTTTTGAATAATTCAATTTGGTGCATTTGGAAAACCGAAAAAATGAACATTCGAAATAATGGAAAAATGTTTTTCATTCAAAGACATTTTAAAGGATAAACAATTTAATTTAATTTAATTTATTGAGCTTAATACAAGCTGTATCACAAAAAAAACAAAAGATAAAGAAAATAACAAAATAAAACTAATTGTAAGAAATAAAACAATTAAACAACCCTGTGAAAAATAACATGGTACAACAATTTGACATAAGAATTCACAAGAATGCCATTATAAATTATGAAGTCTTACTCGTCTCAATTGAACAAAAAGGGATCAATGAATCAATGCTTAATGCATTCACACAAATGTTCTCCTCTTTGATTACACAAAAGCCAATTACATGCGATTAAACGCAATTAATCAGCTGACATTCAAAATTGGCGGCGGGGAGTAGGGGACGGTGGACTTCCAACTTTTAACTTTTTGCGTTTCATTTAATTCCGCATCAAACTTAAGGAGCTCCGGCAACGAATATGTAATGGCCCCAACAATTACTCCTCAATTACTTTCCGGCAACTGGCAAAAATCGTTATGCTATTGAATTGCGCTGTTAAGTCGTCTAGTATTCTACAGTATTTATCTACAAGTATGGATGTAAATTGTTTATTTTTCTCCCCCCCCCCCCCCCTCTCTCCACTCTTTCACTCTTAATAAACTGACGGTAAAAAACTACAAATTGCATCGACAACAACACCATCAGGCATCAACAAAAAACTGCATCGCACAACGTTGATTCTGGTGTCGTACATCTGCGAATCTTCGATGCACCAGTGTTGAGTTTATGTAATAAAAGGCCGCTTGGAAAATGTTGCAATTCTGTTTACGTGTCAATGAACACCTCATCGGCACAGTACGCAAACTGTTCGCCGACATGCGAATATAAATAATCGCCGAATTACGTAATAAATAAAGTATAAATAGCGCAGCGGAGAAACAGCAGCAGGTTGACTGTCGCATTTCAGCGCCTCAAACCGCAAATTGAGCGGCTCTGGCTGCTTGACGCGAGCAGAAATATTTCCATTTACCCGATGACTTCGCATGCATCTGACTCCCCACCCCCAACCGATTTGCTGCACTGAGTTTTCACACTACTGGCATCGCACAGTCGTTTCGAAGCCAAGGATACAAATGCAAATAATAATAATAATAAAAAAAACTACCACGACCACGTGAAGACCAACAAATGCAACTTAATGCAATTAGAAAACTTTTTCATGGCGCCATATCACCAACACCTCCGGCGCTTGTATATCGTGGTTTAAGTTACATAAACCCCCTCGCAAACTGCCGCTGCACTCACATGAATTGAACCCGCCCTGCGAGACGCCACAGGGGGTGTGAAGTGCAACACTTGACTCTACAAATGAAAAGAGGAAAACTCCCTGAGTTGTTGTTGGGGAGCTCACCTGGACCGACTCCGCAAAGCGAACGATTTTTTTTTTTTTTTTTTTAACATTTTATACTACAAAAGAGCATTTGAATTTGACCTTTTATTGGCGAAATTGCGTTGTATCCGGTGTGCATCGATTTTTCAATTTGTGCAGACATTCCCGCTGCACTTCATGTCGAGTGCACGTGCATTTTGCAGCGAGCATCAAAAAGCATTCAACGAGGAATGATGTGGAATTGTTGCAACAAAAACACAGTTTTATATCTTTTATCTTGTTATTTTTAGAGCAACACAGACCGAGTTGGACACGTTTACAAATAAAGTTTTTTATTCCTTCATCAGCTTTCCCAGTCGAAGGAAGTTTCATAAAAACGGATCTAATTAACGAGACTGCGTAGAAAATTTATGACGTAATTAAGAATGAGAGAAGATAAAGTTTTTTTGATGAAACAATGTCAATTTTGCAACTGAAATTCGGTTCTAAAAAGAAAAGTTTCACAAACATTAGTAACTGTTGATTGGATACAAGCAGCTTCCGAAAAATATCAAGAAACACATTGGTATTATTATTGATTGTACTTTGTCGTTAACATCCTAATTAATTGATGAATAATAACTGAGTGCGACATAATTAGATTTTTTGGTTGACCATGTGGAAGCTTTTTGAAAGTTGTCTCAAAATAAATGGCGAATATAAGGACATCCTTGACAATAGTGTAAATTAATAAGCAAAAATGAATTAAAAAATGAAATTAGATTCAGTGAAACACTCGAAAATAAAACACTTCATCTTCGTCGAAGGATTCTCATTTCTCATTCAATTTTAATATAATTGAACAAAAATTTTAATTACAACAAAATTAAAAAACGCTTGTTTTGAAAGTTGTTGTAATTATTGCAATAAAAACTGAAAAAAGGGGTTCGTAAAACATAAAACTGCTGCTGAAACTGAAAATAGATTATTAAAATGAAAATGTTTGTTGTTTTTCGAGAGGATCAATGAAATTTTATGTCGTCATAAATTTGATCTGATTACTTCAAGTCAATTTTAAAGGATCACTGAAATATTTTAGTTAAAAATTAAAGGTAATAATATATTTATTAAAATTTTTGATACTCAAGAATATTTTTTTATTTTCTGCAATATAATGTGACAATAAAATGAAATGGATTAATTCCAATTCACTTCATTTGCAAATTCATGAATTCCACTGAACTCAAACTGATTCCTTTATTTAGTTGGTTTTAAATTAGTTCCTTCTGATCGAGGGGTTGGTTCCCTTAAAAACTGCAGCTGATGTTGGAGCAGATTTTTATGGCAAATCATCGAAAACCGAAAATAAATATTTTTACGATTTCTTATCTTGGGGAATCAAACTCTCTATTAAGTCTATCAATTTAAGTCTTCTTGAATGAAATAAAGATCTGCAGAATACAATGTTTTATCGGTAATTTAAGACGCAAAACTTTAAAAAATAAAACCATCAGATAAACTCCGGAAAATTCGTGCCAGATTTCTCGAAAAAGCCTCGTCATTGAAGCAAGTAATTCAAAAACAAAAAAATTAGCAAATCAGTCAGCTGTTTTTGCGTCATCGTATTCAGTCATTTTACGCCCAGATACTAGCCTCGACCTCCGCCATCAAATTAATTGGCGGGGAGGAGAAGGTGCATCCGATTCTGTGAATTAATTTCGAGTGACGAGGACGCAGGGCTTGTGGGTCGGAAACATTGTAGGCAAATGCATCCAAAATGGCGTGACTTGCATGGGAAAGGTGTAAGATTCCATCTAGTAATTTCCGCGGATTCTGAGATGATTCAGCAAACCACCTGGCCAACGTTTCCTAGATATAGTGCAAGAAATTGTGCATCATTTTTGTTTTCCGACTGCCGAGGGAAATTACAAATAATTTCGTTGCCGAGCAATAAACATCCGATTGCTGCGGAAGAAAAAAGAAGCTAAGGGGATATGACGTTGGAAAGGAATCATCTGACGCCAGGAGTTACGTCATTATCCGGGGAGCGTTGTGCAAGTGAACTGTATCTCTTCATTGCATCCTGCCCGGCGCATGTGCATCGTTTTTTCCTAGTGGCTCTAATGCGGATAGTGCTGCATTGGCCAAACACACCCATTGCCTTCCACCGGATATTTGCTTACACATTTTACGACGGAAGTACTCAGACGTGTCCGTGGCCCCATAATCATCATCATCATCATCGACACAATTCCTAACTGTCGAGTGCCGCCCGTTGTTGATTGTGGAATTCCCGCTCCACGAATTAGAGCCACAATGCGCCTCCCGAGTCTAATTTTATCATCGTGGAACTTATGTAATTTCATGCGAGTGCTTTGCGCGTGTTACTACCGCAACAAAACACCTGGTTTGTGTCATCGTCAGATGTGTTTGGAGATTGCTCCCGGGATTAGGGATGGAGCTGCACCGGCTGATGAGGGCGCATAGGAGATCTACTCTCAGGTGCTCTTGGAATGCGTGCCAAAGGGAGGAGGACTCAGTGCGCACGAACTGACGCACTTGTCCTCGAGTTGCTGGTCTCGTTGTTGCAGGTCATTGCCTCTATGCGGCTCGCTACGGCACTCCGCTGGGCCAACTTCCGAATTTATGTGACCACCGTCAGGGCGTCAGCCACTTGTAATTGCCGTGCCCACGGGAACATGCGGTTACCCTTCGTCGTGCATTATTAATCCGTCAGCAGGCCAACTCTAGCCCGCCAATAATGAAGGGATGAAATTGAGGTGAATCGATCGAGCTCACCGAATACACGACTTGTAATTTCGTCACGTAGACCCAGGATTGGAAAAAACGAGTAAATTAAATTTGCTTAAATATTTTATCATGTGTAAAAAAGTATCTGATTAGATTGTTCATGGATTCGTGGAATCTGCTCCCACTTTTGTTGAGAAATAGAAAACTCTTTCTGGTGTTTAAAACATAATAATAAGAGTACGTTATAACATCGACCTCTGGCGAAAAGGAAGAACATTTTGGGGATCTTTCGATCGTTCGAATTTTGTTGTGAATAAATTTCATACAACAAAAGTTAAAAATTAAACTAAAACACAGTACATAATTAAACAATTCTAAAAATATTTAATAGCAATTAAAAATATTTCGGTAGTTGATCTTTGAAACACATACTGAAATGTTCTTTGCGCACAAAATGATATTAATATTTATTTCAAGATGAAAACGCCAATCAAAATTTAAGGAATTGCGGCGATCGCTTTAGCCGTGACGAAAAAAACCGTGAAAATGACTGTACAGGTACGGGGAGGAAGAATAGACAAACGAGGTCATTCTGTAAAAACAACATCAGTAGATCGCTTGACCGTTCGTATTCATTAAACAGCTGTGTTCAAGCCTGACTTTGTTATTCGAGAACAGCTGTCGCAGAAATTTTGGGGGAAAACCGATCAACAGCTGACAATGTTCTCGGGCAATTATAATCAGCCGAAAAATATTTCCCATGTGGTGAAAATTCCCCAGCCGAGTGCGGCAGCACTCACGCCTGTGAACTGGCAATGCCCAACTTCTCATCTCAAATTTCTGCAAGACTGAAAACATGCCACTATCAGCCGTACCCGGCCGGAATCATGTGTTTCACAACTTCACAAGGCGTGTGGTCACACATGCGCAGTAGGGCGCGCACGTACACACAGAGTCCTGCAAGGGCATGGATTCGTGGGCTACTTGATCATCCTGGACTTTGCGCTTGTGTGCGCAACAAAGAAGTTTATGGTCGATCGCCTGACAACTGTGGGGTTCAAAGAAGCTACCGCGAATACGGATGGAAGAATTTCTCGCATACACATCGCTCTCCCCATCCCCCCAAACATACACTGCTAATGGACGACTAGAATGGTGGACGGCGGCATTCTCCCAATTTCTCGCGTTCCATGTTGCGGCGCACACCGCACACTTCACGTTCGTTTTCCCCTTATCCAAATCGCACACATTAAAACTTCGTAAAATCGATAATTTCACGTAACTCTGAACTCGCAGAGCTACGAATGGAAATTCCAACTCGAACAAAATTATCTGGGAATCAATTAAAGAATTAAACTAATTCGATATTCACTTACCGAATATTATCGTCGGCCTCGTCGCTATTGTAGTCGTTCGTTTCCACAATTATTTCTTCAGTTTTGCACAGCACTGACATTCTCCTTTCACGTCACTTTGCCAAAACAAAAAGTTACAATTCTCAATTGATCACGATGCCTAAAACAAACGAACCCAATATTCCAATCCAGTACCGCAGCGGTGCACTTTTCACTTATCTGGGAACTTTCACTCGTCCGAAAACGTTTTAAAACTTTGCGAGGGGCTCTGGATGCTCTGCTGATGAATTGAAACAACTTCGTGCACTCCAGCTTCAAACTTTTTACATTCCACTGGGAGGACACCACATTAATTTAACTGAATTTCACTCATTGTCACGTGTTTTACAACCAAATTCATAACACCGCGAAAATCAGCTGCTGTTCCACGCTTTTTATGCGCTCAAACTGATTATTTCACTAGCAGATATTTCTTAGCGAACCAAACCGCACCACAGCTCGAAACTGCACATTACGAGATGACTTTCTGCCGATTTCTGAGTGGCGGGAAACAGCTGAGAAGTGAGAATAGAATGACGCCGCTACGGCGTGTACTACTCCGTCGATGGGCGGCAACTTATTAACACTAATTTTAGAGTGAAAATTTTAAAAATTTTTATAAATTCACTTCAATTGACACATTAATGAACCGTTTCCATGTTTTTGTTGATTGTTTCAGAAATTTCACTAATATTTTGCAAAATACTATAATGGAACTACTTGCGTCTCGAGTAGTAAATTAATGCAATATGGCTAAAGAGACGCGGTAACCCAGCTGGCTGCGTAACCCCGCCCCCAAGCCGATAAATCTTAAGAGAATGTGAGTGAGAATTGTGTACGTGAATTGGTACTTTCCTGCGAAACAGTGTTGGAAGGTTTGTTGGGTTAAAATACCCACGAAAATGGGAATTTTTCCCACAGACCTTAATAATTTTAATAATTAGTACCTAATAGTAAGTAACCAAGCAAGTACATTATAATTGTTTGTTTTTTTTTTAAATTTTAAATTTACGGTATCTGCAGACTGTTGATTCGGTAGTAGGACGAAGTTGCACAGATTTCTTGTCTCGAAGATGCAGGCGATTAATTATTCTTGTGCATCTAAACTAAAGTATAAATTTCTAATCATATTTGAACAAAATTAACTTTCCTTCCATCTCACCATAAAATTTAGCAAGAACATCAACAAAAAATTCGTTCATCGGAAAACTTAGAGTAATTACAAATAGCCATTGACAAGGAAAAAAACTCTTTATTTGATAAGGCACCTGAAAGAAAATTCGTCCTGAATGAATTTCACGACGAGACTAGACTTTCCTTCGACATTCACTGTTTGAACAAAACAATTAGCTTTACAAATTGATTTCTTTCGATTGGTTAATATTGGAATAGAATTGCTCATGAAGAAAATCTTATAAAAGTACAAAATACCATTAAGAACTATTTGCGAGGAATTTAAATTTACAGTGATCTGCTTTTCGTACAGTTTGTCGTTGAATTGCACCGTCGCCATTGTGAAAACGTCCGAGAGGTCGCTGGCGTCGAAAAGCAGACACTCGAACTGGTGCTTTGTCGAATATTGATTCATATACTTCTGGATGCCGAAATCTTCCAGCTCTTGATTCCGGACGAGCGTCACTTTATCCAGCCATGGCGAATGAATTAGCTTGCAGCACAAATCCACCTTGAATGGGAAGATTGTTCCATTTGGCGATAAGCAAACGGATTTAAGCGTTTCATAGTACTTCAAATGCTGTTCGTTTAAGCCTCCGTAACTCGTCAGCGGATTCAATAAAATCAGATCAAATTTTACTGCAGCTTCAACCACACTCTCGAAATCGTCGACAAATTCAATCGCAGTTTCCGGAATGCAATTCCATTTAGCGATGTTTGTGATAAGATCTCGCAATTCTGCTAAACAATACAGCTTTGACACTTTTTTCTCTTTCAAAAAATTGATTCCAATATGAGGGAAGGGAAGGAAATCAGCCATTTGCTTAAAATTCCTCTTGTACTTCTTTAAAACTTCGCCAACATTGAATTCCAGCTCGTATATGAACTCATCGTCTGCTAGAAATGAGAACACATGCGGATCAATTTCAAGACTTCTAATGTTTTTGTTGTCGTAGTCATGGACGACATTCAGCACTCCATTTTTGCATGAAATATTCACTTTCAAATGTTCATATTTCTTCAGAGGCTTGAAGTAATTTAATGGAAAGATTACGGGATCCCAGCATATTGATGTACGTTTTTGATTCATATAAAAAGGCACAGATCCATTTGATGGATCAAAATTTCTTAAAATATTTGTCTTGTCCATTTGCAATTCGAAATATACCAAAAATCCTTCTAAATGTCCGTCAATATCCGAATTCAGTGTCACAACTTTATCCAGATCACCTCTCAACGCTTTTTCCAAACTGTTGATGTCGTTGAAGTCGACAGTGAACACTTTTACGGGTTGCGTCGCCATAATTATGTGATTGCTCACTTTTTCAATGGCTTCATAAGGACCATCGGACTTTGGGATTAAAATTGTGTTTTTGAGATAAATGGAATTCTCCATCGCACTCTGCAATGATTCCTGTTTTTCCCGCACCTGAATATTGTCTACGCCAACAACAAACAATGTTAAACTTTCCGGAATAATGTGTCCATCAGTTTTTAAGAGATGCTTTTTTGCGTGAATTAATGTGTTTAAAACATCCTCTCCAAAAGCTCCGCAATCAAATATTTCAGTTACAATTAAATCAAAACCGGAAATTCGGAGATTCTTCAACATAATTTTTGTGGAATGCTGTGGAATTAAAGTAACAGGAATTTCGTTTTCTTCAAAAACGTCCATTGCTATTTTGCACATGATTTCGTCAACCTCACAGGCATAAACGGATTTTGCTCCGGCATTGTGTGCATAAATCGACAGCAAACCACTTCCGGTTCCGATGTCCAAAACTCTTTTACATCCTTCCTTCACTTTATTAATGATTGCGGTATTGTATAGTCTGTTTCGGTATTTATCGTTCAACATAATAAAGTGCCATCGGGGAACCCATTGGTTGATTATGTTCTCTCTGTTTTCGATTATTTTTACTCTTAGAGGACATTTTTCCAGGGCTTTGTTGAGGTAGTTTAGAGCTTCAATTGGTTTTTCCAACCTAAAAATTTAATAATGAAACGTAAGAATTGGTTTTGTTATACAAAAAATTGTTATCCATGTATAATTTTATCACATGTTAAATATTGATTGACCGTTTGAAAATAAGTATAAAGGATACATAGGCGGGGGATCGAACCCTTCTGTTAAGCAACTCATTGTCACATAAAAATTAACAATTTCACTATTTAGTTTAATACAAACAAATGCCAAGGAGAAAATAAAAATAATTTATTGATATAGGTACCTACTTATAACAGAATATCACAAGTATCTCCATTTACCAATTCACAACTAATTTTCAACGGGAGAGCTTTAAAATTATCAATTGTGTGCGTCCAAGCATCTAAAACTTTTCGAACATTGCTATCATCTAATAAAATTAAGGGACATGAGAATGAAAATAGAAAATAAGATTCTTGAAATAGACGAAAAACCTTTACTGCAGCAGAACTTAAACAATGTTCGTCACCCTGATGGGGATCATAGTAATAAACAACGGGATAGCCAGCTAACAGGCCGATCACAGCAGGAATGCAACAATTTTCGTCGAATTCCAGCATCACGCAACTGTTTGATTTATCCAATTGACGTTCTAAATTTACCAATAGTTGAACTATATTGTCGTGTAAAGAAGAGATAACCCGAGGTTGCTTGAGATGCTTTGAGATATCAATAAAGACTGTCGACCTAGCAGCCTTCCTGAACGCTTCTTTATTCAAGACGCAAATATCCCTTTGAACATCTACAGCAAGCACTTGTTCACCTAGAAGATTCACTGCCTTCAGCTGTTCTACTAGTCTATTAACTTCATCAAAACTTCTTAGTGGACCAATATCCCAAATGTACCCCACTTTTAGACCGCAATCAACAGCTGTAAGTAAGCAGGCGACATTCGTTGCTTTTGAATAGTTTAATCTAAGAAGTTGGATAAGCATTCGTTGAATGTGCTCAGTTTGTTTGAATTTGTCCATTTCTATCTACAAAGTCTTATATTATTCTGCAAAAAGAGCAACTAATTTAGGCAGTTACCTGTTCAGGGCCACTCCAAGAACATTCAAAATATCAGCGTCTTCTCCAAAAATATTTTGTGCTTCCTCGAAATGCTTGAAAACTTCTTCATAAGATTTCTCATCAATTAGATCATTGATGAAACGATTCAAACTCGATGTGAACGCATCTTTTCCACTGGATTTTTGATTAGGATCTTCACAATACTTTAGTGACTTTTCATATAGAAGTTTTGAGATTTCACTCATGTTTTAATATTCCCATCTCAAATGCACATAGAAAAACAAAGTAACGAACTATAATACCGACGAATTTGACAGCCAGCTGTGACGTCACTTTTGTATGAAAATTTAAAATTTTA
Source organism: Leptogaster cylindrica (assembly GCA_963082835.1). Lineage (NCBI taxonomy): Eukaryota > Metazoa > Arthropoda > Insecta > Diptera > Asilidae > Leptogaster > Leptogaster cylindrica. The sequence goes on along the minus strand of OY720105.1, from coordinate 18,351,504 downwards.
AAAGTGTCCACGTACATGGAAAATGTAGAAGTAAAGATCCAAAATTAAACTTACAGCTATATATATGGAATTTGTAATTAAAAACGTAAAGTAAGTTGATCACATTATATAAGAATTAGATAAAAAATACAATCTAAAGCTGGGTGCGAATTCTTGCTAAATCGACTAAAATTTAGTCAAGGTCGGTATTGCAGTACAATTTAGTCTCCTTCCGAGGAGTCTGTATTTTGACAGTAGAAGACTAAAGTCTCGGAGTTTCGAAGAGATAATAATTACTACGTTTACGTGCAGGGTTGAAACCAGGTTCGACTCCATGTAAACGCGAGTCGAGTCCAAACCGGGTTGAACTCGACTCGACCCAGCTTTGCTACCTGGGTCGAGTCGAGGAGTCGAGTTAAAATGCATGTAAACGCGGGTTGAGTAGTCGAGTTGACAATTCGACAGTTTTTTCATGTTTTCTGAGTAATTTTCCAAAACATAAGATTTTATTCGAAATCAAATTCCTTAAAATGTCTATAAAATATAAATGAAACTCGAAAAAATTGGAAAAATTGTTAATATAATAGATCAAATTAGTGCAATAAGCTATCACTTCGAGTACGTTTGGACTCGATTTCGACTCGATCCCTAAACCCAGGGTGCTCAAAAACGCGGGTTCGAGTTCAAAACATGTTTTCGACTCGATATATCGACTCTGCATGTAAATGTAGTAATAATTGTATATAGTATAAGTACATAATTTGGAATTTAGCTCTGTGAGCGCCTCTACCGGCAATAATTGGTTGCGGAAGAGCTGTCAGACGTAATGTCAAAAATCCACCGCAAAACGTTTGGCAAAAAAAAGTTTGGAAAATTAAGCGATAAAACTATTGAAAATGGGAGAAAAACGCAAAAATATGGAAGACGAAATGTCGAGGTAAAATTGCACAAACAAATATTTATTAAAAATGGTTAATGGTATTCAGAAATTGCTGAAAAATATTAAAAATGGTGCCTTGTTTTGATTTCTGAATCTTGTAGGTTCGAGGCAGAAATATCAACATCATCCAATCAAGCCACCATGTTCGTTCCTAGTCAGGTGCGGCCTGTAATTGCATCAAACACATATAATACAGTGCAGCAGAAGCTCAACCAGCAGCCCCAGTCAATTAGTGTACCGCCGCCGCCAATGCCTCCGCCAGCATTCATACCAACTTTTGTTCCCTCGACAGTGGATGTGTCGGAAAAGTACTCATCGGAACCAACACCGGTCGTATTAAGTAGCGCCCCAAAATTGTATACGAATCGTCACACTGTTGAAATGCCGGTTGTAACACAGTCACATCAAATAGATATTTCAGCCATACAATTCGACGTGACACAAAAACTGAAGAAGCTCAAAGCAGAGAAATCTGGTCCAAATCCCATCGCTGAAGAGGCCATTCGAGCTGCGAAGGCATCGTCCGCACTACAGTCGTTCCAAGCGCAAGAAAGAAGAAAAAAGGATAAGAAGACAGTAAGAATTGCTGGCGGTCAAGTGTGGGAGGATTCATCTCTAGCTGATTGGCCAGATGACGACTTTAGAATATTTTGCGGAGATCTAGGAAATGATGTTAACGATGAAGTTCTTACAAGGACTTTTAACAAATATCCATCGTTCCAGAGAGCCAAAGTAATACGGGATAAGAGAACTGGAAAGAGTAAAGGGTTTGGTTTTGTTAGTTTTCGCGAACCTCAAGACTTTATTAGAGCAATGAAAGAAATGGACGGTAAGTAAATTATCAAAGTACACGTAAATGATCACAGTTATTTTTATAAGTAATGTTGACTTCCTAAATTCTTAATTCTATCAGTCACAGTGATCTTCATCTTCCCAGGGGACCCCAACCGTTTGAGGTGAAAAATTTTGGTATGGTTTCTTTGCCCTGACTTGGAGGTTGTTCCGGTTGCTCGGTCATATCTTCCACAGGTTGCTTTCTTGCGTTTTCTTCCATTTCTTTAATTTGCTTCCCAGTTATGTAAAATGTTGTTTGCGAAGCCCCACCTGCTCCCCATCCTCTTGTGATGTGTATGTCCCTTCGGTCTCGGTGTTTCATTGGAAACGCCGATGCTATTGTAATTGCACATACCACACTTACTACAAAAATCTACAACAAAAGAATTGGTTTAAACCAAATTGAAGATGATCCAATACAAAAAATGATTTTAAATTTAAACTACAGCTCTGAATTTTGAGTACTTACGAAATTCATCTTTACTCAGCAGCTTTTTGAAGTTCAATTGTTCAAGGAATACGTTCAACTAGCTTAACAACAAAATTCCCAGCTATTTAAACCGATCTGGTGGTCAACCACTGTCCACGTGAAACATGGCACTGAGAGTACATGACTCCCTCCCCATGTACCAGTACAAATAAATTGCCCCAGGATTTTGCAATCGACTTTCGCGCTTTATTTTGTCTAGACGAGCGACGATTTCGAACTCTCACCCTCATTACGTAGCTCACAGTGTTGAGTGTTTACTCATGCAGTTCAAAGTTGACAATCTTTTCCGCAAAACACACTCTTGAACGTTCACTGATAATGTCAGCAGTTATGACAAAAGGGAATGAAGATCACTCCCACACCTACTGCGTGTTGTTCTCAAATTCAAGAAGAATTCTATTATAACGAACATTTTGATATTGTTCTTATATCGTTTTAGGTCGATATGTCGGCAGCAGACCCATCAAGTTACGGAAAAGTACGTGGAAGCAAAGAAGCTTGGATATTGTTAAGAAAAAGGAGAAGGAGAAACAATCACTTCTTCAAATGTTTAACAAACCTTGATATAGTTCAAAAAGAATAATTTTAGCAGCAACAATCACGTGGAGTTGATTTTTAAATTTTATTCATGAGAAACAATGTCAGACAGCTTATCAATATTTTGTAATAAACTGAGACACAACAGCACCAGATTTTTTTAATTTTTTTTTCATTAAAAACATTTAAATAAATTATTAAGATTTTTTGTAAAGATACATGCACTGGTGGGATGATTAAGGTCACTTGTTTGTGAACGCGTTAATCAATTCTAGTGCGCGCCGGTTAAATTCACTATCGAAGTTTAATCTTAAACTTTAATGAATTAAAATTTATTTTTAAAATTGTTTTTTTTTTTTTTTTTTTTTTTTTTTTTGGTGTGAGAGACTGTAATTAAGTGTCTGGATTTTGTTTTGTTTTGGGCAAAGTTCGGCGATGAAGATTTATTCGTAATAACATTTTTTGAATGGTAGGACATAAAGTTTACAGCAAATTTTCCAATTAGTAACAAATCAAGAGATAAATTTAAAACTATTTAAGTCACAAATCAATTAAATAAGCAGTGTTTTCCGCATGTTTACAAAATAACGATAAGGATCATGTACATTTAAAGTATTATGAAGTTCTACGATGGAATTTTACTCATAGTGTGAGATAAGGAGAACGCGGTTGGACTACTGGATAACGTTTATTTTGAAAACTGCTTGCAGCTTAAAAATATCAAACAGTTGATAGTAGACACTCACGGAGGACATTCGTCCCAAATGTTTAGTTCAGGCTTATCGAGAGCGTTTTCCTCCTGAAGGTTCGGAGATTTTGATTGTTCTTCTGTTTGAGCTTCTTCCTCTGCTTCAACTCCTGGCAAAGCAGGTAGCTCTTGTCTCTCTTCTTCTGATAAATCACAGATTGATTCTTCAGAATCAGGAATGGGGAGAGGAATAGGACCTTGCGGTAGTTTTGAGTAATCGTATGGAAAAACTTCTTGGGCATACCAAATGGAAGGAGGAATCCTTTTCTTCAAAGCCCCGACATCTTCGCCTTCTTGTTCCGCCCCCATTTCGTCTTCTTCTAATTGAGTTTCTTGCCCATTTGTAATATCAATTCGTACATCAGACTTATAGTATCCACTGAGAATGTATTTGCAGTCAAACACGAACATGCCCGGTCCTTGAGGATACCAGTAGTCCCAATATCCGTGATAGCTGTGCTTTTTAAATTGAACTATAGCTGGTCCTACACGGATACCATTCTTCCAAGTACCCTTGAAACATACAGTATCATCCTTGTAGGTGTATATCCCGACTCCATGCCGATTGTTTTTGAACCAGTTGCCCTTGTATATATCGCCATTGGCATATGTATAAACTCCATATCCATGTTTAACGTTTTTCCGCCATGACCCTTCATAGGTGGATCCATCTGGATAGTAGAATACTCCTATTCCAGATTTTCGACCTTTAGAGCCATAAAAATTTTTGTTTTACAATATAAATACAAATTGAAGTTCGTTACCACATCGATATCGACCCAAATATCGAGCGCCGTTTTTAAAGACATATAGCCCAGTCCCATGTCGCTGACCTTTTCTGTAATCCCCATCATATTGGTCACCATTCGAAAGGATCGCCCACCCGCTTCCATGCCTTTCTCCATCTACATTTCTCCCTCCAATGTATTTCTGATTTTATTAATATCAACAGTACTTAAAACGATTTAAAAGTTACCCCTAGAACGTCTCCACTTTCCGCTTCAATTTCTTCCTCTTCTTCCTCAGTATCAATTGATGATGATTCTTCATCAGTCATTTCTCCTTTCCGCTAGATATTTTTCGTCAGGGAAATATCTAACAATTTAATTACATTTAAAAACATTCAAGTTGGCTATGAACAAATTTTGTCTAAGCCCACTACCAGTGGCGGACTGCGAAGATATCGTTTGGTGCTAGATACTCCAGTGGAAAGGTAGGAGGGCTAACAATGAAACTTAAAACATGTTCAAAATACTTAATATAGGAACACTAATATGAAGAAATTTAATTCAACAAGGAAAAAAATGAAGAAAGGAAATGTACTTCCTCAAAGGGAAACAGGGAAGGTATCAGTAAAAACTCCAAAAAAAGATTGATACTTTAACAATGATTTAAATCACTTAAAACTTCCAGATTTTATTTCTCCATATATTAAACAAAATTTACGTAAATGTTACCTAATTACAAATTTTAACTAAGAAATGGTATCGTAAAAGTACGTCACTAGAGGATATCGTATTAAAAACGCAACACAAGTGCACGCCACTTGCAGTGAGAGAAGCATTTTCGTCAAGGCACCTTCGTGGGCAGGTCCGAAAACGACTAAGAAAAAGTTGATAAGAGTGAAATTATTTGTTGTAACAGTGCCATCAGGATTCTCTTGCCATTGAATTATTTTCAGTGTCCTAAAAAGTTTTACAAAAAAACTACCTAAAAATCCTAACTTATCGTTGTTAAACGTAGTTTTGCTTGTCTCTAAAAGATCTGTTTTGGGATTGTATTTAGGAAGGCGATGTCGTGGGCATGGAACAAAATGGAATAGTTGTGGAATAGAGTACAAAAAATTTATAACTTGTGGTATAAAAAATAATAACAGTGTTTTACTGAAATGCCCCAAAATTCCTACAACAGCGAATGTCATCCCAGCAAAATAACAAAATGTGTCGCCAACGAATACTTTGGATGGATATCTGGAAAGAAAAATCAAAATTAATCAATTGTTTCGGATCAATAAAAAAACCTTATTGACAAAACTAGTTTCTATTCAAAAACAAGCGCCCAGTGCGCCGTGACTGCCATCTGCAATCGAATGGACAAAGGAAATCTACAGTAACAGCTGTTGCTCAGCTGAATATAAAAGAAACAAAAACCCAACTTCGTCTGGTAAAATTCATACAACAACAAATCAGGACGAATCCTTTTTGGGTGTGGAGTAATTGCCGTCGGGGCAATGTCAAGGCGGTATAGCCACAATTATTCGGTCAGAAAAATTTACAAATCGCCAAAAATTAAGTGGAAAGTGATATGCAGCGGCACGGATTCCGCACCGGTACCAAAATAATTCTGTGGACACTGTTCATCATTCAACTTTTGCTAATCGGAATATTTTGGGCACTGCAGGGAGTCGGTGAGGATAGTGCGATAAATGGCGAAAGCTTTACAGTGAATTTCATCAGCTCGGAGAAGATTCACAACAGCACAGCATTGAGATTGAGGCCGAACACTTTGATGATATATAATGAGATTGAGGTTAAGCCAATTAGCAATTTTTCGGTGGATTTTATTACATTTCCAGAGTCCGGCATTGACTACTCGGAGAATTTGACATGTTTTCGTTTGGGAATTGTGGAAGATTTGCTTGACGGTGATAGGCAGCACATCAAGAAATGTCGGTGTCTTCCTGACTGGCATGGAGTCGACTGCGGACAGCCAGAGGTGATCTGGCGAGCATTCATGACATCCAAGGTGCCCCTAGCTGTTTCAGTTGCAAGGACAGAGCCTCACAAGGTTGTCTACTTGATTACAGGAAACTTTTTTAGTTTAGAACTTTTAGAAATACAAGTAATGCAAATGCGAAATAGTGTAGACTTTTTTATAATTTGCAATCGCAAACCAAAAAGGCTGAAACTGAATTTCGCGAACACGTTTCATGATAGAATTTTGATAATTGAAAGTAATCATAAAGTAGGAAGTAATTGTACACCGAAATTAGCGTATAAAGAGTTCAAGTCTAGAGTTGGTGAGAAAGCTGTTAGCGTAAACGATATTTTTATATTCAGCAACGAAGACGAGTTGCTGAACGATCGAGCAATCAAGTACTTGAAGTACTATAGTTTCCCGGGCGTTATACGCTTCCGTTTGAAGTACAACGTCTACGGCTTTTACTGGCAGCATCCGGAGAGCACCCGCCTGGGCAGTGCAGGCAGCACGATTGCACATCTGGAGAAGAACTTCAAGTCTGATCCCGAGCGTCTGTTGGCGGTTCGGAAGCCCTCCATTATAATTGGCGATCTCAACCACATCGGGGGCTGGTACTGCCAGTTCTGCTACCAGCCCAGTGAGATTATCGAACGACTGCAGGTGGACTCCCATTCGGTGTTCCCGAAATCAGCCAAGAATCGCCAAATCGATGCGAAATATATTCAAAATCTAATCGCAAGTGGCCTTTACGTGGATGGGAAGCTGGGGCTCAATAAACTGCACAGGTTCGCGGACAAGTACTACGCCCCCGCTTACGTAGAACAGAACGGTTGGAAATTCGATAATATCCTTGTTAATTTATTCTTGTCCTTCGATGATGATGAGTATGAGAATTAAGTGCGGAATGATTATTGAAATTAATTGTGATTCAAAATGTTCAATTGTTTGCCGATCGGAAATTTTGTTTATATTTAGGGTTCAGGGTTAATTGTTTGTTGCAATCAATTGATTATGATAGAAATAATGTTGAAATTCTGATAATTTTGTTGTTTGTTTCTTAAATTGCAACAATACACGGAAACATTATTTTCAATGGATAGAAATGCACTGGCGAAGAACATATCAAGCTTAATATGTTAAATTCTTGAATATTGCTTTAAAGAAGTTTCTATAGTTAAAATTCAGGGCACGAATTTAATTTGCGCTTTTGAAAGAAGATATAAAATTGTGATATTTAATTTGGATACATTAGAACATTAGTAAAGATTATTTCGACAATCAGTAGATGTGATTTTTTCGGATTTTGACTAATTTTACCCTGCGTAAAACATTAAAAACAAGCAAAGAATTCTATTTAGTTTTACCACAAAATCTAAATAATTTAAGTGTGATTTTTGTGAATTTCGAAGATGTTTTGTAAGAAATGTGACTTCCAAATTATTTCAAATTTCTAAATATGTAAAAGAAGAACTTTGAGAAATAATTTATATAAAAGAAAAAGCGCAAACAAATATTCTGTCCCGAAATTCACGTGGAAAAACGTATAAAATATTCTTATGATTAAACTCAACCACCTAAAAATGGTGAATCTTTTTAATATATCGAAATTATTGAAATTGGTGACAAATCATTTGTTAATGTTCGTGTTTTTAACTGTGATAAAATAAACAGATTCTCGATATCTCATGTAATCGATACGACTCGTATTTTGTCTTCTTTTTAAATGCAAACGCAATACAAAAAGTGAATTTAAGAAAATTGATTAGTTGTGAAATGATTTACGGAAATCTTTTGTGAGCAGACTGTTCCTACCATTGTATTTATTATATGATAATAAATATTGTAAAAATGTTATTTACCACCACAAATGTATAAATCTAACATAAGAGATAGTGCCTCGAGTCAGACATGTATTCATATAATTCATAAATTAACATATACGCTAAGTTCTCCACAGCATAATAAAGTATTCATATATTAACTAATTCCTCTAGTTTGGATTATGGTTGGGTTGATTTGTTTGGCCAAATGTACAAAATTACTCTTACCTGTTGAACTTCCACAACGCCAGCGAGGTCGCAAAAAATGGAACAATTAAATACAGAGAGAATTGATGCGGTCTCACGAAATTTCCACGCATAATTTCAATGAAATTGAAAATCATGAGTGATGCAGCAATAACAAGTGATTGCCCAACTTCCAGTCCATTTATACCCGCCAAAATATTGATGGCATTTGTACAGAAAACTGCAAGCATTCCCATATAAACGTAATAGAGGACACCTGAAAAAGCACTTTCGTATATTGTTTAATTGCAAGGAGGAATCTATTATATACCTATATCTACGCTGGTGCCAACTAGAGAACGAACAAATTTTGGCATTACAATTGTAGTTGAATTGAAATTAACATAGTACACCATCAGCAGTGGCAATGTGGCAACTGTTGGTAGCAACAATTTGTGACGCCATCGAAGATTCAAAACATCGTCAGCAAATCCCAAAAGTATCATGCAACAAATTGATAAGAGGGCAACAATTAACTCCACGAACTAAAAAGGAAAGGAATAAAAGTCTGTTAAACAACTGATCAATTATGTTGTAGAATTACTTCAGTATGAGGAAATCCTTGCTCCTTATATAGGTGATTATAACTGAAGGGCACCGGTATGAATAAAAACATTGCGACGAGAAATATACAACCGGTAAGAACCCCTATTGATTCTGGTCTGCAAGACAATGACTTCATTAATTTAATACACTCAATTGCTAGGTTGAATGAATACTCACATTTTAGGTGAGTCTTTCTTGCATAAATCCTTGCCGAAGAGGTTTGCCTGAATGAACATTTCACTCATACCGGGAATGATCCTCCTCGTTGCGAAGTACGCACCGAATGATATAACTACGTTGATCAATATAGTTACACTCATTTTTAATATCAACAGCTTAGACTGTTAACAAAAATGTGAGTTAATATCGTTAATTAAATCGAGGCCACTTTTTGGCCTTTGGTGATAAGAAACCCTTCTCATCCAGAGATTTGTCAACAAATGACGTGGTGAACTTCTTGTGAAACGTCAGAAACAGTTGTTAAGGGGAAAGTGGTGAAAAAATGTCGGGTGAAAGAAAACTGTTGAGAATTCCATGTTGAATTTCAATTAAATAAAATTAAACAAAATTGTTTGATCAACAAAAGTGTTTATTTTTCTTTTCAAGTTACTACAAACATTTTTTTAAGGCATTTGAACTTTGACATTTAATTGAAATACTACGAAAAAGATACTCTAGTTCAGTTCTACTACTTAAAAACGATTGTTTTCAATTATTTTAAGCTGAAATTTTAGATTTCTTAATGAATTCAAATATCTATTTATAATTAATTTGAGAAGCACTGATATCAAATCTAAAGCTTCGTGTAAGTTACAAAATTTGATCTTGTATGCCTTACCCTCTGGGTAAGAACAATAAAGATGAATTTAAATATCAATGGTAAAAAGAACTATTTGAAAACCTATCTACGATTTCACTATTTTCAAAGATGTTCGTCAAGCATAAAGTCGCCCTCATCTCCCTTGTCCGGTAGGCATACGAAAAACTCAAACAAGTTGAGAGCTGGACCTCGTGAGAAAGGATTTTGGTATCTTCCCCTTTTATCTCTAAGGTATGGATATCTTTTGTAATTGAACATTTCGTTCGTCGTTAAATTCATACAGGCATGAAGGATCTAAAAACGGACAAATCAATTATTTTAAGTAAACATCCAACTGTATTTGTATATTACTTACCGAAGTGCAAGTGAGCACCCATCCCAAAGCGCAAAACACGAATGCTTCTAAAAGACCTAACACGTAGAGCAGAGTGAATCCTTCAATCATGACACAGTAACATGCGAAATATATTGTAAATGAGCAATTTATGGCGACGGACAGGACGAACAAGAAGAACCACATTCGATTACGAAGTCCGACACAGTTATAAATGAACGGGCAGTGGTGGTCGAAGTAGGACACGCATCGATTGCATACCCTACAATGCTTGGCTCGCAAGGGTCGCAAGCAACGGCAGCTGTGGCATAATCTAGTGAGGATAACATTTCGTTTTTTCCATTTATCGAAATACGGAATCTGCTTGATGGCTCTATAATAGGTGTCGGAGTTTAGGGGAATGTATCCTGGATCCCGACGATTAGCAATTACCCAACTTATCCACATAACAGCGTTCCAATAAATAAAGCAGTAGTGAGAGCGTCGCAGGATGTTCCATGTGATTGGAATGCACTGCATAAAATATTTGATTTATTTCTTTTCACGGAAAGTATTACCATAACTCACTCGGATCATATACATCGGATATCCCCACAAGAGCACGGAGAATAAAAACAACAGCAGTGGCCCTTTGGAGTCTCCTGCTCCTCCAAAGAGTAGTCCCCAAATGTCGGATACCGATGGGATCCACCTGGACTTCTTCTTAACCTCTTGATACAGCACTTTCACAACGTTGTGGTGTCTGTGGCTCTGCGCCAACATCATCGGAGTTTTGCCGTTTTTATCCCGCGGTTCTAAGTCCATACTCCTTTTTTCGCACAACAAACGTACGCAAGTGAGATTTCCAGACAAACTAGCCAAATGCAAGGGCGTCGATCCGAAATTGTCTGTTTTTTGCAAATCAACTCCACTATACATGAGGAGCCGCATCAGATCTGGGTGTCCTTTGTAAGCCGCCCAATGCAAGGCAGTGTCTCCATTGATGTCCGTCAAGTGGTTCAGGGCTCCCATCCCCAGGAGGAATGCGGCAGTAGCAGTTTTCCCGTACCTAAAATTGAGATCGTAAGAGTGAAAGTAAAAGTAACGGCAATTACCCGTACATGCAAGCAGTCATTAGCGAAGTGAGTCCTTTGAGGTCGACCGCGTTAACTGCCACCCCTGCCTGCAACAAGACTTGCACAACGGCAACGTTTCCTTTTCTTGTAGCCCAATGTATTGGCCGTGGTCCTTGCGTTCCTAGTGCTGGCAAATCTACGGGGGCATTCCTCTCCACCAGATATCTCATCATCTCCACATTCCCATCGAGGGCAACCCAGTGAGCTGGGGTGTATCCATGCTTGTCTCTCGCAGCCATACATTCGAGTCCCAACTTCTCAACCAAGTTTTCCATGTCGGTGACTTCACCATTTTTGATGACGTAAAATATGTCCGAAACATTGGCCATTGTCTCGGCTCCGTCTGCTAACAAATTGCTGTCTCTTGTTTCTTCAAGTGGTGTACGATCGACTTCCTGGTCCGTATGAGCTGCACTGTCCTCCTCAGATACCATGTTACACGAGGCAGTCAGGGGTAACGCCCATACACTTCGAGCGGACCCCGGACTCGGGTGAACCTTCCTGTTCTGCGTTCTGATGCTGTTTTCAGACGCCACGATATAAATTGTTCTTTTTCAACACTGATGAAACAAATAAGGTTTATTGCACGAAATTGAAATAAAGGATGAACAACCGAAATCAAGAATTGTTTCCTAATCCACTGGTTACGACCAACTAATGTCCTTGTCCAACCGAAGCTGGGAAAATCAATAGCAGCAAGGATGAAGTTGTTGCAAATTCACTTCAAGCTTAAAGTTAATGAAATATTAACGAACATGAAAAAAATACATGGGTAAGAGGAAGAGAGGAATCAAGAGGAATCAAAATTAATATGTTATTCAATATAATATGTAATTATAAAATTTTCTTCATTAATGAAAAATGTGTCTGATCGCGTCTCATATATGTGACACTTCCTGATACATATGACTATATGAGCGACAAAGGACGACCCCGCACAAACTTTATGAGAAAAAGGTACCGGTGGTTTTATCTGAAAATTTAGTATTTCGTAGTTTATAAAGTGCTGATCAAAAGTCTCTATGGGCGCGAAACATTTCAATGACTAGGTTCCAAGTTATTCACGGTCAATGACCTTTTCTTAACAAAACAGTTTTATATGGCATTGGCAACACTAAGAAGGAGTTGCCCGATTTTGTCCATCTTCGAACTTGACATTACAATTTTAACGAAGTATTATTGTACCAAGTTTAAATCCTCCAGCTATAAGCGTACTCCATATTGCAACTCGGCCGTGGGGCTAGTGCTTTAATTTAAATTGCAATTACAAACGTTACGACCACGTAATGAGAGAAATCTCCTTTTCTAACAAAATACCCTCCAATAATTAATTTCACATCAATGCACATTACGTCACAGAATATATGCACATTAGTCGCCTTGGTTAGATGAATCGAATCGCACATTACGTCGCAGTCCGCAGTGGTTTTTTTGATTCAGAAGAAAAAGTCCGGTTAAAAAACAGAAGTGCTTAGACCAAGATGCCTCAGAAACACAAGGTTTGCCAATAAGTTTTATTAAAAACCGTTATCTAATAAAGATATTCACCTCACTCTGCCTTCTGCATTGCATATTATCAGGCATTCATATAAATTCCAAATTGACATCTGCAATACAAGAAGTGACAACGTGGTAGTGTGTGACAGTGCGGATCTGGATTTAAGAGGATTTAAGAATAAATAATCAAAAGGGTGAAAAGAATATTTATTAGTTTTTTGTGAAGTATATATAGAAAAATTGCGGATAGCATTTGCGAAAGGTTATGGTACTCGTGCAGCTGCTGCGTTCTGCACACAAAGCCCAATTACTCATCAGACTCCAAAGGGGCACCACACATAGGCCGACTTTCGCTACTTTGGTCGGTTTCATTTAATAGCGTACTCTAATGTAATTCCACTCCTAGATTACATAATTTTGTAAAACTCGTTTTATTTACTAAGCGTTCTCATTATTTTCATTGACCCTTTTCACATAACCTCCATAGTGTAGTTTCTGTGTGGTTGCCCCGGTTACTTTGCAAGATTACTACTATTTCTTATTTCCTTTTTGTAGGCGTCAAAAATGAAGAAAGAAAAACAGAAGAATCAGGTAGCTGCAGGCGATTCCAACAAAGGTCTGCGATTTTGAATCATGATTATATTAGCTCACCTTGAAATTTATGCAGTTAAGGAGCTCAATCCTTGGCCGGTGTACATTGAGGAGCGGAACAAATTGTGGGAAAAATGCAAGTCAGACTACCAAGCTATGATCGCTTCGCAACCTCGGGCTCCGATAAAGGTAACCTTGCCAGACGGCAAGGAAATCGAAGCCAAGTCATGGGAAACCACCCCATATGATGTAGCTAAAGGCATTAGTCAGGGATTGGCCGACAACACCGTTATTGCTAAAGTGAATGGAGTGCTCTGGGATTTAGACAGAGTACTGGAAGGAGATTGTTCTCTTCAACTGTTGAAGTTTGATGATCCCGAGGCCCAGGCAGTATTCTGGCACAGTTCTGCCCATATCGTGGGAGAGGCTATGGAACGTATCTACGGCGGACATCTGTGTTACGGTCCTCCAATCGAAGGTGGATTTTATTATGATATGTTCATTGATGGTGAAGGTGTACGTACAATTTTTGATCTGTTCTACTTTTTTACCGCCATAAAATTTTGAATCAGAAACTGAAGATCTCAATTTTAGATTTCCACTAACGATTATCCAGTTATGGAGGGACTTGTGAAGCAGATTGTGAAAGAAAAACAACCGTTCGAACGATTGGAAATGAAGAAATCCGATCTTCTTGAAATGTTCAAGTACAACGAATTCAAATGCCGGATCCTCAATGAAAAAGTTACCACGGACACAACCACTGTATACAAGTGCGGGCCATTAATAGATTTGTGTCGAGGACCCCATGTACGGCATACGGGAAAGGTGAAAGCTCTTAAAATTACAAAGGTATAATATCATTGTGGGAAATATTTATGGAATTTGCAGTTCTTTTTTCATAATCACTTTTCAGAATTCCTCCACTTACTGGGAAGGCAAAGCTGATGCCGAAACACTACAGCGAGTGTATGGAATCTCTTTTCCGGATTCGAAACAGTTGAAGGAATGGGAAAAACTTCAAGAAGAGGCAGCCAAACGGGATCACCGGAAAATTGGAAGAGAGCAAGAATTATTTTTCTTTCATGAACTTTCGCCCGGGTCCTGCTTTTTCCAGCCACGAGGCGCTCATATTTACAATACTCTAATGAACTTCATTAAAAAAGAGTACAGGAAACGTGGATTCCAGGAAGTGATTTCCCCAAATATGTACAATGCAAAATTGTGGCAGACTTCCGGTCACTGGCAGCACTACGCCGACAACATGTTCTCATTCGACGTCGAAAAGGAGAAGTTCGCCCTGAAGCCTATGAATTGTCCTGGGCACTGGTAATTTACTGCTGAATCAATATTTGAAGTTTAATTAACTATTGCACTTCAACTCTTCCCCAACAGCTTGATGTTCGACAACCGCAACCGTTCCTGGAGGGAATTACCTCTTAGAATGGCTGACTTTGGAGTGCTGCACCGAAACGAGCTGTCCGGGGCTTTGACTGGACTTACAAGGGTTCGGAGATTCCAGCAGGACGATGCCCACATTTTCTGTGCGCCTGAACACATTAAATCGGAAATGACTGGAGCTTTGGATTTCCTTCGACATGTTTACACAATTTTTGGCTTCACGTTTAATTTAGTGTTGTCTACTCGACCAGATAAATATTTGGGAGAATTAGAACAATGGAATGAGGCTGAAAAAGCTCTTGCAGAGTCCTTGGACGAGTTCGGTTTGCCTTGGAAAGAAAATCCTGGTGATGGTGCCTTCTATGGACCTAAAATTGATATTACTATTATGGATGCATTGAAACGAGCTTATCAATGCGCTACAATTCAATTAGATTTCCAGCTCCCTATCAGGTAATTAAATTGGAATTCCAGTTTCTCAAATGTTACTAGCAAAATTAAATACAATAATCATTTCATTCCAGATTCAATCTTTCATACGTATCCGAATCTGGAGAAAAGAAACGTCCAGTAATAATTCATCGAGCTATTCTCGGATCTGTGGAACGAATGATTGCTATTCTCACTGAAAATTATGCTGGGAAATGGCCCTTCTGGATATCACCACGACAGGTAATGGTTGTTCCAGTTGGCCCCCATTTCGACGACTATGCAGAATTAGTGCGGAAGCAACTTCACGATGCTGGATTTATGGCAGAGGCAGATCTCGATGCTGGGGACACGATGAATAAGAAAATTCGAAATGCTCAGTTGGCGCAATTCAACTTTATTTTGGTTGTCGGCGAGAAAGAACGATCATCGGAAACTGTAAACGTCCGTACTCGCGACAACAAGGTTCACGGCGAAGTCTCGATCGAAGACTTAATTACGAAATTCAAAAAAATACGGGATGAGTACATCATTGGGGAGGATAATTTCTAATTTATTTACTAGTGTAATGCATTTATCACGTTCCAAATGATTTGCTTTTTCATGATAGCGAAAGAAATAAAATTTCCAACGTGAATATGAAATTTTTATTTATTTTCACCAGTGAGTAATGTTTCCGCTTGATTTTCTATAGTTCTATAAGGATCCAGAGAATTAAAGCCTTGTGTCTCCATTAGTTCGCGCTGTAACATCCGATGAAGGGAGATCATTCCAATTTGAAGCTGGCAAATGATAAAAAATATTGCCCAGCGTTCTAGAGAATCTTTTTCTAAGAGTTCATATTTGTATTCGATATTGAGAGGATAATTTTGAATTTTGTGTACTAATTCCGGTCTCAGCATCTCGTAGCTGGTCATTCGATCGAAGAAATTCAGTGCCTCTGTCTGGACATCGTCGATAGTGCATCTAAGTTCATCTAAGCACACTAAACTCCTTCCAGTGTTGCTCGGTGACACAACCAGAGTAAACCACATCTTCAAGTTTTTCATGATTTCAATTAAGCTCAAAATTTCAGGCTTAAAGGATTCTGCGATTTCGGAGACGATCCAATTATCTAAGTTGAGTTGAGCATCTAAATTGGGTTGAAAGAAAATCGCTTGCGAAGGCTGATTGCCTTTGGACAATCTACATTCCTTCCATTGGTGCCATTTTATGAAATCTTCAGTCATGAGATCGTTGAAGAATTTACTGCATTTTTCTAATTTCAGTGGGATATCATTCAGTAACGAATTTTCTGCTTTAACTTTTAGGTCATTTTTAAACGATTCAATTTGCTCATATATAGACTCTGCCATTGTTTTATTTATTATTAAATTTGGAGCTTTAGACTTCTCCCGTTTTCTAAAGTTTACGTTATTTTCAATTCGATGTCAAATGCTACTTAATATTTAAATGTTTGGTGAGCAAGTGTTCGCACTTAATGAAAGCAATAATTGAAATTGCAGCACAAAGGATGTCTTCAAAATATATTTTATTTTTTTAAAGATTTGTAAAACACTATCTCAGTATACAAAATACTTATCTAATATGGTTGCGACACAAAATGATTTATTGTAAAATGACTTAAGGATATTATATAAATAAAACAATACATTTACACGATGGAATACAAATACGAAAATATTGTATAAATTGCACTTAAATACTCTTCAAATGTGTCACAAAAAAAACTCGAATGTCTTTAGTCAATATTACATTTAAAAAACAAGAACCTAATAAAATGTTCGACCCCATTTGATGTATATATTTGGCACAAACAAAAACTATTGTGCTAAAAAGCCAATAAAATATAATATATATTAATATATATTATATATTATAATATATAATAATAATTCAAAAGTGAATTGCGTGCCATTCGCTTTGATTCATCATTTGCATAATAAATCTGTAAGATAATCGAAATCTGGTTGACCACGTTTAAACTTAATCTACTGAAATACCTTTGAAAACTTAATTTACACATATATATATCACCGAGAAACTAATGATTGCAATTTACTCATTAAAAAAAGAGTTGTCTAAAAATTAAACTAGTAAACTTTGGCATGCAAAAATCATTAAAATCGTCATCATTAAGTGTCTTAACTTTCAAAACAAAAATCGTAATTTTCAGGATCTTCAGGAATAGGTGGTGGATCCTTGCTGATGTCGACTCCCTCAGTGTCCAGGAGCCTCAGTTTGATTTCCATGGACAGCAGAATCTCGAAATCTTCGTCCTTTTGTTTACTCACCATTTCCTGACCCAAAAGAGCGTTAATAGCGTCAGTCCAGTAATTGAATGTGGTCTCATCCGGAGCCACAAAATCCAGGGTGGCATGGTCCATGTTGTCGAATGTTATCGAGAATCCCAAGTTGATCGCCGATTTCCTCGCTCGCATCTCCTTCATGTGAGGACACTCCTTCCCGACTAGAAGTTGTTTAATGTCGATGACGAGCACCTTGTTCGGCAGTTCTTCGAGTGTTGGTATAGTTTTCTCGTCACAATCTCCGAAGTGGATAACTTTGTGATTCGGGGACAGACGCGCGTACCAAAATTTGTCCTTGCTCCGAGTGCCCCGAGAGTATTTCGAGAATCGAGTTCCTGCAAAGTTATTGGAATGTTTCAACTAGAACTTCTTGTAAGGTGAATTGTGAATTACCTTCAACAAGAAAATTTAATCGTTGTCTCTTGATAAGATCCATAATTTCGGGAGTGATCTTTTCCTTTAATTTAACAATGGCCGAAGCCGTTGATTCGCACTCTTCCTTAGAAGTTCGTTCCTGCTGCCGAAGTGTCGTTATCGTTTGATAATTCAATGACGAAATCTTCAGTCTGAAATCGTCTAAATTGCTTGGACGGGTTTTCAAGGAGCGAGTGATTTGTTCACGCACCACGCTAAACACCTTGTGGAAATCCTCGGCAGTGGCTCGCATGTCCTTCCAGGTCCGGTTGAGGGTGACAATGCAAATACAAAAGAATTCTTCAAAAGGGTGGTCGTGCGTGAAGAACATTGGATGAAATTCAGTTGACTGTTCTGAGGGTGGATCGCCAATTCGCAAAATTTCGCACATCAACTTAACTAGTTCGATTGATGTTCTGCCAAAAGGACACTCGTGCTCGTCCGCACGGCATGAATTTTCATGCACGACCTTCGTGTACTGCTGTGTGTAGTTCCTGGCGAAGTATACCATGCAATCCAGTGCAAGGACACCCGGGGGTGTTTCTATAAAATCCTGGGCAGGATTTATGTCACATTTGAAACCCAGTTTCTTGTAATATTGCGAAAAATTCACGTTGCCACCTCTCCGCAGTTGTTCTTCGCCACCGTTGTTGCCTGCGTAATCATCAAAAGCGATTCGTCGAAGCTCCTTAATCTTTTCGTGTGCGTCCTGATCCTGAGCGTTCATTTTCATGCGCATTCGATTCTCCAGCAGTCCGAGAGTGAGCGTCTGCAGTACATACAGCTGGTGGCCCATCTCAGTGCCAATGTTTGAGCCTATCACGCTACTTAAGATTACTGACCGATACTGCTTCGTGCTGAACGTTTGAGCGATCTGCCGTTTGCGGATGTCGTCAGCCTTAATGAATAGGGCGTTTATCAAGGCGATCGCGTTCTGTTGAATCACCGAGGAGTCAGGTTCCTGCAACAGTTTCAGCAGGTTCTCCAGAGTCACATCTTTCTCTACTAAAACATACTTTGTGCTGTTGTGGACAATGTTTTCTAAATTCGATAGAGTACACTCAACACACTCCTTCGGAAATGCAGAAAAGTTGCAAGTTATGAAAATATTCCGTGTAATGAAGGTGTTCTGCAGGATCTCCCAGGACACCGTGCCGTGCTCCATCAATTCTACAAAACTCCGAAGACTGAATTTAAGAATTTGTACATCGCACTTTGAGTCTTCGATCATATCGATTATTATGCTAAGTCCTTGCTCCTTGATGAATTCCAAAGCAAATGTGAGATCTATACTGAGCTTTGCCAAATTTTCTAGGCATTTGACTTTATCTAAGGTGGATCCAGAACGGAGGGTTTCGAGAATATCGTGTGCCGTTTTTGATGGCGAATGACGTAGTTCCAAAACTGATCCATTTTTGATTTCGTTTCGGTTTTTTTCTGTGACGTATTTGTGATTGTTTGTCTCACAGAACTGCAGCGAAAAATTCTCGGGATCTGTGATATTCCAAATGCTGCAGAGTTCTTGGATTTTACCTGGAATTTATTGAGAGATATTAACTAATCACTGCAGACGCAATAAATTTCACAGTTAATGTACATATCTAAAAAAAACAACCTGTAATAACAAGGTTTTTTTTTATAACTCATCTACATATTATTATGTATTTTCAAAATTGCTTTAAACAAAAACAAGAAGAAAACATGACTTGGTTTTACGATAGTTTTATTTTATGCAGAGCAGAATGCTATTTCTGCATTATTATTAAAGATTTTATCGGTTTCTTTGATAACGAGATAGCAATTTGATAGAATGCATTGTCATCATTGTCAGGTAAGCGATTATTTAATTCATAGCCAGTAGATCCCTTAACTAGGAGTTTTGGCCGGAAATGGAGGGGCGTTGGCTCTTTTTCGGAAACTTCAATTCAAACTTGATATGTAATTAACATTTTTGAATGCTTCAAATTTTGAATGTTTCGAAAATAGTACAAACCAGTCAGAGGTTGTCGTTGATCCAGAGAAATCAGTTGCGGGTGTTGATTTTCCAATTCTACAGCTATTTTAACGATGTGCGAATCCTTTAATGTTGGCATCTTCTTTGGAATCATTTTTGAACTTGACTAAAATCCTACGGAGCGATACAAAGAATGGAGCACGAAACTGCAACAATTTATGTTCACATAGAAAACAACCTCAAAACGACAATTTATTTAGCAAACAATATTTTTATTGTTTATGACATTGACATAAGCAGCCGCTGTATATTTGCCAACCTTACTCCAAGCTGCCAACATGAAAGAAGAAGTGAATATTTGACTAGTGCTGCCACCTTGGTTGCAATCAGGGCTGAATTGTGAATATGCTCTGAATTTACGGAAATCAATGGATTATTTTCTTTTTAAATTCTATTATTGAAATTTGTATTCTAGTTGCTCTAAGCCAAAGCAACATAGAAGTTTATTTTTTAAATGTACAAATCTTGAAATTCGGATAAAAACATAGTGGACAGATCTGTCAAATTGTTTATTCCTCGTGTTTATTCCATCATGTTTTCGGTGCCTTTGAAATTGTCTAAAAATGTGAAACTGTGCTAACAAGTGATAAGCATTGGTTTACTTTTTAAATAGTTTTACTCGAAGTCTAAATAACGGTGTCTGTTGAAACAAAAATGGAAAAACAAGGCACAGAGTCTGCTTTGGCTACGCTTCTCAACAGTCCGCCACCCAAGCCGCTTTCAATCCAATTTAATTCCAAAGTATACTAATTATATTGGAAATGATAAAATGTTAATCATATTATTCAGGTATCGAATCCCCACTGTGCACTTATTCCTGCCTCACCATCGATTCCAGTCGGGCCAAAAGATGCTATCAGCTCTATAAAACTTCAGTAAATAACCTTTGAAAAATATTGTTAACATCAAATTTAATGATAGCAAGTATTTTCAGAAACATTGTTGCAACAGTTAATGTGGGCTGCGAATTAAACTTGCAGAATATAAACTTTCGAACTAGAAATTCAGAATATGCACCAAAACGGTTCCATGGAGTTGTGATGAGGATGCGGGAACCTCGATGTACTGCTCTCATATTTCGGACAGGCAAAATAATTTGTACTGGCGCTCGAACTGAGCATGATGCGAATCTTGGTTCAAGGAAATTTGCCAGAATACTACAAAAATTGGGCTATCCAGTCAAATTCATAGATTACAAAATACAAAACATTGTCGCCACTGTGGATCTTAGGTTTCCAATTCGTTTGGAAAATCTGAATCAGCTTCATGGACAATTCAGTTCCTATGAGCCTGAACTGTTTCCTGGACTCATATACCGAATGGTGAAGCCTCGCCTGGTCATGCTCATATTCGTCAATGGGAAGGTGGTCTTCACTGGGGCCAAATGCAGGAACGATATATCTGAATGCCTGGAGACCATTTATCCTATACTTCAAAGTTTTCGAAAGAAATAAGTTTTTTTGTTAGTTAATTTTAGCACACTTATTTCATTGCATTATTTAATTTTTAAGTACAATAAGTCCATCTTTTCTTAGACAAATATTCTGAAATTAAATATTAATTATATAGGTATACAAGATATTTATAAGTATTAGGTAAGTATATCTATATAATATATATTATGGTCAAAAAAAATTATTTATAAACGCATATTAGGTAAAAAAATCAAGTACACAATTTTAGAAAGCAATTTCTACGAAATAGTTCTGAAACAAAGATTTTCAGTTATTCAAAACGCAAGCAATTGGGAATCTGTAGAAAAAATTTACTTATAATACTTAAAAATATTCACATAATCATAATATTATTTTAAATCATGTTATTTATAATAAACTATGGAATAAATTTTTTAATTACAGATGTATTTGCAAATGAGAGTTTGTCTTTACATTGTTGTTTCCTGGAATTATTTGGTTTAAACTGAATTAGTACGTTCTGCTATTGCTACATTTTCCAAATTACCTTAATTGTATGAATAACCAATTATTTTTTGGGTCAATAGAAGTGAAGCGCAGTTTCTCAGAATTAGGTTTGGCGTTGGAATTTTATTCTAGGATATCAAAAATTGAGGAAGGGGTTCTTGTTAGGAATACAGCTGCAGGGTTCTAGAAAATTAAATCAAAAAAAAAAAAAAAAAAACAATCAAAAGCTGGATGAAAGGACAATGATTTTATTTTACATTAAATAAACATTCTTCCGTTCTGTTTCTTCTCACTTGTGGTAATCGGGGAGATGATCGCTTGAAATCAAGGAATAGGTATATTATATTTCGTGCATTGTTTACTAGTTGCTGGTTGAAGAGCGATTTTCCGGAAACCGAAAACAGTTCCGCGAAAAATAATAGCGTAAACAGTTGTATGATTTGTTACTCCTAAAATTTGTTATTATTGGAGGCAGGAATGGCAGGAAAACTATTACCCAGGATAAATCGAGAATATCATCAACAATGAACCATTTATTATCGTTTATCCGGTTCCTAGACCATCGCCACATATACCACCAACCTCTATATCCTGGGAGTGCAGTCGGGATCCAGAAAGTCCCAGTTAGATTGTTTGTTCAAAACTTATGCAAGCATCTTAGTCCTTAGTCCGGGTTGAACGAACTACAAGGATTTGTTTTCGCCGAAGGGTTGCCAAAGATATTTGCAAAACTGATACCGGATAATGACTTCCTCCCCCTTCGGGTTGGCAGTGGCACCAAATTGCCACTACTACCCACAACGGTCTTCTGACACAACCCAATGGCGGCGTCCAAGTAGTCCTGCCGCCCACTCTGATGTCGACCCCATATATATACATCGCAGTCGCATTGCACTTTCTTCAGTTCAGCGATTCCGAATTTGGCTCGCAGTCTTTAAGTGTCACCAGATTGAATTGCGGTGGGGGTGGGTTGATCCCTTGCCTCTGCATACAGTTACTTGTTCGTCTGGCCGGGACGAGGCACATCCGGGTTCAAGCTACTTCTTTAAGAAGTGACATATGAAATGCATTGTCTGGCGGTCTTAGGCAGAAACTTGGATTGGTTTGGGGCCATCCGCAAAATGACGACGTGAAATTGGGGGGAGGATTATAAAGTTTACGTTCGTGTGATTCAGTTTTGTCGGATTTCCATCCTGTTTGGCGCCATGAAGTCTGAATTCCTTATTCACGAAAAACTTCAAAAATTTGTTACACTTACGTTGGTTTCGAATGTCTGCACCCGAATATGGATAATTTATGTCTTCATGAAAAAGGAAGGAAAATGCAACCAGAAGGACGAACATTTTTCATAAGTTTTGGGAAGTCCGTTTTGCATTTACCGTTGTAAATCTTTGGTGTGTTTTGCATCAAAGAACAGTCACATTATATCTTTTTGTAGCTTATTTACTTTATGGTGAAGGGAACTGGGAAGAGTTGCATTTTCCAATCATCCTTAACCAAAGTTGCAAAAGATTCCAGCAGGGATTTTTGGCGTTTCTTGCTGTTTTTTATGAAGGACTTGAAAACGAGCCACGTGAGGGCTCCATGTTTCCACGTTTTCCTGATGCTGTTACGGGGAAGTCAATAAATATATTGCAAGTACCTATGGAGCACCTTCTTTAAGTCCTTAAGTGAGCTCTCTTCCCAGGAGCTGTGGAAGCCGATACGAGTTGACTCCGACTTAAAACAATAAACATTATATTATTATACAGTATACACTTATAATATACATACTCTCGCAGGTTGATATTTAGACACAGAAAATAAACAGTAGTTTATTATAAATTGCTGTTGTGCTGTTTGAATTACAGTTCAAATATGTAAAATGATTCCAACTTTTATAATCAAATCAAATTAATTTAATGCAATGTTATGCAATTCCTATTCATAGGCGCACATTGTAAAATGATCACACATCACACAATGCAACGCCCTCAAACATTTTATGGAAGTTTTTTTTTAAGTAAAATAGAAAGATACAAGATACAACACTGTTTCAGTATAGCAAATTTTGTGTAATGGTGGGTATAATCAATAATGTTACTTGTTGCCCTGACCCCAAAAGTCAACGTTCCCATAAACTAAAACCACGAAGACAACTTTTACATGTAGGTAATATTCCCCTAACACCCTCATAGGCGAATTTTACAAAATCTCTTACTGTAATTCCATTCATCCTGAAAGGATAGTTCCCCCCAGGATAGAGTATCTATAACAAAGAACAACTACCACAGAAAAGGATTTCATTTACAAGATTTCCCTCTTAACATCAACAGTAATTCAATTACTGATCCTTGATAGCAAGTGTTAACCCAGTGTGATTGATAAATTAACTCCAGGATATTTTTGTGTGACGAACGGCGAAGACGGTGGAACGGTGATCGAGAAGCTAGTGACAAAATCAATCTAGTTTGCTTATTTATAACTCTGCTATCCGTAAGCAATTCTCCGCAAGTAAATAAATCTCACCAGCAATAAATCAATAGTATAAATCGGATTCTAGCATCCCATCGCGTTGCCCGTGCAAATAGAATTAGTCAAGAATAATAGACCCAGCTGTTGGCCTTCGGCTTAAGATTGATGGGGGGGTGGGCTCAGGGGTTGCGAGTGGAGCTGGTATTGGCGTGGCCGGGGACAACCCCAGCAGTCTGTGTCGGCGGCAGATAGCCGCTTTGCAATACCGAGCTCCCATCTTCAGCATCTCTGTTGAGATTTTTGCCGGTATCTCCCATCTGTAGATGTATATCGTTAGAGCGGTTTGATGCAGGATATAGGTCACTTGCGAGAACTGGGTCATCGTTAGTATCACTCGGCAAGGACCTCAACTGATCTGGGCACAGGTATTGTAGAAGAAATCCTTCACTCGTCAAGTGCTTCTGTAATTGGCAATAAATTTTCCTCCGTAATCAGGAATTAAATTAGGAGGTGCCAACACTTAATTTGCTGGCATCTCTCTCTTGGCTTCCTTTGTCCAGGACAGCAGCATCCTCCAGGAAGTTCCATTTTCCCTGGCCGGAACTGCGAAGCCTACTGCAGGCTTCCTCCCACTCGGTTGTCAGGTCAAATGTTCGAGCACACATACTTAGGCTGATTGAATTGGGAAACTGGGCTAAGTTCTTGTCCTGGGAGAATCCTTGGCAGGACGTTGAACCCATTGAGAGTGCAGTTTTTGCTGTTTTCATATGTTTGCAATGTTCACAACTTTATGCAGCTCGACTGGTATCCTTGCCTCCCACGTGCGGATGCTTCGTCCCTTGCTGTGTAACTGGGTTGCGGGTTGATTTGATAGGCGCCGTGGGTGGGTGGCATGGGCGTGTTTTAATACTCCGTTTTTGTGTTTTTGATGGGTGAAATTTTGGAAATCTGCTTCACCTCTTCTGTAGTGTAGTTACGTGGTTGGCGGGCAAAAGTATGTGGCGTGTGGATGAAAAAGTCCATTTCGTTAACGAAGTCCCTTCATCCCGGTTTTGGTATTGCACCAGGCGTACTGGTCTTATCTGCATAATTTTCGAATTTGCACTCAACGTACTGCATTTTAAGTGGTGTCGACGAATATCACTCCGGAAGTCCTTTCAGCTGTGAATTAATGAATACTTTGTCGACTAGAGACGGACATCTGGGAAAAGGCTTACTGATTGCGGCAATTTTTTCGCGATTTAATGTAACTGGTGTATATTTTAAACTGCACGCAAAATTATTTTGTATTTACGAAATAATATATGATAAGCATAATTTTGTAATGATAACTTGTATTGGATACATTCGGGAAAACCAATGCGGAAGCAATTTTCGAACGTGATTTTATCTTTGGTTAGCTGAGTTTCGATAAAAGCTTAATTAACCTTGATTGATCCATTAATTAAGCAATTTAAAACGATTTGTACAGTGGCGGTGCTAAAGAAACGGTTGCTCGCCCGCGAAACTAAAGGGGCACTATAAAAATAGTAATATTTTTGTATACGTAATAAAGGGAAACACTTAAATGAATTTCAATTTATGTGCGTTTCACTACAAGCAATGGTTTGTGAACACTTTCTCTCTATTACCATAAACAAATAAAGTATTTCATACATAGTAGTATGAAGTACTTTATTTGTCTATGCTATTACATAATTAGCGATTACAATTTGCAAAGGATGTTTTACAAGCGTACAAACTTTTAAAATTCATTGACATTTAACAATTGAAGCCTTTTCTAAGGACTGATCATTTAATATTGATTTTAAAGTAAACATTTTTTTTTATGACAAAAAAAGGAAAATTTCAGCTTTGTCTCGCGTTACCCCAGGGGCGGGGGAAGTTGGTGGTGTAAGTGATTTTTTACTGACTATACAACGAGAAATATGAAGAGTGTTAAATTATATGACCAGACCATGTAGAAGTGGAAAACTGATATTTTTATTTATATAACTTAAAAAAACGTACATTTCGTATTTTAAATGCAGATTTGCCATTAGTCAGATGCAATTAAAACTTTTTTTTTTCTATTAAAGCTCGTTTCATGCGTTTAATAATGGTCAGGGGAAACGGTGCCCCCAGAGGGTGGGGTGCGGGTTCCGTATCCGGTATCACCATCACTGGATTTAAATCTATTTTAATTTGATTTATAGTTCAGAAGCTTCAATTACTTTTTCCTTTCGAAAAATGCCAAGTAAACTGTATATTTTCGGTGTGTTTCATTTTAACATACTTAAATAATTATTCGCCTTATATTTAACCCATTTGAAAAATATATTATAGTTAATAACTTATTTACTTTGGCAATTTAAATATCTAAGGAGTGAAATTAATTACAAAAATGTTTTTACTTTTTAGTAAATTAAACGAATTCCATATAATACTTACACATTTAAATGTTGCTTCTATATAACTATAAAGGACCTTCCCTTCAATTAGAACCCAAATTAAAATCTTTTGTCTAAAAATCCTAAATCCGGAAGGGAAAATTATTATTACAACGTGCAGAAAATGTTAAAAGGAGTGAATCCGCTGCGATGAGAAAAGTTAAGAAAGCCGATCCAGTGGAATCCAGTATTTCCCAGCTCCTTTCTAAATTACAGTATTTTTCAAGGGCAAGAAAGGAGCTCTGAAATGTAGATATCTGGATGCGTGGGTGGCTATGAAGGTTTGTATATAGTATATACTTCGGGGCTTCTTTGTGGATCCATCAATTGTTCTCAGATGTGATGATATTTTATGAATCTCGGATATTTGAGCCGACATTAACAATAATGAGAAGTTTAATTCAAGGATTTTGGGTGTTCTACCGAAAACCTGTTGCTATACTCAAAATTATTCAGGACTTGTCAAGGTTACCGTATTTATTTACGACAACAATATTGATTTCTTTCTAATTGAAGAAACGAATTTATTTTTATGGATGTGTCCAGAATATATACGTCAAGGAATATAAACCCGAAAATTAGTATTATGTTTTTTGTGGGTATTTTGTGTACAATGCCAATCGCAATTAGATTACATTTAAGAGTCCCACTCATGTTTAATATCGAGAACGCCTGGAAACATTCAGATGGTTTTTATTGGTTTTCAAACTGCTTTTTTTTGGACATGTATAGGTACACACTTTTGCGCCAATCATAACTCATAAGTCATAACTATTATATGATCGCCATACATATGCATAAAAAACGAATTATAAACATTACATAATGTATAATTATATAATAGGTATAGTGGTAGGTATATTACTTGTTCTTCTCCTGTTCAAAAATGCTTTAAATAATTCACATTATTATAGATTATTACGTCGGCCGAGAAAGCATTGCGCATATGCCTTCTTTTAAAATATTGTTCCTGGCATGGACCGCCTGTGGACACTGCTTGCGATTGAATAAAGGCTGACATATTTTGACGTAATCCTGTTCCATTTCCTGCTTTTGACTAACTCGTTACTAAGTTTCGTTTTCGTTCGGACAATCCAGAAACTCAAGACAGGATATTGAAGTTTTCTTTCAATTCACTCAACAGGAAATGATATGCACCTAGGAAATTTTTTATATAAATTTATGCAAATGTTTTCCCTATAACAGAACTTTTACGTTGCAACTACAGTGATATTTATTTCCGGAGACAGTTGTAATATCTTAGCTCTCCAAAACTTCGTCTTTGATGTTTCTATATTATTTATACCATACTTCTTTAACAATATTTTCTGTATTATTTACCAAAATCAAATAAAAGTGTTTGCCAATTTCGACAAAGAAATGATAAGTAAATAATTTATTGAAAATTCTAGAGACAACATTTAATTTAAAAAGAATTGGTGATGAACGTTGTAGGCGTTTAAAACAAAACCGCATTTTTTTTTAGGAAAGAACACGAAAAGGTCCTTAAGAAGAAATTGAAGGTCTTTTTCGACATAGAAGTCTATCGTGATAAAATGGAAAGTAAACAAATTTCTCGCCTACGTTGTTTTAAACCTTTTAAAACGTCGCAATCGTGCCATTTTAATAAAACCTGAACAGGTGTGGGTGTTTCCTTCGGTTACTGAAGAAGTCTGAAGGACATTCAAATCCCAAAACACTGAAGTTATTGAGAAGGTCTAGCATATTTTTTTGTTGTTAATTCCAATTGAACTCCCACTGGGCATCTGCACGAGGCGAAGATTGCTTCCAAGGCCTCATTGAACTGCTAAGAGTAACTAATCCATGATTAATCAAATGCGAACTAATTGTTTTATTAGCTATAATAATGAGACCGGCCACATAGCACAGACCCCATTTAGACCGATCCCATGGTTAGGGAGGATGCTGGAACATGGAACAGGACAACAACGGCAAATAAATGACTATCGTGGCGGATGAGTTTCCTGCAAATGCCAAAGGTCAATTCTGGTTGGGATATTGAGGAGAGCAGTTGAATCTGCACAGCCCGGCCTGATAAGTAGATGGTATAGGAACTCTTGCCCTGCCCACTCTTTTTTGCGATGCCCTTGAGTTTAGAGCATACCTCCCAATTGTCTTCTGATGTCCTGGAGGAGTTAAAAAACAGATCTGCATTAAAAAAAAAGTACAAAATTGTTGCCAAAAAAGCTCAACGCAGAGCATGAAATTCGTTTTGTCTCAAAGTTGTTTCCTTGTTTCATTGATTCTTTTCCGGTACATATGGTAATTATAATGATAAAGCATTTTACCTGTTAGAACTTTTAATTGAGGAATTTCATATTTAGAAGTTGAGCATTTTTTAAAGTACATATTTAAATAATAAAAAAAAGTCTCCAGTTCACTGAATAATCGTAATTGCTTATATTATAATTCGTTTTGGTGCGAAATGCAATTTTTGATTTCATATTATCAAATAATACAAGGCTTTTTTGTTTGAAAATATTTCACAGTTATGAGCATGAAAATATATTTATTTATTCTAATATGGATTGAATTTATCGAAATCTGGACTTTCCATGATTCGCTTTTAAACTCAAATTCGATTTCCATTCAATATCCATATTGGAAGTTTTCATTTCAATAGGAGCCAAATGAGTTTCTCAAAAATAAAACCATCGCGTGAAAATATTGAAGAAAACGAAAAAGGAAGTAAGTTCGAAGGGTTGAACACCCATATGGTTTTTATTGTTTGCAAAATAACATTGTCACCCCTGCTGAAAACAACACTGACTATAATTTAATTACCCCAACATTTGAGCCCTGTTCACGTAAGCCATAAATAAATTAAGTTCGCCCATATAGTTCGTAATTATGTGAACCCGAGTTTGGTTGGGTCAACATAGGAACGTCGCCGAAAGTTATCGATTCGAAATTTGTTATTATGATTCAAATAAACTCGGGCGCCACGCCATTCAGTATCCAGTAACGAATGCTCGTCTATTTTGACCAACTATTTCTCTTCCTCAACTTTTCCAGCAGGTAAATTTCTGGGTAGTCAGAGAAGTCGGGAAATGCCACAAATATAGGCGCTTCAAATACGATGCGGCAAGATCTCCAAGTTCCCCAGACACACTTAAGATTAATGAAAAAGGAATCCCTTGAAGCTGATGAGGCTCTTCATGTTTTCTTCGTTCCATCAAAATGTGTTAAATTAGCAATAATTCACTGAAAGACGAGGACCTTCTGCTTCAGTAACGTGTCGCAATCCTAGGCATGTGCAGTAAGGACACGTTCACATAAGCTGAGCAGCCACTGAGGAAAATGGTTGGTGGGGCTCAGTTCATTTACCTCGCCACCACTTTCGCAGAAAGAAAGGGAAGGTAAATGCAGGTACGAGCTCAAGCAGTGCTCCTTGACGCCAGCTTACCAGCCAGGATTTACTTGAATGCTATACGCACTTCTGACGTGGTAAGGACACTGCATTCATGTTCTACCGCCAGTTCGCCCACGCACAACAATAAGTCCTGAAAGTCTGACACCAGAAAAGAATCTTTCAATTCTCCTGCCCTCGTCCTCTTGTAGGGAAATGAACGTAATTGTAGGTACATGTAACGGGTTGGATATACCTATGAATATGATATAAACATTTATTATTTAACGAATGTATTAAAACGAGGCATTTTGAATGGAAAAGTTTTACTGAACAATACACCATCCCACTTCAAGGACTTCAGCATGGCAGTAGGTGGAGAAAGAAGCGATGATTAAAGTTTTTGAATTTAGGTATCAAGGCTTAAGCATTTTGAGGAAAACATTTCAAGGAGACCGATTTGGACATGTAATAAATTATAATCGCAGTCAGTAAAAACAATGTCCTTTTTGTTATTCTTGAAACTTGTTTACACTCTCTTTGAAGTTTTCATTATAAAAGGCAGGCAATGTTTTTGTTTTGTATTTTTAGTTTTTTACAATAATGTATGTTCTTACGTGATTAACATTTGGATCGGGATTGACAGAAAGGAAATGAAAGAGAACGAAAATTAAATAAAACGAGAGAAAAAATTTAATTGGTGTGTTTAAAAATAGTCTTTTATTAAAAAATCCATTCTTCATCGCTCTTAAAACAATTCTATAAAATAGAAAAAAATCATATAAGATTTTAACAAAAACTTAAAACATTTGTTTGTAGTAATAGTACTGATAGTGTCAACGATAAATCATTTCATTTGTTTGGAGTTTACTCCTTTATGTACATTTTATTAATAATACATTTTCATACATATTTACAGAGTTTTGATAGTACAATAGGAAGGATGCGTATTATTTTTTATTATATAATTCTTAATCTTTAATTACATTTAATGTGTTAATACTTATTATTATTTTACATATAGGTATTTTACACATTTTCATAAAATTACGCAACATCACTGTCCTAGCTGCCGCTGAAGGGTCTACTCCTTCTTTGTTCCTCATTAAAACTTGTCCTCAATAAATATAATTTTAAATAAAATTTCTTAATATTTGTACAATTAAATATAGCATATTTTTATTAAATATAATTCCTTTCAAAAATATTTTGTGATAATTTAGAGCATTTATTATTATATTTATTTTGTAATTTATTTGTGAATAGCTGCAATTTTTGTTTATTAGTATTTCAATTGTTTATAAAGATTCCAATTGAGCTTTTATGTTTGATATTATATTTTAATACGATTAATTAAAATGCCAAATCTATTTTAGGATGTTTAACAGATCAAAATAAGTTTAAATTTGCACAGTTCCTTTTACTTTAGTTCGACATTAAATTGTTTATACTATATTTCAAATTGATATTAGCATAAATTAATTGTATGTTTTTATTTACCTGTTTTTGAATTTTTTAATAACATTTAATCACACATTATTTAAGATACAGACAGATTTTCTACTTTAAGCAGTTTTTGGCACTTTATGTAGTTCAAACTACGGCAACATATTATTATAATGTTCTACGAAAAGACATTTACCATTTTTTTCTTCATTTTTTATGTATATACCAAACCAAAAATTGCTTGTAAAAAGCTCGTTTGCTAGTAATTGACGCCTTTAATATGTCAACGGAATACATTAATGCGTTAAACATACGACTATTTCTGGTTGTAATTTATGAATTAGCTTTATATCTATATAATCTGTTTTGTAACTGTTTGTTTTCCTACACATATATACTACATATACTGTAGTCAGAACGTTATTTATATAGTAGTAAAAATAGGTATTTTAAATAATCAAAATAAGAAATCAAACAATTGAGACAAATCTAATAATTGAATAAAATACTTACAATAGGTGTTTTTGTTTATGTATACAATAAAAAATATTTACAGGAAAATTGTTTTCGCTACGAATAGAAAAAATTACTTTACCATATTTTAAATTTGAATCTCGTTAAAAAAATTAATCAGTCTCCATTATCATATAAATATAGTAATAATTAGCTTTTTCTCCTTTTTGATATATTATACAGTGTTTTTTTATATTTAGAGTTCGGAAGGAGCTCGTGTTCAAATTTAGTAACCCATCTACGACTTTTTCAGAAGTTCAAGATAATTGTTTTTTTTGTTTAGAAAGTCAACTCATAAACAAATTGTATAATACTCAATTTCTGAATTAGTTACTCTTAATTAGTTGGATTAATTTTAGTTGGTTAAAATCACTTTATAAGCCAAGTTTTCTTGTTTTTATGATAAATTTTGTTTTGTGTGTATCTATGTGTCTAGCTAATGTTGTTGTTTTATTTGACCTTGATGCCTTACACTGATCTTCGCTTCAAATTGTCCAACTCGTGAACTAAGTTCTCCTCACTTGATACGAAACGTTTCTGGAACTTCGTGTTGCCCAAATTCTGAAATTAAACAAAAGTTTTATTTAATAGTAATTTTGATGGATGTCGGGAGTTTTCTACGATAAAAAGACGCGCCAATATAATATGTTTGTTCTCTTAAATTTTTTATTATTATTGAAGGGAGTTATAAAAGATTTATGGGACATTAAAGTATAGGTACAGTTTGAATTGATAGCTTTGAATATTACAAATCTACTAATTTTTCCATCATTATCCATGACGAAAGCAAAGCAAAATGGTTATTTTGACTTCTACGTAGTTCGAAATGAAAACAGTGCATTCTTTTGGAAATGAATACTATGAAAGAAATCCTTAAAAGCAATCGTCTATGTTTCTCTGAAAGAGGACACTGTAAATCGATAAATTCTCATGAAAATAAAAAATTAAATGGAAATTTAAAATATAGATATAGCTAGAAAAGTATTTGTAAGTGATCGAAATTTCTACAAATGCAAATATTGTTTGTTGAGTGTTTGATGTGGATTTTTATTGATAACGAAAAACGTTGAAAGAGAAGGATTTTTAAAAGAGCAACCCGTAAAAAACCGAAATAAATAACAGTTTCAGGAGTTTACAATAGGTATTATATCTCTTTGATCATGATTTTGAGATAATTGAAACATTTAAAATTCTTTGGCAGATATGAACAGAGAAATGTAATTGAAACATTTCTTCCGAAAAAATCAATCATTTTCAGGAACACGAACAAGGTTCAATAAATCATTAATTTGTGTATTTGGAAACTTATTTTGGAGTTTGGTATTCTTTCCAACCTGCAATGTTTTTTTTTCAATATATTATAGTGATTCCAATCTAATAAAAGATCACAAAACAGGTATTGGAATTCCTTCAATAAAAATTCATTTCTATTCTTGTCCTTTATTGATCACAATCCACTACACCAAATAATTTTATTCATTTGGAAATGTTGTTCCCAAAATAGGACTTTCTATTATAACACAGTTGTTTATTATCAAATATTCTAAACTGATTATTCTTTAATTTCGTATAATGCAACGAAATTAATTTTTATAATTTTGAGGTGAAATCTTACTTGATTAACTTATATAATATATGATATATTTGTATAAAACCGAATGATTCCTTTTCAGATAATTTACCAATATATTTACAATTTCATCGACTTGAACTTCCAAAAGTCTTCGTTCCACCATTTTAAGTTTGCAGTTTCTAATAATTCTTGACAAATTTTCGACCATGAAATAATAATAAAATTCACGAAAAAAATTTATTTTATGAACACTTTCCAATTCGCAACAAATCAAATTTTCACTCAATACTTGTAAGAACGTTAAATTCATTTGCAATGCAGATGTTGTCTGTAAAAATCTTAAAAACATTTTACAATTGTCCGTAAAAAGAACATTAATTTGGAATTCATGTTCAAATGAGTCATTTCAGCGAAAGAGTTTTATTGGAACTCCTGACAATAATTCAATGTTACTACATTCATGAGAAGCCATTCGACGGTGCAGATGAAATCATAAAAGGAACTCTCTCCGCAGTTGACAATATTTAATATCGATTTTATGATGGCCTTTGTTACCGGATATTTGCAATTTAGGCATTGATTTATTAATCCGTTGATTGACGGGGAACTTTCAGAATCAAATTAGGTACAATTCTATAATTTTTTAATTCTTGCAAAAGTTGTGTTTTGAAAATGTTATTAAATTATAATAATATAAAATAAGTAAAAACTCACCTTTCCCAAGTGCTCCTGCATTGTCAACAACTCTTTGATGGTGTCATAAATGTTTGTCAACTTTTCGTCCTTCGGTCGTTTATTTGCGTCGTCAGAATTTTGTTTGCCACTTTTTATTGCGTTATCGATTATAGCCAAAACAGGTTGAGCGAAAATATGTTGTGCGGGTGCTGCAGGCCTCAGAAGGACGATTTCCTTTTGTCCTATTTTTTGATCAGATACAGCGGGAAGTGCAGTTGTTGTGGCTGAGACTGGCGATGATTTTGTTGTTGATGGTATTGAATCTGGTTTTTTTGTTGTTTCAAATTGTTTAACAACTGGATATGGTTTTCTATCATTGAAATCCTTAATCGATTCATCCCGTTTAATCGAAACAGTATTCGCCCGACTACGTTTGCGATCCCAGTTAATCCAAGTGTCGTCGTACTCAGGATCTGTGTCATATTGGGCGTATGATGATCCAGGATTTTGCCAGGTGTTGTAGTTGTTTTCATGGCGATTATCTTGATTGTGATTTTGGTTTATTTGTTTATTCGATTGAGATCCATGCGCCAAAGATTTTAGTTGCCGTTCATTTTCGTCCTCCATTTCGTTGATTTTGTGGTGGGGCTGTGTGCTTTCGTACTTCTTAGCATCGTACAAATTCTCTTCCTGCGGCTCATATTCATACTCCATTCCATCCATCTCTGGGTACTCGTCGTATTCAAATGGCTGTTCTTGTTGAATTTGATGTTGCAACAATTCTTGCTGTTGTTGTTGCCGTTGTTGTACATTTACTTGCTTATTGTAGGCGATTAAATTCTTCAGAAAGTTATTTGTGAGTTCTTCTTCTCGCCGCGGATTGTCGTACCAACTCTCTTGTCCGTAAGAATATCGCTCTCGTTGTCGTTCACGTTCGTCTTCCTGCAACATTTCTTCATGGAGATCATCCAGAGGATTTGGGGCAACTTCTCTATCGTCGTAGTAATTATAGCTAGGCCCTGGAGCGTAGTAATACGGGGACGGTTTGTATTCACCGCGATATGTAGGTAACCCATAGGTTTGATACTCATGCCTTGGGTAGTAGTAGAAGCCATTTTTGTTCACGTAACCGTTTTGGTCGTAATTCGGATAGTAGTAGGGTATTTGTTGTTGCTCATAGTATTGATTGTAGTACGGATTCGAACTGTATTCCGAGGAGGATACAGCTTCTGCTCCGTTAGACGCGCGGTGGTATCTTTTAGTTCCGAAAACGGGGTAGGACAACGGCTGTGCTGGTGTTACGCACCACACGATGAAAACTGACAATAAGGCTCGCATCATTCTGGTAATTGACAGCTGTGAAATCGGAAGTACGTTTAGTTTTATTACAATAATTTTTACTATTTCGAAAAATCTAGGAGAATTCGGTTCTCATTATTTTAAAAGAAAATACAATAATAAAAACACGCATTTGGATTCTTTGACTATAAACACCTCTTTGCTCTCAATACACCATTAGCAAATAGCCTCGACCCGTAAATTCCTTTTGCTTTTGACCTGATTTTGCTTCTTTCAATAACCTCCGTAGGAGGGGAAAGTTTAGCACTTTATGAAAGTGTTTTTCAATTACTGGTAATGAAACCGACGTGTCCCACATATTCTAGTTCTTTACATTAGTTGCAATAACTTCGGTCACAGAACGTAAAATGCTTCTAGGCTTTTGTTTTGCAGGATTGTTTAATGTGAGTCTATGCTATCTTTTTATTGTTGAAAAAAGGAATTCAAATAACAATGAATCTATTTCTGCTTTCTTAGAAATAATTTTCTTACTGATGAAGAAAGAAAACGGCTGAAAGAAAATTGAGAAAATTCCTTCCATTGAAAAATGTTTTCCTTGCAAAAATATTTTTCATTTTGCCATTTGGCGTAATTTTCAAAACAATCTGTTGTTCGTTTTTTTGTTCAAAAATCTGCCAATTTAGAAATTATATGACCTCGACAAATTTTCATACCTAACCTTGCGAAATTAAGCCACAATTCATTTAAGCTCAATGTCAAACCACAGAAATGCTGTCAGTATTCGAAAAATTCTGAAGCATATTAAAAGTATAGTGCTTGGCTAACGAGGTAAACATAAAACCTTCCATGATATTAACTCAGATAATCGAGGAATATTTTTCAGATTAAATGAACCCTTAATATTGCGCAACAGTTGTTTTCCTGCGTCCCCCAATAACGTTCCCTAGTTTAATTTCCTAAATTTCTGATTTTGTGTTTTGAGGAATTTGTGTTTCGGATAAATCTCCTGGCATAATGAACTTAATTAAAGCATATTTTTTGCGAATAGGTTACAGGATTCGTGTTTTAATTCATTTGAATGTATGCGGGCAGGACAATTTACATGTGGAGATAACATATTGGATAACAACGACGACTAATTTTATTATTAACAAAAGAACAATACACGCAATTCTGTGTTAAATTGGATTTTGGGTCGTCAAATTGAGGCATAGTAATGATGCCCCTCAAACACTTACTTTGAGTTCAGCTATCTGGTATTATCATGAAATTCGAAAATACTACATTAATTTAGGTATACTTAATAATACACATATATATATAAAAGTATGTTACATTACATTTCAGCTTTTTAGGGAACAAATTCAAAACATCAAAATTGTAGTTGTTTTGCAACCTTTGTTTTTTTATTCAATGTTTTTACCTTTTTAATGTTATTCAGTAATTTTTAATGTTATGATACTATGTGTTGTTTTAAATCATTCTCATTTAATTATTTATTGAGATGTTAAAAAAAGTTGTAGTTTTGATGGTCTTGAATTTTACGAAAAACAAAATGTAGATTCTCATTTCTCCGTAGTATTTCAGCAAATTCTAAGTCCTTGACTGCGAATAATTTAATCATTTTGGTACAACAACATACAGTCAAGGTCATACAGGAGCAGAAAATGAACATCCTTCAAGGTTTCTCTGTGAGTAAATAAAATTTTGCGTCAAGGATATGCCCAAAAATGTTTCAGCTAATTTCTCCTCGTGATTAATGCATACGTGTATTACGATCATTTTCCTCTATCCACAAAAAGTTTATAGAAAGGACGAAGTTCTTCTAAAAAACCGGGACAGGTTGAAGCAAAAGTGATTATTGGCTACAAATATTAAAAGCAAACTAATCTAATGGACTCTGTGCTTATATTTACGCAAAAACCATATTACCCCTAATATGCGCCATTAACAACAATAAGTGATTGTAGATGTTCATTAAATTTTAACGGCGAACACAATAGTTAACTGCTGCCTGAATGAGTGGCGCGGTACTTTCACCGTTGTTTATTTTTAGCAGTCGATTTATTCCCTTTTAGTAAAGCATAAAATAGCAATTGGATGAATCAGCAAAAATCGGAGAGGCTAAATTTTGTTATTTGTCCAATTACGTGTTTTAAGTTCCCTTCCAAATACAATGGCGAAGCGGCTCTCGGTGTGATGCGGCAAGAGCTGGGAATCCAGCTGTGAGAAGAACGAATCATCAATTTTAAGGCTATCCGTTACCCCTGGGTATATATAGGTCAACCATTTATAACGAGAGCAATTGAAACTACGTAGACCCCATAATATATGGCTAATGCATACTTCGAGAGCTCCTTGTGAGAAAGTATTTGGAACTCGACCTATTTTTCAACAGGTTTCTGCAATTGTCCCAGCCTACATACATACACAGGAGTATGTCTTTATTTATTTTATATTTTTGGTGCCCAATATTTAAAAATTTTACAAACAACTCACGAATCACAGGCAGGAGTGAACTGAAATAAATTTGTGTAAGTACTCACCGTCAGTGGAAATCCTAGCCGAAAGCTACAAGGATCCTCGGCACAGTTTATCCGAAATTTATGGCTTTTCTATAAACGGCTCGACACCACACTTCAAACTTTTTACAGTCAATCAAACTTTCTCTGACTCACGCGAATGTTTCTTCAAAATTCTATTGTTCTGTAGAATTTCAGGTCGATAGAAAACAAAAACTTCACTTTCTACACGAAAATTAAAATGTAGAATAACTTTAAGCACATCCGTTTGTTAGGTCCGTTGTAAGTGGACTACTTTAAAAATGTTAGATCACTTTTTACTATCACTAACTGGGGTTATAACCTTAGAGCCGTCGAATACTTTCCAGACTGAACTGGTTGATAGCTGCGGACAGAGTAACGTTCACTGTCTGTGATGACATCCTTTTATAGATTCCTCGAACGCCGTGGGATTTTCATTCATCCCGGCCCCGACTTCAGCACCTAAACTTTCAAGATTTCGCCCACACGTTCTGAATGAAACACCCCCTTACCTCAACAGCAGTATCGACCCTCGCCCTTTCGCACAGATGCAGAGGGGATCGAGGGGATGTTAAAGTAAGCTTGGCCAGGGGATATTCCATTTTATATATACAATTGCAACTGGCTACGTGCTATGACATCATACACAAGGATGCTCACTTTTGTGGTGAAAAAGCTTTGCTCACCCCCCTCATGCTCCACTCTTGAGCGGCGAGAGTGAGTGCGTGGGTGCATGTTTCAGATATTTCTTGGAGCGAAGAGTGGTTTGTCACATCCACTCCTAGAATTGAGAGCATTTGTCAGGCAAATCTCAAGTGCCTTATAATTTTGGTCATGCGAAAGCTTTCCAGCCTACGTACATGCACTTTAAGTGACGTATCCTTCTGGAGGTTCCTCTGCTCCACTTGAGATTGTGTGGGATTTCCACAGTTGGTCTATTGATCGGAGGTTTGTGACGTGTGTAGAGACCGGCTTCCTTCGGCGCTGTCTCAGCTTGAGACTTATTTATTTTTACTCTCCGCACTTAACGCTAGCATTACCAAGAGGAAAGAAGAGGTGGTCTGAGTGGGTGGTGCAAAGTTGAAACATTTTGTGGAATCAGCAGTTCGGGAATGCGCCATATCCATCGCACAATAGACGAGCATTGGAAAAATTTGTTTACCTACTTCCTTTAATAATAATATTTTACGATACCGTTTGAACAATGAGCATTCTCTAAACTCCTTATAGACCATCAACGAGGGTCGGCGGAATTTATTCCCACATGTAGACATTTTTTGGGGGATTTCAGGAACTTCAAATAAGTTTTCCTTGCAGACATAATTTATTTGTTTAACTACATACATATAATGCAAAACAATCTAATACAATCGCCGAAACTTTTTTTTCATGAATTTCGATCTGCTCCAGATAGGTTCTTAAAATTTTCGGAATCTGAACACACAGAAGAAGAACTGCCAACACCCGCGCTTGTGTCCTCCCATGCATGGAATTGTAGTTTCATTCAGATAAAATAGTGATTCGTGGGCGTCTATGGGAGGGTGCGGGACATTACCAAGGTTAAAAAAAGCTATATATTTAATTTCTTACCCTATTCCCTTCCCGGACCTGTTGCATAACCAGAAGAGAGGTCATTCCTGAAAACTGGGAAAATCCCGGGGCAGCTGCTGCCGAAAACAGTAGTTCCTAAATGTGCAGCGTCCTGTTGCGGATTTTTCAGTGAAGATGATGCTTGCTAACATATTGAAAACGAGCCCATTTTTCTGAGAACGGACAAGAGAACTGAAGTGCGTTGTACTCGGTTGCAGGAAACTGCAGCTGTTTGGGCGTTTGTAGTGGTGAGCATCTGCTTGGCTGGGAAATCTGGAAAAGGAGACAATTTGTGCAAGGCCAGCGTTTATTTACTTATTTGAGGAACTACCATTAACTGTAATCATTCCGAAGCCTGATTTAGTGGACAAATACAGTGAGAGAATAGCTGTACGATTCCAGGGTTTTTACATTTTTTTTTGTATAGGATTATAATAAATTTCGTGTGTTATTCAGTATGCATAAAAATTTTGCAAATATTATTTTTAGAGAAAAACAATTTTCACGTGTGCATGTTGAACATAAATAAAAAATTAAATTTTTTTCAAATGAATTTTGTTTGTTCTTCAAGAATTTTAATTAGTACCTGAATTAAAAAATAAATAAAATATTACGAACTTTTCCGCCGGAACAGTTTTTCTTGTTAATTTTTTTTATGGAAATGTCCAAAATCAGTACTTGTCATCCATGCATCATCCCCAATCAGCATCTCCCTACGTCCTCGGATTGATCTCATACGTATTAATAGAAAATTTTTCGGAGGCCAAAGGACACAGAAATACTTCCGTAAAAACAAAATAACCATAAATAAACAATTATTTTTTTGCACGATTAGCAATGTGCATTACTCTCCTATTTGATACAAAGAGCGGCAAGTTATAAAACTAAATGTGAAAATAAATTATTCAATTTGAATTGTGATCGGAAACAAAAGGATTGTTTAACAACTTCCTTGTTAAATCATTTAACATTTCAATTTGAAATAAAATTTGTATAACAAACGAGATAAAATATTTGCAATTTAAGTGAGGACATTCACGGAGGACAGATTCTGTTCTGTTCTGCAGAACTTCCGCTGGAAAAATGGACCAGTGTAAATATTTTTGAATTCAATTTTAGAGATGAATTATGTAACATCAGCTATAAAAAGGAAGTTGAAACCATTACCCGTCATGATTCACTTTAATTTTCGTTAATTCAATTAGATAATTGCCGCAGTAAGCGAAGAAAATAAGGAAATTAATGAGTGGGAAAAGTGCTTTCATCAATTTCTACCTTCAGACGTTCCACTTTCGGTGTTTTCGAATATTCAAATGCTGTGACTACTGGCAGCATATGTCGGAGGGATGGTTAAAATTGCGGAGCAATGAGTTTTCATAATGACACAAATGAGCAGGATCTATTACACGCAGAAAGTTCAGAGGAATAATTGCGTACCAGGATGCGAGATTCTGCTGCCGCCCACCAGGCAGCGAGCCCACACACGCATCCCCTTAAAACAGTGGAGCCCTCAGTAGCTCTCTAGCTATATCTATAGCAGCTAGGACGCGGCTATTCTAAAAATAACTTTCTGCTAAGTTTGGGCTCCTGAGGCGACGAAGGAGGGTGTCCAAGTCCAATACATGTTATTATCTATGTACTAAGAAAACTGCAGAAGTATTGCAGACCACTACGTTGAAGCAGCACAGTTCTCCTACTCTTCTGTTCAAGGGAGCTTTCATGAAATCATGAGGCACTTGAAAATGGTGGAGCTTTTAAAAGGGTGGCTGGGTGGTGAATGGGCAAGTTAGGCGACTCCTACGTGAAACTTGCGCCGAATTCAGCCCAGCCGAGTACCACCGAAATGACGTAGCATGCGCCACTTTTGACTCCGCAGAAGAACGTCCCGGCGCCCGCTCTGCCTAATAATGGAATCGTACGGAGGCGAAAGAATTTCATTCACAAAAGTACTTCGGCAGGGGGGCAGGGGAGTAGCGGACCGAAATCCCATATTTGCCGAGGACGAATAGAAGCAAAATTGTTTATTGCTCCTGTGCGTTCATCGAAGATGATGTCGGGATGTGCGTGTACATACAACATGAGTCCTGGAAACCGGCAAAATTAGATTAAAGTGACAAATGTTCCGCATTCTCTGCAGCATTTTGAAGAATCGTTAATTTCTATCACCTCCACTTTGTAGAATCTTCGTACAAGAATTTAGAAAACAAGCGTGGGGGGGGGGGGGGGTTGCGATGTGTGCTGCGAGAAGGAAGCTCAGTGTTCCTTGGCGCCAAAGCGATACATGTATTTTTGTATTATCATATGATGGTTATTTCAAGCGATTTTCTTCCCCCAAATCTCCAGAAAGTTCTCCTCGTGAATGTTTATTTCGACTTTCTTCAGTTTCTAACACCATTCCAAATTGCGAAATAAGGAAACTACGACAGCGGAAAATTTGTAATTTCCAGTAAAAAGAAAGGAAAAGGAAGGCTTGTATTAAGCGTAAATAAATAAATAAATAAGCTGTGTTCCGTAAATAGATAACACTAGTTTACAACCAAAAATTGACCTGGCCATCACCACTTTTTTTTTTTTACTAAACTAGGGGTCGCTGATCACGAAAAACACATTGACTTTTTTGTATTGAACCGTTGAAGAGATATGGGTATAAACCATGATTGAGTCAACAGAGTGTGGTTTGTTTTTAATGTTTTGAATATTTCCATGAAATAGCAAAATGAATGGAGAACTAAAAAATTTGTAATACAATTTCCTTCTAGCTGGGCAATAATTATGCTTTTCTTGATCGCCTGAGGACCTTAATTTCCTTCGCAAAGTGATTATTGTGAGTTAACAACAACAATTTAACTCGATTTGTATTGTTTTGCATTTCGGCAGGAAATGCTCAACTCGAGTGTGGTCATCCATCATTATTCCTGCGCGTTGACCAGGCTCTTCCTTCATCCTTGTGTACGTTTCAAGCATCCTGGGAGCAATTATAAGCAATTCTTGATGAAATTTCCCCACATTGATACATATGTACGTAAATGACTTGTCCTTATGGAAATGAGACGGCCAGGAAAGCATACAAAGCAATGACGTCAGAACAGTGTCCTTGCCTCGTAACATGGCCATGCATTAAACACACGAAAATTGAGAGTTTGAGCAAAGTATTTGTGTTGTTGAAGTTTTTGAGTGTAGTTAAACTTGATTTTTTCAAGTTTTAGTCTTCTGCTGTTTCCATAGATTGCCCTGAGCTTTTGTTCGAAGGTCGCGAACTTCTCCCAATAACATCCCAACGGCGAGGACCAACCAAACAGGCGATTCCTATTAAACATTAATGAGCCCACCAAGAAGAGATTTTGTAAATGTACAGAATGTCGTGGCCGTAAATTAATTATCCTTACAGCAAGTCCAGTAATTCAAACCCTCTACTAATTGAACAACATTAAAATTTCAAGGATCACACTCTAACTTTCGGAGTTTTTGTCAAGTCGGCCTCCGTC
Source organism: Leptogaster cylindrica (assembly GCA_963082835.1). NCBI lineage: Eukaryota > Metazoa > Arthropoda > Insecta > Diptera > Asilidae > Leptogaster > Leptogaster cylindrica. Next base: position 18,308,441 of record OY720105.1, on the reverse strand, counting down.
AAAGGTGCCAAAGAAAAGTGAGGCTTGCTAATGAAAATAGATGCATATTTGTTTTTGGTTAAGTTTAAGGCAGATTCTTAAAGCCTCGTGGTGCTCCTCTCTAGGAGGCAATAAGGACTACATTTTGGGATTTTCTTTTTTTTTTCTATTACCAATATCCCGAGTACCGACTCCTCGAGATTGGTTTTGCATGTGTAATGAGATGATTTTGTATGTTAATCAACAACTAGTTTCCCTTTTTTGTATCGCCTGTTTCCAGGAATTTTTGCTAGTGCATGTATTGGGTTGACCTTGCCGAAAGCTTTTTATTTTATGTACGAATTCACTTTGATCATTTTTAATGCATAAAAATTTTAGTCATTGCCAAAAAACGAATATTTTAATATCGTACCTACTTTTATATTTCAAATGGAGACTTTATGAATCAGTTTATTAGATTTATTTGACTCACCTAAATCTTATCCACTTTACTTGATTTATTGATTTAAGAAAGAGAAAATTTAAAAAACGTTCGAAGTTTTGATAGCACTTATGTAGTTGAGTTCGGATTCGTTGGTGTTTAATATGGTATTTCAAAAATTAATGGATGTTGAAAAACGCAAACAAGACTTCCACAAATTGGGCAAACACATAAAAAATTTTAACTGTTTATTACAGATTTTTAGTTCGAATTGATATGCTTAAAATAAATTCATCAGTATTCTGTGATACGCTGGAACAATGACCTATCTATTTGCACAATGTCCATTTTATAAATAACACGAACAAATAAAATTTTCTTAAAACCCTCGAAGGCGCCACGATATCGTTTTCTTCCCACGCGTGCACATTCACACAAAATCCATTGACTGGAATTTTTTAAGGGCTCGCAGGGGAGTTCAGCAAATAACTATTCCCACAACAATGTGCTTATTCCAGATGTTAGAGTATCTGAATGAAATCGACCGAAAACAGGATATTAATGACCCACAGGGCCACAGGGAACCCTTTATGTTAACTAACGTCTTATATTAGTGTGGCATCCGCCAAATCGTTACCCGGTATATAAATAGCACCCCAAAAATACTTTTGTGGGTGGCAGTTTTAATGTTGGTTCGGCTGCTCCCAAAACTATTTGATATACACATATTCTTATTTGAAAAATGTGAATGGTGATTAAATGTGACAACACAAAGGAGTATAAAAAGTAATGTCGACAAAGGAACGGAATTCGGAAAACGAGGGAAGAATTTTTTGTATTGTAATTGTTTGGTAGGTATGTTGTTTTTGTTTTAGCAGAATTATGTTTAAATGCACTTGAATTCGTCTGTTTGTATAATGTATAATGACATAATGTATATATATGTTTGTACCTACTAATTTCGAACGTAGCAGGCACTAAACTTAAATCCAACCCTGGATAGTGGACATGACACTTAACAGTTGTGGTGTGCGGTGTGGTTGTTGTTAATATATTCAGCATAAATCTCCTAATTCCGTTTCGACGGAAAATTTCCTCTAGAAAAAAAAAAAAGCAATACAAAATTGTTTTCACAAAATCGATGAACTCAGCAGATTGACGTCAATTTGTGGCAGTAAGGATTACTTGATGTTCATTAAAACTTATCGATTACAAGGCAAAGTTGTTTATAGTAGTCCGGACACTGTTATCAGTAAATATTTTCACGTTTCGGGACGAAGAGTAAAGAGATTGAGCTTTGTTCGGTGTTTTCCAGCAGAGTTTTTCCACCCAACAGGTGTATGCAATCGACTTTCCCTCGGGGTGACATCCGGACTACGTTAATCTGTTGATTTTTGTTCTACCATTGATAGATGGTTTCATTGTGAAGGCAATGAACTGCGGTCGTCGTTGCTCCGATTGACGTCAATGCAGGACTCATTTAGATAAGTTTGAAGGACCTTAAGTTAGATTACTACCTACCAATGACTTTTATCAATTATTCATCGACATTCCGGTGTATTTTGTATAAATGTTATTTTAGTATCGTTAATCGTTGATTGGTTCGTGACGGTGGTGTGAGGAGTTCTGTGTTTTCCGTCATAGGGATAATGGATTTGTTTAACTGTATGTGCTCTTGTTCTATTTGAAGGCGCCATCAATTATATGCGATCAGAAGCCGTAATTAAGCTATATTAAAAGTAGATTATGAATCATTTGATTTCATTTAACAGATAAACATCGTGAACGATTTCCATTAGTGTCACCACGTTGATTGATATTTCAACAATTAAGATTTTCAAATTTTAATCAGAGCTATTTTAAAAATTTACTCAAAAATATTTTTCAGTATTTTTTGGGAGTTGTGAACATAATTTCATGACATTGTATTAATAATAATTAAAAACTTAAAATTTAAAAATTTTACGGAAATATTATTTTAATAATTTTCCACTATTTTTATTAACAGTTGTTTTACACTATTGATAACTCGAACCTCGATAACTCGAAATCCTTGATTAATCGATTTTTTAAAATTCCCTGAATATTTCATAGCACTCAATGCTATGTTTACCTCTATAAGACGAATAATTTAAAGAAAAACCGAAATTTTCACTGTTTTGGACAAAACCTGAACCCTCTTTAACTCGAAGTTTTGTTCACGCAGAAGTAGACCTCTATAAATCGAAACTCCAATCGATAAACCTCTATAACTCGAAATTTAAGATGAGCGCACGGGAATAAGTCGAATTGTAAAAAAGTATCAATCTAAAAATGTTTGTGAAGAGAAAATGTTTCCCTTTCCTCACTTCCTCGGTTCCTGTTTTGGCATTCAACCGTTAGTTACTAGTTCTCACTCGAGGTATGTATTACATGAACCTTGTATAACTCGAAGTCAGCGATTTTCAACCTCGGTAAATCGAACCATGATTAATCGAATTTATTATTCGATAACTCGGAATTTTTTTTCTGTCTCTTTACGTTCAAGTTATCGAGGTTGCACTGTATAATAAAAAAATCGGGGGAAACTCTTATTTCATAACCAATAAAATTAAATAATTATGAAATAATGGTTATTATAATATGTACACAGTGCGACAATTATGTATTAAGACTGCCTCTAGAAAACACAATTAAAACACGATATCTGCTAATTTTTCGGTATACTTATTTGAAATATTCTCCTCCTGATTCAATACACTTGTTACATCGATTTAATAGTGATTCAAACGCGTGTTCCAGCTCATTTTTCGGAATTTCCTCCAGTGCCCTCGTCGAAGCCCGTTGTATGGGCTGAATGTCATCAAAAAAGCATCCTTTCAACTTCAATTTCAGTTTCGAGAACAAGGAGAAGTCGCACGGTGCCAAATCAGGTGAATACGGCGGATGATTCAACACCCAGACCTGATTCTGAGCCAAAAATTGACGAACAATGATTGCTGTGTAACTCGGTGCATTATCGTGCAACAGAGACCAACCTTTTGGATCGCGGCATTCTGGTCGAATACGACGGATTCTGGCCATCAAACGCTTCAAAACTTCGAGGTAATATGCGGAAGTAACTGTTTGACCAGTTCGCACAAATTATTTGTGGATAATTCCTTTGCTATCGAAGAATGTGATGAGCATTTTCATTTTTGATGGAACTTTTCGTGTTTCTTTGGCTTGTGGTGAGTTTTTTGATTTCCATTCCGCACTTTCTCGCTTTGTTTCTGGATCGTATTAGAAACACCATGTTTCATCACCCGTAACAATTGTTTTCAGGAAGTTTAGAGCATTTTCTGCGGCTGCAACGATGTCTCTAAAATGACTGACTCTCATTAATTTTTGGTTCAATTTCAACATCAAACGAACACGTGTTTTGCAAAATGTATTTTAATAAATATTAAATATCAACAAAATGTCATGAAATTTTGTCAGTTAGTAGAAGAAGGTTGAAGCTTCAAAACGCATGTGCTCACACATCCATGCGCTGCTGGGGTGCTGAGATATGGTTCGAGTCTTAATACATAATTGTCGCACTGTGTATATAACAAATAAAATATAAATCGAAAATAACCATTAATCTGTAATTTTTATTGATTACAATTCTTAAAATTACGCTAGAAACTAAAATTTCATTTGATGAGAGATGATTGGTCCACTTCATTACAAGATCAGATCATTTTTCGCTTTCTCATTGTTTCACTTGAAAAACGGAATATAATGGTAATTTTCGGTTCCTGATAAAAACAATATCCGAGATTCTTCGTTTTTATTTTGATGGTTTTGAGAAATGTCAATGCGATATTAATTTTGGAATCGATTTTTCAAGTTGCCTAAGCAACAATGAAAATTGGGTCAAAATTCATCGATTTTTTCTCCTAATTTACTTCCATTGATACTTCCGTTGTGTGAAAACAGTCGCTTAATAAGTTAGAATTCGCTAAAAATAGAGGAGTAATTATCCACCCCTATCTGGATTTATGTACTTTCTATTAATGTCTACAGAAGCGTTGATTCTCGCCATTGACCAGAGCTAAATGGAATTTACTTTTCTATTTATAGGTTTTAATTTCTTTGCCTTTCCCTTTTACCTTTATCCATATTTTTCGGTTGTAGATGTTTTTTCTAACTGGATAGGGGTTGAAAAATTCAGAAATCGAGTTCGTATGCAATGTGGAAATTGGAAAAAAATTGGTAATTAGACTTCTATACATGAAAAAGTAAAAAAAGATGTGATCACCAGGATATAAATGGCAGGAAACGAGGTAAATATTTGCTTTAATTAAAAATCTAAATTTGTGGTTTGAATATCACTAAAACGAATTTGCATATTACAACAATAGATAGGTAAAAATAACCAAGAATTCCTTCCTATCGATTTATGTTCTATATAACTTCAGACTCAGAGAATCCTTTTATGCTTACTTTAACAGTAGTGCAGTTATAGAATGCTGCTGCCTACTTTTCCATTCACTACACCAGCAGCAACTTACATGTGTGGGTTTGTTCGCTAATGCTCTTCTGCCCTTCAAGAAGGAAAACAAGACTCAAGCGTAGGCGTCAAAAATAACCCTTCCTTGCAGATAAATGACAAGAGAAGCTGTAATGAATGCGATAAAAACGATTCGTCTCTATTTTCCAATTTCTGTGATGAATTGTACCTGAAAATAGCAAACTCCAGAAACTTAGAGTTGGGAGAATTGTTTATGTGGGTGTCGGATGAACATGATGTGAAATTCAAAGAGGAGTTTTATTTAGAAAGGGTCACCTTCATCGCGAAAGTAATCAGCTTCATTTGAATAGAAGCCGTATTGTTTTTAACATGGTTGATGTTTTCTATTATAATACAACTTTTTATTTATAACTAGGACAAGAGATGATGGCAATTATCATCAGCGATATTCCGAGTCAAATTCATCCACCAAAAATTACATCAAACGAAATTTTGGATTTGGTGTGATTTAATCACACATTCACGTCTGCTTTTCCTATTATCACAACGTCGAATAAAAATTGAGTCGCTCTTCTTTGCTTTTTGGGGCTTAAAAGAATGTATTTTATGTTTGCGGGATCCTTTTCTTTCTTTTGGAGGACCAAGTTTAAGATTTCCATCAATCCAATTGCTGTAGCTGCTTATTCTAGTGGAAACTACTGGTTTTTCTGCATCACAAGTTTCAACCTTTTCGCCGTTCGGAAGTCGCGTTGCTTTCCATCCCGAAAAAGATATGACACCTACAACATTATCGCCTACCACAACGGGTCCACCTGAGTCCCCGACACATGGTATTGTGGTCTTTCTTGGTGATATAGCGCATATCATCGATTTTGTGATTTCAATTTTAGGAAATGCAGCTTGGCACTGTCTATGGGAAATCACTTTCAGTTTCCCATCCTTCAGGAGATGTGCAAAATTCCCGGATTCGGTTTCACCCCATCCTGCTACGAAAGCTTGCTTAGTTTCAAATGTCGAACCCGGTGCAGCAAGGGTTGCAAGTTGCACTTCCCGAACTAAATTAAATTTATCCTCCAACCACAGCAGACCGATATCGTTTTGTTGGTACTGTCTACCTTGAGTTGAAATGTAGTTCGCGTGAACGAGGAAGTCCTTGACGATGGAGAACTGATATTTGTCAGCCACATGCCTCATGACAACTCCTGCCACGACTGCAATTGATGCTTTGTTCTCTAATGGCTTAATGCAGTGCGCCGCAGAAATGACCACATCTTGAGTTATAAGGATCCCAGAACAAACTTTAACCGATTCTTCAGCATAGGTTGCATTTTTAAATTTCGGTTCCGCGATATCCAAAAATACAATAAAAGGATACTTTGCGGGATTTTTTATAATTATTCTGCCATTTTGCTCTTTATAACTTCCCACATCCTGTCCGTTTAGTACAGGTGTACCGAGAACACACGTTGTTAAAAGCGATACGTAAAAAATGATCCACATTTAAACGAGTTTGAACATTTTCTGAACGACTTGAAACAAAATTAATCTTTTATATATTAATTTTTCCAAGGTTTTTAATGCACTTGGATAAACAGAAATCGGAAATTCCACAACTTATGTAAAATATTCGGTTACTAACGGAAAGTGATCAGTAATCCTAAAACCACATAAATGCTAGACAAATAATTTCAACAATAAATTAATATATTTATTTACATAAATACTTGTAACGTCTGAATAAACACATTGAAGGAGCTTGTCACTTGTACATTTCGTGATACATCTGTCGATTTCAACCAAATACGCCGCAGCAGATTGCAGCCATTCCGTACGTCCGACAGAAAAAGAGCAGATATAAAATTTAATCAACATTGAAAGAGCTACAATATATCTGAAAAAACTTTTTCAATACATCGAACCGTTCTCGAGATATTAGCTGAATTGAAAATTTTGGCCGCAATCTTCGCGGGCATCTTCCATTTTGACCATGTTCCGAAGGTGCGATTTATGGCGATTTTGGAGAGGTGATTAAGGGCACTTTTAGCTATCATTTAAAAAAAAAATCTCTCCTGTTGCAAATTTTTTGGGGTTAGGCCGCATTTTCTCATAAAATGATTCCACTATTTGTTTAAACTATACAAACAAAATTATGTGAAATTTAAATCGCGAAGGGAAAAAGAAAATACACAAGTTTTTACAGATACAATGTACATGGACGAATGTATTCATGTCAATATTTATCTTATAATTCTGTTTCAAAACTCCTCTAGCTTACATTCCACTAAACCATAGAAAATCCCTTAAGTTTTCATTCTTATTAATCAAAATTGCTTCGTTTGATAATTCCATCACGTGCGTTAAAAATGCTGCCGTACTCTAGTTGGTATTTGGTAACCAGTAACCACGTTTCTCACTTGAAATTGCTGAAAGTTAATTAATATAAGAAAAATTAGAAATTGCTCGAGCAAATCTCCTTGCAGGAAAGTAACGCTCTCGAGTAGTTCGCTCGTAGTACACGTGTTTCCAAGTGGAAACTTAACGGGCCGGATCCGATTTAATCCCACTGCAGCTTAGAAGGATGGAGGATCCGAGGAAGAAGCAACACGTGCAGTCGTGCACTGAGGAACAACCGTGCTCCTTGGAGGGTAATTTCCATAAACCTCATTTAGATGCATTATTTCCGTCATCCCCAGTAAGTTCATGCACCAGTTCATCTTGGGAAAGGAAAAGCCGACGAAGTAGTAAATTATTTTAGACACATCCTTTATGCTGCTCTTTACATCGGTCGGCCGACTCCTTGAAGGGTTATCGTCAGCTATTCCTTCGGGTATCCTTTAATTCCATAATTGACTTCGACGCCCCCGCAAACTAAAATACGACCGAAGGGTTTAAGTCAGTGCCTAATTTGCAACTTGTGTGTTTGTGCGATGTCCTGCCCCAAGTTGGCAAATATCGGAAAATTTTTAGCCCTGGCGACATGGACAGCTTAAACAATTTGTTGTCACGGGCTTTTTATAAATTAAATATCAGCAGTAATCGCGATATCTGAATGCCTGAATGAGCTTTGAGAATGTTCTCTCAGGTTACAACAGCTGGTGATTACGCTGTCGCTAAGCACGATGTGAATGCTATCCGTAAAAGGATTCTGCGACAAATTTAATGGAATCAGAAAAACAAAACAAACCAAAAGAGAATTGTTTTTCAATCAAAACGAAAACTGTGACGGATGAAGAAATCAGATTGTTGAAGGATATCCAGTAGATTCCATCCCGCTGTGCAAACGCTTTGAGACTTGATGAAACTAAATATGTTGTATCTACAATTTTTCAACCTTACAAATTTGCAGGACAATCCAAGCACTCTCATGGTCAAATTTGCAGGATATTTGTTCTGGATAATAGTAGGTACAAATGTTTGATCAGATTTCGAGATAAAACAACCATTTTCAGGACACCCAGTTAAAGTTAAATGTCAAAAAATTGTATGAATCACAATGTAAAATCACGATGAAGGAGCTAAATTTATGGTACGCAAAGTATAAACTTGAAACATGGCGTCCTTCTGGTAAAAATTATATTTGGGTTTGTGTGTACCAGTTGCAAAAATATTATTGAAATCGTGTGAATTATTGAAATTATTGAAATCCTTCTTCACGTCTTTAAATCGACGTTCTAAAATTTATTTAATATTTTCACGTGGGCAATATTCTTAAATGAAATCACGGTCAGTAAGCTCAATATAAGTTTTATTTATAACTTTCTATATTTCAGAAAATGTCACTAACGTGTCGCAAGAAGTTTTAATCACGAATACTGGCTACTGCCAAGTATGTCTTGCAAGGTGGAGTGTTTCTATCCTTTTGGTCGTCATGGAAAGCTTTTCTTCTTCACTGAAAATAGGTCATACAAATTGCCTGCACTTCTAGGAACAAGGAGAGCATTACTTACACTCAAAAGCGTCAAATGAACTCCAACACAATGCACCAATTTAGCTTAAATTACGAGTGTAATGACAATAGCTAAGTTTAGAATCGCTGAAAGTTGTTGCGCGTTGCATCCTCGATAGGTTTGAATTTTCCTATATGTATTCACTATTCATATAGTTGCTATGGCAAATATCCTGAAAATGCTCCCTTTTCGTCACAGTTCCGTAAGAAGTACACAGGCGTATAGCTGGAAGCTTATAACAGGATATATGGGAGTGAAAGAACAATTCTGCATCGGGATTTTGTTTGAGAAGGGGGAGAAGCAGAGGGTAACCGTAACGTTTCTCGACAATCTTCACATACCCGAAAATACGAAGTTGTAGGCGTAGCTCGTCCTGGGACAAACAGAATTTATTTCAGGAAAATGAACGAAAATATTTTCTTAAAGAAGTATATTATGTATTTGTTCAACATTTCGGTAAAAATTTCAATCCACAGAAATCAAAAAATTCTGTATGATTACTTTTCGGAATAAGCAGAATCTTTCCTCTCCACTTTACTGAAAAAAAAAAAAACACAAAAAAACAAATGTAACCATAAAATTGGATTCCATTCGTCTTGGGTTTTTGCGTCTCAAACGACAAACCTAATTTTCATTTGACTTCAAGTCGTTATGGTTCTTCAGCTTCACAAAGTAAAAGAAATGGAATGCTATTACTTATTTTTAACTCAGTTAAATTATATTAAAGATTTATTAGAATTTGGTCGTCAAATCTTACCTTAGTACATTTTTCCTATTTAAAATCATCGGTTTATTAAAAACCGGTAGTTAATTTCGCTTGGTTGGAAACATTTTCTTGAAGTAAATTATATAAAATCTCATAAAATATTTAACCTTTCCATACCTCAGATCACCTGGAGTCAGATAACCTGGAATCAGATTGAGATAAACGCCAAGGGACAACATTTATTTATTGGATTATATGTAATGCGGATCAATAAGGATAATAAGAATTTGAAAAGTAAATATCTCAAATCGACCGACAAGGATACTTTCTGACGACATGGTCAAAACACGCTCCAAGGTCCATGGCTTGTGGATCGGATAATCCCAGAAAATGTAAACACTGTTTTTTTTATCAACTTTCGTAATTCAATAGTATGAGGAAGAACATTTTTGGATTGTTTTATGATTTTAAAATTTTTGCTATCGTATTCACTGGAAAAGGATGTAAAACGTACCTGCAACAGAATGTAAGGAGTGCTACATAATACATTGTTATATTTTCACGTTATCTTATGATTTTATTTTAAATCGATACATTCAAGTAGGGTATCTTACGTTTATTTTTACTTTTATAAATTGTTTATTCTTGTTTATTTTTTAATACACCTGGTTATACCTACACAAATTCCTGCAATTTGTTGATTGTTGATCGATATTTAAAAGACTCGTATTGACAATACACTTCAGCAACATTAACACAGGGCACCTTTTCCTGGTATCAGAGATGGATAATATTTTCATGGAATTTTCACAAGTGGTAAAAATAAATGAGAGTATGTTATTCAATTATGTCAAGTTCCTCTCTCTTCCTTCCTCGGGGTGCGGTAAATAAAACTTTCCTGATTGTAATTGTCATGCAAACATTTCCTGGAATTGAAATGGCATTTTCTATCGTTCCTTCCCTCTAAACGCGACTATTTTCCATTTAATTTCCTCAATGTTGAGTTAAACTCATTAACACAACAAGGAATAGCAAAAACCGACAAGTAATGGAGTTTCCGCGAAAAAGCTGGTCCTGCCGTAACAAGGAGGGCTGCGTGCTTATGTCCACGACCCACGTCCACCCCCACAAACCTTCTGCTTGCGTCACAGTTAAGCTCACCTGAAGGAAAATGCTGGGGTAGCAGGACTTCGGTACAATTGCCAAAGAGTTTTTTTTTTTTTTTAAGTTTAGATAATTGCCGGCAGCAGTAATTAGGGGGCACAGAAAAACGCGTACATACGTTAAAAATTATGCTTACGTTAATATTGCAGGAACATATTCTTGCGGATGATGTCAAAAAAGTCTGTTTTAGTTCGACTGACTATAAGGAATTGGGGCCAGGCGTGGGACACACCCACTCCTATTTCACGGAGTATGAAAAGCGACGGTTTTCATGTTATGATAGTTGCGATGCCAACACGGCAGTCATTTTCATCCTTCCATTTTTCAGTTCCTATTCCTAACAATAAATCCTGCACCTTTTCTTATCGCATATTGATTTTGCAATCCTTGGTTGCTCCAATCTGGTTTACATGTATTTAATGATTTTCGAGGTGAACACTGAACAGTTGTCCAAAATTACAATATTGTAAACTTTGGTTTTCTCGAAAAATAAAATTACTTTCAATAACTCATAAAATATACTTATTTATATATTCCCTTTTAAAGAACATGCATGTTTTTCTGTAGAAGGTTGTATTGCCTCCGAAAATTTCCCAATAAAAAGAAAACTCATGTTTTTATAAACAAGTCTATATGTTTCGGGTAAAAGTCCATCTTCAGGAGTCAGGACATATAAGCACAATTTAGTAAATATAAAAAATAAAAATTTACAAAGCGTACGAAGTTGTGTTTACAGGCCCTGAAGATGGACTTTTGCCCGAAATATATAGATTTGTTTACAAAACAATGAGTTTTGTTTTTATTCGGAAATTCTCGGAAGCAATATAACCTTCAATAGTATATAGATATTCCGGCTATACAAATAATATAAACAGTATGCATGTTTGTTTTTCTTCCTCTTTCGATAGGTACCTACACCTTTTTTATCACTTCCGACCTTTTAAAATTAGGTTAACGAAATTCGTGCTGCATATAAGGTGAAAAAAATTATCCTTAAATCCGTTGGCTTTGTTAAATCTACAATGTAAGGATTATTAATATTTTTCTGTCTAACAAATCCAAAAGGGAGTAGGACGATTTATTCAATTTTCCAAGGGACATTTATCATTTTTACGAGTAGACATACATATTTGAATATTTCACACGTTTTGAATGTGTCTTAATTCAACGACGTTGCGTAAATGTTATTATAATCGTATCCTGTGCTGAAAAACGACACCTTGCACGCTCCGTTTCAGGATAGATCAGATTCTGGATTGGTCAACCAACTTCACATTGATCGTATTTTTTTATGTGAAAAGGTTTCTGCTGGTTGTGTATCTTCGGTCAGACTAATACATAAATTTATTGTTACCATAAATTTACCCTATCGATCAAAATACACATCTGTGCGGAGGTCCTCAATTAGTGCGATAAGTAGGATGTCTGCGGTACTTCCTTGTTCGGCCGCGAATAATTCATGCTGCTTATTGGAGTCCTAGATTATATTTTCGATAAATGGAAGTCTTGCATTGTTTGTGATAAACATTATGGGGGCCTGCCAAGAGCTTATTAAGAAATTCTTTCATGCTTCTTACAGAAGAGTCTAGTGAAACTTAAATATTCTGCAAATTTCTGTGAAATTTAACAAAAAATAAATTAATTTGCTTTTAATTCAATAATAAAAAAATACATTTGGTTTGAAAAAAAAAATTATCAACGAGTTTAACTATCATCATGTTCTTCATAAACATCAGTAGTTTCGTCAGCTAGATCGGGTAACGTCTTCTTATTGTTGCCATATAAGACTGAAGTTTTTCCTTATTTATTTCGTGTGTGTGTGTAATGTGTACATATATACAATTGTCTTATTAGTATTTATTTTTCAATTTTATGGTCTTTTTGCAGCAGTACTTCCGTTTGAAATATTTAAAAATCACTTTCAGTTGCGAGAAAATCAGAGATAAGAAAATTAAAACATATGCAAAAAATCTTTTCCGTAAGCAATTTACATAAAGTCATTTTCCATAGGCTCTAACTAATCCTACTGCGACGCAGCAAATGAATATCCTGGAAAATTCTCATTGTACAAGGATCCGCGAAACGCGAATCTGGAAGGCAATTGTTGAGGCTCTATATTATAGCGCACTGTGTTCACCACTATTTGAGAAGCATTGCAGAAACACAAGGGATGTCTGCGAATTACTCCTGCCAACAGGATGAATCGATAATCGTGGATGAATATTTCCTAATATAGATATTTGACTTTCAGTTAATTTGGAAACCTTTACCAGTATAACATTCATTTTTCTCGTCATTTTTGATTCTTGTCATAATCGAACTCTTAGAGGATAAACATTTTGAAGAAATGAACTCAAAATTCAATAAATTGCATTTTATTTCAGAAATCACTATCAACATAAAGTCGCTGTTTCATGTTGATCAATTCGCAAATACACAATTCCAAATATTTCATGCATGTACTTTCAACCCGAAATAATTCTACAATAAATCGATCTTGCTTATATATGTTAATGTACTTAGAAGATCGTGGCCTTTCATAAGTTTGTAATTATCCTCGATTTGTCAAAATACGCCTGGATAAAATGTCGCGTAGTTTTATGTTCACTATACAGAATACGCGTCTCCATCCCTGAATTCTTACGTAGTCTTATATTCAAATGGTTTTTGTCAAACAATTAACAGTTGTATTTGATCTCAAGTTGTTTGCGCAAATAACATTTGTTTCTGGCGTTAAATTCAGAAATTCGCAATTCGGTATACGCAATTCAGAAATTACATTGTTTCTCTATTCCAAAGCTTGAATGTTGAAAGCACATGACCCAACTACAATACTTTGCATGGAGTTGGGCTCTTGACTCTGGCGGATCCAGGATTTCATTTTGGGGTGGGCTGGAAATATAGCGTACAAGATCTCCAATAACTTGGTGCTTTGGAGGGAAGGCGCTCGCTCCTCGGAAATATTTTGAAAAAATCACTGATCAAAATTGCATTTTAACACTATTTGATGCAGGAAAATAACGTTTTGATCTAATTTTAGACGTGTTGACTCGTTTATTGTTAGGCTTACCGTAATTTCTAAGAAAAGGGTTCCGCGTATGAGAATACTATATAATACCTAATGGTCTTTTCTTCGAACTTCGCCCCATAGTGCGGAGTGTAATATAATAATCTAATATAGTAATATAATAATCTTATATCATCCTGAGTTTAAAAATTGAAGATACTTAATACAAATTAATTATCTTGTTCTTGGGTAACAACATTTAAGCTGTACCAACTTATGAAATTAGATTTTGCTATGGAAGAATGAAAACAGTCGGGGAAAAATGATTAACTTTTGAATGCATATGTGTATATTAAAACGATTTGAAAACTTCGGTGTAGCAAGATGAGAAAGCCTAGAACAAGAATACTGTATAGAGAAGAATCTTCCTCCCTGGTTGATTGTCCCACCGTTCCCTGCCGCCCCCTATTATCGTTAATCTATTATGTAATGTATTTTTTAGTTTTACTTTGTGATTTGTAATTTACTTTTCTGTTATACAGCTTGTATTAAGCTTATAATAAATAAATAAATACTGCCCTTAACTTACAATAGAAAAAGTATAAGTGACCGATTATAAAATAATGTGAAACACTAATGTGCTGAGCTCTCTGTGCCATAAGAAATTAAAAAATTGTTTTGAAAGCTCGTGCAACGCGTGAGAAGAGCAAATATGCAAAATTATGGCTGAAAGAATTCTACACTACGAAAAACCAAATTGAGTTATAGGCCTGTATTATCAAAACTATTTTTGTTATGCATTATAATCTAAAAAGCTAACATAAAAATTTAGATTTTGGGAGTTGGCTTCAGCCCCCCCCCCCCCTACCCCCCACCCACCCATCATTTAAATTCGCTACTGGAAACTTTTTCTACTTCGATTTAAATAAAACACGAGTTCGTAATGCAGTTAATGAAAATAGGTATGATGTTAAATTTAATAACACCTATTAATAAAATCGAATTTGGAATTTTACAAAAATTCACGTTTTTCAGTTTCCGTACCTAATATTGTTGGGGGAACAAGACAACAATGCATTTTTCGGAAAAAAGAAAAACCACCTATTTATCGGTGAATCACGATTCACGAACAATGATATCTGGGATGCAGTCGCGGTCGGTCGCTTAAAACTTTATTGGTGTCTTAGCTCAAATGCGGTTGCTGCCCGAAGTTGGAGTTGACTTTAATTATTCAGCTATTGAAACCAATGCAAAAGCGATCCTAGCGGCGTAACCGGTAAATTCCTCAGGCTCAGCAACTTAGCAATAAACTAATTAAACGGAACTTTGTAGAACATTTTTGAACTTTTCGCAGTACCAGATTGGAGATACACCTACATTTTTTAATTATAATTATAACTCAGAGAAAAGATACCTAATCGAAAATATTAAAAATTTATTTATTGAGGCCACTGCGTTATGATTTATGCGTTCGTAATTAAAACCGAAATACCTAAAAAAAATACACACTCTTTCAAAAGGTTCGCCATCACTGTCATAGAGCTTCCTCCCACATTTTCGAAGAAGTGAAGTTTTCCCGAAAATTCAGGAGCCGAACATTCCAACATTCCAATTATTCACAAAGTCCAGATAAGAAGTGTTTTGTGGGAAGAAAATTAAAAAAATATAAAGAACCTGAGGAAAGGCAAAAACAATCATTCCCAGGTTCATTTTTACTTTTATTTTCATTTTTCATTTTTAAGTTTTTGAATTTTCGACAACTGTGCACATAATCGGAATTTCTTTTGGTAGCATCTGAGGTAAGCAAACCAGCGAGAATCGTCTGTGCGTGAGATGTTACCCTGATTAGCTGTGTCCGGCTTCCTTTCGATCCAACCCTAATATCCTTCAGGTCGTCGTATACCTCCCAGTTAATTAATCGTTAATTTATTACATGTTGTATTTAAGTGTTTAATTTCAAGCGGTTGAAAATTGGTATCGATCGGATGCAGGGTCATGCGCCAGAGATATATCGATTTTTTTGCATTCCATCAAAACAAGGCAGTGCTCGTGTGAGTTCAGAAGGGTTGTTGGGCTAATTTTGTTACAACGCTTTTAATTATTAACGTCTGACGAGTGCGTCTCAAGTGATTTTAATAAATTATAGGGTTGGTATTAATAATTTCCGTCGTCAAGAACCATATGGAATTATTAATTTGAGTGACTCGACTAGTTTAGACAATACGAAAGAGTAAACCCCTTGCCGGCTTGAATTTATTGCTATTTAATTGCATATGACATTCTGACGTAATTTTCCTGATGGGTTCTTTTATGTTTCTGTTTCAAATTTCCATTCACTTCATTGAATATTTCCACTTAGTTCCATTTAGAAAAGAAAGCAGAGCAGACGACTTAAAATTTTGGAGATTACATTAAAAATGTTGTACCTTATGTCACAGGAAAACAAGATTCGCCACCTACACTACAGCAGAGGCCTGTCCGGCTTTAGTGTGTATCATCGACAATTAAAAAAGTTGTTACTGGCATATCTGAGTTTGCGTGAATTGGAATGACCTACATTAGCCGGGTACCGTGACCTTTCATACATGAAATATGTTTCAGGTTCACAGGCAAGATTTTAATTCATCAATTCGAAGTTGTTGCTATTCAAAAAAGATTTATTTTAATTCCAATTTTTGCTAAAGAAGTTGATTTTTATGAAACATAAAGAGCCCTTTACTATCGTCACCGCGTCAAGAATCTCCAGCAGATGCTGAAAATTCTTAAAGAAAAATAATTTAATTTTCCTGGCAGCTTACAAAAGGATTTGCAATATGAGAACAGTAGAGAATTAACGATCTTTTCTATTTTTTCCCATTAATCAAAAAACTATTGAACAAATAAAATTAAATATCACGTTTCCTTTTTTTCAATACTAGATTAGCATAGTTTAAAAAAATGTGTTCAAATAAAATTTCATAAAGTTTTATCTGATTTCAGAGATCTCGGATAGCAAAGATGACAGTGAAGAAGAAAATGCTCCTTTTGACACTCATCTCGATGATAATACCATACAATGCACTCGGATATGTTCCTTTGTCACCGAAGGAACACCTCCTTTCGGATGTCTTAATTCGTGAAATTGTAGATCGAATGGGAAAGGATTTGATTGATACCTCGGATTCGTACATCGATCCGATGAATGACATGCCAGCCCGTTTGGCTCTGATGGCTCAAGCCTCGAAGGATTTAGAAGCGGAGCAGATGGACTACGATGCCTTGTTGGAAGGCAATCCGAGTCCGTCTTTGCGAGATCAGGAATATTTGCAGCACAGCCATCTCTGGGGACACCAATATGTTTCCGGAGGCGCTGGAGAAGGTCCCCACCGCATAAAACCACAGATCAAAACTGATGCCAGCCTTCCAGCCTACTGCAACCCACCAAATCCCTGTCCGTATGGCTTCACCGAGGATCAGGGATGCATCACCGATTTTCAAAATTCCGCCACATTTAGTCGAGAGTATCAGGCTGCACAGGAATGCATGTGCGATGGTGAGCACATGTTCGACTGTGCTGGACAGGATCAGAGCAGCGACAACAGGCAAATTGCCTCACATTTGGAGAGTTTCTTGGCTCATCAGTTTCATACTGGCGAACATAAGAATATGGTAGCGAAGAAATTTCATCCCCATGAGGACAACATGAATCCATTTTTGCAAGGTGAAAAGTTGCCAGTTGCAGCTAAGAAAGGAATTAATGTGCAGTAAGAGAATATCGCGCATCATCAGCTGAGTTGAATTTTATTGAATATTGTTGACGACCACGCAAAACGAACAAAGGACTACGAGAAATTAGTAGTTATAGAGCTTAGAGTAAATTAAATTTAGCGTACATTATTAACTTTACATATGTGTGTAAATGGAGAATTATCAGAAATACAGATTGACACTCGTTCCAAAAGAAATGAGTTGGCAATGACAAATAGGACGTCAAGACCATACCATATACGAAAATTAATAATTGTACTTTTTCCGCATAAGTAATTAACAGACGATTTTCACAATTAATTGATATTGTTTCTTTTTGCTGTCAATTAGTATAGTGGAAGAAAAAGACATCGCTTTTAAAATCATACGAGAAACATCCACAATTTGAAAGTGTATTTTATCAACTTTAGCACTCTTGTACATGTTTCCCATTGTTGCAGTTTACACATATCAAATGAACAACAACATGCTGTACGATGTCAATATCCAAACAAAACCAATTGACAGACATTGAAACAACAAATTAATTGAACGCAAGTTTCTAATATAACGTAAACGGGATAAAATGATGAAAGCTGCCATAATTTTTTACAATTGATTGAGGCATTTATTTTCCATTATTTTGCTCTCCTCATTTTATCCCTGCATTAATAATTAAGATATGGATGCTGTATCGGCCTCTTTCCAGTACACAAGAGACCGACACAGGCAGTTAAATAATAAACCATGCAAACTACATTTAACTTTTGCTTGTATCTAATGTAATAAATAACAAGCAAAATTTAACGAAGTGTAAGGTAACTATAAAGTTCAAAAGCAGAGATAAAAAGTATTTTAAAAAACGAGTAAATTTATAGTAATAAAACATCGCTAAGTATGCCTATTATTCAAAGTTACAAATTTGTCGACGAATTTCGAATTTCGAATTCGTAAGGAAAATTATAATAACCATCAAAATAATCCAATATGTACTTTATAACTACTACATATACGTATTTATGATATTGTAATCACATGTAGAAGTAGTGAAAGGAGTATTACCAACAAAAAATAATATTTTTCCGAGAAAAAATAACTTAATTGGCAAGCATAAGTCATGATACTATATATGTGACATTTTATTGTGAACTTAAAACATATTCTATTAGATGTGTTACTATATTGTTGTATTGATGTGTATTTAACCAGTTATTCAAAAAAATGATAAATATACATGTAATTCAGCTGTCTATTTCCGAATTATCAGTTTTATTTCTTGACTGTTATACGGAGTCAAGAATTTAATAACAAAAAAAATTAAAAATTTCAAAACAATTTAATTATAATTTTACAAGGAAAACAATTATATTTATCTTTTTATAATACAGAGCACTTCTCATTAAGAAATTCAATTATGTAATAAACAGAAAAAAACATTTTTTAAACGTAATTCCATTTATCTGAAGAGTACTTATTAAATGTTATGCAATAACTACTTATTTAAATATTCAACTTCTTCAAAAAATTATCCTTTGAAAATTCACTCTTTATTTTAATTAGGGCGGTGGCAACAGGACTCAAAATCGGCGAAGTTTAGGCATTTTTCTCTTTCTATTGTTGTAAAAAATATTCTTTTGTTATATTCCTTTTTCTATACAATAGATATGCTGCCAGCTCCATTTAAATGGAAAAATGTTACGCACCGAATGAATTTTAGGATCTAAATGGCTCTTGGTAACGAACGGTTAATATCAACCTACAAAAATGCCACAACATTTTTAGTATTTTATTTTCTGCTAAATACATACCGAATTAGGAATATTTAATTCAACTGAATCGAGGTCAAATTTGGACAGTCATTTCGAAACCGAACCGAAATGGACCGTCAACCCCCAGATTTCAGGTCAAATTTATGGTGACCATTAATCCTGATCGTAACATAGCCACGGCATTCCAAATTTTTTTCTTAATCACAAAGCGAAAGGAGCGAAGGATGAGATGCGGTCGCCATGCCATTCGTTCGATTCAATTACGGGACATCCATCACATCCCTTTCGCGCCGCCTTTTTTACTTTTTAGTTTTTACCCGAGGGAGGCTTCTCGTGCATCTTAGTTCCAGTTGCCCTCCCCTGTCTCCAATTCCATCCCCCGCATGATTCAATACAAACCCAAATGACCAGTGAAATTGAATGAGGCGAAGATCTTGATAAGGACCAGTGGTCAGTAGCTAATGACATCGAAAGATATTGACGCCCTGACGTCTCGCCGCATGCAGAAGAAACGCCGGCACGCCAGGAATCTGATTAATGCTGCCGCCCCTCTCCGCGTCCATCCCGTAGAATGACCACAGCAAGACTTCATCGTAAATTAAGCACAGTCCGTGCGGGACAACGAGAAAGTTCTTAGTAGCCCTTTTACGATCCTCTGACATTTAGGTCCCGATAAGAAAAGATAAGAGAATTGTGTTTACATCATTTTTATCGGATGGATAAAATCAGTGGCTACGGCTGCTATATTAGATTTTTGTACGGACAGATTCCTCTCTGTAGCGACTTTCGTGGCAAAATTTTTTAATTAAAGGTTTTACGACAGTTTTAATTGCACCGAAAAATGAGAAATAGTCAGTTTAAAAATCAATTTTGATTTCTTTTGTGAATGATAAAAATGTCAGTTATATTTCTTGTAGTAATTAGGGATTTCCATCAGAAGCGATTTTCAATATCTCAACTTTTATGTACTTCTGGAGAAAATAGCAATCAGAATCGTCATAAAACTGATATTTAACAATTTTCATCTGTAATTATTTCGATACATTCGTTCGACTTGGAAGAGGGTGAAATGGTAAAGAACACCAAGTTCTGATAGCATTCCCTTTATCAAGTAATTTTGTTGGAATTGAACATTGTTGCAAATGTGGGTGAACCGCCTGCAATTACTAGGGTGAGTTGGGTCACGTCTCTCTAGAACGCAATCGCCGGCAAGAGTAGCCTTGCCAGTATAAGCCAGTTTAATAGGAGCTCTTCTACGGCAATTTATGTGATGGGATTAATTGCAAAGGTGAAAGCCCCCGATCGTAATTTACTTAACATTATGCGCAATTACCTTCTACAGGCTGTCGAAGGCGACGGATTGACACTTTAATGAGAACTTAATTCACTGCACCGTCAAATTTCACCGTATCAATTTACATACTTCACCTACCTGGGAGGATTGTAAACAAAACGAGTCCGACGCGCACCTCTGGCTGGATCTACGCGCACCGCGAGCCGAAGGCAACAGGTTGCGATGATCTGCAATAAGATTTTCTTTCATGAAGCAAAACGCACACCCACCTTCCGTCGTTGTAATTTCTTTACCTGAACGTGCAAAACTTGAACACCTCAGCTCGGTCGACTGATCGCGAGACAGATTTGAATGGAGATCGGGCTGTCGTCATCAACCATTAATAGAATCGGATTTTACGCGGGACGGGATTTCGCTTCGGTGTGCATCCGGTATTACACCATTTTTATGCTTGTTTGCTGAAGGATGATCGTTCCTGCCATTATGGACAGTTGATCTAGCCAACTTTGTCTTGCAATTTCGACACGATCTGAATGGTCGAAACCTACGAGTACAACAGGCGTTTTGTAGTGATTGCTGGCACCTCTCCTGGCGATCATCAAATCCGATCCGCGTCCTGGTGCTGCAACGCCTTTGGAGCCGTCACCTCGCATCTGCCTGGGGTTCATGTGTGAAAAATTCTTGACACCTACGCACCGTACTTAAGTTACGCTTCCACCTTATCTTGCGTCTCGTAAGTGGTTACAAAGTGTACAAAAAGTGGCAGCGACCCGCTTGCCGCGAACCACACTTTTATGAATGAAAAGTGGCTAGCCAGGGAACGCAGTGCATTCATTGCGGAGGCATCATGGATGAATGAATCTATGCGGTTCGAAACTCGAATTATGCATGTGGGTCTGCAGCTAGCACCTTAGATTGGAGCTAGTTCCTTGCATTACCGTAAATTTCGTCTATTTATTGTTGCGTTGGTAAGTACGCATGCGCCGACCGCGACGGTCTGATGCGGATTGTCGGGATCGGGACAGGATTGGTGACATCATTGTAAGTGCATCGGTTCAGTTCGATGTTTTTTTGCAGTTTTTCGCCGTGGAAAGTTGGTTGCGAATCGTTTATAATTTCAGGTGGGCTGATCCAGTGTCTAGTATTACTATTTCGGAAATATTGCTATCAATTGCCGTAGGCCATTATGTCATAAGCTCAGCTCAGACATTTCAGAATCCTACCATTTTGATGCTCCGGAGGTGTTCTTTGTGATATGATTTATGATTTACTCCTCGCACCCAGGGGTGAATGGAAATTTGAATGCAAGAGAGAACGGCGACCGCAGTCAATCTTTAATATTTGTGCAATTGGCCACTCTCAATTGGCACACTGAGGACTCTGCACATCGCGATTGGGCCGAGTTTCTAGAGGAACGGAATCGCATCCATTATATCTATTATGGGCAATTTACAAAACAATCGCTCAGTGAAATGGAGAGCATTTAGGTTGAATTTATTGCGGAACATCACCATTAGGTATATTGAGAAAATAATGTAAGTTCGCTTTCAATAAAATGGATGTTATCCTGCTTTCCTCAGACAATAAAATAAACTCCAAAGTCTTTTATAGCATGCAATGATTTTTATGTGCTTGCAGTAAAATACAAACTTGAAATTTCGTAATCCTTTCTTATTTCACGTCATACAGAAACGCTTCTAATTTACGCAATAGAATAAATCAGGGCACTTCCTGAATGCAAACTCACATAAAATCGCCACTTGTCAGCAATGCACGATTTAAAACAATTACGGTGTCCGTTAATAGAAAAGTTCAGCCGAATGGACAATTTCTGACACGATAAAATGGACACGACTGCCTGACAAATAAGTCTGATTAATTCAGTCACGTTCTGGGTGGGGTGTGTATTATTTCGCCGGCGACTAATTAAAAAGCAATTTAAAATTTACCCTAAGGCGGCAGTTAACATCGCCGGGCGAATTGGCGGGGATTTATCATATTTCCAGTGCGGATAGTCGCAACAAATAACGCTTTGTGTCATCATGAGGCCGTAAACATTTCATGGAAACGTCAGAGTGCCGCGTGCGAAATGATATATGCCCCGGTAAAGCGCCGGGTTGCCTTGGCACCTGATCTCGTAGGTGAAAATGGAGTGTAAGCGACAACAATAGCCGCTGAGCGCACTCCTCAGGAATCCCGGCCCCCGGGAGTTCGACTTCGAATGTTCCGTGCACCTCCGGAGGCTGACTACTGTTTGTGGGGTGGTCGGGGAGCCACATGAGGGTTGCCGGCTCCTAAGTCAGGGTGAGTAGCTCGATTTTTCATCCTTTATGGAGAAACCAACAAATCAGTGGAGCATGAATAATGGCCACTGCTGTGATATACCGTCGACATCTGCGATTCTCCATCATGACAGACAATATCTAATATCCATGTCTAGTTTGGCAGTTAGCACCACCTTGGCGACTCCGAAATAACGCAAACCAAGCTGTACTGCCTTGGATAAAAATGCTCCTCTTCAAGGACTCCGAATGCGCGCTGCCGCTTCGGAATGGGCATCAACTGATGCTGTTTGAAATTGAGTTGATGATATCCTAACAGCGCCAACGAGACTTAATAGTGTGGAACAGATAGCGTCGATGCGCTGCTCGATTGCCATCGGATAGTGAATTATGAGAAGGTGGTGGTTTCCACCCTCAACAATGTTGCTACTTCCATTTGGAAGAAGATAAACGAAATCATTTCATCTTGACGATGAACTAGGAAAATATCCCAGAGCTGTTTCGCAGGGGACTCACAGTTCACAGATCGATGGACAAATCCCCTGCAAACAGACTAACTCTTTATCGCGAGATTTATGCGAGGCGGTACTTAAGCTGAAGTTAAATTATCTTTACTGCCTCGATGGGTTTTATCTTCGCTTTCAACGTTTTACTGTGCGGATTAGTCTGAGTTATAGGAAAACCGCTTCCTGTGGCCCATTGAGAGAAATCTGGATTCGAAATTATCGTAATTAATAAA
The DNA here is from genome assembly GCA_963082835.1 of Leptogaster cylindrica. Classification (NCBI taxonomy): domain Eukaryota; kingdom Metazoa; phylum Arthropoda; class Insecta; order Diptera; family Asilidae; genus Leptogaster; species Leptogaster cylindrica. The sequence continues at coordinate 18,284,930 of OY720105.1, read as the reverse complement.
ATTTGTTTTTATCTTCATGTTAATGATCGTAATTATAATTGCATGTTTAAGAAGTTTACATTGTATCGACATAAAATGCATTTTGATACTTATTGCAGTTTTGCATTTTGTACCTATGTGTATATTTTTCTTCGACTTTTTTTGTTTTCTAATGTTTTTGCTTACTAAATGAATTTTTATCATAATATGATAATGATAATTATTTTTCAGGAAATTAGAGCCTTCAAAGCATTCAAATTTTCAAGAGTTCGTTGTTGATAATATTTTCAAATATTAAAAAAAAGTTAGGCTTACGATACTTGTAAACAAAAAATTTCAGCTGATTGTTTATTTTAATGTTATGTTTATGTCAATAGTAAGCTAGTTGAAAAAAGGTGATTTTCCAATGTTTATTCTTAAAAAATTTTAGAACAAACCTAACCGACCCTTTCGAGTCGAGTTTGAAGTAGATTCACTGTGGAAAAATGACAAGTCAGCAATATTTGATAACATCAGTTTATTTTAAAACTACTTCATTAAACGATGGCGGAACACTCCAGCCATTTAACGGATGAAATACGCTGGCGTAGTTGAACACACAGAATTGATGCGAGTGGGAAACTGCAATCGGCAGATACTGTTGGTAATATATAAATTAAAATAATAAAGACATTTTACATCGTTTGAATGCAGTTCGACGAGGAGAGGAACCAGACAGAGGATTGGAATTAATCAAATCCCGAGAGACATAATAAGTTTGCACCCTGGAGGCAGCCTAATCGATCACCCGGCCACATCACTCATTCCACAGCCTGGCTGCAGCAACCAGCAAATTATTCACCGTCTAACTTTCGTTTGGCTGTGATTGAAAACATAATTAAATACGCCCACGTCACGGAGGCATCAGAACGATTTCCCTTCCATCGAATCGCGAACTAATGGCTCGAGCGGGTTGAGGGGGGCACCCACAACACCATTTCGCGGTGACAATAAATCATTCCGATTTCGTGAAAAATCACAAGAGCCCAGTTTCGCTGGATGAAAATGTATGAAATGTATCCTAAACAAAAGGAGGAAGCAAACCCAACAAGCGCCAGATTGCAGAAATCGTAAACCGACTGTTGTCGGCTCGACCACAGCAGCTCCAGCGGATTGGGCGGGCTGGTGTAAAAAAGCGTCCGGGAATGCAGTCAGCAATTCGTTTGCTGCGGGCGCCTACCGCAGATAGAAAAAAAATAATCAAAACAAAATGAACACGAACTAAGTCTAATTAGCAAAAACACTGAAAAGTTCTGTTTGTTATTAAAGCGCGCTCGGAATGCGGCAGCTGAAGGCGCATGGGTCCAGCACGGTTCGATGAGCAATCGTGGTGGAGTACTGTGATGGATGTGACGCGCGTCCCCGGCGAATGGCCCCCGGGAGCAGGAAATGCGGCCGAAACCTTAAAACCTTAATTGTGACTCGCCGGCCATCCCCGGTGGGTGTCTAATTCCGGAGCCGGCCGGAGCACGTTGCCGTCTTGCCGATCGCGTAATTGACGGCGGGCTGCAGCGCAATGATGACCGATGCTGCGGTGTCCGAACGCGACCAGCTGTGGACATCACCGTGGCGTGGCGCTAAGGCGGTCTGGGGTTGTTAACGCGCGGTCGCCCTATCACCGCCACTGCGGTCGGTCGTGGGGCTCTGTGTACACAAAAACCCAATAGAAGTGATCGGGCGCATGATCGCGTTATGATTGAGGTCTATTTTTAGTGGTCACTTTGAAATTTGATGACGCTATTAAACAGGCTGGCTGCATTCGCCGGCCCTCTGCAGACTGCTGAGACGAGCTTTATGGCGGCACTTGAGCCGATATTTGCGCGATTCGTTTACTTTTCCATTTGACGGAGGAGGCTTTTTATCCTCCTGCCTAATTTTTTATTGCCGATCGTAATTTAAGCGGAAATTGACGCCAGGCTTCGGGACAATGATCTTCGTGGAAATCAAAGATAGAAAGGACGAATGTGAGCTGAATTTGAAGTTGTTTTTTAATGGCTACATATAGATTTAGAGATGATAATATTTAGATTTTTTTTTTATAACAAGTGATTTCGGAGTTTGTTGATGTGTACGGATGATTATGAAATGTTTCAGTTTGCACTTTCCATTTGTTGCCACATTTGCTAACTATTAAAACCAGAGTTTTATTAAAATATTTCAAATAAAAAGAAAGTAAGCATTTATTTTATAATTAATTGCTTGTTAGCCTTATACTTTACTGTTTTCGTTGGTGAACATATACGTACGTTAGTATGTAAATTTACGGAGAAGTGAAACTCTGATAATTTATTTAAAAGATCACAAGATCCACACAAATCTGTATTATATTGTGGATTAGTTTCTGAGCTGCATCCTGCCTTCGTTCATACCCACCTTTGATTAATCAGTCTGTTTTGCAGCACCCAAAGTGCAATAGTTCAATAAAGCGGTTACTTACACGATTTTGTTAATCCAAACTGTAATTGCAGCTAATATTTACATCACTGAAGTTGTTTAATTTGCGGGGGCAGCTAATCCGCTAATTACGAATTTATTTACAGAAACGGAATCAATAAATTAAGCAAACGACGGTAGCACGACATACGCCGGAGAATAAATAAAAATTAACGATTATTAGCTGTGCCGAAGAGCCAATCACTTCCACTTGTCCAAACAGCCGTGAAGGCCAAGCCGTTGAAGCGTCGGTCGTCAAAATTAGAAACTATTGGATGTGAATTAATCCCTGGGGATTTAGTGCGATGATGACACGTTGCGCCTTCAGAGGCGATCGCGATGCTGAGAAATTTCCGATGAATAATTTCATTTGTTCAACCCGAACAGAATATTAGCCGAGATGACTTCGCGGCAGGCAGTAAGGGTCCGTTGGCACCTCTTCGGACACGTCCGCTCCTCGTCGCTGTTGACCGTTTCCTCGAAAGATTAACAGATGACGGCCCACAAGAAAGACAGCGCCATTGAGGAACCCCGCCAGAATAGTGGTGATCTTCTCACATTTTCCAACAATAAAACATTTTAGGCGGGCGTGACTGATCCGCTTTTGAACTTGAGTGACACGTCGCAAGCTTATAAGGAAATCGCCGTGCTGAGCGTCGCCATAAATCAGACCGACTGCGGTGTCAAAACGAAATTCCAGTCATTTGGCCCGGATGACGTGTGCGAGAAACAAAATAAGTCCCAAAACTGTTGGATTCTCACGTTGGGACCATTTCAAAGACTTCCTGGTCGCCAAGAGTGGTTTCATGTTAATTAACAACACGTTTGTATTGTAGATTTTCAATGGCTGCTTTACAAAAAAAAAGTATTTTGCAAATGAAAGAATCAAAGAATGTGCACTAAAAGTTAACACAATAGGTATATTCCAATGCCAAGAACTTATATTCCTATTGCAAAAATGTACTAAAATTATTGAAATTTTTAACGTTATAAACATCTGCAAAGTTATGCAAATATATGTTCGTAAAATCATATTAATTTATTTGGTTTGGATTAGTCATCTTCTACTTCTGATCTTCCCCTAGAAGATGTTTGAATTTAAAACAAACAAACAAAAATCAGAAAAACATGTGCATGAATTTTTCCACCCGCTTGAAATGTCAGATAATGAAATTTTTATCAACTCTTAGTAACAAAATATGCATTTTTTCAAAACAGTGCGCTTGTGGTTTGCACAACTGTCAAAATTTGTACAGACATTTTTCAATAGTATATATAAGAGTGGTTCCCTGCCTTCATTAACAAATTCGAATTGCCAGAAAATGTTTTTTCTCTTCCTATTAACATTTGTGACAGCTGTTGTTGGAACTCCTGTTATAGGAGGAATTGACGTCGGGAATATTATTAATCAAGATGGAAGACAGGTTCTAAAAAATCCAGCAACATATCCTTTTATTGCATTTCTAGAATTCTCGCAAAAATTATATATAAGTCAGCATTATACAGAGGAGAAAGTCATGCTTTGTGGTGGAACTCTCGTGACCCGAGATGTGGTCCTTACCGCTGCACACTGCCTGACATCATTGAGGAAGAACTGGGTTGTTGTCGCGAAAGTAGGAATCGTACACAGAACCATATCGGAGAGATATAAACTAGCGAATGGAGTGGATTACTTAATCCATGAGGACTACGTGTGGAAAGAGGGCAAGAAGTTTCAGAAAAATGATATTGGACTTCTTTGGCTGGACAAACAACTTCCGCTGAATCGCGAAGTAAAGCTGGCAGAACTACCTGAACCTCACCTATCCTATGAAAAAAAGGATGCTTTTATAGCAGGTTGGGGAGAAAATGAACATGGTGAATTTCCCGAAATGCTGAAAGAAGGAAAAGTTAAAGTGATTTCAAACAAAAAATGTAAAAGTGCTTTTCCTGAACAAGATGTTACAGTAAATATGATTTGTGTTTCCTCACCGGAAAAGACCACGATTCAGTGCACCGGGGATTCCGGGGGTCCACTGGTGGTAAATGGTGCTGTGGTTGGTATAACATCATGGAGTAAAAAGAAAGTTTTGCATTTCGCCAATGGAACCAAGACGAAAAAGTGTGATCCAGCGTTTCCAGGAGTTTTTACACGCGTGGACAAATACAAAAAGTGGATTGATTTGCATATAAACTTGGGCCCACCAAAGCAGAGGCTGGATGCTTTCAAACAAAAACTACATTCTCCAGGACACGAATCCATTGAGAACAGCGTCGACCCTGAACCCCAACGAGGATTCTTAAAACGCTGTGACCGCAGAAAAAAGAAACGAAATTCTTGTACTATTCTGTGAAAATTACACAAAATTTATTAGTTTATTCAATTATTCTGTAAATTAGATATTTTAGGAAAACAAAAGTGTATTCTATAAAACTATTTTTTAAATAACCGACTATTCTTTTTTTGTGTGCATCGCATCCTTTCTGAGAGAATTCCAAGTCGTACGAAATGCCGTGACACTGATGATTTCGAAAAGAAAGGTGTTCCGTGCCCCCCCCCCCCCCCCCCCCCCCGCGACTTTGCTTTGGTCCAGAGGAGCGCATCCGTGCCCCACATGCCCACCACAGCATCCAGCTCCGCCAGGCACCGCGAGCACCCACCGCCAGTGTCGCTCCGATCGCTGAAATCAGGGAAGCACCGAAATTCCTCGTGCATTCGTCTCTCACCGTTCAGGCGGTGAACATCGAGCTGGTAGCCGCAGCCAGAGCTTCGTTAGAGCTAGGTAGCAGTCGTGGTAGCCAGATTAGCCTTCTTGCCGGCGAGTGGAGCTCAGAGATTGTTGCTCGACAGAAGGATATCTCCGGGACGTTCTTGAGACTGTTTCGTGCCGCAAGGACGACAATTTCGGGAGTTTGTAATTGTAGTGAGGTGATCTGTGATTTTGCAAAGCGATTTACACAAGTTTTTGGTGAAATGCAGAAATATTTTGCGTGAATTTTTGGTGGTGATTTGAAGATAACTTCATTTATTTTAAAAGGACAATTTTGGAAATAGTATTCACAACAATCCTTAAGAGAAGGTATGTAATTTCTACTGTAGTCTACTATTTTGTTGATATCTTAAATTTATAATTGGGGAAAATATTGCAAAACATTCCATGTAAGAATGTTTTATCGCAAGGAATTTTAAAATATTTAATAAGAAACAAATTTAATCAACTCCATGTTCCAATAAAATTTAGGAATATTTTTAAAATGGAAGGAATACATTTTAACCCTTCTGTTTCTAATAGCTTTTATTCCTTCCCTTTGTTTGACAATACTGCTGAATTTTTCAATTAACAAACAAGTGTTTTATTTGAAATCTGTATTTTACAACTATTATTTTATTACTCAAATCTAATATCTGAAAAATCCCCAGTTTGTATCTGAAAAAAACAGTTCTCTGGAAAAACTAAGTTTCCTTTTGCTTTTGTAAATCAGAAATTAAAATCCATTTGATTTATTAAAGTCATGATAATTGGTCGGGGCTACCCCAAAGTGGTTTCCAAAAGTTATTTCAATTTGTCTTTTTTACTGCTTTATTTTCCGAAAATTTTCCAAAACTGTAAAACCTAAAGAAGAAACATTGACCAATGCGAATCCTCACATCACTTCATCGATAACACTCGCTGAAGTTCCCGGAAACTTTACACCAATGTAAATTTGTTCCTAAGAAGTGATTTGTACCAAGGAAACAATAATAAAAAAAACTTACCGTGAAAGATAAAAAAGAACGCAGTGTCCAAATCGCGGATGGGTTTTATGAATAGTAACGACTATGAGAACATGCGTGAGCGTGAGTATTTTGGATAATGATATATTCTTCTTGGAAATTTAGATGAACAATCATTTTTCTGGTTCCCTATCAGTGATGTGATAAAAGATCCTGAGCCAGGGGTGGGGAGGTGGACAAGAGATAAAATAAATAAAATACAATCTTAAACAATATTTGATCTGTGAAATCATTGTTAATTTAAGCCGCTCAACTGTATTCAAATAGCAGCTTATCAATTGTGTATGTTAAAACTTCTAATTTATATTTTTATAATAATAATGTTGCACAATATAGCTTAGTTTAGAGGGGTATGTAGTTCACTTAAGATAAAAGAAAATTGCATATTCAAATCAGTTCAATGGATGCTAAAAATACTTGAAAATAAGGTCAGTTATAAATTATCGATTTTAGTACAGTTAAAAAGATTACGATCTTTGTTCGGCAATAACGAAGGATTACGATCAAGAACCTATTCGAACAAGTCTGAATTTATTTATACAAAACGATCATATAATTTTACTGAAGTTATTGCGTGAACTCTACAGATTGCAGAGTTCTTGTATATATAACATATAGTTAGTTGCACTCCAATTTTGATGGAATATAAAACAGAAAATCTCATTCCTTGAGCTACACTTCTGACAACTTTTGCATATATTTGTATTTGAATAAGTTCAACATTATGAAATGTAATTTAAATCATTTGTAATATGAACTAGTGTTTTGAACATTTTAAAATAAAATATAATGATGTTCATGTTTCACGCCAAATATCCAACTCAAACTGCAGCCAAATCAAGACAACGGAAACTAAAAACAAGATTTCTTATATATAGTGCTTCCTTGAAACATTTGGGTGTAAACAATTCCAAGGATGAAGGCTTGCATCACTTAAAAGTCCGGAAACTCTTAAAGGATATATTAAGTGTTCTTATGACGTCTACATCAACCCGCCAACTCATTTGTCGGCGAAGTTAATTTCGTTTTGCGGTTGGATTTAATCAAATCGTTCATACATCATGAAGTCGAAGGAGCACTTGTCTAAAAATATTCGAGCATGTTCGCTTTAATCCTGGCCACTTGTGTCGAAAAACTTCAAAATAAACAACGAATCAGACCATGAAAAATCTGAGCAAGGTCAAGAAAGCAACTCATATCGGCTGTCACTTAGTTGCAATAACAGTCGTCGATTAATCCGTGGAAATCAGCCGTCAATAATGCACGCAAAAAAATTCACTCGTTCCCGTGATTGGGAAGATCTTTCAGTCGTCGTCATTGTTGGAACATGCGGCAAGGGGTGGTGATTTTTATCCAATCATATTTGACCCTCAGTCCAGAGCTCACAGTAATCCAATGGGATGATCGAAAGTAATTGAAAATCGTCTGGCGGAATTCCAGGAATCGATGAATCGCTCGCAGAATCTCTCAAGAACTTCACTGAGAAATCCTGGATTCATTCCGAAGATGCGGAGGCGGGGGATGTGTCGGAAGTTTTTTCAGGAGACACATCAGGAGGCTGATAGCTTGTGGTTAATATCAGTAGCTGGCACAGATTCAAATCCATGAACAATAAGCATCCATAGACGTCGCTGCCATCGAAAACCGCCAATAAATTTTCGCTTTTTGTTTCCCTTTTCGAGGATAACCACAAATCGACGACCGTGAAATAATCAAAACAAATGGCATATTGAATTCAACAGTGCTGCGCCACTCCACGGCGCTTTCCTCGTTGCTTTTATTAATCTCACATTATGACGAATTCTACTAAATTATGATTGCATGTTTGTTTTAAGAAGGATCAAACATTGGAGTTTTTCACAGTGGCAAATCTGGAGTGTACTTCCCATACAGGGCATTTATTGATGTTATAAAAAAATAATGTATCGACTTAATTAATATTTGCGGTGTTGATTTTGAACAGACGCCAAAGATCATTTTGCTGTCCAGCAAATCTAAATTACATATGGGATGAAAAATAAACATGAATTGCAGATATAAATTCACTGAACGGACTTATTCCACTCACAAAGTATGAATTTTTACAAACATGTTTTTGTAAAAAACATTTGATGTCGGTTGTGAATTTCATATCATGAACTTTACTGATCCAGCATTAAGAACCTTAAATGTTATTTGTTATTGTCTGTTTATTGTGAACGTCGACCAACTTTAAAATTTAATTGGAATTTTACTATTAGCACATGAAATTTTCATTGTGGAATTGAACAATTTGGTTGTTGATTTTAAAACAGATTTTCAATTGTTAAATAAGTCTGGGTTAATTTCTTTAAAAATGACGACCGTCGTGTTGTGTTTTTCACACCGATTTATTTAATGTTGCTCTAAAAATTGAAGTTAACATTTTGTAAACATTGAATGTTTTCTTGGAATAGGAATATCTACAAACCTTTTAATTTTTTTGTTTACACGCATTCAATCATTTGCATGATTTATATTTACGGCGCCAATATTTTTTCAAACCAACGATCGCCATTATCCAGAATCTCACGGCCATAAAATCCGACAGCATCCAACCAAGGACTGAGGGATCAGTTTATCGCAACCTGGCGAACATTTGACTAATCGAACCAGCGACAAAACTTCTTTGTTCGGCAATCAAATGTGAATCACATCCAGATGATTTGATTCGACGTGATGATCGACAGAGCGAAATGGTCATCAATCACATCTATTGGATCATCGCCACAGTTTCGTCATTAGAACTAATTTTTAATTAATAACAGGAGGGGTCGGACAGATGCGGCTATTGTCAGGAACTCTAATATGGCGACGGCTTATGCAAGACACTCTTGTGTTTACGAATTTAGTATATGTTTGATTACATTGAAGATTCTACTTTTTCTGAATTTAGCCGGATTGCTATTCTGGGCGCGGCTCTGGATGCGCTGATTATTTATGAAACTCGAATGCAGCTCGGAAATTTTATTAATATTGTCGATGGATTCTTTGCGGTAACGCAACGACCTCATTTCGATGTGAATCAGAATTCACTGTTTATGTCTCTAAGGGTTGACAAAACTTCCAATCGAAAAAGAACTGAACAATATCAGTCAGTTGTTTACAATATGTTTTTTTAAACCATAAACGTAATACACATAGGTGTTCTTTTTCTATTTAAAATTGTTTTATCAATGGAATTGTCATTTCTTCCTAATTTAAATTGAAATTCAGTTTGTGCTTTTCTTCGTATCGCGACGTTCAAGATTTCCTGCAATTATGTACAAAGCAATTTCTTTGAAATACGAGTATGATGTACTTTTATATAATGTGGAGAATTTACCGTAGAAATGAAATATCTCTTACATCTCATTTCATGTGAAAAATGCTTCTACTGTCGTGCATACTGATAAGGTAGGTACCTACTATTTTTCAAAGATCTTCTCAGCAATTTTCTGTTCAAAATAATGGGACTTTTAGTGTTAACTGTTTTCCTAAACAAAACACTGTTTTGCCGTCCTGAATATGAATGTCCTATAAATATTGTAAAGTGTAAACTTAACAAAACACTTTCTGAATTTTTAATTTTGAGATTTGGTCAAAGATTACTTCAATTTTTTGCCGGTTTGTTTATTGGTCAAGGTAACAGAAATTCTCAAGGACACCAATAATCCACATAAGCACCAAAAAATGTTTATTGAATTTGTTAAGGTATTTGTTCCATAATTTTAACTCCTTTGAGAAAAATTATAAATAAATATAGCACTCAAATCTCAAAAATTATGTAATAAACGTTGAGGAGTTTTGTGTCATTGTTCCTTACGTTTTTTTCTTAATTGAAAATCGATCACCTCATCGATTCGTTTAAATCGAATTCATATCCAATATTCTCATGGAAATCGAGCAGTAAATACTAAATGATTACTCTTTGGAGATCAACAATTAGTTTCCCATCCTTCCACACAGTTAAAATTAATCAGTAGCCTTTCCGGTTCAGGGGCCATCATTATAAGCCGGAAAGATATTCTTTCCGTTGGCTGCGAACCTTTCTCTTAATCAACAATCGCCGAAATGATTCGATTTCCTGAAAATCGCATCCATTAACCAACTGGGCAATAAAAGTGGCGCCAAAGTGTAGGAAAATGCCGAACGAACCGAGATCCGAATCTGGCCGTTCTGGCGCGGCATCACAGCCCCGGACGCCCAACTCCACCGCAAGTCCCACAGTGGAGTGGACCGACTCCATAGCGGCCAGGAATTATAAATAATTGAAGGAACTCCTTCCAGCAACTCACGGCAGACGAGACACACCGAACTAATGACTACAGAAAAAGTTGCCCCCTAACCGCGTGTGGGTGTTCTCTTCCGCGACGAATCTCGGTGCCCACGTGTTGCCAGTTCCCGTCCCGGTTCGGGTCCCACGGGCATGCGCCGGCAGCTACTCGCCGCGTCTGCCGGTATTGCGGTCTATTTAGGTGGCAGGGCTCGTTATTTGTTAAATAAATTAAAGATATTGCAGTGCGCTCTGATTGCACTTCCTCCCAACATGGGTGCCGTGCTTCTCCGCTGGGGCAATTGTAGTAAATTGCTCCTAATAGCCGTGTGATACGCGTAATAGGCATAAACGAACATCCTACATTAGATATGGGCTATTATCTCTAGGATCGCAATTATGCCGTTCCCCGTTTATTCGCCGGCTCCACCGACCAACCCCCGACGCCACAGTTCCACCGGCTCCAAGTGATAAATTCGCGCTGAAATTGAGTTATTGGCCCAATTTGCTGGAAATTTTAACAGTGTCTCATTATGCCGGCCGCTCAGGCCTCCGGCCTTATCGACGGGCATTGTGATTTCAATTCGTTTTAAATAAGCCTGACGACAGAAAAAAAACAAACGTAGTCGTGGAGCACGTCGCGATCGCGGCATTTGGTCACTCTTCGTCCGTTTTCTTTATGCAGCAAGCAGACAGGCGCCCATGAGAACCCACCTTTGGCCTGTTCGTCATTTATTTTGAGCGATTTCTGTGCGGTGGATCTTTTTTAATTCGACGGCGCTTCGCGTTTTTATTTTTCGTTGTTTTTTGTTTGTTGAAGTTTTTTAAGGGAATTATTGGACTCGAATAATTCATCAGCCTCCTGTATTCCCCATTTAAGGCCGCATCTGTCCACCTGCAATTATAAAATCTTGTAACTTATGGGACCATTGCAAATTAGCAATCGTGTCTTGCGCAACATTTGTTTATCGTTTTTAACTTTTTAAGTTGCTCCATCTTTCATGTTCAACACATGTCGAATGCAATTGATCAGATTTTTTAACATTACGCATCTACCGGAATCGAAAGAAGTTTCCAGAGAATTTATTAGTTTATCAGGTATTTACAATTTCATAGGTTTGGCTATAAATTAAGCAATTTTTAAAGATAGGATATTCTCAACCACTTCGAACAGCACAATTCCTTGCACTTAATTTATATTATCAAGTCTTTATATGATTATTTGAATAAATCAAATCTGCAAATGTCTGCTGCTAATAATTTAAATAATCTTCTTTTATCATTCCGAGAGTTATGCAATGGTTTTTGAATTATGTTCAAACCGCAATCGCTTCAAAAGCAGCCCATTAAATATCTCGAGTTCAATGTTCAATGTGTCGCGGTGTCAGTAACAATACAATTTGGAAGGAAGCATGAAACATAAATAACTTTGAATTTATGTTATTTGCGATGCAGTTATGCATCATCGCGTACATTGCAAAATTTATGGCAAATTTGCACCGAAAACCCGCCACTTCAATTTGTATCTTTTTAATGGTCGAGATTGTGACAAAATTGTACTATATTTCATCGTTCTCGGAAATGTTTCTTATTTGTACAAACTTTTGACAATTACTTGCAATTTGAGCCACTATTGTTGCAATTTAAAAAACTGATTAGAAATATTTATAGTCAATTTCGAACGACGAAGGCGAACTCCGGGTCCAATAAGGAACAGTGAAACAAGAGATTCTGGCATCGGGTGACTTTCAATATTGCCAAATTCAACAACTCGTACCACACAGAACTTTAATTCGTTTTGGTTTTAAGTTTCGTGTTTTCCATGTTTGCTTTGGATGACTGTATTTCTTTTCCAGTTTGCCTCCTCTCATGATGGGGCATATAATTTTATGGGTACTTCAAAACGTTCCTTTTGCAGCATCAAACAACAATGATGAATGAAGAACAGCGACATATGAGCAGTCGCGGTACTCTTTCTGCATGCCTACGTTACAAACTTCCACATCAAAATGATGTCATCCACTTGAAACCACGCAAAAAGCTGAAATCACGGACAAACGATGTCATTAGAGACAATCGCCATCCGCCAGGTGTAATCTGTAGCAGGAATCTTGCGGCGACGGCACATCTCACTCATTAATCTTCCGCCTGGCATAATTTCATTATTTCGCCATTACTTAAGGAGGCCCGTATCGCAGAATATTCATGTATCTGAGATGATCACGACGGATAAGGTACGCCGCGCCGCACTGTTCTCCGTAGAGGTTGGTCTTGATACTTGACGCCATTTATTGATGCATGCAGAACACGAGGCGACGCCCATTACCCCGAGGGCCGAGGATCGCGGGCCCGCGGAGCAACAATGCGCCGAGCCGCGATGCCGGCTTTTCACAGGAAAAGCCCAACAGCTTTGGGCACGGGCATCCGGGCGGCTTTGCGGTCGCCGTCTAGGCTAGGAGGAAGCGTGTTGGTGCTCTATTCGCAAATTGACGACTTCTCGGGGTCGATCAATTTCATCGGAATGTGTATTCCGACGCTCCTTATCAGTTAACCCCGCTGCAGTTGGTGTGACGCGGGACAACGTGGATTCGGAAGTTAAATGAATTTGAATCTTGCAGTTTTTTTTAAAAGGAAAACATCGGAAATTATGCTAAGTTATAAAGATTATAAAATAATAAAATAAAATTCACATCGATTCGTTTGACACCTTTTACGGGTAATTATACCTTAATCCAATTCGGTTTTGATGGACTTCCCCACTTTTAGTTAATTGTTACTCACGTCACGAATAAATGGATCTTTTAATTAAAAATGCGTGCTCAAGTACGTGCCCGCCTCAGCATAACGAACTCGGCCAAGAGGTCACTGAGAATCGGACGATGGAATCTGATGTGTTCATTTTATGAAGTTAATTTTTGAATAGTGATTGCGATTTTATTATGGTTCATTTTGTGGTTGTCGCAATACATTTCCTTTCATATGTACGACAATACGCCTCTATATTATAATATATCGTTATTACACACATAATTTATAAAGCATTTCCATAAAAATGTACAAAATATTGTGTTTATCTCACTGCTCATCATGTTCACATCAACATCGCAAATGATGTGAAACAATGGACAATAAAAATTGGGCATCAAGATAAATTCCCCCGAGGTCGCACTAAAAGTTTTCTCAAGGAAATTAAGTGACCCACAACCCACTTATGATGATAAAAATAAATATTCGTTTGTTTTAAATCGACAAATTCTAAGACGACTCCTTTTTCCCATTTCAGATGCAGATCCGGCGGAATTGTCTGTTGCTGCCGACAGTTTTTTTGGTCACTTTGTGGCAATATCAAGTGGCGGCAAGCAAGCGAAAACAGACCGATTCTATTTTGGAAATTATGAATACGCGAGAGATTGAGCAGATTATGGCGGAGCGGAGGCTTAATGCCACTCGAGAGGATGGCAATCAATTTCTAATTCAAAACGACTTGGACGATGATTTTACAGAGCTGCCTAGAGTTGATCGATATCGGCCGCATCGACGTCAACAGTCCCGGGAAGTCGGACTGGATGTGGGCTATGGGCCTGGACAAAGGCGAATAGGCGATGACCACAGGACGTCTGGAGGCGTCTTGGTGAAGTACAATGATAGCACATTGCTGCACCATCCGGAAATATCAGGGATCAACATGCAGGACATGATTCGGAGCGACAAATTGCTGAAATCGAGCAAAAATGCACTTTACGTTACTCGCAAGGAGTACCTCAAAACTGACTGGTGCAAAACGGAGCCCCTGGTGCAGAGGATTCGCGAGCCTGGCTGTCTGACAAGGACGTTCCTCAATCGCTTCTGCTACGGCCAGTGCAACTCATTTTATATCCCAAAGAGTCCCAAACGACGAAGAAATAACTCCGGATCTAACAGCAGATACTCCCAGTCAGATCATTTGGAGGATGAGGATCTCACCGCTGCATCCTTTCGCTCCTGTGGCTTTTGCAAACCAAAAAAATTCACGTGGGTCACAATCACACTTCGGTGTCCATCGCTAACGCCGCCTGTGAGAAAGAAGCGGGTCCAAAGGATAAAGCAATGCAAGTGCATGGCTGTGCCCCTAGATTAGGACCAAGTGTCGGTTCGCCACCCACTAAGCTTTCACAGCGTACATGCAAGCAATGAACTGTGATTTGAAGATTAGCAAAAGTATAAATTCGAGTTAGGTTAAGTTAGATAGACTGTCCAGAGCCGGACTTTGTATGTACCTGTGATTAGTTATTTCAATTTTAACGTAAGCCGGGATGCCTGAGATGTAGATGAGAACCGATTAACTGCCTCAGATGCGTTTAATGTGTATTTTCTGATGCCATATATGTACAATTAGAGCCAAATCCTGCTTAAACCGCCATTTCGAAATGTTTTCAAATATTTTAATAATCAATGTTTAAAAAATAATAAACGCTTTGAGGCTTTAAATGAAATTTTACAGTATATTCAAATGTGCAGCAGGATAACAGAGATTTTTAAGCGTGAAATTACAATAATTTGGGAAAAACAAATAATGATGTGTTGAATTAGTGTTACCAGTATGTTGAGGGAGGCCGAATAATTCCAGGTTGACTGAATGCTTTTGTAGAATGTAGATCAAGTGTAGATGGCAGTGATTGTTTTGTGTTTAATTGTTCACTTATTTATATGCGCTAAAACAGATATTTTTATTATATTGTAGATTTATTTAAGTATCGAGAGTATTATTGCATAAAGTCCATTTTGTTCTCAAATTTAATAAATTATTAATAGATAGAGAAAAACGTTTTTTAATCGTTTTCATAAAACATTTGAGGGAGTTATTTAAACATATTTTCTTAGTGCTGCATTTATGAATCGCTGAGATCTAATTTGGTAATTGTACATATTGATCAATTTTTGCCTGAGTCACACACTGCAAAATTTCTCAATTAGCTTCGCTCAAGTGATGCATATTTAGAGCGTTCATCAAAATCTTTTTAATTGCTCAACTTGAACAAAATCACTTACGTGTGCCCGTTTGATATTATGCACGAGTTTGCAGCACTACTTGAAAGCAGAAGTTTAAGTCGGCAACATTGTTTCGCTTACGACCACAGCTTCGTTTTAAATGTAACAATTTTTAATTACAATAAATATAGGAAATGTTTCTAACATGATTTCTTAATTCGTAGTCTACAACTACTAAGTTGGAGAGAATCGCAAACGACTAATTTGAATCACACGACTGACGCTCCACGCTGAATCAATGATCTACTTACTTCGTCCTATCAACTTCCACTGACAGTTTCCGGTTATAGAACAGACGCACCGGAAAGTAGTCGATCTGAACATTATAATCGGATGTTCGACGTGATTGCTGTGTAAACATCGCCGTCTGATAGCAGATCTCGCTGGCGTTTCCAGAATAACAAATCCTAGTGGTCAAGTAAACTTTGTTACTGCAGCCTCCGCTGGCAGGCGGCCAAAAAACTGCAATGACCACCTTGGAGAAAGATGGCAATATTAGCTTAGCTTGCAGCAGTCATGCAGCAGTCATTGAACTGCGGCTTATCATGCATTTAATGCAACTTTACAAAATTTTGGACATTTTTCAAATTTGTTTCATATTCAGAAAACTGTGTTAACCAAATTAATACAATATGGCTTTTTTCAAATAGGTACATAGTACATTAGTACTTATTACATTTATATTTACATACAAAAAACGAAAACTTAAATTAGTGAACTGAACAAAATCAGTATTTAATTAATGACTATAATTAATTAATCAATTCATCATAGTACTTTATAACTATTACATATTCCATGATAATCGAATGTAATTAATCTCAGAATTTCAAAACGATTGGATAATGAAGGGGTGGCAAGTTAATGAACAGATTGCACTCAATATTGTTGGATTTAATTATAATTAAGTCATGCATTTCAATTTTCATCCAAGTGGTTATGACCAATTGTTCATTTGTTTTTCGTTCTATACAAATAATGACAACATTTTAACAACAACAATGAAATAAATGAGTGAATATAATTTCTACCGTATTAATATTATGAACTATCATGAGCACACAGTTTTTTTTTTTTTTTGCTTTCCTACTTGGAAAATTCTCTGATATACTGTTTATTTTTAAAAGAATGATATAGCGATGGAAATCTTCTAATATAAAACCATTAAAACAAATTGCCAATGATTACTTTTTCAAAAGATACTTATTTTGAAAGCATAATATTCATATCAAGGATATTTCTAAAAACCAATGTTCATTCTACTGGAAAACAGTTATCCAAAACTTTTAATGAAAATACAATTCAGCCAATACAAACAGGAAATTCGTTCATTGCATTTGTCCTTTTTTCTAGTTCGAAGGTCGACTGCTGTTCAAAATAATGGGAGTAATAAGTATTGATTAGGTTCTTGTAATGTTTCTTGAAAAACAGAAGCAACCAAAATTAATACAGTCACGTCCTTGCCACGGTATTTGTGTTATTAAAAACAAAAACAATTTCCTTGAATTTGTGCTAACGTTGCTTGTTCCAAAAAAAAAAAAAAGTCAAAGTCAATAATTTTTAACAGATCCCATTCAAAATTGTTTCGTCCGAACTTTCTCAATAAGTTAGAGGAAATGGTTCGAAGAAAATGTTTAACTTAATTTGGGAAACTCATAAGTTTCTGATTGAATCTTTTCTCTATGGTTTTGGTTAAAACATTGAGTTGGATTAAAATTGGAGTATACGTTTTCGAATATTGATACTACATACTTTTTATTAATTTGATACTCATCATTTGCATGCCCCACATGCTTTATAAGACATCAACACTATACTGAAATCATTTTCTTAAGTATATTAATTTAAAAAAAAAAAAAAAAATTGTGTTGAGTTGGGAGACTTCTTATCGCTTATCTTTATATTCAGAAATTATTTTTTACATTTTAGTTCACATTTTTTTCTGCAAAAGCGTGTTTTTTTTGTTTTGTTAAACTATCTATAATTTGTTTTAAAAATTATTTTTGCTTTTCATAAAGTAGAAACCTTTTTGATTAGTCAGTATTTGTTTATTTATGAACAATGAACTTAAAATTTTATTGCTAACTAACATTTGATACCTACAAAGACAATATAACAATTTTATGGATACATTTTTAACACTTTCTGATAGTCGCTTTCTAAGAAATAAAAACACTCTTGATATTTACCTTGCTCATTCACAATTATTAAAAAATGGAGTTTGTCTCCTTTCTCTTTGTCAATGTCGCTTTGAGAGTCGTCCATATGAATTGATGTAATTAATAGCTCCGATTGGAGTTTATCATTTGTAGTAACAAAATGTAAGTCATTTTGGACATTTTCATATTTTATGTCACTCTCTTGATCGCTGTCTTCACATATTTGATCGCATTGACTGTTTCCTTTTTTTAATCGTTCACGAATTTGTCCACCACGATTTCGATGTCGTTCACATGTATTTTCTTTTGTTCTTTTACAAAACACTTTTGACTCGACATTTGGATAAGAGTGGCACATGGCAGGACATGTTGGTTGGTCCTTGTCAAAGACATTCAGTGAAGGGAGTTCTTTCACCAATGTAAACGTTGCTTCACATCTTATTGTTCGCAAATCATCTTGTGCGTGGTGATTGTTAGTATCTTTAAGATATTCCTTTGGCATTGAGGTTGACAATTGTGATCTAGGATCAATTTTGCCTTCTGCTAAAACTTTGACGTGTCTTGCTAGCTTTGTCGATGTTTCGATTTTAGTCCTACGACGATTGTTGAAGTTCTCACAGACTATCCAAATTTTTAAACACAACAAAAAAATTATTGTCAATAAAAATAATTTTACTATCGTATAAACGAAAAAGAACATCTGATGCTACATTATTTTTTTGTTTATTTCTTCTACTATTGATTTAGAATGTAGGTATAACGAGATATTTTATAATAATGAATATATATTTTTATCGGGATATTTTTACATTGACAATTTTAAAGTTCATGAGTTCCTTCGATTACGAAGGCATAGAATACAAAACTATTGCATACTTCTACTAGGTATTGTAGGTATAAGTACTAAGTTTTAAGGGTGCTCGTTGTTCATTGCATTAAATAAAAATATTAAGAGGTTTTTTGAACTATACATTTATTAGTTTATTACAAAACACAATACATTTTGACATTATTTTAAGCTAATATTGATCAAGGAAACTCGTCAAAAAAAGCTATAAATATTGCACTTTTTAACAAAACAATTTTTCGCATCAGCACTGTATTTTGCACTCAATAATTCTATTTCTTTTTCAGACATTCGTAACAAACTGTTGATCCGTTCGGAAGCACAGCAAAATAAACTTCTGTATTGCCAGAGCAAAGTTTCTTTGGTATTTTTCTATTAATTTTTTTAATTTCAACTGTCCGCGAGCAATCATCGAATGTGTTAATCCTTGCCAAGGCCCATTTCGATTCTACAATTTTAGGTTTTGTTCCCATTTCGAAGGAGAAATTTTTTTTACAAGATTTTTCTCTAGATCTTACCACTCTAATCGCGCTTGTTTTTGGACTAAGCTTTGCAATGTTCTTATAAAATGAGCTTGAGGTGATGCCGGGAAAATTGTAGTGTTGTTTAATTGTTTTGGTTTTCAGCAGATTTTTGCTACTAGTACTTGCTGACAATTTTGGCATCATCTTACACAAAACGGATTCACTACTTTTTTCAGAAATCGGCTTCTCATTCTTTTGTAAACTGCAATGTGAAATTGTTTTCTGTAATTCGGTGGAACCCATGCAGGATTCATTGAGCTTCAATTTTGAACGGTTTAAATTCGTTACAAAATCTTTACAAATCAAATCTTTTTCGGAACATTTTTTTAATTTTTCAACACATGATTTCAGTGGGCTGTTTGGTTTCTGCATACCTAACACTATAGAAGTAGACGATTTTGACTTTTCACTGGTAGACTTCCTTTGAGCAATGGACGAACACAATAAACATTGTTTTGTAGATCGGTCGCATACCTGACATGTAGAAATAACTGACATAAAACTTTGACTTCCCACAGCTGATAGGCCACTCTGGGGTTCAAGGAGACAAGTGCACTGGTTCTCTGGAGGAGCGCATTCGAAATTTATCTCGGCCACAGATGAAAAATTCGATGAACTTAAATGCATGGAATCTTGCGGTACGGTAACAAGTCCAGCAATGTGTACATCTTTGACTCCAAAAATATGTAAAATGTCGTCGACTGTTGCCAAAAACATTTCATCTGGAAATGGTCCTAATATTTTTTTCCAAAAACCTGTGTTTGATTTTTGTATCTCGCAATTTGAAGACACTGTTTCAATATTTGAAATTCTTCCTTGATTATTTAAATCCATTTCTTCAAACGTATTCTAATTTTGAAATTTCATTCAATATAGATTTGTAATTAATTGGAACAAGACGTCACTAACATATCTGTTTAGTCAAAGCCTTCCTATATTTGGACAATGTAAAATACGTAAATATTATTATTATTTTATGACTTTCGATTTTTCAATTACAGTGCATTCAATGCAATCTCTGAAGCATTTGAATTTATGTCAGGAACTGGAACCGAATTTTTTACGATAAAACTTTAGAAAATTCATGAGCAATGGCCAAAGCATTTAACAGTGATATGATCGACACATTGCGATATATTGCTGGAAAACACCGCTTCAAAGAAAATTCATATAAATCTGGAAACACATATATTGTGAAAAGGATTGAGGGAGAGTATGGAAATCGTTACACCAGCGTCGAAGGCTTACTTCCCAAATCGGAGGCCACTGATCAAGACGAGGACATAATAATGATGCCGTCTCCAATGGAGCCTCCTAAATATGAGGCAGAGGTGCAACAAGAACCAAGCAGAGAATTTTTACCGCATCCGGCAGCAAACGAGGAGCAATCAAGTGATTATGATTGCGATACACCAAGCACTGGAAAGGATTCAGAATTCTCCCATAACATGGAATCAGTATCCAATATGACTGTAAAGGAAGAAGTTTTGTTACGTGATGCTTGCAATCGTGAAATAAATTCAGCTCCCAGTGTGATGCCATTTATTGATGAATCTTTTCTTTCTTTTCTGGATGTCATTCTTTCTAAACTGCTAAAAATTGGAATGGATAGTGAAAATTAAAAACCTAAAGCAAAATAAATTCAAAATTGATCTGAAAGTGTGATTGTTTGAAAATAATAGTTTTTATTTGAATAAACATGAAAGATGTAAACAAATTGAAAATAATTTGAAAACAATATTGTTATCTTCGTGTTTTATGAAATGAATGCTTCTAAATTTCTCATTCATGAATTATAAGTTCAACAACGGTTGTTAGTAATTTTCATTTGCCAACTTTATTTAGTTAAGCTCAGGAAATAAACAAATTAAATGAAAAATTCCGCGCAGTCACTGGTTTTTAAATGCATTTCAGATGCACTTTATTTAAAAAAACACGAATTTTATTTTTTTTTCGATATAGAATATATTTTACAAACTAGGGTTAGTTCAGAAAGGACTAACCTCAGCAAATATTTGCATCAGACACCGAGCTTTTATTTTTGACCGCAAAGCTTACATATCGAATTTGTCTTTGATAAAGTTTTATAAAAGCTGCTGAATAGCAGAGTAGGATAACCTTCTAGCACAGACAATATATTATATTATAATTTATTAATTATAATATTATATTATACCTACATTTATAATATTATGTTATATTATTTGTCTGGGCTTCTACTTTCTAGTGTCCAACCGAAGCCTCATTACTCAGTACTCAGTCATTAGTGAAAATTCACAGCTATTTATATTGTTCTGACAAAGTTGTGGCAAAATGATAAGTTTAACAAAGTTTTTGCCATTACTTTTTTACAGTGCAATACTGAATATAGCAAAACGAGTAACATAAAATGATAAATAAATGGCAATGGCATGATTTTCTACAAGATCCCAAGAAATTAAACCAGCAATTAACAAGTTTCTCATTTTAACCGTGCAGATGCACTTTAATATTAGAAAAACTAGATTTCGCATGTGTGCACAGTTAAAATTGCTGAAACGTCCCGAAAGACGGAAACGCCCCAAAACATGTTGCAAACAGTAACGCGGCTTATCTGCAATACCTAGAGGCTAGATCATTTGATATCAACGGCAAAATTGCGCATTTCATTACTGTCTGTGACATCGACACTTGTTTTGGATGCTGTGAAATTTTCGGACGCGGCGCGGTGGGCGTTATGCAAAAAAGCTTTTTCGTTACCAAATTTGCATTCTTGAAAGAGTTTAACCGGACAACAATGGAAACAGGGACGTATTTGTAGGACATAGGAGGATTGACGGGCTACAGCCCTAGGCGGCAGATTTTGACGATCCGTATAGGGCGGCGATTTGTAAAACATCTCCCCAAAAAACATGAATAATAATCGGTACGTAACTTTGATTTTCAGGTGAAATGGAAAAACGTATTTTTTATAAGGTCATACCTAATTCAAATAAATTGACTGCGGAAATATCCCTCAAAACCCCCTGATTAGCCCGTAGGCGGCAAAAATCTAAATTCGCCATGCTATGCCGGGGACTCAATGGAAAAACTGCACAGTATGCACTGTTAAAATTGGTGGAACGTTTCCAAACGTCCGACATCATGTTGCAAACAATACCGAGATCATAATAATGTATAAGGACTATTTTTGAAATTAAACTTTGTCTTTCAAAACACTGCGAATTGTTTTTCTTTCCTTAATGTGAAAATATATTATACCCCTACCAAAAAGTAACAATTCCAAAAAGAAGCCTTTCAAATGGTAACATTTCCAGGAATGTCCAACAAAACGTTACTTTTCCAATTTTATAATTGAAATAATTTAACGGTCGATGTACAAAATATAGCATATTAAGAATAATCAACAGATCTATCTCACTACATCCGTTTTTCCAAATAGAATCATAAAAAATATTTTATACTAGTACTTTTATTTCTTTTTGTTAATTTCCCCAAAATATTGCAAAATGGAAAAGTGACTTTCTGTTCAAACTAGCTATCAAACGGTCTGCGACGTGGACACTTGTTTTGGGTGCTGTGAAATTTTCGGACGTGGTGGGCGTTACGCAAAAAATCCTTTTCGTTAGCAAATTTGTATTCTTCAAAGAGTTTAGCCGAACGGAACGACAATGGAAACACTGCACTAAGAGCAAGTCTCTCCGGCAGTGTGGACTGTGACCAAATGTACAGACAATTAATTGTCCTTAGGGCAGCATGCATATGATCTCGTTACTTCTTGCAGCATGTTCCTCTTATTACATGAACATGTTGCAAAACACTACATCTGTAATCCCCTTGATTATACGAGAATTAATTTGTTTCAAAATATTTGTAACGTTCTGAAATCCCGACTAGCAACAGGATATCTTGACAACGTGGCAAGGATTAAACTAACATTCGATATGAGTGTCTTCCAGCCAAATATTATCGAGTGTTTTTTTCAATTCCATCCTAAAGAAGATTTTCCAACGCAATGGGGGAAATATACAAAACATGAAATATCCTTAGAATTTTCGAGATAAAATCAAAAATCAGCGTTTAATTGTGAATCGGGGAGGCAGCCGACTTAATCAACTGGAAGTTGATATGATTATGTCGCCATGACATCCATTTGGAAATAATTCACAACGATGAATGAAGGATGAGCAGGCGATTTAGGAAATGCGATGAATTATCTGATCGGCGTCCATTGTCTGGAAACGGATATGACTTAAAGAGGGTTGTAAATTGTAGCGTAATGAGGCCCACACCAATGGCAATCCCAAGAGGTGTTTTCCATCAGAGTGTTATTAAAATCTACTGGATGGAGAAAATCTTAAAGGTGAATAAAGGACAATAACCCCTCTGAATAGGTCATCTTCATGAGAATAACAAAAATATCAATCTCATCGTTTGAGCATATTTAGAATCCTGAAAGGATATCACGAAATCAAATTTCCTGTCATCCTTGAGTCGTTTCCTGATCTATTCATGGAAAGGATATGAATGCATGAAACGAATTACACCGGGATAGAAAGGCACTTCGCTCGTGCAATAATTTATCAGACACCATTCATCATAGGCTGTCGTCCTTTTGATGACCTGCAGAGTCGTGCGGATTAGGAGCAACTGATGTAGAATTTGGTTCATTTTTAAAGTAGGTATTTTCAGGCGGATAGGGGGGTACGTTTTTATGTTCCCAGTTAATGACATGGTGGTTAACAGGAAAGCGGCTATTAAAAGGACACATCCCCTACACAAGTCGGTTTATATGCACGCCAAAGATAATTACGATGGTTGTCAATTTGTGTTCGTAATTAAAGCGCGGCAGAGGGTTTACCAACTCGTCCTTTTATGTTTAAGCTTTCAAAAGCTTGTTATTGTACTGTTTTTTACTGTTATTCAGAGAACCAATTTTCCAGAAACATTTTCATTTATATTTCTCAGTTTCTTTTCAGTCGCGATTCATAACTGCATAAGCTTCGGTGGAGTTTGAGGGATATTTCAATTTCGAAACGGATTTATGCACACTCCCCCCACCAAACTACGTTCGTTGCCTTCTATATTGTGTGTCACCCCTTCATTTTTGGGTCCTATCTATATGCAGCCACTTGGATACCACCAATACGAAACTCGGGCCATTCAAAGGTTTTTTAGCATTACAAATTCGAACACGTCATTTAACTTAGAAAATGTCTTCATCAGCATTATCACGTCCCCCTCCCTCGATATAGTACACTTTATTGTTCCTTGTCTTGATACGCTTGAGTGCGGGTGATACAGCCGAGGTTCGAGGGACGATGGTGCCTTTTAATTCGTGATTAACTGGCGTGAAATAAAGTCGGCAGCATGGTGGATTACCCCGTTATTTATGGTTTATAAAAGTGTCCTTCTCGAGTTTATTGAGTTATGGTTTACTTTTCAGCTTCTTGCATTTTGTGATGTTACACAAATTATGTAGGCTGTATTTATTTTAATATAAATTTGAACGCTACTGGAAGCAATACATTTTATGTTTCCGCCTTTTGATGAGTTCGTCAATTATAAACTGCTTTAAAAATTCCGCGATCTGTAAGTTTCTATGTTACTAATGGTTTTACGTCATTTTTTTATCCCAAAAATATTTAATCTTCTCAAAAAAAATCTCTTCTACTCAATCAAATTCTTTACATCGTGTTCCTTTCTCATTATTTTTTGTTGACATAATCTCACATGTCATTCGATCTGATGTTCATGTAACAAGAGCGAGAGTGCCAAAGGAGCGATTAACCTCCCACTAAAAGTTCCATCTGCGTGGGAAGGATAGCCCGAGGTCATCATGCACAAGGATCGGAAAATCCCTCCCCTGGCGCAATTTGAACTTTACCAAGGACAAACTTTTCTTGACAGACAAACAGAAGTCAGGATTTGACCCCGGGAGATATTTGCTCAGGCGGCAATCAAACATTGCCGATATTAGAAAAATGACAAGGGTAGGTGGATCGAAAGATCGAGGGTGAGTTTCACAATATCGAACAAGTGGAAGGATGCAAGTCACTCCAGATTAAGTTCTCTTTGGTGGTTGGTAAACAAAATTCAAAGTTTCGAGATTACTTTATTGCTTATTAGCTGGAACTCTGGAAAATGAGAATAATGGAAGGCTGAGGGGAAAGCGAGTGGGGACGTCAGTCAGGATATGACGAAATAATAATTTTAATTAGCAGATGAGGTTTCTTCGCTTGTAGCTAATGACTGCGGATGTGTCTAATGGCGACAAAAGTTAGTTTGACAATTATAATTGACACAAATTAAGATAAATCATGTTTAGGGAAGATACTTCTGACTTCTGAGGATATAAGAAGAAAGGATTAGAAAATTAACTTTTCCGCCGCGGAAGTGTAGATGAGTTTGTTGAACTCTTAAATTCCTGCAAATCAAAATAGCACATACTAGTCAAATATCGAAAGATTAATTTAAGGGAAAATTTTGAATTATGACAAAATAAATGTTTTCGTTAAAGTTACTTCCAGCGATAGGCGATAACTGCCGCTCAGCTGTGGAAAATGTCCGCATTTATTTTTCGTGATGGCTAACGAGGTAATTTTTCTCTATAAATAAAAAAGTGCTGTCAGTAATCGTCTTAACATCTATTGACAAACGACGAATGAAGATCCAAAGGTAAAGTGTCGAGCAAAGATAAAAATTCTATTAAGTCCTCATGGAGTTGGTCCTTCACCCTCTCGGTATCAGTCCAGGCCAAGGACTCGAAATGTAATCACAGAATAGGATTTAACTGGTAGGAAACAATGATGACTTCGTCCTCATCGCCTTCATCACACTTTTTTTTTTACTTGCATCTAAGAGAGGATTTCAATATCCCTGGGGAGGTGAGGATTATAGAAAGTGTAAATAGGACGATGATTCTGATAACACTTAATGAGTGTCCTTATTCTTTGAAATCTCAGGAAATTGTCCTGCCTCATGGCGTTAATCTGAACGTGTTAAGGGAGCAATTTTGCAGAGGAAACCGTCACAATGACTAAATTATACAGTCCTTAAGAAAATTGGGCTGAGCCTGCGGAGGAACAATGCCTTCGCCTTCGAGATTTCTAACTTTTAATCATCCTAAGTGAGGTGAACGTCATTTGAACAACTTTAATGTTTTTGTCTAAACAAAAAAAAATTGCTTTTAAGAAAACAAGAAAACTTGGAATTAAGTTTGAGAAGGAATCTGTAATTTTCTTTTTGAGTTTTAGTTGATTTTAGACACAAAGCAACATTGTTTTTGTGATTTTATTGAAAAATTACGAAATTATAATAGGTTAATGCTCCAAATTTAATTAATTCTTATATAGCACATTTCCAATTGTAAGTAAATTTATAATTTTCTCTCGTTATTACAGAGAATCGATACTGAATTTTATTCATGCCACAATATCGAAAAGTAATACAACAAAAAATGTCCTCAATGCCGAAAAAAGAAAAGAAAAACTCCGAGAATGAGTGAAACTGCATCCTTCTGCCTCTGGTATTATATAACTCGCAATAGAACGTTTCCCTCCCGCGCTCATCGATAATGCCAATGGAGTTCCATCAAGTCCTCTAAATTGAATTTTGCAATCAACGTGAAGTTGTGAGGATGCTAGAAAAATGTCTCTCGTTTTTTCCCTTTTTACCCCATTATAAATTCAGATCATCCAAGGATGCTCATTATCGCATTGTTATTCAATCGATACTTAAAAGAATAAAATTTCAAAATAAAATTTAACAAAAGGAATATCAAAGGAGAGGAAAAAACTTCAGAATAGGCACGATTTCATTTAATTTCCTAGTCTCCGATCATTCCTAGGCACAGATGTTCCCTAGTGAGTTCCAAGGACATCTGAAGCAACGCTTATCCTTTTATTTTTCTGACATTGCCTCCACAGTGCTCACTACGCTGCTGCTATCCATTTTCAATTAACTTCGATGAGACTTCTCAAGGGGTATCCTATTAAACAGACGTTTTGTGGCGGCATTCATGACGGAACACTACCAACTCAGATCGATTGGTCCACGAAGGATGCTTTCCATATGGGTGTACACCGTACACAGTACATTACAGTTCAACACACACATTTCCAGTCCGACGTTGAGCGACTTTCGATTATGGGGAAAATCAGTGAGGGGGAAAATATTACTTTTCGCTTCATTCGCAGTCACGGCGTGTCCAGATTAGGTTTTCTCCATGTTTTCTATATAACGATAAAGGAATCCTTTTCGGTTTTTTTCGTTCGTCAGTTTATTGGTAGTTTTACTTTCATTTCAGCTGGAAAGGGAGGAAAATCCTAGCAAAAATCTTTAATTTACTACAAATTCTTATAAAACATATGGCTTTGCAGGACACAAAACTATTTTTCCACTTGTTTTAAAATTAAAACTTATCGAGTCTGAATGAATTTTCCTGGCTTTAATTCGAAAACCATTTCCCTTGGTTTCTGGAATCGCAACTCACACCACATGCGACAAGTAAAATTTAATCGAAATCCGAACCAATTTCTAAATAAATGATTAAATTAAAATTCCCCAACCAAACAAGATGCTGGCTCCTTATTTCACAGAATCGAAATCGTTTATTGCATTAAAGACATTCAGATCCCTTTGAGGAGACCGGCAAACGCCTTTTTGTAATTTAATATTCGGTGGAGTGTCGCTCTACCTTTCCAGCTCCTCCACCGTAAAACACCTCCGGAGTCGCTCAAACGATAGCATCTGAAAAGGCACCGTCATCAAGGCTCGTAATCTCATGTAAAATTAATGAACTTCAGGATGCTTTCTGAGAGATATTTAAATCCCATGAATGAATAGCTCTGCGGTATCGATTACAATCGAGTCCCATCATCAAAGTCACACAGATTGAAATCTCCTCACTAATGTAGTCAAGGCTTTCTTCGGGCGTTGATTGTGTAAATTATTCTCGGGAGTCGGTGAATGGTCCTTTTCAGTTGGGTGATCCCCCGGAAATGCGTGTTTCATACAGCATGAAATTTGCATGTGTGGCTTTCGATTCAAGTTTTTCATCAAATGCGCAATCCTCGATGATATGGACCCTGAAAGGGATCGTCTCTGAATTGGATTCTTTCCTGTATCCTTGCTGGTAATATGCACTCCTTAAGCTTGTAAGAGGCCGTAATCTGATGCTCAAACAATACCGAACTGCACTTCATGGACAAGTGCAACACTTTAGTTCCGTGGCATAAATTTCTTACACTTAAGACTTTAAGGATCACGGTCTCGTGCTGTCTGGGCCAAAGTTTCGCCAGTTTCAAAGAATTCGGTGGTCGCGACAACATTAAAAGGATTCCGCTGAAACGTGAACCTTATTTTAAAAAGCTTCAGGATTTTTATTGGATTTTGAAGGACTTTTCCTTCGGTGTTGTATTTTGGCGGATAATTTCCTGTTTCCATGAAAGAACAAAATTCCAGCATATCATTGCTTCTAATCCTGATACTCGGTTGTTTTTTTTATCGAATACTCAAACGTGAATCAAAATTTCATTACTTACGATTTCGAATGAAGTGATTTGTTACGGTTATGCGACTTTTTATCTCCGTGGTAAGATGTTTACCCGAATCCCCTGAGATGTGATGACGGATCCTGAAACCTGTAAAGTCGGTCGACTTGAAAAAAGGGAGCCTGTGATATTTATGGTTGTGGTTCCCCTTCTTTCTGTTTTCGGATTGTTTTTCAAATCGATTGCTTCTAGTGCTACTTTCCTCAAAAAGGGTTTCTTCTACTGTTGGCAGATAACGAAAATGTTTTTACTGAAGCAAATAAAGCCTTTCATCCGTTCCCAAACTAAGTTTCTTCGTTTCGGGGATGGTACTGGCAGAAGCCATTGTTGACGAGGATGTTTATGTATGCTTTTGAGGAGGAAAAGCACAATTTCAAATGGATTTCAGTAAATACATAATATGCCTGAAAATGATCGAAAACCGATTTATTGTAATTTATGTGTAAATTGTAAAATTGCAGACGTACAATATTTTTAATAAAATATTTTCAAATAGACAAACTGATAATTTTACTATTATTATCAGCGTTGTTTTAGAAATGTAGTCGATTCTCGATAATTCGTATTTGTAGGGTCCGACGAAAAACTTCGACTTATCGAGTGTTCGAATCGACAAGAGATTCGAAATTTCGAAGTACCGACAGTTATGAAAAACCTAAATATGTATGTAATAATGTAATATATATTATATATAGATATATTGTATGTACTATTTGTATTAGATATACCTATACGAGTATGTTTTGTTGGAATGTGTAATAAGAAGAATTATACGTATACCATTAAGAAATATAATACACATTATGTACATACCTACAATATACAATTATACAATATACATACATAACTATGTATATAAGACACAATTTGAATTTCAATGGTGGAAACTTGCAAATGTCAAAAACTTTACTTCGAATTACTGAGTGCACCTATACGCCTATATATACATTATACAGTATCTTTTTGAGGTGCTTTAGGGGAGAGTACATTGTACATACTTCGAATTACGCAGGATTTCAAATTATCGACAGTTGACTTTACAGTGTAAATCTATTGCTTTCAAGATATATCTTATAATCTTATGAGCTACCGAAGGAGACTTTACAGACATTTAATTCTACGTTGAAATGAAATCCCAGATCAACTATTCAACTCTTTTTTCCCAACCTCAAAATCGCAGCAACTCCATTGGTAAATTTTACTTTCATGTATTCTTATTAAAAACTCGGATCAATACGCAATGGAAAAAACAGTTTTGAATGCACATTCATCGAAGTGATACCTACTCTTCATCATTTCCATAAATCTGAAAAAAAAAACTTCAAAACTCCTCATTACCCACGCATCCTTCCAAATCCATATGAGGATTAAAACTCAAAAGGCTTGCCCACATGTGCTCGTGGTTAAATCTCCCGAGGGAAATCAGTTAAGCCGACTTTAATGATGACATGTATGAACCCCACAAATCTTTCCACCGATGCCAGGATGTCATCATCACAGAACTGAGTCGGAGTATTTTTTCCGGCCCACACTCTCTGTATGTTGTACATAAAAAAGGGAGTTTCTTGTATTCGTTAACGCCACAAATTGCTTTTGGCTAACAACCTGTTAGCGTTTACTGTGCACGGGAGAAGGGGCAACATAACTGTGGTTAATAAATTATTCAAGAAGTTCTCATGATATCGTGCTAACTTGCCCAGTAAATAAAATTAGGCGGAAAGGAGAGACTATTCACAACGTTCGCGTTGGCATACTAGGGAGGGGCTACGTGTAGACGATTCCCTGAGGTGATATAAAATTTATTAGGCAACCTGTTGAGCCCCCAAATATTCAGGTAGTGTCATGCAAAACGCCTACTCGATTGCGTTGGAAAACCTCAGCAAGTGTTCTGGTGAAAGACTACATCAAACAACAATGAATTGATTTTACGAAAATAATAATTGTGAGATTATGAGGTCGCATTCCCATCGAAGTTAGGTGGAGGGAGTTGTTTTTAATTTGTTATTTATAAGTATAGTAAAAAAATGTCAAAATTTTATAACGAAATAACCATTAGATATTTAACGAAAGAAAGTTAATATGTAGATATTCAGTAAACAATGTTTTTGCATAAAAACGAATCTAGCTTATATGGCAACACTAAGGAGTTGACCGATTCTGCCCATATTCGAACTTGAACTTACAATTTTAACGAAGTATTATTGTACCAAATTTCAAGTCTCTAGCTAGAAGTGTTCTTGAGGGACCAACCGACAGAAGGACAGACAGACAAACGGACAGACAGACGGACCTGCATTAAACGTTTTGTTTTTACCTCCCAATCAGGAGTAGGTATATAGCTTTCTTTCTGTGACCGTTATTTCAAGGCTTGGCAAACGTTCGCTCAAAACTAATATACCCTTCATCTATCTAGGGTATAAAAATGTGTTATAGAAATATGAATATTTTCTGGTTGGCCACTCTAGCAACAAAATCTGACTGAACAAATGCTTTCACCATTTCTTAAAATCAAAATTATGACATTCCCTAAAAAAGAGTCTTTAAAACGCTTGCCCACGCCGCAGTTATAATCGCTTAGTTTCCGGTGCCCTTGTATTTTCATCCGGGGATTTAGGGGTTGTGAATCCTCAGACGACGGTAACAAATCTTTTTGGATATTTGGTACAAGCGATAAAAATTCATCCTCTTAAATAAGTACAAGTCCCCACCATTCATTCACCGGAGTGGATTGTTGAAAGAACTTTAAAGGGATATTAACGAGGATTTACGACAAAGCGTTCCTGTACGTGGCTGAAAACGATTTCCCTTCGGTTTGCACGGCTTTCAAATTGCCCTGTAAATTTCGGGAATTACGAACAAAGTGGACTTAGCTGATGGATTTCTGCCAAAATTAGGGATGGTTTACAGTGTTACACAATATCTTCACCAAAACAAAAAAACACGATTAAATCAATAAACTTCCAAGAATGTTGATTCGCACAGGTATATTGAAAAGATTTGGTAAATAAATCTTAATTTACACTTTTAAATTGTGTGCCAAACAAATCCCCGGATGTAATCCTTGTAATCTCCGCCCTTCAATCGCTGTACCAGAACGTGTCGAATAATTCCATTAGTGGCTTGGAAATTTTCCAGGACTCCACTCCATTGAGATGTTGTTTGCGATTTCTTTTCACGTTTGCGATTTAAATTCAATCGCTGTAAGAAAAACCAATCCAGGCCAATCCGACAAGGAGGATGAACTCCCCAAGCGATCATTTCAATTAGCCAAATGCGTGCCATTTGGTTGATTGTTTCGGAGTCACCCTGTAGGGACCTTTGTTCCCTGGACACAGGGACACATTTTTATAGTGCTCGGTGTCCTGTATCCAGCCAGGAATGTACCTTTCGAGGACAATCGCTGGCCAGGTTTGCAATTCCATTTTGAAATGCGAATGGCTCTACACTTTTAAGGATGCTTTAAGTTAATGCAGCCTTCCTGCTCCTGGTCCCTTGCTGAAGTGTATTCTATGATGAAATTTTTGTGGGTACTTTTAATGGATTAGATTCGTGTGTTTAAAGGATTCGTTGGAATGTTTTCTAGAGAAAGTTTCTTTTGTTTACATATGTCAATGTGTGAACACAAATGCTTTTGTTTGCTATTTCTAGTATAACACATGCAAGATATTTGGAGGAGCACACTATAAATTTTAAAATTGACTATAAAATCTTACAAAGTTTCTCTGAAGAACACTTATTTGCCACCAGAGTGTCCCTCGCAAGTACAATACTCTCTCCCTTACGCAATTACTTCATTGTACCATAGTACTTCTGTTATACACGGGTATTATTTAAGCTCCTCAACAAATTGAGGAGTTGCTTCTATTATCTCAACAACCACTCGCCCTTCATCGCAACAAGCTCGCCTCATACCACTGCTAATCCTATAACAGTATTAACGACTTGTGATGAACATCATTAAAGGACTTAGCAATGCGAGTACCACCGCCTGTCCATCGCGCATCCCCATGATGTCCTTATACGTGACACTCAGTGGGGATATAATGTTCACCACTGTGAGCGCATTATAATATGATTATGAATCTATTATGGAAATTGTTCAGCAAGTAGGCAGAAAAAGGGATACTGGGGTATTCATCATCGTCAGGACCCTTTTTGCTTATTCTCAAAAATATCTGGTGGTTCTAAAGCTTATCAATGTGTTTTTTGGGGGACTGTGAGTCACTTAATACCCTTAACAAAACTTTTTCTGTTAATTAGTCACAAAGTTGTCTCAAAGTCGGTCTCATTTTCCAATTATTTTTAGCACTTTCGAAATTTTAATAAATCTACAAAAATCTAAGTATATGGCACGATGATTAACGGTATAAAAGTGCAATCTTCAGAAAATATTTTTTTTTTTACAATAAATGTACGGTATTATAAGTTTGAGCCTTAAAATAGTGGTGATAAACAAAAATTATTATTAATATCCATTATTGGTACATGAGAAGAAATCATTTTATGATTGAGCATCTGTCTGTTTGGCTAGACGATACCTAACTCGAAAAGGCTTAGGTATACATAGTAAGGGGATAGAGATTGAAATAATTTGTACGTTCGAGCAAAAGATTTATATTTAAAAATAATAAAAACTCGATTTCTTAATCTCCAAGGATTACTTTGGTTAATTCCATTAAAAACTGCCATAACAGCATTTTTTAATCTGAAAGCAAAAACATAATATATTCGTACCTACACACTTTCGAAATGTATATCAGTTTTTTTTTTCACTTGGTGTTGTTTACCCCGAAAAATCCCCGAACAACTGAGGTACGAAGCATGTAATTTACATAAAAGCCGAGTGCCAGGAAAACATTCCAAATAAACTTGCTCCCCGAAGCTGTTGAAACGGTAATTACATCCTGCAATCGCACAAGCCCGGCAGAAATATGCACTGATCCTGAAGAGATACATTTGAAAGTTGGCAAACATTTTATACACCCATGTGTTTACTGATCTCTTGATCGAAAACAAAAAACAATGAAGAAGAAGAAAACAATTTTTAACCTGCTGCAGATATTACATCGAAGGATAAACAAAGGGTGGAAGTTCATCTTCATTACTTGGCCCAGATCTCTATAGGATTTCTTCTCGTTCCCCCTGGTGGGCGGCGGTGTACCTTGCTGACGGGAGCATTTTATCGGCCTTTTATCGTGTAATTTCGTTTGCAACCCCTAAATGATTGGGACTGCGGAACAACCTCAACCACCCCCGAGCCACAGCCCTCGGCGACAAATACGAGGAATCTGGCACCCTCTCGTATTCCTTTTATGCTGATGCTTGACGTTAATTGAATTTCAAGCAAACAATTTGCCGACAATTTTATTTCATTTCGCATGATACCAGATAAGAGATATTTCCCAGCAAGGACTCCACTCTTCACAAGGATATGTTAATAGATTTGCACGTATGCAGGTTAGTTTTGATGAGTGCTCGCTCACTAAGTGTGTTCGCTCAAGGATTTGCTATTGCGTTGCTGTCCTTTGACTTACGACTGACTTATTCTTCTGTTAGGAGGATTTTTTAAACGAAATGGCGTGTTTACAGTACCTACAAATTATAATATAGGATATCAATATACACTAGATGTAGGGTATATTAGTTTTGAGCGAATGTTTGCCACGCCAAGAAGTAATGGTCACTAAAAGAAAAGAATTATATATTTGTGAAAAGAAACTTGTTTATGGATGTCCGTCTTTCTGCCCGTCTGTCCCGACGATATCGAGAATAATTCTAAGTAGAGACTTGAAATTTAGTACTATGATACTGCGTTAAAATTGTAAGGTCGATCATGTTCGAAGCTGAGCAAACTCGGGCAACAGCTTCTTAATGTTGATATATACATAATACATATAAGGCTGACTTATTTTTATACAAAAATGTTGATTTTGTTTAATGAATATTTACATATTTTAACTTTCCTTCGTTCATTTTTCTCATAAATACGTATTTACTATTATTTTATTTGAACGGATCTGTTTTTACACGGTTTTTTTTACGGTATTCCATATAATATAATTGGCGTAAACTAATTATACTTCCATACTAGTTGGTTTATTTTTTTTTTAAATGAACAAATTTTGATTTGAAGAATATTTTCGTTTGCATAATATTCTTTCTGGATTCCTCCATACATTGAACCCAAAGGGTTAACAGAATGTTCCATTAAAAGGGTATTAATGAAGTTGAGTAAAGCCGACGTATTCACCGTAAGCATCGCTTCGTAGTGTTTCGTAAACGCTTATTAAATAACTAGCGTTGTTAGTTTAAAGCCGGAGACAGACGATAGCAAAACTGAAAAATTTATAACAAATATTTTTGTGGCATGGAGTCTCACGATAAGCAAATCTGAGGTTTGCAGCCTGCAGTTCGCACTTCGCGATCGACCGCGACGCCCGCATAAGCAGCAATCTCAAAAATATGAACAAAAAATTTGTGTCATGCGGCTCGAACAAAATATTCCGAATTTTTTGGAACATTTATAAGCGATGTGTCACGATAGAAAATTTCCAAAATTGCTTATAATTGTGGGATTTTTCAATTTTTGCTATCGTTTGACTCCGGCTTAATTAATATATGTACGAAGGACACAGTGGATAACTTAACTTCAGACTATAATAAAGATACAAAGGAATATGCTTTTTTAAACTAATCTATTTTTAATGAATTAAGTAGACTTTGCTATTATATATTTAAAAGACATTTTGTAAATTACAGCTGCACAGTAGACACACCCGCATTTAATATAATACTTACAACATGTTCCACTTTGCCCTACCATGCGGGTAAGAATGTGGAAAAGGGCAAAGTGAAACGAATAAAATTTATTATTTATTTATTTATTTATTATTTATTTATTAAT
The DNA here is from genome assembly GCA_963082835.1 of Leptogaster cylindrica. Lineage (NCBI taxonomy): Eukaryota > Metazoa > Arthropoda > Insecta > Diptera > Asilidae > Leptogaster > Leptogaster cylindrica. The sequence goes on along the minus strand of OY720105.1, from coordinate 18,249,457 downwards.
AACTATGAACTTTTTATTCTTTGCAACGAATGCAAGTAACTGAACAACTAACATCTTCAACATCGACATACAACTCATGAGCCCATTGCTTACATGACATGCATTGACATTGACTATAAACTCCCCGTGTTTTTATAAGAAATAATCGCAAAGATATGTATGAGTTACGTGATGATCAACCGCTTAAAACAGGCAGACTAAATTATAGTAGAGAGCTAGGGAGGAGGTACTACATCGATGTAGGCATTGGCGTAGTTATTGCGTTGTGTAATCATTTCAAATATATTCTGCTTTGCCCTCCCTTCCCCTATTTTATTTTGACCATTCATTTATGCAATTTATGAATGAATAATTGACTTTTCCATACAAAATTTTTACGGAATATTACAGTTTATACGACAGGTTTACGCAACTTTATGAATACTTTTATATTCTATAGTTATCAAACTGAAACAAAGAAAAATTATATAATATGAAAAGTTAAAAGTAAAAGAAAAATTATAAAGTGCCTATAGTTTTGAGTTTAGAGCTATAAAGATGTTTAAAGTGGGCTTAGATCAGGAGTAAAGGCATGAGTTGAAAGAAAATTTCCTAAGCTTTGTTATCACTGAAGAAATCATTATTCAGTTTTAGATATTTTCCGATATATGGCTCCATATAGGGTTCTCCTTGCGCTACATGTTTCGCAATGTACCTATCGCACTATTAAAAGTGTAAAAATTTATTAGATTAATAGGTTAAGTATCTATGTGAAAAAATGTTAAAACAATAAATTTCTTGATCGGCGTCGAAATCGCAATTAATGCAAATATGTAAAAAACAACAGATATATTAGTATATTTAGAGTGCTTTTTCCTCGGCCTTAGAGGGAAGTACAAAATATGTCGTAGCTAAAGGGGCAAAAAAAATTAAAAAACCATAACATCCATGCAATTGAACATACCTAATGAATACGCCACTTACAATTTAGTATGTTTTATTGTTAAATGATTGACATATTAGAAGTAAAATTGAAGATAATCCAAAATCACTTACGATGCTTGCAAGAGGATATCAAAATGAGTCTTTCCATACAAAGTTGTCATAAATGTCTTAAAAATCCTAAATGTTGTGAAAAAATGAAACAAATTGACAGAAAATTTGAAAAATAGGTTTTATTAATTTTTTTCAGGATACCTTTTAAATGCGCGCTTACATAGACAAAGTTCCGTTCCTAACTATCACACCTATGACACCAGACAGCTTTCATCTACCAATTGCTATAATACCAAAAAAGGCTGTGCATTGTACGTTGTGTAATTAGCATTGAGATTTTATTAATTTTTACGTAAAAATTTTGCGATTACGTAAGATGAAATTGATTGGAAATTTTTTACTGTATGTACAAATACGAAAACAGTTGCAAATACATATCTAAGTGGATTATGTAAGCCCCTGTTGTATATGTTTGGCAATTTTAACGAAAACTCTGTAGTGTTTATTTTCCTGAACTGAGTGTTTATTTACAGTTTCCATACCCAAGACTAAGTCAAAAGTATTTCAAGAATCAAATGTATAAATTACATAACTTCCTTTTCAAGCTTCAATTAAATAATATTTTGCTTTTGTTACCTTTTTGGAGGCAATTAAAAAACAATAAATAGAGCCCTTCATCTGGTGCTTTTATAAATATAAGGCTTAAGTATTGAGAACATTTACACAACCTTCCTTGAAATTCCTGTTCTGCTCGTGAGATCAAGGTGCGGGTAGATAAACGCAAAAAATAAAAACAAAAGGTGAACGTTTTGTTTTGAGAAGTTCTTTATTTATTTCTATTAAGTTTTTAATTAGATTTTTACATAAAAAATTTCAAGGGTTTCCTCTTACGCTTCTCAAAATTAAATTAAAGACATTAACTTCAAAATTAAAATCTCAGCAAAAACACCGCTGCTTGCCCGTGGTTGCGGGGGGGGGGGGGGGGGGGGGGGGGGTCCATCTGTATTCAAAATGGCGTTTCGGCTGCAGTAACCCAGCAAACTTCATCCCCGACTCTTCTAGTTTTAGTAAACCCTCATCGTATTTTGGGCCGGGACACAGAATCAGAATAGGACAGAGAAATTAGCAGCGGGGGCGAGTTGGAAGTACAGCAAAGACTTAAATGTGCGTCATAATAGATTTAAATCCTCGGAATTTATGAGCTTAAATCCTGTTATCTTCATGTACAGAGCGAGGCAGCGGTGGGACGCGGAGCTAACCGGAGTACGAAAAACAATAAATTTTGTCGAGCCCTGCTAGAACGACCTCATCCTGCAGCACAAGGACGAAAGGGGTGCTTATATGCTCCAAAGACTCCTCCTATTGCGGCAGGAGGAAGGGGCACAGATATACCTGCAAATTCCTATAGAATTATCAGTGCTTGGAGAAAAGCAACATTGTATCGTACACTCATTGGCTCGACTTCGTCCTTGTGGAGGATGAAGAGCAAAATTTCTCCATCCTTGCGCAGATCAACGTGCCAAGCTTTTATAAGTAGGTGGTAAAAACGGACGTGGATTTTCATCGGAGCGCTTTTCACCACCGCGAACTACTGGAGAACGACTCAAGAATATTTAAATTATTGACAGTTTTTGTATAGTCTTTTTTTTTAAGTGTATTTGAGTAGTGTGGTTTTATATATTGTTTATCTTTTCGATAGTTTTTGGCGGCCGTTATAAGCATTTTATTCTATAGTTTTAATCACACATTATATGATGTAGTTTAATACGTATTAACTTTGTTGTTATGTAAACAATTAACAAAACAAGTATGGACAATTTTACAACACGAATTACGGCTTTTGTAAAGTTTATTGTAATAAAACTTTCGAATGACACTTTTGCCTATTCTTTAAAATGATTTCTTCAATAATAATTGTTTATATAATAATTGAAATAACACTACTGAATTCATTAGTTAGTATAAAAAATGTATTAAAAGCATTGCTTAATAAATTAAGAATAATTAGCGCTAAATCCGAGGCTAAATCTCTTCATTTACATTTTATTAAAGCAGGTTAAATTAAAAATAAATATTTTGTAAAACTATTTAAAATTATTCGTCATTATTATTTTACCTTAAATTGTATTGAAATTTATAATACAATTATAATTATTTGATTGTCATTTAATTAAATTAGTGCTGTAGAAAATTTTAGAACCAAACTTTGTTTTTGGACATTTATCTTATTCATCAGTATACATCCTTTTCTGACAAGGAGAAAGTAGATGGTGACGAGGTGTTCAAATGAAATCCTTGTATGTTTTTGATTATTTCATAAAATTTCGTTTTAATTAATTGCCAAGTTTTAATAAAAATTTTTTATTGTATTTTTATTATTATTGCTTTACTTACTTTACATATTAAAAGAATATTATCTCAAAACAAATTTTGCTTAATCTTTAATTTGTATGCATTGTAAAAAATAAACTGCATTTAATTAATTAATGAAATTATTGTTTTTTTCATCATTATACCTTTTGTTTTTTTGTGTTGCAGATGCACGCCTGATTTGGAAACAAATGATCCTAGTTGCCAGATTAATTTGCATTGCCATTATTAAAAACTCTAATAATATTCTTGTTTGCAAATTTCTTTGCCTAGGTTTGTAAAATGCCAAAATGCCTTCAACTAAAAAAAGCATTTTCCATAAATCATATTTCTCTACATTTAATACTTAAACACAAAAAGCAAAACAGTCTGAGTCTCACTTCCTGTATCGAAAATGTACGCCTTCCGTTTCCTATAACGCTTCCCATGGCAGACGGCTCCATTAGGGCCCGATAAAAAATGATTCCCTGGTACTATTAGTGCCATGTTGTACGAATTTCAAGGATTTTAAGGGATGTTTTGTCCCTGAAGACAATAAAATGCCGTAGGCGTGGGGGGAAAGGAAATCATATTTCAATGAGAACTGGGTGAAAGGGTGTTAGAGCGACTGGATTTACAGGGGTTGAGGCGTAACGCCACCGAATGATAATGGATATAACACTAAAAGGGTTGACAACATCAGGCACATTAATTGAAGCTCATGCATTGAGCTCAGTAATCTTCCATAATTACGTTAATGGAATTAATCACTGTCCTTCGCGCGATTATTTTAGTGCAGGAAATAAGGATTTCGTGGATTTTATAAATTTCAGTTGTAAACATAATTTGGAGGGAAAGTGAACGTTTTTTTTTACATTATTTCATGAAATGTTAATATCTGTTCCCACACGCCAACAAATTAGCTCTAAATAGCTCATTTAACAAGTGCAAGTAGTCCACAGCATACATCAATAACAGCACCCTTTACCCTTCCAAACAACTTAATTATTTCCATTCGATTTAATTCACTTCGCTCGAAATTTAATTTTGCTTTTTAGGGGCTCTTATATGGAAATTCCTGAGTTAATTTGGCGTTATGAAGTGATTTGCTAACAGGTAACCAATGGTGACATTGCCGTTCTTGAGGGGCGTTTCGAAGTCCTTTCGGCATTCATTAACCATTCAAAAAACCGGGTCGAGATGGCAACTACTGTCTACTGGATAGGGATCGATCTCGATTCTAAGAACTCAAATGAAAAGTGAAAAAGATTTTAAGGAGCAATTTATTTCACTTTGAAGACAGACGATTCGCCAGGACATTATTTTTCATTGGCATTCAATGGTGGATGCTCGGTTGCCCTCTGATGGCGACAACTTAACTTTTAAAAGCATCTACACAAGTCTTACATTACGCACTTTTTGTTACTCAATGGTCAAGAGTGGAGATTAATGGTCAACATTTGTTGCGACTGCTTAGAATTTCGGAAATAATAACCAGAAAAGGCACTTTCGGGAATTTTTTGGGGAAAAAACCATGCGACACAATTAATTAAATTACTATTACTTATCGTTGTTTGCGTCTTATGATTCGGTTATTAATTTTAGTTACTCTGGTATTAAAGCGCATAACTCACTTAATTTGCTTATTAGAATAATCGTGCGATTTCACTCATTGGATTTCCTCGATTCCATTGTCATAATCCAGACAGTTTGGCGCGACGCATCTATCGATCCGGTCCACAATTGGCGTCATTGAGACTTTATTTGCCAGCAAGTGCATGTTTGACGTAGATCCTGGTCTTTCCAGTGAAAAGCATCCTTCTGAGCCAGCATCCCATTCAGCTATAAAGAAACTGAATCATCTAAATATTAACATCTACATTTAGCAAACACCGAGGTCCAGCATATTAATTTACAATCCTTGCTAAACATGTTTACCCATAAATCCTGGTATCACTTTAAAAGCTCCCCTAAGTGTATCAATCAAATCCTCCCCGGCATCTGGGGTGGAATAAATTTTTTCTGTTCGAGTTGCTACGTCAAATGGTAAGTGCTCGGAGTCAGGATTCGATTTGCCTACCTCTACGGGGTTCACTCACTCGACCTCCGTCTCCTTTGTCCTTCCGCCGAAATGGGCGTAGATTGTTGTTTCAAAATTCCATTGCCATTCAAATGAAATGTTCCATTTTGGGGGCTGATTGAAATTTTAGTGCTTTGCGTGAGATATTTTACTGTCGGGCGGCAACAGGACTCCGAACATTTGAATATTTAAATTTGAAACAAACATGGAAAAGGCAGCGCTCGATATCTTTTGCAACAGTTCCAGATTAAATGGTGAAGTAGAGAGCAGCTTAAACTCAATGGAATTTTATTTTATTGCTATTATACACATCTATTCTAGATTTGATCCTTTATCTCTTTAGTGGAACCATAAATTATTGTTGAGTTGTTTTCAAAATTAATTAACCTTAAATTCACATAGCCTTGATATTCCGAAATCACAATATATTCCTCCTTTCCAATTAAACTGAATCTATTCTTAAATACTTTGTCTACATACTGATATTTCAGATATCATAATTCAAGCCATATTTTTGTGCAATGTGCACTCTGTTTTTTATGTCCTAGAATCTAGATTTAGAGTACATATATTAGTTTTCAGCGAATGGCTGCCACGCTATGAAATAATGTTCACAGAACTAATAATAATATTCATGATTGGGATGTGAAAAGAAAGAGTTTTATGGATGTCAAACAAACAGTCATACTATAGTGTAAACCTCAAAAATGGATTCAGCATGTTGAAAAACAGTTGGAACACTAATTTCGTATCATTCTATCCACATTTGGCTTTGGCCAGAAAAATGGGTGTTCGAGCCCACAGTACGTTTAAATGACCTTTTCGTAAACTTAGTACGTTTTGAACTGAGTTTTAGGTATAAAGCCATAGAGATATCTCAATAAATTTACAGTGTAAATAGCCAATTAAATGAAAAAGTTCTTAAAATAGGTTTGGAGAAAGAAGTTATGTGAATTTTTTTTTAATTCATCTATATTAACTTCACGAAAACTTGCTTGTTTGTGTATTTTTCCATTTGTGCCGTTAATACAAATCTTTCGACGGCTAATTAACACATTTCCCGTCATCCGGTCGAGCTAAAACTTTACAGATAGGCTCGTTGTCAATGACAATGCATTCTATCAAATTTGTATCTGGTTATCGCAGAAGGAACGGATAAAATCTTTAAAAATAATGCAAAAATGACAGCGTTCTGCACTGTCCATAAAAAAATATTATAAGTAATTTTTTTTTAATTAATTTTAATCGTCACAATTTTGAAAATACTATATAGATGAATAATACCTATAGTAAAAAAACATTGTTTTTACAACGGGTTGTTTTTTTTTTTTTAAATCGAACTCAAAGAATTTGGTAAATTTTATTATGTACCTTGTACCTTATGTCATTTAAAAATTTCTTTTGGTGCAATGATACGGACTATGGATACAAATTTTTTGTGTTTAATAGGTCCAATAATAGGCTAAATTAAAAAAAAAAAAAATCAGAATTTTATCTCAATTGAAGTTACTGTGAGAAATCACAAAAAAAAATCATAACTCGAAAACTACCAACAGTCGTTGGTATAAGAATAAACAAAGATGGATTGTGGAATAACTAACAACGTTACCTAGTACGCACTATATAAAGTACATTATTATTAAAGTATTGTATTCATGAAATATAGAAAACTAGTTACAAAGTTTGTTAGTTCGTAAAGTTAGTTATAAAGTTATTGAAAATATTTCCATGGTAACAAATTAATTACAGGGAAATCAGGACATCTTAACTTTTCAGGAAGGCGATTTTTAAAAGGTTACTTCTGTTATCCTCACATTAAAACTAAACTCTACTCTATTTTTGCATATGTAGGTAAATAATTAGCTAAAAAATGTTCTTTCTTTTGTTACGGTCAGTGATCCTATTGTCAGTGATCCTAGTGTTTTATGTTGTGCTGTATTTTGACAAATTAAATTCGCCACTGGAATTAATTTAGAACAAATTTCTCATTTTAAGACGGGAAAACTGTGCACGGTTTTATACACGATTCCTTAACTAACGTTTTTTCTGTGTGAAAACTGTGTCGATTTACATATAGGGTATTTCATAATTGGCTTAAACCAATATTATACATCCCATTCTAATTTTATTATTGTTTTAATCGATAAATGTATTTTGATTCCAACTGAATATTTTCAAAAATTTAGGATCCAAAATCAAAACAAACAACCCGTAAAAACAAAGATTTTCACTTATTCATCTATATACACCTAGTATGTACCTAGTGTTTTAAAAATTATAACAATTAAAACTTTTTTAAAAATAGAAAATATGACTTGATTTTATGATAATTTTTTATATACAGTGCAAAACGCTGTCATTTTAGCAATATTATTAAGGAATTTATCCGTTCCGACTGCGATAACCAGATAAAAATTTGGCGGAATGCATTGTCATCGACAACGAGCCTATTTGTGAAGTTTTAGCTCGATTGCATGACGGGAAGTGGGTTAATTAGCTGGCGAAAGTTTTGCGTTATAAACAGCTTAAATTCACAAATAAACAACCAAGCAAGTTTTTGCGTAGTTAATATAGATGAATTTATAAAGTTTTTCGTCAAAAACAAAGTGGTAGAAACGGTGAAACTTAAAAAGTAGTGAAACTTTTCTACCTACTACAAATTTTACTTATTTTATTTTATTTTATTTATTTAACGATTTGAAAATGAACATAATGCATATATACAATAGGAATGACTTACTTTAGCGCTAGAAACTATTTTTTCATCCGACTGTAATATTACTAGTTAGCAGATACTGATTCTTATATACAAATATTAATAACTCATTGGGGAGAAAACAAACAACTAAAACCCCGAAATTTTACTTATGTAGCAGCATTAACAAACTATTTTGTATGAAATTCAAAAACTGAGACATTTATATTTTGATTAACTTAAGTTGTTATATTTGTAAAAGAAAACCAAAGCTAGACCTTGAACTTGCAAAGAAAAAATTTTAAATATAGGTACGAACAAATCACATCCTGAATTTGAAATAAACAGTGAGGAAACAATGGTTTTATATTAATCCTTACACTTTTCATCTGGAAGTTTTATTAATAACGAAGTATAAAAAACCAATTTTCAATCACTTTTCTGCGAAAGAACGATTTTTGAGTTTCCGGAAAAAATGTTCTTTTATTATATACCTAGCTAAAGGTGTTTTACATAATTTGCTTCTTTTAATAAAACAATACACATTACATAATATTATTATATAATACAGATCAAGCTGAAATTCAGAAATTTAATGGTGGATTTTTCAGAGATAATAGAAACAAAAGCACTAAAAAAATGCACTTATTTACTGCTGTGAAATAGGTATATTATTAATTTTCCACAAAGCTAGCACTAACCGGAAAAAATATAAATAAAACGGTTAATAAAATAGTCCAATTCAATTAGGTTCTATTTCTCTCTGGAAAAGTTCCTTTTCACAATTTCAGCAGTTTCACGTTTCAGTATTGCGTGGAGGAAGAATTATAATTGTGCAAAAAAGCAATGCAATGTGTGCAAGTTGGAAAAAACAACACTACAAACATTTCTTGCCTGGCAGCGATGGGGAACGAAATGCAGAAGGACGCAAACATCTACCGCCAAACAGCTCCATTTTGTGATTCCGGGCACACGATGGGAGCCAGAAATTGAATTCGGGCAAAATAGGAAAACAAAAATTATTATCCACTCTTAGCGGGGGTGGTGTAGGGATTATGTAGCTACAATTGCGGATCAGAATCAAAATGGCTGAATGCGATAGCAACGTTTGTTTGTGCTAGAGATATGAAAACTGAAATAATGCGGGAAAGAGGGCACCGTTCCTGGGATGGGTGGAAATTTGCACCTACGCCAGCATTTCGGTACCCACACCAGAACAGCGACGAGAAAGCAGCCCCACCTTTGCAGTATCCAGATTGGCTGGGCTCCACCGAATTGTCCTGATTTACATGTGTTCCCCATCGAATGCTACAGTTACAGGGAGCTGAACGTTATGCATGTGAGTCACGTAAAGGGAAAGCTCTGTTACAAGGACTTGCGCGCGAGGGCGATGTGGAGAAGCATTTCCTGGGGCGCTTTTCACCACTGGATGTTGTTGTTGCTGCTGCTTCTGACGACGAAAAGAGAACACTGGGTCCTTGCCAAGCAGTTTTCCTGATCCGCTTAGCAAGCCACACAGATTTAAGCTAGTCGTCCAAGAGGCGATGTGTTCGGAGGTCACAACGTTCGGGAAATGATAGAAAGTAACAGAACACAACCTTTAAAAAATTGACAACGGCTAGTGGTTGAAAAAAGTAAAAATAAAAATACATATATATTACAGTTGTTAGTGCAAAATTATAGCATCCTTCCCACTCTCTGGGCTCTCACCTATGTACCATTAAATATATAGTACCTACTTTTCGAGAACTGACGTCACGAATGTGTTAGTGCAATGTGTGAGATCCTTCAAAAGTTGTGAGAAAGAGAGACATGAACATTTATTCATTTGTTGCTATTTCGAATATATTTTATCTATTTGCTCTGTGAATTGAAATAAAAAAAAAAAAGTTTTTGGTTGAACTGTTCCAAATCACCTCGAGGGGGGCTGATAACGATTCCTCGTCGCATACAGTTTTCAGACAGGGTTCGGCTGGGACTTAGTGAAACTCTGTCTGAATGGTGTTTGTCACAATTATCAGTAATTTTTATTTTTAGTTTTAATTTTAAATTTAGTTTCTAATTTTAATAAGAAAATCAAACAAAAATTGTGAATTTATGTAAAAAGTTTCTAGATGTTTCGAAACAAAAAGTTTAAAAAGTTTCATTCTATTCGTTGGTGATTAAATCCAAGAAAACGTTGGTGAAAATTTATTGTACCAATTACTGAAAAGTCTTGTGGTGTCGTGGATAAAATTCATTTGCATTCGGATTTTGAATTTTGGACTAACTTCACAGAGATTCATCATGCAGTTCGGTAAGTAGAATATTATACCTACTCCTTTCTAATGAAGTGCAATATCATCACTTTAAAATGTACACTTACACGATTAAATAACGGATAAAATTTGCAAAAGAGTAACTATTCCAAAGCCACATGCGTTTGTGAATATTTTTGGATATTATTATTTATATTGGACTATTTCAAATTACGCTTGAAGAAATCAATTTAATAATATAAAAAAGAACAGTCATTTAAATTTGTATTGATTGTAGCATTATTGAAAAACTAGAAGCTGGGTTATGTATTTTAAAATAAAAATGGTTACGTAACTGTAAATTATATTAGTATATACTAAATTTACTCATTTTAATTCATACTTCTGAAATATAATACATGATACTTACAATGGTTCTGCTATTGAATAGTTTAAATAATTTTGCATGAGACACATTTAACATAATCTGTTATAAAAATCTTCTCAAAATGTCCTGTTTTATTATTATAATTTCGTCTTTTTTTGACATTTATCGTTAGGTTTATTTACCTACTTATTATTATAAAAAAAACTAAAAAACAAATTGTTTTTCATTATTCACGTCATCACGTGTTATTCAAAAATCATTTATAGTTCAATGAAGAAACCCATTTTAAAGTTGAAATCCATTTAAATATTTCATCCGTTATGATCCATTTTGAAAAATTAATTGCCCTTGAAACCGATAAAATATGCGTTAATAAAAAATTTCTTAAAATCTTTTCAGGCAAAAAATGAGCTACGGAAAATGAGATGCTTCCGTTGAGCATAAAGTCCTAGAATAGAGAGTTCCGACACATCAACAGAGTTTTGACAAATCACTGCTCCTCCAGAGGAAGCCAAACCACCAGGAAAGGAGCTATAAAGCGGAACCCCACTGCCAATCTCATCCACGTGCACACCGACCACCAGCCAAGCGGACACGAGCAACTGCAAGGCCACAAGAATGCGTGGATTGGGAGCGTTAAAGGATCGCGCAGCAGGCGTCTTCGGCGGGTAAGTACCAATCATGAAGAGAATTCAATTTCACGGAAGAATGGTGTTGCGAGATAGTGTCCACTTTCTGTTTTTTAAGTGATGTTCCGGTGTGCGGAACGAGGATATGACACCGCAACAATAACTCATTTCAGTCAAAAATCAGCTCTGTGGGGGATAGATCCATTTTTCTCCCCATCCTGTGGCGTAAGTCGTCATCATTAGAGGATTGTCTGGACTTTGCCCTTTTTCTGGCAACACGCCTTATTTACGGATTCCTGTCTCGATTCATATTGAGAGTTATGTTCGCATAGTGCTCCTGATCGATTATATCTTAAAGGCCCATACAACATCGATAGGTTCCTTGTGGCGACCCACCATCTCGTCTGCATGCTCGTCATCTTTAATTGTCCTTAACACACTTTGCCGGCAAGGAACCGTGGAAGGAATTTTTGAGGAATTCGATGCACGTAGCTCGCACGTGCACTTGTAATGGATCCGGGACATTCTCCTGCAGGAGTCACCTATAAAAATTAAAAAATTCGAGCCCCATAAAACCCGATTTGAGGCAGCCGCACTTTCAGCCCCCGATTGTAATTGTCAGTTTTGATCTAGTTAAAAAGGGCGATCGCCCCTCGAGGTTCGCCCCACACACGCCCACCACGTAATCTCTCCTGACAGAAGCTTTTACGTGGCTGATTGAGGCTCGTAAATTTGTTTAGGGTAAACTGTAATTAGATTTGCGCGGCTGCAGGGTGCTCACCAGGAACAAGGAACAAGGAACTTTGTGATCTGCGAATGGACCCTCTGTTGTTTGCGTTGGCTGCTCCAAATGGAAGTTGCCACAAAGCCGTACCAGATTTAATTAATTAAAACGTTTTGAGGTCTTGATGACTAACTCAAAGTATTTGGAAAATTTTATTGAATGTGAAATACAACTTAATTATAAACAAATGCATTTAGAAATGGGTGAAATCAAAGGTTAGGATCAGCGAGTGATTATATGCTTTTAGCAATAACAATTAATTTTCTTCAGTACGTATTTCATGTTTTTTTTGGCGAATTATTATCTAAATAATTTTAAAAGATTACTTTATCAATAAAGCCATAAATAATTTTTGAGAACATTTCTAAATTAGGTCGAAAACAAAAATTCCTCTGGGAAATCTCCTAATTCGCACTCAGTTAAACGTTTCGATTTTCCAGAAAATGTTTGGTCCTTAATCTTGTCGCGGTAATTTGAATCTTTGGTTTAATAAAAATTGCCTCCCGTTGACGGGCACTTGAGCAAGATGCTGCTTCTGTTTCTGTCACCCGAAGGGTGGTTTTGGTTTCGGCTCCTGTTGCTGTCAGAAAACGTGAACATTACAAATTATAATAATAATAGAGTATTCCCGCCATCCATTATTGCAGTAGAGTTTTCCGTTCAGACAAATATGTATTTCAACAATCGCGCCGGGTAGATCCTTGTTTAAATTCGTGACGAAGACGGGAACGGCGGGTTCCGTCTCAGGACATTTTTCATTGCCCTAAAAACCTCCAGTCCGTTGTGTGACTTAGTTTCCCGTCGGAAATGGGATTCATTGGTATTCCATCTGAGTGGTCCTCGAGCTCGTGCACATTCGGGGGTGCTCGTCACTCCCGCTTCAGCACCCTTGCAGGACGGCGCCTATGACGGCGGTAATAAAGGCACTTATCATCTTATGGTACAGTGAACTTGAGAAGGGAATCAATGAATGAATATCAACTTTCCCGACTGAATCAAGATTTTGGCGTTCATGAAGAGTCCTTTCTTCTAGCGGAATTCAAGCACAATGAAAGTGTTGAACTTGTGCTAATTTTTACAGCATAATATCCAAAAGTTGTGATGTCAATGAATAAAGCTTTTGGAAGTCAATCATCTGCGAACTGCTCTTTATTTACATTAAAATGGAAATTTATAACAGGAAAAGTAATCTTGAGATGAATGAAAACAATACTTTGCTGTCTTATTGTATAAATACTAAAAAAAATATACTATTTTGTTCACCTAAATAAAAGAATAAACATTTATCAAACATCAACAACCGCCCAAAATTTTCTAAACACATTAGTCAAATTCTGATTGGAGGTATCAATGACAAACAAAAAAGAAAGTTTCTTTAACACCCAAACTCGGAAGGGTAGTTCCCCCTAACTATTTTCCACTGGAAATAAAGTGAAACGAAATTGAAGAAAAGAAATCACCGCAAACCATTTACCACGAGAGCAATTCCCAGTGGAGGTATGAATTTCTTTTCGTCTCTGGTAACAGGCGACCTGTTGATTTGGAGGAATTCCTCCCTTTCCACACCGGAGGGTTGCTGAAATCACAAGGTGATCCCGATTCCCGAATAAAATTCAATTTGATTAAGTGGCAGGGTAGAATTTTTGTGATAACACGGCAACCGCTGGCAGATGATGAAGTGCTGGGCCTCGCATTAGTTTGAATTTCTATGCTGCCAATAGACGTAAAAATAGCGGAACAGAGAAACTGGATTGATTTGCCCCGATTGAATCCTTTCAGTGGACGGGCTCAATTCCGATTTCATTCTCGTCAAAGTGTGCACAACGCAAGATGAGTTATTAAATGCACCTCGGAGCCGAGAAGATTTTATTGCACATAAATTGGATAATTATCGATTCCGAGTCCTCTGGAAATGCACCCAGTCTCAATTGTCCTCCCCACGACTGTCGTAAAACGGTGGCTGAATTGTTGCTGGCGCCGAGGATGTCGCGCCGGATCGTCTGCATTTGCAGTAGCTGAAAACATGCATGTATCTCAGACAAACGCGACCCTGTTCCGGGGAGCCCTGACTGCCCACATTCTATCTGGGAATCGGGATCGATGGAGTAAGCAGATCACAAACGACAAGGAACACGGATTCCAAGACGCTGGGGGAGGATGATAGATGGAGGCTTCCGTTGGTTTTTTTTATGGGAAAACTTGAAATATCGTCGCATTGGCAAAGATTCATGACGCCAACAAAGCAACTTCATTCGGTGAGGGTTCAATTTAATCTGAGGGGATCGATAAAAATCTGAAAGGCCGCTACCATAACAACTCTTTAAGTAATGGCTCTATTCACTGAGCGGGCTTCAATTCAATTTTGGATACAATTGCTGGGTAAATATTGTGACTCCACAGCTCAAAGGCTTCGACAATTATTCGAAAATGTTTTCCTGCCTTGTGACTGTAATTTGTGCCATTAAGTTTGAGAAGCTCTAAATGTGCGAATGTGCGGATTTGAAAAGTTTCCAAGGATACTTTCCTCCTGAAGGTATACCGTATATTATAACGCAAGGGCCATATTTCCTTGGAAAAAAACTGATATTGTCGTTAGTAACTAACTCTTAACATTTATTGTAGATTAAGATGATTTTCACTTCGAAGTGTATATGATAATTATATACTTGTGAGCAAATAATTTTCCAAGTTTATTTTTTCAAACACCTCTATCAATATTTTTATTTATATACTTTCATAGGAATACATCATTCTTAAATATTTTTGCCGGCTGGCAAACATGAAAATTCCTTTGAACGAGTCCTTAAGCCTCGTAATCTTTTTATTTTGCCAGTCCTCACATAGCTCCAATAAAACGAAATTGATTCGACATGCTCCTTCGATGTGGACTATTTCCTGAGCATCACGAGCCAGCTTCTTTCACACATAAAACAAATTCGAGTTATTTGCTTAACACAAATACCACAAATTCTGCCAACATCACGTTCCGCAGCAGGAATGAACACCCTGTCATAGTTGGGTGCCCACCCAAGATGTGTCCTTAAGGCTGCCCAACAATTTCAATATGAAATCTGAACAAATACTCCGGACTTAATTATCCTTTCAAAGGAGACGAAAAAACGAAATAATTTTCTTTAATATTTTTTTTATAGGGTGAAGCCACAATTCGAAAACTTTGAAATATCAAAACATGGCTACGAACAGATGGATGGGGCAGAGAAGGTGACCGGAGGATATATGGAGGGGATGCCGGACTCGCCGGGCTCCTTCGAGGAAATAGAACGACCGCCCCTGCGTCACGTCGACAAGTACTGCAGAGCGGAATGTCCTTGCTTACCTGCCCGGTACACCATTGCTGTGATGGCCTGCTTAGGCTTCATGATCTCCTTTGGAATGCGATGCAATATGTCCGCAGCTAAATTAAAACTCGAACATAACGGGGTAAGTCTATTGACGAGCCAGGGATGACTTTGTAATTTAATAGGTATCGACCCATCCCCGCACTACACCAAATCTGTCAATTAATAGAGAAATCCAGGAAACGTGTGAAGAACAAAACTCGACTTCTAATGACAGACATCCCCTTGACACAGAACGGTCCGTGGCGGGGGATGTTACATTTTAAGTCATATTTGTTACATTACGGTACTGTCACGGTTGTTAATAAGGCCCTGAGGGGGTGTTGAGCCGCCTCTGTTGCTCGATAATGCCGAGAAAATTTCAACGATGCATATCTGCTCCGTAGCGCTTTTGAATCAAACACAATAGATCGAGAACAAGGGCTCTGTGGATGAGGGGGTGGAATTGTTAGCCACGATGGCGCAAATGGGGTGCTGTACATATTTTATGGATATTATGCCGTCGTCAAGGATATTTTTCGAAGAAATGCATTAAATGAAGTGGTTTAATGTATTGTACCACTTTTTTTCCCTCCCTTTTTTCAACTTTCACTTATTCCAATGCCTTTTGTAAGGACTCCTTTAAAGTCAAACAGTCTCCCTGCAGTGGTATTGCGGGCATTCTGTGGGAGAGATATGTTTATGGGAGTCTTGTAATCTCTGACAAACACTTTATACGAACGGTTTTTTTTTATTGATGTGGTAATTTTTTAATGTTACTCGATTTGATTTGGTGATTGACGTCTCCATCGAAAATTAGTTTTGAAAAAGTTGCATTAACTAAAACAAATTTCTCTTCCTATTTTACTTTATACTCGTGGCAATGGCTCCACAGCACATAAAAGACAAAAAGGAAGACAGATATAAATTTTCATGAAATAGGGCACTATTTTACCATAGAGACAAGATTTGCCGGAGAATAACAATTTGCAAAAGAATGGTTCCATAAAATTCACATAACTCCAATTCTATGGTTTCAGACGGCGTTCTTCAATTGGACAGTGGCGACAGAGAGTCATGTGGATTCGTCCTTCTTCTGGGGTTATTTGGTCACACAAATTCCAGGGGGGTTTGTTGCCTCAAAATTTCCAGCAAACAAAATTTTTGGCTTAGCAATAGTATCCTCGGCAACCCTTCATTTATTTGTGCCAGCCGCAATGCACATGCTCCGAGGAAAAGTTGTAATCGGTGTTAGAGTGATTCAAGGACTCTTTGAGGTTTGTATTGTGTACGAGGACTTTTTGTCCACTGAACAAAAAATCTTAAAGGATTGAAAGGATTTTGATTTGCTTCCTTAATACACATGAAACCCATTGAAGTTGAAATAGATATAATCCTGAGTCCTTTGAGATATCAACATGATGTAATCTCTCCAAATCTCAATAACAAGGAGGGAATGAATGGGGATGTGGCACAAAGGAATTTTCATCTCCATTTCTTTTTTGTATACAATGTAGGGGGTGACGTACCCGGCTTGCCACGGTATATGGAGATTTTGGGCACCTCCTCTAGAGAGATCAAGGCTTGCAACATTAGCATTTAGCGGCTCCTACGCGGGCGTGGTATTTGGGCTACCCTTATCGGGCATTCTGGCAGATACTATAAGTTACCAGGCACCATTCTATGCCTATGGCGTTTTTGGAATAACATGGTAAGTCCTGAAACATACAAAAACTTGGAGAATGCGAATGCGAATGCGAAAATCAGTGTCCATCGCGAGATAAGATTCGAATTATTTCCGTTCGATCCATCTTCATAGGTACATATCATGGCTTTGGTTGTGTTTCGAAAACCCCCGTAAACATCCGACCATAAGTATACCGGAACTGAAATACATAGAGAAATCCTTGGGGGAGTCCACTCAACCGACAATGCCTTCAATAAAGACCACACCGTGGAAGCAGATGATGTCCTCAATGCCAGTTTACGCGATCATCGTGGCGAACTTCTGCCGCTCGTGGAACTTCTATCTATTAGTCCTGTACCAGAGCTCCTTCCTCAAGCACAAATTTGGATTCCAAGTGGAGGAAGCTGGCCTGCTTGGATCCTTACCACATTTACTGATGACTACAATTGTGCCTTTTGGTGGTATGCTGGCTGATTACCTACGTAAAAATAATATTATGTCGACAACGAACGTTAGGAAAGTGTTCAATTGCGGCGGTTTCGGGATGGAGGGTTTGTTCTTTCTGGTGGTGGCACACTCCTCAACGTCTGTAAGTTTTTCTATCGAATTTTAAGGATATTGACTTAAATTAATTTTGAAGGAAGGCGCTCTGACGGCGCTAACAACAGGAGTAGCGTTTAGTGGATTCGCTATATCCGGATATAACGTGAATCATCTTGACATCGCTCCGAGGTATGCAAGCATCCTCATGGGTCTCTCCAATGGAATTGGAACTCTGGCCGGTGTCATAGTCCCATACGTCATTGATGACTTAGTCAAGAAAAATGTAAGTCATTCCGATAATAATTAATTTAATGAAATAATAATAATAACAATTTATTTGTCACAGCCAAAAGGTTGCTGGACAACAGTTTTCACAATTGCGGCAACTGTCCATTTAGTTGGTTGCTCCTTCTATGGAATATTTGCCTCTGGAGAATTGCAGCCGTGGGCCGAGCCACCAGTGGAAGAACAAAAAGTTTGGAGTCCCACAACAGCAGGATATGTCAAGGAAACCTCTTTCGTAAGTTCATTTTACTTGTATTTATTTATTAAGTTCTCAAAGTACACAATGAAAATTTAGAATGAAGACGAGAACACACAAATGAAGCAAACTGCGAACACTATAGACTACGGTGCAACTGGACATGTTCCGAACAATCCTTTCGCGTTCCCGAACGCTGCAATAACCGAGGAGAATGTCCAACCGGAACCGACAGACTCTTACATGCACGGCGCTCCAGAAGATAGAACGTATTAAAATACAATAAGCAACAAACAATACAATATTGAGTGATTCAAAACTAAAACAAAAGTACATAATATACTAAGTACCTATAATCTATATAGTTGAAATTATTTTCATTTCATATAAATTTTTTTTTCGATTTATAATTGCTTCTGTCAATTTCAATGACACAGTTAAATAAGAAATCCGTACGTAAAGTTAACAAAAATACCAAATTTAATAGCAAACAATTTCGCAATAAATGTATAACGAAACTTTTCCGTCGCAGTTAAATGTTTTACAATGAAACTCTTCTTCTGTATATTTTTAGCTTTGTTTGTTTAGCTTAAAATTTTGCTTGTAACAGTTTTTAATACTTTTATTACTGAATTTTTATGTAAATTCAAGTTACGTGATAATTAATTGATTTGTGGAGGTGAATGGTGTATTCCTAAAAATGTTGTTATCAATCGAAAAACACCAAAAAAAACCTCTTATTAGTATCAATATTTTGCTTAAGCTTCCGCTCAAGTTGAATATGATTTTCCAACTAAGAATATCTTCAAGAAAAACATATGCAGTATTTGTTGTTGTTAAAGCTTGGCTAAGAATGAAAATTATAAGTAGTTAAAATAGTTTTTTATTATGCTCAAAGTTTTGTTAAATATTTCACCGAATATTTATAGATGTATGTTGTATATTGTATATTGAATAGTCCTGAACACATTTTATTTTGTATATAAAAGAGGAACAGGCTTCTGTAGCCCAGGATGCTGACGTTGAGTGCCCAATTTTAATGGACAACATTTCTCAAGGATTACTTCCAACACATTCATGTTCAGGATCCTCATTCCTTCCTTTTGTTGCGCCAAATACCAAAACGGACTTTTGCACTATAAAACACCTCTCATTTCATTTAATTACTTTAAAGTAACTTTCCCGTTTGGTTTACTTTTCCTGAAAAATATTGTTACATTAATTGCGGCCACTCTTGTATTAAGTAATTTATTTTAACTTGTTATAAATATTAATTTCTTGCAAATATGTTATAGATTTTGATGTTTACGACGAAGAAGTAGTGTTCAAATCAGATTTGATACAATACGTACTAGAATAAATTGCCCTGCTTAAGCAATTATTACTTAGATAGATAAGAAATATTCCATAGCAGTAATTACGATTACTATTCAATAAAATCAGTATTAAAAGAACTATGTACAATTTGTACAGGAAATTCAGATTTAATCGACTGGATAAATTAAGATCAACGAGAAAAATTGTTTCGCATTTGACGTGAAATAAGTAGGAATGCAAATAATGCATATTAAAATAATTATAATTACTTAAATGAATAATTAAATAAATATAATTCACTACAAGTATTGTTTTAAGTGAGGTGTTGAATGTAAAATTGCATTTGTTAAAATGGCACATGTGTATTGTGTAATAGTAATACGGTAACATTTTTATCCTCTAATTCATGTTCATAGTTAGATATTTATAAAAATCATAATGTAAGTGCATGAAAATAAATAATTTGTGATGCTGTCAAAGGGATTCGAATACAGATAGTAAACTTTATTAACATTAATTTCGATCGTTCTTATATTGTGTAATTATTTTGACATTTTGGAACACACATCTGAAAACTAAGAGTCAATTTTAAAACATTAATAATTGTACAGGATAAATATGTTTGGTGTTCAAATGTCCATAGAAATGTTGTTGTTTTAAATACGTTTGTAATATAGGTAAGATATAATTATTGAAATAATTCAGGACTGTAAACAATAAAATATAAAATTTAATCAACGTATGTCGGGAATTGTGTAATAATTATTCTGTAGATTACAAAATTACGGTGGCTTACTTTTAATGCATTTTGAGTAAAAGACAGTTAGGCTTCATTATACAATGTAAATAGATTTCAATGTGACAGAAACTATAGCGAATATGGAATGTTCGATAATAATACCAGCTTTTGAAACTACTTTATATAATACTTATTTAAACACTTTAAATTATTCAATAACTTAATATGTTTAAAAAAAATATTGTTGTTGTTTTAAAACGTATATTTTCTTTAAAATTGATAAGTGTTTTGCATGTCGTATTAGATTTAATATACCTATATATATTTTTCTTTAAGCACAAGTACTAAACAATTTTAACGTTTCATTGTATTTAAAGGTCTACTAAAATGTTCACTTTTCAGTATTTTTTTCACTTTCTAAATGCATGCCCCTAATATTAACAAAAAACTAACTAAATACGTTAATTTATATATTTTCCATTTCAAATTAACATGCAATATAAAGTATAAAAAATATTTATGTAATAACGGAGTTAAATGAATGTTTATATGTAGAATATTTAAACTTTTATTTTTTAAATAATGCAGCGTCATTATCAATTTTTTTGTTTTTAATATGCTATAAGCCTCTGTATAATGCGATCGAAACAACGTACCTACATACTCACTATTTCTTTATATAAACAATAAAGTTTATAATTACTGCAAATATAAATTTAAGCACAGGCAAATTGAAATTTAATGTGTCGTTTATATAACACATAAAAGGTTTCCACGGCTTATACAGGGACTTACTGTGTATATTGTTACGAAAATGAACAATTCAATAGAAAATGCGAAATGCGGTATCAAGGATCCAGATTAACGGCGGACAATAGAAATATCTGTTTGAAATGATGGCGAATGCGGAAAACAAAAAAGAGAAGGGACCTTGACCATAAGTTAGTCAAGTGTTGGTAGGCGAAAAGTGTTGATTTTACAATCAAGGCGGACTGTTGTTTCGAGAATTCGAGTGCAACCTAGAAGTGTGGAAACTCGAGAAGTGCGGACAAATAAAAAAAGCAAACGATTTGACTAGCAAGTGTCGCAGGAGCGAGAATCGTGTGGGCAGTGGTACCGGCCGGTTAAAGACATAAACTATTAATTAAGACTCAAACAAATTCAGTGCAGTGCGTGCAACGGAATTCCGATTCGACGACAGCAGGTCCAGGCGCGAGAGCAATCACCAGGTGAGTTTGGGGAAAAATCTATTGAGTTAATGAATACATCAGCATGCAAATCAGTTGCGCTTGAAGAAACAGATTTGTTGTCTTTGGATGGTAAACAAATATGACTTGAAATTGAACGATTGCTTTCAATATCGGAATTAGATTTATCAACTGAAATACCGTCGATGTCTTGGTCATAGTCTTCCATTATTGATGAGACCTCGGGAATTTGCCAAACATTTTGACGGTGTTCCGAACCAGTTGACGTAACAGCGGCAACGGTTTGATGAACGCTTGCCAAACTGCTGGAAACAGCCGAAGGAGTGGATGATTCCCTCTTCAATTTTCCCTGCTGCTGCAACCAGCAGCTGGTGAATTTATGTAAATCTTTTTCTGGAGTGATGGTCTCTTGTCGATTGCAGTCTGAAGTCTAGGTTGACTAGCAAGGGATCCACGAATGCCTGGTTCTGGGGGCGGATCAGTTACAACTTCGAAAGTTCTAAATATAAGATTTTTCAAAGCCGAAAGATGAAAGTCCTTCAAGTGATAAACGTACAGAACTGGATTAACAGCCGAATTTAGATGTGACAGGATGATGCTCAGGAATGTTAATTTTGGATGAATATAGCAGTCTGGACAAAAAACCTTAATACAGTTGATCTTATACAATGGTATCCAGCATATCATGAAAAATAACACAATTATAGAGAGATTTTGAGTAGCCTTAACATCCTTCTTTTGGGTTGCACCAAGAACACGCAACATTGTCCCACTGTGAGAACAAGTTGAGCTCGGGGCAATTTGGACAACAGATGACTTTCGGTTTGAGTTTTTAATCGGATTTGTAACGTTTTGACGAACTTCGCGAATAATTACACGATAAATATGAGCATAGAATCCAAGTAGAAGGAATGCTGGTATTATTATAGTAGCCAAATACAAGAACACAAGGTAATTGTAGTCCATGACTTCGACAAAGAGACAAGCCTGACTAGCATTAACATTCGAATGCCATCCAAACAAAGGTAGGAAGCCGACAATAGTCCCAGCGAACCAACACATAGAAATAATACCAATAGCAGTTTTAGTACGAACATTTCTGGAATATGCCATTGGATATAAGATGGCCCAGTAGCGATCAACGGACACTGCGACCAAACAAAATATGGATATGGTACACAGGACGACCAGAAATGATACAGTAAATAAACAGGCATGTAAATTTTTCGGTAATCCAATAGAAGCCAGGATAGCAAAGGGTACCCCCAGAAGTCCAACAAGGACGTCGGCAAAAGCCAGAGATACAATATAATAATTTGTTCGTCGTCTCAATTTCTTGTCTCGTTGAAACACAATAATAACCATCAAGTTTCCAATTATTGCAATACATGCCACTAATATTTCAAAAACTGTGTACGGTATATTCAATTCAGTTGGTACGCGTATTTCAGTTTCAGTTGTTGGCTCTGGTGTGGTGGATGAATACAGTTCAATTGGTAATTTTAAAATACTTGTTGTTGGATTGCGATATTCGATATCAGAATATGCATAAAATCGATACTCAGACATTTTTCCTCACTCACTGTTTACACTTGTCGTTCACTTTGAGTCAAATTCAACTTCTTCTTTCAATTACTAATTATAAAATAAATATTAAAACATAATTATGAAATACTACGCCTGAATTAAATTGCTGCACTGCCCAAGATGATTTTCAATTAAATCACGAAAAATTTTGCATCAGTAATAGTTTCAGTGCCGCCAACTCAGATCCATTTGAGGTGCATTTTTTCTGCCTTGATTGACTATTGATTGGCAGTCATAGCACCAAATTTATTCGATGGTTGGAAAATATCAGTTGAGCTCCTTTTCCAGTAACTGGTTGGGAAAATAAACGGGACCTGGAATAACTCCTTCCAAACACGTAAATATTTTTATTTTGTGTATAGTAAAATCACTTCGTGTGTAGTTATGCGATATTTTCTCGTGGTGTGCTCTTCCAAAAATTCGCGTCTCCTCGCATCATGTTCGTCACTGATGTGGGGTCGGACCTCACACCACCGTTACGAGAAAAGTTCTTGACGCTCTGCTCTGGTGATTGTAACAATATAAACAATATTAATGAGTAATGCTTTTTCTAATGAAAATTACACAATTTATTAATAAAAATAAAATTTGGAAAGAAGTGTAACTTATTTAATTTCATCAAAAGGGACCAGTTTTGTCGTGTGTTCCCTAAAAATGCATTAAAAGAAAAGTAAGATTTTGTTGGATTATTCTAGATGTAAATAATTGAGATATTGTTGAATAGAAGGGAAGAATGTGAAATATAAACATAATAATTATTATAATCTAAACTAGAAAATGAACTTTAGAACTAATAAAGATAAAATAATTTGAGGTGAACTCACTCTCAAAGGCTGTGTTGACAATAAACAATAAATAAAATTTAATGAGATAAACGAGTAAAGGATTAAATTAAATAAACAGATAAATAAATAGGTGTAGATAAGGAAAGATTTTAATTCTAAGTGTAAATTGGTGACATCATTAAATGCTTTCGTGAAATTTAATCTGTACATAAAATAAAACCATTAGAATTTTTTTTCCATAACATGTTCCATCACCAGCTCTAAAAGTGCTGCTGAATTATGTTTGTATATATATTGGAAAAATGTTTAATTCAATAAATATTTTTGAACTAAGTTATTCTTAAAAAATTATATTTAAATTTAAGCACTGTACATTTGTTTAAACTTCAATTTATTGACGTTGCACGAAAATTTTTGTTACTAATTAGTAAAATATCAACTAAAAATGCTAACAACATACAATTTGCAATTATTAATCCGGTCGGCTGAAATGTTTATTGTTTGCAATTTTTCAGAAATCTGAGTTATTAATTGTAATTACAATTTATAGTAGAAACAAGTATATAAACGGCAATAGTGCTATTCAGGATATAAAACGCTAAATATCAATATTATCGTTCGTCTAATTACTTAACATAATATTGACAAAAATTTTTCGTCATGTAAATTACACAATTTGTTTGAATGAATGTCGTAGAACCCTTAAAGAGAACCCCTCCCATGTATAAAAGCAAAAGCAAAAATTAATCGTAGTTTATATTTTATTTACATATCTAAAATAAATAAACATAAATAAATAATAGCGGAATTAGTAGAGGAACATGAGAAACTACTCAACTACGATCCTGCGAAGGAACTCCAGTAGACAGGGTTACCGCATTAGATTTCTGTACAAAGGTTTTAATTGAAGGAGTTTCGTCTGTCGATTATTGCTCTGTGCAGGAATATATACTACTATATTCGATACCTAACTTCTATTTATTATTATTAATTCTTGTACCTATTTATTACATGATTATTAATTTGTGTAAATTACAATTCATTTAAATTTCTTAACTAAAAAAAAATGTATGTATCAGAAGTGTTTGTCGAATGTCAGTTCCATTTTCTGTATCCAATCAATATTTTGTTTTGAAACCGAGCAAACATCGGAACTGTAGAAGTAATATGTAATTGTATAAGATATTTAT
Source organism: Leptogaster cylindrica (assembly GCA_963082835.1). Classification (NCBI taxonomy): domain Eukaryota; kingdom Metazoa; phylum Arthropoda; class Insecta; order Diptera; family Asilidae; genus Leptogaster; species Leptogaster cylindrica. The sequence goes on along the minus strand of OY720105.1, from coordinate 18,224,445 downwards.
TAATGTTGGTTGCAGTAATATAAACGAATATAAAACTGTTAAAAGGACATTGCTGTTTTCTTGTTTATGTTCATCGAATCATCCAGCTTCATCAACACTATATACAAGACAATAAAGATTTCAGAATTAAAGAGGCATTTATTATTTTATAATAAATACTTATATTACATATAACAATATCAATAACAAGTGACACAAAAACAGGTAATGTGTATTTTCGTATATCACAACCGAGCTTGAAGAAGGTCGGAACACCCAAACCCCTATTTTAGGTGCCCAGGTTCAATAAATGTACAACTGTGAAATTTCTCAGAAATTACTAGAAAAGACCAACACCGAAGTGAGCCTAGCGCCTAAGTCCTTGATAGCCGGAATCCTGTGACCGTCCTTTTCCAGGAAAACCTCTGGCGTAGGGAGGCTTACCATTTGTGGTAACATAGTAAACTCCTCGTGCTCTGGAATTAAACATTGATGGAATTTCAATTTTGCAAAACTAAACAATTTTTAAAACTGTACTTATGTGAAACATGCTCCCCCATTAGAACAAAGTCGGAGTCCTTCGGCTCGCACCAGCCAAGCAAGTAAGTGATCAGATTCGGACACGGTCCTGCGTAGAATCCGCGCGTGGTTGTTATAGACTCGATGAAGTAGGGTGTCACTTTCGTGTGGTCACAAGCAAGGGTTTCTGAAGACAAGAATTGAGAAGTGTCCCTGAAAAAAGTGCAATGATACTTGGTACTTACGAAAAAACGTTGTACTGGCACATCCTGGCTGACTAGTTCCGCCATTGACGTAAAAATCTGCATGTCCGGTTGTGTGCCATTGTCCCAAGATGCCGGCTCCAGTGTGCAGGACATCCACGAAATGTGCATCTGTTGGATCGAGATCCCTGGAATTGTTGAATCCAGCGTAAAAAAATATGGTTGGATCAAGACCAGTTATCCTGCCCAGTTTCCCCTCCTCGGGTGTCAGCTGATTTGCAACAAGTCCCGCGATATGCGCCCCCACACTGTATCCAATGAAGTGAAGGTCATCGGGTGCCACCCCGCGAGGATGACGCGCCAAGTACTTGACCAACTGACCGATGCATACACTGCCGAAACGCGGAGCCCACTCCATCTGGCTGAGGCAGGGCTCCTTGACCGCAGTTCCATAGTCCACTATTATTATGTTGTAGTTTCCGATGGAGAAATAGGCCTTTCGTAGGTCCGGACTGGGCGAGAGATTCCTACCCCCGCCGAACCCGTGGATGATGACCTTTGTTGGGTGCGCGGGATTGAAATGCGTCAAGTACAGCGAGTCGTCATCTAGTACGTTAAGTAATTCCCCATTTTCCTGAGTTCGTTTCGTGTACAAATAGAACTTGATTTTCGGATGGGGACATCTGAAGGGTTTCTCGAAGCAAGAGTCACTGACATAAACTCCTTCTTTGGTGCCGTTCTCCTCAGCTGCAATGAGAGACGAACAATTCAAATTGCAAAATTCACTCAAGGGGAATGTACTCGAGCAATGCATCCATCTCCAGGTACAAAACAAAGTACATGTGTGAGGTCAGTGAATTCGAAACGACATGCTTGAATATTTTGTATAATTTAAGGGAAACGCGGCGGCGAAATGTAGTAAACCAGACAACTTTTGGAATACTTTAAAACCGGTTATTATGTAATTGCAAATGCAATTTTGAATTGCTATTTTTGTTTATGAATTATTTCAAAATATTTTTCTTCGTCCTTACTTAGATACTGTATAATCAAAACTGGCTGTAAATTGTAGGCTCTAGTGGAGCATAAAGTATATTAACTGAATAAAGTTATGAAACTCTTGAACTGCCGCGTTTAAAATATGAGTTTAAATTTGTCTGTTTACTTATTAAATTGACTAAATTTTCTTGAAAATACACCTATCTGTATGAAAATTCCCACAAAATTATATTATTTCAAAAATACGCCAAAGACCGTCTAAAAATTAAGCGAAAATTATGCCGAAGCAAAAATTAGCAAAATTAATGATCTACAAAAACTAAACACGTAAAAGCTGCGGTAAATCGATTTAGTCCGCTTTTTAGAAACAGGAAATAGGTATGCGTTTCTTCCCAATAAGGTAAAAGTAATTGCCCAAGCAAACACTGACTCCACATTTCATAATAACATTACTTTCCGGTAAATTTTCTCCCCATGATAGTAAAATAAATTCATGACGGCGCATCGCTTGTGAATTAATTTCATCCAAAGAAAGTTTTTCGATAAACATAAAATCGTTTGAATGGCAGAGAGGAATTGCAAGAGGAGTTAGACAATTGCTCGCTGTGACTTCCCTAAGTGATAAGCAAAGCAGGCACTTCCTGGTCTTGAACTTCCTCACGTACCCCGAGATAACTGCAATCGTAGATCAACGTTGGTTACGTCAGGGATTGAGCGTCGCGTAATCGAGAAAGCGGTGACCAGCGAGTTGGCTTCACTTTCAAGATCCGGTGATCCACCGCGTCAGAGGAAATGCCAACGGTTTGTTTTTGAAAACAAAAATTAAGACTAAAGAGCAAGTAATTTGATGGTTTTCGGGAAAGGAACCACAAACCCCGGAAACTGCAAGTGACAGGCTTGCATCAGGAGCTCATGATTGGCGGTGGGAAAATGGGGATCCCATTTGGAAAGCCGCAATGCAACGGCGCGCGTTCGAATCGAACCCACACACGAACAGCCCGCCTCTCCGCAATCCTCTCAACGAAATTTCACTTTCACTTGCCGGCGAATCTTACTGAAAGTATTTGACAAGATCAGGAAAGTTGCGCTCGTCCACATGCTTCTGCGCGATCGTGACCCCGTAATGTGTTTCACGATTCAACGTGGAGGTGGTTGAGGTGGCGTACAGGTCATCTGATTTCCGCTGAATGGTTGCCTCACTGCTAAGCCATTTTTTCATGGGAAATAATCCCATAAGTGAAAAAATCAAGACATCCCGAAGATCGATATGATGATCGATTGGCTGCGGTCCATTGATGCTACTGTTATCAAAGATTAAGCGAGTTTTTTCTCACTTTTGGCTGTTGTCTTTCGAAAATGAAAGTGAAAAATAACACATTAACTGATCGAAAGTCACACTATCTCGTTCGTTACGTAAGTTTTAAAAGGACTTCAACGCCATCAAAAGACTGTATTAGGTTTTTCCCAGAAAGTCAATGCATTTCGCAACAATTTCTTTTGGAAGTTAAGTGTCCCATATTATATGCGACAGTTTGCGGAATATTCGCAATAAATATTTTGCATATTGTAAGCGCCTGTGTGCCAACAAGTGTGAGAAATTTTGACCGACATGACCTTCATGGCTTCATTTTAATGAATTTCCATTTGGTATTTTCATTTTGAAGAAGTGCCTTTTTAAATATTTACAAAACCTCGACTCGGCCTTGTGCTCTGTTATATAAATTGGGAAATTCAGTTTTTTTTTTCCTTGGTACCATTTGTATTGAAATATTTATCCAAGGCAATAATCTATAGGCTCGCAAGGTTTGTTTTTCAATCTGAGACTAGAGACGCTTAATTTTAGAACAAGCAATAAAAAATATTTAAAAGCTGTTTATACATAAGTAAAATTGAAATGTAACAGTGTAAAATTTATTTGATGACTGTTAACAGTGTTAACTATTTTAAAATTATAATTATATCGGTACGTACTACTACAAAATAGCTATATTGATAAAATTACAAAACCTCAGTTATTATTGTAATTATTTTATAATACTAGTTAAAATAATTAATGGACTAAACTTTCTTAATTTCTTTGGACTTGATTTTCCGTCCTTTCACGACAGTAGGAACCCATCGCTTGTTATTAACAAATTCTGTATTGTGTGAATAGTGGTTATTAATATTCAGCACGCCATTGACCTTCATGTTTGGTCTAGCCTGTGCTATAATCAAAATAGCTGCGCGGGCATTTCTCACTTTCACTACTCCGATAATTGCGCAATACGAGAGTCTCGCGGAATCCATCGCCTTTGTTGGCAGCCTCGCGTAATGATAGTTTCCACGCCACGAAAATGCGCCAAAGTCGTTTTCAATCATTTTTCTGCACGCGATGAGCTCGGATAAAAGTTTTCTCATTCTTCCGTTGAATGCCGGAAACTGACCTCGTTAGGACCTTCGCGAAAATCCCATTTCAATGGCAACAAAATTTAAATAGAATTGTTTTCGGTTCCATTGAAAAATATCGAAATTCATAATTTTTGGTCAACATGAAAAATTACTTTCACGTTCTTCAAGAATATGGAATTATTTTTTTCATTTCTTCATCATTCGTGATTCGTGAAGATTTAATATTCCTCGAAGATTTCCTTAAAACAAATTAAGGAAAGATGAAAAACTTTATTTTGTATAAGTTCTAATATTGAATCAATTTTAGTTTTAGAACGTGGATTCATTGTAGTATTGTTAACATCTAAAACATTAAGCTCCATTTTGCGAAATTTATCATAGCTATCATAAACTTAAAAATGCACAATAAAATTTGCGCAAAATATTTTTTTAATTTTATATTATCGCATTATTTCAAAATATATTACAAAAAACATATTTTATATTCACAAATTTAGCTTTAGAGATACAAATGCAAATTCATTTGCTTTTGATATTTTAAATAAAATAGTTTTGCTCTTTCAACATTATACAACAAATATTGTTAAATTTTGGTTTCAATATGGAGGGCAATAAACTTTCTTATTTTAAAACGGTTTTGTTCTTCAAGTTAAAATTAATCTCCGGTCCAATTATAAACTTAAATACGTTTATTCTTCATATTGTTTAACTTAACTTTCGCCAGAAAGTCAACAGAAACAAACTGCAAAGGTAAATTGTTATAAATACTTTTACTTTGTGGCATGAATCGAAACCACTCGATGTAAAATTGTAAGCCCACAATTTCGGCAACATCATACGTGCATAGGTGCTGCTCTTAATCGGGTTTCATTCTTGCCAAATTGCGTAAGACTCCGTTATTTTTACTGCATCCAAAACCAGATACTTGGCAGTGTGTGCGAAAACGCATTCTGCCAATGATATGTCTGCAAATTGCAGAGAGCAATACGCTTTTCCTCAGACAAATCGGAGTTGATTTTTTCTTATTGTTTTTTTAAAGTTACATACATACTGCGTAATTTAAAAAACTTCGAGCAAGTTAAGTTGGACCTTTTGCAAGAAAAAAGCAACCGTTTCCTTGACTCTGTTTTGCAAGGCCCTTAAGTCCAATTCGTGTGCGATGATGCACTCAAGGACGACGAGGTACAAGCCCAAAGTAAATATTTACATACAATTTATAGCCCTGAATTAGATTTAGTGGACAGAGACAATTATGAAAATGAGTCTGTATAATTAAATCAAAATAATTAAAAAATTCAGACCATGTTCAAAATTATAAAGTTGATAAAAAAAAAACTTCAGAGTATGTAATTATAAATCTTAACAAAAAGGTTCAAGAATTACGATGAACTTCAGGGAAGAGTTTAAACTCCATTTAATGGTACTCGAGAAAAACTGTTGCAAGTTGGTTTTTTTTTTTTTTCAACAAAAAACATTAGGTAAAAGTTAAATTTGGCGCTCAATTTATCACCGACACCCGGCGTTGGTCAGTAAAATTTGTCTTGCGTGATGTGTTTGTTGCGAGAATGTCCCGAATTTAAGCAGCACAGACCTCAAATTACGCACAAAAATGTCGACTTTAATATCTGAGTTAATTTACGGGTACTAGTAAAAAATTGTAGGGCGACTATAATCACAGTGCACGTAAGCAGCGGCCGTTAAACGGCTGCTAGTTAGCAGTGGAGCACTTTCACTGAGGAAAAGGTTATTAGACAAGTGAGAAACGCTTACCTGCTCGAGTAATGGTCACTGCACCGAGGACGAGCAGAAATCCTAAAAATGTAGTAATCCACATAGTATGCTAGTCTCTGCCACCAGGAGTCACCTGTGGCGGTCATATAACCATAATTGCACTGCTAGAGAAACAGATACTCTGGCGGCCGCCACTAGAACCACTTGCACTGTGCTGCACCAGGTCAAGGATGCCGGAATAAATGCTCACAAGGATGAGGAACTCGCAAAAGAACTAAGTAAAGTGGGCATCAACAATATATTCACTTGGTATCGCTCAAAAATCGTTAATTACCAGACCGACCACCAGCGGGCGCTGCTCAGAGGAAGCAAGGCATGCGAGGTCGTCGCGGTCGAATCCAAAACTGTGCGCACTCGGCATGGCACCTGTACAGGTGGCTGCAGAGAGAAGAGCGTCCCACCGAGGGTGGTGGTGGTGGAACGGATCGGGCACCCAATGCACTGGAGGCTGTATGTACCAAGTGCGCTCATGAAAGCAGGGTCTTCGCGAGCATTTCGCGGCCGTTGCACAAGCCTTTTGATGGACACGAACAGCGGCTGATCGCGGCTACGCGGAAAACGGCGGTTGATGGACGTCAACGGCCTTTACATCATTTTCGCCTCAAGCACTGATGGTTTTGTAACTCGGTTTCGGACATAATCAATAGATACTATTTCAGGGCAATTGCAGCGTTCTGAATAACATTTGAACCGCTCCGTGTAATGTGATCCCATGCAAAGTGCAGCGACGAGCAACAATATTGCCGAAAGAGTTCTTCAACATTTGTTTTTTGCTCCATTTGCGCAAATTGCTGGGCTTCATCGTTGAATGAGTTTGTAATTTTCAGTATGTGATTTTTTCTTCAAGTAATTTAATGATAAATTGGAAAGACACAGATTTTCAACGGATGTGGTATTGTAATATTTTGATTTCGTCAATTATACACCGTATAATCAAGATCATGTATGTTGTAATTAAGAAAAGAAAGGCTTTATTAATGAAAATTTTTGCTTTTTAATTAGATGTGTTTTTCGTTTTTGTTTTTATATTTTTGTATGAACCTAATGCAGCTTCCCTAATTACTACATGTTTGTACCTTTTCGTTTTAGTCCTTGCGCCGCAACGTATGAAAGTAATTCTCACAAAAAAATCATGGAATTTAATTTGTTTACTTTTATTGTAACAATAATAAACGGAACAATGAGACCCGTGACTACTGACTGCCATTGTCATCAAAGGCCAAGGCGATTTTGTTAACTGCGCAGGATTCGCAGCTTGAGCTGATTCGATGCTTGAAATAAGAAGTGAATAATTTTGCTCTCATTTTCGTATTTGCAATGCTGCACAAGTTCATGGTTTATGGCGAAATTAAGTGCACTCTGTTGTTTTTTAGACAGAACTCAACTGAGGTTGAACCAAGTGCACGTTGGATGGAAAATCAGAATAACAAAAACTTTTTTTAAAAAAAATTGAACCGACTTCAAAAAAACTTACACTTAAAAAGTTTAAAATAATTTTTCATTTTTATATAAAACCCAACTTTTTGAAGTCGGCGCCAATTTTATAAAAACTTTTTTTTTTATCTATCCATTACAATAAACCTACAATTTATACATATCTGCATATTTTTGCAAAACGGTAAAGGTAGAATTTTGAGCTTAGTCAATTAGGTCCCTACCACAACTTTGAGCTACTGTAGTTATAAGTGTTATCTTTTGATTTACCAGAGATTAGCTTTCACTTTGAATTGTCAATATTAGGTTCTGTATAAATATTGTGGACTACTTACAGGTGCTGACTTCAAAAATTTCGGTTTTATATAAAAATTAAAAATTATTTTATATACTTTTTAAGTGTAAGTTTTTTAATTTTTTTGAAGTCGGTTCAATTTTTTTGAAAAAAAGTTTTTTTTTTCTCTTTTCAACGTACAAACGTGTACAGTGAGCGAAGCATAACTGCGATCAAATTGGAGTTCTGCGGAATGATATAAAAAGAAATGTAAAAATCAATTAAGCTCTTTATAACCTTTAAAGTACAATGGAGCCGCAGAAGTGATCTAAATTTCCAATTTAAGGCAGCATGCAACGTCACCTTCGTCTCGTCTTTTCCTATTATGCGTATCACAGTTCTTGAATCTTCATTAAATAAATAAAAAATACCCGTTGTTAGCGATTTTTGTAGTTTTCTGCAGAATCGGTGGGCGAGGTAGGACTTTTGGAATAAGGAACCTGAATCGAACAAAAAAGAAATATGCAAATCGGTTAAGCTGTTTGGAAGTTAGGTATGCAACAACAAACAAACAAAAAAAAAGCGTTGAACTTATTAGTAACACGGTACCACCGCGAAACTTTCTTAAATCAAATAAAAAAAGAATTATGAAAATCGGGTAAACCGTTTGGAAGTTATGCTGGAACAAACATTTAAAAAAAAAATCGCGGTCGAACTTATAACCTCCTCCTTTTTGAAGTCGGTTAAAAATGATAATTGGTTCAAAAGCCATTGTCTTAATTTGAATTCCTTTATTATTTTTTATTGATCGAAATTTCGAAATAATTTAAGACTTTTAAACTAATTTCTTGCATTTCTTTGCATATCTTCTCAATCATGTGCGCATTTGCAAGCAAGAACCAAACGGCCTTGACCGCTGCTCAATAATTCTGTTGACCAATCATGTCAAGATCACAAATAGGTATACTCTAGAAACTGGCTAGATTGACTGCGATCTTGGGAACTACTACAGAAGATCATCCAACTGCTACACTCGGTTGCGTCATCATAGATTCGAGAGAATGAAATTGCTGCTTGCATAATTAAGGAGAAACATGTCCACTTTGAAATGTGCACTTTCAATATTTATTAATTAGAAACTCATCAATGATCAACAAAAAATTATGCACTTGAGAGTTCTCAAAATATCTATCAATAAAAAGCAGAAACTTTCACACCCTTGGGGTTATCGAAATTAAAAGAAAACTGAAACTGTTTGGAGTTTACATAATTATGCTGCGCTTACTTTTAATTGACAAACATTGTGAAGGAACCCACGTTAGAGTGGCGTAGTCAAATGCCTCAACTTTTCCGAAAATGGGCTTCTGTGGTGGATCGAAATCACCAATTTATTTTGCTGTGGTTTCGAAGGTACAACCGAGGCTTCAATGTAACCGTCATCGTCATGTCTAGTTGGGTTTACTTACGTGTGTAAGACCATATGGATTTGAAGCACTCTTACAGTTGATAGTTTGATACTATTTAAGGTGGTTGACTTACGAATTCAGATCATATCTCATTTGCAATTTACCAAAGCCAGATCAGATGCAGACGACAAGAAGTGATCGATTAATTTTCTTGAAAAATACTCAGAAAATTAATTGATATTCAAATTTTGAAAATTTATTAAGCATTGTGTTGAAGCTGTTGAACTTTAAAGTTTAAGTGCTCTAAGTGCTCCCGCCGCGATTTATATTCAGGTCGCCGAGCCAGGCACTAGGCAGTCTGGAATTATGGGGGTCCATTTACGTAAAATCGTACAATTTTAATAAAATTTTCCCCTCGGCATTTTTAATTTTTTTAAATTTTTTTAAAGGGTTTCTATTTAATAGAAATAGGCTGTATAAATTTCATCATTGTGACTCGACTAGCTAAGAGGTTATGGAGCATCAAAATTTGACGAAAATATAATCTGATGAACTGGAGTAAATCAATGCCTTAAATGAACCAGGAAAAATTAAATCTCAGAACATTTCAGCAAAAGTTAATATTTGGTGGATGCGTTCCCTAACATGTTGATAACTCAAAATAATTTTTTTTTTTTTAAATTTTAATTGTGTTCGGTTAGGAAATGGCTGAGAAACTAACTCTTATAAACTACGGAAATAAAATTTCGTTCGTTTACCAACTATAATTTGAATCTGCTTTATCGATCTATTACAAACATTGTGATTGGTTTATATCCAGATACAAAGAACATAAGGTATGCCAAAGATTTTTTTGACAGCTGCCGTGATGTCACTAAGTGCACGTATTTTCAAATGCGTAAGTTTTAACCGCACTTTTCAATTGTTACTGTTAAAGCATTTCCCTCGGCAATTAATCTGAGAAATTATTTAAAATGATATGTTTCAATTAATAACAAATGAAACTTTATATTATAATCCATATAAAAATATAATCAACATCAAATTAAAAGTGTAATATAGACGAAACAATAAAACAGTAAATTTGTCACAGTTTTTATTTTTTTCTTAATTTTTGTTTACTGACAACATTAGACTAATTTCTATTTAAATATTTTATCTTAAAATACATTCTACATCTAAAAAATAACTTCTTCACTTCTTCTTCGACATTTACAACGTTTGCTTTAATTAACAGTATTTCAGGGTCTTTCGGAAAAGCAAAATATTTTAATGATTCTTCACCACATTTTCTTTTCATGACATTTTTACAGTTTTGAAATACAAAATGGAATCAATTAATATTAAAAATTATTAAAAATCTTTAAAAGCTTTTAAAACTTGCACAAGAATTTCTAAACAAAAAGCTGTCAAACCATCGAATGCTCATTGGGTGAACCCGATGACGCGCAAAATGGCGCAGGTGCGAAATCATTCGTTGTCTCATGGGTTTATATTTATACTTTATATTATGAACTAGAAAAGTCTAAAGTGCAGTTTCACAGTTTGTCTAATGTGGAATGTATTTGTCTTCGTACTTACCACAAACAGTAACCATTTTTTGTACTTTCTGACGGAAAAAGCATACCACTAGGTGACACTAGCAGTCAGTGATAAGAAATGTCAAATCGAGATTGCATCGTTTCTAACTTGTGTCGAATTTTATTCAATGCCCAATGGCATTAAATCAGTTCAACCAGAATCGCGTTTTATTCGTGACGACGATAAACGATATATTAGTGTGAATGAAAAAAATGTAGAAAAATTACAAATCTGCGGCGAAACCGTGGAAATATTAATTTGCCATTAGGCAAAAAAACTAGCCGGTGTCTACACGGTTTCACCCGGGGCGGTGAAAATCCCGTAGGTCGGGGCTCAATAATAGTTGGTTAATTTTTTCAATGAAGGGTAGTTTTGCGGGAGGGGGGGGGGGGGTGAATTAGGATAAAGGTTGGTAGCTCTCATTGAGCTTTTTTTCTAATCAAAAAATAGAAATACCAATTTTATTGAATTTTTTACTCAAAAAATTGCGGATTTTCATTGAAACTTTCATCCCCTATTTTACCCTGTTAATCATGGTGATTTTTATTTTTACAAAACATATTTTAACATATTTTATTTATAACACGCGCAAAGTGAAAACAGCAAATATACCCAGTAGGAAATCGGATCATACCAAGATTAATCCGGGAGCACTCCTAAGGGAGCTTAGGATGCCTCGCTTTTGCCTCCATTTGACATGATTTTAACATTGGCATGTCCGCAGAAGGGAGACCTCCTTTTCACCTCCCAAAAGAGCATATAAGGAGATCTTCTTTTCGCCTCCCAAAAAAGTTTCAAAAAAAACAATTAAAATATAGATATTTAATGAAAAATTTATTTCATTCATTCATCCATTTTTTTAAATTATGCGTTTTTCTATAAAAACGTGCTTTCGCGATGAGGAATGAATTTTTCATACTCCGCGTATCCGAAATCTGGCCTTTTAACGGCTTCTAGAAATAGTAAAAATAATTATATTTTTATTAAAAATTTAAGAAAAAATACGTACCAAAAATTGGTTTCTTACCTTTTTCAATTCGGCAAAATTAATTTTCACTGCACAAATATTAACCCTTTGCACTCGCAACTACTGCTTGCAACTGATTGAACCGAAACTATAGAGCAAATATGAAAATGAAACCGCTAGATATTTTTTTCTGATTACTGCACGTTTCGGAGTAAACTCCCTTATGCCTCCCCTTGGAGCAATATGCGAGGTATCTATGTAAAAATTCTATGCTCCCTTATTCCTCCATGAAGGAGGTCTCCTCAAATTTCCTACTGGGTAGAAACAAAAAGCTGAGAACATAATAAGAAAAATGTAAACAAATTTTACCATGCGCATCATCATAATGGCATACCATAATTGTTTATCTGGGATAATAGTCAGTTGCGCATGAAATAATTTTGAAATAATTTATTTACACAAAACATATAGGTATAATTCTAACTATCGAAAGTCAGAACCGAACATCTAATGTGCTTTAAAATTTCCCTAATAATTGCCCATTTCTCAGATAATTGCCCAGATAGGAAATTTAATAATTTGAAGAAATTTTGTACTGGAGCTATATATTAACAGGATTGCAGGCTGATGAAAAGTAGCGTTGAGATCAATTTCTCAATATATACCTAAAATAAAATGTAGAAAATTTCATGAAAATCGATTCAGCCGTTTTGCAGTGATGCTCGGACAAACTAATTACCCATTACAGTTTTATTTATATAGATTTTTAAATGTCGAAAAGGGTAATTTGTCACATTCGACATAACTTTAAAAAATTGTCATAACAACACAAAATCACTCTGTTTTGAAATTAAATCCGCCTTGACTGTTGAAAATGTATAGAAATTTAACTGACGATTAAAAAAGGAGAAATAACGTGAAAAACCTTAGAATCCTTTGACGCTTAAAAAAAAGTGTAAAAGAAAGGTAAGATCAGTCAAAGATTAGAAAAAAATGTCAGTCTATGGGAAATTAAACTGAGACGAAACCAACTAAAATATAGGGTGATAACCGTGTTTTAGAACTTGTTTTTGGGTTATTGCCGAGGTAAGAATACTATACTAAAAAACACATATTGGGTGATTACCATATTTAAAACTACACGTAAAAAATAAATACTGGGTAGTACCGTATTTATCAAACAAACTACACATTGAGATCTACCTTTAGGAAATCACACTAAAAAAAGAGTGGACTCAACATTGCATATCATATTATAGAATACAGTTAAAAATAAAAGACAATTTGGACAATTTTCGAGTTATTTTATTTTTCAACAAACCATAAAAAGTATTACCTTTGGGCTACAATTACTAAGGTAAATTAAATCACAAATATACACACAAATTCAATTAAAAACCTTCTTCTTCGTAGTTAGGGAATACAATGTTATTTGTTCTTATTTTCTAGTTATTGTGTTTAAATAATACTTGATTGTATTTTCTGATATTTAAATAAAGAAATTGAAATACCTATTATAATTTAGTTTTTTAACCAGCAGGTTTCGGCAAATTTATTTTGATAAGTACCTACCACAAAAAAAGTATAAGAATATTTATTAATAAAATGGAAAGACGGCAAATATTACGAAAGTGTATTCAATGAACGAATTTACCGTGTACAACGCCATTAACAAGTGGTCGGCCATCGATTTTGTTCCACGCGTTGAAAACACATTTCCCCGTAAACTCCGTAAAAAGCGTAGTCATAATACTTGAGTGCTTGTAACTACCCGAGAAATGGTACAGCCCCTTTCTTATAGGGCAGTCGTACTTCTGATCGATAGTAGCGTTAACAATGCCTATAACAATACGTGAGAATAAATCGATATTTTTTACCATATCACAAAAAGCCAGTGTTTGGTCCAAAAGTGTGATGGTTCGGTTTTTTCGAGTGGTTATTAATTTCCAATGAACGCCAGGACTGACTAACTGAAACACATTCGCGTATATGTCCAAAGTAAAATTCTTGTAAAATGTTACATTCACTTGCATTACATCTGGTGCAGTAAGTTGATATGTTATATTAGAGAAAAAAATGTATACTGGAGCCTAAAAAGAAAAAGCACATTTTGTAACAAAAGCAAAACAAAACTAATAGTCATGTTCAAAAATTTACTTTCTTTTTGTTCGCTTCTAATGAGGAGCCCAACAGAACGGATAAAAGTGCTAACCGGAAGAACAAAGCCATTGTTTAACTCTGAAGTGTAATAAACAACTAAATGTTTAACGAAATCGGTTAACATTTTATATAGAATTCACGTAATGTATTTTTAAATATGTTTTGATGAAAGTGTTTACATTTGGAAAATGTTATACTAAATTGCCGGAGATTAAATCTTTTCATATCTTGCATGAATCTTTTTTTGATATTCAAAGTTCAATTTTTTTAAATTTTCAAATATATATTTTGAAGGCTATAAAAATTGTCCTTGTGAATGTCATTGTATCATTATTGGAATATTCCCTAGATGAAGGGTATAGTCCAGGATCCACGGTGTATTTTTGCAATTGATCACTATCAACCTAATTTTCCGTGAGTAGCTTTATTTTGATGAGACGCCCAAATTTTTCTCTTAAAAAATTTTCGATTATGGTAGCGAACAGGGGGAGCAGGGAAAAATTATGTCGATTTGAATATTTGATGATTCTCAAAAATTGATTACTAACTGGGTTTTTTTTTGATAAATCTCAAGATAATTATTTGAATTGTTCGAAAAAATATTTATCCTACAAATTGTATGGTTTGATCAAAGAGTCCCCGCCTTCCAACATGTATCGATAACAAGAGCATCAAAAATGATTACTAACCCGCTGATTTTTTTTCTGTTGCTTAATTTATGTTTATATATAATTTAACAGTCACGTTGTCCTACAAAGTGCGTGGTACAATTGGTGGACCGCGACCACAAGACGATTTTTCTCATTACTAACTGTAGGACAAAAAATGACATAATAGGTTAGTGTGTTTTTTGACCAAATGAAACAGTGTCCTACAAGAAAACAGGTATTTATCCTTAGTCCGACAAGAATTGTCATTTTTTCGTTTTCCTATTCGTAGAAAACATCTTTTTCTAAATTTAATACTTTATTTTCCAATAAACTTGGTACACACTAACGTGGGATAATACCTAATGCGCAGTAAGCAATGCTCTGCGCATGCGTGATGTGACTCCGCAGCCGCTGCAGATTTAAAATGCAGAAAATGAACTTCTGAGTTTCAAATATGTATTCAATTGGAGGACCGAGAACAGAAAAAAAATCAGCGGGTTAGTAATCATTTTTGATGCTCTTGTTATCGATACATGTTGGAAGGTGGGGACTCTTTGATCAAACTATACATTTTGTAGGACAAATATTTTTTCGAACAATTCAGATAATATTCTTGAGACTTAACAAAAAAAAAACCCAGTAGTAATCAATTTTTGAGAATCATCAAATCGACATAACTTTTCCCTGCTTCCCCTGTTCGCTACCATAATCGAAAGTTTTTGTAAAAGAAAAAGTTGGGCGTCTCATCAAAATGAAGCTACTCACGGAAAATTAGCTTGATAGTGATCAATTGCAAAAATAAATCGTGGATCCTGGACTAGAATTGAAATGAAATTAAATATCCCTTTCGGAAGTTTTTAGTCACAAATTTTTCCTAGAATATTAACAATTAAGTTATGTAATAACATATTTATTAACAGAGCTTATTTTATTTTACTTTATAATCAATTCAAAAGATATATTGTAATCCAGAGAGAGCTGCTACTTAAAGCTACTGCACTCGGCTATGTCTTTGAATCGACTGAACTCCTGGAGCAATGCGTCGTCCTTTTATAGTTGTTTTCTTGTGCAATTTTCGGTAAATTAGAAGGCTAAATACAGTATTTTGCATATCCTTCAACGGCTCCTTGTTTATAATTTTGTATGATATACTGTGACTCGGAAGTATAGCATACTGTGATTCATTTGTTACAGTCTCCCCCTCCGTTGCTGAAGACGTCCCGACGAAGTGACGGCAGAATGTGGCTTTTCTGATCCAGGTGGTACAGGGTTCTTTCTTGGACGTCCTCTTTTGCGGATTTGATGAATGGGAGTAACATCTTTCGGACCATGATACTCAGCCAATGATGATACATGGTAACTACCTAAAGGAGTATCGAGATCATCTGGTGCAGCAACATCATAAATGGTGTTCCCCTTTCTTTTAATTATCACGTAAGGGCCATCTCTTCGTGGGATGAACTTTGATGAAATTCCTTTTGTTGCTTGACTAAGTGCGTGGATGGTCACCCATACGAATTGTCCAACTTCATAAGACGGTGGCGTTCGTCTTCTCTTGTCAGCTCGTTCTTTGTAGTAGTCTTGTCCTTTCTCCATGTTTTCATTTGCTAATTTCAGAGTGTCCGTGAGATTTCTTAAGACGGGTAAAATTTCCGTCGAGAAGTTTTCATTATTTATTATTGCTCTTACGTCATGGGCAATACTATCCAACGTTCTCAGTTCTCGTCCGAAGGTGAGAAAAGCTGGAGTATAACCAGTACTTTGACACTTTGTTGTATTCATGGCATTGCGTATAGCTGGCAATCTTATATCCCATGTAGTATGATTTTCTTGCACGAGCATACCAAGCTGAACCTTCAGATCACGATTTTTTCTTTCAACAGGATTTGCTTCTGGATGGTATACAGGTGTTAAGGTATGCCGAATTTTCAAGCAAAATAATAACTGCTGAATAGTCGCCGAAATGAACTGAGATCCATTGTCACTAATTACTCGTCTAGGGAAACCATATCGAAGAAAAACTTCTTCTAGAAGGATACGTGCGCATATCTCTGCTGTGGCTTCTTGTAATGCAAAGAATTCCACCCATCTACTCGTAATATCCTCAATAATGAGAATCCATTGATTGTGTTGGTTCGTTTTTGGAAGAGGTCCAAACAAATCCACCGCAATTACTTCAAAACGTTGACTTCGTACTGGAGTCTGCAATAGTCCTTCCGGCTTCAAGTTGCTGATTTTGTATCTTTGACATTCAAGGCAGTTTTTGATGTATTTAGCGATGTCGTGTCGCATTTGTGGCCAAAAATAGCGGGAGGCGATTCTAGCTGTGGTTTTATCAACCCCGTAATGACCAGCAGAAGGATCGTCATGATGAGCCCTTAGAATCTCTGGTCGTTCATCTTCTGGTATTACAAGCTGTCCTGTCCTTCTTCTGAGTCTTGTTCGTCTGCAAAATGATAAAGGATTCCGTTATTTACTAAGTACCCACGAGACGTCCACCTGGAAAAATCGGAATTAGCATCTGCAGATTCTAGAGATTCAATAATCTCCCTCAGCTTGGCATCATTTAACTGAGCCTCTCGTATTTGCTTCGCTCCCTTTGTAGGCATATCGACATAGGTGCTACAAACTTCACATGTTCCGTTGTCTTCTATGTGTGGAGGCCGGGATAACGTATCTGCCACGATGTTAGTTCTTCCTGGCGTGTACGCTATTTGAATGTTGTACGGCTGAAGTTGTAGGGCCCATCTAGCAAGTCGTCCAGTTGGCGACTTAAGTGTCATTAACCATTTTAGAGGTTGGTGATCGGTTAAGAGTTTAATTTCCGAACCCTCGATGTATCCTCGGAACCTGGAAACAGCCCACACTATGGCAAGCGCCTCTCTTTCTGTAGTTGAGTAGTTTCGCTCCGGACTTGTCAGGAGACGACTGGCATATTCCACTGGGTGCTCCTCTGCACCCTCCCCCTGGATCAAAACAGCTCCAAGCGCGTAACTACTTGCGTCTGTTTTTAATATGTAAGGCAGACTTTCATCTGCCTGTTTAAGGATAGGTGCTGTTGTCAGTAAATCTTTCAACTTGTCGAATACTTCCTGATTTTTGCTATCCCATTTCCAAACAGTATTCTTCTTGGTTAGATTCGTCAATGATTGTGCAACATCAGCGTAGTTTGGTATGAATCGTCGATACCAGGAACACGTTTGTAGAAATGAAAGTAGTTCCTTTACGTTAGTTGGATTTGGTAAGTTGGTTATAGCTGAAGTTTTCTCAGGGTCGACTATGATGCATCCATTACTTAATATGTATCCTAAATATTTGACGCGGGTGCAACAAAATTTACACTTGGCTCGGTTTACTCGCAAATTAGTTTCTTCCAGTCGCTTGAAAATCTTCTCTAGGTTCATCAAATGTTCTAGAAAGGTCCGAGAACATATAATTAAATCATCTATGTAGACAAGCATAAGTATATCCCCTAGGGAGTTCTTGAAGCGATCCATCATCCGTTGGAATGTCGCAGGGGCATTCCTTAAACCAAACGGCATCCTTTTAAATTGAAACATTCCAAATGGAGTGATGAAGGCTGTTTTCGGTTTATCCTGTTCACAAACTTGTATTTGCCAATATCCAGATTGTAGATCTAATGTGGTCATAAAAGGTGTACTTTTTGCTGCATGCAGGAGGTCATCAATCCGAGGCAATGGATATCTGTCGGGAATGGTAACCGCATTCATTTTCCTATAGTCCACACAGATACGGATTCCTCCATCTTTCTTTGGTATCAATACAACAGGTGCGGCCCAAGGAGATTCACTTTCTTCTATTATATCATCTGCAAGCATGTCATCCAGCTTATCCCTCAACAACGCTCTTTTGGCGGGCGAAAGACGGTATGGACCTGTAGCTATTGGTTCCTGCTTTCCTGTGTTGATGGT
Source organism: Leptogaster cylindrica (assembly GCA_963082835.1). Classification (NCBI taxonomy): domain Eukaryota; kingdom Metazoa; phylum Arthropoda; class Insecta; order Diptera; family Asilidae; genus Leptogaster; species Leptogaster cylindrica. The sequence continues at coordinate 18,206,159 of OY720105.1, read as the reverse complement.
ATGCTTCGCTAAGGGAGTTGGTGGACCACAACTAGCAAAGATTTGTTGACTTTTAAATATCAACTGTTGGAGTTTATTCCTTTCTGAGGGTGACAGATTGGATCCTTCATCTTCTCGTAGTTCCACATCTACTGAGAAAAACTCAAGCTTGCGGGATGATGCATGCTTCTTATTGGAATCGGATCGTTCATACCGTCGTCGTACATGCTCTGGAGTTATATAATTAAGTGGTAATGATCCTCTAAAAATCTCGTGGATTACTTTTGGTGAGTAATCATTTTCTCCCATTATATTTGGAGAAGGTACTTCGCTGTCGTCTTCCTTGCTTGTTATATCCATCTCCATTGGTACAGGAGTGTTCGGGAGCGGGGTGATTGGCTGTATGTTGAAGAATGGTGATAGATGTAGATCTGTTAACTCATCATTAGAGATCTCTTCTTCCATTTTGTTAAATTTCGGAGTATCAGGTATTGGTGATACTGCGTTGATATTCCACCATGACAAAAACGGTGAGGAGGATATCTCTGGGCTTCGTTTTCCAGCAGTGGGTGCCTTCAGAGATTGCGGCTTGGCAGCGCCACAGTACTCAAATGTAATGACAAAGGTCATGAATTCAAGATACTCAAATTAAAACGTGCACAAATAAGTACAATTAAAAGAAAGTAAAACCGCACGCGAGTATCCATGTCAAAACAAAGAAAAAGTGCAAAACATGCACCACTCAATAAGTCATTCACACATTCCCCAATTTGCCGAAATTGCAAGTTTGCAATTCGTTGCTCGGGCATTAACTTGTGAAATGACACCCGGCAAATTCCATAAACCAGAGGCAACATAGAAATTGCACTTTGGGCATTAAATCGCCATCTAGGCAATTTTTGAATATAATGTGTGAGTAATAATAGTATTAATTATTAGCATAATTTCAATTTATATAAATAGCCTAAGAAAATGCAATAAATCGATCATTCGCTAAACTCTGTTTTTCATTGTTGGACGTCTGCCCTAGGGCTTGTCAAGCGAATCGATCTTTGAGTAATGGTTTCGAGCTACTCAAGCCACTAAAACTCTAAGCGTTCAAATCTAAACCACTGGGTTCTGAGTAATGCTTTCGAGCCACTCAAGCCCTCTCAAGAAGTAACCATCAAGATTCACAAAACTGGGTACAGCCGAGCTGCTCAGATTTCCACAACGATTCTTCGTCATCCCCGACTACTACACAAATTTGTTTTGAGGTTGGTCCACAAAATGCCATGTCCTTTGCGCAAGGTCCATTATTACACCTGACTTTTGCAAAAAATCTATTCCCAGCAATGTGCGATTGTCGGTAGCATTAGGCAAAACGAGAAATCGAATTGTTTTTAGCCTATTACCTACCATGACATCAACTTTTGTAGAGAGCATAGTTTGCTCCTTCTGCAGTCCATCTGCCAAAGTTACACCAGCGGTGATGCTTGAGAATGAACACCCCTTTTGTTTAAGGTGTTCATATAACGAGGTACTGGCTATACTAGTACGCGCTGCCGTATCCAGGTGAGCTACGCCTTTTTCTCCAAAGATAGTGATTGGAATGGTGGGTATGTCCACCCCCAGATGTACGTTTGTGTGGTAAAAGCTGACACCAGAGTTACCAGGTTTCGTGTTGGGACTGCACTTCGGGCAATTGAGACAAAGAATATCTACAATAAGAAGGGTCACAAATGTCCGTACACGTTTCGAGTTGCGATTGTGTACAGCAAGCGTCATAGAAATAGATGGCAAGTGAAATACATTTTATGAAAAGGGAAAGGAAATGTAGGCTTCACGTTTCAACCAATGAGTGCTCGTAAACAACACAGAACTTTAAGTTCTGCTCGCGAAACTTTAAAGTTCCGCTCGCGATGCTTTAAGTTCCGCTCGCGATGCTTTAAGTTCCGCCCGCGCAGATTAAAGTTTCGCTCGCCTTTAAAATTACATACATTACAAAAACAAAATGAAAGTTCATGAGCTGCATTTGCATAGGATAAAGCGGTGGTTGTATATAATAAAGCGCTATCGAAGACAGCACCCCACATTTTAGTAAGTAAGAGATAGTTCGAACTAGGGATGGCGGTTGTTGCTAAAATAACCGGTTTTCGGTTATTTCGGTGTTTTTCACCTGCGGTTTAACCGGACGGTTTAAACCGTTCTAAATCACCGGTTTTTCAAATAACCGGTTTTCGGTGTTTTTTAAAAACATTTATTTTTTAAACACCAAAAGCTCGCTACTGCTGCATAGTGCATAGCAAATATGGAGCTGGTACTGAGCAGCTGTAGCCTGAAGGTAAACTAAAAACTCAAATCAAACACAAACTGTAAAAAAATATCTATTTCCTTCAGATGCAAAAGCAACTATAAATGCAACTATCAAAATGTTCATTCAAAAGCGAAAACAGCTAAACATTTCCAGGGATTTCGCTAGTAAAATAATACAGCTCTTACAATAAAACCAAGGTTTTTTAATCATTGATAATTTTAAGCCAAGCGTGGAACGCCTAAGTTACAAAAAAAGTATAAAAGTATGTATGTATATTCAATATTGATTATTATTGTTTATTTTTTTAATAACAAACTGGGGTTAAAGTTTTAAAGCTTAAAAGCTTTACTTTGATGAGTTTAAATTTACTGATTTGTTTCCTCGCGTGTAGGTCCGCAGGCCGTTGGCGGCAGCGTTTTCCAATTCAAATCCTTTTCAATCAATAATTCAATTACAATTTAGGTTTTTTTCTTTCTAAAAAGCAAAATGTCACCGAAAGGTGTAAAAATTACCATGTTTTCTTTCTGTTTACAAAACTTAATTTGCCGGTTTTTTTATCCGGTTATTGCATTTAAAAAAAATCACCGGTGAAAACCGAACCAAAAACATCACCGAAAAAACACCGGTTGACCGAACCAAAACACCGGTTTTCGGTTTAAACCGGTAGGTTTTTCCCATCCCTAGTTCGAACTCTTTCTTTCTAAATAACATTTGACAGTATAATAGAATATACCTGCTTCCGCTTATGACGGGTTTTTATTTTTTCTTTTTGGACAAAAATGTACCCACACAAATATGCAGTCTAGTGACCCTTCTTATTGTAGATATTCTTTGATTGAGATGCCAACAGAGATGCCGATTCCTCCGTAAATGAGAATGTAAATTGGCGTCTCTGCCTTTTGCATAACTGAGCCCTCCTTGTATTTGTATATCATATACAGTGCTATCAACGGTCCAATGGCATTACTAAAAGTAAATTTGTTCTTAGATTTGTCTTCAATACAAAACAAAATAATCAACAAACCTCACATCATTTCCTCCATGTGCGAAACTGCCAAAAGTGGCTGTAAGTATTTGTAGGAATGAAAACAACAAAGAGACATCCTCCCTCTGCTCAATTTCTTTCACGTCAACCTTCATCTGGGGATCAGTATCTCTACTTTCGATAAGTGGAACTTTACTTGAGTGTGCTGATGTTGCCAAAATTAAATTCTTAGCACTCTCTGAACATTTCAGATCATCATTTGGAAGTGCATTCTGCTCATTGTTCTGGTTAACCAACGCACTTCTCACTTCGGGCTCTACAAGCGCTGCTTCAGTAATGGAACATTTTTTTATTGCTTTGTTTTCTCTGCTAAAGTAATAAAGCATTTACTTCAAAAGTCATTTCCAGTTAAATTGTATGCATTACCTGAGGCAGAAGAGTTCATTTGAAAGCTGACTGTTTCGTCGTTCAGTAAAAACATTCTGTAGACCTTTTCCATTTGCAATTATTCCATGTTGTTGATCATCAATGTAATTAAGACTGGTCACCGTTAGATCTGTGTTGTCTAAGCTACTTTTTTCAAGGAGACTTTCTACTTTTTTAATTATTTCTGGATCGATTTTGTATTTTGCATTGGATGGAAAATTTTTGTGCATTTTTGAATCACTTATAATTTTTTTACCAGAATTATCATTTAATGAAGTTAATTCAGTGATTTCAGTTATTGCTGGCAATTGTTTTCCATCACTGACAAATGACATGAAACTCAGAAATGCTGAAATTTGGAAAGATAATTCGTAAATTACAAACTGGCAATGAGCATTGAGTAGAATATGCGTTAGTGAAGGAAAGCGGTCCCAGACCTGAATTTCCTCATCCTGTTCGGTTGTTGCAGAAAAATGATGCTTGAAACATAAGCGACTGGGTGTTCTGAAAGTTTTTCCTTTGGAACAAATGTGTCTGGATTGGGAGGCAATCTCGGATCAGCTGATCGAGAAAAAGTGTCACCATTTCGTTGTTCGTGATGTCCCATCTACGTATGAAGTACTTTATTTGTCTATGGTATTACCATATAACGAGTCGCTGAAGCAGTTTTATACATAAATGTTGATTTTGTTTAGGCACCAAAAATTTATATTTTGTTTAAGATGCACTTAAACATCGAAAGAGTAACACCACTCTAGTATTCTCATTTTTGCTCATATTTTTTCAGTTATTGAAACTTTAAACGCGTTTTTCTCGAAATCACTTTTTTTCACCTCGCCGAACCAATAACTTACAGTTTTTAATCGATTGACTTGAAATTTGGTACACACTTGCACAACACTAATACCCAGGGAACATCTGACGGATTTTTTAAATAATTATTTAATAATTTTTTCCTAATTTTTTGGTTGTTTATCCTAAAATGCTCATAAAATTGACAAAACTAAATATTTTTTAACACCCGTACGATCGATGTTTCCTAGATAATAACATACTAAATCGAAATTAATTTGTTTCGTTAATCGAGATTCATCTGTCGCGTCGAGGAGAAATGGGTCCAGCCATGTAACCCTCTCGAAAAAAAGTGCAGTCACTCCACTGCGCCTGCAGCCATAATTTTTAATTATATCCTCAAAAAATTTGCATGAACATTCTTGACTGGTGGACCAAAAATGACTTTTTGTTTGAATACGTTATCTCTCAGAGATTGTTTTTTATAAGCCCCCGCAAATCATTACGATTATCGTCCGCTAGAGTGCTGTTACCCCTTACTTTAGAAATTATTTAAAATTTGTAAATGTCGAAAAAAGGTAATTTGTCACATTCGATATAACCTTAAAAAATTGTCATAAAAACACAAAATCACTCTGTTTTGAAATTAAATCCGCCTTGACTGTTGAAAATGTATAGAAATTTAACTGACGATTAAAAAAGGAGAAATAACGTGAAAAACGTTAGAATCCTTTGACATTTAAAAAAATCCCTTTCGGCAGGCCGACAGGCTGAGGTAGATGTCGAAGTGTTCCGATTTCGTTTATTGGGGTAATTTATATCAAAATTTCCACCCCCACCCCCACTCGTACCCCACCAATCCCTAATTTGGTGGTGTCACCGTTAACCTCATGAAGAGTACTCTAATTCATGCAAATAAAGTTTCCCTCTAAACTTCATAGGGGCCGAGATATCATTTTTTAAAAATTTCAACCCCCTCCCCCGGCCACCCCCTTGGGCCGATTTTGCTCATTAACGAACTTAACCGAGCTATTAACCCCAGAAATAACATATTAAAATTTGGTTCCAATATCTTCAAAAATACGGCCGGTAGCGTGTTAATATATATATATATATATATATTATATATATATACAGGGTGTTTCGCTAGCAAGTGTAAAGTTTTCCAACATACATATACCTTGAAGTGTTCTGATCAACTATTACCATGAGACAAAAATCTTAATAACACTTTCGAGCTGAAGGCCTACGCAGCCATGCTCTTTTCTTAATTATAATTTTGTAAATTATAAATTAAGAGCTAGAAATAAATAAATAAATAAATAATAACACTTGATATACTAAAGATATTAGAATGATTCCTGATGAAGGGTTATGAATTTAGCAGTCAATGTATGTATGTATGTTCCATCGTAGCGTCTAAACTACTGAGCCGATTTTGATGAATGAGGTGTCAATCGATTCGTAATTATGGTCCGAGTGACAATAGGATGCATGTTACATCCGGATGACAATATAACGAATGTTACATCGAAAAAAGGGGGTCGCTGAAAAAAAATTTTTTGCTATCATATCGAGTGAGATGTCAAATGAAAGACAAAAAAATTCTGAGTTCAAAAATATAAATATAGTGTAATATTAAAATATACCAAGCGACAGAAAAACTATTTTACTAAGTAAATTTCTCTACACCATCGTAAGCGTAAGCGGGATTGTAATATCTATCTATTTTACATTGATTCCATTGGTTTAATACCCCCCCCCCCCCCCTCCCCCCACCCCAAGCCCCATTTAGGGTTGAAATTTCAAAAACCGTTTCTCAGTTATAACCTATGCGGTAAGTTGCAGATGTACTCCAAATTTCATGGAAATCGGAAATTATTAAGTTCTATTGAAGTCTGGCAGTTCCACATAAAATAACGATATAATTCAATTCAAATGCCGTGGTCGTGCGTATTTTTACCCGACTACAACAAAGCCAAAAGGAAGGGTTATAATTTTAGCAGTCGATGTATATATGTATGGGCAGAGTAATAAACAAGCCACTTAAAACATTACAAAAATTTAGGTAGGTACTTATTAAGTACTACTTAACCAACTAGAAAAAAAAATATATATGTATATAATTAATTATAAATATTTAACTACATAAAAAGTTTTATTTTTCTATCAAATTAGAATGTTTGCATTTCATAGTTGACAAATAAAATAATAAAAAAATACGCACGATCACGGCATTTGAATTGTATTATAACGTTATTTTATGTGGCACTGCCAGACTTCAATAGAACTTAATAAACAGGAATACTTAACATATCAAAAGGATAGTCTTACTCAATAAGACGATGATAGCAATCAGCACCGAACTTGTTTCTTACTTTTTAGTTTATTTTATTTATCCCTAGTCGGGTTAAAGATTTTGGAACTTTTTCCTATAATTATATTTTTTCGTAGTCGGGTTAAAGTTTTTTAAAGTTTTCTTATTTATTAGGAAGATATCTTTATATATTTTTTTAAAAAGTATATCCTTGTTATGCAAGAAATTTTCAAGGACGAAGTACAAAAGTGTAAATTTTTAATCGAAATTTTTAAAAATGTTAAGTTTGAACATTCATATTTGCCACATTTGCCAACTGATCGAGACATGTGAGACACTGTTGGAAAGGTAATAATGCGTACTTTTTATTGAGATGTTGACTGCGCTTCTATCGTACTTCGAAAAGAAGTTATAACGTTTTATTGAGCTCACCTACCTACACAGACGAAAAAGTTTCAGCCCTTAAAAAAGGGGTGAAGGAAGGGTTTTACGATAAAATGTGTAATCGTAATAGTTGTTCAAAACACTTCAAGGAATCGATTGGTATATGTTGGAACAGTTGCTAGCGAAACACCCTGTATTTTGTGGGCTAAGTGGAAACAGTTTCTTCCCGGAATACATTTTGCAGCAATTTTTTTCCAATTTGGTACTCCACTGACTCCACAAAAATGTGAATAACTCTCGACAGACTAAATATATTGGCATGATTCCTTTTTTTCCTATATTCCTATATATATATAAACTTTCGAACGGGGTGGTTTCGTACTCAGGGAGGCATGAAACGTACAACTATGAAAGAATTTTTCGAAAGTCATGACATGGTATACATCTCAATACGTAGATTTTTCTTCGAAATCCACCTAAAAAGTATAAAAGAAAAAGCAGATCAGTCAAAGATCAGAAAAAGATGTTCAGTTTTTGGGAAATTACCGAGAGACGAACCAACTAAAATATAGGGTGATAACCGTGTTTTAGAACTTGTTTTTGGGTTATTGCCGAGGTAAGAATACTATACTAAAAAACACATATTGGGTGATTACCATATTTAAAACTACACGTAAAAAATAAATACTGGGTAGTACCGTATTTATCAAACAAACTACACATTGAGATCTACCTTTAGGAAATCACACTAAAAAAAGAGTGGACTCAACATTGCATATCATATTATAGAATACAGTTAAAAATAAAAGACAATTTGGACAATTTTCGAGTTATTTTATTTTTCAACAAACCATAAAAAGTATTACCTTTGGGCTACAATTACTAAGGTAAATTAAATCACAAATATACACACAAATTCAATTAAAAACCTTCTTCTTCGTAGTTAGGGAATACAATGTTATTTGTTCTTATTTTCTAGTTATTGTGTTTAAATAATACTTGATTGTATTTTCTGATATTTAAATAAAGAAATTGAAATACCTATTATAATTTAGTTTTTTAACCAGCAGGTTTCGGCAAATTTATTTTGATAAGTACCTACCACAAAAAAAGTATAAGAATATTTATTAATAAAATGGAAAGACGGCAAATATTACGAAAGTGTATTCAATGAACGAATTGACCGTGTGCAACGCCATTAATAAGTGGTCGGCCATCGATTTTGTTCCACGCGTTGAAAACACATTTCCCCGTAAACTCCGTAAAAAGTGTAGTCATAATACTTGAGTGCTTGTAACTACCCGATAAACGGTACTGTCCCTTTCTTACAGGACAATCGTACTTCCGATCGATAGTTGCGTTAACAATGCGTACAAGAATACGTGAGAATAAATCGATATTTTTTATCATATCACATAAAGCCAGTGTTTGGTCCAAAAGTGTGATGGTTCGGTTTTTTCGAGTGGTTATTAATTTCCAATGAATGTCAGGACTGACTAACTGAAACACATTCGCGTATATGTCCACAGTAAAATTCTTGTAAAATGTTACATTCACTTGCATTACATCTGGTGCAGTAAGTTGATATGTTATATTAGAGACAAAAATGTATACTGGAGCCTAAAAAGAAAATGCACATTTTGTAACAAAAGCAAAACAAAACTAATTGTCATGTTCAAAAATTTACTTTCTTTTTGTTCGCTTCTAATGAGGAGCCCAACAGAACGGATAAAAGTGCTAACCGGAAGATCAAAGCCATTGTTAAACTCTGAAATGTAATAAACAACTAAATGTTTAACGAAGTCGGCTAACATTTTATATAGAATTCACGTAATGTATTTTTAAATATGTTTTGATGAAAGTGTTTACGTTTGGAAAATGTTATACTAAATTGACGAAGATTAAATCTTTTCATATCTTGCATAAATTACGAATCTTTTTTTGATATTCAAAGTTCAATTTTTTTAAATTTTCAAATATATATTTTGAGGGCTATAAAAATTGTCCTTGTGAATGTCATTGTATAATTATTGGAATATTCCCTAGATGAAGGGTATAGTCCAGGATCCACGGTCTATTTTTGCAATTGATCACTATCAAGCTAATTTTCCGTGAGTAGCTTCATTTTGATGAGACGCCCAACTTTTTCTCTTGCAAAAATTGTCGATTATGGTAGCGAACAGGGGGAGCAGGGAAAAATTATGTCGATTTGAATATTTGATGATTCTCAAAAATTGATTACTAACTGGGTTTTTTTTGTTAAATCTCAAGATAATTATTTGAATTGTTCGAAAAAATATTTATCCTACAAAATGTATGGTTTGATCAAAGAGTCCCCGCCTTCCAACATGTATCGATAACAAGAGCATCAAAAATGATTACTAACCCGCTGATTTTTTTTCTGTTGCTTAATTTATGTTTATATATAATTTAACAGTCACGTTGTCCTACAAAGTGCGTGGTACAATTGGTGGACCGCGACCACAAGACGATTTTTCTCATTACTAACTGTAGGACAAAAAATGACATAATAGGTTAATGTGTTTTTTGACCAAATGAAACAGTGTCCTACAAGAAAACAGGTATTTATCCTTAGTCCGAAAAGAATTGTCATTTTTTCGTTTTCCTATTCGTAGAAAACATCTTTTTCTAAATTTAATACTTTATTTTCCAATAAACTTGGTACACACTAACGTGGGATAATACCTAATGCGTAGTAAGCAATGCTCTGCGCATGCGTACCGATGTGACTCCGCAGCCGCTGCAGATTTAAAATGCAGAAAATGAACTTCAAATATGTATTCAATTGGAGGACCGAGAACAGAAAAAAAATCAGCGGGTTAGTAATCATTTTTGATGCTCTTGTTATCGATACATGTTGGAAGGCGGGGACTCTTTGATCAAACTATACATTTTGTAGGACAAATATTTTTTCGAACAATTCAGATAATATTCTTGAGACTTAACAAAAAAAAAAACCCAGTAGTAATCAATTTTTGAGAATCATCAAATCGACATAACTTTTCCCTGCTTCCCCTGTTCGCTCCCATAATCGAAAGTTTTTGTAAAAGAAAAAGTTGGGCGTCTCATCAAAATGAAGCTACTCACGGAAAATTAGCTTGATAGTGATCAATTGCAAAAATAAACCGTGGATCCTGGACTAGAATTGAAATGAAATTAAATATCCCTTTCGGAAGTTTTTAGTCACAAATTTTTCCTAGAATATTAACAATTAAGTTATTAATTAATTAAAACCATTATAGCAATTACTTTGTATCATTTTTCTTTTTTCATTTTAATACTTATACAAATTACAATAAAATCGTTTTACATACTTTCGTATTAAATAGCAAAACATTTAAGTAAATGAAATATAAATTCAGAGTTCCAAAAATGGTAATTTTCTTACTTTATACATGTTTATGGCATTGCAAGACACTAAGGAGAGCTGCAGCTGTGAATTGATTTCCAAAGCCATACATATAACATTTTTAATATAAATTAATTTGGGCATTGTAGTTTTCGGGGATTTAATTGCTTCTCACCAGGAGTTAATTGAATAGATTTAATCTACTCGCTTCTAATGTTGTATACATATCTAGATAATATTAACAACTTCTTTTAAAGAACTTCTAAACATCGAATAGTATAAGTACGAGGCATATTATCCATAAATTAGTATTACAACAAAGAGTAATTTGATAAAATATAGTTTGGAACTCAAAATCTAATTCTCTCCCTTCTTCAAAGCCTCTTAACAGTGCAAAAGAAATAAAATAATAATAATACAAAAAGGAAGTGGAAAACAAAAATTAAGAGCGCAATTAATTATATTTATAAGGCCGTTCGATTAATCACTTTCACCTCAAAGTAGCAAAAATAGTGAAGATTATTATAATTCCTTATCAAATAACAGTTGAACTGTATTAGTGGCCGGAATTTAATCGATTGGCCTTATAAAACTAATTGACATAAACAAAACATAATGCCAGCACTAAGGAGAGCTGTTACAGGAACTGTAACAACCCAAGAGTATGCAATATTCCGGAATAGTTTCCAATTCACCGCCTTTTCTTCTGGTTTAGCTTCTAAGCAATTCTCTTCATCATGATGAGGACGATCACCTCTGCTCCTTGCATATCCAACGAAGACAACAGATCCCACTTTACAGTGTGTTGTGGATATTGGCAAACCAATTTTACTGGCAAGAAGTACTGTCATTGCGGCACCAATCTCAATTGTAAAACCTCTGTAAATTAAAAAAAAAATATTGTATTAAGTAAATATTTCTGTTATGATATTTTTATAAGCTCACGTTGAGGGTGTTATTTTCGTTAAATCATTCCCAATAGTTTCAATAACTCTTCGTCCCCAGAGCCAAAGACCAACAGAGATGCCGATTCCTCCGTAAATGAGAATGTAAATTGGCGTCTCTGCCTTTTGCATAACTGAGCCCTCCTTGTATTTGTATATCATATACAGTGCTATCAACGGTCCAATGGCATTACTAAAAGTAAATTTGTTCTTAGATTTGTCTTCAATACAAAACAAAATAATCAACAAACCTCACATCATTTCCTCCATGTGCGAAACTGCCAAAAGTGGCTGTAAGTATTTGTAGGAATGAAAACAACAAAGAGACATCCTCCCTCTGCTCAATTTCTTTCACGTCAACCTTCATCTGGGGATCAGTATCTCTACTTTCGATAAGTGGAACTTTACTTGAGTGTGCTGATGTTGCCAAAATTAAATTCTTAGCACTCTCTGAACATTTCAGATCATCATTTGGAAGTGCATTCTTCTCATTGTTCTGGTTAACCAATGCACTTCTCACTTCGGGCTCTACAAGCGCTGCTTCAGTAATGGAACATTTTTTTATTGCTTTGTTTTCTCTGCTAAAGTAATAAAGCATTTACTTTAAAAGTCATTACCAGTTAAATTGTATGCATTACCTGAGGCAGAAGAGTTCATTTGAAAGCTGACTGTTTCGTCGTTCAGTAAAAACATTCTGTAGACCTTTTCCATTTGCAATTATTCCATGTTGTTGATCATCAATGTAATTAAGACTGGTCACCGTTAGATCTGTGTTGTCTCAGCTACTTTTTTCAAGGAGACTTTCTACTTTTTTTATTATTTCTGGATCGATTTTGTATTTTCCATTGGATGGAAAATTTTTGTGCATTTTTGAATCACTTATAATTTTTTTACCAGAATTATCATTTAATGAAGTTAATTCAGTGATTTCAGTTATTGCTGGCAATTGTTTTCCATCACTGACAAATGACATGAAACTCAGAAATGCTGAAATTTGGAAAGATAATTCGTAAATTACAAACTGGCAATGAGTATTGAGTAGAATATGCGTTAGTGAAGGAAGGCGGTCCGAGACCTGAATTTCCTCATCCTGTTCGGATGTCTTTCCATGCAACATACGTTGCAGAAAAATGATGCTTGAAACATAAGCGACTGGGTGTTCTGAAAGTTTTTCCTTTGGAAACAAATGTGTCTGGATTGGGAGGCAATCTCGGATCAGCTGATCGAGAAAAAGTGTCACCATTTCGTTGTTCGTGATGTCCCATCTACGTATGAAGTACTTTATTTGTCTATGGTATTACCATATAACGAGTCGATGAAGCAGTTTTATACATAAATGTTGATTTTGTTTAGGCACCAAAAATTTATATTTTGTTTAAGATGCACTTAAACATCGAAAGGGTAACACCACTCTAGTATTCTCATTTTTGCTCATATTTTTTCAGTTATTGAAACTTTAAACACGTTTTTCTCGAAATCACTTTTTTTCACCTCGCCGAACCAATAACTTACAGTTTTTACAAGGTTTTATTCGTTTTCGGTTTTTTTACAAGGTTTTATTTAACTTCGTTTTCGGTTTCTCTGTTTCGCTGTTCGGAACAAATATTGCAGTTTTTAACCAATTTCTACCACATAAATTTTCATGAATTTTTTTTATATAGCACAGATTTCAGGAAGAGAACATGTTTAAAAAAAAAATAATATGTTTATTGTCAAAATCATTGCAATTAGAGCATTATTGTTAATCAAGTATTACTGAAATTGCATACGCATTTCAGTCAATTTCAAGGCAAAATTAACATTTGCCAAGAAGAAGACTGCTTACTGCCTGCGCACATTTTTATGTCACCGAGCAGCGGTGGTTCATTGCCAAAAACAAGTTTCCTGCTTCGAAACACGCACATATTTTCTGCTTGCTCTCAACGAGGGGGAGATTTTTGTGTGCTGGCGAATTCTGAATTAGGATAAATTTGCGCCTATTTGGTCAATGCACATTTTTGATATGATTCTTTTTTAGAGGGGTGGGTAATTCTATTCTTCATATTTATTAAAAGAAATGTTTTCTATTTCGCAAATTAGTAACACCGCAAGAAGTATGGAGTGGGAGCTTTTCTAATATGATTTTATAATCATTGACTAAAGCTGAAAGCACCATTAATTGCATATTATTATATATATATATATCTATGTAATATTTGTATAACATATTATATATATTATAATAATAAATAAATACTATATGAATATATTCAGTTGGATATGTTTTGTGGTAAATACCTGGACAATGTATGCGCATATAAGTATATATTTATTGATAACACCGTGCTCTCGGCTCACACGTTAAAAGGTAAGGTCCACCGAAGGAATCAGAAATAAAATTTTACTTAAAAAATTAGATTACAAAATTTTATTTTAAAAAGCACTAAAAACTAAGAAAATAAAAAATTAATAAATTAAAAAAATTAAATAACAATGTTTTATTTTAAAAAGCACTAAAAACTAATAAATAAACTTTCTACTTATACCACAGTATTTTGGTTACATCTAGTTTAAAATAAAAACTTGGGGTGCAACTTAGAGTATAAAAAAGGAAGCGCTATAAACGTGTAAGCCTATTTCTTTCTCGCTCTAGCACATATTGAATTAACGCCTTATGTGTCACTCCATAGCGCCTTAGACCTAGTAGCGTGGAAACAAAATATTTCCACAATGAATAATATATTATATTAACCCCCTAAGTTTATCCAAAAAATTTCGCCGCCTTAATGATAAGTAAAAGCAATCACTAACTGTTCATAATATTTCCAATTGATAATTTTAAATTAAGGTTATCGGTAACATTATATTAGAAGTGTGTGTGTGTGCAATTTGTATCATCAGCACCCCAAGTTTTTATTTTAAACTAGATGTAACCAATACTGTGGTATAAGTAGAAAGTTTATTTATTAGTTTTTAGTGCTTTTTAAAATAAAACATTGTTATTTAATTTTTTAATTTATTAATTTTTTTTAATCGATTGACTTGAAATTTGGTACACACTTGCACAACACTAATACCCAGGGAACATCTGACGGATTTTTTAAATAATTATTTAATAATTTTTTCCTAATTTTTTGGTTGTTTATCCTAAAATGCTCATAAAATTGACAAAACTAAATATTTTTTAACACCCGTACGATCGATGTTCCCTAGATAATAACATAATAAATCGAAATTAATTTGTTTCGTTAATCGAGATTCATCCGTCGCGTCGAGGAGAAATTGGTCCAGCCATGTAACCCTCTCGAAAAAAAGTGCAGTCACTCCACTGCGCCTGCAGCCATCATTTTTAATTATATCCTCAAAAAATTTGCATGAACATTCGTGACTGGTGGACCAAAAATGACTTTTTGTTATAATACGTTATCTCTCAGAGATTCTATTTTATAAGCCCCCGCAAATCATTACGATTATCGTCCGCTAGAGTGCTGTTACCCCTTACTTTAGAAATTATTTAAAATTTGTAAATGTCGAAAAAAGGTTATTTGTCACATTCGATATAACCTTAAAAAATTGTCATAAAAACACAAAATCACTCTGTTTTGAAATTAAATCCGCCTTGACTGTTGAAAATGTATATAAATTTAACTGACGATTAAAAAAGGAGAAATAACGTGAAAAACCTTAGAATCCTTTGACGTTTAAAAAAATCCCTTTCGGCTGGCCGACAGGCTGAGGTAGATGTCGAAGTGTTCCGATTTCGTTTATTGGGGTAATTTATATCAAAATTTCCACCCCCACCCCCACTCGTACCCCACCAATCCCTAATTTGGTGGTGTCACCGTTAACCTCATGAAGAGTACTCTAATTCATGCAAATAAAGTTTCTCTCTAAACTTCATAGGGGCCGAGATATCATTTTTTAAAAATTTCAACCCCCTCCCCCGGCCACCCCCTTGGGCCGATTTTGCTCATTAACGAACTTAACCGAGCTATTAACCCCAGAAATAACATATTAAAATTTGGTTCCAATATCTTCAAAAATACGGCCGGTAGCGTGTTAATATATATATATATATATATATATATATATATATATTATATATATACAGGGTGTTTCGCTAGCAAATGTAAAGTGTTCCAACATACATATACCTTGAAGTGTTCTGATCAACTATTACCATGAGACAAAAATCTTAATAACACTTGCGAGCTGAAGGCCTACGCAGCCATGCTCTTTTCTTAATTATAATTTTATAAATTATAAATTAAGAGCTAGAAATAAATAAATAAATAAATAATAACACTTGATATACTAAAGATATTAGAATGATTCCTTTTTTACCCGACTACGGCAAAGCCAAAAAGAAGGGTTATGAATTTAGCAGTCAATATATGTACGTATGTTCCATCGTAGCGTCTAAACTACTGAGCCGATTTTGATGAATGAGGTGTCAATCGATTCGTAATTATGGTCCGAGTGACAATAGGATGCATGTTACATCCGGATGACAATATAACGAATGTTACATCGAAAAAAGGGGGTCGCTGAAAAAAAATTTTTTGCTATCATATCGAGTGAGATGTCAAATGAAAGACAAAAAAATTCTGAGTTCAAAAATATAAATATAGTGTAATATTAAAATATACCAAGCGACAGAAAAACTATTTTACTAAGTAAATTTCTCTACACCATCGTAAGCGTAAGCGGGATTGTAATATATCTATCTATTTTACATTGATTCCATTGGTTTAATACCCCCCCCCCCCCCTCCCCCCACCACAAGCCCCATTTAGGGTTGAAATATTTCAAAAACCGTTTCTCAGTTATAACCTATGCGGTAAGTTGCAGATGTACTCCAAATTTCATGGAAATCGGAAATTATTAAGTTCTATTGAAGTCTGGCAGTTCCACATAAAATAACGATATAATTCAATTCAAATGCCGTGGTCGTGCGTATTTTTACCCGACTACAACAAAGCCAAAAGGAAGGGTTATAATTTTAGTAGTCGATGTATATATGTATGGGCAGAGTAATAAACAAGCCACTTAAAACATTACAAAAATTAAGGTAGGTACTTATTAAGTACTACTTAACCAACTAGAAAAAAAAAATATATATGTATATAATTAATTATAAATATTTAACTACATAAAAAGTTTTATTTTTCTATCAAATTAGAATGTTTGCATTTCATAGTTGACAAATAAAATAATAAAAAAATACGCACGATCACGGCATTTAATTGAATTATAACGTTATTTTATGTGGAACTGCCAGACTTCAATAGAACTTAATAAACAGGAATACTTAACATATCAAAAGGATAGTCTTACTCAATAAGACGATGATAGCAATCAGCACCGAACTTGTTTCTTACTTTTTAGTTTATTTTATTTATCCCTAGTCGGGTTAAAGATTTTGGAACTTTTTCCTATAATTATATTTTTTCGTAGTCGGGTTAAAGTTTTTTAAAGTTTTCTTTTTTATTAGGAAGATATCTTTATATATTTTTTTAAAAAATATATCCTTGTTATGCAAGAAATTTTCAAGGACGAAGTACAAAAGTGTAAATTTTTAATCGAAATTTTTAAAAATGTTAAGTTTGAACATTCATATTTGCCACATTTGCCAACTGATCGAGACATGTGAGACACTGTTGGAAAGGTAATAATGCGTACTTTTTATTGAGACGTTGACTGCGCTTCTATCGTACTCCGAAAAGAAGTTATAACGTTTTATTGAGCTCACCTCCCTACACAGACGAAAAAGTTTCAGCCCTTAAAAAAGGGGTGAAGGAGGGGTTTTACGATAAAATGTGTAATCGTAATAGTTGTTCAAAACACTTCAAGCAATCGATTGGTATATGTTGGAACAGTTGCTAGCGAAACACCCTGTATTTTGTGGGCTAAGTGGAAACAGTTTCTTCCCGGAATACATTTTGCAGCAATTTTTTTCCAATTTGGTACTCCACTGACTCCACAAAAATGTGAATAACTCTCGACAGACTAAATATATTGGCATGATTCCTTTTTTTTCCTATATTCCTATATATATATAAACTTTCGAACGGGGGGTGGTTTCGTACTCAGGGAGGCATGAAACGTACAACTATGAAAGAATTTTTCGAAAGTCATGACATGGTATACATCTCAATACGTAGATTTTTCTTCGAAATCCACCTAAAAAGTATAAAAGAAAAAGCAGATCAGTCAAAGATCAGAAAAAGATGTTCAGTTTTTGGGAAATTACCGAGAGACGAACCAACTAAAATATAGGGTGATAACCGTATTTTAGAACTTAAGTTTTAAAACGATTGTTTTTGGGTTATTACCGAGGTAAGAAAACTATACTAAAAAGCAAATATTGGGTGATTACCATATTTAAAACTACACGTAAAAAATAAATACTGGGATATTACCGTATTTATCAAACAAACTACACATTGAGATCTACCTTTAGGAAATCACACTCAAAAAAGAGTGGACCTGTGGACTCAACACTTGAACATTACATATATTATACAATACAGCAAGTTAAAAATAAAAGAAAATTTGGCAATTATCTAGTTATTATATTTTTCAACAAACAATAAAAAGTATTACCTTTGGGCAATTACTAAATTAAATCACAAATATACACACAAATTCAATTAAAAACTTTTTTCTTCGTAGTTAGGGAATTCAATGTTATTTTTTTTTATTTTCAAGTTATTGTTTTTAAATAAGATTTGATTGTATTTTCCGATATTTAAATAAAGAAATTGAAATACCTATTAAAATTTAGTTTTTTAACCAGATTCCCTATCCGGATAAATAAATATTATGTTTTTAACAAATTTTAACTTTCATTCATTAATATTGTTGTAACTATATAGATATGACAATCAATTATATGCACAGAAATTTTTTTACACGAACTTTAAATTTTTAACAGATACAAAAGCTTTCAGTTGAGCAAAAAATCATACAGTAGGTAATAATTAGATTTTGAAAAAGTAAGGCCAAAATTTTCAATACGCAAAGGGGTTATAGGTTTCGGCAAATTTATTTTGATAGGTACCACAAAAAAAATACAATTAAAAATATTTATTTATAAAATGGACAAACGACAAAATACTATGAAAGTGTATTCAATGAACGAATTCACCGTTAATAACGCCGTTTAAAATTCGTCGGCCATCGATTTTGTTCCACGTGTTGATAACACCTTTCACCGAAAACTCCGAAAAAAGTTGAGGAATAGTGCTTGCTGTCTTGTAATTACCCGAGAAATGGTACAGCCCCTTTCTTATAGGGCAGTTGTACTCCCGATCGATAGTTGCGTTGAGTATTCGTAACAAACCACGTGAAAGTAAGTCGGCACTTTTTAACATATCACAGAAAACCATCGTTTTTTCTAGAAGTACGACGGTTCGGTTTCCTCTAGTGGTTGTTATTTTCCCGTGCCCGACAGGACTTAATAACTGCAGCACATTAATGAATATGTCAAAAGTAAAATTCTTCCGTAATGTTACATTCGCTTGCAATAAATCAGGTGCAGTAACATTATATGTGACATTAGTGAACAAAAGAGATACGGGAGCCTAAAAAGAAAAAGTACATTTTCCAACAAAAACAAAAAATATGTTCAAAAATTTACTTTCTTTTTTTTCGCTTCTACTGAGGAGCCCAAAAGAACGGATAAAAGTACTAAACGGAAGAACAAAGGCATTGTTTAACTCTGAAATTTAATAAACAACTAAATGTTTAACGAAGTCGGTTAACATTTTATAGAGATTTCAATGTATGACACGTAATGTATTTTTAATTATGATGTTTTGATGAAAGTGTTTACGTTTGGAAATTGTTATACTAAATTGACGGAGATTAAATCTTTTCACATCTTGCATAAATTACAAATCTTTTTTTTGACGTTGAAGTTAAAATTTTTTAATTTTTCAAATATATTTTTAAATGACTATAAATGGCTATGTCCTTGTGAATGTCATTGTATCAATATTGGAATATAAACAGTGGAATTTGTATTCCCTAGATGAAGGGTAGGTATAATTAGGTAGGGGAGACCGAGGCAGGTTTTCCAACTACTTCAAATAATCAAATAATCAAAAGGCATAACCTGTCTAAATGCAACAAGTTGCAAAGGGCGTAACGATCTGCACATTTTATATAGATTTCAATGTATGACACGTAATGTATTTTTAAATATATTTGATGAAAGTGTTTACGTTTGGAAAATGTTATACTAAATTGACGGAGATTAAATCTTTTCACATCTTGCATAAATTACAAATCTTTTTTTTGACGTTGAAGTTAAAATTTTTTAATTTTTCAAATATATTTTTAAATGACTATAAATGGCTATGTCCTTGTGAATGTCATTGTATCAATATTGGAATATAAACAGTGGAATTTGTATTCCCTAGATGAAGGGTAGGTATAATTAGGTAGGGGAGACCGAGGCAGGTTTTCCAACTACTTCAAATAATCAAAAGTCATAACCTGTCTAAATGCAGCGTTGCAAAGGGCGTAACGATTTGCACTCTTTGTACGTGAGAAGTGATCGCGGTTTCTTCACTTTTTTGAAATTTGGCAACGTCTGCAGCGAGGATTTGTGTTAGACCGACACATGAGTATACTTCGTAGTTCGTGGGGTTGTTGGTTTGGACGGGGAATTTACAATATTTCCCAGCAAACATAACGATTCGATATCGATTCGTAGAAGTGAAGTAAAACTTTGATCTCGAAATCGTTCTCGAACCTTTATCGGTCTGAATGCGAACGGAATGGAACGCTAGATCGGAAGACAATCTCGCTTCGATATCGGACGAATTTATCGAATCAATCTCGAATGATTTAGTGGTGTGCAATTAGTTCATAAATGTCTATAATTATATTCGAAATTTTTACGAAAATGTGAATTGAATGTGAAGAATGATTTAAAATCATCTATGCGACGTAGAAGCGAAGAAATTCAAACGAGTTAAGCCGGAGTCAGACCATACGAAAAATGTCATAGTTATAAGAAATACGGAATGTTTCCTGTCGTTTGACTCGACAATAAGCAATATGACATATCGCGTATAAATCTCCCAAAAATTTCGGAATATTTTCGGCGCACAACAAAGGAATGTGAGCACAACATAAAACTTTGTGTACACATTTTTGAAATTGCTGCTCATGCAGAGAGAAGGGGAAAATGAAAATAGTTCCACTGCTCTTTCTTCTCATGCGGGCGACGCGGTCGTCGCGACGTGCGAACAGCACGCTGCAAGCTCAGATTTGTTTATCGTATGACTCGCTGTCACAAAAATATCTCACAAAAATAATTCCTTATAAATATGACGTTTTTCGTATGGTGTATTTCCGGCTTTAACGTGAAGTAGCCCATGTCGCATTATACCTGTGTGACTGAAGTTATTCAATGAAAACACTCCTTTTTTTATTAATTTATATAATATTTAATAAAAAATAAAAGAAACGGCATAAAATAAGACAAGGAATTTCAAAATTCATTTTAAGTAAAATAAAAAATAATACTTAAGCCGGAGGTACACGATACGGAAAAAGTCGTATTTATAAGCGATACGCCGTATTTCATATCGTGTGACTCGACGATAAGCAATATGGTGCATCGCTTATAAATATCCCAAAAATTTCGGAATATTTTCGGCACATCCAAGCAATTTGCGGGGTACAAATTTCCCGAGTCACGCCATACAAAACTTTATGAACACAGTTTTGAGATTACTGCTCTTACGGGCGGCGGCACGGGGCGTCGCGGTAATCTGTGAATTGCAAAATACAGGTTGCAAACTCATTTTTGTTTATCGTGTGACTCGATGTGTCAAAAGTGACATCCACAAAGATATTTCCTTATAAATATGACGTTTTCCGTATCGTGTACCTCCGGCTTTACACTCACTAAAACAACAAAAATCCATTTCGGCAGACCTACAGGCTGAGGTAAATTTCGAAGTGTTTTGATTGCATTATTGGGGTAATTTAGGTAAGTTCGGGTAACTGGGCCGATGATGGGGTATCTGGGCCATAACCCTTTCATGTGTTTATCAAACATTGGAGGGTAATTTCCCGCTGAGATGGCTACACTGCTGCTCCCAGCTAACCAAAACAACCGCCATTTTGGGTCCTGCTCTGCTTAAGAATGATTTAAAATGAATGATTTAAGTTTAATATTTTTGTCAGAATAAACAACATTTTGTGAACTCCACTTTACTATTTTTTACTAAGTGTATATTAAGTTTTTAATAATTGTAAGTAGGCACTCCAATGGCAATAAATGTCGAAGTAACCAGTAGTATTATAGTTTTTCCAAACTGCAACTTCTGGAATAGGTGAGTTGGTATGGTCCAGTTCCCCCACAATACGAAAGCATTTGGGGTAACTGGGCCCAGTTACCCTGCGGGTCTACTTACCCCCAGCAACATTCTCCTTTGTTTCAGACTATGCCAAGAAAACGGGAAAGGACAACAAGGAAGGGGGTTGATCAATTATACTCACGAGATGCATTGGACAACGCTGTTCAATACGTGAAGAATGGGCCTGTCGAAAAGCATCAAGGTTGTATGGAGTCCCAAGAAGCACATTGAGCCATTGAGGCATTACATTAACGGAACAAAAGGAAAAGGGATTCTATCCCAAAATGGGTCCAAAGGAAGATCCGACCACAAAAAGAAGAAAACTATGTACGGGCGCTGAAATAATAACTACTACTGAATACATAGAAAAAAAGAAAGAGGAAAAGAAATTAGAAAAAGATGCTTTAGAAGAGAAAAAGAAACAAAACGAAAAAAAAATTATGAAGAAAAAGAAAAAGAGCAAAATCTACAGCAAAACAATGTTATGAATAAGAAAGTAAACCAAAAGAATGGAAAAAACGTAAAGATAAAATGCACTGCTGGAAAACCAAAAAAGTCAAGAGGAATCAAGACCCTTCAAACCCTCAGCCGTCCACATCTGGCAACACCAAGCATAATAAGTGGAAAGATGTTCCAAGTGATGATTCCGACGACTCTTTGGAGCTTAGTGATTTGGATATGAGCGTGGCAGATTATAAATCCAGTCTTTGTTTGTTTGCCCGGTATAAATGTAAAGAAAGATGACTATGTCCTTGTTTCGTACAATAGTTGCAAATATCCTGGCCAAGTACTCGAAGTAAAACATGCCCAAGCCAAGGTAAGGCACATGAAGAGCGCTGGGCTCTTTTGACGTTGGCCCGATAAAGAGGATGCCCGATAAAGAGGTATGAAGAAAACTCAATTTGGAAAATAATAAGAGCTCCAATACCCAATACCCATGAACAAGAGAGGCGTTTTTAATGTTCCAGAGCTTAAAGGCTGTTTGTTAAATTTGTAAATTTTTCTTTATAAGTTGTTAATATATATAATAAATATTGTAACGAAATTTACTTTTAAATTAGTTCGATCACTGGATTGTGATAAAACGATTTTCGTTTTTATAGAAATAAAAGGAAATATTCTGATAACACAATTAAATGATAAATCTTTATTAAAGAACTAGCAGGTTTACCCGGTTTCACCCAAGACGGTGAAAATCATAATGTATCCTCATCAGGGTAAATTCGGAATGTAGTATAATGTAGGTACATCATATTAAGATTACTGAAATCACTGAACCAAATAATAATAATTATTGCAATAATTGACTTTGCTTTTGTCAAAGTTTCAATTCAATCCCAGGTCCCATTTAACAATCAGCCATTCAATTGTATTTCAAATTCTATTTGCTGTTCAAAAGTCTTCTTCTTCGTATCACGACTCCGCTCTGCCAAATTTTTTAATTCGCTAATGTGATAAATTAAATGGTGACTCGTGCACCATCTACTGCAAAATACTCGCCCTAAGATCTCAACTCAGTAGGTGGCGCTTTGAGTTTGCTTACTGCTCGCTCCTGTACAAAAAATTACTGAACTAGATAATAATAATTATTGCAATAATAAAAAAAAAAAATAAAAAAAAATTTTTATATATACAGATAATTAATTATTATAATATTTTAACCGAACCGTTCAATAATTTCTAGAAATTCCCACTAACTCATATTATCCATTTTCCTTCTATTGTTTCTTTTAAATTCCCCGTCTACTTCATACTTTTTCACTTCGCTTTCTAATTCATAGCATACTTGTAACAATATTAATAATGTAAATAATTAATATGCATTATAGTTTCACTTTTACTTCTTTTAATACAAAATTTTCACTTTATAGTAACGCCAGAACTTATGGACCAACCTAATGCAATATCTTACTAACAATAAATTAAGTTCAACCGCTACCATATCTTCTATATAAATAAAAATGTAAATGTCCGTTTGTTACACTCCGCTAATCTCCGAAAGTTCTTCACCGATTGCTTTGAAATTTTAAATTAAAATCCGATAACCTTCTAAACTACTTATCGCAGAGAAAAAATAATTAGATCAAAATGTTCGCAAGAAATATATCGAAATATTTTCGAGTATATCTGCATTTGCCGTCACGGGATTAATATAAAATATCGGTCAAGTAGCATTATGAAAATGCTAAGAAAGGTCGATTAATAATAATAGCAGGACTATTATTAAGAAAACACTTTTCACCACGTTTTTGTTGGCGATTTAAATTTTGGGCAGAGTTTTACGGTAGTAAACGTGGATGGACAATTACAATTTGCTTTTGGGATTTTTAAATTTATAATGACTGAATGGGAATCTTTCCGGTGGGCTAAAAGATGTTCGTTTGAATTTCATTTTTGGCGGTTCTGTGGATGGGGGTGGTAACCCAACCATCTCATTTGGGGTAGTCCAATATGAGGCGAGTGTGATATCAAATTAAATCTCTTGGTAAGTACTATTAAAAAGGCATAATTTTTTTTTCTGTAAGAAACTTTACAACAGACTTCATTCATACTGCGCAGTAAGCTGCGTCGATTTATCTGCGTTTGAGTGAAAATATTGAATTCGTTCCATGAAAGATGTAAAACACTATGCTAAAGCATAATTAACAGAAAAATTCAGCCCCCACCCGTCGTATCAACCTGCACCTCCTTTGTACCACAAGTTCGAAAAGCATGCGTTTTAACGATAAAATGTCTTTTATAAAATTTCTTACAGAAGAAAAAAAAATATTCCATTTAATAGTTCATACTCAACAAAATCTTTAAGTTGATATCACACACGGCTCAAATTGGACAACCCCAAAGGGGGGTAGTTGACGCACCCCAATCCAGGACCCCCGAAAACGGACGAAAACGAAAATTTACGATTAGTGAATGGAGAGAAGTTATTTAAATATATTACAGTGCCCCGTGACGGCAAACCAAATATTTCCCCCTTCAGCAATCACGCCTCAGGTTTGCCAAAAGAACTATTCAATGTTAAAAAAAATTAACGAGCAACACCCTAGAAGCACCATAGTCTTTACAGGACCTTTCAGAGATGAACATGTCCTCATTGCTCGCATTCCTACGATTCCAACAGATATCCCATTTCAATTTAAAAGATGGCACTTCCTAATTCGAGTGGCGTTTGCAATCACCATAGACAAAGGTTTGATCTAGACGGGGACACGGGGATTGTTCCTCAATTATGTTGCGTGCAGCGTGTTCTAGACGCGGCAAACCAAAAAATCTCTATATCTGCACAGAAAATGGAATAATGAAAAATCACATAATGTATAACCACAGGCTTCGTGAAATTATCTTTTATTTAACCAGAGTGAGCCTCAGCAACGTGTAGCAGGGTACAGCTATTATGTATAAAACGCTGCAGAATTTATTTTTCTAAACTGAATAAAATACAATTTTCGATTGAGTCTTGAATAAAGCGGCCCACAAATTTTGACCAGTATAGTGCCCATGCCCAAACGGGGCGGGTCGCAGAGAGTCAGTAAATAAACGGGACAATTATTGTCCTATTTGGCTGTAATAACGGCTTCTTTAAAAAAAAATTATTTTTTATCTTACTTTTTTTCAAAATTACGATTTTTTTCGAACGGAAATTAAGGTAAATATCGATGACACGGGGGACAACGCGGAACGGAGATTGCATTTTTAGACCCTACCTATCTTGAAACATACAAAAAATATTTTGAAGGGGTGTTAAAAAACATTGTTCCGAACCATGTATTATTCAGAGAATCATAAGCCAAAAGTCAAAACCCACTCACTGATTTATCAATGTTTCTCAAATTCTAATTGTAAGAAGATTTAATATTTAAGAACTCATACTTGGTACAGAGGTTCCCTACAGGTATTACATGAGCACTTATGGTTTTCGGAAATTCTCCTTCTGGGCCCTACAACTCACCTAAGGACAAATCTTTAAAAACCCATTGCATTAAAAACATTACAATACAGTTCACTATTTCCTGAGCAATAGCGAAGCACTGCCAGGCCTGCTAGTTATTAATAAAATTTAACCAATTCGTATTCAAACAAATATCCTTTGAGTTCATAAACATGGAAGACGTCCCTTTTGTTCATGAGTATTAGAGCTCTTATTTTTTTCAAATTTTCGCTTTCTTTATACCATAAGGCATTCTCTTCATCAGGCCAACGCCAGCCCAGCGCATTTCATGTGATTCACCTTGGTCATGTTTTACTTCGAGTACTTGGCCAGGATATTTGCAACTATTGTACGAACCAAGTACATAGTCATCTTTTATTATATTAATACTAGGCAAAACAAGATCGGATTCATATCATAACCTGTCATGCTCACATCCGAATATTTTTTAAGTTTGCATACAAGAAACCATTGCATAAAATTAATGTACATTATAGTTTCACTTTTACTGCTTGCACTGTGTGCCTTTCTACCCCGGGTTTTCAGTTCAATCAGTCTTACAACAATTTTTTTTAGCTTTTAAAGAAATGCTATTAAATTGGTGATAATATTTTTGTTTGCAGAAACAACCAAGTAGTGGGTCCAGATACCTAAAGAACATCAATGCTTGTTTTTCTAGGAAATATAATATAATATGGTGGGTCCACATACCCCATTTTTTCCAGGTAAAAAAACAAAAATTTTGTTTTTTTCATATGCAAATAAAACGATTTTTTTTTTGTAAATGCAAAAGACTCCTAAAGAGCTATTTAATCATTTGTGAAAATTAGTATAAAGCTAAATATTTGCGTTATTTATTTAACTCTGAAATGTAGGTAATGAACAACTTTAACTGGGCAATTATCAGGGAAATTTGAAAGCCAAGTAAATGTTCGGTTCTGACTTTTGATAGTTAGAATTATGGTGAAAACTGAAAAGTTTTTCTATTTGAAAAGGTTCTAATCTTAGATTTTTATTTACCTATATCACAGACAAGAAAATATTTTCTTGTCTGTGATTTTGTGTACACTGTACATAAATTAATTCACCATCCTGACTATTGTCCTAGATAAACCATTATGATGATGCACATGGTAAAAGTTTGTTTACATTTTTCTTTTTAAGTTCTCAGCTTTTTGTTTCTATATTTGCTTTTTTTTGTTTTTGTTCTTGTTGTACTAGAACCTAATATTTACAATTCAAACTAAAAGAAGCTAATCTCTGCTAAATCAAAAGATAACAATTATAACTACACTCTACAGCACCTCAAAGCTGTGGTAGGGACCTAATTGACTAAAGCTATCATTATACCTTTACCGTTTTGCAAAAAATATGCAGATATATAGTATATATACCTATGTATAATTTGTAGGTTTATTGTAATGGATAGATAAATAAATAAGTTTTTATAAAATTGGTGATAAGTTGGCGCCGACTTCTAAATGTTGGGTTTTATATAAAAAAGAGAAATTATATTATAGCTTTTAAGTGTAAGTTTTTTTGAAGTCGGTTCAATTTTTTCTAAAAAAAGTTTTTAAGTAAAAAATTCAATAAGATTGGTATTTCGCCTTTTTGGTTAGAAAAAAAGCTCAATGAGAGCTACCAACCTTTAACCTAATTCAACCCCCCAAAACTACTTTCCATTGAAAAAACTAACCAACTATTATTGTAACCCGACCTACAGGATTTTAACCGCCCAGGGTGAAACCGGGTAGACACCAGCTAGTCTGATATAAAGCCTCTCCAAACCGTGTAAAATAGGTCCACTTAATGACCTATTTTCTCCGTTATTATTTGTCGAATCTAAATCAAACTTTTTTTAAATGATAAGACAAAGGGTTTTATATTCATTAAGTGGAGCACATTTTTGAAAAAGTATTTAGTTTTTTCTATGATCGTTGAGAGAAAGCACCAACTCCATTTTTTGACCAACTTAATGACCAATTTTCTCGAAAACTATTAGACCAAATATAGCAAATTTTATTTCCAGAGATACGTTAAAGGGTTTTATGTTCTTTAAGTGGAGCACTTTTCCAATTTTCCACCCAGGAATTTCCCGAGAGTTTTCCGAATAAGTTCGGTTTTTCCAAAAAAATTCTTCACTTTTTTATTCTCTTTTTCGTATTTTGCGATAAATTTTCCTAATGTTTTTCATATTTTTACGAAGATTAAGAGATTAGTAACGGTTTCAGCAAAAAATCTGAAAATGTTTCATGGAAAATATTGGAAAAATTTAACAAATTGAAAGTGCTTTTTTTGCCTAATTTTCTTGAGTTATCCTATGCAAAACGGGGATCACAACCAAATTTCCATTTTTCTCGCAAATTTGGTTCCACGAGTTGAATGTAGATGGCCATTGGCCAGAATAGATTTTTCGCAACTGCCCTGAGTTTTTTCCAACAGTTAGAGGAGCTGACATGCGTGAGAGAATACGTCAGCTGCTTTCTATGTGCAGCAAGTTGATAATTCTTTACACACACAACTACTAGCATGCTACACTTGAAAGTTGCTATTGAAGAGGAAAGCGCAATTTTTGCTTGTTTTCTGGGGTGATCTTATTTATTATATTTTTTTTTTTTTGCCACCACAAGCAGCTTAGGTAGAAGGAACTTTTGCGGGTGTGCGCGGTGATGCGGATGCCGAATTGTAGTTCTTTCTGATTATTTCAGTGCCGGAAAAAATATGAATTTCTTTCATGCTGCGGCACATTTCTTTTCATTTTATTTTTAGATTTGATTTCTGATTTGAACCTTTTTAGAAAGTATGGAAAGGAGATGCCAGGCAATTTATTCTGATTTTACTATGTATTGTGTATTGATTTGATAGCGCAAAAGAGAAAACCAAACAAACAAATAAAACTGCAGATAAGATAAGCATTAAGCAATACTGAAGTTCTGTTTTAATTAGAAGCAATTTATTGCATTTTCCAGTTCGAACGGGCTTTACCTACATTGCCTCCAATCACATTTCACCTATATTTGTGGCGAATTGGTTTAGCAAGGAAGGGTTGAAGAAGAGTCAGTTCGTTACACCCAAAGTATCCAATTATACACCTAACGGTCACGGTGGAGTGGACGATCGAGAAGTACGTTGGAGCAGCACCTGCTGCGCTAAACGTTTTGCTCCACCGACAGCCGATCCGATGCTCACTCGTGCAGCAAGTTGTCATTGCTCCGGAGCTCCACTGATTATATTGCATCACACCGCAGGATGCAAAAAAGTTCTCGTTGAATGACCACCCGAAGTTGGCTTGCTCAATTGGAAAATTACAAGATACCGGAGTCGGTAGTTGTTTAGGCTGAGCGCGCTTTCGTGTCTTCTGGAATTGGGTCGGTGGCGAATAAATGTGTCGTTAATTAAACCGATTTTGCCATTGAGCACAGCAAGTGGTTCCTCTTGCGGCATTGAATACCTGCATCTCAAGAACCGATTGAAAATGCACAGTGGCAAGCAACTAGGATGCTTTCAGAATTCAGAGAAATTGCCGATATGAGCTTCTGGAGTCCTTTGTTTAGTCTCCTCACTGGAAAAGGAGCTACCAAGCGTGCTGCTGCTGTTGCTGCAGAGCGGCTGGTGCTAGACGAGCTACTTTCCAATCCCTTTGCATATGCGGCATTTAAGGACTTCAATGCGAGCGAATCCGGCTTCTACAGTTCTACACCCTCAGGAACTCGTTGGCATGTAGACAAGAATTTGCATGCCGAGCTTCCCTTTCCTTTTGTCCTGCCCATTGTATAAATTTGCTCCACAGAGGACTGAAGTGCATCCTCTTCGGTGAATGGGCGTAGAGATGAAATCTGGTCCAGGACTCTGCGTTAAAATTTAATTTAATGTCGAGGATGTAAATAATATCTAGACATCGAAATCTTATATCGCTCCCATGTGCGTTTAGCTCGTTCGCCACCAGGAGAGAGAAGACTGCTGAAATAAGGATTTTTTTATTTCCTTTTGCCTAGCTAGAACATCCAAAGTTGGAGCTTTCGCGGTGATTATGCAAGAAACTATAAGAACACTTTCCTTGTTTAATAGAAATTGGAATCGGAAATAACGTGGTCGAACAAGCAGCTTTTTAACCTTATCTTTCTTTAAGCTTTTTAAATCTTATATTGAATATGTTGAATATGCTTGTTTTTTATACATACAAGGAAATGGTCTGGTATTATAAATTTATTACCGCTTATGTGAAATTCTATTTGCTGTTTACACTGATGCGGGGATAAATTTTAATCTGCTTTTGACCCTCTGAAAAAAAGAAATTCTCTGAGGGTGATAAAATATTTCTAAGAGAGAATTAAAAGACAAAAACACTGCATTTCGAGCACATTTTTATTCATGGAAGGCCAATATTTACACGGTTTCACACTATGTTTTTTACAGAGTTTTAAAGCAGTCCATTGAGTTCGTAAATTAGAAAAACATGCCTTTCACTTAAGCTTGATACCGTCAATGCTATTCAGCCTAGAAATGCAAAAAGAGATCCCAAAGGATAAAGGAAGTTGTTAGTTATTTTAGCCTTGCTAACATTCCTTATTTATAGGATTTTTCTAGATTATGTATTTTTAATTCATATCGCCGATTATTGTTTTTCTGTCCATTGCCAGAGTCGTCAATATCATATAATGTAAGCAATTAATTATGCCATCATTTGCCGCAAGTTTTGCTGGATAGTTTTCAGTTACAGCTCTCGGTTACAGATGGAAGGAAAACAAACAGAGCCGTGTATCAATTCTATAGAGTTTTATCCAAAAATCCATTGAGGGCTTCTTAACGCTCCCCTTAAAGTATTTGCAGTAACATCACGTCTTCTAAGGGAAATATTAAGGGATTTTCTGTTATGTTGTGACTTTTGGTTATCCTTAAGCTATAAAAGATTACATTGACAGGAGGTATTCTTTATTACTTTATTTCACAGGACGGCACGTTCATGAACGTATACTTTTACTATTTCAACATATACTTTGTTTGGGCTCTTTGGACGCAGTTATTATACTTATTATTATATGGTATACATAGATGAGGTGTTCGTTACCACAACGAAGAATTACGCGAACCCCAAATGGAGACAGGGGATAAAATGTGCTTTTAAAATTTCTGGGGTAAAATATAATTATGTATGAACTATGAAGGCATTGTAAAATACAATATTATTTGCAACTTTTCTTACAACGTTTTGCAAAAACAGAAGCAATATGTAGAAATTCAGGTTGCATTGAGTACATACTATGTATCACGGAGAACGGTAGTTCTCCACGGGGTGCGCAAAATAAAAAATCTGAAGATCTGATGATTGTTGTTGAAATGCACCACTATATATACAGGAATAAATCGAAATCGAGAACCAAGCTTTCAATTCATGACTATTGGGTATCGTTAGAAAGATGTTGGCCCATAGACTAGGAAAATATATTCAAACTGGTAATCCACCCACTACAACCCGAGATATGGCCACTTGAAAATTTTACCAAATTTTCAGTTTTTCCAATATAACCCAAAGGTGGGTGTCGAAAACTATTCAGCTATAGTGTTTTCCGAGGCTACTTATCAAGACCTTTCCAACAGTACCTTACATATTAAAATCGGAACATCCGTTGAAAAGTTATAGCCCTCCAAAATTTACGGTTAATTTTCATGAAATTCATGAAAAATTACCTACCTCAAATAGTTTGTTTGTACAAAAGTTGAACCGATTTCTGTCGTTTATACCTCTATTTTTCGGGGAAAAGTGAGGCTTCCAGAATCCGTTAAAATTTTGAAGATTTCATTGAATTTGATCGAGATATAGACTTTTGAATAGACCCAGATGCACTTTTTTAAAATAATAATATCTACACTAAAATCCAATGAAAGGCGTTCCTATATGAATCAGTCGATCGGTATTGAACTAAGTTATCAAATCGTGGCCAGACGATCTTAATCAGACACCTAGTTCAAGAAAAATATTAAAAAAACTAAAAAGTGACACTGCTAAAGTTTCGATTTGAAGGCTATTACTCAAAATTGAACCAAGCAATTTTGTTAAAAAAAACTAGGCGTTTGTAGCTGACAACCAAACGCGTTGATGGCTTATCTTGTGAATTCTGGGAAAAATCTAGTTCCGGAGAATATGGCATCCGAATAATATCGTGAACCGGGAAAAGTGAGTTTTTCAACAATTTTGTAATGAATGAAAAAAGTTCGAATAAAAATTTCAATCGCAGCATTCCTTGACGAGTCCAAAACAGCATAGAAAGTGAATAGGCAGTTTTTTGTTCTATAGTTTTCATGAACCTATTCTAAAACTATGAAAAATAATGGTAAAATCCTAAACCTAACATCAGCAGTTCGAATTTTACAGTTTCTCAAACCCCTCAGATGTTTTTAGGGTAAAGTTTGATTCACGAAATGTATTTAAATGCACAATTGTATTTTTAATTTTAACTGACCCAAAATAAAGAATGCTAAAAATGCAATCGGTTTCGTGAACGAATAGCAACTGCTTCGTTTTATTAAAATGTATTTTATTTCAATATTTATGGAAAAATTATTTACTTAATAATAATGGTTTGCTTTCAAAAAACATACTCATACTAGCAAAAAAAAACTCTTAGCGAAGTGCTTGTTTTTTGCATGCTCACCTACGTCATTCGCTACGTCGCTGAAATTTCTCTCCGAGGAATCGTGTACATGAACGGCACGACTCATATGATGCACAAAGTACTTGAGTGTGTTGTCAAGAAATTGTTGGTCAAAAAGTGCGGAATTTGCCTGTCCTTAGGCGTTTTAGAGTAAATTCTCTGATTTTTACATTAAAATATTGCTGATATTATGCACTCTTTTATTGAAAAAAGTTACAAAAATAAAAGAAACTACATCTTTCTGTGTATGAACGCAAGAAAATCTGAAAAAATCGATTCAGAAATAGGAGAAAAAAGCATAAAACAAATTCAAGAAAGTACTCTTAGAAAAATGTCCTTTACGGAAAATCTAGGACCTTGTTTGAAAATCGCTTCATACGAATCCTATTCTAACCTTCAATCTACTAAATGATGTATATTTCATTAGAATCCTTTCAGAACTGAAGAAGTTATTTGGGGATAACTTCTACCAAATTTGACAAAACCACTTTTTTTAAACAGCTATAAAAAAAATATCTAGGACCTTGTATAAAAATCGCCGCATACGAATCCTATTCTAACCTTCAATCTATAACAAATATTTTTCATTAAAATCCATTCAGAAATAAAGAAGGTTTTTGGGGATAAAGTCGGTCGATTTCGCAATTTTAGGTGTATCTTCCTCTTAATAAAATCAATAAGAGTTTGCAAATACCTCAAAGGAACATTCCTTTCCAAATATTGTAAACTCTTATACATTTAAAAGCAAATACCTCAAAGCAACAATTGCATGCGCAAAGGTATTTGTAAATTCTTATTGATTTTATTAAGGAACAATAATGCACGCGCACTGCAAAAATTTATATCAACTCTTTTGTGGATACAAGTTAATGCGCTATTGCAGGCACCTCGTCAGTTTTAAACTCGCTAAGAGTTTTTTTTTGCTAGTACTATGTATACATTTAATGGAACTCGAGCTTGTATAAATATTACAATTTTTATTTGTTTGAAGCATTACAAGTACAACCAGTGGCGTATATACGGGCAAGCAACATTTAACTTTATAAATATATTGAATTTCATTTTTTATACAAACCCCTCTTTCTGGGACCGGGGACAGCCCCAAATAAATTTTTTATATGAAAAAAGACAAAAGGTGTACAGGGTGTCCCGAAACTCAACGTCAAGCCAAAAACGGATGATAGGCTAGTTGGTAACAGTTATTAGAAAAATAAAAAAAAAATCTTAATCATGTAGTTTTCAAGTTATAAGGATTCAAAAAAAAATCGAGAAAAGGATTCCAAAGGATTGGAATTATCCCTCATTTTGAAACGTCTTACAATTTCAATGATAGTGATAAAGATATACGGCGGCTGATGAATTTTATTTCATTGCATTACTCGTAAGTACACCCAAACATCGAAAGAAAAAAAAATTAACTTCCACCCAATAAATAAAGAGAATAAAATAGAAATTCAAAGTGCTCAGTGCGGTTCTGCAACACAGAAAAGTTCTGCAATCTGCGTGTACAGAAATGGCAGACTCATGCTCTCTGAGACATGTTGTTTTTAAGTAGATTCAACCTGACGAGGCATGTTGTTAAATGTTGTGATACAAATGTTGTATGTAGATATAGCAACGTTAACAACAATGTTGCGTTGTAGGTTAAACTTAACGAAGAATATGTTACTCCTCTTTTGGGACAGTAGGGGCATCCCCTTTCAATTCTCAGGAACCTTTTTAAGAGAATTTTTTCTCCCTTAGGAATTTACAGTTTGGTATGCTATTTTGTAAAATAAATAAATGAAATGAAAGCAAATATTATCCATAATGAGACAAAATTATATTTCATGTACTTAACTACCTATTATAAAAAACACGGACTCTAATAATGGAAAGTATAGTTCAAAATTTTACGAGGGAATTTTATATTATTTTGATATGTTTTAGTTTACATTGTTGAAATTGTAAATAGCTGAAAATTATTGAAAAGAACGAACGCCTTTAAAGTCTTTAAAGTAATTTCATGGTGTTGTCATATTACACAGTACACTTGTTGTTTATGTTGATCGGTAATTGAAGAGCTTACGTTTTTGTTCTACATTGAAAGTCTGCTAGAAACACGTTTTATCAACATATTTGGAATCCATTATAGGAATCCATTTTTAATTGGTTTGTCTTCGAAAGAATAATTCATGTTTATTCATTATTTTTGAATAAATATCATAGTTATAAGCGATAAGCTCACAGTTGTGCATATTATATGGATGTGATGATAGAATACAAACTTACAGAAACAATGAATATAAAAAAGATATAATTAGAATTACTCTTAGCTACTTTCGAATTATAATATTACGTAAAGTTTGTACAACAATTTCTAAATACTTGGAGTTATTTGTGTAAATAAGATGGCCAGCGTTGATGCAAAAAATTCTGACTGTTTCATTTTGTATGGAAAATATTGTAATTTGCTTCCAAAACAGAAAAGGATACGAAATAAAACCGGACGAACTTTTCATTCAACTTAGTAAGTAATATGATTTTTCCACGACCTTTTAATTGTTATATGGTTTATAGTTTATTTGTTTTGAGAACTAAAATTATTGTAAAATAATAAAGCAGAACTTACCGTCAATAATTGTTTCCAAAATTTTTGTAAATTATTTACAAATATATGCTGGAAATGAATAAACTGCAGAACATAAATTTCATCAGCAGCTAAAAACAAGTCTAACCAAATCTATTCACACAAATATCTTTTGCAATTTGGTTGTACTTTCTTCATCAATATGTATTTCGATTTATAATCACAAGTATCTACTTATATCTTTAAACAAACAACTCTGATGGAAATAAATAAAAATCTCTCGAAAGTTCCTCAGTGGGAAATCAGTGCAAATGGCTCCAATAGAACTCCTTGTTTTCATTTATATGTAATACGAATTAATTCCTTTTATTTGAAAACAGCAAATTTTTTCAATACTCGCTTTTATTCCTATGTAATGTATGAACTTAGTTTACAATGTTGACCTGTAAATGATTCTAATCGATATCATACATTACCATCCGAAAAATAGGCCAGTGTGGAAATGTGTTTACAATATCAAATAATTTTCCAAATGAGATTTCACAAATTTGGGGTTGATTTATATTTATTTATAATTTCCTCACAAATTCGTATTGAAGTTTAATCATTGCTAGATACCATATGTGTATGTATGTCAATTCTTTTCTATATCCAATTTATACCTTAGAGAAATTTTGATACCCAGGCCAGACATAGATCCACCAGAACACACAGATATAATACAATATTACATCCGATACTGATGCGGTATACAATTATTATACATACTGGGTTCGTTTATATAAAATAAGATAAAACCATGTATGTATTATTGTATTATACTTCCATTAAAATTAGATAACATAGTAAAAAATGTTTAACTTTTCCGGGTAAACTCGTAGAAAACCTGCAAAAAATCGGGATGTACATATATTAATTTATTGTATAATATTATTAAATAAATCGAGCTGTGGTGACGAAGTAAACGAACCGAAGTGGAGTTTGGGCGCACCAAGCGAACTGCTGAGGAAAACATTTCGGACGAAAAACATAAAAATTGCATCATAAATCTAAAATATTTGCTTCATCAGGCGATATAAGGATAAACTCGACCAACAACAACCCTCCAACACCCATATATGGGCGCAATTGAAGTCCTCCAGATCCCAGAAGGGTTCTCCAAGGTAGTGTGTGTCCGAGAAAGCAACGTGAACTAGATTAATATTTCCTGAGAGTAAGTTCTAGTGTTCCGAAGTCTAGGAAAGTAAAATATTGGAGAGCAATGGGGCAATTTACACTCTCAGCATTGCAGCGGTAATCCCATTAATCTGTTCATGGCTAATTGCTTGTGTACATGAATTCGCTGCTACTAATTGATCTTGTATTTAATCCTTCAAGTGAAATTGATTACCTTGTTAATGTCATCGGAAAATAGTTGGCTTGAACCATCGACTACACTTTAGCACTTTGGCTTGACATTTGGGCTCTTACGAAGTGTGAATCATTTGAATTATTTTGTAAATTATTATCATTCAATTAGGTAGGTACATGTTTTAGTTTTAGTGAATCTGCAACTGTAGGAGAACTTTCAGATAAACCATAGACCCATTCTAAATAGTTTCCCAAAAGAACAATTTATAGTTAAAAACGAACATAATAGTGGGTAGGTATACTGTATATGTATAATTGTATAGTGTATGCTATACATAAACATTCTTGTATATCTCTACTAATATTATAAATGGGAAAGTCTAGATGTTTGTCCAATTTCCATCAATCACACCTAAACCCCTAAACCCTTGGTTCGATAATTTTCTTTTGTTGTACAAAGATAATAATTAATAATTATACATAGCTAACTTTTTTTCGGTTTCAAAATGGCGGACCCAAAAAGGCGGCCGAACATTTTAAATTTGAACGGATTTCCATGAAAATTTGTACTTAAGGGTTTTGAGGGATGCTGATTTTAAATCGGCCGTCCGAATTTCGAAATTAAAAATGGCGGATCCAAAATGGCGGTTATAATTTCTCGATTGCAACGGATTTTAATGAAAACTAATACAATGGTTGTTATGTGGCCATCAATTTCGTATCTTACCCATATTTGGGAATCCATATTTTTTGAAATTCTACCTCTAAGGGGGTAAAATAGGGGACGAATGTTTGTATGAAAATCCGGAATTTTTTAAGTAAACAATTCAAAACAATCGGTATTCGGCCTATTGTTTGAAATAAAGAAACACGTATATCAAGATTTTTTTAAATTCCACCCTTAAGGGGTGAAATAGGGGTTGGAAGTTTGTATGAAAATCCGCCGTTTTTGTAGTAATACTTCATAAAAATTGGTTTTTTGCAATTATGGTTAGAAAAAAAGCTTAATGAGAACTATCTTTATTCTAATTCAACCACCCAAAACTACCATTAACTGAAAAAAAACTCACTGTATGGGAAAGAGTTCTATGATGGGGGTAGATGTAAATTCAAAATGTAAACTGATGTACATTATATTATGATTTTCACCGACCCGGATGTAACCCGTTAGACACCTGCTATAGTATTGTTATACTATATATCGTAATATGTATTGTAATATATTGTATTTCCATAAATATATTACATTACAATTACGATTGGTTAAAAAAGCGATTGATATCTGAAAATTCAGCTCTCCCAGCTCGAGGGTTTGATCGACGGAATTTGAGGGAGAGATATTTCGAAAATCGCATATTTCTATTTCCGAAACTGTTCGAGGTATATCGAGGTATATGAATTTAGCTAATTAGTATTTGAGTAATGAAATTTTGAATTTTTTAATACGTTATCTATACATATTCTTCGCAGTTCAGAAAATAAGGCGAATTTAACTTGGTTGTTAGGACATCGAGCTCTTAACACAAAAATCCACGGTTTGAATCTCCGTTGGGTAGTTTTTTTTGTTTTTTTTTTGTTTTTTGCAGTATTTTTTTGCATGCACTAACTGACAAAATAATGAATGAATTTTCAAATTATTTTCGCTTGAATATGTTCTGCTTATTAATTAACCATTATTTAACAATTTTCGCCATAACCTAATACTTCTTATTTTGTTTAGGTATTATCGTCATAAAACAAGAAATATAACAAAGGATGTTCGAAAATATCTAGCAAAATTTTAAAGGGTTTGGTTTTGAACCAAAAAAGGTATTTTTGCTCATAGATAATGCATTTTTTATTTTTTATTTTTTTCAAAATATAATTTTCAAACTGCAGATTTTCAGGACGAGATCTGGATTGGGATAACTCAAAAACGAATGTCGTCTCCACTTCCCCATTGTTCGATGTATGAGTATGAACTAAGATAATTTGCGAAGATTGCCAGTTACCCAGTGCACGTGATTCCATGCTCAGCTCATACAATAAATTTTGTTAGGTTGTTTTTTCACTTAGGTAACCGAAAAGGTTTAATTTTGTTAACATATTAATTACTAGAAGGATTCCCGGTTTTCAGTTGGTGCGATGAATATCATTATGGCATTGCGATGTAGTGTAGGTAAATGTGCATGTGTATATCGATATGATGGCTGTATTGATTAATAAAAACTTCGAAAACGGAAAATTGTTTTGAGAACTGATCAACTGATACTGAAAGTTCTTTTAATATATACAGTAGTCTGTAGTAGTACTTACAATTAGTAGGGGAGCGGCGTACATAGTGGCGCAGCGTACAATGTGGCCCAGAGCCTTTTTGGGTATTATAACAATTGGTAGATGAAATCTGTCCGGTGTCATAAGTGTGTTAGTTAGCAACCCAACTTTGTCTAAGTAACAGGTGCGATCAACCGCGCATTTAATATGTCTTGTGAAAAAAATCAAAAAAACCCATTTTTGAAGTTTTTTTTAATTTTTTTCATTCCTTCACAACATCTAGTATTTTTAAGACATTTATGAAAACTTTATATGCAAAGACTCAGTGTGATGTCCTCTTTTAAACATCATAATTGATTTTGGATTATCTTAAATTTTTCTTATAACTTCGATCATTTTTCAAAATAACAGAAAAATTCCAATGTGGCGCACGCGGTTCGTACAAAGTGGCGCATTCATTAGGTGTGTTCAATGACAAAGATGTTATGGTTTTTAAATGTTTTATTGCTCCTTTAGCTACGACATATTTTGTCCTTCCTTTTAGTGCCGAGGAAAACCTGAAAAAGCACTTGGAATGTGCTAATATATCCACTGATTTCTATATTAGCATTTATTGCGATTTCGACTATGATGTTTAAGCCGATCAAGAATTTTTAAATTTTTGATCATGCTTAACCTATTATTCTAATAAATTTTTGAAAAGTATCAAATATCTATTGTATTTACTTTATTTTTCCACGCAGATGTTACACTTTTAATAGTGCGCCACATTGTACGCATGTGCGTACAATGTGGCGCAAAGAGGTCCCTGCAGTTTTCGAGCTATATCTCGGAAAATATCTACAACTGAATAATGATTTCTTCACTGATAACAAAGCTTAGTAAATTTCCTTTCGACTCGTGTCTTCACTACTGATCTAAGCCTCCTTTAAGTATCCTTTAGAGCTCTAAACTCAAAACTATGCGCACATTGTACGCCGCTCCCCTACGTATACTTTACGTTTATTCCTGATGTAGATATTTGAGACACAAATAAAGCAATCTCTACCTAACATAAACTATTTATTTAATCTATTTTACACGAGGCAACCAATCATGAGAGCATAGCGTAAAAGTCAAAACAGGAAAGATAGAATGACAAGAATGAATACTATCCTAATTTACCACCGTGGTGGATGGCGTCGCGATCGAAACTCAACTTGTAAAGGTTTAGGTTGGCACTATGTCGCTGCAAAAGCCAAAAATCCAGATTATTGTGGTTTATTGGCCGCACCCACAATTGCAAACAACCAATGCCCAACATTATCCTTTTTAAATCTTCCTTTCCAAAGAAGTCTTTAATAAACCGACAAGGATCCGTCAAATATACCAATTGCCAGGATTTGAAGCCTTTACATGATTTGTTTGAAAGATTCATGAATTGATGAAAATTGCTCCACAGTTTCAGAACTTAAAACTAGTTAGGGAGCAATTGGTCACACCAATTACGTGATACTCTAGATGTAGAAAAATATACTCATTCTTATATCAACATTTTTGTATAAAAATGACTCATGCTTATATGGCAACACTAAGAAGGAGTTGCCCGATTTTGCTCATCTTCGAACTTGACCTTGCAATTTATTGTACCAAATTACAAGTCCCTAGCTACAAGCGTTCTCGAGTTATCGTCTGGACAGACAGACAGACAGACAGACGGACATGCATAAAACGGTTTCTTTTCACTTCCCAATCATGAATATATAGTTCTTTCTTTTCTGTGACGATTATTTCTTGGCATTGCAAACGTTCGCTCAAAACTAATATACCCTACATCTAGGGTATAAATACAATTCTATAAAATACGTATCGTTGTCTTCGAAGACTAATGAACAACTAGGAAAAACTTGCCAGACGTTTCTGAAACAGTGTACGATACAAAGGAATAGTTGACAACTTCTGAGGCATATAAAGTGGTCGGAATCGCAAACTAATGGTGACTTGCAATGCTGCCCTTATTTTAGTAGAGAGGCCCACAAAGAACATTCACAACTGCGAGAAAATTATTGATCTGAATATCTATTATCTACATACACAGAATACAGTTTTGAAAATCAAAAGATCCTTTGGATGTCACATCAGCTTATATTGTACAATGTACGTAAATATTATAGATATACATATATAACACATATTATGTATAATGTATGTATGTACTTATATCCGCTTTCTGGAATCAGACTTGTTTCGAATCAAAATCTATTTGCGTT
The DNA here is from genome assembly GCA_963082835.1 of Leptogaster cylindrica. Taxonomy (NCBI): domain Eukaryota; kingdom Metazoa; phylum Arthropoda; class Insecta; order Diptera; family Asilidae; genus Leptogaster; species Leptogaster cylindrica. The sequence continues at coordinate 18,165,306 of OY720105.1, read as the reverse complement.
TGTACTGTAGTGGATATATTCTTTTATTTCTTATGGAAAACTAAACTACTCAACCGATTGCTTTGATGGAGGTGTCCTTGGAAAGCTGAAGGCGCGGCGCGGAGCCTATAGTGTTTTTATTCCCTAGGTTAGTGAGGCACGCGTACCCCGGAGGGTACGCAAATTTATATCTGGGGTACATCAAGTTCTCTTTCAAAATACTGTATATGTATAAAGGAAGAGGTGTGGTGTGTCCTGTCCGCAGTCTTGACTTTAAATATACATTTTTTTAGTTTATTTGAAACCACTTATTACAGACCAATGGAATTCCTTCCTTTGTCCGAATATGTTTGCCGGAACGCAAAACCAATAGATTTTTAAACATGTAAAACACGAGGTGAAACAGGTATGCGGTCAAAACACCGTGTTTTGATTTTGTGTTATTAAAAACTAAACTCGTACGGAAGTCGGAAAGTATAATTGGCTTGGTTAATTATAAAATAAACATAAAACATAAAATAAACATAAAATAAATAAGATTAACACAGAAGCAAAATTTACTAAGAAATCGTGCAAAAGACCGTGCACAAACAGTTTTTTTACTGTAAAAAATGTAATTTGTTCTAAGTTATTAAAAAGGAAAGTTTTTGGCAACTGTAAAATTTCAGGATGGTGTAAGAATTTTCTACGCAAATAATACCTAATGATATTATTGTAATATATATTTATAATAATATGTAACGAAAGAAAATGAAAATATTCATTGTGTAAAAAAATTATTCAGCTTTATATGGCAGTACTAAGGTGTTGCCCGATTTTGCTCATTTTCAAACTTGAATCTACAATTTTCACAAGCGTTCTGGAGTAATCGTCCGGACGGACATACATCAGACAGATGGACATCCACAAAACGGTTAACTTTTCACTTCCCAATCATGAATATATATATGTAGTTCTCTTTTTCTAGCACCATTATTTCATGACGTTGCAGTTGCAACCGTTCGCTCAAAACTAATAGGTACTGGTACACCAACAACGTCCTACGTAGGGTATAGTTATTAATTGCTATAAAAGTATAAACTGAATATCGACATTTTAAATGTATTACGTAATCAAAACGTGAGAGACTGAGATTCCCAATCAATGTGAAAATCTCCTTGAAGCAAGGCAATATAGGAAACGGGCTTACACATATCGTTAAAAAACGAATGCCCAGTGTGATGGAAGCAACGATTATATTTAACCGTAAAAGCAACAAAGAGCAAACGTATTGATTTCACATATCCCAATGATTTCAATTAACTTGGCCAGTTCAAGCAACTGCAGTTTTCAATACGTATTGCTTTCGTAATTGCAACAACAAAGCTCAAGGACAATCACTACGAATCGCTGGATTGGAATTTCGAAATCCATGTTTTTAACATGGCTAATAATGCTTTCAGATGGAACAACTAAAAATATTACCTACTTGTTTAAATAAAATGAACTATAAAAAAAAGTGTTATTACTCAACTAACAATAATTTGTATTTCCTCTTCAAAAGAGTAGCACAAAATATTGAATAAATTTCAAATTATATTCAATTTTCGAAGTACGCGCGGGGGTGTTTTTGGCCATAGGGGTTTAATTTTTCAAAAATCTTTTTTGGCGTTTGAGAGCGTTTAATTAGCCCCTAATTCATACCTGGTTATTTTTTTATTTTTATTACTTTTTTTCTGTGGCGGTTCCAGGTTTGCTCTCAAGCTAGAAAATCCACACTTTCTGATAGAACTATAAGAGCACTAAATTCGGCAGTAGGGCACTTAATTAGTCCTTAATTAGGCCGTAATTTCTATATACTAATTTTTGTGGTTGGTCGTTGTGGCGGTTGCAACTTTATGGACATCAAAATTACTGCTCCCCAGTGAATATGTAAATAAATTTTTATTAAGTTTCGCATCGAATTTGGGGGGACAATCATTTCTCAATGTGTTCCCACGTCTACATCGAAGTATATACATAAAAGCTACAAGCATGCCAAATTTCATGCTTTTTTCCGGAAGGGACCGTATATTTTGTTGTGGAGCCGTACTAATAATATTCTTACGCGAAAGTCTCGGGGAAACAACTTTCAGTGCAGAGACATATTTGAACTTCTTTAAATGGAAATTTTAGACAGCTTTTAAGAAGATGCTCCTAAATTTTTCATTTGCTTACATGTTAATACACATATTATGTTATGTACATTGTATATACAATACTTGTCTACTAGTTTGGTTTGCAAGACGATATCATCATTGCACGAAACATCAAAAGCGGTTTACTCAATTTTTTATCTACTGTCGTTCAGTAAACAACCTGCAGGCAACTTACTTGGGGCACGCCGTCCATGAATGAAACAGGACTTGCATTCATTCTATGATGCTTTTGTCTGTGATTTATGACAGTGAGCTTCTTTTTAGTACCAGAATGCTTCTCATTAAGCTTCCAAGATAAGAATCTTGCGATACAGAATTATATTTGCCTTTTTCTTTAAAGTAAATTTTTAAAGTAATATTTTAGGGTGTGCGATAAGAAACAAAATGCGCAAACTTTTATATCATTACTTGATTAGTTTTATTTCATTATTATGTACTGTTATACAGCGTGGCCGGGGAAAGGACGTCCAAAAGAAAAATTTTTATGGTAAGGGGTATCCGAATCACCCCCATGTATGTTCTACGATTTTTGATAGTTTTCGAGTTATGACATTTTTTTTGTGATTTTTCACCAAATTACTAATTTAAGGACATTTTTGGTTAGTGATGTAAATAATTGAGATAAAGGTTTGATTTTTTGTTTTTAAATTTGGTCTATTATTAGGCCTATCAAAGAAAAAAAGATTTGTATTCAGAGTCCGTATCGTTGCGCCAAAAAAAATTTTTAAATTACATAAGGTTTAAAATAATAAAACTTACCAAAATCTTTGAGGGCGGTTAAAACTCACATAACTTTTTTTTTCCAAACCTATTTTAGAAAGTTCCTCATTTCATTGGCTATTTACCCTGTAAATTTTATTGAAATATTTTTATGTCATCATGCCTAAAAATCGTTTCAAAACGTCTAACTGTCTAAAAAACTGTCATTTAAACGTACAGTGGGACAACCATTTCTTTGGCCAAAGCCCCTAATGTGGTTAGAATGGAACGAAATTGGTGTTCCATGGGCTTTTCGACATGCTGAATTCATTTTTAAGGTTTACAGAATATATATCTGTCTGTTTGTCATTTTTTTAAAAAAAAAACTATGCTGCCTTGTATGGCAAGACCAGGAAAGTGTTGCCCGATTTTGCTCATATTTGAATTTGACCTTACAACTTAAACTAAGAATTATTGTACCGAATTTCGATCCTCTAGCTGCAAGCGTTCTCAAGTTATCGGCTGTACAGACAGACAGACAGACAAACAAACAAACGGACGATCGCGACGACCGCATGAGCAGCAATTTGAAAAATGTGTACACAAAGTTTTGTATCGTGTGACTCGGACAATTTGAACCCTTCAAATTCCTTTGATTTGCCAAAAATATTCCGAAATTTGTAGCACATTTATTAGTGATATGCCATACTGCATATTGTTGAGTAAGGCAATAAAAATTTTCAAAATTCCTTATAAATGTGCAGTTTTTGCTATATCGTCTGACTCCGGCTTTATATACACATAGCTCTTTTACCTCCTTTAAAAAGCAATTAGATGGATTTTGATTGGCGTATCACTTTTCGAAATTAAATGTTCCTTACAAGATTTATAGCACTTCAGGTATAAACGAGCAACAAGGTCTTTAAATGTCGGAATTGGTACGACTCTTCTGCCAACAATTCGATTTCTTGATTACGTCGAAGTTTTCGGGTTGGACAATGGACATGGCCTTTGAGTTACTCTGTATAATATTACGAATGCATGTGTAACTGGTTGTGAGTAATGCTTCTTTGGATGAAACATGACAGCTATTTGCACACTGTTTTTTTAAAAGAAGTTGGAATTATTGAAAAATGAAGCTACCCGTCTACAAGTAATGTTTTCTCATCCGTCTTGCATGATTTGAGCATCACAACTATACATGTAGATGGCAAGTTGAAGGTTTTGCATGAACTGAATGAGATTTGACACATTTTGAAAAGAATGTTTGGGTTGGAACATTTTGCTTGAGCGCATACAAAACTATCATGTTTTCCGACTTTCAGCATCAGAGCGACTCTGGTCGACGGCGGACGTGTAAACAATTACAAAGTATAGTAATTAAAAAAAAATTTCGTTTGAAGAGTTTGATAATTCTTGACGGGAGACCGTTGCAACTCCTCAAACCGTGTTAGACCTAAATCGTCTAAATCTAAACCATCTTGTAGAAGCGCCGAGAGTATGCGGCTTTCTTGTTGCTATTTCCCAAGATTTCGCGGTGAGTGAATATACATTATAGACTATACAGAAAACATAATGTGTGCAGATCGTAGATGTAATCTACGTCAGTGTACACTAGATAAAAGTGTACCTATATTATTCAAACTGTTGTGAGTCCAATGTCCAACTACCGTTATTAAAGTAGAAAGCTCCACATTTCCTAATAGACCGAAAGCAAGCAAAACCCACGTACTTTGAATTACACTTCGCATTTTAAAGTAGGTACGTACGTACACGTACACTTCTTTTTGCAAAGATTTGCGAATTTCAATTTTGCTTCTTTTTGTTCAGCAACCAGTTGAATTGTTTGCCATGTTTTATTTTCCTCTGCTTCTGATAACAAATTTTGTTCAGCGGTTTTTGCTATCACAACTGCACCAAATACAGAAAAACCCTCCATGCCTGACAAATAGATGCAAGTTTTTAAATGCACATAGTCGTTTTTCCACCTGCCTTTAGATACTAGAAGGGACCGAATTCTACAGTACCGAAAAAAAACAAGAGTGATAGAAGAATAAATAAAAGAATAACTAGAAACTAGAACTAGTCTAGCATTAATTTTTTTAACCACGAATTCTAGGTTTTTTACATAATCTGAGGTAATTAAGTTAACGCAAATTCTATACGGCTTATCTTTTCAGGTCACTCAAGGAACAGAGGAATGCTTGAATGATGTTTTTAAAATAACGCATTCGACAAATAACAAGATTATAAGATTTAATATTTTAATGTTTATATACAAACTTATGTTTTGAAATCATGTCTGAGGTATATTTTTCTTTTTGCATAACGGTTTTCGTTTGCGTTTTCTGCAAAAATGTCGGGATTTTCTTTCGTCCAAGAAATTTTAAAGTAATATATGCATAATAAATACATATATATCAATATAAGAGACCCTCTGAACAGGCACATTATACAAAAAGAAATTACATGATGTTGTGTGCAGCCATGAACAGCCCAGAATAGTTACGGAAAGATGCTAATTTCCATACGTTCGTACTTAAACCAGACATTAGTCTAGTTCGGAGGTCATAGAATATAGATACCAAGCGTCATTGCTATTTCCTCATCCGTACTGCACTGTACGCTGGATGGCATTATATAAATCATTCGCCGTAATATGTAAAAGCTTTTAAGGGATATTCATGTCAAGGATTAGCATAAATTTCACTCAGGCGTGAACGCAGGGGTAGGGGGGCGGGGCCGGGTGTTAAAACCCCTCCCGAAATATCAGTAAAAATTTTGAAAATCAATTACCTGACCTACAAATTAGATACTCATTTTAAAGTTTTCCATAAAGGCTACAAATAAAATAGATAGATAACGTTTAGTTTGTAAATTCGATTTGTTTGTTAATTAATTATCTATGGTCTCTTACACAGATTTCATATGAATTTTTTTCTATAATAACTAATAAAATAGGTATGTACCATACAAAATATTAGGTTCTTTAGAACAAATCCTATTAGATAATGTATGAGCGACATGCTGATAGCTTTTTCTTAAATATACCTATTATAATTTTGTTTATAAGACGTATCTACCTAAGAAGCATGTTTTTAAAACATCTTTTCTTAAAAATATTTTTTATTTTATATCTGTACTTATATATGTAATATAATATAATATATTATGTATGTAATATAATATATTTCACCGCGCCTACCACTCCATTGGCAGGGTTAAACCCCTTCCGTATATCACACAAAGAGAGGAATATTTGTTGTTTTGTTGATGAGAATAGTTTTGTATAGTTCTACTTCTACGTATCTCTTTCCAATTAAATAATAAAAGTTTCAGTAAATACAAAATATCTGCAATCAGTGATTTACAGCACACATGAAATAACCAGTAAAACATATTATCCTCTTCAATATTGGCGAATTATTTAAAAACATTGGAAGATATTACTCAGAAATTAAATTCCTCTAGTATATGTATAAGGCATAAATACGTTTGCATGAGATATACAGTGCATACATATTCTTAAGTATATTCGTATACTTATATACATCTACATTCTACATACAGACTAGTTCTAGTCTAAAGGCTAGTTACAATTGTTGCTCCTTCTGCAGCAGTTTCACAGAATTTATTGCAGCTCTATATCTTTTGCTGTCATTTAGGAAGACAATTGAATTTAACCAATAAAACTGAGATTAATCTGGAAAAGTCTCTAACACTGTTCACTGTTCAGTTACCCTCATATCTTGAAACATTCGGTTTGGAACTGGAGAGATATTCACAGACACTTCATCCGACCTTTTATGTTATCCCCCCCCCCCCCCCCCCCCTAGATCACCAAATAAATGTTTCCTTCAATTCAAGAATTTTTTTTTTTAATTTATATTTTATACAATTTTATTGGAGTTATATGAGTGTTTTTGTTTTGATGTTTGCTTTGAAATTTGTTTCCACAAAGTGTAGGCATAAAATCTATAATTTATTCAAGAGGAATTTAATATTTTAAAGTTTATAAAACTTAAGACTTTTAAAAAGACATTTATTTCATAATTTTTTTGTCTTTTGTAATAATGTTGCGTGATATTAATTGATTCTGCGAAATTTGGAAATGTTAGAACATTCAGTTGAAATTTGTTTGTAGATGAGTTTCATACCAAAAAAATTTCCGCAAAACTTGTTTCTTCCAAGTGTTTAAACCGTTCCCAGCACATAAATTTTTTTAGTAACATTTATATGTCGCTATCTTTGCGTTCCTCTCTGGCATTTGAAATGTCCTTCTGAATTTACGACATGACTATTCCGCAAAGTGAAAAGAGATAGTGGTCGTTGTGCTAGGTTAGAATGGGCATTAAATCGTCGGTATAATCAAACAAAATAAATGCACAACGCGTACCATCCTGAACCTGGGGCTAACCGATCGAAGAACCCAAGGAGTCCTTCTTCGGCTCGCCTTAAGAATAGCTAAAGCAAGGAAGGCTTTGAGCCAATGCGAAGAAAGTGTCATCCTGAAAAGTTTTACCACAACAGTTTTACCATTTTGCGGTATAAATAATCGCTAAAGTAGATAGTCTTTACAGATTAGCAGAACATAACGGCAGTGACAATGCGGGGTGGAAGCAGGGGAGAGCATAAAAACAAGGAATAACAGATGGAACCAACGGAAATATCATTTTCCCGGACCCGTTGCTCTTTCCCTTACTACGATAGTTTCGAAATTTAGGGATTTTGTGAGTTTTATTTCTGGTATCTTGTCCCGTTTTAGTATGATTTCATGATGTACAATGTACATACTTATGCAATAGGCTCAGAATGTTAGTAACTACTGTCCTGGGTATCCATGACATGGTCTTCACTGTACTAATTGGTTTGCTAATCTGTGTGGGTTCGCAATTATGTTACACAGGTCACCGCATTTATAACAACCTTAATTTTACTTGATTTGCTCTTTTATAATATGTTTGGTACTGATTCCCCTGATGAATGCTTTTGTTACGCTTACACAAAATTCGTTTGATAGCAGATGCTGTGTCTTGAATATTTTGCTGAATCGTTTAACGTCATTGGGAAAAAATACTGCCCTAAATCCTTGTCATTTTGCTATAAATTGTATTCCTCTGTCCACTTTTATTCATTAAACTTCTATCGTATTCAGCTTGAAAATGATTGAATATAATATTCAATATATTATATATTATTATGTTTCATTAAAAACGAATTCGAAAACACGAAATTTTCAGAACGAGATGTTAAACATTCACATAGCTTATCGTAAATATAGAATAAATTATAGTAATAAATTACATTGACTTTATTAAGTTTATTGCTGAAAACAAATAATTCGAGAATTTGCTGACATTGTTTTTTATAAAATACTAGCAGGTCTACCCGGTTTCACTCGGAGCAGTGAAAATCATATTACATATAATAATAATGTACATCATATTACATTTGCAATATACCTACATCTACTCCCAAACGCGACATATATTACATAGAACCGTCTCCCATAGGTCAGGTCACATTTACAACTAGTAAGGACGCAATTGGTCACACCAATTACGTGATACCCTATATGTAGAAAAATATACTCCTTCTTATATCAACATTTTTGCATAAAAAAGACTCATGTTTATATGGCAACACTAAGAAGGAGTTGCCCGATTTTGCTCATCTTCGAATTTGATCTTGCAATTTTAATCAAAAATTATTGTACCAAATTACAAGTCTCTAGCTACAAGCGTTCTCGAGTTATCGTCTGGACAGACAGACCGACACACAGATAGACAGACAGATAGACAGGCAGACAGACAGACAAGCAAACGGACGTACATAAAACGGTTTCTTTTCACTTCCCAATCATGAATATATAGTTCTTTTTTTTCTGTGACGATTATTTCTTGGCGTTGCAAACGTTCGCTCAAAACTAATATACCCTACATCTAGGGTATAATAAAAATCGTGGCTTTGTTGTTTTTAAGTCAAGGATGATTTTCATTGAGCTTTTTTCTATAACTAAAAGGCGAAATATAGATTTTTATGAATTTTTAATTTAAAAAATGGCTGATTTCCATACAAACTTTCATCCCCTATTTTACCCCTTTATGAGTGGAATTTTAAAAAATCCATTCTTAGCGATTATCCATAGGAATGCACTGTAAATTTTTTATACCTTTAGGTTCAGCGGTTTAGTCTGTGCGTTGTATGTCAGTCAGTTACGAAACTATATTTGGTGCCTTCCTCTCGCAGCGTGATCTTATATTTCTATACAAGCTTATGTTTGATCAGAGTCCATCATATCTATATGATAAGCTCCTGTTTTTGCGGTCGTCTTGGGTCTTGGGCTTTTAGTTCCAAGGTTTACTTCACAATACGGTGAACATTCTTACTTTGTTCAAGCTGTTCGTAAGTGGAATCTGCTTCCAAATAATGTACAGCGTGCAGCCTCTAGCAGAATTTTCTTATCTTATGTACGGTGCCAAATAAATTATTATTATTATTATTATATTTTATATATAAAGCATAGGTCTGCCCGGTTTCACACGGGATGATGAAAATCATAATTTAATGTAGGTACATCATATTACATTTTGATAAATTGCAACTATCCCCAAGCGCGACGTATATTGCATAGAACCGTTTCCCGCACGTGTCGGGTTATAATAATAGTTGGTTAATTTTTTTCAGTCAAGGGTAGGTTTTAGGGGTTGAATTAGGATAGACGTTGGTAGTTCTCATTCAGCTCTTTTTCTAACCAAAAGACCAAATACTATTTTTTATAAAAAAAAAATTCACTTCAAGAATGGCGAAGTTTCATAAAAACTATCATCCCCTATTTTACGACCCTTAGTGGTTGAATTTCAAAAAATCGTTTGTTAGCGAGCACCTGTGAGGTAAATTGTACAAATATTCGAAATTTTATTGAAATCGGTTCAGTGGTTCCAGAGATACTCTGATATGAGTGAGTGAGTGGTATTTTGCTTTATATATTATATAGATTGTGATTTGTGGCCTAATAAAGTTATGTATGTAGAATGTACACAGCTCTCATTTTTGTAAAAAAGACCAAAAAATGCTTGTTCGTTTCGCTGAAACTCAGCATCTGTTGCCCGTCCGCACTCCTATATTTATATAAAAAAAATAATTTCTGCCACTATCATGCGAGATTGTATCACATGACGCTTTTCCTGACACATCTATCAATACCCGAACTTGTAGCATCGTTCTTATTGATTTTTGGATAAATCGTTCCTCATCGGTGCTACAGCTGGTGTTATAACTTTGAGGGTTCACATATGTTTTTATGACAAATTGTTCCTTACACGAGTTTAATGACTTTCTTTGGAAACACCCGGGATTTCTTCGTATGTTTTTTTCTGTTGGTGTGAAAACGATTGAAGAGGCACACGATTCCTGCAAAATTTTGTAATAATCGCTGAAGTTGCTTGAAACAGCGTTTTACTGCCAGAAATCTTCTGAAAGGCAAATGAGACTCTTATTTTTCGTAATTTATTGTAAAAACATATGTCAAGTTGGGGAGCTTCATCGCATTGCTTTTAAAGACTTTCAAGGAGCCCAAGTATGTGCAGGCGTGAGCTTATTGGATAAAGCATTATCCAAACTAGATGCACATTATATCATGGTAACTCTTGATACAACCCTTTTAAATGCATCCCTTTACTACAGTTATGTTTAAAATAATTGTAAATCTTAGTGACAGAGATTTAATTTTATTCACCTTCCTCATGATATGATAACGCCGTACTTAAAGTGCGTATAATTGTATATTAAATTATAAAATTAAACAAGGGTACCATAACACCATATGCTTCAAAAGTAATAGCATTTTTCCAAATTCTGTCTTCAAACATTCTCTATTCCAATCCTTGTTGTAAGTCGTTTAACAGGACATCTCGTTTCAAGACATTTTTTAGCAAAACAATCTAAAATTTCGCATTCAAATTACATGAGTGTGTCTACTCACCCTTCCGTATGTAAAAAATATCACCAGCACAGCCATTGCAAGTTGTGCAACACGCTTGAAGTAAAATATGTGGCCCGTTATGGCTGAGGTTTTCAAATTGCCGGAACAATCCAATAATCCGAAATATAGTAAAGCCACAGGGATATGCCTCAAGGGTGGCTAAATTGATGTAATCCCAAAACTGTTTTCTACTACCACATTCAAGAAGTTATCCCGAGCACTTCTATGTTCAAAATTGTCCTGAAAGACAATTAGACCAAAATCTGTTTTTAAATGGACTTCATAAGCTTTTTGCGAAGCACGAAGGACATTATTCCCTTATCGGGGTGGGAAGCGGCTGAGCTGTTTTTCTTTTAGAGCACAATGTTTGAGGATTTTCAATTAAAATTGCATTAAACAGTTATAACATCAGAAGCAAAGAGTATGTTAAGCCGAAATAGAAAAGTAAGCCAAGTTTTGGATTTACGAAAATTCGCTTTTATTCCGTTAGGATAAAGCCCAATTACACGTTTCTCAGTATAAACAAACGGGAGACGTTTGCTTTATAGATTTCATGTTCTTTTAAAAACCATGGAGATTAGAAACCTTAAGGCTGTGTTCTGGCTATAGATTTTTATAATTACTTTATAAGTCTAAATGTTTTAAATAGCTTAATAACGGCGAACTTTCTCGAAACGGCTTCCTTTGTACAAAAACGAAAAGCACAGAAATTTTGTTGTTAGATTATGCAAAGGAGAGTATTAAAAAGTTCGTTTGATAGTTAAGACGCGCAGACCGCAGTATGGCAATCCTGGCTAGATGGGTTAGTTATTCTCTCTATGACGTTAGATCCGGGATTTTAATTTTTTGTGTTTTTAAAAAACTTTGAGTAAAATCAATATTTCGTAGAGCAAGTGAATTATTGATGAATGCAGTGCTGCAACTTGCAACTTGTAGTGCAACATTGCGAAGCTTTCAATTAAGACTGCACTGCAAGCCATAAAGGTTTATAGTGGATTCTAAGAAGAATCCAACTAGAATCCAGCGGTACAAACATGGCATTTACAGAAACTGACGTCATAGACCTGCCAAAAATACTTTTGGCAGGTACTTTTGACTTTTGGGCTCGTTTTTGGGTAGTTTACTTTATTTTGTGGGGGACGGACATTGCATTTTTGGAATCTATGCACCTCGAAATGAAAACGAAAAACTTTTGAGGTGTTAAACAACTTTTTTCTGAGCCGAATGCATAGCTTTATTATTCATAGAATATTATAGCTAATATTATTACTCAGAGAATAAAAAACAAAAAAAAAATTGTACATTTATGATTGGGAAATAAAAAGAAAAACCGTTTCATGCTTGTCTAATGTGTGTTTGTCTGTTGTCTATATCTCCAGGCGATAATTCGAGAACGCTTGTAGCTAGAGGATTGAAATTAGGTACAATAATATTTCGTTAAAATTGTAAGGTTAAGTTAAGATGAGTGAAATCGGCAACACTTTTTAGGGTTTCCATATAAGACTGAATCGTTTTTATGTAAAAATTTTTCTTGTTTATAATTTTATATGTCTTTTCAATAACTTAGAAAAAGTGTCCAAGCGTTTTACTAGATGGGAAAACTGTTCGAGCAGTTTTTTACACGATTGCTTAACGAACGTTTCTGCTGTGCTAAATCGGTGCCGGTGAGCCGGTCTACATGTCATAATGGGCCTAAACCAGTTATATTTTCCGTATTAGTTAAGCGTTAAAAAAGTTTGTTTTACTTGTTACAATAACTATGAAGACATAAATTTGAAACCCAGGGGCCGAGGGGAATACTAAGTTACTCCTGAGGAGTGAAATAGTGATTTATGTCACCAAAATAAAATAAAGCGACCATTATCAAACTTTCCCTCTACCAAATACATAACTGAAGTCCTTTATGTTGTGGCACACAAACAGATCTGTGAAATTATTCTGTAGGGCAAAGTACGCACAGGTTCATGGAATTACATTTAAATATTACCTACTTGTAATATGAATTTTGATTTTATTTGAACTATTTTTTCGGTTTGTATACAAAAACAGTATTTTTTTTTTATAAAACATAATTTAGAAGTAAACAATAATTTTGTTTTTAATGTGAAAAATTATTTACTTTTAATATAATTTTAATTGAGTTTTCTTTCATTAAAAAATAGTAATAAGAGCAAAGACTCCGTATAGAAGCGCACATGGATAAGCTACTAGTACCTGCTGATGGTCCATTGAGTATGCTGTTACAAATAATTTAGACGCTGATAGAGCACACCAAAGAATACATATTCCCGCAATAATAGTCCCAAATGTCCCCCTAGAAAAATAAGTAAAAGTATTAAGGAAATATAACAAAACTATTGCAAGTATATTTACTGGATTGAAACGACAACGTTGATGCCTGACAAAACAACCATCGGCAATATACAATATCCCAAGACAGATGCAACAGCTCCGAAGGTTACCTGTGCCTGTGTTGCCATTAATGATAAGAGACAATAAAACGCTATGCATCCCATCACACCGATACCATATATGTAGGAGAAAGTAACTTTTCCACTCTGGAAAAATTATCATCTGTATCCCCAAACTTAATTAGAATTGAATAAATGCTAAAACCAACCAATAGTAGAAATCCTCCAAGTGCCATACAAAAAACTAATGGGCCCGCCATATCTGTATCACGGAGAATGGTTTGATCAGTTTGTCTGAAAGGATTCAGCACACTCAGAGTCTATAAAGAAATTGTGAACAAAAAATTATCATCATAATGCACTTAAAATAATGAATAAAATGTCGAATTGCTTGAAGCTGGTATTTAATAAAAAAAAACGCTGCAATGTCTTTACACATGGGTTAATTATTTCTGGTTGAATACAATTACATTGGTAATCTTCCCAAGCAGCATTTATTTTATTTTATAAAAAAAAATGTCTTTTTAAAAAAAAAAAAATTATTTTTTTTTTTTAAATTTTTCACTCTTTTGTCAAAATCGACTTCATATTCGATATCCTCATACTAAAAAACACAAAAAACTATACCCCACATGCCAAAGTTCACAAAAACTTTAAAAATGCGTAATTAGGTATTTAAAAACAACCATTTTTAATTCATCTATATTAACTTCGCGAAAACTTGCTTGTTTCTTTATTTGTGGATTTGTGCCCTTTAACGCAAAACTTTCAACGGCTAATAAATACAGTTCTCCTCATTCAATCGAGCTAAAACTTTATAAGTAGGCTCGTTCATCGTTGTCGATCAAAATGTTTTATCTCATTATCACAGAAAGAATCGATAAAATCTTTAATAATAATGCAAAAATGAGAGCGTTTTGCACTGCGCATAAAAAATTATCATAAAATCAAGTAAACTTTCCTTTTTGTTTTTTAAATTAATTTTTTTGTCACAATTTTCAAATTACTATTTAGATGAATTAATAATTATAGTAGAAACCATTGTTTTTACAGGTTACTTTTTTTTTTAAATATGCTTTACATTTAAGAAAATGATGTCAGTATAGTACACTTACATAACAAATGCTTGCCTACAAACACATTGCAAGCCTGCGACCGTCGAGTAAGCCGATCTTTTTAAAGGATATGTTATGATCAAATGAATAAACCGTGGATATCTTAAACCAAATCTTAAACCAAAAAAAAAAAAAAAATTATTAGATGGTATGATAATGGTTCTTTTATTATTAGTATCCGTCTAGAGTGGCTCCTTAAATTTAAGAGCCGGAGCCGGTTTTATGATTTTGCTCCTACGATTTTCGAATGAAGGAGATGGGTTGAGATTATGGCATTATGGGGACGGACGCAGAAATGTTTTTGGTTTTGCCTTGAGCCGGTGGCGGTGTATGTTGCTAATATACAATATAGAAAGACAGGAATTTAGAAAGCTATAATTTTTCTTTCGACCCATACTACCGCCCAAGGTAAATCGACTTGGACTGCTCTTAGTTACACCATTGATTAATATTGTCAATTGATATTTCCAACTCTGAAAAACATTTATTATAAAACAAACTTCTTACCTTTTGCATTATGTGATTCGGATTGATGCCGAGCTCTGAAAGAAATGTACAATAGAGTCCATAAAATAACTAGCTAAATTATAACTAAAAATTTAGTTTGTTAAGTATATATCTATAAAGACAAATATCGAATTTAAAACATAAAACTCCATTGCATTTTCGAGAATTTTGCATATAAGGTAAGTAATCAAAATTCGAATCGGAAAGAAAGAAGTCAGATCGAGATTCAAGAAGTCAACACAGAAATAGACTTAGACTTAGACATAGACTTAGTGATGTTCTATGTCCTATGAAGTTTAGAGAGAAACTTTATTTGCATAAATAAGAGTACTCTCTATGAGGTTAACATACGAATGGGGATGGGGTGCAAATTCAAATTTTTCTAAACCACGTCTTGTGGGGTATCGTTGAAAATCTTTTGATGAGTAGTTTATAAATCCATAACTGGTTTCTCGATTTTGAAAAAAATGATCTCAATAAACGCAATCAAAATACTTCGCAATCTACCTTAGCCTGTAGGCCTACCGAAACGGATTTTTTCAGTTTTTCGCCTATAACTCGAAAACGGTATATCTTACAGACAATCGCACTTACTGCAAAAGTTTTCACCATATTTGCGTAACTCGCAAAAGCATAAGCAATTATTTTTTCTCTGGCTGAAGGCATATTGTAAATTTTAACAATCTGTTGTCATTTCAACACTTTTGGACTTGATTTCAACTTCATCTCTCAATACTGTAGTGCACAAAACCGCAGATCTGCAAATTCAATGCAATCTCAAACATATTTCAATCCTGCATTTAAATGCAGTAAATGATCCGACCTTATGTATCCACAATAAGGTGTTACCCAATTCTGCTCATCTTCGAACATGACCTCAACGAAATATTGTACCAAATTGCAATCCTCTAACTGCAATCGTTCTAGTTCTAGAGTTATAGTCTGGATACAGGGATAGACCGACGGACATCCATAAAACGGTTTCTTTTCACTTGATGAGGCTTAATGAGGCTATCGTTCGAATAACATGTTGTTACTGTATACGGAATCAAATTACGCGCTAAAGAGAAACAAACAATAATTCACCTTCTAATAATGGTGGTTCATCTTCAAATTCGTTTGGTCCTTTTTCTGCGTTGTAAACATTCTCTGTGTATGCGGTAGGATCATAAAAGGAGTTAACATTTCCTGGATATTGCGACCCCACATTGTAATTAGTGTTTGGTGGTTGTGAGTTATCGAAACTTTGGAAATTCCTACCAAGAAATAAAGAACGATTAGCGGAGCAGTACATTTTGGCTTACATTACAATTCTTGTCCAAACTCTGGAATTTCAAAATTATATGCCTGGCCAGAAGTCTGAGGAGCCTGATTCCACTGGTACTCATTCCCTCCGTACGCTGTCGACATGGTTTTCTATAAAAGGAATACCAAATATGTGATGAGTTCGGAAGCAAGTAATAGTAGAATAATAGAAGCAAGACACCATATATTTTCTATTCACATTGATGCTGTTCAAAGTTGAGATACTTACAAAATCGGGTTTTTAGTCTGCTATTTGTGTATACCAAGTGTCAACTGCTAAAAACCTTCGATTGTACTACTATTTGAAAATAATTACTCAATATATGAAACCAATATCTACACGTACGAAAGCAAAGTGACATTTAGTTAGTTTTTAAAAATGTTCACAGATGGCAGTGTGTAAGTATAAAATATTCAGTAATTTGGATTAATTACGAATTTCCCGGTGTTTTAATGAAATAATTCCAAAATTTCTGCTCAAAATTTCGTTCAAAGTATTCTTCTGTTAAGTTGTTATTCCCAGAATATGATTTTTTCATGTTGCAATTTTAAATAAAAATTAATTTGGAAAACCGTGTGAAGCCAAAGAAAAATGTTACTACAATTATTTATTGCTCTAAGTATTTAAATAGAACTGAATTATACTAGTCATTTCTAATATATTACATCCTGAATTTGTTGCTGACTGAGCAATCTTATTCATTGTATGATTATTGCCATATTTAAATATTTTAGAGAGAATAAACAATCGTGGCTGTGTTCTTAGATATACCGGATTCGGCTGACCATTGGAAAAATAAATTCGATGCCATCTCATACCAGTCTTATCAGAAGAAAATGTAACATAAGTTCATAACCAGTGCCTGCAAAAGTTGAATCCATAAAGAGCAATACATATACGCAATTAAATTTTGTAATTCATTTTATTGCACCCTAATTACAATTCCGATAAATCATTAACATTATGGTGGGACAACGTTTGGATAGATGGATCAAAATGAGAAGCTAAAGACTTGCCTCTGTGGTTGAATATGAAGAAGGAGGGAAGATTTGCTAAAGTGTCCCAAGACTTTTTTTGTAAATCAACAACAGCTCTAATTTCTTTAAAATCGCCAACTATTTGTATTATATTATATATAAGTATATCTAATCCCACAAGAGCTTGTATTATTATCTGAAAAAGAGATTGTTAAAACAATTTTACTAAAAACATTTAAGATCAATTACATCCAGCGGAAGTTGTGTAAAATCCTCTTCAGTAATTCTTAAATAAGCCCGATCTATAAAAGAAAAAAGTTAAAATCTGAATTATTTTATTTTCCAAAGTGTTACGTTGTGCCGCAGAAAAAGCTGCATGCAAAAGAATTACAAATCCAAGGAAAATGCAGATTTTGTTAATAAGTTTCCCTGCGCTTGACATTTTGCTAAATTTACTTGACGTTTCTCTGACAATCAACACACAATACACATGACACAACTTCAATTGATAAAAGAAGCTTTTTCCAGAAATTTTAAATGTAGTAGCAAGAAATTTGATTTGCAGTTATCTTAATAATTCCTCAAAATGCACAATTATAAGAGGACAAATTAAACCGAATACATGAAAAGCAAATTACTTCGAGTTCGAACTTTATTTTTTGAATATCAAGAGCGCGTTCAAAAACCTTACTATAGTCAACTATAGTAAACTTTGGGCGTTCAAAAACTCCGTAGTTTACTACAACATAACTATGAGCATAACTATTGTGCGTTCAAAAACTCTTGTAGTTTACCACGACGTGGTAAAATTTTTACTCTCCTCAGGAGCATGGTAGCCTGTAGTAAATTTTTGAATGAGAGAGAAAGAAAGATCTGTATGACAATTACACTTCTTTAAAAGAAAAGCTGTGTGTCAAAGGTTAAAGAAAACGTCAATTTATTGATGTTGTGTTTACAGTATTCTGAAAATTATACGCGGCGGAGGTTACCGCCACCAACAATAAAATTTTTCGTTTTTCTACCATTTTACCATAAATATATTTTTACTATACAAAATTTAAAGCTTAAAATAAAAAATAACGCTAAACAAAATAAATTGATTGATCACTCTACCACTGACAACTAATTTTGACAGAATAGCTTGGGTCCGTGAGGGAAAGATATAAGTAATGATTGTTGTTTCTATTTTTGACAGAAACTCGTAGTTTACCACGGGTCGTTCAAAAACTCTCATGGTAAAACATAATTTCTGTAGTAAAATGACGTTCTGTAGCATAACTATGACTTACCACGTAGTTTACTATAGTAAAGTTTTTGAACGCGCTCCAAATCGCTATTAATCAATGAGTAGTGTTTGCTCAAAAAGGCTAACAAGTGAACTTAGCCTTAACATTTGCCCAAAAATTAGAAAAAGGCAAAGTATCGCAGCCAACTTCGTGCTCTCAAATTGAAGTGACCGATTCCGAAGCACGTTTCCTTCTTTTGTCATCTACCAACATGGCGGATCAGGTAAATGGTTTTCGACTTTAGTTAAAATCTTAATTTCTGCAAGGAACTAGGTTAACAAAATTCTTCCTTTGCCGTAAAATTTATTTATAAACTTAGGTACGACAAATTACAATAAATAATTAGGTTTCGCAAAGTATGATAAAAAGTGTGGAAAGTGATAAAATGAAAGTTAATTTGTGAATATAATTTTTTTCTAATCGTGTGGATGTTTCAATTTCTAAAGCTGTTTGTGAAGCAAACTACCTTAACCAATCCATATTTTTTAAAATATAGAAAATGAAAATAGAAGCACCTACAATATTATTTAGTGAATTAAACTTAGTTTTGTAAAATTTTTATGATTTGTATTTGTAACTAAAAAGGATATTTTTATTTTTTTGCATATAATCCAATAACATTCACGAAACAAAGAATGAGAGATCATTCCAAAAACAATATGGAATAAACTTGAACCGGAAAGTGAGACCGGGTCTTACCAAGAAAAAGGTGTTGAGGAGGCATAGGGACATTGGCCTGGGATTTAAAACCCCACGTGAGGTACGCCTGTTTATTTTATCACTATCATCTTTTTTATAGGAGGCTCGAAACTTTTGTAGGCAATTGAAGGTACCTACATTGACAAGAAATGCCCATTCAGTGGTCAAGTAAGGATCCGAGGACGAATTTTAAATGGAGTTGTGCAGAAGATGAAAATGCAAAGGACCATCGTAATTCGCAGGGACTACTTACATTACGTCCGGAAGTACAGCCGATTTGAAAAAAGACACAGAAACTTGTCTGTCCATCTCTCCCCTTGCTTTAGGTAAGTTGCTCGTTATTTATCATGTCTCTTTCTTTCCAATATAATGATGAAAAAATCATGACGGTCTTCATAAAAATAGTTGATGATAACCTTTCACTAAACCAAATTCTGACACTTCATAAATAGCATTAATTAAATGGTTTGGTTTCCTTGTCTCTCATCATTGCCTTTATTTTTCAGGGATGTTGAAATCGGGGACATCGTCACAGTTGGAGAATGCCGACCACTATCCAAGACTGTACATTTCAACGTTCTTAAGGTTACTAAAGGTGCAGGAAGTAAGAAGAGCTTCAAGAAGTTCTAAATAATTTTCAATAAAATATTTCCAAATAAAGTTTGTAAGTGTATGCAGTTCATAAAACCATAACCTCCACTTGGAAAACATCTGGGATTTCATTCTTAGACATTGCTTTAACACTTTCAGTTGACCGTTCCGGGGGTGGGCAGTGCTGATAAGCTGCGCAATGATAGAACTGCGGTAGTAACGATGATATGGTTTAGTTTGGAATTTCTAAATTAATTTCATAATTAGCTGGAAACAAGATACGAGAACTTGATTTTGGTCCAGCCAGAAATTCGTAGACCATTCCCCGTAGAATATTTCTACATTGGACATTTATGAGCTTCGTGAGAAAACGCATTTCGTCAAATTCGACTACGATTCGAAAGCCAAAAACCTTAATGGAATTTATTTTTTATAACTAGGCTGGAATGTTTTGTTTCAATTCTGAATAGCTCTTGAAAAAAATCGCAACTTGGTCGGGTTTCAATATGTAGTTACCAAATACGATTGGTGTCGAGCATTGCGCCAATAAAATTAAATTCAATCGAATTTTTGGGATTCCAGTGGTCTGAGGGAATCAACGTTTAGCCTTTGACTTTGAAATGGGGAACTTCGGCGTTTATTATAATTATTAATCGTTGATTTAAAAACAAGAAATGCGCCAGGTTGCCGAAGATTAGAAACAATTCGTTAATCGCTTAAAGTAAATGTAAGGAGCAATTTCGAAAAATTGAGGTCAGTCTGGTTGGTACGCTGCTTGCCTTCTGCGTGAAAGCTTGCCATAATCATAATTTCACACTGCAGTACTGCTTTTAATAACATAATAATGTTTTATAGAGAAACTTATTTTGGCCTATTTAAAAATACTTTACTTACTGCAATTAAACTCGCCCACTTACACTTTATAAGCAATTACAGTGTATACTTTATACTTTTAAATAAGGTTTAATGAGCAGAATTTGATCGCTTCAGCTGCTTCTGATGCTAACACCAGCGCAGAAGAAACGCTTTCTTGCGCATAAGCCATAAAAAAAAGTTTCTGATTCTTGATTTAAAACTTCCTGAAGTAACTACGTAGTTATCGATCAAATTCGACTACATTCAAAACTCGTACTCATGTGATCTTACAAGAACAGAGCAGAGTTGATTTACTAAAGTGCTTTTTTTACAACTACTGAATGCCGAGGCATCTTGAGTTCACATTTAAATAATATCTAATAATAATATCTCGCATTTTGGGCAAATTTCCATCAAAAATTATTTAAAAAAATTAAAAAACACGCTTTTGTAACAATGTGAACGAAAGAATAATTTTTAAATATAAAGATTTTGTTTAACAGCGATTATCTTTTTTGTAGAGAATTTCCAAAGCTTTCTTTTTGGTCTTATTAGTTTTTTTTCGTAAAGTCAATGAAATTCGAGATATCTCGAAAAATTGCTTTCCTGGACACGATTTTAGTCCTTTAAAGCCTTGCCACATTTCGTCCTTACTCTTCCGCTTTGGGGACTTGAGACGCAAATCAGGACATCATTAACTACCAGAAAAGTCATCGTTTGCCGTTTTATGAAAAGTTCCACAGTTTGGCCTTTTTTCGGTCTAATTGCACTTGACTATTTTGTGATTCCCTTATCCTCCGAAACTGCATATTAGCACAACTTGTGAACACATTTCCAGTTGTCAAAAGGCATTTTAAAATTTTGTGTTCACGATCAGTATTCGGTTGGGCTCTATTCAAAAAACTTGACCTTTTGGTGTTATTCAACTTGTCCGTTGTTTACTTTGCCAAATCACAGTCCTCAGTCGAACCAGGTTAATTGATTGACACTCCGCAGAAAAGGTGAGACTCAAGTTCAAGCCGTGTAAAACACAACTCGATCAACTGTTCAGAACGTCAAGCCTGTGTTGAACTGTAGATCCAAATTTCCATTGTAAATTGCTCCTGATCTGATATTTATTCATGTACGGGTTGAGTTTGCATTTGCTGAGCAGGTACGGAAACAAAAGGGAACTGGTTTAATTAATATTTATTACTTGAACCAATGTACTTTACATGGATGCATTAATTGCAAAATAACACGGAGGAATAATCAATAAATTATCTTAGTAGGGGAGTAGACTCCAAAAGAGCTTTATTACTCCTTTCTGAACATTTTTTTGGTGCGATTTTTCGCTGATTAGCTTCAACATCGGTTTGTGGTATATATTCGTAACATGTGCTCCGATTCTACGTCTATTTCACTTTCTTTTCTGCCGCACTTGGTGCCTTGATGGCCTTGGACCCCGCAGTCTCCTTGCACTCATTGTATATCGTATTTAAACCGAATGCAGCTTTTGTGTTGTCTTCGGAGAAGAAGAACCGCTGAACCTTCCCCTTGCCGTCGACTGTAGGTCTTCGCTCGACCTCTTTCCCGTTTTTGAAAATTATTACAGAGGGTAGTTGGCGGGAAAATGCACTATCGGATATTCCAAATTTAGCGGCGGCTTCTTGAAAACGTCCCACGTCAAGTTTACCAAACTTCAAATTGTCTAAATGGTACTGTGCTGAGAGCGACGCGAAGATCGGGGCAAATGTTACACATGCCGGGTTCCATACGGTGTAGAAGCAGACAATCCAAGTAACCCGCTTGTTGCGTTCCATTTCCTCCTCCAGGGCGGTGGCACTCCGGAAATACGTGATGTGCTCCGGTCCCGAGTAGGTAGGCTCTGGGAAGAGCACCGCCAAAAGTGCGAATAGCGCCAGGAATAAAAGTCCATATCGGATGTCATGATACGACCACAGAATCAAATTAGCGATCTTTGTGTAAATGAAAGACGACGTTAAGTAGTTAATCATCGTTACACTTCCAGTTTTTCTGGTGCGAATCATTATGACAATTACTAGGAAGAATAGAATTTCAGTTTCCCTGGTGTCTAGTTCACATTTGTCTTCATTTTTGCTGTTAAATAAGTAGTTGCACACATAAGGAGCCCTTTTGGCAACGACATATGATAGGCTGAGGAGTATATTGATCCAGTAGTAGGGCTTTGATAGTAAACGAATATCCTTTGCTAAAGCCATTAAAGCACAATCACGACTCCGAAGCGCACTGTACACTGTTTCTTCGCAGGAAACTAAATGAAAGAAACTCAACCAAATAGTTCTCTCAGATATTTATCAAATTTAATTAAAAAATAAAAATACATAACCCCGGTTCATCTGTCTCCCTCTACGGTAACTCTGTCGATTTCACACTTAACATCGACAGTGAAGTTAGATGCGACTGCTTTAAAATAACTGAAAATCATATTAGTATAAAAAGACAAAAAGGGCCCAAAACATATTCAATTTTCTCTTCAGATATTGTACTGAGACCTGTGTTGTGCAAATATTTATATATATCCGAACGTATACGGTAAAATGTTCAAATTCGTGGTAAACCGTGTCTGCCACAGTACACAAAATTCAATAAAATCTTGGAGACCGGAGGCACTTTAAAATTTGACAGTTCTATATAAGGCATTTTTAAACAAATTATTGTGGCAATAATCAAATATCTTGACACTTCGTAACCTGAGCTGCAAGCACTGAACTTAACTTCACTTTAAGATTTCGTAAATGTCCTTTGCCGTTTTTTAATTGATCGGGATCTGCAGGTCATTAAAAAACACAGCTATAGTAATTAGGCCTAAAAGCTTCAGTTAGAGTAACAAAATTTTGTATATTCTTAACTTTTCTATACTTACAATTTTTATGTAAATTTGAAATAAATTTACTTTGAAATTTTTAATGTAAACTTCCTGCAAAAAACCTGCTTTGAGCAAGCAAGGCAATTGGGATTCAGAACTCAGAACTTAATACAGTAATAATGGAATTATTCCATTACCCCAAAAACGAGTTGTTTTTCTCAAAAACCCAATGAAAATCACTTCAAAACCGTGCACACATAGGAAAAATATGTATTCAATCACAGTCAGCGTTTCATTCTTGATAATTGGCATTTTAAATTCTCAATTGGCAGTTTAATTCTGCCAATTTCGGAAATCGCTCTGTTTCAACATAATTTACCAGATATAAAACCTTTTAGATTCGTGCTCAAATATTTTACTTACGTTACGTCTTATTAAGTGTATAACGATTAGTAAGGGGAATTTTATAGCCAAGCTATTTTTAATCAAGAATGGCATACTTAATTGATATAAAGCTGAAATAAGTTATAATTTTTTTCGGAATATTCAAGTCATTTTAAGATCTTGTACGATTACGTAATGTATTACACATAAGAATTCTAGTTTAAAAACCTTCATTCGATAGCAATTTCAAAATATTACTGAAACAGAGAAAATTGAAACAAAGGAAGCGAAATAAAATAAAATTTGAGTTAGCAATGATAGGGATTATTACTGCGGTTACTCAGAAATCAAACCATGCGGGAATAACAATACCAACATTTTCTATTTGTTCGTTTACACTTCAATTTGCAGGTATTCAATCACAAAAACCCTTAAGATTTTATTTATGTTTTCCACGGTGTTGTAATCAATAACGCTGGGGTTGTCCCCCATTTTATGCCAAACTTCTGGAAATGGTTGCGGTATCAAGTGAACGGTTGGAACCCCTCGCTCGAGGAATGGTATATGATCGTCTTCTATAATAGCATTGGAAGTACGCGGCTGGAAATACGCATTTGGAAGCGATTTGCTCGCACTGCTTGCTGTATACCGTTCCAAGTAATTGTTGACGGCTAGTCGTTCTTCAATGCCCATTAAATGCAAGTAAAATTTTAATGTTTTCTTAAAATAATTATAAAACGTTGGATCTGGCATTCCAATTAAATCTAATAGCACCAATAAGTCAATTTTTTCTAGCATTCCTTTTCGTTCCCATTTTTTGGCTAAATGTTTGGCACCGTAAATTGAATCTAGCTCACTCCAATTTTCGAAAGCCTCTTCGCCATCAAAAAATATTAATTTGATGCTGGGATGGTCCTTATTGACGGTACTTTTTAAATAATCGTTGAGGACGTGGGCAAGATTTATCAGCATCGCACAAGGAATGGCTGAGTCCGTCGCTCCTACGAAGTCTTCACCTGGAAAATACTTACTGTCGTAGTGACAAGCTAGAACAAGGAATCTATCCGCGTCGGGATTTAATGTGGCTACAATATTTTCAAATGTTAATCGCCCCATATTAGGTGTATCATCCTCAAAAACATCACGCTCTATCCTCCATTGGAGATTTTCCATTGAGTTGATAATAAAATCGCGAACTTTATCATGATTTGCGGTTCCAACTACTCTAGGGATTAGAATTTTTTCCGCAGTGCGTTTTAAATGTTCGGTGTCACCTTTTGTAATTAACGAAAGTCTGTGTGTTGGGGTTTCCAGTAATTGATGTTTTGCCTATAAAAAAATAATGGATAAAAACAAACATGAATCACACATTGGCCCAACTTCTTTTATATTTAAATCCTTGTAGTCTGCGCCTGTGATACGAAACAAGAGGAGAACCACCAACGTTTTCATAATATACAAAAGGAATGTTGTCATACTTATTAATCTGCTATGGAAGCAGCTCGTATATAAAAGCAATTTCTAAAAGCAGTACTTGTTCTGAAGGGGTTAAAGTTAAATTTGTAGGAAATGTCAAAATCGCAAAAAAAGGGAGATGATTAATCTAATTTGTAAACAAAAGTTTGACTTTTACACAACCCTAACGAATTTGTCTGTGGCTATGTTCACGTCTGTTGCTGTATGGAAAATGTCTATTGTCCAACGTCCCGGTGCGACAGCTTTTGACAATTAAGAAAGATAGTGTGATTTGCTAAGTGTGTTTAGACTCGGAATTTGTTAAAATAATAAGTTGCCGAACATATCGAACGACGAAATTAATTTCGCTTGCCCAGAGGAAGCAAAATGTCTTCAAGGAAGAAGGTACATCAAATTTAAGGCTTACCTCTAGAAAAACTCGTGGATTCAAACTTTTACCACACATCAATTCACAAGGTCGTAAAATACAATTCTTTAACCCACTTAGTTGAGAATATTTCAGGGTTTTATAAAATATTTTGTTTAATTGCAGTAGCCAATTTGACATTTTTGTTTTAGAATTGAGTATGAAGTTTTATCGTTTATTTTTGTGGTTTGCAACCTAACTAGCAGTTCATACAATAATATACAGGCATAAAAAACGAACGTGATGTGCAATATAATATTATGGACATGTTGATTTTTGTTTATTATTTATTGTGTTGAAGACATGATTTAAACCGGAGGTACAGGATACGGAAAACGTCATATTTATAAGGAAATATCTTTGTGGATGTCACTTTTGAAACATTGAGTCACACGATAAGCAAAAATGAGTTTGCAACCTGTATTTTGCAATTCACAGATTACCGCGACGCCGCGCCGCCCGTAAGAGCAGCAATCACAAAACTGTGTACATAAAGTTTTGTATGGTGTGACTCGGGAAATTTGTACCCCGCAAATTCCTTGGATGTGCCGAAAATATTCCGTTTTTGGGATATTTATAAGCGATACACCATATTGCTTATCGTCGAGTCACACGATATGAAATACGGCGCATCGCTTATAAATACGACGTTTTCCATATCGTGTACTTCCGGCTTTACTGTATTATACCATGTTACAAATTGAGTACTGTTTATTTATGTAAAGAGAATTTTTTTTAATCGCAGGCAATAACATGCATCCATAATTTTCTTTGTTTTTAAATAAAAAGAATTAGTTCCAACTATATATACAAAATTCCTTGTTAAATCGTTTTTATCGGCTTGCTCGTATTGTGTGTCTATTCGGTACAAATTTTGCAATCGATTTTAAATTAACTTCTCGATAAACTAGAGACTTGAAACTTTAAACAAAGCTCAGAAATTGATGACAATACAATATTATCGCGCTGTTATGTTATTAATATTGTGTTAGGTTCTTAACAACCCTATGCAGGGTGAACTGAAAATTTGTCATTGCGAATTTTTAATAACTATGAAAATACTTGTAAGATTTAAAACATAAATATGGGGCGCATGCAAAAATGTAATAATATTGAGTGTTGGAAGAAATGATAAACGCCCTACGTTTTTTGTTTTAAATCTTAAGAACACAAATTTACCAAAACGTGTAAAATAGGCCCAATTAAGGACAAATTTTCTTCGTTATTATTTGTTGAATCTATATCAAAATTTTTTGTAAAAGATTAAACAAAGAATTTTATTGGCAAAGAACAGAGCAAATTTTTTAAAAAGTATTTAGTTTTTTTTATGACGCTTGATGACTAACTCCAACTTTTGATGGTCTTAAGCACAAATTTTCTCAAAAACTATTTGACCAAATAGAGTAAATTTTATTTCCAGAGGTACATTAAAGGGTTTTATTTTGAAAGAGCTGTGCACATAAAAGCATGTTGATCAGAAAGTAAAAAAGGAAAAATAATCCAGCGGCCACCGCGCACTGCTTCTCAAAAATCAAATCTAAATATAAAATATCCTTTTCGGCAGGCCTACAGGCTGAGGTAGATTTAGAAGTGTTTTGATTGCATTTATTGGGGTAATTTATTTCTAAATCGAGAAACTAGTTATGGATTTATAAATTACTCATCAAGAGCTTTTCAACGATACCCCACAAGACGTGGTTTAGAAAAACTCGAATTTCCACCCCCACCCTCCACTCGTACCCCACCAACCGCTAATTCGGCGGTGTCACTGTTAACCTCATAGAAAGTACTCTAATTTATGAAAATAAAGTTTCTCTCTAAAGTTCATACCGGCCGACATATAATTTTTTAAAAATTTACACCCTCTCCCTCGGCGACCCCCTTGGGGCGATTTTGGTCATTAACCCTAGATTACTAAACATTCGTAAAAATTACGACGACAAATTAACGATTCCACACCTGAAGGGAAGAAAAAATACTTCGACTTCTGCTCGTTTAAGTCAAGAAAAATGGCAACAAATTTTTGCATGGTATGTAAAAAAGCCATTTTTAGGGCACATAAGATGAACATGTGTTTGAACTGTGCAGAACTGCAGAATGAAAATATATATTATATTATCATGATTATGTGATCTCTTAAGACCAATGAATGTACTTATAATAACATAAGAATATTAACAGAGATCGCCCCAGAAACAAACAAAAATTGTGTTCCTATTCAATGCAAGTGTAGCACGCTATAGCAGTATGTGTCTGTCAAGCGCATATATCCACTGCATTGAAAGCAGCTGTGCGACGTATTCTCTAAACACGCTGACTGCTAGAAAAACTCCACTTGTGCTGCTGGAAATTTTCTTCTTTGTGTTTATCTGGTTTCAAAGTGTCCCCACTACTGCTGCGGTACGTTTTCTATGCTAAAGCCCTAGCTCCACGGAGCTGGTAAACGTGGGTGCTGGCGAGTTAAGACATGTTAACTATTGCCAGCGCTGACAAACTGGCAAAGATCAAGCTCCGTGTGACTAAGCCTTAAGAAAACGATTTCTGCTCTAGGTAAATTTACCTCTTAAGACAGCGTTCTAAAATATAGTACACGCATAGCTATTTGGAGTAGTTGCAGTTGGAAAATCTACATAAGTTCTATTTAGGTATTTAGCGATTAAATTGAAAATACTTACCTATTCTAAGAAAAAGTTAAAATTTAAAATAAAACGAATTTCATTCTATTCTCATTTCCAATTTTAGAGTACTACGTCTGAAGAATCCAGTTCTGGATCGACTTCCTCATCTTCGACTACAACACAAACTTCGACGCCGTCAGGCAGTGCTTCCTCAAGCTCAGAAAGCGACAGCTCGAGTCCGAAAGAACAAAAAAATGACTCAAATGCAAATATACGTTCAAATGAAAGTGCTGCAATCGAAAAGGTTCTTCGAAGACGAAGTTCTGAGAATAAGCATGGAATTAAAGCGGAAGAGAAAACAGTTGGTGCAAGCCAGAAAGTTAGTAAGGTTTCTGTAAACAGGGGGCAACGATTGTCAAAAAGTAGTGTATATTCGAGTGACGAAGAGCCTTCACCTGTGAGGAAAGTTATGGGGAAGTTCCCATTGGCAATGGACCGAAAAAAAATATCTGAGATTCGACGGTCAACCAATACCGTTCATCCACCTGCTCCGGTTGGTGGTGGCAAGGCACCTCCTGCTATAGTTAAACAACAACAGCAACAAAATTTTGCTAAAGCTGTAGCGAACAGACAAAATTTATTGAAGGCTCAGAGTAAGCCACAAGTCAGAAATGCTATACTATCAAAGAAGAAGAGCATTTTTTCACCTGAAAACTCGTCAGAGTCAGAGAATGATAGTAAAACAGTGAATAAGCACGAACACATTAAAGGGAAACAGGCATCAAAAAGCAAAGTAAAATCCTTGCCGCAGAAAAAACCGCAAAAAAAAGAAATGTCTAAAAGCCCAATATGCTCGGAGTGTTCATCATCTTCAGGAAATTCTTCATCCTCCAGCGATTCAGATAGTGAATCTGACAGTGATAATGATTCCTCTCCTCCAGCCAAAAAACCTGCGCAAAGAAAAGCGCTTGCTAAACAGAAGAAACCTTTGAGCACCAGCAAAACTGTGATCTTGTCAGATTCAGAGCCAGACCAAAACAAAATACCAACCATTCGGAAGCTTACTAGATCATCCAGCACACGTAAGTCGAAACATTTAACAGGAAAAGCAACTGAAAGCGATTCAGACGAAATGGATAAGAGAGCAGCGTCTGTAAGTCCTGTAAAAAAGGCACCAACATGCCCAACCAAGAGCAAAACTAAGGTAAAAAGAGAAGTTAAGCCAATGACTCAAGCTCTTTTGGAAATATCACCAATCCCGGAGGAAAACAAATGCCACGTAGAAGGATGCGACTCTTCTGGACACTTAAGTGGCCTCCTAGACAAGCACTTTCTATCAGATGCTTGCCCGATTTTTCATAATACAACATCTGCCGAATGCAAAGAAAGAGCCGCAGAACGAAAATTACGGGAAGAGGAAAGGAACAAAGCAATTGGTGGAGCCTTAGATGGTAATAAGAAACCAATAACTCCTGAACAAAAAATTTATATGTCGAAGATAAGAGAAGCTCGGGCAAAATTTAAATCAGTTTCAACCTCATCTGAAAAAATCAAATTAGAGAAGATGGAAAAGGATCGAGAACCTAAGCTTAATAACATTGTTCCAGATTATGATTTGGAATTGTTTAGAGAAGCTCAGGCAATTGCAAGCGAAAATATGGAAAAAGAGGTAAAGGATCTCCCTGTCGGAAAAGGTATCAAGTAAGTTTTCGGTTTTTATGCATTTGACCAGAATTAAAATATCTATCTCTTTCAAGATATATTACAATGGGCAAATACGAAATGAAGGTTTGGTATCAATCCCCTTACCCCGAGGATGCGGCACGACAGCCCAAAATGTATATCTGCGAATATTGTCTAAGGTACCAAAAGTCCGAAGTAGGGATGAAAAGACATTCTGCAAAATGCGTTTGGCGACATCCTCCAGGCGATGAAATATACCGTAAAGGAAAGCTGCAAGTATGGCAAGTTGATGGAAAGCGACACAAACAGTACTGCCAACATCTTTGTTTACTAGCAAAGTTCTTTCTGGACCACAAAACTTTGTACTACGATGTTGAGCCTTTTCTTTTTTATGTAATGACTCTTTTCGACTCCGAAGGATGCCACACAGTTGGGTATTTCAGCAAGGTAAATTCAAATAAATTCACTTTATAATATACGTATGAAAGTGAAGAGTAATTGAACATTGGGACACGTGAACACACATCAAAAGCAAAATTAAAAATTTTGAAAAAAACCCACGACGGTTAAACGTAATTTAAAAAGGATAAAATAATTTAAAAACCCGCGACTTAAAGAATTTAAACCCAAGAATATCCGTCCAGGGCTGGCATTAAATGAACTAGTTTTGCAGTTTTATAGTAACGAGAATAATTGGCGATATTTTATATATTGCAATACTCATTTATATTTATATTAAACTTTAAAATAGTAATGGCAGCCCCCGACGGATATTCTTGGGTTTAAATTCTTTAAGTCGCGGGTTTTTAAATTATTTTATCCTTTTTAAATTACGTTTAACCGTCGTGGGTTTTTTTCAAAATTTTTAATTTTGCTTTTTTTCTAAATGCCCTTTCTGCTGAGGACACAGTAACGGGTACAGTTTAAAATAGTCTAAGGGCAATACAAAAGTTGACAAACAGTGATTGCAGGCTCTTGTCATAAATAGATTGGAGAAGGGAAAACATATTTTTTTCTTCGTCAAAGACAGTTTTAAAAAATTTTTTCAGGTGTCCAGTTTCGTCAAAAAGATCTTCAGACAAGTCCTTCTTAAACTTCTGCACAAGGGTTTTCAATTTAATTTGTAGCTCATCATTGTCAATGTTCATAAAATTCAAAACTGGTGAAAACAAGTCACAAATTGCCTCAACAGTACAAAATCTTGCTCGAATATCAGTCATTACAAAGTCTAACACAGGGTACATAACCAACACTTTGAATTCATCTTCCTGCGCTGGTTGAGCTTGGTCCATATTTTTCCTAAATATTTTTTTTGTAAATTTTGTAAATGTTCAAAATCATGAATTACATCGCCAAACCCGGGCCCCTTTAGGGCCCGGGCCCTGTTGCTACGGCAACAGTAGCAACACCCTTGTGGGGGCCCTGAATGTAGCTCGTATACTAATAGGAACTTCATGATGAAATTTTGACAACTTATTACTGTATATATAGAGTTACTTGTGCAAAATTTTCAGATTTTTAGAACTTGTCCTTCCAGAGATATATCAGTTTGAATTGAGCCATTTTGGAGAAAATCGGAATTTTTGGAGGTTTATAAAAAAAAGAGGATATAACTTTGAGACCTGAAGTAATCTCATATAAACCCTATCCCTCTGCAAAAAATTGATGTTGGGTCTATATGTTTTCCAAAAAATATTGCGTTCCAAAGTTTGGTTAATGTATGGTTTTCACTACAATTTTCAAAGATTTTTCAGCAATTTCCATATAAGTTAACTTAAATATGATCCACATCTTAAATATAGTATGTTTTGTAAAGAGCACGGTGGTTTTTGTTTCATCTTGATATCTTTAAAAACAAGCGAGTTATTAAAGTTTCCGCCAACCTCTATAAAGTGCGAAATTGGCTAACCTCTCCAAACAAAATGGCCGCTACAAAAAAAGAAGAAGATCACAAAAATAAAACAACCACCATTTCTTACTCTCAAGACATCATAAGACTTTGTTGCAAAATATTATAAAAAAATAAATTTCATCAGCAACATTTTATTTTGGAATTGGATGATTTCAAATGGATTGACCCGGTGGAATTTCAAAAAATTTGTGACGCCACTTTTGCGAAAACATGTTATATGTATGTCGTAACGATCTCTCCTCTAGATTTTCTTTACGCCGTGAGTCAGATACTCCTAACTTTTCTTTTTATATAGGGTCCGGCATAGCAACTTTCTTATTTTAAAAATGAATGGATGATTTCAAATGGATTGACCCCACCCCTAATAGGATAAAATAGGAGGTGGAAATTTGGATAATCCGCCATTTTTTAAGAAAAAATTTCGTATTAATTGGTGTTTGACCGTTTGTTAGAAATAAAGAAATACGTGTACCAGGATTTTATGAAAATCGACCGCAAAGGGGGAGAATGAAAATAGGGAATGAAAGGAGCTATCTCTACTTTTTTAACTTCTAGGAGTTTTAACTTACAGTAACCATTCTTGCAGCTTTAGATAAAGCTCAATGAGAATTTCCAACCTCTATCCTAATTTAACAGCTCAACACTACCCTTGAGTGATAAAGACTAACCTACTATTTATTATTGTAACCCGAACTAAAGGGAACGGTTCCATGTAATATAACGTCATTTTTGTCGATTAATTTTTATGCCAAATAACATATGTCATGATCATATGAATAGACATAAAAACTATGGTAAACTCAGTTATGAGGGTGTTAACAACACAAGAACGCATTTTAATCATCGAAACTTACTACGAAAACGGGCGATCTGTAAGAATTACATTTTGCAAAACTTCGTGAACATTTCGCTCGTAATAACCGTCCAACAGAGGGCGTAATCTACAAAATTGTTCAACGTTTTAAGGAAACTGGCAAGGTAGAAGGTCGTAGAGCCTATCAACATGTTCGACGAGTTCGTACTCGTGAAAACATAACCGCTGTAGGTGAAAGTGTACGTGGAAGTGAAAATGAACATGAAAAAGCCGTTAGAGTAACTTCTGAGCGTTACCGTGGCATGCTGACTGACTATCTCTGGCCAAAACTGGATAAATTGAATGCTAATGATCTTTGGTAGCAAGAAGACGGCGATGCAATGGCTTTATGAAGTTAACGGTGACATCATCGAATTAGTGGTTGGTGGGGTACGAGTGGGGGTGGGGTTGAAAATTCGAATTTTTGTAAACCACGTCTTGTGGGGTATCGTTGAAACGCTCTTGATTAGTAATTTAAAAATCCTTAACTAGTTTCTCGATTTTGAAAAAAATGACGCCAAAAAATGCAATCGAAAACACTTCGAAATTTACCTCATCCTTTAGGCTTGCCGGAAGGAATTTTTTTGAGAATATGCTAATGCCTCAAGAAAAATTTCGGATCTAAAACGGCAACGTTTACTATGAAATTAAGGTCATTAATCCGCTAATATTTGAAAAAGTCATCAAATATTTTGATGTTCGGATGCAAGTATGCAACAGCAGCCGTGGTGGTCATTTGAACGATATTGTTTTTCATACATAAATGCCATTGATACACCTTTCATTTGCTATAAAGATCAACGAATTTCGTTCAAAAAATGTATGTTTAATTTAATCTTTCAAATCAAACTAACAGATGGCCCACCCTATATCATGATTTTCACCGTCCCGTGTGAAACCGGGTAGACTTTCTAGTAGTAGATAAAGGGACTAGAAATTGGAAACTTTGAATAACGTGCATTTTGCAAAAATCAAACGGCGTACAAGTTTCGATATGAGAGCGAAATTAACTTAGAGCACACAGGCGTATTTGATCTAAAATCCTGGACAAAAATACGGCATTTGAATTTAATTGAATTATAACGTTATTTGATGTGGAACTGCCAGAATTCAATAGAACTTAATAAACAGGAATACTTAACATATCAAAAGGCTAGTCTTACTCAATAAGACGATGATAGCAATCAGCACCGAACTTGTTTCTTACTTTTTAGTTTATTTTATTTATCCCTAGTCGGGTTAAAGATTTTGGAACTTTTTCCTATAATTATATTTTTTCGTAGTCGGGTTAAAGTTTTTTAAACTTTTCTTTTATTTTAAACAATGGAATCAATCTATCAATGTAATAGATAGATATTACAATCCCGCTTACGCTTACGATGGTGTAGAGAAATTTACTTAGTAAAATAGTTTTTCTGTCGCTTGGTATATTTTAATATTACACTATATTTATAGTTTTGTACTCAGAATTTTTCATTTGACAGCTCACTTGATTTTTGTTTCATCGACTCCCTTTTTCGATGTATCATCCATCCTATTGTCATTTGGACCATAATTGCGAATCGATTGACACCTCATTCATCAAAATCGGCTCAGTAGTTTAGACGCTACGATGGATCATACGTCCATACATACATACATACGTAGACTGCTAAGATCATTTTTGGGAATTTTCGCCATTTTATCCAGTGACTACCAAGCTCTGGGGCGTTGACCTACCACCCCCCCCCCCCCCCCACACACACACACACATCCACCACTGGGCAGAAAGGAGAATGGACAAATTGGTCCAAAAATTGGTCAAGTCTGCCCCCATGGTTGACACATAGTACATTGAATAGATTGTTTTATACTTAACATTTCTTTGTATGAGACCATAAACATCGTACCCACAGAAAATAAAATATTTAGCTTTTAAATGTAAGTTTTTTCTTAACTTTTGAGTATGAATGCATTGCAGATGCATAGGCGTAAATAAGTTGTGCAATCGAGAAAAGCTAGAACTCGAGATTGTGCGAGTGAGAAGGCGCTAGGCCAACGATTCCAGCAGATGAACTAAACTAGTTCAATAAAAATAAACACAAGGCACATATTTTTCGGGAATTCGGTTCTAAGCTAATGGTCACTTCAGGAACAGAGCTTCAATGTGTATGATACCGTTTATGAGCTCTTTTCTATCTCGCCGCGCAAAGTCGAAATATTTATTCTTCCCTTCAGGTATGCAATCGTTATTTTGTTGTCCTAATTTTTACGAATGTTTAGTAATCTAGTGTTAAAAGCTGAATAATTTATTAATTTCTGCGGGTATGAATTTTATGATTTCATAGAAAAATGTTAAATATAATACACCCTCTTTAGTCCACTGTGTGGCATCCCTGGGGCATTTGCGCCAAGGTCCATAGAATTATGCCCATTCTCCAATTTGTAGGTAGAAGTCAAAGTGTCAAAATTCGAACAAATTCTTCTGATTATTCGAGAAAGATTTTCCAGAAGCGACTGTCCTTCCCCACATTATGTATAGCACGCGATGAACTGCGTAAGAGTATAACATGAAATGTAACTCCCTCGGTACTCATGTCTGGAAATGCGGTGGCCTATTGCAAGTACCTATAGTCGATGCTTATTATCAGAGAAGTTAATAAATTTCATGTATTCAAGTACATTTCGATTATAGCATTGTAGCATTATTAAGGACGGGAGTGTAGTTCGACTCAACCCTACAGTAAAATCCTATAATTCTGCGAAATGTACTCACTGAAGCTTCCAAAGCTTGAACGGAGAAAACATACCAAAGACGCATGCAGCAGTCACAGTAAATAGACGGTTAATCTAACCCTGACCATACCTAAAATTTTGCTCCCATTTTCAGGGTGGAACGGGATCTTAAATATAACTACCACCAGCCTTCATCCTCTCCGTAACGTTAAACCTTGTTTTCATAAATACTGAGCACCAATACAACGTCTCTGCATATGAGCTTGCTTTGTAGTGGCTACATACGTGTAGACTGTAGACATCGTCTGCCAATTCAAATTACTTTATCCTAGTTTAAGGACGAGTATTTATAGACACCGACTTCAAAAATTCCTCAAATCGGAAAAGTCCAA
Source organism: Leptogaster cylindrica (assembly GCA_963082835.1). Lineage (NCBI taxonomy): Eukaryota > Metazoa > Arthropoda > Insecta > Diptera > Asilidae > Leptogaster > Leptogaster cylindrica. The sequence continues at coordinate 18,129,451 of OY720105.1, read as the reverse complement.
ACGACAACTATTCCAGCGGAGTGGCTTTTCGCAGGACTGTGGTCGTAATTCATTTTGCGAGTTGCGTGTGCTGCTAGACCAGATTGCAATTGTCAATTTGCGCTAAACCTTGTCAATGACCCGAGTTTTCTCAGTGTTGCCTTTTCTGTATTATCCGTAATTTATGGGTGACCTATAACCCCCTGTCTCGGTTTTTTAGACGCAGTAGTTACTAAAACATTTGTTTTTTGTGCAAAAGGGTGCCCGGGTCTGTCTGTCAAAAGCCGAGGCGCACAGCCATTTACTGTTTTATATATTCGAAATACAGGCAGGATGCTGTATTCGACTGTACCACTACTCGTTTATCTTTTCTGTCTATACAGATGCACTGGTCATTGAACCTAGTGGAATCCCTAAACGCTGTGGTAAATTGGTTTTTTGTCGTCTCCCTGAACTGCAGACAAAGGCGTGTGTCGCTTTTCCTCATACTTCATCCGGGATTTTAACATGTCTAGCCGTGGTCTGAGCATTCTTTTTTCATTTTGGCTGAGTATATAGGGCTGGGGGTGGGAGTAAGGTGGTAGAGGCTACTTGGCGGATGATGGCACAGAGCTTTAACTATATTGGGATCAAATCCCATCACTCTTGGACCCATATTTTTGAGTCTTGCTCCAGGGTTGGGATAGAACTGGAACAGAAATTTATTTAGCATTCATTGCCACCAGACTAGACAACGTTGTTACCAGGATACTGGGAAGAGAAGAGGGTTTAAGTTAATGGAAATTCTTGATATATATCAGACACTCGGGACTGAGTGCTCTGGGCGCCGTGCCATGCCTAGGCAACTTGGTGTTCGGGAACTGCAAAGGACAAGGACCTCTGTCCGTACGTGATACACGAATTATATTATTATCCCTTTTGCAATATTTTGGGGATGCCATTGTCGTTGTTAAACACATAGTGTGCTAGTTTCGTACGTTGTCTGGAATCGTCCCGCTTCCCGCTCCTCCCTTATACTCCGCTTCATCGTACAATATGGGGAATGGGGTTGGTTTTGGAAAGGGCATTACGCGGGATACCACTTTTTCGCTTGTATATACGGGAGCGCGCAAAAACTGTCAGGAGTGAGACCACGGTAGACAATCGGCACAAACAAGGAAAGAACGGTTATTGAACTTCTTCCAATACTAGTTATGGCAAATATAATTTTAAGTATGCGTAGGAGGATTCAACACATTCAACGGTCACCGACGGGACTCTCTCCATTTAATCCAGGCTTGAGGTGATTTTCAACGTAAAAACTTCCTTTTTCTATAATACCTATATGTTTTTGGTACTGCAGTATATACTTACATTATACAGTTCAGGGACCGGTGCTCAAAATTGAGTCTGTGCACTATGGCAACCGACGTGGTTTTGGGTTCCAGACCACTCCATTGCCCTTGGAGATGTTCATCGCTATAATTTTGGAACTATTGCCCAAAATTTATATCGAAATCATTTATTGGGTATTTGTGATACTTTCAAATAGTTACAGCATAATGTGATTATTTTATTATATGCTCACATGCTTCAAAGACAAAGGTATGGAAAGATTCAAATCCAAATGACTAGATAAACTTAAACCAATCAAAAATCAAATGCGGTGATCGGCGACTTACGGAACATGCATCTTGAATAAATTCGGTGATACGTAATTTCTCACCCGAAAAAAAACCATTTCTTTTTCTCTTTAACGCATTTGCCGAGAGAGAAAAAATTCTCAGTGTAAAAAAGTAATAAACCCATATTATAAAACTTGCTATATTGTCTGGAATATACGTGAGCGTATCAAGTGCCTGCACATCCTTTAAAGTAGGCAAAATTGTGTAAATTGTTATTATCATTTGCATCTTGTCCTCACTGCAAGGAGTTTCAGTTATTTGCTCGGTCGATTCAGGCCAATTTTTCAAAGGGATTTTTCCGTTTATTATAATGCAATAGAAAAAGAAGCCGGTGACTATGCACTAAACAGTATACTTTGGAAAAGTATCTGAGATTTTCAACCAGTGCCAGACATCTTGAGCAACTTTAATATTACAAGAAATTGTTGCTTGAAATATTAAGTTTCATTATGCATCTTTATTTCATTTATCTATTAAACCTATATATTTCCACGTTTGACGTCTTAAAAAATTACAAATTTGGCTTAAACGTAAAAATTTACAACAGGTAGGAGAAAATCTATGGGATTAATTACGTAAGTATTTTTACAGATCCTTAAATTTTAACAAACATAAGGATTAAAAGTGCTGCAAGTAACAAATATTAATACATTATGTTGGTAAACAATTGAAAGATTAAATCTAAATCTATTAAAACTAATAATTAATTATTATGTATTGATTGAAAATTTCAACAAAATACGTATGCAATTAAAGTATGTACCTACATTAAAAAATGTAGATGTCACACCTACAACAGAAAAATGACACAAGCGAAAATTTTTAACATTTTATAGGTGAGCTAGAACAAGAATATAAGAATTATTTCTCGACGTTTAAGCTGGAAACATGACCACAGAAAAATTTATTAATTAACCGTCCTATAACAGGACAGAAGGAAATTCGAAACTTTTAAAACTACGTCTTGTGAGGTATCGTTGAGAAGCTCTTCATGAGTAATTTATAATAACTGTTTCTCGTTAAAGAAATAAAGTACCCCGACAAATTCAATCAAAATCACTTTGAAATCTACCTCAGCTTGTAGGGCTGCCGAAAGGAATTTTTAGGTAGATTTCGAAGAAAATTCTTTCATGGTTTTTCCGTTCCATGCGTTCCTGAGTACGAAACCACCCCCCTCAAAAGTTTACGTATACAGGGTGTTTTGAGGGGGGTTGCAGATGGTTTGCATATGGATAGGGAAGGGAGGTCATTCTGAATATATTTTGGTATGTTATAGTCCAATGTCGCATGCTTTTTGAGATATTCGCAAACTTCCGATTTTTTTGCTAAACAGGGGTGTCATCGAGATTAACACCCAAAAATGCATCTAATAATTAGAGCTTATTATCGGACTTATTTGTGTTTTTTTGTTGTGCTTTGAAACAGTCCACTGAAAATAAAACGTTGCCGCAGGAACAAGATACCTATTAAATAAAGAAATAAAGGCAAAATAATACCAAGGAGTAGTTCTTCACATCAGTCTTGTAAGTTCCGTTATATGTAATAAAGAAACTACCCAGTGCATCTCCATTCAAATGACTTAAAAAATACTTTATTTTGTATGCTTTCCAATGATGTTTTTCAAAAAAACCTTCATACATGTGTTTATTTATTTCTATGTAGCAAAACGCCAAATAATAATTTTTTTGAATTTTTTACTTTAAACATGGCGGTTTTTTATAGAAATTTTCATCCCCTATTGTACCCGTTCAGGGGTGAAATTTTAAAAAATCCTTTCCTAGCGGATGTCCATGTCATTATAGGAATGCACTGTGAAATTTTCAGCCCTTTAGATCCAGCAGTTTAGCTGCATTTCCCTGGCCCGGCCATGTAGGATAATCAAAATTTTAACTATACCAGGAGTTGATACTAGGTTAGTAATAGTTAGTAACCGAATATGAAAGTTAGTACCCTAAGCGTTACTGAGTTACTAACGCAATGCACGCCAGGGAAATGCGAATCATGATAACCATCTTTCTAACATTTACCGGAGGCTGAAGCGACATAGATTGTAGTATTATATAATTAAAGTGACTCTTCCCTGCGTCTAATTTAAGGTGTAGATTAAAAAATCCCTTTCGGCAGGGCTGCAGGCTGACGTAGATTTCGAAGTATTTTTGATTGCATTTTTTGGGGTATTTTTTTCAAAATCGAGAAACTAGTAATAAACTGATAAGCTACTCATCAAGCGCTTTGCAACGATACCCCACAAGACGTTTACTGGTTTTGAAAAATACCAATTTCCACCCACACCCTCACTCGTATCTCACCAACCCCTAATTCGGTGGTGTCAACGTTAACGTCATAGAGAGTACTCTAATTTATGCAAATAAAGTTTTTCTCTGAACTACATAGCGGCCGAGATATAATTTTTAAAAAAATTCCAACCCCCCGGCTACCCCCTTGGGCCGATTTTTCTCATTAACGAACAAAGCAGCGTAAAAAGTCATTGGATTATTGGAAGTATAAACACCCCAAGTTCTCTAACTCTGATTCTTAATGTCTTTAAATGTTCTTACCATTATTGCATTATAGTGTTTTTTAAATGTATTGCATAAAAGAAGAATTGTACCGTATGATATAACATTCTGAATGCTTGCAAATATGTTCATAATATTATCCGTACCTACATAAATACATATTCATATATATAAACGAAAACGAATTTTTATCATACTTCATTTGCTTTTTTCTTTTCAGGAGAAAAACTCATTCCTTAATTATAATGTTTCCTGTATATTGACTTTGCCTCCTTATCAACGGAAAGGATATGGGAGATTGTTGATCGATTTTAGTGAGTACTTGATTTTATTTTACAACACACAATACACAATATATTTCCTATTTTTAACCGACTAAAAACGGAGGAGGTTCTCAAGTCAATGTGTGGTTAAGTTTTATGTATGACCAGTGACCACGCATAACTCTTTACTGAGTAGTTCGATTTCGATGATTCTTTTTTTTTTGCATAGGGTATACCTCGTAGTTAGGCAAATTAAAACTTGTAAAAAAATTCCACCGCCAAGGGTATAAAAAAGGGGATAATAGACATTTCACCCACTGAATTTTTACCTGTTAACCTATTCTAGCACGCATAACTTTGTACCTTAAACGTAATTAGTAGATTTTAGACACATAAAATAAAAAATAAAAGTTGTTTAACAAAAAATTAAACTGACGAAAAAAGGAAACTGAAAGCGAAAAATAAAAAAATATTTTAACAAAAACTTGAACCGATGAAAAAAGAAACTGTAAAGTGAAAAATAAAAATGAATTTTTCAGTTTTAATGACTAATCTTCTAAACTAATGTATGTAACTAATTTTGAGTCTGCGCGCGCCTTTAATAGTGCCCATCCACTTACCTGCCGCGGGCTGTCGTCCAGGACTGATGGAGTGCCCGCCAGTAATATCAAATCATTTTAAATACTTGGTCGTCCACAGTTCGCAGTACATTCCACCCTCGTATTCGGTTACTTCCACGGCCCGGCGGTCAGCCTTGGAGGACAGTCCGCGGCCGGTAAGTGTATGTAAGTCACACGTTTTATCTTAATGCAGATAATTATTAATGTAGTGTGACTACGCCGTTTTTACTAATAGAGGTCTAATTAGCATTTACTAAGTCTTGTTTATAACTTTTAAATGGGCAGTTATAGCCGTAGTGGGGTTTTAGTTTTTATTTTTATTTTATATTTTTTCGTGCCATGCCTCCCTGAGTACGTATGTATCTACTAGATTTCTATCTAGAATCAAGAATAATCGACTATAACTATATTAATAACATATATTTACACTTATACGCTAGCGGCCGTAATTTTGAAGATATTTCGGCCGAATTTTATTATGTTATTTCCACATCTAACAGCTTGGTTTAGTTCGTTAGATGGCCAAATCTACTCAAGGGGGTAGGCGTGGGAGGGGGTTTGAAATGTATAAAAAATTATATCTTAGACTATCTGAAGTTTAGAGAGAAACTTTGCATAAATTATAGTACTCCCTATGAAGCTTATGGTGTCACCAAAGTTTCACGTTCTGTGCGGAATCGCTGAGAAGCTCTTAATGATAATAAATAATAAATCAATAAATAACTAGGTTCTCGATTTTAAAATAAATTACTCAATTACTAATAAATTGAAGGTCTGCTGAAGGGAATGTTTTTTGATTTCACTCCATTCCTTTTTAGCCGCCGTCGCTCTGGGTTGTTCGAAAAAATTTTTGTGCGTTTTTTACGATTTACGGAAAAATGTTTTTTTAGGGTATGTAAACTTCATATTTTTGGAATGTGCGTACCAAATTCGATACATTTAAAAATATTTTTAATTTTTTAATTTTTATTTCGTTATCACAGAAGAAACCGGATAAAATCTATATATATAAAAATCAATTGCATTACGTTAGTCTCGCAAAAACTTGAGAACGGCTCGACCGAATTGAATGATTCTTTTTTAGTTTGCTTTGTCTCAATATAGGGGTGGTTTAAAAAAGAAAATTCGGAAAAACTTAAAGGGAAAGCCGAAAAATCGAAAAAATCGTGGTTTGCATTTTGTATGAGAATGTACTTTTCACAACCAGATGGTGTTGGTGGCGGGCCTGTCGTTTGACAGCTCGATTCGATTATTCACACCGTGCGGATGTGGCTAAACAGTGAAATCTAATAAATTTAAAATTGTTTTTTTTTTCGTAAAAAAGGTAGTGCATTTTGAGGATAAATTTTTTTAAAGCGATTTTATTTACATTGTACGAACAATCATTTCGATCACCCATTCCATTAAGGTAAATTGACTTTGACTTAGACATAACCACAAATTCAAACCACGGCACCAGTTCCATGAAATTTGGAAAATACTTCTACAACTTTCCTAATAGGTGATCGCTGAGAATCAGAGAAATTCAACTCTTAGGGGTGAAAACGGGCGAAAACTGTATATTGTAAATAAATATGCAGAATAAATGTGCAGAATATTATTTTACCTTTTGCAAAATTTTAATCCAGCTTATTAAATATACCCAGTATTTTTACTTTGTGGAACACCGTAGCAAAGCACGGATATTGAATATTGATGATAGAACATTCCCGTGTAAAGCCGGGTAGATCAACTATACCTACACTAACAATTTCCATAACTGACTGACAGACAACGCACAGACTAAATCGCTGGACCTAAAAAGCTGAAATTTTCGCAACACTAAGGCCTAACACGCTCTAAGGTCGAATTTTTTGAAATTCCACACCTAAAGGGGTACAATAGGGGGTAAAAGTTTGGTTAGAAATCTGCCATATTTTAAGTAAAAAATTCAAAAAAATTGGTATTCGTCCTTTTGTTAGAAATAAAGAAATACCTGTGTCAGAATTTTTTGAAATACAACCCTTAAGGGGGTAAGCTGGGATTTGATAGTTTCTATGAATATTTCCCATTTTTGAAGTAAGAAAATCACATAAATTGGTATGGCTTTTTGAGTAGAATGAAAGTTAAATAAGAACTACCGACTTCTATCCTAATTCAACTCCCCGAAACCACCCTTGACTGAAGAAAACTAAACAACTATTATTTTGACCGTCCTACGGGAAACGGTTCTATGTAATATATGTCGCGTTTGGGAGTAGTTGTAAATTCAATAAGTACTATGATGTACATTAGATTATGATTTTCACCGTCCCGGGTGCAAACGGGTAGACCTGTTAGTCTTTTATAATTATGCAAAAATGACATGATGTGTATAAAAAATTCTCATAAAATCAAGTCATCTTTTCTTTTCTAATTAATTTTAATTGTCACCATTTTCAAAATACCTACTATGTAGATGAAAAGAACCCTTTTTTACGGGTTGGGTTTTTTATAACTTCGCGAACCCCTGGTAATGGTAATGCGGACCTATGCCCTAGTGGGTTGTTGTCATAAGCGCAGCTATTAGAAATTCAAACATCCCATGTGCTTGATGTCAGTATTAGATTTTTGTGAAAATAAAGTAAACGAATATTCTTCACTCACAAATGGATGTTCCCAGGTTCCCTGACCACCGAATGCTCACACAAAACGTAACAACCGGTTTCAGCTGGAATCGCTGACCGCGGTCATTGTTTGGGAATGCACATTCTGATCATGTGATCAATGGGGTCTCGCATGTTTCGCGCAGTGCAGCATTGTACGCTTTTGCCTAGTTCGTGCACAAATGGTTGATGCTGGCTAAAAATAGAACGTCAGAGCTATACCTGTAACACTTCGATGGTCGTTGATCGGAAAATTGTCTGGCGGGTTTCCTCATTTGTGGAATTCGTCTACGTACAGTGCTGATGACTTCTTTTCTTAATTTGAATTTTCGCAGTGAAATCGATTTTATCTCGTAAATACGTCATATAAAATCAAACTTTTAATTACGACACCTAATATTTTAATTAAAAAACTGTAACATTTCGTAAATAGCCGATACTTCTTAAAACTTATAGGTACATTATAAATGCCTTTAAAAAAAACAATATTATTATTTAAGTGTTACTTTCCTGTTAACAATTTTATATTTTATACACATCACAGTCACAAGCTGATGACATACATATTTAAAGCATTTAGCGCAAAAGGTTTTGGTTTTCCTATCATTAAATGTTGTAACTTAACATAATTTTAGGAATCCCCAAGATTTTTCTTGTTTCATACTTTTGAGTTGGCAAATTGTACGTAGTCGGGTCTTAGTTTTTTAAACGTATTTTTTTGTTTTGGAAAACATAAAGTTTCACGATTAATGTTTTTGTGGAGGTAAGTAAAAGCTTTATATCAGTTTATTTTCTGAAATCATTCGAGATTTTACAATTTTACAGATATCAGAAACTTTCCGTATTTACATGCCTTTTCAACATTTTAAATCAAATATCCCTTTTAACGAGGGAAAACTATTTTTGGACGATTTTTTTACACGATTTCTTAACAAACGTTTCTTCTGTATTAAAACTGCCGTTTTACATCTATAGCAGGTATAGCCATGCAACAACCACACTCTCAAATTGAGATTGTGTGAAGGCTTTTCAAAGCTCTCTCACGATTTTAGCACAGTGCAAAAAAGTGTACAACTTAGCTGTCAAGGAAAAATTGAGCCACAGGGCAAAATGACTTCAAATTTACAGTGTACCTGAAAGCAAAGCGCAAAGAAACATGATACAAAGAACTAAAGGTAAAGTACACATTTGACAATTGCCTGCTGTGACTGCTTATTTTATTCTATAATAGATGCAGAAAAATATACCTACTCATTCTATGCAAAAACCTGGACAATGGACATGCATTTTCTTCTGCAACTAAGGCTAGTTGTCACTTGTCCGCGACTGTTTATTTTGTATTCGCAGTTAATCTGCAACAGTGCATTGTCATTCCTCTATCCGCAACCCGAGGGCGCGCCCATGCACAACACCAATGACGAGGGAAAAAGTTTTAGTTTAAATTTAATAAATAATATGTAAATGATATTATTTATAAAAACATTTTCCATTTATTAAGCAATATTTAACGAAAGAAATTCAAAATGTAAATGTTTAGTAAACAAAATCAACATTTTTGTATAAAAACGATTCAGGCGTGTATGGCAACACTACGAAGGAGTTGCCCAATTTTGCTCATCATTGAACTTGACCTTGCAATTTTAATGAAATATTAATTTATCGTTTGAACAAGCAGACGGACAGGAATAAAACGGTTTCTATTCACTTCCTAATAATGAATATAATATTTCTTTTTTTCTATCACGATTGCTTCTTGGTGTTGCAAACGTTCGCTCAAAACTAATATACTCTACATCTAAAAACGATCCCTACGTATAAAAACTCGTATAAAAAGGATTAAAAACTTTTTACCTTAAATATTGTTTATGTCACTTTAAGTGATAGTGATAATAAAAATAAACTTTTACCTCAATTCGTTATTTATTATCGCCATTTAGCTCGCAGTAGATTATACCTGGTGCCACTGGATTATCGAATCTATTATCTTGGTACGAAGAGACAGTTTTTATAATATTATATTTCTCCATACGTATTAGACAAACTTTTGTAGTGAAGAACGACCAACAACCTCCTTAATTTGTTCACATAACACTTCAGAAAAAGCCCAATGCTTGTTAAGTTAGTCAGTGAAATTGGCTCCATATAAATTATACACATTATACAATATCTTATGTCGGTTTACAGTTCTAAATGAGTTTTTTTTTGATTAGTACTACATATATTTTCGGACAAAAGGAATACCATAGTCTCCAAAAATAATAATAGCATTTGTTTAATTTAAATTACGTTTATATGCAACGCAATGCATATTTAAGTATGCAATGTACACACATATTCCGTTAGGCTGCTGGCAAAAATTGCTTCATCATCTGAGATTCAAATAAAATTTTGAAAGACAAATAAAAGGAAGGATATTGTTTTTTGGCTTTTCAAGTACATGACTGCCGTCTGAGGAACCCTGTCAAAAGTTCACCTCTATCCCTGACCTGTTCAATATATTATTTGTTGTTCTTTCCGCTGCATCATCGTACCACGGAACGGAGATGGAATACATCTTCCGCTCTTTTGTCAGCAGAAGAATTCCGCCTATGTGATAGTGATTTACTGCAGTACGCTGCCACACGTCCTGTAGCCCAACACAAGCTTAGAATAACACTACTCGTTGCTCTCTTACTACAATAGCTACCAGTTCACTTCCTTATGCAGCATAATTATGCTGCAGTAACAAGCATGTGTGAATGCCGGTTGTTTTGCACACTGCTGCACTGCAGCTCAGGTCTTCCCCCCTCTACTCAACCGGATGCAATTCTATACACTCATATGCCACTTGCACCATTTTTGGCAAAGAAGTAGGTATGCTACGGGAATTTGGGTGGAGTTCAATTTATGCTCAAAATATTTGAAGAAAATCCAAATTGTTTAGATTTTGAGTGTAACTCTTGGAAACAACATGCGTTTAATTCTTCAGAATGGGGTTCGTGGACCACTATATATCTAATTTTCAACATTAAACACTTCTCAAACTGATGGTTATAATGAGTTCATCCTAGATGTTCTTTGAACTGAACTTATCGCATCCTTAAAATTGAGTAACAGGAAAAAGCGTTACCAGACTACCAGGAAATCAAAGTCACACTTTCAAATATTAATTTCTCTCATTTAGTCAAAACTCATTCCACTTGTAAAACTATTTCAACCTGTTGACTGCCTGAAAGTGTGAAATTCCGTATTAATTAATTATTTATATGCAGTTTTTAAATCCAATGTCAAATTCAATAATAATTGAAGTATCAGGCGTAGAAAGCAGCTATGACCAACCAGGGGATTCATTTAATTCTCCATCCGTTGCAATTCGAAATATGTCTGTCGTTGCATTTTGTGCTTCCCCGGAATACGGATATGAATCAGTTCTCTAAACGCAAAATCACAAAGGAGCTGCCATCGTTGGTGCGCAATTTTAATAAGTCGATAAGCAAAGATACGACATTGACCTTTACTCCAGGCGCACCCTGCTGTTTTCGCGGCCACTGGAAGACCTTCAGTTCCTGCTAATTACAATAATAACTTGGGAATAAGCACTCGTCCTGCTTCATGAACAGTTTTCCATACGACTCCCCAATAAGAATGCGTGCCCAAATGCTGACAATGGATCGAACTCTGTGTACATTTATTATGTGTGCAGGAAGGGTTGATGCGGAACTTTCTCTAACCTTATTTCCAGGAGCGAGGTTCACTGTAAGAACACGTCAATATGAAACCGTAGGGAAGTAAATTGCATTGCGTGCAAATGCATGTCGTAATAGAGAATTTTCGTTTGGTCACGCTGTCACGCAAGTAGTATGTGTTTTTAGGTGGAATTGTCCTTCCAATAGCTACATATTATATACAAATTTAAGAATTGTAGTGCTATCGCAACACACACAGGATCATATGCCCAACTAATTATGGACCAATCATGGAATAGTTTCACGCCAATGTTTAGCATTCTATAATGGTCACCGTTATGTTCTGATTGAAATTCAGTCATCTGTCGAAGTGCTTCTCTTCACTATGGACAGGAGTTTATTCCCAGACTAGCCTTAGTTCACTAGAAACTAGAAATACATCTTAAATACCTATATGCCAAATTCGAAAATCACACCTTCGCTGTTTTCTTCTATCTGCCCTCTGCAGTGCACTTTTTATTACAAGTATGTATTGGAAAATACGTAAATATTTGTTTAGCGGTAGTTACGAATTCAGTATTTCCGCTGAATATTGTAATTTAATTAAAAAATACAGATAATATATTTGATGTAATTAAAAATTAATTTAATTTTAACATTTTAATGTTTTATGTTTTATTTTTCAATTCATCTATAATGTAGATTGCATATTAATACCCTGGGTTTAGAAAAGCACTTAATCGAGTTAATGACGTCACGTAATCTAGTCGGGTTTGCCGTTTGCCACCGAACTGAATTAGTTGTGGACATATCTGTTGACATTAATTGGCGTGAGGTAAACATAAAATGGATTTGCGACTGCGTCAGATTATATTCTTACAAGGAAGCAAAGGAAAAGAAATTGTGTTTATATATATATTAAGGCGCGTCTACACTATATAGCAAAATACGCTACATATAGCAATTAGTACAAGTTATATAGTTTTGCTATAACAACAAAAATTCAGTTCTGAAATGTTTTTATATAACACTGCTATATATAGCTATATCGAATTTCACTTTACCTAACAAATTTTCTGCTATTCATGCGGAGTGGGAAACTGTTAAACTTTGTTAAATGTAGCAATGCTGCACGTAAATTTTCGTCTAACAACTGCTACATTTGGCGTTTTCTCTCATTTTAGCATTGTATTCTCGTGTGTTCCGACTGCGGATGTTTTTTAGATTAAAGCGTGTTGTTTATTTAGAAGTGAATTTTAAGATGGAAGAATTTAAAGATAGTAAATGAGATCGGTAAGCAATTGACAACCTGGTCGAACTGTTTCGCGATCAGCCAGCTTTGTGGGACTCTACTTGATTTGTCACCATTTTGAAAATACTAGATGAATTATTGTAAAGGACTTTATTTTTTTCGGGTTGGTGTTGTTTGTTCTAAAAATTGTTATACATTCCTATTTTAAACTACATAAAATGGTTTTATTTTTGAACTGTTTGACTGTTTTATTTCATTAACCATTTATTTCAAATTTTGATGAAGTTGTTTTTATAGCTAACAAATTTACCGAAAATAATTTTGTTGAATATCCCAGACGTTAAATTCCAAAAACACAATGCAACATTAACTTGACCAACATTTCCCATTTTGTTTATTTTTTGCGATTTTCTTAATTTACCACAATATTTTTTAAGAATTATTATTATCTAATATCACACACAGTGTTGGGGAATTTTTTTTCGCTAGAAGTCCCACGAAAATGGGAATTTTAACGACCTACCCACTAAAATTAATCCTAATTCCCATTGAGGATTTCTCATGAAGCAGGCACCAGGAAGTATTTATTCTGAATTTATACCTTGAACAAACGGTGAGGTAATGAAACTTCTTGTAAAAACGAATTACTATTTTTTATGTAAGCAAATAGGATCAAATTAATATGTTACTGTTACAGGTTTCAATACTTCATTATTATTCAATGTGCAATATGCATGTATTATACTCGTATGTTGCATATTTACAACTGCTCACTCATTTATCCTCCATAACATTTACTAGGTAGGTACATATTTATTTGGAATACGGAATGGAAAATATGAAGGTCATTAAATCTTTATTACTCTATAGATACTAAAATTTCTTACAGCTAGTTTTAATTTTTTTGCGCTATATAGTACTGCAGGTTCACACAGATGCAACGAACTTTTTATATCTTACAATACATACAAATTAGATGTAGACATTGTATATTAGTTTTGAGCGATCGTTTGCAACCAATACACACCATTCAATAGTTGCGAAAGAAAAGAAGAACTATATTTTCATTCATGATTGGAAATTAAAAAAAAACCATTGTATGGATGGCCGATTGTCTGTCTGTTTGCCTGTCTCACTAGTATAATAACTTGAGAAAGCTTGTGGCTCGAAGTTTGAAATTTGGTACAATAATACTTCGTTAAAATGGTAATCGGGCAACTCCTTCTTAATGTTGCCATATAAGCCTGAATAATTTTTATACTATTACAATTAATGATTTGGGAAAATTTTTTACCCGGTCTTTTTTTCCATGATATTTAAAATTTACACATACCAAAAACATTCCTTTTTTACCTGCCTTTTTAAAAATTAAAAAAAAAATTTTCTTTTTACGATAGGAAAACGATTTTTGAACGGATTTGTTAACAAACGTTTCTTCTGTGTTGAAACTGTACGATTTTTGCGTCTAGGGTATTTCATAATTATTGACCTTTCGTAGTAAAACGGAATAATAAGATCCATTATTTCCATCTTTTTGAAAACTAAACTTCGTACTGTCCATTTTGTCGATTTGCCTCGATGTGTACGTACCATAAAGCAAAACCCAAACAGTGTTGAGTCAGTTGAGTGAACTCAATGTCATTTTCAGTAGGCCTTTTTTTTGTGGTATCTAACTTAAAATTTTTTGGAATGCGACCCTGGTTTTAGGTTTTTCGTCCTGGTACTGTACCAAAAAGCAATACTCCAAAAACACCGGCTCATGTCATTCAAATTCAAACAAAGACATTTTGGAAGGCTTATCCAGAACCTACATAACCCAGCCGTAAAAGGTCAAGCCAGGTCACAATCAGGGCGTCGGCCCCAGGGCCACGAACGTGGATCGATAAAGTCGTCTCGACGTTACCCACATAAACCAAACCCGCTGCAACTTTTTCATCTTGTCAGAAGTATGGGGATGGGGTGCGCCTGGGTTACAATTACCGTGCATGTGTTGGTGCGCCGTCTGATGCAGCAGCGTATGTAACACTCGCACATAACTGGCAGGAGGGAGACAGTGATAGGAAATATTTTTGGGGGTTAAGTATGTTGGTGAAATTGGCGAGGAAAGCTTTCGACTTTGCGGTGGTGGCAGTTCAACCCTGGTTTCGAGAATCTCATGCGCCCTCCTTAAATTGCGGTGGTTGTGAGCCGGCTACAAGTTTTTGCTTCACATTGCGCCGCGCCGTTACACCAAACACAGTGATAAAGCCCCGCTGAATTTTATTCCTCTTATTTTGGCCACTCTCAAGAGGAAGGGAATGGTGTATCTGGGCGCAGACAGGCATTATTTATTTATTCCATTAAATTCAATTATTATTTCAAAAGTAGCACTTTTTACGAATACGACAAACAGTATCAGGCATGTTGCAGTGCAAGCTAAGGACAAATCGTTTGAAGTGCAAAATTCTTTCACTCTTCTGAGGACTGCTGTAGTTTTTTTAATTCCCGCGAAATTTTGTTTTGTTTTCAAAAGTAACAGCAAACTGCATAGAAATTTGTTTTCAATTCACGATATTGATTTGTGATACTTACTTTAGTCATTTCCGTATGACGGTCGTATGAGTTGATAATATTCAAATCAACACGTTTATTCTGTTTGTAATCGTTCAAGTTCCATTGTTTGCTTGCTTCGACCTCAGGCCAACTTTAATAGGTCATTATCACATTTCATTGCTGCTGTTTTATAAGGGTTTTAGCTAAATCCAAGATATTATGCCTTGATTTTGTATCCAATATCTATATTTATTATTTACTCAAATCGTAGGGCAATTATGTTATTCTATTTCGTCCGTCTGTGACTAGCTTATCTAGTATGCATTTAGGATTCGGAGTGTGGAGATTTATGGGGGGATAGGTTGTTATATCATATTATAATATTTATAATAACATTTCCGGCAAATAGTTGACCGTCTGCAGTAGTCTACAAAATTGAGTCTTATAACTTAAACCAGGTTTATACAAATATCAGTTGTGAAATCCGCCAGACCTGGGCTTTAGCTTAACCTGCCTTTGGACACCCAATTAAACTATGTACTATAGGTTAAGCTTCCGCTGCGAAATTGGGCATAAACTTTCACTCTTACGAAAGTTTTTTATTTTGGTATTTGTTCCAAATTGTGAATGTCTTGTAGAATGCGTAAATTGCATCAATGATATTTCCTTTTGAAACCTTTTGCGCCTAATGAGCAGTATGCAGTAATGTGCAAAGTATTTCACAAAGTGAAGTGTCTGCCTTAACCTCAATGTATTTGAAAATCAATTCAATCTGATTAAGCTATTAAGCATGCTTGTGATCTAGGACTGAGGTCAATACTATATCCGCTTAGAAAAAAGTTATCCGTTTAATGTATTGCAACTGCAGGGAAATTTAGACGGAAGTGTGGAAAGGCTTTGCAGATCCAATTCAAAAGTGACAACTACCCTTTTTGCATTTAGCTCACACGCGGAGGGCAATGATCGCCTGCTCTCTGCAGTTTGGTTCGTCGTTCACTTTCCAAGTGCAAAGCAACGGCAAGTGGTGACGCGTGGTCCATCTATGGTATGCGGAACGTGGAGCAAAATACAAGGAACACCCCATTCTATAACGGGAAATGGAAGACTACAAGCCAAACACAATTACTCGATGCAATATAGTGTAGCAAGAGCCGCACCAAGAGGATTCAAAATTGAAAATCATCGCTGATGTGTTCAAATTACGTTTGTGTGAGTTCCTGCGAATGTTGGGAGTTTATATCGAACATGGGCAGGAAACATCCGGAATCATGTACATTCAGCATAGGGAACAACAAATGTTTACGTACGACCAAACAATTTGTGAAGATTTAAAAGAAATATTCCATTTTTAATTGTGCAACGTTAGATATCGACGAATCGAATCACTAATTTCTACAATGGTTTATTATTTTCCTAACAGACTTCGCTTTCTGTTAGCGCCTCTGTAGTTGTTATTAAATTATTAATGATTATGCAATGATTATATTTTTAAATTATTATAAGTTCAAATATATTTCGGTATGAATACGAATTTTAAGCGTTAGCACAATATTCTACATGGTAAAAGTTGACCGGCCGTTCTATCTAAAAAGTACTGAAATGTGAACATTACTGTGATCTCCGGACAATCGACATATTTGTTAGAAGAAAGTCTATACTATTATAATCTGCAAAAATACTTGCTCCAGTCTGATGTCTACGCATTGTCTTCCAATCAGGGTCCAGACTATGTTTCTCATGTCTGAGGTCACATATGTTTCTAATGAAATTACGATGACAAACTATCGTCTGTTCGTAATAGCTATATATTTTTGATGTTTTTTAAAAAAATAGCATAAGGTTCTTTGGTTACATCAAATGGTGAACGCAGTGGCAGCTGAGATGTCTATAATTTCACATCCACTTCTTCTCCTTTTTCTGTACTCAAGCTGAAAAGGAGAAGAGCGTTTTAGTTTTTAGTGAATGTCTAACTCTCATATACTGAAAAATTTTATGAAAATCGTTTTCAAGCCGTCACTACTGTTTACGCATTTTCCCTGGCAACCTATGGAGGATGGGGTACAACACAAGAGTTGTTGGCTGATCTGCAAGCTCACCGGCTTCCTTCTGTACATCCGGCACTGCACGATCACTTGATCAGCTCATGTACTGCCTTAAGACCGGTCCAAACGCTCCGTTTTGCACAACGTTTTGTCTGCACAATTTTAAGACGGAATGAAATCGTTGCAATTTTTATAGTGTCCACATGGTGCAGACATATCTGTGTCTTTAGCTCAGTTTTGTATGATATCGTCATGGAGGAGATACTATTCTGGTCAATTTTGGCATGGTGTCTTGTTAAAAAAAAAGACTTGTCCGCACAGTGCATGGAAATCTATGCTATTTAGCTCAGTTATCGCTGCAACTGTACCATCTTCGCGCCAAATTCAAAATTGCGCAGTTTTCCAGTCTACACGCAACGTTTTATCTGCAACGTTTTGAACTGTGGAGACAAAACGTTGTGCAAAACGGAGCGTCTGAACCGGCCTTTACGCAGCCGATCAGTTCAATGCGGAGTCCATTCTCCATCTGAACGACCCATCATCCCCATTTTGACCGTCAGGGTATCACTGCGCTGATTCATTCCCATTGACCGTAGGGCGTAGGGCGTAGAGTGTAGACTTGTCCCGGAAAGCGGCGCGTAACGTGTGCTGTCGAAAAGCTGCTTGAGTCGATGGTAGTTTTTATTTCTTATGCATTGTATGGGTTGACTGTTTCATTTTCACGCTGAACAGTAGGATGAAATCCCGAAAACGTGGCTAAAATTCTGAAACTCTGTCCTCGAGAGTTTTAAAGGTCGCTGATTACGAATCTGATGTCAAAATTTGAAAAAAGCAAACCCGTAAAAATAATAGTTTTTACTGAAATTCATCTATATGTATATAGGTATAAGGTATTTTCAAAATGGTGACAATTAAAACTATTTAAAAAAAGAAAATATGAATTGATTTTATGATAACTTTTTATGCACTTCTGTTTTTACAATAAACAGTCCAAAAATATTTTCCCATCAACAGAACAGTATTTTCGAATCGTTGTTTGGACAGATAGACCAACAGCTATAAAACCGATTATATTTTCACCTCCCTATAAGGAAAAGTTATATTATAAAATAATATTATAACTTACACATAGTTTCATCTTATTATGGAATCCTTTCAGGTTTTTATTAGAAAACTGATTGTCTTGCTCAACCTTACTAAACTACTAAACTATCCCACGGGTGCCGTTGTTACTCAACATTCGTAAAAATTACGACATACAAATAAAACATAAATAAATCAGAAAATCATACACTTTTATTATTTAGGAACTTATAGGTACATTCATTGGTTTTAAGAGACTACATAATCATGATAACAATAATATATATATTTTCATTCTGCACATGTTCATGTTATGTGCCCTTCTCTTCAGGTGTGAAATCGTTATTTTGTCGTCGTAATTTTTACGATAGTTTAGTAATCTAGGGTTAAGTAAATATTTAGGTTTCGATCCAATCGTGTTAAAGAATAAATATTGACCAAAAAAGATTTTTCTTTTATGTTTATTTTAAAATATTAAAATTGAAAGCTTATGATTATAAGAGATTATTATATGGTTATGAATGACAACTTAAATCCCATGCGATACATTGATAATTTTCTTTAGTTAACTAATTAATGTTTATCAATGTGTGATAACAATGCCAACCCGAACGCAACGAAAAATCGAATACCAAAACGTGGGTATATAACACAGGGAACGTAGAAAAACAGTACATTTCACGAACCGTACATAAAGAAAACAGGTACTCTTCCTCTCTTCATAAAGGATGCGATCGTGTACACAAACGATATTCACTACCACATTAAAGCGAAGAGAGATAATTAAATGCAAAGGAAACGTTCTGTACTATGTACAAATACTGTATCACGTTTCATATTGGTTGTGTTCACGTACACATACCGAATAAAAACTAAATATGATAAACGTACTGTACGTGTACTGTACCTTTCATCCAATTATGGTATCAATAATATCAATTGTGGTCGAGGGTTTTGTACCTTTTTACTTTTTAGTACCTTGTACCTTTTATATCTATTTACCTCTTTTGTGGTAAGTAGTATTATTATGTCTTTTTAAAAAAAATCACTAGAACTAGAAAGAAATGAAAAATTTAAACCAAAGCAAAATTTGATGCACTATTGGGTTCTTTGAAATGCATTGCATACAGGTTATATTTTCTCCAAACAGAAGATTAAGATGCAATACCAACACGATTTCACTCTGTGGAAGATTTTGTCGTTCATGTTTGCTGGGATCAGAATTCGGCAATAATGATATAAATTTCAATCAACTATTCGACAGCATTATCTATGTATTACGACAGTACAGACTGCAGTATATTATTGATTAGGTATGTTTAACATGTTTTCCAATTTTATAAATTGGAGTTCTTGATTTTTGACATTTTGAAATTACCCAGTACTGTAATAATTAATAATTTTTTTTAAATGTCCGTTGTTATCCAATTCAAAAAATGAAACATTCAAATTTTATTTGCCGATCATTGGCTGTGATTGATGCTTAATTAGATGAAAGGTACAGTACACGTACAGTACGTTTATCATATTTAGTTTTTATTCGGTATGTGTACGTGAACACAACCAATATGAAACGAGATGCAGTATTTGTACATAGTACAGAACGTTTCCTTTGCATTTAATTATCTCTCTTCGCTTTATTGTGGTAGTGAATATCGTTTGTGTACACGATCGCATACTTTATGAAGAGAGAAAACGTATATGCTCCATCAATAGGGAATATGTTTGCGTACTGTTTTCGCAGATGTACGTAACAGAACCTTAAGGAACGGATCGTTAACGTTTTTTTTCGTTCTCTGATATAACATGTACTTTCGAAGGCTGGCTAGCGGTTTCAAAAGCCCTGCTTTCAAGTTATGCACGGGTTTCAACTTTCAAAATTCTCCACCCCTTGCAGTTGCTTACTTTCGGCATAAGTATACAGTTGAACAGCTGCAGTGCCCCGAACAGAGGAAAGTGTGAACTTTAATAACTGTAATTTCAACTGGCAAAAGATCAAAAGCTCTGTGTCGGACGGAAGGTGAGGTGCACGCGACTGTTTTTTTATCGGGTGCAATTTATTCTACTCAGACGGCGCTCTGCAAATTGGAACGTAAAACTCTCCACCCAGTAAGCTCAGATAACTTCTATATAACGCGTCTGGTGTGACATGGTATTTTTTTGTAAAAACAGCTTTGATAAAATTTGAATTTGCTACACGTCTGCTTCGAGTGTATTGCTCTTTCTATTGCAAGAGCCGGACGGGGTTGATAACGATAGTATAAGGCTGCAGGGTCAAACGCAGGGGCGCGGTGTTTGCTCGCCGTCTCGACCTGCGTGAGGACAACCGTGAAAAAAGTTGGGCTATGTAGTTCTGTGTAAGCTGTCTAGAAAGGTACATAGGCAAAGGGCGAAAAGCTTAAATTCGTGCTTGGTGCATAAGTAGTAGTGGTACGTCTGGCCATACGAGTATAATATATTCTGGCTGTGTAGAGTGTCGCGACGCATTAGGGCGCCAAGCCGACGTTGCGCATTGTTGACATAGGTTAGTTCGCTCTCATCGAATTCCCATTTCTTCTTACGAAAGGATTTTAGGGCTCTCATTCTTTTGGAAGTATTCTTTGTTTTTGTTGTTTATACTTTTTTTATGTTTTTGCCATTTTCTCGTAGTATTGATTTTTAAAATATTTCAGTCTACAAGCATTCACCTTGTCTAGGACTGAAGATGTGTCCAAAAGCATTCTTGCGTGCGTCGTCGCGCATTCATCCCACTCAGCCAATATTAACGAATTTTTTTAAACTACTTAATAGTTGTTTACTGCCAAAGGCCTATGTAATGTAGTGCCTTAAAAATATACTTTCCGTGTTCTAAATTTTGTAAGCTTTGGAAAGTTCATAGTTTTCCGAAGCTACGTAATTCTGAATTCTTTCGAGGAACATTTTGGTCTGACAGTCAAATTTGTACATTCGTTTTCAAACGTATACGTTTTTGGAAAAGTAGCAAGATGAGGAGCTTTCTAAAACCACACTTAGTATATTACGGAAAGTATAATTTGTTTATGCCTATTATTACCATATACCCTAGATGTAGAACCAGGGTACGTAAATGCTCGCTGGCGAGCAACTCCCGAGCGGCTCTTTTCGCAAGCTCGGGCTCGGAAAGCCAACCGTGCCATTAGAACTGACTCCCAACAATGAGTGCATCTGCAATAGTCTGTACTCTGTAGTTGTAACTTTTGGAGCGACCATTCTTGCACCATTAGATAAAGCACAATGAGAACTAGCAATCACTATCCTAATTCAACCTTCTAGAATCACCGTTAACTGAAAAAAAACTAACATACTATTATTGCAGCCCAACCTGCGGGAAACTCTTCTAGATGTAATATACGTCGCGTTTGTGGGTAGTTTTTTTTTAAAGGAAGGGTGGCGCTCTACAAAATATACAGACAGTGTTCCCCTTCCCTTACACAAGAAAACAGAATAATTACAAACGATAATAATATAATAATATAATTTCAAATAGAAAGCGTAATAACGTAGGCGGGGAAGGGCGGGCGTAACTACACATGCCGGGTATTTATTAGTCCTAAATAAAATATGTTTTTTATGAGGCTGTATCACTTTCAGAAAAGTTTTTTAAAAGGAAACTCTCCGGTCAATGACAACATTTTTATTCTGTTTTCTCTGGATCGGTGACAGGCAGTATATAGGTACAAAATACATATGAGTCGTTCAAAAACAATTTACAGACATATATACCATATACAGACATTAATAAATTAATAATTCTTATTGTAGTAGTTTTAAAAGAAAGTGGAGGAAAAAATATGTTGCTAATTCTTATAGACAAGAAATAATTATAAAACTCCGTTATACTAGTACATATTACGCTTCTGTAAATTAGTATAAATAGTGCATAAATTTGTAACACGTAACTACGGAATGCAAATATCAATATTATTACTAACAGTTTTGATTGGATTGGTTCTAAAATAAAATCTTAACTTTAAGAGAAGTTTTGGCGTCGTCCTGGTTTACGTCTGCTTTTATTGCAAAATAACAATAACCCTTGTTTTCTATTCTTGTAGTGTATATAGTCCCGACACGTATAAGATATCGAAACTTGCGATAACTTCTTGTCACATTTTGAATTTAAATGAATGATATAATTTTACATAACTCCGTCTTTCAGGTTACCTTCTGACGCGAGTGGAAGGAAAAATTGGTTCCCCCGAGAAGCCACTCTCAGATTTGGGTCTTATTTCTTATCGATCATACTGGAAGGATGTCTTACTGGATTATTTGTGCAAACGTAGTGGCACAACGCTTAACATCAAAGATATTTCGCAGGTAGGGAAACATTGATCACACAAAAAAAGAATGCGTAGCTTATTAATTAAATTCATTTTAATAAAGTAAAACTACACATTCTTACGAATTCCGTTGGCATTTGTTCTTCACCATCACCGTAGCTCTACAAAATAAGATTTCGCAATTGAATCCAACAGTTAAAGAATATCAATATGCGGATTGGATTTGTTGAATTGGAAAGGGAATCGGTTGTAATGCCACAATTAATAGGTATAATAGAGAACTCGAAGAACATTTGAAACATTAAAGTAATCTTAGTAGTTTCTATATCGGGGCAATTCATATTTGTATCACAACGAAAATGTTCATCTCACAGTCAGTGCTATTTCGCTGGACATTAAAGAGATTGATGCATGAATTTTTTACAAACCAAATCAAATAGCAACTTAATTTTGTGAGCTCTTCGAAATGTTATATTTTTCGATTAATTAATTTTTGAATTTCACGGAGGTACATCCTGCAATTTTTTGACTAAAAACTAAAGAGAGTAGTGAAAACGCCCTAAAGGTGTGTTTTTTAATTCAACGTAATGCCATTATCTAGGGCCGCTACTATCCCACGTATTTTTCATTGTAGGATCATTCCATGAAACTGCGTCGGGAAGTCATCATTTTTGATTTTCTTTACATTTTTCTTTTCTTATATAACTTATATAGTAAGAAACAGGCGTAGTTTCCCCGGAAAATGTCTCCGTTAATTTCAAAACGGGACTTGAATAGGGGACATTTTGAATAACGTGCATTTTTGTTATAAATCCATGCGTTTGCAATTATTATTCCAACATTATTTCATTTTAAGAAAAAAGCATTTAAATTAAAAAACGAATTGGATAATTAATTGATTGTCATTTTTGCAGTTTGCGTTTTATTTTACCTCTTTGGCCTTCCATCCTAAGAGGGTTTTTAACTATTTTTAGAAATAAAGGCAATAGCCGGGTTTTTTATTATTGCAGTTATGCATGGCTCATATCTAAACAAGTTTCTGATGCATTTCTATAATCTCTGAACAGTTACAGTTCGCTACTCGAACACATGACATAGGACCAAACACCAAACACATATAATGTAAATGGTAGCAAATTTTGTCAAGTCAACATTTTAGCATAAAGATAATGTATCTTATATGGCAACACTACGAATATGTTGCCTGATTTTACTCATTTTCGAACTTAACCTTGCAAGTTTAACCAAGTATTTTGGTATCAAATTTCAATCCTCTAGCTAAAAGAATATGACAGTACCATAAGGCTTCTATAAAACAGTTTGGAACGAAAAACTTTTTAACAAAAAATTGAACCGACGAAAAAGAAACTGAAAAGTGAAAAATAAAAATGAAACTTTTTAGTTTTAATAACTGATCTTCTAAACTAATGTCTGTAACTAATTTTGAGTCTGCGCGCGCCGTTAATAGTGCCCATCCACTTACCTGCCGCGAGCTGTCGTCCAGGACTGACGGAGTGCCCGCCAGTAATATCAAATCATTTTAAAAACTTGGCCGTCCACAGTTCGCAGGACATTTCACCCTTATTACATATTCGGTTACATCAGCGGCCCGGCGCGTTAATATAATATATATATATTAACACGCTAGCGGCCGTATTTTTGAAGATACTGGAATCAAATTTTAATATATCATTTCTGGGGCAAATAGGTTAAGTTCGTTAATGAACAAAATCGTCTTAAGGGGGTGGCCGGGGGAGGGGGTTGAAATTTTTAAAAAATGATATCTCGGCCCCTATGAAGCTTAGAGAGAAACTTTTTTGCATAAATTAGAGTACTTTCCATGAGGTTAACGTTGACACCACCAAATTAGGGTACGAGTGGGGGTGGGGGAGGAAATTCGAATTTTTCTAAACCACATCTTGTGGGGTATCGTTGAAAAGCTCTTGATGAGTAGTTTATAAATCCATAAATAGTATCTCGATTTCGAAATAAATTACCCCCATAAACGCAATCGAAACACTTCGAAATCTACCTCAGCTTGTAGGCCTGCCGAAAGGGATTTTTTTTATACCCTTGGGGGTGGAATTTTTTTTTTTGAAATTTTATTTTGCCAAACTATGAGGTATACCCTGTGCAATAGAAAAGAATCATCGAAATCGGATAACCCAGTACAAAGTTGTAAGTGGTATCATCTCGTAATAGGTAAAAATACAGTGAGTAAAAAACCAATTTTCCCCTTTTTAGTACCCTTGGGCCTTGGTGGTGGACTATTTTTTCAAATTTGCATGGGACCAAACGGGCGGCATACACTATGCCATAAAAAAAGAAACATCAAAATCGGATTACTCAGTAAAAAGTTATGCGTTGTCAGGTCATACATAAAACTCAGCCACAGATTGACTTGAGAACCTCCGTTTTTCGTCGGTTAAAAAATCGACCTGGCGACAACATGGAAATTCAATTTTGCATTTTTGTTCGACATATAAAACAATAGAAGTTTGGTTTTTATAAATGCTAACGGATTTCTTGATCCCCACTGAAGAGAATAAGTCTTTGTTGATCGAAATCGGTTGAATATAGCGGCAGTTATAGCACAAAAACCAACGTAAGGTCATTAGAAATTTGTATGTTTCAAAAAAGTTTTTTGCTCTAACTCGAAAGAAAAATACTGCAAAGTCTTCACGCATGGGTTTACTATTTCAGCCAAAAAAAGAAAAACAAAACACTAGCCGACAAAGATTCGAACTGTGGACTTTTGCGTTAAGAGCCAGTTGTCCTAACCACCCAGTTAAATTCGCCTTATTCTCATTTGGCGGAAAACACTTATCTTCTCTGAATTTGTTTTTATTAATATAAAGAATATCGAATATTCTGTACCTACAGGAAATGGCCATTTATTCATACGACATAGTGAGCACACTGCAAGCCTTAGGAATGATGAAATATTGGAAGGGAAAGCATATTGTCCTGAAAAAGCAGGTAAGTGTGGAACAGTGAATATCACTGCTGTTATTTCTAACTCTTAGACGGTGAATT
Organism: Leptogaster cylindrica; assembly: GCA_963082835.1. NCBI lineage: Eukaryota > Metazoa > Arthropoda > Insecta > Diptera > Asilidae > Leptogaster > Leptogaster cylindrica. The sequence goes on along the minus strand of OY720105.1, from coordinate 18,103,877 downwards.
TTGTTATCAAATAATATTTATATTTTGTTAACGGTTTATTATTTCCAAAAAATTTGACATTTTCAAGTCAAGGCTATATGGCAGTAGTGATCATGTGACGGGATTTCACGTTTTTTAATTCACTAAGAAATGGAATATTTCATGGAGATTAAAAATTTCAAAATTCCATTACTCAAAAATTAATTGAGATAAATTCATGCAATAAAATGTATTTTATTGAGTAATATTAAACCATTGTATATTCCGAGTTTTATGAAAAAAGCTTGAACGGTTTCGGAAATATGATTTTTTTAATATTTGGTTCCTCAATTTCCCCCCTCAAAATACGTCGATCGGACCCACGAGCTGTTAGGACCGTTGTCAGATGTCACTTGATTTTTTAACCAAATTTAATTAATTTATCTCCAGTAGTTTCCGAGAAAAACCCTGGACGGGGGACGGCGGACGGACGGATTTTTTTTTATTCGTTTTTTGATATCTACATATCTCAAAACGTAAACAGACAAATTTTCAGGGGGGTTATAATTTTTTTTTCGTGCTCGATTACAAAGGTTTATTATTGAAAATAATAAACCAAAATCAACTCGACTAACTTTCAAGTTGAGCAGCTCCGATTAATGAAAGTTCAAAATGCCTTTTTCATAAAGTAAACAAACACACATTTCGAATTTCATCGCAGTTTAATATATAATATTTCGAACTTTATACTGCGAATGTAAAATGTCTTTATTTATCTTTTCATTTGACTTGCTTAGCACAGGTATGTGTGAGAGTGTTAGATTTATTTAAAATTGTTCGCGAAGTTTTTGTTTTCCATTTTTTAATCAAATTTGTTCTTGGTAATGCCGGTATGCTTTTTACTAATTGGAAAAGCTTCTACGAACTTTTATCTAATTTATTTGTTTTCTTCTTTTGCTTTCGCTGTCTAGGATGTTCTCGAGGAGTTCGAAGAACGAGTAAAACGACGAGGAAACTTTCCCAAAATTGATCCTGCCTGCTTGAGGTGGTTTCCATTCGTACCACCACAATCGTCTGGCTCATCCTAATGTAGTGTGGTGCAGTAGTGGCGTGCGAGTAAATCAGTTGGGGGATACATCTTCCATATCTCTCGAACGATTTCATCCTATCGAATACAGCCGACGGCGGACTTGGAATCCTTGCAACACAGTCAACGAGCGCAGCAGCTGCACACCACTGAATATAACTTTTTAACGGGAATAACATACGAAAAAGAGAGCACAAGAATCGCTGTTATCCCCATGCTATAAAAAGAGCCCCAATACTCTATTTGGTAAACCACAGTCCTTTGTCGATTTCTACTACAGGGAATTTTGCTATTCCCAGGAACTAAAGCTACTTCAACAGCATATAGCATCGCGAGCCCATCGACCCGACCCTGTAGGACAAATTAACTTAGAAGTCTGTGAAGAAATGTTCTAAGTATCATGGTCTGAGCGCTGGAACACGTCTTATTGCAGTCCCCAATTTATTCACTACCCACCCGAATTTTGCTCATGTTAACTGTTCGCTTTTCGCGGCCCTCATTTCCAAAACGATTCATTTTCTCGCGAAGATATCCCGCCCCTATACATCCCTTACTTCTGCAGACACTCATGGCATTCTAAATGACAGCTTCGCATTTATTGCCCCGTCTTTGAGTACTATGTAAGTTAGCTCCTCTTGAATTTTGTCACCCGAAAGTGCTAATTCATATTCTTCTCAACGCAGAAGAATTCAATTCAACTTGCAGATATCATCAGCAATAATTACGTTGAAATTTGAACTGTGGTACAAATCCTTCCTCACAGAATCCTTCAAATTTAATCAACCAGAATCGTTTCTTGTAATATGTGCATAAGGAAAGAACTCCTAGAGATGATGTGTTAAAGTGTTTCATCGAGTTTGATTGCATTTTTGATCATTGAAAGAATTGTGAAAAAATACCACTTTATAAGTTTGACTATATTATTATGACAGTACAATATCCAGATTATGTGAAAACAACTGTTAAAAAACCATTATACCCAAACTACACTCGTGGTCAGAAGAACCTAATTAAGGCTGGAGAAATTTTTTATATTTTTCGCCAATTCTATGTCAAAGTGTACCACGTGTAATAAGGTAAAATAGTTAATGTAAGTATTAAAACTTAAATTAATATCATATCGCTAAGTAAAATAAATTGCAAACTATGATACAAATAAATAAGTAAAAATTACAAATAATTATTTTACTGTAATAAAATTATTAACACCAGGCTTCTTGCGGTCGTCGAAGAGAATCTGTCGATTACATAAAATATAAGTTTGTTTGAGTTATACAATTAGTTGCAGTAAAAAAGTATTTGGTTGAATAGCAGTCCTAATGTCTTCTGCGCTTTATATAGCTTATAGTCCGGGAGGCAGCGTTGAATTTTTGTGACATCAAACATATCCAAAAGTAAAAATAAAAAAGCAATTTCATCCCCAATTGAAAATTTGTTGATTGAAAGTTTAAATAATATTCAACGGAAAAATTATCGTAAGTTGCATTGAACGTGGGGGACTATACGTCAGCTACCCCTATAAACCGATAATAAAAAGTGGGGGGTATAAAGTCATTTCATCTATCTATCATCTATGTATTATATCATGAAAATGATAAAATTAATAGTCAACTGTGCTTCCAGAGGGGAAAAGAACGTCAGCTAGGAGGTAATAGGTGTTCAGCGCGCAGAGAATCTTCCCCTAATTATGCCGTCATCTGACTATCATTTTTACTAAATATAGCCTCTAAAATATTACATATAACAAATTCAAGTAGAATAAAATTAATTTAACCCAGATTTCGCAGTTTCAATTTTCTTTTAATATTAAGCAGCCACTGCCACCGCCAGCGAAATCGCGTCAGTCTGCGCTTAGCTTTAGTGTTCATTGTTCAACCTCAACATAAAAAAAATCCAGTTACACCTTGCGGCATATTATTCCATATCCTCCAGTAATAATTAATTGATAAAAAGTTGCACGACCTATAGCGTTGGGTTTTCGTGGGAGGAGGGTGGGATTAGGGTTAAATGGTACTTTTCAATCGTTTTTTACAAATAACTTACAACTTACAAACCATTACCGCATGAAGTTTAGAATCAGAATTAATCTACATAAAATTTTGAACATTGAAATATTTTATGCTTTTTTCGCTCCAGGCAAGGGTTGCTGAGATATTGAAGCGATACAATGCAATTTTCTTACAGGTCAGTCAGACTCATACATTCAATTCGGAAATAATTCCTTCGGAAGATTTTTTTGTTGTAAAGGCTTCATTTGTGAATTGTGACCCAATGTTACTATCCTAGATTTTTCAACTCAGTGAAGCTGTGGAAAGAGATGGGTGGTAAACATGTGGTCCAAAATGGTTGTTTTTGCGGTTTTTCGATAATATCTCCTAAAGTTGCAAACTTTAGAAAATAAAAGTTGTTGAACATTAAATTCTAGGTAGAATGAGACCAAACACGAATTTTTTTTAACCATCCATCCATGACAAAACGTTCTGAGCACATATATCACTTAAAACGTCAATCTTTAAGATGCTGATAGCAGATATTTTGATGTATCTCGAGTAGTGTTGCCATATCTCAAAACTTAAGTAGCAACCCTCGTACCTTCACGCTCCAGTCGAGATTTTGCTTTCTCCACCAACGTTCCCATATTATTCCAGTTTTTTAAATTATATTATATCCTTATAAACTAATAGTGGAAGTGGAAAAATAGTTCACGTCGGAAGACAGCAAATACCATATTAGGTCTGCCCTCCCCTCGTATAAAAGGTCTTTCATGGATCTAAACAAATTAGTAATTTGAAATTACTTACTGATATAATCATCATAAGCATGTCATACAGAAAAAGCTAATTTTAGATACCACCAAAAAACTACTTGTTGCACGCTAGAAAATTTTTTTATAGAGAAAGAATTAATATATTGTATTAATATATTTTAACTGATTACTTTTTGAAATTGCACTGATTAAATTCCCTACACGGAACACATTTTTAACTGTTCATTTTTTTCTGCTAGGGAACCGGAAGTCACAAGGTTTTTGCACTAGATCAGTTAACAATAAATTACAAGTAAATTTGCTCAAACTATGGTTCAGTGAATGATTTTTTATTACCACCATGCTTCGCTGGATAAATAATAAAGAATGGTAATGCAAAGGCGATTGAGGATGATGGAAAGGTAACGACAAAAGTAAATTGTTTTAAATGCGTATAAAATGCTTACAACTAATCAAAAATTAGCGAGCTTCTCCAACAGAAGGAGACTGTGCGTGACCGGCAAATTTTGAAAAGAGGAACCGTAACGCGATGGGCAGATTTAAGTCGCGCAATATGGACATCATCTTTAACAAGCCATAAATAAATTAATTCATTTGGCTGCATTATTAACCGCGGCAGCAGTCTTCGCTTGCCGAAGTCTGATAGAATCGGTCTCGGCTTTCTTACTTTTGTGGATCCAAGTACCCGGAACCGCGACCACAAAGCCAAGAACACGTTGATATGAGTTATGATTCTGGCATCCCATGGTTTCTATGTACCTAATTTATTTTAACACAGAAGCAGGTTATTCAGCTTTTGCTCTGTTCAGGTAAGCAATTGGGCACTGCAATACAACTTTTATTCGAGATCATTAAAAAATGAAGGGAGCCCGGTGTTACTTGGTGTGTTTGTCACGAGCGGGGTATTACATTACAGCGCCAATTAATTCATTGCAAAAACAGAACTATGAAGTTGGGCAAAGACTCCAGCCAGATACAAACTAATTGTAAGATCTCCAATTCTATTATCCCTGATTATAATTTATTTATTCGAAATGACGGCTGATCAAAATAATTACACAATAGAGTGGTCACAAAACATAAGAAAAACCGCATTTATGCATTTATTACTTATGTTTTTATTATTTATTAAGCCAATCAAGAAAATTTTATTTTTTTTAACTTTTTTTCACATAATTAATCTTGCTTAATGCTTGTAATGCATTAATAATATGGTATATTTAATATATATGTTTGTAATGTATCTTATATAAATTACAAATGCATTTCATAGATGTGGGAAATGCATTACAAACGTCATTTCATAAATATAATGAAATGCATTAAATAGTATAGGATTTCCTATAGATGATAGTAAACAAAAAAGTTTTTTAACAAAAAATTGAACCGACGAAAAAAGAAACTGAAAAGTGAAAAATAAAAATTACCCTTTTTAGTTTTAATAACTAATCTTCTAAACTAATGTATGTAACCAAGTTTGAGTCGGCGCGCGCCTTTAATTGTGCCCATCCACTTACCGGCCGAGGACTGTCGTCCAAGACTGACCGCCGCGGCGGGGCCGTGGGCGTAACCCAATACGAGGGTGAAATGTACTGCGAACTGTGGACGGACGTTTTTAAAATGATTTGATATTTCTGGCGGGCACTCCGTCAGTTTATTCTAATTTGCTTTGTTTCGCACTACAGAGCAAAAACAATTATTTGACAATAAGTATTAACATAATATTACCACAAATTACCAAAAGAAAAACAGTTCAAATTTTTCTCAAATATTTTTGTATGGTAAATGGACATGCAATCAAATGGTTTTGCTTTTTATCTCGAAAACGAAGGAAGACACGTCAAAAATTCAAGAGACCAAAAAGTTGTATTTTTGCTTGCTTCAAATAGATATAAAAAACCGATAATTTAAAAAAATTTGAACACCCTGTATCTTGGAAACCATGCATTTCCAGACCTATGTCTATATGAGCTTTTTTTTTTATAAAATGCACTGAGAAATCACCCCCTGAAATATTGCCGTGTCTTTTTTAAACACCCTGTATATCTAGGGTATTTCAAAATAATTTTCATAAAAGAAATATACTTTACGTAGTCCGTACTATTTTTACATTTATGGTTTTGGTTGTTTGTAACTTCAACAGTTTACAGTTTCGATTACATATTACTATCTTATTTTAAAATAAGATGTGCTATTTTAATTTTTTATAAAAATTTTTGAAGCAGCTCTCAAATTCATTAATAATTTTCAACACTCTTCCACAGACCACAAGTTCACACCGGTTGAGCCTTGCTGCTTTCTTACTTACGGTTCATTTGTACATTTTCGGGCGTATACTGCTTTAAGCCAAGTCGAGACCTTGTGCACGTATATGTATATGAGCAATTACTTAAAATCCATATACATATCCATACATATATATCAAAGGTACAGACTACAAAACAAGTGCAGTTTCACTAGCTTGTCGCGATCGAATGGCATATATATCACTTGCGGCAGACTGCATATGTGTGAAAAAGGGATTGCAAATTCGCTTCCTTGCTTATTGCTAAGAACTCGCAGTTCTTATAAAAATATCAAACGATGGCAAAAAAGGAAGTTTTGCTGGCACCCAAGAGCACCTCGGAAGCTTTTGGCTGTACATGGAAAAAATCATGACTAATTTGGAGGGTGTGTGCGTCAAGTCAACTCCGTCTTTTGATTTATGTGGAGGTTGTCTGGTCCGGTTATCTCTTTATGTGCTTTCGTACAGAAGGGGAGCTTGGGGATTAATTGCGCACACCTAAGAGTGTTTGGGCGAACTACGAATCCACTACTGTGGCGAGGGTAGTTGGTGTGTGGACGGTGGTGTTGTTGGATTGCGGGTATGTGCCACCATCGCCGTTGTGTCGAATGACGACATCTTCTGTCCCTGAATAGGCCGGCTCCCCTGCTTCGCATCGTACTCGATGCACATAACACAAGCATTCCGTCTGTGCAATGGATGGAGGGCGGTGTGGGGGGGGGGGGGGGCAACGCCACTGCACAAAGTTTTGCTTGCCAGTTGCCATTGGGAGCATAAACCCGGGTCGAACAACGCGTCGTAAGCTCATTTGAACGCGAACAGCCGGCAGCGACGGTAGATCAGGACCACCGTTCACCCGCTAGTGTCTCATTTTTTGGGGGCATTACATTCGCACAAGGCTTTCTGCAATCTGCAGTATTTGCTAGAAGTTTCCTGGCGTGAGGCTGGCAATTCAGCCTTTGGACTTTGCTCACTGAACAGGAACACGGACAGAAGCGTCCAGAAAAAGCTGCTCATCGATAAAAAAAATAAAAACTGGAAGAATATTTATAGCAATCGCATTCTTGAGAGATCCGTCGCCAGCGCCGTGCGCCGACTGAGGTCAGAAATAGCGCTGCCGGATGTCGGTGGCAGTCAGCTGACAATTTGTACATGAAAACAGGGAACTCGGAGTGTGGTGCGCTCAATGGACTTGCGTTGTCAAGCAGGAATTGTAATATCTAGTGGCGGGCAGAGCCGCATGCCAGTAGTTGCCATGCCAAAAAATGTGTGATCATTTCGCATTTGAAGTCAGTCAGTGGTCGTTGGTTTTTCAGTTTAGGTTCAGGAATGTCTTCTTCGGTGGGCGCCGTCGTGTAAAAAATGATTGTGAAGTGAAGATCGCCGGCTTCCGTTAATATGCAATGGTATTGCATTTAAAAAGTGATCATATTATTTATTCCATAGAACAAACATTTCACATAGTTGGTGATAGAATAAACTAAAGTGAAAGTTCAATCTGGACGATTAAGTACAATATCCAAGTTCAAAATGTGCAGATACTAAAATAGTTGATGTGGCTTGGCTAAGTGCTGATGACCTCGCCACAAGGATTTCAAGATGGTCTTACAAATTTTTGTAGGAAAATGTTTCTTGGCGGTGGACTTAAACATTAGCCGCTGTTGGTAAGTAACTATTTCTTATTTTAAACAAGGCAATGATAACTAACGTCAAAAATTGCGATGCGCTGCGGTTTCGTGTTTAGGTTCACATGAGTTTGTGACACACACTTATTGTTTTAATATTTTAAGAGTGCCATTAAAAAAAAGAACCACCAAGAAAAAAAACGAACACATATTAATTGCACAAAAGAAAAGTTACGTAAGTGAATATTTGTGATTTCACTTGTGTTGGAAGGAATTTGAGATGAATTTATTTATATCAAGGTCCTTTGGGGTGGATTGCTCAGAAAACATGTATCCCCATTTGTGAAATAAGTTAACATAGAAAAAACCGTGTCAAATGTGATTTCAGGTCTCAATTAGAAGCAATTTCGTCGTGCTACGAATTAAGCCCGTTCGCGAACGTTCACCAAATAAGGCAAGCGAACCAAATATGACGGCGGAGTGCGTCTACTCGACGGTGAAATCATGCCTCCCAATTTATGCATGAAGTAATGCACCCGTAGCTGCTGTGTGCTGGGACCGCATCTGCGTTCCTTCTACGAACAGCGTCGGGAAAACTGAATAGAAAAAATGCATATGTAGGTATGTAGAAATACCTTTTTGTTTTATTATAAAATAATGAGAAATGAAAAAATAAGACAAATTAAATATAATACACATGAAAGAAAACATGTGAATTTTTTTTACACATGATGAAAATGATCTAGGATTTTATAATCCATTAAGACAAAAATACACGAAATTTTTTTATACGATCTTCATAAATGTTATCTACGAATAAGAGCGAAAAATTAGTAACGTTGTGTCCGTATCAAAACTGCGCTTTATTTTAAATTATTTTTTCTTCCAATGGAAACGAATATTTCACAATGATAAACACTTTGAAATTTATTATTTAAGGAATGCATTGAAAATTTGTCGATAATTAACAGATAGAAACATTTACTTTTTCGTATGGAGCACTATAAGAGTTCATTTGAAATTAAAGAAAATCTATATTTTTGTATAAAAACGATTCAGGCTTATATGGCAATCCTAAGAAGGAGTTGCCCGATTTTGCTCATCTTTGAACTTGTTCTTAGAATTTTATCGAAGTATTATTTTACCCAATGTTCTCAAGTTATCGTCTGAACATGCATAAAACGGTTTCTTTTCACTTCCCAATCAGAAATATATTCATGAATATAAATTTGCTTCTTATTTTCCTGCCACCATTATTTGTTGGCATTGCAAACGTTCGCTGAAAATTAATATACCCTACATCTACGGTATAATAACACTGGTTTACAAATTTCGGGCAACTTTTTGACCCAAGAAGAGGAAAGCTATTCTTAACGTATTTTGGGACGCTGAATTCGAATCCGTTGTCAGTTTGTCGCAATAGGCTATTTTTTTTTTTTTTTAATTTAAATTTCGGGGTTGTGAAATAAATTTTTTTTATGTTGGTACTACTGCCCTTAGCATCTTTGCAAAATTTCAAATCATACCATTTATTAGTTGTTGGTATAAGCTTGGGTTTTGTGCGAAGTAAAAAGTTCATTTTCCGATTTTTATAATGTCCTATTTTCGGGCGATATTCGCTTAATTGGTCAGCAGTTTCTCGATCGTAAGCATAGATCCAAGTCTTATCTCCCGTGAAGATTCATTTCATGACCATTTGACAGTTTGATGAACCGTTTTAACAAATTGAGTGTTTTTGGTACCAAACGAGATTTGCATTTGACGCGTCTGAGGCACAAAACATCTAAATGGTATTCACTGAACCTTTTGAAATTCCAACAGTATCAGCATTCAGCAAGGTCACCCAATGTTGATCGATGATTTTCAAGCACCAGTTCTTTAATTTTTTGACGTATAGGGTATAGCTTATCATTTGATGTGCATAGTTTTCCAGCCACTCTTGGTCTTCAAGACGTTCTCTTCCGTTTTGGAACGATTTATACTACTTTTAAAACTTTTTTGTTTTTACTTAGGCAAAGGCCTTCTGCACTAGCTTTAACGAATCTGCAGAAAAAAGTTAATTAGTCATATGCATTATGTCAGCGCATGTATTCCTATTGGAATATAGTGTCTATCCTATTGTTTTTCAAATAATCGCAAGATTTTTAGATAATTGTCGTAGAATTGGTGCGCGACTGTCTTTAAATATGCCTTTAATTCCTGCATTCTCATTTGGATTTCTTTTCTGATAATCTCGGTGAGACGAGTGATGAACAAGGACACCGGATATATCTGGAGTTGATGACTATCAAACTAAACTATCTAAACTATAACAGATTTTGGGACGAAGGCATTTTGAGCGACTACTTTTGGATGTTTTGTCCAGCAATAAAAATGGCTTTGTTCTACAGCACGTAACTTTTGATTTGCAGCTTGTTGTTAAATAAAATACTCGAAAAAGGTCGAAAACTAAAAGAAAAGAGTATTAATAATTAATAACTCCAAACTTTCGGTTGCTCTGTTCAAAAACCTTGTAAACGAGTGTAATTGTATACAAGTGATATTTATTAGACACTACCACTTCGTAACAACATATAGCGAAGCAACCACGAACATTCTATGTACGAGAATTGAGTCACCCTATGATATTTTCTATTGCGTTGATTACATATTATGACTATGTTGATTCAAATTAATATGATTTCTGGATGCCTTCTAAAGGTTCTGAAGTACCTTACAATTTTTTTTCCTAATATCTAAATTTTACAGACAACGATCTGTTTAGAGGACTTATCTTTTGGCTTGAAATAAGCGATCGACCAAAAATAAACCATTTTCTTGGAAAAATAAAATGCAATGACGATATGTAGGGTGGTTATGGAGTATTTCGAAGATAAATTTGAATCACACAGTGAATCACTGCTTGTGGTTTTGCAAATATGTATTAAATACAATATCATTTACCTAATAACAGAAAGGAAAAACAATTACTCCCGATTACTGCTGCTAACAACTGATCGGTGCCAGTGGTGAATGTTCGGCGCAATCAGTTATTTTCGTTTACCGGAAAAAGTCATGAATATGCTGCCTTATAGTGGAAGAAGCTACCTTGAAAAGAATAAGACACTGGGGCCAACAACTGTTGAAGTTGGACGAAGTTGGCAGGGCGGGTTTCTAGCTGGGTCCACTTGCAAATATTGTTTCTTACATAAGTGCAATCGTTTTTAATCCCGCATTCGTTCCACCGAAAGTTGCAGTGGTGGTATTTAACCTGTAAGAAGCTCGCAAGATAATAAATGCGGACGACGCAGTTTGACGATGGTGAAAAAAAAAAAAAAATCGAAAAATTCGTGGAAACCAATTTCGATAAATTTCAATTATTCTTATTACCAACCTTTCCTTCAGGGACGAAAATATCCTATCTGAAATTCATACCGCGGGTCGTTTAGACTCGTTGCATTAGCAATTTTGCACTCTATGTTGTAAATTTTATTTTGAACAAGTGAACGTGATAATTTCTTTGAAATGGCTCTTATTATCTTAATATTAATGGCATGTACAACTGTACAAGGCTGTATGAAAAGTACTGTGCCTGACTTAAGAGGACCGCAAACACCAAACCAATACTTTTTTGACAAGAACTGTGGAAACACCACATGTAAAATTTCATGAACATCTATCAAGTGGTTTTTGTTTTACAGCGGTTGAAAGTGCATCACGTCAGTGTATTTCAAGAGGGAAAATGGCAAAAGAAAGTACATATGTAGAAGATTGATAAGTATTATTGATCTCTGCTCCATCAAATACAATGGTCAAAAGATGGATGCAACAATTCAAGTGGGTAGTACAAGCACAAATTACGCACCACGATAGAAAGGCCTTCAAAGGTGACTACGCCCGAAATGATCGAAAAAATCGATCTTCTCGTGACCAGTGACGACAAATTGAAAATTGAGATAGCCGGTATCGTAATTCGTAAGCATCACATAACATAACCGTTTGAACATGCGAAAGCACAGAAGAAAATAGTGAAAACGATAGACAACTTGACTGAATTAGCATACGACTCCCGGGCAAGCATTTTTACTCGAATGATGAAGTCATAGTTGAAACAGAGGCCTATTTTGAGGATTCTCACCCCAACTAAAAATTGGACATCGAATTGATTGAAAACTGCTACAATCGCTGGATTGAACTAAAAGGAGATTATAGTATGTTCAACAATAATTTATATTAAAGCAAAATGTTTTTGTTATTGGTTAGGCTGAGGACTCTTCCAACAGCCTAGTACAAAAATTAAATTTAGAAATAAATTTGCTAATTTCTATTTATTGAATTTGAATAGAGTTGTGTTGGGCGGAGATAATATTCAGAACTATATAATATGATAGTCCAACTAATAAGCTTTCAAATCACGTATGTGTACGTGTATGTATAAGAAACATTGCACAAATCTTCGACAAATACTCATATTCAAATACTTTCAGAAATCTGCGTGGTAATGATTATCCCAAGAGACTGCATTCCGGCGCATCGTTCATCTAAATATTTCGCTGTGAGTATTTTATTTCTGAAAATAATATCCCATTTGCCGAATGGAATGATTATCGACAACATGGCTGATTTTAACAACCATTTGAAGACAGATATAATAATTTTGGCAAAGACTGGGCAGGATGGAAGAGAAGTATCCCGAGCTCGTGGCTAGTACTTTTAAAGTATGTCTAGTAATGCATCGGTTGGAAACGAAATTCGAAGAAGTACAACCTGGACCATCCAAACGAGGACGCCGACAAGATTTTCAAATTATTGATGCTCAGTGCCGAAATTACGGGCATTGATCTTCGTTTGGTCTAAAATCTTAAATGGATATTACGGGCACTGCTTCAGGTCAATCGAATAATTTAAGAAATTAGCCGAAGAAACCGGCAAGTTATATGCCAGTCAGTTTTCACGAAATCCTGCTTCACAGCGTGGATGTCATTAACCGATTCCTTGTACTAAAGCACGCGAGCAGGTTTGCCAGCTGCTGGCGTACTTTGGTGGAAACGCACCTCTCCGTAACGAGGCTCAAGAAACCCGTGAGGGTTCAGGAGGAATCAAATGAGAAAAAAATCTAGGTTACATTCTAACACATCCTTTAAAAAAATTGATTATTTTAACAGATTCGTATTTAAAATCTCTGGGTCCAATTAAACCTTCCAACTGCAGGGAAGTCATTATTTATTACTCCTTGAGTTATTCCACTCACTCGATGTTAATGAAGAATATTTAGGGAATATTGATGATGAACAAGATCTAGACAATATTGTATTTGTAAATACCTAAACTACCCCGTATTATATAGATATGTAAAAATACATTTTTTGACACTGAAATTTTTGTTCAGAAATCTACTTTGAAATAATTTTATTCCCCTTCAAATTTAGTCCATATCTTTCTGTGTACAGAATCTGTCTAATGAAAATATCCATTGGTAGCGAAGTCGCAAAAAGACGCAAGGAACCAAAAACCCAAACAAAGTCAAGGGGCAAGCCCACTTCCTCCCCGCCGTAGAAGTAATGGATATAACACGTTTCCACTATGCTCCTGGTTGATTCATCCAATGGTCTCCGCTGATCCCCACAAACTCCACTGGGTATGTATTCACTTTCTCGCAGGATTCACTACAACCTCAAGTTATATGAGTTTGCTGAGGTTAAGATCCACTTTATTTTTGTCTTCCTCACTGCAAATAAAAGCGTCTATGCATTGCAGCCCTTAGCCTTACCAACCTAACCTACCCCATCAATAAATTCCTGCGCCATTCGTCTGCAGAGCAACTTCAAACTTGACGAATCAGCAGGGGCACCTTAACGAAAAATCTGTCTGGACTCTGGAAGCACCAAGTTTTTTCGTCTGCCGCATCGAAGAACGTCAACAGTCGTCTCTTAGGCTTCGCTCAGTCTTAAGTAATGGAAATTGTAATATACCTATGTGTACGTAAAAAATAATTAATTTGCTTGATAATAATTGATACGGTTTCAATTTTGCAACATAATTTTGAAAATGAAATATTTACGATTCCTGTTGTTCCAGATAATGTCTTATCTGTTTGTGAAAAATAACAGCGCGAAGTTATTAAAAATATGTTATTTATTTTGATTTTGGGCAACTCTCTTTTACACTCTTATTGTATATTTATATATTCTTATGATCTTAAAAAATTTCACGAGAGTCAGCTGCACTCTAAATTAGTGATGTGCATTTTCCAGAGTTCGACATTCCTTTCTCCATTATAATTTGCTGTAAATTGCAAAAAATGCAATACACAATTTTTGCCGATTTCTTTCTTGTCTGAAGGTCACGTGCAGGCATTTAATGAGAAAAACAAATATTTCTATAGGAATAAAAAGAAGTATCCACGTACCTCCTAGGAGTTAAGACTCCTAGGACAAATCGTTTAGTTTTCTTTTAAGAGACATCCTGGAAGAGGGACAGCTCTAACACTCTTTGTCATGTGATGATAATAGCACTGAGTATTGTTTTTGGAAAAGTAGGTATGTATGTACTGTTAGGAATAATTTTCGGTTTTCCATACGTAGCATTTAAATTTATATTTGAATAGGTATAATGGAAAATGTTAGAGTTTTTTATTCGAGCCAGACAATTTTGTATCATACGTCAATTTTGAGTCCTTTAAAATTTTTTTACTTAGTACCATACTTATAATGGGGGCAGGTGTAATCAGGAGTATTTGTTACCACTTTACTCATATCCGAAACCGCTTACCGCTCGTGATATTCTTCTTTCCATTGACGGTTCTCGGGTCCTAGAACTGGGGGGTCAGTGTTCCATATTGTACCTGTGCCGAATTAAAATATTGAATTTTAGAACGATTTCTCTTAAACTTGGGGGGCGGCTTTCCAAGGCTATAACCGCTACCGCTTTTTCGTCCCTTTTCTTTTTGTGGAAACGGGATATACGCACCATACGGAAGCAGCGTCGGATCAATGGCCAGTGCAAGAGGACTGTTCACGTTTTTCGACGTATTTCATTAGTTTACTTTTGTTGCTAATTATTACTCTATTGCCTCGAGTCTTACAAAAAGTGGTGATGATAAATATAAACATCAATTTTTATGAAAATTATAAAGCTATAATTTTAAATGTGTGCACAAATTGTGCACACGGGAGGTAATGTGTTTTAAGAGAAGTGTAATCGGGGGTTGTTTGCTAATATAATGTTAATTAATATAGTTAATGTTATATGTATTGGCTGGTTTATAAGCCCTGGTTTTTTTTATGCTGGTATACTTTTAGTTCTTTTCAGGTCATTGAAATGGAGTGTCAAGTAGACAAAAAAGGGCATTTTCCATCTGTTCCGATTCCTCTCGAATGCTTTGCGTGGCTTTTCGTTAAAAAATGACGTGGATATGAAGGCTTGGTTGGATGACTTCTTCAAGTCGACATCAGGTGATTTCTGCCGTCGAGGCATTTAAGCGCTTGAACGTTGGGAAGAAGTTTTAAGTAAAGCTTAGAATACCTACATTATTCACTGATTTCTTGACCATTTCTTGTTTTATTTTGTGGAAACATAAATTTTAAAAATTCACCAGAACTTACGGGCCAACCCAAAATATTGCTTACCTCACTGGCGGGAAAACAAGAATACGAAAAGCCACTCTTATTAGAGTAGCACTGAACAAAATCATTCATTCGGTGTGAAATATACTCAAGGGTGGTGGACGTCATAATATTCACAGGGAATAATTTTACCAATAACCTTTCAGCACAGATAAAATTTATTTGTACTTTTAGTTCATATTAAACACATTTGAAAAGATCAACAGAGAAGTATAAATGTTAATAGTGATCAGAAATGTGTTCTTTACAATTTGAAAAAGAAAGGGATAATGAAAGTGGTAATCAAAAGCACAAATAAAATACAATACAATACAATACAATAAAAATTAAATATTAAAATAACATCTTTACTAAAGTTAAGTTTTCTTTTTTAGGGCAACTAGGACGAGTTTAGTTCAAAATGAGTTCGCGATCATTGGATTTTACAACGGTCTCACAGAGTTGTGAACGTTATTGAAGAGACGTTGCCTATTACAATTACTCAGCTCACAATCAGCAGTGTTGTAAATTGTTTTTCGAAACCGGTAATGATCAGCTTAGAAAATATTATTTACTTTTTGTAAAATTATAAATATTATCCAATATCCTATATAGGTATATTGAACTATTTATAAAGCAACAAATTTCGAGAATTAACTGTCATTACTCATTAGTCATCGAATTTTACATGCATTGTCAAACGGATGAAGTAATTTCCGCCTGAGGCTTGCAGAAGCTCGTCGGCAGGACAATTTGGTCGAAAGCGAAGTGCTTCTCTCCCACTCGTTTCTACGAAGAAATAAAAGAAACTTATTACCCGATGACAAAGCCCTGAAAGTAAAGTACCTACATATGTATATATTCAAGTTTCGGCGAAGATGATTCAATTTCAAATCGAGGTGCACTTCGCAGTGGTGTGTGTAGCCGTAGCTTTTGCGCAGACAGTGATATATGTGTTGGTGAACAGACATTTTGTACATAAGCGGGGATGCTTGTGTGAGATGATATAGCGGCCGGATAAAGAGCCGGTTGCTCAGTCTTCGTTCGTCAATGCATTAAATCGCTGGGTAGCTGTCGTGCTTGGACTTGGTTACTGTGGGGCTTTTCTATGGAACGTGCCACTTGTGCGGTTTGGTGTCATTTTTCTCTTCGGTTTGATATTTTAAGCCGTGAAAAGAACATTGGCATTGGTCAATCTGAGATTGTTTCTCATAGTGTGTCTGAAAATGCTCGGTTGTTAAGGAATCTTCAGAAATTGAACTTAAACTTGATAAGAACGTTCAAACTCAGCTGTTCATAGTTAGTGTCTGTTCAGTGCGTAAAATTTACATGTCGCGATTGAAAGGAGATCCTGACCATCGACATTGGTATACCCATGTTTGTGTTGCAGAACTTACAATAATTTTAAAAGGAAACTAAGAAAGTATCAAGTTGGTTGGCACATTTTCTCAACGCCTTAGAAATTCAGTGAATTGGTGCACTTAGAAATATTTTATAGTTTGTCGTGTACTTCATTCGAAAACCATGACTCAGCGCAGTTCAATGGCTGCTCTTTGGAGTGCGTTACATTTTTTGCACACGAAAACCAACCGAGGCCGGTTGATGAGAGGAAAGTTGCCTCTCTTGAACAAAAAACCATGTAGAAATCATATAGTATTTTTCTGAAATAGTACCAATATTGAATATATAATATAAAAGGCAATTTACGTTCAAATAGAAAATCGGAAAGACAAAAGAATTTCACCACAGAGAAATTCAATTTCCGCTGTCTACTCAAATCGAAAATGGAATTCCATGCAAAAACATCTGATATTATTGGGGGCGAGCAGATCACGGAAGGGCGGTTGGTGGTCAAGAAAATCTAAGCATTTCTTTGAGTCAAACTACAATAAGTAGAGAATGGCACACAATTGTGAAATCAAATCTGGCCTGTGATGACTAACAAGATTATTTGATGATGATTAAACCCGTGCAAGCTTTGGTTGCTGCCAGTCACTATCGTGTTCTTCTTGCTGCCTATTTCCCCCGATTGGTGAAAAATATGGCAGACAAGCAGCCAGCAGGACAATATCTCGGCCGGCCACCAATGAAAACTGGTTTCAATGTAGGCGAAAACTGGAGTCCATTGCGCATGCATTTGCGAGTTTGAAACAGCTCAACACCGCCGAGGCCCGAGTGAATTTCTTGTGCTGAATTTCAATGAGTCTTTTATCTTCACAAAAAGTTTAATTTATTGATGAACACTTGATGAGTCATTGGGAGGGGACATCGACATAGGAGTTTTCCATTTCCAGAAATGGACCCGAACCCAAAACGATAGTTAGTTGTCTGTTACTTTGATTAAAATTGGGGATGGTTCGCCAAAAAACATCCAAATTAAAATATAATTTTAATGGAGAATTCTCTTTCTGGCATTTTTAATAATAATAATGAATGTAAGTTATAACTTTTGACATTAGGGTGAGGCGAGAAAAGAAAAGGTAAGTACCTAGTGCTTTACTAGAATTAATATATCTACTCTTAAAGTAATGATTTTGCAACCGACAATTATACAAATTCAAAAGCCTTTCTTTCAAAGCTTCCCTAATTGCGTCGAAATCAGGATTTGTACTGGTTTATGTAGGTTCAAATACATCATTTGTTTTCTTTTGGTGCAGATGTACTTCATTATGCAATAAGTGTTGCTTGTCTTTGATTGTCTCCATTTTTCATTGCACAGCACCAAATAAATTTTAATTGATCTTTTAAAGTGCAATTCATTGAAGGTTCAATTAAAAATTATTGAAGTTTAAAACATATTGAAACAGACATTACTGCTGCTTAATTGTTTCAACGCAATTGCGTAGGGAGCTATTTCGAATCATGAAAATGTATAAGATCCTAATTCACGCCCACAGCTTTAATATACATTTTCGTTTTTTCCAACCATATGCGTTGCGCTTTTCGGCCTCGCTGTATACACACAATGCAGGGTTTACCGTTTACTTTTTTATTGCTCAGTCGCTTTTTAACGGCGGCTTTTGAGAAATATTTCAAATAAGTAGGTACATTGCAACCGATTTTATGAAATAGACCCATTTCTTACAATTTAGTAGCAGGAACGTCAGCTCTTAAACGCTCAGATATGGTTCGCGTCTCAATTCTTATTTGCCGCACTTCGCACAGTGTAATAAAGCTGAAGAGTTTGTATGTTTTTGTTTGAACGCGCTAATTTCTAGAACAACCAGTCGAATTTGCAAAATTGTTTTGGTTTAATAGTCCGATTCTTGAGGAAGGTTATAGGCTATTTAACATCACGCTACGACCCTTAGGAGCCGAGCAAAAAGACAAACCTATCTAAACAGGGTGTTTTGAGGGGGATTGCAGATATTTTGCAAATGGATAGAGCGGTCATTCTCAACATTTTTAAGCATATATATTATATGTTATAGTCCAAAGTCGCATGGTTTTTGAGATATTCGCGAAATTCCGATTTTTTGCTAAGCAGGGGTGTCATAGCGATTAACAATTTGCTTATGGAATTTAATTAGAGCTTATCGGTCTTATTTGCGTTTTTTTTTTTTTTGTGCTATGAAACAGACCACCGAAAAAAACGGTACCACAGCGTAAGTGTCTGTTTTATGTCCGAATCTCGTCCATTCATCCAGTCAGGGATATGTAAGTGCTTGTAATACATACCAAATTTCAGCAATGGTGCCATTGTGCTTAGAGTACTGGATCTCCAGCACATTCATCACAGCATAATGTTATGTTTTTATCGCTACAATAGATTTGGCAAATCAATGATATTTTGAGCAAATTGCTTCGAAGTCTTAAGATTTCATATAATTGTGTCGTTAACAGCTGTAGACTAAAAAAATTATCAAGATTTCATAAAAATTTCGTTCAATATCATTTCAAACATTTTGTTCGCCCGTACAAAGCTTCAAAGTGGCATAAAAATCAAATTAATTTTGACGTTGTTTTGCTGATTGAATACTGAAGTGGAATACGATGAAATAATATTTTTTTTAAAAAGTAGAATCCACAGAGAAAAGAAGCTATAAAATTAGTACGGACGCCCTAGATGGTAAACTTCACAGTTTTAACACATACAGTAGCGGACAAAAATCTGGAAACATTTTGCATGTAAATTTTGCAACCCCGCTATAAGCTTGGCTGTTTCATATTCGTCAGAACTGAATACACCTACATATAATGCAATCCATCCTTCACTCATTTAAAATACAGGTTTCTATCGGATCGAGGTCTGGCGACTGAGAAGGCCAGTCCATAACTCGGATATTGTTGTCCGCAAACCATTTTTTTACGGATTTAGCCGTATGCTTCGGATCGTTATCCTGTTGGAAGATCCATGATTCTTCCATATTTTCAGTAGCGTAAGGAAGCATTATATTTTGCATTATTTCGCGGTACTGTATTTGGTCCATATTACCAACTATTCGAAATAAAGGCCCAACACTTGAACGACTAAAGGCTCCCCACACCATAATATTTTCTCCTGAGTGTTTTACAGTGCCAACTGTATAGCGAGGATCAAATCTTTTGTTGACAGGACGTCTAATATAACGGATTCCGTCGCTATTTACCAAATTGAACTTGGAACACTTTTCCCCATTGCTCCATAGTCCAGTTCAAATGGTCTTTGGCAAAAGCAATGCGTTTTTTCTGGTTTGCTTTAAGCCGGAGGTACACGATATGGAAAACGTCATATTTATAAGGAAATATCTTTGTGGATGTCACTTTTGACACATCGAGTCACACGATAAGCAAAAATGAGTTTGCAACCTGTATTTTGCAATTCACAGATTACCGCGACGCCGTGCCACCCGTAAGAGCAGTAATCTCAAAACTGTGTTCATAAAGTTTTGTATGGTGTGACTCGGGAAATTTGTACCCCGCAAATTGCTTGGATGTGCCGAAAATATTCCGAAATTTTTGGGATATTTATAAGCGATACACCATATTGCTTATCGTCGAGTCACACGATATGAAATACGGCGTATCGCTTATAAATACGACGTTTTCCGTATCGTGTACCTCCGGCTTTAGACACATAAGGTTTTTTAGCAGCAATCCTCCCATGAAGACCTTTTTCGGCTAGACGACGCTGTAACGTTCGGGTGCTAACTCCTTCAATACCTGCAGCAACCATAACCTCCGGAGCCGTGAGTTTTGGATCCTTTTTCGACTCCAATACAAGTTTTCGATCCGCTCTGCGAACATTGTTCCTTGCGTAAATAAAAAAATCGAAACAAAAAAAGCGAAATTTACCATTCATCCGTCTTTCGGGGTCTTCCACGTTTTTTTTAGAACCGGTGGGTTTTTCGCGCGATGGTAAACTTTTGAAACCGCCGCTCTACCCATTTGAACCTGTCGGCCAATTTCGGCGAAAGAAAAATTTTCTTGGTCACGAAGTCGAACAATAAGTTGTTCAACAGGGGAAGCTGTTCTTTTACGTGGTCATATCAAAAAACACGAAATACGCAATAAGTGAAAAAAAAACTATTAATTTACTTCACTCCTTCCTGATTGCTGTCCAACTAAGCAAATGTTTCCACATTTATGTCGCGGAAAAAACTGCTGTGTATACCTATCTCTCTTTGCGAAGCTGTCTCTTTCGCGTAAGATCAAAAACCTGTATTTTAAATGAGTGAAGGATGGATTGCATTATATGTAGGTGTATTCAGTTCTGAGGAATATGAAACAGCCAAGCTTATAGCGGGGTTGCAAAATTTACATGCAAAATGTTTCCAGATTTTTGTCCGCTACTGTAAGTAATGTTTGTTAAGAATTCCTAGAAAAAACCTTGCAAAAACAGTTTTCCCATTATAAAAGGAGAAATCGGCACGTAAAAAAGGAAAGTTTTTGGTATTTGTAAAATTTCTAGATCGTGTAAAAGAGACCCTGTGATAAGTTCCGTTCAAATAATTAGTAATTATAATAAGTATTCATAATAATATTTAAATAAAGAAAGTTAGTCTGAAAAGATCAACAGAAAATCAACATTTTTGTATGTATAAAATAATTCAATCTTATATGGCAACACTAAAAAGGAGTTGCCCGATTTTCTACATCTTCGAACTTAACCTTACAATTTTAAGGAAGTATTGTACCCAAATTCAAATCTCTTGATACAAGCGTTCTCGAGTTATCGTCAAAATCATAATACATTACAGACTACATTTTGAATTTACAACTACCCCCAAACGCGACGTATAATATATATGACATAGAACCGTTTCCCGTATAGTTAGTTTTTTTCAGTCAAGGGTGATTTTGGGTGGTTGAGCTTTTTTTCTAACCAAAAAGGCGAAATACCAATTTTTATGAAGAATTATTTCAAAAATGGCAAATTTCAATACAAACTTTCACCCCCTATTTTACCCAATTAGGGGTGGAATTTCAAAAAACCCTGATACACGTGTTTCTTTATTTTTAACCAAAAGTCAAATAAAATTTTTATGAATTTCTACTTCAAAAGTGGCGATTTTTCACAAAAATATTCATCCCCTATTAATTTACCCCGTTAGGGGTTGAATTTCGAAAAACACGTATTTCT
The DNA here is from genome assembly GCA_963082835.1 of Leptogaster cylindrica. Lineage (NCBI taxonomy): Eukaryota > Metazoa > Arthropoda > Insecta > Diptera > Asilidae > Leptogaster > Leptogaster cylindrica. The sequence goes on along the minus strand of OY720105.1, from coordinate 18,082,011 downwards.
TTATTTCTAACTAAAAGGCCAAATATCAATTTTTATGAATTTTTACTGCAAACATGGCGAATTTCCATACATCCATTTCAGCCCTTATTTTACCCCCTTATGGGTGGAATTTCGAAAAACCGGTTCTTAGTGAGCACCTATGATATAAGTTGTAGAAGTATACAAAATTTCATGGAAATCGGTTCAGCGGTTTTCGAGAAACAGTGATCAGTCAGTCAGTCAGTGGGTTTTGGATTTTATATAATATCTATAGATAAACTTTCGAACTTTTAAGTTTATTGTATAAACAAATGGTTTTGTGTGATATTCCACAAGTCGCTTTCAGTCCCATTTAGGGCTGTTTAAAAGTTCCCGGGTAGTCAGTCCTCAAATAAATTGTGGATTCATAAAAACTCATTTAATTGTAAAATTAGGAGTTTGGTTTTTTTGGTTGAGTCGATTACAATTTTTTGTGTGCATCAAATGCTATTTTAGTATCAATTCATAGGAAACTATCCTTGAAAATAACTCAAAGATACTAGTCATTAAAAGCTAATCAGTTTGCTAAATTCAAGATTATGGGACGAGATTTTATGTGCATAGTTCTTAGATGCATTAGCATAGACACCTCGAAAATAGCTTAATATTCGAACTGGCGAAGTTCTTCGCATAATTACCTAAATACTCCTCTTCTTCTGCACTCCGAAAATAGAATCAGCTGGCGCAGACTGGTTAAGCGAACTAACGAAAGAGGAGGATTACTAATTACGATATTCGTAAAAATAACCCTGAAAGCTTCATGACGAAAAATCATGTTCCAGCCTGAGTGCCGTTTTTGAACCTCTCTCGAGCCTCTTGCATCTGTGAAACGCTTTCTGGTCGAAACGAAACTCGAAAGTGCCAATGTGCCAAAGTGTCAATGTGCGTGTGGTTCTAAAAATCTAAAATTAATGAGCACAAACCGTTGAACTATTCCCTACTGCACCACCGCGACAAACAGGCAGCCGCACAACAGACAAACCTAAAGATTTTTGATGAAATATCTACATTCTACAAACATGATTAGCTAAAATCGTTGGTGAGTCGCGGGGATACGGGAAAACCCTGGAATCACTGTTTTCGTCAGTCATTCGGTACAGTGATCTGACGAAGTAAAATGGCGACGACCGATCGACGTGAACAACTTGACAACCTTCAATGAAAACTTTCTCTGTGCTCCCTCGGGAGTCGGGAGCTATGTTCGCTGATGGCTTTCTTTTTAAGCAACTCTGTTGAAGATTAGCAAACTGTATTTGGTAAGTGTTCAAAAGAATTCCAGGTAACAATTTTTGATCAATGGTATTTTCTTAAAAGTTTTGCAATCTTGTGTCGAAACAACAAATTTTTTTTTTTAAAAGTACATGTAAAAAATGTATTCGTGTTTCATATCGCACTGAATTAATCCGGTAAGGTTTACATAACACTTAGTTCTTTATTAATCCAAACTAATTAGAGAAAAAATGAATTGCATTGTTTAAAAAAATATAATTTGCTTAGAGTAGATAATATGTACTTGAGATTTTAACACATTCTCTTTTAGCATATAACTAAACTGGGCTCTTCAGCAAACCCGATGTTGCGCAAAGTAAATTACCGGCAAAAAGGCACGAAACCTGTAACGCCTAAAATTTCATATAGAGGAATGCAGAGCACGTGCAATTTCTCCTGTCAACGAACTTCTTGCCGGCGGAGGCCTTTGCAGTCGTCATTACTCAGCACACAGACGAGCCATAATTATTGCGGTCGGCAACAGACACTCTCGCAGCTCCGGCGAACTCAGCAATTCAGCACCATCAGTGCCGGCCGCTTCTCCGGAAAATCATTCGTTCTTGTATAGGGGCAGCAGGCCCCCAGCCGATTGAGAAAGGTTGTTTCCTTCTTCCGTCGCGCTGATGGAGCAGTCGGTCCCTGCCGAAGCCAGGAATTGAACCCGTGGGTTTCCACTCGAAGTGAGTTTCTGTAAAAACTCTCTGAGAAAAACTAGTAGATCAGGGGAAATCCTCATTCCCGGCTAGTACAAAATACGCTGCCAACGGTGAGCGAAGTAATAGAATGCTAGAATAGAATAGAATTGAATGAAAAATTTATCGATTCTGGTATGAAAAAAAAACTTTCCCGACCCCGTGACCACACCCCTCCGGGTGCTTAGCCTTGCACACCGAATTGCTCGACGATGACGTGACGCCGGCTCCGAATGGTCCTTGTAGGCTTCGGTGATGGGGGACGAGCGGAATTGTGTGAACTGGTCGAGACATGTAGCACGCAGCCAGGCAGATACGATGTACATGGGTGAAGAGAGTGCATGCAGTAAATTCCATTTACAAGACGAATTTTCAGATGTGTGCGGCGGCAAACTTCTCAAGGACGAACGTTAGCAACGATTCATGCAAATTACTCTTTCTTTTATTTTTATTAATGCTCGTTACTCGCCGACCGACGTTCATGTCTGACTTCTTCGTTATCACCACTGTGGCTTTGTAACTTCGATTGTGGCGTGTCATTCATCCGGAGCCCTTAGGTATGAAGTGGTCTGCGTTTTCCTTTCCAGACTTCTCGAAGAAGGGTCAAACCAAGGAGTGTTCTTCGCCTTTTCACGCTAAACTATTCCGCATGATTAGAAGATGTATATAATGTGATTATAGTGTTCAGACAAATATTTGTTGCCAAATTTAGTTTTGATCAGTTCAGCGAGAAATTGTTAATTCTAGAATCTTCATACTCTGCGCGCTAAACAGGGACTTAGGCTGGAATTTAACGAAGTCAGGTACCTGAAGTAGCGCGCGGAGTGGTGGATAGCATCGTCCTTTGATGATCTTGTAGAACAGATCTTCCCACACTTCTGCGTTTGTTTTACCTGATAGCAGTGGAGTTTTGTCCCATGTCTATTGTACTTCATCAGGTGCTCTGGTGACTCTGATACCCGGCACATGTTGAAGTACATTCAATGTGAAGACAATCAGCATCGTCGTTATTAATTTATTTTTCTTATGATATGATAATTTTAATTTAATTTCATATACGGAGATAATTATTTTGCCATGAAATCCTGGCTTTTTTTCTGTAATTTCATTTAAAACCTAGTAAGGAAAGTATAATTGGTGACAAGGCCAATTATGAAATGTACCCTAAATGTAAAACGGTACAGTTTTAACACAGAAGAAACGTTTGTCAAGAAATCCTGTAAGAAACCGTGCACAAACTGTTTTCCTATCGTAAAGATATAAATTTGTTCTAAATTAATTATTAAAAGGGCATATAAAAATGGAAAGTTTTTAGTATCTACAAAATTTCAAAATTGTATAGGTTAAAAAATTATAATGCGTATTTATAACAAATTTAATGAAAAAGTTAAACCGAAAATATTCAGTACACAAAATCAACATTTTCATCATCATTCATCGTTCAACATAGGTGTTGGCCGATTTTGTTCATCTCTGAACTTGACCTTACAATTTCAATTAAGTATTCTTGTACAGACAGACGGACGTACATAAAACGGTTGCTTTTCACTTGCCAATCATGAATATATAATTCTTTTTTTTTTTCTGTTATTATTTGTTGGCGTTGCAAACGTTCGCTCAAAACTAATATACCCTACATCTACGGTATAAAAATGCAGAAGGAAAAATGTAATATACAGGGTGAGTCATTTTAATCTATAAATGCTATTATTTCGTTGGTCATAATGTTATCATCATCCATCTTATGGAAAAAAATAGATTACAAAGAAACATTTTATAAAAATATGATTTATATTTTTAAGAAATAAATATAAAACCATTTTTTAAAAATATGCTTCATAGTTAACAATATAATGTGATAATAGTGTTGATGTTTTATAAAGCATGTTGCGCATAAAAATGATGAATAACTATCGGTTTCGTTTGCTAAGTAAGATAGGATTAATAGTTTAAGATTTGCTTGAAGCAATCTTTTAAGCTGATGTAAGTATCTGCGAGTATGCGCCATATGCTTTATATTATAAAGCCGGAGGTACCCGATACGGAAAACGTCATATTTATAAGGAAATATCTTTGTGGGATATTTTTGTGGCATCGAGTCACACGATAAGCAAAAATGAGCTTGCAACCTGTATTTTGCAATTCACAGACTACCACGACGCCCGTAAGAGGTCCGTGGGTGTGACGCGGGAAATTTGAACTCCGCAAATTCCTTTGATGTGCCAAAATTTTTAGGATATTTATAAGCGATACACCATATTGCTTATCGTCGAGTCACACGATATGAAATATCGCGTATCGCTTATAAATATGACGTTTTCCGGATCGTGTACCTCCGGCGTAAGATACAATGGAAAAGAGTTCAGTAAAATGGTTGATTTTTATATATTAGATATCCATATGTAGGTATGCCTCCCATGAACGTCGGAGGAATGACGGTGATGAGAGAGGGTGGTTTCCACGTTTTTCACTACGAAGGGTGATTTTTAAGGTGAAGGGGTTGAGTATAAAAATTCTCTTATAACCTATAACCTTCCCGGGAAAATCCTGAATATTTAGGAAAAATCCCCATCACAATCGGATTAACGCATAAATCGGCAGCGCATAAAATACGAACAAACATTGATTTTTATATCTATATTAGATGACCATAATATTTTAATGTAATAATGTAAATCAACCAATCTCGAGTAATATTTATGCTTTTGTAGGGGGTTTCATTTTTTGCAAGGGTTTTCAAGTAAAAATTCCCAACCAAAATTTTTTTTGATTATGATTTCTGAATGCAAATGAAATCTTTTAAAGATAAAATGAAAATAATCGGTATAGCTTCTTGAATTTAAATCGATTTTTCCCAAAAATAAGAGTATTGTAGTAAAAGAAGTAATCAATTTAAAAATTATATTAGAATTTTTGGAAGTATTTTTCCTGCAGGTTATAGATAATAAAACTACATTTCCAAAATGGTATAGATCATCAAAATCCGTTCAGGAATAACAAAGTTATAAATATTCTTCGCAGTTGCATCTCATTGAACTTCAATTTTTTTTTTTAAAAAAAAACTCAAAAAAAAAAGGTAGTAAATATATTTTTTAAAATTTATTTTTAATAAGAATTATTTATAATCACATACAACCATTTCAAATAGACCAGATATCAATAACAATGAAAATATAGGTACATATAATTTGATCTCGAAGAATCGAATGTTTGCCGTGAAATTTGGGACTTGATCAATACTTTCCACAGGTATTCATCTCTCGATCGTCTATAGCCTATTGCAAACGGTTCGTCTAAAATCTGCGCTGACCCATCAACGACCGCTCCCGGGGACACCTCACATCAGCTCTAATCAACGATTCATTTTAGATTAAATCCTGCCAGGACACAGGGTTTCCCACAAAATTTAACCATCTTGCAACGGAAGGAAAACCAACCCCAAAACTCGTATATTACAGTTATCGCTATTCTTTTATAAATCTACAAGCGGCGGGAAGTTACTTAAATCAATTCTTGCTCCTGACTCAAAACACCAATACCTAATACCTAAAGATTGTCAATTTGCGCCGCTCATCAGCAAACCTTACATGGAGAAACCATTTTATGTGTCACGTACGACAACGATTCTAGATAGTTTCTTGCCGAGAAAAGGTCAAACACTACATCAAACGCTGCTTAATCTGCTTCAAAAAAGACCCATTTCGCCAACTCAACTCATGGAAATGCTTCCCGCTGATCGGGTAACAGCCGCTTGACCATTTCTGTTCTCTGGATTAGACTATGCGAGGCCAATACAGGTCAAGTACGGCTCAGGACGAGTTAAGTCATCGCACAAGGCTTACATCGGTTTGTTTGTGTGTCTTGCAGTAAAAGAAATATATTTAGATCTAGTCTGATTTGTCAAGCGAAGCATTCATCGCCGTCGTCTACAAGCGCTTCACGGCCAGGCTAAGGTTCTGTCGCAAAATTTACAGCGATAACGCCAAAACCTTCGCTTGAAGAAATACACTGGTTTTTCTCGTTGATTTATGTGTGACAAATATATTTTTCTTCTTTCATTTTGACTTTCTTCCATTTTTAATATTTGAAAAACAATGCTTACCTAAAAATAACCTTCACATTGACCTCAAGGTCAAACGCCAAGGTCATCATCAGGTGTTGCTCTTGCAGCCTTACAAGTTTTGTATTCGACATATTTTGCTATATCGCTACCCTAACAAAATAATTGGGAATATATAGATTAAATTGAGTCACCCTGTATTATTCACGATATCTTAAAACTGGCGGACTACAATTTGATGCGCGTCATTATGTGAATATGTATTGTTGTTCTCTAAGCATTCAGACATGTTTTAAATGTGGAAGCTCCTGAACAACATACAAGATAGTTCTAGCGAGTTGTATAGTTCTGATACCAACTTCTTCTAAATTTGTAAATTTTTTCGCTTATATCTTTTTTCTCCCGGGATAGATTTTGATGGTCCCATAATAAAAAAATGCCTAACACAATTAGCCCTTTCATTCTGGATATATGCCAAAATTGGAGGCTCTTGGACCAAATTCGCCCAGTCTTCTTTTGTATGATTTTACAACAGACTTTTTCTTGAATACATTCCCAATAGAAGAAATCAAGGCGCCCACAAAATTGACCCATCGCGGCCAATCCACCTTTTGGTAATACTCTGTATTCAAAAATCAAAATGTATATGAGTTTTACTTGGAAAGAGCGGAACAAATTTTTTAAAAAGTATTTAGTTTTTTAGGACCGTTGAAGAGATGACGAACTCCAACTTTTGATCGGGTGTCTACAGCAGCAGACGAGACACAGTAGTCGATTAGAAGCGAGAGAGTCCAGGATCGACTGGCACCAGATGTGCACGGGAGCTCGGTACCAGATTGTACATTAAGTTTAATTAAACCAATGTAACTTTAGAATGATCAATATATTATCTAATAATAATAATAATAAAGGAACGTGTTTGTTTACACTACTTTTTACTTAAGTATAAGTACCCTTGGTGTGTTAATGGTTCTTTTATTATCTACTATCCGTCTCACTCATACTTGATAAATAGCCTCCGTAACTGTCTCACTCACACTTGTACATTAAAATGACGGACTTATACCGTAGACAGATCGCACCCCTAATTATTCATTAGCTAATTAATAATTAGCCCTAATGAACATTAGTGATGGTGCTTATACCATAGACAGATCGCACCCCGTAATCATTCATTAGCGCTAATTAATAGTTACGGCCACCTAATGATCTCAATATTGCTAATTACGGACTGCCCTAATGAACAACTTTTCTTGATAATTAGAGCCGTAATGACGAAAAAAAGTACTAGAATCGAGGTTGTTTGACAGCACAACTGACTGTACACGACTGAAATTCATTTGTCAAATGCCACTTGTCATTTTCATTTACGTTTAAACTATAAAAATTATTAGAATAATCAATTGCTTGCAATGTTCACACAACGCGTTTGAGCCTCAATATATTTTCGCATAAAATACAACTTTTTATTAGCGTTTAAAAAGCAATTTTGCCATTTCAAATATATTTGCCTTTGATCCATTTTAACAGAAGTTTGACAACTGCCAGCTAATTTTCTGCTAATGCAGAACTGGCAGTGCGTAAGCACCATCACTACTGTTCATTAGGGCTAATTATTAATTAGCTAATGAATAATTAGGGGTGCGACCTGTCTACGGTAGACCGTTTATACGGTAGACGAAAAATGTACTAGAATCGAGGTTGTTTGACAGCACAACTGACTGTACACGACTAAAACTCACTAGTCAAATGCCACTTGTAATTTTTGTTTACGTTTAAACTATTCAAATAATTAGAATAATCAAATCCAAACCGAGGTTAGCAATAGCAAGCTCTTATAAGCAGTAATCGACGATAACTACTGAACTCTTGGAGTTACCGAGCTGGTTTCCCATACATCTTTTAACCACTAAATTTAAAATTTTACATAGTTTTCTTCGATAACTGCAATTCAGCAATGCAGCAATTGAATAATTCTCCACCTTCTCATTTTTCTTAACTCCATCATATTATTGATCTTGTTAAGGACACGATAAACAGTTAAAATCCGATTAATTTTTCAATAATTATCAATATTTAACTTAATGTCGCACTAAGCACAACTCGCCAGTCACTCAAAGTTCAATGTAAGGAAACAAACTTCAAACGTAACCAGTAAAGGCCGTTGTCAACGCATTATCGTTAAACGGATCCAACCAATCGTGGTTATAGTTATGTACATAAAAAAAAATTGGTGAATATTTGGCTGAATACTAAATATAACTATAATATTATGGTAACGTTGCTGGTAAGAAAAGAACTATGCTTTCAAGAACAAGACACTTGTGCTGTCATTCTAAATGTCGCTATTAGTAGTGATTTTCATATAAAAAACTTTTAGACATTTCGTAAAATATAATATGGCAGACATTCAAATATTAATGGATATGGGCTTTCCAAAAGAGAGGGCGTAAGTTGTAGTTTTATGAACTTGAATTAGTTTAGTTTACTCGATTTTCCGATTGTAGCGAAGTTGCCCTTCAATTAACTAACCACAGTGGTGTTGAACCAGCAATGGAATGGTTACTAGCTCATGCCGATGAAGATATAACACCGGTAACAAATCGGGTAGAACAAGCTGAAAATAGCACTGTGGAAAAGGAGTCGAAGGAAGACAGCACACCGGAGGAAGCAAAGTCAATTCGTTGTGATGAATGTCAAAAACTTTTTAGAGACCAAGATGCAGTCGAATTTCATGCGGCTAAAACTGGTCACAATAGTTTTTCTGAATCCACTGAAGAAAAAAAACCTCTCACCGAAGAAGAGAAAAAAGCTCAACTCGCTTTGATTGAGGAAAAGCTAAGGCAAAAAAGGGCCGAACGAGAAGAACGTGAACGTACCGAAGCCCTCGAAAGGGAAAAGATTCGAATTAAATCGGGAAAAGACTTAACAGAAGCAAAGAAGAAAATAGAAGAGCTAGAAATGCAAAAAATACTTGAACAAAGGAAGCGAGAAAAGGCAGAAGATAAAGCGGCAAAAGAAAGGGTCAGGGCACAAATCGAAGCTGATAAAGCGGCTAGAAAGGCGAAGCTAGCAACGTAAGTCAATCAAAATCCTTAGTAACTTTTCAAATTATGTATGAACTTCAATTCAATTTTTCTGGTTTGATAAAAATCAAATCGCAATATATTTAAGCGATTGAGAAAGTTTGTGTAATTAAAGGAGGTACATTGGTACATAGCCAAACCAAATTTGTATACTGTGGAGACTGTTTTGGACTGAAATTGATGTCTTCGCAATTCAATCTTGCGAATATTCAGTGCAGCTAGAAATGGGTTTCAAAAGTCTGAAAACCCTTATTATGTATGGCAAACTATGTTAGGCTGTATTAAATTTCACGAGATTTACACAATACCTAATATACTTTTTGGTTGGCTGTTATAGTTATAATGAAATTTATATTGGCCCTAACTCCAGTTTGAGGTCATTTTCGATAAAAGAAGACCCTACAAACAAATGCTAAAAAGAAAAATACCGTAAATCCACAAAGATTTATTGTTAGGGCCAATAAAAAATCAATCATATTAACATTAACAGAAAGTTGTCTACATTTAAACAACAACTTTTAGAATCAAAGGTCTTTTAATGTATCGAACTTTGATGCAGGCGAATAAATTTGATTACCCCATTTCCTGTAAAATGTTCTTTGCAGATAGCGCTGTCTATGCTATGGAGGCAGAATAGGTATTCGTAGATCTAGATAGTCTATCGATAGTACCGATAGAAAAGTTAAAACTGTCTGTCGTTGGTTATCGATTTCGACAGCGACTTCTCCAACAATTTTGGAGTAATTTACATTCGAAATTTAATTTACTAAAAAAGGAACTGATTTTGTTGTAGTAACTTTGTAAAAAAAATTTCTGAGTTTTCAGTTTACTGCTTTTTCCAGGCATTTCCCCACCAGATGAAAAGCAACAAAAACGCAGATATTTTAAGGCTATTTTCACAAAATTTTATGAATTATTTATTGTTTTTGTTGAAGATTGAAAGGGGAGTTTGAGATGGTCAAAATACTGTCTATACAAATCTGTGGTCATATATCAAGTAATAACTCCAAAAAATTCGTTCGTTACATACTTTTGTACCATTTTATTTTTTAAGGCAGTAGTAACAGTTGTAATATTACTTGCGTTGTTCCTTTGGAGAGTTGGTCTCCACAAAGTTGTTTTCAAGTTATTATATATTATCCTTTCATTTCAACCTTAACCAGACAAATCTGTTTAGATCAGTTAAGACGAGGAAAGTGTGCTTATTATTTCTTGATGTACACAGGTCATTCGAAAAATGTGAAATGATCTTGAATCAATCGTATTTCTTTTATCTATTTATTTATTTTCCTATCAACCCTAAATTCATACCAATACGTGCACCATTTGCTACGCAAGTGGGTGCATGCTAGCACAAGCTTAATCTGGTATGAATTCTGCCATGGTGCGACCTCGGGTGCGACTTTAAAACAGACATTTACAATTAAGGATATGCATATGGGTGATACTTGGAGTGCAGCTCCTCGTACTTATTGGTTCCGGAAACCATGAAAATATTTTTCTTTCTCACTAGAAAGCACTGTCGCCTTTGATATTCCCATAATTTCGAATTAGAAATGAGAATTGAGATGGTCCACCAGGAAAATACCACGATTTATTAACAGAACTGTTTCATGCGAGAGTCATCTTGGTAGAACCACCTGGAGCTGTACCACACTTAACAGTTTTTTATACCTTATGTATATCGCAAATAAATTTCAATGCATTGAAAACGATTGCAGAATAATAAGGCAAAGTTTCTGTTTCTAACACAGAATACGCACGCAAAGTACCTATAGAACCCTCGGGGGAACTGTCCCTCGTGTTCCCGCATAAATCCGTTCATGCATACACGACATTTGATTTGACTAACGATTGACTTAAATTATTCCTCGAAGCAAACGTTAAGATATTTCAAATATTTAGAGAGAATGTTAAACATCACATTCAATCTTTCATATAGCAAAATGGTACAGTGAAATATTACCACAAGATGTTCATTAATAGTAAAAAATTAGTCATGAATAATAAATAAATTAGTATAAAAATGCTTTTTGTATTTTGTTATATAAATAAGAATGACACATTGTTTATTTATTCATTAATCTAACGTAATATAATAAATCGTCGTCCTCATCAGCAAACTCTGTTTAGGAGATAATTAAATGTTTTCTCCAAAACAACCGAGGTGATACAATTTTTGAAAAAAATAATTAAAATATAAAAGTAAACTAAATTAACGGCTTTCGCCATGCTTTAGTCAGTTTTCTTTACAAAATCATAATGTCTAAGTAATATTGTCTGCTGAAGCCGGTCTTTACGGGACTCTTCTACATAATGTGCATAGTGTAAACAATATTAATTTGTTTTCATTTTGTATCATTGTAGAGAGCAAGGTAAGATACAGCCTGTCCAGTCTCCAGCCACGTCCACAACTTGCAATAGTCTCCCAATACAGAAGTCTCCAAAAGAATATCTTTCGACGCGGATCCAAATTCGTCTCCAAGATGGAAAAACACTCACCGAAACTTTTAACGTTAAGGAGCAACTTTCAGCAGTGCGCGTATTCATACAGCTGAAGCAGGGGACTGAGTTACCATTCGGACTAATGACCTCTTTTCCTCGAAAGGTGTTCACAGATGAAGACTACGAAAAACCGCTTGAAGTCTTAGGATTGGTCCCGTCAGCAGTTTTAATTGTAACAAAAGCCACAGTTTAGTATCGCAATTCGAAAACAACTCGCAATACTTTTTTAATTGGGCTATTCATTTATCACAGGTCTTAAATGTTTTAACGGCAATGCCGCTTAAGAAATCAGAAACATGGGTCAATAAATAATAACTAAAAAAATGTTTTTTGTGTCTTTATTTGAAGATGCGATAATTCGGTACCTGAGAATACATTCTCTGAATTTGAAACTAACTTTCTCAGGAGACATTTACAATAAAATTAATTATCAATTATAAATTAAAATATTTAAATATGTACGTATAAATTTTCATTGCGACAGCCTGCTATATATTTACATCCTGGAGTAAAAAATTAGTCTAAATTTTAAATTGATATAATTATTCAGAGAGTGAACCACATTATAAAATTTAATAATTTATAAACATTCACAAATGGGAAACTCTTCCACGTTGTTCTCACGGGGGGAACAATGCTTGGGTATAGAACAGGCTTCGAAATGTGGCAATTAGTCAACACCTTGCCACCGGGGTAATCTATGGAAACTTGCGCTCCTTGTACTCCGTCACAATCCATCAAGTCGAGCGTCCTGTTGAAGCACAATCGGATTTCAGAGAGATAACTTATGTCATTTTTCCGATCGTATAGACAATGTATGGAAGGATTATGGCTTAATGCTTTCCTTAAAGCGTTTTGTATGCTGGTTATGGTGTTCGTGGAGTCTGGATGAATGCCAGCGTTTCCAAGAATATCAGATAATAAGAATTTGTTCCGCCATATGATGCCTTTTTCGAAGTACTTTAACTCGTTACTCAGTTCTTTGATGGAAATTGCGCACGTACCGTGCTTATTCCATTCATGGCTCCACAGCGAACTAATATCCCTAGTCTTTTCCACATCTGGCCAGTAAAGTTTCATGTCGTCAATTATCGGATTTATTTTATTAATGTCGAATTTTGCAGATTTGTTGCAGAAATTTGGACCGAATTTTCCGTATTGAGTTGGCCATATTCCGTGTATTGTCCAGAACTCCTTCACATCTGGTAAAGTGCAGTTATGTCGCTTATCTTCCTCTAGCCAGTGGTAACAAGTTGTCGCGGGCCATTGTTGTGTAAAAACCAGAACATCCCAATCGCTGTTGTTGCCTATTTCGTTCATACTATTGTTCTCGTAATCTGCATCTATCTCAGAGCTACAATTTTAGTGCAAAATGAAAATTTTTGCATGAACTTTAGTTTATATTCAACAAACCTGACTACACTTGAAAATAATACTGTCGATATTAAGAATCGTACAAGAGTAACTAATTCTTTTGTCATTATGCTTAGGGTCGAAGTTTTCTCTACTCAAGGTTAAATTATTGACATGAACAAATCTTGTTGCGTTTTATTACAAAATATTGAAATGTCAAATTAGTGATGGACAATTTAAATCGATTTTTCGCAGTCGATTTATCGATACCGTCAAGCCGACTTTGAGCGTGTTCAAAAACTCAACTATGGTCAACTATAGTAAAGGTCGTTCAAAAACTCTGTACGGGTTTACTACAAAATCCTCCTGAATTTCTAACTATACTTAGCAGCAGAATCAACCTGTAGTAAAGGTCGTTCAAAAACTCTGTACGGGTTTACTACAAAATCCTCCTGAATTTCTAACTATACTTAGCAGCAGAATCAACCTGTAGTATTTGAATGACAGAAAGAAACGATCGATTTTATTTAGTTAAATCGAATCGGCAATAACCTCGACACAGTATAACTCATTATGTGGTTGTACATCATGATGAAGTAGAGCCCAATGAAATATTAACACACTAGGAGCGCGTTCAAAAACTTTACTATAGTCAACTACGGGGTAAGCCGTAGTTATGCTGCAGAACGTCATTCTTCATCATATTTTCTTTTCATGTTATTTTTACAGTTCTTTATTGCACACTTAACCATTTTAAATGCAAAATGCTATCAATTAATGTTAAGAACTATTAAAAATCTTTAAAAACTTGCAGACGAATTTGTAAACAAAGAGATGCCAAAAAATCGATTGCTCATTGGGTAAATCCGATGACGCGCAAAATGGCGCGGGTGCGAAATCATTGGTATACCTCATGATACAAAAACATAAGGTAAAGTACACATTTGACAACTGCCTGCTGTGACGTCACTGGCCTGAAACTTCAAAATTTTTGACATTACAAAGGTAAACAAACAAATGTAAACATTAAGTAAATTGCACTTAGAACTAGCAGAAAAGTCGATTAGGAAAACTGTTTAGCTATTTAATTTGAAGACTTGCTTCGCAGCTGTTATTAAATCCTACGATTCAACTGTAGAAGACTTTTCAAGGTATCAAAAATGGTTTGCTTGTATCAGATGTAAACAGAAATAAGTAATTCTCATTAAATTTATGCACTTCACCATTATAAAACGTTGTTTTTCCTTAATTATTAAACCTAAAATCACTTTTTGGTTCTCTAAAATATATAAACAATGATACTGACAGCACAAAGTTTGACGTTTCAGGTCAGTGACACGCAAGATGGTAGAAGCACTAGTCAAATGTACTTTACCTTATGTTTTTGTATCATGGGTATACCTTATGTTTCTTGTATCATGACAAGGAGATTGGTGTCCAAAAACAGAAGCAGTAATCATTACTTGTCTCTTTCCCCCACGACAGTGCTAAGTTAATTTTTCAAAAAAAAATGTTTAATTTGATTAGCGTTCTTAAAAAACATCTTACATTTGTTTAGCAAAAATATATTTTTGAGTTTTATATCTCTGTTTACCATATTACAGCTGTTATTTGTCTTAAGTATAGTTTTCGAACAGTTCCTTCTTCTTTCTTTCTGTCATTCGAATACCTTCTACAAGCTGATCCTGCTCCTGAGTATAGTTAAAAATTCACGACGAGATAGTTAACTACGGTACTTTATGAAGGCAAAATTGCAATGCTTATAGTTAAGTTGTAGTAAACCACAGAGTTTAGTTACGACCAAAACTTACTATAGTTCACTATAGTTCATTTTAGTTGAGTACAGTACGTTACAGATAGTCATTGCAAGCCACAGAAAATGAATTGGTCAATGATCTTTTAAAATGAAAAAACGAGTTGGTTTTCGAATAATATAATTTAATATATTATATTTATATATTATATAATTGGCTTTGTCCTGACTGACAGAGAATAAACGTAGAGCCAAAACTATAATAGGTAGAGACTTGAAATTTTGACAGTATCTTCGTTTCGTAATGCAAGTGCTCACTAATAAACGGTTTTTTGAAATTCCATCCTTAAGGGGGTGAAAACTGTTTCTCTGGAACCACTGATTTTCATGAAATTTGGAATACTTCTACAACTTGTCGCTCAGGTTATCGCCGAAAAGCAGTTTTTTGAAATTCAACCATTTAGGGGGTAAAATAGGGGATGAAAATTTTTATTGAAATCCGTAATTTTTGAAGTAAAATATTCATAAAAATTGGTATTTTACCTGTAAGGTTAGAAAAAAGCTCAATGAGAACTACCAATTTCATCCTAATTCGACCCTCAAAAACCACCCTTGACCGAAAAAAAACTAACCAATGCACATACATTATATTATTATGATTTTAACCGTCCCATGTGAAACCGGGTAGGCAGCTGCTAGTATATCAAAAAAGAGGTGGGGTACTACCAATCGATCGAGAACCCTGAAATTTGGAACATAGACAGACAGACAACAATATACTTAATACTCATAAATCAGTTGGTATACAGATACAACTCAGGGGCCGATTAGTCGAAATCTTACGTTACATACACGCACTGACTTTTTGCTGGATAGTTTAAGTTATAGTTGAAAAGAAGCAGTATTTTAAATTCCATACTTTTAGATGAAACGTTCTCCAAGATACCATAACGATGACGGTTCAAATGAAAGGAAATCGCAAATTTTCAAATACTTTTTCCCAAATTATTATTTGAGTAAAGCCGGAGGTACACGATACGGAAAACGTCATATTTATAAGGAAATATCTTTGTGGATGTCACTTTTGAGACATCGAGTCACACGATAAGCAAAAATGAGTTTGCAACCTGTATTTTGCAATTCACAGATTACCGCGACGCCCCGCCGCCCGTAAGAGCAGTAATCTCAAAACTATGTACATAAAGTTTTGTATGGTGTGACTCGGGAAATTTGAACTCCGCAAATTGCTTGGATGTGCCGAAAATATTCCGAAATTTTTGGGATATTTATAAGCGATACACCATATTACTTATCGTCGAGTCACACGATATGAAATACGGCGTATCGCTTATAAATATGACGTTATCCGTATCGTGTACCTCCGGCTTTATAAACATTTTCGTTTTAATTATTACTCAGTTTTTACAGTATATCACTTTACATTTTTCAGTTTTGAAAATTGGTAATATCGATAAATAATTAATTTCGATGATTAATATTGATAATTAATTTTTTTGAAAATATCATAATTGCCGAACTGTGATCTCGAAGTGTAAAAATCTGTTTGTAGTCTTAACCCAAGCACCTAAAGCCATAGAGTAGAGACTGTCCTATAAGTTGAGATGTATTGAGATCTATACCATATGTCACGACATTCGAAAAATTCAGCCTGCCTGAGTGCGAAACCATCCCCGATTCGAAAGTTTATATATATAGATATATTTACGAGCTAGCGGCCTTATTTTTGAAGATATTGGAACCAAATTTTATTATGTTATTTCTGGAGTTAATAACTCGGTTAAGTTCGTTAAAGAGCAAAATCACTCCAAAGGGGTGGCCGGGAAAGGGGGTTGGAATTTTTAAAAAAAGTATATCACGGCTCTAATGAAGTTTAGAGGGAAACTGTATTTGCATAAATTAGAGTACTCTTTATGAGTTTAACGGTGACACCATCTAATGAGGGGTTGGTGGGGTACGAGTGGTGGTGGGGGTTGAAATTCCAATTTTTCTCAACCACGTTTTGTGGGGTATCGTTGAAAAGCTCTTGATGACTAGTTTATAAATCCATAACTAGTTTATCGATTTAAAAAAAAATTACCCTAATAAATGCAATCAAAACACTTCGGAATCTACCTCAGCCTGCGAAAGGGATTTTTTTTTTATTTTGCTCGCTTATTGTCTTAAACTAACGTTAGGAACGTTGTTCAACAATCTTGATTAAGATTGTTGAGTTACCGCTTATTAGTTTTGACATATACCTATGCAACGTAAGTGTATGTGCAGATATGAATAATTAAGAACTGCACTTACAAATAAAACGAGATTCTTATTGCATTTCGAAATGCTATGAAGATGGCAGTTCTTTGCTTGAATGCAACAGAGCAACGTCGTAAGTTGCAACCAGTTTTGACATTGATGGCTCCTAAAATGTCTGAGCCTCTAGGATTATGAAGATATCACAGATATCGAGATCACCGATTTGCGTTGCGCTCGTTGTTGAGGGTTAGTCGCTCTCATCGTGCGAACGTAGTATTATATGCAGGTGAAGGTATTATATGTTGGCTTTAAATATGTATCATTTCGGTAAATCATAAAACTCGCCAATTTAAAAAATGTCTTCATCCACTTGAAACTATTGCAAAAACCAATCAAAGTATCAGAGGACGATATCTATTTCAAGTAAAGTGTGCTTGTCCTCAGCAACCTGATTCGATTGAGTTATGTACTTCTAGAACAAAACGCCCAAAACTTGTACTGCGAATCAGTAAATGTACCCATCAGACATCTTTTATTCAAATTACCGCGAGGTTTTCAAGACACCGAATTGCCGAAAGTTTCCAATTATACCTATCGAAGGCTTGAATTATATTTTCCAGAGTGGACTGTCAAATATCCAATATACGATTGAAATATTATAGATATACCTATTAGTAGATATAGAATGAACACTGAACCAAAACCTCCAGGGACTTTGTTATTGACGCATATGAAAGTTCCAGGGGAAGAACATATCCAGTTTCATAAATACAGGAGGGCAAACTTGAACCTTCAGTGTTGCTCACAGTTGTTCTGTAAGTAAATCACATCTTTAAAGTCCTGTAACTCTGGACCGGTGAACTTCTTCCCCAGAACATTAACTGAGCTTCTTTGTTTAGAGCTTTGTTTAAACACGAAAAATTGACAGAAAACGGACTGAACTTGTTCTTCCCCCGAACACTATAGATACAGGATCTGTTTAAAATGAAAAAAGCTAAAACGTGTTGACTTCCAAGGCGGTCAATGCGATAACGGCTCCGAAGCGCAGATGTTTCCGTATAAGCGAGCTGCGTGTGAATGTAGCAATCAATAGCTTCTGAGGCCGCTATGGTATACCGAAACGCTACCAATGATGATTTCACACTTTTCAATATTGCTCGGTCCGTACCTACTTTATTGAATGAAATGGCTCATTTCTTCACTTTTTTCTGCATAGAACCGAAGTAATCATTCATTTATAATGGATGACTTGCTGTTGGCGATATCCACATTAAGGCTACCGAGCGATTCGTGAAGTAATCAAAACTAAATAATAGAGCGGTTTTGAAAATGAAGAGATAGAAAATAGCAATTGTTACCCGTTGTTGGAATTTTAAGCACATATTGCCACATTTCTCCATTATTAAAACTTTTATATCTTAAATGCAGGAAAACCAATCTCCAATATTTCACTTTGTACGTGAAACAATTTCCAAGTGTGGATATTAGTCAAGTAATAATTGTGATATATTTAACTTTTATTCCTAATTCAAAAACTAGTATACTAAATGTGCAGCGCCACAGTTTTAACATTGAAGGAACGTTTGTAAAAACATCATGTAGAAAACCGTGCACAAATATTGTTTTCATCGTAAAAAGAGATTTCTTTTAAATTATTTAGAATTGTTTTAACTTTAATGTTCTTTAGCGTTAGCCCTTTTTATCCGGTCTTTGGTATAATTAAACCATTTTTTAATTATATTTAATACATTGCTGCTTCTAGCTATAGGGAACTTCACAAAAATTGAATCATAATGGTGCGTACAGGGAAGATTTTTATTGGCTTAGAAACCAATATTAATTATTTGCACGAAATTTTTACTCTCTTGTTTTACGCGATCTTGAAATTTTTCATTACAGGTAACAGAAGCTTTGCTTTTTATACCCTAGATGTAGGGTATATTAGTTTTGAGCGAACGTTTGCAACGCCAAGAAATAATCGTCACAGAAAAGAAAGAACTATATATTCATGATTGGGAAGTGAAAAGAAACCGTTTTATGCATGTCCGTCTGTTTGTCTGTCTGTGTGTCTGTCTGTCCAGACGATAACTCGAGAACGCTTGCAGCTAGAGACTTGTAATTTGGTACAATAATATTTGATTAAAATTGCAAGGTCAAGTTCGAAGATGAGCAAAATCGGGCAACTCCTTCTTAGTGTTGCCATATAAGCATGAGTCGTTTTTATACAAAAATGTTGATATAAGAATGAGTATATTTTTCTACATCTAGGGTATCACGTAATTGGTGTGACCAATTGCTTCTTTACTAGTTTACATAGGTACATTTTAAATGATTTAGATCGCTTTTCTCTTCTTGCGATGGGAAAACTGCTTTTGCATAGTTTCTTCCTCGACTACTTAACAAACGTTGCTTACTTGCTTCTGTGTTAAAACTGTGCCGTTTTACATTCAGGATGTTTCATTATTGGACTAAAGCAAACCATTTTATATATTTTTCTTTTCTTTTCTTTTCTCCTTTCTTAATATTATGAAATACTCCACAATTGACTGCGGAAATGCAGTGCTTTTGCTAATGATGTAATTAAAATTAATTATATTGTAGATATGCACATTTCACATATTCATAATCTGAAAAGACTTCAGCCGCCTGTCATAATTTGGTCCAAATGTAAAAGGTCCGGCCAAGAAAAAATTGCTTTACGTTGAATTTGTCCACCTAAGCATTGGTACATTTGGACCAAAATGGCTGATGTCCTTTCATCAAATGTTTGTTCCATAATCTCAAAATGAAAGTTCTAAATTATTCAATGTTCACATTTGGTGTTTCGATGTAGTAAGCTCCTTTCGTGTGTTAATTTTGTTCATCAGGTCGATGTTCACGATCACGACATTCCTTGGAAATTTCGAGAGGGGCGCAGGGGATTCAAAGTAATTTTAGGTACATCAAACAAACATAATGGAGAACTCCAGATGCTGAGGTCGATCCGTGCACATATCTTTTATAATCTGATCTTGAATTGATAAATCACAAGAACACGCCGCCGCTTGCAGTAAACAGGTTCTGCGTGGAGTTGTGCTTAAAATGCTGTGGCTTCTGTAATAGAGTCAAATGTGCCTCCCCACCACCCTTCCACTTCAATTGCTGGAGCGAAATGAATGGTAATACTGGGGAACGGATGAATGAAAAGTAAATTACAAAACTCAATGAATGGAAGCACTGTGTAATGGAGCCCAGTAGTTGTTTCTTGTCGTCAGTATCTTCTCCTGCTTTTATTGATTGGGAAGATGATTGAGTCAAAGAATGCGGCTGGGAGTCTGCAAGCATTGCATCGTAACAACTTGGCTTCTTGCTAATCCGGTACAAGCACCTCCAGCGGCACCGTTCAAAGAGCAATTCTTTGGTTATGGACAACTCGCGAGTTCTAATAGAAAAAAGTTCAGAATTGCAGGAAAATTGTCCTATTAACACTTAACGAAACAGTCACATACAACTATGTGCGTGTATACAAAGGAGGATCCGTCCATCCGTGAGTTACATTAGTTGGCTTATAGCTTATTATAATTGACGCATAGTCGATCTGTAATAGCTCCCTTCTTAAATTATTATCTACTGTAGTTCGTTGTTTAATAACAAAAGTCTTGGAGAATCGGATTGGAGAATCATTTTGGTTTATTATTTTCAATAATAAACCTATGTAATCGAACACGAAAAAAAAAATTATAACCCCCCCTGAAATTTTGTCAGTTTACGTTTTGAGATATGTAGATTTCAAAAAACGAATAAAAAAAAATCCGTCCGTCCGCCGTCCGCCGTCCCCCGTCCGCCGTCCACCGTCCCCCGTCCGCCGTCCAGGCTTTTTCTCGGAAACTACTGGAGATAAATTAATGAAATTTGGTTCAAAAATCAAGTGACATCTGACAACGGTCCTAACAGCTCGTGGGTCCGATCGACGTATTTTGAGGGGGGGAAATTGAGGAACCAAATATTGAAAAAATCATATTTCCGAAACCGTTCAAGCTTTTTTCATAAAACTCGGAATATACAATGCTCTAATATTACTCAATAGAACACATTTTATTGTATGGATTTATATCAATTGGTTTTTGAGTAATAGAATTTTGAAATTTTTAATCTCCATAAATTATTCCATTTGTTGGTGGATCAAAAAACGTGAAATCATTTCACATGATCACTACTGCCATCTAGCCGTGACATGAAAAATGTCACATTTTTTGGAAATAATAAACCGTTGTGTAAAATTTGCAGTGTTTTTAATATTATAATAACAAGTCCTAACGACACTGAAGCCATCTCTTTTCATGTAAGAAAGTAAAGTATCCTTCAGTTGGTTTTGTTCAAGCCAAAGAAGCACCAAAGTGTTGACTTATTGCTGCGGATGTATTGGTGGTTCAAGCCGTAATCACGTATATATTTTCATATAAGGATATTGCTGTACGTGGCGAGTTATTTAAACTTCCTTCAGGTAGTCAATTTTCACTTCTGTGCAGAGCTACTGTAATCTAGAAGCAGAAGATCGGATTTTTCAATTCATTTTACTTAATAACTTTGAGAGTTCCTTTTATCCTCTTTGAGCTTCCCTCAATAAATTAAAACACGAGCTAAACATGCAGAGCTCCTGTTTGTGTTCATTATGAATAAATTTCAAACGATAAAGATCGAGGCCGTCTTCTTTGCAGCAAGTTTGGAGAGTTATGAAAACCAATTATCTTTCTTGCTTTATCTTTTCCTGCAGAAGTTACGGAATCATCGGTTTTTAGCATGACTCTTCCAGCCTTCTGGCGAAATTAAATAAAATGCTGGACTGCATTTAGATGAGCAGAAAAATACTGGTAGAAATCTTTCTTGAAGCAAATTGTTACCCTTTCGGTTGATGCAATACTCCGCTTCACGTTAAATTAGTTGGATGGCATAAAATATTATCAATTACCAGAACGGCAATATAGACCCCGAGAAATTTGATTGAGTTGCGATTATTGGAATTGAAAGGCTATATCAGTTAAAGAGTTTAATAAATATTTATTGAGCAAAAAAGTGTTGTTTGATATTTTTTTAGTGCTTATAGAACAATCAACAAAGACCACCTTTTTGTATGATGTTTAGAGGGAGCATGGAATCGTTGTTTAATTAGACAGCAACTAAGCAATTGCGTATAGTTAACTAATTATTATGAATCCTGGCATTGGCATAAGAGCCCCCACCCGATTCGCAAGTTTCCAAGTTTTAACATTTAACTAGATTTAAGAAACAGAGTTCAAGAAAATAAATTTTCGTTTGGGAAGTTTTGATTGGTTAATACTATAGGCAATTGGTTTTCCAATGTACCTATAGTAATGAATTCGTAATACGAATGTCTGTGATATAAAGCTACAAAACAAACTAGCACGGAAAGTACAATTTTTTGATTTAGTCCAATTATGAAATACCCTAAATGCAGAACGGCAGTTTTAACGCAGAATAAAGGTGTTCAAGTTTTACGTCAAAATGTTACTGTGTTACTGTTGTTACTGTGTTGTTATTTATTTGTCATTGATATGTTGATTTGAAATTAAGAAAAAATACCTTATAAATTTTACTATGTTACTTTATAAACACTATGATATTAAAATATTAAAAATACTTGTAAATTAGGGTTACTTGTTTGCCTATATAGTAGGGATGAAAATTTACTATAAAAAGGCGGCAGGCATTCAAATTTGACTCATTATCATTTAAATTTCCAAGCGATCAAGACATTCCAATAAGGGTATTTGATTTGTAACGAAATTGAAAGAGGTAATCATATAAATACAAATCACAAGTCAAGTTATGCTTTAAAAGAGCATTTGACTCACATAACAAAATATCAAGTTATTCCTACAAAAAGGGCATTTGATTTTACATTAAACAAACACAGGACATATATAGAATAGGATAGATAGGCAATTCTAAAATAATAATTAGAGCATAGATTTTATGTAATTTTGCATATTGTTTCACTTATAAATAAAAGAATTGAAAACATAATTAAGTGAATCTCTTTCCTTTATACCGCTACACCCACCATTTTATTTGTTGGTATAACAAAAGGTTTGACAAGAAATCGTATAAAAAACCGTCTTCACATCGCGTTATGAAAATAGAAAATTTTTCTAAATTATTAATTTAAGACATAATAAAAATGTATCTAAATTTTCAAAAGCGTTGAAAAAAAATCCCTTTCGGCAGGCCTACAGGCTGAGGTAGATTTCGAAGTGTTTTTAATTGCATTTTTTGGGGTATTTTTTTCAAAATCGAGAACCTAGTTATTGTTTTAGAAGCTACGCATCAAGAACTTTTCAACGATACCCCACCACACGTGGTTTTAAAATTTTCGAATTTCCACCCGCACCCCCGCTCTGACCTCCACAACCCCTGATTCGTAGATGTCACCATAAACTTCATACGAAGTACCTACTCTAATTTACGTAGAAAAAATTTTCTCATAACTCCATAGGGGTCGAAATATAAGTTTTTCAAAATGTCCCTTGAGGAGATTGTGCTCGTTAACGAACTTAATCGAGCTATTAACCCTAGAAATAACATGAAAAAATTTCGTTCAAATATCTTCAAAATTGCGATAGTTATCATGTCCTTAAAAACACTGTAACATGCGTTATATGTTACATACATTCGTCATATACTATATATAGGGTGATTTTTTAAGCTTTTGCCTTTTAATTTAAATTAAAAATACCGAAAAATTGCAAATCTTTATGAAATTTTTATTTGAGTCGATAATTAATCATTGCTTGCCAATTATGTTTTAAAGATTAATTCATTCAAATGTTAATCGTTTTAAGTGATCCATGCGAAAAGTCCAATTGAGAACCACTTTTCCGAGCATAGCAAATAACCGTCAATGGCGCCCGCTGTCGTTCGATAATTCCGAACTTTTTTTCCCCAAAATGCCACGAGCTGAATCTAGTCGATATGATGGTGTAAAACTTTTAATAACACTCTCTATGCTGAGAAACCGACGTCAATTGCAGCTTTGGATAAAAACATTACGAGATACCAGCCGACATGCGTGAAAAATTGGTTCAAAATTGGACTTCTTGCATGGATCATTTAAAACGTAGTCGTGAATAATCAAAATAAAATAATATTTAAAAGAAATGACAAGCATTGATTTATCGACTGAAACATCAATTTCATAAATTTTTGCAGTTTTTCGGTGTTTTTTCTTTAAGTTAAAAACCAAATGCCTAAAAAATCACCCTTTATATATAAAAATATAAACATTCGAACGGAGGTCATTTTTGGAGTCCAGGGGTCATGATCGGAGGAACTATGTAAAAATGTTCAGAAAATTCTGTCATAAGGAGATTACAGATTTTTGATATCTACCTAAAATTAGAACTTTATCTCAATTATTCCATTATTTTTGTTCGAATTAGTAGTTTGGTGAAAAATAAGAAAAAAATTCGTAACTCGAAATCTATCAAAAATCGTAGAACATACATGGGGGTGATTCGGGTAGCCCTTGAGGTGTTCTTCGTCTGGACTTCCTCTTGACACTACTTCTTGGGACACCGGTGCAAATTGTTTATAGTAAGTAAGTACCTAAAAGGTATTTGTAACAATAATTAAAAAAAGTTAATATTAGGTAAATATTCAATCAACACTTGTATAAAAATAATTCAACCTTATATGGAAACACTAACAATGATTTTGCTCATATTCGAACTCGCCCTACAATTTTAATGAAATATCATTGTACTAAATTTGACTCCTCTAGATGCAAGCGTTCTTGAATTATCGTCTGGGCAGACAGACAGCAAGCAGACAAACAGACGGACATGCAAAAAACCGTTTTATCAAAACATTTACTTCCCAATCTGTAATTATTATTTTTTGGCGTTGCAAACGTTCCTTCAAAACTAAAATACCTACATCTAGGGTATAAAAAAAGGAGAGTAGATGTCTTGTAAATTACCCACCAAATACTTGGTGAGAAATACGAAGTGCAGTAAAATGCTGCGCAGTTGAAGCAACTCAAACTAGATGATTTGGGGCTATGAAATGAATGCAAAGGTATTCGCGTGATTGCAACGGCTTCAATATGGCCCAGAATGCTACAAAGCCATAAGCCAAATGAAGCGTGGAAATGAACACGAATTGGCATAGATAACTTTTCTATTACATGGTTTAACCCGGAAGATATTGCCGGATGAACACGTGCTGCAAATAAATGTGGCCAGACAACCACTGCAAAACACATGAAATATACCACTTTAGCTATATTAGCACAAATAAAAGAATATTGAATAGCGCGTATTTTGCATAAGACCTGATTTGGAGTGATGATTTCCAATAATAAGCATTCGATGAAAACATGTTGAAACCACGAATCTTTTTAGAAACAGACATTGGCATAAAGATCGCATTCAGAAACTTTAAATCAATCCAGAAAATTGAAGAATTCAATCTCGCCAGACAGGGTATGGTTTGGAAAATACGCAACCTGCCAATTGCAATAGTTCAAACTATAACAAACCATAAAAAACATTCTTCAGGCATTCTGCAAGGAAGTTTTTATCGCATGCAAAATGACCCCGCTGATCAAAACAAGGGCACATATTGCAATATCCAATCACATTTAGGAATGAGATGCAGATGAAGTTAGGGTTACAACATTGTACGCAATCTTTAAGTTAGATAAGATATATATCTTAAGATACTTCATTATGAGTAACGAAGAGATGTACCGATTGGGAGTGCAGCTGCCAACACATAGTTGTTAGTAGATATGTTGGTATGTGTGACCTTGGTGTACTTTCAGTTATGTATTATGTAGATTATTATGTAGATTTAATGGATTCCATATGACATACTGGAATCATCAAATTAATATTATTGAATGTTATGTATGTAGAATTTTAAAAAAAATAAAAAATATTTTGAAGAAAAACGATTTTATATTCATTATTAAATTCCACTAACCGATTTAAATAACTATTGAACCATTTTGTATTATGCATTATGGTTATAAAATCGGGCGCGCTTGATTGTGTATAACTCAAAAATGCGATTAGTTAGTGAATCGTTAACATTAAAACTAATAGAACATGAGAATTCAATTAAATTACATATCTGTCAGCCATATTTTACGCGCCCACGGGGTAAAAGAGGGGATGAATGTTTATATGAAAATCCGCCATTTTTGAAGTAAATGAATTCATAAAAATTAGTATTTGGATAGAAAAAGAGCTCAATGAGAACTACCAACCATTATCCTAATTGAACCGTCACCCCTTTAACATTATCCCTTGATTTAAAAAAAATTAACCAACTATATTATTATAACCTGACCATCGAAGTCGAAATGGAAAAGGTTGTATGTAATATTTGTCGCGTTTGAGGGTAGTTCTAAAATCCAAAATGTAATATGACGTAAATACATTTATTATGTTTTCACTGCCCTGGGATAGTTAGAATATAATATTCTATCTCCTCACCTGCGATATTCCAGTAGTTGTACTTCTTTATGAAATGTTTTCTAAATGCATTAAAATTAATATTATAATTAGTTTAACGCATTCTCTTTTAATGGGCACATTTGATTTGGTGCGTTTTATTTTATCTTTGGTTTTTGTTTTTGAATGCTCAGGCGACAGGCGAGGACAGATTTTTAGTTAATTTTCTGTCAGTTCCAATTCCAAACAAACCTCCAAATAAAACATGACTGAAGTCTGAAGGTATGCCTTTATTTGATTTTCATTTAGGATTTTAGGTTCGATTTTGTATTAGATATCAACACCTAATCATTAGATTGTGTATCAATCACTGCCAGCACGGGATCATAGCGTGATGAGGATAAAAATGTACGACGTACGTAGCTACTTGGAACAGTACAATTCGCCTTCTTTAAATTCATTAAAATTTGCAAAGTTTGGGCCAAGAGGAGTCCAGGATTTATTCAAATAATTTCCGCAAAAATTCAACTATTCCAAATGGTAATTAACCTCCATTAAGTGCCCCATAACTACCCACACGTCGACTCTGCACATGGTCAGACGCCATCGTACCAATTAATCGAACTTCTAGGCGTGATTTTCATATCGTGGAGGGTATGCGGCAAAAGGCAGAAGTCAGCGACGTGCAAAACGGTACTGTCCATCCATATGCCCACAGGTATCCTATAAAACGGACATTCCAGTCCGACTATAATGTTGTGAAGTATTAACGACCGGATGCGCTGGTATATATTTAAGGCTGCAGCAGACAAGAACTGGTTTCCTGGCAAAAATAAAGTGCACCTTGCTACCTGAGTTGAAGTTAATGATTTATTATACCAAAGATAATAAATACTGAAGGGAGTTATCTCCGCCGAGGGGCGCGGGAGGACTGACTTGATTCGATCGGTTCTATTCGGCATTACTTGCTTACTCTGTTATCGGTGGTGGATGGAAACGCAAGTAAACGAAACGAATGGCAAAAGAGGTATTAAGATGTTTGCGAGCGGAGAAATTAATTTTATCGAGTATAAAAAGTTGCGACCAGTTCTTCACTTGCGTAATGTTTTTATTATAATAGTATGCAATGAAAACCAGTACTTGTATTCTAACCAAACAATTATGCGCTCTGGAGTGAAATTAGTAGGGCTGCTTAATTTAATCTATTATGAATGGTCCTTATGTGTTCTTAAGTGGTGGGTTGGTGGCGTTTGGTTTGGTCAGAATTGGACATTCATCTATATACAAATCAAGCAGCATTCAGACTTCCTACTCTAGAACTGTGGACTAGAACTCATGAACAAAATTCCTGGAATTAAGATTGTTGTTTCTCATTTAAATCATTTCGGTTTTCGGTTCTGAAAAATCCGGTGCAAAATTGCAATATGTACTCTTCATAAAAATGTGCAATAATATCGACGGGAAAGTGAAATTTACGATTTTGGACGTATCTCGGTTTCAGTTATAAACACCCAGTAACACAATATTTCCCCTGCATTTACTTGAATGCACTTTGCCAACGCGGTTGTTTGCTCCCAGAGGTTAAGTTGCTGGCACGCTGCACCGATAAAGCACAGGACGGTCTAAATGAAACTGAAACAGGATCGAGAACGACTTTTTGGTGCCAGAAAAATAGTTTGAGGGACTAGCGATAGCAATCTCAGACGAGGTGGCATATAAAACGAGTCCTAGCAGTCTTAGGGCCGAACGAGTATATGGCCCAGCATCTTGTTGTCAATAATTTGCAAACCACTATATTCTTGCAAAAACCATCAACCACCCAAGTACGCTACAAGAACTGTTGCTTGTGACATTGTGCAAAACGCTGCTAAGTCTGCAGAGCGCAGTATTTTGGAGGACTGAGAATTCTGTCTGGTGCAAATGAAACGATCTGCACTGCAAATACTATGGTTTACAAGGAATGAACGTAAAACATGCAGGAGGGTATCAGAGTTGACAGGTGAGTTATATGATACCCACATGGTGCAAAAACATGTTCGCTGTTATGTTCAGAATGAATAAAATTGATCGCGACAATATTGCATACACGACTCGAATTTATAATTTCTGCTTGATCTTCGTCCACCTCATGCACCCAGCTCCGATGCATAATCTGCGGGAACTCACTTTTCCTCTTACCGCTGCGATCGCACAGCCGATTCATCGATAATTTGCTGTTTTGAACTTAAGTGAAATATATTTTTTGCAAATATTGCAGTCGTTGGACGACGAACCAAACAGAATACCTGCAAGTTCTGATATCAAGGTTTCTAGGGCGCTTCTGGGTAAAAATTTATCGCCACTTTTTTGACAACTTGTTTTGGACACGCAAATAACAATTAGCACTCAAAAACAGTTGAAATGATTTTAAAAAGTTGTTCTTTTCAAACATTTTTTGTCGGTTGTGCATTAGATTTCCTCCTAATATATCACGCCGGCATCTTTTTATGAAAAACTTATAAAAAATATTAAGTTCTTTTACTGTTTTCAGTATGTTAACTTAATCAATGTGGGTTGACATTTTAATATTAATATATTATATAAGTAGGTATATTAACACATATTTTAATTATTTTTACATAAAAAAATACGGTTATCTGCCGCGTTGGACACGTCCTTGTATAACTGTACAGTGTGACCTGTGCTAGAGGAGGAAGGGGGCCTAAGTAGGTCCTCTTTTTTAGTTTTTCGCTTATAACTCTAAAACGGTTGATCCTACAACAAAAAATGTCGACTGAAAATTAAAGCTGACAAACTTCCATACAAAAAGTAATTTATGTAGATATGTGAATTTAAAAAGACGAGGAAATTTTGCATGAAAAACCGCCATTTAAGTAAAAAGTAAAAAAAATCATAATAATTTTTATTTGACCTTTTTGAAAAAAATCTCAACTGCCACCCTCTATCCTAATTCAAACGCCCAAAACCACCCTCAACTGAAAAAAAACTAATCAATTAAATTATTATTATTGTAACCCGACATACATGAAACAGTTCGAGTAATATAAGTTCCTTTGGAGGTAGTTATAAATTCAAAAAGTAATATTTTTTATATGTAATGATTTTCACAGACCCGGGTGAAACCGGGTAGACACCTGCTAGTTCTGAATAAAACGTAGTTGCATGTGTATATCAAAGAAGCATATTCTGCTATTCATTAAGCAGTAAAACTGTCCACTGTAGCGCAAATATTAATCTGCAAAATGTTGTTCTTCGTATAAAAAGAATAAAGAGATTTCTCGATTGCATTCTTCTCTTTGATCTTTTTAGGGATTCTATGGATTCGGTCCATGCTAGTCTAGTTGAAGATATTTTTTGCATATATTATATATTTTGAGTGATTCGTCCCAGTTTTAATAATAGTACTTACCTAGTATTCAGTATACACAACACACAAGAAGTACTCCATGATCGCAAAAAAATTACCAACTTTCTGAATTATTTTTAATTGTTGATACTCAAATTTGCAGACCTGACTCGTTGACTAAGAATATTATCAAAACCGTGTAATTTTGGGAACAATAAAATGTATATATATTTTGGCGCTCGAGGCTTTGAAGGAATCCATATTCGATTTTGCGTCCCTTAGAACTAGAAGTAATCATAGTCTTTTATTAGTCATCATTAGGATAATAATATATTCAAATCAAAGTTATATCTCACGGAGTGGCTTATTCTTTTGACTGTATAATTACACGGTGAAACGACTACCAATGGCCATTGAAGTGGTGTTCTATAACGCCATAGCTATGCCCTCTGGTATTACTGGAAACAACATCAAATACTTCTGTTTCTCTAGACGTATCATTAAAGGTTTTAGAACTGCAATCTTAGTGAGGAACCGCTATTCAGGGAATTCTTTTTGCGAAGTGCGTACTTTCTGGAATTCCATCAGTAAAAACAGGAGATTAACTTTGGATACCAGGACTGGATTAATGCTGATGGGGTGCCCAGGAAATTAGACTTCTTTGGACAAGGGCAAAAGGTGGAGGTGCCTACAAATTCTCAAGTCAAGACTGAATTTCTACTTGCTGGGGACTTATTCGCGAATTTTATTGACACAATGCCAGACACTCGCAATGCTGGTCACGCACAAATACATTTAGGGCAGGTTTCATTTCCCTTTCCGTGTTTTGTTGCACTGCATGAACTCGAGTATAGTGCGCTTCCGATCATGCAAAAAAGTCTTATCTCATGTGTTTGCACCTGCCGTATGCTGGACCGAGGAGCGAGCTGAACATCGTCAATCCTTTGACTCTGCAAAGTGAGTAATAAAATTGCTATAAAACGTGGCATATAATTGCGGTGCATTTGGACTCCAATAAAGCGGTTCAATATATTCCCCTAAAACCTGACGTTGATGTTCTTTGGCTCGTCTCCTCACCCGCGAAAGCTCTCTCATCGCATGCGATCTTTCGATCATTGGAGGCGCTGCATCTGCTCGTTATAAGCCATAGATGCGATCAATGACCTGCCGTGATCGAGACACTTCTGATTTAATTATTGAGATGTATTCAATTACCTTTAAATTAAAATCAGAGTACTTCTGAAACCGTGAATGTGTTGATTTTATGTTGTCATATTGTACACTGTTGGGAATTCCAAATCCAGTTTTTATGAAGCTAACTATCGTCAGAATTGCACTTTATGTAATTGAATCTTCATATACCATACTAATATACTAATTATTATGAAAGTGTGTGATTTCGGTACAACCTTGGACCCATGGACATGAATGAACATATAATCGGGAATGGTATATGGATAGCATACGTTTTATCGAATAATACAATACTATATTATTCTTAGCATATTGTCAAAATATAAACCTGAAACCAATCAATAAAATACCTGACGCACGCGTATTATGGTGCACTTACAATTTCATTAAAATACCAATAAGTAGGTATTATAAATACCAATGAGTCAAAGTGGAATGCCAAATGTACATTATTTTAACTTTTTCAAATTGGTTTTGTACCTTAACTTTTATGTATCTATGGTACCTATGGTCAGCGTCAGGTACTTATAACTAGAAATACACATACATGACCCGTCAAAAATGATATAGCTTTTCAATTTTAAAGTGAAATGAATCTTCAAATGATTTTTTTGGCTTAAAACTCACAGAAGTGAGATGAAGAAGAACTGGCAGCCATATCCACTGATATGATGCTTGATGGCTGATTAAACATAAGGAATTTTCTCTTGAAGCGTCGTGGACTTCTATAAAAGAAGAATATCTGCCAATATCTAAAAAAGCTTTGAATATATTTTATTATAATTTTAATATTCTATTTATTTGAATATTAGGACTTTCTACTCTCCACACAGTTACTCGTAGGTGTAACAAGGGAACAATTGTTCAATGTATTTACGAGAAAATGAGAGTTTGTCTTTCAAAAATGATGTACATACCCAATTTGGTAATGCTCAAACATTGAAGAATTCGCAAGAAAACAAAAACAACTAAAACGAACGTTTTATGCACGAGTAGCTTTTTAAAGAAGGTAGTATAAATTAACAAATTCAACTCCGGCGACACACACATATGAATATACAACACACCCCCATATGAATGCACAATATAATAAATGTGTAGGACCTTGATTTTGGAATGCCCTCGTACCCTGCCGAACATTTTGATTTTCTTGATTAACCGTGAAAGCCGGAAGGTGCTAATAATCAAAATTTGGGTTTAATTTTTTCTGAACTATTTTAAGGCCATTGCGGACTGCGGAGCCCTTGGAACGTGGTAAAGCTACATCCTTTTTCATTTTCATATTCACTTCTTTCGATAAAAGTTTTTATTCGAGATTTTGATTGATTATCTAAAATGGATCAATTATAATATCACGAGCTGGGCTACTGTTTTAAAATTCGCCTCCGGCTGCATTATGTATGCCCCTGAACAGCTTCAGATTGCTCGGATCGATCTGGCGTCTTTCGTCGAACGGCAAAATAAAGCCGATGAAACCATTGGAGCACGTCAACGGATGCCGGAATACTACAATCTTCTTCGGATAATTGGAGCCCATCGATTGTTCTTTTAATCATGGTAGATTTTAGTCTAAATCTTTTCCAGTGAAGCAATTTTGAGATTCCTCATGGCGACGGCGTGGGTCTTATGACTGGTTGATTAAAGTGAGAAGTTTTCAATTGATCGAATAAATTTCAATCAACAAATTTGGACGTGTTCTTTATTCGGCATATGATTATAACTTAATTGTTCCGAATTTTTCAGACATAGGTATACCTAGGTATTCAATTAAATTATTTTGGCAGAGTAATTATAAAAATTCCTTTCGGCAGGTCTATAGGCTGAGTTAGATTTCGAAGTGTTTTTGATTGCACTTTTTGGGGTAATTTTATTCAAAATCAAGTTAAATTAGTTAAATATTTGGGTGTACGTTTTCGTGTTTACGTTATTTTGGCATACCTAACCTTACGTTCATTCAATTCCTTACGTTATGTTAGTTTACGTTACATACCTTTTGGTTGGCTTCATGACATGGACGTAACCGTGTTTCCGTCAGTCAAGCATTTCTGCTGGTAAGGCTCTTTATTAGTCTATTAGGGTAGGCTATTGAATGTGGTTAAAACTACTATTACCACCCTATAGATTCAACTTTAAACCCCAAAAAACCGAACGTACTCCTTTGGCCTGTAAATTGCAATTAATAGTTTTAATCATTGCTGCAGCTGCGAATTGCGATAGAAGCTTTTACATTGCAAAAGCAGTTGTGTAACTTCGACATTTGTTTTGTCATCTGTGGAGTTAGTTGGTTTGTCTGTTGAGGATCCACAAAGTAGGCTAAGCTCTATGCTTTCCAACTTCCAGTCCTCATTCGTACAAAGAGGAAGTCAGACAGTGAACACCACCATCGCGATCGGCTTGTGAAATGCATGAATCGATTGAATTTCGTGAACAAAGCGCTTCTCGCAGACGTCGAGGTGAATTTGAAACATTCGGTTATTACCGCATTAGTTCCGCACAATTCTTATCCTCTGCAAGAAATCGTTATCAAGGTTCCTTTCATTAAGGTAATCCTGCTGTTGCGAGCACATAAATCATTGACTTTAACTGGGAGTCATCACTCCGGCAAATAATGCGGAGGAATACATACTTGTGTTGTTGTTAATAGCACGCCTAAAATGTTAATGATTCTCAGCAACAGGAGAACGATAAAAAGTTAATGAATTTTATTTCAATTTGAAAATTCAGACTGAATTTGTAGGGTTGTGTTTCTGTTTGTTTTATTGTTTTGTTATCGCTTGGCGTTCATTCACTTTGTTATAACACTTCAAGTGTTCATTTGGACAATCACACGTTCAAGGTCCTACGATAAGAATCAAGATCAGCACCCCTTCGCCCTTCGTCCCTTTGCTAGATTTGTACCTACTTCTTTTTTCTGTATTATTATTAGCTGTATTTTTTGTTTTATGTGTATCTTATCATCTCTAAGAATTGAAGAAAATTCAAATTAAATGGTGAAAATGAAATTAAGAAAAAATTTGAATCAACTTGGGATCTATGTGAATAAAATCTTGAAACTGCAACAGATACAGAGTCAATCTTTTTTAAATCGCTTAAATCGCTTATAAAAAGTAATCAAATCAAAACGCTTCGTTTCCGTTGTTTTATTCAACGAATAGTGACAATTTATTGTTCAACAAATTAAGTATAGGTACATTAATTCAATCAAACACGCTTTCTTATGATTAATGTCTTACATTTACATATTTATACCTATTACATAATACATTCTGGCAATTTTATCAAATAGATTTATTTGGGGTGCCACTGGGTCAGAGCGCTGTTATTATTATTTTATGCGTCACATGCTTTGAAAAACATTAACATTATGCTGACATTCATTTTCTTAAATATATTAATATTTTAATGTAAAGTACCTATGTTTTTTT
Organism: Leptogaster cylindrica; assembly: GCA_963082835.1. Classification (NCBI taxonomy): domain Eukaryota; kingdom Metazoa; phylum Arthropoda; class Insecta; order Diptera; family Asilidae; genus Leptogaster; species Leptogaster cylindrica. Next base: position 18,047,599 of record OY720105.1, on the reverse strand, counting down.
TAAATATATTATTATTTTTAATTTCATTTGTGGTAATATTTTAACCAAAAAAAGAAAAAAGAAACATTTTTGTAAATTTGGCATTTCTTTGCCATTAGGTAATTGTTTTTACTGTGTAATTAAATACACAACACCGATATAAAATAATAACGATAAAGAAATCACCTCTTTTTGGAATGACAAATTAAACTATTATATTGTTTTTAAAAATTAAAGAAAAAACAAATAGGAAGTATCAAGTAATTGAATCGTGTAAATGTAGCATACGAATTCTAAGTTTCAAAACCAATAACAAGGACATTTCGGGATAGAATAAAAACATAACTATAGGTAGTAGCCACATAAATGTACCTAATCCGGATTCCGCTAAAATTTCTAGAATTTACTCTATAATCCAAAACCCCACTAGATCTCGTAACATGACTTTGGTTTTAATCCTATTTACTTATCTTTACTTAAATACACCACACATATTATTCTACTTCGTATTACTATGATGTTTAATTATTTCTATAAAGATGTTGCATATTGGGACCTAGCACGGATGGTGAGCGGAACTAACGATCCATTTATTGCCGCTTTAATCACCCAGAGCAGCTGAAGATGGATACAAACCGATCACAAAATGTAGCGATCTGAGTTTCACCTGACCTGTTTTTGCTTCATTTTTTTCCATCCAGAAAAACCTGTGAGCGAAGATATCTTGTTCATTATTACAGTTTTATTACCCTTGGTCCTAATCTATGAAAGATGAATGGGAAATGTGTGCTGTCCAAAAGGGTCAGGCACCAACACGCAAGACAATGCTTTGCTTCTTCTAGGTTCACATTAGTTTTCCAGCAAAGGAACCAACAGGTGTAGTCTGTGATATTCACCTGTTTTACATCTGTACTTCGATTCGTCCCAAAGAATCAATTTATGTTTCAAAGAGATCAGCCACGACTGAGAGTATTTTGTTGAATTGTAATTATCAATTTTCGTTTTCCTAGATGTCCTAGAGATCAGCAAGGAGCAACCCAACTAATATAATTTTAATAATATGTATTGTAAAATGTAATATGTAATATGTATTTGAAATGTCAACTCCAAATTCCAAAAGATTTGTTTCCCTTCTTCCGTGAGTCACCTACCCTGATTTTTGATGAACTTGAGTAGATCGGAAGAATCACTCAGAAGTTACAAGTTTCGAGGATTTTCGGGTAATTCTGAGTAGCTCGGAAGCTTTGCTCAGGGATCAAGTCCCTTGACAAGCCCTAGAGCAGAGGTCTTACAATAAAAAACAAAGTAGAGTGAATAATCAGTTTATTTAATTCACTTTGCCTATTTATACAAATTGAACTTATACTAATATAATTAATACTATAATACTATTATTGTTCATAAATATCAATAAGTGGAGTACATTAAATTTTTTTTCATTCTTTCAATGAATTATTCATTAAAACAGCGTAAAAATTATTGATATCTTTTTGCAGTTTAAAAACGAATTCATTGAAACTATGAATTTCCGTTCTTATATTTCTGAACATTTTTTGTACGAAATAATTCATCGATTTTATGAAAATATTCATTAAATTTACAACAAGAAAACGTTGCAAACCAGTTCTATATATTTTAATGAAATAATTCATGAATTTTATGAAAACGTTCATAAAAATTAGGTATAGTAATAATTAATATGTTTAGGATGTCAAATAGATAACAAAATAAATCAGTATAATATATAGTCAAGAAGTCATACATACATTGAAAAAAAATTATGATTTCAAAATAAATACAATAATAAATAATAAGTAATTAGAAAAATAAATAAGTTTAAAAGAAAATAAAAACAAAGATTTTGTATCAGTAAAGTGATATCAGAAAAATGTAAAAATTGTGGTAGAGTAGTCAATGAATGAACTTTATTTATTATATGAAAAAAATGTATTAATATTATGAAACAGTTAACAGATCATTATATTTGTGAATTACTTTCATTAACTTTAAGATAATAATTCATAAATTCAGTAAACTACATGCATTATAATTTAATGAACTTTATTCGTTGATTGTATGAACCTCTTTCATAATTTTTATGAAACTTTCATTAAGCTGAAATTTTATGAATTAAAACTCATTAAAACAATGAACAAATTCTTTAGTTGAAAATAAATGAAAAGTTCATTGTCATGATGTATGTACTTTTCCATTGAAATTATATACCTACTTTTTTCGGTCAGTGTTAATGCCTGACTATCGAATTGAAAACTTAAATTTTCGGCTAATTAGGGAATGTGTGATTGGCTTCATAAATAGTGCATGTTCTGCACTTTTGTTTGTTTTGTCAAAGATGCTCGCATGCGATGTACTGTTTTTTTAATTGTAATTATTTGTGGACGTTTTAATTTGAGGTTCTTGACCTTTGTTTATTACAAATGAATGCGTTTGAAACAACTGAATATAAAAGAATTAGCTTACATTAGTTTACATTCTGCAATATGTAACGATATTCTTAACGATAAAATCAAAGGCAACTACTACGTTTTATGACGTGTTTTAATAAAGCCGAGACCCAATAACATCTTCCATATGGATTTACAGAGAGCCAATAGCAAAATGCAAGTTTTTTTGTGACATTTCAAATTTTCAACGGACACGTCAGTTTGGTCAAGCAATTCGTAGATTCTTACTCACTTAACCCTTTACTGTGCCTATAGACAACTTAAACGCCACAACCACTTGCGCGATATGCGTTCAGAAAGCACCTGAAACCAGTCTTCTGGAAGCTCAAATCGTGAATGATTAATTAGAAGTGTAAAAATTGAGATGTGCACCGAAATCTGGACGGGAATCTAATCAAAATACATAACTTGATCGCGTGCACAAAAACAATAATAACTGGAAACTGTTATAAATGGTTTTTTCATCTCCTAAGTAAAGAGATCAATGTTTGACATATGAAGTCTGATATTGAGGCCACCACAAAAAACGTGCTCAACCTGTAGGAGAAGCCGAAAACCTGAAAGAGTTGACGATCAATCAATTGATTAAATTCAATTCGAAAATTTCTGGTGCATTGGACTCAACTTTAGAAACAAAGAAATTAGTTGAATTAGCAAGTAAAAAATTGTGGAAATTAAAGATGAAATCAAAATGGTAGTTTTAGACTGAATAGTGAATGCTTTTAACCAATTGTTTTTACTTATTACTTTGATAGTTTTCATTAAACAATAAGTGTAAATGGTAATCATTTAATTATTCTTTTTCCGATAACAAAATCTTGACGTGGGTTCATATTGTACATGCGAAAGTTGCTTTTTAGTACTATTATTTTTTAAACACATATAAATTGATTTTTATCCGAGCCTTTTTCTTCAAAAGGGAAATATCTGATGGTTGTACTAGAAGGATATGCAAACTTATACCAAAGAACCCATAAGCACCCAACACACCATTGGAAGGGTCAAAGGACTGCGCTCACCCTATAACCAAACTAATAGCATGGCGATTGTCTGCCGCGATAGTAAACAATTAAGTATAAATGTGGTTTAATTTGAGACCTTGTAATATGCAAATCATCCCGATAATCGACCACTTTTGGCATGCTCCGATTGAGACATTAAGAGAAGAAGTCAGCGGTTAGCTACACTGGATAGTTTTCTTTCCGATTTTCTTACGTCTTTATTTCGAATGACACGTTCTGCGAGAGTCTTCAAGTGCAGATAGTACTAATGCCCGAGGAGGAACTGGTCTCGTGGAGTCGGGGAACACTCAAGTGCGCGGACCAGGAGCCGCTGCAGTGCAGATCGTCTGCACATAAAATGTTTAATCGATCCAATTAAAAGTTGTAGTAGATAAACATTAAAGATTTGAACTTTCAACCGGGTCCAGCACGAACTAGCTACTATTGTTGCTGAGGCAAGTGGAAGACGTACGACGATGAACTTCTGGCGTTACAAAAATCTGGCAAGTGCTTGTGAGGCGCTTATGACAACGTTCCTTAGTTACGCGATCCTTTAACAAAACAGTTTTTTGGCACAACTTCTTTGGCATCCTCTGCGAAACAGAAATTAACGTGGAACGTGAAATAGTGGAGTAATTCGCATTCGTACAGCCCTATCGAAAAAACATGTTCTATCATCATTAATTACAAAATTAATATCTCACTCTTTCAATCATAATTAGATTTGAAATCCGTATATACGAGTAGGTTTTCTTTCCAATATCAAGTAATATACAATAATAAAATCTTTGGCTGACAGACTATTTCTGCACACGGCCCGCTCCTTCTTATTTCCGTTAAAATGAACAATGAACATTTCGATATTAGTGTCCGTTTCGCTTTAAAAAGAAGTACATAATTATTTTCGTAGGTATTTTTACTAAAAATAAGTATTGTTTGTTTCTTAACATTTCCAATAACTCTACATATAATCGTACCTACCTAAAATCTCACATATAAACATATTGGTATAACATTCATGTTTCGCTAACAATATTGTTGTGAATGTTCTCAATTCGGATCATAAGAACCAAATGCTACATTTACTAAATAGATAGTTCATAAATACTTAACAGAAACTTTTGTTTTATTGTATAATATTTTTTTAATTTGATTCTTAATGGGTTAGCTGAAGGATGAGTAAGATCACGCAATTCTTTCTAACTGTTTGCATATAGGATTGAATTATTTTTATATAAAATATTTTAGTTCTTACTGATTACATATAGGGTGTTTCGCTAACAAATGTTCCAACATGTATCAATCGATTCCTTGAAGTGATCTGATCAACTATTACTATTAGACATTTTGTCGTAAAAACCCGGCTTCATCCCTTTTTTAAATGTTGAATCTTTTTTGCTTATGTAGGGAGGTGAGCTCATAAAAACGTTATAACTTCTGTTCGGAAAAAGTACGGATTACTCTTTATTCCAAAATTCTGTGTAAATTAAACATCCGTTATATTGGAACAATGTGGTCCAGAAGGGTTGTTTTTGCGGTCTTTCCCTTATGTTAAGTTTGATATTTTAGGAGATATCAACGAGAAACCGCTAAAACACCCCTTCGGACCACATTTTTCCAATATAGCAGCTCAGATTTTTTGGGACTTTGGGTGGACCAATTAGGACATTATTCTGAACGTTACCACCAATTTTCGGCCTGTTAATAATTTTGTCCGGGTCAAGGCAATTTTTGTCTAATTGCACTGTACTATGCCTATCTTAAATTGATCTATAAGGAACAGCAAAGAAAAAAGATTTGCAAAAAAATAACATTCAGTTTTGAAGCTCTCAATGGAAAATTCCTCTCATTGCGATTCAATTTTCAGATAAAATTTTATTAATTAGGTAATTATTAATTATTTTATAATTCAATTCGCATAGAATAATTTTGATTGATAGTCAGGCTCTAGAAATCGAACGACGGACAAACGGACATTTTTGTCGGCGTCATTCTTTGAGTAAGCAATATGCAACGCACGCAGGCATTGTCCTAAAACGAAGGAGTGATGAGCATCAAGTGTGGATATGGATAGTTACTCCTTAAAATTTAAATGTTGGTATGAATCGTGGGGAAATGTATCCCGAACTTTCAAAATACGAAAAGCAGTAATAAGTTTTTCAGTGTTGTCAAATTATCCATCAAGAAGATAATCCGCCTCCTCTTTACGTCTTACCAAATTATTGCTCTGATTTTCATTGGATCACTTCAATTACAAAATACAATGATGGTGTACGAAGAAGAGGCAGAATTAAAGCATGACGTGAGTAATCAATAAGGCCGTTCCTAATTTATTGCGTCAATAAATAACAGCACGGCAGCATTAAGGTAATGATAACGATCCCGCAGACATTACTATGCTACTGAGGATGAGGTTGGGGTGCTGCTCACAGGGCCTAGAGGAAGGGTAATGAAGAGTATTTTACGCGGCTAAAACTCCGGCCAGCAGTGGCAGTGCTCACTGGTGAGATCTTGTACGTTAATTCAAGCAGTAATTAGTAGACCTCGTGGTTTCCCTTTTAACTCAATCGCGTTACTTGGCCAACAAATGGTTTCTTCAATTGTCTGACCTTTTGCAGATCCGATTGGCAGGAGTCAGTCCTCAACTCATCCCCTCGCCGTTCTTGGACGCAGTCTCCATCCACTTCGGCAGAAGCAGAAGAAAGAGAGGTTGAAATTGAAATTCATGTCCTGAGATTTATTCATTCATTACTTAGCAGTGATCAATAGAATGGTCGAGACTAGAACGGAAGCCGTAAATTTTCATGGTTGTTGTTTTATAGCCATACAAAGTCGTCCACTGATTTGCATTGAACGCAGATGGACGTAAGGAAACTTTATGTGAACCAGATTCAGTTTCCCACATTTATATAGAAAATCTCAAGTCCACTCCGCGGTCTCTTACCAGTACTCAATGATAAAAATGACATCTATTTAAATAATTATTGCGGACTGTTTTTATTGTAAGTGCGCCGTTGCGTTGTCTTTCCGCACGAACGGATTTTTAAGTAAAACTACTTGCCTAGATGTTCGATGTTCGATTAGTACCGTTGCGAACTAGTACTTCATCATTATCTACAAATTGTGAGTATCCAAAGATATAGGAAGATGTCGGACATTTTACCCAATTACATTTTGCAGAAATTAATTAGTGTAACTGAAATGGTTGAAGAGGAGCTCAGGTACCATTTCGTGCGAGGCGACTTTAATGACCCCCGGCAGCGAATTCATGTGCGGTACTCTTGCACCAATGGATATCTGAGATATTCACTTCCTCTCGCAATATCTTATGCACAAATATATGGGTACGTATATAATACATGGTATGTACTATGCATGTAACTGTTGCAATATTTTTAGAAGGAAGATGATCTGTAAAACACAAATCCAATCCATGCAATTCAAACATATTGCAATTAAGAGTTGAGTAAGTGTAAATCTGAATACTGATTTCAAGTACCTAATTCTTCTAAACATTCTACAATATGGTTTTATTGTAACACGATTAAAAATTTGTGAAAACTCTAAGATAATGGAATTTTCAGAAATGCCGGGAGTTATGGGTAGCAAATAATAATTAATAGTATACATTACATAAGGATATTATAGAGTTATAAATAAAACAACTCGTATCCGTTTTATAATTTAGTTCATGCACATGTTTAATTAAAGTTGTAACAAATGAATCACAGTATGCTATACTTCCGAATCACAGTACATAATACAAAATTATAAACAAGGAGCCGTTGACGGATAAATGCAAAATACTGTATTTAGCCTACTAAATTAACCGAAAATTTCACAAGAAAACAACTATAAAAGGACGACGCATTGCTCCAGGAATTCAGTCGATTCAAAGACATAGCCGAGTGCAGTAGCTTTAAGTAGCAGCTCTCTCTGGATTACAATATATCTTTTGAATTGATTATAAAGTAAAATAAAATAAGCTCTGTTAATAAATAAGTTATTACAAAGTGAAGTTGTTTGTTATCTTTTTAATAAGTTTTAGGAGTTTTCTCCTCTTTTGGAACTTCTTTGGGTTTCCTAAAATAACAGTTTTGGATTACATAGTATTTTCTAGGAAACTGCTAATTGTGGTAGGTACATATACGAAAATTTATTACGTTTTTGCACAGCTCTGTGGTTCAAATTCGTTATTACCTACACTAATTTATAAACTTCGGTTTGACGTTTAACCTATATCAGATTGAATGAATTAAAGTTTTGCTATATACATTATACAGTTCTATCATTAACATTTCAAATAATATAACATTAAATATAATAATAAATTTATTTAAAATTGTGCATTTAACACTTTCTCTGTATACTGTATTATTTAAATTTTGAAAATATCAGTACGGTTTAATGATTTTAGGAACAGGGAGGAATGTGGTTGATTTGATCTACTTTTTTATATTTTTTTTATCCGTTTATCTTATTACTGTCTAACAATATTCGCCCCTCGCTCATCTTACCCTCGTTCCAAAAGCCTTGATATCTGTGTTCCAACACTATCGAATATTTGTGAAATCTTTCGCCTTGCTCATTGCTCTCAGCGCTTAAGTTTGCCGTAAATTAATTAATTAATTAAAGTATGAACAATGTATACTGTATATTGGCCACAGCAAGAGTCAAAACAAATAAAATCGGTCAACCCCTTTTAAGTGTTGCCTTATAAGGCTGAATTATTTTTATAACTAAATGCAGATTTTGTTTTTTTACATATTAACTTTCTTTTTTAAATATTGTTCAAAATGTATACATACATATATTGCAAGTAATTATTTGCACCTCCCCTTTGTTCACAGTATTTTGAACATTTTTCAAGCACCTACCAAAAACTTTCCTTTTTTACATGCCTTTTCAATACGTAAATTAGAAAGAGTTTCTCTTTTTACGAATTGAAAACTGTTTTTACTCGGTTTTTTACACAATTTCTTAAAAACCGTTGCTCTGTATTAAAACTATGCCGTTTTACATCTAGGGTATTTCATAATAATTGGCCTAAACCAATAGTAGTAGTCTTTTAAAATAGAATACGAAACTATTCTCTTGCAAGAAGATTCAATATCATTACAAGATCTGTTTTTACGTCTACATTTTTTAATCGAATCGGGTACATTTTCAATTATTTATTAATTAAAAGGTATTCGTATAAAATGAAGACTAATTAACTGTTGTTTTGTATACAGATACAGCATCTAGACACCAACCGTCTACTAAGAACACAACCAAAAACTGTGGTGTACTTTTTTGGAGAGTGCACCGTGTTTTATTCCCGCAGATGCAGTTGGGCTCGATGCCGACTACAAACCGCCAGATTGATTTATGTTGGCGCGCAATTAAAACGAATATGTTCCGGGAGTTTTATTATGTGGGGGCAAGTAGCAGCAGCAAACGAACACGTCCAGAAAAGAACTCATGTGCTGCCTGATTTGCATTTAACAAGACATGGATGTGGGCTTAGGAGGTACATCTTAATTAACTGACTAATGTGTCTGCTGAAAGCCAGGTTCTTCTTGAACGAGTGCACAATTTGAACTTGACGTTGATGCATTGTCGTGGTACTTGATTGGGACTATTTAGCCAACTGCTTCATCGACGAATGCATCTTGAAGGCTGGTTACTCGCCAAAACAGTTTTCACAGCAATGCTTGTTAATTTGCACTTTTTCTCATTTAATAAATAAATCGAAAACAATACGTACCTAATCGAAATCTCGCCTTTTATTGAGAAGCTGCTTAAATTTCCATTATAATTATATTATTGTTATTGTCTCCTCTCCGTTTTATCTAACTTTCGGACCCGGGCGAAAATACACTCAGTGACTTATACGAAAACTAGACAAGAGCAATTTCTCCTTTTCCGTCACAATTCTGAAACATGCCGGAGAACGAAAATAAATCGTGCTTTTGAAATAGGATTTCTGCATCATCTAATAAATTAGTATTACGACAAATAAAATTATTCATATACAACTATAATTACAAAAAATAACAATTTCCTATTGCTATAACAAAAAAAAGCTCTTGAAACCTCAGGCGTTAAAATACGGGCCTTTTAAAATCTTTTTGTTAGGGTCAGCAAATGAAAACTCGAATATCGATATATCAAACGTTGATGTTGTTCTGAGCGTCCTTGTCAATGCAACTCTCCTTATGAAGTGCACTTCTATAAGGGTGGTGTTGAATGGGGTAGTATTGACAAATTTGTTCTGGACAGGGTTGGAAAATAATGTAGCCGTAACAATTCTATTGCGGGTGTTGATAAATGCTTATTAAAAATTAATCAGCGCTTGTTTTCCGAAGTCGAGCGTTACCGGTTGACAAAGGCTGCTCGCGCAATTAAAGCATTATTAGTCGACCATAAATCACGCAAGGAGCACCGTAGTCGGCAACCATGACCAGCGCGCGCTTCAAGTCGACTGTCGAATTGCGACAGGCTAAGGGCCCAGTCCCATAGCCACCGTTGGCCGTCAAAACGTTCGTGCCCACTTCGGGCACTCTTCGCCCTGAAAAAACTTGTTTTCTGTATGGGAATCAAAACCCGAAGACTCAAATTAAAGTTAAGGGGAACGAAAAAGAGTACGCCGTCAAGCCACCGTCAAGACCGTCAAGAGAGAATTTTTACTTCGGTTCTGACGAATGTTTTAGAGGGGAAACATTGTTTACGTTAAGTACTACGTACAGTGAAGTAATTCGAGTTTTGTTTTGAATGAAATATGTTTACTTTTTTTATAATATATTGCTTACATTCCTAGACCTAAATATAAATTAAAAATAAATGCAAATACAACTCTTTAGTGGTTCTTTAACAATAAATAAATTACGAAATAACACTAACATATAGATTATAAGTACTTAAAACCTAAATATTTAACGTTTACAAATGGAGAACTGGTCATCTAATTATATTAAATTATTATTTTTAAAGAATTGTTTTATTTTTTATTAAATAAATTTAATTTTTCAAGAGCTATATTTAGTATTAGTAGTTTATATTTATGCTGCTCTTCTATACATATTTTCAAAATCAATTATCAAAAGCCTTTCAACATTTCCGGAAAAAGTAAGTTAACGAAATCAAAATTAAATTTCTTCGATGAAATTGCTTCCCCTCATTCATTTTCGACCACTGTACATGCAGAAGAAGCGTAGCAAGCATCGGAAAACAGGTTCAATATGAGGGGAATCAGACTCGTAGATGAAAGCAAAATACAGGCCATCGTCGCCGTCGTCGTTAAGATTTGCTCAACTTTGCTCTCTCAAGAACATTTTCTTGGGCCGAAGACTACCCGAATGAGCACGAACGTTTTGACGGCCGACGGCCAACGGTGGCTATGGGACTGGGCCCTAACGCTATCAGCCGCACATTTAACGCAGGTACGCTTCGTCGCCCAGCGCACTCCACCGTTTTCACGGTGAGTTGCGCAGCGCGGTAATGTTGCATTGGACGCATAAACGCATTTGTTGCTGCAGTGCATAGAGACACGCGTTCTGTGCGTTGCGACTAATGCCTGTGCTATATGATTATGAACTTGCTTTTAGAAAGTGGCGTTATAAAGGGTGTTCAAATTTGAGGTAGGTATAATTTTAAATTTTGAATAAAACATAAATTATTTGAAATGTTATAATATTTTTAATGGAAATTAAAGTACATCAGTTGTGGTTAATGATGGAAAAGAATATCAGACAGGTCGCCTCCTCTGCTACCTCGAAAGCTTATCATTCTTTTATCATCATTTGCAATGCGATGAAAATTTTCATTTTCTTCTTTTTTTCTATAGCCCAATTAACGAATTCCCGACGTAATACGTTGTCACTTGTCAGTTGACTTTAATTGTTGTGTTAACTGTATTTTGTAAGCCTTTAAGTGCATCTTTGTGTAAAATATTGAACAAAATTGTTGGTTTAGTGATTAAGTTCAATTGCTGTGAAAGACGAGGTGAAAGACGACGAATTGATGTCTTTGATTGTTCAGAAATATTCTTCAATCATATTTAAAATAAGTTTTAATAATAACTATACGCGTTGTTCAATAGTGCCTACCTATAATAGCGCTCCATTTTTAGTACCCGGAATGTCACTACTTGGCAACTGTCACACAACCAGCGCGATGTTGTGCTAAAAATTAAAATGGCGGCAAATTTAAAAATATTACTCAAATTTGAACGCTCTTTAACTCTGATTTGTTACGCTCTTTAAACAAATAAGTAATAACAAAGCAGTAGCTGTACCTACTTGAGTACTTAAGTAGATATTCTTTGGCCGCAGTGCGCAAAGGTTACAAATAGGAAGAGGCCATTCGAACTCCGCTCGTTCATATTCAAAATAATCAGACGGCACGGAACAGAAGTTCCGGACTATTTTGCAGTGTGCTGGTCCATTTCAAACTTTACGCGTACCTAATGACATGTTACTGTAATTAATAGCCTTTGCAGGACGCAATTCATTTTCCATCCTTGCATGCAAATGCTTCCATTAAGTTGACTTAAACCAGTTGCAAGTTCTTGCACCGCAAGACGACTTTAACATATTGTGGATCGTTTTCAAGACGGGACTTGGGATTCCATTTTGCATAATGCGCATCTGCTGCATCTCCCTTCTGCCGCAGCAGTTGCAGTTACCTCCGGGGCTTGCGTGCCGCGCCGGCGGACTTGGCAACTCAAATGACGTCCGCGCGGTGGAATCCAATATCATGCCAGGACTGATAGAGCTCCGGCTGACCAACATTGGTCCTTTGCGGCCGAATGTGCGCCGTCAGTCGTAAAGCACTTAACCCTGACTTAATTTCGCTTTGGACTCAATCGGTAAGATATGCTTGCTTTGGGTGTCTTGCTTCTGTTGCACCTTCGCGTGGTCGTTATTGCGGGTGCCTGCAGAACATAGAAAACTGACGGAGAAAAGGAACAACCAAAACGCTGCCGGCACCTGCCCCAATGTTGGCAATTTTGGTTGCACTTCGCAGACGATTTATAGTAACGTTAAATATTTTAAAACCAGCACAGCTTTATACCACTTCCCCAACGTTTGCACACACACATTTATGAGGACACACAATAAACGTACTGCATCCAATATAATTAAAAACTACATTTTCCTTTTCAGATTTCATAATTGCTGAGTAATTAATTAATTAATTTATTATTATAGATTTCAGTAACTGAGTTTTGTAATTGTGTGCAAATATCTATTTTTTATTCCCTAGAGTTAAATGTAGGGTAGGGTAAAAAAAATGAAAATTTTCTGATTTTTTAAATTCTAACGTGTTTTTTTCTCCCCGCTGATGAGAATAAAATCTTGTTGATTGAAATCGGTTGAATATTACGGCAGTTATATCACAAAAACCAACATAACCACGAGAAATTTGAAAATTTCAAAAAAGTTTTTGACCATAGAACACTTTTTACTCGTACCAAATCGGAGAGATGGCCGGAAATCCATTAGTTGAATTGGCATGAAATAACCCCTATACTATTATGATAATTTTATACTATTTCAAATGTTTAACTCTTATTCATCCTAATCACCAATAGTTTTTTGAGTAGTCTTATAGTGTGAGACATTCAACTGAATACTTTTGCCGTTTCAAGAGGCAGTGGTTGTTGGTACTACGATGTTCTGAAAACCTAAATTTGGAATAGTTTCACAGCAATTAAATTAAAATTTAGATTTAATTAAAAAATGGCTTAATACGAAAATGTTAAATAGTGTTCTTTAGAATAGCTGTTTTGTGTTTGGTACTATTTTACGTACGATCAAATATTTAAAATATCATGTTTGCGAAACTGTTCGAGGTGTATCCATGAAACTAGGAATATACATTATGCAATGCTCCAATGTTGTTCAATGGAATATTTTGTTCTGCATGACTTTAGCTCACTTAGTTTTTGAGCAATGAAATTTTGAATTTCCTATCACATTATCTACACACATTCTTCGCACCTAAGAATAAGGCGAACTTAACTGGGTGGTTAGGACATCTTTACGAAAAGTCCACAGTTTAAATTTCTGTCGAGTATTATAGTTTTATGTTCTATTTTTGTTATTGTTTTGGCGGAAATAATAAACCCATGTGTATCGAAGGACTTTGCAGTGTTTTTCATTGATTGAGGTTTGATTAGTTTTCATTTCAGATGAAGATGAGGTGGGCCGGCATTGAATTTTTATGTATATTTAAATACTTCTAATTAATGTTGTAATCAACATTATTTCTCGTGTTTTGGTATTCCGCCTACAATACATATTACATATCCGAAGAGGGTCCAGAGAATTCTTCACAGCACATGGTTACTCTCCCATGACAACCAAAACCAACACAGATAAGCGTTCCTTAAGATGGTTGGTTCTGAGAAGACCCAAGACTTTAAAATTAAACATATTTTATATGGTTAGTGACCATAAAGCCCTCCTTGTTTCTTAAGAATAATGAATGCGTGGGAAAACCGTTTCTTACGAAGTACCTACTTAAGAACGTACCAGCATTAGGTTCAACGTGTTCAAACTTTCGTGACGTGTTTTCTTTATGTTTTCTTTTTATTTTTGGAATATTTAAGGGTTTATTTGCAAGCGTGGGAACTGTTGCTCTTCCATGAAGCACATTTCCACATACTGTACAAGTGTACCTGTACAGGTACACAGTACAATGTACATAATATATAGAACGAATTTTGTTAGATTTATATGTAAATTATTACAGGAGAGTCAGAACATTATCTAACGGTATCTGAAATACATTGCTCAAATTGTACTACATACTAATATAATTTGCACTTTTGAAGGATGCGGATGATTCGTCCAATAAATTGCATAAGAGTAATAAATTGAACTAGTTTTTCGGTGTTGCATTTTGCAATGTATTTGTTTAGGTTTTTTAATCGCCATTTATAAATTTGCTTTCGAGACATGTTGTTGCACATAATCGATTTTCTATACAGGAAATTTTCGATTATCGCAAGTGTCGATTATTGTAATTTATTTTTCTATTATTGCAACCATGATTTCGATTGCAAATATTCTGGCTTATTGCAACAGTTTTTCAATCAAATCATGAAAATAAAACCGCACAAAAGAGAATTTCCAAATTTTTGAAAAAAATAAAATTAACTTCCTTTTTTAAATGTTATTAAATTCATAGGTACAAAATTATTTCTTAAGTTTATGTTATTTTATTATTTTATATTTTTGTAGTAACAATTTCCATTTATTCTTATTCAATTCTGCTAAGTGTTAATTCTAAGTGTAATGATCCCTAATGGGATTGTGCTGAGCACCCCAGTATACGTTGATTCATTGACTATAAATATATGGCAACACTGCGATGTTATTGCCATAGGCGTTCTGCTTACAGTTGTTGCCTTCCACAAAGGCATCTGCAACCATCCACCAGCAATAATAAATTAATTAATAATTACAATTTCGACAACAATCGGGCGAATCTGAAATCGGTCACAATTTAGTTTTTTTCGGTTTGATGTCCGAAAAATTATAATTGTTGCGGAGTTTAAAGATGCTTATTACAAAAAATATTTATATCTACAATCTAACCAACCAATCATATGACTGCGTCACCTTTTAACAATGTTAACACTGTCAAATGTTGTTTTTTTCTTTTTTTGCTATAACTATGCCCAGACTCCAGAAGGGAAGTTGAGTGACTGATCACAATGCTAAAACATGTTTTCATGCATGCTTTCATGGGAAAATGCGAAGATATAGGTAGATTACAAAAGCTGATATCACGTACCGTCTATGACATCACAATATAAAAAAAAAATCCCTTTCGGCAGGCTTACAGGCTGAGGTAGATTTCGAAGTGTTTTTAATTGCATTTTTTGGGGTAATTTTTTTCAAAATTGAGAAACTATTTATGGATTTATAAACTACTCATCAAGAGCTTTTCAACGACACCCCATAAGGCGAGCTTGTAAAAATTTCGAATTTCCACCCCCACCCCCACAACCAATAATTCAGTGGTGCCACCGTAATCTTCATGAGGAGTACTCTATTTTATGCAGATAAAGTTTCTCTCTACACTCCATAGGAGCCGAGATATAATTTTTTTACTATTTCAACCCCCTCCTTCGGCTACCCCCTTGGGGCTATTCTGGTCATTAACGAACTTAACCGAGCATATTTAATATTACACGCATTTAAAACTGCATCGATTCAGTATACCATTAATTTCCCCCTGATAATTATTATAGGTACATCTCACTGACAGAAATTTGGTTTCTGTATTCTCCTAATCTACTTCGAAGTAACTGGAACAAAGGAAACAACATTTTGATTGCATTATATTGTGTACTTTAAATCGAATTGGAGAATGTTAACAAACAATATCAAAATAGCTTATGCATTTGCCTGTATTAGGACTATTTCAACTATTTAGTATTTACTTACCTTTTCGGCGAGCCAAGGATACGAAAACATTTATATGGGTATTCAAGCTATTTTCCAAAGAATATCTGAAGCATCAAATTATTGGATAAATTATTATATCATACCATTTGGTGATTGGTCTGGTGTTCGCTACAACTTTCCTATCAACAAAATCATAAAACATAATCTATTATTTTCCAAGTAATTTCAATTAATTGAAATGTGTGCAACAAATAAAACGAAAAAGTACATTAATGAAATCTTTATTTGTATAAAAATAATTTTGACTAGATAAAATTTATTTTAAGGCAAAACTTACAAATGCAGTAAATGGCTTACAAGTATATATTTACAGGGACGGGGGTGCATTTGTGTATTACTTGGTAATAAATAATAAAGTCTAAACTATTCGCAATGAATGGATTTCATAACTGGAGTGAAAAGATTTCTATATAAATTTCACATAAAATGTCCTTAAATACATGATTTAAAATATTAATGCCTTGGTGTGTATTTAGAAATGATGTGGTGGTGACAGATACTTTTCCTTATCGCTAAACTCAGTCTCGCCATTTGAATATTCATCCTCGGTTGTAGATTCACCCGAGGATCGAAAATTTGTTTTTACCTCATTCAAGGATTGACTACCAGAGCACTTCAAGCAAACGCCTTGGTTTAATCCATTATTGGAAGATGCCAAAAACACCTTACCACAACGCACACACTCGTCTTGAAGATCACCTATTTTAAAATATTTTGTCATATCGGGGTATTTCAACAAAGCAAAAATTACAACTAAAAAACAAAACAAGAACAGGATTTACCTTCATGGGTTTTCATGTGAGCCCTCAGATTGCATGCCAGCGCGAATTTTTTGTTACAGAGTTCGCATGCGTGCGGTTTATTCCCTAAAAATGAAAGAAAGGAGTGTTCTCAGGTTACTGCAATCGCGAGAAAAAGAAATAACAATGAATAAATCAAATTAATTTCATAAATGTGGTGCAGCAAATTTAAATCTTATTAATGAAGGGGTTGAATTTATTACGGTATGCTTCTTCTGCGTATCACGTCTCAACAACACAAACACTTCATTCTTAACGAAAAAAGAAGACTAGTGCGAAAAATGCGATACCACGCCATTATTATAGTAGAATCGCGTCCCGAACACCAAGAGACTCGCGCAGGCAAATACCAGAAAAAACAACTGCGAACTGTTCAGTTGTCGTTTCCCTCCAGTTCACACAACTCTTGAACCCAATTGCGAAGGTGATTTATTTGTCCTTTCAGCGGTCTGGATCTCTTTACCAGCATCGATTTCGGCTCAATTAAGATTTGCTGCGCGCCTGATCGGACTCATGCAATATGCAAATGACCGGCGATAGCGGCCGCGTAATACTCCAGGAAATAACATAAATCCCTGTTATTGCTTACCTGTGTGCAGGAATAAGTGATTTTTCAGGTTCGTGTGCTTGGAGAATCCCCTGGAACAGATATGACACTTGAACGGCCACGATCCGCTGTGCACGTACATGTGCGACTTGAGATCCCCTGGAGTAGGAAAGGACTTGGAGCAAAGACCGCATTTATGGGGCTTCTCCTGCAACAAAATAAAAATCATAATCAGCCACGAAATTGCTGCCGCTGCTCCTGTTGAAACAATTACTATAAAATGCGAAAAAACACCAATCACTTGGAAGATATCAAAATCAATTATAGTCGACGTGAGCTACACTCAACAAAAGCGAGGTTGCTGTGTCGCGATTACAACAAAAAATTCTGCGTTTTTGGAATTTCGAAGTACGACCAGAGACCGCGGAATTTTCACATATCGGCTCCTTTGCGCGGATCGGCACAAAGCATATTTCACTAATAGCTGAATAGTTCTTGATACGAAATGAACAGAGCACGGTATTCCTCAAATAACGCCATATGCATCCAGCCAGTGTTTATTATCCTTTCGCGATTCGCTGCTCTGATAAATTAATTTAAGAGACTTGAATGTCGTGAGCAATTTCGCGACGAGAGATCGCTGCACGACTTTTGACGGAGGTGGCGGGCAGGGCAACTCGATTACAGGTGAAATTTCATAATTTCTTCGCAGGTATGTATATGGTTGATCACATTCACGTCAGCAGGACATTTGATACTTCGATCGCAACAAGTCTCTGCTGAACATCTGAAGCCGCGCAATAGAAAGCCGCGCGTTCCTCCAAGTGGTGTCAGTGGCAAACGTACCTACCTTAATGTGTGTCATCCGATGGTAGTATAAATTCGAGCTGGCGGTAAATCGTTTCCCACAAACTTGACATTGATGGGGCTTCTCTCCAGAATGTATCCGTCGATGTGTGTTAAGGGAACTCGATGTACTAAAACCCTTACCGCATACTAAGCAGACGTGAGGTTTTTCGCCTGAACAATTACACGATATTTGGAAAAAGAGAAAAAGAAATTGGTTGAATTGCACTGATTGCTGGTCGCAAAACGAGTTTTGCCCAGTGTAAATTGATCTTTGTTAATTAGACTCACCTGTATGGGTACGCATATGCCTCTTCAGTAGGCTTGGCCGATCAAATGCTTTCCCGCATACTTCGCAGGGCAACAGTGATCTTTCGCCGCGCGCAGTGCGGGGCCTCTGCGCTCGGGGTACAGATGTGGGACTCAAGATATCACCTGCATTATCAGCAAGTGACGAAATCGATCCCGATGATTCGCTTGTAGTCGACTTGTGCTCGTCCTCGCTGACTGTAGACGGGGAAATCGGCCCAAGAACGCGGGACAACAGGGACATGGATAGGTCCAGTGGTGATCCTTAAATTTTCAAGTCATTGGAGGTAGAGCCGCGTGTTTTTTGTTTCTACTTCTAAAAGTCATGTTACCTTCTAGAATCGAGTCCATTGTCTGTCGATATAGCGACGTCCTCATTCTGATAAAAAATAACTCTTCGGGACGTTCGGGCAAGAAGTATACATTGAGCTCCTGGTGGGAAGCAATGGGTTTCACCACTTCATACATGGGTTCACCTTTGACTTTAGTGCAAACTAAATTGACCTGCGGTCCGCAATTCTCAGACACCTTAAGGAACCTAATCCAATTGCAGTGTCGAACTCTTTTACCAAAATTATATGATATTTCGTCATACAGCCCGAACCGGTAGCGAACCTATAATCGGACGAGACAGGAAAACTCGTTTTAAAAAATACCCATAAAAATTTGCTGTTATTAAGATTAGGTGACTGCAGGATCGCTTTATCTAATAAATTATTTGCCAAGCGCGCCCAAACACACTTCGCGGCACACTCTAAGCAGTGTGCTAGCAGCAAACTGGTAGCAAGTGGCCTTAGAAACTGGCGGCCAGGCTCGAGAGTATCTCGAATGTTACACACCTTTGTCACCTGCATGCTAATGCAAATCGAAGAGCTGGACAGCCTGATTGATTAAGTGGATTCATATTTTATTGATGTATTGGGGCGGCACTGACACGTGCGCCCATATTGTTTATCTCGTCTGGTAAAATGGCAGAAACCTTGGCAAGTGCTATACGACCACAAAAAACTCTGGGGGCAAATTTCAACCGTAATAGATGTAGGCAACGAGATTCCGTAACGAGGATTTAAAAAACTAAATTCAGCGGGTCGGGACAGCCATTGGGTTTCTTCTGGAATAGCGTGTCTGGCGCAAATTTCGAATGTTTTTGAGCTGACAACGCTCCACGCTATATCTGTAGTCGGAGCTGGTCAAGTGGTCAATGCTACTTCAGGCTCCTCCGGCGCTCGTCATCTTCCACACAAAATCGTCATCATCATTATTCTTCACTTTTGATATGCCTATCCGGCTCGTTTTTTGCCCGTTAAGGTTTTGATTGGCTTTTAATAGATACCGTGCCACCATACAGAAAAAGCTTAACTCCTCAATATGCTTTTATTTATATTGGGCTTAACCCTTTTCCACTTACCGTGATGACAATTTCGCTCACTAGAGCATTACGAAGAGGAAATGAGCAGCTTCGGTTGAATTGCACGTAAGCCTCTAATTGATCAATTGTTGCGCCTCAAGAGTTCTAGGCGCACATGCGTCTAGGAAAGCAAACAATTGTAGTAGTGGTTAAATTCTTAAAAAATCTGTATAAGCCTAAAATATCATAATGTGTCCATTGGGTTGTATCAGATTTAGTAGTTTTGGAACTCCAAAGTTTTTATGTGCCGTTGACTTCATCGTAATTTTCTTTGACTAAGAATCTCTTCTCTTTGCCGGAAAAATCATAATTACATAGGTATAGTCTATGCGACAATCTTCTGTAAAAGCAATGCTCATAGAAAACTTTCTGCAAACTTCGGTAATAGAACGGAAGTGGGTTATTCCAAAAATATAATGTTGTTAGGTACAATTTGTGGCTTTTGCCAACATCAGTCTTCCAAAGTCCCAAAACAGTAAAAAAGGATTAATCTCAGAGTCGACTTTTCGAGTAACTTTTACTTTCACAAGATCTGGGTTTTTTTTAACTAATTTTTTCTCGCTGCTCTGTGCATGGATTGTGAAGAAAACAAATGACAACACAACTAAAAACTATATATAGGAAAGTGTGTGTAAACTTCAATCTACAAAAACGGGTGAATATTGTTGCCTGGATGACCTACTCTCGTGAGAGGAGAAGTAAGTAAAGAACTCAAAATACAACCAAATATAAATCTAAAACAGTGTCAATTTAGATAATATTTTGCTTTCTGTTTAATATTTTTAGTCCAGTTTCACTTTTTAAAAAATGTAATACAAAATACTCGTATTCGTCAAATTCTAGTGAACACAGAGAGATAATTAAAAAAGTAATTTAAGTACGATTGCCTTAAAATTTACTATAAAGTAATATGTTTGCATGTTATATCAATTAGATGTAATGATTATATTAGCTTAAAAATAAACCAAGAACCAAGATAGCTTGAAGATTTTTTCTCGCTTAAGAAACAATTGCAAATAGCAAGATTATTATTAAGCTAGGGTATTGTAAAAAAAAAAACACATACCATACATAAATGTTTACTTTAGTTGTGATGTTGAATAGATGAAAAAGAAATTCATCTGAGACGAACTTAAACGCGATACACAAACACTGAAGTGACATGAGTGTAAAATTGGAGAAAAGTGAACTCTACCGAATCTTTCTTTATTTATTAATAACACCATCCTGCAACGTCATGGTCGGAGGGCGCTGAGGTTGGTGCGGGCGTTTTCTTCAATATTTGAGATGTAAAAAAGAATTTCGCCAATTAAAACCACAACCCAATTATAAAATATCCAACACTTTTTAATTTTGTGTTATATTTTATAATAAATTATTGATTATATTCATTAGGACAAAGTATTGAGATAAAATTTCACATAAACGCATAAAAACGCTGTTTTGAGAACTCATAGGTATTGTAAAAATTTTATTTCAACTTGAGTGCATCCCATATCCTCAGACGCCCTGGAATGTGTCCCCCCAACAATAAACTATGACGACGCCCATGATATCATCATATTGCACTGTAACACAGACCGAAAGCAATATTTTTTGTTGGAATAAATTTCCAACTCTGAAATAAGAAAATGTTGAATTTTTCAATGACTCCATTTGTAAATTGCTGTCTTACAACAACCATAAAAACATTTCGATGTTAGCATTTCAACTGTTTCAATAACAGATACTTAATTAGGACTAGGTTCTCGGTTTGTGAAATGAAACAATCATTTGTAATACAGTCGCAAGGAAGTTTGTAGATAAGATAAGTTTCGTAATAAAGCACTTCCGCAAGACTTAAACGAAACCGATATTGTTAAACGACATTGCTTATTAAGCGATCACGGAGTGAGTAAGGATTTGGATTGAATTGATCGAGATAACGAAATTGTCTTTGGAATCAAGCACCTAAACAAATTTGACTAATGGAAATATACCTACTAAAAACATGCATTTTGAAACAGACTCACACTTCACTCATTTCGATTCTGATTAGATTTTTGTGCATGGGTTCAACAGATCTTTGATTATTTCAAATATGTATTGTTGAACAAATGAACACGTCATATCCTTTCCTCGTGTTTCCACTTTGTAATACACAAAACCAAAATCTTTCTGTTTTGTTAATTATTTCTATTTTCGGGTGGCAAGACCCAGCTGTGCAGTGTCCATACAACAACTACTTCCACAGGCACTTTGCTTCACCTTTCCAATTGCGACATTTATTTATTAGAAACAAAACAAAACAGGTTAATTAATTACCCCGTGTGGAATGTAATTTCTATATGCATATAGATCAGAGATCACTTTTAAAGAATTCCAGCATTATGAAAACAGCATTTGCGCAGCATTTTTGAAGTGAGAATGGAGATTTAACTTTCAAAAGTCAACTAATCTTTGTATAACGCGGTCGGCGGTACCAATAGAGTACGATTTCTGTACATAAGTCGCTTTTCGGTTTAAATCAATCGGGATCCAGTCAATAAATCCTTTACCTTAAAGGCCTTTGAACTTTGATATTTGATTAGTTGATAGTCTTCTGTTTTTCAGGATTCAACCTGAATGGTTATTTCCATTTTGAAGTATTGCAATGCAATTGTTCTATATGGTTGTTGCATATTGAATACAGTTTGTTATCTACCATTTTTAAGCAAAGAGCGAGCACAACTTATTCCATTCGGAAAGGCTAAATACAACATCTGCGTTGTTCTAAAGCTTCTCTCCATTGTTCAAAATTTGAGTATGATCCAAAAAACATATTTCTTCAAATTTTAGATTAAGCTCTATTAAAACATTCTTCTTAACGCCTTGAACTGCAGTTTATTTGTTTATTTTCAGACAGCACTGCTCAGTGCTTTGTTTTCAGTGTTTTTTGCTCAGTTTTCCTCGTTTTAAAAGGGGAAATTTATACCAAAAGCAATAATACATTCGCGATTACTTACATAATATACTTCTCTTATGAAAAGTGTCCACAGTCAATAAGTAACCCCTGACGAGTCCAGCACGTCATTTTCTCAGACCCAGAAGGGGTTAAGAAGACAATGCAAAAGTACATGAGTAGTTGGTGAAATCAATTTTCAAAGGTATGTTTGGAGCCATCGCCCTACATTTTGTATGAAATTAAACTTCGCATAATGCAATAATGTTCTGAACTTATATGATTAAATATGTAAAGAACTTAATATCGGGACATTAATTCTAATTAAATATTCCAAACAAGCGAATTTGATGTTATACCTGAATCAGTTGCATGTAAAATTAAGAAGAGAAATTCTATCTTGCGTTTTATTGCATTTTCCTTCATACAATTATTCTTAAAATTGTGATAACAAGTAAATTCATATCCTTGTTTATATATTTCTTATACATATATAATCTACAATATATAAAACTCTATCTAGCAATTTTGCATAAAACTTTACCTAATTACAGTGGAACACATGATATTCTTGCGTTCCAAAATGAAATTAGTTTTAGTAGAGATCTAAAGATCTTAGACTCTGAACCAGCCAAAGAAAACATACCTTCAACGTCAAACGTAAGAAACTAAGAGGCTGATTTTCAAAATTGTTGTTGAAATTCACATCATATTAAATTGTAAAAAACGAACAGTGAATCTAACATAAGATTTGCTGCAAATGAAAAATACATCGTTATTCATATCTATAATATATTCATCAAATGTGGAAAGAAATTTACGAAGCTATAATTTATCGTTTTGAGTGAAATATAAAAAGGCAAACGAACAAGAAACTGCAAAACTTGTACTTTTACTTTCATTATGCGGACAAGTCATAAACTTGGAAATGCATTTATAGAGCAAAGTGAAAGCAGCTGTGGAAGTTAATTTGGATGAGAGAAAAATCATCCAATGTAGTTCATTGCGCTCCGAGGCTGCAACATCCGCAGATAATTTGTCGGATTCCTTTGCCTTACCAAGTGTTTCCACATACAGTTCAACTATTAGCATTTTGTTACATAGTTCCAACCGTTTTTGTCTTGTATCCAGTTTTGACGACGGATGTAGTTTAGTAAGGAGAAGAGAAGTCAATGACAAGAAAAGGAAAGCGGCGCAAATAACATGAGTGATCAAATAATATATATTTTGAGACCCAGTGCTTAAATTCTGTCTGCGTTCATCAATTTATGCTGCACTTAATTGCTGCACTGATAAACTGATACTGCACCTCAATAATTTTTACGAAGTCAATAGTGCACAAAGGATATTCCTTTGAAGTCCTGCTGCCGTAACAGGTAGAAAAATCGGCGGGACCTGTGATGCCACAGTCCTACAAACCGATTTCTCTCCGTGTAAAAAAGGGCTGTCAATTTAAGAATTTTAAGTGGTGATGGGCACCACTGTCCCTCGACCTTTTCCACTGAGCCCTCCACCAGCCTGGGAACTTTCCCACGCTGATAATTGCACCGAGCGCAACAGGTATTTAACTGATGAGAGTACCCTGGTTGGGCTTACGTGCGGTTTCATGCTCACTAAGCACAACACACTCAACCCCTATTTTAGAAGACAAGTGTAAAACTATTTATATGGTAATGAATGCATAATCCCTATTCTGCAGGAAGAAGCCAACCGTCAAGACGTTGGAAAATACCTTAAGAATTTCTTTAAGTCGTTGGCCGTCGTTATGGGAGAATGAAGCTTCACACTCAGTTGGTTTTGGCATATTATTTAGATTGACGTTTGATTCAATGCAGGATTTCAGAAAACAAATTATTTTTTTCAACCGCTCTTAAAGACTCTTAAAACTACTTACATCTTCATCATCTAGGTATTTAAAAATATCCAAGTTATCGATTCGTATTGTTCCTTGAAAGGGGTAAAAAATAGTACCCTGCTGGATTTTTGTCGTGCTCCACACTGTGATTTGTTGCTCGTCCGAAATACGCGCCCTCGTGGAAGTTAAGGCCAACGCGAAGTCTTGTGGAATTAGAACACACGTTTCCATTTTTTTTTACCGAGCACTTTAATTTGCTAGTAGTATGAATGCTAAAAAAATTCACTTTCGAATACAGTTTCCATACACTCGATTTCAATTAAAACATTTCGAAAAGCACCCAGGAAGTACGAAAATCACCATGCAGTCATAAGCCACATCAGTGGAACCAATATGAGTACAAAAAATAAGGATCAATCACTTCTCACTGCAACGCGCATTGAGCAGGAGACCCATTTCTTCAACAGATCGACTAATACTGTCCATTCGCGATCGCCACTATCTAACCATGACCTTCTAAAGAAAATAGCTCGCACACTTGATACCACACATATAATCCGTAAGGTGTTCTTTCTTTGGGTTTATTTCTTGGGCTGCTATGGATTTCTTCACATCAATTACATATAAAAAGAGCAGCCGATCAGGTGTGTGTACGTATTCGATTTCATTCAGCACTTGAGGTGGTGACCGCGTGGAGTTTATCCGAACGTAGAGGACCACATCCACTTGGCTTCTCTTTGTGCGACTGGG
Organism: Leptogaster cylindrica; assembly: GCA_963082835.1. Taxonomy (NCBI): domain Eukaryota; kingdom Metazoa; phylum Arthropoda; class Insecta; order Diptera; family Asilidae; genus Leptogaster; species Leptogaster cylindrica. The sequence goes on along the minus strand of OY720105.1, from coordinate 18,022,255 downwards.
TTCTCAACTCTCATCTGGATTGTTGCCTACAGGTGATATGCGGCTGGTTGTAAATGTAGAGCGGCAACAAACACAATCAGGTAGAATAGTTATTCGTCGAAAAATCGAAGAAGAAAAAGAAAGTCAACTCCGCCTTATGTGAGGAGCAGAACAAGAAGCAAGAAGGCACCTGATCACCAGTGCTGGTTAGAGGAAAGTAGTAAGTAAATAAACAGTAGGATGACACTGAACTGACGAAGGGTACGCTGAGGAAATAATTGACGGTTATTTAACGAATTTTTGCGCCAACATATTGGGCCTTGAAACCGTGTATCGATATGCAATATACATACATACATGTGGCGGTTCGCATACGTAAGCACTCCATACGAGAGCGTTTTCTTCTTTTTGGCTTACAAGTGCACAACCGTTTACAAGTGATCAACAGCATATGTTAGGACGGTCATTAATTGATGAACATGTAGATCTCCTTATGTCAGGTGCGGAAATTGCTTCCTCAGACCTGACAAGCCATACTACTTTATGTAAAAATTATTGAAAATTTATCATGCACCGTGTTCACACATGCAACTCTGTCTAATGTGTTTTCATAATTCCAGAAACATCCTAAAAGAATTTCAAAAAAACAAAAGACTTAAGCGAGGAACTTTTATTTGGACATGAAAACATTTAAAAATTTAGAGCTACAGCTGGATCCAACATATCATTTTCAATTTGTACGGCATTTCTTTTTATAATAAGTTTTATTTTGAAAGCGACAATTTGAATTATTTTCTAAGAGTAGGAGAACGCTTCCATGGGTTTTGATAATCAAATGAAGTTCTGCTCTAGGCCAATAGATTCGAAGCAGAATGCGGAAAGAAATCAGCAGAAAGCAGATCGCCGCTGTCTCAACCAATAGCGGAAGAATTCAGGTGTCTTCATATTTTCTTATTTGCCAATGAATCTTATGCGCAAGAGGACTGAAAGAGAGGGAGCGATGTGCAAGATGAGCGTCTTTTTCATTAGCACTCGGAAACGAAGCGGGCCGTCTGAAAGGCGGTTATGTTCGAGGAGAACTCCCCGAACTGAAATCGTCTGGTGGAAGTTGATTTTGCGGATTGTTATGGTGGAATTGGAATAGACGCACTCTATGAGCGTTACTTACTTAATTGAATTCGGCCACTCACTTTCCTTCTGCACTTAGCCTGAAATTTCGCTTACTTTTGCCATGGGAAATAAGTGCACTTCCTCACAAGCAGAATTGAAATGCAGTGCGGCCGTGAACTCTGAGCAGCGACTTACAATTACTGTAACTGAGGAATGTGGAGCCTGCACTATAATCACATCACACATAATATTATGCTATTATCTGGCATAAAGCAGGACCTTTATTATATCACGGCTTTGTGCAACTAGGGTAAAATGTCATTTTCACTTACACTCGCATTTTGGAGACACCATTGCCTTTCGAGATATGCATGAAAACAAGGAAATTTTCTGAAAAATATAAAGAAGATTTTTATGCCTTAGAGTTATTGTTTGTAATCATAATCTGTCATATTGGGTAGAATATATTAATACAAACTAATTATCAGCTGTTTTTTCAAGATGTCACGATGACCGCCCTCATTAGACCTAATTGTTAATATAGTTATTTCAAGACAAGTCCCGTACGTGACGGTGGAAAAAATTTTGTTTCTAACTTATTAATTGAATTTCTAGACATGTAAATACATAAATATGTAGCTGGTACTTTTACTTATGAGTTCATACACAAAAATTACATTTAGAACTACAAAGATATTTCAGCCGAAAATTCACATAAAGTTAGTCGCTAATTAGCTAGTTAGCTATTTAAATGCTAATGTCAGATTTGGTACAGAATCTAAACGTTCATATTTATTATTATTTTATAATGTAATGAAATTTAATACAGTGAAAACGATATTTCTGTCGGCAAGTACTTTTTGTTTTAAACTATTTAAAAATGTTTAAAAGTTCAAAAATTAGATTTTGTCACCACACACCCCAGTGATGGTACAATGAGGGCGAACAGTCTCCCCCTTGCTACGCCACTGTAAATATGAAGCAGTGTAAATCAGGAAATTTCAATATTTTACCAAATATATTGTAAATGATGTTATAGATTATGTTATAACACGCCCACTATAGTGCAACTAAAAATAAATTCTTAATCTGAGAAAGTTGAACAAAAATATTTTCAATGTTCCTACAATTGCTATTCAAATGAACTCTAGATTCTTGAAGAGGCACCACTAGTGTAACTTCCCAAAAAAAGGTGATTTTCGGGATTTTGTTGAAACAGTGCTTGAAATCCAAAAATAAATAAAAACTGTTAAACTAGAAGGTATTTCCTGTACAAAATTGTGAATTGGATTGTGAAAAATATTAAAATTCAACAAAAAAAAATCTGAATTTCGTTTAAAAATCTGATGGTTTTTTTCTTTATAAATTGACAGTTTTTATTCAATCGAAAAACTTGAGTATCTTTGTATGAAGAAGCAAATATATTACTAAATTCGCAAAAATAAGATTCAAGTCGATCGGATCGGTTGATTTGAATTCGAGTTAGAACTGCAGCAAATTTAAAATATATCGTTTTGAGAAAAACGCGCTTAAAAATAAAAATATTCCTGTGATTGTTATAAAAAACAGCTATTTAGAAGCTGCGTAGTTCAAAAACTATTTAAGATTCATACTTGAAATTTAAGTACATATGTTATTCTTGAAGATAGGTACAAACTATCGAAAAAAATAAAATCGGCTTTTTAAAATGTCACACTAATGGTGTCCTTTAAGTCATTAGAAATGGAATGACATTGTTTTTGAATTGTTGTGACATGTCAGTATGTACTACATTTTTATTGATTAGGTTTGTGAACTCCCAAATTTATTACATAAAGTAAACCAAAATCTTTTAAAAGTGCAGCTATGTTGCTGCGTTTTTTACATACGTATAGTAAACTTTTTAAGTGAATAGTATTAATTTTAAAGCTGCCCTTTCCGAAAAGCTTATTTGTGTTAATTTCCTATATTGGATGTTTTCTAAAATTATAATTACACAAATAAATTATATATAATATGTATTCCAGATTAAATACCAGAATATCTTCTTATGCATAATGCATATATCTATGTTTTTTTCTATAATCCCACAGTAATTTTAATATGTATACCATTCCATTGTTATAAGCAGTTTCAGTAGATAGTTTTAAAACGTATCTCTAAATAGTGTATTATAATCATAGGTAGATACCTCGCACATATGAATTGTATGTGGAAATTGTTTCTGTGTTTCTGTTTCACTTATGCCTTGACGCTTAAGCGACAAGAGGGAGAGTTGAGCTGCCCAACCGCACGCTCTCATCCTTGTGCTTTTATATCCCGGTAACGCAAAAATGTGTACTAAAAAATTACACCATAGTGTAAAGCCAATTATACCAAAACAAAAAAGAAGTCGACAAATTGCGTGATAAATGCGTCTACATTCAAAGAAATTGTACTGCCGCTTCTCAGACACTTGACTCGGTCACTAAAATAAGCATTCCTCAGCAGAAATCGGTGAGTTAATCCTCGCTGTCCGTAAAGGGTGACTATCTCACTGACTTTTGTTATAATTCATAGTTGACTTCAGATGATATACCTGCCAAGCTAAAACCTTTTGAAACCATAAAAAAGGACGAAGTCATAACTTCCAAAGTTCCATGCAATATATGAAGCACAACTCGTCAAATGCACGCAGAATAGTTATGTAAGAAAATGCCACATGGCTAAGATTGCAACATATGTCACGAAATCCAAAAGCAATCGTGAGATATTTTCGATGATTCCCGGCTGTCATTTCAATTACTTTCAATGTGTCCTTTTTCAGGTAATATAAATTGTGGTGTAAAACTTCTAGTAAGTTTAGATGCGAACACAAACGAACGCCATCCGCCAGCACTTCCACTTCCTTAGAAAATGACTTAACGACCTCTTTCCTGACCGTACCCTTATCAACAATCAGGTGAGACTCATCCCTAATGAACAGGTGCCTCCTTGGTCCCTTTTCTGTTCTTCACCTGTATGAAATTCACCTGCCATGTTAGGTATCGAGAACCAGTTACAGTCGCACGTTGATAGTATTGTTTTGTAACGGCTTTTGCGGTACTGCGATGTGTTGCTCTTCATCCGTCTCCGGTTTCACGTGCCCGGGTAATCGATGATCCTACTCCTTTGAGGATCAGTCTTCAGTAAAAAGTTCACTTCGTGCATTTTCATTTGTCGAACTGTATGACCACCAAAAGAGCAGTACCTGACATTAATCTACGTTATACATTGGAAAACTTACTTTTATTCCATGTTTCTTCTTATTTTTATTTTACTTTTCGTCAATACGCAAATAATGTTTTCCTTATAGAAAAACCTTTTATAAACGCAAACTTTCCGTTTGATGAGTACTGAGTAAACTAAATGTAACCGACGTTGGTATACACTTATACAGGTAACGATATATACGAGTAGTTAATAATTTGAAATCATAAGCATTGATACATGTAAATGTGTAAATTAAAAAGGATAAATAATTGGGCATAATAAATGCCTGATTGAACTAAGGAAGCGCACATGGTAGTAGAAGATAAAATGGGTGCAAAGATTATGCAGTTACTCTTTACCCCGCACCCAGACAGTTTCCAGCAGCTATTAAATCTCCTGTTTTGGTTTGTATGTGCAGTTGGAGCTGTCCAAAAGGAATGAACTGCAGCAAGTTCTGAAAATTTATTAATTAGATAGATTTCAAAGAAATTGGCTGATTCGAAGTGTTACAAATTCAAAACTCTCTATTTTTTTATTTATAAATATTTTTTTTTAACCCAAAGAACAAAATGTTGAAAAATAAACCAAAATTCAAAATTTATTTTACATTTTCGATATGGCCACCTTTGGAGCAGACTATGGCCTTAAGACGGTCAACGAATCATTGCACGCTGCACGAACGTCTTATCACATGCCTTACAAAACCCAAAATAAATAGATGTGATAACAGTTGAGAAATTTTTCTAAAATTAAATAGGTAATAAATTAGACTCATTAAATATCCCGTTGTTTTTGAAAGTGGTCTCAAGTGAAGTGGTCTCAAAAAGTGAAAACTAAAGCTTCGTTTCTGAAATTTCGTTTAGTTTTCTGATATAGCATAAGGGATTCTTAAAATTATTATTTAAAACGAAAGTCGGTATTACGTTCTTCATTAACTTAAGAGTAGAACTTCATATTAGGCTAAATCAGAGCACAATTTTATTAATGTGCTCAATTTTCAAAAACATTGTGTCTAAGCATCCGATCAAATTTTGTTTAGAAATTAGAAATTAGAATCATGGATAGACAGTAGAAATCGAATTGTATAGTTGAATATTTAAAATTAGCAAACTGTACTAATTACTGGATTTGAAGTACCGTAATTGTGAAGTAAGTTGAGTTCAAGCTGATCGAGCATTTTGAAGAATTTCTTGTAGTCATTAGTTGTTGGCACGAGCTGCAGTGCATGTTTAATATTTTGTTGTTAGTAGTTGCTCAGTAACTTAAATTGAATTCTGTAGTTATTGTGATACGATTAAATCAAATTGTTTAAGGAAAGCAAACCTAAAAAGCGTGTTTTAATTCAAAACGAACTAGGCAAAAACTCTTGTCCTAACACATTGGTTTTACATTCCTTTGGCAGGTCGCACCAAAGCAAAAAACTAAGATACAAAGATTAAAATAATTAGCTGCATCTGGCAATAACTACAATGCTTTAATATTATATTGTTTACTGGTAAGAGTAAAAGTATTTTTCTCAATGTAAATTTGGGTTGGGAATGATACTTGATAGTCGGATGTTGAGGTATTCTTTCAAACGAAACGGCCTCGCAAGCATTTTTCAGCAACAGGACTCGTCAGGAAGGCTTTAATATCATGCCGACTAACGCGTGCGGATCGTCACATTTTTCTTTGAGCAAAAAGTTTGGTTTAGTTTGACAAACATGCCAAATTGAACTCAAAAAATCCCTTTCGGTAGGCCTACAGGCTGACAATGAGGTAGATTTTGAAGTGTTTTGATTGCATTTATTAGGGTAATTTATTTCAAAATCGAGAAACTAGTTATAGATTTATAAACTACTCATCAGGAGCTTTTCAACGATACCCCACACGACATGGTTTATAAAACTTCGAATTTCTGCTCCCACCTCCATTCATACCCCACCAACTCCAAATTCGGTGGTGTCACCGTTATTCTCATAGAGAGTACTCTAATTTATGCATATAAAGTTTCTCTCTAAACTTCATAGGGGCCGACATATTTAAACTTTGGTTCCAATATCTTCAAAAATACGGCCTCTAGCGTGTAAATATGTACCTATATATTATGTATATATTTATATATATATATATAATATATATGTATGGATAATGTTGTAGGTTACAGGATATCTAAGCACTCAGTTTCTACTTATAGAAAAAAGCTTAGCTACTGCATGGGTGCAAAGTATCAACAGTTGTTTCTTCAACAGATGAGCTCTATATAATATTATTGAATTATTGTTGCTATCTTCTCTTGGGCAGCCTACGCCGCCGTACGTATGAAAACTAATATGAACATTCAAAATGCATTTCATGCACCGTGAAAATAACACCAGTGATTAGGACAGGTTATTAATTCCTTGCTTTCAATTACAACGAATAAAAAAAACACCAATCTAAAAATCGCAAATAAATTGAAGCAAAATAAGAGGAATCAAAAAAGACGCAAGAGATTAGAGAGAGACATAAGGTTAATTACAAAAAGTCAACAGACAACACTTTTTTCTCAAAAAATGATTATAATTTATACAAATTTTTTGTATTTGAGAGTTTAAACCAGAACGTATGATATGGGTATAAGCCGATAATGAAATACCCTAGATGCAGAGCAGCACAGTTTTAACATAGAAGAAACGTTGGTTAAAAATAGTGTAAGAAACCATACACAAACAGTTTACCCATTCTAACGTTGCGGTGTGCCGATTGCCACACTTTTAACATTATTTCCATGTTCAAAATATACCACCCTTCAATTCAACTTTTACGTAAAGCAAAGCATACTTACAATAATAATTACAAATTACATTTAGAGCTTACAGCAGTAATTGTGTTAGTTTGCTAACTTCGAAAATATTGGACCGGTCGACGTATTTTTAGCTGTCAATTCGCCAAATCAAATGCGATTGAGCTCAAAATCAATAGGGATGGCCGCGACATTTTACTATCAATTGTACTAATTAATTTAGTCCACTTTTACGGCAGTTATCGTTGAAAATCGAAAATTTATAGAACCCTTATTTTACCACTCAGAGAGCTCGTTGTAATCTCAAACTGGAGAGATCAACGAGCTGAATAAAACGCAGAAAGAAATTTCGAAAAAGGAAATTAAGGAAATTTTGACCATATGGAAAAACAACGAAGCGGCGAACCGACCGACCGCGACGTCAAGCTAAAATCTTCCAGAAAGTGTTTTTAGGCACTTCCGCCGATGATTCCATGGTTTTTCGGACACCCATTTTTCGCAGCATTACCATACTTCCATCCTATATAAGCACATGGAAGTAAAAAAGAAATTTGTTCTACATTTTCAAGAGGCCTATAAAAAAGACAGGTTTTTGTACCTGTAAAATCTCAAGATCGTGTAAGAAACAGGCAGTGTAAAATTAACCGTGCAAATAATTAATATTGTAATATGTATAATGTATATTTTTAACAACATTTAATGCAAACAAAATAATATGTAAATTTTCAGTAAGCTAAGTCAACATTTTTGAATAAAAATGAGTCCCGCTTGTATGGCAATAATCAGAAGGTGTTGCCCAATTTCGTTCATCTTCGAACATGACTTTACCATTTTAACGAACTATTATTGTACCAAATTTCAATCCTCTAGTTCTCAAGTTAGCATCCACACCGACAGACATCAGCCAGATGGACAGACGGACATCCATTAAACGGTTTCTTTTATCTTTCCAATAATAAATATATAGTTCCTTTTTCTATCACCGTTATTTCTTGGCGTTTCAACATTCGCTCAAAACTAATATAGCCTGTGTTAGGGTATTAAAAGATATTTAATTTTTCGACAACAATGTTATATTGAAATATTTTAGGGAAAATTGCTTTAATTTCAGGAAATACAAAAATCTTGTCTCAATTTAGTAATATCAGTTATAATTTTTTAAGTTTTAAATAATTTATCGTCTGTGTTACACCATAAGTTCACTATGTTATGTTTTTTTAAAATAGTACGCCGTATGTGAGACGCAATATAAGAAACCTAATTCGGTACAAATGAAATTTATTCATAGTAAAATGGGAAATTGGTTTTTGTAATCCAAAACAGTATGCAGGTATATGTAAAGCCAATTATGGTTAACTTATCCAACATTTTTTTTACTCAGATATCGATGAAGAATATTCCTGCGCTATCTTATAAAATGTTGTAACACCTCAAACAACCCCGCTGCGGATAGGAAACGTCGTCTATCCTTCAAGAAAAAAATGTAGGTTCATAAACAAAATATAACAAAAGGAACACAACATTCTAGCCATTACTCTCAGACTCAGAGTGTGCAATTTTTTAGCGATATGTTAATGAAACCGCGTAGTACCGGCATACTGCTGCGGCAGCAAAAGCAGCTCAACAAAGTGGGATCAGCAGGAGCTGTTACGCCGTGGAAGACAGTTCGAGGCTGCTGTCATTTCAAGTATGCCCTAGAGGTGATCACCGTTTTCTACTTGGTATCCATTAACTTCCATAAGGGAACATAGTAATTACATCCACAGGAGTGAAGAAGCTAGTAATAACCCACAGAATGGCAAAACAGAAACCGACAAGAAAATTACGAAAAGGAAAAAGAATTTAATCGCTGGACGGTTGGCAGTATGAAGCTGCGCCAAGAACACATATGTTACGGAAACCTCTGCAAGGACTGCACAGTGCACCAGCACCAGCGTCTTTTGTACTTTATACAGTAGCAACTGTTCCATACCTCTGTATGTTTAATTTTATAACCTCTCAACATGTTATTTGGCCAAGACGTGTGTCTGCCAGACGATATACTTCCATTAAAGCAGTGAGGTAAAAACTCCCTTTGGTGGTAGCCTAAGTACACTTCGGAGGCCGGTTTCCAGCAGAGCAGAGCTTAATTGCGGCATCCCAACTAGTTCTCATTTTTTTTCGGAGCCTTCACTTCACCAAGATCCATTTTCCCTTGTCCTCTTCTAATTTCCCACATAAAGCGAAATTAAAATAATTGAGAGCTCTTAGAATTGGAGACGATTAAATTGCCCGCTCAATAGTCGGCAGCTAATTAACCTCTACGGATATTCTTCACGGCCGCTGATGGTGGCACATAAAGCACAGAAAAGTGAAATCCTGATAAAAGAACTTAATTGCTACCTGAACACAAAACATTTTGTTGTTGGAATCACAATACTATGGGTTGCAAACATTTGCAGCAGAAAATGGCATTAGGTTTCTTTTTAATGTTTTTACAAAGTAGGTACTTGATGACAAACAAATCAAAAAAAGTTGGAAGGGTTTTTCTAGAAGACTGCAAATCTGTGTGTGTGGGGGAGGGGGGGGGGGGGGGGGGGTTAAAAAAAGCGGAGGATCGGGGGCTTTTGGTAAGTTGCACACCTCAATAAAGGTTATTAACAGGGAAAAATTCAACTCTTCTAGAATTACCTCGGACATAAAACTTTTATATTGACTGGACTGGCCTGCATTCATTAGTTTTGAGTTGCGATATGGATGAAGGTAATACCTGAAAAGGGTTAGGGGTAGTGGTATTTTGGGTATAAGAGTGTTAGTTATTCGGTCATACTAAATGAACAACCAAATGTCGGTTATGACAAAACTTTGTGTTAAAAAGGATTTTTCTGGAAATTTTAACCTGAAAAGAACAATTCTTCCCAAAAACAGTAAAGCTATATTTTTGTAAAGAAAAAGAAAATAAAAAGGCTTACTAGTATTAAGTAGTTACTTCCCTTATCTATTATTTGAAACTACTTTTGCTCAAATCGGCCAGATTTCTAGGAAGATATAAGCAATTTTGTTTGTCATATGGTCAAAAATGTGTCGCCCCCCACATTAATAGCCCACATCTCTGAAGTAAGGGTTCACCTGATCACCTGGCAAAATGCCCATATAATTTTTTAATCAGCTCATCACGAGCAATAACGTGCTATACTTGGTACTAGCTTGATCTAGAACACTCTATAGTCTATATAATATATACTTACCCGTTGGTTCTTTCGTACTCAGGGAGCATGAAACGAAAAACTACGAAAGAATTTTTCGAAAGTCGTAACATGGTACCGATCTATGTATAGATAGTAGATACAGTGATACATCTATAATTATTATGAAGTGAAATGCTGCTCAACTGCCAGGCAACTATTCGCGAAGGGTTTTAAAGAATTTGAATTTTTTTTAAAATAATACCTACTTAATCAAAACTTTAAATACATAAACATTTTTGTTTACTGAAAAGCGTTTTGAACATTGAACCCAAGTTGCTATAACATCGAAATTTACTATTACTCCTTTTTGGGATACTCTAATAATATACGAGTAGGTACAATAATTTCGGTAGATACATAAAAAAAAAATGGTTCTAATATTTTTAGTTGTATTGAAAATTTGCAGGCAGAAAATATTCTTAGCGTGTGCACTACATTCAATGCGTTTATTCAATATAATGAAATGAATGAAGAATTAATGCGATTGCACCCATTGTAATGTAATTTGCAATAAGCAAGAGAACTAAAATCGCCTCTATTACATCTACTTGCAAACGTATATCAAAACGAACCCCGACGTGCCTCGGACCAATTAAAGAGTCAACCACTTGTTGCCATACCGGGATATCGTCTGTTATCTAAAGAGATGCAGAGGCCGCTTTTGATGTGCATAACACTATTGTTGGATTCATCGATAACATTTTATCCAAGGCGGATCTCTTTGACTGAGCAGCCAAAGAGACTCAGAGCGATTTAATTTAAAGGGCTCTGCTTTTCCGAATGCATCCGAGCAAGATGACTTGTTTTGTGCAATACGATTAACACGCACATGTGAATAATTCGCAACAGGTGAATATGCGGACGCCAATGGAATGAGCTTAATTTGGCTTTGACCGAAGACTGTGCATTTAGCATTCAACGTTAATCTTCTGGAAACTTAAGGGAATTAATTAATATTGTTTAATTTTTGTAGATCGGAAGATGTGAAAAACACTATATACCTCGAGTTATACGGTTAATTGGTTCCATGTAAGTCGAAACCGTGTAAATCGAATCTCAGACCTAGTGCCCTGCAAATGTCCTTTCTTCTAGAAAGGATTTTACAGATAGCTATAGTGACTGGGAATGTAAAAGCTAAATCTTAATTTTTATGGTTCTTTATGATAGAAATTTAGGAAATATCGAAATTTATAGTACATATAGTATATAGTCCGCATAGGTAACTCTAAAACCTTGTATTTCAAGTACCGTGTACTAGCCGGAGGGTAAGTACTTATATAGAAGCGCCAAGCGGTAGGGTAATAACACAAAGTGTGATGCTTTTATTGTAAAGAATTTAAATATGTGTTTTCTAACAATATTTTAATATTAAAAAAAATTAAAAATACGCATTCTGAGATATCAAAAAAAAAAAAACGGTCAGTAATTTATCCATTCGACTATTTTACGTAATATGTACTTTTCTTTGTATTTTTTTTTTTTTAAAGTGTAAGAGATATAAACCCTTAATATAAATTATATCTAGGTGTACATATGTACAACAATATTTGCATATGGAGTGATTTTTTTTTTAAAAATGCACATTTTTCAAAATTTGCACTATATTCAACCCCCATTAAATAAACGCATTTTCTTGAGAAACTGCCGAGCCCATTTCTTACTACCTACCCGTACTTAACGTAAAAAAAAAATAAAAAAAAGTTCCGGTGTGGAAATTGCCACATATTACTTCCATGTTCAAAATACACCACCCCTCAATTCAATTTTTACGTAAAGCAAAGCATACTTACAATAATAATTACAAATTAGATTTAGAGCTTACAGCAGTAATTGTGTTAGTTTACTAACTTCGAAAATATTGGACCCGTCGACCTATTTTTAGCTGCAGGTACCTATCCTAGATGCAGGGTATTATATGTAGTTTTGAGCGAATATTTGTAACGCCAAGAAATAATGGGGACAGACAAATAAGAATTATGTAGATATTTATTATTGGGAAATGAAAAGAAACTGTTTTACAGATGTCCGTCGTCCGTCTGTCTGTCTGTCCAGACGATAATTTGAGAACGCTTGTAGATATAGAGGATTGAAATTAGGTACAATAATATTTCCTAAAATTGTAAGGTCAAGTTCGAAGATGAGCAAAATCCGGCAACCCTTATTAGAATTGACATATACGCCGGAATCATTTGGATATAAAAATGTTGATTTTGTTTACTGAATATTTACATATTAATTTTCTTTCATTAAATTTTGTTATAAATACGTATTACAGTTACTAATTAATTATTATTTGAATTGAACTGTTTTTAGACTTTTTCCTTAGTTGATCTACGAATTTTACAGATACCAAAAACTTCCTTATTTTACATGCGTTTTAAATAATTTTCACCGAATTTTTCTTTTTACGATGGGAATATTGCTTTTTGCACGATTTTTTACACGATTTCTAAACAACCGTTGCTTCTGCATTAAATATGTGTTTTTTAAATCTAGTGTAGGTACTTCATAAATTTAAGTAAACCAATTATAATTCCGCACAGTAATTTTACTTATAGATTTGTTTATTTCAAACAATTCTTTTTTTTAGTATAGGTAGATTCAAAATTTAGTTATTACATGTATGTTTTTAAGGAATTATTTGGCATGGCTTGAGAAATTGCAGTTGTTTTTCAAATATGTATGTGAAAGCTGAACCTGTTTTAACTTTTGCACTAATTCCTCCTATAACTTGATTAATTTGTAAGCATAAGAAGGATAATTTTGTAAGAATTTATTTTTTTTTTAATTTTGTGTAAAATAGCAATCCAGGACTAGAGCATCCCTAGTTTTCCCTAACACGATCCGAATTACAATTGTAATTTAATTAAAAATCCGTACTGGCTTTCCCTATAAACTCATGGCCAGATATACAATGTAATGTCACAGATGCAATTATAGCTTTAATTCCATAACGTATAGGTACTATAATATTTTACAAATGATGAAGTAAACATGGATGAATATTGGTTCTTCCAAAACCTTCAAAGTGTGCGTCTAGTTCTAGAGTCTAGAAGATAAGTGGTGTTCAGATATCCTCTTGGCTCTTCGGGTAATGATATATAGTTTCCAAGACTTCACAAACTGTTCTTCCCAACTGTGGCTAGAAGTGCGCCTAATCGCACCTCGATGATGTTCCACGTCAAGCTGGAGTGCAGGCACATGTCAGTGCATCGCTGCTCCGACGACGGAGACATGCTGTCAGCAATGCATCTACGAGTGCAGTTTAGTTGCGTGAGCCGCGAAGGCACTTATTCGCGGTGCTTTGCGGTGTTAATAAATTCTGGTTAGCACGGATCTCTCATTGATTTACTGCTTCTTCACAATAAAGTGCATTAGACTATTGCTAAGAGATAGGCGGCGTGAGACAAGTGAAATGGAGACTTCTCATACATGTGGCTGTCTTCCTGGTAGGGTCCAGTATACACAATCGAAGAAGCCATTATGGGAAATATCAGTTTGTTAATTATTAATCGACACCTATATTTTTATGAGTCATACCTACAACAAATATGTACTTCAAGCTTGAGGTAATATTTTAGCAAACAGACGTCTTGATAGAAGTTATGCAAATAAATTACAGACGTAGAGCGAAACTAACTTTAATTAACTCTCACTCTATAGTGGCACGTTGGGAACAGTCCGCGATTCAGATTACAAATATGCATTCGCATAGGCGACTTGAAACGTCTCTATTTGGGAAACCATTCGATGGTGTTCCCGCGAACCGCCAATCATCTTACATAAACAAAGCACTCCTTAACTTAACATGACAGTTGCAGGGTGTAAGAAACAATAAAATATTGCTGTGGCATTTTTAGGGAGGCAACTAGCAAACACCTGTAGTCCTGGAGAGAAACAAAACTTTTGCACCAAACACCCATAAATCAAGATCTTGTTCAAAAGTTTATTAATTGCTCGACATTTTCAATAAATTCAATGAATTGATTTGAATTTATTAAAATAACTTTTCTAAATAAGTAAGTAAGAAAGATTCTGTTAGATGTGTTTGCATGAAAGTTGAACACAAAAGCTACATACAAAGTGGATTGCACGCAATTGTCACGTAATAAAAAATGTGAACTGATTTTGCCATACTTGGATGTCGTTTATTTGCTGTCCTTATTACGCAACAAACCACTAACTTCAGTTGTCCAATTCCCTCCCGCCCTTTGATTTCAGCAGGGATTTCTTAACGAATTTGATTTTCCATCCGGCCTAGTTTGTCCTTATCTGTTACTGAACTGTTTCTTGTTTCTTTTAATTGTTTCTTTTAGTTTTAGTTACTTTAGTAGTATATGTTTTTGTGATATTCGTGTAGTCCTAGTCTAATTGTGATATATTGCTTGTATTAAGCGTAAATAAATGGAATATACTTTCTTCCAATAATGAACAAATTTTTTGACAAATAAGTTATTTTAATTAATTTATTTATTTTTATTAATTTCAACGGTTGAATGGCAAAACAATATTACAATTCAATTTAAAACTCAATATTATTATAAATGATGCTGCGTGTCTTCCAGTCCAGGTTGTAAAATGTAATGTAAATATGAATGTTTTGTGTTTTGCAGTAATTGAAATCCGTTTTGTTCATCCCGAATTTATGATCAAGCAAACATTGTTTATACTTACGTTACGTCTTTCGTTTGCATCAAACGATTTTTCAGAACACTATTGAATATTGATGTATAATAGTTGCCAAGTATTTAGGAAGTAGTATAACTTTCTAGTGGCAGTTTTGTCGTTTTTAAAATGTTTTAGAAGTCAGACAAATAAAATACTTTTTGCTATTATTTGTTATTGCAAACCATATGTAATCGCAAACATTGCTCTGCTGAAGCAGGGGTCACAGGGGGATCCTTGTTACCCGTAGTAACATTCGAGACTCTCCAACTAAAACTCAGCTCGAACAGGAAAGCAGGAGCTTTTGTGTAAACACTATGGATTTACGTTCGATGAATAACAAGGAATAAAACATTTCCATTTTTGCGCAGTGTGACAAAGTAAATAGCGCAGATTTTAGTGACCCATCCACTGTATCCATCGCTGCATGATATTAAAAGTCTGGAATTGAAATCAAAAGAAAATTTATCTTTGGGACCGGCGGCCATCCCGAACAAAGGACCATTGTTTCTCTCGGCCTCTTTGAAGTTTTTTGAATTTTTTGTGTTTGCGGCTCTGCAATCGATTTTCAAACTGCTACTGTACCCAAGTAACTCACCACCGTCCTTATTCTTCAGTCATTTTCCCTTCTAATAGCACCACGTCGTCGAACGTCTGCGCGGTATATGGAGACATAGTTAATAGCATGATTATTTATGCCAAAAAAAGGGCACATTCTGGATTCATATTTCAAAGTGTCTACGGAAGACTTAAATGAAATTGAATAAAATTGGCTCAAATTAACCAAGGTCTACAAAATCGCAAATGGTGCACCGATTGGCGTTTTTTGGTATATTAGTATTACTATTACATTCAGTACTCTCCCATGTTAATCCTTTTCCATCTGTATAGGGAGGTGAGCCCAAAAAACGTAAAAAACTTCTGTTTGGAACACGATAGAAGGGCGAACAGGGTGTCAATAAAAAGTACGCATTATGGACCTTTCCAGCAGTGTCTGACATGTCTCGATTCGTTGGTAAATGTGGCAAATATGAATGTTAAAAATTAAAATTTTGAAAAATTTTAGTTAAAAATTTACATTTTTATACTTCGTTCGTAAAAATTTCTTTCATGAAAAGGACTTATTTTTTTAAAAAAAAAACCTGTATCCCTAAGATATTTTGCAAATAAAAAAGGAATCATGCCAATATCTTTAGTATATAAAGATATTTAGTATAATTATCTTTAGTATATTAAGATTTTTGAGAAGTCATTATTAACATTTTGTGGCTCAGTAATAAAGTTAACATTTTTATATAAAAACGATTCAGGTTTATATAGACACACTAAGAAGGAGTTGCCCGATTGTGCTCATCTTGACCTTACAATTTCAACGACGTACTAAATTTCAATCCTCTAGCTAGAAGCGTTCTCGAGTTATCATCTTGACAGATAGACAGACGGACAAGCATAAAACCGTTTCTTTTTACTTCCCAATCATGAGTATATAATTCTTTTTTTGTCTCCATTATTTTTTGGTATTGCAAATGTTTCCTGAAAACTAATATAGGTACCCTAATTACCCTATTTTAATATTTTAGAACTAATTCAAAAATTTAGTAGATGCCTACATTGCAACTGCTGCTTCAAGACTTTCGCTGAAAAATATTGATAAGCGAATAAAAATAATTGATGAATCTTCGTATTTCAAAACTGATTAATCATAGCAAAATAAACGATTATTTAAGACTTTCAATTTTATTCCGTGCCCCAGCTGCGGAACTGCCCCGAGAAATTCACAAACAAATTCATTTTAACAATTACTATATAATTTTAGTAAGGATACAAATTCAACAATGCCCATAAAGAAGCTTAGATAAAAACATCCCCGAAAAGAGTAGAGTGGGGAGGGTGTTTTGAAATTTTTTTAGGTATTCTGTTTACAAATCTACTGGTAATGGAATAATAAAAATCAACTTGGAAAATTTTACATTTTTACTAAGTTACAGGGATAGATCCTGAAAAGCTAGAGAAATTGTCAATGATCCTCTATAATTCGATGAACAGAGATTGTGCAATACAATGTATGTATATGCAGTCAGCAATGAATTTTAAGAATTTCTTTTAAGCAGAAAGTGCCACACTACAAGGCCGTTAGATCCTTGGTCCCTTCGACCACGTCGAGCTATGGCCCTAGTTGTCTGCCGCTCACTACACGACCTTCCGAAAGTATTTCTCCGCATTGTTTTCTATTTTCCACTGAAATTGCTTGCTTATTGCTTTATTACTATGTCTCGCAGTAAAAAATGATGATTCATCATCGACCAGCTGGACCCTTCGATCATGGCTTGCTTTTGCGAGGAAGCAATCGACGATGGTCGAAGCGTCGAGCATGGCATTGGCGCAAGGGCCTTGTATTGTGCTTCTTGCTTAAGACAACAAGGGCCCTGGCCCTTGTTGTTAGTAAAAACTATCCAATCACTTTTTTTAGGATTCAAAGCATTTAAACATTGTGGAAGTGGTGGAGTCTGAAATAATACATATAACTGCTATTAATTGACATTAATTGACATTCTTATATAATAATAATAATTCTTTCCAAAAATTAACTTAATCTTGATTTTAAGATAAACTAATTGCAGTCTTCTTTGGCTAGATTAAGGAAAGTCTAACGGCTAGATATCAACAAACGTCTCAAGCATTTCACAGCACACGTTTAGTTTGATTAATTGTTAGATGTTTCATGCACACCAACTAATTATTCTGTGATAAATTTCATGATTTGCTTCTACTACTCGGAGTTGTCGTACAAACAATTTATAAATTATTCATGTAGACTAATAAATTTGTCAAAGATCGAGGCATGATTGCTTTTCGAGTATAGTCAAGCGACTGTAGAGTATAGACAAATACAGACTACTAGCAGTGGCAACCACTACCAACATTACCGACTCAACGCAATCATGGAGTGCATTAAATTCAAGTTAGAAATGCGTAAGTAATCGGAATATTTTTATTTAATATGATAATATCATAATCTCATGAAAGTTTAGCATTTTATTCCGGGAAACGGGGTGCAGGCAGGTGGAAAGTCAAGCAATGTCAAAGAACCTTATCGTATCATCTCTAGAGAACAAAATATATTCGGTGAAATTCGGTATAACTGAAAACAATTCAGAACTTCAGGCATACGAAAGTTTGTAAATAGATATATCAGAATTAGGTAGGGTGTATTACCTGTTCATCAAAATTTTAGAAATATGTAGGTAGGTACCTAGGTAAGTTTTTTTAAATTTTAGGTAGATGTCGAAGAAAAATCTATACCTTTTGTCATTTGTAGTCTCCCTCATAGTGAAAATTTCGAAAAAATTTTACATAGTTTCTCTGGTCATAACCCCAAAACCCCAAATATTATCTCCGTTTGAATGTTTTTATTTTATTTAAACTGTACCAAATATATATACTGGGTGTTTCACTAGAAAGTGTTCCAACATATACCAATCGATTCCTTGATGTGTTATGATCAATTATTACCATGAGACATTTTGTTATACAACCTTCTGTTTCCGAACACAATTTATAATGTTTTTTACTTTTTTATGAGCTCACCTCCCTGGACAGAGGAAAAAATCTCAACCCAGGGAGGGTGTCTCCCATGTCTCATGATAATAGTTGATCAGAACACTTCAAGGTATCGATTGGTATATGTTGAAACACTTGCCATGTAATCAGTAATCGGATCCAATCTTCCTAACTCTGATTGCAATAGGTTAACGAATCTTAAATGATATACTACGTGTCTACGTCTAATTTATTTAAATAGAAATCAGGTGATAAACAAAATAGGTTGAGCCAAAACAGCTTCCAGTACTATCAATCCTTTTTTTATTTATTTTTATTTATCTATATTAATTTCACGAAAACTGGATTGTTTATTTATTCGTGTGACTCGACAATTTGCAATATGTGACTCCATTTTATAAAAATATTTTCCTTATAAATATGAGTTTTTGCTATCGTCTAACTCCGGCTTTATATGAAATCTTTCAAAATTCTAAAAGGTAGTTTAGTTTATTTAATATTTTATTCTTAATTCTTTAAAATCACTTTTTTAAGTCATGATTTTGATTTTAAAGTTTTAAATATTTTCAGTAGGTATAGCCGAACCTTTTTTACGTCATTAAAAAAATGAACCAAAGATTGTATGTATAAACTAAAAGACACATACGTAATGTTTGAAAATCTACATTGATTTAAATTTAAAATTTTCTAATTATAATCTTTTCGTGAACAAAACTTTCATGGTGACCAACTGATCCAAGTCCCAAATAACTGTTATAAATCTTCCAGTAGGTACTCTGACCACGCAGACACACCAATCTTCCTTATATACCTAACCGCTTCACTTTGTTTTTTGAGAATTTGTAGCCCTATAAAATAATTGACGTGTCTTATCCTTACTCGATACTTCTTCAGCGGAGATCGTGCATGTCGCACATACAGCTTAATTCTCTAAACTACTAAGAAATGTCAACTTAATTTGGATTGAAATTTATAAGCGCGCAGAAAACAAATATGTCAGGCAGAGACAGTCCCGGATCATTTAATTTGACAGGTGGAGGGAAACTCGTTGATCATGTGCATGTTGAATTGATTGCATATATGTGCATCTGGGGTGCTCTGGATTTTTTGAAAAAAGGTCTCAGCAGTCAGCATCCACTGAAGCAAAACCACTCGGAGATTATTCTCCATAGCGACGTTATTTGCCCGAGCGGGATTAAATTGACGACCTACCTCAGTTCTTTTGATTTGAGTTTTTGCTTTTGGTTCTATCTGATTTGGTTTCCATTCTGGACAAGTCCGGCTTGGTGCGTGGCTTACTTCGTTATGGTGCATTTACTTGACAGGATCGGTTTAAGTGGTACTGCACGATAGCCGCGCTGGTCACATCGATGCTCCGGTTTCAGAATATTGCAGACGGATGTCGTGGGAACAAAGTTCAAGGAATGAAAAGTAATCCCTGTGCAGGTTATCGGAGAAGAACGGCGGGTCCTTCTTTTTCAGACCTTAACTTTCGTTACATTTTACATAAAATTTCACAATTGAGGTTTCGCCGTTTGGGAGGTGCACTATATTTCTATCTAAAGCAAATTCGGCTTCAATTTGTACTGCAAGAAAAAATAATAAATATTAAATATTTAACTGTATTTAATTAAGTAATAAAAAATGTTAGTAATTAAGTATAAGTGTATGATCTACAAATAAAGTCAATTGCAGTGATGTGAGGAAAAATTGTATCGCTTCGACAATTTTGTAAATTTGTTAAAAGAAACGGTTAAAACAACATTCTGAAACTATCTACGTAAATTTCTCTGCAGCAGGGCCGTCGGTAGATGTTTTCTGCCACCTTAAGCCAGAGTTGAAAAGTACCACCCCCTTCCCTTTATCCACGTGTAAGGTGTAACGTGTAACCCCATGTAAAGTGTAAACCACATTTGTCGAATTAAAGCTTTAGACATAATGCAAGATAGGTATTCAACATGAAGCAATAACACAAATCAAACACTAAATAAGTAAATTGTTCAAGTTTTTATTTTTGATTCCTAGATTTCCCCTTCTGGTATTTTGGGTTAGTTCTTTTGGCACCTTCATGGCCGTAGTTTAGCAAATTTTTCAATAAGTTTACTAATGTCAAGCTATTGAAGTTATGGCCAGTTCAACTCCAATGTGGGGTTTTTGGTTCATAGTTCTGGATATGTTTTTATAAATTTTAGTTTTCAAAGCACTGCAAAGCGCTTTATCATTTTCACTGTCGTCATTTTTGAATACAAGTAGTTTTGATTAAACCCTACAGCCAATGCGCGACTGGAATCAATATTAAAATTGTTTGTTTTATTTTACTTCCCTATTGTAGCAACAAATTTTTCACGATGGGAAACTCACGGGAAAGATTGAAACGCCCGGGAATCTTCGAACTTAACCTTACAATTATGCGAAATATTATTGTGCCAAATTTCAACCCTCTTGGCTCTTGCCACAAGTGTTCTCAAGTTATCGTCTGGACATACAGCTGACAGACAGATAGTCATAAAACGGTTTCTTGTTACTTCCCAATAATGAATATGTAGTTCTTTTTTTTCTGTCACTATTATTTTTTGACGTTAAACCAAATTTCATGTAAAGTACTATCTTGTAATTTGGGTTCATACTTTGTTAATTATTATGTAATAAATTCAACAATTACATTTGAAGCGACGCGTTTTTAGATAACGAACACGAAAATATTTTAAACTGTTGAAATGGTGAATATGTCATAAAAATTTCAGAGCGGGACCATTATGGTATCCGCACTTACTGCTTATAGAATTATTCCATGAAAATTCACCAAATTCTTTTTTTTATTTTAATAAAATCCCTATGATAGTTTTGATATGCTGTACAGGGGGATGTTAACTATGGAAACCAATCTTTAAAAAAATTTTATTATGTTTTTTGCCAGGGTCATGGAGTAATTTTGGCCAGTTTTTCATGATTTATATAATTGAAAATAGTTGCTTTTCCGTTTATAAAGGACCACTTGAAATCTTCTACAAAAAGCCTTTCTGAACGGAATAGTTATGCACTTGTCCGAAAATTGGAAGTAATTTCGTTGCTCGCAATTCTCTATTACTTTTAACTGTTGTATGCTGTTTGATGTTTTTTACTACACATTTGCGTTCATTGAGCGTGTGTTTCTCAATTGAGTTCGTCACGATGCACTGATGCACAATGCATATTCAGGGGACGGATTTCACGTCAGTGATAGCTTAATCTTGTCCCATAATGACAATGGAGTTTCGATAGAAAATTCTCTAGAACTGGGATAAATTCTTCTCCAGATCTACGGGAATCATCCGCAGATCACGTAGAGAAGACTTATTGTTGCCAGCAATAGTCAACGCCGTCGACCGAAGACGGACTAGATGCGGCGACGGCGCTTCAAGTCGACCAGGGCGCATTTTCTCTGGGACTAACTTAATAAGGGGGTAAGGCAATCCAACAATTCAATTAGCTCTTATCTGTCGATATACGAACAGAGCTCATTAATATACGTTCCTTATTCTTTTCGTTCGCTTTCAGGCTTTGACAAGTTTATCGTCCTCTTGTATCTCGGCTAAGAGTGATCTGAACATAGGAAATAATAAAAGTATAGGTTTAAATTTAGCGAGCAGGCTTTAGTTGGTGCAGCAGTCGCTGTTTGGACGCGGAACATTTCGTCTCCAATCTCCGAGGTATCGACGAGCGCTCAGCTCCAGTTTTGTCATATGCCTTGGTGGAAGCACGTTTGCTTGCCGCCAGGAATCCATTGCGCATTTCAATTAAAATACTTAATTACAACATCGCCAACTTAATGATTCTACTAACTGGCGATGAAGATAGCCGAGCCACAGAAAACAATTTAATTAGAGACACTCTTTCGATGTCTTTGCCCGGCATTATAGTCCGCGACTGCCATTCGCTTTGCTCATAGCAGCTCTCTTTCGAATTGCCTCTAAATTAGGAAATTAAATGAAATTTCCAATTTTGCGTCTTCGCTTATAACTTAATTTGAAATTTATTTAAAGTGTTTTAAACAGTATCATTTTATTTCGCTAAATCTCTCCGGCTTCTAGGAAACTGAAAATAATAGAGTGTCCGTAACCGCCAGTGTATAGTATTTTGGAAAGTTATGAATATTCGCGCACCTTTTCGACAAAAATAATTGGGATTCATTAATCGAATCCGAGTTTAGCACATTAAACACGATAATACCTGGATTCTGGGGAGTACGAAAGGATTGTCTCTTAAAATACTTAATACACTTTACACTTAGAAATCGTTCGTCCACGGTCCAGTTCAAAATCCAAGGATGTAAATTTATGAGAGTAAAGAAAAACTACAATTTCAATTATTGTAATATAGGTACGTTAGCTACTTAAAAGGTGTTAGAAAAGAAAATTTTGAGCACCCTCACACTATTCTTTATTAATTTTTTACGTCACAGTAGTGACGTATTTTCAATTTAAAGATTTGGCGCTGAAGAGTTTTTCAAACTAGAATAACGATTATGGATCAAGTAGACAACTAGATTTGTTTTAAATGTACGTATATAGTGTCCAGTCCACTGATTACCAGAAATTTAGTCCATGTATGTAATTTTAGTTTACTTTTGTTTTTTCTTCAACTGTCCCCATTCGAACATGAAATCATTAAGAACGGCGCGGTAATTATACAAAATCCGTCTGTATCTCATCATCAGAGGCATACGAAATCCGCGTATTGGACAGACAACATGCCAGACTTTGATTTAATTAAACGTGAATTCCGGGCGAAACACTTGTTCTTAGGCAATTATCGATGATCAGCATCGTGGTGATGCTGCGGCTGGCCAACGTGCTGGACCCACGACATACATCGTTTTTCATAAATCATAATCGCGCAGACAGTAGACAGCAAGATGAAAATGCCTAGGCCGAGCACGAACGAACATAGGCCATAAACACTCCGTTGCCGCGGAATTGACAGGCCGACTACAAGGCCGATCTGTGGGCGTATTCTTCGACGACTTCAAATCGTTAATTATATTTCAATGTTTATGCAGAATAAATAAGCCATCAATAATATGGATTGGCGTGTCGGGACAACGCGTTTTCTGTCACCCCGTGAAATTCTGAATATATTATATATGGCCATTGATCTGTACATAACGGGCGGATGACGGCGCTCTGGACGCGTTTGACTTATTAGTTCTGATTGCCGCACACTGCACAGCACTTACACACGGCGCAAATCAATAAGGTGTGTCGCTGGTGCGCAGGTTATAAACGATGCACAAATTCACGTCTAATTTAAACTTACAATTAGGTATATACTATATAAACAACGAGCGGAGCGGGTGTCCACACTGATTCCATTTCTTATGTGACCTATGCATTATTCTGCAATCTGCATTTCATGCGATTGCATAATAGGAAGATAGAAGTGCTATCAGCTTTGAACAAATTTTGGTGTTTTCCTGAATTATTGATGGTGCAGGAACAGAAACGCAGTGAGAGTGGCCGAGGTATTGTCAAACGAATGAGCCATGAGGTCGCGTGTACCTTTTTCCAAGATCACAATCCACTCTGCTGAACACCTGCCCAGGCTGTAGGTATTCCAATTCCGACACGCTTTAAAAATGTCTGCAAGCACATCTACTCGTACAAGCATTTCAAAAAAGCGAACCAGTCGCTCTCGATTAAATAACAAAATTTGCGTCTCAGAACCTGTTCGCTGTCAGTTCGAA
Organism: Leptogaster cylindrica; assembly: GCA_963082835.1. Lineage (NCBI taxonomy): Eukaryota > Metazoa > Arthropoda > Insecta > Diptera > Asilidae > Leptogaster > Leptogaster cylindrica. The sequence continues at coordinate 17,998,017 of OY720105.1, read as the reverse complement.
TACTGTAAATAGTCCATATATAACACTACATTTAATAAGTTCTCGCTGCGATGAAGTTAATAAATTAAAAGAGGTGGAGAGTTATCAGTCGAAGTTTTAAGTAGGTAATTATCCCAACTTTTTATACGCTTTATATTAACTTCACTCCGTGTATGTTTGGAACAGTGATTTTGTTGCCTTTCATTTTTGATTTGTTTTTAACTATATTTTGGACGCTGTTTTCAAAAATGCTTTCCGTTTTGCCCCATCATGTCTAGTTTCTTTGATAAAGCATTTTCAAATATTAAGAGGATTCCACCTACCAAAAAAGCATTTTCTCGATTATTTTATTTTCTAATTGTCCAAATTCAACAATATTACATTCATTCTGTTGAGGAGATTTTTCTGTATAATTTGGTACCTCACATGTTATATTGAAGATCTTGAGAGTAAGCGAAAATCGACTTTTTAGGCTCAAGGACGAGTTGGGCGCGGTTCGCCATTATTCCAAAACTACTCAATCAATTTCGTTCAAAATTCATTTACTTATTCTTTAAGATGTCTACTTTGTCCTAACGAGATATTTTTTATTTTAAAAATATATTTTACGTTTTTGGCAGCGATTTTAAATATGTAGACTTCTAACACCACACCGTTAGCAGGCATACGCAGAATAAAATGAAATGTAAGTACTAAGTAGGCATGGACAAAATACTTACGTTATCCCCCACTCTTAAGAAAAGCTTTTCTCCCAGGACACCAGAAGGATCATGTAACACGATCACAACGGTAGTACAGGTAGTGTATTTGATGCTCATATTAACACCAATGACCAAGTGCGCAAAAAGTAGTGAGCATATTCTCCACCAGTTCATCCGAGTTAGGAGCTTTATAGTTTCCAAGGAAATTTTGCTCTACCATACAGAACGACGACCACGCAGCCCTCTCAGTATCGTTCATCGAGTGTTGAAATTCCTGGTCCTAGTATTTTGCCTATGCCTACTGACATTTTATTTTGCGTATGTCTGCTAACGGTGTGGTGTTAGAAGTCTACATATTTATAATCGCTGCCAAAAACGTTAAATATATATAAAATATAAAATCTCTCGTCACAACAAACTGAACATACTAAAGAATAAGTAAAATGAACTTAAACTAAATTGGTTGGGTAGTTTTGGAATAATAGTGAACCACACTCAAGTCGTCCTTGAGCTTCAAAAGTCGACTTTCGCTTACTCTTAAGATCTTCAGTATGACTGGAATGACTCATGTGAGATATCAATTTGAGCAGAAAAATCTCCTGAAGAGAACGAATGTAATATTGTTGAATTTGGACCTTTAGAAAATAGAATAATGGAGAAAAATGCTTTTTTGGTAGGTGGAATCCTCTTAATATTTGAAAATGCTTTATCAAAGAAACTAGACGTGATACGTGATAGAGCAAAGCGGAAAGCATTTTTGAAAACAGCGTCCCAAATATAGTCAAAATCAAATCAAAAATCAAAACAACACGAAAAAAACTTTTTTTTGTTGCCCTGTGAATTTACCTCATTTCTCCTAAACTTAGAGAACTGTAATTTGGTACACAGGTATTAGATAGATCAATGCGGCAATTCACTTTAAATCAGTTTTTTAAATTAAAAAATCCCTTTCGGCAGGCTGAGGTAGATTTCGAAGAATTTTTGATTGAATTTTTTTGGAGAAGTGTAGAGTAAAAACTTTTTAAGTAAAAATAATATATATTTTTTTTTGGTAGGTTCGTACATGGATGTAACTATTACTTTTAGTATTTAAAAATCGAGAAATAGTTATGGATTTATAAACTACTCATCAAGAGCTTTTGAACGATACCCCACAACTCACAAGAAAAATTCGAATTTCCATCCACACCCCCACTCGTACCCCATTAACCCATAATTCGGTGGTGTCACCGTTAATCTCATAGAGAGTACTTTAATTTAATTTTTGCCTTGGAACGATTTTGCTCATTAACGAACTTAACCGAGCGATTAACCCCAGAAATAGCATAATAAAATTTGGTTCAAATATCTTCAAAATTTCGGCCACTACCGTGTAAATATATCATATTTTGCACTATGCAGGGTGTTTCGCTAGCAAGTGTTCCAACATGTAGCAATCGATTGTTTGAAGTGTTGTGATCAACTATTAGGATTAGACATATTGTCGTCAAACCCCTCCTTCACCCCTTTTTTAAGGCCTGAAACTTTTTCGTCTGTGCAGGGAGGTGAGCTTTAAAACACGTTATAACTTTTGTTTGGAACATGATAGAAGGGCAAACAAGGTCTCAATTAAAAGTACGTGTTATGACCTTTCCAACAGTGTCTCATAGTAATATGTATTGAGCCGTTGGTAACTGCGGCAAATATGAATGTTCAAACTTAAAATTTCGAAAAATTTTGGTCCGAACTTTATATTTCTATACTTCGTCCTTAAAAATTTCCTTTATAAGTATATATTTTAAAAAAAAAAAACATGTACCCTTGGGATATCTTTCAAATAAAAAAGGAATTATGCCAATATCTTTAGTATATCAAGAGTTATTAAGATTTTTGTGGAGTCAGTGGAATACCTAATCGGAAAAAAGTTCCCGCAAAGTGTAATCCGGGCAGAAACTGTCGCCATTGGGCCCACAAAATAAAAACGATATAATATGTGTAAGTGTAAATATATAATACCTACATAGGTTTTAAAATCTGTTCATAATTTTATAAATCTGATTATTCCACGATTTTTAGTGAATTTTTTACCGAAATTTGAAACTTTAATTCGCTCTCCTGCAAAATTTGTATTTTGTCGCTTAGCCCCTTTTGCCTTTCAAGCATCGATATTATTTTATACATGTGATATCCAAATATTTTTACCGCATTTCCATAATTTTAGCGATTGTAAAAAAAAATTCATAATAGATCGGTGAGGGGCGGGAGGAGGTGACCGCCTTATCAGCCGTAAATACGCCACTGTGTACCACAAACGGCATTATTAAGATATGCCCTATTCGAGACTTCCCGTTCCAATTGAGCGAAGTTGTCGCTTATTCAATTTACCTGCGTACAACAAAACAAAATCTCTCCTGTTTCTCCGCGAAGTATCGCAAATCCCACTGCACACAACGTTAACGTACGAACCGAAATTTTAACGACGCTCAGACCTCAGATCTAAACAGCTGCCATATCTGACTAGAAAATTCTCCTTGACCATTCCAGATAATACGAGCCCTTTAAATATGGAAATAAGAGATCAAATTATTTCAAAATAAAATGAACTCATGAAAAGTGGCAAAATGAAATTTAACATTCAAATTGAATTATTTATTGTTGAATATGTAGGTATATACTTTTATAATAGATAATTAAACTCATATAAAATACCTTACACTTAAGCTACAGCTTGTGCAACGCTAGGAGAGTGAAAGAAAATAGAAACTAAATGTATTATTACATCTCTCTATACACTTCTATTTTAAAATTATTTTTACAACTTTTACAATAAACACTTACTGAATCCAAATTTACTTTGATGATAAATAAAATAACTGTGGCCTTGCATTGCATGGCTTTCAGCTGCTTTCTCTCGAAGGCGTTTCTTCTTCGTCACCTAATTCTTCCCCGTCATCGGATCCTACTTTATAGCCTGCTTCACGCAGCTTCGCTTTATACTTGTTAATTTTGTTTTCCTGATCTGTTAGAAGTTCTAATAAGTCTTCCTGATCTTTTCGCAAGCGATCTAATTCGTTTACGCTACTCGCGGAACGTTTCACTTCATCGTTTAGTCTTGCTTTCAATAATTCAATGTCTTGCATTAATCGAGAGTTCTCAGACTGATAAAAACTAATTTGTGGATCCACAGAGACTTCTGCTGAATGCGCCATTGATTGTACTGGCTCCGGACAGCTGCTCGGGCTGCCAGAAGCCGCTGTTAACTGAGCCTTCAACAAAATATTTTGATCAGTCAATTGTGAGTTAGCAGACTGAGCTTCTTGAAGTTGGCTTTCTAAGGCTGTACTTCGGTGCTCAAGTTGGGAGAGTTTTCCTTTCAATGCCGAAATTTCGTTATCTAAATCGCGTATTATGTCCTTGTATTGACTCACAAGACCAGAAGCCTCTGAACTAAGTGTTAGCTCTGTCAAGTTGGTTCCGCTAACATCAAAGCCATTTGTGGTTTTTGCAATTAGCGCTATATAAAATATTGTGTTATTAAAATTTGCAAATACTGGAGAAGGAAATCCATTTACATTCCAAGGCTTTGAACAGCTTACAGAACTCGTAGTCCAGTAACAAATCTGAGGATGATCTGACCCGAATTTGCGGTTGCTTCGCCGCTCTGCTATACTCCTCATGTTTTGATACATATCCCAGTTTTGTGGTGAATGTATCTATTCCTATTCGGTTAGCTACTAACTGTGGAATAAACGAAGTTTTATCCTGCCCACAGTGTTTCAAAATTGAATTACCTGACACAAATCTTCCTTTTTGTAATTGAGAACAGATTTGTCGTTGAACTGGATGCAAATTCCCATTAAGAAAGCACACAACCCTTGAACGAGATACTCATTTTCATCATGTTCATTCGCCGAGATCTGTGCCATTAAGTACGCCACACTCCCTGGTGCGGAGAGGAAGGCCTTGACACCGACTGGACAATGAGTTAGCCACGTGCTAAGCAACATTAATATGCCAATTTTAGTTTGCATTTTGCAGTTTCCTTGCTGTAACAGGTTCGTGCATTGTTGTAGCAAGGAAACGGGCTGACTACCAACAGATGTTGCCAGCAGTACTCGAAGCAGCTGCTCCTTTTGCGCAGGATTTTCTATAAGCGCATGCATTAGTGCCACAGCGGAAAACCAATTCGCTAGCGAATCTGCACTAAAGAGTCCACCGCACAGCAGCTGACCCATCGTGAGGCTAGAGACTTCCATGCTCGATGGCAACAGTGTTTGCACAAGGGCGGTTTGACCAACTTCGTTTCGGAAGAGGAAACACTGGAAACAGTACAAAACCGAACAGCGTAGGAGCAGAGGTTGTTTTTCATTGACCATAGACATCAGTAGTACAACAATCGCTGGACGAGGGGGATTGCTTGGGGCCATTACCGTGCTCAAATACTCTTGATTGCTTAAATCACCCCGTATGACTTCCCCGACAGTGCTAATGGTCTCCGTGAGGATATCTGCGGGAACCCCACTTCCCATCAGCAAGTTGCATAACTGTTGCAGGAGACCACAGTTCCTCATTGTTTTTTGGCACGAGGTTATGATTTGAATCTGATTGCTGGGACTTACGAGGGATCTCACAACTTGCAGCATGCAGTGGATGTTGGACACCTTTTGCGGAGTCCAGCCCATCTCTTCAACTTCTGGCACTATTGTGAACATTGGAGACAATCTCTGTATGTATGATCCCTCTTTGAAGAACTGTTGGTTACTTGAATTGTTTTTTAATAAATTTAGCATCAAGATCAGACAGTCTTCTACGACGATTCCGCCGTCCGAGCATCCCTCGTCGCGAATCACATCGAATAGGCGGTCAAAAGCATTCTCGAAAGCAACTATCTTCTGTATGTTTCCATTTCCTTTTGTTAACTGTATGAGCAGCAACAGAGCGTCATTGCGTATGACTTCGCGACTATCAATCAGCAAATCCATTAGTTTCGACACACCCATCGGACTGACGAGAACAATTTCCTGGATATCTTTCGTCTTGTTCGCCAACAGTACAGTGAGCAACTTGATTGCCGACCATCTAACACGGAAGTCATATTCCTCTAGAAAACTAAGAACTAGTGTCACATTCTCAGAGTTCTTGATAAACATTTCAGTGAATTGCTCTCCAACGTTAACTGACACAGTGGGGTTTTCAGTCTCTTCTTCGAATTCTTCCGAGGACACTATGTTCCAGAGGCAATCTAAGGCATAGCAAACAGTCTCACTATCGGCTCTGTCCATTTGAAGAACGTGGATTAGAGCGTCCATTCCTTGTGCCCCGACTTCGATCCTGAACTTTCTTGAAAGGGACTTAAGGGCGCGGCAAGCATCGCGTCGATCCTCGAGCAAAGTGGACGAGTTCACTCGATCAACCAAGCGTTCAATCTACAAATACATAATGGATTAGAATACCTTATAATACGACACATTCTCGTCATGCTAAAAATACGGCCAATTCTTGAATCGTGATCGACTTATTTTAGCACAATTGCTATAAATAGTTATCACACATAGTGTTATTGAGAGTTAATGATTTTCGTAATTTTTGGCAAAATCAAGGAGTGATGATTTTTACCGCATCTATTGTATATTGTGGTCAATTAGAGAATGTTGCAAGGAATTTTACACTCCAGTCGGGAATATTTACATACCGTCTCTGCGCCAGTCGGCTGCTGCCCTGGCTCCGATGAGCCTAGTACGGTTTTCAGGCCGCTTTTTAGAAAATCCATTGAAGTAACTTATTATACAAATTACAAACAAACTGCCAAACGATTCTGCAAACAGCTCACCGAACTCCAGCGCCAAAGGCAACTGACATTTAAATATTGACACGTCAAGTCTACACAGAAATTCAGCTTCTTGCAATCAGCTGAGTAAAATACAGTTTTTATACCACCCCTGGTTTTTCTATCTGGTGCAGTTACTAATAAATCACTACGAAGCAAGGCACAATTCTATGCATTGATGTATTAGCAAAGTAACGACCCACAAGATTTTATACTATAGTTATCTGAAATCCCTTTCCCAAACCTATCAACAGTAATTCGGGTTGTTATTTCAAGTATAAGTGACTGCTTCTATTTTTTCACAACTCGACAAGCGCGCATACACATTATTATTTGAATTAATATTCTAATTTCAAGTAATAGTGCGCGCTTCTACTTTAATTCGCATATCGAGAAGCAGGCATTCATGATTGAAAAACCGGCCTGTCAAATGTAGCGATAACCCCTGCTAGAATACCGCTACATTTGACAGGCAACAACATTATTCTTTTTTTTCAGAAACCATCAATTGTAATTCAGATTAGTCAAGTTATTTTCAGAAATCATCAATTGTATTTAAGAAATCATCAAAGTATCAAATGTTATTCAGAACTTAACAAATGTAATTCAGAAATTATCAATTGGAAGTCAGAAAATATAATTTATATGTATAATCGGATTAATTTTACAACTCAATGCATTATGAATGAAACACGTTACATATATGTTTATTTAAATTGTTTATTTAATTTTATTTTTTTAATTATATACGTGAACAAAGAACAACAATATACAAGAAAGAATTGTTGCTTGCAAAAAACAATTTACACACCTACCCGCATATCTTCCAATGCCAATGGGAAGTGGAATGCTGAGCAGCACGAGCATAGTCACCTCCAACCATGGTTTCATTCGCTTGGTCAATTACATTCTCTAAATATACCAACCTGGGCTCCATCAAAGCAGGGCGATGGACATTCGGAACTCCTAGGTGGGTTTTTATATATAAAATCTTCGACCAAATTGCTTCCACTGGATTTAGAATTGGTGAATATGGTCCTAGCCGGAGCAGAGTTGTTGTACCATCATAATTAATTTCGCTGACAGCGTGTACTAATCTTCCATAGCAAGGAGCATTCTCACACACAAGTACCAAATCTGACAATTGATTGCCAAGTTCCTGCCAAGTATTCAAAACACTTGCTACCCACTCATATTGGCCGTTTCGCTTTTGACCCTGCGCCGAGTCATCGATGCAACCCCTGCCGTAGATATTGCTGCAATTAAATGAACTTCGGGCCTCTTGCAGGAAAATATCTATATCAGGAAAAAGTTGTGTCGCTTAAATTATTAATTTAAGACATAAAATTTCAAAACATTTCAAAAGCGTGTAAAAAAAATTACTTTCGGCAGGTCGACAGGCTGAGGTAGATTTCGAAGTGTTTTCAATTGCATTTTTTGGGCTAGTTTTGTTTAAAATTGAGAAACTTGTTATGGATATATAAACTACTCATCAAGACCTTTTCAACGATACCCCACAAGACGTGTGACGATTGGCCGATTTTCTGGCCGTGGGTTCTAGTTGTGCCCCAAAGCTCGGCAGTTTCATTGGAATACTCCCGAAGAGTTTTCTCATTGAAGAAGGGTTGTCAAATTAGGAATTATTGAGGTCTTTGTGAACTTGGGCTTGCGAGATATCGTTTTCCTGTTTTTTTAGGGTGAGGAGACCAAATCTAAAATCCATTTTGACGAAAAAATGAAGAACAAAATTTCAATAGTTTCAATACCTACACTTCAGCTTTTGGAACTGGCAACCAAACAAATGTGCGTACTATCACGATGAGAACGAACACGTCATATTCTACATGGACCTTGTTCCTTGGTGAACACCATTCGCATTCAAAAATCGCGGTACCAGCATTCAATTTCAAGTTGAGTAAAATACGACGCCTTTCACATAGGGAGGCCCTTGCCGCCATATTGAATAATCTCTATCGGCTATTGTGGGAGTGGAATTTCGAATTCTTTAAAACAACGTCTTATGGGGTATCATTGAAAAGCTTTTGATGAGTAATTTATAAATCCATAACTAGTTTCTCGATTTTGAAATAAATTACCCCAATAAAACCAATCAAAACACTTCGAGATCTACATCAGCCTGTAGGTCTGCAGAAAGGGATTTTTTTTGCAATTGTACTATTGGGCACCAAGGGTCTAAGGGAAATGGGAAAACATGTTCTGTCACATTTCATAAATTTTACAGGAGAGAGAGTTTGAACCCTCGCAGTTGCACCTTGCACACAGCATTCTCTCTTCTATATATAAACTACATCTATAACGCCTTGTAACTCTGGACTGGTCAGCTTCTTCCCTGGACCTAAGTCCAGTTAAGTCTTTTAAAATTAAAAAAATAAATCATTTTTAATAATTGATAATAAAATTGAACAATGTAATATGCGAAAACAAGTATGCAAACGAATTGTAGAACTATATTCCGAAAATGAAGAGTGGAAAAGTAAAATTCAACAAACAAAAATACAATAAAACGGACAGAAAGGCTGCATCCTTGTTGTAATCCTTGGCTTACTCTTGATTTTAGAAAATATTTAAGATATCAACAATAATCATACTTGCAAATTAGAGATAAACGGTTTTCACATGTTTTGGTGATTACTCTTGTTGACCCCCGCAATGAAGAGCACGATAAGATTAGCGGGAAGTTATAAAATTGGCGTTCGCAATTTTCACCCTGGGATTGAACGCCTTCACAAGACACTTGCGGATCACTTCTCTATCGCAGCTCCCGTGGATTGAAAATACAGGAAGATAAAAAGCCACTGGAGATAACTCATGGTACATTATACAATAAAGAGCGAGTTGTTTCACGTGATAGTGCCTTATCAGTCTCGAATCAATGAAAGCATATTCCATCGGTCCTCGCACAGATCTTCCGTTCTCAGTTTATGGTGATCTTTCGAACCGCTTCTGTGCATTTTACAGTTTTCAGAATCAGAGATGTTATTCATTCAAATGTTAAATAAGTTCAAATTTGTGAAAATGAAAAGTACAGTCGCAAGATCGTTTAGTTCCTTGAAACATAAACATGTAAGTGTGGGAGGAGTGCATTTTTAAAACAGTGATGCAAGATCCTGTAAACAGTTTAAATTTAATTGAAAGCAGTGAACTACATTCAAATATATTGATTCATTTTTTACGCATTTAAATATTATGGCGTGTGTTTTCCATGTATCAAAAATCTATATTAGTCTTATCTTTTATAGAGTGGAAAAATTATCGCAATTAGACGTGAGGATCAGTCTGTGTGGGAAAGAAGGGCTGCATTCGGACCAGCTCATGTGCAGAAAATGGTTAAACAAGGCGTGAAAGTAATTGTGCAACCCTCCAACAGGAGAGCTTACCCTATGCAGGTTTGTTTCTGCAAATATTACTTTACAGTAAAAAAAACCATAATTTGTTATTGCAATAAGTCCGCGTAAGGAATTACTTTCTGGAAGCAATTACATACGTGTCTTCAGATTTGTAGAAACAACTGATACATATTACATACCCCATTCACAACTATTTTTCGGTTCATTAATTTAAATTCTATAATCTTCACTAACAATACGAAATGAATATAAAGCAGAAAGCGAAATGTGAACGTATTATAATTATTGGAAAATTAATTTCAAATTTATTTGATCGTAATTATCATAAGTGTTGTATAATTGGTTCAAAGAGAACAAATACCAATAGAATCAAAGCTAGTTTTAATATACGAACAACGCTACGAAATCTTTGCCTCGCTTGAATTTTGCTCTTATCTTCAATATTAACATGAACGCCACATTCGGTCATTGGTGGGGATGGATTGTTGTTTAATATTTTCATACAGCTTCTGATTGGCACGTTTGTTCTCAGCAGTCATTTCGGTGTTGCTTCCAAGTTTCAGTGAATTGACCACAAATGTCTTCGGAAGATATAATGGAACGTACGAACGTACGCACTAGCAGGGCTATGATGAGCTATAGCGTGGTTGAATGTGCATCACACTGCATACTTCATTCGTTCGTTAAAAACGGAATAATATGCGTTTTTTATTTACCTGACCATGTTACATCATTTCGGAAAGGTAACAATGTGGGACAATTTTTAAAACTAAACTAGTACGGAAAGAATAATTGGTTTTGGCCAATTACAAAATACCCTAGATATACAGCGCCGATCGAAGTTTTAACTCAGAAGCAATGTTTGTTAAGAAATCGTGTAAGAATCGTGCAAAAACAGTTTTCCACAGTTAAATGGCAATCAGCAAAAATGTATGGAAACTGGGCTGGGAACCAATAAGGATCACACACACATACATGTGATTACATATATTAGGCCGTATTTATAAAAAGAAGTATTACCTTTTACTTGCAGAAAATGAAGGATGCTTCAAGTTATATTTATAAAAAAAAGTAAAGGAGAAGGTTTTGCTTCAAGATGAGAGGTTATGCTTTAAAGTACAAGGTTATACTTTTTTCTTATTTATAAAATGAAGCATTCGCTTCAAAACTGAAGGATTTGCTTCTAAAAAAATGTATCTAGTCCACACCAGCTTTTTTTGAGAATTACACTTTATTCATTAACGATCCAGCCAGTATGCAGCGTGTATGGTTAATTTTGTGCTATTACTTTGTTATTTGTCGACCGATTCTTATGAAACTTTAAGAGAATATTCCTAACACATCATAATAAACGAATATGTAAAAATCCAAAAATCGATTTTTTTTACCAGATGAGTAGATGACCCCCTTAAATATTTCATGGAATTGAAGGTGAGTGAGTTACGAAGTCTTTTGGAGAATATCGCTTTTCGGAAACACTTTCTAGCAATTCTTCCTTTGGTTAATAGCTGCAGGACGCGCCTGGTTCATAACTCGTGGGGGGACAATTATTTCTATCGTCGTGTTTGAAGGTTATTAGGTTCTAAGGACGTCGATGAGGCTGAGTCACCCACTGTAATATTTGAACGTTATTTTCACTATTATTAGTGTTAAGTACTATTGTCCCATGTCCGAACTTTAAATTTAGGTGTGTGTTATACTGCGTGGGCGTGGTGTGTTTTGTCCGTGAGCTGTAGCCTTAAGGCTGTTCGATTGCAATATAAACTGCATTTCATCAGGATTGCTTTTTTTTTTTAAACGTGTCAATCCTAACGGACTACCACCACTTTTTTTTTTAACTCGCTCGCCACTTAACGATCAAGATGTTCAATTATCTAACTGTATTCTAGGAAAACTTAAAATCCTCTGAGGTGACCCTTTTATTACACATCGATAGTTGAAGACGATTTACCTTGTCGCCAGTCTTAATTTCTTGTTGCTGAGAGGTTTTTCCAAACAACATCAAAGAAAAGGAGGACCGCGGCACGGAGTCGCCATCCTCAATATATTTCATTATTTTGAAACACATGAACAAATAAATAAACTGTATACGTATTGCTGAACTCCAAATATGAATTGCAATTTCGGAAATTTTTGTAACACGTGTGGAATCCGAATCGTAAATTCTTTGCACACTTTACTTCTTTTATGTGAAGTATTTCCTTGTAGAACCTTTTACTTCTACCTCTGACTTTCTAGTGCTACCTTTGACTTCTTTCTTTTACTTCAAAGCAAATGCTTGATTTTTATAAATACGGCCTATTATGTATGTCATTAGATAGCGGCGGATCTACTTTTCTACATGTGTGTATTTTAAAATTTCGTTAAGATGAATTTTCCTTTTCAGGCTTATCTTAGCGCTGGTGCAGTCATTCAAGAGGATATCAGCGAAGCGTCGGTTATCTTTGGTGTGAAACAAGTACCTGTTGATGCCCTGATTCCGGGGAAGACATACTGCTTCTTCTCACACACCATAAAAGCTCAAGAAGCTAATATGCACCTTTTAGATGCCGTTCTTGAAAAAGTGAGCACATATTTTTCGTTTTTTATTAGAAAAAACAGCATTGATATGTTTCAGAATATTCGTCTGATCGACTACGAGAGAATCATAGATGAGTCAGGACAACGTTTAGTGGCGTTTGGCAAGTATGCGGGAGTAGCAGGAATGTTAAACATATTGCACGGTATGGGACTGCGTCTTCTAGCACTTGGGCACCACACTCCTTTTATGCACGTGGGTCCTGCTCATAATTACAGAAACTCGTCCATGGCCCGACAGGCTATCAGGGATTGTGGATTCGAAATTGCCCTCGGAATGATGCCCAGATCAATTGGACCACTCACATTTGTTTTCACTGGATCTGGGAATGTGTCCCAAGGAGCACAAGAAATATTTCAAGAACTGCCAATTGAATACGTACCCCCCGAAATGCTGCGAAAGGTGGCCGAGCACGGAAGTAGGTTTCCCTAGTTCCATTTTCCTAGCTTTAATTTATCATAATAGGTCAAAATAAGTTGTATGCGTGTGAAGTTAGTCGTTCAGATCATTTGGAACGACGAGAGTGCGGAGGATTCGACCCACAGGAATACGAGCAACATCCAGAGAGATATATTTCTACTTTTAGTACGAAAATTGCCCCTTATGCATCTGTTATAATAAATGGCATATATTGGGCCGTCGGAAGTCCAAAGCTCCTTACCATACCCGATGCAAAAACGTTATTGAGGCCAGCGAGTACGCCCTGGTTGCCAACCAGCAAAGGGTCGCCGTCCTTACCTCACAGGTATCAAATAGGCTAATACAAAAATTTACTTTACATTATAATGGTGTCCTAAACAGAATGCTGGCTATATGCGATATTTCTGCTGACCCTGGTGGCTCAATTGAGTTCATGAACGAGTGTACAACAATAGACAACCCGTTCTGTTTATATGACGCTGATAGAAACAAGGACACCAAAAGCTTCAAAGGACCAGGGGTGTTGGTTTGCTCGATAGACAACATGCCTACGCAGCTTCCACGAGAATCGACAGATTTGTTCGGAGAACTATTAACTCCCTTCACAAGCGACATCCTGCAGAGCGATGCGACTAAGCCGTTGGAGGATGAAAACTTCTCGTATCCTATATATTCAGTAAATATATATTTTTGATAAGGTTTTCCGAACTTCCATCTCTATTTTCCAGGCGATTATTGCCAGTAATGGTCGACTAACGGATAATTATCAGTACATTGCAGAATTGCGGGAAGCGTCGTAAGTAGTACTTCCCTATCTGATTTTATAAGTAATTGTAGACCACAAAAATGTTTTTGTTTAGAAAATCACGGCACAAAGTTGAAGGGATCGGTACTGATCAAAAGCGCGTCTTGGTGCTGGGTGCAGGAATGGTATCAGCTCCTTTAGTGGAGTGGCTGCACACGCAACAGGATACTGCAGTTACAGTATGCTCGCATCTGAAAGAAGAATCAGATCATTTGGCCCACAAGTATCCCGGGGTCGATAGTCTGTATCTTAATGTCATTGAAAATCCCCACCAGTTGCAAGAGTTATGTGCCAAATCTGACCTAGTGGTTTCCTTATTACCATATTCCTTGCACGGAGTAGTTGCCAGGCATTGCGTGGAGGGAAGAACACACCTCGTCACCGCCAGTTACGTCACAGACGAGGTCAAGGAATTACACGAGGAAGCAAAAAGAGTTGGAGTAACCTTACTGAATGAAGTCGGGTTGGATCCTGGTATTGATCATCTACTTGCTCTGGAGTGCATACACGAAGTGCAAGAAAAAGGAGGCGTCATCGAATCCTTCGTAAGTTACTGCGGTGGTCTTCCGGCTCCAGAACACTCCGACAACCCTTTGCGGTATAAATTTTCCTGGTCGCCCAGAGGAGTTCTCCTCAACACGTTATCTGCAGCAAAGTATTTAAGTAAGGGACAAATCGTAGAAATTTCTGGCGGCGGAGATCTTTTATCTAATCCGCGAGAACTTGATTTTCTCCCGGGATTCGCTCTCGAAGGCTTTCCTAACAGGGACTCGACCAAATATGCGGCCCTGTACGGCCTGGGCAACCAAGTCCACACATTGCTACGAGGAACAATTCGTTACAAAGGGTTTTCAGAGTCTATTAAGCCCCTACAGTTTTTGGGTCTTATAGACCCAGAGCCTCATCCAATGCTCCATCCAAACGGTCCAGAAATCACGTGGAGGCAACTTATTATAAATTTACTTGGACTTCAGGATAATAGTATATTTTATGAAAATGTCAAACAGAAGTTAACTGAACGAGTCGGCAGTCCTGAAATCATCGAAAGTCTTGGCCTTTTGGAGGATTCTCCCGTTATTAAAATGAATACTCCTTTGGATACTCTTAGCCATTATTTATCAAAACGACTTGCTTTTGGTAAATATTTTGCAGTGGATCAACAGAAACTTCTTAAACACTGTTTTATTTATAGAGCACGGGGAAAGAGATCTCGTTATCCTACGTCACGAAGTCGGAATTCGTTGGAATGACGGACGAAAGGAACTCCGAGGAATCAATTTTGTTTCCTATGGGCAAGCGGAAGGGCACTCCGCGATGGCAATTACTGTTGGCAAACCAGCTGCTATAGCGGCAAAAATGGTTTTAGATGGTATCGAAAGCAATCATTAAATATTGAATAAATTTCTTAAATGTGTATTTACAGGAGAAATCCAACAAAGAGGTGTCATTTTACCATTTACTCCCGACATATACAGACCTCTTCTGGCAAGGTTGCGATCTGAAGGGTTAAGAGCTACGGAAACATCAAAATGGTTATAATAAATCAAATATATACTATATAACGATTTTAAACGAATTTCTTTGTTTTTTAATAATTAATTCATAAATTATATTATATGTAACAGTAACTTTTAAATATTAAAAAATTTATAAACGTAAAACCATTGTTCCACTAATTGGACACGATGAATTTTATTTGTTTTTTTGTTTTTTTTTTTTTTGTGTTCATACAACAAACTATTTTTTTCGGTTAAAAATTATTTTTATTTATCTAGGTACATAAAATCAGTGCTGGCTACTTCAACAGGTAAAAATGAATATCTTGCCTGTCGCAAACTTTACAGAGCTACTTTCATAAGTTTTTAGATTACACAGAACAGTGGTCTCCAAAATAGGTCGGTGTGTGTTCTGGCCGCAGTCTGCCCAATATTGATTTCAAATGTACATTTTTCTAATTTATTTGAAAATTTTTATTGCAAACGAGAGAATTTTCTTACACTTCTTTGTCCGAGAGACGAGAGCCCAAAAACAATAGATTTTTGAACAAGTCAAGACACAATGTTTTTATATATTTTGTGTCAGCTACTAAAAATTATTGTTATAAACACATTGTATATATTTTACATTAAATCAAAATGTTTTATTGCAATTTATTTTTTTTAGAATTGAAAATGCCTATATGGATTTTGGGTACGTACATATTACACAACTTTTACTATTTTATTTTCGGATTTAGGGACGTTTATATATCACTAATCTAGAACAAAGAATTAGAAAAACCTTCTGAAGGAACCGTCATCAAAGCAATTAGATATTCGGATAAAATTTGTTTCTTATCATTTCAAAATTACAGACAAAAAGGGATTTGCTTTCTTTTTATTTTTAGAAATAAGAAATGTATATAAAAAAATATTACGGAATGGTTTAAGAATCAAATAATTTATTTAGAATAATGTATTTGTATGCTTATGAGTATTCAAAGTAGCAGCCTTAAAGTACATTCTTAAAACTTGATAAAATTCTAAAGGATATATTGAATATAACGGAGATTGAAATTTTGTACTTCCGTAGTCCAGATGTATACTATACGTCATGCTCCGCGCAAGTATTGCGAGTTATCTGGGAAATCCAAGAAAACATTATGTTAACATTCACAAACGTACAATATTCTGTAGTTTCAGACTTTTGGTTTGTTCAGTAATATAAAAAATGTAATTATTTATTCATTTATAAGTTTAATCAGCAACAAAGTACTAAAAATTGGTTATCAATAATCGGAGTCTTTTCGATAAAAATAATTTTTTATTTTGTCAATACACTGCAATCGTAAAAGAGAATTAGTGTAACCTTCTAATAATAAAAGGATGCAACATCAATCTGCACAACGTAACTAAGCCAATTTAAAAAATATGTACAACATTATTATCCAATAATTTTACTAATCATTGTAATTCTAAATCAGCTCATTTCGTGGGTCATAACTCATATGTTCACCGAAATGGTCTATATTTCTCGGCGTCCTTTTAAAAAGTTTTCTAGTTCAACTTTTCGACCATAGCGAAACCAAAATAATATGCACTATGGGTAAGTAAGAAGAAAACTCAAAACTATAATTGAAGTTCTTAAATTTCATTTTAGTGCGATTTCCATACGCGATTCTACCTTCCCAAATATCACAACAATTTTGCCATACGACCGCATATTATGTGTATAAACGCAAATGCATAATGAAACAAGTGCAAGTGTACGCAGTGTAATATAATCTGTTGTTGAAGATATTTGCGTGTAGTGTTGAATTGAAAAGAATAGATCGAATAAATTCACACAGAAAAGAACTACTTAGGCCATCTTCCTGTGCTCGACACTCTTCAATTCGTTCTGAATCGAACATAGAGTTAAGCATTGTAATAGGAAATTCTCGAAGAATTTGTCTTTATAATCACATCCCACGTTCAAGAAAATTAACATCTAATAAGGATAAAAGGATATGACGTAATCTCTCTTCTTAGTTCTCATCAATATTAGAAATTGAATATTTCATGATAAACTGTGCTAACGTAATTAAATCAGACACTTTCAGTGTTAAAAATATAATGTTCAAAAAATTCATGCAAATGGATGTTTGCATTGATGTTCAACGTGTTATGCCAAAAATCTTGTATAGCAGTATTTTTTGATTATGAATGTTCTTTTGGACCAAACTTTTATAATATTGTGAATAAGTAATCAAAGATTCCAAAAAATGTAGGTCCATTTTATAAATATAATTTAATTACTCAATTTGTTTTTGTGTGTATATTATTGGTATTATAACTAGTCTTCCTTACTTTGAAACACTTTATATGAAAATGATGGCACATTTCCTTCACCTAAAAGAAAGAAAAACATAAAAAACTTGAATCACATATAAATTTATCAATAGTTACGTACCACGCTTTGTCCGTAATGAATGTGAGCAATTGAGGTGAAGAGTGTTAGCGCATAGACAATCCATATTTCCATATCACTAGAAAGCGCGGGAAGTCCAAGATGTTCATAAAATGGGAAGCAAGAAACAACAGTCACTGCACACAATGGCCACATTAAAATGTTAAATCCGTCACACCTTGTGTCTGACATCTGAGCAACAATTAAACGACACTGGAAGAAAATTTTTTTTTCTATATATGTTTATGAATATTATTACTGAAAACTCACGCTAATATTGGAAAACAATGTTCCGAAGAGTACGAACATAATTCGAGGTTCTAAATTAAGAATCTGATTTCTTGAAAAAAATACCCATATCAGTGTAATTAAAAACAGCCATAAAAAGGCAAACAATGGCCGGGACGCTTCCATAAATGATCTCATTTTACCCGTTCGATTTTTATAGGAACTAAAAATAAAATACATTAACACAGGAGTACCAAAATTTGTTACATATATCTTATAATTGATTTCTACTAATTTCTGTTTCCTATTTCTTTTAATATTATAAAATATGATACCCAAACGGTCCAACAACGGCATCTTCTTATGACGTCATAATGGATATTATATACTTAATACAGATTGAAAAATTACCACAACCAATTTAGTAATGCAGAACATTTATACTTACTTGTAAATATTCTTTATAATTATAGGATGACTAGATGTCACGGCGGACACTAATAACAATATTTCGAAACCGTTTGCTGGTGACAGGCCAAATGGCAACCTTACTCTCCACATTGTGGTTCCAAAAAGGAATGTAATTAATAATGTTAATGCCACGCCCTGTTAATATCATTACGCTTGTAGTGAACTGAAATATCAAGGAAAACGGAACTTACCCACATCGTGAAGTCATAAGCCCATGGCAGAAACATTACTCCAGTAATATATTTTTCCACATGCGTTAGGTAAAAGTTAAGGAACACATTCCAAATTACGAAAAACATCCGGATTGGAGGCAGATCCGTTTGTCCGAACAAAGAGAACATGTATATTGGTATTAATACGGCAGAATACGAGTCCAAGCCGTGGTCGAAGAGTTCTCCTAATGGTCCACTGGTTCCTGTCCTCCTTGCTTGCTTACCATCAATTCCATCTTAATATACATTTCAATTAATATTGTTATTTTTAATGAATTTTTGTTATACTGACTTTCAAAATAATTCTTTTCCCGTAATTCTTCCACTTACCTAAAGTATATGCAACGAAAATATTTATAGCTGCCAACAGCCAGACCCACGAAGGAATTGGATTAGGTTTCTCATTTGCTGCCGTAAAATCCCAGTCGTAATAGCCAATAAGTATAAAATTGGCAACCGTGAGAAGAAATCCTATAAAAGTTATGAGATTCGGTGCAACCCAGTTTGGTACTAGCTAAAAACAAAAACAATGGCAGTAGAGATCTAAGAGGTAATGTAAAAAATTTCAATTACCTGAACACATTTGTCCCAAAAAGGATGCATTATGTAGACACTGAGAATGCTAGTGTCTATACTGTTGTACTGAAAAATTTATTCATTTAATTATATTTTTCGAAAACTGCTGAAAAATGTTAAGTAGTCTTTTAATACGTGCATTAACATAATTTATGCATTGCTAAATTTTCTAAAATGCTGTCTTCATTAACGCAACATTAATAAAAAGCCGAAAAGAAACATTCACCAATATTCTTCACAAAAAAATTACGTTACATGTCCTCATAACGCATTTTTCGATGCGTTTTCGATTCACATTTACGACAACGCTATCTCTACGGAAAACAATAATCTTTGATTATGCCACAGTTTCCAATGATTTGTCATTCCGAAACATTTTCCGAGATAACGCAGAAATATTCTCATCCCAACTCAAACATTCAAAAACCACTAAAAACTTGATATCATTGCAACAAAATAGCTAACTATTTATATAAACTACATACTATAAACCGTTATCGGGTGTTCCGATGTTCGTCACCTGTGAGGTCATATGAATTCTTATACTTGTTCATACAAACGTTTGTAATGTCTCCTATAAGAGCAGTAATCTCTCTAATGCAGCAAAGAAAAATCTGTGCGATAAGGATTGAGTGAAATCGCGATAAAGAAGTAAGTATTTTCTTATTAAAGAAACCATATCACTTGCCAATTCGCAATCCTCACGAAAACCAATCATATTATTATATGTTGTAAATTATATTGCCGAAATAATGTAATAAATTACGTAATGTGTAGTTGGTGGAAACGAACCTTGATAACTCGAACCTGTAGGGAATGAGAAAAATTCGAGCTAACAAAAAGTTTGATTTACTAAATTTCGAGTTATTGAGGGCAAAAATTGCCGACTTCGAGTTATAGGGGTCGAAAATTCAGTGACCTTAAAAGGCAATATGTATGCCTGTCCTAGCTTTCTGATTTACTTTAAAAACCACTTTTTGATTTTCTGTATTAAGAAAAACTAAAGTTTTTAAATCAAACAGAAGTACGAAACTTATCGCCACAGCTCATAAGCAACATCCTTCACTTGCAACTCTTTGTGGTTGGTGATGGTGCGATTTGAATGATATAAGGTAGTGACAAAGTTCTCTGGCAAAGAGGTTTGTAAAAGCCTTTCGTCCCCACCGAACTGCAGCGATAATTGGTTGTCATCGGAAAATCATCGTCAACGTCAACGTACAAATAGCCGTCGCGTTAGTACAGTGGCAAGTGTCGCTTATCTGTACCACCGATTAACCTTTTTGAGGCTATGTGCTAAACTGCTAAGCACTTTGAGAAAGAAGCAAGTTTACCAATGGTTTACCCTGAACCCAAAAGATGTTAAGGTTTTGGTGCCCATACTATTTTAATCCGTAGCTTTAATCAGTCAATATGTGCAATAGAGACAGATTGCAAGTTAAGTACCTACTCAGAAAGAGCTTTAGTGAAACTGCGTCATCCTCACAGGACGAGCAGCTGCGGAAATGGGTCCCATGATTTCAACTGGTTTACAGTACGAATTTAAGAGACAATTTCCTATTGAAATTTCATTTGCGATCACCATCAACAACTTCATCAAACATCAACAAATCTCAGCGTCCAACATATACTTACTAAAATATATCGGGGTCAACCTGCGGAAAGAATGCTTTTATCTTGGGCTATATAGTTTGATAGTCTATCGAGAATGCAGAGAAACAATACATTTTGAAGCCATTAAAAAGTAGTACAAAAAATCTAATATGTACTGTACCTATACTCAGAAATATTAAAATAAATTAGTGTCAGTTAAACTACACACAACAATTTTAGTTGATCGCATCTTACATAACTAACAATAAGTACCCATACCTTATCTACGAGTACATTGTAATTTAGACACGGTTCGCGCCTATGCGAAGCCGAGGCAAGATACTAGTGTAAAATATAGTAAGATAAAAACAGTGCGGATTACATAATAATAATATGTAATATGAAAGTCCTATTCATTATCTCTCTTGTAAGAGATTTGGACTTCAAAGGTTAATTGGCAATGCTTCATTGGTGCAAAAAATGCAATAATTATAATATACTTAAACCGATTTTTGTACGGTTTTTTTAAGACTCTTTTTTCAGTGGTGCCTATTTAAGTATTTACCGCATAATTGTTTTTAAATGTGCGAACAATACTTTTTGAAATATGTTTTTATGTATATTTTATGCAGTCCATAGACACCCGCACAAAATAGACTGATTTTTTTATAGTAAATTATAATTCTTTTTCATGTTTAATGTTACGTTAATTAACGTCACACATTATAAGAAGAAATAATGAAGGCTTTGAACTATATGATACCTCCCTGCGGCCATGAAATTATTTGAGAAAAATAATCCAAATTTCGAAAGAATTTTCGAAGTCAACAATAACAATATTCTCACCTAAAATAATAATTAAAACAAATAAATAATTAGAGATATACAAACTATATGAAAATTTAAAAAAAATCGAAACAGCAACGTTTGGACTTTTTATGAGAACGATATAATTGCCATAATTACGTTACGTAGTCTCTTATTTATGATTTTATTAGTAAAAAGCACAAACCCGTAAAAACAAATTTTTCACTATAAATTCACCCAGTATTTTCAAAATGGTCAGAATTAAAATTGGTTATTACAATTAATAATTTAAAAAAATCAAAGATATAATTAACTTTACGATAATTTTTTCACGCACAGTGCAAAGTACGGTCATTTTTGCATTTTTATTAATTATTCTATCAATTATTCTGCGATAATGGCATAAAAATTTGATAGAATTCATTGGATGACGGCAATTACTTGCTGTCTTGAAGTTTACTCTGAACGACCTGTTGTCAAGGCCACAAGTTTTCGCGAAGTTAATATATTATGTACATGTATAATATGGACTGCTTAATATCTACATACGTATAAACCTAACTGGATGGTCTTGTGTAGAAATTTAAGAAAATAGGTGCCTCCTGTTACGTCGTTCCGTTTTACGTCGCACCTTTCTAGTAGGTAGAAGTAGCATGCGGTAAACGCGAGGATGCTTATAATTTAATGCAGTTAAACCCAATTTTTTTAACTAGTCATAAGTCAAATAAAAAAGTGATATGAGGAAACCATCATTGGTATTTTGGGAGTTTCTTAAATCCGGAAAGTACACCGCAACAAGTTCACTAACTTTTGCAAATCTGTAAATAGTTTACAAAGTTTAAATGTTAAACCCATTTGTATGCCCATTTGTAGAATTGTAGGGTATATTAGTTTTGAGCGAACGTTTGCAACGCCAAGAAATAATGGTGATATAAAACAAAAAATTTCTATATATTCATGATTGGTGGAGGTGAAAAGAAACCGTTTTATGAATGTCCTTCTGTCTGATGGTCTGTTTGTTGTCTGTCCAGAGATAACTCGAGAAGCTTGCAGCTAGACTTGAAATTTGTACAATAATACTTTGTTAATGTTATGGTCAAGTTCGAAGATGAGCAACATCGGACAACTATTTCTTAGTGTTTCAATATAAGACTGAATTATTTTTATATAAAAATGCTGATTTTGTTTATGTACTGAATATAAATTTACATATTAACTTCCTTTCGTTAAATATGGTTATAAATACGTATTACAATTAGTCAATTACTAATTATTTGAAGGGAACTATTTTTATTCGGCCCGATTTTACACGATCTTGAAACTTTACAAATACCAAAAACTTTCCTTTTTTGCGTGCCTTTTCAACAATTTAGAACGAATTTCTTTATAAGATAGAAAAACTGTTTTTTCACGGTTTTTTAAAGGATTTCTTAACAAAGGTTGTTTCAATATTAAAACTGTGTCCTTCAAATCTAGAGTGTTTTATAATTATTATACTTCCGTACTCATTTTAAAACTTTCATCATTAGAAAAAATTTCCAAAGCATGCCTCATTTTACCAGAAAATAGTGCATACAGCCAAAAAACGTAAAGGAGGTATTGTAGGTATACGAGGGTTTTTCACGAAAGTACTTTTTTTTGTAGATTTTGTTAAATAGGATTCTCGCATCTTAACATCATATTATGAAGTCATTAAATCAATCATAGAAAAGAACAAGAAAATACAATGCTTTAAGTAATAAGATCACGTATAACTCGGGATCCGTATTATTTAATACTTTTACTATAATTCCAATATCACAAAAAAAATTATTATACTGTTATAGATAAATTGTATAGGTCTTTGAATATTTATAAAGTATAATGCTATAATTAACATTATCATGTTTTGTTTCTGCGTACAAAGTGTTGTCAAAGAGACATCATTCATGCAATTACAAGTGCATGACTCGTTTTACTTGTCACAAGAGATCCCACCCGACGGTCGTATTTCCTGAATGATTGACCACTTGATAAACTTTCATTCATCTGTTCAACTAAAAGACTAGACGCACCTAGGTACATAGGTAGGTAGGTAGGTACATATTATTCCATAGGAAAACATATCTTTAATTTTTGTCATTTAGGAGAAAATTAGTAAACTTCTTCATACTATTATAAAAACAAGTTAAAAACTTGAATTCTTGCTTTCCATAGAAATAATGGGTTTAATTTGCTGGACTGTTTCGAACGCTGCGTTGTGTGGTCTTTTTATTTGAGAATCACGTTACTCTTGATCTCTCTCAAGAACAAAATGTCGTGAAGTTATTATAATATCTACTTAAAGCTTTTTCCGTGGTAACTTTAAAAACTCGCGAAAAGCCGCTGTTTCAAGTCTTCAATTTAATATGTGTGTACAGTTTCCATAAAAATAGTAATTATTATTTGGCAGTGCATTTTATCATAGATCTGTATTTTGACCTTAATCGCTCACTGGAGCCGGAAACGAATCAAATGTAATAGTTCTACAAATATAATTTTTTTTTTCATAAAACAATAATTGGTGTGTTTACTCAGATACCACGCAAACCTGTTCGCTTAATTTGAGAATTATATATGACTTCATTTACATACACATCCATAAACAGTTGTTATTGTATATTCAAAGGCTTGCGTTTGAATTTGTTGACCAACATTGGCGGGTCTAAAAAAGTACAAACGTAAAACATTGAGTAAAGTTTTTGAATCAAGTTTTTCAACACAACCGAATTTTTTCAAATTGTAATTAGTAAATATTGTAGCATGTCTAATGTGTATATTTGCAACGTCTGCAAAAATCTTTGAATTGCGATAAATTTTATTTAGAAGATCATTTTGTCAATAAGGTTTGGAAACAAACAGAGGAGTCGTTAATAAAACTAAGATATTTGCATTAACAAAGTTATTTTACAATAGGTAAAAAGTTATCAATTTGGCTTAAAATTCTGTGGGAGCTTTTCAAAACACGTAATTCCAATTTCGAGGAGACCAGGCAGAAGTTTGGGGGTTGGTTTATAGCTGAATAATATTTAATCAAGATTTGTTGAGTGAAATGTAGAAAAATAAGTGACGAAATAAGAGTGAAAGCCCTGTGTATTTGTAAAGGCTCGGATACACGATCCACCAAACGAACAAACAGCTCGGGAGCATGTTTTGAGCTAAAGTTGCTTTAGTGGATACGTGCTCGCGTACAGTTGACCGACATTTGACGAACACCAAAAAAACATTTTTGGTGATCATTTTGCTTGCGTGCGCAGCTTGTTTCCACCAAACGTACAAAACATCAAAAAGCAAATGAGCGATGTTCGTCAGCTTGCGGCAAAATTTTCCGCGTACAGATTGTAAGCAAAACGAAAAAGGTTCGCCGCGGTATTCACAGAAATGTTTGCGAACACGATACCCAAGGGCTGAATTTTTCTGGTGGATACACGCGTCCAGGAACATGGGGCGAACATTCAAAGATCACGAGCACACATTGCTCGGAAACATTTATTTCATGCGTGTTTGGTGTAGCCAAAGAGCATAACTCCACGTTTGGTGGATCCGAGCCTTAAAACAAATATAGCGCTTGGGAAAATGTTGCAACAAAACTGTCTCATTTCTTAGTAGGTACTGTTGCAAAAGTCTCTTATTTTAAAATTCAACGATTGCAAGACGTCTTAAATCAAGTCGGTGAAGGACGAAATTCTGTACATTTGTGACTAAGGACAATATGAAGCGATTGGCGTATTCAAATTTAAAATTCGTACAATGAAAATCACTTCCTGAATTATGTAGGCAGGTATATATTTTTCATAATTTCCATCTTTTCCACTATTATAACGTCATAACGTTATGAATTTATGACGCGTCATACAGATAAGTGGAGAAGTAATCACTAATCATATTTAGCGAATGTAAAATCTGTTCTAGATAACCACGTGAGCTGCAGCACAGGTGCGAAAGAAACGCTGTCGGCAAGCAAATTTTGCAATTATACGCTGTTGTAAACAAAATTTGTCGCAAATTTCGCTAAATGTGGGGGAACTTTAGGATGGATGGGTTTTTGTGGAACTTTACCGAGGGAATTTTTGTAATTCTTTGCTATGCAAGATGTAAACAATTAAGCGAATAGAAACGTAAGAGATAGAAACAAGAAAATCAAGAGTACCTAATAAGAAAACTTGAATTAGATATTCAGTTTCAGACAATTTTCGCGTACTTTGCTCCGATCCAATTTCATATACTCGTAGATATGATGAGAAGTCGTATGAATTCGCTCTAAAATTCAGTCAGAATGGTCAGAATGTCAGTCGGAGGGAAGGGATTGTCTTGAGTCAATTACATAATATTATGTATTGTCACAGGACGCATTTCGTATATAAGTGAAAGAACATCGACATAAAATGCAATCATAAATAGTAAATTCAATCATCAATAAATAAATAATTGTTATTTAAATCAATAAAAACGTTGACGCTGTTAATAACGTCACTTCACAGTCCTGTATATAGTAAACTGTATAGTATACCTAATAATACGGATGGGACATCAAACGCAACTATCGAACCCGTCATCGCATGGCGATCTTTGCTAATATTGGAAGCAAAACATTGGCGATAACTGTTGAGACTCAAATCGATCGTGTGTTATGAAACATATAATTTTAAATGTCATAGAGCACATTTGTAGGAATTGAACGAAAGCAAAGCTCCTGAACAATTTGATGCAAATTTAGGAGAATAGAGAATTTTCCTGTTGGAACATACCGAACAATCTTTACTCTTTACATCTTCATAGTGCCCCAATAATCAATATACAAATGTAGTTGACCATTAAGCCTTTCCTCTTTATATGAGGACGATGGTTTTTCTGATTTTGAAGATGCCATGTTATTAGAGTATTATATAAAATATTAATTTAAGAAGCTAAAATGCCTAATTACACTTAAACACAATTTATAAAATATTATTTCGAATTCTACGTATCTCCGAAGCTTGTCGACTTAATATAATATAAGATCAGCAATCAGCATGGTACTTTGCTGTGGTGGCTGAGAGTAGACATACCGCAAAGGGTTAATAGTACTCAGAAAGAGCTTTAATTTGATACCACACACGGCCCAAATTGGACAACCCCAAGGGGAATAACTGGCACCCCACAAATATAAAAAGTATAGAAAAACCTAAACATAAAACTGAAATATGATTTTAACCCTTTGCACTCGATTTATTTTCAATGTTTTTGGGTGTAAACTTTTTGTAGTTTTCGACGTGCTTTTATTTTCGGAACAAGTTTACGACACGGACCACGCAAAAGGCAGTGGCGGATTTTAATGAAATTTTGTATGGACATGTGTTTTGATCTAAAAGTGACGAATATGGAGGAATTTTTTAGGTATTGAATTTAGTTTTCGAATTATTGAACTTAGAAAATGTCAAAATGGCTTGTCGCCCGAAGGCATTTTTCAACAGAAAATAATAGGGTGTCCGTAATCACTCACCAATGTATACATTCGATTTGATAGCATATGTTAAGCCCGGTCCAGACGCTCAGTTTTGAACAACGACTTGTCTGCGCAGATCAGATCGGTGCAGACAAATCGTTGCGTGTGGACTGGAAAACTACGACGATTTGATGTCTGCGCAGTTGCAACGATATCTGAGCTAAAGAGCATAGATATCCGTGAATCTGTGCGGACTTCCATGAACTTTGAACGCATATCACACAAAACACCGCCAAATACGCAGATATGTCGTTGCCGTGTGGACGCTCTAAAAATCGCAACGATTTCATTGGGTCATAAAACTGCGCAGACAAGTCGTTGTTCAAAACTGAGCGTCTGGACCGGGCTTTACATGAGTAACAATCGTGGGTAACCGATTAGTGCAGAGGTACAGTCATCCTTGAGAGAATTTTGAAAATCTGCGCAGTGGGCTAAACCCAAACATGTTGCGGCAGGATTTTATTATGGCTGTAATAAAACTGACCTGGTTTTCAAAGGATGAGTGTACGCCTTGCAATGATCAAAGCATGCGGTAGGAAAGTAGTTTCAAACTTAAGGAAAATACATGGCCATAAAACCGTCTTTTGAGGAAGATTATTTAGTACGCCATTTGTATTCGAATTTGCTATTTGCTGTTTTACATAACAGGGCAAGATTTGAGACCAAGGACTCATTCCAAGTTGTGAAGTCCTCAGTGAGTGATCAAAACTAAATTGTGCGCGAATAAAGTTAAGAGAAACAAAGAATTGCACGCGAGCGTTGAAAAGACGAAATTAAGGTGGGTGTAGTGGGTGTAGATGGTGTAGTGGAAATAGTAGGTGTAGTTGGTATAGAAACTAATAGCTTAAAGTAAAGAAAAAGAAAAAAATGGTTTTCCTAAAAGGAAGGAGTGATTCAATGAAGGGATTTGTTCTCATTGTGTGAAGGGATATGTTCCCGAAATGTGGGGATTTATTCCCAAGGTGTGCTGGGATATGTTCCCATGTATGTAAGGATTGTCCTCTTCCCGTGTAGTTTTTATAGTAATGAACTGTAGTTCGTTTGTAGCCACTGAGTATTGGTGTAGAATACTCACACCCTTTTATTCTTTAATTCCAGAATTGAAGACGGAGAACGGCGGCGAATGCTCTGGACAACATGCGTCATATCGCTTTAGCATTTTAAAATTTTATAACAAAAATAAAATTACATGTTTATACGCCCGTACCATTTGCGTTTCTTTTCCATTATTCTGTGCATTGTTTCACTCTACGCCCCCCTAGTAATACATATTAGCATGGATGTCCGATATGTTCGGGCTGATCAAGAGTGATGGTAAAATATCAACTTAGATAATAGTTATCGAACCCATCGATATATCCGATAGTACATGGCCCAACCTTAGTCTAGTACCTATGTAATTGTAATCGAATATGATAGAACTAAGGAAGGAATATCTCTAATATCTATATTCTTAAAATGTTGTTGTTGAAAGTTGCGAACAACTAATTCGAAAAACACTCTGTGAAGTAGCAGAATATAATCTTCAAAATACTTTATCCAATGATTCAGAATTCAGATAAGAGTCGATCTGGAGAAGCTCAGAGACAGAGTGTGGAACGCGATAGGTTATTGCTTCAACCAATTTGGAAAAAGAAATACATATAAACGTATGTTAAAAATTTTTAATTTACACCAAATCCAACCGAAAAGAATCATATTCTATAGCCAAATGTTCAAGAGACATTTTATTTATATGCTATTTTTATGTACTAAGCTACGCTCTGATTAATTCACCGCCATGCAAGATCGCTCGAGCACGTTTTACAACGGCAATAGCGGTCTTATCATTTCCACAAATGCCGTTGACTTATCTGCTATCAGACGATTTTGACAAAACTTTGAACTTTCCAGCAATCGATTAAAAGAAGAATTTAGCAACTCGATTATTTGTCAAAAGTGTCTCAAATCCTGAAATCAGAATTCGCACGCCTCCTAACGTTTGTACAGTATTCGCACTATATGAAATTCGGTTTTTCAAGTTAAATGCACCCTTTTGCAAATTAAACTTTGTGCAAATTTTAATAAAAGCGAAACAAATGTAAAATAGGTAGCAAGAAATCAAAATTTATTACGGTTCTTATACAGTTGCTGGTTAGTACATATTTCTACATATTATGAGCGTACATAATTTGTAGATGTACAGTTGCAACAGAGTTGGTGACTTCGCCTAATAATTAATTAGTGACGATTTAAAAGGGTTGCTAACATATTTCTTGCAAAGGAATTCACTTTAGATACGACTTCTTCAGTAAGTGAATATGGTGGTAGGAAAATAGGTGTCCTGTCTTATGAACACTTGCTGCGTCCTCCAAAATCAACCAAACTCGCCGCTTCTACAATACATCTACCTTTTAAAAAAACCAACTAATTCCGTAATCAGTGGCTTGAATGAATTGATAATTACTTTTGAATAAATATAAGTATAGATACTTAGTAACACAAGTTTCAATTTCTTACTATCCCTATTTTTTTACATGACTGCATGAATTTGATGTGCAAAAGGATGAAAAGGGTGAATTTGGCTACTAAAAGAATGAATTTAAAATGCGAATATTATATGTAATCAACTAATCAATACGGCTTCAGCTTCTAAACTAGCGCATGGATTAGTGCCCACCTTGTAACGCTCGAAGCCCTTCAAATGGGCCTCGGACAAGTACTTTATACCCAGCATGTTGTCAGCTCTCCTTCGCAGATCAATTTTTCACCAACCGCAACTTCTTGAACTCTCAGCAGATTAGCGAATTGTGCAGTATTCACATCGCTTCCTGTTTACAAGCCCAAAGAATTCACCGCTTCACTCACTCCCGCATATACTAGACTCAATTATTCACTTTGATTCACGCTGGGATGCGCTTAATTGATTTCAGCAAGGCAATTGATTTCTGGATAACTTTTCGCTGTTCTCATTAAGTTCAACTTATGCACTGGGTTAGCACGTCATTATGGCCTAATCAACACTCGGATGTTATTGTGTTACAAAGTTCCGCAGACCATGTGCTGTTTAATGCTATCAATCCACAAACTACACTCGCACCGCGCACCTTCCGCCGAACGAAACCTACTGTCGCGACAGACTTTATCACGCTGACCACGAAAACGAGCTTTGAAGTGTTCGGACCGGAGACAGCTGCCCTCCCCCCTCGCAGCATTTTCAATTTCCCATCAAAGTCTACTCGCGCACTGTGAATTTACCAGCAACGCGAGTTTATTACTTAATAACTTAAATCTTGTCCGGCATTCCAATATTGCATGCGTAATAGACTCGCGAAGGCCTTGCAAGTCATAGCTGAATTTTGAAGTAATAGAGAGGTTGAAGTAATAAAGGAACACGTGTATCATGATTTTTGGAAATTCGACCCCGGTAAAATTGGGAATGAAAGTTTCTATGAAAATTCGGCATTTTTAAAGTAAAAATTCATAAAAATTGGTAATTCGCGTTTTGGTTAGAAATAAAGACTCGTGTACCAGAATTTTTGTAAATTACACCACCAAAGGGGGGAAATAGGAGATGAAACGCTATTCCTATTTTTTTTAACTTCTAGTTTTGCTAGGAGTGACCATTCCACCTTCAGACAAATCACAATGAGAATTAGCAACACTATCCTGATTCAACCCCCCAGAACCACCCTTAACTGAAAACAAACTAACCAACCATTATTGTAACCCGACTTACGGGAAACGGTTCTTTGTAATATAAATACGTCGTGTTTGCAGGGAGTTTTTTTCAGTCAAGGGAGGTGCTCTGCTAACTGTACAGTGTTGTACGTACAACAGTATAGTTTATATAATATATAATACTATATTAGTATATAATATAATTTCAAATATAAAACGTGGGAACGTAGGCGGAGGAGCGTAGCAACAGACGCCGCGCCGGGTCCCGCTATTTATTTAATAAAACGGGATGAGGAGAACAAATATTATATAGGATTATGAACATTTCGAAGCAATCAAAAATACAATACAATATTGCACGATATATTTAACAAAAGCGTATAAGTAATAATAAATATTTTACCAAGTAGCACATTTCACGATTTTAATTTTTGAATTAATTAGACTAGAGCTAATCCTCAATATTTGGCAATTTCTTACACAATGTAACTTTCACTATCTTGTGCTATACGGACAAAATAATAAATACATAAATATGAAAAGGAATGTTTATCAATGTTAAACTATCTACATAACACAAAATCACATAAATTTTACAACATTGGTGGAGCTCAGCTCGCTGCCTTTTAAGACGTGCTTTGGCTATCCACAAAACGTTTTCGTTTGTGCCTAGGAACATTATAAAACTAAACATCATAGCTCTTAAGAGTTTAAGACCATTTTTGGAAAAAAACTAACAACTCGAAGTTGAAATTGTAAAATTAGTGACACAAAATATGTAATAAGTTTTACTTAAGTTTTAATTCTTCGACCCAATCGAGTTGCGGAATACTTAGAACCATTTTTAGACACTCCATTTGAGCGCAGAATTCCATTTTGTTTCGATCGACTCTCAAACAATACATCGGAATCAGTCTCAGAATCAGTTAAAGATGTTCCCCTGGAAACTAAATCCAATGTTTGTTATTTAATCTGGTTTACATCATTAATTGGGCACTTACATGGAGGATTCTCTTCGTCCTGGGTGTCTAGAAGCGCATATTTTTGAGCTTTTGGTCGTGTGCGCGGTTTTCGTGATCGACGAAAAAAACAGGAAATACCCCAAAATATTGCCGACAATATAAAAAATCCAATCAAAATTCCAACCGCGACGTACAAAATAGACCAATCTATGTAGAAAGTGTTAAGGTTAACTGTGAAATGATATCGAATTCACTTACCGCAATTGGCGTCTTCAACACCCCAAAAGTAAAACACCGATGGCATCCAAAATGTTTCACACATACATGAACGTGTCACTGAGTTACATAATCCATGGTTTGAACACTTATTTTGGCACACCGTAGTCCTGACATCATTGAAAGGAGTTCCCAAGATTGAAGCGTCCCTCCAAAATTTGTCTTTAAGGATTTTTTCTATTTCAATACCAAGGACCACTTGATTGCTACCATCAGCTGCCTGTAAAAAATCTTGATAATTTCGGAAAGTAGTGCAAAAAAGCGATAGCTTACAATTTTTTCTACATAAAAAACGATTATGGCATCGCCTGACTTCGGATCTGTTTTCAGATTTCGGATTCGTATCTTAACGTCCCCAATAAGAAGAGCAATTTTTTGAACAATTTGTTTAAATTCCGATTGCGACAGAACCGAAGTCCCCATAGAAAGCGTCAATTCCACTAAATTCATCAGTAAAGGATCGGGGTGGACTATTACACTAATAGTATCAGAAGATGTCAGGCCTTGGTCATCAGCTACAGTCAGCTTAAACACATAGCGACCGTGGACGACGTTTGTTAACTAAAGCGGTATTTAATCAGTACTACAGTAATTCACTCCAAATATGTCAGACTTACTATTAAAACTGGCTCCCTGTCGGTTTTACCAACAATATTACCTGTTGCTAGACTGGACTCATCCCTGACCCAAGTGTAATTCACTATCCCTAGATCATCATAGGA
Organism: Leptogaster cylindrica; assembly: GCA_963082835.1. Lineage (NCBI taxonomy): Eukaryota > Metazoa > Arthropoda > Insecta > Diptera > Asilidae > Leptogaster > Leptogaster cylindrica. Next base: position 17,965,426 of record OY720105.1, on the reverse strand, counting down.
CTTTGAACCATTCAAGTAGATTGCGCTCACTGGAAGTGTTACGCTCTGATCGCCACCAGCATTGGCTACTGGAGGAGAGTTTTTCTCTGCGAAGGTGAGAGTAAAAATGAACTTTTCTAATGGTACTCAAGTTATTATCGCTTGAGATTTTAAAGTACAAAACCACTGTTTTGTTGTCATCCGATGGCTACGCTTAAATATACTGTTACACACCTTGCACAACCTTCACCCAAGCAAAATCGGACGCATTATTCTTATTCTCATCGTCTACGGTTAATTCGAATTTGTAGCTGCCGATAGTCAGCGCCGTCGCATTAGCCAACTGTTTCAAAATACATGAATGAGAAAAACCCGTAAATCTGAGATGTTTCTACGAACCGAGGAATTTCCATTCAAAATAACAGCTTTATTCGGGCCAGTGACCTGTTTCCAATGATACGTAGTGATGCGGATGTCATCTTTGGACTGAGACGCATTCAAGACGGTCCAAGTTTGCGGCAGCGTAATCGTCTGTTGTGTGCGAATGAAAACATTCAATTTGCTACTTAAAAGTTCTATATCTGTTTGTTACCGTGTTACCACCAGCATTAGCCAGTGGCGGTGAGTTTGTGGGGTATTTGACGAAAACATGTACTTTGGCTGTGCTAGATTGGTTGCTAGCGTCGGTCACTTTGAGTACAAATGTGTAAATCCCTTCTTCCAGATTTGATAACTAGAATTAAAGGAAAGAGAATGCAGCCAATTGCGGTAAGCTTAACTAGGAGTACCTGGAGGTATGGTGTGCGAGTATTTTGCATGTCTATCGCTTTTCCTTGATCTAATCCGTCTTTCGTCCATTCCCAGGCCACTATTTCTCTATCGTCCGTGCTCAAAGAGCCATTTAATGTCACATTGTTGTGTGGTAAGTACACAATTACATCAGCACCTGATCATTAAAATTAAATATGAAGTTGACAACAAAAAAATCTTTAATCCACCTGCATTAGCTTCGGGAGGATAATCGGTGCCTTTTAGAACTATCACACTCGCACTAGTAGAGTTCTGCGCGTTGTCCGAGTCGGTCACAGTCAACTGGAAAGTGTAGTTGCCGGGCGAGTCTAGATCAGAGAGCTGAAGGGTGCTTGTTTCCGGTAACTTCGTCTGGTAATCAATTGGGCCTTCTAGTAACTCCCAGTGCCACTTGATTATTTTGTCATCGTCTATACTGGTACTGCCATCAAGGATGGCCTTGTTGTTCGGATATTTAATGATTTGCTCTTTGGGGGTGATAATAACTTGAGGAATTTTGTTGATCCTGCTCTCAGGAAGTACTGTTACATTGGCTACTGTTTCCCCATAAGATGAGTTCCCTGTTGCAGTAACCTTGAAAGTGTACAAACCCTCGGAAAGGTTGGACAACTTCACTTTGTTCCTCGTCTGATCAGATATGGTTCCATTCACCGCACCCTTGGGCTGTGAGATCAACGTCCACAAATATTTATATGTTTCTCCACTGGACTGCTCATCAGGCACGGTGTATGCTGCAAGGGAAACCTCTTTCTCGGGCAATCTCACCTTCTTGGATAGTACAGATATGGTCAGTTTATTCAAAGGCGTTTTCTTGGAATCAGTTTTGTCCGAGCCTGCTGCACGTGTGTTTTCAGTTGTCTGCGCACCGATGAGGATTTTTTGTGCAACTGTTTTGCCACTAAAATCTGGCTCTGGTTTCACGCACTTTCCCGTGTCACTGCGCTTGAAATTCTCTGTACACTGACACAAACCTTCTCGCGATTTTTCCGATATCTCTACACATATTTCGTTAAGTCCACACAAATTATTCACACCTACCTCACAAGGCAGCACTCTGCTGCTGACGAAGGATGTTTCCTCGGCATCCATATCGTTATCATCTGGAGCATATTGCTGCTCCATTCTATATTTTTCAAAGTCCAGATAAGATTTAATGCGCTTTTCTGGCTGAGGGCTTTCTTCTGCAATATAAGGCATGCTCTCCTGCAGCCGTTCAGCAAACCTAAACTTATGTGGTTTCTTCCAATAGACTGGAGTAAAATGTTCCAACTCTGACGGGATGAAGTCGTCAACATTCGCTGCTTTTAGTAGATCTATCCAGGACAAACCCTCTGATGAATCTAGAATCGGAAGCTAATGCGTCAAAGCTGACTTACATAAATGTTTGTGTGTTTGTCTTACCATCCCCTACTGGATTCACTAGAACCATTTTGAGAGCACCCGCAAGTTCTCGTTTCATTGGTAAACACGCTTCGTTGCTAATGCATTTCACATGGTAGCAATTGTTATTGTATATGAAAGCAACATTGCAATTATTTTTCAGGAGGCAACAGGCTTCAACGCAGGACTTCAAGTCCCCATCTCCTCGGCTGTGCTCCGTAAAGTTTCCAGAGTTCTTATTACCTGCGAAAAGAACTGAATGTTGTCTTCTGCAAAAGTACTCACACTACCTTTAGGAGCACATTGGTCAAAAACTTTGTGCAAAATGCCAGGACATATTTCTCCTAAATCGGAGTCTTCATCCAGTATCAGGGATTTTGTTATGCTCAAGGATGTTACGAGCAACAGAACCGATCCGAGTGAACAGAGCGATCTTAGATCAGCCACACACAGCATGCTTTCAATGTTGTTACTCTAGTATCACAGCAATAAAATGGCAATTCTAATTTTTTACTGATTACAAATTAAGGCTGAATATTGAATACGGCTTCTCGCATGAAACATCTGTCATAGAATTATTCCACCAGAATTTTAGCGGAACGGAAATTGCAGTCTCCTTTTGCTATTGCTTGTTAACTTTCACTTCTTCTTGCTGCCCGCGTCAACATTCTGCAACTACAAGGCCAATTATCTGTTAAGGTTCAAATTACTTTAATCTTAAATTGAAAGGTAAGTAGTGATAACAAAAACATGTCAACTTCTGTATTCGGTGAATTCTGCAATTGGCAGACCTGTTATTCTAGAGTGTGGGCTGTGTCTGTGACTTTAAAAAGAAATCTTAATACCCCGTTCGCACTGGCTCAGAATTACATGATTTTGACTGTTTTGGTAATTTTGATGCAAATCACGAATAAAATTAGGCTGATTTGCCATACATTGAGATGATTTGCAAATTACCTCAAACTAGGAGATTTTTGGGAAATTTCTGAACAAAATTACTTCAAAACCGTGTACACAAACCTGGTAAAAACTCTAATTGCAATTCAGCGCGTCAATTTGACATTTCGATTGATAACACTGATCTTTGAAATTGAGACGAGGAACGAGAGGACTGTATGATACTAATTACAAACAATTAATTAAGTTGGTATAGATCTTGTAATGTTTCAGTTAAACGTGCAGATTCGATTCAATCGCGTCGCAAAGTTTCATCACATGTCAAACGTGGAATCAGGTAAATTTTGTGAAATCTTTATTTGTGAACTATTTCTGACTATTGTGAGATTATTGTGATATTTTATTATCAATAATAACTTTAATTCTTCTCTTTTTACTAGCTTTTGCAGGAAACAACCGTGCGAACAAGTTTCAAACACAATTACCTCAGCGACAAATTACCAAGGTTGTCAGTGCGAACGGTTGACGTTAATTTCAAAAGCACCTAATTTTAAGCGCACTGCGCAGTGCGAGTGGACTATAAATTAATTCATAGTTTAGCGTTTTTCTCGCTTCTGTAATTTAGCGCAATTTATGCTCTCTTTTTTTAAAATCGAGAGTTAAATAACTTTTACTTAAACTATGAAATGGTAATCAGCTTTTTAAACCACAACATGGCGAGTGCCAATTTTTGTGATACCAAGACCCAAACCAAACCAATTATATATATTCTAAAAATAAATAGTCCAGGTCATTCCATGAAATTTCGATCAGTGAGTGACCAATGTCCTAAAGTTGGTCGATTTTTGATGGAATAATTGAAACACGTGCAGAAAAAAAGAAAAAAAATATCTTTTGAGTTGTGAAAATGACACAATTAAATACTGTTCCTTTTGCATTTAATTAATTAAATCAATACCTTCTGCAATACCGGGATGAAAAGTATTCTGTAACCCATAATAAAGGCTACAATATGATTATACCAAATTTCCGAGAAATCGCTTCAAAACGGAACAACCAATCTCACTTTCGCATTTACTTTATTTATATTTCAGCGTCAATATCGTTTTGGTAGTTTTTTGTATAAATTCATATGCATGGATTACAAATTTTATCTATCATTGAGTAAAAAGGCTCAGTTAAGAATTTTTATCTGCCATACAAGAGCAACATCCGTTTTACTGATAAATTTTATGCTAAAACCAAACAAACTGAGTTTTGTCGCAGAGTAGTGTTAATCAAGTGGAGTACTTTGAAGAGCATTTCACGCAGGCGCATTAAAATGAGTGCGTACAAACCGTTACTATATTCCGACGACTTTTCCGAGAAAAATTATTACACGCATATTTTGCGTAAAAAGTTTCGGTACTCGCTTTTTACTTCCGGCGGTCTAAAGCAGCCACGTCCGCGTAGTGTCCCAAACAGCCCCAACAAAGTCGCGGAAGCAGTTTTTGGATTCGAAGAAGCTGCTAAATCGTGAGTGAACATATTTCTCATAATATTAATACATTATGGACATTTGTTTGTTGTTAAATAAAACTAACATACATAGGTAAATCAAATTAACTATAATTGGGCGTAATTTTAATTGAACTTTCTTATATGTAGTGACGTGGATACAATTTCATATGCACTTTCATTTCATTTTGCACTTGTGCTCAATTTGTTTCCGCGTTTTGTAAACTCCTCATGTGATGTCCGCCTGAGGCCCGGGGCGGCCTCTAATATCAGGCCAATCAGATTTTGCCACAACCTACCGGGGGTTATGGAGGGTATTTCCGCAATTTTTTTTAATTTTCCTAAAAAACAGAGTTATCTATCATGCATATTTTTTAAAATTGCCGCCCTAGCCCCCTTTGTCCACAAATCTAAAGTATTACGAATCAGCAGTGCCTGATTTGTAACAGTAGAGGTAATGGAACGCCGTTCCGAGGGTGTGATGTGAATATTTTTTTTTTTAATTTTGACCTCTCAAATCGTAATGTGACACATATTTTTGTCGTTAAAGTAAAGATCTTCAAACACAAAACAATCCCTTTTGAAAACCACCAAACATTTCAAAAGAGTAAAAATAGTTTTTGGAAAATCTTCTTTATTTTTGGTTTTAGCTACAAAGATACAAATCGAGCCACAAGAGCACAATTAAAAAAAAAGTTTATAGAATCACTTACACATATTAATGTAAACAGGAAAATGTTTATTCAAATGAAACATTTTCTCCAATTTTTGCTTTATTCTTGGTGGAATGTGTATTTGTTACTAATGATTAGCTCTTTCCGGCTACGAAGTGTTCAGAAGGTTTTATTTTTAGTCGAAGAGTAGTGGCTTTCCGAATTGGAATTGTTTTACGAGTTGAATTAGTTGCACTCTGCTTTTTATGAAGATACTAATTCCCACTAGCCGTGCTTAAGTGGCTTTAGACGATTTTTTGACTTAGCGGGGCCATCGAACTAGGTTAGTGGGCGCAAAGGGACGCTGCTTCATTCCCGGCCTGTTTGCAGCTAAAATTACGCCGGCACTCTCGGCAGCTTATGAGGAGTACCGAGGAGCACAAAAATGACCGTATCTAAATTTGGATTTGAAAATCGTATAAACGGGCTTTAATCAGTGTGTACAGGATAATCACTATTCACTCCCGGAAGAAAGGGAACATACGTGAGATGTAAGACGTGTCGTCATTTAATACCGCAATAACGGTTACTGCCGATCTACTGGCGAGAGACGTTTTGCATTTATAAATTACAGAAACAGCCAGATGCAGTTGCTTGCCATGGACACCGAACGATGCGTAGAAGACCTGAACACCACCCATAAGTCGCGATGCAATTCGTAAGAAAATTTGCATCACCGTTTCCATTCTGTTCACGCTCGCAGTGCTCAAATGCCCGATTGAGTGACTGCCCTGTAAACACGACCGCGAGCACTGACCAGCTCCGTGACCGACGTCACCCGATCTTCAATTGTTCTGCGCCTGCTTTGAAGGTCGGGAGTTTCAACAGGCTGTCGAAGGACCGCATTAGAAAATTGCGCTGCTGAAGTCGAGCGATGCTCGCAAAAAGGAAGCATCGGATGTTGTCCTTGGCTTATTTTAGGATTTTGAAAGCACCGTTTTCTTCCAGCCCTATCTTTTGAGTTTTGAGTCGACTGCTCGGTAAGTACTCACTGCACTCAAGAATTTGGAATTGAATGTCGCGAATGCTAAAAATAAGGATCCACTTACGCACCCGACATTCTTTACGGATTCTATGCCATTTTGCGTAAATCACACATCGATTGATTTATGGAGCTTCCACACTGTCAACCAACCGTCGTTTTTCACTCTAATTTAAGCTGCTCAGTTTGAACAGTACATAAATACATAAATTCATAATTAACTTATTCTTACTGACTTGATGGCATTGAAAATACGTTTCACCTATATACTAATGATATTGAGCTCATGCATGCATCAAAATGTGTTTTTTTATTTGTTTTTTGTAACACTCTCTGGAGAGTAATGCGAATGATGAGGGCGATTACTCAAGCACACCTGTTTTTTTCCTAATTACACTTTTCGAAAATGGAGTTACGTATTGGGGTGAAGGTCTGCATACCCTATTTCTAGTTAATCGATTCTGACCGCACTCTCTTTTTAAGTCCACGTCCACCCCTTTTCCCGCTCCGCTCAGCGAAGCAAGTTTTAAATTCATTAAACAAAATCATTTCATAAGCAAAATGCTTTCTGCGGCTGTTCTCCTCTGTTTCTACTGTGTAATTAATAAGAATTGTAAATCAATTTTAGTATGATCCCTTCTTTTAGGGGAGCAAAACCGTCATAACCCAGTTTAGCACTCTTTCAGAAATTCTGGAACGGTTGAGAAAATTAGGTGGGCGGTCGACGGAGCTCCGTGCCATTGTCCACTGACTTTCAGAGACTACTGAGTACTGGAGTATCGCGCCTGGGATTTCATTGAGGAATGCTTAGAAGGGGGTTTTCCCCTGGCGGAACCTTGTGATTTTCTCAGCCTCTGGTCTTGCGCAAGTCGACCCAGCTCCCCAGCAAAGAACATCTACATTCTCCAATAGATATTCTTTGCTCCCCAGTGCAGCGCGTTTCTCCAGATCCCTCCTGGCTCCATAATAATATAGGACATTGGAGCAAGACGCCTACGTCCCAATCCCAACGACTAACGTCCAGGTGGAACGCGGAGCTGGTGAGACTCTCCAAACGCGATAAATTTAGCCTCTCTCGCCAGTTGCCAGCAATCAGCATCTCGATTCTCGTCATTCGATCAGCTGACGGTGTTTGTGGAGGACGATTTTGGATTGTGCTAGCTATTCCGAGTTGTTAGAACTTAGAAGTCGCAGGGAAAGTGAAAACATTGTGGGAGTTCTTCGCCTTCGACGGCGACCAGGTCCGATTTTCCGTGCGTGCTGTCGACCTACTTTCGGGAGTGCCTTCTTCGGTTGCTCCTTGCTTTGCTTTAGTGTCGATCTTTTTGTTATTCGTGAATTAACCAGCAAAAAAATACCTGTCGACGTCGAAGGACACAGTTATTACGCGACAGTGCAACATTGCAGTGGGTGCATTTAGCAGTTTACGGACTCAGCAAGAAGACAACAAATCGTTAATTGAGGTAAGTGAAACGTAACTGCTTTTTATGAAAACAACCTTGCGTTCGTAGAGGCGATTTGCACGATAGGCGCGATGAATGGGAAGACTGCGTAGCTCCGCGTATCAATTATCTGGTCCGATTTACGTAATGACCACTCTCTGATCTGGCTCCTCTCCAGGAGCCACAAATTTAGAATTATGCGTACTATTGCTGCTGGTAGAACTCGTTTAATTTGTCTAGTTCCGAAGAAGCACGTCCATTGGGGATGAGGTTGCGCAATGTGGAATCCGGTGGCCTTTTCGTCGAGTTGTTCATGAATTCCTATCCTCCAAATGAGCAACAACAAACCTTCACAAGGGGAAGGGGGAGATACTTATCAGTGATAAAAGTGTAGTCATTAATTGCGATTGTTATTGATTCCGAATGGAATAATTACTTTCCTCAGTACTATTTGATTTTTTCGAACTACAAACTTGAACTAAACATTTAATAAACATGAAGGGTTGAAATTAGGACAGCTAAGAGTGTTGCATAATAATTTAGGAGAAATTCTCTCATAGATCTTCTCAGTGAACAGAAGCGTTGAAGTTTACGTGTAACAACTACACTTTTTGATTACAAAGCCAAAAGGGAAAACGATTATCTAACTAAGGAATGCAGAGGCTTCGGTTGCAAGTTCTCAGGGAGCTCCTCCGTCATGTTATTGGAGGTCATGCGTCAATAGTCCTTGCTTCACCTACAAGACGAAAGAAGGGCGGACAAACCTTAAACTCGGCGGATTTTGATTTTGATAAAACAAGTGGAATGAAGTTTCGCCGTGCAAATCGAAAATATTTTTCAGAAATATTACTAGAAGCACAGAATAATTAGTCAATTTCATGTTCGTATCTGGTTACGTTTGACGTTGTCGTCAAAGAAAGGACCCCAAAAATAAATAATCGTTTTAAGAACCTGTTCAACTTGAATGTTGGTAAATATTTACCACCAACTTCCGACAGGCCGTGTTTGTTGTCGTCTTCCTGTGCTTCGTCGGATGCCCAGGACCGCACACACTGACTTGCTCCTACAAACTCGGCTGTTTCTCAAGTTCTTTACAACAGTGGAAGAAGTGAAGGAAATATGTAAAAGTTGCTTGCAGTTCAGACTGTCTCTGCAACGCTTTCGGTAACATCACTAGCTATTAAATGCCACGTACCTATACTTATAAAATCATGCATTCAGCATTAGTTCTGGGCAGGGAATTAATTATAAATTTTTTCACAAATAATTAATTTAATAATCAATATCTTAAATCAAATTAATGTAGTAAAAAATCGATAGATGTCAGTTATAGAAGAATATGAATCCTCGTATTCAATCATTATTGCAGTGCCACGTACCACCTTATTATAGGTAATGTTAACAATTTTATGTTGCCACGACGAAGTTGCATAGTTTGAGTTGGGAAAACGAATTAGTGTTGTAAAAACGCGACTTAAAAAGTTTTCTTGGTGACATCCCATCGCAGATTGCCAAAATCAATGGAAAATAGTATTTTCAAAATGCTAATTTTCGGTCAACAAGTGCTGAAATGGCCAACGAAAAAAAAACATTTCGAATAAATTATGATATTATTTCAACGCGAAATGATGGTTTTCAAAGAAAAAGAATCGGTTCTGCCTCAGAATTTGAGCTCATTCACTGGTGGCGAGCGGCGCAAGTTGAAGTCGTAATTGATATTTTGAATCTACCTTATTATGTCACAGATGCTACTTCACAATCGAATGGTGCCACATCGAAAAGTGCATTTTGATGCGTTGAGATTTATGGATTACAATATTGTGGCATTAAGACTGATGGGCATCATATTTTTATTTTTCGGGATAATATGTTTTCGCTAATTATATTCGTTATCGCTGCACAGTGCACACTAAATTTCAGTTCCCATTATTTGCAAACTTGCAAGTGTGGTGGGCAATCGAGGGCAGAAAAGCTTGGACTTTTCAATAGACGCATGTTTAAATCTGGAGCGAATTAGATTAATTTCCTTTCATCGCCGACGTTCTTTCATGTTAAAAAAAACTGTCCCATTGGGCTTACAGTGGAAAACAGATTGCCTCTTAGCTTACGATCCCTTATCATGAGTTGGTTGAACATGAAGCATAGCCAATAAATTGATTCATTTGGTCACTGGATTTGTGAGGAAGTCTCCGTTCGCTGAAGACGCATCTCAAAACTTTGGATCCAGATTTAGGAGTGGCGTGTTCAGTAATTGTTTTACCGTTAAACAGAGCACGACGTGCCACATGGCTCATTATGGGTCGCGTATCCCTGGGATCACTTAAAACTGCTTAGTTCAATGCACTAAATCACTTCGCATCCAAAGTCATGCATTGCTGCGCGGGAAGTGCATTCAAAATATTGATTTACAACTACAAAACTTATAATATTGCTGCGTTAATGAATACCGTGTGGAAGTAAATATAATATTATTATTCTTCAATATACTGAAAATTACTTTTTTGTCAATTCAAGGTTTCGTAAACAATATTTTCAATGTTTTTAAGGTGAAATATTAACAACAAATTTTAAGAATATAAACGGTGCCGTGCGCCGCGTAATGTAAAACTTTAAGCTAAACTTCAGCATGTAGTTCGAAATTTACTCAGATATTCCTGAACCAACGAAAACTCAACCCAAAATATGTAGTCTTCTTAAATAAATCATAAAAAAAAACACGGAAATGTGATGAATTGAATTTGATTTTTCAGCTGCTTCCACCGAAATGGGATCACCAGCGGTAAAGTCTCACAAGAGGACAAGCAAGTCTTCGTCCTCAGCATCAGATAAGTATTTATTTCCATTCTTCTATATTTGACTTAATTTATTTGATTTTTTCCATATTTTCACAGCATGACAACATCGACGGTAAGCGAAAGTTTTGTGGAAGCAAAGCTGTTCAGCTGGTTGCGTGTGTTCCGGTTTGCAAACTTGCTAACTCGTCAAGAATAGTAGTGTGTCTTGGATTAATCTAGTACTAGGAATTAGGTTGTTGGATAGAATGAGGCAGTCAGCAAGCTCATCAAGTTGGCAATGGCGGCCCGATTCCCCGGAACCTATGGTTCAGTTATTTTTTTTGTTAAGACTTTTGAAATTGTTGTAATTTTAAGTAAGCAAGCGTTTAACAATGCAAATGTGTTTTGAATCTTAAAACAATTTTGATCAAATAGATTTTAGTAACTTCAATCTCTTAATTAATAGGATTATAATTACATAATTTCATGTGCCACAAAATAACTCCTTCAGGAATTTTTAATTAACCTCCTTTAAAGACAATTGATAATGTTTTCACACATGTTTTGGGATATTGGGTACCTACAACAAGTTTTGTTAAGTTTTGAAACAGTTGTAAGATTCTAAAACGTGTTTACGTAAGAATTGAACTTGAAAAATAATGGCATATCCTATTCCATTGCCTAAGTGGAAATTACAAAGAACGAAAGTCAATAATTAAGTTAATTAGCAGTATAATATAGAAAAATGAATCATTATTGTTCCAAATAAAATGTAGAGTAAATACAAATTTGCTGTTTAACTTTATAAATGACTTTTTATTTCTTCTGAGTTCTAACTTTTAAGAAATTAACATTGAATAGAAAACGTTTTGCGTTCTGAAATATCTAATATAAGATGAAGCTACAGAAATCACTCAATTACATATGATCAAAAGACCTATGATTGCTGCAATTGTTGTGTTTTAAAGCAACATTAGTGATGAACAAAAAATTTACTGCTTTCGCGATACTAAAGTAATCTTATTTATAATGACATAAACAAGTCGAAAAAATCCCAAAGTTTTTTGATTGATTTTCAGTCTGTGCTAGAAATTATAAAAATTATATTAAAATCTTTGAAATTGGTATATCAGGGATTGTAACCTGTAAGATGTTTCATAATTCACATATACTAATCGAAGCCAATTGAGACTCACAGTATATAAAAAGAAACTTTTAACAAGTCTTATCGCTTGTGTTCTGTGCAGCCAAGGAGCCAACAGGAACGGAAGAGATCGGTTGCAGGGCTCAACCGCTTTGATGGCTGATTATATTCACAGCGATTATTAGGATGAACATTCAGCAATATAAATAAAATGTAGATATCCATGGACGGGCTGTTTATCCTCTGTCCTTTTGCCAGTTTAGGGTATATTTACATTGTGAACTGCGATAAATTGGATTTTTTGTTTGGTCCACGTTCCATTGATTGATTTAAAACTGGGAACGTAATTGGTGTGAGTTTTATAATAAAAATTACACATTAATGGTTATTTTCTATTTAAGTTTTATTAGTTATACGACCATAATTTATCGCATTGTTTCATAATTTATTTTATTTTTTATATTGGTGCAATTCTTTAAAATACGCCAAAAACTGAAATTACACTTCATGAGAGAAAGATTGGTCCACATCATTAGAAGATCAAATCCTTTTTCCCCTCTGATTTTGTAACCTAAATAATGGCAAATAATGGTTATTTTCGGTCTCTGATTTAATTAAATTACGTCGCCAAATGTCGCTAAAAGAGCAGTCGGAAAAACACAGATTTTCACTATATCTGTATCGTAAAAATTTCTCCATGACATTAATGAAATGTAACAGAAGAGTTAAACATTTCCTGAAGAGGCAATTTTGAATTACATATTATTGCAAAAATCTCCAAAAGTTGTTTTTCCTAAGGGACTTTCAGTTACCCTTCATCACTTTCAACCCCTCCCTATTAAAAATTTATTTTTCTTGACAGCTTGAAAAAAAAGTCCGTTTCGCATTGGAATTAAAAACAATTTGGATTCCATAAAAAAAAATTGCAAAATGTAATTTTCGATCTTTAAAATACATTGAAAGCAACAACAAATACACAATATTTAACAAGCTTTAAACAATTTTCATTTGTTTTTCAAATTACCAATCACACAAATCCTTTAACATTTCCGAGTTTTAGAAAAACAGTGAATGCTAAGTAAGCTGCACTAATGTAATCGCATTTCCTGCAACTCAGGTGTCCCATGCAATTCACTGCATCATGTCCCCACCCCGCGAATTGTTATCGATTTGAGCAATTGAAGAAATCCGCAATCACAATGCGAGCTATACAATATACATACTTTTCGGGTAGTTCTCATTGAGTATGTGAAACGATCCGCATCGAGAAATTTATGCCTGTGGGTATTGTTCAAAAATACGATGTCCTTGGGGAGGAGAGAGCAGATTTGCAATAAGTGATTGTTTCCGGAATCCCGTGCAACTGTTCGAGGTCAGAGGGTAATAATAGGGTCATAGAGTTTATTTGGTCGCGTTGGAGAGAATAAAATGTTTAATTTCTGATTTACGTTCACAGTTCACTGTCCAAATTGAGACATTGTTTTTGGAGGTTGCTAAAATATGTACGCTCAACAAATGAGTTTGATTCCATGGAAAACCGATACTTGAGATTAATAAATCAATTTTGAATATACAAATGATGTAAAGTATCTGAAGACATTGAATCTTCAACAAAAATTTCCACAACGATCCGTTTCAAATTTAATTATAATTAATTGCTGTAGCCGTTTCGTTATAATTTGTTCTAGATCAACGTCTTCTACTTTTCATGGGCTCCTTATCAAAGGAGTCGGATCGCTTTCTCGTTGCTGTTTCGCCAATCTCAATTCTCATTTGGTATTCATGCCGAAACCAGCAACTGTCTACAGACATAAATCCGACATTGCCTTTGAGCAATTTCCTATTTTGACGGACGTTTCCGCACTGCCGGAATGAAGAGCCACGATTGATGTGCAAATCCCCAATAAAACAATTGATTGCTATTCCAGTAGACGTGAAAAGTTTTAAAACTACCACGTACTGAGAAGATACTGTGTCCGTAATCATAATATAATGGCAATATGATATAATTAGAATGTGTATCAAATCATGCAGATCACTCCGTGCACGTTTAAATGCCTCTTAATGGAACACTGGGTCAGGTGGCTCGTGGCTCTCGAGCGACCATCTAGACAAATTGAGTACTCATTCTTTCAAGATAGATTTCGGTGTGCTAATCAAAAGATTCGATGCAAAATTAGCAATTTAACACATTAAAAGTAATTAAAAAGCACCATTATCTAGATATTTCGATTACAACGGGGAACTTTAATACGACTCCGGTTGCAAATTTACGACGAGGAGAAGAACAAAATTGTATTGAAATGCGTGGTCTGAAACTAATGGACGAGTTTGTTCATTCATTATTCACTTTATTTTTAAAAGTTCTCCTGACCGCGCTGGGTACCGTGTGAGTTGTGACTTGTGACCCCCGTACTAGCAAGTTCCAGTGCAAGTTTGACGAAACGCCCCTCAAAACATAGTCTGCATGTTTGAGGGGCGTAAATTGCCTAAACACCAGTACAATTTCAAGAGGAAGTAACTTTTGTGCGAACAAATTTGCGAATTGTAACTCTGATTAATTGTTCTAATGCAATCAGCACAGAGTGGTTTTAAAAATATAACATAGTTTCAATTGCTGTTGCAATATTAGCCAACACCTTATCTTGGCAGATGGTTTTTGAGGGAAAACGACCGGCACAGATGACGGTAAATACTAAATGCCAGCAGGACCCAGCACCAGAGATAAGGACATGCTACAAATTTCATTTTGAATAGAATCAATTACGCCAGCTACTGATAAGGTATATCGAGTTTGTGCATCCCTAGATATGTTCTGGCTGAATCAACTTTTTAATGCTATAAACTAAATTGTTTTTAAAATGTAAAAGTTTTAGCTGGTGTCATATGAAGTAGTTTTTTATTACAGGAGGATTTAGTAATATGGAACCATGACCAAGGTACAGAGAAGAAGACATACTCATTCGAATGGGACCGAACCTTTTTTATTTTGTGACGTCACTGCAGGAACGTGCCATAATGAACATAAAAGTTAAAACGTGTCATTCTATTTCTAAATTAAAGCTTCGTCAAACTGCCACCTACGGCACTGTTGTACGGACTTCGTGCACGGTACCCTATACTACTGTCGTCGATATTTGGAACTTTATACTCCTTTAAACTCAATAATTGTGTGAAATATAATATAATTTGGGCAATAGATACTTTGAGGATTTATTTGAATTTTTGTAAACTAATTTAATTTTGACTTATTCTATATCATTACAAGACCTAATATCATTATAATACTCATGTGTATGTGAACGAGTTTTTAAAAATAATATTGTTTTTAAAATTGTAGCTGCAGGTCCAGCAATGCTGTTGCAATTTCAACGACCCATAATTTTTCAAACAATCAAGTGAATTTGCTATTTTTCTGCGGCTTGATTCTTTGAACATCACAACATTTAAGCCGGATTTCCCCCGTAAAAAGGACTCCTGATTAGATTTAGTTTTGATTACGTTGCATGTTACGGAGCAACTCAGCCGTGATTCTGGGTAGTTGCGACCTTCCACCCCTCTTTTGTGAGATGAAGTCGCAAATAAACCGGTGTGCTTTAAGTGTCAATTGAAATGCATGATGTTGATTCGTATCTCTGGGGGAACCATCTCAAATGAATTATCAGTAATGTAGCACTCGACGTCCTAACCTGAATTTACATATGAAAATTAAATGGACTTCAGTGCTCATCCGTTTATTCCGAACAACCCTCATTCGAAAGCATGCTCTCTGTGGGCAAACACAATAATTGTAAAAGCATTGTATTACACGTAGGTTACTGTATGCCGGGATGCCCATTGCCCACGCAGGACGCGACTCGGGCTAGCGGTAAATGTGTATATAGCATTTTGAGCCGTTTAATATTTCCATTTTGTTATGCTCCTTTGTTCTCTTAACCCTATTTTGATGACACTTTTTAAAACGTCACTGCTGTGATTTATATTATATAAAAGAAGTACTCAAACTTTGGTATTACAAATAAACTCAAAACTGTATGTTTCACAACTTACTACACGCGCCGAAAATAACTAGGTTTAATTGCAAAACAGTGGTTTTGTTATTTTAAAATAGTTTTATCAACAGCAACAACATAATATAGGATGTTTTTTTGTGGTATGTAGTAGATACCCGAAGTTCTTCATTTTAAATTGAATATAAGCAAGAATTTCTGTATTATTAGAATATTGAATTTGGACTTTTGCAATTTATTTAGTCACTTTTTGAAAATAATAATGTTTTTGTGAATATGTGAAAAGGAGCAGCGAAATTTTGACTAGTTTAAGGGTGTAACGGTCTTGATAACCATCAAACAAATATTTACGTCAATTAAGTCCAATTAAAAGCTCTTCTGATGATCATTTATGTAAGCAAAATATTATCTATATATGCCCGGGGTCAGTTCCATAAGCTCTCAGTGAAAACCGCTCGCTAATTGGTACCAATCACTTGCAGCCATATTTGATTAATCGCGCTTCAAGTGATTCCCTGAGTTGGTGCTGGGCGTGCGATTGCAGCAAAGAAAATCTTTGGCAGTGGTCGCAATCGTTGTCTCCAACGGGTGCATGGGCATGGTGTCAGAAAACTCATGAACCAGTCGCAGTCACAACACCAAACCAGAGATCACCCCGGGCTTAGTATTAGAAAATAAAGAAAAAGAAAACGTAGTTTAGGAAGCAGATGGCTCATCTGCTGATAAGACACCACATGCAAATAAACATTGGATTCAATCCATGCTAGGCTGATGCTAGGCTAGATGGCATGCCCAACGTTCCAATATCCGGACCGTTGCTTTTCTTCTCTAACTACCGCGGGTCCCAGCTTCTACCATTTTCGGAGCTGGGGCTTGCGGGCTCCAATCTCCAAACTCTAACACGTTCACGGTGCGCCAGCGCGGTAGCGCCAGGGCAGGAGGGAGCTCGTGAGAGCGGTGGAGCAGTCGCTGCAGTAACTAACTAGTCAGTCTGTCGTCGTCGCTGGTGCAAGTATCTAGTGAAGTTCGTTTGGTGCGGTTCCTTATCGATGGACGTGGCCAGAGGTGCCATCATCTCGAGCAAATATCTAATCAAACTTTTATCGCCCAGATGTCGTGCGTGCCCGAAACGGAACTCCTGTGCATGTGGTGCTCAATGCTGATGGTGCACAGAGGATTTTTTCAAAAGTGAGTTGTTTTGTGCTGTGTCGAGCTCGAGTTTCATCTGCAGTGTCAGTGAGGTGTTGATTTGTGAGTTTCTTCCTCCGCGTTATCACCATCTGAGTTTTGTGCTCCCTGCCTCCTCTAGTCTGAGACGTGAGGCTCTTGTTGAAGTATCGGGATCGAGGAAAAAGCCGTGCAGCTGGTTCGTCGATAAGCACCTAAGCGCCAAACGGTATGGATTTTCCGCAGGAGCGCACAACGACAAGAGCATTTAATTATAGACGAAGTCCTTTTCCGCCTCCTCTACGGAGCCCACTCATTGTCTGCACAAATTCCAATGTCTACCTACTTTAATAAAGTTCGTGGGCAACGAAGATTTGTTATTTACTTTCCCATTATCACGTTCTTCTAGGCGGTTTTCAGGAGTTCTTGCATCCAGAAGTCTCGATTGAAAACTGTCTGGCAGGCGAAATTAGTGCAGGAAATTAAAACTGAGCACAATTGGGGCGTTTGCACAGCGCAACGTTCCGGCCTATCTGCAATTCATTAAATTTTAATTGGTATTGTAATACAAATGAGGACTATTATTTCTTCAAAAAATGAATTGGTGAAACAATTCCCAACTGTAACGTTGAAACGCGTGGCTCAATTTGTTTTGTTTACATTGGCTCTTCGCTCGAGTTGGCTCCGTGCGATGAGCTACCCGTGAAACCTGTTGCTGGGTCCCACCAAGAATCAGCGAGCAAGGAGCAGAACTGCAAATTAAATTCAGGGCGTCTTGATTGAGTTTTGCACAACTTGCCGAAGGCAACAAAATTATTTTGTTGCTTCCACAACAAATTCCCAGTTTAATCGATTTTCTTATTTTGTCCTTTGTTTGACAGAAAATAGTTTTTTCTTCCCACCCAACGGACCCATCACCTGTAGCTCTGCTTTCCGTCGAGCACGCTCTTTGCCTTCATTCTGTATTACGTTCAGGGTGCTTATCGGGAACGCAGCTTAATTGTTCCCGGACGATCCTGACAGGAACACACAGTTTTCGTTCGGCTAAGGAGCACAAACAAGGAGAAGAGTGACAGTGAAAATCTTATTGAGGTGATGAAGTTTGGACTTGGTGGAAAGTGAGTTTATATGTTGGGCGATTCGGAAGTATCCAAGGAAGTTCGCTTTTGCTTTTTTGCACAAAAGGAGTAGAACGCAGAGAAAATGTTAAAAATTCAAATGTTGGAGCAGATAGTCACCAGCGATGCTGTTGACAATGAAGAACAGGAAACACAAAAGCAGTCTCTTCCGCAGCAGTCGAATGTTTTGCCCGGAAGGCGATCCACAGGGTCTTCCCCTTCAGGGTAAGTGAAGTAAACTAAGCTTAGTAACTTGTAACGGAATTGTACAATGAATATCATGTCTAAATAGCTGTGGAGCATTCAAATCAAAATTGGAGGTTCTAAGAAAATCAAATTTTCATAAATTACAAGGCAGACCCCAAAAACCCAACTCCTTCCTGAACAACCACAATTTACCTTAAACCCGTTTTACAAAAGGTTAAAGAGCTCCTTTCAACCAGGATACTTCAAAGAATTCATGCAAATTACAAGAACCCGACAATAATCAAGCGGCCCTTGAATCACCCCAAGGTGCTTTCGATTGCTTATACCAGCTACGGACGGACGTCTTTATTCCGTCATTTTTCCAGGACAAATTTGTATATACTAAAGCAATCTTCACTCAAGCTCAAGGATATCGAACGCTTACCCTAAAATTGCGGTTGAAAACCTCAGACCAAAGACGGGAGGATTTACTGTAGTGGTGATTTACCTGATAACTGAAGTCGCGTTCTGGGGGTGAATTCTATTGAAAAGTGAGAAAATAAATTGGAAGAAAAATGGAAAACTCATAACAAAATTTCCTACCTGTTGGCTGTTAGATCCACCTTGTTCTTATACAGCAAAACCCAAAATCTGCCTCCTGAACCTTTTGCTTGGGTTGGAGTGGTATTGCGCTGCCCTAATTGTTCATTTGCGGTGATGCTTCAGGGAAATCTAAATTGATAACTTCATACCAGCTCTGTTTATAACGTCGACAGTCGTCACTGATGGGATTTGGGTATGCGGGCGGCAATCTCTGCTCGAATGTTTTCCATTTTCACTTAAATTTATTCATCCATTTAAGGTTCTTGATTTATGCACATACATACCTCCATATTTACATAAGGTTTCAGGGCAAATGGTAATATTTTTGAGAATGTCCAAAATAATATTAATAAGGTTTTTTGTAAAGATAAAGAATTAATAAAGGTTTGTTGAATAACTACTCAGAACACATTCCGAATTTCTTTCTCCAGTTACACTTTAAAAGTGTACTTAAGTTGTTGCATTGTTTCTTTTCTTTTCAAACAACCAAATGTAATACCGTAATGTATTCGTGTTGTTAACACGGCAAATCGACAGATCTGATAGCTTTCAAGAAAAGATCACTTTGCTGATTTCTCCTTTCTCCTATTGTCTGTAATAAGCACAATTAAACCACTCTTTAGTGGAAGAAAGTGAATAGAGACAACACCTGTTGTCACCAGCTGCTTACATTGCAATGATTACATGTGATTTGGCGCGTGTATAATATAATAGGTAATTAAGCGATTGGGATAAAGCCGGCGATTTTCCTAAACATATGAAGATCCATTTGTACCATAGCATCGCCGCAAAAAATTACTCAATTGTCGTTATCACTTTTATTGAGCTCGTCTTGTTCGCTGAATGCTGATTGTCTTTGCTCTTTAGAGAGATAACATTACTTCACTTGCAAGACGCGATCTCGATCTGCCAGTCAAAGTTTGGAGGAACAACTGCGACCATTGTTTGCAGGTCAATCCGACTCTGATTATACCTCTCTAAGTTTAAATTAAATTCGTCTGTAAAAACATTACAGCTGAAGTGAAATCTTTCACTTTTCTTAAGCAGAGCAAAAATCTGCGCAATTGGTCAACAACGCAACGACCGAAGTGAAGCATGTACCATTTGTGAAAAGTGAAAAGACATTACCATTAATGCTTTTCTGAATGGAAAATGTGCTTAGACATATTGAGCTGATGCATTCAGCAAACTCAGTGCACTAAGTGCAACAACGAAGGTGTAAGAAACGCGTTGATGGTTGCAACAATTTTTCGAAACCTCACTCCGCAGGTGAACTCAACTGAAAAGTTGTAATTAATTTGGAATTTCGTTAGCGAAGAGAAACGGGAGCAGCTCGTCAGCATTAATTTGATAGCAAGTCGATCATTTCTGTCAGATCATGTAAGCGCCGCTTACCGCAACACATGACAGTGCACGATCCTCCCACTACCACCGGCGCCTATAGACGCTCCAGTACAACCGATAGCGACTATCTAGTCGCTGCGAATTCAATAAATGCGAAATGAAATTGTGGAAAATGCGCTGTTATCGTTGCATTGTTCCCCCTCCCACTCTCCTCACCATGAACAATTTCAAATGACAGTGCAATGCAATTTGCACGCATGCGAATGTAGATTATCCAAACTCACAATATTTTATTACTTCAAACTTTCAAAGGTGTTAAAACAATTGCTCTTAAAATTAGTCTTATATATAATCCATAAACCATAACACAGCGGAAAAGGCACGATTAAAGCAAACAAACACAAATGCAGATCGGAAGTGTGAATTTTACAACGCGAGTTCGCAAATAATAACTTTTTCCTGGTGAGGCTTATGCATCCTTTCGGGGAGTTGAAAAAGTTCTAGGAAGCCTTCCTGTTGGTGAATGCGGTTGCAAAGGTATGTGCAATTGTGCAGGCACCACTATATGTCGCTGCACTCAACTGTGCATTTGTGCATTTGTCATGTGTGTGTAGGTACGTTACCTACTGCAAAAGGATTTCTCTGTTTCAGGTGCATTAAAGCCGTCAGCAAAATTTTGCGGAAAAATCTTTCGGCGTGAATTCAAATTCCGACAAGTTTTAATTTTCCATTGCTGCATCTCGTGCTTTCTTTCAACATTAAACACATATATTATGCACGCATTCGCAGTTCCACCATTGCAGTTGGGGGCGGAGACGTGCAGGTCGTCACGACACTGGATTGCAGTTCCATAAGGTGCAACGTGCCTTATCAACCCTCTCGTTTGACATTTGATTGCGTGCAGCTAAATCCTCCGCTTTAAAAGTGCGCCCAACAAAAGAGTATCTATTCAAAATGTTTTCTGCACTCTCATGGTGTCTGTATACTGTATACTGTATAGAGTGCAGTGAGTACCTGAATGTTTAACATTAGACCCAACTGTATTTATAATGAAACGAGACACACTCATTGCCTTAAGGGTTGAAGTATCTCGAATTTGTCAATGGCTTTTAAACCACTGAAGGGTTCATGACAGCAGAATGCAGACAGATAATTTCTTATTACATTTGCGTCTATGATACAATTTTCATGTTTTCTGTTTCTAATTGAATTTCGAGTTGAAGTGAATCGATTGCATTGCACATTGCGTGCTGACCAGATGAGCTTGATAAATTCATTGATGCAACTACTCGTAAAAGCCACTTTCGGTCAAGATATGCAATTTCGTCTTACTTACTTGTTTACTACACCGACTTGCAAAAGCGCGCGCAAGCACGACCGAAATGCAGCCAAATAGCGGAAACACTCAGCACCCCACCTCGCCTCCAAATGCGACAGCAAACACCGATTGGAGTTGGTGGTTCTGCTATTTTCAGGTTGCTTCCAAAGACAGGGTTTAGCTTTAGATTATCGTGGGCTTTGCGTCATCGCCTCCGAACGGAAACAAGCCTCGTCACCTTCGTTGTCTGCAAATGGATGTGACGGCTCCACTTTATGCTCAAGATTGGGTGGCCCGAAAAGTCGCGGGGTCTCTCGAAAGCCTTAAATGTGCGCCGCGTGAAAGTCAATAAAGACTAGTTTTTGCTCGACTTGCAGAATTAAGTGCAATTAGGAGCCGATCAACCAACACTTTAAGTTACATACAACCGCAGTTTGGAGCGCTTCTAAATCTCCTCACTGCCTTCTGCCACCGCGCTCCCGACCGACGCACGGTGTTCAATATTCGCAGACAGCAGCAATTGTTTTCTTCCAACGGAGTATGGTCAACCGTCAACGTAACCTGGACTCAGGAGAGGAACGCAGAGAGTGGAAGGAGTTCGAAATTCAAATTAGCATAATCTTAGCGATTTTTGCTACCAAAAACGCGGCGAAAGTTTTGACCGCATTGTTTTGTTTAGTTTGTTTTCATTATTTACACGGAACAGAAATCATGTGTCGAGTGATGATTTTCCAGTCTAAGGAATTACGGATACATAGTTCTAAGTTCAACTAAAGTAAACAATAGTATTTTAAAGTGCATCAATGTATGTAACATAAGGGGCGCTTGTGCTATGTTAAAATGACATAAAAAATGAAGAGGACACAATGGAGCCAGTAAACGTGTTCGATTTCACATTTTCACCCTTCCGAGGCAAAAGTACAATACAAGGTTCGTAATGAATTTGAACACCACTCGACACAGTTTTGCTTGAATCTATCACCTCCAACGGACAGCAAACATTCATCAAAACGAATTTGGGTGGTGCATGAGTTCTGAGCACGAGGGGTGTTCCAATCGGTTACTTTGAATGTGATGCGTAAAATGAACACGCGCAATGAAAACAAAAAAATCATGACGAATTGCCCGATTTGACATGAGCCTAAACTTGACAAGGGGTTGCGTTATTTCAATCAAAACATTTGCGACAGCAGAGTCTCTTTTAAGGATTCGGAAGAAATTTGTCCAACGCACGTTGTATGCAACGCACGTCCAACATTTCTAGGCTCTGCTGTTGCAATCGAGCTGGGGTATGCTGATGCACATTCACGTACAGGTCGGCCGTCGGCGTCGGGCGTCGGTCGTGACTCAGTTACCTCCAATCCGATCGTCTCATTTGCATTCGACCAATAAATGTCTTTCATTGTTCGATTGTTTGATGCAATTGATATTCTTGCGCTTGCTTGCTTTCGAATTCGATTGTGCCCAAAGCCTTTATTTTCAAGTGTTTCCATCTAATGAAATTTATTTAAAAGAAATGTGGAATGTCATTCGACTATGTTTGAAACGTAACTGGACTATTCTCATATTTTGAGCAGTTGAGCTTATTCAAAAAATGATACTTAAAATGCAATTCAAAAACCTTTTGAAAAGTCACTACTTCAAACATTCCATTTTTCATTCGATGCGTTTGGTGTTGAAATTCACACACCTTCCGAAATAATTTAGTTGTCCACTTCTTCGTCAAAATCATAATTTTTATTGGTGATCCATTTACAAGAATTTTTCTTCGGGTCAATCGGCATTCCCTTGCCGTTATTTCAAAATTGATTCGTTTGAAAATACTTGACAATTGTGTGGAAAACTCGAAAAGCACAGGCCTAGACTTCCTCTCGTCTTCCGAACTTCGGAACATAGAGACGAGCGGAAAGCAGCAGTTTCACACGAAATGCCTGTACGGGTTTTTTGGTGTCACACACAACTGGGATAAGTAGGCCACTTGAAGTCTGTTTTCGGCACCGTTTGTCTGCGGCGCGGCGGCGACTCGTAAGATTTGTTAAGTTTTAAATCAAAGAATGTCTATGTACTAAGGATATTCAGCATAGATACTATTTACTTAAATATCTGGTACGAGAAACAGAATCAATTTTCAGTTAAAAACAGATCTCAACTTCGTTGGCCAAACACATACATATTATATGCATGTGACAAACATTTAATATATGTAATATAATATATATTATGTATTTAAGTACTCCGATTAGATTTAATCGTTTAATTCCCTGTAACTCGTTGGTGGTACTCATTTGGGAAATTTGTGAATTCTGTGATGTCACAAAAAAAAAATCATTTTCTTCACAATCAGTTAAGTTTATTTTGTTTGTGTACCTATGTACATTGCATTGCGTACCTACATATTATAGATATTTATTTATGTACTGGCTGAGCAAACATGGCGTGTTGTATGGACTACGAAAAATTCCAGAGGAATTCTTCAGTTTGAAATACCCTATCGATAATATCAATAATATCAGATGAATGGGAAACAAAGAATTACCTTTCTACGAAAAAATTATATGTATCGGTTTTATTCTTATTTGTGGATTGAGCATTTCAATAGTCATACGAGAACATGACGAAATTTGTAGATGGTGTGCTGACCATGATGAGGCGGTCTGGAATGTAATGCATCTTTCCAAGGTTATCCGTACTTAGTTTCACAGCTGTAAGTGTAACTAACCCAATGCAACTGTATAGAGAAGTTATTTGTTATTGGCAACTTGCACCACCCACGATAACAATGTTGTGGTCATGTCTCTTTGCGATGGTTGCGTGCCCGCACGCAAATGTCTGCCCATTCTTTCTTCGTACCGGTACACAATCCTGGTCGACATTACTGGGAACAAATAAACGTTGACAATTGCTTTCCAATTGTACGTACACTTGAAAGTGGTTCACAGCAAAAAGTCATCTCCATTTGCTGTACTTTGACACTGTTTCCAATCTGGAAAATCTTCATTGCGCACTTTTCGGGATGGATAATTATTAGAGCAGGGTAAAAGCTTGAGCTCTTTGTTAGCAATTTTTCCAGTCTACTGCGCTGAAATTTACTCTGATTTCCGTTTACTAAGGCGCAATGCAATGGTGCTCGTTCCGATTAACTAGAGACCAACAGTTTTAAATTTGCCAGCGCGCATCTTTTGCAATTAATTACCACATACCCAATTATTTAAAAAGATTGTTATTTCTGATATAAGCGGAGAACAACAACAACCGCTTGATGTTGAGCAACTGACTGCAGTTGGAGAATGCGCTTTTAAATTGTACATTGCATAACATTTGGTACGTTTTCCTTTAAATGTTTGAAGTGTTTGTTATCGAAATAATTTACTTACAACTAAATAAAAAGTGTTGAACTTCTTCATAAGCTGCCTTGGTTTGGATTGTATGAACGCGAAGTACAAGGGCACTTCTTGAATGAAAACAATGATATAACATCGTTAACAACTAACGAGTTAATGTCTTACACGATGTTTGCTAGCCAAAGGTTTTGCGGAGAGCCACAGAAATCCATTCGTACTCTGCCGTAAAATCAGACCATCGGCTGTTGACCCCGATCTGTACGCTCGAGCAATTTCACGCTTTAATATTTGCGTGCTCGACGTCGAGGTAAATAAAATCAACTTTTCCTTGGAGTCGGTATTGGACTGCAGAGAATCTCCAGAAACTCGGGCGTTAACTCCAGAAATAAGTTTTGATGTATTCGACATCTCAAGCATGGCAACTCGCCCATCAATCTTTGATTCAAGACAAAAACTTCAATCGGATCTGTGGCAGCAATTACGATCGACAAAGTCCGCAATGAACGATATTTGTGATTAATTGACACTTTTGACCTCTCAGCGATTTTCTCAAGATGCAAGATGGAGCCATAGTTTCCACCAGCGCAAACGCTACTAATTGAAGGCGGCAAGAAACGGAAGTGGAAACATGTTATGCTTTGAGCATTTTGGTATTGAACGATTTAAATGTTTTACTGGACTTGCATTTGAAAATGAAAGACCTAAGGCTAACCCTTGAACTACTTGCGACCCCAACAAACAGTGGTTCCTGAAATACAGATTTATGGCTGAAGGTGGAGATGAAAATACTTCGGTTCGCCTGAAGCGTTGTTTGTTCGAAAGAAAAATCTAAAACTCGTTGGGAAATTGTTGAATTTATGGCGTTTGCATAAAGGCAAGAAATGACAAAGCAAAAGTAATACTTTGTGACAATGGGAAGTTGTTCACCCAAGTGCGTTATGCAAGCCGCGCTTTGGAGAGAAAGTGAAACAGCCTTGCAAAATCCAATTCGCACTCAATCGAAGAGGCCAGTTCAAAGTAATTATCCTAGTTTATTGTGAGCTTAATTGCCTCGGATTTATGCGGCGCCGAAAGTGTAAATCTGCGTTACTAATATGAAAAATATGTTTTTGGTTTGCTGACGTGTCTAATACCGTTGCAACACTTTGGTCTACGCTTGAGGGTATCAAACAATTGAATCCGCCTATTTACGAGGCCGAAGTTATGCCAATGTTATGCCAAACGTTTTTCATGCGTATATTGAATGGGGGAGATTATAATTTTTAGGAATTTCACTTCTTTACTACCTGCAGTTCCCACCTAATTCCATTTCAAGTATTTTCAGTAGTTTTTTAGAAAAATCTCAGTTGAGATTCTCACGGAAAAAATGGCTTTTCCAACTGAGAGGCCCCGGGCAAATCTGTCAGATTTCACACTTTCCCCTTTTTCGGGACATTTCAATTTTTCTAGAATCTATTTCTAGGGGGAAAGAATTCAAGAATTTTGGAGAAAAAGCAGGTACGCAGTAGCAAAAAAACCGACAATCATACAGAATCCCATTGATGGTATGTAGAGGATTCGTTCTGCAACAACAAATCCAAGAAATGAAATTTGTTTTGCTTGATATCCTTTGCATACATCTTTAAACAAAGTATCCAATTTGTAAATTTTTCATTCAATTCTATTCTATTCTAGCATTCTATTACTTCGCTCACCGTTGGCAGCGGATTTTGTACTAGCCGGGAATGAGGATTTCACCTGATCTACTAGTTTTTCTCAGAGAGTTTTTACAGAAACTCACTTACACTACTCTGTTCGTAATGGAAATAGCCACAATGAACGTCTTTCTTCAGAGCTCTATTTTTACCAATCTCCAGAATCTCCTGCATCTCGTAAATCTGGGGGGCTGCACGTCTTTCCAGGTCGGTCGTCGGCGGAAGTTCGTCATCTTGCAGAAAGTGGGGTTTGGTTGGCGCTTATGAAAGCTGAGTCCATTATATTTGTGTGTTTTGTTGCTTCCGCGGAGTAATGAGAAAGAAGTAGTTGCTGGCATGAACAGTACTATCTTTCTTGGTCGCTCGTCTGAGGAAGGCAGTTGGACGAGCACTTGCCATCTGCCTCGGAAATATTTTTTGTTCTGCACAAACTCCAGCGTCCACTGTACTGGGTCGAAGTTTTCCTTAAATTTTCGGGCAATTATTAAAGTTCTAAAAAAATGTGGTTCTGAAACACTCCCAGGCAATATGTCCGCAACTGGAAATTATGCGAAATGGGCTATTTTTAGAAGAAAACATTTTTTGAGTTTTTAATGCAGATAGTTGCTTTGAATAATAAACAATAAAATTGAAAAAAATGCACTGCTTTGGGACCGTCACAAATGGGCAATGTATTCTTAATTAATAAATATTAAGCGTAAATAAATAAATAAATTAAAAAAACCTTTTTAAACACAACCCAAAGTTTTCTGCAGTTCTATTTTCATCTGGATTGCAATATTTTCAGCATTTTTAGTGAATTAGAGATTTGCAGAAGCAAATAATTAATTGTTCTTTAATTAATTTGTTGTTTTTTTTCACTAAAGAATTAACGGAAATCGATATAGAACAATATCCTTTAAAAATTTAAAACTATTTCTGTAGGTCTTCTATTAAATTTGGCTATCAAATCCATTAAATACTGCGTTTAGAATTTCAACCGAACCGAACTAAATTTCTAAATACAAATTAAAAAAACATAACTATTCTTATTGTTAACTTCAAAACAACTTAAACATAGGGTGGTGAAAATACAGTGGAAAATTCTATTTGATGTATATTTTTTGTTATTAGCAAATCAGAGTTAATCAGCGATTGAAAACTCCAGCGAACCGTGAAGTAATTCATATGTGCTAATTTTATCAAAATCATTCACTAGAAACTGTATTTCTCCTGCTTCATTGTCTTATAAATTAAAAATAGGGAAAATGGACGGAGCAATCATAATAAAAGACATCCTCGACCACCAGCAAGAAAATTACTGTTGAACTTTTTGCGATACCTCTTATCTTTACAACTTACTCATTAAATACTGATAGTAGGTCAAAGGAGCCTGTGCGCCTGTTCGTCGCCAGACCGCAGATACTGCTTTCCAGGTCGGGTCTTGCGCTGTGCATTGATTGCGTCCCATTCAAGAATTTCGCAATGATTCGGCATTAATGTTAATTGCTTTCCGGAGCAATTTCGACCAAAGTGGGTTATTCGACGCCTTTGATGGGATCTGCAGCTTAACCTTTTACACTCTAAAATGAACTCCATGTTCTCTTCGCAGCTCGCGTGCACAAAATGCCATTTCTATGCAACGCAACGAACCCTGCACTCGACGGTTTTCACTACAGACACTCGTATATGTACTTTTTTGTTTTCACTCACTGTGCAGCTTATAAGCTGTCGTTCAGAAAGTGGAAGCCTTCTGTAAGGTATCTTATTCACAAGTGGCCGGGATTTTCGGCTCTACGGATTTGCATTCATAATGATTCGATTTTCTGCAGGGCGAATTGAATTTCAACAGTGCCCAATTGTTCTCAAGGCCCAAGTATAAGAATCTAATTGCAGTGCGAGATCCAGATTACACATCAGGGCTTCTGAATCCTGTTTGGATTCCTTGGAATAAAATGTAATCAAGTTGTCCTGGTTTGTCAGTTCTTGAAGCAACGACGACGCTTTGCTCGTGGAAAAACGTCTTGCTTTGCGAGCGGAAGTCCGACGGTGCAATATGGTGTAAAATATTCACACACAATATTGTCCTCAGCTTGAGAGCGGAAGTGGGCGGTTGCAAAAGACTTAACAAAACAAATTGTCGATTTAGCCAGCACTGGTAAAGTGGTAAGAGATACATGCATATACGAATTTAAGCAATGCTACTATTTAAAACCCTTTCTCAATAAACTCAAAGATTTTCTCCGAAGGGGCTGACTGCACGAACACTTTATGCTCGTTTGTACTGAAGTGGGACGGATTTATTGCATAATGAACAGCGCTGCTATTGACAACGATTCTCATCTGAAGAAAAAAATGTCTAGTCGTTTTTAGTTTCCAGTTTCCACACGCATGAAACTGAAATATGTAGATACATTTTTTGGCATGGAAAAGATAATTAGAAAGATCTTAACGATTCTATCTCGCGTTGTAATTTCGGGTGGCGTAAGAAAACTGCATCTGACGTCGCACTGCATTCTGTAGTATCCGCATGCGCAGTAATGGTACTGGCATAGACAAATAAAGTATTTCATACTATGAAGTACTTTATTTGTCTATGGTACTGGCAATAAGAAATTCTCCTTCGGGAATCTGCTGTGCCTGCGGAATAAGCACGTGTAGATTTGCAACAGCTCATGGCGAAGTCGGACTCTGGTTTTAAGCAAAAGTTTACTTGATTCGCTTCGACAACTTGAGCTGCATCGGTGGGAACATCATCGTTGCGGAAGCAACGGCGACTGCTGATACGGTATTAGGGAACAACTATGATACTATGCAACAACAAAAGGATTCCAAATAGAATTTCCGCTCTGGCCGATGAAAGATCTTTGGTGTGATAAGTGCAGCACGAGAAAAATGTTGCATTTCTCACACCTCCAAGCAGGGTGAGCTGCGCGAAGAAATCACGTTCGAAATGCATTTAAGTGCTTTAGAACTGAGGAGTGACGGAACAAAAATGGTTAACTACCTCATTCACCAAAAATGACATGGCGTATGTTTCCGATGTAGTTTTTTAAAACCTCTCTAATGCTGGTATTCAATCGACAAAAAATAAGTTAAATTTAGTATAAAAATTGCTTTAAAATATGACTGTCGGAACAAAAATAGTTAAATGCGTATTTTTCTTACGTATTTAAACAAAATTGGTTAACTGCATTTATTATTTAAATTAATTGATGTTCCTTGGTGTAATGTTCAATGGAAACAGCACTAAGAAAAGAGAATTAAAATACTTTTCTGTGTCTTCATATGTTTCTGTCGCTTATTAGAATTCGAGAAATGCATAAAAATACAGTCTTTTAATATTTGGCACCTCATAAAGTATCCTAATTAGAAATGCGTCTCTTAAAACGATAACCAAATATTACTGAACACTGTAATAACTTATTTATTAACAGAGCGTATTTTATTTTACTTTATAATCAATTCAAAAGATATATTTTAATCCAGAGACAGCTGCTACTTAAGCTACTGCACTCGGCTATGTCTTTGAATCGACTGAATTCCTGGAGCAATGCGTCGTCCTTTTATAGTTGTTTTCTTGTCAAATTTTCGGTTAATTTAGTAGGCTAAATACAGTATTTTGCATTTATCCGTCAACGGCTCCTTGTTTATAATTTTGTATGATATACTGTGATTCGGAAGTATAGCATACTGTGAATCATTTGTTACAACACCTAATTGTTCGCTGCCTCGGGTTAAATTGAGAGATTAAATAAAACCGCAAAAGGACATCATTGTACATTGAATTCCTTCAACACTCGTACTTTATGACAGGTAATTCCTGTTATACCTGCACCAGAAGAATATTTCAATATATTTACAAAGCATAGCAAAGTGCACTAATTATATGGGATTTATATGATATCCAAACCCTGCAGCGAAATAATTACAAAAAAGTCAATAGTCAAACTTTCAAAAGATTTCAATTCAGGAAAACATGAGTGAGACGAAATCAACAAAATGATGTTCAAATGAGATGTTTCCAAAATTTTGTATTTGAAGGCAATGAACAGTTCAATATTTTATTAAAACGAGTGAAAACACATCCCAGAAATTTGAAGAAGCCTTTTTTGATGAGAGTCCTCAGTCACGAAAAACACTGTAAATTTTTCACAAAGGTTTAGTATTATCAAAACCATTTTTGTTCCGCCACTCCTCAGTTGCAAATTGCAAATTCTAAGAACAAAATTAGTTAACTACATATTGGTTTGGAACAGAACTAGTTAACTGCATTGGAATGCTTCAAAAATGGTTAACTACAAACAAAATAATTATATATCTTCTTCATTTTAAAATTGGAATTTTTTTTAAAAGCATCTGAAACAATGTTTCCTTTTTACAATTTTTTTAACATACATTATGAAAATATATTTTCCATAATGTATGCGTTATTATATTTTTGCATTTTTTACAATTGCCGACATTTGGTACTTAACCACTTTTGTTCCGTCACTCCTCAACTGTCTTCTGATGAGTGAATTTTATTAATGGTCTTTTCTGAAAGCATTAAAAAAGTAATTTGACTTCTGATTTTACAATAAAGCACGGCAAAATGAAATAGATTTATTTTAAATTCTATTTTATTGGTAAGGGACATGAAATGTTCAAAAGCTTGGCTCTGTTTTAACAGCCCCTTTGAAGTAGCTTAATGAAATTTCAACCCCTTTGAGTAGAA
Source organism: Leptogaster cylindrica (assembly GCA_963082835.1). NCBI lineage: Eukaryota > Metazoa > Arthropoda > Insecta > Diptera > Asilidae > Leptogaster > Leptogaster cylindrica. Next base: position 17,934,331 of record OY720105.1, on the reverse strand, counting down.
ATGTGGTCGTCTGTAACATGCACACAAGGAAATTAAGAAAATTCTGGCTGGGGTCACGGTAAAGCACACGTTTAATTAGACAACGGAGTTCCGTCTTGAGGATAATTAAAGTTTTTCTTGTTAAAGCAGAAAGCAGTCATGGGGAAAAGGACATCTGTTCTAGGGAAATTTCTTCAATAAAGAAGCAATTTCCATCGTCCTAATGATCTGTGACCTTATAGGTTTGGTGTCACTTGGGGGCCTGATAAACTACGGTGATGTTCTGGTAAGTGGCAGTTATGAGCTCCTTGAGCAAAGAGCAATGGCACGCCAATTTCTTTGTAGGAATTTTGAGGAAGCACGGTGGGTGCCCACCGCTTTTTAGTTTAGCCAATTTAAGATTGCTTCAAGTTGCTTATTACGATTGAATCTAATAACTGTTGCAACATTCTTACTTTCATACATTGCAACTTTCTTACAATTAGTTTTATTTTGTTATTTTCTTTTTCTTTTGTTTTTTTGTGATACAGCTTGTATTAAGCTCAATAAATTATTATTATTATTAACATTCATATTTTATGTCAATTTATTATGTGACCAAATTTATTTTTTAAGATGGTTGCGATACTTGTTTTTGTGTACCCATTGGCGTTTTAAATTGTTTTTCTGTTACATCAATCCAAAATAAAACTCTCTTTTATTATTTTTCGTCTAGTGCTTTACTTTCAACGAATAAATTTATCAACACCATCGAGTGTACTTAAATATTTGCAAACTTCTTAATCTCGAATATATATCTTTGGCACAAGTGGATATCTTCCGATTCCTTGTCCTTCAACTGTATTCTAAATTGCTCATTCTACTTTGATAACATTTTTTCAAGTAACTTGCTGCTTTCTCTCGTTAGTTTGTGATAGTCCAAACACTGCTTACAAAAGGGCCAACCTTTGAGATAAGGCAAAAGTTAGTTTAGAATAGTTCATTTCGTTCGACTCTGTTATTTGCGGTTGCATTTTTGTACCGATAATTTTTTTTACATTTTCCAAATGCATACCAAATTGATAATGACTGGTCGCGACGAGACCGATCCTGATTCTTCCATTGTAATAAACTCACGATCACATCACGTGAGAGAGTGAACCTACTCTGCTTCACCGCTGCTCGGCCAAAGAATATCTACGTAGATATTCTTTGGCTCGGCCTCCGTACAAGTTGCATCACACCTCCCCGCGAAAGGTTCTGGCAGTTGCAATGCGAGCGGCAGCATCCGATCGCAAACAAGTTTTCCGGTACGGTTACGTCAAAGAATATTCTTTGTTACGTCAGTGCGGTGCTGCATGTGCTGCGCAGTCGGTCGTGGATAGTGTCGAGGGTAGGTTGGATCTAGTCTTGTTGGTGTTCCGTGTGTTAATAGGTTCATTTCGAGACTGTTGACCGAAATTTTAGTGCATTTTCAGTTGAAAACCTCCACAGTTTATCGATTGAAAACTAAACTAACACCTGAAATAGTTTAATTCTAGAGTGGTGCTTCAGTTTGCGATATTTATGTTTTAATTTTTTTTCGGATCCAAGAGTGAAATGTTTGTGTAGTTCTTATCGTTTTCAAGGAAGCGATTCAATAATGAAATACATCAATGGAGGCAGCAAGGAATCCTACACTCTTGTTGCTCGCAAGAGGTACATGAAAAATTTGTTGTATGTATTGCTGTTGTTTACCTTAACTCTTCGATTGTATTGCATTCGCATGAGTCTGTCTTTTTTGCTTGATTCTCATACAAAATGTCCCTCCAACAAAGAAATTTTGTAGTGTCGTCGCCCACGCAACTAATCACGTTCTTCTCATGAACAATACGTACTAGATTATTTTTAATTAAATCATGCATCATTAGATCTAAGTTATTATTTCGCCGTTATTAGTGCGGGAATTCAAGTCAATGCGAATTAATTTATGTTTTATTACTCTCTGCCTTTTGTATGGTTGCTTTTCCTTTTGTACAGATTGAAGTGTGGGAGGCGCCCCAACTAAGTTTATGTTAAGTTCTTTTCTTACTTTCCCGCCAGAACTGGTTTTCAGTAATTAAAATGTTCTAAATATAAATTATAAAGTTGGATGATGTCGCCTGAAAAATGTAGCTATAAAGAATTTTTTTTTTGAATTCTAAGGAAATTCACAATTTTATTAACATCATTTAAAGTAATTTACTTATGAAGTTCTACCTGATTGTGATGGATCGTCCAAAACATGTCTTACCTTACATTGGATTTGTAATAAAAGCTCTTTATTTTAAAGTACCCATTTAAAAATTAACTGCAGCTTAATTATTGTACAACCTTTTGAGTTTATAATTTATATGAAGATATCGGTTTAACACAATTGAAGAATGTTTTTCAGTTTCCATCTGACAAAACCATAAATTGTTTTTATATGCTTTCGTCAAATTTCTTACAATTTTCGCAATGGAACGGACCGAATATCCTCGACTTGCCGGATTTTTGGGGAAGAAATCGACTGCGTACATCTTGTAAAACATATGGTACGTTTTGCAAAAAAGGGGCCTTGGTTTGATAATAACTTCTTTGACAATACGTGGCGAGAAAACTCGGAAACGTTCAAAAAGAGGTACTTATTGCGAAAAAAATCCCGGTAGAGATTCATAATATTGCTTTAAACTACCTTTTTCTTGAGCGGTCACACTTGCATTGAATCAAATTCAGAAGTCGATAAGGCTGAAATTAACCCGATACTGCTACGCACTATCGATCTACGCGAGAACGATCAAAAAATCGTTGAGTTACGATGACGCGATGGCCCGATATTGGGTGTAGCACATATCGCTCCTATAACGGGCCTGTTCACGTAGCAATCTGCAGGAGCCCTGCAAATCTCCCCAGCAAATTGAGTGGCAGGTTGGGACGTCAGTAGCCGCCATTATTCTGTTATTTATTTTTATTTAGATTTGACTACAAATATACGCCTGTAGCCATCACCTCGCATTTGTGAAATTAGTTTAGGTGCTGCGCAGGTGATTTATGTCACTTTGAAGCCATCAGGCGTAGTTCCTCGATCTGTGGCTAGGTACGAGAAACATGGCGCGCGGTCTTTTATAGTAGAGAGTGTACTGTTTAGTCTTTACTGTATAGTCGCTCCTTGCGGCATTTTAGAGAAAAGATCGCGCCATCCCGTCACTATGCGCAATAACAAATCCTTGCGTTCCTACGACACACGCGAGAAATTATACATTCCTCATCCAACAAAGAGAACACAAACTGAAACTACTCGGACTGCGCGGACAGAAATGGGTGCATGCATTGGTGTAGGAAGCCTTGGGCTCAGATTTGTGTAGAGTCTGGGCATTGTAGGCGCTGCACTCGTTAGCAATTAATTCGACCGTTTTCTGTTCCCCACCAACCCGCGAAAACATGTAGTTAGGATGTGGTACTGATGCAGCGCTAACCTTCATCGCGCCACATCAATCGCAGTTGCGCGGGACCTAATTTCCTTAATAACAGCAAATCGGATCCAAATTGCTAATTTTTTATGGTCTCCCTTGTTTTGATGCTAGTTTTGTTTTATTTAAATATAATTATAGGGGGATCCAAATTAGGTCACGGCTTCAGCTGGGATGCCTTACAAATTACAGCCTCAAATCGCCTTGGCTGATCTCAAACAAATAAAATTCAATGAGAGAAAATTTTCTGTTTCATTGTTTTTGTTCGAAAAAAAGTCGCGAGAGTAATTTGCGGTCACCACTTAATTAATGGAATTGCAGGAATTCCTGGATCAGGAAACGTTTTCACGTTTCCGCAAGAGTATGCTTCGAACATGTTCTCGAAATGGAGAAGCAGAATAATTAAGCATTGGGAAAATGCAATGATTACAGAACAAAGTGTGTTGCTCCCTTCGCCACAGTATGTATCCGTTAAAGGATGAAGCACAATTGTTTTAATTCCAAGTGATGCTAATTCAATTCAGACAAGTTCAAAAAGAAAAGCAACTGAAGTAGATCTGCAAGGATCGGTGTCCGGTGACAAAATCAATTTTCATCACTATCCTTGCAAGAGTTCAGCACTTGCAATTAGCGATGTTGTTAGAACTTCATAACTGTGCATAAGAAAATGAGATGGTTGTTCTTCCTTCAATTCTTTTCTCCAACGGCTTATTTAAATAAGATGCTCGCCATCTTCAGTCTTCATTCTTCTTCATTCATTTCATGAATTTAATTCTAGAAATTTCATCCACTCGTTGAAAACACTCTTTTGTAGCGAATCATTGGACCACTATGGGATAAGGTACGTATTAGATACACTGCGGCAGTTCCCCTTTTACTATGCTACTCCAGTTTTTTCTTTATCAATTTTCTAGCGAAACAAAATAATTTAGTTAATTTAGTTTAAAGTTTTTCTTGAAGTTCTAGAAAGATCGAAAGTCACCCTTGTAAAAAATGTCCAAGGCCCAGGATAGATTAAAAAGGGTTTTGCCACATCCTTACAGTAGTTTGAAAGGTGAATAAATTATGGCTAAAGTAATGACCGCGGTGGCAGAAGAATGCATCAAGAATAGAATAGTTTACTGCATAGTGCAGCGTTACGTATTACTTAATTTAGTAGTGATATAAAAGTGACCACTCTTGTATGTGCGCATAACAAAAAAATGTTTTGAGATTATTTTGAAGAAAATACATTCATCGTGCACCGGCTTAACGTTGCCTTTTCTGTTGTTTCTCCCTTTGTAGGGTATGTTATATAATAACTCGCATTCGTAAATAGTATATTTGTAAAGTATTAAAAGACTGCGATAATTAAAATTTTTAAAAATAAAAATAATGACAAAGGCAAGAAATCAAAATCAAAAACTAATTTATCCTGTGACAGTATGACATGATGATGAATCAATGCCACGTTAATTAATAACAGTCATTCCACCGGGTGAAACCGGGTAAACCTGCTAGTATTATACTATATAATCATTAATCATAATAATATGTTCTTACACATTTCCCAAACTAAATTGGGGTTTGTTACTTCGAATGCTTCATTAATCCTAATGACCGCATGTAACAATTATTGTTTATATGTAACACGAACCACCCCCATTTGAAGGTGTTAGGGGGAACGCTAGTGGATTCTGGTTGAACTGCACTGGGCAGTCATCCATAGGGAGAACGTTTCCCATTTGGGGTCCGGTCACCAGCAGCCGAGTTTTTGGTCACAAGTCATCCGATGAATTAATAATCGGAAAAATTTGTATGGCAGGACCTCTGACCGTATGACTGGTGACCGGTAGCTTTTCGAAATTCAAATCGTTTGAATTTTGAATGAACTTCATTAATTACTTTCTAAATATATGTTTATGTTTTTTTTCTGGTGTTTCCGATTTTAAGTTTTGAGATCACCAGATCCCAAAGATCAAGGATGACGATGCGTAAAATACGGAGGCCATTGGTGCATTTAATACGGAAACCGAGAACACTGCCGGATATAGAATTTTATTTTGGGGGTGGCTAGGATTTCGAAATCGTAAGAGCAATAAAAATATAACGAAATACGATACGGGTATTCCTTCGGAAACCATTAACTTGAATCTTACATCACTGGAATTATGGAAGCAATTTCTGCAATGCGTTATTATTGAACCGAAAACTCCCCTCTTGAATCCAATAGACACGTGCCCCAGCGAAACAAGCTCGACATTGAAACCATGGAATACGTATTGTAAAATTATGTGGTAGAATAATGAACAAAATTGAGACAAGTACCTAATAATATAATGTAATTATATCTATTTTGTTTCTGAAGTAATTATGGTTAAACAAAATTTTTTCTGGATAGTGTAAAATAATCATCATTACACAATACACATGCACTTTTTTCTTCTATTATTATGCAGGGTGAAGCATTTTACGATAAAATTCACTCGAGAGTTGAGGTAGTTATTTTCGAATTGAAATCGTACGAACTATTTTATCACCTTTTTATAAAAGTTTTCACAAAACATATTTGCAATCTTACCTTGGTTGATATTATGTTGACGCTATGTTTACAATTCACTAAAATATGAATGGAGTTCCATATTACTACCTTCCCTTCTACGTACTCGAATTACAATTTAATATATGAATTTAATTTTTTACACAGTTTTTTATACGATGTTGAAATAAGTAATGGAATTAGAAAAATGCTTTCTTTTTGACATGTTTTTTAATGTGTTAGAACGTATTTCTTATTTTACGATCGAAAAGATTATTTTGCATGCTTTTGAAGTAACGTTGCTTTTGTGTAAAAAACCAACGTTGACGGTATTATATGCTTTAAAAAAATCTGCCGTATTACACCTAGTGTATTTTATAATTGCTCTGAACTGAACCAATTATGCCTTCCTTTCTAGTTTATGATAGTCTCATGAAAAGGTGCTGCAAATGCGACGGTGTCAGTTTCTTTACAGTCATGGCAGTCACTAAATACAGCCAATTAAATTAATTTTACAGACAAGAGACAAGCCACCCTCGTTTCTCGATTCCAGTAAACACACACCCCCTCACCAGCGCTTAAAAAAGGAGGGCGCAGCGATTGAGGCAGATTCCAGGTAAATGGAACTTCAAGTACAGTGGAAAAAGTAAACAAAGGAGCAGACTTCCTTTATACATGGGGTGTCTTTTGAACGGAATGAAATTTGTCGGAATTGAGGCAACAGCTTTTGAGTCTGGTAAAAAAATGCAGTTTAAAACTCCGCGTAGGGTCAGATTTGATTTATCGCTATATATATGTATGGTATTGTTGAGCGTTGAGTGCTCTCAAAGAAGCAGTTCTAGATCATCGATTTTTAATCATACTTGGACAATTCGTGAAACCTAATTTAAAATTTAATTTTACTGTAAGCAGTGTAAACTCTTACATCAACAAATCTACTCAACTTTTAATAAATCCTGCTTTCCAATAACAGTTTTAAAAAAATTATAGACACGTGATTCGTCAGGTACACACTTTTCACACAAGCAGTTTCTGTAAAACCAAATAAACTAAATTATATAATATGAACATGAAGTATCTATGTACTTTCATAGTCGTTTTCAACTATGTTATCATAACCACCATACTCAATTGTTATGGATTTCTGCCTACATCGAGTTTTCTTTTTTTACATTACTATTTACATTTCGACAATATCCTGAAATACTTCTGGTTGCGGTCTCTCTATTTCCAACTTTATTTGAAAACAATTTTTTTAAAATGTACATTGTGCGTATTAGCATATCTTTATTTAACTCTTCTCATTACTGTTTTATAATAATCTCAATACTGTTTTATGCTCTAATTTTTATTGTAGACGTCAGCATTCCGCAGCTTGGACATCTGCTGCACAAAATCAGACGCAACTACAACCGCAGAAAGGATCCAGCAGCTTGACGCACAGCCCAGAACGCTTGCGAGGAGCCACTCACGACCTGTTCGAGTTGCTGGAAAGAGTACAAAGTTCCCGATTAGACGACCAAAGATGTATGCTACCCGCGTATTTCATGCAAGTGAGTGTACTCGCTGTTGCTTTTGAATAATTTTAGATGTGGGAATAGTTTAAATTAGTGTGATTGCTTGAAGTTTAAAAGTCCAATTGACTTGCGTATGCAGGTATATAGATACGGATGACGAAACTTCGCAGAATCTATTTGTTCCCAAGTGGAGTAGAACAGGAACGAATTGCAATGGGCACTAAGCCTTTAGTACTTCGAAAAATCATCTTATAGCTATTTCAAGATTTTACTTTGCATTAGTTATATTAAATTAAATACCCACTTATGTGAGAAACGCAGCCCTGGTAAGCTGTTCTTGAGAACGATCGGAAAGAAGTTCAAGGCGTGCAACTAACTTCTCCAATAGTGAATGACAACAAGGAGCAAACTTGACTTGAATGTTTGAAATTTACAATAATAATTATCGGCATGTTCTGAAAAGTGTGTACAATATAGCCGCTAATGCACAATGCTTGCAAAGATGATATTGCATCACCGTAAAGAAGCCGATATTGGATACCAAATCGAGGCTCAAATTTCTAGTATCTAATCTGAACTAGACTGAAAGAATAAATAACATAGTTGTAAATTGCCGTGCAATATATAATAACATTCGTTTGCACGACCGGAATGTTTAGTAATATTAAAATTTTATTTAAAGTAATCGACATTGTTGTGAAATACACATATTATTATGTTTTGAACATTCTATATTATTATTTTGGAAAAACATCTCCCGCGGCCGTTGCGTTGAGGGCAAATCTTTCGACAGCTTCTCGTTATCCAACCGAGTTAAAACAGATACACTCGTTGTCGACAACAATACATTCTTTCAGGTTTTTATCTCATTATCACATAATGAATGAATCAATGAAATCTTTAATAATAATGCAACTCTGGGACAAAAATATCAAAATCAAATCATCTTTGATTTTTCTAAATTAATTTTATCCAAATAGTTTCTTTTAAAACAGTGAAGTTGTCGTATTCCCAAAGGGTATGGAATGCGTGTTTTGATAGTTTTGGCGTCAATAGTTATGTTTAAATAACTCATACGTTTCATCATACATATACTATATTATATCAGCTAAACAAAAAGACACATTTAAATATTCTAAAACTTTTTACGTATCCAAAACTAAGACTAATAGTCTCTTGTAGTTTTATTTGAGGGCTTGACACTGACTATACCTTTTAACAAATAATATGTAATAATATATACTTCTTGAGTTTACTCCTTTCTTTTCTAAATTGGTGTTTTATCCATTTTTCCAATAGAAAGCAAACTCACTTTTAAAATATTTAAATGTGGCAGATTTGAGATTTAGCCTTTAGGAGACACGAAATTAACGATAAGTATAAGATATAAAATAAATAGTATGTGAATAGGAGTAAAAGATAACCTTTTGCACTTTTGCAGTCTCCGAAAGTCCGAAACGTTAGCCTACGCCTATAAGACGGCAATATTAAATATTTCATTGAATTTTGCAAAGTTATATAATTATAATAATTCTTATAGTTAGAGTTCCAGCCGAACATAGGGCGTAATTGTACAATTGTGTAACTGTCCGTAGTGCAAAGGGGTAAAACTTAAATTGTGGGACTTATACCCTGGACACACGGTAGTTATTAACTGAGTTAATGACGTCAGAATGACGTAGTCCATGTTAATTTCCTATGCCGAACTGGGTTATAAACCCACATGCTGGAACTCAGTTAAACGGAGTTTACTGCTGCTAACGCCAGCAGTACGTGAATAATTGCACTAAATAGTTGTACTAAAAATCTCTACTAAATAGTTTTCACTGTGTAAACAAGAGAATAAAGCAACAACAGAAATTTGAAAATCAAAAAAGTTGTTGAATATTACGAGAAAAGTAATTGCAAATATATTTTCATTGTATTTGTAATAAATTATTTAATTTTTAGGAAGCAAGTCCCTTTGCATAGAAAGAGGCTTTGCTAAGCCTTCTCCGGGACACAAACTAATTCGGATTAAACTAGCAGGACACACAACAATTTGAACTGGGTTACGTGACGTCATTAACTCAGTTAATAACTCCCGTATGTCCGGGGTATTAGTATTACAGTTTATTTATTCAGCCGACATCAAGATGGCAGCACGATATCGGTTTATGAAAGCACTGCCACTGGAATCTGGAATGGATTAAGAGAGTACTAATTAGTACTCTACTTAGTAGAGACACAGAAAAGAAAATATTTTCTAAATCACCGATTTTCGGTGTTTTTTAAAAACTTTTATTTTTTAAACACCAAAAGCTCGCTACTGCTGCATACTGCATAGCAAATATGGAGCTGGTGCTGAGCAGCTGTAGCCTGAAAATAAACTCAAAACTGAAATCAAACACAAACTGTAAAAAAATTTCTATTTCCTTCAGATGCAAAGGCAACTATAAATCAAAAGGCAACTATCAAAATGTTCATTCAAAAGCCAAAACAGTTAAACATTTGCAGGGATCGCTAGTAAAATAATGCAGCGCTTATAATAAAACCAAAGTTTTTTAATTATTTATAATTTTAAGCCCAGCTCGGAACGCCTAAGTTACAAAAAAAAGTATAATAGTATGTATCTATATTCAATATTAATTATTGCTTAATTTTTTAATAACAAACTGGGGTTAAAGCTTTAAAGCTCAAAAGCTTTACTTTAATGAGTTTAAATTTGCTGATTGCTTTCCTTGCGTGTAGGCCCGCAGGCCGTTGTCGGCAGCGTTTTCAAATTCAAATCCATTTCAATCAATAATTCAACTACCATTTAGGTTCTTTTATTCTAAAAAGCAAAATGTCTCCGAAAGGTGTAAAAATTACCATGTTTTCTTTCTGTTTACAAAACTTATTTTGCCGGTTTTTTTTATCCGGTTATTGCAATTAAAAAAAATCACCGGTGAAAACCGAACCAAAAACATCACCGAAAAAACACCGGGTGACCGAACCAAAACACCGGTTTTCGGTTTAAACCGGTAGGTTTTTCCCATCCCTACTAGAGATTAGAGAGTGATTTCTGTGGTTCGACTATGCGGTCCGCCACCACCGTTTGGATGTCAGTTAAGCGCTATCTACTCCTGGTTGGCGGAACGATTTGTTTTGCAGCATTTATCGGTATCTCCCCTAAAACTAAAAAAAAAATACAAGAACATCTGTAGAAGTGTTTTTATATTAGGTAGATTTCGAAGGATAATATACCTATTGAGATCGATATCATGTCACGACTTTCGAAAAATTGTTTCATAGTTTTTCATTTCATGCCTCCTTCCATGAAAGGATGAAACATGGTGACACAACTCTGGCGCCTACAGTTTCCCGATCATCGAAATTCATAGCGGATTTGTATTTTGTCGTATGATACAAACAAATCACTTCCGCAGTACTTAAGTGCAGCATTGATGCATATATTGTAAAGCCTTGATTTTCACCTTTTCCCAGCAGGGAAAGTGAAACAACAATAGGGTAATCGAAGTCTGATTAGGATTCCAAAAGGAGACGAACAATTCCATGTACCTTGTCAAAGTCGAAGGCAGAAAAGAGAAGTGCACTCACTGAAATGCACCGCAAATTTAAAGAGCACTCGCAAACTGGCGAAAAAGGACTGAAATGAGTTGCCATAGTAAAAACTCCCCCTGCCGCGTCTGCATGCAGTCGTTGCACAACTTGCACGAAGTCAATGAAATCAGAAACTGTAAGTAAGGCTTGAGCCGCGGTCCTTTGCCTTCAGAATTAATCCCTCGCCCTGAAAGCCAAGGATTGCTTATGGAAGAATTAGTACTAGGGAAAATGGAAAGGCAAACACTTGTGCCGACATAAGTCGGTAACACCCAGACTACGTAGCCGTCCTGGCTTTTGATGAATGCATAATCAAAACGAAGCGAAGGTCTGTCTTTTGCAGTTCTGAATTTGATTTTGGCACATTTTCGTACATTTAATTCCTCTATAGACCGCTTTCATTCTGCTGGTAGACATTCCGAAATGTATTTCATAGTGCAGAATTTGCGGGAAAATGGATTGGGAAGACGCACGAGAGGGGAGCGGAGGAGCCACTGAGTCTTTGAGGAAATTTAAATTCATAATATTCCTGCAGAAAGGTTAACGAACGAATTACAAAAGTAGTGTGATTTATGCTATGGAACCATTTCCCATTTCGATAAAGCAGTCTACAAAAATGCTCTTAGATAATTGACGTTATTACTGTAATTGCTGCAGTTCGCTAACTAATGAATCTCCGAAATTTTTAAAATGTTATCGGAAGTTGATAAAGCCACTGATTTATGAAATTACAGCTTTGTTTGGAGACTACTTATTTACGAGTACTTGTCTATTCAAAAATTATAACTATGGTTTAATATGTTATCCAGAAATAGGTACATTAGTATATGCAGAGTATATAACAAACACCCCATTGATCTCCGGGCGCTAAGTTAATTGAAAATGCATCCTGTTTGAATAGTTTTAACTGCAAGTAAGCTGCACTTGAAGCGTTACGAGGTAATTAGTTGCTCTAAATGCATTTTTGTAGCAAAACCTGTGGTCTTTTGTGTCCTCTAGAAAGATGGGGTATTTCGTTTCCGTTTCATCTTGAGGTTTAATTTAGTTTTTCACTTCCTTGAGCGAATGTTTAAATTTTCCAGAGAATGAATTTCTCCCAGAAATTTGCATTGGCTGCTCTTAATTTTCCTGTTAATTCGTTACTGATTCCGTTATAATGGCAATGCGGTCTTTTGTTGTACTTAGAAAATTTCAACATCCGTGGAAATTTAACTATTTTTCCACCTTTGTTTCTCGTCTCGCTTATCTCGTCGGCATGTCTATCAAACTTCGTTGTTAGAATTAATGTTCTCGTCGTTGCGACAGCGTTCCTTGCGAGCCAATTAAATACAAGAATGGAAGATGTAAAATGGGAAATTTCGCAGTTTCTCTGCTTTCAGTTGGAATAAATGCTGAAACGATATTTATGGTGTGTAAATATTCAGTTGATAAAACTGTAAAGTCATAACTTACGAAAGGGAAGTCAAAAATCATAATAATGTAAAAAAATGGCCGAAAATGAAGGGAACGAAGAAAATTTTTAAAAATTTTTCCTGGATTTGTGGCGTATCCCTTGTATATGTTTTGTAATGAAAGTCTTTTTCCAATTTTGTAGAATTAAATTATATTTGAAAATAACGATTCTTGTCTCCGAAAATTTCACAAAAACCAAGCTATGAAGCTAACCCATGACAGAGTTTTTTTTTAAATGAGTGCAGATAATACATTCACAATAGTATATTTTGGTATGTTTCATTAATCGGGAGTCTACCTTTCTTTCCGGGCGATAACCTAACTTTTTATGACTTTAGTCAAACATAACCTAAAATTAACTGATTCCACCATCCAAAATAAGTTCCAAGGAGGGGAAATGTGTGAAAAAGAGAACCAGAATAGGGTTCATGACATGCAAGAGCGAGTAAGGCGGATTTATTCCAAGCAAAATTCTGTTGTTCCATTCCATCCACTTCACACACTTCACAGACGTGTTCTAAAGAAGTTGACGTTTCTCGCTTTGACTGTTTTCATCACTTTGGTTTGCACCAGGTTTTCGCGACCGAAAATTGTTCGTTAAAATAATATTGTTCGGCTGAGTTCGCACGCATTGTGAGTGTTTAATGTGATTCGAAATAGCATTTATGGAGTATAGCAAATAAATAAATGTGTAGTGAAAAAACAAGAATAAATAAAATGAAATCGTTGCCTCCTGCCTGATTCATGTTCTGCAAAATTCAAGTCGATGAAACTCGAACTCTCAAAGCGGGAAATGGAAAAAAGAATCACTAAAAACAAGCTTATTGCATGAAACATTCAAGTAACATTAGCGACACTCCCTTGTAAAAAAGCCACTTCGTTGGGAGGCTCGATTAGGTGTTAGTAAATCGACTTTTTTTTTTTTATTATTGTTATTATTTGCGTCCTCGTTGGATTTTTGTTGATATTCGCAATATTACTGGGGCTTGAGAAGGTGGCATTTCCCAGTGAAGGAGCAGAGCGCCGCTGGGTGCGGCAAGCTGTGATGGGAGTACTTCGTTGGCGTGATCTACCTGGATCGCGAGTTTCTTCTGGAGGTTCAGGCAGTGCTCGCAATGAGGTAGGTACAGTTCGCAAAACAAACGGCCTCCGAATTTCGTGTTTATTCACACCAAAATTGGATTAGTTTTTACCATGTTTTTTTTTTTTGAAAAGACCTCGTTTGGATATCGCCCCACTTCGATACAGAACTGTCCACCAACTTTTTGTTCTGTCCTCACAGAACAGTATGCTTATTGCTTAATTTAAAGAAAAAGCCATGTACAACCTGTATATAATGCATCTTTTTTTTTAATGGCGTGAAAAGAGCACACATGTCTACTGCTGCACATCGAAAATTTAATAGTATTTGTTACAATGTTTTGCCTTTTTCTGTTTACATATTGCTAAAAAAGTAATACAAACAAATTACAGGCGCTGTTTATATTGTAATTTAATCACTTTGAAATCAGAATCGACTTAACAGAAATAATCAAAATTAACAATGAATAATGAACAACGAGCATCGCCTCCTCCCATGCTTTCTCCACAGTTGAAATCATCCGGGTTACTAAATGCTTGGAATTGCCTATTGCAGCAGCAGTAATTACAGATGAGCACATCGCAATTCAATCACTGACACACTTTCGAGTGGGGTCGCTATGAGCACAGTCAAATGTCTCGCGATAAGTTTGATTCTACAAATTGGTACTAATGGGGCCATAAAAGCAATCTTTGATTTGGCTATTGAAGTGTCATTTGCAATCTCGTTGTATACTTTTTCTTTACCAAGACAGACAACGAAAATAATCAAATCGAAAACTAAAAAATAATAACCCCGCATTGCAAAAAGTGCGAATAGTTTTGGAACATGGAACATATTAGGAGATGTGATCAAATCTGCTTAAAATTCACACCAGATGACAAAACTGCTACGTGGCAACGGATCAATGGTAATTGTTAAATGCCAGTGACTCTTGTGACCGTTTCCATGAGACTATCAAGGAAATCACTATTAACTCACTAGGGATTTAGCTAGACCTAAGACCTCAAGAACATCTGTTTATTGTTTCTTACGAACAAGCAGATTAGAAAAGCGGCAGATTTAGTTTTTCCTAGTTGGAAAATATGTTTAAAATCAGACTTTTATTTTGAAAAGGTCTTAAGACCTATTTTATGAGTTTGAAACGTGCGTCGAGCTGTAAGTCCAAAGAGGCTTGAAATCTCTGACTGAATTTTTAGTTGATACCAATAATACATGCAAGCAAGAACAATAACAACACTAAAATACAACGATTTAATGAATTTATTATAATACATTCTATACAACCTGGACATATAATTATTTTCAATCCCTTGTCGATTGATAGCCATACAAAATTTAAATACTTTTAACTATTGGATATGGATAACGCTATTAATTGATAAATTAAAAATTGTGTGAAACAAAAAAAGCGTTATACCATTCTATTAGTTGCCAATTATTTTAACTTTTTTTATGTTAGATGATGTAGCGTATAGGACAGGACGACAGGTATTGGCGTATTAGTATAGGCATTAGTCCAGAAGCGAACGCTTGCAACGCCAAGAAATAATGGTGACAGAAAAGTTCCAGTGTGGAGATTAGCTTATTTATTTCACGTTCATGTATTTATAGAGACAAATTTGGCGGTAGGGGCCGTTCATTTCGGTCTGATAGGTTGACCATTGCGGAAAGGATATTATAGTTACACAGAAACCCCACAAACCTGTTAAACTGCTATTAGTTGTCAATTAGATAAATCAAATGCGATCCAACCTCAAAATCAATATACATGATCTCGACATCCTGATCCTACCAGACATTTTGGTCCCATTTTGCGGCAGTTATCGTTGAAAATCGAGCAATTATAAAACTTGTAATCTTAAACTGAAGATCAGCGTGCTGAACAAAACGCAAAAAGAAATTTTGAAAAAGAACGTTTTTTAAGGAAATTATGACCTATGTTAAGCTAAAGTTCCATGGTTTTTTCGAACACCCATTTTTCGCAGCACTACCATACTTCCATTCGTATAGTATAAATGGAACATGAAAGAAAAAAAGAACTATATTCATGACTATTGACTAGGAATTAAAAAAAAGAAACCGTTTTAAGGATGTCCGTCTGCCCGTTGTCTGTCCAGACGATAACTCGAGAACACATAGCTGGAGGATTAAAGTTTGGTGCAATACTTGTTAAAATTGTAAGGTTAAGATTGAAGATGAGCCAAATCGGGCAACTCCTTAGTGTTCGAGTTAGTGTTGCTATATAAATGTGAATCATTTTTTACAAAAACTTCCTTTCGGCAGGCCTAGAGGCTGCTGGCTGAGGTAAATTTCGAAGTATTCAAGATTGAGAAACTACATAGTTATTGATTTATAAATTATTCATCGAGAGCTTTGTAACGATACTCCGTAAGACGTGGTTTTTAAAATTTCGAATTTGCACCCTCACAACCCATGAATCATTTGTGTCACCGTAAACGTCATAAGGAGTACTCTAATTTATGCAGATAAAGTATCTTTCTAAACTCAATAGGCCGAGAAAAAATCAAATTTTCAAAATTACAACCCCATCCCCCACCACCCTCTTTTGGGCGATTTTGCTAATTAATGAACTTAGTTGAGCTATTATGCCTAAACTTAAGCTAGAAATAACATAATAAAATTTGGTTCAAATATCTTCAAAATTAGCGTGTAAATATATAAAATTTCGAACTCGGGGTGATTTCGTACTCAGGGAGCCATGGAATGAAACACTATGAAAAAATTCGAAATAATGATATTATACCGATCACAATAGGTAGATTCTTCTACGTAATGTACCTAAAACGATGAATATCTACTTATTAACTTTCTTTCGTCAAATGTTGTTATATTACTTACAACTTATTAATTATAATTATTTACACTGAACTTTATTTGCACAGTGTTTCTTTATATGATTTTGAAATTTTACAGATACAAATCAGAAACTTTCCTTATTTATTTAAATTTAAGAAACTTCTTTTTTTAACATGGGAAAACTGTTTTAGCACGGTTTTTACACGATTTCCTAAGCAAACGTTGATTTTCTTGGACCGTTCTACCTACTATACGTCTATACATGTAGGGTATATAATAACTCAAACAGTAGCCACATGGAAATGTTCGTGAACGATTGTGTGGAGATGGAGAGATACAAGTGGCAGTCAACAGAAAACTCTATCAACCTTTAATCAGTATAGCTTTTTCATAATATTCTACAATTGTGCTATCAGTGAGTAACAAATGAAATCAAGCAACAAAAACTTCAAGCGTCCCAAAAGGTGGCGATGACGCAATCTTTGTTTATTACTCAGGTGTGCTCTACAGTGGCTTTCAAATTTCCCCACTGTGATTGTGATGGCAAAACGAAGCCCACTCGTCTTTACGGCATCCAAGCCACATCGCCCAGAAATTAAATTTAAAGCCAGTCGGTGAAGCAGGAGGTTTCTGTGAGGAAGGAGGGAGTATGCCGGTGGCATTGTAACATGCGATCACATCTCTACCTGCCGGTTTTGCGGAAAAATTGCAAAGAACAGTTAGCAAAAGACGTTATTTGCAACGGAGGTGACATTCATGCAAAAGTGGCAACAGGCCCGCCGATTGC
Source organism: Leptogaster cylindrica (assembly GCA_963082835.1). Lineage (NCBI taxonomy): Eukaryota > Metazoa > Arthropoda > Insecta > Diptera > Asilidae > Leptogaster > Leptogaster cylindrica. Next base: position 17,917,146 of record OY720105.1, on the reverse strand, counting down.
AGATTTCATAAACGTGCGCGCGTCAAGCTTCCAGAAGTTCCTGCAGATTTGGCGAAATGATTTCAATCTGATGATCACATTTGCCGTGAGCTAATTTTCTACGTGCTGGAAAACAGCGTCGCCGCAAATCTGGACTTCCCCCTCAAATTCCCATATTAGTCGGTTTGTAATTTCGTGCACACAACAATGAAAGTGTGCAATGGCAATGTATCTTTGACATGGCAAACAAAGATCGCACTAAAAAAGGTGCACAAAATCCCTACTTACTCATGCAGGATGCAGGTAGGACTGTCATTTATCCTGCAGGTTAATAAATTTCCCCAGACAAATTTGAAGTTGTACGTGACTAAAAATCATTTCGAACCTTCATTGACGCGTTCCCCATGGAATATACATGAGATGTCGATTCCGGGCCTGCAAGGGCAAGTGGGGGATGCGTATTAAAATGAAGTGCACGACGAGATATTAAAGCAAATGTCTTCCGATTACTAACGAGACGAACGCGCATTGCGCGAGGAATCGCAAGGAAAAGGAAAAGCGCGAAACTGTCCCGACATGGTTAATGTCGGCTCGAAATCGCAAGGCGCCATCAGACCCTTACCATTAGAGTGGGTGGGTGCTCATTTTCTTTAAGCTTTAATTATGCGTGCAGTCATAATACAGGTATCTAGAGCCGAGCCCAAGCCTTCTACCTCCGTTCAACTTCCTCTCAGCGAACGAAGTTGCTTTCGATTTGCATAGAACAGAGTTTCAGCAAAAATGAATTGCGGGCGAGCGGGCTGGGGCGGCAGCCGTGTAAGAAATCCTAAGAAGATTCAGATGCATTGCGCAATAAGAGCATTACCTGAGAAATGTTTTTACTGCTGCTCCACCTCGGGAATGCACCCGCAGACGCAGCAGACAGAGAAGTTCTACGATTTTGATAATCAGCTTATAATTAACTTGGAGTTGGTTTTGCTGCAAGTTCTCGGATTTTTTTCACCACCGCAAGTGCAAAATTGCGTAGGGTGGTGGGTACATTGACCGTTCGTTCAACCCGTCACGTTCTCTCACTCACCGAGCTAAAATGCACTTGAGGATATTGAAACTAGGTTAAAAAAGCAAACAGAAGTCAACCATCGGAGTGAATTCTGTGTCTGTACCAAATTTTACTTTCCTTAAACTCCTTTTCCCACGTAAAGTTTTCAGCACAGGAGGAAAGTATTTAAAGGTTGATAAGAAAAATGTAAGCATGTTGGTCAAAGTGAAATAAATTGGCGGTCACTGTAGGTATAAAAAATCAAATTACACATACGTTCAACTTGAAAGGTTGCTTGTAAATGTGATGTGCGGCGTTAGAAGTAGAAATCGGGTTTCTGGCACTTTTAAAATGATTAACTAGCTTTCTGGAAATCTCAAAGAATCATTTTGAACTAAGTCGCCATCCTAGATTGATTATTTGTAGCGCTGGCGTTGTTATTGCCAACTGTCGATATTGTTTCGAATTTTCGATATTGATGAGCTCATGGCGGCAAGCATCTGCAATATTAATACGCAATTAACTGTGGTCACGAAGCTGCAGAACAGGTCCCGAGGTCTCCCAGGTAAGCTTTTTTCACGGTGAGAACCGGTAACACTACTTTCACCGCACATTGAAGCAAAGCTCTTTAATCCGCAATCGCTACGTTTTCGAAAATTGTTTGCAATTTGGTACAATTTAATTGACGGGAAATTTTTTCGCAAATTTCAACGAGAGTTGGTTTTGTAAGCAAACCTTTATTATACCTTTTTTTAGTTTTAAAAAACACCACTTTCTTTTAATACAGTAAGATGTCCATCGTCGTCGCAAACTGCACTAATCCATCTTGACCCACTTGTGAGGGAACACCCCTTTGCAATCTTTGCATGTTCAAAGTTTGGTTAAACTTGGTTTTTCGATTCGTATTTGACTGAGCCCAATAAAACAAATACAAATCCTCTCAGAATAAAAGTTGGCAGCTTAGTGTAATTGCGGTAAAGAGATTAATTAGGTATTGAACTGTGGTACGTTTAAATATGTATTAATGAAAGAAAAATGTACCATGTTCATTCTTCAATGACACTGTACAATGACATGCTAGCATGGTTCTACATTCTACCTGCAGAATAAAACAAAAGCACCAAATATGTCCCTTAAATTTATAATTTATTACTTTCCATGGCCATGAGATTTTGTTATTTTATTCAAGGGCATCGTAGGGAAAACCCGCAGGGCTCTGGCAATGCCTGCAACAATTAACTTCCAGCCTGTCTGCTTAAGTAGCCTTAGCTTCATTGATTTAATTTCCCTAAGATTATAGTATTCCATTCGGTGCACTCACAATTTTGGAAGTGGAACAGTATTTAAAGAACTCGCTACGAGACCTTAGAATCCCTTCTTCGTTGTAATTCGGGTTTCTTTTTCCTATCTTGAACTCATATCAAGCTGTTGAGCGGTCGTTTCTTTGTACTCGTACCTATTATATTATCTCTCAAAAGGTTTTCTGTGCAGACAACTTTTTTCACTTGCATTTCTGGTATTCTTTAACCTGCATGAGACGCATTCAGAGGAGATTCAAATATTATAATTATTGGGCCTCAACTCTGGTATTATTCACAATCAAAATATTCGCACAGCTCATGCAGATTAGTTGTAAAAGCAGTAACGTTATTATCTTATCATGTTCATACTTTTAGCGCCTCCGAATTGAGTTCAGCTTTCCTTGCACATTCAATCGATATATTGATCGAAGAGCCTCTTTGCGCTCATAAGTTATTCATGTGAAAGTTGCCGTCTGAGTCATGATGTTCGCTTGGAAATGTATGCAGTCCGGGAGTTCCTACTCCTGTGCACTGCCGGGGCTTTCAATCGAAAACTAGGCTCTTTTCATCTAAAACACATTCTCCAATATTGTTTTTTATTACTACGTTATTACACTCCGCAGGTTACTTCAAAACTATCAAGCGCCTCACAATATCTTACGTTCGAGAAAATATTAAGTTGAACCGAAACACGTCATCTGCATCTCTGAAAACAAAATGGCACTATGGGACTGCCACCAAGCGATGGACTATGAGGTCCATTCCTTGTTGTAATCAAATCTGAAACACCAACTGGTTTCTATAAGTATACGCAGGTTGATAACTTAACCTCGACAAAGCCTAATTTTGGTATTCCATCAAATGTTGTTCAAAGGTCATCAAATCATTCATAAATAACCTTAGCATTCTTGCTAATACTTTAATAGTTCCAAATTGAACGAATCTGATGAATTCACACGCTTTATGCAAATCCAAGTAGTTAACTAATTCATGCAACTTAATTCCTTTGTTCATTTATTTCTAATAGAACGCTCCTTGCACATAATTGTAAGAACTTTTTGATGCAAACAAAACATAAGTAAACACAAGTTCAAGATTATTGAATGCAATTGTAACAGCGGTTTTCAACATTTGTTTATGATATTGATAACTTTCAAACCCCGTGAAAAGCTGGAATCAATTTCTGTTTTTATAAAATAACTGTGTTTTCTTCAACAAAATTGTTCGGTTAAGTTTATTGATTTCTTTTAATTACATTCGATTGTGTTTTCCAAACCTTGTTCTAAGTGTTTCGTTTGATACATTTTCGGTTAGAATTTGCGTCTTTTTTAGTTAATAAGGAAAAATTAGTCGTTTTAAGAGAACTTTTGCCACCAAGACTCCTTAGTCTTTCCCAATGCAGTAGAGTTCAACAATAAAACAATTCGCAAAATCTGAAAATTTATTTAAAATAATTATTTTCCATGAAAAAAAAAATTATAAACCCCCCTGAAATTTTGGCAGTTTGGGTTTTGAGACATGTATATTTCAAAAAAACGAGTAAAAAAAAAATCGTCCAAGTGCGAGTCGGACTCGCGCACGAAGGGTTCCGTACCATTGACTAGGTAAACAACAGTAGGTACAAAAATTTCATATCGTAACCTTTTTTTTTTTTGTATTTGTAATTAAGTATTTTGTGAATATTTCAAGTGCCTACCTGTTACCATTTATTGATATCGGGCAAAAATATTCAAAAAATGGCGTTTTTTGTATGGGAGCCCCCCCTAAATATTTATTTTATATTGTTTTTAGTATTTGTTGTTATAGCGGCAACAGAAATACATAATTTGTGAAAATTTCAACTGCCTAGCTATAGCGGTTCTTGAGATACTGCCTGGTGACGGACGGACCGACGGACAGACAGCGAAGTCTTAGTAATAGGGTCCCGTTTTTACCCTTTGGGTACGGAACCCTAAAAATCAGGGTTTTGGTTTAGGAATGATTTATTAAGCGATAAGGTCTATTTCCATTTATATTCCGGCAATCACAATTCACAATTGCCATTCCGAATTTGATTATGAAAACATTCACAAACTATCAGTACCTATAACTGTATTCTTTTCCTTGTCATTGTTACAAATTTAAGGACTTTAAGCATAATTTAAGAAATGTTGAAAATTAGCTTTAAAATTCCAGCATTTCATCGGAAAATCTTGTCGTTGGCCAATTCATTTGGAAGACGTCGAGCGTCCAATTTGTTTAATAAATTTGTACATTTCAGTTTGGCAACCTGCTAAAATTGGGTGAAGACTGAAAAGAGTCGAATACCAACTGCACACGGTTGCTAAAAGCTTGCGACACGCCAAGGCAGAGGTTTTACGACGAAACAAAAAGGTGACGGTAAAAAAAACGAATGTGAAAGCGAATTGAGAAATTTGATCTTTTTTATTAAGGTGTACACTGTACAAGCGGATAAGAACGACCGTTTTATCGCAAGTTGTCCGTGAGGATAGCGGAGTCCATGCGATGATGGGGTGAAGTTAAATTGCCTGAAAAATAAATTAAATAAAGGCAGTGAAGTGCACGTCAGCTGCAGCATGTGTTGCCGGCGACCGACAACCGAATTCATATGACATTTTTCCACTTCCACTCCTTGTTTTACTTTTGAAAGCATTTTCGTAAAATTTCAAAACAACCACTTTTTAATTTATGATTCAAAATAACGAAGGGGATTTCCGGACCACCAAAAGTACCCTTGTGTCTTGTTGCTAGAGCAGCCAATGATGTTATGTTTCAGTGAATTCTCGCAGGTAACATGCGGTTGAACAATAATCCACGTAACCACTGCTAACCAGAAGCCAGCAAATTGCTTCCGCCAATGTCTCCAAAATTTGCACTGACACCCAATCAAGTATGCAATTTCCTTTTCGTTGATTGCCCTTTCAGCTTCAAAGAATAAACGGGGCAACAAATCACTCATAATAATGGGTGATTTTGCGAAAAAAATGAGCTGATAATACACAGAAGAATATAATAAGAATAGAAACTGTAATACTGGATAATATTGAGCCTTTTGTTTAACCCATTAACGTCATTTTGACCCATTTTGGAGGAAATATTGAAAATCAACAGATTACTAAACTATCTCACGAGTGCCGTTGTTACTAAACATTCATAAAAATTACGACATAGAAATAAAATATAAATAAATGAAAGAATCATACGCTTTTATTATTTAGGAACTTATAGGTACATTCATTGGTTTTCTTCGTAATTTTTACGACAGTTTAGTAATCTTAGGTTAACTAAAAAATCAAATGATTGTAAGACAGAATATTAATTAGACCTAAGGTAGACGTAGAAGTGAAGGAAAAGTGTATTTTAAATTCATCTATATTAACTTCGCGAAAACTTGCTTCTTTGCTAATTTGTGCATTTGTGCCGTCAAAGCAAATTTTTCAACAACTAATTAACACACTTCCCGATATCCAATCGCCCTACAACTTTAGAATGAGGTTCGTTGTCGATGACAATGCATTCTACCCACTTTTTATCCCGTTACCACATAAGGGACGGATAAAATCTTTAATCATAACTCAAAGATGACAGCGTTCTGAACTATGGAAAAAAAAATTATCATAAAATCAAGTCATCTTTCCTTTGTTTTAAATTAATTTTAATTGTCACAATTTTGAAAATACTATGTAGATGAATTTATAGTAAAAAACAGTGTTTTACGGGTTGGTTTTTCCTAAATAGAAACAAAAAAACGATGACTACATCGGTGTTAACGTGAGAAAAAATGTGTTTTTAATTGAACCAACGTAACTAACGCACCTTACACTAGATGACTAGATTAGGTATAGATGCGATGCTTATCGTTTTTGAAAACAAGTTGTTGGTGTTCGTCCCATTCCTCTAAAACTCCATCTAATTCGCACTGTGATGACCCATTTCGTGATGAAAAGCAATTTGCATGGTTTTAGCCCAGTGCCCGAATCATTTCTGCGGCAAGCGGCACCCCAAAATACTAATGAAAACACGCAAATCCAGAGCGAATCGTAATATGGTGTCAGAAAACTGGATGAAAAATTGCGTGCTGGGATCAAGTAAGGTACTTAATTGCTGCCCGATGAGGTCAACATGAAGGACATGGGGGCCTAAGGAGGGACTTACTTGGGCGCAGTTTCGCGACTTTTGACGCTGGAGCGTTTTTGTATTTACATATTTAACTAACGCGATTTGAAATAACTGTACCACCGCCGAATGAAAGTATTGCGAAATCAATTACAAAAAAAAAATTAGAATAATATACATAATTTGGAGTTCAAACAAACTAAGAGGTGACATTTTGAATATTACTCCCCCCATCGCAATTCAAACGCTAATGACTTACATGCGTGTAATATTTTTAGGATGCACCTTTGCGCCTTCGGTTAGGGAGGAGACGCATTTTACTTTAGGGAGTCAGTGTTTCACTACCAAACGTGAACCATGAATACAATGTTTAAAAATAACTCTTGTCCCATGAAGATTTTCCAGACAACCACGACTGTTGTTTGTTTGGGGACTTTTAAACATATTTCCGTACTGTGTATAAAGTGTTATCACTAATATGAGGCGTCATATGAAGTCCACAAACACAACTGCTAGAAATTAAGTTTAAGATTAGGCGTGTTCCAAAGTACTTACTGTTGCAAATACACGCGCTTCTGGATCTTCGGCTTAGCTTGTGAGATTTTTTTCGCGATCTATGGAATCGCATACTTTCATGAACGATTGTTTCCAAACGAGACATTGTCCTCCCCAGCACTGTGTTTACTCTTTTAATGAGAATGCTTTCAAACGCAACTATTATTATTCAAATTTATTGGTAGATTTGAATGAGGTTCAAATGAATTAGAACAATAACTCAAAAAAAACAACACTATTGCTAGGCATTAATATCAGGTGTATTTGATTTGATAGCTTCATCATCAGAGCATAACTGATACTTTGGAAAGGTAACTAATTCTTTCTGTTCTTATTCCTTACTCTCGTAATTTTTGGTCTTCCGCGAACATGCTTCGTCGATAATTCCCCTCGATAAGACTCTGACTTGGCTCTGCTATTTGTGAGAAAAAAGGGTCTGGCATTAAAATTCTGTACCTCTGGTTAATGGCTGAAAATATTTAAATTTTTATGGTCTGTTAGATAATTCTCATGATTCAAGCCGAGACCAACCACTAAGTCAACGAAGCGTTGCAAGAGGACGCTGACGCACTATCGGCATGCCAACCCGCGGTGTTTCATGTGGCTATTGTTTAAGCCACGGCGAGCTAATTTTTCCTTACCAGTGAATTCGCGAATTGTTGTTCCCTCATTAAAGAACTTGAGAAATGAACTCAAAGCTGTTCTCAGAACATTGTAAAACAGCATTGGGAATAAAGAAGGGTGTCGTACAAGTTACTTTCCAAGATGTAGATAAGAAAGCAGTCGACCGTGACTGGTTCGGACTTGCTTAGTTTACTTGACTTACAGGAATGAAGGGCTTCTTCGTTACAAAATAAAATATTATGTGAATTGAAAATATTTTTGGTACCAATACAATTTATTTTATGGAAGCGAAGTAAAACTTTTTCTGCGAACTGTTTCTATTAAGAAAAATTGACTTATTGACCACACAATATTCCTCTTTGCTTGCAGAATGTACGGGAAGAACGCATACCGAATCCGCATTCGCAGCACGACGCGCAACCAAATGGATTGCAGCATTCATCAAGTAGATCAACGCTCCGGCATTCGTTGAGTGCCCATTCGAACTCAACGCCGGCATCTCCACAGCTCAGCGGTATTCATATTCCGAATGGACATCACTACCAATCGCAGTCGTCAACGTCTTCACAAACCTCGATCGCCGCTAGTATACCTGCCTCACAAAAACTGCTCGAGGAAGCACTCGCTAAGACAGGTCCTTATCCGATGATAATGCTGCCCACTAGCGGAGGATACTGGGTAGATGGCACAGATCACGAGTGCGCATTCGACGTTCGCGGTAATCCTGTTTTACCTCAAAATGCGTGGCGGGGCAAGTTTGAAACAGACGATACTGCCAAGTGCTATAGACGTTTCTTCGTCGGACGAGAACATTCAAACTTAGTGGGACACGATGATCAGCTGGGTCCAGTGCTATTGTCAATCAAAGGAGAAAATGTAGCCAATCAAGAGCACATCAGAATACTGCTGCGACTTCGGACAGGAACCATGCACGAAATCATCCCCGCCTCTTGTTTATCCCCGAATCCTAGTCCCATTAAGATAGCACGTCTCCTCAATGAACAGATAAATGTGGACCAGTTTATGCCGGTTCTCTGCCCCAAGGCGTCCCACTTCATTGCCAGTTACGATGAGCACGTCCTAGTATCAAATTTCAAATTTGGTGTTCTCTATCAGAGATTCGGGCAAACTACTGAAGAGGAACTGTTCGGGAATGATAACTCATCACCGGCATTTGAGGAGTTCCTCGAAGTTTTGGGACAGAAGATCAAGTTAAAAGATCACAAGGGATACAGGGGTGGCTTGGACATTCAAAACGGTCACACTGGCGATGTAGCGATCTATGAAGTGTTTAAGGATAGGGAAATCATGTTTCATGTTTCCACTCTTCTGCCGTTCACAGAAGGTGACCCGCAACAGCTGCAGAGAAAGCGGCACATCGGCAACGATATTGTCGCGGTTGTATTTCAGGAGTCGAACACTCCTTTCTCACCAAATATGATAGCAAGCCATTTCCTGCATGCTTTTATTGTAGTTCAACCTCTGGAGCCGAACACGCCCAATACTAGATATAAGTTGAGCATTACTGCCAGAGATGATGTTCCCTTCTTTGGACCAACTCTGCCAAATCCTGCCGTGTTTCGTAAGGGTCAAGAATTCAAAGAATTTATTTTGACAAAACTTATTAATGCAGAAAACGCATGTTATAAAGCTGAAAAATTCGCTAAGCTTGAATTAAGGACGAGAAGTTCGCTTCTACAAAATTTGGTTGAGGAACTAAAAGAAAAGACCAGAGATTTCTTAGGCGCTGATTTGGCTTCGAGCGCAAGCGGAGCGATAAGCCCCACTCCAGAGACACCAAAATCAGACACAAGCAATGCTGGATCTAGATTTATAGACACAGTTAAAAAAGCACTGATATCGCGAGTAAGATCACAGAGTGTGGACACCACCAATATGTTAAATGGTGGACCGGGAGAGAAGTTAAGCATCTCTACGAAACCGAAACGAGAAGTCAGTGTAACGGAAACACCTAATTTAAACGTAATTTTTTTAAAAATTTTCTTCATGCGATTTATTCACAGTTAATTTTCAGTCCAGAAACGGTTCTAAGCATTCCTCAAAGAAATCCTCCAATGACTCAGAATCTTCTTCCCCCGATATTACTTCCCGGGGTCCTCTGGGAAACAACAATAACAACAACACATCGACAACATCAAACCTTCAAAATGTTAATAATAATGGTTTGGCAGCTATGTCCGAAACGAGTGATGATTCGAGCTTAAATAGTGTTGACCTGGATCCGATGGGACATCTAGAGGTTGGAGCCACTTATATCGATAGTGATACTGGCCTAGAATCGATGTCTTCGGCAGAAGCAACTACGAAGGCGTGCTCGTTGTGCCTGGATGGACCCCAAGGTGTCATGTTATCACCCCCAAATGAGCTTTCAATGCAAGTGGAAAATCTTCGGCACGAAGTAACCAGACTGAAATGTGATAAACTAGACCTGCTCCGACAAAATGTGGTAAGTTTAATTTATTTATTTGCTCCATTATAACCGTTGTTTGATATCTGTTAAATTAAAGATTGTTTGTATTAAACATTCAGCTGTGAAATTACACATCTATATTTGTTGACACGTTAAATTCTTTGCTTCATTCATTGCTTTGAGCTTGTGTTTTGCTTTTTTGAAAAAGGCACATCCCTTGTTCTTGCGGTAGTCAATATTGAAAAGGTTTAGATAGTTGGCTTCAATTACAAGTGCTTGAAGGGCCGATAACTAAAATTGTATTCGTCGTTTCTAGGCATGCCAACGAGACATCAAGCGACTCAGGGAACGCGAACTCTCGCTTCAAGGAGACCTGGCCGCTGCAGGAAAGGAAATCTTACGTCTACGAGACCTGCTTAAGGATTACATGCCGAATGTTGCAACAGGGCCGCACTCAATTTCACCAATTTAATCTCAGTCATATCGTTATTGCCCAAAAACACGGGCACAAGAATTGTGTAAATAGCCAATTAGAATAATGGTCTATATATTTATGTCACAGTTAAAAGTTAATCTATTTCAAAAGAGAATAATATATATTATATATCAGATATGTAAGAGATTCACCTACACCAAAAATTTTATAAAAAATATAACTTAAGTTGTTAAGTCTTACATAATTAAGCACAAGTATATATTGTAGGAGGACGATAATGATGAATAGGAAATTAGCCCGCACCTTAGCTATACTTTAAGGTATTCGATGAAAAGGGAAATCATACGAGCTTATTTTTCAAAGTGAACATATTTTGGTATACGTTCACGCGAGGTTTTTTATTTAGTAGACGGGACGATGTCAATTATAAATCGCGAGGGAATCCCGCTTAACGAATGCTGATTCACAAATGACTTTACCAAATAATAACTACATTAAGACTCAATTTTATTTAGTTTAATCTTTAACTTGACGTATTTATTTCAGTTTTCACTTCTGTCAATAGATGATCTATTTATCTATGATCATTTTTTACTATACATATTACTTTTGATGCTTTTTAAGAAGATTAATTGAGCAATAACAAAAAAGTGCAAAAAAATATCTATTTATATACAAAGCAAGAATAAAATCAAACAAATACCGATAAATTTAATGAATTTGAATACGTATTTTTGGATTAAATTTGCCTTAAATACGATTTTAATGTTGTTGTTGATCGAAGGATCTACAAAAATTGGTGATAATTATTAATTTCAAAATTTTTTGCTTTTTTTCTGAATTCGATGATTCAGACATGACAATCATTTTGAATATGGTGGTTTTACAAAATAAAATACATGGGTGTCATTTTTGTTCTTTGAAACTTTATTGGAATTCATAAAATAAACTAATTTGTTTAAAAACGGTAATTAACAAAAACTTTTTTTTAAATACATTCTGATTATTTTAACTATTTGAAAATTCAAATTATGTCACCTGGTATGTTTTTTAAATGTCCTATAAAATCTGTTAATGTTTGATTTGAGGATATTCTAAGGAAATATTACTTAATATACATTTAAAAATACCAAATATGTATGTAAAGTTGACAAATATAATTTAAAAATTTAAATGGAAGAGTCCTAAAAAGTTATTTTTTGTTAATACTTGAATAAATAACTTAAAGTTTAAACACGATACCAAGTTTTTCAATACCCAGCGAAACTTTATTACACTGATTATGTCGATGTTCCAAAAATTCCTGATTTTTGCACTAAACTTTCTATAAAATTTTTGAATAGTTTTTTAAAATGAATATCTTTTAACGTTTATTAAATATTTTTTTTTTAATTATGTAATATAGACTAAATACTCCGACGCAGAAAATATAATCAATTGCAGACCATAGACCGATCTGCCGGGACGGGTGAACTCAACCAAACGCTGGGACTAGTAGACAAAAGGTTACTTAAGATGCGAAAGGAATGGCGCATAGCTCAGCAGCTGAAGAACCATTTCTGGAGAAGATGGATATTGGAGCATCTGCCAGAACTGACTCGCAGAGCTAAATGATACGGAGAACCAAGTGAACCAAGTTCCAGGGTAATAGAAAAAGGAAGTCTTGTTATAATCGTTGGCGTCGATAGAATAAGAAATGAATGACAGAGAGGGCGTGTGGTCAGTGTTTCCGGGGAGAGACTGAGTAATAAGATTAGTAGAAGGAAACAACTTTGTGAAGGGAAGGGAACAAATTTGAGACAGCCAACAAGCAAGCTAGCAGTACTAGATGTAATGGGTGAATAGAAGAACCGGTTGATTCACGAAGAGACGGATGTTGGACAGGCGACCACGCTTGGCAATCGAGAAACTGTGGACTGTTAACAGGTGTCAGTATCGCCAACATTCAAACATGACAAGAAGTCAAGAAGAAGGAGAGCCGCCATTGAATTCGTAAGTTTTACGCCGCCCCGACAAGAAGCCAGAAGTTATAACAAAGGAAGCCAGCCAAGAAGTGAACAAAGTGTCGTGGAGAAATACAATAAGTATAACAGTAATAATGGCAGGCAGAAAGAAAGAAGGAACCCTTTGACAACTAACCTAATGAAAAAGGACAGCTGTGAAAGGGTAAACAGGGATATAAAACTCAAAAATATATTTTTATTAAACAAATTTAAGTTTGTTTTTTAATATAGCTAATCAAATGTAATAATATACTGGTTTAAATTAAATAAAAAGCCGATGTTTTAATAGTTTCTTTTACCTTACTTTTTCATCGTCACTTTTCGCCTGCATATTTCTTGACAAACTCGTTTTTCGCTTCTTCTTTTTTTCTCCTCCATGTTAACTTAAATCTTAAGAAGATATTAATTAAAACCTAACGACATCTTACTTAACCTATCATATGTTATGTATGAAATATAAAAATAAAATTTGTCTCGGGTCGTGAGGGGTAAAATACTACTACTAGGAAAAAGTGAGTCCCCCTAAACCTATAAACAGTAATTCGAGTTGTTATTTCAAGTAAAAGTGCGACAAGCACGCATTCACATTTAGTAAAAATCGCCCCTGTCAAATGTATATCAACTGCTTAGATCCAACCTTAAAACGAAAGCAGTCGGTAAAACAGTTTTTAAAACAGTACTGGCATTCTTGCTGTGCATTGAGTTTTTGACAAACCAAATGCAGTCCCTTAGATCGTCAACAATTCACCATTGCATGCACATAGCACATATGGTGTTTTTATATTCAAATAAGTAGTAGGGGGGTGTGTTGTTCAGCGCTAGCCCCTTGGGAACAAAAAATTTGTGTTCCTTTGAACAACTATTCTTTTTATACCCTAGATGTAGGGTGTCTTACTTTTGAGCGAACGTTTGTAACCCCAAGAAATAATGGTCACCTCACTGAAAAATAATATAACAGCTTACCAAATAAATATTTGAACGAAACTGTTTTTACACGGTGTTTTTATACCAGAGCTTATTTTACAGATACCAAAAACTTTCCTCTTCTAGATGCCTTTTCTATTCAGGACCTCGTGGATTTTCAGATCGATTCTCAATTAGTGTGAATAACACTAAGAAAAACTAACTGAACCTTGTCCTTTTAGTTCAGGGGCGAACCCAGGAATTTATTTCGGGGGTGACACTGGCTTTTAAAAGTAATTTTTTTTATGAAATCACTGACAATGTACGAGTATTATTAAAACAAAGTTTATATTTTTCATATCAGTGATCAGAGTGTTTTGTGTTATGCAGTATTTGATAACTAAATCTAACTGTTAAATTTTTTTTCCCGAAGGAAGAGTGAGGCCACTCCTCACTTCTTGTATATTGAGTGAATTCATGAGGTGAAATATCTAGAGCTGCTATGTAAGAAGACTTAATTAAAATACTCATCTCGACTGCGTTGCAACAAAGCCCTTATTTATTTTTTATTTATATAATACAAATCTGCGGAAATCTGGAATATCAAACCAGTTTAGGAAAAAACAAGATTATCTATTTTGAGAATCTTTAATTCATCAATTTTAAATTTAAAGAAAATAGCAACAAAATTGATCAGAACTATTTGAGTACAGACATGTTAACTAAAAATATTTTACCCATAGATCAGAGTTTTCGCAATTTCTTTAGTTCTGGTTGCTCGTTATTCTAATCGGTATCTTCTACATTGGTGAAAACAATAGATCTAATCAGACCCTTGCATTCGCAATTGACTTGATTCGGCCTTTTAAATTCGAAAATAACGTTATTTACTCTACATGAAGTTAGACATTTATATGGACGAAATGAGGCAACATATTCGAAACACACGCTGATTATAAAATTGGTTTTGGCATCAATGTAAACAGGACACTCGAAGGGAATCTCCACGAAGGAATCTCTTTCATAATGCGGATGAACCCAGTCACTATCGAAAAAAATCACATTCCTTTCATTCAATATTTGAATTCTACAGATCACGTCTTTCGGTCTGTTATTCCTTGGGGGATTGACCACTTGCACCCCTGAAAAAAGAGTAGGTATTGATTAAACTTCTGATCTTCCTAATAAGCGTTATTGTTCAAACCTGTGATTAAAATGTGGATATTAGTTTTGAAATATAAGAAACCTTCACTGCTTTCATTATCAAGGGTTAAATTAGCATCAGATTTCTCAACTGCATGATTGCAATATTTTTTTGCATAGTTTTGATATCTAAGTTGTATGCCGCGTGGTAAATTTGTTGGAGATACATATACAAGTTTCTGAGTTATAGGATTTGATGGTATCATTTGCAAGTATGGATATGATTTCAGGGCGGTGTCCTGGCACCCACGAATGTTTTTGATTTTAGAAAATCCTTCGGGCATTGGATGAGTACAAAAGAATGGATTAGATACATTGAAGATAATACTGAACGCCTCAGAATCTGAAAGTAACGTCGACATTGCATAGCATTCTTGAAATTCTTCCGGTGTCATTGTCAAAAAGCGGATCTTCTTGACGAGTTCCTTCAGTGGATTACTGCAAGTTGCCTTTATATCTACTTGCGACTCTGTTCCTTCTTCTTTCGAGGATCCTTCACCACCTGAATTAACAGAATTTTCACCAGGAACCGGAACGCCTACTTCCTTTTTGCTAAGATCGCCTGACTCAGAAATGGCTGGAGATGTGGAGGAAGATTGCACCGATTTTGCTTCAGCGATATTTTTTTGTGCATTGATGTATCGCACAAGTCCCTTGAATAAATCTAACTCTGAAACTTCCAACTCATTCTGATCAAGGATGAAATTTAAAACTGACAAACTTGCTTCTGGGAAATTTGGATCGTTTAAAACCGTTACAATGTCTACTGCAATTACCTAGATGTAAAATAAGAACTTATACAGTGAAATGCGGTTTTAAGTTTGTTGGATTGCATTGCTTACCTCCCGACAGTAATTCATTACAGTCTCGTTTTCGAAATAAATTGCAAACTCCAATATATAACAAACATTCTTAGGGGTGATATTATTTTTTAAGTAATTAATTGTGTACTGCGTTAACTTTCCAAGGTCGTATTTATCTGCGGCATACCAGACCTGAGCGGCATGCTCTGCGGAAGTAAACTTAACTTCTCCAGTATACAAAAAGTCAGCCATTGTACGAAACGCCTCAGGCTGGATATCGGGAACTGTTATTTCGACTCCTTGTTCGGGAACACTCCCGAAAAACATATTATCAAAAACTGGGGATGCATTCGCAAATATTACTTTATGACCACAAATCCGTTCTTCCGTATTCTTAGCTCCCACGAGGAAATGGCAATCGACAACTGATTTATCATTGAGAAAATTTGGTTTCCTTGAAATCTCTGATTGATCCATAATGAACTTTTTGAATACCTTTCAACACAAATTGATCACGATTCACACACTAGGTTTTATTACTTTCACTGCTTCAAACAAAACTGCTGCTTGTCACAATGCCACCAAATTAATCTCAGCTTCCCCGAATTATTAACTGCATTATCAATGCTTTTCCAAAAGTCAGCAGTTCACCAATACTTTGACACTTTCACAGAATGAAATAGTAGAAATGTAGTTGAATTAATGATAAAATCCCAAAGCTATGGTTTCCAAAAAAAAGGGCGCCGACGCAAATGCAGGTCTAAATTCCCCCAACGCTAGGATTCAGACGCGTATTTACGCATTGCGTCAGCGCATTTTATCGGAAATCATGGGGTGCGTTCAAGATTTTTGCTAAAGCAGCTTTTACTTTTTAGCAGCTCCGTCGCGTTCAAAACGTTCGCTGAGCTGCTAATTTCTGCAAAGCTGAAGCTACCTTTTGACGTTTATCGCGTTCAAGATTTTTGCTAAAGCTGCTCTTAGAGCTGCTATTTCAAGCTATGCTCCAGGAGTATAGCTACATTCTATGCTATTGGAGTTTTCTTTGTGTGTGTGCTGTCATTTCACATTCGAACATTATGTGGTGTTGAAGTTTTCAATATTTTTCTAGAATGGATAGTAACAATAAAATAATTTTATGTTCGCTTTTAAATGTGGGATATGGTTTTACATTCCTCATTTCAAACCGCTCTGTAACCGCTGTTTACAAATAAACATGCACAGCCACAGAAATGTTAGAACCACTTGAGCAGCTCAAACGCGTTCAAGATTTCATGCAGAAATGGCTGCTCCGGTAATATTTGCAGTCTGCAAGAAGACTTAGCTACAATCTGCATAAGAGCAGCTTTAGCAAAAATCTTGAACGCACCCCATATATAGCTTAAGAGAGAATACCGCTAAACCTGTCAACAGTAATTCGACTTGTTATTTCCAGTAAAAGTGCGTGCTTCTATATTTTCGAATATCGATAAGCACGTATTCACAATATTCACATGTTTTAGTGAAAACAGCGCCTGACGAATGTAGGGGTATCGTATGCTAGGATCCAACAATGACTCCATTAAATTTAAATTCCCTAGGGTACAAGCTTGTACCTTTTCACACCGCCTGGGAACGGTGGACGATTTGAATCAAAAATATTATTAAATTCGATAATGAACTGTTTCATTTAATTTCTAGGTAGTGGACGACCGAAAAAGCCAGTAAAGGGTAGAAAGGATGACGGGTCATCCGATGAAGATAAAGATCTTCTGGACAAGAGTAAGGATGATGAGGAATCTGAGGATGAGCCTGGCAAAAAAGACAGCCTAGTCTGCGTGAAATATTTGTATTTTGTTGCTTCATAAATCAAATATAATGTTTTTGATGACTATTGAATATGCACTTTTATTTGAAAATATATTATTTACACAGCGAAGTTGGTGGTGTCCTTGAGACTTCGCACTGAAACTTTGCATCGAAACCGAAGATTGCTAGCATGCATTTAATGAGCACATACCAGCAAAATACATTTTTGTTAGAAGTAAAATGGTAATAAAAAAGCAAAATTAAAAATTTTGAAAAAAACCCACGACGGTTAAACGTAATTTAAAAAGGATAAAATAATTTAAAAACCCGCGACTTAAAGAATTTAAACCCAAGAATATCCGTCGGGGGCTGCCATTACTATTTTAAAGTTTAATATAAATATAAATGAGTATTGCAATATATAAAATATCGCCAATTATTCTCGTTACTATAAAACTGCAAAACTAGTTCATTTAATGCCAGCCCTGGACGGATATTCTTGGGTTTAAATTCTTTAAGTCGCGGGTTTTTAAATTATTTTATCCTTTTTAAATTACGTTTAACCGTCGTGGGTTTTTTTCAAAATTTTTAATTTTGCTTTTTTATTTCAAACTTTTTAGAGAGCATGGGCAATATGTACATTGTAGTACATATCAATATAGTTTATTTGATAGTAATAAAATATAAGTATTTACAACTAAACTTTGCCCGGGGCTTTGTTGTAACTCAACTCGATATCATTACGTACAATGAAAATAATAAGTAATAAGTAAAAATGACGGTAATAAGTAGAAATGATACTCTGTACAGAAATACTCACCAATCGAGTTTCTTAATATGTAGGAGCTAATATAAAATATATTACTGCAGGGCTCCCTAGTGAGTTACTACCGTAACACCTATTTAAGAACTCTCACTAATCAGAAACAAACCCACTACTGAAAACCGCCTCAAAATCGGACTAGTAGTTTTGGTTTTGCACAAACAAATGTTTGCTGCAGCGCCCCCTGGTGAGTTGTCACCGTAAAGCAGGACGCACACTAGTGAACCATTGCACCAGCACCAGAGTGCCTCTGGTTGCAAGAACCACGGTGTACGTTTTGCTTAACATGAAAACATATGGAGAGCCGCACACTACACACCTCATGGTGCTTGCACCGTGCACCATTGTGATTGCACCATGTTTGGTGTGCTCGAAAAAGCAAACCGTGGTGCATGGTTTATGAGAATGCATGATAATCATTTTTATAAAAAATAAAAAACAACTGCGGAGCAAAATTCTCTCGGAGGGTTCTGTAGTGTGCGGCAGACAACATTCGAGCATGGTTTGCATGGTACAAGAGTTCGCCATGGTGTTGGTGCAATGGTTCACTAGTGTGCTTCCTGCTTAACACCTATCTAAGAACATGCACCAATCAAACCCAAACCCATCACTGAAAACCGTATCAAAATCGAACTAGTAGTTTTGGAGATAAATGGCGACATTGGTTTGCACATCCTCTCACCCCAAACGCATATACCATCTCCGTGCCGTCGTGGGTAATAAAGACGTGGTATGGTATTGTTTTCATAAGTTGCATTTGTTGTTAAACTATGTATATGTACAATGTTATATCAAAACTTTCAATTTAAACAATGAGAGCATTTTTAATTCACTGTTATGTGTTATATTTGGTAAAAACAAATTAATCTACGTGTTCTAATTAAGTCATTATTCAGGTATACTTCTGAGTTCTACCAGATTAAGCCAAATTATCTATTACATAGATAATAAATCTCATAAAACCACAAAAATTTAATCCCGCAATCCCTTTCATCCCTGCCGGAATTTTACATCATCATCTACGTCATCATTTTACGTCATCTATTACATAGAAAACGTTTGCTGCTTCAAACGTACTAGTACGAGAAATCCAAATGTGCAGCTGTCTACTACAGACATGAATGGCGCTAAAACGTAATGGATTGGTGTTTTTCAACATTTTTCATGCAGGTTCGATTCCCGACGAGGTCAGATTTTTATTTCATCTAAATTAAATTTTTTAACTTGTTTTATTGGATTCAACCGCCAAAAACATATCTTGCGTGCATTCCAAATATAATAATCCAATGTGCACCAGGTTGCCAGGTTTGGCGATTAATAAGATACAATGAGGTTCTTCTTTTCTAATAAGTTCGTCATCGACTTGATATTCCAATAACGCTGCATTTTGATATGTTGTATGTTGAAAATCATTTCAGTTACCGCACAGGCCCAGTCAAAATGACCATCACTACTCATAAGCTAATTCTCGTGGGATCATATTCGAACAAAAAATTAAACATTTAAGGTTGCTGTATTCATGAATTATTCGATTTTCGGAAAATTTTACGTGATATTCAAAGTGAAATTTTAGTGTTTTTAACATATTTATTTACATTACATTTATAATATAGATGCATTTTATGTTTTAGCTAGTAAATTATTAAAAAACAATCTTCGATGATCGCACAATTTTTAATATAACTCTAGGAATTTCAGTTCCAGAAGTCCAAACATTTTCTGAAACAAATCTTTTATCGTTCCGAATAAATTCTTCGAACTGTTTAATACCGCCTCCAACACCAAAATAGTGTATTTTAGCGGCTAGAAATATTAATCCAGACGAGTTTAATTTTTGGTCAAAAGTATCTACAAGTTTTTTATAATTATTTGGATTGTATATTGTTTCCGATGTTAATATTAAATCGAATTTTTCTCCAATCTCTGTGAATTTTGCGTACTTCATCCAATCACCTGAATAAAATTTGAATTTTTCCTGCTGAAAATTCGAATCGTTTTTAACATTCAGAAGAACTGTTGGTATAGTAATGTTATATAGAACATCCTCATTCTGAAATGTATTACAAGTCAAAAATAATCACATTTGTCGGTAAATCCTTACATAATCTTGAAAGTGTACATTGAGCGCGCCGAACTTGGCAGCTATAATCCCTAGAAAGCCAGCACCGCAACCGAGATCCAACACGTTTTTTTCATAAAAGTATCGCGCGTCATCGTCTGTATAAAAGTAATTTACCAAATCCTCAGTACATTCCCAAATTTTAGCTCCACCTAATTAAAGTGTTTGAACTAAATTTCTAGGCGCAATATACTATGTAACATGATACCTTCATAAAGTCCTGAAACCAGATCAGCTTGGGATGCGTCAGATTGTAAAAAACTGCAGTCGAAGTCCAATTTCTCATATACCTCCCTGACCGAGGTTATGTACAGTAAAAGATGATTAGTCGATGGATAGTGAGCCGAGAATGCTTCGTAAATTGGTAAGTTGTTGAAATGCTTTTTGGAGATTTGCACTTCAGTAGACTCACGGCATTCAATCTCTGTTTGAGAGCTAGGGGTGGAAATATTACTCCATGAGATTATTTATGTAAAATTTGTACATTTTCGCTTCCTTTTCTTCCGTGCAGGATTCCGCATTTCCTTCTATTTTAAAATCAAATTTAAACATTTTGAAATTGTTTTTTTCTTCTTATAACTCTCATTCATTAAATTGGTAAATTAATTGGTAAAATCCCCTAAAAAACATTTTTTTTCGCACAATATGGACTATAAACTCGTGTTTTCAGAATAACAAGTGGTTAGATTGTTTACTTATTGCTTACTTGTCAGAATTTGTTGGTGCTTCAGCGCGCTGAAAATCAGCGTCTAACGTCGCTTGACATTTGTTTCAAACACACTTGTTTCAAACAAACACATCTCAGACTTTCCTTTGTTGATAACTAATCTTTAATGCATATTATGTCCTTAAACACGTACTATGTAAAACAGAATCTCTTTGCAAAAATTAATATTTTTATCATACAGAAATAAGTCGGCGTTGGTTCATCTCGTTCAAATTCGAAGATTGACGGATTAATCCTATGGTTTAAAAATTTTTTTAATTTGTTTGGCTGTTTAATTCCAATGGTCTAATATAATTTGATTTTTACATATTTGTCCAGCTGTTTCCTGTTCGTGTTATGTAATTTAAGAATGACAGATTCGAAGGATATCGATATCGATCGATGTTGTTGCCAGTACGTTAACCAAAACGATGAAAGATATCACATATTAGACTGCTGCTGCAATTGTTTTCATTTTGATCAAATTGCAGAGGTAACATTTTAGTTTACAATAGTTATGTAATATTGACAACTTTACGACTTACTATTAATATTTCAGTATATTTTGCTGCAAGTCAATCAGAGAGGAAAACAAATTTGGCATGTTGATTACGTTTCAGGACAGACTTAGAGGTCCCTGGCGGAGAGGAGCGAAGGAGGTGTCGCTAGACACAGTTATTCCAGTTCTTGTGATTCCATTGGTGATAGGAATAGCAGCTATTAATTTCTACTGTTCCATAATAATGTGCTTAGCAACTCCATCATTCCTGGGCTACTTCTATTATTACATGCAAAACGGAATACCAAGCTCTAGATTTTTCTTCATGTGGACCTTGTGGTCGGTTATTTACCTACTAGTATTGTTTGAATTAACCGTTCCACTTCTGGAATTGCTACCTGAAGAGAATTACCTTCTAATATCTTGCGTAATTTTATCGCTTGTACTTCTTTTTAAAACTCGACAAAGAGCTCATCGCAACTTTGTGGTGCAGGGAATGGCTTCCGAAGACGACTTACCTGACATAGCCGAAGAGCAAACATTGGTGTCTATAGAAAATGAAGAGAACAGCGTAAATGACTACCACCCCACTATTTGCAGCATTTGCAGGAAGTACACGCCGCCGCGCACATTCCACTGTGCAATATGCCATGCTTGCATAATAAGACGTGATCATCACAGCTTCTGGTTGAATTGCTGCATTGGCGAATCGAACCATAGGTACTATGTCCTGGGATTAATTTGTAGCTTAATCGCGCTATTGCTCGGCGCGAATTTAACGTTGACATCAGTGTGCCATCCATTCCTGTTATTCAAAGTATTCAGTATTCCTATTTTGCTACCCGATGACTGTAGTGAAGTCTACGATCAATATGAGTAAAGTTCTTTTAGATTTCATTACAGAATTGGTTTATAGTATTTTATTTTTAGTATGGGAGTGTCGTTTATTGTGTCTGTATATTCCCTCTTAATCGCAGCACTCATCATAATCGAACTTGTGATGCAAGCCTATTTGATATCGAATGGGCTGACGATATCGGAATGGCGCAGTGGACAAAGTGGCAACCGCAAATCAATTTGTTGGAATTGGAAAACGTTTATTTGCTGGTTTAATTAGATATTTTCAGTATTTACACACTTAAGCATTTTAACATATACTGTAGTAATAATTTATAAAACGCTTTATTAAAAAGCCAACTTAACTTTAATGGAATTGAATTAACGGTAAAATATAATATTCAGTCTGTTCCAAAATAATTACGTAGGTACATCGTGAAATACATTTGTCCCAGAACAAGTGCCCAAAAAGCTGAAATGTGCCTCCTGTAAATAACTAAATTTACAAATGGATTATTACTGGTTTTAATTTTTCATAAATTGTTATAAACTGAAACCAAGCCCTAAATGATTTGAGACACTGTTGTGGACAAATTTATTTTACTGTTACTTATGTATGTTTCAAATTCCCCTTGTAATAATTTAAAATTATTCAGTCTTCTGTTGGGGTATAGTCGGGGAGTAATTCCCAGATTTTCATTCTCCATCGCTGTCGACGGAGCTCAGTTTCTTTCTCTAACTTCAGTACTTGAGGCAAGCGCTGCCAGCGATCTAGCACTTTCCATTTGAGATGCCTGTTAGAAATATGAAATGTTGTCTTTAGTAACAAATGCGAGTGAACAGCGTTGCAATCTTACCAGTGGAAATGGCACTCCGCCTGTTGTATTTTGCTTGCTTCAACTATTTTCAGCCATTTCCAAACAGCGATCCATTTGTTGAGATAGAACTCAGTCGTTTTTAATTCGTACCAGTCGATTGCTACCAGAAATTTACTTTTTTCCATCGACACGTATGCGACCCAGCCACGAAATGCTCTTCTTACTGTTATTTTATTACACAATTCATTTGCTTTTTTAATTTTAGAATTCCACACTTTCGCCACATACTTATGCCAAGATACAAAGAATTTCTTCTTCAAAATCATTTTCCTGCAATTCTCTGCTTTTCTATAGTTTTGCCTTTTTAATAATAAAAGGTTCTTAAAACCCCTCATTCCTATTTGTCTAAGAAGTCGTTTTCTGTTGAATTCTTCGGATTTTTTATTGTTTTCAATGTTGCGTTGCTTTTCGCGTTCTTTTATCAATTTCGCTAGTTTTTCTTGTCGTCGTTTTTCTTTCAAGGCTTCAATCCGTTGTAACTTTGCCTGTTCATCCTCCATTCGCTATGAAAAAATATTTACGTTATAAAGATGCTAAGGGAATTGTAGTGATGGTACCTTTGCTTCTTCGAGCGCTATTTTAGCAGCTTCTCTGTCTGCTTCTAATTGAAGTCTCCTCTGCTTCGCTTCTTCATGCTTTATACTTCGCATCAGCGCTCTTTCTTGCATTTTTTCTAAAACTCTTGGGATCGAAAAAGCTTTTCCTTGTAATTTCGTGCAATCTTCCTCATCACGGAAATTGGCGACCAACTGCAAGGATTTGGCTTTCGTCCGATTCGTTGCATTCCCAGTTCGTATCACAGTTTTGAGTTCATTCTTGATGTCCTGCTTTGCCAGTTTGGCTTCTTCAGAGAATTTCGATAGTTTCAGTTCCATAATCAGTCTTTCTTGCCTTTCTAATTTCAGTCTTTGCAGTTCAATTATGTCCTGCTGAACCTTGATTCTGGAACAAATTAATTACAGTACACTGTGATTTAGATATAGAATACTAACTTGTTTTGATACTTTTTGGCTACTACAACTGGAATTTCCTTTTTCTCTGTATCTTTCGACTTTCCTTTTGACGCTTTATTTTTTTCTCGCCTTAATTTGTTCAAAAAAGCGGTAATTTTTTTTATCCGATCATTTTTGCACGAGTAATTTTCTTTGTCTATCTTCTCGATTGTGGTGTAATGCATCCACATCAAAAAATACTTACGAAGTAAAACATCATCCTTGGGAAATCTACGTTGAAACAGATCCGCTATTATCATGTCTTGTTCATTCGATTCAGTTTCGCTTGCCACAGAAGACTCCTCTTCGGAGGGAACTTCTACAACCATTGGTTCGCGTTGGATTTTCGTAATTTTTAAGAAATCATTATTATATTCTAAATCTAAAGGATTTTTCGATTCCACAATAGCGGCGTAGTGTTCATCCCCGCAAGTCTCCTTTTTTTCTTGATTAACGCAAGTCCGTGGGGATGCATCGCTGTGCTGGTCAATTTGGGTTTCCAACTGTATTTCATTAACAACCTCATCAATAAACTCAGCTATTGCCGAATCGACATCTTCGCTCGTATTGGAGCATTGAGATTCTTCTCGCGAATAATTGATAACCTCCACGCAATCATCGAAGTGAACACAGCGCTCCTTACCATTTCCGATGCATTCGAAATCATGTTCATTGCTGACGATTGGTCCGTTAATGTGACAACTTTCTGCGACCTGCTTTTCGCTAAATATGTTATCTATCATTTGCATTGCTTCAAGTGGAGCACTGTAGAAGTCCTCTATTTGGTTCTGGCATTTTTCCAAACTCTTATATATGGCTGCATTATTCAGATCGGGACACAGCTTAAGTCTAGCGTCGAATTTCGGTCGTGTATTATGTAAGCTGGTTTTTAATTTATTCAATTCGTTTTCTATGTAATGATTTTCCACATCCTGATTATGATGCTTCACTCTTTCCATTGCATATACTTTTTCTGGTACACAATTGCGAACTTCTTTGGATGTTCTATGGATCTGTAGGAAAAAAACAACATAACATAACGTTCGATTGTCTCGTTCTTACTTACCATTTTGTGCCGGAGATCCATTACTATAGCAGGATTAAAATTATTCTCCACGTCGTCGCCATTAAGCAGCATCATTTGGCGCTTATCAATAAAATCGACTTCTATGAATTTTCTCACAGTTTCCGTACGAATCCGTAAACAATTCAAATTTCTTTTTCGAATTTTGTCCCATCTTGTCGTTTTGCCCCTAAGTTTGCTATTATTTTCATTCATTTTGCTTCTTTTCTTCGACAACATATAATTTTATGTATTTTATTTGAAACTGAAACTTCGAGAATGCTTTCCGGTTTCTATGGAGATTTGAACTGCTCTAACGTATAACAGTTTTAGATAACTGAAGTCGGTGTGGCAGTACATTATGAAAAAATGTCAAAAATTTGCAGTACTCCTTTGATGAGTGCATATGCGGACAGCGGACGAAGGAGCCACGTTTAAGTAGTTTAAGAAAAAAGCGTTGATAAGATTAAAGACCAGTTGAAATGGTGCTGGATTTGGATTTGTTTCGAAGTGATAAGGGCAATGATCCTGAGAAAATAAAAGAAAACCAGAGAAAGCGATTTAAGGATGTGAAGCTCGTGGAGTCTGTAATTGCTCATGATGCTGAGTGGCGACAGAGACGACACTGTGCCGATAATTTTAATAAAGTTAAGAATATATGCAGTAAGGAAATTGGCGAAAAAATGAAGAAGAAAGAGCCGGTGGGCGATGAATCGGAGCCTGTCCCCGAGGATGAAGTACGGGATTTATCAGCGCTAACTTCTGAAAAGTTGAAGTCGATGACGGTGAATCAAATTAAGGTTGGTACAGTGGCGTTCAATTATTCGGAATTAACTAGCTTGCAATTTTCTTATAGAAAGTTCGTGCACTGATCGACCAGGCTATAGTGGAAAATGACTCAAAACTGGTAGAAGTGGAAAATTGTAGGAATCAAGCACTGAGGGAGGTTGGTAATCATCTTCATGACTCAGTTCCTATAAGTGATGACGAAGATCAAAACAAAGTGGAACGAACCTTCGGTGATTGCACCAAACAAGGAAAATACTCGCACGTTGATCTTATTGTGATGATAGATGGAATGAATGGTGAAAAAGGAGCCGTGGTCTCGGGTGGTAGGGGCTACTTTCTAACAGGCCCCGCCGTATTTTTGGAACAAGCTCTTATACAGCATGCTTTACATATTCTGTTTAACAAGAACTACATCCCTTTGTACACTCCATTTTTCATGCGCAAAGAGGTGATGCAAGAAGTAGCGCAACTTTCTCAATTCGACGAAGAATTGTACAAAGTCATTGGAAAGGGAAGCGACAAAGATGATGGAACCACTGATGAAAAGTATCTCATCGCCACGTCCGAGCAACCAATTGCGGCATATCACAGGGACGAGTGGTTGCCGGAGGCAAGTCTTCCCATAAAGTACGCGGGAGTGTCGACGTGCTTTCGTCAAGAAGTAGGATCTCACGGAAGGGACACAAGAGGCATATTTCGAGTTCATCAGTTTGAAAAAGTGGAACAGTTTGTACTGACTTCGCCTCCGCCTCATGATAATAAATCGTGGGAGATGATGGAAGAAATGATTGCTAACGCTGAAGAGTTTTGTCAGTCCTTGTCCATTCCTTATAGGATTGTTAACATTGTATCTGGAGCACTTAATCATGCGGCGGCAAAGAAACTAGATCTGGAGGCATGGTTTGGCGGAAGTGGAGCCTTTCGGGAACTAGTATCATGCTCAAATTGTCTCGACTACCAAGCGCGGCGTCTTTTGGTACGTTACGGGCAAACAAAGAAGATGAATGCAAATGTGGATTACGTCCATATGCTCAACGCAACCATGTGCGCTGCCACCAGAGTGATTTGTGCAATTCTCGAAACTCATCAAACCGAAACTGGGGTAAAAGTGCCTGAACCGTTGAAGAAATACATGCCAGCAAAATACCAGGAGGAAATTCCATTCGTTAAACCCGCTCCTATCGAAGTTGAGGCGGCATCCAAAAAAACGAAGAAGTCCAAAAATGCGGAAAAGGGTGCATAGAAGATTACAAGGATTATGGAGCATTGCTACGCTTTCTCGCTTACACTTCTTCCATAGATTGTCTTAACACACATACTGCATTTAATAAGGAATAATAATAACGGCAAAACGTGACACACATTTGTTTTGTTCTTTTCAACTCATGATTCCAGATTTATTGTTTAATATTAGTCTTCCATTTGCTCGTTTAGTTGTGCTAGTAACGCAGCACGCCTAGATTCCAATTCGCTCTCGCTGAGCGCTTGATCGTCCCCATTTTTAGAGGAAAACGAATTTGCTTTGTCAGACATATTGCTGTCTGCGGGACTAGCAGGTGATCGTCGTCGTTCCTTTTCTTTCCGTTTTTTATCTTTTTTCTTCTTTTTATGTAAAAATACATCTGGACTTTGAGGTACAGATGCTGAAGAATGATGATCAGATTCATAAGATGGCTTAAAATAGTTCATTTAAATAAACTGCACGCTCGCAATAGACTCAAATTACCGTTCTGGAAGTCCTGCGATGCTTCTTCCTCTTTCTCTTCTTGGAAATTTTCTCACTAGTCATGCTCTCTGAACTACTCGACCGCTGAAATTAAAGGCATAACAAATAAATTAGAAAACAATTATAATTGCCACCTTACCGAACGGGATCTGGAATATTTCTTCTTGCGGGATCTCTCTCGTTCAATTTCAGACACTAGGTCCGCCTCCTGAAATGAAACCGTAAACTCAGCATGCAAAAATATTAGTCGACAGGTTTAAGTACCGATTTCGAACTTGACCGCGATCTTTTCTTGTGCTTTTTTCCTTTTTTCGATTTTCTTGACCTTGAATGGTGGTGACTGCAAGAGTCTTCACTTTCTTTTATAAAATCTTCCCATACTTTCCCCACCGATCCTTCCTTCCCGTAAAGCGCAAATGCTTCTATGGTCTCTACGATCTTCTTGGCACTTTCATAACTTTCCGTAATAGCAATTCCAGATTCAAGCCAAGCGGATTTGATTTCATTCTCCAGCTTCCTTATTCGACGACTTTCTTCCTTGAGTCTTTCTCTCTCGATCGTTTCGGCCTGCAACAATACCGTTAGTGAAATAACACAACCACCACACAACCACATACCTTTTCTAAGAGCGAATTATAGGTGAGCTTAACGTTACCCGCGTCGAGGGTTGCTGAACGCTTATCTTCGCAAACCACAGTTGCGAAATCCTCAAAAGTTGTGTTTGCTTGCACAATAAACATTTTCTCCTTAAGAATTTCCTTTATAATTTTTTTTTCATCATGGAAGCGGGCCTTGAGGTCTTCCACGTAGAACTTGAAAAGATCCAACGGGGTAGATCCGGATTGACCAAGCATGGCTGAAAATCGGAGGTCGGCAGAAATTATTGGATACAACTCAACCCACAAGGACATCGATGTAAGTTTGCCTTCTTCGTGAAGGGCGTCCAGAAGTGCCAAGAAATGATCCCGATTCTTCCGTTGCTGGCGTTTTAATCGTTTCTTTTCTCGTTCCTTTTCCTCATCCTCTTCTCGTTCCAATGTGCGAATATGTTCTTCAAATACTATAAGGGCATCCTCCTTGTCCATACCCAGTAAATTGACGTCATTCTTAAAAGATGAGTTCTCAAGCAACATTACTTGGGCTTCTGACCACGTTGATTGATACGTTATGGATGTCATTGATTCTAAAAGTTCCCCTAAAACCTTCATGTTTCTCTTCTTTAGTAACCGAGCTTCCTCCTTCTCGCGCTTCGCTAAATTAAATACGCAATCTTCGTAGATATCTCGTCGATCAGGCTCTGGGACCGACGTCCATACTTTTAAAGCGCTGAAAAGCTCTTCACACCGGTAGTATTTAATCAGAGAATTCATTTTTGGGGAAGACATAAGAAACTTTTCCAAATCTTCCTTCGCTTTTTTTGCTCGAAGTCGCGATTCTTCTCGTTCATCTTTTAGTTTTTGTGTTTTATACGCATTAAACGCCTGTTTTTTTTCATTCAAGCTTTTGAATGCACTGTAACGAGGATCTTTCGATATTATTTTAACGCATTGGTCCCAGTTAGAATTGGAAGGGACACTCTTTTCCTTTAGCAGCTCCTTAAATGCTTCAATAGCTTCCTTCTTATCTTTAAACTCCATTTTTACTACTTCCGGGCTGGATTGTTGCTTCACTAAGGTCGAGACAATATCAGTGAGTTTCAGATTGCAATATAAACTAATTTAATCTGTACCTTCCTTTTCTTCTTTGATCGGTTCCGGCATTTCAATGGCCGCCAGTGTGGCAGCCATAGCTTGATCTAGTGCTGAAGAAGAGTTCTCATTGCTTCCAGGCGTGTTACGTGACGGAGATGTTGTTGTGGATTGATCTGGTGTCAGAACCTTGGCCACAGTGGTCTGTATTACAGGTAGAGCTGCAGCCACCGGTGGTATTATCATTCCAGCCATAGAAGAGGAAGTCATCGCTGCAACAGCTTTAGCTGCAGTTGCCGCTCTAAAATTGCGCATTATACACTAATAATTTAAAATTGCAGAATTTACTTACTCCTCTGCTTTAATTTTGGCTTGCATCTCTATGTATTCTTGTGGAGCATCCCACCGGGACTCTTTTGTGTTCACATTGTGATAGTAGACTTTTCCATTATCGGACCTATATTCCTTCCACGGACAAGCAGACATTAGTTTTTCTGCTGGAGATTTTAGTTCGTCTGGCTTTTCCCATGAACTCTGCTTAGTAATGCTATTGTAGTAGTACACTCTGCCATCCGGGGCCTTATGTTCACTCCATTCTGTATTGTTCACGAAAGGTCCTATTTCGGACGGTGCGGTAAATCCAGGTGGTGGAATATTGAATTGAGGTACCATTGGGGGAAAACCTAGAGGCGGCGGAAGACCGGCCATTGGCGGAACCGTACCCGGCGGAACATTCATTTTTTTGTGTAATATTGTTAATATAAGTACATTTAAAAATACAAACTATGCAATTCAAAACACTTTTATTTGATGATTAGAAAGAATAGTATTCAAGATCTAAAACTCAAATTGTCCAAAGCCGAGTTTTTGACATTTGACTTTGAGTATAACAAAATGTCAGAGGACTGGACAGACACATCAACGCACTGCATAATCTATATGGAAGGAGGTTATGGGAAATTAATGGGCTGGTTGTACCATAAATTAGAATATAGTATTTTTATGCGAAGTAAATAAACATTATTTCCGAATCCGAAGCTATATTTCATTGCAATGTACTATATATATAGGTGCGTTTTTTTAAGGACCTGCAGATCGAGATCCCGATCATTAAAAACAGCAGGGGAAATTTACGAAATATGAAATAGTAGCTATGATCAGAGCTCTTGCTTGGGTGTCCGACTACGATGTGTCAAATCTACAATAATTTGTAATAATTGAATATTTTATAAAAATGGAATTTTTGTGAGTTGAAAAAATAATTGCCGATGAATGTATATTGAAATATTATTTGCGAGAATTTTTTGAAGGCGATTTTTCCACGAATTCACTTTGAACTGCCCACAATCTTAACGATGGGAATTTTCGAAATTTGCCATGATTAATGGTGTTGGTCTAAACTTAATTTGTCTCAACTAAATTGCTGGAATTTCACCTCGGAATATTGTTTTCGAGTGCGCGATTGCAGGTAAAGGTTCTGTTTTTTTTCTACTACCGGCGGGAATTCGAAAAACGCATTTATCGTTTTGGTTCGACACAGAATTGTCTCTGGAATTTAATGGAATTTCGTATGGAATTACATTAAAATCTAGTTTAAATAACTATAACCCGATTGCGGAGAATTTGCAAACTCAAAAGTAAGAAACAAGAAGACTCTTGGGGATTCCTAAAATTGTGTTGTTAATACCAGAAATTTCCCATTACATTACTTTCATGCATCCGTGATCGTGCGTTTTATATTAAATAAATAAGTTGTTTGGCACAGCAGATCTAAGGAATTTTTCCTTGTTGGGTTCCTATGCCTGCGCTTTTCTACGTTTTTCAATAGCCAAATAGTTAAAATGTCCAACAATCTAGGACTGTACTGAAGCAGTACTAGAAAACACTTTTCCACCCCTGATTAACTAAAGCGCCTATATACATGTATCATATTTAGAAATTTTGACACTTATATGGATTGCCTATCTTTAGGAGTACGCGGCTCTTTCCTGGGGTCAGGAAGGTCTTGTGTTTACATTCTAAATGGGGCTTAGGAAGTAATTGTGTACTTTGACTCGTGAAAATGTTTACTGATAAAATAATCACTATCAATGAAAATTTTGGGTGTTTTTAAAAGCTGCCCTTGGATTCATTCAATGTAAAGAAAATGAGAAAACAGAAAAGGTATAAAATTCGGAAGTTTATGAATACTTGCTTATATACAGATTATATATTATAATGATTGTTTATCTTGCAGATGTCTCTTATTAGCAGAATAATTAAACCCAAGCAAAAGTTACTGAGGAGGTTCGTATTGATTTCAATGTGTCTTACTATCGTAATTTGTTTTCTCAACTGGAACTGGAATTCTTCGGGAGGTATTGAGAAGTGTTTTGCAGATTTAGATGTCGCATCCACTAAAGGATTACTACTGCAAGACGCCCTTCTTAGTTCGAAAAAACCAATTCCCGGAAGAAGTATTTTTTTTCATGAAACCTCGTGCAACATTATTCCAGAGGTACGACTTTCAACGAGAGAAGCATGTGCGATAGAATCTGCAGCGAAAGCCAATCCTAATCAGGAAGTGTATGTGCTTTTTGCATTTCCGAAAATTTTGCTAAATAACTCTCTTCCTCCACTCATCGATGCAATATTATCATATCCAAATGTTAATTTAAGAAATGTGAATCTTTGGGCATACGCGAACGGCAGTCCCGTCTCTAACTGGCTACAGGGGGGTGAGTTGTTTCAATCGCGTTACTTATCATCGCATTTATCTGATTTCTTACGGTACTTAACGCTGTGGAAGTGGGGCGGTACATACTTAGATCTCGATGTGATCGTGAAGCATAGTTTTGAAAATATTCCTCAAAATTTTGCTGGTGCAGAATCGGATACATTTGTAGCTGCCGGAGTAATAAATTTTGACTACAATGGATTCGGTCATCAAATCGCTGATTTGTGCTTAAGAAATTTTCAAATAAATTTTGACGGTGGTGATTGGGGTAACAACGGTCCCGGAGTAATTACACGTGTGCTTCAAGAGGTGTGCAAAACCAAATCTCCTCAGGAGATGAATGCAAAAAGGTGCCTTGGTTTTAAGGTGTTCCCTCAAAAAGCATTTTATGCAGTGAGATGGTGGAACTGGAATCACTTTTTTGAAGAGCGGCATCTAGAAGAGACACTTAAACTGATAAATGAATCCATGGTTGTTCACTTTTGGAATAAGCACAGTGTTAAAAAGGTTATTAGCGTGCGAGCAAACACAGCTTACACTAAACTAGCTCAGAAATTTTGTCCGAGAGTTTATAAATCTTGTGGAGATTATTTTTAAAGCCACATATCATATGCATAATTTGTGAAAAGTCTGAGATTGCTAATATTTTTCAGACTTTTAATGCATAAATAAATTGGTACACAAACTTGTTAGACAAATCTCTATTTGTTATAGGAGTTGCAAAAACATAATGCTTATATTTTGCTCAATTAGGTTGTACCGAATATAAAAGACTAATTTTTACAAGGAAATTTTAAATTTTTATCAGTATAAAAGTAGTATAATGCAGTATTACAAACATATGCAATACTTGTAGTGAAGTAATATTGTAATAATTGAAATAGATTTGAGATAGAGATGAGAAATATAATGCGTGCAACAGCGCCGCACATGGTGTTTTGGCAGAGCTTTAAAACCGCCTTCTGGATTTTTACTAGATTTTGAGAAAACATATAGGCTGAGGAAAGAGTTGAGGTTGGATGTGAAACATTTACTGGTGCATCTTGGGAGTTAAACCGACTCTCTAAAGGCTGATTTACACAAGGAGAGTTTCTCGAATTCGAGCGACAAAAACTCGTATACGATTATCGAAACTCGCCTCGCTCAAACTATTTACACTACCGACGAAAACTCGTAGGTCGAATTCCCCCAAACCACAAGCTGGGAGAACGAACGTTAACTAACATCATAAACTGATTACATTAGTAGCATAAACTGGAAAGACGATGAAGGGATACCTTTAACCTTTCAATTCATTTGTAGAATTTGTTAATGCTTAGAATTCTGTAAAATATTGTAGTAGTGAGAATATTTCTCATTTTAATATAGGTACATATCAAGTAAAGTTCTGATTTGAATTGAAACCGTACTTCTAGTATCCATACATATATAATATATATGTATGTAATTATGTATTTATTTCTTACTTTAATATCTTAAGAGCGCTGTGAAATCCAAATTAAATGAAATACTGCTTTGCAGAAAACCAAAAATATATATGTTTTACATGTAACTTAGCATTTAATTGGAGTGTAAAAATTAAAATGTTTTGGTTGGAATTTCTTTACACTATTAAATTTGTGATTAACGGACCAAATCGTATTTAAGATGAATCTGTTTATTTCTAAAAAGCACATTGTTTCTATGAACTTTCTAAATTTAACTTCGATTGCAGAACCTGTCGAAATATTTAAGCAAATAGGTTAATGATACTAAAGAAAAAAAGCATTCTCTTTTATAAATTCATCAATATTAACTTCGCAAAATCTTGCTAGGTTGTTTATTTGTGAATTTAAGCCGTTTATAACGCAAAACTTTCGACAGCTAATTAACACACGTCCCGCCATCCAATCGAGCTAAAACTTTAGATTGGCTTCTCGATGACAATGCATTCTATCAAATCTTTATCTCGTTATCGCAGAAGAAACGATTTTACGATATGAAACGATATTAATAATGCAAAAATAATAGTGTTCTGCACTGCGCAGTGCGCATAAACAAAATTATCATAAAATCAAGTCATCTTTTCTTTTTTTTAATTGATTTGAATTGTCACAATTTTGAAAATACTATGTAGATGAATAAGTAAAAAAAAGTTGGTTTTTACAGGTGGTTTTTCTTTATCCCATTTTTTAATTTAATTGAAACGACCACTGTGTAAAAAATATATATTTATATAATATGTATATTTATCCAAAGTATACAAATTGCTCACAAAACATGAATGCGCTTAATTTTATTTCAGTAAATACTTGCTTGCACATAGTCACGTAAATACATACATATGTTAAAAATACTACTTTTGTTTTCATATAAGGCAATCCTCTTGTACTTTTGTTCTATTATTTTGTATCTAAAATTAGAAATGCATTTGCTTTGCAAAATATTCTTATAACACGTAAAAGCAGTATCATTAAAAAATTTATCAAATGTAAAAATAAATGCGAATTTGGATTTTAGTAATAACGGTGATATAACACATATTGTCGTTTTAGTAAAAGCGTTGTTATCGTACAAAATATCTAATGTTATTTAATTTAAAATTCATTGCTGTTGCGGTGCTCTCTTCGCCTAAAACTGGCTTTCCTCTCTGAGTTTAGTTGTAGTTTTCTTAGTCTCCGTCTCACCATTTGCCTGTCCGTGGGAAATACTGGTAATAACTGATTTGATAACTACTGAACTCGTATTAGTTTCAGTGGTTTTTCTACGAAATTCAGGGAAGCTTTATAAAAATCAATAATTTAACATATTGCTGGATTCATACCCTAGTGGACTGAGGTCTTTCAATATCGGTACACTAATTTCTGTGATGTCTTTCATGTTGGCTGTCGTGACTTTGTTATTCGTTTGAGTGCTTAAAACAGATAATCGACCTAAAAAATCGTAAACAAATACGATAAGACAAGAACAAAATATCAACTCGTATATTTCATTACACTTACCGACTGTTTCTTCAGTTGTGCTTGAACATAGAGTTGTTACAGTCGAGTTGAGGTGATCTCGCACAGAGTCCACAGTTATGTCGCCCATTGAACTGGTAATTGTTTCATTAGCCTGCATTGGGGACGAGCCTAAGCCGTTTGTAAGATTTTCATGATTCTGGGTAGTTGAGTTTACGTTCAACTCATTACCTCCATCTCTTGAGGTATTGATATTTTCAGCAGAAACAGCTTCAACTGTTTCCTGTTCGTTAACACTCGCTACTTCTGCGTCTTTGTCGGATAGTTGCTCTAAATCAACGGCTCCCGATGGAGTGATCAATCGCGTTGCCGACAAAGATATGCGCTGAAGCTCCGAAGAAGACATCATGTAGAATGCTTCTCCGAAATTTGTGAAACAAAGTGATGAAATTCCACTAGAACAAAAATATAAGTTTCTCTAAATTTCCAAACATTTTGTTATTGAGCTTTACTTGATGTCTTCTCGTCTTACTGCAGCGGCGTTTAGTTGTCGTTTTAATTCAGGAATGGAAAGTACTAGAATATCGCCTAGATTTGTCAAGCAGAGTAATCCGATTTCGTTATGCAAGTCTCCTTCCGAGGTGGTTTGGCTTGGCCTATAAAATATTAATAATAAAAAATACTATAATTAATTAATTAATACTAGATTTATTTAATACAGAAAAAAACCACTATGCAAGTTTCAAGTTCCATAAAGCAGAGGAGACTCATGATGTCTCACACCATACGATATTACCGAACTCGGTGTGAAATTTCTTGCTTTTCCAACCGAAGTTGGTTTGTCGAAAACCTAGCACAACAAAACAAATTTTTTGTACCGATTTTGATGATTTTCAGCATCGTGTGAACCTGCGTCGAAGCTCTTATTTTTCGATGGGCTAGATCCAGTATGAAGAAGCTCGGCTGGAATGCGACAAGAAAACATGGCAAATGCTAATCTGCGCACACGGGCTCCCTCGTGGGCAGTCAATTTGTATTTCGTTACTGGTTTCAATTGCGGCAGTGAAAACACTTTAAATTGTTCTTCTGATGCTATTAGCACTCGGTGGGGGGCAGTTCCCGGCCCATTATGGTCCAACGGAACACCTGTGTGATCAAACACCGAAATCCCCACAACAGGAGCTCTGTGCTTCAGCTGGATTTCTTTAGCGAGCTGAGCGGTTATCATTTTTTTCGGCTCATTGGATGTTTGCTCTTGGCTTGGGGGTATGTGAAGTAGAAATACTGATACACAACTGGAATTGGTTGCAGACCATAAAGTTGCTGAAGATGTTTGCACTGTGAATTTAAGGAAAATTACAAGCCCTGATTGCAATGGAAATGTATTTCTTTATACTGTTTGTAATGTACGTTCTGGCGAACAACAGACATCGTACCATGGAACCCATTCCATCATCTGCAGGTCGTGCTTCTATTTGCCTTTCTATTGGGCGCGTTTCAAGCTGCGAATGCGAATATTATCAAGCTCATATAATATATTGAAAATTAAAATAACTTACAACATTCGCTTGGGTGGCGTTGGTTGGATTGTTTCTGGTTGATCGCCCCTTACGTAATCTCCTAAACGACTCCCGCAGAGTCTTCTTGAACGATTTCCGACGAGACAACTGCTCTCCTGCACCAGTCAGATCTGTGAATAAAATTCCATACATTTTAACTTTCTCCCTCTTTTAGTAAGTGCTTCGGTTTTTAAATATATCATATGTGTATGTGTGAATTTTTGTATATTTCTAAGCAATTTACATTACCGTTTGGATTTAAAGTACACCGATGAAACACAGGATGTTGATTTTCATAATCAAATAAAACAAGACCGTGACCAGTTCCAGCTGCAACTAAATTCCACGACGATTGCAGTGCTAAGCAAGTAATAGCTGCAGGTGGCAAAACTTGCAAAACGCCACTAATGTGGATGCTTTCCTCGGTCAATACTTTGTCGTCTTCCAGCAAATTAGGCCTAACCTTCAATTGGTCATGTCCTTTCCATACAAATCCATCTCGATCGCTGACTAAGTTCATTGTGGTTAACTTAAATGGATCCTTCTTGTCTTCTGGATCAAAATTAGCCATTACAACATGACCTGCTGTTCCTGCAACAGCTAAACGACCTGTTTTTGGGCACAGTGCAATTTTTTTCACTGCCAGACGGGGATCGTCAGAATAAGGATCGAAAACTCCAGCTTTACGAAATGGGGGCTCAGATTCCTCTAGGGGCTCAGAATTTTCTACGTTCTGTTCCAACGAGTCACCGTGACTGAAAAATGCAAATATTTTGCTATTCTGTGAACGTTTAAAATTATTAAAATGAAAACTAACCCAAATAATAGTGCTGTCCTGAATTGATATATTGGTTTCAAAATGACTCCAGTGCAGTCCCAGAATTTTACTGATCCATCTTCATGACCAGTGAGTAGTATTTCATGTTCCTTCTCATCCTCATCTGCACGTTGATCAACAATGTAGCCACCGGTCACCGGCCAATCAATGTCACTAAATTCTGCATCTTGCTCCAAGCCAGCACGAACGATTTTTTCATAGACTTCATGTGTAACTTGAGACGCCAACTGATTACATGTTATAGCCGAGGCATGAATCGAATGTAAGTATGGAACTTTCAACGCAGGTAAACTGGCGTCCGTCAGGTCATATGCACAGAGTTCCTCTTCCAAAAGGACAACAAGAATCTCGGCTTGCTTTGCGTCTGTATGCTTAAATGTTACGAAGAAGTCGACAACTTTAGAAGTGAAATCGAGGCAGATTTTGGTGCCATCTGAGCAGTGTACCGATACACAGTTGTGATCACCATAGGCCGAACGCGGCATGCCCCCAGCGAACACTGTAATGTCATTCAAACTGTTGAAGAATCGAAAAGTTAGGCTCATATTTGAGGGTCTTAAATGTGATAACCTTACCCCCGCTTTCCCCTCACCAATCCATTGATACTTTTACACGGATCTGGACCATAAGGCACGTAATTTTGATCCTTTGGAGGATCTGATTTGTCGATATTCCAAGTAGCGTAAGACCCATCTGCATGATACCACGTAAATTGCACACCATCAGGACTTACGCAGAGCCCAACGCTTTGTCCGTGTCCGGGAGCAATATAGGAGCGTATAACAGAACTTGTTTCTACATCAAACAGGATACAGAGGCCCCTGTTGTACGCGACAAGCAAATGATTCCAACAGTTTGGAAGCTGTTTGATCGACTCCACGGCACCAGGATTCAATTTGTACGTAGAAGGAACTTGTTCGAGCACAACGTCGTGATATATAACAGATTCCTTCACGGAAAAATTTGCCAAATCGAACTGATAAACGTTTCCTCCTTCCGTTCCAATCCACAAAGTATCTTTGGATAACGAACAGCAAAGCGTAGAGACTTTCTTAAGTTTGCCATCAAAGGACAATGATTTTATAGGCACTAGCATGGAGCCTGCTGGTTCCCACAGTTGAAGTTGATTTCCAGTAGTTAAGGAAAGAACGCGCCCTGTTCCTGGGACCCATTCGAGTGTCTGAACTGCGCAATCTGAAACGCTTCCACTGGGTGGTGTATGCTGTCCATAAAACTCAACGCCAGGCTGCCCAAAAACCTATTTCGCATAAAATTCTCGTTGCATATTGTGTTCATCGTGCAATGTTACTTTTTATAATACCTTAATTGCACCGGAATGCGTTCCAATAGCTAACAGCTTCATTTGCGGATCATAAGCCATAGCAGAGGGCTTGTGAGGGAAACCATGCTGGATAGTCTGAAAAGGACATCAATTATGCTATTGAAGTTCTTGGTTTAATTTAAAGCTTTTTCATTTAACTAGTTCTGGCGCTCTCTTTAGCAGTAATAATTGATTTGTTTTCTATGCTTTGTAAACAAATTGCCTATATTTTTATATTTTATTTTTTCGCTGGGAGAATTATTATTTTAATTTAACTGAATCTTAACTGATTTTGCTGAAAAGTGGTTACATTCGTATTTTGGCATTATGCGTTTCTTTGGAGGACAGAAACTACCATTTTTGCGTCTATTTTACAAGTTTTGAGATCGCTTCTTTTACTTCGAGGTATGAAGATAATGTGCGGCGACGTGATGTCGTTCTAACAGGAACATTTATCTGGGTTTGATTTATCTAAAAAAGTTTCATATTAATTATAAATGAATGCAGGAGTATTCATACAAATTCCTAAAGATGTACGCGAAACTGAAATCGTCGATCGACGATTAGATTTAATCCCGTTCATTGTTAAATAAGAAAACTGCAAATTCGTGTAGGAGCAAAATCATTGAAGTAATGAAAAATCTTTCTGAAATAATCTGCGAAAGCTGAAGAATAATAAATAAAACAAACAAATGTG
Source organism: Leptogaster cylindrica (assembly GCA_963082835.1). Lineage (NCBI taxonomy): Eukaryota > Metazoa > Arthropoda > Insecta > Diptera > Asilidae > Leptogaster > Leptogaster cylindrica. The sequence goes on along the minus strand of OY720105.1, from coordinate 17,877,778 downwards.
ATTTAGTTCAAGATTTTTCAGAAAAATGCAACAAGAAAATCTTGTGAAAATTTGATTCTTCCGGAAGGCTTGGAACAACTTTCTAGTAAGTGCTTACAACCCATTACAATCGCTGCGAGTACGGGAAAGACCTAGTAAACTGCAGCGCTTACAGTGTCTGCCACTTGGATGACTTCGACCGCGAGTGCAATCAGAATTCAGAACTAGAATACTTGGTGTATGTAGACGACTAGCCGTGTTCAGTTTTTTCCGACAACAACATCTATAATTAATTGCACGTTGGCGGCGAATTCTTCGATACTGCGAGTGAAATGACCATGATTCATCTACACTAAAAGCGCTTTTCCTTTCTTTCGTTGAATGAATTCAAAATGTTCAATGTTGTTGTACCGCTTGTTGCAAAATTTTTATATGCGTACAAACATAAAAAAAAAATGAAATGGTAAATAAAAATAAAACCAAAATAGAGGAATTAAATTACAGCATTTGTTTCCATTACACTTCGCTAGATTTACGTATTGTGAAACGTAAGCCAAAACAATAAACAACATTCTCGCTTTTTGTTTATCAAGATTTCGATGATCTAAGATCTAACACCGAAATGCTTCAGCAAAAATTTTCATGTATGAAGAAACTTTGTCTAGCCAACATAATGCTTTACAGTAAAATTGTTATCAAGAGTGATTTTGTAATTTTGATTCACTGCTCTTCAATCGTTTATTTTGCTGTTATTCACCTGTGGATTTCTCCTTAGACCCTTATCTTTGGTTATTTTTATCTATCTCCATATCGTTATCAAACCATAAAGGTGATGAATTCGTAAAAACAAGGTTGACATCATTTGGCCGGTGAACCAATGTTTGCTTTGACTAATAGCCCCAACATCAAAGGCTAAAAAGTATCACAAACCACACCTTACGTATTAATATAGAAAAAACTAGAGTCCCTTTTATTTGCACCTACAAGAAAACAAGCCGTTCATATTTTTTCACTGTTAGAAGCCAATGTTATCACTTCATATCAACGGGGATTGATAAACGGATTACAGTCGCGTGATAACGACCAAAATGCTTAATAGTGCGACAACTTTGCCCAAGAATGGAATTTTTGTAATTAAGTTTGTCACGTACAAAATTAGTGAAGCAATGCAGCAAAGTAAAATTGGAGTATTTTAGCGGCTTCAGAAAGAAATGCCAAGAATGCTAGTTACTATCAATGAAGATACTCACCTTCCTGTAGGCGAAGAGCTCCTTCTGCAGCTTGAGCCGTTCGGCGGACGGTTGCTGACCTTTGCCACGTATAAACTTCAACATTGCGCTAATTGAAACTCTCCCTTGTTTGTATAGCTATAGTAATTAAATCACGTCTGGATGAATGTTGTGGCGTTCCAAAAATGCTTTATATTGATGCGGCTCCACACTGCAAACAAATAAATGTAAATCATAATTCATAACAACAGTGCTAGGATACGTAACAATGTAGCATGGCTTTTCCCATCCAAATAACAAACAACCTAATGGGCAAACATTCACTTTCTAGTTAGTTGCAGTGATAGCCTCAAATCAAGGATCGCGTTCAATCAAATATTACTTTATCATATTATTATTTTTACGTAAAGCTTTAATGCTAACGGCATTAGCCTCCATATGTACGATTCTATAGCTAAAAATTGTACACATATGTGCATAAAATTGCAATGCATAAACTGAATTTCGTTGGTAACTACAGAAGTTAAGAACTCGTGTAGAACAAGTTTCATTCGACTCCGTGCACAAGGCTTACGAAAGAGGAAATGCCGATATCTTACCGCAAATGCAAAACAGAATCGATTCTAAGGACGTTGCGTTTCAGAAAAGCCAACTGTGCGATTGCTCTGCAGAAATTATTTTGACATTGTATTGTAGCAATAATAAACACTGCCTCCCTCCCACGCAGGCTAGCAGAGATTGAGCATTTAACGAGGCGCTTGGCGTCCGAGAGCCGAGACTGAGGGAGGCATGCAGATTGCAGACTCAGTTTCCACTCCACCAACGGTGTTTCAGTTTTCGAGAGATGCTCGACGATTTGAATTAATTTATTTAGTTGTGCACATCTGACCAAAATCTCTAGTTTACTCCATCAAAATGGAATTGTGAAGGCTCTGATGGCTCAATGATGGATCTCGGTGCTGTCATTTTTTGTGTGCCTTAACAGCCACACATCTGGGAATATGTGGAAATTCATCCGGATGATTCATAATCTAAAATATAAGTCCCCAAGCCTCAAGTGCTTCTAAAGAGACGAAGAGCACTGTGAAGTTAGGGTTATTGCGGCGAAGCCCTACAGATTGTGCCACTACTGCACCCAGGGCGTTATGATTTTTGTCCACGAGAGGGGTCAATGAAACTATGTTGGAAAAGGGCTGAGCGCTGAGCTTGCGTTCTTGAAGCTTCTTTATTTTTTCTCAACTCAAGGTTTTGCGAATTGAATCAACAGGTTTTGAAAACTTACCTGTAGCCGATTTAGGATCCACAGTTTTCTTTAAAGATATCTAAATGAAAAGAATCACGAAGGGAAGAGTTGTAGTTGCTGGGTAACCGCACCCTTCGGCTTCAGTCTTTACTCCGAGAATTCAACACTTCACAATCACAATTCGTACTAAATTATTCTATTTTCAGTTTACGAAATACCGGAGAAATTACTGGAAACTCTTCACTATCCTACGTCGGCAATCGTTGGTATTTTAATAAACCATATTTCATTCCAGAAATGCGAGCATCGTGTCGTTCTCTACCATTTGCATCCACAAAATCTGAACTTGTAAGTTTGAGATTGGAGAATTTGGCAAAGAATACAACTGGGAGAAGCGGGAGCAATAAAATTGTAAGTTTTTAGTTAACAGCAATTACTTAAGGCATTAACTAACAAAATCTTTTCATGAAATTTATACAAAACTTTCGGGACAAACTCCTCGTTCACATCCACAACGAAACACCTCGAAACTCATGAACTCACTGCATTCAAAAAACCAAACTCAAATGAGAATTCCAAACAAAATGTCCGCTTCACTCTCAGCTCAGTCTCAAACTTGTTAGTAAGAGACAGATATAGTGCATGAGGTGGAAAATGAAAAGCAGATTGCCATCTATTGGCACTAGTAGGAAGTGTGCTTGATTTAAAAATTAATCTTAATTCGCACTTCGAGAAGGAAAAAGAAAGTTAATGTGTCATTATCTTTGTCTTAATTATTATTACGGCACGTAAAGATACCTGAATGGCGTACAATAATAACGATGAACAGATCATTAATTACAAAATTGCAAAAATTATAGTACTGTAACGGAAAAATTTGATTTGTTTATAATTGGTGTTATTTTATATCACCGAAGATGATAAAGATGCGTGATTTCATATAGAAAACAACAACTTTAAGCCTTTTACGACGGTACTATTTTATATTTTCATTGCATAATATTATAACACTGAGTGTAACGCAAAAAACATATTCTAAACTCAAACTTCAACTGGTGGATCAATTACTATCAAAATGACTATCGATTAGAGAATGTTAAATTGCGTGAATATTGCGGAATAACGTTTTTTGACTAACTTTGTGCTAAGAGAGAACACATTTATCTTTATTCTCAGAAACAGAATCTTCTCCTCCAACTCTGACTGTGGGCTTTTGGTTCCTGCGGTTATGGTCGGCCGATTCATCTAATTCCAAAATTGATAAAGCGAGGGCTTTAGCTAAGGCCTCATCTTCGCTCATGTTTCCCTGCACAGTTTGCAGATGATCACTTCTGTCTGATGAAGACTTATCAAAAAAGATGGATTGATTTCTTCGCTGCTCTGCTGCAGATCTAGAAGAAAATTTCGAATTATATATTAGGAACGAACAAAACATTAGGCATATAATACTTACGCACTAGAATTCCTTTGCACATTTTTGGGACCTGCACATTCGTGATCTGTTGTATGGCGGTGCTTAAGGCAAAAGTTTAACGTGCAAATGGAACAGTGAAAAGGTATTAATTCTTTCCGCTTGCAGTTTTTGAATGTGCAACGATTCGTGAATATCTTCTTTCTTTGAGATTGACAAAATTGATCTATGTGCTCCCCTATAGTTCTATCTGGAAGGACACCCCGAGGTGTAGGAACAGGCTCTCCACATAACGGACATACAGGCACTTGAACATCATTTTTATGGGCGGAGGTACATGAATGCATGTTATAGCTAAAGTGTTCTGAGCAGAATATTTCGTTACAGGCATCACATTTCATAGGCAGGAAATCTAGAAAAGTTTAATTGTAAAAGACATTTTGAGTCTAATTATGCTTAATCTTACCTAATTTATTACAGCTTTTATGAGAACAATGTTCTCCTAAATTAGGGAACTCCATTTTAGAGTAATATTTAAATTGATTTTGTATGAAAGTTACTACTCGTAAACCACCTAACTCTCAAATGACTTAACAAATTTTCAGTATTGACTTGACAGCCAGTGACAGATTGGCAGTAAATATGATATAAAGAAGACGAGGTGTACCCGAGTTTTTGTACTTGCGCCATGTTGTGCGTCATCTAGTTCACACTTTGACAGTTTGCTCTTCACGAAATCGTTGGCAAGTTCTCAAGGGTTTCTAGTTTTGTACCACTTGTATTTAAATAATGATGCAGAGCGCAGTAAAAAATTAAAAAACTATAAAAACAAGACAGGAATGAAATTATTTCATTTTCATTTACATTTGCAAGTTCAATTTTGACTTTATTTTTATTTAAATAATAATAGCTTGGTTTTTGCAAGTGTGTAAACGAAAAACCCCCGGAATCTCGTTCCAATTTAATCACATTTGGTTTTGGCCAGAGATATTGTTTTTAGTACGTTTAAATGATACTTTTTTAGACTCAGAACGCTTTGAACCGAGTTTTAGGAATTACATACCATTATTAAAATTTACAGCCAGTGAAATGAGGGTTTTTAAAATAGGTTTGGCTGAAAAAAGTTATTGAATGTATTTTGATTGCGTTTATTGGGATCATTTATTTTGAAATCGAGAAACTAGTTATGGATTTATAAACTACTCATCGAGAGCTTTTCAACGATACCCCACAAGACGTGGTTTAGAAAAATTCGAATTTCCACCCCCACCCCCATTCGTACCCTACGTACCCCTAATTTGGTGGTGCCACCATTAACCTCATAGAGAGTACTCTTATTTATGCAAATAAAGTCTCTCTCTAAACTTCATAGCGGCCGAGATATAATTTTTTCAACATTTCAACCCCCTCCCCCTCCCTCCTATTTTGCTCATTAACGAACTTAACCGAGCTATTAACCCCAGAAATAACATATTAAAACTTGGTTCCAATATCTTCAAAAATACGGCCGCTAGCGTGTAATTATATATATATATATATTTATATAAACTTTCGAACGGGGTCTGGTTTAGTACTCAGGGAGGCATGAAACGAAAAACTATGAAAGAATTTTTCGAAAGTCGTGACATGGTATACATCTCAATAGGTAGCTTTTCTTCGAAGTCCACCTAAAAACCCCATGGAAATCCAACCAAAATTAGAACTTTACAAAAATTAGAACTTTGTCTCAATTATTATTATAGTCACTATAAATGAGCAGTCATGCACAAAAAAATTATAACTCGAAGACTACCAAAAATCGTAGAACATACATGGGGGTGATTCGCTTACTCCTGTGGGTGATGTATAGAGTATGTGGCGCATACATATCAGTCAATGCAATTCCTTCCAGCGAACCTAATACCCTTTAACCAATCTAATTAAGGTGGAATCTCATATCCGCTCAAATAAAAATAATCAATGTTGTATACCTACGATTTGAAATTCAATGATTTGACAATGCTACTTGAGCTGCGGTGATTTGGATTTGGACCGGCTCTTTCAGTAGTTCGTTAGTTTTAGTAGCGCAATCTAGCTAAGCTCTTTGAAATCGAATAATGTGTAAAATGATTCGGATTAAAATGGTGCTATTATGAAATAAGCGGAAAAAATAATTTCGGTTCGTATACTCTCTAGTCTCTAGTAATGAACGGAGGGCCGCCCGCCCGCCTCCCGGATGTTGAATGCTGCTGAAATGATTTACAATTCATCTGCCGATTTTTTTTTTAAAAAGTAGGTTATTATTGTTGTTATATTCAATATAATTTTCAGATAAATTTCGTACATTTGGTGGCGTATTGAACATTAGATATCATGGCGAAGCAATAACAACAAATGAATCATTCTTTCAATGAGCATTATTCTTGGGACAAACATGTTCAACTTAACATAGAGAAATTGTCGTATATTTTGCGTAAGTAGTATCCTGTGAGTAAACATCAACGTGATGATCACTTAAGTGACCAGAAAATCTCTTATCAACAAGACTGAACCTTATATAAAACCGTCTACTCCCCAATCAAACGCAATCAGTTACTTCCGACAGTTCGGAGTCTAAGCCGCTGCAGTTATCAGGAGGTTACTTCTTAGTCGTAAATCTCGAGCAACACCGAAAATCTCTGAATAGTGTGCGAATGATTGACCTTTGACTTGATCTGATAAGTTAGATCGTTCACATATTTCGCCTTGCTGGGCTGAAACTAGTTTTCTTCGAATTCATTAAAAACCGTTTGTTATTTTAAATTGTCCGTCCAACACGCATAATGAGAAAACGCATGGTTTCCTGGATTACTTACTGCATACTATTAGAATCATTCCTATCGGTGTATGGTATCAATAGTGCAAATGGTATAGAGTTTGGAAACTAGGAATCGTGTTTAATCTATTTGTTCCACAGTGGAAAGTGCAGATGATGAGCACAATATTGAAGTGAGCGAGAACCGACTTGCCGCGCAAATATTTTCCGTCATTAACCACTATAAGCAAGATGATCCTGTTGGTTTCCCTGGAGCACCTATCCCGGATCCTATGCCAGTTCCTGATATTCGAAAAAGCTTGGCCTTCGGGACGCTTAATATGAAAAAAGTAAAAGCCCACGGGATTTCCAAGTTTCGTGTGAAATACATTAAAACGGATCTCAAAGACTTGAAGGTAAATTGCTTTAATTCGACTACGGGGTTCTCATTAGGTTCTTCAACTAATTTTAGGTAGATGCTGGACTGCAACTAGACATTATAACCGTGGTAGGAACATACAGCATGAGTTCAATTTTGTCACGAGCTGGTGGACCGTTTTCAATAATATTAACAAATGTGGCAGTTAACGGAAACGCATTTTTGGGAGTTGAAAGAGATGGAAAGTTGAGGACGCAAAACATTAAAATGGATATAACGTTCTCCGATATGTCGATGGATTTTCAAAATTTGGGACTGTTTGGGGCTGTTTTCCAAGGCATAGTAAATTCAGCTCCTACCCTCGTATTTGATGCCATGAAGCCGCTGATATTGAAGGAAGCTTACACCAAACTAAAAAAAGAAATTGACACGAATGTGGAAAAAGCTTTAGGAGATCATCGTCTTCCCAACTCTGTGTCTCCTTTGGATATGGCAATTGCTGAAGGAAGAAGAAAAGTGCGTGCAATGGGATACGATCCTTACAACCTCCCAGGTTATAATAGAACTGTTGGTTTATTTTCCATAGAAGCAACAAATACATGGATTACTGGTTTGGCTTCTTTTTACCGTGTTGGAAACATGACGATTAACATGCAAGACAATGTTGTAACTGTGAAAATTCAGGTGGGAACCCAGAAAATAGAAGGGGCTACGCAATGGGAGATCGCGCTTGGAAAGGGAATGATCAGTAGAGCAGGTCATGCACAATTTACGGTGCAACATCTCAAAGTCTTAGCTGAAGTAAGTCAACCTTTAGATGTTAGGAAAAAGGCTCAAATCAATGACCTTCAGTTCGATCTTGGAAACATTCAAGTACGATGTGACGGAGCTGGCACCATAGATTATATAATAGAAGCAGTCATCAATATATTACCAAATCTGTTGCGTTATCAAATTATGGATGCAGTTGAGGGACCAATTAAAATGCGACTACAAGAAAAACTGAACCAAGTGGACATTGAAAGAGCAATTAAAGAAAATTGGGACACTTTCGAAAATATGGGAGCAAACCTTAAGTTCGACTTCAAGACATAAATTTAACTGCAATTCACTTTATGCTTTGATTGGTTTTCAAGTCTAAAAGTAAAAGAGTAGCAAATATATACAATGTTATTTTTATATATTTATTATTATTGCATTTGCCACCAAACCCTATACAGAATCATCGAAACTAACCTTCTTCTCCTCACTTAACTTCCGCGTAACTTGCGTTTGTTGAGACGAAGACCCTTTAGTTGTAATTGGTCCAGGCGCTAGAGTGCTGTCAGCCAAGATACTAACACTAGATAAAAGAAGGGAAACTTGCTCTGCAGATGGACAGTTTGCAATAGTCATGTCATCTTGAGTGTAGGCGTTGGTAGTCAGAATCTGTTCCAGTTTTACAAACGCACTGATGATGTTATTCTGCTTGAAGAATACTTTTAAGAAAAATTCCATTTTGGATTTAACTACTTACCCTTATTGGTCTAAATATAATGAATTCTGTGTCACGATTGCTTAAATATAGTTGCATAGACCTCTGCAATCCGGACAATTTACTTTTCAAGAGTCTCTGGGATTCTTGGATATAAACGCTAATTTGTTGGGGACTTGCCCATGGGCTTTGTCGAAGGGCGTAATTAATTTTAGATGCAGGCTTATCTGGTACATTGATTTCGGAAACCAAAGAATTAGCTTTTTCCAAGAAAATGAGCAAAGGACCTATCAGCATTTGCACAGCGTCTTTAATAAATTGTTCACAAACTGTCTTCAATTGACGATCCACGTCTTTCCTTGAATCAAGTAAATGCTCCTTGACTTGGGGCGTTCCTTCCAATAGAAATTCTAGTAATGCATTGTTGGAGCCAAGAGAAAAAAGTTGTCTTCTTTTTTGAAGTAAGCCGAAAGCGGCGGTTTTAATTTTACTAAAGTCAAGAGATGTTTCTTTCACTGTGAAGTCCACTCGGAATGGGGCAATTTGTTCACGAAGAATCAATAAATGTTTAATTTCGAAAAGTTCTCCATCAATCACGGTCTTTTAAAACAACTATGTGAGTAAATTTTAGGCGATAAAATGTTTGAAGAAAGTTACCTTCGAAGTTGATATTTTCGAAGCAGCGTTAGAAACACTTTGAATGCAGTACTTTAGTGCTTCTTGTGATAAGCCCTGAAATATAGGTCTATCCACACATCTGTACAAACGCGAAAGGCAAACTAGTGTTCGTCGCACGGTTGGATACCACATGCCATGCAAGTCTGCAGGGGAATCTGAAACGTTGGGTGAAATCGTTATTGCGTACATACATATATGAAGAAAATACATACTGCTTAAAAAGCGTCCTCGTATGCTGTCAACTAGCTCTGAATCTGTTGCTACACTAGATATGCTAGACGAAACTGATACCCTGGAATCCGATCTACGTAATGTAGGTTCTTGAAGCGACAGCGCAATACTCTATATCGATAGAAATATTTGTCAGCGAACAAGTAGATTTAGATAGAAGTTATAAATACAACCTCCATCATTTCTAATTTGTCTGGGTACGCTAAGTCGCCTGCAGAAGGATTGTAGTTCAGTATGTCCGACTGCAAATATAGATGAGCTCGAAATACTAGTCTTTCTTGCACATCTTGAAGCAGCTGGAACGCTACTTTGCCAAAAGCCTCTAAAGTTTCAGCTAGAGACCAAACAGATAGTTATTGCGATTGACTATTTTCCAATAAGTGTTGGGCAACCTACGATTTTGCTGAACTTGTTCGTCCAATAATTCAGTGCGTAATATCCCACATATTTCTGCCAGTGTTTCTAAATGGTTAATATGGATTATGAAGGGTCGTAAATTGTCATAAAGTATGACACAAAGCCCTTCTAGATAAGAGCTACAAATAGTTTGGTTAGCGTAGTATAAAAGTAAATGGAAAACATTTCACTCACTTTAACTGATCCGAAAACTTCGTGAAGAATTGATAGAATAGGCGGTATTCATCTTGGCATATATGCACTAAAAAAGCGCATGAGCCGCGAACTAGCGCACAGTGATCGCCTTTGTTATTAACTTTCAACTCCTTTATGGCCTTTTCCACGGCAGGACTCATGACTTTGGCCCGTTCAGTAAGATAACATTGATGGAGTTCTACCAACAACATCTCATATTCTGGACTTCTCTCAATCCTTTCCTCGATTAACGACGAAATTTTTTTAACTTTAATTGCTGTTGTGTGAAACTTTCCATAAAATAGAGCGAATGTCATCTCAGAATTCGATTTTTCATCTTAGTATAAGAAAATTATAAAACTGTTAGTTCGTGCTATACTAACAATACCTTCGTTACTCTTATTGGGAAAATTAACCTGATAAGATGCTTGGACCAATATTTGTGTAACATAGCATCGCATTAACGTAATCGCTTTCGACAAGCAATGTTTGTATCTTACAATATACGCCGAGGCGTCCTTAAAATTTACCTGCAAACAAATTGTCGGTCAGAAAGAAGTAAATTTTGGTTGGAAGCATTTACATTTTTTCTTAAATAATCCAAGCAGTCGTCCACTTTATTCAGACATTCTCGGAAATTATCACTGGACACAGAGAGTGTGGGATTTTGTAGTCTCTGGGTCAGATGCTCTGCTTGCGTGAAATAGTGAAGTCGCTTAGAGATCTCTGCATCGATTTTACTCAGCTGATTCTGTTCCAATATAAGTTTTTCACTGGAACTGTTGAGGGAGCTCGTATTATTCGAAACAAAGGCGCACTCCTTCTTTAAGTCCTCGAGCTTTTGTAAACAGAAATGAATCTCTTGGAGAATTGTGTTGCACTCCAAACTCCTTGATTCCAACTCGCAGAGATACTTTCGATAGGAGCAATTTGAGCGATCGTGAATCTTATCCTCCACTTGATCAAACCAAGCAAGAAAATCGGAAGACGTATCTATCCCGGATTTTAAGGAACTGAGTTCAAACTTTAACTTGCTAGGAAACTCATTAGACAATTGGTTTGAATAACTCTTGTCGGGATCTTTTTCCGTTGGCGGCCCCTAAAATTTCTTGATTAATGTCTAATAAATTCCAGTGTTCCAATTACCTGTGCGCACTGTTCGCCCAGTAGTTGATTCAGCTGATCCAAAGCATCTTCCTGTTGATTCGTTAATGGTGCTAATGGATGCTCCTTGATTTCCCATTGCAGTAACTTTGATTGAATTCTCTTTAAGTTAGCATTTTCCAACCGAACAGACGCAACGTCATCCATTTTCCAGTTTCCTTCAAATTCTGTTTGTAGTGAAGTGTCAAATATCTGACGTTGGTGGATTGTGGCGTATTTTTGTTGTTGGGCAATTGACTTATACGAGCCAGCCAAACAAAAGTGGGTGGCGATTTGAGAGTAAGAACTGCAAGGGAATCCAAAGAACGACGGCAGTAGGGAACTATAGAGGGGCGTTGTAGTTTGTGTTTTTAATAATAATAACATTCAAAAACCGTCTTGGAACACTGAAGTTATCATGGCACCGCAACCTGTAGTAACAGGACTATCTCCAAAAGAAGGACCTCCCGGGACCAGAGTGATAATTCGAGGGGAATTTCTGGGAACCAGGTCAAGTGATCTTATAGGCAAGAACAACTAAAATATGTAATGTTGCAGTCTGATTAATTTTTGCATTTAATGCAGGCCTCAGCATATGTGGTTGCGATTGTTTGCTTTCTGCAGAGTGGAAGTCGATGAACAAGATAATCGCCAGAACTGGAGCAGCAAAGGGGAAAGGAGATATAATTGTGACTACTTTAAGTGGTGGTGTTGGGACATCCACTGTTCAATTTCGGGCATATCACGAGACTATAGGCCCCATGAAGGAATCTGCAGTATGGATAGAAGAGTCACCTATGCAATCTTTGGCTTGGGGCCGAAGGACGCTGGCACCTACAGGATATTCACAGGAAGACCCTTTAGGATTATCGATTGAGGGAAACGAAAAAAAATTTCCGGAAGATTTGCGCGACATATTTCCAGACAGTAGTGGAGATTTGTCACAGGAAAACTTTTCACCTGGCTGGTTCTTATTGGAAAATCACCATGCCACAACGTTCGAGGACTTGAAAGCGGGATTAGCGTATCTTAAAAGGAAAGTGGAAAGCCAGAAAGAGGGACAACTGTCATTTCTCAAATCCAACGCGGGATCAGTAATTGAACAATTAGATACGTTGATGACAATAAGAGATAAATTCAATGAGGACACCAAAATATTCGGCAACGAACCCCTTCGGATCTTAGAAGGAGCAATACAAAGTAGAGTTGTTATACATTAAAAAGAAATTCTAAAATATAGCTTTGTTTAATAGATTCCATAAGCGAATCTTACAATATCTTTAATGAAGTTCTGCAAAGACGAGAAAAAGCAGATTCAACCAGAGCAGCACTTTTCGCACTCTCCCGTCATAAGTACTATGATCAGATTGGAGGTGGCTAAACCTAAACTGATTATTTGCAGATTCTTGTTCTGTCTGCCGAATTCAGTGGACAGGAGCGCCAAGTCTGGAGACTATGATATTGTGGTCAATGATTATTCGCGGGCAAAGAACTTGTTTGGCAAAACAGAAATTCCGGTAAAACTTGATTTCAAATTTTAAAATTAATCAATAGGTAAGTTCTGAAAGGAATTTATAAAAAAAATCTTTACAGATTTTTAAGAAGGTACTTGATGAAGTTGATGAAAGGATTATAGGCATTCGAAAGCAGCTCTTTCAAAAAGTTGTTAAGATGCCACAAAGTGTAGAACAACAGAAAAAACTAATCAAGGCACTCATTAACTTAGAAGTAATTACTTTTGCAATATCCGCTATTGAGTTTGTGGTATGATGGTAAATGTGTTCATCATTTGCAGATCCAGCAAACTGGAGTGGCGGTAGCCGAAAAACTGAGAATAAATGATCCTGCTTGGGATGCAATAGACTCTAGAGCAAAGTACATGGAAGAAATATTCAAAAGAACATTTGATCAGTATTTGTCGAAGGAGAGCGGACAAGAGAGTACATTGGCATTGAGATTTTTACAAAAGATAAAATATATGCTTTGTTTTGTTCGCAGAGTTAAAAAGTAGAGAACAAAATCAACCTCCTAATCGTGTTCTTTTTTGTGAAGAAATTTGCGAAATTGCTGCTTGCCAATTGCCTGATTTATGGAGGTTGGGACAGTCGTATTTTACAGGAGAATTACGTGGTGCAAATGACCCGCAGCCAGGAGACTTCAAAGTTGTTAAAAATATTGCACATAAACTTTTAGCATTATCAATAACATCTACTTTTAGAGAATCATACTAAATGGAATTGAAATGTTTTGCTCGTACATAAGAGCGTCCATATTCATTTCTTCTGATCATAGAGCTGCTAGAAATGCTTCGTTGATAAATTGGCCGAATATGTCCAATTCGGCAAATATGCAGTTCCAGTTGTGGGTGCCGCAGTGTCTGCGATTTGTGCGAATAGCGTACGCAACTTTCATTCGCCTGGATGTGCCTAGTGAGGTTTTGGACATTGTCCAAAAGCTAATAGACGAATTGAGGCTTTACTGTTTCACTATTATTTTCAAGAGATCTATAGAAAAAGTAAGGAAACTAGGTGAACAGGAAAAATGGATAATGGGAGTTCCTGATTTTCCTGGAGTTACCTTGCTGCCGTCTTTACTCGAAGAGATTATAACCGAAACTTTAGAAGAAGGACAAAATACGTGCATGAATCCGGAAATTCGAGAAGGAAACTTACTGGAACCACTTTCTGATGGGCAACGTGAAGTGTCTCACAAACTGCAGGAAAGTTTAACCGCATTTTGTGATGTAGTAGAGCATTTAGCATTTCAAAGCCAAGAAGAAAATCATGCCCCCAACATGTCGCAGTTAATAGGTTTCCCCAATGCAGGACAAAATGGAGTAGAATGTAAAACCTGGAGCTCTGCAGTTCCTTGGGAACAACGAATGTTGTGTTGCTTAGCAAACAGTTCGTACTGTTATAAAGTTTTCTTCGCGCACATTGGAACTGTTTTTGTGAAGTAAGGCGATTTTGATGCAGTTTGACGAACTGATCTTTATAGATATACCTTTTAGATTTGGATATCCGTTGCCTAAAATGGCAATCGAAAACAGTCGAAGTACAGTGAATCAATTGTTTACAAATCTCTTAGAAACCTATGTAGAGAACAAGGGTGACCCGCTCGTTGGAACCATCGAACCCTCCATGTACATTGGACGTTTTCAATGGGATACTGTAAAAGAAGTTGGAAAATTACGACCCTATGCGCACGAATGCTGTGACAATTTGGTTGGAGTTTATTCGGAGATCTTCACTATATCCCCATTTCTATTGAGACCCATCTTAGAGCCTATTGTACAAACAGTCGCAGAAGAGTTGGCTCGTCTTATGAGTTGTGTTCAGAAATTTAACAGCGCCGGTGCTATCCAGGCACATGTGGATATTCGGTTAATTCGAGACGCTCTTAAGCTATATAGCAATGAATCTGCTAAGTACGTTTTTCATAATTTGTTAAACGATACAGGAATCACTAAGTATTTGTTTTTAGAAGCTTTTTCAACGAAGCACTGGATGCAATTACAGCTCTATCGGGGGAAGAAGAAAAACAGGTGACTGCAATTCTACAGCACATGAAGAAAAGCATGAAACTGCAGCTACTTTGTTTTTCGGTGACGAATCCGTAAATCAAGTATCAGTAAGAGTTAAAAGGGAATAAAAATCTGTTGAAACACGAATGCAATAAATTGCATTATTATTAAAAAAAATTATTTTCAAATATTTTTATTTACAATGTGTTTTTAATTAAAACTGTATCTCTGTAAAATTCTAAATTTGCATCCTGAGAAGGCGGAAGTGAATCCGTCAGAGCTCAGCCTTTGTACAACTTTAATTAAAATTATTTTTCTCTTTTTTAAAAAAAAATTTGAGATAATTTTAAAGGAGTTGAACAATGCAAATGGATTTTATTAAACCTAAAACAGACTGTATCACTTACATGAATAATTGGTTCTAAGTGTTTAAAGAAGGGATAAATGCATGTGTATGTATTTACAAGGACAAAAGCTCTTTCAACTAAACAAAATCTTAAAAATATTTCATTACAACTGGAGGCTGCTGCCTAATGTAGAAAGGTCAACAAATAAACAAAAGGTATCAAAGAGTTACACTGCTTTCTACTTATTTGATCATGTTAATGTATAATTATATAAAATTATTACCTAAGAACGGTGGCTATTACACACTCAGTGTGTTGCTTGGAGTTGTTTCTGTGGATACAATGTCTACAAGACTGCAGGGCGATCGAGTGCTAGCGGTTGAAATTAGTTCTTCGTCGTTGAAAACTTGTGGACGAAAAGGTGTCGACGAGGAGACTATAATAGGGGAGAGGGTTATAGTGGTAGGTATCGAGGGAAGGGTAACGGCATGCTGTGTTTGAAGTGCGCCAACATGCGTTGGTGCCGCTAACAAGGTGGGTGTTGCTATTGTAGCATCTTGATGTTGCATAATAATTTGTGGCAGTGTTGTGCTTATTTCAGGAATTTGATGCCCTTGCGAAGTGATTTGTGTTTGAGTACTTGCAGCTGAAGATCGTAAATGTTGTAAACTGGAAGCTTGATGCGGAGAAGTAAAAACGTTAACAACTGAAAGAAAACATGTGAAAAACTGCGGAGTCGCCTGAATTCGTCTAGTACCTTGGAAGTTTCCGTCTTGTGCACTGATCAGCAAGGGTTCCCTGGGCATATTTTCGATCGCAATATGCTGTCGTGCTGAATGGCTTGGGAAGTTGACTGCATGCGATTTTACCGTCGGTATTCGGGAAGTAGTCAGTTCGTTTAAAGGAAGATTTAAACAATTGTTCGTGGGTGTAGATGGTAAATTTGTACTTTCGTCGGCCACTTGTATTTCGTAACAAGCTAGCTCAGGTATAACTGGTCGAATTTTCCCTCCGTCCGGTCGATGGGGATTACGGCATCCCCGACATTTGCACTCAATGCAAGACTTAGACTCTACGTAGCACGGACACCTTTGTCCACAACAAGTTAGTTTCCCCGGCGTCGCAGTTGCATTTCCACAGCGACATCCTCTTCGTTTTATAATTTGTTTCGGACGTTGCATCGGCTGGCATTTCTGAAAAGAAGTAAACTTAATTTCATAGCAAGTCAACAGATTAAATTCAAATTAATAATTAATCATTGACAATCAAGTGTTATTGTGTCAATCAAATATATTTCATTTGAAGACAAACAATTGGCACCCACTTACTGTAGAAGAAAATATTTCCTCTCCTCCAGTTTTTCTTTTTATTGTGATTTTATTGCCAATGCCAGTGTAAAGAACGGAGTACATTGCTGAACCATTCGAGACGGTTTTGATCGGTGGTGGTTGAATTATCTGCACTGCTCTCGTCTCCACAGGAATAGGTGCTATCACATTGTTCGTTTCCTGGTTTGGTAGGCACGTGTTATTCGTTACTGCAGGTGCTGCATTGTTAAATACACAGGGTAAAATAGACAGTGCACTTTTCGAAAGTCCTGAATTTGATTTGAAGTTATCCTGGAATTTCGCTCCCTCTTCAATAAACTCCACCAAGCTTCTGTTGGGAATTATAGCGCCATTGCTCAGCAGCCCAGTTATTTTTGATTGTTTACAAATGATGTTGAAAATTGGCGCTGACATAATGTGCTCGCACAAGCTTTTGTAACACTGCAGCAGTATTCGAAGTTGAACGTTTTCTTCATATTTATCGTAGTCTTTGCAAAAACTGCATGTCGGCTTAAGATTTTTTCTTCCATGGATGCATAGTCGGCAAACGTGGTGCTGGCACTGGACGTCTGTTGGAGTATAAGGCTCTACAAGGAGCCGCCCACAAACTGTACATGACAATGATTGTCTCAAATAGGGGACCAAGCGGAAGAGATCTGTTACGCTCTGATCAGAGGTGAATTCACTTTGAAATACCAATCGGGAGGTAGAGACGTACAAACTTGTTGGGTTCATTTTCAAGCTACAGCTCATTTCCAGGCGTCGCGTCCCCAAAATAGCATTAACCAGACGCACTACTTCCGCTTTGACATTAGTAATCTGCTAAATAACATCCGCATAAGAACTTAGACTTCTTGTTCGAAAGCGTTATGAAGCCAGAATTACAACTATTATACTACAGGGCTTTTTATTTAAATGACAAATGATATCCTATTATACAGAAAATACGTTATTTTTAACATATTTCCCTAATTGCACACTAATCAACTAATATCGACAGCAACTGTCATAAAGTCTTATTGCACCAAATCTTCCCGTTTAGTTATTTCAAACCCAAAAAACGCTACATTGCACTAAGTGAACATTTTCTAAAAGAATGCATCTATCGTCTTAAAATATTTATCTGGTGCATTAAGTTCTAAAATGTTAAATTTATTTATAAAGAAACAACCAAAACACCGTAAATATTGCCGCTTTTGACATTTCACTTCACATGGACGTTTGGCTTTTTTGAATTCCCATGAAGTTTGCTCAGCTTAATCCATGTTGCAATAAAACGATTCTCGTTCAATAATTTTAAATCATAGCGCACTAACGTTTTAAAATAGAAAAGATTTTGGGGAACCCTTTTCACATTTCCATGTAGAAAACGAAAATGATATTTTATCTATCATTTTTTTAATATATAATGAATATATATTTTAATATTGAAAAAGTAACCAAAAATAGTTAGTGTGGATAAAACATAAATACATTCATTGGTTTTAAGAGGCCACATAATCATGATAATAATAATATATTTTCATTCTGCATGGGTCGAACACATGTTCATGTTATGTGCAGGAGTGGATTCGTATTTTGGCGTCGTAATTTTTACGAAAGTTTAGTAATCTAGGGTTAATTCAAGTGGCATTATGAAAATATTAAGAAATGCCGAACGCACTCTAAAATTAGTACTAGATTTTAATTGCAACGTTCATCTAATTGACAGCGGATATGTGTTAAATTGCCCAATTGAAAACAATTCATAAGTTAAGGATTTCTCATTTAATATAGTGCTGTGAAGAGTAAAAAAGTGATAAATGTGTACAAGGTCACTTGTCATGGGATTTTTCGCTTTTCGCATATAAATTTTGTGGATATAAATACGGCAAAATGCCGGAAAATGACATGGAACTTTTTCACCGTAAAATGTAATTTTTTCAGAAACTATAAAAGTCCTGCAAAATATTTTTGCAGTTGCTAACTAAAATACATGTCCCCACAAAATTTCATTGAAATCCGCCACAAATCGCGAAACTTCGCTTTAGCCAAATTGATATGCGGCCCTTAAAGTGAATGGTAAAGTGGTAACGGCCGGTTTTCTGAAGGATTGTGATAATACACCGATTCTTTTACGAACATATCTCGTAAACGGTATGGTTTAGTATTTTTTCATTATTTTGCCCGTGACAAACGACCCAAAATCCTTTGGATATCATCAGCAAAATGAATTGCCGTAGTTATCGGTATCTCCCCGTTATTTTCAATTAATTTATAGTTACTAAGGAAAAGAGTTAGGGACATATTTGAGAGCTATTAGTATGAAATAAGTATTTTTGTAAAACATGCATCAGAAATACACTACAGGCTACAGCAGAACCACCAGATATAGTTTAATGGTCGAAAGTCCTGGTCTATGAAAAAGTAGCTTAGGTGACAAAAAAACCTTTTCCACTTTTTTGGCGATTCGGATAGCGTTTGAAATGATCTTTCAAATGGTGAAAACGAGAAAGTCATAACTTGTTAAAAAGTTTACTAAAATGAAGAGAAAGAGTGCAAATACGAAAAAAACGGATTTTTTGTCAAAATCTGGAATAAGGAGAGAGAGTGATTAAATCTTTATTAAGTATTGTGTACATCGGTTTTTAAGATAAAAAACATTATTCTACGCCAGAAAAGCATTACTAAATAGTTTTTGTATTTTTCTTCGTCTTTCTTGAGACCTTTTTACTAGGTAACTCTTTTTCCGCTTTTCTTCGACACCAACTCCTGTTTTGGTAATGGAGCCACAATAACTGCTTTACTTA
The DNA here is from genome assembly GCA_963082835.1 of Leptogaster cylindrica. Lineage (NCBI taxonomy): Eukaryota > Metazoa > Arthropoda > Insecta > Diptera > Asilidae > Leptogaster > Leptogaster cylindrica. The sequence continues at coordinate 17,858,660 of OY720105.1, read as the reverse complement.
TATCCGTTATCCGAAACTAACCTGCGAAGATTCTGATAAATATACCACTGACGCTCCAAAGATAAACCAACTGGCTCTATAATTTCTGGCATTTGACGATCGATAGGTTTTAACAGAAGATGAAACGACACCACATGCTCACAGTCTGCAAATTTCTTCGTTTTTACACAGTCCGTACAAGTTTTAAAGTGATGAAATTGTGTTATGCTAACCAATGACTTATACTTTATAGAATGGTTTAAGGTAGCTACCCCATTCATACCAAACAACGGGAAACTTACGAAACGAGTTGCTTACTTTTAACAGCCGTTTTCTCGAAAACTTTTTTTCGCACGTAAGCCCCCTTTTGAATGGATGAAATAGTGTCAATCATATTTTTGCATCCTCTGAAGCATTTTATGAAACATATGAATAAATGTACGTATTTGTTCAATTCTCCCGATCATTGAGTTCTAGTTCACGATGAAATTTTTTATTGGTCATGGAATCATCGGGGAATAGAAATAAAAACCTTTAAAGCGAATATCTGCTTAATCAGGTATACAGAAAATTAAAGTCAATTATATAGGTTTAGTTAACCTATAATAATTATAATTATAGGTTATATAAGTTAACTATATCGTTCTCACAAGAAGTAATCTAAAATTAGTAAGTACTTTTTACTTTTTTAAAAATGTCAAAATTTCATTTTCATTTTTACGTTATCCGTAAAGACCGCTTTAGTAAGTAAAATAAAAAAAAAAAGAAAAAATACATTAATATTTTAATTTTATATGTGTATGTTTTGATCTTTTGTGATTTCTAGAATAATTATTCGCTAAACTTTTGCAACCATTATTATCTTCAAAATTAACCAAAGTACTTCTGTTACATTGCAGCCTCGAAAAACAGTCATATATTCAGCTAACATACACATATTGTACAGTTCTCAAATAATTTGAATTTTGAATAAATAACCAATAGATAACCGATAGAGCTATCACTTTAATTATTTCCTTCCCAATAAGAATCAATATATTCCAACATAAAGGTTTATATTAGATGATAAAATAATGTGTATGTTTAATGACAGGAGGAGCATGACTTTAGCTCAATTACTTTTTGAGTAATGGAATTTTGAATTTCATATCACGTTATCTATACACAACACATTTTTCGCGCCTTAAATTTACAAAATAGAATTTGCCACATAGTAAGCTCAAAGTTGAAAGTTCAGATGGCAAAAATTTCTAATATAATCGATTGATCGATCCTTAGCAATTAATATGACAGTAAGCGACTTAGTAACCAATTGCAATGTTTTTGTGAAGTTTTAACAGGAAAATGGTTACAAAATTAGAAAAACAGAAACAGTAATGCAAAAACGAAGGAGTTTACAAAATGATGGAGAAGGCGACTCTCGAAAAGTAGCTGGCACGTGATACACTTACCGCTTATGGCATCGCAATATAAAAAATAATGGATGTTGTTGTTGTATTGCAAAAGCGATCCATTTCAAATTATAATCAGTTCCGTATTTCATATTCATATTTCGTATGTCATATTTTTATTTAATCATAGTACAGTACAGAAACGTATTATTTGTAAGATTATTTATGATGCGGTATGTTATACCGCATTATAATTATGTATTATTATTATTACTGTACTCTTTTATACTAGCGTAAAAAGGCAATTTATAATGAACTAATGACTAATGTTATCTTTAATAAGGCTCTTTAATTGAAAATCTGAAATATGAAGGTTTTAAGGCCTTTTTAAAATTTTTGTAATTCGAATTTTTGGATAAATTGAATTTTTCCACTTGTTTTTGGGGTTCGAATTACCCACGTTCCACTATATTTATAATTGAAAAAAAAATCGTGCCACGACGACTGGCATCGTGTAAACCAGCCTTAACTGAATCAGTACTTAAAGTATTCAGTGTTTATTTAAACTATGTAGTTAGATGAATTTTGTCAATTGACATTTCATTTGTTGATTTGTTTTTCATATTTCGCTTTAATTTATCATTTATATCGCCTATAAATTTATTTAGATATAATATTACAAATTTCTGGACAACTGGAAGCTTCGATCTATCATTAGAATAATTCGAATGGTATTTATAATATGTACATAATATTTACTTAACTTTTGTGTTTGGAGCCTGTCCTTTTATTTTCTTCTTAACTTATTACCTACTTAACTTAACTTAATACCTACAGAGCCGGCGTGTTATACTAAAATCTGCAATTATTTTTATAAGCTTCCAAAATGAGCATATATTATTTTTTGCTCATAGTTCAATTTTAGATGTAAAATCTTCTGACGGTTTTCCACTTTTCCCATACATACTTGTACATAATATATTTTTAATAGTCTTATTCGAGTTTTATGTCAATTTAAAAGTTCTATCAGTGATGACTTGGCAGATTTTCACCCACAATTGCAAAATACTGATTGGATTATTTCAAATAATAGTGCTGCGTTTGACGACTTGCAGTGATGTATAAAGCACGCGCATCGGCGTATTTCCTGCCCGTGAGTAAGCAGGACCTTCATTATTCTTCAAAGAGCACCAATGCGACGCTGATCTAGCTTTCAGTTCATGTTTCGTTCTCGTTGGGAGTTGTTCTCGGGCCGAAGTTCACTAAAAATATTCCTATTTAGTTTAAAAAGGATTAACTGTGACTGTAGTGGATACCTGAACTTAAGTTACAGGTGCGTTATAATAAATAACTTAATTAAACGATTAGTGCCGTATAAGGTGTGCTTTTAAACTTGGATTACATAACGGGCCTTTGAGTTCTACATCGTTGTCCTTCGAATGGTAGGTCCTGCAGAGGATTTACTAAAAATTTAGTGCATAAAGGAAAATTTGACCAAAATCAGTGTTTAATTCTTGAGAAATGAAAATTATGCCGGGGCTTTAGATCTATTCCTGATTCACCACACGTTTTCCACTTTTCAAAGTGAGTTCACTTCTATTTTTGTAACGCCTACGGGAGCGATCAACTCAAGAAGTGATCTGATTTTGTTAAGGAAAATTTCTCATGATGCGTCCAGAGCTTCATATTTAAAATCCTTTCAGAAAATTAAAAATATTTCATCATCACGTCAAATTTCACGGATTTTGTCAATCATATTAATATTAGGAAAAACAGCACCATCCTCTTGCGATTCCATCTTCAAATCGACAAAAATGTTCTCCGTTTCCAGGCCAACAGAAATAAAATGTTCGCGACAAGTGCAGTTTAATCGCTGCCAATTTTTATTTTTGGAATCAAGAATTTTTCAATAATTTTTTGATACAGTTGAATCACTTCCAGTTAATATCACAGTCTTTATTCGGTTGCCGTAAAAATGATTAGACTAGAGAAAATGAGCAACTGTAATGTTAACGAAATAGTGCAGTATTTATGGATAATAGAAAGAAACTAATAAAATGTATAATTTCATATTTATTATTTATATACGTAAAAACTAAAAAAAAAACGCTGTCGTGAATCGCAGAATTGAACATGACAAAAGTCTTTTCATTTAATTTGCATTATACATATTCAAAAACATCTGGAAGTTGTTTTTTTAGAAATATTTTTTCTAAAAATATAACGGAAATCGTCATATGGGTTTTCACTAAGACTACCATCAACCGAGACTTATTTAAAACAGATTTATACTTTAATAACCATTTTCAAAAGGCAACTAAAATAGATATATTATGATTGGCTAATAAATAAAATGCATACACCATTGTTCCATTAACAAAAAAAATAGACAGTTTAGTAAGGACCAAATTTTCTTCAATTTTAACGGTAAATTTTCATCCCCACATGCAAACGTAAAAAAAAAACAAAATCAAAATTTATTTAAGACAATGTGACGCTGGATTTTGGCACAGTTTAATTTTTATTAATGGTGATGTGTAATGGGAACAGCTCTCTTGGCACTAGGTATTTTCATTGATGACCACGACTTATGTGAGGCCGCGAGGGTGTAAGTTATGGCAAAATGATCTTGCTTTTGAAAGAAACCCCACTCTTTTTAACAATGACAATGTTTGATTTATATTCCTCAATTTAGGACTTAAATACTATTTAAATATTTGCAATTATGTAATGCATATTATGTTCTTGTTAATAGAATGTGCTACTATGTATTGTAGGCCGTAGTTTATAGTGCCGAAGATCTCATTCTTTTTCTTGGTTTATAATTTTATAAGATGTATAAGAAGATCTTTCATTTTTCAGTTGTGCTAGGCAATGCAAGTCGAGTTACTTTGTAATTAACATTAACAGTAGAAAATGTCAGGACTACCACCGAATCAACCACCACCGCATGGGGGTTGGGGACAACGACCCCAGTCTCCCATCATGTATCGTGCGCCCTCTCCGTGGGCTCCATCGCCTCCGCCGATAATGTCTGGTCCACGGCGACTGCAAGTTTATTCGCCCGCGAGTCCAGCTGTGAACCCGTTACCGCGCGCGCAGCCGATGTCACCACTACCTACGATTGGTAGTGCGGGTCTCCGTGGTACGCGCGGTACGAATTTTGCCCAGCCGCGACCGAAGTGGCCAGGAGCGGTACAGCTGCCTTCAGGGGGGCCCGAAGTAGTTCAGATGCAGCCCTTCAATTCACCCTATTCCCCAATAATTGGAGGCGTAAATGGACCAAGACCGTACCATCCGGGGCACTCCTATAGCCCAGGACCAGTAAGCTCCTTCCAATTGTCTCCGACTCCCTCGCCCGTAGTGTTCCAGTCCCCTCCGGAGTACCTATACAACACTGGCCCGTACGAACATCCCTCGAGACAAAACGAATACGTGGGTGTTCCCCTGGAACCCCCACAACCCAAATCATATATCATATACGACGACGAAGACGATCAAGGACCCTCCACAGCCGAGATTATTGCCAACCAATCGCAGGACTACATCGACGAAAAATTAGCTGAATACCAAATGACGATTTTGCAGTTACAAGGTAAGACAAGAAAAGGATTCATTTTTTCAGTTATTGCTGCTTCAATATTTCCCTTGGCTTTTGACTCTTCGCCTATGAAATTTCGCAAGTGAAATTGTTGCAATGCTTATCTGAGTCGCTGCTGGTTTTGGCAGCAAGGAAAAATTTCAAAATTCCTTGTACGTTTAGCGATGGGATCATCGCAAAGACTATGGCTAAAAATATTACATGATGTCTCTAATTTTTATTTTTGCAAATCAGAGTGGCGCAGTCTATTTTCGGCAGTGAATATCTTGCATGACGTGCAAGTCGTGTTAATGCTGCTGCAAATTATGCCTTCTATTAAGCTTTGTACTCACCAAAGGATGACAATTTGCAGTCAGCATAATGGTATTTCCTCTTAATTTAAAATTTCGTTTAAACAACGGCACACACTGAATATTACTATACCTAATTAATCTAATCGATGATGACGCATTTTTTAGTGAAATTCCAAAGCAATTAAACTTCTAAACTTTATTGCTGTAAAATTGTTTAAAGTTATTTTATTGTACAGCTGTGCGCATTTAACGTACAATTGACTTTTGTTAGTAAAATATTTCTTTTTACTTCAATTTTTCAATTTTTCTGAGTTTATATGCCTTTAAATAATTATTCATCAGAGCTTTCTGGTCTAATTTTACCGAAATTATTTTGCATTATTACATAAAAATGATTTTATTTATTAGTCTGCAAGACTGCAAATGCAATCTTCACTGAAATAGAAATGAGTGTCCTAACAAGGTACCATTACTAGAAGTCGTATTGAATAAAATAGTTATAGGTTATTGAACGATATTTTTAATACGATTGGTCCTTGTTTACGTTAATTTTTTAAGCAGATCTCGAGATGATCTGAGATCAGTCATGCAAGTATTTCTTGATATAAAGCCAGATAATGCTGCACGAGTTCGCATAACTAATTTCTTGCAGAGAAGTGTAATATACCCGCAATTCAATTTACGTAAATTGATAATCCTTGGGTTCGTTTATCTTTTGCTTTGAATTTAGTGTAAACATGAAAGGAATCGCGTTGCCGCTGACGCGTACAGTGCGCATTGTAATTTTTTAAAATTAGGTATTGGATATTAAAAGCTGACTGATTTAATGCTTCGTTTATTGAAAAGAGAAGAGCTTTATCCTGGGTGATATTTTCTAGAAGTTTTAGAGCTACTTTTAGCGGCTTTTAATTTATTTAGTTTATTTTTAAGCGTTTTTTTCTTATATGTATTGTTAAGCTTTTGTTTTATTAAGAGGCACATTTTTGCAATAAGTGTTTATTCAAGAAGATTTGTTTAAAGAATAGATCTTACAACAAGAGAAAAACTGATTTCTCTTGATTATTCCTTCAGGAACAATTCAAATTAATTCTAATTTAATTTCTTTTGATAGTCTTAAAAATCCATTTAAGATATCCTTAATTGAAGTTATTCAGAGTTGTTTTATACTGTAGACAGTTAGACATACATGTAGTATTGATGCCGTGAATTTCAAATACTATCTAGTATACTATAATGATACATGCGTCAACTAGTAGTTCATTGTTACCCCTATGAATAGATAACAAAATTACACACGTAATTATGTCAATTTATCATTTTTGAAGAATATATTTTCTAAAACCTGAAATTGAAACCAATTTTGACATGCCGTAGTTTGATAGTGAGTGGTCTTTTGTTTCATTCAACGCAGAATTTAATATTCTACAACTTTTGTTTTGAGCACTTTTTCTAAAGTTTAATATTCGAGATATCGGGGAAAAATCACAAAAACCTTCCTTCTGGGGGTTAAATAAAATATAACATAATATAAAATATTTTTTCCTTGATCATCTCAGATTTTTTGGCACAAAGATAGTACTTATATAGACTAAGAGAACTACAAATTTTTTCCAAAATATCCCGATGGGTTTTGGAGTCTTTTAGGCCTAATTTCAAAGTGCAAGCTGAAGCTCAAAAATCAGTTTAAAATTTCGCTTAAAGTATGCTTTGATTTCAAAGTGACAATTTTAGTCTTAAACTTTGCTTTAATTTAAACGGCGAAATTTCGTCGCTTAACTTAAGTTTCATAAAAATGTATTGTCAAATTTCTCCCGGCCCCGAATTTGTTCCATCAGGAACTACAGCCGGAAATTGTACTAGCAGCCAGCAAATTAAGAAGTATGAATCAAACTCAACGGATAATCGCCGCGAAACTGATTAGCAACTGACAAGCCTTTTAAAAAATTGTTTTATTTCTTTCATAAAGTTCTCGTAGATTGCATGAAACGATTTCGATAGTTTCTCACAAACCGTTATTTTTGAATATCTCGAAATGCATATTTTTATTTTTTTTTATTTTTTTTATGTTGTGTATAATAGAAAACACATATTTCAATATTTCAAGTTGGGTCAAAAACTTGGCAGATAGAATTTTTTATATTTAAAAAATCGAAAATTTTTCATCGACCTGATATATTCAAAAAGCTCTAACTTAGAAACTATTTGATATAGAAAGCTCAAACTTCAATGCTTTTCTTCAGTTTTTAAAAACCTTTGTTGTCAATTTGTCGATTTTTTATGGAATATTCCAATGCCACAATGTTTGATTTACAATTGGAATCAAATAATTGTTGTCGAACAATAAATAGTCTTATCTTTGTTTTTTTTCGATTTTGGAGTGTTAGCCCATTTTGGATTGCTATTTATAAAAATCATAATTTGGATAATTGGAATTTTGATTTTTACATTTAAGTAGGTACCTATTTAAATTGTTTTTTTCCAAAATGAAGAATTTTTCAAACTTGGAAGACCCTGCCGCCCAGGCCTCGGGCCTCGATTTAATATTGTCCGCTCGAAGCAAATCGTACTGAAATTTTGTCAGTTAATTTATTAACCGCCTTAAAATCTGATAAAATAAGCTCCAGGGAGCGGGAATCGGATGAGCTTAAAAAAATTCCATGGTAGGCCAGTCTAGTATATACGACATGCGTATTATATATATAATATATTAAATTTTTATTGTTGATTGCAATTGCAACGATTTGCAACAGTTCTTCATCTGGGATTTTCTACTTTATAGGCAGCTGCGAAAAAATGATGTAAGCAGGTGGGAAATTATAATTTATAAAATGTACTAAAGTCGAATGCGATGATAAATGAATCGGCTTAAGATTATCTCGACCTTGTTAGCAAGAAGAAAAGCAAATTCAGCGACAAAGATAAGATTTTTAAACTAATTCCGAAAGTCTGGTTGCATTATTACATCATGTTTATTTTTGCGCTCGCAATCACGGCTGCCTTTATGAAGAGACGTGTGGCCAGAAAGGCAAATACTAAATATGTAAATAAAATTCCATACGTGCTGCGAGTTAACACTTTCTTACATAAGGAAGCGGATAACCCTAAAGAAGCAATGATGTTTGTTGATTTTAGTTCGCATAAACAATTTCGCATCGGCGAATATGTTGCTGGCAGACTTGCTTTTTACTTGTACAATTATACTGCAGCGCTTGAGACCTTTTGATCTGGATGTGGAACAGATTTGATGCAAATCAATTTACGCTAAAAAGTTTAAAAACAAAATGCATTCAACTGTATAAGTTTGTATTCTTCTAGAATGAGCTGTAGTCTTTTAATTTCCTTTTTTATACCCTAGATGTAGGCCGTAGGGTATGTTATAGTTTAGAACGCAAGTCGCAACGTCAAGAAATAGTCGCCTGGAAAAAAAGAACTATAATAATAATATATTCATGATTGGGAAGTGAAAGGAAACCGTTTTATGGAGGTCTATTGTCCGTGTGTTTGTTGCCTGTCTGTCCAGACGATAACTCCAGACCGCTTGTAGCTACAGGATTGAAATTTAGTATAATAATATTTGGATGAAATTGTAAGGTTAAGTTCGGGCAAATTCGGGCAACTCCTTCTTAGTGTCCATATAAGCTTGAATCGCTTTTATACAAAAAGTTTGATTTTGTTTATTGAATATTGCTTTTACACGGTTTTTTACACGATTTTGAAATATTACTGAAAAACCTTTATTCTTTACATGCCTTTTCAATAATTTATAACGAATTTCTCTCTTTATGTTTTTGCACAGTTTTTTACACGATTTCTTAATAAACGTTTCTTCAGAGGTAACTGTGCCATTCTACATTTGGGGTATTTCATAATTGGCCCAAACTAATTATACACTTCCGTACTAGTATTCATTTGGTTTTAGTCAAAGAACATAACATTTGCCTTCAAATGCATTTCGAATTATAATATCGAAGCCTTTAAAAATGTAGCTCTTGAAAGTATTGCATATACAATGTTTTTGACAACTTAAATTTATTTACCTAAAATGCTTTTCATATTACGTTAATTCCGTTGATATTTTTGTCCAACCAGCATTTTATGTGTTCTTAGCATTAGCACTCTAGCATTTTCGGAAAATCGAAAATTTTTTTTTCTGCTTAAATGATACTTTATAGTGTCAAAAATGTTGAAAATAATTTTTGTGGGGGTGGGGGACTAGAGCAGGTTCATATCAGGCGTAACACCACTCTAGAATTCTCATGTTTGCTCATATTTTTCCAGTTAGTTGAAACTTCACATCATCCAATAACTTTTACAATTTTTTTCAATAGACTTGAAATTTGGTACCCTGCACCCTCACTTCGTACGGCTTTTTGATTAACGCAAAATTGTTCATTTTATAAACAACTTGCCCGGCGTGCGTTGCTACGCCTTTTCCCTTATATTATTACATAATTATTTTATTATCATTTGTAGTTATTCTCTGTTTTCTTGTGTATGGGTGAATTGTATGTATATTTTTCAGAACACCACCCTTGATTGACTAAAAACTGTACCCTAAACGCGACGTATATACATAGAAATATTTCCCGTAAGTCGGGTTACAATATAAAAGTTTGTTACTTTTATTTCAGTTAAGGGTGGTTCTGGGGGGTTGAATTAAGATAGTGTTGCTAGTTCTTTTCTCATTGTGCTTTATCTAAAGATGCAAGAATGGCCGTTCTCAGTTAAAACTTCTAGAAGTTAAAAAAGTGGGGATAGTGTTTCTTCCGAGGTTTCTTCCCCTATTTTCCCTCCTTCGGGGGTGAAATTTTCGAAAATTCTGGTAAACGTGTCTTTATTTCTAACAAAAGGCCAAATACCATTTTTTTTTAATTTCTTTACTTAAAAAATGGCGGTTTTTCATCTCTTTTTTTACTCCCTTGTGGTATCGATCTCCACCAAATTTCATAAGATCCATCCCGAGACATTATCCCTGAAAATTTCATTAAATTCGGTTAAGTGCTTTAGAAGTCTATAGGGAACAAAAAAACTACATCCTCTTCTATAATATTATAAGATAACCATTACAGACAAGGACACCCAAAAACCTCTACAATCGTTATTGTTTCATTTGTTATTTATTTGTTTAGCCATTGACAATCATGACATTGTAATCTTCTGCATAAATCATTTATATAAACTTGTCGCGAAAAATTGCTGCCAAAAATTGTTCAGATAAGAGGCCGGTGAAGTGGTAGATATTGTACATTAAAAGCAAACAGCTGATATTTCAGTTAAATTCCGAATGAGGTAAGCACTTTGAAAAGATACTTCAGATCTTTCGTAGTACTACACCGAAATGTGATGTCGAATGAACATTAGAAACTTGCATCCTCCTCAATTGCTATGAAGTCTCCACACTCATGTTTCAACTGGGAATCGCATCGAATTCTTTTGTGAAAGTAAAGTAAGCAAAACTTGATAAAGTTAATTTCGTCAGACACTGGGAGTACTATCTATTCAGCAGGAAAATGCAAGGAAAATGCTTGTTCAATTGAGTAGGAGTTTGTATTCTATTGAACTTCGTAACACCTGGAAGAATAAAGAAGTGTATTCAACTTTCTTCACGATTATATTGCAAATGCAACTTACGGAAACAGTGAATAAAGCACGGCTTCTTAGTTTGGGGTCAGTAAGCCAGGCCTAATTAGATTAGGAGATCGAATCCGGTCCTTGACGGTCGAATTTAAGGGAAGACTTTGATTGTGTGTCTTCTTTCAGCAGCAGCAGTGGAAGGGAGAGCTGTGAGGTATTTCGCAGGTACGAAACTGTAGCTGTATGATGATGAAGGTACGGAAATAAACACGAATTAATGCAGGTAAGAACAACTGGTTTTGCAACTCTTCGTTGCGAGTTGTCTATGGAGGGGAAATATGAATCGACGTTGGTTTGAACGCAATTTAGGAGGGTAACGCGCAAATAAGTGAATGAATCGAAAAGGATGAGAAAGCTTGGCGGTATTTGTTAAACAGCTTCAATAAGTGTTCGACCTTAATCGATTTAATCAGTTGACAGTAATAAAACAACGCATGACGTAATCTCTGCGCTGACTTCAGTACGGCGATCGAAATCTTTTGCGAGTTAACAGCTTTCGGAACATAGAGCTGGGTAGAAATTTTGCGTGAAGTGGAGAAAAGTCGGAGTTCGTTCCCAAAACCGAGAGAGAACCTTTGTTGCAGCTTGCTGGTGGGGCAGTGGGAACCACTTGGGGGCTTGGGGCAACTTTGCCTCTTGGAGAAGAGAGGCTACTGTGGCTTTAACTTGCCTCTACCATTCTGTTTTTTAGTACCTTGCCGGCTTTGCGAATACTATGTGGTTCCAAAACACTACGCGAGTTTAGATTTTCCACAAGGTGTTCAATAAAAGCTCTGAAGGTGAAGTGTGTGCGTGGGAGCAGGGTTTGTTGTGTAATGAACCCAGTGAATTCGAAATGTGCTAGTGAAAGATTACAGTGTTTATTTGATGATAATTTGTGGAATTGTTAAAGTGAGTTTTTATTATTTTTAACTAACAATGTTTTGTATTGTTTGTAACTTGAGTATCGCATGACATATTGTCACAAAAGATAGAGATGAATTCACCGGAGGATACCAAATCCACGGCTGATAAATCAAGAACATCCCTTCCTCAGGAAGAGGATAAGTCCGTTGAATATCTAGAGGAAGAAAGCCAAATTTCACATGGACTTCGAGAAAAAGTAGCTTACTATGAAAAAGTGTGGTCTTCTGGTGGTAAGGGTGCCGCGGATGATAGTGAGCGTATGTCGGTCATCGATGTAGACGCATTCGAAAGACGGCTGAAAGAAGAACGCGATCGGCGGCACCAGGCTGATGACGATGGCCCTAAAAAGGAATTCGTTAAACTTCGACTAACTCCCCAACCCTCTCCATGTAAAGTATTTCCTTTGGATACTGTTGACCTCCCACAAGTGACCTTGAGACGCAGACATCGGTCGACCGACTCTGGAAATAATGATTCATATGAGGAAAGTGTCGAACGTATGGTTGAAGCAGGTCAAATAAGCGGTAATGCGCGTTTAGTTAAGTTTGAAAAAATCACAATTCGGAAATCAATTCGTGAAGTAACTACTTCTGATGGTTTGAAGACAGTATTTACAAAGGAATCCAGTCCGACACTTTCTGAGGAACATGGAGGCCACTATGATGATTCAGCATATCAAACACAATCCCAAGGAGTTAGTGTTGCTTCTCAAGGCACATCGTACTCGTCCTTGCATGATCAGTTCTCTTCTGCGGAGAAACTTGCACCGGAGCGATATGTTTCAATCAGCCGAACAGATTTCATAACTCCGAAAAAGGGATCCACGAATACCATTGAGGGTGCTCCTCCTGGAAGTCGTGTAACCACTAACAACAAGCTTCAACAAATTAACTGGAAGCAAACAGGAGCTGTTGGGAGCCCCACTGGCGGCAAGCGAACGTCCACCTCAGGTAGTTCCGATAAGATTACCGGCAGTGAAGGTTCAGGAGAAGCCAGTTCACCTGAATGGTACAACGAGTACAGGACACAGTCCTTCAACAGCATGATGGCCAAGCAATTCACCCGCAGCAATTCACAGTACGACAGTCACATTCGGGAAATACGAGGTAAATTTATTTGGTAGACGTAAAATTCTTGGGACTGGGCGCGGATTCCACACTATTTGGTGCGCAGTTTTCTAAAATTAGGTCATTTTGCCGAACTCCGACGCAAACCCAATTAACAGAACCTTGCTTGTGTGGAATGGCGGTAGTGTCGGCATATCATTCGGGGAGTGTTTCCCGTGCCCAAAATAGCCAAATTTATTTGGCCATTATTAATTCAAATATAAAAGGTCGAAGTGGAGTTTGCTATTCGACGATGGCATGACAATATGTGTTACTAAAATGCTGATATAGATATTGATTTTTTGTTGGCTGCACGTAATTTGTGTGTCGCACACTCTTGACTCTGGTCAGCTGTTTTTACGTTTCTTTGGAAGAAAACATGACATCTGTAAGAAAAGCCAGCTTGCAAGTGTCGGCAAACGTCACGAGAAAACGGGAGCTTTCGGTGTACTACATGTACATAAATACATTGTACATAGTACATGAAAAGTTGCTTCGATATTTTGGTTATAAACAAAGTATAAAACCCACCCCTGCGGTTTAAGCATAAGAAGAAAAAACTATGTTCTTTTTTCTTTAAATTTTTATTGTTATATGCATTGAAAATAAAGAACTTTATCTATGAAAAATAATGTGAAAAGTGATTCTCTTATCAAATAGATAATTTTCAATACATATTAAATTTTACTGATTAATTATTTTCACGTTTTCCTAAACACGTCTGTACTTGCGACACCAGAAATTAATTTTACAATTCACTTGCAATTCATTCAAACTAATTACGTACTTTGTATCTATTTTGCCAGAAGCCATGTGTAATGTGTTGATCAGTTTCAAGAATGCAGAAAGTCTTGCAATTTTATTCCCTATTTGCGGTTTCCATTTGAAATTTGAACCTACATATTCTAAAAAACAGGTTCCAAAAAATTATTGATCGCGTCAAGCCAGTGATATCATTGTCTGCTGTTAAATACCCGATATTATTCCAACGTTTTCATTCTTAGGATATCTTCTAAATTGACTATAAAAATTATTAAACCGATGACATAACCCAATCCGAATTCATTTCGCGCCTTGTTTTCAACAATTTATTTCTTTGAGTCAGAATTTTTATCTAAACTTCTCGATTTTTCTGAAAAAAGAAATATGTAAAAATTGTATTTTTAATGAACCTGCAGCTGCAGTGAGATCAATTGATGGAATGACTCACAATTGAATGTTTTTACTATTTCTCCCAATACATACTTAATGTGCTTGTTCAACTTTAAATAACTTTTTTGCGCAAAGAACATAAATATTTAATTTTAAATAGAATGCAAAAATTTGAAAATCCACAACTGCTGTTTTTGCAACATGTTCTTTAGGTACATTAACTATTGTATTTCTTCTTTAACCCGTCAGCATTCAAAAATTAGGATGTGAGAATCCGAAGTATGCAGGAATGAATATATTGTATAGCAATTCAATGGAAACCTCTAATGGAATTCATTACCTGATTTTTAGTAATTTATCGAATAAACAAAATTATCCAGGGGTGTTACCAGGAACCCGGATTCCAACAAAGATAGTTGCGGACATGTTTTGTCGATTGCGTTGCATGAGTTTACGCGATGTTTCAAATCTTTATTAGTTAATATTGGTCGAATCCGAATGTGCACAGAAATATTACAGAATATAAAAATTCCCAATGGCGGTAGACCAATTGCGGTCGGGGCGCGACCACTCGACGAGATTTTTGTTAGCCGGCTGCGATTAATTGAATGCAAATTTATTCGTAGAGAACAAGTATTCAATTTGTTTTGAATCGAAAGTGGTCACCTTTGGCGCCAACAGTTGATGACGCCAGATTGATATTGACCCAAAAAGCAGTCGGAGTGACTACCGCTGGCCTTAAACAGACCTTTCGGCGGCAATGTGAAAATTGTTGGATTTAACCGGATCGTTACTACTATAATATCGTTAATACTATATATTATGTATTCATTTTTCTTGTAAGCAAGTAAATGTAAAGCACATTCAACACGCAAGCAATATTATTAAAGAAATTGCATTTATAAAATATGACTTGATGGTTGAATCCATCAAGATGGATATTCCAAAAAAAAAAATATCTATCAATGACACATTTATTAATTTATAATATTAGGTACCTAACTACAGAAATGAAATGTTTATGTAATAGCTTTAACTTTTAATGAACAAACCAACAAATTTAGCCAAGTATAAAGTAAACTAAAATAAAATAAGTAACTTATTACTACAATATTACTTATTTAAATTTCTTTGTTCCCGACGTCTTCTCAAAGGAAGAATATCATTAACAAGAAAAATTTCTGTATCAGGAACAAATTTCTGATCATTGGTGTTCTGAGCAAATCTTTTTTTTCATCCTCCATGCGCAAGGGCGTAGGCGGGTATTTTCCCAAGGAATCGAGACATTTTGAGGTTTCCTTTGACATTTTTAAAAAAATGTTTTGGTTCGACATTGAACTTCAAAATACCTGAGCGCGCAAATATTTACAAATACGGTTCGATTTTTTTGTTAATTTTTTAATAAAATGTTGAACTAGAGTTTATTTGAGAAATGTTGTAAATAGGGTTGCGGATAGAGGAATGACCTGCATTGTTGCAGGTTAACTGCGAAAACAAAATGAAGAAGTCTCGAACAACTAGCCTTTTACTTAGAAATTAGAATGAGTATATTTTTCTACATCCAGTTCTAGGCCAGGGTTTCTCATAATTGGTATGACCAATTTCTTTCTTACTACATATTTATAAAATATCTTGATTGAGGGTTCATTGTCCATTGAGGGTCAAATTGTATTGTACCTACTTATTACACTGTACACATTATGTACAAGGAACAGTATACCCATATTGCAGATATCTCGAATCTGCTAAATTCTTGAAATGCATTTCCAAAGTAGAATATTAATATGAAATCATATTCATTCTTCTAAAATACAGCAAATATTTTGCGATTAAACACTACCAACTTTTCTCATTTGAATTTTCACATATATTTTTATCTAAACAATCGTATTTTATTTTCTTTTTCAGACGAACAAGAGCGCGTTCAAAAAAAGACTTTTATTAATTGGATTAATTCATATTTATCGAAGGTAAGCTATGTTATGCATGTACTGTACTGATCTTCTCCACTACATTGTTAACCAAAATATAGCAGTAGATTGATGAGGAATTTCCGGGAATGGAGCCCGATCTTTCAATGTATGGCTATTTTAAATAATTGCATCAAATAGTATTCAATTTTGAAGTTGTTTATTTAGTAATGACCACGAAACCGCACTCATTGTAGCTTAATAGTGTCTCGCTATAAGGCAATTTTTTTTACGAAATTCATTATCCCACTGACCTTGCGCAAGATATTATTAAAGCGCAGTCGCAGTTGTCCAGATGAGCCGAGACGAGCGCTGCTTGATTTGGCGTCTTAATTACATCACCGCCGACGACAGGTCCCGTCAGCGCCCGTACAGAATAGAACGCAATAATCAAAGTTGGGTGCGCGATATTGGATTTCCACAGCCCAACAATGGCAACCATTGGCTCTTATTGATCAAACTTGGCCACTCCGCAGCCGAAGCTTAAAACGGGAAAGTGGCCGGATCAAACTGGCGTCTGGACTGCTACCATCGAGAGTGTTCGCGAATTTTTTCATTCTACATTTAAGTCATTTATTTTTGCAGCTGTCCTCCATATCCTATCATTTTTTGAATTTCTACAACGCCGATCGGGAAGGTGGGTGTGTCGTTGGCTGGGATTGCTAATGCTAACGAATTATGTACACTTCGAAGCCGGCGAACACGTAATGCTGAAAGCCAAGCCAAACGTACGGCGCGCCGCCGCCGTCGGTTGCCGGCGTTCACGTTCCCGGGATGAAAATAGCCTTCACCGGCTCATAAATATCCCAAGTGAAAGTCGGGGCCGCGTGTTTGAGTTCGTCGACTGTAAAAACTAAATATGTTGGGAATAACAACTATTCACACGTGAGCCGTGAGTTTGTCCGGAAGTTTAGTACTTGCCAAAAAACTGTGCTAGCGATTGAAAACTTCTCAAATCACCTGTGTTGTTACGATCGACGATGAATTGGCTTTATTCCATAGAGTCTAGATGTCACTTATTCTACTTTTATACCATAGAGTCTAGATGTCACTTCCTCGTTCGTAATAATGAATATAGGTATAGTATACAATATACATGCATTGTTCTTTTTTCTGTAACCATTATTTTATGGCGTTGTAAACGTTCGCTCATCAAAACTGAGCTTAAAACTTACTCTACAGGGTATAAAAATAACTCTATAAAAAAAATTCAACACCTTGTAGCCAAAAACTTAAGGATTTGGGGATATATGATTGTATACACGTATGTTCATACGAACTTTGCTCCATAAAATAAGCTAGGGAATCACACCCCGAAGTATTAGCATGTTATTATTAAGGATCACTCTGTATAGTTATGGCCAGTTATGAGTGAAAAGTTGGAACTAAAGTTGATCGTAAGACGAGAACTACCGAATACGTCCGGTTCGGGCTTGGTAACACAACCGTACTCTCGCTGTTGACTGTGTGATATTAATGGTTAAGCATTTAGTATTAATAAATTAATTTTCTCACAATCAGATATAAATAATATGTGACTCTTTTCTAATGATTGGCGTCTAAAAGAACAGAAGTGAGTCAAAATGGTTAATTATATTTAATCGTAATAGTTATTTTATTACGATCTATTCTATTATTGTTTAAATGCCCTCGGACCTTACAATTAGTTTTGAGTTAACTTTTTCAACGCCAAGAAATAATGGTGACAGAAGATAAAGAACTAGGTATATATTCATCATTGGGAAATGAAAAGAAAACGTTTTATGGATGTTGGTCTCTGCCCAAACGATAACTCGAGAACGCTTGAAGCTAATATTTCGTTAAAATTATTAGGTCGACTTTGAAGATGAGCAAAGTATAACTACCTTTTCTTAATGTCTTATTGTTAGTGTCTTCTTAGTTTTTACACGGTATTTTTTTACACTCTCTTGAAATTTTACAAATACTTTCCTTTATATGGATATGTTTTGATTAATTTAGAATGAATTTGTCTTTTTACGATAGGAAAATTGTTTTTGCAAGGCTTTTTACACAATTTCCAAACAGAAGTTTTTTCTGTGTTAAAACTATGCAGCTTTACATGGGTATTTCATAATTGGCCTAAACCAACTATAACTTTTGTACTAGTGAAATGTTCTTTTCTATTATATTTATTCATTATAACATTATTTATACAATATGAAATCAATATAAAATTTGTCATGAACTTTTAATGCAGTTATCAATGCCAATAACACGGAATGATGGAATGATGGAAAACGTTATTTGTATAACATAACGAATAAATTTTAAAAATATCGTTCCAAACGTTATGAAATTTTAATTTTTGTTATATAACGGAAAACTATAACGATTTCATTTGCGTTATTTCGTTAAGCTAAATGCACTAGAATTCGCAAAAATAGTGTGGTATCTCATATGGTTACCATCAATAACCATTTAGCAAAGCATGCAATTTTATCCAAACATGACCAGCGTGAGTCCAAGTGCATCATATATATTCCTGACCTTAAGATGACAGGGCAAATTATAGGAAACGTGCACTGTTTAGCCGGCCTAATTAACAAACGCACTTGCGGGTGGTAACTCACATTACCAAAACATGGTAAACTGAAACGTGAGCACGCGAGGCGTAATCGGCCAAAGTACTGAAGTAGAAAAACTGCACATATGCGGAATCTCTCGGGTCAGCATAAATACCCCAAAAATATGCAACTTGGACAATATAAGGTTATTGACGGTAACCAATATTTTTATTAATAATGAATAGGCATGCTTTATACGACTACACTATGCTGACTTAAATATACAAATTATATATAAACTCTTTTTAAAAAAGTTTTTTTTTTTTGTTAATATTGTGTTTACACTTTTATTTTTCGAATAAAATTGAATAAAAGCGTTAGTGGTTAAACTTTTATTTATTCATTATTTTCATTGGAATACATATATCGTTATCTTATAACGTAACATAACCAAAAATGATTCCGTTGCAAAACAGAATTCATAACGTTTTGATTTTAGATCTTTTCGTTATGGTACAACGTTACAAAAATTTTTTCGGTTTTCCATCACTGCAAATAATTTTCGTTCATTAGGAGATTAGTATAGTTAGCTTTTTGAGGCAAAACTCATTTAGGTACTAACTATTCAATGTTTTGTTAATATTTTTATTTAATACTTGTAAATGCTACTTTTCAGAGAATTCCGCCGCTTCGGATAGATGATCTTATTCACGACTTACGGGATGGAACAAAATTGCTGGCACTTCTGGAAGTATTATCCGGTGAAAAACTGCCAGTTGAAAAAGGACGAGTTCTACGGAGACCCCACTTCTTGAGCAACGCAAATACAGCTCTACAATTTTTAGCTAGCAAGAAAATTAAGCTGGTTAACATAAATCCCGCAGATCTGGTGGATGGGAGACCACCAGTGGTGCTTGGATTAATATGGACGATCATTCTCTACT
Source organism: Leptogaster cylindrica (assembly GCA_963082835.1). Taxonomy (NCBI): domain Eukaryota; kingdom Metazoa; phylum Arthropoda; class Insecta; order Diptera; family Asilidae; genus Leptogaster; species Leptogaster cylindrica. The sequence continues at coordinate 17,839,159 of OY720105.1, read as the reverse complement.
TCCAGGTAAGAACTTATTTTGTAGTTTTATTGCGGTCGGCAAAGTTGATTTAAAGCTTGCTAAGTTCAAGTATTAACTTAATTGATAAGCTTCTAGCCATAGAACGCACTAATTTGTAAGTAAGCATTTGTAAAATGTAAAATTTCGTAATTTCTCCTCACAAGCTTCATGTGAGAAGGAGAGGATTTGCTTATCCAGTGTATATTGCACCGGTAAGTCTTGCAGCAGTAGAAAAAAGCTAGTAGAGAAAAATGCTTTCTAGAAGTAGTCTTTTAAAATGTTTCATGTGTACCGATAATTTCATTGGCTTCACTGTCGTGTGCATTTTCGTTTTCAGATCGAAGAAAACAGTCGTGCTCTGCAATATTTGGGTCACGGCATTAGTGGCTCGGTTAGCTCTTTGGACAGTATCACGCCAACTGTAAGTGATACCAAGGCAGAAAAATGGAAACAGGGAGCTAGGAAAACCCTTCTGCAGTGGGTTACCAATGCACTACCAAAGTAAGTTCTTAATGATGAATTCTTAATAGATGCGTTCGGCCGTTCGGTCTTTACGAATCTAATCAGAAAGTGTTAATGATTGTTAAACAAATCTTAAATTATCTTGCAGGAATGTTGGTATAGAAGTGCGTGACTTTGGCGCTAGTTGGAGAGATGGAGTAGCTTTCTTAGCTTTGATAGATGCCATAAAAGCAAACCTTGTTAATTTAGCAGAATTGAGACAAACATCAAATCGAGCCCGTTTGGAAACTGCTTTCGACGTGGCAGAAGCCAAACTTGGTATTGCCAAGTTGCTTGATGCTGAAGATGTGGATGTGGAAAAACCGGATGAGAAGAGTATTATGACATACGTTGCACAGTTTCTACACAAATATCCCGAACCGAAGGTAAATCAGAAAATTCGTTGAATTTAAAACAGAAAATAATACTAGCTTATTATTAGGGATCTGGACGGGAGGGCATTACAACCTTGCAGGAAGAATTCGACGATTTACGGTCTTGGCTTGTAGAAAGAACAGATTTGTACCAGCCGATGTTAGTTAATAACTCATTTCCTCGAGACTTTGGCAAATATATTCTCGCTCAAAGTGAAGTAGATGTACGACTACCTATGTATAATCGATTGAAAAACCTTTTAGAGTCGCAAACAAATCTGAGTCAAGAAAATAGAAGATCCTGGGAAATTATCGATGCATTATGGCATCGCTTGCAATATCAGATGTTGTACTGGTTGTGGCTGCTTGACTCTGATTTGCCAGGAGATTTTGGAGTGGTTGGAAAGTGGTTGGCAGAAGCTGAGAAGCTGCTGCTGGATGACGATATCCCAGCTGTAATGAATGAAGAAACTGCTTCTATTATCAGTCGGAAGTTAGAAGAGCACAAGTCTTTCTTTGCAGATCTTACAAAGATAATCGATTTATTTGAAAAAGCAAAACGATCTCCACTGAGCGCGAAAGTTCCAATTGAGCAGTTACGACTCATGGAAAGTAGATTGCACGGAGTGGGTCCAAGAGCAGCTGAACGGCGAATTCGTTTGAAGTTTTTGGAACACAAATGTTGCTTGATCGCTTTTCTTAACTTGGTGGAAAACAAATTACGCGGCTGGTCTGGAAAGTACAGCTATGAAGATAAAGTACAGCAGATGCTGGAGCAATACAAGAATTTTGTATCCCGAAACAAAATATTCCAAGAATTTTCTAAAGCTTTGATTGATATGCAACATGTTGTGGAAGAGTATAAAAGGGATGGAAATATTTCAGACAAAGAAACGGCAGATATTGATGCGTTTATGAAGGAGACTGAAGAACGATGGAAGAGGGTTTCGATGGATTTGCGATATTGCCAGAATACTATAGAAGAAGTTCTTGCGTGCTGGAAAAATTTCAATTTGTTATCTGCAGAATTTGAAGAGTGGCTTACTCTGGCGGAGAGAAAACTGAACGAATCGGAAGATGAACGTTTGGAATTCTTCCAAAATATAACTAGTTGGAATGAAAAATTCCAGCGAATGACAGATTCTGTTAATTATTTAATAGCGTCTTGTGAGGAAAATATTTCCCAAGAATTAAAGGGTAGATATGCAAAACTCCTGTCTCGCTGGGAGAGAATATTCGCAAATACTAAGCAATATATTCATGCGGGAGATATTATACGTTCGCGGCAAGAATTTAAACTTGTCATGGAAAAGTTGAGTTACTGGTTACGTGAAGCCGAAACAATTTTGGAAAAACAACCAAAAGGTACAGTAGAAGATATTAAAAAGTATGGAGAAGAAATTGAAAAATTGTCCAGAGAAGTTGACGAAGTGGAAGACCTCTTCAAAAATATTAGCAAGACGTTTCAAGGTATGATTCAAGACTTATCTCGTGATGAGGTTGAGAAAAAAATGCAAACACTTAAAAAGGAAAAGGAATGTTTGGTGCGAGTTCGTGCCCAAATTCCAATCAAATTACATTTATTCCACCAACTTTTTATTCAACAAGAATCCTTGGAAGCCGGTCAAAGGGAGATCCATCATTGGTTGGATGAAGCCGAAATTGTTTTGGGAGGCCTTTCCTTAAGTGGCGGAAGAGATGCTGTAAATGAACAGCTAAACAAACACAAAACTTTTTTTTCCCGAACTGTCTACTACAAGTCGATGCTTGATAGCAAGAATAAAGTGTTCCAGAGTTTACTAAAGTCGGCTGCTACTGACCACAGCATTGACACTAGCGATTCTGTGCAGCGAATGCAGCAATTGAATGATCGATTCACTTATGTGATCAAACACTCACAGCAGTGGGAGCAGAAGCTGCAGGAAACATTGCGTTGCTGGCACAACTTCAATGAGAGTAAACGCATTGTAAGCGAATGGATAATGAAGGCGGAGATGCTCCTGCAGGATCAACATATTGACTCTAAACATTCAGTTGACGCTCAAAAAGTGTTCTTTGATCATGTGAATGAAAGATGGATGAATGACTTGGTGCAAACTGCACAGGAGCTGCTAAAGTCCTTGCCACAGGATGAACAAAAACCAATTATCGATACAGTTGAAAAACTTCAGAAACAATGGCGCGAAGTTTTATCAGTGGCTCCACTTCACTTGCTGAAATTAGAATTCCGTCTGGACGAAAATACCTTCCACCAGTACATCAAAGAAGTTAATAAAGAAATCCATTTAGAGCAGCAAGCTCTCAACAGAAACGAAGAAGTTGATTCAATATTGCAACGAAACGAAAATTATTTCAAAATTCAGGGAACTATACAAAAGATTGAACGGTGCCTTGAGACTATGAAGCACGTTAGTACTACCTATAGTCAGCACAATCCCAGTGATAGTTCTATTTCGAATTTGTACGAGAACGCCGAGAGAACCTGGATTGGGGTATCCGAAAATATAGAGCAAATGCGAAAGACATTGCAGCAAATTCCTGCTCAGTGGGACTTTTATCACCAGAAATTCGATGAAATGATTTCGTGGATGAACTTAGTGGACAAATCCCTCAAGAACATTTCCAACGAAGTCAATAGTATGGATGAGTTCGAGAAAGAAAGAATCGTTTTTCAGGTATGTGAATTACGTGAAAGTGAAAATTGTAAAACTATATTTTGTGTAATACTTTCATGCAGCTTAGGGAACTAGTGGTAAACAACAATTGTAGAATTTTTGCAATTAAACTTGGTTTTGTTCTTTTTAGAAAAAATTATGTTGTTAGTAAAACATATTTGTTATTTTTTTTAATTCAAGAGAATTTGAACTTTTAGTTGATTTTTTCTTAAAATTATGTAGATGCTTTTATAAAATAATTATCAATTTTCTATATTTTTTAATGGTTTTTTAATAATATTAGAACGTTTTTTGCTAATGTTGCAAAGAAATTTATATGTCTTTTATTGTTATCCACAGAAAATTTGCCAGGAAGCAGATAACAAACGCGAGGATATGAAATGGTTAGTTCGCACCTTAGACTCTTTGCTCTCGTATGCTTCAGAGGAAGAAAGAGTTACGGAACAAAAGAAATTGGAAGCACTCATTGCACGATACAAGAACTTGATTCCAACCATTGAAGTGACTATGGTGAAAACTGAAGTATTCTCGAAATGCTATACCTTCAGACGAGAAGTGCATGAGGTTGTGTGTTTGTTGAATAAAGTGAAGGAACAAACATCAAGTGCACCTGCTCCGGATAGTTTGGAGAAGGTCAACAAATTGATCCAGGAACAGCAGTACGCCATTAATCAATTGGACCATCAACGGACCCATATATTGTCGATGCTGCAGCGAGGTCGTGATCTTAGCAAAGACGTTCACGCTCCATCATTCGTCAGCGCTGAAGTAAAGAATTTGGAAAGTGGCTGGAATGAGACGTATACTGGAACTGTTGACAAACTAAAGAGCCTGAAGGGAACGCAGCTGATCTGGAATGATTTCGTTGAGCAGAAATCTGAAATTGTATCTCTTTTGCAGAGTGCTGAAACTGAGCTGAGGGCTATAACACCTCTGCAAACAGACCCAAAAAATGTTAGTCAAGATTTGCAGAACAAGAGGGAACTAAATATAAAATTGCATCAAGCTTCCCAGCAACTCTTGCCTCACTTGCATCAACTATGTTCAGAGTTATCGCCTCTTGCGGCTGCCGAAAAGCGACCTATGATAGAGAAAGAGGTAGTGGAAGTTGAAAAAATGTTCTTTAATACAATGGAGCATGTAAAGGATAGAGTCGGTTATTTGGAGGACTACAGCACCAAGTGGAACAATTACAAAACTAGACTGGCTGAATTGCATGAATGGGCTAGTCGAACGGCACCGAAACTTATAGAGGCATTGCAGTCAGAAGATTTAACTCCTGAGGAACGCGTAGTGAAAGCAAATGCTCTTAAGAGCATTCTCACAGATAAGATGAAGCAATTAGATATCTTAGGTGGTGATGCCGCCGAGTTGGCTCCGAAGGAGGGTAACGTGCTAGAGGCGAAGAGGTTGAAAGGCGAAATTTACAAGTTACAGGAAACACTGAGTGCCATCAACCGGAATGTTGAGCACCAAGCACAAGCTGTAAAGGAAGATCTCATAAACTGGAAGAAGTATCAAGCGGGCATTCAGGACATCAAGCCGTGGATAGAGCAGTGCGAAATGAAAGTGAATACCATCACACCGAAACCGATATCGCTGCAGGAAGTGGTTCAGTTGCAACAACAAGCAGAGCTCTTTGAAACCCAATGCAAGGAGCAGCTTGACAAATTGCAAATGGTTTTCACAATTAGTCAGCAGATGTTATGCAAGACCAATGCAGCTGATGAGCTGGACGCTGTGCATTCTAGATGGACATCTGTGCATGAAACTGCAAAGCAATCGAGAGCCAAATTAGACAAACTCTTAACCAATTGGCAGTCGTTCGATTCTGAGGCGAACAAATTAGAGTCTTGGATTGAAAACGGGAATAAGGTGATTGCAAAACGACCATCTTTAGTGAACACACCACACGTGGAAAAATTGGAAAAGGAATTAGTTAAACTGAAATCATTTAATAATGAAATTTCTGAACAACAAGCGAAGTTGATATCACTAGGGCAAACCTCAGATCACATATCCATGAACCTCGCTCCTGAAGGTGCTTTGGTTTTGAAGGACCGCTTCAATGCCATGAAAACTAAACTGTCCACTTTGTCCGAGCAAACACGCGCTAAGATCAATGAAGTGTCGGACGCAATTATGGCCAGGCAAGATTTTAACGCGAAAATAGCGAACTTCTCCAATTGGATGGACCAATTGCAGGCTCAAATAGTACAGCTAGAGGAACTTAACCCCGAACGAGTTGAGCTTAGTTTGCACTTAATTCACACCCTCTTGCAGGAGCATTCAGACAAAAAACCAAACTTTAGTGCCATATATGATGAGGTTAAGCAACTATCTTTGAATGCGACTCCGGAAGAATCAACTCTTTTGAATGATTCGTACACTTCTTTAGTGTCGCACTTCCAAGACCTTGAAAATGATTTGCAAAGTAAAAAAGGTTCCCTTGAAAATTGGATGGAACTGTTAGGGTGGAAAAATGAAACAGAAAGCCATTTAAATCATCTGCGCTTACAGTTGGAAAAACCTGACAAACCCAGCTCGGGGGAATTAGATGTTATTATGGAAGAAATTAAAAATGTATCTGACAGTTTGGTTTATTGGAAAGGTCAAGCAAAGAGAATTGATGACAATCCGATGATTAATATCCGAGATTCATTAACACGAAAGCCTCTAAGTGCTGTTCAAATCGTGAATGACTTGGAGAATAAACTCGACAATCTAAGCCTGCGGTCACAGAATCTAAAACTATCCGCGGAAGAAATGGTGGAAAGAAAAACTAAATTCCAACAATTAGAAAAGATTTTTGCTGAGGGTTTGAAAGAAAACAGACAGAAATTGGATCGTATCTTGCACTTGAAGCCAAATGTTGAAAACATTGATCAGATTATTGCTGATTTGGTTAATTTAAATAACATCATTCAAAATCAACTTGACTTAAAAAATAAACTTCATGACGAAGGCAACGTTTTAATGAAAGAGGACATTGCAAGTTTGCCTGCAGTGCAGGAGTCATTGCTGCTTGTTGACAAGTGTTGGGACACTTTACAGGACGAAATAGCTGATCGAATCCAAAAATACAATCTTATCAGTCAGGCGTTGAAAGAATATGCAGAAGCTAAGAAAAAGTTCGATAACGACTTGAATAAAGCCAAGGAAATGCAAAAAGCTATTCCCGTTCAACCTAAAGATGAGGTCGAAATTCATCAAGCATCGGAAAAAACGAAAAGATGCTTGGACCAACTTAGGAAGAGCAGGGCTCTCCTGGACGAACTAGATCGCAAAGGTAATTTATAAACTATTAATATGCATTCTTGAAAGCCTTGTAAGCTCTTAATGATATACAACTGCAATCAATGACATTATTTTAAATATTGTTTTAAAAAATCCTTGATAGAATAAAGTGTGTATTTATTATGTTCTACAAAATCTGTAGTCCGAATTGAAATAAAAATTTGCTTTAATTTAAATATTTTTTTAGGTGGTAGTGTTGTGAAGTCGTTTGAATCAATTGGAGAAGTGATTCCGTCAGACATAAATTCTGAATTAGAAGCATCTAAGTGTGCATGGCACGACTTGTATGAGCAAACAGCGAAAAGTGCACACCTTTATGAAACGGAAGCGGTTATTTGGAATCAAATCGAAGAAACGAAAAATGATCTTCTACCGTGGCTCTCTGAAACAAATCAATCTCTCAGTGATGCTGCAGACAACAGCATTGAAATAGAATTTGGGCCGATCAGATTGAGCAAGTACAGAGCCGAACTTCCGATGTATTTGGCTTTGAAGAATGGCATTGAAGAAAAGACAAAGGAACTTGTTAAAGTTAACAACAACATAGAAATACCTGTCCTTACAACCCTAAATACTCTTATCTCCGAGCAATTTGCTGAAGTGGATCATAACGCAAATAGACTTGAGGCTATTACGCAGTCGTTTAGCGATCAGGAACAGGGTCTGAGGAAAAGCATAAAGTCTGCAGGGGAGCTAGTGACAAAACTCAGGGAGTCCTTAATCAAATGCGATGACATGTCTGGGGATCATCAAAAAATTATTGATCGTCTTCAGCAATGCAGAGCTCTGAGGGGACAATTGGATGATATCGGAGGTAACATCGACAACCTGCGTGTTAGGGTGGACGAAATGAAAGCGGTGTACCCAACTTTCGGTGAGTCTGTCTTGCCCAAAGAATTAAACAATGTTCACAAACGATACGACGGCGTCGATACGTATGCTCGAAAAATTGAGGGAACCCTTCTACAATTTTTAAGAAAATTCCACGAGGATAAAGCAAACATACTGAAACGAATGATTGCAACTCAAAAGGAAAAAATGGAATGGTGTACACCAGAGTCCTCAAGTGACAAGTACAACCTTGATGTGAAGAAATCGTCCCTTCAGGAAATCGAAAAAAGCATTGCAGAATGCACCGGAAAGCAATGCGATGTTCAAAAGTCCTTGCAAATGTTGGCGACTGTAGAAACACCGGAGAATATGCCAACACTGAAAAGTAATGTAGATAAAATTAACACCGACATGCAAAATCTTCATGAGAACTTTGCCAAAATCAAGGGTATTCTAGATGAAAATGTGGATTTGTGGAACCAGTACGAATCCGGTAACGAAGAAATGTCCAGTTGGTTGCGTGACGTTGAAACCAAGGTGAAAATCGAGGTGAGCAATCAGATTGATTTGCCGGCTATCAATGGCAAGTTGGTTGAGTTAGAATCAATGGTTCAGGATGTGCAAAATCATAAGCCAGTAATGGACAATTTGGAAAAAATTTGCCAGTTATTACTACAACGAAATCCTGAGGCGAGGATTGGACATTTCGTTACGCATTTACTACAAAGATACAATGGTGTATCGAAGAGTTTGTTGTCGTACGTTGATAAAGTCCGAAACGCGAATACCGCCAATGAAAATTTCACAGATGCCGTTAAAAATTGTGCGGAGTGGCTCTCTGAAGCAAAGATCGAATTTAATGAGCTGGCTCGAATGGGCTCGCCTGGCTCTTCATCCGCAACAGCACAACAGCTGCAAGTAATTAAAAATTATATGGCAACCTTTGAAAACGGTCAAGTCTTACTCAACAATGCTGTAGAGATCGGAGAGACATTATATCCCATGGTTACACCAGAAAACCGGGAAAAAGTTCGCGCTGAGTTAAGAAATCTCCGCGAGGGTTTTGAATACTTAAGAGATGAAGCCAATGCGTTATTGCAGCAAGTTGAAGCAGTTCTTATACAGAAAACATCAATCGAAGAGAGCTACACACAAGTGTCCAGTTGGTTGTCTGAATCGAAAGCTAAAGTTGGAGACGGTGTCGATCTTTATCCGACACTAGCTGCTAAAAAAGCCGCCATGCAAAAATACAAAGCACAGCTCCAAGAAATAAATTTGCATAAGAGTGCGCTGAAACAGCTTCAGGATAAAGCCTCAAATTTGTATGACGATGAATCCGAACGAAAGGCTGAGGAATCAATTAAGGAGTACAATGGATTGGGTACTAAAATAATGGGTAGAATTGAAGTTTGTCAAAACCACGTTGTTAATCACGAAGCATACGACCAAATTTTAGAGAAGGCACAAGATTGGCTGAACACTATTAAATCAGAAGCAATAGATATCTTGAACGACACAGCCTTTGAGAAAGAGGGTGCTGAAGGGAAGCTAATCATTGTTGAGAATTTGATTCAGCAAAAACCTGAGGGTGACTCTATATTTGAAACCTGTAAGAAACAGCTGAATGTAGTTCTAACACAAACACATCCGAGTGGACATCCGCCATTGTTAAGAAGTTTTGAGGAGCCCAAACGTGCTTGGAACGAGTTCATAAGTTTGTGTGAGGATTCGTTAGTAAAACTGAAGCAGCTCTGTAGTAAGTGGGATGAATTCGAAACCATCATTGATGGAATCGACATGTGGATCAAAAACATCGAGAGTGTAGTAAAAGATCAGAGTTTGAAGAGCATTGCTGAGGCAAAGGAAGCTCACTTGAAGAAGCTGAAGGAAGTTGGTAACGAAATAAATGATCGTGGACCAGCAATAAACGATCTGATGGATCAAGGCAGAGACATTGAAGGAGAAACTGATTTAAATCTCAAACTTTCTCGCATAAATACCAGATATCAAACTTTAAAGAATGCTTGCAAAGAAGCTATCTCCAAGTATGAGTCTTACACTAAAGATCACAAGTCTTTTAATAATGATTATGACAAATTCCATAAATCCCTTCAGAATTGCATCAATAACTTGGCCAAAAATAATGAAATCGTAGGTGATTTATCCGTTTTACAGGAACGGCAAAAATTAATCCGCGAAATGTCTGATCAAAGAATAAATGATTCATCTGCTTTTGAAGCCCTAATTGAGCAAGGAGAAAAACTGTATGGACACACTAGCCCCGATGGTCGCGAGATTATTCGCCAACAATTGCGAAACCTTAGGACTATGTGGGATAACTATTCGGATGACTTAAATTCAGCAACTCAACGACTCGATCATTGCTTACTTAAATTTGGTGAATTCACAATGGCACAAGAACAGTTGACCAAATGGTTGAGAGATGTTGAAAAGGCAATGCAAAGCCACACTGAGCTTAAGACCACACTACAAGAGAAGCGGGGTCAATTGCAAAATCACAAACTGATGCACCAGGAGATTTTGAGTCATAACGCTTTGGTTGACAACGTTTGTGATAAGGCTCAGTCTTTGGTTGACCAGACAAAAGATACTACCTTGAATACTTACTTAGACTCAATAAAGCAACTTTTTCAAAATATTGTTAAAAAATCTGAAGAACTTTTGCGTAATTTAGAGGAATGTGTTCAAGTACATAATGCTTTCAACACCGCTTTAACTTCTACTAAAACTTGGGTGGCCAATGAAAAGGAGAAGTTATTAAATTGTGACAACACATATGGAGAGAAATCTGACATTAAAAGGAAACTTGCAATGCTAGATCAGTTGACACAAAATAAATTTGTGGGTGAGAAAATGCTGGTAACTGTCCGTGAGCAATTTACTCCCGTTCAAAAAAGTACATCACCGAAAGGGAACGAGGCACTGGAAAAAGAAATATCTGAAATAGAATCGATGTTCAAAAGCCATTGCGATGACATTGAAGGTATACAAGCTAAGCAGAGCGATGTTTTAAATCAATGGAGTTTGTTTGAAAAAACTTTGGAAGAATTGACCAAGTGGTGTCGCGCTACCGAAAGTGTTTTCCGCGAACAACCCCTTCAATCAACGCTTGAGGAGAAAAGTGCTCAGCTAGAAAAGTATAAAGAGCAGCGTGAAAGAATCTTACAGAAGGAAAAAGAAATTGATGCTTTTGCTGATGGCGCTCACATGCTCATAAACAACTGCGGAGCAGATCGGTTGAAGACGCTCACATCGCAAATCACAAACAGATATCATTTGTTACAGGTTTTAAGTAAGGAAGTTGTGAACCATTGGCAATCCATGGTAGAAGACCATCAGAACTACACAGACAAAATGACAGAATTTGACTTGTGGCTGCAACCTATCGAAATCAGTCTTAAGAGTGCAATCACTGAAGAACCTGCAAACCTTAGCAATGCTGTGCAGTTGTTAATATCTAAGAGAGAACAGGGGGAACATTTATTGTCTTTTGCTAAGATGCTAGCGGATAAGACGCTGCCTGAAACATCAACTCAAGGCAGAGAGAAAATCAGACAAGATTTGCGAGACATTCGGGATCGTTGGGATAAATTAGATGAAGGCATTAAAAATTTGCAAAAACTGAAAGAAGCTCAATCGGTTCAGTGGTCTAGTTATCAGGACATTCTGAATCAAACACTGGCTTGGATAGATTCTATTGAAAAACTCCTTCAAAACGAGTGTGCAAGCACGTGGACATCCACACAGGAGATAAGATCTAAACTTTTCAAATATAAAGGTACAATGCAGGATATCAATTCACATAAAAGGGTGATTGAAACTGTGAACGAAAAGGCGAATGCTTTCATAGAGGGTAGTGTTCCTAGTAATATCGCTGAAGTGCAGAAGGCTGTTGACGGCATTAATAACCGTTACGAACAGGTGTGTGAAGCATGCAATAAGCTGCTATGCCAACTAGAGGAGGCTTTCGATGTATACCAACAGTTCAATGAGCTTCAAAAGGCTCAACAAGATTATCAAAAAAATCTTTGGGACAGACTCACGAGTTATTCGGATTACTGTGGTAATAAGGCGGTTCTTCAGACCCGGTTGATGAAGATCCAGGAGATTCAAGCCAGCCTCCCCGAAGGCACCACGAAACTTCAGGGATTAGCAGATCACATTGAAAAGAACGCCAACATTGTACCAGCCAGATCGAAAGAAACGATGTCCCGTGACTTGTCAAATGTGCATGCTGACTTTGAGAAATTCGCGACCGCTCTTAGTGATGTGAAGAGTTCTTTGGAAAAGAGGCTGCAACAGTGGAACGACTACGAACTAAATTTGGACAGTCTTATTGCTTGGCTAACCGACGCTGAAAATGCTTTGAAGAATTATTCACCTAAGTCAACCATCGAAGAGAAAGGGGAACAGCTGAATAAGTTCCAGGTGGGTTTGCATTTAGTTTTCAACATATTATTTAAATTTTTTTAATAAAACGGTCAGTTTTACTATAAAATCTCCTGAAATATGGCTTTGACAATATTTAATCTAATATTTGCATTTTTCAGACATTAATCGCGAACTTGCGTCAAAATGAAGTCGAATTTGATAAGATCAAAGATGAATCCTCAGAGCTAATTCAAAGTAGTGGCGAGACTAGAATTGCGGTGAATGTGCAACAAGTTACCTCACGCTTTCAGTCAATTCAAGCTACAGCAAGGGAAATTTTGAAGAAGTGTGAACAAGCCGTACAAGATCATCAATACTTTAACGAAAAGTACAAACAATGCTCCGATTGGATCGCTGCAGCTCAAGCTACATATGATAACTCAAGCAGTTTGGCAGGAGTCAATTCTCAAGAAGAATTGATTAAAAAACAATTGGTAATTGAAGAATTGCAAGGACAACAAGCCAATGCTACACTGCTCCTCAATTCCACTGTTGAATTGGGAGAAAAATGCTATCCCACAACATCTACAGAAGGCAGAGATGTCATTCGTAACCAACTTGAAGAGTTGCAACAAGCTTTTGAACATTTATTCGACAACGTTACAAGCTCAGCACGAATGATCCAGTCGGAGATTTCCAAATGGTCCGGATTCGATGAAATAGCAGACAAGTTGGAGACCTGGTTAAACACCTTGGCGAAGCAAATACCAAATGAAATTGAATTGAAAACAACTCTGGATGAGAAGCGTGCTAAACTTCAGGTATATAGGGACTTGCTCAATAACATGAACAATCATCAAGTCGAACTAGTGAATTTGCAAGAGTTTGCTAATAACTTACCGGAAAAAACTAAATTCTTGGAGGAAAAGTTGATGTTGTTGGTAGATCAGTTTAATAACTTGCACAATCGAGTTCAATCATTTGTGGAACGCTATGAGGGAATTGTTAGTCATCACCAACTTTACTCAAAAGCGGTGATGGACACTCAAGAATTCATAGAGTCGACACATAATACAATTGATTTGTGGAGCGACTTGGAATTGGAACAAGTTTCACTGCACGCAAATCTGGATCGACTTAAAAATTTGCAAAATTTATTAGCTGACGAATTCCCACGGGTGGCACAAGTAAGAGCGCTAGGCGAGAAAGTTATTCCGGGTACCTTGGAGTCAGGCCAAGTAAATATCCAAAACCAAATCGACAGTACCCAGCAAGAGTGGGAAGGACTACTTTCAGCAATTTTGACGACCATTTCTTCAATTGAAAATCGATTACACCAATGGGCAGAATATGAAAAACTTCGTGATGAATGTTTATCATGGATTCGGGAAACAGACGGCAAACTGCATGCAATTGATCTGAAGGCGTTGCTGGTAGAGAAAGTAAATCAGTTAGAAGCTCTAAAAGCCTTACAAGGTGAAGTACGTGCTAAGGAACTCGAAGTTGATAATGTGTCTGAAAAAAGACAGCAGCTTCAGAAAGGAACAACATCGGCCAGAGCTTCCCAAGTGAATGAACTCGTTATGAAGTATCAACAAATTTCGAATAAAGTAAAGGAACTAAACAACAGGTGGCTGCAATATGTCGCTAATCACCAGGATTTCGATAATCAAACTAAAGAATTTCAACAATGGATGGATGGAATCAAGGAGAAGTTGGAATATTGTGCTGACCATAGTGCTGTCTCACAAAAAGATTTAGAAGGAAAGTTGGCCATCATACAAGAAGTGATTCTGCTCAAAGATGAAGGAGCTCTTCAAATTCAAGGGTTGGTCGAACTAGCTCAGAATGTTCTCGCGAATACGGCTCCAGCAGGCCATGAACCAATCAATAAGGTCATTGCTAAAATCCAAGAGAACTGGTCGGCGGTCGCTCTAAAAATGATTGATGTCAAAACGAATTTAGATGATTCCATCAATCAATGGAGTGGCTTCTTAGACCAGGTACAGAATGTGAAGAAAACTAATGAATGGCTCGAGAATATCTTAAAAGAGTTGATCGACTATCAAACTACAATGTCTGAAAAACGATCACAACTTGATCGTATTAAAGGTGTTGAAGAAAAAGTTCGACTGGAGAAAATTGACGTAGACGCGATGAGGTCACAAACGAACGAAATGTTAGCAAGTGGTCAACAAAGCCAGGTGGCATTCCAGGCGCAAAGTGTTCTCAACAAATTCGATGAGCTCGCGAATGCAACACGTAAACTTCTGTCGGACCGCGAAGATCAATACCGCGATCATCGCTTATACAAGGAAGCCTATGACGATCTTATAAGTTGGATCAGCAGAGCACGGGAGAAGTTCCCGCCTCTTAGACAAAGTAGTTTGAGTGATAAATTGGCGATTGAAAACGCAGTTGCCGCCACAGAAGCATTACTGAACAAACAAGCTCAAGGAGAACTGCTTGTAGAGCACTTGATTCACACTGGTAAGTTAATAAAGTTAAAAGTAAACTAATCTTTCGAAGCTTGCATTTAACTACTAAATTTTTAGTAGTACCTAAGTTAATAATGCACAAACTCAAAAACAATTAGAATTTTATTATTTTTCATTGATGATTAGCTTCTTATTTGAAAATAATTCAACCCTTCCTTTATATTTTATAAGATTATTAAATTTATATTATCAGAAGCGAACAACTCAGTTAGAGACATAAACACATTATTTAGAAATTTTTATGCTACTAGAATAATAGAATATAATCATATTTTGTTCCATAGGTGAAGTCGTATTGGCCAGCACTTCGCCCCATGGTCAAGAAATTATTCGAAACGATATTCGTTCGATTCGTGATAATTTCGAAGGTCTTTTCCGTGAGATAATTCAACAGAAAGAGCAACTAGAAGTTACTCTTGTACAGTGGAAGGACTATAAGGAGGAATACGAACGACTGTTGGAGTGGCTTCAGCAAATTGATATTCTGGTAAAGAATCATAAGTTGAATTTATGCTCAAATATTGAAGAGAAAAAGAAGCAAGTTGATGATATGCAAGACATAATGGCTAAGCTCGATAAGGGAAAAGACAACATTGACAAATTTAATCAATCTGCTTCTGGACTTTTAGCATCACATTTAGATACATATGTCACAAATCAATTGAGACATTTGAATTCAATGTATCAAGTTCAAGTTAATCTAGCTAAAGATGTTCTAAAGAAAATTCAAGGAAATCTTGAACAACACAAGGAATACGAGAATAACTTGAGAAATGCACGCAACTGGATTGAAAATGCCAAGGATATTATAAGGGAATGCAGTGAAGCTAGTGGTGCAAGTTCGCGCGAAGTTCTTCAAGCGAATTTGGACAAAGTCCAAGACTTAATAAGACGGCGTGAAGAAGGCCAAAATTTCGTTCATAATGCAATAAATAATGGTGAAAAAGTTCTCAGGAGTACGAAGTCAGATGGTCGGGATGTTATAAATGCCCAATTGAAAGAATTACAAAGTGATTGGGACCGTGTGGTTAAGAAGATGTCGACTGCTAAAGTTCATCTGGAAACTAGCTTGCTGCAGTGGGCAGATTATAGCTCTAGTTACACTCAATTGCAGCAATGGATATCTGATAGGGAAGCCAAGTTGCAAGAAGTATGTGAGCAAAAAATTGCAAAATCGAAGAAAGGTCAACCAAGTTTGAGCTCTGGACTCAGCGAGCGCAAAGCTAACCTTAGACAAACGAACAATATAGTTCAAGATATTGTGTCGTTTGAACCAATGATTCAGTCCGTAACATTGAAGGCATCCGACTTTCAACAGGGCGCTCCGGCCAATGAAATATCAAGCAAGTACGAATCCCTTACCAAGCAAGCACAGGATTTGTATGAGAAGCAGAAAACCACCATTGAACATCACCAGGCTCTGATCGATGCTGGAAACGAGTTCGCACAATGGCTGAGGAACGCCAAAGAGCGCCTAAGTAAGTGTGCGGAACCAACAGGGGACAAGGAGTCATTAGCTTCAAAGACCCATCAGTTAACTATTTTGGAAAGTGAGGTTCCAGAAGGTCAGAAGAAGTTAGGGGAAGCTCTGCAACAAGGTGAAATTGCTTGCAGAAATGCTGAGCCCGAGGATCAAGAAATAATTGAAGAAGAGGTGGCATTGCTACAGGAAGAATTTGATGCTTATGTGGAGGCCCTGAAGAACGCTAAAGGATGCTTGGAGTTAGGCATTGTAAAATGGACCGATTACCAAGATCAGTACGGCGAAGCATTGGCATGGCTTACGAAAACTGAAGCACTAGTCCAATCATACAATAAATTGCAAGACAGCTTGGCTCAGAAGAAAAATGTGCTTGAGGAGTTCCAAGGTCACCTTCAAACATTGTTTGATTGGCAAAAGGAACTGGATCGGTTGAATGTCAAAGCTCAAATGCTATTGGAAACGTGCGCGGACACAAGAATCAGTAATGCTATTACACAACTTACCACAAAGTATAACGCGCTGCTCACACTAGCAAAGGAAGTAATGCGTCGACTGGAACTTCATTATCAGGAACATCAGCAACATCATACACTATACGAAGAATGCCAGTCATGGATCGATAAGACTCGAGAAAAGCTAAACGATTGCCAAAAAATTCCTAGCACGTTAAATGAAGTTCAGATTAAACTTAACACTATTAAGAATCTTCGCCAAGGATTTGAACAAGGACAAAACAAGATTCGGTACCTTCTAGAGCTTAAGGAAAAGGTAATAATGAACACAGAACTGGGTGGAGCTGCCAAAATACAGGAAGACACAGACGCTCTGAAACAAGATTATGACAAATTGTTAGGAGATATTAACGATGTGAAGCAAAAGCTAACAAACCGAGCAGCTCAGTTTGAGGAAATATACAAACTATACAAGATCCTTACAGAGTGGCTTGCGGAAGTGGAACCTAATATACAGAGTGTTGATCAATTCCTGAATGATCTTAGTGAGAAACGAAGCGCTCTTGAAAAGTTTCGTGTTATCCAGCGTGACATGAATAGTCACAGCGATATAGTAGAAAAAATAAGAACCCGGCTTGATGGAGATCAACACTTCGACAAGGAGGAGTTTACAGAAGGATTAAACAA
The DNA here is from genome assembly GCA_963082835.1 of Leptogaster cylindrica. Classification (NCBI taxonomy): domain Eukaryota; kingdom Metazoa; phylum Arthropoda; class Insecta; order Diptera; family Asilidae; genus Leptogaster; species Leptogaster cylindrica. The sequence goes on along the minus strand of OY720105.1, from coordinate 17,821,969 downwards.
ATTTGAAAAACTGCAAGAACTGGTCGGTAAAAACATTGAAAATCTGGAAAATCAAGTCAATAATCACGAGAAGTACAAACAAGCGCTCAATGAATGGCAAGAATGGTTTCGAAGAACGAAAATTGACATTGAACAGTGTTCCGATTCGCACGGCGAAAAAAATCAAGTCGTCGATAAGTTAAACAAACTCAAAGAGATTGATTCTACCATGGCTGCAGGAAAGTCCTTCTTGGATACCGCTGAACAATTAAGTGAATCCGTGGTTTCCACCAGCGGCAACGAAGGTCAGGATAATGTATCTCAAGAGATCAGACAAGTAAAGTTCGAATGGGAGAACTTGCACGCTCTCTCAAGAGACGCTCGTAACAATTTGGAATCCTGTCTGTCGTCATGGACCAATTTCTTGAATAAATTCGGAAAAATTACCAAGTGGATTGAGGACATGACTGGACAGGTGCGTGAAGCTGGCGAATCAGACTGTAAGACAACAAATGATCTAATTCGTGCAAGGGTAAGTCACACATTTGAAAGACTTCTGTGACTAACATTTGTGAGTAATTGTAATTTTGTAGAAGTTATTGGAAGAAATTCAAGCCGAAAACGACGCAGTTGAAGATCTAAACGACGTATGTGAGATTCTGATGGACCTGAGTGCTTGCACGAGGGTGAGAGACCAAACAGTTGACACTCAAACGAACTACACGAAACTTCTAAGCGCGGTTCAGGGTAAGTAGAAATTTATATCTGTTGAATCAACATGTCCGAAATGTTTTTAACCCACTGTGATTTTTTTTAAAGAATACTATGCCAGAGTTCATTACCTATTATTTTTAGGGCTCATCGCCAGAGTAGAAAAGAACTTGTCTGATCACACCGAATTCTTAAACTTCAAAAATCAAATGGACGATTGGATTAAAAAAGCTTACGAAATTTTAGAGGACTGCAATGTTGAGGGAAGCCAAGACGAAATCACAGTGAAACTAGAAACAATCAATGTAAGTTTTATTTAGTTTTATTTCATGATTTAAGGGGTAAAATATTAAATATATTGCTTTTGATTTTTGCTACACATATGAGTAAAGTAGGATAAAAACAAATAATTTTAATTTATATAACTTTAAGATATAGAGGCTTAGGAGATTGTTTTTTTTTTTATTTCCAGTCTCTAAGTAGCCGTTTACCAGAAGGTCAGCATTTGCTAGGCATGGTAAAAGAATCATATACAAAAGCAATGAATATAATGCCAGAAGAAAAGCAGTTTGTATTGCGGGATCATATGACCAAATTAGCTGGCGATTGGGAAGAACTAAACTTGGCAATAAAGCAAAAAACTACGGATTTGAAGCAAGCACAAAGTCGTTGGATAGACTTTATTAATACTAAACAGCGTTTAGAAAAATGGTTAACAGACACTCATGCAGCGCTAATAGTGGAGCCAGAAACTACAGGTGAACTAAGCGAAATGAAAACTCTCCTTGAGAGGTACAAGAATTTGCACAATGATGTGGAACAGAAAGGTAATGAATTGCAAATGTTGGCAAAGGAAGCCAAATCTTTATGCACCCAGAATGACGAACCAAATCGTCTTAGAAGCCAATGGAATAAAATTGACAATGAATGCAAAAACAAAATAAAGTCTATTAGTAATGAGATATTTGATTACAATGCGTACTATCAATGCTTGCAGGATGTGGAAAAGTGGTTGTTGCAGATATCATTCCAGTTGATGGCCCACAATTCGTTGTTTATCTCGAATAGAGAACAAACATTAGAACAAATTAGGCAGCACGAAGTTCTACTCGACGAAATACAGAAATATCAGAATAATATTGATGACTTAAAGTCCAAGGGTCAAGTGCAAATTGAACGATACCAGTCAAAGAATCCTTCCATAACTGATACTATCGAGACACAGTTGAAAAATATTCAGGACAGCTACAATTCTCTCCTGCACACTTCCATTCAAATTAAAAACAGACTTCATGAATCCTTAACTAAATTTGAGGAATACGAAGACACCTTGAATAGCATCATGAAAAACTTGGAAGAATACGAGCCCGTTATACAAACCGAGTTGGATACTCCAGCAACGAATTTAGACATGGCCCAAAATCAGTTGAAGTGTGCCCAGGTATATAAACAAATTTAATCTCATTGTAAATTTTAGTCCTTTAAATTTGTCTTGCTTTGCATCAACAGAACTTGCACCACAAATTGCAAATGGAAAAATCCCGTTTGGCGTTAGCTGTTCAAGCTTGTGAAGCAGCAACAGCCTCCATCAGCCGACCAAGCTCCCCATTGGAAACAGCGATGCATCCGATCCCAGAACGAGAGCTGATCGTTCGAGCAAAACTGGAAGACCTCATTGATCAGGTAACAAGATTCCTAGAAAATTCACCAACCCAAACCCGTGTGTTGTATGATTGAAGACATCCCATTCCTTCCTCATTGTCTTTTAATTTAGTCAATTACTAATGTGATTGTATGATTCTGTGTCTACTCCTATTATCATTATTGTATTTGATTTCCTCTTTTGAAATAAAGGTAACATCACATCATTTTTTCATTTACATTTCTGTTTTGCAAATAAATCATCAATAAGTAAATATTGAAAAACATTGTGAAACTCAGAATTTTATGAACTTAAACTAATATAAAAGTGTAATATTAATTATAAATTATAATTTATAACATAACTTATAATATAATACATACAATATACATTTAACTATTATTTCAACAATTTTGTTTAAATTGTTGCTTCATTTAAAAAGTCTCAAAGTGCGTTTCTTTGATCATATATTTCTTTAGGTTCAGGGCCATTTAGATGGATTGTCAGCTACTGCTGCTGAGTTGGAGCACCAGCAGAAACAGCGTGCTGAACTTCTGGACTGGATAAAGAAACAACAAAGCGCTTTGGCGGACTGGGTGTCGCGTCCCTGTAAACTTCGTCCAGAAGCTGCTAAGCAGGAACTAGTATCGATGAATGATCTTCTGAGTGTCATTGGGGATAAACGATCGCAGCTAATGACAGATATGACGGGGTCGTGTAAGTATTCGATTTTTAATCCCTCTTTTAATGCCTTTATGTTTACTGAAATTATACATTTTTAATCTATTAGTTGCAGATGATGATACAACTGATTTAGAGGATAATTTGGATCAGCTCGAGTCTGAATTAATGGAAGCAATTGCTAAGAAGCAAGGCGGTCAGCACATCATTGAAAATTACCGTCAACAGTTGGAGAACATTCAGAATTGGTTTGACAACATCATCAAGCGTATAGATGTTTTAGACAAAGGAAGTGGATTGGACTGTGGACAAAAGCTAGCAGCGATATTTGACATAAAAGAAGAATTCGAAAACAAAGGTCCAAACAAAATGAGTGAACTGAGGAGTAAAGCAGCGAATGTAATCGAAATCATTAGTAATTTGGATGGCCAACAAGTTGAAGAGCAAATGAAATCCTTTGACAGACGATACAATGATTTAGAGAAACGTATCGATCGCAAAGCACATTTGCTGGAATCTACGAACAAAGGAATTGAGGCTGCCAAAGGGGAAATTAGTCAAGTACAGAATTGGGTTAAAAGTAAAATTGAAGAGCTGCAATCACCGCTTTCGGTGGGATATGAGGCAAAATCCGCTGAAAGTCGGCAACAGGAAATGAAAGGAGTAATGAAAGATGCCGAAGCCAAACAATCGTTTACGGAAACTTTGGAGAAACGTGTTGCAAATTTGCAGCTTGAACTGGAACCCGCAGAATATTCTCAAATTGAGTCTGCTCTTCGGAACCTTGGTGGTGATTTTAAAAAACTATTTAGCCTACTAAAATTGGAAATTGAAAAAGGTCAAGAAGCAGTAAAGATTCGGAAGCATTTCGAAAATGAATTAGAGAAAGCCAGAGCTTGGATAAAAAGTAAAATGGCTGAAGTTTGTAAAAGTTCCGGTTATCAACCCCTGACATCAGTAGGATTTGAAAAAGAAATTCAAATTAACAAAAAACTAGAAGACGATATTAAAGGCTTCCAAGAAAACACTCTTAATGACGTTATACGTCAAGCTACTAATATTATCAAAGATTGTCCAGAAAATGAAAAGGATATTCTTAAAAAAATGGTAGATGACATCAATGCTGATTACTCTTCGCTTAAAGAGGAAAATAATAACAAATTACACAACTTAATGGAATCGCTGCAAAGTCGACAAAAATTCGAAAATGATATAAGAAAACTTAACGATTGGTTCAATGAGATTGAAATCATAACCACAGGAGAGTTGCATACCTCGAACGTTCCAATTATGGAAGAGCAACTGGCGAAGTTCAACAGTTTGGCGGATAGCGCTAAGGAGTTTGAGACTCTGCTCACGGATATAACAGACCAAGCCAAGAGCATCGTTCCATACATAAGCAATGCGGACAAACTTAAAATGAACGAGGAAATTAAGAATTTAAGAGACAAGTTTAACAAGCTTACCCAAAACATTTCCGATCAATGCAACATATTAAAGGAACTTATTCGAAAGTACAAGGATGCAAAGGAAAGGTTAGCAGAGTTAATCCAGTTTTTGAACAATGTTCAGCAACGCTTGAGAGATCTGAACAAGCCAATTGGCAGCAAAATCGAAGACGTTCAGGAATTGTTAAGTGCTTATGAAAAAATTCTTGATGAACTGAAGGAAAGCAAAGCGAAAACAAGTAATTTGCCAATCGATGTTTTGCCAGAAGTTCCAAGTATTTTAGCGCAACGTGACGACATGATAAAGCTTATTGAAGATCAATTAACTCACTTGAAACAGTTGCTGTTACTTCGTGAACAATTTATTTCACTAATTAATGAAATTATTGCCTTTGTAATAAAATACAATGACGTCATAAATGACATAGAGAATTCAACAGATCCATTGCAAGATAAGATTAAACACTACGACGATGTGATTGGGAAGATACAGGAATACGAAGCTCTTTTAGCGTCAGCCACAGACAAGGGCCAAACCATTGCTTCAGAAGGAACTGCAACTGATAGGAATAACATTACTGAACAACTTCAATCGTTGAAAAATCAATTGCAAGATCTTAGGAAATCAGTTGAAATTAAAAAGCAAAAACACCAAATTACCCTTGATCATCACAAACAACTGGCAAACGAGCTATCGGAGATTCTCGATTGGCTGCATCAAAATGAATGTCAAATTAAATCTCGCCCCTTATTAGACCGCGATCCTGAATCCGTAGATCGAGAATTACAAAAACACTGTGTCTTACAGGATCAAGTTAAAAACTATTTACAAAAATTGGAAGAACTTTGCGAAAAATATGAAACCGCAATTAGTTTGCCCAGTTCGCTTTTGGAAATGATGTCGGAAGGTAAATCGCTACTTACAAGTCTGCCGAAGGAGTTGAATGAGCGTGAGAAATACCTACAGAGTAATAAAGGTTTCCGGGTGGAGTACATGAATTTGGTGGCGACTTTTAACGCTTGGGTGCATGACGCCGAATTGCACTTGCAAAATGGCCAACACGGCATTGATTATGAGAATATCTCTACTGACTTGGAAACTCAAAAGGCATTCTTTAGTCATGAGGTCGCGACTACTCAATCAGTTCTAAATAAAATACAAGAAGTTGTCGATCAAATTTGGCCCTCGCTAAACAATTTCGAACAAGATGAAATTTCTCGCGAATTCCAGCACCATCAGCAAGTTCTGAATAATATTTTGAATTCAGCGAAAAAGCAACAAGTGCTTTTAGAACGGGAAGCAGCGAACTGGAAAGAATACTGCCAAAATTTCGCTAAAGTAAATGAATTTATTAAACAGGCAACATTTACTGATCAGCCCGTGGCGAGCTTGACTGACTTACGAGCCATTATCCAGAAAATTATTGATGTGATGAACAACACTCAGGTAATTTATTTTATATATTTACTTTTTATTTGTTTTATTATTTGTAAGTTTCGACGCAACGATAAATATATACATTATACAGCGCTTGGTTTGTACAGCACCGCACTGGAACCTCTGTAACTAAAACCAAATAAAATAACGATTTTCCAGTAGCTATTTTGATTTTTTCAAATGTTTGGTTTTTTTTTAAAAGGGATTTTGTAGTGTTTGAATATCATTCTTTTAATAATTGTCAAATTAAGATTTGAGACGATAAAATTACAAAAAAAAGACCACCAGAAAGGCACCTCTCTTCTTATAAATCAAGCACTAGATATAAGATAATATATACGTAGGTAGTTAGGTACTATTGTACATATTCATTATCTATATACAGGGTGAGTCATTTTATTCTAAATATATTCTCAATTATTTCATTGGGGAAGCGGGATAGCGAAAAAAGTGGAATGGAAAAGCTGTAAGGTCTCTAGGGGGACGTCCGTTGGTGACCTTGTCGTTTGAGCTTTAAGTCGACGTCAAGGTCATTTTAAGGTCAGTTTAACCCGGGAAATGGAAAGAGCGAAAAATGTTACGTTCAACCATGACCTTGAACTTGACCTTCAGGTTAAGTTTAAGGTCATTTTAACGTCAAATCTTAAAAATGGAAAAAACTCACAATGAAAGAAGAAAATTTTTAGAATGGAACAAAATAGAAGTTCCGGGGGTTTTTCGACATGCTGAATTCATTTTTGAGGTTCACAGAATAGACAATAGTATCTCTGTCTGTTTGTCATTTCTTTTTATAAAAATAATTCAGCCTTATATGGCAACACCAAGAAGGAGTTGCCCGATTTTGTTCATCTTCGAACTTGTTAGTTGACCTTACAATTTCAAAGGAAGAGTTTTGTGATATGAATGAACCGAATCTTTTACGACGGATATCTCGTAAACGACTCATCTGGGATTTTTTTTTTATTTTTCCCGTGATCAGCGACCCAAAATCCGTCGGAAAATGTCGAAAACTTGGATTGTCGCAGTTATCGGTATCTCCCTGACCTGGGTGTAACCGGGTAGACACCTGCTAGAATGTACATATTATTTCGTAATAAATTTATTGAGTTTTCCAATTTCAAATGGTTCGAAAAAGTTACTTACACTTACTGTTAAAATAACTAAGCTGAAATACGCAAACAGTTGTATATTATGCGAGTTTGAGTTTTATTGGAAACGTAATCTACCAAAAAACATAAAATATTCGTTCCAACTGCGAAAATTTAGCAAATATTCTCATACACCGCATAGAAGTAGAAGAATACACAACAAGTTTATGCAGTTGGCATAAACCTCTATATAGGCTGCTATATAATGTTCACATCCATTTGTATTATCAAAAGATGTGGTTAGTTGTGCTTCTGTTATCATGGAAGTGCGATAGGAAAGAATGAGAACTTCTCCAAAATCTTGCAAGTGTCGAGCTTTTTTACACCTCTTCGCGCATTCGTCACGCAAGTGAGCTCTGTTGGTTGCTCGTACTCTCATTAAATGCTCCCCAAGTCTCCAGTTCTGAATTTCTGATGTCACGTCATGATGTCAGCAGGCTTCTTCAAAAATGAAATCTGGTCAAAATCGGTTATGGCTTATCAAGTGCACGTTGGCACGCAAAGACAATTTTAATTTGCAAGAGTCCCCCCAAAGGATCCACACGACACGATCGAAGAAAGTTTCCTGCAGACTTAAACCGGTGACTTCATTTGCAAAATCGAAGCCGGCTTTTCTTTGTCGTGTGTTGGTTTTGTTTTTGTTTTAAAAGGTGTGTGAGAGAGAAGTGGGGAAGAGCTCCAACTCCAGCAGCATAGTCAAGAATAAGTATGACGGCATCATATATTAATCGGATTGGGAACTGGGGGAGAAAGGAGTTAGTAAAAGTACGAACAAGTTCTGATCTGATGGCACATTACCACCCAGATTGAAAGAGCGGCGTGAAGTTCGCGAAGAGAAGACCGGGTTTCATGGTGGAGCCTTCTCGCACAATTCAGTCTGGCAGTAGGCACTTTAGCATTTAGAAGTGGGTGTCACAGGTGAAAAAGTCGCGTGAACGAAAATTCAAGCAAAATACTGTAAACCGGAAATAAGTGAATTGATAAAGACTGGAACATTTTTATTCGTAGAATTACAATTACTGTGTGTAGTGTTTTTTAACCAAACGAGTCTAATCATTTCTTTATTTAAATCACGCTCTGCAGGGACAAAAAACCGACATCGATTTGGTAAACCAGCAATCGCAGCCGATTATTCGCCAGGCGGATCCAAAGAATCGCGAACAAATTGAAAAAGACAATCTGGCTCTGAATAGGGCATGGTCTGAGTTAGTAAGCAGCTTAGAAAGTCGAAAGGAATCCTTAACGTCGACAGCCGACTGCTGGGAGAAATTTGAGGAAAACTCTCATTCCTTGGAAAAATCTATTGCTCGACTTGAGGAAAAGTCCCGACATGTTGATTCAGTCGTAAAGTCCAGACGCCACTTGGAAGAAATAAAGAATGCAATCCAGGTGAGTACGAACAATTATTCTCACTTAGATTTGAGTGAATTAAATCGACGAATCGCCGGCTGTAGTATGGTCCACGTTCGTCAGCTAGTACGCGGCGGAAAAGTTGCTTGAGAAATATTAAGCGATTGTGTCATCCGTTGACCTTGCGATGTTCGGCAAAGCATAAGTTTGAAAGCTAATGAACACTTTTATTTTTCGGCGTTTTAATTTCGTGTTATCTTGTTTTCAAATATTTTGAGTATTCCGTTTTTTATAGGAATTTTTCATTGTTAGATTGCGGAATTAATTTGATTTTTGCATCTTGCAGGAAGTCATTGGCGAATCCGAAGAACTTAAACCATCATATAAAGAGATTGAGGCGCTCTCAAAATCAATCGTCACATTCCTTGGGGAAGTACACAAATCCTCGGCAGAGGCCATACAGGCCCAACTGGATCAGCTAGCCGAACAATACACAAGGTGAGTGCACACTGCACATACCACATTTTATTTGCCTTACATTCAAAATTACAATCTCCGTGTGTTTTCTGCTACGCGAGTATCGGAGTATAGTATAAAGCAGTTTGGTTTTTTATTGTGTGGACTTTAGGATTCCAAATTATAAACGTCATCAAATCACAAATGAATGCGAAATTTTGCGAAAATTTAAACTCTTCTCCAGAATAATTTAAAGGGAAACTTATTTCCCACTTCAATATGTACGAATAATGGGTATGTTGATTAGTAATAGAGGTTTTTAACTTAGTCGCACTCAGAAATTTCATATCAATCCAAAATGAGAAACACGTATTGTTTAAAGAAGCTACTGCTTCCTTATCGAATTCTCATTATTTCTTAAAAACTTCTAAAAAATATATTATTTGTTTTCAATTAAAAATGTTTCATGCTCATTTATAAGAATGCTACTTAATGCATTTTACAAATTTGTGTAACTGAAAACAGAAAAAGATTGCAAAAGTGTGTTTCAGAGTATAATTTAAAAAAATTCGCTTAGAAAACATTTTTTTTTTATTACAAAGCGTGCGTCGTACAATATGTGTAGTGGTTGCACTACTAATGTAGTTACTAAATGAAATTTACTTTAAATAATAAATAGTATACGTCTAATAATATGGTTTTTAATGAAAAAAACGTTTGCGGCAGAAGCAAACAATCGCGTAAACTTTTAATTGTTGTTGTTGTTGAACGATGCGTTGCCTTCCGCGATGCACTCGCGGAGCATGCGAAACATTAACATATTTCGATTACAGTACAGCTGACAGTTTTCCATACTTTTATTATGACTCCACAAACTTCACAGTTCAGATCACAACCAAATATAACAATAGTCAGTGTATTAAATTTCAAGTGTTAAGAATATTTCCAGAAACTATAAACGGCTTACAGTTTGCAACCAAATCTGTTGCTGTTTCAATGGTGGCCAGACTGAAATCTCGTGATCGACACTCTGTATAATATTGACACAATGTCTTGATGTTGCGAAAATAATAACATTATTTTGTTGTTATTTCCTTTTCCAAAGTCTTTATCGTCAACGCGGTTTTAATCGGAAAGAGTTTCTTTAGTTTATTTGGATCGTTCTTCAAATGGCGTCGTGAATCAAGCCTAATCAGATGGATGTGGGAAGGTGCGCAAATGCGGCAATTTAATTTGCTGCAGGTCAAGGTTGGAGCATCCTTGAATAGGCACAAACATTCGAAAAGCCGGCACAGAAAACAATATGGTTGGTCAGTACTTGGGACGCGTTCGCAGTTTGCCGGCACTAGCGATCAGGTGTGTTATTTGATTGTCTGGGGAGCTTACCTGGGAGCTTATAAAATTCTTCGCCGAAAACAATGGAATGAGCACGAATTGTGAGTGCAATGGCGGTGTCAACGGGTGTCACGATTACCTCATGGCATCCTCTCTGAGAACAGAAGCGGTGTCTTGCGCTGCACCGCCCTTCTCTAGAAACGAAAGCTTGTTAAGCTCGTCCGTCGCGGGGGACGGGAGCAAGGTCGAGCGCGAATGGAAAAGTGATTTAATTTTCAGAAATAGCGAGAGTTACTACAGATGTCGCCAAAAATGATGAACAATTTTCTGTTTTTAGAGAGATTTCAGTTACTTATTGCGACGGATTTTTTGAATACCAATTTCGAACTTTTCAGCTACATTTTCTGAATTATTAATCCATAATCCAATCAGAACAATTGAAATGAATTTATTCGGCAGATTGCAAGTGGCGCCAAGAAATTAATGGTGTTTTTATTTTATATTTAAACATAACAACATTGACCCAGTGCCAGAATAAATAAATTCACGGAAAACTAGAACTAGAATGAAGTTTGTTTTCTACATAGTTGACATCAAAGGCAGGTCAATAAAAGCTTCGTCTGCGGTTATTTTTAGGTTGCATTTGCGAAAGTTTTTCTCTTGTATTAGCCATGCGATTAAGCGATTTGAAGAATGAAGAAACATAGACAAGAGGTTTAGGTGTAAGGAGACCGAAAAAGTAGGCACCGAATTCGAAGAAATCCTCACCGCAGTTGAAATCAAAACGTTAAAGTGTCGACATCGCTGGATGGCTGGAGAGTGAAGAGGCATTTCCAAGGAGCAGAAATAGCAGTAGTAAGAAAACTGGATATCACAAGGAGAATTGTGTACCGAAATATTATCGACGATAATTATTTATATAAAAGGAAAAGGAGAAAACGTAAACGAAATCGAAAGACTTAGAAGTTATTGTGTTGAGAATAACCGAAAATATTAATTATTATTAGTTTGTAAATCAAGTGCGAAATAAGGAAAGTACCTTTGAAGCAGCCAGATACCAACGTGTGGTCTATTTGAAAAGGTTCGTGATGTGTTCATTAATTTCAAGGATTCATATCATTTCCACTAAATTTCATCAACCGGGAATCGCGTGCTCGCTCAGATTTAGACTTGGTTTATTGAATAATCACTGGTTTTGCAAGGCATGAGAGTATAAAATCGATTGTAACAGTCTCGTTTATTTAAACGATAGGACGTTTCAATTTCCCAACCTCTTGTTTTGCTGATTATGATGGGAAAATTCAGGACAAATTGCTCTTGATTCTGTTACATTTGTTGTTTCACCGGACGTAAATGACAAAAATATTAACTTAGGAATTATTTTTGAATTTGGGTAGTTTGGCCAATGGCCAAGCGGAACACAATTTCTCACAATAGGCTGGCTGTCTGAGAAACGCCTTGCTGTAGATGTGATCATCGAGGGGAATAGATTTTATATCTGGCACATAACATATAAATGTTATTATTGAATTTTGCTGATGACGAATTTTTTAATTTTTGTGATCGCAACTGGTTGAACTACTCGCTCACAGATAATACACCGGGCCTCCGGTCTCGGCTTTATCACCGGCCTTCGGCCATTACAAGATCGCCGGGAACATTCACGCGCTCTGCTGCTCGGAATATAAATACGAATTTCTTGTCGAATGTGTTGGTCAACAGCGACGTAATTTTCAAAACTTATTTCAAGATTCATGTTTATCCGATAGCCAGAATGCGTACCAATTTTCCACAATATGTGGAGCTTTTCCTTCCGGACGTTGATCGGGGAGAAATGCTTGAAAATTCTGGGAATATAAAAATGAGAAACTTTAAGGCACCTTTTCAGTTTGCAAATTATATGTCTAAAATTCGGGCGTGATTTCGTATCGTCTGAGTAGTACTAAGCCGGAGCTAAAATTAATATTTCTCGTTTCAGACTAAATGAATCGCTGCGTGATAAGGACAATAAAGCAAGCAAAGATTTAGACGAGCTTGAGGACATTTTCAAACGTATATCGGAATTGCAAGACAAGTTTAACATTTTATCAGAGCAATTGGAAGGAGTGAACGTGTATGATACAGATCAGACACACATTGATGAAGAGCTGCATAAATTGCGCAGCAAGATAAAGGAAAGCATCGAGGAAAGCCGTGTTTTAATAAAAAGCACGCCAGAAAAATATATAACACAGCAAAATTTCGTACCATCTGACATATCTCAAGAGTTAAGAGCTTTGGAATTGTTAGCAGAAAGACTACAGTGCGCTATGGATGAAAAGGAAAAAGAGTTTAAGCGAGCCAGAACGGTTCGCACAGACTACCTAAGAATCACGGAGGAACTGAGGATTTGGTTGGAAAAAGTTGAAGTTAAAATACAAGATAGATCCTTAGAACCAATGTTACTAAAGGAAGTTCTGCATAAAGTGAAGCAAGAATTAGGTGATGCAAACGACAAACTGGATCAAATTAAGGCAAATGGATCAATTATAATGGAAAACAGCAGAAATAACGAGGAGAAAGAATTAATTCAGAAAACAACAGACCAACTGGCCCAACATCTGGACCAGGTCCGATCGTCGCTCGACGAGAAACGACAGCTAGTTGGCGACTGTTTAGATGCTTGGACACGCTTCATGAACTTATATCAAATCGTCATGGCTTGGGTTGCGGAGAAAAATGCTTTCTTAGCGGAATCATTAACTCTTACGACGTTGCAGGAAGCAAGACAAAAATTAAGCGACTATTCAAGTGCGGTAAAGAGCATTAAGCCCATCGTAAAAAACCTGAGTGAAATGGATAAAGAATTGGAACTAATTTCACAAGTCACCACTGTCGGAGACCTGAAAAATAAATTACAGGAAGCGGAGGAGGCGAAAGTTGCTGTTGAGGCTATTCTATTGCAAAGGGTAAGGAAATTGTTTTCAAATACACATTTTGAATGCTTAAAATATTTTCTCAGAATGTTCTACTGCAAGAAACCGCCGAGGAGTGGGATCAATGTGAAAAGAAACTTAAGGATATCCGCACATGGATTGATAAGACTACAGCTGCGTTAGAATCGCCGCAGCATAAGAAGAAACCACTAAGAGATCAACTGGGCTACTGTGAGAAAACAATAGCCGACATAAACGTACAGAAAACAAAATTATCCCTGTCAATAGAAAAACTAGAGGTAAGGATATTTATTATAAGGAAAGGAACAGTGTTCGGAATGCTTCTAGTCTGAATAAATAAAATAAAATTAAAGATTTGACAAAAATGTAAATTGTCTTTACAGGTGCACTTTAAGTCAGGCATTGGAGGTGATCCTCGGTTAGCAGAAAATGTAGACGAGCTTTTGAAGATTTTAGGTGAACTTAGTTTCGTGGTTAAAGGCAAAGTCACTAGTTTGGATGAAAGTTTGAAGCAAGTAGATGTGTATCAGCAGCAGATGCAAGCACTCAGACAGAAGATCATTCAGGAAGAACAGAAACTTCGAGTTCTGATAGCACCAACGTACTTACCTCATGATCGTGAGAAGGCATTAGCAGAGCAGCAGGTATGTAGCATTTTTACAAAGTTAAGTTACTGTAACTTGTAGGGATATTAAAGCAGGATGGCTAGGGGTTAGTTATTTGCCTCTGTAGTGTTGAGTAATTGTGTAGTTCGGTTGAGTATTCTCATAGAAGATCGGGTACATTACGCGACTAACGATATCAGATTTAAATGAAATTCGTTAAGTTAACGAGTTATTATTTTCTTGATTTCGAAAATTCTGATGGAAATAATTTTCACACGTGCTCCGAATTCTTTTCAATTTACTGTAATATTTCTCGCGTAAGAATCATGCTTGCATATGATGTCATAGCACAATTTGAATTTTTATTTTTAGATCGCCCAGTCGCTCTAATTCGAATGATCCGCTCTGAATTCCTTCAGATATTCTTGAGCACATGTACCACTTACATCACTTCTGTTGCTATCTCCAACACTTTGGACGAATTTCCATGTCTTTGAAAACTGTTAAAATTCATTGGTTAGAAAAAAATTGTCTCATTTGTGTAATGTTCGTTTAAACAAATTATAGAAAATCTTCCTATTCAAGATATTTCAAGATAATGTTTTTTTGTAAATCATATATTCATATTTATCATTGGAAACATTGCTGTAAATCACTTATTTATTTGTTGTTATATATTCAACATTCGTGTATGTGTAAAAAGGGCGGGAAAATATCATTCAATTTTCATAGTTGGACTGCACATATAATTAAAAGAGCAATCACAGCTGAGCGGGATATGTTTTGCATTCAGTATCCTATTTTTAAATCATATGCCATCGAATTACTCATTGATGCGGAAACTTAGTTGTTTAAGTAGATAGCTTAGTTGTGGACTTCACCATTTCATACAGCAAAGTGTTTTGCACCGACGTTTTGGCTAAATAACAAATTTACAAGAAAATTTTTCGTGGTGTTGGTGTTCTTTTTAATTTACATTTTAATTTGGGTATCGTTAATATTTAGAAGAATTTACAACGTGCGAAGGTTATCACGTTGATCATCATAATAATATTAGCTTTATATTCATTTGTGTTATATTTTGACTACATGGTACTATTTATTTTATTTTTTTTCTTTTTCTGATTCTGGTTTTGGTAATTCTCTGTTTAACCAAAAATATACGAAAACATTGCTGCTGACACTGTTTTCATTCAACGTAAATTCTGCACAAATATTTCCTTTTCCTCAACACCTTCATTTGTAACACTTGCGTCTGGCTTTTGCTTTAACACAATAACGCTTGCTAATTCAACCACCTTAAAATTAATAATATTGAATTACTGCGAATCTATGAAATTGCCTTCTTCTGGTTATTGGGTGCTTTGTACTGCGTATACTTTTGAATCATATTTTATTTAAAAATATTTGCAATAGGCGTGTCGCGAGCGCATTAAGATTTTACAATCAAAGATTTTAGCTCGTAATGAACGCATAAAACTATTAATTCATCGTGGAACGCCGGATGAAATAATGTTGCAGAGTTAGTTTAAGAGTTTTATAGTTTCTCGCGCAAATTCTCTAATAACGAGGAAATTAAATTAGTTGCAACATCTAGCTTATTCTATTCTTCTTTTTCTAAGTAATTATTAAATAATATTTCAATATATTTGTTAATAAGTAAACTAAACTCATTGTCAAGGTTTCTCCCAACTTGCATGTGCAGTTAATTGAACAATTTTGAGTTTTTAAATTAGGTATATCAGGAATTGTTGATCTGTATATAGTATTATAAAATCCAGACTTATTAATAATAATACAAATGATATATATCTGATTTGTGTCTTAAATAACATTTTGGAAACTCCCATTCCCATGATAGGCCCTGCGCTCATCGATTGAAGAAAAACAGCGGGCGTATGATCAAATGGCTGTCCGGTGTTTTGCATTGGATCCTCACTCAGTTGTAACCACATCATCCTCAGTGTCGACTTATCTGAGACCTTCAAGGCTCGGATTAACGTATGCTGAGGTCCTCTCGGGTCGTTCTAGTCCAGTGAACCATGGTGTCTTGACGAAAGTAGAGGTACAGCAGCCACAGCACGGTGTACTGGAACGTATAGTATCTCATGAATTGAGTCAAACTGTACAAGAAAAAGATAAATTTATAGAACAATTACAATTGAAACCATCACCGTCTGGTGACCAGTTGAAAAGCGAACTACACGAAATGAATCTATTGCAACTGACTGATGCAATTCCCATTCCGCGTCAATCTGAAAATGTTTTTACAGAAGTACCAAAACTACCTGCTATAGAAACCTCGGAAAACGAACAGCTCATGCTTAAAGAAGTACTGGAACCTCAGTTATCTTCTAATTATGAAGTGCCAATTGATCATTCATTTGAATGTAGAATCCACGATAGGCCAAACCGTAAGCCATTAAATTTACAGGATAGTTCTAAGTTGCAAAACGTGCATCGTAACCAGCGGGGCAGATCCCCACGAAGGCGTGCAGGTAGCAATAAAAAAAATGAAAACGCGCCAAATATTTCTAATGAAAATTCAAATATACAATCTTTTAAGTCGACATCTGCGACCGACTTACTTTTGGTCCCAACTCGGGCAAGATCCCGATCCAAGAGTCCAATATGGATCCCTGGATCAACGACCTATGCGGAGGTATTAAGAGGTGCTGAACTTGAATTACAGCAACAGCAGGCGCTTCTTCAGAAAAGTGACCAGTCACCAGATGCATCTACCCCTGCAATAGAAATAGTTGATAAGAGAAGAACTTCTAATGAATTGATCCAACCCCCTGCGATCATAGAAGTGGTTGACCCGAACTTTGTTTCGCCGCAACCTCAAGTGCAGTGGAATTATGCGCAAGATCCGCATTATTACGTGCAGAGTACATACCAGCAACCGCCACAAATTTTTAATCAGAATATGCCCCGATTCCACCAACCGAACTTCCAATTCCTTAGTCAAGGTATGGGCACGTTCTATCAACCACAAGGAGCTGTTGTAGACAGCGGATATCAACTACCTACCAGCTCTCAAGCATTGATATACGCGGAGCAAAATCCTTTGTACTATCAACAACTGCCTTCATTTTCGGTAGTGCAGCCCTACCAACACCAGCAAATAGATGTGCAACAAATCGAACAATCTCATAACACTCAAAATGAAAATGTATCATCCGTTGCAACATCATCAGCTGCAACAGAGATACAATCGCACAATAATGATCAGCCGCAAAATGTGTCAGATAACAATTATCAAAGCGAACTGAGTGCGAAATGCTATAAACATTTAGAACAACCACACGGAGTTGATCCGGTGGTCACCACTGAAAATGTAATTGCCGATGAATTTAAGAGAGAAGTTGCAAAAGATATAACAGAATTAGAAGCTCATGAGTTAAGTTTCAATGAAAAACAAGGATTATCCTATGCGCAAATATTATTCGGTAGTAAGCAAAATGCATCTTTCCAGCCATCCAGTAACCAAAAGTTTCAATCGAATATATTTGTCAATACTCAACGAGAAAAAAAAATTGATCCCGAAACTGGGACTCCATTAGGGAGACATATTATCAGACCACAAACGAATCGAAAACTTTCCAAGTCTCCTTCTCGTGACTCGAAAGAAGTCAGTAGAAGAGAGGACATCCTAAAAAACGCTCGTAAGAAAAAAGACGTGTCAGATAGTAAACCAAAGGTTGTTAGGATTGCTCCTAACATCACGGAAGTTTCCGGAAGAGAAATGCCAGTCAAGATAGATACGTTCAGCAAGAAACTAACATCTGGCAACAAAAAAATCAAAAATAAGAAAAACAAACAAACTGGAAGTGAGAACAGTACTTCTGTTTTAGGAGAGCCCTCTTTGACTGATGTGCGGGATGTTCCACCTGCTGTTCTCAAAGTGGTGAAAACTGAAGGTACTTGTTCTGACGAGCTCCAGTTAGCTTCTATTAATCCAACAATAGATGCAAACAAAAAACTCCAAAAAATTTCTAAAAAGTCAAAAAGATTCTCGAATGAAAATATTGAAATTGCAAGTAACTTGATTGCAGGGGAAGACGTAAAGCATCACATTAGTGAGATGCCAGTGAGTAGAAATATTGAATCAGTTAATGCATCAGCCGAACAAATTCAGTTACCAGAATCTACTACTGCAAAAACCACGACGTTTTTGTCAAATGTTATTGTACAAAAAGGAAAAGAATTGAAGCAAGGAAATAATAAAAGAGAAGCAAGTGATAATTCAGGACAAGAAGCAGGAGATGAAAAATTGGAAGTGCTTTTGACACCAGAAGACATGAATAAACCAAGTTTAAGCACGAAAAGAAGTAAAACTTCTAAAAAGCAAAAGAGCAAAAAATATTTGAAAGATAGGCTATCTGTAGATTTTGCGGGTGGCAAACAGATTATAGAACTACCAGTAACTACGAGTACTGAATTACAATCAGAAGAGAGCGCCTCCGGTTTTGTTCAAACTAATATTGTTGATATGTCCGAAAAACAAAGAGAAGACATGAACCCAAAATCACCGGTAGGTGTAACTGAGCTCGCTCAAGATGAATACATGCGAAAGGGGTTCTCTGAAAACGTTGACGAAATCTCCAATAGCTTGGAAGAAGAAATTTCGGTTCAAAGATATCCAGAACCAGAAAGACGTTCAAATATTCAGATATTCCAAAATTTGCTAGTTACTGAGGAAAACAGTAAGACGTTCGAAGGAGTCAAATTGGAATGCAGAGAAATGGCGGAGAATGCCATATTACGGCAGAGCGCAATTAGCAGTGAATTCGAAAGAAAATTCAAGTTAAAACAGAAGGAACGATCTCAAATCCTCCAAGAACTTGAGCAGGAGATACATAATATCTACGTTACTGGTAAAACTCAAAAAATAGCTATGATTACACATGAGGAAATTTGCAAAAAACCCTTAATTCAAATTAAAATGGAATTTCCAGAAGTCTCTATGAAAGTTCGGCAAACGGTGGAATGTGTAGAAAAAAGTGACAGTGTGCAACAAGAAAACAAAACGCTAGTTGAATCAATAACATCTCTTGAAAATACTATTCCAAACGAAAGTGGAAAAACTGCTAATTCAATTGCTTTGCGAGATGATTCATGGGACTTACTTGTAAAGGAAGATCAAGTTGAAGTTATTATGCAAAATGAGAGTAAAGAACAAGTTACCGAGCGTGAGAGCAACGCAGATGAGAGAATAGATTCCATTTCCGAAAGTAAAGGAGTATCGGCCGCTGTGCAAGAAACTGTACAAGAAAAAAGTGAGGTTCATTTGGATAGCAAACTCAAAATGCAAAAACCTATAGGAAAAGAGGTTCATTGGGATGAAAAATCTCTTTTTCCAGAGCCCGTTAGTTCCACTGAATTAAAAATTTGTGAAGAAGCAAAGGAGAGGAAAGCCGAATCACAGATTTCTCCTGAGAATTTAAGTGAACTAGAAACTACTGCGGAAGAGTATGAACTTTTCCTAAAACTGGAGAAGAAGAATAAAAAGAAGAGACCTGCTATACCACAAGAATTTTTAGAGGGTAAAGCTGTTGTCGACGTTCCAAAAGCAAAATATGTTGCCGAGCAGTTAAAGCACTTCAACAAATCTTCTCTTAATAACACACAATATGAATCACAAGTTCAACCATCATTGAACGATGATTGGGAATTGAAGAAAGTATTACGGAGTATAACAACAACAGTGACGGATTTGAAAAGTGGGGAGATAATCGAATCAAAGTGCCTGATTCAAAAAATAGGTGACATAACATCAATAGTAGAAAAACCTAATCAGATGCCTCAGGATTGTACAACTGAAATGGTCGCCAAAGGGAAATTATCTAAAGACGTTTACGATGACTCAAGTAAAATAGGGGAGGGTGTACGGTATTGTACCGATTTCGTTGCTGTACCAATCAAAAAAATTACTTCTGATTCGGACAAATTTATTAAAGCAGAAAGTAGCCATAGTGCTGAGGCTTATGGTCATATTGACATTTCAAAGATCCATACACAAGAAGAAGGTCAAAGTTCTGAGCTTACTACTAAGCACTCATTTGAACCTGAAAATCGTGACTTACAGTTTCAACTAAAGGAAGATGATCCCTACTTACAAAATCTAACACCTACTTTTACTGACAGATCGCTTTTAAATAATGCAAAACTCACAAATGCACCTAATAGTAGTGTATTAACTAATGTTGAGCCAGCACTAGCAAATCCAAAACCCCAAGATACACATTCACCATTATCACCCGAAAGGTCACAGCCTTTCAATTACTCCTACTATGAAGTTCCTACGTACGACTTGTCCCTGATGAGCAAGGCTGAACGTAATTACTACTTGTTCCTAAATTCGACCATTCTGGAACCATCCGTCATCGAGAAAAGGACGACTAGCGCGGAGACACTATCACTAGAGCAAACAGAATTACGCAAGCCAAAGGAAACGTCCCAGATCTCTGATCAACTACACATTGACTCAGAAATTGAAGAGGTGGAGACACTAACAAAACCCGAGCAAATATTGGAGAAAAACAATAAAAATGAGCAACCCAAAATTGCTCGAATTATTTCTATTACTACAACAGAAATTAAACCTTCAGCTACGAATTTATATTCTAGTACAATCAGACCAGGAAGTAATGAAGAAGAAACAACAACACAAAGGAACATTGAATCGCAAAAGGTATACGATGCGATAACACAAGTAAACGAAGATGAAATAAACATTTTGAAATCAGCAATGTTAGTCGGAATATCGAAAGGCGATGAACTCGAGTCTAATTCTTCAATTGAACTTGAATCAAAACCTCAGTGCACCTTAAATGAAAAAGAAAACTCGATGCAAATAATTGATAAATTAGACGTGAAAGTAGAGCCACCTACTGCAAAAATTGAGTACAAAGGATTGCCCATGGACAAGAGCTCGTCCGCTTGGATGGATGTCTTGGAAGAGGCCATCGTGCTGTCTGATGATGAACCGAGTCAACCCATAGAAGTGAAAGAAAAGACTATATTACTGGAAAAACCAACCCCACTTCCCACAAATGTTGTTGAATCTACCCGTGAAGAAAAAGTGCAACAACCCATCGCAGCAGTGGAAAAAATAGAAATGAAAGTAGAACCACCTACTGCAAAAGTTGACTACAAAGGATTGCCCATCGACGAGAGTTCGTCCGCTTGGATGGATGTCTTGGATGATGCCATCGTCCTGTCCGATGATGAAACGAGTGAATCCATAGAAGTGAAAGAAAAAACTATAGTACTCGAAGAACCATCTCCAGTTTTAACAACTGTTGTCGAATCTACCCGTGAAGAAAAATTACAACAACCCATTGCAGCATTGGAAAAAATAGAAATGAAAGTAGAACCACCTACTGCAAAAGTTGACTACAAAGGATTGCCCATCGACGAGAGTTCGTCCGCTTGGATGGATGTCTTGGACGAGGCCATTGTACTGTCTGATGATGAACCGAGTCAACCCATAGAAGTGAAAGAAAAGACTATATTACTGGAAAAACCAACCCCACTTCCCACAAATGTTGTTGAATCTACCCGTGAAGAAAAAGTGCAACAACCCATCGCAGCAGTGGAAAAAATAGAAATGAAAGTAGAACCACCTACTGCAAAAGTTGACTACAAAGGATTGCCCATCGACGAGAGTTCGTCCGCTTGGATGGATGTCTTGGATGATGCCATCGTCCTGTCCGATGATGAAACGAGTGAATCCATAGAAGTGAAAGAAAAAACTATAGTACTCGAAGAACCATCTCCAGTTTTAACAACTGTTGTCGAATCTACCCGTGAAGAAAAATTACAACAACCCATTGCAGCATTGGAAAAAATAGAAATGAAAGTAGAACCACCTACTGCAAAAGTTGACTACAAAGGATTGCCCATCGACGAGAGTTCGTCCGCTTGGATGGATGTCTTGGACGAGGCCATTGTACTGTCTGATGATGAAACGAGTCAACCCATAGAAGTGAAAGAAAAGACTGTAGTACTGGAAGAACCATCTCCAGTTTTAACAACTGTTGTCGAATCCACCCGTGAAGAAAAAGTACAACAACCCATTGCAGCAGTGAAAAAAATAGAAATGAAAGTAGAACCACCTACTGCCAAAGTTGACTACAAAGGATTACCCATCGACGAGAGTTCGTCCGCTTGGATGGATGTCTTGGATGATGCCATCGTCCTGTCCGATGATGAAACGAGTGAATCCATAGAAGTGAAAGAAAAAACTATAGTACTCGAAGAACCATCTCCAGTTTTAACAACTGTTGTCGAATCTACCCGTGAAGAAAAATTACAACAACCCATTGCAGCATTGGAAAAAATAGAAATGAAAGTAGAACCACCTACTGCAAAAGTTGACTACAAAGGATTGCCCATCGACGAGAGTTCGTCCGCTTGGATGGATGTTATGAACGACGCCATCGAACTCTCCGATGATGAAACGAGTCAACCCATAGAAGTGAAAGAAAAGACTGTAGTACTGGAAGAACCATCTCCAGTTTTAACAACTGTTGTCGAATCCACCCGTGAAGAAAAAGTACAACAACCTATTGCAGCATTGGAAAAAATAGAAATGAAAGTAGAACCACTTACTGCAAAAGTTGACTACAAAGGATTGCGCATCGACGAGAGTTCGTCCGCTTGGATGGATGTCTTGGATGATGCCATCGTCCTGTCCGATGATGAAACGAGTGAATCCATAGAAGTGAAAGAAAAAACTATAGTACTCGAAGAACCATCTCCAGTTTTAACAACTGTTGTCGAATCTACCCGTGAAGAAAAATTACAACAACCCATTGCAGCATTGGAAAAAATAGAAATGAAAGTAGAACCACCTACTGCAAAAGTTGACTACAAAGGATTGCCCATCGACGAGAGTTCGTCCGCTTGGATGGATGTTATGGACGAGGCCATCGCACTCTCCGATGATGAAACGAGTCAACCCATAGAAGTGAATGAAAAGACTGTAGTACTGGAAGAACCATCTCCAGTTTTAACAACTGTTGTTGAATCTACCCGTGAAGAAAAATTACAACAACCCATTGCAGCATTGGAAAAAATAGAAATGAAAGTAGAACCACCTACTGCAAAAGTTGACTACAAAGGATTGCCCATCGACGAGAGTTCGTCCGCTTGGATGGATGTCTTGGACGAGGCCATCGTACTGTCCGATGAAGAACCGAGCCAATCCATAGAACTGAAGAGAAAGACTATAGTTCTGGAAGAACCAACCCCAATTCCCACAACTGTTGTTGAATCCACCCGTGAAGAAAAATTACAACAACCCATTGCAGCAGTGGAAAAAATAGAAATGAAAGTAGAACCACCTACTGCAAAAGTTGACTACAAAGGATTGCCCATCGACGAGAGTTCGTCCGCTTGGATGGATGTCTTGGACGAGGCCATTGTACTGTCTGATGATGAAGCGAGTCAACCCATAGAAGTGAAAGAAAAGACTATATTACTGGAAAAACCAGCCCCACTTCCCACAAATGTTGTTGAATCTACCCGTGAAGAAAAAGTGCAACAACCCATTGCAGCAGTGGAAAAAATAGAAATGAAAGTAGAACCACCTACTGCAAAAGTTGACTACAAAGGATTGCCCATCGACGAGAGTTCGTCCGCTTGGATGGATGTCTTGGACGATGCCATCGTCCTGTCCGATGATGAAACGAGTGAACCCATAGAAGTGAAAGAAAAAGCTATAGTACTCGAAGAACCATCTTCAGTTTTAACAACTGTTGTTGAATCTACCCGTGAAGAAAAAGTACAACAACCCATCGCAGCAGTGGAAAAAATAGAAGTGAAAGTAGAACCACCTACTGCAAAAGTTGACTACAAAGGATTGCCCATCGACGAGAGTTCGTCCGCTTGGATGGATGTCTTGGACGAGGCCATTGTACTGTCTGATGATGAAGCGAGTCAACCCATAGAAGTGAAAGAAAAGACTATATTACTGGAAAAACCAGCCCCACTTCCCACAAATGTTGTTGAATCTACCCGTGAAGAAAAAGTGCAACAACCCATCGCAGCAGTGGAAAAAATAGAAATGAAAGTAGAACCACCTACTGCAAAAGTTGACTACAAAGGATTGCCCATCGACGAGAGTTCGTCCGCTTGGATGGATGTCTTGGACGATGCCATCGTCCTGTCCGATGATGAAACGAGTGAACCCATAGAAGTGAAAGAAAAAGCTATAGTACTCGAAGAACCATCTTCAGTTTTAACAACTGTTGTTGAATCTACCCGTGAAGAAAAAGTACAACAACCCATCGCAGCAGTGGAAAAAATAGAAGTGAAAGTAGAACCACCTACTGCAAAAGTTGACTACAAAGGATTGCCCATCGACGAGAGTTCGTCCGCTTGGATGGATGTCTTGGACGAGGCCATTGTACTGTCTGATGATGAAGCGAGTCAACCCATAGAAGTGAAAGAAAAGACTATATTACTGGAAAAACCAGCCCCACTTCCCACAAATGTTGTTGAATCTACCCGTGAAGAAAAAGTGCAACAACCCATCGCAGCAGTGGAAAAAATAGAAATGAAAGTAGAACCACCTACTGCAAAAGTTGACTACAAAGGATTGCCCATCGACGAGAGTTCGTCCGCTTGGATGGATGTCTTGGACGATGCCATCGTCCTGTCCGATGATGAAACGAGTGAACCCATAGAAGTGAAAGAAAAAGCTATAGTACTGGAAGAACCATCTTCAGTTTTAACAACTGTTGTTGAATCTACCCGTGAAGAAAAAGTACAACAACCCATCGCAGCAGTGGAAAAAATAGAAGTGAAAGTAGAACCACCTACTGCAAAAGTTGACTACAAAGGATTGCCCATCGACGAGAGTTCGTCCGCTTGGATGAATGTCTTGGACGAGGCCATCGTACTGTCTGATGATGAACCGTGTCAACCCATAGAAGTGAAAGAAAAGACTATATTACTGGAAAAACCAACCCCACTTCCCACAAATGTTGAATCTACCCGTGAAGAAAAAGTACAACAACCCATCGCAGCAGTGGAAAAAATAGAAGTGAAAGTAGAACCACCTACTGCAAAAGTTGACTACAAAGGATTGCCCATCGACGAGAGTTCGTCCGCTTGGATGGATGTCTTGGACGAGGCCATCGTACTCTCTGATGAAGAACGGAGCCAATCCATAGAACCGGAGGAACAAAGAGAAGTAACAAAAGCGCCATCATTTGGTAATACGACCGAAAATGCATATGAGGAAAACACATCCCGACCTGAAAAAGAAATATGTTTCTCGTCCGAAAATTTATTAACTGAATGTACCGCTGCAAACCGTGAGAATGAAAATGTGGCTGGGTTGAAGTCATCTACTTTGCAAGACTTAGACAATGTCAAGCCGGTAATCGATACTTGGTCTAGTGTTTTGGAAGAGTCTTCTCCTGATTTCAGCAGTCGAAAGAATCTCAATCGAGAATTTGTGTCAAAATTATCAGCTGATGCTCCTGAGTTTCATCCATCTTATCGAATGCCGTTGTCAAAAAGTGCCATGCATTCTAGTGCGTTCATAGCTGAAGAACAATTGCAATCGGACCATTATTCAGTTTTACCATCAACGGTTGTGTCAAAACAACAGCACTTTGTGCCACCGTTAACTGATTCATCTAGTACCGAAGCGAAACATTTAACAAAGGAGATTTTGGTCCCACACCCAGACAATTTGAAACAAATTGATCAACAAAAAAGTGTTGTTGAAATCAGAGAAAATAAGAAGAAAATAAAACAAATTGTGGAGAAGAAACCCTCAACTGAACAACAAATCGTTCAACCAGTTTTTCAACAAAACACTGCATGGCAGATATCCCTTCCAGATGGAAAATCTTATGCACAAGTTCTCTTCGGGGAAACAGGTGATTCCGCGAAAGAAGAGCATAAAACAATGTCTTTGGTTGAACTGGGTGTCTCAGAATATCAAGAGAACGATCGCCTGCAAACAAACCCATTAAAGAATGACCGTAATGATAGCATCACTAAGGAAGTTCCAAAAGAAAAAGACGTTCAACTTGCCATTCCTATAGAAGGAGTGCAAGTATCGACCTCGATAACAGACAAGATTCCAGTGAAAGCAAAGTTGCCGAAAAAACCGAAACAGAGAAAGCCTAAGGAGGACAAACACGTTTCGGTGAAAGTTGTAGAAAAACTACCGCTTTCCCATGTTCTTCCTGATTCGGCTGATAACTCCACGAACGAACCAGAAATTTTAGTAAACATTGAAAGTGCTGGAATATCAGTACCAGATGAAAAGCAATTGATTCCAGAACAGGAGCAGGAGACAAAACCTGCAAAAGACCAGGATTTCTCATGGGCGGCTTTGGTACGGAAGCCAGGTGAGTGGGTGGATGACATTAAGGCAAAAATACCCGAATCCCGTAAACAGGAGAAGACAATTCGAAGCCAGAAAAAGAATTCAGTTGAAGAAATTCCAAAAGAAGTAAACAAATTTAAGAAAAATAAACTAAAGAAAAATGAAACAAATTTGGAACATATAAGTGAAAAAACGAGGGGAAACATATCAGAAGCAGTTGTACCTTCACACGAACCAGAGCTAGAAGGAAGTTCTGTTGAAACCGCGCAAGTTGAGAAGCGAATTCAACACTTGCCAGTTACATGGGCCCAAATAGCTGGTCAAGCTCCAAGACCAATCGATTCATCTCGTAAATTGGAGGAGAAAGCCGAGATCAAATCGAGGAAGGAGGAAGTTTCTTCTCAACTACAAAATGTTCAAACTCGAAAATCAAAGAAACCCAAAAAAATTGTCAAATTAGCCGAAACATGTCCATCAGAAAAGAAGATACAATTACCAATCTCGGAAGATTTCGAAAACCTTCAATTGAATGAAACTTTACAAAAAATACCTGAAAAAGATATTAAAGTTATTACCTCAGATTTTATTTCCTGTGAACAACAAATTGAGAGAGTTCCAAAACATGACAGGATTCATCCTGAATGCACAACAGAAGAAGGTACCATAATAACTTCTACATGGGCTTCAATACTTTCTAACACTGATGCTTCTAAGTCTGACAATATTTCGAAGAATATTCCAAATGTATTAGAATCATGTCGAAAGATAGATGCTTCCAAAGTTCTAACCACAAAAACTACACAAAAAGAAGAACTTGAAGATGATACACTAAACGATTTATCCTGGTCAAGTTTAGTTGAACTGGACTCAAAGTGCAACCAAATGTCTTGGGCTGACCAAATAGCAATGGAGGATGCTGAAAATACAAATAATATTGAATTAGTTTCAAGAGAAGACATCGATTTAACAGCAGCTCATATCGCCGACAAACTTTGCATAGCAGATTGTATAAAAGAAGAGAAAAGTTCAGTTGAGGTTCGCCATGTGAAAGAAGAACGATTAATTGAAGTTCAGCAACCAATGGAGGGCAATCTTCAGGAAAATTTAGTTGAGCGCGAATCGGTGGTTATAACCCTTGGGGATCAAAAAGAAAGTTCTTTAAAACACCTTACTAAATTAGAAGCACAACCATCAGAAATGTATTTGGAGGAAAATGAGCGAACAGAACTCATTTCAGGCGAACCGGCTCTGCAGGAGTGGCCAATGAAAGTTGAAAAAACTGACAATACAATGTACGAGAAGGGCGTCTTATCCAAAATTCATAAAAGTGTAACAGATGATAACACGCAAAATATAGATTTTGAACAAGCTAAAAAACTAAGATATCATGAAATGAAACAGAAACGACTTAAAAAAGATAAGCATCCAGTGCAATCTGTAAAAGAAGCTGAGGCTAAACCTGAGTTGGTCAGCATCATCGACAATGACAAACTTAGCCCAGGTAAGCTTATTTGGAGTTCAGAAACTTATGCCGAAGTAGTAAGGGGAGCATCGCAATCACCTGTTTTTGAACAACAAGAAAAAAATCTGATTGTGATGCCAAAGCAAGAGAAAACAGAGTTAATTAGTTCTACAATAAGTGATGAAGTTCCTTGGAACGAAATAGTAGAAGAAGCATTTGAGGTTCATGAAGGAACAGAGACGCATTCTGGAGAAAATATTTCAGAAGGCATGCAAGCATCTTCAATTGTGGAATCCAGCAATGATGAAAGTGAACCTTTCCTATTGATTGGAGACATAATAACAAGTAGATCTCCAAGACGGCCAAGTTCTGCCGAGGATAAATTTGAACAGCAAAATTTGGTTTCGGAGGATCGTAAGAACAAAAAAAAGAGATCGAAAAAGGAAAAGATTAATCAAGTTGAATTCGAAAGAAAAGTTCAAATGCATGTTGTTGATGTTGACAAAGATGCTCCATCTCTTCAATGTAGTACAAACGAATCCGAAGAAAGTTTATATATGAAAAAAGATTCTGGATTGATAGATCAAAAAGAAAAGCAAGCAACTGGACCAAGTCAATCTTCTTGGGCATACATAGTTAGCAGTAATAATCCTTTGGAAGGTGAATTACAAAATGTTGAAGAACCGAAAGTTGAAAGAAAGTCTAGAGAGAAGAGCAGACCTGTTATAATGATTGAACCTGCACTTGAAGTAAACGAACCTTTGGTTGAAGCAGATGAATCTACAACTAATGTGGACAAAGATGGTTTTATTGAATTCATTTCGAAGAAATCTAAACGAATGAGATCTAGATCGAGATCACAAATAGATGAACCTCAACATATTCCTGTTCAAAATATAGAAAAAAAATCAAAGAAGAATAAGAAGAAACTCTACAAAAACAATCAGGTGGTAGTATCCGAAATACCTGAATCAACGAATAAAAAAGAAGAGATATCTTTTAAAGCAGGTGATTCAGAAAATCTTATAGGTGAAGTATCTAAGTCCAATATAAAATCAGCCAAAAATTGTGGAAGTGAACAAACTGGACTGCATAAAGATCTCCCATCAAAAGTACCTACATCGGCTGATGTTGCAGGGTATAATATCGAAAGTGGAACTGTACCTAGCAGTTTTGAAGACAAAGTTGACGATAATTATCCTGACACTGCAAACGATTTAGCTGGAACGAAGGCAGTCATAAAGGCACATGATGAGAGCTCTAGTGTCCTTCAAACTGAGCAGGTGTCAAAATCCGACCAGAAAAAATTAAAGAAAAACAAAATAAAGAAAACTATTTCGGAAAAACTAGAAGTTGAATCAAAACATCCACAAAAGTCTGTGGATGAGCATTCAAACGACAGTAATATACAAATAGCAAAAGAGGCATTGCAGGCTGTATCTGAGGCTATACATTCAACCATGAGGTTATTCTCCCCAAAAGAATCTGAAGGTCAATTGGAACCGTTTGAACATGTTTTGATGTCTGGGTTGCAAACGGAATCAATTGAAGGTGGTCAAGAGCCAAAAGTCATTGCGTCAAAGCCTGATTCAACTGCGCTTGATGTCCATGAAATTCCTAATGAATTAGCAATGAAACTTGAAAACCAGAGTAGAGAAGTGTTGTTGCATTTTGACGATGGGGCAAAAGACACAGAAGGCAACGCAGCAAGGATGAAGATTGAAGTGGAAAAAGACAATGCGAAATTGATATCTATAGTTAATCCTTGTCCTCACACCAATAAAATTGAGAAAAACGTTGTGTCTGGAGTTCAAGAGGTTATACAAGAGCAAACCCTTGTAGAGCTTCGCATAAAAAGTACTACGGAAGAAGATATAGAACAAACTATTCCATTCCCAGTTTTCGGAGTAACGAAGGACGAATACATCGACAATCAAACTGCTACTGCAATAGAAGGCGACAAAGAATTAAAACCTAAAATCATCTCTAATAAGGAAAGCAACGAAAAACTATTTGATTTGGAATTAAAAGCTTGTGAAATGGAGAAAACATCAACGGAAAAACCTTTAGTGGAAGTACTAGAAAATAATGAAAACGAGAAAATAAGAACTCTAGGTCAGTGCGTTGGATTTTGGATTGATACACCGCAATTTCATAATGCGGAAGCTGAATGGATTAAATATCAAGCAAAGATAGTCGTTCCTCAGGAAAATATGAAAACTCTTGGAATCAACGTAAATGAGCATTGTCAAAATGTACTCCAGGAGAATGGTAACACAGTTACATTATCCACGGATGAATGTATTAGTACAAGTTCAATTGAATCGATATTAGCAATAGAAAAACAAAGTGACTGTAGTAGAAAACAGAATAGCGTTCATTTGAATTTGTCTCTTGATGGTCCTTTCTGGCCTGACTACCACGATTGTTGGCTAGCAGAAAAGATGTACTACACGAGCCTCAATTCAGGAGTGCTGCATCAAAAACAAGATAGTGTAAACAAGCAAAATAAATCAGAAGACAACGATAAGCAAGATCCCGATGGAAGTCCTGGTAGTTCACCGTCACCAACCTCGATGTTAGAGAAGATCAATTCCAAATACACGAGTTGCGCTTCGCAATACTTGTCCGCTAATCTCCCCAGAGGCATTGGCAATTGGCGCGATGAGAGTACATATTTGGGAGAAACTTCAAATACTAACAAACTAAAATTCTTACCCGAAGATTCCCAATCCAGTCTCCTGATATTCTCAGATTCCCCCCCATCCGCAGAAAATTCCACGTCACCCAGCACAAACACAGCACCTTCGATAGCAGCAGCATCAGCGACATCAGTGCCTTTGATACTCCACACGGAAGGGTTCAACAAGCAGAAGGTGATAAACCTAATGATTGCAAAGTTTTGTTTTGTGGTATTGTCCTTGCAAAATGGGTTCTAAGGGCAATTTCTTCTTATCGCTAATTTGCATGTGCGTGATGTACTGAAATGGCTCTTCGAAAATAACTTTTACAGTTGCTTCGCTTTTGTTTTCCTTTTCTTGATTTGGAATTTTCCGCCTAGTATAAGTATTCGACGGTTTTGTTTTTTGATCGGCCACATAGCTACTTCAGAAGTGTTAAATGTCGAAAATGTATCGCAGAGCCCAAAATAGATCAGATTCTTTTGGAACTAATGTCGAAGCGATGCACGCGATCAGTCAACTGTATCAGTTCAATCGTGCTTGTTACGAGTTACTATAAGACACATTAAATTATAAATACTTATTGGAAAATGCTTCTAAGTAGCTATAGTGCTATTACAGTTAAGTGTGCGTATATTTTGTTTTGTTTATCCTATTTAATCTCCTGATTAGAAATTGATATTCTATTCTTGCAAGTTTTTTTGTTCAAATTTGTGAAGCTATTTTTTAATGTAAACCCATTTTACTTTAGATAATTTTAAAATGAGTGGTGCTATACTTTTTGTTGAAATGTTCATTCTTTTAATGCAGCTATATTAAAATGTGTTGATTTGGTTTAGTTCTAATAGTACTTTAATAATGTTCTATAGGAAGTTTTATCACAACAAATTGACGAACTACTTGCGTCACTTACTTCAGCCGAAGATGAAATTAATAACCTCCCCAATAGCAGCCTTGGAACCATGTTAAATGGGCTGAAGGTAAGTTGATTAAAAACGTCTACTTGTTTTAATCGAACTTTTGCCGCTTACTTACCAACCACGAACTCACTCAGAAACATTTAAAAATTTCAAAATATTTGAAGGTCATACCCAGTGGCTAGGTTAAAAATAAAAACCAAAGAAAAAAAAAACCAGCAAATATTTGAAAATGTTCGGTCTTCCAATCTTAAGTATTCAAATTGTTTACAGCTAATTTTGCAAAACTTGCGACTTCATAAGAAAGAAGTGGAGCACCTCAAAACTGAAGGTGGTCGTTTGACGGTCGATTCCAATACCGAAAGGGTCGTTACCTCAATTGGTGATAGGATTGACTTCTTGACAGGACGAGCTGAACAGAGTATAGACATTATTCAGGTTTGTATTTTAATTTTCAGCCACATTCAATTTGATTATATTATTTGTTTAACCCCGGTAAATTGAATTTTCTAATAATTATCACAGAGCGCTTTGGAAACTCAGATGAAACATCAGCATGAACTGGAAATTTATCAAGTGCACCTTTGTGAAGTTGAAGATTGGTTGACCAACACTCTACAACAGTTGACAGCCATCGATGAAATTCCCCAAAACGAAAGTGAATTAAATTCGCAACTCAGAGTTAGTGAGGATGTATTAAATAAGATCAGGAAAAATATAGAATCTTTGGAAGATCTGCTGGTAAAATCCAGATCACTTGAACAATATTCTTATGTACACGATTTGGCTGTTGATTTGAATAAACATTTAGAAACAATCATAAACTTCATGAAAGAACAAGACGTAAACTTGAAAGCTCGTCTTAATACGATACAAAATAAAATTATTCAATGCCGGCAGATCGTAGAATCAAAAGTGGAAGAAAAAGAACAACGTAAAGCAGATAGCGTAACAGAAACAGTAAAAGCGGAATCCATTGAAGATATTGAAGACAGAGATAAAAAACAAACTCATATGGATGAAAAACTAGATTCTATTACCAGCACGCCAATCGCAGATTTAAAAATTATGCCGGAAGAAATTGAAGAAAAACTACCCTTAACTTCTGTCGTTGAGACTCAAACAAGTGACAGTTTGATCCTGCCTGTAGTTATAGAAAGAGTAGATGTGGCTGAAGCAGAGGCTCAAACAAGTTTGCCAATGGAAGGAGTTGATTCACCAGTAGAAACTTTAGATACATACGTACAAACACAAGAGGAACGTAAACCAACTGAAAATATTTCCGTAATTCAGAAGGTATTAGAAGGTACGGAAATGATACAGATAGACCGTAGCTTGAATAAAGAAGTACTTGATACACCCGAAGAAGTACTTGTCGAAGCAAGATATCATCATTTACCACGAGAAAATGTATCGAGAGAAACAGAGTTTGTTTTGAGGAACATTCCACAATCATTTGAAACCACATTTATTGAACCTGATGAATCAACAACAGAAGTCTTAGTGGATCCCGACGGAACTAAGCGAATAATTGTGAAGAAGATAACTCGTGTTCGACACGACGTCGTGCGAAAGTTACAAGAACCAGAGGTTGAAGTGATTTCCATGGAAGCCGGCAGCGAATTGCTTCCACAATTGGGAAAAGTAGATGAAACCACATCCGCTATTACAGACCATACGACTGACAAATTAGTACACGAGCCGTCTCCTGTAGATGTTGGTACAATGCTCATGAAAGGAGCAGTACTTAGTAGTAATCAACAATCCAGTATTAGCACTGTGGTTCAGCACGTGACTAGAAAAATAATACATAAAACGAGGAAGATAATAAAACGAGTGAGAATTATTGATGGTAAAGAACAGGTGTCTGAGGAAATAATAGAGGAACCTGAGATAGTTGATATCTCTGAAGAACACCTACCACCAAGAGTGAATGTTAGCATAATTCGAACTATAAATGGTGAAAATGTCACTGAAGAACAATATGCACAATATATTCAGCAACAAAGCGCACTACCAGATTCAATGGTAACTATAGAAGAAATGGAAACTACTCCGGGTACGGGTGTTGAACCAACAGAACAATTGCCATCATCAATAGATGATTCTGTTGTTGAGAAAGTACTGAAAAAAACAGAAGACGAAAAAGGAGAAGAAGATGATAATGAAATGAAAAAAGAAACCCAGGTATTAGAATTTGATACAGCACCAGTAGAATTGAATTTTGATACAGCACCAGTAGTAGATGTAATCAAAACTACTTCTGCTAATGTTACAGAAATAGCTTTAGAAAGTCCAGATCGAATCGTACAAGACCAAGTATTCGAAAAAATATTCGATGCAGTACCGAAAGAGACAGTAACAAACATAACAGAGATATGGCCTATTGAACATCATCTTCACCCAACCATTGTGGAATTTTCACCAAATCAGGAAACTACTGACCAACTTATTGCGAAAAATGAAAACCTACAACCACAAGCGCAACAATATGCAGACATTGAAGAAATCCGGAACGTATGGCCTCAAAATGAAGCAATTGGAAATAGCATTACAATGGTGACTTACAAAGACACTAAAGCACAAAGTGAAACTCAGGAAATCCCCAAAGAGGTCTTAGAAAAAGATAACGACATAAAAATTACGACTGAATTGGAAACCGTAGCTGTGAATATTCAAAAAGCAGTTACAAAAGTGGATAAAGTGGAAGAGACCCAAAGTCAAAGCAATAGTCCGGAATCAGAAAAGGAAAAATATCCAAAAAGTGCTCTAGTAATTACAGAACAACAACGTGACACTCCTCCAGTGAAACAGATATCAGAACTTACAGAACATGAGGGAGTATCAAGCCTTCCCCAAAAACTAGACCCAATCTATCCTTCTCCACAAGATATACAGTTTATAACCCAACTTTTCATTCAAACCGAGTCTTTTCCTGGTAAAAGCATTACTGTAACTACACCCACCAGAGATCATACAGCCGAAAGCGTATTAAAGGTAACTACGCACGGCGTATATCCTGAGGAGAATAAGATTAAAGTAAATGTAATGGAAAATATAATACCACCAGCGTGTTCTCCGATAATAACTGAAACTGAGGAACATGAAGATACTACTTCCCGCAGTGACATGGAAGCTGATACAAAGAGACATAGAAAGAAAAAGAAGAAAAAAGGAAAGGACTCCTTTACTCCTAGTGAAGACGATTCTGCTGCTCAGGAAAAATTAGCTTCGCCTCCAAAAGAAATATTTTCAGATTCGACTGATGTAGTTGAACAGCCTGATACTACATCGAAACCGGTCGAAGAATACAAGGCCACTATAGAATCAGTACCGCAGGAGAAAGAGCCTGAGATAGAACACACCTTCGATCAAGAATCAGCCAGAGAAACAGGATACGAACCTGACGGAAAAACCACCCTAGATGAAGCTGAAGAGCACGGAGTTGATAAGAAGAATAAACGAAGGAGGAAGAAGAAGCAAAAAGTAAAAACCAAGGAAGACGAGGAATCATATGTTCCAGTTTCATCTGAGGATCGAAGAGAAGTGGAATCTCCCGATTACAGTGTGGATGAGGAAGGCAAAATTCACGAAGAGAATATTGAAGAAATCAGCCCAGAGAGTACGTATTCGAGTATAATAGAAGAAACACCTG
Source organism: Leptogaster cylindrica (assembly GCA_963082835.1). NCBI lineage: Eukaryota > Metazoa > Arthropoda > Insecta > Diptera > Asilidae > Leptogaster > Leptogaster cylindrica. The sequence goes on along the minus strand of OY720105.1, from coordinate 17,787,167 downwards.
TTAAAATTGTTGAAGAATCTATTATTTCACCAGTTTCTGATTCTCCTAGAAATATTATAACCGAACTTGTTATCCCAACCGAAATCTTAGAAATGGCATATGTGGAAGATGCGGCACAACAAACTAGCCCGCGGGAGGACGAGATTGTACAAAGACCTGAAGAAAAGATTGTAATTCAAACAGAACCAAGGTCAATTCAAACATCTCCTGAACATAATTCTATTGCCGATATTTCTCAACAAACTAGTTTAGATATATTGCCGGAGCTGCATGAAGAAGAGGTGCAAACCATTGTAGTAGAATCTGCTGATATTGAAATTCAAACAACACCGAGTGGAGACGTTCCTGCTGAAAGGGAAAAGGTTGAACAAACATCGGAGGAAGTACAAACAGATGAATTAATTATAGCCCAAATAGAACAAGGTACTCAAGAGAGTCCTGAAACAGGTGAGATTTCAAGCCAGACTATTGAAATATCAACCAATGAGCAAGAATTACAAACATCGCCATTAGATTCACCTCACCTGAAAGAACAGGAACCAGTAATACCGTCCGAATCTGTTGTAGTTCCAATTTTGAATGACGTAATCAATAATGCTATTCATCACATTCCACTAGACGTGGAACCAGGAAGTAAGGAATTAGTTACATTCGAAAAAGCTTCATCTACTGATGTAGTTCAAACAATAGATACCACAATGCAAACTTCTCCACTTATTTCTGAAGACATAGATGAGTCTTCGATATCAACATCAACAGAACCGTATGATATTGAAATTCAAGCAACTCTGTCCCTACCACATCAACAGGGATCGACTAGCACAGAGCCCTTGCTTTTCGAATACTCCAAAACAATAGAGTTGCCCCACAAGGATAAGAAGGAGAAACCGAAGAAGAAACACAAATTACCAGACGTGAATGTTAGCGTTGAGGTCGACAGTTCACTTCTGCAAAGTGGTCAAACTGAAAAGAAAACTACACCGAAGTTAGAAGAAGATTCAACTGTTGTGGTTACAAAAGTTACACATAAAACGATTAATCGTTATCCCGGCGAAACGGAAATCCTTGATAATATTGTTGGAGTTGAGGAAGACATTACTACAATATCGATAAAGAAGGAGCAGTTAGATGAAACTGACAATGTACGATCCTTTGTGGCTAACCTGCCCCAAGGCCCAGTAACTGATCGGGGTGTTTCAAATCCACTAAAATCTGTTGTTAAAAGGCAAGCAAATATTATTGCCAATCACGTTCTGCATATGCCTAAAAAACCATCTCCCTTAAGCAATATAATTCACATTGCAACAATGGGTGAACGTGTGACTAGTGAGCCATTGGAACACAGAGTCGAGGATATTTCAGAAGCACTGCATGATCTTGATGTAGCAATAAAAAACCAGGATGTCGTTATCGAAGAAAAGGTGATTACGATAATTGAAAAAGTGTCCACATGGCTCGAAAGTATAGAATATCGTATATATACGATTTGTCAACAAACCTACATCGGTCATGATGAAACAATAAACGATTATGAGAAACTTAATGACGAAATCGGTATAATAAAACAAAATGTAAAAAACTTAGAAGAAGGCTTGGAAGATGCCGCGACCCTAGTAGATGAGGATTGCCATCAGCAGATGATTGATTGTGTGCAAACTTTGAAGGATCATATTAATGCTGTTGAGAATGTTGCCAAGGAAAAAGCAATCATGGAAACCAGTGATTTGGATAGATGGAAAGAGTTTTTAGCTTCGATAGAGAATATCACGTTGTTCATCAGCGATCGGCAAGATCGGTTTGAGGAGATTCTTAATCAAGATTCAACAATAGAAAACAAATTGATGAGCCTTGAAGAATTGGAAAATCAAGTTTGTGATGGGAAGAACACAATAATGAAGTTGGTGGCCACATCTAAAGGTTTCCTGCGTGATTTCCCTGAAAAGGAAATTCCACTTGATATCCATGCCACGCAGGAAAGACTGAACAATTTAGAAAACAACATCTTCTTGGAAAGATATCGTCTTTTGCAACTGCAATCTTTGGCTGATGAATATGAACAAACCTTAAAGGAGTTCGCCAACATAACTTTGGTGGCAGATAAACTAGTTGACAGTCCTATTGTATCCAATTCCCTCGAGCACTTGCACGAGGAAATGCAAAAACATAGGAAATTCTTTGTTAATCTTAGTCACTGCCGTGCTATTTTAGAGTCACTGGAGAACAACATTGACAAAGAAACGAAGGAGAAACACACCGACCTACATCGCGATTTGTACCAACGAGCCACAATCATTTTGGAAAAGGCTGCAGATCGTGCCCAAAAACTTGCGCTTGCTACGTCAAGATGGACAGTTTTGGAGAAGGGCATGAAGGATGAATACCAATGGCTGAGAGTGGCTCAACAGAGAGTACCTGATCTTTCAGCGGTGACTTCAGCGGACTACGACCAATATATAGCGATGTATCAATCTTTAAACGCCGACATTGCACACCATTACATGAAAATGTCGGAGTTGTCCAGCATTGCGAACAAATTACAAGAAATTATTGAGGCACCGAAGTTAGTGGAAGATAGCAATGAGAAACTTATTATTCTGCTAAAATTACGTGAAGAAGTTGCCATGTATCTTCATAGTTTGCTGGTATTCCGGGAAACGTGGAATCTTTATGAACAAATGACGGAAAAGTTGGAACGTTGGATTAAGGCAGCTGATAAAGAACTTGCACAAATAAAAATTCCAGAAGATCCCAGAGAACAACCAATTGAACATATGCGCCAGTTTTGGGAAGTAAAGGCGCAATTCGAAGTGCACAACAACATTCGCATAGAGACTGGAAATGCTTTTGAGAAGGCTCTTCAAGTCATAGCTATTTCCGATGAAATGCTTCAAAGACAATTTCACGTGCAATTGGCGGAGAGGTGGAATACCGTGGCAAAAAAAATTGATGATATACAAGAGAGAATAGTGAACAGCATTTCTTCTCAAGAAGTACCAGTCGAGGACAAGCTCGTTCTCCTCCAACGCGAATTGGAAGAAATATACCTGACGATAACTGGCACCAAGGGAATAATTAAGAACGAAGACGAGTTAAATTTGTACATTGAAAGATTCCAGGTTTTGAACAGCCGTGTAGGTATAATTGGCAATGAACTTGGACGCATCGGTCTTCAACCTTCAACCGAACCGGAGAAGGTTGGTGAACTGTTCGGCTTATCGCACAAGATCTCAACAAGCATTGCCGAAGAAATGGAAGGAGCCTCTCTGTTGAAGGAGCGACTGGCAGCTATTCAGGAAGGAATAAATGCAATTCGCAAGAGTCAGTCTAAGTACGCTATCATGTTGGATGATCATGAGTCCGCTGAGAAAATGGGTAGTGCAGCTATCGAGAAGGCCATCGAGGACTGTCAAGATGTAAACGACGCTCTAATCGAAGAGTGGCAAGAAATAATGCGAATTCGACAGCTTCTGCATACGCTCCCCATGCGCCTTCGGATGACGGTGTCGCCTGTTAAACTGGAGCGTGATATTTCACATCTGCAGGACGAGCACTCATTCCTCGAGACACGCTGTAGCAACATTATAGCTCTGCTCCGAAGTAGACTAACTCTCTGGAAGCGGTACGAACGACAATTGGAGCTGGTTCACCAGTCAGTACAAGAGACGGATTTCATGATGGAGCTGCTAAAGGTTCATGGGCAGGTCGATTATGAGCGCCTGAGGAAAGCCACGGAGAGATTGGAGGTGAGCATAGCGTAATTTCACAGGACTAATGTTTATCTATTATTGGTAGTGAGAAAAGCCCCACTGGAACATTTCCCCCCTTTACTTCTCTTCTTAACGTTGGTCACAACAAGTTCATTAGCATATACTCGCAACTGAAACAAAAATTTTCATTTTTAGAGAACAGTTCGCCCAAACACTGCCTTGATGTGGCAACAATAGTTGTGGGGCCGATGAAATTGCATTTTCATGTTTTTAATTGGGGAGCTCCCGTAGTGTAGATAATTGATTTTCTGGGCTTAGCCCACCTTAACTGAACAATCAGCAGGCATGCAAAAGCCCACACTTCCTCTGGGCAAGGAGTGATATCGCGCGCGAATTCATTTCTCGCAAATGTTTAAGTTGTCTAACTACCGCGTAACTTGAATGTGAACTAAAGACTAATGGTATTCCTGTGGTTCACAATGGTATTGAGGTCAAATTTAAATTTAGCGCACATCTCTCGTGCCATCTGAACTCGAGTGAGAGCATGTTTTCTATGAATTTCTAGGATATGTTTAGTTTCCGCGTTAGTTTCACCGAGAGAGCACAGCGAGTACACCTGAACGCTGTAAAGTTGTTATCAGTACCAATAGTCCTTGCACTGATAACGGAGGCCGAGCTATTTGTGTTGGCTTAGTCATAATTACTTACGATATGATGAGTAAAGTTGTGGTAACATTTGCCATCTTGTACACCTTAGGGCTTATCTGTGGACCTGCAAAGCCGTGAATCACTTTTAGAGGAACTAAAGCATTCGGCCCAGCCTTTAATAGAAACCTGTGCTGGTCCTGTCGCGGAACAAATTGGGGCCGCTGTCCAAGAAGCCGTGGTGGCCTGGAATGAGACCTGCGACAATTTACATAGCCTCTGCGATAAGTACCAGCGTGCGGTTCATCTTTGGGAACAGTACCGAGAAGCATCAGCTGCCGTGAAGAAGTGGGCAGATCAACAAATGGAAACCTTGGACTCACTTCAGCAACCACTAGACACCCTGCAGCAGGTTAAGGTAAGGAAGAATCACAAATGTCCTTTTTCAAGATCGTTGTTTTGTTGTTGAAGTTATAACCAACTAACTTAAGGCAGTGAACAGTGTTTTGAATAATATATTTTGTATGAGGAAACGTTGATCCTTCCATAAAGTAAATATAGAGAAAAGAGTTATTTATTTTCAATCAACGCAATCGGTTGCCATTTGCATGCATTTGTCATGACATATGGAATGCGGAAGGACTCCAATTGATTTAGCTATTTAGGAGAGAATCAGTTTGAAATATTTAAATAAAAGTCAGAAGTAATATAGTGTTGGCACAAACAAATAAAACGTTTTGTGGTGATAGTGACTATGCATAGAGAAAAGTGTGAAATTCCTTTTAAATTGGGAAAACTGGAGTAAGCTCTGCAATTTAAATGGGATTCACGTAGTAAAACAAATTTATTATTTGCTTGTACGTGCTGTGAAACATGATATTGAAAGGAAACTTACATTAAAAAGTAAAAATTAATAATTTAACAGCGAATTCCATTATGTCGTACAATTTCTTAATAATTTTGAAATTTCTGTTTTATTTAGTTATCTCAAGAGTCATTGGCAGAACAAGATCAACGACTTTCAGAACTCTGGGAAATCGTTAGCCAAATATCATCAGATGTAGGACTGGACGCTTCCCAGATTTTGCAGAGTGAATTGGACGCCTTAGCGAGGAAACTGCAAGAAGTGAAAACAACTTTGACCAGTTTAGCAGATGTTGCTGATAACCAAGCTAAAGAACTCCAGAATACTGAGGAGAATGTTTCTCAAGCTCGTGCATACATTACCAACGTTCAGCATGTAAGTGAACCTTTGTTTAAGTAAACCAACCCATGACTTATTATCACATTATTGCAATTTCAAAACTTATCTCAGTTGTAATATTATTAGCAGTTTTTACCCCCTTTGATCTAACAATTTACAATAAGTAATTCCTTGTAAAACTCGTAACACTATTTAGAGGAGCATTACACTAAATGCTTAAATGAATCCCAATTATAACATGTAAAAGTGCTTTTAAATAATTTACGATTATGCCACATGTACAAAGCATATTCGATTTTAAATTATTCAGTTGATGAATTGATAATAATAATTGATAATTATGTAACTTTTCAGGATGTGTCCCAAATGCAACCCAATGTGGGAGACAGCGAGCAACAACTAGAAGCATTGAGATGCCATCTCTTAACCTTGTCTAAAACGGAAGAACAACTCAAAGTTCTTCATGAGAAAAGCATCGAGTCAGAGCTTAGAGAGACTTCTATCATTGAAGTCTTGGCGCTTTGGCAAAAGATTTTCCGCGAAACATTCCAGGAGTATCATCGGCTCTCGACACATTTGGTTCGGAGTCAAAATAGTGCAGAGGCAATCAGACTATGGCGTCAATATCTACAACATGTGCGATCGTTCTTATCGACATCGATCCCAGACGACTATTCGAGCTTAAAAGAGCATCGTCATTTATGTGAAGTTCATCAAAACCTTTTGACAAGTCAGCAGTCTGTGCTTCTGGCTTATACAGACCCCGAACAAGGGCAACCGATTGATCCCAGTTTGAATGAGGAATTCAAATTCTTAACTAATCTACATAATGAGACACTTGCTAGGATTATGGACCAGAACAACGAAATAGAAGCCAGACTGATGACATGGAACTCGTACCGGTTGGATTACGCCAATTTATTGCAATGGCTCAATGAACGTGAAAAAGAAAAATCCCGACTACAATTGAGATATATTCATCTGAAAAGGCTTCCTACATTGAGGCAGCGTATCGACACTCTCATCGACCAAATTAAGGTGGGCGAAGAAATGGCAAGTCGCCTGCAAACGCAACAGAAAAACTTAGTGCAATTCTGTGACGATGCATTGGCTACTTCAATTCGAATGGAAAATGCATCAGCCTGTCAAAGGATCTGTAATTTAAAAGCTGCTTTGCAAATTTGGCAGGACTTCTTGCTGAAAATTTCTCAACTTTCATACTCGTATGATTCGAAGACAAAAGCTTTACAAAAAGAATTTGGAATTCTGCAAAAATATATAAATGATACCTCCAAAAATATGCCAAGTAATACGAATTCAATTCAAGACAGACTTAACTCTCTTAGGAATCAAAAAATTAAGTTGTCCGGAAAAGTTGCAGAGCTGGAAAGTCTGGATGTGATTAAGGAAGAATTTAAAGAATGCCTAAGTCCATTTGACATGAAACCTATTCGACAAATGATCTGGATCTTGTGGCAACAACATGGAGATCTAGAATATCAGTTGGCAAAATTAATATACCTTATAGAAGACCGACTCTCACTGCATTCCCTGTTTATTGCTCGAAATGAGAAAATGTTCCGCTGGATGAATGCTTTCGAAACTCGGATTAATCGGGAAAATGACAACATAAATCCCGATGCACATGATAGAATAGAACGTTTAGAACAGGAAATTCAGGCGGCGATGGCATTGCATGAGAGAGAGAAAGAATGGCTGATATCAACAGCACGAGAACTGATAACCATGTACGAAACGAAAGGTCCGAATCCGGATGTGATTCAAGCCGATATCCGGCATCGAATTGATACTTTAATAGAGCAATGGGAAAAACTGAAAATTCTGTGCACGCAGCGTTCTAATAAGGCCAATGACATAAAACTGACCGTTCACCGGATTGAAGAACGCATAGCAGAAATTCGAAAATGGCTGTTTGAAATGGAATTAGAACTTACAAAATCATATGTCATCGACAGTTTAGAGCCACAAGTTCTGGAGGAGAATTTGAAAAACCAAGAAAAAATACATCGGTCTATTGAGCAGGAGAGTAGTAACGTTGGGGAAGTTTTGAACTTATGTGAGATGCTCCTGAATGATGCTGATGCCTGGAGGGGAAGTTTTAATATTACCAGACTTCAATCCAACGTTCAATTGCTGGAAAACAAATGGAGAAATATCTGTAGTCTGACAACGGAACGCAAAAAGAAACTAATTGCAATATGGTCTCTTCTTGAAGAAATGCGCAATTTAACAACAGAGAAAGAATTTTGGCTTTCGCAGCAGGAAGCAAACCTAGACAGCTTGGAAATGGAACTCAAAAAATTATCTAAAGAACAAGCTGAAAAAAGAATATCCGATGTTGAACAATGTATCAAGGAAATAGAATCCGGCGAACCTTGTTTTAAGAAATTAGAACAAACTTACTGCAAAGTGACAATGAGTTGTGAGGTTGACTCAACAAATGTTCAAACACTTACGTCATCTACAAAAGAACTTCTTTCGAGGTGGCGAAATCTTCTAACTAAGGCTTATAGTATAATTGATACTCTTAATAATGATGTCAAGATTTATCGGGAATTCATCAATCAACACGGTAAAGCGATTGTAGGCTTGTCACAAATAGACGCCGAGTTGACTCAAGTACAGCATCTAAGTTGTCCCGATGGGAAACAGGTGCCGCATAGTGACCTACAGAAAGTTGAACGCCTGGAAAAAAGTCTCGGACTGGTGGAAGAAGTTATAAAAAAAGCAGATTCACTTGCGGAAGATGTGAGTCAGAGGATTGAACAATCCAACACAGCAAATTTGCTGTCTTTAATAGAAGAATATCAAAAATTGTATACGGACATCAAAGTTCGAATTAATTCTGTTAAGAATGATATAATATCTCGTATAGCTAGAGGAAGTACAGAAATTGATGAAAGTGTTCAAGTTGACACCATGAAATTCGAAAAGGATAGTGCCGTTCAAGTCAATACTCTGGGGAAACTGCCACGCATGACATCTATAACCGCAAAGGATGCCTACATCATGGAATTGTCAACGGCCATTTTGGAATGCCGGGCAAATCTGGACGAATTAAAGAACGCCATTGCGGATAGAACAAAAAGTCCCAGTCCGCAGAAGATCTCAAAACTGCTAGCCAATTGTCAATCTTCAGTGGAGTTGATAAAGCACCTAAACATTCTTCTGATCACCGAGTGCGCATCTTCAAACGAAGAGGCTCAGGTAGAGGAAGTTACCGATCTTCAGTTGTTGTTTGACACACTGCTGTCGCAGTGGAAGTCCCGCCAACAAGAGGAACAACAATCGAGGTACGTTACCGAATTTTTGGTATGAATGGTTTCTTGACTCTAATGGTTCTTCTTAAGACTAGTCTTGATTCTCAGCTCTTAGTTTATTTTTGACCATGATTGAATTCCTTAATAATTAATATGAATGGTTTTTGGTTTCTTCTAATCTGCTTTTACTCAAACATTTTTCCTACCACACTACAGGTCTTACGTTTCCACTGCTTACAATTTCATGTGCCCACAGTGAGTAATGTTTTTTTTACAAAATATTTAGTAACATTGAATAATATATAATATACAAATATATAATCCACTAACTCAAATGACTAAATTAATATCTTCTACGCACGGAATATGAACATCGTCGAATAGAGCACATTAAATTGTGTGTATTTTTCAGTGTGTATTCACGTCCTACTTTCAATTCTTAATTAATTGAGGATTTAATCAATTACTACAGAATAGTGTTCAAAGAATATTAACGTGCTTGTGCTTTAATATTACGTCTATAACTGTATTAAAAACCATTCCAACTAGAATTCATATATTTAATAAATGTGAATTATTTCTTTTTAGTGAAACTGGACGTCTTACTTGTCCGCTCTGTACACAAAGAAATTGGCAACAAATTGATAACGATTTGTGGCGACTCGAGCAATGGTTACAGATCGCAGAAGGAACTCAAAAATCACAATCTTCCCCGCCCCACCACATCGAACAAATTGAAGACGTTGTGCAAGATCACCGCGAGTTCCTCTTGGATTTGGAAAGTCATAAAAGCATTATTGCTTCCTTGAATGTTGTTGGTGATCATTTGGCCACGCACACGCTGGACACTGATAAAGCTCTACAGCTGCGTGAAAGGTTAGAAAAGAACAATAATCGATGGAGCAAAGTTTGTATCAATGCTACAAAATGGCAGAACCTATTGCAAACTGCTCTAATGGGGAATAAAGAATTCCACCAAATCATTGATGAATTATGTTCTTGGCTCCAGCAAACCGAGCAGAATATCAAGGCATCGGAACCTGTCGATCTAACTGAAGAAAGATCTATACTCGAGGCAAAATTCCGCAAATTCAGAGAGCTACGAACTGAACTAGAACGTTGTGAACCGCGAGTTACAAGTTTGCAGGAAGCTGCTAATCAACTCTTGAGGGCAGCTGAAAATGAAGAAGGATCTACTAGTACATACTCAAGGTGAGCAGAAAGTTAATTACCAGGGCGAACGTTGTTATATATGCGATTTACGTTTCACTGGCATCCTCACGAATTTTGCTAATTTGATCGGGCTGAGTTAAGCCATGGTTACACCAAGGTGAACACTTGCGAACGAGTAGTATTGAATGCGAAGTTCGCTTTGGTCTGACCAGCACCTCGAGCGGGAGCGAATGCCGTTCGGTCTCCTTCGTTAGTGCTTGGTAGGCGTATATTCGCGTTCGCAAGTGATCCATTTGTTGATGGTTTTGCAGTGAATCATCAAAGGAAAGCCGTATTTAGTTGAATCCGATTCGTGTGTGTTTGCTCTAGTGTGACTGCACCCGTTCTGCAGTGATGAAAGCGCTCGCGAACCATTGCAAACACCAGTGAATGTTCGCTTCGCAAGTGTTCGCCTTGGTGTAACCGTAGCTTAAGGAGACACTTCATAGTTTGCTGGATCTTCCCAAGTGTGGTACCTGGCTTTTTTCACTTTTCAAATATGAAAGTTATACATTTATTGCATGCTATTTATTTTATAAATTCAAATCATATATTACTCCGGCCGCCCATATTAACCTCATAAAAGCTTATTTAAAAGCAAGATCCTCCATCACAAAAATAATGTTAAGAACTCTTTCCAGACTGACTGACCTCAAATTACGATTGCAATCATTGAGAAGGCTTTCTGGCATTTACATCGTCAAGTTAGGAGCTGTATTGGGCTACGACAGCGACAATTTCGGCGTTTCCCTACACATGCTCTCGAGCGAGGTATGTTCACTAAATTGTTCATCTACTAGTAGAATATAGAAGCATAATTTTGAATTAGAATAATATACACAGTTTGTTTGTATTCTAGTATCACCTTTTTATTTTATTATCGTTATTATTTTTACTTTTCTTTTTATGCAGCTTCTGGAACAATCCGAATTAAGGAGCCAGCCTAGCGCTGGGGCATCAACACACTCCACTGAAAATGCAAAGTAAATACCGAATTTGATTAAAATTTCATTTTTGTTGCATTTGTATGCATTTAGTAGATAGTATTGCACTCATTCACATTCAATAAGTAACTACATATATTAGAAAAATCCGCAGTTGTTTTATTATTTAAAAAGCTTGCATTTCTTCAAACGTTTCATTTTCATCAAATAATAAATTCATGATGCCTTAATTTCAAACTGTTATTTTATGAACATTTAAAAAATCAATGAGAAGTTAATATCCGTGATGTGAAGAATATTTTAAGCCATTTTTAATGCTACAGGCTTAAAGTAAGACGAAATGCACATTCTACAGCGAAAATAATACTTTTGCTTACATCAATATAACTTCTCTTTACTTTTTTCTAGTGTCGGCGAAGTACCAGAAGAGATCAATACCACCGTACTTGCACGAGGCTATCGATTTTTGGGTCGAGTGGCCCGCGCATCGCTGCCTATTCAAGCGCTCATGCTGCTGCTATTGGGCGTTGCCACGCTTGTCCCCCACGCTGAGGACTACACTTGCATGTTTTCAAATACTTTTGCGCGTAGTTTGGAACCCATGCTCACCTATCCGAATGGTCCGCCTCCAATTTAAAGAGAAGAAGTTCTCATGGATCTTCATTTGACAAAGTCTGAAAAAATTGCTGTGACGAAATCGAAATCACTTTTTGTACATTATTTAATAAGAATCCAATATAATTAGTTTTAATTGTACATGTAGAATTCACGCGAAAGCTGCTTTTTACGAGAGCAACTGAATCAATACTTTCCTTTTGATGTACCTTAACACGTTTTGGTAATTGCACATAAATGCTGATTACATATTGTGGCTTATGACTAGGAAGACTTTCTCTTTCCTAATTAAATAAATTTATTGTATTAGATTATATAAAATTGGCGTAAAATTCATATCTTGCAAGTTTGATATAACACCATTGTACTAAGTTTGAAATCTAATACAAAACGTTGCAATTTTTGTTAATTAATTCACGTGTTATTTAGTATAAGATGACAACAGAAACGCACAAGTTCCTAATTAAGAATCAGGAGCTTCGAAAAAGTTTTCTGAAATTACTCAAGTACCGTTTGCTTTTAGTGGTCAATGATGAAAGTAAAATTGCAAAATAACAGAATAACAATTATGATGACCGAAACAAAGATTTTCTAAACACTTCTGCAACAGTATCTCTCCCACTAGCAGAAATGTTCACAAAATCGTTTTCAGCAAACACGTCCAATTAGTGGATCTTGAGTAATATCATTCTTATTCAGTATGATCCTACATCCTTTCTTACTCGATGTTAGTTTTCCTTTCAGAGACCTACTGCTTTTTACTTTTCGGTGCTAACTGTCGAAAGGATTGAAATTGTTTATTCTTAATTGTTATACTTATGTCTTTATTACATATAAAAATACAACACATTATTTACTGTAACTTGTTTAGAATTAGAGCCTAATTGCGAACTTAGAGGAATGTCATGTTATATTTTCCACCTCCCGGGCTCCCGCGGTGGTCATTCCTAAGTTTATGTACTGTTTTACATATTTACCTTATTTTTAATATTATGTTTATTAATTATTCAGCTTGGGCTATTTGGTAAAAAATTTTCATACTTTTGTTATCATGATACGCAATAAATATTATTAACAAATTATCGCAATTTGGTTTTAATACTCTTTTGGATCCAATGAAGGTTGCTTGACCATTTTTAATTTTTGTAATTTATTGATATTTATTTATAAATGAGTTAGCTGTTCAAAACAAGTTTTTAAAATCTCTTATCTTGGTTCTTTTCTGTTGGGCGAGCATTTTTGCTCAGGCACCGAAGTCAATTTCAGGCTTTGCAGACATTAGCGGAAAATAAAATATCTCCAGACAGGGTAATGCGAAGACAATGAAACTCACATTAAATTGTTTAGCAAAGAGTCTTCTATAATTTAAGTTAAAAAACTAATGGCATTACGCTAATCCTAATATGTGGAAATGCCCACCAACATTTGACATTAAATTTTTCAATGAAGGAATAAAAAACCCAAGTAGTCCAGGGTCCAGCAAATCAAGGAATGCCGTTTTCAGGAAAAAAATATAGAATTAGGTTTTTTTGGGTGCTGAATCCGAATATGATGTTTGCCACCTCGCCAGATGCCAGCTTAACTCAGGAGTTGCGAAAAACCACCAAATGTTGGCATTTTTTTTCAGTTATTTTAATATAACTCGAAAATTAAGCATTTTAGTCCGAACTTAACCCTATGCAAAATAAAACTTTGAAATTTGCAGAACTTGTATAGCCGCTAAAGCGCCTATATGTATGTATGTTTATTTACTTCGAAAAAAACAATAAAAAATAACGTCCTTAATTTTTTTGATCAACAATCAATTTAAAATTCATTTAAAGAAATTATATACATATACTAAACAAGATTTACGTGGGTAAACTAAGCAACATTGCTGTTCCTCGTTTTACCCAAAAGTCAGAATCTTCCGCTCCAGACTGAAGATCAATGCCAATCACAAAAGCTCCAGATCTTATGGGAAAATAATAGCATGGACACTGATACAGACCTCTTACTCTTTTCTTCAAATTTTCCACAGGTTTGAAATGTATCGACGGCATTGGAGTCACTAGTTCCATTGGTTGAGGTTGCTGCAAATGTTTACTTATGCGATTCCAACCTGCTCCTTCCAGGAAAAAACCTCGAACGAAAACTCCGCTGTCCTTAATCATGCGCGATATAGCGGCGTCATCTTCGGCGAAAACATTGAATTCCCAAGAAAGTTCATCGATGGGAGTTCTAGAAACTCTGGCTGTCATTTGCAGAACTGCTGTTAAAAATCCAGTTGGAAAAGTAAAGGCTGACAACCAGAATATGGTAGGTTGACGCAACGTTTTCGCCCATACAGCGAAATGTTCAACACGTAAAACCAGATCACGAGCCCACGAACCCAACGGTTTTAAAGATTTGTACACTAAAGGAATGTATTTTATTTAGGCAAACACAGCAAAACGTATTAACTTACTTTGTAGCCAAGCCGGTGGCACTCTTCCTTCATCCACAGCATTAAACACTTCTTCTAGTTCTGAGCTCATCACAACTAGACCTTGTATTCCCAGTTGCAACCCGCGTAAGCCATCTCGAATCACATGCAAAACACTGTTATACCTCTCTATTTCTTGCAACAACACAACATCTAATGGAGTTTTCTCTGGTCCGATCAGTTTGTCCGTTTGCTCGTAATTGATATCCTGAGGTACTTTAGACTCGATGTCTTTAGCTAGTCGCAGCACAACAACATCCTTGGACTCGCCTGCAGTGAACAAAGTTTGGACGTGCATGGAAACCAATGTTTCTAGTATGTATCGGGTTTCTGTTATAAGTGACGCAATGTCCGCATTAGCATGTTGACCGAATGCTTCAGGTTTATCAAAATTCGGCAGAAGGTTGATATAATCGATGTACGTTTGTAGAGTACCTTCCCGTGGGATGTAGTAAGTAGTAAGGGAGGATAACCTGCAATACGGAATGGCAGCTGAGTAAGAGGATTTTGAGTTACAGCAAAGCATACCTGTAGTTATAAAGATTTAAGGCAGCGTCACAGAAGAACTGGTTGATATATGTCATCAATACTCGTCTGTCCCAGTCGTCGGTAACGTGTCCACCGTAATTGACCCCAGCCACAAGGTACTTTAGAGCTCCCCAAGGGGTTTCTTCATTCTCAACGAGGTAGAGCTTTAATAATATCTCAGAAATTTCGAAATCGGAATCGTTGAAGCTGTAAACCACATTCCATCCCAGCTGTTCGAACTTCCTTCGTTCAATTAAAACAGTGTGGAAGAAGGACAACGCAAACAAGAGATTCTTATATCTCGGACAATCCTGGCATGCCTCGAAAGTTTCCACTGAGATGTTTTTATACATTCGTTTCATATTTGCTTTAATCCCCCGTGGAGGCTCGGTGGTCATTTTGATTGAACTTTGCAGAATTGAGATTGGGAACTCTGGATTAGGACTTGAGCTTAACCATAAACGAAACCTTTGGTGTATTTTACCCGACTGCATAGTTTCAATTATTTTATCTAGTTTAGGCATCCAACTTAGCGACAAATGGCAGTTTGCCAAGAACACCCAAAGGCCTTCCTTGACACCAGTCATCAGCATTCTAGTAGCTATGGGCGCCTGGCCTTGACCTAAACTTAGCGACACCAATCTATTGGCCATTTTTGTCTGTTCTGCTAATGTGAGAAGGGCTGACGTTGGATCGACTCCTGGCGAGAGCACAAATATAAGTGGAGTCTGTGCTACTGATTCGTCCAAAACGGCCTTCAAGTCTAAAACGGGCGGTTCCACGAACTTTGATCCAAGGAGATTTACAACGAACGAAGACAAGCAAAAGGAAATGCGATCGGAACGCAAACATCTCACAATAAGAACTTTTTGAAAATCGCTGAGATTATTTTTCCATTCACCTACAAGAGGCATAGTTTCGGGCATTGTTGAAGTATACCACTCTAGGAGCATATAATATTTTATGCATATGCGATAAAATAACGAATTCGAGTTGCTCACCTTGCCAAAGATTCTGATTTTGCTCAAATGACTCAACTATACCGTGGAATCCTGGTAGTTTATCCAACTCGGTTATATTGTCCCAGCTGACGTCGGATATCCAATCTTAAAGAACAACATAGAACCATAGATTTCTAAACAACAAAACCGTGTGGTGAAAAAGTACCTGGATATGGATTCTGTGGCTGACCAAGTCTATCTAGAACAATGCCACCTTTCAACAGGAAGTTATATTCGTCCATGTTCAATTTTTCCGCAGCTTCTAATATTTTGGCACTCATGTGAGTGGAGAAGAGCAATTTATGCTTCTCGAAAAGACCTCGACAAGTATTTCTATACATGGCGTACGTGTGATATGCGTTTATATTACTGATTCTCTCTTTGACGTTGTTGTTCTTTGGGCTGCGCTCTATAGACTGGACAAAGAGTAAGATGTATGCGCTGAGGGAAAACTGGTACATGGGATCAATATTAGACATGTCCATCAGCACAAAGAATAAAATGGCCGAACGCTCTGCACTCGGCTGATATGCCTGCCGAGCAATGTCTATTTCCACTTCGGTTACTTCGGCGGTACTTAGCGACTCCTTAACCGCAATTGAGGCGTGTCTGGATCGTTGCAGTGTGCTGAATAGTTCGTCGTCTTCCAGAAGCGATCCTCTAGTTTCATTGAGCAGTCGCAGGATCTCATTGTCTAAGTCAATTAAAGCTCGCCGATTTGTTGCAATTGTCAGAACAAGCCCATCTTTTTGTTCTTCTAGAGCAGGTTTTTCTTTTCGAACGATGATACCAAGAAGTTGAGCCTCCAAACCGCTCTCTTTGACTGCGAAATTTACAATTGTTGCTTTCGAAGATATCTCTGGGGGGTAGTGCGGATTGCTCAACTTTGTTGTTATGTAGAAGCGGAATGAATCGTTGTAAGATATCATTTTGTCGTTGAATTTGATGAGCTTCTCGCCACCTCTGATAATTAAATTTCTACCTAGTATAGGGTTTAATGAGGCATCTAATACTTCCCCTACGTTTTGCAATAACACTGGCTGCCCGAACTGCAGAGCCACTTCAAGAGTTTTCAAGTAATCTGACAAACTGAAATCGATAATTTTCAATTCACTCTTCTCTTTGCTTCTTATCCAAGCGTTTGCTTGTGTCTGGGGATCAATTATCAACGACCACCGTGATCCGTTGGTTACTATGACGCCATTTTCAGTGCTGAAGTCGTCTGAAGGCAAACCTTGTATTCTCCACTCTCTAATGGTGACAGGATCGCATAGAAATTTAATAATTTCAAGTTCTTCTGAGCAGGGAATATTTTTTTCTACAATCAGACTTTTCCAAATGGCTTGCAATGTCTCGCGATACTTTATGTCGAATGGTCCAAGATAAGAGAGGAAGGCCGTTGCAATTAAGCAATCCCCAGGAAGATTTCCAAACTGAATGTCCAATTGAGCCACTGTATCGCGCCATCTTTCCTGTTCCCCCGCCAAACTTTCCACTAGGATAATTGCGCGTTCTAGTTGTATTCTAAAAAGGTAATTAATATCACGTTTGCCAAACTCTGCAAATGCTGAAAATACATACTTGAGCTTATTCGCTCTTGCTTTAAGTTCTTGTTGATACTTCATTTTTTGGGAATATTCAGCTTGAAGTTGATCCAACTTGGCTTGTAGTTCCGCAAGTTTGCGTTGAGCTTCCTGCAACATTATCTCTTTCAAATGCAATGAATGTAATGCCTCATCTAATTTCTCTTGTTTAGGTGCCACGATTCTATGGTTTTTTTCAATTTTTCATAGTTCGTTAATTTTAAGCTGTAGCTACTTACCTCCAGACTTTTGCATAGTTCTCTATAGCTCTAACCCATAGAATGAGCGATTTACATGCCGAAGAAACTTGTCCAACCATATCTGGTTCTAACTCCGGATCCCTAGTATATAGTGCTATTCTGCGCAAGGTTCTATCAGAAACGTTGTCTTTGTCAAAATTTCGTAAATCATTCAAAAAGCTGTTTCCCCCTATAACTCTTTGAGCCACTGCCCACGTGGGCGATTTACCCAGCAAAATCATAACAGCTTCCATTACTCTTTCGACTTTTACTGGTGGACGCCCGTAGGATTTTACCTCGGATATGTCCTTCTTACTGAGAGAGTCCAATGCCTTCACTGCGTCATCCAACGCGGGCATTACGACGTCCAATTCTGCTTGGGCCTGATCCGCCATTATCTTGCACTCCACCTGATCCTTTGCTATAACAACGCTGCTCGCTTCAACGGCAACCTTGTGCTCATCTGTTTCCTTAGTTTGAACCTGTATTTCTATGATGAACTTATCACACTCCACCTGTAGCTCCTGCACCTTCTCTTGACTCACTTTCAACTCATCCGACATAAGCGATACCTTTTCTTGTGTCTCTTGTATTTTTGACAAACCATTCCGAAGTCTATTTGCGTTTGAGAGAACTTCTTCTCGTTTATTGACAAGCATTCTAAAAATAAATGTTGGTCAATAAATCACTGAATTTTAGCTAAGGTTTAGAAAAGAAAGTAAATTAACGACAATTAGAGAATTCCTTACGTCTGGTAACCGCTAACAAGTTCCAAGTAGTTGATACTGGTCACATAGTTATGGCGCTTCATTTCCAATAACATGGTGGAGGACATTTCAATTACAGATGTATGAATAACGGAGAAAGCGCTTGCTACAGCTTCTTTTAAAGTTTCTTCTGTGGTTTTGACGAGGCTGTCTCGTTTTGTTTCGGCGTCTTTTCCCGGCACCACAGCATGCAATTTTGCGCCACCGAGAAAAACGGTAGCGACTTCAAGTAGAGCTTCTTGGGGCCACATTCGGAACCAATTAGCCGTTGTGTTGTTTATGAGAGCTGGATATTGTCGAATGTAATTACGAAACTTTTCCCCAATTGGACTAAAGCACAAAGATAAATGCAGATTTTCGCGCAGAATATGCATGAAAAAGTTGTACATTGCTTCTGTTGTGTATATAACACCAGATTTTTTCGCCAGAGGTTCAAGGTCAACCTTGATTTCTTCAAACTCGTCAGATTTAAATAAGTTTATTTCGCCAGTACTCAGCATATTGTTTATTATTTCAAGAAAGCTAACCTCAACAATTTGCTCTCCTGAAAACAGAAAACATGTTGGTCTATTCTTTACCACGGCCTGCTTATAAAGAACTTTCAGGTCTTCGCGGAACTCCGCTGTGTTATATTTTTTGGTGACTTCAATTTGAAATGGAGTTAGGTCACATATATGCGCTGCCAAACGAGCAAGAACCTGACGGCCGGAGCCGCCGATCCCAATATTCAACATATTTCCTCGAGGTTGGGATAAAACACGAACAATACGACACACTTGCTCAATGGCTTCCTGGAAAAATACCAAGTTCAAACGAGCGACACCGGGTGAACCATTATAATCCGTCAGTTGTGCAGACATGTAATTTCTAAGCTGATTCATGTCAGTGATATCCTCATAGTATCCGTTGCCACTAAGAAAACTGCCGAATATCAACGGATTCTTCGACGGACATAAGCTGTTGAGGGTCGTTTCAAAGTACTGACCTAAACTTTCATTAATCTGTTTCGTAAGCCAATCGTGATCGGGCTGGTCTACCAAACGATCGCTAAATACGCGGAAACACTCATGAATCCATAATCTTAAAATCAGTGACCGATAAGTGTGGTACTCCCTATTACTACGTAGTAAACCTTGGAAGATCTTGGAAATGTCCCTCAGATTAAACAAGTAATGCGTTTTTGCAGGGATCGGAAGCATTTTCTTCCGAATGGATTGGTAGAGTACAATTGAGGCAGCAGTTATATCTTTCCACAAATGCTTGACTTCGTTGGAGAAGTCGGCCATCTTCTGTTTGAGCATAGTTCCGAAAATTCTAGTGATGGTATCGTTCGAAGGAAAAGTCATGTTAATCAGACTAAAGCGACTCATAGTTCGCGGGCAGATTACTTGGCGACCTCCTCCAGGAGGACCCATCGCCACCATAAGCAAAGTATTCATAATATAAATGCGTTGTTGGTTTTTTCGATTGTACCAAAATTTGTAGTCTATCCACTGACGAATTAGTTCAAGGGGAGGTTGCGACCCATAGGTATCCTTGGCAGGCATATTGAAATCATCCATAAAGCAAACCATCGTCTTACCTCCAATAGGTACGAAATTTTCCTTCGTTCGCTTTTCTGTTCTATTCTCTATAGCTTCCTGCAAACTATTAGCTGTGGTCTATCGCAACATCCATTAGCAAGTTATTGTATTAGCATATAAACATATTGTAAATTACCTGAGCTGATATATTAATTGACAGAATTGTATATTTGTCTTTATTTATGTTTTCGGTAACACTAACTGCTGTAGATGATTTCCCAGTTCCCACGTTTCCGACTAACATTACCGGGAATTTCGCTTCCAACAATGTAGACACCAGATATTCATACCGCATAGTATCTATCGTTGGAACGATGATCTTGTAAAAAGGTGCACTTAAAAAACAAACAAAATAACATGACATTCATCAAAATTTACATTTTTGCTGATTAACTTACTCCTTGTCGTATCTCCAATTGTCAGATAACTTATCCTCCCAAGGAAGAAACGCCTTTTGCTTAGGGTCAACAAAATAATCGTACACAGTATCCTTAATAGGAAATACTCCTTCCATTTCGCGTATGAACGAGTCGAGCTTACGTCGACCTCTGTCATCCACAGAAGCGCAAATTGACCACACCAAACAAAAGAGGAACCACAATTTGGTCATCACTTCGAATACCTCCATGTTCGCATTGTTTATCCCATTCTCTTTAGTTGCCAAACACTCCAATAGTCGACAAAAGGATATGACCAGACTTAACTCATGTGTGCTGACCGTTTCCTCACAATTCAATCTTTTAAACTCTAAGATCTTATCCAGATAATGATCAAAATGTTCTCTCAATAGATCGACGTACTCCTTAGGTTGCTGAGTTCGGAGCCACGACTTTACATAAGGTCGCCAACCCCAATCATTATAGTCATTGTACACCATTCCGCATCTTGAAACAGTAGCTGGAGAGGCCACTGCAAGATCCCCTACTTCAAACAGCAAGGACACTTGCCCAGGCATAGTAATTCGTTCACTATTAACCAGAGTGAGGACTTTATTGTCGTCCATCACTGAGTTCATATTCTCGATCCACACAGCATCGACTGGGCCGTCGAATAGCATCCATTTCAAGGTGGCTTGTTCATTGGAGCACACAGTTCTCATAATCGAGCTGAGAACGCCGTCCAGCCATTCACCAGTCGATAAATTGTACTCCCCATACAGCTCTGCTAAATTCAATGACTTTGGATTTATTGGATACACAACTACATTCTCCCAACCCTTAACACCTTTTTTCTTCATTCGACCATACGCTCCTTGCAACGTCTGCCAAGTCGTACTCTTGGCAGTGCCAGTCCCACCCAATATCATGACAGAGTGACGTGAATTTTTCGTTTCGTACAACTCGATGACTTTATTCACCGCGCTGTAAGTCGCCTGCTTATTGACGCTCTTGAGCTCATCTTCTATGCATTGCATGAACTCCTTATAATCAATCGTGGGCACACTAACGTCGGGAAATATGTCAGCCATGATTCCGTTGAAGAGTGGCAAGTCCTTAGACGTCAAGCGAGCGACATTCATGTCTTTCATAGCCAAGTAGACTATCTGTTCCTCCTTCACGCCCTGCAACTGTCTCCTTTTTAGACCAGCGTATCTTAGCAATGCAGCCATGGAACGTAAACCAAAGTCGTAATGATGTTGCTTCGACAATTGTTTTGTGGCTAAATCATAAAGCGTGTATACCTTTCGTGCCAAGCTTTTAGTATTTTGAAATCCATCGCTAAATAATATATTTTCGGCGATGATTGCTGTATCAGGAACAATCATCGAGATCGACCGGAACATGGACTTTAAATTATCGGGAAGCTCTGTTCTTCCAGCGTATCCAGGATTCATTGTTATGAACATTCCCACAGTGCTTTTCAAGCTGATCATAGTTCCTTCAAACATAAACGATTTCAATTTCTGTGCTAGAGCGGAAAGTATAGATAGGATCTGCTGCGCAACAACCGACAGCACCTCAATGTTAATTCGATTGAACTCGTCGAAACATCCCCAACAACCAGATTGCGCTAAACCAGAAAAATTTTTTCCTATGCTTTTGTAGTCGAGACCTTCCGAGCAGTTAGTAACTATGACCCATAAACCCAACGCCTTACCAAGGTCCTTTACGGTCTCCGTTTTTCCGGTACCTGCAGGACCTTTTGGAGAGCCACCGCGATGCAAATGAAGCGCCATAGTCAACGTTATGTAGCACCTTAAAGGAATTTTTATTAGGTAATTGTTTTTTGAACTAGAATTAAAATTTATAGAAACAAACTGTTAATGGCTTACCTATCTGTGAGTGGCGTAATTACGAGTCTGCCAGAATTCCCACTGTATTCGTACCCGTAAAGGTTCTCACTGTTTGTTTGGCGTATAACACAAATTTCGCTCTCGCGGTTCCAATAGAAGCGCAACTGGGAGAACCATTCGAAATGATTCACATCCATGCAATTTGCCTTGTACATGCGTTCGATTACGTCGCGTCCGTGTATTTCAATAGTAATCAGAGTGTTTGTTTTCAATCTTAATTGCTTTGGCAAATCCTTTCTGCTCATTTCCGACAGTTTGGCCAACACTTTGTTTTGTTTCCTTCTCAACCTCTTTAAGGGTTTTTTGTTTTCAACAACCTTGCAGGTCATAAGGCTTCTGGTGCAGTCCGCAGTCCACTGCATTTTGGAGCTTGTCAGGCACATTTGTCCTGGCCACATCGAGATCCACTTATCTCTCTCCGACGCCATCTTCCTCAAGGACAGGCGTGTTTGTCGCAGCTTCTCTTTCAACGTAACAATTGACGCTTCTAAGAGGTCTGATAACCATTTTTCTGCTGGTCCATTTATATAGAGGTCCTTGCTGAAACGCACACATTCTCCATCTTCCGAACACATTTCGCTCGTTTCCCATCGAACTTTTTTGTTAAAGACAACTTTTTTAAGATTAAGTTTTTGAATGTTGTCAAAAAGTTTCTTTAAATGTGGTTGCACCAAATCAGGCCTTTTTGCATTGCCCAAGATTTCAAGCAAGTCGTCATTCGAAATAAAATAAAACCGAGGAAAAACTTGCCGCTTAACTTCTAAGTAAGCTTCTAGTGCGCGTTGAATTTGCTCTAGTCTGTCATCCATTTGGATTAGTTTGTTGAGCAAGAAAGGCGGCGGTCGTATGTGCGTGGCTTTTAGAGCTGTACCTGCCGCATACATTTTGCTGGAAATGACTTTCCATTCCTTAGTTATATCCCGAAACTTCGTCGCTTCTGCAGGCAATTGCTTTACTATATCTTCTCCAGAAAAAATATTGTCTAAATATAACCACTGGCGTTGAACGATAAGTGCTCTCTCAAGAGTTTCCATAATATACGATAATGTTTTCTCCCAGAAATTCACAACCTTCGAGAAGGGTTCCACAAACCGCGTAGACTTCATGGTTGATATTTGTACAATATGATCTTCAAGAACTTCGAAACACTCATCGACTCTTCTAATGCGGTAAATATCGTCTCTAAAGTGAGACATGTCAAATGACATGACTTTCCAGGTTTCTTGAATAGCCTTAAGACCATTTTCTATTTGTAATTCCATGGTAGCTGCATTTGAAATATCCTGAATATCATCAAAATGTGCCTGAAAGTCCATCGCAATAATAGCACCAAGTTTGAAATCTTCCGAGTTTTCGTCGAAGTCTACGTTCATCAGTGCTCGCACCCGATCCCAATGCCGCGATCGCATCGACTTGTTCTTCAACGCCGTAATCAGTGGCAATGTTCGTCGGAAGTCGTCAACGTACTTTTTATTAACTTCAAGGATGTGCCAATTCTTGTCTTTATACTGTCTGCAAAGTCTGTTCAACTTTCGGTAAAGATTGATAGCGGTGTCTTCCATTTCGTTGATGTCGATATTCCAAAAATTGCCTTCCTTATAGCGCAGCCAAGCTGTCTCCCATCTGTGAATCGTCTGCCAAATATCTTCCATAACTTGCAAATCTTTATCCAACTTTCTCAAATCCATGCTACTAGGGTGGTTTATATTGAAAACATTTAGGTTCGCTTCGAGTTCTTTTTCTTGCTCATGCAGCTCATTCATTTGTTGTCGCACTTTCGCGAGATACTCAAGTGCCTCTTTCGGGGATCTGAGGGAGGGAAAGGGATTAGAGAACTAGGAGGTGAGAAGGTAAGATAAGGAGTAATGTGATATTTACGTTGGTGGCGCAGTAGGAACATTATTATTAAACTCTTCTAAAAGATTCTTCGAGTCTACTTTAAACTGTTCCGCTTGTTTTAACAAGTTTTGCTTGAAGCCTTCTTTGGTTCCTTCAAGCATGTCTTCGGCTTCTTCCAATTTTTTCAAATAATTACTCCACACAGTTTCCAAGTCATTTCTCATCAACTGAGTTTCCTTGGGAATTGGCACTTCGTATTTTGCAAGAACTTTGAACATATCGAAAATGCCTGGAAAGAGGGCTTCCTTCTTAGGTACTTCACTCATTAGTTGCGTATAAATTGAAAGAGCCGCCTTCATATCATCTATTGACCGCGGCACTCGAAGAACTATTTCAGTACTAGTTGAGATATATTTGTACATATCTAAAAACAGTAAAAGTATATAATGAAATGCGCAGTTGATAATCTATCTATAATGATCTACTATTTATAATCCCAAAATCGAATAAAAATATTACCAACCTGTTATTTTTTCGGAAGTCTTTTGCAATAATAGTTGAATTAACTTCGCTTGCCATTCTTCAATATGGTTAAGAATGGAATTCTTCAACTTGCTTGCGTTCATAACCACATTGTACACATTACAGATTGTTTCCTGCATTGAAATTTGATGGGCAAGTTCGGTGTAGCGTTCAATGTTAGCATCGAAAACTGCTGCTGGCGTCTCAGTTTCGTCATACTTTTTCAGAAATTCGTCCTTGTCTAGCTCCCAAAGAGAACTAAACGGTAGCCACGTCTCCAAGTATTTCAACATCTCTTGCTTATTAGTTTTGATTTCCTCGTTTATTAAACTTTTTAATTTCAAATATTCCAGATCTTCACTAATTACAACATGATAGGGTCGGCTCTCAGCTCCTGTTAGAAACTGTTGCTGGAATACTATTGGAATTCTGGTGAATTTTTCTAACGACTCAATAATTTTACGCGTAACATCTTCGACCATTTCAGCAATTACATCCGGGGTAGGATCCATCACGATCTACGAACGTTAAGGATATTACTCTTCGCAAATATCCTTGTTCCACATTTGTAGTTCTACTTACCACCATCTCATGGATATCGACTTCTACAAACACAAGTGGAAGTGGTCCCATTGACCCATTTCTGCGTAGAGACTCATGGATACTTTGTAAAGAATTTCTCGCACTTATGGTGAGCGCCGTTTGAAACATGATGTCAAACCTCTGCAAATACTTACTCCATTGCCTACTCATCTAAAAATAACAGCAACAATAAATACAACATCAGAAGCAGTGTCCATTCGTGAACAAGAGTCTTACCTCATTGATTACTTTTTCAAAACCTATGTATATTGATTTGATTACTTTGATTATTGTTTTATATTCTCTCATCATTTTTTGCGCAGTTACTCGTCTACATTTTTCTATTCCAGCCACGAAGGCATCTAATTTAGAAACAGATGTTTTCGGAAACATCATAATAGGAACATTGCAAATTTCTTCGCATAATTTCGCAATATATAAATTGCCACGCTTGTAGACATCAATGAACTCTTGCAGTTCTGTGGTATGCTTCACACATTCTGCTATGTATGCCTCACTCATTTCCCCGCCCCAATTCAATTTAAATATACCAGGACTAATTTTCCTATCGCACTCCCTGGTAAGAGCAAAAAACAATTGTCGTTCCTCGTCGCTAAGAGCCGCTTTTATTTTGTTGTAATCCAAGCACACTGTAAGGACATTCTCGTAAGTTAACTTTATTGTACTGTATTTCTTGTAGATTGCATGAATGTGCACTGGAATTGTGAACCCTAGTTTTTCGAAGTAAGTTGCTTCATCACACAACTCTAATATGGTAGGATCGATGTTGCATTCAAGCAGCCCATTATGTGTTTTGCTATGTCTAATTAAATTTCTTTCTAATTTCAACTGCAAATTTGTTCCGACTGAATCACACCAATCAGCGAAAATTTTTCGAATGTTTTTCTCAATGTCTTCTTTCATTTTTTTGTAGCTCATTAGAGTTTGGTCAGCTTCAGAAACTTGTGGAAGCCACTCCCTTCCGGCGAGCAGATCCTTCAGCCAAGTAATCCTGTTCAAATTTGTTCTAAGTTTAATTGCGGAGCTAGCGTATCTTGGCAACCACGCATCTCGAAGATTAGTCGATTCAAGGATCCTCGTATTTACATCATCAATCTCCGTAGCGAGCATTTTCCATACAGCACGAGTCTTTCTAATATACAAACTGCGAATATTCTTCCGGTTTGAGAAATAAAACAGCGTTGCCAATGCATCAACTCCTTCTTCTATGTTGCATACGCCCAAGAAAACGTTACCAAAAAGTCGTTGAAGAATTTCCTCTAAGCTTTCTACTAAAAGTCTGTACTTTACAACATCATTATACCTACACAAACACAATGTATTACACAGAAATATAATTTACCATTATTATACTTACCACTGGTTGCTATGAACGTCCAGTAAAATATTCTTCGAATTTGATTTAATACTGTTAAGACCCTCCTCAAAACGCTGCTCAATAAGTTCACAGGTTTGTTCCATCTCGCGTCCGCTTGGTCCACCAAACACTGGCTTATTAATGTTTTGTGTTTCGTCCAGCCTAGCAAACACGATCATAGCCTCGCAGATGTCGATCACATCGTGCAATCGTTCAGTGAATGAATTCACATGATTAAATATCATTGCGTCGTCTAAATCCCAACCAACTTCAGGATTGCGCTCAATATGCTCTTTCGACAATATTTTATAAATATTTTTGTATATCAAGCAGCAATCAATAGAGGCATTGCACATTTTAATTCCAAATCGCGGGTTCCCGTCCAACACAAACTCAATATTCACCTGGTCACGGCAGAACTTTATAATTTGATTGCTCAAAGACCGGAAGAGCTTGGTTATGTGTGCACTGGTATTGTAATATTTCGAATGTAGCCAAATGTATCTGAAGAGATGTATTATAGTTGGCAGCTGTTGAGAGATTGCAGCGGGAGTTTCAGCTTTGTTCAACGAACTACAGGGCTCCACCAATAGCTGAAGATACTTAATGTTGGAACGCGCAACTTCTATTTCATTGTGACAGTCTTCCATAAGTTCCTCTATTAGCTTAATGTAGACGGACTGTGCCTTTTTAAGAATGCTTATTACATTAACAATATCGTCGTTCGTAAGTTGAGTGTATAGTCCCTGAAGAACTTCACCTAAAAAATACATGAATTTATTTAATGAAAGAATAGGAATGACGCTGCATTTGTTTACATCTGTACAGCCAGAACTCATATTCTTTAACTGGACATGAAAGGTCGAACGGCTCCTGTTGTTGTTTATCACTAAGGCAAGTTCTAATTTGGGTTCCCCAAAAAACAGAAACCGATTCCAAATTTTTGATTAACTCTCGGTTGTTGTACACATCATCTGCCTTCAACTTTTTCACAGTATTTGGAACATACAAGACCGTAACTCCGCCGACTTTGTAGTGCAAACTAGTCAAGTAACACAAAAAACTGCTGAGACTATGGTTGAGGAATGACTTAAGGCTCTCTGACCATTCTTCATATTGAAAGAATATTGGTGCATATACTCTTTCCAAAATGGATAGTAATGTCCCGTCGATGTCGCTGTGTAGAGTACCAAAAGTAACTTCGTCATGGAAACCATCAACCGTAAAAATTTGATTTGAATCCCTTAAAAAATAGGTTAAATCCCCGACGGGTGTTAAGGGAAAAGTCAGACACACACTAAGACTGTTCCCATCATAGAAAACAGTGAGCACAAGTTCGTCGACCTGTAAAAACCACCTTCGAATGACGTCCAGAGATTGCTCTGTCCAATCTCTGTGATCCAAGACGTAAAGCACAGTCATTCGCTGAACAAAACTCACTAACTTGTCTAGCTCTTCGGTGGAATAAGTTGGTAATGGCACTTCAGGAGTTTGGGACTCCTGTTCTCCAGATGCCACATCTATAAGTACATGCTCTGGTATAGTAAAATGTAACAATATTATTTTCAAAAATTACCCTCTTCGTCTGATGAAGTAACGCTGCTCAAAAGACTAATAACTTCTTTATTTGATTCGAATACATCACCCATAATTATCACTCAATTATGAATTAATACAAACGCAACAAAAGAATAACTTTGTTTCCGCAGTATACAATATATTTTATTGATTAAACAAAATTTCGATGGTTACTAAGCATTGAAGAAAGTATGCACAATCATCAACAAAAATCCAAGGTGATTTTCAATAAAACGATTGTTAAACTCTATCTAGAATTCTATATTAAAAAATAAACAACAATAATGAACAATATAAGGACAACTTAAAAAAAAATTTATAAAAATTCACATTAACTTCATGCAAGAATTTTTATTTGTTGCAATTTAGGAAACAACTGTACTCTGTACGCTTCAGAAAAATGAATGCATTTTCAATGATTGCAGTGCCTGATGATCCAAAACAGAAAAAACAAGCAACATTTGCTTTTCAAGTCAAAAATATTTTTTAAAATATATTATACAAGTTTTTTTGAATTTTTATCACCCAAAAAATATCCGACATTTTTTAATGATTTTGTGTCGAAATGTTTAAATGCGTAAAGAATTTAGGAAGCAAAAGACAGAAAACTACTTAGGCGTAATATTGGGGTTATCCATCGTGCAAATTTTCATATCATTGGCAATAATAATTACAATCGAGACTTTTAAATTATCGCCGTTGAAATACGTTAGTATTTCGAAAAGCGAAATGCAAGTGCAATTCTTTTGCGTCACCATCTTTGCAGTCTTACTACTAATAGCTAATTTGTGGGCGATTTTCGCCTTCCGGAAAGCTGCCAGCGACCCTTTGTCATCCCTAGCAAGCGTTCTGCTTGTTACTTTGAACTTCTTTGTTTTAATTACAATAATTGCCTGCATAATTGTACTCGGCATGATTTTCGTAACACAGGATTTGTTGGAAAACATAATGGAAACCTCATTGCTACGTGGGATTAACGATTATCATTTGGATCCCGAATGGAGATTGACCTGGGATCATTTACAGTTCCACGAAGAATGTTGTGGCGTTCACGGGTACAAGGATTGGGAGGACTCTGTCTATGTCGAAGATATGACGGTAAGTGATTAAGGAAATAGATTCGTCTACTACAATACTCTAAAGAACTCCTTTTAGACTGAGTGTAATACAACTGCAGCGGATGAGCTTTTCATGACCCCGTTCAGTTGCTGCAAAAAGAACAGCAAATGCTTGGAGAGTTTTATACCGCAAAAATCTGCGACTCAAACATTAGTGGAGGTTCCTCCTATCAAATTGGCACAAATCAACCCTGCAGGTTGCTTTAATGTAATAAAAAGCTCGTTGCGTTCTCTGGTCTTCACACTATTTGTCGAGCTTATGTTAATGGTTCTAATTGAGGTAATGGATAAATTAATTTGTAGTTATCTTGCGAATTAAAGTTGAAATTGCAGATAATTATAATTATTCTGACCAGAATACTCCTCATTAAGTCCACGACATGTTGTTATTTAAGGAAAGCCGAAACTGAGTATCATAATGAAGTCGTTACTGTAGGCTTTTAATTAAGCTTTCTGTACTATTTATTAATGGACGTTGAAATTTCAATTCCATAGGTAACTCAACAGGAACTGAATTTAGAACCTGCAAATATGACTAGCGATTCCTGTAATACTGAATTTGAAAACGAAGACTCAGGCAGATGTACATGCAGAAACCATCGACGACGCCCAGCCTGTGACGATGACGCCCACCTTCCTTTGCTTATCCACTAAATACGAGTACATCTTCGGCATATTTTTAGGATTGCGATCATTTTTATAATAATTAAAATGTATTTTATTAAATAAAAACAAAACTTTCTCATTTAAACGTATAAAACCACTAATGAAACTCTACACGACTACACTGTGGTGAACCACAAGCGGAAATACAGGGGGTCGCAAATTTCAGGAAAATTGGAATGAACATTTTATGTGTATTAGAACATGGGAAAGTAAGAACAATAAACAATTAAACTCATTTCTCTTGTCTGTACTTACATTTATTAAGAAAAACACAAAGCACAAACAAATACCTACACATCTAAATATTATTAATACAACATACACTAAATAATGTAATCTGTCAAAGCACTATGATCAAATGTTGTAAATGTCTTCTTAATGTCTGTTCCAAATGCACCTGTTTTCTTACTTTCATTTCCTATCAAACCTCCAGAGAAAAAGTTGTAATACTGAACAAATACGTGTTGTCTGACTAGTGTTTGGGCATACACAGTACGAGCACCGTGGTCCGTGGTTTGACGTGATCCTGATCACCGTTTCTACATCTGTGTCACTGTGTGGGGCGAAAATCATCGACTTGTTAAACAAGCAATTGTTGCAATTATTTAAACGACCAAGAGTATGCCATCCGCTTGCTGTGTGACCGCGGACATCTCCCCGTGCGCGTGTTATACTCTCCGAACTGGCAAACAGGTACTGAACACCGACCGTCGGAAATGCATCTGTGGATGGAAATGTTTAATTAACAAAACAAAGCTAATTTTTTAATGAAATTGCTCAAACGGATCAGTTGGTACATGATAGCGTAAATTTATAAAAATCTCATAGGTGTTCTGTTTTTTAATCATTTCAAGAATCTGCCCTGATGTTTATGAAATAGACGTACGAGTATACAGGTTTTATTCCGGTCACACCAATTATGAGATACCCTAGATGTTGAAAAATATACTTATTCTATGTAAAAATATAGACATACTACAAGAAAGACATTTGAAGAAAAAATATGCCATTTAGCAGTACTTATCATGAGCCTACACACGGCCTAAATTGTACATCTTCAAGACAGACGGCTACAACTTCCACGCCCACAACCCCCAAAAACGTAAAAAAATTTTACCCCACCCGAAAGATTCCCATTCTAATTCAAAAACAAAAACCATGTAAATCCATCCACGTTTACTACCATAAAGCCATAAGTTTCTTCCATTTCTATAACTTTAATATAGTGTAAAAAAGGTCGTGTCTGCCAAATAATTAATTGTAATACGTATTTATAACAATATTTAACGAAAAAAATTCAAAATTCAGGGGGTATGTTATATCCCCTCCTTTGTACTATGAAAAATTCAGCGTTTAGTTGTAGTGTATAAGTAGCTCCACATATCGCGCACTTGCCGTCCTGTCAAAGGAGCAACATTGTACAAGAAGATTGCATTGTGAATAATTTTATATCTACTATACCGATTTTGAAAATTTTTTTTTAATTTCATTTGCAAGGATATGTAAATTAATAAAAACCGTTTAAATTTAAATTATAAAAATTGCGAGGTATTAAAAAGTTCAACTTTAAGAGAAATCTAATTCCAGCATTAGCTGCGGAAATCATTGCAGATTTCTGCTATCCATTTTCGTAAATCGTAAAAATGAGAGGAGCTAGCAAATCAGATGAGTTTTTTTCCACAGGCTTTATGAAAAATATCTATCCAATAGTAATAAATTTGTTAGTGAAAGATTTTCTTGGATAATTATCAAAAAAGGCTGTTTTCACGGAATTCCTTAAACATTATAATATAATCTTATTGATTCGCCGAAATATCTGTAATTTATGGAGGAAGTTCCTATTAGGTCACATTGCTGTCTGAAGGATGATCAACATTAAGAAAGGCAAAGTTAGTAAAAATAGGTATGAGCGAAAGCAAGAGTTACACACCTTCTATCATCAACTGAAAAGCCCTCGAATCCCTTCTTCAGACGTAGACACGTTTGGTTCTCAGAAAGGCAATCGCATCGGCAAACCGCACTGCTGGAGTTTTGGGTGTCTTCTGCCACCTTGGCATCCTGCTGGAAGACGGTGAAATGTTTAACACAAGCACAGGTATTGTTGTAATGCATTCCGCCTTCGCTTAAATCTGTTGTAACCACAAAGGCAGTTGTTCTTCTTTGTTTTTCCACACAATGGCACTCGGTGTGATTGATGAAAGACAGCATTTCTATAACAGGCTCCTTACTTCCAAATGGTATTACCTAAATGAAAATACAACTATTCACATACATTCAAATGTTTTAAAGGTTCTAAATAATATATATTTAAAATGAAACATATCAAATTAATCGTATAAAACTTAAAATAAAATTGTTGTCACCTGCTCATGGAATTCGTACAACAAAAAAGGGAGTATCGATTTAGTATCGTTGATAAACTTGTGATAAAAAGGGAATGAATTTTTCAACCCTCTGACCAATATAAAGCCAGAGAGAACCATTTTATCACCACTTTGGCGCTTTTCCAGTCTCATTAAACTTTTTGAAAGCCGCGGTTCCGCTCGATAAAGTTTATAAATTCAACAGAGTTCAGTATTACGGGGTTACACAGTACACAGAGCACTGTATTTTCAGGTTCCATTTCCCTTGTGGGTGCATGTAAAAGCGAAGCACTGCAGAAATCCGCAGGACCACTTCGATGAATTACCTACAAACTTGTGGCAAGCTCGAGCAAGAGCACGGCTTTGAAAATACTTACACCTTTAAATTACTTTCTGTAAGTTTGTGCTTTCGGCGATGAGAATCCACCACAAACTGAGTGGTCAACATTTGAGCTACTTTCATGCTTCACACCCAAAAACCCCAAACTTCCTTCCAAGCAAAGGGCGACTTCTCGGTATTTTGAACAAGGAACTTCACCAGATTTTGGTTGGTGACATTTTCTAGGTGGTAAAGTTAACTTTTTAAGTACTTACGTAAAAATAAAGATCTACGGATACTGTTTTTTTTGCGATGCAGCTCTGAATGTCGGAGTGGCAGCAACCCGTGTCATCCCCGCAGCGATGCAGGACGGTGCAATGGGGCACATACCGCTTCGAAGCGTCGCTAATTTGAATTATCTTCGGACGCGGATTCTTGCACATGGCCTCCAGGTGCACCCTTGTGATGTGAGCTGAAACTTTTTGAGCTGAAAATGCAAAAGGTTTTTTTTTGATAAAAACTTCGAAATTGATTTTCTCAAATACGTTTTGATTGATTGATATCAAATTTTTGATTGCTTATAAATAATAAAAATAATTGACTGCAGTATTTTCTCGTCGATTCCCTTTGATTTTTCATGCTTAAAACAGAAGTATTAACTGTAAATGATTATTTTAAAATATTTTTATCAATATGCTCGTGTTGCCTGTCTGTTCGGTACAAATTTTGCAATCGATTTTCAACTAACTTCCCGATGAGCTAGACACTGGAAACTTTAAGCAAAGCTAAGAATTGGATGACCATACAATATTATCTCCCTTTTATGTTATAAGAAAAATATTAAACCTCCGCATTTTTACATTGAAAATTGGATAGCTTGTGTTTTCACAGCGCAATGTAGTTTGACTGTTATGCCCTGGTTATATGTGAACAGTGAAAAAGTACTACCCGCGTTTTTAAAATGTAAAACAAGTATAAAATGATTGCTAGCTGTCATGTCGTTCAGAAAACACACTATTCATATCAAATAGTGAGTACCTACCTAATGCATTTTTTCAGAACTTTCAGGTAAAGAGAGATTGAAATAAACCTGAAATCTTTCATTTTACAATTAGTCTCTGACATGATCTCATCAAGGTGTTTGAAATCTATTGAACAATTTTACACACAAGACTAAAAAGTATAAAAAAATTATTTAAATAAAAAAACACATTTTTAATAAACCACGTTTTTAAAACAGACTCAAAAATGTAAAATAACTTCTCCTAGCCCCATACAGGTTCTTAACAACTCCATGCAGTGTGACCTGAAAATTCGTGATTGTATATATGAATTTTCAATAACTATGAAATTTGAAACAAAAAACCTGAAGCACATGCAAAAATCTAATAAGATGGAGTGTTGGAAGATATCATAAGTGCCCACCGTTTTTATTAAAAATGTTTTTTTTATTTAAATAATTTCTTTTTCTGTTACTTTGTCTATTTCGTTTTTTGAAAGACACCTGAATCAAATCTTTTGATCGCAAGTATGTTTCTCTTTTTATGAGAATGGGAAAAAGTTTGCATTCGTAAGCATAATTAAAATTATTTTAGTCAGAAGACCTAGCATTGAACGGGGACAACTTATAATATGTTCCATTTATTAAACACTGATTTTAATGTACACATATAGAACTTACATATTTCTTAAAATTGAGAAATTTTAAAATTAACCAAATATAAATAATAAATAACAGTAATGTTAATAAAACAAATATAAAACTTTCAATTCAGGAATGTTAAAAAAACGAATGGTTTTGCAATGGTGATTTACGAAGTCAATAATCTACTAATTAATATATTATTATAGTACCAATATACTATGTATAAGACCAATAGTCTAATTTTTCGAGCTATGAAAACAATTTCGGCGGAATATACTTCCATCCTAATAAGATACCCGCGAATTTAAAGATTTGTGCCTCAAGCGTCATCAGAGTAATTAGCACTCGAATTTACAAGGTTAGAAACTCAAACAACAAACGCAACGGACAAATCTGTCTGTTAGAGATCACGCTAATTGGTGGTCATTGGTCAATGAGAAAGCTGCTGATTCGCTTTCACAGGAGGCAGTACGAGAAAACAAAGTGTGCGATTATGGTCAAGAATCGACAGATCGGAGGATCCCAGTGATCAACGACCCAAGTCCGTTCCCAGCACGTGCTGAAACCATTCATCTTGCTTTCAGTCTTTTTATCAATGGAGGCCATCGGGGACTCAAATCGCGTATCGCATGGCCTTTTGCGGGTATACCGAATAATTGCAGCGTTGTAGTTGAACCTGATCTTGCATTTAATTGTTAATTCAACGGTCGTAATTATACTGAGGAATCTGCAAGAACTCTGGCCCATCTCCTCTATGACCACGCTACAAATGCACGCAAACCGCTCAAGATCAAGTCTCCTCATCTTGATTTATGAACCCCTCTGTCTCTTCGCTTTCGTGACTGGCGTAATGCACCAAACATGTCGCGGCGATCGAAGTTGTGATCACAATGCAGATGGAAGCTATTTAAATATTTTCCGCATCGCTTGGATGCTTGCGCGCTATGGCAAGTGCTGGAAGATCAATGTGGAATGAATTGATTTGAACTCTGCGAGTCAAATTCCAACCGCAAGAGTCCTCAGGCAAGTGGCAACACTATCGCCGACAGCCTTTTCAAAAATTCATTCTCATCTCATGGAACAACAGAATCCCGTCATCAGTTCAAATTGTATAATATGTAAATTGCAACAACTTGCCGACCGATACTTATAGTATGTCGCTAACCTTTATATAAGGTTTAATTATTTTTACTGGTTGCTGTTCTATCGAATAAGTTATTTCAAGTTAATTAGCTAAAACCACAATTGTCCTTTTCTATTTTCTAAAGAAGAAATTATAATAAATTAAATATTTTAAGGGTCTGCCTGACATCATATAGATTAGAATTTAATTAATTTTGAAAGCATAAACATTAAACAATAAGCATAGAATTCCAAACATAGAAACAATTTTTGTTGTTGTCGTAAAAAAATTTATCTGATTATGACATTTAAGTCATTTAATACATACAAAAGAATAGACAACAGTTATATCTGTTATTATTATTTCTTCTCCATTAAAATTGATATTGTCGAATTTCCTCCGCCTCTCGTACACTTGGCATCGCGGATATTATAACTTTGTCATATTCCGATTGGTTTCTCCCTCATTTAATTTAATTTCATACAAATATTAAAAATACCTTCAGACATATAACGTTTCCGCGAATTCTCAACTGCCTCAGCAGTTCCATAATTTTTCCATTTTTCTTCTGTTAGAACTCCAAACTTTTCCTCCTCCTTATCTTCCTCTTTCACAGGATCGTCTTCAAGATAGTCCTGCAATTAAATGTAAATAAATTGTTGAATTACTTAAATGATTAATGATTTTTATATACCTACTATTAATTTTTGTTATTTGTCAGTTAGGTATATTGAAAAAGTAAAACAGAAAATTTAAGTACCTAGATATGATTTTTGTTAATTGTTTCATAAATGAAACACGAAAATACAGACGATAAGTAACAATAAGGGCTCTTCCGGCATTTTCATGCAAACTGATGTTCGAAGTCTAAATCAAAAGCAATTTAACAAGGGGTAAAAAATAAATTTTGTCAACAAACTAACTTTAAGAAGTGGAGTAAACTTATATTTTCACAAACCTTTTCATGCCAAGAAGTACTAATAAAAACAAATTGAAATATTAATTGAAATAAACACAATTAGTGTTTTTATAAAGCAATCATTATAAATAAATAATAAATAAAAAATACATTAGAGGTACATATAGGTAACATTAATTAATGTTAACTTTTGTATAGATGTATATGTACTAAAAATAGCAGATATCCATATCCTCAAATTATCTTTGAAACAACAAAGAATACAAAACTTTTTCGGTGACGGACTGCCGGACAACCCCTTCCAGGGGGGTAGTACCCCCATAAAATCATAAAATCCCAGAGCCAGCCATTAGGCCCCTCCCCCTGTACTGTTGTACTCAGGCTTGAAATCATGTGTATAAAAAATTAAATATTGTACATTATTATTTCATTGTCCAGAAAAGGAAAAAACCAAATCGAAATGGAAAAGTTTAACTGAAGAAATAAACAGAGCATTCAGAGAATCCTTATCAACTTCGAATTTCAATAAAATTCCAGTTCAAGTCAATGCAAAAAAAAGTAACTTGTCGGTGTTGTTTTATTTAACTCACTGACCTAGTGTAAGCGGGAAATCCCCCTACAAGCAATGATTACCCTTTATTTGTAGCTCAAATTATGTAAGTGTTCATTGCGCGATTATAAGCAGGCGCGTTAAATACTGATAATGAAATGATTTTGGTTTAAATTGAGCAAGTGGGGAAACACAAGTTTTTAAATCAAATAAGGATTTTTTAGAGTTGAAACTCGCAAATATTTGTGTCCTCTCCACAAAGTATGTGGCGAAACTATTCTCATTTCGCGATGTCGATTTTTTAGCTAACAAAAATAATCGGCATGAAAGCTTTTAATAGTACTCTGGAAAAGAAAACACCGAACACCTCCCCTACGCGTTGCAGGATCCAGCAAGGATGGTAAATACAATATTGCAATATTGCAAAGGAGCATTGTGGCGTAAGAAGGTAACTATGTGGCCCGAAGGCCCACATTAAAAATTACTCGGCTTGCCTTCACAAGGACTCTTGGCTGCTCAAAAACTTTCGCTCATATTATTTTGTGCAGACGGAAACTGTTATGTGATATCAACAGAATGGCAAAGAAGTGCTCTCATTTGCTTCTGGTAATTAAAGTAAGTACAAATTACGGAACGGAATGATGCGATAACCCATGTGGCATGCAAGCAATATTGATGTACAGCGACATGCACTTAACCAAATTAATATGCTCCCGACCGGAATGCACGATGTAGAATCGGGAAACACTTACAAAAGTGTAGTCATCAATCGGCGCAGTTGCTTGGTGCTTGCTCTTTGAACTTTTCGGCCTGGTTATTGTTCTAGTCCGGTCTTTTTCGTCATCCCAACGGAAATCTGCAACGTTCTTAGCTGCAGGTGCATAGTCGCTATTGTTCTCATCGTAATAATAGTAATCGTATACGTCGTATGAATATTCATCCTTTGCGGAAGTAAGATTTTCCGGCCGCGACGTTGCGGCCGTTGCAAAAATAGGCGCCTTCGCGGATAGGTTCTTTCTTTCGTGGTGCCAATGGCCTGAACTTATTCCACTTTTATGCTTCTGAGGTGTCGATGTGGAGGAGATGTTGTGCAAAGGGCTCGAACCTTGAAACGCATGCACGGCTTCAACTCTCCGGTTTGCATCTGCGGTTGCGTCTGGAGGTCTGTGTTGTTCAAAAGTATTCATCCAAGCAGTTGGACCCGTTACTTTGTCTAAGGCTGGGGATCCAATGGGTGGTAGCACCTGCTCTTTTGTGTTACTCCTCCAATGCACGTGATGATGGCGTATATGATTAGTCCAATCGTGTCCATGACGATGGTTTTCCTGGTAGGAAGTCACCGGCAAGCAAACATATGCCAGTAGACTAATTAACACAAGTGTAAAGGAGTCACTTTGTGCACATGACATAGTCTGCTAACTTACTATTCAATTATTGCGTAATCATACGAAAAAGTGCACTACTAATTGCAACACATTAAATTTACACACCAGTACATTTTAAAAACTAAGAGTTACTTCCACAAAACATTTTACCAAGTCAAAATAGTCACCAACATGTTGATCGATATCCATACTCTTTATTTATTGTGAGAAAGCATTGAATATCTCCAAAAAGTTGAAAACACGAATACCTTTAAGCACAAAATTCAAATATTATTAACTTTCACTTCTCCTTCAGTTCAATGCTTACAAATTAACACAATCGATGGGCTCAGGTCAGAGAACGTCCGCACAATCGCACCACCATCAGTCCACTAAGAAGATTGCTGTGATTGATTTAACAATCAGCCACCAGACTGCACTGGACAACAATTTGCATATAAAAACACACCATTCCAAGATGAAATCGTCATCGGAATATTTCGGCAACCAGCTTACTATAAATCATGATGCTCAGCAGGCGGTGCTGTCCACGTCATAGTCGTCTACCGCAGCTGATGCCGATATTTACAGAACATTGCAAGCCGCCCGACACCCAATTACTTAAATAGATCACAAGCACGCGCAGTCGTGGCTCCTTGGGAAATTGATACTGGACGCGTGTTCGCAATAGCACACTTTCGGATCGTCCTGAAGACTCTCCACAAGGTGATAGTTATGTTCGTAGCTAGTCAAGCGTACCTTTGCGACGGAAACACGAAACTTACTCGTTCATTCAGAAGAGAAACGGAATTTTAACTGAAGCCAAACGACCGATCCTGTCACATCTGCACTACTGCCTGAGCAAATGGAAATGATGAGGAGCCTTTGGGCCGAATCGACATTCAACTCAAAGAGACGGCACAGCTGGTGCGATCTCGCAAGTCGCAACCGCAGTTTCCGATACTTCACTTGCTCATATACGTTAATTCAGTGGTGTTCTCATGCATTGGGCGAGCTCCAGAGCAATCGGACCAGTGTGAAATGGAAACGTTTCCCATCGGTCTGAGCTGATCGCAAAGCATACTTACTAAGTTCTTATCTCTACGGCAGTTAAGTCAATACCACACGGGCAAAGGTAAACTACAGACTGTCGCCGAGGTGAATCGCCTTTGCTCTTGAGGAATCCCACATGTATAAGATCACTACATCATTTTATATCAGACGATCACTCGCAGATATTTGCCAAGGGGTAGGAGTAAACGATACCAGACCACGTCTGCGTCAGATACACGCATCGATTGTCTGACTGCGATCAGTGCCAAGCCTTCTAAAGATCTTGTCAAAAAGAAACTTATGATTGTTAACAAATTACTTATGAAAAACATTCAGACAGAAATTAGAAGTGATCTCTGAATACAACGGCGGTATTCTTTTTCGTCCGATCTCTGTAAATTAATAACGATCAGTTAATGTAGGGACTATGCAAAAAAAACTCCAGCCTCAAAGCACAAATATAAAGGCAACTATAGATGAGTTGCCTCCATACATTATTAAACAAATTAATAACTTGTCCAAATTTAAAATTTCCTTGACAACACCATTTGACAGTTTTGCGTAGCATCACTTCAGTGGGTTTTCGTGCATGGTCAAATAGAAAAGATA
This sequence comes from Leptogaster cylindrica, assembly GCA_963082835.1. NCBI lineage: Eukaryota > Metazoa > Arthropoda > Insecta > Diptera > Asilidae > Leptogaster > Leptogaster cylindrica. The sequence continues at coordinate 17,747,473 of OY720105.1, read as the reverse complement.
AAAATACGAACTGGTCCAGTTCGAATTTAATTACCTATAAGCTTTTGGATTACCGCCCTTTTTTAAGACCACAGTCCACATTTATAATTTCTAATTTTACCGCTGAAAATGATTCATGGATATGTAACGATCATCGATCTTTAAATAATTTCAGAAAATGGGAATTCCATGGAAATATAAAATCAAGGATGCATGATGCATCCCTCGACGGAGTATTGACAAAAGCCTATCTCATAAACACACGAGGATCGGCAGAAAAAAAAACAATCTTAACCCGTGCGCGCAATTCTTTGCTGGAATGCAGACTCCAAACGTTGGTTTGTTTTCACAAGATCATCCGGGTCCCATTTATCATGTCATAATGGCTCTAATTACAAGTGTGATGTACAAGTAAACTGTGTCGGTCGGCGGACAGCTCAGCGCTGCTTCAGCGAGGTCCTGCACCCTAAAGTAAACATGTTTTTGAAGAACAATGCAGTGAAGCAGCGTGAATGTTCTTAAGACGAAATTAAAATAGATGACTGCTACTTGTACAAGTCGATTACTTACTGGTGCTACTTCGTTTGATTCTAAGCATTTAATTGAACTCATCTTGTGAGTTGCGAGGTTTCCAGTTTGCGTTACAATCCATCCACTTTAGGAGGACGACCCTTCTGAACCGACAAAGAAACCTCTTTTGAAGGTGATAGAAAGGTTGCTGCACCTCCAATGCAATCGGATCACCAGAGATGCATCATACCGGCATTCAGGATCTTTCATTTAAGCCGAAAACAATTTTCTACGTGCCAGCATGCAGCACTAATAAATTTTCAAATATTGCCCGCACGTTTTCAGTTATCTTTTGAGAAACAACAAATAAAAAATTACGATTGTAAGCACAGCAAATATTCGTTAGGTATAAGCAAAAATCTGATGTGTTAGCATTTTTCTGATAACTAGGGAGTTTGAAATTGAGTATTGCATGCACAATCGAAATTTTGGACATTTGAAATTTGAACATTTATTCTCTTAAAAGAGCGCAGGCGCAGAATGGAGTTATTATATTATCAAAGAATATCTAAAAATTTTAGATATTATTTGGTTAATTACTCCGTCCGAAAAAATGCTCTCACACTGACCAGTGAGGAAGAAGAAATTTAATAAAATGAGCTTCAATTAAATGTGAACAGAATTCCTTGTTTATTTTCGATTTTTGGTTTACTTATTCTGTTTATATTTTTATATTAAACCAAATTGTTGAATTAAAACGCTGCATAGCCTTTTCATATGAGTTTATTATTCCGGACTGGAGACCTGAGTAAAGCGACCCACAAATCCTGAACATTAGTGCCCAAACGGGGAGGATCGCAGAGTCAGTAAATAAACGGGACAATTTTTGACCTAGTGATCCCGATTTCTTTATATTTTTTTCATTATTTTTCTCTTAAATTTTTATAAATTTTTTTTTTTTTCATTTTCTTAAAATATATTTTAATAATTTTTTTAATTGCTTATTGTAATACTTCACTCTTTTGTCAAGATCAGCTTCATATTCGATCTCCTCACCCTAAAAAACTTAAAAAAATACCCCACATGCAAACTTTAATAATGCTTAATTTTACACCCCTTCTTCATCCCTAAAACCCTAGGGTATATTCCTATCAAGCTGCCGAGTTTCGGGAAACAACTAGGCCTCAAATATAGCCTATGTGTGAAAGAACGATTTTTTTCGACCGGAAATTAAGGTAGATATCGCTGGCATGGCGGACGGCGGACGGACTTTGCATTTTTGGACATGTACGCATCTTGAAACGTAAAAGAAAACAAATGTGTGTGTTAATAAAAATTTTTCCGAACCGATTACAAAAAAAACAATATTCTGCTTTAAAAAGTTTTCGAAGACATATCCCTTTATTTATTTTTTGGCTCTTAGTATCCTATAACACGGTATTTTCTAGGAACCTGTCTACGTTAAGAAAATTCAACCTCAAGGTTGTTATTTTGAATCAGGCACATCTTCTTTAGATAATATGTATATAATTTATTATATACATGACCCTCATTTAAATATTTTGATTGGGGTGTGAGGAATGCTCATTGTTCAAAGGGTCTTTGCGGAAGAGAGAAGCAGATCGTCCTCCTCTAGAAAATTTTCAAAAATAAGGATTATGTTAAAAAAAAAGATTTTAAAACTTTTTGAGTGCAATAATGTGACCTTAAAATTACCGCTAGGTTCTATCGCTGTTTCTAATGTAAAATTCTATGTGTAATATAATTAAACTGTAATTATTACTGCAAAGTAAACAACAATTTACAAGAACTACAAAATTTAGCTTAATTTTATATTCAATGTAATGTTGTTTTATAGACAGAATTAACAGATATTAACAGAAAAAGTGCTTGCATTTATCAATTTACATAACAAAATTCTTCAAAAAATAAAATTCTTCTTATTAGGGTGGCAGATTGCCAGCTTCCATCCCTTGTCAGCCCAGAATTAATATATATATATACAATTACGCACGTCAGATTTTCACTTTTCAGAGTACCTGCATACATTAAAATGAATCGACTTTAATTTTGCTTTGTACGAGAAGATGCGGGAGAGCTCTAACCAGTACTAACTAATTGCTTCTCACACCCCGTTATGATTTGTTTGTTTGTACATTACTAATTAATGCCAGCATGGCTCATTCGATTTACTCAACCTCAAAGTAATAAGTTTCGGAAACTACAAGGGGAACGTTGCTATTGCTTAACTCGGATAAAAAACGAACACTTTCCGCAGATGTTGTACGATGTCGAGCACACGATTAGTAATGGTCTATTACTGTCAATTCATTCTTCATTTTCTCATTCATTCAAACCCCTATTTCTGTTAGACTTATGTTGCGATTAATTTAGTCACATCCATTTAGTATTTTTACAATCACTAAGGGCTTCCAACTCAAGTATTGCGGGTGAAACATACAAAAATAAATATATAAGATAAAATTTGCTTGTTCCAGAAATCAAAATAATGTATAGATAATGACATCAAGTCAAGTCAACTAAGTTTCACCAAACGTCTATATAATATATATGTATAATGTATAGTGTATATGACATCAATGAATCCAGATTGTTGGAATTAGAATTTTTGAAAATTAAAACCACATAAATTTCATATAATCAAGTACAATATATTTAAATTATTAACTTGTCGGTTTAACAGGAGAATATACAAAATTAAATTCACCTTTAAAATTTACTAATCACTGATATTTATTCAACTTTGTTGATAACATATGTAAGTATACTACAAAACCTGCCTTTCTTGTCAATTATTGAATACCAATAAATATCTTTTTCATTTAATAATTTCGTAATATACTATTTAAAACTTCTATACTCGGACTTTCCGAAAGTCAGTTCGTTAATGATTAACTCTCAACACTACGAAGAATAATTCTAAAGTAGAAATAATTTCTGTGCTAAATCTCCTTAATTGGTTCAATTTCCTCTTTGTTCCTGGTATTGGTTCTCTAGTCAGGTTCCTTGAAATGACATAAGTATTCTTCCTAACTTATAATGTATATACAAATACATGCGTACTTACTGTAGGAAAAAAACTATAATTTAATATAATTATACCATAAACCTAAACTGCTGAAGAATACTTTTTATTAAATTAATAGCAATTTAATCAACATAATATTTGACAAATTTCTCCAGTGGGTTGAACATTGTAATCATGGTATAATTTTGCGGTGGGTGTCACTCGAACCTGGTAAAAGTATTCTTAACTAATTTGTAACGTTTATGCACAGTGAGCGACGATACAATTAAAACCAACCCACGGTTTCGGGGCAGTGTTTCTATTCATTCAGATATGAATCGTTTAAACGTAACTTACCTGCATTAAGCCTAATACACTACATACAATGTAAAAATGCACTCTTTATCCTTATTCATAAAATTACTAAAGTTGACTAGAATGGTGAAAATCATTATGTCTCTTCAATTCAAAAATGATGTTGCAGCGATTAGAATTTCCCGCTAGTCAAAAGTGTGAAATTTAACGCCGTGTGAACATAGTGTTCAATATTCTTTGCTCTATTTCGTTTATCTGGGATGAGCTTCCGTTGAATGTAGAATGTAGGTACATGTAACCATTCGAACATTGTGAACAAGACCAATTTCCAGGTCGTTACATCCCTAACACATACAACCACATCTCTCAATTGTTATAAAAGTCTTCACTTACATAAATTAAAACGTTCCCGGGAAATTTAATTTTACATCGAAACTAACATTTATGATAAGTCTTTCAACAGGTCGAGAACTACTGTAAGAGTAATCGCCGCGCAGCCACAGTGCACCCTAATGGAAGTTCATTGAATACGAGATGTTATCATCCTTCCTGGGACACCGACCTTGCCTTTTCACATAGTTCCCGTATTCGCAAGTGGGCACCCTGCACCGTCCCTCTATAATGCACCTGGAAATGGGAAGAGAAAAATATAGAATTCGCTTCCGTTCCGGAAATCCACTTACTTTCGATCGACCATTGAGAAGTGCTCCATGCCCCGTTTTAGCCAGTCACACCCACTATTCCCCGAGGAGCAGTCGCATCTGCAGACACCGTTCTCCTGCAGAACTTTCTCGAAGAGACGCGGACAGTTGCAGTCCAAAATTGTGGCTTTTCTCAGCATCGCAGGGGCTGAATATTTGTGGTGATGCGATTTATCGACGCAGTGGCATTCGGTGTGATTTACAAATGAATGCCGTTCAATAGTGCCATGCTTGGCTTTCAAAGACTTCACCTGCAAACAAATTGGAACATATTCTGCAAACCCATTTCTGAAAAGAACTTCTTATGTGTTAAGTAACACAATGCAATAACTGTAATAAACAGCAATCAATGAATTTGCGTCTGATATCATCAAAAAACACAAAATAAAAGACTAGACTAGACACAAAGTCATTTAAAACTGCTTTCAAACAATGCATGCAGATTGTATGCCACTTTACTTTATGTAAAACAGCAAAGACTTGAAAGTGAAACGATTAATTAAAGACAATACACAAATAAATTAATTTAGCTGTCGAAATCTTGTTAGCGGGCATTGCGTAATCGACCATTTATCGGGTAATCATTATGATGACTAATTAAGACGTGTTTAAGCAAATAGCAAACGCGGGCCGAAGTTTGCTTCCGGTCGTCCTCCGCGTCTTGTTTTCATACCATTGTTCATCCACCAAAATTTTCATTCAGCGAAAAGAAACCTTTGGAAATTAAACAATTACCCGAATTGCGATGTTACACTACTTCCGGTTGTGGTGTAAACTAACTACCGCAGTTTTAGCGTTTCCTGTTAGAGTACGAGCTTAAATGGTATTAGTTCGGATGAGATCGGTCCAATAAACTCATCGAATAGTCTGTTTTATTTTTTCATTGTTAAACACAACAAATTACAATTGACTTTTTTCCGGAATCTTATAATATTTCTTGATGTACCTGTGGTACTAGAACTTTAGCTCAAACGACACCACTTCATTCATCTCAAGATGCATTCCGCACGTCCCAGTTACCTGCATTTTTATAGTCTGCAGGGCACATTTTCCTGTCGCCCTAGTTTCGCTTGCCAGTAAAATAGGTGGGAGCCATGAGGACTACCCCGAAACAAATTAATGGCAACATCTTAACTCACTTTACCCAATAGCAACCAGGAAAAGGAGAGAAACACTTTAACAAAGTGACCGATAAGCCGTAGTACCACATCTAACGGTCAAAGTTCGACCAGAACCGCGCAGTGGTTGGTAAGTGTCCCCAGGTCAGAAGTCCCCAATAATTTATCATTTATCACTTTTTAATCGCTGAGTCGCTTCAATGCGCAGGTGCTCCCGTTGCTTTGATCAGTCTCCGAAAACTCACTTCTGGGCTTGGACCGTATCCAACTGATGCATCACAAAAGAAAACCAAACATTGCATCCGGTGAATTTGAATAAGATCGCGCGGTGTGTTGTTCGGGAATTGCATGGCGGAAGCTACTTAATTACTCTTAGTAAAACTTTATGGAAATTTAATGTTTTCACGGAAAATTAGAGTTGCTCAAGCAGGCATGAATGCAGAATGCGCAATGGATGATGCCAATCAGAAGAAGTGGACATAATACATATGGTATTATTTGAGTAAGATATTGCAAAACCCCAACTAGATATTCTGTGCACTATATTACAATACGTTAGAATCTTATGAATACAATATCAATATAGAAATATGTACCTATATGACTACCTGCGTGAAGTGGTAAAAAAAATTGCGCCACTTAAAGAATTAAACTTCCCAATTGAAGAGTGCATTTTGTATGCCTGGACCTATTGCGGTTGTCAATAAAGTCAATTTAGTCAAGAGTCAACCAGTTTTCTTGTAAATTACAATCATTATATGTTAAGACGGGGTTCTACCCAGCTCAGCAAAAAAGCCCAAAAATCACTCAAACGTGAAATTTCCAGCTAAACATTTCAGTTTTTAGTGTTTTTAAGCTGAGTAGAACCTCCTCTTAATAGTCCCTGCCTTATTGAAAATGTTCCATATTGACTTAATTTGTCTCCAGCAGTGAAATCTGTTTTAGAAGGACATCACTGCCAATAAGGAGTAATTAAACATTGATATGAAGAAGTCACGAGGTTCGAGTACATTCGCGGAATTTACCACCCGCATGACTTCCGGGGAAGCAGATCAACAGACAGAATTAGAAAAAGCCATTTAAAACCGTTGTATGAGCAATATTCCATTACCAATTTTGCTGCAATATTTGCAAACACAGTAACGAGTCCAGAGTATGACTCGGATGCTCTAAACAAAACATGTAGATAATATGTTGATATATTTGCATTGTGTGTATAAACTATTTTCTAAACAGACATTTAGGTGCAAAGCATTAGCAGAACTGGAAAATATTGACATACGGATCGCAGCTAAAGGTTACAAACTTTGTGTGCATTATACAATAATGGAGTATACTTACGAAAAAATATAAGTCCACATTTTCAGTGACTTTTGGGACACACGTTTGAGCATCCGTGGTGCAGCAACCGGTGTCATCACCGCACTTGTGCAGAATAGTGCAATGAGGAACATACACCTTCGACGGATCCTTCCGGATCTTCTCAACTTGCGGCTTCGGAAGTCTGCACCGAGCTTCAGCGTAAACCTTTGATGCATGAGTGTTTGCTAGAACTGAAATAAGCACAATAAAAGATGACGTAAAAATTAGTCATAGATCAAAATAGGCTAAAACTTGTTAGACTTTGGTACCTCTGTGGTGTTTTTGCGTTGTCGTGTGAGACTTTCTTGACTGCTTCACCGCCTCATGAGTTCCCAATGTCTCGATTTTGTGTCGCGTCAATGTGCCAGGAGTATAAGATCTTGAATATATATCCTCGAAATCCTACAGAAAAAGAAACACATGCCTCTTAATTAGGTACAATAATCAAATCCCCTAACTAGACACACCCAACAATATAGGATTAGTTTCGTTGTAATTGTAACCTATTTTTATAAAAACAAAACCCAAAAGGTTTCCGTGGTATTAAGAAGTTTTCCATGATATCGTCGAAAACTGTGCCAACGAAACATGCGTCATCTAAATAATAGTACATTGTTGCCCCTAACCACCGATACCAAAATTATGTACGTAAAAATGCCCATTTATCATTTTTGAAGGAGGCATTTTCTAAAACCTGAAGTCGAACACAATATCAATCAATTTTAACATGCTGCAGTTTGATAGCGGGTGGTCCAAAAAAATTCATTCCTGGTGTCATTCGACGCAGAATTTAACGGTGTACAACTTTTATTTGGAGCACTTTTTGTAAAGTTTGATATTTTAGGAGATATAAACGACAAGCTGCAAAAACATCCCTTCTGGACCAAAGTTTTCCAAGATGGTTTCCCAACTCTGATTTTTTGGGACTTTAGGTGGGCCAGTTGGGCCACTCAGGACATTATTTTGAACGTTTTCCACCAATTTTCACCCTGTTAATAACTTTGGCTAGGTTAAGGCAATTTTTTGTCTAATGGCTGTGTACTATTAAAGGCCCTGAAATAAGACACTTTGTTTTTTTGTGTGTTATTCTTTTTTTTTCGTAGTGCTATGAGTAATCTTATTCCCACCAGAAGAATAAGGAAGTCGCATATTGTTTCAGTGAAAAAAGGACGAGATCGGACCTAACGTTTTTAATAATTTATTAAACAATTGATTCAATCCATTGTAGAAATGATGTCAAATCATTATGTTAAAGCTACTCGAGTATCACAATTGTACAAAACCATCAGCATAGTACCCCTATAATTCAGTAATGGATTGCACTCAATAAAGTTAGAAGTTGTGTAAGTTTTGCAGAATTTATTCACGATGGAAAATACTTTAATCCAAGAAACGATTTCTCACGTCATGTTTGTAAATGACCGAACTTACCTGCTGAATTTTATCGCAGAATACTTTTGAAGTGACGAAGGAGTGGTATCCGTGGAAACATTCTTCTATTTCATAATTACAACTAATAAATTGAAAGAAACTCGCTAAAGTTGTTGACACAGAATGACAAGTAATAATTTGTACATATTTATGCAGGTGTAACTTCTACAATTAGGTTTATTACTCTCAAGTTAAGCGACATTTAAAACTAAGTCTAGTTTAATAACTATGACTTATGATTCATGTTCATTGTAAACTTACTAGTTAATTCTTCTCAATTTATAATTGGTTTTTTTTTCAAATTTTAGATATAAGTTTACTTGTTAACATAATGATGCTTTAACATATTAGTAAATGTTGCGTTATTTCAATATAATGCTTAATAGTCTTGCGAAATGAGATCTTTTAACGTAATTCCCACTGCAAAGCTCGTATTCAAGAAAATAAATATATTTCAAAAACGGATTTATAACAATAATACATTTTGTTTTTGAAAATGTTTTTATGCCGAAATACTTTAATTTGCATTGATTACAGTATGTCCACAAATCGCATGGATCTAATGTCTAATATTACCAGAAATTAACTTCAATAATTTTGTTGTATTGTTAATGATTTTTCCTATTCATATTCAGACTTAAGTTAATTTTTATAAACATTATATAACACACAATAAAATATGCCAGAAATGATCCCTTACTTATATTTTTTTGAAAAATAAGAAGAAAAACTAATTTGAGTTGTGAATTTTTTTTAAACTATTTTGTTATATTGTGTTCTTCTTTTATGAATATACAATATACATACATATCATTTGTTTGTTTATTAGTGTTAATAAACTCGATAAATCCAAGAACAGCGTTTTTATATTTCATTTCAACGCTATGTTAATATTTAAAACGAGGTGGCCATATGTCCTCGAGGCTTAGGAAAGGTGGCCATTAAACATACTTTTAAAACCTTCGAATTAAGATTTTTAAAATATTGAAGTTCCCAAATAAACTTCTAAAATCTTAAACATAACTTATCTATAAAAATAAAACATATTTTTTTCAAAAGTTTTAAATAAAAAGTAAAAACTAACGGTTTTGGAGTTATCTGATTATCTGTGGCCATCTCTCCTAAACTAACCCTATCGAATGATTTGGAAAAAAATATTCCATTTTACGATATCACCCACTGCACGAATGCAGTTTTTTGTATGCAAAAATAACTAATAGCGAGATTTGTTGGCTTAGTTCCATCGACCGGCTTGATTTAGTGACCATTAGAAGAATCTGCAGAATCATTTCTCTCCGTCGTCTACTAAATTTGTTACATCGAAAGCGCATTTTCACAGAAATTATTTAATATGCTTCTAAACTACTGACGCGGCAGGACAAAAATCGTTTAAAGTAAGCCTATGACTCAAATCAGAAGGAACTTTAAAAAAAAGGAATTTTATACCCTATTTATATATTCCGAAGTATACAAATGAACTTAAAATTGGCTCTGCTGCGGAATAAATTCCTTTGAGTCCTCACACCCAAGCGAGCCCCACAGGGGGTCCAGAAACGGGCACAAAGTGAACGCTCCAACCGCGTTCGGCCACCACAACCGGGCTCCAACCCAAGATCGGGGGCTCGTGATCTGCTGGCGATTGGCATACGTTGGTCTCCTGGCGCAACCAGCGGCAATGAAGTTCTTGCCGCTGTTGTGTTAACAATGCCAGTTCTCAAGGTAATTGCAATCGATTTTCAACAAACGAAAGAGCGATGTTCATTTTTTATTTGCCCACGAAATATTTTTCAGCAGCTTCAGTGATTGGTACAAGGTTCATCTTTGCTTTGTTAAAATGCACCACACCCCTAGCCATGCCACCAAGAAGTTCTCCTTCACCTGGAGCTCAATGCCTTTCATCTACAAATTGCTAGTATGCACCATGCACAATGCAACGCCTTTGCCATCACTGCACACACTCCTCTGATATCGACAGTACCCGAGAAGCACACTTCCCAGATGCAGCCCACAAGAATTCTTCAAGGAAGCATAAATAACGCTTGAGTCCGCTGAAATCAGCCATTATTGAGGTGCATTGTACTGAGTATATTGAAATCATCAAATGCAGAGATGAATCGATAGGCCAATGAGCTATTATCATAATAATTAAAAGCCACTCAGAGAGGTGTAGTTGCAGCACTTGTTAATTGCATTCCCGGCCGTCCCACCACTTCTTAGAATGCACTCACTGCAGCATGCAGTACAAACAAACTGTGGCCGGGTGGCGGCTGATGACGAACAAGACAAATAAAATTCCTGGTCGAGTTGCAACACCCTCAACAAATAAACCCAGAACTGCCAGAACTTCTGACTAATTAAAATATTCTTCTAAGCTGGACCGAAACAAACTAGATTAACTACCGGCTACTGGAATCGAATGCGCTTTTTTCCACTATTTTCGAATTTCGTGGTAATAGACGTGGATTATGTGCTACTAAAATTTATTACTTCTTTGAAAGCTTCATTACTCCTTTTAGCTTCAGTAAACTTTTCGCCAGAATTCCCATCGACAAATAGAGCATTTTTTTATTGTTATTAAATGAAGAGAATAGCAACTCTAAAGCAAACCAACGACAGTAAGAGTTAATGCAAATCTTACGGCTAAAACAAAAAAATGCACAACGAAAATTTGTAAAGGGTGGCTTAATGTTTATCTTGCTTATGTCATTCCGAATACACTTTTATATAACATATAATAATATAATTCATTCTCAAAAACTATGTTACTCGAAAAACTCCGAAAATAGCGTACAAATTACGCGCTTGATAGAAAAATTAAAACTTTATTTTGCGTTATTAAATTTTCAAATAGCTAAATTACTAAATTAATGATATTTTTCAAGATTCACTGAACTTTGTTGTACCTCTACGTGCAGGAAATTGGGGTTCCATAATCACTACGAATATTGCGTGTATTACGGCATTTGAAATAAAAATATATAGGTATACAATGCATATTTCCGATACATTCAACAACTTCATGTTACTTTATTTAGAGCTGCAGTAAATAAAGTTGTTCTTAATAGAAATCTGTTTACGACAGACAGCAACCGCATTTCTCGTGGTACAAAATCTGGAATCGAGGATACCATTAAAGTGTTGATGGGGGGAGTACCAAAAACTTTTTCGGTCAGTACGGGAAATATACATTGATGTTGTTCGTTTATAAACGAAAACAAACAGACCTTCAAGCGCTATGCATTCACGCGCTTAATTAGTTTGTGGAGTGCGTTTTGGGTGTTTTTATTTTATTGCCGTAGGAAAAGGCACATTATAACCAAATTGCATTTCTGACACAAAAAGAAATGCGACATTCATTTATAAAATAGGTCAAACATTAGATGTGTGACATAGTTTCATACGTCTTCGAATGATAATTATCTTTTTTAGACACTTCCTATTAAAAACAATTTTTGAGAAAAAGGAATAATAAAACAAAAATAAACACCAGAAGAACATGATTTCTACATACGAATACTTATGGGATGGAAATCCATTTATTCAAATATGACACAACGCCCAAAACCACCACATGGCACTTGCTTAAATTACTGATGATAATATATATGGTCGACTGAATCAACGAAACTGCACATTCGTAGAATTAGAACATGAAATGAAAAAGCAGGGACACCCTTAAAACTACTAGTGCTCTGAAAACTAGCTTTCTCAGTAGTTAAATAGACTCTATTTAAACAAGGAACAGTTGTTAATCAGTTAAAAAACATCCAGTCGTATCACGTACCAAATCCAGCGTCCTTTGTGGTGTATCGTCAAATTAGTAGCCATTGTTCCTCTGCGGTGCCCTCAAATCATATTCCAGAAGAAGGAAAACTGCGAATTGTGGAAAAAATTCTCAACATTTGGATGGTATCCTGAAGACTTGCATGAGTACTTTTTCCTGAAACTCCCAAACTAATTAACCAGAGTACGGGGAGCGGTGCATGTAATCTAAGGTAGGTACTCTAGCAGTGGCTTAAATTCTTTGAGGTACTAAATTTTCAGATTCACGTTATGCTGGTAAAGAGCCTGTCGACACGGCATTGCGATAAGACAGTCTTTTCTGTGGGCTCTTCGCACCCAGGAAAATCTATCTAAGGATAAGTAGACACTTCGAACAAGGAGGAAACTTGGTTATGTTTTCTTTAAATACCACTTGAAATGCGACGGTTTTGTTTATCTTGCATGCCTGGAAAATATGTAAGTACATTCAAGATAACGATGTTGAATGGGGCTCTGGATAGCCTGCGGGGCTTCCTAGCTCGAGATAAATATCTCCTTTCCTCACAGCCGTAATTACTCCAATTAAATTTCGGTTGGAATTATAATGAGGCGCCGGTTAACACTCCAGATGAAATTGCGCTATTTCGTAGTACAGGCTTGCCAAAAAAGAAGTCTTTTTGAACGTGATATTTTATGATTTCTGTTTAGAGTGAGCGATACACAGAAATGTGAATTTTCTCAAAAATTAAATGATCACAATAATTTTGGCTTCTAAATTAGCAGATAAATTGTGCCTACGTTTTTCCTTTTCTAGATTTCTAATCTTAGTAACAAGTTTATGCTGATGGCAATAAAGTCCGTCAAAACATCTCAAAAATCAACGTTTCCGTAGTACTGCGAGAGTTTATATAAAAGAAACAACTAATTGAATAAATAGTAAAACTCCATGCTGGCTGCGTGGGCGCGATTTGGAAATGACGGTTTGCAGTGAACAAAGACCGTTTCCCAGATTTCATACCAGTAGTTAAAACGGGAAAAACCCTTTTGGTGGCGTCTTGCTCCAGCAAAGCGTTTCTGCGCGGGTTCACAGGCCTCTGAGATGATACGCGAGATTATTCGATGGCTAACATTGACTATTGAGGAAAAATGCAAATGAATTTGCTTGCGACATTCGCTAAAGTGCAACCGGGTGCAGAGCGGATGCATTTATGATATCACCAGTGAGTCGATTCAATTAATTGTGCAACACAACCCAGACTAAAAATAAACCAAAAGTACTGACACACTAATCTGTTGAGTTTGTTTTGATTGAGTCCCCTAAAAATAAGCGCAAAAAGAGTACAATATTATTATTTGCTGTTTCTCCCACTTAACGAATTTCCAATTAGCCTCACGAATCATTGGTAAATGAGATGCTCATCACCTCGAAGTGCAAATTACTTTTAGTTTTGTTACTCAAACACCTGCTTGCATGTTTCACAATTTCAAAATTTGCAACTGAGAGGTTCCTTAAAAGTTATGAGCGTTAATAGCTAAGTGTAAAAACAACAACACTCTGAGGTTGTTCTCACCCATCGCTTTTGGGATTCAAATATAAAATAATAGATGTCCAACTTGTCTTGAAAACTGGACTTCTTCCAACTGAAGTTAGAATACGATATCAGTGTCTTTTGCTTGTAAAACTCACAATTTCCAGTTTTCCTGCGGCTCATCCCTACCTTGCATAATATTTCATCAAGGCTTGTCTCATTAAAATCAGATCTGTATCTAATATCGAACGAAGAACCTTCCACAACGCTGGAATACAGGAGCGCCTATTGAGCAAAGCGCAACCACTATTTTGCAATTTTAATTGCATGCATTGGAGATTTGCAATCGAGAAACGCCTGACCCACCAAACAGTTGACCTCGATGGACCAGTCTTGACGATAGCCTCTCCTAGTGCAGTGCTTGACCACTGCTATTCAATCTGCAGCAACGCTGACATCAGATTGAGAGAAGATGAAGTGTGCAGTGCTAGTGCAGGCTTATTGGAAGGCATAATCAGTCGAGCAAATCGAAAGACGAGATGGCGAGAAGGAACACTTGCAGGATAAGAGCGTTCTGGATTAGAAACATCTGCCTCCGGCAAGGAGTGGTATTTTATCTCAATTAACCTCGGTATCATGGCTCTGAGTTTTAATTACAAAAAGATTCCTTATTTGTAAGTGTGCATCAGTGCTAAATTGAGGTTATAGTTTTTAAGGCTAGTTTGAGATGGTGTTCACGGAATCGCGCCTGGCGTTTCAGGAAATAAATCAATTTGCGACGACAGAACAATTTATGGTCGAGCCACATTAGGTTGAGCTTCATAAATATTAAATTTGTTCCTTACATCGGCGGCGCTCTAAAGAAAGGAAAGACAAAAGACCCTTATTACTCAAGCAACAATTTCCTGTGTATGGCATATAATAATCATAAATGTGAACATCAAAAAATATGTATGTCGGTCACACCTTAACGGTTCGGAATATCTTATGCTTGCGAATTCTACTATCACCGAAAATATTCAAAATTAATACAATCTCGCCGGGAGGGTGGAAACCGACGAGGGGCGAGTCGAATATGTTGGCATGGCTATCAAAATGGCTGTTGAAGGATGACGTGTTATAAATGCAGATTGAATCGTGCATCCTGTATTTCAGGAAATTATTCTCAACGGAGCTCTATAGGTATAATATAATATTTCGATAGAATCCAATATATCTGTTGACGTTATACCACACCTCAACAATCCGGAAGCACTCAAGGCACTAGGCAGATCTTGCCGCAATTTTAAGACATCTTCCAAGCGAAACAAGTACGCTAGGAAGCAAGACTGCAAAAACCGCAAGATTGCTTTGGAAGACGAATTCCAAGCAACAAGGAAATCTACGACGACTTCTCTGGTAGGAGCTGTGCTCCTTGCAGTCGAGGAGGGAAAACAACTTTTATTCAACTCGGGGATTTTATCAGAAATTTATGTACAGAATTCAAGGAGTTACCGATCGACAATGTATGCATGGTATGCAGAATTCAGAAATTCCGTGCTGAAGTATTTCACAAAAGAAATGAGAACGGTTGTGTTTGCACAGTGATGATAAAAATATGTTTACTAAAGAAACAGGAGCGAAAAGACATCAAAGGAAAACTTAATGGAACGCATGCATAAACTGCACAAGAAACTACTATTTGTATTTTCGTGTTCATTAGTTGTAGAGAAAATAATGACAATATTACCTGAAATGAGGTGCACACGACAATATGTGTCACAAGGTAGACTTTTAGTAATACTTTTTAATTTATTCACTAAAACTTGAATACACATAATATATTTTATTGTAACGGTTATGGAAAAAATTCGTGTATGGCAATTTTAACCAAAATAAGGCATTACAGGTCCTAATTGCACTGCCCCTTTAATACCCAATATTCTTCTACAAAAAAGGATTGTTTTAAAAAAATGCGTTTGTGATTAAAAAAAACGACTTGTGACTTCATTTAAAATAGGAAAGAAAGTGTGTTCTAATGATTCTCACCAGCGCATTTAAGAGCTCAAGCAACGACTCATATAATCTACTCACTTAAATTAAGCGATCTTATGGCTCCATCAGTACCACCACATCTGGCGACTCATCTTGATTGAAGTCATGACGTCAGAAATTAAAATTGAATTCAGACGAGATTTTCTTCGAATGCTTCTGCTGTTGTACAACCTTCAACACTAGGGCAATTTATAGTGCGCAACCAACTAGTATTTATCAGCAGAGTGGTAAACAGACTGAATAATTTATTAATTTATCACTAATGCTTAAGTGAAGCAAGTAAAGCAACATGTTTCGCAACATTTTATGACTCTTCCTGCTGACTTTGTGTGCCAAATAATGGCGCACTATTAGCTTTATGAAATGCATACAAATCGCTCCCTTGGGCCAGAGTTCTCGCCCTTTGCCCTTTATTTTTTGACTCTACATTTAACGGTTTCAATGCCTCCAATTAATCCACACTTGATTACCAAAAACCGACGATATGAATCCAAATGAGGCCAGCGCAGATTTCGAGTGTGAATGGCGGCCGAGTAGGTACGCGTTAGGTCTTGATAACTCACTACGGAATTTTGTGCTATTTGTTGGTGAATATTTTAAACTCACTAGACTCCGCTTGGTTTGTTCACAGGGGCAATGGAGTCGTGAGATAGTGACCTTTGAACTGGCTCAAAGTCAGCGATTGTTCTTTTCCCGTCGAAAGTGTGACTGCAATTAATAGTCTGTGAGAATGTTTGCCTGTTGCAGAGGTCTAGGCTCTGTCTAATGTTAATTACATGACACGATATATTGACGCCGAGGGCTCAATTTTTATTAGCAAATCCTCCACGCTTTTGCTGGAGAGGTAGCATGATGCAGTTGCCGCTGATGTAGTGAATTATTTCAGATAAATTCTGACCCAATTATTAAGCTGTTCCCAGAGGATGATGCTTAATTAGCAGAGAATAATTAAATGGAAGTTATAGCCGGCAAAAAAGCACGAGCAGTTGCTCTTACTTGCATTGCCTGATGCAGCCGTATTGAGAGATTATGTCAGCAAATACTAGAATTGAATTATCCGTGTGTCGTTGCCCAGAATTTTTCCCACGTTCTGATTTAATTACTAAGTAGAATTGCCCGTTTGGTTGCAGTTTTCTTAAAACACCCGCATTAGGAATCCTTTTAGTAATCTGAACCCAAATGCTGGTCTCTCTCTGGGAAGAGTCGATTCGTATTCGAATTCGAGCGCAAGATTCAACCCGGCACACTCGCCCCGATTGCAGATCGAGTGTCAATCAGTTGACCGCTGTTTTTATCAACAAACGCCCTAAATTAGCTTCCTCCTATGCTGCAAGAAGGCGGCCGGAGAAAGCACATCCATTGCAAGTGGTATCAGTGACATATTTTTCAATTGAAGGCAATAATCGTAGGCAATGGGATTATTTTGGAAGGAATCATGTCTTACCGCGACTTACATGCAGCTCGGGGCGGTAAATAAGCGAACCAATTTCGTTTCAATCTAGACTCATGCCGCCTGCCGCTGTGCATATTTTTGAATTGTTGCTGCGGCCAATAATTTATTAATAGCCTTAAATAGACTTTAATCAAGATTTGTAGCTTCTGCTTTGAAATTCTGACGGCGAAGAGGCCAATTAGGAGGAGCCACAAAGATCTTCAACTTTTTAATCGATCTCTCAGGATAGAGCAAGAAAAAGGAGCACATGTACTTTCATTTCTCTTGGTTTCAATTTCAATTTCTTAAAACCAATCTTGTGCATAACATATGTACACATATGTCCTCCAATCGTGACGAATCAATGCAAAAACCGTTACTAAATCCTTGCATACCAAAATATATCTGTTTTGAATCAATTTATTTTTAGCCGACGCTTAACTCTTTATGTACAACACTGCCTTGTTTGGCTTGTATCATTTCATTGAGTATCGTGGGCGTTCCAATTAAATTGTTCCTGAAGGAACGAAAAACAAGATCACAATCGAAGTCAAGATGATTCCAGTCAAGACAAAAATCACTCAGGCGAGGTCCTGCATGTCAGGGAAATGTCTTGCTTTTTTATTATGTGTAATCCTTTTTCCTAGGTTCGCCCTGACATCTGGCCCTTCATCAATCAAATAACTTTCAGCTGTTAGCTGATGAGAACGTGATAAGCACCCACTTAAGTGCAAGGAGGAGTCCGGCAGAGTAACTGATGATCGCCGGGCGACCGACGCCAGCAACTTACTCTGGGCATCACGTCTTAATTCAGAGCAATTACAATGGGACGATAACAGCCCAATAATTTGCGACTACCTCTACCTGAACCAGTGATTGCTCATCGGCGTTTCAACTTTCAGAAGAAGAGGCTGAGTGGAACGGCCGTCTAAGCCCGGCAACCCGCCTCTGAAGTAGGACCCCACGAGATCGTTCAGGCGTCGAGCTGTCGATACTTTCGTTTGTTGAACAATTTGATTTATGCTAAAATCTTGTTTCTATTATCATTCCCATTTTGCAGGGATATGCTCAGAAACGATAACCCGGGTAGCGCCATTCCAATAAGCAGGTGCTGTGCCCAGGGTGGGGCTTTGTTGCTGCACGCACTCACGGAGGCATTTCGTGAGTAAATTTCTACATTTGTCATGTAGCAGTAAGACATTTCAGAAGGGCATACAGTTCGGCCACCGATCTGAGCACCTGAACAACTTTCAATTATTGACCTCCTGAAATGTTGTAGCACCAAGGGAACTAAATATTCGCAGATTGCTTCACACTTTACATCCCTTCCTCACATACGTTCTTGCTGGAAAACGTTCAAGCATTTGGCAGCGGTGAGACACACGCAAACCAGTTGCGCGACGACGTTTCGACACCTGCTAGAGTGCTAGATCAGTGTCAGCGCGCTTTTCTCTCGCCAGCCGCGGTGTTGTCATTGCGCGGTGCCCCCGCAATCCGGTCGTCGAGTGTAATTAGCGCGGTTGTTAGAATGACTGTGTCATCGTTGCGAAAGCTTTCTTCTCACCATCCACATCTCCCATGCAAACAACGGCGCTTTGTTGTTTTATTTTTGTCACAAAGCAGGCGGAATTAATCATTTAAAATCGTCCGTGACTGTCGAATTATTAAGATTTCCATTTCTAAATAAGATCCATGGAACAACGCTAACCTTCAACTCAACACAAAAGCTTAAAGCGGTGCCGCGAAACGTAAAAGGATCAGCAAATTATAATTTCTTCCAAACAATTATTTTTAAGCAACCTGAAAGTATTCTAATCATACACTTTAAGACTCTGCATGAATTTCCCTTGGGACTATTTCCTTAAATTTCTTAAGGCCCATTTACTCGCTAAGACACACGTCTTTGCCACAAAGTCATTTAAATTTTCTGCGTTCACAGTTGAAGAAATGTCATTGCGAGTTCGGTTTTTTACTCCGCCATTAGCAAAAATGGAGGAATCCCTTTATAAAACTGACCTGAGGCTGCCCACGTAAAATTCAGTAATTTTACTACAGCCAGCATTATAAAAAAAAATGCACGGATGGATCATAGGGCCACATCATAAAATGTTTAGGTTAAAATCATGAATCCGTTCATAATTTAGCGCCGACCTCCTAATAACGGTATTTTCCGTTGATCCTTGCCGCTACGACATCCGAATCCTTCTGTAGTGTAAATGGGCCTTTAAGTATCGACCCTGCACATTTTATTTTCCTAACTATCCTAATTATCCTAAATTGAACTAATATCGTCAGATGGCCTGTATATTGTATAATCTATAATGTATTGCGTGTACAGTTCAACTGTTCTTCAAACGTTTTATCTCTTTAAGACAGAGCCCGGGGCTAGTCCGTACCACCCACGGATACGGAAGACAAAATCTTGTGCAGATTTCGTTTCGGATTTTCCCAGTTCCGCCTGCTAAAAATGCATTTAGTGTTTATTCCGTTGAAAAGAACAGAGCACATGCTTATGTTTTGTACGCTTCGTTTTAGAATCCAAATTTTAACATTCTCTTACGTAAATTATTGAAGAGTAAATCAGGACGAAGGATGAATTCATTTTGAAAGTTCTTGTTATAAATCAATGTGAAACTTCTGTAAGAACAGGAACTACCACGAAACGTGAACTCCGGCTTCACCCAGAGCAATCAAGTGTACTTCATATCAATTATAATCGAGTAATTGTGAGAAAGGCTCACTTTTACTGCCTGCAAGCCGGGGAACGACAGATGCACAACTCCTGTAGTCATGCAATTGTGCCGCACGATCTCTGCAGCCCTTGTGCCCAGAGCAATTATTTTAACGTGTGCTCACGTAATCACAACACCCCCGCCCCATTGCCAACTACAACCTTGCTGGTATTGTTTAACCCATGCAGCAACCCCGCACCGCCCTTCGAATCTGTTCACCTGAACGGGGGTTTTGCACACGCCAGGGGAGAAAAACTGTGGCTTCCGTTTGTTCAAACTTCAGCGGTGAATTAAATTCGCTAATTGGTGAAAATTTTGTTCTGAACAAAATTTTGTTCTGAACAAAATTTTCACACGATTAGACGGCGACAAATTACGAAATCCTAGAAGCCGGCTCCGAACTTCTTTAGGAAACTAATTACAGCCACCTGATATCGATATGTATGCCGGCCGTCCAGGAGCACGCGGACACCTGTGCAATGTCCACAACTGTTGTGGAAGTCGAAGTTTGTAATTTTCACACGGCAATTGAGAATCAGTCGAAATGTGTATGCAGGAAAAGTGTGGCAATTAATTAAGCGCCAACTGGAACCTTCTGGGCTCTGGCATTCAAATCTCCAAAACGATCTTCGGACCTGCAAGGTCCAACCACTTCCCTTGACTGCTCGCTGCGGCGGCGGCCCTTTGCCTTATTCAAGGTCGTCGAAGTACTCGCTACTTCCGCATTTGTCAAACTGGGTATGAAATTAGGTAATAGCTGGCCAGAGTTCGGAAAAATTGAACATGCGCAATTCCAACCATATGAGGCGCGCTACTATTAGGAAAACTTGGAGCGATTTGCAAATGCGCCGAATCA
This sequence comes from Leptogaster cylindrica, assembly GCA_963082835.1. NCBI lineage: Eukaryota > Metazoa > Arthropoda > Insecta > Diptera > Asilidae > Leptogaster > Leptogaster cylindrica. The sequence goes on along the minus strand of OY720105.1, from coordinate 17,726,684 downwards.
GATCAATAACGCCAGCGCAAACAATGGAAAGGAGGACAGACGACATCAGAGCAAACAACAAGCACGAATTATCTCCAGATCTGCGAACAGAGCGACGACTCTTGATTCTTGGGACATTTTCCGGATTCTAACATCTAACGACGGGGTTATCAGTGCCGAGGGAGACAATTATGTGCAGACTTACTTCATGTGTGTTCTGGCGCTTTAGCAAAGTCCTGTCGGCGATTTTATTTTTAGCATCGCCGTAGGTGTCCATGTCGTCTTCCTCGTCACTGTAGTCACCTTCCTCGGATTCGTCATCGTTGAAGTATTCGTCAGAGTTCTCCAGGCTGTTCTTTAATCCTTCCGTAAACTTCGTGAACTTGAATGCATCTCCGGTCCACTTGCCGTAGGACGTGGGACTGCGCTCCCCACCCATTGTCTTGCCCTTTAAGCCTACGTTTTTTAAGGTGGCGGAGGTGGTTATGGACTGAGGACCTTCATCTGCGAAATTGCTTTGCTGCCTAGGTATAGAATATAATACGGCGCGGTCGAAGTAATGATTGTTGAGCGCCTTGTTCAGACTGTGCCCGGCCGTGTTTGTTTCCACTCGTAGTGGAGCGGGGGTCCTTGGCGAATGAAGCGCCGGGAAGACTCGTTGCTCCCACGCCTGATGATGCCGATTATGATGCCGCAAGTGGTGCTTCCTAGGCGTCGATGTGGTGGCGGAAGCACCGTTTCTACGTGCTTTGTCGTGCCGGATACTAACCCAACTGCCGTTCCATGGAGTCTGTGAAGTTTTAAAGTCGTCCACGACTTGCTCAAGCCTGTGGCTATAGTGCTGCTGATGACGGAAGAAATGCTCGTCACCTGTGTCGACACGTCCTAAGACGACATGAAGCAATCCGGCCAGTAAGAAGCACACCACCGCTGGTCGGGTCCTCCCCGGATGCACTATTATTTTCGCGAGCATACCGTTGCTAAATTTATATCTTTCAATATTCTGAAACGATTGCACTTCGGCAGTTCTGCCGTCCCACAACCGCAATCAATCTCTGCGGACCACGTGAATTAACGGGTCTCCAGTCTGGTGCACAACAACTTCTCACCGCTGGTCGGCATAACCGACGGTGGCGATAGATAACAGGGACACCGACGAAATGGCCAAGTGAATAAGTGATGCTCTGAACTTGTGTTTTCACGAGAAAAATCAACACCGATTAGCACACTCACTTCCACTTCGCACACCCGCACTGCACACCTGAGCACGAATTTCCCGCCGCACTTAAATCAACCGAATCAAAAACGAGCATTCTTCCACGGCACTGTGCTATCAACTGAATGCATTTCTGATTTCATATCAACACTCAATACTAAGCAGATAGTAATAGAAGTCCGCTCTTTAGCTGCTAATAGCTGAAAAGGGGAAATTTTTGATCTATGGAGTTTGCGTTTGGCGCATACTAATTTCACTACAAATCGTTCCGACTCCGATTTTCGACTCCGAGGCCGATTTGGTAATTATATAGAGCACCGATAGAGGCGCTTTTACAAACGCGCAACAGCGCGCAAAAAATTGCAATTTTGGGTATACCACCGTAGCTAGAACTGTTCTATTACATAAGCTGCAGAAAGTTTCTTTGGCTGTAGCAGATTATAAATAAATAATGTTATTTGCTTCCGAATAAACGTGAATTATTATTCTAGTACTTAAAAGCTGAATCACAAGTGCTGAATCAAATATCATTTGCTAATGTAGTACCAAAGTCTTGCAAGTCCTTGTTTCCGCAACAAATCTCCAAACAATGTATAGCGCCATTTACAGCTCGTAAACATGTTGCGCAAGATTAACTCTCCATATCCCTTTTTTTACCTTTGCACATTTTATGAAAACCAGGAAAAGATGTGGAATAATCGCATTTCTCCTTAAAGGATTGCCTAAGAGAAAGTTCTACTACGAATAAAATATAATATTAATGAATCTAACATCGTTTATTCTGTTAAAATTCTTTTCGTAATTTCCAGAATATTCAAACTTTAATTTAAGCGCATTTTAGCCAACAAAATTCGGGATTTTTTCGTAAGTAAATCAAATTTTTGGAAAGTGAGAACCGAATTGGATTCAAGCCAATGGTAAGGGACCAAAAATTGAAGACGAAAGAAGCAAACAATCCAAGGGAGAGTCTTCTTGAAATCTGTCCAAACCCACCCGGCTCTCTGCTCTAAATGCCCGGTGGAAAATCCCTTTCCCCCAAGCTGCCCATTCGCCCAGGAGTTCTATAAATATTTGAGTGTTCCGGGTGTCTCCATTAAAGTGTCTATGGAATTCGTGTTGGGCAAGTCTTACTGACACATATTTCCTTGCGCCAGATCGCCCGCTTCCCCACACCTCGAGAATTTGGAAGGAACCGATTAACATAAGGTTTGTTTACGACCGCATCAAGTTTGCATCATTAATGACTGGATGAAGACGGCGAACCGGCCTAATTCGCTTGATGGATGGGGACAATGTTGCGGTAGGCTTCGCACAACTTTGTGGGCGGTTTTGAGTTCCGTCTGAAATCTGAATTGTTAGAAACTCACTCACTTAATTGTGGCAGAACACAATCGTGAGTGATAGACAACGTCGAAGGTGACACATGTTTATGTGTCCCCAATCAGTCATTGTTTTTCGTTTTTAAAAAACATTACCCATGCCATTGTAGGTACATAACACATTTTGGATAATATTATTTTGCAATTATTTCATTCCAGTTTGTTACTTCTAATTTATTCTAACATAGAGCAAGTTTTTTTTAAATTGCTTTTGGTAACGAGTCCAAAAATATAAACACATCCGCATCCCGTATTTTCGGTAAACGAAAAAACGAAATACTTAGAGGGTAGAGTTAATCAAAGGCAATAGTGTAATACCACAGATAAAATAACATGATTAGAATTAGAATTAGAATTTATTCTAATTCTATCCTGCTTTGACAATATTTTAGATTTCGAGAGAATAAAAGAAAGAATCTTACATATTCTGTAAAAAATTGTAGTTTAATTCAAACGACGTATAAAATAATAAATATTGATAAATAAAGAGTAGACAATTCTAAAAGAATCTGGTATATTCTGAGAGTTTTTTAAGCCGGTAGGGAGCAGAGCAATTTGCACAATCTGTCAGTGTTTCAGCCGGCAATTTGTGCAATATGCATGTTATTTAAAAAAATTATAACGTGAAAAACCGCATATAAGTCAATAGATAAAAAAAAAGATTGAAATTAAAATTCAATATTCAGAGTGGCAGAATATTTTGGAGCCATCGAACTACAGTGTGCAAAACTGGCGATTATGCTATGAACAAAATCATTGATGCAATCGCAAAACTAGATTCATTTTGCTTCTGCACTAGCCGAAATAAGCAAAAAACATCTAAGGTTGTTCTGAATTTACTTTTAACATTATTAATACTGAAGAAGAGTGCAAAACAAAAGCAAATCCAATATTGATTGATTCAGGTCACACATATGGGAAATAATAAAAAGAGATATACAAATAGAAGCCACCAACAACGTTAGTTCCTGTGATCCAAAGGTATTACATGCACGAGTAAGTTCTATGCTACAAATACCTTCACACACAGAAGGCAGCAAACTCGGTATGGCGGAGCAGAATCAACTGAAAGCAATTAAAATTCTGGTCGACATGTGGCCATCACTCAGACGCTATCATCCCCGCATGCATTCAGTCGTCATGAATACTTTATTCAAATGGACATCGGTCAGTCGGCATAGTCCATTTTGCTGTGAGGCAAGACGGAATTCCCATTTCCATTCGCGAGTGAGTTGTAGACGACTGTGATCTAGACAAATGGGCGGGAAGGTGCCTGAAGCATCAAATAATCACTCCCCGATACCCAGAATTGCAGTCTGCCGAGCGCATGCGAAGGAACGGATTTATGACAACAATAGACCATAACGAATGTCAACTTGCAACTGCTTCTACAGTTAGAGAACAGAGAACTATCAATTAAGACATTGACCTTAACGGACAGCTATGGCTATCGCAGCGAATGCACAGAATAGGGCTTCTCTAAATTGAACTAGAACATCTGCATGAACAATGTAACCCTTCTTGTGTTGATCTTAAATCCAGATGAGTGAGTACAGTGAGTGCCTCAAAGCAATTTCCTCAACCGTTTTGGTTGTTAACTGCAGATTCAAACTTATCTCACACGACAGAACTCCCAGCAGCAGACCCAGCCTCCATGGGGGATTTATGAGCGCTGCAGCTAATATTTGGGTAGGCTTCTTCGCAAGCAAGTCAGTTCTGAGAAGACGCCTTCTTTTAAGACGACGGCAAACAAATTCATATCATTTCTGACAAGGTGCCATTCATCGCGGTAGTGTTCCCAACGAAGGTCTCTCGTGATACCCTACCGCAAATCTGAATGAAGAGGATGTTTACCCTAATTACGGCCGTCAAGTCTGTAGTCAGTGTCGTGTTCAGGGAAATGTACACCGTTTGGATGGAAAATTAACGAGAACACTATTCCGAGAATGTCATTATCAGTTGCTGTAATCGTCCAGTTGCTTCCAGAAGCAAACATTAATGGGATTTTCACATCCGACTGAAAAATTGCATCCCTGGCGAAAGTCATTTTTGGGCGGCGCATTTCTGAGGGCTTGGTATTCGCAACTGCTTGTTAGGGACCATTGATCAGTTGAACTGCGAAAAGTGCTGAATGTGTCGAACGCAGTAGCCCGCAATTATGAGACATAAATCACTGAGAAATCATCACCCCACATCCGTATTGAAGGGCGACATTGAAGTTGATTTAAACAAACAGATTTTTTTCGCAAGCAATTTATTCAGTGCTGGCTGATTTGCCACTTTCTTTGAGGTAGTCTTCGTAAAACTTCAACAATTTCGGACTTGTTCTTGGCTGAACTATTTTCAGAGCAAGCTCAAAATGTTTCCAAGCTACTTTTTCTGCATTGATGTTGTCTTCCAGAGCCTTGAACGCAGCTTCCGTGCAAATAGCTTGGATTTCAGCGCCAGAATACCCCTCAGTTTTACTAACGAGTTCATCCAATGAAACGTTCTCAGACAGAGGAATTGTTTTGAGTTTAATTTTGAAGATTTCCGTCCTCGTACTGACATCGGGCAAGCCGACATACACAATCCTGTCGATCCTCCCTGGTCGAAGCAGCGCCTTGTCAATCATGTCTGGTCGGTTTGTGGCTGCAACTATGGTCACGTTACGCAACTCACTGACTCCATCCAATTCAGTGAGCATTTGCGCCAAAACTCTTTCCTTGACCGAGGAACCATTGTCTGACGATCGCTCTCCGCCAATTGCGTCTATCTCATCAAAAAATACTATACAAGGTGCTATTTGTCTGGCTTTTCTGAACACTTCCCTGACTGCTCGCTCCGACTCACCTACCCACATAGAAAACAATTCTGGACCCTTAATCGAGAGGAAGTTAACAGCGCCTTCAGTCGCCAAGGCTTTGGCAATCATTGTTTTGGAGCATCCAGGTGGACCGAATAGGAGAATTCCTCGTGGGGGGTTGATGCCCAATTGCTTCAGCTTTTCTGGGTAAAGTAGCGGCCACTCAATAGCCTGCTTCAGTTTCAATTTTACATCGATCTGCCCACCAATATCCGCCCACTTCACATTAGGATTCGCTATCAACACTTCTCGCATCGCACTCGGCTTCACTTGTCCGAGGGCAAAATTCATGTCGACCTGTTTCACCACATCGCATCCTTCCTGCAGGGCTTTCAATCCTGCCTTGTAGACGAGATTCGTTATATCCGAGCCCACGAACCCGTGAGTAACATTGGACACTTCTTCTATCTGCGCCGCGCTGAGCTCGTGTTTCACATTCGCTAATTGTTTCTCTAGAATCGCTTTTCGTGCCAAAGGACTAGGAGCACTGATTTCCAGCTCACTGTCGAATCTACCATATCTGCGCACTGCAGGATTAATCATTTCAAGGTCGTTAGTCGTTGCAATAAGGAAAGTTCGACTGGCTTCTTTTTTAAACGTAAGCGAATCCAACAAAGTCAAGAACGCCGCTGAAACTCGTTGAACTACTTCATTAGTCTCATTCTTGGGGCAAATATTGTTTAAGTCCTCTACAATCAACAAAGATGGGCTGGGATAGTTACTAAATGCCCGTTCAAAATATTTTTGCAAATTCTTTTCAGTTTCGCCGAAATATCGGCTGAATATGGCGCTGGTGTTGATCCACATCACATTGGCAGGCAATGTATTGGCAAGAGCGGAACAGAGCATGGTTTTTCCACAGCCAGTTGGACCAAAGAGCAACACTCCACGAGAAATCTTCACTCCAGGAAAAGATTTTGAATAACCCAAGGCCAGCCTCGCCATTTCCTGGATGCTTTCAATCGTTTCGTCTAGGCCGCCAATATCAGACAACGCTAATCGGTAAAATTCTTTTTCGGTTTCAGTTCCTGCTTCCAGTTCTTGTTGTAAAATAAGCCTTGTAGATCCTGTTATCAAATAAAACCGCTTGAGATTACTTTCTTCAATGTGTAACGCTTCTAGTTTTGACTCTAAGGAATCACCAGGTGGAGTGATACTAGGTTTTCCTGATTTGATGATTAATTTAACTTTTTTATTGTAAAAATCTACGATAGCTTCAGCTCCAGTGCAAAAAATAAATCCTTTTAAAGTATGTTGTATCAAATTTGTTAGTTCTTCCTGCGCGTCTTGACTTTTCAACAAGGTATAATTTTCCACACATCCGAGTAGGATTTCAGTTGCTGGTACCGGATCGCTTTTTAGTGTCTTAATTCGAATTTGAAAACCTTTTAATTTGTCCCAATAGTTTTCGTAATCTGAAATAAATAAAATATTTTTCAGAGCGATTCAACTATGTTTTATGTGTACGTAACGTAACATCACAATCCCTTTACAATGATATTCTACGCTCCAGCAAGAAATGTTGTGGTACAAAGGTTGTTGTTATGAGTTTCAAAGCATTTTGATAGAAAGGACGGGAACCGACAAATGTATTGTAATAGAGGGGGTTATCATATAATATTACTGATAATACCGTCTGCCTTTGTTTTTGACATATTAGAAATGGACTCACATCAAGTTCCGACATTTTTTAGAATCGTCAAATCTATCGATTTTATATGGTTTTCGCCGTATCGCGATGATACATGGTTTTGGTCGTGGGCTCTCGTACTATTCGAAAATCACCAACAAAGTGAATTTCCGATGCCGCAGTTATCGGTATCGTGCCAAGGGGAGATGGGTTTAATTTACTCTCGCTCATACACAAAACCAATCCTTTTACGAAGGATATCTCGTAAATGGTACGCTTTAGAATTATTTTGAAGTGAAAACTTTTTTAGAGGCGTTGCACGGTTTTTCGATGAGGGTAAAGTTCTGAATTCCGTCATCGACATACTCTTTAATACATGTAAATCACTTCTATCTACGCAATAACGAGACTATAATTAACATTGTGGGCGAAAGTCGAAGCTCGAAGATTTAAATTTTGGGAAGAGTTTTAGGGTAGTAAACGTGGATGGATTTTCATGGGGCTTTTTGATTTAGAATGAGTGAATGAGGAATGAGGAAGGCGGGGTAAGATGTCGAATGGGGGAAGATGACGAATACAGTATTTATCAAAATCAATCACAGGTAGCGGCACGTCTAAGCTAGCATAAAAGGCTCTGATGGTGGACAATATTATACATTAGTATAAACATGTACGAGCACGCGTGCACGATGAAGCTGGTAGTGACAAAAGGAAAAACCCTCAACTGTACAACAACATCTGTCAGCGACCTAGACTGCTGATGCATCTACTATTACATTCAGGGAACAACAAGACGTCGTATGTCCAGTTTCTTCATTAAGTTAATGTTAAAAAAAAAAATAATAATAATAATAATGTTAATATTGTCATATACTTTATCTATTGCAATAAAATTAATTGAATTGAATTGAATTGACAAAAGGAAAATAATCAGCATTCTAATATAAGTTATCCAATTTTCCCACTAAATTATTCTGAAAGTACGACTGAATGCCTAAAAATTCATTATGGACCTATTTATTTTAAAATAGTTTTGATTACTGACAAATGTTCTTTTGGTAAAAGTGGCGTCATGTCAGTGGAAAAGATGACGAACCACTGCATTCCGTAACCTCTAGAGTCTAGATCGACACTGACGACGGATTTCGAAGAGGATAGATTGTGTATAATATGCTCGAAAGAAGGCAAGGATGAACTTTGGAACCAGTGGTGTAAGTGTTTGAAATGGGCTCATTCTGAATATTCCAGATGCGATCATGGAGATCCGGAGAAGCCAAGTCGCAAGGCATACATACAAATACGACTGCTGCATTTAAATAAAATTCCGTGTTAGTAAAGATTTTATGATGTTTTAAAAACTTGTCCTGTTCGTCATCTTACCACCACCAATTCCACATCCCATTTATGGGGAAAGATGACGAAAATGGCAATTTTTCGGAAAACCCGTGTTTCGTCCCATTGAAGATGAAAAAAGCAATTGAAAACTAGTAAGGAAGCAAATGGTCACACCAATTATGTGATATCCTAGATGTAGAAAAATATACTCATTCTATGTAAAAGTCTAGACATGCATTTTCTTATGTAACTAAGGCAAATTTCGCGCGACTGCCTAATTTAATAGTACCCAGCAAGAGATTTAATTTGATATCACACATGGCCCAAAGTGAACCACCCTAAAGCAGACGGTTACTACCCCCACCCCCACAACCCCCAAAAACGTAAAACTATTTACCGCAGCGGAAATATTCCCATTCACTCATTTACTACTTTTACTACTCTAATTTCTATAATTTTAATATCGTGTAAAAAGAAAACGTGTAAAAAAGAATTTTCGCAAAAAATCAATAATTGTAATAAGTATTTATAACAATATTTAACAAATGAAATCCGAATTGTAAGTATTTAGTACACAAAATCAACATTTTTCTATAAAAACGATTCAGGCTTATATGGCAACACTTAAAAAGAGTTGCCCGATTTCGCTCGGCTACAAACTTGTTCTTACCATTTCAACGAAGTATCAACGTACCAAATCTCAACCCTGGCTACAAGCGTTCTCGAGTTGTTGTCTGGAGAGACAGACTGACACACAAACAGAAAGACAGACGGTCATCGTCCCACGAATGAGGGTGGGGCTGGAAATTCTAATTTTTGTAAACCACGTCTTTGGGGGTATCGTTGAAAAGGTCTTGAAGACTAGTTTATAAATCCATAACTAGTTTCTCGATTTTGAAATAAATTACCCAAATAAATGCAATCCAAACACTTCGAAATCTGCCTCAGCCTGTAGGCCTGCCGAAAGGGATTTTTTTTAATTCATCTATATTAGCTTCGAGAAAACTCAGTTTTTTTAGAGTTCTGGTGGCCCCCAAAGAGTTCTATTGATTTTCCTTATGACTCCAATCGATTCGAGCAGAAATGAAAGAGTTCTAGGTCGGTAAATTGGGCGATTTTGAGAAGTGCCCCCCCCCCCCCCAAATTTTTCAATTGCATTTTTGATTGCTTAATACGCCAGAACTAATTCTAAAAGCGATTGAGAACTCTAGAACTATTTGGGGGAGGGGGGGGGACACTAGAACTCCAAATCATTTTTATCAAATTTTAAAAATGCAACAAGCAATTTACAAATGGAAAAGCCCGAGTTACGAAAGAAGTATTAAGTGAAATATTTTCCTCCACCGCTAACGAAAAGAAACACTCACACGTAACTCAAAGTAATGAAAATGTGAATGTGACGTCAGAGGGGTTTGACTTTAACATTTGTTCTTGCGGCCGATTCTGCGAAACAAAACACAAAGTCAACTCCCTTTTTTGGATTTTCTCAAGGGTTCTGAGGGATCTGACTTTTTAGGTTGTGGTCTTCGGTAATCGTAGGTTCAGAATCCAGACCAACTCACCTTCACTAGAGACATGCACCGTCGATAAGTAGTGTTCAGGTAGTGGCCACACTATCCGAATCATAGGTGTCACTACTCTATTAGGACAACTGATTTCTACATTTTCTCCAATAACAAAGTTACACAGTTTCATTGCAGATTCACTAATAAAAACCACATTCTTAAGCATACGCTTTGGAATATCCTTAATTTCATCGGTCTGAATCAGTAAGTTGACAGTAGTACTGAATAAAACTTTATCTAGCACAAAAGAATCTCTTAAATTCCCTGAATCCAATGGGCACACTTTTTCATGATTTTCATGATCTTTTGAAGTGACATGAGCACGGCAATTGTCACAGTAGTACCACAATGCAACGGACTTCTTGGACGAAGATTTGGGAGGCATTCTACACGATATCACTGCACAAAACTAAAAACTCATGATGAACTGTCAAATCTCTAAACCGGTATGACAGACAACTCGTGCAGCAGAGAACACAAAGTATGCTGATCACAAGTCACAACGCACCATCTTGTGCGTCACCAAACAAATTTTACATTGGCAAAGGCACAAGAAAATGTTTTCATCTGAAATTGACGTCACAGCCAGCAAATTCGAGATTACTATAATGCCATCGCCATGACAACAAATGCATTCCTTGTTTGATAAACAAACAAACATTATACGGCACAATGGAGTGGACGGAAGAGTTTAAATTTTCTTTGAAAAAGGTACAATAAGAAAAATACTTGGGTAGTTTGTAATTTAATTTGTAACCATTTTTATGTTAAAGGGAGCCGCGAAGAAAGGACGGAGAGCAGGGAATTCCTCTACGAATTCAAATGTACAACAAAGTCCGGAAGAATCTTTAGGCCTGGATTTAGATTTAAATATGGATACAACAGGCGGCTACGATTCTAAAGTTGAACCTAAAAAGAGGATTTCGGGTTGGGCAGACACTGGAAGGTCTACCCGGTATAATACCGACCAAATAGCAAATATTCATTAAATTAATAACTGTACTTTTTAAGAACATTGCAGAAGAATTTCTTTGAAGAGTAAGTTATAAAATTATCAAGAGAACTTGAAACAAGCTTTGTTGTTTGACTCAGTGAACAACTTTTGACGAGCACTACTTCAGTCGGAACATCTGATGACGGGATACCAGTTATTCCAGATATAGATGACATGCACGAAAATTTGCTTGCGGACGACACTGCAGTGCCTCCTTCGTAAGTTTAGTTCTATCAAGCTGTCCACAGCTGACGAGTTTACTTCACAGAGTATCTGTAAAGCGAGTGATTACTCTCAAGGAGCTCAATTCGGAATTACTCGGTCAACAAAGTTTCGTATCTCTCGGTGACGTTGACCTAAGTTTGTTAACAAAACACTTACTGCCAGAATCTGCCTTAGAAGAACCCGACGAAAATTGGGAGTGGGAAAAACAGTTCACGCAAGTAGTAGCAGAGATCAACACAGACAAGGCGTCAATTCAATCGCCCAAGAAATCAAATGAACCGATTGCAACTTAAACTGTTTTAAATACTAAATAAATTTAATCATTTTCATATCTAATTCAGTCTCTTTGTTTTCTGGATAAGATTTTTTCTGTTCGCTGGTTGCGGACAAAGTAGACTAAACCGTTCTCGTCTGCGAGTCGCAGGACATCGCAAATAAGAGATTCGACGACTAAGATATGGACCGATTATTTTGAAAGTGGTGTAAGTCTATTTACGATTCAGATTTCAGACAGAATATTATTTTAGTTAAATTTTCAAATAAAAGTCATGTATGTAATCAAATTACATGTTTCTAAATTCGTTGAAACATTGCCAAACTTACAATTAGTTCAATTTATTTATATTGTTTAATCGACTAAAATGATAACCTTTAAATATCTCGAAAGAGAAAAAAAAGACTTACACCACTTTCAAAATAAACGGTCCATATATTGGCAAACTTTTGGCTGCAGCAAAAGCACAGAAACGGTTGCAGGGCTTGATGCGTTCTGTAAACACTGCAGCTTCACTTCGGTTTGTCGTCTCTCCCCAATCTTGTCACAAACTGTTCCATCTTGATAAAAATGAGGGAGCTCTGCGCGCACAGACACCGGTTTTGGTCGCTTCGAAGGATTCCTTTTTAGCCACTCCTTGTGCAGTTGTTCATGAAATACGCCTAGCAATACAGAAACCTCAGCGCTCTGATCCACATGCACTTGACGTACATGTTTCCCGTAGCAAAATTCGTATTTCCACCATCCGGAACCCTAAACGATCAAGTATAAAAAATTGTTTGTAAGCAAATTATTAATAATTGTACTTACCCGTTTCAGGCAATTTTTCCCATTTAAGAAATCAGTGACTGGAGTCGTGTCTTTGATCGATGATGAAGTTATAGGCGATGGCAACTTAACTCCTTCTTCGATCGACCCGGGTTCCCCTAGATCCGCCAATTGTTCTCCAAGTTCCGCATTTATGAAATTCATCGTTACAGTCCCGTCCTAATGAATAAAAAAGTTAAAGAGATTACACTAGTTTATAGAGAAGACGCAGGAAGCGGTGTTATACTTTTCATTAGACATTTTAAGAACTTTCAAATGCGACGCTTCCTGCTCCTTCGAGTGACATGATCGAATTCGAAAGTAAAAGGAAAAAGTGCGAAAAGAAAACAAACCTTAGCATCTACTTTTATGATAGCAATACTCTCCTTGGCTCTGGAAATATCCTATTAAAAAAAACAATAATTTAAAGAAAAACTATGGAAACTAGTTTCCTTCTTCCACACAACAGGTGGACACGAAGGCGACTATAGGTTACATTTTGAAAACAAAGCAATGAACCTCCAGCACTCGAAATCAACCATGATCTTTACCGAGACTTGCTTGTAGCGCATGTTCAATTTGTCCAGTTCACTCAACAGCAGGCTGTGGGGCTTCTTGGGAGCGTCGTCAATAGGCACACAGCTGATTACACTCTCAGTGGAGTCCTCTGGCACGAATTCAGGATGCATGCATAACGCAGACGTCAGAATAATAACTTCATAGCTGCAAGTCGACGTTTCTTTTAGCGAGTAAACATCATTCTTGCCATGAGGGTCGCAGACATAACGAACTTTGGTGAGACGGGGCTCGCTGTTAATGTCACACAGTGTGCCTTCGCCCATCTCCATCTCCAGATATGGGTACTGGACACTATCGATTTTAGTAGTTTTGAACTTCCGACCACTTTTCTCATCTTCTCTTAACTTTTGAGCGAGTTTCTGCAAGTCTGAGACGCTCCATTTGCCCAAGTAGTACTCCTGGACCTTCTCACTTTTCCCTAGATGATTTTCTGAAATACTTATGAGCATAGTTGCGTAACAAGCTATAGTTACCATCCCGTTCTTCGTGGTATTGTTTCACGTGATGACCGTGGCAGATTTCGTAGGTCCAATATGCCTCGAAGCGATAGGAGCAGCTCGCTGCCGACAAAATTGGGAGAAGGAAGCGTAAAGGTGCTAAAAATGACAACAGCAATCGTAACGACATTGTTAGAGAACGAAATGTGAAACTTACACAATTCTGTTTCGACATTCTTTCTTGTGTCCTCCTGATTAAAAATATGAGGAATACTGCAACGGTACTCTTCATCCTTGTGCATGGAAACTACTATCAACTCGAATTCGGTATCATCCTAAGTGAACAATATTAATCATTAGTTTAAAGTTTCGACAATTTTACACACCAACACAGGACTGACTTCTCCGGGCCAGTCGATTCTGTACAATGTGCTATCATCAATTCCACGAGACTCATAGCTTAGGCATTCACTGAACGATAACCCAGTTAAAATAAAATACACAACTAAATTCATTTTGTAATTTTTGCAACATAGATAACATATTTGTCGCGTCCCTATTGGCCGGGGTAAAAGTGGTATATGTTTTAGTTTTACGGTAAAACTAAAACATATACCTAATATATGTCAAAATAAATGTCAGAATAAAGCCCGGCAACGACGACCAAAATCGAACTCACAGCTTGGCAAAGGGCGGACGTGTTTCGGGAGTTCACCACATTTAAAATTGAATCCCTCAAACGACTTGCAAATTATAGTCAGTCACCGAGGGACGTCAAAAACACGAAAACGGAAAAAACCCCCTCGGATTTTCTGTCTTCATTTCAAATGTTAAATAAATTTCCTGAAATAAGAAATTAATAAGTAACAGAATTCGAAACCGACCGACTTCGATCGCTCGGATCGATTTTTCGAAGTCACTATTTTTGCCCAAAAATGGTTGCAATTTGTAAACTGGTTCGTTACTGACTAGTGACTACAATACATATAATAGGTTTTTAAATCGGTACCCCGCACCCCGCAGTTCTATTAGCGTATTGAATATCCTTATTGTCGATTTATGAGATTTTTATCTTTAAGATTTTCTTTAGATATTAGATATTCTTCGATTTTTATAAACAGCTACGTTTTTTAGTGTAGTTTGTGTGGTTTTCAGTTGGGTTACAAATTCGACGCTAGCTCAAAAACTATTGCGAATTCAATTACAGCATTTTGGGAGCATATTTTCAAAACTTTAACACATCGATTTCCGTAAAAAAACGTTAAATCGAAAAGCTAGAAACCCCCCGGAATTCAGAAATTAATGCCCGTCAGAAGATAAATACTGTCAACTGGAACATACTGGAAGTTCCTCGGAATTTCTGTTAACTCGCAAGTAACTTTCTTTCTACTGGCCATGATTGTGAGATAATGCAGCTACTATCCATTTCAGGATATTCAAACTGTTGTCTATGCTCTCGGGGATTTCATGGGTGAAGGTGTCCTGGGTTTTTTTTTTTAAAACTCGACGACACGGTGAGAATTTTATGCCCCATTAACGAATTCTTTTCAAATCTGAGATGACACTGCTGGCTTCGAGACTGGTGAATATAATTCGGCGTTGTGTACATTACCATTGAAAATGTGAACACAGTAATGTTAATTGTTACGCCAGCTGTCAAAAAAACAGAATAATTACAAATGGTGCTTTTTATATGCAACACTAAGTAAATACCAAGAATAATATAATGTCAAATAGGAAGCGTAGGAACGTAGGCTTATGGATAGGGAAGGTAGAGACGGAAAGTTACTGGCTGCTAGTTACACTTTCTGCATACATTACTTGCCTTGTCTGTAGGCGTAGTTGACTATAGCAAGGTTTTTGAACGCGCTCTAGATTTGAGCATTTATCAAAACAGTCGAAACTTGTCTTGTTACTGCAAACTTTATTTTCTCTTCAAGAACAATGACACTTAATTTTATGGATAACATATTACTCTTTCTGTTATGTACGCATGGTCATGCTTAATTTTGCTGTTTTAAAATTTAGGTAGTCATAATTCTTTACAAAGTATAATCTAATTCATACCGCGAATATTGGTTTCTTGGATCATTAGAAATTCTTGGATAACCTGCAATTAGCGCATCCTGTCCCCCAATGTATAAGGAATTGTAAATCTTCCAGTAGACGTCTCGAACTTTTCTTGCTGGATGAAATAAACCTTGCAGAGTGTACTGAAGAATTTTAATAGGTCCTAATGAAACTCTAAGAGCGTCAACAGCGTCCATAAATGCCTGCACTAAATGAGCGGATGTTTCGAAGATATTGGGCCAAACGTAGTTCAGCAAATGAACAAGAGCGTCCTCGCATCCAAGTCCAAAAACACCCAACGCCATGTGCTTGATCGCGGCGCAAGCTGTTTGCCGGTGAACTAGATCCCTGTCCATAAGCGCGTCTTCAAGCAAGGGACACACAGCATATATGTAGTCCTTTCCCATTTCCCCGATGTACTCAAATAAGAAGGAGAGTGATTTAAGTACTCCATTCTGCACGTTCAATTCAGGAACTCTATACTCGTTCATTAGCGCTGGAAGGACTGTAAATGGCCTACAGGTCTCTGCTACAATACCTATAGCTACAGTTGTGCATACCCGATTTTGCCGTTCTTGGACCTTCAAGTTGTTCAGCAGAGTAGCCAGTACGTCATGGGGACCAATCGCCTTCGATATGTAACCAAATGTATTGACAGTGGCTCGACGAATTGCTTTTTTGTGAGCCTTCAGCAATTCCAGTAGTTCGAAACATAATCTCATCCATTCACGTGCAGAAACATATTCAGGACCTCGATCAGCAATACGTCCAACTAACTCTATACAATTCTCCTGAACTTTCTCATGACGATTTTTCAAGATTGGGGTCAGTCTTGGTAGCAAATCTTTAATTGAGGGAGTCATTTTCGTCATGCCAATTACATTCACGATCGCCTTCAATGCGCCCAATATAGAGCCCAATACTTCTGGGTACTCTTCACCCAAGTATTCATAAAGCACAACACCCAAATGACCCATCAATTTTTCTTCCTGGCATGTCTTCATGACTACTGCGATGCGTGATATCAGATCCGCTGCTTGTTGTCGTACCTTTGCTGATTTGTTGTTCAAGCGCCATAGGATTGTTCCGCAGATCTGGGGTAAATATGGTTTGACTCTTTTTCCCAAATGATTGACAATCGTCCCGAACCCGTTCAACATGACAACGTCTTCTGTGGTTTGCTCTTGGAATGCATACAAAATGCCATCAATTAGTTGTTCTTCCAGCCGCGAGTCAATGTCAGCTGCACCCAGGTTGTCCATAATTTTCTCAATAGTTTCCATAACCATTTTCCTGTATTGTTCATTCTCATTTTTGAGATCATCGACAACACGATTGATTATCTCCGATGCTCCAACTTTGTTTGCTATTTCCACAGTAGTATCCACAAGTTGCCGATAATTTCTCCTATCCAAAGCCATTCGATGATTGCAAAAGGACTTGAAAAAGTGTGGTAAGATTTCATCTTTAATGTAATACGCATCGACGCCATCGGTAGCGCAACATTGCTTCACTACTTTCAACACGATTTTCTTCATCTCCTCGTCGGGCGATTGAAACTCTCTTATTAAAATCAACATCACCTCCCTCGTGTAGTAATTTGCGTATTCTGCATCCATGAGCGGAATCAAATATCCAATTGCTTTCAAGAATGCAGCTAGACCTTTGCCGCGGTGCGTTCGAATACCCATCCAGAGCGGCTTCAAAACTGAATCGAAGGACTCGATACCGTAAGGTGTGGCTGCTTCCGCTAAAGCTGCTATCGCCAAAGCAGTAATTGTTCTCACTTTTTGTTGTTCGTCGACCAGGCCGTGCTCTATATTTTCCACTAAAGCCTTCAGATGGGGAAGAATTGCGCAGCCCATCAAGATTGCTACCTGTTGAACGATCTTGATACCTGTATGCCTGGCTTGCCACGACTTCTTACTTTTGCACACTGCTTTTAAGAAAGGCAAGAGAGATGGAATGCCTAACGCTGATGCAACCACTGCAAAAGCTCTGGCAGTTGTATTTCGGACGTATTCGTCTTCATTGTCTATATCGGGTCTCATGGTGGAAATCATTGTAGCCAATCCCGCTGCTTTTGCCAGATTCGAAATTATTTCACGACCCTCGACGCGGGCGTAGTAGTCTTCGTCGATCAGTAGGGGTTGAATAACGACCAATATCTTGTGGACATATGGCCGAACCAAGTCATCTAGTTTGTACAGAATCCTGTCAATTACCTTGATTAGGAAGTGTCGCTCCTGGTCCTCAAGAGTAGGACTCATTAAGAGCGGGAGAATTTGGTTGAACAACGAACCTGCACTGAACTCGCGAGCCTTGTTCGTGATCTGTCGCAAAGCAGACTTCCTCATTGGGGGAGTGCCGTTTTTGATAATCAGCAAAAGTTTCATGATTTTTCTTTCTTTGTGCTCTTCTGGACTCAGTGCATCCTCGTCTACATCAACCAAGAGCTTATCAAAGTATTGGGCATCTTCCGGTTTCATGAACGGCAAATTCTGTCCTTTCGGTTGATTTTCCACGAATTTCGCAGCTCTATCTTCAACTTGAATGAAGAAACCGGCGGGCGTACCGGCAATGGGTGTGGGAGTTGCAGTAAGTTTTCTGCCGGGAGTACGCAGGGGTATGTAACCCGCAGGTGGCGGAAGAACTTTGTACCCAGAAGGGAACATCGCATCGAGTTCATCATCGGAAAATGGTATGTTTCGTTCATCAATTTCTTTTTCCCAATTGTACGCCTGCAACTGCTCCGGAGTCATGGCTGCTAGGTGCCGTAGTGAAGGAGTGGCCATTGCCATAGCTTTAGCGCCCACAGGAGTTGTACCACCTAGGGTTAGAAGTGGGGTGGCATGACGAGGAGTAGCATGCGGCGTCATACTGGGTGTCATACTAGCCGTCATCGTGTTGCTTGGTGTTAGTGAAGGAGTTGCATTTGACGGAGTTTCGTCCCAACGGCTTCGTCGCTTCGTTGTGCCTGGTGAAGTGCTTTCTACCACCACATTTTTACTGGTTCCTCTATCAGCTTTGGGAGTTTCAGCCCAACCACTGTGACCTGGTGTTTCCCGATCTGTTTTTGGTGTCTCATCCCATCTATTGCGCCTTGTCGACTTTTCGTAAGATGGAGTTCCACGTCCAGGGGTTGTGGGATGTGCTGGTGTAGCATCCCACATTTGTGTTCCTAAGCCAGGAGTTGCACCTGGAGTTTCACTGTCCTTATGACCAGGAGTCTCATCCCACCGATCATCTGCTGGTGTTCTCTGCATAAAATATTTCATTGAGATTTATTTAATATTCTAATGATTTTACTCACATCATCCCATGGTGGCGTGGTTCCACCTGGTATTACGGTCTTTAGTGGCACAAAAGATCTTTCTGTAGTCTGATCCCAGCGAACGCGTTTTCCGAACTCTGTAGATTTAAGGATTTTACCACTTAACAATGGTTTTAAATTTCCGTCTTTAGCCTTTTCCAATATTTTCTCACGAATCTAAGAAAAGAAATATAAAATAAGTTTACAAGCGAAATTAACATTTGTAGACTTACGTCATTTTCCTCCCCCCTCAGAATTTGCTCCCGCATAATATCAGTGTAAGTACGTCTACCGATATCTG
Organism: Leptogaster cylindrica; assembly: GCA_963082835.1. Taxonomy (NCBI): domain Eukaryota; kingdom Metazoa; phylum Arthropoda; class Insecta; order Diptera; family Asilidae; genus Leptogaster; species Leptogaster cylindrica. The sequence continues at coordinate 17,707,735 of OY720105.1, read as the reverse complement.
GAGTTTTTTCACCTGTAAAGAAAAGCAAGATATTGTGTGACTTAGACTTATAGACCATGATTTTAATGTCAAATTCTAGATTTGATATTGGCAACAATAATTAAAATGGCACCATAACTTGGACAATAAATAAATCGACATAAGAATAATATGCAATTTTACATTTACGTACAATTTGTTAAATATACATTGTGGTTCGAATTCCCTGCCAAATTAAATTATATTCATATTTCATATTTTCATCAAATATACGTACGTCTCCACGAACACCTCCATTTACATTGTGTAAAGATTCTTAAAAATGTTCTTGCAAGCCTGGAATAATGCTCTTGCGATTAAAACATATCTATATACGTATACTACAACCATTCTAGACATTCATACTGTAACAATAGTGCTATTAATGCTAATCAGGATACTGATTATCTGACACTGACGTTACTTATACACCCGAGACCAATTTGAATCATTAAAAAATTCGTCAGTTATACTTGAAGCGATCATTCTAACGTTTTTCAACCTGGGGATTCTGGGTTTATTACAGCGAAACGAGGACCTGTTGTAAATTGTTTTATTAATACCTAATATGGTTCCACCATTCACAGTCACACTCACGCACACCTCTACCACACCCCATATGACTTTTAGGGGCTAATCACAATGTATCCGTCGTCCGTCGATCCGTTCATATCCAGTCGTGTATTTCTTCGAGCGCAAAAAAAACCTGTTTTTTATATGGGCATCAACACCCCAAGGCTCAAATGAACGGACGGCTAAGACACAGAAGAGAAAACGGTGCAAAGTCTTTACAAATGAGTTTAGTATTCCGGACTGGAGAAAATTGGTGCCTAAACGGTCGCAGAGTCAGTAAATAAGCGGGACAATTATTGACCTAGTGATCCCGATTTCTTTACATTTTTTTCATTATTTTATTCTGTTATTTTAAATTTTAATAAAAAAATTTTTTAATTTTTTTAAAAAAAATTTGAATAATTTTTAATTTTTTTTTAATTCGCCACTTTTTCGTCAAAATCGACTTCATATTCGATCACCTGACCCAAAACAACATAAAAATGATACCCCAGATGCCCAAGTTCACAAAACTTTCAAAAATGCCTAATTTTCACCCCTAGGTGTATTCCATTGAAGCTGCAGAGCTTCGGGACACAACTAGGGCCCAAACCCATCTGCCGTGTCAGCGATTTCTAACTTAATTTTCGGTCGAAATCGCTGACACGGCAGATGACGGTTGGACATTGCATTTTTGGACTATGCGCATCTTGAAACATAAAAGAAAATTATCAAGGAAGCAATTGGTCACACCAATTACGCGATACCCTAGAATCTAAATGAAGGAAAATATACTCATTCTATGTAAAAATCTAAACATCCATTTTGTTATTTAACTAAGGCTAGTTGTCCGCGACTGCCTAATTTAATAGTACTCAGCAAGAGCTTAAATTTGATATCATACACGGCCCAAATAAGACAACCCCAAGGGAGATGGTTACTACCCCCACAACCCCAAAAACGTACAAAAAAATTTACCCCACCGGAAAGATCGCCATTCATTCATTCTACATCAAAAAACCCCATGTAAATCCATCCACGTTTACCACCCTAAAACTGCCGAAGTTTCAATCCATTTCTATAATCTTAATATCATGTAAAAATAACCGTGTAAAAAAATTTCTGTCAAATAATTGAATATAATCCATATTTATAAGAATATTTAACGAAAAAAATTCAAAATGTAAACATGCAGTAAACAAAATCACATTTGTTGTATAAAAACACTAAGAAGGAGTTGCCAGATTGTGCACACCTTCGAACTTGACCTTGCAATTTAATGAAATATTATTCTATCAAATTTCAAGTCTTTAGCTACAAGCATTCTCGAGTTATCGTTGCACAGACAGACAGACAGACCGACGAACATCCATAAACTGATCTCTTTTCACTTCCCAATAAAGAATATACAGGGTGTCCCGAAACTCAACGTCAAGCCGAAAACGAGTGAGACTAGGTGGTAACAGTTATCAGAAAAATAGAAAAAATCATAGTCATGTAGTTTTCAAGTTAGGATTCAAAAAAAAATCGAGAGAATTGACACCCTCTGATGATCTTTCAAGTTCTCTGACTACAAACCTTTACGTTTTTAATTTTTTCTTTTTTTATGTAATCCTGAAGACCCTTCTACAAGTTACAGTGTAAAATTAAAATACAACTGCATCAATTTTAAAGAAAATAGCACTGTTTTGTACAACTATCTACTCAAAATTATTACATCGCCCAACTTTAACTGACTGTACTGAAAAAAAAATTACTACGCTGCTTTGGCAAGTTACTTTAGAAGTTGGCGCATTTAGTCCTGATTCCAAAATGGGATGACACTTGATAGATTATTTCATAAAAAAGGACAAAAAAATGTTTTTCTAAAGAAATCCCATTACAAGGAAATTATTTTTCTTTCTCTAAGTCCATAACTTTACTGTACAAGTGCGAGGTGAAATATTTTTCCGTTGAGTAATTCGGTTAAGTAATTCAATTTTTGTTTTGTATGAAAATTATTTAATTAAAATTCTTCCAGCGAAAAAATATAAATACCCTTTGGTGTTGCAATACAAGACAAAGAGTCCTTTTCGGCTGACCTACAAGCTGAGGTTGATTTCGACGTGTTTTTAATTGCATTTTTTTCGGTACTTTTTTCCCAATTAAGAAACTAGTCATTGATTTATAAACTATTCATCAAGAGCTTTTCAACGATACCCTACAAGACGTTGTTTTAAAAATTTCGATTCTTTTGATTCTGCTTGACAGCATTGGCAACTAATGGTATTCCCTTCTTTAGCTTGCTTCTCTTAGAACACGAACACGAGTGGAACTGTCAAAAATTCCACGAAATAAAGATGTGCATTAAAATCATCGTGGAGTTGTTGAACCTATTCGAGCGACATCTCTTATAGACTAAATGAAATCTTGGACAAAAACTTCGCTTGAATTCCACGGCGATGTTAGTATTCAATTGGGCTTTAAGTCTAAAGAAAGTTGAATACGGCATAAGTATATATTATATATATACAACATTAATCGAAAGCAATTACTTTTCATAAAAGAAAATCGTTATTCCCTTTTATACAACGCCATGTAAACGTTGTTGCTTTTCCTTAGAAATTCTAGTTTCTTTTTTCAATTAATTTTATATTTTGCATTATTTTTACGATATGTAAAATTCACTAAATTCCAGTGTATAATTCGAAGTAATTATAAAATTTGGCAGAGTTACTAAGAGAACTACAACTTAAGGATCAAAATTATATCTATATTGAGAATAAATACCCACCATCAGCAAACGGATCAGCACGTTCTGGTGATATTGCAAGACGACGTCTTTTCTGGCGATATTCATCTTCGCGATCTGCTATCGTTGGACGTTTCTTGCCTGCAAGTGGATCAAAATCTTCTTTGCCCTGGAACAGATAATGATTACTAGAGAACTTATAATTTCAAGTGAAGCGCACTTTTATGACATCTGTCAAAACGACTTTCGGAGCTGTATAAGCAGTGCGTTTTTGGGTGACTGGTATTCCCTCATCTTCATCCTCATCGGCATCGTCTGGCGCTATCGAAGAATTATAGCCCTCAAAACGGGCTGCAGGTTTGATTTCGTACAAATCACTTTCGAAAAAAAGTCCAGCATCCAGTAGCCCCATTGCTTCTTGATGAATAACATCTTTCTTTATGTTTTGCAGTTCTTTTATTTGAGCTTCAATATCTGCAGAAACACAAAGTTTTAGTACTCAGAAACATTAAAATGGCGGCATGAGACTCCTGTTATTGGAATTTGGAAACCATGCCCACAAGCCCCATGGCAAGCTAGATTTTACAACCCGAATATTAGATTTTTGTTTTACCTTCATGGGTGGTCCGTGGGATACTATCCATGATATCACTTTACGAGTGAAACTATATATTCACAATCACACGATTTCAATAATTCTTCCGAGCGAATTTCCAATATGCGATATACGAATAGTCAAAACGATTAACGACGTATCTAGAGTGCGTTCAAAAACCAACTAGAGTAGTAAGTATTCGAATGACAAATACTTTACTAATTTATGGCAAAAAATTGCTGTAAGAGCTGGTAAACACTTTAATGTAGATATAAAACTATATTTTTGTTTTATAAATTTGTTATATTTAAAAAACGCTAATCAAATTTTCCATGAAAAATTTTCCCATTACTGACGTGAGGGAAAGAGAAAAGTAATAAATGCTGTTAGCTGCTTCTCTTTTTTGACAGCAACTTCGTAGTTAACCTCCGGTAGTTCAAAAACTCCCGCATGAATTCTGTAGTAAAATAAAATTTTACCGACTAACTACAGCTTACCACGTAGTTTACTACCGTAGAGTTTTAGAACGCGCTCTTGATCAGTTCGGTGTATACCATGAGCACACGGGAGCAGTAACCGACCTAATGATGTCAAGTAACCCAGTTCAATACGACCGTCGGTGTGTCCAGGTACTTTTAAATTGAATTAGTTTGTGTTCCGGAGAAGATAGTTTATTACAAATACAATTAACGATTATTTGCAATTACTTTTCACGTCATACATATTCAATAATTTTTTTTAATTTTCAAATTTCTTTCGTTACTTTATTTTTTTTTACACAGAGAAAACCATTTAGTACAGCTTTTTAGTACAACTATTTAGTGCAATTTTTCACGTACTGCTGGCGGTAGCAGCAAGAAACTCCGTTCAACTTGGTTCTAGCATATGGCTTTATAACCCAGTTCGGCATAGGAAATTAATGCATTCTATTAAATATTTATCCCGAATAAAATCATTAATAATAATGCAAAAATGACAGCGTTCTGCACGATGCAATGTGCATAAATTAAAAATGATCATAAAATCAAATCATCTTTGATATTTTTTAATTAATTTTAATTCTTGAAAAAATTGAATGAATTATAGTAAAAAAGTTTGTTTTTAATTGTAGGCTTTTTAATTCAACAAAAACGGGTTGTTTTTGTCAAATTCATTACTTCACATAACACGCACTCTGGGATTTGTATAGATATGTAATTGTAATTTTAATTTTATTTCTAGGAAAGAGCAGTGGTTGACCAATTTCAAATTGAAATTTCGCGGGACCTGTGTGTATGCCAATTAAGCATTTTTCGGACGACATGTTTGGTTACGTGAAAACGCGACTTAAGTGTACAGCGATTCCACGATTAGTAATTCCATCGACTGAACCAGAACGTCCGACGTAGGACCGACCATATAGAACATAAAAAGTTAGAATTAATAAAAAACGAATTTAAGTATGAATGCTGCGCTAGTGCAGACAAAATTTTTTATATTAGACTACCACGTCTAATCGTTTTCGCCCGGGACGGTGAAAACTGAAAATCATAATATAATGTACATCATAGTACTTTTTGAATTTACAACTGCCTCCATTATATTACATAGAACCGTTTCCCGTAGGACGGGTCAAAATAATAGTTGGTTAGTTTTCTTCAGTCAAGGGTGGTTTCGGGGAGTTGAATTAGGATAGAAGTCGGTAGTTTCTTTCTAACCAAAAAGCCATATACCAATTTTTCAGCTCTCACGTGTGTGGGCGTGTTTTTTTGCATTTTTTTCATTCTTTTTTCTTTGTTTCTTAAATTATTTTAAAAAAAATTTTTGAATTTAAAAAAAAAATTTTTTAATTTTTAAAAAAATTTTTTTTAATTTTTTGAAAAAAAAATTTTGTTTATTTCTTTAAACATTTTAATAATAATTTTTTCAATTTTTTTTTAATTCTTCACTCTTTCGTTAAAGTCGACCATATTTGATTTCCTCACCCTAAAAAACATAAAAAATGATACACCACATGCTATATTAAAATTACTTTTAATTGTTAAAAACGATGAAAAATTTTTTAAACGCGAAGTCCGTTAAATAAATTAAATAAATTTTTTTTAATAACACCTCATCGATTCGCTTTTTTATATAAATTAACCTTTTTTGTGTTTAATATTTATTTATTTAAATTATTTTTAATCCTCAGCGAGTTTAACGAGAGTTATGTGGGTTGATAATACTAATAGGTTACCGATTTATCTATTATATCTATACCTAACACATGTATTTATATATCATTTTAAGATTAAGTGTATAAGTGTCGTTACAGCAAGTACTTACATTTTACAACAGTATATAAAACTCATTTATCTCGCATACTTATTTACCCAGCGTTAATGTAAATAAGAGCTTTATGGAATTTAAAGAAGATAGCTTTCAATATCGAATGAAACGAGGAATAATAACAGAAAACAGATCAAAGAGCTATCGACACAATTAATTGTTCGTGCCATTCAAGTGTGAATCACTTCCCATCATGCATTTATAACAATTCGCTTTGTTTTGAAGTGCCGTTTAAGCATTCCCTTGACGACTTTTTCTCCAATGGAAGTGCGATAGGCCATAATACCGCGATCTGAATGAGCCTACAACAAATCTGGGCTACATTTTACGTCTTCCCTTATGTGGGTTCTTCCCCATACCCGCTCCGAGTTCAGCGCCTATGGGCGACAATTGTCGTAATCAAATTACACCGCGACTAGATTGCGTCAAGAAGTCTCGGAAATAATCGCGACAGTTTACACTCAGCTCATCCGTAGCATCAGTTTTGAACGGAGACTGAAACCAGAGCGTAATTGAAAGCGAAATACGGCAATTAACTCATTAGTCGCAGCCGTACCATTGCAAGTAAAATCTTGGTGAAGCGCTGTAGTCGGACTTCCTGAACTTGACTCCATTCACACCGGCTCGCTTAGGTATTCGGAAATTCGCGCTGCTTTTAAGTGTTTGCGACCCCGAATACCTTATGTAGCAGATTTTCATGCTATAAAACCGCTCTCAGAAGCTCGATGCTAGTTAGTAGATAGGTGGTCAACGAGATTTAGTGCTGTACGGGCGGTTTTGGTGAGGTGGTTCTCTTATTCGAACCGTAGTGCGATAGTCCGTCGGAAATTCGCGCTTACTTAATGTAAATGGTTCCAGCTAAATGCTTCCCGTGTATTAAGTGATAAGCGAGATTCAGCTGTTGTTATGATTTTTCAAAATGTTTATTTGCTCTTAGTGGCAATTAACTTTTTCGCTTTGGTCCCAGCTGAAGAAAGTGAGTCAGAGAGTGTGCGAGTTTGGCTTACCGTCACCGCGCGTACTAGATTGCTTCAGGTATCATGGACTAATGGAAGAGTTAATCAAGGGGATGCAATCCTAATAACGAATCAAGAACCGAGCTCATTCGAACAAATCAAAAATAAAAATTCTTGGGAAACGAACGGGTCAAGTGAATCTCTTAAAATCATTCCACTAGAGGAAAACCCATCCAATCATTGGTCATGTAATAATGGTGCAATTGAAGTGTTAGAAACGATCAAACCGATGGAGGCGTCTCACTGGGAAACCACGTCCATCCCATTTGACTTTGCTCTTGCGAGAAATGTCACAATCCGTACGAAATGTTACGGGTTCTGGGCCAGTTACGTTGATTTCTCTGGTAAAATAATTGCGTCTAATTGCGTGAAGGCCTTTCCCACCTGGATGAACGATATAAGATCTATAGTAAGCGATTTTAGGATCAGGGATTTGTTCTTGCCTGGAACGCATGACTCTGGATCATATAGACCTGGTTTTCACCCTTCTATCAATGAAACAATCGTTACCAAGTATGCTCTTACACAAGATGAAGACATTCGTGGCCAACTTATGCATGGAGCGCGATATCTCGATCTACGTGTTGGATACTACAGAGGGTCAAATGAAAAATTCTGGGTGAATCATGGATTTACACGCCAACGACCGCTGAAAGAGTTTCTCTACCAAGTTCGTGACTTTGTTGTTGAAACGAACGAAATAGTCATTGTGGACGTCCAAGAATTTCCAGTAGGTAATATCGAAATACTCAGTTGATGTATCTTCGAAGAAACTCATTTATCGACTTAGGTTTCGGGAAAACACTCGAGATTCATCGCCTTCTAGTTACTTATATCCACGCTATTCTGGGAGATGTTCTCGTTAGCCCCGCTCAAACCTGGCAAAGTTCACTCAGAAATATCTGGCAAAATCGGAGGAATGTGATTCTTAGCTATGACTATCTACCAGTGGTCACCGAATTCCCCAATATTTTGTTCAGATCGGTTGAACAGCGCTGGGCCAACGTGCAGAAATGGCAGGATCTGGAAAGATATTTGCGACGATCGAATTCATTCGACACGATGTAAGTAATTTTCACTGCCTGAAGCGGAAGCATCATGTAATGTATCCTATATTGCAGGAGGCTTTCCAGTCGTCCAGTAGCTGATATGGCTGAATTAACGCCAGATCCCTGGGGTGTAATTGTAGACAAGTTTGGTGGCCTACGCAAACTCGCTGACGATGTCAATAATCTGGTTACAAATCTATATAGAACCGAATTAGGGCAAAGTTCGAACATTGTTGCCGTGGACTTCCTTCGAAGTACAAACATAGTTGAAGTAGCTCTTGAATGGAACACAAAGAAAGACTTATTATAATCAAATTGTTTTTTATATTCCATAATATTTGGTTATTGAATTTTTCCCCATGTTTGCAAAAATCTGCGAAGTCATCCTTGTCACATTTAGTGATCGCTCAACATTGATATGCATTAGATTAGTTCGAGAAACGTCTTTATGTATGTTTACTGAAAATTCATTTCGCTTTCCAGTAACAGAGAGCATAAATTTTGAAAATTATTTAGCAATTAGAAATATTTACACCATTCTGCGTGTCAAACTTACAGGCTAAAATAGGCTAAAACAAAAAGGTGTGAGCTTGGGTGGGCCGGAAAGCAAAATTGAATATTCGTATAGAAACTTTGATTTATTTCTAAAAGTACAGAAATAAAAAAAGAGAACAATTTTATGTTTTCTTTATTGTTTACGTTTTGTTGATTTGGCCGTAAAAATATTCGTTGAAAATATATTTAAATTTATTATAATTAAAAAAACTAGGTATTTCAACATTTTGTACACTCTTTCTTTCAAGTCATTCCACGAACTTTCGACCAATGAATAATGACCGTGACCTCATTGCTTCGATTTTTTCATTTTGTTTTTTACATGAAGTACTCGTAGATAGAAAGAAACATGTTTTGTAGTTTCTCGGAAATCGCCCATCCCCCTCTTTAGGGTTGAGCGGTTGACTCGTTCGGATGCGTTCTCCTGTGGCGAGTACAAACCGATCTTCATGTGTTTGACTCCATATCGGTCCAATAGTTTCTTGAATTTGCCTGCTTTGAACTGAGTCCCATTGTCAGTGACAATCGTCTCGGCAATCCCCATTAGATGGAAAATATCCTCTTCCACGTATCTAACGATGCTCGCAGTGGTAGCTCGTTGTAAGGCCCGGATCCACCAAACGAACAAACAGCTCGCGAGCATGTTTTGAGCAAATGTTGCTTTGGTGGATACGTGCTCGCGTACATATGACGGACATTTGACGAACTCCAAAAAAGCATTTTCGGCGATCAATTTGCTTGCATGCATAGTATGTCTTCACCAAACCTGCAAAACACCAAAAAGCATATGAGCGATGTAAAAAGTTGAAGAAGCATCAGCAAGCATCAGCATAAGTTTGGTGATTTTGCTTGTTTCTGCTTCTGTTTTCAAACCCTGATAATGTACGTATAATAATTTTTGGCAATATAACTATTTTTAGAAATGTTTGCTGGTCTGGCTGAATGCATCTCATGATCTCACAAAACTTTCCCCATTTGGGTTAATATGTAGGATTGATGAATTTTCGAATGATGTTGGACAAATTTATGATACGTTTGCGAAACTGATTCTGTTCGATTTATTTATTTATTTACCTGAGTCATAATGAATCCTACAGACACTATTAAAACTTATTACAAACTGGATTTAATTGCAGTTGTCAGAAAACTATTTGTTCAATATCAACAATTAATTAAATACTGTAATGATTTTAATTTCCAGTTTACCCTGGAAAAATATCACCAAGCACAACAGTAAATGCTTAAAAATTAAAAAAAAATTTTATTTCACATCTCTTCAACAAAATTCTTCACACCGATAATTCCAAAATTTATGGGCACCCTCCTTCTATTGATACAAAGTTTTACATGTGACGTCAGAGGGGTTTGACTTTGACATTTTTGTCTTTCGGCGATTTTTGTAATATTTGAGAAGAAAACTCAAAAGTCAACTCCCTTTTTTGGGTTTTCTCAAGGGTTCTGACTTCTGACTTCTGAGGGTTCTGCACTGCCTTTTTAGGTTGTGGTCTGCGGTAATCGTAGGTTCAAACCAAATCTGAAAAAATGTCAAAAGTTCATGGGATTCAGAAATTACTTAGCTAAAAAACACTTTGAAATACTTTGAAAGAAATGCATTAAGTTCAAGCAATCAATAAAGCAAGCAATCTTAATAATTTGGAATTAACTTTTCCAACTTTTTAAGTTCAAGCTCCTAACAATCCACATTCCACAACAAAGGCAAACACCACTTTGTCAAAAATACCATTGTGAATTTCACTGCCATCATCTCATTGCTTTTTCCGAAAAAAAATCGTTATTTTTGAATATTAATTTATTGTTTAAACAATTGGAATACTACTTTGTTAAGTAGTAGGACTAAAAAATAAATGTTTTCTAAGAAATACGAAAGAAATTAGAAAACCAGAGTTTTCGAACAGTGACTCGGCAAGCACCTGAGCACCTCAACCCCATAATTTCGAGTATCCGAAATTTTAAAACATTGGTGCAGGGCTTTCAGGATTTATATTATTGCTTTCCCTTGCACCAGAGGAACAGGGGCACTAAAGTGGAGGAGCGTCAAAGTGAAAGACAGAACACTACAGAAGCATTACTCGCGATAAAAATCCAACAGCCACAGCATGACAGGATCCATCACAGTGGAACTCGGAACACTGCAACTGTGCGAGGTCAGTTGCTCCAAGCAAATTACTTCGATGACTAGTGGTCTCGAATGGGGAGCCTGCACCACACTCACCTATCACCTTAATCGAATTTCAATTAAAACCGCTATCAGAACCTTTAAATCCGCTCCAGCGAATGCCCGCATCCTTGCACTCCATTCATCTGGTAGTTATGGTAGTAATTGTAACTGCGTTTGCAATTGCATCTCGCAGGGCATTCCTCGTGCTCCCCGCAAAACACTTTCTGGCAGGCATATCAGTGCAATCACGTAAGGAGTAAAAAGTCAATGCATGTAATTATCTTCCATTTAAACTTTGGCACACAGTGCACGTCTTGGGCTCTCATCTCGATATTTGAACGAGGAGGGGATGTGCTAGAGCTGGGGAGCGCGCCGGTGAGGCCCCAATGCACAGGTAATTTGAATCTTGAGTGTGCGCAGGTTAAACGTAGTTGCGGCCCAGCCATAAACAAAAGAACAAGACGACGGCCTGGCATCCAGTTAAGATAACTTCAATCGCTACTACCGTAAGTAAAATGTGAATTGTGGGTAGATCTCCTGTTTAGCGTGAACTAACTGGATGGGGAAATGGGTGGTCTCATCCCGCCTGGGATTACTTTTCTTTGGTAAGAAAATAATCAGGTATTTCATGCTGATATCTAGTGCGGTCATGTTTCCCTGACAAACTATCACCTACAGGTAGTTCATTAAAGCAGACCACACCCCCCGTGCATCTTTGGAAGGATTGATTACGGAATACGCAGCTCCAACCTTAATTAAGGATCTCATATGATTGCAACACTATCCTGCTGCTCGACTACGGAATGAAGAGCGCTTCTCCTGAATTGGCAATAGATCACTTTATCAAGATTGCAAAATACCTTTTCTAATGGAACAGTAATTCTAAAAATTTTAATTAAAATAATTACTTTACCTGCCCTTTACTTATTTGTGATATCGAAGAATCCCAATAAAGTGGATTCTCTAAAACAGTTGCTCCTGCCCAAAAACATGGTTTTGATTGAATCCTATAATCTACAAGTTAGATTTTGTTCGAAATTGAAATTTAAAAGAAAAACATTCAAGTAAAAAATTCATTTGATACTTTTCACTGAAAAGTTTTCGGGGAAAAAGGAACGAAAAGAAAACTATTTGAACGGATTATTTCCTATACCTAATGAAAATTGCAGCACTATATGCCAGTGTTATCCGATTGGTGTTTCTCGCAGAGCAATATTCAAGGAAACAAAACAAAACATATTATAATATTATTTTAATACAGTTTTTCTAATCATAATGAATAAATGTGTGCAAGCAAAATTTAGCTCTGTTATATAGAATTTGTATTTGCAAATATTATTCTGTGAGCTAAATTAAGAATCTTGCCAGTCTTTAAACCTTAACAGTTAGCATCCTACGCCTATGTTAATAAAAACACACATCCAAATAGAAAATGTCAAGTTGTGAAACTCTTTCTTCGCAATTATGTCGCTTCGAGATTCAAGGAACGTTGTTTTAATGGTGCCTTGATGGTCCACTAGAAACATTCGCGACTTCCACATCCGGCAGGTGCAATAAAGCAATTAGTTGGTGCTTACCTGCGGGGGAGACCCCGCATTCGGGTAGGTCGAGCGGAAGATTATCTTCTTATTATTACCTCAATAACACGAAGTGCCTTTCGATGTTGAACTCTGACTGCACCGCCCCTCCCCCTCGCCTACTGCTGCAGTCTTATCCAAACTGCGCCGGCGCGGCGGCGGGTTCAACCGCGGAGGATTTTCGCTATATCAGCAGAATTGTTTTGAGAAAATGGCATTTAATCACTGCTCTTGATTTAATCACGCCGTAATTAAAACTAATGGCAGCTCTGCCATAAGGACATAAAACTAAGTCCCAAATGTGTAACCCTTTAAATTAAGTGTTGAGTTGGTAAGCACAGACCCTTCTTATAGGCATCCTCCATCGCCACTTTATAGGTTCTCTGCTAAAATTCGGGATCGGATGACGTGTCAATGCTCTAAAGAGCCTTTTCGACAATTACGTCTTACGATTGAGTCCTGAAGAAATTAATTCCCCATAAACACAGTTTAGAACTTGAGAATTCACTTTAAAGAATCAATTAAATATTTAAAATTGCAATCAATTTTAAGGCCACGATTTGCTTTAAATAATGAAATAACATGTTTTAATTTGTTTGTTCAAACAATCGAACATAAAACATTGCATTTTCTTAGAGGGTTCTTTGCAATTTCAAATAATTCTGAGTTCACCTCGAATGGTCATCAAAACATTAAATTTGTTGGTAAAATATTGTTGTTTGGAACACAGAACATATAGGCAAAATATTTAGCGCAAAAGACAAAACATTTAAAGTGTGAATTATATAATATGGATGTATGCCCAATTAATAAACTACACTATTTAGTTTTCGCCTTTCAATGGAGGGGAAAATTGAGATCCTTGTTTGTGCTGTGCAATTCGTAAAAAAACAGTGAAACTGTTTTCATTTTTTATTTACAAATAATATATATATATATATATATGCTAATGCAATGTTGTCATAAAGGAGCCCCCAGTTATGACTCGAAAATGTCTATCAAACTGGAAAGACTACCTAGCGGTTTAAGTATCAATGTTACGCGTTGAGAGGTTTTTTGTCCGTTTTAGTATTGAAAAACTTATCAACTTCCTAGCGTCATTACTCTAAGTGAAAATCGTTTTAACTAATGCTAGCATCTAGCAAGTGTCAGCGGATGGATATCCTTCCAAATAGAATAACTCAATTTGCGAGTTCCCGCAGTCCCGTGATTTTCAGTTAGCAAGTTTGAATTTCCTGCTTTGAGCTCCAAGACGTGGTCGGACAAGAGGTCGTGCCGGAGGGCATGCGCGCTGCACTTAACTTGGTATTTTACGTTTGAACCATTTTCCTTTCCGTTAAAATATCTAATTTCTCTCATGTGGATGCACGTATTTATTTATCGGGGGCCTGCAGAGCGAGTTGGTGCTCGCCCCAAGCAAGGTCCGCGGCCGACGAGCAATGGCAAAAAGTAGTGCTCCGAACTGGTCGCAAAATGAAGACTATCGGGGCTGCCGGGGAGCACTTGCCTAACTACTACCGGAGATCTTTATTTTATTCTGCTACAGTTTTTCCTAATCCGATACACATAGTGCGGGTCGAGGGGAGGCACCCATACACGCTCTTGCATGGCAGCACCTCGCCCGTGATATGCACAGCTTTACTTATTTACAAAAAGTACAAAACGGATTGTAAATGGCGATACAAAAAGCAAAACACGACACCAACAAGTGGCTACCACATTCTTCTGCGCTGTTTCTTAGCATCGAACGACTTTTTGACTTCTGACTTTACCTGGCCTGGCGGAACGTTTTTGCTTCCTTCCCCCAGGCATGCCTGCACCTACTGTCTCAATACCTGGCTGGCCTTTATGCCAGCCATACCTCTACCTATTGGTATGCGAATCATACCACACGACGGCTGTGGCCGCTGCTCTGATTTCTTTTGCATTGGCCGCGGGACAAGTTCCTTCGGAGCCATCGATTTGATCAAATAGTTACGGTCAACATATTTTCTACATCTTATGACGATATCTGATGCGTTCGGTCTCGTTTTGATGTATGCGTTGGGTCTGTAATGCGCGGATCATTAGCCCGATAGGCGATAGCTGAACTTCAGTTATCTACGGTACTGGGTTTCACTGGTTTTCTGCAAACAGCGGCGGCTGAAATATCTTTTTCACTTAAGATTTCTCCTTTATCACTGCCATCATCGTCGTCGTCGTCACCACATCCAGTGGCTTCCTTTGCGAAAGGAAATTTTGCTCTGCTTTTGGGACTGATCAGCTGAAACTTGATTGCATTACCCTTTTTGCGGAGATCTGCTCAACACTTTTTGTAGATGTTGATTTGATGTCTGGCAAATCGTCTAAAATTCAATAGTACAACTCGTAATTTCATACGATATTCCAAATATTGCTTTTTAAAAAACGTTTGCCGCAACTTTTAGTTGAGACTGTTATAAACCGTCTGAGACAGAATTTGAAACAGTTTTCAAGATTAAATGAGGATTTCCCAAAGTGATCTATGCGACATTAAAA
The DNA here is from genome assembly GCA_963082835.1 of Leptogaster cylindrica. Classification (NCBI taxonomy): domain Eukaryota; kingdom Metazoa; phylum Arthropoda; class Insecta; order Diptera; family Asilidae; genus Leptogaster; species Leptogaster cylindrica. Next base: position 17,692,639 of record OY720105.1, on the reverse strand, counting down.
ACCGAGCTGGAATTGATTTGAATATATTTCATTACTAAACACATTTAATTTTATTCATTTGTAATTAAAATATATTCATAAAAAATTTCTAATTTCTTTACATTTAAATAATTAATCAATAATCATAGTCGCAGATTAATAGAAAAAAGCAGAAACGTTGTATGTTTGCATATCATAAAGTCAATAATCGTGTTCAATAATCAATGTTTTAAGAACCTCCAATGGATGAACTTCACAAGATTTTTGGAAAATATAGGTACTCCATTTATAAAAATTCAAAAAAATTGTTTGACTATAGCTAACATATGGATATGCTTTACTTACGAGTAAACTTAAAATAATGCTTTCTTCGCGGTTCTATTTTTCTCTTTTTCGTGTCCTTCATTATTGTAGCTCACTTGATGGAAGAAAAAAAACACATGTGGTCAAAACAAACAATCTAGAGTCGATAGCCTCTATTTATCTCAAGCAAGCAACCAGCATTTGGAGTTAAGGATGCGCTGTTCCATAGTTGCATAGATCATGACGGTTGGAGCTCGATGTTGGCTTGACTTTGTGTGATGAAAGAGGAAGAAAAAATCTGCAAGCAACGCAGAACTCAATTTGTCAATGCTCGTGAACTCGATCGGAAGTAGTTCAAGATTTCTTCTTTGGATATTTGCTCCTTTCCTCTGTGGCCAGTATGGCAGTCGTAAATTGGATATACATATAAGTTCAACGATCTAGAAGTGATCTACATACGACCAGGCTCACGGTAAACAACACCTTCTTGATCTTCACCATGTGGAATTCTCCCAAATATCAAAGTCCAGGGTCAGGTTGCCCATTTCGGTAGCCAGTCAGCCGAAATCTTCTGAAACTGCTGGTAATAGCGTGTAAATCCAAAGACCAAAATACCGGTGCCGACCTTGGACCTTTTCCTACTCAAGATTCAACTCTTTGGTGCCTGAAAACATCTCGCGGAATTAATAAGCCCGCACATCACCTTCGTTGTAATGGATCGAAGAGGCGAAAACCTGAACGCGACTCTAATTGAATTACTTAAGTATGCACGTCGCCTTCGACACGAGTGCATTTCCGCCCCTCCCGGCTGCATTGCGGTCGCGTTGCGATATCAGCCTGCGCCGGTGGCGACGACAGCGAGCGTTGTGTAAGTGAACTGACTCAGAAAAAACAAAACACAAAAAGTATTCTAAATAAAAGGGAACTGGAGAAAAAATACATTCACATTGACCTTTGGGAGCTTGACCCGATCGCTGCGGTTGATCTTTATAACTTTTTCACAACGAAAGTCTCGATCTCCGGCTGCTCTTTTTTTGTTCTAACCAAGCCGTCGCAGTCTTGTCGACTCAGCAGACGATCTCTCGCGATCTGAAGCGTTGGGTTTCATTCGCGGCTCCGCGCTGCCCGCAGCGGTGATCTCGAATTCCCATAAAACGCCCATATCTAGGGATTATGAAAGGTCATTCGATTCGTAGAGGGCACACCACTGACATTTGCATCGTTGTGGCCTGCACGGCTCCGACTACCACCACCACAAGGCGACTGGATACTGGATAATGGGCCTCGCCACGGTCTGGGGCCCCTCATTGGGCTCCAATTCTTGTGAGAACGGCCTGAGTCATGGTGTGTGGGCCAAGATCGCCTCCAGGCCAAAAGTCTGAATACCCAAAATTCTGGCGAACCTAGGCCAGGTCCACATTGAAAGATCTGTTGTGGGAAAGAAATCAATCAATTTGCTGCGGCAGGTGCCGAACAACTGAGTTATCACCAACGTGAGTTGCGCTTCCTGTTGCCGGGGGGAGTCTCAGGTGCACAGTAGCCAGTCTGAAACATCTAAATTTCACACTCGCCTATTATCGACACCTCCAAAAAAATTTGTTATCAGTTCAATATTCCCCGCCGCACAAGGTACAGATCTCCATTCAAGGTCTTCTGGTAACCACCCACGCATCGATTTCTGAATTTAGATTGAGAGATATCAAAATTTCAATACACATTTAGTCACAGCAAAAACAAACCAACATTTTTAATTTTATGCCAAGAACTGATGTAATATGTCTTGGGTGACTTATATGCGCAGATTGCTCGTGATCGACACCAACTGTTGTTTTTTATTTGCTGTTTAGTAAGCTAAGTGTTTTATTTTTGACTTACGTTCTAAAACAGCTAAATAAGCAAAAATTTGGGTTGGATAGTGTCGGGGAATGTAAAAGGGACTCAGGGGTCAAAGAGAAAATCCCAGCTTCAACTTCTAACACAAACACCTCTTTTTTTAAAAGCATCATTAGTCAAATAGATAAACAATATTGTTTTAAACTACACGTGAATATAGTCTAGCCTCTAGCCATATTTCCAGATCTAGAATGTTACAAGCATATTTCGGCTTTTGTTTAACATTTGTATGAACAAATTTCATTGAGTAATCAGTTTTCTCTTAAAGCATAATTTTTTCGTGCGGCGCTCATTTATTTGCCTTTGTTTGATCGCACATTAGTGTTTTATTGGTTTAGTTTTGTGATCAGTTATTATTTGAAGTTCTCCATTTGTTCAATGCATTTTGCAGGACTCTCTTTGTAATATCGATAGCAAGACTTTACGGATTCACGTTTCTAGAATCCACGTCAAGAGGAGAAGGCTTTTGCCAATTGGTTATTCCCGTTTCGTACTCAATTCAGTAGGAAATGAGGATGGTTGGCTATTGATCGTCTATATGAATTACTTCACGCGCGATTTGTTATTAAAATTGATTAAGTAAGTAATGAACTTCGGATGAATCATGCCCCAGTGCATCCATTATTGGTATTTCATCGGCGATCATTAATTTCGGTCTTCATTGAAGCATTCCAGTGTTGCGATCGCATTTGCATGGGGTCTATTGTGAAACGTGCCAAGAAGCGTGGTCTGGTGACGGTTTGTTTAATAATAATTTTCCTTTTGCAGCATTTGAGTTAGCTTCACTTGCTGCACCACTTTCTTCACCTTTCATTTCTCGCCCCCCGCGCTACTCTATTCAGGCTTGCGGTTCGCCAACGGTGCCTGAAGAAACCACGAGTGAAGATCGCAGATCGCGCAGATGACGAGGACCGAGAGTGCACTGATACCAAACGCCATTAAAGTGTAACACGGTGTAGTGACCTCGTGTCGTGAATTCGCGATGATGGTTTCGCGACTCAGACACCGATTTCGAGTCGCCAAATCATAATCATTTTAATCCTCCTTGCGCGCATTAATTGGTTCCGTTATGCATTCAATGTGCAGCCTCGAGAAAAGATGCGCACATGAACTGCACCATAATTACTGTACTCTCTGTCCAGTCAGTGACTGGATCGCGAAATAATTAGATCGCGGCCCAAGTGAGCAGTAACGATTCTTCACGCATCCTGAACCCTTTCAGGAGGCACTCAGGGTTGGGGATAAGTGTAGAGTACTTTTACTGGAGAGGTCATTGGAATATGGCCGCAGGAAATTGATGACAAAAGTATAATAGGAGTGATTGGAAAAACTAATCATATTGCTGCTAAATCACTCAAAACGGCGCAGGAAATGTAATAAAACATATAATATGAATAAAAAAAATGTATTCTTATAAAATTTTACGTTAACGAAATAGCATTCTCAGAATTTCCGGAACCCATGTCAATTCCTTGGGGTTAATTAATTCAAGGAAAGCCCATAAAATTTTATCTCTACAGTCAGTATGAATGTGGATAACTTGATACCTTATGTATAAGCAGTACGCACATACATTTATGTGTAGTATGAAATAATACAATTGGCACTTTTACGATCAGTTAAGAAAACGATTCGAGTATAAAATTAATTTAATTGAACGACTTAAATCAAGTTAATCAGTTCAATGAAGTGGGATGCTTTTATATTCCATATTGTTTTGTTCTTAATAAAACTGAATAAAAGGACGATTATATTCTCCGAAATGCAATTCTTAGAAAAGGTGTAAATATTTTACCCCTGAATGACACCGATTGCAAACAAAGTTAGTGCATACCTACCAATTGGCACGATAAAACAAGTGCCAACATAAAAGTAGTCTGCACTTCGTAAAAAATAGATGATTAGGGATGATCGTGAAATCTTACACCACAAGGATTCGATTCGAAGCTCCTTACATTGTTACAAATTATTCAGACTTTGAAATTTGGCTTAATGAACCAAATATGGCAGCGGCCGCCCTCTCCTTTTGCTGATTTTCTTTGTTTGGCGGTGCACAATAATTTTTTTAAAGAAATTCGCCATTAGTGTGATATTTTGATTTTCCGCCTCGGCTGCGGTGCTCCCCACCAGGAAGGCCTGCGTCTCAACCTCAAGGCAAAATATCATATTTCGGACGCGCTGAGCTTATTACTTCCTTTTTGCGCCAGTTTTCTTGAGTAATCGCCAAATTATGCGTGGCGGCAGCACCAGATTCCCGTCCTCTGTCTCCCGTACCGAACATCTATCGTCGCGGCTGATCTGCTTTCCGCGATTCATGAACCGCAAATTGCTGCATAAAATATTCGTTGACCTCCGCTTCAGCAAGTGAAACGAAAAATGGAAATTTAAATTTTTACTCAGGTACGTGCCCATTTTACTACGTCGCGTCGCGGTCGGTCGTCGCCGAAATGGGTTCGAACTTCGAGCCAAATCCTTTATCTTGGGTCGCGGGGGCACCTGCGGTGCAGCGCAGCGCTCCTCCCTGCTGCCGGCCGCGGCCGTTCGCTTAGAGTTGAGTTCATTTCTGGCCGTGGAGACAATATCCCAATTTCCCGCGCGCACTGAACTTAGCGACGACAGCGGCAATTGCTCCCAAAGTGCAACGATATGCACCCGGAAAGGGGAAGGGTCAAGGGAAGACGCCGGGTCGGCTGCTCACCCTCCCAATTTATCACACCACTACCAACAACGAACTGACCCGGGCTGATTGGTGCTTGACCCCACAGTCACCAGCACACCGTGCCGTCGATCGCTGCCGCCTTTTGCGGACAAGTGACGCTCACCGCACGGCTCGATCTGCTGCCCCGTTCTCCCCGCGAAGAGCAGAAGTGAGTAGGTTGACCACGGCCCCAACATGCCCCACGGCTTTTCGCCTTTTGTGCTCACTTCACTCCGAAACGACCCGTTCCCCCAGAACCCCTCCAGAGCAACACAGCACTCCGGCCGGAGTCCGGACGAACGTAGTCGTCGCCACAGTTGTGTGTTGGTGAAAGGTGAACAAGGAGGCGAACTGCGAAGGTAAAATTCGGGCTTGTATTGTGTTCGAATGAGGCGGCTCAGTCGTTTCGGTTGCGTTATTGGATTAAGACTTGGAGCAGGCGAGCGTCGGAGTTTGCCGTGTGTACTTAAGTCGCGTCAATCAGCGGTGCTTGTTGTACTTAAAAACAATACTCGAATAAGAGCCAAAAAAGGCAAGTGAAGTGCCCTCCTCGTGTCAAATAAATTCCGCGACGGTTTTCGGTCAACTCATTTCCGGCACTTCCGCTCCTGTGGCCCGACCGATTCGGGGCACAGGTCTGGCTCTGCTCGTCGCGACGCCCGTATCCGGAGCTGATAAGCGGCGGTTAAAAGTGCTTGAGCAAACAATGAAACGCTCATGCCGACCCACACATGTAGCGGACGATCCGGGTACCATTCATAACTGACTGCGGTGCGCGCTGTTTGGTGGTAATGTCAAATTGAAGTGACATGCGCGGTCGATGGTTTGTTTATTAAAGGTGTGTTCCCCCCGATCCAAAGGTGTTGCCCGCAAGTTATCTGACATTATAACATTTTGTTCATTAATTCGTTGCTTTCTTTGGATTATTATCTCTCTTGTCCCTGTTACACTCGCGCGAGTGGCGATCAGTGCGAGGTCGTCTCACAGTGGAAAGATCAAAGATCGCAGTCATAATCTTGCCTCAGAACGGCCTGTGTTCGAATTGAGATCACTTTTCTGCATCGTTTTTGCCTTTGTTTTTTAATTTTTTGAAAACGATTCGCAAATTGAGAAATAACTCTCAGTAGTGACTAGTGAGTGACCTGAAATCCGAGAAGTTGAACGTTGATCGAGATCATAAGGATCAGGCCAGAGTGATTGCTTTCGGTTTTATGATCGGAGGCCAGTGTGATGTCAAGCGTGGGATCAGCAGCGACATTTTGTCTCGACCACTAAAAATAATTTCACCCAAACGATCTAAAAATAATTGTTTTAGTGTAAAAACAGCGCGAAACCAGCAAAATCTCTCTTAACCCCAGCCACCGTAGTCACCAGCATCCACCGGGGAACGCGCAACGCTTCGCGCCGGACCTTATGACCTATGCTCTCCGTGGTGTTGACTTGGAATCAGTCGGAGCGGCCGAGTTGTTCGGGGATTTCTAAAAATACACGGTGCAAATCGCTCCTCGAGCTCAGCTCGCTCTGTTTAATTTCTGAGGCGAAATTTTCAAAACGCGATCGCGATCTCGATTCGATCTCGTTCCCCGCGCCCCAAGTGCCCAGAGTCGCGCATAAATAAACACAAGATCGCCAGCACCAATACCAGCGCCGGGTTCCCCTTCAGCCACCGACGACACTTGTGCGCGTGTGTGTGTTGCTGTACCGCAGTAAGCAGAAAATTCTTGAACTATGACCGATGACCTCCGGTGCCGCGCTTCGGTGAGTGCATTTTAATGTAAGTGGAAATGTGAAGCCCAGTGTAGAGGGCAACAGCAAACGCAGCGACAGTTCCAGCGCAGCGCCGTGTCTCGGCAGTGGTGGTAGTTTGTGGTGCATTGTTTGGTTTCGGTGCGACCAGATTCCATTGATTAGTGCGATAACGAGCGGAGCAAGTGACCAAAATGGTGTAGAACGGAGTGCGAAGACAAACTGACACCTCCCTATGTGAACGAAATGTACAATGAGGGAAACTGACACCGAAGCACAAGTTGTATGGCCTGCATGGTGTTACTCAGGTGAGTGGCTGTTCCCTCCTCAGGTGCCCTTTCAGGCCTCAGCCGCCACCCCGCGGCGTCATCTGCCCGGGGTGAATAACCTCAGTGCACTTTCTCCGTCTCAGGGCAATCGGATAGAAATTTGGTCCTTTCCCAGGGCCAGCAAACCCGGACGACCTCCTTCTTATCGAGCACCCACTCGCGGTGACCCACATCAGCACGTGATAACGCAATAATGGCGCTGGGAAGGGTCTGCACTTCGACAGAGTGTTTGTTCGTCGGCTTTGTGCATTCCCCGGTGCTGATATCATTATCAAATATTCGATGTGCGCGCCAGTTGCGGCGGTGTCTGGTTACCTGGTCGGTTACCGTGCCCGATAACGAGGTTTTGGCTGTCAGCATGCGCCATGCTAGTCGAGGCCCGGTTGCACCTTCTGCCAACCTGGACGCATCCGTTGCCGGCCTGCGCTGCGCCCACGAATTTGAAATTTCATTCATAATTCGTTACGTAACTGCTCAGGTTTCACAAACACTTGATTTTCGGCTTGTGCTCAGCGTCACGAGGCAAGGGCAAAGCCATTGCGAAATATCGCAGGGCGGATCCGCAAGCAAAGGATATGGAAAAATCCACTTCTTTCTGCACCGTTAGCTGCAAAAGCCCTGGTTCCCAATGAGTTTGTCCAAAGAATCGTTTATGGACTGAGACCTGATAAAGTGATAACACAACATTGCAATGTCACGGGGAGAATTACTTCTGTAGTTGACATGGTTGCATTATTGCAATCATGTAATTTAAAGGATTAATATGGATCGTTGCCTTTATTTAAGAACTATATAGGCAAAACCTTTAAGACTTAAACAGTGAAACTCTTTTCTTGCAAAGATCATTTGTATTTTCTTGAAGTCTTACATGTACACATTTCTTTTCATTCGTAATTTTACAATCACCCGTTAATTTAATCTGCACATTTTTATTGAAAAGTTTTAGCAAATGGGAGAATCCGTTATCAAAGTTAAACTGCAATTTGCTCAAGGAACTTTGATATTTATTTTTTCAAAAGTTAGTTTTTTTCCCATAATACCAATGATCACGTCAAATTTTTACGTCTTATAACAAACTGAATCAGAAAAACGGCAGCTTTAACGAACAACAATTCGGTTGTCAATAGCTCTTTCGGCGCAATCCTCCTTGTATCACGGCACACATAAAATAAAATAAAGTATTAGTCAAGCAATACATTGTCTAAAAAAGTAATTGCGAGTGCCCCTTCTACAAATTAAGTGTAAACACCACTGGCTCTACTGTTTCTTCAAATGATAACCTTTCTGCTTTGGCGATACATATTTGTTTCCTAAAATAGATTTCGAATTAAGCAAAATCAAGAGTTTATTAAATAAGATGTTGTGTAGTTGATTTTTCCAAAATGGCTTTAGCAACTTCCGTATTTCGGCTTCCTGCTTGGAAGGATCACGTGCCGTTTTTCTCATGCGCCGATCTTTCCATTCCTCGAACTGGCTGCGCGCCCGTTTCCACCTGACCCCATGGTCACTGTAGTTTTCTTGTAAGTGAACGAGTATCTTTTTGCATGTTTTTTTGTTACTGCCTTGGTTTTTGGATTTTCACTTCGTTTTTTTGTTTTTGCTTTCCGGCTGATTTCCGAAAAACTTGCACACAGAGATGTGATCCCGTTCCAATACCGTGAAGCGACCTTGCTGTCGGTTGTTGAGCGCATGCGGGGTTGGGGAGGCGGGAAACGGCGAGATCCATTTGTCGTTGGACCGCTATCCACAGCCAAAAGGGGCGAAAACGCAAGACGCCCACAGCTACCTATCGACATGACAGAGGTCGTTGGTTGATTTATCGCCGATGTGAGCGCCCCCTGCAGCCCCGAACGGTGCGGATCGCTTGCCTCTGTTCCACTACACGCTGCCCCCGATGTGGTCGTGTGATATGCTGCTTATTGATTAATTGTTTACTGCCTCGCTCAGTTGAACATCACATGCCAATATTGCCATTGATTCGGAGGGAAAAAAGCCCGCGGCGAACTGCCCGCCTATCTCTGCCCCCGCCACTTGTTTTGCTGGGGCTCTGCTCTCGTATTTATTAAAGTAATAATGCGGTTGCACCGAAGCTGCACTGCTGCAGCGCATACCTTTCGTGCGATCCGCGGCTCATTGCAGCGAACCGGGAATTATCAATCTCTTTTGGTCCAGGTATCTTTGCGGTCTCATTACAAAGGAGCACACACGTCGACCCGCGGCCAGGCTCAGAACGCGTTTTGATTTTATTAGACTTTGGTTGGGAAAGGTGCGATCGTGACGAAATGAAAGTGGCAAACGGCCACTTCCGGTGGTTATACTCTTGCGCTACCTTTTACCTTCAAAACTCGTGCAATAAGTGGATCACCGGCGATGACCGGAGTCCAGGAATAACGTTTAATGAGAGGCGGTTGTCGCAGCTGAGCAAGTAAAGGGCGCACGTTCCGCTCTTATCGGCCAACATTTGCTCAACGCGATTCCTGATAAAAAGCCAGCCACGAATGGTAAACGCAAAATGGATTTTTGCACAATCGCAATTCCTGTTTGACAAATAAAAAAAAAAATATTTTCACATTTTAATCTTCTACCGCAAACGTTTCTCTTTTTAATCCCTTTTTTCTCCTGTATGAGCTCAGTACTTTTCGATACGATTGACAAAATTTCCTACAACAACATTTGTTCTAATATTTTCGTGGAGCAAATATATAAAGATACAAAATTCTTGACCTAATTTTTCCAAGCAACTGATGCGTTTTCGACAAGATATTTGTAACCTTACTTTGTTTAACTGAGACAATCAATTTTTCCATAGTGGAAACACAGAAGAACCTTATAAACCTTAACCACAACAACTTAAAGAAAGGATCCATCGAATCAGCTTTCTTCAGCTGATTTGATCGAATATGGTCTCTTGAAGACGGCTAACGCTGCAGGAAATGCTAAACTGTAAGAAAATAGGATATCAGTGATTTAAGCAGCTGATAAAATTTATTTTGGTGGTCAGTGATTTATTGATTTGGTATGGCAACATTTATTAAACATACCAAAAAGTAGAGAGATTGAAATTTCAAAACTGCTAAAATTAAAGAGATTCAGTAAAATATCAATATTAAAGACGACTTAGAACTGCCCCTTCAGCTGCTGCCTGAACTCCGCACCCTGAATACTAACTCCACAGTGCCAATGCGGTTTGTTGCTCGAACACTCACGAATTCCACGCACGACCCTAGAATAAAAAAAAAGAAAACAAAAACCAATGAAATATTTTCAACGCATTTTCAAGCTAAGGTTATTGTCTTCTGTCGCGCACAGTGATTGGTGCTAGGAAGCGCCCGAGTATGACCCCGTTTAAGCAGCGCCATAAGGTTAGCCTTATGCTGTTTTTTTCTTTGTTTTTTTTTTTTCTTTTAGGATTTCTCGTGATCGTCGTCGACGCAAACACAAATTCAAGATCGGCGCTGACATAAAAACCAAACTTAAGGAAATAACGAGGCGAGCAAATAAAATGCGGCAGAAATGTCCAGACGCAGCTCGCTCTGTGATTGGAATAAATATGAACTGCTGGTGCGCGCAAACGTATTACAAATAAACTTCCCCGCAAAATTGTTCAATTATTGGTTTTCGTTTTGTTTACTTTTTCCTAATTGCCGTTCAATAACATATTCCGACCACAAGGTGTCTGTGAAGGGCCTCAAATCGCATTCAGTCGGCTCCTATTACAACCGAAAAGGAAGAATTTATCCCTACCTACCTATAAGTACATACACACATCAACGTTTTTGTTTTAAAATAACTTAAGAAAATTATAATTATACGGCAACAGTTTCCCACAACGGCACAGATTCCGTAGGTAGTCGCACTTGGAATGGATAAAAACCAACACGAGAAACAAAACATGATTGTGCAGAAATGTACCTACATTTTTATGAATGAATTTTTTGAGTTAGAAAAATAATTTTTTTTCTTTAATGAAAACTAGTAAGGAAGCAATTGGTCACACCAATTACGTGATACCCTAGATGTAGAAAAATATACTCATTCTTATATCAAAATTTTTGTCTAAAAACGAGTCATGCTTATATGGCAACACTAAGAAGGAGTTGCCCGATTTTGCTCATCTTCGAACTTGACCTTGCAATTTTAATCAAATATTATTGTACCAAATTACAAGTCCCTAGCTACAAGCGTTCTCGAGTTATCGTCTGGACAAACAGATAGACAGACAGACGGACATGCATAAAACGGTTTCTTTTCACTTCCCAATCATGAATATATAGTTCTTTCTTTTCTGTGACGATTATTTCTTGGCGTTGCAAACGTTCGCTCAAAACTAATATACCCTACATCTAGGGTATAAACAACCAAATTGAAATTTTGAAAACGTGGTTTATGAAATTATTTTAAGAAAGGCTTACCCAAATTCAACAAAAACACCGTCTTGATAATTGATATATATATATATATATATATATATATATATATATATATATATATATATATATATATATATATATATATTATATATATGTTAGTATTAACATTAATTTATTTATTAAATAAAATTTTTCAAAAATAAAAGTAACATTAGAGGGAGAAAATATGTAAAAATAATTTTCAGAAAATTCAGACAGCAAAATACAGATTTTTCATTAGTATTTTTTAAAGATAGAAGACAATTTACCAAAATTTTTCACTGTAAACAAAACAATAATTAATCACCGAGGAAGGAAATAAAAAATAAAAGTCAAAGTCATCATAGTAAATTATTATAATGTTCCTAAAATGTAAATCAATATGCAAAAGAGCTTTTACAACTAGCATCTATTGTTGATTTATTTGTTATTTCATTGAAGCCTTTGATATCTGGCCCCATCGGAGCCTACGTTATTGTGATGTGGAAATATTCTATCGGAAAGCACATAATTCCCCGGGAAAGGGCATCAAGGAGCCTCGGATTTAAGGGGCCCGGTTTCCATTCCATCACCTCCGGAGTTCAAACGCGTCCCGGAATAGATCGAGACATTACGCCCACGCGGAAGGGGACACTGCCGTGCGAAGAGGTAATTTCCTCTGGACTTATGATGACTACCACTAATATCTTCCAAGTCACGACCATTTGTGGGCACTTAGTGCTAAATCCGATACCGGCGCGCATAAACCCAGGCGATGTTCATGTGGCTTTCTGCGCAGGGACAGAACATGTAAATTCACTCTTGCGGTGTGCAAACTTTATCTAATTGGTCACTTTACCTGCACTATTCAGATGGGGCGCAGCGTGCGTCACTATCGCTCCAGAAAACCGCAAATCAGGTGCTATCCGTTGGATCATTCTAAGTCAACACACACAATTCGAAAACCCATACCCAGCGAATAAGTCATTAGAACGCCAACCCCTGTCACCCTACCGCACGCCATTTAACACTTCTCCGCCATTACAATAAATTTTAGCAACACTTTATGAGTCGAATGCCCAACACCAACATACATTGCGACTTTGAGCGGGAGGTCGACCTAGAGAGCGTCGCAGTTGTCCGTCGCTCCCTACGCCTCCCGTTCCCGAGACCAGTCTTATCGCACCTGAGATAACAGCCCACAACCTGCTCGAGGTAATAATTTGGCATTACTTAAGACAGATATTGTGATAACAGCGGGCCCGAAACGCGCTTCGCGACCACTCGGCGGCCCATTACTGGGGCCGCAAGTGCACATCTCAATTAGGCGTTTTTTTCCGCACAAAATTATTAAGCTATAAATGTGGTTCATCGCACCCAGAATATCGCTACCCCAGAAGTTAGAAACGAACTCTCAGCAAAACGTCTCTAGTGATGCCTTTTGCGCGTTTCAAGGTCAATCATTTTCGCACACTGCAGAAATTGGCAAAATCACCGTGCCTTGATACTGATTTGCCCCCTTTCGTATTTTCCACGACTATCCGAGTGAACGGGAGATTCATAAAGTGATCAATTTATTGCTGGCTTATGTTGTACAAAAGCGCGATATCCTCGCTGCCCAGTTTTTGCAGCTATGAAAATGATAATGTCCGCAATAATGGTTAAAAATTCTTATTTATTACTAGTGGCCGGTGATTTCGCTTGCTTTGAAGTTGTCTCTTGTCCTCTGGACCACTCTGGAAGTTCACTTACCTTCGGTGCATCCTTGCCGCAGTAGCAGCTGAAAAACCAGAAGCCATTGAAGCCTTCCTCGAAAGTGTCAACTACATTTGAACGCCACGCATAAAATTTGTAAAATATTTAATTACGGGCCGTAACTAGACTGCAAGGAGGAAGCCCAATTGGTAAATCATAGTTGGGAAGGGTCCTAAATTTCGATATTATCGCCTTTCAGAAACGGTCCCTTATCAGTGGCGATAACTGCCGAGTCGGCGTCTACCTGCTTCTGAGGTATCCACAGGTGCATTATGTCACGATTTCGCTAATGAAATGGCCGTGAACTTCGTTTCTATAGAATTATAATAATTGCCGCAATTTCACTATAACGTACTCGTACCAGGTTTTTTAGTTTATCGAAAGGAGACAGGGGAATCGACCTTAGTTGCATTAAAATCCTCTGTCCAATTATTATTAATATTAGGTAAGAATATGTTAAATCTATTTAATTGAAATTTCGGGGAATATTGGAATTCATATTTTGCACTTTGCATTTCCTTTTTTGCAAATTGACAAAAAATAACTTTTCGTACAAACATTCTTTATGTTATTTTTTTACAATGCTATAAAGATGAAAATCTAAATAAAATTAAAAATTGCTTACCTAGCTACGAAATTCCCAATTTGATTTGGAATGATGAACCCTTATTCAAGAAGACTGACTACTAAGTAGTGACTACCTACCCCATTGATTTGAATAAAAATATATGCCTTTTGAAGGAGAGAAATCTTTAAATTTATGAAAACTTTGTTCTTATATTTCCTAAAACCTAACAATAAAGCATGCTTCAAAAAATCACAACTATTACATATGCGAAAAATCCCAGCCATTTCTACAGGATTTTGTAATGTAATAATAATTTCCTGCTGCAGTTTACTGAGAGAAATTATTTTTTAAAAAATAACTTACGAAAACTTTTAAAGCATTTTATGAGTGTATTTTAATTTTAACATGAACATGTAATAAATGTGTGAATGGTTTTTGGTCGACATCTACCTCAACAGAAAATCGGAAATGAGCGACTGCCATCAATGACCAGTTTCATGATAAAAATTATTTATTATTGACGAAATTATAAATTGCATCGCTTGTTTTTAAATATCTGATAAGCAAGCGGTGTTCTATTTTTATTTACCAATCATCATTGGTATTTTGTTCTTAATTCTAAGAAATATTTGATTTGAACATTTGTCCAACAGCCTATTTTCGTGAAATAAATATGAGTGTTGTTGTCAAAATTATTAATACTTTTGTGGCAAAGGCATTTGTTCAAAATTGAGTTTTTGTAATTTGACGAAAGCACTTCCTCCTTGCAAGCGTATTTGAATACAAGATTTGTGTGTGACTTTCCGCCAGAGTTTGAAGTCGGTGTTTAGTTATCAATTTGATAAGACCTATCGCCAGACTTTTTATCGGCCTCAGATTGGTTACAAATCCGGGGTACGCGGTTCTTATCAAATTTATTTGTCCATCGCAAAAGATACAATTACTTGCGGTTGGGAAATCTAATGTTGACCCTTCTCTGTTTTATTGCTATCACCTTTCCTTTTCGCAGAAGGCCTTATCAGATCGAGTTAATCTTTTTTTGTTTTCTATTGCAGGGAATTCGGAAGATTCAACTGTGAATATCATTGGTCGAAAAGGTACGGAAATAATGTTTTAGGAGTAATAAGGCACACAGTAATTGTAGTTCAGAAATTTTAGAAACTTCGTATCTAATCGCAGCTCAATTGAGAATACTATGCTTTCTGTGAAAATACTTTCCTCGTTCATTTCACTTCAGATACATTTTATCTAGGCTATAAAAATTAAAACACATATGTTTAGAAATTAGACAAAACACGTTCTAAATTGAAATATATTCATTTAATGAATAAGGTCTTTTGCAATAAAATTGTTATTTTTTTTCTCCTTTGATGAAATTTGAAATGGAAGTTTTAATATTAAACTAAAGAGATCCTTTCGTTATTTTCAAATATTAATTAACAATATTTACGAAAGTTCAACAACCTTTTGACATTCTATCGACAAAAGTCCCAGCTGTGGCAAGTTCGTTCCCTTTACCTCTTCATCAAATTAAAAAAAAAATCTCATTTAGTTTTAACTGAACTCCGTAAAGTCGGATCGAATTGTGCTAATCAGTCACATCTTTATTGGCAAATCGTTTTCAAACACCTGGCCAGGAGAAGGACACGTCTCTTAAAGACAATTTCATTAATTTCATGGGTCTGACACCGATAAAGGTGGCTTGTTTTTGCCTGACATCGATACCGATCTCTCGCCCGGCGAATGGTTTCCCCAGCGGTTCTAGCGAATCGCCATTCGAGGTGTTCACCTCACTGTAAGGCACCCAACGAGGCAAAAATTAAATTCAAAAAGCATTTAATTATCGAATTTAATTAATCTTTCGAACACGCTCTGATAAAACGGCAAATTGTTTCCCTCGTGCACTCGAAAGATCATTCATCGGGTGCAGGCCCGGGAACGGGGCTCCTCAGGACGCTCGATGTGATTTTTCCCATTTAAGATGCTCAACGGCGAGCATCAGCAAAAGCAACACTTGGCACCGGTGTTCCACTGAGCCCGCTCGGTGTCTTGCATGATGCCTCGGTAAATAACCGCCGCTAATTACACTAATGAATATCTTACACAAAACGTTAAGCATGGAAGATAATGACCTAACTAATTGCACCTGAACGGTACTAAAATTATTTTCAGGACAACTGATCGAAGTTCTACGCCAGCTTTTCTTGTTGCAATTTGATTAAAGTCGTTCACGGTCGCGTTTTTGGAGCAATTTTTCCCTGCGCACTGAAATGTTGCACTCTGGATATTGTTCTTATGGATGGATAATTACTTGAAATTGTATTTTTCGCGGAATCATTCAATATCAAACCGCACAAATTGGGCTTGAATCAAATTTGGAGGGCAATCAACTACGAAAAAACTTATTCTTCAAGTAGAAAGCATCAAGGGGGAACGTCAAATATTCCTGGACAAGTTGTTTTACTAATCAATTCAATTACAACAGGATAATTGACCGGAACCCAAGATGAAATTCTCTGCGGCACCAATAGGAGATTTTATCCTCTGCTTATAACACATAATTTCAAGTATGCAATATTTTACACATTATATACATTTTTTTCTTACTTCGCTTATTGAAATCGGTGAGCAATGCAATAAATGTTCAATAATTAAAATTTATAACACTTCAGAGGCTCTATAATTCGGACAACTACAAGAACTGTTTTCATAATCTCAGCATTGTAATTATTTATGTATTTACAAAACGTATTTTTTCAAATTTACATGCAAAAAAAAAAAATTCGAGGATATGCATATGTAGAAGAAATGAGCTATTCCTAAAAGGCAAACTGTGCTACTTCAAATCCTTAGACAGGCATTATAACGAGTAATTAATTAATGATTATTACCAATACCAATACCTTTTAAATAGTACACACTAGAAAAAAGATACTGTCCTCGGATTGGAGGCGCTGCCTTCGGAGAGAAGTTTCAAAAACCGTGCTTATGGCAGCACCTGTTGGAAAGAATTTTAAAACCGTCGAGATTATTTTCTTAAAGGTGTTGGAAATAACATTTATGTTACGTACAAGTTATTGCAACATTACTTGCAAAATTGCAACTTAGTAGTACTTAAAATCTGTCTGTTTGTATTTGTGCAATTGAAGTTCTAATGAGTAAGGGTTGCAAATCCAATTTGGCAGCCTGAAAAACTAAAAATTTTCCAATGTTATCATGTTATTGGTTAAATTTAAATAGTTCAGAAATACTTTGTAATCTCTAATTAACGTTCAAAAAATTCGACACGGCTTTCGTTGTGATATCGCCACCAGAAACTTCTAAACTTTTCTGTAACTGGAAAACGATATAAGAATTGCGCTTGTTAAGAAATTTATAATGTTATATAAAACATGAATGGGATCATTTTAAAATACCGCGATTTGCCTTTAAAATTAACAAATTCAACAAATTTCGGTACATATTTTAAAAGTATCATCTTTATATAAAAAAACACCAGATCAATTACACGAATTAATTAAAAATTGGAAACTCATTAGCTTATCGGATAATCAAATTATCTAATTGCTAGAATCTGAAAGAAATCTCTAATTTGCAAAACATTTAATTAAAATTTATGAACGATTAAACTTTAATGACTCCTTGAGCAAATGCTAGCGCAGTTGTAATGGCAATTAATAGTTGATAATTATGGAACCTCTAATTGTTGTTTTTGACCACTAGCAATTATCTCTCGTTTAGCTCGGAATCTCTGCAGCATCCCAAGACGCGATAATTGCGAGGACATAAAACATGGATCAACACCCTTTCATATTAATGCAATGAATCGTATTTTTAAACAATTGAAACTGGCTAACGGAAATAACTGTTAAATTCATTAACTAATCGTTAATAACAATTTATTAGTAGCTATTTACAACAAAAGTAAAAACCAAGTGCGCCAAGAAATCTGTAATAAGTATTGAACTACATACATACATGAATATTATTTACACTTATTAAATTAACAATTATATCTGTTCGAAAATTAATTATTGCTCCCAAGTCCCAAGTAAACAAATAATTGTTGCTTTCTCAAATAATCATTTGAATATTGGTCGACACCGAGGAAACTGTCGACAGCGACTTTTAATTCCTTCTGAGTGGAATTCGCTCAGCTGCAGCGGTTTGTTTCGTCTCGGCTGCTTTGCAACATTATCGGCTTAAGCCCGGGTTAAATGTAACACAGAACAACGAGCTGATAAGCAAAAAGTCCCACTGTGACATGCTGGCTTGAACTCGTTGAACTTTTAAGCTTATTAAAGAAGAATTTTTACACTACTTCTCCTGGTTTTCTGTCTTTGTGTAAATATGCTTTTTTAGTGATAGTATTCTAAAGTAATTAATCCAAACGTCTGTTTGAACTCTTCCATGAAACCCTTCGAACTTTTGAAAATGGAATAATTTTAAAAACATTTATCTTGAAGTTCCATTGGATTAGTTAAGAAAGACGAAGCCTTTGAGCAATTTTGTTGCAAATAGCTACAACAAACGTTTTGCTTTAGTTTTATCGATAGTGCACATGTTGCGTTATTTAGTCCTATCTAGCGAAACGAATTACTAAGTTACTCTTTAAGTTCCCAATCGTTTTTTTTAATTTTTTATAAAGTTAAGTTTAATGGCAAAGCATTTTTGATTTAAAAATTCAGTGTCAGTATCCGCAATAAATTTTAAAAAGTTGTGAGTGACGCGCGAATGACTTAAGTAATCCGATCGTAGTCAGTAGAAAAAGCATGTTAGAAAGAACAACTGTTATTGCCATTGGTTAAAAATAATTACAGTTTGCTTGTTTTTGCACATATACGTGCAAACCTACATACATTTTTCTGTATTAAGAAAATTCAAGTTTTCGTATATGGAAGTGATTCGATTGTGTATGCCATATGGTAACACTCTGATGGAATTGTCTGATTTTACTTTTACGAAATAATATAATTTTTAACGGTCATAACACTTCGCATATGTATTACGATTTACAACCCTTCAGATGTTGCAGATATCAAAGAGACTCAACCTATATCGTACATTTGCATTTTCTGCTTGATTATAATAAATTGTTATAAGTGAAGTGGAAGTGTAAATTGCACAAAAATGTACAATTGCTATTTCGTTACATACGAATTCAACAGGAGAGTTACGTTGTGGCATCAGAGGTCACATTCGGCTACCGGTCACCAGTCATCCGGTCAGAAGACATCCCATACAAATTTTTTGGATGATTTGTGACGCTTTTGCTCGGATGTCTTGTGACCAAAAAAATACGATACAAGTCATCCCATACATTTTTCGATATTTTATCAATTTTAATTCTAATTCTCATTTTTTTTAAAAAAAGTGCGTCATTCTGATCTACTTTGATAGACAAGCACGCATTCGTGTTTTTAATTGAATTTTACTTCTAATGCTAAAAGTTTTTTAAAAAAGAGCGCCATTCTAATGTATGTACTTCAATATTTTATCAAATGTATGGGATGACTTGTGACCAAAAACCCGGATGATTTGTGACCGGATGACTGGTGAGTGGTGACCAGGCCCCGTCACATTCCGCCGAAAATGTTGCAACATAAAACCTTCTCGCATTCAACTACTCATTTCAAGCAATGGACGGAGGATACGCCTTGTAGAACAATTTTACGCCATGCTAAGCCTAAGCCAAGTACCTGCATCAGCTAGTCTTGTATAAAATACATTTCAATTTTATATTAAGGGCATTAGAAAACTGTTTTCCAAAAGATGGAGTTGATAATGGCACTAGTCTTCAAAAAATGTATTTTGTTATATGCATGCTGAAGGTTTTGGAGAGCAGTTTTTCAGTTTTACTATAATATACAATCTACATTATGTATTTGGATTTTAAAAAAAACTGTTTTCGGTATTATCAATCAAATTCCAGATCTGGCAATCAAATACGTACCGTACGTAATTAAAAATGAGTTCCTATCTCAACTCGCTTCGAGTGTGAAATGACGGTGTAGTTTTACATATATATTCATACCTATGTATCAACAAAAGTGCAACGTAAAAACAAAAGTACAGATCCCATCAATCATAGCTCGAGCGCGATTCATTGCTGTGAGATAAGGACTAAATCAAAAGCCAATCTGAGGCCACAATGAAATTTTAGATCAACCAAAAGAACTGCAATAATTCTGCATCAGCAGAGCGATTATCTTGCTCCGGATAAGAATGATGCTAGGACCACGACTCGCGAATAAATTCCTGCAAATCAGCAACAAATTTACTCGTGTTGTCACATAAACAACGCGACCCGCTCCCCTTCGATAAGCACATATTCAATTACTCAATAAATTTTTATCTCTTTCTTTGGCTTTGGCTTATCGAAAGTATCAATCTTCCTGAAAATGTCTTCGTTTTCGCTTTCTTCGATGAGCCCAAGTACGATGTCGGTGGAGACTATGCCAACCCCGCCATCCTCCCTTGGAATCCGGCCTGCATCCTCGCGCAGCAAGCCAAGTCGAACGGCTGCCGTTGAATACACAGAAAACATCTTATTTATTATGACAGTTCGGATACGTTTTGCATATTATGCAAAGAGTCCAGTGACAAATGATCCTTCTTTTCAAATGTCAAATGATGCATTGCCGGGACGAGATCGTTCGGGTTATTGTCGGATTCGAACGCTACAAATTTATTTGGCGTGTGTCCCACTGTCGTTTGATTGGCTGGGAATTAACATAATTGATCGAAAGATAATTTTCGATAAATTATACCGAGATCAAGTCTTATTGTCTTCTCAAGGCTGCGGAATCGATTATTTGATCCATGATGGAGAACAGTTGAAATGCCTTTTCCAGTTTTCTGTTGGATTGCATCGTAAAAAAAATAGCAAATGTAAGGATTCGCGGTTTCTGTTTTTAAAGATAATGTTACTTATAAAATACATTGGGAAGCATAAAATCGTTCTTAACCAATTTAAAATTAGAAATTTGTTGTGTTATTGTTGTCATCAAAATGGTGACATTTGGAATTTGTTTTCGAAGTCGAAACAACATTTATTTTTTCCGAGTTTGTAATCGAGAGGAATTGGTTGTAAAATATAATAATTATGCCTTTACCATTTATAAGGCTTTGCATTTGAAATAGTTAAATTGTTCTACTTTTTGCATATGCAGGAGAGTTTGTAAATATGACATTTTTCCTTATGTTTTTCAGGCAACAGTTCTTATAAATAATTATTTATGTATTATAGTACATTAATACAATTGTGTATATACTAACAAATTTAATTGAATATTACAATGATGTACCGGCCTACATACATATGTGGTAAGGAGCGTCATTTCCATTCTTCCAGAAAAGGAATATAGTGTTTACTAAATCCATAAGCAAATGACTTGTATCCAAGTCTGATTTTTCTTATATTCTGTTCGTGTTGTTCACAACATGGCTTATTATATAAACAATTGGAATTATTGTCTTCGATTGCTCAAAGTCATGAAAGTGAACCTTTCCTTCTACTGAAAAAAGTGATTTGTACCACTTAATTTAATTGCAGACGTTTGATGAGTCTTGCTTGTTTGTTTAGTTTAAAGCAAAAAGGAGAAAACAAAAAAGTATGTTTAAGTTTATACGAAACCACACACTTCTCGTTTTGTTTCGATAATAATCTTTGAAAAAAGTGAGTGGAATCTACTGACCAAACCTTTTTGTGATATGATCTCTTCCTGTGAATTGTTTGTATATCTGCAAAATTCAATAATTTTTCTTTCTGTTTTCAGGGGAAATTGATTTGGAAATTGCAACAGATATAACGAGTTCAGCGGTAACTGAAACGTTTGGCATAAACTCAGCAAATAACATTTCTGAAAGGAATAGGATCATCTGTACAAAGCAACAGAAGGCAACAAAAGACACGGCAACCTTCACGGAAGTTGTTAAAAGCGAAAAATCACATTTCCAGCAAGGAATTGTGCAACAACTACCGTCATTTGTGCTCAACAAATTCCAGTCATCTGATAAAAAAATGCTCAGTGATCGAATGCTGATTGGATTCAACGTTGTAGACAATAACAAGAAACACTGTGATAACCCGACTACTAACCTACTCCTCGATAAAGTCAAGAATGAGGTCCAAATGGATTCCACAAAGAATGGTGAATTAGGCAATAATAACAATAACAATAACAGCAGCAGTAATAACAACAATAGCATAAAACGGGAGCGATTGAGTCCACCAACAAATGGCGATGTTCAGTCGTCTATATCCAGGTAACTATTAAACAACCAAATAAACCAAAACAGCCATGTTTAATTCGTAGTGCAGCTTTCACAATCATATATGGTGCCCGAATCTCTGGCGATGATCGTCGTCGTTGTCCTCGTCGTCTAGAAAATATTGCAACAAATTGCATGGCTCACGACTTGTTCATCAACTTCCGTTTAATTCTTCCTAGCTCGATTGTCACACATCTCACCGCAGCGATTCGCGATAGTCACCCAGACACAATGCGATACCTGAAATTGCACCTATGCCGTATCCTTCGCCTGAGCCCGCGAACCCATCCGAAGTAAGACGTGACACGAGATTTGATAGTCAGTTTCGTGCATTTCCAAATCTGTCCGCGCAGCCCACCGCCGCTGATTACTGTGCGCCGCCTGAGCCTGGGACACTTTCGAGTACGGTACTTGTGCAATACTGCGATTTACTTGATAAACGTGTACTCGAACTCTGGGGTACGTGGACACCACCTCGAAGGTGGTTATACAAAAATCGGGTTCGGTAAATATCTCTGGAATCCTATCACCTGGGAGCGAGTGTGACATTACGATCACGGTACTTGAAAAATTTCGTCAACGAATAACACACGTCTTGATTTATTGATCCTTTTCGTAATTCTTTAAATTTCTGAAACTCCAGTGAATTCCCTTCGTTCGTGCATTCCAATGCCTCCTTCATCTCGAAATCTTTTGCTATTCTGGTCTATGTATTTCCAAATTCAGTTCGACACAAAAAATTAATGTTTTTTAAAGTACTTTTTAAAGTTAATTTAAACGACTGCAATCGAGAGCTAATATGAAATTTTAATTGACATCAGAAGTATCACTACAAGGCGATAATAATTTTGTTAAAATGCAAATGAGCTTACCTAATGTAAAAAATTTTAGTAAAAAGTAGTTTAACATTAGAATTTTTAAAAGTTCATTGGAAAATTAGTCGCAAGCTGCACGAAGAGGAACTTATAGATCCTAGTTCGTCACATTTCAATTTCCAAACGATATTTATTTTATTTAATCTGATGGTTACGAAAATAAGAAACATTTTTCGAAAGTCATTTTGCAACTTTACTCGTTCATAGCAGTAATAATAAAAGCCTGCAAATCCTTCACATTTTTCACTTCCAGCAAAAAACTTTTAAATTAGCCATTATTTTATTAGTGAAGGATTCAGTGGCACTGTTCGTGATAAAACACTTTGTTTGAACGTATGAATCCAGCAGCAACTGAAAATCATGCGAACCCGGGAAAATTGATTAAAGTAATTAGGAGCCATCGGCAAATTTGCAGCCCAAATACCATTCGAATTAACGCGCGGTCGTGGTGAAATGTATCTCATAGTGGCCAATCTCGTACAAAAGCACCTTCCACAGGGTTAATTAGGACTGGACTCCAGGGCAGTCGTACTCATTGGCCGCGAATTATGCAAATTAATTTCGCATAATGGGAAAGATTACAGAAAAATCTCGACTTCTACAAATGTAAAGCGGACGACGGTATAATCGTCCTTGCCTAGCAATCAATCACCACTGCCACATAAACAAAGCGGCTCTTCACGATCGCCCGTCGGGTCGCAAAAATTTATGAATAAACCAAAAGCATTCATTCAGAAAAGTCTGAGCAGCGAGGCCCAGTTCCATCTTATTCCCCAGTCGGCTTAGTTTACATACGGCACGGCACGCAAGGTAAGCGCCGCCGCTGCGCAAGGTGCCGCAGGTAATTCCCCTGTCGACGACTGGCGTTGAGCGTGCACGATAAATGCCAGATAATGAAATGGCCAAAACGTAAACATGAAACACCGCGAATTCGCGGAACGCTAGGCAAAGAAATAAATCTATTAAACGAAAACCGGAATTGGGAAATTGCGCTCAAGTTCATCGCGCAGCGCGCGTACACTGAATATAATCGCGCACAATAAACGATGACAGCTCATTGCTCAACAGCCGCGGTCGCTCGTTATCTATTAGGCACACACGACCGCCTGCATTGCCTGCAGATTGCATGCACAAAGCCCAATTGAATGGCAATTGTCGTCGTCACCGCGAATCGACGCCGCTGTTCGCGGCCAATTCGACAGCATTCAATAAATCCGCAATTCGAGGCACCCGTGCCGAACAACGCCACAAGCCCTGCATTCCCATCTGTCCCAGATTGGGAAACGCGCCTTATCCCGACTTCGCCAGTCCGTCGCTGCCGGGAACCAATCAATGATTGGCGATTGCAGTTCTCATTGAAATTAAATTTCACCAGTTATTCACGGCTCAATTTTTGCACGGTTCGGCCTTGCCTGCGCGCTCGAATCGAGCATTTAAGGTGTTGCAGCACTTCCGCGAGGTCAGCAATTTGTGCTCCGTTAGCTGATAAGCCTGCACATTCCGCTCGACTAAAACTGGATCTGAAATTATATCAGCGAGTAAATTCGTCCGTGAACAAAGAACGGGGTAATTGAATAAAGACGTAAATAAGGTGCAACGGAAAATCCATTTCCAATTGTTGATAAACGGCCGGCGATGACCGCACGGAGTAAACGATCACAGCTTGGAGGCGACTCGCGATTGATCTGATGCATATTTGGAATACCCTTATCAGTAAAATGTCGAAAAATACCCTGGAGTTAAGTATCGATGATGATCATTGTGATCATTATTGCCATAGTATTCGCTTCTTTCATCTCCACTCCACTCCGACCACTTGTCCTGTGCTTCATTCCAGAACTTTCTAGGTTCATATGTATGTAGATTTTAGATATTTGGTAAGTTTTCCTATTTTGATCCTAACTGATTTACTTTATATGCGTACCTTCAAACTTCATCACTTCCCCTGATTTTAATCTTTTACTTTTTCGATCAGATTGATTATATCCAACAAACTTTGGACTTTTGAAAATTTAAAAAGTAAACAAACGATGAGGAAAGTGAAAGTACATAGCGATTAGTGTTTTCTGAAATATAACGATTTGCAAGTTTTATGCCCATGGTTTAGGTTCTTCATCATACCCGCGTCTTTCGAATGAACTTCAGATAAAGTGCCTTCGTTGGTTTGCCGAAGTTTGAACTTCTTTGTTCCTTGTGATTTCAGGTCGGCTTCAGGTGTCAATGAGCCAATTTCCGCAAAATGTGATCTTTTGGGCAGTTTAGGCAAAACGTTTCCCTAATGTTCACCAGCCATAACAATCCCAAGAACACCTGTTACTACGTTTACATGCAGAGTCGAAAGATCGAGTCGAAAACAGGTTTTGAACTCGAACCCGCGTTTTTGAGCACTCTGGGTTGAGAGATCGAGTCCAAACGTAGTCGAAGTGACACCTTATTGCACTAATTTGATCTATTATATTAACAATTTTTTCAATTTTTTCGAGTTTCATTTATATTTTATACATATTTTAAGGAATTTGATTTCGATTAAAATCTTATGTTTTGGAAAATTAGTCAGAAAACATGAAAAAACTGTCGAACTGTCAACTCGACTACTCAACCCGCGTTTACATGCATTTTAACTCGACTCCTCGACTCAACCCAGGTAGCAAAGCTGGGTCGAGTCGAGTTCAACCCGGTTTGGACTCGACTCGCGTTTACATGGAGTCGAACCTGGGTTCAACCCAGGTTCAACCCTGCATGTAAACGTAGTATGTATTAATTATCCGAAAGCAGAAGTTTGACCTATAAAACCTCAACTCATTCCCCACGAATCTATTATTCCGTCGCGGGCAGCGAAGTTCGGGGCAGAGTTGAAAAAGTCACCTCCACTCTTCATTTCCTGCCGAAAACCGAACAAAAAGCGTACCACGCTCGAGGAAGCAGTAAAAAATTAATTTTCAACGGTTGATTCATTGAGAAGTGGTCAGTAGCAGTGCGTTTTTTGTCACCTGCCCAGCAACTCGAAGGTGAATTTTTAATGGATGAATGGGCTCGGCAACCTTGCTTAGAAATAGTTTCCATCTCCTTCTGGGCGTTTTTATATCAACAGTTTTTCTGCTCTTTTCTCATTTTTTGCCCACCAGATCTGGAGGAGCACGAACTCAATCAATCACAGCAAATACTTAATGATTTTGTTTTCGTTCGTCGTTTTTTAATATGATTTTCGTTCGTTTACAGATCTCGAAGCGCAACGCCATCGTCATTTCCGGGTACACCGCCACAGCCCACGAACTCAGGTGAGTCGGTAGGACAGAGTCTGTCTGCGAGCATCTTGTCTTCGGTGCAGGCGCGGGGTAATGAGTTCCAGGCAAGAAATTACTCTGATTTTATGAGGAGCTTGGCAGCGAAGTACAACAGTTCCGGCGAGTACGTTGACGTGTTGAGCAATCAGTGTGATACAATGATGCGAGCTGTTCAATGTCTTTCTAGGGCGAATACTCAGCGGGGAACGCTCTTCGACCCGGCGAAATTCGCCGCGTCTTCGAAGGCTTCGATCAAGCAGTCGCCATCGCCCCCAGACGTGAAGAGGCCCAACCTGCCGAATTTGACTACGCCGCAGGTATCCAGCAACCCGTTTATGTCGTCGTTGCTCTCGTCTTTGCCGTTCTCCCCGGCCGTTTTCCCGCCGTTGATCGACATGAGCAGCACTCAGGCTCTCGTGACTTTGGTACGTATGCGTGAGCGTTCGCAATTAATTGTTGATATCGATATTTAATACTGCTGTCATGGCACAGGCCCGCGCAGCCAAGGAAGCGGAGATCCAGAACATCCTGCGGACGGCGCAGAAGAGGCCGACCTCAATGCAGAACACATCACCCTCAAGTCGAACGAGCATAACTCCCACCCCCCAGCCGCCATCCGCACAATTCTCACCCCAATCCTTCATCCTACCCACCCAGTTCCATCAAGCGCAGATGCAACCCCGGCAATCGAGCCCGATCACAGCATCCCCACTGGACCTCAGTTCGACACCGCAAACTAAACGCATAAAGGTCGAAGGCAGACGCAGTCGGGGTAACAGTCCCTCCCGTGACCCACTGACCTCCGGCAAGCTCGCGAAATCCGAGAGTGGGCCCAGCACCCCCGGTTTGGAACCCAAAAGCCTCAGCACCACTCCCCTCGCGCGACACTGCCAAGCACAAAGTGAAGAGATCAATTCGTGGACCGTCGACGATGTGTGCGATTTCGTCGGAAACATCGACATCTGCGCAGAGTACGTCAAAGTAAGTCCTTTTTTTGTTATATAATAAGCAAGTCTCATGACGATCGCAGCCAAGCAGACTAACTAAACGACCTTCAAAAACCGTCAAGAATATTTACAGTTCGTGGTATACCTACTAATGGAAATGGTTCTCTTACCTGGGGGCCTATTCTCGAAATCACTCGTAACTTTACGCATACGTAACTTTTCGAGTACTTTCTTTCGAATGGTTTATGTCAGACGTATTCTCGAAATCACTCGAATATTTTTTCACCATTCGAATAGAATTGCGAGTGTGGTGAAATTGTTAAACGTCAAAACTGGTTTTCGTAAAATCTCAAAAATCATTTCGTTTATACTTTGCGCTGTTTATCGTGAATTGTAAATAATAGAAAAAGAACGCGAGAAATTTCATGGCCTTTTTGAAGCTGATAGAACTGAAGAAAGTATACCTTCTACTAACTTAAACCCTTTGCTTGCTGAAGGAAGATGAATTTGTCCGTCAATAGTGAAGAAACCCCACTTCTATTAAAATGAATTTTATTCTTGTGTTTTTTGTGTGCATGGATTTTTAATTTTAAAGACAAATGTACATATTTTTATAATTTTTATTATAGTAAATATAAAATCTTATAATCTATCGTTTTTTCTAATCTTAGATATATATATTTACACTGTAAATATCTCAATCGCAGAATTTGGTGCTCAAATTCGTTAAAGCAGTAGCGGCTGTTTCAAGTGCACTGGCTTTTCTCTCCTCTGTTGCTGCAATTCTCAGAAGCGCTTTTAATTTTTCTTCAAGGAGCTCAGATTTTTTCACAATAACCTTTTTTCAAAGTTAATTTAGCTTCTGATGCGTCAGTAATTTTGTTTGCCGTCTCAAGTGAAGCTTGGCGTATTACGCCTATAATTCTTGGACGCATCAAATTTGCCAATTTTTAAATTTGAATGCACGTCTAAAAAATTTATTAAAACTTTTGCGCAGCCGACATATTCGCACCTTTTTTTTTCTTAATTATAATACTATTTTTGACAAATTAATTAAATTTCTTTTAAATTCTTCACAAAATCACAAAATTCACTCACAAAAATTACCCCGCGAAAAATTTTGTTAACGTCAAATGACACTTACGAATGCAAATACCCATTCGTATCTTTTCGAATGATTTTCATTCGAATGTTTACGTATACGAATCTCGAGAATACACCATACATCAAAACCATTCGTAAATGGTGAGTTTACGTATTCGTAAAGTTACGAGTGATTTCGAGAATAGGCCCCCTGGAACACACTCACTGACTGATGACATTTTCCTTTGTGCGCTCTCAATTATTCTGAAAACTCGACAGTAATCAAGATACAAAAAAAACAAGATCGCAAATTTTTCCCAGTTGTGCCATTGGATTTTCGATTTCTTTCACCTGGGTGAAAGTTTATTGTTATATTGAATATTAACACACAGAATATATTCGAATGAGAATAAAAATTTAGTTTAAATTCTCATTTGCGTCGATTTTGTGCAAAATGCAGGACAAAGTAGTTGCTTTATGGCATGTATTATAGAAATATTTCTTCAAAGAAAGTACATACTTTACTTAATTTACGTATTTTATATAAATCCAGAGTTGGAAAAGACTTCTTTCCGTTAAACTCCTACAGTTGCTTCATTTGGCACTGAACGTCTGAACCCATTGAAGGGGATTTCCCTTCTTAGTGATCAGAAGAAGTGAATTGGAAAAATAACTTGGTTTGGTGTAACCTTGCGGAAAAGTGTGGAATTTTCTAAATCTTCCCCAAAATGGCGACCTGCTAAGACGAACGTTGCTCGATGACGGGACACAGCTAGCCACAGCGAGAGGGCTCCATCTTAAAATTTCTTATTCAAGTCGTCGCGGAAATTACAGTTTTATGATGCTCGGGCCATTGCATGCCAGTCGCCGTTAAGTTCATCACAGATCCGTAGTGGCTGAGGTGAGCCCAGCATAAATATTTTATGTGGTGACAAGTATGTGCTCGCAGACTTGTCACATTAAAGGCTAAGAATGTTACTGCGGCTCTGCCGCTGGGTGTCATTTACATCGCATTCACGTTTGCAATTTCCATCCACGATGGGCTCTTTATTTTTGCCCAAGAAAATAAAATGCTAATGGCTGCTCGCTTCACTCTTATTTTAATTGGTGGCTGGTTTCTGCCTAGTTTCAATAACGTAAAATTGTATTCATTCGGGTTCTGCTGGATCAGTTGCACTCTGCGCATCAATTCTGCAACGCGATTTACTTAAGCCATCTGCAGTTTCTTCAAGTTCGCACTAATTTATATGAAAGTTACGTTCGTTGATAAAAACTGTTTATGCAAAAGAGGATGATGGCTTGATGCTGGTTTAAGGCGAACGATGCCGGGGAGGACACTTCTTCGTGGTGCACCTCTCTTGCGTATTAATAATCCGTCAATATTCACAATCAACGACCGCCCTGCTCGGATACGCAGCCGCAAGCGATGAATCGATGCAGGCAGGCAGCAATGTCCTCCGACCCTCAAGACTTAATCAAGCGAGCAGCATTCCAAAGAAAGTGTCATAGATTGATTTCCAGAGTTCGATCAGCGTTGATCGAGCAGTCGGCATCTTGTGGTATGGCTGTTGCATCGAGGTGTATCTCGTCTTTGTTTTTTCTTTACGGCAAGCCGACGGGTCCATGAATATCCACAGACCTGAGACAGAATTTAATTAAGTTGCGCAGATGACAGCATTCTACATTATCTGCGTCCCAATGGCCTTAACATTTCGGGTCATGCTGACCTTGCGTCTCCAGTGAACTTTATCTGGTCATTTATACGGCTGGACTTCCGTGAGCCACCTACACATGCACTGCCCCCATTTAAATCGCAGTATCACCTAAACGCTAGAAATGCTATGCAGACTATAGAGGAAGGCCAACACTAACTCACCACGAACGCGAATTATTTTTAGTCAGAGGCTAAACATGCTTCAAATATAGAATTTCTTGTCGAGCAAGTTTAACTGAAAATGTCGTTCGTGCGTTGTGCATTTGACACGGCTACGTAGGCGTCCTCATGTAGAGAACAGCCATGCATATTAGATAAAGATACTTTTCGCGCAAAACAAATCTCCAACGTTGAGGCGACGGCGGATCGCGCCAAGATCAATTCAAATGCGACTGTTGTGCCAGCAAGGACGACAATCTCGCGGAAAAATTTCATGACCGCGCCACCATGCGATCACCTCTACCCTTTCATGTGTTCCTCGATGCGCTCCATCGCCATTATAAATATGTAATATCGAAATCACACATAACTGGTCAGAGATACTAGCATTTGGATCACCTTCCCCGAAAGGTTAACGATCACATAATTAATGACCTGACACACCGTGAGCGGTATGTTCTCCGGTTCTGTATGTTGCAACCTTTTTCTCCCTGCACAAAACGAAACAAGTTCATGACTGAAAATGGGTACATGTTCCTGAGCCGGGTATGCAGACATGTTTGCTTTAGATTAAATTATATTAAACATTAATTTATGTGATACCTGTTCGGCTTGTTCGAGATACACGGAGTCTAGAATAAATCAAGCCAGTTGCGTTGAATTAACAGGCGAACGAGATTGAAGAAGAGCAATTCTAGCGATTTTATTGCTTGTAAGTGCGCTCAAGGAAGACATTTTAGAAAAATAAACTGAAATCGGTGGTGTAATGAGAAAACTCTTCATGAGAATACCTCTGGATGAACTTTATAACTGCTGTATTTATTTATTTTCTTTGGTATTTTTTTAATCTCCAACCCATTCCTAATAAGGCTATTAACCCTTAAATAAAACGCCGAGGGTTCATCTAATTTTAAAACTGTGTTTTCATAAATTTTGCTTTTAATTACACTCGTATTTCTTCGGCTAACGTTATCAGTATACACGGATTCGGAAGACAATTATTTCGTAAAATACAATTTGTTGAAATTTACCGAGGAATATGTTACCGAGCTCAAATCACCATCGGTCTTCATCTGTTCTCACAGAAATTTGTATGCTTTAATATCACCCGAATTTGGAAAACAATAACTGAAAATCATGATATTTAAAAGAAACTATGTCGTTAAAATTCAAAAAACGAAAGAAACTGGAATACGAATTATTTAAATTCGATTTTACTTAAAACCTTCATGCTAGTTAAATTGTCTTTATACATTACTATTATATTTTTTAGTGTAATGCAGTTGTTATGGGTAAACCAACAGCAAGAGTTTGGTAAAATTATTAAAAAGGATGGGCGAAACTGAGCCTTATAAAATACAACAATTGAATGAAATAACCAGAGATCTAGTTTGTTAACGCATAAATGGCTTTCGAAAGTCACTTTTAACAACAAAACTGTAATAAAACGATTCCGTACAATCCAATATTATTGCAATATTTGACGACATCACCGCACAAGGAGAAGAGAGGACCATCACGGAACACACGCATCCAGTGTACACTGTACAGTACATACACTCCTCTCTACAGAGGACGCAAATGAGGAATGGAAAAGGTCCAGTGTGCAAAAGCCCACGAATTGGCTCGCGGCCAAATAGAAAACCGGAGGTCGCCGTTTCTTTTGCTACCACGAAACTTATGATTTAGCGTGGATATATTTTATCTTGTCGAACCCTACCAGCTCGCAGGCCAATTTAACAGGAAAGATCAAACAAAAGCCGTTAGAGAATGGATCCTTTATAAAATATGGAAAATATAATAATAAACGAGTGTAGTAAAATAAAGTTTGAATTACGTCGGCAGAATGCCGGGATTCCGCACTGCAGCATCCAATGCAGCAGCGCAGATTTGCATTTTCCCGGTGCATCTCCGTCCGATCCTCTATAGATGGAAGCCTACTTTGTTATTATTCTGTCAATTACCGCAGAATTTAGAACGCTTTTACATGCTGTTACGTTCAGGGAAACCGCTCCGTCGAGGAACTAAATTGGATGGTACGCGACTCGTTTCATTTTCCTGTTGGCACTCTACAAGATTTCAGTGTCGATTTGGAGGCAAATGGCGGCCGAGAATTGGAGCCGCAGAAACCGGAAACAAGAAACTCCAGCAGTGGAACCGTACGGGACGAGACTTTGTAATAAAATTGACATGAGGCCAGGTGTCAGGGACGCAGTGTGGAGGCATAAATTCACACCGGTGACTTTATATCGCGAAAATAGCTATCGACACTTGTCGATGCCTTAATTGCTCGGACCGGACAGCAAACTGACGACAAATGACAAGGACCGTCCCGGTCGCCGTTGTATATTAGTTTATTACTCCTTCACATTTCTTTTTGGCGTTCTAACTTTTTTTGTAGGAACAATATCGAAGTATGCTAACTATTTTAATGTTCGTCAACACATTGAACATAATATAGTAATCGGAAAAGTGATAAATCAATCAAGAAAGATTTTACTTAGAAGAAGTTTATGCTAAAGTAGCGTTATTGGGAAATCGCAGCAATTTGGTTTTTTTCAATATTTTATGCAATAAGCAGAAGTAAATTTAATTTACGAGTCGTGGTTTAATAAAGATCTCTTGATTGCGCGAAGTCGTAAAATTGAGGTTCCCGTGATATTGCATACTTGATCTTGGAATTCAAATTTTATTTTTCTTTTATAGTTTTCCACTCTTAACTTCTCAATTTTCAATAACCAGTGGAGATTTTATAATACCAATACTTTTTTTAAACTTAATATAAGATTTGAAGATATTTCAAGGGTTTTTCCTGATTTAATGGAATTGAAATAATTATTGTATTGTAATGTAATTGAAGAAATCGAATTTCCGGATTTCCGGAATGTCACTTAATTTCTGTTTTTATACTATTTATTTCGTACTGATCAAAATTCTGGAACACTATTTGGGTAAATATATTTATAATCCTTTGTTCTGTAGAAACATTTCGGAGGTTTTCTTTAAATATTCATTCTTTGAAGTACAAAAAACGAATGAATTTCTGTGATTCCTAAAATTCGAAACAACACTTCATTTATTTCGATGTCCATTTTTTCATCAATATGCAGACGAAATTCTTTGACTCACTAATGACATATGTCAGCAAAAAACAATCATCCTTTCTTTAGATCTTTTTCGTAATCTCTGTGTAGAACCATTTTGAGAAGAAACTGCAAGATCTTACCTCCGATTTCGCGTCTCCTCAGGGTTCTTCTTTTTTCTACAACGTAAGGTTACGATTTTGATATTGAATATCGCGAAGTTGTCATTAATTTTGAATATTGCAATTTGCGAGCAAAACTGCACCTTGCATACAATAAAAAAAACGTAAAGGTCAATCCCAATTCGATCTCACCCAGATCAAATGAGAGGAGCTGCAGGACCCGCGGGCCTTCTAAGCAGACGGTATAATGCACTCGGGGTAATAGTAGTTGTGATGGTCAATTTAGTTGTTCGTTTTGACCTGGTTAACCTATAAGGTATACACTTAAAGGAGCAAAAAAAAGGCAGCTAACAAAGCCCAAGTGCCCCCGGCATACACATAGACCGCCGCGGCTCCGCTAAGCAAGGCGCAGGCGCAGAGTGCCCGCCAGCAAGGAAGATGCAATCACTGCGCAACGCGCCACAGCCGAAGATCAAGAGCCAACCTCATCAACGGCATCATTATCATCAACATGATCATCGGGTTGCCTCCGCCGAATGCCTGGGCTGGGTCGGCCTGTCCTGAATGTGTACAATCTATTGGTGTTGCTCGGTATTGGTGCCCCTTAATCATCATCAGGCCTCTTCCAATCTCGCCTCCCATTTATTTCTTGGCAACCTCCTGGTTGTCGTTTCTATTGTTATACTGCGGGATCATAGGACTGCAAGCATACAGACACCTATATGCAGCTGACCTGCGTACATCATTACCGAGTTATTTTCTGCGTGCAAAATTTTATTATTATTTTTTCTCCCCTTTTTGTCCGATTTTTGAGCCGGGGGGGCATTGTTATGCTTCTTTACTTGAGTGTTCTGGCGCATAGAGCCGCGGACTGTCTACCCGCGATGTGCGGAGCTGGTTATCTTCCTACACGCAATTTGGTTTCTTGCAACAAAACAAAAATCAGATGAAAAATAGAGAAGCTCAAACTGCATCTTGTTCAACGGTTGGGTGGCTAGATGAGTGATAATGTCGCTCGGCATCTTTGCTCGCCTCTCTGCAGCTCCCATTTGTGTTTGCTCAACAACTAAATATTTTCCGCTGCGAAATTGCCGCACTTGAAAAGACTTGATGGTTTCGTTTGTCCATTTTTCATACCAATCAATCTCTCGGCTACTTGCAGAGGTGCAGCGAGCGTAATTAAAGGCCCACGTGGACAGGTGGTCTTGGAATTCCCGACGCAGAATTCGAAGGAATCGAAATGCTTCCCGCAAGGGATTGGGAACATTTAATGGAGCAGAAACATTAGCAATTTGTAAAGTCCTGGACAGAGTGAGTGGGTGAATTACAACGGAAACAAGTGTCAAAGAACTGGCTTTCGACGAAAATGATTTGTAGCACCATTAAAGTACTTCAATTATTAAGAAATTGCGGATTACACGGTTTACTATTGCAGAAATATGCAAATCCGGGACTTGTTTATCTGCAGGTGTCCTCCAGCGAAAATTTAAGTGGTGCAGATTGAAATGCATAAAGGCTTAAAGCCCAAAGGTGCACTCTCAGTCGATGCTAATGGCGCAGTCAAGGCGAGTTTTAATTAGTTGCATCGGTGGCAAGTCACGACCCGCGCTAGGAAGAGGAAATGCTGTTGTAAACTAGACGATCTTTCAATTTACATTCGGAAATATAATAAAATGTATGATCAGACGTAAAGGGGAATCATGTAAAATCCAAATACGTTCAATTTGCGTGCGTTTTTGTTATAATGAACTATATAAAAAGATCTTCCACCAAGCACGCTTCCGAAAGTAATAGGAAAACACCTTCAATCTTCATTGTTAAAGTTGAAGGGCTTGTAAATAATTCTTCTACTGCTTTGAAATTGTGGCGTTCTATTTTATCTGATTATACATTGTTGTACTTTGGTAGCATCTTCTGCGTAATTCTATACAAAGTAGGTAAATGTTTCACTTGGCATACAGAATTGTAATTGTTTGTCCATCTATTCTCATTCGGTTTTTGTACCACATTAAGAACAAGATCCTTCAGCTACATATCGTTAATAGTTCTGTATGATCCAGCACAACGAAACTCTGATCGGATATCCTAAGCTGCATTTTTGAAACTGACAACATTGTTAACTAATCTAAAAAATATGTATTAGTTTTGTTCAATATTTGGAAAAAATGTAAGCCAGAAATATGTCATTGCAATAATTACCTATTTTAAATTTTGCATTTTGAAAACTTTTTGAATAAGAAAAAATTCACGAAAGTATGAATAATAAATATACTTCTTGAATGTCGGTTATTTATAAAATATTTCAATTTACATTTTATATATTACAATCAAAATTCTTAAGCATCTGTTTGTTTTGCATCAATAAAACAGTTTAATCTTTACTAACAGATCATTAAATCCCAAAAATACTTAAACTATATGTAGAAAAAATACGTAAACCGAGAGAGAATCTCTTGATAGGAAATTCAATTTCAATTTTTCTGAATGGATTCTGTGATATCCTCCAATATAGATGTGCAATTCTTTGTCAATACTAAAATTATTTCTCATCCATTATCTCTCATCATTATTTCTTCTGCAGTAGAATACTGCGGATGTGCAACGTTGCTTCTTAAATCTGTAACCCTTTTGGAACTCTCGTCTCAAATAAATTTCGTAAACTCTTCTATGAAGACGTAAAAATGCTTGCTCTTCGCGGTGAAGTTCCTCGACCAAGTGCGAGATGAAAATCGGTAAGCATCCGCAATGGAGCACTTCCAGCGCCTTCGCCGGCTCCACAATGGAGGGAGTGCGGCATCCACCGAGTAGTGGAGCTGGTGCGCCGACTGATTATTATTATAGGCATCGCGCATGCTTTAATGGTGTGGTGGGTCGTGATATTGCTACCCGGAGGCGCGTGCCTCCGAAGTACATACAATTTTGCTGTTTCGTTTTGTTGGCGACTACATTATTATTACCGATAATTTTCTGACTTTTTATTTATGGTCTTCTTCTCTGTTACATTGAAAGACCACATTATTTTGAAGTGTTTTTTACTTATCATTATTTTTCCCGTTTTTTTCAGAACTTCCGAGAACAGTGCATAGATGGTTCTGGACTTCCACTGCTCACTGAGGAACACCTCACGAATTCGCTGGGCATGAAATTGGGCCCGGCCCTTAAACTTAGATCTATTCTAGCCAAAAAACTAGGTGGACCATGTCCATGTGTCTCGTGCACAACTTTATCACAGCAATCGCATTTGCCTCCTGCCCCTGCGCAGGGGTCCAACTCCAGTTCGTCCTCGTCATCTTCAAGCACAGGAAACTTAATTCAAGCCAGCAGTGCTGCCAGTGTCAACCAATCAGCGTGTAGCAACATTCCTCGACCAGCCAGTGCTGATCCTGGAAGTTAGTTAATAGCCAAAAATTATTATTATTATTATTATCATCATTATTTTACTTATAGGCTAGTGCTGATATTTCGTAGAAATACTTTAACATAATTGTGGTCGATTTTACTTCCACATTGTTATAAACAAAAGAATTACGGGACATTATTTGCCAAAATTTATATCGTGTATTGTTATAAATCATTTTTGAAATGATTTTGTTTAATAAATTCAAACAAATATGTATTGAATTAATTCTGTTCAAACTTTCTTTTTTTATATTATTTTAAAACAAGAAAAAATCAAAAAATATTGTTGAAAACTTTTCAGAGGATCTTATTATTGTTAATGGATTAGACAATGCGGCTTCTTTAGTTTAATAATCATTACTTTAGTCAAAGTAGTTTTATCATAAGTTTCTTGTTATGACTGTTGTAAACAGAGTTCTTTATTTATTAATTATAAAGTAGATTGTGTAAAACGCCGGGGTTGTACAATAGACTGGTATCGACGGGATGGTCCGTGCACAAGTACTTAAAATACTTCTTGTAATTTTTTATTCTTTTTCTTAGCAAGACTAATTTTGGCATTTTTTTTTTTATTTATTTAGAAACGTCAGGATCAGTGGTTTTCTTTTCAAAATACTTTTTGAACAAACAAAGAAGAATTTCTAATTTTGAATCAAAACTAATCTGTTGATTGTTTTAAGAAGTATGCATTTTTTATAAATCATAAGTTTAAATAATTGTTAAAATTGTTGATAAATAATCCAAATAGACACTTTGAAATGAACTCAAATGAAAGAAAAAAGAAAAACATATTCTACGATATTTTTATAATTTACTTAACTTTTATAAATGAAATTGCCTTAACAAATTTCGTATTGGAAATTCCTTAACCCAATTTCACAACTCCACTTCTATGTGAATCCTAGTCATTCTGTAATATACTAAAAATGACGGCTAGAATGCATTGTTAATTTCAACTAGAGCTTATTTATTTGAGATAAACAATAAAGAATTATAATAAAGCGAAAAAAAATTCAAAGAGGTTTAACCTCAAACAGCCGACGCTGCTGCATTTGACGATCTTATTGTACGTTAAAAATATATTTTAATCTGTGTTTAAAAACAAAAAAATGCAATTTCAAAACCAATCCCTTTGCTGCAGAGGAAAAGACTTGTCGATTGTTTCTACATTAAGCAAGTAAATTTTAGAATTATATTTTTAGAATAAGAAAGAAAATTTAGAAAAGTACATTTTGTTGCAAGACGTTATCTTGATTTTGCGTATTTGAAAATTACTGTTCACATTTTCACTTTGTATATTTAAATCGTTTAAAGATGAAAGAACCTGAAATGAAACAAACATTACGAAGAAATCAGTATTTAGAAATAAATAAAACAAATTGAAATAAACTATATTTGTTAAAGATTGTTTTGCTTTTGGAAAATACAGTTTTGAATTTTTAATCCTGGCTTTAAGCAGATTTTAAGCATAAAGTTTGATTTTATATTCTCGAAAATTGCCATCATCGTAAAAGAATCGGCATTCAATTTATTTATGGTTCTAGATTTATGCAGTTTTTTTCCGCTACTATTTATTGACATTTATTTTTTCGTATTTTATCGTTGGGGTAGAATAACAAAAAGACTGCTGGACTCTTCGTATCCTTTGAACCCGAGTCGCATATTTGTTTTATACCGATCGGTCTTAAGATCTGCCAGGAAATAGTTTTTCAGCATCAAGCAAATTCTAAGAATGCAAATTTCATCGCTGGTCGAACTAATTTAACTCGTGACCAGGAATCTGGTGTTGGGTATCGGAAGCCGTTTAAACAAAATGGAACGTTAACGAGATCTGTGCACAGGTACCTGGAACGGCAGCTGCAATTACTCCGCCCGGCATGAGCGCAATTTGGGCGAAATCAAGACACCTGAACGAATAAATCACTCCGGCAGAAGACTTCGAGTGCATAATGCAGCTAATATAGCAGCATAGATGCATTCGACAGTTGCAACGGGCACCAGCCATCACATATAAACTGCTTTAATTAGTGCATCTCGAGCGGGATCCGCACAGCGCTGCACCTTGTGCAACCAATTCATAAATAAATAATTAATACCTGCAGAAAGACGAACAGAACATATTTAAGTTGCTCACCGAAACGGTCAAGCTTGACCTGAGTACGTGGAGGTTACCGCTCACGTGCTTGTTTGTGCTGCGGTGGTTGTTGAGAAGGTAATGAGTCGAGATTTTGATAAAAATTTCTGCTGGTGCTGCAACGGTCGGGAGAGCGGTGTCGTTCGCGTAGGCATTTACGCAGCCAGGGAGTGAAGACATTTAATTTTCTATGGATTCCTTCCGGGTTATGGAGGTAGTGCTCATTGCGCGGTCGCCGAGGATTAATTTAACAGAAGCTGTGACCATTATTCTAGCCACGGGAAGACGGAGCTAATGCGCTTACTGCTATCCGCAATGAATGGGCTTACCTGCATGCAAAGTTCAGCGACGTGGGGCGTCATTAATCACCATCAACTTGGGGTGGCCTTCGATTGAGTTCTTTTAATTTGGATAGCTTCCAGGAAAATTGCATGCGGGCATGCAAAATACGAAATGCACATCGAACACCTTTGTCTTAAAAGAATACTATTGTTGTAATTTAACAAAGAATTCTTTTATCTAAGTTTAGATCGAAATTGCTATTGAAAGTCCCATGAAGCATTTCCTTTCTTAAAAAGTGTTCCTTGCGTCCACAATACAGGACAATGTATAAAGCATTTGGTTTTCATTTCATTTCTTGATCATTATGAGTATTCTTATCAAGAAGTAATGCAACTAATTACGTTGGTAATTATTTGAAGATGCATAGAACAGAAATATTTGCAGATTATCCTTTTAGTTCTTTGTTTAATTGTTTGTTGTTAGTTTAATCTTATTAAAAGGTCAAGTGGCACACTTTTTGAATTCTGTTTGTAATTAATTGTACAAAATTTCTACCTACTTATTTATATACTTACTCCACACAGCTATGCTTTTTTCCACTTCACACTTATTCAATTATATATTCAAGCCTCCACAAACACCAACTCCC
Organism: Leptogaster cylindrica; assembly: GCA_963082835.1. Lineage (NCBI taxonomy): Eukaryota > Metazoa > Arthropoda > Insecta > Diptera > Asilidae > Leptogaster > Leptogaster cylindrica. The sequence continues at coordinate 17,652,975 of OY720105.1, read as the reverse complement.
TTTAAAAGGGTAGAAACCACATTAGGAATTCATGGAAAATAAAAAAAAAAGCGTTTTTTCAATGTATACGATCGACGCCATCTTTGAAAATGGTGGATCTTTGATTTTGGACTTTTGGTCTTTAACCCCGATTAACAAATTTCAACTCAACTAAGTAATCAAGTAAGTATAGTTATAAATTTTGTCCAGGTTTTTGGGTAAAATACTCCACTGTGCGCTGTGCTGAATTTGGTGCTTTCAAAAATTTCATTTACGTATGTCGTATAGTGAGAGAAGTGGATAGTGAATCTCTACTAATCGCAGCTGAATATAATCGCTCTATTACTTCACTTTTGTACACAAAAAAAAGAACAGAGTTTCTCCTCCGGAAATTGGTAAATTTTATAATAAAGATAAACGGAAAAACGAAAAACCAGATTCGAACGATTGTAGAAAATTTTAATTAATCAGATTTCGTTCAGTTTGAAGCGCGTCAAGTACGAAGCTCACTGCTCGGATAATGTTCAGTGGAAGAAACATCTGGTCGTAATTTTCGCGCCATTTTAAAGCTTTCAACATTCAACCATCGGTTAATGCGAAATCAGTTATAAATCGGCTTACTTTCGAAGAGAGTGGATTGCTAGCCAATTAAACCTTCTTGTACTACAGTTAGTGACTAGTTTACTTTTGTTAAAATGCGTGTTGATCCCCAATGTGCTTTGCGGTTCGCCAAATTGACCGAGAATGCCTTCGCTCCAGTAAAAGGCTCGGCGAAAGCAGCTGGCTTTGATCTCCGCAGCGCCTATGACTGCATCGTGCCGGCTCGTGGCAAGGAACTCGTGAAGACGGACTTGCAGATCCATGTCCCAGAAGGATCCTATGGACGAGTGGCTCCGCGATCAGGACTCGCTGTAAAGAATTTCATAGATGTAGGGGCTGGAGTCGTCGACGAGGACTACAGAGGGAATTTGGGTGTTGTCCTCTTCAACCACTCCGATGTATCCTTCGAAGTTAAGAAAGGGGATAGAATTGCTCAGTTAATTTGTGAGCGAATCTTTTATCCCGAATTAATCGAAGAAAAGTCCCTGGATGAAACCGAACGAGGAGCCGCGGGATTTGGTTCCACTGGAGTTTCTGGAGATGTGAAGTCTTAAAAAAGAATTTGAAAAAGTCATTCCGTACTCATTGTATTTTCATTTATGGCAGTTCCATTTATTTTAAGGCTTATTGTATTTAAATTTAAATATCTTTGCACAATGTTCCTTGTTTCCTCATAAAACGATCGAATAAAAATCATTATGTAATGTCTTTTAATTTGAATAACTAAAGATTTCAGTTCAGGAAATTTCCCACTCGATCCTTTACATACTGGAATTCCAGTATTTCTGTGCAAATTCAGACAGCCTCGGATCTATAGGTTTCCAAATTCCAATTCGGTTCAGCAGCATTGTATAAAGCAATCACATGCAAATGTGTTCGATTTCTCCACAGGCTATGTGTGTGAAATGAACAATAAAAGATTAGCTTGCAGCCAGGATCTTACCAGGTGGTTTCGTTAATACCCTACCCCCCATACTTACCGCCAAAGGCTGCAAATCGCGACAGTTGGCTCTGTTCACGTTTCACGAGTCCTTTTTGGCTTATTCTCCTCGAGCACCGCAAGATAGTGGCAAGTCCGCCGAATGCCGATCAGTGAATTCAATTCTTTATCGCTTAAGGGTTGAACGAACACCCGTTTGTTTTTGAGGTCATTAAATACTTCTTCGGGGTGACTCGATATCCATTTGACCTCAACACCAGTTGATTGACCACACACAAGATTTTGATTGAATAATTTCAACTTTCTTAAATAACATTCTTGCAATATCAAGTTCAACGAAAACGAATACGAAACCTTCGTAAAAAGGCACAAAATTTATTTATCACAAAGTACAACAGATACATAAATAGAAGAGAATGGACGTCATTTTATGATGGCACCTAAAATAAAATCGCTTTTTAAGTACACTATTCTCTAAATAATTAACTCACTTGTAAAAATGTAACGGAATATTGTCTGCGTTCGTAAATGCAAAAACTTTAATTTCAATTCAATGATATTTTCTTTTTTACAAAATTTTAATGAGTTACGTTTTTTTTCCATTTTTATATAAATATTAAAAGAGCATTAAAATAAAACTTAACAGCAGCAGTCCTTTTAAACATGCAGGACACTATGATTCTTTTCAGAACAGCATAAAATAGCCTAATTCATAAAAATCTATCTTATACAATGTTAAAAAAAGCAACTTTCTCGCATTATGCACTAATTTGTTAATCAAACACAGTAGGAAGGAGGTACTTCGAATACTATAGTCGAACCGGAATGTCGGAAGTTAGGATTGTCCACACCCTGAACGCCTTCCACCAGGATTGTTCGCGGTTTATTGCCTAGGCGGCAAGGTATTGCGGAAATCACATCCACTCGAAGATCTCTGTTGCACAAGCTGCCGAAAGAAATCAAAAGTGATACAGATTCAAAGCATTTGCCAGGAATTGAGGTCAGAGAACTTACTCGTTGTACTTTTTGCACACCACAGCGACCAGTTCTCCAATCCTGTCCTCTTTCAGAGGAGTGTGTTCACCTTGTAATGTGAAAACTAAATCGTTGTTTTGCGGTGAATGGAACACGATCAGCTGGTCCTTGCCAGGACTAATACTGAGCGAAATTAACTGCAAGAACGAAAAACCATTCAGTTACTTGGACGAAGAATCAAAAATCAACAGCTTACATCTTTAATAAAAATAGACCGCTTCATGTTCTTAAATTTGTTCTTGGAACCGTCCAGTTTATAAATAGCGGTGTCTGTTACAATGAACGCCCTCTCCGCACTTTTGTTGTACTTGTTGAACTTCCTGATGAAGGAGGAGAATAGCACACACCGGAAGCCGTCAACGTTCTTCATGTTCTTGACACTGGCATTGTACGCAGAGTAGCAAGTGTTCTCCTGAGTGTTAACCAAATAGTCCCCGTGCCACTTTCGATCCTGTCCCCAGTATCTGCGTCGGTTTTTGATTGCGCTTGCCGCAATGATCTGCAAGCGCATTTGCGGCCACTCTGATCTCGGATACTTGCGGAGGATCATGTAAGCCCGCCAATTACGAAAGATCTGTCGAAGACCGGGTTCTGCACCTCTGCCAACAAGTGGAGGCTGGGGCCATGGAATACTTTTGCCGTAGTCCCGCATATTTTTGGCATTTTTGAACTTTACAGCGAGTTCGCTGACGTACGATCGCAATTTGAAGCGCCTGTAGTAGAGCATAATCGTCATAGCGGCTTTCATTTTCTTATACTGCTGCCGGCAAATCCAACCACGCACCTGTTTTTGGAGTAAAGTAACGATGTGTGGGATCATTTCGTTTCTTTGCTTCTCAAGCGAGAAAAGGGTTTGTGGTGATCTGCCAAAAACAGTTGGATTATTCATTTAGTAAACAAGTATTTCTTGACGAATTACCTTATAAAAATCTTTGTGTGACCAAATTTGACATCATTCATGAAACCTTTTTCGTTCAGCAGTACTTTGACGCCATCCTTATCAACGCCAGCGCGGAAATTCGGCCAAGTGTATTGCGAGATCATTTTGTAGCGCAGTAAGAATTTGTCATATCGTTGTCTGTGCACGAATCCAGCACGTCGCACGCGAACGTTCTCCAACAAGCCCAAATATCTAACTTGGTGCTCAACACGAACGTCGTCGAACACGGAGGCACTTTTGATATCATTGGGCTTGATGCATCTTACATAGAAAGGCTCCTTCTTAAGAAGCGTCGCCACCAACTCTATCATGGACCGCTGAAATAGTGTTCCAGCCGTCAAAGGCCGTTTTGTGATCTTGCTGATGTCCTGAGCACCTTCAGGCCACATTGAACTCAAGTTTTTGTCCTTTGAGTGATACAAAAGTCGTTTGAAATCTTGAAACAAAGTGTCCTTGTTTTTCTCAATGAATCCGTTGATATTGTAAATAACGTCTCCCGCGTAGTGAGTAATCCTGAAGTCCTCCCGATGCTTCAATACTTTGTCCATCGGCTTCAGTTGTCGGCTAGTGTAATGCGGGTGATGTGAGAGCTTCTTGTCCATAGCTTCCAACAGCATTTCATCATTCACCTTTCCCACAGTCAGACAAGCTTCATCCATGATGGATATGATGCCCTTGTGTTGCTGTTCAACTAAGTCGCAAATTATCTAATAGTTTTAAATTGGCAAAATTAATTAAGAAAATCAAACATAATTCTTTAAATTAACCTGATTGTTAAAGTAGTCTATGTTTGTCCATTCGATCCCTTCCCGATTGTACTCTTCCTGCTCCTGCTTTAAAACCAATTCTGGAACCAAAAACACGTTTATCGATTTTCTATACAAACAAGTGTTAAAAATATTTCACCAATAAACAACTGCTGGAGTTTCTCATTGCAGTAATTGATGCAGAATTGCTCAAAGCTGTTGATGTCGAAGATTTCGAAACCATAAATGTCCAGAACGCCAATGACTGTATTGTAGCGAGCTTGAAGCTTGTTTCCTTTGCAGACAATTGCTTCATTTATGCGATTGATGATCCACGTGAATAGACGATCATAGATAGCTTTCGCCAAGGCATCTCGTCCGTACTCTGCCTGCGATGCGTTATGCTCCTTGTGCATAATATCCCCGCGGGCGGCGATCACTCTTTTCGTTAATGCGTCCGATATTTCATTTTCCGTCACTTGAAGCAGTTGAGCAGCTGCTATCAAAGGACCCTTATCAGTTATCGTCAGGACATCATCTTGCACTTAAAATACACATATTATTATACTATTCGTTTAAATGATTTTTAAATTTACTTTGGAAATTTATGTTCCCAAGGTGCAAAATCGAGCCAACTATTTTCCAAACTGTTCTGATTTCATCGTCCGCGAATCCGAGCGTTTTGAAGGCATTTGTGGTTACTTTGTAGTCTCCTTTCTCCGTTAAGGTATCTGTGCTTCCTTGGTTTGTGTAGTAATATTGAGAGGGATCTCGATTAAGCTTGTATTGCCGAAGTTCACCATCACTGGATCCGCGTAAGAGCTGAAAGGATTAGTTTGGCATTGTAATGGGAAAGGACCTCAAACAACTATCAGACAAATTTAAACGTAAGGTTTCATGATCCCCTCAATTTTGTGCACTTTCCTCATGACTGAAGCTAACAATCCTTGGCATAAAAACATTTCAATTCATTGGCGATCGAAATATATTTTGAGATGACGAATTTTATAACAGGAAAATAAATCAATACGAAATGTTTATTTGAAAATGTTTCCACAAAAATCTAGAAACTGGTCGCCTTGACCATATCCTGATGAAAGTTACGCTGGTATTCTGCGGAAGAGTTTTTCGCTTCGATCCCAGACCATTTCCTTCTGCATAATTAACACAGGTATATCTTAACTCGTAATGGACTTTGTTTGTTCCTGTATTCGTGCAGAGCGACGATTTATCTCTGCGCGTTTTCAATAGCTTTCAATCGATCGCGATTACAAGCGAATTTTTGTCGTCGGTCTTTATCAGAGTTCGGCTTGCGTGCATTGCTCGGGAATTAATTCACCCAACATAGATAGGGGAAACACAAAGTACCTGATAAAAGCCATGAAAGTTTCTCTCGCCTGGCTGCTGTTGAATCACCCTCGACTTCTCCAGGAGGTAGTTGGTAATGACCCCACCCACGGGATCCGCTTTGTAATCGAACTCGATGTCCATGTACTTTCCAAATCGGCTGGAGTTGTCGTTGCGATTTGTTTTAGCATTCCCGAACGTCTCCAAAATGGAGTTACTTTGGATCAGGACATTTTTCACCCTGAAATGAGGAAACTTCAATGTTGCTTGGGCTGAGTGTATAGCGTGTGGGGTCCTCTTTATTTACCTTTCAATTTCACTCTGTCCGTGAATATTGGTCACTGCAGCAATGTACTTCATGATAATCTTCGATGCCTCAGTTTTTCCTGCTCCCGATTCCCCAGAAATGAGGATGCAGGTGTCTCGTTGTCTCTGCTTGAGGACGCGATAGGCCGCGTCCGCAATGGCAAATATGTGCGGAGGATTCTCAAACAACTCTCGACCTATTGGAAACTTTATTAAATGCATTAGACTGAACAAGTTACACACTGCTTTTGTTTACCTTTGTACCTAGATACATACTCGGGACCATATATATTCATTTGTCTGTAAGGATTTACAGAAACACAAACTTCTCCGATGTAGGTGTAAATTTTTCCCGCTTGAAATCTAGAAAAAATTTCAATTAGAGATGTTGTCTTAATTTTGTCATCTTTGTTATTATAATTAGTAAGATTTATTTAAGAATGTAATACGTTGGGATTTTTTTACGGAGTAGAAATAAGAAAACAATGAAATTGTTTTTGAAAAATTCTACAATGTTTTAAAATAACCTTTTCTACGTCTATTTCAATTTTAATACAAATACCTATGAGTTAATTGTAATTTTTTGATTCTCTTTTTTCCATTAGTAATATCAAATGTGCGATTGCATTTCCTCAAACGAGAATTTGAAAGTCTTCTATGGAGTTCAAGCTACAGTAAAACGAAAAACAGATAAAATTCGTTCTAAAAATTACAGTTCAGTAAGAACAATTTTATTGTCGAATGTTTTTTTTCTACAGAAACTAAAAACCTCTAATTTGTAATGAATTGAATGAGAAAACAATTGTTTTACTAGTTTTTTATGTATATGTATTAAGGTATTTATTAATAAAAAAAAAGTAAAATTAGGAATCGACGCAACAGCAATAACCACTTTTTGAAATTTCCATGTTACGCTTCCTTAAATTGTGTACTAAGAAGAAAGATCAAGATGAAGCACTTTCTTTAAGATATCAATGTATTAAAGTATTCCCATGATTTACATGTTAATTTGTACAGAATGAAGTGTTTTTCAGTGTGAAATACAAATATAAGCAACAAATTCACGTTGTGATGCAATCTGGAAACAATTTTGTGCGAGTTTCGCGATAAGGTCGTCACCAATTTGTTTGTGTTTGAGAAAGAAATTCGTGTTATGTATTTACTCTTAATTTCGCTCGCGGCAATTAATCGTTTCCTTAGCCTCCGCGGAAACACTCTCTGCAGCAATAAACATGCATAGGATGCCGCGGCCGCGGCTTGAACTCGGAATGTAGGTCATCTGCGATAATAGCCCCGTCGCATGACGCATAATCTCGATGATGTGTTCGAGCTGAAACTGATTCAAGTTCAAAATAATGACTCGATGAATTCACGCGAAAGCCGCCGAATGGAGTGAGTGCGCCATCAAGGAGCAAGCTTGCGAGTGCGCGAACGGCTTTAATTGCTGCCGTGGAAATCCAATCTCAATCAGATGGATAGCCAATTTGCTGCGAGCAATCTGCTTGGATTCTACAATTAATTAATTATCGATGGGGCGGTCAATTGCTGTGGGCAAATTAAGAACTTGGTTTGCGACAACTCAAAAAATATACATTTCAACACCGAGAATTCCGACACCTAGGAAAATTCTGTCAACAATTCGGGAGAAGTGGGGAGCGCCTTTGTGTTTGGAGGGAACACTCATCGCCTCCCACACTCTATTCAAAATAAACACCGCAACTGTGTTCGTGAGAACAGACATCAAGGGAACTAATTTATGGAATGCACCTGGCCTGTTTTTTACGCTGTTGCAATTTAATCTGGATGCTACTAATGGTAAGAGTAACGAGTTTGTGCTTCGCGCCGCAAAGGTTAATTGCTTCGATAAGTTGATGAATTTAAATTGGAGCACGAGCAAAGCTTCCGCAGATCGGACTTTTGATAACAGAATTTTTTTCATGCAATTTCAATTAAACAATTTTCTTATAGGTAAACCCCTAAAACCATTTAGAAAATTAATTTATTCACTGTTTATTTTAAAGAGAGAACAACAAATGATCAGTCGTGATTTCATTAATATTTACTATTGAAAAGATAAGTAAAATTGCCATCTGAACACGTTTAACAACGAGGTAGCTGTAATCTGTTGCTGATTAAATTAATTTAACAAATTAAGTAATTTAATATTTCCCACTTTGTAAACAGTTTAGATAATATATTGTACATTATGACACCATTAGGGAATACAGCGAACAAACGAAGTTCGCACTTTTAGCACATACGAAATACTAAGTATATGAAATATCTAGGAAATATAAATTGTACCCAATTATGAAAGAGACAAATTAAAGGTCAAGAAGTTCAGGACACTGATTTATGTTATTGTTAAATGGTCACAAAGTTTTATTTTTTATCAGATTTGTTCCATTTGCAATCTTCATGGAGGTGTATAAAAAAATGGTGTACTCGGTTATAAACATCAACTAAATGCAATTTTTTGTTGTACTATAAATAAACAACGAACCCCTGGCTCGGCGTTAATTAAAGAAAACAAAGGCGTGCTTCCATAAAACATACAAAATTTACGAGTAATGTTGAGCCCTGCCCAAATTGTGTAATTAATATGAAGGCTGCATTGTAACCATTTGTTTATCTTTTTAGTGAAAGCAGCACAAATCCCCTTATGTTTGAAATAGAAGGAGCGGGGGTGGGTCGCAAGAAGGCTTTCGATAAGCTAAGAGTAATGAATTGGGAGAGTATAGATAAAATGATAAGCAGTCGCGAAAAAGTTTCAATGAACGACCTGAAAATTGAAGGAACTAAAGAAAACGGATGAAAACGGAGAATAGAACTAGTCTATATTAGCACTTGTCGACTCAGTTGTTTCCAATACCTAATTAATTCTTATCAATTACATATTTGGCTTTAACAGCCTTCGTACGACCGAGCGACGTACGTAGAAAATGGATCTGGTGGTAAAGAGTTAGCACGTAAGAAAGAAATAAGCTAAAAACAGCGCGTTTTACATAACATAATGTGCTCTAAAAGAAATTCCGAGTTAATTTGTTGCATAAATTATGTTATATAGTTGATAGCAGCAAAATTAATAGCTGCATTTTTATAGGAAGTCCTTTTTGGGCAACCAGTTTTACTCATTTTCTGTCTGTTTGTATTATCGAAAACAGCAGGACCGTCCGTATGCGGGTCAAGCAGGTCAATTTGAGGAATGTGTGGTGTCCAGTGTTTTTGGGGAGATTATGATGCTGAAACAGAAGAATAGGAACATAACAGGGAAAGAGCAGAATGAATGAGGAACATCCTTTTGTGCCTGTCAGGCTGTCACCCGCAAGGCACTCTAAAAAAAGTTATTGCGTTGCAACTTTTTAACGACTTTTCAAAACACCAACTCTACAATAAATTTTAATACTAATAATATTAAACAAAGTTTCATAATTAGAAGTTGATAATGATTGTGCATCTTATCACATATATACATAAAAGTCTGCACGGATTGATTCCATTCATGTGCAAAAATATGAACTATCATAATTCCCTCCGAGCCTAGAAACAGTTCCCGTTAATTACAACTTCCCCTAACGAAGTATCAAGTGTCTCAATTGACGGCGTTCTTACCATTACAACTACTCGTATGTATGTCAAAAGTCGTTAAGTGCACTGGACGACTATGTTCAGAAGATAGCTTGAGTCGCCGTAACGAAACTCGATAACGAGTGCAGAGTGCAATCAGCCGCCCGCAATTTTAATTAGAGTAGGAAAATCGAAGTGCGGGCAGGCGGAAGGTGTCCATTGTGGCTGCAAGTGTGATTTCCCCGGCAGCAAGAAGTTCGCTGTGGTGATTATAATAGATCACTTCCAAAGAGCAAGAGCATCGTCCTCCCGTGAAGGCGTTGGAAAATCGAAGGCCGCCCATTCGGGGTAATCGCCTGTGAGGGCGAGCGCAATCAGAATTGCACATAGAACGCAGCGGGGAAGAACCGATTTCAGATGCGCGAAGCCACGAAGGTCAGCAGTCACGCTTCACGCTGGACGGAATCAGCTAATTGGCGGGGTGAGGGATCTGATGCTGGTATCGATGAGTAGGTGAAAGCGTGCAAAAAGCGATGCTGCAGCGGGGCGCCATCAGATTTACTTTCAGCGGCGATTCGCCCATTTCACCTCTTGTTTACGCGGTTACGCAAGAAGGCACTCGCTTTTGTTCCGATTGCGATGCAAACACCTTGCGGACGTGTGGTTCTGCGATTGCTTTTGGGCACCACACTCGGAGGCCTGCGTTGATTTCTTGGAATTATTTTGGTTAACTTTTCGGAGATTGCGAGGTCGCTTTTTAGTTTTTAGACAAAACAAATTAATCCGGATGTGGAGTGCAATTGTCGTGAGGAATGGAGCGAATCCAGTTTTTGTCGTCACTTGATCCCTCTCAGGTGTTCTGTACTGGTACACTATTTAAAAATCGACGGAACGTGCTCAAAAGCAGAAAAGGATTTGGTTCTATTCACACATAAAGAAAATAAGACAGTTTTGTCTTTAAATTTGTGGGCCATGTTGGTTTTTAATTTAATGCAAAATGAAATACGAACAATAAGTTAACAAAGAGGTATCCACAATGGAATAAATTGAAATTGAGACTTAAAATCGGTGGAGGTTAGGTACAGACGAATAAATAGCTGAACAACTTTTTTCAATGCTTAAAATTAAAACCATTCCTATGAATAACAACATTAGAATCGCAGATACTAGCAGCTGTACAAATGTTTAATGTTTTCTTTATGGAGGATTTTTAAAAAAAAACCAATTCCGACAAACCAAAGCAATTCTTATTTGGAAGTTGCCTGAATTCAAAGTCAATAAATCGCAATTATTGCTTCCTAAATATGACACTGAATTTCTGACATGAATCTGAAAAAGTTGTGCAAATCAGTCAATTGACAACTCGACAACTCAAGAGACTGAAATGGAAGAGTTAAATGTAAAGAGGTCCAAGTGAATCAGGTATTTAGTGGCCAATGGTCATTGATGTGGCCTGGGCACTTTTGGGTGTTTCGCGCTTTCCTTTATTGTCATCGATCGAGATCAAGTCGCGCGCTTGGCCGATCGCCCATCTACGAAAGTCCAGTAACTCATCTCGGCCAATGCGTTCGCAATTAACATTCCGGGCCAAGCGCTTTCGTCGGACAATGCGCGTCGAGTTAACATTATCGTTGGCCTGGAACACCTCATTTGCAGGCACTTATCATAGCCGCTTCAATTGTGGAGCGGTTCGCGGGGTCGAGCGGCAGTCGGCTGGGTTCATCAGCGTCCACAGCTCCAAGTTTAGACATATTCAGTACCTGCAGACACTGATGATTAGTCTGTGGATATTAAGTGGGAATCGAACACAACGCATCTATCATATCCTTCAATGCTGCAAGGTGGGAAATGATGCGATTTCCTGACACTCGGGCTTCGATGTAGTTGTACAGACCATTGCCCCCCCCCCCCCCCCCCCACCCTTCCACCGCGTATGTTCTACACGAAATTCAGCTGTGTCTCTGTTGGAAACAGTTTCCGATTGCTGTGCTCCAGACGCGAGGGTTTCTCAATGCAAGGCGACACAAGTGGAGCCTTCGAATCGTCGAAGTCACTTACAACGTCGATTTTCAACGCGAGTAATGAGCTTCACTAATTGGGCTTTTCGGAACGTTCAACAAGCCTTTTGAACTTGAACGAGAATTATTCTGTCCATGCTCCTCGGCTTCTTTTGCTGCTGTTTGCCCCAAGAGACGTTGGGGCCGGGCTGTGGGTGAGGTGAGCAGCGGGGCACTCTGAGGATACCTCATCATCACTTAGCGCTGCTGACTCACAGCTTTCTCGATCGCGGGCGGTGCACTCCGATGACATGTAAATCGTGATGTAAAACTTAAGTGCACCTAATTAATCCCATTAATTTACCCGAGTATGCACTTGCATTATTGCAATTCGAAGGGAAGGGATCGAGTTGAATTTCAAAAATTCAAGTATTACCAGGTATAACATAATACTAGCGGAGTACAGACCTCTTCTTGAGGTTCCCCATGAAATTCTCTAGAGTAACCTTATCCAGCAGGACGAAGTCCGGGACGCCAACTTCCGAGTGCAGAGCCATGGTAGTGTTAGTACGAGCTGCTAACAGTTTTCACTTAAAAAATCGCACTTCAATTCAAATTAGAGCACTCTCAACTGATTAATTTAGGACACTGGAGTCACGGAGTCACTATCGACGCGAGATAACCCGCGAATCGATTTTGTTTAGATAAGATAAACACCAGGTGGTTAACAACACCCAATCCAAATCAAGGAAAGCGAAATTCCCGAACTACAAGTTATCATCTGCGAATGCTTCTTTTTAACTGACATCGCGCGCCCAGCTGTACACAAGCCGCAGAATGCTGAGTATCCAGCGATGACATAAGCAAGATGACGGCTCGCTGCAGCAGGTGTAGTACTAGAAGAAAACTGTGCGAAAAGAATTGTGAATACAAGTTTTTTTCCCTTTATTTTTATATTATTAGCTACTTTGGAAAGTATTGTGTAAAAAGAACCACCAAAAACATTCTGTAAAAAACTAGCCAAGTCTCGATGGAGCTGCTTGTTTATCTCTAAAAAGTAATGAAATCGAGACAAAGTCGTACCAAGTCTAAGGTTCCTTACTGCGATTTATTTATTATTATAGTTAATGTTGTGTGACTTGGCCGTTGAAGGGTACAAAACCAGGTGTATAAAAAATTATTTCCAGTACAGACGGACTTCTAATCATTGATAGAAGTCCGTCTGTACGTCTATTTCATGTTAGATCGGTGGTCGATTTGACGCTCCAAAAAGAAGAGAGCAGAAGTCAGCATTGTCAATGCTGAATGCATGTGTTGCACAATCAACAACAGCCTAAAATGAGACACTAGCGTCCAATTACCAATACCAGTATGGGCTATTATCTCGCTTAACAAACATAGGTAGTTACAACAGATATAACATTACGTGTAAACAAAATTGACTTGTACCCACTAACATATAAAGAATGTTCAACGGCCAAGTCACACAACATTAACTATAATAATAAATAAATCGCAGTAAGGAACCTTAGACTTGGTACGACTTTGTCTCGATTTCATTACTTTTTAGAGATAAACAAGCAGCTCCATCGAGACTTGGCTAGTTTTTTACAGAATGTTTTTGGTGGGATTTCACTTCTTTTTGTAGAAACCTGGGCATATTGATTTATTTTATTAGATTTTCTTATTTGACACATTTTTTTTCGCAGATCTGATACTGCAAGTTGAGTCAGTTCTACCATACACCAAGAAAGATATTGAATGGAAGAGACAAGACCCGTCTTTGGGCATACCAACTACTTGGTAGTTCATCGTCGTCTTTTAATATTATCGACATTTTTTACGATATTATTATTTTTACGATATTAATTACCAAGCACATTAAGGACCTTTTCGAAAGTTCTCACTAAACACTAAACCCTAAACACTAAACACTAGTCCGAATTTTGCTCCCTTGTTCACTATTTTGCTCACTATTCCGTCACAGTTCGAGGAAATCCAAAACGGCAAACTGAAACGAATCCTTTTTTCGTTTTCTTGCTCCTCACGCAATAACTGTTATGTTTATGCCAGAATTGTCACTTTGAAATCAAAGCATACTTTGATCTTTAATAGTTTGGTTGGGCTCTTGTGTTTTCAAATAAGGGTCACCAGGTACTCCATATCTTCGATTATCCTAGTTTTTATAGTTTTCCCTTTATGTGACCATTAAACCCTAACCAAATTTCAGCTCTCTGAGTTTATGGGAAGTACTAGTTCTATTCTGATGATCATGAGTGAGTGAGTGTCATAAATGCGAAACTTTGCTTTCGCTTAACTTCGGAACTAAATGACCTACAGACTTGAAATTTTTTATTTTAAGTGTGATTTTATAGCTTACTGGATGACGAAAATTTCAGCATTCTGGTCTTATCCAGAGATTCTCAAATAGGGGCTTGAAAATGCGGCGAAATGGTTCCAGTAAAGGATGGTACGGCAGTGTTTGCTTCGCGCTCGACTTGGCGGGGGCACTGCCGTGCCCCCTAATACCGAATATTATATATTTTTAAGTTAGATGAAAGTAAATAACCAATTCGGCGTGTCATGGAACTTTAAAACCATACAAATGTAGTTGTTGTAGAACGCGGGAAGTATTTGAATTTAAATTCAAAATTTCTGCTTTTGTCTACAGCAATATTAATATTATTGCTAAGTTTATATCTTATGAAAACAAAGTAATTTACCTTTACATTTTATTTATTGTTTTACCGAATATTATATTCAGTTTTCGATGAAAATTTCAAATTTTAAATTTTTTCATCAATCAATTTGATCCAAGAATTATTATTATTATTATTATTATAATGGTCACAATTTACTTTGGTGATAATTAAATTATTGACAATCAAACTAGGCCATCTTCAGAAATTAGTCTTATAAATATTTCTGCTAACTTCTCGGATTATTTTATTGTTATATAACTACTACAGTATAATATTATCATAATTTGCGTAATTGACAATTTTTTTCTCCTGTGAGTATTTCATTCTTCGTATTCACCTCCTTCATCTAACTGTTCCTCATTTAGGCTGTCCCACGAACTCTCGCCGCCTTCCAACTCTTCACGTTCTTCTACTGTTTGAGAGAATTCCTCCTCAATTTCCAGATCCAATATCAATGATTTGCGGGATCCCTTCACTTCTTCACCACTGGCAGCAGGGATCGTGGAAACGTGGGACTCCTCATTTCCCGCTTTTAGGGATGTTTTGCTTTTGGCGTCCTTCTCAGGTGTAACTGTCTTCCCATGAGAAACTTCTTGTTCAGGAGCAATGCCCTTTTCAGGGCTAACTGATTTTCGTGTTCCATGTTGTCCACATTCATCAAACTCCTTGAGGTACTGATTACATACCTCCCTTCTTTTTACATCATCTGAACACAAACCTTGCTCTATCCAGGCCGAAAATTGTTCGTTTATTTGTGATCCACGATTAGATTCAGTTCCTTTCATTTCTTGTGTGCACGTTTTTAAGAAGTCTTCATCGTTTCGGCACATTTGCAGCATCCGCTCATTTGCATATGAGCATGGGTCCTTCCGAACGGCATTCGTAGTTGTTGCAGGACCTTCTACCGGGGGTTCTCCAACTATATCGCCATTTCGCTGCATTGGTGGGTCTGACGTCACCTTGCGACAATCGCAGGTGGGTTTTCTTTCGGGAACGCAACTTAATCCTAAGTGCCGTGTTCTCTCAACCTTCGACCTAGTGTTGATCACTGTGTGACTTCCTCCGCAGTAACGGTTACACAATCTATTGATATTAGACTGCTTGTTGCCCCTGTAGATCGACTCGAAATGGTTCATGTCTCTACTGCACGATAAGTTCTTCATGTTTTTTCTGATATTGTCTAGTTCGTAGGTAAGGAAGGGTTTGGAGGACTTGCTACCCTTCAAAGCATCTTGCCTTGCAAATCTGGCAGCCTCTTCCGTTTTCATCATTACGTGTTGAGCACAGGAGATGCAATTGAGGTTTCTCATTAGCTTTACACTTGCTCCTGCGGCCTCTGGCTCAGTGCCTCCACTGTTAAGGGTTGTATTCATTCTCTCCCACATCCTTTCGACTTTATTCTCCATATATTCTTTCAGGGAAGTAATGTCGTCAGAATCAGCCTTGTGGGTAATTTTATTCATCATATCTTGCAGGGCTATATTCCAAGAAGCCTCTCCGTGCTGCAACTGATCGATGATGTCGGTCATGGTAGCATCCATGAGCCTCTTACTCGCCTCAAAGTGTTCCAACGAAACTTTGTGTTGCAGCATTGTGTAGTCAGCTTTCTCTGAAAGCATTTCTTCAATGTCCTGTTTGTCCAGTTTATTCTCGGCCAGCTCCTCCAGTGCACGGGTCAGATCCCTGATCTGTTTATTTAGCTCATACTTTTCATTCATCACCACATCGATCTTCCGCATTAATTCATCTAGGCTTGTCTTTTGGGCAATGAAGTCGTCCTGCAACTGGCTTGTGAGAATATCCTTGTTCAAATTCAAATTTTTGGAACTGCTTTGGAAATGATCAATTAGGTTGCTCAGCTCCTTTTCCATATCCAAGAATCGATCGTTGAGGGTGATAAATTTGATATTTAGTATTTCAACCCTGTGACTCAAGTTTTGAGTAGTTTCTGGGCAATAGTTTTGTTCTGTGCATGTTACTGGTGATTCTAATGGACTACAGTGTGCAAATTGATCATCGCGTTCTCTGTAAATGAATTGACCCCTTGAATTTGGAGAACATTCACATTCGTCCTGTGTATGCTTGTCCATTGTTTCCCTCTTGAATGCCTCGTCCTTCAACTTTTCCTTTATTTGGGTTACTTCAGTTTTCAAAGAGTCGAGTTCGTGTTGTACTTCCTGCATTATTATCTCATGCGCCTTAGTAGCTCCGCCGCATTGCCTTTTCTCATTGCCTTCAACTGCCAGTTTCCTACCTTCTTCCCAGTTGTTATGCAAACTTTCGATCCTCTGAGATAATTGGTTGTTACTTTCTGCCAAATTGAGTTCCACTTCAGTCAGTTTCGTCTCTGCCTTATTCATTCGCAATTCCCACTTTGTAAAACTTTCTAAGAATTTTCCAGGATCAAAATCGTCATGAATTTTTTGTAGAGGTTCATCTGTTTCTTGAACGGATGCTTCTTTAACGGTTTCTTCTTCATCATTACCTCTGCTATCATCATTGCCTTTTGAAAGGTTTTGTCCACCTTCAACTCTTTGGATTTGACTCCCATTTCCATCATATTTTTTGACAATAAATAGTCGACCAAAGTTTTCGACTGTGTTCTCGATTAAAATTTCATTTGATCCATCCATTTTGTACTCGTGTACTGTAAATTGCGGTGATTCAAAAGCGGGGTGCGGTGAGCTGTTTGAGGTAATTGGAATTCCCTCTAATTGCACTTTCACATCTTGAACATTTAACAGTTTCACAATGGCATGAAGGAGAGCATGCAAGACGTTAAAATTCACAGCTCCAATTTCTGGGGTGCCTAGAGCTAGATCAACCAATTTCGGAAGATCTGTACGAGAAGTGGTCATTTTAATTTTTAAATAATCTGCAGAAAATATTGGAATTGATTTTCCTTAAAATATGCGGCTGATTTCTGGATTATGTGTTCGCAATGAGCACAATGCGATGTTGAACGCAGGTAGTTTGATCGTTATAAAAGGATATATTTCAGAAATAATTATCATAAAACAAAAATATTGAACTGCTAAGTTGAAAGAAATATGAAACATTAAAGTAGTAACAAAGTAATTGCCTTTATTTGCATTAACATTTTATTTTAATTTACTTAATATGTATGAACTTATATAGTAATATGGTAAGGAGTATTAGACAAACTTTTAATTGTTCAAAGTGGTTCTAATCCACATTCAAAAAAAGAAAAACATTATTAATCTATTATTATTAAAGGCATTATTCCATTTCATTTCCGTTGTTTATGTGCAATGTGGATTTGTGTTATACATTTCAAGGATTTACTACATTTGACTATTCGAAGTGCTGTTGTAAGGTTTCGAGATATCTGTTGTTACCCATTTCAAAGAAATTTCGCATTGTAAACCATGTCACTTTCAAATCGTTTCTGGCGGGTTGTTTACAAGTGTCAAATAATCGCTTACAACAAGATAATTTTAAATGTTCAATATTTCTGGTTTGAAACAATTTCTATGAGCATGATCGACGACGAGAATATTGTGGAAGCGTTGAAGCAAATCAACGAGAACATCGAAAACTCAACCGACGCTTTTCAAAAAGCCAACAGCATGCGCCAGTTGGGATTCGGTTTGTTTCAACAGGCTTTGAAGTATGCTTTTGAAATTTAATTATTGAGTTATAATAATTGTAATATTACCAATATGTTTTATACTTGTAGAGAAGAGGACGAATCAGCCCTAGCCTTCGTTGTTCAGGAGCATTTCGATCGTTACTTAAGTCACGTTTCTCAAAATTCGTGTGATTCCGTTAACAATTATACAAAAGGGGTCGCTCAGTTATTGAAAAATTTAAACAATCCTGTAGAGTTGTCAAATTTTAAACCTGTTTTAAAAAGTTCAACGACCGTCAATTTGTTGCCGTGCACTGGTAAATTTAGGGAATGTAAATCGAAGGAAGATTATGATATATATTCCTTTGAACAAGCAAGTAAATTAGCAAGTCCTCAAGAATCTGCGGTAGGATATTTAAAATCAGAGAAAAACAGTGGCGTACCACAAGAAGCAGATCTGCGTTTACCACTCAAGAGAGTTCACGACACATCGCCGCATGGAGAGTTTGAATTACTAAGGAATATTCCAAGTACTTCATCCACGAACTTACTGTCATTATCAAAACCTTGCCAAGAAAATCAACTTGAAAGGATTTCAATAGCAAAACCAAATGAATTTAATAACCACAACAAGAGTTCAAATCCGTCAGACGCGAGTGAGTCTGTGAAAACTAGAGAGTCAGAACCTTTCACAGGCTTTCGAACTGCTAAGGAAGAATTCCAAATACAGAATGTCAAGGTAATTTGAAGTGTTTTTGTAGTAATTTCCGTGATGAATTCATTTGAAACTCTTAGAAATACGAGAAGACGAACTCAGGTAATCAGCGCCAACCTCTGTTTGATTATGGGGCTTCTAAGAAGTCCTTAGGAGCACGAAGAACTCCAAAAAATAATTTTGTTCCACCCATACAGCCTTCGGAGACGTTAGTTGTCTTGATTTAATAATTTTTCGAAGACTTTCTATGGTTTTAATTACAGCTCGGAAAATAATTTACCGAAACATGAAGAACCAATGGATGAGAGACTACGGAATATAGATCCTCAAATGGTGAAATTGATCAGCAACGAAATAATGCATAAATTTAAGCCAGTCAGTAAGTTCAAAATGTTTGTATTTAGAACATCTATATTTTAATCCCTGCAGATTGGAGCGACATAGCAGGATTGGACTATGCTAAGTCGATAATCCAAGAGGCTGTCGTATGGCCCCTGCTTCGTCCAGATATATTCACCGGTATCAGAAGACCACCTCGAGGTATTTTACTCTTTGGTCCTCCTGGAACTGGGAAAACCCTCATAGGGAAGTGCATAGCATCACAATCAAAGTCGACTTTCTTCAGCATTTCTGCGTCATCGTTAACTTCAAAGTGGATCGGGGAAGGTGAAAAAATGGTTCGCGCCCTGTTCGCTGTAGCTTGCGTAAATCAACCTGCTGTAAGTTAAACATATTTCAGTGTACGGAATATCTTATGGAGTATTTTAGGTAATTTTCATCGATGAAATTGATTCTTTACTCTGCCAAAGGTCGGAGTCTGAACATGAAAGTTCCAGGCGCCTTAAGGTCTGCTTGAAGATCAATTATTCTTCATTGGTCCGGAGTTACCTTTTCTTTTCTTGTAGACAGAGTTCCTTGTTCAACTTGATGGAGCTGCTACTTCAGATGAGGATCGTATTTTAATAGTGGGGGCTACTAACCGTCCTCAGGAACTGGACGAGGCTGCAAGACGACGTTTAGTGCGTCGCTTGTACATACCTCTGCCTGAATTGGAGGTCTGCAGTATTTTTGGTTTTGCCAGAAAGAACTTCTTAATTATAAGATACAATTTTATGTTTTAGGCTAGAGCTCAAATTCTTCGTAATCTCTTAAAATCAGTGAAAAATGAAATGAGCGCGCAAGACATCTGCAAAGTTGGCGAACTCACAGAAGGATACTCTGGGGCTGACATGGAGAGTGTGTGTCGCGAGGCCTCTATGGAGCCGATTCGATCAATTCCTGCTCATGATATTCCTTTCTTCAATGAAAAGGAGGTATGTACGTTTATTAATGATTGAAGGAAAACCAATCCGAAGTTCATGTTCCTGCAGGTAAGGCCGATTAATTTCCAAGACTTTCAATATGCTGTGTCCCGTGTTAAAGCAAGTAATTCGCAAGGCGATATAAAACAGTACATCGATTGGAACAAGACATATGGGTCGGGAAATGTTTGATTGCTTTGAGCTTCAAATTGTCTACATTCTGAATACTAATCTTAACTCATTTTAACGCTTTAAATAAAAACAACTTTGTGTTTTGAAAAAATGAAAGCAACTTTGGGATTCAAAACATTTAAAGCAACCCAAAATTATTCCAATTTATTAATTTATTGATAAGCTACTCTCATCTTAACATTATACTTGTTTTTAAAATATCAATAACCTTAAATCTAGTGAAACACATTCATTGCAGGTCATCTTCAAGTTAAAACAATAATCACCTATTACAAGAATTTTTTAATTGCTCTGTAAAATGTATAAAATTCCAAAAACTTACACGTTTTTATCACAATTTCCATGACATCAGGCCCGCGAATTCAGCATAATAACTTGACGAAAATGTACATTAGCCATGCGGGACAGCATGAGCCCAGTGCTTAGCTCTCGAGTTTGGCGTCTCCAAAATTGATGGCTTTACCATTCTTCATGATTTGTTCTCTGGTTGGTGGAAATACGTAATCCGGACTGAGACTACTGAATTCAATGTAAACTTTTTCTTTCTGTGGCTGTAGCCAATCAACAATTTCTCTGAATGAGGGTCGATCATTCGGATCCTCTAGCCAACATTGCAGCATCAGTTGGTAAAGTGGCTCTGAACAAATATCAGGCTTTCCCAAACGTTGACCAGCAGCCAAGAATGGGAACAGCCGTTGATTCTCGTCAATGGGTATGAAAGGATATGGAAATCCACCTACGAGTTGTAAAAAAAAGAAGTGGAATGAAGATTAATGAAAATGGAAAGGTACCCAAAGTGCCAATTTCCCAAAGGACAATTCCGAACGCCCAAACGTCACTCTTGTTTGAGTACAAATTATCCCGAATAGCTTCTATAGACAGCCATCGGTAGGGAACTTTCTTCATTTTTGTGTTGACATAAACTCCACTCCTGGACATCCCGAAATCGGAGATTTTCAATATCTTTCCCTCGCCAATTAAAATATTCCTCGCAGCTAAGTCTCTGTGAATGTATTTTATATTTGAAGATATTTAAATTGAGAACAAATGGTTTTATTTGTATAATAATATAAAGAATTAACCTATGTGTGATGCCCTTCTTCTCTAGGTGCCGCATTCCTCTTGAAATCTGTACAGCGAAATTGTGTAACTCGTTGTTGTCAACCACATAGTCCAAGGATGGTTCTATGTTTGAATGTTGGCTTAGCAAAGTGTACATTGCTAAAATTCAGTTAATATAAATTCCCTTTAATTTGCTACCCACAACGAATGAAAATATGTTCGAACATATTGAAGAACATGTGTGTGAAGCATTAAAAACAAAATTCTTTTAATTCGATAAAGTTGAAAGGACATCAGCCATTTTGGTCCAAATCTAAAAGTGCTGGGCACAAAAAGAATTGCTTTATTCTGATAGCATTTCTTTCATTGTCCCAAAGCTGCAGCACCGCTGTGGTTTTATTTGAGTTCAAAAAGTCTGTATTTTCATACATTTTTGATTAAATGAATTAGTTAGCGAAAATCACACACACACGTAAACGGCGGTGTTGCTTTTGATACAAAGAAAATGTATGAAAATAGTAAATACAAACTCTTTGAATTCAAATAAAACCCTATTTGTTGCAAATCACCCTATCCGATTTCTTTCATAATATTTGGTAAAAGTGTTTCTATTTGAATTATGATCTAAAAAAGTGTGACAAATCTTTTTTTTTGGGAAAATTTTTGTTTTCGAATATTACAGTCAATTCTCAATTCAATCTCAATTCAATCTCAACGAACCACATTTGGACCAAAAATGTATGACAGGCGGCTGATGTCTTTTGTCTTGGAAACAAAATACTTATAGGTAAATTAATGTCCTTCAAATACGATTTTTTAAAAATAGAAACACTTGTTTACTTACTTTCTGTCATAGATGGTCTTACATTTCCGCCCCGATTTGTCCCTGGTTGGCTTATGTACGACTGTTCTGACGCTGCGGATAGCCTGAAAAATATTATGTTTTCACAGTTCCCACCTTACAGTCAGCTTATAGTAAAGGATTCCAAAATCATTATGCATTATGTAATAGGTTTTTGAATTTAGTTTTATACAGTGCGAAAGCAACAAACACTGGAGGACATTTTAGGCACATATATTTGCAAAGTTGCTGTTTTGTTGAATATTTATTAATGAGTTTATTTTTAATGAACTAATATAAGCTACGTTTTGGCGTAAAGTACTTCCGAGTCTTCAAACTGCTCTTAACTGCTAAAAGCTGTTGCTGGCCAGTAAATAACTTTCAAGGAAATTCAAAGACTGCTTCTTGTCCTTTGGAAGCAGTTAGCGATAAAAGCGTAAAAAGGATTGACGAAATTAAAAAATTATTTATGGAAGTGACTTCACTGTGCATTTAAGGCTGGGCGAATATAGTTATTCCGACGGTTCAAAAAATTAAATAATGCTACTTTGACGGCTGAAACAGTCTTCCAAGAAGTGAAGATAATATAATATGACTTGACTTGTGAAATTATCTTTCATTCATCTGTGAGCATTGAACGAAACATTAAATTTCAATTGGAATAGAAAGAAAACAATAATTATTTTGAGAGAGTACAATTCTTCGAACTTAATTTTGCTCTTTGAATTAAACGTTCCGTTGACTAGCGAAAGGATTAAATAATGAACCATTTGGACTCGAGGACATCTTGTACCTACCAAGAGTTGTTTAGTTTTTCGACTGCCGTCCAGATGTTTAATAATTTAAGAAGTTCTGATGAAATTAACCAAAAAGAATGTTAAATGTTTTAAACCAGACTTGAGTTTAAATCATATTCACCCAGAAAAATTTCAAATAAAAAGTTATTGCATCGAAATCGAAATAATGCAAAACCTCCAGTCGCGAATGCACAAAATTAATTTATGCAAACCTTTAATCTGTAAAAGATGCCACGAACATCAAGGAAGTTATACTCACGTGGAATGCTTAATATCAAGGTACAGAAGTGGCGACAAGCTTCGCTTCTCAATCGTGGGTGGTTTTTCAGTGGGTTGTTGTTTCATTAAGGCGATGTGCTTTTTGCGTACTTTCCTCAGATACTCCAACTAAATTTTCATTAATTAATGAGCTTTCATAAATCTTTTTAAAACATAAAAAATCACCAAATTTCCGTGCCTTACAAGCTCCATGATCAGCCAAAGAGGCTCGCGAATGGTGCAACATCCAAGTAACGCAACAACGTTTTCGTGATTTGCGGCGTTCTTCATTGTTTGAATTTCTCCGTGGAACTCTTCCAATTCATCTTGAGTTGGTTTTTCTAAGTAAAACAAACATAAGGCATTTTGATCATTTGTAGTCTAGGACCATTTTCGTTTCATTTTAATTATAAATAAGATTCTGTTAGATAGACAACAGCACGAAGAAAAAACTCTTTAATGGGAAATTGACTTGTACTGATTTAGCTTGAACTCAAAGCAGATTTTTATTATCGTTTTTGTATAATGTAACCCGGAAAATTAAGAAAAAGTTTGTCGCTGTGTGCAATGCCACATGAAAAACATAACATACTTTTCAGTTCTTTAACAGCAACCACAGTTAGTCCTGGAGAGCAAACCAAATTTTTCGCAACTCCACTGTAAACTACTCCAAAGGCTCCGCTTCCCAATTTCGCGCCAATGGTGATGTTCTGGTGTGGAATTTCGTAGATGTCTGTGGCGGACTTATCCTGGAAACGATTCTTATCTTGTTAAAAATTTTTCTTAATAAATTTTGAATAACATCCTTACTATTGAGTTCTTCTTGCTGTACATCGGATTCTCTTCCATAGTGATGGCTCTGATTTCTCTGCAATATTGGAATTGAATTGCAATTTATTAAGTTACAGTAACAGAGTTTACCCCCCGCATTCACTTCTGTAAACACTCATCCATTGGGGAGGGGACTTCGTTCTCTTATAATTCTTACAGATGCAGTGACCGATGTAAGCTGAGGCTATTAACAACAGAAGCGTTGGCAACACGATGGTCAGAGATATCTGAAGGAAAATAAGCTTTTCAAATCCTTTTCCAACAGTTGCTAGGACACAATGTATTTACCGTAGAGATGCTTCCGTCAGTAGTCGAAGGGACTGAAATGAATTTTTGTTAGTAGAAAGGGTTTGGAAAATTTATTGCACTGTTGCACTGGGATGGTTTCTTGCGAGTGCAGATAACTGATTTCTATTAATGATACAATATGAACAAAATATATTTTTCAACTAAACTAAGTACATAGTTATAATTTATAAAACTGTCTTAAATATACTCATGAAAAAAATTCTTTTCCCAAGTGCAAACAAAGGGTTAAACATTTACCCTTACCGTTTATTAGAAATTTGGTTGCACGACCAGTGCACTTCAATGTGTCTTCCACAAAAGCCAAAATTTTGATTTGTTCTCCACTTTTTATTGCGGTCTTAATGGATATAATTTTAGATCCTCTAATAGTTCGCGTTTCCCTGTTATTTACGTTGAGTTTAAACGGGAAGTCTTCCTTATTTGAATTTCCATGCCCGGAAAATACTCTGCAATGAAAGCATTTGACAATCACCTGACTTGCTCCATCGGTATTTATTAGTTTCAACCTTATTATTACTCGATTTAACCGTTCCTTAGCCAACAAGGATATTCTGGATATGTTCACTGGTAAAAACCACTCTACTTTGACGGAATTCGGGGATATTAATTCTCCTTTCGTAATATCAACTTTTGGCAATAAGCTGCTGTCTTTACAAGAGCAGATGCTCTCAATGCAATCTGAAGCAAAAATTACAAATAATTTTCATAGCAGCTTTTTTGTATTTTCTATACCTGGCAAAAGGTAAACCATGCTTTTTTCCACATCGGTATCAAAAGTACGCACTTTAATAGTGTAATTGCAACCTGGTTTTATGGAACGATCGTCATCCGGATGGTACGTTTCGTTCCTGGGTAAAATAATTTCATCTATATCCTATTATTGAATAGAAGGTATGGGTTAGTAAAAAGCGTGCTGTATATGAGGCAAGCCACGCAAAACAAAGCACACAATCAATGAACAAGGAAATTGTTAATCGGAATTATGTTAAAATTATGGCATTTAAATTTTAAATACAAGTGATGTTATTCGGAATAGTTTTGGTAGAACTTATCCATAATGCAAATTAGTTAGAAGATGAGAAGAACTGAAAGTATTCCAAATCTCCAGATATTGTTGCTCTGATAATAATTACCTTGGAAACTTCGATCAGAGGGTAAATATGCGGATAGCAGTAGTGGCCTTCGTGCCGAAGTACAGTTACATCTAATTTAGTCCCTGTATTGGTAAATAACTTCAAATAGTTAAAAGACTCCCTCGCAACACCTTTAATACTCACCCTCTCGAAGAGTCGCCTTCCAGCGGACTTTCATCAGTAATGTGTTATTTACAACAAATGCACTTGCTGAAATATCTGAGCGAAAGAATATGTATAATAATTAAATGGCAGAACACACTTGATCGGAAGAAAGATCTCGAATTGCATTTTATGATTAAACCAATTAGAAGCAAACATGATTATCGTTTGCCGGAGGTAATAATCTCAACAATAACGCAATTTCAACTGGTTTGATTTAATTGATTTCTGTATGTATAAATTTCAAAAATGGACTTTTATAAAAAAAAAATCTTAAAAGGTAGAAAATGAACTTTCTGCAAATCACAGTACTGGGAGTATGAGTCACTACAAATATCAATATTATATTTTCATTTGTAATCAAAGAAAACATCCTTTTTCCTTAGTGCTTACATTTGTTTGGCTGTCGTTTGTTGATGGACAAATCCTTGTTGTCTTGAAGAAAGCATGATTAATGCAGGAAGTAGCTCAAATTTGAGAAGAGAGCACACTTTTTTATTGAACAAGTGTTAGAAAATTTATTTTCTACTTTTTAAGTATTTTTTTTTTATAAAACAGTGTTATTACAATTGTTTTTAATATCATACATTACAGATGTGCAGTCAAATTTTAGCTAAACTTTTTGACAATACATTGAAATTCAAAAATTGTTTTTAACATTTTACATTATACAATTTCGTTAAATTTACAAAAATGTTTTAGAATATTTGTATTGAACAGTACTAACACAAGTGATAATAAATAAAAGCGTGTGTGTAATAGAAAATTGGAAAATTGCATTCTTTCACTTACTGTGAATTTGGTTTTGTGCGTTTTTGATCTAGAAAATAAAATATTACAATTGAGATGAAAAATTTAAAAACAATTAGCCTTTTATAATAATAAGACAAAAATATAAATTAACGTGAACAAATTATCTAGATTTATTCGTTTTTAACGACAAGTCTTTGTCTTTCTTTGACAAGAGTTCTAATTGGGGATTAATCTATCAAAATACGTGCGTAAGAATGAAATTGAAATGAGTAAAGACTTAAAAGATTATTTTCTTATTTTATCATAAAGGTTTAATGCGATTCAAACCCGCTTCTAAATACGCAGGATAAAAATTTAATAGTGAATTGTAATTTGTAGGGCTGCGCGGGTAGTTAATTTTCAACTATGTATCTAAAAGTATGGAGTTTTCTATGGGATTTTTTAATTTCTGGAGTATTAACAAAGAAGCTATTCATCCCAATGAATTCGAGTTTTTCCAAAACCTCGGGCCCAGCTTCGGTAAAGAAAGTACCTGATAAAAAACCCGACGATGGGGCACCCGCACAGCCCTAGTGAATTACAAGTTCCTAAGTATGTGTATATCAGTTCACTGCAAAATATTTTTCACGGAACACTGTACAAATTATAATTTCTTAACAATAAATAAAGTAATATCAATGTCTAGTACGCACTACGCACCTGGGAATCTGTTCCCGAAATTATGATTAATGGGAGCAAGGATAAGCAGAGCACAATTTTGGTAACGTTAATCATGTTCAGCGTTGTTTACAATCCATAGTTTAAGGATTCTTTAGAATATTCTGAAAAGGAAAAAGTAATTGGCGATTACAAATTTTAAATATTTAAACTTTAAACTTCTTAAAATATTCTAAGTGAGAATTTAATTGTATACGGAATAGATGCAATGATACAATGAGAGCCATATTGAAAATCACAGTTAAATAATTGTTTTTTTTATCGACACGAGAACAACATAAATTATCTGCAAAAAACCTTTTAATAATATTTTAAAACTTCTTATCGCGCTCTTATAAACTATTCTGCGTTTTATTATGTTGAATATGGATTGAGAGAATTTGTTTTTTTATAACAACACTAAAACATTGCCGATTAACACGGCGCTTTATTGAAGGGTAGAGCTCCCTCTCCAGCCCTACTTGAGATAATTAAATTAGGAGCCCTGTTGGGTGCATTTTAATTAAGTCGCTGTTCATTAATCACGCGCCGTTAATCCCCACCATACCCAATTCACAAATGTTCGGCACGGTTCGCTACTTGTAGTTATTGATACGTCCGCGGGTCGTAATCTCACCTACGAGCACCGTTATTTGCTTGTTTGACTATCAAATGGTTTTATCTGGAGGTAGGGCTGTGTTTAATAATGGTGCGATGTGAAGGCGTTAATGCGAGCTTTCACACCAGTGACCAGACAGGTATCGGGTTCTACAAATTTACTCAATTGCACGTTGGTGGGGAGGAGGCATTTAAAAAATCTGACGGATTAGTAAGCTCCCGAAATCGGTGAATATGCGTGGGCAACCTGGCAACGATTATTTGAAGAGGACTTCGTGAAACATTAATTTGTGACATTCACTCGTTCATCGTCCTTGGTGTTGTAAAGCCAGTCAAGTAAATGTTCTGTAAGTAATGCAAAATTTGCAACTGGATCTTATCCAATCATTCTCTGGAACGATCTTTGCGTTAATTAATCATTCGTGAATCTATTTTAAATTCGGCATGCAGCCAATGAGTCAAGCATCTGGATTTTAACACGCCTGAACAGACTGGATTAATGGCAACCATGTCCATAGTGATGAAAAAAAAAAAAAAATTATTCTTCAGGGCGGATTCTCTATTCACGGCTTGAAAGGATTATTTTAACGTCAGCACATTTTTATATTCTGTAGGGTAAAGAATGGTAATTAAAAAAAATTAATTAAATATCCATTTTTGGAAAGTAAAAACTGTGTAAAAACCAAAGTTAAATATATTGTATGTTTAAAAAAAATCTACCTTAGGTACTAGAATACATATCTAGGAAATTTCAAAAATTGCCTAATCGTTTCCCTTTCTAGTTAGTAGTTACAATTTACAAACATCGCCAAATGTTTTCTCGTTTCTCTCTGAATCTAAATTTTTCATGATAGTTTTCTGCTATCTGTAAAACTAAATGGAGCATGTTATCCGCACATTTCACACACATTTAGTCCATATTTCGATAAAGAAAATACAAAACATGAAACCAATCTTCCGTCAATTGCAGTCAAGGCGTCAAGAAATCTTATCAAACCTGAACAATTATCTTTCACGTGAGTTTATCGCAAAGATACACATATGTATGTATTTTTCAGTTGACTTCTTGGTTTTTATTAAAAAGAATAAAATATTAAAATATGTATTTTTAGAACAAAGAATCTGCGCGGGAAAATTCCCCATATCGACAAAATCGGCATCAACATTACGTTATTGAATTCAAAAATCTGTTCACAACAGCCGCTTCCTTGTTTGTTTATCAATTATTTAGTGTGCAAATAAAATTGAAAGGTTTATCAACAATCTGTCATCCGCACTTTGCACAAAAAGAAAATAAGGAAAACACGCAACGTTTCTCGAGTCAAGGTTGTCCATAGCAAATAAAGTTGAAGTTTGAACAACTCGCGGAGTAAACCAGAAATTCGCGCGGTTCGGCGCTGTTTGCAATTGCTTTATAACTTATGAGTATTTTCTCACTTACCTCCTGAAATAATCGTGTTGTGTGTCTTATCTTTATATTGTTTAAATGTTTACGACTCTGCATCGAATGCAAGGAACTACTTATAAACGAATTTGAATGCATTCCAAATTCTCCGAAGGATTACTTTTGCCCAGGAAGTCAAACAATCCCAGCACTTGTTCCATTAATAACCAAATCTTGTGGAAGTTTTTACTATAGAACATTAGATCATGATAGTCGCGGTTAATAAATGTGCAAATTTTAAATGCTTCGTTTGAACTTACACACACAATTTTGGGTGAACACAACATTTTTAGGTGTTTGCAAATAATGATTAATGAACAAGGAATCGCTAATTACCTCCGATGACGGAAATTTTAACAAAAGGAATCATCATTGAACACTGACACTTGTTAAATTATATTTTCTCCTTAAATAGAATTTTTCACTTTAAAACCATGAAAGATAGCGCGGGGAGGGACTGGGAGGTGTGCGTTTCAATTCAACACTGAAGCCACCAATGATTTGGCTTCCCCAACTTGCCGAAGTTACTCTCCACCGGGCTGGGATTTTTGTGTTTTATCTCGTTGGCGGTTTTAAGGGTGTGAGTTTAATTGTTAACAAAAGTAGAAACAACATTTAAAGTACCAAGTTTGTTTTCTTGGTTACCTACACGTCAGCTCGGGAAACTTTGTTGGTGCGGAAAATCCATGTTGACAATACTCTCATGTCGAACCATTTATTTACAAAAAGCGATTTTCTCGGTGATGAAAGAATACACCGCATGTCCGCATCATATCTGTGGAACTATTAATAGGATCAATGCAAACAATGCGTACAATTTTCGCCTGATTGGTTCCATTTGCACGAGCTAATCACGTTTAATTGGACCCTGCATCTGTCGCAATTCAACCACGTCCTTGAGGGTTGAAGTATGTGTTTGGTTAATGGTTAGTGTAAGAAAAGCTAAACATGTTGCTTACAGAAGAAACATTTCCATTTTTTTATGACTTTATGTACGATTTTGAAAATGGGATAACATTTTGTTATAAGGAACACATTGTTAGTTATTAGTGGACAATCCTCCATAGTAATTTATTTTTTATAACAAAATGAAATTACTATTAGGTATCCTACTTCAGGACGCAATTAGTTTTCAATTCAACTTCAACGTTTAAAAACTTTGGATATTGACAAATAAAAAGGCACAAGCAAATAAAAATAAAAATATAAGATTACATAAGTAAAGATGGTATTTAATATGTACTCAGAAAAACGGCATTTTATTATAGTATTGACTTTAAAAAGAGAACTTTAAGGAGTTGAAATGAAGTAAAATCTTTCAAAAATTTACATATTCTACAGTGAAAATGTTCAAAATATGATCAGTAACTTCAGTTATAATAACGATACACTGAATCTGCTACTTTCGTACATATCTACTATATGGAACAACAAAATCACAACACCTATTCAGAACGCATAAACATTCGTAAGATTACACAAACATTAAACGTAGTAACTAAAAATTAATCAATTGATTCTTCTCCATAAACCTGTGTGTAATCTTTGAACTCTCCAATCGCTGTCGTTTCTGAATTTATTTCCTTCAGCGCAATTGAAACAGTTCTTTTTTGTATTTTTTATAATGAATATATTTGAAACTTACCTTCGGTAGATTTGCCACAACACAATAACATTTTCCAAACATCACTTTGCTCAAAATTGCTCTTATTAGTAATTACCTAAAGTGAAATATGTATTGTACATAATTACATCAATATAATTTAACACACCCATTTTCTAACTTTTTTCACTTCACGACCTTCGCATAAATAAACATTCATCGCGCAAATAACATAAAAGAATTTAATAGCACAACAGCAATGAAATATAATACTATTTCTATACAGAATATACATATTTCTTATACAGAAAATTTCTGTATTTTACTTTCTTTAATATTGTTATTCTTTTAATGCTTTATACTATACACAGTACACACTTTGAAAGTAATTTGTTAGAGAAAACACAAGACATTTTGTTTTTAAAATAACGAATCATATATTGACGTAATTCATTGTAACGGTTTTAATAATTCCAACAAGTTTGGTAATTTATTATCACACAAATTAACTTATTCATGAGTTCAACATAAATTTATATAAAATTATTAAAAATTTAATTTGTGCAAAAATGTTCACTGTAGGTATTTTGGATTTTTCAAAGAAGAAAATTTCCCACGAATTTTATTCCGATCCGCCCACGATCGCGGAAAGGATGTCAATGAATCCAAAGTCGACAATGACCCTCATAAAAGCTTAAAGACTTCAACCATCCCTCATACGCTTTGTGTCAGAACTTAGGTCTCAGGAGTCCGGATATTATTTATGACGACACCACCGAATATGGAGACGAGCCTACCGTAAGAAATGTGTAAAAGCTTACCATCATGGAAGTGTTACCGCGGGAGGATTGTGCTTCTGAAATTAGTGGCCTTCCAACTTTTTAGTTTTTTAGAATAACTGTTCCTCAAACTGATGGTTACATCAGAATATTTGAATAAGTACTAATGGAAGACGGTTAAAGGATATGTAATTGTAATAGCATATTCACACTGCGAGATAATCACGAGATTAAACGGGTTTTGAGGTTTAACGTCTTGATCTCCTTGTTTTCGAGGAGATTTACCGCATAAAATCTGTCATATGCTGATCGCGATTCTGAGGAGATTCAATCGTAATCGTCTACTAATCTTCATGTTATTTTGAATAAATTAGTTCAAACTTTGTTCATAGATGGCATCAAGGAACATTTTGACAGATTTTCACAGTAAATTGACATTTTCAGGAGGAAATTTGATTTAAAAAATTCATCTGAATTCATTTGGCACTCCAATTCCCAAAAATTGTGCTGGCGCCACTAAATAACAATATATTAATGTCTTTTTGAAAAATAATTCTTAGCTAATGACTCACCATTTTATTTTATTTTCTTGCACAATATATATCAAATCAACAGCAAAACCAACTGCCAAAGTTTATCTTCAAACCGCAGTGTGACCAGGCAAGGAAGTGAGATTAACGCAGTGTTAACATGCTAGTAGAGTGGCAACCCCTTGTGACAACTATTATGATTAATAAAAGCAGAATATTCTGAGCTGGCATTACTGAATTGTTAAAGTTCAGCTTTTATACTATCAGCTGTTTTTAGCTTAATCAGAACTTTAGTTATGACGACACAGTGTGATCGCATTTGACAAGTAATAGCAGCTACTAAAATGATGCATGCACGTTTGTACTCATGCAATAGAAGTGCGTTTACTAATTTTTTCCTACGAAATTGACGCAAGCATGTGAGAAATGATGTAATAATGGGGATAATTTGGTACAAACTCGAGCGTTTGCCCACTTGGAGTATGGAACTGCCAACTATTAGACCGAAGTCGCACGTACGATATAGCAAGTCATAACGATTAACGAAGACAAGTCAACGTGACTGGGAAAAGAACCAGTATCGTAAAAATATTAAACCTTTTTTTAAAAGCTTTTACTGCTGTGTTCGATAGCGCAAGGTAAATCCAGAATCTGTTCGATTACCAAATCGTCAAACTTGAACTTTGATTCATCTGTGGAGTCGAGCGTGCGGGATCTCTGCGGAGTGAATAAATTTCCTGTAATAGTTGTTATCGAAGTGCTGATTATTAATTCGCAAGTCAGTTTATAACAGTCGATATTATTGCTATCAATTAATGGAATCCGTTTCCCATGATAAGCTTGTGCATATACTTTGAGCAACAAATTGTAAGTTCATTGGATTCCGCTGTGCTGTGTTTAATTTCGAAAATTATTAAAAAGTGTTGCGATCATGAAGACTACATCCAAAAATACAAAAAATGTAAATAAAGTTTCAAATGTTGGTTGGTAATTTGTTTATTTATTTTAGGAATGGGACACAGATTGCTTCCATTCGGAATAAAACAAGCAACAAGTATGAGTGCAAGTGAATTAATGGTACGAAGGTTGCATACACCACCCCAAAATACCCTGGAGAACAATATCTCTCAAGTAAGTCGTTTAAGTCACATATGTTCTTTTCGGCAATTTTGTTTTCTTTCCAGTCGGAGGAAGTTCGAATTCCGGTGCCTTGGGGACACATAGCTGGAAAGTGGTACGGCCCGAAAAATACAAGACCCTTGGTTGGTCTTCATGGGTGGCAGGATAACTGCGGAACTTTCGATTCGTTGGCACCGCTCTTACCCAAGCATATAGGATTCTTATCACTGGATTTACCTGGCCACGGGCTGTCCTCCTGGCTGCCGGATGGAATGTACTATAATTCCATGGACTATCTTCATATTCTAAGAATTTTAATGAAGGAGTACAACTGGGATAAGTTGTCGCTAATAGGACACTCTATGAGCTCAATCATAGTGTTCCTCTTTGCTTCTGTGTTCCCTGATAAAGTAGATATGGTAATAGGCCTGGATGCTCTGAAACCTCATGTAAGGCCAATTGAAAAAATCCCCGAATCGATTGGCAGCAGAATGGAAAGTTTTCTAGTCGCTGACGAAAGGAACCGAGATAGAAATTCGGAGCCTCCCAGCTACACGTACGATAAGCTGATTGAGAAATTACACATGGGGACATTTGCTTCCGTGGAAAAGGACAAGTGCCACTACTTGCTTAACAGAAGTGTACAAAAGTCGTCAAAACATCCCAATCAGTATTTTTTCACACGCGACAGTAGACTTAAATTTTACAATTACTACATTGGATCACAGGACTTGAACATCGAGTTTGCAAAACGGATTACAGTTCCGTATTTGTTTATAAAAGCGTCCGAATCTTCCTACTTTGAGGAGAAGAAATATTTCTACGAAGTGTTGGAAGTGCTGAAAAGGAATCCCAAATTTGAATTTCATAAAGTCCAAGGCACCCACCATGTGCACTTGAACCATCCGGACAGGATCAGCGCCATTGTTAATCCATTCATAAACAAGTGCCGACCTCCAAAGCCCGATAGTAAACTGTGAAGATTAGTCTGTAGTAGTAATTAATAATTAATATAAATTAAAAATATTATTTATGTTGTACTGTACTCTGATATCGCTCTGTGATCATGTGCAAGGTGTGATTAAAAGGAAGTATGTACATATTTTCAAAATTGTTCTTCATTGAAACATGTTGAAGAAAATTGAGGAGGGAAGTGTGGTGCAGAACTGAAACCGGAGTTTTGTCCATTTTAAAAAGAAATTTAGCTTTGCCTTCCATGTGTAGTCAGTTCAAGTTTTCTCTTATACTAATTAATTCAGTCACCACTTTCATAAACGAATACTTACTAAAAATTTTCCTACTTAAACTCAAAAACTTATTATACTGTACTTGCTTCGGGTTTATTGTTTGTAATGCAAATTTGTATTGAAAATGACTGTGCATTACTTTTTGTATAAACAAACCTGGAGTAAAGCCATGCTTAGCTGAAAACATTCTAAAAACGAGATAAGGAGTCATAATAATTTTGGGGCAGGTTTAACGACTAGAATGTTGATATAGATATCAATAAAAGTAAGACAGAAGTATTGTTGAATGATTGAAATACAAATTTTTCGTTTTGAATTTTACATTTTCTAAACAAACATTTTAAGAGGAAACCGTATTTATGTTGAAGTTGAGGTGCAAGATTTATATCCAATTTTCACGTAATATTTCATGAGTCATAGAGACAGCGACAATAAATACTCCTGTAAATAAGTCAACCCATTAATTTCAGTGAGCTGTTTATCTTATCTTCAAAGACTGGAGTTTACTCACGTCGTTGTGTGTATTCTTTGCGTTTTGGTGCTTCTTATAAAGTTTCAATCGCAACAGCAGACTTCCAGTAAAGCGCCTCTTAGGGACTCAACCACACGCCGGGTTCATGTTAGCCCAATCGCTGCTCCGTCATTATGTTCCTGCCGAATTTGCCGGAATACTTTTACCAACTGCTCGCAACCCTTCTTGGTATGTGCCCCAAGTATATATTTGACACAAATCGGATTTTTCTGTAGATTCGTAGGTGACTTGCAGAGCTTAAGTTATGGCTTCATGTTCGGAATCACTCCATCTGCCCTGATTCTGTACCAAAGCGACTATACGCCATTGAGCAGACCAATCACGGAGGATGAAGCATCGTGGATTACGTCGTACTTGTGTCTGGGAGGTGTTCTTGGTACCCTAATTTTCGGCTCTATGGCGGATAGTTGGGGACGAAAATCCGCCTTACAGTGCTCCGGTTTGGTTCAACTTGTTAGAATTCTCAAGGAAAATCTGTAACATACTGCAAGCTGTTCTTTTTCCAGATTGGTTGGGGATCATTGGTGTTCGGCTACAAGGTTTGGCATGTGTTCCTGTCGCGGTTCTTGCTTGGACTTGGTACTGGTGGTGCTTACATCGTCCTTCCAATTTATGTCGCTGAAATCTCGGCGGATGATAGCCGAGGCAGCTTGGGATCTTACATTTCAACGTTTAGAAGTTTGGGGATTTTAATAGGTTTCATTTTGGGGGTGCACCTCAATTACAACATTACTGCTCTCATAGGTGTAGGAATAACACTGGTCTTCGTGATGACCTTCCCATTTGTGCAAGAAAGTCCATACTACTTCGCCATGCAAAATGACATTCCAATGATGGAAAAGTCGTTGCGATGGTTCAAAGGCGTGAGGTCGCTAGAAGACCGCAATAAACCAGAGTTCTTGCGCGAAGTTGATAAATTTCGCGGCCTGATTCCGTTCCGGCATGCCAACCAATTCAAAATTAGCATTTGCAGCATATATTTTTGGAGGATATGCATTATAGCTTTGGTGTTGGTCACGACGTCCCAATATTGCGGGGTGTTTGCTGTTTTGAATTACGCCAACGTCATTTTCACCGAGATCAATTCGGGGTTCTCGGCCAATGACGCGGGGATCATCTTGGCCGTCATGCAGTTCTTATCAACTTACTTGGGTACTTTGATAGCAGATCGAGTCAATAGAAAGGTTAGTTGGTCACAACAGTATTGTCCTAATGTAACTGTTTTCAATTTAGGTCCTCATTGCAGTTACTTCACTTGGTGCTGGCGTGTTCCTGATTATTTTTGGTGTTTTCATTTTCCTGCAAGAGCAGGTCGCAGTTTTGAATACCTACATGTGGGTGCCTCTTCTTTGTCTCTGTCTCACGATAATAATAGCTAACGTTGGACTGTATCCTTTAGCGTTCGTAGTAATATCTGAAATTTTCCCGCAGAATGTAATTTTCAAGAACCCTATTGAGATCTCTGAATATATTCTGTTTTTAAATTTTAGATGAAGGGGTTCTTCACTGCAGTTTTCATGGCCTATCTCTGGCTGATGGCATTCGTCTCTGTTAAGGTAAGAAAATAAAATGCATGCGTAACTCTAGTTCCTGTATTACGAATATTTTTATTATTGTGCAGTATTACTACGTTTTAACGAATTTGGTGGGAGTTTATGGTTGCATGTGGATATTCTCTGGATTCTGTATTTTTCAATTTCTCTTCACTTTGGTTTTCATACCAGAGACGAGGGGGAAATCCTTTGAAGAAATTCAAGTTATTTTAAGTGGAAAACAAGTGATGTAGTTTAATGACCGAATATTTTAGAGTAAGATTTTCAACAATACGTAGGTATGTGATTGTTTTGTTAGTGAGTAACATCTGCACAGTTTCATAAAATTATTTTAAAATCAGTTGTACTTGAATAAAAGCCTCTGTATGTTTGTTTTCTTCATGGCAGTTGTTTTCTTCTTGATTCAATCAGATTTCTTGTGGGAAAACCAACGCGGATCAATAAAAGGTTAGATACTCGAAATAAAAAGCGCAAAAAAGTAGAATTGAGCCAAGCTGAAAAAATATACCCAATTTTATTTTGAGATATCGAACTTTTAAGAAATGTACATTGTACAATTCAAATTAGAAACAGTTTATTATGAAGTCTGTTGCTCACAGATTGTCAAAGTATGATTAATTTAATATGCAATTCAAAAAAACATTTCATATAGAAATATGAATATAAAAATTCGATGACACTATTTTTACATACATACATTCGTAATCCTATAATACGTACATTTAATGTATACTTAGAAAAGAACTACCCAAAATAATCCTTTTCGAAAGCTTTGAAATCTTCTTCTGTGAAAATAGACTCTTCTTCAGTTTTCTTTTCTTCCTGCGGTATGATATAGTGAGCGGATTTTGCCCTTTGAATAATCTACAAATAAAAACAAGAACATCGAATTTAATCGGAACTGTCCGGCACAGAAACTAAGCTTGAAGTTTACACAAATGCATTGAAACAGGTCTTACCTTGTCTGTGGTTGTCTTATCTATTTTTACAGAGGCTTTACTCAATTTCAACAATTTTGCAAGATTTTCTTCTACTTTGCTGGATTTTTTTGAATTTCTGATTTCCTCTATTGTTAACTTTTTACTTGGCTGTTGTTTTTTGCAACGAGGTGCTGAAAAGGTTGAATCAAATTATCACTGAATAGAGCGAAATTTGTACACTTTTTGCTGTACTTAATGGAATACTCTACCTTGGAAGGCTTCATCAAATTCAGCGAAGTGTTCCTCAGTGGGCTTTCTCTTAGACTGTGCTATAAATTAAATAATACAATTATTTATCCTGTAAACTCGAACTCTAAATGTATTCATATCTTACTTTTGTTATTCTTCTGAGATATTTCCCCATCGACTACTCCCAAACTTCTTTTTAATAAAGAGAGGGACATGTTTCTTTTAATTAACAACAGAGAGAAAGAACTCTAATATAAATTTATAAGTCAACCGTACTTTTTAAGCAAATTTAACTTTTTCTGTTTTGATGTACACATGTTGATAATTGACGTTTCTAACTGTCATGTTGAGTATAACAGTGGACTAAGTATAACAGTTAACGGGGAAACGTCAATTCAATTCAATTTATTTGTTTCAAGGTTTATGTGATGAAACTATAACAAATATTACAAGAATCTTAACGTTAACTTAAATTAGAAATACGGGGACATACTACGCAGCTTGTTTTTACGTTGCAGACTTTTTAACATGGTGATTGGAAATCTGAATATTATTATCTGTGCCTCTACAATAAATAAATTTGTTAACGTTAAACAAAGACGATGATTAGCAGCAAAATTTCATCTATGCCGTAATAAGCCGCGAGAAAATGATCTTGTCTATGTCACACTCATCCGTTTCATTAATATTTCAGTTAGTTCGTGTGTGAATCCGGTGTGTATTTGGTTACACATCCCATTTTTACATCATATCATATTCGCCGCAGCCGGCAGCCAAAGCCACATAACTTGTAGTCAAGTGTTTCAGTGACATAATTAACAGACCTCTCACCCCCGCTATATAATAATTATGTTAATAATGTGCTCTTGCGGTGCGGTTAACGGAGATAAAGGATCCGATGTTTTCTTGCCTTCTGCTATTTTGTTGTGTGCCGGAGCACTTATGGAATCATGCAAATTCTTTCCAGGGACACGAGATGATTTGCTAAGGCTTTAACGTTTGTTCGGAGAAATTATGGAACCAGGCAACAAAATGGAAGAAAAACTGTTTTAAGAATTTTGCCTCGTTTAAATATTTTCATTTTCAATTACATTTGTAAGAGTTTCTAATTTTCGTCTTTACTTTAATATTGCT
Organism: Leptogaster cylindrica; assembly: GCA_963082835.1. Taxonomy (NCBI): domain Eukaryota; kingdom Metazoa; phylum Arthropoda; class Insecta; order Diptera; family Asilidae; genus Leptogaster; species Leptogaster cylindrica. The sequence continues at coordinate 17,614,446 of OY720105.1, read as the reverse complement.
TTTTAAGAATTCGTAATTCTAGGAACAGGCGAAATCCCTCAGCATACTTTACATACTTTCATACTCTCCACGGACATGTTTCAATGCATTTCCCAATTTTGTATAAGGATTCCCGAAAGGATCTACATGTGGAATATCTTCGGGTACAATTTCGATATTGGACCATTTTTGTTTCCTGATCACGTCATCTAATCCCGTTGACTTCCGGTGTTAGCGAGGCGTTAAGAAAATGTAGGAAAAGTCCCAACATCAAATTCATAAGAGACAAAGCGATTACATACTTTGGTGTTCTACGAGATGCTACAAGGTAAGTACACTTACTCAATGTTAATTCGATTGGATCACTGCCCAAAAGAGTTGTATTTGAACACCAATTTACATAATTGTACTCTTGTAATTTTTTATCACCCTGTGAATGTAATTCTTATCAAAATTTATAGAAGAAAAACATTAGTTTCCTTTAATTTATTAATAAAATTCTTGTCTTTCTTTATTGATTCAATTTTGTACAATTAAAAATCAGAACTTTAAAATAATGGACACAATTAAAACAAAAGAATTATTACATTCCTCTTTTGATATAAAAATAGAATCTTTAAATTTTTAATTGTTCAAAGACAATCCCAACAACAGCTTCATCAAATAAATTGTCAATGTTTGGATGTGTTGAGTCTGTGGCAAGTGGAGTCAATGAATATCTTCAGCCCCAAGGCTAAATGGGATTTAAATATACTTCTAACCCAAAAACACAAGAAACTCTTGTAATACTTTCCAAAGAATCGCAGACACAAATCTCTACCCATAAAGACACCGTCATAGTGAGAAAATCTTTTAAGGACAAATTTTATTAAGTCCCCGGAACCTTTACCCGAGCATGGGGTCATGTTTTTGCTCTAGCAGATCCGCTCTTGCCGGATGACGGCGAACAGCCATAATCGATGCGAGACAATCTGGGACATTAGATACAGGTACAGGTGTGCAATCCTTGCTGACGTAAAGCAGTAATGAAGTTGCTCCAGCAAATGTGATGGCAGTGAAGGCTGGAGGTAAATCGAAATTGTATAATCCACGAGTAAAAGCGTTGCTTTAATTTATTTAAATGATCGGTTGATCCAAATTCTTAGAATAAATCAAACTTAATCCTTGACATTAAAAACATTAAAGTGATGTGGATATTAAATAAAACTCTTTAGCTTTTCAGAGTGAGTTTTACATTAAATTTTCGAATATCGATTTTCGATTAGAGAATTTTTTCCCCAGAACTTAAATCGTTTTAACTCTGGAAACCACAGCACCTCCTAACAGCTGCTTGTCGTTCCTCTTTCCTCTTACAGATCCGTAACAAAACACTCATTCTATCTCGACGGATCAATGAAGGCAGGAAGAACTAATGGTCTTCAGATACCATTTTTAGTGTTATTGATCCTTGCCGTCGGTTCTGATAGATACAAAAATTATTTTAATTTTGCAGTACCCACGTGTCAGATAGACGCCATTTTCACCTCGTGCAAACGAAATATTTCTACAAACACTTTACGGAGCAACAGCAACGTTTGTGCGAATGATTTAAATCAGGTAAATAGTGTTGCATAAATCCACCTGTGCCTGCTTAGGTTGTCCTCAGCTTATAGTTATGACGTCGACGAGCCTTGGGAAAAGTGTTTATTCAATATTTAACAGCAGCGTTTTTTTATATGACGTGAATATTTAGATCTTTCCATGTCACCTTCTCGAAATTTAATGCAATGACCCTTTCCTTCGTTCACGTCTAAACAATTCTTTTGCAAATTCTCGTAATAAAGTATTGGAAGTGTTGAGGTTTTTTTTAAGGACTATCATAAATTGGGTTCCAAGCTAATGTTATAAATAAAACGTAAATTTTATGATAAGTTTTCGACTGAATATTAAACGTTGAAAAAATTAGTGTTTCATATTAAATAAAAAAAGAATAATTATGCTTTACCGGCTGTACTAATAATTCGTCCCTATTTAACTTGAAAACTGTAAGAAATAAATAGCTTCAGACACTGATCCCACACCATATTTGCACGTACTTCGCTTAATTATTACTGTTTACTGTTACGTTACGAATTACTGTTTTGTTTGGTAATTTCATTCAACAGCAAGCCTTATCCTTTTTAGCAGAAATACTCCCTGCTTTTTCCCTGGAGTACTTTTTAAACTCTAATCTGAGTTCTTCTTGAATACCCAAACTCAAATGACTGCAGCCATAAAATTAAAATCCTCTTTGGGCAAATTTTACGACCCACCTGGACTCTTATGACCTCCGTAAAATAAACGGAGCAAGTTAGAATTTATACCTATATGTTATCAGGACCACTCCTAGGTGTGACCAGGAGTGCCCCAATTTCATCAGACTTCAGGATCTCGTGGTTCATTGTCTGATTTTAACGGCGACCACACTGAAGTTGTTGTTACTTACATTTACCGGCAGAAGAGGATCTTCCTTTCGGGAAATTTCGCTGTCAGGAATTTGTGCCTTTCCATTCATCAGACTATAAACCGTGCTTATTATTACCAGGATGTGTTTCCTGCTTCTCTGCATCTCCGTTGGAGTGAATTTACCGTAATCAATACCATTAGAGTTTTTCATCCGACAACCTTAGTAAGTCCGGTTGATCCCGGACATTCTTTCTTTCGGTAAATTTATTATGTCAATAATAATGATAATATATTGATATCAACCATTTATGTTAGGTTGATTGTCAACGACCAACTGATGCAGTTATCTGATAAGGATGCCATCGTCTTATTGCTTATTTAAGAAACAACATAACTACGTGAGTATTTAAAAAGTGCTTTTGTTCTCTTCGTCATTTTGTATGCGTTAAAGTAGAAGAAGCAGAAATGTTTAAATAAATATTAAGATACAAACTTGTAAAAACAATTGCAGGGTACATCGGCGACGCATGAGCGAAATTAGAATAGATAAATGGGGAGATGTGGGTTGTAGTCTGTTCACAAAAGGTGCTTTGATTAGTCTGATGAAACCATAGTGGCATGCTAAGCTATTGATTACGCCTATGCAACCACAGGGAGATAAGTAAATCTTTATTAAAGTTAGCTTAGCGTTCTAATCTTGCAATCCACGGAGATCTACGGAGATATCTGCAAAAATTGCATAGGTACTTCTATGCATTATAGCCCTTGATGAACATCGGTTTCAAGTCGATGAATTATAAATATTATAGCAGAGTGAGCTCTTTCTTTCAAATGCCCTCAATTCTACTGGGATTGACAATCTTATAGTCGTGCTATGCAGTGAATTTATAACATCTTGATATTTTTGCTTTTATCGCATTATGTTAAATTATTTCCACACCTTTTTTACATCCCTTCTGTCTCTTTTCTTCGGTAGTTATCCTTTGAAGCCAAACCAGAGCATCTTTAATTATGGCTTTACACAGCATGAACTTAAAGACGTGACAACCCGGTGAACCCCCTCGATAATGTCTTTTCCTAACATGACGCGCAGTTGAGTGGGCACACATTTCTGCTTTCATCTGCCATAGTAATATTGGAAAGGATGAAATCAGTGGGGAACAGAACTTCAGTCGCTGCAAACAGTACACTTTAAAAGAAGGAAAAAAGTTGCATTTTCAAAAGTGTGAATTTTGCTGTACTCCTTCACTACGTGCCCAGAATTTGCAACTCTTACGAAGTGCAGAGTAAAATGCATTTGGTACATTTCGAGGAAGTCGTTGCTTTTTGATTTTAGGGTTCTCCATGTGTTTCCGTGTTTGTTCCGCAATGAAATTCATCGAGTTTCGATAAGTTATCGCGTTGCTAAAATTATGGGCGCAATTGATTAGGAAGTCTAAAAATAAATAGATGCCAGACACGAAATGACCGACGCCTGATAAGAAATTCCCTTCCCCCTTCCACCTTAAGTTGTAAGGTCCGTATAATCAATGGGTTTTTGTAAATGGCGTAAGCTTCCGTGCTGACAAGGAGGCGGAAAGGTAAACAAAGTTATGACCTGATTCAGTACAAGTAGACAACAATTTATGGGGTTGCCACGTTAATGACATGTTGTTGATACTATTTGCGGGTCTTAAGTATTTCATCAGTTCATTAATCTACTAGAATAGAGCCATTTATTCTCAAATCTACGCTAGTATGATAATGAAAGTTTGGGGAATTGTTTAAGAGCTTCTAAGGGGTCCTTAATTAAAACTAATGTTTTTAATAATAAACAGCAATACGGGAATTTATAATCTACAATATTTAAAAGATACTTGATTACATCTCATTCAATTTAAAGAATGAAATTGGTTTAATTTTGTTCATTTGTTTTTCTGGCAAAATTGTATGAATAAAAAATTCGACACATTTTTACTTTTAAAAAACATCCTAACATCATATTATTTATATTTATTAACAAACCTTTTAAAGAACTTAAAAAATGCTTGGAAACACTTAGGATTTGTTCTGAAAAGCCTAGTTTAAACGAGCAGAGATTAAAATTCTCATCAAGTTTTCTGCAGCTACCCTCTGCCCCGAACAGCCCTGCTACCAGTTTCATCACCATTCGATATTTATATAGCGAATCAAAAAAAAGAAAGAAACAACATTGGCAGGATAAAAATAAGTACCACAAAAATGCGTGTTGCCCATCGTTGAGTAGGAAGGCAGGAGAAAACAGCCAGCCAAATCCATTTCCACAGACGATAGACAGACTCTCCTTGTTATCCAATTGACTGAGTCCCCGAGTTTCCAAAAAGAATCCACGATAATTTAATTCTCGGGCGGAAAATTAAGAAAGGAAAAAGGAAAATCCGTTTTGCTCATTTCGACGTCAGTTCCAAGAAGTCTTCAGGCCAACAGAACTTCGCCGTGTTCCTTTTTTTAACTCAGGTGCCTTCGACATGTGCTTCGCTGGTGGATTGGCGAAGTGGCTTGCTCGAGGCGAAGATATCGTCGAGAAACTAACAAACAATTTGTATTGATTACCTTTTATGATATATTCGCAGGACATGGCAGCAGATGGCATTCCAGTCACGTTCCGAAGTACTTTAACTATTAGGATCAGACCGCAGTCTTGTATGTTGAAAAAAAGGAAGAATATGATAATGGGCCCAGTTATCAGTGGGTTTCAGTTTTGCAGCTCCTTCGAATTTTATTTCAGGGATACGATTTTGAATTTGTCATTCATGGACAGGTACCGTAATTCACAATAAGATTTCAGAGGAGGGTTTGCTATAAATGTTTTATTTAAATGGGACCAGAGTTCTGAACAATGCAATGCGTTCAGGGGAATCTTATTTTATAGTCAAATGGTTTTGTATTCATTGAAACAAATCTTCTTATTTCTTGGAATATGTGAATATTCGGAATCCGAAAGTGATTGTCGAAAAATTCCAGCCATTTCTCCTTAAACTGAAATTTATGTAAGTTTCGTTGAGTTTTGTAAAAAGTAAATACTTGTGAATTCCATTTTACCCACTAATTGAGATGAAAGGACTTAATTACTTCTCTTCAACGGTTATTTTAACAACCAGAATGTCTACTATGGTTTCTGAATAAATTTTGGAATAATTAAAATTCTGTTGTACACATAATTAATTATCTTAAATGGAGTGCATTTGTATTTGTCGTTAATTTAAAAAAATGGTCCTTAAAATTTGTTGCAATAGGCGAAGATTTGTGAGTTTCCCAAAAGCGCAAAACTCGTCGATCAGATTTAAATTTTTTTACTTTTATTTATTTATTTTCTTTTTTGCATAATGTCCTGCTAACGCCGTAATCCCACGGCCCGTGGCGCGGCACGAAATATTATCGAAGTGGCACTTGGAACAAAAAGATTCGGGCATTTTACGGCCACATTATGCGTTGTTGGAACACAAGAACGCGTTATTGCCCTATTGCGCGGCCCGGCGCGTTCTTTCCCGTAAAATATCGGTCAATCCTTAAACTTCAAAGGCGTGTATTCCCGTCTCGGACAGCGTGTGCACTGTCCACCCATTCTCACGGCCTGTTCCGGACTTTGAAGTTTTCCAGTTTTGGCGTATTGATAACACGTTGTTTACTCGTTGCAAGTTGCAACAACGGTTTGACGCGTCAGCAACCGAATTACCAAAAAAAACCGCGCGCCAAAAGAACGCGCCGCGCCACGGGCCGTTGGAATGCGGCTTAACACTTCTTCACGGTTCAACTTCTCGTCAGCGAATAAAGTACATTTTAATTTTCTGGTTCAATGAGAACGGCCATTTTTGAAGGTACCGCGTCGAAAAGCGAGTATAAATCCTGATTGTATCCTTTATTGTGCTGAGAGAAATTGTGTATGCATGAATACAGTAATGTAATCCCTTCATTTGCGCGAATAATTGGCTCTACGCAGCCAGCGCGTAATTGAGTTCGGGTAAATGGAAGGATTGCTATATTTCATGTCTTTTACATCGACTGTTCACAAAATTTATGCTCAATATTAGGACAGACTGTTTGGAACTCTTGACAGTTTTCCAATCTTGAGTTGTTAAAATATTCAAACGTTGTCCTGATTTGGAATGCATTGCCATCAAATCCTTAAAAACTTTATAAAAATCTTCTACCTGCAGACGGTATTACATGGAATCAATCCTTCAGAGAATTCTATCCATTTTATCTTTTCTATAAAAAGAAACAGTCGTAAAAGTAGAACTGCTACCCCAGCATCTCCTTTAAGTGAGTCCTTTTCTCACCTAAAGTTAAATCGATTTCCTTTATTATTCCGGCTTTTATTGCTGTCATGATCACCTTTGTCATGTTCCTTCGAATTCCACACAAAACGTTTGTAACCTAATAAAAATAAGAGCATGCTACCAGTTCAACGCAACCGCCGCCGCATCGTCCTGCGATGGCAGTTCAGTGGCCGGGCAATTTATTTATAGTGACTTACAGCCACTTTAGATTTTTATACGAAAATAACAGTAAAACCGTGTAGAATGTGCCATTATGCTCTTTTACATACAATTTTTTTTTTAAAGAAAATTGATGTTTCTAAATGTCTCTTAAAATGTCAATAAAAGTGTCAAGCATAACTTTTAAAATTGCTTTCTTTGTAGAGAGTTATGTGTCTATTTTTTGGTAGGTATCTCTTATAAGGAAAACGAAGTAACTTCGTCCTTCATTACGGGCATAGGATGAAACTTGGTGGTTAAACGTAAGCTAAAACTTTTTGAATTCCTTGTCAAGTTTAGGTAACTGCAGTAGAATCCTGCAAAGCTTAAACACTTTACGATTATACATACCTCCTTTGCACAACATTTCAAAGGTATACCTAAGTTTTCTTACTGCAATCTGGCGCACAGAAACAACTCAAAGTACTTGTCTAAAAGTTTGTTTATAACACATATAAATTATTGGGGAAAAAGTTTTGCTGTGAAATCCTCCAGGTTTTCTCTGAACTGAAAAAGTCGACTGTTCTCAGGTTACACAAATCCTGCGACATGCTGTACATTCGAAAGATGTTTTTCAAGGAAACACCTTGCTTCGTTGGCTGACTTCATTTAATACATTTTAAATATTAAATTTTCTGCTTTTCTTGTGATTGTGACCGCGTTCAAACTCCGGCCAGGACCTCGTTGGTACGTGAGTAGTCATGCTCAGGTTCCAGGAGCATTGATTTCATAGCTGCGGGGCTGCGGCACGCTTTCCATATGGCGTGGAAGTCCTTGTCAATTAGCCAGCGCCCATAAAATCGTTTATGTATATTATGGAGCGTATGAAGTGATAACAAAGTAATGATCACTTTCGCACAATGCTCGAACGTGTCACGAATCACGCCCAATTCATTCATCCCATTCGAAAGACAGAAAAGTGACGAGGACGAAAATTCTTGAGCACACTTACATAAGCCAGCACCCAGCACATATGTACGTGCTAGGATTTGGCTCCACACTAGATAACCTAGACGTCCTACTAAATATATTTTCCTAATCGAAAAGGAGGAATTACGAACTATTTGCGGCCACTGGAACTGGGCTACATTTGTCAGTGAGCGTCGAGAAGGAAAACAGCCAGAGGACGGAATTCGAAAGGCCTCCCAGCACCACAAGACGAAAGAAACTATGAATTATTTTCCGAACCCTCCACCAGTGACATGCGTACGACGGATTTCTATAGAGAAACCAACCCCATCTTCGCTAGCGAAGTATTTTTAACAGACGAAGTGTTTCCAGTTCAGTTGAATATTTGCCTCGTGAGAGATTAAGTCCCCGGGGCTCCACCAGAAGAGTTCGATTCCAAGTCTATACCAGGATTCAAGATATTCAAAGTATCCTTTTCGGGACCTACTGTCGTGCGTAGTGCGAGTTACCATCAAGGTTCGTGCAATTTCGGCTTAGTGGGTGCTGGCAACAAATTGTAGTTTTATTCCTGTTAAAACAGCCGAGGCTAATACCCAAGGATTAAGGATCTTTCTGCAAAAGGAATTGCTGAGCATTTAAACAAGTACGTATTGAGCCCAAAGTGAGTCATTTAGGTATGACCCTTTCAGGAACGAAATTACCACCACATGGGGTGAATTCGGCACCACAGGGGCTGCTTTATTACGAGCTCAGCCATGATTTTGGACTTTGTGCCAACTACCAGGGAATTCGATAAGTTCAGTCGATCACAATACAGAAACTATTTCCCATAGTCCTGTGGAACGCTCCCCGGCCCTCCCACACTCTGTACATAACATGTTGAAAGTGTCTAGTTGCGCCCGACACTTCTGTATTCCGTCAATTCATCGCCCTCGCTACTGCCGATGCTTCTTGTGCTCCACAACATCCAGGAGTCGTGGAAATCAATTATTCCTATTGTGATTAAATATTGCTGAACGGTCCATGTTGTGACTCGGCAGGATGTTCGAGTACTTGTACCCACGATTTAATTGGAAATATCGTTCACGATGCAATTTTAAAATTCGATTTCAGAAAATAATTATCCTTCACGGGAGTAAAAACAATAGAACCCATTTCCATTTATCGTTGCTGTTAATAGGATGTCAGCAGAAAGAATTCATTACGGCAATAATTTGAATAAATTACAATCAATTAACTTTAAAATCCTCCAATTTGCACGTACAGTTTTGTATGGGCATATATGGGGCATTTTTTCATAAAAAGTGCCTCACATTCACACTTTAATTAATGCATAAAGTTCGATATTTCTAATCTCGGTTTCGAATTTATTGTAATCTTACAACTTTTATTGCATTTGATGGAGCAAATTTTTCGACTTTAATTTACACATTTATGCGTAAAACTTTTCCCTTTGGCTCCACTGATAATTTTATTATTACTTATAATCTCCTTCGAACTCCTTTATTCATATGGGTCAATCCTTGTTAAAAACACGAAAATGATCAAAAATTATATTTTATCGAAATACACGAAATAAACTTGAAAATTTTTAATACTTAAGTTAAGCATTTCCATGTGAAGCGTGAATTGGTTGCAATAATAGTGTAATAATAGCAATTACAATGATGCTATTATAGCTATATATGTAATAACACATACATGCAGTGAGAATACTGAATTTATTTTCAAAACTTGTTCAAAAGTAATATTTTTAAAACTTTTCATAATTTTGATGTAGCACTTGTTAAAAAGCAACATATAATTTTATATGATTTCTTCTTAATACTCGCTTCCACTTCAATGATTTACTTGGTTTATATACTGTCTTACAGAACATTGTTTCATAATGTACCATTATCCTTTTAAAATTTTTTTGGCATTACACCAATTATCTTGACGAAAGTATGATTAAAAAATGGTTGCTTGGAGCCTCTTTAGCAGCAGTAGCTTCCTCCATCCATGGAAATTTTGCTCTGTGAAGATTATTCTGTTCATTTTTCACCAGTCTCAGCAGGATGACGGCTATGAAAAGAAATGTAATATTCAGGGCCACAAGATAAGAGTATTATAGGCAACCGCAAACGTTTTTCTTCTCGCAAAATAAAGGAGAAACATAATCTTCTTCTTTTACAACTTAATTCGTAGTCATGTGGACCTGAGATATTGCAGTTTACATTCCTATAACGCTAAATAGAAATTCCCAGGGAAATTCTTTCCTCCGAATTAAATTTGAAATTGACTTTTCTTTAGAGGAAGCTCTCATGTCAAATTAAATGAAATTAGACAGAAGTGCTCCTTAAATGTCCAATTGGCATTTTCAGACTGCGCGACATTCTAGTAGACTCTTTCAAACAATGTTGGCAATCGGTATTGTGCTTTTCTAACAAAAATGCTGGTCTTTGAAGATTTAGAACGCCTTATTAAAGCACATAGCTTATTATTATATAATTATGTACCTACAGTTTTATATTTTTCTCTAACATACGACTCTATTATATACATTGAAAAAATTTACATAGATTTTCTTTTATGTAGGGTATGTATGTATGTACAATCAAATAATGTTTAGGTATTTGATAATAATTAATACATACTAAAATTATAATTATGTATATGATACTTAGAAGTACTAATTTATAAAAACTAATATGAATCCTAGATTCAAACCCACAAAATTATCACTGACTAGTTGAACTGATTTCATCATAACATTTAAAAAAACCTTTCAATTTTTTAATTAAAATTTAGTCAGTTTTATACTTGGGATTGACGCTGAAAATTCCTGAAACGCGAAAAAGGAATTATTTCTGTGAAGTTTCATTCTAATTGACGTCAGCAGAAGAAGGAATTCAAATTTTCTTAATTACCGCTCTTTTTTTATTCTTTAAAGTATTTTTTGCTGTAAATTTAAGAAAAAATATGTCTTTGTTTTTCGTTTTGATTAGACGTCGCACTACAGAATACTGTTGGAATAGCAATGTCCCCAGGTCCCGATGCTTTGGCAATTGACCCAAAAGAAAAATTTCCCTGTTTCGTTAATGTGACAATCGTGATACAGTTTGGCCGACATCGTCCTTTTGGAATTGTCCCACTGGGATGAACTTTTATGTGCACAATAATTTCTATTCTTTTTGGGGAAATAATGAATGATTCTCTTTGTTATATTGTTGTGCATTAAACAGTTCAGATTTTTGTATGTTAAAAAATGTTGTATATCTTTATTGCTCTTTGAAAATCTTCAATTATAAAAAAAAATTTCTGAAACTTCGAAATACATTTTCGGGAAATTTCCTGCTTTCCTTTGAGGAAAAAGGAAGGGATGCGGAATATATAACTAATTTCGTCAGTGAAGTCGTCAACAAAGATAAATGCATTCGCGGAAGTCGAAACTTCGACGTTCTCCGTTCTGAATTCTACAAATTGCATTTCATGCAACTCATATCACGAAAAAGTTCAAAAACTTGCAGCTTTTTAAGGAATTTTATTACAACCGAGATGTAATTCACGAAAATAGTAAACGTTTCGCCGCAATTGTAACAGTTTGACAGTTATTTTTCAAGAATGCATATAAGAGAAGAATTTTATGTTGGAACCGTACTCTTTTGAAACAAAAGTAAAGTATCGCACGCGAAAAAAAGCAGGTGCAGTGTCTTGCATAGAAAAGGTTTATTTGTTTATTTTTTATCTAAAGTGGTGAGAGCAAATGGCAACAGTGCTGAATGCGGATATTTTGAGGTATTCACGAAAAATTGTTGAACCAAATTTCATAAAGAATTTTTAATTTTTTGAAAACTTTGCAGTGTGCAAGCACTTAACTATGTTAAGTGCACTCATAAAAAATGGAGTAGATTTCGGTGCTTTATTTGCACTAAGTGGGTTAAGTGAAACAATAAACCGCAGGAGAATCGCATTTTTTGTTAGAACTTAACTACATCAGAGCGAAACCTGCTCTTTTTGCAAAAAAGAAACCTCGCTCCTATTCTACTTGCACTACTTTATCCTGAAGCTTAATTTGACAAAATAAGTTTCCCATACAGTTTGAAAGTGCCCCATAAAACTTCTGCTTTCAGTTGGCAAGGATTCGAAAGGATTCATTGCCGCCTTACCTGCAGCGCCAGTGTCTTGCTACCTGCACTTAATTGGAAATCAGTACGGGACTTAACTCTTTTGTGGAACTTTTAATTAAGAAATTTATGGAGAGATGAGGACTCGAAAATTAGTTCTTTGAAATAACCGAGTATTTTTCTTAACAATTTTCTCAGTGCTTGCATTACAGTGAAAAAGCAGAAGAAATGGCTGAAAATAAACTCCTCAGATAGAAGTGCAAGGAAACGTTCAGTCTGTCCCAAGTCCAAAATTCGAAAAGGTTACCGAATCAGATCCACAAAAATCCAGTTATGAGACGAGACGTTGGAGTTATTTGGATAGTTAAGACCTCATTAAGTCGTTGAAGAAACCATTAGAAAGGAGCACTTTTTTCAACAATTTCCTGCCGTGTGACAAGCACGTGAGAATTACTCGCCGTGCTTCACCAATCAGAACGAATGGTCTGTGCCAGTCATTTTCGCTAAAGTTGTTGATTTTTTGATGTCATTTATGTTCCTAAGGGGGCTTCAAAATTATGTTTACGTATGATAAAAATCACTTTGTGCTTTGTCCTGTCCCTTTTCGGGATATCACTCCTGTCTAACTTCTTGCTGGTAGCAGGAGAAACATTCATTTTGGAATTGAGTGGAGTCTTTTATCAACAAATATAAACTTTTGGGATGTTTTTATCGGTTTAATAGCAACCCAATTTACCCTCTGAAAAAGTCTGACTTGTGAATAAGAACAATATTGAATAGGATCAATGCCCCAGTTATTATTTGTCGTTGAACACAGTTTCGAACACATTTATTCTGATCAAATACTAATTTAGAATTTTATCAATGCGATCAATTACCGAAGAGCGTATTGTAATGATTTCTCATTGAGTCATTGCCCTAAACTTCGATCGAAAGATAAATTATTATAGGAATAAATATTGAAAGGATCCAAGTGCAAAACATTGCACAAGCATACATTTTGCCATGGATAACATTATGTAATCGGGAATCAAGCATGAGTTCATAATGGCGAGATGTCCTGGTTGGCGGTAGCTTGCTGTCCACTCTGTTTCCGAGAGGAAGGTATTAATATTAAAATGGGTCCTGCCAGAGATGACCAACCACTTGTTCAACTGTGCCAAAACTGCTGCTTCATCAAGCAAATTATTATTAGTTGAATGCCAGTTGTTCTGGCTGCAATTAGCGCCAAGTGGGATTGTCCTGGTAAGCCCGAATTACCAAATGTCCCACAATGCCTCATTTAAAATTTCTTGTCAATCTCGTCAAACGATTTATACATTGATTGATTGATTCCTTTATAAATGGAAATGTGTGGTGAAATTTGTCCCATAGTTTTATGGCAGGAATCTGGAAAAGCAATTCACTTAATTTATTTCCTCTCGTTTCCCAAACGTCTGTGCAGTTATCGTGAAATATGGAGAAACGCGTGTTCGTCGGCAGATGTCCAGTGCAGAAATTCGTTTTCCCAGCATTTGTCGGCTCAATGCGGATTGAATTTAAATGTTATGATATCCTGTGGAACGACAACATTTGTTTTAGAAATTTATTCGAAAACAAATATATTTTGGTTGTGATTTGTAGCTGATTTTTTTTACGTCGCTTTGCGAACATTTGAATTTATTTTGTGTCTTAAATACCTACGGTAATTTATTACATTATATAGAAACCGGTTGGTTTTATGAATTGAGCTGCAATGCTTGTAATTTTTATTTCCAATACAATTTATTTTCAATACAGTTTTAAAGATTTTTGTATATCTTTTGTGTTGATATATTAACCCTAACAAAATGAACTAAATTTGCGGTGACAGTTTTGAAATGATGAAAAAAGATATTTCATTTTTCATCACTTTTTATTACATTGTGATTTTAATAAATATGAAAATGTCGCAGGATTTCCATAATGATGAAAAATTTTCCATTTCGAGTGCCTCCCGTGCTCCATTTTTAAAGCTATTTGCACAAATGATATCCTTAAGAATATAATGATTGTCTCGTGGCACAGTGCCTGCTGATGTAACCAAAACTCTCAACATTTATTAATCTGAATTCTGACAAAATTTCACTTTTTTCAGTAAAAAAAAAAAATAATGAAAAACTCTTCATATGATCCATAAAAACTCCACAAATCTGGCGGATGGCAGGAATACTCCGCACAAAAATCCCTGTGCCGCAACGACTTAAAATAAATTCATCAACACAAACATAAAACACAAAACGCTATTTCGAGATCATGTCCTTAAGCACTTGCCGTATAACATGCACTTATGAGCGCACACGAATAGGGTTCAGGGAGCCACTCACAAATGAGCTGCTGTCACAATCACGCACACAACCCAAACACGAAAGGACACTTCCTAGCAATGTATACATTGTACAACTGTCGGATGGTTATTCATTAAAAAGTCCTTTAATAAAAGTCATCTCCTCCAAAGGATGCCGGAGCTCACAGTAATGTTTTGAGCCGGGGTTGTGCGACGTCTTGTGCCTGTTTCCTTAAATCACAAGAACGGTCCCTTCAACTTCAATTTAAACCCCAACCCGCAATCTGTTTCACTAGGACCACCAACGAAAAGGGTTGGCTCAAGGTTAGCAGAGCTTCTGTGGAATTATCGAAACAACGAAACCCCTAAAACAGGATTTTAACACTTTAATGCCTCTCAGGTAATAAATATATCCACGACTGAAATATAAGAAGCGATTTAAGGATCAGCTGCGCACACTCTCTCTCTACCCTTCTTTTTCGAGGGAGAGCTTTGAATTTTATCAGAATCAGCTTACGCTTGTGATTTTTGAGAAAATCTGTATAAAAAAACATATTCTTTGACTAAAAATCAGTTTAGTATTAACCTCAACGTCATTATTTCGAGTTTCAGTAAAGGTTTTCCTCTGCATTAAAAAGAACAATTTTTAAAAGTTCCTTTTTAATGCTTGAGTCTGAAAAGTTTTGCTTTCGCCTTGCGGTAATTTGCTGAATTGCCGTAAATGTTCAAAGCATCTTCCATTCTACCACTTAATTGACAACATCAGAATGTTTTTTATGAAGCTCATTTTCATCTTGAAAATTCATTACACTTTAATTTATGCTGTTCGTTTTGGAAAATAGCTTTGGGCTATTTACAAACAATTACCCCAATTTGACTTTTGCTGTGATGTTACTTTCGGTGCGTGCTTTCTTTTTCTTTTAATAGACCCGCTTCAATGCAAATGGCCACCGTTCGCTCTTCTTATCCTTTTCCGGAATGAAGACATGACCATAATATCCGGGCAATAAACTTAAATAACATCGCGTTAAGCATTAACTCCAACGCGCGTCAGACCGTTCAGAAAAGAACGAAATTTAATGGGCTCAGAGGATTGTGGAAATTTTGTGAAAATTCTTTAATTGCGAGCGTCTTTTCCGTTTACAGTCTGGTATCGGCTTCTACATAATACATTTAGCTGCATTACCTGACGCAATAAAACTGAATTTTCATTTTGGCGTTAATGTTCCTTCAAGTTCAGTTCGTCTATAAAATCGAAAACAGTAAAAGGAAGCATAATCTACAATTATTTCATTCCAGTTTTCTCCCATTTTTGCTTAAGAAAACTTGAGCAAACCGGGTACAGACCATTATCAAGTTGGTGAATCCGTAATAACAATTAGGTCTCGTTTTGAACATTTATCACCCACAAAATACAGACTTCAGACTATACAATACGAGTCTGTGGAGGAAGTCGTGTCCTGCGCTGCTTCAAAGTGCTATTTTAGTAAAGGAGATCCTTCATCTCAAAAGCTCGTTTTTCCTTTCAATTTGTAATATGTTCTCTGAATAATGATGGAAATTAATTAAAATATCACAACGCAAAATTAATCAATCCTAGTCGGAGGATTCGTCCGATTTTCAAACAGTCACAATTTTTTCGGTTTTCATGTTTCGGATTATTGTCACACAATTGCACTGAGTATGGTCTGCATTTAATGAATTCCAATTTTACCTGCTGTAATCGAATTGTCTTGTTTCCTTTTTTCCTCATATAATGAACAATCTTAAATGAATAAAAAATGTGTCAATCCAATTTTATAATGATGATCAACAATTTTGGGCAATTTGGGAGTTCTTATACTGCGGATTCCATATAACGTGATGCGAAAAGTATGACAACTCTTCTATAATGCGGTACTCTTATAAAGCGGTTTTTGTACAAGACAACATTCCAACAACTTAAATGGACAAAAAAGTTAATCTATTGCATTATTTTCCGATGTACTCCTATTACATTTTTCTGGTTCCAATTAATGGAAGACTCCCATTAGCTGTGTTCAAAGTCCTCAATTCCGACGTTTTTATAGTAGGTTCGTATGGTACGAATTAAGTGCATTATATGACGTTTAAAGGTTCTTTGTTTTTCTAAAGTAACTGGATCTGGAATATTGCAGTTGGAATTTCAAGTTTATTTTGACTTCTAAATGACTGCTAAACAGATTCAATTTGATTTTTCATATTCAAGAATTTTTGAATTTAGAAGAAACTTGCTAATTCAAAATTATAGTCTTGACAGACAGACCTAGACGGACGGAATACTTAATTTTCATGTCTAAATAATGGGCACAAACTTCATCTATAGTAGAATCTTTAAATTCTAAACTAAATTCAACTAAAACTTCCTTCAAATAATCTAAAAAAAACTTTTGCGGAAATGTTAAAATGTCGAAATGATTCACCGTTTCTGTGGAAATTGCATATAAAGTAGCATGACCTGCGAGAGTTCGTTTGAAGTAAGCAATCCTGAAAGGAATATGGAAATCGGTCTGTCGTACAGGAAAGGAACCCTCCATTGTAGTGGGGTGCGAAGTTTGAAATATCTCAGACCATCAAGCATTAAGCGTATGACTTTCTGGCACGTACATACAGCAAGATAAATCACTCAACAAGGTATACAAAAATTGAACAATGTCCCAAAATAGCGATAAATTATCCTTTCCAACTTCTGCTCCTTCGTGCTGTACGCTCGTGGCTCTCGCGAAGTACAACGTTGTAGGGTAGACTTCAAACCAAGTCATACCAACTATACCGTCAACGTCAAAATCAAGGTTCTTTTCGAAGGATCCTGCTCTTTCTACTCAAGTGCTCTACAGTCACTAGTCTACATTCTACAGTTGAGCTAATACTGGAGCCCTTTGTTACAAAATTATTGGGGAACAGTGTCTTAAGGAATAAATTAAGAGGTTTAAGTGCGAAAAGTTCTAAGCAACTTCCACCTGGATGAAATTTTCATGGAACCACCTTAGTGGAAATATTTACGAGACTTTGATGCTGATGGTTGTTATGAAAGGAGCAGGAACATTTCATTCGTGCCGCCTCTTCCAGTGCGCGGTTCCAACCTTTTCACTAAGCGAATTCACTGTAAAATATCTGCTCTGACAATGAGGTCGATTCGTGGAATATGTGTTATAAAAATGAAAGTTTATGGGGTTCCCCGAAAAATTTCTTCCAATCCTTTTTCTTCATTTTTATTACGAGAAACTTCGAACACGACAGAATCTTGATGGGGTGGTGCTCAATTTTGCGAGATATGTTTGCTTTTTCCATTTGATCAAATTTATATTTATGCGAATTCCTTTAGAAAATAACGTTTGTACTTAAATCAGATTTGTATGACTGGGAACACAAGAAGGTTAGCGGAATAAAATGTCAGTAACACAACACCCACACAGTGGAAATTTAAAACATATTTTGATATTCTTAAAAAAAGTAGTTTATGTATGTTTCTAAGGTCTGATAGTTTTGACTAATGAAGCTATTATCAACACAAAAAACACAAAAGCGTTCAAAGCATTTAAATAAAAATAAATAAACAAGTTTAAAAATATAATTCATTATAGAAATGATTATGAACATCCATTTAAGAATTTAATACAAATAATTTACGTCCATTTTCACATGTCGAACTCAAGGAAAATGGAAACCAAAATACAAAAAAAAATTTTGTAATCCAGAAAACAGCGCTTTCAATTGCTTTTCGTGAAAATCGTTAAAGTTAGCATGAGGAAAAAGTTTTATCAAATTTTTACTTCGAGTTTGTTTTTGACACTTTAAACAAATTGTTTGGGGAAACAATTTTCGCTCCTGAAAGCTTCAATCATTTTTTAAAGTTTTTCTTTGACAGTCTGCAAATTTTGTCGATTTCTCCAAGTCATAAAATCGACAAAATATAATCGTGTAATTTACCTATTATTGATTTGTGTTTAAATGTTGTGAACACTGGTTTTTAGGCAATTGAAATTGGTTAATAGTTAAAGCCTCAATAATATATTTCACCTTATTATATCCATCCATTTAATGGAATAACTGTTGGAAGCCAGCATGCCTTTTGTCATGATTCGTTCGTTGGCTTTAATGTTGTTAAAAATGGGGAGATAGAAAAGAACACCATTTATCTATTAGTTAAAGGTCCGGCTTCCTTTTTGCAGGCTTTCACAATGCTTTTTAGTCAATTTCAGGTTTATTTGCTCTCCCCTAGTTTCTCGTTCACAGCACTCCATTTTGAAATGCTTTTATATGTACTTTTGAATCAGTCGTTTGTATACTTGTTATAGAAACCTTTTTCAGTAGCAATTTTGCCCATTAATATTACGCATACAACAGACTCCAACCAACTGTATCACTCACTCTATGTGGATCCAACTCTAGTTTACATAAAAACGCTCCCCATAATTAAGTTTATAAAAAATTTACGAGGAAAAATAAATTAAAAGTTCAGTAAATATAGGACGTTATTTCAGTTCAAAAACTGTGGATAAAAATAAGGTGGTTTTTTGTGCCTGTAATTTCAAAATCATGTAAAAAATTCTATGCCAAAAGAGTTGAATGTAAATGCAAAATACACTCGCTTTAATTTCGTTTAAAAATCAAAGAGTGAACCATAATAATATGGACATTATTTTTTTTCTACATTATAACAATTTAACTGTTCCCAGTAAAGCACAGGGCTTGAACAAAAGCTTTTTACAGTATAGCTTTAGCATTTTATAGGCACGAACCATCGCAAAAATATTCTTGCAAAGTTGCAAAGCTACAAGTTACAAAATTCTTTAGCAGCTTTTATTCCACAGATGGACGCTGAGGCATAAATATCTGCTATTTATTTAGTAAATGTCTCTATTTCCCCTGTCAGTTATTGTAAATTTTTATATGCTTTATTTTCTAAATCTAAGTCGAACTTCTACTACCTGCGAAATACTTTTTAAAAAATTTTTATATTAATTATTTTGTACCCATGCGACATAACAATAGGGAAAGCACGAAAGTATTTGTTTGCTTGAATTTAGTAAAGAATTATGCAAAAGTACTTAATTCAATTTAGTAAATAATTAGTAAAGTACTTAATTGTTTCCATCTTACAATTATTTAAACAATAAAAAATTATGTTACATATTACAAACATTTGTAAAAAGAAGTAAACATTGTAACCAAACGCAATATTCCAAAAATGCAAATGAGTGAATGTCTAAAGTATAGGATAATTAACTAAAATATGTATAACAATTACCAAAGATACCTTCTAGCAAATAAAAATCTTTATGATGAACTATTGAAACGCATAATTTTTTATTGAGTTTATAAAAAGTAAAGTGTGAAAAATGCATTATTTTCCATTGTTGAAGTAAGCATTATACCAATACCGTTCCATAGCTGAATACAGATCTTGAAGCATATAAGCTCAATATAT
Source organism: Leptogaster cylindrica (assembly GCA_963082835.1). NCBI lineage: Eukaryota > Metazoa > Arthropoda > Insecta > Diptera > Asilidae > Leptogaster > Leptogaster cylindrica. The sequence continues at coordinate 17,594,778 of OY720105.1, read as the reverse complement.
CGATCAGGCTCTTTCTTATATGTTTCACCTGTTGGTCGCCATCCCACAGTTCACCACTGTTCACTACAAATCGGTGAACGCAAGAGCTTATTGTAGTACTAAATAATTTTAAGCTACATTAACATTTTAGGTTATGTTATGGCCCCAAGCTTCTGGCACTTTAGTAACAGAACCAAAATTTCTCCTAAAAGCTGTTCTATTACGAAATAATACTTGCAAGAAATTTTCTGTCCCGCACTACTGGAACATTGTTTGTAGTTTTTAATTAAATTCGATAATATTTTCATCCCATATTGATATGTGGTTAGATACATAAAAATAATGCATATGTCTTTCTGGAGTCATTTATGCAAATTTAATAGAAGCAGTGAAAAGTTCTGTTTTCTAAGTCAAGCTCCTTCTCATTTATATTGTAAAAACGGATCTGGAGTATACTGTATAATACTGCTACTCTCAAATAAAACAAGAAAACGTTGCTTTCGCTGAATACGTTTATTATTATCACATTACAATTTACAATAACCAGGAAATGCTTCTATATTTTGAGGTCAAAATCAAAGTAGAATATTATATTACTTTTATCATGAAAGTTACTGTTTCATTTCGAAGCATAAAAATATAGAAATGTTTACGTATGTAACGAAACGTATGTAACGAATTAAATTCTAGCAATTGATGTATGGATTTAACAAAAAAAGTCTTCACAATTTCATATTGGGCCTTCCTGTTTTGTATTTCACGTATAATGAAAACCTAATTAGAAAGGATATTTTTTGTCTTACATTCCTCCAAAGCCACTGTCTGTAAGACGAATGCTGTTTGAAGACACTTTCTTAAAACAGAAAGGATACTGAAACAAGCGTTTCATGAACGTGGTGCCGCCGTTCTAGTAAAAAAAAAATCCGAGCGGGGGAGACATGTACTCCCACCCTCTCGCCTCTGAAACAACCCTCGGCCAACCACTGACGGTCTATTCGTGTGGAACCTGTGCTTCCTTCGGTGCAAGCTTTAGAGGACAAAACGTTGGGGTTGCTGCCGGAGCGAGGAAGATGCTGCCAACATTTCAGTAGAAAAACGACTGTTGGACGCGACGGCATCCCTTATTTGACAACTGCAAACCGAGGCGAACGGTGTCTGTCTCTGCCACAACCGAAGGGTTTTATGTGAAAACGGGTGCAGTGCGACGAGTCACCGCATGTGCTTGAAGGTGTTTGACAAATCATTTAAAGTGTTCATTAAAAGCTTTTACTCTCGTTGCGTGGCTTGAGTGCAGTTTGGGCGAGTGGCATTATCTGTGGGCACATTGGGACGAGTGTTATCCTGTTACGAGGGTGAAATCCCATAAAGGAACTAAAATGGCTTTCGGTGAGTGTAAAACTCTAAATCCTGCTGCTTACACCAGCCGCTGGCGCTTAGATCATAATCGGTCCTACGCCCGAGTCAAACTATATCCTTTGCGACAGTGTACTTTATTTCGCCCTTGAACTTATGTTTCATTCACCACTGATCGGGGAGCGCTGCTGTGGTGCCGCATCGGAGTTATCCTGCTGAGATAATATCAACTGCCGCGTGACCCACCCCCTCGTTGGGTGATTGATTTTTCTAGTTAAATCGAGAATATTTCGCAGTGGCCCGCTACGGAGAACCGGTGGAGCCGCTTGTTTTGCTGTCAGCTTGACATGCTGCGAACACAGCCAGTATCTTTACGTAATTGTATTTGACCCAGTAAAAGTTCGACCCCTCCCAACGTCCCTTACGACGTCACCCTCAAAATCGTCGACGAGATCAGCTCCCACTTATGAAATTTTCCCATTTCATCGCGCCAAATGATTTTATTACTCGCTCCATACCGGAATTAATTAACTGAAATTATGGCAATAGTCATACCAAGGGTTGTTAATTACTCAAAATGAAGAGTGCCGTTAAAAGGCTCAATTTTCACTGCGAAGAGGCGAGAGACCCCTATGCTAGTATAGGTTGCGAAATTATGTTTAACTTTTAGCCTGAAGTCCTACGTACGTAAGCTTATTTAGAAGCAAGGAAAATCTTGGAACATTGAATCTTGGGAACATTAGGAAAAATTCATTATTTTTTGTAACTATAATTCTTTATGCAGTCAGAAATAGGGCACCATAACTCCTCGTAGAAGATCACTTATGTAACTCCATGAATTAAGCAGCTCAAGGAAAGGAATTTCTGCGTTGGCAGGATTATGTTGCTATTCTCGCAGGACTAAAATTGCTAAATTAAATGGTGCTAGTGAGGTTGATCCTTATCCAAGTTGAGATGTGCACTTACGTCAAGGCAATCTTTTAAGAATGAATACATTTGGAAGGACGTTCTTGTTGGTATTAATCACACTGCGCTTACTTCCGATGCGTTCGCCCATCGTTATTGAAATTCCTGGCGGATGCAATTATGTCCTTTTAATTATTAATTTCATACAGGCGACCTGTTTCAAGGCTCCTCCACGACAACACAATCTTTCATGCTCAACTTAATGAAACGATGTCACGCCATTTCTACCGGCTTTTGATGATTATCTCCCTTTTCCGGGAAATTTGTTATTTCTTTTGTTATTTTTGTTCTGATTTCGCACACATACGTATTTCTGAGACAATAAAGCAGCTCTCGATTCTTTTGTTTAACACTTTTATAAGTATTTATTGCGCGATTTAATTTAAATAATGCTGACGTAAAATGCAGTTTTATTTCTTGACTACGAAAATTACAATTTAGTCCTTGGAGATCTGTTATAATGAAAATTTTTAATCCAATATTTTAAATAGTCGCATTCGGATCGGTTATATTGTAGTAATGGTTTCTTTTTTCCGCATTTTCCATTACGGTTTTAGGGTTCCGGTGATATTTCAAGGACTCCGCATGTTTTTTTTATTTTGAGGACAAGAGTTTTTACTTTTTGGCGTTTGTGTTATCTTTAAATTAAAATAATCATGTAGAAAGAAGTTCAGAATAATCAAATTGTGTGAGCAAAACCTTAAATTTGAAGTCTTATATGATAAAACTTCGTACTATTTGCCCCATTTTGCAAAATAAAACAAAAGCTGAAACCTTCTTATGTGCAGTTGAAGGTCAAGCAAGGTTCCACAAATCTATGCTCAAACTTAAATTTATTTCGCGTGGTTGCGAATACCTTTGATACTTTTCGTTAAAACGGAGAACCTAATAATTATAACCGGCGATTTACAAAATATTAAGAAATAAGAGGTTACAATGATACATTAATTATATTCATACGTGCGTGGCAGTGAATCCTCAGACAAATTTACTTTGAGGGTATCATTGCTCTTTTGGGATTGACGAAAAGTTTTTCAGAAGTTGTGTGAACTATTTTAAAGCATGACGAAATATCAGAAAGGCCAACCTAAACGACCTTTTTTACAGGTTAACGGTACTCAGCATCGAACTCATTCGTTGAGGAGCCCCGACAATCTAAACTCAAGAATGCGCCTTTTTTTATCTGAAACATATTGTCCTAGATGATCCATCCCGCTTGCTTTTATCCCTCGGAAAATTGCCGCAAGGCTTTAGTGAAAAATGAATGCACAACCAAGCACAATGGCGGCGAATAATACACGAGGATGGAAACATTCAGAGAATGTCGAAAATGTAGATTTATTTGCGCACTTGTGGAAGGATATTTTATCTCATCCGTAAATTCGTTCTATTTTTAGAAGGCGTCTTACTGCAGTCGCTGTTTAATAAATTTCTCTGTTCTCTTTTTGAATTCAATATCAACTGTATGAGCAAATCAAGCAATGTTCCTCCACCCACGTCCTCTTACCTGTTCAATTCAAAACAGGCATTTCAACATTTCTTGATGGTTTCAAAGACTTCAGGCTCCGAACCGCTGCCAGAAATTCTAAAGCGTTATTATTTTTAGAGTTATAATAAAACCTTAATTTCAGAAAAAAGTTGTATCTAAGAAATTTGGATAAAATCGATTTTCTGTGCAGACATTAACAGGATCCAATTGCTGCGGCGATGCTGTGTAGTTTTCAAGAAATTCATTGTGCTCAATCCTTGTCCTTAAAGCTTGGATTTGAAGAAATTTTAAAATCACAGCACTATATCTATAGTGTTTGATACGTTGATGTTGGTGGTGTTGATGTGGCGACGTTAAAATGTGCCTATGGTTTTTTTTTTAGCTGATGAACTCTAGATTCGGGATTTGCTACTTACTAGACCAAACTAGAATAATTAAAAATTCCTTTCAAAAACTACATACCGTTAAATAACTTGCAAAACTTGCATTCAAAATAATATTGCAAGTTGAATGTTCTTTATATCCTTACCATACTCTAACAACTTTCCATTGATTTGGTAAACTATGTTTATTTGATTGTGTGTTTTTGAGCAACTAGCGAAGATTATCAACAGCAACTTGAATTATGCCGTGAATGCATTTTAAAACTAACAAGCGTTAAGTTCTTCATGCAGATTTTCACTCCTCGAGTTCCTTTGAATACGCTTAATTTGTGATTCAGCACTTCGAAATTGAATTCGTTTTCCAAAATAGATTTTGAAAAGCTTATTCATTAAAATACATATTACCGAGTTTTCCAGAGTCACCTGTCCTTGAACTTAGGGGAGCAATTTAATGAAGTGCATTCGATAGCAATGAGTTATTCGCAGATAATTGCAATTTATATACGGTGTTTTAGAGGTTTATTGATGAAAAAGTGTTTCATTTAAATTAATGGGCTTGCAGGACGAAATCAAAAAAATTTTAACATGAATAAAAATGCACTAAAATTTATAATTTTAAATAAGTTCAGTGACTTATGCAATATGTATTACGCCATTGAAATTTCAATGCTAGCTTTCGGGTAAGCGCAAGAACCGCGTTCCTTAGTGCATTTATATTGGAATCTATTATCAATGATGATCGAACATGAGCCAACCTGCGATGCCGGGAACCATTCACGTTCTCTGATAAGGATCGAGTTTCAATATCAATTCCAATAAAATTATCATGCTAGACGCATCGACAAATATTTTTGCAGATATTGACCTTAAGTGACCTCATTGACCTTTGGAAATATGAACTTAAAAACCGTATTCTAACTCGTACTAAATTAAATTAAATTAATAACTCGTACTAATATTGAAATCGATTTCTGACACAATCCGATTGCATAGTAGAATGAGCAAGCGGATTGCTTTGAGAGCAACGGATTTGGTGTTCTATTACTTAGCTGCAATGTAGGACGACGTACTGATCCAATTCTGTCCATTTACAAAGGATTCCGACTCGGCTTCTGAATTCAAAAATGTTCACTCTTAAATGCATTCTTTCCTATCAAAAAATAGCACAGTTTTCTTGTTCAGTTTCGTGTACGTAGAGCATTTGGTCAATAAGGGCTGGAACTGAACGTTTGCTTCCCTTCATATCAAGTATTCCAAGCTTTTCCGAACATTTATTTTCCTTTTGTGCACCTTAAGAATGCTCTTTACCAGCCTGGAATAGAAGGAACATCGAACACCATGCCCGACCCAATAACGATTCCACGGTGCAGTCATTCATCGTCAGAATCCCTTAGCATTGCAAGAAAAGAGCCACCAGTAAAATATTCAATAACCAAGTCGTCGAGTCACAGGGGTAGGTACTCGATTCCCGCAGAATGTGCTCCACTTTGCCAACCTTCTTCAAATCCTTTCCTTTAATTGACCCGGAATATTTCACCATTCGGAATTGCGGAATGAAGGTCCTTTCGATTGTTGTATTTACCCAACCATATGACTGGGCTCGTTATGTGTGCGGGGCGCGGGCTCTTAGTAAGCGGATCTTGAGGTTTATGCGGCGGCAGCATAAAAGATGTGACTTCAGCAGAAAGAAATCGATTTTCGTCAGATGTCATGGGTGGGCGTATTTTTTTTCCTATATTCACCTGAATAACTCGGAACTGATCAGAGCACAGAGATATTGTGTAATGATTATTAAGGATACTTGCCCCCTGTGGCCTGTGGCTGCCCCTTTCATCAGCCGCTACATGCATAGGCATTTACCCGGTCGTTGGAGTCAATCGTCGATGAAACAGTTTTCCATTCTTTATTTAAGCATCCACTCTCCTTATTTTATGCTCATACTCCCACGCAAGTTCTATTTTATGTTCATCCATTACGTTATCGAAAATGTCTGCTTGCGTCGAAAATTGAAGAATCCACAAAGACGAAATGGAACTACATTTCAAAATTTCAAAGGTTTAAGACTAAAACTTGAATGCCGGCCACATTTGTTCTATATCATTGTTTATTGTATTTTTAGAATATGAAAAGTGTCAATTAAAAATCAATTGATTTCATATTCCTCTTGACTCGTTTTGGAATACAATAAGTTGCACGCACGAATTTAATTACGTATTAGTCTTCAATTACTTCCCACAACTACGATTCAGTTTTCCTAATCCGAGGACAAATCGATTTTCACGACAAACGAAAAACAAAAAGTAACAGAGAACGAGGATATCCTCGGTAATTACTATGGGGTTAAAGAGGACAATTCATGAAGCCGGCATAAATGTACAATCCAAGGATTACTGTAAGAAATGTCCGGATTATATTTCTCAGCCGAGAATCCATTTGGAAGCCTAATTTGAAGCTCGGAAAACAGTCGAAATTAGGGTCCTGGGTCACTGTCGGGAAAGGTATCAGGTAAATCCTTAGACTTACGCTTTGAGAAATCATAAGCGATGCGGAGTCCACTGCCAAGGATGCGTGGCACGCGAGGAATAGAGTCCGCACTTCAATCTCATTCAATCTCAAATGAAAGTAATTAACTTAAAGAGAAAAAAGAAAGCGATGGTGCCGCATAGTGGACGAGGAATCACCGAAAACATTTCAGTGGGTGAACCGTGCTGTTTGCCTTGGCCACGGACAACTTACCGCCGTGCAATCAAATTAACAGCCGATAAATCCTTCTACAGCCTTCGTAAGTTCAGAGACGGAATTTTCATTTGTTTGCACCATACTCCACATCGTCTCTGGTATTTATTACTAAATGTATTATAGTAGTTTTTCGGGTGTACTTTCGGAAGGGGGAATAGCGCAAAGGGTGCTATTGCTTCTTATTTGGCTACTGTACCTAAGGCTGCTTCGGGCATTAATATTATTATTACCTATCAAATTATGTTATTTCCACAAGAGCAAAATTGATTTAAGGAATTTGTTATTAACTGAAGTGAAGTGTGCTTTTTTTCAGGGAGCTCTTTGTTTCCTATAGAAAGAATTTATTTTCATAACATAAATACCAATGCGTAAAAGATTGTTCGTTCCTTAAAAATTCTAATGTTTGATATGACCTACAACAATCTGTAAGATAAACTAAATTGCAACAATTACATTGTATTGAAATAGGAACACGAAAACAAAATTTCTAAAAAATTTTCAAAATTGTTTTAGTATCCTTAAAATGTTTGCTTAATTCCAGATTCACGTGGAAACAATGCTTTGCTCGCTCATGTTTGCAATGCTGTGAAACAGTTGTATACTGCAGTATAGTATATAAACAACACTTCCAAAATATTTCCGTACTAATCCATTATCAACTCAATGACTTTCATTATGCAATGCATCGGGTCACTTGGATCGGGTCAGCACATTACGTAATCGCCAGCCGACGGCAAGGATCCAATGTATTCATTGTGCATACTATATTTCACGTGCCTTCACAAGGGAATTAATCTTGGTTGAATGCCCCAGAAATCCGGTGTTCCCAGTATTAAAACAAATCCTGCCTGTGCCCGGGAACGTATAAATTATGATTATTTGTATTCATATTCTCAATCCTCGGCCATGGACAGGAATATTACGTAAACGTATGCATGTAAAACCACGTGCTCATTTGCGGGGCGTAGAAGTTTACCGTCGCCGGCGGTGGGGCGAGAGCGAGAGGGTGTTCAAATACAAAAAGTAAAATACTGGAAGAAACCGAATTCCGAATCAGGTGTTCTGGACCATCGAAATCTACATCATGTCATCGATTTGGTTCTAGAATTGAAAACAGGAATGTAGAGATGAAAAATATCTGTAGCCCAGGTGCTGCTGATGTGGGCTAAAGGAACGGAATAAGGTGAAGGAATTCCGGTATTTGGAACTCGGACGCTCGTCCCAATCAAAATTTTATTTAAATTCGTATTTGGGGCATAAGGCCAAAAAAAACTCTCAACGATATCAAGGAACGTATACATTACGAAAGGTCTCCAGCCCCTGTGACCTCGGAGATGTATTTCCGGCAGAAATAGAAAATGGTGTTGCTTCTTATTTTTTGATCATGGACATTTTTAGGCACTTCTCCCCATTCCACAGGGATGACTTCCCTTGTACTTTCAACTTAACATAAATTTGCAGTTTTTGTGAATATTTGAAGGAATGACAATCCCTGAATGTATTTAGACGGAAGGTTCCCTTTGAATATTGAGGAGCTTTCAACATTACTTTCGCTAAGCTTTGAGTTGTTAGTTTGTTACTATTGATTGATTGATGAAGTACTTCCAAAATTAAACCGGCATCTATTTTGGTAGGGCGTATTTTTCACATGTACATTGTACATGCACTTTGCAAAAATTCAGTAAACTATACTTGAAACTATAATAATAAAAGGCCATGTAAAAAACCAAAATTTTTTCTGAAAGTCTGAGTAAATGTTGCTATTGATTTTGTGTCGCAGTTTGAAATATTTGCAATTGTTTCGTAAATAATAGCAACGGGTGGTTAAATATTTAAATAAGAAAACGTTTCTCATGCTAAAAATAGAAATAAAAGCAGGATTTTCATTTCGTATCTACATATAACAACAAAAAGACTCACAAATAAACGTCAGCAAACTTTACAGTCAGGATTGAAAAACAAATAGATGTCGACTCATTAGTGTTCTTCTCGTTTCGACAACGTGTTCAGAGCAAAACAGGATGCAGTCTGCAGGAAGGATTCAATACAGAGAAATCCCTAATAAGAACAATATTTCCGGTTATGGAATTTGAAAAAATCGATGCACTGCTATTAAACGAATCGTTTGCTAATGATCTGGATAAGGATTTTTTGTAATCATGTCCATTCAGAATTTTGAAAAGAAAGTTCCGAAATCATTCCAAATCCCTTCAAATTAATGCTCAGTCCCAAAATGGGTAACTAACTGGAACCACCACCGCCTTCTGTTCCCCTTTCTGAATACACTCATCCCTCGCGGTTGGGGCTTCGGAATGCATACCAAGAGTGCAAAACAATTGTTTACCGGTGTTAAATATTTGTGTTTGTTCTTTCGAAGTTTTACAATTGGAGTGCATCGTTGTACTTTGCACAACTGCAATGAATATTCAGAGCATATGTTTGTGTCGAAATTCGACGTTGGCGGATAAATTACATTCCCACATGGGAAAGACGAAAACATGGTTGGGTCAGCAGAATTTTGACATCCACATTCCAGCCACCAGCAGCTTTTTACAACGTGTGCAATATTGGAATATACAAAATAAGTCTTGTGTTCACCAACTAAATGTTTACTTTTCAAGGGGTTAAGTAAACAAATGTATCTATAATATGTTCAGAAATGTAAAACAGAAAACCAAGTTTGAACCACAATCAAAAAATTCATTCAATTTGAAAATATATTATTGAAATATAATTGATTGAATAAAATTGTAATTTCCAATTCTAATTGATTTTTTGCAATATTGACCACTTATGAATTCTTTACGCACATTTATTTTTATCACATTTAAAAAGCTTTGAAGTGAGTTTTTCTTTATTCATTTCAGAAAATCTTGATAGTTTTCAATCAACTATAAATGCTGATCCCACGTTGAAATACTTCGATAAGTTGATTTTAGAATTATCGGACTCTACCATAGACAAATAAATTACTTCATTTGTCTATGACTCTACCTTTAATTAAATGCGACAATTATAAAGAGAAAAAAATCCAAATGAAAAACTTTCAGAAATGTTCAAAACGTCTTAAATTTTGTAAATTTTTTAATTTATTTTGAAACATTTTGGTATCAAAACACAAATGAAATTGTTTCGGAAGAAATTTGCAAAACCATTTTCGTAAACACTGAACTTGTTACATATTTAACGTAATTGGCAACTTTTCTGAATAAAAAAATTCCTGGCACGTTTTTGTATCTGGCATGTATACAATTCCGATTTTGGGAAAGTTCTTTCACCCAAACTACTCCTCAATATGGGCAGAATCAATAAATTATTATGTGAATCCCAACAATGCGTCTTCGTCCAACAAGTAAAGAAAACACATACATTTACATACACACACATACAGTTACTATGCAAAAATATTTTCCCCGGAAAAACTATCTCCAAACAAAAGGAACTTTAGCATAAAAATTTCGCTGTGGATTTTCTTTAAAACTCAGCGAAATTCCGTCAAAAGACGCAAACGAAATTGTTTTCATGGATGATATTAAATTATCCTTTTCGTTGATACTCAACTATTTTTTTTTTTACAGAGATCTCCATGTAGAGCAATAAAACAAGCAGCGAACTATAAAAGATATCCGGACCTTGTATAGGGCTCTCGTAAAAGTTTCCAACATTTAATGAATTTCTATGTAGACAAGTTGTAAACTGTAAGCAAACAGTTCTGAGTTTTTACGATCATCAGAATTCGGTGGTGTGATATCCTTATCACCATCAGTGAGTGTAAAACGGCTGAGTAACTAGTCCTTGAATAGTTCTTATTTTTCTTTATTTCTTTTCCCTCACTTTTACTGGGAAATTGAAAGACGTGGACATTTTTAAATAAAATGAAAATTATTTTTTTTTTTATAATAGTATTATTATGTTCGGAGAAATTTTTCAACAAACCCTTAAAAGCCGCAGTTGCAAAAATACTTAAGTGCAATTTAAATATATTCTGCACACAATTTGAATGTTTAATTTCACTACTTTAGAGAATTTGTTTTGAATTGCTTTAGAAAATACAAGCACCCTCACCACTACAAAAGCTCCGTGGCGAACACGAAACCTTGTGCAAGTAATCTAGTAAAAGCAACCTTGGGTGGAAAGCTCTTAAATAAGGACATTAATTTCAATGGAACCATTGCTTCAAAAGAAAGAGAGATGAAATTTTAAAATAAAACACTATGTATAGGAGTTTTGAAAGACGCCTTTTTTTCAGTTCACTCATGTTTGGAAGCCGAGCAATCGATTCGCGGTTTTCAAAGTAATTACACAGCCATCTTGGAAGCAAATCCGTTCTGAGTGGTTTAAAAGGATATCGCTGTTTTTAAAATTTACAATATACCAGAAACAGTTTATTTGCTCTTGATGCTGCCTGCTTCTGCTCCAGACGTTGTTGTATAAGAAACATAATTAAAAATTTGTCAACAACTTTCATGAATTGATTCTTTTTATCCCTAAAGAAATCTATCTCTAAAAAACGTCTTGATTCATTTTGTAAATGGCAGTAAAAGGTAACGAAAAATCAATTCCATTATCGAAGTTAACAAAAAGGAAAATCAAGTCAATGGTCCGAAGCCAATGCAGTGCTAATCCGTGATTTTAAGGGTTCAAATAACTTGTTACAAAATCAAATTTTTTTCCTCTACAACAATAAATGGCTTCCATCTGATGTTTCTTTTCTAATATTACAGGACAACAAAATGCGAATCCTTCATCCCTCTCAGGTGGGCTACATTCAACAAGCAAACAGCACTAATACAACAATATCAAACTCAACGACATCCACAAAAGGGAATGATATAATCGGGCACTTGCCAACAACAGGGGATTACTCTACAAATTTATCCAATTTGAATGGAAATTCAAACGACGGAAAATATTCGTACGGCTTCATTGATGCAGATGATAATGTCAATGTGACAATATCGCCGAGTCAGAATTTATCTGCTCGATACGTAAGGAATACGAATCAGTACGCTAACAGAACAGAAGCCAATTCGGAGATCCTTTGCAACAATTTAAACCAATTGAATAATCTGAAGAGTAATAATACAGAGCAGAAGCTGAATGGGAACGATAACGACATTAGGCAAATTTTCGAAGGGAGCATCAACGTTTTCGAAATAGATGAGGTATGTATCAACGATTTCCCCGAATCCTACTATAATTAAACTGGAGCTGAATTTTGACAAACTTTGTGGTTGTGCAGATAATCGAACTTTAATTTTGTTTTTCTATGAAATCCTTATTCTTTTTCGTTTTTCTTAAATTTTTATTAAAAAAATACGTGTAGGTACTCTGTACGATACATAGAAAATACATTAATATCTGCAAATAATAACTAGTGACCCTAGAATTGAGCTTTAACATATTCAAAATATGTCAATTATAAAAGAAAACTGTTGCCTTCATTAATTATCGATTGTCCTTTTCTTGCAAATAAACGTCTGCGCAAGAAATAAATTTTAATTTACAAGGTATTAAATTTTCTGGAAAATAACTCGCTTTTTGCATTTTTAACAATATTCTAATTGTACAAATAAACTGCTTAGCTTGAATTTTCTTGTAATAAAAAGTTAATTTATTTAATGCAAAATATGTGAATTTTATCGCGTATTTATCACAAACCAACTTCAACTATTTTTAATAATTTTGATAAGATTACTGATGTGTGAGAAATAGATTTCAAGAATTACTACTTCTTTGTGGCAGCAAAATTATGCACAAAGTTTAACTCATTCCAATTAGGGCTGCAAAAAGTTGAAGTTATTAGGTGTCTTAAATTAAATTTCGTACGTCTACGAAAAGCATAGAGTTCCCTATGTTCTATGTATGCAGTTCTGTAATTTCCGGTGAATGTCCTTGTATGCAATTTCGGTTTGATACTGAACACATCCTTTCTCTACTCTACAGGAAAGTTTACCCAAAAGGTTGCCATCATTCTCGGATTCTTCCATTTTGTCTTGTCTAGATAAAACTAGGGAAAGGAGCATATCTAACAGTAAATCAACTTCAGGCATCTTAGACGAGGAGGAGCGTAAAGACGAAACTGAAGAAGAAGATCTGGAAAGTTTTGTTGGTCCAAATTTAATTTGCAACGAGAACCACTTGAACAAGACAACAGAGGACGTTAGCAGACACGCAAGGAAGAACAACAGGAGCACCCATAAAGTCACCCATTCAGGAGACATAAATTTGTCGCCGACGAAGTTAAGACAAAACTTGGCCAAACTGGATCTGGAAACGAATCTCCAGAACTCATTTCAAGACGAGCATCGTCAGCAACATTTCGTCAGTCGGGAAAATCAATCGGACAATACTTATAAGCGGGGTACCAGTGTCTCCCCCAGCGACCACCGGTCCAGGAGTGGGCTGGGTTCGGGCTATTCATCTGGATACTCCTGCGTAACAAGTCCTGATGACAGCTTTATGGAAGATGAAGGTTTGTAATTGTTCTATGGTGTGTTTTCGTAGTTGATTTACATTTTATGGATGTTTGGATACCGATGGGGGTGATAAATTGACTATTTAGGTTGATCGAACTTTCTACTTTCCCCGGACCGAAATTATGCAAATGAACGTTTTTACGATAGACTTCAACATCGATTGGCTTCAGAAGAGTGGAAAATTGAACAGCATTTATGCAAATGAGCTATATACTCTGAAGGACAGTAAATTTATAATTAAAAGCGTCCAAAGTTCACAGAAACATAGGGGCAGTTTGTGCGAGGGGTTGTGTTTGCGCAACGTTCGCTAACAATTGGAATACATTTATAAAATACTGCATTGTTTTCTCTTGCGCTAAAAAATATTACAGTCTCCTTAAAACGTATGCAATTACGAGTTTTTACTGCAACATTGTTCACGTGAATTATTGCAGGAAACAAAATGCACACAAAATCCTGAACTCTTCCCCTTTACGCTGTTTACCGAGAAAGTTTTCTGGAAAAATAGCTGCCACCACCCCATGTGAAATGTGAACTTCTTCCTCCAACGTGGTAAAGCGAGACCTACATCCGGCACCCACCTCCTGGTGTGTTTCTATATCAGTTTCATTCCCCGCTTATCAGGCTGACCGGCACGGAAACCCAATTCCAAAATGCCCTTATCCGCTGCCTACTGTGCTCGGGGAGCAGCTGAGGAAATGAAAAACTCATTTCGGTGTTCTATCTCGTGGCAGTGCTCAGCCACATAATATCCGCTTTTCTTTGAATCCGGGGAACGGGCCCCAACCACTGCTCTAAACGCACCCGCTTTAATTCGTATGCCTTTAAAGTCTATAACGACCTCTTATTGATTTATAGGCCCCGGAAATTGCTTTTAAATTCAATCAGTCTGGCTATCGAGCGAGGTCATGGAAATATGATCAGTCCTAAGCTAAGAGTTCACGAAAATTGATTCCACCACGTTTTCTCGTTTTAAACTCATCTTCTGAAGACATTTAATTCCGGCAGCAACGTAATCATAAAATTGTTTCGAAGGAGTTGAGGATAAACAGCTGGTGGAATGAAACAATTTTAGAGGGACCGCCTTCATTATTATAACAATGGAAACTTCCGTTCCAAAAATATTTGTACTATATAATTTAAAGTGAAACTAAACAATCTGAATATGGGTATAAGTTTAATAATAATAATTAAAAGAACTCGATCCAATTGAAATTAATCTGAATAATAATTGCTTCCGCTCTCAGAATGGCGCTCTTTCAAATATATTTTTTTAAATAAATAAAAATTTTATATTCAACTTGTATAAATTAAAATTCTGCACAAAACTTACAAAGCTATTTTATTTGAAAAATGCTTCTATTGAAGTATTAACAAATTTTAGCGAACAAATTTACTTTAAAGAAATACTATGGTACATCTTTTTGGATGTTGCTTTTATTTTTAGTCGTTCCTTGAAAAATCTTATTAGCTAAATCGATACAAATGAAATTTACCAATAAGGTCAATTGGTGTTATCCATCGATAAGAAGGAATTTACCATAAGTCTTTCGGTGTTCAAATCATCACAAAACGTAATAAATCTTAAAGCATACTTCAATATCTTCAACAGTTTATCTTGATCTCCAAACGTGGTTTCAAAAACCGCTAACGAAGTAATCTCTATCTTTCAGATGCATACTCACCATCACCATCTTCAAGTACTTCGCTAACTTCGCCCGAACTGTCGAACTTCCCTCGAGGAATAATCAATCCGAACTATCCAGGGTTTCAGCACCTCGCCCACACTTTATCAGAACACTTTGTTAACCAGTCCGATGCAGACGATAGTGACTTATCCGAATTCGAAGTAGAACTGAGTGTTGAAAGTTTGGACGAGAGTTTCGAGCAGTTCCATTCGAATCACTACAACAACAATAATATAATTAACAACAATAACAATGATAGCGACAGCAGGATATCGGAATTGTCCCACGACAGTGTCTCACCCCATGACGATTTGAATTATAATCTGGAGAAGTCCGACACAAAGGAAATCCGGGATCATAAAACAATCAGCTTGTCGGAGATCCGTGAATCGTTTCTCGCAGGATCAACCAGCGATCTCGTTGAGCGAAATCAAAACGGTGGTGAAAGTGCCACCACAAATGTTGAACAGAGCAGAGATGCTGAGGGTGGAGATGTGGCAAAGGCAACGGGATTAGACGAAGTGGATTATGCAAACGAACAACACATATCATGCGAGTTGGACACTTGCTTCAACAAATACGCGACCCCAACTGATGTACGAGGAGCAGAGGGCAAAATTTCGGAACTTGATAATACTCAGGACGAGTGGAGGAGCTGTCCTACTCCAGACATCCTTATCAAAAACGAGAAGACGAAGTTTTGTAGACAGAAGACTACGGAAAACAAACCCGACCTGCTTAAGAACGTCAACATGCGACCTGAGTCGATAAATTTTGAGAAACAGCCCGGTAGTGAAGGAGCCTTTTCTGACGGAATTTGCTTCCGAGTTTCAGTACCTGACAACATTCCAATTGAGGGAAAGCGTCAGGAAAAAGAAGATAGCTCGTACGGGGTGACACCGGTGGATATCATCGGCGACTTTGGCGGTGAGGTCGAACGAGAGTTCGGCCTGATCGTGTCCGGCTACAATACCAGGATGCTGTGTCAGGATTATTCCCCAACGGTGCCGCCCATTGAAAGCAGACTGCTGATGAAGGTGAGTCAAGTTGAGTATTTTCATTACAGACCTGTACTTGTGTTTTGGATTTTCCTTTCATTCGAATTAAAATTAGAAAAGTGCAACACTTCGGGGAAATCCGAGCAGGAAATTTCAACTCTGCAGTGAGATGCTCATTGCTCGTGCTTCTCTTCCCGTGCTTTGAATGCGCACCTTTCGGCATAATTGCCGCAACTATTCGCCTACTTTAATGAGTAGGAGTCGGCAGTCGCTTTGTATCAATGAAGCCTGCTCTTTGTGAGCACACCCAACATTTTTGACTACACTCTTCTGCTGCAGCCGTAATTCATCATCACTCGCTGTTGCAAAAACCCAACGAATGCTTTACAGCGATGGAAACTATTTGTCGGCTGGTGGGGGTGTGGAGAACCCTTCATAATTAATCTAGACAATCTAAACGTCAGAACTCTTTCGCGGTTCCCGCAGATGTTGGAACTAAGTGACAGCACCACACCGCTACAGCAGAGCTTTTAAGTGGTGCACGCCTTTCTGCTCCCTGGAATTTAGGTCATCCACATTTCATAGCTCTTATATGCATCTGGATTGTATTATATCAAAAATGGAGAGAAGTCTTATCTTAACCATGGAATCTTTGGGTAAGGCGATATTGCACGCTATTACTCCATTAGGGAACAGAAATAAAATTTGAGCACAAAGCGTGCCTGAGAAATCGAAATAATTCAAGCGTTTCATTAAGGCAATATAGAGTACTTTATTGAAGTGAGTCAATTTACATCATTAGTTCGTCATCCATAATACATGTCGTATAAGAACAACTTTATTTTCTCTATTAATTGTTTTCTTGGTTGGATTAGATAAATTTCAGGCTACAAGGTCGAAAGGATGAAGTGAAGAAGGGCTTGGTGACATCTGAAGTAATTGTTTTTAGGATTATAAACACCAGCAAATTTGCACGTCCTTTTTTGTAGATATCTCAGTTTCCCAAGGTTTCTTTTCTCCAACGGCACATAAGTCGGATATTTTGTTAACATTTTTACCTGCGAGAACGAAATGTTAAACAATTCTCTTTTCCATTAAGAACAATGATGTTTTTATCAAAAATTAGCTTCACGGCTTGGTATTTGATTGACCATTTTGTTTTGTATCGAACTATAAAAGCAAATCGCTTCAGTGAAGAATAGATCATTGTTTAGGTTTGAATAAGCGACTTGGAAACTCGACAGGATCGAATTTTCACACTAAGAATAATCCTATTGAACCTTTCGAAAATGAATCTAATTTTTCCAGCAACTTGGCCAATTGCAACCTTTTACAATCAAATGAGTTTCCCATCCATGTTTTTATGCTCGCTAATTGAATTCCATGTTATCCAAACAGACCGCCGACGCACTCCTCTCCGATGGCAAAGAGCAGCTATCCGTGGGTTCTGGAATGAAAGCAGTCAGTCTGGCGCTGTTGCAGTCGGAATGCAGCGCATGCGATTTGCTGCTAGCCGGGGGTCCAGAACCAGATGATCATCGTACTACAGAGGAGAAATCAAATTCACCTGGACTGGAGCAAGACAATCTCAAAAACGACTCCATTGCGTCACCGAAGGTCATACCCAAAAATAACAGCGCCGCCAATAAGAACAATTCCAGTGGTGGTGCCCCGATAGAAAAACTTATCCCGACCGCAATTGTGAAGCCGAAGTATCAGAAGTCGTCATATGATGATCGCCAGCTGCCGCCAGTCGGACTTGGATATTGCGATAATAATCGGGCCTGGTACGAGGGTAAGTGCAGCAGCCAGCAACCGCATACAAGCACCGTGATTCTTACCAGTGTGGGAGCATCTGGAAGTGATCAACGATCGCGAAAAGCGCATCAACAATTTGCAACTCATATGGATCGTAATGCGAAATTTTCAAAGAAAATCGTTGGTCGCGCGAACGGCAACTCGGGAATGAGCCAGAAATTGCCGAATAGCCGAAAGGATTCGGACGGATCGGTTAGTGTTGTGGCAGTGGTTACTCCTAGAAAAAAAGATAAAATGGAGTCGGGTTTTGGTGAAAGAAAGTGCACGAATTTTATGGAAAAGAACAACAACAATAGCGGTCTTTGTACCAACATTAACAATAACAACAATCTTAAGGCTGCTGCTGAAGCCAAAAAACGGGAAAATATGGCAGACAAGAAGAGTAAGGATCAAGCGATATCAGGTAAGCCCACTCGACCCATCGACCGTGCTAGAATTGTTTAAAAATGTGCCCATTTACAGCAAGTTTTGACGTGTATAACATTGAGACTGCTCTTCCAGTGATAGATTTAGAAGCTATCGAGACCCATTTAAAAAAAGCCAAGGAGGAGGAGCGGAAGGTAAGTGATTTTTTATTGGTACTAATTTTGCTCGAAAGTCATTTCGCTTGCTGGTCTGTTCGCATCGGAAAAAGTCCAGACATAATCTTTGCTGAACTTTTCAATTCTAATGAGCTTAATTAGAAGCGAACTAATTCCCCGGATTTATACATAAATGGGATGAATTCAGAGCTAACGCCTGCAGATCCCATCGCCAACTTCGGTAGTATCTGGTCGGCATTTCAGAGCTGCTCGGCTTAATTAAGTGCAATGTTGCTTCAGCGTTCCTCGGAGGTTTGCTGAGAATTTGAAGACAGGCGCCTTTACAAGCCAAACACTCTCAGAGAAAAACTTTTACGGCACTTCATTTTGCAGCCACGATTGTAGGCCCTCGGTTTATGGTAATTAATTCGTTCAATTAATTAATTAATTTTCTGACTTTCAACGTTCGCTAAACCATAGCAATTCGCAAACAAGAGTACAAAACACTGCTAGCCAAAACAAGATATCAGAAAAGTAATTTATCCAATTGGGCTTTGTCGATAGGATTTGAATGATGTCAGAGTTTTCGCAAAGCTTTCAACCAATTGGGAAATATCTTGGCTTGAGATAAAATACATAATATATATATTCGTAATCTGAAAAAACAGCATCCCTGCTGCTTACCTTTTTGGCACATATTAAATTTTGATTGTTCTTTTTTTTAATAATTATTATTTTTAATCATCATATTTTTTGTTGTATTTTGCAATTATGTTAATTTCCTGATGAAATTCAATCTTAATAATCATAGACAATGAGGGATTAACTCTTGTATATGAAGTTTAATAGTTTTGCAACGTCCAAATATTATATAAACATATACCTACATAGTTATATGTATTTAGTCTACCAAAAATTACTTTTTGTTTTTTTTTTTTATGGAAGAAAACACTTATTTTTGGCAAGTAGTTTGAAATGGATTGTGGTAGTGATTTGAACTTCTCCACAACCTCCAACATTTTCAAACAATTTTCTTGCTGTATAATTGCTTTGAAAATCTCGTCACTAATTAGAGTTCGTTTTCCAGAGCCTGACTTGTTTTTAACTACGGAATCGAATGTTTGCAATTTTCCTATATATATTAAGAGTTAAAAATAATCTTCACCAAAGGCATTTAACACATTTCTAAACACTACTGCCGTTCTGCGGTGTTTCTTTTCTACCTGGTTGAAATTCATACATATTGCGAAACTGTAAATTCATTTTATAGTGGCAATATTTTCGGTAATAAGCACTTCTAAGCACTTCGTTTCCGTAAATTTAAAAAATGAATCAATGTTGAACGCCTTCCAGATACCGCTAACATGAAATTGAATGCTATGAAAAATTGAAATGTTTTTAAGTTTTTCATTTATCTTGAATGGATGAACTGAAAGCGTATACTGTGATGCGCCTAGATTTTAATATTACAATTAAAAGTATTAATTTATTTCATTACTGTAAAAGAACGCAATGAAACCTCTCGGATCTCGGTGCAAACTCTTCGAAAGGTTTGTGACTGATTAGGATCACTCGCCTAAAGATTCCGATCCCCATCCACATGCATGAAACCGAAGCAGCAATTATATTACGGTCAGGCAATAATGTACTCTAACTATGTCCAGGATCACAAAATCACGTGCACAGCACAAAAATAACCATTTTTAATCGATTCCCGGAGTGGATTACAGTTAACTTCTTTTATACTTTCGCCGAACTGCAACCCCATTGGTTCCAACCCCAGGTGGAGAGAAAGTACTTCGTACGTAATTACGTCAAGTTGGATTTTTAGTTGATAAGGAAAGCAGTAACATTTATTTTTGTGCAGAGCAAAGGAGCGTAATTATACAAGAACCTCTGGTGATTAAAATGTATGGCTTCCTCCTTGGCTGATGAATGAAGGTGAAGCGATAAATTTCGAGCCCCCCGAGGGGTGGATTAATGATTTATGTAAATAACACTGAAATACTATAAAGCCATAATTGCGAAAAATATGTTTCCATAAATTTATGGGAGCAGCATGTTTTTTGTAAAAAATAAACGAACATATAACTGCGAAAGCAATTTGGTTGTACTCAGCCCAGAATTTTATATAATCCTGAGTGGGACACCAACAATAACATAAATAAATTTCTGGTATGGAATCCTTTTTTGGGGACGTGCCACTAGAAATGGGAATATTCTTTCCATTACATGATATTTGGCTTAGTGTACAATTATGTAGGTACTAGAAATGATATATGGCATATTATTATTTATTTTCCATAATTTTAGCTTACCTTTTTTTTATATCTCACATAAAAAACTTTGTGAATCATATGTGATTTTGAAAACAATTAAAAATTTTAAAAAGATTCTTCAACCGTTACAAATTCATGTAATCCGAAAAACAATTTTAGAACCTAAAATATTACGAGTTTTCTCTTAACGAATTAATACGTATACAAGTCAGATCGAAAATTGTTTTATAAAGTTAACACAATCTAATAAAATATCGTGGTTCGTCAAAGAACCGTCTACAGTATATATTATTTTTGGAAAATTCAATCGCTGTAATTTGATTTGGTCTTCTTCCGATATTAATTTTTTTTCCAAACAAAGATAAGTTTTCAAGAATGTAAACACGGAGCTCAAGCATGCCACTCAGAAAGGATAAAAATAGTGCTTGAAATTCGTATTTTCAGACATCTCTGGGCTTATTTAGCTTTTAGTGCAAATGTTCATGATTGCAAGAATGCAAACTAAATTAATTACTTACAAACACATATGCTATACAAACGTATTTCGACAAACACCACGAACAGTTGCGAACCATTTTTCCGATATTTCACATAACATGAAATCATGGTTTATAATTCAGCAGAACGTTATCAATTTCGCTGCGACAATTTACAGCAATTTGAGGGAGTGCGGAAGCGGGGCTAAGCCGGTGATAAGGAAACGGTGGAGCACCGGATAAGGTCAGTTCCGTGCTTTCTTCAGTTCAGGAAAAGTTTTGTTTTGTCGGTTCCTATTGTCGAAATTCATTAGCAATTTATTTTATTATTTTTTCCATTTTAACTTTCGCGACTTTCGTTAATTACGTTGTACGACGTGGTCATTCAATTTTAGTCTTAATTAAACACGACGGGAGTTCCTTACACAACACCAACGTCGACGGGAAGTAAATGAAGTAATTAACCTCTGCTCCAGCTAAAGGCGAAAACCAAGCTGAAGAAGAAATATCACATCTAATTAGCGGACTGCACATGTGTTCTGCGTCACTACGACATTTTTTTCGTTGCAAAAAAGAGCTCTAGTACTGCAAAGAGTCGTGAAAGTGATCATGATGCGGGAATGTGAAATAGACCCCAGTGACCCAGTGTTCAAAAAACTATGCGAGAAGGTAGCATCTCCGGCACAGGTAGGTGGACGCTCGGTGCAATTTTTCGTGGTGCCATTGAGACAAAACGCATAATTCTCCAATTACAAATTGTGTAATTTATAGCCAGCAGCTGGACCCCCCCCCCCCCCCACCGTCTCGCGACACCATTCCCTCGGTTGGGTGATCATGCAAAACTCATTAACAACGACGATTGCGCCGGTGACTCATTTCTCGCGGAATAAAACTTTTTTCTTGCTTTCGATTCAGATTTTCGATTTCTTGCACTCAGTTCATACAACTTCCTATTATTTTTACGGTAAATAATAACGGTTTTACGACAATGGGTCACGATTTTCTCAGTCAAGTCTTTCTAATTTAAAAGATCAGCAAAATTCTTTCTTCAATATATCCACAATATAGCGCCAATGGGGTTTATAAATACTATCACTTTATCAACGCAATTGATAATAATTTAATCAAGGAAAAAGCGGCAAATATCATTTGTAATTGTAAAAAACAAAAACAAAACCAATTGTTTAACTATTTTACAATCCATATAACAATAGCACTCAAGACTAATCAAAAACGTGATTTAACATTTCTGAAAAATTTAATATTTAAAAATTGAATAATTAATCGATCAAACTGCAAAAAAAGGACATATTTCACACTACACGTGTTTATAACTGCATCGATTCCGTGTTCCATTCATTCCCCACTGGAATTGCAGTGACAGGGAAATGTTTATAATCGAAGAAAATAATCGACGCGGCGCCAACGAATCAAAAGAAATTATTAATCGATTATTTCAACCTTTCGATTAATCGTCGCCATCTCTAACGCTGAAATTATTCTAAATTGGAATATTAAGACTCTTTCGACGGGTGTTCCCTGATTAATAATATAAATGACATAAAATGACATTAATTTGTTGATAGATAAAATTTGTTTCCTATACTATACATATTATTATATGTTCTATCTCTGATAAAATAAATCTAGAAATGAAGTCCAGCGTTTCTTTACAAAAAAAAAAAAAAAAACAGTTTAATAAATGTAATCAAGTTCACCGGAACAACTATTTCTGTCTTTATATAATATGTTATACTATTTACAAAAAAAAAAGTCTCCTACTCTTTCCCACACCATTGGGCAAATTATTCTAAATATTTTAGTAAAAGAAATTAGACCAGTCTGAGAAAATTTTGAAGATAGCGATTAGCGATTGATTCAGTTTTCCCGATTTGAGTTGGAAAAATATTTATTTCTGACAGATTGTCACAGATTTTTGGGATTCGTTTAATTTGTTAATTTGTTTAATTTATTAATAGTTTTGAAAAGCACGAGATCAGGCAAAATTTATATTTTCCTCAAAAAAATGGTAATGTTTTGTTTCAAAAACAACTCTTTTCATATCCTAGCAATTTTTTCATAATCTCTTTCAGGATTTGAGTCATTTCAAAAAGTAATTATGAGTAATTATGCTGACATTCGTTGCATAACCACGTCAAGATTTCGCTGTTCAGTACATGCGTAAATAAATGGAATTGTTGGTGTGATTATATTTTTATACCCTAGATGTAGGGTATATTAGTTTTGAGCGAACGTTTGCAACGCCAAGAAATAATCGTCACAGAAAAGAAAGAACTATATATTCATGATTGGGAAGTGAAAAGAAACCGTTTTATGCATGTCCGTCTGCTGTCTGTCTGTCCAGACGATAACTCGAGAATGCTTGCAGCTAGAGACTTGTAATTTGGTACAATAATATTTGATTAAAATTGCAAGGTCAAGTTCGAAGATGAGCAAAATCGGGCAACTCCTTCTTAGTGTTGCCATATAAGCATGAGTCGTTTTTATACAAAAATGTTGATATAAGAATGAGTATATTTTTCTACATCTAGGGTATCACGTAATTGGTGTGACCAATTGCTTCTTTACTAGTTGTTGTCTTCTGTCTTATCTCCCCGTTTTTAACAGCTTGAGAATGGGCGCCACTATTATTTTATTAGTTCTCAATCCACAGAGCTTAAAGATTCTAAAAGAGTGCGACATTTCAACTGAGCACTGCCCTTGACAAAATTATGAGTTACGTGCATTTTAATGATGTTCAAAGGAAAAACTTCCAACAACTTCGCGGCTGTGAGTGCGGCAATTACGTATACATTGTTTTCGGGTTGGCTTAATTGAAATAGCCGTGGATATTTATGGTCCCTTGACTAACCATAAACTCTCAATGCCAACTACACACGACTTCAGATAACTTTTGAATTCACCTGAATCACGGCCCGCGTATAAAAAATGGAAGGAGGCATTTCGTTTTTTCTTTCATTCGACCTGAATAAAATTAATCGAGACTTGTGCTCTCGATTTTACTCTTTGGATTTTCACGGCACAGTTCTAAGCACATTCATTACAATTGGTCGATATCACTGAGAATAGATTTACCCCCCGCCCTTTACTGGTTCAAATGTGTTTTCAATTTCGTGAACTATTTTTAAATTACTACTTTTTTTTAAAGTGGACTATACCATAGAGAAGTGTTCAACACCACAGAAACAAACACGAAAATTTTATATTTGTATTTGTTTTTCGAGCTGTGACCTTTAAATTTTAATGTACAGAGAAAAATATTACGATTTCTTGAATGTTTTTTTCTCGCATAACAAGCTTGAATTACTATTTTTTTGATTTTCTATGAACAATTCCGTTAAGCTTCAGACAATTCTCTGCTATGCCCATTGAAATTGACTCAAGAGAACTCTAACTAGAGATTATGGAATAATTTTGTGTTCAAATCTTTATGTTCTTTTTAGCTAATTTTTCATTTGAATTCATATTCTACAAATATCTCAAAAGCCTGGAATAAAAACATACTTGTGCAAATGATAGATGATAGGAAATCAGGCGGAGGAATAATTTTTACAATTAAAATAGGAAACCAAGTTAAGTGCAGTTCATACTGGTCGAAACGATTCAGAAAAAAATAATTTTATTCACATAAATTGAAATGATACAGGAAAGGGAAATTTTTATTCGAAGTTTTTGCTTTAATTAAATTCACTCATAATTTTGTGTTATATATTGAACGCCCAAAAAAACTTTTCATTCGTTCAATTTTAAAAGAAGCAAAATATTATTTCTTCGAATAATTTACAATTAAGCAAAGTAAAAGTAATGCATAAATGCACTTCAAAAATTTTCCAATACATTTTCACTTTGCAAACTGCATTTTTATTACTGTTTAATGCAGTTTATAACATACAATTTCGGAATAACTCTTTCACACCAAAAAACGTTCAGGTTAATGCCATTTTGAATTAAAGCAAGAAACATCAGGAATCTAAAATGAATTTCTCAGAATGCCAAAATAACGAGGGCATTTTTTAATGTCGATGCCAAAGAAATTTGTCCATTCTGATGGAGAAAAATCTAAAAATCACCAACGTGACTTTCTGCAACAGTTCCTTTCTAAACGCGTCTCAAGGCGAAAGATGAAAGAACGTAGATAGAAATCTTCGGCGATTTCTATACACCGACCGCAAACTTTCTCAATTTACAAAACAGTTTGCGTAACGGCGCAAGTTATTTCAATTAATTTTTGATCGGTTTCTGAACGAGGTTCGCTGAATTCATCGATCTACAGAAGGTTCACATGATGAGATGGAATGGGATGAGGTGAAGTGCTTTAGATCAATCAAATTGATCTTTAAATGGAGAAGAACCACTTGTGTGCGCGACAATTGCAGATGCACTGTTCGAAATGTTGGAAGGGTTAACACTCGCGGATTGTTAAGATTGAACACGAACAAGAAATCTTCGAAAATGATTGAAGCATAATTACTCTCCTGCTGCCTTTCCGCTTGGGTAGTCGTCGAACGAAAGCCATAAGCCAGAGGCAGAGATGAAATAGCTAAGCTCGATACGCGGTGTTTCATCGACGTTCACCAACCGCCGAGTAACAGCAGTAACCGCGGTAACTCTCGATCGTTTTCACCGCGGAATTCGAAGGCTCGCCAGTCGCGAACGGTACGGTCAGGCACGCATTCAGTTAATATTTTCGTGAACTCCAGCGTAGTGTCTCCGCATGTGAAGCCAAGAGGAGGCTTTGTTACGACTCTTCAAAACGTTTAGTATATTTATCGTGGTCCCTCAATATCGAATTTTCTCGTCCGTGAGTTGCGAACGCATTGGCACGCGCATTTTCTGCGAGCACCTTTCCAGACGTATTAGAGATGGCCTTAGCCTTTTTGTACGCAATTGTGTAACCTGTTCCCAGTAATTCTGCAAAGTGTTACGTGAAAAAGTCCGTGACAGTGTCCAGAAGAATTCCAGAAACCAATATGGGGTCTACTGAGCCTGCTAGCATGCTGTCAGGAGGAGATTCCAGGCGCCACTATAAGAAGGACTCCAGGTTCGTTCTGGACCTCTATACACTCACCTACGACGAGCACGAGAGCGTGGACACCGTCGAGCTGTTCACATCCATCGTAAATAATACTGCAGGAAACTGGGTTACTCAGGTGAATCACTGGACCATAACACCTCTTCTCTCTTATCGTTGTAGGAAATCTTTTCAATGAAAATAAAATACCTGTACAATTCGTGTGTTGCGCATGCAACTCACATTGCAATATAAGAACTTAATTGATGACTCTATTTGTACATTTTTGGCATGTAAATAATGAATCAAGCCTCAGTAATTGGATCTGGGATCCCTCAACAACATCCCCACAGTGAAGTTTTAAATCGAAGACACTGAACAAAAAATTGTTACATCACTGACCAATTTTTGCTAAATTCAACTAATTGGAGGAAGTTCCAAAAATGATTTTACACCATGGCGAAAATAATTGTAATTGAAAATGTCATTTGGACAACGATGATGATTGGCAGACGTCGTCGGTTCATTTGCCAAGGAGTGGCTAAAACGACCTCAGCGTAATCCTGCTGTTGGCAATAAAATCGATTGGCGAAATTTTTAATGGGCAAACGGAATACGAGTGGTAAAGGTGTGAGTGCAGTTATTTAGCAGTTTTTCAAAATGATTAATTACTGCATGTCACCTGAAGGGCGGGGAAGGAACAGGGCGGACGGCACACTTTCATATTCGAGGTGGTTGTTATTCAGGAATGTCTACTGTTGAAATACGTACAGTGAAATTTCACGGAAAGCTTTTTGCAAATGTACTCATGTCTATTTATGCGCCACGTAACATCGTTTTTCAGCGCATCAACTCGTTTTTGGTTGATTATTCGAGTTGCTCCGAAGATGTTGCAGTAGAAGATATTTCATTTCTACCACGTCCAATAAAGTGTTTCTAAGCAGGAAAATGTAAAGAAAAATTCTAAATACTTTTTGGAGTGCGACCAAACGCGGGTTTCTCACGATGTCTGCGTGCGCCAATTTTATTCGTCCAATTCACTTCACATAATATATACCTGCGTACTATAAGATGTATAATTTGTATCTATATAGTTTTACTTCTCCTCGCCTCGTTTCAGTATTACTAAAAATTAATGTTATCAAATGTTTCAATGGTCAACAATTTCATCAACATGGATGAGTTCAAAGTAAATGGGGGTTTCCCGAAATCAGATTATTAGAAAATGCATACAAGGGAATGAGGAAATTTTTGTAGCAAAAATAAAGTGATATATCCTTTTTACGAATGTATGTATGGGGTAGTTGAATAGGTACGGGCCCTAATATCGTCTATTTAAGGCGTATTCAGCCATTTGTCATTTTGTCCAAAAATATCCAGACTGTTATCCAAAAATAAACTGGATTACAACTACAACATATAATTTCAACACACCCAATTATTGTGCATCTGTAAAAAAAAGTTATGATCGAAAAGCAGAATTACAGACGCCTTAAAAACTTGCATAGCGACTCTTATCGTAAAAGTCCTTAGGAAATGGGAACCCGCAAGTGGACGATATTGTGAACAATTTAACTTTTAAACATGCCGGCCTCCACCTTTTTTAATAGAAAACAACGATATATATGGGTCTGGCCTCCTTCTAAGCAAATTGGTTATTTGTATTAAGCAAATTTAACTGAACTCTATATACATATCAATTCAATAACGAAATGATACTGCATACAATTCTGTTTTGCACGGCAGATGTGTTGCAGAAAAAACTGTGAAAAATACTTGAAAACAAAATTTTCAGAACAAAATAGAAAATGAAATGTTTAAATTTTAGTTACAAGAGCTCCAATATGTCGTCCAAGTAGCAATTTTTGTACAAATGTGTTTTATGCCACAATTCACGAATGTCATTATTGTTTTGACGTCGCTTTTATCAACACAGTCAAATCGCCATATAAGGTTTCTCCAGTTCCTTTCATCGCGAGCGACACCAACTCCCCCTCTTTCGGCAGTCAGTGATGTATGACAAAAGCCACTATTTGTCTAACAATAAGACTTTCTGGTTGCTTCCCCCAATTATCTTCACTTGTCATAATTGTTATTGATTTTATAATGCACGAGTTATTACTACATAGTACAAATGTTAAGGCACCGAAATAGTTTTTATCTTTTAGTTAAGACATTACTTCCTTAAACACTATCGTCACCCATATTCACAAACAACAATTATGTAATTTAGAAACAAAGGAATGTGAAGGGAAATTCTTGAATATTGCAATCACATATATTTGTAACTGTATACAAATGGATGTGAGGAGTAATTGGTTTTTTTTTTAATCAAATGGAATCTTCAACCAAATGCTTACATAAGAAGAGATCTCGCAGGTGTGAATACAGTATTCTGTTGTTATTTTTCATTACATTGAATTTGGGGAAGTTAAAAAACTTTGAATTCTAACATTTATTAAGGAATGCTAATTGATTTTAAAATCACTTATGCTAAACGATTTCACTTATCTCCATGGTTCAAAAGTTCGCATTTGAACACTGACAAATATAGAACCACATTTCATTTTGGTGGCACAATCAACCCAGCAAACATTTTCTCGATGTTATGTCCAAGCGAAAAATTCTCGAAGACTTAAAGAGCAGGAGAGGTTTAGTTTAGAAGACGACAACAAATCTATCATTCGATTATTTATCGAAATAACGAGCTGAATTCGTGGTTTTCTTGATTTGTAGATACTTCTTCGTTTCAGCGAAGTAATCTCGAAGTTCTAACAGTCCTTCGAGTAAAATTCATTTTTTATTCAGCTTCTTGCGAACTATTTCTTCAGTTCAGTTATATTTTCCATGGTAATGACACAATTGTGGAAAAGTAGTGTTTTTTAAAATAAAAGTTGTAGTTTGTTATACCTTATTTTTATTATTTTAGTGAGTGTATTATTTTTTATTTTACTTAAAATGAATTTTGAAATTCCTTGTGTTATTTTGTGCTGTTTCTTTTATTTTTTATTAAATAATATATAAATTTAAAAAAAAATGAGTGTTTTCATTGAATAACTTCAGTCATTGAATTTCCTCGCTTCTACTTCGCAGAGATGATGCGATATCAATTCACTTTTTCGTAAAAATTTCTAATATATAGATCTTTATGTACTAATTGCACACCACTAAATCATTCGAGATTGATTCGATAAATTTGTCCGATATCGAAGCGAGATTGGCTTCCGATCTAGCGTTCCATTCGGTTCGCATTCAGACCGATAACGGTTCGAGAACGATTTCGAGATCGAAGTTTTACTTCGCTTCTACGAATCGTTTTCGCATCGATATCGAATCGTTATGTTTGCTGGGAATCTACGAGTATTGTGGAAAAAATGCATGAAAAACAGAGATCCAGTAAAAACACACATCTACATCGGTTTAAGCAGAACGTTTTTTAATGAGAGTTCGACAAGCTTTGCAAGCTGAAATGAATCGCGAATGAAATTTGTCCAGAGATGTGGGAATTTTTTACGTGCAAACTTTTAACGCGTTGCCATTAATCAGGGCAAAAACAAACTCGACCTCGAGCT
Organism: Leptogaster cylindrica; assembly: GCA_963082835.1. Classification (NCBI taxonomy): domain Eukaryota; kingdom Metazoa; phylum Arthropoda; class Insecta; order Diptera; family Asilidae; genus Leptogaster; species Leptogaster cylindrica. Next base: position 17,565,006 of record OY720105.1, on the reverse strand, counting down.
TCAGCTGGAACTTGAAGTGTTCTGCACTCGCAAATGTTTTGACAGCACTTCGCGATTGGACGCGCAGGAAGTGTTGCATTTTGGCGTCGCGTCGTCCCCTTTGAGAACACCTCGTAATTTACCCTGAAGGAATATGAGTTAATGCCTCGTTGCATCTGAAGCACTCACTCACGTTTTTAAAGTTTCAATTTCCATAATTATTGTTATTGCTATCGAGGTATCGTCGCGTTAATTCTGGAAAATAGAAAATATTTTAGAAATAGGGATAGATAATAATTGGTCCTTGTTTAGTTGCAGTTGTGAGAGTAAAGTTGTGTTCGTTAAATTTTGAAGAAAATTAGTGCAAGCTTTTCTGGATGCGTTTTCGATCATGAATATTTACGCTGGAACTTCTGTGCATGTAAGAAAATTAATTGCAAACTGCCGAACAGGTAAAAACAATGTAATTTAAAAAGTAACTGTAATAGAAGCAATTATCTGTTCATTAATTCAATTCTGGCTAACGAGAGACGAATAACTTATAAACCCGAATATTTTAAGTTCATATTATAATTACTTAAAACTAAGTCTCCATATTACTCGGTGTTATGATAAGTAGAAATTTGTTTGATAAGTGCCTCTCCATAACGAACCTTGGCGATTGCTTGACCAACGCTCCTTGATTACTAAATTTTTCATCACTTACGATCCGTTTATAAAAACGGTTATATAATTGCCGCCTTCTTCCCCGATATGAAAACTTGAGATATAAAAATCATATATTTCTTAAAAACTCTCAGAACCTCGCTTATCCTTAGCAAAAGTTGGAAAAACAGCCCTTCTATGCCCTTCTATGTAATCTAAGCTGTTCTTAATCTTAAAAAAGATGTATTCCTGTAATCCTTTTCAACCTTTCACACGTAGATAGGTGCTCATATTCATGCACTAGTGAATCCCTCGCCAGACAGCGTTTATCTGATTTTCATCACGCTCTTGTGGTACTGGAGAGAAGCTGCCTCATATCCTGGCTGAGTTGCATTCCCGCAGGATGCTGAAGGGATTCCGTATCTGTCGAAGAGAACACTTACCGGATAACTCATCGCCAGACAAGAGGGCTTACTTCGGGATTTTGATCCTTATCGCGCTTAGTTCGTGTTATCCTTTATAAAATCGCAATTAAAAGCAGGTAAAGGACATTATTCATAAAGTAATACCCCTCATTTTATGTTCAAGTGGAAACAGCTGGCCGATTTTCGCACAGCATCGTTGGCGGAACACGGCTTTTAACTATGCCAGATTTTACCAGGTTCACTGCATTAAGTGTTTTGAACAAAGTTTTTTTATTACGTTTCATCAAAGATTATATTAGGCATACATAATTATGGTATGCGTTTACTAATAAATAATAAATGTTCATAAAAACCCACCAAATTTCATAAGGCGAGTTTTCCTAACATTTAAAATGTTGAACATTGACTGAAACTCATTTTTAGATTTGAATTGACTCCAAGTCTTTCACTGTTAATTGCAAATCCACCGAGTTCGGGTAAATGTAGCATGTCTTACTAAAGGGACAAAAGGATACTTTGAATGTATATGTATCCCAATTCCCAAACATAAATTAAATTGCGCCATGGCGAATAAGTGTGTCTAGGTTAAAACTAATTCACTTTAATTAATTCTACATATGTCCAGCTTGTAATAAACTTTAATGACTTTGTAGTTCGTATGCTTCGAATGAATTCAGCGAACTCTAATTCAAAGCAAATTATTTTTAATTTTATCATTAAAGCGATAAAAGCAGGAAATGCACAAAATCAATTTCGCAGGTTCGAAGGGCTACTTAACACCAACTTTAAAAGTATTGGTTGACAATAAATACATTTTTTATTTAACAAATGCACAATGTACATGTAATGAATTTATGAATATGTACAAATGGAAATTTTAATGCAGCTGTTACCATTTCTTCAATACTTACAAAGCTTTTTCCAATAGCCTCCGTGGTTCTTAATTAAGAACTGAAAATAAATATTACTATTATTAAACGATTTCATTCTATTCATAAAATAGAATAACAAAAAATTTTCAAAAAAGAAAACAAAGTAAAACGGATGTAGTGTAGTCTGTAGTCGTTGTTTCAATTAATTCTCCACATTTAATGTTTGATTATATTCAATGAACTTTTCCTCTACTTATAAAAATGAAAGGCCAGTAACTTTTCGTTCGTTATAGCATTAAATTTTCCATCTATACGCGATTTCCTTCCGCTGTGTACTTTCACTTTACCCAAACCGCACTCTCTAGAGCTAGTCAATAGAAATACTTGCAGTTCCGATCGTCTGCTGCAGGCGAAGATTCCTGCATATTGCTGGTTATCAAATTGCCTGGATCAACCTGGTTTAAAATGACGAAACATCTGTTGCTTCGCCGTAGCACACCAGTGCATCCTACCCACCACCACACCGCCATTACCAGCCCTCATCAAACTAAAAAAGGTCCATTCATGGGGTTCCAGGAACAACTGGCTCCCATTTGCACTTACACCACCACGAAGGAGTTGTCGAACACCGTACTGGACAGTTTTTGTGCGATCCCAAATGTACTGTAGTCAGGATCATCAGCTGCCGGTCGCCGATGATCACACGAGGCCAGGCATTGATCGCGCCGTGTTCAGTACCAAAGGGCAAAGTGTTCGTATCAGTCGCGTTTTAGGTATCCGCTGAGTTCTAGTGCCAACAGATTGTTTGCTCGGCTTTAAAGCATTGAATTACGAGTCTCATGAATTGCTAAAAAGTTTGTCGTGCCGTGATCACCGACTTCAGGCGCTCCCGATTTTTCCAGTCGACAACGCGATCCAACAACAGTTGAGACATTGTACAGTAAGCGATTAAACGATCGAGTTTCGCCGTTGGTTTACAACGAAGGACGTTCTTCCAACGCTCTTTCACGACCTTCAATTACACATTCTAAATCAACCCGAATTTCATTACAATTCCTGTGTGCACTGATAAGGCGCAGAATCATGTTCGACAACTTATTGCTCTCGGTGAAGTCGAAGATCGGTGGGGACAGTACTCTGTTCACTCGGTTATCGGAGATCTTATCGTTCAAGTACACATCTGTCAGGCAATCCGACTATGACTGCATTAACGGAATGTTCCCGCGGGTCTACAAGCAAAATAGCACTGATATTGAGATGACACTCTTCAATCCAGACGCGATCATGATCGACGCTGAGTATTTAGACAATGTTGTTGACAAATTCGTCCGGGTCATAAGCAGTGACCTCGAAGAGTCAAAGAGATTCAAAGTGCGTCTTAACCAATTTAACATATTTGAAAATATCTAAATAATTTGTTTTTCAAATTTAATCGAGTCCTCTCTTACAGCGACGAAATGACAGAGAGGAAATTCGGAGACGACTCGCCATGGGTGCTGAGGACGACTACTTCAACAAGATCGTCTCGGCGGATCGACCGGGCCGAAAACCAAGTCTACAGTCGAGACTGCAGAGTGGTAAGTGAAAGACTTTTTTCTACCGAATGCTTTACGATTCACAAAAGACCACTTCCTCCATTGCACATATAATTCAAACTATTTTGACTCGCTGAATTATTTATACGAAGAAAATTACAAATTTTTATTTGAGACTCATATCAGCAAGGTCTTCCGCTTTTTGTGGAATCGACACAAGTTTGCTGAAAATCGTACTCGATTCCAGAGCCCATGAGTTGTTTTTAGCAACTTAACACCCGGTTGGGGAGCAGCCGTGAAAAATGTCTTCTGTTACATTTTTCCGCGGCTCATGTGAATAGAAAATTCGAATTTCAGGTTCCGTCACTCCAATTAGGCGTTATGCAACTGTCTGAGATATTTGTTTTACAACACAATAGTAACTGCATCTCGCAATTTTATCTTTTTGAATGTCACGTTGCTGCGGGTTGTTCAAATTGTATTCAATTATAAAATGGGTTACCTTTGCAAAAAAATGGAGAAAATAAGTCCGTTTTTTGAATGTTTATCTATGTTTATTAATATAAATTGCTCATTGTCAGACAACAATTTAAATAAGCTTACAATAAAATTCAAAAAGGTACGAAATATCAATTCTACCCATCTTATTGAAATCTGTGATATAATATACTGATTTCAGATCTTATGCTAAACGTACCTTATTTCTGATAAAAATTTCAAACCTTAAGAGTATTTAAAAATTCCAAAAGATAACATCAAAAAATAAGTAAGAACAATTGAAGAAGGTTTATTTTTGAATTGAAATGTTTTTCATTAAAAAATGTATTCACCCTCCATTTCTTCTATAATAACGAAAAGTGTTTGATCACATGAATATCCTTATAAGCATTGTCTTATCCGTACTCTTCATATGACAGTAACATACTTTTATTCAGGGTTTGAATGCACAAGCAAATTTGTATGACAGCACAGAAAAACAAACTTTTATTATTCTTTTCTAAAAATGTTCCTTAAAAATGCTTAAATACATAACTCAAATGTTTGTTATATATTTACAGGAATGAATTTGCAAATATGTTTTATGAACGAAGCATCATCGGACACAGAGAGTCCAAGTTCAGACTCTGAAACGTGCCCCAAACTCTCAAAATGTACGACCAATAATAGCAATATTTCGCGATACAGTTCGGTTGCCGCCCATCCATATAACTCTCGCCCTCTATCTGTTACGGTAAATAGTAATAGCAGAAAGTCCTTAAGTCGTCCATCAACACTATCCTTGGGACCACCGGTCGATGATAGCTTACCAGAAAATGACTTTTTTACAAAACAAGCTCGTTTACAAATTGAAGCGAGAATGGCGTTGGCACAAGCCAAGGATATGGCACATATGCAAATGGAGGTAGGCGGTTTTCAATAATTACATTATATATTTGTGTTGTATTCATTTGGCGTTTTACTCCCGATAGATTGAAAGACAGAAACAGAAACAATCGCCCATAACTGAAGTGATTCGAAACTCCTTGGAAAAAGTTGGTGTTCCATTTCCTCCAGAGAAACGACGTGTGTCGCGACAAATGCTCACTGACATGAATATCGCTCAACTACAGATAATCGTTAACGAACTGCACACGCAAATCGAGAGGCTCAACGAACACTTGGTTCAGTTCTTAATGGAAAGGGATGAACTCCACATGAGCCAGGATTCCATGCTGGTAGACATAGAAGATCTAACCAGATACCTGTAGGTGACCATTTGATCATAAGGTCCTTCCAATCAACAAATGTTTCCTTCTTGTTCCAGAGGTGCTAAAGAGCAATCCGTCACCAATGGCAAAATAAACACAATCAACTCGGCGAGTACAAAGAACTCCACAAAGGAAACGCACATGCAAGAGCCAGCGATCACAAATAACGCTACAAATACTGCTATTAGTAATCATACACAGAGCAAGTTTCAGAGGATAGCGAGTCTAGTCAAGAAATAACTGCTTTTGAAATTAAGATTCACCCTGTTGTAGTAACTTAGTGTGTTTAGTTAACAGCTCGAATAACTCGTGTAATTTAATAATGTTTAAGATTAAGTTTAGCTAAGGGAAAATTTAAAAATATTTCGGGAACAAAAAAAGTAAATCAATGCTGCTTGAAAGGTCTCCACAACTTCTTTTTTAAATGCAGACATTGCGGACAGAGAACTTGCGATTTTAAATAAATACCGGAAATTATAAATACCTACATGAAAAAATATTTGAAAATCCAATACGTAATTTCACGGTTCGCATTCGTGTATAACGTGGAGAAGAAAGCACAAGCTTAATATTATATGTACTTCAATTGGAACATCCTGTGAACTTGAACTGACTAAAAGATTGTAAACTTGCGCGTCTAGCCCTCGTTATGCATAAGCACGAATCGCGCCTGCTCTTTGATTTGTATGCCGATGTACTGTGAAGGTTTTTTAAATAAACGATAATTTCTGACAAGTATTGGTTTATGCTGATTTAAGTAATATTCATTACCATTATTGTAATGCGGAGTTTTCTATGTATATGAACAAATAGATCCTGCTTTCTATTGGAATGTGAACGTTGAAGAATTTTGTATAAAAGTGGAGCCAATTTTTATGAATCCGATTTTAAGTTGGAAAAGATATTTCATTCACTGAAAACAATTTCATTTGTTGAATGCTGGTCTTTAAAGTAATTGTAAATAACAAAACTTATTTATATCAAAAATTGTTCAAATTCGCTTATTGCAAAATATAGACTTACAAAAACGAGTAGAGAATATAAAAGAATACCCATATTTAGAAAGTTTTAAAATTTAACGACAGTTTTCACAGTTGACGTCAGTATATAAACTTTAGGTCTCATTGATCTCTCTTCTGTTATATAAAAGCACTCAATTCTGTTGAATTCGTAGAGATTAAAGATGAAAGTAGATGAACAATTAATGTATTGTATTTAGAACGATCCCATAAAATGTTTCGAAGGTTTGAAACTTTCAAAACAAATTCGCTCCACTATTCTAAATTTTATAAATAGTTATCAAGCCGAACCAAGTTATTGTAATGCAGCTAAAATGTATGTATATAAATTAACTAGCTTCCAAATACATTCGTTTTCGTCTGTAAGCAACCGTGCTCCAATAACAATCGGGCGAAATCGTTTATTAAGACCGTCGAACAATATTTTGAAAATTTATGAGAACAATATAAACATGAAAGACGCAAACTCGCATCTTTACTCACACCATCGTAGTCTCCATGCATTCTTTTATATGTATAGTCATTTATATTTTCATATCATGTTATAAAGAATTCTGAGTTATATTTTCACTCCCATGTCCCATGTAAACGGCATTGTTACAAATAAGTATACTTTCACAATAAGTGCTTACCTAATTCAAATGGGATGTAGGACATTAAGAGATTATCATGTCACGATAGAAAAAATTGTAAAACGTTAAGTCATATGCAGCGTAGATCATTTAAAAGAAGGTCTCTCGCTCTTTGTGATTCTCAATTTCATTAAAACGTTAATAATTCAATAAAGTAATTACAACTTATAAAAGAGTTATGAAATATAAACGAAATCAAATATTGTTGTTATTTTATTTTTCCAGACACCTTGTTGGTAGTTCTTGGCTTTTATTGCAGAGATATGATTCTACGAATGATCCGATTGTGGAACACATAAAATTGGGTTACCTGGGACTCTACAAAAATTTCGAGGTTTTTGGGGTTCGCTTTCATTGAATCCAGGTAAAAATATAAATATGTATCTACATTCCATGAAATCATTTTGAATTGATAATCAAAATGATCGACGGATATTAATTGCCGTACAAGTTATTTTGTTCTTCCAGTTGTTACATAATACATATACAATTATGTAACTACTGGATTTACATAATTACTATTTACTTAATACATATACAATTAACAATATACATATCTACACCATACAGATTTTAAATGAACTTTTCTTTCATAATTGTTAAATCAATGAAATAAAAGAAAAACGTAAGAAATTTGGCAATCGATGAAATTGTAGTTGAAAAGAGAACAATTGCCTTTCGAATAACGAATACTTTTAAAAAATGAGAAACTGCGAAAAAATTAGTGCCTAACGAAATTAGGAATGAGTAAAAAATATTGTATTTAAGCTCCAAATAGAGTTCCAATAGTTTCCAAAGCGTGCGCCGCAAAATAAATAGCTTCCGCCGTGCCGCGTTTACTTCAGAATTTGCAGCTTCATTAGCCATTTCATTTTTTTTTATACACTAATGCTAGATTACTAAATAAAATCTAGAATGAAATTATGGAGTGTGTGGAATCAACCCAATTTCACTCCTGATAAAAAACCATTCAAATGTGGTGTGCAAGTGGGAAATCTGCAGAGGCAAGGGGTCTCAACTTCTCAACCCTCTTTTGCTGCTACAGTGAACTTTCTGTAGAATTCTATTTAAACCAATGGAAGCTTTAGAAGTTAATACCGAAGACCCACTTTGCTGCTCCCGTTGTTGAGAAATAAACTTTTGTAACAACCTCCATTGGTAAAGTTTGCGTTTCGCCTCCCAAAAGCTTCGGCAGCAGTCGTAAGTGAAGAAATCGATTGCTAAACTCATTCACCCGAAAATCTCGACTGGGGAACAACCAGTCGGCAATATCTGAAGGCATCTGCAATAATTGCTGCTAGCTTCCATAACACCAGTGACTTTTCATAAGAAAGGATTAGCGGGTCCTTTAAACTTCGGGTAACTAAGTGCATACTGTAAAAACCGCGGGTTCCTTTTTTCAAATACTTTTGACATTTCAAGCGAATTTTTCGGTTACGGACTTTTTATCTTGTCGGGAATCCTGGGCGGACGTCATCGCATCATGGAAGAGTGTGTACGCACGTTCATTGGAATCCCGCTAATCAAGTGCTTGCTCATGATCTTCAATTTGATATTCTGGGTGAGTAAAGGCTTTCGCATGTGACGAGACCGAAAAAGTCCCTTGACACTAAATCTAACACGAATATAATCACAGCTCGCCTCTGCTTTACTCACTGTTTTAGATAAACAATCGACAGTGTCGGCGTCAGTGGAGTCAAAGGGCACCGTTAATTCGGCATGTACCGCTCGTAATTAAATCAGTGCGATACGGAGGAGATTCGCTGCGTCCAAAGTGATTTTGTCTGTGCCTATCGCAAAAAAATGGCTTCCTTTGCTCACATGAAGTTATTAACTGAAACGTTTAATACAATTTTTACGGTATTTTCTCGGCTTCATTGATGTTTGCAGCTAATCTATAAATTACTATTGAGCAATTGAGCATACCGCATAAAAAACATTGTATTTGAACTTAAACGGATTGCGTACAGCGACCAGCGTAATTGCAATTTCTTGTTACATGCCGGTCGCCCTGAGATGCAATTTAAAAAACCATTATCTGCAACTGATGCGATATTTTGGTGCAATAGCAGGAGATTTGTACGACTTCAACAACACAGATAATGTAGGAGTTAAATGTAAACAGTAAACAATGCCAAGAGTTAATTGCTCCAATAATAAAAATGAGATTTCAAGAAGAGGTTCAAGTAATTCTTATCCATATTGGAAAATAGCATTTTGTACTTTATACGCCATTTTGAATTCAAAAGTAATATTCCTGAACGAAGTTGTTCCTTGAAAAAAACCTACGTTACACCCTTCTACATACAACATATTTCTAAAAACTTAGAAGTCGATTTACTTAAAAAAAGTGCTTTTTTCATTGCATGCAATCAACTGCGTGAACTCGTGTTCTCTTGTGTAGATCTCAGGGTTAGCCATCTTTTGGGCTGGAATTTGGATGCGAACCGACCTTCAAAGCTACCTCAGCATCAGCAGTGCCTACAGCCATGCGGCGCCCTACCTTTTAGTAGCCATCGGCAGTTTTACCTTGATCATTGCTACTTTGGCCTGCAGTTGCACCATCAAAGTACAGTCCGCCCTTCTGCAACTTGTAACTATTGAAAATGATTACAACTTAAAAGTTTCTTACTGATTGGTTTATTTTTAGTATGCAGGACTTTTGATTTTGATCCTCTTCGTAGAAATTGCCTTAGCTGCATCAGTGTACGCCTATAAGGATCGTCTCGGAAAAGGGTTTGAAGAAGGCTTAAAGGAAGAGTTGACGCATTATAATAAGACCCAAACACCACCTATTGATATCATTCAGAAAAAAGTAAGTAGAAAAGTTTTACTAAGTAGATTTATTTAAACATACATTATCATATTATATACATATTATGTGTTTCAAATTTGCAAACCAATTAATTTCTGATTCAACCATACAAAGCAAGTGGCGATCATTTAAAAAGATAAATAACTAATTGATACGGCTCTTATTCAAAAATGGTTTTTTGAATTTCTTTTTTAAATATAGATAGATGTGTATATTGTATATGTATATTGTATAATATATGCACTAATACGTATATTGTATAATTGTATATACCTATTTTATCTCTTAAATAAAAACAAATAAATCACAAAAATGTGCTAATATTAAAAGTAAAAGAATTTCACAGAAGTACCATAAAAATTAGCAAACCATTTTTTTAGTTGCAATGTTGTGGTGTACACAACTTCAAGGACTGGCTTGAATTTAGCCCTGCGAAGGAGATTCCGAATAGCTGTTGTTACAGCATAGAATACTGTTCTAAGCCTGAAGTCGATGTTTATCAGGATGTAAGTAAAATCTAACATTGCTTTATAGAATTTTTATTATGTAATATTGATTATATTTACCTAATCCATAAACAGTTTTGAAGTAAAAATATTAAACTCTTATTTTAGGGATGCTATAAAAAATTGTTGGAAATCCTGAACAGCAAGATGACTTCATTCGTCTTAATTAGTTCCGTAATCGCTTTTATCCCCTTAATTGGGGTAATTTTGTCCTGTTGTTTAGCCGCAAATGCCAAAAACGAGCAATATGAACAAATTCATTAAATACACCAGTTTTCCACCAGACGACCAATCAGCAACTGCTATCATTGTTAATGCATTCCAACGTATAGTTTTATTTTTAATTATGCAATAACTGTATGAAATCAATGGTGGTTGCCTCAAAAGCATAACCCTAAATCATATGCTGTGCATAACTGTTTTTAAAACATATTAAAATATTGTAAACTTTACATTTATAAATTTACATTCATAACGAATTACTGTTTATACAATATACATTAAATTTTGATACAATTATGGAGAATTCTTTGAATAAAAAGAGTGAGAAAAAATGAAAACCAATCATCCGGGATAAAATATTATGTTTTCATCTTTCAATTACTTACAGCCTTATGCGAACTAATTTTTTTCTTAGTGATAGATATTCTTTGGTATTGTAAAGAAACTACTACGTAGGTACTTCTAAATATCTTACAAACAACACACACTAAACCAAACTCATATTCAACGTACCCATCAAATATTAGGGATACATAGATTCCGAATACTTATTGTTCCAGGATCGCTTACTTCTTCCTATAATGATTAAGGACAAGGTTTAATTGACAAGGTTTGTGTGCTCAGAGGCGGCTTTATGTTTTTGCCGCCTGGGCGCGCCTACGAGATAATCAAATTTTGCCACACCTACCGGGGGGATCTGGAGTGAATTTTCACAGCAAATTTATTTGAATTAGGTTTGACCTTAAAAAATACTCTTTTCATTTCACCTGAAAATCAAAGTTACCTATTATGCATATTTTTTTTAAAGATGTTATACGAATTGCTACCCTATTCCGACCTTCAAAATCTGCCGCCCTGGGCTCTAGCCCATCAAGCCCTCGTATAAATACGTCCTTGCGTGTGCTCCCATTCTTGGCACCAAAAGAATACTCACCTAAAAGGCAATGCAATAGTTAAATAATGATGAACTTTTGTAACTAACTTCTTTGGAATCACAGATGGTGACGTCTTATTGAACTGTTGAAGCATTCTACCATATATATCATGGCATCATGCTTATTGTTAGACAAGGGTTGCGCCCTTAGTGCGGAGATAAAAAGTGGCTCGACGTACAGAATTGTTGAGCGTGATGCTTTTAGGTTTTGAAACACATTCCGCGCAAAGTAGGTAGTTTTTTAAAATCAATGAAACTTGGTTGGTGCTTTAATTCCTTTAAAGGAATTAAGTTGATATTTTTGAATGGAATTTATGCATTTTTATATGACTTTACTACGGAAGAGCTGCAGAATTCGCTCAACATCGAACTTTAACTATTCCAGTCGACATTTTGTTTTCAATTCAAATCGCTTTTGGACAAAGTATCCAGCTAGATTCTAGCACATCCAAGACGCTCTATTCCGGTCCGCTACTCCTGTTAATTAAGTCGCAACTATAAATATATAATATATAGTTCACATGCATCAAGTTGAGATTCAGAAGATCAACAAACCCACAAATCTTTTGGGAGCTGCGCACTGGGCTAGTGCAAATGCTGACTAACTTGACAAAGGCTACCACTAAAAGAAATAGAAATAAAACTAACATTTTGTTAAATATAATTTATTCTCTCTAAATATTAAATATTTTAAAGTATTCAGAGTAAGTGACTTCATGTGCTTTTTTCAATCTCTGATAAAATAAAAAACATAAACTGACAAAATATCAACATCAAAGTTGGCATCACCAATAAATCATTTGTGATATTATCGTAATCATTAAAAAGGGACGGTGAAAATTTCAATAAAATCGAATTAAGAACAATATTCGTTTTAAATTACATGTATAAAGATACTTTGTTTTTATTTGTATTTTTAAATATGTATTCGATTTTTTCTCATTTATCATTAAATAAAATGCACACATATCGGTGCATATCTTTTATATTAATAAATTCAATTGAATGGCTCGGCATAAGATTGTGTTATTCTCTTGTCTTTACTTATTTCGATTATTTACTTTTTCTGCCTGTTGTTTTTGAGACGGCTTGTGATAATAGAAGAGAATAAATCACTATCGGATTAGAATAGTTCGCATTACTTGAAGAAAGCATAAATTAAAATAGAAGCAATTATGAAATTATAAATAAAAAATTCGTGTATTTCTATGAAATTTTCTTCAGACCGTAAAAGACACCGAAAATAAAACAATAACATGGAAAGGAAACTATTTTAATTCGCAGCTCGTCCTTCAATTTCAAATAAAGTTGTGCTTCCTTTAATACTTCACTAAAATCTTCTAATTTGGTTTATTTTATTCTAAAATTGTTTATTTAAAATGGATTCGAGGCGAACGATAAAATGGTGTTATTTGAGCATTCAAAAGTATCTCGAACACGAAAATATACCCAGAATTTTCTACACAACACGGAAACATATTCATAAGTGGAGGAACAAAAACTACACACCCCTCTTTCCAGTCTAACTACAAATACGACTATGTTTCACTACACTACATTATGGTATACGGCATAGATACAATAACTTTTCTTCTAAAACATCTACGATTTTTTCACAAAAGATTTAACACTACTACAGTAATGGAGTTATTGTTAATTTCATATGGATTATGTATATTATTATTATAAAAAGTAAAAACATCGAAAATAGTGATTTATTCTCTTCACAGTAAGATTGTTACAAAAAATTTAAATCAAAAACGCATTAAACGTGTTCAAAATAATGTGTTGGCAAATCACAACGATAAACAAATATCCATGGAAAGATATTGAGTGAACAAATAGTGACAGTAGTAAACTTGTTTTATTCACTTTATCAAATATTTTGGACGCTTTGATATTTATTCATTTTAAGTATGACTCGAAGTCATTAACATCGATATCTAAAAACTTATTCTGCTCCAGCCTACATTTACTTTGTATCTTTAGTTACCTCCTTTTTATATTTACTAAGGTTTAAACTATTTTTATTTCATTTATTTATTTTATTATTAAAACTGTCTTAAAGACTAAAATAATAAATTATTTAATTTCATTTTGCTTTACGTAATTTTATTTAATAAAATAATTAATGTTGTTAGTCATTATAGTTAATTACTTTCTTTTTCCATAACATTTCTCATAAAAACAATACCGCAGTAATGAAAATAATAAATTTAAGATTATTCAGGAGAAAAAAGACGGACGTTTTGAACGTTGGTCTCCACAGATTTCGTTCATTTTAGGACGAATACAAAACATATAAGAACTATGATAAAGTTGTTTTCTCGCGTACAGCATTTTATATACGTGTTTTTGTTGGAAATAAAATAGAATAACCACAAATTTCGCTATACTGCAATGAACATCATCTCAGTTATTTGTGTCTTGTTTTACAAGCGTTGGTCACTTGCAAAATAACAACGTGGACGAATTTTCTGAGATAAAATGATGTTCAATAATTCTTGTTTACATATTTACTTATTTTTTAAAGTTTAAGTAAAGTATAAACGAAGGCTAAAATTTTTCGCTGCACGCTAATTTTATGTTAGAAGAAATTATTGCTGTTATTTGTTGGATTTCGTGTTGAAGTCCGAGCAAATGACGATTTTCCTCCAGCTCCTCTTTGTGGTGGCATCGGCCTTCGAACATGTCGCAGTTCACTGTAAGAATTCAGATTTAATTTAAACAAAAATCTACCACAAAATTGAGGTTATGCTAATTCCATATGTAAAATCTGAATTCTGAATATAAGGTTGTTTTGAAAAATTCAGAAAACAACACAGAATAAAACCACATAAAACAAGAATCTTACAAAATACCTAAACTTAAAATCATGATCCTTACAAACAACACTTTCGTTTCATAATTTTTCTTAACAGGATAACTGTTGGGCTTTTTGATTCGCCAATTCCAACAGCAACAACAATAAGGAAAATGAAATCCTGCAGATGAATTCCCACACCCGTATGTTGTGAAATAATCATTAATCATTGCAGACATTAAAACTGAGGATAAAATGCTCCAAACACATAAGCGAAATCTTGTGCATTGCAGAAAAGCATTTGGGTGCTGTACTATTTTACAAAATATTTTCTTTCTTGAATGAAAACAAGCAATTTTGAAAGTAGCATATTTTGATTGTAATAAAATCAGTGCTCATGACAAACATGTTTTAATTCGCAAAAATTATTTACCGCTCTTTGCACGGTACAAGTGGTGCACTTTTTCTTGATGCTACGGTCATGGAAGGGACAAAATACTTAGGGACCTTCTTCATTTCCCTTCAACTCAGTTACACTGCGACTAATGCAACTATGACTTTAACTCTGCAGCATCTAAATGAATAAACCTATAATTGGACGAGACAGTTGATTTAAAGGGTCTTTCATATTTACCAGAGCACGAAAGGCAGAGACTATTCAATTGAGCAATTTTGAGGCTTTTGCGGTCTACTGCTAACTGTCGACGAACGGAATGATCTGCCCGTGGTAGAGGGACCAGAACTACCGTAGGTTCTTCTAGAGAAGCTGTTAAAAACACTAGAAATAAACGAGAGATTTTTATACCTCTTGTCTTGAAACGATGTAAAAACGTGCCCTTTAATTAAATTGTGTGAATATTTTGCACAAATTTGATAATTTCACATTCAAAAGATTTTTTACTTTTTTGTGTATCAATAAATTACACCTAAAAGTAAACAAAAAATTATATAAACTGGATATTTATGTCTTATTCTAAAGAATTAAAGCCTTTTCCTTAACCGTTTGAACTTTGGAAATACCTACTGTGAACTGTTGTCTTGATAAATAATTGTGAAATGAATTTACAGATATTGAATAAGAGTCAGCAGAAAATGATGTCCCATCCATTCCTTGATTTAATTTTTGATCTTATATAGATTATTTAATTAAATTCCATTAGTTCTGCGCAAAATTACTTTGAATTTGTTCAAAACAAAAGCCTGATCTACTTGGAAACTTTATAAAACATAACATTGTTAATTATATTTACCGATCCATTTCCATTTCCTCTAATCGCTGGGTAAGCGCTAACTTTTGCTGGACGGCCAACCTAAGGAGTTGATTCAGGGTCTTCTTCTCTTCCTCGGCAGCTTCCAGCTGACGATTTAGATCGTCCACTTGAGTGACATACTCTTCACAGCGGGCAGCAAACATTGCTCGTAAACCTAAACAAAAACAAATTCAGTTCGCTTTGTAGAAACAATCATTATAAGGAATATCTTACTAGAGAATGTAGCGGCGTCTTCTTTAAGAATCTTCAGTTCATTTCTTAATTTAGACATCGTTTCGCTAACAACTAACTTTTCATTCTCATATTTAGATTTAAGATTAGTAAGAGCAACTTCAGCTGTTTGCTTGTTAGACTTGAGGACTGTTCGCAATGTTGCGATTTGCTCACGTTTCGTTGACAACAAGCTCTTAAGTTTGATGATCTGTTCTTGAAGTTCTTCAACTTCTTCACGATTGAATTTATCTGTAAGAAGTTGTATTGAAAGGTTATTAACAACACCCACTTTCGAGCAAATAAGTTTACCTTCACTAATATCACCTCGAACCTTGTTCTTATTGAGTTCAATCGTATGTTCAACGGCAGTCTTAAGATATTTAATTTGGTCACTGATTGTGTCTACGTATTTCTTGATTTCCACAGAGTCAGCCAATGCTTGCAGTTCCTCAACCACATGCGATCTGGCGGTAAGTACGTCGGATTTGAATTGCGACTGGATTGCAGTAAGAGAATCGTTTTCGAAACTGTTCAAAGATGAATACATTAAAGAACATTTGAAAGAACAAAGAGGAGCTTAACTAGTACCTCATATCATCGCTCTTATGATCCAATAGGACACGAGTTGGCGTTTCGCCATTGACTGTGCAGACTAGATGATAAAGCTGAGCGAGATCATCACTCAAAGCCACCAAAGTGCTACGAGCAGAGCCTAAACTTTGTCCAGCGTTCTGTGAGATCTGCGTTAGCGTTTGGACGTCACTGTGAAGATCCAGCGATTTCTGCTCGGTTGAGAGTAGTTTGTTTTTAAGATTTGTGATCTCATTTCGGAGGGTAACCATTGCATCTGAATAGTTGAGACCTTTTTGCAATTCCGATAAATCGATCTTGAGGCCTTCAATTTCTTTGGAACTTAATGTAAACCAATTGGTGTATTGCGTTAGTATTGCACGTAGTTTCTCATTGATGACATCATCTAGATCCTTGTTCGACTTAAATGACTCTTGAGCTTCGATTTGTTTCTTAAGATGAACTAAGGCATCTACATGAGCAGCCAACAGCGATACTCTGGCCATGAAGTTTTGCAATTCGTTCTGGCTCTTATCCAAATTCTGTTGGGCATCTCGCAGATTTACGGTCAAATGTCCCTTTTCGCTTTCTAGTAATTCTAGTTGTTTTTCTAATTTTTTCAATTCGTTTAAGTGAATTTCAGAGAAGAGATCAACTTTGGTTCCATCAGGTGTTTTCAGTTCTGTGGTCAAATCAGCTTCCAAACGCTTCAGAGCCAGGCTCTCTTCTTCCCCGTCACTGTTCACCGCATGCTCTTCCATGCCTCTTATACTGTATGCAAGGTTACTAATATTAAACATGGACTCTCTATTGATATGTGCATCTAGTTCCTTTTTAAGTGCATACTTGGCTTCACGTTCTCCCTATCAATACAAATTTCTCTTAATCTCTTAAAATCTCTTAAAATAATTCAAATCACAGTAAATAAAATAACTAAGGGTTGTGCGAGAGTTCATCCAATTTTATATAAGGTGCCGTTTTTTTATACGTTACGAAATGGGTTTGATGTTATAAAAGCATGGAATCACTGACTCTGCCCGTAAGCCAAATAAAAAACATAGCTAATGAAATCGATTGAAACAAATAACTACGTGTGATTGCTTGTTAAGTTTTCTATACCTGCAGGGCTTCAAGTGCTTCTTCCATCTGTTTTTCTGCAATTTTCTTCAAATTCGTCAGTTCTTCAACTTGTGAATTCAGCAATTCGATCTCCTCCGACAAGCGTCTGATTTCATGCTTGGCACCTTCGAACTCAACCTAAAAATGCAGAAACTCAAGATAAACTACAACTCAATGAAGGGATCTTCGACTCACCTGGGAGCTTCTTAAACTGGATACTTGTTTTTGCAAGGAAATGTTTTCCTCCTCGAGCTCCGAGTACTCAGTCAGCATCCTAGTCTCTCGAAATTTCAATTCTTTCAACTCAGCCTTGAGCCGCACTTTTTCAGCTTCAGTGTCGGACTTGTCTCGTCCGATATCCGAATTTTCTTGAAGCATTCGATCACGCTCATTGGTCACCCTCTCCAGTTCATGTCGCAGTTGCTTAACTTCATTCTCAAGCTCCAGGATTTGGAGATTTAGGGACGTCTCCATTGCGGCAGATTCATTAAGCAAGGCATCTTCCTGTTCGATCCCAGTCTTTGTTGTAACTTTCTGAGATGTCTGAAACTTGGCTAAAGCCTGAAAATGACGACAGTAAGAAAAAACTACAAACCTTTATGCTGATAAAAGAACTGCTAAAAGTTAAATTCAAACAAGCTGAAGATGCAGAAAAGCCGGACGAAAAGGGTAATGGGAAACAGGAGAAACCAATAAACACTTGTGGCGGTCTACAAGCGTTGATTTGCTATTACGACATTGAAGTGGCAATAGGGGCGCTCCCTGAGAAGCTTTTAGCGCTTGGTATTTTATGTTTTCTGTTTTCTTCTTGTTGTTATTTCGAGTGCGTTCTTTGTTGGAGAAAATTTCCTTTTCACAATTTTATGGGTCAAGTGGTTTGTTGGTTGTTTGTTTGGTGGAATGAGTAAAAAAGTTTCGGTTCATCATCACCAGACGAGGGCGGCAACAGAAGTTCGGAAGGGCGGCGGAATAAGGGAAAAGTTCATAAAAATGTAAATGAGAACGGAAAAATTATTTTTGTTTAATGACACTCGGACTTGCTTGTTGAATGATGAAAATGAATGAGGAAATGCAGGCAAACTCGGATGAAAATTTTGTTCAGACGATACAGTAAGCGCCAGGACCGCAATGAAGGAGTGGCAACCTCTCGGCTGGAATATTCCTGAGTTTAGCGAGGGGAATTTCTGACTTTTTCCTCACAATATTTTATGAACAATTTTTTTTAATGAAAAGTTTTTTTTACGGTTGAACCAACAGGGACGCATTATGAAATATAATCATCAGCCGCTCTTTTGTCTATGCATCCTCGTTGCTCGAAATTGTAAGGATGTGTCAACAGTTAAATGTTTGCTAATTTAGGAGGGTTTTTCGCTCGCTCTGTTTAATATATATAATAGGCCGACGATATGCAAATTAATTAATTATCGCTGAGAGCGATTTACATTTTCCAAGCCTTTACGTAATATATTAAAACTGTTTTCACAAATAGTTACACAATATTTTATGAACTGTTTAATTTTTTTGTTAGTTGGTGTTTATTTCGGTTTACGCAAAACGAGAAAATACTAGAAAGAAAAGGGTAATTCATTCAGAACAATTATGAAATATCCTAGACCCTGCATAGAATAGCAAACTTTGGTTTTTACATAAAAAAAAAAAACATTAATTATCAAAAATCGTTCTATTATCTAATCATTAGGTATGTAAAATACAGTACCTGTTCAGTGGGGAGGAGCGGAATTCGAAGGACGTAGGTTCAGGTCCCGTCTCTGTTTAAACGTTGTTTTTCTAGAACTACCATAATATTATGTTGTCTTAAAAAAGACAATTGAAAGGCCTACTAGATTTCTCTCATCTTAAAACTGGAACCCAATGCTTTCCCAATACAATAGAATACCCAATACAGTAGAACCTCGATAGTCCGGGGATCACCATAATTCCGGAGGCTATCTTTTGCTATCGTTATTGCGATTTAGTTTAACTTTTGGCCAGAATGGTGCTACGGAAAAACGCGTTTTAAGTATAAAAGAAACATAGCAAACACAGTAACCAAAATAGGTAGGTGTCATATGGGATAACTTTTCCATGTCTTGTCCCAATTTAAGTAAACGCGCGCTCGAGACTTTGAGGAAATAGCCAGAACGTAAGAAGACCGCAAGTAAAAATTGTTGTTTTAAATTATCTTCCAGAACTCGTATTGCTTTGTTTATTTAATTGTGCGCTGAGGAATTGTTTTGGTTCTTCTTTAATTTCATAACTGGAAACGAAATTTGCCCAAACCTACAACTTGGATAAAATGCCAGATATATTTCGAAGCGCCAATCAGTGTAAAATCTTCAAATTGGATTTGCATATAAAATGCGAAGCGAGAAAACAAAACATTATGCATATTTTTGTAAACACTTTAAGCACGTTTTTATCAGATTCAGTTGAGTTTGGCGCGAGTTGCTTTGCTCGACCTGAAGCGCGAACATTTAACAATTTTTATGTTCCCTCAAACAACACATTTATCAACCCACTGGCCACTATTGTAACTTCGATGGCGATGAACAAAGGGGCGTAATCCGCTCGAATTCCAACCGGCAGCGGCGACATTTCGCTTTCGTTGACAACTGCCGAACTCCATTGTGTCGCGATTTCGAAGTTTTCACTTTTCAAAATTCATCCGAGCGCCATTATGTGAACCAAAACGATTGATTTATGCAAATTCGAAGTATCGCAGGACGGTAATGGCTTAGAACTGGTTTCAGGTCACCAGTTAGTTGCTAATTCATTTCAGAACGGCTGACTCATATGATTGGCCGCTAAAACTATGCAGTTTTCTTTTACCTTTCGTTGCTCAATGTTGGGAAAATGTTTCATAATTCAAAGTCAGTCGAATGTAATCACAGCTTCTTTTTGGACAAGCGAAACTCGAATTCCGCGACTACGAATGTGCGATAAAAAAAATACCTACATGTTTCCTTCTGAAATCCTGATTAAAATACTTTTGTTAAATTTCATCCAAAAAATATTTAAAAAACAAGCCAGAGAAACATGTAAAAAAGACTATAGGATTGTTGCAAGTTACTTTTTCCAAACTTTAGGTTCATGAACTATAAAACGAAACTGTGAAAATATTTTGTAAGACTTTGAAATTATTTTCGACATAATTCATGGTCTCTTTCTGTTCATTCGCAGAAACATCATAATAAATGTTTAGCATGAATCACCCATAATATTCATTATTTGCACTCTCTCTTTACATTTAATAACACCAACAAAATACAACAAATCTGAAGTTCGCTCCATGCAAAAAATTAGTTTCTTGGTGTACACTGTACATCAAGCAATTTCGCTCTCATTACATATTCGTGTCCAACTTTTAACTCATTTGCATTATTAAGTCATCAACATTGGAAGGATTTGACGACAATATGCACACTTTGCAACGCCTCAGAGCACTTATAACCACTCTAATCGGATTTTAAGGGTGGCTGTAATGCGAACAGGGGTTATTCTGCACTGCCCAGGGAAAGTGTCAGTTTTCAGGGATATAGTTAGGTTTATGATCGCCCATCTAAACTGCCGCAAAATGTCCAGATACCAGGTGGAGAGCGCCAGTTTCCACAATTTATTGATGGCTATGTTTTTCTAGTAATTTAAAAAGCAAATTTAATGACATGAAAACAGATGAAATACTGCATAGAATTCAGTTCTAGTCAGTTCCGCTTTTCGCCATTTAGAATCAGTGAGGCGAAGAATTTACTTCCAATTCTCCGCAGACCCATTTTTCGGTTCTATTTTCCAATTTCAATACCCAGAAACATTCATAAAGCTTACTCATATTAATTGCTTTAATTTGAAACATTTCTGAACGATATAAAGTCTTTGGATGTATATTTTTGCATCGATCGCAATCCTCGTTACAGGAATTTCCAATGGCAAAAGGACTCACAAGCATTTCGCACCAATTCATACATTCGACAATTTCTAGAATCCTCATCAAATATTTTATGAATTATTTCTCTTGCATTTAACAAGTGATTTTGTATAATACTCCGTTGCGTCCTTTCAGAACTGCATTATTTTTTACGGGAATATTTCACAGAACAGCAACGAGCAGGGAAGTAGGATTTGTTTTTTAATGTTTCCAATGATGTACTATACGTATAGTACTTGTATTTGTTTTTCTGTCTTTCATAAAAGTATGAGATATACAAATATGTAGAAGGAATTTTTCAAGGACTTCTCTTGAAATTTGCTTGGAGTCAATTAGAAATTTAAAGACTTTATTTGCATGCAGCTATAGAATTGAAGGCATCCATTTATAGAATTTTGTTTCGGAAATAATTTAATGACAACAATTTGCGATGCTTTCGTAGAAAGTCGAAAGAACAAGCTCGACCTGATCCTGACGGCTGACGCGTTATAGCACCAGATTTCAACATGAACGTTATTCACAGCCCACTGGTAAGTGTACAGAAATTAGCTCACGGTTCTATAAAGCGGGATGAAATCACATCCTCTAACAGTCTAACCCCTTTGCCTGCTCTGTGTTCTCCTTTCTCGGACCTCTTTTGTAAGGATAATCATATGAACCATTAATCCTTAGAAAAGCGAAAATTACCGTAGCACAATTTCGTTTAACAATGTTCGCTCAAGTATTAAGTAGGTACCTGTTCCTGCAGAGTAATATCAAGGGATTGTTCAAAGAAAAGAAAAACGGTTTTCGTGAAACCGAACGGATGTCCTTGCATTCCTTCCTGCTGGGTTGGAAAGCGACAGCCCTCTTAGAAGCGTAGTCACGGCACTCTTTCCTCCCAGAATTTTTCATGTAAACGAAATTTAACTGTAAATAGACCTTTTCAGTATAATTATTGCTGAATGCATCTCAATGCAGGACTCAAAGTGTGCCAGGAAGCGCTGCATTATGCACTTAATTGCGGCCCACGCAGATTGCCTCTATTTCTGGACTTGCACATCCCGCCTACAGACGGATCCTTGCAGAACCCAAGGTGAATCCTCAGCAATTTTAGCGAGTATAGCCAAGCATTACAGTTGCCATGCTGCTGGGGTTGTTTCCAGCGCTGCGCTATATTCCGATGGGATTAGAGGCCGTGATGTAATCATATTTGCCGGAAGCTCATTACATTTTCAGTTCCCTCTGGAGGAGGACGCAATATCGTCCTGTGGAGCACCCCGAATATGCCGTGGAAGTCGGGTCCGGACTCCCAGCTTGGTGAATGCTAGCTTTGCAGTTTTGCACTGTGTTATTGATCCCCTGATGGAAGTACTCCACGAGCACATTTCAAGTGAAACCAGCAATGAGAATATGGGATTGGCATTTGCATGCCGAGATATATGCGTGGAACTCATTAAAAAGTTTCATTCTTCATCAACTCTTATATGCTATCAATTTGAAAATGGGCCTTGATTGGCAAAGTTTGGGAAAAGAAGACTCTTATCGCAGTTGAAGATGAAAGTACTCAAAAGGGAATTAAAAAGCTAGAATTAAGAGATATTTTGTCGGAAATAAATTAATCACATGTTTTAAATGCAATTGCGATTCCTTTTAATACAAAATAAAATATATTCCAGAACGTACTTTTTGTTGCTAATGCAAATATTTTCAATAGCTGCGCTTCATTTGATCGATCTGATTCGAATTGGAACTGAAGGCCATTTCGCCCAATTTTATTTATTCTCTATTTTCTTTTTCCGAAATGCAGTTTCATTTTGATGAGAGAAATGTTCATGTAAATTTAGCAAACTAATTTTATTATCCGTACTGAATATCTTATCATGCCGTACTGGAAGACGATCGCTGCTAGCAAAATGAAATGCCAAAATGAAGGTTGCCAAGAAATGTTCCCGAAGCGCCTTTTTCTGAATTTTAATCGAGCACCTAATGCACACCAAAACTTGCACATTAATTGGAAAAACCTGAATCGAATAAATTTAAATGCCACGTACGAGCGAGATCCTGGAACACATTTCTGTGGGTGGCACAAAATCGTCACAGACCCCAAAATCCGGACATTATCGCGCTTGAAAGAAAGCATTCTATGAGGAAGTCGCGAATTGCTGCAAAACAACACCAAATTTACGAGTGGCATTGAGAGTTCAAACCACCCGCGGCAACTGCGGGACGCAGCAAAGTCAAGAATTATATTTTAATCAGAAACCGCCAATAAGGGTGGCTGATGGGGGGGTTCAAATACGCCCTTCCCCCTCATTGCGCGCGGGACCTGAAATTACCATATTCAGGTCACAGTCGCCGTCTTCGCAGTCCGCCCGAGCAAACTTTAAATCGCTCGTCAGCATGCGAAGCCGAATGGGAGTAGGTAGGATGTTTAATCAATTCTTTCGGTTGTTTATATGAAGCAAGGTTCTAATAGGATGGCTCTGGACTGGCATTTTCCAGGATACAGCTCTGCCTCTAAGATGAGGGGATCTCTGCTTTAGGCACATCGCGGAAGTTCTTTTGCTGCTGTTGAACTTTGAGATATTAAGATAGCTGTTTAAAATAGCGACATTTTGTGTGCGGTCTGGCACGACGGAAGCTTCAAAAAGAAAGGAATTCGGCAAAAAGTGGAGCAACCTTCAGCCGTCAAAGTCAGCTGATCGCGCCCAAGTGCACGCAAGAATGCCTCTTGAGTCTTGACGCTTACTCACCTCCTGGGTAATTTCCAAATCGTGCTTGGTGTTCTCGTACAGAGTTTCCAGCTCCTCGCACTTCTGTTGCAGGGTGCCCTTTTCCTCGAGCAACACCAGCCCATATTGGGCGGACTGAATTTTCTCGCTGCTGGCCTGATCCAACTCCCGTGTCAGGCGCTCGATCTCGGAAAGCAATTCCCCGATCTTGGCATCGCCGCCTCCACTGCTTGCCATTTTGTCACGTACTAGAGGATATTATTACTGCAGCGCACTTCCGCCACCAAAACACAAAAAACCCTTCGAGGGCGAAAGTCACACTGATGGCGGTGTACGGCGTGTTCCACAGTTAATTTTCCTGCCAACGTTTCGTTCAGCACAGCACCCAGGCGCCCTAGAAACCAGCGAACATGACAATTAATCTGCTCGAATCCCACTTTTTCCACTTGGCAACACACTCACACCACCAAAATCCTTACGCTAAAATTTTCGGACGACTTTTTGTTTGCTCTTACGAACTACACTTGAGACACCTTACACTTGCTAACTTTCAATTTATCTAAAATAAGTAATTAGGAGGAGGCAATTCTTATTTTCAACTTCCTTCCCCCGTGGGAAATTGCAGTGACATCATGGAATTTACAGATGAACTGCCTCGATGTGACGGAATGTTTAGAAATGTTCGGACCTCTTTTGTCACCATCGAACTGTGGAACTATGTGGAGTGAGAACAGGGTGACAATGAAGTATTTTATAGCAAACGTTAGAAATTGGAAAGATGATGTTTTCCATGGCTTTGAATTCTGTTACTACTATGTTCACACCGAACACAGTATTCCATGTAAAACCTTTATGACAACTGCCCAAAATTGAATTATTTTTACAAACGTTACCATAATTGCGAGTATACTAATTTCCTACATGCCGCATTATTTTGCGCAGCCCTGTGTCTGTTCCAAAGTTTGGACACCAAACTTGACGTTTCGCGAACACATTTGACAGCTCGAGTGCAATTGTTTAATATTTTTCGCAGCAAGGACCGCTTTCAAGGAAGTAGAAAGACTAAAGAAAATTGTAATATTTTATTCTTGTTATAAGTGAAACAAACTACAAATGGAAAAAGACTCTCAGGTAATATGGTTCAAACGTTTTGCCGCTTTGCAAGTAAGTGCGACTCAACCAATTCTTTTTCCTCCGTCCACCTGCTTCTAAACAAATTAAACCAAACGATAAACTGTAAAAATTGGTGAAATTGTTTATGTGCAAGAAATATTATGACCAAAATTAACGTTTTAAAAAATAGACGAAGTGGGCACTTAGTTTTATATTCTCATTTCAGATGTAAACAAAACATGGAAATGAAGAGGGTGCTCAAACAAGAAGGCAGGGATGCGAAAAATTTGGTAGCATATCAAATTTCAGTTGATGAGGATATTTCCCGTGAGTTTCCTTAAAATTCTTAATATTAGGCTCCGAATTTTGTAATTCGCGCCACCTTCCTTCTGATCTCGATCGCTTTTGCATGCAAAAAGTTTCATATTATTATTGACTCAAATCTCAATATCGGAATTCTCGTGGTGTACGGGTTTTGTTTGTATTTGGATTTATACACGCTCCTAAATATATGGACGTAATTATATAAATTTATATATTGTTGTAGCAATCATGTTTGAAAAAAAAATCGTTTGGAAAAAAGAAAAGTTTTCACAGATTTTAGTTATTTGATTTCATATTTGACACGATTTGTCTTCTAATCGACTCAGAGATGGCTCTAATGACGTTTGACGTTTGGCAATAAAAAAATTATAATATCTGCTGCCACCTATCAGTTGAATACTAAACCACATTTCTCGGAACCTTCGAGAACTCGAAAAATCCAAAGTAAAATGAACTGCGGAAATTGGAATTTAAAGAATTTAAACTAAATAAATTTAAAAGAAAACGCAACTTTTTCGCATAAAATGGCCGCCGCGAAATAAATAAGTCAAGCCCCTCCGATGTCACATTCAAAATTTTTGGAGATGTGGTCAAATAAAGAAAAAACGAATTTTGCAAAATTTAAATGCTCACGAATATGACCCCGAACCATGTCCAAGGTCAAATCAAACCCTGCTTGTTGACATTTCCCCTCTGAAGTATATGTATCATTGCCCTGGTAAAACTGTTAATTTTGTTTAGCACAGTATTTTCAAATAAAGAGATTTAGAAAATTACCAAACTTTAGAATTTTTAAGTTAAACTAACGATTTCGGTTTCACATGCACACATGTTAGTCAAGTAAATCGAACACATGGAAAAATAATTAGTATCCATGGAAGGCGAATAGTGAGATTATAAGTACAGCTTAAATACGGATGTAGCCTTGATATGTTTAGAAAATGATAGCTTGATTTAAATACTTTATTTCACAAAACTTCAACTAATTTTTCCTTGGCGGGTGTTTTGGTTGGATGAAGACCATCTTCTACTAAAAATTACGGAATTACATTTCCTTGTCAAGCCATATATAATATGTTCCAATATGCAAAGAATTATTTTGATTTCCTTGCAGACACTCAGCCGACGAAGAAGCCTCCATCGATTCCAAAAATCGTAGGAAATGCGATTGTATTCAAAAACCAGGAATGTCAGAAGCCGAAAACTTCCGGTCCTCGGGTGCGGAGCGCCTCGACCGGCCGCGACAAGAAGTCCGAGCTTCAAGCTCGGTACTGGGCGTTGTTGTTTGGAAATCTGCAGCGTGCCGTGAACGAAATCTACCAAACCGTTGAGTGCTACGAAAATATGTCCTCGTGCCAGGAAGCTATTTTAGTTCTAGAAAATTATATTCGTGATTTCAAAGCTTTAGCAGAGTGGTTCCGCGTCTCATGGGACTATGAATCAACGCCGTTACCCCAGCGACCGCAATCACTTGCTTGGGAAGTTCGCAAAAGTAATCCACTTCCCCGGGTGCGTGCAAAAAGTTTGACAAGTCCAACAGTTTCGGGGAAATCAAGTCCCAGCTTTTCCGGGATGAGTAGTCCCTGCTCAGCAATCGAAGATAATAAAAACTCCCCCAGAAAAAAAGATGCTCAAAAAGGCGGAACGAGGGTGAATATACGAGAATTGTTTTCAAGTAAGCCGTTGAAAAAGTTTGTTGAACAGCAACAAAATGTACAAGAGCAACGAGCTGAGGAGAAACCAGAGGAGGATGAAAAGCAACAAAAGTTTGGTACTTTGGAAGTGCCTCTAGTGCAGACCGGAGGTGAACTCAGTTGGAATGAAATAGTGCAGTTGGAGACGAACGAATTCATCCTGGACAAGAAGAGACCGGACGTAGAAAATCAGTCCAAATGCTCGGAAAAATGTTGTAATGAGGAGCAATTAGCAAAGGGTTGCTGTGCTTTACAGGAGGATGACCCAAGTGGAATTCTGGACAGGGATCAAGCAAACAATGAATGCTTAATTGAAGTTAGGAGACCCGCCAAACACGATCAGTACGCACAAACAGATCTCGAAGACGAGAATCTCACTCTGGCTGAGTTTAGGGAAAAACTGCGCGCGCAGGAAGAACAAGCGAAATGTTCGTTAGAAGTTGAAGGCTCGGAAATCCCAAGAGAACCAACAGCAGTTGAGCTTACGGTGCAGAAAATGAACTCAATCGAAAACCAAGTACTATCGAAGGATGCCGCCAAACTGCCAACAAACCCGGACACTGAAATTAAGAAGGTTTCCTCAGTGATATCGAAATCCAACTTAATTGCAGCTGCGAAGGCTTCTTCGGAGGCCGTGCGAAAACCTCTAAACAGCCCGCTAAAGTATTCCAGTGTATTAAACCGGCCTATTTCGACAGTATCTGCCAACACCAAATCCGTTGGAATGGTCAAGGTAAACAATAGACCAACAAAGCCTAGTTTGTCAGTGCAAGCCATACAAAAGTCAGCAACAACTTCTTCGATGGCACCGGCGAACGTTTCCACCCGTAGAACTCCCGTGACGTCGGCAACGACTCCGAATGTTAACCGACTTCCTGCAGGCAGCTACAATCCTCCACCGCTCGTTAGAAATTCCTCAAATCTAACGAGATCGGACAGATGGGTGCCCTCCAATGTTGCCAACCGGTTGTCTGCGCGGTCTAGGACGATGATTGACATGAACGAAAAATCTCGGGGCCAAAGAACGTCGCTTATAAACTCAAGAAAAGCATCTAGGGAAGACATTGGCAGTTCCAACTCAACTCTGAAGGCGAGTAATGAGAAGCTTTCGGGGTCGAAGCTTACCTTGACCGCAACGTCCAGAACAGTTCGACCTCTGCATATGGAACGGAAATCGGAACCTAAGCAATTGCCCCAAGAGTCCGGAAACAACGATGGATGGTTCACAGTGAAGAATCGCAGGCGTTCTAGTCTGCATTGGTCAAACAGATTCAACCAACCGACTGGATATGCCAGCTTGCCGACGCTAGCCTTATTAAACGAGAAGGACGAACAGCATGGAAAGAATCTCAGCAACAAAGATGCTAAAAAACCTGGGAAAGATCGCGCACTGAAACAAAAAACAGAAATAGTGGAGGAGACGAAGCCCGTTAAATTGAAAAGTTCCACGGTTGATGTTAAAGTGGCAAAGCCCAAATGCAATCCTGCCGCGCTACGGGTTTCTCAGAAAGTTTCCGGCGCCTCGAAGAGTGCTAGAGAAACCACAGGAAAAAATAACCCTGTAAATACGAATGCTAGCAATGCGAAGCAGAGTGCAGTAAGCCGTCAAAGTATTATAAAAAGGCAAAAGTCAGATTTGACCGGCCTCAAAATGACTTCCTTGCACAATGAGTATTTGAGAAGTGAGAAGTTGAAAGGCCTCAACCTGGGTGGCGGACAGGGAGATGGACTGACATCCGCAGTTGATACTGACGAACAGAACAAGATTGACATAAAAATTCAAACCAATCGGGATTTTTCGAAAACAATTGGCGATCTCTACGACAGTTGTGTAGGCAGTCAACCAAATGGATTGCACGATCTTGCTCTGTCTAGCTGCGATGAGTGCGAGGAAAAGGACGATCTTGAAAGCGACGAGGATCAACGAAAGTTACTGGAAGAGCAGGAAAGCTTGGAGAGACAAATTTTGGAGCTGCAAAATACGGAAATTGACGTTGACACTGAAACCGACGAAACTGACTGCGAAGTGATGATTGACCACGAGGACAAATGTGAGGAGGCCACAATGGGCGAAAGGGAGCTTTTTGTGGACGATGAAAACCTGTCGCTGGAAATGCGGTATCATTCCTTATTGTCCGAAATGTCGTGGGGCGAGCGAGAAGAAGCACTTGCCACACTGCAAGCATACGTTAGTCGTCATCCTGGACGAGCTCAGGAGTTACATCAGAAGTTGTCGAGTCCGTCGAGAAGGCGTTCCTTGCAGGAGACATTGAAAAAATACCAAGCCAAGCAAGCCAGAGCCAAGCAGAAACGGGAACTGCTCCAGAAGGAAAAAGCATTGAAGATTCAACACCTGCTAACACGGGTGGAGGATGTAAAGGCCGCGAAGCAGCAACTAATTGAGGAGAAGCGGTTGCGAATGGAGGAGCGTCTTCAACGAGCAGCTGAAAATCGCAATCAATATTTGAAGGACATCATTCGAAAAGCTCACGATGAAGAGGAGAAGCTGAAGGAAATTGCTTTTATTAAGAACTTAGAAGCTCAAAATAAGAGATTAGATTTTATAGAATCGTGTAGAGAGCAAGAAGGTCGGCTGCAGGATCTTGAGCAGGAGCGACAAAAAAAAGTTGAGGAAAAAGCGGCAAAGGAGGCTGCAGTAGAGAGGAGGCGTCAGGAAATAGAGCAGGCTCGCCAGAGGCGTTTGGAAAAGATGAATAAAACGAGGTTAGAACGGGAGCAGAGAGTGGGGAAGATGCAGGAGCAAAGAGAAAGACAACGTCAAGCAATCGCTAGAGAAAAGGCGAGGGATCGGGAGGAGAGGCTTCTTGCGTTGCAAGTGCAGCAGCAGCAAACAACAGAAGAGCTACAAAGGAAGATCCTTCAGAAACAAAAAGAGTCTGCAAGACGACATGAAGAGAATATTGAACACATTCGACAACGAGCCCTTGAGCTCAGCATACCCAACAGAAATCAAGATGAGAATGGACCACGTGAGGATAGTGAAGAGAGGAACGACGGCGGTGACCTGTCATCGACGGTTTCCGATGTCAGCAAGGAACACACGAAGGCCTTTAAGAAGAAAATGAAGAAACTCAAGCAAAGGATGACGCAAGGGTGAGTACAGCGATTTCAACAACCCTCTTGAGAACTCTTGATTCTGGCAGAAGTAAAGAAATTATTTTTGATTTCTCTTTTTTATATTTCTACAGCGCCGAGGAGTACTTCAAGGAGCTGCAACCAGTTCCACTTCACATGAAACGAGAGAGCACAATTCCGAAGCTGTTGAACTTGGTGAATAAGGGCGGAGGTTCTCAGGGCTTGGAGCGGCCCCTGGGGCAAATTTTGCGCTTAATGAGCAAGGCGCAGGTGTTCGACTTCCAGTGTTTCTGGCTGCTGGACGGCTTAGGAGCAATTTCGAAAGTAATTGCAAGAGGAATGGAACCCAATTCCGAAGTGACCAAGAGGTAAGCTTCTAGAAGACTTATTTTCGAAGATATATTTGAAAATACAACACGTTGCTTGCAGAGCTGTGGTCATTGCCGTTCAATTGTACAGAAACGCATGCTCGCTGTGCCCGCAAATAGCCCGACATGGCATCCTCGGGAATTCCGTGCCAGTTCTCTTCGACTCGCTCCTGCAAAGCCTTCAAGTAAGTACGAAATCTGTCAATTATAATTTGCGGATGTTGTTGAAAGCGGTGCAAAATGTTTATCCGTGGCTATCAAAACATTTCAAACTGTCGCTGACAGACTCATTCGCACTCGATTATGGCTGGGCGCCGCCAGCATCTGGTTGAAATTGAATTTTCATTTTTTGAACAGTCTGCAGAGTGATTGATTAGTTTCCAGAGAAATTTTCCCTGGCTTTTGGGTCTTAAAATCAATCATACAAATATAAGCATGAGGTAACTGCAGATATTGGGTTGGACTATTTATAAGACTCACTCAGTTTGAACAGAAATGAGCAAAGTGAATATTAATTCACACCTACTCCATTATATCCTTAACTAGCAGGTCTACCCGTTTTCACCCGGGACGATGAAAATCATAATATAATGTACTTTTTGAATTTACAACTGCTCCCAAACGCGACATATTTTACATAGAGCCGTCTCCCGTAGGACGGTCAAAATAATAGTTGTTTAGTTTTCTTCGGTCAAAGGTGGTTTTGGGGAGTTGAATTAGGATAAAAGTCGGTAGTTCTTATTTAACTTTGTTTCGAACCACAAAGCAATACCAGTTTTTATGATTTTCTTACTTCAAAAATGGGGAATATTCATAGAAACTTTCAACTCGCAGTTTACCCCCTTAAGGGTTGAATTTCAAAAAATTGTGATACAGGTATTTCTTTATTTCTAACAAAAGGACAAATACCAATTTTTTTGAATTGTTTACATCAAATATGGCGGATTTCTAACCAAACTTTCATCCCCTATTTTACCCCTTTAGGTGTGGAATTTCAAAAAATTCAGCCTTAGTGCTTGTTAGGCCTTAGTGTAGCAAAAATTTCAGCTTTTTAGGTCCAGCGATTTAGTCCGTGCGTTGTCTGTCAGTCAGTTATGGAAATTGTTAGTGTAGCTATAGTTGATCTACCCGACTTTACACGGGAATGCTTTATCATCACTATTCAATATCCGTGCTTTGCTACGGTGTTCCACAAAGTAAAAATATTGGGTATATTTAATAAGGTGGATTAAAAATTTGCAAAACGTAAAACATTATTCTGCACATTTATTGTCAATCAAACCGTCATTTACAATATACGTACATATATGGACAAACACCCTTTGTTCCCACCACGTCCCTCGGGTAATGGCATATAGGCTTATGAGGTAGACGTAGCCAGTCATTTGATCTTATTTAACGTTGCCTCTTGAATGTTTTCATTTTTTTTTTGTGCAGAATGCTTCTATATAAACCTTCATTTCGGGTTATTGTCCACATCTATTTTGCAGTTTTAGCCCGTTTTCATCCCTTAAAAGTTGAATTTCTCTGATTCTCTGCGATCACCTATTAGGAAAGTTGTAGAAATATTCCAAATTTCATGGAAATCGGTGCTGTGGTTCAAATTCGTGCTTATGTCTAAGACTGCAAAGTCAATTTACATTAATGGAATGGGTGATGAAAATGATTGTTCGCAAAATGTAATTAAATTCGCTTTAAAAGAATCTATTCTCAAAAGGTACTACCTTTTTTTACGAAAAAAAAAACAATTTTAAATTTATTAGATTTCACTGTTTGGGCACAACCGTACACTGTGAAAAATCGAATAATTGAATTGAGTGTGAATAATCGAATCATCGAATCGAATCAAGCTGTCAAACGACAGGCCCGCCACTAACACCATCTGGTTGTGAAAAGTGCATTCTCATACAAAATGCAAACCACGATTTTTTCGATTTTCCGGCTTTCCCTTTGAGTTTTTCTAAATTTTCTTTTTTCCTAAACCACCCCTATATTGAGACAAAGCAAACTAAAAAAGAATCATTCAAATCGGTCGAGCCGTTCTCGAGTTTTTGCGAGACTAACGTAATGCAATTGATTTTTATATATATAGATTTATCCTTTAGGTGAAAATATGTATTCATATACGAAAAAGGTGCTTTTGTTAATTTAATCGATTAAAGTTGTTCCACTTTTACTTAACTGCAAAATAAGTTAAACAATCCGTTTATTTTTGCTACTTATAACTAATTCTGCAACAACAAATAATTCTAACCAACGTTACACAAATCAGCTTGTTAAGTTTCTATGTTAATAAGAGTATTATTTCTGAAGTTGCTTTCGTTTTTAATCTGAGTTGGCGTGGTGTAGAGTGTATGCAAATTTGCAGTCGATTAATGCTGAGAGACCAACCACGAACAATATTTTACGAATTCCCTGACTGTTGGCGGTTAGCGGAAAATTATAACAAATGCCAACTTTGATATTACTAAAAATTGCAAATACTCTTAAATCCGATAAGCAACTTACGATTTTTTATTACAATAGAAACAATTTTGAGTAAATTAATTTAAAGCTTTTTCAATTTACCTTTATTGAAAAATTATCGGGTGCGTTATCTGTTTCCACTATTATCAGTAGAAAATAAAAGCACACCTTTGCAGGAAAACGAGGCAGGAAGTTCTTGAAGTTCTCATTGCAGTGATTCACTTTTAGGATTTCAGGAGTTCTTTGGAAAAATGTTCATTGATAAATTATATTTTTCTTCAAATAATCTTTTGAATTTTTTAAAATATTTTCCTGAACCATATTTGATGGCTGCCTTTGTAGGGAGCACCAATGCACCCTTCTTTTCCCGAGGGATATTCTTTTCGGTTTTGAATAGAACAGCGCAAATGCATACACAGGGATTTTAATTAGTAAGAGCAAAATGCTGACTAAATTTTACACTAAAGATGAAAGTGGACTCTCTTGGTGTCAAATTTTTTCCAGCGGTTATAGAAATAAATTCTATCAAAGATATTTTTGAGATCCTTCCTTAGATATATTTACATACTTAATATTTACAATATAACATTAGATTATATAACTATTCCAATTTACAGAATTAAATTCCAAAAAAAATTTGTTTTTCCAATTTATTGTACATATTTGATTTGTTAGCACAATACCTTCGGGCACATTTTGCATGTTTGTGGAGGAACACAAATGCGCAGCTCGGTGCCTAAAGGGTTAAACAAGTTAGCAATGTTCTTCCTAGAAGGTTTCATTACATTGAAATTACCCCTTTTATCATGATTTCTCCGAAAGGAAATAAAATCATATGCCTAGTATGTAACTATTTTAAACTTTTCATTTAAGGAACATGAATCAAAGTGAAAGTGGACAAAGCATGGAAATCACTCTAGTACGGATTTCCTAAAGAGGATTTCTTTGTAAGAGAGACTGAATGAATATTTTACAATTTTCCCTACACAAGAGAGAAAACCTGTCATAACGTCATATTACATGCAAAAATGATTTAACATAAATTGAAAAATGTGTTTGAATAATGAAGCTATTTCAGTATGTACTCTTGGAATATATTCTAAAATTAAATTTTCTCATTACTGGACTTCCAACTGCAAACGAGCAAAACCTTTCCGCAATCTGTGTCTTTCAACGCATTCCAGTCAACTGAAAATGGAATGGAAAATATAGAGTAAGAAAGGGGAGCAGTACATTGCGGCATTCCCACATTCGTCCAACATTGGATCCGCGTGACCAAACCCGCGTAAACAAACGAGTCCGGCCATGTGATCGCTAGTTTGCGGTGGCTACAAGTGTCCGGCTGTTACCAAACAAATCGAACTTGACGATTATTTTCTTTTCTCTTGCAGCTACCTGAAGAGAAGTCGCCGCAGCATCCCGTGGAGTTGTCGACTGAGCTGATGCTAGCATGCACTGTGATCCTATCCTCGGCGAATTCGATGAAGCAATCTCACCCGAAAGTGCTGGAACGCCTCCCGGACCTCATCAGGTAAGCGAAATAAACTGGCAAGTGCTCGTGTTCGTTTTTCATTGCGTCTCCCAGTTCAGTCTAGAAGGCAAAACAACTGCCAATGCAAAAGAAAACAAAGTGGATGAACAGCTTTCGAAAAAGGGAGAAAATGGGCGTGACTGGTTCTTATGTACCACCTACACTCGCAGTGCTCATGGCGCTCTTGCTGTATGCACCGGGCAACAGAAAGAGATGGACACGCTCACTCCAGACTCCGGGGTACCAGATTCGAATGCCACCAATTTCGAAATCCCCCTCAGCTTTTTTTTTAATTTTGGGGAGTTCATCCTGGCGCCTCTCTCCCCCGACAATTCTCGTCCCTTTATTATTTTATTTTCTGTTCTTCAGCATTTTTGGACAAATTTAATTTCACTTTTTGTGCCAATGGTTCCTCATCTTTAATTTCACCCGGAAAGCTTCCGACTGATAACTGAAGGGGACGCGGAGCAAATTTAATTTTGTATATCAGCCGCGTCCCTCCGATGTTTATGCGTTTCACAATAATTTTTTGCTACAATTTTTTTTTGACTTTCCAAAGGCTTTGGAAAAAAATTCCAAATTAATGTTGACACAATAATTTGTTGAAATTGTTGTAATTTGTTCAAAATTGATGGTGTCTGAAGAACGTTGCTACATGTCGCGCGAACTGCAGAGGAGAATTTCTGCATTATTTTAATACAAGAATTTGAATGTGTAGCAAGATTTCCGCGTAGATAAAGAGTTGAGAATGGAAATCAAAATTTCCTGACGGCCACATGCGCATTGTGTGATTTCTCATGTCCCAGTCCACTACTTCGATGTGGTGTATTTTTGGAGTAAACTTATTGCTCCCGTTGAATTTCGTGTGTTCTGGCAATTTGGCCGAGGAATGTTTCTTGTAGTAAATAAAGCACTTGTGAATGAATTCAAATATAGTTGAATGGAAGTGTGCGATTTGAATTGTTTATTGTGAAGGTTTAATAGGTACGACTTGTCGATAACCACAGCTACTTTCCATTCCTGAAATGTTTTGCATGCAATTGTTGGGATTAATTAAAAAATTTCATCCGGAAGTGCATTAAACGTAGCTATGCATCATAATTTCGTTCCAGGAAGTCCCACAAATATTCCATTCACAAGAAAGAGCTAAATGTAATAACATTTATCATAATTCCAACAGCATCTACCAAATCTAAGGAAAATTTGGTTTTTTATTTTAATAACGGTTGAATATTTTCACCACACAAACTTAATCAGACTAATTGTATATAAAGATTACTGGCAAACGCTAATTAATATTTATGTTTTTTTAATAATTACCTAGTTTTTAAGAGAATTGAAAAGATTACACATTTAAAAAAATACTGGAATTGTTGGATGAAAGTGGCAAACGTGAGAGTTGAAGACAAATCAACAATTGCAGTCAGTAAAGTTAAAATACCCTTGAAATAGCAGACATGACTATTTCATGGAAGAAAATTCGTTTTTCCTCTATTTACAATGATTGCGTTGCCCCCATTTACGAAATACTCGGACCAAATGAATCCAAAAAGTTGATAATGATGCACAAAATATTTTCGCCACCGGAAGAGCCGCTACTAACATATTTTTTTGTCTCATCAAGACACAGAAACAAACTTACGTAGTATGTATAGTATAGTTTTGCTCTTTTAATCGCATAAAGGCTTCAGGGATTATCTTTGCATTCACAACTAAGTGTCCACCAGATGTTGTTTGAAAACACGAGATCAAGTTTCTAAAATCACTGAATCCGCATTCCTCCCTTTCGATTCCCTCGAAAGCGACCGGATTGCCGGAACTGCGGTGCAAGCACTGCTCTACTTGACAGTGATTTGAGTTGAAATTAAAATCCGCGTTTCAATCGGATCCAATCTGCAAAGCAGGCTAAATAGAGCGTGATCCAGAGTCATCCTAAATGGAGAATTACTCACAGTACATTGCTCCCTGCGAAGTACTTAGCGCCGGCTTACAGGGAATCCGGTGCGAGGGGAGGTGTTTCGCCTTCCCTCTACGTTTGCCCTCATCATTGCAGTTTGATTGACTCATCCTTTTGTCTTCGTCCTTTGTTACCTACGCCCTTGCTAGTCACGCTCCCGGATTTTTCACTATGGCTTACATATGTCACAAACATCATCCGAATTTCCTGGTGAGGTTTTGAATGCCGCGCCACATTTGCTGATTGTATCCTGGCCCTCCCGTTCCAGGCCTGGTCCCTCCGGTACGTGCATCCCATATGGATGAATAACTGTTGTAGTAACTGGAACAAGTGGAAAAAATGAGATCAGTCATGGTTCGATGCAGCCTGGAAATTTAAATAATGAAATTGCAGTTACGCTGCTCTTTTTATTGATAATAATCAATCAATTAGCACCTAGAAATGTTCGCTTTTTTCGGATGCGTTTTGCTAGAACTTTTCTGCCCAAAGCAATAAATCATAATTTACTTAATCCATGTAATGAAATTGAAGTTCTTTGTGCTTTTAAATTCATACACATAATATTCACCAATTTTTATGCCACTCAGAGATAGTGTCATATATCGTATAATCATATACTATACACATTATAAATGTCAAAATATTAAACAAAAAAGAAAATTTGTTCTCTGAATCATTTATTCTGATAAAATTCCTTTTGTTCGCCGTAAACGAAATTGTATATTTTCGAATAGATGTTCAACTGAATTTTTCTAAAAAAAAATCCTTTAAATATATTATTATAATTTGCACATAAGCTCCTCTTTGTAACTTTAATTGAATTGCAGTGTTGGGTTTGTTTTAAAATTAATTCAAAGCAATTTTCAACTTATTTTCAGTAGGTAGGTACAATTCTACAAACCTTAACACGAAATTACATTAATTTCTAAAAAAGATATGCATATTTCGATGCTTTTTACATAACCGTATTTTTATTTTTTCCAACCTGCCATCACCAGTTTTGTCCTACGTGCGTATGTGTGGGAAAACGAATGGGATAACCGAGCTCTGTCCCTTTAACATAACTCTTATGTGACAAGAAATAATTTTTAAAACAATTTACGCCATAAAAGAGGGACTAAAACATCTGCTGCTCCATATTCCGCCTCTGGAGCGCCGCTTCCTCCCCCACTTCACTGGAAGGAAAATGGATGTGGCAACTCGAATGCTCCGGTGTTGAATCCTAAAAGTGAAAACATCGCAGAAAGTGAACATCCACGAAGTAGCCCCAGGGCACTTTTATGTGTGGTTTGTGGAAAACATGAGTCCTTTTTCTGTGTTTTTATTTTGTGGAGAAGTACGTCAACTTTGGGAATTGCCAGACAATGACTTTGAGCACTTTTGTTCTAAGTGCGTTGGGCTGAGTGACATCAAAATATGATGATCATATTATCAATATCCGACGCGAGCGGTAGTAATCACATCTCCTGCTCGTATTATTTGTAATTGACGCGAAAGGCACACTTGGTGGGGTGCCTTTGGCAAGGATAATGTTTCAATTGATGCGTTGACCCTTGAGTACAGACTTATCCACCCCTCGGGAGGATTCGTCCTGCGTGAAGGAGATCCGTTATGGCCCAATATTTCACTAACCCTCATTTTTCGAGGAGCATCTGAGACCGCCTGGAGGTATTTTTATAAGGATAATATGATTTTAATAGACCAAAGAGCAGTAAAAGTGGGCGGCAGAAAATGTGCGACGGGCGCGGATTTAAATTTATTCATAAGTAGCCGAGAACGGGTTCATCATCATCAAAATGATCATCATCAGACCAGGGGTGTGGGGTAAACGTGTCCTTTTTATTGCCGTGTCCGTTCACTTGTGCAGAGCCTGGGTCCTAGAGAGGGTTTTTATGTTCACAGCCATAAGGAATATTTATTTTCAGAACATGTGCATAAAATTATAAAAGATTGCAAGGGGATGCTCGTAGGACATGTAAATCGAGACTCAGTAAGTCGAGGTAATTTTTCGGTTAATTATAATAACACCACGTTATTTGCCGAGTTCCACGGGAGTTCAAAATGAAGGCTATTATCGTTAAGGATTTGATTTATTGCCCGATATTTTACACGATCAGTGAATTTAGCTCAATTCCGAAGTTGTTCTTAGTTA
The DNA here is from genome assembly GCA_963082835.1 of Leptogaster cylindrica. Lineage (NCBI taxonomy): Eukaryota > Metazoa > Arthropoda > Insecta > Diptera > Asilidae > Leptogaster > Leptogaster cylindrica. The sequence continues at coordinate 17,526,361 of OY720105.1, read as the reverse complement.
TAATCGTCTTTGTAAGAAAACGAATAAAAAAGTCTAACCCCTTTTAAGAGAAATTTTACGCTATTAACAAATTGATATTTGCAAAAAGTCCTTTAAAAAGAACGCGTAGGTTTGGTTTTAAAATGGGTTTTTCTTTTTACTTCAATTCAAATTGTTCTTCAATCGATTTACGTTTTAGCATTGTGCTGTTGCACTTATAGACATGGACGTGGTGTAGTTTTCCGGCGTCCAACAAAAGAATGTTATTTGGTGGCTTCTGCCTTCCGAAAGGACACTAAACCATCAGCCTCTTCACTTGGCGCCCGGGGAAACCCTCTCTGCCCACTGAAATTATTTAAGCAATCACTGTCGGCCTATAAAACAAACAGGTATAACTATTTTATAATGCATTACATTGACAAAATGTAAAATACCGAAGTGTATTAAAGAGTTACAACTCAATCAGACTCCAATATCAGTTCGTGTAAAATGTCATCGACTAAGATTAATTTAATTTGCAATGTCCAGCAATTTGCGGACGCGGTCATGTGTGCACTTAATAAATTAAATGTCACCGTGCAACTAATGTCCATAATAAATGCATATCGTGTGCAATTATCAACTACTTTTACATAAATATCCGAGCGTTTGCTCATTGCTATCTTAAATTCGTTTCACAGTGGAATCGGTTTTTGGAGCGTGTTTAGTTAGGCGACCGCAGCGTATTTAATTTTAGATGAATTCGTTCAAATGTAGGTAGACAAACGCATGCGAGTTATCAACAAAGTGTCAAGATACCGAAATAGAATGGAGGTATAGTTTCGAAATTAAAAAAACATACAAAACGAAAAAACGGCTGAAAATGTCAATCAAGCTGCATCGCGCCACCCAAGCAGGGCAGGGACACATTTGAGCAAAAGGGTATATTATTCCGCATCGTTGTTGATTTGGGAAAGAAAATCTTTTCCATTCCAGATGTCTCCTGTTAGCTTACGAACCTCCACGACGTCCGGGATTTGATGAGAAATGAGTAAACGCGAGAGAGTTAATCATTTTTACAACAACATTCTAAACAAATTTTCAACCAACGAACTTGTCATGAGCACAAATTGGAGGAGATTTTCAAACATCAAAATTAAAATAGGATTCCTCCTGCTGCAATAACATTTCATTTGACATCTTCATTTTTTCTTGTTTGTTTAAGTGATAAAATGAGCTTAATGAAACTCTACCGAAACGTAATCTTCAAGGAGGCAAAACGGAGATCAAGTTTTTCTTTCGCTATCGACATCAAACAATAACTAAAACGTTTATTTGGTATTTTTATATATTTAAAATAGTTTCCGTAAAAAAATCATTTTTGAAAAAAACAAATAATTGTAAAATGAAAACTAAAATCACAAAAAGAAAGTCCATGGGAATTTAAAAATTCTCGAGACATTTTATTCAAAAAGTACACTGAAATTCAAAGGGTATGTCAGCAAATTTAAAACCCTTTTCCATGTTAGACATAAAAGGATTACTACTAAAATCACTTTTCACAGTCCCAATGTGGGCAAAATGCTCTCGAACGTTTTTCTGATTCGGAAAACTCTCGGTGAGTCCTTCCCAGTGATATACCGGATGCTGAATAAATAATAGTAAACTTTATCCGTGCGGTATTTCACCACGGCGCTTTTAAATGTAACCTGAAACTCGCTTCATACGTTCTCAGTTGGCTGGTGTCCTGCGGTTGCTTGCGAACAGAAAGGAATTTTCACAAAAAGTAAAACATGCTTTCCAACTATAATATGCATGTGTGGAGTACTAAGGAAGTAAATTGAATTTTAGATGCTGTTTTGGTTTTTAAAAACTTAGAAGTAAATACTTAAAAATATTGTTGCGGACAAGTTTATGTGTTGCACAAACTTTTGTGTAAAATTATTAATTCGTTTGATTCGATATGAGCTTCAAATTAATTCATTGAAAATCAAACCGCAACAATTGAGTTATTGGCAAATCACTTCGCTAAAACACCAGGACGAGGGACGTAATTGGAACTGTACTGCATTCTCATCCCTATAACTTCGAGTGGTATGATAAAGATGCCGACCTCCCTGCATCAAAATGGAAATCAAAACAAAACATCACCCATATCTCATTCTCCAGGGGAAATAAACAGAAAGATCTCGTTTCACTATCCAAGTTTCAAGTTCCCGGAAAATACAGAAAACTACGCTATGGCAGGAATGGTCTCGCATTCGCCAGGGCGCAACAATGAACTCTCAATTTCCTGCAAATTTCTATCGGGGAACCAGTTTTTGTAGAAGGGTCCTTTCGCCTATCCCATGGTGCGATATCTTTCTGTTTGTTCTAGCCTCTACAGAAGTCGTTGAGTGCCAATTCCGACCTAAACACCCTGCTTGGAAAAAGGATACTTTTGAAGTGCTCGTATGAGCGTACAGACGTACCTATTCCGCAAGGGTAAATTTCATACTTGTCACGGCGTCCCTTGTAGTGGTCCTGTCGCCAGCACATCATGTCTCCGTGGTTGCCAGACATGTCCTTCCTTATCAGAAGATGCTGATTTAAATGGGAGCATAAAATAGTTGACATCTGGTAGGCCTCGTTCCGCTTGGGAGGATAATTAATTCAATATTTTGGAAAGGACATTTACGGCACGGGGGCGGCAACTTTACAGTCGGTGGAACTTGTTTTGTTTCGCCGGAGTGTATTACAAAACGACGGAATTCACTTCATTAAATTATGAAGTTTGAAATTAAATTTATTATTGTCCGAAGTTGCTTTTTGGAAATGAATTCGTTTTACTCAAAGCATTTTAATTTGATTGGCTGATTGGCTGAAATAATTGAATGCATTTTCCTTTTCATGTTCATAATCCGATTTCTGCATTTTGAATATTGTTTCATTTCTATGATAAATATAAATAATCAATTTCCGGTTTGTTTTCATGTATAATAATAATTTCAGTTAGATAACAAAAATATTTGGAGACATGTGCTAAAATCAACAGGAGGAGTTTTTTATAAAAATGTGTTGCTAATCACTAATCAGAATTTAATGCTAATCAGAATTTAATGCTATTCAGACAAACATAGTAGCATTTTTATTTCTAATGATTGTTATAATATAGTTAGTTTGTGTAGTTTAAAAAGAACTAAAAAAAAATGCAAGATTTAAACAAACAAAGGAATACACAAAAGTGAATCGGAGAAAAGCTTTGAAAATATTTGTTTTCTGCAATTTTTAATGTTTTAGAGCATTTCTTGAATTTTCAAAAGCCACTAAATTACAGATGAGTAAAAAGTTTCGCGTAAAATTTCTGGCGACTTTATTAACACTAATAAGTTTTGCGAAATAGACTGCTCCATCGATGCCAATTATTTTGAAAGCCGCACTTTGAAACTATGTTGCAACACATTTGCAAATGTCTCCCTGCGAAACTGCAACTGAAGAGCCACAATTTTCGAGAGTGAAATGATCGCTAAATCCTTGAAGTTGTTCTTCGCGTTCAGCGTTCGCCAATTAATTATTAATTTCGTGCTGATTATCAGGTGCACAGCAATAGAATTGACAGTAACTGGCGACCTACTTGCGGCGCTTTATGGCCGTCGAGTGTAGAAAATGAGTCCCCGATGAATGCCCATAGATATCTTCTAGCGCCATTTTAGTTCAATTAGTCGGATTCGTCCACATGGGATCCCCATTACCAGTTTTGCATTTGGACGGGGCTGGCAAACATCAGTTTCACCCACATAAAAACAGACGAAACCAGATAAATATTTAATTGAAATAAATGTGAGGGGATTTATGCTGAAGTAAAAAATACATCAAGGGTTTCTCCTTATATTTTGAGCGTCTGCTTCGAAGTCCTTTGTCTATTTTGTTGTTTATATAATACATTTACATAATAAGTAAGTATATACTATATACCTACATAATTCTTTATAACGTATTAGTGTAATTGTCCAAGTTAATTCTTAATAATTCACAATCATCTACTAGTATTGTGGAGAAAAATAATGTTTCAAGTTTGTTCTCTTTTTATTCGAACAACATCCGTAACCAGTTTAAGGATTCCATTTCGCCATTCATTTCCTTTTTATTCCGAATTTCTACCCTTTTTCCATAGTCATGTCCAGGTGCTAAATTGAAATTATTTTGGGTACATTCATGTTTTTATTTCCTGCTTCAAATCAAACAATGAAAATGCAACAAAACACTGAAATGCGCATGCATAATTTTTTAATGAAAACATAAGTAATATGGGCACGCGCAGACTGCCTGTCACTTTCAATAAAGTAGCAACAATTGAATGTATGCGAAGGATCGCTCATTAAGGGGAACGTGCCACATTGTGATATACTTCAACATAGATGTCCTTTCAGTGCATTTCAATTGGGTCTTGACTTGTAAAGGATATTGTGTTCGCAAGAGCTGCAATACGGCGTTGGAGAAACTTTGGGATTATTCAATTTGAAATCTCTTCAAAATGAACAAAGTTTGAGGACCGCCATCGGCTTCAAATACTGGCACAAAAATGCGCCAACATCGATGTGAGGTTATTTCAACGCTATATTGCCCTTTGTTTTGAATTTGTTGAGTGGACGGCGCGGTTGGATGTGTAAAGATGCTTCAACAAGAATGGCTATTGTGCATGCACAATGCAGAGGGCAGCGCAATTTTTAAATTGTCCAAAACGGATTTAAAGGACACTTGGGTTGCTGATGCTGATGTGTACTTTGCATGGGTGTATTTTGTTTCGAAAAACACTTTCTTGTCTTTGGCAAATGGAGCTTATACTACATGCATTTAATACAAAATTAAAACAATTGAAATCAATGAACTGCATCATCCTTTAAATGACATTCTTAATCCAAACATTTTGAGCCAAATCCGGTTGTAAGTGACAAAATATTGTCATGTTCGTAATCCGATCGGCTGCAAACTCTTACCGCCCGGACAACGTCTGCAGGAACAAAACACAGACCAGAGCCATGTTTGCTTGTTTTGACGGAGGAATCGACTTTGAAGATACCGGCCGAATCCCTGGCGAAAAAAATGCCGAAGAAAAAACTTACTTAACATTTCACTACCATTCGGGCAAACAAGAGTTCCCGGAGGAGAGAAAGATGCGAGAGCAGGAATCGAAATTTATGGTTATAAGAACCCGGGCACTCTTCTAGAGCTGCGAGGAGTATATTTTAAAAAAAATAAATAAAAATACAACAACACAGCGACCTCAAGTGGGCCATGTTGTTTGTTTTTTAATTCGGCCCTTTTACTGTTTAAAGACTTTGCGGCGGTGTTTTCTCATGGTTTCCGGCGTATTTGCACGGCGCGTTGAAGTGCTCAGCAAGCTTGTGACAATCGTCCCCAGACCATGGCTCTCGGAGCTAAGGCAATCAAGCTCAACTTGACTCCTCCTGCGAGTACGTGATATATTAGGGACAAAATTATAAATACACTCGAGCGATCAGAGTAAACAGGACGAACTAGATTCTAGAGGTGCAGGCCATCCTCAGGAGCTTTCGTTTGTAGTTTCCCACAAGAGGAGTCCGAAAGGGTCTTTAACTCGAAGTCAAGTGTTATAGTTGCATTTGCTTCGGAGTGTTTTTTATATTCTTCTTCACCATCTATTTCATGTTTTATACAGAAAACGTTAAGTGGATGAAGTGCTGCAGGTTCACTTACAATATTCCCAGTGCCATTTGTTAAAGAACTCATAAAGCGGTCATAGGGATGTCGATTGAAATGAGATTCCAATGACAAGAGCCGCTGTATTATATTGCACTTGCTATTTGGTGGTGACTTGAAACAAAAACCATTGAAATATAGGAAATGGATTTCAAGTGCTGCAGGAAATGCATTTCTACTCATGCCACTATTCTCAGTGTCGTTTCTCCTACCCCGGCAGCAGTCCCATTCCTTTGTGAGTTGCTAAAAGCATTTAAAACACAATATTTGAGGACATCAAGGACATTGTTCAGTTTCTTTTATTTATTTTTTTTCAAGGTAAGCATAGATTTGGAACTTTTGCAAGCTTTTTTGTTCAGTGTTTTTTATATATATTTATGAAATCTTGCGTTTCCTATATGTATAAGATTTTATCTATAACAAAACAGAAAAATTCACAAAAACCAATCTTTAAAAAGAGTTATTGTTCCAATTTTTTTGTTTACTATTTGCATAATAACAATGTGTTTACAATTCTGTTGGCTATTTTAAAAATCATAATAATAAAGTAAAAAACGTTCACATTATCATATATCTTTTAAGGCACAAAACAAATTTGTTCTCATTTATTCATTATTATTATGGTTTTAAGGATAAACTTTAGGAACTGATTGCGATTTTCCAATGGAGCATTTTGAATTACCTGATCGAAATTAAAGTGCGTAAAACAAGGTTTTTTGTATATTTTAGTTAAACAGTTAATGGCAATTCAAATTCTTAAATACTTACTGTAGATATTCTTAATTACAGACACAATTTTGTACAATAATTTATGACTTCAATATGCCCATGTTCTGGAAAATCTTATCACACGTGTTCTCAAACGACAAATGTGAGACCATTGGCATCATTTCCGGATAACAAAATTAAATTGATCTGCTCCTACACGCAGACACGTTCCCATTAATTACAATCCAATTACGGAAGATCCATTAAGACACGCGTCTAAATAAAAATCGTATTTTCTGAATATCCTCGATTAAGTTGTTCGGCTCAATGGGACCGAGGGTGTCTCCTCGTCCAGCTCCAGGGGAGTTCCATTGGTGAGTTGTGCGCAGATTGCTTGCACCCCTGCGGAATTTAACTAAGTAAGTGGTGATTTGCCCCAGCGGGAATCTGGGAAGGACCCTGCTGACAGGCACCTTTTACTTTTCGTATCCTTCCTGTCGGTGCTTCTGTTGCATGCGTTTTCCCTTTTGTGTGTGACGAATCCTTGTATGACTTCAGCAATTGTTGAGAAGGCCGTTTGTTGTTCCATTAGCAGATTACGATTTCTATTTACAGTAATTGCGGAAAGGATAATAAAAATATTTATTAGAATTCGCGGTTGGACACCTTCTGGACAGCAATTTTTGGTCCTTCAGTAGACTTTGCTTTGTGTTGATTTCATATCGGGGAATATATTGCAAAGGGAACAATGTCGTGTTGTTTGAGGAGCAGTGAGAACAATATCATTGGGCAGTTGAATTTTTGAAATCTTTTGATTGAAAATCTTTTGAAACTAATTTTATTATACCAAACAAAACAAAATATGGGTTGACGCAGAATTTCAAAGTTACACTCATTTATTTTATTAAATCCTCGTTTCCAACATTTTTATATTTTTAAAAACAGTGAATCGCACTTGATTGAAAATCAATATTTCAACATTTCGTAGAAGGTACATAACTAAATATTATCCCACTCCGAAGTATTTTCATCATATGTTTTTTAAGTTTAGTTCTCACAATTGTTTCCAGTACTCAGTAAGTAAATCCCTTCCGGAGTTGTTTCCACTCATGCCTACTTAAATCTTTCACCGACTGCACATGACTTCTGCTGATTAAATTCCTTACATTTAAAGCTGCTCAATCCTTCTTATAAATGGAAACAGGGGCCTGGAACGGTTAAGTGAGCAGCTCCCTTTATGTTCGAAGGTCGTAGCTAGTGGTCCGCAAAACAATAAAAAACTTAATACAACTTTATTTAAGGATTTACACTCAAGAGTTATGTGCTCCCTAAATTTCGAGCCGGATTATTAGTTCCCTTCAGGATACCAGGCGTTCAACACTCTGGGTCCTTCTCTATCCACCCCAAAGTTTGCGATCGTGGCGTACATTTCTGGAGATGAATAACGGTCGAAAGTAGTGTGAAGGGATGGAGAGGGATATTAAATTAATCGGTGTTGAAGTTGCGAACTGATGATTCTCAATGCTTCCTCGAAAATTGTCGCCACGCTTATGAAATTATAATTTAATTAACATCCAGTTGGAGAGTTCCCCTTCCACGGCGTTCATTTTCATGTTACAATACTCGCTGCTGTAATTGAAATTAAAAAAAAACGATTTCATGTTTCTTCCCAGAATTTGTTTTCCACTCTCTGTTCGTTATTTTTCCATCCTTGTGCGTCTCTCACTGCCAGAAACAGCGAAGAATTCCCAGATGCGAATGCTGAAGGTAAACATCCAAATGATGACACAAGTGAGTGCAAGACGAAATGGGAACTCTAAAAACCAACAAAATGTGGCAAACAAGGATTTGCACATATTTTTATGGATCTCAAGTGGCTGTGAATGATTCGCATGAAGAGCAGCTTGAGGAGACATGTCACAGCATCATAAAAAGCCATCACAAATTTCATCTCCTGCTCGCCCACCACCAGCGAATCCTGCTCCACTTTGCCTGTCCTGCCTAAAGGGCAAATATTATAACAAGTGTCAGATACACACGGTACTTAAAACTTTCTACAATTGCATTCGCAGAATGTTTATGTCAATCGAATTAAATCTGGAGGGTTCTGTCCTTAACAAGGATCTCGGATATTCCATTCTTCAGTCGTTGTTGACACAAATGTCTTTTTTCACAGCTACGCCGTCATCACGGGTCTTATTGAGGTATTATCGCGGAGATGCATGAAAATTCGGGAGTCAATCGAGAGCCATCAGAGCGTTGTCCTGTCGCTCCTTGCAACACTGGGACTATTGACGAAATTCGTTGAACAGTGTCCACCAGGTTCGTTGAACTTTTATTTGCATATCTTTTATATTTCAACGGAAATGTTAAAACAACTATTCTGAAAATTCGGTTTTCATAGCAGTGCATTTAATTATTGCTGAATTGATATCGTTAAATACCTTGCAACAAACGTTATATACTTTGCATACTAAAATCATTGGAAATTTCAATTCAAAATCTCCGTCTGTTTACCTAAGTCACTCTAAAATAATTTGTAAAAACTTCCGATTTGTCGATTTCTAATGTTTAGTACAAAATAAATAATGCCTCCTACTCATTTCTTTTTTTCTAGGTCCTGCAGATACTACGAAATTTTTAAATGCGGCAAAATCTACAGAACTTTTTGGGTCAATATCTCTTCTGCATTCAAGCGTAGTACCTGTTGGTAGGTGTTAATTACCTTAGTAATCAAAATGCATTAATTCCGATAGATGTTTTGGATACTGAAAAAGGTCGAGTTTGTCCATCAAGTGAAAAGAGCCAGGAGCAAATACGTGCCAATCACCGAGTCGCCTTAATTAATAAGGCACAACGAACTCATAACCACGCACCAACCACTCTCGACATTTGTTTATTGGTCTCAACTTAAATCAAGAATTTCGGCAAAGTTTCCTTTGTGCCGCTATAAATATTCATTTACATCTTTTTGGATTTTATGGACTCTCAAAAATGATGTTTTATTTATTTCATTTATTTTCGTTTCCAAATTTACAGGCGAATGCATTCCACCAAGAACAATATCGCTGGCAGCTGCCACCTTCAACTTGCTCGTGTCCATGGCTGTTTTAGATTTGAATACCTTTCAGGTGAGTTGCTAAATTAGCTTCAGATATTATTAATTTCATAACGTCTAGTGCATATACTAGACGTACTTATATAATAAATCCAAGAACGGTTACTTGAATTTATGTATTTTGCTTGCAATATTTCTCAAATTAGTTTTATACTGCATTTGAAGTTTTTTTTAACACGTGTTTTTTTAAATTATTTTGAAATGAAAAAAATTAAACACAAGCTTGTCTAACATATTTTACACTTAGTTTATTACCTCCGCTTTACTTTAAAAAAAATCCAATATCCTGCCTAATTTGTAACATTTTGTATAGTATATGCATTCTCAAAAAATGTTATAATTTTATTAATTTCATTGCATACTTTTTTTAATTCATTAAAACAATTGCTTGTATCTGAGAAATGAATATTTGTCTCGGTTTTTATTAATTATTTGCATACTTGCTTCAACCATGAGTGATTTTTTTTTTGGAAAAATATTTCAAATATTCGGCTGACAATATTTACGGCAATCCCGCCATTTACGCCAGGCAGTTGCTGGTTTTACAAAATTAATTGCGAAAATGGAGCCATGAAAAGTGGTTTTAAATATAATTAAAATCCATTTCATATTCTCAAATATGGCAACAAAGAAATACAAATTATTGATGTAACTCCTTCGAAATCAGTGTCGCTGCATTAATCTTTTGCATATTATGGGTATTGTTGTTACAATAATAGAGTTTGATGAATGACGATGACGCAAATAATAATGTAATATCAAAGTGTGTTGCATTATTATTCCCTGTGGAATAAGTTCGTAAGGTGTAATTTTAGCTTTGAGATTATTCCTGCGGATTGATCCATATTTGACATGATTAATAAAATCAGTACATAGTATTGCTTTATCAACTTTTTACTTGCTTTTTTGCCGTTTAGTAAGGTAGGTAATGAAGTTCACTAAAATCAGTTGTGATCAATTTTAAACACTTAATTACGAGTTTAAATAATCCTTAAACTAAAACTCCGTCAATAAAAAAAAAATTAACACAAATTTTTGTCCTTGGAAGATGATAACAAAAGCAATGCAAACATCCTGAACTTCCAACAGTTTTCAAAAAGTGCAATTAATTAGACCAGTTCTGCCAAAGTAAACGAAGGACACCCTCTCGCAGCAAGGCAGCAAGGGGTTGATTTGTGTGGACATTAAAATGATTTTTCTTTGATTTGTTTGAACTGGAGCCGCAAACCTTGTCTAAACAGTGTTCAACAATGATCCTGTGGAGCATCGGCTCGAAGATTATACAGTCATTATGATTGCAGTGTTCTAGTAGCTGGTTGCCTGCCGCACTAGGGGATGATGAACTCGGCGGACAAAAAAGGGTTCGTCCTGTTGATTTAAGGACCTCAGCCAATGACTCGCAGCATTCTTTCAATGAATACTCTGCGAAAAGATAACTTGTATTTGCAAATCTGAAAAATACAATAAAAGGGGTTAAATGAGTGTTTGCATTTTCTGAATTTTGATTTATTTATTTTTTGTTAATTAGACGTTTTTTTTTTAGTTGAATAATTACTAAAAATGCACACTGAAAATGTGCGACTTATTTTGAAAGAAATCACTGAGAACAGGGAAAACAGACTGTGCAAATGCGATGCTTCGTTGGGGGCGGGGGTTGCTCCCGCAGCACATGTTTATCTTTCTGCAATTTAGTTTGGAAATAAACACATACGAGTGAGTGACTGAAGAGTGTGCCTAGATTTGATACAGTTTCAATTAAGATTGATGTAAACATAAATAAAGGACAAATTCCGTGAAAGCGTATGAACATTAGAAATGATAAGACTTGGCTTCGGATGGGATGGTTTCTGGTTGATGAAATATTCAGAAACACATCCTGACAGTTGTCGCAGTTTCCAACCAACAGAACGAAGGAAAATTCATCATTTCCCATTAATATTTAAGTGAATTGCCTTCTCTAAAGAAATAATACTCAAGAATTTCTACGAATTTCTGATTCTGGAAAGGTAAAGGACAACCAAAAAGTTTATACAGTTACAAGAGTGAACATTTGTTTGTTAGTTTACCTCAATTTTAATTAATTTTATGCATTGATAACTTTTCACACAAAAACACAAAAACTGAATTAAGCCAATGTTGTTCAGTATGCGAAAACTAGAAACGGAGTCAAACACTTGAGTCTAATACGAAGTCCTCTGTAAATCGAAGTCCTCGTGTTGTTTTCGCTTCAGTTTATATGAATCTATTTGAAAAAACGCTGCAATAATTGAAAAATAACTAATTTTTGATAAAAAATACACAACAAAAATATAAAAATCCTCACTTGTTTTGGCATAGGTCTCGCTATTTTTTTTTTATCGTCGTTTGAACAAGCCTATCTAAACAAAAACCGTATATGCAATTTGTTAGTTCTATAAAGTAACATGTAGACTATGTTTTATATTGAAAAAAATCTTATTTTAAATTAAACGCGATTTCACGTCCCAACAATTCCTGAAGAGCTAAGCAAAGATTGGGTTCACCCCAGTCAATAAAATGGTCGTTATCAATGATAGCGCTATTCTATCATCCCTGGATCGCTCCCCTGTTTACTTCTCCGAGTTTGCACTTCGAATTAAAACTTGGCAAACTTGGTTCTTTCCTTCACCGGATACCGAGATAGCTGTAATTGCCTCTATATGCATGAAAAATTTCTGGGGAGAAGGATTCTCGAAAGTTTGTTTTCACCAATGACGTCGGAATAGAATGCATGAAAACGAAAAAAGTTCAACGACAAGCAAATGAGGGTGGAGAAAACCAAGGCAAATGCACGCCGTCAAACTTTCTACAGAGATAGAAAAAAAAGCAATAACAACACACAAAAACAAAACAGAAAAAACTAATTACGTGAATTCGGCGGATGATGATGAACAAGTTGAACATGAAGCGAAAAGCGAGTACCATCCGCCATCACGGCACATATGGGAATTCGGTGGCTTTGTTTGCTTGTTTTCTTCAGTTTTTGGGGGTTTGCCTTTTTGTTTACGGTTTAGAAATTAAATTTGCGGTCCAAAGATAATCGAATTAAAACTTGCTAATGGATTTGCTTTCTGAATGCCGTACGTTGATTAACTCAGTCGAACTGAGTGTTCCAGGAGTGCAAAATTAATGTGTTTGATATTGGTAGTTGGGATCTAAAAATTTCATCGTGTTTTGTTTTCTCATTAACATTTAAAATACTTTGTAACTGCGGAAGCTTGCCTTATTTTTAGGATGACAATTTACTGTGTGAACACAGTTAATGAGGAGCGTTTTAGACATTTTTTATACAATGCCGCATAAAGTTAGTTTCCGAACGATCGACGATCTTGCTTGAAGTAATAGTGCTTCGAAGCTTGCAGATCTTTTAAGTGAATTTGAAACAAGATGACACCGTTACGATTCATGTTTGATGCTGTGGGATACTTAATTTATTAAAATATTTTATAAATACCTTTTATCCACATTTTTCTTTATAACACTTTAGAAATCATCGAAAAGATCAAAACAACATATTGTATACTTAATCTCAATTTGTTTATAGGAGGTCCTTTCTGGAGAATGCCTTTCAATGAGATATTTGGATGTGATTACAATTTTACTTAAGTATTGTGGTTCAAAATGTACGATCAACGAAAAAAATGAAACTCAGGCTGTGATCATCGACTTAATTGCAACTATAGGTTTCTTTTGTGCCAATAATAAAAAAAATCAGGTAATATTTGGTTTAGAATTTCTGTACGAATTTTATCATTTTATTTTTGCGTGAATTCACAGTTATAGGTACTCTAAAAATAAATTATGACAAATTTTTTTACAAGTTTGTTCATTCTTTTGATAATAGCATCCCTATTTACAATATTCGACAAAATAAAATTATTATTTTGAACAAAATAGGTAAATTCAGTAAAACTGTTTTTATTATGTTACACTATATTGCAATTTACTTAGGCTTTTTGTCGTTAAAAGCGATGTTTTATGTCAGATAATGGACTTATTGCTGTTATTGATAAGCGTAGAAGGACATTAGGTTTTTTTCTACATAATACATATGCTAATTAATCCTATACTGAGTCACAGTCCATTGGCGTGTTTACCTTTGCTATGTACTTCCATTTCTACACATTCCGATAAGAACAATTAATTTTTCAGGGTATCAGGAAATAGTATCTGGTAGGTTCAAATATTTAAGCTCAAACTACGTTAATAATTTTATCGGAAATCGAGTCAATGTGTTTTTAATGATATTTTTCTTTCCAGGATCTCCTCACATCAGAACAGTGCTCAATTGTTGTAAAAAGTCTGACCAAGTTGCCGGAGTACTTCAATGCTGTTGTTTTTCCAACTCTAGTCACAATTACGCACGAAAATTCCAGCGCGAGAAAAGTGATATCGCGAGATTTTAATATGGAGGTAATAATAGCAACAATAATTGCTAATCACATGTTAAAACAAAAATATCCTTACCTTATGTAGTTCTTGGAGGAGTATAAAAAATCAGAGAAGGGACAAAAAAATCGCTTAGTGACTGTACTCAAAACCAAACTCTAGGGCAATGTTTTCATGACCATTCCACGAGTGAATATCAACGATATCTGATTGAAAGTGATACAACATAATATAGCCATAGCTAACTAAGGAGCAATACAGTTATTCATTTCTTAAGTTGAATTAATTTCTCTCCTTTCTTTGGACTTTTCGAGCATCTCCGGAGACTTCCGTCTGCAATGAAGTGTTATACTTATTTACTGAAAGTAAAATCACATCATTCTCACAAAATTTCTTCGTAAGATTGATACAACCGAATGTGTTACTAATTATAGTCATTAATTTATTAACGAACTGTGCTTAACTTGACTTATGTCAGTTTATATATTGTTCTTATTTTATATAAAATAAAAATTTTTTACCTCCCATTCATTATGTTTATTGTTTCATTTAATGAATTTAATTATAACTAATTGTTAGAAGAAGCAAATGTTGAATATATCGCAATGTTTATCTTCCAAAAGGATAATAATAATTAATAACAAGTGGCAGGACAGGACAAAATAATGGGTTCAATTGCATTCAATTGTGTTTTACTTGTGATTTCTCTTGTTCTCCGATAAATAAAGGAAAAAATATTTTAAAAACTCATCTAATAAGAAAACAATCAAATTACTAACAACTGTTGAAAAATTATAAAAATTAAACACAAATAAATGCTCTATAGATGGCGTATGTGCGGAAATCCAATTACTTTCTAAGAGGATTAACTCGACCTCCTCTCTGGCGTATTAAATTAAAAATGCAGGGATCAAGGAGAACTGCAACAAATCGCTGTCACAAATTAAAAACTAACAAACAGAAATGAATTGAAAACAGAGCCACTCTCCCCTCGCCCTTCAGTCGTCTTGAAAGGGAACCCGTGGACATATTTTGTTAAATTGTAATATTTGGGTTGAAAAACATAAACCAAATTTGGGAAAAAATATTAAAAATTTAATAAAGCAATAAACTCAGAAATATGCACAAGAAAATCGACGGAAATAAAAATGAAGTCTTGTTGCATCGGTTAAAATAGAATTAAACAAAATTGCTTCACTATATAAATCCCAATTTGATATTAAACAAACAAAATGGAAACATTCTACGGACGAATTGAATGGCAAACTACCAAAATGTTGGCCCAATCACCTTAAAAAAATTGTTAAAGCGAAGGGAATGAAATTTAGTAACAAATGCAGGATTTTCAAATACAAAAAGCACCGTACGAATTTTCAATAATGAATAGTGTTTTAACCCGTGTGGCATCAATGGTTTTTTTCACTAATGAAAGGACGACTATTGAATTATCCATACACTACGTTCATTCCTGGCTCATTTTGAAAAACTTGAAAATCTGCAATTGATGGTAAGAGTAAGTGATTAATGATTTGATTGACTCGAATTGTTGCAATGCATTTAGTGCGCTTCTAAGCAGTTTCTAGATCCATATTTAAAAGCCGCTTTGGGAAATTGAAATGAGTTGCAGTGATTAGTCTACAGAGTTGTTTGATTTTTGATAACCCCAACCCAAAGTAGCTTCTGCACTTCCACCGGTTATGGCCACAGCGTTGTTCAGGGATCATCAGAATCATTTGCTGATTGGCTGATTCGCGATAGCCAATGCCAGCTGAACATAACGGTGTCATTTGATTGTTGGCAAAAAGGTTTCAGCTGAGATCGAGTTCGTTATCACGCGCTCAGCGACTTTGAGGGAATAACTCAGGTGACTTTACGACTCCCCAGCTCCGGAACTGGGGTCTCTGTGGGGTTCGGCTCCACGTTCTGGCATCCGCATGTCTTAAGAAACCATTTTTATTGAGAGTTTTCTTGAGTTTTATTCACTGGAGCTATTTCACCTTATCAGTAAATGTTTACCTCGCTCAGCTCGGCTTGTGTGGGTTTCCATTAGCCGGGGAGGGACCCCAACTGAATCCGTGATCACTCGATGCAGGGAAGAAAATGCTTGTAGAATTAATTGCTCTATTAGCCGTTTTGACGACGCGTCAGTGTGTCAATACCTGAAAACTTGTAAAACTTTTTCCTAAAAATTAGTGAGCAGTAGCACGGCACATTACCTTGATATACCGGTGAGGTGGCCGGATTTAGGCTTCGAGGTGGTTCCGCACCATTTCCTCTGTCTGAACGGTGCATTTCGCCTGATTGCAGTGTCTTACAGACATAGATTCCCAGCTGCCCTGGAAATCCAGTTCGATTGCAATCATACAAATGTAACCTGTAATGAGTTCGCGATGCGGGAAGTTGTCGAGTTGAGATTTATTTTAATGAAACTGCACCCGAATCGCTGCTACCCCCGACGCAAGATGGGTCCCCCTCCACGCTTCCACGGCCGATTGACTTTTTAATTGCGACTGATGCACCTTTGTACGCGCGGGAGAGGGAGTCCAGGATAATTAGAAATATCTTTCGGTTGTCATTACTTATTTCTCCCCCACAATCAGCCGAGTGCATATTTCCATTATATTTTCAGTATTCTCCCATTGTTTGCGCAACACCCTCCCCAACTTGTCCTGCACGGAAATTTGTTGTCGTCCTGATTATGGTCTCGGGAAGGTTTACAATACGCGCTACGGAACAATCGACGTTTTCATTTGTCCCTCAAGTAATTTAAGAGCAAGGATAACAAATCTTCCTTCACTTCCACCACGCAAATTGTTTGATTTGAAGTGGATTGTGCCTGGATGCTGCATCACGGACGCTCTGCGCTCCACTTAGAAGGCCTGGACCCATTCAGGTTGAGTGAATTCACTCGGCTGCCTTGTAATCCTGCCTAAGGGACACAAATTAAAGTCCATATGGCTGGATTAATATTGTGTCGCACAATAATTCTCCCAAGAAGTTCGGGAGTGGATTCTTTTGTCGTGGCGACTTCAAACGTGAAATTCATTTCTTCTTGAACACACTCTGGAAAAATGAAAATTGCTGGATAGCAAAACGGCTGCTGAGACTTTTTATATGAACATAGATTTTCGAAATTCACAATTAAAATACGAGTCAATTGCTTAGTAGAAAAGAATATTATGATGTCAAAATAATTATGGGAAGGCACCACAATTAAAAACTCAGATTACTCTAATTAGAAAAGAGTGCAAAGCATGCAAGAAAATTGTTTCTTGCTGGAAATTTTTTCTGAATTATTTGTTTTTTCTAATGTTGATTAAACAATTTTAAATTTATAATAATACACATAATTTTTAGTTTAATATAATAATTTATACTACTCCTTAAGCATAGTGAGATATAAATCACGATTGTAAGGGTTCGCAGCTGTGCGCTTTATTCGTACCGCTCTAAATAAATATGCAGATACAATTCTAATAAGTAAATACATATATATTACTCGTAGATGAAATTCCATAACAGTGAGGTGTAAATATTGATTAATAATTTAAGCATCGGAATCGGTAAGGACCTTTTATATTTTTGTTTTGTTCAACCAATACGCATTGTTTTATCAACGCGCAAAACCACATAATATCTATTGTTATTTATCAAACCCGTTATTGCTACAAAAAAGAGCTACTCTATATTTTACCTGAGTAGATAATAAAACCGTATTGATAAAAACAACAAAATACAAATTCATATTGTTATTACCAAAACGGTTTCTAGAATTCGGTGAATTCGTCCTTATCAAATTATCTTCTGCGGTCTCGTCCTTGTTTGAACGATTTATGCTGAAACTTCTCCACGACGACTGCCGGCAATGTAAATCAATCATAATTCGAATACATTAGGCTTATCAACCAGCGGCAATCTATTTCACTTCAATTACGCTCCTCCGCAGTTTACTCAATCAAGTTGGAGCGCAGTCGACTCAGCGTACGTACTCGAATTGGTTCCATCGGGGGAGGTGGAGCGCGGGAGAGGTTTGGGTCCTTTCCTGGCATATGGGTCGCTTACAAACAGGGTTTTCTGAAGGGCTAGTCAAATATTTGTCGGGATGTATGCATAAAATATGCCAATGAATACGCACATGTAATATACTTTCAAAAAAACTCCACATTTGTGTTTGCTCGCTTTTCCAATGACGTCCCGAGCAGGAATTCCTGAAATTAGTCTAAAAAGTGTTTTTTTGCTTTATTTTCCATTGGTTCCATTGCGGAAAACAATCAGCCCGAAAAGCTCATCAGTTTCTATTTAAGTTGGTTCGCATTCGATTTAACTTCGCTGTGTATTCTGGTTGCTGTTCCATCGATCCACGACCTTTCTACATTTGTTAGTTACTTCAGCGAAATTGAGTTGGAAACTGACAACGTCATCGTATTCCTCCAATCATCGCCCCTAGCATGCCAGAGGCGCTAGTGGCTAACTTTGTTTATGCAAATAGGCTCCAAGCGAATTTTCCCAGAATCTGCATATGCAAATACAAAAGGCCTGCGTCAGTAACTTTGGGGCGAGGCAAACATTCGGTTAGCAGCAGTTCATAATGGAAAACTAATTACAGTCGGAAGCTAAGAGTGGTTGGAGGAAGCCAGCGGTAGCGGTCAAAGAAATTTGGCTACCAGCGGTCATGCTAGCCGAGGATTTCTCCGAATAAATTGCAGGAATGAGAAATATGACAGGATAGCCTCGTCATGGTTATCGCTGGAATCGGGATTGCTTTGAGCGGCTCGACAAATGGGCGGGGAATGTCAGACATCACGGGCATGTGCAAGAAATGGCGCTTCTAAGTCGAGTGATCTATTTTAGCATGAGGAATCAAAATATGAAGATAGCAAGAAAACGAATCGTGATCTTTCGCCATATAATCGTCTTCGATCCAGTGTCATTATCGCCCTGCCGAAAGCCAATTCAGGGCTGGCTAGCAGATAGACGAGCGCGATAAGTCAACTATTAGCCGCATCGCGATCGTCCTGCGTGATTCAGCAACTTTGGCCCTTGACACAGGTGAGCTATCGTCGGCTCACAAACGTCCGCCTTTCTTCTCTCAAAACGCTTCGGGTATCAGAAACCGTCATCTCGTCTCCTGCGATAAGTGTTTTATTGTGCCTCTTTCCGAGCAGCTAATTTCGATCCATTTGTTGCTGCTGTTTGGACACCAGTTTTTCTGTAATTGCACCGCGCAGCACTCTCGCACTTAACTTAATTACATGCTTGGCTATTGAATTACAGGAGAAAGGTTGAAAATCAGGGTAATTTGAGCAAAAGTAGCCAAGGCAACAAATTTTCCCGTCGATAGAAAAAACTCCATCGGAAGACGGAAAGTGACGGAATGAATTTTCTCAAGATTTCGAGCATTCCATTCCAGAAAATCGATTCAAAAAACGCATTTCACGCAGTTTTGACGGGAATAAGAGTTCATAAATTAATATAGAAAGTAAAAGAGATGTTAAAGCTCACAGCATTTTGCGTTCGTAATTTAATTTCCAAAATTGTTATTCTTCAGTAATCAATGAGCGCCGTTTTGAAGATTTCGACTCACTTAAAAAGAATATGCAGATCAAGAGTATTTAATGGGAATCACAGTTATTTCACTTATCGTAGTTCTACAAATATAAAAAACGAAGTTTGCTACACTGCCTTTCATTTTAAAAGTGACTCTTCACAGTACTTTAAGCGATTTTTTGAATTTTTGGAAACTGAAACATGAAAAGTTTCGTAAAAGTGCAATGAATCTTATAAATTTTTTTTATTATCGAAGTAGATAAATGAAATTCAAAATTGCACAAGTACTAAAATAGTTACGGTGCAATAGTTGCTTCACAAATAATTATTGATTCGTTCTACCTAATTCTAATATGGGGTTTAGTAGATTTGTTCTGTGTTTTTCATTTGAAGTCGTTTTAATCAAAATGTGAATTTTGCAAATTTCTTCTGTTTTATCTAACGTAAATTAAGTGCTGGCAGTTAACCCAGTGTACAAAGAGAGATTTATCTTTTGACTCTATGCTTTTTTTCATTAAATCAAAGCAAATTTGTTTGACGACTTCGATCTTCCTCCAATCGTTCGGGTTAATTTTCGGGTTAATTAAAAAAATGATGAATAGTGTGACTGAAAAAACTCCTTAGAGCAAACGTTCAAAGCTTTCGACCTAAGTACGTTCATCTGTCAGGGAATATTTACAGAACACCGGAACATACCATCCTGAGTCAAGATCGATGGGCAAAAAAGCTATGAACAAAAAACCAATATGTTTGCATATTGGCTTAGATGGACATTTCGAGTGCCATCGAGGCCATCTCCGCTTGACTTCACTTCCATCAACGGAAAAAAGCAAATTTAGATGATGGTATAATGTCCTCAAGCCCAACCTCTTGGACCAGAATAAACAAAGCTTTCGCAAGGTTCCGTGCAGGACGTGGATTCAGGAAGAGAGTCCATCTAGATTGATAGCTCGGCTCTAGCACTATTTCGGTCAAATGAGTTTGAGGAGATGACATGAAAGAAGTTCGAACGCAAACAAGTTATGACAAGGGCTGGACATTGGGGATCCATCGTAATCCTCTGCCATGTTCCTTCGGGAAAGAAAATTGCATTAAATTCCCTTTGGTCAGTTGTAGTCGATGGGGCGAGGAGGTCCCGACCTCTGTAAAATGCTGTCCAGAGCAGCGCAGGAACTCAGCTACTCGCTAATCACACGAGCTCAGCTTTCGCAGCTGCTAAGCCGTGTGCACGTCATGGAAGTGTGAAATAATCTCAAAGGGATTAAAATTATGACACCTTTTTGCTGTTCCTGCATAAGTCGCGCCTTAATGACTTGTTGTGGCGTGGTGCACAGGATAACGAAAAGTAATCAAAAATGAAATAAAGTTGCCGGCCAGCAACCAGCCTTAACATCCCCCGCCAAATGCGCATGCAATGCATGAAAGGGTTTCGAACAATAGAACCGGGGTCCATCATAAAGGACACAACAACGGCTGCCGGAAGCCCAGTAATTATCCCCGCCGCCTCTCATTTATCGTTCTAATATCAATCTGATTTTTAGTGATTTTCATTTGCACCTTCCAATAATTGCCGGAAATAATAAAAAAAAGCACAGGAAAGTACGGACAATATTGTTTCGACCACGGTCAACACCTGGTTTCAGGACGAACTCCAGTGTTCGAATTGAAGCGGGCAGGTATCAGTAGAAATTGATACAGATCTTTTCTGGCGTGCCTAGTTATTGTGCATATTCAAATATATCGTGATTTGTAGTAATTTTAAACTTCGGAATCGAAGTGTGGGAAAATATTTTTCGGGTTCATGTAAAAAAGCATAAAACAATGCATCGGTACGTTACATATCAATTTTGTATTTATGTATTTTGTTCTATAGTTCCATAATCCCGAGTTTTTTCTCTTATTTCTGTCTCTATACGTTGAAGAGAGATGAGAGTAGGTACTTAATGAGAAATGATATAAGACAATCATCGAAAATGATGCCTCATTTTATGTATAATAATTAAATATTTTACATCGATTAGCTTCGTACGTCTTAAATTAGTCCTACTCCTACACATAAAATATTTGTTTATGCTGTTATCCTATACCTCCTAAAAAAACTCATACTCATTATTCATTCACCTGCTTTTTTATAATAAGTGCTTTCCTAAATTTCAAACCTCTGCAAGCTATAAAAGGCTTTGTCATAAACTAAAACCGAAAACGACAAATGATTCATGATAGTAATATTGCATGTACAAAAGAAGATTATCTCTTAAGCCTTGATTCTAATCAGCAGCAACTACGCGATTAACGCGCTAAAAAATTCTAAACAGCGAAAATTAAAACTCGACGGAGACTCGCATAAGCTGTGGTGTTTTGAGTTTTCAACAATTTACAAACAGGAAAATATTTCAGTCATGTCTGAATGCGCAGATCAAGCCCGCATAACGCGCGACCTGAGCGTTTCCGTCAAACACCTGCAAATCTTAAGAGGTCTGTTTGACAAGTTATTGTCCGGACCGAAAGGGTTGAGTACAACGTCTTTGTCTAGTTGCCAGAATGAATTATTTATTGAATTCGTTCTGGGAAGTGATTCCATATTTGTCTTGGATTTAGCAACAATTGCTGCAGAGCGGTTGGTCAGTGGCTGATGTTATCATTGTGTTAAGTTTCCTCTGTGTAAATTATCTCAATGCGGACATTGCGACATCATTATCTCTACATCCGACAAGTATATTAGTGGATAACATGCCCTTTAAAGTTTAAAAATATCAAAACACTTTACGTTTAAAATATATGCTATTTGAAATCGAGTAGCAAAAGACTAATTCAATGTCATTTACCGTCCGCAAATTTAATTTATAGTATTTGGTACTTTTAAGATATAAGTATTTGAAAATCTTAACTTTAGATCCCAAAAGCTGTCGTTTTATTGAAGACGTACAAAGCTATAATACAAAAATAAAAACAAAAGCAAATTAAATAATCTTCGTGCATAATTTAAAAATTTAAATATTGACAATGATTATTATTTTAAGTCATTAGAGTTCATACTGGCTTGCAAATAAAATCGTGAGAAAATATTTAGTTAGTTTAGAGAAGTTTAAAAATTGCTTTTAGATTCACGTTGTATTACCTAACATTTCAAGCGAGGTATGTTAGTATGTAAATGTAGATACTTACATTGTACATACAACATACATTGTACATAGGTAGGTACATATGTAGTATGTACATATATAGCAAGGAGACAATTATGACAACTAACTAAACTAGTAATTTGATATTCTCTGAACTAAACAGAAAGGTTATTTGGATCCATTGAGAAACTCAGAAAACTCTGCCTTGCCCTTTCGCGAAATACCCAACCCGCCTCCCACCCCCTTTCCCAGATATCGTTTACAAAAATCACAAAGAGGTAGGTTACATGCACGTTTCTGCTCTGGGACGTATTGATGAAAACGATACTTTTCCCAGGACTGGGATGTTAACGTCTTAATTAGCGGTGAAAATAAGGGAGGAATTCAGAATAAACATAGGAGCAACGTTAGTGCCGGAAGAAAGGGTTAAATGTTATCGGATGACAGTAAACAGGAACCTTTTTGGATGCCATCCTATTATCTAAGTAAACAATTTCAGGGCGAATGTGAAAACCTGATTGAATAAGATCAATTAAGGACGACGCTCCGTATTTCTGTTGTGGTCTCTGTTGAAATACCAGGATAAAATTTTACACCATTGTTTTTGTTGTAGTCTGTAGAAAGGGTGATTATATTCCCAATATATTCATTCTGTTCCTGATCGTAAATTTCTTGAAATATCCATATCCTGAATTCAGAACTACGAATTCGAACGAGGATATTAAAGAGGAACCATTCTCAGTCAATTTGAAGTGACTCTTAATAAGTTTATTGTTCCATTTGGTTTTATAGATGTTCTTTTACGTACTCCTGTAAAATTCATCCAATATGATCCTAAAAATAGAACAAATATCCAAGTCATTGCTACAATAAATCAGATGGGCACAGGGAACGTGGTGTACACTAAAAGGCCTCATCCTGGATAAAAACTGAAAGTGCGCCAACCACTTAAAATTGATCTGTGACCCAGCGATCCTCCTTTTGTGCATCGCCGCCAAAGTCAGAATAATCCATCTGTCGAGAAGCACTTAACCACAAGTTCACCATTTGAACCCGGACGGGATGCACCCATCCATTCCTCGTCTGCTCAACTGATGGAGGAACTAATGGACTCTAACGCATTAAATTCCTCCTAGTTCTGGAGATGGGTACAACTTTTTTGGGGGAAACATCGTCAAAAGTGATGAAGGCTCATAAATTCGACGAATATGAAAATTGCTCGAGGATGTGCCCTTTCATCGGCCGCACATTAGGAATGACTTGTTTTGGAATTTCACGAGGCTCCAAGGAGCTAATTACAAAAAAACAATACCTAATAAATCGAAAGGGTTTAGTCACCCACACTTATGAGTTATGATCAACAACCGCAATTTGCGAAATCAATTTCATTGCCAGGGGCAGGGTCACCCCAATATGGAAGGAGTTCAAAGGCAACTGACTCAGGTAATGACTGCAAGTGTGCAAAACTGCAAAACAACCCTTTCTTCATCGCCCAAGGCCATTTAAAAATATCAACTCACTTACGAATACAACACTGAAGCAACTCCTCCCCGCAGAAAGTGCCTCAGAAGTAAAGTGAGGTAGGATTCCCTTGCCCCCTAGATGCATACGGGGCCTATGGTGTGCTATTTGTTTCCTGACGGACGAACTTCGTCCGCCATAGAGGCAGTCATCAATATTTTCCGAATGAATATTTCCCTTTGATGAACAGCCTCGGAAAATTGACTAGACGTAAAATACGAGTATTTCACTAACGCATTTGTTCCATTAGGGGGTGGTGCGTGCCGAGGTGAGACCCTCCCCTCGCCTCCGGGGGGATGGAGAGACCCCATCCGATGGAGTTCCATTTTTAGACTGGCACTGCTATCGAAATAATCGTGGACCGTGGAGAAGAATCTTCTTCCGATGGCAGGGGACATGTTTTGTCCTTCGAAAATCAAAACTTTTGACGCTGATTTATAGAGCCACGCGTTTCGATTTTATCGCTTAAGTGTAATTGAGGGAAATTATGTGAATTGCTCGGATAACGTCATCGGGATCTATTCCTGGCTAATAGCTTTCCTTGATTGTATAAATCTTCAAGAAATAATTTGTCGAATGTTAGGAATTGCAAATTTGGTTATAATCATGAATATAGACTTTTTTTTGTCGATATTAATAAGAATAATAAATTCATTATTATTTATTATATAAAAAAGGAAATATTTCAGCAGTTTTTTGCAAAGCTTTGTTTCGCTTGTTCTGCCACCTTTTCCTTTCAGTATCCAATGAGGACTTTTGCAAATGGGAAACTCTTATCGCTCAAACTTCAGCTGTGTTTCTAATAAAATAACTAAACAATAAATAAATAAAATAAATAATAAATAAATAAAATAACTAAACAAAATTACAAATTATGCAATTTTTTTTTTATTAGGTACTTTTTCGTTAAACACACAAACTCACTCAGAAACTTAATTAGCTACTATTTTGTTGACAGCGATAAAATTTTAAGAAAAAATGAAGAGATTGGTTTATTGATCTTAAATTGGTTGAATTTTTTGCTCTGAACTTGAATGAAGTTTTTATTTTTGATTTGATGTAAGCTTCAAAGCTTACAATTGTACGTTTGACGGAATCTCGAGAAGATGTTTTTTACATCTGTTTTTAATACAAGAGTAGATAATTTTAATATACGTTTCGTTTTATAAGATTGCAAAATCAAGAAAGATGGTGCTTTTAAAAATTTCGTTGATATGGATCAGCTAGTGTTTGTTTTTCTTCTAAGTCCTAACTAATTTTCAGTTTATTAGTAGGTACTTCTTACTTAAGTGTTTCCGGATTCCGAGCACGATAAAATAAGAACAAATCAATGTTTATTTCTAGGTATACCTAATAAAGCCTACATGCTCGTAATTTACAAAATTTCATGATGATTTGAGTCGTGGAAGTGCCACAACGAAAAAACTCATTTGTGCATTATTAGTACAGATTCCCGGAATTTCTTCTGGAATACCAGGATTAAAGTAGGTAGCGTAGGTATATTTGCAAAACACTTTAGGAATATAAAATTTCATGGAAATCGTTTGCACAATTAGGCCTTAAAGCAGAACAAATTAACAAATTCACTTTAGCAGTTATAATATAGATAATTAATTTTTATAATTCGAATTTTCGGAATTTGATATGATATCTATAAGAACGAATTTTGCGATCCACAAACTTCGAACTTTGTTCATCCTAATAATATAACTTATTAGTTGACAATTTAAGGGCTTTTCTCATATCTGCTTACGAAAAATGCTCTATGACTGTAAAAACAAAACGATTTGATTAATTTTTCTCGCTAGCGGCTAGACAACAATCAGAAGATCACTTTCCATGCTTTGCGCGTTGCACAGTTTAACATCCCTGTCATCCATCCCAGCACTGCCATCGTCCTGGCCTATCTGATCGAACATCGCTGCCCACCGGAGCGAGAAGTGCCATTGTCTCTTCACAGCGGCTCAAAATTCATGCAACTTTAAAACCGAAGCGAACAAAGCAAACAGACTTTGAGCATTAGCTACCGAAATTGTTGCGTTCCCAGAGCAGCTTGGGCTCAAAATAGGCTCACGATGGAGCAGATCGCCGCCGGTACGACAAAAGAAATTCCGCGGTTCACTGGCCACTGTCTCACACCAGGAGTGACACAAAATTGACATAATGTGGCGTTTAAGTGAGCCATCGAGCGGCATCCATCCATCATCTGAGGTGAGCACTTGCGTCAGCAACAAAAGGCGGCCAGGAAAAGATCATCAGATAAGGCCAAGTGAAAAACTGATCGGAAGAAAATACTCCTAATCTCCGGCTTGGAAGTGAGAGATCAGAAGGCAGCCCAAAGCGGCTAAAGAAAGTGCTTCACAAAGCCCTAAACGATATAATCCTCTCGAGGGCTCGGCGAATAGGATTATCCCCGGAGAATCCATCATATTTTCTTTAAGCGCAGCGCATGATGTTGCATTTCAGCTGCAGTCGACAGGCGAGATGAGGAACCGATAACGCAGCGATGAAGGTGCACTATTTTATTGTAAATTTGGAATTTGGTATCGTTAAATTCGGCTATTTAAAAACGTATTGGCTTTTTAAAAACATTTTTTATGAATAGTAAGGTACGAACTACGAGTTGATAATATAGGTATTTCTCCTTTTCTCATCTCTGTCCTATTAATCGTAAATAGCAGTAAATCTGCGATTCTCTGCTTCGTAAGATGGCTGGCAAAATAACTCTAAATTCCGCTAATAGCGGTAATTACGACCCCTTTCAGCTTGCTCTGTGGTATCCAGTGTTATGTCCTTTGCATTCGTGATTTATGATTTACAGCTTGCAGCAAATGGAAAATAAGCTCCGCTCGTTCAGCGTTTCTGGAAATGGCGGTGCCATAACATAAATTTTCCTTTCCTGGCTGCATGCAGATTCGCAAATCAGGGCTGTCCAAGCCTCCCCTCTGCCCGACTCATTCTAATTTATTGAACTATTGCGCTCGCTGTGGGAAAACTTCCTGATTTGTAGAAATTTTCTCCATAAACTTTCTTTCACCGGAAAAATTAGTTTTTCCAACTCGCTCAGATTTCTTTGCTTGCATATTGTCCGGAGTCACGTAAGACAGCCGAGTCCTTGAAGTGGGCTTCCTTCAATCCGTCATGTGGTTGATTTCGTCCATTTTGCTTTTGTGTTAGACCCCTTGGCTCTTCGTTATCCCCTCATCTTATGCTCCTTAGACCGCCTTCCTGTGATTCGTTCCACTAAGTAAATTCAATAGCTTCCAGCTTGAGTGTGTAATAGTCATCCTTCAGGACTCAGGTCCCAGAAAGAAAATCCAGAAAATACCGAAAATGGGTTTCCTCTGTGCTTTAAGGGAATTTTCACCCTCAGCATTAAGTGGAGAAAAATATATATAAGGCGAGTGGTTGCTGCAAAATAGTTCCTAGCGCACATAAAGGACGATTGTCGTCTACTCCTTCGCGTACAACATCCACAGCAGGGACTTCATGTTACAAAGTCTGTGATGCTGAGGCGCCTTTTGGGATTTTACGCAAAAGTACGCTGCATGGCTCACTTTGAGTCTCAATGCGTAGGGGTGGCTGGAAAATTCACTTAGTATTATAGGTATGTACATAGCAATGCTTTTATGGGATGCATTGGGGTCGTCGTAATAGCATTAAGCAGGGGTGCAATTTGAACCTTCGCCAGATTTCATTTTTTATTTATGGTTTTGTCTTTGCTTTAAATACGCCATCGTTAAGTTTATTATCGATTTTTCCAATATTTCAAATATGAAATTTACAGTACCAACTTTAGTAGGTACTCTGTCCTAGAATATCCTTATTTTATATTCATTAAAGAGTAGAGATATTGGCACATAGGGACAACTTCCAACTATGGTATTGCATTTCACATTTTCTAAGAATATTTCGTTGTTTAACATTTTTAGCTTAATTTTAATGTTGCACAATTGGCTGCTGTGATTGAAATGAAATATTATAAAACAATGCTTTTAGACTATTTTGAAATATTAGTTAAAATACAAAAATAAAAATTGTTTAAGAAAAACATGAAAGAAAATTTGTAAAGCGACAATTTATATTTAAAAAGTATAATATTCTCGATTCTACATGCAATTAAAATACTGAATTAAGGAAGTTCTCAAATTTTAAATAAAAAATTCCAGTTTACCTCAAGGCTCTAATCGATAGTTCGACGAAGATATTCTCCCACTTTTTTACAAGAATTAGGGAAGTAAAATGTAGCAAAATCCACATAAATCTATCAGATTTTCCCCTCAGTTGATGCCTCAAAGGAAGCATTAACCAATATTATGTAATTATTTTCGCCACTAAACCAGTGCCCCCGGCGAATTGTCCTACACCGGAAAATTGATAAAAAGTTATCACCTCCTCCCCAGCCCCGATTCAATATAGTGTTGAGCCCGCGGTTTCCTGTTGCCCGTCGCTCAAAAAGTCACATCGTTGGCGGTAAAAAGTGAACGCTCCCGCCATTGTCAATTTATAAACATCACGTGCAGTGCATACGCCAATATGCGGTTGCCACGTGGCCCAACAATTGTAGCAATTTGGGTAAATTTCTAACTTCCTTAAACGTCCCCGATCAATCCTCGAAGGGGTGCTGTCAATTCAAGGTCCAGAGGAAAAGTCAACAATGACTTGAAGTTCCATGGAAATCGCTAGAGTATTCAGGATAACACAGGCAAGTGGCAGTCGAAGGATCTGAAAACTGCGAGCGGAAAGGGTGGAACGAACGGACGCCCGACGATGTCCATCTATCACATCTTCGACTTCCCCGCGACTGCGGACGCTGCCTGGGAAATTCATTGATCAAAATAACTGTAAACACTATAAATGATAGACTCAGTCTCCTCCCATCCTCCTCGGGAGATGATTCCGGGCACGTGTCTCAGTTATTATACAACTTGAGAACAGCGGAGGTCCTTTCGTCCCGGTTGAAACCCACCAATTTGAGGACATATGCAAGAGTCCTTGTCAAGTGTGGCGGAAAATTTTTAATTTTTTCCTGTGAAATTATTTTTGTTATTTCATTCCAAGTGTGCGGATTAGACGTGCAGGTGGAGGCTAGGGAACAGAACGCGGGAAAAGGGACTCGACTGCACCCACGAAAGGAACTGACGGAGGATTAAGAGCCTCTTGATGATGAATGAGAAAGGAACCATTGTGATGCATATTAGCCGCGTTGTCATCAGTTGCGGTTCCATTATCCTTTGACGCAATATTTCCAAGGCTTTCAGGCACGTCCTTCAGTTCTGTTTTATACATTTTAATCACAATTCAAAACGATTCCAGAAATAATTCCGTCCTTGCTTTGAATTGTTCCTAAGCTCTTCTTAGCAACAGAAAGCATTTTCCGAATTAGTTGCCGCTGCATCTTTTCAGTATTTTCCATTGCCATCTTACTTTTTGCAATAGCCGCCATTACACCCCAGGAGAAAGTCCTTCTCGCTGCGAATATCTCTCAGTTGTGTTCCATTGTTTGAAGGCATGCTCTTTTTATGAATTATTTTCAGAGTAGCTTTGTTTCTAATGAAAGGGCTTATCTATTTCAGGTGCAACAATTACTTACGAAACACACAATGAAATGTTTCCCTTTTGTTTTCTGTGATGCTCAAGAATTTTTATTTGGGGCATCCGAATAGCATTCGTTTAGCAAAAACCTTTTGTTTTATACAATGAGCTCGCGAACTATTCAGGATCGCTTTGTCCGTTGTAGGATTTTTGTTTGGCTCATGTTCGACGCAAGAGAAAACATCGCAATTTGTAAAATTTAACGACTTCTTTTTATCATGCAGAACATTGTCACATGCAGTCCTGCATTTTAATTGTTTATCATGAACATTCAACATATTACATAATTCATGTTGTCTACTAATTAGTTTGTTTGTAAAGATATAACGTTGGCAGATGCTACTGTGATCGTGACTTTTTTAATGACACTACGATCACATATTAATTGGGCAATTGAATATGAAATATCGTCTTTTTTATGACCTGAGTAGAGGTGGGAAAAAATTTAAATCGAATTGGATTATTGGGATTAGTGGGATTGCAGTACCAATTTGCATGGAACTATATTAATAATCGAAAAAATAATCGATTAACCCTCGATTAATCACAAGGCGATCCTTTTTCAAAAGTCTTCAAGACTCATTTTTATAATAACCTTCACATATTATGTATAGGTACCTTATGCAAACCCTCCTATCTTAATATGTAGGTAGACATATACAATATGCTGTTAAAAGGGATTTTGTTATAGAACACGACCAAATTGGATTACATGTATCTTTTATATGCATATAAAAAAAAAATAATTTAACTACCTAAGAGTTTTACATATAAAAATATTCCGATATTACAAACCCTTGCCACTGTCAGGGTCAAATCGCACCAAATCAAAGCAATATTCGAAGTTATAATCGCAATCGATGAAGACCGATAAAACAGTCGATAGAGGAATGCTTGGGTCCGGCGTCGTGTTGCAGTTATCAGCCACTTGAGACCGCACTTGTGCGCAATCAGCAATTATTCGAATCGTCGAAATAAAAGGTGCCTGCCTACCGCCGCCTTCGGAGCAGTGAACAGGCGGCTTAATGAGAATTATTAGGAGCAAATATTTGCCCGCGATAAGGAAGCGACATAAAAGCGTTCGGGAGTGCGCACCGCCAAAGCAATTTCCGCGACATATTGCTCCGGGACGATGGCCCAATAGAGCAAAATAAACTCGGAACCACTTGAGTTCAGATATACTAGGTGTAAGTGGATTCAACCTGTCTATCACCCTTTCACGGTGACCATATGGCACTGTGTCGTGCACAAACAAACCTGGGCCGTGATTTTTTTACACGAATTCCCCGGAATTATCCTCACCGAGGAAGAAGATAGTCGATTCGGTTCTATGGAATATTAATATTGTAACTCCAGCTGGGTACTGTACGAGGGATGAATTGTTTCACCTGGTCGCAAGAACCATCTGACTTCAGCAATAATTGGAATGTAATTATCGATGGCCGAATCGCCCCCACCCTCATCTTTAACTCATTACCCTCAGCTTCAGCAGTCCAGCAGGCCGGGTGTCCGGCGACCACGATCCCGAGGGAAAGGCAACTCGATCATTAACAGATTTTGGACATTGGCTACTCCGAAAGGATGCCCCTTTTCTTGTTGGCTTTTTTCACCGGACCCAAAATTACTCTTCTCGGCACGCACCACGAGGCGATTTTTCGACATTGAATTAATGTCCGAATGACATGCACTCCCAGGAGCAGAGTCAGAGTGAAAATAAAAAATAAATGACGTTCGATGCAGGAAGCAAATTCATAAAACGCGTCCGAATGCAGGAAGGAAGAGCCTCACCCAGATCAAGGTGAATCATTTTGACTTAATTTGACGGGGATGGGGTTGTTTGCTGTTCCAACATCACGCGAGTTTTTATTACAAGTCACGCAGTGACAGAGATGCCTTGGAAAAAATATACTCGCCGTCTGGAACTAGAGTTGGGAAAACCTTTCAAAAATATTCCGAAAAAATAAGTGGCAATTTCCATCATATAAAATTTACATTAACAGTGGAAAGTATTATAAGCTGTTATATGGAAAAAAATATTAAATATTATTTTGTGTTCGCAAAAACCAGAATTTACCAACATAAATCAACTGCTCACAGGAGATTAATATTGATTCACTCAAAAATCAAAATCTTTTGCTCGTGAAATGAGAATTATTAAACTAAAATTATTTATATTGTATACACACCTACTCCATACATATACGTTTTATTAAAGTAATTTTTCAATAGCTCTGAAATAAAAGAACTGTTCCGAATTGTCTATAAATAATTTGTATTTTACGGTTACGTAAAGGATTCAACTCCTCTATTCTTCATACATCCGAAATCAATACGCAAACGCACTTTTCCCAGTCCTAGTCATTAAAAAAGTTTTCGCACTGTCCAAAAGTGCTTCATAAATCACGTTAAATTTCGCGGAATAAGT
This sequence comes from Leptogaster cylindrica, assembly GCA_963082835.1. Lineage (NCBI taxonomy): Eukaryota > Metazoa > Arthropoda > Insecta > Diptera > Asilidae > Leptogaster > Leptogaster cylindrica. Next base: position 17,494,242 of record OY720105.1, on the reverse strand, counting down.
ACTCAACATCTGAAGGGGCTGAAATAATAGAAGAGTGGTGCTGGAGCTAATGGCGCTCGAGAACCAGAAGTCCCAATATCAACACTATAAATATGACTATTCGAATTTCACCAATCTTTCTAATAATAAAAGGATAAATTTGCGACCGCCAAAGTGGGCCAGGAGTGGAGTGGGCTGAAGGCAGTGCATCCAATCGTGCGGAAGGAATTCTCGGTCTGGAAACGAGCGAAGAAATCATGAAAACAATAATTTTAGAAATTTTTATGCTTCGAGGGTCAATCACACAAAAATTGGGATCGTGTCTCGGAGCATTCAGACTTATGTTATGATTTGTGCCTAATCGGTCAGCAGGAATTGCTCAGTCGGCCGGAAGCGGAGACAAGAGGGTTGGCGCGTCACGGCGGCTTTGAGAAAAATTACTGCGTTCGCTTATCGTATAAATCACACATGGATTAACGCCCTTCAGCCCTCCCTCAGCACAGTTCTCGGTGACCCTTTTGTGCCGCGTAATTAGTAAATTGAATTAAGAAGTGCACGCGGGTGTGCACCTTGCAAATTGCTCTTGGTGCCCTATCCAACGGTGTCCTTTGTTTTTGTTAACTTCAACAAATATTTTGATGCTCTCGGCAAATACATAAACAACCGACATATTTCCACTAATTGAAGTGAAAACACAAATTCTCTCTTGCATTTTTCACAAATGAAAATGAACATTGACGTTGTAATGTCCAGTAGTCAAGGAATCCTCGTCATGGTGGGCCATAAAGTCATAAAAATCGTCTTCAGGAATTTGAGAAAGAACACAAGAAAAAGTAGGAAATATCCTCGTAAATCCATAAAAATCTTCCTGTTGTTTGTTTGTAAACGGAAGGTAGCCAACAGGCGCCGTCAAAAATGCTGAATATGCAATAGACTAGTCTGGAAAAATGTTTATCGAAAGGTGTTCAAAAGGGAAGGTTCATTACCAACCCAGTAAGACTTCTTCCCTTACCTGGACTGCCGTTAATGCTCTGAAAACTGAAACAGGATAAAAGGGATTTCATTTTCAACTCCAAACTTATTATGTTGATAATAATTCACGTCCCCACACGTTCATATGTCCTTTGATTTCAAAAACCTCCCTTTCCAATTCACATGAAAACCTCAAAACACCGCTACTCAATCTGTTTTCGAAGGAACAAGGTCCCACGCCACCATCCCAAGGATTCTACAACCTGTTCCTGATATTGCTTTGTGTTTTACTAATAACATTACAATTATAATAAAATTAGTGGTTAACCAATTTCATTTATACATATTTTAAAAGCTCTGAAAATTATTTCAACCCTTACTGAGGATCCATGAACCGAACAATTTTTAAGATCACAGAATTAGGATCAGAAGTTAGTTATATTTATAATCTTTTTTAAGGAATGCTGTTTTACGGTGTTTTTTGGAATACATCTCAGCAATTTTCTTACCCCTTTTTATTGCTAATTTCTCTTTTTGCTGAGGAAAGTTTATATTAAAATTGTAAAAATATTAGTGGAATAATTTAACTGAAACAAATCGGTACCCATACATATAGCGACAAGAAAACGTCATTTAATCTACAAGTCCTTGGGCGTTTCCCCTGATTGATTTCAATAAACCGATAACTGTATCCTCCCAACAAACTAATCTGTTACGACCATTAAATTTGTGGTGTTGTCCAAATGTAACCTGAGCCTCGATATGTTTTTGGCATCTGGTAAACATTTCCAGAGTCCTGCAAACGAGAACAAGCAAAATTATTGCTTGACTGGACACAGTGTAGCCCCGTAGGAAGGACATGCTCAAGTAGCCGGTGACAGTAGACAAGACCAGTTCGGGTCCAGCCTCCTCCCAAAGGATTTGTCTCCACGATGAAAATCGAACTGCTGAAGTGTCCTCTTGTGAAATTTATTTTTGTAACTGAACAAACTCCTGGGCGCCTCTTAAAGGGTGCAGATGTCTGCCTCTGCAGCTGGATTTGTCGCAGACAACAATTAGTCCCTCGCATTCCTCCTGTATCAAATGACCTGAGATTAAAATTATCATGGAATGTAAAAGTACTCGCCGCATTCCATCCGCATCGGGCCATTTCGATGATAAATTTCCCGAATTTAATTTGGGCACTGGCTTCTGTTTTCCTCGGGGCCCGCCTGCCCACCGCGGAGGATTTCCAGTTCCCCCGGGGAACATCGTCGTGTTTCGGGCCTCAGTAGCGCTTCCTCTGCTCCCACATAATCTTTAAGTGGGTCATAAAAAGCATGTAAGGGAAAACATTACTTGCTGCTCCTTATCTCGTCCTGGAATTAACTACAAACTACCTCCAGTTGTTGTATACAACCCTGTCGTCCTTCAACAAAAGACATCCCAGTGACGATTCGATCAGGCGTTCTACTGTCGCTGCAGTAAAAGTGATTAAATGCCTTCGCAGAGATAAAATGATGAGATTTCTTAGCAACAGGAAAAGAACTTGTGAAGAATTCCAACTTTTGTTGTATTGTAGCCTGAAACACAAAAGGTAATCAAAATAAGAAATTATTATAGGTTAATAGTAGTTGTAGCAAAAAATGTGTTTCCCATGCGTTAAGCTTAATTTTTATAAAACTCAAAATGTTTGTATTAAAATCGTTCGTCCAATTATAAAATCGAAATGCATATAGTTGATGATTTTGCAGTTTCAAATGACGTCCAAATGTACTTTTCTAAAAAAACAATTTTACTTCAAGGAAGTGTTTTATATTTACAACCAACATACAAACTTCATTTTTCGTAAAAAAGGCAGCATTTGTTTAGCATTCGAGATACACTCTTCTTTGTTCCCTATAAATGTGAATGCATGTCCTTTCAGCTGCAACAAGACTTTATTTCAAACAGGAACTAATCCCAAATTGCCCTGATATGGTTGCGAAAATCCGCCCTTCAATAAAACGCTACAAGATTTAATTTTCAAGAATCTGTGTCTATTAATCAAACTATTAAGGACAGACGCACCCTTTCCGCAGAGAATCTCTATTGGAGAAGACAATAATCGAGGATCACGATCAACTCGGTCCAAACACCCGATAATCATGATAATGTGTCCTGTAATCAACTAATAACGCACTGTGGTCCCCTCAAGGAAGCCAAAGCATCCCCTGCCGCGGTGGTGGTGATATCCTTGTTCTGCCCCTAAGCCCCTGCAGATGATTGAATAAACAACACATGTCGCTAAAACGCAAACCTCGACGTCAATGAACACGGACATTAGAATGCATCGCATCCTGGTTATGCTTACTGGGGAAGTATTCTCAAGGCAGGAGGGTCAGGGGTAAAATCAATCAATCCTGATTAGTTGAACACCCTCCACTATACCCATGACGAAAAAAGATGCCAGCGAAATTCCTCTGATGTATAAATGAGACTTGACTATCGTCCGGGGAAGGTGTGGAGGGCCCAGCAAAACATTACTCGAATCCAAAAAGGACCATATGGCCCCGCAGGAACACTAGTAGCAGGAGGGGTCCTACTGCACCCACCATGAACAATAATTTATTCATATGCGATTACAGTCGTAACGTTGTTACCGCAGGAGAAACCTTTTCTAGTGCTGCTCTCCCGATCCCGATGTGCTTTTGCAAGTCATGTCCTGCAGAAATGTTTCCGAATTGTTTTGGGTCGCATTGATCACATTTCCCGGAGATTTCAAAACATAATCCGACATTTTGCTGCCCCCGCCGCATGGCTAAATCGAAACTATTGTTTTTGCGCAAACAGGAAATTTCATAAATTTTTTTTGAGAATACATAAATCACAGGATTATAAATAAGCTGTGGTTTGTTCAGCGGAGAGTTCATGAATTATGGATGGATTTGAATGGGGCAATGAAAATACAAACTACATGAAGGAACTGTTTAAATTGCAATATGATTACGAATATTTATTAATTAACAACAAAACCGTTGTTTATAAATATTAATTTGAAAGATTAATAATTATAATTAATTCAGCGATTACTTAATTTGTTTTAAAACAATATACTTTATACATTTCTCTTAACTAGGAAATATTGCAAGAGTGTTCAAAACTTAACTGTTGACGATTGATTTTAATTTGATGTTTACTGTTCGCTGGATCGATATTAATGCAATACTCAATACCACAATATTAAAACTATATAAATTCAATAAAAACGATGACAATAAGTAACTGAACTGTGCCGCAATAAAAGTGTCATACCATTCGGTCTAGTAAGCCGACTTTTTGTGCACGTCCTTCGTCAGTTGAGAGTGGAGAAATGAAAACCAAAATCACTGTCAATTTAGTCTTGATAATTAATTGATACCTACATTGCATTTTAGCAAATTGAAAACTATTTATATTGTACAAATTCTGAGATCAAAAAATGTTATCTCACAAATGAACGAAGCAATCGGTACGAAAATCTCAGAAAGAAAGCTCCAAACATAACCGTAGAATTGAACTTAATAATGCCGCCAATCTGCGATTAGCTGCTTACATATTTCGGGACCACCCAGTTCCAATAGTCATTTAAGCCGGGGCACTAAAATTGGGAACGGTAGCAGCCTCGGTCGAATTCCGCCCATTCGACGAGTTGTGAGCAAAATAATCGGATCACCTGCAAACTCCTTGTCGCCACGTTATAAGTCATATCAAGATGAGGCCAGGCTCAGCGACGTCCTGGCAACCTCAAATCGCATTAAGCGATCAAAACATGACTATGGAGCCAGATCCCCGGGCTCTCAAGCGGACTCGCGGGGCTCACGAGGGCCGAATTAGCCCGTCATCGAAAATTGTCAACAGTAATCCAATCAAAACGAGGCCCGCGGCATTTTTCCGACGTCCCGTCATAGCTACATCGCGACTGGACAGAGTCCCTAGAATCTAGATCCGTGGTGGCTGTAGAGTAGATTTTCGTTTTGGTCTCCCATACGCAGGCGACTTTACGGCCGCTGATAACCGCAGATAGTTGTCGTCCTTTTGCATCTCAGAAATGCGGCTCTGCTCACTTAATCCCCTGGATTGGAATCCCCGGAATCTCGTCTTATCATCGAGTTCCCTGCAAAAGGTAAAGTACGACGAAAGAGGTCGGGGGAAAGGGAGTCTCAGTCCGAGATTGTCGCGGCTCGCATTCAGGTAACCGGGAATTCCGTCCGATTCTGATACCGAGCACGCGGGCGGCTCAGCGGCCGAACAAATGTCACCGGCCTCGACACTAGATAAACATATTTTGATTTATAACAATAAATTGGGGAAGGGTAAAAAAACACCAGCAACGCATGGCGACATTAAAATTGAGACATGCGGCGGCAATTCGGTTGGATTTGGGCAATTTGCATTTCCACCACGCCCAGTTTTTATTTATCGCGCCGTGCAGCACCCTCGCGCTCCACGGCCAGCGATTAAGCGTAAAATTCGCGATTTGCATAGCGCATTGACTGCTGAATGACGCCATCCTGCCTCTCTAAAACACATGTCGAACTCGGCCCGATGGGGTTGTTGATAAAATCGGAATTCGCTACTACTTGGTTATTTATTCGTCTGGACTTACCGAATCTGTTTCGTTCATTTCGTTTTGCAGCGGCGAACGGGTTAAAATGTGACATCAACAAAAACTTATTTGAACAATTTGATAATCGTACTTTTTGGCATTGCATTGTTATTTAGACGTGAATTCCTGAATATGTTTAATTGGAGGAACTGAGGGATTACTTAAACATGTGTACAGTACAACAAAGAAATAAAGTGAAAGTAATTTCTACACACTACACGTAAACATTTCAAACGCGTTCTTTGAAAGTTTCAATCCAAATCAATGAGAAAATGATATTTAATTCCCCCTATCTCTAATTATATTATATTTACTTGAAATATAGGTTAGATGTTAGTTATTATAACAAAAAGTCGTCCAGGGTTTTTATCGTTCCCATTATAATCCATTTTGCTTGTATAATACCTACTATTTGTTAATTTCTTTAATCTAGAGTCTAGACAACAATTAAGTATAGGTACAACGTAAAGTCAAACAATTTATTATTTCTGTAGAACGAGTTCAGAAAAAAATTATTTTAATTTTTACCTACTGACTCCATACAACACCTCAAATTACTGAAATAAAACCTATAATTACAAAATGCTTTAATGTGTTTTGGTTGATTCCTTCGTCTCTGATGCTTTCTCCGATTTACATATCCTTGGGACTTTTCTTCTCATAACCGCGATATTACTGTAGAATGTATAGGTATTGATATTGTGTGAACAAACAATGGAAATTACAAGCAAACACATACAGCTTTGTATGATATAAATCAATAGCACAAACAAACTAACTTGAATTACCAGTTAATACCTGCAATAGCGTCAGGGAAGGACAAGAAGGGATCGTGTCCCCATAATGCCTATGTCACATTTGGCGACTTTACTGGCAGCTAGTGAACTAGCGGCTACTAAATAGCCAATGTGACATAGGCAGTAGCAGTAGCATTTCACTAGCTTCAAAAGTTGAACATGTTTAACTTTTCGAGCTACTCTCAAGCGCTGCTAAGTAGCGGCTAGTAAGTAGCTAAGTGTGACATAGCCTTAAGATTCTGAGATTCTATGAAAATTGGTGTTGTAAATTTAATAAGTTACAACTTTTTGTTGGTTTCCTGAGGGTTAGGTTTGCAGTACAAAGGTTTGCATTTCTTCTGCCAGTGTCAGTGGTTATTACGACAAAAATCGCAATATGAATTTCTAATTTTGGAATAACAAACATTTAGAATATGATGTAAAACAATATTCCAAAATAAATATACGTACGTAGTAGGTACGTACCTATACTTACATGGAACGACGGAAACGATAAAATCTAAGGCATGACTCCTGCGAAATCATTACATAATTACAACATTACAAATGTATACAAATGAAACTTAAGTAATAAATTAAATCATTTTTTGAAGTGATTTTGTGTTATTTCTTTTTCTGCCATTTATTTGCAATTTGCAATAGTTTTCTGGTACACTAATTCATATTGAAAAAGATTGCATTAAAGAAAACTATGGATGTTGAGTCAGCATTTCACAATAAGGATAAAAAATTGAACACCTTTATTGAAATTGCGACCGCCTTATCCTAACCACTCATCCTTCTTATGTGAGTCTACGCAAGGACACGCTCAAGAGCTCACGAATAATAACAACCGCCGCAGATTAAGGCGCACGCAACAAATGACCATCGCAGGATGAAGTGGAAGAGGACCCCGCCACGTAAACAGACAACCCAAAAGATCTGCATCCAGTTAACAATGAAATATGTAGACACATTAGAGGTTAAGAGATTTACGCTAGTTTTACACGCTTCAAGTAATTTTAATCCCATCAGGATGGACAAAGGTTCGGAGGAGATTGTTGAATGTTGACGCAGGACACATTGAGGGTGCGGCGGGTTTCGCATTCACACAATATAACGGACTCTCGACGCTGGGTGCACTGCGGACACAGACGTCCGACAACAAGGACCTGTGAGCCAGACTATTGGCTGACAAATGGCGCTCGTGTTACTTCGGCTTATCTCGCTCAACTTATCGGAATTACTTATTCGTGCACTAAGCTCCTGCTGCCGTCTTTGCACCAATATTTGGTTATCCTTAACGCTCATTGCAATTGGAATTAACTGGAGTGCGCCGAGGTCGATGCAACGCTACCGTGCTTCGGCAGAATTAATAAAGACCTGCAAGGAGATCATCCGACGATAATTAGCGGTGTTTTAGACCAGGGGAACTTCAAGCAACTTTTTAATGTCGCGCAAATCATTTTTCATAATTTTACTCAGAAAATTCAGCTGTATTTGATTATTGCTCCATCAGCCACCAGGATCATCAAATGCCAATAAATCAGTTGTTTAATATGTACTGTAGAACGTGGAAGACGATCTGCTTTTATCTCTTAAATCTTTACGATTCCCAGTTCACTTAACACAAACAAACGCAATCAAATTGGAGGAAATCAGGTAAAAGAAGGAAAATTGTGCAGAAAGAACTTTTATTTGGGAAATGAGTTTGTGAAAGACAGCAAAACAATGCTAAAGTTCCTCTAATCTACATGAAGGATATTTTTATATTAGGTATTGGAGACAGGACACAGGAGTTAAAAATCGTATAGTTATCGTTGTTTCATGGCTACGAGCACCGCATTCAGATATTTTTCATGTACTTTGTTAAACGGAAAATTGATGATGGCGGAATGACTAAGGAAAATTTATACAACACTCTGAAAAGAACAACTCCTGACTAAAGCCTCCTCGACAATTCAAAAAATCCAAAATGATACAGCAAGTTTCCCCCCGCAAAAACCAAACATGTTCGCGCGAGAGTCAATGAAAAAGTGCATGAACTGTTGCAGCCCTCTGAGTTGCATCCCCTACGTTTACATCTGCTCTCGGGAAATCCCACCTCGTTTCAAACAAACATTCGAATCGAAGGTTTTTCTGACCGGTTTTAGCCTGACAACTCAGGACCAAAAATTATTTAAAAAAGGCCATTACGTGCCCATCGCATTCCATTAAATTTCCATATTTGCTGCCTCCACCCACCACCACCCCCAATCACACAACAGGAGTATTATTCGTGCAATTTTCATCGGAGCAGAGTCTTGAAGCGAGAAATCTTGATTTATTGAGGAAATAGTTTCGACTTAGCGGAGGAGCCGCGTTTTGGCAGGGATTAGGCACAATCGATTCGTGGAGCACGCAAGCTAAAGTGCCCGGAAGACGAATTGTTCGGAAGTGGAGCAAAATCGCAAATAAATCGTTCATTTGCGTTTTCTGGCGTTCTTCGCTGTGATTTATGAAAAATTGGAACCTATTTCTGGTGGAGGGCACTTGACTTGGCTCGGTGCTGCGGACGAGGTCGCGATTCGAGTCGAGTTTGGATTTCAAAGTGGACGAAGCTCTTGAGCTTGAACACTGCGAAGGTTGAACCGATCCAAATCCGATTTTTAATAAATTTTGAGTAATGTTGGAACAGCTTGGATCTGATGTAAGTAATTCTGTTGCAAGAATACTAAGTTCTTGGATATTTGTTTAGGCACTACAACAATAAAAGAACGCGTAGAGGATGATTGGATTTGCTGTTTCATATTAATTGCACTTATTTTAGTCTAAACTTTTTTTAATAACAATACCTTTGTTTGAAAGAACTCTCCAAATTTGAAAGGAACAATTTACAGTGTCGTCAATATCAACGTTGGTCAGGATGTGAGTGACCAGAAAAAGTTAAGTTAGTAAAAGATGTCTGTTGCCGGAATATAAGGGTTTTCAGATTATTTGTCCGTAAATAGAATTACTTAAGTGTTATAACTTCATTTCTAACGCAACCATTTTGTTGTTCTTAAAATAAGGAGATTTTTATTGAAATACCATTGTTAGTAGTGCTAGTGCAAAGGTCGGGATTAATTTAAAAGTTTTCTTACCACTGGATCTATGTACAATGTACATCTATATTGCTGTTGTCTATAGTCCATACGACGAGACTCTTGGTTAAAAGATTTGTATGTTAACAATAAAACGGCAAACGATAAAAGCACAATTAAATCCGCGGAAAGAATTTAACATACATAATATGCATGCATATATGATATTATCTTGATGCACAATACCAGAGAAGATTATAAACTAATTATTTTATAATAGCTTCTAATGAACGCATCATACCTAATACAGAGGAACCAGCTATGCTATAGTAGCCTTAATTATGTTCTTAATGTTATCGCAGAAGCCTATCTCTCATAATAGTTTTCTTTTATGGAACTACTAGTACTACATATACAAAGAAAACTTTAATTGGTTCAATACATTACAATGGCCGCCTTTGAATTTACATAAAATAAGAACGAAGATAATATGCTTCGCATTCAGAAAATTAAATGTAGGTAATCATAATTAAAAATCGCATTTAAATTAGTTTTTTTTACAAAATCATGTTTATTTTTAATTTATTTTATTAGAATTTTTGTTGAATAAAGAATTTAATTTAAATAAGAAATATATGATTCGTTCTTGAAAAGTTGATGTGGATAATTTTCTGATAAAAAAATCGTGCTGAACAATGCTTTTTGTTTGGATGGAATAATAACCATATTGAGTAATTGTTCCTGGACCATTCCTTCCCTCTAATTGCAGTATCATAAATAACAACTGCAAGATTCTTCTGACATGTGCATTCAAGTGAACAGAGAAGGATTACGATAACCTAGAAAAATGATCATCTCGAGAGTCAGAAATTTGCCGCGAACGAAATCACGGACGTATTAAGGTGGGCAGGAATGAATCAGAGATGCGCCACAAGAAAAAAAAAAATCCACATCGTCAAGGCAGCTTCAATGACAATTAATGCCAGATAAAAGAGGAAGTAAAAAAAACTCAAAAATGTCAACAAATTCGATTACGATGGCGCCGGTTTTATCTAACTTCGAGACATTTTGTGTGGTGTTTCTCCTTTTTCCCATCTCCTTGGACTCAAATGCGTCGCTCCCCCGAGCACCGACCATACACCACCGCAGTCCAACGGAACACGAATTTGATGAACTTTGCGCTATTAGAATCGCTTTATTGTCGAAGTGCATAGCATCAACGCGGTTCCGTGGACAGAGTTATGGCGACCATCGTCGCCGGAGACAACTTTTATGAACTTCGACCCGAAGCCGTCTTCGGCCTCTTCCTCCGATAATCGAAATCCATCAACGGTTACAACTTCAAATTTTCCATAATTTATGAATTCGAGATTAGCTAATTGAGCTTTTAAATGTGAGCTCGTAAAATATGTTTTATGGACTAAAAAATGCTTCTCCACAGCTCGAAAATGTCTGTGCAAACGACTTTCGTGAAATCGGCCTCTTGCTCTTCGGTTTAACAGTAAACACACGAGTGACTGCGCATTGCACCGCACAATGCTATAAGGTCGTATTTATGCATAACATATTTATCTCTTATCAGAAGTGTGCGAGTGGTTTTGAGTGATTCAGCTTTGACCACCAACAAACAAATTTGGAACGTTTTATGCTGGTTACACTTCCGTGGTCACTCTTTGGACAATAACTTCTCGTTAATTGACAAACCGCAACTGATGGCAACTTCCCCGTTTGATGAGTCACAAGTGGAATGAGGAACATTTTCCCTCTTCTTAATTTACAAGCGAAATCAAACATTCTTGTTTTATGATGTCTCACTGAAATTTTTCCGAAATTCTTTACAATTTCGGCAGATTTGTTTCTAAATTTCATAATACTATTTTGCTCTTCACGTTCAGAGATTACCATTAATAATCACTAAAGGTGTAAAATGTGCAAATGTAACTGCAAAAATACTTTTAGAAAAGTATAATTGTATTTACACTCCATGAACCTATTGGGGACAAGGACTTTGAAATTCTTTGTTCATCGTGGTTCCAAATGAAAATCATTAAAAAAAATTGTTTTACATTTTCTACTTTGTTTTTTATGTATTTTTCAAGCTAAAGTACAATGTAAATAAAATAAAACTTACTTATTGAAATTGTAAAAATATAAAACAAAGGAAAACAAATTTGAATTTAGTGTAATAAAAAGAAGTAGAATGGAAAGAATTTAAACACAGTCCGAGAAATAAAGCGGAGGGAGGGGGTTGAAAAAATGCGAATGAAAACATGAAATTAATTCAATTCCACACTTATAAGAAAAACAAAAGCATCGCTGCAGTTGGGGAAGATTTTGGAATGCATTTATGCATCACAGGATTCTGCAAATCGTTTTTGTACGAGTAAATATGTGTCACTGTGAATAACAATATTGGTGAAATACTGAAATCGAATAATTTTTAGAATAAGATGTCCTTGAAGTCTAGCTCAATACATTAAGAAACGATGAAAAAACACATCAATTTCATCGTATCGTGCAGAATCTACTGAATTTTAAATTATGTATAGGTACCAGATCGAGTATTTATCCATTCACCAGCCCCACCGCGATGCGAAGGGCGAAGGGATGTGCTTTCCTTGAAGGAAATTCGATTTGTACTATAAATAAAAAAACCCCGTAGTCCTGTGCCGCACGAACCTGTTGTCTGGGCTCCTATCCGCTTTCATTTCGGAAAACCCTTGCAGCTCTCATTTTCGTTTGCGTGTTTCACTTTTATCTCTCATTCACCCCGGCTCGTCTCGGCAATCCCGAACCGAAGTAATCAAAAAAAGGGTTAAGCTGGGATCGAAATAAAGGGAACAACAACAACAACTTAAGCAGGACGCCCCCGCCCAGGTATAGGTAACGGAGCTAACGGCCCTAAATGCCGCTCGCTGGGCGACCGGGGATCGATATCCATTAGGAAAATTAAAGTGTGGCAGCTTTTGGTTGGTCCCTTTTCAGCTCATTGGGGACACGTGTATATATTTGCGTCGACGGGGGCAACAAGACATCCCATACGTCTGTTTGGATGTCGTGTGGCGGGGTGTGGGCCGCAAGTGGCACACGGATGAAGGGTTGCTCTGTGTCGAAGGTGTTGGGGAATGTGTCACAATGCGGCGGATTGCTTTGGCGGAAGAAACTGTCACAAGCGAAATACCGCCGCCATTAATGCAAATAAATATCAGTACTAATGGCCAGTGGTGGCTATTCGGACCACATGGACAAACTATCTATTAACTGAGGACAGTGAAACAACAGCGACGAAGATAAAATCGCCTGTTAATCACTGCCGCTGCTGTAATTAAGCACTCAACATTCGTCCTTTTGGTTCCGAAACGCACGACGAAAAGGAAACCCAAATTGAATGCAGGACGAAGTGCGATCAATAAGACTTTAATTAGCTTCTCTTTCGATCAGCAACCCTTCTGTAAAGTAATTATGAAATCGTTCAGAAGTTATATATCACAAAAAATATCGCGTCATTCGATATATAGGTAACAATGCGTCAGATGCAGTAGAAAATGTAATTTTAAAGCAGATTTACACTGAGGGAGTTAGCTAGAGTCTATAGAAGAGGCATCGGATGATGTTGTTCTCGGAGATAACAATCAATTAACCTCCTTCTGTTTTTCGTATCTTCCATACGAATTCAGCTTTTAAGACACGCGTACAATATATTAGAATTAAACGAAAGGACCGCAAAAATAATTAAAGAAAATACACTGTTCCTCTAAAGAAAAAGATAAGTAATTTTATTAATATTCTACCAAAGTCTACATATAGCAGAACGGGAAAGCTGGAAAGGGAATTGAATTATTAAATCAAAATCATGTTTCCAAAGATTTCTATAAACGCAATTCTCACTTAAAAATCCTAGCCAAATTGTGCATTATCTACGAAAACGTAGTAATTTAGTAACTATAAAAAACAGTCAAAAAATAGTATTAAAATCTATATTAATATTCTTATCGAAATGCCTCTAGATATCAATGCGTAATTAAATTTATTACAGTAGTTTGTCTTTCAATTTTTCCAGATTTAGGTACTTACACGGAAACTGCATTCTGTTGCACATATATGTGGTTATAACCACAATGCATTTTCCAACAAAGGTAAAAATAAATAAAAAATGTAAAAATGACGTCCACCGTTAAGAATATGTCAAAATAATTCATTAAGACTTTCCTGAAAAGTTAACCAGGATTTATAGATTCGTGTATAAAATTGGAGTTTGTAATTGATTTCGAAGAAATTTTCAGTTCCTGAGACCGTTTGTTGCATTTTCATTTCCTCCTCCAAAATCTTCAAAATTGAGTGGAAAATCGTGAACGCTAAGAAAGCATTTAAGCATATTAAGAAGTTAAAAGTTTTCATGGGAACTTATTCCTGCTGCACATTCCAACCCAGAATGGCGAAATTCTATCAACTCTGTGGGTTCATTTACGTATTTTCGCCCAGTTTATTTGATCCAGCTTTCAGGGTTGTGGACCATAATGGCGGGTCTGGGGAATAAGTCAGGGAAAGCAAACCGGGGAAGCCTCAGCCAACACCACAATAGACTGCTTCCGTCCCAATAACGGGAAAGTTTTAAAGTTTAATCCTTGCATAGCGAACACCTCAGAGCGGATTTGCCCAGTGGTTGGAGTCCTTCCGCTTCCCCCAATCGACCGATATATTAAATAAAATTCGGCGCAGGCAGTCCATGGGGAGAACTCCCGTGCTGTCGCACTTTGACCGAACAGTGAACACCCGCGCTGCTCGGCGCATTTTCACACCTCTCCGAATAGTTCTATATTCTATTCCAAAACACCTGGTAAGGCTCCAGAACGCGAGGACACCGATCAAATGAAAAGCGAAGCGGAATTTATTCGGAGCAAGCATTGATGTTTGCAGGACTTGTCACCATTTTCTAAAGCTGAAGCCGCCACAACCGGCTCCCGTGGGAACCTCCGCGAAGTTGGCGCCTGCGCAGGGCAATTTATAACACTCGCGACGACAACTTGTATCCATGGACCATGGCCTGCATGTCTCTTTTGTTTTGAACGCACAACACAACAAACATTGGTTGCTCGCATACTGAGGAATTTAATTCAAAACTAACAGATATCTTCCTGCAACGCCGCTGGGAGATAGTAGAAGCCCAGTGTCGTGAAAGCCTTCTGTAAAGAAGTCGCCAACAGATGAAAAGGAGAAATTTCTCTCTGTTAACTTCTGGCGACCGGTTACGAAAAACTCCAGCCATTTTGTTGGCCCCCACCAACAAGCTGCAGTGACACAAATCCGCTTCTCTCTTGCAGCCCCAGTGCAATGAAACAAATCAAACACCGATCAACCAATAAGCACAGTGAGCCCATGCGCAGTGCGCCCTCTGATTGGTTTGTGCGTACGCCATGGCAGGCGAGGGGCTTATATGCTACCTATGTACCTGCACTCGCAGTGGGAGGGAGGGCGATAAGAGAGCACTCGGCCACATCCCAACGGCTGCGAGCGGCGAGCGGCGAGAGTGTGTGCGTGCGGTTAACGGCGGAGTTCAACCAATTTCCAGTTCAACCAATTTCAGTCGTTTGTTGAATCTTGCCGTGTTTCTAGCTGGTTGCGGTGGCGGGTGCGCGAGTGAAAATCCTAAAGTGACATTTCCGCAGACTTTGCAGCAACTGTTGTGCTGGTTGTGGATTTTTCTGAATTCCGGTGCCCTCGATCGAGATCAACTTCAGGTGGCAGTTGCCCAACCGCGCAGAATTTTATGTGATACTTCCGGCGGCTCCTTTTTCCTTATGATTTCGTTTTAGTTTGTTGGAATAAAGTGCAACCCAGAGGAGATTCCGCGGCGCAGGACATCTTTATCGTCTCCGAAGTGCCTTAAACGTGTCGCAGTCCACCTCATTTCCGCTTGCGTTGGCAGCTCGTCCCGGGGACTGCCCAGTGATGATGGATGTCAGTGCAAGTGTCGAATTTGCCTAAATTTTCACGGATACTCGAGGGAATTTGTGCCGCGGCGTGCTCGCGGATGAACCGTTTCTGGCCTAGCCGCAGTCCATTACCCCCGCAGTTTTTCGCAGGCCTATGGTAATGGCAGAGATCGGTGGCCATTTGGCACACCAGCTCCCCTTGCACAACCACCAGGGTGGATTAGTACAGCCGTCATTGGTGATGAACCACCACCTGGACTTGGATTGCCACGGTCACGACATTCATCCGAGTAAGTTGCGCCTTTCTTCTTGCAAGCTGCTTTAGTTTCTTATTTACAAAAGGGACGTTATAAGATTTCAAAATGAGCTTGTCATACATATATTAAAGAAACACTTGTTGGTGTTTCTGTACTTGAATTACACGAATTAAACAAGGCAGTACCTATAGCCTATAGGTAGATAAAATTTTGGCAAACTTGAAGGAACCTATAATAGGAATAGTACCTAAATTTAGTTTTAAAAGTCAAAATTCTTTTTTGGGTTTTTTAAAGAAAAACCTTTTTACAATAAATTTATTATGTACGTATTTACAATTACATTCTGTTTTTTGAGGTTGCATCGAACTCCTTTCTTCCGGTGCAACATAAATAAAGGGGATCTAATTTCTCATTTACAAGCTGCAAATCTTTAAGCTGAGAAAATAAAGTACTACAATTAAATAAGATAAACAAAAAGGAAAATGGTATTCATGAACAAAACAAAACTAATCAAGGATAAAACTGAGTGATAACCGATTCTTTTGGCGTACCTACCAGACATGGAAAACACATGTAAAAAAACAATCCGTAAAAACAATAATTTACAATAACAAAAATAATAATTTACTATACTTTATTCATCTACATAATATTTTCATTTTTGCATTATTATTATTAGAGATTTTATCTGTTCCTTCTGTCATAATGAATTAAAAATTTGATAAGATGCATTGTCATCGACAACGAGCTATTTGTAAAGTGTTAGTTCGATTGGATGACGGGAATTGTGTTAATTAGCCGTCGAAAGTTTTGCAGCACAAATAAACAAATAACGAACCAAGCAAGTTTTATAGATGAATTAAACAATGCAAAGGGACATATAAAAAACTAAACCAGATAGAAAAGGATAACAGAAAAACGTTTTTTAGGGTAAACTCAACGTGCAATAAACCAGGTCAAGATAATACTATATTATAATTATAATCGTTTTACAATTTAGGTTGTTGAAAAATTCAGTTTTTCTTGAAGGAATTTTTTACTCTTTTTTATTAAATTTTGCGGCAAATAAACACAATATAAATTCGTGAGAATTTCAGTTTAACTGTGAAATTCGCAAAAAGTTTCTGACCCAACATAAAAATTCATTGGCGAGGACAACATGAAAATATATAGGTAAACGTTTTGTCTATGTTTTTTCGCGGAGTGAACATCAAAATCTGCAATGCACGATGATAGTTCATGATATGATTTATTCTATAAAGTCTAAATTTCCTTGTTTATATATTTTTTTTATTATATCGCAATGATTTCTGTTTCTCAATTCAAACTGTTAGGAATGTCAATAACTATCTCAAAAGTTACTCTAAAAAATATCTAGTAAAATATTCAAGCGAATGAATAATATTTAGTTAAAAAATGCAAAATTGTATACTCCACTTTAAGCAAAACAAATACACTTTAGTTTTTTAGTTTTAATTTATTTTAAGTTAAACTTTTGTCCTTGTAAATCATATTTGGTGGTTTCTTGCACCAAAGTGAAGTGCTAAACGAATTTCGGTACCGTGAACTATTGTACCAGGTTCTAGGTAATAGTGTAGTACGAGATACGACTGTAATACTGCATACTTCTCATTGTCTGGCAAATTCACTACTTAATCTGTAGCATCGAAAGTGTTAACCCATCATTATTTATTTAAGTTCATTCTTCAATTTTTCCTAGCTCAATTTTCATTCCGCTATTAATTGAAGTGCCTATTCAAAAATATATTTAATCTTCCACTAGTTAGTAAATATTTTTAACCGTTTTCTAATTTTTGTGAATTTTTACAAACTTTGCATCAAAATTCGGTTTTAATTAATTGTTTATTCAAGAGCAACTCTTTGACGAACCCGAAATTCCCACGGCGCCTCGCAGCCCTCGAGCTACTCAACCGATGTGTTCTCGCGCAATGATTTACGGCGATCGCTCACCACATTAAACCCTGATCAGTGTAAATAATCAAACGCGTTGTTTACGGCCGCCATTGTTTGTTTACTCGAGCATCATCGAGAGCAAGTCATAAACACAAACGCAATTATGGGATGGGACGAACTGCTGGGCCCGGGCCGCTCCGACTCATCAGCGTTAAAGACTGACTGCGACTCCAGGATTAATTGGGATGGTCTTAGCCGTGGGCAAAGAAAATGATTTATTTGTTCATTCATTGCTAATTAAAGGTCAATTCCAAAGATTTCATTTTGAGGAAACTCCCCAAGTAATTAACAAGTAGGCACTTAAGAATTGTGCGATGTTTTTTAAGTAGTAGAAAATGGAAATGAATCAATTTCAAAAGTGTTCGAAGTTACAAAAGGAAGGGTTGAAAATACTTACCTACCTGTAAGTTCACATAAATGTTAATAATAACGTTAAGTTGCAATCCAAAAGGCTGAACTGCCTAAAACTATGAGCCAGAGTTCCTGAAACTTTTCTCTTTGCACAATGTTTCACTTGATCAAATCCTCTGGAAGCCTATGTTAGAACAATTATGCATCTTGCAACACTCCTTAATGTAACCCTTTAATGTAATGTTGTAAGTTGCGATGGCTGATCGCAATTAGTTCGTATGTACGTGTTTCAATGCCTTTTAGCTGAAATTAACCGCCGGAAATAGAATTTCTTCCGCACTTCTAAAAGCGTGTTAAAAGAAAATCGTGTAATTCGAGTGCTGCTTGAATGGAGGATAAAACTGTACATTTTTGAAAGCGCATAAATAAATTAACATATATCGTGTATAATCAAACTGTTGCACTTGTAAGAAAGTTTTCAAAAAATTTAAATAGATTTGACAAAAAACAACAAATTCCACATCTAAACAATGCTAATTTGCGTATGCAAAATTCACATTCACATTCAACGTAAAATATTCGTGTTTACTTTTTGAATTAAAACTTTAAATCAATTACTTCTGATAACAATTTAAAGTATGATGTTTTGTTGCTTCGTGACTTCGAAAAGTACGTTTCCAAGCATAGTTAAAAATGGTAATGTAGCTACTATATTTAAATATTTATTTCATGTACTTATTTCGATTAAGTTAATCCTCCACGTGGCTTTCAACGCAACTATCGATCCGAAAAAATCTTTTTAACATTCTTATCTGATTTTTTCCAACACGATATTTTTTATGTTTATTTTAACGCAAATTAGGTAATCACGCATCAACATTCATCGATTCCATCCGCGAGCTGCGATTTATGGATTCTCAATTTGACAGAATTAATTGCTTTTATGTTTCAAATATTTTTAATCCTTTACATACGCCTGAATAGAAAATACTCAGTGACGTAGATATTACTGATTAACTCTTGAAAAAGTGAGGGTTTTTTACAAATGATCGCGTTCTTGAAAAACGATGGATTTCAATTTTTTGTTTATAGATAAAATGCATCTTGGAAGCAAAGTGTGTGCCTAGTTGACGCGAGCAAATTAACTAATTTTTATATATTTCGTGGAAAATTTTCTTGGTTAAAATCATTTTGGGAAATTGCCTCTCCTCGCCAAGAATAATTTACAGCTGTCTATGTTTATTTTCCATTTTCGTGTGAACCGCGTTTCAATTTTTAATACAATAATTTTGAAAATTGTGTCTTAATGTTATTTCCACCGCGGCATAAACTTGAATATGGCTATATTAAATTTCAAATAATTACCTCAATATTATTTAAATTTAAGATATGGACTCTGGCTGCAATAATTGCCGTTGGAAGAATCTCATATTTTAAGAAGTTTCATATTTTATGAGTTTCAAAAACAGCAAATCATTGTTACACATACTTATTCGCAAATATTAAAATAAAATTAAAAATTGTGATACCTCTTAGTTTTTTCACCCAACTTTGAATTTCCTCTACATGCCGTACCGTGAATTTTTGTAAATAATAATTTGATGCCATTCTTTTTCAAAATGTGTTGACGTGAGTTTCACAATCAAAAATGTTCGATTAGCTGATAAAACATAGCAAATGGAAACGACGCCAATAGTTTTTCGATACGTAGGTACTTTTAGTAATTGCCGATGATAGCAGAATACTCCTAGAAAACCAACCACATCCGGGACGCTAATGTTTTTCCTATTTCCACAGTCAAATTTTCCGATCGATTTCTTGTCATCCGATGACAAATTCGCCAATCAATCACTGCGAGGACGAATGAACATTGAAAGTTGATTAGTGAATTTTCGCCTGAAACCTCAGATACGTAGGCGTTGGGATGAAAGCGAATATGCGCAGCGGTAAAGAGTTGTCGAGCGCCAAAATATGCGAACAACTCAATTGATTCGGCACGTTCAAGTCAATTCAGATATTCTAAATATTCTCGCCCTAAAAACAAAAATATATCGGCCAGGTTGCAGTGTCACGTGACGGCGATCGGATCACCCACACCGAGCGAGGGGATCGTCGATCGTCCAAGCCACGATTTCACGAGGCAACGATCTGTGAGGCTCTCGTCGCATAGGTGCAAATCCACCGTGTGCAACAAACAAATCGCCAATTATCCTCTTTTTCGCTGAATCGCGTTCTGTTGGCAAATTGCCTGGATTAAAAATAGGCCATCGTGACCTGGACGGGCGTCGTCGTCTAACAAGATTAAAACAATCAGAAGATCGCGACAAGAAAAAACTTTATAATATCCACCTCTCAGGTAATTTCATGTGAAAATGCAAATCGTAAAACAAACGGATGTCATTACTCATAAAAGTACAAAGAAGTTTGCATCTTTCCGTTGTCGCTTTCGTGTATTTTGACTTTTTGGAGATTTTTGCACACCTGGCTTATTACGACCAGGTTGAGGAGGTTGGGAGTCTAATTGAGTTCCGATTGCACTTTTCACTGGAGAAGGGGCGAGGGGGTGCACCGCAAACTTGCATGCCACAGAGGACATGAGAGCTTTTGAGATGGCGATGACCGTGATGGAGTTAATTAAATATGACGAGGAGAGGTCACTCGCCAGTAGCCAAAGTGCAAGGCCCAGTCAGCCGGGCGTGTCGGATAATTTTTTGGAGACTAGCCTTGATGCAGAACGTTGACATGACACGTCCATCGTCCCGCAGTCGACACTCGTCACCGTTCCAGTAACCTAATAACTTTGGACAGCACGTCAAGAGCCACAGCCGCCAAGAGTGGTTGCATTCTCAATGGGCCGTGGAATTGGCAATTAGGCCCCTGGCGAACTGCTATTTAACGAGAGATTATAAGTGAAATGTCCCCGCAGTTGCAAATCGGCAATTACACAATATGCATCCAAGTGCAACAATCCGCCACCATTGGATGCAATGATGATGATGCACGATGGGGGAGGCAGTGAAGTGGTGAGCTGCGGATACACCTGAAGATCCTCATTGGACTACGACATCCTCAGAAGAGTGTCATTGCACTCACCTCGTTCAGCACTCACTGAATTTCGGACCTCGCGAATCCTACGAATTTCTTCTCTTCATCCGAACTAATTCGCGTCTGACCTTGCTTTTGCCAATTAAATTTTTACTACCGAAAGAGTCTCTTGCATCGAGTGGAAATCGACATAAAGTACTCGTTAAATATTTACGGAGGCTCGTCGGGCTTTAAACTTGAACTAGATATTCAAAACCGTTAATTGAAAACGAAATATTTACCTGAGCAAGTGAGCACACACAAACAAAGAAAGTACTGTGCGCGGCTCTTTCCAATACTCCCAGTTTACTTTTTGTTTTACTCTATTTACTTTTCTCCATTTATGTTTAACTTACTTTTTGAGTTTTTACGTTATATAAATAAAATGCCATCCTTTATTTCAGGTCCTCCATCCTCCTCCCACCCTCTTAAAAGCTTAAAAATTTCTGGTGGTACTAATATTGGTAAGTTTTCTAATAGTGGTTTGAAAATGAATATTTTAAAATACCTACTTATGCAAGGCCACTTAATTTTGGGAATAAAATCTGCGACATTTACCCTTTACAGAAAATGTTACTTACAAGCAACATAATTGTTATTCAATTATAACAATTAAGCTAACAAATTAGTACAAAGTATTACGAGCTCACATAAACGCATACTACAACATATTTAATAAGAATTTTATTGGATTATATAGCGTGACAAATAAAAGTTTGAGAAAATGTTCGCATTATACGAGTGTTTTATAGAATAATTGGATTGAGCTATTATATTAGAAATTACGAAAATGCGGTGCTTATTTCATACAATGTAAATTTTTGGCATAAATTAGAATGATTTTGCAATGAATCAAACATCTCAACTATTTTTAAATCATTAAAAAACGCTAAATTAATATATTCTTCATTCGTAGGTTTATTAATGTTTTTTGCTCAATGCACGCGCTTAATGTTTAGACGTTTACAACAATAAATGGTTATCGTTTTATTTTCTTGTTGTTTTTGGTGTTCGGTTTTTAAACAATGTAACGCATAGTAATCATTATTTTGCATTTAAAATTAAAATCAGAATATTTTTTCAAACTGTATTTGAAAAACTGAAAATTTACTAATAAAATGTTAAAATTTGATGCAAGGAAACATAATATTGAAATGTTATGGATTTCGTCATTATGCAATTCAAATTGCAACTAATAAGCTAAGCAACGTCTTGGATTCGACAAAGAAAGATTGTTGAAATAATTGAAGTTTCTGCAGTTCTAGCTTTAATTCAATCGCTTTTGTTGTACAAAAGTAATGAAGACGTTCAATATTTGTGATAAACGAAAAAGCAAAAATAATTGACTTCGCATGAAACGAAAGAATTAAATTCAAGAAGTACGTTTTATAGCAAATTTCATGTTTGCATTTGAAAAGTCATCTTTAAGAGGGGAACGAGACAAATGTAAAAAGTAATAATAATTAACTCTGCACTAATTGCATTAAAAAGAACTTGTTTATGTTTATGGGAGCAGCTTCTGGTTTTGCAACATCGAATAAATCATTTTTTCGCATTTCTATGTTAATTCCGATCTGATATGACTTTGATCCTGGGTTGCATTACAAGAATCCCAATTATTCCGTTCGTGCATCATTTAATCGCGATTAATTTTCGCGAAATGCACTCGACTATTTCAGTCACTTCTATCGCAATTCAAATTAGTCCGGCATACTTGAGTGCGGAAACAAAGTTGCGTGCCTCGAGGCGTTGCATTGTGGAAGCCGTGCTGAGGTCCTGTCAATCAGAATCTGAACCTGGCTCGTCCAGGCTGCTTATTAAGTTTTTTGTTTTCAGAAAAAAGGGACGTGATTTTAATTCGAAATATTTCACGTAAGTCGGTAGCCGCCGAAGTTCTTCTGTGACGTGTGCTAATTACGTCCACTTAATGACCGTCTTCGGACAGCATCCCGTCGTCGTGGCTTCTGTGACGGCGGAGGCGCATTCACCGTTGGGTTTTTTGACGTTTTCATTTCGCTTTGAAATTAACACACAGCCATTAGCCACGCCTGAACTTGTTGCGAGCCGGATGACCCCTGCTGATTCCCAGTGGTCACCCGCAGCGAAGTCTCACACCCTTCAGTGAGGTGTGATGAAAAATCACCTGTCGTCCGGCCACGGGCATCAACACGACGACACAATGGGAGCCTTGTCCTGTCTTGGTTGGTTGGCGAGCCCGAACGGGTGACCGCAACTTTGGCGCGATAACGAAACACGCAGATCCGCGACCGCTAATATTGTTAATTTTTGAAGCCTCCCTCTCCGCATGGGTTACCATATAATCTTCGCGCCCCTCAGGATTTACTTGACACCGACGCCACTGCGTCACTGTACCGGAGTCCAGTGTCTGTCCTGGTCTGAGTCTGTTTGATGGCGCCTAAAAAGGAAGGTCTTATCTTGACGCGACAACTTTTATTTTTTTCAACATCCCACTATCCCCGCGCCAAAAAGGCACTGACTGGCTTTTTGATTTTTTGACTTTTCAGATTTTACTGTTGTGTTTATAGGTCTTCAGGTCTCCTGTACCTCGAAGTCTTTGATAGAAGTCCGCGTGCAAGTGCAAGGAATCCTGAGCCGCTTTATCGTGGAATACACCGAGTCCAATGTCCGGCATATTTTATGAGGGTCAGTAGTAAGTGCTGTCGTCAGGAACAGACAGGACAAATAAAATCAGAACAAGGCGGAGAGAAAATGGAGAACTCCGTGCTGAAACGAGATAAAGCCGCCGTTAAAAGAAAGGATTCAAGATCAACTTCGGATATTTAGTTTTTTCTGGTTTTGGTTTTCGGGTTGTGTGGATAAGACAGAGAATTCCTAATTAGAGGTAAAAATGACTGCGGTCAGTGATAGCACATTAAATTCCTGAAAGGACGAGGTCCTCTTTTGTCGGATTAACGCAATTTAATGTCGTTAAGTGGACAGTTTTAATGAGAGGATTTTTATGAATTTCCAAACAAAAGACTTCATGTTCCGAACTCGAAGTTCTCAAGTAAAATTCTTCCCTTTTTTATTCTTTATGTTGCGAGATTAATGTAGGAAATATGAAGATTTGGTTGATTTATCCTCAATTGATCATTTTTAAGGATAATTAAATGCGAATGTGCAACTAAAAATAGATTCGGTTCGATTATTTGGCCATGCTTTTTATTTTTGCACGCTCTAAACTTCTTCCGTTTGTTTTAGTGTCAAAAATGTCAGCAAATATGAAAAGTAAAACACAGTAAACTTCAACGATAAATTGCAAATAAAAAGTTGAGCTGTGTAGTTTAAATCCACCTCAACCAATAAATCAAGCCTAACTTCCGGTCATCTAGTTTGTATCATTCGAAGATTAAGACATCTTGAATGCGAATTCCAATTAATCATCGGCATAGTTCGTGGCTAACGATCGTGTAAATGGATCGCTTCGATCGCCAATTGCAACGGTGACCTTTTCCCACCGAACGACCTGCAGCATTCCGCACCGTAAGCGACTATCATTAGGAATACTAGTTGAAATGTTTACGAATTTTCAGGTGGCCAGGTTTTCAGACGCCGAGCCTAATTACCACGCCGCTAGCTAGATAACCTCGTCTCGTAACCAGTGGCGACAGCGCGATGAATGACTGCGACCAGACATTGGTTACAATTTACAGAGATAGTCTCTGGGAGTTTATGAATGAAACCTCTTGGGAGGTTTTTTTTCAGGACGTTTTCCAAATTATCTGGGAGTCCTGTTCTTATACTTTATGGCCCTATCTTACGAAAAAAATTTACAATTTGCTAGCAAAAGTTAAAAAAAAAATGTTCCGTCCAAAACTCCTGATAGGTATAGGTATAAGAAAAAAAAACCTTACATGCAGAACATCAATGAATTCGTCTTTAAAGAGTTATATGTACAACCAGTAATTGTCGCACCCATTGACATTTGTAGGAAAAATCTCTACAAGGAGAAATTAATAAATTTATAGGAAATTAGGTTTCAATGATAATAAAAAAATGAAAAGTTTTTTCATTGCGTTGTGCTTCAGAAATAGCAAAATGTCATTTACCGAGAATTCCAATTCGTTACATGGTAAAACAAACATTTCTTCCATCAAATAATCACTGAACAATAACATTTTTTAAATTTTTATATTCAAATCAGTTGAAATTGCTTTTTAGGTACTCCTCGTTTTACTCTCATCCTGATAACGATAAAAGCAATCCCTAATTTCACCTTTTATTATTTTTGTCCACGTTTCCGATGCATCCTTTAAATTGTTTAATTCTAAACAAGCACAATTTTTCAGAGTTCTTCGCATAGTACTCATCAATCTTTGAAATGACTTGTAAAAAATTCATTTTGCAAAAAGGTCCTTTTGGCTTTGGTCTGCCTTGGAACATCCGCGTCGAAACATTCCGAGGTGACCGAATTCCCTCGATGCACATTTGCATTCGTGTTCATTAATATTCGCGCTTTCGAATCGATTTCGGTGTTGCAATGCCGCGGAGGGTGCGGGGCCGGGGATGTTCACCATAAGCTTGCGCGGCACCTCTCTAATACCTCTCCGCCTAATTCCTGTCCTTTTACCTCAAGATGCTAATTTGTTGGCTCGATGCAATTTTCAGCAGTACAAAGAGTAAAAATGAACATTCGCGCCTGTGTTCCTCCTTATTTCTTTCGGGACTATTTTTACCGCCCCTTTAATTTATTATTTTTTGAATAAATCGAACAAGGAAGGCTTCGACACCTTTTATTCCAGCCGCGATCGCCGTTCATTTACACACCTGAATTTTATGGTTCGGTATTCGTTGTGTTTCGGTTCCTTTTCGAGATCCTCCATTCCACGCCACCTAAACCAACGCGACGCCGCTGCTGGCTTCATTGCGGAGGAAATGTTTTTATTTGTTAAGAAACTTGTCGTTGAAATAATTCATTACTAATAAATTCAAATGTTGCTCATTAAAAAACCCCTTTCGGCGGTTATGCGCACCAATTTGCTGCGGAGCTCTTCAAATTTGTCAAGAAATGAAAAGTGAAAACATTTTTCAGTAAATGTTTAATTGTCATTCTTGGAATTTCTTTGCTTTTGGCAGCGTTCGCGGTCGATTTTTCAGCATGTCTTCGCCAATTAAAGGCGGCAGGATCCGGCACTGATTCTTTTGACGCGTGGGAACTTTTTGATTTCTGCCGGCCGTCATGCGAATCCGTTGATATGTTCGTCGCTTTATGCTTAATTTTCAACTCATTTACATACACCAGCAACCAGATCGCCGATCGCGGCGTTTTTACCTGCTCAGTGCTCACCAAAATCACGGCACATTTGAGCTTCCCTTAGACACAAATGCGTTGTGTCCGATTCGTCCAAGGTGTAATCATCCATCAAACTTCTGCTATTTGTGTCTCTCGAGAGCATATTCGAATTCCGCTTTAACTAACAAATTTGCAGTCATTACTGCAGGCAGGTACGACTCTTGATTTATGTGAGATTTATGCGGACTAATGTGGCCCGTGGACCAAGACACGACGACAGGTTTATCGGTGGGTTTGTTGTTTTGCATAATCACCTCCTCCTGTCTCAGGGATTTGAACTAAGAGTACTATTCGAATCCAAACAGCAACAAATTTTATGCTGATAAATGCAAATAAATCAGCAAGTGTCGTCAATTTTTCGGAAAACTTTAACAAATGACATTTAAACTCGTCCAATGTGGATCGTTTATTGGGCTTTCGCGAAGACTAATTTGAAGTGGAATATCCAGTTCGTGAGATCCGCAGCTGGTGATGACGCGCCTGTCACGGAATTCTTCAGCCCATGACTTCAATACGCCACTGAATTCGTCAATATCCGCAACATCACTCGATTTTACCGCGCCAATATGCTGAAGTGATTCACTTGTGTTTCCTTATTTTAGTGGCATTTGCTGTTTTCTTTTCACTTTTATTGAATTTACAGAATGTTACTTTAGATGGGTTTGTATTTCAATTTATATTTATGTACTTCGATTTCCCAAGTGTTTAAATAAATCCATAAGTTCCTTCCTTGAGAAATAATACTCCAATAATTCAATTTTTTGTATATAATAATTAATTTAAAAGCAAATTGTAAAAGCGGAATGATACTTGTAGATTGTAGGTATATGGAATCCACTCGACAATTAAAAGTTCCGCATAATTAAACACCTGATCTTGATCTTGTCAATTTTATTAGAAACCTACCACTAAACAACATTAAACGCAAGAAGATTAATCACACTTTAGTTTCTTTGTCTAAGCAGCCGCCAAAATTCGAGCCATCATAAAGGAACCTTGTTTAGCGTACCCAACTGAAATATCATTGTTTCAGTTTTATGTAATTTATCGAGGTTGTAGCCCTAAAGTTCCTATCGAGCGTTAGGTAAAAGTTTCAATTACTATTGCGAATACGTTAAAAGGAAATTGGCGGAAAACGGGTCCAGGGGAATTCCAGGAGTGTTTGAGGGGGTTTTGTTGCTGACCACAAAGAGTCAAAGAGGAACATCCAACGCGAACCTCACACCTACTGATGACAGCGAGATCCTCTTTAAGATCAATTAGGCGGAGGCACTGTGCGAGCGGAGCCGTTTTAGTAATTTCCTTTAATAAATGAATCAAGAACCGGCCGCGCTGAGGTTCACGTGCAGCGAGCCTCGCCGCCACTCAGGTTTACAGCCGTCTCATTTATAAATGATATGACAGCAGACAAGGTGCAATCTTTCGAGCGTTTTCTTCTGACTCCCTCCCTTCCCCTCGTTCTCGGTGAAGAGTTGCAGTGGGGCGCGCTTGCAGCTTTGTTGTAAATCGCAGGTTAGTTGCGCGCGCACATAAATACTCGATTTACCCAGGTTATGTCAGCGGAGCCCCTGTTCGCCCCGAAACAGATTGGAGCGCCGCGGAAATCTCGCGGTATCAGGCAGGCCGCCGTCGCTTATCTACGAGCGATCTGCACTCAAGTGCCGCCCGAAGTGACAGCATCTGACAAATAATTTCGTCAACGAAATGAGCTCGTTGGCTGCACTTTATGGCTGGATATCGAAACAATGTACGCAGAGCCGCGGTAAATATATCCATTTCGACTAGGGCGACGCTTTCCAATTTATTGAAGTGTAAAATTATTTCGAAAGAAATTCCACTCGGTCATATTTTCTCATGGCGAAGAATGCACACGCTCAAGAGATGGCGTAAAAAACCGACTCATTTCGCGGTTTCAAAAATTATTATCATCTCGTTTCGCCTTAGTGCGGCGACTGCTGCTGGTGCAATTAAATCAATAAAAGTACAAAAACGATTCCCGCCATTGTATCCAGCAATTAAAAAATGAAAAGAACAAAATATCAGAAAGGCATCTCTCTTAAATAGTCGAGATATATAAACAAATGTGGTCCTTATGCGTACCCTGAGGAATTCGCTTCGTTTCTCCTCGTGCAATTAACAAGATCGCGCCGATGCTCCGGAGTCCGGACTCCGCGCTGCAACGGCTGGAAGTGATCGCGCGTTTGTTTATGGTGCATGTCGGGATCTCGGGACAAAATGACCAGATCAGGAGCATGTTGAACCCCTCAAAGGACCGGGCGGCAGACTTTCAGCACTTTCCAGGTGTGTTAAGCTTGCCTTACAACTATTACGCAAAAAAACACTGAAAAAATACCAAATATGGCTCAAACTGGACGCTTTGGTCTCAGTCCAGATCCTCGCTTTTCGTTGTCGGTCATTCGGCTTCGTGAACAATCGGCTTCTTAATTATATCCCCGAGGTAGATTTTCGTTTTTCTTAATTAATTTATTTTTCTCCTCGTTTTAGCTCTCTTTGGACAAATTTATATTAATGAGAGCTATAAACGCAGAGCTTTGACGAGGACGTTTTATGGCTCGGCGCATCTTTTGGTATTTTGAAATGCAGCCTCATTATGGAGGTTGTATTAGACGAAAATGAAACCGAAATTATATTGAGACGTTCTTGCGGATGGCATCTCCTTGGGTGTTCGTGGATGCATCATTTTGGGTCAATAAATTACGTTTAAAGTTTATGGGGAGTCTATCAAAAATTGGCAGCATTCGAAGGCGAAGGAGTAAAATTTTTAAGAGGACGCTTAAGGATACGTATAATTAAATCAGAAGTTTCATGGATTTGTACGTGTGACACAAATTGGCACGTTTATTGTGGTGCCCATACCATCGCTTTTAGCGTATTGCTATTTGCAAGGAGAAACAGCGCCCTATAGATTCGAAGATTTCGATTTTGCTCGAAGTTACTTTTTTTGTCACCATTATTTCATGGCGTGCCAAACGATCGCTGAGACAACAAGGGTATAAAAAATGAATCTAGAGTATTTCATGATTGGCGAAATTAACTTCATATTCTTTAATACTTATTATAACTTTTGTCCAGTTTATGAATGGTGCCAATAATAAAAAAAACGTTTAAAGACAATTACGGGCGCACACAACCTCAGGAAAAACAGTCCGAGTCTTCACAAATGGTCCGAGTCTTCACAAATGGTCAAATAACAAATCTCCCGCCGGCTCTTACATATTTAATCATTCCTCTCTGGTACTCCTGCAAGAAAGTGTCATCAACTGATATTTGTTATTCGTCTCATTAGGGGAGAAATTTGTCACAGTCTCACTGCCCTCTCCTGCATAATGAATGCACTTTGATAGTTGTTTTACGTATAGTCGCAGGACAAAAAGCAAGCGAGATGAAAACAAGCTAAGTAAAGGCAGTGGAACGCTAGATTCGAGGAGAGGCAGACTGATTGATCAGTCGCCAAGGAATAAATGTCAGATTGTCACGAGATCGGACACCGCGAGATACCGATCTTCCTCACGTCCATTTGCTGTCCAACACGTTTTTTCACAAAGGCGCGATCGGGACCGGGACACAATCGAAAAGCTAAAATTCAACAAATTCAACAAGTTTCAGTCCTCACCTGGACGGATCCGAGGAGTTACGGGCACGAATGGATGGCACAGATCAAATGCAGATCGCCGAAGGGTATAATGTCCCCAATCTCCTCGGACCAAAGATGTTGTAATCTGAGGGATCATTAAGGCGATTCGAAGGCGCCGCCTCGTATCTACTGCACCAGCGGCGGCGACATCCTACAGCACCGCGCTAATCAAACTTTGGGATGGTCACACGAAAATCGTTAAACAAAGACGAGGTCGGTACCTTTGAATCGGGCCGGAGTAATTAATTAAGGTATTTTATTTCGTTAGCTTCCTTCGGCCGAGAGGGTTATGCGTTTTGTGACTGCGTAAAGCACACTACTAAGTCCGACAACATGCTCTATCTCTTCTGAGATTGCTGCAGCAACCGCGATGGACACAGCAAGTGCAGAAAGAGGTTGACATCGTTGTTACTGCTTGCCAGGCAAACTCACTTGTTACGAGCTCCCAGCCTCCGACTGGACCACGGTGATTGGAGCACAGAGGCCCTTTGCGAAAAGCGGGAGGCGTTTGGTAATTAATAGGAAGCTGCCCTGTTTTGTCCTGCACGTCTAAACAGCCCCATTATGTCAAATTGAAACATTTCGAGGAAGTGCAAGGCAATGGGCGAGTGCCTTAGAGTTAGATGTCACCGGACGAGCTGCATGCGCCGTTGCGCCGCGCAGTTTCACCTTAATTGCACAATTGAGTCGTCTCTCCCAGCGGCCATAAGATGTTAAGCGTTAAGTCGAATAACAGCAAAAACGTTCTGCATTTCTCTTACCACTTGCCTGTTTGTAATTTCAACGAAATCTTCATTTTTGTAGCGATAATCAAGAGAAACATTTATGTAATAAAAAAACATGTTCGAATACGCACCAATCATTTAAGATCGCTCCAAAATTATTCTATTCCGAGCAAGATTGCAGGGATTGTTCTGCGTGCTGCTTGACAAATGTTCACCCAATTTTGACTGATTTAAAACAAAAATATTGATACAACGGACTTTCCAAAAATAAGTATGGAATCCAGTTTATTTTTAATCGCAAGTAAATTTTTCAAAATGTATTCCATTTCGTTTGGGCACGTGATCTATTTCTGGAGAAATTAAGATATGCGTTCAAAATGGCACACGAAAGGAACGGCAATCAGTCGCTGATAACGATCATTTGATAGTGGCTTTCGAAATTAACACTCCTCTGATAATAAATTTGTTTAGGGGAACGGGAGATGGGGGTACTATGTTTGTTTTGGTTTTAAAAATCACGATCACATTATTAAATTTCTGATTCGATGCTAAACTTCTTGAATCAGTTTCTGACGTCCAAAGTATCTTTTTGTTTGTTCTTTTGCCATGCACAAATTTAAGGATTGTATAAAGTTGTCTTGAAAATCGATATATGTAGGTATGTGGTGAATTTCTCTCAGCGTTGAAGGACGTAAAATAAATATAAACAATTTCCAAAAATAAATTGATGAATTCATAAACTTCAGTTCGTTATATTTTGTAATCGATATTGAAATTATGTGCGCCTTTTGAACATCCTGCAACAGAAATAATTGAATTTTCACATGAGTGTGCCTTGATTACTCACCCCCAACCAAACATTCCCGCTTTCCAGCCTCGGATAAGAGAAATTAATTAGCGAAAATCCCTTTGAAATTCCCACAACACACTTCAGGGATCAATAAATCAAACTATGTAAAACAAGGGCACGTGCTAGACCCGCACGACTCCTAATTTCAGGGATACCTGCCACCGACAACCTCATCGCCCCGGAATTATGTCATTGATTTTCAGTGGCTCGGAAAGACACCGAGCAAGACACCAGGACTCGACAGCCAGAATCCTTCCAAGAAATTCAGCTCGTTTTCCACGAACTTGGAGAGTAATCCGAACAAATGTGGAGAATTGTTCCTTTTTGACTCCTTCTCAAGGCTCCCTTATCTGTGCGGAATCTCGCCGCAGAGGTGGCAGACAGTTCAATTTACGACCTTGATGAGGGTATCATAAAAAATCTGCTCGTTTGATTTGCGTTTTATTGATTTGCGGTTTCACTGAAATTCCTCGAGGAAGATGGGAGCGGCGCCGTCGTCACCACTCAAAAAGCCGAGTTCTGTCCGAATACGCTGGCCGTTGCTAATTTCCACCCCTCCTGTTGTGGCGGCAGATTTATTCATTGCGACAAGTGGCATTTCCGGATTCGGAATGTACGTTTGTTGCCATTGATCTCTAAAATGAAGGCCCAGAAATAAATAATTAATTAGTCTCCTCTTAGACGATAAGAGCTCTTCTTTGACTGTTCTTTTTCGTTGGACTTTTGGTGGTCATCCATGATTGAGCAGAGGAAGGAAAAATATTTCAGTTTATGATTTCGATGGCAACAACCTGACGTATTATCTGATCGTAGATCTCTGGAAAAACGCTTGCACCGCATGCCAATTAGTAAAATCTCTTGATTGTCGTGTAATTCGCACATTTTTCTGGCATCCGTTGCAGTCGAGCTGGGTGAGCCCTTCTGATATCTCAGACTACTCCTCGATTAATGTCCTCTCGGGCATTTCCTTTTGGTTTTCAAATCAAATCAAGGCAAACGACAGCAATTTTGTGCGCTGGAAAAAATCACCAATCAATGAAAATCGATTAACACAAAATGGAAATTATTCATAAAAAGCCAAACTTATGAAAATCACCAATTAAAAAATCGTGAATAGTAATAATGCTGGACGACGAAATGCGGGACAAGCAAACGCCCGCCTTATCTCGAAAGGGTTGAGCTGCAGCCATGAAGAGGAATTCTCGTCGTACGAGTTTTCTTGCCATCGTGAGCCACCAAAAAGGTTGAGGGGGGGCGGCGCAACGAGCACGATCGCTCAGGAATAGATACGAAAAAAGAGTTGAGCTTGAGTTGGAGTCTTGACAGTAAACATTAATATAAAAAAAAGAACACAGCAGCTCACAGAAAAAAGGAGCATTGCTCAGGAACGCGGTCCAGCCACCAGCAACAAAAACCCCAGTGCACCGACATAAGCCCGTCCGATTTTGAATCTTGCTAAACCGCGCCAGAGCGCAGTCGACGTGCGTTATCACGTCGGAAATCTCACAAAGGGGCAAGGCTTGCTGCCCCCCTCGAGCGCCCTCAACCCCTACCGCGAGGCGACCGATCGGCGAGCGGCATGTTGACCTGGCCGTCGTGTTCGTTTTTCGCAAATGGTGGACGCGATAAGATACATTAGCCATGTGCGACTCTTTAATAACTACTGTGCGGTTGGTATGATGTGTCTATAACTCTATAGTAATATATCCTCTCCAACTCGCGGCCATTCGGGTCGAGGCGGCGGAGATTTATCTGCAGATCGCGAGGAGAGCAATGGGGCTCCACGCTGTTTCGCCCTCCTTTCCCCTCGAGTTACTCCATGCACTTGCCCACTTAGAAATGCAGCTTTGCAAGAAATGCATATTTACAATAAAACGTACGTTATTACAGATTTCGACTTTTATTTTTGAAAAATGTCCATTTCATAGATTCACTCAAACAATATTTAAAATCGATGCAAAAACAAAGTTTCGTTATTTTTAATTTGAAAACGAATGCATCCAACATGGATACGGAAACGCATTGACTATTTCGAATGTTTGAAAACATAAAATTATTCTCAGTAGGTATTTTTGCATGTAATCATTAAAAATCATT
The DNA here is from genome assembly GCA_963082835.1 of Leptogaster cylindrica. Classification (NCBI taxonomy): domain Eukaryota; kingdom Metazoa; phylum Arthropoda; class Insecta; order Diptera; family Asilidae; genus Leptogaster; species Leptogaster cylindrica. The sequence continues at coordinate 17,460,607 of OY720105.1, read as the reverse complement.
AAAAAGTCCATATTTTCAAAACAAACTGCCGTTAAAATTCTACATGTAATTTTATCATGCCTAAATGGAAAATAAATATTCAGCTGTTATTGTAAAAACTTAATGTTATTACTGAAAGTTTATACTGAAGTTATTGATATTAGACTCAGTATTGTAATAGTTTCGCTCAAAATTAGCTAAACCTGCAATACACTTAAAATGAATCAGTTCATGGAGCATGAAATGTTTCTAAAGTGTAAGAAGAGCTAAATATGATTGAAAGTAATTTTGTTATTATATTTTTGTCCGTTTTGAATTTCATAGATTTAGTCGCTTTCGCAAATGGACGACTCATTTAATATAAAATAAAGGATTTTATTCCGACGGAAATTTACAAAGTTCAGAGTGTAACTTATTTGCAAATGATGTACTTCGCAATTTATTAACAATTTTCACTCATAAAAATCACTCTAAAATATTGTGTTTGTTGTTAACTTTGATTCAATAGATAAACGTTGAATAGCTTTTCAATAACTTTGTATTAGTTCAATCGAAAATGGGCGTTGATTTGTGGAAGAGCAAATGCAATTTCCAATTTCCATACACCTGAGAAACCAAGCCATTCATCTGGTTAATTGTTATTAAAATCGTTTTTGTACTTAATTACGGCTCTTAAGTTTTTATAACGAAAATATTCATCGAAATTCTGTTTTTACTTTCCGAAGCATTACTTTTTGTTCATAAATTATTGTTTGTGTTAGGTAATCTCTTCGCTAATTATGCAATATGCACTCAATTCAATGCATATTTATGACACAATAGAATTTCATTTGCAGTTTTGATGTACTCATAAAAACAGTTGATTAATAACATTGGAAATGTACTGAATAAAACATGAATCGGAACCTATATCTGAATACTTTAAAAGGCATTAATAAATTATAAAATATTTTACATGAAGAATATTTATATTAAGAATAGATGAGTCAGTGGAGTATCGAGTATGGCAACACTGTCAAGCATTCGCTTGTTTTTAAACTTGATTGTAAAAATCAAAGAATTCTTAAATTACTTTACACTTTACAGACAGAAAGACAAAGAGACACGGAAAGAAACTTGACTATAAAGTGTTTTCTTGTTGAGTTCATAGCGTTAATAATGTGAGAAAAGGAGTCCTTTTCTTTCCTTTGCAATCGTTTTATTTCCTTTTAGTAATCACTACTCAAACCACCTCGGATTCACGTTCTTTTCTAGTGCATGCTAATTAAACAACGCGCTCGACAATAAGAAACGAAATCCTTCTTAACCTTCGTCATAGAAACGTCCCGTTTGATTATAGTGCTCGCTCTATCCTTTCGTAGTTTTATTCTTATTGGAGTCTGATGTCCATCTTCATACTCAAATCTGTCATGGAGCAGTGTTTTAGAACGCTTGGGAGCAGGATTCCTTTTCCAATAACTAGAATATTTTCAAGAAATAACAAATACACCTATTGAAACAAATCATCCATAAATCGAATTCTTGTGCAATAAGAATTTAACACCACCATAAGTGCACACGTTCCGATGCATTTGCAATAATAATTTGTTCAAATCGTTTTCCAGTGAATACGCCATAAAAAAGCAAAACCTAAAAATGGCCGGGATTTATCTATCAAAAGCGAAACTTTCTTGGATATTCGCCAAACTCCCTTTCAATGTTTGTGGAAAAATACACGATTAAAGCAACTTGATTTGTAATTTGTGCAGAACAAACTTTTAGATCACTGGAAAAGATTTAATAAAAAACACGCAGAAGAAAAATGTCGAAAATTATAGGCGCATTCTTCGGGGCCTCTCTTTAAGAAGTTGGGGGCAAAAATAAACCTTTAAAGCGACCTGAACGCAATTCCGGCGATGCACGAGCAAAAAAGGAAAGACATCTTGGGCGGATCTGCGCAGGACTCGTTGATAGTCGGAGCCCGGAGCAACGACGGGCATTTTGGAACGAGCGTCTGAATTCCGAATTGTCCGCCGGTGGAAAATGGAAGAACAGGAACCCGGCAGGGGAGATCGCCGAGCAAGTGCCCCGCCTTTATAAATTATTCATGCTCGTTTATTGTGAAGGGGAGCGCCCGTTAGGGGAGGTCCGCGGCGCCTGTGTGTTGGTGCTGTCTGCATTCGCTTAAATAACCTGCGGGATCGATGCACGTCCCAGCGGCTCTCAAACTGGTGTTCCCCGACGACCCTGCAGCAGTGTTGGGACATCATGGGAATTCTCCCTTGTCGTAGGAGTTTCGATAACACAAATTAGAGAAAGAGAAAATGGAATAATTTTGTTTGATAAAAGAAAAATGTCGAAAAAATTACAATTTCCAAATTTCCGGAATTCATGCAGGAAAATTTTAAATTTGTCCGCTTTCGCTTTCGTTTTTACATTAATTGTCACCAAGCATATGGTGTGACTCAAAACTATGCCTCAAAAATGGAAACTACCAAAAATCCCCGTACGAGTTAAAGAACAATTATTTTTGCTGTATGAGAACACTATTGTGGGTACTATTTATATATTAAGGTTTGTGGGAAATATGTCTTGAAATTCCCATTTTTTAGGGAAAGCCCTCCGTCCCTCTTTCTGCAGCGGTCCAGCGGACTGGTCCAATTTCCAGTAAATTAGCTCAAACCTGCCGAATTTTGCATCAGAAATGAAAAATTCCGCTTTTTGCAATTTTAACTACTGCAGGACGAACCAAACAAAAATCAATAATCGGCGCACGGGGTGAAATCTCCGCCAACCGGGAAAGGTGGTGCATGCGGTAATGAGACCAGAATGCAACGTGATTTGGAAGAGCCACTATTGACTTGGACTGCAACGATTAAATAATTGACGACGATTACTTGCGCAATTCATTGTTTTTTGCATCATGTGTATACTGTATAGTTGTATTTTAGGTTCGTGCTCTAACTGTATCCCGGTGAATTTATGTTAGAAGGCATATTTTTGTATGAATTCAAAACTAGATATTAGGTAATATGTGAATGTAGTCATTTTTGTTTATTGTAAATACCTACGCAAAATCTGTCATTGTTTTTTGAACACGAGACGGTATGAAATCCATGGCAATGGCGAGAAACCATTCAAAAAGTTTTAATTTAACAATTGATTTATTTCTTATTATTTTGTTCTCTGTCCTCTGATTACTCACAAATATAAATTTTAATTGTTAATTGTTTAAGACAGATTTTGATTTTAAATGATGGAATGTATCAATGAAAATATTAACAAAGTTGAGATCCTTTTATAATAAAAATCTCTAGTAAAACATTTTATTTTGTTGTACACACAAAAGACAGAAAAACACTTCTAATGTTTAATTAAGCTACGACCAAGAAAAAACTGAAGAAAATTAAAATTCAAAATAATTTTAAAATCTCAGGAAAATTTTGAAATCAATTTTATGATCTTTAATATTGTTTTGAATTTTGTTTATTAGGTATTCATAAAAACGTCAGCCATAAAAACTGTTTACTATACGAATTTCTAGAAAACGGAAGTTGATAATGAAAAAATTCAATATTTTACTGCATATTCGCCAACAACCCACCCACACCTAATATTTGCATTGCAACAATAAAGAATTGTGTAACAACAATAAATGAACTCAGTGTTTTTTTGATAGATTTAGAAGTACCGTTCGAAGATTTGCTGAAGGGATTATTCGTAAAAAATTATGTGTTCCAATTTCCAGATTGGCAGTTACATTTTTAAGTCGGTTCAATGTATGGAAAATCCCCGGGGCTGTTGTTCATGTTGCTCTGTTTTCATAAGGACTTTTGCAATCGTTACTTAATTGTTATCAATGATACATTTAGAGCTTTGGTCTGAGTCGTGACCGAGCATCAACAAAAACAGCTCCTTCGTGCCCCAAAAGGAGGTTGTGGAGCTCAGCAACTTCCCCCGTCTACTCCTGCCATGCAAACATCTAATTGGTTTTTCTCTTGATCTTTTCAGAAAAGCATCGATTGTCACTCTGCGTCGGATGCGGCGGCCAAATTCACGACCAGTACATATTGCGGGTGGCTCCGGACCTCGAGTGGCATGCGGCGTGCCTGAAGTGTCAGGAGTGTCGGCAGTTCCTCGACGAGAGCTGTACGTGCTTCGTCCGCGACGGGAAGACTTACTGTAAGCGGGATTACGTTAGGTAGGTCAGAGATCAAAGTCGCGCACCGAGATCCGCGCTGTGCGCAGATTCCCATAAAAGTTTCAAAAGTTTTGTAACGTTTGTTGGTCTGTAAAACTCTCGTACTTGAAATGTCGCCTCTGTTAATTAGCACAGCAGTGGTAATTTGTTCGATCTACAAATGTTTCGGTGCTGTTTTTGCACAGTTCGGGCTTTTTCCAATCAACCCACGTGCTTTGGATGTTAATCAACATAAACAACGTTGGCTTTCTTCTGCGGCTTTTAATTAAGCCTCCCGCATTTCTATCACTCGTCACACTACACCAGATACCTGCTTTTGTTCAACTCCTAATGCGTCTTGATTACACGCTAATTGACACTTTCACTCGGGTAGTCACCGTTGCTGCGATGTCCTCGAAGTGGCTGGACAACGGGTTGAACATCCTTTCACTCCGGAGTAGGTTCAATTTGAAAAACCGAATGTCATTTAGGAATTGAAATTCAAATTAATCTAGCTATAAAAATATCCTGCTTTTGTTTTTATTTCGCTGAATTATTGTTTTTTATTTTCCATACCTGTTTAAGGTAATCTTCATTCAAATCTCCACAATAAATATTTAAAAAAAAAAACAAGCTGTGAACAAAATGGAAGCTGCAAGTCCACAAAAAACTCATCAATGGTGTTCTAAAATTTCTTGTACCTTTCAATGTTTTGCTGTGAATTGATTTTTCACAAAGAAGCCAGTCTTGAAGAAAAAATAACAAACGTCCTCGATTTTTGTTTATCAAACATCTAACTTTTTACTACCTTGATCGAATTTTGCAACAAAAAAGGAGAATAATTGTGGAACAGAAATTCCCTGACTAAGTCGCTGCTGTTGTTGGCCACGTTGATCAAACGTTTGCTTAGGCCGATCCTGTGAATTGCTTGTGCAAACACTTAACACTCCAGCATCTCTGTTTGCTTACTTTATAGGTTATGAAATACGATTATTGGTCTGTTGTTGAGCTCATTATTTAGTGGACTTTCAATTGCCACAGTATCGCTTCAAGGTCAAGGTTCACATTGGCCTGGTGGTGTATTCCGCTGGGAGTGAGTCGATTTCAAAAGTTCCACCGCCCTGGGCTGACTCCCTCAATCTTCCTAAGTTTTCCATTAATTTCTCGATACACCACCTGAACTGAATTGCAATGCAATTTATTTTCCCTGCACTGCCCCTTGCGCCCTGCACACTCAACCCCCTCTTCGCGGGTGTCCAAATTACTCACTCCGCAGCAGAGTCGTTCTCATTGGACGAAACCGCGCCGATTTCAACTCGCCTCCGCCGCCGGTTCTTTATGGAGGCGGTTATTGCGCGGATTAAAGAACACCGCCTCGCTCCAACTGTGGAAGACTGTTTACAGAAGCATTACTTTTTCATTTCATATTCCATGCATCAGCAGCGCTTAGAATCGTGCATTGTTTACGTAAGTGCAGCAGGAAAATTGCAGGTATTACTTTGCACTGTCATAAGTCAAGGCCGCCCCCTTCTGACATCATTTTTGTCCTAAACTGTGCTCGTTGCGATTGTTAAATTATTTTTTTTTCATCAAAATCAACGAAAAAATCACATAAGAGGATCACAGAGAAATTTTCAGGAACAACGAGATCAGACAAGGATTGAGTGCGACCAGAAGAAGTGTTGATATTGCAATCGGATGGATACATGAGCCTTGCAAATTAAAGTGTACCTAAATAATAATTATTTCGTTCATGAATTTAACAATGACATGGTTTTTTGAAATTACATTTGATCCTAATAAGGTTTTGAAAATTCTTGTTATAGTTATGCGAAATTTTTGGTTTATGTAAATCCGTTTGTTTTAAGCATCCTCGCAATATATTTTATTTACATCAAAGATATGTTTTGTTGCATTGTCTGTGTTTGTATTTCTTCAACAAAAATAAAAGTTGTTTGTTTTTCTACACAGCAATAATTTATTGTGCTGATTGTTGAAAATATTTTCTGAAAGTTCTACAAAATTCCCTTTTCAGTTTTCTTGTTCTTATTCCCCTCCACAGTTCAATTTATTTTGAAATTTTTATTCTGTAAGCAATTTTCCCAGAAAAGTTTTGATTTTCAATTCATTCCCTTTGCTTTCAGGATTGTGTGCACACTTGGTTTTGCAACATAAACGAGATTGAATCCTTTTGCTGAGGGAGTATTCCTTCATTTTTGCCCAATCAACTTGTAAAGGAGCCATTTTCTTCTTTCTGCATCATTTCAATTGCTTGGAAATGATTTCCAATTAACTTTTGTTGAGTCGGCGCAGCACTTTTCCGTAAAAAAGTAAAGGTTTTGTTTACGTTTTCACAATGAATACAAAACCGTAAATGATATATCAATTAAAAATGTTTATAATGAAACGTAACTTATCATTTCTGATGAATTAATTGCCCAATGATAATGGTCGTCTACAAATCTAATTATGAAAGAAGCATTCATTAAAAAATCTTTAAATGTGTATTTGGAAATGAACCGAATGGCTTTCAAGGTGATTTTATTAAAGATTATGAAACATCATATTTCTTACAATACCAAAATACAGTCATTACTTTTGGAGCGCCCCACTTATTGTATTGTATAGCTACGTTCAAGAATGAACTCAAGAGTGATTTATGCTTTTCAGATTATTTGGAACCAAATGTGATAAATGTGGAAGCTCGTTTAGTAAAAATGATTTTGTAATGAGAGCTAAGACAAAAATCTATCATATTGAATGCTTCCGGTGTTCAGCCTGCTCACGGCAGTTGATACCAGGTGAGTTGGAAGCCATCAGATGCGCTCGTGAACTGAATGCATTCTTTGCCTATTGCAGGAGATGAATTCGCGCTCAGAGATGGTGGATCATTGTATTGTAAGGAGGACCATGACGTACTTGAGAAAACATCACAAACTAGTATAGCATCATCATTAGAAAATAATAACAATAACAACAACAACAATAATACAAATTTAAGCAATAACAACCATTCCAGTGAGCTGGGCTCGATGTCAGGTAAGGGCTTAGCAAATCCTCTTACTCCATCTAGTTCCCCTTCCTCCCCCTCGCGATGAGTTGTACAAGGAAATTAACGATTTATCTTGCTACGTGCATAATTAGATCGTGTTCGCACGGCCCTGCCGCACCTCTGTATCGGGCAGATTTGTTCGCCGTGCCGCTCGAGAGGTGCCGCGTCAGGTGCTGATAGCGCTATCTGCCCCGTACGGGAACCTCCAACAACTCCTCTAATTGTCGGCGCTCTTTTGTGCCACATTTTCAATGTTCTCAAATTAATTTCAAGTGCTAAAACGCCGAATGCAATTGCTATCGCCGGTTGTGCGCTGCCTAATCGAAGATTGACAAGTTTTAAGAATGTTGGCCAGCGAAGTGCTCACGTGCTACGGTTCCCCGCTCCACCCCCTGGCCTTGACGGCCACACTATGAAACAGGCGCGGAATGGAAGGCTGCCCGCACAGTCTGAGGAAATAACGCCATATTTACATAAACCAAAGCAAACGACGACGTACTCGGAGTGCACGAGGTGTGTCGGCCGTAGCAGCGCCAAGGAAAGTGCAGCTCGCTCGAAAGTGCACCGATTGCCGCGTACGAGATTCAAGTCCAGCGATGATGTTTGAATGACCGCAGAAGATGCCGTTCTTCTTGAACTCAAGAAGCAAATATTGCACAACATTCCCAGCTTGGCTAATTTACAGACCCTCGATTCCTCCTCGGACCTGGAGCCGGGTCAGCGTCCAGCTTTATTAGCCAGAGGTAAATTCCCATAATCGCGGATCGAGATGGTTGCGCAAGTGAATCTTACTCGCCAGGCAAATTAGTCAGTAGCTGCAGCTGAAGCCTCGATTGCAAATAAATTCAACGCTTTTTTATTACACGAAATATTGGAAACTATTGCGAATTGTGCGAAGTTGCAGCGAGCTTAGCAAAGCATATTTCTTCGTTCTGTTAAATTTTGTAAAAGATTAAATAATTAAAATCGAACTTACTTTTGGTGCAAAAGATGCATGGCACGTACCGCCGCCGGAGTTTCCATATATCGGTTTTTTCATAAAAATTGTAATTTCCTTTTTGCTAAAAAACGGTGCATTCCTTACTACGTTAAGTTGCTGCTTGTTGGTTGATTTCAAAGCTGGAACTTGAAACTAATCAATAAATCATTGCAGTTATGCAAGTCAAACAAATCCTTATCGCCGCGAATTGCCATTTAAAATCACATCACACTTCAAAATCGCTGTTTGGAGTGTTTTTCAAGACACATTTTCGTAATTTATTTGATTGCATTTATGAAGCGGTGCATTGAACGTGGAAAAAGACCGATTTCCTGTAGATAGTATTTCATGCACAAATTCATATTTCCGCATTGTTATTCTGATTTCAAGTGCACTGTTCTCACTTACGTTAAATTTCTTTTATTCTAGATTCTGGCAGTGAGTCAGGCTCACACAAAAGTATAAGGGAGAAACGTCCCTCGGGACCATCTGGCGATGGAAAACCAACCAGAGTGCGAACAGTGCTCAACGAAAAGCAACTTCATACCTTACGGTAAGTAATCGTTAATGTTTTGAACCCTTTTGTGAGCATTGTAACATTACAGTGACCTATACTTATTATAGATACTAAATTGGAGAGTTCATTTTTCTTAAAATCTTCCTTTGCCGCTTTTAATTGAAAAATGTTATTATTAACTCGTTGAGCTGTATAAGTAAATAAATAAATATATTAATTGTATGTTTTACTGTTTTGAATTCTTATCACATACGAATGAACTATTAATTTGATTACATGGCAGAGACCATGGTCAGAATTGGCACTCAATCGCGGCTTCCATTTCTCTACTCACGTTTCAATAAATAAATATTTTGATCGCAATTTCTTTTAAATATTTGATTGTGATTTTAAATAATTCCAGAACCTGTTACAATGCAAATCCGCGACCTGATGCTCTTATGAAGGAGCAACTAGTTGAGATGACGGGACTCTCGCCGCGGGTCATTCGAGTGTGGTTTCAGAACAAGAGATGTAAGGACAAAAAGAAGACGATTCAGATGAAGCTGCAAATGCAGCAGGAGAAGGTAAGCAACTTCCTTGAAAGATCTAGAAGCATGAATTAAACAAAAATTGGAACAGGAAGGTCGAAAACTGGGATACGGTGCAATGCAAGGAATACCAATGGTGGCCAGTTCACCAGTTCGGCACGACTCTCCACTGAATCTGCACGGCCTTGAGGTGACCACATATCAACCCCCGTGGAAAGCGCTCTCGGACTTCGCTCTCCACGCGGACCTGGACAGTAACGGATCCGTCAACACTCATACGCCCGCGTTTCAACAACTTGTGAATCAGGTAATGCCACATTTTGAAATCCTTTCCCGATAGACTGAGCTCAACTCCTTAAACAAAATTTTAGATGCATGGCTATGACATTGGCGGAATGCCACCTGGCCCTCAGGGGCCACCACCCCAAATGAATGGGCCTCCGATGGAATCTGGAGCTCATCATCCCGACAGCACCGACTCCTATGTCACTTACCTCGAGAGTGACGACAGTATGCAAGGGAGTCCATAGGGACCGGTGTTGCCGCTTCGACGGTTGTTTTGATTTTGGGCAAAGTTAAGAGAAATGGAAAGCAACTGGAAAGAAGAATATCGGCAAAAAATGATCAAATTTCAAAACCCAATCCGAAACCGGAGCTTTCAGGATGATAACATGATTTCGACTCATAGGGAAATGTAAGATGATGATGAAGAACATAACAAAACTCGTGAGATGTAATTAAATAAATTATAAATATTTAAAATAGTGTTAAAGACGTTATGATTAACTGTGTATTATAAATTAAATGTATGACTGTATATGAGAAGACAAAGTAATGATTTTCAATATATGAACGTAAAGAAGTTTTAGAAAAATGACATATTTTTTATTATCCTTTGACCTTTATATTGCTATGGTCGTAATATGCGAGTATTTTGTTTGAAATGAATCCTTCAGGAACTATTCAGCTGAAATTACATTCAGTAATAATGACGAATCTCATTCGTTTATCAACAAAAATGTATGCAAATAAAAGGCCAAAAAATGTCATGTTTTTTCAATCAATCTGGAACTCCCAACGGTTGAGTATCTCCTCAGACAATTTTCTTTTGTTTTTCTCGGTGAGACATCTCACCCCTTTCATTTAGATTGGTCATGTAGAAGAAAGTTAATTTGTTTTCGTGATTATTATTTATATAATTCGATGTTACTTGCAAATAAGATAAAATTGTTCTATAGAGTTAGGTTTAGGTACATAATAGGTTCAATTTAAAAAAACTCAAATTTGATGATAGTCCTTATCAAATGATACCAATTAATAATTAATTATTATTAAGGTGAAGAAATATAATATTGCAGGAACTTTAATGATTCCTCCCAAAGATCGACAGGGATTAGAACTAATTAATAATAACTTAGCAATCCAAATATGAAATCGTAATGAATTCTGGAATTAATCAAAATGGCCTTTAATATCCATAATGTTTATGGTCTCCCCTAATACAAAATTCAAACTGCATTTTGCGATTCGTAATTCATGGTTTATAAACAATTTCATTTTGTTCACAACACCTGTCGACACACGATTCCTGTGTAATAAACGCAATTAGTTAATAGCACCTGAAGGGTTAAGTGATTGACTTCATCATTCGCCGCAGGGACGAAGAGATGGATAAGAACAAAATTAATTGATCGAACTTTATTGTCGCACATTACGAGAGTTAGTCACCAGCAGAGCGTCAGTGTTCTAGCATTCGCGGAATTTTGTTGCACTCGAAAATGGTGTCCTCAATGGATTCGTTGAACAAAGTGTTGACAGTGTTGAAGGTCCTGGGATGCTTTCCCTTCTACACGCAGTTGAGTGAGTACGAAATCGAGAAGCGCAAGGACAACACGAGAATCTATTCAGTGGTGGTGGTTGTAGTAACGCAAATTACTTTTGCCGTTCTCCTGTATTTCTTCATTACCGACTACGAAAGATGTGTTCCGTGGAGGAAGCACACGTCGCATCAGTTCTTCGAGAGTATCCTCTTGATCTCTGTCCTTTTGGTAATGCAATTCCTTTGCGCAATGAACTACTCGAAGTTCATTCAGAATTTGAACAGCATTATGGAAATCGATTTCGAACTAAAGCAAAAGTTCCAGCACGTAGTGAACAACAAGTCACTTGAGACGTTCAACACAGTGGTGTTGATTGCTGTTGCAGTACACGGAACCTTCTCCTTTGCTTGCCACTTGGATCGTCTGATCCACGACGCACATTACTTCATTATACTGTTGTACTACTATCAATTATTTTATTCTAGCGCATATGTTCTATTCTTCATAACGCTGGTGAAGATGATTGTAGAGCGGTTGAGAATTGTAAACAAATTGTTCCAAACCGTTCCGAAAAAACAAAATGGCGATTTGAAATCCTTTTTCGAGGTTATCGAGGTTTACAAACTCATCGAGAAAACATTCACTGCTGTGGACGACACCAACGGACTGATTCTATTATTCTACTTCGCCTATGTCTTTTATACTTTGACCAGTGAAATATACTCCAGCTCAAATGAATTACTCTTGGGCAATAAAGAACCTATGGTTTATATTCAAAGCGTGTTGTGGATACTCCACAACTTTTGGATGCTGTGGATACTGTCGATGACTTGTGGTGTTGTGCCCGGCGAGGTTAGTATTTTCAGAATGTTCTGTAAGTGCTTATAATAGAATTAATTTACAATTCTTCACCAACCTTGTCGTCTCGAAATTGTTACATAAAATTCATTAATTTAAAAATTTAAAGTAGCTGTTTTTTTTTAGTTTCAAGTTTTTTAATTTCAAATTCCTTATTCAGCATCAGGTAGCGCCTAACCTTGCTAGGTCACTGCATTAAACTATAATATTATTAAATTTATTGTAAAACAATTTAAAAACAAAAATTTTTAGTCCGTTAGCTCACAACAAATCGAATAAATAAATAATCGGGCTCTTGCTAGTTTGTTTTAATTTTAATTACCGATTCAAATTAAAAAAAATGAATTCTTTTATTATTTCGGGGTACAGAGAAAAAGTAATAAAACAAATTATAAAATTCACCAGCTAATGTTTGTCCTGCACAGGTTTGTCTCCATGAGGTTTCAATTGAGCCTGGGACTAGTCCATTGTGTTATTTCACAAATTCACAAAGCATTTAATTGCTAAAAAGTTCACTTATGCACATAATTAGTGTATTTACGGAAAAACATAAATTGAAGTGCTTCAATGAATTTATAATGGCAAGGGAATAGGGATAGCAGACCAGTTAATCGGGTTAATGCAGCTGCAGCGATTAGCACAAATAATTCAATTGGAAAACGTTTTTAAAAAACTTCGCTTCTAATCAAATTGAAACAGTAAAGAATGAACTGCGATTCGGAAATTGGCATTCTCAAAATGCCTTTCGTGGGCGAAATTAAAACTGTGTTCGGCTTACTTCAAGTTACAGGACTTCTTCCTTTCTTCTCGTCCACGGCGCCGTTGGAGTGCAAACGAGGGTTTTGGAGGTCGTACTCCACATGCGTGATGTGTTGTCTTCAGGTGTGCGTGTGGTTTTACCTCCATCAAATTTGGAACAACAAATCATCCTTCCTGAATTACAACACCAATCAAAGCACTCGAGATTTGAATCAGTTCATCGAAACAATTGCGTGCGGTGTTATGATATCCTTGACATCGTTCACGTGCTGGTTCCAGCACAGCACCCAAGTGGAAGTTTTGAATGACCTTCGGGAGTTGAATGACAGGGTCAGGACATTCAAGCCCACAAACAAACTCGACATCAAGATATATATTCTAATTTCATTCGTGGGACTCTTTATGTACATCATCTTCCTTGCAAAATTCTTGATAAAAATTGATCCTTCTATCGTAAACTGGACATCGATATTTTTGATGTATTTTCTGCAGACGTTTGTTTGCGAAATTTATGTAATTTACGTTGTATGTATTACAAAAATTTTGGTGGCAAACATCAGAATTGTAAACGATTCACTAGTGGAATTCGTACGCGGCGAAATCGCTCTGTGTAAGGAGACATTTTCAGAGTTGATTGCGTTGCACACAAAGGGAATTAGAATTTATCAAAAGCTGGATAACTGCAATGGCTTAATTTTGTTGTTCCACATGATATTCGTTTTTTACACTGCAGGGAACAAGATGTACATACAGAGTACACTGCTAAACACCCAAGGCAAGGTTTACACATCGAAGTCTGGAACGTGCTGGTTTTTAATTGTGTCGTGGACTATAGTTCAACTGTGCACTACTTGCAACCAATTTAAAACTGAGGTAACAGCAATTTGTAACGAAAATGCGAACATACTATAAAAGTTTAACTTCGATTGTAAATTTACATTATTCCATATTCCTACCAAATTTCTTCTTTTGTTTGCAAATGATTTGTTAATGTTCACTTCATTTTTTGTTGTAATTTAATGCCTTAAGATAAGGAGGAAAAGTAGGAACAATATTTCCATTTTGCAGGCAAAGAATACGGCCAAAATTTTGGCTAGGATATATGGTAAAGGAAAGGATTATCAAAATATGGTATGAACAATGAACATTTAGTTATTGTTGATTTTAGTTGAACTGAATTTTTAAATTTTTTAGGTTGGAAAATTTCTCACGAAAAGTATAAAACAGGAAGTCAAATTCACCGCTTATGGGTTTTTTGTTATTGATAATTCGACACTGTTCAAGGTACTTATTTTGTAAAATGCAGAAACAATTATAACAACTCCTATAATTCAGATTGTATCTGCTATAACCACATACTTGGTGATATTAATTCAGTTTAAGCAATTGGAGGAGGCCAAAAAGGGTAATACGAAAACATAACTGCGTAAAACTTAGTGGATCAGTATGCGACAGGAAAATACTTTTGTAACTATTTTGGAATTATGTGGAATGCCGTTCTTTTTAAATTGTAGCCATTTACAGAATCTTTGAAGCTTTCTTAAAATTGGCAATACTTATTATGTGTGTTATGTAACATGTAATATGAAAATAACAATTGAAGAGCACAATATAGCGCAATAATAGTAATTGTTCTAATATGTACTTACGTAACAGTATCATTGTTTTAAATAAGGTAGTTTGTAAAATGGGGTTTTGCCTTGCGTATTATTTTGCAATTTAAAATACATTTTTTTTTTTTTAAATTGCTGCATCGTATTTAATTATACCATAGACAAAGTAAGAATAAAGATGTCTCATGCCGAACAAAAAGTTGAAACGCTTTTTTCTGCCTCGCATCCACCGTATCGCATCCACCAGCTTTCAGAAAGCTGTTTTCTGACAGCTCGAATTCCTACACATTCATATTTCGCCAGCTGACCGTGTATGTATGTGCAGGATCAAAGAAAGCAGCTCTGGAACCGGTTTCCTTCCCAGACAGCAACTTTTCTAGGCTGGTGCTAGCAAATCTGCTGCTGTTTTTAATTTAGGGATTTCTTTTACAAATCTCAGCATTTCTGATTCAATTACAAAACAGCACAATTTTATTCTTGAATGAATTTCTTCCGGTGATATTTCTTCAGGAAGAAATACACTTGCCGTCGTAGTTTTTTGTGCTGTGTTTTTTACTCTTCCTTCGATATTTCTCTTCTATTACTTTAGTTTCAGACTTTTAATTATGTAAGTTCTTTTTTGGTAGATTTTGAAGAAAAATTAGATCATTAAGATCAAACCACAGTTGGGGTGGGGGTCGAAAGTTGAAATTTATAAAACCACGTCTTGTGGGTTATCGTTGAAAAGCTCTTGATAAGTAGTTTATAAATCAATAACTAGTTTTTGGATTTTGAAAAAAAAATTAGCTACCTTAAAAAATGCAATCAAAAACACTTTGAAATCTACCTCGACTGTCGAAAGGGGTGTTTTAAAAATTGAATTATTTTTTTATAATGTAAGTCTATTTATAACTCAATATTTGTTAATATATTTTTTTATTTACATCATTGAAGGTTTAATTACAGGTTCGTAGTTAAAATTTTTCCGAGGTTCATTAACAAGAGCCATTTTATTCCAATCTTGTTTGCAAGACGATTAGAGCATGTATACATATGCTAGGTACCTTTATACGCTCCATATCTTTTTCTAATATACACCCACAGGATCAAATCAGTTTTGAGTAAATGGTCTCTTATGTATGGGCCGAGTTACATTTTCAGAGATCCTAAAATGTGGTTTTTATATTTACGACCTTAGGTACTTTTACCCTTTCTTATCATTTACACTTTCTGTAGGCTTTATTTGTAAGAACAACAATGCAATTAGATCGTAAATTTAGTGACAAGTATATGGCAATAACCTAGTAGTCAAAAAGTCCGGTTAAACTATCCTAGCAATAAAATGCTATTCTAAATACAATAGCAGCATGCAAAAGCGGCGACAGAAAATGCATGCAAATCAATAAAATCAATACAAAAAATTGTGCTGTTTAGTAATTGAATCAGAAATGCTGAGATTTGTAAAAGAAATCCATAAATTAAAAACAGCAGCAGGTTTGCTAGCACCAGCCTAGAAAAGTAGCTGTCTGGGAAGGAAACCGGTTCCAGAGCTGCTTTCTTTGATCCTGCCCATACATACACGGTCAGCTGGTGAAATATGAATGTGTAGGAATTCGAGCTGTCAGAAAACAGCTTTCTGAAAGCTGGTGGATGCGATACGGTGGATGCGAGGCAGAAAAAAGCGTTTCAACTTTTTGTTCGGCATGAGACATCTTTATTCTTACTTTGTCTATGATTATACAAATTAGAAAATTGTTCGATACAGAAAATGTTTATATCTTCTCTACTTCTGAAAATAAATGCTTCATTTAACATAATATCAGATACATTTTCAGAAGCTGATCCATAAAAAAATAAGTATTTTATGTTTTATATAAAGTGCCATATTTCTGTAAGAGTTGCTCATTGAAAACAGAGTAAAATCGTAATTATACATACCGAAGTCCAAAATCTCACCGCTGGGCGCTGACATTTCTCATTTCCACATAACCTATAAAGGTAAAAAGTGCGCGATTGTCAAACCAGAGGGGAATTCTATAAAACTACAAAACACAAATATTCATAGTGGCAGTTAGCCGCTCATATTACCAGGCAACGCGATTTCGCTGGCATTTATAACTTCCACATGATCTCCACAGTCTAATTTTTAGAAATTAAATCAGTGCACAATTTGGGAAAGGGAAAACTTTTAATTTACTCATATATCAGATACCATGTTCTGGCGAATATTGCCCATTGCACATAACAGTTAAACATAATCTGAAACTTGTTGAATCCATATAATGACAAGAGCGCAAAAGTCTGTGGCAGAAACTTATTTGTACTATCTCTTTTTTGTAATTTTTCCGATGGAAACTTTTCCAGTAAACCAAAGAAATTTCTCGAATTGTGGGACTTCATTTCTTTGTGGACTTTGTTGTAGAACCACATGATACAAGGAACATAAGGGATGCCAATGATTTTGCACCGCGCCACTTTGCGCGTCATCGGGTTCACCCAATGAGCATTCGATGGTTTGACAGCCTGACAGATTTTTGTTTACAAATGCGTGAGCAAGTTTTAAAAGTTTTTAAAGATTTTCAATAGTTTTTAATATTAATTGTACTATTTTGAATTTAAAATGGTTTAGTGTGTAATAAAGAACTGTAAAAATATCATGAAATATACTGAAATACTGTTAATTAAGGCAAAAGTTGTAATTGCCGAAGAAGAAGTGAAGAAGTTATTTTTTAGATGTAGAATGTATTTTACGATAAGATATATAAACAGAAATTAGTCTAATGTTGTCAGTAAACAAAAATTAAGAAAAAAATAAAAACTGTGACATAAAATTTACTGTTTTATTGTTTCGTCTATATTACACTTTTAATTTGATTATAATATATAGTTTCAGTTGTTATTAATTGAAAAATATCATTTTAAAAAATTTCTCAGATGAATTGCCGAGGGAAAAGCTTTCAGTTACATTTGAAAAGTGCGGCTAAAAATTACGCATTTGAAAATACGTGCACGTAGTGACGTCACGGCAGTTGTCAAAAAAATCTTTGGCATACCTTATGTTCTTTGTATCATGGTAGAACCAATTAATTTTGAAAACATTGAACTGCCACTGTGAAAATACAGTTTTGTGTGCCACAGCCACTAGAATTCCGCTCTGATTTGACAATTGAATTGTAGGTTATGTGCAAATGAGAAATGTCAGCGGTGAAGAGAGTGCAGGTTGATTATATTGTTTGAATTATATATTATTGATTGATTGAATTATATTGTTGATATAATTTTGTGGGCGAGATTTTGGTGTGTAATTAGGATTTTATTTTTACTCTGTAGCAATGGGCAACATTTGCCAGAACATGGCATCTCTACGATTGTACATGGCAGAATCCGTTCGACTCAGCCCAAGTTATTAAAAAACATCTGATGGGCTTGCATAAGCCGATATATCATCCAATGAGTAAGTTTTCCCTTTCCGACTTTGTGCACTGACTTAATTTATAAAAACTAGATGACTGTGGAGATCATGTGGTAGTTATAAATACCAGCGAAATCGCGTTGCCTGGTGATGAGTGGACAAAACGAGTTTATTTCCATCACACTGGCTATCCAGGTGGCGCGAGCTGGACTCTAGCATGGCAGCTCCACGAAAAGGACAAAACGATGATTATGAAAAAAGCAGTGTACCGGTCAATGAGAGGAAACCTGCAGAGACGATATACTATGCAGAGATTGCACCTATTCACAGATGACCAAGTACCAGAAGAAATTCTGGGTAATATTACGAACCAAATTAAGCAACTCCGACCTGTACCAGTGCGACTGGACCACATCGAGAAGGAGACATTAGAAAATTTTCCACAACTGCTGGATTATCCACAGGATTGCATTCTTCGGTAGAATTTAGTACGCACATGTTTTGAATAGATTTTAAAAGTGTTCATGAGTTGTTTGTTGTATCTTGTATCCATTAAACATTGGAAACAAAAAAATTTGTATTTATGCACTTGTAATAATTATTCGGCGTATTTTGAGAAATACCCCCAAAATGTGGGTGGGGCGCAAATTACCTTTTTCTTCAGTTTTTGAATAGAAAATATTTATTGGACAAACTGATAGTATCCTTTAGTTTGCCTAGTCACAACCAGATGGCCTTGTGCTTCGATAAAGGGAATCTAGTATGTTGTCATTCTTCCGCTTTTTTATGTTCGGTTTTCTTTGGTTTAACATATTATTATACTTTGCTTCCTGCAGTGCTTTTACCAGCCGATAAAAGTTTAATCAATTCTTATCTAGCGGTCTAAGCCGAATATCAGTCGTTATCAGCCACTCAACCGCAGTTTTACTGCCGGTTTTTATGATAATAGGAATTGAAAGTTTTGCATTTAACTATTTCTATCAGAGCAACGCCAATCGAACACAATGAGACTAGGAAAAGTAGACCCGAATTCATTTTCTGAGCCAGGTGAGTAAAATGGGTAAATAAACGAATAGCTTTATTGCAGAATAATGCTTCTTCATTGCAGAAAAACTTACCGCGGAGCACATCACCCTGAATTGGAATTTGGATTTTGAAAAGCATTTGATTAAAGGTTCAGCTTTGTACAGGTTCAATGTGTTTGAGGAGAACATTCCCAAAATTGTAAGCCTTACCAGAAAACGTTGCTGGGAGATAAAATGCAACTGATTTTTAGCTTTTAGACGTTCGCGACTTGGAAATCTCGGACGTCGTAGTAATTGTAGGTAAAAACGAGGTTCCACTTAATTACTACATCTCAGACCATGTGCCCGATATCGGATCAAAGCTTACTCTTGAGCTTCCTCAAGGAACTTGTTGCGGAAAGTAGGTCATGTATTTTTTGAGAACCATTTAAGTTAAAGGCTATTTGAAAATTGCAGACTGCAAATTCGTATTACTTATGAAACTTCTCCCCGTGCAAGTGGCTTACAGTGGTTGACTCCGGAGCAAACTTTGGGCAAAAAACATCCTTACTTGTACAGTCAATGCCAAGCAATTCATGCACGTTCATTGCTGCCTTGTCAGGACACTCCAGCAGTGAAATTCTCCTACACCGCAACTGTTCATCATCCTCCAGAGCTGACGGCGTTAATGAGTGCCATCCGTAAGACGAGCTCCTCTGGTGTTGCTCAATTTGAACAAACTGTACCAATTCCCAGCTACTTGTTGGCTATTGCCGTTGGAAAACTCGTTTCCCGCCCTCTTGGAACCAAGTAAGTAAATTATCCTTTTAGACTTTTCACAAATTATGAAAATTAATCATTGTAGTTCTAATGTGTGGGCTGAAGAAGGAATTGTTGAGGAGTCCGCAGAGGAATTCTCGGACACCGTTCAAATGTTGAAAACTGCTGAGGAAATTTGCGGCCCATATGTCTGGAAGCAGTACGACCTCCTAATAATGCCTCCCAGCTTCCCATTTGGGGGAATGGAAAATCCGTGCCTTACATTCGTAACACCAACAATCTTGGCTGGGGACAAGTCCTTGGTTGACGTAGTAGCGCACGAAATCGCGCACAGTTGGACTGGCAATTTGGTAACCAATAAGAACTTTGAACACTTTTGGTTGAACGAAGGATTCACCGTTTTTGTTGAGGCTAAGATTATTGGTCGTTTGAAGGGGGACCTGGAGAGAGACTTCCATTCCATTCGAAACTTGACTGACCTTCAAGAGAATGTAGGTAAATTCGTTTAGTAATCCAAGGAGGTTAATCAATGTGCTTTTGTTAGATCAAGACCCAACTTGCAAACACTCCAGAATTGACGAAATTGATCGTGGATCTGTCGAATATTGGTCCGGACGATGCCTTCTCCAGCGTGCCTTACATAAAGGGGTCCACGTTCCTGCGGTACTTGGAGGACACAATGGGTGGTGCGGCTGTTTTCGAACCCTTCTTTCGATTCTATTTGAACAAGTACAAGTACAAATCCGTGTTGACGGACGATTTCAAGGAAACCATGTACGACTACTTCGCCCCAACAGAGCATGCAGACAAACTCAACTTGGTTGATTGGGACAAATGGTTGTACTCGGAGGGAATGCCTTTGGTGATTCCAAAGTAAATTGTCAATATGGAGCCATTGAAATTATTACAAAAGATCTTTTTAGGTTAAACGACAGTCTTGCATCAGTTTGTGTTGATCTAGAAGAGATGTGGAGCAAAAAAACAGTTACGGAGCTGAAGAATGTCCCTGCCCTGGACAGCAATATATCAACGCATCAATTAATCGACTTCCTTGGTAGGCTCATTGAGAGTCCCAACATTGTTGAGCTAAATGAAGCTAAGATAAATCTCCTTGAGTCTGTTTATAATTTAAATGTAACCAAGAACTCTGAAATCCGTTTCCGTTTTCTACGGCTGTGTATTCGTGCCAGGATCTTGAGACGTTTGGATGAAATCATCGTTTTTGCAAACAGTAACTTCCGAATGAAATTCGTTCGTCCAATTTACAGAGATTTGAATGCTTGGCCTGAAGTCAAGGGTCAAGCTATCGAGAATTTCCTCGCGCACAAGGATCAAATGATGTCGGTTTGTAGTCACACTATTGCCAAAGACTTGGGCCTCAAATAGGACGGATGTGTGAACTCCTTATTGCGGGATAGTTGCGGCGGTTCGGATGCACCCTTTTCTTATTCTGATTATTTTGTGCCCATGGAATTTCAATTTAACGTAAATACTAAGAATGTTAAATGATTACAAATTGTTTATAAATAAATTAACATTTTTAACATTCCTAAATCGTGAATCACGTATTAAGAATGCGAACTTTAGCAAAGAGGGGTTGTTTATCACGGTTCATATTCCTTTATTTAAAATTTTTGGTGAACTTTACAAATACCTCTACATGAATGCAAAAGGGAAAGCAACGAAAGCAGTCGACTTAGCTTCAAAGAATTGAACAGTGGTTTCGCTCACCTCAACATTCGTAATGAAATGAGGTGTTTTGGAATTAATCACCCCATCAACGCCATCCGCATAGTCAATGGCTTCAGCCCAAAAGGTTTTGTATCTCTTTCAGTGTCGAATTATATAGTAAATTTGCAAAAGAGTAAAATATAATCGAATTGTTCGGAAGCAACAGAACTTTAAGTTGCGTTGGGTTGTTTTCTAATAATCGAAGAAAGTTTTAATCGAAAATCTTGCGGCATGAAATCTATACACAAAAGAAAGAGTCAAAATTTTGTTGTAAATTCTTGCCAAAACTGCGTCAAAAATGCTGAAATATTTGAAGGGTTAAAGGATATTTATCGAGTTATTAGGACAGAGATAAGGACTCGGGCTATTTTCTTTTATTACCTCAAAGGGTTTTGCATAGCTAATCAAGTTTTTATCACATTCTCTCCAGGATAACAGAAGTGCAGAGGGCAAAGATGTGTTGGACTTGTTATTGAACGAATCCTCATGGATCTAATAATAAATCCTGTCTTTGTACCTAGTATCAACCCTCTGTCGGGTGGTAATAAAAAAATTTATGTCCTTTGAGTGGAAGCATTTCTCCACGTATCCCTTGAAACTCTACTGATAAAATTTTTCATGCTGCGAAGGGACAGCCAAAGCAGCTCAACATAATTTCGTTGTCCATGAAGGGGATGCTGCCAGCCGGAGGAAGAGAGAAAGCTTCTATTCCCGCCACTAGACTAAAATATGTATTATATATTTTATGTGGCAGTGTTTCACAGGAGTTGTGCTCCAAATAAGTTCCCCTCTCCCCGAGCAAACAGTTTTCTTAGGGCGAAATTTCTGCAGGTGGAAAGGTGCAAATTGGGTGGACTGTAGCCCTTTATCGTTTGGAGTCGCTTGCGGTGGATTGGTTTTGCAATTGAATGCAATTTTCAAGTGTATGAACATAGAGTATTATGCTACAGAGAGGGAGAATATAAATTCGATTGGATATTATATTTTGTAGCTATTGAGTTATAAGTTCTATTGACTTTGGTGCCGTGAAGCGTGAACTCTGATGCAGTTTTGAAGTACCGGTACCTGCGAGCTGCGACTTACTTGCAATTCTTCCTTAACCCTTATTCTTACATATACGACGAGTCAATTCTACAAAACGTTGGAGGACGTAATCTTTGTAAAGTACTTTGTATTTTCCTCTTGCAACAATCTTTGCAGGACTTGCCAAAACGTAGGGAAACGGCTTCAATTTACATCCTTCCTAGGAACAGAATGTACTCCGTATCGGAGAGATAGAATGCTTTCCGTTGCTTTGAACATCACCATTTTCAGCGTCGTTACAGCTCTGCACTTCACAAAAATCCTTTTACATATTTCCCATAATACATTTATATCCCACTTCTTCCTATTTCATGCAATCGGGAGTCGAATTCTGCACGATTGCACTCCTTTTTTCGGAGTTGAATTAAATCCTCAGAGAAAGTCTGGCAAGTGGTGATCAAATTATCCATTGCAGCGCAAAGCGAGCAAATCGGCTTCCATTCGACTTGCTCTGGAGTAGAAATGCATCCTTACATTTAAATCCCGGCTCAGCTTCCGCATGACTGAATTTAAAAAAGTTGTGAAAGGCTGGGAAATGATGGCGTATATACAAATATATATAAAAATAACGGAGGAAAGGCTTTACCAGTCAAAAACTGGAAGAGGGATTGGAACTTTTCCGAGAACAAGCTCATTAATTTTTAATATCGAATCTCAGCAGGTTTTTCACTTCCTGAACAAAGAATTGAAAATCAATATAATTTTTTTCGATTTTGGTTCTGGTTTGCATTGAATCTGCTTCGATCGGGGTTAACAAGCACTGTAAACCCCCCAATAGCGGTTATTTTCAGTTCGCCTTCCTTGTCGCATTGCCGATTGCGTTTTTTTGCATTGTGCAACGGACAAGAGCTGCAGGTCTAAGTAAAACTTTGCTTTAACTGTTAACGACAAACAATTGTGATGAATAAGTCTGCTTGTAATTTATTTCATGATTACATTTAGATATAGATACAGATACAGTATGGATTTTGAAATATTCATAAATAACGGTGAATAATTTATCCCTGTCGGCCATTTTGAGTAATATTTATTTCGGTGGATTTTTTTCTAAAACTTAATTTGCAAGAGCATTGATTTTTTGAAATATGAAAATTTGTCAAAATTGTCAATTTTCAAATCCCGTTATAAACTAAACGGAATTTTTTTTTTTTTTTTTTTGAAAAACCACAACATTTATTTCATATATACTACCTATGATTATCTTATGAAAAAAAAACATAATAAAATAATCGGAGCACATGAAGTCTAATTTTCGAATATTGCTCGATTGTTGAATGACTCGAAAAAAATTGTTTTTTTTTTTAAATGTGTAAAAAAATTAGCAGACAAAAGTAGTATATTTAAAAAATATAAGTAACCTATTTGCAGCTCTGCCTTTTATCGAAAAAAGGATTTGAAAGCTGATTTAAATTTGAAATTCCAAAATTGTCAAAAAATCTAAAATTTTCTCAAAAATGCGTTAGGTATATGTTTGTAAATATATTACTATCTTAATCTATGGAGTCTTCTGAAAATTTTAAGACCAAAATCATTGTGATGTATCAATACAACTCAAGTTATAAAGGTTTTTGTGACCGCTTTTCTTCGTCGAAAAAAGTTTTTGAAACCAAAAAAACACCCAAAACTACTTAGCTTCACAAATTCATATCTCAAAAGTATGTGAAAAAAAAAAATAAAAAAAATCGTATTATTAATAAGGACAGTATAAAGAATCTGTAAAAACAATCATTGAATTCTGAGAACATGGGTTTCATTTTTCATTTTTTTTTTTTTTTTTGATGAATTGACATAGAATGACCCACAAGGAACCTCTATGGAATATTTCAACTTTCTAGGTCCAAAGGTTTTGGCTGGGTGTTGATGAGTCAGGACTCAGGACCTGTCTTTTTATATAATTTACAAACGAACAGTTGATAAACTTGTGCAAATATATTCAACATTCTAGTGGCACAAATCGCATTATGCTTCGAGGTTTACTCAACTAATGAATTATTTCATTGCGGTGATGATTGTAAAGTTCCAATGCCCCAGGAGAGCAGACTCGATGGTTGTATACCGTTAGAAAATAGCATCAAATTACTGAACAAATAGCGGAACTTAACCCGAATTCATAAAGCATTAGTAACCGAATTCCTGCGGTTTAAGCATATACAGCACGCATTACCTGTAAAACTACTGTATGCCACTTGGACGCCGGAATAAACATGCATCCAGCCGCAGAATGCAGGCATTTCAATTATAAAATGGTTTTTGAGTATTTTGTTTTAATTAAACCAACAAAAGCGGTCACATGGCAAGTTTATTGGACTTCGGGCTTGCGGACAAATTTTCCGCACACCAAATGGTTCGTTTTTATTGTTTCCAAAATAAATATAATTACCTGACTCGGAATTCTTCCGAAAATTTAATTTTCATTACTGTGGCAAAGTTAGTTGTATGCCCTGCAAATTGCCGACTAACTTGTCAGCTTAATTTATGGAGAATTTGCATAGGATTCTGGTGAAATATTGTTTCCGCAATTACAGTTCACGTCTCACAAAAACGGGGATCCTCAAACTTCCATTTTTTTTTATGAATTTTTAACTTTGTAACTTTCTTCAATTCTTTCTCTTTGACTTTCTTCCCGAACTTGAAATGCCTGCGAAATTTAATCAGAATCCAGAAAAAGTTTCAGAGTTTTATTACTGCAAGATTTGAAATGTCCTTCATGAAAAATATATGACAGCAACATTTTCGAGTATTGTTTTTTAAGCTAAAATCATCATTAAGTTTTCCTTCAACTGCGTAAATAGAGTGGAAAAATAAGTAAAAGTTATCCAGTCAAACTGAATTTTAATTCAGCAAGACAAGAGAAAATTTAATGAAAATTTATTTGAGAAGTTCCAGGATTGAAATCGTAGCACGATTTTTATAATTTGGTTTTATTAATTTGTACATTTGGAGATGTAAAAGGAAACAAATTAACTAAATTTCCAAACGAATTAGGAATAAATTTGCAAATTTGAAATTAGGTAATTAGGAAGTATCCAACAAAAAATAAGATAATAAAGTCAAGAAACTTGTGCTATTTTTGCCACGATATATATCGCAATAAATCAACACCCACTCACGCAAACAAAATATATATCCTTTCAAAAACAGTTTAATTATGCTAACACTGAGTTTTGGTTTAAGTATTTCATAAATTTCGATTGGGATCCCAGCCATTCGTCATCGTCAAGTTTTTACAAGCAAAATAATCGAAAGGAGTAATCACTATTCAGCTATTGAAGCACGTTGAACAGCATTTCTAGCGGAGAGCCAAAATTCTCGTAAAGCTGTCGTCGAAGGGAGGGTGGGGGCTCTTCTTTAATGTTGGAAGATCGTGGGAATTCTCCTTTTTCGTTAAAATAAAACAATGAAACAGATACGAAAAAAAGCCTTTTAGCCTCCGCGCTACTGGAAGATATCTGCACATATATATAGTTTTTAATTAAATTCGATAGTAATAATAATATCGTATACGTCTTCCTTGAGCTATATGCAAATTTAAAGGAAGACGAAAATAAATTTTTTATTGTTTTAACACAACATTAACCAGGTAAGTAATGATCATAGATTTGGAATTTGCGGTCAGAATAAAATTATTACTTCTTTTTTTATGAATTTTTAACTTTGTAATTTTCTTCAATTCTTTCTCTTTAACTCATTTGAAAAAACTACTACCATAATTGCTCCATTTCCAAGCATAAGACTTGAAATTGATTATACATACATTTTCTACAAAATATTCAATTAAGTTTATTGAATATTGAAATATTGGATTTCTTCCCTTTTCCTTTATTTTATTTATTGCCATGATTGAGTGATGCACGGATTTAATGGAGAAAGTCCGCACAATGTTTATCCATCCCAATTTAGTAGATCTCTTGAACAAGTGTTGGAACTTTGGAAGTAACAATTCTTGTTTAAAATGAGCTATTGCATTTTACGTTGATTCTGGAGCATTCAATCAGAAAATAGGAATAATTATAGTACCCACTTATTTGTTTTTACTCGACCTAATTATGTCATAGACGAACTCCTTTGCAATTCATTATTTAAAAAAAGTAAAAAGTTGAAATTACAGCACAGCGGCAATGCCTGATCCTTGTGAATTATTTATTTCGGAATGAAGTCTTTTGTATCTGTTTTCTTCTGTTTGTTCTTTTTGTTTTTCTTGTGTATTTCGTATATATAACGAAAATCTAATTAGAAAGGATGCTTTATTTTTCCTTTCCAAGAAAATCTCTGTGTACTCGACGAAACATGTTTGAAAACCTATTCTGCTTAAAACGGAAAGGATACTGAAACCAGGAGTTTCACGGACGGTTGTCTGAGAGTTTCTTATTTATTTTGAAGATAACGTGAATCTTTTATTGCAACACAAATTTAGAGTAGAATAGAGAGAGTTTCTCAGCACGCATGTCCAATATCCCTTCAGTGTTTCTTGTTTGCAATCACGCCCTTTAAACTTACGAAATCTTCTCATTTTAAAATTGCTAAGCTCCTTCAGGACAATTGCACATTCCAGACACCATTACAAGGTGACACGATTACATCGAGCTGCCGGCTCCTGGGCAATTTCAGCAGGAATCTAAAAGCAAAATCATCGCCAAAGTTTCGCCGCGTTAAGTGTTCGCTAATTAATCAAGCAATGGAAATCTTCGCCGAGTATTCCAGTCATGTCCTGGCGTCCCTTGGCAATTCCGTTGGTCGCTGTTGAAGACTGACAATCGCCGAGATTTTTCAATAACCGTTAATTCGTGGCATTCTTGCGGAAGCCTCGACATCCAGCCTCGATTTCATTAATTACCTCATATTTTCGCAAGACGATTACATCCAGTAAATGACAGAAACTTAATTGCGACTCGTTCAAGACGGTCAAGACGGTTTGTTTTGGCATCCTCTCATTTATTTTAAATGAACTTGAACAGGAGCTCCGTTACAGAAGCACTTCTTCATGGCTGGAAATATTAAGTATCTAAGCAAACAAATCTTTAAGGAGACTGAACATGAAGGCGAGTATTAATCCTGATTTTTTTGCATTTCGTACCCCTGTGAGTCAACCTGGATATGTGTTGGTATTTTTAGGGGTTTGGTCTTTTTCAGTATAACTCGGTTTTGGTTGTCGTTTTATTGATCGCGTTTGTTGCGAATCGCAACATAAATATTATGCCTAGGTATCTATCAACCCTTCGCGTTCGTTCAGTAGGGCACAAGAAATTGCTGGGGGATTTCTAATAATTCCACTGAAATGGGGTTTTTGCCTATTTGAATGTCTGTCGATGTCAACTTATTTATTATTAATGTATACATACCTACAATTTACATATTTTGTGTATACAAACTATATAAGCAGATTTAGGTACATAATATGTCCATATCTATGAACGAAATATGAAAATAAGGAAAAATATACAAAATTTGCAAAATGAAAAACTAAATTGGCGACAAACTTATTTCAACTTTGATGTTTTTCAAAGAAATACACAAAGTTTAGAAATTGTGATATTTGCTGTTTTTTAATGCATTTTGTGGGGCAGGAATATTCACCAATCCCCATTTTATTAATTATCATTTACAATTCCTACATTCTCGTATTTTAATTTTTAATTTGATTCGAAATACAAATCAAATCTTTTGAAATTGGTCCGGCTTCTTCGCGAAACCTAACCAATTATGTTACGTTGTATTTCATCTCCTCAAAGTGCATGAGGGAAGAAGGGACGTTGCTGCGGCTTAATCGCTCGCTTCGTTTGGATACTTTCGCCACCAGTACTCCTCTTCCTGAGAATATTTCATGTAAAAAATCAATATTGTGGGTGGTAATTCAAGACACCGTTCAAAGGGATTTTTCATATTTTTTTGTTTTAATGAGGCAAATTCCCGGTAATGTATTTTTATCTGCCGATGTTTTTATCCGATGTTTACGTTTGTGTAGACTTATTTTGATGGCACTGTTTGTGTGCTATCGCAAATTTAATTGCCAACCCGGAAAATCTAGTCTTATGAAAACGATGTTCGTTATACTATAGGAAAACCAAAACTCCGAGCACAAAACCCTTTCAAGATAGGGATTGGTGCTCACTAATGCGGAAGTTTTTTCCAGGAATAATATCGATTGAGAGCAATTGGCAGTTGAGTGCGGGTTAAAATAGCCCGTGAGATGTGAAGCAAAGCACATCGTATTCACTTGCAGCACCGAGGTCTGTACCGATGAATTCGAAGTAGTTGAGGAGTTGGTAACTATTTTCCTGTTGTTGTTCATGTTCAAGTACTGAGAAAAGCGAAACTGGGGATGTCCCACCCCCAGTCCCCCAACCCAACTGTAGTTGGAAGGTTTGAACAGCTGAAAAGTATTGTTTGCAATAAATTTTGCATTTCGGTTTCTATCACAGTTGTTGGAAAATCAGAAAGCTTTTCAAGGTTATATACTTTTGAAAACTGTTTTCCACTTGGGGAATCAATTATTTCGATATCAAGGATATAAAAATTTGAATGCGCTATTTAAGTATATTCACAAAATTATATTTTCTGTATTTTCTATATTTTGATATTTAATTGTAACAAACTGTGTAATATGCGCTATTTCTGATGAAACTGCAAATGTTGTAATTTTGAATATTTAACACAAGTTTTCTTCCATATCGGATTTTATTAAAGAAGAATAATTATGGATTTCCACATCTATTTCTCTACTGATAAAAGTAAATTTTATGTAAATGAGCTTATTTTGAACTTGAAGCTATCCGCAGTCATTGAACTGCACAATTAGCATTCTCACTTCGGCCTGGGAGATTGCGTTGTCCATGCAAATCTGGGACTGGATCCCTGAGTTGATGAGGTTTGCAGCGGCCTTGGAAAGGCTCGCGTGGAGCCCCGCGGTTACGTCTTTTATGTCGTTTATAAACAATTCGAGCTTGCGCTTAATGCATTTCTTGTTTCCTTGAAAGTGGGCCTCCTCAGTGCATTTCGATAATTGGCTAACTGGGAGCTCTGCATTCTTCTTCAAGTCACCGGTGGTGTTCGCAAACTTGTCGATAATCAGTTGTCCTGCAGATGTCGCCTGATTTGCACATTTTCTCAGTTTTCTAAGGACATTTACCTTCAGTTTCACCAAATTCTCCAAGACGAAGTCCATGCACTGGTTGGTGCAATCCTTTTCCTGAATGAAATTCACTAGAGATGAAGAGTCACGGATCCTTTGGAACAAGTTTGTTCTTATTTTGGTTTTCACCGTACTGTAGACTTTGTTTATGTCTTTATCGATGCTAAACAAATCAAAGTCGAAAGATGAAAGGGTGTCGTTAACTTTCTGCGGAAATTGCCCACTAGCTCTTTGAAGGGTGAATGTCGGATTAATTTGCTGTGATCTTTGAATTTTCGAAATCCATCGGTGAATGGAGTCCGAAATTTGATTTGCCGTAACGACTGAAATTTATTCGTAATGTATAAAAAAGCTTAATTGCGGACTTATTACCTGGATTACTCGAAATTTCGTCGTCGTCTTCCACGGTTTCTCCTCGAGCCAGAGAAGTGTATAATCCAAAAATGCACAAAAATATAACCGCGTCCATGATACGTCAGTATGTGAAATCATTTGGTCATCTTCCTTTTATAATTTAAAAATTTTGGTTTCCAAAACATTTGTTCAAATATGCGATGAAATTTTTCGTTAGCAATAACAATTTCAAAATTCTTCTTATTTGTTCCGGAATCAAGTTGACGTGTGTGACCACATGTTGGCGGATCGCGGCGCAAATACGAGGACGATGGCGTTTTGATTTCGCAGATGAGTTCTGCTACAGATCATTTGTTTATACAAATTGGCGAAGTCAGTCTATGTATGATATTCTGAAATATTTGCATAATAATTTATTACGGTTTGTTAACATAACATTTTTTGCTGATAATTTAAGTTGGATTCATAAGCAAGTATATAACGTTCTTTTTAAATCACAGCTTGAGTAACTTTTGAAATAATTTGATTAATTTAAAATATTCGATTACATACAAAATACGAAATACCTATATACTTTTCTAAACCATCCTCTTTGTAAGTGGAACGATCTCCCGTCGTAGCTTTAAAATGGTCTTTAGTAGCTCGAAATTGAATTGGAAGCAATTTCCTTTACACTATCAAGGAAGAGAAAACGAATTAAAACCATTTCTGAGAGATAAGGACCTTCGGCAGAACAACCAAGTCCATAAATGTTAACATATTTCATCCCGATAATACCTAGAATCTTGTCGTTGTCGATTTATCTCGTAGCTAATCACTGATAGTCGGGTTTATTGACACTCAAAGCCGCATAAGGATCTATTGGTTCGTTGTGCGAGGCTGTCTCCTGAATTATTACAAGATTACAATTTCCTAGCTAGCAACTTTTATGTAATATTGGATATCATTTGTCAAAAAGATATTAATACATGTATTTTTTATTAGTATCGTGACCATGGGCATTATTCGACATTTTGTTGAAATTCTCTCAAGGTGCGGTTTTTCGAATCAATCCTGGAGCAATTTTCCATTTAATTGACTCGATTTTCCCCAGAAGTAGTCTGGAATCAAATGAGTTTGTATTTCTTGCGAATTATTTTATTGGCAACTTGCAAAAAGTTATGATACTTTGCAGGTACATTTCCACCTCAAAGTAGTGCTATTAAATATAGATAATTGAAGCACATCCAACTTGTATTGATTTATTCGCAATGCATCGAATTAAAGCTACATATTTAATAATGCAACAAATCCAGGCCTGTTTACGGACATGTACCTATACATTGTACTATACTTTGCTTATACCGTTATCTCATATCTTGTATTTATTTTCGAATTTTTTACTCTGTCGATTTTGTGGTGTCCTGTTCCACATTGGGAAAATCAATAAATGTTCTGCTCCGTTTACGCCTACTTACAAATTTTGATAAGTGGATAAATTTCACTGTAAAACAAAAAATATTAAGCGATAAAAAACACATTCGCACATTTTTATATTCAATCCAGACGACTTCAGATAATTTCCCCAAAATTTGGATACTTCGAGGCTAAAGAATTTGAATTGCCAGGACCTCAACTTAAGTTCTCGTAAACCTTTAAATTCAATTAAAGGACGATATAACAACACTTATGTACAATGTCCATGATTCCTTAACAATGGTAAAATGATCTGTAATGTTTTAATTAAGTTAAGTGCTTCAATCTTTAGGGAGCAGTTTTCGGCAGAATGTACCAATTCAGATTTGTGCCAATTTCTCAATCCTTTCATTTTACGAACATAAACCTTTTATGCCCACGTGTAAAAGAAAGTACCTACTTCTTGTTCTTCATGGTTTATGAATGGTACTTCTACTTCATGCAGTGAAGCATGATTTGAATTAATAAGTAGGTACCATAAAAATTAAAGTTTTCAAACTAAACATGTATAAAACATTTCTTATTGTAATTTGCAACTGCAGGTAGCAATAAATTTTATCGCTAATTTCGTTTTTATATGTTACGTATATTAAATTTCTTGAATTCTTTTACATTTTTCAGGTTAAGATTATGCTGATTTAGATTTTTGTGGAATCGATGAAAATTGATGTTAATGCAAAAGATAAAGTACTTTAATGTGATAAACTCAATTTTGAATTCCGATTATTACGATTTACGAGCAAGTTAAAAGCTTAATTCTGGAAACAATGGGCAATTGGCTAGAGTGTGTATAGAACGTTCGCATATTAATTAGCGGAGATAATGCGATTATTAATAGTGGGAGTCAAATCACGTATGCTAATTACTGGTGTTGTGGTTTCAATAGGGTTTCATTTAATCACATTAAACATAGCTTAACGGCGAAAATATTTGATTGCAATACTTTATATTACTTATTTTCAGTTAAACCACTTTTATTCCACCACTTTCACGAGAATTTTTTATGCGATTTTAGTTGCAACTAGTGGTACCCGGCGTGCGTTGCTACGCCCTTCCGCGTCTACGTTCATACGCTTTCTATTTGAAATTATATTATGCTTGGTATTTACTTAGTGTTGTATCTAAAAATGGGCGTTTGCAATTATTCTTTGTTTTCTTGTGTAAGGGTACACTGTTGTATAGTTTGCAGGACTGAAAAAAAAACTACCCGCAAACACGACGTAGGTATATTACATAGAACCGTTTCCCGTAGGTCGAGTAACAATAATACTGTGTTACTTTGTTTTCAGTTAAGGGTGGTTCTGCGGGGTTGAATCAGGATAGTGTTGCTAGTTCTCATTGTGCTTTATCTGAAGTTGCAAGAGTTGTCACTCCTAGAAAAACTCCTAGAAGTTAAAAAAAAGTAGGGATACCATTTCCCTCCTTGATTTCGCATTTTTCGCATATGGGTCATTCCACATCAAAACATCAAGAAAAAGTGCCATTTGTCACCCACCACCTCCGATTTTGATGAAACTTTGTAATTTTGGTCTATACCTATACATAGACATGAAAAAATACCAAATTTTTTTTTATCTCTATTAGTTTTTTTTTATAGTCGTTTTTAATGTGAGCAAAACAGACATTTTGGAAATTTCCGAAAACTCGAGGGGAACGTATACTGTTAATGAAAAAATTCGTGTCTTGGCCATTTTTAATGATACTTCTATGAAAAAATTCAGTATTATACAGTGAACTATGCTGCTTTCAGAAAAAATTTATTAAGCACTATATGTTCATTTGTATGGTTAAAAAAAATAATATTAGTAAGATTTTAGGAGCGTTTTTTGCACGAAAACATGTTTTACAATAAAGTCTATATCTCTAAATGGCACTGCAGGAATTTCGTCAAATTTTTTTTTAAACTGATCTAAACAAAATTTGCTATCAGGTCGAGAAATAAAAGTTTTGCGTATTTGCCTGCTTTATATACTATAGCTGTTTGTTGTCTGTTGTCTGTCTGTTGTCTGTCCGCCAGACGATAACTCGAGAACGCTTATAGCTACATGATTGAAAATGAACAGTTTTGAAAATGAGCAAATTCGGGCAACACCTTCTTAGTGTTGCCATGTAAGATACATTATCTTTATGAAAAAACTTGGATTTTTTTCATAATTGCAATTATAATAATTTTCTTTCGTTAAATTTTGTATATTATAGTACATAATATATTGTATATTACTGTATTGTTTAATTTTTTTTTATAATTCGAAGCCATCTGCTTCCTCACCCACCCACTTTGCCCAACTTCCTTACAAAAAAAAAATAAAATAAAAAAAATAACGGTAAAAGTAAACTAACAGAACGTACGTATATACTTAAGTAGTATATTTATAACAATATATGCATAATATTTGCATATATATACAAAATTTAAGGAAAAAAATCATTATAATTGCATTTATGAAGAAAATCCAAGTTTTTTCATAAAGATAATGTATCTTGCATGGCAACACTAAGAAGGTGTTGTCCGATTTTGCCCATTTTCAAAACTGCTCTTGCAATGGTAACGAAGTATTATTGTACTAAATTTCAATCATGTAGCTATAAGCGTTCTCGAGTTATCGTCTGGCGGACAGACAACAGACAGACAACAAACAGCTATAGTATATAAAGCAGGCAAATACGCAAAACTTTTATTTCTCGACCTGATAGCAAATTTTGTTTAGATCAGTTTAAAAAAAAATTTGACGAAATGCCTGCAGTGCCTTTTAGAGAAATAGACTTTTTTGTAAAACATGTTTTTGTGCAAAAAAGCTCTTAAAGTATTATTAAAAATATTTTTGTAAGCTAAACAAGTGAACAAGTAGTATTTACTTATTTTTTTCTGAAATCACCATAGTCTACTTTATAATAATAAATTTTATCATAGCGGTATCCTCAAAAATGGCCAAGATACGATTTTTTTTCATGAACTATACCCCGGAAATTTCAAAAATGTCGGATTTGCTCACATTAAAAGTGGCTATAAAAAAAACTAATGGAGATAAAAAAAAAAATTGGTATTTCTTCATGTCTATGTATATAGACAAAAATTACAAAGTTTTATCAAAATCGGAGGTGGTGGGTGACATGGCCTGGATGAAGTGATGTCCAATGACCCATATTTGATTTCGCATTTATTATTTGTGGTTTAATAAAACAACTCCTCGCTGCAAAGTATATACACGTATGCAAAGCTCTGTCATGGATATTACCTTAGGCCTTTCCATGTTTCTTATTTGTTTATTGTACGTTCTTTGCCAAACTTTTAAGAAACAAGGATCATGTTTGTGCCACTCATACGTGTAAAAACAATTTCATATTTTACTTATTCACATTGTTCTACAAATTCGAGTTTGTGAGCGGAACCAAAATTTCGAAATAGTTTTTGGACAGGAAAACCACGATAGACAGAAACACTTCTAAACTACATTATCCTAATTGTGCACACCACATGTGGACACATCTGCACATCTCGACAAATTTCAAATATTCTGATTTGCTATAAACTTTTAGACAATAATAATCTCGAAGTGTAGTGAGAAACGCCGCAGCACACTCCAGAACCGAAAGTATGTCCTTAACTATGTCTGCGCTTATGCATTTGTGTCCTGCACTAAACACTGGCAACACGTACAGACGGAGTTTGTCTGAAGGTACAGGAAAATGTAACATTCTAGTCGAATTTAATGCAGACACGAAGTTGTGCTTTGCTCTCGTTTCGGAACTGCCGGTTCCTATGAAATAAATTATTTTATATCATTCTCGGAAAGGTAACAGGAAACTTTCCTGGACCAACGGGAATAAACTCTTAATAAATTTTCATTAAATCCGCTCTTCCGTAGGTATCTCTGACCAGCGACATTTTCCAGAAATTCCTGATTTACGAAGGACATACTCCAACTCACGATTCAGTATCCTGGATAAATTATGTGAATTGGCCAGGTTGCACGAGCAGCAATTAAGACGAGCAGGTACGAAGGTCTGCGAAGGTTGATGCCACCTGGGGTGACATTTGCTACAACAGAATGATTTTATTCTTTGTGAATGTAATTGCTTCCCTCGTCGGTTGTATCGTCCTTCCGCAGTCTGGCATACTTTCCCATGGAGCAACGAAATGTAAAAACTAAGCTTAAAGTTAGTGTCAAGTATTTTCTTGCTGCAAGTTTTCCTATCCTCGGGCGTCCTATGAAGTTCTTTCTTTCTACTAAGGATCATCATAAATGGTAACGGTTTTGTAGGTTTTCAAATAAAATAGGGCAGCATAAAGTTTAATAACACTTTTATTATCTCCATTTCACCTTTTGCTTATACAGTTCGCTTTTGCAATCAGGAAATATTCAAATGCTGAACGTTATGGGGAGAGTGGAGAGCACCATTTGAACAAAACACGTTCACCGAAACATTGTTATGATGTCGTTTCCAACTGTAAATAGTGAAATGGAATAATAAACCAACATTGAATCTTTAACGTGATCTATAACGATTTACGGCGAGAATTTCGGGAATGCACGTTATACAGTGAATGTTGCATAAAAGGCAAAAACAGCCATTAAAAAGCAAACTAAACAAAAACTAAATGTTCTTTTGATTATACTCACGCAAATCCATAAAAAGGAACAACATTTAAACCTACCATAGTTAGTTCCTGGATTCCTGTATTTATTCGATTAACTCGCATTCAAAAAAGCTAAAAAAGTAGAAAATAGAATTGCTTCTCATTTGCATTTACTATTAATTGGAAATCATGTCATTGGTTCAGAAGTTTTGTTATCTTAATTAGAAATGATATTTTTATTTGTTTAAATGTTGGAAGCTCTTCCGCAAGTTGAATATATTTATATAGTACACTTCGAATATATAAAACGGAAATATAACTACTTTAAATTCACGCACATATGCGATTTAATAACTTTCATGACTTGAACAACGCAAAGGTTAATGACCAACGTGCATTTTCTCAGTGGGATGATTTCTGGTTTCGAGATTTCCCATAAAGTACAAAGCATGTCTAAGGAATTATTGAAAGCAGGACCTAAATCCAGCAAGTTACATTATACATTTCGCAATCCTCACTACACCGAGTTCAAAAGGAGTGCTCCTTTATAAAAGTAACAGTGGTCAAGAGGAATGAGAATACATCTCCTGAAGCACTTGCTTGAATCTCGAAAAGCAATTCGACATCTAAAAATCAATAGTACATTCAAGATGATAAATCGTTTGTTGCGATTGAAAGTTAATGAAAAAGCACTCCCCCCTCGCCGATGCCCTTTTTTCTGGCTTATTCCTATTGCACACAAACGCCGGTCTTTTGAGAGTTCTTTATGCAAGAACTGCTTACTCCTGGTTCTGAATGCAGATTTTCTACTTTGACTTCCAAATGGAAACAGATTTCTGGCGGCTAATAAACTCTTCACTCAGTCTATAGCTGACTTGTATAGGACTCCCTGAGGGAGGTATAGATACCAGAAAGTGTGGGACCCTCGTGGAAAACTTTCTGCAGAAAGATTTCTCTTCTGCGTCCTTGTTTTAATTCACAATAGAAGAAATATAGTTTACCATGAACCCGAAATTTGGGAGCTCCTGCTTCGCAGTACGTCTCCTTAGATGTCCCTCGCCAATACAAACAAAAAGGTTCGTTCAGGAGTTTGCTAAAGTTTTTCTAAAGCTAATTTCATAACAAGAAAGGATTTGCCGTACTTGACTTCTCTCGGGGGTAATCAGGCAGAAGTCGGTGATATTTATTTACGTAACTCATACGCTCTTTGAACGGTTGCTGTAGGCCATTTCTGACAATTCTCAGTTCTCACGGACAACAGGACCCATTCTATCGTAAAAGGAAAAATAAAGAAATTTGGAAAATTAATGTGCCCGTTGTTTTATAGCTGCGTATAATACACAAATGTACCCACCGTGGAAATTTGCAACCTTTAAATGTCACCCAAAAGGCGTATAAATAAATCCCCATTCTAATTTATTTTCAAGAGACAAATTTCCTCAAATGATCAATGCCGCCATATTTAACAAAAATTCTCACATTCTCCGTTGCCCGCATCTGAAATTTACGCAAATTTATGCAGTCATTCGACTATGCACAGGTTCGTCCAAATACGCAATAACATCACCAAAATCAAATCCGGTGGAAGGACTAAATCGTGCAGCTTTGATAAATTGTTATTGGAGCTTATACACATTTCGTGCGGGCGTACATTCCACGGACGCTGAATCACTTTGAGGGTGCACTCGAAGCACCCCAACTTTGTGTAAATAATCGCAACAATTTATTCGTATTGTATTATACCAAATGTTTGGATGACAACAATTTATGTAAATTTCCCTTTTTCAAACAACTGGAAAAATTTTTTTTTTTGCAAAACTTCCAATTTAAACATGGGGAAAACATACCTCAATTTCAACCTCTATCGTTGCCCCTGAAAGATAATCACGAAATTTCTATGAAATTTTTGCACTTGTTGAAAGATATAACGGGAAATGTTTATGTGTGAGTGATTTTATGTTCGATTTCTCATTGGTTTCACTTAACAGTCGTTATCGATATTTTTTCCGATTACGGAAGTATTCCTGAATTCCAGAGCGTTCCTTTTCTGCAGCGTCACTTGGAATGAACATAAATCGAGGTGCTTAGAATGTAGAGGACCCCATTAAGGGATTCTACATTGGTCACGTAGTGGTCCAAAGGATTGTCAGAACGCTCCTTACCATCTCGTTTTCTGTATTACGCCAACTGTCGCCCGGGATCGTATTCGAGGAAGCTTAACCCCTTTCCAGCTATATTAAAAAGTTTTGCAGGAACACAGAGGTAAAAATACTCGTCTCGTTAGGACACGGACTTATGAACGAGCTGACCACCATGTTCAACGTTCGTTGCTAGGTAATAAATCTCGTGCATTCTGTGTCTGCCGAGCTACTTGTTCAACTGACTCCTGTTTGTCATGACCTAATATCCTGTTTTTATGTTTCTACGACAAACTGTCACCGTTTTAAGGGCGATAATTTGAGGCATAGCTGCTCCTGGACGTCGGTAAGCTTGTGTGTTTTATGTTTTTATATGCTTACACGCAAAAAGCCACAGAGTGGTCTTGTACTAAATGCAAAGGTCATAAATCATACGATAAGGCGCAAACCAGTAAATATAGCGAAATACGAGTATTTTTATGTGTTAAGCAACCCTCGGTAAATTCTGTTGGACTAAGCACTAAGTGGAAAGGAGAAGTTTTTTGAGATAAAATGATACAAATCATTTTAACATGACTTAACGCATTCGAGACAGGAGTCCGTTATTTTAACTCTTTCAGTGCCAAGCAGCGATTTATCGCACCTCCACGTGTTAAATGAAATGTCGGAGAGCGATATTTTTAAGTTGTATTACTTATAAAAAAGTGGAACCTGCTGTACGGAGAGGTCACCATTATCTAAGAAAAAACATACATGCTTGCTAGTGAGAACTACAATATTTATTGTTGGTTTTTTCAGTCTGAAATATCTTCAGTACCTATTTGTTCACATTTCAAGCAATATTCTTCATAATCATGAACTTTTGTTTAAAATGTTCTGGCAATTCATGATTTTGGATTTGTAAACAATGTTCTAATGCTCAAGGAGTTTAAATGAAAATGTGACTCTCGTGTTGAGTCATTGGGTTTTTGATGGATGTGCACAATGGAAGAAAATAAGCTTACTTAAGGTTTCACAGTTGATGTCACTCATTCGTGACAGGATAAAGTGAAGAAGACCAGGTTGAGATTGCTTAATGTAAATCAAATATTAATGTAAAAGTGATTCTTACATTTCCGTAGTGTAACAATACTTTACGGCACCGTCCATTCGTTGATTCTATTTACATATATTTTGCAATTTAACTTTAGCTTTATGCTCGTGTTTCTTTAAACTCGCTGTTTTGAAAACGCTTTTCTTTCGATAAATATGGAACAGCCTTGAATAAAAATATCCGGAAAGTGCCGACGAAGTGAATGACATGCAACAGTTTAAGTGTCCTACCTATATAAAAATAGTCGTATAATCGTAACACGGTGCGATAAAACATTATTACCGTATAAGAAGCGTTACTAAATAGAAGGTATATGTAGAAGCACGTTTCTCACAAAAACCGTGAAGAAAATACTTATATTAATTTTTAGTATGCATTTAAAAATGAGGAATATACATTTTCTAAAGGTCTAAAACAATAATAAAATGTTGCATGATATTGACCTTCTTCGGAACGGAGTTGAACGTAATATATGAAGACATAAGCTTAGTATAAGACAAACAGACAGAACGACGTCCATAAAATGGTTGCTTATTATTATTCAACTTCCAATAATAATTTATATAGTATATAGTAGGTATAATTATTATAGTATATAGATCATATTTTTATCACCATTCTTTGAAGGAATTGCAAACGTTGGATCAAACGTAATGTATCTTTCATCTATAGGGGTAGAGCTTCCAGCTTATCTTTAAAGGAAACGTCGATTTGGTTCATCAAAACTATCATGCTATTTATTTCACATCCTTTCTTAATGGTGTGACTTATTGCTCCATTTTATGAATATTAAAGCTAAACGGCTTCAATCCCCATCATTTTAATGGTATCTTGCATCATGCATGTGCTAATAATTTATGTCTGTTTAGTAAAAATGTATTCAAAAATATATTTACTTTCAACCCTCATTCATTGTGGTGATTTATCTCATCTAAGGGTTCGTCCTACTTTCGAAGAAAGGATCCACGGTGGGACGGTTAAAGGACGATTCTTCGGCCTAATTTTGTCAGGATATTGAAACATCTCCAAATATTATTTCGAATGTGATTGCTAGTAGGACTGCATGTGTCAGATTGCATGAACAAGGTGTCGAGTCTTGTGTTGGTAATAAAGTATTTTTTACAAATTAATTTGGATTCGAATGAAAACAAGTACGTCCCAATATTCTTTGTTGAAAATTGGAATTGGGATCTGTTTACTAACGAATTTGTTCCAGAGTTTAGCAACTTTGGTTTAGGGTCTCTTAAAAATATGGAATTTTTTATTCTTAGCTGTGATATTTCTAATCACTTATGTCTTTGACAACAAAGGACATTTTCGCTTACGTGTACTAGAGAGTTGTCGAAGGTGGTTGGAAGACAGGACTCTCACATCAGAGGTGTTCATGAGTCCTGAATAAAATATGAGCAGCCGTTAGTTGAAAGCAACGCGTTATTGAGCGTTCTCACAAGAAGGATTTCACCGACGCGACGGACTGCGGAGCACATCCTGCACGAATACCAATTCCCAATGTCATGGATTTTTACATATGGCTGATTATACATAATTTCGAGAGCTGCTGTAATAAAATTCACATAATGTTATGCTCACGATGCCAGGGCTTTGATATACGTTAAATGAATTTTATTTCTTCATAAACTTTTCTGTCTGGTATATTTCTTTCGCGGATGAATTTGATTTTTGTATGAAAAGGAAAATCGATATATTTGTATGGAGGATTTTGTATTTTTGTTTTTAATTTGTAGCTCTACTGAATTGAAGGATATTCTGAATGATTGCTTTGGGAGTCGTGGTGAACAATTCCGACGAGACTTTTACAAGGACATTAACGCGATTTTGTACACATGCTTCACTAGAGCAGATCAGCATCAATGTTCTCTTTTTATGTGCTACAAAAGTATATCTCAAGTTAGATGGGTTATATCTCTAGATTTTACGCACTAATAATAATGAATGAAACTCACAATATTATATTAATAATAGGTAATAATAGGTAATAATAATAATAATAATAATAATAATATTAATCAGTCAATAATACAATAATAATATTAATAAACCAACAATTTACAAATAGAAAGATCCCGACATTTCTAATTTGAATGGATAAATGTTTTCAATGGATTTTATGAATTAAGAAGATCATGTCCAGATAAATCTCGGGGTTATTGGAAAGTAAAAGGAATTTTAATTAAATTTTATGCCTGTTGTGCTCGCACACATAAATCCTCTTAATGCAGCTTTATTTAATTTACTTCCAAAATAAAAATAGTTCTGCATTACAAAAACTTCTAGTTATATCCAAACTATTAAAATTGTTCATTTCCTTAATCCTTGCGCCTCTCAAAACTTTCACAGAAAGCGCTTTTCGCGTATTTAAGAATTAGCAACCCAACTCTTGGGAAACTCGAATCTATTTTACTGAGTTGAGGTTTCTGCTTTTAATCCTTTCACAACACGGCTTCAGCTCATACTGGGGAAAGTTTTCGGATAATGGATGCTGCATAAAGGACAAAGGTGTGAACCGTTTTGCGATAGAGAACACTTGTGCTTTAGTTATTCCAACTAAACACTACAAAGTCGTTTTGGTGTAGAAAAAGAGAATACAAAATAACAATAAAATATCTTTAAGAAAGAAGGTAAGTAGGTTTCACAAAATTGCGTGTACAATATTCGCCTAGCGAACCCTGACAAAAGATTATCTCTGAGGTCTCTTCAAGTAATAAAAAGTTCCAACTTCCATTCAAAGTTAAATGCATTTTTCTAAGTATTTGAGAAGTTGTAAGTGAGTTAGGAATTACGTCAAACTTTTCTGTTCACATACATAGTTATTGAGTTCCTCCCCAATTCGAGCATAGGATTTGACCTTAATGAACTCTTGGACAGATTTAGAATAAATTTGGATTGCAAGTGCAGTTTCCTGAAAATGCAGTAATTTACAAAATTATGAACGACATCTGGAAGTTTCCCCAGGAAATTTTTTGTAACTTGAGTTGATATAAGCGAGCATTTTATTTGAATTCTTTCTTATAAGTTTTAAGTAATTTCGATTTAAAGCTTAGTGAGATATATCGACTCCATGGCTTTAATTTATTTTGTAAAAGAGTGGATAATGTAATTCTAATTGTTCTAATTGTTCTCAATTCGACAATTGCTTCAAGATGAGAATTTTCCCCATTAAAACATAATTACTTGTACACACTCACACTCTATTTTACATGCCTAATTACACACGTAATTATTTTTGCAATTATTGTACAATACATAAAAAATCAAGTATACTTATTGTAGGTGAGGTTTGATGAAACAGCAAGTTTGGCTATCAAAACATTCTCGTCATATTGCGATATAAAATTCACCAAATAATATTTTCCAGCGGGAAGTAGTCGAAACGGTAAATACTCTGGGTCAATGAAGAATCCGAACAGTTGATACGACCCCTGGAATAAAAATTTCATTTCAGAAGTTTGAGTGATTCTGAACATTATATTACCGGTCGTATTGGGCAGGACTTGATGAAAGTGTGTTGCTTCATATTTTGGTACAACACTTTCATTACGGAACCTCGTCCAGAACTTCGCATTAATTTGCAAAAATGCATCGCTGGAAATTTAGCAACCAGATGAGTTTTGCCTCCAACGATCGTCCACAATTCAGCTCCAATTTTAATGGTCCCGGAAATAGTTTCGCGCACAGTGACATTCACATCAACACTAGTTTTGTTAATTATGTTAATTGCGACGTCCACATTGGAGATATTATGCTCCTTGGTTGCAACTGTGTTAATTGTTATTTTCGAATCGAACTGAAATTGCATTGTACACATATAAGACCTCCTAATTTACTCAGTTTACCTTTAACGCGTTTGTGTTGTGGAGGGCAAGGGTGCCTAATTGCAGAAAAAAAATTAGGTCCATCTCCTCACGGTGGTCCAGTGTGGTGTGATGAAAGCACGAATGGCGCCGCTTCCAATCACTATTTCCTGCTTAATGGCCCTACAAACGAAGTGCTACAGAGCGCTCTAACGATCTGTATAATTACGGAGCAGTGGAGTTGTCAATAGTCACGGAGAGCCCGCTTCGTGCTAATGAGCC
Organism: Leptogaster cylindrica; assembly: GCA_963082835.1. Lineage (NCBI taxonomy): Eukaryota > Metazoa > Arthropoda > Insecta > Diptera > Asilidae > Leptogaster > Leptogaster cylindrica. The sequence continues at coordinate 17,417,510 of OY720105.1, read as the reverse complement.
AATTGCCTTGCGTTTCCATTATTGCTTTCCGTTTCCGGTAAAATCCGTCTCAAACACAGTAAAAAGTGGACTGTGAGCTGAATTCTGAACGAGGAGGGTCGTTGCAAGTTTCAGTTGCCCTAGCAACTTGGATCCTAATCCAAGAGGAAAAGGAATGCAATTGGAAGCTGAATGTAAATAAAGAGAGTTAACTTTTTTACTGAAACACAGGTGCAATTTTCAATTCGTGGATGCTTCTAAATAGCAAAACAAATCGAGAAATAAAGAGGAACCGAATTCGATGTAAGAAATTAGTCGTACAAACAACTGTTTCCTAATCTTAAGTTAACAAATTGGTCTAAAAGTAACTGAAACTTTAAATCGGCGCATCACATAGAAGATGAGAAGGAATGTTTAAACAAAATAATAAAGGAATTAGTTGAAAAAGCGGAGTATAAAAGAATTTAAGTATTTCACACAAAGTCACACACAAGCAAAGTTGCAATTCAATTTTTTGTAATTATGTATGACTCTATGATTATAATATTTTCACATCAAAGATTAAAAATGAATACGTGTGTTTTGAGATCAACATTAAAACTTGTCGACTCATTTAGTATTATTGTTAATTTCTTCCATATTTTCGTTAAATTAAATTCGTTTAGTGTTTAAGAATAACATTACCATTTCTTACGTTTTTGCTATATTGAAAATTCGTTCACTATAATTGAAATTGTTACATTTTCTTTTATAAATTGCCTGATTGCAACATTAAGAAGTAAAATGTGTTTCAGAAATTTGGTATTTCTCCTTTATAAGTCGTAGTTATAAAAAACTTGTTTTTGTTTTTTTTTAAATTTCGTTTTTCATTTTGTTACATCGTATTTGTTTAAATAACACAGAACAGAGCGCTTTTAAACTAATTTAAAAAATATTGCACTGAAATGTATCGAAATGTATTTATAAACCGTAGAATCGTAGATATACAATCGAAAGTCCACATACCTACCTACACTACACATTAAAACATATGTTGGTATTATAGTCCTATTGTTCATTACTGAGTTCATTGTTATATTCATAAAAGGTCATTCAAATATAAGGGTGATATAATACTTTCCTAATTTATTTAAAAATTTGAACTTTTAAATATGATGGTTAACATGCAAATTGAACGAGTGTTTTTGAAAAGCTGTCACTAAATTACTCTCCATTCCAAAAATTTTCAGCTCACTGTCATATTTTATTTGGTATAAAAATTCCATTTAGATGCTTTTGATTGGTCAAATGTGAGTAAAACTACGTCGTCGATTACACTATAGTTCGTAGCTGCTCTGCAAGTGGAACATGTAGCGAAAAGCAATCAAATATTTCATCAGAATGCAAATACTGTGCTCAATGTTCTCAATTGATATTTGCAACAGTGTCTGAACTGAAAGCAATGAGGTCATTTGTTATTATATTGATATGCATTAAATAACTTCAACGCAGGTTTTTTGTCAGATCAATAACAATGTAATGATTTTTTAAAGCATAACATTCGGTGACAATAAAATTATGCATTATCCATTTACTAATATTATCGTTAATTTTAAAACATTCGATTAGGTATATTGGATGAGCAATGAACATTGATTGTGGACGGCTATGTAAGTATATAATAAAGGGTGTTCAAATTTGTGGTATATAATTTTAAATAAAATATAAATTATTTGAAATGTTATGATATTTTTAATGGAAATTTAAGTACCTACATCAATTGCGGTGACATCAGACAGGTGACCTCCCACCTCTTCTGCTAGCTCGGCCTCGGCAACTAATCATTCTTTTATCAAAATTTTCAGTGACAATAAAAATTTTAACTTTCTTCATTTTTTCTATGGCTTAATACAATTAACAAATTGGTCAGTTGTCTTTAATTGTTGTGTCAACTATAAATTGTAAGCCTTTAAGTGCATCTTTGTAGAAAATATTAAACAAAGTTGTTGGTTTAATGTTCAATTGCTGTGAACGAGGTTGAATTGATGTCTTTGGTTGTTCAGAAACAATCGCATTCACAGCAACTCCTTACAACTTCCGCAAAAATTCCACCAAATTTAAAATAATTTTTAATAATAAATACGCGATGTTCAATTGCGCTCCATTTTCAGCAACCGTAATGCAAAAATTTGGTAACTTTCAAACATAAAAATTAAAAATGGCGGCAAATTTTAAATTATGTCATACTTACCTCAAATTTGAACACCCTTTATAATTAGCATACGTGTTGGAAATGAGCAAAAAACAAAAAAATCTTTTTTTGTTGTCAGTAAACGTCCACCTATTGAACTACATTCGATTACATAAAATATTTTCGCGCAGTCAACAATTGGGAGAATCCGTTACTTAACAATTGAAGTCACTTCTACATAAGCCAACTCATGTACAAATAATCCTGAGCACAGGACGCCGCGCCGGCTGCAACCAATCACAAGCCAAAAACAGGCGTCGGCTGAGTAAAGTTACTCTTTAGACGGTTCCAAAGAATCTATCTGAAACTCGATTTTAATTTGTTAAGTTAAACGCTCAATTAGTGGGGCACAAAATAATCAAGTAAAGGACCTCGTCCTTTTCCCCACTGCCTCTATACATTGTCATAGCATCCTTGCTCATCACACATCCTGGAAAATCCAATTAAATTTGAAATGAGGGATTCGTTATTGTTGATCAGAAATTTGTTCAAGTGGCGTTTTAGTGCCAGGCTTCATGCCTTTCAAGGAATCTATTCCGTACAACGTCGTCCATGGTTTCACAGACCCTTTGAAATGCTTGAAGCGTGTAGACTGTATGCCCTTCTGTATAGAACGTCGAAAACTGAATGGTATGCGATACTCTTTACAGTTTGACTGATGTCGGAAATTTAATGGAACATAAAAGAACGAGCTTTTGTGTGTCAGGTTTCAGGTTTCAGGTAATAATCACGATCTCTTGCAAACAATGAGAAATTCCACACGACAACTGAGGAAACCTTTTGGCTTGGAAGATCAAATTTACATCGTTAATCTTTTGTTGTCAAAACATCGCCAAATTGTGTGCAATGACACACTTCAATTATCCTGTATTATCAATGTTTGACGAAATTACTGAACAGAGCGGTTCAAGCAGAAATGTTTCTATCAAACAAGTGAGAACTGCAAAACTTAACGCCATAACCTCAAAGCACACAATGGATTTTCTCAGTCCATAAAAATATCCTTCGTTGGCATGAAGAACTACATAATATTAACTTTGTTTGTCGCCACTTTTATAGATAATTTAAAACAATTTGATCTTATTCCTTCCATGTTTTCGCACAGAAAAGGATCTGTGGACACAATTTTTTAAGCAAATTTTTAAATTTATTCTATCACTTTTTCGAAGTCAAAATGTTACAATTTCACAAAATATATATTTTTTTAAATTGACGCAAATAAAAAACCTTTTCCAACTGATTTTCCGGTACATATTTGTAATCAAAGTTAAAACGCTTTATTAACACCTTTTAGAATAGAAGCAATTGCTTTGTAGACCAGTAATAGCAGGATGTAACGATGAGAAAATTTTTAAGCATTCATAATCTCTGTTGCCGTGTTCACTTCGAGAAACCATGCCATAAATTTCACCCTTGATCGGGAATGAAAATCTAGTGTCACAGCTCCCCAAATAATTCCCTCATATGATGCCGGATCAGATTCTCCTTGCCTCAAATCTGGACCACGTAAGGGAATGCGATTTCAAGCGCACAGCGTCCGATTTTTTTAGTGGCATCCTGACATTCTTTGTGACAAAACCTGAATGCAAAACCAGAGAAAGGTTGCCAGAGTTCCACAACTGTAAGCTGTGATTTGGCACAAAAAGTGGTCCAATGCCGACACGCAACCCCATTTTTTTTTACCCGTGCTTCCTCCATTTGGCCCCCAGTGACTCGTGATACTTGCCACAGTTTAGGGCGTGTGATTTGTTCCCAAGGCAATTTTCCTGTTCAAGAATCAAGATGAATTTTTCGGTTACAAATTCTAGTTTTTCCAGAGACCAAAGTAATGCAGGAAACGCCCGACAAGCCGAGCTGTGCTGGTTGCTAACACTGGTTGCTGGCCAGAGCTCTTCACCCAACTATTTACCAAGTTTCAGCTGGCCATGAATTTAAGGACTTCTCTTTGCTTCTTCCGTCCGTCCATGAATGCGGATTTGAATATTTGAAATTGATATGAATAAGAAAAAAATTCAAGTAGTGGAATTGCAAACTCTGTTCTCGGGCATACTTGAAATTTACAAAAAATGAATCCAACAAGTGAATGGTGAATTTTAAGGACATTTTTAATATGTACAAACAAAAAGGAATTGTGAATATTCAAATAAGATGTTCCTCTAGATAAATTAAAATTTAAATTGGTACCACTACTTGGCTTTCAGGTTTATTAGCATGAAATAGTGCAGCTAGGCATAGTTAAATAGTTAATATTATAATTGGTTTAATAAATAGTTCCTGATCATTTTAAATGAACATGGGATGATGATTTATACTTAACATGCTGTATACGTATAACCAAAAGATTTTTTCTATTAATCTTGAACTTGAAATTAATTTTTTTTTCGCAAGTGATACTCCCGTAATTTTTATAGCTTATTGCATAATTCAAAGAGAAAATTTTATTCAATTTAAAACAAAATTATGTTGAAGTATCTCCCTTCAGCAAGATAAAAAAAGGTACCTATATTTTAATTTAAAATTTGTACATATAGTATAATAAACGTGTATCAAAGTCTCATAAGTCATAATACTTATCAAAATATAAAAGATCTAGCTTCACTATAAAGGACCTTAATATAGTTCAAGAATTCTGAAGGCGTACTATCAGCTTCAAAGCATGGCATTATTCCCAGAAGTGCCTTTTCCTGTGACGCGTTTTGTAGCCCTTAATAAAATCTGAACAATAGAACTAAAGCCATAATTGAAGGTTGGGATTTGGGAAACACAATAAGGACGAAAGTGTGCTGAAGTGGTTGGTCGGTTTGAAAAGTTTTTTGATAATATAATGTAACGCTGGTCTGTGGTAAAAATAAAGGAAAATAAGGATAATCTGACAAAGGCAGATGAAGGACGTGGCAAATATTGAGAGCATTTTGAAAAAAAAAAAACCGATGAATCGGATTTGTGGTGCCAAGAAACAGCACCGAAAAATGCCAGAATATGTAACAAATTAGCGGCGGAACTTTGATTATGTGCTTGCTATAAATATTCCACGGCTTAAGCACATCCTTGCATTACATCCTTAATGAAATTCTCGCAGACTCGACCTTTTCATTTTTTCCCGTGGCTTTCCAGGAAACCGCAATAGATACAAAAGCACTCCCAGCAGTGGATGTTTAATTAGAGCAGTTGCGAATCGTGAATAAAGGAATGAATAGACTACTATGCTACTGAATTTAATTAAATTTAGTATTCCTTTTGAGCGGGAAGTGCGCTGTGCAGTTTTTCGCTTCATGTAGGTATATTTAAATGGTCTTAATTAGTTCAAGCCCAAAAGCTGCAGTATAATTCCTCTCCAGTCTGTGATTTGGTAAAAAGCTCTTTGTGGAGAGATCTCCAATCAGAATTTCGAAAAACCACGTTATTTATTACCTAAGTTTTTTATAAACTACTTAACATAATTAATGTTATTGTCAGAACAAACTTTTAATTAGCGCACCTAAAATGTGCTAATGATCCCGCAAAGTTCCTTTTAATAACTACCATTCCATTAAACGTTGTTGTGTGAAAACCAAAATCTATCGTCCTCACATTGTTCGTAATTTATGTCCTAAGAGCTAGAAGGAGGTTAGGGTGCTCCCCTCCTCAGTCCTCAATTTCTGGAACTGGACGCCCATTTGCGGCAATGTAAGCATGTCACTTGCTGGGCATTCAAATTAGGTCCATTTATGCATTAGCAATTTTAGTTAAATATAATCATCATTACTGAGGTAATAGTACTTTTGTTAAAGACGTGTGCAGGGTGACCACAGTTCTGTGCTTCTAGACTTCTAGTATTAGGGTTTATTGGTGTTGATATCTTCAGATAGAGATTAAATGCATCCATTGAATTAATAGAATTCATGAATCGTCACTCCGAAGTCGAATTATTCATTACAACATATTATTTCTTCGGTGACAGTTTTAGTTCAATTTGCCTTACTTACAATAAATTAAACTTCAAATTGACTGGAAACATATATACTTCGAACAATTTGGACTGAAAGTGCATAAAAATGTGGTCCGTTATATTTATCTCAAGTAATTCAATTTGTTTAATTTTGATGTAATTATTATAAATATTTTATCTTGCAATCTTGAGAATAAGAAACAGTTTCAATTTGAGATTACTATACAAATTTTAAAATTAATGTTATGAGTTCTAGAAGTCTGAACGAATAGCGAAAAATCCAATTCGCTCTAATACTTTTTGGTAATTGAAGTTTATATAAATAAATATGGTCTATCATTTGAAAAAATACAGAAAAGTCTTTTACATTTGTCCTACATTTATTCATACAATACACATTCTGTGACAACGCTGCGTTATTCTAATTCCGTTATCCTTTTTCGAGTTGCCTCAGTTCTTGAAAATATCCGCCCAAACTGAATATTTCTAAAATTTATTGTCCCGTATTCGAGAGCGGAAAATCACATAAATCTCTCTCATAAATCAGTTGTACATTTGTGGCTAAAATCTAAGCGGAATGTAAGAAGCCGTTGGAAGGGCGAAACCTAATTTTCAATATTTCTTCTCGGGGTGAAGGAGTCACCTCGACTTATCTCATCCTGACAAGGTACAACAATCATGAAACACGCAGGGCCATTTATTTTGCAAACTTCCACATATCTCGACAGTTCGGTAATTAATTACGTGGTATGTGTCAGTGTTAATTAAGATCACTTCAGGGCGGTACATTCGGACGTGTACCTATGTTCGATGTGTTAAAGGATTTCCTGTGGGAAGTGTACAGAGCTCATTAGTCCCGCCCGAACCAGTGCATTTTCCACCATGTGCATGCAGATAAATTCGTCCCTCAGAATTGATGAAATTCCATGCACAGAACTGTGCAGGATACGAACACTGAACAGGAATGCTCTGCATGTGGTACACTTGATATCGGGACAAAATCAATGTTCGTAATTAATGAATTTTTGGAGCATTCCGGTAAAGTGTTTAATTTGCGCTTCAATGCATTAATTCTGGACTGATATGTTTATTAATTCAATACAGATTGTCCTCTCTCAGGTTTATGATGAATTAATGTTGGCTGGAAAACCAGGGTCCTTCGCAAAGAAAAGCAATCCGGTTTCGATTATAGGGAACTCCTTCTACCTGGGACTCCTGCTTAAGGAAGAGGACACTTAAGTACGCTTAAATGTGAGCTTAGTGGATAGAAAAAAGTCTAATCGACTGCCTATAAGAACGAAAATTTGCAGGACTGCAATAAAATCCTCCCTCGATAGCTTTCGCATGAAACATGCTACTTTCTTTAATGTCGCATTTACCTGTAAGAAAAATAAAACTTTTCCTGTTTCCTGGTCTTCGACACTTTTTGGGAGGATTTCACTTTCAGCTAATTGAAAAAGTTCGCAATGGGAAGTATCGTTAAACATAATGAGGTTTTAGTCTCTACGGAGGAACAGGAAATGTTTGCTGGTATGTATTTGTTTTTTATTCAAGAGGTAGCTTGGTTTTTTGCTGTAATCGAAGGAAATTAAAAAGAAAAGAATTTCGATTTCCCAAACGAAGCGCAAGAGGAACGTGCTCAATGAAGCTATATCAAACAATTTCCTTTGCAATAATTCCGAACTTAGTTTATCTCTGCGGAATCCTCTTACAATTTTGAATAGCATTACAGAACGAATACAAAAGATTGACAACGCTGAACACAGCAAGTAGGAAGCGAAGCACTTGAAATGGAAGTGTTTTCTTTTATTGCTATTGTGATATTTCTGGAAATATTTTTCAATTTTTGATATTGCTCAATGCACGCTAGAAATTTATTCAGAATCGTCCTGAGAGCGCGTTTCCTTGTACAACCAGACTTTGTTATTGGGAGGAGTACCCGCCCACCGCAGCTTCATATTTCTCCACGTGTAAGCATATTTGTACATTGCATGGATGCAATGGGCCCGTGCAACTGCATTGTGGACGTGAGATGTATGCTTGTCATGCATCTTTTCAAACTAATTTATGCGTTCATGCGAAACTCTCCAACAAAATGGAATCGATATAGAAAACTTTTCAATGTGCTTCAAATGGAGTCAAGTAGAGGATGTGGAGTGGATTTTTCACGTTTTAAATCAAATAACACAATAATTTTTGTTGAATGAAACACGGAATGTTATTGTGAAATGTGTTTGATGTCATCATGCAAGCCAGGCAATGAATGTTGGGTTGGGTCTAACGAATTGTTGGGTTATGTATAATAATGAAGATTGGAGGTAGGTATGCCTCATTTTAAAGGAAGCGGTTTAATTAAACTTTTGCCAAACAAATATTATGTAAAATGAGCGTTAATTTTAAATATCTCAAAATGCATATTTTATGTAGATTTATGAGGTTAACGGTGATACTGATACCACCGAATTAGGGGTTGGTGGGATACGAAAGGGGGTGGTACTTAAAGTACTTAAAGACAGTCCAATTTTTGCAAATAAGAATCACCCTAGTGCATTTATCACGAATATTTCTATAGTAAACTAATCTAAAGCTGCATACTAAAATGTTATATGTATAATAATATAAAATGGAACCATTCTCTGCCGTTTTTAAGAAGTTCATTTAAAATAAAGAAAACGTGTCATTTTCCGGCCCCGTGCAATTCTCAACGCCATCAAATAAATTTGATTAAACGTGTAACGTGCGACACTTATCAAAATTCCATCCACGCATATCTTGAGCGCAACTCCTTGTGATGTTTAGTATTTGCGGTGTAATAATATTTTTGGTAAAATCTCGACAGTGAACTAAAATAAATGAAGGAGCATTTTAACAGCATTCCTGACAAAGACGGTTCAGTTTTATTATGATGCCGGTCGTAACAAGGATCCCGGATTCTGCGAGCTCCAGAATTTCGTCCCCGACCCGGTGCTCAAGGGAACAAATTTAATTTTTCTTTATGAGCTAAACGAAGTCGCTGCCAGCCAAGATTTTACTGCGCCAAACACATTATAGGTCTAGCTGGGTTAGCGGTTCTTCAGCTTCGGGAAACAAAAAGGAAACGGTGCCAAGCAGGCGAGGTCCTGAGCGAAAGGGAGTTAAATTTACCATTTGAGTTGATAAAACAAAGGAAAATTTCTCCTCGGTGGTGACTGAAAAAATGTCCAACACGCGGGTTATGTTCATAACACACACTTAAACCAAAACAACGCTCATAGGAAAGTTGAGCCTGCAGCTGGAATTAGTTAAGAAATTTCCTTTCATCCTTATTCGTCTGCGTAATTGAAGTAAATTCCTTTTGCCTGGGCAAAGAACGCGTTCAAGATTAAAAATCGTAGAGAATCATGCTTTTTTTTGTTATTAAATATAAGGATAAGTAAGTAGGAACATTTCGAAGAATAGAGGATGGAATTTATAAATTAAATGCTATACCAGGAACCAGCTAAGCTTTATACAGGAAAAAATTGTGGAAATGCAGGATTCGCTTTTGACGTCTGAGTAAGTCCTTGGAGTGAGTGGTGAAAATGGCATTTTGCTTGTTGCAAAAGTTTAATTTTCTAAACGTCTGGTTGCTGTGAGTGTGATTAAAAACTACTTTCAACCAGAACTGCTATCTAAAATTGTATCTTAAAAAAATGAAATCTGATTTTGTTCTGAGTTTCAAGGTGATTTTACATTTTAGAATCTTGAATCGTATTAATAAAAAGTACAGTAATATGTCATTAATCGGGAGTTAATGAGTTTAAACGGAAAAATAATTTAAGTTATTCAGAAAAAGGGATTATATTTTTCAATATATATAAATTCCATACACATACTCGTACATATGCATATGGTATACATATAGATACTTGGCTCTGAAGATTGTAATTTCGATTACATTTCCTTTTAAAAAGTATATGAGGTGACACGATAAGCAATCTTTTTACAATACACCAGCCATTTGAATTTGTCGAATTCAGAAAAGTTATCGATTTGGAATGTAAAATACAAAATGCACCAAAAGGAGTAACTCGGACTGTATGAAGGTGGTTCAGAAAAGGGAAGCAATCTGTGCATGAATATCTGCAAAACGCATTACAAATAGACAACAAAGATGTACGAAATGTTAATGTTTACAGATTCTTTTCAACATTTGAAATGTTTTCCAGATATAAATTAATTATATCCTTCATTGTGATATATGTACTTATGTGTAAATTCCGAATATATACTTTTCAGAAATAATATCATAAAGTCTTAATTGAAACACAATAAAATTATTTATGTTAATTTCTCTTAAAACAAAGAAACATTTTTAAGGCATCTTTTTGCAAGCAATATATTATAAATTATAATGATTTTATTACATGTCAACAGCAAATTATCATATTAATTAAAACAGGCAAATATAGGACAAAATTCGAATTTCTTAGCAATGTGCAAACGGCCTTTAATAGGAGCTTTCAATAAAAATTTCGCCAGAAAAACCCAATTTACGTCCTTGATGTCCTTCGTCAGATTCGATTGAACTGCCCTAAAGACTTACATTCTGAAGATATTGGCAATTCAGAGGCGAGCAAATCACATTATATTTTTTGTCTTGTTTATTTTTGTTCCTAGACCCAATAAATCATGCCCTTCATGTGATGTAAGAAGAATTTGAAAAAATATGAACTTCCCTGGAAAACAATATTGGAGCCCCCGCCTCTGCAGCGCCCCCTTTCCCAAGTAAGGTGCGCCCTTACTTAAGCGATGTGAACGAAATAAGATCAATTTCTAAGACTCCCAGGGCAAAACATGTAAATTGTATCTGGAGGAATAATATTCTTTCTAGCGTTGCTCAGATTTTGCATAGAATAAATTTGAAAATTTAGAGGAAGAAATCAGTGAGGAGAATGTTGAAAGGAAAATTTGTATTTTGTTCACTTCACCTTGCCACAAAGGAAAATACGAGCTGGGTCGAATGTCTAATGCTGAATAATAAATGAACTGAAGGAAATATTTTTCTGTTTTAGACATTGTGGTACTTTTCTTTAAATGTTTGTAAAATGTCTCAGACATGCGGCATTTTTCAATGGTAAATTTGATTTTGTTTTCATCCACAGAAACTTTTTGAAATCATCCATTTGATTTGAATCTTATATGAATTCAATTTAATATTTATGTCTTATTGATTTTAACAACAACTTTGAAGCACATAACATAGATATCTAAAGCACGTTTTATTTCGCTCGTATACCATATTTCATTAAATTGAATAAATTATGTGGACGCTGACGTTTTAAAAATTGATTTTTATTCCGAAAAAATACTACAAAGTGGAGATGAATTCTTACTTTGTCTATGCTTCTTCCGTGGAAAACGGTTTTAAGGAAACTGATCAGATAAGTGTACGCAGCCTAACCGCTTGTATTCCGCTTCCGCTTGGCCGGATATTCGGCATTCGGTTATTCGGCTAACTACTATTCTATTCGTCACATCTCTAATGGTAATGGGAAACTGTTGGAATTAGGCACCACAGCCACAGTTCTTCAAGTTCATCAAGGTGAGTGATCTCGATAGAATGCTCTTCATTATAAATAATCAGTTTATCAAAGAACTAAGCTGATTATTAAATATCAAGAGTGCAATTAGATCACAAAGATCCCTAAGTACAAGAAATGGTTTTATCACAAATTACAGGAAGCAAAACCAGGAATTCATTTATAGCAGTACCCAAGAGTACTCTCTAAATTGAAGTGTTCTCAATTAAGATTACTTTTACTCCGTTAGGCATCGAGAGCTTCTCTTTCTCAGACATTTCAATTTCTGCTCACGAACGAGTGTATTTCATGTGACAACCGCAAGTGCGAGTAATAAGAAATCTCCATCGAGTAATGGAAGATTTATAAACAAACAGCAACAGACACCCCGTGATCGATGAATATCCCTCTGGTGCTGAGTCCATCCCAATTAATCACAAAAAATAAAAGTAAAATTGACGTAATTCTTTTTGTCAGTTGCGAGGAGTTCAGCACATAATATCACTGAAGGATATTTCGACTTCCATTTGGAATATATTTTATTTCTTTTATCCCTTGTCACTGAAATCAGGTACGTAAGTGTATTTTGAAAATAATGCACGACATAAATCGGCCATGATGTGAAACGGATGTTCCTTTATCCCAATTTTGAAGGAAATAGGGTCGACGAGTGGGCGTCTTTATATAAAATTCTCGAGGGTTTTCTTGGGTCCTACAAATTATTATAGATGATGATATTTCCTTCATTTTCCTCTGAACGTGAGCAGAAATCCAAATACGGAATCTCTTTAAACTACGTCCGTACTAAAGCTGTTTTATTTTCCTATCCATTGAATACAAGAAACATTCCACTTGCAGGATATAACACAATTTTTTGTTGTTGGTTTTATTAAGTTGGAGATAGAGCGTCTTCCGATATTCCTGTACGTGGAAAAGGTGGTTCCAGGAACTCATATTCATTAATTTTTTCGGAAGTGTCTCATTTATTGACTTTGTTCGGAGAAAATTACACAAAAAATCGATGAATTCAACATGCAATTGTATTGGCAGCTGGAGACATGATAGGATTGTATTACCATAGTAATGTTTTGCAAATATCTGATTTTTAAAAGAAAGTTCTCTGACCTGACATTTAGATGAATTGATTACGCTTTGAATTGAATTCGAACACTTGAATCCAGTTGGATTTATCGATTCATACATTTTACCATTCATTGTAGTAAGCAGGATAAGAAGAGGAAAGGGATGCCTGTTTAGGATTGTTCGCATAATACTTATAGTGGCCTATTTGATGGGATCGACAATACCCAGTGTTTATTGGGCATTTCCTTTTATGTCCTCACCAATATTTGAACAGTTTCCGGAATGAAGATAAGTGTGCACAAGTGCTGTCCATGCCAGAAGTCCTTCAAAGGATCGAGAGCCTGAACATTAATTGCAAATAGCTGGTGACCCTCAATGGGTTTGCCCAGTGTCAGATTTTGACCCTTTCGCAACGTACACTGTTCAGTGTACTAAAAACGAAAATTTTGCAACAATTACGACCAAATGGTATGCAAAGATTTTTCGTATTTCGTTTTATTATTTTAACGTTTTGTTTCCTTTCCATGTAAGTTCAATGTGCAAGTTTCCTTTGAAGAAATGCTGCTGTATAAATGTTTAAACCAAGCTCTTACTGTTCTATTCCAATGCTTGCTGATTAACAACTCTAAAAATATTGTTGCAAGAATTTTGAAAAGAATCTTCACGAAAATGTAAAAACTTTTAATAATTCAAAAGCACTTTACCACAAACTTCTACTTGTTCCGTTCGAAAATTTTAGCAAATTAAAAAACAAAAGGATTGTGAATCTTGAAAGTCTGGTTCTTATTCAGACCAACAAACATAAATGTCCAGGACAACGGAATCTGTAAAAATGTTTCTCAAGAGAAAAAGGTTTGCTCTTGACTCTTCAGAAAAAAGTTTTCAATCCACCTTAAGCAAAGAAGAAAACATATCCCTCGACCGTTAACAAGATTACTTGTTTGACAAATATTTTAGAGTCCTTAGCTCGTGCCTTGCAACAACTCACAGAGAAAGAGTTACGCCCGCCCAGATAAATAGGTCCTGGAAATTTCCGTTATTTCTGCTCGAAAAGTCAAAGTTGAAATATCCGAAAGATAATTGAATTACTGACGAAAGTTCCGTGTCCAAGGAACCTGGTTATCTGCTCAGTAGATTTTTGAAAAATGTTTTCCAAGAATATGTAAAAAAAAGAGACTCTGACTGTAAATTCAAGCCCTTTAGGGTATTGCGCGTCTCAAGCCCTGGCAAGGTTTATCCAGCATTTGCAGCTCGAGGTACTTTAATTACCACTACTTCCATTGCACCCAATGTATGAAGAGTCATAACATAAGGCATTCAGATATTCATTCATAAAGGATTCATTTTTGAACTGCATCTGCTGCAGCACAAATAATTACAATTTGCGCCCGAGATACCAATTTGTGGCGCATTTGTTTGCCTCTGATAGGGAAATCTCGAAATCAAATAGATCACAGTTCCGGCAGGGGTTGCTCATGTGGGGTTGAATGTGAAACTTTGTGGATCCACCTAATGGCACCGAGGGAATCAGTCATGAAAGGGAATCTCTCCTCGACGCCTCTGCTCAAATCGCTCGCACGCTTAATTGGATCGAGGAACAAAAACAATGGACATTATTATTACTCCCAACGAGTATCCATTTGTGAAATCGCTCAACCCTGCTTACAGGGCGACCAGGGGTGCGGGTGAGGGGTCTTGGCAAATGAGTAATTCACTTTTGTGAGTTCATTAGAAATTCAGAACAAACACATATTACTGCGCGGATACTGCAGTTGGCGCTAAGGGGGTCAAAACCCGGGGTAAGTGCTGCGAGGTCCTCTGTTTTTCTTTATTTGATTCAAGTTGTCCATAAACTCGGTTTATGCCTTTTCCAAAGGAGTGCAGTTCTTGACTATTGTCCTCAGAACACTGAAGTTGCATGATCTACTTTCGCAATGCAATATTCCCCCGCGATGTGAAAGAGGCTTTTATATGCCTGCATAATGTAATCATTGTTTTATGCTGCCAGCCAGGATCCTGCGTGTGGGAAAACAATTCTGTGTGGAGTGGACAGGAGCGTCACCCCTCGCCCCCGGGCAGCAAATGCGCTTAGTTGAGCTTCGATATTATAACACAGTCAAGTTTTATACACTTTTATTTGAAAATTAGATATTAGACGATGTATTATTTTTATTTATAAATATAGTTTAGACCAATGACCTACTTATATTATTAATTATTCGTTTGTTGCGCCATTGAAAAGCTGTGATCCTTTATCATTGAAGTCGTAACTATATCTGGCTATCAGTCAAATAGAAGCACTTTTGTATCCTAAATGTTTTCTTTAACATTAAAAAAAAAAATCAAGTTCAAAAAACTCCGCATGAAATGAAGTAAAGTGTAAAAAATATGTCGCACTTTACTCAATTAGCAGATGTTGACGATGCCTAATCATCATGATTCATGATTCATGGGAGCCAGAAAATGAGTTCCCCAGAAGCCAATCGACATCATCCTTGAAACTTGCCTGAATGGTCTGAAGCCACAGTTTAACGATTTGTGGAGTCCATGCGAAATGCCGGATTCATTGCACCCCTCCAGTAATTAATAATTCCAGGACCTTCTTACTTTGTTTCTCCGATTAATTTGTGAACTTGACTGTCCCGAGTAACCTATGCGAGATTTCAGGTTTACCTCAGGGCCGCCATTTACCGAGTCGACCTGAAACTCCCGGGTAGGGACCTGAAAGTCACTTATTAAATTATTCAGGTCTTCTGATGAAACTATAATACCATAAGCCAAGTAAGTGCTTTTAAATTATCAAGACAAGACAGGAATGACGAACACGAGTGCTCGGGATTCTGTGAGAAGCTGTCTGAGGGGTCGCGGTCGGCGCGGGTGGGAACTCTCCAGGAGTTGTGCTATTGAAATGCGATTTGTTTGGCATGTAAATTTATCGGGGGGAGGTGGAGTGCGCCACTCGCAACCAGGACACGCGGGCGGGGTTCGAATTGAGTGAACACCAGCATCAGCGGGTAACAAAGTTATATCCCTGCTGCTCGGGAAGTTGCCAGGTTGAATGTATTGGCAGGATTGAACTCCGAAGTTGATAAATAAACATCCGTTGGATGATCAGATTGGAAAGCAATGTTTCCGGGTAATGAGATTTCCGCATGCCTGCTTATTTGACACTCAAAAGCGGAAGTGAATACGGCTAAATTAAGATCATAATTCCATTTTGGAAATTAATGCCTGCAGTAAGTACATTTCCCATACATTACTAATTAAGCCGGCACTGGGTTGGGGATCACTTAAATTGCCCTGGCTTTTTCCGCATCGGCGATCAATTAATCAATTTGGAGTTGTTTGGGTTCAACCCCCATCAGTCAAGAGAGCACGATAGTTTTCCCAATGCTGCCAGGCTGTTGGCATGGAGCATTTCGGGTACGTAATTAATCAACGTGGCACTGGTGACTGACCCGTCCAGGATCCATGACTTGCTTATTGGAAACTGGGATTCGAGAAAGCTTTTGGCGCCACACTTTTAGCCCCAAATAATGAAAGTTGGAACCGGAGTGAGGACATTAAAGGCTAACAAATCACAAAGAAGCCCGGACTATTTGTCTTACTTAATCCGAAGCACGAAAATCTTTCAAGCCTTGTCAAGGACAAGTTGGCTGTAACTTAATCAGGAGACAGGACGAACCCATCGAGTGACAGTGCTCTACACCCGTCTACAATACAGTTACACCGTCAACTCAAGGAGCCCGACAAGGGAACTGAAAAGGAATATTTGATTAAACTTTGATTAATTGATAGTTCTGCTGGAAGCTCCTCGGCAACAAAATGAGCTTCTTGCAAAGTGGCGACTATTTTGGGCAGCAATTACCGTAGCGGCTTGCGGAAGTTACAGCTTTATATTCAAGCAATTAGTGAAGTAGTTTTTGAGACAGTTTTGAAAGAGTTGCTTGAGTAATTGCTGCTGCGAAATTTATTGTAATAAGTGGTTGGCAATTGGTCCAGCACTCCCAATTAGGCCTGAGCTAACAGCACTTACGAATGCGAATTGGACTTAAATTGTTTAAATAATCGTGGCAGAATTCTTAGGCTGCCGTTTTCTTCATTCCAGTGTAATGTCCTTGCAACTAAGAGTACAAAAGTGACCCATTGTATTTCAGAGTTCCAGAAAAACAAGAGAAATTTCGTTGTTCGGATGATGCAATGAAGTGAAGAAGGGGGTAATGGTTCTACTTATAAATAAGTGGCTCTTCAAGTTATAATATGTTGTAAATAACATGTCATTAACTCATTATACGCAACGACCATGAGGCCGTTTTTAAATTATCACGAGTTTATCCTGCGGAGAAAAGCATGGTTTTTCTAAACATTAGAAGCCATAAACATTGTATTTTTAACATAAAACTTGTTCTAAGTACTAATTTAAATCGCTTTTAGTATAAGTTTTGAAAGATAAAATCAATAAGGAGCGTACGAACAAGAAGCAAACCACACCCTTACGAATCCTACTCCAACTTTCGACTTCGATATAAATGTTCGGTCTTTATCATTAACAAATTATCTTGTCAACGAATCAGCGCAATAGACACTCGTCATTTCTGTATACTAAACTACAAACATCTGTTCTCAATGAACTATTCTCAAGGGGTTTCAAACGGTATATTAAATTGAATATACTATACAGATACGCGGTACATCAAAGGTATGCAAATGTGTGAATAAGGACCCGGTTCGGTTGCGTCAGAGTGTTGGTACGGGACGGAAATGAGTCCGCGTTAAAGCCAAGTTCAGAAATTACCATCAGTACTTAATAATTATATTCAAAACACAGTATACTTGGTGTAAACTTTGTCAAACAAAGTAACATTTGAATTTTCTTAATACAAATTGTTTTGAGCTCAAAATAACTTTGAAGTATATTTCTTGTGAATAAAAATTTCAGTTAAACCGAAATTTAAATAAAATTTGTTGTTTGACAATCAGAATTATCCAGAGCAAGCAGCTGCTTCAAGAGCAAGAGACTATAATGGATTTGTACAACTTCTTCCTGTTCTACCACATGACAATCATATTTGATTCCTTATTGATGATCGGTGTGACCGTATTTTTTCACACTGCTTGGCTTATACATGGATACGACTTACTTCACTGGACAAATGTCCTTACAGAATGCGGTGTGACTGTTATTTGTTTTGGATTGGGAATGATCCTCTGTGCAGTTCTTAAATTCTTTTACGGCATTATATGCATGTTCACTAGACCAAGAACACCAGAAGAGAGAAGAGAGGCAGTTCTAGCAGAACTTCGGACAAAATGTGTGCAACATTTGTTTCGAAAGCTGTTGACCGATATAAACAAAATATTCCTCATGGAAATAAGGAATCGGCCGCAAGTACCAATTGAGAACATCACAGTTGCTTATGGATTGATAAGACCTTGTTTCGCAAAGTTTCGATATGATGTACGAAGGTTATTTGAACCCTCGGAACTGGAACAAACCTACCATTGTGCTGAATCGTTCCGCTGTAATGAGGACGAAGTGGATCCTTCCTTCGCCGACTCAGTAATGGACCCAGAGCTCATTCCGCTTTTATTATCATAAGTGACTCGTCTGCTGATGTATTATAAATTATTTAGAGCAATGTTCTATAAACATATGACCAAATAGGAATTCATATAAAAGTTTTATTCCCGCTCAAAATTCGGATGTGAAAAATCTTTCATTTTAAACATCAAAAGATTATTTGAAAGACAATGTCAATTTTTTCGAGTGTTGAATAAAATAATTCTTGAAAATTTGGCCAGCCATTGATTAATGCTGTTACTTTCCTTACTCATCAACAGTCGCCATCTTCACGGTTACAAATACATTTATATATATTTTTTCCAAGTCTATGTCGCGATTTTATCGACAAGGTCCTTACATTTTACATTGACACCCAGTTCCGAAACGGATTAAGGGTTTTCACAATTTATGGATTTCCTATGGATTATTTAATTTTCAGAAAATCAATGTTGAATATCATAATTATGACACACGTATCAAATATACCAAGTATTTTAGGTAATGCCGAAACCGTTACGAATACCTACAAGGCTACAACTGTAAATAAAAAATTGATTTTTCATTTTTTTGGCTTCCTGTAATTTCCTGAACAGTTAATTTATTTAATAATTATGCTCAGCGATTTACGGTTTGGCTGAAAATCCGACCGCAGTGTAATATTTTAATTGGCATTCTTCCGGAATTGAAATTTATGTTAATTGTATTTGCAGTAGGTACTTTATGCAACCTATGAAACCATGTTTAACTTCGATTACAAACAAAAACATTTATACCATAATTACGGTATTGATTTATGAAAAACCCTGATTTTCTTCAATTTCAACCAAAAATTGTGTTCAACGAACTCAGACAGCGTCCACTTCATAACCCAAAACAGTATCTTTCCACAGACAGGTGTAGACAAGGAATTTGCGTTTACCCCTTTTACGTTCGCTCATTAATTTTCATCAAATACAACATCATCAATTCATTGAAAGAAAATTTACCAGAAAAGAACCGCAAATGTAATAAATCAAGGCCGAGATTTGTCGAAAACGGTGCGCCAGGTTTTCAAAGCAATATTAATGAAAGCGCGACAGCCATTATTGAGGTAATTTAACTTATTGCGGTTTGAAGTCTCTGCGGGTTAATTATGTCGTTTTCATCTAATTAAAATAATCTGGCGCGTCTTTGTAGGCGCGACGAGCACGCCATTGCCGCTTTATTTAAGTGATTTGAGCTCGGTGATTACACCTGTTCGCCTTTAATAGTCGCGGGGGCTGTTCTTAGTTCCTCACGTAGAACTGAAGATTTCGGGAATTTGTAGCTGGATTTGGTGTCAAGCAGTTAACTGTAGATTTTTGGATTTACTTAGTGAATGAGTTTGAGGCGAAGCAAACTCATTATGCAGACAATTTGCTCAAACTAGGATGTCGTTTTTTATAGTGCAGTGGTGAGAACTCCGATTTCTTTCCAGCGGCGATGGGGAATTTTAACAAGGATATCGTAAGTCCTCGGGAGAACGGGAATGTGTATGCAGAATCGAATTTCTTGCACAGACGTTGCCGTGCATCTCAAACTCGATTATCACACTATTTTGGCCAGAGCCATTATAAAAGCAAGAAGCTTTCTTTAATTCCGCATTAAAATTCATCCACCTGCTGTACAGAGTTGTACCTCCGGAAGGGATGAACACGAGTGGGAGTATTCCTGGTCATGTTCATGTTGTTATTTGCTGCATTCCAGTTATGATAAATTTATGCTCCCAGGTATTCCTGTAGTCGTTAAGTTGTGAATAACAAGAAATTCCTCCCGTTCGACCTCTGGCAATTCTGGGCGAAGAGGAAATTTTTGCCAGACTAATAAAAATGATAATTAGATCCGGAAAGTTGGAGGATGTTGTGGCATAGAAATGTTGCTCTTAAATCTGCATAAGTCTATTTACTTGCCTCGTTACTAAAGAAATTTTTCCAAAATATTGATTTCCTTTAGAATTTTTGCGGTACCTACTTGAAAATTGTGAATTGAAAATTCTGTACGGAAAAAGAAAATTCCAGTTCCTCTAACAAAAAAAATTTGTTGCAGGAAAATTTCTTTGCTGAGTTTTTGATTATTATGAAAACAGATCATTACGAAGGTATACATTTATATAATACGTATATCGCGCATGCCGATTCTGTAAACTACACTGCTCCAATTAATTATATTTTAGGTCGATTTCCACTTTTAAATTACATAACTGACATTTTTGAAGTGTGAGAATGTGTTTTTAGTATTAAGCAGAATTATAACCATGCTAATTGCTATTTGCTAACACAGATTTAGTTAATTTATGTAGCATTTAATAGATTCTCGCTTCATCGTGCTCATGTCCAAAGTTTAGGTTTTCATCATGAATAATTAAGAGAGTGCTAACCTATAATTATATGTGCAGATGGGTGGATTAAAATGTTTTTTAAACAATATTTTAAACTTACTTACTTATAGTTTATGTAATTTCGAATTTAAACTATATTTTGCAAATAAGCTATATTTTTCTATCACATCAATTCCGTTGCTTTCTAAATTCATAATATTTAGTTCAACTTTTTTTGCACAAAAATAACCTGGGTTATTTATTCTTGCAATCCTTGGAGCTCGTAACCGTAAATCAATGTCCAGACCGTGGGTGAAGTTTAAAATAGCGATCCAGGGGTTGATTGAGTTCGAGTTCTCTTCTGTGCATAGAACTTTAAAATTGAGTGGAAGGTTCCAATAAATGTTTTAAACATTGCAATTTAATATGATCTTGATTAAGGCTGCAATTAGAGAATAATGTTTGTTCGCGGCAATTATTTTCGCTGATTGTTGAAAAAACTCAGCTGTAGTCATTATTTTTGATGACAGAGCGAACATGTGCACGAAGCCAGAAAAAACAGGTCACCGCGAATCGATAAAATCTTCAATATACTGCAGGATAAAAAACACGCACACATAGATTTTTTTTTTGTAAATTACAGTAGACACATTCTTTGATTCTTTGTTATGGTATAAAGAATCGAACACAATTTATCGAATACGCCAAAGGGAAGAAAAAGCATTTCAGTAGTAATATTCATTTCAACGAGAACTTCAAGAACTCTGTAGAATTACCCATTTTAACCCTTTTTATTGGCTCCGGATAAAATATATCTTTTAAACTTATTAAGGGGGAAGATCTACAAGCGTTCCTTGAGCTGTTTCTGGAAGCAATAAATCGAGGACTTTTCAGTATTTCTTCTTATTTGCAGCACAATAATGGCACAATTTTCACAAAAACATTTCTTGACTGCAGCCACTTTAAGTGGCTAATAAATAACTGGCCTTTTACATGTACGAACGTTTAATCCAAAATAAGCGCCTGGATTAGTATTTCATGGTGTAATGGGAAGGGGTTGGTGGAAATTGCTGTTCACTCAAGAATCCCAAAAACAATTCAATAAGAAGCATACCTACAGGTGAAAATATTTTGTTTAATTGATACTTACACTTTTGTGAGACATTACATTTTTTGAAAAATATATAAATATGTGGAAATTTGGAAAATGTTTCGGGTTAGGAATGTCGATGTGATAACAAATTCCGAGTTTATTGCATCCAAATCGGAAGTTTCGTTTCGACAACGTTAAAACATGAAAGCAACGATAAGGTAACAACTGCTAAGTAACGGTTTGCATTCCGGATTTGTCTGTTGCAGCCATTTTTTGGTAAAATCGCAACTTTCAAGACTGTTGCCCGTTGGAGATAAGATCTGTAATATTTAAGCTTTCTGATATCAACATTATCATTAATCTTCTGTTATTAAATTAATGTTTTCATTTATATCATAAATCACCTCGAAGTTGAAGTATTCTTTCGACACTTTTATAATTTCCATTTAAGGGTAGAAACAACATTCGTCGCTTTAGTGTTTGTTTTCAAATGCGAGTTCGTTGAATCCTGTTCATTCTGAAATATCATTATTTCTTATTTTAAGAAAACGTAAACAGTCTCACAAATATTTCATTTTACTTTACGATGTCATTTTCGTTTCCAGCTTTCCGCAATGATTGATTAACCAATGAATAATATTCGGTAGCATTAGGAAAAAACACCCAGTCACTATTATTCATTGTGAGAGTTCTAAATGTTGTAAATGCTCGCCTACGAATACCAACATTAAATTATTCACGAGAAGAGAGTTTGTTTCAAAACTGGACCCACTTCATAGTTCATAATATGGAGTCTATAGCGTTGTTACTTGGAATTACCGCAAAAAGGGATTATGCGTATCAGAGGGTTTGCAAACCCATTCTAGAAGATAAGTCATTAAGCGGGACCACACAACAAGAATACGGAAAAAATGTCACTCAATATAAACAGATACCGCATTCGACGTTGTCGGCTAAAACATGTGCGGCGTGTGGGATGAGGGTGCGATGAGAATTTCGAAAAGTATTTATTCATTACCCACGAAACCGTGGAAATTTCCGTTGGGTTTAATTAAATATGTTTTTCATTAAGTCACAAGATCCGCAAAATTTATGGCAGCTTATAACCCAACGAAAGTCGGAGCGATCCCCGCAAAATCTTGTTCTGCGGTAACTGGCTGAATGAATATTTATTGAGGACGAAGAGTATTATTTCGCATTAGCATAAAACCCTTATTCTGTCATATGTGCCCCACTTACGGAAATCGTATCGGAAGCAATGGAATCCATTGTTCCATCATTTGGCTTAGCATTTCAAAACGATTCCCGGTAATTAATGTTTTAATAGAGCCCTCGGGTTCAAACCCTTTAAAGCGACTTTCCAACTTTCTGATGAATTTATTACACTAAGCTTTGGCGAAGTTCGGCCTGCGATTAGAAAGTCGATACAACAGCCCGAGGCAGTTAGGAGCACACCTTGCTCCCGAGACTCCTGCAAGTGCATATTTATTGTAAGTAGATAAATTGTTCTGAATTCGGTTGTTTCCTGGAGCTCCTAATGGGAAACTGCACGGCGCACGAACTTAATCAGTCCGGAGCAAACTTTAATACTCCTGCACGAAGCTATCCTGGATGCTGAATGTTTCCGCCTCCCGGTAAAGTTTCCGAGCCCTCGAATTATTTGTTTATTAATGGCACTGCGGCTAGTTGCCACGCTGGTACTTGGCGAAGGCTTGATAGACACCATCAGGATGTTTATGTACGTGAACTGGAATACTTTGCTGGAAGCCTGGAACCAAACTTCTCAAACGGGAAATTGATGGCTCATTTAAATTCAGGTCAAAGGGTCCATTTGAAGAGGATGTTCAACCAAACTCGCATCGAAAGTTTGGGTGGTGCTAACGCCCCGAGGAGGAAAGAAAGAAATCAGGCAAACAATTCGAAACCCATCAGATCCTTTTTTCTACGCTGTCCAAATATGTTTTGTTTAAACGAATCCTTTATGCTTACGGGATTGTTTCACTGTCAAAACATTAAGACTGTGAAGGAACTTTAGAATTGAAGATTATTTGACAGGATAATTTGTAAATTGCCGTCAACTTTGGGGACTACCATTGACTCTGGACTATGGGAGTTGTTGTTGCTCGTGAGATTTCAAGAAAAGCAAAACTCGAAAATATGTAGGTAAATGGTACATACTTATAAGTTATAATAATATCATATAGGTAAGTCCAGATTTTAAGATGGCATTTCAAGTCGTGTCACAGCGTTTCAGAAGATTAGAAGAGAGTATCTTATTCTAGGTATTTAATACTTGTTTAATTAAGGACATTTGATTCTTGTCATAACTTTAAGCATCATTCAGACGAACTTAAACGAACGCCAGCTACAAGGATTCCGATTATAAAATTTCTGTAAATAAAATATATATATATATATATATATATATATATATATATATATAGATAGAAATACCTATTTGTTTGCAATGTAAGTGATCGAAAAGGATATAGCACTGCATTAATCCACTTCAGACGTTTTCAAAACTGGAAATTTCTCGATAAGTTAAAATGAATTGAGCTCCTTATTTCATGAAAAGGCTTATCCTGGCCAGGAAAATGAAAACTCTGCGAGTTTCAGAAATTCGTGATTCAAAACTTTCCTGCCAAGTAGTAAAGAAGTAAAGAAGTTTTTTTTCGTATTTTGCAGAGAATTAAGGACACGGTAGGAAGGATCATTTTAGAGCTTCTTAAATTATCCTCTGTCATCATACAATAATGCGTTGACTGCCAATTAAGAATCTCACTCCCTCACTAACGCTAATACGACACAACAAATACTATATCTATACTCTATAGTAGTTCTCGAGCACCTACAACATGAAACTAAGTACGCCACCGTAAAGCAAATAGTCCTGGGCTCCGAAGTTCTTAATCAATACCGTCTCCCCCTCTTGAGAGCAAATACGCTGTAAATTTCTGTGGAACTTATCTTAGCGACATCCTTACAAAAATCAAGTAAACAGCCATAAACAAGAAGGTAAACATTTTAAGATATCTACACTGCTTGTAATCCTGTCGCTTAGTTGCGCTAATTTTATTAGCTGATAGGATCGCAACACACACCGACAAAACGAGTATTAGTGAAATTGTGCCATTCGATTACACGGCAGAATTGAATCGTAGGTACAAAGCAGAGGTGCTCCTAATTAAAATTTATTCCACAAGGATGATCGAATTAGCATCTCCCAGCAGCAGCTGCACTGATTGATTACGGTATAAAACTGTCAGAGGCACTGAGTTGCGGTGCAGCAAGTTGGATGACACGAGTTGCCGTTACCCACCTTAATTAAGTTTGAGTGCAACGAGATCCTCGTGGCAACTCACACGAAACGAAGTAGTTTCTGCGGCAGTCCTGAAAGTTTCTCGCCGTCTGCAGCATCCGGGGCACAAAAAATAGAAATATTTATCGCAAAAATCAATACTGCGGCAATTCGAGGCCCCATCGCAGTCAAGTCTATTAAATTAAATTACGTCCGTCTACATTTCAACCGAAATTGTCCTTTTCAAGTGGTCTTTCGATGAGAGTTCCAGAATGAAGGACTGTTCCATGTCCAAGCAGTATCCTGAGTCATTCCGCTCCAAATTCACTTGACTGAAACACATCGAAAGATGTCCTGCGAATTTCTCGAAATGACAATCACTTGTTCTGGTCCTTTCTGAAAGTTAGAAGAAGATTCAAATAGATATCCTGCCATTTTGACTAATTCCAATTCTGTTTAATTTGCCACCTACAAAATCCTTAAATCGAGTTTTGTGCATTTTTTATTTTGTTGCCGGAAATGAATTCGGACTGGAACGCAGACTGAAGCTCTGCAAAGCATCGCAAACTTCAGATTTAATCAGGATAAGTGGTTATAAAGCTGAAAGAGTTTACGACCACAACGGGAGCCTTTATCCATTTCTTCCAGTTACTTTATCCTTGAGGTAGTTTTTTCATGTTCCCATTATGGTTTGGATGCTCCCCGACCTCATTCCAATTACTCTTGTAACATTTACCCTCCCTTAATTTTTTTCTTTTACATTTCCTGCAGGCAGCTTTTGTGTTAATTATATAAATTTGTATTTTCCCCGAAAAGAAAATGAGTTCTGCTTTTCTCTAGTCCCTGCAAATTCATTATTTTCTTTCATTTTCGTTTACATTTTTAAAATTACCCGGGAATACGCTTTCATGCGGCAAAGTGAATGCATTAAAACTTTTAGGTGGAAGCAAAAGGACCTTGTCGCCTGGATTCTGGAAATATGTTGGAACTACTTTTGAATTTAAGACATACTTTGACAAAGGTTGCTCGAATTCGCATATGAAAATTTTGAATAATTTTATTAATACGAGAAAACAGTATCAATATTTTTATTGACACTAAATATATTGAAGAAAATGAAAACTATAGCAAAATACCTTTTGTAGTCTTTCTTTCATAACAAAATGTTTAAAATTGAATTATTTGTTTCTTAAGGAACTATTCATCAGAAATGCAACCAATTTTTTGTTTTGAAAACTGAAGATGTTTTGTTTTAGAATACCTACTCGTACCTTCTGTATTTAATATTTAGGTATATACTATATAGTATGTAGTCGAAATGTAATGACGAAACTCTGGTAAGCGTTTCTGAAATCCTAATGGAAAAAGGCTTTTAACTTCCAGCAGCGATCTTCGCTTAACACGTTTTTCAGATTAAATTCATTACAAGAAACATAACAACGAAATTACATCTTTGACTTACAGTTGCCAAATAAAAACCCTATTGACGAATTGAGGAACACATTTCATTGTTAATACGAATCGAAGATATTTCCAAATAAGGATTTTATTGGAGTAAAAACGTTGTTATTATTCAAAACATAATAACTTGCCTATTCGTGAATTATTTGATTCGAATAAAAAGAAGTCTCGAGAATAATCTGTAGCAAAAGTGTATAAAAACGATTAGCACTTTTTATGTTGCATAATGGAAAAAAATGGTAATATAGACGCAATCCAGATAAAAATTGGAAAAATTTTTTTGTACTTTTGGGGCAATTTCAAATGGAACCTCCGAAGACCTAATCGAGGTTCAATTAATCACGAGTGTGTCCAATACTAAACACTTGCATGCCGGTGATTGATTTATTATGGCTACACACTCCTTGCAAAGGACTCGGTCTGATCCACATATGTTTGCAGAATCATGGAGCTCAATGTTGTGCCATCGAAGAAATTTATCAAAGCCAACGTTCTGAGAAATAATGACTTGCTTTTTCGATATAAATGCGAAATTCATTAAATGTCCAACGCAGGCAACCGAACGAACATAAATTACGAAGAGGCTCTAAATCTTGCCTTGTAATTATTACAATAACAACTACCAAATGTCAATTCCGAAATAATGGAAATAATTTGATGATGCATTGCATAAATTAATCCACCACCGAAAATGGTCTCACTTTGCGTAATTAGACGTCTTGTAATGAATGTAACTTGCCAAGGCATTGATAGATGCGGCTAATAAACCTTCAGCCAAAACACCTAATTCTTGATACAAATAGATTCAGCACCTAATTATAATTGATCACTTCAGTACCTACCGACAGGGTTTTTTGCTTCGAAACTCCCTTTTCAAAACAACTTTTCAACATTCGGTGAAATCTCGTTATATGGTGAAGATCCTTGTCCAAATTGACAGGTAATCACGAGCATTAGAAGAAAATTTGCTTAAATCTCCCAACTTTGACCTAGATTCACTAAAATCATCTAGATTCCTTAGCCGCTCTGGCTTAAGGACCCGTCCACATTAATAGTGTGTTTTAGAACTGATAATATTTACCCCTGCAACCACCACAACATTTTTCGCATGACCGGATCCTTCCATTTTGTCTGGCACTAGATGCGGGAGCACCTCCATCATTTACTAATAAAATTATCCGTCCTAATCTTGTTAAATGATCCGTAAATTCATTTACCTTCGAAATAAACCCAGGACGGTCCCTGTTCGACTCTTAAGCAGTCCAGCGCTTCCCGTTACGAGTCCTGGTCGGCGCAAAGTACACATAAAGTTCGCACAACCACCGTTGTCCATCAAGCTCACATTCTATAAATATTTCACTATAGTCGGCCCTGATGTGAGAACGGGATGCGGGGGTGATGTCCCAAGGTAAACTAAACATTTTCTGCTTACACATATGTAGAACCGAAAGTGAAATGAAGTTCTGTCGGAGCGTGCACAAGTTAGACTTAGAACGTCCTTGCGCCCGGTTGGTGACGGAGGAATTCCAATACGACCGCATCTGGGGGACCTCTTCTGCACTGAAGTGAGCGGCCAGCCCTTTGAATCCTGCCAAATATGTTCTTAATGGAAAATTTCGAGTTGCCATTGTTAGCACCTGTCAGGGTGTAAAGAACAAATGGTTCTCGCCTTTCGCATGTTCCTTTTGCTTTATTTTCACAAGCTTGTGTAACCAAACTGAAGTGGAGGGGGAGTTGCGGGGGAGTCCTTCCGTACTTGTCTCAGAAACAGACTATTGTTGGTAGCAACATATCCTGTCTCTCAATGGTTCGCCGTCAGTCCTTGGCCCTGGGGGCCCTGGGACGCTTGTTGCCCATCTAATTTACAGTTGCGTTTGATGTATGCCTTTCAAGTTTATTGGGTTATCTCAGGATTTAGGAGGAATCCCCAGTTGACGCACCATTAGAAGTAAAAATAACAAAAGCAATGACCATTGAACTGGCTTCCAATAACAATAAAAAATAATGGGATTTTTTTTGTAGGTCTCTTTTAAAAATAAGCTTTTAATGTTCGAGAACTAATGTAAGTTTAATCTTCCAATATAGAATTGTTTTTATTGTGCCTTTCAACTTGAGATAATTTATCAATGAAATGTTTTCTATTGTTCTTTTTTGACAAATATAATTAAATCATGTAGATATAGTAAAAAACTGTGAACAATTCTTTTGAAAAACTCTAGTTCTTTTTTGTGAAAGAAGAACATATCAAATAGAGTTACGATTCTACCAATGATAATTATTTATTATTAATAGGTGTTTGTTATAAACAAGTAATATGGAAGTAGATTGCCAATGATAAACTCAGGATTACTCAGCGCAATTGATAAATCCAACTAAAAATTCTATCATAAGCTAAATTTCCAAAATTCCAATTTTCCAAATATCATTTCCCACGCTCGTGCAGCATTCGTGGTTTTTCCAGGAACAGGAGTATAAAATCGAACATCGTGGTGAGTATCACAAGCCTATAACAATTGCCGTCAATTTCAAAATTTATTTAGTCGTTTTTGCTGTACCTCGGACTTTACGCCGGCTCGGTGAAAAAGGAGAAAAGTGATGGTGGATATTTGAAACAGGATTAAATGACCTCGTGCATGGATATCTGAGGCTGAATTTTCGGCATAAAAATTGGATCCCATCGAATATATCTGTGGGAACTCTAATAAAAGGAAAATGGGCCACTTGAATCTAAAATTATAAAAAGTAAAAAAACCACGTTCAACGTCAAAGGATTCTGCAGCAGGTGTTGGTGAAAAACTTTATTATGCAGCTGCAGTCGCTGAACGGACAAGATAATCGATTTTACCCGTCGGTGCAAAGAGCTGCAACTAAAATAATAAAACAGGAGCAATTTTAAAGTAGTTCCGTTC
Organism: Leptogaster cylindrica; assembly: GCA_963082835.1. Classification (NCBI taxonomy): domain Eukaryota; kingdom Metazoa; phylum Arthropoda; class Insecta; order Diptera; family Asilidae; genus Leptogaster; species Leptogaster cylindrica. The sequence continues at coordinate 17,388,088 of OY720105.1, read as the reverse complement.
AGATCCTTTTTTATGAATTCTTGGCAGTCCGCCATGAATTTGCAGCCTCCTTCGTGTACAAGCTCCTTTGGCATGACTTGCCGCGCCCGTACATCTGTGCAATTTCACAGTCCAGTTCCAGTTCATATTACGTAATAGATTCTCATTTTCGTGGAATTAGGGCAAATAGGGGAGACCCACCCTTTGGTGATTCGAAGACAGTTCTCCTGCATATCTTGAACCACAATTATTTATTGCAAGTCAGCGGTGCAGCGGAAATGTCAGGGTGACCGGCAGATCTCTAATCCTGTTCAACTATTATCAACATAATGATGAAATCTTTTATACTTGGTTATAACGGCAGAGTTGTATGTGACGACTTTGCATAAGATGGCCTCAGGTGTAATATTGGAAAGCACTCCTTATAAACATAAATCTCGTCCTTTCAGCACACGGTTCACAAGCAACTACAGATCCTTAATGAATAACAAAACATTTGAACCGTGCAGCAGTTCAATCTTAATGAAGTGAAAAATCAATCAATTTTTACTGTTGTTGTACGAAAAAGGTAAACAAAAAACAACTTGAGGAAACATGGAGCTTTACAAATTGCTTAAAACCATTATTCTTCGCTTTATTCCTTGTTCAATAGAACTGCTTCTCACAATCGACATCTATAAAAAGTACAAAACCGTGTAGAAGTATTGATCTTTGTCCACATCGTAGGCAACACTGACATTCGTCGTCGATCCGGAAAATGGCTAATAAAAAATTCAAATGTGTCAGGAATCACTAGCACAAGTGTTGTTTACCTGCCCACAGGAACTTTGCTCCACTTCCTTGCGAGGCACTAAGCAGAAAAATCCCCATCCCATCCCAAGCTTATTCCACAATTTTACATCATTTCAATCACCACTTGGAATTGATGTCAACATTTATTTCCTCTACATCAATAACTGCCTACAAAAGTTGATCCGTCGTTCCATTTCGGAGTTCAGCATTTTTTTTTACTAGTGGAAAAGGGATTTTTACGCACACCGAAATGAACCTCATTTTTATGGGTTTCGCATTGTCAACTCAGGATGCTGGGTGGGAATTGATTGGACCAATTTCTTCCGACAAAGCAATCTCACCATATACAACGCGATGACTACTTTGCAGGATTCCACAACCATAGTTTTCTATAGTATACTTAGGAGGTGTTAATGGGTGGGGGCCGAGGTTCGTTCGACAAAACCAAGTTGCTAGCAATACCTCATCATTATGGGCGGCTCACATACCAATTTATTTGCAATGGACAAATCTCGGTGACAAGAGGTTAAAATGAACGGATGCGGAGACCATCTCCATGCTTCCTGCTTCTGCCGTAGGTAATCAGATTTTTTTGGATGTTTGTGACAAGGAAAACTTCGAGGTCAGATGTTATTTGATTACAGTGTGCACCTTTCATTGTTTACATTCGTTTCGAATGCTTTCGAACGGAACACTTTTGGGGGGAGCAAGTCAAACTCCTTGGAAAAAGTGTAATTGAATTTCGCTGGAGTGTACCTGGAAGAAAATACGCCTTTGGCAAATATTGTTATTTTCTTGAAATCTCAGTAATATTAGCGTGCACAACATACATTAACGCTTGTTTGCGTTTGACAAACAAGCGAAACGTCGAGATTGAAAAGGGATGAACTTAAAATTATTTTAAAGAAACGCAGAGGAAGTCATTTCTATCGAACATGCCGCAAGTATTCTTATGAAATGGAAATTGTCTAAACTATTTTTAGTTTCCACGAAAGCCAAGAATATCTTCAATTCAAATGCTGAACGGAGACGTTCCACAGGACCTTTCGCATTACATTGCCCTTTTGATTTCAACTCCTGAAGTGCCTACAGGATTTCGGATGAAAAATGTCAAATACAAACGTGTAAGTAGGATAAAAGTGGCAGAGTCGTCGCATACAAAACCAGAAGGGCGAATGGGGCAATGGGGCAGGCCTTTCGGCGCTCCACTCCTGGTGCTGCTGAGTTATGGTTTGAGAAAATCAATAACCAAAGGAAAAATATGAAGAAATTATGAGCTCACGACGGTCTGTATGAATTCTGTACCCAGGGGGTAGGGGACGGTAGTCATTGACAAGTTGCGGATTATGGCAATGACGAGGTGGCATTGTCAAGAACACTCGAGTCCTTGTAAAAACAGCTCGCATTAGCTAGAATCGTCCAAACCATCAATTGCAGCGTGCACTTCATAATGAATGACGTATAATGACAAGGATGATTTCATGCACACTTTGAAAATTTAAAACTGTTTCTAAACTAAAACACTCACATGAATTAGATCCTAGGTTGAGCCGGCTCGCCCGGTTTTAAACTCGGTTTTACGTTTTCTCATTATATCGGATTGTTCTGATATAATTGGAAGCACTTAAATCCCATAAACCAATTGAAAGCGTAGAGTAAATTAATAAAGTCCTTTAGATAATGGAGGTTGTAATGTGTTCTCGTATTTTCAACTCTTTGACATTAATTAAAAGTGTAATTTGAATTAAGCTTTGGCTGAAAACATAAGGCGTGCAGAATTTCCGTGCTTAATGGATAATTATAGGAACCATTAAAACGTAGCTAGAGGAAAAATACTGTGAAATAACCAAAGTCACGAACTCTTCCGAAATTCTGTACGTATCCTTTGAGCCTTATGTTGCCACACGGAGGTTGTGTACCTCAGGACTCAACCTGCGTCCTCTTATCTTGCTTCATGTGGCTATCTAATGTAACTGTGGATATTTGCAGTAATTAAATTTTTCCATGGAAGCAGATAATTAAGTTTGAACAAATCCTTTGTGGAGCAAACCCCTTCTGCTGTTCACAAACAAAGCGAATATAAAGCCAAACATTTCCGCTTCATCCAGTCAAACGACCATAAAAATGGAACTTTCTATGGTAGATTTTCTCTTCCCGGAAGCGAAAGGAGCTGACGGGCCCAAGGGATGTGGGTGAACGTGGGATCACAGTTTATTTATAATCCTTGGACTGCACAGGATTCTAGAGATCCAGACCTACGCCAGCCTGCACCGGAGTACTTCACATCCGGCTTCAAGTACATTTTTCGTGATTCTAGGCTAATTGCTTAACAAATATTACCTCTGAAAACTTCATTCATTTGACGGCTCCATCCGCCATACCACGCCATGCGATGCACTAAACCGTGAAGACTGGAACACGGTGGAACGGACTGTTGTGCGATCAGATGAACCCAGAGGAAGCTTCCGATGATTCCAGTTTCCATTTATTCATTTATAAGCGCTCATGGAACCAGTCCTGGCGGCATGGAGGAGCACTAAAGGAGCAAGCAAGTAATGGATTCAAAGTATTATATTTAGTTTGCTACGGTAATGGGTTTTCAGATGAATGGTTAAAACTCAAAGTTGAAGCGCTAGTTATTCAGAAGTTCTTTTGTATTTGCTTGAAACATGTCATTAGCTCCAGGAGGAGTGCGACGCCCATTGAACGCTCGGACGTTCTGCTGAGTCCTGAGTGCGAGGATGGGATTCAAGTGGAGGTCAAAAACTGGCATAAAATGCGTTTTATTACGACAGCATTCACAACTGGAACTGGAACTTTGCTACGCCCAATCGGGGGTGGTGAAATTTGAAATAATTACTATGTTTGGAAGTACTCCTTGCTGGAACTTTGTGCCACATCCTGAGGCTTTACGAAGTTCTGTGCAAGTACTTCTTATGCGGTAATAAGAACAGCTCGTTTAGCAATTGTAGGATTGAAGAAACGGCACAAACTGAACTTAAAGATATGAAACAACATGTATTGTTTTAAGATCTCCTCTACTCGTAAAATACTTGTATAAATCGAATAACATTGTTCAGACATAATGTCCTTTGTGTTTTGGCTAATCCATTCTACCAGTGGAGGATATAACCACAATAACTGAAATCTCAACACTAAAACCGAATTATAACTTCCTCTCTTCTTATTCTCTTATTCTTAAAGAATAAATTTTCAATCAAGTAGAAAAGTTCTATTAATTATGATAATATCATTTCATAAAACAGATTAATCGGCTGTAATCACTTTTTCAAAATAGCTTCAATATTTACACAATTCAAAATTGTTCTTCTGGCTTAAATCTCTTAAAAGTGTAAGTGAGTGGCTCTTATTACCCCAGGAATGTAGTTCAAAATATTTTGAAGTTTGAAGGTCCAAATTAAAAGTCGTTGCAAAATGTTAATCCTGAAAACTGTTTGCAGTAGAGTTTTAAATAAACATACTTGTCTCAAAGTATTGTTCAAGTAAGCAGGCAAAATAAATATTTGGTTGCTTCGAGCAGCACAGAAGGCTCCAATTACACATTGTAGAATTTCCTAGAAACCCACTGAAGAGATAGAGGAAAAAGGCAAACAATAAAACCAGGGAAACTTTTCGACGGATGCTGCTCCTCACAACATACAGGACCAGACTACGTGATGGGTGTAGGTCTTGGATAGAAATAGGTTTGCGTTAATAAAATGTCAGTCCTTGAAATTTTAACGAAACTTGCGCACTGTCGATTGTTCCTCCCCCAACTGTATCCTTCGGCTCCACGACGTGAAATCTCTCAGGATAACTTCTTGCGAATATGCTACAGATGAGATGTTACGACTAGTTCAGCGAAGTTTGTGTCTGACGGCCGCCCTTGTCGAAGTCAGTTCTCGAGAGTAAGCCACACGGCGTAGAACCTCGAGTTGTATTATTCGTGTGAATCCAGGTGACTCGGTCAAGTAAGGAAATCCTGTGGAAATATTCTGTGAAGTGAGGCTCCTGCGAGTGAGTAACGCTGCAATTTACGTAAATCGTAAAATTTAATAGAGGTGATAAGAATTGCTAATTGCAAATACGGAATAAGGTGTTGTGGTCTGATTGTGGTTACGTAAATAGTGCTTGTCTGTACGAATACATAAACAATTCTATTGGATTAAGATCCTGAAAAGGAGTACACAAAAATATATCAAATTTGGAAGACGACAGGGTCTGGCGGATAGAACGAAGGAAAAACGACAATTTTGTCTGGTAAGTTTAGTTGAAATGTTATTGGTGCAAGTGAGCGGGCGAAGGATGTGGGCGAATTCTATCGAACACGCTCATCGCAAGGAGTTTTGATGTAGCTGAAGAAAAGGCTCTCCAGAGATAAATTTTCAAGAACAGACGTGAGTTCCTTTCCAGCTAGCGAAACGTGACGGAAATTTTTATAGTGGCCTAATAGGACATGGGATGGCATGAATGTCATTGGCCAAAAATTCGCCACCACTCTGGCAGTCATAATTGATGTTTGTTTAGCAATGGAATTTTCCCGATTTTTGGTTTTTCTTTTTGTTTTATGACGTTCACGAAATAGTTAGACTGGACTACCATGTCCTGAAAGTAATCAGGGACTGCTTTTCAGTACCTTTTTAATTTACGACAACAAACGAACTCTTCCTGGTTTTGACAAAGCATCGCATTCAGTTTTGATAAGGGTTAATTTTCCCGAAGGGCATCCTTGCTCCAGAAAAAGAATCGGTAATGCCCACATTCGTGGGCTGCTTCGTGTGTCTTGGCGACATAAGAGGGATGGAATTCGTATCAAAGGATGACTCAGAAGGGACTGATGGAGGTTCTGCTGGAGTCAGTATTAACATATTTTTCCCACTATACAGCATGTGTCCTGTTTACTTTGATGATATAAATAGGATCATCTTCTAAGTTGAAATGAAACTGTAATCTAAGGAGATAGAACTCTTGTGTATTTGTTATGTTTTCGGAGTTAAGTGAAAATATTAAATTTATTAACAATGTATCCCAGATTAAATTAATTTTTGCTTACATTGTTTTTCACGATGCATGCAAGAAGTTTACATAAATGTGTCCTCCTCTCCGTCTTTTATATAGCGATGCTTTCAAACAACAATACACCAAAAAAGAGCATTTATTTTAAGTACAAAAACAATTTGAATAAGACATACGAAATATTTAGATCCATCGCAAGAGAAAATCCCATTCGATAAATAATGATCCTGAAGGATTTGAACCATGCATTACGGCTCCCCAATAAAATAAATTGTTGAGTAGGTACCATATTATCCATCCTCCACATATTTTATTCAAGCAAATATTTGAACACCACAAAAAATTACCGCATCATTTAACTTATGGTGTTATACTTTTTTAGTTCGATTATTTAATTGGGAACAGGAAACATTAATTTTATTAATTGTATTTAACCGAAAAGTGGTATTGAGCTTGTCCGAAACCCTCTAAATGTAATATGGAAGGTAATTTATTGATATTATATATTGAATTTATGTTAACAATTTTATTAAACGATTTAGATTTATATGGCGACAATAGAAAAAACTTGTCCGATCTCGGTCATTGTTATTGATGAAATTATTGAATAATAAAATAATAATAATTATAATAACTACATCGAACAAGCCAATAAAACAAATTACAAATAAAAGTTATAAAAAGTCCGAAAAGTTACAAAGAAATAATAATGAAACCCAACCCAAGTAACGTAATGAATTACATGAATTGGATTTTACTATAACGAATAGTTATGCATACTAGTTGTGATTAATATTGTCGTTATTAAACCAACATTAGTATTAAAATGAAATATCTAAGAATTACTTTTACGGTTGAAGTAGTTTAAGTACAACTCATTTCCTAAATTAACCCGAAAAGTGTTTCAAACTCCCTGAAATAAGGTTGAAAATTGTGCAATATTTAGGAAAATCTTCTTCCATGGACTACACGTACTGAAAATTCAATTACTCCATTATAGATACGTTAAAATTTTCCACAATTTCGTAATCCTCCCCTTATCGCAAAATCCAACGACTGTGAATTTGCCTGAAAAAGCAAATCAAATTTTTAGGATGCCATAACTGCCGTAGGAGCTACATTAATTAACTATGTAAAAGTCCCCAGTGAGTCGAAGTTCCTCGATTAAAAGTACTCATTACAGCAGTTATTGCGTAGTAATTACTGGAACTTTATTATGCAAATTGGAAGCAAGCCATTGGGCATCGAGGGCCCTTGATTATCTGCAGTGTCCCCAGTGTCCTTGGTGTTTTGCGTCTCGTAAAAGTATCATGTGAAGTGGAGCCAAGTAATTCCGCAAACGGGATTTGGATGAAAGTTTAATGGTAAAATACATTTGATGTATCAACGGCTTCTGCTGCTTGCGGAAACTTTGAAAGTTACGAAAACATAAACACACTCGTTCTGGCAGGCATTTTGAAACCCAACCCAAGAGTTCAAGCGTTTAACTTGGAGAAAAGAATGCAAAACGCTCTCACTTGCTAGACGCCTGCTACTAACAAAGCGCAGACTTGGAAGCTTGTTTACACTCGAAGTTGATATTTATTATGAACGGTGTAGCATTCAAAGTTTGGATCCAACGTATTGTAGTTTGACCTCAAAGTTGCAAATTGAGTTTGATCCCTGGGCGTCAACTGGAAGGAGGTCCCCTAACTTCGTCAGAATTAACTTACACGCCTTGACGCTAATTTAAATTGCTGTGTGGAGAGCACATGATGGCTGGCTTGGCGTCAGAGCTGCGTCAAGGATTTCCACTCGACAGAGACGCCCTGCAATGTGGAACACGCGGGGGAAAAGTTCACGATCATTGAAGGGAGGTTGTGTGTCACGTTGTTCGAAAAATTTGCCTTAAAAGTCACCTGAGCGCAAAGAAACAGTTTTCCAATTTTATCGGACGTTGATTCAAGAAAATCGCAGAACGGCAAAAAGGTCTTTGTAAGATATCGCATTTAATGCTCTATCGAAGGATGTGATGTGAACGTGTGAAGATCGTTAACTGATTTTCTAAGCAGCGAAAGGCCGTAAATTGCTGCTTTGTTTTTATTCAAGAATCTTTGGAATCGAAAAGTAAATAAAATATATAGTTATTTGTGGACTAACTCAATTTTTTTTCAAAATTTTATATCAGCTTCAATGAGTAGATAAAACCATTTAGCAAATATCAGTTAAACTTCGTTTACACACCATTACTATCAAACCCAATATTTAATACATGCTCTTTGAATACAAATTTTTGAATTATTATCACAAAAAACGTTCCTCACTTCATCATAATCCATTGATTTTTATCAAAAATACACTCACACAAATCCAATTAAATTCCTTTTAATCCGCTTTTAGATGTAACAGAAATGATAACGGTTGGATAACCGAAAAGGTCTTCTAAGGTTTCATATGAATGGCATTAACTTTTTATATATTATTTTGAAAACATTTTTCGATATAATTTGTTGCTTTCATGATAAATTACAATTAGGGTTCCTTTTAGGGTGGATAAAGTCAACAAAGGATTTTTGATTGAATACTATTCCAATCCTCATCTGAACAAAAACTTATTTTGTACCAACATTTTTATGTGGAAATATCTTTAAGATTCAATAATATTGTATTTTTTAAGGAATTCAGCTTTATTCACTAAAACCGATTGGTTTCACATTGCCTTCAGTTTTCAGTTTATATTTATTAAGTTTTGTTTTTTTCCTTTTTTAAAAAGCGTTTGTGCACTTTGTCCGAAGTAATTAACAATAAATCACTCTTTCCTGCAGTGGCGTAGCTAGCATTTTTGGTTTCTTACGCAGTCATAATTGGATGGCCCCCACTCATTTGTTAACCACATTTTAAAATACAATAGTGTCGAGGTCAAGAATATATATTTAAAGTGTAATGATTCCAGCGAAGTTGTGGAATTAGTTTGCGTTATTTCTGAAATATTTGTTTATGCAATATATTGTCTGAATATACTGTTCTATATGATGCCTTTCTTCCACATTGCTCAGCTCAACCTTGTTATGCGGTATCTACGCCACTAACGTTTGTATTATTTATCTATGAGTTGTTTACAATCTGTAAAAACATTAAAATATTAAAAATTTAATGCGATGTTTATGGTGCAATATTTTAATATTAATGTGTAATCGATTTGATATCACAATCCTTCACTTAAGCTTTCATTAGTTAGGTGCAGTAATTAGTTGTTTATTCGTAATTAGTCGTATAGAAGTTGGAAGTGAGCTGACCATTTCAAAAATTTCGGTTTTGTTGAGTTTATTATTGTTCGCATTAGCACTGAATTCCTTATTTGAGGCCAAAAGGAAAATAAATTAATTCTTCCAAGATTCTATGGATTTACATGTAATTTATTTTCTTTCTAGGGATTAAGGCCAATATTACTATCTAGAGGTGGAAAAAAAATTTACAAAACTGAGTGGCTTCAGTTCAACGTGGTTCAATTCAACCTTAGTATACATGAATATTATACCTTTTCCTTGACTTCGGTTGTATTAGAATTATTTGCTCAAATGCTGCATTTTATAAAGCCGAATTTGTAAATAAAAAAATCTATATTTATAAAATGTTTAAAGATTCCAAGCCTGTTGAATCAATATATGGTTATGGGGTTGTTTAATAACATTATTGATAGAAAATTTGATTGTTCGGTTAAGAAAGGGAATTATAATGTTTTTGGCGATTATAGAAAAATAAATAGATTTCGTCTAATATCAACTAAACTTCCTATTGAAATTATTTTTTTCGCTGCGAATATAATTTTAAGAGATCAAATAAACAAATAATTGAATGGTTAATTAATTTGGAAATTTTGTGTTATTCAAAATTAATTAAATCCGGATATCAAAGAGTTTTCCGAACTCATGATTGAAAATCATTTCTCTCTTGTCTCGGAGTTTTGGTGAACAATAAATATTGATCATATACAGATCAAAAATAGCCAAAGAAAATTTCTGCGCGATTTCCTAGATATTTAAAAGTGGTCGTTCTTTAATGTCTTTGTACTTATATAAAAATCTCCAGGTTAAGTGAAATTTTGCGTTTAGTTCTTAATTTAATAAGCCACTTGGAAATATTTCTAAATGTTGATGTTCTATTTTGTTACTCGTATTATCGCACTCAACCACTTTTTTGTTTTGCATGTTGAACTACATTTTGTTGACGGTTGTATTGGAATGCACCCTTAGTATCTAGGAAATCTTATTACCTGTTACAAATTAGTTTAGGCTAACTTGAATAATTATGTGAATATTGGAAGGTGAAATAATTAAAGAAACATGGTTAAATGTTCCCAGAAAAAGGACCTTATGCCTGCAAATGTTTCGCAATTATTTGCCTCTGTACTTTCAGAGCGGAACGCTTGTAGCTAATTCTAATTAAAAGAAAAACAGCTATTGTTAAAAATTGCCCAAAGCTAGACATAAATATCGACAACGAACTTCATTCTTCAGAGCTCCACAGCTCATTAGGGTGCCAAGAGGAAAGAGGATATTATTATAATGATTGCCCGGAAGCTGCTGCAGACTCAGGCGATGCTCCATTTGCATCTCGAATGAAATAATTTACTCGAATACCGACAAGGATGCTGCAATAATTTCATGTCCTCAGTGAAGTCACTAATTAGTGCTGGAGCCTTGCAAAAGTCCTCCCAAACGACCTCAATTATAAAATAACGAAAATTTGTCTGCATTGTTTGTTGTTTTGTGAAGTAAATATAATTAACAATTTAAGAGCAGTTTTCATCTGGCCATTTCCATATGAATGGAGTCATAATTTTTCTATTTTGCAAGAAAATATATTCCCTATTTCGATTTAATGTAGTTTTAAGGAATTGTAGAAATTAAGTCACATACATGCGGAAGTTGCTCTCTTTTAGGGTGACTCTTATTTAACAACCTCAGTTTTACAACTCCAGAGAAAATTTCCCGCATTTCTCGAAAAACTGCCACATCTGTGTGATTTATCGATTTGGATTTATAAAATCCCCAGCATCCAGTTGCGACCGTGTTTGTTTCCACACCCTTCCTCATCGAAACATCCTTGAATTACTGTCAATAAATTTGTCGTGAGAAATGGTCCTAATACAAAGAACAAACACTGAGCAATTAAAAGTAAACTGTTCCAATTGTCTCCCCTCGGCCGTCAGTTTCCACCCGGTGGGGCAAAAATGAAAAACAGTTAGGGGGGAAAGCAAAGCGATTGGGTGAACCCACGAGGCTGACTTAAGCCATCGCATTTAGGGGGCTAGATACTTTTGATGAGGAAGATGAATTATCACATTCTTCCTTGGGCAATTTTTCCATAACGCTTTTTTATTTCAGATGAACTTTGCGTAAATTAAATGCTCTCATATTTATTTACGTAGGTGCTTTTAAGGGGTTGTTTTTTCTACGATTTGATGTGAAACACTATTTTGTTCCCTTTCAACAACGATCCTTTTTTCTAAATTAACCTAGATTATATTATCGGGAAATTTTTTCATGTTTCAATTGCTGCATCACTTTTTGAACGGTGCTCTTGCGGCAGGGCGAATATCGAATACTTCCAGCTTGATGAGTATTCCGGAAGTGTGTTGGAATCCTAGTGGAACATTTCTTTATTATTTATAATATTTTAGATTAGCAAAAATTTTGTGCTCGACCCTGGAAGTTTCAAGAATTTTTTCTAAGGTTATTTAAGTGAAAACTTTGCCATAAATAGGCAATTATATTCCGATACAATAGTTCGCAGTAATCTCCTTGTTCCTGAAAAGAATTGTTAATTTGTTTGTGTAGCGGAAAATAAAAAAATAAACCAAGAATTTGTGACATTAAATTCAAACTCAATTTATTGTTCTCAAGGTCTCACAATATTAGAAATAAACCTACACCGAAATAAATAAATAAAAATGTTCTTGCAAACTCAAGTTTTAGTTAAGTTTTGCACAATGTCACTAGAAAAATGAAAAAACTTCTGTGTTGCTTATCGAAATGACAGTATTTTAGTAAATTAATAAATGTAGTGCTAACTGCATGTGAAGCCCTTATGACCTAATGGCACACAGATACAAGGAGCTTGATGTCAACCGGACACGATCGATGCTTTATGATTTTTGTTTTGTTTTGTTTAAAATTTCCCTTTATGATTTTCAATGTGAGACTTCGTCGACCACTCCTATTACTTTCATGAATTTTTAAATTCGTGCACAAAACCACAAATATAGAATAGATCGAAGATGGCTTCAGCTCAGTTTTTAGTTTTCACAAAAATAAAAATGCATCGTTTTTTATTTAACGCTCGAAACCGAAACATTTTCATTTAAAATTTTTCACCATCAAAGTAATCAGATGAACTGAAAAACCTTCATCAAGTAGTTATTATAAAATTTTTAATAAATTAAGTAAAACTCTTTAAGACAAATTTTCACAACTTCACAGTTTTCTACTAAAATTCTTAAAACCTCCATAACAATGAAGTTTGAAACAAGTATAATAATAACTTCAAAGGAGTTGCATTTCAAAAATGTTAATCGCATTTCACTGCGACTGGAATGGCGAAGTGCTCCTTGTGCATCCTTTCAAAATATTTGGAGCAGACAGTCTTTATGGTTGCTCGTGATCTAAAACTATTCCTTAATAGCACTTCTTGCAAAAGTTATGTTTTGTATCTTCAATGTCATATTTTTGTTGGGATCTTAAAAAAATTCCACGCCTATTGGCATTGAATACAACTGAAAATCACTCCATTTTTTAAGCACTGCAGCCACTGAATGGGTTTGCGAAAATCGATATTCACTCATGATGAAAATTTTCCAGGTTTTATAATCACTGACCTGAACATTTGAAAAGTGTTTCCTTTTCGGGTGATTTCACGAGCTTCTTTTTGGTGAAGTTCCTAAGTTTTCAGGTCATTCATTTCGAGAGAGTTCTTCCAGCACAATGAGCACAAGGACTTTCAAGATTTCTGGGATATCACAGAGGACAATAATATGCTGCGAGAATTTGTGATCGTAGAAAATTGTTACATTTTGGGTGAAACGAAGGAACCGGTATTCGTATATTTTCCAACAAATCGATTTCACATCTACTCTTACATGAATTATCTGCTTTACTATAGTAAATATAATGGTGAACTGCTCAGAATTCTTTAGCGCTTTTATTACTTTTTGCCATTTAAAGCATTTCAAAATGTGAGCAGAAAATAATATGACCATAAAAGCCGCTACAACAGAACTCAAATGATTTAACACCCAAACCACCCCGCAAGAGTTGTAGATTTCACACATTAAGAGGTTTTCTAATTCGTTGAAATTCCGGAATAATGTTCATGTACATCCGAGTCCTCGGGCGCTTCATCCAAAGATGTTCCGACACCTTTTGATGTAAATGTCTTCATGTCGACATGCCTTCAGTGCATATTTAGTCTCGAGTAAGGATCCTGAGCACAGGACTAAACTTAAACACAATGCCGACCACCAAGAGAAGGAGCAGAGTCTATGAAGCTGTCATGTTACTTCGCAAATGGATCCGGGTCAGTTGCTCTGATGATGTTAACAAGTCCATCTTTTCAATTATCCTTTTCTCTTGTCTCGCTTCAATGCCGGTTGACGTTCTCGTAGACATTCATCCCTGACTCAGGGAAGCTCTTCCCTTTTAACACCTTTTTTAATTGGTGTCCAGTAGGATCTGCCAGTTTTTCCCCATTCAAATACTTCCTAAATCCTAGTGCCTTGGCCCTTGAATGGTGACTTATTAATGCTCCCTTATTTTTAATGGAATAAGTGAAATGCCAAGGACACATTAATAACTGTTTTACAAAGTGAATATTAAACGATTGGAGTCAAATTGTCCTCTGTCTTAATTAAGAGGAAGTGGTGTAAAAATTTCTGAGATTTTCAAGGAAGTTGTAACTTCCGAATTGGGGTGGCTGTTGGTCGATTTTAAGCACAAATTACTTCTCTCCATCGGCTATAAATTTGCAAAGCTGTAAAGTATTAATGCCTGCACAGCTGCTGGTGATGTTTTTGACTCCAATGAACAACAGAACACTTTAGCGAATTTTCAGAAATTAGGGTAATTGCCTTCAACACAGCCTCAGTTACGACCAACAGGGATGTAGTGAAAAAGCAGGACTAAAATAACAAGCTTTTCATATACATTTGGTGAATTCATGGGAGAACAAAAAAATTAAAAAATTTTACTACTTCGGAGCACTAGTCAAACATTTCATATTGTGACAAAATTCTTTAATCTTGTTGGATCCTGTCGTGATGCAGCACCCATAAATATAATCCTGAGTTTCTTTATTATCCAGACAAATTTAAAAAAACGATGAAACTGAATAAAATATAATTTTCCAAAAACATTACTCTAAAACGATATTAAGTTCAACTAGTTTTCGTCCCGTTAGGTATTCTACAACAACATTTTCGCGGAAGAGCATCGTACTTTACCAGAGTTGAGTTTATCCACTGTCGCCATCAATTTCCGTCCCCCAAAATTATTGCTTCCTCCCTTAAAATAAAGATAATAAATTTCAAGTGAAAATCGATTCAAGAGTATTCGAAGAGGTTCAAACCTGCAAATTTATTTATAGGTGCAACTTTGCAAAAGGGTTCTTACCACCAACGTTGAACTTCTAGAACTGGTTTCGATTGCTACACCCCGCCAGAACTGTCACCCACCCACTCCGAATCGAAGACATTTGATTCAGACTTTCGACGTACTGCTTCGCGAACGTTGTACTCGGCAGATTAAAATAATTTATGAGTTTAATTACGAACAGAAATCCACCCCACTGCTCCTGTTCGACTGGCAACGAAAAAGTAATTTCCCACCCCTCAGCCTACGGAAAAACACACTTGAAAGAACTGGCAAGACTTAATGACGCAAAAAGGAAATCTTTTCATTTCGTGGTTCCCATTTTCTTAAGACTACGTAACCACTAAGAGGAGGAAAGACATTGTTCATCTGGGAGCTTTTCCATCGCCCCCGAAGACAAGGGGGTTGAGCTATTACGAGCCACCCTCCCACCCGTCGACATTAAGCGTTTACCGTATTTACTCGGAAAGCGTGTAAGAACTGCTACCCGGAAACTTATCGCAAGCAAATGTGTGCTGTTGGTACACAAGATGAAAGGGTTGGGGATGCAAAATTAAATCTGGAAATATAATAAAGAAACTTTGAATACGTTATCTGTGGATGTGACGCCGGCTTTGCAATTATTAATTTTTTTAAATATGGAAATCAGCTCGACAGGGTTTTGTTAATCACTCTCATTACTCCGATGCAGAGTCGAGCTCAGCCGTAATTATGCAAAATGCGGTTTCAATGGGCCTATTACGATAGACCACATTAGAGGCAGACTTAAAGCAGACTTAAAGCAACGCTCATTGAGGTGGTAAACGGAGGTTTGTTTAATATTCATGAATTTCTAACACATTCCGCACATATTCAGACGGTATCGGAGGGGAGAAAAGCTAAAGGAATTCGTGGGGATGTGGAGCATCTGAGCAAGGAAAAATGGAATGAACATTTTGCTTGTCAAAACAACGAGTTCGCTACTCTCGACGAGAACTTCCATTTCCCACTTGTCTCCAGTCCAATTAAATAACTTTTAATTAGCTCCTTTGGCGCAGGATAAACATACCAGTTTCCTCTTTTCAAACACATTAGTAATTTAAGCTGCTTGAACTTTCCCATACATATTCTGAGCTGTTCATAATACGTCTCACAAAAGCTTTGTGTTTTCTTTTAGTTTCGTCCTGCCCTACATTTTTGCCTGATAGTTGAAAACGACGGAAAACGTCATTAATTTTCAAGTAATGATGATAGTGTGTGGTTTTAACAAATGTTTGTTGTGTTTGATATTGCTGAGAGGGTAAACCGTAGTTGTTGCTCTTCAAAATTCAGTCATTTTTATGCGGTGTTGTTTAAATATTTTGTATTCAATATTCTTAAAATATTGACATTATTAGCGGCAAAAAAATTTTCCATCAACATTCGCAAAGACTGAAAAACTAAAACTTTTGAATTGCATTTGACGTTATAAGCACAGCGAGAAAAAGCTCCTTTTATATGACTAAGCATTTGAAACAAGAAGAAATAAGAATGTCCGCCATTAGTCATTGCGGTAATCTTCCATTGGGGTTTTGATACGGAGATTTACTATTTGTAATCTAACAAATAATTTTTTTTTGATACGACAATACAACATTTTCTCTAAATATAACGGTTTAAGTATCATACTTTTTAGCATCTACTAATGCGACTTTTATGAGACGAAGTAACATTTTTCCATGTCAGATTTTCAATTCGACTTGTTCGAAAAATATTTAAAAATCCGAAGTATTGTTCCGCAAACTAATATTAAATAGTTCCATCCACTGTTGTGTACCTAAGCGATTACTATTTCAGTTCGCTAACTTTTGAGATATAACATGTTTAAGATGTGAGTCCTTTCCATTGCTGACTTTTAATGTAAACTTACTGTCTACTGAGTCCTTTTAATTGTGTAACTTAAATCATCTTTTAAACGTCATTAAGTTAAGTTAAGACTTGAGTTTATGCTAAATCTGCTTTAAGACTCAATGTCCTTTATTCTTATGCCCGAACGAATCTCTCCTGATAATGTATAGGAAGGGATCAATTCTAAGCCTTAGAGCTTAGTGTTAAGGGGAATATAAATTAAAATCAATCCAACTGATGGCAAAGTTTTAATCTATCATTATTTTACCCGGTATCCTTTAAAGTTAATTTACACATTTTAGCACATTTAACACCAGAAAATGTTTATTCTTCTTCTTCTTCTATACCCCATGCAAATCCCTGCAAATTGAATCCTTGCGAGACATTCGGAATTCAAACTAATTTCGTGCGAGATAAAAAGAAACTCGATATAAGTGCCTCGAACACAGTTAAGCAGCTTCCAGCACGTTCGTGTTTGTTTCACAGCACAGGAGAAAATGCTCCCAGAAAAATTGTCGGATGGAAAAATACTCCAATTATGTACATGAAGAAATGAAACGGTCTGTGAGCACTTGAGCAGCTTCACAGCCTTTTCTTTAGCTAACGGTTGAGTTACTGTTTACCGTTCCTCTTCATATTCCATAATTATTTACTCCCATTTGCGGTGAAAGAAACGTAGTAACATTATTAATGAATGGCGGATACGCTGTAATTAGACATATGCGGCAATTGGGAGTGAATTTCCTCGCTCGACAAGATGAAAAGGAAAAACGGCTCAAAATTGCTTAGGTTTATTTTGGGTAGTTATTGTGTTTCCGGGACCAAGGGGCCGCCGCCGCTTCGCGAAGAAGGTCTTGAGCACTTGGTGTTAATTGGAAGGCATTTCCCAGGGAAATTCCCTCCATAAATTTAAACAAATGATGCCAGTTATTAAGATACATCCTCGTAACTAATCTCTCGGAAATTTAGTAATTTTACAGCCGTATATGCTTTATACGAAGTGTTTTGTTTAAATGGCGGTCTTGAAGTCGTGATATAGGAGCTGAAGAAGCTTACACGATCTGCTGCTGCAGAAGTGATGCATGTTGAATAATGATTTCATTTCGCTGAAAATGATTTAAATCTGGGACGCTAATCTATTGCACGTCTTCCGTTTTTCATTTCTTTTATGAACTGTCCTTGTCAAACGGTCCTAAACAACATTTAGATTATTACATAACAGGTTTTTCCATTTTTCTTGCAGATACACTTCGAAGGACCCAATTTTCCAGACGAGAACTCGAAATATTAATGTTAATCTTCAGTTGAATGAGGAAAGTTTAACATGTACGGAAGCGTATAGTGTCTTTGAGTAAAGTTTATTGGTCATGTCTCAAAAACGAGAAAAGAAGAAAATCCCCAGATCGTGTGAATAGATTGGATAGTGAATTGTGCATCACCGAGACTAATTATAGTATATTTGAGATGTTAGCACGTACGGTACTTTGTGTTCTACTACTTTCACCACTGATTGCTGGTGAATCAACAGGAACTACCAGCACTCAACCGAATGACGAAGATGGCTTCACCGATGTAACGGTCAGTTTTGGAATAAAATCCTTCACTGTTGAAGTGAATAAGCCAACCAGCAAGCCTCTGAATGTTTCGGAGGGCAATGAAGACGTAAGAAGTAAGGATGATTCTGTGAAATTCGAGGAACATCATTTCGACCGTTTGGTGTTCCCCGACAACGTTGAACGATTTCACACAACTGAACTACCCCCATCAACAGAGTTCAACGATGGCGATATGACAACTGTCACAGCAGAACCGCCAAAATTAGAATTTGGTAACAGGAATGACAACGGTTTTGGGAAAATTGGTAATACACAGCAGTACACAGAGGAGCGGCCGCCAGCTTCGGCCTCCATTTTCCCAAGTGCAACCGTGTTAAGTTCGAGTCCAGCTGAGGCTAATTTCGGCACCGCTGGAATAAACATGATGAACAATTTTCACATTGAGAGGAAATTGGAAAACGGCCTGTACCGCATCAAGTTGGCTGAAATTATTACTGACGAGTTCAACGGAGGTGACAGAACATTTGAGTCGGCAAGTAGAGGAGATAGGGCCCAACATCAAACGCCATCTGCTGTCGGAAAAATTAATATAATCGACTTGTATCCTTCCAAACTGGAGGATTTCGTTCCACTAATTGAGGATACACATACCGCAACAACAACAACACATGTGGAAGACGACAGTAACTCCTTGTCAAACTCTTTGAACAGCATCTTTGAGAGACAGCGCAGACTTTCGAACTCAAACGAAAAGACTGCTTCGATGGATGACGACGATGAGAGTAGTCGAAAGGCCACTGAGGGATTTGAGAAGATAACCGATATCACTGGCAAGCTTCAGCAACAGGATGGAGTAATTACAGAAATAGAGAAGAAGTTTAGATTGGATGAATTGAAACAATCAACCCCGAAATCACTCACTGTCAACCAGAAAATCGACTTCATTGACAGGCGGGTTAAGAAGAGTTTCCAACCACCTCAGACACCTTACGGACCTCCCTCTAATTTGGGAAGGGTTGACTTCGCCAACACGAAATTCAACACGGATTCCACAAAGCGGAACGAAATCAAAGGACGCGCCGAGCAAGATCGTCCCGCCTTCTCCACCACAAAATTTTACAATAGCAAGGAACTGTACAATGAAATGCTCCACAAAAAGTTAACTGACATTCTTGGAGCAAGCGATGGCAGAATAGCAACCATGCCGGAGCCCTTAACAACAGAAATTCCGAGCACTTCTTTCAGCGGTGCATCCGGTCGAGAAAGTGCAACAGGAGTAACAAAGGGTGCCGGGGTTGAAAGCCCAGTGGAGCACAGTATTCTTGCAGCTCCGACTTCATCTGACTCATATCCGTCTCCTGAAGACGTTGGCAGTACCACAGCGCACACCACTCCCCGACCCCTAAGAAAAACCAAGGCATTACCGAAATCCACGACCCTCAGCATCAACGTGTCCGCAGCGGCGGAGAGGGCAACCTCAGAAGTTGTTGGAATCCTAGAAACATCTCCTTCAGTGTCAGCGACCCCCTCATTTGGTGGGGTGGAGCAGGAGTTCACAACTTCTCGTCAAGTGCCCGAGAAGCAAGAAATAAAGGTGCCAGAAAATGTAAATGTTCCCGAGATGGCGACGCCAGAGCAAACAACATCTTCAGGTACGGTATCAGCAGAAAAGCTGGCAAAGTACTCTACACAAACGCCACCTCTCACCCCCAACACGCCTCCGGAATTTAAAGCCCAGAAACCCTTCTCAAGGCCACGTGTGTTAACGCGACTTCAGGAGAAAATCAACTCGCTGGAATGCGACATTCAGAATTTACCGCAGGACTCCCATATTTGGCGAGGAAACGAGACCCATGAACTTTTGCTGCCCATAACGGTAAGTGCTCTCCTTTCATGGAATTGTGTAACTACACTGCTTAATTAGTGAAGCTCGCTACCTGCAACGCAACCCCCCGAATTTCTTAGCAATTGACTAATGAAAACAAGAAAGAAAGAAAAAACGAGAAAAAGTTCCGGAAAAAGGCGACGATCGCAATCGTCTCCCTCTTCCGATTCTTTTAATTAAAAAATGTTCCGTCCCTTTTGGAGATGTGGGGACCTTTGTGAAACTGGAGATTAATTTTGCCCTCAGGAAACAATTATCTTTTGGAGCACTTCTCTCCTTCGAGGTGGTGGTGTGAATTGGCGCTTCCAAGTAACAGTAAGAACAATTAATTTGCAATTACATGGAGGTAGGATGGAAAATTTAATTAGGTGCTGAACTACCATCGCACACTGGTGCTTAATGTCGCCTTAAGTATTTCGAAATGGAATTGCAAAAAAATATTTAAAAATGAGTTTCTGAACACGCGCTCAACCAATCCAGAAGGCACTCGAGTTTTAACGACTTTCGAAAAAACATTTTCGTCCTTTGAGGCATTAATTTAGAAATTTTCGCAAGTTACACTATTAAGTGAGATTTTGAAGCTGCAAAATGAGCATAAAATGATTATTAAAATACACAGTTTATTTTTTTTCTGCAATCTTTCCATGGAATTAAAAGGAGATACATTTTTACTACTCATTTTCCAAATTGAGTTCGTTCTCTTTTTTTAAACCACCATAACATATAGTACTTATACCTACGGGTCAAGGTTATTGCTTTGTCTATCTAATATTTCCATAAAAATTTAATTATATAATTGTTTTGTTTCCGAGCATCTTCAAGAACAACTAAAATTTGTTACAATTTATTGGTTTTCCGTGAATTTTCTTTTATCGAAACTCTCGTAATTTAAATCAACCCTTATTAAAATTTATTCTACAAAAGTTTTTATTTTATTCTTGGAATTGAATCAGGGTCCAGAAAAATGCTTTATGGAAGACTGCTTACCGATGATTATTTCTTGGGAAGGACAAGCGGAAATACAATCTGGGGATGTCCTCATTGTAGAAATTAATGATGCAATGTTGACGCCAGCGGACTTGGGGCGAGATCAAAACTTCACACAAAAAAAGTGAGTACTATGTTTACGAATTGTTGAATATAATACAAAGCACATAAGTTAAATGTAAAAGCTCTTTGACAATTTTTTAAAACAAAGTTGATGTGTTCTCAATATTTTATATACTTATTACAAATTTGTACTTTTCTTACCATTTCCGATATTAATTCACTTGTCATGCTACGTTTTGATTCACTTTCCAACATATAGATTTGTCACGAGTCATATCATGGAATGACCCGGGTTACGTTTAAAGATTCAGAACCACCCTTTGAACTTCAGTCAATAATGTCAACAGTTAATTTTCCAACCCAATAGCTGGTCCTCTATCCGGTTATTTCGATCATTGTATTATATGATAAATTCGCATGCTTCCACGAAAAATACAACTTTTAATTCAAACAAAAAACGAATTCTAATGTTTCACACTAAAAGAACAACAAATTGAAACGTCTTCGAAATCGGGGGTTCCTTGCCGAGAGAAGAGGCTATTTGAAGTGGTTCCTTATCGGATCCTAAATGTCGCATGGATGTCGAGAAGAGCATTTTCGGTGAATTTCTCAAAGTAACGCGTAGCCTTATCCTAATGACATGCATTTTGATACCTCTACTCTCTAGATCGGAAATCCAAATCCAGTCTCTTCTGGATTTAATCCACTGAAAATAAATACAAACACAAATCCAAATAAATGGAGGAGGATTTCGTGTGCCATCAGGATTTGTCATGGTTGCGCCCCATCAGCTCTGCTCACTGCTGAAATGGTTTATGACGCCACCACAATAAGCTGTATGCTCTATCCTCCACGTTGCCTTGTTGACACCTATTCCAATGCGGACAATTCCGCGCACCCTCTCTGTGTGATCTCTCCGTCCAGGATTTCATGGCGGTTTCTTGTATTTTCATGACACTTTCGGCGACTGATGTCGTTCACTCCCCCACCATGGCTATTAACGCGGCATCACTCGGCTCCTGCTGTAACTGCTGTCGCTTACCTTGCGGGTATGAAGTACTCACAGGGCAACCACCCGGGTTTATCAGGTGACGAGACCCGGCCATGAGCACTGCGATGTCACCGAAGGAGTACTTCTGGATATTACACCTCTTGTGGTTGATGGCAGAAAGCTTGTTACGCTTTACGATAAGGATCTCACGGAGGGTATTAACTTGCTAATTGGTAAGTTAACCTGTACAAATAGTCCTTCACCGATTTTCTTCATCCTCGGCTTCCTTTTCCAGTGGTCTCCGAACTGTGGGGCTCCCAGTGTGTGCGGCTCAGAGTCACCATGAAATCGGACAACTGCGGCGAGAACGCCGATTGCTCAGGGAAAGGAGTCTGCTTCTCGAATGCATCCATGGAAGGATATGAGTGTCAGTGCTGCAGTGGTTTTGCGGGGCCACACTGCGAGGAAATCGACGCCTGCTCCCCGAGTCCGTGCACCAACAACGGCATTTGCGTGGATCTATCTCAAGGACACGAAGGGAACGCATATCAGTGTCTGTGCCCGTACGGTGAGTACCTTTGACAAATTAATTATAGCACTCTACAATTAGCACTTTCTGCAAAACAATATCGTAACTCGGAGGTATTAAGAATTTACTAAAGCATCCGCTTCGCGTCACAATAATGGTGTACGACTTTTACAAAGTGGGAACTACAACTAACTCCCCTCGAATGATGCAAACTGGAAGGGCGTTTGTTGAATCCTATCTGTGCAAAAGTTTGCCTCAAGTATCCACAAAGTTCTTAATAATCTCGACAAGTTAAGTGGAAGTTGTGTGCTTATGACAGGAAAGTTTCATCTCATAAACGAGCACTTGGAATCCACTGATAACCACGAGAAACTATTTGCCATAAATTTTATCTGATGTTTTTATGATATATCGCTGTTTTCCAAAGCGCGCTTCTAGAGAGGATGGATAATTACAGGACGTTCGCTTGTATGTGCTAGAACCTTGTACCGGTTGTTTTAAACACGACAATGAGCCTTACAGAAAATATGAATATTATTTTTGCGGTAAAAGACATATATACTCGTATATATATATATAATATTGTATAGTATACAAAAAAACAGTCATATGTATGTATATTTCATGGCTTTGTAAGCTATGTACTCTCAAATCTGTTTTATTTCGTCCTTGGACTTAACAATGTAATGACTCTGATTGGATTGCTATGAGGATTACAATCGCTAATAATATAATTAATTAGTGTTTTTTTTCTATTTTGTCAAAAGCATTTGCATTTTTAACTACATGAAATAATTAAATTTACAAAACTGTTTTATTGAGTCAAATTCAGTAGAACAGAGTAAATCTGATCAATCTTAATCCAATAAGGATTAGTTAATGGGGAACTGGTAATTACCTATGATGCGTTTTGGTTGATTTGCCGGTTTAACGTTTTAATGAAAATCCTTTTACCAATTCCAGTCATTTAAGATGATTATTAAAATTTAATATAATTTAAAGAAAATACAGACAGATTGATTTTCACCATTGCAAATCGTCCTTGAGAAGAAAAATCTCCCTCTCCGGCTGATTACCCCACCGTTCCCAGCCAACCCTTTTTATGTAATTTATTATTCGTTTTTTTTTTCGATTATTTATTTGTGATTTGTAATTTATTTTCTGTGATACAACTTGTATTATAATTAAATAAATGTCACGGCAGGAAAACATATAAATGCAGGATAAAAAACAACTCCAATTCGTGCTTTAATTTATAAATCATTCATGTATTTCTTCAGTCTAAACAATTCCATGCTTGATAATGAAATATTGACGGAGCCATTTTACTTTGTTTGATCGTTCTTCCAATGGGGAAATACAATCAGTATTTAACTTTCTGTACGAATATCCTTTCAGGATAACACTCAACCGGGCCAGATTTCTATTAACCAATTAAAAAGTTTACCTTGAATTAGAGACTATAATTTGACGAGAACTAGCCACAAGTTTCTAAAAAATACATAAAACATATTCACTTGATTTAACATTCAAAGGGCATTCTACTGAAATATTCAATAACAATCAAGCAATGTGATATATTTGCACAGAAACTCAAACGTTGTGGAATCTCCAAAAGTTTGGAATAGCTCTTCAGGCGAACCAGGAAGATTTATATGCTGGGTCAACTTTCCTCATCCGAGCACTGTTACCAATCAAAAAAACTGGGGAATACCAATAAATATTTACAGGGAATCGGAGCGACCTTTTGAAAATGGCAAATTGAGCAAAACTTCTGTTTGTCTTCCTGAAGGGGGAGGGTGCATCCCCCGGTGCGACCGCGAAAAATGAGAAGTATCCGAACACAATCGTAAAACTTTTTATTGTTTTTCATCAACGGAATAGAATTTTCTGAGGTCGCTATTGGGAATAAGAATTAGCGGTGTCGTCAATATATCGGCATCGTTGCTGTTTCCTTAAAGCTTCATAACGGTTTTCTTGGTAACAGTAAACATGTAATGTTCGATGTAATAAGTTACAAACAATTCGATTTAATTCGATTTAATGCAATTTAAATTAAAGTCGTTCCAATCCATTATTCTGCAAGGACCCTAAACGGGGCAATGCTTTGAACGCGAAACTAGTACGACAAATTAGGCGCATCTGAATCTCGTATTACAAGACGTGTTTTAAAAATACTCGACCTTGTCCTGAATAAGTACCGTTGGAAGCAATTTTCATCGTCTTTCCATCAAAAACAAAGATGTGTGTTTTTTAATCAAGAAAACCAGAAAGACTCGTTGTGTGATTTCTTTTCAACGTCCGCATACAAATGGTTGACTTTTCTCCTTTTTGAAAACAGGAGGAATAGAGTTGCAGTCAGAAGAACGCTGCCAACATCAAATGGATCCTCTCAGAAGATGTTACCATCGTTAGAAGCTCAAAATGGTGCTCACCGATGGTTAGTAAAGAAACAAATGCACAAAGAATCTAAAAAAGTGTATAAGAAATGAAAGATGTCTTTTTTACTAATCAACCTACATTCGGTTTGTTTCTACTACAATCTGATATAATTGTTTATACGGAGTTAGATGAAGATGGTAGGATACATAATCACATGAACAAACTGCACTCTGCTTTTCCAAGTTTACCGAAAACCTAACTACACAAGACAACAACAACAACCAAAAGAAAATCGAAAGAAATATGTTTGAAAAATAAGTAAGGGAAAACCAGATTGTTTGTCTTTGCCACAAACTGCAGGCGGAAATCCCTTTAAATTGAGAAAATGTTCACGGGGGAGGAAACTGATCATTCACATAATTTTTCTTCCCTTTAAAAGGACTCTCAAAGCATTTCCAGAAAAATTTATTCTAATTTAAAACCTCAGCTGTAAACTGAATGAAGAATATCGGAGAAAATTTCAAATTTTGATAAAAAAAAATGACACTCGTAAGACCACCTCTTGGATGGATATTATAACAATGGAGAGGCCAATTGTACCCTGTGGGGGTGGGGAAGCGAAAGGAACACAACAAGGAAGAAATGCCAAAGAAATTTCATCTCCTGAGAAAAATCCATTTGTCTGACTGCCAAGATGCCGCCGCCACTATTTCCTTTTGATATTAAATTGCTCTGTAAACTTTGTTCTGCAGCATTTCAGTGAAGTGGAGAATCCTTAAAACCGAACCATTTTGTTCTTGTGCTTAAACTCAAGACCAGAGCACGTTTTCTTCTCCGCATAGCTGTTCTTGTCGCCATTGCTTATTTTTGTGGCTTTACTTAACACACATTCAAAAATAAAGTATTGATTTCCGGTGCTCTACAGTAGACAATTCTTTCAAATGGGATGAAGTTTTTCAGTTTTTTTTCTCAGCGTGATTTCAACGATAAATGCAAAATTGCAAATCGATGGAGCATGAAAATAGCATAGATAATATCCCCAAACTGTCGTAGTGCAGTAATCTGTGGAAATGTGGGACTCAGCGTCGTCGTCATAAATGTTCTCATGCCTAGGAGCACTCCTTGATCTATATTCAGGAGATGTAAAAACTCTTCAGACAAGTCCAATCAATTCCAAGAATATTTCTTAAAATTGCATCTGACGCTAAGTGGTGCCCGTTTTGCCCTATTTCGAATTCTAAAGAAAGTCACGATGTTTAATTCTTGTGGGTAAAGTTCTGTAAGAAAAATGCTCCTTGATACTCACAGTTTAGCACTCGAACATATTTTTACTTGTTTTATTGGAACGCTACTAAAAGTTTCACTAATGGCTCTAAAAGCGATTTGTCGTTCGCGCACGGAACTACACAATATATGGATTCGAGTTGCCGCGGCAAAATCCAATAAATAAATGGATTAGGACAAGTGTTGTGAGAAAAGCGATATTAAAACAAAAACACTCTCCTAATTTTTTAAAGATGAGATTTGCTTTTATTCAGGATTCTGGATTCAGCACTGTATTAAGTTGTTTCCTTGTGTTTTAAATATTATAATTATACCCTGGACAGATGACAGCACTTAATCGAATTAATGCCGTCACGTAATCTAATCAAGTTTGTCTTCTGCCACAGAAGTGAATTAGTTGTTGCCATTTGGCGTAAAGTAAACAAAACATGGAATCGTGACAGCGGTGAGTTTATTTTCGTGTAAGAGAGCACAGAAAAATGTGTTTATATACTTACGTTATTTTGCACTAAAGTTCCTGTAAAGAATTATTTCATCCAAAAACACGAAAAACATTTCACAACTTTACTTTTTTGTACAACTGTTATTTGTAAGTCGAGTTCAGTATAGGAAATTTACATGGGCTCTGTCATTTTGACGTCATTAACTCGATTAAGTATTCGCGTCTATCCTGGGCGTAGACGCAAAAGATTTTGTACAAATTCGATAAAAAATTTCAATAATTTAATATGTGGATCAAACATTAACAAACCTAAAACTAAAGCGTCAATCCGAAGTAATATGTTTTGTTCCAGTTTAACGCGCACTTCTATAGATCCTTGAGGCCATTTTACTCTGCATATGGATAAATTTAATTAAAATTTACGTCAACTAGGTAGAAACAAGTTTATATTGTGAAATTGTGTTTGCAATTTTGCATTATTCATTTATGTCCCGACGACTGTGTTGTGCACCACCTGAAGCTCTAATTAGTCTGGCGACCAGTAGTCGGGTGCAGGACTGCCCCGCAGGCACTTTATAACAAACTCACGTTCGCAATCCTCCAGAGAGTAATTATTTCTTTGTCATCCCCAGCAATATATCATTTACAGGTGCACAACAATGTAACAAATTTTCCGGCCTTGATGTGAAATATATTAAAGCCGATTTTCATCATCAAATTCCACTGCACAAAGCTCCCCAAACTCAACGGATATTTGAGCTCTGCAAATCGCATCTGATATTCCAACGGATGATCTGTACAAAAGCTTGATCTGCAGCAGAAATGAAGTTCTGAATATAACGTATTAGAGTTGTGAGAGTTATATAATATTTATAATTACAACTGCAAACGTGCAGAAATGTCCTTTTCTATTTGCAGGAATGAATTAAAGTGCCAAGACTTGTAGCAGTGAATATGAAATGCGAAAAAATATTATGCTTAAACAAAATTAACGTAATGAACAACATTCGAATGACAGAACATTTCCTCTTTCAGGATACACGGGAAAAAATTGTCAGTACGAGTCCGACCCTTGCAATCCCGCCGAGTGCATGAATGGAGGCTCCTGCGTCGGAAACTCCACTCATTTCAGGTATCTCGCAAAACATAATAACAACATCCCTCTGTATCTATTTAATTCAATTACGGTTTACTTCCACCTACACTATCGGGCATGTATCGCTGCTTGGATCCTTTTTGTGCCGATTTGATGTCACCGTCATTGTGGTCTGTTGTAATTATTTGAATGGGGACCAGATGTGACTGCGCTCCGGGTTACACAGGACCATTGTGTCAACATAATTTGAATGAGTGCGAGTCCTCCCCGTGTGTGCACGGCATCTGTGTGGACCAGGAGGACGGATTCAGATGCTTCTGTCAGCCAGGTGAGTAACTAATTGGTTTTGCTATTTTGGTCGGAAGATACGAACCGACCAGGATATCCTTTGGAATTTTGTCTGCTGACCGAGTTCATCGATATCCTTCTAAGTTTCAGGGTATTTTTCATAGTTTTTTGTTTTGCTAATTAGGCTGAAAGTTCGGCTCCTTTTAACTGGAGTGAAGCGAAATTCAATTGTTAAAACAACTCCATCAAATCTTCAATAATGTATACTGTATAGGGATATTTTCACATTCTTCGCTCTCGAAGTACATCAATTTGAATTTTACTGTTTTCTTGGTAACAATGAAAAGCTTTCTGAAATAGTTAAGTTTTCCAATTGTTACATAATCGCTTCCTGTAATTTATGAAGGAATTCGATTTACATTCTAAAGAAAGAAGCATTTTCATACAACAAACCAAACGGATCAATGACTTTGAATTATATTTGATATTAAAATTGTTTATTTCATCACAATTTTCAAACTATACTTATATTCTGCGTCTCTGGAATAAAATCGAAAAATCATTTAATCAACAGTCTAATATTAACTACACAAGTAAAAATTCAGTAAACCGAACAGTTCCATTAATCTTTCACGGAAATGCATAAAGCTCCATTGGGAAAAAAGTCCTATTTCACGGGAACGAGGTCGAGTGGAAACTCAAATCCATAACAACCATAAGGACTACTTCAGTTCGAACGTATTTATCCGGAAATATCGACAAATCTCCTTTGTTTCATATCCCTCTTATTTCATGTCCTTCTCCGCTTGCTGAAATTATACTCAGCATAGGGACATTTGATTTAGTAAGCGGAACTTCCCTGGCAAAGGATCAAGCAATCTCACGTTCCGACAATAATTCGCGAATATCTTTCACTCAATTGTTCCCCAGATGGTTAGTTTCAACAGTGCTAACAAATCCTTTAAATTGTTTAACAATCACATCCAATCCGCTCCTTACCGTGAAAGATATCCTCAGATGCGACTGAGTACGGAGAAACGGGGGAATTTTTCTTCCATTGTATTTCTTTTTGATCCGGCGACGTATTCGTGCCCATTAAGTCTTATCATTTTATACTTCTACCTTTTATTTAATAGGATTTGCTGGGGAGCTTTGCAACTTTGAATACAATGAATGCGAATCGAATCCTTGCCTGAACGGAGGCGAGTGTATCGATCAAATCGGCAGTTTCGAATGTAAGTGCTCAAAAGGATACACTGGCAACCAGTGCCACATCAAGGTAAGATTTAGATTCCAGATCAATGTTGTTGCCGAGGATATTTCTAACACACACGCACTCCTTCCTTAGGTGGACTTTTGTGCAAATAAACCGTGCCGGGAGGGACATCGATGTTTTGATCATGGAGATGATTTCACCTGCGAGTGCCCGGGAGGTCGGAATGGTCCGGATTGTAACCAAGTGCCTAGAACGGTAAGCTTAACATTGAGTCCTCCGAAAATGCCAATACACAAAGGATTACCTTGCTCCCGATTACATTCCTGCCATAGTGCCATGACATCCGGTTGACTGTGCAATTAATATTCCGGGAGCAGGACTCATTTCAATGCACTTCGAGATGTAATCCTAAATTTTCCCAAAAATTTCCATAGGAAAGCACTGATTGAGGTTCCACCCTAGATTTGTAAGTGGCTATTTTTTACAAGTTGAGATCAACGTTTTAATTGCGTCGCGTCGGTCGGAAGTTCGTGGTCTTCCACTAAAACCCCTCTATTCCGATGGGCCAACTCAAAGGTAATGTAATATCCAAATTTCTCAACTGCACCATTTCAAAAGCGTTTCACAAAAAACAGGACATTCGCGAATATCCTAAAAAATGCGCGCAATTCAAATTGCATTTTTAATGAAAGATAAAACAAACAAGGGATGCCGCAGCGCCCAAATCTGTTGATTTGTTTCCCGTTTTAATTAGTTTGAGATGAGGGTTTGAGGCGTTTGATGCCATTCAGTTGCGCGTTCGAAAAAGGACTATTGCGGGATTGCGGTTCGGTGTTTGTTTTTTCAATGCCATAGTGCACCTGTCCTGAATGGGTTGTATTTTCGGTGGCTTGAATAATGAATAGGAGGAACGATATCTGCGGCTTGGAGGCATCGGGTTTTAGTATTTCCAATGAATTTACTGTTCAGGTGTGCAAACTGCAGATGCAAATAAAACCGACAGAGGGCGAAGGAAAGCAAATGAGTAACGTCAAGGACTCGGAGCCCCGTGTAACTTGAAACTTCCGCAACCGTTCGCCATGTTTGCGTGAAATGGGTCAGAAAGCGAATTGGAATCGCTCGAATGGGTTAATAATTGCCGCCGTTGTTGCTCTATTTTATTTATTGCTTTCAGTGCTGCGCCTCCACCCCCTAATATCCTGTACTCCTAGGTCCTAGCCGTTGGTGCTAAAGATGTGATTTATTCATTTCAGCTCTGCAATGTTAATCCATGCGCGAACGGGGGCACCTGCTGGACCAGCGAGGATTCGTTCTACTGTGCCTGCCGTCCTGGATACACTGGCAAAATGTGCGAAGGTAACTATAACCCGATAAAAACAATAAGTGCTCTGAATTATTATTTCAGTAGTTTTAGTGCACGTTAATGAATCATTAGTTGTTCTTTGTGGTAATTTGCATAAATGAGTTCCATTGCAAACAAAATTAAATTCCACCGCGATTCCCTCCTTTGATATGTAATCATAATTGTTGCTTTTCTTTGAATGAAGCCTGCAAAAGCAGGAATAATAGTTAGAAACAAATGAGCTACCGAAATACAAGTGCAATGGAATATGTAGGGCAACGGCACATGTATGTATTTCAAAACCCGTGTACGTGCTCATGTGTGCGTATAATGTAAAATAAAAGGATAAAAAGAAGCACAGGATATTAAGAATGCCAACAGAATATATTTTAGAGTAACAAAATTCCACCGGAGATAAACGTCCCCACACAGGATATTAAAACACAGAATGAAATTGGTATACACATGAAGAATTTGAATGAGATTTCCTTCAACACATTATTTTGCAACAATGAACACTTAAAATTGTAGCGAAATCGATTTTTGCTATTTTTTGGACAATTTTGAAATAAAAAATATTTGTAATTTTGTGAAAACAATAAAAAGTTTTTCAAATCAATTTTGCAAACATTAGGTACTAAATGTCAGTATACCTAACATTGGGAGTAATTCCAAAAGTAACCCTTTCATGTATACATTTCGCCAACTCCAAGAGAAGCTTTTTTTCGGATAAAGTAGTTGAGATGCAGTAGAGACAAATAACAGATGAATCAAATGTCTTAATTGACTGAATCGTTTTTACTTATGACAAATGACTCGCAGGACCTGAGTCCACAAAATGACCGTCTTCCCCGATCACCAACCACTCTTTAGTAAGCAGGACTTTTTACAAATTGTTTTCGATGTGCAACAACTCCTTACAACAATTAAGTAACCTACATTTTCCTAAATGATTAATAGTGCTATTTAAAATTCTTAAAAGGGATGGTTACGAAAAATCAATACACAATATAACGTATAGATATATATTACTTCCTCAGAAATATAAAGGGTTAAAATGAAATGAGAGAATGTGGTCATAAGGATCTTCGACCACTTTTTAGTACCTATGTAGATACATCATCACATAACAAATTTTCTTGTTAATTTTAATTTTATTTTAATGTTCATTGTTACTATAATTTTTCTACGGTATGTGTCTTGATTTCCCATAAGCTATAATATAGTTTCCTTGGTACATATACTTAGGTAATAATATGCTCTTTAGAATAGAGTGTTCTCGAGCCGAATCAAGCGTTTAGAAACCCTAAACTTTTGACAAGTAGCTAAATCAAGTTAGAGCGCGTCATATGAAGTCTACATAAAAAACAATACACAACTTTCAGTTAAAGAGCGACAATTCACCATGAAGATAAACAAATTTTCGTGGTCAACAGTTTTAGACCCCATAATATCTTACCATTTTCACCTGTGTACATAACTTCTATTTTAAACATATAAAAAATCGATTTTTTAAGTGCAAAAGGGTAAACACCGCACCTTGTGCAGATCCGAACGAGCACTTTATTTATGTATACAATATCTACTCCCTACATCCTATATCCGCCTCCCTATAAATACACCGCATCCTATTTCGTTTTTATAGACTGCCGCCGCCCCCTTTCCACCCTCTTATATAAGTTTTCTACATCATTTCCAATTTATAAAAGTCATTCACATCCCACCACCTGTGCATGAGTGTAGTGAGTGTACTGTAGAAAAAAGCCAATCCTCCATATGCTTAATGCATTCCTCCTGGAGTTGCTATTCGGAGGACATGACGAAATTTCGATCCTTCAGCCATAAGTACAATGTAATCTAGAATTTAAAATTCATTCTGCAATTCTGAAATATTAATGCAAGCATAAACAAATCAATAAATAATCTGCAGCAATTGTAATCGAATATACGCAATTATCAGCGAATTAAATTCTATCTTTGTCGCATACATCATTACTGTCCTTAATATAAAGGACATGGAGATCGCGACTGAACATAGACTCTGGCCGCACGGCGGAGGACTGCAGTGGTCCATAAATACTAATTTCCGTAATAAAATTCATTGGGCTGGGCACCATACGTGTCCTTGCGAATGCAACCGGAAATGGATCTGCATAAATTTTGATTATTTATGTGGGCGATAGTGGGGGATCAGGCGAGAGGGTGGGATTGGAATGAAACTGTGCCAATCTTCGCCATATTTTTAAATTTTTCAACAAGGGTCGACGAAACAGTTTTATGGCTTTATTAACATATCACCGTTTTTTCATGAATCCTTCCCGCTGAAAGTAGGATATGAACGTCGAACTTGTGAGTCCCCCCGAACCCTTAAAATGTCAAGGCATTTTCCCTGCACTCGAGTTCATATCACATCACAGTATCTGACAGTGACGGAGTCCGATGTCCTCGGGATATCTGTC
This sequence comes from Leptogaster cylindrica, assembly GCA_963082835.1. Classification (NCBI taxonomy): domain Eukaryota; kingdom Metazoa; phylum Arthropoda; class Insecta; order Diptera; family Asilidae; genus Leptogaster; species Leptogaster cylindrica. Next base: position 17,355,291 of record OY720105.1, on the reverse strand, counting down.
CCGCACGTCCTTGCTTCAAGTAACAGCTCCAAATTAACATTTTGCACGGCATGATGGAATGATAAACCGAGTGACAGAAAAATTATTGTTAATATTTTTTTTTATGATATTTACCTCTGTTTCAGATGAGTTCGTCGTGGAGACCGTGGTCAGTTCCAGTGAGTTCATGGTGGACGACGCCAATGCCGGGGCCTCTTTCGGCGACAATGGTTTCGGGGCAGCAGTTTCGAAAAGCCCTATTGAACTACACAACGCCTACATTGCCGCTGGGACGTTGGCTGCAGCGATTTTCATTGTTGCCGTTGTGGTAAGATTTATGTTTCTCTATATGTTATGTATATATTTTTTATGAAAGCGAAAAAAAAATTGGGCTTTTATATTGGGCACTTCAAGTGAAATGGGGTTTTCGGCCGGAAATTTAATGACAATTTGCTATCAGCCGAGTCTGTGGGAAAACATTTTCGACTGAAAATCGACGAAAAGAATATCGACACTGGAAATAAAAACTTAATTATAGAACCTTTTGAATGTTAAAAGTTTTCATCGATAAAAAGGGGAGCAAAATTAAATTTGTAAACCAAAAGTTTAGTCTTGTGGGATTACTACTTTTTTATAGAACTCTCGTTGATATTTTTTTATGGTAGATACGTAATGAAAATTTGTTTTTACTCTTCTTTTTTCAAAAAATAGTTTTGCTAACAATGAAAATTTCATTTAAAACTTTCAAAATAAAAATAACATAAGTTTCAGGACAATAATAAAGGATTCGCGTTGATAATCAGTGTTGCCGAATTTCATTTTTTAAAATGAAAATAATGGGTAGGAAATATTTTCTTAAAAGTGTACATTTAAGAAAATGAAAGTCGAAAATACATCAAAATTTGTTTATATTGAAACATGCCCTCATTAAAGTACTTAAGTACGCATTAATACTTATCTAAGGATAATCTGGAAACTTTTGTTAATGTTCAGTGCCAAATTATAATTTCCTTAGGAAACGATACCCTTCCGTTTTATTTCCCCGGGAAAACTTCCTCCATATAGCGGTAATCAAACCATTACTCAAGTCAAAAGGACTTTTGCTAGATTTTTGCTACTTTCGCCAAATAGTACACATTCCCTAATCCCCCCGATACCGCTGAAATTTTGCTTAGCGATGCAGATAACAAGCTCTTTGCAATGGAGTCTCGTCAGGAATAATCTTCAGGCAATAACAAAGCCATTAAAAATTATAAATGAGAAAATTTCACCAAATGCTGTTGACATTAATTATTCGAAACGTTGGAACAACATTACCTAAAAAGAAATACTTCTTGGCTTTATCTCTAGCTCCCATGCCTCGCCTCAAAATTTCAAGGAACCTTGGTGCGATGTTTGCTCCTGTTTGAAAACGAGTTGTACCCATATAGTAAATACGTCGTGCGTTGAGGACGAATATTTCGTTGTAATTTACACCACTGATATTACTGCTTCACTAGTTTGTTGAGTCATTAAAAACTTTAATTGAAAAAGTGGGGATTAAAGGACGTTAATGTTGTCTAATTGCAGCGAAGCTGATTTTCTCTTTAATGACCATCGTAATCCCACCTCTTAACATAGCTTCCGTAGATTACCCTCCTGGTTACCTGTGACACCCCCAGTGCACCCGCTTCACAGTTACTCCATTCCCAAGAAAGAGGTGCTCTAACAATAAAAAAAAAACTTCGGTTTTCGCAAAAATGTGAAAAAGTTAAAAGTTCGTAAAAAGGTTCTTAATTGCACGTCGAAGAGATTTTCTGTTGACTCAGGAAATTAACGCTTGGATAAGCGTGACGGCAAATTAAACTCCAGAATGAGCTGATGGAAGGAAATCGCTGCAAAAAGGATCCACTAGATTTTTGAACGAGTAAAAAAAGTTTTCATCTTATTCTTTTTACTTGTCATCTTAGCATCCGGCTGAGCTGTGCCAAACGGCTACACTTCTGATAAGTTACCCCTGTAAAAGGGATGCCCCGATTTTTATCCCTGAGATGAGATCACTACCACCCGAAGGGCATTTCGGGGGGAGAAAACATTTCAAAGGAAATTCGTATGCAAATCAGGACAAAGCAATAAAAAAGTTTTCATTCGTATCCATCGAAAACACAGCGACTTGGAAAATATTGTAATTTTCGAATTTGTTTTTATAATTGATTTTATTAGTTTTAATATTAATTAACCATCTGAAAGCTTCCCTTGTGGTTGTTGACAACGATTATGGAGACATTCGTGTGCCTTATTGCAAATTACAATTATTTACCGCAAAATGTGTATTAGACATAATCTTAATTGTTATTATCGTAGATAATAATCAAGGCATCTCCTTAATTTTTTTATAAACAATAATATGTTTTCAATTTTCTGATTCCACAATGTTGTTAAAATATGAAGGTGTGGGTGGGGGAAGTTTTTTCAAATGACACTCTTTAACCTCCAATAAAAAATCAGTTCATTGCGTTTGCTCCTTTTATAGTGTGTTGTTCCGTTTTTCCTTATAACTTTATTCTCTTAAGAACAAATTCAAATGTAAATTCCCACGGTTCCTATAACTTTAAGAATTACATAAAATGTTTTATTTTGCTTAAGCTTTGTCCGAAATTCGTCCGCAAATATTTATCAATATTCACTATTATTGAAAATTATACTTTTTTGGCGATACAATCCAATTATTATAATTTTATTACTTTTCCGAACATCTTTTAATTTTCTACAGACAAATTAATTGCTATTATATGTCCTTTACTAAATGTTTTACCTGATTTTAAGTCCTATACAATAACTTTGTAGTTGTATTTTTGAGAAAACCAAAGTAATTTGTGTTTTCGAAATGTTATTAACTTTACCAACGAGTTATTGATTTTTCGTCTCATGTTCAACCGTATTATTTCCACGGCGAAGTTAATTTTAAAATCAACGAAAGTCTATTAAAATTTGTGTCCTGTTTGGCTATTTTCATTCCATATTTACCTCAACCAATAGCGCTGAATATGTTTATCGAATATTCGCGAAGCTGTGAGCGACTGTTTATCACATTTTTAAATAACACCGCAAGCAACTTGTGCATGATAATTTAAAATGTTAGCGATAAAACAAAATAGGTCAGATAACACAAAAATGCAATTTCCTGCTCCGCATAATCGAAGTAATGTTTCACAGTCGTTCTTGCTCAAACGCAACTCGTGTGGGAACCATGCAAAGGAAATGACGCTCGTGCTGATGAATTATATTGGTATGCAAATGAAGTCCTTGCGAGAATATCAAGCTGTCAGCTTTATTGGAGCTCTATCAAAAATTCAGGAACGTTGCAGTGAATATATTGAGCTTAGATAGCATCCCCTCGGCAAGTGGAAACAATATAAAAGGGAGTGGAATACATTTCATTACATTAGAGGTTGGAATCTATTTCTGTCGGTAAAGTTTATAAATATTGAATACTGTCACAATGTGAGAAAGGACATAATTTGAAATGCAGTAGTCACGTTCGGGGGAATAAGTGGTTTACTGCTGTTCAGAACAACGAATTCAATTGGTCCTCCAACATTAATTCCCCCCGCCATTTCCAATTTACCGCACGCATAAATAAAAAAATTTCAAAGAGTCCTCGGAGACAGACTAAATGTCGTCTTATTACAAAAAGTTCGAAATTGTATCGCTGGCAGGACTTCCCAACTTGAATTAAAAATTGCTTATTTTCCGAGCCATTAAGACTTTTCAAAGTCCTCACTTAAACGAATTAGAACATTTTAAAATACGAAGAGGTCCTGGCCCCCGTACGATAATGTCCCCCCGCTCATCCGGGGGTCAAATGAAATTACGTGACAAAATAAATCATGATTAATGCATGTTTTTCGCCTTTCACTGTAAAATATTATATTGCGTTCGTGAATAAAACATGAACAGAATTAGAAGTCACGATGAACGAAGGACTCCTCTTCCGCAGGACTCCCATATTGAGATGAGCACCGGAAAGCCGCCTCCAATGCCACAGATAAAGAAGCTGAGCATACCTGGGTGTGAATTCCGCACTTTGTTTTATCACACGAGAAAATACACCTCGCAGGTTTGGTTGTGTAAAGTTCAGTAACCGTCGAATTAACATAAATAACCATGAAAATGGCTGCAATACAATTATTTGCAATCCTATTATTAAAAATGGTTCAAATTAGCGATGTGATATTGTGATAAGGTCGTGAAAGTGTTTCTACTTTGTTGTTGTATATTTGTTTGTGGCGACAGAACCTGCAAAATATAAAAAAAAACTGAAGAAAAAGTGTCATGTTTTTCATTTTCAATGATCTTTATAAAGTAAATAAACAAACTGTATTGTACTCGAATGATTGAAAATGAGAATACTCAATTTTTCAATATTAATTTGAAAATTGAAAGAGTGGCGAATTCAAATCTGGTGACATAAACAATTTACAAAATTAATGACAATAATTGCAGTTCGCTGGTGAGCGAAATTGAAATTAATAATCATCCTTTTAACGTTTTTACCAAAATGAAAACACAAATATTACTCAATTGTGATAAGAAACAAAAATGACGGCCAAAATTGAAAAGATTTCCATTCCTCGTCATTACTTTGATAAGTGGGTCCTGATGTCGGGCTATAAATCGGAGCTATTCAACGGTTTAAAACATTTGAAATAAGTGCTTTAGTTAAATAATCAAAGCCATAAGCTTAACGATCGGTCATTACTCGTGTTTGCGCTCTATACCTTAAAATAATGATAATAAAACACGAGCCTTTCTTGCTCAAAGTTTTCGAACTAATGCAACAAACGTGGCTGGTGGCCGGTGGGTGGGGGGTCCGGATTCCTTATGAGAGCCCCTGCGTGCCACCAACGGACGGGGTTAACTGAATAAATTGTTTTAATTAATGGAAACACTACATAGAATTACGCTTGTTAGCAGGTGGATTTTAAAATCCAGTGAGGTAAGATGAGGAACGCCTGCAAGGCTCCAAAGGCGATTCCACCTCCTGCAGCATGTGCAACTTCTCAACAGCTTGCGTGAAGTTGGAGTTACCTTTGTGGGGATGTTCGAATGGGAGGATAATTGTTAAGTAAGTTTAATATGAATCCTGAAGGACTTCCACACGGCATGAAACATGTAACTCAGAAAAGTTTTCTGGACAATGCTCAAATTACGGTGTGCACCATTGCATTGCAATTGCTCCGAAAGGCAGAGCAACCACTCAGCAATAAAGTTATCTGGTACTTTGGGGGAAATTAAATTTTACTTAGGGAAAGTGCTAGTAAAACTCAAAGTATGTGTAAGCAGTGATTTTGCAAAGAATACTCCCTGCAATTGGGTTTACCCTTCCCCGCACTGCACTGAAAAACAGCATAGACACATCCAAGCGAAAAATTCCGCAATAAAACTAAGAAAAGCCATTTGCATTCTGTTCCTTCTTTTTTTGTATTGCTATAATAGAAACTAAAAAAAGATAACGGTAATTACATGGTTATAGGAAAAATGGGAAACTCTTTTATATTCTATTCGAAGACAAATTTATTTCCTCTTTTATTATACGTTGTAGTGAATTTAGAAATAAGAAATTCAATTTTCACTATACTTATTGATTGCGGCTTTCTCTTTAGTGCTTTAAAGTTTTGTATACACTGGAAATTTTTTTTCAACTCAGAGGACTTTCACAATTTTGGTCAATTTAGCATCAAAAATTATCACAAGGCAGGAAGGATGCGAATGGTGATGTTAATTACATTATTGGGGGTGATACGTGATATGCTCAACTACCCTTAACTTCATGTAGGGTGTCAACGAACGCTAAAATGTTAAGACACGTTGACTCAAACTGTTGCACTTTGTTGCGATTTTCATGAAACATGACTTCACATAAGTGTACAGTTTCCATCACATTCTTTTTACCGAATTTCAGGAAATGCGGTCCTTTATTCCCAGGTGTGCTGCACCGAATGGAATCAGGATAATCAAATTTTTCAGTTGTGGCTCGAAGGTGCCTCGCTCTATGGACTATGATCAAGCAAATGAGCAAGATCTCGTTTCCAGATTTATGCTGATTTACACTGTTTGCATAAGTGAAGATATTATCACCTTCCCCTTCCCCTTTGTTCTTGGTCGTGTAGTTCAAGAAGACCACAGATCGGTTCCGGTTGCTAGATTCACGTCTTCGTTCTACTAAAATTTTCATTAAAATACAAATTCAGTGCTGTACAATTTGCTAAATTTCCCCACAACTTCCCAACATTGGGAAATTGCCGACTGCCAGGTGACAATATTGATCCAAATTGATTTGTAAAACAGGTCGTCACTACCCGATTGCATTTCTATTTGTCAGCGAGACCACATTTCCTTCTTGAGGATGAACAAGTCCAATGAAAATTGGTGCACTGCACTTCAGTCATAAGTCCGCGAGCCGGAATCAATAATCGATCTGAGATTTATCTGTTTCAGGTAACCATCTGCCACTGCAAGGTCCATCAGACGTACAGAAGGTTCTCGACGAGGCATCACCAACTCATACCCATTTTCGGGTTCGGAAAGCGCATCAAGTCACCGAAATCCCACAGGCATTGGCTGAGCGGCAAAGGGGGTGGCGGAGGGGGAGCGGGTGGAGTCGGCAGTACTATGCCTGCACCGAAAGTGAATAAGGGACACCTGCCCGGCACCGGAACCACCCAGTGCCACAACCACCATCTCGGAGGATCGGCATTCCACCACCAACATCCTCCACAGATACAAGAGCGACCCTTCCAGCGGCACTTGGCCATGAATCTTGAGAACGACATGTACTACACGGTGGATTTCAGCGAATCGCAGCACTCGCCCCTCATTCAGTAAACGGGTAGGGGGCATTTTTCCGCGAGTTTTAAACCCCAACAATTATTGTTTGCATCCTATTCCTATGGCGAAGGGTGTCAGCGATCGGCTGCGCCCAACTTGAATCGCCTGACCCGGTGACCGCTTATTGTTGCAAAACGTCGTGTCTACCCCTTTAAATACTTTAGTCCTTTTAACTGGAAACTCGCAGGAATGCATTCCCACGCTTGGACCGTTGTTGCTGCTCCGCTTTGACAGACGTTTAGCTGCTAGATTTACAGATTCCAGAGACTTCGTGATCCTTCAACCGAGCCCAGACTCAGCTCAATTGCTAAATTTTAAATCAAAAAAATTAAACTTGTGCCAATATGAACTATTACGTTTCATACTAGTTTAATATAATAAATATTTTGTAATGTTGCTAGCATAAGCTCAATGTGGACTAGCTCTAAAGAGAACTCCGTTAATTATGCAAAATTCAATTGTAATTGTTGATTTCGACTAATGATTTTACAAATATTTCTAAAATGTGTTAAAATTACAAAGCGTTAGGATACAGACAAAAAACCTGAAATTTAGGCGCGTTTGGCATAATTACGAATTTAGTTAGTAGTAAATTTGATTCCAGAGGAAGATTTTCCAATTCGATTTAATTAACAAGAAACTTCGAGATAAATATTATAAATACAATTGAATAACCAAAACGATATGAAGCCACACAAATAAATAATCGTGAATACGAGGGGTGGTCAAAAAGTTCGTGGAATGAAGGGGAAGGGGCGGGGGTAAGAATGCTCACTTAACACAGCATTAATTTGGGGCTCGTCATTAGTATATGTGTCAAATTTAACGTAGTCTTTAACGAGTAATCGCCATTCAAACAAGTCAAAGTCGGAAGAAAACTGCAACAGTGAACAAAACAAAATTGAACCTCGCGCCGAAATATTTGGTGATTTTTGGAACTGTGTGACGACGAACCTACTCCGATTTTGGAGAAGACTGTTACTGGAGGTGAAACCTGGGTTCGTCACTTCTATCCTGAATCCAAATAAGAGTCCGTACAGTGGCATAAAAAGGGTACACCACCCCGTAAGAAGTTTAAGGTGTCAGAATCGCCCGGAAAGTTGATGTCTACAGTTTTTTAAGATTGTGTAGGCATTTTATTAGTATAGACTACAAAGAAAAGGGTACTAAAATTACTGGAGAGTACTATACTTTAATATTAAAATAGTTAAAGGAAGTCATCATGGAAAAAAGAAGAGGAAAATAGACCAGGCGTGTGCATGCTGCTGCAGGACAACGCGCCGATTCTCAAGACCAGAGTTGCGATGGCTGCTCTACACAAATATGAGTACGAATGTCGAATCATTACAACCCTTCCATTCCGCGAACTTTTTGACCTCCCCTCGTATATATTATATAATTGCCATTTTGGACTTTTGTTAAATTGTTATTTTTACTTAGATACATCTTTTATTGCATAACGTTTTTGAGGAGACTTGAAAAAGTTTGTACCTCTGTATTTATATTAATAACATTTAAGTAAATAAATTTGGAGAATTTTACTCTGGAATATTTTGTAAAACAATGTAATTAATATTTGTGCAGAATTTTGCAAAATAAAAATGTCTATGGCTAATGATAAACTATATTCATATTTCAAAATTACTGTTTGAAATTTGTTTTTTTATTGTATTGTATTTAAATTTTTTTAATATTTTGAACTCCGAATACCACAAAACAATTTTTTTATTCAAATTAATTTCCCAAAATACATGCATACTTTTCCGTATTATTGATAAATAAATACGAACATTGTATGGAAAATCTTGCACAAACATTCAAATTACATTAAAAATACAGGTTTTTAAAAAAATTTATTAAAATTTCGGAACATTGTTGTTGTTGTATTTTTCCGTTTATTAAAATAAATTTATTGACTGCATTTTGTGCCAAATATTAAAAGTTGGATGTGAAAAATGCACTGACTTTTTAAGTTTAAATTTTTGGTGGAAATTTATTATAAAAATAATCAGAATCCCTGAAAGCATGTTCTTTGTAATAAACATAAATGTAATATAATGTGTATTAACGTATTTATTTTCTTGTCCACAGCAAGAAATGATTGTTTTATATCAAAATCTTTTGTAACAACTCTTGAAAATATTTAAAAATAATTTCCCCAACAATTTAAACTAAATTCATAAATAAAAAAAATATTGACTGTTCGAAAGGATAACATTAATTGCGTAAAGTAGTTGCATAGCGTAGTAAAAATTTCTAGTATGAACCTGAAATACAATCTCAATTACTGTAGAAAATCTCTGCTAATCATAAAACAAAACTTGCACAAAACTTTGATTTTATGCTTTGTGAATTAGAACAATAAGGATATCAGTTAATCTCATAAAAATTTCATGCAGTTTTTTACTTATACTTCGCCCCTGCATTACACCAAAGTCTGAATAATTATTAATTATTTATCCATCACGCTTTATAAATCCTGTAAAGCCTGTGCAATGTAAAACATGGAGTAGATTGTGATTGGAATAGAATGTACAAGATGGAATAGACTTTTGTCGAGCATTCACATTAGCCTAAACATGATGTTTATTTGTTGTTTCTGCAACAACACTTGACCTAATTTCGATTGTGGTCATTAGTAGTTTAACTAACATGTTATATTTCATATGTGCTGCTTTTTATTTGTTTACTGCACTGTTTGAAATTTTTGAAATGAACGTTTATTGGAAATTATTCCCTCCATGCAAGAGCAAATCAATTCAATTGCGCTACGTCTTTCTATTTTCTAAGTTTAGGTGTAAATCGGCGATTTTATGGAAAACGAGAGATTCTGTGTAATTTTAAATTAAATATAAATATCGTTTCTCACTTTTAAGGATACACGTATTTAATATCTGTTGATTATGCATTAAATAATGCTACTTGAGTATGTTGTGTACTTGGGTATTTTAACAAACAAAACAGTGCGCAATGTTATAAAATAACTGACAATTAAGAAATAAACATAAATTATATAAATAACTTTAACAATGTTGTATTTGTTTCAGAATAATCCATCAAACTTTCATGGATTTCCTACATGATTTTGTTGGAAAAAACTCAGTAGAGCAATCTAGAAATCTCTTAATAATTAACAACAAAATCAATTTCTAAAATAGGTTACAGTGTTGTTGGGGGCTATGGAACAAAAAACAAAGAAATAACATAACTCTTATGCAATCTATATTTTTACACAAATTACAGGTGAAATACTCGGCGGCAATGATGAGGCGAACCCATTGGAATGAACATTAAACTAAAAACCACTATCATGTCTCCTCTCCTTTCTGTAAGTTTTTGCATTCCTTTATACTAAGCGAGTTCTTCTCATTCGTTTTGCTCGTTATGGACGACGGATGATGCGGTTCCGTCTCTTCGGGAATCGACTCACGACGCTCCTCGTCCTGCAAAAAACATATCAATTAAAAGCAAGCAATGAGCTGCGATTGTCGTCGTTATTACAATATCATAATTGTTTATAGTTTTGTTGTTGGAATATGTTAATTTAACAGATAATATTGCAAATGAGTAAATGAGCATAAGTTAAAATATTGTGGGCAAAATATACAATAGTGTAGTGCTACGAAAACTATCATAACCTGTTGGACAAAACACAGAATAATTCAATAAAACAATCATTCACTAATTTCAACATGCGATTCACATTACTACTGAAAACAGAGGTCTTGCTTATTGTTGACTATAAGAAAAATCCTTCGCATGCAATCATGCAAGATCCAATTTATTTACCGCAATTACCGAAATTAGAGGACTTGGTAAGACTGCGAACTCCATGGCGGGTTTGGTGAACAACAAACCGCTGGGATACTTTCGAATTTTCGCTGTTGGATAGAAAGTGGACTCGACTCCCTTCAGTTGAAAAGGACATTTTAAAGAGGCAAATGAAGACAAAGCACAGAAATTCACTTACTTCCAGAACCACCGCCTCCAAGGCCGGTTGTGAAATAGCTGACGATTTTGTATTCGGGTGACTCAACTTTGGTGCACTGTCAGCTCGGTTGCGTCCCAGAGACTGATTGGACGTCTTATCCACTCGACCTAGGACTGAATTGTTTGAAGACTTGTGATTTATCTCCAGCGCCGACTTTAGCAAATCCACTTTGGAGGCACTTCCTCCGGCGCCCTTGCTCACTTTCACAGACTCGATATTGTAGCTGCTTCGTCTGTGCGATAAATGGTCGTGAATATCAACCTGCAATGGAAAATTTTTAGAGTTTCCTGACGGGAGTACATTCGCCCGAAAATAATGTCAAATAAACAAGACAGCATATTTAACAACAGAAATAACAAATATTTGGCAATATTAAATATTTGCGCATACCCTCGAGCCTCTGGGCAAAGATGTCAGACTTCCGATTTGGTTGTACTTGATCATTAAGCTCAGACGCTCCTGCGACATCGTGGTGCCAACATCCTTCTTGGTTGGCTCTGTTAGCTTATCAGTTTCACAATTTTCGACGTCCTCGTCCTTGTAATCGATTTGATGGTCGAAATTACGTAGCCAAATCAGATGAAGGATGCCGTAAGAAATGCCACCGACCACAGCCAACAAGCCCATGTATCGGAAGGCGTCGCGAGTCCCAAAGTGCCCTATAAGTAAACCCCCACAGAAGGAGCCACTACCTCTGCCTAAACGACGTATTTAATCGGTAAACTCTAAACAAACAATCTTCAAACAGTATCAAAACGTTACCCAAACTGAAGTGAGCCATTCCCAGGACACCGATGAGGGTTGCTAGCAAATTCTTCGGTGCCAAAATTGAGCAATAAGTTGCGGCGGCGACCCACATCAGGTGGCAGGACAGCGCCTCCATTGCCTCGAATGGGAAACACCACCACGCATTTCTGAAAAATTACCCTGTGAACTATGCTGACCTTAAGTGCACGAATGCAGGAGAGTGACTTACTCGATGAAGGAGTACCCCACAAGACGACCAGCGTGAGAAAAGAACGCTATCACGATTAAATTGACGTGGCCGAACATTTTCGTTATTTTTTCAGCCCCGTACAAGAAAGGAATGCTGCTCACTGTCCCAACGGTTATCGTGATTCCTGAACGGAGTCAAAGTGTTAGAAGCTTTTTTATGAATTGCATTTGTACTTAGTTTAAGAACGCTTACCTAGCAAGTAATTCGGAGCTCCTAGCTCCTTCAAATACAGGAACAAGAAGCTCTCGATGAAACCCCAGAAGTTACCCAACACGAACAAGAACATAATAAAGATTATAACGTGCGGCATTTTCAGAAGGTTCCACAAATCCCGGAAGACATTATCGGCGGGCAATTTTTCGCCCAACGGCATCAGCAAAACGGATACCGTGGATATCAGGAGCAGGATATCGTAGGTGTAAAAAGCAGCAGAATAGTCAGTGTATCCCAAGCCTTTCGAGCTGCAATCTATCAATATCCCGGTTATGGGCGAGAAAATCGCCATTCCGATGCTCGAGAAAAGACGCTCCCTGCCGAAGTCCCCGCCGTACTTTTCAATCATTGTCAGCGCGATGGGGTCCATGATGGTGACCCCCGCGGACAACATCGTGGTGGCCAAAAACCTGTGAATGCGCTGTTTTTGAAATTCCTATGATTTTTGAGCAAAGCAAAGTTCTAACCGCAGGAGAAAGTAAATCCAGAAGATCCTGTCGTCACTTTCCTTGTAGTCTGGTGGGCAAATGTCCGGACCGTTCACTACGAATCTGCATTTCTGGATCATGCAGTCAGCAGCCAGTTCTGACAGCCTCTCCTTAGACTTCTCGGACATGTTCGATTTTATGACAAGACCACCACACCGAAGATCTTCCTCCTCCAGGGCAGTTACATTCACCCCTGCCGACCACAGCAACTTTTCCTCGAACCTCTGCTTGAAGTCCGTCGAGGTTCCGTTGTCGTTCGGCTCGATTTCCATCCCCAACTGCTCAATAGGAGCAGCCAAACGAGGATGCATGTTCAAGACAAAGAAGGCCGTTTCATTTTCCAACACCCACCCATCGTTGGCGTCGTCAAAGGAAGAGTTCGTCGTTGATCCTGCAAAGATACATTGTTAATGTGTGCCGAAGGATGTTTTCGAGAGTAGTCCTGCCTTACCATTTGTGGTGACTTGTGGATATGCCGTGGTTGAGGTAAGTACGTCATGCACTTCGCTTTTGTGCACTACAGGATCTTTGTGCTTTTTCTTACTTACGTGAAAGCCCATATCATTAACTAGTCCTATGTCAAGCTCCCCACGCAAAGGGGCGTCTGTTGGTGGGGGGACGATTTCGATTTTTGGATTCTGTTCCAGCAACAAACAGTGATCCAGACAGCGATCGACTTGTACGAACATCACTGTCTTTTCTGGGCAAGACCGACTCGGACACGGAGACCACCAAACCTGCAGAACTTGAACAATTTGAAGTTAACAAAACTAGAAGAATCCCGCCTCGCCTTGAGGCAAATTATGTTGTTATTTATATTTATAATCCCATCCTTTTCCTCTGCCGAGATTTGCAAAACCGTTCCTTAAACCAATACGAAAAACCCTCAACGATAAACATAGACCGAGAACATTTACTTTAATATAACTCCGAAATTATTACTCCACTTCCCCAAGGAATTTCATAATGTTGTTGTTTTAATTTCCTTTCCGAGGATATTTCTCTACAAAAGAAAAACAAATACACCTTTGTGGGTGCAATGTTGTAATAAGCGATGGTTTTACGTTTTTTGGTCGGGAATTAGGCTTAAATTTAATCTTAAATCTTACGAATATCTCAATTTCATGATTTGCTTGAACTACCATATTAAATTACAAGGCCCTCTTCCCGAATTTTTTATTTGAACAGGATGCCTATACAATATTGCTGGTGTAAGACGTATTAAAATCCAGTTTAATATTTATGCAGTCAATTTAGGATTTAACCTCGGAATAATTGTAATCAAAAATTTTTTTTGCAAAAACCTTCGTTTTAGTGGCTTAATTATATGTATGCGAAAGTTGGCGCCTGTAAGCCATGTGCAACATGACCTTTTTCAAGGTCAAAGCTGCGACAAATCAGGTTTTTGTCAATATCTCGCTTCTTGGTTGTCGTAATAAACATTATTCTCTATAGAAGAGTCATATAGTACGTTCACGTTGATTTTTTATAAACTTTGCCCGTGTCCTAAAGAAGAAGTACGTGGAGTTAAATTTAAGTTATTACAAAGTAGTATTTGTTGTGCATTGAAAAGTTTTTTAAAAATGGCAAATTAGGTAAGGGAATTGTGTCCCCTTTGAAAATTATTAGCATTCATTGACATTAACTTGCCTCCACATTTCCTGTTTCTGCATGTCTCATGACGAAAGCGGAGGGGATACTTCCTGGGATCTCCTGCTGGGGTATGAAGAACAGCGAGTGGTGGAAGAGTGCGTTCAGCAACAAACTCATGACCACCACAGGCTTATACTTTCCGAACTTGTCTACAAGGAAACCTGCAAATACGAGATACAAACTATAATAAATTGTACGAAATGGTTTGACATAGATACTAGAAAGTGCAATGCTTTTAAAAAGAAATGTTTTTTAAAGTATAGTATTTTATAATGAACAATTACTGATGACTTAAAATGCCGTCACTTTGAACAATAAAACAGTTTTCGCATTGAAGAAATCTGCCGGATTTTTACTCTGTAATTATTGTGAGATTAAAATGAGCTTATTTTTAAATACGAACAAACTTTGTATTGTGAAGATAATTTTTCGAATACAAAATTTCTAAAGTCATGATGCAGAACTCAAAAATAAGATGGAAACGCGACAAATGAGACGGACTCTTACCGATCATACCAACAATATTTCGTTATGGCAATTTTAATTTAATATTTCCACACGAAAATTATTGTAATTAAGTTGAATTGATTCCTTCTAATTATTCATATTTAACTGCTTTCGATACTAAATAACGTCATCAGAAAACACTTCAATTTAAATTTAACGGATTTGAATTCCAAAAATATCGCGAAAAGGGTATTTCTCGACTCTTCCATTATGATCACTATCAGCGCCTCTCGCTGCTTCTGCAAGTTCATTGCAGCTGCGACGTTAAGCCCATCATCTCAGTTCTATTCTGGATTATCTCGAAATACAATCCCCCGAGAGCAAATGAAGCGGCCGTAAATTAGTCAAGATATTTGCCCACGCATTTACCGTATGTGCACATTAATCCCTCGGTGGTGGTGATCCACCACCAGGAAGCGAAAATTAAATCGCGGCGATAACGGGACTGCGGCACTATCGCCCGAACGCAACGTCGCCGAAGTTGGACTAAATGAAATACGGCACCGCAGAGTGGGCCTCTAAATTCTTTAAATGTCAGGAAGTTGTCAAGATACTCTTTTTGTGGAATTCACCAGATATCCAAAAAAACTCCATTCGACTCACCTGTTATTGGCGGACTGAGGAAAGTGGTGAAGGGCAGCGCCAAGTATATTATAGCTATTTCTTCCACGGTCAATCCTATCGACTGCATGTGGATGGTCAAGTAGGGCAAGAGGGACGATGTTGCTGCAAAGATATGAAAATTAGAGCCAGGACTTAAAATTAAGGATACCAGGGAAAAATTCAGCAAAGGACAATTCCAACAATATCCCAGTTCCAATTTCCATTTATTTCTACGATCTTCTTACAAGGGGATTTGGATCGGAAAAGCTATTGGTATTAGAAAAAATAGCAACTATAAGATGTTCCCTGATGCAACTGGATCAGTATCTGTCGAAAGGACAATATCCTTACGTATTTTTCATCTCGGGATTTTCAACTGAAGAACTAAAGAAAGTTGATATTGCATTCGATTTAGTCCGAGCACAGTCCTCATTTCAAATGTTGAGTATTTAAAGTATTCCTACTCAAAATAATATTAAAATGTTGAAATTTGTGCGAGAGAAAAAATAGGTTTAAATAAAACATTTTTAAACTGAAAATTAGTAAAGTTCGAATAACAGTTTGTCGTACAACATCATCTTGAAACATGAAGAGAACAATTGCGTTCAACATTTTCATGCACAGCATTCATCCAGTTTTTTTTCGCTGTTCGTTATTATTGCAATTTTGCAATTCAAACTAAACTCAACTTAACATAAGAGAATCTTAAAATCGTGACTTGAGCCGAGATAATTCCTTTCAACTTCACAATAACAAGAGCAATTGATGCGAGTGGTGCAGCTTCAGAAGAGCCATTGTTGTATTTTCCAGCAACCCCAAAACACCTCGGTGCACCCACGGCCAAGTGCTACCACTACATTCGCGTTGGAACAACGTTGCAATGTTTCCTTAAACTCATCTACTACGACGAGAAATGCGAAATCTGGAAGCTTGGACCGTAATTCAAAAATCCATTTCCGCTACAATTGGAATTACAATTCAAATTTTTTTTTTTTGATAATCATTTTGCAAAAGCCTGAATACAGTTGATGTTGTAGCATTTGCATTAATTTATTGTTTGCCGACAGTAAGAAAACAAATGATATGGAATATTTGGTCGACTACAATCGCTACACTTAAGAACTCTAGCACAACAAACTAACGGTGATAATGACAAGCTGAACTCTCTTACAATCCAAGGTTGAGAACCATTAAAATTACACCTGGCGACAAGGGATCCGCAATCTTCAACGATCTCCAAACTTCTGCGAATGTTCAGTTGAGTAAACTTATCCAATCACACAATTTCTACAGCAGTTTTTTAATCTGCGATGGGTTATTAAATAAAAAAAACATTTGTTTAAAATCATTCAATGTTTTACAAAAAAATTCTTCAGTTCGACATGAGTTGACAACAACATTTCGAATTTATGTAATTGCATTTTAGTGTTGTTATGTCGAAGCACACAATCATCCTTATAACTCAGAAAGAAGATTCGATGAAGTTTTGTTAAAGGTCTCAAATAACAGTTACAGTGGGAGAAATGTTTTGCAACTAAGAATGGGATAATTCTATATAATATCTTTTGCAAAAGGCTCTATAAACTCTCTTTGTTTAGTGGCTTGAACGAAGGATGGTGATTGATGATACCAGGCTAGGAGTTAGAGGAGTTTTACTTCAACGCGAACAACCACACATGATGGTGTAGCATTAATCTGGATTTATAGTTTGACGGAATGTAAACGTAGACGCACTGTGAAAAGATCAAGTATAGAATTTATGCACCTTGTTTATAAATAAACGCAAGCGCATGACGCAACGTAAGTGAGCAACGTACTGGAGTCTGGAACGGAAGGGTTGGCCAACTTTTATCTTTTTACAGTGCGTCTACGTTTACATTCCGTCAAACTATAAATCCAGCTTTAGTAGTTATTATAACAACTGAACCCCCGCGATGAATGATGGTTGCAATTAAATTACGAGAGTCAATCATCGTTCCGTGTGCTAATCAAACAATGCGAAAACGCATTTACAATAACAGTAGTAGGGACTTGAATTTATCTATAACATATCGCGTAAATAGGCACCTAATAATAGATTTGAACCATGGCCTGAAATCTGGCAACACGGCCGCTAGACGACTGCGATGAGAATTGAACACACCAATTACCATGTCTACCACAACTCGGTTGCATGTTCAAAGGACAAGTTCAACGCAGAGGATGTCAGCGATTGTTGGTGACTTCGGGCAGTTGAAAAAATATACATCTAATGCCACCGCTACTATACAAACTCGTAAGTGGGATTAAGCTAGATTTGAGAGTGGACAAGTTAATCCCTGCGCCAACAGATGACACAAGTGTTTTCTGTTTAATTAATTAATGCAGTAATGTAACCATCAGAAATAGACAAGGTTATACCGTAATTACAGGCTTCCTTACGTAACTGAGGAGTGAGGGCAGTTGTTGTTGCACGGCTCACGGCGGGGCTTCATATTACAAATTCGAGATCATGATCTTCTACAGACCACGATGAAGATACCGCAAGTGCCAGACCACATACCTATTCTTCGGGGGTATCTTCCTAAATTAAACTCAAGTTGACCGCCGCGAAAACTCTACTAATTGATGACTTCCGCAGGCAAATGCATGGAACTGCGACTCTTGGAATTGCCCTAGTAACAGGAACTGAGAAAAACAACAGGCTAGCACGTCTTGCAACTTACCTCCGTACATGACAAAAAGTGTTACTTTGAGCATGATCAAATTCGAATTGATGCCGTGCCGATGACAAAATTTGCCCAATTTTGTGAATTCGGCCTTCTCGTTAGTGCCAGTTGCCATCTCCTCCCCCATTTCGAAGTCTCAAATCTGGCAATGGGAACACCAAATTGTTATGTTTAAAATCCCCACAAGACACAATTGAAACACGAAAATATGTTTAACTGTGCACAATTCCAATAAAACTTTCCACTAGACGATATACGAACTTTTTCGTTAGATTCCTTCGAGGAAACAAGAAAAAACTAATAATAATTTAATAAAGAGATTAAACCGTTGCGAATAGAGTCACTAGAAGTACAGAATCCAGGTTCATCGTTCAAATTGGAGTACCGAGCACTTGAAATTAAACGTCGTTTTTCTTATTAAAACCAATTTATCAATAAAATCTATTCAAAGAACACGACTGAGTTGAGATTCAGCACTCGAAACTTCTCTGCGGATCGCAAGCGCTCGAACAGATTATTTATCTCTAGGTGCAATCAGCCACCAAAAACGGCGATTTGCTGGGATGCAACTGCAACGGATCCACCCGACAAGGACTCGACTGCAGACGAAATACGCACCAAGTCCTTTGCAAAACTGTACTGGGTTGCCCAATTGAGGACAATATCCACGGCTACTTCCTGTGCAATGTGAGATGTTCGAGTACACCAAGGGGTTCCCAAAATCAGCCTCCAACTGGGTCAGATAAGTATTCCTCACTTGGTGTCTAGGAAGACACTAAAAGTACTCTAAAACACATTAAAGTTTTATATTAGTTCTCTTGAAGAAGAGAGCGGTATCTGTGCTGCGATCGCGGCTTGATACGATCGTTTGATAAGAAAGGTACCAGCCCCAGAGAGCTTCCTCCGAGCAGCAACAAGATCGAGCGATTTGGATTTCGCCCTCGCGTCCCAATCCAAATTCCGGTGATCTGTTCGCGTAACGCTAATCTCTGCTCAAGCACGGCCTAATCAAGCACTGCCGAACTATTAACTGGGAACGCAGACCTAATCCAGAAATTTACGACCTGGACTACGTTATCTATATCCGCATGTACTGGTGGAGATTTATGAGTCATGCTGCTCAACCGGGGGGATGCAATCACCCCAGCGAGCGCCACATTCGAACAGGAGATGTAATGGCGATATTTTAAGATCTTCGCTTAGTACTTTTGGTTCATTTCACTTCTGTTAGCCAAAACAATTTGAACTCCGAATCAATGTTAATTCTATTCTCAAAGTCAGTTGTCAGAACTGTTCAAATTTCACGTTTTTGATCCAAAAAACATTTGTTTCAAAATAAACACAGCCGAATAAATTGAAAAAAAAAAGAGAACAACATACAAGATGAACTGAAGACATTTTCTTGAGCCTTGGTTGACTTCTGGAATTAAATCCTTCTCTCATTTTATTTTAATAAAAATCATCAGGTTTGATTTTTTGGTGTAATACAGTCATCCAACTACAAACCATTCAATTGGCATTCTAATATTGTTAAAAGATTGAGTCTCATCATCACACTGTCTCAGTTATGTCATTTGAAGGAAGGACGGTTTTTTGATTTCGTAAACTAATATCAAGATCATCTGTTGTTTATCCAAACTAGAGTCAGTGTTAGAAAGAAACCTCCTAAATTGGTGTTTTCCTTATTCGAACTAGAAGTGCTCGAACGGTTCAACGCAGCCATTTTCATCGTTCAATTTCAAATCCGCCTGCAACTATCTCAGCCACTTCCGGTTCTGCAATCGTGGTTACTGCTCTTGGGCGAACAATAAATAACACGTGAAACAAATCTTTATAAATTAGGGGTAGGAAAGGACGTGGTTTCAGGGAGGTTCTTGACGTGCGACAGACAGCAGCTCACGTGGACCAAGCAAACAGCGCACCTTAAGTAAATTTCATCATCTGACTTGTGGTAAATTTTTCCACTAATCTTATTTTTTAAGAGATTAATTGCGTGGGAGTTTTCGTGCAAAAGCCGTTTTGGAGCACGTGCGACGAGTGAAAGCCAATAACGCATCGGGGTTCTTGTACTCGCGCGACAAGCAGAGGCAGCGTAGTTCTAGTAGAAGTTCTGATAATAATAATAGTGAAGGTTCGTGCTCCAAACCGAATTTGGCCACTAAGCTTTACTTGTGAAAATGGTTTCTTCAAGGCTTGCCCGCAAAACCAACGGAAATATTTGTGAAAAACTGAGTAAACTTGAGAAAGATATTGTAATCAAAAACATCAAAACATTAAGAAAATTCGAATTGTTATTGTTTATATGGCGTACAAGCTTTGTAAGATGTTATATATTATATTAAATAATTTGTAACACTTGGTATTTGGTAATCAGTTAGGTATCACTTTTTCCTAGATGCAATCAATACTCAATTTGTTTATGTATTTAGAAAAGTGTTTCTGAAAATGGAAAAAAGTCACTGTACGCCACGTCGAAATGAGCCGTCATATTAGTTATTGGAATACATTATAAGAGCTATCTATTGTCCTTTAGAAATGATATTGAAATTTTAATAAACATTTATTGAGATTCTGATTTATGAACTAATTAACAAGAAAATATTTAGATAATTTTTTGAAAAAATAATAGGGATGGTTTTTTTAAATTGAAACAGAAATTAAATATTATTTTAAATTCAAATTCAAATTTTTTCGTGTTCGCTATATACTGGCGGGTACATTGGGGCTGCCAACCACACTTTATTCAGGTTTATACCTTTTTCGAAATTCTTGTGAAACCGGAATATCAGAATAGGAATTTTAGGTTACGCACAATAGCGCCACTAACGCAGGGTTGGAGCATTAGCTTCATTGCTTCTTTCACCTGTTTTTATTTTAATTTTGCCTTTCAATCTTCGATATGTTAATATTCCATAACGGACAAATTTACTAGTCAACTCTAACAAAGAACAATACCAAGGACTGGACCCGTTCATAAACTCCGTGGTTTATTACTTATGAGCACAACTACTTCTCGTTCAATAACTTCGTAGTTAACTATTTCGTGGTAAATTTTTAACTATACTCAGGAGCAGCCTGTAGGAAGTATTCGAATGACAGAAAGAAAGAAAAAGGAACTGTTTAAAAACTAAACTTAGGACATGTAAAGCATGTAGTAAAAAGACGTTCTGCAACATAACTGCGTCTTACCACGTAGTTGACTATAGTAAAATTTTTGAACGCGCTCTTGATGTGCATTCAACACTGTTTAGAAATGAATAAAAGCTAAGCTGAAAGCTCTTCTGCAGCTGTGAATTATGATTTTGGAATCACATCATCTGCTGGGAAAATATATAAACTCCCATAAAAACTATTTTGTGCACAATTACATAAGATAATGGAATTAATAACCATTCTGCAAGTGCAATGCGAATTATTTTATTTTAAACAAAAAATCCTTATTTAACAAATAAAATATACAATTTCTTTGTTACAGAATAAGATTTTCGGTCATTTTTAAATTTTTCTTATTAATTATTTCTTCACTTTTCTCACAGTGGTTCAAACCCTCGGAATACGGTTCGAGTTTAAACTGTTATTGTTCAGAATTTCCGTGTGGCCCATCTAACGGCATTTCGTGAAACATTTCTCGAACTCTCTCCAAAATCCAAAAATGGCCGCCGCGAAAAAGTCCAAGCTCAAACCCCTCAGACATAAGATTTAACAATTGTCAGTTACCGTGACGGATTTGGTTAATTTTAAGCGCCCGTTCTCTTTTAATTGCAAGGGAATAATGAATTCAGCCACAAAGGTTAAACGTAAAAATTTCTATTTGATTGTACAAGTGAATAACGATTTTAAAGTGTTCGCAATGTGGATTAATCTCAATTCGAGATTTGGATTATTTCTGGCGTTTGCTTTGACTATTACCATGTGATAACTTTTAATACAATTTCTGTAATCTTTTCAGTATATAATTTTTGTTTACTTTATATTTTTGTAAAACTTGTCACTTTTTAATATTCATCCAATGTTCTCAACGACGATTGAGAAAAGGTCAGATCCAAAAGTGAACGAAGAAAAAAGAAGAAGAAGAGAAAAGGAGTATGGCCGAGTTTTCTCCTATACTTCCAACTTTACTTTATGTTGGTTGAAATTCGAAGAGGTGCAAATTTTCTCATCCAAGGGATTAAAGTGTCCATAAACTGTTATGAACGATTAACCGAATAAAGTCGAAATTTTTCGTGCAAATAATCGTGAAGTCGACGTGTGTTTCGTCGGGACGAAAGGAAAAACAAATTTCACTCGTAAAATTTACGTGGATGCATGTGTGTCCGGAAAACGTTTCGAGTACAGTGTATTGGCATTGATCCGATTGGAGTTTACGTCCAAAATACGTTCAAATTGCAGTGAGAGGACGTGATTGGACCGAGTGAAATTGATCGCGTTTCGGGCCAGAAATCGCTCAGAATTCCGCGGTAGCTGAGCTGTACTGTTGCAGTGCGGATAATCTGTCAAACGCAGAGCCAACATCATGCAAATGCGGTCAAACGAAATTGCGATTTAATTAAAACAGAAAATATCCAAAAGTGCATTTGCTGTACATTTTCGTCCTCGTCTCCTCGGAGTGTCTTCCTTGCCGATAGCCGTTGTAAGCCCTGCCTGTCGGGAGAGGGCGACAAAGTAAGTGCGCGAACGGGACATCAGCAGCGATCTGTCAAAATTGGAAATTTTTTAGAAGCAAGCGAAGAGCATCAAGTGCGGATATTTACGTAGGTCGGAATTGACATTCGGTCGCATTTTGGACGGCGTAAATAATGAATTCCGTCATTTAACCGTTGTCGTCTGTTAATCAGAGCCGTTCGTTGCTCGATTGCGTGAACAAGTGTAAATTAATTGCAAGGATACGGGTGGAAAATTGGAAAACGCAGTGTGGAAAGCGGAGAAAAGTCGTGTAGAGCTGTTTCATTCACATGATGCTAATGCAAGTGCTTGAATTGTGTAAAGTGAAGTGAAAGAGGCAAGCGAGCGAGATACCGATATACACAAAAGAAAGATGTCAAATTTCACCCGGTTACTGAAACAGCAGCGAGTGTGAGTGCGAGTGGGCGTGTGTGCGGTCGGTCGGTTTGTTCGTACGTGATTCTTGCGGTGTAGCTGCGCCTGCAGGTGTGTATGTATTGGCTGCACTTACGGTCTAAATAATGTAAATTGTGATTATTGTGTGCGCGCGAAGTGCAAATTTGCAGAGTTCACACACGGGCACTTTAGGCGATTCTATAGTTCAATCCCCGTCGCCCATGCAGAGGAAGTGAGATGCTTAATGTGACTGAGGGAGCTTGTGTGCGATCCACATGCGAATTCTCTTCTGAGTGTGCACCGTCAAAATTAGTTCAATTAGTTTAAAAAATAAGTAGAAAAATTCAATAAATAAAAACGAAACCATCGCACAGATCCTCTGAATCATTGAAATTCGTCTCCAGCTGGCCGTCGAGGTTTGGTTACATCGCGGTGAAATTGCGGAGCTGCTGCAACTGGAAGTGTCTGTCGCGGTTACTGCAGTTTTGTAGCAGAGCGACTTAGCGCCTTGATCATTGATATCCCCAAAACACGAGCAGTTTTACTGTCGGGCAGTAGAGAGTATTGAAATGCGTACAAGAGCGCCTCAGACGGCGGTTTGGGGAAGCTTCATCGTTTGCGACGTCAAATTTACTAGTTTCTGTGATAAACGATAAACAAGCAGCCTGTGTTTGGAACTAATTCGAGTGCGAGGACCAAAACAAAACGGTTGACAAATGCTAAATTGGATATCTTTGTGCAACCATTGACACATTCGCAAGTTTCCATTGCAGAAAGGTAATTTCTCTTTGATTTAGGGTAAAGTGATGGCAGAGAATCAAATAGTAGCTGAGGATAAACATCGAAAATCAAGGGGTTTGTCGTCGACGCAGAAGGGTCAGTCGTTGACTTCAGGTGCCGGAACGATTCTGCCTTCATCCGTGCCGAGTAAACCTAATACACTGAAGAACGTCGCCAACTTAACAAGCGGCATTGTCAGTCATTCCGCCAAGGCAGCGAGTATGATATCGCCAGAAAACAAACACCATCACCACCATCATCATCACCATCATAGTCACAGCCACCATAGTACACCACACGTTATCCACAGGACGACCAGCGAGAGTTTGCGACTCGGGGGGACTGAGGTAAATTCTGCTAATACAGTGACGACGAGCACCGGCGCAAGCAGCCCAAGCACTAATAGCAGCAGCAGTGGAACAACAAACACCAATTGCAAGAGCGGTGGTACTCCGCAACTTCATCTGAGTGCTCCAGGAATGCGCAAACCAAAAACGTCTTCATTTCAAATAACGTCCGTCACCGTAGGCAATAAATTGAGCGCCGACAACGGCGAAGATTCCGCTGACGACTTGGATGAATCTCACACCGACGACAACAGTAGAATCACCGATCTTGAGAACGAAACTCCAAGTATGTCGGAGGACACCTTTTCCAAGGAGGACGTCTTCTTCTCCAGTAATGCCCTCGGCACTGCGCCGGTCATCCCCACTAGTTCACAATACGGTTTGGTGATTGTGGACCCGGATTTGGCCGGAGTCGGAGGATCCTCGGGACAAACACTCTCGAACGTGCACGTAAGCGTCACGGATGCTGGGATAAATATTGTTGGCCCAAACGGCGGGAAATTGAACGATGGCGATCAAAAGGATCTCCAACACCGGAACGAGCGATTTAAGGTGGTCAAAATTGAATCTACAGAGCCTTTCAAACGAGGTCGGTGGATGTGCATGGATTACTTGGACCATACTACGTTGCAGCAAACCCAATCAACGAATCCAGAATCTTCTTCTCCACCGCAAACGACTACCGGCAATGTGCTAACCAATGACAGTGGCGCCGTGAACATTTCTGAGAACCACGTCGATGGGGGAGCGGAGGTGCCAGAGAGCACTGTGCAGCCTAACTTTCATGCCCAGTCCGTCTCCCCCGGGCAAACACTCCAGAATCCCGTATCGACTTCAAGTTTAGAGCAGCAGCCCCCGCTCTCGCAGTCTACTACTACAAACAGCACTGGAACTGCCCCCCCGACTGTGATTCAAGCTCAAACTATAGGGCACGTGCCAAACGCCGCACCCTCCTCAGTCATCCCACAGGCACAACAGCAGCAGCCGTCACAGTCGACCTTGACGGCACAGAGTTTGCCCCCGGCCCAAATCCAACAGGCGATCGCGGGACAGCTTCATCCCCCCCAAGAGCCGCCTGTGACAAATCAGCAGCCTGCATCATCTGCCCCCGAGTATCAGGGGGGTTCTGCTGCCCCAAGTCTTCAAGGACAATCGCAGCCAGCAAATTTTTATCTCAGTAACCAGCAAGCCCTTGCGAACCCAGCTTCAACGCATCCGCACGGTGCCACGCTGCCAACGAATATTCAAATGCAAAACAGTGTTCCTACAAATTTGCCATGCAGCACGCAGCCGCCTCCTACACCGCAGCAACCACCAGCGCAACACCAACAACAACAACAGACGAGTCAACAGCAGACTGCTGCTGCTCCTCCTAATGCGGCCATGGCAGTTCCTTTGAATTCCGAACAGACTGCGGGGAGCACCACTTCCTCAATGCCACAGCCGGCAGTGCAGCAGCAGACAGGAACACCCCAACCGCAGCAGCAATCGGGAACGGTTCCGGCGGCACAGAGCCTAACGACGCATAGCGCCCCGCAGTCGCAAGTCTCCTCTGACACTTTTGTACCGCAAGCTACTGCGCAATCCTATACGACACCTCCAGTGCCGACTGCAGCGGTCCCCTCTGTGAGCAGTGCGTCATCGATATCGCAGGATATCACCGTGGACGTTGCTGCGCCGCTGCCTGTAGGTCAAGCGGCGAGTATTGTTTCTCCGGGCGGTGCAACAGCGGCCATACCAACCCCAGCAACAACAACCTTGGAAAATGGCAGCACTACTGGGCAGCAGGCTGCACCAGCTACGCAAGGAATTCCAAATGTTCAAGACACTGCCGCCGCACCCGGAGTTGGGGCCAGTCCCGCTGCAGCTCCCCCAACCCCAGCGTCTCAACCTTCCACGATAAGTGATCCGGCGGTCCTGGCAGCTGCGATTCAGGCGCAGCAGCTGGTGACAGCCTCGTCAGCAGCAGCAGCAACTCTTCAAACACAGCAATCCGTTGTGACGGGCGAAGAAAGTCAGCAACCTGCAGTGGACACTGATAACGAAAGGTAAGTCCCCGCTATTTTTCCGTCACGCAAACTGCAAGGTCACTAACATGACTACACTCTGTTGAAAAAAGTTTGTGCCGAACAGTCTCGGTTTAATGACGATCAAATTTTTATACCCTATATGTAGGATACATTAGTTTTGCAACGCCAAGAAATAATGGAGACAGAAAAAAAAAGAACTATGTATATATTCATGATTGGGAAGTGAAAATAAAACCGTTTTATGCATGTCTGTCTGTCTGTCTCTGTTATTTGATATCTGTCTGGCCAGGCGATAACTCCAGATCGTTTGTAGCTACATTGAAATTTGGTCTAATATAATACTTTGTTAAAATGGTACGGACAAGTTCGAAGATGAGTACAATAGGGCAACTCTCTCTTAGTGTTGCCATCTAAGCCTGAATTATTTTTATGCAAAGATGTTGATTTTGTTTACTGAATATATACATATTAAATTTCTTTCACTAAATTTTGTTGCAAATATAATTATTGCAACTACTAATTATTTGAACGGAACTGTTTTTACACATTTTTTCACGATAATATATTGAAATTTGGCAGATGCCAAATCTTTCTTCTTTTATATGCCTTTTCCATAACTTAGAACAAATTTCTCTTTGCACGGTTTTTTACATGATTTCTAAACAAACGTTACTCTGTATTAAAACTTTGCCGTTCTGCATCTAGTTAAGAATACGAGTTACCGAATTACGCAAATGTACTATGATCTCGATCGATCCATTGCGTGCATCTGCCTGGGACGAATAATTTGAATATTCTAATATATTTTCATTTCATAATAATATTGACACCTAATACAGATTTTTTACCTTCAATGCAGTCCCTTTTTCAATATTATCGATCATTTGATGTCGATTGAGGTATCTCAAGATTTATAGTTCTGTACAAAGTATTTCAAAAGTTAATTGCTACGATAACGACTGGATAATATAATGTGATAATATGAAACAAAATTCAACAGAAATGAATCCTACCAATTCTGCAAATGACCCCAATACAAAAGAATTATATTCTTCGAATGTTGTGCCCCCCGAAAATCGTTGACAGCTTCCATCCGGAACTCCAAAAATTTAACGCTCGAAATCGCAGGCATCTCTAACGGCTTCGGCGACAAACGCCATTTAATTTCTGCGGTCCATTCACGGCAGCCTCTAATTACACACGGGTAAAAAATTCAGGTGATCCCGCTGCCAGACGCCGCCGCCGCACGTCAACAACGATGGAGAGGAACAAAACCACTTATTCTTCTCTAGCCAGGACGCAACTGCGTGCGGGAAAGCACGTAAGCCTGGGCGAAATGAAAGTGGGTGGCATCGGGTGTTGGGCCGCGGAGTGCGGACATTGCTGCCTCTTTCCCGGCCCGTTCTGCTCCACTATTTGCGCAGACGTGGCTGGCTTCTTTGCAGCTTTCTTCTCGTGGCGGTGCTCGTTAATTTCTCCAAATCGAACGAAACAAGTGCAACAAACAACCCGCGCAGCCACAGGCGATGAAAATCTCCGATATTATTTCCGGCAAATTTCCACACTACTCGGAAGTAGTAGCAACCCTTGCCGGCCATTAACGCTCACGCCCAGAATGCGATCGCACTCTCGAGTGCAGTTGTACTCGCCACGACAGAGTACCTAATTAATGCTCTCGAACGTTTCAAACTTTTCTCGTTGGTCTTTGTTCATTGACTTTTTGTGCCAAATTCCACTTCAATTAAGTAACTGGAAGCGATGTGAGTCAGGCCGACGACGACGGCTGCCTTTTCCCGTCTCGGATACAAGTCCGCGGGAGTGCACTCGCATTCGGATGAGTTTCATCTGGCGCTCCTTCGAGGCCACCGACCAGCGCCCACTTGTGTCCCAATGGGGATGGTCCGAACATCTCCAATTGTTCGCCACACGGAGGTGTGCGAGCGTTCAGTGGCTCTTTGTTACGTAATTAGGACCAATTAACCAAACTTTGGATGTCCGCTATTTTTGAGAACGTTGCGTTTTTTGTAGACGTGAATATGTAAATTATTTAAATAATACTCGTTCCATAGTCATGCAGGTCCGGTTTATGAATTAACATTAAATTTAAAAAAAAAGAAGAGAAACACTAGTATGACATAACATCACAAAAAAATCTGGGGTTTTTTATTCAGATGTCAATGATTTCTATCAATGTAATATGCTAAAGCACGAAATTGGCCCCGAATGACTTGCCCCTAGAGTCTTGCAATTGTAACGTCGCATAAGGTCTGGAGTCGCCCCTCCAATCGGGGGAGCGCCCTCTTTCCATTCAGACTGCACTTCCGACAGCAGCTATCGAAATGCATCACGAAATCGGCATTTCTTTTTTCCTAGATCCGCTAAACGCTGATCAAATTGAATCACGAATTCGCGCTGTCGGCGAAGAAATTTGATGAATCATCGCGTATTTTAATGAGAGGAGTCAATGCTCGGAAGAGTTGATGTTGGAAGCGTTGAAATTATCATCGCAATTGATTTTTTCTAGCTCTACACTTGCGAGACCTTTCGCAAATTGATTTGTCACACACAATTCGTATAACATTACTCATGACTAATTATGTTGTCCTTTTGGTTACTCCATGCGAGATTGGGCAGGTGCTGCCACACTTTGCTATCGACGGCTCCGGAACGCAGATATGCATAACTTCAAGATAATAAATTTTACATTCGGGAAGAAAAAGGACATCTGAGCATGAAATTGCGAAGTAAAAATTACGGAAAAGAATAGAAAGTGATCTACGACTAGGTGAAAGGCTGAGGTGCAAAGAACATTAACTAACTTGAAATAGTCAGGCACAAAGAGAAAAGGCAGCAAAAAATAATTTTGCAATAAATAAAACGTTTGACAGGAAGCAGAGAGGACAGGAAAGTTGCAGAAAACCTGCCTATGGAAAATTATATGTTCACAAACAGTAATTTCTCTATTTATGCGGGTAATAAATCCTCCTAAATGAAGGGATTACTGTATAAACAATTTATTGCAAATATTTTGAAAGTGCTTTATTTGTTTCGCTATTTAAATAAAAAGAAAAGAACTTTTCTCCCACTTTCTGCAGAAAAACTCACCAGCGGAATTATCATAATTTTCGAAACCTACAATTATCGAAAATCTTTAAAAGTCACAAATGACAGTTTCTAAATATGTACATTTGTTTAAAATTGTTCAGTTTTTTGTTTCCAGACGATAATTGAAATGACTTCGACTGCAAAGGGTTAACCGAACTCTTAGCTGCACATTTTCTTTGACTTCCAAATATGGATTCCTGGCGGAGTTGCGTTGTGACAAATCCAGTCATTCTATCAGCAGCAAAACAATCCGATTATTTGGGTTTAACAATTGCTTTTGAAACAAATGATATTTATCGACAACAATTAAGCAGCACTTAGCGTTTTTTATTACTCCGCGAATGAGTTTCTAAATCTAAGTAGACGAAAGTGCGTTGCGCAATTATTTCAAGTTTAATTTATTGTTTAATGAATATTTCTCTTCAGCTGAGGTGAATTTAAACTATCTAATTTGTTAAATTCGTTTATTTTCGAAACTTTGCTTTTCTTAAATAATTTTAAAAATATTGAATTATTATCAACAAATGCCTGATTTATTTTTAATTCGTTCATCGCTGAAGAATATCCTTCTGAGCATCTCTTCACTAAATTCTAAAAAGTGTGCTCGCTTCGTTACCCGAAAACAACAAACATTTCGAACATTTGTTGAAATTTATTTATTGTAGTTTTCTTGGCTTTTTTCTGTCTTGTTTGCGTGGAGAAAGTTTTTGTTACTTCTGCCGACTGCCGCTGTCTCGCTACGATCAACTTTCATTATCTCTGCGCGAAAATAGAATTTAATCGCTCAAAAGCTGTAATTGAAAAATATCGACAGTTTGTAGTATTCGCGGTCGCTGCCGATGTACCAGCGATTAATTATAGTAATCCAGTCAACTGCTCGCCCTCGGATTCATGCTAATCTTTGTTTTTTGTCGCTTCTTTAATGCCGATGAAACATTGAGTGTGATTCACTCGTCGTGGTGATATTATAAGACTTTTAAAATTCGATGAATAGTGCGATATTATTATTATTACTTTTTGCTTCCTGGACAAAGTTCGAAGACGAATCTCTTAAATCCTTGCGAATTTCTTGTTACAATCAATGTTCAAAATATCAGTAAATGACACAAACTAAACTTTTTGAGTGGATCCTTACACTTTCACTCAGAAAATGTCTTAGAATTTATGTAAGATTGCAAATGCTTCAGTCATGTTATAATTTGTTTATCGCAAAAACTTGCATTTTATGTGTTACCCGGCCCATACACGACAAATTTTTTTCTCAAATTTCCTCTGGAAAAGTCCAATTTTTGACCATGTATGGTGTGGTTTGCGGGTTTGACGAAAAGTTTGTGAAAATATATAAATTTTTTGATATTCTAGGGGCAGGACCAGTTTTATGAGGGGTTCACGGCTGAAAAGATGCTGGGGGTCATAAAATTTCAGAAAACATTTGACCGTGTGTAGCCGATCAGCAAACCAGGTTTGCAATCTGTTTTGAGAAAAAAATTTGTTGTGTATAAGCCGGGTTACTGATAAAACAATTGTTATCTGCGGTTGCAACATTCGACGTTGCTGTTGACTTTTAATTTACGGCAGGAAATCTCTCTCCAAAGGAACCAAAAGTCAATCGAAATATATTTTATTTAACTTAATCTTAATCTTTCAAGTTGGAAAATCTTGTTGTTATAGAATGTAACGGAAGTTTGGGTGGAACCGTTATTCGAATTTCAAATTCCTGCGAATCTCATAAATCTAAATTATATAGGAGCCCGTTTAGGAAAATGATAAAAAGAAAACTTAAAACCATGTTAAAAGTCAAAGTAAAAAGCAAGGTTAAAGAACATTCTTTCCGTTACAGCGAAAGTAAGAAACAATAACAATAATAATAATAAGAGCGCAAATAAACATTTATGAAGTCGTAATTACCCGAAGCTGTATGCGAACTGATGATATTTCATAATATACGAAGCTGCATTATTGTGCACGTGTATTGATGGTTTGTTGTCGACCATGTTTACTTCAGCACACAAATCGCGAAAACCTTTATATAAGAACGAGACCAAACAGATCCAAGAATCGCATTAATGCGTAGATAGCGACAATTGGACCTTGGCAGTCTTTTTACGCAACCGCAAGCTTCTCAAAAGAAGCTGACGACGATTGCCCATTGTTGTGTGCACATTGTCAACTTCGCGAAACAGCATCTGGGAGATGTTATGAGTGCATCCATCCCCCCAAAAGGCACCTTTCGTTTCTATAAATAATTTGCATTTAGTTGCCAGCAAATGTTATTTTTTCTCTTATCTAAAATCAATTTAGTACCTCCCCTCCTCTCCCCTTCGCTTCGGCATCGTAATCGTCTTCGCATTTGCGACTTACAACTCGTCCGCGATATCGTAAACGAAAGTGTAAAGTGTAAACAATCCGGCGCGGCGGTGGCGTCTCAGTAAGCGCCACTTGAACACTGTCGGTAACTTTTGTTGCATTTCGATATCATTTTAATAAGATAAATGAATTCCCAAGACTTCAAAGTTTTTGTCGTGCTACTAAAAATCGGTCCCGCCCTGCGACTGCGGCGCTTGAAAACCGTGATCCAGATGAGCGCGGGAATCGTAATTCGTAGTCGCGAGCGCGATTCCACCTCGCGACTTCTGGCAGTCGCTTTTCTAGAGCAGACAGTCGCCAGCGTTCATTACCAACAAACAAAATAAAAATATATAAATAATTATAGATAAATAAATGGGAAACGGGGATAAATAAATGGGGAATGGCTTTTTTCCTTCTGTTTGTTGAAATTCCACGATTAGCACGGGATGTCGCTGCAACCGCCCCGATTACGTCACGCGTGTTTTCGTCTATCAGGCAATGCAGCGAAATCAGTTCATTGATTGTCTTATCAGCAACTGATCGCGGGTTCGATTGATCGTCCGAAGATATGTACCAATGACCGCGACTACTCCCAATTCAACTTCCATTTGGATGTTCGACAAGTGTTGTTTAGTCACTTCCTCGTGACGTCCAATGACGGGGGTTCACCTCAATTGCTGGGAATTCGATGCAAGAATTCGCCATATTCGAAATTACTCATGTTACGGAAGTTCATGTTTCCAGCAGAAAAGTATTTATGTTTGGTGGAATGGAACACGAGCGCGCAATGTCGCTACGCAATACGAGGAAAGTTGTTTTGATTTGTTTCAAAAGAAATAAATAAATCGCACTGCTCGCGGTCGAATCCAGCAGAACTCGTCACGTGTTTCGCCTTTTCTGGCTTCAATCCGAGCGACAAGAATTCCCTTTAGGAGTTTTCTGTTCGTAAACAGTCTGTGACGTTGCAACTGTGCGATGCATGACGCGCATATGCGTCGACTCGACTGCGACGCATTTGCTCGGTAACAGAAAGTCTAGGTCAGGGCTGCATCTTATTTGCGACGGCAGCGGCGGGCAGATTTGTTTTGATTCCAAATTTAAATCTAATTTTTATAATCATCAGTTTTATAAATTAATTGATAGAAAAAAATGGTTTTATTATTGAAATTTTCAAGGAATTTTGGCAATGAAGAAAAACGACAGTTCACAATTTGACAGATGCCTGAAGAAAATTGTTTCCATGTTTCAAATATTGGTCAGAATTGAAAAAAATATATTGATAATGTTGAAAAAGATTTCCAAAATTTCACATATTTTGATAAAAAATCTGAAAGGAACATGATAAAACAATTTCGATTTTGTTTTTTTCAATTTAAAACACAATTTAAAACACACAATATTATAAGTTAAAGACACAATATTGTTATAGCGTTTATTTGCTTCAATGACCATCATTAAAGAAAAAACATCTGAGTTGAATAGTCAAGACAATCCTCCATTCTGCAATGCAATTCACAACGCATTCGATGCAATTTGAATGAATAGAAATTGCAGAGTTCATTCAAATTCCACTAGAATAAATTTCCTGTGATTCCTCAAGTTGAAATTCTTGCGATTTATATTTTAAAACGATACATTATTTAGCACAATAAAGTTCGTGCAATTTGTCCAAACTTCGCAGTGAGATTCAATTCCATGTTTTCCTAACTTAACCTTTTCAACTCCATCTATTTATTTTCCCTTATGACTTGGAGTAAGCTTTCTGGTGGATAATGATTATTTAATAATTCGCTTTGGTCTTCGTTTATTTATAAAAATATTCACATTCAACATAATATGTAACATGATGTATCGAGGACTAAGAGAGAGCCTTATTGAGGGTTCAAAAGGTTAACAAAGAAAGTAAAAGAAATCATTATTAAAATACAAATAATTATCACCTGCTCAGTATTTTGGATTGTCTGCGAAATCTGTTGAGGTCGCGTGACTCAACGAAAAAGCCGAGCAGTGGACACTGCAGGAATGTGGAGCATCGGTGGGAAATTGATCCAGGTGCAGTTTTAAAAATAGCTCCGCCAACAATGTTGAACAACACCGGAACAATGGACTCGCCAATTCGCCCTGTTTTCGGAGCACGAAAAACGCAAGTTCAGCTATTGAACTTTGTCACGTAAATATTTGCTGTCGTGTTGGGCAACTTTTCGAGTATTTACCTGTTTTTTGTATAATGTTATATGCTACTATTATTTGCGCAGGGATGTGCTCGAAAGGCCTAATCCCGAGTATTTTCCATAAATTAGTTATCATAATTATAATTTGTTTAGTTCTGTTTCCCTATTCATTTTTTATACTTTCAGACTGTAAAAGAATTCATTATTGAAAATTGTCCTTGTAACTTTCGCACACTTACAGTCAACAATAGCTTTATTTTTCCGTCTTGGATTTATCTCGAGAAAATCGATTTCTGGTTTAAGTTAAGCAAAAGTTTTCCCCTGTAGTAGATCGATGGAGGAATTTTATTTTCGGTACAGTTTTTTTTTTGATGTTGATATATAAAATAATTTCCTTGTTCTTGTGACGCATCCAGAAACTTTCCACAATTCCAGTCCATAATGGATTCAAAGCACGTCATGCAAAACTAATTGAAGTTGAAGTAAATGAAGTAAGATAATAATAAATGATGAGTTGAACTTGTTTAAATTATGACATTGAATGAAATGTATAACAACGAATTTAATTTATGGGAATAGTTTTCCATGCTTTACGGTGTCTAGGGCAAATTAATTTGTTTGTCTTGGTACATTCGTTTTTTAAACATTTAATATCTTTTAGTGACTTATCAGCTGAGTGTCGTTTGCTCTGAACAGAGCGTGTCCTTGAATTTCATTGAGTCCACAGATTTGCAAAAATATGCAAAGGTCTTCGAGCCTTGATATACGATTTAATTTTCTTTAAGAAGCCAGGTTCACTTTATCCGAAAATGCTGGTTTAGAAACAGGTTGGAGGATTACTATAATTCGGTTGGTAGTAGAATCTTTATAAGTAAACACAGTTGGGGTTAATGATCTCGATCTCGACAGTTAGAACAGATGTTGTATTCAAGAGCGGCTAATCTTGATACTCATAACTTCGTTTCATATTTTTTATGGTGCTTATTATTAGGTCGCCCTTGGCCAAGAATTGCGTTTTAGATGGTTGATCCTGGAAATTGAAGATTTCGTTTGAAACACCTTCCCCCTAGGATTCCTCCAACAGTGTCAGGATCAATCGTTTCCTGGTTGTCAGTGTCGCTTCAGTTTTCAGTGCCAGAATTGGATCGAACTTTCGCTTTTCCCTGGAAGACAACTTGCAGGATTCTACTTGAAGTATATTGAAAATATTTTTATATTCATGACTCTTCGACTCGCCCCTTCTCCAGTAACGTTCCCAATGAGGCAATCAACGATTCAGTGTTGAAGAAAAACAAGTCCTCTGAAATCATGAACATTTCTGAAAAATAAAAAAATCAACACTGTTATTGATTCATTTGAAAATTTATTACTTACCATAATTCCATCAATTATATTGACGGAAATTCGTTTGGTATACTTTCTGGGAAATTTGACATTAGTCGAAAACTTTTGATTTCTTTGCGATCGAAATTAATTGGGAGACGAAGATTTAGATGGACGAAGACGTTTTCTGGGAAGTGTTTTTTTGGATGAATGTATTTTCAGTTCCGTGCTCCGCGAACTGTAATCAGAATTTATGCGTTCATCGTTGGCGACAACTTCCAATATTTTTAAGAAATAGAACACATATCTTGGTCTGCAAGAAGGGAAATGGTTCGTGTAGCCGTATAACATTACCTTGTGATAAACAGCATGAAAATTGCATGTTTACGAGTGCGTTCGAGGAGAGATGAGCGACGAGTGTATATGAACGCTGCAAATGAGTAAACATTTGTCCATTTTGATATATTAAGGGACTTTCCATTTTCGTTTTCCAATGTCAGAGAAGGTTCACAAAGTTGAGCGGTTTTTCATTTACACAGATTTCAATTCGGCAGGTTCTTGTACGTGTAACCTCCATCTCCATTCAAATTAACTGCATATATCCGTAATTTATCGGTGCGAATCACTTGAAGACAATAAGTGGGTTCTCATGTTTTTGGCTTAATAATATTTCAAAAATTATCGAGTACTGCACTGTTTGCTAAATTGAACTCTTTGTTGCGCTAAGCTCTGCCATTTCGCAAATGTTTTGAATGAATGAAGCTCCTTGAACGGGGTCATGTAACCATTTAACCATCACTCAATCTACTCTAATGGAATTGAATTATGCTCGTAGATTTGAGAGTGGAACTGGATGCAACGCAGATGCGCAGATTTCTCCAATCTTATGACCGTCCGGTGTTTGTACACTTGCATTCAGGATCGCCTACGCTGTTGCACTTATGCTGCGTTGTTAGTAAACAAACAACAGTGCCAACCTCGAAGTAGGAATATTTGCGACGCATTAACGTAGTATTTACGCAATTACGATCTTCATTTCGTTCATCACATTGTCCACAGTCTTTGTCTTTCTTTTGGGCTCAATTTGCAAAATTGTAATGTGAAATTTTTGACTTTTCACCGAAAGCCACTTCCTGGACTTTATGTTTGGCAGATATCCATCGCTTGGACCATAATGTTCGACATTCTCTTCTACCAATCAAAAAAAAACGAAAACATGAACAAAGAAAACAATTTGGAATGAACAGTTAAGACAATTATTGAGCTTACAAAAACACAACTAATTTCGAAATTTGTGTAAAAAACTCGGATAACAAAGTTGACCGAATAATTTAAGACAGTCAGGTTGACAAAAAATCGATCAACCGCTACCGGTGCATGCTCGGACCAATGCTGCCTCCGTCGAAGTGACTCATCGGCATACGTTGAAACGCGGCGGCGTTTTCCGTAGATGGTAGGCAGACAGGAGACGGAATTTATTCACCGCTCGTGGATTCGGTGCGGCGCGGCTAAAGCGGGGGAGACTTGAATGCCGCCGAGCAAGACGCGAGGAGTGAAGATCGCTGTGGTTTGGAGCCGCTGGCGGTTCAATGGCACCCAAATTTGGATATCGGTGGTAATTCGCGATTTGAATGCTGGTCACTCAGCAGCCAAGATACGGCAATTCGTGAATATTCTGCAGTCGACGTCCATCTAGCATTACAATTCGCGCACAGTGGGAATTGTTCTCAAGATGGGGGAAACCAGCAAAAAAGTGAAAGAGACTGAAAACTGCTTTCGTCTGGTTGACTCAGCTGGTCTCAAAGCAGTTGAGGAAAGGTCCTGGGAAATTGCACAAAACTCTGATTCTAATGCGAAAATCTAATGTTTGACTCCTTCCCCATTTGATTTAAATGTGCAGTTTTATTCGATTCGGGATTACTCCAAAGCTTTCATCTCAAGATATATTCGTGAGCTCTTTTGATACCAACGACTCATATATGCGTCGTTCCTCGTACATCTCCAACCAGCGACGCAAATGTGCGACACGTTTCGTTTTTAATCGTAATGATAGTAACGTAATTATACCCTAGATGTAGGGTATATTAGTTTTGAGCGAACGTTTGCAACGCCAAGAAATAATCGTCACAGAAAAGAAAGAACTATATATTCATGATTGGGAAGTGAAAAGAAACCGTTTTATGCA
Source organism: Leptogaster cylindrica (assembly GCA_963082835.1). Lineage (NCBI taxonomy): Eukaryota > Metazoa > Arthropoda > Insecta > Diptera > Asilidae > Leptogaster > Leptogaster cylindrica. The sequence goes on along the minus strand of OY720105.1, from coordinate 17,317,934 downwards.
TGTCCGTCTGTCTGTCTGTCCAGACGATAACTCGAGAACGCTTGTAGCTAGGGACTTGTAATTTGGTACAATAATATTTGATTAAAATTGCAAGGTCAAGTTCGAAGATGAGCAAAATCGGGCAACTCCTTCTTAGTGTTGCCATATAAGCATGAGTCGTTTTTATACAAAAATGTTGATATAAGAATGATTATATTTTTCTACATCTAGGGTATCACGTAATTGGTGTGACCAATTGCTTCCTTACTAGTTTTAATATTTATTATTATTGTTTTTGTGAACAAAAGGTTGCGAAAGAAAAAAATCCTTCCCATCGTCAAGAAACGATTTCAGAAGGGTTCTGTGTTTATTTGATTGTGGTGATAATTATTCCCGCTTTCCTGTTAAATAAAAATTCACTTTGACAAAAATATTATGATTGATAAACATTTGTGAAATTCATTAATAATTGTATTTAACGACTCTAATTTATCTCATTTATGGCTGGAAATAGTTCAATCGAAATTCGAATTGAACCGCATCAATCTTGCTATTTTAAAAACTCCATCGATTCAATTAATTAATGCGCCATATTTCCAGTTTAGGCTGTTTTATTTTTTAATGATTACATAAAAATGACTTCATTAATTATAATTATTTCCAATCGCTTCACTATTCAAGTACTCTTTTCACATTTTTCGCCCACAAGCCCATCTATCGCTATCAATTCATCCGAATCTCGGAAAAAAATTGCAATTGATTGTGAATTCGGAAATTCCCGTGATTTCATAAATGGGCTGCATCATCCCTCGGAATCCTCCGTGGATCATCTTAATCGCGGGCGGCGCGGGGAGTTATTCATCCCCTCATGTTGGTCACTGGCTACAGTCACGCGCGATAATTCGCGACAATCGTTTTAAGTGATTGAAATTACGTTGATTAGGAAATTGAGGAATTTTTTATCTAATCAAGGAACCGCGACAGCAGCAGCTGTCTTGCGTCCACGGCGGATATCTTCTTATCACTTGACTATTTTCGCGGTGAACGCATTTGCATGTCTATCTAAGTGATTTCGCAAATTGTCTCGGTCGGCGATTCGACGACGTCTTCTAATTGGTGAGCAAACTCGCAGTGAGCGGTCAACATCCTTGGATATGACCTTTAAAAAACTGTATTTTCTTCTCTCTCAATTCCGTAAATCGTTTGAGAAAATTTTAATTTATTAACTTTTCGTTAGAAATTCTTTTTGGTTAGATTTTATTTTGAAAGGCGGTCCATTTTATTCGAGGAAAAAAGCAGAGAAAAAATAATCGCGCCCCGGCGAAGTGTTGACGGAGACACGACCATTTCGAGTGGTTGGCAACAACAACAAATTAAGTGGCGGAGAAAGCTCACTTTTGGGACTCGGCAACTGCTCTGCACTTGATTTCACTCACCACGAACAAATTCTATTACGGGGAAATTAATCAATTTCGCTGGTATTCAAACATATTTTGCGCCACTAAATAGAGTCCTGGTGATCTCCTTGTCCGCCCGCACACCTCTTCCGCATTATTCTTGTTCTCTGGTCAAACACAAGCGTCCGCTGCAATTTAATGCAACATTTGTAGCACTTAATCCAATTAACTGGAGCTCAGCACGGGTCGAGGGGAGGCGGTTGATGGGAAATATATTTATTAGAAGTGCTCCTCTAGTCTACATTGCCTCGGCATTGACACCGCCGCCGCCGGTGTGCCAAAGTAAAAATTGCAATTTGAAAAACGCCTCGCGCGAAAGGAGAGCAGCACGCGCTTTTGGACTTGGTGCCCATCAGCTCCCCCAGCCGGCGAATGGTGGGGGTGCACGGGATCTCCCTGTCGACGGAGCAACCGCCGGACTTAACGAACACATGGACGCTAGGCGCCACTCGGCTACACTTTGATGCGATTATACTATTTTTACTTAACGCCGCGCACCAACGGTCCTCAAACTGTGTATTAATTGCTAGTTTCAAAGAATTGTTGAAACGAGCATCTCTAAGTCGACAAAACCCCGCAATGGCAACATTTTCTTATTAATTATTGCTGTAATATTAATTGCTAACTTGTGGCCGCTTCCTAAACTTAAGCGTAATCTTATTCCTAGAACTTGAAGTGACTGAAGGCGATTATTCAGAAGTCACCGATAAATATCTAATCTAGGCAACTTCACGTTCACCTTTTCGCAACTTGTGGGTTTTTACATTGAACGTAAAATTGATTTCAATCTAATTTTTCCAAATTACTTTATTTGGCGCCATTCTGAAGAAAAGGATTAAAACAAAACAATTTCATGCTCGGCCGAAGAGAAACTTGGTCAATTAGTTCGAAGTTCCATGCCCCTAACTACGATAAATGTTTTCTTTTTCCTTTTCGCTGCAATTGTTTCCGATTTCGATTGGTGCGGGGGTGCACCGAATTATAAAGCATGAACAACGGGAAATAACGGTTACGCGTCTCCCACAAATTTCAAAAAACAAAGATGAAATTCTTCCGTTCAGAAGCTGTCAAATGTGCAGCCAAACATAAATTTTAAAAAATATGGAAAGCATTATAATTTTCAAAAGGTTATCCTTATGTTGTTGCGAACTTGCGACTATAATGATGGATAGCAGGACGTACAAAACATTTTACATGTTTGTGCACTTATAGCTCTTTAAATCATTCAGAAATCTGAACTTCTTTAAAATAATAAACTCTTCATAAAACTTTGCTTTTCAAACAGACTGTACTTGGTTCGCGTCTATAGAAAACATCGCCAACATTTTAGACCATTTAAATTGCTCATAAAAGCGTACTTAATGACAACTTTTGTAACTCTTTCAGCGCTAATTTAATACAAGCACAGACATTCCACCCCTAAATTTCGCTTAAATGCAGTCTGAGTGTCTGACTCGATCTAAAAACCGAATGAAATCAAATCAAAGTGATTTTAAACATCACATCGTAAATTACCGATTCTCATCAGTATTAGACCAGTTTCTGATTGAAAACTTTGGTCGTGTTTTCCACGAGGCGCACAAGCACTAGAAAAGCTTTTATTGGTGAATCCGACTTCTACAGCGACAGTATTCAGCAACTCCCGATTCGTAATTTGTTTAAAGTTTGTTTTTCGTTAAATAATGCTGAGTACGCCCGAGAAATTTAATAAAGCAGTTCTAAGAAAGCTTAGTTGATGAACTTGACTGAAGATGTCTTCACATTTGGAACAAACTTCGCTTTATTTTATCTACAATTTTTGATAGTTTGTTTTTTTTTTTCTCTATATACATTTTAAGTAACTTTTTTGATGCTTTGTATTTCTATAACGAATGCAATCTGCACATTGTTCACCTCTCAATGGATCCAAAACTAGAAGTTCATATTATTTTATTTGAATATGTTTTCTCTTATTCGGTCCAACTTAATCTTATAATATTGATTATGCAAAAAACCTCAGCTAACATTTAAATGGGGACAATCCGCAAAATCCTTTTAATCTAAATTCTTATGCTTTATACAAAATATACAAATTTTTTTAAATTTATTTGTAACAAAGAATACAAAGATGCGAAGATGATCAGCGTTCTTCACCCAGCATCCTTCACCATCGATTGTTTTGCAATACTTTTATATAAACGATCCACCTCTGATAAATCTGAATCGCAGCAGGCCGCTAGTATAGCCGGCTTCCTTCCGTTCATGACATCATCGTTCATTCGTTCGTCTTGGAAGCTCATTCAAAGCGCTAAATTTCCGGTCTTTGCTCCCGATAAAATCGCGAAACATCAGCAATAAGTGATGTCAGAATCTATTTAAACTCTTCTGACTTCAATTTCGGAGTGCTTTGATATATCTCGGTTAGCGGAGGTGAGTGGATTTTAATGACGTGGTTTTAAAACGATGCTGAAGAAGTTCACTTATAACCAACGGAGTTTTTTCTTCATTTTGAACTTACCCAAAATTATTTTGAAATATTACACTTTCAAGTTCATTTCCAATTTAACTTCCACAAAAGGTAGAACAACAGTTTTAGATTCTGTATAGACAACGCTAACAAATTAACTTTTCCTTAATTAGCAAAAAGCGCTCAAGGATTTCTCAATATCCATTCTTGACTTCCGCCATAAAAAAAAAAAACTGTTTTTAATTTGTACAGCGACACTAAAACTAAATAAAGCATCTGAAACTTGGACTTAACAACTCTTATCACAATCAATGATTACGCCAAGGCTCCAACTGCTCCTCCTCCTCACTCCAATTCCAAGTGGGTCTCGCACACGTTCCCCTTTTTTAGTGCTAATGGTAAGATTCACGCCATTTTTTCGAGCCCCCACACTCGGCACTGATTACAAATGGCAAAAGGCAAAAGCTAAAGAAAATGCAAAACAAAACGCGTCGATTATTTTAAACATGATCGACAAATAAAAATTGTCAGGCCAGGCTTGACTTTGGTTATCCTTGACGGACCCATCCTCGGTTTCTCAGAAGTCTTCGAGTGCTCTGGCCATTGACACTCCGATGATTGATACTTCGGAATTCTGAATTTGTTATTTTTTAAAGCGATGAATGAAACAGGAGACGTCTTCACAGCGGGCGGAAATTAACAGAAGTACGAAAAGTGAAAGTGACAAATGCGTGAGAGCTGCATTTTATTTTTAGACGTTAATCCTGGTCCCCATGAAATGTTGCTGTATCTTTTCGCTCTCTAGAAGTATGGGGCTCTGGAAGCGGGGACGAGGGATGAGATAATAAGAAATTGCGTTTTAAGTGTTTCGCACAACATTTTGATTCTAAAATCGTTTAAAATTAGTTAACATGGAACAGATTTATATTGCAAATTTATAAGAAATAATGAAAAACAAAGCATTTAAATTTGTGATAAAGAAATATTTTTGAATATTTGGAAAATCAGAAACTGGGAAAATTTGCCTAAAAATGCTTTTCAAATTGTAAGAAAATATTTCCGAAGGCATCGCGAAGCCATTTTGAATCCTCCTTTGAGTGTGGTGGTAATAAAATCTCCACAAAAGACGTTCTGGTCAAACTCCTCACAGATTATAATTGTTTAATTGTGACAAATCGATGACGCTATGCCGCAAATAAGGAAGTTTTTTTGTCCCAGATCCACTAGAAAATTCAACGAAACCGACACTTTGTTGAAAAGTGAAAACCGTTGAAGGAAGAAATGACCGTTTTGTAAAAGTTTTCCGAGGAACCAGAAAAGTGTGTTAAATCATGATTTACCAAGCTTGATCGTTCTTCGGCTTCCCTTCGTCACAGCTTTTACAATTGATCATGAAATTTTCTTTTCTTTCATGGTTTTTATCTGGTAAAATAAGTTTTTTTGTTTGTGCCTGATTTTGTTGGTCTTTACTCTTTGCCTGGTTAAAGTCAGAAAAATCTCCAAATTGCAACTTTCGTGACTATTTGTTCTACATTTTTTATTTAATTAGTTTGTAAGTCAACATTTCACAACTTCCGCATTCACAAATTTCCTTCACATTTCCAATAGAGGTTATTTTGTGAAAAAGCTCACATTCCTTAGATAAGATCCCGTTAGAATTGCGTGTAGGCTTCGAGTTTGAAGGATGTTCACGGGAAGGATTCAGGCGATTTCGCTGTAAATGAATGTTGCAAGGTAAAGGTAAAATTCAGCTCCGACATGCAACTGCAATTGTTAGAACAATGCCGCCGTTTTTCCCACGGGGAATGCTGAAGTCAAGGATCTCCTCCATGTTAGAAAAAAATTTACCGAACCGTTTTTAATTTGTCCTGGCATTCCCTCATGTATGGCGTCATCCAAATTGATTTAGCTCCTTGTTATCGAAATGGAATTCGAGGGACGATATCAAGGATTCGCCTTGGCGTTTGCTTTGGTGAAGCCAATGATGCGGAATTATTTCTGTTTTATGCGTCATTTTATAATATATGTATAGTTATTCTTGGCATTTATCAAAATTTTTGAAAAAAAAAAAGTGATCACGTTTATCGAAAATATAAAAGGATTTTTTTGAAACAACCGTGTTTAAAGTGTAATGAAACTTTAACATAGCAGTAACTATTGAAAGCTTCATAATAATTTTTTTCATAATCGTCCAAATGTGTTTTCTTCTCTTCTTTCCTCTGTTCCATGTTTGTAAGTCTATTTTTGAAGAATAGGAACAGATTTGTTAAAGATGGTTGTACATTTATGATCAAATTAAAAGAAATGTGGTGTGGAGTATTTTATTACAGAAAGCCTTAGTCTTCTGCATTATGAAAGGCTTTCTTTGTCGCCTGCACACTAGTTCCCTCCACGGTGACTTGCTAATGATGGCTCTCCCACTAGTTCAGCTCGGCTTGAACCATTTGCGCGTCTTGTTGCGATGACCCCGTTCCAGTGCAATTAATTATCCCCGTTCGAAGTGGATTTCCTCTCCAGGACAACCACAACCTTTCAAAATACAATTAGCATCGGATTCCAATGACGAAACTCCTTCTCCTAAGCGATTCCTTGGTAACTTCTGAGAACCATGTTATGTGTGTTGAAGTTGAAAATTTTCGCCATTTTGTTACGAAAGAGAACAAAAATCGATATCCTTCAAAGGATTTTCCTCCATGAATTCCAGCTATTACGCATTTCTGTGCCGTTACCTACACCAGTTGCGTGCAGGACCCACAAAACCAGGACCCCAACGGAAGCAGGCGTTAATGGCCTTGCTCTGCGGAGTTTGCTGACCCTCATTATAGCGTTCAGCGTCAAGCATCCGTTTTCATGACATTCTTCCTATCGACCAACGATTAGTTACAGTCCTGTGTCGACACAATTTATTGCTGGCCATTCGGCGTGATATCCGCGATAGTGCGCCACCGTACTACACCCACTACACAAGCGCTCCATTCCATTTTATACTCGTACACTTCGATTAATAAAACAAAAAACCTTATTTTCGCTGGATCTAATTTTCGTATGTGTTTAGTGTTTCCAGTTTGGCGCTTGCGCTTTCTAATTGCAAAAAACCTCCCGCGGAGTTCAGCACTGCTTCCTCATCTGCACATGATACAATGGCTGCACCCCCCGCCATCATTTCCACCGCATCACCAACATTATCGATCTCAAAGCGATTGGAACGGCCGCCCAGGGGAGCCTCCCTGCAGCATCCAAACGTGTTCACGAATTTAGCCCTAGGCCAGTGCATGCAAAAGCTAATGGGCGTTAGTTCAAGAAAAATAGACTTCCGAGAGGACGCCACTATCGCTGAGGAACAGAACCCCAAGGACCAGGGCGTACCAATTCCGGCCAGAACGGAAACCGCCATCTTGTTGAATAGCGATCCTCGGTCATCCCCTGCCGCTTCGAGCCTGCCGTTCTTCTCGGGATCACTTTCGTCCTCACCCTCCCAGACAGCCGCGAGTTATGAGCCGTGCGCCGCAAACCTACGAACGATTGGAAAGACCAACAGCATCCCGGTGGGAGGAGGCCACCCTTGCAGAACTGAATCAGGGCGAAGTCGGGTGATCGCAGACTCCCCTCCCCGGCGATCAGGCAGCGTCGGACAGAGTTACTTGAACAGGTTAGGGACTTGTGCGCTTGTTTTTGGTGGTGTTCCGCAAACTGACATCTCCTCTTTTGTCCTCTGAATCTTGTGGTTTCTGTTGCTGATAACAGCTTATGTAATCGTTTTTGTTTCGTTGTTGCGTTCCTCTGGTCCTGCCTAGTCCTGTTTGTTGGAATGATTTACTATTTAACGCTGTTCTGGCTTGGATGTTATTTGCTCGAAGTTTTCGCAGTTTCTTGTTTTTATTGATTTACTAATGTTGAATGCAAATTTGGAATTGTTGCGTTGGGTTTCTGTAGAACAACACGTATGGAACGTTTATTCATCATTTTTTCTGAATGTACTGTACATAATTATCAACATAGCTTATTGTTTACTTTAATGTATTTATTTCTACATACAATTTATGTATTTTTTTGTAAATTTTCGTCAATATTTATAAATTATAATCAATCGGATTGAAATATATTGCTACGTATTATAAACGTATCTAGATGTCCTGCGAAGGATCGCTTTGGTTATTGAGCTGGAGACGAATTTCTTAAATTGTAGAAACATCCCTAGAAAGTTCTTCACTGGGCTATTATAAGTCAAAAGTTACATGCCCACTCTTCCATTTTTATGTTCTTTGTAATAGTTTCCCAATTACTTTCAACACATTTTTTATAACTTTTTATAAGTCGCTCATCTTATATTTTAGAATTAATGTTCATTTTTTGAAATTGAAAGCCATTTTGTGAGTTGGGGTTTCTAAAATGAAAACAAAAAATTTCAGTGAAATTTTGAAAAAGCCTGGAAATTGTTGTTGTTATAACAGTGATATAACAAAAACGCTGTACATGGATTTATTATTCCCGACAAAAAAACTACCCGACAGAGATTCAAACTGGTGACTTTTGCGTTACACCCAGCTAAATTCGCCTTATTCTTAGATGCAAATAACGTGTAATGTACGTATGGATAATGTGATACGAAATTCAAAATTTCATTACTCAAAAACTAATTGAGCTAAAATCATGCAGTAAAAAATATTCGTTTAAATAATATTGGAGCATTGTATATTCTGAGTTTTTTGGGGAAACCTTGAACTGTTTCGGAAATATGATTTTTTCAATATTTCATTCCTCAATTTCCGCCATCAAAATCCGTCGATCGGATCCTTCGATTTTTGAAGAAAGAAGAAAACTGCAAATTGCAATCTACATGTCTCAAAACGAAAAGTGAAAAATTTCAGGGAGGGTTATAATTTTTTGTTGGTGCTCGATTCCACAGGTTTATTATTAGAAATAATAAGCCAAAAGAACACTGGTTATCCAGAGGGAGAAAAAGGTTTTTTTGTAAACAAATATATAAATAAATTTGCACAGGTTTGATTTTAATGAAATTGTGTTAGAACGTGAATCCAAGAAAACCAGATACACCTGTCACATAAAGATTTCCACCTTTGGAAGTCTAGATTCGTTCTGTGACGACAGCAGCGATTTTACCAAGCTAAAAAAACAGATGCAAGTTTCAAGGGGCCTGATATAAAAAATTGTCAAAAATAGAACAATGTGCGGATTCCACAGGGAAGTGAGTTTTATGGTTTCGTAATAAATTTAAATTTATATTGTAGTTTATTGACAAATTATATATGAAAAAGCAGTCTTTTGTGCCTTTGTGCTGACCGAGATCATGCAACGGCTTTCCTGTCACAACTAAAGCAAGCGACATATTAATTTTGCGATTCTCCCTGCCCCCCTGGGGTTCCATCAATTGCCCAGAGGAGCGGAAATTGTTCGGAAGCTGATTACAGCGCTCGATATAAAAATTGATGCTGTCACACGCTGTCATCAGCACGGATCGAATTCCTCCTCTTTGTGTGCAAGAATTCCATCAGCTCCAAAATGTCGAGCCACTAACCTCGAATTGCGATGGAGCCCCATGATTACATCACCGACTATGTTGGACATTGGTGCTGTGCTTTTGGGGTGCATCGAGCGTGAAACTTTTTAGACATGGTCAACTGGAATTCCATTAAGATGTATCCCCCCACCCCCGGGGTAGCACAAACTCTCTGTTTTTGTTTATTCTCGTTAATAGCGCGTGATACGGCGGACAGCACATACCACCCTTGTTTGGGATCGGCGGCACGTGGGACCCTTCTGACCCCCAAATTTATAACCACTAAGAGCTGATGTCATCCTTCGTTTGGGTTCAAATGGATTTGTTTTGATGCCGCTCGTCTTCTCCCCGCAACTAAATTCCATACCCTGGAGCGATTCATCCTGCGTATCCTGAGACGCACGTAAAGCTCTTTTTATGACATTTGTTAAATGTTTTTATTGTATACACAGAAGGAATCGTTTAGCGCCTTAATTAACGCAACATTTCGGTTTGGCTGACTTTGTTTGACCATGACCGTGGTTTTAATTAATTTTTCGTGGCAGGAAGTTTAACGCAATAAGTGTTATAATTACCACGAATTCTTCTAGATTCTGTTCCGAATGTTTTCAAAACTGCGCCTTTAAGTAACCTTTCGTATAGTAGGTATAAGTATATCCCTAAACATTATGATTTGGGCTAGCAAAATTTTTACATTTTAATTTTTAGTAGACGTGGAAGAATTTTTTGATGGGAAAGCGTGAAACGTGATCCGTTTTAGAACAACGAAGGAAGCAAGTAAATCGTTTTTAAATAAGTCGTTAAAAAAATCCGTGAAGATTCCTTGCATTTATCAAATTGAAGAATCGTGATCGCGTAAAAACGTAATTGTAAAAGTCGCCAAATAATCAAAAGAAGTCACATTGCGACGCAATCACTGTAATAATGCAAATGGCAGTAAAAAATGCTCAAGTTTGAGAGGTCAACGAAACATTTGCTACAAAAGTTTTGTGCAACTTTGATAAGCGGCTATCGGTCCAGAGGTCACTGTAGCAATGATCACCTGATCTGGTCCCCATTTTTCCCATTCCGCTCATCTTTTATCAGCAAATTGAATTACGAAAGTAGATAAAAACGGCAATTGAATTTTTCGTCAAAGCACGATAACGAAAGTCGCCATTTATCTGCACTGGGTCAGATGGAGTTGTACTCCTAACCTACTGACGTGCTTCTCATTTAGATTACTTCTCAATTTCTGTTGTTTTTTCTTTAAGTTTTCAAGTTTTATTTAAATGCGGACTGTTCTTATATTATATAACTCTAAAGGAACCAGTACGTAATTGTTAATGGAGCATTTGGAAATCTTGAAACTAATAGTTTTGCTTACCTTTCCAAAGGAAGTGTTTGCAGAAGTATTCAAACACTCGAAATTTTTCAGTTATAAAATCATAAAAAATGAATGATTAATTTTTATTCTTTTTTAAAGTGGTCACTCTTTTAATGATTTTTCAATTATAATAATAGCTTGATCCAAACAAATTGTCCTGACGCTTTTTGCGACCTTTACAAAATAATTTACGGAATTCAATATCTTATAGGAGGGTTGTATCGATTCGTTTTTTATTACCAAACAAATATATACTTCTCATTATTGTACAGGTACACAACCGACGCACGTAAAAAGACAAAAACTCTTTTTTCATTTAACGTTGCTTCATAAACCTAGAGCAACCAGGGAGCTTCTAAAGCCAAATGGGGTCTTTAGTTAACAATATTGATCTGCTGAAATATTTTGAGTCTTCCCACCCCCACTGTGCCTTGTTGTGAGCTTTAAGTCGCATGCTTCTTCTATTTTTCTCAGGCAATGACCACAGAAGGTAAATTTGTCTTGAGTTTGTGTTGGCATAAAACATTGTTTTTATGTGACTTCACTTAGATTTGAAAAGGTTAAAATTTGCGTTCGTAAGTAAACAAAAATTTGCATATTAATTGAATTCCGCATTCAGCGAAACCGATCCCGATAAATCCTATTGAAAAATGATTAATTGCGATCGAATTCACGACTCTGCTGACAAATTGTTTGCGATCAAAAAATGTATGACTTCCTGCAATTGACACTGGCGACTCCGATTGGCCTTCTAAAATTTCACTGATTTTGCATACCACGGGTCATTGATACGTTTTCTTTTTCTTACCAAAAGAAAGCATTAATCTGCTTCAATTCTGACACTCAAATTCATCAGTTTTTTTTTTTATTTTTTCAGGTATGTACTTGAAGAAGTTATGCAAGGCATTTCGCAAGTGGGTGGTAAGTCAATCTTCATTATTCTTTAACTTGAAAAAAACAAACACAAAAAATTTGATGTGCGTCGACATAAAAATTTCTACAGGAGAGTTTATTTTGAAAAATTCATTATGTACACACATAATTGAAATACACACACACAACATTTTTAATGTTTCATTGCGTAATTTTAATTTTTCAACAAGGAAACAAAACAGGCATTTTTTAAAAATTTGTTTGGGCAATTTATTGTTCATCAGTTAGAAAAAAAAGGCATTTCAATTATATTAACTTGAAAATATTAAAGGTTATTAAGTACATGAAATACATTAACTAAAGTAGGTGCAAAAATATGCAGTAAATATAAAACAAAATGCTATCATTGCGTAGTACTGTTGAAACTGATGAAATAAATTTTACATAAACACGTATTTTAATATAGGAATAGCTGACCCGACCTGAATACAAAGAAACTAAGTTGCAGTTGATAAAATTAATCTAAAAACCCATTATTTTAATGCTCCTTTTTTGGGGAATTTATTTTTGGTTCATGAAGAACAACGTACGTGCGAAAAATAGAACTGTGTCAAAAATATCTGCGAAAATCCACCAAACACATGTTGACTCAGCCCAACAAAAAATGGCGGTAATTGGCGAATATATGTGTTATGAGTTTGTTGTCCTTGAACCTCCCTGTTTGCGTGCGGAATGGTCATGCCCCGTGGATTCTATGCGACAAAAACTTGGAATCTCAACATTAATTACATAAAAAATCATTCAAGGCTGAAGGTTTTTTGAGTCCGTTTATTTTCCCAAAAATTAGCCACTGTAACGCCAAACGGTAAATCTTTATGGCAGCAATATTTGAAGTCGTTCCAATATTCATCAAACGAATCATTGAACCGCGAAAAATGCTCGGTCCACGGCTGTAAGTATAATGTCAGATTAGCGAAGTGACGAGAGAAATTCTTGATTGGCTGCCAAAAAATTGTTTTCGTGGGGCTATTTTCATTACAGAATGTCGCGAAGGGGCGGCGATGAATCACAAAACTTCATCGCACGAAATTTGGCCAAATTCAGTTCAAGTTTGAATGAAATAGAGCTCGAAGTTGGGACAGTGTGAGACGCTGCGTCCCACGATATGCGGACGACGGGACTAGATGCAGCCGGGAACAGCAGCCCGCGGGTGACGCGTTCAAGGTGGAAGTCGTACGGAAATAATATTTGCAAGTGTGTAACGGAGGCGAGTAAACAAACAAACCAGCGAACACCCCCGACTCCTAATCGCATTACGCCGACAGACTGCCTGCCGCCATAACCGATGTTTTGCATAATGCAAGCGGCTCTAAGCCGTTCGCAGCCACACCGTTACTGCCGGCGACCGCAACGAGCCATGCCGAGCCGCGTGTCAACCGCGCAAAGGTGACTGGGCTCAGGTTACATTTTCACCGTCGTCGCAGAGGATGGAAGGAAGCGAAGAATTTCACTGTAAAATTTATTCAGTCGAAGGGCAGCCTGCGACACCTCCCATTGCTCTTTTCTATGATCCGCGAAGTTCCGAGTCCTGGCGGACTTCTTCCGGGACCACACGTGTTTGACTTGCAGTTGGTTCGGCGGATTTTCGCGAGACAAAACGGCGTAGATTTAATTTCCGAGTGAAGGCTGAATTCAATTATGAAACTCGAACATCGGCAGATCGCTTTGTTCTCGATGTAATTAGGAGCCGCCCATTCACCTCCCGTAATAACGCACGGCAATCGCTAAAGGGTAATTTTTTGAACACACAAATGCGGTTTCGCTAACGTGCTACAAAAAAAAAAACAGCCACAGAATTCTTTGATTTTGTTTTTATTGAAAATTACGTTCAGTACCTGACAAATTACATATTTTAAACATTTTGAGTACAATTTAGACTGAACACACTCCGGTCAGACGAGAGCAGGCCATTGCCAGACTACATAACCCTCATTATTACTAATTGCGTCCAATTGTTAACCTAAATGTTCAAAAAGGCATGTAAATCATCTCTGCACAAAAATTATAACAGCATTCACGATATGTACAGGACTTCGACTTGTGTAGAAAATAGATTAGTTTGAAAAAGAAATCTGCAACAGTTGTCGAACTCTGTTAAAAATCCATTTATTGCTGTTAGTGAACTAGCAAGAAATGGAGTTGTCTATCGCTGGTTCACAGAGCTTAGGTTCTTTTTTGTGGGTTTCAAAACTCCTGGGCAAATGTTTGTTAACAGTTTGCGCTTCTATTCGCAGCAAATCGCGCACTCTCCACCACTAAATCGCATTTTCGCAAATATTTTTGGATTTCCTCCATGTTACACAATTCACAATTCCATTTGCCCAGACGTCTAAAAATATCCTGGATCCTCGATTTCCTCGTAATCGCAATTACGCGGCACTGTCGATTTCAATTTTGAAGTCGAACCGATCGCGGAGGGACCGCGGGTCCAGCTCTGCGCCGAAAGAAGGAAGTGACTCCACCAACTCGGACAGTAGGGCATAAATAGAACTTGGCGTGAAACCTGAAGTGAATAAGTAAATGTCGTTTTGTAACATGTCTTTATGCAATCACACGTTATGAAATTTTGATTATTTCCTCTTCGATATGATAATGATCATCTCAATCACTTTCTAATTTCCTTGCGACCATTACCGGACTAAAAATAAATGCAATTACACGCCGTTCAGGAATCATTTTCCAATTTGCATGTGGAACTGAACTGGGATTGGTTTTTGTTGTTGCTACGTTGTTATTGGTTTTGTTGTTGTTGTTACTGTCGGTACATCGAAATTAATGACACCATTGCGATGTCGAGGGTTAGATCCAGCTTCGACCTTCGTTTCATTGGCGCCTTTTTGGACGCTTTCCCCAAACCGTAGATAACAAACTCATACAGAGGAACAAATTGGGATTTTTTGTGGTTATCAACGTCAAGTTGGACGAGCGAAGACCCCAAGCGAAGACGCGCGACGCAAAGGTTCTGCTTATTTATTGAAAGAAAATTCAAGCTGATGTCGTATCTAATGAAACGTTAAGTGTTCGCTGGATTTTATGAAACCAAAATAATCCTTTTCCCAAAGCAACAACAACGTCGACGAAGCTCGACGAAATGTCAACCAATTTTCCTGTACACAAAATTAGCATTGGAAATGATGCTTCAAAATTTACTGATGTAAGAGAAATTCTCAGACACACCATAATTGATTATTCAAATCGCTTGTTTTTTAATACACCATCGGGCGCGAACCACAACGCGATACGTTCCGCTCCCATGAAATTTACATGCCCTGCTTTGTAACGTTTTTGTGCCCTTCCCACTTTTAAATACATACTCTAAATACGTTTTTGTAATTATCACAACGATGTGTTCTTTTTTTATGTTTTTGCGTGACCAGTCAATCTTTTATCATCTTCAAGAATAATATTGTACATCAATATTCTAACACATCTAATCAAAAAAACTGCTAAAAATATTTATATATAATTGGAAAAAAACCTACATTTTCAAAAAATAAGCTGTATTATTTGTGACACCAAAAGAAGGAAATTGGAAGAAATTTTATACATATATTTCAAAGCTGGTTTTTATTGCTTTAGGTTAGTTTAAACTATTGGCATAAGTAGCGCATATTTACGTGCCAATTTTTATAAATGAAATTCAGGAATTGTTTTTTGTTATTTTATTTTTCTGTGAATTGCTGAACGAAAAATGTTTCATTCCGATTTTCCATTCCGAAACGTTTAACTCCACTTTCGATTAGTTTCGTTCCCGAACACCAATCTGGACCTGCAACACAAATTTCGAAATATCGAATAACAGTCTTGTATGTTCCTTTAAAGAGGTGCCCTTCTGACCTGTCGACAGATGGAGGAGGAGGTCGCAGTGGGCGGCTTGCCATAAACTTGGGTAATGAATAATGATCTTTGTGGTGTGTTATTAAAATCATTCCAGTCCCCTTCGTCCACTAATTACCAAGAGCGATTCGCGGGTCGAAAACAGAACAGCACCCAACTAAGACCGGATTATTTTTAACTTCGATTACCACGGTCCCGGGTTGATGAACTGCAACCGCAATTGTGATCATGACTTCAAGTGCGGCCAATAATTCGCCCTCAATCACTTTGGCAATTGCGGAAGAATCAGAAGGTCTTCTTGTGGGAAGTGTTTGTTTTCTGTCCAGGATTTATTGGTGGCGGAAGTCAGCCCCAGCCACACATGTTGCATTCGTCGAAGCACTCCCAATAGCATTGATTTTACTGGTTTTCGTGACCACCGTACAGCGGCCGCAATCACTCCAGCAATTACAGTCTATCGACCGCACCGCGACTCCCGTCCCTGACTGCGCGCTGGTTTATGCGAATGACAAATTGCAATTGTTTTTGTTTTTTCAAAGCTCAATTGTGTTCGGTCGGAAGAAAATTGAATTGTGCATATTTTAACTTTTTACGTTAACTCTTTTTGTATGCAATTTACACCTGTCGATGAACTTTTTTCTTTGTTACGTGCTCGTGTTCCGTGACTAACAGTTCAATTTCAAAATCGATCTCTTAGGTTCGACGTTATCAATATGTTTAGTTTTATTAATAGGAATAACCTTTATTATTTATTGAAAAAAAATTTTTTAGTTGATGCAGCTGTTTAAAATATCCATCCGTAATTTTTATCGCTGTTACCCCTTTCAAGTTACTAATGTCGAAATGCTACAATCTACATCATTAGATCTTACTTAAAGGTATCAACATTATTTTACATTATATTACATTACATGCAATTTCCCAGTTCTTGACGCCCTTCAAACTTTTCATTAGTTCTGCTGTTAAATTCCCATTGCGCAAAGTTGATTAATCTCTTCGAAACTTTTCATCGACTTTCTCGAGAGAAAATGTCTGAAAGTTGGGAAACGGATTTGAATACTGATTTTCCACATCCCCTTTATCGAAGGACTTTTCATGGAACTCACTCAAATCAGCTTTTCATTGTTTTCTTCTCTACTGACAAATATACCAGAAAGGTTCGAAATTCGAAATTGAGTAAATATTGAAAAACTCACACACAAATACGTGCTTTCAATAAATTGCGCGCTGAAAGGTTGTTTACTTTAAAACGAAAAAAGGGTAAAAAACATTTTGTTAATTTAAAAACTTCCCGAGAAATCGCAAATATGCGAATATTTTTTCGAGTTCTTTGCTGTAAATATACGTTTTTAGGTCAGATAATTTTCCCTCAAATTTAGAAAGTTGCAGAATAAATCGAAATTTTCGATTGAATATCAATAACAAATGAAAAGAGCGAGTCTTTACATTTACTCAAAATGTGAAATTCCTGAGATGGCTTTGAATATTTGTTTTTTGAAATTTAAATAAGAGGGTAAACAAATCAACCTGAAAATTGAAGCTGTCTACATAATTAACATTTGTGTTGCATAGAAAAAAAGAATATGTATATAAAGGGTCATACAATATTACTACAATAAATTGAGAAAATCATTCGTTGATATAAATAATTACTTAGGTATCCAATAATTTAAAAAATGCCAAAAAAGTCAACTTTACAATTTTGACAAAAGAAAATTCTGCTGTTGCCAAATTACGAATTGTTTACCTCTGTTCCGTTTTTAATTAATTCAAAGTAAGGAAATTGCAGAGAAGTCGAAATCTTTAATTGTTCTGCTCTTTGTTTTTAATAAAAGTTAAACAAAGGAGATTCCTCTAAACTGAGTGCAAGTAATCTTGCGATTGTGTTTACTCAGTAGTTTGCTCAGGTCGCCCGAACAAATGCATGCCGCATTGTTTCCTGATTCCATTCTTATCCGCTTAGCTGCGAAGAAAAAGGATTATTGTGGATTACACTGTGCTAAAGCCTTGCAGCCTAAGAATTGGGCTATTCTGGGAAGTGCGCGAGGCAAAGCTGCGGAATGAAACACTGAAATGAGTTGCAGCGTGCAGCTTGCAGTTTGTTCACATGGTCGTAATACTCTTAAAAGTTGAGCAGGGAGCTGGAAAGGTGGGGGGAGGTTGCAGGGGGCAGGGCTCGCATCCGGAAAACTGTCACATAGTAAGACTTTGCACCTTTGCATGTTCGTCGTCAAATTAACTGCAGCAATGCCAATGTGCAGCGAAATGTCGGACAGAGGTCGACGGCCGCGTTCACCCGAATGTGCATGCAACTCGGTAATCATTTCTGAAGCCTTCTGCTCCGTTCCCGGCGCCATTTTCGGGGGTCAACAATTCCCCTTTCTGTGATTACTAATCAATGACAATGTCGGGCTCCGACCTCAGGTTGCCAGACTTGCCAGAAGAATTCTCTCACTGCCGTTAATTGTCTCGAAAATATCCCCAATTGCATGCACGCAATGAAATATAAACATTAAACAAGCATTATTTTGAAGTAAGCAATGTCCTAATTGCAAATTCCTCCCGAGTCCTTTGAACTATTCAACGGTATCAGGACAAAAGTTACGAAAGGAGGCCGAATGTGCTAAAAATACGCGACTCAAGAACGAAATCAGTTCAGCTCTGCATTGTTGCAATTTCTTGCATGTTCTGTTCAAATGATTCACAACAATTGGGGATCATAATATTTATTAGCAGGGATTTCGTCATGCTCATGATGCTCCCAAGGATTTGTTTTGAACATGGTTTTGCGTGATGAAAGGAGTTGCTGGTAGGAATCTAATAAACACTCCCATTTCAGGTGTGGTCAAAAGATCGACTTCTGAACATTCGATTTCAGTTTCTCGCGCTTTGAGAATTCGCAAGTGAACTAAATTAACGAAATCCTCTCAACTGCAATAAAATCCCGAAAAATAATTTCTTAAGTTGATAAAAAATATTTTACCTATTTCACTTCTGACTGAATTTTCTGTTTGAAGTAATTGTGTTTTTGCATTGTTTATTCCTTATATTCTTCCTTTAAAATAATTGCTTTGCTAGTAATAAAACGTCTCCATTATTTCCACTTGATTTGTATTTTTTACCTTTACGTTTAATTTTGACTTAAATTTCACATAAGCAAATTATAACAAAACATTAAAAAAACGTAAACATTAACTGAAGTGTTTTGATAACTAAAGGAAAATATAGGAAAGTAGAGCCGCGATCGGGATCTAATCTAAACAAGCAATCTATTTGAATTGTTCGCGTTAGCTCGTTAATTGAGCAATTTGAAATCCAGTTTGTTTTGAACGCCAATAATTTACCTGCAGAAAAAATTTACTGTTCTATTGTCTACTTAGATTCAAGTGCGGCAATTTAAGCGATATCACAAAATCAATACTCCCTTTTAAGTAACAATTGCCCAATAAAATCATCCACTCGACAGATTCCAGAGCCTCGCAGGTAAGTCCTGCCTGGATTACGGCATCGATTGTGCTCCGATGTCGTTATCAGTTCCTCTGCTCCTTACCTTCACCTTGAAGGTCATCCGTGGACTAAAATTATATCACTCTTTTGGTGGCACGTGTCAGCGGCAAGCAGGCGATGTTCATCCAGATTATTGGAAAGGTGGGCAGGGGGCCTCGTCCGCACCCTTTATGGCCAGAGTGTTTTTCCAATTAAGCACGATAATGTTGTTTGTTTTCCGTGCTGAGCCGTCGATCCCTTCATACGCGTCACGCACACATGAATGATGCGTAGGAGATGTTTGCAAACATTTGCGGAACTTTTGCACCGCCATTCGGTTACTGATAAATCTTTCTTGAAATTTCACATATATGTCAAAGTTTTCTTCCGGTTTGTGAAGACAAAAAAAATATTTAAAAAAAATACCAACTGCAAAAAAGGTTTGGTTTTTTTCTAGAGCTTTGGGCGTATTTTAGATGGACAGTGACTCGCTTTACATCTTGTTTTCTTTGACCTATTATGAAGAGCAGAATTTGAGATGGATCTACAAAAATCCAGAATTTCCAGCTCTTGCTTTCGACTCTAAGAAAAAGTTTACCTTGAATTTGAAGATGAAAAGCAGCAACTGCAGAAGTTCAATCACTTAGAAGCCCAAATTGACTTAATTCGCCACACGACTGCTTTTTGAAAATGGAAAGAAAAACGTTGCTGGTGGTGTGATTACTTTTTTGCTTGGACGCGTCCAGAGTGCAAAACGCGACGCTCATCACAATTGGCGGATGGCGTCGCGAAATCGCTGCGTCGGCAGACTTGGTACGTTGCGTAAACGACACATCTACCTGGCGGCAGCGCGACGCACCAAACCGGTTCCCGTTTTAGCAATAGCAGATCCCCTTCGCGCTCAAATATTTGGTCTACCTGAAGACGTCGTCGCCTGTCGGTCGGCCTGCGTCCATGGCTGACTTGGATCATGGATGACGATGAATGAAGTCGTGTGATTTCAAGAGATCCGCAGTCATCGCGCCGCGCCACCACTTTCAGTTTCAGCACGCCGCCCGGCCGAGCTGACAGTGACGCGACGAAGTTTTCGCTGCTTTCGACACACCTGGAATCGCTGCATGCCGCCCTGAAGGGGATCACTGCTCCGTCCCTATGGCTGAAGTTGCCTGCATTTTGCTCATCTGCCCTTGGCTTGTGTTCATCATTGTTCTGCTGTTTGCCATGACTGTTCTCTAATTTCGGCGGTTGCTCATATTGTTTACACACTTTGACGTATTAAATACTAATTTTTGTGAACTCTTGAATGGATAAAAATAAAAGTACATACACTATTTTACAGATGTTGTGTTTCATTTCTGATTAGGTTGTGTTGTTTTCGGTTGGAGTTTATGTGTTCAGATTTGTTCCTTGTCGTTCTAATTATTTGGTAAAACTGTTTCCCGATAATTTTTGTCGCATTTTATTCAATTGAAAAAATTACCTGTTAAGATTCTTTAGACTTTCGATAAATAAGTCAGAATTGTGAAAATTGTTGTTTAGAATTTACAGCAATTCTAATAAAAATTTCCACTTAGTTTAATGAGGTAAAATTGCAATGTAAGTAAACATCATTTCGTCTCATTTTACAGAATTTGTAGGTATATTAGATTAAATTCGACAAACGGAATGACAAAGGGGCCAGGGGACTCGTTAAGGCCCAATTTCACAGTGCAAGCTTAAGCTCAAAAATAGGTTTAAAATTCTGCTTAAAGTATGCTTTGATTTCAAAGTGACAATTTTAGTCTTAAACTTTGCTTTAATTTAAGCGGCGATATTTCGTCGCTTAACTTAAGTTTCATAAAAATGTATTGTCAAACAAACGTCATATGTCAATTGAAATTAATTCTTGATTTTGAATTGTATTTAATGTGCTTAGTAATTAAATGGTTTAATTTTTATAAAAATCAATTAAAATATAGATCATAAACAAATAAAATCACTTAAAAACAGCGGAATAACATTTTTGGCAAATAGTTCACCGTATACAGTAGACTACAAAATTGATTCTTATAACTTAAACCAGGTTTACTCAAATATCAACTGTGAAATCCGACAGCATTAAACTTTAGTTTAAGCTTCCTATGCTCGCTTAACTAAGCGAAAACTTAAGTTTCAACTGTGAAATTGGGCATAAATGTATTTTATAAATTATATTTTTATTTTGTTTTCTAAATTTAGATCATAGTTTAATCTGTGCCCAAACCGAATGAACAAATTATTGCGCATGAAACATGAAAACCATGTTACACTCTTGTTCTGCTGAATTCGACTCGTTTACACAAATATTTGAAAATTATTTAATTCCTTCTGCAAAATTACTCATGGATCTATTCGCCACACAATTATTCTTAATGATGATCCCAATTTAGAATTTTTACGGACACTCCCAATGCTTGTTGACTTTTTCGTTTTTGCCTAATGGGAATATCGTTGGAGCTTTTCCGCAGTAATTGTTGAAATCGATTCGCACTCGGTGAAAAGTACTGGAAAAAATAGTAGTCGTCAGTCTTAAATTTGGAACATGAGGCAACAACAAATTGCGTTCGCCTTTGGGAATCCCCGTGAAGTGCAAGAGACCATGGAATATTCTGGAGCGTGATGAATGTTGGAATGTTTTCTTTTTCGCTTGGTGCCGATTTTTTGGCTCACTCGAAAGGATAAATCAATTGCAGTGAGCCAACAAATTGGGATTTTCTGACAGGAAATGCAAATAAGAGAAAAGGGCATCCACCCGTCGCCACCGCGCGATACCAACGCGTATGAATCTATTGTTGATGTCTTTTTCCGCTCAGATAGCGTTCATGCATCGCATCGGCAGGAATTTACTGCGCACGTCAACGCTCATTTTCTAAGTGAAAAATCGATTGAATTTTCTCCGCACCAGCACGGGGTGGCTCGGGTGGACGTGGTTGTGTCTCGTCGTCGTCCGACGGTCGGCGTAGAACCATAGATAGTCAGCCCCAATGCTTTTCTCAGCTAGGTATGGAGGAATTGTAGAACACGGGAGCCAGAAAAGTGGTCATATGGAACAAGGAACCACTGGCTCGGCTCTCGGGGTTCTTCGACGACATGAGCCCCGGAATGAAAACGACGAGGAGCGTCTGGAAGCTTTCTTCCTGCACTGCACTAGCTCACGGGGCGATCCAGCACGGCTGCGCCGACCTTTGTTCACACGCTGAATAATGGCCAAGTGTGAACCACGAATTCTCCCTTCGGAACTCGAGTAGATGTTTACACGGGAAACACACCGAAACGACGACGAGAGCCATTGCTCGAAATAGCCTCTATACTTTTGTACCAACGCCGCAACTACTACGCCGAGCCACTCTGCAAGCTGTCAGTGTTCCGCTTTTTTCTCCAGCATTTTTCGGTAGTGTACGCGCCTTTTCCCAAATCGCATTTCTTTCAAGCCAAGAAAAATAAATCCAAATTCAAATCCAAAATTCACCTCGGAACTGAGTCTGCCGCAAAGAAAAACCGTGCGAAATCCCAGCACAGTTCGCGCTTAATTAACCGAGAAAAAGTAGTGGAGAGTCCGCCACTGTCCGTTTTCGCACAGCAGCAGCACGAGTGAGGTTTTTTGAAAATCTGATGACGAAAACGTGTGCACTCGCGAAATAAATGTGCAGCCTTTGATTCGTGAAGACGCGCTCGTGTCGGTGAAAAAGAATTACCTCTTGGCGACATTGCTGTGCAGTTTTGTGTTGCATTCGAAAAGAAATTCAGAAAGAAATTTTTGTGAATCTTGTGCGCGCAATTCACGGTACCCTGAAAAAGAAGTTTACTAGAAACTGCAGAAAAGAATTTGAGAAATAATATAAAGTGGAGTTCAGTTCAATTTTTTAAATCAGTGCAGAAATAAAATACATTGTTGGAAAAGGTAAATTCAAATGGCGAATCGTGTTCAACATTCGTCTATATGAAAATCTAAAAGTGGAAAATATGGCTGCCGTCGAATTGCAGAAATCCTTGGCAAAGAAGTGCCATGGAAATTAGCTAAATGAAATTGTTTTACAATGGCTGTTTCAATAGTTCATAAATGTATGGCTTTTCTCTAGTTGAAAATTGTTCAACTTGGGAATTTTTCCAAGTTCAGCAGCACTTATCACAAATCGTGCGTGCTGCGAATTAATATTCAGGAATACACCCCCAATGAACAAGACGGGGGTTGACATGACAGGATTCATGTGCGCTGCTTGTTCCTGTTTAATTATAACTACATGAAAGTACCCTGGATTCAGTTTTTTCGTAATCTTCCCATGGAGATGTTGATAATGATTAACAGTTACTGAGAATTTTAATTACAAATGGATTTCGGCAAATCAAAAGTCACAATTTAATGTAAATTCTGCAATCTCTGCTTATTTCCAGAAATGGCAAACTTCTTAAGAACTATAGTGTTTGTGGTATTTCCCGAAAATAATGCTAGATGTTAAATCCATTCTACAGTAAATTAGAACTTCCTGCTTCGGCAGCAGTAATGCGGGATTGTGCGCAGTCCTGCTTCAGTAACAACTGTAGGGCTCCTGTTTGCTGTGCGTTTTGAGTTACTATCGTCACTTTACGTACATACGATAAAATGTCGGTTTGTTTTTCGATTTTTAGTTAATCTTATTCGTGAAAAATTTTCATATTCAAAATTTTTACATTAAGAAATTCATTAAGGTTATAATTATGAAATATTTCTGTGATGATTACCAACAGAATAATTTTACGTTTTCATTTCATTTTTCTTTTACACAATACATTTTATGATTATACTTATATTTATAAGTGCTTCCATGCGTGTACAATATTCAGAGTAGTTCTAAAAATAAAAACCCAATGGACAAAACAAACAACTTTTGTTGAATTTGGTATCGAATTTCAGAAATACTGACGACCATAATCTGGACCGTTTATTATGAAAGTGGTGCAAGTCCATTTTTCTCTCTTTCGAGATATTTAAAGATTTGCATTTTAGTCGATTAAAAAATATTGATAAATTGTACTAAGTTTGGCAATGTTTCAACGAATTTAGAAACATGTAATTTGATCACATACATGAGTTTGAATTTGAATTTAACTATAATAATATCCTTTCTGAATCGTAAATGGACTTACACCACTTTCAAAATTATTGAATTGTAATTTTAATTTAATTTAATAATTAAATTAATTAATTTAATTTAATTAATTTAATTTAATTTTGATAATCAAAAAAACAATGGTTCTTACTAAAATTCATCTAAATGTATATGGGTAGTGTAATGCTTCCCATTCCAACTATGCCCATTACATTATGCTTTTGCTGGTAAAATTCTTAGTTTTACTCCTGAAAGTGGACTTACACCCCTTTCATAATCAATCGTTACGCAATTCAATTTATTGACGAATTTTAAATTTATCAAAGCATATGGATTTTTTAAAATAGTAATTCTGACTTGTTTATAAATAAAAAGTTTACACTACATTACAAGTAAATTATGTGTTTTCTCAATTTTTTTAAAAAGTAGACTTACACCACTTTCAAAATAAACGGTCCATCTAATGAATGGAGCCGATGAATTTTTAATTAAAAAACATGCAACTATACTAAACTTATTTCATTTACAATTTGTGAGTAAATTTAATTTACTATCCAAATCGATTGGCTAAATTTGTATTGTTATGAAGGAAAAAAGTATTATATATTTAAGACTCCGAACAAAGTGTAAGGACGAAATCCCACTCCTCGAAATCCCATTGCCCCACGTTACTACCAAGCCACGTTTGAAATCGGTTTTCGTCTTTGTTTCTCTGCATTCAGCAATAATGGATGGAGAAGCAATTTAACGTTCAGACTTGCATCGATTTCCCGCACGCCATCGCCATCGAAAATTCCATTAAATTTCAAATTCGAACCTCGCCGTCAGGTCGCAGAATCCGCGATGTCAAACTTTCAAGCGACATAATTGCGTTAATGTGATGAAGCAACTGACATTAGCTAAGTGAAAGCATCTATTTTTAAAAAAGCAGTGCTTAAGTGATGTAAGATTCTTGGACACTCGATACTACCTCAATTTCTCATCACGACATCCAATCCCCTTTGCTTATTCCTATTTTTCGTGAGGTGCAAGTTGGATCATGGCGTCTGCGGTTTCATGAAAAGACGCCGCCAGCAAAGTCAAATATTTCTCACATACGAGTAATTAATTCGATATTAATGGTGGAATGCATTGCATTCATGGATGACTGTATTTGATATTGTTATTGCATGTCAGTTAACGTACTTTAAGCGGTTCGGATGCATTATTTAGGGAAGTGCAAAACTGGGTCACACGACGACGCGCATCGAGAGCCGGCAGCGGCTTTTAATGTTTCCCATCGGAAGAGTTAGATGTTTTGCAACATCAAATAAAGAGATGCAAATGCAGACGACATTAATTGAAGTGTTATACTTCCGTGCCTCGTTGTCATATAAAATGTATGCGATAAGTTGTAATGCTTGATTGTCCTCGTGGGGGGTTGGGGGGAATATAAAAACTGAATTTGATTTCCTTCGCAAGATGCAGTAATAGAAATGTCTTTTCAATAGTTAACTTTATTCTTGTCATCTGTCTGCAGCGTCTCAAAGGCATTTCGAACAGATAACACTTCCCGCTGCACTCTTCAATTTAAAACGCATAAATCCTTTCAAGATGTCGTCTAGCTCGATGCCGACGTGCATTGAGTGTAGTGCGTGCAATTGCGTTAAGTTCTTGTTTAGATTCTTCTCTGCTCCTCGTTGATTACAATTTATAAGAAGTTGCTGTAAAGAAGTCATTGACCTATTCTGTTAGCAGAACATGGTAAAAAGAGGTAAATACCTGCGTAATTCTAATTTCACCGTTTCTAATTGCCACAGTTCTTGAATGACAACTTACTGTTCTTGAAATTGCATTCGCAAATCCATTCAAAACAAATTAATTTACATAAAGGATTATGTCACGTGGACTTCAGCTCGGTTTCGTGCGGTGTTCACCTGCATATCACCAAAGAACATCTCAGTTTTCATCAGAAAGAAAACCAACGAAAAAAATCTTGACATCAAAACGGTTGAATTGCTTTGAAGTGGTTTGCATAAACGAACTAATAATAACATAACAGATACATATGACACGCTTCCGGTTCTTAATGTTTCAAAGTGTTTACATAAACAACAATAATTCTTGGAATTCAGCATTTATCCAACCTAAATTATTATCAGCATCCAATTCGGAGAATATTTATAATATTCATTCGAAGGAGTTTTGCTCGCGAAGAAATAGAAAAAAAGCGAATGTTTTCATAAGACTTGACTCGAGTTCGCAATTGTTCTAAAGCAATTCATTTCTTTCATTTTATCGCCAGAGCAATTTAATTCCGAAGCCCAGAAATGTCGTCCCCATTTTTGTAGTAAACAACGCCTCGTTGTGACAGGTTCATATGTTCATGGTGCCGAAGGATTTAGGAAATTGCCTTGCTGAAATCTCGAGAAACAATTAATTAAAGTGCTCGCCTTGCACACGAGATAATAATTTATATCTTCACTCCAACAATGCTGCAAATTTTGTGACATAATTAACGAAATTCAAGCACGTTTTTTGCGTTCACTCGTTGCTGTAATGGGAATTCTTCAAGGCCGTCCGCAGGGTCCATTTCGTGGAAAACTGCATCACTCAACATGTACTTTCATCGCCCCCGTCCTAAGCAGCTTCCACCGCTTCGAGTACAAATTAAAAGGGTTCTTAGCAACTCTGTAGAGACGTTCGAAAACTTTAAATGGACTTTTATCTCATTTACGTATTTTTTTTTTTAATTTCGTGTAGAAATGATCCCAACACATTTTTACATAATGTTTGTTTTTCCAGTAGGCACACCACTTGATTACGCAATATTTAAATTTTTTACAACTATCAATAATTGCATGTTTTGAAATAAATAAATTTAAAACAAAATTGCAAAATCTGGGCAATTAATTTCGCAATTGACACATCACTCACTAAAAAGCATTTTGGGATTTCCCGAAGTGCTTTTTTCCTGAACACTAACCAAAAACTCCTTCTCCAAGCAATTAAAAAAACCACTGGCAGATTAAGTGATGCAATTGTGCAAAATGGTCGTAATTACCCAATAAATACTATTCAGTCACGACAATGTTAATTAAACACTATTTGCCGACTTAAATTG
The DNA here is from genome assembly GCA_963082835.1 of Leptogaster cylindrica. NCBI lineage: Eukaryota > Metazoa > Arthropoda > Insecta > Diptera > Asilidae > Leptogaster > Leptogaster cylindrica. The sequence goes on along the minus strand of OY720105.1, from coordinate 17,290,704 downwards.
AATTCGCTGAAATCTTTTTCTCATTTGTTTAAGCCGAGCGTCAAATTATTGTAGACATGTACAAAACAGAACACCATTTCCAAGGAGCACTGACATTCCGAAATTGTTAATAATTATATTGTCGTGTTTTATGACAAAATAAAAATCAATTTCAATCAGCTTCAATTTTGGCTTTGGTTGGTTTTGAAATTTTAATGGGCTTGGAAATTAAAAATGCAAATTGTGCTTTTTACGAGATTTTTTCTATCTGTTGATGCATCGCAATATGACATTAAAATTAAATTGTAAAGTCAATATTTTTGTTTCACAAACATTTTTATTTTTGAGTAAAAGTTCCAAGTCATTGTGTTTCTGGGTTGACGAAGGCTGTTTATTATTTTATTTGTTTGAATTTGTCTTATTTTGTTGACATTTATTTAACCAATAAAATTTCGTTTACGATTGACTTTATAGGTTTATTGTGTTTTTAATTTGGCAGGTATTTCTGGAGAAAGTTTCCATAATACAGAAGAGAGTTTTTCGTTTAAGAGTTTCCTATTTATTTCGGTAGGTAGTTGTATATTTAGTTTGTTTTATAAGCAAATTCTTAAAGACAATGCAAATCTTTTCGCGTGAGGCTTCATAGGGAAACTTTATGGAGGAACACTTTCAGCAGGCCAGTCCAGGCCAAGGACATTTTTAAATAAATTCTAATGATAAATAAGGGTTTAATGCAGCAGTTCCACTGAGAATCATATATGAAGGACACAAAGCACTGCCTTCGTACTTCAACCAGCGTGTGCTCTATTTTGTCTTGAAATTTCCAGTTCATGCCATCATGAATATTTACTGCATTAAAAGATTTGCAATTTTAATTACAACGTGACGCAGCATCCCTCACTCGGATATGCTCCCTCAATACGTTCCTAATTCCACACGCACACACCCACATTTCTCTGCGGTTCCTAGATACGTACATGGAGTGCACCTGGAGTTCAAAAGGGTCTCAAAGCTTTTTCTGCACTTCAGGGAAGCGAACATGTACGTCGTGCCAAAAATGGAACTCATCTAAGAAAACAAAACAGCACGTAAAAAACTACGCTCCCCACATAGTCTTGAAATAGTACACGCTATTTCAGGCCGCCGCCGCCCTCTGTCCTCCACCCTCATCCCACCTGCTGGGCTCAGCATCCGGACTGAACGAGAGCTTTTCAACCTTGACCCGGAAAGCGTAGTTGTGAAGTGCGCTGTAATCAACTATGGCTAAAATTCTTCCAGCTGTAGCAGGCCTCGGCACAGCTTCGGGCACGGGCATCCCTTATTTGGTTTCACAGTTGCGAAAGCTCTGGCCGCGAAAGACTTTCACCAAGGCACTGAGATTACAAGGAAAGAGTAGCTTTTGTGTTTAGATTTTAGAACTTACTTATTCATTACGTTACTCCGCTCGTTTAGATCATCAAAAAAGGGAGAAAATGTTGCATAAATTTCGATGACTCAATGAAGCATTCAGTATTTCAAAAAACTAAAAGTTCTCGCTGATTTTTCTTTAATGGGAACATTATTTTTCAAAATGAAATCCTTGACGTAATCTAAAATAAAAGATTCAATGTTTGCTTATACGTATTCTGTTTTAAGTCTTTTTCAAAATCTACTTTAGTCGCCAAACCGTCATCAAGTTATCACATTCTGTGATGACGTGTGCTGAAAATGTTTTATACTTGATATACTCACAAACGCCTTGAGGAGCAGTTCGATCCAAAAAGGATTGACTTCATCTGCGAATTCAATACTTTCCGTAATATCTACGAACAATTTCCGGAATGTCTTGACATTTTCGCAGGAACGGTCGTGTTCCGTTCGACCATGTTTCGTTTGCAGTTCTGCAATTTCAGTGCATTCCTAGGAATGCCGAAATGGATGAAAACACCAGTTTTAATTTCCTAAATGACGTATGCAACGCATTCATAAGTAATTTTCGTTTCATTCTGCTGGTTGAATCTGCTTCATTTAAATCGCAAGCCCGTTTCGGATTCTCACGGATTAAGTTTGTTCGCAAATTGGAGCAAGAAACAAACGCAGAAATCCTCTGCTCAGCCTAAATATAGTTCGAAAGGTTTCACACCAATTCGATAAACAGATAATTACGACGAACGATTAAAAATAACGCGCCAGCAGGCCGCGACGGTAATTCACCGGCAAAGAGCCCAGTACGCCAGAATTGAGTGCTCTAAATCTGTGCGTTCAGTGAACCAAAACAGACGCACGCACTGCGAGTTGAAACTTCCGCAAAGTGCAATCGTCGGTGTCCCGGCGGGGGGCGGCGGCAGTTCACCCTCCACTGCGACTGTTATACGTCCCTCTTGCGAGGCTGCTTCTCAAAACAAAAGTTTTAAACAGATACAAGGTCTCCGCATTTTCTTGCAATTGGCGAAATGAAAATGGAGCGAAACAACAACAAATTGCAATTTCCCCACGAAATGGCATCTGGGCAGTCCTGTTTTGCTCCACAGCGCGTCGCGGTGCGGCGTCTTGCGGATTTTGTAGAGCTCGTGTGATTTCATACAAGATTTGGAGTAAATGTTTATGCAAAGGCAAACGCCACAATTTCAAGTGGGTTTAAAACAACCTCTTCCCATTCCGATCTAGTTTCCGATATTGTAACCGCGCCGCGCCGCCGCCATTGTTTCGTCCAGAAATCGTGCAAATTATTTTTCCCACAAATCTGGGCACTTCAGTGAGGAAGAAGCAATGTTGTGAAATTAAGATTTATGATGTAAATAGACGGAGCAATGCAGCAGGCATGAAAGAGTAGTTTTACTAAAAACAAGTTTTTAACAAAAAATACAAATCAGGTTACTCTTGTTAAATTTGATCGTGAAAATTGTTTTGGGAAGGATAAGTGCATAAATTCCAAAAATTTCATTTCTTTTCCCGCCCCTCGCTCCTCGGCAAAATTCTTTTCATACGTCACTCCGTAAAAGTTGATATTTTTCCATCATAAAACTTTTATAAAAACCATTCATTTTTGAGTAAAGAACATCTTGACATGATTCGAGCCAAATTTTTTTTTACTACAGTAGAAAATCAATTTTCTAAAGGAGAAAGAACTTCGTCCATTTTGTTCAAATAAAATTTGACTCGTTGTCCTGTCGAAAAAATTGAATAAAATCTATTCTCTTTAAAAAATGTAGTTGTCCAATTTATAAATGTACGAAGAAAAGAAATAATATTACTGTTATTTTCAGTACGTCTATTGATTTAATTTTACTTTGTGAATTCGTAATCAAAGGCAGCCGTATTTTCCACAACATCAAAAAATTACTCCGATTAATAAATGTTTGTTTCTGTTTTAGGCAAATTCAAATTAGATAAAAAGAACATTTTGTATTGGTATCATTGGCAAAGTGACTCAACTTATTTTCCAAAGTGCAGTTTCGTGTGTTGTAAAAAGGGTGCTGAACATAAATAGTGTGACTGGGCTGCGTGAGTAGGCGTCCTTGTTCTGCAAAACCAACCACAACCCTTCTGGAATGATTTCCATCCGAATCAGCTTCGCACTCGTATCCAGGGCACATGAGTACTTCATGGTAAAACATGAGCACCACTGCTGCTGCAAGTGGATCTAAGAACCTTGCGCAGTTTCCGTCGAATGGTTCTCCGAACCCACCACCGAATGATCCTGGACCAGATCGCTTCATCTCCACATCAGCAGTTATCGCTTCAGGTCAAGGGGTTGTTGGCAAAGTCGGTGGCGGTGGCGGCAGCAGCACCAGAGACACCCATCATCACCATCAAATGAACCAGGACCTTCCGATCCTCAAGCCAGATTTGTTGTTGAACGACACTGGATTGTTTACCGTTTACTGTTTCATAAAGAATTTCATCGGGTAAGTTTTACTCTAGTTATTGTTACTTCCGTGCGGCTAGTTACCGTGATTACGGGATCACGTGGAGACTTCCACGTCTCCAGCTAAAGGAGCGGTCAAACATTTCCGAACTGCCTTGTGGCGGCGTTGTTTGTCCACTCGCGGCAATTGTCGTTTCTGGAAGGCAATTACAGTTGAAAGTCCCGAAAGTTGTCACATCTCACCGATGACTTAACGAGGTAACGAGGTAGACGCCACTCCAGGTTTGACGTCATCTCGAGCGGCTCTTGTGATTGAGATTTCCGCCCCAAGAAAATGTACAGTTCGATGTCGCTATATTTGGAAATTGCCGACTGTAATTCAATTACCCAAATTACTTCCGCCATCAAATGGAGTAAATCCGGCAATTAGAGAGGACAATGATTTCTCTTTATTACTACGTTATTGCAAAATGTTTACAATTTCCTGTTGATTTTTCGCGCTGTTATTTGAGACGTGCCAGTGTGTACAACATAAAAATTCATGAGCGTTGTTTCCACACTGCAAACAAAGAAGATGTTTGGCATAATATTTTGGTTTGTTATAATTATAATATTCTTGTGGTTTTTAGTGCTCATTAATTGTTCATCAATGAACTCTCTTCGTCTTTCATAAAATCATTCCTTTTTCAATCACATTCGGTGTTTTGAACATATTTCAACATTCTATTAAAGCAATTCAAACTTGCTCGTCAAAAATATATGAATTCCAAGAAATTTTAACTCCGCCAATAATTTTGTTCCTGTCGAATGTTGTTCGGACGACACGAAACTGTAATAAATTTCGCAGTAAATAGTTCCAATATAGAAATCCAAACAGCTTCAGAATGTTCTGTTAACGAGGCGGAAACAAGAGACTTTAAACGCACCGAAAATAGGTCGCGGAAACTATCTAAATCCGTTTATTTACGTATTTTTCGACTGTGAAATCCTTTTCGGGTCGGAAAGAGGCGGAAAATAATTCCCGAAGTCGTGTGAACAAAGTCAAGGAAGGTGACGAACACTTGGCACCTGACATGGCGATTATGTCTCATTAATATCATTCACACCTCATTAAATGTTATTAATTAGGAGAGGGATGCACCTCCGGAAGTCAAGGTTATGGCCAAGTAATCGATTCCGCGGACTGTCGCTTAATTAACACAAGAGGGTTGCTTGTGCATTTTGCCAAGAGATATTTTCGGTTGCACCGCTTCGGAGGGCGGTCAGCTGAGGAGATCTCGCGGAATCGTTCTAGCGATTTCGAAAGGCGAAGGTGACATCAATTTCCTTGTAAATTTTACCTCAGTTTTTCTTTTGTGCATTAAAGCTTTTCTGGTCTATTTGTAGTGTAACTTACATCACTTTTGATTTACATATTTCATTAGCTCTTCTAATTGTAGCTTCGGTTAAGTTTATCGCTGCCATAAAATCGTTGTTACTCACTGCCAAAATACGTCATTTGCCATAACCAATTTTATTGCCGAGAATTTAACGCTTTTATTTTGAATACTCAGCATTTAACAAATTGTGAAATTGCTGCAATACATAAACAAAACGTTCGTTAGTCAATTTAAAATTAGAAAAAGAAAATTGTTCATAACTAGGTATACATAATAAGTTTAATACAAAATCCAAAAAATTTTTCAATAACTTTTGTACATTTACTAAATAATAATATTAAGCAGACTAAAATGTTAGAACATTTCTTGCCATTGAAGTTTCATATAATTCATGTTCTACAGCAATGAATAAATTTCTAAAAGTGAAACAAAGAAAAAACTACCGCAAAAAAGAACCCTAAAATCACTGTTTGCGTATTAAAAAATTAATTTAAATTTGTTCAACTTCAAAAAATAAAAAACAATAAAGTGTCAAAATTTCAATACTTTTAGTAGTTGTTATTTTTCAATTTGTTTTGGAAGAAACCAAACATGACCAATTATAAAAATAGAAATCAATTTGTAATATCCGTCGAATTATCTCTGAAATAGAATTTCAAAAAGAAATTCGAAAAACGAAAAAATTTCTGTGATTCCAAAAGAAATTCATGATGTCGTTTTTTTTTTATTTTTGCTTCAATCCAATTCAAGTGGCGTTCGTATTTCAATTGAGAACTTTCTAGTAAAATTGAAATTACTTAAAGAGAACCAGATCTGCAGACTTCCATAACTCGGCCAGGATCGAAAGGTTCTATTCAAATTGAAATAATTGAATGCGCTCCGAATCTAAACTTATTGAACCCATCGTCGTCGTCCACAGTATGGAATGGAAAGTTCAAAATGCAGAGCACCCGATTACAGTCCGCTTCCAGGCACTCGTCGCTACGAATAGGCTTTATTTTTAGATCAATTTCAGTTTATTAACGATCCCTTTAAGTGGAGCTATCGATTCTGGAGCAATCCATGCTGCGATTGATTGGAATTGCACTCGAAGCGGGCGGATGAATTGGTTCCACTGAAATTCACTGTCACGGTTTTCTCGATTGTTCCTCTGTTGAATTCCATTGTAAAAGAAATGTTCAGTGAAAACGGACTAATTCTTGTTTCCTTCGTTTCTTCAGGTAAATGCTGGACGCCTTTTTTGGTGTCATTGCGTCAGTACAACACCTCTTTTTTCCATCAAACTGTGTTATACAATATACAAAAGATACACGGTAGTCCCAGAAATGTTTACGACAAATACACCAGCTGGTATCAATTTCGCAATCCAATTTGATTTCTCAAACTCATTCGGTGGAGGTTGACGTGTTTCGCAACACTGGAATTGCTTGATCCATTTGTCAAAATGCTTGACCGGAAAGACGGCGAATTTATTGCAACAAATTCATTAAAAACGTTTAAGCGAAGCTATTGCGTATGTCGCACACAATAATCCCTGCGACAAGTGAGTTGAAACACAAAGAAAAAAATTCATGTCCTCATTCCGAGGACCTATAAATAACTGCTTTCAGGAGTTCTACGGATGTACAATATTGAATTAGAGGCCGATGGTAGTTTGTAATTTAAAAATGAAAATAAATTTCCTCTCGTGCCTCCAATCTTCGTCTCTGATTGAATTATTCTTGGTTCGCCTTCAACGTACCGCGGCCGACATTCTACATCGGCTTTACGAATACGATTCAACTCTCGGGGATTAGTAGGACTATAAATTTATCTGCACCAAGGAGGCCGATTCGATTCTAGGCAGAAGGGGAAATATGAACAAATTGATTTACTCTTCTCTTCCTCATTTCCCTATTCCGGTAAAACAGGAACTACTGCAAAACGCTCGGAGGAACTCATTGCTTTTCAAAATCAATTATTATTATTCTTTCAGTAGCGCAAACTTTATTCCGCAACGTAATCTAATGTGCAGTGGATGCATCTTGTTTGTTGCTGCACTTCGGGACTTGATATTCAAAGTGCATTGCTTTCTGCTAGATTTGCATTGAATCGACTCAAACATCGTCTTAACTTCATTTAGAAGCCTTGACAACGTAATAATAACAACAAGCACTCATAAGTCATAATCAACATTACTAATACTTGTTTAAATAAAAATATTGAAAATACGAAGTACGAAGTTTTAGTAAGCAACAATCAACATTTCAAATACCGAAAAAAATCGAACCCTAGATAGCTTGCCAAAATTGATTAATTCGAATAATTCGAGCTGTTTATTTGTTTTTCAAATGTTTAATATTTAAACAATTATTGAACTGTAATGTAAATAAATATTTGTTGATTATACCGGTAAGATGGAATATTGCAAAACTAGAAGACGTAATATATTTATTTACAAAAATTGGAAGACAACATGGAGGTTCATTCAGAGCAACCTTCAGGGCGTTCATTTTCATGGAGAGTCATTCCAATCGGTAGACGATATTCACTCGCTGGTCTGATAATTAGTTTTTGTGGGAACTCCACACAATTGTGCAAACAGAAAACCATTTGATGGAAAACCCGGATCGCTAATGAGTATACATCCGAACGCCCTCAATAAGGCCCAATAAAATGTACATTCCTTGAAATTGTTTTCCATTTGTTTCACGGCGTCTGGTATGGTACTATATGTTTATTAAAAAACATCTTGATGAAATAATCGTAAAGGAATTTCGTCAAGAAACTTAGAATTTAACAATATTGATTTGGCTGAATTTTAACAGACGCTGTAGATTGTTACAATTTATTTAAATTTTAAATAAAAGTTTAACTAAGTAATTTGAAATTCTGAATTCCACACTAATTAGTAATTAGTAATTATTATTGATTTTGTATTTTGTTAGTTTAACGAGTCTTGAACAAACATTCGAGATCAACATAGCAAAAGTTATATCATCTTTGGCGCGTCGCTAGCGATGTTCCAGCAATAAGCATGCTTGACGGCTTCTTTTCCTGAAATGAATCTTGTTGCCACACTTGAGCAAATTATTTTCCATGTTCAGCACAATTAAGAAAGCACACAATAATGGTGCGATGGGAAATTAAATCACAGTGCCACGTAATTCCTCGCACTCACTCGCTGCTCTTCATGTAACGCGCCCGGATCCGCACCGGACCTGAGAAAAGAAAGGAGTTACTCAGTCATGGAGGGTTACATAAGGACCATAAACAGTTCCCACAACGTGTTGGATTAATTTTGGCAAATCGCGTTCCACTGTCCCCAAAAGCCGTGACGAAGCCGTTGTCTACGCAGAAGAAAAATCCACAGCAATTTTCGTTTCCGTAATCGCTGCACTTGTTATTAATCTTAGTGGATTGGAGTAGCAGTAGGTGCATGAAAAAAGTCGAGTACGCATTTATTTAGCAGCAGGAGAAAGTATCTTTGATGGCGATTGGAAAATGATTGATTAGTTCATGGGATGCCCGCGGATCATGAGGACGACTTTGACGGCACGAACTCATGTAATTACGGAGAGCCGCACGCAAACCGTTCCCGCGGCGAATTGAGATGAGCTGTGCAAGTTTGCACTCCCTATTGCACCATAATTGCTGGCTTAATTAAAAACCCATTTAGATTGCCGCTTAGTCCGTGGAGTGAGGTAATCTTGCCTACGAGCGTTCTTGCTGGTCTTGAACAGGATCCGTTTTTTATCGTTTATTAAGGAGGACGGTTGAATTATGATTTTCACACGTCGTGCTCGTCAAAATGAGCAATCCAAACAAACAGTTTTGAATGTTTGTGTTTTTTTTGTTGATAAAGAAATTGTTTTCTTTTTAATTTTAACGGAGTACTGCTTGACAACTTTTTAAGATTATTGCAACGGATAACCCTTTGCAGACTTGATAGCGTCAAGCCGTCAACCTTCCGAAAATCTCTGTAATTCCAACACCTCATTCATTTCTAAAATTTCTCTTGCAATTTCCGTAATTCGATAATTTCGATTGCTTTATAAGCAGATCAAGCTTTGACCTCTGGTTTGCATTCATTAAGCAACCGCGGCGGGATATTTGAATCTTATTAGAAACTCTTTGACCTAAGCTACAGTTCTGAATTCTTTTCGCTTTTCTATTACTCCTTCATCAATCTGGAATATCGTACATGATTCCGGGAGCACAGCAAGGTTATTTGGAATTATTTGTAAATAAATTAATCCACGTAATTTATTACAATTTCAAATTATTACTTTCAGTAGTGGTACTTGAACTTACAACACAAACTTTTCTTTTATTATGAAACAGCAAAACTGTGCAAGCTTGCAAGTATTTAGAACGAGATAAGATTGGAAAAGCTGAGCAAACGTTGTTCCCCTTTTTTCCAGCCTGCGATAAAGCAATAAAATTCCCTTATCAAATTCCCCAATCAATGCAATCGATAACCGCTTCGTAAGGCGTCGAATCTTTTTCGGTTAGACAAATTGAAGATTACACTGTTATCCTTGGCTTCCAGTTTCAGCGGCCCCGTTTCCTCTCCTCTGTCACAATCCGAGATCGACAAGGATTTTTCCCCAGGTGACAAAAGCCATCAATTAATCTCTCCAAAACCAATCAAACTAGCTGCGACGACCTTCCAAACACCTTGGCTAACGGAAACATTCCAGTCAGCTTTTCATTTCGGGTTCGTGTGTGTTCGTTTTTTTACGCGACCACCAAACATTGACTGTGAAAACAAAGCCAATGTTTGACGATTAATCTGCCTTGTATTTTCTTATCCAAAACTATTATCGCCATTTTGATGAGCCTCCACTGAGGACCTCCCCCAATCGCTCACCTCTCGCCGCGTTGAAGTTTTTTATTTGTCCGAATTGACGGCCGCAGTGAAAATGGCTTCCATCGATTTAATTGGCGTTTGCTTGTGGTGGAATTTGTGCTACTTGAATTAAATGAATTCGATTTGAATTAAATGTTTTGCATTGTCGCACGCGCGCCTCGCTTTACATGACGGCGAATTGTTTTTTGTGCACTTCAATTTCGATTTAGTAATATTTTTGCAACCGTCGCTATTGCGAACTTTTTTCCGTTGAACGCGTTCATTTTGGTGCTTACGATTTTCCTGGAGTGATTTAAAGGAGTTTTTAAAAGCTAACGATTAGAGTCAACTCTGTGATCGATATGGGACTAATAACAGATGACATCTGCGCTGTGGGCAATGCATTGACGCCACAAACAACACATCTGATTGCCTCTCAAGTTGGGTCCGAATATGCTCAAACCCAGGGATCGTTTATCGGCAATTGTCCTTCACAGGAGGTCAAGGTTAACCTGCAACGGAACATTGTGAGGATGTTCAGCCAGATTGAGGAAGAGTAAGTTTCCCTTGAACAAAACCAAAATCGACAGTGTCAACCTCATGTTTTGGGAGAGAATTTTATGGAAGAATTAGATCAGACCTAATTTTTCACAACTTATTGCAACAAAAACAACAAGATTTTTCAATTAACTCTATCCGTTCTTAACAATTTCCCACTGAATTTGACTCTTGTGGCAATTTCGCCATTTTCAGTATGTAACAAACTAGCTTTGAACAATGCAAGTGCCTTCCGTTTTCACCAACACTCTCTTTAAATCATTTGCTAATTCACTGCAGTATAAGAATTGAATCAATGAAGTAAAACCGGTGATAATTTAATCATTAAATTCAATCTTTTTGGGAATTCCCCTTGTAATTTCCAAGACCAAGATCGGATCTCCCAACAATCGAAAATGATTTCAATTGTTCTACTCCTAATGTATGCAAACATTCGCAGAGCAACAAAAAACAATTCAATTGTTTTCCGGATGCAACACGTGCACTTCAGTTATGGTGCCATATCCAAATAGACCTGATTGTAGAGATTGCAGTCACATGTTGCTTTTAGTACACATTCCACGAATCCTCAAAAAGTGAGAGTTCATTTTACCTGAGTGTAAGTAAAAACTCGCGCTTTATCTCCCCGGATCGAGTTCATTTTCGTGCACTTCTGGTATTAAATTATCACCGAAAAAGCCGTCTGCCATAATTAACTATCTCTGGCAGAAACCCTTCTGGGGCCTTTTTCGGCTTAAGTGGCTTCATCGTTTTTAAAGGTGAAGTATTTTTCATCGAATGCACCCAAAAGAGCGTGCATTAATAAAACTTCCATGTGAAGCTCCATCTTAAAACACAAATCGAGGAAAAGACAACTAAAGTCGCTCCGGCGATTTATCACAGCTGAACTCAACTGCTTTCATCCTTTCTCCTTCAACTTAATTGGGCCAATGACAAAATGCTGCAGTTATTAATATTTTAGGTAAAAGTTTTATACATTCTCATATAATCGAAAATATCAAAGAGTTTTTTTATTGTTCCAATTAATCCAATTATGTTTTTCCTTAGAAAACAAATTCCCGTTGTTTTCATAGAATCCATGCATTTTAAAAATACTCTTAAAATATTTCCTCCGAATACTTTTTATTTTCCAAATCGTTTTACTATTCACATTAACATGTGTACTGATATTTACAAATCGCCACTTTTCCAAAAGTTCCTTGGTAAGTCCTTGAGTTGTTCAACATTACGACATAAAATGTGAGACATCTTCCTTTCGGTAGGATGTTTTCTTGTGTGTGATTTATATACGCATTACGCAGTCCTGCATCAAGAGCTGCAAATCTAAACAAACATTTAGTATGTACGCAGAAATTTGAGGCTTACAATTAGAAGAAATGGTTTGGTTTAAACAATCGTCTGAAACTTTATTTGTTTACAATGGATATTGATGGAATCTACTATAATTCGCAAACAAATTAATAGCGATTAGATTTCTTAATTCTTGCTCCATTTTTGGTGCCTTCCTCCCCTCGCCCACTTGCCAGGCACAAAGGGCCTTCGATTCATTTTCCGGTTCGATATCGAGCTCAACTTGAAAAGGCTTCTATCGCTCCACTTCTAAATGCGTAGTACGTTCAGACGATCTGGTATCGGGGTGCAAACACCTTTCGCAGATAAGACACGTTCGGTGAGGGTGCATAACGCAAGACAACAATCGGATTTAATTGTTCATTATCCAACTGCATTCCGGCACATTTTGCATGCTATCTGCGGTGCAGTGGGTGCAAGTGTCACTATTCGATAGCCAGTGCCATTGATTCAGTTCAATTGCACCGCTGATTAGTCCAGTGCCCTCGTTCTCCGCAATGTGTACTATGCGCACTCGCCTAAGGTGTTTACTTGATTAACTCAGCCCAGCTCCGTCCCCATTCTGACCTCATTTCTGAACTACCCCGGCCGTGACTGGCGGCGATAACATCCCAGACTGTTTTCCGCGAGATCTGTTTGGAAGCAGCGGCCTCTTCTGCTGTCATTCATTGTTTATATGTCACACCACAAGTTGAATTATTTCCCTTATCGCATTTACGCGTTCCCTGTTTACTGAACTCAAGATCTGAAACTAGTAAATGTTGATTTACTCAGATTAAGTAAACACACGAGCGACAGCATTTCGTTTATGGTACACTTTTGCAGTACTCAGTGTTCGTTAAAAGATCTGTGTTGTTGCTGTTGCTGTTGTTGTTGTTGTTGTTGTTTTTGTTGTTATTTAGTAAATCAAATTTATGAAAATAAACAAAACAGCATAAAAAATTACTCAAATAAAATGAGATCACTCGGTCGCAAAATGCTTACTAATCTTATCTCCATTGTTGTGTAATTAGCGTATTATTGCAGGCCACTTGTGTTTTATTTGAATGTTCACTTATTTCCAATTTAAAACAATTTATACTTCACTTTGAACTCTACACATACACATTAAAAATCTATTGACAAAAAAATACTCACATATTCATACCTGGTAGCGAAGAAATAATTTATAAATTCTGTGTTTTATATTAGAAAACAGCAGTTGAAGAGAAACCTTCCACTAAATAATCAAGTTATTATTGTTAAACAAATTCCTCGTACACCCGTTTCTAGTTTTAAAATCAACTAAATCATTTGGAAAATTTCCATCGAAAATTTTCCACTACTACACAAATAAATACAAATTTCAACAGCAATCATATTCATTTTTTAACCTTCTAACATCTCCATTTGTTTCTTTCAATCTGAAACCTATTTTTAGTTTTAGAAAACATCAACTAATAATTATTTGTAAAATTTTTAAGCAGGAAGTTTTTTCTAAATGTTTTTGCCATTTTGTCGATCGCACATCACTTAAGCAATTTTAAACTGCTTGCGTAAACAATGCTATTGCCATTTTCGACAGCAATTTGAAAACATTTGATGGATTGCTTTTAGTTGGCCGCAGCAATTTGGAAAATCGCCACAAACAAAGCAGATTTTACATCTGTCCGATGTCGCTAGTGAATCGTGTTAACATTTCTACCTGTCTTCTTTTTTAAATGATTGTTTTTTTCACGCAACAAAATAACTTTAAGCTGTTTTGGCTATAATTAGAGCGCAAAACGGACTCCCACAACGATTTCCGTGCGCTTCGGGAAAGATGAGCAACAGCCCCGGATTGATTGAATCACCCGCGATCAATTTGTTGAACTTTGTTTGAAATTTTTTCAAAGTTCGACTATTGGGTTTTTGCAGAATTGTTTTTGTTTACTGTTCGTTGATATTACTGCGCAAAAAAAAACCATTGTAATTCTCACTCAAATTTTTTTTTTTTTTTAAATTTTCACCGAAATCTTTAAATCAATGAACAAATAATGTTTAATGTCTTTCCTGAAAGACATACAATTTTAATATATAATCCTTCTTAAACAATTCTCAAATATCAACTGTTTCTGGTTTATGAGCGATTCATCATTTTCGAGTAAAGAAAATGGATTTATTTTCATAAAATGTTCATATCTCATTATTGCATCGATATTTCAATATTTTAAGTGCAATTTATGTCAGTAATGAGGACAACAAATTTTCGAAAATACGCTTTTCAGCGACAATTCAGACTGCAGATTCTAATGCAGTTTCGTTTAACAAAACAATTGTGGTACTTTTGCTCACTGCTCGTTAAATGGCATCACATCAAACCTCCTTTTAGTTATCTATAATTAGCCACCGAAGGGCCTCCCACGCGGATTACCGCAGATTTTGGTACTGCAATTGCAAGAAATGCGTGCGTAGAATCGAAATTAAGCACAATTGTTTTGTACTTTATTTTTATTCGGTGATTTGGGTTGGGTTAAACGAATCATATGTCATCGAAAATCCATCGACATCGCTGAGTCGTCGATGATGACTTGCTGTCATCTGACATGGCAATTCGTTCTGCACACACAATTGCATTCCTGGCAGCAAATAAAAGTATTAAATCGTCTAAAGCCAACAGAAAGTCGCAATTTAATGCTTTCGTCATAAAACATTGACTGAATTTGAGCGGCTTAAAATATCGCACATCAAAATATTCCTCGAACAAATCGGGGGAATCACCTGTAAACAAGAGGCAGTTAGTTCAGGAGTCAATTTGCAAGAAGTAATGTACAATTCTCAAGTATTGGCTCTTTAATGGATTTAATTTTTAATTCATCTATATTAACTTCGCGAAAACTTGCTTGTTTGTGTATTTGTTCCGTTTTAAGGAAAACTTTTCGCAGGCTAATTAACACACTTCCCGTCATGCAATCGAGCAAAAACTTTAAAGATAGGTTCGTTGTCTATGACAACGCATTCTATCAAATTTGTATCCTGTTACGACAGAAAAAACGGATAAAATCTTTAATAATAAATGCAAAAATGACAGCGCTGTACAGTGTACACTGTCCATAAAAAAAATTATCATAAAAACAAGTAATTTTTTTCTTTTTTTAATTTTAATTCTCACAATTTCGCAAATATGTAGATGAATTATGCAAAAAACTCTAAAAACTCTAGTATTTTCGAAATCCGAACATTGTAACTAAGAAATAATACTCATAAGTGCCGGATGCAGAATGTCGATGTATTTCGGAGCAGGTAGATTCATATTTAACAAGATGGAAAAAAACAATTTAAACTCACCGAATTTTAGAAATCGATAGAAACAGTAATTTTCGATCTCAGGTTGCATATTAATTGTTTCATTTTATGAAATCTCGGACATAATGCAGAACTTTTTGAATGTTGTTTCCTACCTGCGCCATTGTTGCACGATGATGGTCAACGGCCATTTTCGATCTTTGGGCATTCGATCTCGAAATCGGCAACATGTCTTGAATAGAAAACATAAAAGGAATTTTGAAGAACGGCGTTTTTTTATTATAAGAGCGTTTAATTGATTGTAATGAGCCACTGTTGCAGAACGCGACGTTATTAGAGGACAGATATTAATTGCTTCTTCTGGCATTGTGAACTAATCACGGAGATCAATGCGAACTCTTCTGGGGACGAATCCACGAATCCAAGTACCGCAGAAATCGTGGACAAAAAATGTGTGTTTTGAACACAAATTATGATTTATTACTTTGGAATTTTCCATTGATCTGTCAAAACTTATGAAGGGTGAATTAAAATTGTGTTTGGAAAATATTACATACAACCCGTTTCGTTTGCTCTGGCTTGCTGCTAAAAATTTGTAATTGTTTTTTAAAGGCTTGCTCTCTAAAATAATATAAATAAAATCTCAAATGGGGTTGAGAAAAATCTGAATTCCACTGAAAATCATTGACATTAATTGTTAATAAATTTCTCAATTTATAGCTGCAAATAGCCGTTTCTCATGACATTAATGAAGGTGTTAATCAAACACTCCCATTAAATGAAATACATAAATCCATTTAATAAATAATGCCGTAAATTAAAAACGAAATGAAGAAACCTTGTGATTTTATATTTTTGTTATGCCCCAATAACTGTAATTCATCAATATAAATAGAAGTCATAAAAATGATGCAAATTAGTTGCAATTTCTGGCACCGATAGAAGCGCATTCGCAGAACAAGAGCCAAATGAGGCCCCGAAGGACACCCGTTGAAGTTGTCGGCTTCAAACGCGCAATTGAAATTCACACCGGCAATTTCTTTTGATCCGATGGAAGATATCAACCGCTCTCACGCCTCTGCCACCGCCCCAAAAATGGATTCCATTCGAAATGAGCGCGATCTTCCAAGCAATTTAAAGCAAACATTCAAGATGGACACACGACAGTTGACAAAATTTTGTCATAACAATTTCGATCGCTGGTCTTTCTGGGTTTTTCAGAATTTCCATGTTCGGTTTTCGGATGGGTTCTAGCGCAACTAGTTGCAGTAAATCGAGAACTAAAACCTAGCCTTCATGTCTGTCTGTTGAGATCTTTAGTTAACGCACCTCAACAAAATATTCATTTTTTTTAGTTTCAGCCTTGGCCTATTGGTTTCTGTAGTAGTTTAGAAGAAGGAGGGAGGGGGTCAGAATGACTGCTTCAAAAGTGCTGCGAGGCAAGCAGGTGATTTAATGCCTCTCTTACACGCAATTAAGCTGCCTCCATCGATGTTTTCACGTATTAAAAGAAAACATCAAGAAATCATACTGATACAATATAATTAACAATACGAGATAGTTATTAATATTTAAAAATATGTGCATAAAATGTGTGCTTTGCTATTTTCCTCTTCTTAGTAAGTTTATCATTTTTGAATGTAATTATAGTTTTTATATTATATTATGCAAGTGAAAAGAAATGAAGTTAAAAAAATAATATTTTAAAAAACATTTTTCAAAAATATGCTTTATATCTCAGGAAATGTGTTGATATCTTTTAAAGCATGTGGCGCTAATAGGATTGCTTCAAGCGAAGAAAGGATACTTCATCATCATTTGTATGCGCATTGCGCCACACATGCTTTAGAAGATATCAACACTATTCTGACATCATTTTGCTGTTTTTAAATATTGTTTTTTAATAAAAATGAACTGACATTTTGGGCTGAAATGTTCTGATTTGAAATAAATTGGAGAAGTATGATATCACCCCCAATAACAACTGTATTTATACATCAAAAGTCCAACATTTTTTATCTAGTTGATTGTGTTCAACACTTAAATTTTATCGAAATTTCCTTTATCAATTTGCCGATTTTTTTCTTCCTGCAATGCATTCAAAATCTTCACTAATTTGGGAGGCCAAAGACCTTCAATGAAGTTTACTCACACTCTTGAATTTTAATTGCTCGCGCAGATAAACATCTTCGTCAGAAATCGTTACGTCATTAACATAAAAATGAATGAGCTCAGGGCGACTCGTGATGCAGAAAACAGTTTAGCCAAATAATGACTTTCAGTTGCTGAATTTGATGACTCTGAAGTGGTCATCGCAAATCAATAAAGCCTGTGATTTTCCAATTCCAAAATTTAAAACAATCAAAAACAGCAGTTCTGTTGTAGTTGTCCATGCGCAACGCACTCGAGCTAAGCCATACATGCGCGGTAACACCCGAAACTGATTCGCGAACACTTTTTCCAAATGTAAATTTTCGTGTGTAATACTTTCCACACAAAGTCTGGACAGTAAAGCAGCCTTGGAAGGTTTTATAAAAAAGTGCAAAAGCACTTGGCATTTGTAGATAGACACCAGAGGGAACCACGGTAATGAGCGGGCGATTAACCCGTTCGCATGCTTGACGTTGAGGCGGTGGACTCAGCAGTCAGTAGTACCCAATTAGTCAACGAAACATTGACAGCAGTATAAACTTGAAAGGTGAACGGGTGAAGTGGAGGAGCACAGCAAGAAGCGCCATCGCCGAAAGAAATCAGGTGACCTTACTTTTGTCGAAATCCAGTTCGAACCAGATCGAGGCAGTATTCAGGTGTCTCCTTTGGAACCGCAAATAAATCTTACAGAGAAGTCATTTAAAAGGGATTTTCTATAACTAAAGCAACCAATGCAACGCCATATTTTATTGCCAAATATAGAATTCAATCGATTTCTCTATAGTTCCCCTCATAAATCGACAATCAAATGGAATTTTGATTGCACGATATAAAATTGCAATCCTCCAGTAAAAAATCGTACATCCGCGGCGCTCCTTCATTGCATGCGCGTTTTTCGTGACGTCTTCCGTCGTGAATTCGTTGCCGCTCGTGTCGCTTGATAATTTGTTTATATTACTAAATGCCGAACAAAAAGAACACTCCGAACTGGAGCCCCGAAGCTGACCAATGGTATCATCTCGTCATTTTAGACACTTTGCGACGATCGCAACGCACTGAGTTCTCCAAAGCGTCAACTCGATGCAGTCTGCGAAGGATTTTCGCAAGAATTCAAAATCTATTGCTAAGAGGAGGTGTAAGGCGTGTCGTACTGGCGAAATGAAGGCCCTGTTTCCGCATTAATTTTTGCAAAATTATTATTGGTAACAATAAAAAAACAACACAAATCTAACAACATTTTAGCAAACAGATCAGCTGTAGCTCCTGAATCTTCAGTTCCTCTAGCGTGCTGCACAGCGATAGCAATTTTGTATTGCATGCTTTGCGACCACCTTCTCCAATACTGCGTAATGCGTATGCGTGTGCGTTCCTCATAAACATATTTTGCAATTGCAATCCAGTTTGCCTTTGACGCAACTTGCGAAAATGTCGAACCGTCTTTTTTTGAACCCAACGGAAGTAACTAAGTAAGGGAGTCTTGACTTGGTACACCTGACACCGAATAACTTGTGATATTTATTTTGGATACAATTTCGCGATAATTATATAACATCCTAGGAATTTGTTAACGGTGCAATTTATTTGATACTTACGATTGGATTTTTGAAATGCAATACGTAAAATAAATAAATGCGCAATGTAAAGGATTGTCCTAGTTAAAGGAATTGATAACTTTTTGAGGTTTTTATTGTAACAATTTTTGGATATTCGTGTTGCACGTTGGTTGGAATAGTTTGATAAAGAACTAATTAGAGTATATTTAATAATAAAAGTAAACTGAGGAAATATAGAAATCAATTTGATTTAAAAATTAATTGTTGAGAGTTTCAAATAACAGCTTTCATTAAAACAAAACTTTTGCTTTTCTAAAAAAGAGAAAACTTTTTCCGACTTTGACAAAATTCCTCCCCACCACTTGAGGAAATTAGAGAAGCTTGCAGTAAAACTTACTGTGGGAAAAATTATTAACTATTAAAAGAAAATCAACTCAGTGAAAAGTGCTTGTGCTCTATAAATAATTAATTTCTTGAAACTAATATTCAAACGTGGTTGCCATTTTTTAACTTTCTATTTCAATTGTTCAGAATTCCTAACAATCTATAAATGAAATTAATAAAACAACAATATTATTATAATAATTAGCAATTAGCATACAAAACTGAGTTTCAATTATAATATTGAAAAAAATATTTTTAAGCATAACTTAAACTTAACTTGTTATGTAAACTACAAAGTAAACGTCTTTTAAACCCCAACATACGTTTGCGCGTTTCTTTTTCCCGCTTGAAAATGTTTTCCTTGCAACAGTAAAAATATTAAAATTGGTTTTTTAAATTTTACATTTAAACAAACGAGAATGCTACGCAAGCGATTTTTTTGTACAAGAAATCTTAACATTGTGTTGTAGCAAATTTTTAAAAATGTAATCTTTTAAACATGAAAAAAAGTCCCTCAAAAGTTTATAAAAAATTTATCACATTATCCGCATTAATCAACCACAAGATCAACAATTGCCATCATCCATCAAATCAGCAATAATTAACATAATTTCCAAAAATTTCGGGCAGAGCAACATCAAAACAAACAAACGTAGTCAGATTTCCGACGATATTTTAAAATAAAAGAGTTAACGCTGCAAAAAATCAGGTAAAAAATGGCAAATGTTGTCCGCTACGTCACAACTTCTCCATCGAAGCATGAAAATGCGCCAAGGCTGTGAGCCCAAAACGGGTTTTGGAGCCGGGAGTGTATTTTCGGTGGAACCGGTTCAAGAAGGACGAGAAGGTTAAAGCTGCGAGGTTTGTGTGCCGCTGCTATTTTTGACGAAAATTTCGCTGGCTTGGCTGGGGAACGTGCGCGGTTTGATTGCCACTCGAGTTTTTTGCTTGCATTGGCGAAAGAAATGGGAAATGTTGACAAATTTTACTGTAAAATTAGAGAAACCGCGATGCTCTTGATATTCGCGTTCGTTGATTTTTGGTGCCTTCCTTGTCTTCTTAGTTTTACTTATGCTTTGGCCTGTTGCGAAAGGAAGCAGGAAAGGTTGCAGGAAGCATTTAATTCTGAATCGTTAAACAAAAAGTCACTTTAAAAGTACCTTTTGTAGAACTATTTTTACGCATGGCAGAAAAAAAACAGCAATCAGAGTGCAGGTTTTCGGTGAAAGGAAATTTCCGGCTTTGACCAACAAAATATAAGAATTGTAGGACTTGATGTTATAATATTAAAAAGCTGGTTTCTATTATATACCAGTTAAACTTAAAGTGCATTTACCATGAAATATATAAATTTATTTTTCTGCAAAAATTCAATACACATTTCCCAATCATCACCCACTTGTTATGTTTTTAATTAGCCACTTTCCTGCCAGCAAAGAATAATAATGACGATCAAAACAAATTGATCAAATTATGACGGAATTCCAACAGAATATAGTTAAATTTTTTTTATTTTGCTTCATAGATGAAAATTTATATTAATTATTTCATCGACATGTGCGTCATTGAAAGTAATAAATTAGTTCTATTTTTATTATCAACAATTTTTAGTTATCCAATTCATACTACAAATAAAAACATTAGCACCACAGAATCCCATCAAATATGATACTTGCTGAAAAAACTCTTCAGATTTGTATTCACATTTCGAGGGAAAAAATTCGTGCAAAATTATCAAATCAGATTCAATTCACAAGTCTGGATTCGCATGGCGCATGTCTCCTACCGTATTTGGTGTTATGTATGAAATTCGGGTGCTTTGTTTGCATTTGAATTTTCTTATGGTTTATGCATTTCGACAATAATTGGCCTCGCACGCGTCTGTCTCCTCAGCCGGGCAACGCTCCGTCGGCGGCGGCTTGCGGAGGCTTTCATCGTAGATTGCTCCTTAACGAAAAAGAGCCCCACGCAAGCACTTGGCGGAGTCCTCAATTCCATCAAGACCAAGTGGTGAACTTACTGCGGCCTGCAAATGAATTCAGCAAGCCCGGCTGTGGTCACTGTTCGGTAACCAGATTGCTCTTAACAAACAATGAAGTGTCCATTTTTCATCTTGCTAATTCTTAGTTCTCAATGTTTGATGTATTTATTGAGATAACGGTGCGCACAAGCAAATAAAAATCATCAATCAACGGATAAATGACGCTTCATTATTCTGTTGCTGAAATACTTGGCGAATAATTTCGAAAATTAATAAATGAATCCTGAAAATATCGTTTACATGAAGATTAGTGCTTCGTAATTTTGTACTTTTCTTCACTCCATCCCCATCGGGACATTTTTAAAAAATATTTCTCAATACTGGTTCGAGCAAACCGATATAAATAAAATAAAACGACATCAAACTATTGCAAAAATCTATTAAAGTCGTGGTTTTCGGAGTTTCCTTTTGTTTTTATCTTAAAACGTCGCGTCAGTGCATCAAAATGTAATATATCACAACAACAATTTAAATATTTTGTTGAGCATATCATTTTTCTTCTATAAGAAAAGCGCAACATTATTTTTATTAGCGAAGTACATCTGCACGAAAACTCACATGCTGTGCATTATTTAAGAAAATTTTCTGCGAAATCCATTCACTTCGCAGCCATTTTGGATCATTATCAGTTACATAACAAGCAGCTGAGATTCATTTATTAACGCGAATGGAATACGAATGAAAACTTAACAGCAATGGAACAAGTAAAACTCGCTCTGGCTTCTATTTCATGTGAATTTCTCTTGATTTTTGTTATGTTTACACTAAAAAAATGCAAGTGTGTCTATTTTCCAAAGTTTTTTCCCCCCATTATTAAAAGATGGCGGCTGCATCAACAGTGCGCATATCATCCGCGAGAGATGAGAGAGGGAAAAGAGCGCAAAACAGCAATGGGAAATTAAGACAGGGGTCAACCGTGCCGACACCGAAAAATTTTCTTGGTTGCGGCAGAAGGGTTACAAACTGTAAACTTGATAAATTTTCATTACACAATTGCGTCTTCAGCGATTGGATGATTTAATGGCAAACATTATACAGCATACATACATGCATTTGGCAACAGTTGCTGAATTCGATTCCTGTACTTGCTACCTGAGATCGGAGAAACATTGGGAAAAATCAAAAAAGCTGTGGTGCTGCTGGCTTTTCGTCCGGAAAATCTGTACGTACGTCCACAGCTGAAGTACCAGCTGAGAAAATCTTTGAATTTCGCGGGGTGAAACGTGGCACCAGGCTGGCACTCGTTCTTCCGTGGGCTTCCGTGGGCTTGTCAGCTCTACGCCGGCTGACAAACGCCATTGAGTCAGCAAAACCAGAGACGAAGGGGCATGACTTGAGTAATTCCCCGATTTCGTGGTAGTGTTGCGCTACACAGAACACGAGCTGCCGTCGACCCGTGACGTCACGGCTCAATCGAACCAGGGGAGAATGACTAGAGAGGAACCCTCATCCCGTTAACGTACGTCACACAAGCACAACAATCCCTCGGCGGTTGTTTGTTTTACTTGCACTTGTGTTCATTAATTGAGAATTAAGCCGACCGCACGTCTGATGGCCCTGCTGGTACTCTAGCGCTGAAAGAGAACCGGCCACACGACTACATGGCCAGGAAAATTCAGCGCAGCCATTCGTTGCTTCTTCCGATCGGATAAAAGAGAAACTTTATTCAAAGCAAAGCAAGTCAAGGCAAAATCAGCCAAAAAGACTTGCTTGCTCAAGTTTTCACGAATAATTTTCGGTTCAGTTTTGCTGAGGTGTTCTTCGACTACACCGAGTGAAATTTTCCACTGCTCTCAAGTGTCTTTCACAATTCTTTACCTGGAATAAGTTCTTCAATATTGCTGTGAAAATTCCTTTCGGGTCACTACCGCCACTGATCAGCAAAATCAGTGAATAAAATTGTGCAAGAGATTCTTGGTCGTTGTAAAATCGAGAATATTCGTGAAGGTGGTGGCGTTTGGGCTATAAAAACATATCCAACCAATCGGAACAGAACCCACTAGCAGAAAAAAGAAGCGGGTCTCTTTCCTGTGCAAGTGAACTCAGCGACGGGACAAGCCCCGAGTGTCCATGGAGGAACAGAAATTGACCAAATTAACATTTCTTAAATGTTTTCATATTTGAAGTGCAGCGCAGTTAAGTGTTCCCGAGTCGAAAGTTGGTAAAGTCCAGTTAAGAGTGGAATTTGTCAACGAGCAATCAAAAACCTGCCACATATTTATTGTACAAATCTAAGCGAGCATATCGGAAAGCCACAGGGAACTGATATTTCTCCTCTGCGAGCTAAATTCTTGTGATTTAAGGCAAAAGCAAATAAATTTCGATCCATTTTACATAAAGTGAAAATTTTTTAGTATTTGAAATTGGAAAACATTTTTCAAAAGTATTCATATTGAAGAATACAGTGCTGAAGCAGCCATTTCTTATTTTAAAGAAAGATAATTGCAACATTCTTATAACAGATAAAATTGCAGACTTTTTTAAACATTTTTTTTATGTATGTATGTCACATAAATTTATCAGCGATAATTACAGACAATATTGTTGATAAGTCTGATTCCAAAGAAAAGTGTTTTAACGAACAGTTCTGCAGTTAACCACGTGGATTGAAAATAAACTTTTCGGTGTTTCTGTGCTGAAAGAAAATATTGGAAAAACGGCGACGAATCATCAGCACCACAATCTCCAGCAACATCGAATCAAAATGAAAACCAATGTCCTCACTGTGCAGCAGTATCCGGTTTTCTCCGGGAAACAAGACATCCTCCGCGAGGTGGTTATGAAATACATTGACCACTTCTACCCAGAGTAAGTAGAATCAAGAACCATAATCAAAAGCCATAATTTAAATTGCCCTTTTCAATTTGCCCCGCACTACCCCCAATCAACGCCCACCCGGGTGACTGCGCTCAACTGAGGGCGGCTGTCTCTGTTTTGTCTACAATGTCCTCCAACCGGTGCACAACCAAATGTCACCCTTTCGCGGGTACTCTGCAGAAAAATCGATTATCCAGAGTTAATGAAAGAGCTTTTTCGTCTAATTCGATTTTTCTCTCACTCCTTTTGTACACGTTTTTCTAGAGAGTGCTGCTGGCAAGGCCAACCACTCGTCGCGTTTTAGAAACTATGGAAATTGCTTTTTAAGTTTTGAAGCTGTTTTCAATGAGGAAAACATTTAAAACCTTACGAAGTGCTACTTAGAAGCTTTCCACTAAAACAATAGCATTTCATTATCAAATATCTTAAAATGGTAAAAAATGTAAAGTTAGTGTTTGCTTGTGTAACATTTACAATTCATATTCATTTCTATGATGCAATCACGGCAGTGACCTTGAATAATGTTGTGAAAATTATACATCAAATATCACGGCAAGTGAGTTTTAGTTTGAGATAGAGGCATTCTTATTTTACTTTTTCTCATTTGCACCCTCAAGGGAAAGCTAATTTTCACATTTAATGTGACATTCGACACACATAATTCACTTTACCCGGAAATCGCTAGAAATCGCTACTTTTTTCGGTCCATGCTTCTCGTTTTCGTCACTTTTTTCAGTAATTACATGCGATCACGTTGGGCTGTGGCTTTTTCTCATGCGTTTTTTCTCCTGGCCACTTCAAATTGGCAACATTGCTTGGAAGCATAAAAAGCTTACAAAATGGCTTCCCAATATTGCAAAACGGCGCACCGCTTTGGAAAACTAAATATTTTATGTTTTTAGAAACGAATTGGAAGTCAGCAACTTTATACTTATTTAAAATAATTTATACAAACGGCACACACTCCATGCGAAAAAAGAGTATAAGAGAAAAATATACAAAAATCCAATTAGATACCTAAATAATAATACATGTATACCTAATTTTTATAATTTTTCTTATGTGTTTATTTAGACTAAATTTGAAGACCTATGTAACAGAAATTCATATGTAGCTGTTGCTCGCGACTTGGCCGAAATTATTTCTTTCATAAAACACGTTAACTCGAAGCCATTTTGAGAGTGTCGCCATTTTGAATAGTGTACCATTGCACTTCCATCATTATTGCAAATAGTGGCAAATTTATGGAAAATTATGCAAAACTTTTCAGCGAATAAATGAAAAATGCACCGTAAAAGTTAGTTAAGCAGGATTGAATCGGCTGGCCGGATTAATTAAATATATTTTCGCATCTGTTTTCCCTGTAATTAATGTACAAATTCATAAAAAATGGACTTCAAGGTCCTTCTTTCCCATATTCCATAACAACAATCGCACTGCGCCAAAAAGAGAATCACTGCAAAACTGAAAATGAGAAACGACGTTTATTTTGCATGTTTAGACAACTGACACAATTTCATTCATGCCTTCGTTCGTTTTCGCATAATATTGACGAAATAATCAGCAGAAAATTGCAGCCTCAATTTCCCCAATAATTTGCCACGTCACAATTGAAACTTCGTGAATATTACAAAAACCTTTCAAACGTGCATCACGGGAAACGGACAAACCAAATTAATGATTAATTACCGATTTTCATCTCAACAAGTTCTTCAATTATGTTACGCAAGGGAAGTAGATCGGACAATGCGGCCCCGAAGACTTTCAAAAAATTACAACATTCAGTCCAGGCGAGAAAAACGTTTGTTATTTCACGGAAGGGGGTCGCGGAGCTTTCGCTCCTCGCGGTATTATTTTCGCTTTTCCAACAGTCAATCGGAATCGGTTTGGTTCCGATTGGAGGAAAACCACTTTCGAATGGCGGAATGGTTTTTGGGGCGAGCTTTTGATACCGGGAGAAGAGTGTTGGAACGTTCGAAGCTTTTCACTAAACAAACATTCACTATAGAACCAGTTTTCACTGATTAATTCTGAGCTGAATTTTCCAACACCCAAAATCCTTCGGGATAATCCCCCGATGCAAAATACAAGGAGGCACATTGGACATTTTGACCACGCTGCGTGTTCTGCAAGAGGGGCTCCTACTCGCGGATCAGTTTCTACAGCCGCTGCTGGCTTGGTTAATGTGTCACGCTTCATGTTTGATTTACAGTTCAAAAGCAATTTCAGATAAGATAAGCTTTAAAAAATATGCAGAGTCCAAAAAATGTTTTTGTTGAGTTATTAAATCATTACGTTCACGTACACTTGAATTTTCCGCTGATTTCCAGGCACTCAGAAAAACTTTGGCTACTATCCTCGGTTGATTATTATTTAGTTTTTATTACGTTTTAATTTATCACATTCTGAAAAGAAAAACAGTTGTTCATGAAATCATTATCTTCAAAATGCAAATGCAAACCTAATTTTCCATCACATTTTATTTATGTTCTCGTTGTTGTAAACAGAACCGCAGTTATCTTTGTTAAATGGAATTAATTGTAATCTAAATATTTTCCTATCTTTTCAGTGCATCTGGAACGAGTGCAGTTGCCATTGATAACAAGATCGAACAAGCAATGGTGAGTGACTCTTAATTAATTCGTTTGAGTTTTTAATACAAATTGAGGGCGTTTTACAATAATTTCTATAAATTTTGGTTATCTCTACTGATATTTTTCTTGTTTGTCAATTTTCCTCCAATTTCTCAATGCTAAAATTCCGGTTTTCGTTTGATTATTTTTAACATAAAAAATAGGTACAAAAAAACATGAAATGAATAAATATTTATAGTTTATATTGTATTAATAGGTATCTATTTATTTGTTGATATCTGTCCAACTTTATTCTGCAGTCAGTAAATTTATGACGTTAACGCACGCGTGTTGTTTTTACCAAATCAAAATTTTAAAAAGCAAAGTACATTTTTGTCCAAACCTGTTTTTAAAAAAGATATTATTTTCTTTAGGCGAGAGATGCGTCCTTTTATTAATGCCTATTTTGAAGTTGTAATTCATCTAAATTGATTGCTATTTTATAATTTTTATAAATGTTTAACCTCAGAATTAATTTTAATAAATGTATTTTTGTAAATCAGTTTTGAACGGAAAACATTATTTAAAAAAGTTGCGTCATTATTGAAAGCAAAAATTTCGTGTTGAATATTTAATAATTTTTTTTTATAAAATCTATGATTAAAGTTTGTTTTTCTCTTTACAAATTGATGTTGATTTTATATTTAATTTAACAAATTATTATGCTTTCAAGGTTTGTTTATAAATAAGACGGTGTGGAAAATTTATTTTCCTATTGTTGATAAACACCATTATTAGCCATTATCCATAAGTCAACCAAAAAACATTTCTACTTCTGCAGTTTTAAGAAGAACTTTGTGGTTGCGTTGAACATTGCTGACATTTCTACCAATATTAAAATGTTTATGAATATTCGAATGAAAACTAAAATCTGAGGGAGAACTATTTTTGGTCAATGAAAAGCAACCTGCATCAATTGTTTTTATTTGCACTTTAGTCTCCATTTTGGGAGCATCCGAAGAACACTTGAGAATACGGCTTAAAATGTTGCATTGACAAGTGTTGTTGTTGCGCAATTAATTGAGCAATGAAGACGCATATGTTCTCAAGTGTATTGTGCAGTCTTCTTAACCCATTCAAAGAATGATGCGGCAGTGCCAAGTGTACAAAAAAAGGTGGTGCGACTTCTAAAGTTGTATGTACTCAGAAGCTGCATCCCATTCATTGAATTCAAAAGTGCAGTAGTGAATGATTGCTTCGATTGTGAAGAACTTCCCAAAAAATATGCACATTTATTTTATGCAATATTAATTACGCACTCGCTCTAAATGTGAATGAGCGCAAGTCGAATGTGGGAGTTTGTTTTGTCCCTTCCAAGCTAATGGATGTTTGTTGCGGGGGTGCACTGGTTCAGACTCAAAATTTATTAATTTAAGCTGCAGAAACAGATGCTTAATGTCAGCCGCCATTTATCACCGACATCTCATTCAGTGCGAATATTTGAAAGTAACCTGGTTTCCTGCACCTGCTGTCTGATTCAGGTCCATTAAATATTGAGCAATCTCGACTGATACCCAACACGACAGCCAGCTAGCTTAAAAATAGTTCCAAGTCATGTACTTGTCCAAGAAGCTTCATCTGGTCGTCGGCTTTTGACTCTCCTCTTGAGACTTTTTTCTCCGTCCCGAAAAAAACTTACCAATTCACTTTGGAAAATTCACTATGTCTTCAAGTTATCCGATAGCAACGTACTTTTGGAGGAACTAAATTAAAAATAAAAAACCGTAAATTGATCACAGAAAAGCATCTGGGTCAAAGTGGACAGAAGGATGTGATTACCTTCTTCTTCTGCAGCGTCATCACGTGAAACCTCTGGAAACTTGGAAAGCGGCGAAGACGGGACGCGATTGATTGCGGTGCTAAGGCCGCCATCAGGAAACGGCGACGACGTTGACGGACAATGAGTCTATTACTTTTCTTGTTTCTGGAACAGCTTTGGCCTACCGTTTTGACCAGTAGCATGTGATTTAACAACTGCCTATAAAAAGTAACATTGCAGCGTTTGATGACCGCTGCAACATGGTCTTGTGATGTGTCACTTTTTGTTGCCTTCCAGCTGAAAAGCAGGCGCAATCGCAGTTAATGAAATTAAACTGAAGATCAAACTGCAGCAGAGAACGGTTTCAACAATGATTTATTGTTCTCGAAACCATCTTGCGAGGCATTGCACAGATCAATTGCGGCACCATGAGCAACGAGGCATTTATGCCGCGGGAAATTCATGGTCCTCGATAAGGTGAGGAGTTATCACGTGAGCCTCACCTGGCCCACTACTACTGGCGGCATCTCATGTGGGTTATCGGAACACCTTTTCCCGTGCATCGGCGTCGGGTTATGCTCACTTTTGTAACAATTTTACTTTGAGCCGGATTTTGAATATTTTTCAGACCGTAACTGTTCCATCAGTGCACCACAGTCCGTTTTGATTGCATATGCCCACAGGGGCGCAGGGACTTTCTCATCTGCGCCACTGGCCGAGCGCCATGTCGACTATGTACGTCAAGGTTTTGAGATCGCTAAGAAAATGGCTGTCGCCTGCTTCAAGCAACTGCGCTGCAAAATTATGCGGTGAAGACACCGATCGCTATTCGATCTTGTATGGGGCGCATTGCAATATGGAAATTATGTTGGTGCCTTCCTGTGGGCAATGCAGAATGAAGCGAAAACAATAACGAAGAACTCGTCGTGTTCACTGTTCAGTGCATTGGCGGCGGCGGCGGCAAAACATCCATTCTCCGGGCGGATGCAGCGCTTGCAGATGCAACCAATTTGCTGAATGATCCACTTTGAGACGGTACCACGGTTTGCGCGGCAATCCAAAAGGGTGGAACTCTGTGTTCCAGTTCTCATTTATACACAGAAATTTCAGATCACAACCAAAGAAGAAGTAGAGTGAAAGGGTTAGGCGAGATCTGAAGTAAACAGTATGTGGGTTGAAGCAAGTGCTCTTTTGACGTGCGTGCGTTACGTCATGTGTCGCTGCTGCTGAAGAATTTGTGATTCATCGCGGGGAGAAATCTTGGCACCTTGAAAGGTCATTAACGATATTGGTAACGCTTCTAAAAAGAAATCAAGCAGATTCTATCAACCTACTTTTGTTTTCAGTGTACCCTTACCCTTTCTGACCCCTTTTGTTTCGATGTTTGAACCATAATCTAAAAATAATTAATTAATTTCAATAATTACACTCTTCGTGACATATTGTCGCTGTTTCCAATTGGTTTTAAAGTTTTCATTAACATTTTCTCATTTCATGAACGGTCTAAAAAAACTTTTGAAATTAAGCAATAACAAATGCTTTCATAAACTAAACTTGGTTGCAGCATATTTTACGAACAAAAGGTCAAAAGCTTTGTTTGTCATTTTCTTCTGTTTATCTATTTAAAAACAAATGACGCTAGTTTAATACCGTAGTGCAATCCCTATTATTAATATCTAATGCAATAACAACATAAACCCCTTCAATCAGTATTAAACAAAATGAAATTAAACGCTGTTGACCATAGAAAGCAATTTCTAATTTACAAAACTTTCACATTGAAATCCACCTTAATCAGATTCAATTGTCTGGAACCGAATTAAATTAGTTTTATCACAAATAGTAGTTTTTTATCAGTTTTCGAATAAAACGTAAACAGAAACTAGATTAAATCTCAGACTTTGACTTTGCTGTAGTTTGTTTCGACGAACTTTGTTTTTTGAATATTGATTATACTCGGTTAACAATTCGAAACTATCCAAACCAAACAGTTGAAAAGTTCATTAGTATTAAAGTAAACAATTCAAAGTTTCTCTGCAGCCGTTCGATAATGGTCGCCGGAATTGGATTCTTAGCTTTTGGATTAAATTAGACTGGCTAGTTTATCACCCTGTAATCTTTATAATCTTATCTCTGAAACTATGTTTACAAAAAAAATTCTGAGGACAACACCTTTTTCCATTTTCCATAATGCAAACGAAGATTAATGAATTTTGAAACACTGACCATTCCCGAATTATTTGAATGGGTTCTCAGAATTGTCCGGCAAGTACTCCTTTGTAAATAAACCACCTACTCGCCATTACATAACAATAAAATTGTTTGTGGGGGAAACTTTCAATTCAATTTCTTGGAAATCAAGAAGACAATAATTCAAAGTGCAAGTCCACTTCTTGAAAAGAAGATGAATCCTACTGAAAGTTTAGTGCGTCTCAAAAGTGAAGAGGTTGATAGGATCAAATGAGACCAAGGAAAACAGCGAAATCAAGCGAGAGCTGAACTTGTGCCACTCGCGTTCTAAATATACAACTGCAGATGGCGGATCGTGGTTCCCCCGGTGCCCCGCGGTGACGGTACCGCATTGAAATTTGCGGCATTTAATCAACGGATCAAAAGGCGTGAATTCAGTAACCGAATCACCCATCACTCTGCCCAGAACTCGGATTGAATTGTTTAGGAAAGTTCTGCTGCACTGCGGTGACGCAGCAATCAGGAAACTCTGTTCTCGCACGCGAATTCCGAGCAATGTCATTTTTATTAGATTCTCAATGAAACGGGAAGAAATTCCCGGCGATCGAAATCCAATGGCATCGCCGCCGCGCCGCGATCGCGGATAATTGTGGCCGGGCAGAACACAACATTG
This sequence comes from Leptogaster cylindrica, assembly GCA_963082835.1. Lineage (NCBI taxonomy): Eukaryota > Metazoa > Arthropoda > Insecta > Diptera > Asilidae > Leptogaster > Leptogaster cylindrica. The sequence goes on along the minus strand of OY720105.1, from coordinate 17,259,295 downwards.
TCACTTCGATAACGCGCATTAGTTGCACATTTCTGCAACCTGCCCCTCTGGCCCTGTCCGCTATTCTTGACTCAATTCATTTTGCCCTCCTGTGACTCAGAGCTTTTTTCGCCGAAGGTTATTAGATAATGACTAAACCCGGGGGTGCGGACAGGCAGCCGCCCTGGGCTCGTTCCGGTGATTTATGATTCAACTGCCCCTGATTTCAACGGAGGCAAATTTCGCAAATTGTTATTTTGTACAGCATTGAATTAATTCGGCGAATTTTCTTCGCGCACCCCATATGCCCCACTGAAGGTGAAAATTGTCCGCCTGCATAGTTGCAGACCTTGTTGACGTGCATTAATTAAATTTCCCAAACAATGCATGTATAGTTTGGGAGGAGGTTGGGGTTCAAGAAATTGTCAAGGTTTGGGGCGGTGCAAAGTACTTTTTTTTGGATTCAATAAACCAAATGTTAAAAAATCATCGCCTCTGTACAACTGGAAATTTTTGTGTGTAACAAATTGTTGCTGCATTTTCAGTTTAGGCATTTTCGGAATTTGCAAAAGATCCATTGTTGCACTTGATACCAGTTAAAAATGCATTTTCCTTTCAAGTTCTCATTGTCATTCACATGACTTGCGAGTTCTTTGTTCAGCAATTTCTCACTGAGGAGTAGATTTTCTGGAACACTCTGAAAATAAAGGTAACAACTGCAACTAAAAAACGAACCTGACCAAAAAAATTAAAGGAATTCAAAAATATTTCATAATGAAATTTCGTTAATTTTTTCCCCATTTCGATGATCTTCTCGACACTGATAGTAAAGGATACTGATAATGATTAATGAGGGATACAATCTGGAATACCCTGCAGAAAAGAGGCTACAATTAACTGAAAGCCAACAACAACAAATTTACTGATGTTTATTCCAGTAATTTCGTTCTTCTAAATGTTCTGCAACCGTAAACATTTATACAAAACGATTTTTAGCACTAGTAAAATTGTATATTCAGATTTCTGGTAAATAAGATGTTTGTTAACACCTCCCAGTGAAAAGCGGTTGATTTTCATCGACGTCCAGCGCAAACGAATCCAAAAGTGCCAGAAAATAACACTCGTGCGAACATCATGCAAAACCAATCAGAACTGAGGGAACGCTGCAATTATCAAGTACTGGGAGCACGTCAATATTTTGCATCGTGTTTCTGCCACCAAATCTGAAACGTTGCAAACCTTGTCCTTATTCAAAAGTCTCGCAAATCCATCGCAACGCGCTGCCAATTCCACATTTTGCGTCAACAAAAGTGTTTACCGCTTTCACTCAGATTCCCTGGATCAATAACATTTGTTATTGTTCCCTTAGGAAGCTGAGGTAATTAAATTGGTTTGCCTTTAAAGTCAGTATTAGCAATAACATTAAAACCACTGTGTAAAGTGTAAGCAAAAACATTATCGCGATGTGAAAGCAGAAACTTATTGCCATTTCTGTGCTTTGTACATACTTTTGGCTAAATAGTAAAGTGAAAGGTTAAAATTATATAAATGGAACTATTAAGATTATAAAACAAATTCAAATATTCTAGCAATGTTAGCCACAATATGACTATGTTTTCAATGAAGTTAATCTCGCTGACTTTTAGAACGTAGTATATATTCGTCCGGAAAAAGTCACAGATTTGTATAATCTGTATTTCGATAAAAAATTTCTTTGTTGTTCTTAAATTCAATTTAATTCAATTTAATTCATAATTACGACAGTAAATTGCTTGCTTTCAATTTCGGAACCAACAAATTACAATGAAGATTTTTTCTGGCATTCTTATCGCTTTGCTTTACGAAATTAATTATAATAAAGAATTACGTCTAATGTCACAATTACTAATTAATAATTATAAACGAAAAGCCCCTCTCGCCCGCCTTACCTTGAACTTGTGGCAACACAATCAAATTGTTTATTAGTAAAGAAAATATTTTTCCAAATATAAGATCGATTTTCTGACGTCACCGTTGGACGTTAGAGAAAATTTTCCAAAGTGTTAACGAATTGTTGACAGCGTTTTAATTAAAGATATTTCCATGGCGTATTTAAAAGGCGCAGAACTGTGGTGGCGTAGAGTGATTAACCCTTTAAAGATGGAATTTTTTGAAGTACGAAGACTTGTGTCGGGCACATTCCCCTTTGGGTGACGTCTTCGATTTAATTATGGCCCTACTCGCGTCCGTTGACTTTTCATTTGCTGATATTTTCTTGACTCGCTTTGCGCAGAGGTTAATTAATCTACACAAGAAAACAACAACAAACATGTTTTCATGTCTTTTGCTTTAGTAATAATAAGTTTTAAAAAAAACAACAGGGAAATGTAACAACAGATATCATGTCTGAAAAAGATAAATATTAAGTTTGGCGGGAGTTTACGCATTTTAATATTATTATTTCAAAATTTTAGAACTTCAAATATATATACGAAAAATATTGCTTTTCTCTTTTATCGAAACACAAAAGCCATTTGCAGACAATTTGAACCATTACTTAAAATTTACTCCTCTTTTTCATTATAATTGCACTGAATTCATCAAACGAGCTCATCACTAAATTTCCGTCGACATTTATTACTTTTGACGACATTAACGTTTTATTTTGCACTCGTTTTTCATTTGCTCTTTGACCTCAATCGCAGAATTTATTTTAAGAAAATCTCAATGTTACCCCATTACCACCCCACCATAATTACAGTTGTGAGACGAATCCTTCTGCTCGGCTTTGTGCAAAGTCCATTGCACAGCAAGAAGGGAACATCTTTCATCAAAATCCGCGATAAATTCCGAATGTTTTTTAATTAAAACAATCATAATTTACTTCAAGAATTTTCAACTTCATTACTCGTTTTACGGTTGCACCAATGCTGCGCCGAAGTTCCGTTACGCTGAAGATGCCGAACCTTGGTGAAAAAGTAGGCGAAGGAAAATACTTCCGCTCTGAGCTGATTTTTAATTGAATTTTAAAAGATAATTCGTTGCATTCAATTTCGTATAATTTTGGCACTGTAATTTGTGTCAATGAGTAAAGTTTAAGATCACTTTATTGTCGTCCTTTTTGCTGCTCATAGGTTTTCAAATTGGCGTGTACAAAACAGTCCAATGTAAACATTAATGTGTTGTGCATAACAATTAGAAAGGTCTTTCCAAATTTACAAAAATATTTTGCGAACGCTTCCTAAATAAATGAAATTTTTGTGCTATCTGTAAAATTAGTATTCCTTTTGTTTACTTCGGTTATTGAAATAATTTAAATGGTATTCTTACGCTCATGAATATTCCAAAACAGCTTAATGGAGTTAAAATTGCTTCCTCCACCTTTATCCACTAAAACAACAATATGGCGCCAGAAAATATCCCACCAGAAAATTCTTAAATAAAAAACTATTTAATAAATGTGCTTTTGCTAATTTATTATGAATTCAACATTTATTTTCTACATTTACGAATTCGTCACATCTTTCGAATCAGAAATCTCGCCCGGCTTCTAAGCCCTGGAATCCAAGGTCATCACTTTTATTCTTTCGCTTATCTTATTTTTATATTATTTCTTTCTTTTATTGCTCCCCACACGCGTTTTCCGCCGCACGTGTTCGCGTGTTTAGGTTGTTGGTTTTTTGTTTACCATTAAACTTTTAATTTTTATTATTAGCATTGTTTTTTTCTAATATAAATTCGCCATACATAAATTTAGCTGACTTTGCTTTTTATTTCTGTCCTGCATTTTATTTGACTGTTTTTCTTCCGGTTGTTATGAGTTGCAATAAACTTTTCGTAATTTTGACGTATTCAAGAGTTTTTGATGTTAATACAAATTGTTCATTATATTTGTACATATGTGTATATTTCAGCATTTGAAATTTTCAAGAGGAAAGCCTGGGTAACTCGGGTTTATTGAAAAAATACCATTATTTCATATTTGTTTTAAATGTTTATTTGTACATATTATATTCTAAACAAGTTTTTATCGTTATTAAACATTGAACTTCAACATTTGATCTCTGTTCTTGATTATTTTATGTAAGGATTGAGTGACCAGACGAAGTTCATTGTGATTACAATTTGTTATAAATTATAAAAGCACATAATTATTTTATAATCTCTTATCAGTTTGAATAACTCATTTGTTAAATTTTTTTATGATTTGCTCTTTCACGTTAAACAATTGCAGTTTACCCATTTATGCTAAATTTAAATGCAAATTTTTGTATGAAGTCAATTTTTATTATACATATTATTTTATAAATTTTTTATGATACTTACTTTTTATTTTACATACCTACTAAAATGAAATTACTTATTTTATTTCCTCAATGTTTTTACAAAAACCCATAATCATATAATATTTTTAAAAAATGCGTCGTTTGAAGATCAACTAAGTGCATACGTTCAAAAATACTATTTTAATCATTTTTTTTAAATATTAAATTAAGCATTCGCTTTTTAATTTTCCGCCTTTGAACTTTTAATTTTCCGCAAAGTGGCTACAAATTTCTGGGAAAAGATCCCAGACTGCCAGTTGGTCTCGTTAGATTGCATGACTACAATTTGCTTCGTCCCATTAAATCAAGTTGCTGGTGATGTGGCGGTTTCAAAACACGCAGCACTTTGGATTCCTTAAAAAACGATTCTATCGAAGCGGCAAAGTTTGCAAACACAGAAGTGAATAGGTTGATTTGCCGGGGGAGGAGGGGAGTAGAGCAGCAGCGCAAGTAAACAAGCAGCTAACGATGTGTGCAAAACTGGTTTTCTCTGGAAATAATTCTAAAAACTCTGCTCACAGCATTATTCTAAAAGAAATAAAATAAATGCCAAGAAAATGATAAAAGGAATAAAATAAAAAAGTAGAATAGCAGTCGTCCACTTCCTTGATGCGTAAATTTCTCGTAATTCTTGTAATTCCTCTACCCTGCCCCAACCCCAACCGGCTAATAGCAAATTTTATTGACAATTAATTGAGAGCTTTGTTCCAATTTCCATCTCCGCTCCACTGCTCCACAGTCCACACCACGATTCACGAATCGGTGTCACAACTCGCAAGTAACCGACGCGAATTCACTAATTGCTCCGTTTCGTTGTCGTGCTCAAATAAGCTCCCACTTTTCTTGCACAATAAGCTTTTCGGAACGCGCCGTGGCTGAGACTGCAACAGATAGATGCCAGCTGCCTCGCAACAGAAAGAGATGGAGATATTCCGCGCACTAGCAGAACCATGACGTTCCGCTGCTCGTAGGCACAGCTTGGCTCCTCCGTTGGCTCTGCGACGCCCCCCCTGAGCTTGTTATAAAAGTAATAAGTTCGTCCGTAGACTTTCAGTCGCCATCGACAAGTGCCTTTGGAAGAAACTCAATTCCGCGGTGGAGCGCCAAAAACTCACTTTTGCAAAATCGTTCTAGCAGTAAAGAAAAAAAATCACAGGTGGTGTTCAGTTTCGGGTCGTTCGACTTAACCGGCAAATCTTCCAGCGTGTTTTAAAGTTTTTAAATCAGTCCGAATTCGTGCAACCTTTTCAAGGACACTGTGAACCAGAAGTACAAACAGTTCCAGCGAAGTGTCGAGACAATAATAGTGTCTTTTGTGTTCGCGAGTCCTTCGACGAATCTGTTCGCCGCAGTGAACATGGGCACCATGTCGATCCCCCAGCCGGAAAGTTGGCTCTACGAGATCTGGCAGAAGGGACAGGATAGTCCTTGCTACGTGATGGTGCCGAATGCAAATGTACGTACTCTCCCCATTAGTCATGTAATTGCAAAATCGATGCCTATTTGATGTAGGATCCCCGTGCATGCCTTGCGTCCTTGCAGTTCGCATACGTGTTAAAGAGAGAAATCCGTCGCCGGGTCCTCTGTTTTTTCACGGCCGATTAATTCCTGTTACGTTCTGTAGAGGGGGTATTGACGTATTGTGGGACTATAATGAGTAATTTTTCTTTATAATTTTCCGACTAAAGCTTGCGACTTTAATCTAGTTTTTCCATCTTTTTTGCTTGACACTGCTCGGGTATTATTTTTAAAAGTCGTGGCAAATTCTCTGTGCTGCGAGAATATTACGAAGCGGTGCTAGATAAGCGAACTAAGCACTTTTCATATCATCCCCCCTTCCTCCTTCGTTAATTGTTGGCGTTGAATGTAACTCGTTGCATGAGTAATTTTATCAAAGTTCGAAACTGCCTCAGGGTCTGCTGGTGTGAGATTTCAATGCGGTGTCCTTGGCTGAAGTGCTTTTGATTCAATGTTTCGAAAGAGTTTTTCATGAAAATTTCTGGAATCTCGTTTTAAAATAAAACTATGTCCCCAATTATCATACTACTGCAATTCGCCGTAGCCGAGCAGACCTTTGCACTCGGATCCATTTTAAGTAGCTTAGGACAATTTACTAAATATCGCGAAAACTCACTATTGATCATCATCGATTTCTTTTAATTGTTTTTAGTATAAAAAAATTCGCTTCCACAAACTTAGTAAACAAATCGCAGGAGTTGTGCCGTAAGAGACTCGGTAAATGGGTTATGGGTTACGGAACTGCTGCAAGCTTCAATTGTGCAAGGAGATTATTCTTTTTGTGCACTTTTAGTTTCGTAGCAATTGTTGGGCTCTACAGAAAAAAGTTATTTAATTTTTTACGCCTGCCGCGGCCGGTAAGCTCCATTATATATTTTCATTCGTTCAGTATTCAATCATGGGAAGTTTTTCAATCGGTTGCGGTTTCATGCTAGTAAAATTTTTCAATGCACTTTCAAGCAAGCTTTAAAAGTTGCTATATCCATTATTCAATTAGAAAAATTTTATATTAAAAACAATTTTTGCTGTTTTTCGTCCATTTCGAAAGAAAATTGAATTTGCAATAGATTTTTGAATTGCAAAACTTTACTTTTTGTTTTCATTATTTATTTTATTTTATGTTTTTGTTTTATTTATTATATTTCCATAGAAAAGATGTTCAAAATTCCATTGAATAATTTGTTTCTAATGATTCCCAAAAATTACATAACTTGAGAAACTGAAAAAAAGCGAAGTTGTTTCCATAAGATAAATATTATGTTTGTTTTGTCTAAATCGATTTCGTAAGCTTGAGTCCGACATCGCTATCTTATCAGCGTTGATGGCGGCAACCCAACTAATTCCTGACTCGAAACGCACCCGAATCAGCGAAAGAAATTATATCAAATCAAATCCTGTGGAGGGTGAATATAAAAATAACAAACGCATTCGAAGCTGCTGTCCGAAAATTATTTTACAATCTCATAAAGCTATTTTTTTTTTCTATCTAATCGAATAAAAAAGTGTAAGCCACTGATAAATTTAAAGTGTCTTGACAGCTAGCTATAGACTGCGGACATTTGATTGATAGCCTTTTATGAAGTTCTCAAATTGTTTTTCTTGTTCTTTTTTAAAAACGAATCAGATAAAGATGTTTTCACTTGTTGCCGGGAATCAGTCAAAGACAACTAGTAGAGGTCAATTAACACTTTATCGCAGTAGCAAATAAGACTCCAGATTATAGTATCGCAAAGCCACTAAAGGTGCTCCTCTCTGCTTTCTATTTCTAGGATCTTGTGAAGTCGCATCTCATGATTGCTGTTCGAGAAGAAGTTGAAGTGCTAAAAGAGAAGATCGCTGAACTAATGGACCGGATCAATCAGCTCGAGCTCGAGAATACAATTCTGAAGGCGAACGTGTCACAGGAAACCCTTTCACAATTGACCCAGACAATTCAGACATCCTCGACAAAAACACCACAGAACACAAACACGAGCAACGGTCCAGTATCCTAAAGCGGAAGTTAGAATTCGAGGTGCATTCAACAATTCATGTGTGATGTTTCAACAAAGCCGCCAAGCACAGCGCTTGCGCCCACCCTGTATACTCGTGGGGCTATAGTTATAATCACCACCAAATAACAAAAACAATTATTTTTTTAAATCATGAACAAAAATGTCATATTCCAATGTTAATGCTGCTAGCCACTCAACAAGGAAGCCCAATAGCAGGACTAGACGCGCCAAGGAAGCAGCGCAAAGCAAAATATAAATAGAAACCAAAAAGTAATTTAGTGAATTAAGTACCCCGGTAGCATAGGCACTTCATACGCTAAGGCAGATTGGTGTTGTCGAGAATAGTCTTTTGTTCTGTCCCCCACTCCAGGAAGAAAGTGTCTTTCTTGTAGTTTCAAATAGAGGAAGAAGAGCGCGGCCGCGGGGAAACGCTAGAACACGTCCATACCATATTAGTAGGTCTAGATTGGCGAAATGTGATTTGCAAGGCGCTTTTTTCTTGGACAATAGTCAAAAACGCGCAACTATTGTGTTGCAATTAGCGAGAATGTAGGAACAGTAGTTGAAATGTCACAGCGGACGACGAAGGAGCTGTGAATGGAATGGAGAGGAGAAGTTACTGGTTAACGGAAAGTCAAAATGAATTTTTTCTTGTTATTTTTAATTAAAAAAAATTGTGATAATTTGCAAGAAATTAATGAATGTAAATTTAAATGTTTACATGAATAGTAAAATCGTGAGTCGTATATTTTTTTACTAAATAATTTCATAACCATTGTATATACATTGTGCGTCTGTATATAATCAAGGATAATGTTGAAGAGAATCACTGCGAACAGCAGTCGACGATGTTTGTGTAGGATGTGCATTCGTCCCCAAGATGAAAAATGTACCAGAAATCATTTTACAGAGTTTGCTTGGGTGCCAGCTCGAGGGTGGTGTGAGAAAGAGGGCGAAGCCGTGTCGGAAAATACTGTTTAGTTTGAAGTTTTAGAGGGGAAAGAAAAGTAATTGTAGCTTAATTGCAGCCTTAGGATAAATGCGTTTCTAAGACTCTCTTCTGCCAGTAAATGTTTTTTAGTACTGTGTTCTCACTTCTGTGCATGAGCTCCTTTAAGTTAAACACACAAACAAAACGAAAGAACGAGACGATAATTTATTGTGCAATCTCTGTCCTTATTTCGTACTTCATAAAACTTTCGGAAATAATTTTACTTGGTTTATAACTTTTGCAGCTTTTTTATACCTTAACTTTTAAGTGTGATTTTTTCCAAAGCAAGTTGCTTTCGCACTAAGTAATAACAGAGTACAAACTGTGTATTAAAGAACTGAGGTCGAAATTATAATTTTACTTTGATTGTGATAAAACAAGTACATATAAAAATTGGGACAACGGATTAAATATTTAATTGAAAATAATTGCATTCCCTAATATAGACCCCCGTAAATTACAATTCATATTTAACATATAATTTTTTGTGCTCAATTCACTCAAAGTGTTTCGTTATTTTTAAAAATCTTAGCTTTTGGCGCATTTAATTCGCTTAAGTTTCTATTTTTTTTTTCTATTACAGAAATCAGAATCGATTAATAATATTATTAGATATTTGATGTTTAGAAATTCATTTAAAAATCACACACACACATAGAGTTTATTGTAAGGACATGTTATACCAGACAACCCCTTGAATATCAGCATCCACCCTACGCTAAGAGTTACAGTCGTTAAATACGCGAAATTCAGTTCCAATCCTAGCTTTAAGTCAAGCAAACATTGTAATTATAAAAGAATAATAACTATCATTATTATATTTGTAATTATTCTCTACTATTTAAGGAATATTGTATTTGATTATATTATTAAAAATGCGCGCTTGTTTCTTATTGTTAATTTATTGAAAGATTATTATTACAAATACGAATGACGCAGCCACATTATTAAAAAAAAAAACAACTTATAAAAGAAATAAAATCACGAAAAAGAATCATCTTTATACAGCCACTAGTCTCTTCTACTATAAATAATGAACCAAAATAATATAAAAGAAAAGAGTGATTTTAAAATAAAACAAAATATTTTAAAAAAATTTGTGATTTTTATTTTTTTTTATCCATTTTTCTTTGGGGTTGTTTTGTTTTTTTTTCCTTTGACGATTTTCACCTGATTTGACTTCCTTAATATTGCTTTAATGTTGGTATCAATTATTGATTTTTCTACAGATGTTTTTTTTATACATAGATATTATATTTTAAAGGCCAGATGTCAATACTACTCTTTTTATTTGTATTCTTAAAGTAGTGAACTGGAATGCGATGCAATCAATCCTCATCGTTTGAACATCTCAAGAGATCTCCCATCGCTGAATCGTTGGAATCTTCAGCGCTCCAGATACTCTGGAAGTAACATTTTTTAAGAATCAATTGCGCCAATTTCAGATTAAATAATTTGGCGTTTTTTTAAATATAATGATAACAAGTAAAACGAAAGAATTATATTGGATAACCCTTGAACTTGCAATGCAACTGAAATATTTTAATTAAAAGTAAACTGCTTTGGTTTGCTTGAGCAAATAGGGGTGGCAAAGTCCCCCTGATGACCCTCGTGCGTACGCCTACGTCGTAAGGTTATCAACAAAAAGAATTCGTTAAAATGCATTAAAGTAAAGAAAGACATCTTGGTTTTGATTTGTGAGGTGTGAACGTAGAAGTCTTCTATAAATTGATTTCAATAAGAGTCAAACTTGTTTGGCTTGCAACCGCGCGGATAGAGATTAACGAGTTAATAGATCATTAACGCGGCAGCCTGTCCATCGTACCTATTTGCCGTAATTCAAAGATTACAGACTCCATTTGCGCCGATGAGCCTCTCGCAGTTTTCCGTGGAACCGAAGAAAAATAACCTCACTGGTGGTACTTACTTAATCAAAGTAAAATAATTGCGATAATAGTTAACGATCCCCGCACACGTGTTCCGTTGCGCGCTTGCAGACTTCTGCATTGATCGGGACTGTTTCCCCATCTGTTCACAACTCGAAGCTGACTTAGTGCCCCCGAGGTGCGTCATTCCCTGTTTTTATATAATATTTTTCCAGATAAATTAACAAATAATGATTTATTGTTCAGTCCTTAAGACGGTGTGCTTCAAATGCAATTTGTGCTTATACATAAATTGTGCAGTTTTTTGCAGCGACATTTGCGTAAATGACATCGGAAAGACTAATTAAAGTGTAGCGTTACAAAAACTTCAATGAGATCACCATAATTGGTTTCAAGAATGACTGCATTACAAAAAGTAAATGTTTACGGATTTCTCAGTAATCTTAACCCTTTCCAATATATTTAAATATCTGAAATATCCTAAAAGTATTTTGACCAGTTCTTATCGATTTCTTAACAAGTTATTAATTTGTTTTTAGTTTTCTTACTTTTCAGTTTTACTTTTGCTTTTTAAAAATCAAAATAAGATCGTGTTTTTAGTGTTTTTAAGTGGGTTGTTCTTCTGCATCTTTATTACGTCAAGGGCAAACTATGCTCATCCCTTAAAAGTTTATTTGCTTCCTCTCTTCCTACTTCCGTTTTTTATAAATATTTTAAAGAATAACAAATAAAAAGCATAACTAATATTTATTAATCTTAATTGTGCTTATCTTTTGGCTACACTGAACTCTGTCCATTTTCCAAGTAAGGCGGAGGCCTCACTACAGCAATTAATAGCTCATTTGTTTTTTAGACACGGATATATGTAAGTGTTGTTTACTTTCGTGCTCGTCAGGTAGAAAAACTCCGGAAACATTGCCAATAATAGTGCAATTTGTGAACTGCCGCAGACGTCATGTCGCCAATCGGATCTGGCATCAATTAGCGAATCTAGTCGCGTCCGAAGGTGAAAAACTCAACGCGGTGAGAAATCACTGTAGAATTTCTGCCAGGTAACGATGAAATGAAATGTTCCGTGAACAACAATCGTTTAATTTTTTGCTAGTGAAAATAATTCATGTTTGAAAGGATTCCTGGATAGACTTGACGTCATTTCTGCATTAATCTGTTTTCGTTCTAAATCGAGCTCATGAGCTGATTATGATTAAACTTTGTTCTCGTTGTAACTCGATGTTTGCTGGTCAGATTAGGTAAATCGCAGTAAGAACTTAAAAACATGATTAATTTTTTTGTATGTTCCAAGATCGTACAAGCTTGAAATGTTCCAACAAAAAATCTCAAGAAATTGCGTAGATTTAAAATAAAAACATCAGGTTTATTTGATGCTATTTTTACTGCCAGCGTATATACAATAAACATTTCCATGCAATCCTTCAATATTGCAAATTTGGTAACTACATAAACAACGTCAGCAATTTATATGAACAAAATGTTCTTAGGGGATCTGAATACAGCAGCGACTTTTTTAAGTTAACAACAACACAAATAATTACAAATTTACTGATAAAAATCTATTGTTACTAATTTAAAGAAGCAAAAAAAACCTGTGGACTGTCAAAACTGTTTCTTGTTTTACGTCCATGTAAACGTTCTATTCTCAAAGTCCTAAAATGTAAATGGCTACAAAACAACTACAGTGTAATAATTGCATAGCATACCTGTATATAAAAGAGTTCTTGCTATTTCCCAAAATTTAAATTAAATAATACATACATTTTAATATATAAAAAGTTCTTAAGTAACAAAATTTATTATAAGTAATGCTTAAACATTTGGGCATTGTTTTTGTATTAATTTACATCAACGATCGACCAAGAGATTTTTCTAATCAAAAGGTTTTGCTAAAAAAAAAAGTATGTTCCAAATGAAAAAATCATTAAATGTTATTTTTTCAGTAAAGAATGAAAATTAAGGAAAGCTTCAAATTATGCACGCTTTAATGATGACTGTTTATAATAAGAAATACTTACTTATTATAGTTAAAATAAATGCGTACAATAATTGTAGATAGAATTTGGAATGTATTTTCAAATTTTAACAGATTTGCTAAATTCAAAGAAGTGATACAAAAATTAAAGGCTGTCAGTCATGAGATGAAAACCAATTCGAATATCGTATTCAAATGCTAAGTAAACATGAATTAGTAAAGTAAATTGAAAATGTAAATAGCGTGTATATTGATCATGTCGTTGAGTAATGATTACGGCTACACTAAATTACAATTAAAAATTATCTAACTTGACTCTAGTTTAAGGCATCCATTCCTTACAATATAAGCATACAAAATTGTAAAAATATATGAAAATATAAGTCAAGCATCAGAACAATTTGTTTTCCTTCCATAACTAAAATGTTTCGGGTGTTGAAAATTCTTTCGTTATCCTACTGTGTTGCAAAAGTTTAGATATTAGATAAATCATGTTGACTTTCTACTCAAATTTCAAACCAAAAGCATTTTAGTCGCCCCGATTATCGAAAAAGACTAATGATTTCAATAAGGAAGACCTCTTAACTAGTGAACAATCGAACATGTCTGTGTTCAACAGATACGAAAATGGATACGGGCGGAACCGCCAACCTCTTCCAAAGAAGGTTTTTGTTACATACAGATTACAGTTGATCTGCTTAAAATGGGCATTCTTTAGTATAAAGATCAATATTAATATCCGCACATAGCACTTATTTTTGTTATGTTATACAGAAACGGAAACTCAACGGAAACACTTTTGGAGTACAAGTACTTATTTATCATCTGCCTTAAGTCAATATCTACAATATAACTTATTATGCGTTTTTAAAATAACTGCCATTAGTCCTTTAGAGCGCGGTTTCTTGACCTACCAGTCTATTGGTCAATCTCCTCCTCTGCAAGTAGTCCATCTTATTACGCAACTCTTTTATATAAGGACTATCGGATCTATCTGAGGTATCAGGACTTATAGAGCGAACGGAGCTTTCGGGCAGTGTTGTATCTGTCGATGTCTGCAAACGGAAGTCTATAACGTCATTGTTCCCGTTAGCTCGACTGCGGGAAACCTGTGCATAAATGACACTGCCAACGTTTGGCCTGGCTTCATTGCGCCGCGGACTGCTGTTGAACTCCATCAAAGGCCTTCTAGCGCCCACAGGCGCTTCGTCATTTGCGTCTCTGTCGTCTTCTCCGTAGTTCATTATATTTGTGTAATACGTTCTTGGGGTTGTTGTGTATAACGGTACAGTGAATCCTGGGTCCACATCGGATTCTGGATAAATTTCCAAGTCCTTGACAAATACGAGCACCAACACGTCAAATATGACTCCTATAAGAGCTAGGCCTGCTGAAATGCTGTTCAGGACGTTTCCGTGGAGAGGAGTGTCGTGAAGATGGCACTTGTCATAGTTGTCGGACCAATAGTGGCAAGTAAACCCTGCGGTTATAAAAAAAACTTAATAAAGCTCTTTCAAAAATTGGTCCACACTATACTTGAGATCTCGTCATAGACCAATTTTCCCGGAACGTAAGTCATGATGCAGGTGAGGAAGAGTTCCAGTCCTAGGACAAAAGACTTGTCTTGTGGCAGCACGGCCCTGAGGGATATAATAAGCTTGGACACAAGCGTTGTGCCCAACAGTGCTGAACTTAATACAGTTAGTATTTGGAAAATGATCCACATTATTTGGCAACTGCCCGCGTTGCACGCCCCTTCCGTTGCCTTCATGGTGTACAAAGGATACTCGGAATCCTCACCGCAGGTACAGTCGTCATAGATCTAGTGCAGGAACAAGCGTTAAGAAATCTATTACCGTTTTCATTCTTTACCTACGGAAATGCCATTGAGGACAGTTTCCTTCCTGCAGCCTGCATGACAAGGTGAAAAATATGTTTGCGTGCTGTTTTCAGGACATATTGGCGAAAATTGAATCAGCGGCGAGCAAATGCACTCTCGAGAGCAGAATGGCTGCGAGAGTTTGCTTCGGTATGTTCCCGCAATAGGTCCGCTGGAGCACTGCAGGGGGATGTAGACGATAAATAAGGCAACTATGAAGATTCCAGCACTGATGTTCCACACCGTCATGGATCTGAATTAAAGGACTCCATCAATTCCTCAGAGCATTTTACTTTTTGCACACTTACCGAGCATTTGGGTTTAATTTGGAAATAATTAGTCCAGCTACAAGGATACACAAACCAACGGTGGGCGGTCTGAGGAGATAGGACAGAAATCTGGACAGCCATTCGTCGGTCAATCCATTGTTCTCCTCCGTAGGCAGGAAGAAGCGTGATTGCAGATATTTCGGTTCTTGTAAGAAGAAGTTAACAGTAGCCACGTTGAAAAATACCAAACCCGTTAAGTTCAACATGAGAACTTTGTTCGTCAAAAGTCTTCTCAACGTTGGCAAAAAATTAACATCGTGAATAAACGGAAACGAGCGCGATCCCGTCATCGTGTTGGTTGTTACCTCCATAATTCGAAACGCGGCTTGCTTCACAACTGTGTTCAGTAACTTTCGAGGGAAAAGGGAGATTAAAGTGGCCAATGTGAACATAAAGGGAAGGAGGATGACCCAACCCAACCACCATCCTAGCGCAGTCCAGGTAACTCCCAATGAAACTGCAGATCCCAATTGCGATCCCCAGATCTTGGATGCCAGAATAATGCCTATTAGGGCTGGACTGTCGGTGGACTGGGAGTTGTCGTCGATGTAAGCAACTCCGATGACGTAGATTGTAGCTCCAGTTAGCGCTATTCCAAACTGGAGTATGAATAGCATAACCAGGGTGGTCCACGCGAAAGGGTGCTCCTCGGTTAGGTTAGACAGCTGGACGTTGGAGCATAGTTTCGAAATGCTTTCAGGTGTTGCTGAAATTTGCTTGAAGGGACTAAGAACACATTTTAAATTTATTCAAATATGATAGAAAAATATACTTACTAGTGTGTCAAAGTCGGAATTATGGCGCCTAGAGCAGTTGCGCACTGGAAGAAACTTAGTCCTCCTAGCCATGCTATGGGGTGGTACTTCTGAGCACCGAAAGACACCAAGAGAGCGAAGACCGCCTGCAATATACCACTGGTAACTAGAAGCCAGCCTGAAAGTGGCCCGTGGGAAAGGGTTAGTATATTTGTTTCAAAAGCAATTAGAAATTTCTAGCATTCTACATAAAAACACAAGAATAGGGCTAGAAAATGATGGTTTCAGTTGTCCAGGAGTGTTCAGGAAACTACATACAAAAATTGTTTGTAAACCAACATCTTTTCACCACAAAATTGGGAACAACCCTTTATCTTATCATCGCAAGTGAACACACAACGAGAAAATTAAAAACGTTGCTGCAATGGCTTACACCTTACACCAGCGTAAATAAGAACCACAGATAAAATATGCAAAACACTTTTGTCTTTCTTCTTCTTCATGATACAAAAGGAATTGTATTGTCAAAGTAAGTAACGATTAATTATTTATTAACAATGTAACAGAAACCGAGAAATACTTACTGACGATCGTTGGATCGTAGCCATGGTCGAGTGCGGCTTGCTTTGCAGATATCCTAAAGTAAGTTTCTACAGCTCCTTGCAGAGCTGCACACACGGCGAGAACACTAACAAAGGATTTGAGATGGGCAAGTTTTTGGCACGTAGCTCCTGAGCACCATCCCAAGGCTTTTATACCGCAGTCCAGATGTTCTGGTCCCAAGGATGAAGATATTAGTTACATAATCTTGTAACTGTTATACTTGTACCTTTGGAAATATTATTGGCACTCGCCTGAATCGTGGGCGTGAGAGGTTCCTGCTGACGAGATGCCATCCTGTCCATTCCAAAACAGTGTAAGCAAGGTCGAAATGTTATTTTTAACACTTATAAGGCACTGTAATATCGGATATCACTTAAAAGCATCAGTACAGCCGCACATTTTATCAGTAATAAGAATATAAAATGAAAACAATTGAAACTATAAGTTTTGTTTGAGGTTTAGAAATGCAAGGGAAATAAACTATAATATTTGCACAGCTTCCAGAACTTCTTTGGATTCCACTACATAACGGTCATTGAAACTCTCCCCCTGAAACCTTCCCGTGGAAATTCACATAAATCGAATGATGACTCAAACACGCTGACTTGGACACCAGAGTATTCCAGGTACTGTGGTTACACCTGCTACCAAGGCTTATCTTTGTTATCGCTAGATAAGATACGCTTTCGGCTGATAATACAAATGCCATCAATAAGTATTACAAATTTCTTTGCCGAATAATCCGCAGTTATTCATGCCGTCATTGTATATTCGAGAAAGAGCAAAAATAATACAGGTACTACATATAGTAAAAAAAATACTCTTTATATTTATCAATTTATGTGTAATTGCAATTTACACAACTTTTAAATAAATAATAAGAAATTATTGCTTTGATATAGAAAAGTTAACCAGTATTGTAATTTATAAATCATAAATTTAAAAGGGATAAAAGATATTTTTAAGTTTTTTTTTTTAATTTATCGTATAAATATATTTATACCGTCTATTGTTAAAAATAATTTAAAGTAACACTGATGGATATAGTAGAAAGGGAAACATAATTTGGTCGAACCAATTATATGAAAGACAATGCTAGCAGAACTAGCAGAACTGAAACAATATATCCAGACAGTTGCTGTGGACAAAAACTTCAGCGTAAATATCAATTTCAACGGAATTTCACTTTAAAACAAATCTTATTAATACAAGCCGGAGAACTTTCTCGAAATTAAAAAGAAATATTGACAAATATTTCTGCATTTAATACTTTTATTGAACCAATTCTTTTTTAGAGACCTTACGACGATAAAAATATATCTTTCAACTTTTACGTCTGAAAGAGAAAAGGAAATCAAAAAATTTACTTATACCGTTATACTCCGTGTCCCGTGAGTTACAAGAACGCACCCGCGCCATCTTGCGCCTAATTCCCTATAATAGTTAAAAGTTTGGAAATTTCACGGGCATAGATTTATATTCTTTACGAGTTTTATAGATGTTTTTAAATAAGAAATATAAAATGGTTTTTATAAAAAAAAAAAAAAAAAAAAAAAAAAACGAATAAAATTGTAAAATATCAAATCAATGCCGACATCTACGAGTCACTGGATACCCTACCAGATAAAGAGATTGGGCAACTAATTAGTTTGAAGCCATGATAGAAGAAACATGGGGTATGCCAATGATTTCGCACCAGCGCCATTTTGCGTGTCATCGTGTTCACCCAATGAGCATTTGTTTTGATATCTTTTTGTTTACAAATTCGTGTGCAAATTTTTAAAGATTTTTAACATTAATTGATACCATTTTGCATTTAAAATGGTTAAGTGTGCGATAAAGAACTGTAAAAATAATTAATATGAAAAGAAAATGTGATGAAGAACCTTTGAAATATTTTGCTTTTCCGAAAGACACTGAAATACTGTTAATTAAGGCAAAGGATGCAAATGTAAAAGAAGTGAAGAAGTTGTTATTTTTTAGATGTGGAATGTATTTTAAGATAAGATATTTAAATAGAAATTAAGAAAAAAATAAAAAATAGAACACTAAATATACTGTTTTATTGTTTCGTCTGTATATTAATTTATTTGGTAATGATTATATTATTATGATGGATTATAATTAGGTTCAGTTGTTTATTAATTGAAAAATATTTTCAATAGATTTGTAAAATATATAACAGTCGCTTGTACACAAATCATTATTAATAAAAAAACTAGAACTTTTAGTGATTTTGAATAATTTCTCAGATGAATGGCCGAGGAAAATTCTTTCAGTAACAATTGAAAAGTGCGGCTAAAAATTTTGAAAATAAGTGAATGTAGTGACGTTAGGCCAGCTGTCAAAAAAAACTTTGGCATACCTTATGTTATATCATGGTTTGAATCTAAGAAATTATTTGTAAGAGATTTTTAAATAAAAAATTTCAGTTGGGACAAGTTGTGTTTTATAAAATAAAACAAGAATAAAAGAAAATAACTGAAAGAAAGATAATAAATAAACTGAACTTACTTACAGCTGTAGTACTATTTTCGAAAGAGGCCAAGGAAGAATAAAATAAGCAATGCGTCATAACTTGATTTTCGAACAATGCTGCTAGAATTAACAGCTGGTTTTGTTTATATTTTACCGGGATACATTTTCTTAATAAAATACTTAAATTTATTTCATATGCCTTTCATAATTTTGTAAGTTTTTGCAAAATAAATAATGAACATTTGCAATCTTATAAAATCAAATGAAAACGCGCCAAAATTTTTTTGGTTATGTTACATTTAAAATCGTGATGGAAACAAGTGCTTTATCAAACTAATTGTAAGATCAAATTAATTAAACGAAAAAGTGTAGGCATGATAGATATTATTTATTTATTCCATTTAAATGAGCTTTGTACGCATTTTAAAGTTAAATCCGCTAAATGCGTTTCAAATCAGAACGCTTTATAGGAACTTAGTATCTGGAAACTCGGATAATTACGACCAGCCCGATATAAAATTAGTCACACAAATAAGAAAAATAAAAAATTTCAATTCATCCTGCAAGGATTCGTACACTTGCATTCAGGTTGATTGCAAGTTGAACTGCGAAGGAAGTAAAAAGCCTCTGGCATTTATAAACAAAACAACAGGTAAGATCAATTTGGGAAAATTAGAAATTTGTTAATAACCCATTCAATCTAGGCACTTTTACATGCCCATCGTGCGAATTTAATGAAAACCTATCGACAATATTCCCTCTGTACGATAATCAAAGTGGATCTGCTGTGAAAAGTAGTTTACTTCAAGCTCTAAAACTGAAAGCCAATGATGCCAAAAATCAAGGGTCTTATACGCCTAAAGATCATCCTATTCTAATAAATGCTTTACCAGAGCATTTCTCGAAATTAAAATTGTCTATATCTGAGCTAGTGTTGAACAACTTAAATGCAACTTTTGATGCCGAACAAAGTTCTTGGCACTTTCCTCTTAAAAATGCAGCGGACGTTGTTGTTGGAGAGAAGGTCCTACGACTCAACGGAAAAGAAATAACTTTTCCGCCAGATTGTTCCTCAGGAATATTGAAATATTCTCACTCGCAAAAAGAATGTACGAAGGCTGTGGTTGTTCTCAACGTTGTGGATTTCTTAGCTCTATGTTCCCAAAAACTAGACGCTGGTAAGAGATTGAACTTCTAATTAATTAATCAAATATTCATTTGTTCAATTCTCTTCAAGTGGATGTTATATGTCTTCCCCACTGGCTCAAAACGTTACCCCAACAGTGTCTACCGAATTTCGAATTTTACAAGCAACTGATTTTATGGTTTGATTTTGATAATGCTGGTTGGGATGCCACCAGGTATTTTGCACGAAAACTTGATGAGCGACGGTGTTTATTTATAAGACCAACCGACGAGCAACCAACTCCTTTCACGGCTATTAATCAGAAACTAAATCTCAAATCTATAATTGCCAAAGCCCAACCGATTCTGCATAAGTCCATTACGACTTTTAGTGCCTTAAAACAAGATGTGCTCTGCGAGCTGCAAAACGTAGAGAAAGTAAATGGCGTGAAATGGAAACGGTTCCCCGTTTTAAACAAATTGCTAAAAGGCCATCGCAAAGGCGAACTAACGATTCTTACCGGTCCCACTGGTTGTGGAAAAACGACTTTTATGTCGGAATATTCTTTAGATTTGGCTATGCAAGGAGTGTCCACACTCTGGGGCTCCTTCGAGATCCGCAATACCCGTTTGGCCGCAACTATCATGCGGCAGTTCGTCGGCTATCCACTCGACGACAAGTTGGAAGAATTTGAGCACTGGGCTAAACAAATTGAGCAACTACCTATGTACTACATGACTTTCCATGGCCAGCAGAGCATCAAAGTAGTAATGGAAGCCATAGAGCACGCTCAATATGTCCACGACATCCAGCATGTGATCATCGACAACGTCCAGTTTATGCTGGGAATTTCAAGTTCTTCCCGACAGGATAAGTTTTGGGAGCAAGACACTGTTATAGCTGCTTTTAGGACATTTGCAACGAAGAGGAATGTTCATGTGACTTTAGTAATGCATCCTCGGAAGGAGAAGGATACAGACGATTTAACGACAAGTTCAATTTTCGGCAGTGCCAAAGCTACCCAAGAGGCTGATAATGTTTACATAATCCAAGATAAGCGGCTTACATCAATTAGGGGTAGAAAGTTTCTGCAGGTACAAAGCTGAAAAATTAAAAATAATAAACTAATCGCTTGTTTTCAGGTTGCGAAAAATAGATACAGCGGCGACTTAGGCATGATGCCATTGGAGTTCAACAAGGATGGCCTAAGCTATGCTCCTAAGAAAACAAAAAGTAGTATTTAAGAATATTTTATTAATTAGGTACAATAACAACACTAAGCCGAACTCTGTTTATAGTTTTTTATGTTTAGAAGCTTCTTCCCACACATCGCACATATCCCTTTTTTATAAGCACACGATTGGCAATAATGGGAGCCTGCCTGATGCACTTTCTGCCGGCATATTCTGAAAACAAAATTGGATTTTCAATATTGGTTTTGCTGGTTCAAGGAAAATATTATGTATACAGCACAACGCCCATTTTTAAAATTTAATTTGAAATTCAAATATACAATAGGTATATTGTATTCCTAATGTTTGAATTGAATAAATTTCATTTTAAATATACACACCTGCAGGGTGCGAAGGTTTGGCCGATGGGATTGAATCTAGATTTCGCACTCGTTAGTGCTTTGTTTTCATTCACTTTACGTCCTCCTGGCTGAGTAACATTTCGCGCTCCCGATTTCCAAGGATCCGGAGTGCATATTTTCGACAATTTACTTTCACACTTGTCACAAACCATTCCTATATAATTAACAGTTTAATTTAAAGCAAAAAATGCTACCCAACAGCAAATCTAAACAAGGATTGACGGGGTGACGGAAACTAACTGTCAAAATGTTCTAATGTCAATTTCGGAAATTGCAATCTGACATGAAATATAGTTCAAACCTTTTTATATATTGTGCCCTGTGGCTCTTAGTTCCAATGTTAAAAATATAACTTAATTGTCATTAAATTCGTTTTTTATAAATGAAAACGATAAAAAGTTTTTTAATATTTTGTAGAATATTTAAAATTGATGTTCCCAATTCTCATTACCAATTAAAGAAAGAAGAAGCACCAATGACATCTGAATTTGTCATAACAAAATTCAATAATGGAGCAAAACAACAAATCGGGTAGACGGAATTCATCTGGACGGCAGAAAAGTAAACTCAGGTTTGTTATTTAAACAATTCAATGCAAAAAATGACGTATTCGTTTTCAAAGTAAAGAACGACTCGCAGAAGCTTTAAAGAAAAAAAAGGAGTGCGCTGCAAAGGCCCAGAAAATCGTAGAACAATTCATGGAATCTTCTTGTAGTGTGGAGGAATTTGTGAGCAGAGTACTAACAAATTGATTACATGTACGCAAGACATTTAACTTAGTTTCTTTACAGCTATCTGATATAAACCAATCCCATTACGAGGACATCGTAGAAGAACGCTCGATTATATCGTTGTGTGGATACCCTTTGTGCAGGGAAACTCTTTCCAAGTACTACTACACAATAATTTTTCTAAATATAAATTTTAATATATTCATTGTTCTAGTATTCCAAAAAAGCAGTATCAAATATCGACGGTTAACAACAAAGTGTATGATATAACAGAAAGAAAGAAATTTTGCAGTAACAGTTGTTACAGAGCATCGGAATACATAAAGGAGCAAATGCTGACGAGTCCTTTGTGGTTAAGAGACCAAGAAGTTATTTCTGAATTTAAGTTATTAAGTTTGAATGAATATGAAAAGCATGTACCGGAATAAATAAATAAGTAATAGTTTTCTATTTTGTAAAGTAATCAGGTAAATACTGGCGTTCTAACAGATTGTTCATTGTCAGGTGTTCATTGCAGTAATGTTTCTATGGCTATACGTAAGTAGTCCATGTGCACGCATCTCATGTGACTACTAACAATAATGTATTGTCGTGCTAAATTGAAGCATACTGTTTTTTAGGTAATCTACCTTTTGAGATCTACACCATGTCACGACTTTCGAAAACTTCTTTCGTTTCATGCCTCCTTGAGTACGAAACCACTCCCCGTTGGAAAGCTTATATATATATTATATATATTATATATATTTACACGCTAGCGGCCGTATTTTTGAAGATATTGAAACCAAATTCTATTATGTTATTTCTGGGGTCAAGTCAATAGATCGCTTAAGTTCGTTAATGAGCAAAATCGTCCCCAAGTGGTGGCCGGGGGGAAGGGGGTTGAAATTAAAAAAAAAATATATTTCGATCCCTATGAAGTTTAGAGAGGAAAACTTTATTTGCAGAAATTAGAGTACTCTCTATGAGGTTAACGGTGAATTAGGGGTTGGTGGGGTACGAGTGGGGCTGGGGGTGGAAATTCTAATTTCTATAAACCACGTCTTGTGGGGTATCGTTGAAAAGGTCTTAATGAGTAGTTAATAGTTATAAATCTATAACTAGTTTCTCTATTTTGAAATAAATTACCCCAATAAATGCAAACAAAACACTTTGAAATCTACCTCAGCCTGTGGGCCTGCCGCAAGGGATTTTTTTTAGTAAAATCATTGCTTTGCGAAAATTATTTAATTTTATATTTCATACATTCCTTACTTCAACAGTTCAACATATTAATTTGGACGACTAAAAGTGAGTCGAGAAGATTAGTTGCAAAGCGAAGGGAAAAATAAATTTTACTGTTTAGTGCCCCCTGTCTTTAAGGAGAGAATATATCGGCTTTTTGTCGCCCGCTTTCTAGGGCCTGGGCTAGCCTAGCCTGCCGACTGCCACCACTGGCCCCCGGCCAAAGAATATCTACTCTATCGAGTACATATTTTTGCCCCTGGCGAGATTCGCACCCATACTTTTCCGGGGAAAATTAAATTTGTATTCCATTTCCATTTTAGCCACCCAAAATTAGAAATTATAAAAGTAATTGAACTGTGAGAGATTATTTACCTTTATCTATGTACCCAATTTGCTATAGCTGTATGAGATTTCCTAAAAAACAAAAAATCAAACTGAAAACCAACTTATTAAAGGAATCTTATAAATAGTGTCAGTTCATCATTTCAGCTAAGAGCTAAATTTACAGTAATTCAGTCATACAGTTATTCGTTAAATTAAAATATACAGTGCTGTGGAAGTTCAACAGAAATCTGCTTTTAATAGCCAATTCCAGTATTTCCTACAGAAAATATCCACAAACCCATATAAATAAAGTAGGTTTATAAAATATAAATTATAATATATAAAATAATACCTATAAAGAATTACAAAACCCCTTTCAGTGTCTTGACCCCAGAGCAGAGCTTGAAGCAGAGCCGAACTATTTCATGAAACACTGAAACATTGAATTCTTATCCGATGCTCAGCAATTTGCAGTAGTTTTACCTGCAAATCACAAACAATGAAAATCAATCGTAGTCGTACATTTTCTGTTATTTACCCACGTCTGACGTCACACGTGTATCCGAAAACATGCCTGCACAATGCACATGCCTGTTCACGACCTATCAGCGACAGCGACAATCTGAAGCGGGTGTGGTTTATTCTTGGCCGTCGCCTCATTGGTCCCGTGGTCTTTTGCAGTGTCGTTAATAAGGAATGCGAGAGAAATTGATTCCGTGCCCTTCGGAAATCCAATTCAGTTCTTAAAAGTCACTGCGTGCGATTTGTCCTCGTACTCCGTTAGAAGATGCTTACGGTTGCGTTGAATCTTTTCTAGCGCAATTAGTAGTTAAAAGTTGGAAGTGTGTTTTGCAGTGCTTTTCATTCGGGTTTCGAAGTCTGTTGTTATTATGGCTAGTTACTCCCTTGCCCATGACAAGTGCGGAAGAGTTTGTCATTCAGTGGATACTTTCTACGAACCGACTAGTGGATACTACAGCACACATTTGTACCCCGCTGATTCACAGCAATCCGATCGTATGTATTGTACGATTGTGCATATTGTTTCGTTTAAGTGCTCAAAAGTTAAAGAAGTTATTATTATTAGTTTGAATTTTAGGTGATCGTGCAAGTCTCGATCTGAATCTGTTAACTTAGTAAAATGGAATATTTATTGATATGATAGCCTCTTTGATTTGGGCACACCTCATTTTACAATTTACATATCATAATATCGCATTTTCATCGCTAATTTTATATAACCCCGTCGCGATCGATACGACACAGCCCGTAACAATGCGTCGTTATAATCAAAGCAACAAAAAATTAATAACAATGACCGAAATGGCGAAATAATTGTTTAAACATAAAATGGTGGAATAGAGTATAGACAATAGTCAATAGTGGACCATATACCTATATATTTATATTGTGTGTAAAGCGGGTTTGTTCGTTTTCGTCCTTTGAGAAATACTGTGATAAACAAAGTCATATTAAATAAAAATAAAGGAGAAAACAACGATGATCTGCAATTAGCATAAAATAAATATGCCCTTACCTTGAAAATTGAAGTCCGTTGGAATGTTTATATGAAGATATCTTTAAGATAGAAATTAGAAGATTGTAATATGTATTAAAATATGTTTTTGTTCTCATTTTGTTTTTGCAAAACCTAATTGCAAAGATTATTTTGAAAATCCAATTTTTATATTTTCGTGTTAAAAATAAATCATCAGTATTCCGGAAAGGTTACCAACTCGATTTGCCTGTGAATCATTTTCGTAATGGTTTTTCAAATAAAATTTTAATGGAATAAATGATAAACTACGAGTATATCAGAAATTATGCTACAGCAGAAAACCAGGCATACCTAATTCGATAATTGAGGGCTGAGGCAATGGGCAAACTCAGAATGAAATACACCTATGTTGCCTCATCGCTCGCTTTTCGTTGCACTTGAATATAGTTGAACTGAATGGAAAAAACCAAGATTTTTTTATTAGTCTTTGTACTTGTAAAGAGTTATAAAAGAGTTCGAATATTCAAAGTTTGAATATATCATTCGAAACTCGACAAAACGTCGAATACATCGATTCCGAACTCTCGAAGCATTTGGAATAGGTACAAAAATATAACAGCTATAATTTTTAATATTTGCTTCATATTTTCCAAAATAATTAAGATTAGGCACATTTATTTTGAAAGATGGAAAGTATTGTGTAATAATATGTTGTATCTATAGTACCTTTCCATATTTTGTTTGTAAATGTGTAATTGAAGTAATCTAATTAAATTCAGGCAGTCGGAAGAGAATCCATCCTTAGCAGAACATGTCCTCCAAATCTGAATTTTGATTAGTTGTTTATTATCACCATATGCTGGAGGTTGGAACTTTGGAAGTTGCTGAACCTAAACTAGGCCTCCGCAAATGCAGGTGATGACAAGGAGCAGAGCAATTAGAAATTTGACCACAACAACGTGTGTGACTGGAACCTTCTGTGATTTAGTGTTACGTGGCTCCTAGTGCTTGCTCCTCAAGTGGGTGCACTTGACGACTCCTGACGAGCCTAACAACAATAAATTACGCAATGTTACAAAGCATTTGGAGTAAAACATGTGGCGTCGAGTGGTTCCTATTTTATGGGCGAAATTTAATACCCCGAAATGATTACGACATTCTTTTCTTTCAAAAGCCGTAATTTGTTAACTGGGAAGGATAATTTTGTGACCTGCACTTTCTTGTTTTTATCTAATAAGTATTAATAATTATATACGGTATTTTATTCTAACAGAAAGATTTTGAATACATTTCTGCTCTTAAATATTAAATTGTATCGAATGAATTATATTACTGAACAGGCAAAAGCCAGGGATTACTTAACAGTTAGATATAGTACTTAATAAAAATTGTACAGTGAAATTGACAAAACATTAAAATTATGGTAGACGGGAAAGAGTGAGGAGGAAGGCTACTTTTTAGCTTGATTATTCACAAACGTGAAGCTGAAGGCCGCATTTATATCCTCATTGGACTCCTGGAGCATTGAATGGGAACTGGGAAGTCTTATTTATTTTAGGCGTAAAAATCCTGCCTCTCCAGAGTCCAGGTGTGGAACGAAGTCGGAACGATCCCCTTGCCCTTCCAAGATTCATCTGTATTCTGTAATTTGTTCTATGGAATTAGTTTGTTATCTTGTCCTCCCCTCTGTAAGGAAAATTAACTCCTTTTTGTTTATAAACAATACGAATAACTACCGCTTTCTCTCCGACTGAAGAGACGACACATTCGATCGTAAAGTGTGCCATAAACACTGCAATGATAATAAACGCTCGAATTCTCCCAGCTATTTCCATCAGATATTTAAATTTTGTCTGCGTTTACTACAGTTCGACAGAACTCCAGTCAAAGATTCTTTTAACTTTATAAAACACACACCCCCAAAAGTAAATTGATTAAATTTGTTGTTTACATGGGGGAACGTTTTATAAACAACAAGGATTACCTGCTTGGCAATTCTTACTGACTTTTTTTGGATGACTTATTATGTATGTTTTCCAAAACAGACGTAGGTACATGTATATACATACGTATGTTCAAAGTTCTTGTTCTTATGAAAATTCAAATTTGAACATGGCTTTTCAAAACATGAATATTTAAAGATTAGTATTTCTATTCTTTTGTGCACTTTATAAACTGAGAAATCAGATTATCTAAAATGTTAATTACGAATTACATCACTACGCATGGTTTTTATAAATTGCTGTGTTGTATAATAACAGGAACGATTAGTTTAACCATCTAACATTTTCTCGAATTCATAATTTTAGAATTCTCACAAACGCTATTCAATGTTAATATTTTTGCAGGTGTAAGAAATTTTTATAAATTACATAAGTAGTGGCGCAGAGCCTTTTTTGGTGCTATAGCAATTGGTAGATGAAATCTGTCCGGTGTCATAAGTGTGTTAGTTAGCAACCCAACTTTGTCTAAGACAAGTAACAGGTGCGATCAAGCGCGCATTTAATAAGTCTTGTGCAAAAAATTAAAAAAAAAAACATTTTTACAATTTTTTGTTAATTTGTTTCATTCCTTCACAACATCTAGTATTTTTAAGACATTTGTGAAAACTTTATATGCAAAGACTCACTTTGATATCCTCTTTTAAGCATCTTAATTGATTTTGCCTTATCCTCAATTTTTCTCAAAATGTCAATCATTTTTCAGAATAACTGGAAATGTGGCGCATTAAGGAGGTTATATATATTCGAGTTATATCTCCGAAAATATCTACAACTGAATAATGATTTCTTCAGTAATAACAAAGCTTAGTAAATTTGCTTTTGACTCATGTCTTCACTCCTGATCTAAACCTCCTTTAAATACCCTTAAGAAATAAGAGCCCTAAATTCAAAACTATAGGCACATTGTACACCGCGCCGCTCCCATATAGATATATAGCTTCGCTAAAACCCAACAAAATATTATACAAGAACAAGCGTTTCCTTATTTCACAATAGGTAGACTTTTTCTCTATTTAAGAAAAATTTACTTGCGCTTGATAAAGAATGCTTGTAATTTTGTTATCACCAGCAATTGGCGTTCACAGTTTTTGGGGGCGTATTAATCGAAAAGAAAACACTTGCACGAATTCTGGAATTTGAGCCGATATGGTTCCAAGCTCAATAATCCCAATAAAAATCTCTAATTCTTTTCAGTGGGACACAATGACGAATGGACTGGAATTTGCAGTCCAGAATCGACGGGACGAGAATGCTCCCCATCAAGCATATCCTTTGTATCCTCGTCGCCGCCGTTTCATCAGTACACTCCTGTCTATTATGCGCAAACTGGCAAGGACGGTGAGTACATTTCTAAATGCAACTGTTGACTTTCTAGACTTCTCCAAATTTGTTCCCGCATATATAGATCAATATTTCGAAGATGGTTTCTATGCAGCTCCGTCAACTAACATCATTTCTCCTCCCACAGTGGTTAGAATTGTGAAAAGGAGGAACACGGCAAACAAGAAAGAGCGACGGAGAACGCAAAGCATAAACACGGCGTTTTCGAGTTTGCGTAATAAAATTCCAAATGTGCCCGCGGATACAAAATTGTCTAAGGTAAAATGTTGCTGTTATAAATAAAGGGTTTGCTTTTGTTCAAGGGATAACTTCCTTCAGATAAAAACTCTGCGACTTGCC
This sequence comes from Leptogaster cylindrica, assembly GCA_963082835.1. Classification (NCBI taxonomy): domain Eukaryota; kingdom Metazoa; phylum Arthropoda; class Insecta; order Diptera; family Asilidae; genus Leptogaster; species Leptogaster cylindrica. Next base: position 17,230,409 of record OY720105.1, on the reverse strand, counting down.
ACTTCATATATCTCGTACCTCACGAGAGTTCTGGAAGGGGATCAGGATCCTTCAAGTGGCTTTCGGGCAGAATTGATTCCGTCTTCTCGAAAAATTAATGCAGAACGACGGGCAAATTTCAAAAACGAAATTCAGGTGGGTTTGCATTACATATAATATTAAAATTAATTACAATAATGGTCTTTTTAATCGGATATTGGGAAAAGTTTTCGGGAGAATTTTGTCTAATTAATTCTATTATGATTTGGTACTTTTACGTACTTGATATTACATGTACTGATGTACCTACATTATTGGATAGTTTCGCTGTTTCAAGAAGAGTCCTGACGATTAACGGTTAATGACACTACACACTACAACCGAATGCATTTAGCTAATGACTGCGCACTTGTCACAATTGCCTCACATCAAATCTATTAAGCCGAATTCCCACCAAAAGTGCGTAATGCCGCACATTTTAATTGAATGTAATCGCTCACATTCAAAAGACAATTCAATTACCATAATGATATGTCCCGGCGTGGCGTCATGTATCTATTGGCAAAACACTTGCCATGTTGCGCTTGTAAAAAGGGTCCTTGAGAGATCTTGCTCATCGGGGTGTATCCGAGGTTTGCCACATTTCATCCAAATCGTTACGGCAGAACAATTACGGAATATAATTCAATTTGCGAGAGGACCACTGACGATTTGCCAGTTAATGTGCAAATAAATAACGCTGGTAAAATTTAGTTTATCCTTTTCATTTTTTGGAGCTTTTGAGATCTGTTAATTTTAAAAGGGGAAAAACCTTTAAGCAGTATTATGCATACATAATAATATTACATTGTAGTGTTTATGAATTTGGGCGAATACCAACCAAATTGAAAATGTTCTAAACAATAAATATTTCAAATTCTTCTTCCTGTTCGCAGTCGTTTCTACTTCCTAAATACGATTCCCCTTTTGATCCCATCACTTAACTGTACAAGTGTTTCCAGAAATGAAATTCCAGTCCCAGAGTCTGGGAAAAATGGTTGAATAACGGAAATTTTGTACCTTCCCAAGCGAAAGTCAATTGCTTTTCTCTTATCGAAACGCCCTTATTGCGATTGCTCCGGAAAATTTGTGCATTTTGTCGGCGCGGAGCATCCATTCAGCTTGACTTCGGAAAGTCTGTCGATGGGATTTACATCAAATTTCTTCTGTATCGGGTCATTCATTAAAGAGTTAAGTGCTCTCGCCGAGATAAAATGAAATAGGAAGACACACTTATGAAATCCGCTCCGATCCCAGACCTAAATTTGTCTATCTTTTTGTTTGTTTAGATTTTAATGCCTTTCGTTTTTCCGATTTTTTTCCAGGCTTTGGTAAGCGATGGATTCGATGTCAAGAAGTGTAAGGGTAGAACTGGTTGGCCTCAACATGTTTGGGCATCCGAACTAAAGCAGGAGTGAATGAAGAACTTCCACCCTCGAGTGGAGCAAGAAAGTTTTCCTATTCAAAAATAATCGTAATTGTAAGAAAAGTTTGTTTGATGTATGAATATTTCATTGTTTCGCAAAAATAAAATTATTGGAAAATATAGTTTTGCGATGTTCGTTCCTGTTGGCACAATTTTCAGGGAATCGTCTCTCGAGTGTACTTTGGATGTATTTCTCTGCAGCTATTTATAGCGAACACCTTACTGCAGATATTGAACACATGGCCATTGAATATAGAACCTGGGCAGCAGTTTCGAATGGTTTCTGTATACAGAGAATTAATTAGTGGCAAGAGAACTTAATCGAAAAGTAACAAATAATTACAAACGAAATTCCAATATATGTGTATGTATTAGATTTTGTTTATCAGAAAATTATTTATTTTCGGCAGCAATTTAATGCCATCAAAATGATGTTTAGAAATATGTTATGTATAAAAAAACAAGTATTAGAGCATTGTAAAGAAAATAAAAATTTTTGGTGAGACTGCAAAAATTGATGTAATTGATGTCTGTATGTATCATCTCATATAGATAATAATTAAACAACATGGAATATGAGCATAATAATAAAAAACATTTAAACATTCGCGTATCAACAGGTGTCGCACGGTAAGACTAGAATTACACTTGGGGAGGTATTGGAGTTCGTCTTTGTTATAAGGTGGATATGGCTAAAGTTGGTGTGGCCAATACGCAGTCTTGTGTTATGCACTGTTCCGGTCTGGGAAGCCTTGGGCTTTTGTCGAAGATATTTTCGCGTGCTTGGTGTAGAGTGTAGTTGGGCCCAGTCGTTGCCATTTCTAATTCCTGTGTTGAAGGACCATAGTGCGGATGAGCTGTTGCTTCTCGATACGTTAATTTAGTGTGGGGATGAATCTCCAATTCGATTGCTGCCTTTACAGAACCGTCCGATTTTTCGTTTCTTAGTATTATGTAGTTTAGTGCAATGGTTTAATTGAGGGTCTGCCTGCTGTATTGCAGATTGGGATTTGGTTTGATTGTTGATGGCTAACAGACACGATAGTGAGTCAGTAAAAGATTACCGCTTTGTCGCGTCGGTGTCCTTCCCTAACAATTCTACCTAATAGCGGTAGCCTTTGAGCACTTTTAAGTAGAAATGATTGCACAACCGATACTATCATTTATTCCAGATGGGTCAATGTACTATTGGTCGTGGTCTTGGAAGAGTTGTTGGTACATTTCAGGTGAAGTGTGGTGTCGGTCGTGTTTTGTGAGTATCAAATCAATTGGTGATCAAATGAAAATTGAGGTTCTGAAGTCCTTTCGTATATTATTTTTACAAGTTCTTTTCTTAAATTTCATTATTTTTCTTAAAGGTAGTCATATTTGCCCAAAATACTGCTCTCTCATCTTCTGTACTGCAATCCAGCACCTGTGTTAAGAACTGCTCCATCAGGAATTCATCTTCACTATAAGCCAGACAAATGGTCGCATACTAAAATTATGGTATAATATAAAAACAATTACTATTAAACTGCAAAAAAGAAACCTTTAAGAGCGGAGAACTAAAATATTTCTTATCAAACTCAGTAGCTATTTTTACTGTGCTTATTATTTTTGCTAGATTGATCCAATCTCGCTTCAACAAACACAGCCGAGCCTGAGCCATGCTAGCATTCATGTTAATTTTCAACAAGTCCCGGGATCGAGAGTTCCTGTCATGCACCGGCGCTAAGCAACGATATTCTTCATAATTCTGTTTAAAACGTCCTTTATCCAACAATTCTAGAGCCTTTTTAAACTTGTTTTCGGGAATTTCATACTGAGCTACATCTAAAAGATAAAATTTTACAATTTAGAATTTACCAATAACCTTCCTTCTATTAGATATTCATACTTCCTTTACTATTTTTTAGCTTTTCTTGAAGATTCCTTTGAGTTGTTTTGATTGAGCGAGTTTTTGATTTTTTAGGCTGTTTTTGTTTAACTGTTTTATGTTTTTTGTTGACCTGTTTATTTTTCACTTTAGCCATTTGTTTAATTTAAATTCGTCAGATGATATTATGTCATATGAGCAGAAAACAAACAATGAATTCTTCTTCTTTGGCAATAGTTTTCTTCTTAGCTTTTTTATTAACGTACTCTAACAAAACTACTTCAAATTTGACGCCATCAAATTAAAAAATTGAATACTAACGCCCCAAAAAAGAATGATATAAAAAGAGACAGACGAGTCATTACAAGTTTTTAAATAATTTTGAACATTTATTTCTTTGAGTTTTTAATACAAACTGCAGATTGCAGCGCATGTGGAACTTATGGAATTTGTACTAGTACTTCAGTGGTTGTGCTAACAAAAGTCAGTGTCAACCAGAGCTCCGTACGGAAGGGTCCTTTGCTTTTCCAATTCAATTTTGAACTTTGTACATAGTGTGGGTAAAGTTCATCCATAAGAGATTTAGTTGGGCCCACCAAAACAGTTTTCGTACTTTTTTCATTTCTACTCTCCTTTGGATTTTTTTTAAAATGATTAACACAGGGTAAGTTGGAATTTCGAATGAGGTCGCCGTCCTACTTTAATTAGAAAGTGGAGATTATACATTGCGTTTATTCTGTTCAGAAAATTGGCTGGCAGAACACTTTTCATAACAGGTGCGTCGAGAGGGATTGGAAAAGCGATAGCTCTCAAAGCAGCTAAAGACGGTGCAAATGTCGTGATTGCAGCGAAAACAGCAGAACCTCATCCAAAGTTACCAGGAACTATCTACACAGCCGCAGAAGAAGGTATAGTCAAAGAATATCTAAACTAAGAAGGGAAACTTTTGCTGCAAAAGTATTCTAACTTTTTTTAACAAAAAAATTAGAATAGTTCAAACGTAGAAGAGTACAAAATGAACATAAGGGCGAAAGAGCGCCCTCTATTTCTGCTCTGCCACAACGTGCTTCATCTGTTTTTGCCACTGTTTTTTATAAATACGATTTTACATTCCTCACCAATCTTCCCCACTGTTGATTTTTGCCTTTCGTTTTTGGTCACGGCAAAATGTGCGGCGACTGGCCAGGCCTTTTCATTTCTCCCTCACACAACTGCTATTCTGTTGCTATTTACTGACGGCAGACTACCACTAAGCAAACGTGTTTCACAGACAGTGTTTACGCCAAGTTTCCCTTCTTAGTTTAGATATTCTTTGGTATAGTTATGATATGGATCTGCTGAAATGTATTCTACATTTCGCCTTCCAGTTGAGAAGGCAGGAGGAAAGGCCCTACCATGTATTGTTGACGTTAGAGATGAGAATCAAGTCAGATCAGCAGTGCAGGCAGCTGCTGAAAAAGTTTGAAAAAGATTATTTTAATGTTGGTTGTTATCTTATGAGAAAATACTTGCAGTTTGGAGGAATTGATATACTAATTAATAACGCGTCTGCTATTTCTTTGACTCCCACCAAAACAACTGAAATGAAACGCTATGACCTCATGCATAACATTAATACAAGAGGAACGTTTTTAGTGTAAGTTGGTTTTTTTTATAGCTGTAAAATATATTTAATATCGGTGATGCAAATGAAAAATCCACTTAGATACAAGTCCACAATACACTTTTCTATTTTATATAAAAAGAACTTTATAAATCTTTCAGAAAATTCTATAACATTCGCTTTAAAAACATGTAAACACAAACGATGGTGAACAATATTTTTGTGACGTCAGGAAAATTGCAAATATTTATATGTACTATACCTTATTTATGAATTCTAAAGTGCAGAATCCATTATTTGAAAACTCTTTTATGATTATGATGATTAGATTTACTTCTGAAGTGTTTTTAAAAGCTCCAAAATTTGAAATCAGTTTACAATAATTTTGCATTGCTTATTAAACAGGTCAAAAGAATGTCTTCCGTATCTCGAAAAGAGCAAACACGCTCATATTTTGAACCTATCGCCACCACTAAATATGGCTCCACATTGGTTTAGCAATCACGTCGCCTACACAATGGCGAAATACGGAATGTCGATGTGCGTTCTAGGCATGGCTGAAGAGTTCAAAGAGCTAAACATCGCAGTGAATGCTTTGTGGCCCAGAACAGCCATTCAAACAGCAGCAATGGATATGCTTGCCGGTGCTGAAAATAACAAGTATTACAGAAAATCTGATATCGTGGCTGATGCAGCATACGCTATCCTCACTAAGGAGCCCCGTTCGTGCACAGGAAACTTCTTCGTTGATGAAGATGTTTTACGTGATGCCGGAATTACTGATTTCATCCAATACGCTTGCGATCCTTCGAATGCTAACAATTTGATGCCTGACTTTTTCCTAGATGCAAAGCCGGGAGACTTCAAAGTAGACGGTGGCCAAGTTAAAACGCCCAGCGGATCGGCTTCATCTGAAGGATCCTCGAATTCGAAAATAGCAGAAATGTTTCAGAAAATTGGAGGTCTCTTAAGCGAGGAAATCGTCAAAAAAACACAAGCCATTTATCAGTTTAATGTGGCCGGTCCTGAAAAGGAGACATGGTACCTGGATTTGAAGAATGGAAAGGGAACATTCGGGAAAGGTGAATGTCCAACGAAACCTGATGTCACCTTCACCATGAATGCAAACAATTTCTTCGACATGTTCGCTGGTACGTTTAACGCAATTAAGATCATCAACATTTTGCTTAATTTAAATATTATTTTAGGAAAATTGAAAGCAACAAATGCCTTTATGACTGGAAAATTGAAAATCAAAGGAGACATGGGAAAAGCCATGAAAATGGAAAAACTAATGGGTGCATTAAAATCTAAGCTTTGAAGTTGTACACTTTACGTTTTAAAGAGTTTTTATAATGTGCAGCGGAAAATAAATACACTACATTTTATATAACTATTGCCTTTAGAAACGTGACGTTATACATATTCACTTCTGGTAATGTAATCCCGGGAAGGAATGGGTTCCGTTATTGGCGAAACTTATTTGTAACGTTTTTGGTTTTTTGTGTAAATGTTTGCAGCATTATTCAAACTTCCGTTTATGAAATTTCCTGTTACACATTTGCAGAACTATTATCCGCACATGCATTATAAATGGATCTCGTCTACTTTATCACAAAAAAGCTTGGGTTCTGCACTGTCTACTCTCCTTTCGTTTAGAAATTAATACGAGCAGCGCGGCGTCAGCAGAAAGTTCTAATTATCAGCTATTTCGGTTTATTTAAGTCTCTTATCTGAACAGACTCGACAATGTTACACTAGTGTGTCGCATTCGATTGAGGTATCAACGATGAGGTGCCCTGGATTCTGGTTTATATTCTTCTCGTCAGGAATTTGGTGCTTTGTTGCTCAGCCCATCAGCGATGCGAAATTTCAGTGTCGAAAATACGATTTCTATGGGAATTTCAATATTTCAGTGGAGGACAACATTGTTATTGTGTACAATTCCGCTCTGTGTAGAAAATGTTTACAAAAACTTGATTTGTAAGTGAACAAAATTATCAAATTTTCTGTCCTTTTTTTTAATTTTTACAATTATAGATTCAAATCGTTGCAAGTGAAGTTCGAGGCGGCTGATTTCAAAGAATTAACATTTATAATGTTAACAACCGAATTGAATGGAAGCTCTGGATTTGCAGATTTACAATCCAGAGCGGGCAATATTACAGTGATATCTTTACAGGATATTAACAACGATAATTTCGTTCCTGAAAGCATTTACGTTTTCGACAAGTGTTCACGTTTGACTTACGAACTCGTCCCGCCGATGAGTAATGCTCCAAAAGTAGTGAAAGCAGCCGTACTTTCGACCTGGTATGACAACATTTGCGGGAGCTGCGAGGTAATACATTCATTCAACTAACCATAACCTGAACAAATAAAATTTCAGTTTGAAACCGATGAGAACACTTTCGAAAAAAAATTTTCTTCTGATGAGGAGGAGGAGCACATACACGAATTCCAATTCGAAAACACACAAATCGTTGATCCAAATGTGGTTTATGAAGAAGATAGTGATATAAAAGTTCGGCCAGGCGATTCCGATTACATTATACCATTGAAAATCATCATACCCGTTGAGCACGTCCATAAAAATGACTCCACCAACATTTTTATAAAGCACAATTTTGTTGTCTTAAATTTCAAGGATAATACTTCACATGAACATTTGGCTAATGGGGATACTGAGATTTTATTGGAAGTTCCACAAAACGAAACTAAATCTGTTTCTGTTGAAGAGCGTGGACCAGTAACAAACTCTACATACCGGACCAACATATTAACGGCTGCAGATGGAACGAAGTTTGAAATAATGAAATCCAATTCATCTACACCTTCGGAAATGGAACAAGTGAAAATTTTGAGCAACGCCATTGGTATTGTTCCAACTACCAAGAAAATCGACCTTAATGGTTCCAAGAACGATGATATAACCGCCTCCCTAAAGATACTCCATCCGTGGCTCTCATTTCGATTGATTAGCAGAAATGATTCACAGCAATATCTCTGAATAGTTGCTTTCATTTAAACTAGAGTCTAAATGATACATAAATAGCAGTACATACATATAATACAAAGATATAGCAACATAATTACAAAAAAAATCAGTTAAAAAAAATTAAAGTAGGTAGGTAATAGTTTTTATGTAAAACTGTAGAAGTAATATTTACAATTTATTACGCTAAGCCAAATATTATAAGAGTTAATTACTCACTTTATTTTCAAATTAAAGCTATTAATCAAAATCGATCCCGGCTGGCAAAGTTCCTTCTTTCCTTGCTTTCTCCACGTTTTCATAAAATGATTGGAAGTCTACATAAGGAGCAATCTTCCTGTCTGTGTCAAAAATTTCATTTGGTTTACTGAAAAATGGATATAATATTGTGTACACTAGTGCATTAGCATTAGTAACATTTATCCTTACTGGAAAGAAGACACTGTTGTTTCAGTGTCTGTATACTGATTGGTATCGTTTGTGGACGTTTGAAAAGTGTCTCCCAGAGTACTATCTTCCGCAGAGGGCATTTGCTGAACAACCGAATTGAAAGTTACCTAAAGCAAACAATATTAACAATAAAATCGTGATTTGCTTCGACAAGCACTCTTTTAATTTCGTTGCCGTAAATTTACTTACTTGGTTGGTTTTCTTTGAATTGGAGTCCATCATTGGAGTATTAAAATTTCTCAATATCAACGTGATGTCATCTCGGCCAAACGACGAATTGCTAGAAGCATTATATAATTCCTGGTGGCTGTTGATTAATTTCGTTACCACATATTGGGCAATATCAACTAAATTTTTCTGAGTTTCAAACTAGCAAGTAAGAAGCAGTGAAGAAAAGTACAAATGATTTAAAAATAGCCTTACAGCCTTTGCTGTTATCCTCACTATTTCTTTATCTTCTTTTACTGTATCTCCAGCAAATATATCTTGTAAGGTTTTGCACATGCCGCTGGACATTAAAAGCAAAAATCTAGGAAAAATATAAGGGAAAATAAATTAATAAAATAATCAGGCACGCATGTTACTGAAAAGATTCATCAATTGGAATGCCGCCAACGATTTCTGGTTGCGCACTGACGGGTTCGTACAGAGCTCCAGCGAATAGTTCGCAATCCTTGTACCCGGTTTTGCCTAGGTAATATCCTAAACATCGGGTGCTGTAGATAGGAACTGAAATGTATCAACGTTACTGTCAACGCCATACCGAAATTCAGAATTGTATTTTACATTGCCGAAGTTTTTGAATGTCCAAGCCAATTTGGCGAAGTCGTAATATTTCATCTTCATTCATCAAATTGTGGTCAACAGAGAATTGTACAAATCGGGGTGCTTTGTTCTCGTCGTTTTTGCAAAGCAAGACCCGGCAAGTGCCAATATTGCAAACATACAGCTTGGACTGACGTATTAAGCACAGGGCTGCACTGCAGCCAGTGGAAAGCTCGACATGAATGTTTTTAAGGGCCTTCAGTATATCCTTTAAAAAAATGTTAAACGTTAATATTCCATGAGGTTTTTAAGCATACTTCTCTATGGTTCGGCCTCTCAGCCAATTGACTGTGAAGCATTGTCTTCCTAGCGAGTAGTCCATCAACTGTCTCTTGATAGCACTTTTCTACAGATAACACTGCTTGTCGTAGGACATCTTTTATATCTTCCTCCGACGTTTTTCCATTGAGCTGTCCTAACAAAATTTCTGCTGCCATCCTCTGCATAGCCATTTCAGCAACAGTTGCACCATTGTGGCCAGAAAATATTGCGTATAAGAAACTGGGGACTAATTTTGTAGCGTTAACGATATCAGTGGTTGTATATTATTACCTAGTTTCATCAACTCTGCAGGAAAAGCTTCTGTCCCAACATTTATGTGAATGTTGATCTATTCCTGATCTGGAATAACATTATGCTTATTAGTGGATTCATAAAAAAATCGTTGGCTCACCTGTAGGAACAATTTTCTGCACTTCCAACTGCAGTCAAAATGCATTTGGGTAGATCATCTGTCCATGACTTAGACTCACTTTCCATCACGTTAATAGCGCGAGAAACAAACGCGTATAATCGGGCTGATGACTGCAAGTTTCTTGAACATGATACACAAGAAGGATCTATTATATTTCTCCAGCCGGAAATTGTACTAGAAATTAAGGAATTCGGGCCCCGGGCCGATCTATTATTTATTATTATTTGACACGGAACTACAGCCTCCAAATGTACTAGATTTCAGCAAATTCAGAAGTCCCGTCGAACATCGATGCGCGCATGCGTAGTTTCTGTTGCCTGCTGTGAACAACATATAACGAAATTAAACAGCTTTAAAATACTAAGCTTAAATAAAAGTTATAATATAATATATATTCCATATAACATAAGGTATGCCCGATTTTTTTGACAGATTACAGTTGACTGTGACGCAAACAATATTGGTCAATTTCCAATTTAAATTAGCCGTTTCTTTGTGCAATGAAAACCAAATATTTTCTTTCCTATGTAGTTTTTAAGTTGTTTGTTGAACTTTTTAACATTTTAAATCCAAAATATTTATGCTAAAAATTCTTAAAAACACAAATTCGCAAATACAAACTGTCAAATCGTCAAAATGTGAACAAGATGACGCGCAAAATGGCGCGTGATCAAAATTTTGAGTATGCCATATCAAGTTGTGAAGTAGAAAGTCGATACAACCTTAGTATCGATTTTATGTATTAATCGATATTTTAGAGAATACCACCTCGACAGTTAAAAAAGGTAATGAAATTTAAAAAGCTTAACTAATTTATGTATTAAATTTTTTTTTTTATCGAATAATAAATTCTGATAAGAGTGCAACTGTGCAAATAGTTAAAATACTGATATGACACAAGCTAAAATGAAATCAAATGGCTTCTTCCAATAACTCGAAAAATTAGTTTGATCAATGCATAATCAACGGAGCCCGTTTCCTCCTCCTGGGTGCGGGTCCCTTATCAATGGAACCTGTTTTTGGGCTGCTATGATTCTTTTACTATTTTTTGAATTTTTTATTATGAAATTTTTTTTAAAAAAATATGTAAATAAACACGTATTTATGCATGTACTGAAGTCACCAAATATAAGTGTTCGTTATTTCCTATCTAATTAACAAAAAATATTTTTATAATTTCTATTAACCTGTTTGAAATATATACAAAGAAATTTTATGAGTTCAAGGTAACAAAAAATTTGAATTCGCTTCGAGAAAATACATTTTCATTTGATGATTTTGTGTCATGACGAGAGTATTCGAACCGGAACGACCTGTGGCTACTAATTTTTTAATAATTTATTCAAACAATCTTATGAAATAGAAAAAAGTCACTATATTTTTACGTTAAAATATTCTGTTTATCCTTTTTTGAATGTATATAGTCATGAAAGTATGAGTTTAATTCCATAATACAATAATAACTACAGTTTGTTAAGTTTAATTATCAATAATCGGAAAAATTATGTATTATAGTATATTCCTTCAGAGTTCAGAATAAATATAAATAGACTTGTCTGTAGTGTCGCAACAAAATTTTTTTTAATATTGACAGATCATAAATCATAACATCAAAGTAAATGACATTTACAAATTGCCTTTTAATGATTTTTTTACTTTTCAAGGTCCTGCATACTACAAAAACTATTAATATTATTACATCAATTAGTTAAGCTCAATGAGATGTGACATGCATACTTGATCTTGAGTAAATTCCCTAATGATTTGCAATTTAAAGCACAAACGAAAAAGTCAATTTCTAAGTTTAAGTATCTTTTATTTTACTAATTACATGCACACATATTTACAAATCGAAGTAATTCGCACCACTAATAGTAAAAATAATCAGTTCTAATTTCTTATCTATCACATAAGTAGACGTTCCTAGTAAAGACCTTGGGAAAGATCCTTAAGATTCCTGCCTTAAAATAAAACTTCGCCTGCGTCTTTCATTTGCGGCGATGAGCATCACAGATTATAGAATAGGAAAGTGTCCATGCGATCTAGATAATGACCTTGGGCGAACTTAACCGCTCTCATGAAGGTTACTCATGTTTACGTTTGTCCTTTCCAACATCGATCTGCATTCGATGCATTGATGCTGATCGAAAAGTTAAACTCGCGCTTCCTCCAAGCAGGTGGACCAGAGCAGAGTCAACAAGTGCTGGGCTGTTGGAGCACTGGTAGTCACTTTACAGTCAGTTCGAGAACTGCTGCCGTGAAGGTATAAAGTCGAGTTCAAGTCGTTCCGTGAGAGACTACCACGTTTTAAAAATTCAAAATTAGCAGAATTTCGCAAGTTCTGCTGACATCGTAAAATTGTGCTGTGAAATTGTTGCAATTTTCCAATATATTTTGTGACGCTTAAAATTGCAATTTTGGATTTCTTTTGTAGATTTTCATTGTGCTAAAAATTCATTCATGTAATAACTATTTGAATTCGATTCGAATCAATACTAGGTTTATATGAATGTGTCTGTGCAATTGTTTGTTAAAAAAAGTTAACGAAAAAGTGCATACAAAATACTTAATTTGGCTGTTTTTAGGAGAACACCATCAAAATCGAAAAAGTTCTATAGGTATGAACTTAAGAATTGTTTTCTTGTTCTGCGTGGAACCTGAAACAACCACGCAAGACGCAACAATGAACTTTGTTTTCCTTGTTTAATGCACACTGCAAATATGAATCACGGTCGCTATTGTTTGAAAACGTGTTTAATGTTTTTTTCAATAGTTTTTAGCAATTCAACAAAAATTTTTTTCTTGTCGAAGGGGAGGCAAAAAATGCAGTTTTAAAAAATAACCAATTTGGAGGTTTATTTAATTTTTTTTTAGACGAAAAATGAAGGTGAAACATTCAAAAGAATATTTGCTAAATTCTTAATTAAAGACGGTTAAATTTTCATTTCTTGCAAATTATATTCATTACATCGACTTTGAACGCTAATGTAACAAGTTATTATTATTCTTAATTAAATGCACGATTATTATTTATTGGTACACCTTTACAATTTGCTTAGATTAACGATAAAAATATATTTACTTAAGGATTTCATTGAACTGTATTTTTACAATCTCCAGAAAATGTTTGTACAATTTTATCAATGTCATATTGTATAAAACCTGAGCACACTTCAAATCAAATTCAAAATAATCAACAGTACCAAAACAGTTTGCTTAAGAAAATGTTGCATAATTGTTTATATACAAAAATACAGGAACAATTAAGATATAGAGGAAAACCGGTGAAATCGTTTCAAAGTCAAAATAATGAAGCGAAGAATAATTAACAATTGAAAGATATTTGCACATAGAGAAAATTATGTGTATTTTTTTCTAAATTAATTTTATATCTTTTTAATGACAATCTAATAACAATTACGTTTATACAAACGTAGTCTACAAAGGTCAGGGAAATAAGCCACAATATTTGAGCCTGTTGAGAGTTATCTTATTCGATTAATTTTTATTAGGCTGTTATATTATATAACAAAAGAACACAAATTTTCCATAAAAGAATTGTTTTGACGGAAATTTTGCAATCATTTACTATTATGTAAAACACAATTGAGTGCAACTAATACGTTTCTAATGTTTCTCACTAAATCGCGTGTAAACGATTTGATTCTTATCGCAAAAACCTGCATTTGTTTTCTTTCAAAAAAAAAAAAAATAAAACAATTATTACTTACACTAAAGTATACTTTAGTAATTGTTTTGCTTTAAATTTATGTAATTACACTGTCTTTATAAGAAATTTTTTATACATCAAAATCGAATTTGTAAATTCCTTGAAAAGCTCTCTGAAGGCTTTTCCCCTTTGAATGCACATCCAATAAAAATGATCACGAAAACACCATTTGCATGTTTAAATTAATCTTGAATATTATTACAATGAAGCAGTTACACCTTTTAAATTTCCAACATAAACGTTTCCCTTTTTTTAAATTTAACTTTATTATAAATTTATTCAAAAACCGTTCAAATATTCCGCTTAAAATATTTATTAGTAGAATTTTAGTAGAACTAGGCAAATTTTGAACTGTTGCATCACTAATATAGTGCAAACTGTTTAATCTCCAGATCAGTAGCTCATTGCAGACTTACATGTAGATAAGGAGATGTATAATAGGTCGAATTCCATGTAATCTATGATTTAATAGCGAAATTATATTAAATAAATATTCTAAACAATCAAAATAAATAACCGGTTCCTTTCTAATTTCTATAGTATTTTTCAACGAATTGATATTTAAAATAATGAGTAAATAATGAGTAAATAATGATGTTTAAGTTTATAAGTAATGATGTTGAAGTTGTTTGAAGTTTTTCCATTAGAAAAAAACATTTTTAATTTATTTGAAATAAATCTCAGCATCATAAAACAAAACCTGAACTCTTCTACCCAAATCCACTGATAAAACCAGCCAATATATTATAGTATCACTAAAACGTGAATAAATACTATTTAAGAAAACTATTGATAATAATGATCTTTAGCCAAAAAAATTACAGACAAATAAAAAAATTACAAAATAAATTGATAGTGAGCGATTGAATTAAACTCCTACAAGCTAATAATGTAGCCATAAAAGTATTGCAAGGCTGTTTTACTGCGGAAGCAGAATAAAAATTGTATGCTTTGTTTAAAAAATAAGTTGTGATTCATACAATTTAGATATGTAATTGTAAAATGATCTCAAGCACATAAGTGAATTTTATGACAAATAGGATTAAATGTGTTGCACGCTTATAGAAGTCGCATTAACAATAGTTCTAGAACCAAAGTTTTAAACTATTTGCAAATCGAGAATGTAATTTACATAGTTTTTAATTTTATTTAACATACACATACGACGTTTTTTTTGAGTCCGGCTTATATAGTCAAAACATGATTATATATTTCTGCACCAAAATGTTGTTTTTCTAGTTCTATTTCTGTTAAAAAAAGGGGTTTGCTGGCCGGAGTTTTGGATCCAACGGCGATAAGCAATTTTAATGATTCATCGGCTTTTTAATTTTTTTTCCTTTTTTAAAAAAAAACTTTATGATGTGAGAATGGCACAAGATGACCTTTCTGCCATTGTTATAGCAAAAATGTGTATTTTTTGTGTATAATTCTCAGAATACATAATATGCACATATAAATAAATGTTGTGAACATAAATATTTTGTTGTCCAATTCATATAATAATCAACTTTTAGTGCGTGTAAAATAAACTAGACTCTAACAATTTTCACGCATTTAGCGATGTCGGTAGATTGTTTCTACTTAATACATTTTTTTAAATCCTATTTCTGAGAACAACTGCACTTGATACTTAGTTATAAGTATTTCCAAGTCCAAAGGAACAAAATCAAAATGTAATACAATATTTTGAATCGATGCTTTCACTGTTTTCTTGTGTAAGCGTACACTGTTGTAAAGTTTGCAGAGCACCACTCTTGACTGAAAAAATTACCCGCAAACACGACGCGACGTAGATATATTACATAGAACCGTTTCCCGTATGTCGGGTTACAATAATAGTGGGTTAGTTTGTTTTCAGTTAAGGGTGGTTCTGGGGTGTTGAATTAGGTTAATGTTGCTAGTTCTCATTGTGCTTTATCTGAAGGTGCAAGAATGGTCACTTTTAGGAAAAATCCTAGAAGTTAACAAAAAGTTGAAATATTCAAAAATTCTGGTATACGTGAATTTATTTCTAACCAAAACGACAATTACCAATTTTGATGAATTTTTAAATTAAAAAATGGCGAATTTTCATAGAAACTTTCATCCCCCGTTTTATCCCCTTAGGGGTCGAATTTCCAGAAATCCTGATACACGTTTTCCTTTATTTCTAACAAAAGGCCCCTTTTATTTGTTTTTTTACTTCAAAAATGGCGGTTTTTCACAGAAACTTTCATCTCTTTTTTTACCCCCTTGGGGGTATCGATCTCCATCAAACTTCACACGATTTATGCCAAAACTGCTACATTATCCTTGAAAATTTCATTAATTTGGGTTAAGTGGTTTAGGAGTCTATATGGGAACATAAAAACCACATCCTCTTTTATATATTGAGAAGAAGAAGAAGATTGAGAAGAATGTCCAGCACTTGTTGAAATTATCGATTAGTCACAAACAATGTTAGAAAATGTCAACGTCTCAAGTTTGTAGTTCGTACTGCAAAAAACATATTATCTCGTACTCCCCAAAGTGTTATTGTATTTTAGTATTTTAAAAATAATGCAAGGTGTGCTTATTTTCTGCGTTTTCCAAATGGCTTTCTCATTTCTATATTTTTAACAAAAGTTTGTCTAATAGAAAAATATAATGTGTTAACAAAGTTCTCTTTATTCTAACAATGGAAATGCTAGGAAAATATTTTGATTTATTTTTGATTATAGTAGATACAAGCCAACTTTTAAATGTGTTTTGTAATAAATACCAAACAAAATCATCACATTTATCGCTACTATTAAATTGTTCAAGTTTTCTGTAATTCGGTAAATGCTTCTATTAAGAATGAACACCTGATTGACGCACGTGACAAATATTTAATTACGTATATAATAAACATTAAACAACAAAAGTGGTTTTTTCTCATTCTTGAATAAATAAGCATAAATCAATTTTCACGTTTTAGTCCTTCCAATTCAATTACGAACAACAAAAATTTAATTTTTGCTTTATAGCAATGAAAACGCACGAACCATGGTAAGTTCGCAACAAAAACGACATGTGGTCTTTATTTAAATTACAGGCTAAACGTCAATAAACGTTTAGTTTCAATAAATATGAAATCAATAAGAAGGTTGTTTTGTGATAGTGCACAGTGCGCACGTGAAGCCCATTAAACATCGTTATTTAATTTTTTTTTTAAATTTTACCAACATTATGCTCTAAAAGGTTACGCAAACATTTTCATAATACCATAGACAAATAATTATTTATCGATTAAACGATTTAAATTGTTATTAGAATTACAAATGGTGAAATTATTTATCTGTAGATGCTACACGAATTGCGGGTAGTTTTTGAAATACCTAGATGTATAATTCTGTAGTGATTTTGACTTTTGAGAAAATAACGTGAATGATACAATATAAAATCATACCCGGGTCTTACCAGTCCTTATTCACCTGTTCAATATTTATAACATTTAAATGTTCGATAGTGATAGAAAGTGAAAATTCTTGCTGAAACACCATCAAAATGTTCCTTCAAACACGCTTTCCGTCATTATTTTGGATATTAAACAACAGCAACACACATTGAAATACTATCTCGATATATTAATGAGACATTCTTACCTATCATACGGTATTACCTGTCATACAGTAATAAATAAATTACTAGTAAATCAGATCAGGAAAGTCTTGCATTGGTATTTTACGGAACAATGGAATATATTTCTATTACATAAGTAGGTAGGTAGGAACAATAACTTATACACCTTTTTCTTGTAATCTTAAAAACGTTTCAAATTTTATGGAGGTTTTATAGTAAATGCTGCGTAGCCATCAAAATTTAGTATCTAATCAAAGCATTTCATTGACGTACAAATTTTTAGCCTTGTCCACACAGCTCACCAAACGATCATTTTGAATAAGAAGTAATCACCTATGATATTTTTAAAATTTTCCAACCAATTTTTCAGAAATCTTCATCAGCTAAAAACTGCGTATCTAAAAGAGGGGGGCATCCATAAATTACGTAACGTGTACTGGCCTGATGGAATGTAGAATTTCCTAATAATTGTGTAATATATGAATTAATTAGATCGCTACCACATTGTAAATGTTTCATCATGAATGGGGTAGAAAGATGAATTACATTGGATGTTGATTATCCATTATTATATAGCTCGTAATTTCATTCAAAATCACAGATTAATATTGATTCACCTTGATGCCACGTGTATACTAATAGCACTGGTGAACTCCGCAACTTGAATAAATGCACTTGCAAAGACTTTTATCTCGAATATTCGTTCTAGGGGTTGTATTTAATATTTGTAATAAAATTCTGATCGACTAGTTATTTTATACAGTTCGTTTTAATTGTGTTTTGAAAATTTATTAAAATTAAGTACCTACTACTTATGTAGTATGTAATCGATTCCTCTGCCTATCTTAAAATTTTAATACATTTTAGCAATATCACAAAATGTGCGGAAGCACGTTTCAATGTTTAAAAAATAATTGGAAGTCATTTAAATTTAATATTCGCGTAAAATAAAAATAGTATTTTCTTTTCGAAAAACTTCAGCACGTATTGCTCAATCACTTTTAAGGTCATGAAGTCATTTTAATAAAACTCATGTTAAAGTAATTATTGTCTTGTTCTGAGATCACAGTCTATTCTATTACACATCAGCAAGAATCTGAGAACTCTCTTTCCTCTGAAAACATGTGACAAATTAATTAAAATTGGTAATGGTTGTAAAGATAATACATTTTGCTATAAAGTACAGTAAAATATTCATAAATTCATTTTAAATGGTTATATTAAATGACAACGTATACCTACATATTAAACATCAATAGAATGTACCATTTTAAGCATAAATCAAAACATTGAAGCGAACACTAACAGTTTAGTTAGTTCTCACTGAGAGATTTGTTCGTAATAATTTTAAATAATTAATAGCATAAGTATAACAGTAACAGGAAAATGTGTATTCAGTTTATACAAACAAATAATTTACTCACTTATGAATTAATTAAATGATTTCCATGTAAATCTGCAAGATACAGTAAAAGTGTAATTCATGCAAGAAGTTTAAATGCGATGTGAATAATTTGGTTGATGTATGTGAACTCCTCCTAAAAGGATTAAGAATACTCTCTGCAAAAATATTTGGTGAATTCAAACGTTATATTATTGAAAATGTATTTTCAGATAAATTATTTTAAATTTTGATTTATGTGTATTATTTTAATAATTCCCATATAATAACAAAAAGTTAAAATAAAAGCTTTTTATCTTCTTGCAGAATAATGCAAAAACAGCTCTAATTGTTATATTCTACAACATATTTATAAGAAACCTGTAGGTATGGATAACATGCAGTTCGTAGACGTGAGCTTCAGAAATATAACATACACCGTGTCAGTGCCGGGACAAAAAGGTAAGTCCGTTTTTTATGGCTTTCGACTAAAATAAAAGGTTTACGAAAATAGACTTACATTTACACAGAGAGCAAAGTAAGAGAGCAAAAATTATTTTGTTAATTTTTTTAATAATACATAATTGTTTTGAGTCCTCAATAGAAAAGTATTTATAGAAAGACTTTATTTACCGTTTTGGTTCAGTTGAACAAAAGAAATCATTTAAAAATTACAAGTATTCTATAATACATATTACTACCTATATTATATAATATGGGATTAATGCTTATTAATTCTATCACGGTTTAAAGTTTGAATTAATTTAAAACCAAAACTGGAATGTAAATACGGATAATAATTAATAAATGTATTGTATGTGTAATTGTGTGCCTACATACCTTTAAAAAATGATTTGCACTAATAATAATTGCTTCTAACTAATTAATAGTTTTATTACGACATGGGCTTATTTTCTGATACATATCATGTGAAATATTTAAGCCCTAATTTCTGCGCATTGCAAAAGCTATAATATTTCAATACGAAGATCTTGATTTTTAGGATTTTTAAATTGAAAAACACAAATATTGTGATTCATTGAAACTGTTGCTGTAGGCAAAGAAAATTTAAAATGAAAAATCGTATAGAAAATGTGTTTTTTAGAACATTTTTGTTTTTGTTTTTATTAAGTGCAAAATAGCACTTTCGATATAGTGAGAGGAAGTTTTCAAAATATTTATTTAGGCATCCTTGCAAGTTGTAATTGTCGTAATTATGAATTGGAACTTTTCTCTGAAGGTCACTCGTTTTAATGTAATCTAGGATATTACAAAATTTGCTTCAACCGCAATTGCAATTTTTTTCTCGGTTAAATTTATACGTTTCAAACTTGGATAAGATGTTTATCTTTTTTCGGTTAGTAATTTTTACATTGCATACCAATGCAATACTTTTTTAATGTAACGTTTTTTATGTTTCATTCTTGCTTTATTTTCTAAATGCCGAACCAACTGTGACGTATTTAGCAATTTAATTTTGCGTCATGTGTTTAAGTGAGTATGGTCCAATTATCACGTCAACTAAGATTTTCTGTTTTTTCTTCTCATTTCACAAAGAAGAAATATTAAATAAAAAACAAGTCTTCATTAGTGTCATTGCCAGTGGGGTTTCGTAACGTGAATGGGATGACATTGTACTTTTACTAGTGTAACAGTATTGCAGTAATGTACAACATAATAACTGCACGCACAGTAAGAAGAAAAGTGAAGGGCTCTAGCATGAAGCACTAATGTTACTGTACCGAAAAAATCGCTGTTTATAGAATTCAGAGAGCATATTACACATTATTGCTTAAGTAAATAACCGCAAAACACCAAACCTGGCCATTGTTTATTTTCAAGCACAGCTGATACAGAGATGCAGAAACTTTTCAATCACTACCTTGAATCAACAACCAACGACCGGATTTCCATATGTTTAACTATCCATTTTGATTCGTAACCCCTTAACAGTAAAACGAATATTCATTATCTGACTGAATGGCCGTGAACTTGGCATGTAAAATCCGGATCGCTCGCGGAGATACGTCTCAGAAAGAAGGTGTAAAAATCTTACTCTTGACCTTCTTATGTTGCTGTACATTGTGTATATCATTATAAATATTTCGATCCTGTTGCTCAAGCGATCATTTGCAATTTGTTAATTAACTGTTTCCAGCGGCTTTTCATCTTGCAACAAAACTTTATTTATGTGCAGCTTAACAGTGAAAGAACCTAGAATGTAAAATAGTACATGTGTACTATGTCTATATATGTAATGTGTAATGAAAAAACTAAATCGACAACTATTGATAACAATTAAAAATGACAAAAATTTTGCTTACTTTATTAATTTAGATATTATCAGTCAATATAATATTTCGTATATACATAAGTATGTATAATGTATATATGCATAGATTTCAAGTAATATTTATTTATTAGGAATGTATAAGTAAATTATTAAGCACAAAACATCTAATATGCATGTTAAAAATAGAAACAAACTATTTTTGCATCAATTGTTATAAATTAACATAAGAAATATGTTTCTAAAGCGTTTTTACTATTTCTTACAAATTAAATATGAATTCAACGCAAAAGCATAATAAACTTATTTTTTAGAATACAATTAATATAACATTAGTTTTGATACATTTGTAAAAGTATAGCGCCAAACCACAGTTTCAAAAACAAGTTAAAAAAACAATACTATTAATAAAATTGCTTACTATATTCTACAACATATAATTTGAGTACTTTGCATAAAAATTTTAAAATTTTAAAAAGAGTATAAATGTGAAACCACAAAACAAATAGAAAATACTATACAAAGAAATTCTATAATTAATAACAATAAATTAACAAGGTTGCCTATAGTATTTCGGTTTATGAATTGAATAATATGCACTTTTAATTCCAGTAATCACATTCGAGCGTAAAGCATTCAATATTGAAAACTACTGCAAAAGGAAAACTAAAATGAATATCTGAATGATAATAACCGAAGTCAGTTCTGATATGAATTTTTCAAAAGTTTAAGTGTAACCTTGACCCTCCCGGAAAGTAGAGCGACTTAATCAAGTGTGCAAGTAAGATTACACATTACAGTAAATGCTTCCAATATTTGGCCCAATAAAGTGCTTAATCAAAACATCGCGAATTCTTTCGAAATCCTGAAAGAGTAAGCATTTACTGAACCGTAAATTTAAAGCTCTCCAGTG
The DNA here is from genome assembly GCA_963082835.1 of Leptogaster cylindrica. Taxonomy (NCBI): domain Eukaryota; kingdom Metazoa; phylum Arthropoda; class Insecta; order Diptera; family Asilidae; genus Leptogaster; species Leptogaster cylindrica. The sequence goes on along the minus strand of OY720105.1, from coordinate 17,208,644 downwards.
TTTGGCCTTGGAGTGATATTTTGCTAATCGTTGCGCTTGTCAATAAATATCTATTTTATTTCAAATGATTTCAAATCATTGATGAAAGCACAATTTATTTAATATCATTTTTTAACGAATGACTTATTGATCAACAATTTGGCACTCCATAAAAAAATGTTGGCTTTATCAGTTGTACAATTCCCGAAATTAGAACGGAATGCAAGATATCCTAAATTTCATGCGATTATCCGAATAGTTTCTGTCTTACAATTAGACAACGATTGTTGCAAAAATAAGTCAAAGTCATTCAATAAATAAAAATATAAAAGTTGGTAAATATTTTACATGTTCGATTCACTTCCATACTTCCAGCCAAGAAAACTGTTTTGAACTCGGTATCAGGACAATTCAAAACTGGTGAGTTAACCGCCATCATGGGTCCATCCGGAGCAGGAAAATCGTCTCTCCTTAATATTCTAACAGGATTCACGTAAGTTAAATGATCCTTTTTAACGAAATATCATAAAATTTAATTATATTACTGCAATTGTAGAAAAACAGGTGTGAAGGGTGAAGTAAATTTTGGCTCAATTTCAAAAGCCAAAGAAGTGTGCAGTTATATTTTACAAGAAGATCATTTTTTTCCATGGTTTACAGTTGAAGAAGCAATGCTTCTTGCTGCCACGTTGAAAATATCAAATAGGTCTCTAAACATCAAACAGAAACAAATGCTGGTAATTATAGCAATGAGTATTGAGTGCGCATTTAAAAATTAACTTAACTTGAAAACTATGTATACAACAGATAGAAAACATCATCGACACGTTGCGCTTGAGTAACGCTAAACAAACTAAATGTGGAAGTCTTTCCGGTGGTCAGAAAAAACGGTTATCAATTGCTCTTGAGCTTATTGACAATCCTTCAGTGCTTTTTTTAGATGAACCAACAACGTAAGTACCTAGATCTACAATCTTTAAATATATTTAACAGTTAATTCATAAATGTTATATGAACTCAAATAAATTGCACACCTTCACTTCCTCCATCTCTTCTTATCATTAGTAACATTTATGAAAAATTAACAAAGATTTTTAAATAATTGTAAATTAATCTTTGAACAAAATAAATGAATATAATATGCTATGCTAAAAACTTAGAACAACAAAACCACCTTGCAATGCACATTAAATTAATTTTGCTTGCCTAACTAAATACAGTTTGTTATGAACACACAAATCTGTTCCGTACAATTGTAGTGGTTTCAATAATATATTGTGTATTAGCGAATCGCAATCTCCTAAAAGTGAAAATTTATTAAGAAAACAGGTACAACGAAATGAAGCTGCATTTCCTTGTCATTGCAACGAAACATTTGCCGTCATCCTGTTTGAACTTGTCGCTAAAAGCAACGCAACCGGTTCTATTTCTCTGATAATTTATTGAAAATTCACGTAATTTACATAATCGAAAACTCGATCTTCACCATTCCAAGGATTAAAAATATTGCGTGCACAAATTAGATTTGGATGTTTTTAAATAAAATAAAATATGTATACCGAGTCTCATTCTATCAGATTATAAAGTCGTTTTTTGTTTCATAAGGCAAACTGTGGGTAAATTTATTACACGTGTTTTCTATACTATATATATTATATATATATAGGTAACTAACCGAAATTCGGACATTCAGGAAATTGAGGAAATACATATACTAATATACTATACATACGATTTCAATAAGTTTAGAAGTTCTTCTGGTATCTTGATTGTATTTAGGGACCCGACGTACCAGTCTGTGAGTCTGAGTAATGAAAAGTACAGTTCAATTTAATTAAACATTTATTGAAATTTCCTACATTGCATAAGGAAGGCTCTATCACATATTTTGTTCTACATAACTATTTACATTCCGTAGTTCCTAAGAGCAAGGAAAATATTACGAATTTATATAAAATTTTATCTTTTTGTTCCTTTACAGAGGCTTAGACAGTTCTGCATCTATGGATACAATGAGGTTACTTAAAAATTTATGCAAACAGGGAAGAAATATAATTTGCACAATCCACCAACCATCGGCTTCTCTTTTTCAATTATTTTCCCATATTTATGTGCTAGACAAAGGTCAATGCGTCTACCAAGGTTCACCAAAGAACACAGTTCCGTTTTTAAGCTCGATCGGGATTCCGTGTCCACAATATCATAATCCCTCCGATTTTTGTAAGATATACATCATTCTCAATTGGATTCAAATTAGTTTATGAAGATTTGCTATTACAGTACTGGAAGTAGTCACAGGAGAGTATGGAAATTACACACAGCAAATGATTGAGAGTACCAGAAGCAGAGAATGGCGAAAGGATTCAGAATATATACCGGATAGTATTACGTCAGATCAGAAAAAGGAGATCAATGACAAGAGAAAAGGATCTGTGACCAGTAGTTGGTCCGGAGCAAGCACGAAAACTCATTCACCGTCCGAGTGGATGAAGCTTTGGGTTCTAATAGGCAGATGCCATATTCAGTTTTACCGAGATTGGGTAAATTATAAAATTAATATTATATACACATAAGTACCTGGTAATGTATTATGACAACGTATTCTTAATAGACTGTGACACATCTTAAGCTGGCCTTGCACATACTTTGTGCAATAACAATAGGACTGCTATTTGGGGACAGTGGCAACAATGCATCGAAATCAATATCCAATGTCAGCTTACTCCTCGTTTGCGTTGTATATTTATGGTTTACAACTATGATGCCGGGTATTTTAAGATGTAAGGTTTTTTAAAAAATTTTTAATCATTAAACTAACAAGGAGAATTTTAGTCCCATTGGAAATTGCTACGATTAAAAAAGAAACCTTTAACAGTTGGTACAAGTTGCGTACATATTATTTGGCAGCGTTGATTACTTCAACCCCAGTGCATGTGAGTACAAATATAATATTAAGTAATCCTGTTAAGATTATAACAAAAACAATAAATAGTTTGCATAACGAATGCGGGTACCAAATGTAAAATGACTTAATAATCAATCTACCATAGGAGAGACCGCAGTTAGGCGTTACATTTCAAAATATTATATACCTATTCATAAATAACTTGAGCTAAAAATATTAACGCTTTGTGTAGAGTCCATTATCGGTAAATAACAATGAAGTACATTATTGGTTTCAGATAATATTTGCCACAATTTTTTCAACAATAACTTATTATATGACTGACCAACCTTTCGAACTAGAGCGGTACGTAAAATTTGCTCTGATCAACATTATGCTCACAATAACCGCAGACGGTTTTGGGACTTGGTTGGGAGCAGTAGCAAATCCTGTGGTAAGCTCCGACAACAAAACAATACAATCATTTTTGTATTTCACTCAACCTTATATTTTTAGAATGGAACATTTGTAGGATCAGTTTTAACTTGTTTTATGCTAATTTATTCCGGATTTCTCATATTGTTCAATGACATGCCGAGTTATATGAGAGCGATTTCCTATTTATCTGCTCATCGTTATGGACTAGAGAGTTTGGTATTAACTCTTTACGGGAACAACAGAAGTGATATGATTTGCCCATCGAGTGAAATATATTGCCACCTGAAGTAAGACATTTAAATTCTCTAACGCTAATTAAATAACATACCTTTACTACTCCACAGAAATCCTGGTTTGATAATTAAACAATTAGGGATGACTGGCTCTAACTATAACTTTGACGTAGTTATGCTCTTGTTTCAAGTGATATTATTTAAGAGCATGGCATATTTTTCACTTCGAAAGGCATTGCGTACAGGTAATTAATTTAGCGCGATCTGATTATGCTATTTAAATCGGCGAACAATGGTGAGGTTTTTTAAAAATGCAATTTGTCTAAGCATTTTACAATTAAAAATAGTGTGATATTTGGTTTAAGATTATGGTAATATATGTTTGTAAATAAAAAGAAATTGCTTGATGTTTGATTTGACTTTTACTTAAACATTACGATTAGCAGTATTAATCTAACAACAGGAGATAATTAATATGTTAAGTTATGTTAAATAATGCATTCCTGTATTGGTTATGTTATCTTAATTTCATAAGAACTTTGTGGTTTCAAATAAAACGAATTCGAAAATATTAAGAGGTTTTTTAACGACATACCAATGCCTCAAAAATTTGGTATTGGAAAACATTTAGTTTTGTTGAGTTTGGCAGGTTTTTAAACACAAAATTAGTAGTTTTTGAAGTATTATACAAAAATAAAAAACAAGTAAGAATTATTCCGATTGTGTTCCGTAACTTTGACACTGTGAACTCTCAATTGTCACTCTAGCGGGAAAAGATATAATATTTTTGGCAGGCTCTACTTTTACACAAGGCAACCCCAGCTTTTTGACATTTGGTTTCTTGGTATTCTTACTAATCAATCTGAAAATTCGAAATTAGAAGAATCTTGATTGAATAATATAAAATGGAGGCTCTTATTCCCGTAATAAATAAACTCCAAGATGTTTTTAATACAGTGGGCTCCGATTCCATTCAGTTACCTCAAATCGTTGTGCTAGGAAGCCAAGTAAGTAAACCAAGCGGTCATCGGCTTGATTTCCTTGTTTCTCTTTTTTAAAAAAAACTTTAGTTTATTATGTAACGTAATGCCGGTAATATACAAATAATAGAAAATATTTTCCTAATAGGAATTTTGATATTTTTATATCTTAGTTTTTGTGTGAAACCAATTACATGTTTTATGAATTTGCCTTGTAAACTTGTGAACAAGACCTTTGAGCCATCGTGAGCGCGTCCTTGTTTTTCACTTATTTTCTATTTAATGAAAAATGCAATAGGAGCTAAAAATAACGTGTGTTTTACAAGTCATTAACCCTAGATCTGCATTCCATTTATTTGCTCCTCTACGCACAAAATTTTTCCCTTGGATATGCCCTAATAAATTTGTAATAATTATTTCAGAGCTCCGGAAAAAGTTCAGTTATTGAAAGTTTAGTTGGACGCTCATTTCTTCCGCGAGGTACAGGAATCGTTACACGTCGTCCGCTTATCTTGCAATTGATTTATTGTCCAATGGACGATAAAGAACATCGCACAGCTGAAAATGGTATAAATTAATAAAAGAAATTTTGCAACGTAGTTAATGAGTAAATGTTTCAGGAACTGTTAATGTTGAGGAGTGGGGGAAATTCTTGCACTTAAAGAAAGTTTTCGTTGATTTTAATGAAATCCGTAGAGAAATAGATGCTGATACAGATCGCATGGCTGGAACAAACAAAGGCATTTGCCCCGAACCAATTAACTTGAAAATTTATTCCACCAAGGTGGTTAATCTGACCCTGGTTGATCTCCCAGGCATAACAAAAGTGCCAGTAGGAGATCAGCCAGACGACATTGAAGCACAAATAAGGAATTTGCTCTATAAGTACATTGAGAATCCGAACTCAATAATTCTGGCAGTAACTGCGGCGAACACGGATATGGCTACAAGTGAAAGCTTAAAATTAGCTAAGGATGTCGATCCAGACGGGAGACGAACTTTAGCTGTTGTCACAAAATTAGATCTCATGGATGCTGGGACGGACGCAATCGACATTTTATGTGGTCGCGTAATTCCAGTCAAACTAGGTATTATAGGAGTAGTCAACCGTTCGCAACAAGACATTATCGACCAAAAACACATTGAGGAACAACTAAAGGATGAAGCAGCCTTCCTCCAGAGAAAATATCCCACACTAGCGACTAGAAACGGCACACCCTACTTGGCGAAAACATTAAATCGGTTATTGATGCACCACATTAGGGATTGCCTGCCGGATCTAAAAGTAAGCCAATTGATTCTTGTAATGAAGCTACGATAACAAATTTCGTTTCTTAGACTAGAGTGAATGTGATGATGTCGCAATTCCAATCCCTCTTGCACTCATATGGAGATGATGTTACCGACAAAAGTCAAACACTCCTACAAATTATAACGAAATTCGCTAGTGCCTACTGTTCCACGATCGAAGGTACATCGAGAAATATAGAAACTACCGAATTGTGCGGCGGTGCTCGAATTTGTTACATATTTCACGAAACCTTCGGACGCACTTTAGATTCAATTCATCCATTGACTGGATTAAGTAAGATGGATATTCTGACCGCCATTCGAAATGCTACGGGGCCACGTCCTGCACTTTTTGTACCGGAAGTATCGTTTGAATTACTCGTTAAACGACAAATACGCCGTCTCGAAGATCCTTCTTTGAGGTGTGTGGAACTGATTCACGAAGAGATGCAAAGAATCATTCAGCACTGTGGAAATGAGGTGCAACAGGAGATGTTGAGGTGAGTTAATGAAGAGTGATTTTTAGTAAGTAAAGGCATTTCTAAAAGTGCGGATAGGTTTCCCAAGTTACACGAAAAAATTGTTGATGTGGTCACACAACTCTTACGGCGCCGATTACCCACCACAAATATTATGGTTGAAAATCTCGTTGCAATCGAATTGGCTTACATCAATACAAAGCATCCAGATTTTCACAAAGATGCAGCTCTCGTACCAAGCCTACTCAAAGCAGATATCATGGATATGAATCCATTTCCACGGCGTAATGTACCACAAAAGAATGCATCTTCTCAAGTTCCTGGAGCGCATGGAGAAGGAGATAGAGCGGAAGTAATTCAAGTAAGCGTAAACCTTATTATTATAAGATGATTTGATTAGACTATTGTTTTTTGTTCAGAATCATGTTTCAGAGAATCCTACTCAGCAAAATAGTTGGTTCTCGAATATATTGCCACCTCCAACACGCCCTGTTAGTTTAGAAAGTTCTGCAAGCAATACACCAGTACACAACTCTGTTTTAAGTCCTACGAAACCTGTTAACCTTTTGCCGGATGTTCCAGTACATACCACGTCTCGAAAGTTAACGGACAAAGAACAAAAGGATTGCGATGTTATCGGTAATATGTTATGTAATAGTCATTAAGAATAATTAATATTTTCTTTTTTTTTGCAGAACGGTTGATCAAATCATACTTCTACATTGTTAGAAAATCCATTCAGGATTCAGTACCAAAGGCGATTATGCATTTCTTAGTTAACTACGTCAAAGACAATTTGCAGAGTGAATTAGTAACACATCTCTACAAATCGGAAAAAGCTGAAGACCTTCTAAATGAATCTGATCATGTTGCTGTTAGACGAAAAGAAGCTGCAGACATGCTAAAGGTACCAAAGTTTTTTATTTCTCTTTGGAAAGAAGTTACTGGGTCTTTCTAAACAGCTTCCAAATGAAAATACAACCTCTGTGATTTATAATACAAATTTTTAAAACTATTTCATCATAGATTTAAATAAATCTTTTAAGGGCAATGACGATTTTAATATTAAATCAAATTATTGCGAATTTTATAAATGTTAAAATACAATTTTATGTGTATTTAAATAGGTTAGAATTGTAGCAGTGGCTTAATCACAAACATGGGCGACAAACTGCCTTTATAACTTCAAATTATTGAAATATTAATTAATCTACAATAGATCCAATGTTCCCTTACGTTTTTTTAAAGATATGCTTTAAATAACACCTTTATTTGGTTTTGCAGGCTCTCACTCGTGCTAATCACATTATTAGCGAGATTAGGGAAACACATATGTGGTAAATCGCACCAGCGAGGGAATATTAGACGAACTTCCCATACATGATATCGACAAGCTATTATTAGTTAATATTATTAACTTATTTTGTAATTTCCGTAAGTGTGACGAGGCCACAGTACGGAGCACAAGTTTAAGGCTCGTTATTGTTTGATATTCACTTCACTTGTTCTTAATTTCATGCATTTTATAGTTATTGTAAGCATTAAGAAGTACTAAATTAGACTGGATATTCATGGCATGCGACTTCAAATTTCTTGTTAATTAGTCTTTTGTAGCTATATTGTTTCGTTGAAGTTTTCCCATACATAAATATATTTGAACGCTATAGAAACTGCAAACGTAGGTATAAGAAATCATTCCCAAAAATTGCTATCAAATGCTAGTCTACAATACAAATGGCTAATAAAATTGGAAAAATGAACATTGCATTGGTTTTAATTTATGGTATGTAGACAGAATTATTTCACTGGACCATAAACTGCCGACTTCCTTGTTAAGAACTGGAATAATATTCAACAATCTGACAAAAATTTAAAAACCAGTATTTTAGCGAACTTTATTTAAATTAATGGAAAAAATGGTTTTAACATTCTAGACTTGGTAAGAAAATCAAATAGTAAAGTTTGAAAAAAGAAACTTTAAGTGGATTAAATGCTGCATATAAGTATTCTCAATTTCAGAATGTTTTATGCTCTGTTGGTATCTGATAAAACTCGCACGATTGAGCCAACCCCTCCTTTAGCAAATGCCTTCTCGTGCCACTGCAATAGATGCATACTAGACCCTTCAGATGGGATTTCAAATCCTCGATAAATGTATTTCATTAACACATCAACTAAATCATTCTCCTCTAAAGCATCAATCGTTGAATCCATCTGTGAGTACTTTATTGACAATAGTACTCTCAGTGTTATGTTTAATGCGTGATCCTGAAAGATATTTCTTAAGCTTAGTTTTGAAACATATTTGGTGTATTATACTTACTTTGACTTGTTGATTTTTACATCCTAAAGGAGCGTTTTGTAAAACATTAAGAAGAGCTTCCGTATGCTTTCCCGTGAATTCTTCATTAAGGAAAATTTTAATTTGCAATTCAATAATTTTACATTCGTGCATACATAGGTACTAAATAGTAAATAGTATGTGATATCAAATGGAATTTGCATATTACTACACAGAACTGATTATTTTGAAAAGGATATTGATTCAATAGTGATGTTATTTCATTTTCGTCCGGACCCAAAGTGCCAGCTGAATCTGCTTCGTCTTCTTTAAAATTATCTTCATTATACTGGTCTACATCGATTTTCCTAAAAGCTGAGCTAGATGTATTTTTAGCCATTTTCTGTAAGTATGACTAAAAGATAATGTTATGATTCAAGTAATAAAACCCGCCCTCTTCCTTACTAATAATTTTGACAATTGAGAAATGTCATCACTCTAATTAGCATTTTTTGCGCCAGGTGGTACTATCCCAGTAAACCACGAATGCTGCATACAAAATGAATTCACAATACATTTCAGATATTTTGTAAGTAATACTGAATGCATTAAAAAGCATGTCCTACATGCATTGCTTCTAATGTATTAAAAATATACTTAATATATGTTTGTTTGTTTGTTTGGATGGATGTCCAGGTCCTGCATGAAATGCATCGTAATTTATATTAAAAATATACCTATTTCAAATTATATATTCGAGTACCTATGTGAATTAAATAAAACAAATTTGGTTAGATATTTTATAGTTTACAAATTATTTATTAATATATTTTACCATAAACGTACATATATGTATTTAAGAATAACAAATAATAATAAATAAGGAATAAAGGTAATAGGTAATAACAAATGGTAATAATAACACTATTACATTTTTTTTGCCTGAATTTTAAAAGATGAACTCTTCAATGGATGCTCGGATAGCAGCTCTCATCTCTGCTTCAAATGAAGCGAAGGAATAATTTTCGGCGTGTACACTCTCTGAAAATGAAGAATTTATTTTCATTAAGCCTAAATTCTTACATTAAATCTTATAAAATTAATTAGGTACTGACCTGGTATTAATTTCAAATTTTTTTTCAGCGCACTGAATTACAATATTAAATAAAAACGTTAAATGTTTCTTGAATAATGTATTGAAGTATAAATACAAATAGCTACTATGGATGGATATTTAATTTGAGAGACTGACAATGAGAATTTTCATGCATATCCTGAAATGTACTTGAAAGGTATTTGAAAGAGATTGCTATTTAAACTTGACCAAATCGCTTTCAATTACTTTCGCATTACTTGTAATTCATTCGCAATGGATTTCTTTGCATTACATATAATACATGTTATTTATATGTGTAGGTATGTCAAGACAGTTTTGATTTTTACTCTACTTTCATCAGATTTGGATAATGTTTTTATTTTATAGAAAACACATTTATTATATAATTTTACTATACCGGCAATATTGCCAGTTTTACGGTGAAAAAAGGCGCATTGAACACTCGTATATAATATTGGTATATTAATTATAATATTATGTTGCACGAAATCAAAGTTTTTACTTTAAAATAAAATTGGCGAACTTAAAATGTATGCGTAAATTATATAACTGGACTCGGCATTAGCATCTACTCAATTTTTAAAAAAAAAATATAGGTACATGTGTTTTATTCCAAACGGCAAAAGCTACGGCAGTGTACGTATTTTTATTTGAATATTACACAAAGAATATCTTACAAAGAATATTGGTTTTTTGTGTGCAAAAATAATGTCCTGGTACTTTAAACGCAATTATTAAATTGTAATAATAATTGGTAAAATCGATACAAATGAGTTTCAATTTCAGGGAAATGTAATTGTTTTGGTAGTAAACCAAAAGATTTCGACACTTACGTGCTGTTGAACTACTTATAATATATCCACTGGAACTAATCATCCAATCAATAATTAATGAGCTCCAGTATTCGTATTGTTTGAGCGTGCAAACAACATTTTATAATTCTTGGTCCATGCTTACTCATATGAAAGAGCTTGGTCACTGCGTTCGGCAAGACGCCAAGTTATGAGAATGGTTTTTATAAATGCCCCTCAACACCTTCCGCTTCCCAAATTGAAAGTTTCCTTCCGCAGATCGATGATACTTTCAGTACAATCGCTTGAAATTGCTACTGACTTTTACTTCTTTCTTCGCTATTGTATAACGATGATTTAAGCTCCCGGGCAAGTCGCCTGAGACGCGCCGGTATGTAAAAAACGGAAAGGTTTGGTTCTGTAAGATGATCGACGCTCGGCTAAAGTGAAGGTCTCCTGCTCTATATAAGGCTTCATTTGCCTTTTAGTCAGCATCATTCGCTGTTTTCCGTCACATTCCGCTGAAGAAGTTTTGCTAAAGCGATGGCAACGAAGGTAAAATTCATTTAAATAATCTTAATAATTTAAAATTCACCATAAGAATCTTTGTTATAGTTTTGTGCAATTTTGATTACGTTTATGCCTCTTGCGAGTGCGAGCATTGCACTAAATCATGGAGGAGGATATGGAAACGAAGGTTTTGGAGGCGGTTATGCTAGCGAAGGTGAAGGGTACGCTCCGATAACTGATCTAAAACATCTTGGAACATTTGTGGGACAAAAATTGTTGCCACCAAAAATAATTCGGATCACGAAAACCGTTGCTGTTAAAGTTCCAATTCCGTATGAAGTAAAAGTACCGTATGAAGTAAAATATCCAGTTATTGTACCGAAGCCGTATCCTGTTCAGGTGCCACAGATAATTAAAATCAAAGAACAGGTGCCAGTTCCGGTGCATTCAGATGGTGGAGCACAAAGTGGTGGATACCTCAGTGGACCGGGAGGAAATTTTGAAACAATTGGCAGTGGTTTCGAAGGGCAGTTTTCTAAGGGAGCAAATAATGGAGGTTATTTCAGTGGACCACAAATAGTAGGTGGATATACAGGCCTTACACAAGGAGGTGGAGATAACTCCGCTTATCATCTGGCGTTAGCAGGATATCAAGGAAACCAAGGTCAGGGATATCAAGGATATGAAGGTCAAGCATACCAAGGTCAAGGTCAAGGATATCAAGTAAACGGCTACGAAGCGCAAACAGCAAGTGGTTCAATTGAACAAGAACATATACAATCAGAAAATGCGGGCCAATCGAGTGGTTCAGGATATGGAAGCCATCGCTAGAAGCTAACTAAATTTCTTTTGTAAGTGCTAAGAAAGTATTCACTGCATTTTTGCAGTACTGTTGACATATAAAATAAAATTGTTTGTTGATCGATTTATAAATAAAAAAGTTGTTACAGAAATATCTGAATAGTATTTTCACTAGAAACGAAATACTTTAATCACTTCAATTGTTTCCTAATTTTACATTATTATTTATATTTTTATTTTCACTTGCACACACATGCATTACAAAGAACAATTAATGTCATCTACTTACTACATTTTAATTTATACTTTTCGGCTATAATAATTAATAACATAATTCCACTTTCTTATTCTTAGATCTACTAGAAGATTCTTATTGGGCCGAAAGGGAGGGTTATATTTTGCGTATTTGTTTGTGTAGACTTTGTTTACAAGACCTAATATCAATGTAAAGTCCTTATTTCACGAAATGAGCAGTTTAACTACCACTAAATTGCGTTTATTTAACGCATTTTGAATTTTCAAACCATAATTTTGCCAACTGTCATGTCGGTTCATCCGATTTTATTCTTTCTTAGGTGATGATCAAAGAGGCAGTAACCGTTTTGAAATTTTTTAAAAATTTAAAATTTTGAAAATTGACCCGACGCGCCTTGGGAGAAAACCGATTCGGATGCCGATACCAATTTTTGGCCGAAGCTTGCTAATTGTGTGTGTGGCGTGTATAAATAAGTTGGGTGCAAGACAGTTGGCAAAAGTATGTTTTGAAATTGTTCGCGGCGCGAATTTTAGTGAAAATGCGTTAAGCCCGGTCCAGACGCTCAGTTTTGAACAACGACTTGTCTGCGCAGATCAGATCGTTGCAGACAACTCGTTGCGTGTGGACTGGAAATCTGCGAAGATTTGAAGTCTGCGCAGTTGCAACGATATCTGAGCTAAAGAGCATAGATATCCGTGAATCTGTGCGGACTTCCATGAACTTTGAACACATATCACACAAAACAGAGCGAAATACGCAGATATGTCGTTGCCGTGTGGACGCTCTAAAAATCGCACCGATTTCATTCGGTCATAAAACTGCGCAGACAAATCGTTGTTCAAAACTGAGCGTCTGGACCGGGCTTTAAATAAACGCAATTTAGTGATATTTAAAGTGCTGATTTCGTGAGATACTATACAATATACATTGATAAATTAGGTCCTTAAAGTGGTGAATCTAATCTAATCTAATATAATATAATATAATATAAGTAATATTATAAATGTGAAAGTCTGGATGTTTGTCCGTCAATCACGCCTAAACCCGTGGTGCGATATTTTTCACTTTTTGTGCAAAGGTAACACTTATTCCAACTAAGAACATAAACGCACTTTTTTCAACCAGAAAAAGGTGAAAAGTGGTGAAAACGGTTTCTCTGGAACCACTGGACTGATTTCCATTAAAATTTGGAATACTTCTAGAACTTACCTCATAGGCTCTTGCCGAGAAGTGGTTTTTTGAAATTCTACCCTTAAGGTCGAGTGAAAAGGGGTGGAAACGGTTTTTCCGGAACCACTAAACTGATTTCCATGAAATTTGGAAAACTTCTTCAATTTGCCTTATAGGTGCTCAATAAGAAGCGGTTTTTGGAAATTTCACCCCTGAGTGGGTAAAAAATACGAGGAAATTATGCATGCAAAACGCCATTTTTGAAGTAAAAAAATCATAAAAATTGTTATTTGGCCTTTTTGGTTAGAAAAAAAACTCAATAAGAACTGCCAACCTCTATCCTAATTCAAACGCCCAGGACCACCCTCAACTGAAAAAACTAATCAATTAAATTATTATTATTGTAACTCGACATACAGCTGAAACAGTTCGAGTAATATAAGGCCCTTTTGCGGTTATAGTTATAAATTCAAATAGTAATATTTTTTTTATATATTATGATTTTCACTGACCCGGGTGAAACCTAGTAATATCATAATAATTAAACCTGCAGTTTCCGAAGAATTTTGGGAGCTAAATGAACCCCGATGAAAAACTTCATTTGCCGCACATGTTATTCATATCTCCCCGAGTCCCGACCATTCAAAAACCGTTCGAACGAAAGTCTTGCGGTTCAGCGGTTCAGCACTTTTGTCGATTCAGCGGTTTAGTCTCCAATCTCCATGTAGTAGAACTTGATTTTGCTACATATATATTGTGAAGTGCATTTTTGTGGTGGTTTGGTTGTCACTTGTCAAGTTGTCAGTACTCAGCAACTCGGCGTGTTTTCCTTTTCGGTCTAGTTTAAGTGTGAGGGGGGAGAAAACGCAGAAGAAATAAACTTACTAGTGAACGCGGCATTTTAAATAGTGAAAATTGGGTGTTAAGACTATATGAATGGATTATTCGACACCTTTAAGAATGAGAAAAAGAGCTTCGTCAATGTATTGTGAGCCAGGTAAGCGTTTCATGATTAACATTATAACCGCGCTTTAAAATTTAGTTAGGTTAATTTGTAAGCCTTGAACATTTAATATACTATTCTCATAGTTTTGTTGAACAGTTACTCCAGTGTAGAAAAGTTCCCCACGTTAAAATTAAAGTATGATATTTCTCTTTCGTTTGCCTTAATTTATCCTAACCTAAAGAAAACAGAAAAACCTCTTCTTGGTTCGCTGCCACTTCTATAAAGGGCCGCGGCGTGGCCTCACGCTTAATTTATCGCACTATTTTAACTCAATTGATATAAAATAAGTAGTTGTTGGGGCATAAAACTTATATTTCTTAAAATTGAGTGAACCCAAAGTTTTATACAACCGATTCCATATTACGCGGTGAATACTTTCCATAAAAGACCGTGCAGAAATAGAATTTAGTACATATCTAGGAAACTTAAATCAGCATTAGGAGTAAAGAGTTCAAAAAATATATATTTGTAAAACTCAATAGGTTAGTAGTGTTTTTTTCAGTTCGCCAAATCCTGTTCTCGCTTCGCGTTCCGTTGTCTTGTCGTCATCCTTATGATAGGTTCCATGAGGTTCTATTGTACATCATTGTTTCTATTTGTGTTTAGTTAGCATTACATTAATATGAACAATTTTGTTTTCAATTAACTGGGTTTTGTTTTGGACTGTAACGACCATTCTTTGTACATTCGTCATTCAGTTACATTTGAAAATTGGATTTTTACCGGATTCTTTATTTTTCATAATTATCTTTACTATTTCAGAGGAAAAACTCGACGATTCTGAGATATATTCAGATTGTGACGAAACCATAAATCACAATATTGCAAATGTGCTCGATGAGGGTAATTAATCTTTTTAATACCAAAATGAGTATTACTTGTTTGATTGTAGATGGCTGGTGTGCTCTGTATGATATGAACATATTGAATCAAGTGAAATGGCAAATACCAGTAAAAGACCGACTGCCGTATGACGAAAGAATGAAAAAAATTAATTGGCACAAAGTAAGTCTTTTTGTTTGTTATAGTGATGTTGCAGCGTTTAACTGCTAGTTCTGCAAAGAAATTTTTATGTATTTTCCGAATTTGCTAATCATTCTACAAAATGTTAATTCTTCCTCAGATTAAAATAGAGGATAAGAGTAGTCAAGAAATTTCAAACCGTTTTAATGAACTTATTGGTCGAACCAGAAACTTTAGGATTCTAAATGAAATATTAGACGACGTTAGAAAGTTAACAGTCCAGAATGAATGTCCAACAAAAACTACACCTCTAGCTTTATTTATAAAAGATAATAAAGAAAAGCTGATGAAAGAAGTAAGGAATTCAGGAGGCAAGGCAAATTTCAGTCGACTTGTTTCTGAAAAATACAAAACCCTAAGCGAAAAAGAAAGACAAGTATACAAACAACAAGCTAAAGAAACGGTCCAACAATATAAAGATACTGCGGCACAATTCCGGTAACTATATTTAGGTTTATGAAAAAAAACCAAATTAAAATTTTTTTGTAGGTTTGTTAAAAAGGTCGGAAGACCCGATGCGCAAATTGACGGTCCTATAAAATTATTTATTGAAGAAGAATTTTCCAACGATGTACAATGTAACGTAATTTTGAATTTTATAATTGTTTTGTAATTTGCGAATTTTTATTTATAGGTAGTATGGCGGATATAAGAAAGAAGTACTTACAACTAAGTAAAGAGAAAAAACTTGAGTTAATCTTAAAATATTTAGATGTTACTTCGGATGTTGTATGTGTTTCATTTATATGCAGTATCGTTAAATTTAGTTTAATGGGTTGCTTTTCTCACTTTTTCAGCTATCCTTAGAGCAATATGAAAAGGCCAAACAAATTTTGACTAAAGAGGAAATGAATTACATTGATGAGTACGAAAAACGGCCAAAAAAACAGTCAGCTTATAACATTTTTATGAAAACTTATTTTGAAAAGGTGAAAAATGAAAGTACTCCGTGGAAAGAGAAATTTTCGCAAGGTGCAAATAAATGGAAACATCT
This sequence comes from Leptogaster cylindrica, assembly GCA_963082835.1. Taxonomy (NCBI): domain Eukaryota; kingdom Metazoa; phylum Arthropoda; class Insecta; order Diptera; family Asilidae; genus Leptogaster; species Leptogaster cylindrica. The sequence continues at coordinate 17,192,412 of OY720105.1, read as the reverse complement.
CTCGGACTCTAAAAAACAACATTATCAGAATTTAGCTGATAAGGTAAATGCATTCGTGTTATTTCGTAAATCCATTTGATTATAATAAATTATTTTAGATAAGAGACAATTATGATGATGAATTTCTTAATTTTGTGTCATCGCTTCCAAAAGAAAGACAAGCGATTGAAATAAGGCAAGTGATATCGAAAAAAGGCACAAAAAGAAGAGTTAAAAGGGATCAATCGACTTTAGATGAAAGCTTGTCTCAAAGTAAAAAAACAAAATTAATGGACGATTCAGAAGACAATTCTGAAATCATTGATAGTTCAAACAACGCAATTTTCAATTTAGGACAGCAATCGGTTTTAGATGAAAGTTTATCTAAAAGTAAAAAGGGAAATTCTGTGGAGAAAGCAGAGCACAGCTCTGCACCTATTGGAACTCCGAAAAATGTCAAGAAAAATTCCAAATCAAGAGAACTTCCTTCGGAAGTTACTTCACAGCTCAACAAATTTTTGGAACAAAAACCACCTGAGTAAAAATTTTTCGTAAAATATAAAAACAAATATTTTATATTGTTTCTCTATTTAGTTCTACATTAATATTTTACACACAAAATTATTACGATGGACCGGCTAACAATGCAAAAGCAACTTACAAATCTCTAAGTAAAAAACAGAAAGATAAAATCAAACGAAAATTTGAAAAAGCTCGCACCAAATATTTACAAGAAGTTAAAGACTATGTGGACAGCCTCCCACCCAATGTACGTAAAATAAGAGAAAAGCGAATCAAATTGTTTTTTTTAAAATAAACCTGAAATCTCTTTTTTTATTATATTTACAATTAACTAAAGTACCAAAATTCCTTTCTTACAGCAAGCCTCAACATTTGTGGAAAACATGGGCGTCAACCTGGACGTGAGTGAATTGGATACATCTATTTTAACAAATTAATTTTACACCATTGTTTTAGACGTTTCAATATAAATACTATTTTTAAAATATTTTTCTATATAAAACATTATTTTCAATATGTGCAAAGAGGTAATAAAATTTTATGTTTAAACATTTTGTGTTTTCCAAGAAGAAAAGACGTAATACATTTAGTTCAGTTAAAATTTTCTTGTGACCACTTCTTAGCTTTGGATATTGTGTTTTCATAATATGCCAGTCTTCTCTTCAGGAAAAAAATTGAAATTAACGGTGGAATTTCGTCACGCTGGGATTTCTTAGCGGTATAATTACGGGATAATTGCATAATATGTCGTCAGAGCATTGTTAAGTTGACTCGAAAAATTACTGCGATTGAATTGTCGTATTAATTGTTATAAAGTTATGTGAGTAGTGTATGATATAATTGCAAGTCTTTCTTAAGGTGTGAGAAGTTAAATAAAAGCATAATGTTAAGTTAGATAGATCCACATTGCCGTTATACTTTCTCGTAAGTAAAGATTTCAGTGGAAATGTTAGTTCAAACGATTAATAAATGGGTTAGTAATTTAGTTCCTACATAATTAATGAAACTCCAATTTAGAAATTGCTTATAGGTACTGGTTATTTTAGCCAGCTTGCACAGCGCCATGATTATTCAAGGTATGGAGCGTTCATTATATTCTCTCGATGCTGTAGACGAAGAAGATTTGGCAAAAAGAGAATACATCAATGCGGTGACGATAACAAAAGAAACTCCAGTTCCTATTACAATAGAAAAGCACATTCCGGTAACAATTCATGTACCATATCTCATACCCCAACCATATCCTGTTTTCCAGAAGATTCCCGTTCCCATTTTTAAACCAATTGAAATTCACTTACCACTTTTAAAACAATTTGTAATTGCAAGACCAAATATTCATTCCCTTCCCAAAAGCGTTCCCATTCAAAAAATCTATCCTAATTACTTCCCCATCTTTAAACACCTCACGGCAATAGCGGCAAGACAACCAATTTTTATTGAAAAGAAGACCTCCGCAATATTTCCACCCCGTGGTCATTACTACGCTGCGCTTCATTAAAAAATTTACAAATCCCATGAAGATGGAAGATGGTTTAAAATTTAAATAAATATTGCTTGTGGCAATTTGCAATATTAGCATATTATAGATGCAAAATAAATATATATATTGGATACGAATAAATATAATTCAAGTTTAGACCCTTAATTAAAGTATGTTTTAGCATAATACTGATATCGTTAGTCTTTCAGATTTTTAAATTATTTCAATAATAATAATAGTTGGCTTGGATTGGACTTGTTTTAATTTTAATGTATATGTTTTTCCATATTTATTCAGCCAATGAAAAAACTTCGGTTAAATCAATCCCATGCACGAACTTTTACATAATTAATTAATAATAGTATGAATACTAAATTATTACTAGTGTTTTTCCTACTTTTCTCTTTTTCGAATAGTTTTCTACTGAACTATTAAAATGACCCTGTTGAATTGAGTTCTATGTCTATCCAACACGAACTGCATTATACCTTCATATACCTACATATTTAATCTACGATTTTTTAAAAGCTAAAATAAATGCTGGACACAATCAACTAATATAACTTAAAGCGTTTGACTTGGAGCAGCTTGCGATTAAAAAAGCTTTTAATCAGGTTCTGATAGAACTGGTTGGAGCAAGCGCCGTCGACTTCTCTGGTGCGGTTTTTATTTCTGAAGTTGTTTTGGAGTGGTTCTAAAGGTATTTTATTATTTCGGAAACACGATCGACTTAGATATTTATATCAGTAAAAAAAAACTTTGAATTAAAATATGCAATTTAGTGTAATTAATAATTAGTGAGAAATGTACAGCTTAATGAACTGATATTAAATTAACCGGAACAGAAAAGAGCGAATGTCTTCCACATATGTTAGTGCCATAAATAGTAAATTGGAAGCAAGTGATATGAAGCACGAATAACCAAATGATAACTAAGATTATAAATCTATTGAAAACGTAATTAAACTGAATAATAATTTCCCCAGCGCTGTGTACTTAAAAGCAGCATTGTGGTTATCATTAACCTCATTGCCAATCCACCAGAGCAGACGAAACAATCGTGATCGATTTCATTGATAAATAAGGGTGCGGTTTGAATAAGTGAATATTATTATTGCTCTAGCAAAATTGAGGGACGTGTTTAAAAAATACAAATTCGTCTTTAGTAAAACCAAGTAGTTAAGTAAAATTGTAAAGTTGGTATAGTTTAAAAGTCGTTAAGTGAAACTATCCTTTCTACTTAAAAAATAATCAAAAAAGTTATAAATGTTTGTATGTTTGTGGAAATGTTTGCGGAAATATAAAATACAAAGTGTCAAGTTTTTTTTTATTCATAGTTATTACTAAAAATCAGTAGATAAGATATTGTAAAAAAATATTATACGTACCTATATAAAAATCTTGAACAAAAATTACAGGTACAATATGGCACCGATCACACTATACCACTTTTCTGTAAGCGCCCCGTCACGAGCTGCACTGCTGACTATTAGGAATTTAAATTTGGATGTCGAGGTTTTTTTTTCCGTTTTGTAAAATATACCTTAGGAAATAAATTCAGTTATAATTTAACAGATCAAAGAAGTAAATTTGTTCAAAAAGGAGCAATTGCATGCAGACTTCGTTAAAATCAATCCCCAACATGTTGTTCCTACAATTAATGATGATGGCTTTATTTTGTGGGAGTCGCGAGCTATAGCCCAGTATTTGGTGGAGTCGAAAGCCCCACAGAGCACTCTTTATCCACAAGACCCCCAGCAGAAAGCATTAGTCAATCAGCGTTTGTACTTCGACCTGGGTACTCTATACACTAGAATACGCGCAATTGCAGTGAGTTCCATAGAAGATAAATTTAACAAAACGAGTATTTATTAATGAAATTTATATATTTCAGTACCCAGTGCTCTTCTTGGGAGAAACTTCAGTGTCTGATGATAAGAAGAAACAACTGGAACAGGCCTTCGAATGGCTAGATGGATTTCTGTCGAGGTCCAAGTGGGTGGCTGGAAATAACTTAACGATTGCCGATCTTAGTATCCTTGCGTCTCTATCATCGGTCTTGGTATGTATAGCAATAGAATTCGAAATTATTCGCTTGTGTGTACTGTCATCCATTCTTCTTGCAATATGCGCGTCTGTATAATATATCGGATGCTAACAAAAATTTCAAAATTAATTTTTGTCATTAATTTCGAACATAAAGCGAGTTACTGCATTAAAAAGTTAATTTTGAATAATTTAGAAATTAATTTAGAAATAATATGTTGATATGATGTGCTTCCCAGTACTGTTTCATGATTAATAATTCATATATAAAATTTAAAATCTGATTCAAAATAACATAATTTTAATAATACAATTTTATTTTTTTTTATTTTATAATTTAATGAATAAAATATTTGTATGTTATCTTATTTCTTTAGCATATAGGTGCAGACATTTCAAATTATAAGAACTTATCAGCCTGGTATGAAAAGTGTAAGGACTTACCAGGATTTAAGGAAAACGATGAAGGAGCAAAGATATTCGGAGAAGCTGTCAGAGGAAAACTGCTAACGGGAAAGTTGTAACTAAAACTTTATTTAAAATTTGTTTTAAATATATTTACATAACAAATAAAAACGTTACTATTACATTCAGAACATATCTTAATTCTAATCTCAGTCAATTTCCACAACCTCCGGCAGTTTTCCTGAAATAAAAGATTATTTCGAGTTACAATGTTTGCAAAACCACGTAGGAAATAAAAAGTAGTCTATGAAATATTTTTGAATTATTTGGGATATCTAATTAAAAAATAATGATAAAACTTGAAGAATTTTATATTTAATACATGGTTTCATCTACATAATATAATGAATGCATTATAGAATTTACGGTATGAAAAAGCCGCACAAATGTTTTTGAAAAACGGGCCATAAAACGAAAATACATATTTCATTTGTTATTGAAATTTTTGTAAATTATTTCTATCACAAACAAAAATTTTTTATTTGTTAATAATTGGAGTACGAACTAGCACTTTTAAATTAATATTTTAGAAAGATTTCAAAAGAATTTATCTATTCAAAATGTATGTGCGCTAATACGAAACTATTTAAAAGAACATGAAACAATAATATTAGACCGTACAGGAAATAAAATTTAGCTTTTTCTATAGAAAAAGTAGGTAAAGTATTGGAAAGTATTGAACCCCATCTGAAATATCTCCAATTTTTATGGGAGAAGTATGTAAATACATAAAACAGAGCATGAAATAATATAACATAATATATTATGGGATGTAAAATATACATTGTACATGTGCATTAACTAAAATAAAAATCAAACTCATATTTTAAATTTTTAGTTTATTATAAATACGAAATTATTTATCACAGTAAATTTAAAATAAAGATACAAAGACTCAAATTATAATGTGAACTAATTATTATTTTTTAAACATAAAAAAATTATTTTTAAATATAAAAAAATTATGTTTATGTTGTTTATACGAGAATGTAAATATGAGTTTTAATTTGTAAAACCGACTTTACGACAAAAGTTAGTAAGTTGGTGTTTTATACCTATATAATACATAGGATCCCGATAATCCGCCGACATATGGTAAAATTTCAAGGAAAATTCTTTCCTTCTGGACTTCTTAGCAGTAAGCCCCTCAAAAAACTCGTCTAGAAAATGTCTCATGTACGGTCCTAGTAACAGTGCGATCAATATTTCCCAGAATATCGTAAATCGCATGGCATTCACAATGTGTTACCATATTTTTCCTTTTGTTTTATAATGCAGCACTGTACTCTAGATCTGTATTTTCTGCATTAAAAATTACTGTACTGCTTTGTTATGGTTTTGGTGGTAATTAAAATACACAAATCTAAGACTCTTTCAGTTAACTGCCGGAATTACGGGATCCTACTGTACTATTTCCATTTTGTTTAATATTATTGTTTTTTATATTGAAGAATTGTAATAGCTGCAACAAAAATTTTTATAATTTTATTAAAAAGTAGTACGTACGTAAAAATATTTCGCAAATTTTAAGCCATCTTTTGCTTAATAAAAGACATTTGGAAACGAATAAAATGAATATTGTTAGAAAAGGATTCGAATTTAAATTATTTGTTTTTTAAAGAAAAGGTTAAATGAAGAACTGTTTAAGGGAACTTGTTTATCGTTTTATTAAAGACATGTATATTGGGAAATTTAATATTTTTGATAGAACAAAATTGAGAGCTAAAACAATCAGAATCAACATCTTTTGATATTAGAAAATCTAACTATAGAGATAGTATGGAAACTAAACAGTACAGAATCGAAATTAATATTATTTTAGGGCATTGCAAACAATCACATATCTTTATATATAAAACTGCAAAGATCTTTCATTAATTTGCAGTCAATGTAATAAAACAAAGTTATCAATCATATTCGCTTGCAATCAATTGTTCATTTTAATTTAATTACCTGGAGAAATGAACTGTATAGGATTCAAAGTTTGACCAACGGAAGCCGCCGTATTTTGTGGTCGGACATTCTAAAAAAATATATAAAATTTTTAAAGCAAAATTACAACGAAATAGTTTACTCAAATTACCTGAACAGTGACATTTTCTGTTGATGCCACCATTTTTGCCCTCTTAACTGGTCTAACCGAAATAGATTTATCGGGTGATATAAATGAAATATTCGACGAATAAGGTCTTTTCCTTGATTGGATATCCTTTATCGATGCATTTACACCATTACTTAGCAAGATAAGAAAAATTTAACGTTAATTTGTGCTAGCTTCAGTAATAATTTTACAGCGTACTTTATAATTACGTTAGACGTTGTTGTCGGTCTTCCTACTACGGGCGATGGTGATGCATTTGATCCAGGAGTAATGGTTATCCCTGTATTGTTTAGCTTACTTGTTAACGGTCGTATACTTAAGTTATTCCTCGCGGATAATGTTGTTAAAGCCGCATTGGTTCGGACAGATGAATTTTTCTGCATCTCAATCAAGTTTGAAATGACCGCACTTTTATTTGCCGTGTTATTCGGTATTGCTAATGGTTTCACCTTGCTGCCACTTTGGACACTACTTATCGGCGTTTGTACCGGATTGGATTTTGTGATTTGGTATTTGGTGTTTGGAGCTTGAAATCGGACATTTTGGATAGTAGTGGAGGAATTTGTGACTGTTTGTGATGGTTGTTTCTTGTTGTTTGGAATAGTGGTTTTGCTAGGAGGAATAGTTGCGGATGTGGTTATTAATTTGGAACGATTATTTCCTAATTTGTTAATATTTGTTGGCGAAGTTGAAATAACTGACATATTGTTTGAAGCAACAATGCTTCCGTAATTAGAAGTTATGAGTGATTTTCTCTGAATATTCTTGTCAACTAATTTTGAAACCATTATATTTCCATGCAAATTTGCTGCACTTGCAGCTGGTTTACTTATGCTTGAGAAATTCTTATTGGTCTGCCTTATTGAAGGTACTACCGAAATTGAACTTGGTACACTTCTCTTTGGAGAATTTGTTGGTTCTATTGTAATTGCTTTTCTTTGGGGTACTTTTTTTAATGTTGTGTGAGGAGAAACTTGAATTTGGTTAATAGCACCTATTGCTTTAACATTATTTGCAATTGGAGCTGCTTTACTTTGAGTTAATGAAACTTGAGGTATTACGGAGGATGTGGATACAATGGTAACATTTCTGTCTTGAGGCGGAAAAATAGACGAACTTTTTGTCAACGAGTTTGCAATGGTTGTTGTAGCGGGGGTAAGAAAAGTTGTGCTTTTTGCATTATTTATAGAATTAACAGAGCGTACTGAAATATTTCTACTTTGAATTGCACTTTCAATTGATTTTGCAGGAGAAGGAGTAATCACCGCCATTGAGGTTTTGCCAACGTTCAGTTCATTTGAAGTTTTTTCGGGATACACAATTCCCATATTAAGCCCTTTATTTACACTCGATTGAACTGACGACGGCGCATTTTGTGAGCTGACACCAACAGTTGAAGCAATGACACTGGTAGTAGGAGTTATATTAGAAGAAGTTCTGGACCGTTCTGTATTTTCTATATAACTTCTTATGTGATCCATTGCCATATTTGTAGTTGTACTTGCACTACTTGAAGCACCTTCAACCGAAGGTAAATATTGCACCAATCTCTGATTATTTTTATTTATATTTTGCTGGGGTCCTAATTCTAAACTTGTACCAGGAGAATTAATTTCTAATATTCGCCTTAAATTGTCTCCAGTCGGTAGAGTTGGGGGACGATAAGATGAGGGATTAGTGGGAGATGTATATAAAGTGGTATGTGATGTTAATGGAGTATTGCTTGTGGTTTGAGGTGTGGACACAAGGGTACTGAATGAATTTAGTGCATTAAGAGCTGACAATTTGTTAACATTTTGAGAAATTAAATTTGCATTTAAAATACCACTTGTTGATGCTAAATGATTACTGGGACTGGGAAATGGATGAGCGCTGTTCATGTGACTTGAGTTATTTATCATGGACATTAGGGAAGGATTTGGTACCGCATAATTTTGATACATATTGTACATGTCCATTATTGCACTTCTTGGGTAATCATAAGGAAGTGAATACGGCGGTGGAAGGGCACCAGCCATACCTGCATGGAAGCCCATCGGAAGATTTCTGCCCTAGATTGCAATTATATAAATTTAAAACTGAGCCATAACCATAAACTACAATTTAACTCACTGTAAAATTGGCAGCAAATGGTGGCAAGAAATTGCCAGGACCTGGTTGTGGGAACAAACCCGTACTAAGTTAAGAAAATACATATGTAAGGTAAAACAAAATATAGCGATATTTATAAAGAGTACCTTGCCATTGGCAGTTGTAAATCTGCGACACCTGCAATACAGAGAAAGTTTTAATTTCATTACATATTCGTAATTTTATTTAAGGAATATTCCAACTACAAAAGTTATTTACCTTGATTGAATTTCAGATCGTGTTCATAAGCTCTCCATGCGTCTTCCTTTTCTTGCTCACTCAATTCTTGTTCTAGCTTGTTCTCTAGCAAACTATCATGCTCATGATATTTATATACCATTCTGGGGAAGTTATGTAAGAGGCTAGCAAGCACATTGTCTTTTGGAATCGTGGGCACGGGTCGTTCTGCATGGTTAGGTTTCGTGAGCCTACAAATATTAGCAAGATATATTTTTGCTTTAAAGCGTTAAACCAAAGAAATTATTGAGGCAACTAATTCTAATATAAAATTTTATTACAAATAAAAGTGCAGCACTTGTAATTAATTGCTTATATCATTCGAATAAACAAAAAACATTAAAAAAGTTTTTTTTGGAAAATATTTTATATTATATTTTCGTTTACTCTATAGTAAAATAGGATAAAGAGTTTTAGGTTCGCTTTCAGAACCCAACCTACTAGCCAATGATGATCAACTTAATTATAGTGTATTGTTCTCGAATATCTATGTATCAAGTTTTAGTTCCCTAGGTTAAAGGGAAGTGGGGTAAATTAGCGATTCAAGATTGGGTAACAAACATGCAGAGAGTGAAGTTAATATAAAGCATTTGAAAACCGTTCTTTTGAAAGTGTTTACCCCTTAACTTAAGGATTATTTATTTCGTAGACTACTTTTCAATGTTTATATTATTGATTGGTAATGTTTGCCTCCAAGAGTTGTATAAAAGGATTAAGATAAATACACAATCAAGAGGGCACAACGAATTTCTATTTACTATGAGTATTGTGAAAATGACTTACGTATAAAGTTCCGTCAATTCCTCCATTCTATAATGTCTATCAATTTGTTGTTCATCCACAACTCTAAAGCTCATCGCTTGCTTAGTAACCGACCTAGAGTAGACTTTTTCCTCCATGGTACCCTAAAACACAATACTAGCAAAAAATCATGGGATAATTATTATTTACCATTGCCAGCAACCGATACACGAAACATTTTCTCTTTTGTCCCAATCGAAATATTCGAAATATATTTTGTTGATCATTAGATGGATTCCAAGATGTATCTATTATAATCACTCTATTAGCACCAATCAAATTGATGCCTTGCCCACCGGCCTTGGACGATATTAGAAAGCACCTTTTAATACATTTGTTTGAATTTTGTTTAGACCTCACAAAAAAAATATTACCTAACACGTTCGTTTTTCGGATTATTAAACGATTTCACCATATCGTGTCGCAAGCTCTTAGGTGTTTTGCCATCTAATCTATAGTAATCCTTCCCCTCCACCCATGGACCATTAAACTTATCAAAGCCCAAATCTAGAAAGAGCTTACAGTGCAAATAACTTCTTACATATTATGTAAAAAACCTTTAATATTTGGTGACTGTTCTCCGGAATCCTTGAGGTTTATTTGCTTCATAAAATATTCTAAAACATTTAATACTGCAACAAAAGCGGAGAATATCAAACTGAAATAAAAAAATACGTTTAATACATGAAAGTTTGCGTATTGTAACTAAAGAAAATTTATATGATTTTCTAATTATATTTAAAAAGGACATTACACTCACCACTTTTCCCCATTTTCAGCGCACATTCTAAGAATTTCGAACATAATTCTCAATTTATTGCTAGGATACAAAGATATAAGATCCTCATCTGAAATTATAGGACGCCACCAATCATTGGTTACTGATAATGCTCCTTCTTGGCTATCGTAAACGTCATCTGGTTCATCATCATCTGAGTTAATACGAGTAGGAGTTTTCTTAACCTCCTTCTTGTTTTTAGTCTACAAAAAAAACGTCAGACCAAACAAACAATTAAAAATTAATGTTCATACAGTGGTTGCATTTTGCCAAGCATTTTCTAATACTTTTGGATGAGTCCAAATCTGAAAATGTAATCATTAATATTTAATAGGATGCAATAATGCTAACATACTTTACGCAAACATGTGTAATCTGTTAGTAAATTTTTCCCTTTCGACGTCGTTCTTCGTGAAATTGAATTGAGAAAGAACTCGTATAAGCGATCCTGCAAATTTTTAAAATAAAATTTATAAAATTATTTGTATTTTATAGAATGGCAATATAAAAATTAGAACGTATTTACCTGGACTTCGGTCATCGGAATAAATAATACATACTCGTGCTTCTCTGGCAGAAAACTTTTTAACAGTGCCGCTTCGCGCCGCTATGAAACGTATTTGTAAGAACAATATTCTAGAATTTGTATAAATTAGATATTTACTTGAACGAATTTTGAAAGTTTCTTATGTAAAACAAAGGATCTTTGTTTCATAATTTTAATCTCCTTCTTGCTGGAGTCTTTATGTTGACCGCATCGAATAGGGTTTGAATACAAGTTTGCAAACTCCCTCTCCGTCCCCAGAAATGATGGCTTAATGAAATTTACCATGCTGTAATCTGGAAAATAGTAATTTAGTAAATAAACGCATTCGATCGAGAAATATGCCACTTACATTCTTTCAAGTTATTTTGAATTGGAGTTCCAGTAAGAATTATTCGACGCAGAGTTTTAATTTCAGATACAGCAGTGCTTATGGCTGATTTTCTGTTTTTTATGATATGTCCTTCGTCACATATTACCAAATCAGCACCTATAAAAGAAAAATCGTACGGGAACTCAATTAAAATAAATACAAAAACTTTACCTGGCTGAAGTAACATTTCTTTGACTTTTTTCTTAATGAAATCAAGTTTTTTTGCGGGCAAACAACTTCTTTGCTTCTTGTACTCATGGTAGAAAACTAAAGTTCTAAATGCTTCGTAACCCATGAGGAAAACGCCTGGTTTTTTGTTAACACAATCGCCACTTTGATACCAATCTTCCAGCAGACGAAGCTTTTCTTGAATGTCACTGAAAATATTTTATTTTTATCTGAAACCGTATACGTGTAAAAAGTACAACTTACCATTGGTCAGGAAAGCTGAATATTTTAAGATGAGCCGGACTTATAGGCGCAAGCCATCGCTGAATTTCATCCCTCCAATTCATCACAGTGCTTTTGGGGCACAGGACTAAAATCTTAGATGTTCTCAATTCTTTGTATGAGATTACTGTGTTAAGAAGGGCAATCAGCTAAAAAAACATTTTAATTTTACTAAATCTTATCAATGCTATTAACTTTTCTCGCTTGCGAGTTTTGAAGCTTACAAGATTTGCAAACGATAAAGTTAAAAAAATTATCTACTTTTACACCAACCTGTAAAGTTTTTCCTAATCCCATACAATGTGCCAAAATACACCCCGATCCAGGATGTTTCTTTAAATTATCTACACTTCCATAACATGCATCATACATAAATTTAACACCATCAATTTGGTGGGATTTCAATTGGCTAACAATATCTGGGTTAACCTCAATGAAAGTTTTTGTTTCGGAGTTGTAGTCTAAAATTAGTTGCTTTTTGGTGACATCCTTGACCTTTTCTTTAAGAATTTTAGCCATTACATCCTGCTTTTTCTCCAGTCGCCTGATACGATCATTTTCTTCCCTTTGAGCTATCCGAGTTTCACCTGCGAGTTGATCTTGCCTCAACATTGGTTTTAGGACTCTTTTTTGGGAATCTTCATCTTTCTCTTCAACCTCAGATTCACTTCCTGAACTTACCGAAATAGAGTCACTAACACTCTTTGGATTTCTTCGCCTTTTGTCAAATTCAGTTTGCAGAGTGTCGAGTGATTTTTCTTTTCGAGGTTTGTTTATTAGGGGCTCGTGATAAATTTCACAATCTGAATCGTCGCTATTTTCTTTAGTAGAATCTTCTCCCGATTCGTTTGGCCCATGAACCTCTGAGGAATTGGAATCAATTTCTTTGGTTTTAATCATGCTTTCGGACAACACAGAATTTGTTTTAGTTTCGTTGTCAGTTGAAGGTTTGTTTCCCTGTTCACTTGCTCTGCCGGTGCCCAAGTTACCACCTTCTTCAATACGTTCTGCAACTTCTTCAATCTTCACATTTTTCTCTCCTACATTCTCCAAATCAATTTCCATTTCAACATTTTTATTCTGAGGTATTAGAGTTTTATCTACTGTTTCCTTATTGTCGGCAGGTCCATATATTTCCATGAGATATTGTTCCATTTGTGGGGAATCGTTGGAATCAATTGAAGTGTCACTTTTGCTTTCATCAGGGATGGATGATTCACTCTCTGTTTCAGAATCACTAGTACTGCTGCTTAAAAGGTGTTTTCTCATATTTTCATTACATTGTGCCAAAAACTGTTTTTCAGTTATGATATCATTTTCTTCCTAAAATATTTAAACCGATATTTTAGACAATGTTTATATATCTGCCTACTTTAGGAAAAGATAAAATTGTTCAAAAATGAGAACACCTCAAATCACTGAAGCATGCTCTAAAATATGAAAACGCTTACCTCTGTGTTGCTTTCGTCACTATCAACATTCTTCTCCCCATCTTTTAAGATATCAAGTAAATTTGCAGTTTTGCGACTTTTTAAAGCTGCATTTATATTGTCAGGATGTTTACGCTGAGTTGCACGATTATAGTTTTTGTGTGTAGACTTGAAATTGAGCAATCTTCAAAACCAAATGTAAATAATAAATATTCGAGAAAAGAATAATCAAAACTACGTACTTGTCAATCTCTTTTTCACGCAAATCGTCGTAATAATCTTCTAAATCTTCATCCGTCAGCTTTTTTAATAAAACCATAGGTTTCATTTTCAACTTTAGGTCATGGGCTAGAATTTCTGCCATCGCTTCCTTATTATCCCTTTGTGCATCACATTGACTTTTGTGTATTAGACTTCCCGCATCGTTAGCCATTTCGCTCTCCAATAGGATTTTATCCTGGCCATCACAAAGCATGTTTGAATATTCTGTATCGTTTATTAATTCTTTCTTAGACGGTTTTTTCTCTACATCGGAGTATTCAGATTCGACGTCAGAATTTTCAATTTCCGAAAACAAATCATCAGTTAATTTTTCGTACTCATCACTGGATAGGTCGCTCTCTCCAGAGGAAGGCTGCATTAATCGTTGTTTCTCCTTTTCGTTTATAAGAAGTTGTTTTTCTTTTGAGAAACATTTTCCAACAAGTTTCGTTTGACTCGAAACATCTTTTCTGTGTTTCTCATAAAATAGATTTTTAAACTTGTTCAAAACTTCTGTGTACAATAATTCTGCAGATTTATTGCCTTTCTTAACATCTGCACATGATTTTAAAATGTCCTCTGCAAAAGTCTGTAACAAATTTAATTTCTCGTCATCACTATTCAACTCCATGGTGTCCAAATCTTCTTCCTTTGATTTCATTGCACCTGCACTTGCACACAGTCCGTCTTCTTCCAGTGTAGCAATGCCATCTTTACAGGCATATTCCAGTGGTTCTGAACATGTCTGAGATAAGAATTCTGAATATTCTTCAGCATCGCTTACTTCTTCATAATCTTTATTTTTTGATTCAGTTTGACTATCGCCAGTTTTCCGAGTATTTGCTGATATTGTTGGTTCGACTGGACTGGTTGTCGAAATAAGATTGTCCTTTGGAATAAGGCTTGTACTATTGTTTCTTGGCTCGTTTTGAACGATGTTATCAACTCTTTCGTTCCCTACATCCATTGATTTACCAGCGTTTTTCGCATTATCATTATCAGTCGCTGCTATTTCGGACAAGGTATTTTTATTGATATCTAATAATAGTTCATCATCAATACCCCTCTCAGACTTAATGTTTTTAGTGTCATTGTTTTCACTGATCTTCTGAAATTCAGGTGTATCTATGGAGTTGCAACCTTCCAGTAGAGAACTAATATCTTTAGCAAGAATGCTTTTTACATCAATTTCAGCACTATTTCCGAAATTTGGTTTGATGTCCTCTGTAATATCACTTTTTAGAGTTTCCTTAAGTTTTTGCAAATCCAGTGAGACTTTGTTTAATATATCTACACTTCTATCAGCCGGATTGCTTTCCAAATTATCTAAATCATTTTTCACTCTTTGCATTAGAACCCTAGCTCGGCTTTCTTTACTATAATTGTGATCATCAAGTGGACTAAAGAAGTCCCAGCTAAGGCTAAGTTCATCATCTTTCATTTGATCTGAATTTTCTAAATCAATTTTTTCATCCGAAACAGGGAAAGATGGGATTTCTTCTTCTAAGAAAAACTGAGTCTGATCAATTTCTTCGCAATTTAGCTCAGCCGAAACATTTTCGGTGCTGTCCAAATCAACAGACGGTTCCCTTTTATAAGTACGTGAGAAACTATTGCTTTCATTAAGCACATTTCCTTCGGAGACGCAATCATTTTGAATTAAATGATTTTTGGCCCTTAATAATTCGTTGCTTTCAACTCTTTTTCGTACCATGTTGCTCCTTTTCCTTTATTTTATGGTTCTCCAATTCCTTTTTTGTGATGCGGTACCTGGGAAGTATGTTATTTTAGAATTTTACAAGGCCATACCTAAAAGACAATCAAAGAATTCAAACAACTAAAAGACCCAGAAAACGATTAAAATTATTTCAAGTTCCACAAATGAACAAATGGAATTAATTTACTTTCCTTTCAAAAATAACGCACGTTAGAGAACTATGCTGAATTTACACGAATGATGAACTTTTTGTTCATAATTTTGTTAATGGTTTAATTTTTTTTGAATCTTGTAAATGTCCTGCTTTTTTCAAAATTACATAATATGTAATAAACATAAAATTATAATGATAATTAATTCACATTTTTTAATAACATTACTACTTACAAGATTGCAAAAACTCAGCTGTTATTAATAATAATATTATGTATTATATTATAAAAAAAATGGGAAGTTCGTCATTCGTGTAAATTCAGAATTGAATAGGATAGCATTATATTTTCGGAAACAATAAAAAGTAAATTCTATTCAGTAAAACAAATTAAAAATAGTTTATATAAATTATCCAAAAAGATTCTATAGACGTTAATTCATAAATTTGCATCAATTTTATTACTTTTTGGGCGTTTTGCATATTTTTCACGGCATTTAATTTTCTATCGTAAGATTAGTCATATTTTTGTTTATATTTTACAATTTGTTACAGAAACATGCTTTGATTGTTGTTGATTCGAAAGCCTTACTGGTGAAGTACTTCAAATTGTTATATAAACGATTCTATCTATCTTTTACCGCCAATATTTTTACAACCGGTTGCTAGAAAAAGCTTCATGTAGAACAGTTTCCGTGATACAAACCATGGTAGTAATTAACCAAAAGAAAACAAAACATTGCCAAATTCATATCTGGTTTACCAGTTTAAGTATCACCAGATATTTTCCACTTGTAAAGAAATGTGTTCACTTAGTCGAAATAATTTTTATGTATGCACATATTAGTTTTGTGAATACTTTGCATACCTTCATTTAACACTCTTGAAATATACTTTTTCAACACAGTATAAAATAAGTTCACCGACGCCAGTAATTATTTTATGAGCAAATTGTATATTTAGATGATATATATAATATATTACAACACTTCTTCAAGAACTGCGAAAACCATTTTCACTGTGGCAAAAACTGCGCCAATTTTCATACACAAGCCACACAGAATGGCGCTGACAAATGTTGAAAGAAAGTTGACATTTTTCCCAAATCGCCAGAGCCTTACTAATACTAATGCCAGTTTATTTAATGATGAACTTATAGCCTTTTCCATGCTGCCCAAAGTAATTCGAGACAGTAGTGGTCATATTCACCAATCTTCAATACTCACCAATTCTTTGTACATTTGTTTATACACACACATTCTAAACTGTTATACAAAACCATTATGTTTGGTTCTGTTCGGGAACGAATTATGATTTAATTTATTTTGATATTTTACTTTGTTTGTTACTGTTATTAATAATTTCGTAAAGGGATGTATTTTTTTAAATGAGTAGTCGTTTTACTTTAATTATAAAAAGTGTTTTATATTTTCAATTAACTGAACTGACAGATTGTGAATGGTCGCAATCATTTTAACTCAAACATGTTTAATTAAATATTTATTGAGAATTTATTTATTAACGATTAAATTAACAAGCAAATAAAAAAAAATATTGAAAGAAATAGCTATTATTTTAATTGAATTAAAAATTTCAGTAGACTTGGAGGCCGCACATTCGTGAGGAACGAATTAATTTTTGGTTATGTTTAGGTTAGGCATTATTTAAATAATATTATAAGATAAATATAAAAAATGAGACTTGGCATGCCTCAAATGATTTAAAATATTAAATCGTTAACTTGGTGCAAGTCTACTATTTAAAATGAATCTCTTTCAGTTTCGAAGATCGACATTTTCGAAACTGCTGTCAAAAGCAGCTTCACAATTCAATAGCAGTCAATAGCTGTGGCTGTGTAAGTGAAAGTAGTGACTTTCCGTTTTTCATTGTTCCAATAAATTCTTCCCAAATCTTCTTCTTCTTCTTTCTTAAATCTGGAAAAAGACACATTACATTTAGTAATTAGAAGTACAGATTAGGGTGGTGGTTTTATTTTACGTGTTTGTTTCGATTATTCGATGTGCGCGCATACACCAAAATTAATTTCACTTAAAACCTAACCTAAGTTCCAAAAACTTTGTGTCATCATAAAGAAAACTTAAAGCAGTAATGCCGATTTATAAAGGTTTATATTTTAAAACTATTTAAAAATGATTCACAGCAAATTCTTTCTCTAGTCAAGGTTAAATGGGGACGAGAAAATTTCCCAAATATTGAAGTTAACACGGATGAACCACCCATTTTATTTAAGGCACAACTGTATGCCTTGACTCAGGTGCAACCCGACCGGCAAAAAGTTATGTGTAAGGGAACTGTTCTTAAAGATGACGAGTGGAACATGCCGCTTAGAGAAGTAATGTGTTCAGTTTTTTCAAATTTACAGTGAATTTATTATTATTAGTCTTTTTTCAGGGTGCTAATATTTTACTTCTGGGAAGCAAAGAAGCAGTTCCAGAAGAGCCAAAGGAACGACCGAAGTTCATTGAAGATATGAATGAAGAGGAGTATAGCACAGCAGTGAGTATTTTTGGGGATTGGGTTGACTATTGAAGTAATTACGCTACGTTTTACGTGTTTTAACCTTGCTAATGATTTGCATAAATTTGTTTAAGTGGGGTCATCATAGTGTCCTTCGTAGTGTGACCGTGATGAGTTTGTCGCTAATTTTAAATATATCTCTTTCATAGATGAAAGTTCCATCAGGTCTTACGAATCTAGGAAATACGTGTTACATGAATGCTACAGTACAATGTCTTAAATCTGTACCGGAACTTCGTGAAGCCTTAACCGAATTCAAAGAAGAATTTTCCATAAATTCTCTAGCGTACTCGCAATCAATAACAGCAGCAATGAAAAATTTATTCAGCCAGATGGAAACTAGTAACACTGTTACTCCAGTTCTACTCTTGCAAACCCTTCACTTGGCATTCCCACAGTTCGCCCATGTTGGAGAGAATGGAACATACCGGCAACAAGACGCCAATGAATGTTGGTCGGAGCTATTGAAAATGCTGCAACAGAAACTGCCTGTAAAAGAAGGAAGCAACAAAAGTAAATTCAAGTAAGAACTGTACCTAATATTCTGGATTGCAAATTTTTAACATAACATTGTTTTTTAAGCTCGTTTATTGAGCAGTTCTTCGGAGGCACTTTCGATGTAGAAATGAAATGCAATGAAGCACCTGAAGAACCTCCTAGTCGAAGCCAAGAAAATTTTTTACAGCTAAGTTGTTTCATCTCGGCAGATGTTAAGTACATGCACAGTGGATTGAAATCAGTAAGAAAAATACACTTAATGATTATCAAATTCTTATTATTCAAATTTGGTACTTCCAGAAACTGCAAGAGCAGCTAACAAAAAGATCTGAAACCTTGGGTCGAGATGCTATTTATACAAAATCGGTATATTGATTTATTAATTTTGAGAATTTCAAACAATTCCTTAAAAAATTTTAGTCGCTAATAAGCCGTCTGCCAGCGTATTTAACAGTGCAGTTCGTACGGTTTCAGTATAAAGGAAAGGAGGGAATAAATGCTAAAGTTTTAAAGGATATCAAATTTCCAATAGACTTTGATGCTTTTGAATTGTGTACACCAGCATTGCAGGAGAAATTGACTCCTATTAGATCACGGTTCAAGGTAATTATTAATTTTAAAATCGTGCATATTGAATATTCCGCTTGATGTTTTTTCACTTTATAATAATTTCTGTGTATAACATAAAGTGTTTTTTAGGAATTAGAAGATGCTAAACTAGAGCAGCAGTTGAAAGATAAAGATAAACCCAAGCGGAAAACGGAAGAAACTGCTCCAGTGAAGTATGAGCCCTATTGGTTCGAGAACGATTTTGGAAGCAATAATTCCGGGTATTATACATTACAAGCTGTGTTAACCCATAAGGGTCGATCTAGCTCGTCTGGACATTACGTTGCTTGGGTTCGACAGGAGGGTGATACATGGATGAAATTTGATGACGATATGGTTTCCCCTATAACATCTGAAGACATCCTAAAACTTTCTGGAGGAGGTTTATTTCGCCTTAATTTGTCCTCACCAAGATCCACTAAATGTTAAATTTTTTAGGTGATTGGCATTGCGCATATGTCTTGCTTTACGGACCAAAACTTTTACCAGTGAAAGAGAATTCAACTCCGACAGAAGCAATGTCTACAGACTAAAGTCAAATTTGCGAAATTTTTTTTTATATAGGTTCACTTTTGTTGTGCTAAATCCAATCTTGATCATGTTTTCATTTCTAGAAAATATAATTTCTTGTCTCATGGCATACTGAAGTCGTTTGAAAAACAACTTATAACTTATTAATTTTATAAAAATGTTCAAGAGCCAAATTAGTAACTTGAAGAATTTTCTAAAAGGGAATGAAAATGAAATTTCAAGCCGTATTGGTTATTGATTTATTACAAGTTTTACATATGATTATGCATGCTCAAAACAAAATTACCTAATTTAACATGACAATGTTGCTGTCGCGTTCAAAAGCCCGATCTACTTGCCTAATAGCCTCCTCCTCTGTCCATTCTCCACACGAAGATAGTACATCGGGTTCGTCATCTCGGCTTGTAGTTTCTTTCTGGGTTTTTCATCGTGTTACTAATTTCACAACGCATATGCACACAGTTACAATTAACATAAATAAATAGCATCATGTCAAATAGCATTTAAAGTGTTTTCTTTCGAAAATTAAATGCCATTAGACAAGGTTAAGCATTTTATTTATTTCTACAAATTAAAAGAAGCAATATTGTGCAGGTTCTTTGTAATGTTTGCACTACAATTCAGTTGCAACCTTGGTTGTGGTTTAATCCTCATCACAAAAAACTACTGCACCATTCAAGCTCCTCTCACACAAATGCACATAATTCTATATTCTCACCTGTTTATCGGTTGCAGCAAATTTCATAAACATATTGGCGTAAACTTTCTTCTCCTTGTCATGGAATTCTTTAATTTTTTGTTTACAAATGATAATTTGATTAGCCACCGCTTTGTTTTCGGGATCCAACTCCTTGACCTATAAGTCCAGCTGATTAAAATAAACAGAACCTTTTCAGTACAAATTACCTTTTGGAAATCTTCAAGAGCTTTATCGAAATCATTTATTGATAAATGGCATTGTCCTCTTCTGTACAATGCTTTAATGTTTTTGGCGTCATTTTCCAGAGCAGTATTGCACTAAAAAAAATAAAAATATTTATTGCCCCATATGATGTGTGAAAGTACCTACAGCTGTCTTAGCATCGAAATACTCTCCCATCTTCTGATTACATAGGGCTATATTCAGAAATACCGCCACTTTAGTTTGCTTGGAGTCTTCATTGTCTATAATTACAATAAATATAATTCTTCTTCTTATCTTCATCTAACAACAAACGGGAGAAAATGGTGTAAGGGAGTTCCTTGTTGAAACTTACCACAATTCGAAAGGTAATTATTGCTCTTGTTGTACATCTTAATAGCCAATTTGAAGTTTCCTTTCTTAAGATAGTTGTTCCCTTTTTCTTTGAATATTTTCGCTTGTTCAAGACTCTCATCTTTGTCTAACTTCCATTCATCAATGGCCTTCAAAGAGAAGTTATTTATTATACATTTATTTTTAAAATTTGGTAATAATACCTTCTCGCATTCGTTTAATGTTACAAAATACTCAACAGTAGCATTTGGAGGAATACCGAAGTCACTATTACCTTCTGAACCAAAGGCGTATTTTGGTTTGATTATAAGTCTAAAAATTGCCTGTATTTATCTCGAACCAAAAATCATAAGCATCTTTACCTTGCTGTCTCACCAACAGATATTTTCAACAATGCGACTTCAATTCCTTCAATTACTTGACATTCTGATCCTTCACCCACATCAAATTCAACGTCGCGATCTTCGAAAATTTGTCCTTCATGCTTGCCAATCATGTGTACTATATTTTAAAACTTTGAATAGTTCTTAACAAACATGTTTTCATTAAACTTCATACTTTTTACGTGAGCACCATCATTCGGGGTTTTCCTTTTATCGCTCTTTTTGATTACAAATCGTTCAATGGTGCCATCTTTATTTGGGCTAAGGTCCTCTCCCTTCCAGTCAAGTAATTCCAACTGCAATTATTTGAATGTCACATCATTTCAAGGCAAGAAATTTAAAACTATCGCACATCAAATATAAGAGTTGAATTGGGTGGAATGCTTGGTGGACTTCCAGCTTCGCCATATGCGTATTCAGGAGCACAAGTTAGCTCACATTTCTCTCCCTTTTTCATTGACGCTACTCCCATGTCAAACGCCTTAATAACAGCGCCTGAAAAGAATATTAAACAAATTGAATCGTCTTTTGATTTGTGATGGTTTCTTTTACCTTTGCCCAAATCAAATTCGAAAGGTTCATTCCTTTCTACGCTAGAGTCGAAAACGTGTCCATTAGTGAGCCTCCCAGTGTAATGTAAGGAAACTTTACATCCATTTGAAGGAGTCTCGTCGCCGACCCCTTCCGATAAAATTTTCTTCAAAACTTTTTTATCTCCACTTAAATCGATTTCTTTTTCCATTTTCCCAATATTCTTCTAGTATATTACAGTTCAAATCTTTCCGAACTGTCAATGTAAATGAAATTTAGCCACCACAGTTCAGTGTTCACTACAGTTTTGGTGAACTGGGGAACTTGTTCTACTAAATAGTACTAAATTTATACTTGTAGTACTAAACAATTTTTTACTTGTAGTACTAAATAATTTTAGCTTATGCTTGGTGTTTTCGCTTTTGGAATTCAAAAATCTGATTTAATCGTGAAATATTGCATTAATTAAGAAGATATTATTAAATTAGAATTAATTTTTAAATTTGCCAGTATTTACTGATTCAAATCCCTGACAGGATAAACGGATACGATTCAGACATAAAACGGACATAATTCTGTTCGATTAATGTCCATTTTGTCCGATTCGTGTCCGTTTCTTGTCCGAAATATGTCCGTTTTACAAAAAAACGAAAAAATTACTAAGTCCGGTGTCCGAATTTTTCGTGCCCGTTCATCCAGTCAGGGATGACTTTCTATCACAACAATACTTTAGTAAACCTGTGTAATAATATGTATGCCTGTTTCTTTTAGAATTGAACGATTACGGAAATTGCAACTGTTTTTAAAAAGAAAATATACTTTTCGGATTTAAGACTAATAATTACGTATATAAGGAAGTAATTAACCCCTTCATTGTTGTTTTAAAGGAGTACAACAAAAAGCATCAAAAATAAGAAACTGATGATTATATAATAACGAAAGGTAAATCACCAATCATTGTATATCATTCTTTTGTTTTGTTATTGCATAATTATATATAACTATTAACGATAATATATAACTATAATGAATGAGTGTATTTTACTTAAATTATCAAACCAAAAATGAAAAGGCGAATTAAAAAAGATTGTCAAGTCAATATTTTTTCACGTTATTCATACACAATCTCACAAAATATTTGTTGCGAGTACTATTTACATTTAGTAATACAATTTATCTAAATCCAATAATCATCATGACTGAAATCCCGCGAATATTTCTTTGTTTATCCTCTGATATTGATCTCTTGATAAAGAATAAATAACATTACCTTCGATGGTTACTTTATACGAGCACTTTTTTTTTTAGATCTCTGTTTGGTGCGAAATACATAAAGCGGCCATAGATAAAATAGACTATTTTAAACCCGGTGTGCTTAAAGCTGATTACAAGAGACGCGTTAATCAAGTCGTTTTAATTTGATTTGAGAGCTACTTACTTCCTCAGTGGTCAATCTCGTGCGAAGTAATATGTAGTGTATTAGAGCTGACGGGCATTATTCAATTATTTAGATACTTTCCTAGTGCCAGAGCGGATCGGTCATATTCATGTAATTTGCTTACAATCGAAATTATTGTAACTAACCCCAAAGGCCAAGTTCATTGAGGGTATTAAGTTATTGTGGCTGTGAGGTGATTGTATATCTAAATTCGGTTCCAGACTAGCAGGACTTCTGGTGATGTAATAGTTAGTGCAGTCACTGAAGATAAAAATGTTTTGAAGACTTTCTAATCTACATAGAACATAGCTATATGTGTTCACTTACTTAGCCGTTAATTTACTGAATTTAGTAAGTTATAACTCTTATTAATTACGCACATAAAAACGAAAAAATCATCAATACAAATATTCGTAAATAAGTCATGTCCTCATAAGTGAATTTGTCTTTCAGTTATCAAAGATAAGCACCTGGAGTACCTGAATTTTTTCTAAAATATAAAAGATATCAAAGCTTAAAAAACAACTATAGAAACTCTACGCCTACGTCGAAACGTCTATCAGCTGGTGCTTCATTAACCCATTTAACGGCTATAAGCAGAAATTCTGTACAATGAACCCAATTACTATTAAATACCTTCTATTGCAACGATGCTGCCGCTGAAATAGACTTGATGATTACAATCAGAACTATACAATAAGCGCTACAATTGCGTAATTTTCCTAACCGCAATTTTTGAGTTTTAATTTTCTTTAAAAATTAATACATCTTTTATTATAAGGAGTGCGCGTAATTTAAGCTAAAATATACTTAAAACCGAACTTAAAACGACTATTTTAAGCAGTTTTATTGATTACTTAGGTTTTAGATATGTTCCAATTAATCTAAATTCGTTAGACGTTTCATAATTTTTCGCTAGAACGGAGAAGTTTACTATCTAATCCTGGACCCATTTATAATGAACGCAAAAACTGCGGCGCAGATTATATTTTTACAGCATATACATAGTGTTGTTTAATGTGTATATTTGAAATGATATAATGCTTTTTGCGCTAATTTAGAATTTATTGATGTGATAAGTTTTATGGCAGCAATCAGGCAAGGTCCCAGACTGGACTATAACGCAACAATTACATTTGCCCTTTTGAAAGCATTTTTCACCCCTAAATACTATCAGCATTATGGTTGTGACAAATTCCTGTGTACAAAAGCTGATTGCCTTTAGAAATAATTTGTCCACTTCACTCCATTCAAAATCCCTATCTTTTATACTGTTATCAACTGATAAATATTGATATAATTGATTAACAATAATCGATCGCTCAATTCACAGAAAAAACAACAGGTCATTTGGTATTTGAAGACTTGCTTGCTAGACAACGGTTTCTAACTTTATCCACCAACACCAAGAAAGCAAATATGAGACAAGATGATCTGTGTGGATTATCCTTCTGGCATCCGAAATGGCTTCAAAAATTTGCAAATACGAAAACCTTCCTGCTTGCTTATGGATTGCTGGGAACTGTACAAGCAATGTCCTACATGTACTTCGTGGTAACTTTAACAACAATTGAAAAACGATTCAAGATACCAAGCCAAACAACAGGTGAGTGGATAACTAATTTTCTGAAGAATAACAGTTTTTTTTTTTTTTAGGTATAATTCTAAGTGGAAACGAAATATCTCAAATATTGCTAGCTTTGATATTATCCTATGCGGGAGGCCAGAGAAATCGTCCCAGATGGATCAGTTGGGGGTTAATTTGTTGCAGTCTCTCGTGCTTCATACTAGCCGTACCGCACTTTATCTATGGCGCGGGTGAAGACTCCCTGCAACTGACAAAGGAATACCACGCAAGTGAAAACGCATCATTTGTTGTAGGTCGAATGTTTCCTCACATATAAACAAAAAAAGCATTTCAATAGTAATTATAGAATATCGAATTGGGTACTCAAAGTACACACCACTTGTGCTACGGAAGTGAACAACAGAGGGAATGTAATGAGTTAGTGACAATTGTTCCTCTTGTGTTGATATTTCTATCGCAATTCGTACTAGGAATAGGAAACTCATTGTATTATTCGTTGGGTCAAACATACATCGACGATAATACAAAGAAAACCAATACTCCATTGATGTTGGCTTGCGCGATGGCCTTGAGATTGATTGGACCAATCGGGGGATTCTTTTTAGGTATAATGCAACCAACCTTACGAGGAGTATTAGATTTTGTTTAATAATTTGCTGTCGACAGGATTTATGTGCCTTAACATGTTTATTGATCCGAGCAAGACACCTGTAATAAATAACAAGGATCCTAGGTGGCTTGGCGCTTGGTGGTTTGGTTGGATTATTCTCGGTTCCATCATGCTACTTTTCTCCGGTATTATCGGCCTGTTTCCCAAGAAATTGCCCAAGAAACCACACAGGCAGTATCACGCGGAAATGCCACGGTCCTTGCAAAGAGGACTAGTTTCAGAAACAATTCATAATTCAAATTTGGCTCTAAATCAAGCAACAGTATCAAGTACGGTGAATTTCCCTCAACTCAAAGGTGTGTCTCACGATTCCCACACAATTAATATTGCTAGATAAAAAGCCGCTCATGCTATTCACAGACTTTCCTCGAGCTTTGATGAGACTATTGAAAAACAAGCTGCTGATGTTTAACATCATTGCAGCAATTTTTTATATTCTGGGTGCAGCAGGTTATATGACGTTTTTAACAAAATATATGGAAGTACAATTTCAAAGGAGTGCACAGAACGCGACCATTTTAGTAGGCCCACTTACCATTGTTGGAATGGTTGTTGGTCTTTTGTTTTCTGGATTTATCATATCAAAAAAGAAACCATCACCCAACAAAGTACTCTTTTGGAACGTGGTCGTTGGATTCTTTACTGTTGCAGGGCAGTTTTCGTATTTTTTTCATTACTGCAATGACACTCAATCCATGATGAAAAATGGGATGTAAGTAAAATTCTATAAATGCATCAAAAACTGTTTACTTAGGATTGGGAAACAAGAGATTTTCGTGAAGCATTCAAGTTATATTGTTTGTTTTACTTCAGGCTGAGTGTTATGCAGTCGTGCAACGCTAATTGTTCCTGCGAAGGAGTCCCGTATACACCAGTGTGCCACGTCCCTACTGAAACCACATTTTTCTCTCCATGTCATGCTGCCTGCAGTGAATGGAATGATAAGGAAAAGGTGGAAGCACATTTTACTTTATAATATATTTTTTGTAAATATCTGTATTTTCCCGCAGCGCTACTCAAACTGTTCATGTATACAAAATCAACAGGATTACTCGACAAGTACAGAGTCGTTACCTAGAGTTTCATCTAATTTAATAGCAACAAATACTCTAGCTGACCAAACTCAGGTCGAAAATACGAGAAGAAAACGATCATCTAACTATGATGAAAATGATTTTTGGACTATTTCGCCAGGAGCATGTATAAAAGATTGCGCTTGGGCGTTTTATATGTTCTCTTTGATTTCTATGGCAATAAACATGCTGGGATCGTCCGGAAGAGTTGGAAACATTTTGGTGAATTATCGAGCTGTTTCCGCAGAGGACAAATCATTTGCCCAAGGCCTAGCCCTTATGCTCGTCAGTCTGTTCGCGCTAATACCTGGACCAATAATTTTTGGGTGGATTATAGACCAAACATGCCTAGTGTGGACTGAGCAATGTAATACCAGAGGACACTGCCAGCTCTACGATCAGAAAGATTTTCGATATTACGTTAATGCTGCGGCAATAGGTAACATATTATGGAAGTCTTATCATCTTAACTATTTGTCGCTTTTTCAGCCCTCACTTCGATAGGAGTTTTTTTCGATGCTCTTGTTTGGTATTTTGGAAAAGAACTTGATTTGTATGGAGAAAAGGAACAACAGAAATTAAAGGAAATACAGAGGAAAAACCGAGCTATTACACCCTTACTTACAAACAAATAAGACTTCCATCGACCCATTGCAAATGGCTGTAAACTAAGCATAGGCGCAATTATACGTAATAATAGATTTTTACTGGAATGCAACATGTTTTTAATTGATATGTAAGTATTTTTAAGCAATCCGAATAAAAACTATATATATTATGTACTTGTTACGATTATTAACTTTGATTCGGAAGCAAGTGAAGAAAAAAACAATTTAATATGCTCACAAAAACAGAATTTTAATGATTTCGAATAAAAATATTAGAAATCAATTTTATTCAGATCCCAAGTACTTTTGTCGTTACAAAATCGTTTGTTTTAAATTTTGATTTTTCCTCCGAGGTAAAGACATTGAATAGAAAAACAAATTATAAAAATAACTTAGAAGAGAATATCGGAATTTGAGAATATGGAATAAGTACAAAATGCTAGGTACGCTCTTATATGATTTATTCAATCACAAAGTATACACTAATGAAAAAATAAAACTTACCTGTAAGCCTAGGGTTGAACAATCGAACCTGCGGAATGTGTTAGTATAATAAAATATTATATAAATACATCTCAAACGCTCTCGACTCGAAGCAGGGAAACTTAAAATGCTCAAATTTCTTTGCGACAAAATATCTGGTACACTCGAAGGCTCTGGAACCCCTTCCCATTAATTCCTGCATAAATCAGCACAGATCAATTACCATTAACTCCTGCTGCCTTCTCGTTCAGCGAAGAGAATGCTGCCCACAATCATTCCAAGGACTGAGTAGAACTTCGAGCAACCGCATAAAGCGCCAGGAATCCCCGATTAAACATGATATGCCAGTTATATATTAGTACCTTTCAATAATCTGCAACAATGTTCAAAAACATCCGCCAATTCCAGCACAGTAACACTGAAGTTACGCTCAACCCGACTCCACACTTGCTCCCAACTCCACTCAAACTTCATATTTAAACTGCCATTTACTTAATATTTTGGTCTTCAGCTTCGTGAGTTTGTGTGAAACACAATCAAGACTGCTACCAGCTACAACTCGCTCTGTTGAGGATTTTTTTTTGAGTATTTTAAAGTTTTTCTTCATGAACTGGTCGACAGCGACACAGCATTTTTACAAACAGGAGATAAAGGTAGAAGCAGTGAACAGCGTGCAACACACAAATTCGTCAGCAAAACCAGGAACGGCCTGCATTAAAATTGGTTTTCATTAAACAAATTGTATTTTTAAAAATAAAAAATATTGGGTATTTTAGATATTTATTTCTACATTTGTCACAGCACGATAAGTCATCGTTAATCAATTCACAATTATTTAAAGAAAGACAAGAATTATTTCTCAATATTAAAGAACTTGTAATTTACCATAAAATTTCTCTTAGTATATTATTTGTTAAATAAGAGAAATTTTATTAATTTAATGTGACTTATCATGTAATAAAATAATCATCTACAATATAGTAAATGAAATTAAATAGACAAAAACTTTGTGAATACATAAGTTCGGTTAGAATAGGTTTTTCCATAATACCATTTGGCGTGGTAAAATTTGAATTACAAAAATCTCTGAGGTGAACTTGTTCTTTTTCGTCTGTCGATATAAGTAATTTTTGTTAAACATATACATAATTTTCCTAAACACCTTTTTGGGATTGACATAAAGTATGAATATGGTTTTGTTTAATCAGATATTATGTTTGGAAAGACTAATAATAATAATTCATCAAAGTTATAACTTAGAACTAACGCAGATGTATTTGCCCGAATCTGCACAAACTGAAAATATTTTAAAATGTCCAATGCAACACATAAAAGATGGCGCAACAAAATTTTTTTTAAATAATTGCCAATATTGTTCAATGTACATAACAAAAGCATTCTTACTCTACGAATTTAAAAACTAGTTTGCATAAAATCATTTAATGTACCTTATTCAGCGCAGCCAGACACCTTTTATGGGCCTACATAAGTTCTTGAAGTCGTCGTAGGAAAGCACCTAGAAAAAAAAACCAATCATGAAACAAAAAGTAGAAACTAACCGTATCGATTTCAAAACGGTTTTTAATTTGTGAAAACAGAATAACAATTATAGAATTGTGTTTATCTCAAGTAATAAACTTGTCATATCTAATTCAAGAAAGTACCATATTGTTTTCTACTTACCGTAGAAACTGTATTCCACCTTTCCTTAACTCCTGCTGCGACTGGCACTACGGGAAACACTACGTCTTCCATTACGGCTATTGCTGCGACTTGCAGATTTGCGGGCAGGACTGCGTGAACGGGAGAACTTGTTTCGTCGTGCCGGAGACCTACTTCCAGCAGATCTTGACCGTGATCTTGGAGTATAAGAACGATTCCTACGTCTGGGTGAACGGGACCTACGCCTGGGCGAACGAGATCTACGACGCCGACCACGACTGCTGCCACCTCTTCTATGGGGAGAGGTTGGACGCCCGTAACGAGCCATTTGCACACGTAATTCCCTTCCGTCGAGTACGCGTCCATCCATTGCCTCAAGTGCATCTTCTGCATCTCTTTTATCGTAGAACCTACAAAATTAATTTCAAAATTAGATTAAAACACACAAAAACTTTCACTTACCGCACGAACGCGAATCCACGACTTTCTCTCGTGTAACGATCTCTAGGGATGTAGATGTCCCCAACTTCCCCACATCGTTCAAACACACGTCGTAAATCTTCCGGAGTTGTTCTGTACGTCAAGTTATCTACCTAAATATTAATGAAATATTACCTTAATCGGCTTGGGACACAAATGACGCCATCTTCAATCGACTTACTTTCAATGAAACCATACCATCAATTCTTGGCGGTGGTCTATTGCTGTGACTCATTTCTTTCAACAAATTTCTTACTTTACACCGCTTACCGATAATTTACATGAATTTATCAAAAAGTCGAAATTCAACTCAAAATTCACAAAACTTTCTCGACGTGGTTTTTTTCTCCGGCCACAAAATTGTTCACACTTTCACAGAGATTTTAGGCGGGCTTGGATAAGTATAAGTGTGTAAGAAATTGTTCCTTTCGTTGTTCATCGTTCCGTTCCGTTTCGATAATCGTATAAAAATTCATAGAGAATCAAGTGATTGGAAAAATTAGTTTTGTTTTTAAGATAAAGAAATTAGAAAATTAATTAATAAATATTATTAAGATGTACGTTGAATTTTCTAAAATGAAATTCCTGTGGGTAACAAATTGTCTATACGAATTACTCATATTACGTCTAAATATTAATTTTACTAAATGTGACAGGAAAAATTCTTAATTTATCAGTAAGAAAAATATAAATATTTTGTTTATTTTTGTCATTGATAACAGCAGTTAATTTTTTATATCAAGGCACAATTTTGAATGGTATAATGCCGTTAAAAAATGAAAAATATGTAGTATTTTTCGTTTAAAATACTTTAAAAATATAAACAACATAGGTATGTTTAAGTTTAATGAAATACTTAATAAAATATGTTCTCCCTTCCGATTGTAAATAGATTCTTCATTGAAGCATGTAAATAGTTTGCCGAAGCATTAAAAATTAGAACTTTGAAATATGTACATCGTTTTTTTAAAAAAAGAGTAACGTATTCAATTTTTAATATAAACATGTACTTTTCTTTTACTTGTTAACTTATAGAACAATTTTTTATTATTATTAGACAGTAGAATTCGCACTTAAATGGATCGCAATTGCAATATTCACCTAGTGTTGACAACATCACAAACACTGTCGCCATAATATGTTTTTTTTTTTTGTACATGCGTGGCCATTTTGACTGATGTGCCGAAAAAACGCGTGTGACTCGGATATCACGTCGAGAATATTTGTTCATTAAGCAGTTTATTGACCAAATATAAGAAAAACAAAACAGTCACTAGTTTTATATTTATAACTCGCAACGCGTATTATATAAAATAATTAGTTACAGAATGGCACAGGATAGTAATGCTGAATTTAGTGCAAAGTTCTCGACATTGAACGTCAATGCGATGGAATTTGTGCCCAGTTTTCAATATAGTGGACAAACCGTAAATACCAATTCGCCAAGGCTAACGGATACAGACGGCAGTCCAACAATGACATCTCCAGCTCCAATACCTCCTCCCGTGGATGAAAATATTGAAGAAAAAATACGAGAGAATAATGGTAAATTTTATAAATACGTACTAATTGCATGTAATTCTACCAAACAGCGGGAATCGGGGTTTTGTAAGCGAATCGCAGATGTGTCAAGTGTTTTTGAATAAAGCAAATGAGTTGTCTTTTCATAGAAATCCATAGACGTAATTTTGGAAAGTCTTTGCTGGAAGCTTTGACGAATCATCAAAATCCGGTTTAAACTGGATCGCGAAGTAGCGATCGTTCTTTGTGTAATCGGCGAAATTCTGGACAACGAGAGATCGGCATACATGAACTCTTAATTAAAATCAATTCAGTTTGGCTTAGCCCAAAAACCTGAACCTTGCTTAAAATCTCCACCCTGCAGTCTTTCGAATCCTAACCTCAAATATGTCATTGACACGTCTCACGACTTCACGAGCAATCATTGAGGGCTGTGGTTATAATGTTCTAGTGTCGATTTGAGTCAACGTGGAGTTAGGAAATCACTGTTCTCAATTGAAGTTCCGCCAAATTCGATAGAATTTATTTGTTTTCACAGAACAAGTGTTAATGAATAGAAAGTTTCACTATTTGACGAAATAAAGTTTGTTTTCATTAGTTGTGACTAATGACAACTCTGCATTTAGGTTGCGAGAATTTTAATATATTATTCTTATGTATATTCTAAATTTTTAACAGAAA
Source organism: Leptogaster cylindrica (assembly GCA_963082835.1). NCBI lineage: Eukaryota > Metazoa > Arthropoda > Insecta > Diptera > Asilidae > Leptogaster > Leptogaster cylindrica. The sequence goes on along the minus strand of OY720105.1, from coordinate 17,160,398 downwards.
AATACTTATTTTTAAACGTGAGACATATTATGTCCGACGTGAAACAAATTTCTTACTTTTGTGATGTTGCATGCAAATATTTGCCTTATATTATGTTGCAGCAGCAGTTAGCATTGGTACTTTAAAAGAATGTAAAAGAAAAGTACTCTTTGTACCTTTAGCAAATTATAAAACGATTGCTTAAAAGTAAACTGTGTCTTCCAGACAATGACCCTGTGGACAGTTGGGATGTGGAAGACGATCCCGTGATAACACCTGAAGAGGAAGATTTAGAGGATGGAGAAGATGGAGAGGTGGAAGATGAAATTGTTCTAAAAGTGTCTAAAAAGAAAGTACCTAAGATCGAAGAAAATAAAAGTAAAAAAGAACACGTTAACGTTGTATTCATCGGACACGTAGGTAAATGCATACTTGCCATTTTCACAAAAACAAATTAGTTATTTGAATATCATTTTGCAGATGCTGGAAAATCAACAATAGGTGGGCAAATAATGTCACTAACAGGAATGGTAGACAAGCGAACACTAGAGAAATATGAACGTGAAGCTAGGGAAAAATCGAGAGAAAGTTGGTACCTATCATGGGCACTGGATACAAATCAAGAGGAACGAGATAAAGGAAAAACAGTGGAAGTTGGACGAGCGTTTTTTGAAACTGAGCGTAAACATTTTACAATTTTGGATGCTCCAGGACACAAAAGCTTCGTTCCAAACATGATCGGTGGTGCTGCCCAAGCCGATTTAGCTGTTCTAGTTATATCAGCAAGAAAAGGAGAGTTTGAAACAGGATTCGATCGTGGGGGGCAGACACGTGAGCATGCAATGTTGGCCAAAACGGCAGGTGTTAAGCATTTGGTAGTACTCGTTAATAAAATGGATGATCCAACTGTAAATTGGGATGAAGCACGATACAACGAATGCAGGGACAAAATATTGCCATATCTTAAGAAATTGGGCTTCAACCCAAGCAAGGATTTGAGTTTCATGCCCTGTTCTGGCTTAACAGGTGTGGGATTAAAGGAACAAATTGACGAGGCAATTTGCCCGTGGTATCGGGGGGCAGCATTTATTCCTTTCATTGACGAGTTACCTTCACTAAATCGTAAAACAGACGGCCCATTTATAATGCCAATAGTGGACAAATACAAAGATATGGGAACGGTAGTTATGGGCAAAGTGGAATCTGGATGTGCAAAGAAGGGACAAAATTTACTAGTTATGCCTAATAGAGTAAGTTTTAATGACGGTTTCTATTTTAAACACCCAATATTAATGTTGAACGTTTTTCGCAGACTCAAGTTTCAGTGGATCAACTTTGGTCTGACGATGATGAAGTTACGGCTGTAGGACCTGGAGAAAATGTAAAAATTAAGTTAAAAGTTCGTCAATCTTAGTATTTTCCTGTCCTCATCAAACTCACCATTGTATTGTATTTTTAGGGTATTGAAGAAGAGGATGTTTCTCCTGGTTTTGTGTTATGTGATGCTTCTAATCCTATTAAAACCGGAAAAATCTTTGACGCTCAAGTTGTCATCTTAGAACATAAATCAATTATATGCGCAGGATACTCGGCCGTGATGCATATTCATTGTGCGGCAGAAGAAATAACTGTTAAAGTAAGATATTAAGTAAGATAGCAATCGTAATATGCTAAACATACGGCTTTTAGGCTCTTATATGCTTAGTTGACAAGAAGACTGGAGAAAAATCAAAAACACGTCCACGGTTCGTAAAGCAGGATCAAGTTGCTATTATGAGAATTGAATGTTCCGGAATGATTTGCCTTGAACAATTTAAATTGTTTCCACAAATGGGAAGGTTTACTCTTCGAGATGAGAGTAAGTATATGTATAAATACGCTTTCAAATCATTTATTTGTTTTGATTTAAGAAATGCAAATCTGTATTTGGTATTCAGCTTCAAATGTATTTACATTTTCTTTCTTTTCAGATAAAACTATTGCAATTGGTAAAGTGTTAAAAGTGATCGAGTAAACTACCCTAGGTGTCTGAAAGCCTCATTTTTGTTATAATTTAGATATTATATTCGGAAATATCGAAAATGTACACAAGCGCTAATATTGTTTCACTGAACACAAAGAACTATACGATATCGTTATTTTGCAGGACTATAAAGAAATGTAACGTCAGAGATTTTTCTTCAACGCTAAAATTCTTTGCCGATACGAATAAAAAGAAAGTTGTGGAAATATTTTATTAAATTTCGTTAATAGTCTATGTTCTTGTACTTTTTTTAAATAACATACTTTTCTTACACAGAAAAAAAAATTGAGAGCGATGTAGAATGAAATTAAATTTGTAAAGAAAAGAAATTACCATTGCTTCGAGTTATGGCTTATTTGTAATTTGAGAAAACAATTATTGAAGAAAATTATAAATTAAAATATTTATACACCTTTAAATATGCTGAACATTTTTTATTAACTAAAATATAAGATATTTAAAAAATTAAAGAGTTTAGGTTTTGAAATCATCGCTTAGCGGAATTATAATTTATTTTTTTGTGAAAAAAATTAATTTAAAAATTAAATGGGTTCGATTTTTTCAGAACAATATTATTTTCTCCGGTTTAGGTGGCAACGTTTCCATAAATGCAGTTTCACAACTTTTCCTATATTGTAAGGCGCATTGATAGACTAGACACTGATAATTTAGTGTAAGTTTACGGGAAATTTATTACACGGAACTTTGAAGTGGTAATGCAGAATAAACGTCGAATGCTGCAACAATTTACCTTTTCTTGAAACATCTCTCGCACTTGGTTTATAAAGAGCTTTTTGCATGCAAAATTATATAGCTACTTTGATTCTGTATATGTTTTAGGTAACTATGAATTGTTTTCTCGTTTGCTGTAATCGATTAAACAAATGACTGTCAAAAATTTTATATACTAAAAAATGTCAGGTTATAATTCATATTTTTAAAATCAATCTGAATTTACACTTTCTGGACAAATATGAAAAATTTCTGTAAAAAACCGACGACGAAGATTCATGCGCAAAATCCTGTGACATGTGATGAAGGAATATATATAGCACAATCACCGATTGGCGGAAAGGGTAGATTAGATCGGTTATACTATCATAGAACTTTGAATAGTATTCGCAAAAGTGTTCAGTTCAAGGAGATATGCCCTGCAGCAAGAGATAACCTGGACTTTATGTTGTTAGCTCGATATGATCATGGTGCAGAACTATTTCCTGATAAGGCCGATGTTGTTATGCAGCCGGAAACCGTTGGGGAGGGAACAGTTCGTAGACTACGAAATCGAATGGATGTAGTTGCTAAAAAGGAGGAACACATGGGGCATCCTGTTCGGATTGGTATTTACTTGATAATTTTTAATGATACCTGTGACATTTTGCTTTATTTGTTAAGGAGGAATCAAACAAAAAATTTCCCCGCACAGTGTGAAATTAATGAATTCTGGTCATCACACCCAGTTAACTAATCCTGGCTACTCTAGACAACCAAGAGATGGAAACATATTTAAATACTAATTAATGCAAAATACTAAATCTTAGTACAAGTCACTCAGTTCAACTTTAAATTGTAAATGAGACGGACTTTTGCGGAAAGTACAATATGTATGTTGTGCAGAAATACTAAATAGTACAAAATATTATTCTCATCAAATGCCACATTTAATATTTTCAAATAAATTACAAGCATTGCGATTAAAACATAAATCAAGTTTCTTCTGTGTTTTCTCTTGGTGAAATTCTAAATTCATCCTTTCATGCAGACATATCTACCTCCCAATTAATGTGGTGACCGCGACTCCCGCGATATCCAGTAAACTTCTTAGCCTCATTGTGAACATATTCTACCGAGTTTATGTTCCAGTGCCGCTTATCGAAGTGCTAAATGCCAAAAAGGATTTGAAAATTTTGAGAATTCGAACATCTCATTCACAGATAGTCATAATACAATAAAAACAAATATAATAAGGAGAAATGTATTGGAATAATTTTAATGGTTATGCGAATATTGTGTAACTACTAACTACATATAAAAAAATGTATTACATATTACAATTGCATTATTAAAAATGAATTGGAAATGCCCAGATTGAACATTTCGTTTGTTTGTTTGTATGCCGCGCCATTTCAAATAGTGTAAAGTGAGGTTTGTGTTCAATTTCAGTTTGTATTGGGGAAAAATATTAAATTGTAGCCCTTTAGTAGCAAATTGAGGTTTGTTGTGATTTCATTTACATTGCGCATTCCAGTTATTTGCAAATATTTTTTAAAAAAAATATGTCCAACTGTGGAACGTTTTTCAGCGACTGAGCTGACTATTACGAAGCGCTTTTATTGTTCTAGATCGTATTCAGAATATCCTCAGTGTGGAACTTGGTGTGTAATAGCTCAAAAATCAAAATACTTAATACTTAGGTTATGTTAAACATAAGTCACAGTATTTTATACGTCGAAGGAATTAAGATAAATAAAATAGTTTTACAAGAGAAATGATTAACATTTGTAGACATTTATCAGTAGTTGCTGAAAAATGTAACACAGGAAAACACACATTGCTCCTTCCGCTTGTTCGTACACTTTGTTATAAGAGCGATTTATCACTGGAAAAACTGTATCCACAAAGTAATTTACGATTGTATACTCCTGCTGCCGTAAGTGAATATTTTTAATAATAGCGAATAAAAATAACCTTTTACTTTTTCCATTAAACATTGCAGCCTACCCGTAATAGTGAAAAATTTAATGGATATGTTCCACTGGACAAAATAGAAATTTCGTACAGTCGAAGTAGTGGACCTGGCGGACAACATGTAAATCGTGTTAATACGAAAGTTGATGTAAGATTTAATGTTGGCTCAGCAGAATGGATATCTGAGAAGACGAGGAAGAAGATTATAGATGAGGTGAGTTATTAACCTGATTAAGATTGTAATATCGATGATAAACGCAAATATCTCATTTAGCACAGAAACAAAATTAACAAAGAAGGATACTTTATCGTCCGAAGCGATGTTACTCGCTCACAACAGCTGAATCTAGCAGACGCTTTGGAGAAACTTCGATGTTTTATCAGAGAAGTAGAAGTAGAAGTGCAACCACCAACTGAAGAAACTTTGGAAAAAGCGAGGCGAAGGTAATGCATTTTGATTAATCAATTACTTCTTAATCAAATTTGACTTTTAAGACATGAACGCGCTGCTCGTGAACGCTTAATAGTTAAAAGGCATCGGTCACAAATAAAGTCAGATCGTCAAGCTCCATCGATTGATGCCAGTTAATAATTAATTTTGAAAACATTGACGTGTCAATAAAATATAGTACTTGTTTTAGACAGTTTTAAATAAATTCGGGACTAAACAACGCAGACAACCACAATTATCGTTACTTTATGTTGGGGAGATCTTCGAAGGAGTAAAGGATATTTGATTGAAATCAACAAATGGTTTGTAAAATATGTTTATATTTAAAATAATTTCGTACAATCAAAGCATGAATTACAAAATAAATATGTAAATACGTACAATATGTTTGTATGAGTACGAGAAACATTCAAAGTAGCAAAATTACGGATTTGTAATATAAATTAATAGTGAGAAATGTTCTAAGGGCAAAAAATATTTAGAACCTGCTTGACACTTTTTATTTTACATTGAAAAATACGAATTTTGCAAATGCAATGCAATTCCAATTGTAACAATTTTGGGCAACTTAGTTACGTTTCAAACTAATTTATAAGTTTCAATTTCAGTTCTGCCATTTTTCACATATATGTATATCAAATTGAGCATTTTTTTTTTAGAACATCCAAATTAGTTATTTTCTGTTGCTGGAGTTATTGTAAATTTTCGACGTGATTTTTGGTCGTCCCGTTTCCTTTTATCTGGGGAATAATCAGACTCTTGCAAATTGCCTTCAGATATTCCTTCTAATGGCTCTGTATTGTACCCTGTCATTACCATCTTCCTTGTGTTTTGGGGGGATCTTACAATATCAAATGGCATAGATAATCTTCGAGTGCGATTAGACTTCTAGAAGTAATAGATCATTGTTGTAAACGGATAAAATAAGTATATTTTGCTGACATTTACATGTTCCGAAATTAACGAGTACTTTGTTCGTCCTTTGCTATGTGGCATACCGGTCCTGCAATTGTTGCAAGGACTTGAATAAATTATTTTAATGAATTTAACGTAGCTATATTAAATATTAAGTACTTTTCAAACGTAATATTAAGTATTAAAAGTCAAATTTTCTATTACTTAGACTTACCTTAAGCACTGATCATGATCTGGAAGTTGCTGCGACATTGTAAGGTAAAAATTTTGAATGTCTTGCAATGTTGGATGACTATCAAAAATTGGAGCTACATTGTGTCGATTTCCCATTGGCGACCAGGTGTTTTGATACGATGGTCTTTCAATATTTAATACTTTAAGTAAATCTGAACTCATATTATGTATTCCAAGCACATCCTTATCTTCTTGAGGCATTGACGCAATTTCATTTGCAAGAACCGAATCTTCACTATAGCAACTCTTGCTAATTTCTCTTGCAATTTTAATGTCATGCTTCCAAAATTGTCGGCTATTTGTTACTAATGGAGCTATTTCCTTAATCTGTGGATAATATAATTTAATTATTTTAATGTGAAACGATTCCTCCTTACGTACTTTGAGAAGTAGAACTCCCATTCCGTAAACACAAATTATGTTTGTGATTGTAACACACATGCTTATTGTTCCTAGAATAGCGAGCTCTGTTGCTTGATTTTTTGAATAGAATGTGGTTTTAACAACTGAATTATATTTAGTGCCATCAGTTTGAAAGACCAAATAAATACAGGCCAATGCCCATAATAAGCCCTGAAAAAACCAAAGTTCAAAGCTATTTATGTTGGTATACTTAGAAGACATTGCTATAAGTCTTACAGAATTAACTGCTGGAGGCAGTAAAGATGCGGAAATTGCGACACCCACTAATGAACCGATATTACCTCCAAGGATTCCCACAGCGGCTGCTGCCCCAGACGGAATTGCTGTTAATATGCCAACAACGACGCTGTGCAGTTCACAACGCGCCAACATTTCGTTCGTTATCCCTTCGCCAACACCATACCGTTCATCAATTGAACAAATTATTATACCAAAAAGAAATCCAACGCAAGTGGCCATAGCTATTCCTATTAGTTCGTTTACCACACCGATTGCTCGTAAAGATCGGTCCTTGATGACGGTTCCAAAAATAGCGGCAATAATGGGCCCCTAGTTATTTTATTTGGGTGTTATTACTATCCCTTATCTTATTTTAGTAAAGCATTCTTACCATTAAAGGTGAAACCAACATACTGGAGGCCAGAAATATTGTACTATCTTCCACAAGACCAAAGGAAGCCAAAATGCTATGCAAAAATACTGTTTTTGTTAATGCCACACAAATGGGTAACATTTGAATATATTTCTAACTACATATTCTATTTGAATTACAAAATTACGAAAAAAAAGCGGGCTCCATAAATTAATAAAATATCGGTCAAGAGCAAATCAAGCGACACCAACAGGTACATTTGAAATAAAAAATATTTCAATTGTATTAATCTGGAAAAGGGATAAATAATGGATTCAGGATTGAAAGCTTAACACTTCTTACGCATTTGCAAATCTGAGGGGATAGCTTTGTATTTCAGATCCATTAACAAACATTTCCGGTTGATTGCTTTCGACTTTAATCTCACTTTCTAAGGATGAAATACTTGTAAATCTCCTTGAACCCACACCCACCTCATTGACACCAATTACATAAAGCACTTTAAATTTGTATTGGAGATGAATCGCGAGAAGTACAGCAATGCTTGAACTGAGGAGATGTGAGCAGGTCATGCCCTTTTTAGATTATTGGGTTATACTATACGGAGACGCTGTGAAACTGATTTAGTATTGTGATCAGAAAACTGCAGAAAGTGTAAATTAATACGATGAGGTGATAAAACTAAATATTTCTAGATTGGATCGTTTTCGAAAGTGTTCTTCTGTTTAAAAATAGAAAAAAATAAGGACTTACGCTGCACATACAACCAGTACAACAAAATCGAATGTAATTGCTGCGTCCTGTCTAACAGTTTTAACAATTTGGGTTACATTTAATCTGGCGTTTAATGTGTTCATAAATCGCGTCCACGCACTTCGTTTTTGAGCATTGAGTTCACTGAAATTCAACGAAATGTTATCTTCGATAGAAAAACATAACAAATTTATACATTACGCAGTGTTCTCTTCTTCATCAGGATCCGCATCCTTTTGGTTGTGAAAAGTCGTACAGTGTAATATTGAAACTGTAGATCCTTTTCGGTCTCCTATTCCCCATTCATTTAATTTGTGGAGGAGACTCTCATATTTCTCACTGTGTTCCAACGTAAAAACCACCTGCGGAAAAGTGCCTCGAAGAAGTTATTATACCATGTGAATTCGCTTACCTGATAAGATTTTCCGTTGTTGGACTGACTCCAAGTGTAATCCTCAATTTTAAATATTTTTAAAATTTCCTTCAGCACTTTCTCCATAAAAGAGTCGGATGGAATGCTTAGTTGAATATTATTTTTCTTCTTTTCACTTTGCTCCTTGCGTGCAGAAAGCGAACCTTTCAATCCTTCCCAAGATTTCCGTAAATTAGCACTGTGTCCCTTTTAAACAAGAGTTTATATTTTCTCCAATCAAATAATTATTTCTTTAATTTTTACTCAAAACAGAAAACAATTTTCACAGAATTATTGAAAAATTGATTTAATTCTTAATCTATAATTCAATGATTTCGCCGAAACGGAGTAATTGTAATGATATTGGTAGTTGGGTTTTTCTTTTGTTGATAATTTACCGGCGTATTAGATAACACTGTTTTCTTAATTATCTGCTTTAAATAAATATTGTTTCACATTATGTGTAATGGAATTCAAATAAACATTAGGAAGTTATCGAAATGTAATATGCGCTACTCTTATGGACATTTAAAACGAACTACCATTGCTCAAAGATGACTCTTTATCAAGGCGAAGTGTACAATAAGTTGAATAAGAACACTTCAAGATATATTTTTGTTGGATATAATCACAAAAAAAGGTTCCCTACCTTTAGGTTTCGAAGGCTTCCATTCCGATCCAAGTTTTCAGTCGATTGTAAGCTGTTGAGAGATTTGTCGTCAGCGTCGGTTACCGTTATTTGACAGGCTGTGTTAGATCTCTGTATGATGGAGGCATTCGAAGTCTACTCAAAAAAGATAAAGTTGTCAAGGAATGAATCGCTTTAAAATTTATTTCAACCTTATTAAAAGTTCCGTAATGATGATCACAAGATCGTGAACTTGGAACAGTAAGTTTTCCATCCTCCGTAGTTTGGAATGCACGCGGTAAAGAATTATTCGCGTATTGAATATTAGTATCAAATCGCACTTTTTGCCGCAATCGTTCTTCTTCGGCTTCCGTTGGAATTGTTATGACAAAAAGAGCCCCTGACATCGTTAATAAAAGTATTCAAAATGTTGTTGTATTGGCTACAACAGATTTGTTTTCAAAATACACAAGAAGTCACATTGGGCACAAATGTTCTTCCTTAACTAAGTTTACTAGTTTCGGAAGGAAACTCGTGAACACAAATTATCGTTATCACTATAACAGTATAAATAGAAACTGGAATTGAGTAACTGAAACTGGTGTAAGTTAGATGCAGTTGAGACTAAGCAGGGGATTCTGTAGTTGGGACATATTAGAAATTTCAATTGGTTCATTTAAATATTTTTGAAAAAGTTGAAAGCATTTAGCGCTCATTAAAAAAAATTAAAAAAAGAATTTAAGTAAATTTTGAAAAATAAAATCCGTTGTAAATTTTTTACTGAAACAGACAGACAAGAAAAGCGAGTTAATGAAAACGTTCTATTAACGGTGCACGTGCAAAAAAAGTTTTTTTAATGGTAAAATGAACTACGGAAAGTTCCAGCTTTATATGGCAACAAAAAGAATGAATTTCGCTCATATTCGAACTTGACCTTGCAATTTCATCGAAGTTTTACAGTATTGTATGTATACCAAATTGGAATCATTTAGCTACAAACCTTCTTGAGTATCCGTCTAGTCTCTAGTCAAACACACAAACGGTCAGGCGGACATTCATGAAACGGTTCCTTTATAATGCATATGTATGTCATACAATAATTTTATTCAGTATTCTTTTAAAGAGTTGGAAAAATTCGCTCGAACTTAATATAATATGTTATGCATACCTAATAAATAAAATTAAACACGTTTCCATTAAATTTTGTTAAATGATCTAAAATTTACTTTACATATTTTCATTAATTTAACCTAATTTATTCATTAAGTTCTATCCTTCTTAGCCAACGCAACGTGACTATAAGACTGGCGACCTTGAGTTTGAGTTTTGGGATTTCGAATGTCCTCGACACGTCCGTTGTATAATGAAATATTTTGCGTAACATTACTGAATAGGTTACAACATGTATGTGGGTCCCAGGCCTGAAGCGTTTTACTTGCAAGAGGTGTAGTTTTAGCCTTTGATTCTATACATACAATGAGTGCCTTTCAGGGATGTCCGTGTAGGCTTCAACTTCAATGGTACGTGAGAGCACAAAAATCCAGATAATGTCCAAACATATTATATTGTAAATACGTTAAACAGCTGTTCGATGTGGTGGACTATCCAACGATGTAAAGAATAGCTTTTGGCTAGGTTTGAACGACCAAGTCATCAAAATAGAGTTCATCCAAAGAAAATTTCAGTTGTCGGTTCTCTGGCGCCGGATGTGTACAGCTGTTTCAAGAATTTAAATGTAGTTATATGAAGATGAAAGTTTTCTCATTTGAACGATGTAATAGATTTACCTAAAGTCCAGCAGCTCTCTATATGCGCAGAACCTAACCATGACCTTCCTTTTGTTGTGAGAGCTGATCCTTTTACCACTGAAGAAGATATTTCAAACACTCTTTAGAAATTAACTATCAAAAGTAATACTCGTAATAGTAATTTATTGCATATCTCTGGTGAGTCACTCGGATTACTTTTAAATTTGTCCATCTTTATGAATGGAATGAAAAGTGAAGACGGGAGTAATTGCAGGTTCTTGGTGCAAAGTAGTATTTTCCGTAATTTTTCTCCTGTTAAAGAAAGTCTTTAAGAAATTAGAAAAACAAAAAAAAAATTGAAATTTCTTTGTGTAGATTACTCCAATGGCAATATGTATTTCAAAGCACCTAAAACGTAATAGAAGAAAGTGTTTTCCAATGAGAGAAAATTCAGACACCAGTTGATGAATACAAGTTCTTTTATAGTAATGTCGGTCTATAAAGTGCCGAAAAGCTCCTTTCTACCTGGCGATTTGCCTAAGTATTTCATAAGTGCTTAACTGTTTGTATGCAGACTAACAAAATATTACTGTACTGAATATTTATATAAGTTTATAGAGAATATTTTCCTTGCTCCCAACGAAAGCAATACTCATGGAAAAAGTCCCCAACTCTGAACGAACGTTGGGGTGCTGATTGGGAACAAGAGCTTTATGTTTGTAGTCGCTGGAAGACACTATGGAAAGTCACCACGCGTGTAGTAGCCTGGCTTTTGGGGAAGTAGGATGGAGCTCAGTCCCAATTGCCGCCTTGCAAGAAGGAAGGATATCACAGAAATTTTGTTGGGGAAACTTTACAAAGTGTTCTAATATTAATTTAAAATCTACAAAATTTATCCTAGTGCACTTTGAATTATCGAATTATTTCGGTTTTATTGAAAACGAATAAATTACAGTTTTATAAAATCCATAAGAAACAGTGAATTAAAAAAACAAGAATTATAAGAATATGCTTGAATGACTGATGTTGATCGACAGGACTGCAGAGGACTTTACTATTTAATGTTATATAATAGAAAGTTAGTTAGCAACTGTGATTTATCGGCCCGATTCAAAAAATAAAATAAAAATATAGTTCATAATTAACTGAAACATTTTGAAAACTTTAAGAACTAATGTGTGTGCAAAGTTCAATGAATTTGGTTAAAGTTTAATTTATTTGCAAATTTTTAATGTCAAGTAAGGCTGGATATCATACCAAAGTGCTGTGGGGAATGTTATGTAAGAATGTTCAGAACGTCATTATCCTTGGCAATAACAAACATGTCCTTTATTAAGGGTAGCCGATGAAGGACCTTGTTCTAAAATGAAAACATTGCCAAACTCCATCCTTAAATATGCAATGGTTCATTGAAGTCTCTTTCAACTAGAAATTACGAATGTCAACAGTATTCAGAGTGCTATAGACTGCAAATTCATATGTTTGTGAACATTTTTGCACCTGAACCGGTGCTAAATGTCGACTAGCGCCGACTTTACACCTAATAACAGATTTATGTAATATGCAGGAGTAAAGAATCCTGTTAGACGATGTGGCATCTAATAAGTAAACACCTTCAGTTCAGTACGCAGTGACGACATTTTCAGCTGGCGGTGTCCACTGCAAGGTAAGTTCATAAATTTCCAGCATTCCGTCTATACATGATATAGAATATTCCGTATTTCATAAGGAACCACTTCAATTTTTCATACAATTCATTTTAATTCAGGGTTGGGCTATTGATTTTTCATTTTCCCGTGCTTCATTTCTGGCAGTTTTCCTTCGAATACTGTGGCGCGTAGGTATACGAGCATAGTACCCATTCAATAGTTTCTCGCAAAATTACGTCACTATACAGTTTCCGACAATGGCGCCTATTATCATCTCAAGTTATAATTATTATCACAATAAAATAATTAGAACCGTCTGACATTCATTAAACACATGTTAGTGGAGAGAAGGTTTGGACACGCGTATATGTAGTAATTTTTGAGCATGGTCCCGGCGTCGAGCTGCAGGTCGATGGGGGGGGATGAACATTTGATAGGTTTAGTGTGTACCCCTCGCACACCTCAGCTGATATGTGTTTTGCATTTAACAATAGCCTTCAAAGAAATACTAGAGAAATAAATAATTTTTGAAAGTTTATATCCATATTAGAACAAATAATTTAATTTGTAAAAATGTTTGTGAAGACTTTTTGATCATTTTATACAAAGCCTGTGGTTTATAACATTGTTCGTAAAAACAATATAGTTAAAATTAATTACGTGCGAGATTTCAACATAATTTCGACAATTAATAAAATTTCAATTTTTCTTATTTACTCGTACAATGAAATCATATTTATTCTTGACTTAATTATCCTATATCTACATTTATCAGAAATACATATTCAGAACTTTTGACTTGAGAGTCTCCTCGAAGTAATTTTCAACTTCGTTGATCGACCTCTTTCCATATATATTTATTATTTATAGGTATATTATATAACAAAAAAAAAATTAAGGAAAACAATCTCGAATGGTGGTCACTCAATCTGAATGGGCTCTCTTCAATCGAGACAAAACACTAATTAAAACCATTCGCCACCCATTATTACCCCTCGCAGTCACTTGTGGTTGATTGATTGCCTTCCCGTTGGATAGTTGAGATTAGCGTTGTCCTTCCGATGAAACCAACACACAAGGATCACTTCATTTTAAGTTGAAAAATATTTACTTCCTTAAAGAAGCTTTTAAATTCGAAGTACTTTGGCGCCAATGATTTTATAAAACATACAGAAAATAAGTCGATATGCGTTCTAAAATTTTGGGAGGACGTGCTTAGATTAAGCTCTTTTAGTCCTTGGCAGGCAATTTTTTCTTGTTCTTACTCGATTGAATATCTTGTCCGACTACCGCCATTTCGATTTAATAGATGGAATTGCTGACCTTGTTTCACTTTCGAGATAAATACGTGATCAAATTGATTGGTTTGTCCCAATACCATCGAATATACACAATTCTTCCATAAAACAATTGTTCATTGAGCTCATTTAGTAAAAGGCTCCTTTCACAAAAATAAAACGTTTTCGTTCATATTCATAAGAAATTATCTAATAACAAACGACAACATAATCGCTCTATAAATACCTTTCGCGAACTAGACTCTTTGACTGGAAAAGGTCACTGAAATCAATTGAGTGAAATGAGGCGGAGGTTAATGCCAACTTCAGCCCCGATAATAGTTTCTGCTTTGTAAGGCGGGTCAAAACGTATTTTTGAAATAGGCCAAAAGGAATTTGGTAGTTCTGTACCTAGGGATATTAAAATTAATTGTTCTTCATTTAGAGTTTATAGGGGCTTTATTATAATTAAATAGCACTAAGTTCTACCTTCTACGTGTATATTCTATTATGTGCATTTTCAATCGAATCAAATTGTATGTGAAAAATCTTCTGTTTAAGCAAAGAAGTTCGGAAAGTGATGGGTGCGGATTCCCAGGGATTGTTTCAGCAAGTATGATCAATCAAACACGCTTGACGATTTCATTGCACTGTGTTTGAATCATTGAATGAAAACTGAATAAAATGAAAAAATCCAAATAATTAAACAATCCTGAATGTTTGAATTCTCTGAGTTTGCTTTGTTTCAAAAATATATTTTTGAATGTAAGTTTCATTAATATTTGAAATATATAGAAATGTTTATAAGACAATAAATTAACGAAACCGAATATTTAAAAGTCATTTAAACACAACGTAACAATTCGAATACAAACAACTAATTCTTATGGTTAGAACTCATTACGGTTCTGTATTTGGTATGCCACTGTAACCAGCAAGCAATAGTAATCGGTCTCTATATACGATATCAATCAAAAAATTCGCGATCCTAACGATCGCGACGAAGTGCGAATTCAAAACGACTCCGGCACATTTTAATAGCTCCTATGCAAATGTTTTCGGCATGTGTTCCAGTTCAAATTTGTGATCTTGTGCATGGGAGAGAGATGGGAGTATCAACACTCAACAGTCCAATGAAGTCTTATTATATATTAAAGATCACTTATCGTCAAACTTTGGCGCCAGGTATATAAACATACATACAATATACATTATACATGCATACCAAGATCAAGAATTGTGAGCATAGCCCGAGAGCATGTCGGCATGATCGCGTAACAGTGCTGAAGGATTCGGTGAATTTTGTTACTCTGAAGGAAATTATTGGACGTGGAATATATACCTTCTTTAAATGTAGGCTGAGTAGCGTAATTTGCTCACGTTATATTAGAAATGTGAATCAATTGACTAAATTTGTTTAAAAACATGGAACGTCAAAAGTGTTTTTGCCCGGTCAGTAAATAGAATTTTGAAAATTTAAATTTGTGCAAAATATATGACGGTTATAAAAAAAAATGGAGTAGTGAAGCTGTGTATGCTTAAGGTAATCAATAATAAACTTAAAAAGTAGGCCAGCAGACATGATAAGCTAAACAAAAAATATTACACGCAGAATTACATATTTAGACAATGTTAAGATTATCTACAATCTACAGGAAGTTTACAGCGGAAATGGATTTCTTAAAACTTTCTGTAACGAATTGCATTTGATTCGCAGAAATGCTTTTATTTAGCAAATGAAATTTTCGTATGTTAAAATTTTAACTAAAAGTTCACATGAAATTAGTAGAATATTTTTAAAAAGAAACCTGAAATTAAATCTTTTATAAAGCTGTTATTTTTTTTAAATAAAATTATATTACAAAATAATGTATAGGACTATAGGTATCATGGAATAGAAAATTAGGAACTAAAATAGAAAACAGTTTTTTTTTTCAAAATAAAACTGCAGGAATTAATAATTCGACTTTTAAGAACTTTTCCAAAAGATTAAGATTTTCTTATCGTTTTCATTTACAGGCATGGAATTTCAATAAAAGAGATTTTATGGGAAGTCGTAACATTTAGCATACCTTAACTATTAAACTGTGGTGTTGATGACTTTAAAGTAAATACAATGAATGATGTTACGGCTTTTTAGATAGTCATCCACTGCAATGAACCTGAGATTATTCCATTAATTAATTTTTCTTCTTTATACATTTTAGTAAAGTTATTAAATGTTTTATATAAAATTTACTGCATTTGCTAAGGCCATTAAAATTTTCTGTAACATTCAATCAAGAACATGGACAAAATGAGAAACCTAAAAAAATTATGTTTAATAGGAGAAAACATTTAAGAATGATTGAAAAAAATTCAAGAAATGTTTTCAACACTGTACGATGCTCTCTTCAACAAATGAACAAACACGGATCTGCGATCAGTTTTTTAGTTGTGGCTGAGTTTACTACGACGCAAAGGTGTTACAACGAACTCAATGCATCTGTTCATAAAGTGTTTTAGTTGTCAGTTGGACGTTAACGTGGAACGTGTGCTACAATAATTGTTTTTTTAAAAGTATATTTTAAAATGTGAGACGAGACGTTTCGTTAACATCCGCCTTAAACCATATTTGCCAAGAATTTTGATAAAGAAGATTAGTGTTTCTGGAGCTACTTGTAGTGCTTAGAAAATCCACATTGAATTGTACAAGCGTTGTGGCAAAACCTCGTTTTTAAATATTTTGCAAGAGAGCTATTTTTAGGAAAGTTGCGAATTAGTGAGTGTTAAAACATTGAATAATGTCGAAGTTTTACGTATGTTTTGGATAGACACTGTGGAAAGGCGGTTCAATTGTGCTGTCGGCGTTGAAGTTTTTTTGACAATTTTTTATTTTCTGGTTTTGTGGAGTGAATCAACTTTAACGGCTGGGCAAACCGGAGGTGAGTGCGAAATTTTGATGAGTTCATGCACGGGCGTTTGTGCAGGTAACTGGTCTGCTTTTGAATAAAACGAATATATAGTTGTGTATTAGGCATTCTTATTGGAATCCAATAGGAAGTTTTTGTTTTGTGTTTGCGGTTCGCAATTCATGTATGTACAATTGAAGGCACTAAATAACATTTTCTTTTGATTTTTGTAATCAAATTTTACAAGCAAAAATGTAATTTAAAAAAACCATGGAATGCAAAATAAAGTCAGGTATGCAGCAAATCGACGACGCTGTATCACTACAAGAAATGTCATCCCCAGTCGATTCCTTGTTGGCCTGGGTTTAACGACCAATTAGGGTTATTGGCTTCGATTGCTTTGCATAGTCATCCCTCAGGCCCTCACATCCCTCCTTTCTATTTACCGTCCTAGTAGTAAATGCGAATTCCAGCAATACGAAAGAGCTCTTGAATACGTAAGTATCTTCCGTTCGTGTTTTTAGGAGACCCGTCTGCCTTTCCTCGGGTTGCCTGATCCGCTGATTAATCAAAATTTAACGGGCGACTGTAGAATGCTCTTATGTATTACGTTGAGCTCCTTGGTGGCATTAAATTATTTTTCGTTCGGTGCAAGAGCATAACAATTTTATGTAGATACATGAATTGACGGTTTTATGTGATGAATGCAATGCGCCAATGCAGGCATACAATCCGATCCGTAGCACGTGACAATGATCTTGTAATGAACAATTAGATCCAACCTCGCTCTACTCCCAATGCTAACTTTGGACACCTCGTATTTTGCTTCCAGGCTTGTTCCAGATACATGTAGTTTCAACGAGATTGTAATAATGCTACATTCACTTTAAACTATGGACACAGTCATTTGCGAATATAGCAGTAGAGTTTTAAGGCACGTATTTTGTTTCTACTTGATTTTGTTTATTGAAAAATGTTAAACTGAAATGCAGATGTACCTAAATTGATTCTAAATGGTAATACAGTTTTAGGTTTTATTATGAATAAATATTATTACTTGGTAAACTTAACTTATTCCCAAATTGCCCGAATAAACCAAACCAAACAAAACAATTGTTTTGTATTTATTACATTCAATTTTTTAATGCACTCGAGTCCTGTGGAAATTTCTTCTCTCTTGAATTTTGAATATACAGTATTGCATAAATCAAATCAGCTGTAAAACTTTGCTTATAATATTCGGACAAAAGATTTTGATAATATATTTTAAAACGTAATAGCATAATTAAGCATCTAGTAAATCCTGCTTTGCCAGTTCAAAAATATTTGCATTAAAGAATTTCCAGTAAGAAAAAAAATTACCATATTTTTTTAGGGATTCCCCTAAACACAATACCGTGGGGAATTTATAAAATCATGTAATGGAATTAATTAGTGAATGATGGAAAAACTCACAAGCTAGCCTGCAACAATCTTGAAACCTCTCACAGAGCAAGATCCGTATTCACTAAACAACTTGAAATTTCTCAATTTATTAAATTTTTAGTTTAGTTTAGACGTACTTGACCAATTAACCCAGAGATTGTGGCGCTAATATTAATCTTCACCACTACCTACTATATAATATATATCATTATAATTCTTGTTTGACGATACTTGTTCAGCGCGTGGCAAATGCATAAAAATTGTGTTCAACTAATTTGGCTGCACAGTAATTTTATAAATGAGTGTAAATAATTAACAAACACAGCACAGTCGTAGATTTATTTATTGCTATACATTCGAAATCCATGAATGAACAGCAGCGGACGGAGGAGTGCAATTTTGTAGTAAATATCTTTACTCTCTATTAAATTAAGGTCAGACTCAGGGTCTCGGTCGATCCAGATCAAATCGTGCGTGAGTAAATCCTTAATTAGTGGAATTCGGAATTCGTCTACCGATAGCAAGTGAAATCTTTTTCTGGCCTCAAATTATGGGTAACAAAATTTTTATGTAGTTCGGTATTTACTACCTCAGGTCCTGGTCATCTACATTTATGTAGTATGTACCTACTTTGTACAAGTTTCTATTTGGAAACAGATTTTTTCGCAGATAGATATGTTTCATGGATAGACAATAATAAATTAATTTTCCTATTGCATTCATTTTATTTTTCACTAATCTCAATATATATACTCATATTATAAGAGTTACAAAATTGGATTATTTCAACTTTTAAATATAGAGAAAGCTCTATTTAAAGAAACCAAGTCTCCCCTATATTAAAAACCTCGACGTCATGAGTGTAAAAATAATTGATCAGTTGAAAAGTATTTAGTGCAGCGAGGTTGATAATAATAAAAATAGTCAAAAATTTAAATCGAATTGACTGAAATGATTTCAACATCCGAAAAATTGCAAATAAATCAATCCTTTATGTATTGAACTCGTTCGAATCTGGGATTTATTTATTAATGAACGTTGAAGTAACACTTGAATTATGCATTGGCAGGTATTTTTAGACCAAAACAAATAGAATATTACGATCAAATTTTAAATGCATCCCAAGAAGAAATTTTGTGATGTTTTATTGGAGATGCTGCAGACGCCATTGCATTTATGAAAAAAGTTCA
Source organism: Leptogaster cylindrica (assembly GCA_963082835.1). Classification (NCBI taxonomy): domain Eukaryota; kingdom Metazoa; phylum Arthropoda; class Insecta; order Diptera; family Asilidae; genus Leptogaster; species Leptogaster cylindrica. The sequence continues at coordinate 17,141,120 of OY720105.1, read as the reverse complement.
GTATGTACAGAAGATAGTGAATAATCTCCAGTTTTATGGGATCAAATAAACAACCTGATTAATAGACTCCATCGGTTGTTGCTAATTATTGCTATTGTCTTAATGCAGTTGCATCATTTTAAAATCCATGATGGAATCTTCTGCAAAAAAACTGCTCGTTATTACAAAGGCAGATGTACATTCAAACTTCCGTAGTGTATTACTTAATTTTTTTGTTCAAATGTGTAGTTAAACATTTGTAAGTGTTGTTCTATGAATAAACAAATGAGAATTTTTGCGAAAATACTTTAAACCAAACACAAAAGAATATTTTTGAGATAAGAAAGTTTTTGAAGCTAATCGGGAACGTACATGCCCAACAATTACGACAAAGTGCGGAAAAAGGTCAGACAATTACTAAAAACAAAAAAAAATGCACAGAGGAAAGCGATTCATAAAATAAGTCATTTACTTTTTCTTCTTATATAATTTCTTTTAGTCTATATATTATTCTTGAAAGCCGTTACTTATCAAACTAAAACAAATTTAGAACCTTTAAATAGCATATCATCGATCCCATAGATGTTTCAAAGATCGTACTGCAAAAATTTCCAAAAGGTTAATATAATACCTATAATACCTGCAATAATGATGACGTACAAGGCAGTTTTGGTTGCCGTCTGATAAGTTCTCATTATTGGAATTACGGCCTTTGAAAAATAGAACGACCAAAAAATATTTTTCTCAAAACAATGATATAACGCAAGTAATAAGCCGTGTCACCCGTGCAGACAAAGTAATGAGGATATATTGTGGTAGGCATAAATAATGATAGATATCCTTATCAAAAGCCAGTTTCCATGAAATTAATTATTCAATTTGTTCCTTTAACTTTCCCGAACGGCGAACTTGATTTTCACAACGAAAGTTACCGCGGAAATAGTTGAATTTACGAAATATCCAAGTGACAATAAGTGATTATAATTAAGGCAAGTTACTTAGAGTCATCTGGATTTGGCGGTAAAATGAGCTGATTCCATTATCTCAGGAAGGGTTGAACGTGGTGCGACGGAACGTTCTTATATATATTGTTGATAAGAGCCTCTAGGGTTGACCTATGTAATCGCATGGGCATATTTGCATTTGCAGTCGTTTTTATTGGCTACTTTTCAATTACGTCCGGCTCTATTAATTATTAATACTGTTACCATCAGCTTTCAAAATTATGGATAAAATTTTAAATTATATTCATATTAATTAATGTACTGTTATTCAATTGTTCTACTCAATTGTACTTAACAGAAAAAACCAATCAGGTCCTCAATTCTGGGGAAGTTCGCTTTTTCGATTTAATTAATCTAATTATCTACATTCCTAAATAACGTTGTTTTTTAAAATAAACTTTACTTTTAGTTAGGATAATAAACTTCCACGAAATTTCCAATTAGCGCTAAATTTGTACCAATCGGCAATCACGTTTTCGAATCACGCAGTTGATACAAATTTCAGAAACGAATTGCTCAGCGATTGCTGATTAAATTTGCTTCTTCCTGATAGATTAGTTTTCACGCGTGTAAACGGAATTTCTACGACCTTCAGTTTTATCACATGTTGAAGTAACTGTATATTTTTGGGTATATTGCGGGCGATCGATTCGTATGTTGGCGTCAATTTCTCTCTTTACATAAATAGTTACAAGTAGCAAACGGCATTCGTTCTATATAAATCATTCGTCCATAAAAGACACCCCTAATATTTGGAGTGGTATTTTTATTATACGAAGACAAGGACTCTATTATGTGTGATATTGTTTAAATTTTCTTATTAATAATTAAAATTTTTGTAGGTACGAATAATCTATTACAAATTTAAGTGCAAAAAAAATTACTATATCCGCTTTTCAGTATTTTATTGTTTTGTTATTATTTAAAAATTTCATTCAGAGATAATTTAAGAAAACTGAAATCAATGTCAGTTTTGAGTATTTCCACTTTTTTGATGCACACTTTTCATAAATTGGTTTTTCAAATTCAAATCGGTGTTATGGAATAGAAAGTACTTACTTTGAAGGAAAGTGAATGAAAAAGCCTTACTTTTTCCTTAAGATAGAAGATACTGGGACGTAGTTTTGAAGGCTGTAAACCGACATAGGCGAACCAGTCAGTAAATCAAGTGAATTGCGAGAATTCGCTAAAATGACTCATAAATAGGAGGAATGATAAATTCACTGTATCGCAATTGTATGAAGTCGGGAACGCACAAATGACTGAAAATACATATGCGACTACCTATGTGCGCGAATCCACTGTGGCGCTAATTAGCATGTTCCGAGAACAGAAATATGTTTTGGGCTTCACTTGAAAATAACGTGTGTGCTCCCGCTTCGTTAAGCTTCATTTCATAATTCAGCCATTAACGATGTGCCGATTACAATTTCATGGAATACTTGCAAACAGAAGAAAATATCACTTATAAAATTGAAAGTTAAGTATCATTCTAAAGTATTTTAAAGCAAGGTGTACGATTTTAGCTTTGAAATTAACGATAAATATGGCATTATTTTTTTTTTTTTGATGATATGAGCAGTGTATATGAATATTATTCATTGAATACTATACATTAAGTAATGAGTACTATACATAACTACGCACTTAAACACCGCACTTAAACATATTATATTCGTTTCTACAGTCGTATTTCTCATTTACATACATGTACATATTTGCATAAACATTTTGAACCATATTTAACGGAAATGTTGTAAATTTTAAATGTACCTACTTTGTCACTTTAATTGTTTCTACACATGTTTTCTTGGAAACGCGCATAACCTAATTTTAGGCGCAAAATTAATATTATTTGAACATCTAATGTTACTCCTCTTATTTTCAAAATAAAATACCCTTACAAATCACTTCTTTACAAAAGGACTCTATTAAATTTTTTTCTGTATTTTTTGAAAAGTTCGCATATTTGGAATTTTGTTGAACTAGGTTTCCATTACTGTTCTTTCAATAAAAGAGTTTACTGGTCGCCTCCATTAATAGCCAGTCGAAACTAGTTTTCGGTGGTAATTTTTCATTTACTCAGACGAATTTTTCCATAACAATTCTCGACATTCGATTGACGATCTTCACCCTGTGCAGAAGTGGCTTTATTCCCAGCCAATGCGTCGCGTGATGCTTGAAGATCGATACAAAAGGATTAATAGATTAAGAAGATTTATAATGTGTCTTCGCAATTCAAACGATTCTCATTGAGCAATAATAAATGTATGTTGTAATTTCTATGAAATATTACGAAAATTGAAATCACAATGAAAAAGAAACTTTCTTTCTAAAAAATTATTACAAAATAAAATATTGAAAACAAAAATATTTTGATATCGATTTTTGAGCATTTTTTCTTCTCCATATATACAGTTAACAACAGGATGATATACTATTATTAACCACACAAAATGGGGGATGCATAGCTACAACATTTAAAAATTTCACCATACCCTTGGGTTCATAACCTTTTCACTTGTGCAAACATATAAAATAATGACGCCATGATTCTTTGACTTTTTCAGCACGTGAAGTGCGATGATAAGGTTTGACTTGCGTTAATTTCATCACTTTGTTTAATTTAAATTTTGATATCGATCCATAAGGATTTGATTTATAGGCATCAAAACTAATATTTACTTAAAACATTATATTAATTTGTTTTAACAAAATTTATTAAGTGATTTGAAATTTTATTTTGAATTAATTTCGTTGTTGAAAATATTTATGTACAAAATTGGAGGTAATCTGCCATAAATTCGTTCAAAATTGAATAAACTATGTGCTTTGCCAGAAGATAATTACATGATTATTGAAAAATATTATACCAGTGATTGTGAAAGAAGTAAATTCTTCTATGGTAATGTCGATTTAGAAGAGGTCGTCCGAGGGCCACTGGTAGGAAGAAATGTCACTATTCGAACTTTGTTAAACTATTGTGGAAATTTGTTAACCTATGGCACTTTCAAATTTAAAGTTAATTGAAACGAAGGGGTAAATTAATAGTGCTTCAATTGTTTCATACTTGTCTTATAATTTTTCTGAATAATGTTCTCAGTACAGCTTTAGAAATTCAAGTGCATATGCTCTTGTCAGTATGCGCAGCGCTACGATATCGTTTAAATTTCTGTGAGTTTTGTGATGCACATATAAATTCATGTTCAGTTCGCAAATAAGAAGTTTTTATGAAAGTTAGAATTATTATTTTACTTTAACATACATCATTTCAAAAGCTGAAGCGTTGAAAATGAAAACTTGCATGTATTTTTGTCTGCATTTAGTTCAAATCAGTTTCTTCGGGATTTAACGTGATTCTTGTTGTACATATGGAAATTATTTCCAAGTTTCTTACACAACCCTTTATTACATAAAAATCATAATATGTAGAATATTATTATATGCGAATCAATGCGAATAGGTGATATACTTTTGTGTTGTTATGTAATAGTTTATGTAAGCTTTGTTTAATTTTCTAGATTCCCAAAGAAAACGTTATATGTTTATCCTTACGTATCCTTAGCATTTCTAATGTTGTTAATACATTTGAAATGCAAACAAAGCATAATATAATTTTCAAATAAATATCTAAAAAGATATTTAGTATGTAATGAATTTTCGTTTATACCTTTTCTAAAGGATAAATTAGTGATAATATTGATGTGACTTGAATTATGTAAGAAAAGGTTTCCAACAATTATAAGCAATAAGCATTACTACAAAATGTGTGAATTCAGTAAAGAGTTTCTTTATAATCGCATGCAAAAAACTCCACGTCGCACAACAAAGAGTCTTTCTTACCTCAAACAAAATAATATTTACTAAAATATGATAATTTCCAGTTTCCAATTTATTTATAAATCATCAAATAAGTGTTAATAATCCGATAAAAATCATGTGTTGTCCCGCGTATTATTCCAATATGTGTTCAGCCGGCGCGGCGCTAAGCGATCAAGACTACTAGTATGAACTGCTTTTAAAAAATGACAGTAAACTAAATTAGAACAGGAATGCCTTAAAATAGCTTCAACAACTATGGAACGCGTGCAATTTATTATTTAAAGTAGCATGTGGATAGGAATGTTAGAATTAATTAACGCCGTACAATGTACATACCACAATCAACTGAAAAATTTCAATTCGTCTTCAAGATACATAAGATAAGATTTCACGTGATTTGATTTGTTGACTGAAACCCTCGAGTTTATTGTGTTAAGTTTACGATAATTATGCTCAATTTGCAACTGTTTTTGATACTGTAATGGAAATTTTCCAGTTTTGGCTAGATGTCGTCAGCTTAAGTGTCAGAGAAATGATTTTTTGAAAATTTTAAAAAGTATTTTGCTTTTTATTTGCTTTGCAGAATACTTAGATAATTTCCGAGTATCACTAAATTAGATTATCAAATGTGCTCCTTATAAGTTTAAGACTTTTCATTCTTCATTTGCTCATTTTTAGCAAATTTCGCAAACTGTTTTCTGAAGTCAAACAAATCTCGGTTACTTTATAGTATTCTGAAAAACTTTTTAGGGTGCTAACAAGTAACAAGAAATTTGCATACGTTATTAACTTTAAGAGAAGCTAATTTCTCTATAATTTTTTAGTGTGGAAAAATTGGATACCTAATGTATTTTTTTATATGCATTAACGAAATTTTCTTCTTTTTTCAGATATTTACAGACCAACAATAAGTCGTCCAGCGGACAGATCTTCGCAATACTATACGTATGAATATTCGATAGTTTAGCCGTAAAATAAGTTGCATGAACTAAGCAAAATGACTGCTACCCTGTCCGCCAAAGGAACCAACAAATCGGCAGATTTGGTGATGCCAGCCTTAATCCAGGAACTAAACTTGGCCAGGCGCGCTTGTTGGCGAAAACAAAGAACGCACGAAACATTAAAAACATTTAACCGTGATTATGTTTCCAATTTTTCGGTTAAGAACGGTGCTAAATTTCCAGAAAAGCCTAGAGTCATGTCCTATAGTGAAATTAATAATTGTGATTCCAGAATGGTGTTTGAAAGTTCTACGCTTACCAGTCAATTGTTCAATTTGTTTCGTTTTGTTTACCTTTTCGAGTGGTTAAATTTTCTGCGAAAATTAAGAAAGCAATCAAAGAATTTAATTAGGTGCAAAATTAGTTTGAGTAGTGAAAAGTTTTCAGTAAATCATTGTTTTATGTTACTCTTAATTGGTATTTCTGTAATGTGTGTGGGGAATACTGAAGCCCGTCCAAATCTTAGCTCTGTTCCCGGAGCTGTAAGTGAGAGCAGTGTGTCGTCAAAAAATGTGAGTAATTAATGTTAATTTGCATTTTACATAGCTTTAAGTTATTTAGTTGCATTTTTCTTATTTCTCAATATTATTGCAGTTTTACACAGTAAAATTCGTTAGTAGTTATTTCTAAATTATTATCATTCCAAATAGGTTTTGGGATGCAAACTAGAAAATAAACTTTAATTGGTTGAAAACATTAAAAAATATCCTTAAGTTATAAGAAAATCGCACAATAATTCCCATCGGAAAATAAGAGTTTCATTCTAATGGTACATTCTAAGATGGATATCCATAACATGATACCTTTTTCCTCTCAATAGTAAATGTCTAGCTAATTTAGATGACCTCCATTTTGGTATTAAAAGGGTCCAGAAAAAAAGAAGTAAAGAAATTGAGTATTACTACATAAGTTGGGAGAAGAAGAAAGTTTTTGGGCAAAAAGTTTCTAAAGTGAAAGTCGCAACATTGTTACGAATTCATACTACGAACCATCCTGATAACGGGCTCGGAGGGACCTCAGTTGGTAATTGATTCGATGGATTTGAGGACGGAAGAGAAGTACAGATTCTAGGTTTCAACGGTTAGCATTAATAGATATCAGCTCGAAGAGTGCGGAGTGATATCTACTATTATTGTTATTGCACATTAAAATTTCTTTTTTTGCAAAAACGTTTCAGATACCTACATTCCATTTATTTCGACATCGTTAATTTAATTAACATTTTGCGCTTTCTGTTCCTTAGAAAATGCCATTATGAAAATATCGTGTATTTCTGATAAAATAGTGCATTGATAAAAAGTTCAAGACTTCGCTTCGATATTGGCAACTGAACGAGATCAGTGACCCGTGTTCACAAATTTCTCGCAAAACAATGCGACCGGGCAAATCGCGAAAAATCTTGGCAGGTTCCTAATTGATAGCAATTGCAAGCACGCGTCGCTTCCCATTGAGAACTCTTTAAGTGACGGTGAATAAAATCAGCGTGGGCAGTCTGTGATCACTTTGACGTCCACTCTGGTTGTTCAAATCAAAACGCATCTTGAATTTGGTGAGGGCTCTAACAAGAAAGGTAAATTAACGCAATTAGCAAAACAGTTGCTTTATCCACTTTAATCGTAATTGATTGAATTTAATTGACTCGTAAGAAGTTACAAGTGATATTCATATTTGTCAGCAATAAGGAAATACGCAATGAAATGATAGTCACTTATAATAAAGATAAGCAAGCAGTAATTATTTTCAAACTGAATTTCGGTAATATTGTACCAGTATACTTCAAAAATAAAATGTTACCAAAATAGAAAGGGAGTATACACATATCCGTAAAGTAATATAATTGCTTTACTATTAATTATGTGGCACAGTGGCACTTACCTTCTAATTAAAAGATCAATGAATTCGCTTTACAACAGAAATTCAGCAAAGTAACGTTAACATTATCGCTTTCCTTGCGTTATCAAAAAGCAGAGTTGATGGTTGGTTGAAGCGGATGTGCTTCATGCATAAAGGGCTTTTTGTTTTATCGCATGCCATTGATCATTATCATAAAGGTGTCATGAAATGTTTTATGCGATAATACAATAAAATGCTGATGTAAAGGACATGTTCTGATGCAATACTGCAGGTCTTCCATTGACATATGTTTTTTCAAGTATTGCAGATATAACTATTATTTGAGCGCGCCCGTACTTATTTCACACAATAGGGCAATTGTTGTGTGTTTGTCAGAGTAATGTAGAAATTATATATATGTGATTTTAAAACTGTAACATGTATACGATATTATCATATTTTAACGAGTTATTAATTTTTCAAAATAAAGCTTTAAGTGTATTGGAACGATAATTAATTCAATGGAACTTAAAGATATGAAAACTATAATACTTACATAATTATATCCCATTTACTAATATTAAAATAGACTCATAAGTCGTCATTTAGAGACTTCATTAGTCTGTCTTTAATATTGCTGATAGATATAAGTATAATATTAATAATTAATTATTACCTTTTTGTATTCATTCTCTTTAGATGTACCTATAATGAACCTATTGTATTTTTCTGTAAAGTCAAACAAAAAATTTATTACCATCGGATTTATTTTTACAACTACCGAACTTCTAAGATATTCCGTATTCGGATTCTCACTTTTCGAAATCATTAAAGTGACAAATGCTACCGATTTTCTTATTTGAACAAATCAACCGCAAGGTATTCATTTTAATTTTCCTTCTTCGTTGGAAATCTTCTTCTCCTGCAAATATAAAATTTAGTAAAATTTAGGTGACTGGAAATTTTTTATCTGAGATAAGGCACGTAATACACGATTCCATTATCATTACCTTACTTTTGTAAATAAATCGGCTTAAAGTATATAGAGCAAACAAATCCTTACATTTTTTTATATATATGTATATTGTATATAGTTTATTAATCTGATAGAATTCATTTGCCAAGAATTCGATTTGATGAAAATGCCGCTGTAGAAATGTATCGAAGGATTCTAATAAATTTGTGGTTAACCATAGTTTAACATCATCATTCTACCGCTAATTTATTGCTATATACTAAGCCTGCATATCAGAATTGATATAAGAATACTAGACTTAAATTGGCACTAAAATGGAAAGTAGCCAGAAGCCACTTAGCAATCGCTCCAAGAAATTGAATTACTGCGAAGAGTCCACTTTACCTTAAAGGCTCTGTTAAACACTCTACTTAAATAAAATTGAGTTAAATTTATTAAAAGGCAATTAGTAGATTATTATATCTGAACAATAAGTAGATGTGAGTAGGTACTGTCAATCAAAGTAATTTTTCGTGGTGCTTTATTTCCCGATTTATTGACTCTCGGACTTTTAGTAATATCACTCAGGAATTTATTAAAACTGTTATAATAATTAATTGACTATGTACTTAAAATGATAGCGGATTGTATGTTACTATTAGAAAACATACTTGTTTTCGCTTCTAAAAGTATGTAATTCCGAATTGAAGTAAGAATGATAATTTTGTTTTGATTTTCAGATGTTCCAGGTAGGAGTCCCTGAGTTGGGTGCCTTGAGTCCAGGTGTGGGGCTTGAAAAGAGATCCACAAGCCCAAAGTCAGCGAATACAGATGTTGGAGAAGGTCACGACATCGAAGAAACCCATAAGAGCTATCCCATAGCAGAGGTGGAGTTCGACCGCGTGAAAACTCCTTTTATGATTGGAATCTGGATTTTATGTGCTAGCGTAGCCAAAATTGGTGAGTTCCTTTGAACTGGAAAACTTTGGTGATAGCCATAGGCAGTTAATTTTTGCAGGTACCAAATTAAAATGGATAAGGATAAAAAGTAAAATGTTGAATGGGTCTTCATAAAATAGAGAAGTGTGAATTCTACACTTCCATTTAGTTCAATTATGAAGAATTTTATGCTCCAGGTGTTTTCAAAATACCCGTTTATTATTACAAAATACCGAAATGTATATAATCAATATTATCTTTTTCGTATGCTGCTTCTCGTTATAACCCTGTACAGGATTGCTTGCTTAATTCTTTGTGTAGTGAAATTTGGTACAAGCTATAAAAGGGAAAGTTATACCGAAAAGTATAAATTTCAACATATAACTCTTGACGGGTTTATTTCAAAGTTTTAGGGAACTCAAAGGTTGGGAATTTATGTAATTCTGAATATTTCAGGAATTTTTTGCAAATTGTATTAAACAGCAGAATCGACTGAACTTTTCTTTTAATTTAATTTTACCAGTAATTAATTGGGAAACGATTATTTTGTTTTCTCATTAAGAGCCCACGAATTTCTAAATTATCTATTAAAGTTTTAAACAACTTACTGCTTTTTACGAAAAGTTGTTTTTTTAAACCTATGGTATTTTTTTAATATTACTATATTTTTACCCAGAAATAATTTCCTTCTTTATTAGGTTTTCCTTTTTCATTTTTCAAGGACTAGTTGATAAATTTGGCATGCGAGAGTTATTAAAAGCCAAAGATTCCCAATTTGCGAATAAAGCCGTTAATGTCAAATCCAGTTGATAATTATTAATTAATGGGCGGGGACTATGTTTTGTCTATGAACCCAATAGATGAGTCGCAACGCCAACCCCCAAATTAGACTGTGACTCTCGAAAATGCTGAAGATTCCCTAAAACGAACAATAATATTTTTTAATTAGGTGAGCTGAAATAAAATTCAAACAAAATGGTCACGCTTCAATTGTAAGATTTAGCGCACTATGATAGATGCTGGACGAGGGTCGTTTACTTGTTTGAGGCGGTCTTAACCGGATTTTACCGAAGCAACACTTCTTGCAGATTCACGCAATTTAGTTTTAGTATGTTGTTTTAGTTTAGTTGTTTAGTTTTGTATGTTGTGGAGTAAGGAGTTCTGCAGGCAGATGAGAGGAAAGACTAAATACTAAAACTAAATAGTCTTCTTTACAATACGGGCGCAAGAAAGTACATCAACTAATATGTTCGTAATATGAAATACATTTCCGTTCCGCAATATGGATGTAAAATTTGCAATATTCATTACCCCAGTCTTTATATCTTGCATAAAAAGTCTATATATTCCAGACCGGATTTATTAACATCTGCAGTATGAAATTCGGAGGATTTTGATAAATTTCATTTTAATGTGGAATAATATATCATTACGTACCTATCTTTTTTCTATCGCAATACAAGCAAACCAAAATCAGAGCAATGCCGACGGAAAAGAGTTTCAATCGACTGATTGATTTGGTCGCTTTTAATTTCACTTTGATCACACCTTGGAAACATCAGTCGTTTCTTTTGCTTAAAAAACTTTGGAAAATACGACAAATTTTACACGTACAAGTTAAGCCGGTCGTTGGTAAAAATAAAAGCGCTTCGCACCATTCATTATTCACTCAACTTCCTAGGAGTATTGGAGTAAACAAACTTGTTAGAGATCTGGATTAGACTGGCTTTAGGACCGAGCACTTTCCGGTCTTGCCTTTTGCTTATTGTTTTGAGACACACTTTTAATTGAGTACATTTCTAGAGACACGCAAGACTTTTAAGATCAGACCTAAATTAGTTTTTTTTCGTGTCAGAGTGCCCCTAATTTATGAAGAACTTAATTTTGGCCTTTTTTATTTTATTTTAATTACAAATTCTTTCTAAAAATATGGAGATGACAAATTACAATAAAGTACTGCATATTTTATTCAAATTTGATAAAATATGCTCTGTATGTAGTTTGAAAAAATACCTAATGGTTTTTTAAATTAAAAACGCATTTAAAGTCAAACTATTGAATTTAAGAACATACTGTGTATAATGTTTGACATTTAATTAAAGTTTGTTTGTTCATTTTTGAATTGAGTTTAAAATATCTAACGCTTCCATTAAAATATAAAGTTCATAATGTACATTGTATAAGAACCACTTCAGTTGTACTTGGGATGAGAAAAATCACGCTTAAAATTCTTGAAGAAAATTCTTCAAGAGAATTCTTTTGAAGCAAAAATAAATTATCACGAAATTATGTTAAAAACACGACATGATTCCTTTAATCAAAATGTACAAACAAAAAGAAGTCCTTCACCAAATTGTCACGAACTGTTGAATTGAGAGCACATATTGTTAGTATGAATTTAATGAAAGCCGTGAAGATGGAAAATCTAAAATAAAATTGAAAATTAATTGCTATAAGCTTAATTAGAACAATTATTGACCTGCAGTACTCAAACAGTATAGTAACACAGATAAAACATGTTTATCATGTAGTAGTTGACAGTATTGTTAATGCCAAAATTAATGATGTTTTCTTTTTGATACTTTTTTCAGGATTTCACATGACTCCAAAACTGCACAGGATATTCCCAGAGTCTTGCCTTCTCATTGTGGTTGGAGTTATAATAGGAGTTGCCTTGTATTTTACAACAGCTGTGGCGGTCTCACCGATGACCCCAAACACATTTTTCTTTTATATGCTACCACCAATTATTTTGGACGCTGGGTATTTCATGCCAAATCGCCTTTTCTTCGATAATTTAGGTACAATTTTGTTGATGGCTGTGGTCGGCACGATATTCAATATTGTAACAATCGGTGAGTTCCAAATTAAGTGTTTATAACAACTATTGTTGCATATTGAAAGAAGTTAGAAAGGCAGTAACTGACAGAACGAAATAATCAGATTCATAACAAAAATTACAAAAATTAATAAAAAATATTTAAAAGGAAGAAAAAAAGCTTCTGAGGGTTACAGTTTATTTTACCATATGCAAGATCTTTTATTTTTTGTAGAAATCAATATCTGTAAGATTGACTACATTTCATTGAAAATGTGTCCTCCTACGTGCACTGTTCATAGAAAAATTAGCTCTAAGCAACAGTATGCACGTGCACTTTTGCACGTGTCTCTATAATTTTAAATATCTATAAAAGTGATTTTTTTTGCCAGAAGACATTTTCTATTCTTGTCTTGTCTGTTCGTGATGTGATGTTGTTGTTAGAATAAGTTAGCCTGCATGAGAATGAGCAGAAACTAACCACGTGCCGTATCCTTTCGATCAAGGATGTTATCAAGTATGCTTGAGAAATTGTTAAGCGTAATAGAACACCTTTGTTTGCACGCTGTACCTTTTAATAACAACTACAAGCAATTTTAAATTGACAAAACATGGACTGTATTGAGGGCATATTTTTATCAATATATGATGTATGATGTTAAGTTAAGTGGACTTATTTAAAATGTTTAGAAAAAAATTCAATTTGCTTTGTACATAAAAGTGATTCGTTTTTTTCAGGTGCCTCATTATGGGCATGTGGCCTTTTAGGAATGTATAATAGGCAGACTCCATTTTTAGACGTGTTCCTGTTTTCTTCTTTAATATCTGCTGTTGATCCTGTTGCTGTTTTAGCTGTATTTGAAGAAATCCATGTTAATGAAATTTTGTACATAGTTGTTTTCGGAGAATCATTACTTAATGACGCTGTTACAGTAAGTAAACAGTTTACTGTAAACTGTTAAATGTTGATTATATTTATTTACCTAATCATACCTAAAAATTACTAGGTAGTTTGTTATCACATGATGGAGGCCTACAAAGAAATCGGTGTCGCAAACGTTACGGTATCTGACATTGCTAGTGGCGTAGCATCCTTTTTTGTGGTGGCTTTAGGTGGAACAATAATAGGTAGGAATTCAATTAATTTCTACTAAAAGTTACAATTATTACAAAGTAAGTTTGTCTTAGGTGTTATGTGGGGCTTCCTTACTGGCCTTGTTACTCGTTTCACAGACAATGTGCGAGTGATTGAACCTATATTTATATTCGTTATGGCCTACCTGGCATATTTGAATGCTGAAATATTTCATTTGAGCGGCATAATGGCGTAAGTAGTTTCTAGAAACAGCAAATATCCTTGCGCAAAAATTAATTAACTTTTGTTACTTACAGTATTACGTTCTGTGGAATAACAATGAAGAATTATGTCGAATCAAATATTTCACAAAAGTCTCACACCACTGTGAAATACGCTCTTAAAATGTTGTCCAGTTCATCGGAGACGGTTATCTTCATGTTCCTAGGTGTGGCGACAGTGAATAATCGTCATGAGTGGGACACCGCCTTTGTGATTCTTACGATATTATTTTGTTCCGTATATAGGATTATAGGTTTGTTTTGTTAGAAAATTAAATATTAATGCACTAATGAAATTTTACAATTTGACCAGGCGTTATTCTACTAACTATGATTGCAAATAGATTTAGATTACACAAATTGTCGAAAGTTGATCAATTTGTTATGTCTTATGGAGGTAAATAATTTATGCGACAATTAATGCCATTGTTAATATTTTTGTTTTCTATTCAATTGCATTATTTTAAGGTCTTCGCGGTGCTGTTGCATTCGCTCTAGTTTTATTAATGGCAGAAGACACGGAATTGAAGAAATTATTTTTAACAACAACGATTGCTGTAATATATTTCACAGTGTTTCTGCAAGGTATCACTATAAAACCTTTGGTGAGATTCCTAAATGTGAAACGTGCGTCCAAACGGAAGCCGACAATGAATGAAAGAATTCATGAAAGAGTAAATATTATTTTCAGGTTAACATAAACTTGTAATTACAATTTGACATTTAATAATTTAGTTTATGGATCATTTAATGGCTGGTATTGAAGATATTGTTGGTAAAACTGGCAATTACAATGTACGTGATAAGTTCAAGAGATTCGACAATCGTTTTATTCGTCCACTTTTAATTAGAGACATAAAAGTGAGTACTCTTGTATTTTGTCATTGTAAAATAAACGTAACATCCTTTCCCTACTAATCATCATCTCAGCCTGAAGGAAGATTTTATGGCTCTCGCTATTTTGAGAAAATTCCTATTTACTTTATTGACTTCCTATATAATGAATATTTTGGAAAAAAAAGTGTATATCAGAAAAGAGAATTAGAGAACGCATCCAATTCTTCCATGGAATAATTAGTACATAAGACCTTTCCACATCCTAGAATGTCCCGCTTATTTTATTTAATTACAGTACCAACTGCCAAGTGTTTGTTTTTGTAGGGAGCAGAACCAAAAATTATTGAAACTTATTCGAAGCTTGCAATGCGCGATGCAATCGAAGTAATGAGAAGAAATCCATCAACCATTGGACAAATGTCCGGAACTGAGTCTATGAGTGCCCTTTTCAGGAATTATACAACAGTCCTTGGAGGAAGGTGTGCTGCCTCTCTCTTTAATACATGGTAAAAAACATAATTTCAACAGTGCATGAAAAAGAAGTGCTAATATTAGCCTATAGCGGTAAATTGAGTAAAATTCTGCTTTAAATTTCTTGGGCACATTAATATTTACTCTGGCTTATTATTGGGATACAAGGAATTAATGTACAATAAGAGAAAATATGCTTTTATACAGGTTTTATTAAAATTATTAAAAATATACTATTTTCAATTCTTTATTGACAAAAATATGTATTTAATATAATAACACGAATTAATAAAGAAGAATTATTGTAGGATATGCAGGTAATCTATTTTATTTAATATCGCTATTAAACCTAACTAATAAATCATGATTGGAATTCTCTGTTCTAGAAAGCAAGTACGTAATATTTGATTGAGCAAGAATGTTCAATTATACGTGGACGTACAAGTTTCATATGAATAAATGTTTTCTTTTTATATGTAAGACAAAAGTACGTAAGTAAATATCGCTCAACATATAATTTACAATCAAACAATATTTTTGTAAAATTGTTTACTTACCCACTATTAACACTAACACGTTAGACAATTGAAGCATTCAATATTACAAATAAAAATATGGTTTTTCAGAAATTACTGACTATTTGTTTTGTACACATAAAACGAAGCCAGAGGAAATGTTATAATTCTTTTTTTAAATTAGTTTTTTATAAATGCACTGTGAAATTGTTTTAGTTATAAATAAGAGTAATACACAATTAATGGTCATCGCAGTTCATTGAATTCTTCCTAACACACATACACATACAATATAAATAAACATGTGACAATCAATGATAAAACTCTAATTTTATTCTTGACTTTAAAATTGCATTGGAATATGTACAATTGTACAGTATTTCCAAAAGTTGTTGGTTTATGATATTAGTTGCTTATAGCTTGCTTTTATAAATGTTTCAAATATTTTCCTTTTATTTAATTTCACATTTAAAATTTCTACTAAAACCACACATCCAATAGAAAAACTGCAATATGAAAATATGGAAGCTTGCAACGATGCTAGCAAATTAGTATTAGTTTTTAAGTCCGGCAATGGAGATATCAAATAAGAACAACTCTCAATATTAATTTCCACTCATTCTAGTCCAAGCTTGACCAATTTGGAAACATGTTCCCGCAACCTAGATATGCATGAGTTGGATTATAATCCTTCTAAGAAAGACCTCACTGATGCTAGAATCCATCACTTACTGGCAGAGGAACTGAAACCCTACCGAAGAGTAAGTATTGTCATCCCCTTTTCTGTCTTCTCACACCTTCCTAGAACCTGAACAAATGTAACAATTACGCAACAAAATTTCGGTGGCGGATAAAGAAAATCAAATTTTGACTTAATAATTTTATAATTCTATAAAAGAAGATGATGATGTATTTTGTTGCGTATTTGAAAATCGACTTTTATGTGTATGTAATAATTGGCTGATTTTTAAAATTCCAATGCATTCTCGAACATTGTTCTTTGCTTTATCACATTCACATATAAATGCTATACATTTTATATTGTCCGTTTTTTGTAAATTTACCTTTTTACATTGTATTTACACTATTTATAAAAATGAATGATTAAATTACATGATTTCAATTCAACAATCTTCACCGTCCAGGCATCCGCAGCTACGGTACGAAAAGTCTTAGATTATGTTTAAATATTAAATATGTATGTATTTGTATTAACAAGTTTATTCAATAACATTTTGTCCTTTTCGGTTCTGCTTTATTTGTAATATAATTATTGATTTAAATGTTATTAAATACGAAAACACAGTATTTCAGGTCCACGATACTGTGAATAATACAATATATAATATAAATTATATACTAAAAAAAATAAACAATATTTTAACAGGCAATATTTGTGATTTAAATTACTAATACTTAAGACATATCTACTAATTGAAATAAATTATTTGATCGAAAGTTTTACTAATTAACAAACATTTTTGAAGTTACCTTTTAGAATGAGCTAACTTATTGTTTAAATTTTATTCGGCATGGTTTGTTTAAAATTACAATTTTTAATTGAAACAAATGAAACTACTTTCACAATTATTATTATTGTATTTTGATGATCAAAAGCTTTACAAGGCTTTTCGTGCGCAAGTCATTTCTTCCGCTGGTAGCGATCACTAAAACACTTACAATAAGACAGTTTGCTTTGCCGCACATTTTTTAAATGTATTGTATTGTTAAGTTTTTGTTTTGTTCATTTATATGTTCTGTAAAACTGTAATATTAGATTTTCAAAATCTGTACATACATTTTTGAATCGCCGTTAATTTTGTTTATTGGAATATTTTAAAAGTATACACTTTTTAAAAAACGCTCTTTTAAACTTTTTGTTATATTTACATTTTAATTTTACAGCACCGACGCCTTAGTTACAGTCGACACGCTGTAGATGATAGAGATTTGTCAACCCAGGTGCGTGTGAATGTGAATTACACTCATAAATTAGAATACATCATTTATGTTTGACTCCTGAGAAATGAAACTTTTACTCCCTAGGTCAATTACAAAATGCACATGAATATAAGAAGAATGGTAAATGATAGAAAACATCACAAAAGAAGCAAGCGAGGTGGTAACAAGGTAAGCTTTTGTACATACATAATTTGTGTAGTTTTTTTCCAGTTCTATACAATATACACGTACACTCAACTTTAGTTTGAATTTTGTCAAAATGTATTCACAGTTTGCTTTTTATTTTAAGAACTAATGAACTCATTTATATTATACTAACTACAAAAGTACACTTTGAAAATATTGGGATTATTATTTATAATAATAAATAAAAACTTGAACTTTCAGCAAGACGGCATAAAACAGAATCATGTATCATTTCATGAATTTCAACAAAATGGATCCGATAAGCAGTTATCGAATGGTACGAAAAAGAATCAACTTCATTATCGCAAGCTAATCCAAAAACATTCTCACAATTCACTTAACAAATATCGTAGATTAGAAATAGGTAAATAAAGAATTAGACACGAATAAGACAAAATATGAACGTTTAATCAAATATTGAACTGGTATCCCAAAAAATCAATGGACGCACATTTTACGTATAATTGTTATCTTCATTATGTATAGAGCATGTTAAAACCTTAAAAGTGAAATGAGTGTGGATAAATTTATTCTCATATCCTTTCTTTCTTTGCAAGCTCTAGATGAGATTCAGGAGTTTATAATGTTTTTCAATTCAGTGAAATTGCAATTGTTATTTTTATTAATTTAAGAATATCAGTTGTTTGAAGACTTTTATTGCTTAAATTAATTCAGACTTCAGAGGATTAATGCAGGATTCAAGTATTGTTTTTAATAATATTGATATGATTGATTAATTTATAAAAATTTTGTAAGGGCTTGCAAAAAAGTTTCTAGAAAATCTTTTCTAGCAAATTATAGAATCGCTCTAAAACTGTTAAATTCTTATTATTAATTTTTTTTACTTTAAATACAATTTGTAATTTTTTATTACAATGAAGAAAAAGAAAAAAAAGGCTCATATTTGCAGTTTCGCTTGCAAGTTGTTTATTGTATAATCTATTCATTGTTTTTATACGGTGACCGTAATCCACTTTATTATTATATGAAACATCGCAAATTTCCGATATGTAAATGTTTAGGCAGCACGTTCCGTTCAGAATCACTAGATGCAATCTTCAAAATCATTTTATTTGTAAGAAGCTTTCTATTTTCTGGAAGTAAGATAATTTAAATAATAAAAATATATAGAGTTTATATGTAAACGGTTCGCTTTCGTTTTGACATTGTTTTATATATTTGACAAATGCGTTTGGAGTAAAACATTGTCCAGAAAATAAAGAGCGATTAAATGTGCCGTATGTACTATACTAGCTGAAAGCACTCTCATAATGTACCATATGCAATTTCCTCAAAAAATCCTTAGATTACATTAATGAAGTCCTAAATGAATCAGGAGAAGGTAGTGTGCGATCTCCGGCGAATGGACAAATGGCGAATGAGGATTGGGACGACGGTCTCACCTTCACAGCAAAGTCATCACGTAAGTTAATTTTTAATTGTTTTATGCGAAAATAATCCAACTAAACTGTTTTATTTTACAATTTCAAGGGAATATTTTGTGTTTATTATATGTGTATAAGTGTGTGTTCGATTTCAAATAATTTTGATTTAATATACCTTCTAATTAATTATTATTAAACTAGGAAATGTTCTTAAGTTTACTTTATAACAATTGGTTATTTATAAATGCACATTAAATTTGCAAACTACAAAATACTTTTCCGATTGCTTTGTTTTCAAAATTGGGAACTTTGCGCTGTAACGGTCCAGTACCTACTTCAGAAAATTAGCATGAGCTCACTCCGGTATTTTCATAAGTACACGTATACCTTATGCCTATTCAGTGTGGAATGTGGTTCTCACATTTAATCTTGTTAACAACTAAAATGAATGTGATATTTTTATTAGGATCGCATTGAATATTGCCAGGCTCCGCATTTTCATACCCAAAATTATTATAATCTGTATCAACGTAATTATGTTAATCCTTATCCATGTAGATATTTGCTCTGACTATCGTTCATCTTTTTATGCCGTAAAGTAGATTTTTATATTCTGATTTGCTGGAATTAAGTAAAATGTCGAAAGTAATACAAGAGTTATAAAAGTTTATAAAAAAAATAATGGTTTAACAGAGGTTTAGAATATCAAAAACAGAATTATAAAGTTAAAATTTAATGGTTGTAGGTATACTTCGAGTATAAATAAAAAAAAAGTAATGCTTTCCGGCCGAATGGGAAAACATAATTGATAGTTTTTTCTAATTGGCCGTACATACTACTATTATTCTGTTGAGTTACTCATTTTATACAATATCATTAATTTCTTTTGAATCTTTTCAAACAATTTTGGTTTCATATGAAAAAAAAATTATATACATTTAGTGCAAGCAAAGCTTGACTTAATTCTTGAAAAAAATGTGTTCAAAGGCATCCCTACCGGATGGGGTTAGTTCTTAAAAATTGAACTGAAGAACAAAGGGGTTTTAACTCCTCTTGACTCAATTAACGCAAATATGGTGAACTTTCGTCAGCAACATACATAATATTAAAATCATGTGTTCTCCGACTCTGAACATTTTCTTAAAGGTCTTGATTGCTGATTTTGTTTAAGTTCTTTTAATTTTTAAGATTAACGTTCTGGAGCTGATTTCAATATTCGCTATTTTCCCTCTATAAATAGAAAGCCAAATAAAAATAATAATTCTAAGTACTTGTAATTTTGTTTTCAGTTTTTCTGTATAATTTCTTCCGCTAAGAATGTTTTATTTTGCAACTATCCCTGCTCCTTCTTTTATTTTGTGCTTCAAAAACTATAGAGTACTTGTTGTAAATAAATTTCCTTATATTACACATCCAGCTGACTCGGATCGTGCAAATAATAACTCACTAATTGCACATATTCAAAGCCTTCCGGGTTTCGATACATCTAAGGCAAGAATTGTTAAACACTACGCATCACGAGGTGGTAGTCCTGAAAAAATAACACCTGATATTGGGCCAACCGCGGCCGAACTGATTCTTCCATGGCGTAGGGATCGTTCCTACCCAAACCTTGGTACGTGCAGAATGCTCCTTGTAAATGCTGAACAAACAATATTAGAGGCTCATGTTCTTACAAACCTTTTTAACTGTTAGTTGAAAATATTGAATATTGTGGGAGTTCTCGAAAATTATTTTTAGTCGCAAAAGAAAATTCGATTCCGAAATAGCGAACATATTTCAAACATATTATAAGCATATTTCCAATTTTTTAAGAAATTTTTTATCGAACTTAGTATTGTGATTGATACTTTTGCGACTGAAAAGAAATGAAATGCTGCTTTGAACTCCTAAAATGTAAGCAGCTGAAAAAATTATACTTTCATCGTTTGTGCGATTAATCTCACATAGCTTTTTCATTTTACTAAAAAAAACTAATTCATTTGTGTTCAAAATTTAGATGCCATTGTTTTTTTAAATTATATTGTACTCCTGTTTGCTTGGCTTCTCCAAGAATTTAATTTACATTTAGAATGTGTTAGATGTATGTCGATAATGATGTACACAGTTCCATGATGAAAACGTACCTTAAAAGTTATCCTAATAAAAAAAAACAATCATTTGTGCATTATGAACGGGAAACGCTTTAGCACGCTGTTCAATGTTCATGTAACTTACTTACTCATATTATGTCCTTTATGCCCTGTTTTTAAGATGTGCATGTCCATTACGAATGCCATAAAAAAAGAAAATGCTAACAGTAATGTCCAGTATATTGACTGCATGCCTAGTTTTTGTGTGAGAAAAATGTCATAAGTTCAAAATACAAGATGGCATGCACCTTTCTGAAGTAATTTCCTTTATTAAACGCTTTTCACAATCGTGCCAGAATACGTTTTTTAAGTAATGGAAACATTTTTTTTTTTTTGTGTAGTTGGTGAGACTGCTGTAATCCCCGAGGAAGATCGTAATGTCCTGCCAGATTCAGACGGTGAGAGGAGGGTAGCAACGCCGACCGCAACGGAATCGCAGCTCCCGTGGAAACGGAATGAGGACGATAACGAAGATGGGGGAGCTGTGCAGCAGAACGAGTTTCCAGCATGGGCTTCCAATAAAGAGTACCTGGCGTACAACTCGCCCAGCGCCACTTTCTTAGGTAATTTCAATTACATTCGAACAACTCACATTTTTACTACCTTTAAACTTGATTACTTTAGTACAGTTATATTTGTTAAACGAGGCCATATTTTGCTTACTTCTGATTTAATGTAGATTCCGTGTTTAAAACTATTGCATTATTAGTTGTATAAAAGGCACCCGAAAATAAAAATGAAGTTCGATTCTGAATAATTTTATTAAGTCGTGAGTGAATGAAGAAACAAATTAATTGTTTAACTTTAATTAAAAAGTCAATAATTTAATAATTTTATAATCCAAAATAGCGCTCTAGTTAAATATATATCTTTGTGCATTTTTTTTAATTTTCTTATAGTAGTATTGATCGATTATACTTTTAGTATTGAACTTCTAGTCTTGTTGCAAATATGTTGCGTTAGTAATTAATTTCGAGATCCTTAACTCAATTAGTTTAAAAATGTTTGTTGTCTGGGATGATAATATAATCCCAAGAATTTTTAAATTCATAAAATACCAATTATTTATTTGGATTGCATGAGCGCCCTCGGTGGTGTAAAGAACATAAATAATTCATAATAATAATCTACAATTTACAACATGAATCTCAAAAAATTATTTGAAAAGTGCTGTAAAGTCTCTATTTCTATGATTTTACATTGCAATTACTTTACTGTTAAATAATAATCACAGTAGGTACTTAAACATTTTTTTACTGATTATTGAATTATGTTTGTATTATGATTTATGTTACAAGAAATGTGGATTATTTTAAATGCATTTTTCAATAATATTAGAAAACTTTAATATTGCTTAAATACGTTTGTTTTAGTAATTTTAATAACGCGCTAAAACATTCTAGAGCGAACAGGTTTAATTTCTGAAATTTTTTATAGAACATTTAATTTATACTATATGGCCTTATAGCTTTTATAACTGTAAAGAGTTTTAGTTATTGAATTTTATACATACAAATGAATACTACTTTGATTAGAACTATTTGAAACAATACAAATTTTGTTTTGTGTTCCGCAAGAAATCATCATCATCTATTTACTATTTAAAGATTACTAAAAAATCCTTTCAACGTAATAGAATATTTCTATATTTTTTAAAGTAGTTATAGAATGAAACTACTTCTCACCAAAGTAGCATGATGTTTTTTGAGAGATTCATCTTGGAACACAGGTAGAAGCAATGAGTAAAGCATGAGCAAAAATAAAAAGAAAACACTTTACACGTTTATCATTAAAAAGAGCTTTTAAAGTGGCAAATTGCACTGATATTATTAATTATAATATTATACACTTTAAAATTTGAATAGATTTTTGGGAAGTGGTTTTAACAGTGAAAGTATCGAACACTAATTTTGTCTTAAATTACACAAAAGTATTATATACCCAGATCCTAAATAAATTTAATGATTGAATCTTATTTTGAAAATCAAAAACTCAAGTAATATTGAGCATAGAAAAGCTTCAACAGAACTCTATATTGTATAAGGATGAGTGTTGTTTAAACTTCTCATTTGCTGTATGAACTGAAAATCGTGTTTTGGCGTGAAGAAGATTAAATCAAATTCTTTTGCGAACGTATTTGTATCTTTAATCTTTGTATAATGTTTTAGTGCTCGCAGACAAGATCTACTAAAAATTACTCAAATTTGGTAGAATTTAGCAAAAATAAATTCTTTTACGAGAGTATTAATTTAAAAAAATATATTTACATATAAGTATAGTACACCGAAAACTACAGGATGTTTTTGCTGTTTATTATTATTTTGAAATTAAAAGCGAATTTTTAATTTCAGCATAAATTTGTTGCTAGTTTTTAATTTTTTATTGTACTATACGTATGCACTATGCACCACGTAAGAGTATTTATGATCACCAATATTATTATTTTAATAACTGTGTTAAACGGCACATAAATGCTTCGCATTTAATTAGATACTTAGTTTGCTGGCACAATATTTTGAAATTTCTTTTATTGTTTTCTTTTCTCTACCTTCATGTATGTTCTATGTATGGCGCCAATCCTCCTGCCCAAATAACTTCCACATTGCTACAATTTCACAATTAAAATGCATCATCGGAATAACACAAAACAAATGCAAAAAAAACGATTCTTAAACAAAACAAAACACAAAAAAAACATAGGTGGACTTACGAAACCTAAACAGGCCAAGTCTGTAATAGGTTTGTTCCGACGAGAAAGCTCGGGATCAGGATCTGTAATTGGGGCACCAGGAGCTAACGAAACTGTAGGATCGGATCCTGCTTTAGGACCGTTGGTAAGCACCAATGTTGGAAGTGGGGGTAATCAGCAGTCCACAACACCTGTTAGTAGGAGTATTGATAAGAGATCATATTCAATCAGTGGCATTGGTTTGGGCGATAACCACTCTGGACCGTTTCCCGTCACAGCCAGCCATCGACGGAATACTAGAAGAGGTTCGATGCTAGAACTCAGCGGGTAAGTAACTTTTCTCTATCAAAACGCAAAATATGTTAGGATATTGGTTTTTGGAAAGTTAAATAAAAAATAAACAAAGCATGAGTTGCTCTATGCGTTAACTTTTTTATGTAAATTTTGAGATAAATTAATGTATATTGGGCATAATTTTGAATAACTCATAATTACACGTACATTTCCTAAGTGAAAATTTTTTTCTCTTATGTAAATATTTTTGTCTAAAACTTCACTTTCGACTATAATTAAAAAGAAACAGACTTTCACAAATGAGCATATAAATCATAATGCTCTTTTATTGTTGATCCATCAGAGAAATTATGTCTTTGAACTTTTTCAAATGATTTTACTTTGCATAAAATGAATGTACATTAATAATTTTGAATTATTCGAAATGTTTTCTTAAAAGTGTTAAATAAAAGCAATATTAGATATAATAAAATAAAATTTTTATAATTTCATAAGCTTGGAAAACTATTAAACCGACATACACTACTCAAACACTCACAAGGGAAACACATTTCAAATTTTACCACTTCTATTTATTCGACCGATGTACATAGTACATAAAACATTATCTTCTTCCTTCATACATACCATTACATTTGAAGCAATCAAACTTGTGTATACTGCTTAATAAGTGTGTTGTTTTCGTTTGAAATAAAGTGCTGTTTTTTTTTTTTTTTTGAGTGTGAGTTACATATACTAAAATGTTTTTTTTGTTTGATTAACCAATATGAAGAATGCAAGGCTCCAATTCTGTATAAAGTGAACGCATTTTCTATTCAACTTCCGGCTGGATTTATTGTCGAATTGAGTGTAGAAAAGTAAATAGATTATTATGTACCTACATAGGTAATTTTGTGATGTCTTACTATAAATGTTATAATTGTATATTCACGTTTTCAAACAAATTGTTTTATCTACGAAGTAATTATATTCCATAATGAAAACTTTCAATCAGACTTATTCACGGCATTATTTGGCCTTTTTCGTGTTCCAAATTAACTCGTTTGAATTTCTGAATAGCCACACACTAAATTACATACATTCAAGAATTCCTTTTGGCAAAAGCAAAAGTTGCAGGGCACTTAATAACAATATTGTTATACAATAATTGCAATTAGTGCATGCATATGTTTATCATATTTCTGCAGAATCGATCTCCATTATCAATTTTTTTTGCATTTGTAACTCTTCAAGTAGTCTATTCTGTAATTGCGAAATAGCTAATATAGGTATTTTTCTCAAATACAAAATATACACATAATTAACTCGCAACTGTAATACGTATTTAGTTAACATGCCTTTATAGTAAAAAACTGTTGCTCCAAATCGTAGATCTATCTATTTGAGTTGCTTTTTATGGATGCATTATGTAGGTACTTGATTTTATGCTATGCAAGGACATTTACACAAAATTGTTGACGATATTCCTTTTATTGTTTGTCATATACTAATAATAGACCTGTTACGCTATTCCAAACGAGCCAAATGAATTCATTTGCAAAGCCTTAAATTTAATTGCCTAACAGAAGACAATGTCCTTCTTTATTGTACTTCCCGCGATCTTCATCCTTTGAAATCTTTTTAAATTCATAATTATTTACATAACTTGAACATTGAACATGTTAACTTAAACTTCCTTTTTCCTTAATCGTTTTCAATAAAGCTAACATTTATACAATTATTATACAGAATATATTGGTTACAAATTCATGAAAACGTTGAGCATTGAGCTTACCTAACGCATTTAACCTTCTGTGCTTTGAATATTAGCTTAAACATGGACAACAATAACCCACCATATTTCAGTAACCTTCTTGGAACAACTTTGCAATGGTTGTTTAAATTAAACTGAATGTAAATTAGGCCTGCTTGCTGACCTATCTGATGGATGTATTTTTCAAAATTTCAATATAAAATTTACTCTCGTTTTTCTGTATAAACTAAAAATAATCTTCATTGCAGCATTCTCATAAAAGCCGAAAAGCATAACCACTAAAAACTGTGTTTCCCCAATATACATAATATACACGAAAGTGATAATATATTGTATAAACATGTTCAAAATCCGCATAAGAATTCCAACTAACTTTTAATTTTTATATTTTCAACAGACTACTTGTAAAGGGACGTCGACCAAGTAAACTTTTATCCTTTAGTCCGCCTACTCCTTAATTAAACTGTTGGAATTGTACTTACCATTCCCGTGTAACTCCTATGTATACCGTTTGTATTGTTACTTTAATTCTTAACGGCACTATTGTACACGTAAAAAATAATATTTTCACCAAACAAAAACTGCGCTTTTGATAGATTTTTGTTTTTTTACCTTCCCAGATGCGTTCACATTCACGTGAAGTAATTAGACTTAATGTGAAGTGATTAATTTAAGGCATGTAAAAAATATTCATAGTTTTTAGTCGTACCCTTAAGTTCGCTTTTGAATTATGCAAATAAAATGCTTTTTGTTATTTATCAACTTCTTTTAATTTAAGTGAAGCAAATGGGATAATTTCATCTACTTGATAATTCAGGAATATGCTTTATTACGAAATGCGATCCATGTGCTGTTAGACAATTTTAAAAATATTTTTTAATAAAATAATCAATTTTTTAGCTACAAAATGAGAAGTCGTGGAAGTCTAGCACAGCAGTTTGAATTAGAGAAATAAGTAGAACGGATAAAATTTTCATTTAAAATCTTTTATGCAAAAGAGATAATATTCCTAATAATTAAATTATAGTAGGTACAATGCACAACCTGCATCACTATTGCATGTACATTATGTTACTATGTAGTGTATGTAAATCGGTAAATAAGGGCCTTTCAACATGGGAGCAATTACTAAGAGTCTTGACGAACAGGTTTCTTTAATTGTTGTTTCTGTAAACATTTAATACCAATCGTAAATTTTGTAAGTATAACAAAATCAAAATTTCTTAAGTAATTTCCATATGGAAATTTTATTTTGTGCTTTTGCTACGCTCAAAACTTTTCGTGAACAGGGGAATCTGTTAATGCTTTAAAAATATTTGCTGGTAAAAATAGTTTCATCGCCAATATTATGCTTTCTCGAGGGAATTTTTAAGGCGTATAACGTATAGGTATAGTGTTATGTAATTGATTAATAGCATTGCAAGAACATTACAACACGTGAGAACTGCTATAAACGGAAAGGGAATAATTTTCATCAGATAATCTAAAGTAAACATTTTTAATGATTTGAGTAAAAATATCACGATATAAATGGTTCTTAATGAAATAAGTCAGGTAATATGCTTTCAGTTTCATTTATATGCCTATCATTGTCAGGTATTTCAAGTCACAAAATGAATAAAATACATACAAGAAAAAACAATCTCAACCTATTCTTATTGTTGTTGGATTAAATAAAAACAAATAATTTGCTGCCCTTTTGGGGTTTTTTAATCGAAAGCCATTTTCAAAGTACAATTCAATAGGTGACAAATTATAAAAAAAATAGAAGTTTTGAGAACTTTTTACTTTGAAAGAAAATTATTAAAAGAAGTTGATAAGGATAAGTGAAATAAAATGAAGATCTGCATTAGAAAGGCTAAATTTAAGTAAAAAAAACTTTCTACATTATATACATTAAGTCAATCATGGTTGTGGAGAGGTTTGACTAATATTTAAGTTCATATGCATGCTGCAAAAAACAGTTACGCTCTGTATTTAACGAAACATAAATAATCGCTGATTTGCATGTTTATATTTACCCTAAATAAATAAAGTTCCTTTTTAACATCTTATTCGTTTTCTTTTGTTTTATTTTTTGTTTTCACGGTAACCTTTTCAACAAATCAATTGGAATTGAATTGGAAAATCAAACTAAAATTTTTAATTATGTGTTAAAAAATATATATATAGAAACACTATCCCCGAGGAAAATGGTCATTCCAAATCTTTATGTGAACATGACGAGTGGAGCAGCAGCCCCCTGCCCGACCATAGAGGATCAGGAGATAATGTTGCTAATGAAAAAGTAACACGTGATGTAACAGAACCATTATTGCCAAGAACAGCGCCAAAACCCCAAATACGTCGCGGCAATCCAAATCAAGTCACCACAGCACTCCTGTCCTCATCATTAACAACTTCCGATTCGGACGATGTCGAGGATGAAGATTTTGATGTTTATGATGATGATCACATAGTGAATACCAGCATATCCAATCGAAGGAGTGACCGCAGGGATCAGCAAAATGAGCGCATTTGAGAACGACGGGAACAACTGCTCAGGATGAGAGTAGGCTTTCCGTTCAAATACAAACTGCTACATTAGTTTTAAGTCTAGGAAGAATGTTTTATGTTAATGCATTGGAAGTGAATGAGGAAGATAAGAGTGCGCTCGGTAATGTGATACCCACTGAAGGATGAGCATGTGGGCATCCCATGAGATTTGAGAATGTAAAGTTTGCATCGAAAAATAGTAAACATTCGATTTATTTTTGTATTGAATAGTTCAGTTATAATGACAAATGGACTACAAATTGCAAGAAGTAGATTAAAATTTTATAGAAAATGTGTAATGGTACTATACTATAGTAAATAAAATTATCGCAAAGCGATAGTAACCCCGAATTTGTTGAACTTTATCTAGTTTTAGAGAAGTATTAGAAGGTTCAATTTTATAATTTAAGTTTCAAAATACAAAAGTTGTAAGTTATTCAATTTGATGTTTTTGAATAACTGTTACCAAAACTAGCAAATTGTAAAAATGCTTTTAGAATACATTTAGAAAATTTATGGAGGAAAACAGAAAACAGTTGCTATTTTACAAATTCTTACGTGAGTATTATTATAAATTTTACCTCTTCCATTTTTAGAATATTTTTTTTAATGTGCTCTTTACTTGATTTATAATATTAAGTTTGGTATGTATATTTTTTTTTTTTAATTTAAGAAAGCACGAGTTACAAATATTGACTTTGTATATTGGGATACAGTTTTTTGTTATCCTTAAGAAACAATAAATTACTATTGTATTTTATGGTACTTAAGTTTTCTATTTGCAAAATTGCTTATAGATTAACCAACTCAAAATATTTTGTGAAATCTAATGAGAAATATAAGTATGTACTTAAAAAGGAGAAGTTTTTACCGTTCCTATACAGGAAGGCATTTTATAATACCTTAAAATTCCATAATAATATCACATTCTTTCATTTAGTTATTTTTCTTCAACAGCGCACAATGAACGACATTTAAAATATATAAAATGCAGCTTAAATGATGAATTTTTAAACCAAAAAGTCCAATGCACAATTTATCAAATACCTAAATTATTAATAAGAATAACTTGCATTTTTAGATATCACATTGTTAAATATTCGATGATGTTTTGCAAATCTTTTTGAAAATATATGAAAACCCAGACATTTTTACAATAGTGAGTAGTTGTAATTCGTATGTGCATCGAAATTTGCTGAAATTTGCATATTAACACATGTACCCTTAACTAGAGCAGACAATTTCCCAAAACCTGTACATTTAATGCACCAAACTGAATATTTGTAACTCAAAACTAATACATTTCCCTCGAAAACTTTAAACTGAATTAATATGAAGACAATAAGCATTTGGAAAAATTTGTGTTAATAAAACGTAGATTGCCTTTGTATTTTTCCATTTGGTAAATAATTTCTGGCCTGCAAAAGCTTGTAGGAAAATACAAAATATTGTTTCGTAAAATTCATTTTTAAGAACAAAAACCAAAGTCAATTGTTCATTTGAAAAACTAATGGAAATGATTCAGAAAAATAAATTAATAAAAACATTAGAATTACTGATAGTTTTATTTGTTTTTATTTTTAAATTCGATTATCCAACAGATGAAGGTAGGTACGATAAAAAGTGATGCGAAAATGAAACAACATTTTAAGATTTCTTTACATTTATTGCATTTTTTATTTTTTCCAATTTTAACTTTTTCTAATTGAGAGTATAACGAAGACTACAATAGAGTAGGGCACTATAAATGAAATATCGAAGGCATCAGGATTAAACTATGAACATAATTGCTTATATAAAAAATAACAATAATAGAGTATGAATCTCGCAGACTTCGATCAATATTTTGGAAGCTAAAATATATTTGTCCATATGAGAACTATACCCAACATTCATCTAAGAAAGAACATCAGTAATGCAAGAAACCCGAACCGGATACATGTTTTCGATATGAATTGATAATTCT
Source organism: Leptogaster cylindrica (assembly GCA_963082835.1). NCBI lineage: Eukaryota > Metazoa > Arthropoda > Insecta > Diptera > Asilidae > Leptogaster > Leptogaster cylindrica. The sequence continues at coordinate 17,110,688 of OY720105.1, read as the reverse complement.
GGAACCAATATAACATGCATATTCGAAATACTACACTATATTCGACATAGAAGATCGAAGTCCGTCTTAAAAATTATATTTACGCTGATATTTTAACAAAAATTAAACAATAAAAAAAAACTTGTTATATGTATATAACACTTACATATTTACATAAACGTTTTCATAATAAATAAAAAATGTAATGCTTTTTAGTTTTTTCTTCTTAATATTCATAGTGTTTATTTTAATTTTTATGTATATATATAGATCTTTGTTTTGCAATAACTAACACACAATACCTACAACATATGTTTGTATTATATGAATTGATATTAATAATGTTGCTTGAATTCTGAGTTAAATGTATGTTGATGAAGATTAAACAATCAACAAAATTTTCTTGTAATTCAATAACTTTTTTTTTATCTTTTCAATAAAATTGTGACCTATAATAAACGAAACAATTATCTAGGGCAATTATGTGGACAGTATATTTTTAGTAAATTATGATTTTATTGCGAAGATCAATTGTCACGGCAAAGCTATATGCTCTCTAATAAGCATAATCCGGAACACATATGATTTATCTAAGCGAATTGATAATCATTTCCAACTGTCTCAAATGCTCGCACTTATATCACAACATTCAAACGTGACGATTGCCAATGAGTTATTTAGTTTGTTGAATTTTTATTTCCATTTTGAACGAATTTAAAAGAAATTGCACTACAGGCAAAAAGAAATATAGCATTCATTGTTATGATTATGCATGAACATGTGTAAATATATAGAAAGAGCTGAATGACTTTCCATGCATGTCGTGCACTCGCGTAATATATTCTATTTCGGAGAGCACCCTACTAATATGTTGTTTTGTCTGTTTCATTCTTTTGTTGGCTTAACACATTAATATATATAATGAAAATACTATTATTCATTTATGCTTTTATGCTTGTTTAACCTTATCTACCAATTACGTGTTATACATTGCCTGAAAGAAAAAAAATGTTTTATCACAAATTGCTGTTCCCTTTAAATGTCAATATCAACAGAAAGAGGAAATTTCGATAAATCTAATCAATATTAACGTACCAGAAATTATTCATAAATAATAATAAAATTAAATTACCTTTTGGGAAAAATAATCATTTTCAACAAATAACTTCGAGCAACGAAACAGAAAATATAACGCTACAGTGAAGTACTTCTATGGAATGTGTACGATCATCATTTTACGTTGCCTTCTTACCCGAAGAAACAAATGGTCCAACGTAATTGCTTGGAAATAGCCCAGTAAGGCCGTTTAGCTCTCCCCGCCACCACTCAGGCTCATCTCTGCCAAGAACACTTATAATGTCATCCTTGTCGAATGATAACTCATCGTCGTTTTGCGCTTTGTATGGATATAAGGCGATGACTTTATCTGATATGAGATTGGCAGTTAAAACTATGAATTATTATGTGATTAAAAACAAGCCAGACCTAATATAGTTTCAGTCATTTCAATTTTACTCGCTGAAACCGGAGTATTTCGGCCACTATTCCGTCCGCCCTGCAGAATTTTCACATAAGAAGCAGGAAACCATCCAATTTGTCGGCGACGACCCTTAGCTTGTAATTCCCCTTCCCACCAACCGGAGTCGGTTTTTTTACGAATCATTATCAGTTGCCCTCTTTGCAAAGATAACTGCTCTGGACTAGTAGAGTCATAAGGCGCAATTACTTGCGCGATTTCTGGTTTTTTGGCCCGCATACCCTATCAGAAAGAAATTGTCATTATAAATAACGAAACTAATCATTGTTTGCTTTACAGGAGTCATTGTTGAAGTTCTAGACATTGGTCGACTATACGTCTCTTGAACCTGTTCCCTTGGCTGTTGAGTGTTTATTTGTGAAACTTCTGTGTCCAAGTCCTCTTGGGTTTTGGTTTCATCCGTAAGTGGTGAAGATGCTGTTTGTGGCATCGTAACTGCTTCGATATTTTCAGTTACTGCTTGAGTCAGTTGCTGAGCATTGCCATTAACGGTATCCTGCATAGAATACTACTTTAATTGATTACAATGAAACTTATGACTAACTACTTTCTCTGTTGATTGGGGAAATACATCGCCAGTGCCTCCAATATCAGCTTTTTGTACATAATTCGATGGGAAAATTCCAGTCCGGGTACCAATTGTGCCAGTCCACCAGTCCCCCTCCTTTTTCGTCACCATTATCATTTCACCCGCACTGAAGTTCAGATCGCCCGTTTCAGCCGATTCATATGGATAAGCAGCAATATAGTACTCTACGTCCCCATTGTACGCGGGAATGTCCACGGTCTCTTCAATGTTATCATTTGCTATTGTCGTTGCTGGTACTTCGCTGCTTTCACTAAAATTTATTCAGCACGTGTTCAATTTTCCCATTTAACGAACTCTTACCTTAATTGTGTTTTATTGTCGATATATGTATCCTGAGTATTATAACTAGAAAATGTTTCTTCGCTAACCGGAGCCTCAATTTTCTCCACATAAGTTTCTGGGAACCAGCCAGTATGTCCATTGATTTCACCAGCTAGCCACCCTGGCTCTGCATTCTGTTCAATTGGAACGAGAACGATATCGCCCGGCTGAAAAGTGATTTCGTCTGCGTTCCTTGCACTAAACTCATAAACTGCGCGATATTTCACAAAGCCAGGCGGTGCTGGTTGAGATTCTAGAGCCGCATTTGCCGATGTTTCCAAGTTACTAACTGCAGTTTCAGTTTCTGCCGGCCATGACAACGTAGGTTCAGTGCCCCAAGCTGATGTGTACGCTTCATTTTTCTTGTTATATTTAATTTCTAATACTTGATTGCGATGACTGTCGTAATTTGAATACAATTCCTCACATTTATTTATAAGTTCTTTGAGTTCGGCTTTTATTTCAGTTAATTGTATGTCATTCGAATTAATATCTATTTTCTTCGATTCAATTTCTTCACGAAGATTTTCAACTTTATCCTTAATTTGTTTAATGGTAATCTGTAATGGTTTTTATATTTTAAAACATAAGAAAACTTTTTTATTTGTAAGAACAATTAGTAACATTCATAGATCGGACAATACTCACTTGTTTATTAACAAATGCAGCATTCATTTGTTCTTGTTGTGCTACATCAGAAATCTGTGCACTCTTAGTCTTGGCATCCCACTTCGCTTTCTCTTGAGTAAGCTGCAGCAATTTTTGGTTTTGCTCTTTTATCCGAGCCTTTAGTAAAGACATCTCAGACATTTGCGAGTCCCGAGTTGAACGCATGCCATCAATAACAGTTTTAACATTTGTCACGCCAGCTCGTGTATCACATATTTTTTGCGATAACTCTTTTATCTTAAATTTACAATTTCAATGAGATATATACAGATTTGAAAGATATTACAACCTTTTCGTTTAGTGTGCTTAACTCTATATTTAGAGTTTGATTATTTGCTTTCAGTTTAAGAACTTTATCCTGTTCACGCTGGCGTTGTAGCTGCATTTCTTGAATTCGTTGATTTTCCCATTCAAGTTGACGTTGGCGTTCCAACTCCCTGCAACCGAAATTCATCATTAGCAATCATAAATCAAAAGCGAAATTAATAAGAAAAGCAGTACTTTCTTGCTGCTTCTTTTGCTTCTAAAGCGCGTTTACGCTGTTCTTCTTTTTCCATTTCAATTTCCCTTTGTATTTGCAATTGCCTTTCCAGCTCCTCCTGCTGTTTCCTTTCCGCTTCTAAACGAGCCTTTTCTCGTTTTTCAGCCTCTTCTCGTTCTTTTCTTTCTCTTTCTTCTTGTTCTTTCCGCTGCTGTTCCAGGAGTAATTTCCTCCTTCTGTCCAATTCTGCTTGCCCTTTATCAAAGTTTTCTTTTCGTTTGTCTTCAAAGGTGGCTACGACGAGAAAAAATAACTTTTTGAATCAATAACTTTTTGAAAAATTACTTTGTGGTAAGCTTGCAGCCGGGTCTATATCTCCAACAGCACCTTGAGACGAAATTGATGCATGTCTGGATCCGGGAACCGAGCCTTGCCGTGAACCTGAAATTGAACCATTTCGCGATGCGACTTTGCGAAAGCTAGGTGGGATCAGTTCTTGTGGAAGGGTCATGGATATTTTTTCTCCAGCTAAAGCCTTGTCACAGAGATACATAGCCAAAACGAACTCCTCGCATCCAAGTCTGCCATCGGAGTCCATGTCCGCTAAGGCCCAAATTTGAGCCAATGTCGCTTGCGGGAGTTTCGTCTGCATCATTAGTGTGCGCGCCTGATTGCCCGTTAAGTAGCCACTTCTAGAGCGATCTGTGGTGTTAAAAAGCTGAGTGTACTTCAGTTTGGTTGGCCCTTTAATAGCCCATTCAGATTGCCTGTAACTCGAAACCATTAAAAAGAGTCAGTTCCAAATTACATGAGAATTACGGTGATTCAATGGATGGCGCCCGCTCCGAAATAGACATGTTTCTGCTTGGAGGATTACTTTGCGGTGGTGTCGGTAGTGCTGGAGTAACCGTGGTTGCGTAATCTGCAGTGGGCGGGGACATTGTTCGACCAGGATCTACAAGTGGCTGTGTGGCTGTAGCTGGCATTCCCGCAATTGGAGCAATGAAAGGCGTTTGCCCTGGCATCATCGGTGGGACTACAGTTGCCGATGTGGGTGCAACGAGCGGCTGAACTGGAACCATGGATTGACCTGTAATCAACTGAGGCCTTACCATAGGTAATTGTGTTGTTCCGAGAATAGGATGTTCTCCTAAAGAAGAAATAAGTGGTTGTTGACCTCCAATCATCGATGAAGTGGGTAAAACTGGTGCACCAACGATTGGCGGTACAATAGCTTGCGGAAGTGCAACTGGAGGCGGCGGTGGCATCATTGGCATTGAAGGTACACCGGTTTGTGCAATATTGCCTAAGGGTTGTAGGGGATCTAAAGGACTCAAACTTCCCGTTGGGGTTAATATGGGTGTACCAGCAGCTGAAGAGAGTGACGCAATTAAAGTAGGTGGCAAAGTCTTTGGGATCTCGAATCCCCTCAGCTTTAGATTAATCAATTTGCATGCTATACTGAATTCGCTTATGTTCATTTTGCCATCCGAATCTGTGTCCGCTAAAGCCCTACACGAAGAAAAAAAAACAAAATTAAATTATTAAACGGCTGGCTCACCTTGGTATATAGTATATTGCATTAAAAAAAATAACAGACTAATCGAAAACGATATGTTTAAAATAGTAAGGTAATTTGCGAAAACAAATCGAGAACCGCAGCCCTTCATTTTACATTTTGGGATAATATAAAGGAACATTTTGGTCAGTTCAGAGTTTACCATAATATCCAAAATCATTATTATTTGTAAGCATTTGTATATTATCCTTCTTTTATGTTATTTTTGTTTTCCTCCTTTCTCTTTTTTTTAATTTTCAGAGTAACAGAAAAAAATCTTGTTTCAAAGTGCAGTGCAACAAGTCGAATTTTATTAGAACTTAGTAAAACAAATAATGAAAATGTTACATTTATCTACTCTATTTTTACAATTGTATTTCTCCTTTTGATGAGGGAATTTAGGTTTTATTCAACAGGTTTCCTATTGTGTACGTACATTACTTCTTAACAAAGCGCATATTTTCTGAGAAAAGGCAAAATATAATGCCGTCTACTGCTCTACACTTGTAGTAAAGGTAGTAGTAGTATAAAAGTAGCCTACTCTCTGCAACAAACGTGCAACTTCGACGAAGGTATAAATAAGAAACGGGCATGAGATCTTTTGGGTGTGAAATTTTTTTGGGAAATCTAGTGTTCTTTTTGTTATTTATTACACACACATTTTTAATAGGAAAACGTTTTCTTTGTTTCATTTCTCCGTCACACAACTAATATATTCAGTTGCTAAGTTATTAGTTAGGCATTTCATCCGAATAGAATAACTAATTTTCTTTATAGTGGGTATATGCTTGTAATGAACGTTTTGAATTAATAATACTTGCTTAATTTAGGTAAGTATTTGAAATTTGAATAAATAAATGGAAATCAATCCTTAGCTGATTTAAATACATTCAACTTCTAACTGAATTCGCGAACAAAGCAAGACGTGTCGGATAAATTAATCTTTTCACTTGGGAAACTGGGCGTTGCGAAGCTAAATTGAACAAGTGTTCGTTCTTATCACACAAAAAGAAATGTAAAAATTTTATTTTTCGAATATATTTACCATATCTGTCCAAGAGTCAAGGGGGGAAGTTGTGATTGCAAGAAAAATCCTTTGGCCTGCGCGCCGGTCACAACTCCATTCTGTGGCTGAAGTGACTTAAATTGTTCTTGGTACTTGAGTTTTTCCCGCTGGGTTACAACCCATGGATCCGCTGCTGGGTTCATTTTTCCAATATTTTTTAGTTCAGTACCTTTCCGAGGACTTTTTATCCGCGGCCGTGGCAATCCACGACTGTGATAACTTTACCTCAATTCACCCTTTTGTGACCTCCCTAGAAAAATTAATCGATAACATTGTTATTTAACCAATGTAATAATCACAGGGTTTATTCAAATTTTCGAAGGTTTTTTATTGAAAATTAAAATTTCTCAAATAATATGAAAAACAACAGTACTTGAAAAGTCGATAAAATTTTCTCATCACTCAAAGACGAAAATGGCTTTGAATGTGAAAAAATTAATGTATTTTAATCAACACAGTACAAGTTCACAACATATTATTTCTATCTTTACCCAAATAGTTTCTTCAAAGCAAATACATGGAATTTTGTTTAGAGGATTTGAGAAATTTCCAAAGAAACCGAAACTTTTTGACAAATTGTGAACCCAAAAATTGTGGGCCCAAACGTCACTCTTTTTGATCAATACTACAAAAGAAGTGTTACCACTGTGAAACATTTTCAAGACAAATACTCAAATCGTCAAGAATTATCGTAGAGAATGTAATAGAAATTGATGTAATTTATTGTAATAGTTGTTCTCGACTAGAATAATGTGGTCTTTTATGTCTTTATGGTAAATAGTTGGACATATGAGGGTTGAAGACTTCAAACTTTTGGTAAAATTATTAGAAATATGGAATCAGAAGATGAAAGCGGTTCAGAGCATTCGGACACAGTTGTAGAAAGTGAAACTAATGGTAATGATGAGGATACTGGTGAGAAGACTACCTTTAAGGAACTGGTAAGCCTCGAGTAACAGCAGATATTTCCACGTGGTTCTAGAAGTTATCTTAATTACTTTTGAATTGCTCATTGATGCTAATTATTATTGTTTTCGTAGGGTATAGTTGACATTCTTTGTCAAGCCTGTAACGAACTGAAATGGAAAGCTCCTACAAAAATCCAGAGGGAATCGATTCCAGTAGCATTGCAAGGAAAGGATATAATTGGTCTCGCGGAAACTGGATCGGGTAAAACTGGTGCTTTCGCTCTGCCAATACTACAAGCCTTGCTAGAGAACCCACAGAGATATTTCGCTTTAATTTTGACACCCACCAGAGAGTTGGCGTTTCAAATTTCAGAACAATTCGAGGCTCTAGGTAAGTGCTAATTCTATTAGAAAATAAAAGTTATATCAAATTTCTATGATGCACAAAATTGATTTGAAAATCATGAAAATACAATACTATTCGTCACTACCTCTGAGAGAATACAAAATCGCTTTAATTAAAGCGTTAAGAAAATGGAAATTTATTGCATATTATTTTTTAGGAAGTTCAATCGGGGTAAAATGCTGTGTAATCGTGGGTGGAATGTGCATGACAACGCAAGTTGTTCAACTGGCCAAAAAACCTCACATAATCATAGCAACACCTGGTCGTTTGGTAGATCATCTGGAAAACATAAAGGGTTTCAATTTGAAAGCAATAAAATATTTAGTAATGGATGAAGCTGATCGCATTCTAAACATGGATTTCGAAGCAGAACTTGATAAAATACTAAAAGCTCTTCCTCGTGAACGTCGCACATTACTCTTCAGCGCGACGATGACGAAAAAAGTGAAAAAGCTACAGAGAGCATCGTTGAAAGATCCCGTGAAGGTAGAGGTTTCCAATAAATACCAAACAGTAGAACAACTGCAACAATACTACATATTCATTCCTGTGAAGTATAAAGACGTGTATTTAGTGCACATACTAAACGAGTTAGCTGGAAATAGTTTCATGATATTCTGTAGTACATGCAACAATACAGTAAGAACAGCATTAATGTTGCGTGCTCTCGGGTTAGCTGCTATACCTTTACATGGACAAATGACGCAGAATAAGCGATTAGCAGCTCTAAACAAATTCAAAGCGAAAAACCGCTCAATTTTAATATCGACAGATGTTGCCTCTAGGTAAAAGAAACTGCAATTTTTTACAGATTATTTTTAAGTTATCCTTTGCAGAGGTTTGGATATACCACATGTTGATATTGTTTTGAATTTCGACATTCCTACTCACAGTAAGGACTACATCCATCGCGTGGGGCGCACAGCTCGAGCAGGCAGAGCTGGAAAGGCCATTACATTTGTAACTCAGTACGACGTAGAGCTGTATCAGAGAATAGAACACTTGCTCGGCAAGCAGCTTCCACTGTACAAATGCGAAGAAGATGAGGTGATGGCACTGCAGGAAAGAGTGGCTGAAGCAGAGCGCACAGCAAAGCTTGAACTTAGGGACTTGGAGGACCGTAAGGGTATGAAAGGGAAAGGAGGAAAAGCTTTAGATGACGATTCAGAACAGTTTATTGGAACTAGAAAGCGTATTAATCCAAGAGGGGATAAGAAAAAAAATCAAAAGAAAATGAAAACGAAATAAAATGGCTTATTATTTAGATTTACTTTTTTCGTCTACTTATTCTATATACAATAAATTTATCTAACAAAGGACATTAGGTGTTTATTTTATTTTTCAAAAACTGTATCGCAAGGACAATATTCATATTGTTTTCAAGTCGCATCCTTTCTTTCGTCAGGTATAGAAGTGTCGAAAAGTTCACAAACTCCTTCCCCTGGCTTTAAGCTATAATTATAATCCCGATTTGGATCATAAACACTAAGCAAAGGAGGTTCACCTAAAGAATAAAAATATACGATACACGCAAAGCAAACTAACAAATTCTATTGACTTACTTTCTGCAGAATTACTACCGATTTGGGAACAAATCGAGTGGTGTTCCCGAACATCCCGGACTAAAATTTTTGCATAACCATTCCTTTGTTCCTGCGTTTCTGGTTCAATTTTAATTTGACTATAAGTTAACTTGGTATTGCTTGCTTTTCTAGACCTTTTTGGCGCCGGTGGCTTTACATATTTTTTACATGAACTTTCTTTCTGTTTGTAGTGTTGAATTACTTCCTAAAATGAAGGAAAATAAGTACATACATATTTCAAAATAGCATAAAAACTATTAACATTTTTAAATTCCTGTTCATCAATGATTGAGTTACCATTTTTGGTTACCAACTGTACACCTACGGGTTCACCCGATTCATTTCTGAAATTCAATGTTTCTTCATCCTAAAATAAATGTTGGTAATTTTTTCTGAAAATAACATGTTTAACGTAATTACCTGATCACAATTCTCAAAATTTTTTATGGTTAAAATCGTTTGGCTCTCAGGGAAACTTTTTAACAAGTCATCTCTTGTAATGTAAGCAAATGATTTACTTTCAGGATCACTCTGCAGATTCCGTAGATTTTGCTTGGCATATTTTAAGCATCTATCAATTTCATCTTCAGTTTCTTTTAATCCGTTCGACTGCGACTCGAGATAATCTATACATCTTTGGACATTTTTATTCACATGAGCAGACTCCCCTCGTCCTCTGTAAAAAATATATGTTAAGAGTACTAAAATTTTCTAGATATACTTTACTTATGGGGTTTTCAAAAGACATAAAAATTTATCATATTTTTAAATCAGTTTTCGCGTTTTAGACTATAATTTATTGATTATTTCTTCTTACCTCCAGTAAATATGACTACTATGACCTTTCTTGTAAATCAGGCCAACGCCTTCAAGAACATTTGTTATGTCGTATATTCTTCGCTTTTGTACATTAAGTAAACAGGCCGCCTAGAAGAGTTAAATTATTATCACGTATCATCAGAAATTAAAAAACTTTTGTAAATATGACTGAAATAATTGAAATTTGGCGCCTTCAAAAGTCACTTTTGGCGCTGCACTTTGACTTGTAAATGTGAATTCTTTCAAAAAAACCTTTTATTCATAACAAGACTATGCACTAGTTACACACAAGAGGCATTTTATTATATTAACTTACTTGTTTCAAATCTACCAAACCTCTATTAGCACTTCTTAAAAGCGAAACAAATTTCCTAGTCAGAGATACTAAGGAACTTGTAGTTCTTGGTGGTGTTTCGTACTGTACTACATGTCTTGACATTGTTAAAATGTTAGATAACCTTTGCCTCTAATGACAAATTAAATTGTTTCAGAACAGGCGAGTACGAGTTTTCTATAAATTTTAATATTAAACACTGCCGCCATTAGCTATATGTATTGCCAGATTTCTCCGTGGTGAATATGTCCGCTTTGACAACTTCACTTTTTCTTCAGTACAAAAACGAGGTGATTATTAGCATAAAATAGCGGTTCAAGTCTCTGCTATTCTTAAATTAAAAAGAAAAAATTAAAGAACAGTACGAAATAATTTTTAATGTTCTTTAATCCATTTTTTATTTGTTTATATTATTTTGATGCAAAATAAGTTTTCAAATTTAGGTAGGTACTATGTATTGAAATAGATTCATATTTACGAATAACTTTTCAAAATGCTATTTTTATCATATTAATTTCAAATACAATATTCAAATAAATTTGTTTAAAAACTAGAAATCGGGAAGTAATGCTTCTTTGAATACAAAAACATTCACTAGCAATTGCTACGAAAACGTAATTTTTATTATTGAAAAATTGTTTAAAATAAATTGCACGCAAAAACAAAATATTAGAGAATTGTTTAAGAAAACAATAATATTCCTTCTCAATTAATGTAAGGCACTTGTAAGTGGCTTTCGCGGTTTGCGCATCACGTAGGTAAGAAAAATTTAGCGATGTAAATACCGTAGGTATTTTGTTTTTTAAGTCTTTAAACTAGTAAGCCCCTAAAAATTACGGAAGCATATTAATCTAATTAAGGTATTTATGATAGAAAATAAAAAATAAATTCCTGGTTGTACTCTGCAAACACCTTCAGTCTCTATCTGAAAGGTGTGCCTAAAAAGATGATAATTAACAGCCGCTTAAGTTCGGATGAATTCCATTTGAGTTATTGCATGCTTTCATAACCTCGTCTCTAAGCACGGATGGCGGGTCTGAGAGAATATCTGTAGTAGTCGACAGATACCTTAACTTGTTTGATACAGCTATAAAACGCAAAACATAGATTACATTAGCTATTAACAGTTGAGTTAGTTAATTTCCTTTTTACCTGGTCTAAGTTCGACTAGCGAACAATGTTGCTCTACCCACAGCAAAGCCGTTCTATATAATTCTTCGATGCTCGCCATTGATACTGTTGTTGTGTACGAATTCAAAAGCGGTTCTAGTATTAGCCCCAACTAAAGTTATTTTGTCTAGGTCAAGAAAAATAGTTGTATATTGGTTTTATAATAGTGGCGTGCCCAGGAATTTGTTATGGAAGAGGTAGAAGGGGGGACTGCTGGAGGTCTATGAACCAACACCCATAAAAATGAGTGCTCCGAAATTATTTTACAAGAACATATTAAGTGTTTTAAAACGTATTTTGAGGCTGGCTAAAGCCTCAAAAAAGAGAGCAAGATCTACTAATTTTGAAAGTAAAGAATGTTTCTGATTTCTTTGTGTTACGTTTTAGATATTGTGTGTATGTGGGTGGCATCCCTACTCTATAAAGTAAACTCTAAAAGAATTAAAGGATACAATCCAGAATTTCCAATTTTGCATTGTTCTATAACGAACATAATGACTGTAAAGTTGCTTCACACGTTCAGTTCTTTGTCGAGAAACAGGAGCACCATTAGCTGGCAATATAGAGTGTAAATGCCTGGAAATGCAAACAATGTAATAACTATCTACTAAACTTTCTATGTACATTTACTTACGATAAGGAATTATTCAGATTATCTCTTTCTTTTCGTAAGGATTCCATCTTCTCATTTAATATTTTACGTTCCATTCGCAACTGTTTTATGTATTCGGCTCCTTTTTGTAACATTGCAGCTTTACTTAACTGAAATTTGGCCATTATTAAAAATATTTTTACTATGAAACACCAAAAAATCACCTTGGCATTCGGATTTTGTTGTAATTGAGGAATCAAAGCATGCAACATATCAAATCCATTCTTTATATTGCATCGCCTTTTCTGTTCAGCGTGAATGTGACCTACTCTACGTTGACTGTCTTTGGGATATTTAGCCGCACCTATTGATCGGTTTGGTGAAAGTGGTGAGTCTTGGTCCGTAAAAGATTCTGGCGACAGACTCATAACATTCGATGATGACGAAAAACTAAGAACCTTGTTACCGGGAGGACTGTGCATCATTAATGGTATTGATGTTGATTTAGGAGATAATGGGTTGGATATTTTTAGTTGATCTATACATTGTGTAGGCTGCTGACACCCGCTCGGAGCTTGAATATTACTAGAAGTAAGTCCCGTCGGTGGAAGACTGTGCGAAGTTAAAGAAATTGCACTACCAGAGGAAGAATGTTTCATTTGCATTTTATTTGAATCTGAAAAGTTAAGTTTATGAATATATAAGTAGATGAAAATTCATTATATTAATGGAAAATTACTTGTAAGCAGTTGAGCCAAAGTGCTGTTGAGGGTTGGCTCACTGGTCGCTGTTTGAATTTGAGACGGTACATGACTTGGTGGACACGATTGTTGCATTGAGTTGCTGCGTGTTCGTGAACGATTTCCTTTTACGTTATATTTGGCAGGTACAGCAAAATTATCGTCTTTTGATTCAAGTTTTTGCAAAGAAGAATTTAAAGGTAAACTGTTCGATCTAAACATTTCTTTCTGAGATAAGCTTTGTTGACTAGTGTGCTCGGGAACTATAATATTCACTTTTTTGCCTGGCGGCGATGGATGCCGCATATTTCGGTTCGGTACATTTATAAAACTAGCAGTGGAAGCAGCTTTTTTCAATATTTGAGCAGTTGAATATGGCTTATAGGATGAAGATATATTTCCCTGATGAGGCAATGAGGTAACTTTGCTCGAATTTTGTGAAAAATTATTAACATTTAATAATGTTAGAATTTCTGACGAGCTACTGAACTTATTTGCAATTGGGGTTGCTGAATAACTTTGTGGAACAGAGTAACTTTTCATATTGCCCGGTTGGCTTGTAGTAATGTTTAATAGGTTAGACTGCCCTGCAAATGAGCCACTACCAAGGACAGAATTTGAAAACTGTTGAGATAGTTGAACATTTTGTTGCTGAATTTGCTGCTGCTGGTGCTCTGCTAACATTTGTTGATAAATTGTAGTTTGGTGTAGAGTGGGCTGAGCCTTATCGTAGTTATGCGGTTCACGTTTCCTTCAGAAAACAAATTACATATTGATTAGCGATAAAATAAATAAAAGATCGATGAAAATGTTTTATTACCTGAACGGTCTAACTATTGTTTTACACACGCGCCCTTTTAAGATATTTTTCCCTGTAGAACCGCAATTATCTAAAGTATTCATTTGACTTGTATTCTGTATTGGGTAAGTATCCATTGTGACCATACTTGATTTAGATTGCTCTAATAAATTAGTTGATTGATTTTCGTTCATTATTTGGTCAGCAAATTGTGAATTCGTTAAGAGATTTATGTTTGCTGTTTCTTGAGTGCCAATCACAGATATCGATGGTTGAATAGCAATGTTTTGCTCGTATATTTTGCGCGAGAACTGAATCGAATCAATTGAGTTGTTTAATTCTATCATATTTGTGTCATCGATCGCATCGGAAATCGTTTCAGCGTGCGCGACATTCGCAACATCTATTTCGGTCGTTGCGTCCATTTGTTCAGAACCTATAAAATGTAAACTATACTAACGATAGCTATATGATTGAATTTGCTACCCATTATTGCTGGAAAATTATAATCAACACTCTTAAGAATATCTTCCGCCCCTTCCTCTGGTACAGGAGCCAAACGCGTGCTCTCCAGCAGCTCTGAAGATTAAAAATTTAATTTGAATATTAGTAGCTATGTTGACATGAATATTTTGACTATTTGTCTATTTATTATTTACCTTGAAACGTCACATCGAGTTCATCTAAATTTGGTTGCAGTGGTCCTAAGCTGGGTTGAATAAAGTCAGCAATACCCGCACCTCGAGCTGTGGAAACAGATAATCTCAATTACCAAAATATTAAAGTAAAATGGGCGTGTCTTACCAATTTCTCTTGGATCAGGAAAGGGGAAAGGTCCATTTATTGCTGAAAACAGTAAATCAGATGTCCAGTCTTCTCCCAACGTTAAGTTTTTGTCACCTGCTAACGAAGACCATTCGAGAAAATCAAATTCACTTCGCTGTAATAATTGTATACATTTTAAAAAACCAATTAGTACAATAATGTGGAAGAAAATATACACGTACACTATCACAATGGAGACTACCAATAGATCTGGCCTTAAAATGTCGGCGCCATTTTCGGTATTCTGCTTTGATAACGCTTAACTGCCGCTTCCAATATTTCCCTTCAAGAACAACACTCTGGAAAAAGAATCGATTATTTTATAGTGTTGAATACAAAATTGTTGAATATTCTATAACATAAAAGCGCGTTAAACAATATTATAACAATAGTAAATCATAATACATATTATCATTAATTGCATATTATGTTAAGAAAAATTGTACCTGTGGATTACTGTGTATATCAACGTCTAAGGGTGAAGCGAATTGACATACCGGAGTGCGTTTCTTCAGGATAACTAAAAATAAACAGGATCAGTAAACGATGTTCTAATTCTTTATTTACTATCATAATTACTAAAATATTTAAGTTGATTAATTTGCAAAGAATTCTTCGAACATTATCATCCAAAAACTCGATCATGTTTATAAACTTGTTAAAATTCAAACAAGGTAGCTAAATTTTTCATTGGATTGGTAATTAATTAATGATTATGAGCAATTACTTTGCGTCTAAGTAATGTATGAAGAAAAAAAAAACACTTCTACTCATGATAACAGAATAATGGGCCGGCAAATAAATTACGCGGTGATGGGATTATCAGCTTCTGAGAAGAAAGCTAGAAAGCTAGTTAGTTATCATGTTTGAACGTGAAAAAAATATCCTAATATCACGCTCTTGATAAGGAGTGTTATCACTGCTCTGCAGATAATCTCATGTAAACTAAACGGACAAAATAACACATTTTGAATAAATAATAATTACATTGCATATGCCAGCAGCGCCAGATGACATTGTTCAAGCGTATTTTGTCCTTCCATCGCAACCGAACACCTTTGAAGTGGTTCCATTTCGGCGATGTCAATTTTTGGCTGAAAATAGCATGGAAAAATTGTATTATCAACGAAGTAAATAAATATTTAAATAAAATTTCAGAAAACATTAGTGATGTCATTTTAAAGTGCAAGTAATATTTATACTAGACTTGCTGCTTGGTGGTGAATAGCGATGATACCGATTCTAAGAAGATATGGAAAGCAGTAATCACTTGTGGATATCGAACAGATATGTAAGCAAACCTTCATACCTTTAATTTCTGTAAAACCAAATTCGTAATGCATTAAAATTTAATTGATTTCGAAGAATATTAATATAAAACTGCACAGTCTTCTTAATATAAAAGAGGTTATGGTTTTTTTGTTCCCTATAGACTCCTAAACCACTTAACCGAATTTAATAAAATTTTCTGGGATAATGTAGCATAGTCTCGCAATAGATCGTGTGAAGTTTTGTGGAGATCGATACCCCCAAGGGGGTAAAAAAAAAGGGATGAAAATAACTATGAAAAACCGCCATTTTGGAAGTAAAAAAATCAAAAAAATTGGTATTTGGTCTTTTGTTAGAAATAAAGAAACACGTGTACCAGAATTTTTGAAAATTTCTCAGGAAAACAGGAGATGAAAGGCTATCCCTACTTTTTTATAACTTCTAGGAGTTTCTGTTTAGTGCGACCGTTCTAGTACCTTTAGATAAAGCACAATGAGATGAGAACGAGCAACACTATCCTAATTCAACCCCGCAGAACTACCCTTAACTGAAAATAACTGACGAACTATTATTGTAACCCGACCTACGGGAAGCGGTTCTATATAATATACTTATACATACATCGCATTTCGGGGTAGTTTTTTTCAGTCGAGGTTGGTGTTCTGCAAAATATACAGACGCTGTATCTTTACATAAGAAAACAGCGAATAATTACAAACGGTCCTTTTCAGATGCAACACTAAGTAAATACCAAGAATAATATAATATCAAACAGAAAGCGTAGGAACGTAGTAGGGGAAGGGCATAGCAACGCACGCCGGGTATTTGCTAGTTTATTATATAAAAGCATAACAGTGGTGTACTTATTGTCGACAATGAATTCATTTACATCGAAATATCAAAATCAATTTCACCAGTGGTACTTTTTCATTATTAATAAATATTCCGTGTGACTATTGGAATGGAATTCAAATTCCAAACAATTTAATTCAGGAAAATGTTCCAGTATCAAATTCACAATCAATTTAAATTATTTCAATGCAATTATCATTCGATTAATTACTCAAAAAATTTATCAATAACGAACTCAGCTACTATTTCCGAATTTCCTGAGATCTGAGCATTTTCCAGTATGTATTGTAATATCTCTATAACCTTTGATATGGCCTGAGTAAATAAAATTGATAAAATTGTTGCCAAATATGCATAGTAATGTTACGCAATCGATTAAACCTTATCGCGATGGATTTTACTTAGACATCATTTTTTTTTTTGGAGACGCAAAAAAATTGGTTCAATTCAAAATCACACCTGTTGCACGTGATGTCTACGCGTTTGGTTTTGTAGAGTGCTTTGAAAAAGGTACAGATGGACAAATAATGTAAACATGCTGCCTTTCTTTCGAATAAGTGAGTTCACTGTCCTCCGGATCTGTAAATTTTGTAAAAATGAATCTAGAAGGAATCTAGAAGATTTACGTGCACTTCGCTGCTTCATTAATGAGGACAACTGTTTCTGGGTTGAATTTTGTAAAACACACGTGCAGATAAAAAAATCAACTTCGAACACATATTCGCATAGTTATCCATATGAATGAATTATTAATAATCGTTTGTTTAAAACTACGCATTTTTCGAGTGGAACTTTTCACGTTTTTCGAGATTATTGGGGACACATGTTTTAAGTAACAGTAGAAAGTGCTCTCAAAACTGGAGTCAACACCAATTTAGAAAAATACGTAAAAAAGCAGACGCAGCACAAGCTTTAGATTACATCAACGAAAGAAAAATCGGTTTATCAGTTGATATTGCTGAAACATAGAACTACAAGCTTTGTTCTAAATTAAAATTACAATATGCGAACATCTTGGTTGGTAAAAACAAGCACTTAAGCCCTGATTCTTCATGCGCAGGAAAATCAACGTCCAGCGAAATCGCCGCGATTCGTTTTCCAGCAGATGGAGTTACTCATCAAACAAGTTTTATTGATATTTACAATTTCTTTGATAATTACTACAGTTACATACTGAATTCAAATCGGCATATTGTCAAATAGTAGTCATCACTTTTGTGATTGAAGTTTATCAGTCTCCGGGCAAAATTTGCTTATCTTGCGTATCGAAATTATAAGTTTTTATGTTAATTTACTGCATTTAAAAGAAAAGAATGAGAAAGTTGCAAAAATGTATAGGAAAGCTTGAGAGTTCTGACTGATTTTCCACGAACCACGAATCACGATGTAAAGATGAAAATTAAAAAATGTCGCTTATTTTGAAAGACAATTTTTTATATTCTGGTGTAGCTGAAACCAAGATTTTACAAATTAGATTACTTTAATCTAATATAGTTCTACACCTTTTAGCTATTATATTAATTTGGTATTTAGTTGGTAGTTAGCGTACTGCGTCAGACTGTTTGAGACAATTACACGGACACACGGTTCTTTTAGTTTTTAAATCTTCAATATATATACCGTTGATAAAAATGTATGTTTTTAAGCAGTGATATTTACACGAATTAAAATAAGTAAATACTGAATATTTGCCTAAACATTGTCAAAAGCATCAATGCACATAGTTTTAAAATTAGATTTCTTACCGTACACACAAGTAAATAACTCGTAAAAATTGACCCAGTATCCTGCTTAAAATTTCCGTTCAGAACAAATTCTCGCTCTGTCGTGTTCTTGATGAATACGAAGACCGCAGCATTCACTGGGTCAAGCCGAAATATGTGTATTGTGTGTGCATCTCGAAAACAAGTAAAAGTGCTTAAGAAAAATGAAGAATCAAACCGAATGCAATATTGTGCTGTGTAAAATTCCACAGCGTATGCAACGCGGGGGAAACAAAACCACAAATTCAAATTTCTCTCCACGACACGCTAACGACCTTGGCTTGGACTTTGGTCGGCGCTTTCTGTTTTTAATCCTCTACCCGTAATCGGGCCGGGCCGAGATGCAAATACGCAATCGCATTCGAGCGAAGGAGTGTTTGAAGAAAACGAAGAAAAGGGTAAAGAAACAACGCCCATCGATGGCAAGTGGCCAAATTATTGGAGCATCTTCTAACTGAAAATAAATGCAGAGATATTTTAAACGGCTTGGAGAGGAAAAGTGATGAAGTGAATGGTTTGCCTGGACAATTTGGTAGAGAATTTTAGCGCATTCATTCGACCTTTGTGTTAGTGAGTGTACTGAAGCTTAATTGCTTAGTTTGCGATACGATTATACGAAACTAGTCTGCCCCAGGCCCCCATGCGTGGAGGAAAAGGATATCTCCAAAACAAACGTCAAAGATAACGTCAGCGACCGTTTTAAGATAAGACAACTGCGCAAGTTAGCTTCATGAAATAATGGCCTTTGGGATTTCCGCGAATTTAAGCGAATGGTATCAGGCAAACAATTTATCACTATAAATATTTATATGCAAATTAAAAATTCATTTTGTACCTGTATGCTAAATTCATGCATTTAAAGAGTTTCGTTAGAGAAGTCTCGATTTCCAAATGAGACGCTACAATGAACGATGATCCTGTTTCCATCACCTTGTGGGGAACGTATAGCTGAACTTCAGTGCAAAGATTTATATCTTCTGGTTTCTCCAAACTGGGATCATCTGGATCGGGCATTTTGATTTCATTGTCGTCTTCATCCTGAGCCTGGTCATCTGCCTCAAAATGCGATACCATGAATTGTCCTGAGTGTATGGACTCCTTTCCATGGTGTTGCTGCGATTCCTGCTGTCGTGTCAAATTCTGATACCCGCTGTGATAATCTTCCAATTTGCCAGCCATGTTAAGTAGCATCCTCAAATATAACAAACTCACAGGATTCCAACAAAAACTAATTGCTCAAAATTTATATAATTCATTGAGCGAATTATGCACTGATTAATATGCTACTAATATACTACGGTTTTGCACTGTAAACAGGACGAAGAGTTTTGCATTTTTCGTCACACGGGCTTTTCTCATATTTGATTGGACGCAATATAATAATTATGTTGCTTTATCACAAAGTAATCGGGAAACTCGATTCTACTCCGACCGTTTATTGACGTCTCTTATCAAAACGAAGTGTCGCTTAGTTGTTAGCTCAAAGACTGCTTCATTCGAAATATTATGCAGATATGCTTCCGTCAAGTATCAACAAGACGAACGCTCGATTCTGTAAGTTCTGTCAAAACCACCAAAGGTTATGTGGGAAGCAGCATTAATAATAAATACAATCAGCATAATTTTCCATTGGAATGATAATTTTATTACAACATTCACATTTGTAACCAATAAGTATGTATTTTTTTATATTTAAATTTGATAGTCTATAACACGCTGTCAAACAAAATTAGCTCGGAAAGAAACCAGTGCGAACCTTTGGAGGTTGACGATTTATTTGCAAATCAATTTCCAAAGCAATCAGTTCGCATCGCATTGCGATGTTAACATGTCTGTAACTTTCCACCAAAATCAAAAGTTTAGGTCAAGAAGTCACCAATCATAGCGTAACGAAAACTATTTTATTTCTGCTTTTAATATGATTTCAATGTTAAGGTACCTTATCTCGAATAAAACTGAATGTTATCACACATGTTTTTTTTTTTTTATATATTCTTATTTAAACTAAAAACAATATAACTGATAAGTGACCTTTGAGAGCGATAGTGCTTTACTTAAGGTTTATTGTATCTATATCGCATTTTGTCTGGAGGCTCACAATACTCCTTAATAATTAGCTTGCACAGGAACACGTGGAAAACTATGATAATAGCAAAGATTGATACCCAGAAAAAAGTGGGCAACCCCCCAAGATGATGCCCATGTTTATGTAGAGCTATGACATGATGTTCATGAGCGGGAGCTGGAACAAATATTTATAGAATTTATTAGATTTCACAGCCTCAAAAAATACCTTCAATGACTTCTTTTACATGAATTGCGTCATGTAATTCCTCAATATGCTGCTTATCCGACGTTATGTACAGGATAGCTGTGATAGGATCTGTAACCTTCACAGGAAATATTTTTTTCAAGGGTCTGAAAAATAACATATTATCAACTTGTTTCCAATAAACATTTCGCAATTTCTACTTACCCCAAAAGAATTGGTTCATCCAAACATCCTGCGTCACAAGCATAGTAAGATCGATCAGATCGATCCAAGGCAACTGATATAATTGCTTTATTGTCTTCAGTCACTGACACGGTTACATTAACGTGAGTCATATTTCCGTAATTTAATCGCCTGAAATGGTAGTCGCGGTGTAGAAATTTGGGATGAATGTTAAATTCCAAGTGTTGATTACTAAATCTGAAGCTACCAAAACTCAATATCATTGCCTGAATCACACCGCTTGCACCGGCACGAATTAAGTTATGACATCCCTAATTTAAAATTATTTAATAAGTTTAAAGGACTATGCAAACAAAATTACATCGAACTTGCCTGCTTTTCAAGAGTCAACATCCACGAGGATACCACGTTGTTTAGTCCTTCTAGTGACTCCATATCTAGCCAAAGATTTTCTGCCTGCAAATAATGACGTTAGTTAATTTTTTCGGAGACTTCAATAAAATTTCTATCACACCTGTAGTGTGTGATAGCTGTCGTAGCATCCTTCGGCGTAAGTTAATGATCTCGCAATATCTTCCTTCTTTTGAGGAGTAATGAACTCTTCGAATTCATAACTTCGCACGTTCGAAAGAACTGCATACATTGTGCCATTGATTCGATCGCCATTAATACTGTTTTCCGCTTTCGATGTACTTATTGTGAACCCGGAATCCCATAGAGTATTCCACACTTTCATATGCTGGGTTTTGAAATTGTATAATTGATTTGACAATGGCTCGTGCTGTATATCGAGCAGTGCTCGTTTTAAAGCATCAATTGCCAGCTTCTCGTTTTCTAAAAGAGCATCCTTATCGTTTGGTTTACTACTTTGGAATGGAGTATAGTGTATAGCAATAATTAGTTCAAGTTTTGTCATTCCCCGTTTCTTTAGTGTAATCGTTCGACCCATTTTTCGGGTGACCACTGAAACGGCCGTTATTTGGTCTCCACTTACGAAACCACTAATGACTTGATATTCCAAAATAGTTGACCCATATTGCAGTCTATTCAAAATGTACAATATACAAATATTTTAATATGAGCATTTTACAATTAAAATAATCGTACTTAATTTCCTTTGAAACTGCCGATGGCCAATTCGATATTCGTGGCAGATTTAGTTCTACATCAATTATTTGATTTCGTGTGTTTGTTATCTTTATTTCCTGCACCAGAATGGAAGGTAAATTACGATGGGCAAAATATTCGTATGAGACGAAATAATCCTGAAAGCACTGAAATCTAGAAATGGCAACATCTAAAATCATCAGTTGTTATAAAATTTATTTTCTGTTATCTTCTGTATATAATACTTATATGTATTGAACGTATAAAACACATGCAAGTAATTGTTAGCTACGAAATAGACTCTCAGGAATTCCTAAGGGCTTAAACATTACCTGTGCACGATTCCATTTAAATACTCCACTACAGTAGCTTCTTGGTGTTTCCCGTTTGATGATGAAAGTGACAGAAAAGGGTGAAAGTAAATCGGTAGTGTCAACGACCTACGTCTTTTAATATTTAAGTGAGCATTGTGTTCAATCTCAATTCCAAAGTATCCATTGCCCACGTATGGAATAAATTTCGACGGTACACCGGAATGCTTAATGTGTGCATTAAATTCAAGGCTTTGTAAATAGAATGGTGTCAGCCTATCATCTATGCAACGTGCAATTGGATCTAAAATAAAATCAATCAGTTTTACCACATGTTATCTTGCTGCCCTGAAATTGGTTTACCTTTGCTCTCCTCGTTCTTGTAAAACAGCCATCTGAAGAAAGGAGAGCCTACGTATAGGAAAACGGCCACAACAACTAGAATTAAAAATAATTTCCGGTATGTAAAACCACTGTCAAAAGATCTTTTCATTCGTCTTGTAATTTCCCCAATATCGAATTTGTTTTTTGTTCCTCGCAGCATGTTGTAATCTCCTTGTGTAAATTCATATCCAGTACCGGCCAAAAACTATTTTATTTTTTTTTTTTTACTTTCCACTTCGGAGACAAAACTGCTGTCAGTTGAGTCAACAAATGCAATGTCAAATGAGATGTAAAGCTAAATGCACATTGTTAAATCCTTTTAAAAATATGTGATTCATAAATAACTTTATTATTTATGCGTCTAAACAGGCTAACTTTTATCATTACATAGGTTACATATCGAATACTTTAGTTTATAAATGGATAAATTTGAGTAGTGATGAAAAAACCTTGAACTTTACCGCTAGATGGCATTTTAAAAGGATGAAAGATTGAGCGCCTCTATTGGTTATGGATTGAAAAACCTTAACATCTTAAAATTAATATTCATTAAAAGTTTCTTAACTGTTTTCTGTTTTCTTGACTGAAATAGAGTTCAGAAATTATCGAAATCTGTTTAATCGATCGAGAATAGTTCAAAACCAACAAATAATTCACGGGAACTTCGTATCTTAAGCAGTAAAATAAATCAAAACATTGTAAAAAATTTGTGTTTTTAACCTTTTTAAAGGTGTTCAAAGTTCAAGTCATATGTTAATTAAGCAATTATCACAATTCTAAAAAAAGATCTGCTGTATTTATTTTAACCCCGTTTATACCATCAATTTCATTAAATTTATATAAGAGAAATTCCCACGAGCTCACAACACTGTTGTGCTGCATTCAAATGCTGAATGTGACACCACTTTTTTCATCATCAACACTATATTCAACAGCTAAGAGCACGAAGGGGAAATGTTTTCAATTTCTCCTTTTTCATTCAAAAAGAATGGACAATTTTTGAGTAGTTCAGTTGAGCGCAGACGGTTTCTCAATAAAGTTGGGTTTTTCAATCGGCATTCTAAAGTGATCGATCACTATGGAAATAAATAAATAGATCTCCTCGTGTGTTGTAATTAAGTGTGCAGAAATTAAAAAACTTTGTGCAATTTTAGTGTCTTGAAGTTGACCATAAAAAATTAAAGATGGATCCAATGAGGTAGGAAAAAATAAATAAGGAATATGAAGGACTTGCAACAATCGCATTATACATCAAGGCAATAAACAGTATAAAACAGTCAAAGGAAATAAAAAGAGTTAAATATTCAAGGGTTTCTTCTCAAGTTATTCTGTCCGTGTTTTTTTTTTTTACTTCGCTGCATTTTTTATTACGGGTGGATGCGAGTTGAATCAGCTGTTTGTATTTCCCCCCTCGGCAGTCGAGAGCTCAAAAACCGGCCGCTATAATTCATGTTTTTTGTTGCATCACGATTGGGGTTTGACGGTGTCCGCTGGGCGGCACAAAAAGGGGATTTAAAAAAGAAATCAACGCTGTCGCTTTTCTTTAGTTTTGCTTGCAGTAATTTGGTAAAATCGTGCAAAAGACTTGAATGCACTTTGAGCAGTCAAGTAACACCTTTCGTGCGTTCGCGCGAAGAACGATGTGATTGGTTTGTGGAATGGCCTCTAAATTAAGTCGATTTTTCACCGGATATTTGGCTGCGCTAGGAAATTATTAATATCCGCCTTCTTTCTGAAAAGAAAGAACAACTTCAAATCCAAAATTGAATGTGCGCAAATGTGTACATTTTTCAAGGCTTAAACTAATAAACGCTCTTATTTTGACCTTGTAGATTTTCTTGCAAATTTTACACATTTAAAACAACAAACTGATTCAGATGAGCATCCGTTTTGGTATTAAAATAAAAATATTTGAAGTCTGAAAAGAAGAAAAGACAATAGGTATTACTTTAAAAGCAGTTTTTTCTACCAATCCCTTACTCATAGCGAATCGGAAATTCTTTTTTATTTGTTTTAAAAATGCTCATGCAAATCTTTTTACAAGAATTAAATACTTTTCTGTTTATAACGCTGCTTTGTTAACTACTTTTCATTTATAAAAATGTTTGCTCGAAATGGGCAATTAGATAGTAAGTAGGTAGCATTAGAAAAAACTAATTTATAAACATTTGAAAATCAGTAATAAAAGAGATGTAATAAAAACTTACAGAAAGTCCTTCCGCGAATAGTTTTGCATTCGAATGTAAACATTGCCACATAAGGCACTATCAAGGCTGTGGTGCAGTAGTGGCACGCCACTGCCGAACCGCAAGAAAAATTGCTTAGGAAACTTTGCAAGTAAATCCGGGGAAATCGATCGCAGAATAACAAGCTAAGGTCATTACCAAATAAAAACGAATCGATCAAATTTGGCCCTGTTGTTATGGCGCCTGCTCCTATGCTGATTAATTAATGGTTCTGCAAACGATACGAGGAAAACAAATAGCGACACGCTGGTTTTTACGACTACTCCAAAATGAATAGTGCCGCGAGGTCAGCAAAGGTTTCACTTTCCAGTTCATCATTAATCTTGGCGACAAAGAGGGCGCGCTGTCGGAAAAAGCAAAAGCGATTTTCTTTAGGTAATTCGCAGAAAATGAAATTGGAAATTACCAAACACACATGACGCAACTCAAAGTCAACCCCCAGGAGATGACGCGACGGGCAACAATAGCCAGGATAGTTCCCACGTCTAATAATACCATTACTTCATGACCCGATATTACGCAACTCTGCCGGCTGCTCTATACGTGTGCAGGACAAACACAAGGTTTCAAATAAATACGACGTAAACTTCACTTTCTATCAGGTCAATTCACCCCTTTACAAAACCAATAATCGAAAGGGGCTCAGGTTGTTGCAGTTGTAATACCGAGCGACGACCTAATTCTTTCAAAAAGAAATATTGTAGTTTGCACTGGATTATGTTTTCATAACAAATAAAAGAGAAACAAATTCTTAAGCCTTCGTTGACAATTTGACATTATTTTTTTTTTGCAGTAATGAAATATAGGATCATGTGTTTCGCTAATTGACATCATGAATCAATTAATTAATTTTTACAACAAAAGGAAATAAAATTTTGATATTGATTGCTTTGTTGATTCAAATACTGCCTAATGAGCAGAATGCTAAATTTATCGACGAAAGAAAAATATACAAACAATTTCATTTCTGTAAAATAACTCGCAGTACTAATTGAAAGAAGCACGCTCAATTTTCACCGCAAGAATACCCTCCTTTTACGCCGGTTCAGCATAATTTTTGTGTTTTGGTGGTGTGGTCTGCTTGAAATATAATATGCATTTGCAGATCTTTGGATCTAGATACCTTTCTTCGAACTGAATTTCTCCGAACCAATTTCGCCATTGTGCAAGAAATAGGCGAAACTGTAATTGCCCTTCAAAAAATTTAAGAAATATTGTAGGTATCAATATTGCTTTGTTCAATGTTACACCAACATAACGTAATAATTCGTGAACATTTTGACGAATAAGGTGCGCATAATAATAATAATTAGAAAAGTAATTGACGTCCTCTTTTAAGATATTTTGTTAGTCGTTTTCATGATCTCTAAAGCTGTCGTACTCGTCACTATGAAGTGTTTCATAAAAAAAATTCAGACTTTCGGCGAGTCTGGAGTTGTTATTTGTTTAACTTATGTTATTGGTTTATTTATAATTTCATTTTTATTAAAATTCACATGTCATTATTCTAATGGCTTTTTAAATTCAAGATCATCTTAAACAAAAAATGTTCTCTTTCATTGCAATTAAAAAAATTAAAAATAGTAATAACTTAATGTATAACGCAACCGCAAAGAAAAGAAAAATTTTATGGAAAAGTAAATTTTATGGTCAAAGATTTCATTTAATTTTGACTACTAGTATAGTATGTCCGGTTTTAATTTCTACTACTAGAAAAACAAACTAGTTTTTAAAGAAGGAAAAAATTAAAGTATTGTTTTTAGTGAAAGTTGAAAGTATTCAGCATTCTTGAATTAAAAACAACTCCAAATATTCAAGTATCAAAGAACATAATACATGCTGAATGTCTGTCTCTCTTTATTGATTTCTAAGGAAAAAGTTGTAAAAATGGTTAATAATTTTTTCTTAAGTGAACATTCTCAATGTGATTGAAGTTTATAACTTTTAAAGGAACACTCAACCAAATGAGATTCAATTTATTTATCCTTATGAAAGCTTCAATCACCACCACCAAACGTGATTTTTGCCTTGATTGATTTTTGTAGCCTTGTATTTAAGATTCCGCGATCTGCCATCGTTGGTGGAATATGGAGCAGTAAACTAGTTCTATGGTGCAAACGTGAACACCTTCCCTTCCTTGCGCCGGAAACAGAGCTCAACATAGCCGAGAAGCTCAGCTTCGGAGCTGACTCATCCGTCATCCCATAAAATTCAGGCTATCACCGGATCTGCTTTGATTTCGCAATTTTCGTTTTTTTATTTAAATTCTAAGAATAACAATATACTCATTTGTGTTTTTGTTTCTTATTTTGCAGCATTGGCTCCAGCGCCTTAAGCCTTCATCAAAGGTAAGTTGAAAAATCTTCTCTTAGAGCCTTGCTGATTTCTAATATAAAGTATCAGTGATAAGATTTTAATGTGGGAAATATTTTTTCGATTGTACAGAGATCGAAAATATTCAGTTTTTGAGTAGATGTAATCAATGTGTAACGTGTGCATGAAAATTATAATTTATGTCTTTCTTGTAAAATACTCTATCTGCTCTAAAACCTACGAAAATTCTTGGTTTGCTTTAAGCATTCATGTGATTCAAGATAAGTTTTAGTGTTTAGATATATGATGTTTTAAGTTTTGATAACGCGAAAATAAATTAAATATGTGCTGACCGGTTTAACATAAGACATAAGTTTTTTTTTTAATTTTTGGAATTTGTTACTGTACTAAATGAGACATAAAAAATAAAACAAATAAACATAAATTTCATTACTGTATAAACAATCGTTAATTAAAAATTCTTTACATTCTTGTGCAACTTTTTAATGTGATTGGGAACGTTTTGTACTTGATGAAACTTCAACTTTCATGGCCATAATGCAGTTAATGAAGAAAAATATGTTTACTTTTGTAAATGATGAAAAACTATTCGCATTAGTGAGGAAATTCGGAAATTGGCAATAGAATAAAATTGTTACTTATATTGGAATTCCTATTGGAATAATAATAAAAAGTGGATAAGTACATTTTTTCAATTTAATGTGTATTTAATTTTTTTGGCAAGAGCACAAACTAATTTTGTGTCGCATGAAGTGCACAACGGAGGCCAACTTTTTACTCGCAAAAATTTGTATGACGCGTTTTGCTTCGAGTAAACAAATTCTGAAAATGAATGCACCCGCAGTCCACACAGACTAATTAATGAGTGTTCTGGGGAGAATTACTTTTGGGATTGTTCTATAGCGTAGGTGGTGGAGAGTGCCACCAAGCTGCATCGATCATGTGCATTGTGCAATGTGCATATCAATTTAACACCAATTCAATGTGATCTTGATTTTTTTCAAGTGCAAAATAGAAGATGCAAAAATCTTGACTCTATTTTATCGAAAAGTAAATCGCGAAATTAGTGCAATTTTGTTCAATTGAGCGCCACAAATTTTGTTGAGTTGATATTGGCGTGTGCGGTTGATACGATCTCCAGGGAAGCGTTGTGTGCGAATTCAAATATTGCCGTCATCAATTGATGGGAAAAAACCACCATCTCGGCTTTAATTAATCTATTATATAAGTTTGATGGCAGCTGTTCAAAGCGTGATCCCTTGACATTGCCCGCTTGACCGTTTTAGACACTTCTCGAGCCACGCGTACGCAGCTTTTTTCGCGAACTCTAATGAGTGCGAAAAATTCTATACTCAAGCAATTATTTTACTAATTCATTTTCTCATTGGTGAAACAGACGGAATGCCAAAATCATTTGCTTTGTTTATTTCACCTGTAAATGGAATCGTTGTCTTTGCCAAATTCAATCTTTCGCAGAAAACTTTTGAAAGAGTTTTCTTATTTTCGTGAGGTATCTTTAGAAAATTAATGTAGTCTCGCTTGAGCAGACAGAGATTGATGGTTTTTTATTGGAAATATGTAGTTAAAATACAAGGTTGCATACATAATTTCTCGGAACGATTCCAATAAGACAGAAAACAGCAGTTTGCGAAACTCGACAGAAAACTTCTGGCGGATGCAGAAAGAAGCATATTGGCTAAGTGTATTTTTTAAAACACATTTATTGCAATTTTTGCATACTCTTCTGATGTGAATGGATCGCGATTGCGTAAAATACATGTAATATTTTTCTTTATAAAAAGGCTTATCCGTTTTCTGTTCGGAGACGAACAATTCATATGTTTTGGTGAAAATGCATAATTGATGAAAATGCATTATTTTATAACATAGGTACTTGTAAGTTCGTTTGGGAAGTCTTGGATTAGAGTTTCTTATCTTTATAAGATTTATGTTAGCATAATTTACACTGTAAATTTCTTTGTAAAAAATCACCTTTTATATGTTTATCTTTTCTTTACTATTCATTAATATTCGTCAACCTTCCGACAGCAAATTAAAACTATTGCTATTTTATACGGTCATTTGCACTTCTAATGGTTTGCGTCGCTACAATTGAGTGTAGGTTGTACAATGTACATTTACATAACTATGTAACTTGCTGTCTTTGAATACGAAATTTGTAGTAAAATTGGGTCCTTACTTATGAAAATAAACTGTAGTTGAATAAAGAAAGGAATATAATATGTAAGTACAATGTATGCACAATGTACATGAGTAGTTCTGGAAGACTATTTAATATTTATATAGGTACGCATATATGAACTGATAAATAAAACTTTAGGTATTCTTTCTTCAATAACACATTAATGAAATTTCAATTTGAAAAATGAAAACACATGAATTCGTTAAGGTAAACGATGTATAAAATTCGTAATTATAAGTTGCAAATTGTGAAGAATTGCGATATTATCAATTGTAATTCTGTAAACTTATAACATGAGGCCGAAGATATACATAAACTGAAGTTTTTCATATCTGTATCTTTGAATATAAAGCGTTACTATTAATGTACCTAGCTAGTATTTACTTCATTTACTTCCCTTATTTTAAGCTGTATGTATTAAAGTTTATATTCCGCAATATTATTCTTTTTCTCGCTATCAGAACTCATTTTACAATATTGTGTGTGATTTGTTTTTTGTGTGCTCTGGGAAAATCGTTCACTAATTCTGGGTCTTTGACTTGTGACTCAACTCACTTATAACGCAAAATTATCAAATAGACAAGCCTTTAATAAATTTTTAAGGTTTTGTTTTTCTATTGATAAACTTCACGAATCACGATATTGTATTTAGGGAAATATGTAATGTTTTAATTAGTTTGTTCGACTATATTGATATGACGTGAATTCAAGATTATTATCGCTTTATAGTGATGGCGCGAATTATAAAATATTTGCAAGATGTGGAATAGAGTAAAATCCTTAAAAATCACAGCAAAAAGTTTTTGACTGACTCAAGAGATAAGATTATATCGCGCATTCATGTGTGATGTCATTTGTAATTCTTCTAACCAGCCACCCATCTAGAATTAACCCTCCCATAAGAACTATTTATCAATAACAAGCGGGTTCCTGATTAGTTCACTTTACATTAACGAGTTAACAAATTTGGGCTAATGAATCTCATAATGCAGAACAATCGATTACGTGGCGATTACGATCAATGAGTTGCCATCTGAATTTGCTAATAAAATTCAGCAGTTAATTGACGCGATCGGTCTTTTGGATGATAAACTAGAGCATGGCTCACTTCGGAAACCGGCAACGGACCCATGACTGGTATGACGGAGTGGAGAATCAATCAAGGGGTTGAATTATGACAACAAGAATGAGGTGATTGCACTTATCTTCGGCAAAAAACACTCAAGTTGTAAGTTCGGCGTGATGACTTCTACCACCTTGTGAAATGGTGAAGGGGTGGCCATGGCATCATGATAAAATATGCTTACAATATCGGAAATTGATTTCCTGATTATAGGAAACAGTTGCCACATCGTTGTATCGCCTTGTTCGGTGGCAGTAATTTCCTGCAATTGTAAATAATTTGATCAGAACGCAGGTGGCTTTTTGCAAGTTAGATCCTAAATGTGCATTTTCTCGGAAGTTGCTGTGCTAAAGTCTGTTAGATTTGGATTTTGTTACACTCCATGGGAAAATAACAAATGATTTGGAATTCCCCGCAAATGTTGAATACATCGTTACACAAGGTCATTTTTTGTTCTTTTCTCTGCATGCAATCTGCTTCAATTAGGATCGATTTCTTCTCACAATTGTTGGGCACAATCGGCCGCGAGTTTCCAACTGCATAAAAAGAAATTGACTTTATTGACTGCGATTACCTTGAATAAAAGATGCATTTTATGGTGTACAATCAGTTTTATTAGCACTTACGTAATGTGCGTGGTTGATTATATGACTTTCTATAAAAATATTGTTCAATAATTTAATTTTGTCATATTGACTCTTAAATTAAAGTTCATAAAGCATATTATTTGGTTTTATTTTAAAAATAAAAATTTTATCAGATTGTTACGTAGTGGTTATTACTTATTTATATAACATTACAAACTTTTACTTGGAACGAAAAACAATTACACTGGTTTACAAATTTCGGTCAACTTTTTGATCCAAGAAGATGAAAGCTATTTTCAATGTATTTTGGAGCGCTGAATTCGAATCCGTTGTCAGTTTGTCCAAATTGGTTCTTTTAATTTAAACTGCACCGCAGGGGTATTGTGAAATAATTTTTATTTAGGTTGGTACTACTGTTATTGACATCTCTGCTAAATTTCACATCATACCATTTATTAGTTGTTGGTATAACCTTCATTTTGTACGACGTAAAACGTTCATTTTTCGATTCTTATGATTTCCGATTTTCGGACGATATTCTCTCGATTGGTCTGCTGGTTCTCGGTCGTAAGCACAGATCCAAGTCTCATATCCCGTGAAGATTCACTTCATGACCATGTGAGAGTTTGATGGACCGTTTGAGTATATTGAGTGTTTTTGAAACCAAACGAGATTTGCATTTTATTGGATTTTGGGACGAAGGCATGTTGAGCAACTACTGCAACAGTTGGGCGTTAATGCGTGAAACTAACCCCCAGCAATGCAAACGACTTAGTTCTACGTCACTTTTGATTAGTAGTTCTTATTTAAATAAAATTGTCGAAAAATTTAAAAGATTCCAAAAAATATAGTATAATTAATATCTCGAAAATTAGAGTTAATAAAAATAAACTGAATGCAAATTCGGATTCAACATCAAAAATTACTTTAGAAACACTTTTGGTTGCTCAAGTCAAAAACCTTGTCAACCAGTGATATCAACTCTGAGACAATAATATAATAAAGACTTATTAACAATGCAACAATATTAACTTGTCTTTATGATAACAATTTGCTTACTATACAATTTCACAAATTTATTGTAAAAAGCAAACTCAATAAGCGCTTCATAAAGTAAGGAAACGTAAACACCGGAAATTGTAATAATTAAACTGTTTTCAGAGTTTTTGATTTTGTCACGTTTGTAAAATAGTCTGCCGATATAACAAATTTTAGTGCAAATGTAAATGAAATGTAGGAAAATTTAAAATGAACATTTTTAATAAAAACATGAAGCGTTTTGTTGCATAAATTAAAAAGGTTTGTTTTAAAAAACAGTAGTAATTAAATATGGTTTCAAATTTTGCCGATAATCGTCACCAACAGGAATCATATACATAAATGTATGCATAAATATTCAATCTTTAGTGATGTTGTAGGTAGTGAAGGTACATATTATGTATATCGATGTGTTAGCTAATGTGTACGGATTTTCTTGAATTCAAATAAGCTTCCTTACTACCACTCCTTTTTTAATTCTGGAATCTATTGTCTAACAATAAGGTCATTTTAAATAATGGGAAAAACTTGATTTACGAAAAGATAGGCATTCGGCACGACAGTTGCATACATTGCATGTTGAAAAAAGTTATTATAGATGATCATTTAAAGTAAAATATACATAAAAACTTTTGTTTAATATGTAAATAAATCCTACATAATATAAAGCGATCGCAAAAATGCTGATAATGATCTTTTAAAGCATTTTTTAAAATAACACTTTAAATAGTAACAAGATCTTTATAACACGGTTTAATCACTCAATGTTTATTGCTAGTTAGATCATTTCTGCTCTCGGCTTTCCAAAGATCATTAAGTCACGATCTCATGTTTCGACTACAATTGCATATAATGGCTATTGGTAAAAACGGAACTTCATGAAAATCTGCAGCAAATACATAATTTTTTCTTAGAAGTGTGTTTAATTGCTGCTGCAGGGCAAGAAAACATTGGAAACGTTTTCTCTAGTATGCACGACCATTTTTTGGTTCTTACAATAATAATTGGTTCAATCGCAATCAATTTAATTGAATAAAACAGTATTAGACTTTAATTTACAGAAACATTTATCGAATCCTTGTTATAATTAAAAAATTCCAGAACTTGGTCGAAACTAAACTTTAACGTTTGTACTTTTTTTAACTTGAATGTTTAATAAAAAACCGATATCCAATAACTATGTAGTAAACAAAGTGTAAAAGCTTATCAGTAAAATTTATCAACATTTCAAAAATTACTTTCAGAGTTAAATTGTTTTTTTTTATTTTTTTTTGTTGAATTTTCCGTCAATTTACTGCTTTAAGTTTTTTGGAATTTGAATTCTTGCAAATTTTCCATTGCATAGAGAGTTTACATCAATTTATATGAAAAATAAAGCTGAACGATGTATGTATGTTATTGAAACAATTCAGACTTATGCAGTAATTAATCAATTTCTTGAATTGTTTCTAAATGGACATCAAGAACATTCCGTGTGACGTTTGTACATTGTCCGATGCAACAAATGTATTGCAAAGAAACAGTTGGCTGTATTTAGTCGTGCGACACTTTAATTTCTATGCAAACTAATAATAAACTTTGTTTTCAAGAGAATTGTGGTCTTGAAATGATCTGCTTAAAAACTAGGAAAACTTGCTTATTCTTATTGTTTTATATAATGTATATAAGAAACATTTACTTTTTGAATTATTTGCAGACAAGTTCTATCTCAAACTAAGTAACTTAGTCTTATGTAATTTATTATTTCCTCCTTTTCGCATTCAAATGAATGATATTTATTGTTGTTTTATCAAAGTCTATAAATTTTAAGAAGTTATTCTTATCTTCAGGACTACAGCAATATTTGTTACAATAGTTAAATTTTAACGGTAAATTAAAATTACCTTACATTAAATAAAACTATTTTTGTAACGATTAGAAATTCGAATATAACGACGAAAGTAAGTAAATAAATAAGTAAGTAAGAAAATTAGCATTATTAATTATTTTGTCGAGTATTTTCAATTGCAAAATAGGAATTATATTTCCTGCCGTACGATCTTACTAAGCAATCAATACCTATTATAGGGAGGAAAGTGAGCAGAAGACGGAGGATGCCTTCCGCGAAGTAATAACCAGTTGCCGATCGCTGTCCAACTACGAATCCTCCAACATCAGAAGTGCCGTCCCTCAAGCATTGGCCGCGTTCACAGCGGCCTCCTTTCACATTGTGATCGGAATCGCTTTGGCATATTCCGCAATTTTGATTCCTCAGTTGGAAGCCGGAGACAGCGACTTCACATTGACCAAAACACAATCGTCCTGGATTGGTAAAGAACTATTCTTAATCTGTCACGAATTAGTTTTTGATTTCGTCGTATTTTCAGCTTCCATTATTGTAATTGCTGTCCCATTGGGTTGTCTTTTCGCTGGAATTTTTATGGAATGGATTGGACGACTAAATACAATCAAATTGGCTGCTGTCCCTTGTTGTGCTGGATGGATAATGATAGCTCTATCAAATAACTTTTACTTACTGTTGTTAGGCAGGATATTGACAGGATTGGGATGTGGTAATATGACTGTGTAAAAACATCAAATTTTCATCCCGATAAATGTTATTTTAATCGCAGCTATTGGAACCAGTCCTGCCATTGTCTATATAACAGAAGTCGCAAGACCGGATCTTAGGGGATCGCTCATATCCACCGCTCCTACTATTGCCTCATTTGGTATTTTTATAATATTCACCTTTAAAGATGTTTACGATCTATTTATATTATTTTTTAGGAATGATCATAGCATACGTTAAGGGGGCTTTTATGTCATGGCGTCTAGTTGCATGGCTCAATATAATTTATACTATAGTTCCTATAATCGCCGTTCAACTTTTTGTTCCTGAATCTCCTGTTTGGCTGGTATCGAAGGGAAGAATGGAGGATGCCGCCAAGTCATTGAAGTATTTGTATAAAGCTTATCCACAACCAGAGCACACTGTAAAATGATTTCATGTTATTATAATTATAGTATTCAACTTATTTGGTATTTCAGAATCAAACATTAGCTGACATGCACCTACAGGCTTTACAAAGAGATCATGAAAACAAATTAATGCAAAAAATCAAGAACTCGACGAAAGTGAACGTTGCAGGCGAAACACAAAGTAGTTGGAGAAATTGGAAGTTAGCGGGATTTACAAAACCAACAGGCTACAAACCCATGATTGTTTTGTTTTGGTTATTCTTAATTCAGCAATTCAGCGGAATATACATAACATTATTCTTTGCTGTTACATTTTTCCAGGTGTGTATCATGTGCTCGAATTAATTTAGATGATAATAAGTATGTTTTTTACACATTTTTAGGATGTTGGTGGTTCCATAGATGCTTACACAGCTTCGATTTTTGTTGGAGTGACACGGTTTCTAATGTCCCTTGGAAATGCTTGGCTTCTTAAGAA
The DNA here is from genome assembly GCA_963082835.1 of Leptogaster cylindrica. NCBI lineage: Eukaryota > Metazoa > Arthropoda > Insecta > Diptera > Asilidae > Leptogaster > Leptogaster cylindrica. The sequence continues at coordinate 17,075,201 of OY720105.1, read as the reverse complement.
ATTTAAGCGGCGTCAACTCGTCATGACGTCGTCCTTGGGGATGGCCGCTTGTATGTTCATATCTGGTGCTTTTACTCTGTGGCTCAAACAGGGTTATACCACAATGTCCTGGGTTCCTGTGGTCTGCTTCATGTTATATGTATGCGCATCTATGATTGGCCTCTTGAGCATTCCATGGACCATGACTGCCGAACTATTTCCCACCGATATTCGAGGAATAGGTCACTCCCTCTCATACTCAATGGCGAACATTCTAATGTTTTTCGCTATACAAAGTTACAGAACACTGTCTGACGCCCTAGGAGGAGCGTATGCTGTACAGTGGTTTTTCTCAGCAGTCTCGGTAGTAGGATTCTTTTTTGGTCTCATATTCCTCCCAGAAACACATGGAAAAAAATTATCGGAAATTGAAGCATATTTTAATGGAGGAAATAAAAATGCAAAATCTAAAGCGGATCGCAAAAAAGTAGGAGTTGTTAATAATCGCAAACCGAAACAAACTCTCGAGACTGTAAAAGAAGCCGAGAAAATGATAAACAACAAAGAAATGGTTTAAGCTCTTAAGAATAAATATTCTCATAATATTCACAGTTCTTAAGTACTGAGTAGCAATTTGCTTACATCTAAAATTTGCAGGAAGCCCAAATCATTCTTTGTTTTATGTTGTGATATTTTTTTACTTGTTTTTATTTTAAAAACATTTTGCGTAAACTTAGAAAATAAGTATTAGAAACAAACGGATAACGCCGTTTTTAAATAATGTACTTACATTATTTACAAAGATTTTCAACTAACTCTAATATTCGTGTTACGAAACATTTTGAAAACATAATAATTTATATAAATGATACGTACCCGAAATAAATGCTCTTCAAAAGCATTATAACGGTAAACATGATTTTAATATAATTAGTAACGTTGCTTTTAATATATTTCATACTTTTCACATCCTGCCAAATTTAAACTTTGTTAACGATACTCGTTTGAAAGATAATAATTTAAACTAGTTGTGGGGTGCCAAAAGCTGAAAATTCAAACTTAACATTTTTTATATACATGTATATTTATTATTTTTTTTTTTTTCACTTTAATTGAAGATTTAACAGAATACACTTCGAAAAATATCAGTTTTGGAAGTCGATTAAATCCACGGTAAACTAGCTTAAAATTGGCAGTGTGTCAAGAAGATGTTACTGACTTCGGAAAAGCTCTTTAAATTAACTGAGAATAAGTATTTTAACAATCGCAAGACATTTTTTTAAATAGTATTAAAAAACCTTTCTAATTTATTTCATTATGTAAGACGTAATGAGGAAAAGTAAACAATTCAACACATTTTCTAAGCAAAATATATTAATTGTTTAACACTATGATAGATATAATTTTCCATTTAAAGGAGATAATTTCTAAAATGCAGTTTTTACACACCTGTATCTCAACATATGTAGAAAAATAAGTTTAAGGAAACGGAATAATAATGATTAATGGTTAATTATAAAATAATATCAAATACCTGACATTTTTCATTGATTACAACCGTGAACATTAAAACAAATAGTTTTAATATGTTGTGGATCAGATAGATTTAACGAATTTAAAATTGATTATAATTGTCGAAATGCGTTTCACAAAATAAAATACGTAGGTATAAATATTTATGTATACTATGTGCATTAAATGTGAGGCAATGATTTTGGACAATAGGTTTAACCTAGACAGGCAATTTTTTTATGAATTTAGATATGAAATAAGAAAATTATTTGAAAACGTCTTAACAGTTCAATTTTATACAAGATATGTATGTAGTGTGTATTTTACAATGCCCGTGATAATTAGCAATTTTTTTCTGTTCGCAATTTCCACCGACCAAAAGCAAGTCATATGATGGTCTGACAGCCTATCATACAATTTAGGTACACAACATCGCATTATAAAAAAAATTTAGTGCCTTAGTAAATAGGAAACTACTTTTTGGGTAATTAAGATGTCCATATGCCAAGAATCAAAATGTTTAGTTGAAATGCCGATCTGAAAACCTTCTCATTATTAGTTATAAAAACACTTTAATGATAAATATTTAAATGTAAGACAATAGTGTGTTTTATAAGAAATGAAAATGTCATCCCAAGTTTTTAAAATATGACTTTCCACTGGGAACAATTTTGCAGCTATTTCAGCATCAGTTATATAAGAAGGAAAACCAAATACAAAATATTTTCTCGTATGTATAAGAACGAATGTATAATATGTATGTAATAAAACCTTAAAAATATGAACAACTAGCTAGTTATGTACATATTTATATAATATATCACCAAGTCGCAATGTGAGCTGTCAAGATTTTTATTGGCCCAAGAAATTACTTAAGTTTCGTAATCTTTACAGTATTTTACTATTATCTTAACCTTTTACAATGTAATCAGTTTCCTCAACTTTTGTGATTAAAATGAACTTAAATTAAACATATATTTTATTACCAAAATAATTAGGTACTTTTATTTATACCCTTAAAGTCCTATGAAAATATTTCTATAATACGGACATTTAATTTGCATACTAATTACGTATAATAAGAATAAATTAAAAGATAAAAATATGTGATTTTTTGCAGTAATTAAAATTGGTACTAGAGTAAAATTGAATTAAATTGCACTTCAGTTTACAAGAGAGCAGTTATACCCAAATTTCCAAAGCTATTAAATATAGATTATTTGATTCTATAGCAAGCGTACGAAGTAACAACTTTTTCCAACAAAATAGTTACATTTTAGATCAACCGAAATTTCCTGTTCTAGTTTCGTACATACAAAAATTTAGAATAATCTGACTTTTGTTTTGCAAACGTAACATGGCAATCAATGTTGTACCTTCCAACGGGCTCCAACTAAAACGACCTAAAATTACCAGAAAAGCCAGACTGACAGTGAGATATAAAACGATTTCTCTTCAAATTCCGTAAATTAATTATTATACATAGAGGTTCCCTTTTACCAACCCTTCTCCAAGGTGTTGCAATCGTAGGATTAAGCTTATTGTATATCCTACATTTATAGTATGAAAAGCTCAACGTCGCGTATGCGCTAATAAACAAATCATGAAGTGCTATTGTTTGGGAATTTGTTGTAAATTTACTAAAAAAGGGCTTTGGATATAATTGAGCTTCCGTTATTAATTAGTACAGTTTAAATATGTATAGATGAAATCAATAATAATTGGATGAAATGTAGCAAAACAATACAAAAAACGTAAAAGTCTTACGAAATAGAGTGGTTCGTTGTAGTTGGAGTTTTGAATTATATCAAAAACAAACAGTTTCAACATTCAAGTGACGCTATACGAAAAGTACTTATAATAGTTATACACTTTCAAAAAGTCTGCGTTAGTCATGGGAGGAGGTAGATGTTATCAGTTATCACTGGCAATGGCGATCCTTAGAAAAAGCAGAAATATTAGCAATCTCCTTTCCAGGGGAGATACACTCTTCTGCATTGAGCTCATTTGGAAATACTATCAACAAATAGGAATCTCGCCGAAGTTAAGGCAAAGTGCAATGCCCTCTTGACATATTTTTTCAAACCAAATCAAAATGAATGCTAAAGGGCGCAGTCTCCAGGGCAGCACTCCGTCCCCCGAATAACTATCACAGGAACGAATCTCTATAGTCTATATGCAAGGATGTAACGGAATTTCCGTTCTCTCAAAGCTTGAATATTTACATTCGTTGCGCTCTAACAAAGCTTTTGCTCATGGGAACTTTCTACGCGAAGCCTTCCCATTTGCTACCCTAAAAACATTGACACAGTAGTCCACCGCATATCTTAAAGTTGTTGCTGGTCGTAGTTTTCCATTTCAAGTAGCACAGATATTGAGTGCTTTGTTTAAATTTTAATATGGTGCAAGGAAATTTAAATTTTTAAAATTTTGCAATAAATACTGAATTACCATTTGCATTGTTGCGGTCGGAATATGTTTCTAGTGCAGGACAACCCCGGTTTTCTCGATTCTGAATTTTAAAGTGCGTACTTCGTGTTTAGGTTTATTAACAAAAAGACGGATTTGTTCGTTGATTGATTTTGTGTTAATTGCGGAAAACTTGCACTTTGCGAATCTATCATTTTTCCGAACCCTTCCGTGGTGCTACAAGGACGACAAATTTGCGCTGAATAATTGGTAGGACGACGTGAAGAGCTGGTCGACGGAGTGAAGGATTAATTGGTAGGGTGGGGTCGCCTTTCAACAGTACACCACCCCCATTAATTAAGAAGAGTTTGTTATTTGCAATACCTCCTGCGAAGTAGACATATCTTCTTGTTCTTGCTAGTTGTATGAAACATGTTCGGGATGTGGTGAAATTTTTGGCTTCAAATGTGCTTCTCTTATTGAGTAAGGAAATATTTAAAATAAACGTAAGTGCGCGAAGTGGTGCAGAATTTTAAATTTAGAACTCATTTTCGCTAAGAGGATATTTAGCATCGTTGGATTTTTGAAAAATTGTATTCTCTTGAGGTAAGCAGCTGTTACAGTATTTTCAGTGTTTTGTAAATGCACATTGCACATAATACTCGTAACTCGGAGACTCTGAGTTCGTGAGCTTAGTGGATGACGATGCTTAGTTTTGCTTATTCCATACAAAAGCATTTATTCGAGAGCATTTCTCAGTAACAACAGGATCGATGCAGCCTTCTATGGAATTTATAATTCTAATCTCAATTTCTACCTTCACAAAACCGTATTTTATTTTGAATTTTAAATTTTACGTTTACATGAATTTCAACAAAAAAAGAGTTATTAATTCACGAGTGTTTGAGTTCAATAACAAAAAAAATGCTGTTAAGCCACTTCTAGCGGTGATACTCTTGCAAACAAAGATAATCAATACAAAACTTTCATTGTTTATTTACGAAAGTCGATGTTTTGCAGTAACCCTTCATTTACAAATTTTGTTAAATCCTTTATTAATATCCAACAAACCTGTAAATAATGTATTCTACCATCATTAGCAAAAATTTTGGACGATCGTTTTCCTCAAAGTTCAACATTTAAACTTTCAACTAGAGCATTCTAAAGTTCGTTCAAGTTTTGCCCTTTTCTGAATTAACTTTTCGTAAATTCATCCATAGATATTAGTAATTAATGTGTTCAAATGCGATGACCAAACTTTAACATGGATTCATAGGGAAACAGGTCAACTAGTTATAAGACCTGTTTTCATACAAAATATTTATTCAGGATACGCATTCACTCTGTATTCATTTCAATTCAACACTAAGGGTATTCCCAAGATTGTGTGGTCCAGAGACAATGGTTTTATTCAAGAAAGGAGCAATAAACATTATGCACAGTTCTCATTCTTGCACAAACTTTATGCATGTATATATTTTTATTTTATATTATTCCTTTCTGTATATATCTAGGTGTCTGGTATAGATACATATAAAATTATATATCATTATATTAAAATTAAAATTATATATCATTAATCAATTTTACTACTCCAAGAAAAAAAAAACATACAATTACGACTTACGAGTATAGATAATAATATAATAAAAAATTAATAAAGCTGTCTTTATTACGAACTAAATGTTTGAGTCTGTGCTATAAAAAATTTGCTGAGAAAATCTCATTCAATCAGTATAATTTTATTCTTACGCTTAATGTGATAAAGGGATAAAATATCCAAAAACATAAAAAACTGTTTTACGAAAATGAAGGTAGTGCTTAGCATTGTTATAAAATAAAAAGGCTATTATACAAACACAGTAGAACAAAGGATATTTGTGTATGGTAGAATAAATCTATAGAAATCTTGGTGGAAGATGATGGTTTCTAAAATGAGGATTGGGGATTGTATAAATGTTGTACATTTCAAAAGAGGCCATACCCTCAAATGTGGAAGTAAGCTATATTAAAAAAGTATATACCTAATTAAAACCAAAGAAACTTAATGGAAGAACCTGCCATTTTTCTGATATTCGTTGTATAGTCGTCTTATAAGAAAAACGGAATACATAAATTTTCTCAATCAAGTTTTATTTATTATCTTGTTCATAAAATAGTAAAATATACGCCAAATGATTTTCTGACCATTTTTGAAAGCACTTTTATGAGAATCTCCGTTGACAAAGTTGTCGACAACTTAGTAAGTTAGTTTAGACAGAAATTTACGCAGTGCTGATAAAATCCATTTACTAATATGAATATCACATTTGGACGTTGAAAGCATTTCTTTTGATGTCAAGGTCATCCAGCCCAATAAATGTTTGTCAAAATTTCGATACTTATGGCTACGCAAACAAAACAAGAACACTTCAACAAAAAAACACATATTGTTTGGCATTGAGAATAATCTACGAAAAAAAACATATATCATCATCATGTATCATGTAACCTATGTACCATAATTATGTAATACACATATACACTGTCTGTACCTACATATTTTTGGATAGGTATATATTTAAATTAATAAAACTCCCCGACCAGATAAAACAGTTTAGATCTAAAGCACATTCCTGAAAATTACATATACTACAAAATAGTAATTTAAGGTGGGTGGATGTTGGGTGGAAATATTGTCATCGCTTAATGAAAAAATCCTGTTCACTTGCTGTCGGCATAAATTGTTTTTATTGCTCTGAAGAAAAATATGGATCGCCGCCGTGGCAAGCCGTTGGTGTGTCCTTCCTGTATACTGTGTACAACTGGAATATTTCTGCCGCCAAGTCATTGTCGGTTAGCGATTAAAAATCAAATTGTGACCGATAAACAATTAATTGTTTCTGGGGTTTTTGAGTGATTTGTGATTTCAATATCCAGGAAGTATTCCTAAATTCTTTATAGTGCGAATATTCAAGTACATATTTTTGGCTATATAGCAATGACGAAATTGATATAATATATATAGTACATGAATAACATTGTAAATTCCAAATAAGAAAAGGTGAAAAATACATATTTATTTAGGTACCTACTCTTAAAAAAATTATAAACCAAATTCACCGAATTTCCTAAGAGATTTTCGCGACGATCCTGAGAAAGGTCAAACCCTTGTTTTCTTAATTAAAAAACAAAAAAAAGTTATAGTGCGCCATGGGAACAGCTAAGCTGGTGTTAACATCTAAAAGTAATTTTTGTCAAGTGAAAATGCGACTTAAGTTAAGTTAAGTTTGTTCGGAAAATTGATAAACACAACGCCATAGGTTGCCATTTCCTAAGATGTAAGTATAAAACATAGGATCACTGCATACAATATTAATGAAAAATGTAATACCATCACGTGTACCTACTTGATGAAATCAACTTAGGAATTAAAATTGAATTGCTTTATACCATCAGAATATTCCCATTTTTGCGTCCTTTTCTGTTAAATTATTCTCTTAAAAAATTTTCTGCAAATATTTCTGCAAGGATTTTATTTTCATTTTATAATGATTTTCAAAGCTTATATTTTGATGTTCTGTAGCTGTAGAGTGGTATTGCTCAGCCTCATCATAAATATGATTGGTTCAAACACACAAAACACTCCAATACAATTCAATTGTTATGAGTTTATGACACGGCAAAGAAATGGCTACTAAAATGTTTTTATCTCAGTATTGGGAGCACACACTGAACTATGATATAATTGATAACTTGAGCATTGGTATTGCTCACAACTTACATAGTTTTTCACCAGTGCAGCGATGAAGTCACATAGACTGAAGCATAGAAATCCGGACACAGATGAGTTTTCAATGTTATAGGGCCCTGAGTGCACTGATTTATTACTTTTCGTATGTAGGACTTGGGTGCAAAAGGATTTCCGATCAATAATAAGTATACTTATTATTTTATAGCTTTAAAATAACATAAAACTATATACGGAAATAACAAAAAGATTTCATTTTCATGAACAAAATGAATGAAGCTCTTCTTTTCAAATACATAAATTAGAAACTATACTAAAGAAATTAATAATAGCAGAGCAGTAGCGTTATATTTTAATGTTTTATTTTATTACCAATTAGAATATATGTTTGAAAGTTAGTCTTTATTTTAGGTCAGCATTGTAATCTGTAATCTGTATTCATAATTCATGTTCACCCCCGAGTAATAAAAACTATTTTATACATACGCTTTCTAATAATTATATTTACCTACATGTTTAACAAAAAAAAAAAAAAAAAAAAAAAAAAACAATAATGTACAATCATATTCTTTGAACCACTAAAATCTACATAGATTTGAGTTTAGATTTAATTTTATACGGACAAAATTCAATACAGTATAGTATTAAACTCTAAATATTCAAATATTTAAAAAAGCAATTGTCGTTTCAACTTTAAAATAAACGCATGACTCTGAATGCCATGCAAATGTTTAAAAATCGCTATGCCATTAGCTAATAGCTATACCATACGTATTGTACAAAAATGTTGTATTTAGATATGTGTTTTCAATTCACGGCGTAATAAATTGCAACCCCGGCTCTGCGACGGATGAACTTTTAAGGGAGTTGATTAAAGTGCATAAATTGTTAAAAATTAAAATGCAGAGCGAGGAAAATGACACGGAGACGGAGGATGCTAATGGAGTCCAAATTAATTATCTTGGCGGCGAATTAGGCTGCGAGGATCGGTTTAAACGGCAAATGCAGGCAACATTCATTAAGAGTGGGAGTTTAACGCGCAGAGACACTGTTATTGTAATTATGATGACCTTTGTTCACGGTCAATCCGCATTGTATTTCATTGTCTCACGATTTGAATTTAAATTTAACCTTTTTTACATTGGAAATTACTTCTTTAGTTTGCAATTTTTAAATCAATACCTTCTAATATTAGGGGTGAATATAACTGCTGCTGGCCAATTATTGACTCCCCAGTTCCCGACGCTGTTGTAATAATTCATCGTCCGGAGAAAATCTATTTGAAATATGGACACTGCTGGTGTCATGGGTAGCTTAGTAATTTTCCCTTTTTTGGATAACTTCCATTTTTTTTCAGGGAACGATGCTAGAATTTAAAATAATAATAATAGGAATAAGAATAAGTAACAATTTCTTCAAACTAAAAGCTTTTAACAAAATAAAGAGTAATGAGTTATCCTGCAATTCAATTATATTTTAGATGACCTAAACTATTCATGAAAGGGTGATTCATTCAAAAAAGAGTACCTAGTTCAATTGTTGCATTCTACCCACAATATAAGAAATATGTTTATTAATTAAATGAAACTGTTAAAGGATGTTAAGAGTTAAAAGATTTCAAATGGAAAATTACTTCACAACACTCAACAAAAAAAGAGGAAAACCTTTTACCACAACCACAAATCAAACAATTACTTTTGTTATGCAAGTTAAGAAAAATCTTAACAAAAAACATCCTATGCATAGTATGCACCCTGCTATGGCATTCTCAAATAGAAATTATAACTTAATGGCATCCTTTCTACATATTTTCATTCCTCGCTACATGTTATAAGGGGATTGTACAATATGTACAATGTACATTCAATATTGTATAATGTACATGTACAATAAATTGTACATTCTGCCAAAAACAATTCGCGGTCGCGGTAAAACTTCTCCCTTTCATCATCATCTATGTTATGGTTTCACGAATAATTTAATCGGCTTTTCACCAAGAATGAATGCCAAATGAAGCGCAATATTGTTGTCAGTAAAATATTTCAAGAATGGCACTCAACTGCGGCTTTGCTGAATGTTGGAAAAATAACGTTTCTCTTTTAAATGGAAACGAACAATGAAAAATAATTTTCACTTAATTTCACAACCTGAGAAATTGTTTAATTAGTTAGTCTTCCGTGGTTAATTAGCAAACGAATTTCGAAGTAGATTCTGAACAGCGGAAAAAGAACAAATAATTAAATGAAGAATAAAATGCGGTTAGTGGAACGAATAGTGGCGAATTGCGCAAATTTAAAATTCTACCTGTACTCCTAGTTCTACATTTAGAAACACTTTCATAGTAATGTACAAAATGTATGTACAAATACAAGAACTTCAATTTATATTTCAGCATTTACTGAACTTATTTAATTAATTGAAATTGTAGAATGTTTTTTTGAAAAAACTTCGTTTTTACAGAGAACTGGTGGGGTAAGTGAGAACAGGAATCTAATTTCAGTTAACAATTTATTGATCATTCAATGTGATTTTTATTAACAATTACTAATATTTGGTTTTTCCCATTGGCAATTGTTTACCCATGCCACCCAAGCCTTGAATCCCTTATGTTCCCTTTTCACACGAAGCGCGCAAGCGTATGATCGGGAGATATCATCATCCAGAAGATCGTAGCAGGAAATCTTGCAGACATTGGCGGAGTACCTCCTGGGCACCTGGCACCAATATCTGTCATTCAATTGAAAAATTCCCCAATCCTGACTTCCGTCTGTATTGGGTGGTCCTATGGCTGTCGTGTTGAATGAACTTTCATATTTGGCGATGCAAACCCAATCGGCATGATCACGCTCAGGAACTCCCAAACGCCGTAGTTCCCGAACGAAGGAGCACTCATCAAATGTTTCCCCCAAAGTAGAATCTGTTCCCAGAATCGCCAAAACAGCGAACAACAAGCACTGTACTTTCATCGCGGTTATGATTTCGCTTATTAACGTTCCTCACCGAAGTGACAGTGATTTATATGATATCTAGTCGATGTACGGACGCTAACAGTAAATTAAATCTAAGCCGAAAACACCTGTTTCTGTTTGTTTTACAATTTTATAAAGTAATCTAATATTCCATCAAGGCTAAAATGAATGAGCAGTTCAAGTGAATAATTAATTACTTAATATTTGATACGATTTGTTACTAGCAAGGTAATGAAAACGCGCTGAGGTGTAGATTAGATATGCTGTACTAAAATAACATTATAATCATTTTTTTAAATTTTTTATAAGGAAGGGCTTTTTGTCAATTAGCAAATTTAATACTGCTCTCCACTCCATCATTGCCAGAATATTTAAATATTTCATATGTTAATTGGCGCTATGAAATTTTTGAAGCGATTACAAATTATTTTTTAAGAACTCATTCCAGTAAGTTAAGAAGTGAAGATTTCCATATTTTTTATAAAGTGCATACTTTACGTACGCTTCCTATACTTAGTTACACTTACAATATGTGAACATCTATTTGATTATATCGAAGCGAATTGCATAATATTCTGTCCATCCATTTATTTCCCTTTTACTTTCACGTTGCTATACTTTGTTAACTTCATTTCAACTTGGTAACTAACTTAGTCAAAGCATTGAATTCAATAAACACGGAATACAGGTGTTATTGATTTTATTGAACTCTGAGATTAGCAGAGGAAAATTGCGTGGCGTTACTCAATTTCTTGGAAGGTTAAACATACAGTATGTGGGTCAGCTGTTTGCTGACAAGCGAAGTATAGAACAGCTAATGAACACCTAGTAACCAGTTGATTTGAATACGTGTGACTATTAAAATTTCGATGTTGGGATATGATTTTTTAGAAAACTAGTTCTACCTTCCAATGGCTTTAAAAATGTTAAAAGAAATCAATTTTCGAAAAACCGAAACTCTGGCAATTCCAATACTGAAATTACTTGAAATTTCAACCCCTAGCTGTTGAGATAATCCCCGCATTTTTGCAACATGTATGTTTACTATCTACCTATTTCGAAACCTGACGCCAAGGTTCTTGAGGTCAAACACTTTGACTGGGCATAAAGGACAATGAAAGCCTCCACTTATCGATTGTGTCAAGCACGGCACATCACAACACTAGACGAAGTGCCATGTTAGTGTTTAGCGTCCACAATTATTATGTAGAAATCCTTTTCTCTTCTTTTGTTTTTTGCAAGTCTAGAAGAGAGCACACAAGAGGAGAGGAGAGGTTTCACTATGGTAACATGAATGTACTCCTTGAGGTTCTTGTGAAATGTGCTTACGAGGATGAAAAAAATCAACGAGGAATAAATTTTTTTCAATACGGCAATCTGGAAATTGTATAGTATAAGTACGTGCAAGCTTAGAAAATGTGGAATTGTACGTAAAGGAATTCAACTGTCGCCATCATCACGGATTGCTCCTTCGGCTAAATGAAAGTAGACCCGCCGTAGCATGTGTTAGTTAATTAAGGTAAACTGTTCGAATATATTTTGTTGCTGTTTTCTATTGATTTAATAATTGTCTAAGAATGTACAAACAGCTCAACATCGGCCAAAAGTGTCATTGTACTTGAACACGCTCTTTTTAAATACATGGGATTGTAACAGAAAATGGTAATTGTAAGTACTCAACAATAACACAAAAGAAAATTGAAGTGACCGTCAAAGGTTGCAATTGCAACTATTCTGTTCTTTAATTTTTACTTTTCCCCTACATTCTACAATTGCGCATTGAATATATGAAAAGAAAATTCGTGCAGTTTTTAATATTTTTACCTATTTTCTCAGAACATATTCAAGGCACTGAGAAAACTTAGAAGCCCTCTCAATTATTTATTAAAATAATAAAATGATATACAAAGCAGTTTTCGAAATAAGAACCAATAAAAAAATAAAGATGGCTTTGTGTATCTGGTATTTTTTGTACTTTAATAAGCTGGATATGTATATACAGGGTGTTTCGCTAGCAAGTGTTCCAACATGTACCAATCAAATCCTTGAAGTATTGTGATCAACTATTAATTATTACTATTAAAAATTTTATCGAAAAACGCCTCCTTCACCCCTTTTTTAAGGACTGAAACTTTTTCAACAAAAAATTAAAAGTCTAACATGTTAATATCGAGACAATGTAAACGGGAACCTATTCCTGAGTTCTGAAAACCAGTGTAATCAACATTTTAAATATTTTTTTTGGATTATACGTATAGCACATACCTGCATTTACACTTAATAAAAATTTCTTACAAATAAAGGAAACATTTATCATTTTATATTGGTTAGTCGCCTTGCCGACGGATTCCGACATCCAGAAGTAAATCCCGAGGATGACTGCTGCACAATCCAAAGATCATTAAAATTGCAAAATCAATAATGCTATTCGTCGGACATGTTGATAACGGTCGCGTTCACTTTATATGTGGGCATGTTAAAGGACAAATCGATTTTAAAAATATGTATGCATGTGGGTACAGGGTACACAATATGTACTGTACATACATGTGCAGTGTGCAGTGTGCACGCATGTTATACGTGCCAGTTTTCAAAAGAATCACCAATTTAATGCTATGGTGGAATACTGGAGTCATGAAAAATAAAAACACGCAGCACGGGCGACTGCTTCAGCTTCTAATGTTTGGTGACCTGATTATTCTTCTTCCATATCTTTGTTTTGCAAATTTTTGAACATTTAAAAATATTGCGCAATGAACGCCAGTTTAACAGGCGCCAATTCAAATGTTTAATATTCATAACTATTCTGCCTAGCCATAATTTAAGATTTGCGTCTCACCCTCCAGCTCATTGTTCGTCTCAAGGGTAGATATGCCATTCTCCTTTAAACACTATTAAATATTAATAAGGAATATTTCATGGAAATATTTCCACATTATGGAGTGGGCGAATTTTCCACGAAATGCATTCCGGAAACATTTGAAGTCTACATTCGTGAGCGATCGAAGCAATTCATTGAGGCAACAAGTGGATTTTGCAGACCTTCACCACGACTCCTGAAATATTTAAGTATGAAATCGACTGACCACTTCTATTTATGTCTGAAAAATTTGCATGCTATGCGGCAATTAGGGGGGAGCAGGACCCTATACAGAATCTAGGCGAGGTTTTGTTTGGGAGAATATTTTGCCAGACAACAGGTGACAAGTGAAGTGACAACCACACAGTATGTGACTTCTTTTCTGTTGCATAAAATGATTGCTATTGGTCCTTGGTGCATGAATATCTGATTCCTTTTTAATAATTTTGTTAAATTGCTCACAATTTAAATGAAAAGGGAAAGTAAACCTGCACCATATATTTTGGTCCCAGTTCATATTACATACAACCATAGATATCAGAATAACTATATCTATGATGCAACATAATGCTATACTATTAAACGAGCAATATTGGTATATACATGTACATATATATACATATAAGTTTCAGCATAGGCGTTTTTTGGGGCAAAAAATCGATCTAATTAGGTTTCATCTCTGGGGAAACTCGTTTTCCTCGAGTTTTCGCTATCCAAGCAACAATATTTTCTTGCCCATGAAACATTAAAAAAAATTCGCAGTACTTCGTTTTATCTGTTCCTATAGCTCAATTGATGGGCGGGCGTAGGTCTCACGTGGAATAGAGTCTTATAGGGAGTGTGCACACTTTTTTTTTTATTTTTAAGGCGCCCAAAAATGGACTCCCATTTTTTTTTTTAAAATAAAACAGTAAACAATTTTTTTATTACGAGATATTATAATATGAGCAAATTCTGTCTGCAAAATTGATCTCAAAAACCACTCTAAGGATTCTTTAAAAAACGTGTTGTACTATAGATATGTATTTTCTGGTTAGGTACGTGAAACTTTTCAACGATGGTGAAAATGGACTAAAAAGAAGAAAATAATTTTGTTTTTCAATAAAAGATTTTCCAAAAATAAAATAAAATTTTTTCATCTCTTAAGTTCATTTTCAAAAGGTTAGAAAAAATTCAGAAAAAAAAAATTTCTGTGTTGTTTATTGCAATCTTAATCGATCAATTGCGCCAAGCTTTTCGCACGAACAAATAATTCCCATCTGGTAATTGGGCTATTAGTCCTGTCAAACTTTTCTTGGATGACCCTCGCCCCTCGGTCGTGTAATCGTGTTATTTGTATTTTAGCTGTTATTGAGATTATTTGATTATTGAAAAAGGCCGGCTACAGAAAATTCGAACGCTGGCCCAAGGCGTTACGTTACCCGAATCTCCGGTTACCAGGTACTATAATATTAACGGTCTTCGATGAGGTAATTTCAAACGCAGAATACTGCAATTAATGTTAAGTGGATTACGAGGTAAATGTTCAGAGATAATATAGGTACCATGAAATTGTAGAAAACACTACCAGACTAGTATTATTAGATTAATAAACTACGTTCTTCAATATTGAGTACTCAAAATGCAGCGTTTGGCTCAAGAAAATATTCGGTCAAAAGTTGAATATAAATTTAAAAATGAACTGCATTAAAGTAATGATAATGTACAAATAATTTCGGGGTAGGTATTCACGAACTATCTTACCATGTAAAAGAAAATTGTTTAACACATCAAAGCATTTACTTTTTAAGATAAATAAAGTAGAGCAAGAAAATATTCTAAGGGTACTTTTTTAAACAAACTGTTCTCACTCTAAAACAAAGAGTTGTTTAAGTGGAAGTTCCTCTTCGAAATCGAAATGTACAATTGGCAAGTCATCCGGACTAAGTTTCTGTAGCACTCTTTGCCATCTGGATATGGTGTTCTATATTCTATTGATATCATTATATTGGAAGAAATCATGATTCCAAGTTTAATCCATAAGATTAAAACTACAACTTTTCCGGATAATAACTAATTAAGATTAATCATTTCTCGAGCACTTGTTTCCAAATTCTACTCTTTTCATACATTATTGCAGATAAATAGGTATTATGTTATTAACTATCAAATTATTGCAAAAATCTTTGTAAAAATTTAAAGGGCAGGAAACTATAAATGAAATACTTAATATGAAATTTCTGTAAACTCTTTTTTTATATATTCAGTTCTGCTGTTTACAACAATCAGACCGCAAAAAGTCCGATTCGTGGGAACATTGTCCAACTTTTCTTGTTTTTGTTGAACCGAATAAAATTGAATTACAACTCGAAAACGAACACAAAATCCTTAATGTGGGCGGAAAACATTTCAACGTCCATTTCCGTTTGCCCTATTTTCGAATTTTTCGAATCAAAAGTTTAAGTTTCCCTTGAATTTTTGCAAGCTACTTGTTTTTTTCTTTTTTCAACTAGTTCGCTCCAGCGTTAAATCACTGCAAATCCTTCATGAATATTGGGTACAAGGATTCCCGAAAGTGCAAAAACTGCGGTTTCAGCCCTATTTCCTGTGGATAATAACAAATATGATAAAGCAGGCATTGGAGAAACATTGTCTGATTTCATAGATCAGTAATGTATCTTGTGTAGATTTCGTCGAGTGCTTACCACAATTTGAAGTAACCATTTTGCTTGAATCAACAATTGTATCTTTTAAATGTTTATCAAAAATGTTTATTAAATGTTTATTAATTATATTCTGCCGAGGGCTTGAGCATAAGCTTTCATTTAGTATATAGGGATTTCAACTTTCCCATATTTGTGAATTTCCCTCATTTACTCATCTACCGTATTCAAGCGTCAAGCCCTTTCAAGCACATTTCAATGTTATTTTATTGAAAAAACATCTTTAAATAATTGAACAAAGAGTCGTAATTAAAATAGTAATAAAATACATACAAAGTGCAAAGTTTTCAATTGAACACTTTTACGAAATCATTGTAACGACATTATGCACTTTCTCGGTATGCACATTTGATGAAAAAGTCATCAATCTCAATGCTATTTTTAAATTTTACCTATTATTTTATAGTTTTTAAATTTAAGTAATTTCAAATTATGTTCAGTAGTAGCTACACTAAATTCCTGTACTAAATTTTCTTGTTTACAAATCGCGCAGAATAAGAGTAAGCAAGTAGTAATTAATATACATAATATGTATATATTATTATGTATGTATGAAATCTTATTCATCAAAAAATTCAGATTCATCTGCATGCTAAAGTCATATAAGTGCCACGTTTTCCATTTAAGTCGCGGTTTCAAAGCCCATTAATTCTGAACCAATTTCATGCACGAATTGAGTCGCTTTTTAAAAAGGATATGCTTGTGGAGGCTTATGGGAGGCTCTAATTTGAATGATATTTCATCACATATGTTAATGAGGTTTTGGTGTCCACAATGTAATTTCGTATTTCAGAAGTTTATGAGAATTTATTTGGAAATTCGCTGTGGTTTTACGCAGTCCACGATCGCAGTATAAAATTTTACCATTCCCACAGCAACATGTATGTAGGTACTCGATGCTATAATATTACAAATTCGTAGTCGTAAGCTAAAAGTAATTTGGTTATCACTGATAGAATAATTTCAAAGTTTATTTGTACATTTAAAAAATATCATTTCAAGTATAAATTCTGATGATCAAAAAAATTTTAATGGTCTCTTATTCTTATTTTTTCCATGCGAATATTAACATAAATACATTATTTAATTAATTAATGTATTTTTAACTTTTTTCAGTATAAACTGTGCATATTGCATTGCAATCATAAAAATGCATTCCGTGGGCATTCACTCTGCCTTAGCAATCAAAAGGCAACGAAAAAGGCGAGATGAGCAAAGGAAGGCCAAGGAACGCAGATATAGTATCCAAAGTTCAGAAAGTGGAGACACCTTACACTCCCCTCATGGATCAACCAGAAGAAAGTATCGTCATACACACTCTTCAGCAAAACCTGGAGTATTGGACACTCAAGTAAGCAAAACCTCTAATGAAAATAAAAATGCTCCTGCCTTATTTCAGTAAAGGTATTCGAAGTCCAGTAAAAACTGCTTCAACTCATTACGATTTAATTAGACATTTAGACCTCACAAAAGTAAATAATACATTATTGGCTTTTTTATCTGCAATGCAAAGCAGAGGACAACAGAGCCTTGCGAATTAGTTTCATAATAATGAATGTGGCAAGCATTTTGTAAAAAGGAATAAGTATTTAATGAGTTGAAATAGGTTCAGGGAGTCCTCGACGTTACTTGAATAATAAAGTGGGTATTCTCTCCGTGATTTCAGGTCGTCACCAGCATTGGCATGCTTCACATTGGAGTGGTCTTCATAGTGTTTGGCATATTTCTTCTGGGAGCGGGCATTATACCAGATGATACACCTTCCTGGAATATGTTTGGTAAGCAAATATTTGGACAAATGATTTTATTTGTACTGGAGCTATATTAAAACGCGATCGAGGGCTAATATAAATTAGCCTATGTCGTAAGTTGGAAGGATATAAAGTCATGTACAAAACTTCGTGCAAATCGATCGAGTCGTTTCTGAGGTTACTCTACACAAAAATCCCGGACATTCGCATTTATATATATAAGGGATAAGGGATTGAGAAAAATGAATCCTGTTCATGCTTGATGCGTCCTATAATAAAGTCTGATCGCTGATTGTTTTCCACATACATACGTTTTCTAAAATTTAAAGAGAGGAGGCGTTTAATTGATTGGAATTGGAGTGCATTTAGGTAAAATTTTTGCGTTTACCAGTTGCGATGATTTAATTTGGTGGGGCTAGATACTCTAGTTCTAAAGACCAAAGTGCGATATCCACATTATACACATTGCACTATATGCTACAGTAATTTCTTACTAAAGTCAACCCTTCTACGATTTTCAAATTAATCGTGTTGTGTTGCCTTACTAAACGTTACAAATATCATATGGATTGGAAAACGAAATAGATACACAATTTTTATTTCGGATACACTTAAATAAATTAAAATATTTATTCAACTTTAATAAATAATTATGCGTAAATAATACCTACCAAAGTATTTAAGAATCAATTCAATTAGGAAATAAACTAGGAAAGGAACCTTTCTTCTTGAATTTTAAGAAAATCAGTTCTTTATAAAGGAGTATTAATTATTATATTAATATCGTTCGACTGGATAGGTCATATTTGCTAAGTAAAGTTACAATATGTACTCAAAATAATGTTGATATTTTTTCTATCATAGCAAGGATAAAAGAAATTTCTTTTTTGTTCCTTTTTCAGGATCAGGCGCAACCTGGTGGAATGAAGTCACTTGTACCGGCTTATTTTCATTAGGCTTAGGAATATTTTTGCTAATCCTTAATTGCTTAATTAGTCGAAAAGAAGAAGAGGATTTAGAGGATTATGTCCAAAGACAATTAACCCGTTCGCGTTCTGGCCACAGATTGGAAAGAGACGTTGAAACTGGGGTTCTAACAACCCGCCACACCCGTAAAGCCTTGGCATTGCAAACAAATGGAAGCTCAGAAAATCTGTCTCAGTCGAATTTAACTCCTGTGACCAGTGAAATGGTCACACCTACAACTCCAGTTGGTAACTGTACAGTTTATCCTCAAAAGCATTCCATATCGAAAGATTTTCAATAAATGAAACAATGTTTCCTTTTCAACCCCGACAGGTATAGGTAACTCTGGTGAAATGCTACTGGAAAAAATTCTCGAAGAAGATAGCAGCTATGGTGAGGATCGATATACAGGAATATCACCAATGGGAAATGATAAAAAGCTTCTTCTAGGAAATGGGCACATAATTGGATCCACGCATATTACCAAAATATAATTAACTACAATTGTGTCCCGTTTTTTGCGCCCACAAATATTTTAGCATCCTGTAAGTACTGACTTAATGTTCGTGATGCTAACATTTTCAGAGAGCACCGAGATTTTTATAAAGAAACAAAAAATCAAGTAAAAAAATCATATTTAATAAATTATATATAATATTTAGCTAAAGGGCATTTCTTTTACATTTGTAATTGTCCTAGTTAGAAATACTGCATTAGTTTCCATCGGATACTTTGCTTTAATGATTATTGCGGAAGTAGGTCGAATTGAATCGAACTTCTTACGTAAAAAAGATGTAGCATAAAGCATTTAATAAAATAGAAAAATCATCAACAACAGCTAACAATAAAACGGTACTTGTTTGAATTATCGGGGGAAAGACATAAAATCATTAGAAAAAATATAATAAAACATTAGATAAACACCTACTTTCGCTGTCCTGTGTGCTTAATCTTTCAAAAGAGCTGTGATTTCTACTTTACCTTATTTAAATTTATTGACTAGATAATTATTTAAGAGTACTCTAATCAAAATTTTTTAAACTTCAATCTTAATATTTTTAAATTATTCCTGTTAGCTGTATCAAAAAAAAAAAAAAAAACAAAAAGAAACAACTAAATTATAGAAATTAGGGGACAATTTTTTTTCACACTGAGCCAAAAATACGTGTTTTTCCGCATTTATGCGTTTTTCATGAAAAATCTTTCAAAAACGACTTAATTTTACATACATTGAAGTGACTTGTAAAAAAAACTACATTTGACAATGATTTGAAGCCCTCTAGACTATGGTTTTTGAAGTCAAATTTCCAACACATTTGTTTGCGTCTGATTTGTGCAATGTGGACCCGGCATTACGAATATAATATTTTTGACATTCAAAAACCAACTGGTACCAAATTAGTATTTTCATACTCTAAGACTAAAAAGTAAAAACCAATGTGAAAGCTTGACGTTGCTTTGAAAAACACTTTCCAAAAACGTTTGTTTTTGGCTCAGTGTGAAAAGGCTATAACTAATCTTATTTTACTTATTTATTTTTGAAATACACTATTATTTTAGTAGGCTTGTCGCAATCACAAAAAATGGTTTAAAGGTTTCCTCGGCAGGCAAAATTTCATGAACTCTTTTACACTATCGTGTTTTTTTATTGCATGTATTTTCAAACCTTTATTAAGAATTTAAAATATCAATAAATGCAAGTGTAATTGGATTAGTAAAAATAATTGTTTTCTTTTGATTCTGTAGAATAAACTTATGATTCATTCGTAATAATACAATCAAATAAATTTTTAAATTCTTTTAAGTGCTTCCACAAAATTAAAACTTATCAATTAAAAACAAGAGAGTTACATTATGAATATTTAATTGTTACCTACAAGCAAAATGACTTTACGCTGACTTGTAATTGAAATTAATATTGTCCCCAGTAAAGTTTATTAAATAAGTATTTAACACTTTCCACGTTTATGAGAATTTGGGGTTTAGTGCAACTTTTATTACCCAATCATCAAACAAAATTATTATTCTGCCAAATT
This sequence comes from Leptogaster cylindrica, assembly GCA_963082835.1. Lineage (NCBI taxonomy): Eukaryota > Metazoa > Arthropoda > Insecta > Diptera > Asilidae > Leptogaster > Leptogaster cylindrica. The sequence continues at coordinate 17,054,287 of OY720105.1, read as the reverse complement.
ATTATTAAAAACTGAATTTACGCTTCCATCGTTAATGAAGAACAATCGAATAAGCAAAATGAAATATCATAAAAACCATATTAAGAATCATTTAACAAAATCAGAACTTTATTTTTATACACTTCAACCAATCGATTTACTATAATGAAGGAATAATAATGCTCTTCAATGGTTTCAATTATTTTTGAGTAAAATTACATTAGTTTAATAATGAGTAATTAAATTTTTTATAAATAAAATAAAGATGGGCAGACTAAAGAAACTCGACATTGTTTATTAAATTCTTTTACATATACCTAATTATGGTAGGTGTTGTTTGCACAATATGGCTAGATAGCACTTACTATAAGTAGATAAATTGCAATGAACTATAATAACTAAATATCAAGCAATTGGTTAAATTAATAATTTTATCAACATTGATGAGAAAAACTGTCTTACCAGACTACTGCAAAATCGAAAATAAATAATTACACGAACTACCAAAAGCTATAACTGAAACAGATAACCGAAGTAGATATTAAAAAATAGCATCTTAATTTCATGGTTTTGAAATAAATTCAATTATCGATCTCAATATTTCGGTACATAAAACTAAAAACATGTAGAAATGAATTAATGTTGAACTGATTTCTAAAAGAGATAAGATAAAATAATTAATGTATATTTGCCATGCACTTAAAAATTAAAATAAATTTGTCACATTTACAATACAGAAAGTCAGAAACTAAAGTTTGATATATACATAAAGTAAATTGTAATGTTTTATCTATGCCCAATAGAATTTTAGCAGAACAATTAATTTAATAAAGCTCTAAAAAATATGTGTATTTATATTAAAAACGTATGTATTAATTAAATAAAACAATCATGCACTCTTTTAACTCCTTATATATGTGTATGTACGTATGTATTTACAAAATTTTTTACGGAATCAAATGCACTTTCAAATCAAATTTTTCATTTTTCTACAAATGTTATTACCTATTTTACTAAAATAAAAAATTCAATTTTAAAAATAAAACCGAAAAAAATAAATATAGAGTATTCTGATGACATGTCGTACATTTACAATGAATATTAGGAAGTTAAAACTACACTATTGCAAATCAGTTTGAAATTTCACAAATTGTATCTGCTAAGCATTTTTGTATCAACTAGTTTTATTAAAATTTAATCTAGAGTCTAAATGCGAACATTTATAACTTTCATAAAATCTCAGTCGACCAAATTATTTTATAATATACATTTGTAAATAACGCTACAATTTTTTGGTAATAAAACGTATAAATACTCAAAGTTCTCTTTTAATTTTAATCTAATTAAACATTACGCCCTCCATTTACGCCATCTCCAGTCAAATGAACTTTTCAGTAGTTGAAATACCACCGCGAATAAGTTACATTAATAATAAATGTATTTATTGTTGCCCTGTAGTTGAGACTCTCCTACCGCAATAAGAGGTACTAAATTCGTAAATTATTTATATTTGAGTTAGGTAATTGTTTTGTTGTTAGAAATAATATTAGAGAAATATGAAAAAAGATTTAAAATATCCTTGTTGAAAATATTTAACATTTATTAAAAGTAAAAGTACAAATTCTATCACCGCGGCGGTGTCAAACTTGCCGACCGTCTCTTTCTTTCCAACTTCAAGGCACGCTTAATAGCCTTCTGTTCCATCTCTTCACAGTGTTCCGAGAACATTATTTTTAATGTCGGATACATTAGATGCAAGTAATCTAAGTCCTGCAGTGTAATCTGAAATGTATGCATGACAATTAAAATTCTGCACAATCATTGCCAATAATATTGCATTACCTCCATATTATCGAAAGCGATTCCTACATTGTTGGCTAGATTCTGTTCAATGCGTGGTAATTTCGCGTAACGTTGGCTAAAATGTGTTAAAATTGTGTACTTTGCATTCATTTTTACACCTTGATCAATGGCTTGAGAAACGGTGCTGTGCAATTTATATTTAGCTTCTTCAGTTAATTCGTCTTCCATTGTTGCTTCATGAATTAAAATCGTCGAGTTTCTTCCAAGTTCCACTAGATCTTCGCAAGGCATTGTGTCTCCACTGTAAGTTATTTTAATAGGTTCGTTATTAAGCGTTTTACTTAATTCAATTGCTACGCCGAAAGCATGTGGGCAATGATGAACTAAACATGTAGAAATTGATCGGATTCCATATTGTAAAAGGTCCGAATTAGTATATGGTTGTAATTGCTACAAAAGAAAGTGTATTTCAATCAGATATGATTGATAAAATTGGTTTGTGGAAATTACCAGATCCCCATTCGCAATAATATGATAACTCTCTTTAATAGATTCAATTTTTTGATTATAGAAATGAAACCATGATTGAATTTGTTGTGGAGCGAAGAGATACAAAGGAGGACATCCTGATCCCAGCACTTCACGACGCTTTAGCATTAAACCAATAAGTCCTTAAATATAAATCTTATAAATATTCAAACAGGCAACAATTTATAAGCTTACCAATATGATGATCTGCATGTAAATGGGATATATAAACCGCTCGCAACTTTTCAAGAACTATTGTAAATTTCTCTTGTCCGAAAAATCGGTACATTTGACCCCAGGTGCCCTCTCCACAATCTAACAAGACATATCCGTCTTCCGAGGTTTGAATTAATATGGCGCTCACATTTCTAGTTTTGTTGGGGATGCAAGAACCAGTTCCTAGAAAAATAACCTTGGGCAGATCATGCCTTCTGTCATACTTTTCCAAAGAGTAAACGCTGGACATTTTATTTTTTAATTCTGATAAAGATTCTGTGAAGCCTTCAACAGCACTACATTCTTGTATATATTCCTGAGGATTTACGATTGGTTCTGGGCTACGATCTAAACCCTTTCGAGGTCGCAAGTGATACGAAGTCAATGACTCTACATGATCTGCCCAAGAGATTTCGTGTGATTCTCGATTGTTTGACTCTCGATCGCTTTTTACCGATGATTTGGTTTCCCCAGAAATTTTTATTCTTTTATGTGTATTTGATGAATTTTCTATCAAATAATGTTCTCTGCAAACAAAATGTAACTGGTAAATTACCTTTTTATTCATTAAGGAAATACTTGCTTCAAAAGCGGGAATACAAATTCATTCATTTGATGCAATTGCCATTGAATTCTGTGAGCAGCTACATATCCAGAAAACCTGCAAGTTCTCTTTTTTATCATAAACTATTTTCAAAATGCCACAAACGTACTTGTTTATTGAATTCAGAGCGAGATGCGTCGTGCTGGAATGAAATTTGTCCACAAAGTTTTTGTAAATCGGATTACACATAATTTCCTGCGATGAAAAATGAACGACAACTAAAGCGATGTTTTCCTTTTGCAATGCTGTTGCCTGATATTGAGAAAAGACTTCACTCGCTTGTTCCAACGAATCCAAATATTCTTCACCAGGAATGTCAATAACTTATGTCTATATTATAGAAATGATGCCATAAATTCAAAAACTTACAGACAAATACGGGTCCAGGATCAGTTGCTCCGCAGACATCAGTTGCTCGCACAAGAGTTCCATCTTCCAGGGTAACATCAAAGCCGCTTTTCAATTGGCCCAAAAGTGGACCAGCAGGAATACCTTTTTCTACGCATTTGTGCAAATTGAGCGATCCTGGTCTTGGCTATACATAAATTTAGATTACTCAACTAACATGGTTCTACCTGATATTGTCAAATTACTTTTAATTTACAAATGTACGAAATTACTACATCTTGTTCCCGCTTCTCCATATCCGCATTCAATATTGGGGCATTATCTCGACTATTTTCACCTAAAGATATTTTATGAGTTGTAGTTCACTAAAAAAAAACATTGATAAAATGAATATTACGTTCATTAGCGTAATAGTCCGTTTCATCTATCTCAGGTTCCGGCGACGGTGTTTTTTCTTCAGAATATTGTCTGGCGTCTTTCCTAAATAGCTTGGTAATTAGTACATTGAAAGACGTGCACAGTGTCGATTACATACTTTTTTAAAGGCACGTAAGTTACGTCCATCACCTGATCCTCGTATCCACCACCATTTTCGCAATTTACGGTATTAACTCGAAGATGTTTTAGCACAACAAACTTTCTCATTCCCCGAAATATTTCTTCCTGAAAATTGAAAACTTCAACGTGTTCAATGCTCACAATTTATTTTACCAATCCATAAGGCCCATGTAGAGTAAGATTTGGCACTCCAGCGTCTTGGACTGTCAAACTTAATCCAGGCAATCCCCCCACATGATTCCAACTTGTTCTCGTCATGAAAATATGCTCTAACCGTGCAAGTTTGGTCTTATGCTCATGGGCAAGCCTCTGTGTTCCTTCACCGCAATTGAAAAGGTATCTGAAAACAATATATTACTACGTGACATAATACGCTTCTTAAGTTACACACCTGCACTGATCGGTGAAGAGATAAACTGATGCTGGAGCACCCGGTGCTCCAGACCCTAACACTTGAAGATTGACAGTACCTGGAATGTACTTAGCCGCCTTTTCCTTGATACGCAACCTTTGTTTTTGTGCCTCAGCTATGTGTGTTCTTTCTTTCGGCATTTCTAATATTAGTTTGTTTATTTTACTTCCATTCGACGCAAACGAGGAGGATTTTAGTCGGATGAAATACGTGAAAAAGCGCACAAATTTCACCCTGGATATTGTATGTAAATTTATCATATGTAGAACTAGAATTATATTGGAGTTACGGTTGAACAAGTCAATTTACATTGCAAGTGAACGAATTTTGAAGAAAAATGTGAAATAGGTTATATCCAAATCCTGTCAGATGTTTTGATTTGACGTACAATTCAGCCATGCGGTAATTCAGCTGAATTCAGGTAAAATTCCCCTTTTCGCGAATGTCAATCGATCGCTTTTCGTTCAAAAATTTGACGCTTTTAATCTTGTCAAATACAGTTATTATAAAATAAATTACTTTATTAACAAATGTACAGTTACTTTTCTTAGAAAAATACATCCTTAAAAAACAATTCAGTTTTAAACCCAAACTGAGAAAGCAAAGTGTTGCTGGTTGATTTAAACTACAAAAAACACTAATATGAAAAGATATTTTAGAATACATATGGAATCTTACCTTTTCTATTATATCTAGAATAGAATCACAATTATTTATTGCTATCATCGACACAACATCCTTAACATCATTCTTAAAGTCGGTGCAATCCTTTATGATGTCAATATCTAACTCATACGGCAAGTCATAGTCACTTGGCTCTGAGCGCAGATCCTTTGGCATTATGTACATGCATCTAAATTGTATTATGATAGCACAGATAAGCATATAATTTAAATTTTACTTGAGGGACATATTAAGGCAGCTCAAAATCACTCCAATCAATGGATTTGCAGAATCAAATTGTAGCTGCATTACTCTCTGAGTCTGTACATCCGTCCTTGACGGGTTTGCAGGGAATAGTGGGTGAGAATGAAACCATCCTAACAGTTCGTATCCCTCACTAGTGAGATTTGAGGACTGCTCCAACTGCGAAACTAAACGTAATGCGTTATAGTAATAGCTTCCTGTTTTCAGTATTCATACCTGGGCACATTTCGCAAGTCGTTCCGCTTTGATGTGATGTTCGGCACGGTCTGTATCTAGTAAGGCTTATTTTATTGCGGCCTACGTACTTACTCCGATGGCCGCCGAGGAACCCCATTACTTCGTGATCTGAAGATAGGGCGTGCAAATGAAGGCAAAGCAGCGTTGATAAAGTAATGGATACCTTAAAAGGCGGCTATAACAAAATATTAATTAACTTTTTGCAGCAAGGTAAGTAAAATATGTGTAACTTACAATATTGTCTTTAGAAAATTTAAGGCACTTAACTAGGTCTAGCTCAGACATCACTTGCTTATTGTTAACATGAAACTGATTCCTCTGAGAGTTTAAAGCTGGAGGATCTGGCCTTGTGACACCTTGTATGTGTGAAATTGTATAATTCATTATGTTATCCTAAAATAAAAAGTAATATGGGGCTATTCTTCTAAAGAATTGTAAAATAAATATACTGTTTTAGAATCAACTATAGTAGAATTCATCCGAACTCTCTGACGTCTTTCCATGTTGATTGGATTCGCAAACTGAATGCTATTTGAATTTGAACGGTTTTTCGGCGGTTGAATCAGAGTTGCAACGAAATCGCTCAGAGGACGAATAAATTCGAAGTGAACCTCTTGATGGCCAAAATTTATGGCTCCAATCTGTTCCAATAGCCTGTGAATTCTACTAATAGAATTCACATCCCCCGCCTGTTTCAAGCCATTCCTCACAGCGGTTTTGCTTACATAGTTCGGTTTGAGGCTCTGCCATACAGAAAGAATGTGATTTCGTATCCTTAAGTACTGCTCAGGAGTTTTCGTTATTCTGTTATCAAAAAATTCCGAATGCACGTATTTTTCCAATTCTAATATTTCACTAGAATCGATATGTAGTTCTTCAGTGGGAATTGTTATGTCTTGTAAACTATTCCTTAGTTCTTCGCTTATATCTTTAAATGTTTCAGTACTTAAAAAGTTCTCTTGCTTTACGGAAACGTTATTCTCAGACTCTGTCTTTTCCGGTTCTAACAAGGATGAGCTGCTTTCTTTTGGTTCAGGCAGCGTTATACAGTGATCTTCATTTACGACGTCTGCTTCAATATCAATTATTTCTACATCACTCTCTGAATCGCAGTTTTTCAACTTTACCTAAAAGGATTTTAAATAAATGTTTTACTCATATATTACCTTAAGTAGTTATAATTCTCACCACAGTTTCTGTTGAAATAAACTGCACGGATTTCGGATCAAACCCGTGATTAGTTGTTATATTTTCACCAAATTGTCCGAAATTGGTATTTTTGTGATTCTGCTTTCGCTTAGATTTGCGCATTTTATTTGGTTGCCTTATCTTTAAGCCAAGTTTCTCATTTTTAAGATTACTCGGACGCATTTTTATTTTCTGCCAAAATTTACTTTTTCCGATAGCACTGAGTTTACTCTGAACAGTTTCTGTGGTTCTTTTCGTTTTCGTTTGCGGAATATTTCTTTTTAACAATAAACTTGAATTTACAGTAAAAGTTTGCTTGAATTTCCGTACAGGTCTTTCACTGATTGATGCCTTACTATCATTATTCGTACCATTTCGTGAGAATGAACTACAGTTCAATTTATCTGGACTTTCAATTTTTACTTTTAATAAGCTTCTTGGGTTTGTGGGACCAATGTATTTAGCATTTTTTGCCGGAGGATGTGTTTCAAAAGCTGCTAGTTCCCAATCATCAAAACATTGCTCATCGAAGGTGTTACAACTTTCAGAGCAATTTGTTGTGGGAGAACTTACAGTATTGATGGTGTCTACTTCCACTACTTCTTCAATTGATGCAGGTATATCTTCTTCAAAAATCAACTCGTCCTCATTATTCATCCAGTCATATACCATGAGCTTCTGGGGTTGCTCAATTATAACTTCTTCTGATTGCAGAACCTGAACGTTGCTCTCTAAATTTTCATGTTTTGGGACACTGAAATTTATAATATGAATATAGTATACACTATACATAGCAAAATATTTAGAACCTATCGCTCCAGAAATTCCCATCAGAATTTTCATTACCCCAGTTAGGATGTACCGTATAATCGAAATCGCAGGATAGCAATTGTCCCGAACTAATTTTAGATCTGCAATAAATGTAGTGCTAGGGAAACAAATTTGCATTAAAATTATTTCTCACATATCATCGTAGTTCCCAATTATGTCTACTTCTTCATCCTCATCCATTGCAATTTCATTCAGTTTCGCATTACTATTTAATAAATTTAAGCAGAAACACAAGCATTAAAAAGTTCCACTTCGCAATCGCTTGATAATTTTGACAGTCCAACATCTGTTTGTTTACTTAAAGAAAACAAAGCAATAACGTCAATGCAGTTGGTAAACCTGCTCGCGTGCTTTGGTGGAAAGGCATACCTTAACTCTTAACTCTTAAGGTATGCCAAACCTTGTTTTACAGCTCGCGTGACGTCACTGCGTTTTCATTTTCAATGGTTTGCACACGGAAAATAAAAACAAAACCTATCAGAATGACATGATGGCGAACGCGATGACGCGCAAGATGGCGCGGGTACGAAATTTTTGTTTGCCTTGTTTGGGCTTCTCTCCGATTATTGCTTCCTTTTCATCACCCCCCTTAAGGCCCGTCCAGATAGTTCCGCCTCCTTTCGTTCGTCCGCCTCCGTTCGTTTTTTCAGTTTTTTGGTTCCATATACTGCCCATGCAAGTGTCCACATAGGGGCGGACGGAGACGAACGAAACCGGACGGAGGGGAAAAACTTTGAGAAATTTCGAATTTTAGGCGAAAGGGCGGACGGGCATAACCTCACTTTCTGCCTATCACAATAAATTTGAATTGAAATACGGTGAATCGTACGGAGACAGTAAATTTAATGTAATAGAGTGAATTTAGTGCAATCCCCGAATAGCTCACTCAATATTTCCATTGCTATTAAATTGTAAACAATGAATGACAAGTGTCAAAGGTCCAAAAGACGAAAGAAACGAAACGGTGCTATGTGGACATTACAAAAAACCGGACGAAAACGAAAGAAGAAGAAAAAACGAACGGAGGCGGACGAACGAAAGGAGGCGGAACTATCTGGACGGGCCTTTAGACGAGCTTTAGTCCGTTCTAAAGTTTACAACTATATTTATTAAAAATATTCTATTACCAGAAAAAATAATAATTGCACATAAAGAATAAAGTTGAAAAAAAATTCATTCCGTTCAATAAAACAACTACACCAAAAAATTTTACAAATACAGAATATTGACATTGAATAGTTTCATAATTAATTACACCAGATTCATACAATTATTGGTAAACAAATCTTTAACGGGAATTAAATTATTATGCACTCAATAACTTGAATCATACAGCGCGCCTTGTGATTCAGCATTCTCTCTACAACTACATCCGTTTGAATTCAGCACAGTAAACTAACAGTGCTGAAGGAAAAAATTGGACGGAAAATCAATAAATACTTCCATTTCTCAAAAACCCGGAATTTTTAAATTTGAAACTAAGTTTTTAAGCACACTTTTGTTATATTTTCTTTTAATGAAATCTGCTTCGGCAGTAATTTTTAGTTTTCACGTAAATGGTATGGTGAATTGTGGGATTAAAATTAAACTTACAATTAGCAATATCGAATTAAGAAAAAAATCGAAATAAGACGAATCAAGTGGATTTAGAAGATAAAGTAGAGAAATTATTGTATATTTATCTATGGATATAATATACTACTACATATTTACACAAATTCTGAGACAAGATGTTATTTTTAATTCTATCAAATATTAAAATACACAAAATATAAAAACATTTATTCAATTTGAGTTATACTGGCTTGTAGCTGTTCCATAGCTTGCCTAGCAACAAAAGCAAGATTTCCTTCTGGCGTTGAAAAGTCCTCAAATTGCAAAATATTTACACATTCCTCAAGCACGTCTATAGAATGTTGTAATTTTTCCTTAAGAGTATCACCCACAAGTACTCCGCGCTGGTACGCGCTTTTTGCAGTGAGAACTATAGGGGCGTGCAGTTCATACAAGGTCATGGCGCGACTACGACTAATTCCCGGTTCAAATATGTCTAACACCCTTAGGACGTCCCGGCATAATTCTTCTTTTCGTTCTAGCAAAACATCTGGGAGTTCTGGTAACTCGTAACCCGAAACCCTTCCATACATTTCAATTAAACTCTGCCGCAGATTAGTTTGTATGAAATGAAGCGGATGCAGAACGCCTCTGAATTTCTTAAATAAACGTTCTGTATTTTCTAAGCGCTCTGGTCCCATGTCCATCTCTTGTACTTCAGCGATTTCAGCCTGCATTACTGATACAGCCTTGCAAATAGCATTCCCAGAAGTTTTGAAATTGCAATGTGAGCATTTCCATTCAGCAGTTCTATCTAAAAAAAAAAGTCCTTATATGAACCTTATATCCGTAATAAGCGATTGAAATAAATTCTTACCAAGTGGGTCTGTTGTAATTATTAGTCCTGGATCACACTTGCTGCATTTGAAAGAGCTGAAATGTGTTCCAAGTTCGGTAGGATCTGAGCACCTTTTACAACGACACGTGAAGAATTTCCCTGTTTTAAGGTTTTCTTGCCGGGCCGCTGTTCCATCTAAGGTGTATGTGTAAGAATGGTTTAGTTGTTCTCCTTTGTTAATATCCACCATAGCTCGAAGCTTTATTCTAAAATAATAAAATGCCAAATATTAATACAAAAAGATCATTAGAATTTTTCCATGAATACCTAAATCCTTCTGTAGGATAAATACTCCTTGTTGTATTTGGGACACAACTATGAGCAAGAATCCCTGTTATAGGATAAAGACATCGAACAGGATATCCTTGGGTTGTTCTTGCTTCAAATGCATTTACTTCAAGTAGACCAATTACTTGCATTATTAGATCCTCCGAAAAACGATCCAACTTGCAGGGTCCTCTTAAATATTTAGCCACGTTTACAAGATCAGCATTCCAAACTTCTTCGTTCTGCCGACGCGGCTTATCATGATATTCCATTTCAGCAACTTCATTCTCCCAACGTTCTGGATCAGCTTCTTTTTTAAGCAAAACTCTAATGAAATTGTTCAAACGATAGCAAGTATTAATAATGGTCCTTATGATTGTAACAAAGATAATACTCAATATTAACCAATAAAAGTGTCAATATAAATATTTTTCGTAAAACGCATTCCAAAAATAATATGTTCTGGTTCTCGTTTAATGTCTATCATTTAATCGCACTATATTTTTTCTATCTAATTGAATTTAATGTACCAACGCTTTTCAAGTGGCAATATCTCACAAAATTGGAAAGTTTCCAAGTTTCAATTGACACTGAAAGTAATTCATCATAGTAAAACATCTCAAATCTTAATTTACTAAAATTAATGCAAGTTCTGATTTTTTGATTACATTGGCTTCAGTGCATTCGAATGTGGTATTTATATTTGATAATTATAAGCACGAGTGGACTGCGTTGCTAATAAAATCCTCCGTAATAGCTGGGCCCGAATGTACTCTATGTATAGTCGCGTGATTTAAAAATCGGCGGCAGTGCGGACACAACAAGAATTTATACACGTGAACTAAATTATATTAAACAAAAAACATTGTTTAGTATGTATAATGTTTTAAACCATTATGCCAAAAGAAAAATAAATTCCTGGCGAAGCTATGAATCATATTCTTAACAGTGTTGTTAATTTTATTAAATTATATTCTGGGTTAGAAAAAGTAAATTTCCGGATTTACTTGATTTCATCATTTTCAAAATTTTCAGATGCAGGTTTTTCTCGAAAATTTAATTATTTATTGATTGATTAATTGGCAATTTATTGCATTTTTAAGACATTGTAAAGTTAATATACAATAATAGTGGGCTAGTTTTCGGGGGTAGCTTTTTTCAGTCAAGGGTGCTGTTCTGCAAAATATACAGAGGGTGTATCCGAAAATAATTAATTAATTAATAATAATTAATAGAAAATCGAGAATAATATACAAACTGCCCTTTTTAGATGCAACACTAACACTAATTGTAAGTAAATACTAAAATAATATAATTTCAAATAGAAAGCGTGGGAACGCTGGCCGGGACGGGCGGAGCAACGCACGCAGGGTACTTGCTAGTTTATTAAAAAATCAGAAGTTTTTTAAGTAAAATACTGTGTGTAAATCACTCAGAGAAACAAGAACTTCTTGAAATGTTGACTAGATTTTTAACGGCTTGGCACCAAAGCCATATGGAATATAAATGTTCTTTAGTATTTTCTCTTCATTTCTTAAATGTATTTTACATGAGCCGAGGATTCACTTCCGACAAATTTGTCAGGTTATTTTGGGTTTGGAGCCAATGGCCGCGAAATCAAGAAAATTATCAATTTTTAAATTAATATCAACTTCAAGAACTATTATTCACTTGCAACTGTCTATTGCAATTTGGAGCCTTTTACCTTAGGGGTGTAATGCAATCTATTTGAGCACAGCCGAAGTACAAGGATTTTCCGAGTGGAACAGGCTGGAACTTAGCTCTTGCGGCCTTGAGAACTGCACATTCACATAAATGGTCTGGATGATTGTCACAATTTTCACATAGAGGCCAATTGCATTGGGAACACCTGGGTCCATCAATTTCACTACTCACTGGACAATAGCACCCCAAACAGAGTGCAGGTGAAGATATTTTGGGGCCAACGACAAAAGGTAGCTCCTCTATTATAGTTTCTCCATCGAAAATATCTTTACTTGCTTCAGGATATCGCCCAAGAACTTCATTCCACTTTATTTTAAATTTCCTGTTCATTTTTTGGGATTTGAAGAAGACTGTTGTTTATTAAACTGCAATAAGGGAGAATGCCGAGAATAGACTGGGGATGCTTTTGCTAAAATTTTGCCACCAAAGCTTATTTTAAATTTAGAATTGATATTTACGTAAACTTTTATGATTGAGGGAATATTGTCGTTTTAAAGTGATAGTTATGATTATTTTTACGCTTTGAGTTTTCGTTCGGATTAAAACAAAGCTTCATTTCAATTAGCGGTATTGTTAATTTTTTTAAGAAATTTTCACTTTCAATGCAGGCTTTGAGGTTTGAACAGTCCTTTAGCACTGAACCTTCAAATTGGGAACCATTGCCTATAAGAACTTAAAGAATGTGCACCGCGAATAACGATGTCAGTTACAAAGTTAAAAGTTTTCTGTACGGAACAAAAACATTAGAGAGACTAGTTTAAGCTCTATTTTTTTCTTTTTCCAACAGATTGAATGAAACTGAAATAGCTTTAAACTAGAAAAATAAAGTGATTTTTTTTGTCCAAACAAAGGAAAGTGGCTATAAAACGATCTTAGAGAAAAGCGAAGAAAATTTTCAAAAATTTGGCGGTTACAACGTTATTCGCGGCACACCTCCCAGATAGCATGCAAGCTTGCCGCAAGTTTGATTTATCTTTGATATATGATTGTTACGACAAGTTTGTCAAGTCAAGTTTATGACAAACTTGCTGCAAACTAATCAAGTTATTGTTGACATATCAAGTTTGCATTATGTTTGCTGTACACTTGCTAAGCAATGTGAACGAGCAGGTTTGCCAGTTGAACATCTTTTATGACTATTATGCATATTTTCAACGACAATCATAATTAATTATTAGTATGTTTCATTCCGTAAAGAGCTAGTGCTTATTCTATTTATATATAGTCAATATTTTTAGCATATTTTGATAATTAGTTAGCAAATATTCGTCCAGCAGAGTCGGCCGCACTGTTTGCCGCTTACGCGCATAGCTTGACAATTGCCGAAACTGTCAAGACAAAATGAAAATATTATTCAGTCCAGTATCAGTCGAGAAACAAGTATCGTGAAAATTGAGTTGGGAAAAATTGTGAAATTTCAGAAAGATATTTTTTTTAAGTGCTAATTTCTTTTGTGCTTAAACTTTTATAAGATTGACAATTGCGAAACAAAAATTGTGTTGTGAAATTATAAGTCGATATTTTTATTCAGTTTTATTTCTTTGTTTCAGAAACGAGAGACAACAGGAAAATTATTTATTTCCAAAATAAAACATTGTTGTTTATATAAAATATAAGATAACTTTAGTTTAAAGTTTTTAGTTTGTTTTTTATACCTCCTCATCCATATGTCAAGTGTCAATCGAAAGAGAAGTCATGTGTCGTACGCAAGTTTATCGCGATAAATATTCTGAAAGCTTGCCATGACAAACATTAAACTAGTTTGTTGTGACAAACTTTGTGCAAGTTTGTTGTGACAAACTTTGTGCAAGTTTGTTGCATGGTAACTAGGAAGTTTGATTTAAACTTGCCACAAGTTTGCACACTTGCCGTGACAAACTTGCTGCAAGTTTCCTTGTTTGATACATCAAACTTACTGCAAGTATGATACAAGTTTACATTGCTATTTGGGCTTTAATATTACTTACTATTACTTCGAAATACAAGCCAGCCCTTATGAGCAAGATTCAGACTGAAGACAATGAAAATGATTGATTAGTGAAAAGTGCTATGTAATACAATAGGTAGGTACACAACGAAAAGTTGAAAGCATTTTAATTATTATATCTATTTTAACCTCAAGCGTGAAATTCTTTTAAAACCAACTTGATAAAGCAATTTAAAAAATGAAGTAAAATAACGAACTTATAGGCAATGTTTTTACGATTCAGTTACTTCTTAAAAATATACCTAAGTTTCAAACATTCCAAAAACACTTGCCATGGCAAAACGATAATTTATTGTTAATTCAAGTGTGGACGCCGAAGACACAATTCATTCCTCGATTCATTCTACGAGATTCATGGTTAATTCCACAAAAAATTTAATAGCAAAATGTAAATTTTAAATTGTAAGTAAATAATGTAAATTGTAAAATTTAAATTGTAAACCTTTCATACCTTCCTTTGAAGCAGAAAATTTGAAACTATCTGAAACTAGCTTTTTATAGTTGCAATACCTTTTCATCCCTTTGTAATTAAAGAGAAATAGTAAAACTTGTCTTACAACGTTCCGTCGCCTCAAGGCTGGGAACCCCTACATTATTCGCCTAAAAATAAAAAACACTGGAGATGGACGAGAGGAGTCGCAGTCCAGCTTAAGTACGCCCCCCAGATGTAGTGAACATTTAGTAAGTTTTTGAGGGTTCGACAAGAAAAGCACTGCAAAGCAGAATTTTTTTTGCATTCCCTAATAACTAATTATTCTCTAGCTTAAGTTTGTTAATGTCAATTGCCAAACGTTTGCGCCGGTATGTTAGTTACTATTGTTCAAAAATAATAACGTATAATCGGTATAATAGTTGAAAGTGGTTAAAAAAAGTGCTTATAAAAAGTTAAAAGCTGATTCACATTAGATTTTTCCTTGTTGCCTAGAATTTTGCTTATGTTTACAAAAATAATGTTATGCTTAAGTTTAATAAAATAAAAAAACCATTTAGTTTTATAGTTTTTTTTTAACAGTTATTTTGAATTTATATTTTGTATGAAATTTTGATTTAATAAACTTAGTGAATCGAGAATTCTAATCAGACCTCTTTCAGGTTTTTGGCTTTGTTTGTATATTCATTTTCAGGTTAAACAACAACATATCGGCTATTATCTACATCCGAATATTTCACAATGTTATGTTAACACTTTCATCTATTTAAAACAATAACCGTTAGCATAAACAACTGATTGTCTATGTAAAAATATCGACTTAACTTTACTGAGATTTTTCTCATAGAGTATCTCGAAACTAATCATTTATATATTATATACAAATGCACCCTAATTTCAGAGAGCAGTGGAATGAGCGCGTAATTTAAAATGAAATGTATGGACTATGGAGACTGATTTCGGTTCGTGGTTAATGGAGTTGGCTCTCTAGTCTCTATATATTCTTCTGCTCTCTGCTAATTTGAATCATTCCCTCTGAAACAAGAATAATGCTTCACTTCAATGTTTCCAACGAAAGCGAAACTTGTATCCAAAACCGTTGAACACTTTTAAATAAAATGCGTTGCAAAATTGTTTTGTAATCAGTTACTAATTTAGAACAATTCGATAATGGAACCCATTTTTATGGAATTTCTTACCTTAATGGTGTTATACAATCCAATTGCGGGCAGCAATCATCTCGAGTTTTGCCTTCAAACTTTACTTTACTAGCAGAAAACACTTTGCACTCTGGTTGATGATACTCGCCATCAGTGCAATCTATGCACAGAGGCCATCCACACTTTGCACAGAGAGAATTAGATTCGGTTAAATCCAATGGGATGTAACAATTCAAACAAACTATTTCACTATTTTGTTTAGGCCCAAAAGCAAAAGGTAATTCAGAGACAAACACTTCTCCTGCTTTGATATCCTCGCACGCGACCAGGTGTCTACCTACTTCAACGTCTTTCGCAATTCTCACAGATTTTTCCATTTCAATTTACTTGATTACATGTACTTCCACGCAGAGTAAACGAAGGAGATCTGTGTTCTCAATTCAATGCACTCTATATATATAGCACAACACTTTTTCTAGAATATTGACGATTCTTCTCGACATACTCTCATTGCTGGATGCAGTTATTTTTATCAGAGCTAAAATTAGAAAATGTTTCTTCACTATAATGGTATTCTCACATGCGCATAGTTTTAGGAGATCATTTCAACTATCGAATGAGGAAAATTATCTTCACGATTTGAGCTACTATACCTATTGTAAATATTTTCTAAAAAATTAATTTTTGAGTGGGTTCAGTAATGTTACCTACAAAAATAATTATGCGGACAAAAATTTTTATCGGTTCCTTTTTTTTCGAATAGATTTAGTTATTTTATAATATGTATTATCATTTACATGTTTTTATATTCTTAAGTAATCAATTTATCTCAGTATTCATCGTCCTGTGCTTTAAATGTATTGTCTTCTGAATTCAGGACGTTTCCATAGAATATATCTGAACAAACCGTTTCCACAAGAGTGGTTTGAACTGATTCCATTGCATTATTTGTTATTGTCCGATAATCCTTATTGTTTGTAAGAAACACTTCGGTAGTTTTGTTGATATTTCCATTTTCCGCTTCTCTCAGTAGCGTCATTATACAGCTGTGTGCGTAAATTTGCGGTTCCTTGCTTAAATTGCGGAGTGTTATTGCAACTTTTCTTCCAAATATATCAAATTCATCTGCAAACAAATCGTCTTCGATTTTCGTCCAGATATTTTGATACTTTTTACAAGTTGTGTTACTTGCATTTTGCTTCTAGAAAAAAGCAAGAGCATTAGTCACGGGCACAACGTGCTTTTAGCATACATAAATAAATAGTAACAAAACTACAATGAAATTATACTACATAATAAAAAATATTTTGTACTAAGAAATTTTTTATTAGCGCAAAATTTAATTCATAATAACTACTATCCCATCTTTCTCTACTAGCTATTGCTACTGTATCTCTCGTCGTCGTCCTCACATTTGGTTGAAGAACTTATGTGCAAAGTAGTGGTCTTATCAATATTACCAATCTTAGCTTGAAAAAGAACATCGTTAATAAATTTTTCAGTGTAGATCTGGATTTCTGTCGGCAAGGTTCGTAGCTTCATTGCTACACTTTTTCCAATTAAATCAAATTGATCCTCCGCATTTAACTTTCTTTCTAATCTTCTAACGAAAATCTCTGTTTCGTCCCGAGCTTTGTTTTCTAACGGAGATCTACAATGTGTCCCATTCGAGATAATCGATTGATAAATTTGTTCGTCATTAGACTTTTCATTAAATACAGGACTCGGTGATTTATCCTTCCTGTTCATTGTGGGCTGCAATTAATTTAATACATACTTCTTAATCAATATTTGTATAACCTGAAAATAAATTATTGTTGTTCATAATTCTAAACAATGTCGGGGACGACGAAAGATAGAGTCCAAAAATATTTCTCTATGAGATTTAAAATACTTTCAACATAATGTTTTGAGTAATGTATATTTCTTCAATTTTACTATTAAGTGAACTTGCACTTCATTTAGATGAAACGAATCAAACAATAATATGTAATATAGAAACAGTACCTTTTTTTTATACTGTTTAGGGATATCCTGTGGTGATATGGTCATTTCTGTTCTGATACAAGTTTTCTATAAATAAAAAAAAAAACAATCTTCTTTGAGATAAAGAAATTGAGTAATTTCAATAGAAAATAAGCCAAAAACAACCGTTTCTTGTGTTTTATTTAGTTTACATACCCCTTTTTTTGAGCCCATCCTGAGTTCGGAAACATCTTTAAGAAAACTATCTGCCTTATCAAACCACACCAGTCGTGGTTTATATACGATATCAAGATCGTTAGATACTGAATTTGCTATTTTTCGAACTTCTTGCATATATACCGTCTTTATTATTCGAAGTCGGTTCTTCAGGTCCATGATATCGTCACAGAACAATCCGCAGGATCTAATCTTGATAAAGAGATCTTCCCAAGCTCTCTCCCTACTAATTCTTGCCCGATATTCCTTACTTTTAGTATTCCATAGAATTTCATATTTTTGATACAATTCCAAGAACGTTTGTATCTCATTTGAAGTCCATTTAATGGGCATCGTGCGAAAAAAATTAAATTTTGTTTACAAAGTAGTCAAGTTCACTTCAAGTAAAACTGTTGTGCAAGTAAAAACAAATGCTTCAAGGTCACAAGAACACAAACAAAATAAAGACTGATATCAAAACTATACTATGTTAATCATTTGCTTAAAAACGGTTATATTATAAATTGTTGAAACGAAGTTAGTTTACTTTCATTATTTACAATCATTTCTTTTCTTGACAAAACCAAACTACTTCTTCTTCTTTTCAAGTGTCACATTCTGTTACCTTTTATGTAGAAAAAATAACTTTCCCGTAATACGTTACATTACTGGTTACAATTACAATATTTTCACTGTATTATATTTCACTGGGTTATGTTCTAACAACAACAAAATCAATTTCAATATAATATGATTCGAACTATAGAATTTGGATTCACAAAAACACGCGCTATGGACTGAAGTTAGAAACAGTTAGAATTTGGACATATAGATCTATTATTTATTATTATTTGACACGGAACTACAGCCTCCAAATGTACTAGATTTCAGCAAATTCAGAAGTCCCGTCGAACATGTTCGATGCGCGCATGCGTAGTTCTGTTCGAGTTCGAGATTTTATTCAACTTGCTGACATCTATTTCCTCTTTTCTCCGACGGAGGAGAGTATTCAGCTACTAAAACGTATGAAAACTCCATATTAATCGGGAGTCATCGTCGCGCCTTTCAACAACATCGTATTATCAAAGTCAGTGTACATTTTGTGAAATAGCGTTTTTGTGGAACCAAAAGCCTTGTTTTGTTCAGTAGAACCAAAACCTTTGCTAACTAGAACCTTGTGGTACTTATTTTGTGCAAACTCTTAACATAAAAAGTAAGTAAAATTCATTTCGATTGAATTCTTGCATAAGAAATTGTTGCAGATTATATTAGCTACTGGAAATGTCAGTGTCACAAATTAAAAGACGTATCTGAGAAACGTAGCTTACAATATCAATTCCCTCGATTTGAAGTAAATTTGATGGAAAACAAATTAAGAAAGTGCGAACCGGCACAGTGATTTCTCGCCCGTTCCATCTTGGTTACGTAATGAGAAAATTATAAATCTGTAAAAATGGTGTCTTCCGCAGTAGGAGGTCATGCCTCCACTAATCACATGTCTTCGGTATTCCTAATAGATATTCGATCACATTCTGAGACTGAAAATTTAACCAATTCCAATAGCCGCAATAATGACGTCATTCATTTTTATCAGATCAATAAAACTCAAGGTAAAATGCAAGGTACATGCGAATTATTTGCGAAAATGGAAGTTTTCACAAAGTTAGAGAAGAAGTTATTGGAAACTGAACATGCAGTTAAAATAATTACGGCATATATTTTGTTAACATTTTAAATTGCACTCGAAAACAAATAGAATGAATTTTTAATGTACCTAGATAAATTAGTAGTTGAGAATATATTTAAAAACAATTTTGAATTTATTGGATTTACTAAGCGTATCCATTTATCAAGTGAAATTGCACAAAAGATGAAATAAGAATGAAGTTAACAAGAGAAAGGAGAAAATAGAGAAGCCAGAACTGTTCGCAGCTGAATACCTTTTTGCCGCAATGTCGGTAATTTTAGATCTTCTAACTTATGGCAGAGGGAATGTCATTGCCCCCGTTCGCCTTGACCTGATCGCATTTCAAATTTCTTTCATCTTTCACCATATATATTCGGTTAACTTTATCACAGCTTTCGGTGCATTCTTAATTACCTTTTTAGACTGGTTCATTTTTTCTGCTTGCAGTAATTTTGTCCTATTTGCAGTTGTACTCAAATTGGAGAAAATTCGACGTAAAAGCACGTCTATATTTTCCACATTTGCATGACTGCATATCAATCACATAATGCACATTGCACATGCTAGTTTAAGCAGTATTGAAAAAATTACGGCTTATCCAGACATTTGTTGCAATGTGAGCCGCCAGTGAGACCAGGAAAAAAGGTTTCAGCTTCTCTCTTTCGTATCGATATATCAATCAATTAAATCAATCACAGCACATTAAGCTTTCTTGTGTTGATTTGAACCAGAAATCTTACCTTTACTTCTATAAGTAACATTCTATTCGAATTTTAATCAATTAAATTTGCAATAAACTTAAGTTATTTGAATGTTTTATTTTAGATAAAAGATTTAGTTATATGTTAAGATATTTAGGCTAATCAATTTCATAAACCAAGAAATCTTGAAATAAATTCAACGCAATTTTTCTTTTAAGATGGCTCCTCCGTCATACTCAGATCTCGGTAAACAGGCCCGTGACATCTTCTCAAAGGGATATCACTTTGGATTATGGAAACTGGATTGCAAAACAAAAACCGATTCCGGAATCGAATTCTCGACCAGTGGTCATTCGAATCAAGATACTGGAAAAGTTTTTGGGTCATTAGAAACTAAGTACAAGATCAAAGACGCTGGCCTAACGTTCACCGAAAAATGGAACACCGACAACACTCTTTTCACTGAGGTAGCTGTCCAAGATCAATTCCTAGAGGGTATTAAATTATCCTTTGAAGGATCTTTCGCTCCTCAAACTGGGTAAGAACTGCGTAAAGTTTCTTTAGTTTATGGTTATAATGTTCGCTTGCATTTCAGCAAAAAGAATGGGAAGTTCAAGGTCGGTTACGGTCATGACAACGTCAGATTTGATTCAGATGTTAACGTTGACTTGTCCGGTCCTTTGATCAACGCTGCAGCTGTCTTTGGATACCAAGGATGGTTAGCTGGTTACCAAACTGCCTTTGATACTCAAAAATCTAAAATTACAACAAACAATTTCGCTCTTGGCTACACGTCTGGCGATTTTGTTCTTCACACTAGCGTGTAAGTAGTCTTTTAACATTTTTCAACTGTTCACAGATTTTTAATTTGAATTTTGTTACAGGAACGATGGTCAAGAGTTCACTGGTTCTGTTTTCCAGAAGTGCTCCGATAAATTGGATTGTGGTGTTCAGCTGTCTTGGACTTCTGGCTCAAATGCTACCAAATTCGGAATTGGTTCCAAGTACGCCCTGGATAGAGATTCAGCACTGCGTGCTAAGGTCAACAATGCTAGCCAAGTTGGATTAGGTTACCAACAAAAATTGCGCGATGGTTTGTTGCTCATCAAAATGTTTATTGCTGTGGTATTCTAAATTAACATATTTTCAGGTATCACATTGACACTATCAACCTTGATTGATGGCAAGAACTTCAATGCGGGAGGGCACAAAATCGGTTTAGCTCTTGAACTGGAAGCCTAAGACCTAAAGTGCGGAAAATAGCTATTTACATTTAAATCTGAAACTCTGATATAAGTTGAAGGTAGAATGAACTGCCGCCACCCATAAAAACGATTAAAGAAATATGAATTTCATGAAAGAAAAGGATTTTTGTTGCTATAATTTCGTAATAGGTTTAATTTTTATTCCATTGTCATTGTTTTGATAAAAACTAAGTGTAAAAGTAAAAGTCAGTCAGAAAAAATCAACTATTAGTTTTTAGTTATTCTGGAGTTTTCGGAGTATTTATTTAATTAGTTTCTCCAAGTTCTTGATGTTTCAATTTTTAAGAATGAAATAAAATCATCCCCTAAATATAGAAAAAGAATAAAGAAACCTTAAAATTAATTCGTCTTTTATTGTGTCCGGCGGTCGAGCGTCCATGAAGGAATTTTTACGTAATCATCTCAATACTGATTTTTATGTGAACAAATGAAATTGAAAAATGAAATATGGCGACCGTGTCTTAGGCGGGGGACCATGATTTTTGTGCCACCTGCGTCCATTTCAAATTTTCCGTTCCGTGTTCATTATTTTCCCAGGCAACAATTACACCTAATCTAATTCCGTCCTAAATACTTAATTACTTTTAATTTTTAAGAATATATTATTTAGGCCGATCCCGGCGGTACTGCAATACCGGGCCAACCCGCGGCAGAGGTGGAGCAAGCCCCTAGCACTCCGCCTGTTTCCAAAAATCAGTTTAACATTTGTTGTCCCCCGATGGGGGATCTATCAGATGTTAAGCTGATAAGAACAGATACTACACTTTGATCTTAGCCATAAGGCCGAGAAGCGATAACTAAAACAACTAAACTGAGTCGCTTTATACATTTCTTTCAATCCCGAACTGCGAATTATATCAAACAAATTAAAATCTCTCCTACAAAATAGGACTATTGTTATTAATTACTTTTCTTTTTAGTGTATTGTGTTTGATTGATTCATATAATTAAAAGAATTTAAAGTTAATGAAGGAATATTCTTTAAGGTAGTATAAAATCAAATAAAGAAAATAAAAAGTATTTTGCAGAATGCCTTCCCCATGTTACAAGGTTAAAGATTTTTTTGACAGCTGATGTTTTTCTATTCGCATTAGTATGAAAATTTAATAAAATTATAAATAATACCTACATATATTTGAAGCGCACCTTTGTTAAAAAACAGGTAAAAAATATTCGAATTTTTTATTATTACTGATTTACCTCAAATCTTTGAAAACAAACTCCTCCCTTGTTCAGAAATATTTTGTTTACATCATTTTAATTTCAGAGATTTTGACAGGCGAACAACAAATAATAAAAATACACAAAATCTTATAGATATGATTGGAATAATGATTATAATAAATAATAATTATTAGAAAGGTCTCAAGGTCGCTTTTTGAATTTTCTTTCTGGAAAATTATAACATAAGAATCAGTAACAAAAAATACAAAAACATTTTTTCAAATAATTCATTTGATTTTATGAAACTGCAAATGTGTAATCTGATTTGTAATCTTTTAACTTCCAAATCCAGTGCAGCGAAAGCTATTGAACTATTTGCTCGCAGTGCTTTGCAGTTGTTCTGCATTCAAAGCTCATCTTTTCTCAGCTGATTGTCCGTGGTAGTGGAACTTTTTGGCACTCTTCCCCTTGCCTTACCAATTTACATTAGATATACATATTCAAAAAAAGTTTCGGTTCTAGCGATATTCTCTTTGATTAAGAACTAATGATGATTCTTTATGGCGTAATTTCAATACGCTCCTAAACATTTTTTTCAAAACTGCCCTGCACTAAATGAGTAAATCAACCCTCCCCTCCCTTTCACGAAACTCCTTGTTTCTGTTGTAAATTCCTAGAATGCAATAAATATGAAGTTGGGACTTTGGGAGTAATCTTAACGAACTTTATGACTCCAAAAATTACTTGTAATGATGATGTTATCCTTTTAGAAGAAACGATCAATATCAAAATACGTTTTAAAAGAATGGGAAATGGAGAAATAAACACATTAAATAAGATTTATATTATGAAAATATATTTTTACTTTAAACAGCACAAGAAAATCAATTGAAAATTTAAGATCGGAATTGATTTTTCGCAAGCCAAAGGACAATACAAACTTAATTTAAACATGATTTACACTTAAATTACGTTGAACTTGTTTTCGAATTTTAATAATTTAAAACAAAAACACATAATTTATTTATGTAACGCTGTTACACGAGCGAAAATATTCACAAATTAAGGGTCCAGGAGAATAACCACTTTTATCGATTTTTCGTTTTTAAATCTAATATGCTTTAAAAAAAATATCTTCAACCAATTCTATTTTACTGCGGAAAATCCGGATCATTTCAGAATTACAAAATGTTAAAAATGTGGAGTAGAGAACAATTCTGTACTACTAACAAGGATTGAATTCGCTCTCCTGTAAAATTTAGGAAATGTTATATTCTTCCTCTGGACCCTTCAAATCCGTTTGACAATGGCAAGGGCGCTGTTTGCAAACCCATTTTGAATTTTACCAAATTATATCTCGTGTATAAGAATTCAATTCAGAACACAATTCAGATTATGTCTCTGGCGTCATTTTCGACGAGAAGAAAGATCATAATAGCACTTATAAACCAATGTTTTAATATCATACTTCTGATTCTATCATACCGCGCTTATTTCATGATTCACGCTTATTCAACCTGATTAGCATTCCAGTTAAAATTAAATGACTTCAGTGCATTGTTTCTTATTTTAAATATTCTATCATTGCTTAAATCTTTTTTTGACATAATATTGTACATAAAAAATTACATATTTCTTAACATCTTACTTAAAAAACTTCGTTCAGATTTCGACGATTGTAAAAAGAAACTTAGTTCCATGCTGCTTATAAATATTCAATATTCAAGGGAATAATAAAAATTTTTGAAATAATAAATCAAAGTAAATTAAAAGAACACATACCAAAATTTTCATTCATAAATGTTTTCTGTGTTTTTTTGGTTGTAGCGGTGACAACAGGGCAAAATAATCATCTGTGCTCAATTTAAATTGCCTCTTATCGAAGATGTTCGGTGGTGACTGGGTTAGAGAATGATTGTCCTTTATATGATGATAGTGTTCCTTTGGATCCCCGCATGAATGTCCACACTCCTCGCAAACGTATGTTTTTTGTCGTTTCTCGTTGTAGGCATATTGTTTCTGTATATTATGCACTTTCATGCAATGAAACTCCAAGGACGATTGCTGCGAAAAACCTCTAGGACAACTTTCGCACTTGTACGGCCGGACGCCAGTATGTGTGCGAGTATGACGCTTCAGGTCGAATGAGTCATTGAATCCTTTGCCACAAATTGTGCATAAATATCGCTTTACCTCCGAATGGCGTAGGATATGTCTTTTACAAAGTCTTAGATTGGCGAAAGTTGCGCTACATTTTGTACATGCGTATCGACCAGTTTCCTTCTGCTGGATTATTTCATGTAAATCTCGCAGTAAGGTGCGTTGAATGTTTTCGGATGACAGGGGATTCTTAACACCGTATCCCCCATTTATAAACTCTAATTTTGCATCTAGTGGCAGCTTCAGCTTTATTTTCAATTCGTTTAATGCTTCTTCTGGTGCCAAAGGTAACTTCGCGATGTGGTCGTAGTCACTGGATTCACTCATACCCTTGCTCGAATCAGTATCATTTTGCGCCCATTGATCATTTGCGTTCTCCGTCTCTAAAATTGGTGGTTCAGTTTTGGGCTTAGTATCATCTTCTAATGAAAGCACAGCATTATTTAAATGATACAAAGGGATTGGTTTAATATCGACTTCGGAATTCAGTGATGTTGAACTAATGGCATTAATCGAAAGGTTCATTTTGTCAATGTCCGGTTTTATATCCATAATTGTATCATTCGATTCAATTGAATTTTTTACTTCATGAGGTTCAACAGCGGTCGTTAATATTAGCGGCTGTATAATTGGATCGGCCATTAAACTACCAACATTGCTGAAGTTGTCCTTTGGTTGGCACTTACTAGAGTCTGGTAAGAGAGCAAACAGAAATGAGGTATTGTTGGAGGCCCCTGGACGTACCAGCAACTCAGGACCATGCGAGTCCTGGTTTGTTTCTTGTGTTACCATTGTGGCGACGACTGGATTAGCGATCTCACTTTCTGCGTTATTGTTGCTTGCAATATTGTGTAAATTTAACGAAGGATCAGTCTTGCATTCTGCAGAATATGAGGAAATCTGATGATCCAAATCACAATCGAAGTCCTGGAGGTCATCGTGTTGAAGGTGCTGAACAAATTCGCTGAGGTCTACACCACCATTCGATAGATCCGACCGATATAAGTCATCATTAAGAAAGTCGAGCGGATCTATTATATCTGAAGAACTGTCCATGTCTGAATCTTGTCCGCCCGCGGTCATTGCTGCGAAATCATCTATGGTCGCTCCATGCAAATCAGATAAAGCCTCTAATTCAAATATATCTTGTTTTGCAGGTGACTCTAGTTTTATATTTAGATGCTTATGGTCCTCCATTACGTAATAGTCAAGCGTTCCTAAAGGATTCAATTCCTGACTTAAAGAGCATGCGAAAGTCTCCGTATTTGAATTTTGTAGGCCTTCAGTGTGATCATAAACATTTCGATTAAAACTAAAAGATTTCATTGTATGGCTTTTGTTTTGTGCCTCGTAAGATAAGGGTAATTTTAATCCTGCGTAATAAGTTGATTCGTGACAATTGTTTTCATTAGTGCTACTGCTCCTTTTACCCGTCACGTTGGATTTCGTAAGCTTTTCAAAAAAGTCCTTCGCAGTAAAATTGCTTATTGGGTTACGCATAGTGTATAATATTGAATTTTCTTTTACATCTTTTTTTTTAGAAAAACATTTCAGTTTGTAAAAATTCTAAGTGATTTATAAATTATTGTTTTTCAAATACGCAATAAAAATTTGAATGTGTTGAACTGCATCTATGTATTTTTCACTGCAATTGTGCTCACTTGTTTTTATGCTTGCAGCGCCTGTGAACAAAATTTGTAAAGAAATTAATTGTTAAGAATTGCTGCAACAAACCATTGGAAAATGAAAACAATAAAATGCTTATAAAAGTTGGCAATTTGTTGGGGAATCACTTTAAACAAATATTGTATGTATAGATGTGTAAAAACTAAAGTAAGAAATAAAAGCCAATTTCCGATTATATCTAATATTCCAGGAATTTTTAATAATATTCTTCAATATTAAAATGAAATTTATTTATTAGATTTCTATAAATCTGTCACCAAATGCTGCACACAATTTTCTTGTGGCATTCCTAACACACAGGAGTTTGCCATTATTCTCTGAAATTGCTCACCTAAGCTTGACGAATAGCGTCGCTCAAGAACTGCAAATGACAACACACGCCGCAAAAATACATGATTCGGTACGAAAATTAACTCACTATTACTCAATTTTTCAATTCAAACACTTCATTATATTGCAAATATAATAAAAGACTGCACATTATAAATATTTGTTTCACAACCTGTCCCGTTATAATTCTCAAATCTAAGTTCTGACAAGAGCTTCCTCCACCCTTCGCTAATTCGAGTAAAATGAAATGAATCTGTTCTCTATATTGCGCATTATTCTCTCACTTAAAGAAAAGAAGAGAAGTCAGAAGTTATACTTGGAAAAGACTCCCAAAGTGTTCTGTCGATGAAACTTTTTAATATAATTCCTTACAGCGTTGTTAACACTTAATTTTTAAAAACCAAGTAAATTTGACAAGTTTTATAAAAAATATTGGATACATTAAGATTTCTTGAGCTATTACTACAAGTTCCATTAATTCCACACTGTGGATGTGCTAAATACGATCTATGTCAATATTAAAAATTCCAAAACAAATTTGTTCGGAATAACATAATAGCACATGAATGCTTACGCTGTACGGAATAATTTTTAATTTGGTTTTAACTAGCCGTCGCGAGTTAGTTCCGTATGAAATGCATCGCTAATAATATAGTTCCCGGTTGCAGTCTTCAACTGTGGCTGAATACGGAATTGTACTAGAGTTTTCTCCTAAGTTGCAGACGAGCATATACATTCGTCCCGCTCGCTTTTACATGTCTGAGCAATTGGAGTCGGTTTGTCTCATTTGTAAATTGTGGAAAGTTGTGGAGATTAATTTCAGGTTATGTTAAACTGTTGTAGGTATCGTGGTTTGTGCGCTGCCGCTAGAGGCGCTATTTCACATACTTCGTACCTCGATATAATATTTGCTCTATTATTTCCATTTTTAAAGAGCAAAATGTTATATATTAGATGTTTGAATGAAAATGTATAGAAATAGTTTCACTTTCTTGAATTATATAAATTCTGGGATACTCCTAAAAAATAAGTATTTATTAAAAATGCACCATCTCAAGACGTAAACCACCGAAGTTAGCAAAAAAATTCCAGCAGTTATTGCAGCCAATACACAAAATTTATTGAGCAGACTTTAACCTAACGGTACGCAACGGGACGTCAAAATAATATAATGAATTCGATTATAATATTGTGCACAAAGTTTTGTTATTACGTGAAGTACCTAAGTTAAAGTTGTGTAAGTTAAAATTTTATCATTAACACCTTAATTTCAACCCTACTAATATACTCGGCTTGAATAATAATATGATGATATTTTGTTTAAGGTGATACTCAGATCTACGAAGTACATACCTAATTTCGGATCTAATTCAATCCGTTCAATCAATTTTATGATAATGTTGCTACTGCCTTTGTTTTAGACACTAATGCACTATACTTTTTATTACAACGATCACACGTAATTGCAATTTACTAGAGACTGGTTAATTACACTTCAATTTTCTGTTTACAATTTTGACAATTCTGCCTTCACGACAAGATTCTTAGAAATTCGCAAGTTTTCTAGTAGCCGAGATTACATTGCAATGCCTTTTTGGGCACATTTAGTGGAGATTGTGCTTTTTGAATTAGTTTTAAATATTTTTTAAAACAAAAATTAATTTGAAAAAGCGACAATATTACTACGAAATTTTAATTGTATTCTTTTTATCAAAACTCAGTTTCCAATTTCTCATTTTCAAATACATTTTGGTATTAAATCTCGTAACTGCTACGAAAAAGAAAACGAAATTGTGTTGTTGGCACATAATCAAAAATTTATTTTTGTAACTAATTTGCATACACCCGAATATTATGTTATCACAGAATATTGTCACAATGTAAAATCTACTCGTTAATTCTACGAATCCTTTACAACTGACTTAAAAAACTGATTTCATGGAACTCTGTTGTCCTCAAGATCATCTAAGGAGCCTCTCGCATTCACAAACTTTAATGTGGCATTCACGGAATAAACATTTTCTCAATCATCACCTACGGATCTAAGTATACAACTATTGCACTGAATTACTCTAATCAGCTTACAATCGTTGGGTTCTGTAATAAACAATTCAGTCAATTTCAGTCAATTGGAAAATAATTTTTACGTACTTTGTTAACACTATGATTGGAAGCACCTTCAGACAGAAGACAGGTGAAAGTTCCAGCTGTAACGTCTCTTTTTAGACTTGTACTAACTGTTGGTTCACTATCCTTTGGGAAACACTCCTTTGGTAAAAACCTGATATAAAACATTGCTCCACATAACACAGAAAAGAAAATATAAATAAAAAACATTACCTATAAATGACAGGAGAAATCAGATCAGGATCAATAGTTTTCAGTTGTGTGGCTCCAGTTAAGAACGATACAATTGTGCCTACAATTATAACAGTAGATACTCCGATAGGGTTAATCCAGTGAAATGAAAGACGGTACAATGGAAAAACGTCAGATTCATCTGGGTAAATCCGATCTATAGCAGTAGTATTCGCAATGCACTCTTCTATTGAAATTGAGAGTTTGTGTGGTACTACTTCTCCCGATGCTAATACTGCCTGCGATCCAAAAGATATCCATCCGGACATTATAGCACCAGCAATGGCTCCGGAAATCGCTCCTTTTGTGTTACTCCAAGGAATGAGCATTCCTAAAGTAAACAAACCAAAATTGGTACCAGCAGCGATTGCCGAAAGCGATGTTGTTACACTAAGAATTCCTCCTAATTTCTCAACTACAAATAAGAGTGCCATGGAAAGCGCTCCAAGGAAAAGGATTGATCCCTTAACTAACAGAGTGGCACCCTTTTCGGATAACTTCACTTTGAAGCACCCTTTGATTATGTCTTCCAGGATAACTGCAGATGTTGAATTCAAAACAACTGACAATGAACTAAGAGCAGCGCCAAAGACGCCCGCAATAAACAGTCCAGGGATACCGTGTAAGTTTCCAACTGTTTGCATTACGTATATTGGAAACAATTGATCGTCAGCCTAAAAGTGATGGGTTCATCTCCAATATCAAACAAACATTTGAAAGACAATATATACAAACCACAATTAAATTTGCTGATAGGGGATCACATTTGTAGTACGCTGCATAAATAAGTAATCCTGCAAAGCAGCAAACAGAAACAAACAGCGCAATTCCAACAGTAAACATGGCTATAGATAGCTCTGCTTTTTTCCGATTTGGTAGAGACATGTAGCGTTGAACCATTGTTTGATTTACCGAATTATAAGATGTCCAAAACAAGAATCCTCCAATAAGAACACTCCAAAGTGAATGACGTTCGTACATTGATGGTGAAGTACTATGTAAATGCTCAACGTTATTATACTCCTCTTGCTAAGGTATTATATAGAAATTACTTAAAGAAAATCAATCTTCCACCTGCAGATGCACGTTCCATAACTTCGTTTGGACCACCAATAGCAATCGTTCCAAGGATTGTTACAGTTACTACAGATAAGAACATGACCAGAACCTGCCATGCGTCTGTATGCACAACAGCTTTAATCCCACCCTGTATGTATTTATAATTATTGTATGAATATGTCTTTAAGAGCATGTAACCTTAACTGCATCAGAAACTTACGATGAGGGTGTAAAACACGCAGATAATGCAAACAACTCCGCCAATAAGATAGATGTTTGCTCCCGTTACTGAAAAACAGTTAAAAAGTTTAGCAGGTAGGTACAGTTTGTTGTTTTTATGTTTCTGAGTTACCTTGATTGAACGCCAACGCTGGAACATACACAATTATTGGTAAAAAGAGGATCTGTATTTAGAAAACATACGAACGAATAATTTTGTAGATCTATTTTATGGTTTATATATTATTAAAACAAACATAAAAGCAAACTGAATTGTTCCTTCAACTCACCTCATCTATAACAAACATAACTGAAGCAAAAGTCCTGATTCCAGAATTAAACCTCATTTCTAAATACTGCAACATAAATAAAATAGTAATAATACAATATAATTTTTTTACCGGAATAACATTTTAATTATATATTAACAAATGAGTGCAATAGTTTGTCAAATAGGGAACAACAGTTAGTAACATATTGAAATCAGTTACGACTGTAAGTCGTTTATTCTTATCCAAGAAGTACTAGAGGAAAATGTTTAAAACAAAATTATACTACCAGCAAAAAAACAATGGAAAATAAATAAATTTTCTTTGCAAATACGTTTCACTTCGAACCATTTAACAATTTGTATGGATTGTTTTCCAATAATTTGGGAATTTGTATTTTCGTTTTTAACTATTTCAAGGAAAAATTCGTCTCAACATTGATGTGATTTAATAAATATGGTTTCTGGAGATAGTTGATATTAGAGGTAATTAAATAAGTAATTTCAGAAAAGCATTCTTAACTAACTCTTTTCTTGGTTTGTCAGCAAGTGTTGTATGAACTTAATAAAATAATGCAAGGATAAATCTCGCAATTAGCGTATTTGCAGACCATAAAAGTTCAGTGATTAACAAAAGATTTCTTAACAAGAAATATTGTGATAAGATAGGCGGAACGAAAGTCCATTGTAAATACGAGCAGACAAACGATTTCGCTGCATCATCTTGACATATTTTTCGGCTGAAGGTGATAATGGGAAATGCGCTTGAATATTACTAAGTAATAAAATCAGACATCCATAAATATTTATAGCGAATCTCAAGCTTTATACGTCAAATAAATTGCTCTGCAGAATAATAGCACAGGAAGCTTTCCCGAACGGGGAGCAATGTTGATAAGAGTCACTTCCTCGTCTGTACATTTATCTACGAATTATTGAATTTCCAACATGTGCGCGAAATAATTATGAAGAGGTTATTACTTTTTAAAAAACCGTCGTACTTACTTCGTAAGAGGACCCAATCCTAAGGGTTGAAAATACAGGAAGATAAACTTTCGATACCGCAAAACCCATCAGAAAGATTGGTATCATTATTAACCAATATTGTGTCCCAAAATTGTAAATTTCGGACGGTGTTCCTAATATAGTCACACCTGAAATATAACTGAACAATTTTTTTTTAATTTGATTATTCCGGACTTCAATTGAAGCTACGAACCTGGCAACTAAGCTCATCGCAACTGGAAAGGATTTCATCTTCCTTGATCCCAGGAGATATTCATTCAATGAATTTGATCCAAAATCGTTTCCACCTTTGGCACTAGTTTCATTTGCGTTTTGTATATTTTCTGCAAAACGTTTTTTTCTAAAAATAAATTGAGATCTATTAAAGCAAGGCTTGAGATGTATTAATTAATTAATTATCCTTGATTGAGACTTTTGTTATTTCAATTAATTTTAAATATTTATTACTAAATAATTGACTTACTTATAAAATCCAAAATATATTCCTATTCCTGTGGACAAAATTAGCATGCTGGCAAATACGCAATAGTCGATCCAGTGAAAGTGAAAATTGTCCAATGACTTGGTTCCGTACATCTTGAAATCTGAAAATTATAATTAAAATGCTCATTAACTATAATACTTTTAATTTAGAATAACCATTGTCCATTGTGTAAAGGAGCAGTACGAAAACTTCTTTACAGGGAATTTTTCGGATATTTCCACTTTCCAGTGCGCTCTTGAAAATCACATAATATGTTACAATACAAATGTTTAAAATTATGTTATTAAAAAACGTATTGCTTTTTACATGCAATATATGTAAAGTATTTAATGATTTCATGAGTGTTGGCAATAGAATCCCTGGAAAGTCCTGGGAAAACATAATATTGCAATCTAAAAAAACAAATATATTACTCTTGAAGAACTGCACAGTGCACGTGGCCACTTCTGACGAATTGTTTAATAACAAAAATTAATAGAGTCAAGAAATTCCCAGCTGATAAAATAGCAACGATCGTTTAACATAATAATGCACGGTTTTTTAACGATAAATTGTTAAATGGCAGAGCAGATGTCAACAATCAACATCTGGAGCATGTGGATAAAAGTGCTAAACAATAGTATGTAAAACACTTTGCGAAAGTAATTTATATTTATCTGCAAAGTCTCAGAATAAACAATAGCACGTTTTCAGTTGCGATTTCTAGTGTTAGAATTCAGAAACTGAATAATGTTAGTAATTAGTTTTCGTCTATATACACAAAGTATAAAGTGTATACTGAGTCGTACTAGAAATCTATACTAATATGGACTCAACTCATCCATTATGTTGCAAATGTACATTAATTGGGAAAAAACCAATATTTAAGTATGAAAATAATTCCAGATGTGTAAAAACATGGTAATTGTTGGCACTGATAAGTAACTTTAAAGCCATCTGGTCCTTGAAGTGTAATACAAATAGAAACATGTTTTAGTTAGTTACGGTGATTATAAACATCGTATTTCTTTTAGTTTTTTATTTTTTCTGGAAAAAACGAAACGAATGTTGTACACCCTATTTTAGTTTTATTTGATTAGGAATCAGTATGAAAATAGGTTGTAAGTCAATAGAAAAATATTTTGACTTCCAAGTTAAAATATAAAAAAATAAATTTATTAAAAAAAACTGAACATTGAACTTAAGGAAGTAGCAATTTCTTTTTGGTAACTAATGTTATTTTGCGTCATGCTTCAAAGTCCAAACGTCCATGTGTAGCGATCAATCGATCAATTTTAATTAAATAAATTAACAAGAGTGATTGAAGATCCTTTCCAAGAACAAAACACTGATAGGAAAAAATCATGTCCGTAATGGGATCATTGACATACCAGAGAATATTTCAAACAACCAATTAGCTAAGTTTGCAAGCATTCATAATAGACATTTATAATGATCAGTAAACACAAATGAATTCCAAAATTAAACTTAGTTGCGGAAGCACTGAGACAAGTTTAATCGCAATACACAATAAGCAACTCTATCTATAGTAATCAACAATTAAAGACAGATCGAAATGCAATTCCTAACTTGATCGTTTCAACGATTGCCCTCAATTGAGTCTGACCGAGTTCACAAGCTTGAATCACACAATATTAGATTTAATTTTAGACTTAACGAATGCAAGTCTAATGATGATTTCAACAGCGAATTCTCACTGATAAAAATAATTTGTTTCACAAGCGGTGCAGTTTTGGAATTCTTGAAATAAAACAAAAAACGCCGGTAGTTTTCCATCAACCCTTCACTATCTCAGATTTCACGATTGCTATCTTTAAGTTAGATTTATCGAATGGAAAAATTCCCGGCAGTGGTTTAGCTTTTTATTTATGGCAGAAGAAATCATAAGCATTGGATTGAATTCTGATAAACTTTAGAATATATTAAATCTGCTGCTTTTTATAGAAATTAGGATAAAAATTATTAGAAAGAGAATGTAACCTAAGAAAAAGAAATTTTAATTTGCTTAAGTGAACAATAATATGCTTGAGATCTTGTTTTTAAACTTAATTTTTCCATATTGTTATTATTACAAACATAAATAAATATTATATAAATATGTCAAATGAAAATATAATTAAAAACATTAATCATGAGGTACGTAAAACCCTGAAATTTAAATGAATTGATTTGAATCTTCCCTTGAATGATTAAAATAAAAAATGACAGTGTATAGAATTATGGATATTGCACGCAAGGAGCACTTAAATTCATCCGGATTCCGGAAGTAATTTCATGTATCGGTTGCGCATAAATGAATGGGGAATTCGTTGCACCTACCTCAGTCCTCGCGGCCGTTTCAATGAAGGAAGTTGCAGAGGTGGCGCAACAGGGGACGTCAGCGGTTTTCCTTCTGGTGCACGATGGATGAACTTTAAACCACAATTACTGCCCTGAGGCAACAGTTCTCCAATGTGGAATTTTCAGAATTTCGCTTCAATCAGCACAAACTAGTTTCGTCAAACCGTAAATACGGATGTATTTATTGTCGAGGAAAGAGCGCGTGGCATGCAATTGGCATTCGATGCGATTAGTCAAATCATATGATGCGAAAAAGACCCGCACAACTAAATTGTTATCACTTCGTTTGAATGGCAAAACAAAGTGCACCTATTGACACTCCAAAGGTTGTCACTAGAATAAACATATACAAGACAGGTGCGTTGAATGTCGGTCGCTGAGGGGCGCCGACTCGTTCTGAAATCGTTACGCTCGTCACGCGAAATCTGTAATCATTTGAAGATGAATACGCGCTTGTTACTTGTCGCTTGAATGTCACTTGGCACAATTATTTTGATTGTAAAAACGCGAAAAAGATCAGTTGGAGACGACCGAAATATGGCAATTAAGTAGGACTCTAGCTTCCACAACTGCAGCCTACGAATCCCACTCGCGAACTAAACTTTGGTCAATTTCAATTTTCAACCTCGTCGGAATCATGCTCACTGTGCTCTGCTCTATTGATCTCCTCCTATTTCTATAGTGATTAGTGACGTATTCACTTCCGTCGAGTAACGAGTTGGTCAATTTGGTTTCGATACAGAGAAATTGTTAGTCGTTGAACATTTTTCATTCATGGGGAGCTGAGCTCCTCGCATGCGGACGATAAGTCATTTGCCAATATTTTTCCAGCAATATTGTTCTGTTTATTTTTAAATTACATTATAAGAAATAACACCAATGTTTGCAATTATACACCAGATGGAGAGACATAATATAATTATGTAATATGTATTGAATAATCATCCAATATATATTATGTATAATATATAGGAGAGCGGCGTACAATGTGCTTATAGTTTTGAGTTTAGAGCTCTTAAGGATATTTAAAGGTGGTTTAGATCAGGAGTGAAGGCATGAGTTGAAAGGAAATTTACTAAGCTTTGTTATTACAGAAGCAATCATTATTCAGTTGTAGATATTTTCGGAGATATAGCTCAAAAACTGCGGGAACCTCTGCGCCACATTGCACGCACATGCGTACAATGTGGCGCACTATTAAAAGTGTAACATCTGCTTGGAAAAATAAAGTAAATATAATAGATATTCGATACTTTTCAAAAATTTATTAGAGTAATAGGTTAAGTATGATCAAAAATTTAAAAATTCTTGCTCTGATTAATCAACATAGTTGAAATCGTAATGAATGCAAATATAGAAACCAGTGGATATATAAGCACATTCCAAGTGCTTTTTAAGGTTTTCCTCGGCACTAGAAGGAAGGACAAAATATGT
The DNA here is from genome assembly GCA_963082835.1 of Leptogaster cylindrica. Lineage (NCBI taxonomy): Eukaryota > Metazoa > Arthropoda > Insecta > Diptera > Asilidae > Leptogaster > Leptogaster cylindrica. The sequence continues at coordinate 17,018,273 of OY720105.1, read as the reverse complement.
CGTAGCTAAAGGGGCAATAAAACATTTAAAAACCATACCATCTTTGTCATTGAGCAAACCTAATTAATGCGCCACTTTGTACGAACCGCGTGCGCCACATTGGAATTTTTCTGTTATTTTGAAAAATGATCGAAGTTATAAGAAAAATTGAAGATAATCCAAAATCAATTATGATGCTTAAAAGAGGATATCACAGTGAGTCTTTACATATAAAGTTTTCAAAAATGTTTTAAAAATACTAGATGTTGTGAAGGAATGAAAAAAATTAAAAAAAAAAACTTCAAAAATGGGTTTTTTTGATTTTTTTCACAAGACCTATTAATTGCGCGCTTGATCGCACCTGTTACTTAGACAAAGTTTGGTTACTAACTTACACACTTATGACACCGCACAGATTTCATCTATCAATTTCTATAATACCAAAAAAGGCTCTGCGTCACATTGTACGCTGCGCCACTATGTACGCCGCTCCCCTTGGTCCAATTTACCTGATCTCGTTATGAATAAGGTACGCACGTATTTCAAAATAACGACATTTGTTCAATTGTATAATCGACACTTTTCTAGTCTCTCCGATCAGTCCAAATTTTCGAAAGTCAATGATGTTCCCAGGCGTTGAATTTCATCCCATCTGCAAAATGCTGCAAACTAACGTAGGAATTAAAATGAATATTTGAAATCGAATCGCATGATGAAGTTCGTAAAAAATTTCTACATTCAAAACAAATGCTGCGACTTAAATTATATCTGACGAGTAATTAAATTGCGTACCCACATTTAACTAAACAATGATTTAGATTACGAAAATTTATAACTTAATGTTATTCAAACAGTGTACCGTGAACAGTGCCAAGGTAAACTATTAAACATTTATAAATTCAGTAAATTAAATTGTACATAGATTTTGAATTTTCATTTGCGTCCAAAGTACGAATCATCCAACCATACGCTTTGCAGAGACTTAACATAACAACATTAACTTTACAACATTATTACGCATTGTCAGATTGTCTACGCAAGAAAGAAGAAAATCAGTGATATTTGGTGTTGAAAATATTTTATTTAAAATTCAACTATTTTTTACCTATTTGTTTACACAGAGCCAGCTTCAGATACTTCAAAATCCATTTTCCCTTCATCTAAGCACTGCGTCGCACTAAATAACAATATTATCCAGTATTTTGCTCGGGATTATGTAACTTAGTATTTCCAATACTAAACTTTCCAAAAATCTCCTCTCGATAATAATTATCTACAATTTGTCAACATATACAAATTCCGCCAGTATCCATTACCAAAAAATAAATATATTACATTTTTCTAAATATCTCATTTATACCGAAAAAACATTCACGTTATAAAGTAAAATTTTACAAGCAACTAATAATTTCCCAAATTTGATTTTTTTCTAACTTCACCAAAGAGGAATGAACATATTCGATCCACCAAAAAGGCTAAGATGGTGTCAGCCAGAAGAACGCATATGAGGATTTGTCGAAACTGTAAATAAAGATAGCATTTGAAACGGCAAAATTAAATAATATTATTTCAACCCACGTCATTGGGAAATTCAACTATTTCAAACAGTAACAATAAGTCTTTCGACAATCCTAGTGTCAACAGGACGACCACAGAACTGGACACCAGGATTGAGTACATCAGTGCGCCATTTTCTCGTAAGCTTTCCATGAATGGATGACCCTGTTTAAAATGTAACAATAATTACAGAAAAAATTAAACGAAAGAAATTGAACTTTACCTTATAATTCACAGCAAATGTGGAGACTTGAAGCGTCAAGCAAATTATGTAAACAGTGCTGTTTACAATGTTTGCTTTGAATTCTTCTTGTTCTTCTGGTTTCATGTCTATATGCAATTTAACCTTTCCTTCCCTGTAAGAAATCACTGTACACTGATCGATTAGCATAAACACCAAACCAACCTTGGGGGAGCCCTAGCAGTAGCCTCTTGGGTCAAATATATCAGTGCACTAAAATGCACCGCGAATTGCAGTAAAATCGATGAAATTGTGTAAACATTGAATATATTCGGAAGAGGTGCTTGTTTTGACAAAGTCCTCATTGGCTGAAATTTGTTTTTTGTATAAATATAAAACTAATTTATACCAAGCGCAGCTTACCTTCGAACGTGTTATGAAAAGAAAACAAGCAGCAATAAATAAACCTTGCAGAGTGGCTTGAGTATCGCTAAATTTGACCCCATCTATGTACAGTACTGATTGGCAGTAGGCCGAAATCAATGCGTTCAGTGCAAGGATCTTAAACATTTGCAGTGTTGTTACGAGAGTGCAGCGTCCTTGTTTAATGATGTTACAAACTGAAAAGAAATTTTAAGAGGGCGCTAACATTTGGAAAGGTCTTATGCTTACCACACGTGATTGAGGATAGTTTACTTGTGAATGGAGCAGCTATGCTAGCGTCGCCTAGTTTCACAATTTGCACTTGTTCATCGTCCATGTCTTTTAACATCTGAAACATAAGAATGGGCATTGAAAACATGTAACTCTGGCGAATAGTAAAACTGACTTTCTGGAGGGCTTCCTGTGTTGTTTGAAGATTTTCTCTATGCCTTAATGCACGATCACGAGCAGTGTGGTTACCCACATTGCGGTGGGGGCGCGGATTAGGAGCGTTCAATGGTTGTGCATTATTGATGTTGTTCTCACTAGCATTTGCAATCTCCTTACTTTTGGATGGCGCCTTGAGTGGAGCATTACTCAAAATAGATACACCAACATGTGCGTGCTTCAGTGCTCCCACATCGTTTGTCCCGTCGCCGCACATTAAAGTGTAGTAACCCAAGTGATTCAAAACTGTAATTACTAACTCTTTTTGTTTCGGGGCAAATCGTGCAAATACAGTCACATGTGGAATTATTTTCAGCATGTAATCATATTTGAACTCTGTCAAATATTGCAGTCCTTCGCCCGTGACACAAAGATCGCAGTCCACGAGCAAATTTTTAAGGTCAGTATTTGTAGATTTTATGATTTCAGTGTTAATGGACTGCCAAATCCATTCCTCCTCTTCATCCTGTGTAAGTATTAAAATGGGTTTTCGAGTAAATCGTAATTCTCGGGCAACATGGCAAGCCGTTAGGGGATTGTCTCCTGTGATCATTACAACTTTTTGGGACGCCTGAATCAGTTCTTTTATAACGCCCTTTGAGTCTGGCTTTAAAGGACACGATATTACAACAAAACCAGCGAAACTCAAATCTTTTTCGACATCTTCACGCTTTATTTCCCGCACAGCTGAAAACTCTAGTTTTCCAAATTCCTTCACAGCTAGTGCAAGCACGCGAGCACCTCTCCGGGAATACTCCAAAAATATCTGAAAAATGTTTTATTTTAGTATTATAAACAATGATTAAAGTTTCTATTTAGCAAATGGAATAGCTTATGAACAATTTTAAGATATCAAAACTGATTCCAAAGATCCTCCTGCTCTTTACCTTTTCATAATTTTTAGGAACTTCTTTGAGCATCTTCATGACAACTTCAGGTGCTCCTTTCACAGTTCCAATATAACAGACATCATTAGAGAATGGAATCAAATGTCCTGCAAGGACAGACATTCGTTTTAGAGCGGACGAAAAATGGAATCGATGATAGATTTTTAGAGGTTTGAATTTTCCTCGCTTGGGAATGACACTGTCCTGTTTGGTCAAATTCCAATCCACAGCAGTTAGTGTAGCCTTCTCGAGCGGATCGCCGACAAGGCCATCATCCAACTGCGCAAGGGAGTGACACGAGGCAAGAACATGTACGGTACTTTCAGGCGCCTCCGAAATTGGCATCACAGATGAATCATTGTTGATTCCAGCAATACCTTCCACCATTAAATTATCACTGGTCAACGTGCCCGTTTTATCGAAACAAGCTATTTGCACTTTCCCGGCGAAGGGAATCCTGAAAGGCTCCGTACAAAATACGTACATTTTTGACAATTGCAGCAAGGAAGTGTTTACAGCCAAAGAGAGTTCTATAGGTAGATCAGGAGGGATGATTGACGTCAAGATCAAAGTGCACTCCAAGAAAAGTTTGTAACGATTTCTCTCTGGATCCTCGGTTCCCTTGATCCAAACATATGAAGAGGCTGCCACGGCGAAGACTAGCAAGAACATGATAAATGCAAATGTTTCAAGATTGTTTTCAGTCACCCTCTTTACTCCGAAAAGAATTGTCCTCAACAGTTTGCCCTGTGAAGTGTTGAAGCCGTTACGGAGCACATATCCAATGCATCCACCGTCCGGCGCTCTAATGCCGTCTTTTGTGGGTGCCGTGTGCTGAACAACTTTTGTCCCTCCAAACAGTACAAACAATTTTCCCTCGCCTTCCGGATCCAATTCCCTCTTCATATCGTCTACCGTTTCCAAAGACTCTTTCATCTGAGGTACACTCTCTCCAGTGAGCATACTTTCATCAACAATGCAAGTCCCTCGGAGCAGTACAACGTCGCATGGAACGGGATTCCCATTCTGGGATCGAGCTATGGAGACAACATCACCGGGAACAAGTTGATCGGACACAATTGTTCTCCACTTATTGTTTCTCAGCACATTCAGTAGATACGGCTTGTTCCCCATTTTTCGGATTTCAGACATGTTTCGCAGCTGTTGTTGTACCAAGGTACATTCAAAAATGATCAACATGCAGAGTGTGAATACTGAATAGTACCAATATTCATCAAGGCACCAAAGCCCAACAGAAACTATTTGAAATACAAAGAAAGGAGCAGTGGCTCTCTCGATGAAAAGCTGATAGAATTCAGGCACCACCATTTCCATTAGATTTTTTCCGTACTCCTTTTCTGCGAACGCGATTTCCTTGTCAGTTGTTAATCCCCGGGAAGAAATGTACTCCTTCAGTGGAAGGTTTGTAGGAAACTCTAAACCACGAAACGTCTTCTTATCATCATCCCACACATATTTCAATTTTTGGAACATAAACCAGTATACAGACTCCTTTGGATTGCTTTCCAGCGTTGTCTCTTGTATTCTAACGATTTGTGAAGATCCATTGTTCGCTGTTGGTATAACTTTTGCGAAAACTCCTGACCGTGGCCTCTTTACCTGTTCGAAAATGCAACGTGTATAGCGTTCTTTTCCCATATGACTGCGTTGCAATTTGTACTCACCTTTCTCATGTTCAAGAAAGTGTGCACGTGCACACTCCAAAAGCAGGACAAACATGCCAGCAAATGGGCACCAATAATAACAGAAATCCCGATGAATGCCGCCTCGTCATAGTAATTATTTTCTTTGTACACAGCCAACCATAGGTAGAAGGCTAGAACATAGCAAATAGCAAATGGGAGTATTATGCCGGTGAGGAGAATCGGATTTGCTACGTGCAGCGTCACACATTGAACTAGATCGTCCAATTTTGTCTTTTTATTATCAATTACACTCATGTTTTCGAAAAACAAGACCAAAACACCCTTCTTCAAAATCCTTCAGAATTTCACACGTCTGACATGACGTGCCAAACGTACCAAAACTCAAAAGTTTATTTTCTATTAAGGTACTAAATCTAGTTCTAAATTTATAGATGGTGTTTTGTACTAAATCTAGTTCTAAATTTATAGGTTGTGTTTTGTATTATTACATAAACTTCTCATCTTACTAAAATATCTTCCAATTCAGCATTTATAATAAAAATATACAGAAAGATTAACAAATTTTAGTAAAGCGCGTACTGCATATTCAGTTTTTTTCTTAAAATCTGGACTGAACAATGCAAAACTAGAGATATATAGGACGCGGCAAAATCTCGACTTGTTCAAAATATTTCAGTTAATATTAGCAAATAAAATACATAGTTCTATTGAAGAGAAGAGCTTAGAAAGATTTTACATAAATCATGAACGATACACATTTTAAAATTCACTATAGTTATTAAAGATGGAGAGCTCTGCTTTAAAGTTTTAATTTCGATCAGTGCTGAATTTAATTTAAAATTTAAATGTTTAATTTTTGTCGGAAGAGAAAATCGAACTGAATCCGGCCGACAAATCTCTAGGATATCTACAATGAGATGAAGATCTTAATAGCGTAGACAGACAGGAAGCTAAATCGCGATAAATAGTGATTTCGAGCTAAATTCAGCTACCCAAGTAAGCGCTGAATCACTATTTACCGCGATTTATTCTGTCTGGCTAGACTGTAGGATAACCTACACGTGTGACGTGTGGGCGGGATCCTTTAAAAACAAACGTTTTGTTTAAAAGTAAGATGATTTGCTAATTTGTTTATTTTCAATATTTCTTACACGGTGATATCACCTGTATACATAATAGTTTTTAAATAATATTATAATCCCAAGAGTCTAGCAATTAATTCTACGATTCAAATTCTCAAATACATACTAAATATGATTCTACAGCGTCAATCTGTAAGTTCTGTAAACAAGACTCTAAAACGAAAACAAGAAGAAAACATTTAAAATTTTTTACTTATAATATATACTTACAATTATCTTACATAAAATGAAAACTTTGAACTTATTACATGTTTCCTTGTTGTGTATGATACAAAGTGGGAATAAATATGTATATGTTCATGAAAAAATTCAAATATTGTTTTATTTTACAAAATGACGATTAAATAAAGTATCTCGAAAAGTAAAAGGATAAATTTCACTTACGTTGTTTTCGTATTTAATTAATTATGTAGCACACATTTTTATTGTATTCTAACGATTTCTGCTTTGTGTTTAACAAAAGGCTTTTCATCACCTGTGATGTATTGAAATTTCATTTTAGCATATTTACAAGTATTTTATACAAAGATTGACTAAATGGTTTTTTTTAAAAAGAAAATGTAGTGCTTGGTCTAAATGGGAATAAATCAATTTCTTTCTACAATGCTTAGTTTTTAAAATAGATTTCCCGTCCTTATTTCAAAAAGAATATTATACATTATAAGAGTAATAATAATTAAAGCGAACGGAGTAAGTGGTTACAGTTTTGTAAAAGATAAATATTAGGAAATTTACTTAAATTATATTAACGAGATCCCGCGTTCTACGAGGAAGTGTTTTGTTCGGAAAATGTTTTTGTTTTGAATTATGAACAAAATAAAAACCTCTTTCTCTTTTCTCTTCTGCATGATTAAAAACAACTTTCTTCGATACAATGACATTGCAACATTTAAAACATCAACAAAACACATGCTTTTGTTAATAAGAGATTTTGAATTATAAAAACTTTACATTATAAAAGTATTTAAACCAATATCGATAATAATTTTCAATTTCCTTCAATTTTTCCATTGATCCTTCGGGCTTGTTTATAATTCTTAAAAAAAGTGCTAGATACTAAAATTACACTGGTATGCTGAGACGAAATTTGTCCTTATACTGCGCCAATTTGAAATTTATCCTGATCATCTCACATGTTTCCATAAAATTTCAAGCTTGCATAAAAGAAATTTCAATTCCACGTCTGCTTAATATCCTCGGACTCAAGCAGTTCCATGGCTTCGGCTTATAAGCCAGAAATGATAACCTCTGTGTGCTGAGTTTCCTCCTCGATTTCGGGCATTTCCTGTTTCTGTATAACAACAGTTTGTGCCTGGCTTGTGTCAGGATTTTGTTGATCTTGGCCCGAGTTTGATGTTTGCTGTGCTGGCTGTCGAGGTGCTGTTTGACCTAAAAATTTCCAAAAACAAAAAATAGTAAAACACGCAAGATTTAAATCGGGTTTCAGTTTTTCCTTTACCATATTTCTCGTGGATTCCCCGGTGGCGTTTTAGAGCGAATCTATCTGCGAAGGCAGCTGAACAAATATCACACTTAAATGGTTTCTCACCCGAATGGACCTTCGCGTGATTTTTCAAGTGAGCAGCTTGGCTGAATGCCGAACCACAAATGTCGCATTTGTACGGTTTTTCCCCCGTGTGGATTCTTCTGTGATTCCACAATGTGGCATGCCGGGCGAATCCTTTATCGCACACTTCACAGACGTACGGTTTTTCACCACTGTGCGTCCTTTCGTGGTTCTTTAGATGTGGAGACTGTGAGAATTGCATTCCACATGTTTGACATCTTTAAAATTAAAAAATATAATATTTCAAATTTGTTTCTTTTGACATTGGCAATAAAGATTAAAAGTCGTTGGTAAAGCAAATCGTACTTGTATGGTTTCTCGCCAGTGTGTATCCTGGAATGGTTTTTCAGGTAAACAGCTTTAGCAAATGCGAGTCCACAAATTGTACACTTGTAGTTTTTTTCACCGCTATGCAACTTTTTGTGCGACCACAGACTCGAGTACCTAGAAAATGTACCACCACAAATGTTACACTGAAAGGGTTTCGGTGTCCTGTAAAATGCATTAAGAGATGAGCAAGATATGGTTGAAAAATATTCGAACTTACTCTGTTTTAACTTGTCTCTGGCCACCACCGATGAAGATCACTCCGGATCCATTGCACTTTTGACATTTTGTTACAGACGCCAAATTCCTTTTCTTTACTGGATGATGTCCAGGAAGGATGTTTCCTTGGTTCTGTGTTTGATTGATCTTCACCACGTTCTGAATGTTGTTATTTGTTGATGGAGCTGGGGCAATTGGGATAACATTTTGGGCGTTCAGGGAATCCATAGAGGTATCACTGGTGCCACTTGGAAGTTCGCTCATCTCAAACTTTACATCGCCATCGGGTGCCACAAAAATTTGTGTTGCTGTTGCCCGTGAATTCAGGTTGGAGTTGTCATTGTTGATGCATGTTTCGCAACGGATCAGTTTCGGACCTTTTCGCTTCTGATTCTGAATGATGATGTTGCCGCAGGTTATGCATTTCGATTTCTCTAGTGTTAAGGATTTCGCTGTGGAAACTGTGACTTCTGCAGCTTGCTGAAGAGCATGAGAAGTTGCGGGTTCTAGTGATTCAGTAGCCACAATCTGTATTTGACCTATCGGTTGCCCATTCTCCGATACTAAGTTCTGAGCTTGAACGATGTTTTGCGCTTGTGTAACCACCGTAATGGAGTCTTGTCCGTTTTCGCCATCCTGATTGTGGATACGTTTGTGATGATTCAACAGAGTTAAATGCGAAAACATCAATCCACAAACATCGCATTTGAAACTGATGTTCGAAATAGTGTTCTAAAATATTTGAATATATCGAAGGACCTTCTTGAAACTTTAGTATCACTTACATTTACTGTTATTGGCTTATTGACAACCTGCAGACGGCCTTGGCCATCGACCGTCGCGATTCCGGCTACAGTGCCGTTTTGTGCCAATTGCATTTGATTGACCAGGGCATAGTTGTATCCTCCCAGGGGCTGCGCTATGTAGCACGTCTTGTTGTCGTCTGTGAGCTGTGCCAAATTAACTGTACCATTTGTCTACAAATAGCTTAAGGTATTGGTACGACGACCAAAGATCAAAAATGCTTGATACTTACATCTGCTAGACTAACATTTGTGTAACAAAATGTGGGAAACTCTTGCTGCTGTTGGTTAGATTTCTGACCCTCGATTTTGGGCTGTTTCAATATGCTACCATCTGCAGTTTGATACTGTATTGTGGTCGGTGTACCATTTTGTATGGTGTTTGTTGTAAACATGATTGTTTTTGTCAAGTCCTCCATGCTTTCTAAATTTACGGTAGAAAGGCATCAATGAAAATTGGTTTTATTATTTTCTTCTATCGCGCAATATATAAATAGTCTAATTCTGAACTAGAAATATAGTCGATCATGGTGTTTCTTTAGATTGTTTATTATCTAAATAAGAAAGCCTTCTCTACCTGGATTTAAAAATTTCAAACAAAGTTTCCGTTAATATTTTTTCCATCAATTTGCGATTTCCGTTGTTTAGAAAAACGACTGAAAGTTCCATGTTGCATGTTGTTTTCAAATGTCGAACTGAAATTTTTAATTTCAAATTCTTGCGCAAAAATTTGGATCCACATCAAAAGCCATTTTCATTCAAATTGTGCCTCGATTAAACTTGCAAACTTTTCAAATGCCGAAGAGTTGACAGCTACCTGCGGAGAAGGAAGTAAAGAAAACAAATCTCCTCGTTCAGTTGACTGTAGAGTCGAGCGCGAATGAACTTTTGACAGATCATGACGAAAGAGAAAACAAAATTTCGCCGAATGGCCTGCATATAAATTGCTAGTGTTGAATATAATGCGGGGGTGGGCAAAGGGTTAGAAGTAAACAATACGATCAGGCTATTCTATTTGTGGAAACTAAGAAGGAAATGGACGTATGCTTAACGAAGATGAGCTGGGGAGGAAGATGCAAAAAGCATTGAAGTTTATGAAGCCTGGTGCAAGAGGGGAAGCGATTCGTCTCATTCTCCTGTGACGAATTGGCTTGACTAGACATTAAGGAATCTTCGGTTGAGGAAATTTTATTGAACCAATGTTGGGAGATTTTTTAAGTTAAAAGTCTCACGAAAATTGGGTTCATAAATGAATGACCGATAGAAACGCGCGCTTCAGGTTAAGGTAGCTGAATACCCATCCAAATTCCTTATCTCTAAATCTGTTGGTGAAATGAGAACACTATAGGAATTGTTGCATAAAAATGAATAAAGGAACATCCTAAAAATGACATTCGCATTATTTTCTTCCTCTTTTTGTGAATGTATATGTTCGCACTGTCTACGCGTTCCTTCCTCTTCTCTACCCTCCTCTACAATGGAAATAACCCAATTTTTTTCTTGTCGCACTCAGGTAGTTCCTTCTCAGGTTTTGTGCTGTCACTGGATCGTTTTGTCAACAAATCAACCCCCAATATACATTCTTCAAAACCACAAATTTCATTAAAAATATGATTTGCTGTTGATTAGAAAAATTTTCATTATACGAGCCGCAATCAGCGCGCAAAAAACTGGCCGACGCCAACGCATTTTCACGTCATGCAACAGAAAGTGTCGGACATCTTTGGTAAATTTCATCCATAAATCACTCAAGCACTGTCTTACCTTTAAATTTATTCAAAAACTTTATGAAAATAGTTCTTAATTTCACTTGAATAAAATTTTTTTATTAAAATATCACACAGCATAAATCTTTTGTCTCATTTTCCACAATATGGCCGATCGTTGCGTTATCTTCTTCGCCTTTCGGTGATACTCTTCTTAAATTTCCCGAAATTCTTTCATGATTTTGTTGAACTGTTCGTGCATTGAAGATGGCGACAATACTAAGCCCGATTGCTAGAAAAGGATGCGACGCGACGGTTCGACGTGTTCGGCAGTGGAACGAGAAGGTTTTTCGTCTTTCTTTGTTTGCTCTTTCGTTCTATTAAACACAATAAATTCGAATGTGTGCGTGAGAGAACTAAGTGCTGAATCAGTAGCAGCACACATTTTTGTTATTTTTGACAGCAATGTATTTGACATTTTAAACAGAATTGCCATCTTTTGGCATTTGGCATACATATTTTCATTTAAGATCCTTACCGAGACTAGGTATAAATTGTATTTTTCTATGAGATAACTTGATTAAATGTAGATAGATTATGTATAAAATTGTGGAACACTTCTCAACTTACAGTACATAATAAAAACGGCAATAATTATATATTTTGAGTCATTATATAATTGCAATTCTTGGAGAAAAATGGCTTCTTTCTTTTTCAAAGAAAACAATTCTCTAATTTATTTTGACGCTTGAGATCCATGATATTATAATTTTTGTATCGTGTTTAGCTAGTACTACAACAAGCTCCACGCTCGAAATGGGCAGAATATGTACTACAGTAACAGAAAAGTACTAGCGGTAAATAAATAACTATTACATATCCCTTACCTTCTAATTACCTAATCTATTCTAATTCCTCAGATCTAATTCACGATTCTTAAGAAAATAAATTAAAATAATCGGGCATACCTTATGTTCCGACTTCCGAACATTCTTCAGCGTCATTTTCATAATTATTTGAACCTGGTTTGAACCTACGATTACCGCTGACCACAACCTGAAAAGTCAGATCCCTCAAAAGTCAAAACCCTTAAGAAATCCAAAATAAGGGAGTTGACTTTTTGTTTTGATTCGTAGAATCGCCGGCAAGAACAAACCCCTCTGACGTCACATTACCATTCGCATTCACACTTTGTTTGTGTTTGTGTTTGTTTCTCCAGTCATTACTCATTAGGGCACGATGCCGATAACTGTGGCAAATTAAATTTTTGACATTTTCCGAAGGATTTTGGGAAAAATAATTTTAAAAATCCCAGGTGGACCATTTACGAGATATCCTTCGAAAAAGATTCAGTTCATCTGGCTTCAACTCGAATTATTTAAAGCGTTAACTTAAAACGTATCAAAATCATTTTATTCTTGTCTTTACAAAGTAATTACTTATATATTTATTACTTACAATTACGTGAAAGCGCGTTTATTTGATTTTCACTCAAAATTCATGCTTAAATTACGTGGATTTTCCATACATGGAAATGATTTCGAACTTGGACAAATATAATATATTTTCAAACTCTTTTTTTTTTTTTTTTGCTGTTCATAACAGTTAATGTTGCTTATTGCTGTTATTCAAAGTTCAATATTAAAACATTAAAGTCGTTTAAAATACATATCAGTAGTTTTTGAAATGTAACAGCAATTTTCAGGGTTAATTAAAACTATTAATACTGGAAGGAAACGTTTATAAATCTAAGGATATCAATTTCCTTTTCTAATTTTATAGAAACTGTTAATTCGAAAATGATACTCCTTCGAGGGGCGAAGGTGCTCCATGAAATCCATTAAATCCAAATTCTTTAACTGGACAGTGGACACATTTGTTCGCGTCTGTTTTGAATGTTTTGCCGAGATATCGATTTCGATTCGGATCAATTGAAAACTGCAGGAAAGTAGGTGTGAAAGCTGTTTCGGTTTCCTGCTAAGATGGCTAAGATGTTGGCTGCTAAGATGGACTTTTGGCGGTGTTTTGCTGAGTAAAGCATGGAACAAGACTTTCAATTTTGACCGATCCAAAGAGTAAAGACGCTGTTCAACGCCTAGATCAAGAAGGAAGTGGGCGATTGCGGTTAGGAGAACGAGACCCGAGAGTATTTGAGACCCAAATGAAGGCGAACTTCCCGAACCTTCATTGCTGCATCTTTTCCACGTCTGCGGTCTGACTGCATCACTACTGCCCCACTGCAACCGCCGCGCCGCCACCTTGAATGGATGAAATATGAAGTCTGTTTTTCTTGCTTGTGTTTTCGAATAAATTGTGGATATTGTGGATTTGTTTTCTTCATCTACTGAGCACTGGTATGCACGCTAAACTGGTACTACTTATCGCACAAGAAATTCAATTTTTGAAACTTAAGTTTCTTAACCAATGATTTCCCTGAATTTATGATTTTAAGAAAACAGAGTTGGACATACGGAACTTTGTAATTAGAAAGTTCTTTCGTCTAATTTACTATGAAATAAATTTTCTCTGCTTACATCTATTTAATAATATGTTTATTTTAATAATTTTAATATACAATTGTTTTTGTTGGCTTAAAAATGATCTGCGATTGCAAGATTATTCCTTTGTATCATTCCTTTATAATATTCATAACTTTCTTTGGGATTAGAACAGAAATCAGTCTGAAATTTTTAACCAGATTTTTCAATCCTCATTTTGCACAATTCAACAACAGTTTTCTCATGCAATCTTTTTAACTTTTTTAATGTGCACAAATTCGCTGGGTAATTAACTTTTAAATTCTGGTCTCTGCGCAATCTTTGAAACTTCCTTCAATCCTTTCTATATTTCTTATTCAAAATCTAGGAACACAATTTCGAAAATGGCATTTTATGAAGCGCAACAAGATAAGTTACTATAGTTCCAGTGAATGGATTTTAACCGATTTTTCTACCAAGAAACCGGGCATTGTGAGTTACGACAGTAAAGGCGAAATCAAGACAGTTTGTATTAAAAGTAAATTTTTAAAAAAGGCAGTAAAGGTTTTTCGTCGTAAACCGCGGCCTGAGCCAGTCTGGAATAACCAGAGCGTAAATCACGTACCATAATAGCATTTGCATTGAGGGGATTCGCTCAGGAAAGAATAAATACTCGGAAAGTCGGAAAGAAAACGCCAAGAAAAGTATGATTCCAAGGTTCGATAACAGTTGTTCTGTGTCTGCCCAGCGTCCATACTCCATCGGTCATCTGCCACTCCATCAAAACTCGTGCAGCTAAGGAATCGGACTTCCGCGGCCGCAAGAAAAGTTGCGGCTCGTTCGATGCTTTTGAAGCGGAAAACAAAAGCTTGACAAAAGCCGATCGTGTTTACGGCATTTTTTAAATTTTTGTGGCTTTTTTCAAAGCCAGTTTCAGCCTCCAGCACATCGCGATCATGGCGAGTTCTTTGAAGTGACAATAAAAAACCCATTTCGACAGACTCCTGGCCTTCCTGGCGGACAAACCGAAATTCTTGATTGTTTTAAAGCGTTTGCTCAACAAAAGCGATTCCACATTTTAATTGTTCTCACCTCAGAAATGAAGTGAATTTCACGTGTGCCTGCAACCTTCAAGAGCAAATCTGCCCGGATGAACCCTCTCCGCCTTCCCACCTCCGCAAAGACCTTTTCTTATCGTCACGCTTCGGGACCAGCTTCATCCTAAGATTTCGCAAACGCAGAGCGTGCGCATGGCGGATTTCATAAATCCCCATTAATTAACTCGAAAGCAGCCGAGAATTTTAATTGAAGCCTTTTCCTTGTAATTCGAGCGCAACTGCGGTTGCTGCAGTATTTTGCGCAAATCTGCAAATGCCACACTTTCGCTGCGCTCTTGCGCACGCGGCTTGGAACACCAAACAAACAACAAAAACCGATAAAGTTGCAATCACAACAAATTCAAATTTCTCACCCGCTCGGCTGCCACGCAGGGTCGAATGTGGGTTAATCGTAGAGTGTCCGAGCGTCATCATCAAGGGTCGGGGGGAGTCATTAGTGGCGGGTTAAATTGACGGTCAGAATTGGTGGCGTCGTGGCAAGGAAGTTCATTAATCAACTTGCGGACATAATGACCGAGATATGGAGATGTGGCTGGCGTCTACGTCGGCAACGCATACCTGGCTGGACCATGGACCCGGGGGAACTGGAGCTCGGGCGCTAAAGCAAATTGATACTTAGCGATTATTGTGATTAAGGCGAATGAATAAAACTCCTGCCAGACCGGCCTGCCTACCACGGCAACCGTTCAGCAGAAGAAATCCCCATAAGTTATAATTTTGCGTACGAATTTGCAGACTTTAATTGCCTTTGCATTCCTGCGCAAGTCGGAAAGCTGCTGCAGAAAATTAAATTTTATTAAAAAGACAGGCTCTGGCGTTTCAAAGATACACCAGATTCGATCGATCCCCTTCACTTTCTCCGGGATAAAAGCACTTTTTCTTTATATTTAAAAATTTATAACTATTGATGCGATCTTAAACTAAAAATGGCGCTCTGATTTTCGGGGCTAGCAGACGCGTTTGAGAAAGTTCAAATGACTTGACTTCCGGCATTAATTTGGCAGCAGATTACCCTGATCTACCACATCATTAAGAACTTTATTTCTTTTAATTTTAATTTAATGCAGGCGATTGATTTAATTTTGTTTTTTTTTGTGAGAGGGCTCCTTAATTTTCTTTGATGTTCCCTCCAATTGTTTTAGTAGAATTCTATCGAATTCCTTAATCATCTGAAAAGTCGGTTAGAAATGCAAGTAATTCTCCTTTTGTTTGCATGTAACAAATTTAATCGGTTATTGTAAATAAGTTGAATTGGACTTCAGAAAAATTATTACAACGGCCGTCGAAGTTTGAATTGGCTCAAAGCCTCAAACGCTTATAAATGAAGCATAACAGGAAAGTTACGTTTATTAATATAATGTCAGAAGAGTTTTGAAGCATAACTCTGTTCAGTATAACACCGAGCAGAACTATTGCACGTACCTTTCTTGTTATGACGGTAACGTACACAATTACATCAACAAGAAGACGTTCTGCTCACTGCTTCATCATTGACCTGATATGGAAGAGAGTCAAAAATACCATTGAAGATTACTTGGCTTGGCATCTTCGCGGTCCATCTTGAAGGCATCTGGCAATTCTACATTCTTCTCCCATCAACAATCTCTAATTGGAATGCAGCCCAGACGGAGTAAACAGAACGCAACCTCCAATGTGTTCGTTGTTTTCTGTTACTATTTCTTCATTCTTCACGATCTCGATACCTTACAATTTCCTTAAGTTGGTAGCACAAGCAGCCACAGTCCTCGTAACGCAATTCGACCACATTCAACGACCAAACACTCGTCGGTGTAGCAGCAACTCGGTTTGGTAGAAGAACCGATACCTCTTCTGATTCCGTGTTCCGGCCAGGTGTAGCAAAACTACCTGCTGATAAGGCTGTCGCACACAAACGCCGCTCGTTCCCACATACACCACCACCCCACAATATTCCCCCGTAGAGCGTTGTCTTGACGGAGAGCGGCGGCGGTTAAACCAGAAAAAAGTCTTCATTTGAATTTTCTACTCCTTCGCGGTCAGTTTGCGTTCGCGTCTGCGTTCACCTTCTTAGCATTGAGTCCGTGGTTCTAGTGTCGCGGCTGCTGGCGCCTTTGTGTGGTTTTCCAACTTCCTATTGCCGTAGAACTGTACAGAAGTGACAAAGAATTTTCGCGGTTTCTTGTAAGACGAAGCACTCGAAGAAAATCGTTTTTCCGGAACATTAGAAGTGAGTGAGTGAGTTCCTTTAGCAAACATTTAATATTTCATTGGTTTTTCAAAAGTCCACATTCCTATTCGTGCCTTAATGACCCCAATTCCTGGTTGCCCAGTTAAAGTCGTTGTGAAATTGCTAGAATTTGCTCACGCATATCTAGACAAATATATTCCGTAAAAAATAAGAAAAAATTGCTGATTCCCCCAAAAAAAAGTGAGGAGTTAGAAACAAGTTGATTGCAGGTGTTAATTGCTAGCCGCATTAGCATGTTAATATCGTGTATGTAATTTATGTTTTACGGTCGCTTCTTCGGGTCGTCATCGTGCTGTGGTTGTGGTGAAGTTAAATGCCCTAAAAATTAGTTACAAAAAATTCCAAAAATAAAAAAAAAAAACCTGCCACCTGATCAGGTTTCCTCCAAAGTTGAGGCCACTTTTTGAAAACGGTTGTGCTCCGTGAAAGTGACACACATTCGGTTTCGAGTCCAAAGAGGTCCAGTGCCAGAGTTTGAAAATTGGCTGCAATCAATAAACACGGGTTCGTACCAAATAAATTGCTGTAAAACAACGACACGAGCATTTGCGCAGTTCCCTCCTTCCCCTCCTGCTGCACCCGATCGCGTTCGAGTAGACGCAGTGCAGTGGACAGAGGTGAGCGGACGGTTGCGCAAATGCCTTAAGAAACCTTAAGAAGTTTGTCGTCTGGAAAGTGCATGTGCGGGCGGTTTTTTGTCGCCAGTACCAAATCCTGTTAGTTTAAGCTGAATCCATGGGACCCTGATCCCGTCTTCGCGACTAAATTGAATTATTTCACACCTGTAAGGTAATACATCCACATCACTTCGTTGCATCTCACTGCAGTGTGATTCGTCCCTTTCATTGTGCATGAAGTTCTGCAATCAGTTTTTGCTTTTACATAACGAAAAATTTTCGATAGTAAAAGTTGGGTGGATGGTGGTGAAGGGTGTAAATCAATAACTCACCTTTTCGCCTACACCTTGCCACTCGGCTGTTAGCAGTCGGCTACAGTAGGCAAATACTTTTGCACAGTGTCTTTCGCTGGGGTGGTGGCGCTTTTATTGAATTATTGGATTAGATCCATGTTTGCGTTCTCGCCTTCCATTTGATGACCGTCCGCCCCTGCGACCCTCAGCAGTGGGCTTGTCTAATCGATATCACCCACTCTCCAGAAGTTCACACGTAAGTGGTGCACCATTAGTATCCTTGATGTGTTAATTAATCAGATTTGTTCTGGGCGATTTCCAGCTGCTGGCGAAATTGTATTTTTTTAGAGAAATTTATGGGGATTATTTTGAGGTGTGTGTTTTTGATAGTGATCGGAAAAAAATGTTCATTTCTAACGGATTTTCTGCAGAGTTCGATAGGGAAACATGTTTGCGGATCACATGCCATAAGAGGATTTCGTATTATTGGATTCACTTTGACTGAATTCGGTAATGGATTTTCGTTCTTCAGGGAAATACTTACCGAAGGTCGCTGGAATAAGGAATCCGTTCCATCGCAACCATTAGGAAAGTTTAATAAACATTTGTTCCTTGCTCAGTCATGGTTTTGTGATCTTTGAAACACCAATCGTGGGAAATTAACTCTTCTTTTAATACTTCAAAGTTCGAAGAGCAGTTTGTAATATGTGTGATTAATTAATTGTTAATGTGCAAAGTTTATTATACAATCAGTGAAACTTAACGCTGAAACGAAAATTCCAGTTCAGTCATTTTATATCGACGACCGCGACATACAGGAAGAACGGAAAACGTATATCAATTTCAATTTCGTCAGATTTCAGTATTATTTACTGATTTATTTAGTTGACTATTATAAAACGAAAGATAGTGTTACTAAGCAGAGTTACGCCATGTTTAAAATGTACACAAAAACAAAATTCAATTGTGATTTTAAAATGACATTATCGAGTTAAGGAAAACGTAGTAGATTTAAATTTCGTGGGCGATTTCAATGAATTTATTTGGAAATTCTTAATTGAGGAACAAGTTTCCAAATATGTGCGAATTACTTAAACTTTGGGAATTCCTTTACGTTGTAGAAGACGACGGTGATTACATCCCCCAAAATGCATATTAAAATTTTATAGCAATTTAAATTTTTGCAAAAGAACTTTTACGTTAAAACGGAAACTAGTTTAAGCTTGCGCACTTGTTTGCACTTCATCTTAAACTGCTTCAAGCAGGTTTAAAAAACCTAGCCTTCTCCATGGATGTCATCGCGTTGCTTGGAGATAGAAAAATCCAAAAAAAATGTTAATGAGACTTATTATTCCATTGAAATACAAATAACCATAAGAATACACTTGTATACACTCGGACAAAAAGTCTGCATAACATTTTTCATTTTTATGTACATATTCCCAGAACTACTCGTAGTAAAATTTGAAATGTTTTTGACAAAAGTTCATATTTCAAAAAGGAATTCTGAAGGTTTCGAAGGTTATTTGCCCTCAAGAAATAGTGTGATTTTTGTCACTACCTCGTAAATATATTTTTTCATTTGTTCTTGCAAAAAATTATTTTTAATGAGTTTTTTGACCAGAAAAAGTAAGATAAAGTCATGGACTAATTACGTTCATGCTGAGTCAGTTTTTGCTCATAAAGTTCTTAGTGAAACGCTGAACTATAAATTTTTCCTTCGTTTGGGAGTTTATCAATATTCAATAATGGAACAAAAATTCAATGAAATTAATACAACCTTGCTTGCAAACTTTTTTGATTGTAATGAGTTCATAGAACTTTGTAGAGTTAATTTAATGTTTCATGCTTTGTTTTTTTGCAATCAAAATTTTTCCAATGTAATCAACTATAATTATTTCATATTTTCTTTCAATTGCGATTCCCATCAGATGCTTAATTGCAATTTGCTTTATCTGCTGTTGATTTACTCAAGTGGCTTCTCAATTTAATGGAATATAATTTGATAATTAGAATCCCTTTCATTACTGTAGAAACTGAAAGAGGTTTTTAATCAATTCTGTTACTAATCGTTGTGATTTGTGAAACAGACGGCAATGTATGCAGATCATTCCCTTGCGGCAATTTGCATTACAAATTTAATTAAACGTTGAAAGTAATAAACATAATTTCCTATTGGCCTCAAAATGCCGGGCAAGAAAATATCGACTAGCGGAAAAACTGCATTCAATTGCATTTTTAATTTTTTTCACGATTATAGGTACCTACTGAAGTACTTGAAGTATTTACTTAAAATTTTTTTCATGAGTATAGCACATTAGCTGTGAAATCGTGCACTGATGACTGCAAAAACGTGACTCCACCAGATAAATCTGATACATTCTCAGAAATATCTCCACTGCTGTCTGAGAAAGCTTCTTAGACTAAGTGAAGTTAAGTGCATCCCACAGATTGGCCTTAAGTAATTCTCCAATGACACGAGAACTATTTACACTAGCAACACGAATAATGTGTTGTTGCGATCTAAAAAATCGCCAATATTTATTTTTGGCTTATCTCGAGTACTCGTCGGTGTAGAAATTTTGAATTTACCGATAAGAGTTTTAGTCGGTCGCAATCAGGCGCGTTATCATATGCCATTTTGTCGTTTTGTGTCCTCAAGACCAAATCGACCAGCACCTGCCGCTTATGGGGCCTTACACACAATCATTTAGTAACGAGAAAACAATTGCGTAATTCCGAATAAAATGTACTTGCTGCCGATAACAATTATTGCAGGTACCCGCGTACTGCGAGGTAAATGCTTGATATGCCTCAGCAGGTGATACTTATTTCGGGTCTATCACCGACCACGGGGATTCCCCAATAAGACTTGGAAGCTTTCAGCGGCGTTGTTTATTGTGAATTGTTTATTCCAGGTGAGCGAAGATGACCGATGAATCGCCCAATGACTTCTGGCCGGTGAAGTGAGTCGGGTCGGGATGTCACCTCTGGTGTTAATTACGACCGCTTCTAGTATCTCATCGAGGTGGGTGAAGATAACGCGGCTGACATCTTGACGGCTCACGGGCATCGCTCATACACGGAAGACAATCGCAAATAAAGATAATTTTGCTTGCGATGATTGCTCAGAGCAACTATCCCAGGTGATTCGGGTCAAACGCGTGAGAGTACGCGATTACGTGTCGGATATTGACCTAGAATGCCGTTTGTCATTGTTTTCTTTGACTCCACTGTTTTCTGGTATTTTTTTTTGTATTCTCATCGGTAACGATTTTCGTTAATTATAAGTTAGGCGAACGAAGTTTATGATTAGAACACTTTCAAGAATCACTGATGAGATGAGGCCACATTCACTGGGGAAATTACATTTTCACTTGCGATTAATTATTCCCCGCACATCGCCTTCCAATTAATTAATGACAAGTCACAGGTGCTGAAATTACTTACGCTAAATTTGGTGACTAGAAGTTGTAATAAGGTTTTGTCCGATGAATGATGTTTTCCTAAGACAAAATAGTCTTATTGTTAGCTGTATCTCTTGTAAACCTAACTTTCATTAAACGAAATGTAACATTAAATTCAAATGTTCGTAATGGTTTCGTTAATTTCTTGTTTAACTCAAACACAATATCGCATAATAATTGTTGAAGAGGCAGAAACTTTGTAAACACATTTAATGATTTCTTAATTTGTAATTACTATTATAACGGAAAATTAACATAAATAGTAGGACAATTATTGCTCCAAGAAAATCCTTAAGATTTTTCAAAAATTAATAGTTCATTCCGAATAGAAATACGAATAATAAGAAGTTTGTTTTACAATAACATACGATAATAATCAGTGTTGAAGAATTTTGCAAATCTTTACAACGTAATTGCAATCGTAAAAAGAAATTATGTACAACAAAACGTAAAAAATGCCTGTGAAAATTACTCATAATTGCAACACATCACCATCTTGGACAATTTTTCAATGGAAATGGCCTACAAATCAGCCGTCTAGAAACACAATGGTTAATCTGTGCAGTCCAAAAAAGGGGTGCATTAAAAGACGTACGGATTAACCTAAATCGGCAGCTGCAAGCATTTCTCAGGCTATCCAGCATCCATCCAGCAATAATTCACTGGCGACTGCCAACTTAAATGCTTTTATCCTCAATGGCATCAGATAAGACTCAAGGCGTATACACTTCATTCAGAATTCCTCGAGGTTGACTCATTGCGAATTAATTTCGAAATTGAGAAGAGTTCCAAATTTTTGCTCCCATATTCGACCAGAAACCGATTAAAGGCAAAACACGCCCAGGGGCGATTATGGTGGGACCCCAAAAAATTATTTTGATCCATCTAATTGCCGTCGATCGCTCATGCCCGCGGGAATTTATGCCGAACAAGTTTTTTCCATAGTGGATGGAAGGTATACGAACCTGAGCCTACCACTTCTGGGACTCGCGACTTCCATTCTTTGACCGGTTCAAACCAAAGTAAACACTGCGTCTTCACTTCGGGATCGAGCACCTTCACTCTTCAGCGATTTATCGTCTTCGGATATCTTACTGGATATCGATCATGTTGGTCGTGTTCAAGTTCCTTCTTCGATCTTTGAGTAATTACAAGGTTTTTATGCAATTTCTGTCGGCAGTTATCTTATAACTATCCTGTGATAATCTGCTTTGCACTTTTCACCATGGAGAATATCTTTTGCAAAATGATAGTGATAAGAATTCTAGCGCCATTATACCATGCAGCCTCCATTTTTATCGTGGACATCTGCAGAATGCTTATGCAGGCTCAGATACCTCAGTCCATATGAACAAATGCAGCGACTTTAGTTCTCTCGACAGTGTTGTTTTCCTCATTTTAGTCATTCCGGAAAAATTCCAATCAATAAATTCCACAGCATTTATGGGCGGTCTAATAACACATACCTGGAAGTCAAGCAGTTTGTTAAGCTGATTTTTTTCATATCGCGTCTGGCGTTAATATTGCAATTTTAAAAACGAGATCGTGGCGTTTATTTTTATAAAGTAGCACGTTACGCGGACAGTGAGAGTTACCATTTATTGTTAACTAAATTCCGCTTCGAAGAGCTTTTGATGAAAAACAGTTGTTTTTAATGGGTCACAATCTGTGGAAATCCCAAAAAGTTCTCCATCCCAAACAATAGTTCGAAATTCGCTCAGTCGCCTCACAGTGGAATCGCCTTCGTAAGCGAAGTTGATTGGGAGCTGTCATGAAAGCATGGGAATTTGACTGACAGCGATCCGAGGCGGGGGAGACTTCAGTGGCAGATGCGAGCGGGTGGCGGCCCTCGAAAGTGGGCTAATAGGGTGATGATGGGAGATTTCATAGTACCGCTACCCGATTATGATCTCTATAAAATAGAGATAAAAAATAGTTTCAGTTGTGAAAAGCTCACCGCCACTCAATGGAAGAAACTTTACGAAAGAATTTCTTGCGAAAGTCACAATTACCGCCTTCGAAGGGGCATCCCCTCTTTCAGGTTGGTGATTCTTTGTTTCGGGACAGAGTCGCTGAATGCCATTTTCCTTTTAAGCCTGGGGCAGTTATGCAAATGTATTTTGGGTCCCAGGCTCCTCGAGTCGATGCGAAACCGTGTCGAGGCACTGCAGTGGCGAAAAATACAAAAAAAAGCACAAAAATAAAAAAATAAAAAATAAAATGCGCGAACTCATTTTGGCAGCGAAGTGAAGGTTGTCGTTCGCCTTTGTTCCATCGCGACCCAAAGTTCTTCAGGTGCCCATCGGTTGAGCAACAACCTGGTTTTGTGTCATTCATGATCTCCATTCCATCCATTGCACAGATCTGAAGTTCTCACGACAATTTGGCGGAAATTCTTCAAATGTTTGAGTGAAAAAGGAGCTGAAAGATGAGAAAGTTTTGTAAAGTGTACAACGTTGATTAACAACAGCAATTTGCGGGCATTTTGTTATTGGAACTCATCAACATGAGCGCAGCGTTATGGAGGTTTGAAATGATGAGGTTGAAGGACAATGGCGGGTTTTGTTGCGATGAATACTGGCAATTATCTTTATCCAAAGTTTTTTCACGTCTTATTAGGCATTTTGAATAACATAATTAAGCTTCTTATAGGTTTATGTAACAACATTAATCGCATCGTAAATGAAATCCCCTATTAACTCGAATTTTAACATTTTATCCACAGAAATTTTTTTGAAATAAGACATTAAAAAAGTAATAAGGGGGATTACGTGCATATTTGAACAGTTTATTGAAATTTTTCTTTTTTTTTCTTTTTTAAGAGTGATCTGTTCCAAAATTTAATTAGAAGCTTTTGTAGACTTGTAGTCCAATTTGTTTTCATAAAATTTACATCATTCTCAATAAATCACATTGGATTATACTTTTAAATATGAAAACAAACAATGGACAAGATTTTTATACATTATTAACTCCTGCGTTATTGAATTCAACCTACCTAAATGTCCTCTTTTCGTCGCAATGTAACCCGTTCAATCCGACCCAATCATGTACACTTGAAATATACAATACAAAAATCACTTTATTCTGAAAATTATGCCAGACTTGATGAAATCAATCAACGTGATCGATTAGTTCGCTACCGGAGCGAATTTGGCATCGTTCGTTTGATCCGGAAAATAGATCTTAGCTCCCAGCTTCAGGGTCCAGTGTATTTTCCGCCACGTTGATTACGTCAACTCTAATCAGCACGAAATCAGTTTGTCAATATTTGGCTCTGGCCATATACAATTACCTGAACACATTTTATTTTAGCATAGCTGAATGCTTTCGTGGGTCGATCAGCGGTTAAGTGATTAGTGATTACCTCATCAGGTTGAAGTAATTTTAATATCATCCGACAAGGCTTCAACAAAACGTCATGCCACCCCAGTCGAATTTATGGGAGACTTTTCTGTATGCTATGTAGAGCTGCTCAAAAATGATATCCTCCAACGTAGAATGTCGTCTGGAATTTGCCGTGCAAAAATGATACAAAGCAAACGATATTCAGGTAAACAATTGAAATTGAATGCGAAAGTGTTTCTCCTTCTTCCATTACATCTCTTAACATTCGTGCTTAGTACTGATATCTGCTCCACTAAATATTCTGGAGCAAGGAGAATTTCATTGGAGAAGTACAATATACTGACAAAATTTATCAGTGAAGACAATAATTATAGTATCCATTGTTTCAAAATGAATGTAAATAAGGCATGGAAGTGATTCGGGGGGGGTGGTTTGTATAATTTTTCGATGACGTAATTTCAGACAAAAGGTAACGCGATTTAAAAGTCACACCGTGGTTGATTAGGGCGAGAAATTAAAAATGAAACATACAGCAAAACGGCAGTAGCAAATGTAGGAAGTGTTTGTGGTAGTGCTAAAAAACAAAACAAAAAATCAAGTTTACGTAATCCAACCCGTTGACGTGCTAATGAATTTCGGGATTAACTTGCAGAGAAATTTAGTTTTTTCTGTTTTTTGATAAAATGTACCTGCAAAATAATATATTATGTAGGTAGGTACTTTTAATCAGGAAAATACAACAATAGTTTGACATGATGATCTCTGATGAATGTGTGCCGTTGTGCAACGTTGTAAAATAGAGAGTCAAATTCATTGAAAGGTATAAAAGGAAAAAAAAATTGCTTCAGTTGAACTTTGGTTGGGCAACATCCATTAAACATTTTGTATGCAACTAAATAACGAGTTTCTGCTTAGATTGACAAACTGTGGATTACACAGAAGAGATATGAAATCACTCAAAACCAGCAGACCAATAATGGTAAATTTTTTTCAACGAGAAAATGAACCTGAACTGCAAATCTTCTTCCCTAATGATGAAATTATTATGTCAAAATCAGAAAAACGCTTGTCTTAATGATGTACGTGATTTTAAAAAAAAATTTGTTACAGTTGGAAAATATAAAAATTGTTTCCTTAACTTTGAGGAAGTAATTTTATTTCAGCGATGATAATTAGTAGTAATTGTTAACAGAAGCCTATTAATATGGCAGATACCACCATTAGGCTCATTAATGTTTGAAGACTTAATGCATTATTTACAATTTACTGATTGTTTCTTTTTTTTATTGTACTTATATTAACGCAATTAACAGCATTGACACACCTTACCATCATCAGCACGAAAAGACGTAAAGTGTTGTTTCTTTTTTCGCTTTTTGATTTCATGATTCTGTAAAAGTTCAAGTAATTGAATTTAATTTTTCATAATAATGAACATTAATACCGACCATAATTATGTATTTTTACGTTACTACAATAAATATTAACTGAAACTTCTCATTTTATAAGATAAGAGAAAATTTTGTTTGATTTTGTTTGTATACTGCGTTCATTTTATTTTTCTGTTATCGCATTTGCTATCGCTTCATATCAATTTCACAAAAGTCCTGTTATTATTTGCCGTATTATCATTTGCACAAAAGAATTGATTTTAATCGGTTTGAATTCATTTCCCGGGTTCGTATGTATTGTAGAACAAAAATTTCTGCCAATGTAAATTGAGTAGGCATGTGAATACAACGCCACCCCGTTGGCTTCTTTTATCAATGGGTTACTTTTACCTGTCGGAAAACCAAGGGAAAAGCGAACTTCCATAGCTATCGAGTTGACTACCCATGCCCAGTGGGGGTGAAAGGCAGGCAAATGGTATGCTGCAACTGAAATCCTTATCAGGTAGTATTAGGGACGCCTTGAAGCGTGTAATCCGGAAAAATACTCCCGACATCGGGACTTCATTGTTATCCGATGTTTGCCATTCTTGACTTCCATTGGAGCCAGAACACTGATGCCCATTGAGTTCTGTCGTCTCTAGACCCTCTACAAATATCTGTCAAAGAACACGATAAGTCCACACACAGCTCGAGTTATTTTTTATTTTTTATTTAGTTTTTGCTTTCAGGTTCTTTTTACGCAGGTAGAGTAGCCTCAGGTTTGAGGCATGCAAGGGAAAATGCTCTCGACACATTTCTTCCTTATCTGTTCTAATAGTTCCGAAAATAATGAGGTGACACCTCGCAAGGCTAACGAAACGACCTCCAGCACAAGGGGTAAGGATGACCGACACCGTTTAGGGGTCGCAGGTGTATTGTGCAAAGTAATTCCTGGTCAGGTAGTGTCCACTTTTCAGAGATAACATTTGTCCAGTGACACTTTGAGAGCCGAAATCGATTGTTCTTGGGCTAGAAAAAGTCAACTGTATTCAATGGGCCTTTTTTAATGGGTTTCTTTTAGTTTTATGCTGGCGGCGTTTTAGTAATAAAATTTTGAAGAGGTTCCAAAGATTTATGCTGAAGAAACGTGAGGAGTCATACTTTATTGGGGTTTGTGAAGTGATATGATACTTTTCAAAAGTTACCATGTTTTGATAGTATCTAATCTGCTGCATACGAAGTATGGAGTAATTTTGGATATTCCCACAGTAAGCATCCCGGCATAATCCCGGAGTAGAGAATTTAGTTTTTCTTTATCAACATACTTAACATGCCTAGCAGTTTTTTACTATATAGTATTAAAAACTTGAAAAATTATTTGACCTTGCATTTGCATCGTTCATTTGCTTTAGAAAAAAATTATTATAAAAACTTTTAGAAGGGTGTTGTGTTTTTTCATAATGATGACTTTACAGTTTCAAAGAGTTCTGCAGTTTACAGCCGCTGCTGTTTCAATTAGCGATAAATTATTGTATTTTCACTCCATGGTTATACAGCTTTATTTGCTTAAGCGTCACGTAGTTACAAACTAACTGCAGTGACCTTTCACAAAACACTCATTAGTGGAACTCGCCTCATATAATTTCCCATTGGTAAGACCCCGTAACCTTGATACAGCGGTTGCCAAGATTGAGCCCTCAAAGGCGGCATTTGCGTTCGCATACCTCAAATAAATGCGATTTTCAACTCCTTCTCCACGCCCCTCGACACTGATCATCGTTGTCCTTCCGTTGTGTATCAAATCGAACTGTAAACGAAACTGAAATCATTTTGTAAATTGCGCAATGAATAGCAAATGCAAGGCTGGGCCCCCAATTGCAATCCAATTGCTGGTATGAACAAGGTTGGGTCACTCGGATATATGTGGCGCTCATTTCTGCCGATTTGGTGTAAATGGAGTGCGCTGCTCAAGAAGTTGCTTCTGTGACATTGAAATGTAATCAAAGCATTTCCGGTGAAAGCGGAGGTTCTGACAGTGGAAGTCCCAGCTCGATTGCGGTTCTTCAATTTCGTAGTCGTTGCAAAATGGGGAAACACACAAAAAGGAAGTGTCGTTCAGGAGTGAGTTCAGTTTCACAATCAATGATCACTGAACGAGGAAGGACACTAGCCGAAGTCGGTCGTGTTAACAAAATGGTAATATCATATAAGTTTTTCGGAACAACACTAACACAATATCATCACCTTCACGTATGACACCAGAACTACATCTTGCATACCTACATATTTTGTAGTAAAAGTATTATAGTAGATATAATTGGTATAAAATTAATTCTTTTTTTAAATCCACGTTGTCATTGATTCATTTTATTTTAAAGTCCGGTAACCACGTATTTTTTTGCCTTCAGTCTTGACTTGTCACGAGCTAAACTTTACGTGTAGACGGACACATTTGCAAAATCCCAATGGATTGAGCATGGTGTAATGGTGTATATATGATTATGCAAAACGGTCAAACTGAACGAAAATTTTCCTTACATCTGACAGGATATGTGCAAGGATGTGAAAGATGTGAAATACGTCAAGCTATTAAAATGTATGTGAAAATGGAAGATTTACTTGCACCGTTAGAATTTCTATAAGGATATAAAAAGGGACACTCTGAGGTAAGTTATTTTAGTCGATAGCACCAAAGACTAACATTGGTTTGAGGGAGATATCAATAAAAACGAACCAATCAGAAAGATAATTTTTTCAATGGAGCTGTTTTTAAGTTTAAACAGATTGTTTGAAGCTTCGCTTCTCATTCAGTAGATGTTCTTTGTTAGAGTTAACATTGGATCCTCACAAAGTTCTTGACTTCCTGGCAGCTTCAAGTTCAAAATTGAATGTACGAAAATGAAAATCGCGTCATGGATATATCGTTGCATTTATGACTCCTTGGCAGTTCTGGAAGACTTAACCTTGTGATCCGGCGACATCGATCGGACTTGAACTCTAGATCGTGTCTGCCATATGCGTCAACAGAATGCTAATTTATTCGATTGCGGTAATTAGGATCGCAGACGTGCGATGCTGATTTGTAAAAATTTAAGGCAATTAAAGACGGTCACCTTCTTTGAAAAGCGGTGAAAAACAATTGCCTTGGAGCACCTTCGAGTGTTGTGGAGCAGCAGACATTCCAAGGTAACAGCCATTCAGATTGGTTTAATCGGACAATTGCAATCAAATTGAATTCCAATTAGATCGATTTTCAGAATCATGCGTTCTGTCGCTGTTGTTACCTGCGTATTCAGGTGCCAACCACGTACAGTTTTTGTTGTTGATGACTTTTTTCAAGCAGAACAATCACAACAAGGATTGCGACATCGTCGAACAAGCCGCAGCAGCCAAAAGATCACCGCTATACATTACAGAATGCACTTTCTCCTGTCACATCAATTATTCACCCATTGACGCCTCGACACCGTCCAAAATGCAGTCGACATCTCGTTGCGGATGCCTTGATGTCAGCTGAATTGGACGCCGACGCAGCCAACGATTGGAATTTCGTCATGGTGCACAACGCATCGCAAAAAACTTTCTTTCGATGGACGCGTCGACGCTACATGCAATTTAGGTCGCGGTGCATACTAATGCAATCGCTGGCGAAGAAATTTGGATCGGCTGCACTTGGATTTGCGTACGTAATCAGCATTCACCGTGGCATTAGAAATTATATGGCACTGGGACGATGGATGCGGAATCTGCGGAATGCAGTGACGCAATGCGCACTCTCAGCGGATTTATGTTGTGAATAGTGCTTTCCTTATTTTTTTTTTTGGATGTTATGTAAGAGAATGTTAAAGGGTGTGAGCAGAGTGCGAGATTCCAAACATATGGCACTGAAATTTGTCATAACAGCAGCTTTCGGGTTATTTCCCCCGAAAGTTGGAGGAATTTTTGAATTATGGTTTTCATTTCAAGGCGAATTTTATTGTAGGTAGAGTGTAGATGTTATAATTTAAGTTTACTTTTAGCAAAGCCATTGTTAAATGCCAATGTTTACAAGAGCTGGGAGTAAATTGCAAATTGAAATTCAATTGATCTGTAGTGACATCGATCATTGTGGCATTTAATTGCCGTTTGGAGAACTAAGATCATTCAAAACCTGAACTCCAAAGATCTTATAAACCCCCCTAAATACATACTTTGCGCATGGCGTACCTATTTCAGCTCATAATAACAACAAACTGAGATTTTTCAGGTGGGTTAGTGCTACTTGCAATGTTTTCAATTGCCTTGAAGGCCAACCATTGTTATCTCCTTTAAAATTAAGTTACGATCACCTTTCACTGTTAACACATGCTTCTTTGTGTAGATTCCATCATCGTCAACTGATCCTTTGCGTTGACTAATGACAGTGTCGTACGAGTGTACCCACGACAAATGTTTGCATTTGAATCATCCACTCGAAAGTTGAGATAGGTGTTCAAAACAATTTCAATTGGATTCACAAATAACTAAGTCAACTTCGATTAATTTTGTGGAACGCGAACGTTTTTGGTATTTTGATAAGATCTTTTTTTTTGAAGGTCATTGAAGGTTAAATTGATAAGATACCGTTTTGGCAGATTAGAAATGTTAGGTTTAGAGCGGAGGAGGGTTTTGAAAAAGTTTCTTTTGAACTATCCCGTTTGAGATATGATTGTTTCCATCAAGATGATTGATACTGATAAAATCATAAAAATCTTCAGTTAAACAAACAATTTTTAAAAACATTTTGAAAATGTACCTACAAACTAATTTTTTCAGGCAAATTTAATTACAGATCTCCTTCGCTTTACTTTCACCCAAACGTATTTCGTTATTACCATAAAACAAACCATAAATCATCTTCAGATCGTGTTTATCTTGATTCGCACCAATTATGAAACATTGTTACGGTGTCCGTTGGTGCAGCATCTGAAATTGTGCCTAAATTTTTGTTGGATTATCTAAAATCCGTGAATAATAATGCTTTCTAAGCTGCTGCACAATTTTAATTTTAAATCTACATCATCAACAGAATGCGAATCACGAAACTTTCATTCGTCGCGGTGCAATGAGTGTGCAGATTGGTAGATACGATCACTGGTTAGTGTACGCTGTACGCGTTCCGGCCACATTGTTTTTTGTTTTTAATTTCCAAACACAAAACAAAGTGGCAATCAAAAATCTCGCGGGGAAGGTACAAAAATAGATCCATTTAAGACTGGCGTAGCCATAAGAAATGCGGTAGACATCGATCTTTTCTGGACCATGAAGATCGCTGATTAGCATAAGAAACTCCAGCAACTGCCGCAGCCTGCCGCGGTACACTTTTCACCTATTGCAGACGAGTTCATATTCCGTGCCACACTTCCTTCTTCCATATCCAAGTTCCCCTCGATTTCTTTGCACTCCACAGACCACATGTATCTCCCTCAGGTGACTATGAACTATTCATCAATATTTATTTTTATTTTTAGATAAACACCGTTGAGACAAGATGGGTCCATCTGCAGAATCCAGTTAGAAGTTGAACGTCGCGAAGGTGTGGATGACGTATTGTGACGGTGTGTTATTGAGTTCGAAAAAAATGATATTTCACCAGATGATGAAATGAGAATTATCCGAACGCCAGAGAATTTATAGACCCACTCGACACTGGAGAATGTTTGGATTGTCTAACCTACAAATCTACGAACTGCAGACAAGTGAAGTAAATGGGATGAAAGTGACTGCAAACATTTTCGACAAATTTATAAAAAGTGAAATGGTTGTTGGCGCTGATTGTCGTAAACATTTCGATGATAATCGACAGAAGAACAATAACAACATCACAACAGGACTCGAGAAAATTATCAATGGACACGGCTTTAAGGAAAGGAACTCAATCGACTCAGTTGATGGCAACAAGGAAACGGAAATTGTGGACAAGAATTCAAATCAAGTGGTAAGTAAGTAGAGAGGAATTTAATTAATTATTTACTCAGGTACAGCAATGCCTTTTTGTTTTTATGTTTGTGAAACAGAAACTACCACCATTGTTTTGATTGATTGTTTAACAATAACATTTTGCAAGGATTTCTCATAAAAATTTCCGAAAATACTTGTTTCTTTTATTTTTGGATGAATTTTAATATATTAAAAAACCTTAATATATTATAAAATCGTTAAAAACAATAGAGGCTTACTTCCTCGTTAATATGTTTTTTGTTCGTTACTTTGTTCCCAACTTTGCTTATTTTTTATTATAGGTAACCTCAGAAATACTACTTTTAATTCTGGCGTAAGATCTTCAATAAAATGGTTTCGGTGTATTTGATTTTCACTAAAAAACCTCAATCTCGTATAAATTTTTTCTTATTTTATGTTTTTGATTGCCACATGGAATAAAAGGTACTTAACATTTATCCTGCGAAAATTACTTTAGAAACACAGCTTGTGTCCAGACAAAGCATAGATCCCTTTGTATCTTGGTACAAATCGCAAAAAAATAATAAACATATCTTATAATCCTAAAAGCTTATTTATCATGAAAAAAGTGTTTGCTTTCAATCTTGCTTTTATATTATGTGAACAGCGACAAATGTTGTCTCATCACAAAAAAATGTTCAAAGCACTGAACTTTTTGCGGTAATCAGAACGGACAGAATTCTTCACCCCCTGGACAGGCAGATTTTGTCCAGCGTCCGTCTCTGGGCGGGCATCGTGTCGGCATCGACACCTGGGTCGATATGATTAATGACATTTAACGCATTCGCCTTGCTTGCTTAGATAAAAACTATACCTATAGTAAAAAATTGAGAATATACTGATTTGCGTTGGTCGTTACCGTCTCTGCTATAATTTCTCTCGTCTATAATTTCGGATTCCCTATAGCTGGTCTGCAGATTTATGAGCCGGTCATTTGTCAACCAGTCCAGTAATTTACACTATCTGGGATTGAATTTAGATGAATTTTCGTACAGTATATCACCGCTCCCAGTTCTAAATTTATCCCACCAAATCAGTTTTTGCAATACGAATGGTCTCCAAATGAAAGTCGATGGCACGAATTCGGAGAATCGCTTCCTTCATCTTCAGCCGGTCGTTTTTACGTTTCCCTAAGCGAGCTTAAAGGTCATCGTTCCGCCCTGGTAAACATTAAAACATCGTTGTTTTTCTCTAGTTAGTGAGATCATGAGATGCAATTTTTGATGTTGCGTATTCGAATTGTACCAATGCTTGTTTTGTTCAACTGTCGCAAAGTTTTTGTCGTTTCTTATTTATTTTGTTATTTTCAATTTCAGATGAAAACATCAACACCGAAAACAACTGCGGCCGGCGATGTTGACAATGTTGCATCAAAAATTACTCCTGAAATGCAAAAACGTAAATATATGCAAATGATATCCTTCCTAGATCAGCAAAATCAACATCTGGAAAAGGAATTGGCCAAAGAAAAACGACGAAGAGCAGACGAATTATCACGAATCATAAAATCACTTCTTTGCTTCGAGGCGAAGCTAAAACATGACAAGAAAGTGATTAATCAGAAACTCTTCGAAAAGGACACTGAAATCTGTAAATTGGTTAGCTTAAATAAGGTGCTTCGAGAGAAATGTTGTGCAGCTGGGCAGGATCTAGATGAATCTGCATATCCTGAATATCAAGGAGAAGCACTTTTTTGTCCTAGCTGCAGAAAGAAATTTTATGGCATCGATCACAAGGAAAATTGGTCCCAAACAAATAAGGATGCACGAAATCTTGCAGGTAATAGGTTTTTTTAAATTGTTTGTTGTTGTTTAAATTGACATAAATGATTCCATTTGGGGCTGATCTGTGTTTTGTTTCGAAACCATTTCAATTAATTTAATATGGTAGAAATTTTATAATGACTTGATATAAACATTTATATCCTTCAATATGGTTCAATTATCAACCATAAAATCCAGATTACTTTAGCTTCAATTAATTAATGGTTAATTTAATTCATTTAAAAAGCATTCCGCCGAACCCATTTCGAAAACATACTTAAAACTTTAATTAAAAAATCAATACCCAGTATGATGATGTACGCTGCAGCAGTAAAGACTCCCGATTTCTAGAACGTAGAGTCCTCAGCGGCAGGATATCGTGGCATTTCGACACGAGTTTAAAATCATCTGCGAAAACACAGGATAAAAAATGTTTGTTGTTTGGTTTTATGTTTTTAAAATTAAATTCTTTTGCGGGGTTTTCATAAATTAATTTTTTCCCTTTTGCAGACGACCACACGGAGCATGGATCCTCGAGTGATGAGACAATGTCGTCCTTCTACGGAGCCCGACGCAGCATTCGATACACTAGTCGACGATTTGGAACCTTTAGAGATTATATGCGCTCGCGGAGCATGAACATAGACTATACCATGGACAATTCGGAGGAAAACACGAGTACCTTGAGCAGAGATGAGAGTCGAGAAGAATGCCAGTATAGCTATGGAAAGAATAACCCTTTTTCCAGTGCCATTGATCGTTTGCATGGTGTTCGAAGGGTTGAATCTTTTGATGCTGATTTAGACAGCGAAAATAGCGATACGTTAAGGAAAGCCTTTTCTTCTGGTCCCGAAGATGAAAATTCAATACCTGAGGATGATGTTTTCGTTGGTGAAAAGGAAAATAGTTGCAGTGCTAAAGAATTTGCTGAAATCTCGCCGAAACAAGAATTTGAAATGTCGACGGATGATTGGTATGCCAGCGCAAGTGATCCCGATGACAATGATGTAAGGGCGAAACCGTACGCCTACAATGCTGTTAACCCCGTTTTGGAATGTGTCAATCAAATTTTACTGCAACAATCGATGGGGGAGTCCTTGCATGACGGACCCCCGTCGTTAGAGAGCAACGAGAACAACAGCGGCAGTGGCGGGAGTAACAAGGACGGGACAGTTTCGCGGAAACGTGTACACTTTTCCACAAAGAACAGTATGGTCCATGTTCCAAGGGACGATGCAACGTCACCGTCGCCTATTCTAAGCTCGGCCGACCAGAAGGACTCTAGCTTCAACTATGAAAGTATTTACGGTAATGAGTATGAGCCCATTGGGAGTGAGCAGAACTCCTCGAATCTCTACGTGGACATGGAGTCAAAAACCAGCCAAGATGATCGTATTGTGGTGATTGAGAAACCCAAACAGCCGCCAGCCTTGCCACCGAAGCCAGCGAATTTGATGAAGTTCAAGCGGGTCCTCAGAATTCTACCTCAACCCTGCCTAATCAAGAAGCCGGAATTGAAAGCGGAAGAGAAAACACCATCAGAGCCCGACTATTGTTCCATATCCGAAGTAAACGAGGCTATAACAAGTGTCCAAATAGTCGTCGACGTTCACAAAGTTCCTGAAGATGACTTCTCCAGCAGCCAGAGTGATTCACTGTCCCAGAAGACTGAGGATGCCGAGGAGATCTTTGCCGACATACCGAAGCTACCGAACGTGGCAGCCATCATTGCCCCCAAAGTGATAACGAAATTCATAAGTCACGACAACTACATAACGAAATCGCCCTCGCCCAAAGACGAAATCGTGCAGAAGCAACACAATCATCCACATCCGCAACAGTATATGCCAAATATTTTGGCCGAAATAAATAAAAAAATCACAACATCCAGCCCGACGACACCGACGAAAGCGTTCCCGCCGACAAGCCCCAGCAAGAAGATCCCATCCCCTTGCATTAAGGTCACCGCCGAGGATAAATTGCCCCTTCAAGCGGAATTCGATTGGTACAACCTGGATGCTGAATATGGTAAATCGAATCAACCAGATGTGATCAAGGCGACAGATGTGGCCAGTTTGGAGTACGCGGAGGAGATGGGGACAGTTGTGGAGGGCAATGGGCACAGTCAGAGTGTGGAGTACAATCTGGACGAGGAGTTCTCCCTTTCGAATCAGCCGGATATTATAAAAGAGAACGTACTGGAAACGAAGTCCGCTCCACCCTCGACTATTTGCGAGGGATTCCCAACCATTGTGGAACCCACACCCACCTCCAAATTGAAGGTGAAGACAAACTTTTCGGCGTTCATTGACAATTCCGGCCTCAGTACAAAGCCTCTTCCTCGTCAGAGGAAGATTTACTTCTCCGGCCCTTTCGTCTGATACAGGATGAGGACTTCGGGGAGAATTATCCTGAACCCGAAACAGTTTCCTGTTCTCTGGTTTAAGATCCACTACAATTACCCAACCTAATTCAACGTGTAAATATTTTCCAATTTTTATTATTTATTATGATTTAGCACCCTGGCATAGGGTGCTCCCGCAGTTTATTTATTTATTGATTTGCGAATTCGAACTTGTCCAGTGATTTGAGAAAACTTTCTTCGAAGCTCATTCCATTATTCTTATTTTATGTTGTGCGTTAAGCCTCTTTTTGTTGGCAGTGATTATTTTCTTTTGCTGCACACTGTTGCCGACTTATTTGTTTGTATCCATTTTTAGATTTAAGTAATAAACAATGAAATTCGATTTAAACCATTTCGTTTTTTCATTTGCCCTTAGAATTTTGAGGAAAATCACTTGGGATTAAGATTTTGCATTCGATAACAAATCGGTGTCACGTATTTTGGGATCATTCACAGACTTAAGATGAATTGGAAATGTTTCGTTGGCTGGGTTAACTGTGGGGGAAAGTAGAAAGAGAAAATTGAGAGCTTTTGGATTTTATTGCGGTTAGGGGTTGGTAAGAAAATCCCGTGATTTTTATCCTAAATGATATTTTGAGCTGTGACAATCAAAGGGAAAAATTATGTTTAGTAATCTTATATATCTTTCAGAAATATGATTTTGGATAATAATTGAATAATAGACAAAAACAATATTTACACCGCATATTGATTTCGGGATTATATTTTATGTTGCCTACAAATAGGAGGAAAATATAAACTACGCAGTACGCAAAGTGCACGATGAAATTGAGTGAAGTTGAAGAAGTAATGTTTTGCAAATTCAACTGAATCACTAATGTAATAATTTTTAAAATTTCTAAAACTACAGTAGGTACAAATACGTTAACACAATGAAACTGTTTCATACAAACAATGCTATGCCTATGCACTTACAATAATTTTTCTATTTGGAAAACGGAGTAAAATGGAATAAATTTCGTATTTCAATGAATAATTTTTTTTTTCTGACTTCCAACAAAAAACTTCATCCACCATGAAATAGAGAGACCTTAATTTCGTTTGCACAAGTGTGTTTGATGTTCTTTCGTTTCGTTACTTTTCATTCGATATTTTCAATTGTGTACACTTCGCTCGACTGCTCGAGAACAAGATGCCTGCAATTAATATAATATTGTCATTACCAGAGATGCTGGAAACAAAAATGGAAGTTATTGATTGAGAAAAATTCTTTCCCACCTTAACATGAAAAGATTAACGTATCATAATTAGCTAGTGGATTTCCTTGGATAGTAAAGAAAAGCAAAAAAAGGGTTCATTTTGTACAATAAAATATACAATATATGAAGATGTTTTAAATGAAGAAAGTCTTACAACTCTAAGCTTGTATAAGAAATGTAATTTTGCCGCACATTATACATAAACTAATGTGTTATTTCAAAATACCTGAATTGCGATGGCTGGTTTTCTCTTTGGAAAATTAATTAGTTAATGCAGCCGTGGTTACTTACATTTCAATTATATCTGCACTCTCCGCATGCTTCTGGAATATTGCTTTTCTTAAATCTCACATCACAGAACATTTCGCATAACTCCAACTTAACGGGAAATATAGATCTATATATGGCTTACGGAGATTAAGTTTTATTCAATGTTTCTTGAAATTACATGTTATATAAATTCAATTGAGATCTTAATTTCTGTGCTCTAATTAACAAGTCCTTGATCTGTAATCAGGATGCTTGTAACCAGGACACTATCCTTGAGACAGAGAAACGTTTTTTATAAATCATTTTATTAAAGTCTTTAAATTTTGCTGTCTTAATTATATAATCAGAAATTTTTCCAAATCCCAATTTTGAAGTGATTCTTCTGACGCAGCTGAATTGGGATTTTTTCTTAATTATAAGGAGACTTTCACAAGGAAAAATGCACCTTATACATTTTTAAATTAAGTTTATGAAAATGAAAGAGACTCTATTATTTTTGAGTAATATGTTCATCATTGGTCTGAACATGGAAAATCTGGTAAAACCCTTCAAAGGACCAGAAAATCTGTTTAATTCAACAATACATAATACCCTTTTCCAAATTCTCCTTTTAGATCATGTTCAAAACTCGTACATAAGTATATTTTCGTATTCAATCATGTTAGATGTTTCTGTTGTCAGTTTTTGGTTTGTTAAATTTAGGGCATTCGAAAATAATTTCGGGGATCCACAAAACATAAAACAGGGATTCCTATTATATAAAATATTTAGAAAATGTCGAATTTGTTTGAATTTTGCATGAACCCTGTCGGATTAGTTGAATTCTAAAACGCACCCAGAGGAATACATCAATCAACAAGCTTTCGGAAGATGGAAGCTGAAGATGATATTAAAGTCATCTTATTTGCCTACTTCCTCTTCATCGCGCTTGAGTATTCCTGACTGATGTTTGACAATCCTCTTGAGAATGTGCTTACTTGGTTCTAAAGTAAAGTTCCCTTCCAATTGTACTTCTCGGAAGAAACATTCAAACAACACACTGGAAATAACAAAATTTGTTTTTAATTGAATATTATCTCTGCAAAACAAGGAACAGACGAACGAGTGAGCCAGATGCCAACAGATCGATTTTTTATGAGCTATCATATTTCAAATATTGCAAAAACATAAATCCTTTACTACAAACAATGTTAGCATTTATTCGATAAAAAAAGCCGAAGGGTATATTGTTCAGAAAACAGGCATCATCATATTTTATCCTTTCCTTATCAAGTAACTTCTTTTGTGCAAACGAATTCCGCAAATTTCGTTGGGCTTATTTTTCCAATTGGAATATTTTAATATAAATATTATACCAGAGCTTTTGTGTCAAAAGTGATTGACATGTGTTTACTTTCCTGGTATTTCAAAATATCAAATGCGGAAATATCAACAATTTGTGAAATGGAGACTTGAAAATATTTTTGAGAGATTATTTCAGCTTCAGGGAAATGTAAAATGCATTTAAATTGCATTATTTTCAACAGGTAGGGAAACTGTACATTTTATGTTACCTATATGTATTAGTATTTACAATTTTCTTCTTTTTTTTGCTGTACGTCTGAAAAACAAAAAATGCAAAAAGCCCTATGAATTTAATCAATAAAAGGTTGCAATCATATGTTAATTTGCATGGCAAAAATTAATGCAAATTCGAAAGGAACTAATTATATTGGTGGGTGAAATTTAAAGATAATTGTTGTAATCATATTAGAGCATGGTGCTCTTGTGCAACATTCAATTAGCGTCCCCTTTGGGTAAATCATTAACACGTGGTTCATCACTGGTTTATTGGATTTAACCACAGGAATTTTATTAATTTCTGCATTGAAAGTGGAATGGGAAAATTTTGCATTAACATGAATAATACGGCTAGCTATAATGAAAAAAAAATTGTTTTCGTTGCAATTTTGGACCAGTAGGTAAACCAGTAGGTGTGAGATTCAGAAAATACCCTAAAACTTTTAAATATTTTTTTTTTAAGTTGCTAGTGTTGAAGTTTCCGAGTTTCAATTTCTTGAGTTTTTAATAAAAGTTTGTATTATTGGAATTCGAATTATGCAAATATCTTCCATTGTTAATCTGTCTGCTTAATAATAATTAGGACTGTTGAAAAATCGTGCGCAACAGTTGATTGTGTTTTCCTGGAATGTTGCTGAAAATGAGGGTTAAAATGTTTGCGCAACATTTGGAATGCATGAGAACATGTTTATTGAAATATTTTCTTGATTTATATTATAATTGTTCAAAAAGTATTGATAAATTTGCATTATTCATCAATAGACCAATAGTAATAAATTGGGGAAGAGTATATTTCAAAATATATAATATCAATAAAATTGTTCTTCGGTTTTCTTTCACTTTCTTCATTTCAGTGTATTGTTTAAATATTTCTTTAACATATCCCAACAAATTTCTCCTCACTTTCAAGCCAGAATCCACATAAATCACGTTTGTTGCTATCGAAAAAGAAATCTATATGTAGTTTTTCAGTTGAGGAGTTTTTATTCTGAAAATAATGATGATGTATAACTTTCGCGAGAAGAACTTTATAGCGAATAAAGAATTTTTAAAGGATATCTGTTCTTCCTTCGGACGATTCCAGCAATATTTTACCACCCCCAACCTTTTCAGAGATGTATTACCACGATGCATGTCAAATATTTTTCTGTCCGTTTCAGTGGCTTCGGACATGTGTTGATGTTGACCGTGGGCGTGATACAGAAGGAAGAATCTCCCTCGACTCAGCTATCCTGCGGAATATGTGCATCCATAAACTTTTTGTTGCCTGCAGCAATTGCATCATAATGTTGGCAGGAAGATTAGGTTTACGTTGATCTGCAGAAAGTTATTCCTTTGTGTCACGGACAAAAGCATCCAATAAATTGGATTGCATGTTCTTAGATGTCGTGGAGGAATTGGAGCGGCAAAAGTTCAGACTTACGCACTTTTGCACGCGGTAATTCTGTTTATGATTAAGTTAGTAATATAAATGATGTTTTACAGGAGCTTCGTACTAAGTGAAGTGAAATGCATAAAATGAAGCGGTTCTGGTGGTTGCCTGGAGGTTTTGGGAACACCTTGGTAAAATTCATTCAGGCAGAACTTCCCACATTAGTTCGGTATCAAATATAATTAGGATTCCTTACGCATCCCTTATTTATTTAACGCAGATTAAATTTTTACAATAAAACATTTTAATAACTAATTAAAGTGTCTCATTGTCTTATTGAGATTTGAACTTCAATTTACACCATTTTTAATAAATTTAATTAGGGGTAAATTTAGGTGTAGGGCATCAAATATATTGGCTATCATAAGCATCAATGGTTTTCGAGGCGATAGTCTATCAACATTCAATAGTAATTGACACGATATTATCAGTCATCGATGGCATTATAGCGATATCTTGCTTTCGATTTTGAAAAAAAAAGTGTTTATCTATATTTGAAAGCAAAATGACTTTACTTGCAATATTAAATTTTGCCATGTTATTTTAGAGGTTGCAACAGGAAAGAGGCCCGAAATTCCATGAGTAAAAAGAATTTGTTAATTTTATTTTCAATCATCATCCCTATATAATATATAAGTGGCTTTGTCTTGACTGACAGAGAATCAACGTAGAGTCTAAACTATAATAGGTAGAGACTTGAAATTTTGACAGGTTTTTTGAAATTCCATGCTTGAATTGGGGTGAAAAGGGGTGAAAACTGTTTCTCTGGAGCCACTGAACCGATTTTCATGAAATTTGGTATAGTTCTTCCGTTTATTTCATAGGTGCTCACTAAGAGCTGGGTTTTTAAATTTCACCCCTAAGGGGTTAAAATAGGGGATGAAATTTTTTTATGGAAATCCGCCATTTTTAAAGTCAAACATTCTTAAAAATTGTTATCTGGCCTTTTGTTGTAAATAAAGAAAGAATTCTTCAGGAAAAATTAGATGAATTCGTATTGAAAAAATAATGGCAACAATTTATTATTGGTAATTTCTACATATAACTTAATCAAAAAAGTTTTTTGGTAGCTCTCGAAATTTTATTACCTTCTGTTTGTTTTGTAAATTACAGTGAAATACTGGTCGAAAAGTTTCTATTATTTTCATGTAATAACATGTTTGTGGTGTTCACAGAAACCCATCAAATCTAATTTCAACAAAACTTTCCTTTCTTTTGCTGTATACATCAAGGACCGAGGATATGGTTTTGTAATGTGTAAACAGCTGCAAAAATAAACTTTAACAGAAGCAACTTTAGTGAAAGCCCTTTGTGATTTTGGACGAAGGAACTTTCCAAAATACTACTTATCCTGCGTCCATCAAGAGAAGCTGCTATGGATCGGTTTTCACCAGCAGTTAGAGGAATTTGTGTAAACAATGTACGTATTTGGTTTTTTTTTCTTTATTCTAGCACTTTAAAACATCGCAATTTATTACTTAATATGCTGTTCACATTTTTTAAAGTTTTATTGTCGCAACAATAATGTTACATTTAGAAGTGTTAAGAGCAATAATAAATTAAGTGTTATAAAAACGGGAAAATTTAGATTAACACAAACATTTTTGGTCAAAATTAGTTTCTTCTACTCAGATAATGACATTCTCAGAAGACGTGAAGCGATTCCCCAGGTGTTTGGTACTTTACCGTGCCCTGAATACATATGTAGAACAAAAAGACGTCATCGTATCTGACTGAAAAGAGTCCCCATTATTTTGCCCTACACCTGAAGGATACTCTCCTGGCAGCAATTGCAGTCGACAATTTGCGTTGCTGCGTTTGAACTCTCAAGAACTTTCCTCTGCTTTCCCTTCTTCTTTTGACATATAAAAAAGTATTACTCTCGTTATGCAAACAATGCAAAAGTCAAAAGTGTACTTTTATCTGTTGTGCATTTATTTGTGCACTATATTCAAATCCTCGGGGAATAGTTGAAGAAGACAAATTAAAAGTTGCATTGTTGCTGGAACATCATCGGGTAAGAAACGATGAATATTAAAACGCCAAAGGTCAAATTACTGCAGATGAGTATTGCTTTTTTCTGTTTTTGTTCAATGAGGGACGAACGGACGCAAACAGTTTCCAGATTGTTTTTGTTTATAAGCTGAAGTATTTTGCTGATGAATAACAAAAAATGCTGTAGGCAGTTGTATTAACGCCCACAAGTTTGTGTGGATGTGTTTGTTATATAAATATAAATATGTCTGGCGCGGTTTTGTTACATCGTATCTAATTATATTTACCCTCTAGGAAGGAGTGTTACTGTGGACAATTTACCACAAATTGCCAAGAGTTTTGGGCAATTGATATTTTCAGGACAATCAAAAGGCACTACTGTGGTGGACGTGCTGCTGCAAAAGCAACGGCACTGTTATCCTTTTCTTCTGTTATTATGCAACAGGCTTACGCCCTTCTGCCTATCAAAGATCTGAATGCATAAACTTGAGCATAATTAATTCAGACCCCATCAAATGAATAAGAATGACCTTTTCTTTTTGGTATTGTTTTTACTGTTC
Source organism: Leptogaster cylindrica (assembly GCA_963082835.1). Classification (NCBI taxonomy): domain Eukaryota; kingdom Metazoa; phylum Arthropoda; class Insecta; order Diptera; family Asilidae; genus Leptogaster; species Leptogaster cylindrica. The sequence goes on along the minus strand of OY720105.1, from coordinate 16,975,268 downwards.
CATGGCTTACTCAAATGGCAACGCAAATTACAACTGAATTAGATCCTTAAATAATTTACAGTTACAAGATGCAAATATACACATTACAACTTCGTTTGCAGTTTAAGGATATCACGCCCACTTGCTTAAATGCTTAAACCAGTGGCCTTTGAACTTAACAGAGAAGTGTTGCAAACTTCCCTAAATTTCCAAGTGAATATCTCAAATTTACATAGGAATTACAACATTAGGTGGCTAACAAGTAACAACGATTACATTGGCTCAACTACAGCAAATAAATTAATTAAACTTTGTAAGTTTTCTTGTGGAACATCTTAAGAATGAAATTAAAGCGGAGACCTAAATATTAATATTAACACCGTTTTCTCTATTGCGAAATGGTGAAATCTACCCTAGAAGTTTCATTTGGAATTTGTAAGTGCTCCTGTTGCTATGCAATAGTTTTCCCATATTTAGTTCTAATTTCGCAACTGAAGCTTTACGTAATTTTACCTTCCATTTTTGCCTCTTTACAGACATTAGTGCTTGTTTACGAGGATGTTGTCTGAGAAGGAAATTATATAAAATTGTTTGCAGCAAAAACCATGACAGGATCGAAATACATATTACAAATCACCACAACAAAAATCTTTTGATTTTATACCACTTTAGTATACACAGAAAACGTTTCACTAGAGCAGGAAAAGTTAAATTGAGTTAAGGAAAACAATGCTTAGTTACCGTAATCGTGGTACTTCATAGTCCCACAGGTTGCTTGAAAAATCAATCTGCTCCCCTTGCGAACATAAGAGAGGTTGCTCCTTTGAGAGTGAATGTAGCGGGAAATTCTATTGCCATTGACCTGCAGGAAACATTGTAATCACATTACTTTACTGCAAAGACTGCTCCATAGATTCGTAAGGACGAACAGGAAGATATCGGTACAAACAATTATTTTAACAAACAGTTCTTCCGTCTCCGTAAATATTACGGCACATTTTAAAATGAACGATGCCACTTCAATTATATTCAAGAAAAGATAACCAATATGTATTGTAATTAGAAAATTATGCATTATGCAATCGATTTGTCGTTTGAATATGTGAGTAGTAAATACAATTTAAAAAGGAATCGTTATGTTAACTTTGTAAATCATGCCAAAACATTTTTTTTTCAAATTACAATTTTTACAAGGATATATGGCCACATTAAAGTAAACATTTCCTTTTAAAGATGAAGAGGATAAGAAACTTTTATACCAGATTTATTGATTTATTCCAATAAAATTTGATAAAAATCCTCATAAAAGTAGCAATAAATATATATGTTATAAGTATATCTATATGTAAGTGAAACACTCCTCAGATAAGGCAATAAGGCATTCATACGATTCATTTAAAATTCATTGTTGAGTTTAACTGTAAATCTTGTAACAACATGCCCTTTAATATTATGTTGTTGTTGATTGTCTACGGAAGCTCCAAAAAACCCTAAAAGTTGCTTTTTTATATAAAACTGCTGCATGGATTCTATAAAATAAAAGAATATATTATTTATAAAAATACCACGAAACTTAAAGTTAGCCCACAGAATACATTTATATAGCAACCAGCGGATAAAACAAAAGTTCAAGGAATGAAACCACTTGAAAGTTTTATTTGTTCATAAATCAGCAGCTTCGACCAAAACCAGGTGCTTCCTTTAAATTTTTAGCAAAATGCCTTAAAAGTATATGTCCTGTCCCTTAACGGTACTTTACTCAGAGCTAACATAGAAAGTGAGCGAATTTGTTCTAATTTGACGCAATTTTAAGAAAACATAAAGATGTTTTACTTTAAAATGGTTATGAAAAAAATGCTGAAAAAAAGGTGGTCATGAATAATTTAGTGAAGTTTCTGAACTTCTTTATGGTAATAGAATAAGTTTGTGAATTCATGTTTCTATATAAAACTTGAACAGACTTAACATTTGCCATAAAATAAATCGGGATTTTTTTTAAATAAATCATTTATATTTATTGGCACATTATTTTCAATGCGATTTTGAAAATTTATTTTTTTCAATAATTTCTCCTTAATTCGTTGCCCTTCAAATCTTCAATGTTTAGTATCTACCCTTCTTTACCGTATTGCGGGGTCACCAAAGTTCATGCAGTGATACACTATTTAAAAGAATTCTATTCAAACCGTTGAAGTCCATTCAGGAACAAAATCAACACTATTAATTAAATACAGAAACTTTATAATTAGTTTACTTTGATGATGTGTGTTAGTGAGATTCTGAGGGAAAGTCTTCACAAACTTTTCATATGCAAATTCGAGGAAGGAAAATTATTTACATTTCATTCGCATTTCGCTGATTTTGAAGTGCCACAGTTGAACGAGTTGGTTTATGAACAAATCACCTTTCAGGATGTTTTAGTTGGATCCTGTGTGAAGAATTAAGGCTTTTGAATTCATCTTCGTTAATTTCAATGACAGAAAGGTGTCCACAATCACAGTAGATCAGTCAACATTTTAATAGAATATAGTTTGATGCGAGAGGATTCCTGTTTGTTTAATGGATGCCGCACATTCCGTTCTTGTGGGATGTTTCTATCACTCAGGATTTGCTCAAGATGTTCTCGGTCCTTGGAGTGTCTGCTTTTGGATTCGTAAAATCTAAGAAGGTTTTGAATATTTTACAAAGAAAAGAAAATGAGGAATGAAAATTAATTTGACTCCCAAAGCATTCAGCAGGCTGAATTTCAGGGACTTCTATTATAAATGCTGAAACCAGAATGTTTTAAGAATTTGTCTGTAAAATATTCGGCAAACACAGAACTTTTTTTAAATTAAAAGAAGGAGTTAGAGAAATCTGTAGTTTTACCTATAAAGGAAATGCTACAATATAAAAGAAAATTTATCTTCAAGGCAACAAAAATTTGGATTTCAATTCCTTTATGATTCCCAATTCATATTTTATATTTGACATCACCATTCAAACTTTATATTTTATAGATGCATCAATTGATAGCGTCAAAAAGATTTTGCCAATAAAATAAAATAAATACATTATATTTTATCCAAAAGGTTTTTGGATTTTTGAATTCTTTGTGACAGCTAAAATTTCGTCTTTTAGATATTCGAGTCATAAATATGAAACACTTCAAATTTTTGATTGCATTGGCAATTTGTTCTTTTACAAATAGGACGAAAGATGTCATTCTGGGAATTTAGAAGACTTTCCAACGAAAACAGCTCCTCACAATCTAATCAAATACGTGAGTGCTGAATTTCCATGTCACACACAGAACACCAAAAGAATATTCAGTTGTACATTGTAAGTTTATATTGTTGCTTGACTGTGATCGTAAAAATGCGAAAATTACAAAATATATTCTTTTTGTCTTAAACAAGCTCTTGAAATCGAGCTTGAAACCTTTGCAGAGGGAAATGAAAAAAATTGTCTACAGATTTTATGATTAAACAAACTCTTCAGAAATTTGAGCAAAAATATTTAACGAATACATATTATTTTTCATACTCTTTATTAAGGAGTAAACATTAAACAACAACCTTATATTTTTAGCACAGAAAATGTTCTATTTAATGCTATTTAATATTTTGAGTGTAGGATACCTTATAGAACAATTTCATAATTCTAAAAAATTTATTACCAATTTCACTTTATTTGGCTCTTGAAAAATTGTTACCATGCTTTCAGGACATCACAGCTTGGTATCCTGGCAGCAAATGGATAACCCACCTGTGAGCTTACAAAACAAAAAAAAATTTTTTAATATTTACGGAAATTAGAATTCTCAACTTTATTACATACAAAAAGAGCTTTAGATCTTTTGCTTTTTCATAACGATTGTAATATAAATCCAGAGATATTTTAGAGCAATTTTTTAAAGACAAAATATTCCGTTGCTTAACTGGTAATAATTAACAAAACATAAGTGCATTGAATATTTTCTTCAATGTTGAATACTAAAAGCCCATTGAATGGTTAATTTGAAATTATTGTCGTATAGTAGAAAAGTGTTCCGAAATTTATGAAAAATGTACCTTAATAAAAAATGATGCAATTCTCTTGTTATAAAACTTGTAAGTAAAAATTATTTGGCTATTACTGTTGAATACGAATTTTATGGTAATGTCTTTGTTGCAAATGCGGAGAGCATCTGATATCCTTAATCCATAAATCCCGGGCAGTATTAAGCACTTGACAGGCGCCAGGCAGTCCACACGAACTACACAAATAAACAGTGTCGGAACATTGAAGACTCCTTGCTGGGATTACGTCGAGGTTTCGGTGTCCGCGTCTCTTTGAAAAGAACCTCCACGAGCTCCGTGGTTGTTCTACGGTTATTCGCGTTTTATTTTGTTGCCCACCTTTGAAGAAAACTCCCTGATAAAACCCACCTACTTCACCGTGAATTGTTGAAATAATCAAGAACGGTGGTTTTGTCGGGCTTGTGAGTTGTGTTGTGGTGTAGCTACAGCAACAGTGTGCTTTGTGTCACGACTTCCGACGAAAAACTTCAGTCCGAGATGATGGGATCTCGGCAACCCCCCGACCCGGAAAAGTACCAGCACCCAGGGTGAACAACTTCGCGATTTGCATGTCGTACCACAGGAAGGCAGATGTCCGCCCAGTTAATGGATCTGTTGTGTAGATCTACATTAAACAAAGTCCATTACGATTAAGTAAATAGGTAGGCACATTTTGTTTAAACATCGTTGACGAATCCACAATTGTCGGAGGCCTGCAAATGAAAGTTAAATATAATCTGGATTCCGTTGAGCTGTCTTCTGATGATAGCGCCATTTTCTAGTTTTCCCTGTTCTGTTTTATAGCTTAAGTATGAGCTGTTTATTATTTTTCAACAAGCTACTCTTCAGATATTTCCTTCAGATTATGGATGACTCAGAAGTGCATCTTTTCAGGACCAGAATGTGCGCTGATGAGACCGAAGGAAGTACTTCGGGGAAGTCCGTGAAATCGTGACAAATTTACACCCCTGAACTGCAGTTCCGGAAGGCATCTTGCGTGGGTGTTGCACACAGTTCATTCCCAGGGGATTTTTTATATCCTCCGGTTGTGTTAGTTGGCTCCGCCGAACAAAGAGAGTTAATCCGTCTTTCTGCACTTTTGCCGGATGAGATGTCGTTTGCGTCACAGGGATTACCTCTCCGCCCGTCTAAAGTTCACCGTCACCTTCCCATGGGAATCGCCTGCTCCGCCAACTTCCCCACGTTGGCTTGTGACGTTGTCCCGACGACTCCTCTAGTATTTCACATCTTGATTTGAATGGTTATCTATTCCTCCTGGTTGTGTTTTGTTTGTTGCCTTTGCAGAAATGCATAGTACCACTTTGCGGTTAACGTGAAATCAAAACTAAATGGATTGGATGAAGTTTCTCCGTGGAGCAGAGTGGGTTATGCCATTCGATTAAATGGGGATCAGGAAACTTTTTTGGCTTCCATAGTAGCAACATGATTGTCGTCTCAAGTCGTAGTTTCACGTCAGCTCGGCTTCATTGATATTTTTACAATTGTTGGAGATGTTGACAGTTGAAGATTGCGGTTGGCATGTGTCATAAGAGCAATTTTGTTTTGGTAGACATTTTATGAACATTTGTGTCATATAATAGTCGTGGGTAGGAACTTGAAGTGATTTCAACCATTTTTATTTAAAAGAGAGATTTAATCTTGATTCCATATTCCGGTCTGGAAATTTTTGGAAATCTTCCGAAATCCAGGAAATGTACAAAATCGATTTACAGAAAATCAAAACAAAAGCTTTTCCCAATGTTTAGTGTGAATTTTGTAACAAGAAATAAAACTTGAAATTGCCAAAAAATCTACCCCAAAGATTGTTATAAACTCCTTCACGTCTTGAACAGAGTAAAAAGTAAATAACCTGTTTTTTTCCTTTCTACCATTTTGCATATTTCATTTTGAAAATTGTTTCCCATTTTCTCATACCCAAAAAAAAACCCTTCAACAATTACGAAGTAATTTAGTCGACCAAAAAACTAGAATCATATTTTTTTCCCCATAGTGACAATTCAAGTTTCACAAAGCAATTAATAATTTTGCTTCAGAAAAAAAGCATAACCAGAAATCATCACATATGAAGTCGATGTGAACAACCTTTTGGGCCTTAATCACCCCTGGCAGGTTCGCGAGCCGCCGCCGCCCGGTCCAAATTAGATTCAACATCAGATAACGTCTTCGGTCTATAGTTGATTCGCCGTGATCTTCACGTGCTCCACAAACTAACGCTGTGAAATCTTGAACGATCATTAAAATTCAGTAGCAGAACCGAACGATTTTTTACTCGATTTTTTACTTTCTGAATTGGTCATGGCTGTGTTTCCTGGCTCAAATTTTGCAAAGGGTTGCGCGAAAATCAAATCTCAACTCCACGCAAGAACGCAATTCAAACAAATTCATCTTGAATTTCGCAACAGATTTGAATTTAATTAGTTGTCATGACAAAGGATTTGTTGAATAGGTTTTATTAGTACGTAATAGCAACAATAACTCACATAAGAACAATTTATCATCGAAAATGGATAAACTTTTTCATTATTTTATTTTATTTTTTGTTTGCTTCCTCAACGGGTTTATTTGATTCACAGTAAACAATAAAATATTTTATCAGCATCGTCAAACTGATTTGATCATTATATAAGTGATTAAACATTATGAGTTTTATAAATATTTAAAAATTGTGATCAATAACATTTGCTCATATATAAGTCAGCAAATTTAAATTTTCTGTGTAGATAATACAACAATTTCATTGATTTCTCAATTATTATCAATGCTGAGTTGTTGAAATCCTCCCATTGTTTTACCATCGAACTATTTCAGTTACACTAAAATCAAATTCAAAATTAATATTCGAACAAAAAACTAATCAAATCCATCTCAGTGGTGGGTCCAACGATAAATGGTTTCCTCTATTGACCCGGATTTCAGATTTCTTCCCTATAAGGACATAATACAAAGCCGTTTAGCTTTGATTCACTAAAAGTCAATGCGGTTACCATTGTTGTCGGATTGTATATTCACGACTTAATTATCAGGGTCTGTTTTTGGCCATTGTTGTAGCAATTTTAGTCTGCTAATTTACGGTATTATAATTTATCGGATGCCCAACAGTTTTGCCTAAATTAGGCATTCTCTGACCATACACCATCATCTCAGGCAATAATTGAACCGATTAAACTAGGTCTTCTCTTTTTTAATATTATTTTTCAAACAATGAAAAGGCTAAAGTCGTGATTTCCTCATTTTTTCCCCCGAACCCTTTTTACCTGTTTCAAGTCCGCGGCATTGCTGACTGTCACTTCTTGAATTAATGGCGCCTTCTGATCGTTTTTACCACATTCATCGTCTTAATTACTGCGTAATCGAATCGAATCCGAAAGGTTTTGCGATTGAAAAGTTTTGGTCCATAAATCAACATCCACCTCTGCATGATCACTGATCTTGCTAAAGTGGGCAAAAGAAAAGATTAAAGAAAGATTTCTTGGGTGGGGTGAAAGGAGCGATCGATCTGGGGAGATTGGGGGAGAAGGTGAAAAGTCATAATTTAAGATAAATTTAAAACGAAAAGTTTCAGTGGTAACCACTATTTAGTGAGATGTTTGCGTAACGATGACATAATTGGAGCCCATGAGAGAGGCCGCTTTCAATGTGCTTTTAACTATTGAAACAAAACAAAATTTTCCCGGTTATTCACACTTGTTTTTGTTGTGGGTTTTGGAAAACCACAATGGACTTTTTCTTTTTATTGTGTTTATCTCGAATAAAATGTAAAATCGAATCTCGGTGTGAGTCTAATTTTACTTTTTTATCTTACGTTCAAATAAAACAAGAAAGATTCAGTGCACAAGATTCAGAAAAAAAAATTGTAATTCTATATGCAATAAAAAGTTGAGTGAAAGATGGAGTTTAGGACGATAAGAATTTGGTATGATTCCGATCAGTCAATAAATATTTAATGGCAGCACTGACATGACGTTTCAGACAATCCCGTTCTCAGTCGTAAAACAATTTAATTTTCTTCGTTTTTCAACTATGTCCTTTTGTATATAAATCAGAAATGATGTGATAAGCCGGAAGATCAGGTAGTTGTGAGACCGTTAATTGTCGGATAAGTCCAGATTGAGTGCATTTGGTCCATAAAAATCTGAAGTCCTCAAATCCAAATCTTCTCGGATTCACCCTCAGTTGCATGCAGTGTGGAACCTGTTACTGTCGCCATCCAGCATCAACCTTTCTCTGCGAATCGATCGTTAAATATAAATAAAATTAAAAACAAACAAAAAACTGAAAGAAATCAATGAAAATTCCACTCGAGAAAGATTGATAAAAAAATTCCAGACGATTAATCAACGATTAATCCTGGCTCAGATTACATCACATCGTGCAAATATAACGGAAAATAAACATCGGGCCGTTTTTGCGACAATTTCAATTAAGTCGAAAACACAATTTTCGTCGATTTGTTTAATAATTTAATATTGCTTTGCGCCTACAACGAGAAAATGTGGAATTTTTCGAGACGATTTGTCGTGCTGTAAATTAAAATATTACGTGGTATCAATCTTTTTTACACGTTCAGTACCGGTAAAGCGGTTTCTTCTTATTGGAGTTGTAATCAGATAAGATGCGAGCGATAAATTAGCGGCCACTTAGATGCAGCGATGGGAAATTATGCTGAAAATATGATTCGTTGTGCAATAAGATTGATGATCCGCCATTATTATCGGAGGTGGTTAATTTGGACCAAAAACGGTGTTAGGCAATTCTCTGATGTAATTTCGGACTCTTGAGGATTCTTTGCAATATTAAGATGCAAATAACTTTCCTTTCGATTTCTGACTTCTGAAGTTTTATGATTTTCATTGATGTTAGTTTACTTTTCGGAATTATTGAATTACCTAGCAGTAATTGTCATTTTCAATAATGATTCTAGTTTCGAAACTAATTACCGATAAATAAGTTTGTTCCAGGAATAAAAGCTCTCATTAAATATTACATACTAAACAAAGTCCCAAAAGTGCTAATATTTTTTATACAACGTAAATGAAGAACAAATTTTATTTCGGAATTGTTTCTAATACGTACAGCTATTAAAAATAAAAATAAAACTGTAAAATATGTGACTTAAAAGAGTTCAAAGTGAAGTTTTTTCCTGAAAAAGGAATTTTACTTCCTTTTTGTAATTCAGTTCATAAACTCTGTTATGGCAGATAATTAATGAATTAAAACGTTTTTTTTCAGAAACTGAGGGGCAGGGGTGGAAAGTTCACATCCGCAAGTATAATAAAAAGGAAACCTCTGGCGATAGAAAGCCTTTTCAAAATCGAATTTAGGTTGAAAACTTTTTTGTTCGCTGGCTGCACTCGAACTGTTCAACTGGGCAATTTTTACAAAATAATTGTACGCAGTTTGGTTGTAATGGAACATGATTTCTGGTAGCGAGTTAAAAAAAAAAAACAGCCATCTAAAAAATCACGAAAATATGCACAGCATGAAGTAATGAATTAAAAACGTGATGCCAGCGAAATGGGCCCGAGATGGCTTTCAGTTTAGTTCTCTGTGAAAGTATGGAGCGTGGGAATTGCGGTCGTATTTAAGTTAAAAAAAACATCCTTAATAACGGCACCACGAATAATTTAATGAACATAGTTAAGCAAGATTATGTAAACATTTTTGTGTCATTGTTTCCTGATGAAATTTGCTTTGCATTGTTGTCTTTAATTAGAACTCTTTCAGGTTTTTTCCAATATCTGCTTTTCCATCAGGAAATAAAACAAAGCTTTCAGAAAAAGTGCCTGATAAAGGAGTTTAAAACTGGTAGAAAGAAATCTTTTATTTAACATATTATAACCTTACCATATTTCAAATACCATGTTCAACTGAACAGTATGCTTTGAGAGTTCCAAAAAACACGTTAACGAAAAACAAAAATAATTTAATCGTGTACTGTGTCGTTGATGAGAATTGAATGAACAAAATTTTCTCAGTTTTTTTCTGCTTTTATGTTGTTTAGTGCTGGATAGTGGATTTCATTACTGATTTCCTTTACTGTAATTGGCTTATTTCATTCGGTTCATCAAATTATAATTTAACATCCATATAAATAACAGTCAAATTCATGTATAGGTATTGTGCTCTGTTATATTTGCACGTGTACACGGCATGAGTTCTTTATGTGCAAAGGTCTGGCATTCAGGTGTACTTCAGTACTTACGTATCCTATTACGAGTCAAATCCTAATGAGGCATCTTGTCACGTTCCAGCGACCACCAGGACTTATGTTTAAAGAGTCCATTCATGAATGCCAGGAGAAATATTTCCCATTCATATTTGTGTTTTAATTCCACAAAGACTGCTCATAGCAATACGCATTGCCCTTTTTTTAATCACCACAAATCGTGATACAAATTTCAGTTAATTTCAAAATGTTTGTCCGAAAAAATATATTAAAAATTAAAATGCTTTTTACAGATTGCTATACAGTATAAAAGACATTATAATTACAATTATTGTAATTAAAAATTGAGAGTTACAATTGTTATTTTCTGTGTTGCTGTAGGTATTTATTCTTAAATCCAATTTTCCCAGAATCCATAATCGTTAAATAACATTCTCGATATATTTTCAATTCTTAAAGCCACTTCAAGTGTCTGAAAGATTCAAAGAAAGTTTAAATGTTGTTGGCATTTTCCAGTTTCTGTTGCTTAAGTGAAGAAAATTGAAAATTTCTCAGTAGTATAACTTTTACCGTCTGCAAACAATTGCGTGAACTATTCAAAATTATATGGCCTTATGAGAATTACGAAAGGAATCTGTGCCACGTTTTCCAGTCTCCTCGCCGGGCTTGAGTTTCTTACTTTGAACTTTTCATGCCTCATTAACTAATTGATTTTGAAAATTCCTTTGTTTTTCCAGACGCAGATCTCTTTTCACTAGAGAGGTAAATTGCGAAGTGAGCCAATCGGATTGTGATATTGTTGTAACTACCTCAGTACTTTTGCTGCAATATTACCATGACATAACTTTAAGTGTTACGTTTTTAATGAAGCACTAAAATATGAAATTTTCAAAATTGAATTCATTTTTTTATATCAGTTTTATTAGCAAAGTTGGCAGAATGAGAGGAATTGAATTTTAGTAAGACTCATTGATGTGTACTTTATGAGAAGTAATAAACTCATCTAGCGAGTGCAGGCAAACTTCTGATGATTGAAATTAATATCCAGAAATTAGTTTTCACATGAGCACAGATTAATTTACCTTCAACCGGCTGCCGAAGACTATATTACTGGAAAATATTATCCATCATCAAAGTTCATTCGTATCCCATAAATTTGCTCGTGACAAGTTGAAAACTTCTTGAAAACTTTTCCATGGTTAAATTTTCACCAGAACATTTTGATTGACGAGAATAAATACTGATCCAGATCAGGGTAATATAGATTATACATATCCTGTTGTACTTGTGGGCCATATGTATAGTAAACTTTGATCTACCAATCGAAGAATGAAATTATTACGGTGAAGATTTCATCAAGTGCCAATTCGTGGAGCATCCGTCCGGAGGGAAAACTGTCTTGTCTGTTACAGGATTTTGTCAAAATTAATTACTTCTTCGGGATATTTCTGGACACCGTACCAGAGCAAATTAATTACGGAACAAAAAATGTGGAAGAATTAAAGATCAAGTCCAAATATGGTTGACGCGTTGAAGACCATTCAGAGAATGAGAAATGTACAACCTAATGTAAGAGTATTTTTTTTGCGTATTTAATGGAGGTTATTACATGTGAAGGATAATTTTCCGGGATATACGTTTTTCGTGAGCAATTTTCATGTTGCTCGCATGACTGGAGGCTTTTAGTGTTGTCCTTTCATACCACGCTGGCGGCTGGATCATATAAAACCAAACGGTGGAAATTCTTTTGTCTTCAGTCCGCACGTTTGTTCTTGTTTAACCTACACCTTGATTAAATATGCCGTCATTGCCGCCCCTATTCACGTCCGTTGGAAAGTAGCAGACTGTAGGGTAGTATAATTCCGCAAACCCTTGTATCATGGAGTGAGTGACAAAATCATCGTATCACTTTGGTTAAACTTTTCAACTTTATACTATAAAACCTAATTGATTAAAAAGTGCATTTTGAGCGGTGCTTTTTTTATTAAAAACTTTTCCACCATCTCCAGTACGAATATTTAACGGAAATAACTCAAATTAACTGCGTCCTTCCGGCTAGTTAAGAGTTATTACAAATTAATTTTCCCCTGCTTTGACAGATTATTAATTAGTTTCTTTTACTTCAGAACTGAAATATAAAAAAAACTTTTTTTTACAAATGTTTATAAATTTTTTTTGGTGCTTCGATGCTGCCAAGTAAAAAACTGAATCCGATACTTTCCTCGTTATCCATGTTAAATTTCTCTGCTCTCGACGTAAAAGTACAAACACAACTTAATATATGTTTTGTACGTTGATGGGAACATTTCTGTGCCAAGATATTTATGAAGGCCAGGAAACCATAGCAGCAGTGGTATAGAATCAAATAGAGTTGGATAGGGGTGCGGGCGGGAGGATATTGTTGGCGGGATGAGTTTGAAATGGATGAGCATATTTCTGCACTGTTGTATTCCTTTTTTCCGTTATCATCGGCTGTGCTTTATTAGTTTTCCGTGTTGTCATTTCCTTCAATATTATCTACAAATGAAAAGGATATTTTCAAGGATTTAAAATATGTTTTCAGGGTTAAAATCTGTAAGTCCTAGTTGTAGGAAATTAGTTCAAGTTCAAATGTTAAAGTTTGCCTGTAATAAGCTTAAGGTTTTATAAGTATACCAAGACAATTATTTTTAAGCTGATTGAAAAGCTTAATCTGATGTAACTTAGAAATGTAGAAATATTGTTTGTTGTTTTTGTTCTTTTTAAGTGAGTAAAAAAGTTCTGAATGATTTGCATAAAAACACTTTTCCCTTGAGAATGAGATGATTAAGTTCTTGTCAAGTTCAAATATATTTCACTCATATCTGTCCTCTTCAGATGAACAATAGTAACTAAATCATTTACAGCAATGGAATTTTAACGAGTTCCGTAATTGTTACTAAACAAAGAGTTGCACAAAGAACATCCTTCCACCAGTCTTTACAAGTTTTAATGAAAATTAATTTGACGAACAAAAACTTCTTACAAAAACCGTATTTTCACCTGAAGCTAATTATAAAGTGAAGTTTTTTACAAAGTTTTAACAGGATCGGTATTGGATTTCCTTAAACATTCCCTGAAAATGTGTAATTTGCATCCCTTTCAGAAGAAAATTCGCTTGTTAATATCGAGTTTCCAGTCAAAGGCAAAACAAGGGTTGCTGCACACACGATGGAAATGTCTAAAATTGGAGGAAAACAAAAATGGCTTCTCATCGTGAAATTGGAAATTTTGAACTACGTGAAAAATTCTAAACTAAAGAATTTTTTTATACCAAATGGATTTTGCAATTTAAATAAATGAAATTTTATTTTTCTGAAAGCGATCAAAACTTCAATCAATTCCATTTGACTTGTTGAATTACTTAATAGCGAAATACGAACGATTTTCTTTTTGTCAAATTTGTCAAAAGATAGACAAAAAATAGAAAAAGAATTCATTGACTTCAACTTGTTAATATTTGTAAAGAAAAGGTACTGTTATCCAATTCAATGCATGTGGGTGGATTTAAAAAGGCGCTCACAAATTAGCCGAATATTAACTCTAAACAACATCATTACGTAAAGCAAAAAAACATTGTTAAAAAATAGACGAACTGACCTAAGCCAATCCGGAATGGCCGACATTCGTGCATGAAAGAGATCATTTAATATATTCAGCATGTATGCAAAATATTGTTTGGTCACAAAAGGCGATGAATAAGAGCTCGAGGATCCAGAGCGCCGGTTGACCGGGATAAGCCTTACGGCACCCACTTCCGCAACTTTACCGTTCACCTCCGCCATCGTGGAGCATTCTACCATTTTGATTCGATACAACGGAGCAAATCTATAGAAATTCAAAATGGCACCCATTTCGGTTTGTGTCCACATTCGTTGTTTATCGCACATTCTGGCCATTATTCTTCCTTTATTCGGAAATTTAATTTATTTTCTTACCGCTAAGGAAACCTTTTACGGAGATTTGCATATAGAATGGATTCAGCATGTTTTTGCCCACAAATCATTACAGTTCGCCGTGGCAAAATGTTCTTTGCTGACTTATATTGACGAATGCTGGTCCTACGCAACTTCAAGCATACAATGATTCAAAAAAAAAAGAGTTCATTTCCTTCCGCGCTTGACTCTTAGAATGAGTTAAGAAAAACACTCGTAGCGGTTGAGATTTAATGACGCCTATATAAGACAGTTGGTAGCAACTGGGGACTCAGCTGACGTAACTCGGTGCAGCAGTCAATCAAAGAAGTTTGTTTGCCAATAAATAAAAATCTTTAGTGTGGAGGCTGATGGTAAACACAGGTGCTATAAGATCAAGATGTCAATCATTCAATGCATCTGAGGATTTGTAAACGATATCACTCAAGGCATTTAATAAAATGTCGTCAGTACTGTCAAATTCAACTGTAAATCCTTTTTCTAACTCGTAATTCAAAATTACTGGAATTTTAAGGACTTTTAAGTTTAATTTACCAAATCACTCTAAAAACGAATATCATTACCCGTCTCCTCCCCTGCAAATTATATAAAAGTTTTCTTGTTGTTTTCTTGGTCAGAGTAAATCGCCCTTCATTCTTCTACGGTCAGGACAAAAATTTTACGATTGGCAAAGCTCAGAAAAGGATGAAGTGAGAAGAGGGTGCAAAATAGCGTCACGTTGTCTACAAATTGATAAATTAATTTGTCATGGTGAGCTTTTTCCAGAGCACGTGATCCTTAAAAATTGTAAAGGACTTCAAGGAAATAAAAATACGGGTGGAATGTTTGTTTGCGGATCAAGGACATCTCATTTCAAATTTGAGACAATATAATATGCATTGATTTATTCAAAATGCGAAGTACAATTAAATCATAAAACCGAAGTAATTCTAAAGTTTTGCACAAATTAAGATTTAGAGATTTCAAATAAAACAGAATGCACCCTCCATTTTTGTCGAACTCGTCTTCAGAATTGATAAATTCATAATCTTCATAAGAACATTTCTGGCGAACGCATTTGGATCTCGCAAATGGATGCTGAAAACTGCGAAGCATGATCTTCATATGGTAATAATCATTAAAATTATATTTTGCTTATTAATCTGGTATTTATATCTCCATTACAGTTATTCGCAATCTTGCACTTAAGCGGTTTTCCTTTCAAATGCGGATATAATACTAGGATAAATGTAATGATCAGCTCGGCCCTGATGATGATGACGATAAGTGAAATCAACGTTGATACTAAAATGGCAATGAGAATCACTTCAATTGTAATAGTAATGGAAACTCATCAATCCAGTGCATAGAAGAGGATAATGATGGATAATGAAACAAATATTATTATTTAATGTTCTTCGAAATAATTCAGGAGGAGCCAGTCATCTCATATTTTTAAAAAATCGTTTCAACTCGGTCAAGCAGTAAATTTTCTTGTTGAATAAATTCAACAATAAATCCAATTTGGTATTCATTTTACGCTAACCTTACCACAGCACCTTAAATTTTCGTTGTGATAAGGTCAAACCCATTTCAGCCCACCGCCGCCGCAACATTTAATTCTCACACCTCCGCATCGAGGCTTGCTTCGGGAAAGATCGGCACAAAGCAACTCGGCAAGGTTCACTTTCAGCGGCAGCGATCGGTCCCTACCGCTGCACAATGTTCACCGTTTATTACGCAATAACTTTACCATTGAAACCCATTGGTTTATGGACTTCTGTAGAAATGATGACTGTAATCGTATCACCTGGATGCATCTGTGGTCCGTCCATGGCAGTAAGTTACCCGCGAGCTACCCACCTGAACTGGCCCAATAGGTTCTAATTTGTGTTGAGTTAGCAACTGGCAATCATCAGGAGTCAATCACTATCAAATCAAGGGGTTAAAAAGCTTATCACGAAATAGCCACGAGCCCAGTCATTTGCTCGTGCTTCGGTATCGAGAGCGTTTCGTTCGGGTCATGTGTGTTTCCACCATTTTCCAAACTGGTTTACGGTCATACGGTGGTCCGCCACTTCCTATATACCTACCAGCGCCACGGACGCCAGCTGCTGCTCCAACAGTCCAACCTCGGCTCCGTTCTTAGAGTTGCTATTTCGCCTTGCCTATTCACCTCTCCACTCGAAAGCTGCGCTGGACCAATAAATTATTAGAAAAACACTCCGGCTGCACCATTCATTTTTTCCAATCCGGTATCTGCTGGATACCAAGAGCAGCACAACATTCACACATCGTGCAAGTACTCCGTGTTTGTCTGATTGTTTACCTCGTACCGTGGGTCAAGAGGTAAATCGAATTCCAATAAAACTACTTGGATGTTTTTTAAATGTTCTCAATTCTGTGCAGAATTGACGTCCCAATGCGAGTCCCCAGGGCTCCACGGCTCCTGCGACAAAGCTGTTCTGCAATTTTCTGTGTGCCTCGACTTCTCAATTTTCATAAATCAGCATAGAGCAGAGATGCGAAATGGTTCGGTATCAATGTCTATTGAATACTTTCTACAAAAATTCTTTGCAAATTATTGTATATCCGGATCTTATCTACTTTTACTGTTTCACCTTTCTCAGTTGATCATAAAGGATTTAAGAAAAGTAACCTTAATTCTTTCTGATGTTTTAATCAACACAAAGTTGCATTATTGTAAAAATGTTTGTTGTTTGCTTGTAGTGTAAGAGACGAGTCTTAATTCTAATCTATTTTGAAGGTGAAACAGATTTCCTTTTGCACATCTCGTATGATGTTCATCCTTTCAGTTTTCACCTTTCTTTCTTTGCATAAATTATTCCTTTATCACTCCTCTTTTATGTAGAGCATGCTTTATCCCCTTCCTTGAAATGATAGCCCTTCTTGAGGTTCTCCTTTCATATGGGTATTCAAAGCGCATCTTTATGTATTCTTTAAAAAGTATCCATCTTTGCTGAGTACACTCGCTTTGTAATGTTCCGCACATGAGTTCTCTGTTTAAAGATCCTTGTTTCAAATCGCTTTCAGACCGTTTTATGCTCGGTTTTATGCATCAGTGCTGCAGTGCTTGTGTCGTGAATGTGAATCTGGCGTGTGTCTAACAGATGCATAGCCATATTCCGCTACACGAACTCCTGCACTTGAATTGTTAACCCACACCAAAAAAATTAATTGGACAATTTTTTTAAAATATGGTATATATTTGGCTTCTCCATCGTAGCAATTAAATCATTAAATTGGATTACTAGGATTATGTTTTCATTTAGTCCAAATCTGGTATTTCTTATTGTTTAAGAAACTATTGTTTTCCTTCCTTCCACAGCCGTCCAAGTGTCCATCATTTTTCATCCCACACTGTTCTTCTCGTAGGCAAATAAGAGCGAGACCGGCGCAGTCTGGAAAATTCAACATCAGATGGCAAACGTGAAACTGGAAACAGCAAGAGCCCCTAACAGCACTGGAAAGTGGTAATGGGCAGCAGTTCCAGCAACATCCAGCAAGAACCAGTGGTGAATGTTGCAGCAAGAAGCTCCCCAACAGTGGAGCCATCGCTGGCCAACTTATCCAACCGGAGCCAGTTGACTTTCTTAGCTCGACGAGTTTGGTACCGTGCCATGCTCGAGGTCTGTGCACGTTTTTTACAGTTGCCTCGTCGTCTCCAGTGACCTGCAAAACAATCAGTTATTGTGTCTCTGCGGAGGTTCTGCGGTGGCCGAAGGTGTCGTCCTGAATTGGGAGAATTGGGACGGAGGATCATCTCCTGAGTTCTTTATAGTGCATATGTTTCTCGGTTCCAAGCAACTTGGTTCGCGAATTTTAAATAGAACTACTTCAGTGCGAGCGAATGTTGGTTCCCCAGTGAGTGTTCAGTGAGTTAGTTGCTAGTGTTCCAAATCTAGAATATCAGCCTAATTAGAGCGCTCAGTGACTGATTATGTGCAGAAAGCTAACTGAGGTGATTCGAGTATTCTTTGATTAGAGCTTGCCAGCAGAATCCACATTGCGCATACTCGAGGGGCTTTTGGAGCGGACTTCGAAACGACGGGAACATAACCAGGAACTGCAGCTCCACGAGGGCCCAACAGCAGGTACGGGCCTAATAAGAAGGCACTGGACAACATCGAGTAACCAGAACCTATCGATCAGGAGGAAGGAAATGGAATAACCACCAACTTTACGGCATTGATTGGTGTATCAAATGTCAGTCAATCTCTGTAGCGCTAACGAAAGGACAGGTAATCCGGACTTAGCTCACTTGACCACACATTAATGTGGTTCTGCCCGGTGCGGAGCGGCGGTATGGGTGCGCCGACAATTGCTACCTCGCCGCATCCGTCGCGGACCATTACATTACAGCACTGCCGCTTTCAATTTTGTCGGTTTTACACGAAAAATGTATATTATCTTGCTCGCCGGAATCGAGTTACAATAGCGATCCGCTGGCGAATTGGCAAATTACGTGTTGTGACCGTTCTGGCGGAACCCTCCGTCATTCGGCTCACTTCCTGTTCGGGTTCCATGGCACGGAAGAAGCCTGGCCAGCCTTCCTGGCCAATTCGTGCCCGACCACCGTTTAGTTTTCGGTCGCCTAGTTACCCCCCCGTCAGAGAAGCCCAACACCTGCCATCAGTTGTCTCAGTTTTGAATTTTTTATTATCTCGATTAAAAGCGATCCCCTTAGTCACAAGTTGTAACTGCTTTAATTGAGCGATTATTATATGCACTTGCGTCCAGAGCTCGGGTTCGAGCAGCTGCCGCTAGGGCCTTATCTCCGCCGTGACGCGATATCGTGACCGCTTTATTGATTCCTCGTTCACGCGTGTCGAAACGACTTGGCTTTGTTTCGCTGAATATTTAATTTGAAATTAGATTAATTTGCATTTTGTTGCAAATAAACATATATGATTTAGTGGATGGTTTCGTTTTTCGACCATGTTTGGTTTTTTGAATTTTCTTTTTTTGCTAATGCCGTGCTAGTTGCATGCATTTTGACACCTGATTTTCTTTTGTAACATTTTGTTACAGAGTCTGGAATTTTTGTCGCGAAAGAATGCGTTAAGGTTATTTTTGAACAAGTGTCTTTGGGTTTTGGTGTTATATAAAACACTAGTTTTGAAAAAAAAAACAATTATGCTAAATATACATAAATTTTTATTACGAACTTTGTTTCCTTTTGAATATTTTCCTTTTGGGATTTCAAAAACAAAGTTTTTGTTGTTCAATGTTTGGGTGGAGCTGCATTCATCGAATTTTTAAAAACAACGTAAGATCACATGAAAATCGAAAATTTCGTACCGAAAAAGTAACGGATTAGAAAAGAAATATTTGCAATAAATGAAGACTCGTTGGTTGATTGATTAAAAACAGAAGCCTTATATGAATTTTTAGGATTAAATCAATTTACATTTGTATAACTAAAACTCATTTTGGATTTTCTGTCATAAATCGTGAATCGTATTGTTAACATTAATGGTTACTTTCAAATCATTTAAGTTCACACAAAATGTCGCTTTTCCATGTGTGTATACTGTATACTATATATCTCTCAATATATTCAGCAAAGATTTACGTTTATTGCGCATTATACGCACGGTTACGATGATTGATTTACCTGTTTCGAAATTCAAAAAAATACCTCACTCCAGTACAGGTAAATTTTCCCGCAATACACTTACGTTAATATTTAATCGATGTGCGTCGACTCAGAGGTTCTTGACTTCCTACAAGTAATTAAACCGATTGCCTTAAGTAGCCTTGACCATAGAAGGGCAATTTAATTTTAATTTGTCTGCTCTTTACATGCACAATCGGGCAACTAAACTAACCCAGGATTTTCCCGCAAATCGAATTCGCTCTCCGAATGATGTAATCCAAAAAGAGGGCGCACATGATTTGTGGGCAAGATCTTAAGCCCACCGTTGAGGGAATTTCATGGACCAGCAACAGCATCAGAGCAGTTGAGCACTTTGCTTGTGAAAAGATTTTTTGACCGTGAGAAACCCATTAAAAGTGCCGGCTCCGTATTGCCTGGTCGCGGTGCCATTTCTTCCCGCGATTGCGGCTTAGTGAAAAGATGTAAAATTCATAAGTGGCTGTGTATCTAAAATCAAGTCATTAATTCTGAATCAAAATCTGTGTACAATGTTCCGCTCAATTAAGCCCGTAAATATTAATAAACTCCACGATGCAAATTTCAAGCAGGGCTTTGTGGAAGGTCGCGCAAGAGAAAACCGTGAAAATCCCTCAACACATCTAAATCCAGAACTAAGCTGACAAAAAGCGAACCATTATTTTGATAAATGTCTCGAATCGAATCAATTGACTCTTTGTGTTCATGCCTGATTTATTTCCGTGGCACAAGTTTAACGATATTTTGCAACATCCTTTCCAGTGGTGCCAGGGAGCCGGGTCCACCCACTGGGTGCCCCCCCTCACCAACAAAGCGGCGAAATTGCGTTAAATTGGGCTTCAAACTTTCCACCTTGACGATTCCGACAGTTCCGCACGCTGCACCGCGCAAGACGCTAAAGCTTGCGCCGACCGTGTAATTGCTGCTCTGCAATTCGATCCGAGTCGTTGGGCTTATCCGTCGCCCCGCGGGACCTTACGTTTCCACACCCCGAGCGAGTCGGGTGATCTTGCGAAAATGGCGACGAACCACGACCCACAAGGGAACTTGAACTTAGGTTCAGCTTCGGATCCGGGTCTACGGTAATTTCCTCGTAAACCACGGTCTTTTGATCTCCGACTTTTATGCATTTTAATGGGCTCCAATTTATAACGCGAGGCCATTTAACAAATTTATCTTACTTTACAACTTGGTTTATTAACGATATAAAAAGGTGAGATTGGACCGAAATGGAAATGCATTCAATTGTCTAATGTTGATTGGAACTGTCAAGGACAATGGAGCGTTGCAAAATTCACAGATTTTGGTGCTGTCTTGAAAATATCCGCCGAACTTAAGCAGTTTATGTTTGTATGTAGAAAATCTGAAAAAATCAACACTTTTTAATAGTTGTGTTTCGAAATCAGTATACTGATTGTTTTTTACTTCACTCCTCAATATAATTTAATTAAAAAGGAATTAGTTAAATAAATTTATGATAGTGAATCTCATTGCAAATAATTCCATTTGGAATGTGCAACAAACTTAGGAATTTATAATCTAATTTGTCTTCAAAGGATATTAAATCAATTGAGTCTAATGAAGTTTATTTCTTGCTTTGATTTTAATTTCAATTGAAGTATTTGTGCACCAAATTCAAACCTTCAAGATTTTTATATTCTCTTAAAAGATTATCAAAAGTGACCTTTAAAATTATTCGTTGTTAAATTGCTGAGAAAAGTATTTTAAAGAGAAATGATATCTTATTCCGTTTGAAGAAGATTTTTTTCTATAATCTCCTAAAAAAATACATAAATGTATAACTAACACTAAATCCAAAGAGTGGAAATTCATTAACCGTAAATTGTTCAAAAGGTTTATCTAATCCCCTAATTTTCGATGTGGCACTTCTACAACCGTAATGGTCTGTCCTGAATAAACACTGGGAAACAATGTCATTTCCTTTGTTTACTGTAATCCAGGAATTTCCCTAAACAGCTCGATCTGCCTAATTAAATTTGCGTACCTTTTACCATCGGACCTCGATGCCCTTAAGACAAATAGCAATTTGAAGGGATTCGCCGCCGCCGGTCCGAATTAAATAATTCATCTTCGGATTAAGAGCTCGTTGTCATGTACCGAGGATGTTGAGAACCTTTTGGAACGCAACTAGAGACGGCGAAAGAAGGACCAAATTCGTGACGACTGCTCTGATGCTGTAAGTGCACTCGATATGACCTCTTCCAGTCACGACTTGTCAGCGCTGATTCCGAAGGTGTAGTTGGCACGGATTACCTGGAGTTCTCTGTATGCAGAAGAGTTCTGTGTGCCGTGCTGTTTGCTGACATCCACTCGGAATGCTTGATGGATTCCCGCAGTTCTCCCATCTGACCGTTTTGCAAGGTAAATCTAAGATAGAGACTTCTAGATCGGGGAAGGTGTACGAACGGAAGTCCACCGTAAATTTTGTATTACCAAAAAAGGTCGAGGGAAAGCACTAAACTGCCAACAAAACCTTAAGGTACGTCTCTTTTGTAAGCATTCAGCGGCGGTGCCGAGTTTATCGTGGCACGAATTTTATTGTAGGTACACTTATTCCTGTAGAAAATTGCGCAATAACGTTTTTTTCTACAGGGAAAAACCAGTTATGTGAGGTTGTTATTGTCTTCGGGAAAATTGTTGAGCATTCGAGAGTACACGGAATATTTCCGGGAGGCTTGAAGTGAGTTTCCATCGGTAGACCTTAAAGACATCTCAAAAATTTAACATTGATTCAATTGTGAGCACTTCAAATGTTGCAAAGAGCATGTTGCAAATTTACAGTTATATTACAAAAAGTAATTTATCTTCACTTTACAGACCCGCATGTCCGTTGGGAGGCAAGTGAAATCAATTTAAAGTATCGTAAACAGTTTTATTGCTTTCAATGTTCGTTGTTTGGGGATATTTTTATGATTGTTTCCCAAACGATTTCATAAATAAGTGTATTTACGGCAATTGTAAATGTATAATTGATATTACCAAATATTATAAATGTCAAGAAATTGAATGTAACGCTTATTATGCATATTATTTAAAGCTTATAAAAATGCAATTTAAGAGAAAATGGAATTTCATTCTACATTTTAATCATGGTTATAGAGGTTTGTATACAAACGTAATTAATTTGTATTTATCAATACGTGTGTGAAATTAAAAGAGAATCGCAATTCAAAATTTCTTACGTACAAAATGTTCAATAATGTTTCCAGGTCAAAGTACCAATCAGTAAAATCTTCGAGATCATTTCACTCGCTCGATGGACCCAAATCTCCAAAAATCGTATTACCACACTTTCGCTACAACGAAAAGAAATTAAAAATCTTAAATTGGCATAAATTCGCTTTTGTTGCATCTTCCCCCAAGGTAAACAATGGATCATATTTTATAGGGCCATTGTCGAAAGTCAGCCATTGTAACACCAGTAAACGACTCGTGTATCCCCAGCATCAATTCGCAACTAACCTCTGGTGCAGTTTCGTTTCGAACACTACTGGAAAGTGGGTCACCTCTTGTTCCCCAACAATGTGAAGTCCAAAATCGTGACTTCCTCCTTCGTGCCCCAACTACGTCTCCTTGGTACCCACAGCATTTGATTCCCTGTGGCCATCATGGTCTGGTGTCCGGCGCCTACTCGACTCTTTGTGCAGCACTCTCTAATTTAATTGCTTTGTAATCAAATTAAATTCGAAAATTTCCCGACACAGAAACATTTTCTTGGCCATTAATCAACCGCCTCTGCATGCATAATGAAGCTGCAAGAACAATATGGGAAACATATGAATATTATGAAAAGAAGTAAAAAATGAATTTGCAGATTGACATGACATCGGACTTCGGAGAAAATACAAATGGGCCCCTGATGTGGGGCGAGATTCGCGAAAGAGCGTTGCGTAACAGTGAGGGTGACATAATGCGCCTGTGGGGTCCAGGTGTGCGCGGTTGGGAGCCTTAATCTGGTAATTATTGGTTTACGTAGCAGGAACTAATCCATTCCCATCAAGGGATTACTCTTCCCGTTTGTCTGCACATTTGGTTTTTTCCGTCTCAAGCAGTTCTGGTCAATTTCTCCTGTTGCTCTGTCCCGTTTTCTGGCGTTCTGTCATTTGTTTTTGCTAGCAATTATTGGTGGCAGTTTCGAAGAGCATTGCACTAGATTCTAGATCTAGAACATTCTGATTAAGAATTAAGCTGCGAAAAGCTTAGGCTGAGTGAAACTGAATTTGCTGAGGGCATTCAACGAGGCGCCATTAAGTGGACCTGGGGACAAACGGGTCAACCTGGCCTCGCACAACTTGGAAAGTAAACCGAAACTCAAAGAGGGCATCGCGGATAAACATCAATCCGCCTCTAACAAGATTACAACCAGCTCTTGATTGTCATGCGACGGAACGGTATCTATTGCGTCCGGCGCGATCTAAGCAATCTTCTGGACAGGCTCCGCGGAGGTGTCCATGAGCCATTTACGGCGGTTGCTCAAAGGTTTTTCGATTTCACCAGTTCCTCTTCGCCTTGATTACTGGCTACTTACTTTGCTGCCTTGGGGCGACTCACCTCGAACCGGGGGTGATCAGTGGTTACAAAAGATATTCAGCCGGTATCGTTAGCTCTAAGATCTGCGATCCATTTGATAGACCTCCCCCGGTTATACCACGGGTGCCAGCACTCTGCAGTCTGCACCCAAACTTCGATTCAGGATCGAAATTTGAAACCTGCAGCTTCCGGTTGTTGCCGCCTATTAAAAGCTCATAAAAGAAGACGAAAGATGATAAAGAAAAAATAAACAACCATAGATGATTGCATTTAGTGCACCATGAGCAACGGTTCAGCCTAGATTTGCTGGGCAGATTAAAAGTGCGATTATGTCAGCGAGGTTTTATGTAAGCCGGTGACATCACAAGCCTTACGGTACAACGGCTGAGCTATTTTTTTGAGACCTCTGAAAGACTATCAATCTTGTTTTTAGTTGCCGATGTTCGTCTCCTTTTCGAGCGACAACAATTTGTTGATATCGTTTAACATTTGATTTTAGATTTAATACCATAGTAAGATACCATTGTAAAATAGTTTTAGTAAATAATTTTCAAGGAATACTACTCTGTGCACTTGGAGATTGGTTAGCATTCAGTCCTAGCATTCAGTCTGGAGACAACGTTATATAGAGATAATTGAACTCCATTAGATTATTCGAGTATTCATGAAAATACAAATAAAGGCCATGATGTTTTTTGTTCATTTTTTATTGTGTTCTTCTGAATAGGTACTGAAAATTTTTCATTTAAAATTTTCTTTTCAAATTGAACTGTCTGTATATGGTACATTGAGGAATCTTCAATTTAAGATTGTGCAAAGTGGAACGCAATTTTATATTTTAAATTGATTTTGAGGATGTCTAAAGATGATTTTTTCTCGGATGATTTGCGTTTCAATTTTCTCGATTTGAATAATTTTATTTTAAAGAATTTATTTTATTTTGAAAGGATCGTAAGAATTTAATAAAGGTCTGTCCTTGCAAACTGAAGCGTTTCCCTAAACATTTCATGTAAAAAAAAAGCAGCCAGAGATTTGGATTGAAATTCTGAGTTTTTATCAAAACTGGGTTGCATTAAAATATAATTTTAATGATTAAATTTAACTATCGCTAAAAATTGTTATTAAACATTTAATATTCTTCGAAATTTACATGCGCATATACAATATACATATATATGTAATGAATATTGTGTATTTCTTTTACGCCTTCATTTACAACCCTGGTTTCCTTAAACCTTCTCTGCTCGTAAGTTATTTAAATATGTTTGTCATAATATTTAATAAAAGATTCAAGTATTTATCATATGTAATTCCCTGCCCTTCGCTATGGTTGCATAAAAATTGCAGACTTTTCTCAACGTCTTTTGGTTTTAACACCCCTTCAATTTCTTTTCTTTTACGTTTCAAGATGCGTAGAGTCCACAAATGCAATGTCCGTCCGCCGTGTCAGCGATATCTACCTTAATTTCCTGTCGAAAAAATCGTTCTTTCGCACATAGGCTACATTTCGAGCCTAGTTGCGTCCCGAAGCTCGGCAGCTTGATCGGTATACTTATACAGTATACACCCTGGGTTTATTTTTTATTTTTGGGATTTTAAATTTGGGGTATCTTTTTTTTTTTTTTGTTAGGGTCAGGAGATCGAATATGAAGTCGATTTTGACGATAGCGTGAAGAATTAAAATAAAATTATAAAAATTTTGAAATTTTTTTAAAAAAATGAAAAAAAAAAATTTTTTTTCAAAACAATTAAAATTTTTTTTTATAAAATATTAAGAAAAAAAAGAAGAAAAAAATGTAAAGAAACCGAGATCACTGAGTCAGTAATTGTCCTGTTTATTTACTGGCTCTCGGGCCCTTGGTGACCTGCCCCGTTTGGACACTAATGTTCAGGATTTGTGGGTCGCTTCACTCAGGTATCCAGTCCAGAATAATAAACTCAGATGGAAGGACTTTGCAGCGTTTTGTAGAGCAATGGCCAATGACCTCAGGGATTTGCGTAACAATGTTTCGATTTTGGACTGCACGGATCCCTCAGAAAACGAAAAACTCCAAGCACCCAATTGAATTTTCCAGCAAAAGACTTTTCTGTTTACGACGACGAAGCGGAATAAATTTTTTGTGTCTATAAGGAAACTTGAGCATCTCAATCTAGCCACCATTTAGAAGATGTTACTAGTAGTTACCATAAAATAGTCAGTTTGGAATGCTGTACGGCTGCAATTCTAGAGATTCCATAACTTCGGATGCATGACGGCATGAAGAATTTTGTTCATTTTTTTCCTCTCTGTTTTGCATTTCATGAATATGCACTGATTTTATGCTATGGAACTGTGATTCTCTGCTATGTGAACATTGCCTATGAATTTTTATTGAACAAGAATTCATTGCAATTTTTTTGATTATTTTCGTTTTTAATTGGGCCCTGCAGGTTTGGTCTCTGCGGAAAAATGTCGTGTGTAATTTTGATAATCGAATGAACGTTTTGTTATTTTAAAGTGCATAATTTCATTCATAATTATTACATGCACTTTTTTAGCAAAAATCCAGACAACGCTATAAATATTTTTGATATAATTAGTCCTTTAAATGTTAATTGAACTAAAGGCAATTTGGGTTGAACGTTGTCGAAAACTCAGTGTTCGTTGTCAACTTTTGTTTCTATGTTATGTTGGAAATATAAATTTGCAAATAGCCACCCTGTAATACCTTTAAAGTTCGTGAAATTAATATACCTACTCGAAACATATTGTGAATTTTTTCACAGAAAAACGATTTCTTTATTGAATAATAAAATTATGCTCATTCCATTATTTATGCAACAACAAATGAAAATATTACGGTAACCGATCTCGTTAGCTGCAATTTTGTATGCACCCCAAGAATGCAATTGTATGCAGATTTTTGTAGGGTTTGTATTGACGCATTTTTTCAGATCAGATCAGATTTTTTCCAGATTATTATGCATATTTTTTTTATTCAAGGTAGTTCGCCAATAAAAAATTTTTATGAGGAAAATATAATTTATGCATCATCTTATTACTAGAGACCTGAATAAAAATAATTTTTTTGATACTTTTGAATACAATGTATTGATATTATTCATTGTTTTTGTTAATTTTGTTTTTACTATCCATGATCGGAAATAAATCAAATGAAAAATTCGCAGAGAACAGAAAAAAAGCAGTTTCATTGAGATATTTTTTGTCACCAAACACATTTGGAATGAATTAGCATATTTAGTGCTGAAATTTGTGTAAAAGCTTTTGCGAAAGACATATACATAAAAATAGATGCTTTAGATGGTAATATTGATACTAAGTGTCCTCGTTTAGCAAAAATACTTTCCCGCCAAAGTTCAATAATATAATTATAAAACATCAACATTTACGGGTGGCGGGGACGCCTTTGAATTTTCATTCTTTGATTTTTCTGTTACTTACAAATAAATAACTTTCTGGAAACTTGAGACAAATGGATAAAATATTTCAGTTTTATTATTATTGTACTATGTAACTGTTAAAAAAGTGTGTTGAATATTGATAAGGTTCATAATTTATGTTGATAAATGACCATTGACAAATATAGAAAAATCTTCGTCATTATTGTTATAAAAAAAAATACCAAAAAACATGTATTTCAAGAAGAAGACATTTTAATTAGCAATCGATCATATTGTTCCGTTGTACAATGTACGTACAAGTATCTATGTCCTATATGATAATTGCAATAGCTTCTAGGTCGTAATAAATTTATTTTGTTCTTGTTTTTAGTGAGTTTAAAAAGCACACTTAAGAATAATGTTTAGCCATGAGCAACATTAGATCTTGTAACTTGTTGCAAAGCATACTTAACCCAAGTCCGCCAGAATGCCTCATTCATTCTTTTATGTTTATGTACGACCTAAACTCTAAAGTGTTTATAGTTGTATACTTTGGCCACCATCACAACTCTATCGCTTCAGGTGCTACAAAGTGCACCCTGCAGTACACATTACACAACCACAAAGTGCGGCATGCAATAATAAAACAAACTTTATAACGCTTTCCTTTCTATCCCTATGCTTTTTACAGCGTACCAAACTACCAACATGCATTTCGGCAATTAATTTTATTACACGAATCCGGCATGTAAATCAAATCCCGTGCCCTCGCACCACAGGGGAAATCGTACAGCACAAGAGTGATACCACAGCCACTTTTTAACAGCGAAAACAATTCTAGATTCATCGTTGCACTTTTGTCCCTGGATCCTAGAAAAGCCATTAAAAGCTCATAAACAAAATGGTCAGTCGTAAACAATCCCGCTGCAGTTACGGTTGCATCGGGTCCATGATCCTTCTTGTCTTTTGTGCACGGCAAATCTTGCAATAGCGCGAATCCAGTTGGCGCAAGAAGCCATTAACAAACTATGAAAAAAAGTCTGCATTTTGCTCGTCTGCAAACTCCTGATGGGCTGCTATTGTTTTGATGCTGATGCTGCTGTTGCTCCGGTCGCCGTTATCTTCGTGCGGAATTAACAGCGATGCAGCAGTTGTAGCCGCGGGGGCTCCTTACATAAATGGTGCAGCACGGAGGCCATTTTGCCTTGGTTTTTGTAAAAATGAAACGAAACACAAATATCAATAAAGAAAAAACACAACAAACGCTCCAAGAACGGGACATTGTGCAATTCTTGGAGTCACTGGGAGCCCAGAAAAGTAGTTACCTGGAATGCCGCTGCTGATGGATTAGTTTTCATGCAAATCTTGGGAAATGGATCGAATGGTCTTGGGATGAGAATGGCTCACCGAACTGAATGGCTCGGCTGGAATTCTGTCGGAATTCGCCGAGCGACTAACATTGATCCCTCTACGTGAATGCATGCCCTGTGGATGTCCAAACAATGCTGGGACCCTAATTAGCAAGCCATGGGTATTTGTTGCTCCAGTTGATGTTTGGTACTAGTATGGAATTCCAGTGGTTAAATGAAGTCAGCAACACCTGCTCAATAGTGGGCTGCTGCGACCCATTGGTGGTGTACCACAATCCACACCTTCTTCTTTGCCGGATCCAATTACACAAAAGGTTTTCAGCAGCAATGCGAGACAGATGGTCTGTAAGGTAACCCGTTTGTTTGGGCATCCAGTGCATTCTCTCCCCGCGCGACAGGGTGCTAGTGGTCGAATCGGGGGACACGTTCGTCTTAAGTGCCATGGGAACTCTACTCCCGTAATTATTGCAAATGTAACTTGAGCACGGCTCTCGAGGATTTTCTGCGTTTTTCGGTGTTGAATTTCAACAAATTTCGCAGCATAGGCACGTAAGTCACCGCAAAACAGAGACGAACGCGATAAGTACGAAGTGTACACGCTTCGTGCTTCGTAATTCGTGAGACACGAAACGCGTAGTTGGAGTTTGGACGCGATGCGGCACAGCGGACGACATTGCATCGCTTGCACTGTCCGCGTTATATTGCCCAAAGTCACGCGATTTGCGCAAATTCCTTTCCAGGGATTTGTCTCTTTGCAAACTCTAAATGATAGAAATCTGGAGGACTAGCCAGTCAGCCAGTGCCCATTCTCAACTGCTCGCTGCTCCTTATCGCATGGAAGACCGGTGCGTATGATCCGGTCGTGAGACAATTTAAATTTTATTTAGTTAAAAAAATTTAAAAGTATCTTGTTAAACATGCGTAAATACGGTTTGGAAAATCGAGAGAATTTCCTTCACCGAATTATGCAAAACAGTTCACTAAAAAGAAGTTATAAAACATTTCAAGCATAACTATTCGTGATGTTCATCACCTCATTCAGAATTTACGTCAAAATAAACTTAAACTTAACGCACTTATCAGTGTTATGTTAACATAATAACTTAATAACTTGCAATCATAATTTTTGCTCCAGTGGAAATGACCCAAAAAACCTCAACGAATTCATTCACCCTTTTTTGTTAACTCTTATGGGATTAGTGTTTTTTTTTTTCGTTTAAGGTCGCTTGAAAATTTACAAAAAGTTAGCCATGGAATTTTGATTATCAATTTTCATATTCAAGTGTTTGATGTAACGCTCTTTCGTGATAAGATGTAATTATGCAGTAAAAGTGAAAATTAACACGATTTTCTCATTGGCATCTTTGCCCTTGGAGGACAAAGACCACTTTAACCCATTTTTGCATTAACTAACAGCAACTATTACAGTTGAAAAAAAAAATAACACGGCATTAGGTTAGGTTAGTTTTTTCTTATTTTGAAGAAATTAAACGTTTTAATTGTAACTGCCCCAAAATGGTGGCAAAAGTGAATGTTAGAATGGCTCAAAAATTAGTAAACATAAACAAAATTATAAAAAATTGGACTGAAAAACAAAAATTACATTGGGCAGCATGACTCGCCATTTTAATTTGAGCTACATTTTTTTGGCATTAACTCTTTCTTTTTAAGATTAAAAACCATAGCAGGGTGCACGCATCATCTCAGCTTTGCACCATTTTCATAATTAAATACAAAAGCGACGAGAGAAAATCAACTAATTAATTGCAAGTGTAAATGAAAAGTGTAAATTAATCCACTATAATCAGAGATAACAATTTCCAGTCGTGAGCGAAGTTGGCGTGCTCGAGCGTTTTTAAATGCAAATAAAGAGTGGCGCTGTCTCCGAATAATTCTCACTGGATGAAATTCGCCATTGCGGCAATTGTTTGCCCATTCATTTATTCCTTTCAAGCATTTGTCAGATGTGTCCGTTGCTAAAATTAATGACACCACAACAAAATAATATATACTCGTTAAATTTCACATCCTGCCTCGAGTAAGTATCACGGATTCTCGCAGCATCTGAGGAATGGATATGCGACATGATAAATCCGGGGCAGACCATTACCATTGAGCATCGCAGTTTAATGGCGGGCGATAATAGCCTCATTGGAACGTGCCCATGCGTTTCTCGTTCACGGTAAGAACTGGCTTTTCACGTTCCACCCGAAGACAACAATAAGTGTTCACAGTGTTCAACAGAAGTGGAGCACGCCGCAAATTATTGGGGGTACAATTCCTGTTCATCTCCCCCGACGTCGAGGACTACCACATTGCCAGGTGGAAAACACAGTCCAGACAGACTACTTTTGCTGTGAAGTTTGCACCGCAAATGGGACCTTGAGGAAAAGGCATTAAGCACACAAACTTTACAGTGCGACAAATGGAACTAAAGCAGGATTACGTTTCACGAATCCTGACAAGTTTACATAAAAACTTTATTACCTTTGCGAAGTTTTGGTTCATTTGTTTCGCGGTTTCATCACTGCTGCACCATCCGTTTGCGCTTGCTGAGTTTGTTTGTCTGCGCAAAAAATAAAAATAAAAATATAGAGACAATGAAAATGAATCTTATTGCAGTCATTTGCAAACTTTTGTTGTTAAAAAAGTTTAAGCAAAATTTTAGTCCTTTTCAGTTCGAATGGAAATGTTTCTTTGCATAATTTTGTTCAGATTTCAAATTATAAAAGAACAGGAATAAATTCAGTTACTTATTTTTAGTCGTTCTTTTGTTTAGTTATTACATAATACAAAAAATTGTTATTTTCTAAGTGCATTGTTCTATTTGTAAAAACTAAAAAACAAAATATTTCATTTTACATTAAAACCATTTGCAAAGGTACTCAACCAACAATAGCCATGGAAAGTGATTCGTTATATGTACAAAGCAGAAAGTTACTTGCTGGCCAAACATTCGAGTTCTCCCACGGGAAGAAACACCTCATTAAGTCGATCGCATCCCACTTCGTCTTCTTTCTGGCTTGAATCACTGACGGCCACAAGCAAACACGGCCGCAATGTTTTTCTTCGGTACTGTCACCGGTAATATTTTGAAAGGTCCTTTGCATTCATAAGATTTACATTTTCTTGCTTAGAGAGCAAACAATAACATAAAGCAAGCGTTCCTAGTTCAGGGTTCCTACAACAGACTTCATAAATAATTGGACATATCGATTGCTGTCGAGTTCCTCTGTGGACAAGAAAATAAACAAATATATCGGCCCAACCACCACGGAACCTGTCCAGATGAGCCGGCGACTCTGTGGGTAAATAATTTACACATTCCCGGCAAGGGACTGCATATCGCTCGATTTGCTTGTGGACTCATTTCGTCATTCCGCTCAAAAATTCTTTTAATGTTTAGCGCCCCCGAGTCCTGCATTTTTTTCGGTCCACGTTCAGAATCAGAATCCAAGCCCTCTTCTCTGCCCAATGACCCGAAATGGGTTCGTATTTGTTCCCGCCTCACTCCCTGCAGCTATTAACGACCGCCTGTAACTCATTATTTAATAAATATTTATTCATTCTGTTGCAGGTTGACGATGGAACTTTATCGAGTACATTTCGAAGCTTAGCGATACCTTAACAGGTGAGTTACGAGGACACTGTGTCGTACCCTTGCCGCATGTAGTCCAGAATGGCCTGTGGTTTGCCAGTGATTAAGGAATTTACGTTGTAATGTACATTCTGGATTTTAGTACTTAAGAGGATTAAGTCAAAGTGCATCTGGTAATATTTTGGCTTTGACTAAATCTGTTGATAAATGTTCGTAGACTCATAATGTGTGCACATAAAGTTTGCGTTTTAATCAGTCGCAGCGGACTGAAGTGGCGTTAAGTGGTTTGGGGTTGTTTTTATCTTTCGAAGTACTTAAAGTTCTTGCAGTCTGGTAATTGAAACAATGGAGGGCATAATGGATCTCTTCTCTAGATCTTTTACATTAAATGTAGATAGGTAATTTGAATCCACCAAGAATGGTTATCGTACTAAATTCGAGTTGGTGAAGTAAATTACTCAAAACAACTAATGTCAATTGTGAAGAACTTTTTGTTAAAAATTAATTTCTAAACATTACTTAATTAGTACCTATATTTTAAAATAATTTCCTTTCCTTTCCTTTAAGGTGTGTTTCCGTTTTTTTAAAGTTTCAGCTTCCTTTTGAATAATTGAAATTTTAATTGAGTTTTAATTTTTGGTTTGTTGTTGTTGTAAACTGTATTTACGGACGATGTTCTGCCTTCTAAATTAACAGTTAAATAATCTGACTTTCGCTTTCATTCCATATCGATTATATCGATATAAATCTTTTAAATAGTTGAAATCAAAACCCGTCAATCTCAATTTGGGTTTTGTTGTGATACCCCTCCGTAATTACACGGCAGCGGTCAAGCTCACTGGCCCATATCTGTTGGCTTCATCTCGCGGTCGTGCAACCCGCGCCAATAATATTCAGTTATTCCCTGAATTAATTCCCATTCTGTGTTCAGTGTACCAACCCGATAAAAAACCGCTTCAATTTCGCGCGTGCATTTCCATCGAAACAATTAGACCCAGTCATAATTCGTTTCCCTGCCGCACGTTTCCTTTGTTCCCTGTTATTAACGTACCGTGCACGGTTCGGTTGGCGGATCGACGAGCCGGAAATTGGTCTATCGCCTCCGCAACTATTAGACACTCGTTGGTGGAGCATCCATTCACGAGGAAATTTTCAACAAGAAAATCTCCAGCCGATCAACTTGAGTGTGAAAATTCAAATAAGAACTAAATCCAAGTACCATTTCCATC
This sequence comes from Leptogaster cylindrica, assembly GCA_963082835.1. Classification (NCBI taxonomy): domain Eukaryota; kingdom Metazoa; phylum Arthropoda; class Insecta; order Diptera; family Asilidae; genus Leptogaster; species Leptogaster cylindrica. Next base: position 16,941,345 of record OY720105.1, on the reverse strand, counting down.
GACCTATTAAGCAGTCGAACATGATCAGGAAAACCTGATCCGAGGAAAATGTGAAACCATTCAAGCAAGCATGGCGACATTTTTTTTCGAATTTCAACGCTCAAACCGAGGTTAGTAATGGTCGACGAACCACAGCCGCAACACTTCGCAGTTAACCCGTTGCAGTCCGCTGGGGAAACTTAAGGAGGTGACGATTATTATTTCCTCGCCAACAACGTGCGGCATTTGAATTAGCGGGCGGGAAATTGTACGTGATAATTTAAGTCTCGTCCTATTTGTGTCCGACGGCGATTTCGAGACCACAAACCCTTTTTTCTTTCCGCCAAATTACTTCGCAAATTCGTAATGCTTCTAAGCGTCTTAAGTATTCATTTGCTTATTTTTAAGATATCAACGATATTTTATTTATATTGCAAAGATAACTGAACAACAAACGTCTTTAGTAGAAAAGTTTCAATTCTGAAAATTTAATTTTAATGAGCAACCTATCAGAACGATTTTTTCTCAAGCAATTGCAGCGGGAAATGTTTTGAAAATTTGCAATATTCAAACGTGAATTTTATAAGGAAAAATTAAATTACATTTTTTATAACATATTATTTTTTAATTGAATTCTAAAAATAGACTTAATATTACTAACGGGAACTCCCGATGAACTAAAAAGATTGACACACACACGTCCAAAATACAACTAGAGTGTTATAAAAATCAACATTCTGAACAAACAAAGTTCTTTATCGAAAAACTACGTTTAACGCCAATACGTAATATATTCTTCCGATCATTATCATTATCCTTGGAAATTTGCCGCAGATTCGGTTTGGAAAAAATGGTGCATATTCCCATCTAAAATGACCCGATTTTTCTTTACTGAATCCTTTAATATTTTTTTTTCATTATCGTATAGCGAGTGGTATCCACGTGCCAGATTCCCGTAAAATTTCGCCAAATTGAGGATAAAATTTTACTACAATAATGTTATCACTACCTTTCGTCTTCCGCATCACTCTCCTCTCCAAAAAGTGGTTTAAAAGCCCAAAGTGCGTTCCCAATATAAGGAAATTGCAGAAACAATTTTTTAAGCATTATTTATATACTGTGCTTAAAAAAAGGACGCTATTGCAGTAAATGTAGTTTACTTTATGGCAGTCTGTAGCATTTTAAAAATATCCAAAAATTTTACCATGTTGTGCTGGGATCCTTTTCAGCTCCACGTGGCACGATTAATAAGTGAATAATGCTCCAAAGCTGTTCGTGAATCCTTGAATTATGCAAACGCAAGAGAACGAAATGGCTGCCTACAATACCTGAATCTGAAGCAAGGCTATTTTACGGAGTAGTCAGGTGTCGCGGAAAGTGTCCTTTGCTTGAAAGCTGAATTGAGTTTGTACCATTGCAAAGCTGGGTGAGAAAATATGTTTCATCTTGAAAGCTTTGCAAGTGATTTAAGTGTGAGTGGAAATGAGTCAGGGACGAATCCTTCGGCATTGGCTTGCAAAAGGCTTTTGCTGGTCTCGAACACATCGATTACATTCCTGTAATGCATTTTTCATTGAATCGGAGCTCGAAGGAGGCTTTCAGTGCAAATTTGTTGTCCCTATGTAATAGGATTTCATATTGTGCGTGGATTTGTTGGAGTCCTTCGGTCAGGTTTAAGGTCAAATTTGAATTTGATCAAGATGAGGGTAGACTTTCTTTTCAAGGTCATCAAATTCGTGCACATCAGATTGTTTTAGGATATCGAATTAGTTTAAACTTTAAACTTAAATTAATAAAAAAATATGGTGGATAAAATAATATTCAGCCTTGGATAAACAAATAAGCCGAATGTTGCATTTCCATAATCCTGGATCAAACTATCCGTGCTAATTTATAGTAGTCAAAATATTTGTTTTCCCGGTGTTTGTTTAAGGTTTGCCATTTTTGTATGGAAATCTCTGAATAACTTTCGCTCAGTTTGCTCTACGATTAATTCATATGAATGTAACATGCTTTTGGAAAATCTTTTGAAATCCAAAATTTATAAGTGAATACTGAATAGTGAAGTTAGCTATATTGGTGGAAAAGGATTAGATCCCAAATTGCTTGATAAGTAAACACAATAATCAAAAAATATGTAATAGATTAAAAATATCATATGCATTCTTTACATTTGATGAACGCATATCGTCAACCTTTCAACATTCATCTCCCTAAAGCAACCAAAGAGCAATTATAACACTTAACCCGCAAATTATCCCGAAGTCCTTTGAAATTGCTGATGCATTATTTCAGCGCTAATCAAATTTTCCATTAAGGTTTTGATTACGGAATGTTGCGGCTGCCGCACGAGAGGCTCTTGGCAATGCAAGTAGCGTCGCTGGATGGCTCCAACGTGAGCATATTTGGCGGAGCTAAAACATTTCGGTAACGATATTTTCCGCGAATATTACCCGCTAGTATCTAATTGTAATTACTCCAGAATAATAATTAATTTGTTTTGTGTCCTAATTGCAGACTTGTGTTATGGCCCCTCTGTGGCCTCTGGTGAAAGTATAATGACAGCAAAGTGATTGGCTATTGGACATGCTGACAACCGTTATTCGATCCTTGATTCATCTAATTTGTGTTTCATTCGATTTATGATCGATATTTTCGATCTAATTGTATAGATACTTTTTGTGAAAAAATTACTTCAGAATTGTTGTGCATCGGATGGAATTTTTATTTGAGTGGAATTAAAACAGAAAATAAAAACCTATCGAGACGACATTTTTATTCATCGTTTTTTTACGGTTGAACAGAAAAAGTGCGTCTGGCTTGTCATGCACTGCGTAACTAGGCCGATTTGACACGTTTTGGGTAGGCACAGACTCGGTTCCGAGTGGTTTCTTACCTCTTTTGGTTACGCCAACTTGACATTCGGTGACACCACTGTGCACCAGCAGACAATTTACGACTACCTTCAATGGGTTAGACAGGTATTCAGTAATTCGTAGTCATTGAGCATACCTCGGAATCGCAGTCGCATTCATTTGGAAATAATTATATCAACTGAATACTGTGGAATGGTTGGACACAATTCGAGATGTACGTGGGACAAGGGTATTCGGAGATTTTATGTTTTCATTGTTATACTTCAATTACATAAAAATTTAAAAAAAAATGTTTTTCTATTTTCTGGTTAAACACCATAAGGTAAACGAAAGTTTATAAAAGATAAATATTTCAATTTGATTTCTTACAAAGCAAACTGGAATTCAAATGGCACTTTTGGTACCTCAATATAACATCACCATGAAAACTTTCAGTCATATTTAATGGTGAACTTAAATAAAGCATCTAGAAATTAAACGAATATCATCCCCTAACCGACGATATGACAAAATGATAAATTTTAATCGGTTTTTGCTCTTATCTAATCAATCTCTTCCAAACCCCGTCCGCCCCCATTGCAGTTCATAACACAGCAAACGGGAATTTCATTTAAACAAACTTAGTAAGCATCATGTTTTTCCAGTAGCCAAAAAAAAACTTACATAAATAAATAAAAAATTCTCTTGAATGCAACAACAACGCGTCGCTAGTTCAACGTAGTCGACCAGCAGGAGGTAATATCCCGGAAAGTGCAACGATATTGCTCGGCGTGCATGAAATAACCTTTTTATCACGGAAAACGCAATAAACTTTGTGAGACGAACATTTCTGCAGAAAAATAAAAAATCGCCACAGTTTAACAAAAGCGTCCACAACAGTGTTGCCGCTTTAAATTGCATACATCGACCATAATTATCCTCAAAGAAATCCATTCAACAATGCCGTTATTTTGACCCGATAACAACCACCTACAAATATCGCGATTATCGATTCCAGATTGTTTTCATTTGCCAATATTTCGTTACTCCACTTTCGTTACTCTCGAGGACTTATGACCTAATTACACCTTCTGTTCGAGCGCAATTAACTTCCTAAAGACGACATTTGTTGCTCAGGTTATTTATGAAGACAGTCTCCAAATCAATATCGTTTTCCCTTCAGGGACATTTTACTGACCAAATTTGTTTCGTAATTTATAAGGGTAATTGAATCCTCCTTTCAGTTAGCTCATGTTTCACCAAATTTCTTCCGAAATATTGCGGATAAATATTGAACAAGTATTGATTTTGCGACAACAGGGATATTAGAAAAGCAGTACAATGATCCCCCTGGTGAGTGTGCAAGAATTTACTTTTCCTTTACCATTATAACGGTTTTTGTTTTGTTTGAATGTCACTAATTTCAGTTATTCTTCGGAGAATTACAGTTGACTTGTTGATTTATGTAGCAGGACTTTTGTTAAAGACACATTAGCATTTATCTGTATTTTTGCGTGAAGGATCTTTATTCTTTATTCCGACTGAAATTACTCTTGTTACAGATGGCGTTTTTTGGGATGCTATTTTCAAAATATTTTCAAGAAATTTGAAACAATTACTCTTCCCAAAATGATCATGATTAATATTCCCTTGCCCTTTACTCGAACAAGAAAAAGTCTCTTTTTTGGTCACATTTGAAAAGAATTTGGGTAATACATAAAATTTATCTCTGTTGTTTTCAGTTTTTCACCCAGTATAAACCAATTTTAAAACGTAAAATCGCCACGAATAACATTTTTCGAAATGAAAAGAATAAATTCTTTTGTTTTATGACTTCACTATTCTGTCAGAAATGAGAGAAAATTCCTCTCCCCTTTCCCATTTCAGCATCATAATTGCGTCAAGTCCCGGTTACCCGTATTTTTATGTCTCCCTTTAAACCTCAACTTGATTGCAAGCCAAAAAATTATCCTGGAGCAAATACAGGGATGTGTTGTCCTCCTCCCACTTTCGGTTACTTGTTCCATAGCTGTGTCCTACTTTTTATAGATGCACTTTAAAGAGGCACTCACCGGACGCTTTGCTCTACCTTTGTGAACCTTTGATGTTTCAGAACATGGACGTCCAGCTGTCCACTCTCAGTGCTCCCAATTAACTTAATGAGGTCCATACGATGCTAAACGTATTTTGTTAATAATTCATTTAATATAGATCCTCCCAGTTAGGAATTTTTTAATTGCTTTAAAATGCTGTGATTTCATTTTGGTTGCAGTTTTGGTAACATTTTTATTAAAATAAATATTCCTAGTTTATGGTTGTTAACTGAAATTTGTCAGTAATTCTAGAAGTTATTTCCACACAAAATTAGTGGAGAATTTACAACTTAATCAAATTTTGAAATCTGAAAATAATGAAAACAAAATTTATCGCATAATTTTGGTTTATTACATATGAAAATGCTTTGTTTTAAAATTTGAAACGTTGAAAACATATTGTACGGTGTCGAATTTCAACCTCATTGGGAAAATTTATTTTTGAAATTTAATTAGAATATTCTCTCGTTGTCAATCAACCCTGCCCGTCACATGACCTGCTTTTGCCATCCAACATAAACGCGCTGTGGAAATATTCAGATAGACGAAAACTGCAAAAACAACGCTCAGGAGCTTGAAATAAGTTCAAATTAGTGAAATTTATTCGCGAATAATTGCAGCTCTTGACACAAAGGACGATAACGACGACTCTCATGTAATATTGAAACAGTGTCTACAACGGAAAACGGAGCAAATTCAATCGACCCCGTTGCGAAGTGCTACATCAAATGATTAAATCAATCAAAGGAATCAATGCAAGGATTCGAAAATCTCCTTCCACTGGAAACCGATCTGATTCTGTTTCCACATTTTTTGCAGTGACAATTTTCCGAAAACACGGAATTATGTATTCAACGAGCCCCGTCGAAGGTTGCTTACTACTATAGTTTTCTGTGAGCATCCAACCCAACTGCACTGAGATGCACCACTGCTGCAGTGAGAGCAAGCAGAGTTCGCTTTTGTCTTCGTGGCCGGGAACAGTTTTGCTCCCAAATGGGAAGCCTACACTCTACAGACACACATATTTCTGCACAGGAGTTGCCTGCAAAAGCCCACCATTGAGGACGACGAGATGAACATTGCACGTACTTCCAGGCCCAATGCCTTCACTGCAGGATGGAGCCTGGTGTGCACTGTGCACAGTCCCTGTTGCTCCATTGCCGCTTAGAAAATCCACTCACACATTTCCTTCTGATTTTTGTAATTCTCACTGCGAAGAGAAAGAACGCTCATTTCTGCAGCCAGGAAACCAAAGTTTCTTGTTCTTGAATCCGTTAATGCAGTCACTCTGGCCTACGAGTTTCCATTTGTTTTCTTTTGCAGAGAGGAACGCATCTAAAGGAGGAACCAAGCAACAACAGATTATTATAAACAAAGCTTCTCAGCTATGAATAGTCGTGTTCCATCATAGATCATGTATAATCCAAATACACCAGTTACTATGCCGTTACTTACCCATCCAATGATCCAAGCTTCATGCTGCCACGGCAACTTTCTTCAAACTTTGCCAACAACAATAGTGAATAGACAGTGTGTTTAATTAATTAAATTTGCCGTAATTAAGGCACAGCATCGGTGATATTGGCTCCACTTTGCACTTCCATGAACAACTTTAGCTTTAAGAAGCTGCCATGAATATTGAGCAAGTTAACGGGAAGTTTTAAGTGCAGGATGGAGGATAAAAGTTTCGCGACACACCTTCGGAAGGAAGAGATTTTGCGCTTCCCTGATTCTTGATAAATCAAAGTACCTAACTGAGGAGTTGTTTGTTGTTTAAAGTCGCGTGGAGTGTGTTTTTGACTTCCTTTATTATTTTAGAATTAAGTTGACATCTTAGTCTACTTAATTTAATTTCAATCAAAACCAATGTTTTTTGGAAAGAATCACGACAAAAAACAAAATAATTAATCGGTCCCTATTTTGAATTTCTCGGAAACTATATTAAGTGAAGTCAAGTGCAGCAATTATCATTTTTAATGATCATCAACCATCGTTACCATCAGTTTCAGAATTAATATTCAATTCCGGAAAATGCAGAGGTGGAACTGCAAAACTTTGTCAATTATTTAACGCATTAACTTCCAAATTCACAGGTATTTCGCTACGAATTTTTCGAAGTTCTACTTTACAAATGAATTCCAATCGCATGCGATTGAATTCGATCCACTGCAGACGAATGAAAAATCAATTAACCCATACTGAGTTCGGACAGAAAATTTCAAAATGTTTTCAATTAAAAGTTTTCCAAAAATGAAATTCCTCCATTCCAAAATTTCGCAAAAATCATCGAATCTCAGTAATCAGGGCAGCGAGTCGCAGTTTGATTGGATTTCATGCGGAACGGAAGTCGCAATGAGAGCCATCGACACGGTGTAACGTCCAGCATCCATCGTCCATGGCCCATCCACCCAGGGGAGAGGATAATGGTGCGGCTGCTTCGCGTAGTTCAAGGCAGACCCAACCAAAGTTAATTACGGCACAGGTACAAAACGGTCGAAGTGACGCCAGCAATGGACCCAAAGATGGAGGACGGAACCCGATCTAGGGTAGTGGGCTGTGCTACATGCCCACGTCCATCTCGTCCAAGCTGATCCCTGCGTCCGCTGTGTGGATTGATTGGCATCACCTTTGCGATGATTTCTGAATCGAATATTCATCACAGACTGTGACGCTATCCGGGGAAGACCCATTTGCATCAATTTCCCATCCACCACGGTGCTGTGCCGAGTTGCCGAGAGGGGCTAATTGTTCCACTGACATTAATTTGCTTTGAATGTACGCCGACGAACTTGCGGCTTTTGTTGCTACTGAATGGCATTCGTTGCTTTTTTTAATTTACGAAACTGCTGCCTTTTATGCACCTAGTGCAGTCACACCTTGTGCTGGAAAAGGACAGCAGAGAATAGCGAAAGTTAACGAACCGAATTTATCAACGCTGCTGCTGCTCCCTGGTGCATTGTTTACGACACTCGCACAAAGCAAATCTCTTCCTCTTGGGTGTAAATTGGATTTGACCCTCAAGTAATTGGGACTGATTGGATCTTGCAATTCCGAAATACGCATCCGTTCAGGATGGTAAGGAACTTCCTCTGGGGGAAATCGACTTGTACTGGTAGGCGTATTCCAATCAAATGCACAACATACAACAATCATTTTAGCGTCATCCTTTATTGTACATCGTTTGTCCATTCAATATCAATGTAATGAGTAATTTAAGTATCAAAACTGCAGGCGCTTGCCGTTTGCAATGCCATTATCAAAACCAAAAGCACAATAAAGAAGAATCTTTCTAACTATCACACCGAATTTTCCAATTTTGTAAAATTCCTCAATCGTGTTACATTCACGAGGAAAAGCGAAAATCTTACATGACTTTTCACGGATAGTGCCTAATTGACTGGTACCATCCATGGAAGGAAGTCATCTCGAGAAGACAATGGAAATCTTACTCAAGTAATCAGTTCTACACATTTACGATCGGGCATGAACACGAAAATGCAATTTCACGTGATTACGTGCCACATAAAGAAAAGTTTTGCACACATGCATCGATTGCATCCATTGCAGCTGCGATCAAAGGTTCCAGGGTTCCAGGGTTAAAATGAACATCAAGGTCCTCTCGTCGCTGCTCCGATGTGCATTGATGGGGCACGACCTACAAGCCATAAAAAATCATGACCGCCTTTAAGCGATATTAGCTGGAAAGGCATGCACATCTGAAACTAAGCGGGAGATCCACTCATGTCGTTAGTGCGAATAGTAATTGCCGGGTTAGAATGAAGATAATGCCATCGAGCGGCTAATTGAAAGTTGCAGGTGCTAACAGAAAATCAGATAGAATGCAGTTGATTTTGTATTCGACTATTCGAGGTTTCTGCACGCAGATCCTTTGAGCAACAAAACGTAGAATTTTATTCTTCCTGGATATGGGCACATGAGTAAATATCAGAGCAAGGAAAATACATTCATATTTTATGCGCTCATCGATTTTCCTGTTCAAGCTACCTTAATGCCATAGAGAACGCTCCCCAAGGATTCCGGGGGTTTCTTGAATTGACTGCAGCTGACAGTCGACAGAATAACATCACGGAGGGACTACGACTAACAAGTACTTTTAAGGTGTTATTTTGCGGATTGAAGGATTACTCTGTCTCCCTAAGAATACTGTAAAGGGATAAGGGCTGTTATGGACCAGCAAACGTGACCTGTATTTCATATTGAGCGAATAGTACATCGAATTTTCAAAGGTTCTCGAAATGCTTTTGTTTTAGGGTATCTAATATATTATAGAGATTAGACTCCTTGAATTTTAAAAATATTTCAGAATCAGTAATCTATTTCCACACAATTTAGACGATTGCTTTGTTTAAATGAGATATTATGTATTTGCAATATATCACATATTACGTTCAATGTCATCTTAAAAATTGTGCGGACAAGAGCGCAATTAATAAATTGGATACCTTCAAATAAAACTTATAACATGGATGATATTAGATCAAGTACTCTTCATTGTGTTTGTCAGATATCTTATACTTAAATGATACTTATACTAATACTTAAATTCAATTGAGTTTATTTTATAAATACATTATTCGTATTGCTATTACCCTTTTCTTTAAAAAAATTGCAGCTTCGTTTTTGTCCAAAGTTCAACTAAGGCAAGTAAAAAATGGTCTCTCGAATGGTCATCACAGAAGGAGCACAACTCAATTGACGAGAGTGGAGCAAGATCCGGTGCTGAAGGACTTTACCGAAAAGACTGAATTTTTTTGAGAATACTGGATACTCACGGCCTACTTAACATTAGATAGGATAAAACACTTTACAATAGACAATGTCCTGCAATGTTCAAGAAATGTGCAATATTAACAATAACACAATCCCCATAGCTATTATGAGCCAAGAGCCAAAGGATCTGCAAACGGCTCAATCAATTATCGAGGAACTAAGGGCGAAGTGTCGATACCAAGCCGAGCACATCATGAAGTGGAAGAAGGCGTATTCCATGCAGGTAGGGGCGAACTTTGATAATATAAATATTAATTAACCTCTATTATTAAAGAAGGCTGCTTCGTTACATATTGTGTGTATAATATTTAATAAGCATCGTGTGATTTTCTGGCTTATGTAAATGAAATTAACGGGTTTAAATGTTTGGAAATGTTGTGTGGGAATTCAGTGAAAACAGTCACAGGAAATTCTTGTGGAAATTTTCGTAAAATCAGGACGGCAATACGTTCTCATGAATTATTTCAAATCAGAAATCTCTTGAAGCCAGTATAAATAAGTCAAATATTTGCACTGAAACGTAATCCTCCAGGTGATTATCCTTTAATTACCATCACGAACACCTACACGCAATCACGAAAGATAAATCTGTGTCCTTGCAGTTGAGAAAAGTTTTCCACTCAAATATTTCCGGTAAAATGAGAAACATTTTTCCTAATTTCTAAATTCTTTATAATTTATTTCAAGTCAGCTTACAGTAACAAATTTCATTTACATATTAAAAATATAATTATTTTAATTTACAAAATTTCAATATGTTCTAAAGATGCAGCAACACTACCGATACCAAAAGGAGAAAACGGAACAAATGAACAACCTCACGAGTCAATTGCTCCTGCTGGAATCCAGACTGAAGCGAAAGCAGAAACAAATCGCGGGAATCATTTGCCAGCGGGAATTAACCATTATGCGGCAGCAGAAGTTAATCGATGCGCTGTCCAGTAGATTAGTTGACCATGGACTGGACACACTGGACCCGAGCTACACAGATTTCGATTCCCTGAACGACTCCGATTCTGCTGTTGTGCTGGAAGACATCGACTCCGACTGCAATTCGTCATTCTCGATGCGGCGCAAAAGCGGCTCCGGAGATGTGACCATTGTCCGATCAATATCCGACGCAATTGAAACGAACCTGAACAAGTACATGGGCTCAAGACGCTCGAATTGCTTCTTGCGTCGTCCGGATATTCTGGAGACTGTCTACAGTGTTGAGGAAGATCCTGAGCCACAACAATCAACCGATGTTGCTGAGAAACGCGATAAATTCAAAAACAGATCTGAAAAGGCCGTTATGGATCACTCCTTGGATGGACAACTGAAGGACACAGACTCACCTGGCAAGTCAAAGGATTCATCTACCGAAAGCACCGTAAAACAGTCACAAGTGACGAACTTTAATCGTGTGATGTCGAATCACCGGTCTGTGACGAAACCCAAAGACGTTAAGTACAAAAGGATAAATAAAGCAAAATCGAAGAGTCTCGAAGAATTGCGGGGACGACTTAAGCACTGGGTGGAAAAGGGTACAGTGGACAGCCCCAACGGATTGGCGGGCATCAAGGAGCAAATGCCCCAGACCGCGCAGAGCTATGCGTGACAATTGGAGAGTCAAGTGAGCCTCCATTCATCTCATGTTCGCGTTCCATCTGGTCGATGTAGCTTTTAATGTGGACTTAATTCCAGTGTCTTGTGATCTTTTCTATGTTCCCTAGTGACTTCCGGTCAAGTCAGATTTGTTACCTTTCTATTTTTGGTATAGTTTTTAAGTGTGGGGCTTTTCGTGGGCCCCAAATTTAATTTTTGTTTGCAGCGCGAACGGATTGTCTCGCAGAATTACTATAGAACTTTGTATACAAGTGTTTCTTTGTTATTTTGGCTGTTTTTTAAAAGAATTTTACAAATGTATTGCAAATGTAATGTAATGAGAAAAAACAAGTAGTAGTGTGTTGATGTACGAGCATGTTGTAGCTTGTAGCCCAACATATTTTATATTGTAAAACAGTGGAAGACTTTTAATTTAAGTATCAATGTACAATATTAACTACAAATACGAAATTCGTTGATGCAGTTATTTTTTAAATTAAATTGAAAATCTTTTTCAAAAAAGTTTAATTCTTTAATGTCCGAATAATTTCAAAGTTATCGTTATTTCATAACAAACTAACAGTACTTACCTACATATATAATATGTTATATAGAGCCAATTTTTGTAAACTTTGGGAATTGTCAGATACAACTTTATTTTAAACAGAAAATGTGAAAATAAATCACTGTTGAATACACATTATTTGAGTTAAAAAAAAAAGAGTCTAAATGTTTGATTAACTGTTCGTAAAAATTTCGTTTTGTAGACATTAAAGGGTTAAATCAATCTGCAATTGTTATATCAGTCTCAGTCAACTACAAAAAACCATTGTAAAATATTTACAGGTTTCATTTTGAAACTCTATCAAAGTTTGGTTACTCGAATTTATTTTACCGCAGCTTTCACTCTCAGTATTTGATGACATCACAAAACTAAATACGACTCTGCAAACAGAGCACAATTATAAATTTAATCCAACAGAGTACTACTTGTACCTGAGAATCTTAACCTTTCTATTAATAATTAACATAAGTACAATATATTGTGTAAGTTATTCATGGCATCTACCAACAAATCTCTTCCCAATTTCGAGCTTACGAAACTCACGCAAAATGTACAGTCAAATTAAAACAATTAATATAAGAATATATTATTAACAGATTAATAAAACAATGTAAAAGTTAAAGATGGAGGAACTTGTGATATTTTTTGTAATTTTCTGGTATTTCTGCTTAAACAAGATCCGTGTAGGCTGTTATGAATCTTTGCAATTGTAAGTAAAAGTTTCGTATATATATCTATAATATATAAATAAAAATGAATAAAGGATAAACCATAAACATATGAGGTTGATTTTGAAATACATATCTATTCAGAAACATCGCAGGTTTCACATAAACAGCCTGCAAAGAGGACAAAAAACATTTCCCTTCGATTGAAAACATGATCGAAGTCCAGTACGCAATCTGTAGATTTTGTAATTGTAAATTGTATATGAAAATTAAACTTATTCCATATTTATATAAAATGTTTTCCTTTTCAAAACTAAGAAAACAAGAGAAACACTATTTAGGCTTAAGTTCAGTGACAATTATTAACCAAAAAGGATGCAATCATTGTAAAGTACTTGTAAGAATAATTCCACTTGGAAGTAATTGTATAAAAAACATTCAAAGAAAAATGTAAAGCGGTAAATTCTGAAATAATTTTAAGTGCAAAAGTATAAATGGAAATATTTCCTGTAAAAAGGACAGTAGTTCTCTTTTTCCAGCATAAGATAAGCTTAGTAGCACCTTTCCTTGAACTTGGCGTAATTCAGCAAATCCAGCATAACCCACAAACAAAAGAATAAAGTAATCAATGTGAGAAAAAAACGAGTGTTTTAATTCTAACCTTGTGAAAAATTCGTCAGCAAGTTATTTTCAATCCGTTGAGGTACAATCCCTTAATGACCACATTTCAAATGCTCCCAATAAACTAAACCATTCCTCTCTCCCCCACCCTCTTCAATGAAATTATACAAAATCGCAATAACTAACAATAAAAATTTATTACCCTAAGATACTAACGTTGGAAGTAAGAAGATAAAAAGATTGATATAATTGGAGGTTTATTCATACAATATCCAGCTCCACACAAATTCAGTTATAGTAAGTGGGGGAAGCCGGGGCCACTGAGACCGTCAAAAATCGACTCCATTTATGCCTCGGACTCGGCCTGCAATTTAGCAACGTAGGCCACCTTATGATCGGCAATCTTCTTCTTCCGTTCCTCGCGGGTCAGTTTCTTCATGGTCCACCTCTTCTTAACAACTCCAGTCTTTTCGATCTTCTTGTGTGCAGGATCAGCACGAATTCCAGCATGCGCCTTCTTGTAGATTTCCTCAAGCTATAAATGAAAAGTTAAAGTTAGAATTGGAAATACGTACAAAAAACTTCTTAATTCTAATATTTGAAATCAATTAATTATTTGTAAAAGCCGTTCATGCTGTGCAACTATAACAGGATATAAGACCAACTGGAGTAGTCCCACATCGAACACAAGTCGCTAGCTTGCTGTGGTCCACATTTGGCACAGCAGCGTGAGTACAAGCGCTGCGGTAATTTTGTAATGGACGTGCAACAATAACTGAAACATTTCTACTTACATCGTCTGCACGAATTCCCAGACCAATGTATTTGCTGAATTGTCTCTTGAAGGCTTCCTCGTCCTCTTCTTCCAGGGTGCGCATGTAATCAGCCACATGCTGTCCGAAAATATGGGCACGGTGAACATCAGCATTGAAGCTCTTAGTTTCAGCTGAGTATCCTGGGAAACGCTTCACTGAATGGGGAATATTAAGGCCACCGTCAACGGCGCCCTTCATGGCTCCGAAGACACGGGCACCGGTAGTTGTCCTGCTCAAACCAACATCCAAGTAGCAACGGAAGGCTCCTGGACCGTCATCGACTGGCTCCACGTTGTACTCCTCACCGGTGACTTCAGTGCATCCAGAATACAAGGAATCAATACCAAGCTTCTGCAAAATACGGCGCGCCACCAAGAGCCCTGTGCAATATGCAGCAGCATAATTGGTGAGGCCGACCTGTCAAAATGCAACATAACCTCAAAATCAGGTAACATGAAAATTCGACTCCTACCTTCACTCCGTACTTAGGAAGCTCATGAGAGTATGCCGCACACACAATGCGGTCCCCTTCGATCCGGGAATAGGCGATCTGACAAGTGATGTCCCTGTTGCTGAGGCGGACGATCAGCCTGTACTTCGGAGTGTTGTATTTGTTCTTATCTTGAAAAATAAGACGTTTTCTGGCATAGTAATCAGTTTTACCCTCACGACGCCTCTTGAACTTAACTTGGTACCGCTTAAAGTACTGTTTGTTCTTCACCACTTTCACGAACCCCTGAAAATAATCAGTGTTTAATTACACTACTTTCAAATACTTGATACTGATTGCACAATCATGAAATTTCACAATCATCGTTAGCAATGCACGTCGATTAATTGCATTTTCTGATAGAGCACGCATTCCAGCACACGTTCATACAGTTATTTTATTGAAAATCTCACCATTTTCGCTAAAAAATTAAAAAAACACCAAACGTTGAAACAATCGCGATGTCACCGCACCTCGGTGCATGAGAGAAAGGACGACATGTCAAATTTGACAGCCGGATGAGCTCAAACGATACTCGAAGTTAGTGGATTCTGTAAAGTAAGGCAGCGACTGTCAAATAATAACAATCAATGAAGAATAACATTTATTATTAATAATAACAAATATAATCAATTTCAATGATTATTTATAATGCCAGGGTCTATGATTTTGTAATATTAAAAACTACCAAACATATGAAAATCCCAAAACCCTCTAACTATAAAAATTTAAAAAAAAAGATCAACTAAAAGTTAGACTACATTAGTAAAATCTAATTACTAACTAGGATAATATACTAGTATATTATAATATTGCACAAAATGTTTGTTTAACATTAAAATTTATAATCGTATTTCTGGACAGCAAATGAAGAAAGCAACTCTTTTTACAGAAGTTAAGATTAAATTGCTTTTACAGTAATTTTAATTATGCATAATAATATGAACATAAATATTTTATATACATGTGCAAATATAATTTCAAATATTTGTCTTTTTTAAACAATTCCTCAGTGACAGGCGACAGCGACACACGACAGCTGAACGGAGTTTGACGGA
Source organism: Leptogaster cylindrica (assembly GCA_963082835.1). NCBI lineage: Eukaryota > Metazoa > Arthropoda > Insecta > Diptera > Asilidae > Leptogaster > Leptogaster cylindrica. The sequence continues at coordinate 16,925,823 of OY720105.1, read as the reverse complement.
GTGTGTTGCAATTCAGATTTGCAAATGTTATAATTGAGAAATTCCCCACTTTAAAATGGGAAACGATTATGGAAAATTGAAAGGACTAGATATTGATAAAAAGGCACTCGAAGCAACGGACTTCTGGTCCTTGTACAACGCCGAAATAAGCGAAGAAGATCGAATAACTTTGTTATCAATTTTTCAAGAGGAAACCATAATTGTTTGTGGTCAATTATGGGTTTCGCAAAGTCCCCTGGAGAGATCAATTAAGGTAAATAAAAAGAAAATTGTTTCATATGACCATAAAATAGTGTTGCGAGCAAAAAGTGCACTTTACATGTCATTGTTAGAAATATTAGTTCCATGTTATTTTAGTTAACATATGATGTGTCGTATTTTTTAGAATCTAATGGTATTCCGTCATCCCAGCATTCTGAAATATGTCACGTCCTGGGAAAAGGGATCGCAAAAGCAACTCGCAACTGAACGCGTCCAGCCACTTGCACTGGTTCTGCCCAAACAAAGTGACATTCAAATCTGCCTCGGTCTAAGGAATATTCTATGCGGTTTAATATTTTTAATTGAACAGGTGAGGGTAGAAAATTAATCCTTAATAGAGTTTAAAAACTAAGAAATCTCTGCAGGCTAAGGCACGTCACCTGAACATTTGCACGACTTCAATTTACGTGAATCCAGAAGGCGAGTGGCGATTGGGAGGTTTTGAATACGTTTGGAAGGCGAAAGATGTCACTAAAACTCTTCTGGACTTTGCACAGTCTTATCGCTACAAGAAGGCCATTGATCCCAGCGAATCCAAGAATGCCGGAGAGAATCTCGAACAGTACGCTTTTGCTGTGTTGTGCGAAGATATTCTGAAAAATCGCAAAAATGTTGACACACCATATGTTACAGAATTTCATGAATATTGTGGGACACATCTAAAGCATCAAAATGTGACAATGCGACCCAAGTTATCTGCCGTGCTCCTGCATCCCTACTTCAATCACGAATTTGTCCTGATCCACTCATTCCTCACCGAATTGCCGTTGAAGAGCCCACAAGAGAAGCAAGACTTCTTTACAGGACTCGTCGATAGACTGCGGTATTTCGATGAAATCGTCGTCGCATCGCAAGTTGGGAACCTACTGCTCTGCAGAATGGTCTTGCTCGATACCACTGCCCAGCTCTGCGTCACCCCGTACGTACTGAAAACGAAAACCGACAATTCCGCTGCCTTATTCTCGAGCAACACGTTCACGAAGTTCATCATTCCCAGGATCAAACAGATATTCTGCGTCCGAGACGCCCAAATTAGGTTAATACTTTTAGAATACTTTAATGAGTACGTAAAGCTTTTTACTAAAGACGAACTAAAGGAGAGGATCCTGCCAAACTTGCTCGTAGGTATCAAAGACACTAACGACATCCTGGTTGCGAAAACCCTAAGGTCTTTGGCAGATTTGGTGCCACTTTTGGGATCAGAGATTGTTGTGGGCGGCAACAGGGCGAGATTGTTCGCCGACGGGCGCCCACAAGCGCTACCAGACTCGACAAGTCACTGGGTAGAGCCCCGATCTATAACGCCAGTGATGACCTCGGGTGACTATATTTTATCAGCCAGTCCACTGCCGGACAATGTTGATGTGAGCGAAAGCTACGTGTCGATAGACACAGCCGAGAATATGCAAATGCCGGAGCGCCTGAGTCCCGACGGCGGGGAGGATGTTCAAGCAACCACAGACGGCGAAGTGGAGGAGGATGCATGGAGTGATTGGGAAAACGACGAACTGCATGGAACAACACCGGCTACCCATGAGGCCTCTGAGTTGAGCACGGAAGCACTCAAGGCACCGGAAAATACAACCACAACTACTGAGCAGGTTGCCCCAATTTCAAACAACGACACCAAGCAATCCAACACCAAAATCAGTGACGACATCAACGAGCTCGACATAAAAGTGCAGAAAATGTCTGCAAAGGGCACCGAAGAAATTGATTTCTTTAAAGACATGGAGCCAGTGATTCAGAGTTCGAGTGTCCTGCTCGTGCCTCCAATTTCAGATAAGAGGACCAAAGCGAAGAACACCGACGATGTTCAAGTAGACAAAAGCCGTTTTGAATTCAGGGTGGATGAAGATATGGCCGATGCTGGCTGGGATGATGACAGCAATGACTGGGGTGAATGAAGTTATTTTACAGGCTCGTTTAAACTCCAAAGGTTGTTTTAGAAATAAATATTTTAAAGAAATTATAAAAATAGTGTTTTCACTTGCGTAAATAAAACAATTTGCTGCTAATTAATTCTCCGGTTGTTAGAGAAACATTCACATTGCTAAGTGTACAAGGATCACTTAATTCTACACCTTAAATCAATACTGTCGTCGCTTATGGTCTAGAAACCGCACACCAAAATACCTAAAATCGAGATAAAACTAGTCAACATCGAGATGTGATCACAATAATTAGAGCAGATTTCTTACACATACATAACTACTGAACATTCCATTATTCTCATTTTCCGAAACTTCCCCATTCGAGTAGATGATTGCGTCCGCAACTGAGTTAAAATCGAATCGTGGCATCCAGTTAATTCGGCACATTACACTCTGAATCGTTCTCACATTCTAAAATATGTTTTTGTAACTGTGTAATATTTTTGCAATTAATTTTAAAATTTGATTTTTACATAACAATTACGATAGATTTTTAGTGGAGGCAACAAGACTAATAAATTGAAAGGGTTAAATGTGATAAATTTTGCCCATTTCTCATATAATTTTATTTAATTATAATTTACTAATGTAATTTTTTTCTTAAATCACGTTTTTTTTTTTTAAATTGACGAGTCAGCTAGTATTACCGATATAATTAATTATTGTATAGAAAATTGCACAGTCCCATTCAGAAGTTAAATGCTATTGACAAGCTGCCGTGGAGGGCGGGGAGGGTGAACTCCTTGAAGTTGCAAAATGTGCTCGAGTGCTAGTTGCTCGAATATTTTACGGCGATTGTACAAAAAGTCAGTCATGAAATGATTGATATTACAGTAACGGTAAAACAGCCGCCATTTTAAAGTGAACTTTTACTCCTTAAATTTTAGCGTAATATAGGAACTACTTTCCCATAAGTTTTATAATCTTAGTCTATACATTTATTTGCTGTATTGTCTTGTGAGGTCTAAGAAACCAAAATAAAAACATGAATAAACAATAAAGTAATAATTATTTTGGCAATGGGATAAGGACTCGGTTGTAGACTAACGGGATTTCAGTTGGAAACAACCTATCCCAAATTAAACACTGTAAAGTCTACTTTTGAAGCTTTTGTTTTTGGCAACATTATTTTTATAACACTTCGAAGGCGATTTTTATTTGCCCAAAATATCATCAATGAGAAAAACTCCCCAATTAGTAATTGTCTTCTTTCTGTATGCACTAAAAATACTATTCAGCTCTGTTAACGAACGGACTGTGATTTGAATTCTTAATTTTCTAAAAAAAAATCAATTTGTATGTGATCCTTTGTGAAAATATTAATTAACAACTTATTCTCGACGTTTTAAAAATATCTCTTTTTAAAAATGAATCTTAATAAATCTAACTAAATTCTATTAACACAAAAATGTGGGCATTGTCTAAACAGATTCGGAAATTTTGCTAAGAAATTATCTTGTGACCTAAGAGGAAACCACTTAACTAGAAATGGTTAATTTACTATCATCGGGATTGACATGAACTGGCTACACTCGTTGATGAGTATCCCGACTGTAAGCTTGTCATGGACCCTTTGTAGTTTGCCGAGCTGAGAACCTCGTAGAAGTAGTTGAGCTGTGCTGGTCCCTCGCTCGATGATGAAGGGCAGAACCAGTGCAGGATGTAGCTGTGCGTTGTTGTCATTACATGGGAGCCCTGAATTACGAGCTATTAACTGTTTTACTTTTATATGTTTTGAACTGTCTCACCTGGACACTTTCTTTATGACGACATACAGTTGGCGGCTCCTCACGGAAGTAGTTCTTACCTTCCTCAAATCCAGACAGATCAAAGAACGATGTAGAAAGATCTAAATATTGATATTAGATAAAATAAAATATATTTTCAATTTAATACGAAAATTGCTCACCATTTTTCGGTGGTAAGTCATTAGTAGTTCTATAAAGTGTGAAATGCAAATCACTTCGCAAAACATCGAAGTCCCAAGTGAGAACACTTTTTGGGTCGTTGTTCTTTATCACAACTTCATGAGTGTAGCTCGGCCTCAACTCTACAGTTTGATATAAGTTCGGATGAGCAACGGTAACGGCTCCAGGATTGGCGTCCTCCTCCTCACTGTTCATTTTATACAAGGTTTTGGGCACGATTGCCCCTTCATGAATCAAAGCCTGTTGGAATATTGGAACATTAACACAAAAATCAAAATCTACGCTTTTAAAATGTAAAGCGAACGAAGTAAACAGAATTTGCGCAGTGATTAAAATTGTTCGTATTCGAGCAAAACAAAACAACTAAAATTTGCAATATATATACTTTTGATTGTTTTTGCTAAGTATTTTAAACATTTACTGGGCTGGTGAACAGTAACATGAACAATTGTGTGACTACTGTCGATTAATGGTAAAGAGGTGAATTAAATTTTGCTCGGACGACGTCGGTGATTAGCTCCAATTACAATAATGGCATTTACAATGAAAAGATCATCACGAAATTATCAATCAAAAAAATTTAAATAAAATAAAGCACAAAAACTGAAGATATACAAAAAATGCTATGAAAATGGGATTGCCCAAAAGAGTTGAGCAATAAATGAAAAATTCGTGTTCGTGAAAAGTTCCATTCAACTACGGAGGAAAATGAGGGACCAATGACTTTTCTTGGAAAAAGCTGAACAAAAAAAGAACTGAGGTAGAACTAAAGATGATGCGTAAATCTGAATGTATGACAGTGATTCATGTTTTTTTTTTATTCTTTGTTTTATAAAATTAATTCACTTCTTACACATCGGCACGATACTAAATAACAACGCGTGTAGTATTTCGGGTCGACTGGATCCACATTAGTTGTAATGTTTGGCTGGCAATTATATTCAAAAAATAAGTAAAACATAATAACATTTTCCATACTAAATATTGCTACGAAAGCATTATGTTGCTAATGAAAGCCACTGAGGTAAACTGTTAAATTCGAGAGCACTAAATGTGTATAACTAACTGCTATGAAAATCGGATCTAACGGGAACGAAATTTTCCTTTGCATTATTGGCTACTTTTGGAGTCACAAATTATATCAACGCTGGCCTGCGCCACTGCAGTCAACGATATTTGCGAAAATTGAAATAATTTCAAAAAGTAATTTTAAAAACATTAACCTGAGCGATTTTTATGCTAATGTTACAGTAAATTATAAAACTTATCATGTTTGCTAAAAAATATCACGTTTTCCGACAACTGATTTATTCTGCTATTTAAAATTACTTGGAAAATGGAAAACCTATTTCAAATTTGTTGAAAAATTGTGGTGCAGAAATGTTACCTTGCATGAACCTCCTAAAAAGTCTGGAATTATCTCGGAGTCGATGTATTGCTCGAGCCCATCTTTGATATGCAAACAGTCGTGGCCGCCGTAGAACAGAAATTTCGATCGGGTGTTCTCATCTGAAAGAGTCGAGAATTTATGTAAGGAAAAGATCAGTCGAACTGGAAACGAACGTACCAATAAAGGTGCTAACTATTGTCCATGCAATGGGGAACACCCTGGGGGCGCGAACGACGAGAACTCGACCCATTGTCTCTGGATAATTTTTCTCTACTGTTTCAATGATTTTCAGCAGAGCCTTAACGCCCGGACGCCACAAATGTCGCATAGAAAGCCCATCTAAGTCGACCAGCACACACCAGCTGAGCACGGGTTTTCCCAGTTTTTTAGCCGATTCGCTCACCAATTTTATTCCTTCCTCGCAAATGTGGATTGTCTAAAAACATGTCCTTAATTAATTATTTAACTGTATTTAGTGGAAGACACTTGAGACAGTTTACCAATTTCAGAAGTCCCTCTTCCCCAATGGACTTGAGGAGTCCCTTGACGTCCATGTGGCCTAGCCTAAGGATGTACATTGGGCGTCCGTCCTTGTCGCAATGATGCCATCCTCCTGGGAAATGGTTTGTTACAACAGCGGGCGCTTTGTATTCGTTCAAAAGTGTATCAACTTTGTTCTCCCGCCGCCACTGAATTGAATCCTGCAGCGAATGCAACGCTTTGTCGACATGAAAGTCTCTGGCTTTCAGAAATCTAAAAAGTGTGTGGTAACTGGGACACTTCTTAAGATCCGGGATCTCCTTCACTAATTTTCTTAGTTCCAACAGTTTGGACTCTTGCATTGGGGATAATTGACCCAAATTAACGGCGATGAAGTCACCGTCCAGTATATCATTGTCTTTCTCCTCGGTGATTTTTGTCGGTGATAGTGTAGTAACGGTGCCAGCCGAAGGTGTCCAACGCTCCACATGAGAGATCCCTTCCGCGTTCAGTTGGTTAATGAAGTATTCAATAATTTCCTTTCCCTTTAGGGTAGTTTGGGTATACTGCTTCATACCCATTTTCTCCATTGAATTCTCAAAGCCAAAGAAGTTCTTAATATCCAAAGTAGCAGTTTGATCGAAGCATGTCCAGTCCGGATTGTCAGGATGAGCGTAGTATCTGCAACGTTCGAATATTTCAATTCGCGATGAGAAGGTTTCATTTGTAGCTTCAATGCTTAGTGTGCGGTTGGATAGGTCGAGGTAGTTTTGCTGAATGAAGTAGACAACGTCGACACCAATGATTTTTTTGAATAAGTAGGGCGCATCGACGGCCAGTTTACACCTTCGACTGGTGTTGCGGCGTGCTCCATTGTCTAATATTTCATCTTTTGTTATTTGACAATCTAACACTATTGGCATCTGAGGACATGTAGGAAAGCGTCTTTCGTATGCCTGTAAATAAATAAGGCGATGCAACCAATTTGGTTATATTGGCAATCAACAACAATCGAAAATTATTATTTTCAAATAATTTCCATTACATTTTAATTATTCCTATTCCACATTTAAACTTTTCAATATCCTAGTGTACTCATTCTACGTTTTCCTAGCGATTTCAGGAATGTCAAGATCATGAATCTTCAATAGGAAATTCTAAATTTTTATCCAATTGCCCAAAAAGAGAATTCGCCGTCAACTTTTAATATTTAATTAAGTAAAAACAGTTTTTGTTCTCCGTAATTCGATTCGTTTGAAATAAATAGCGTTATTTTTAAATTTGTCGGTAGATGGAGTTATCTGTTGTTAAAGATTCAGTGTGTCAACTGTCAGTGTGTGATGCTCGCTCCGTGATGAGAATATGAGATTTGTTGTGATTCGGAGTTAATTTACAGTTTACACATTATTTCGGTAGTAATCGTTTCTAAAATCGTCGCAAATTTTAAAACAATGAATGTGAAGTACCTATGTAATGGAAAAAGATTGAAAGATTGCGGGTTGAGACGAAAATTAAGTGGAAAATGTTTTGTTGTGAAGTGGAGTGGAATCGAAAATGTGTCGATGATCTGATCTTGGATTACCCAATACCATTTACCAACCCGGGTAAGTTAATTAAACATTCAATATTTAACATTGAATTCTTTCATCAATATTCTCGCAGTAAACGACATAACGTCAAAACAGAAGCTAACGGTTCTCGATTCTTGATAGTTGTTATTTTGTGAAATCATAGATGGCATTAGTTGTCCTTAAGGAGATTTGTTTGACAATAAATTTAAGTCGTTTAATTTGAAAATGTTTTCTGTACTTTTTAAGGAAAGCATTTAATTTTGGTTCAAATTACCCATTATACTAATTAAAAACATGAAAAATACCAAAAACAAGTGATTAATTAATTAATTTAAATTATATATTTGCTTAATCATATTTTTCAATTTTTATGTTGCTAGTTTGTTATATTGCACATTGTACATAGTACATACAGCAAAAACATAAATTTTAGTTTTTGTTAATTTATTATTTGTTTTTTAGTTATCGTTATATTTTAATGTTTTTGATTTTCTGGTAGGTTTTCGGTGTACCTAATAAAAATCGGAAAAATATTCGAACGGAAAAATGCAGTTTTTATTTCGATCCAATTATTCCGGCATTTTGGAAGCACTAGAAGATCAGGTTGGTCAAGTGTTTCGTTCTCAATCACTTGCAAAACTATGAAAAAAACAGGTTTAATTAAAAAATAAATTAACTTCAAACTGCTGGGGTGATTATCGCAGACAGTGCCGGGAGTTGCTCTTCGAGCTTTCTGCGTTGCGGCTGCAAATTGTCACCTGAGTTATTTTCTAATTTATTTTCAATACGCCATACTTGAAATTGGGCCACTTTAAAATGGTAACTGGAAAGTTTCACTGATTGCAGACCGCAAAAAAATGCATAAATAATTAACGCCTGCAGTTGATGCAATATGCGCAATTTAGTCAAGTCGACCGCGGTATCTAGAATTCTGTAACATTCACCAGACTTTAGAGGCTAAGGAGTAAAGACTAAAGATGGTCAAAATTTAATTCCAGAGACTTCTCCTGATGATTTTTAACTCTCCGGCTTCTCTGGAGGGATGAAAAGGTGCAGTTTTGTTATACATAATTTCATTACGATTATCTGGCGGAATGGCACACAACATGCTCCACTCTGTTATTAGACAATAGAGTCTAGGATAGAAAACAGCCAGAAGTTTGCTCCCCCGTGAGTCGTTCTCGAACTCAAATGCAACAAAAAAGTGATATTTACGAGCGCAGATATTTCAAATGTTTTCCACAACTTTTTCAGTGATATAATTAATTATGTTTAGCAGTCAACAAGATTTTTACAACCATTGTATTTTTATTTTGCAAATGTTTGTTGCACTTTGAAATTGAAACAACAATTTAAAACACATTTAACTCATTAGAATGATTTATTGCATCTGATTGCAATTAATTGTTGCATTAATAATTTCCGTCTTCGTCATTGTTTTTCCAATGGAGTCAGAAATAAAAATAGAATGTAAAATAACAAAATTAACTTGGTCAACAAATTTGCTCCGAAATAGAAACTTTTTCTGGCACCTCCTTCTTCTATCGTCACATTCGTTGACCTCGAAAGAACTCTTTGCTAAGGATACAACGTAAAATTGATTCTAATCCACATTTAATGAATGGGCGCAAATGGTATACTCCTTTCCGGTCTTAAAGGGTTAATCGTTTGATGTGTTTATCAATTTTGAATGAAGCAATTTTTGATGGTTCCGAAAGAAACCAATTCGACCTCATCAACACTCTGCGACCTGATTTGGATTAACTCTTGTTTTAAGTCGTTTAATGCCGCTAACTATCTCTAAATTAGCGTTTTTGCAGAATTCCTTCAATTGAAGGAAAGCCAGGTTAAAACAAAAAATTGTTCGAATTGTGAAGCACTTAATAGAGAAATTTGTTCTCGAAAAAAAAGATTTTTCTTGTTAACAAAATTAAAAAAACAACAAGACCAGAACGATTGGGAAATTCATCAGACAGGGAATTATTAGCGAAGGGCTGAGGAATAGGCTGCTTCGTCTTCTATTGTAAAACTTTTCATTAATTAAACGTGAAAATTATGTAAATCACTCTTCCCTCTTTAAAATGTAGCAAAATTTTACCGCAATGTAACCCTTTCATTTCTATTTATAGACATATTTTCCTGATAAACAAAGCTTTCGTTATCGCTCGATCTGCGATCGGTCTTCGATATGGTTAACATTTCAAATTAGCACGTTTCCGAATCTTATTTAATTTGCATAACATATTTCGATTATCAAGCGGAAAAAACAAAATTTCGAAATTGATTTTTTAATTACACAGCACGCGACATGCTTGAAAATTTATGCGTGTTTTCAAGGACTTCTTAACTAAAAGAACATATTATTGGGAAACAATTTTCGGGAGGAATTAAACAATTGGAAATTCCCACGGTTTGTCTGTTCTTTTGTTTTCATTATCGACAACGTCACAATAACCTTGGGCAGGGGGCGGCAGATTTTTTTAAGCTCGACTCCCCCTAGATCGATTTCGTGCGTCTTTACTGTGTTTCCAAATAATATTATTTTTATTTGAGTAATTAACATGCGGCGACTAAATTTGAGTGTTTAGATTGCGTCGCTAAAGAGACCACCGGTCGGTTAGCAAACGGGATAAGGGGGATGTTAAATAGTGTTTATTCTCCTCGAAGTGGTTTCGACGTAGATCGCATGCATCGTAGACACCATTTGGACTTCGTTCAGTGTTTGATAACAAGCTTCGTGAGGCACGCGTCCGCCCCCTCCCCCAGACGAAGTTTAAACCCCGCGAGATAAATTACATTACAGACACTTGATCCTGAAAGGGGAGGGAGTTGATTAAAAATTCTAATGTACTTGATTCACATGGGGGCGAAAATCAATAAAAACTCAAATCAATCGTGTTTTCTGTTGAGCTCATTTGACCCTGAACTCTTACGATTTGGGGAAAATGAACCGCGCGAATTACGGACTTTGATAATGCACACGGAAAACACACGCCCCTCCGCCACTGGAAAGTAATAAAAAGTGCGAGCTCTTGCCGCGGAAAATTTAACAATGGAACAAACACGGAAAGCGTCTTGTTGGCCACGGTCACTCGTTGCGCTCATGCTGCTTTTGCATAAACCTCATTCGCGAGTTGTGATAACAAAATGCCACGACCCTCTCGAGATTTTTACATCAAATCCACACAATTAATGATTTGATAGTGGTTATCAATTGCGACGCAATCGTGGATCACTTTCTTTCTACTTGCCGTTGCTCATTTGCTGATTTTGTCGAAAAAAAAGTGTCGATTATGGTCGACAAATGAATATTATGGAGACCCACCCTTTCAGCTTTTGAAATTTGTATTCGAATCAATCCTTTTAGGGAGAGCGCCGTATTTTAATAGAGTCGAATATTGTTCTTCTTGCATTCGTTGACAACCCCCTAAGGAATAAAAAAGTTTATAATTTGCACCTGCTAATTGCAGTCACTTTGTTCCATTCATCACTCGAGATGTTGGTTTGAATAACGAGCAAAAATACCCCCACTTCCCTTCACAGACGACAACCGGATGTTGTTGAACTTGCAGCCCCAAACCTGGGGCTAATCTCCCCCAGACTGCTATTATTTCCGCGTGCCGACATCGCTCATTATGGCAATTAAGAATCATCGCATAAAAAAACACGCATGCAATTACCAAATGAATTTGCATTTGTGTGTTTTGTTTTGTCTTTATTCGCAAATAGGTGTGAAATTCGAGCCTAGCTTCAAGGGAACGAGTTCGCTTCAAAAAACACGCATCGCTGAATGCTCCAATCAATTCGATGCATTTCTGTTTTATGGAGGAAAATTAATTAACAAAATTAAGCAATCACATTGCACAAATTTTGCCTTAACTGCTATCTAATCAAAAGTTAGCAGGAAACAAATTAATATTTTTAATATGTCTCCGAGCGACGAGTTTAAGAAACTTGATTCAGGTCAATTTTTGGAGCTTTTAAAGACAACAAAAAACATACAAAATAAAATGAAATAGAATTGAACTTGTTGTTCAACAAATCGAAGCAGCGGAAAATGGTTTTCAGTCTTGCACTCGAAGAAAATGCAACACTTTTAGTAGCTTTAGTATTTGTCTCTGGAATGTTAAACTTCTTTCAAAGCGGCTTTTTATTAATGTTTTTACTTCGTATTTTTTTTCTGAAGCATTGGAGCCTGAATGACCAGTGGTCAAAGCGCAGCAACTGACACTTGTTGCGATTCTTCTTAATTGCGCTGTTTTATTTATTCTGTTAGTATTTTTATAATTACGTAAATTCTCTATCCTGATGTAAACAAAATGTTTTTAAAATCAACTCCTCTTCGTCGATTGCAAGATATTCTGAAAAACTTCATCTAATCAAGGACAGTTTTAGTACAATCTCTGTAATTCACAGGATTAAGAAACAGGATATTTTTGATTCGGGATCTTCGTATTTTAAGACCTAATTTTCTGGAATCACTTCCGGCGAAGTTTTGCGAAAGATATTTCAAGCGGAAACTGGGAATATTTTTCCCCGCATTTCTTCTGATGCCCCGCAAACATGCAGCAGGCATCTCAATCGGATTTGCATGAGAAGTTCCCAATGACCCGGAAGTACGGTATCCGGAACCGAAAACCGGGACGACCATCACTTCCCGTTTCGTTCCATGATACTTTGGCGAATTTTTAAAATGTATTTTCTAAAATTTCATCGTCCGAAATACAGTTAAAGTGAAAGACGTTTTCGTAATGAAACATATGCTTTTATTATGTGTTTTAATGGCGTAGCAATGATTTTATTCTTTGGGTACTAGTTATCAGTTCCAACAATACCTTGGGGACTTCTATTCATACTCCTTGCTGACTTGAAGGAGTGTCAATTGTTATCGAAGATCATTTAACTTTTTACTGAAGTTTTCATCTAAAAAAAACTCCATCTGCTTGCGCCAGAGAAGGAACATTTTCATTCCCTGTTGTGCACCTAAAATTTTGCAGATATTAATTCACTCCCTGAACTTTTTCCCTAGTTAAACAACTAAGTGTTCGTTGAAATCGTAATTAGCTGCAATTCCCGTTACAAGAACGAGGGTACTTGCGATTTGTACAAGTAAAAAAGGAAGGGTTAGTTTCTGGCTCTCTTCTTTTTACTGGGATTCAGTGAACTTTTGGCATTTGTATAACCTTTAGGATCATAATTTCCACTTTATTGTTTTTCGCAATTTGATTCCGTGACTTCCATTCGACATAATCTTAACAAAAAAAATAGTCGGCCGTGAGTTTTTAAAATTCGTAAAAATTATTTCAATTCTTTTTCAAATATTTTTGAAGTAATTGATTTTAAAATTTTAACTAAGTTTTTCTAGAAATGGTTTTTAATTTTTACATAGACATTTTTTCTTGGTAACAGCTATTTCTAACATTTCAAACATTTTCCATTGTTGTGGCAGAAGCCGTGCAATAGACTTTGTGCCTGCACTCTGCGTGGGTGTAATCTGGGCAAGGGTCTCCGGCATTGTGTTTCCTTTCCCCCGCCTCGTCGTTCACGTTCGCATTTTTTGCTACAGTTAATTAACTGTTGCTTTTACGTTTACCTTGGAGGACTTCGGAAATAGTTGCAATCAATAAAATGAAGTGAAACTCGCGACTGTGGTGCATTTGTTCAATTTTGTTTCCTGGATACGTTCAAATATAGCAAACTCGTTGCAAGTCCTGCTTTAAATGCAGTAGCATTGAGCGGGTAGGCGGTGAGGCCGGCTCGTAATTGCTTTCGATGTTTCGAACTATTTTTAACCTACGCCATGTGAAGGTCTCCCCCGCTGGACGTATTTTCTTCCTCGAAGCGATTTTTTATGACAGAAACATATTTTCCGGGAATTTGTACCTTTGTGAATAAAATTCTTCTCTGTCATCATCTCTTTTGTAGGAAGGATATTTTGCGGAAAGCTTGAAAATCCACCCACGCGTTGACGTAAAAGAAGAGATTCGCAAAGGATATAGGAAGCTATTGAAGTTGGCTTGAATTCGCATGGAATGAAGTAAAATATCTCTTCTGGCCTTCAGAAAAGCACACGGGATTGTGCGAATGAGAAACTAGAGGTCTGTCGGGCAGGGGAGACGGACGCTGACAAGAGGCCAATTTGTTCCCATCACATTCGTAATCCCAACTTGTAGAGGCGATTCGCAAACCTAACAAGTTCTGGGGCTTTGCAATTTGCAACGTCCGCTTCCTCGAAGTGAATTTTCAGGCCAACGCGATGGAAATTTATTGTTGGCTCATTTCAAAATCAGCACCGCTTTTGACACTTCGTTCCTAATAAAATCGCAAATGATTTCGAAATGGCGAGTGTGACCTCAAGTCATGCACTTTTCCAATGCAATATATAGCAGCTGTTGCGCTGCGGGGAAGAGGGACAAACACCCAGCTGATTACGCGATCGCGGGGGGGATTTCCTCGGTCGTGAGATTGTGTTTATAAATAAATATTGCCACCAATTTAGCAGTAATTTCTAGTGGTAGGTGTACCTCTTCTCTCCCCCTAGTAAATTGACAGCTTAACACGAGGAAAAGTGCAAAAATTAATGCATGGAAGTGTTTTGTTTTGTGCCATTTGCAGACCTTGAATCTAGTAAATCTGTGCTTCAAGCTTAAAAAGTGGATATTGTTGTTGCTTACCGCCATGACCAACTCGAATGGGTGTTTGTAGACCCTTACTGGTGATTGATATTTCTGCACCATTTTCACTGGGAGATTTTCACCAAGCAAATGTACTGCGAAATAGAAGAATCGAGTGCCAAAAATCACTTGAAGTGCGAAATAAGTTACTCAATTAAAATGATTTTTTTAACTGGTAAACAATAAACACAAACTAAACATTATCCGAGCACTTTCCCTTCTCCATGAATGACAAAACACGAACTGAAGTTGCTCGGTTCCACGGTCCACTGTCAAAACTGACTTTTCTGTTTCCCCCTCCCCTTCATGTTTTCTAGAATGATACAAATTACAAGGAACATAAAGGTGCGTATTCACTTGAGCACGAACGCGAACGAGGCAAGCCGAGGCCGAATGAGCATACGTATATTTGTTGTTGTGCGACGCCTCGGACCGCGGCAATTCGCCTGCCATCCGATGGGATCGGATCAGCATTCGTTCCGCCGCGGCTTGCCTCGTTCGCGTTCGTGCTCAAGTGAATACGCACCTTAAGGTATGCAAAGATTTTTTCCACAGCTGGCGTGACGTCACTGACTTCACATTTGCCAATGTATTGTACACGAATTTACAAACTGTCGGAATATCCAAGATGGCACGGATGCGAAATCTTTATGTGCCTTGTAACATGGTTTTCTGGTAAGTTTTAATTTTCTACCGTGTGGAACAAATGGAACTTGTAGCTGTAATAGATCAAAAGTGCTGAATCACACGGCTGAATTCTGAAGGCACAATTTCGAAGCCCAACTTTCCCACAAAATTCACCCTCACCTATAAATTTCAGGTTCGAACCGCTCTCCGGTCGTTAAGATTGGTAAATTGGTTACTTACTTACTTACCAGTTACCACAATAAACAATTAGAATTTTCAATTTAGATTAGAATATTTAATATTAGATGGTACATTTTTGTCCGGTTGGGTTCCATACTCAGCTCTTACTTCTCTAACTGGCCCATAGGAGGTGTTAAATCTTTCAGAAATCCACCAAAAATTGCAATGTAGTCGCCGGTGGAAATTGTTCTTTGTGGCCGACAATAATTTTCGTAATATCAAATACAGACTGGAAAACATTTCCAAGATTCATACATTATTTTACATTACTGCTTTACACTATCCGTTATATTTTAATGATTTGAATTTCACAGTTTCCACTAGAAATAAAATCTATTCTTTTCAGACATGTTTATTTTTTTTTCTATTTTTCTAATCTCTTTATGGGTATTATAATAAGCTTGCTATTATTGTGTTTATTTTACATAAAAGTTTTCCATTAATTTAATGTTTTAAATAATAAATATTAATAGGTAACCACAATTAGTTGACAATATTAAAATGATACAATCTTATCAACATCAGCAGCATTAATTTGCTGAACATGTTTTACAGCTTCATGAGTTTTAAGATCTTTCTGGAAGTTTGTCTTAAATCTAGAATCTGGATCGCACAATTTGCACTCATACAAAAACTCTCCTGGATGAAAAGATGTGGTCAGGACATGTTTTCGCAGGTTCTCCTGAAGCATAGAATTGAAAATTTAAAAAAAAAGGCCGACACAAGATGGCAGACTGGTTTTACCAAATTACTGCAGGAATATGCACAATGGGGACATTTGTAGGGCTTCTCTCCAGTGTGAATTCTGAGATGTCTCCTGAGATGTCCTCGAAATCTGGTCTTGAAATTGCACGTTCGGCACAGGTACTCCTGCACAGCAGGACTGTGTTTCTTGGCGTGTCTGCAAGGACAGCAGGAAAGAGGAAATTATTTCAACAAACTACAAAACAGAAAGACTACGTATAGGAACTTTGAACATCCAAATCACGAGCGAAGATCTTCGTCTGACAGAATAATTCAGGGTAGGAAATTGTTTCAAACATTATCGGAATCAGTTCGAACTTCGACTGTCGTTTTTATTTCAGTTTACCTTTGCGAAGTCACTTTTTTCATTTTTTCTTTCTCTCGATCTTGCTGCACATAACTGCGCAATTCCAGTTGGATTTCGCTGAAAAACAAAGCAAACTTGGTCACGACTTTGAAAGTGCCCCTTCAAGTCCGTGTCCATCCATTTATCCAGCTACTCCCATTCTGTCGACTGGATCCTATTCATTAACCATCCTCTATGGCTCTTTGTTTCCATTTTGCTCCACTTGATCTACGGTCCTCCAATGCATTTATCTCATGAATCTAGGAGGAATTAGCATCGAAACCGCATTAAAAGATTTCCGACCCGCCCCGTTGCCCTTTGTGGAGTTTACATATTATTAATTTTTGTCTTTTTGCACTAGGACAGCCGAAAGCGCATTCGGAGCGCGTGCACATTTTTCTACACTAAAACCGAAATACTTTAGGTATGATCTCCACCAAATGCACGTGCATTGGTTCCTAAAGAACAGAATGTGGGGACTCTTTGAGCATGACTTACCGATGCTCGAATGCCTGTTATCATCCCGAGGATTTGGTCACGATTCCCCAATGCGCATGATCCGGGTGACTCAAAAGCTCCACCAGACGCGGCCAATTGGTTATGCAAATTGGGCTCGATTTTCGATTTACTCCGATATATTTGTTTGGTAGCAAATCGCAATTGCACAAATCGTAATAGCTGCTGCTTAGAAAGGCGCCGATCGCCCGAAATGGAGCGACGGACTCCACTCGCGATCGATCGCAATCACTTTGGATGCAATTTGTATTGAATATTTTCAAAATTTATAATTTGTCATTTTGAAGGAATCGTCGTTCACCTTCCGTTATTTTGTCGCAGTGATAATTATGCATCACATCCACAATTCGCCAGCGTTGAACACTTGTAAAAGATCTTAAGTGCGGCACTAAATGTCCTGGATAAAATCTTAAGTGCAGTTGCTCAGGTGCGGCAATGCATGTCGCATTATTCAAATGAAAATTTCATTCGCTTTTCATGACTGTCATTACGCACCGTAGGGATTCCCATTAGCAGTGATGCCAAGCAATAAAGAACCAATTCGCCTTAATGGGGCCCAATAAAAGCTCCGTCAAAAACTATTTTCAGCTTCTAGAATTCGCATACATAAATGTCAACACCTCAAATTAATTGTTAAATCGATTGATCTACTCGATCTAATTAACTCAAAATATTACATTTTCTACGTTGAATTTGCGCTAATTGAAAATCTTGTACCAATGACGATCAACCGACAACAATACTTGAACAAATGCGCGCACGCAGCCTCAACATGAAAAAAACAAGAAACTACTGAACAAGAAGAATCGAATGTGCGCGGTGGAAATTCTTTGGCCCGATAAGTCACGACCACAGCCACCATCTCCTTTATCTCTAGGCACCACTGTATCCTCTCGTTGCATCCATTGCAATCATCCTCAGTGCAGCTCTTGCATTCGTTTTATTTAATTTGCGATCAAAACATTTTCATGCCTCCAATTGATTTTTGTAAAACCAAAAATAACACAAAAACATCCACAAACCAATAAGTATTTAAAAGATGAAGCAAAACAAAAAGGGGGGAGAAGAAGAAATATTGCTCCTGCGGGAGGGGTGGGGGACCTGCCACAGACACAATGCTTCCGTGCATTCTTGGTTGCATTTTGTTGACCATGATCGAGGAGGATCCTCCAAGGCAGCTGGATGAACACGTTGTGTGCACTTATAGGTCGTTTATTGGACGATCGGAAGACAAGTTTCCATGGAGCACTTGTAAATGCAAAGAAGCTCAAAGCTGTGTATTGCTTGGCCTCCCGTCAAATCGCAGCTACTCTAGCCGCACCGCGCCCCGCTGCTCTACCTATTGATTGGTTGTGTTTTTTTTCGGATTCGTAAATCTTTTTGATTCTGTTTTCGATATTGTCCACAAGAGCGGCGGTGAAATAATTTTGTTTTATTCGCTCCCCCTTCACCCCCTCTTGCAGATATCCTGTATTGTTGCTGTGCTACCTTTCGGATAGTGAAACGTGATTGTTGCAAGTCTTCTGCCTCCATTTCTGTTTCTTCTTCTTAGGACACCGATAGAATGCTTCTTGTGGCCTCCTCCGATTTTTCTGATATGGTTTATGGGTAACACGACATTTCAAGGGTATCAAGTGCACTCATCGCGGTCTCAACCGAATCCTTAATTAGTTGGAATGTCCGAGGGAAATTCCACAGCAACTCACTGATAGCGACTTGTGGCTGTTGGCATTCAATTCGGGGTTCTTCAAGCGCTTCTTGCGTGTGAAGTGCGTTCGTGGTTGCTTCTTTTCTGGTGGAACCCAAATTAAGGTTATCCTTTTAAGGAGTTGTTTCTAACAAAATCATTTTTCTGTTTTGCATTTGTGAGGAGGTAACTTTTTAATAGGGTAACACTGTTTTCATTGGCTTACCTCTTCAGATAGTCCAAGGTCTTCCCCGCGTAACTGCATCCTTCGAAGCTGCACTTGTAAGTCGCGTCTGCAAAATGAACACTCAAATGCGCCTTCAAATCGGAATGATTCCTCCCAACGAAGATGCAAAACTCCTCGGTGCACTTAAACTTCGTGTCACGTTTGCTGTGTGTATTGATGTGCTGCCTCAAATTGTACCTGCAATCAGAAAGCGGTTGTGGTCAGTGGCCGTTCTGACTAATTTTCCGGGAGCAAAACTTGAACCTGTAATTAAATTAATTAATAAAAGCATTGGACCAGCGCGTGGGCAATTGTAGCACATCTTTGACACCTCGACGGGTGCCGTCCTTGCACGTCCCAGCCGAACACGATTTTGCATTCTGCTCGGCCAAGGCTGCAGTTCCCGACACCAGAAAATACAAATCATCACCGGGGGGCCAACGGGGAGGAAAACGAAATCAAAGTTCCCCTCTCTCCCCCAGACAGCAAGAGCTCAACAGAATGACTGACCATCAGGAAATTCAGTTACGTTGTAAAAGTTACTTTTTAGTCGATGGAATTCTCGGCCGTCCATCCCTGGGTCCATTGCGACGTCCCCTTCCACCTTCGGCTCCTGTCGCATTCTCTGGACGGAATCAGACGTTGTCCGGTGCGACTCTTTAATCTATTTCGAGCACTCTTGACCATTTTCTTGATTAATTAGCATACGTAATTGATAACAATTAAATTTGACCGGACAGAGGGAACGTGAACGGACGGCTTAATGTGAAAAGTTCTTCTTGGTGCCAGCAGCACCAATTCTCGACTTGCAGGCGAACTTTTGCCCGTTGATGCTTCTGCCGACACGACCGCTCAAAACGCTCCGGTTCCGCAGAAACCTCCATCTCCCGAAAATCCCTCAGGGTGTGCAGAAATCCGGGGAAAAGCACTCTTCATTTCTAAGGAAGTTTTTAGGCATGCTTTGAATTTTAAATACTTAGTTTTCAAATATTATTTGTGGACTCTTTTTTTACTGAAAAATAATTCGGCTTTGGTCAAAACTGTGAAAGGGTTGAAAGCATGTTTATGTTTACCCTAATTTTGCAAAGGATGCTGTTCGAGGAGTGTTTCCCAAAGTTCGTAGAAGTCAAATGAAGGATTCGCTGAATGAGGTTTACAAAAACGATCGTCTTTTGGAAATAATGACTTCCTGTGTAAATGACATTGATTTTCACTCTGAATCTGAATATAACGGTAAAAAAAAAGTACCCGGAAGTTGAATATACCATTACATTTCATCTCCTGCAACCTTCACGGGAACTTCGTATGTCATTTGCGTTTTCCATTCAAACCACATCACTTTAAAAAAAACCCAAAACTCAATAAATGAATGCATTTGAAACTCTATTTGCAAAAGTTCACCCCACATCTTCCCACCTCCGGCGTCATGCACCAGAAACGAAATCTTCCAGCCCAGGAGCAGTCGTCCTTCAGGGAGGATGGCATAAACTTCACGATTGGCGATGGAGTTGATATCCTCTCGGTGCATTTCAAACAGAGGAAAAACCTAAGCAAAACTTGTTGAAAATTTATCGTAAAAGCTGATTGCCACATTAAAAGCAATTCGCATTAACGATCGCCATAAAGAAGTCCGGGCCCCCACGATTTAATGCTGGAAGCATCCCCAAACCACCTCCAGAAAGGATCTGTATGCTGGGCTCAGGCGAAGAATGGTGCTCAGGTCGTCGCACAGAGGCATCCAGGAGCATTCGGATCGGATATCGGAATATGCATACTGCACCCGACCCGGCGGATCCGGGAGGGCGAAGGGCACCTCCCGGGAATATGTTGCACGACTAGCAGCAACGAAACAACACAAAACCAGCAGCAGAGCTATGTGAATGCAACTGCCGCCCACTTGAGAAATACTAAAGTCGCCACCTTGCGATACGAGCATCCCCATGCCCCTCTCTTTCCCCCCTTGCCAATAAAAATTTATTTTAATGGGCCCCGGACAATTTTTCTTCGGAATATGAGACTCAACGTCCTGCGAAAGTTAAGTCCTCTTCGACGGGGATCGATCTGAAAACAGTTTCTCAATGAAGAGATGCCTTTTGACGGGATCCGTGAGTGTGTGTGTTTGTATGCTTCTGTGTGGGGGGGAATCGCACTTTGCCCGCGGTGGTAGGGAGGGGGGCTCTGTTCCGGGAATGTTCGCTTGCACACATTACAGTTCTCATATTTTTGAGTAGCAAAAGTGTACAACACAAAAAAGAAGCTGTCGGAGGAAAATATTATGCAGCAGCAGAAAAATAGAACCAGAAACTGATTCGCAATGCCAAAGACGGAATGGATGCCAGTGGCGGCGGCCAGTGAACGGGCAAGCAACGAGAGAGGGGTTGAGGGATGAAAGGAGGGCGGCATCAGAATCCCGGGCGGTGTAGTTTACTCTTATGTGGCGTGGAGGGCACATAACAGAGAATTACGACATCTACGAGACGACGAGATGTTTTTGATTCCAAAGCCAGAGACCAGAGGAATGACATTTGCATGAAATGGGAAAATAGACGTCATGATGGCATGCCCAAAGCCCAGAATTACGATAATTGCGAGCGCCTCGAATTGGTCGATGCAATGGCACAGCCAAAAGTTTTCAAACTATGATTTTTCATTTTGTATGGGTCCGGGGCAAGTTGAGCTTATTTCTTGAGGGTGGAGAGGCAGTGGAGTTCGAGGAGGGGAATGCGGTATGAGGTGGATAGGGAGGCAAATTCTCAAGTAACTAAGTTCGCTTATTGGGAAGGAGGTCCTTTTTGCCCGGATCCCTGACAGCTGGACACTTTATTCGATGAGTGTTACTCATGTCATCTCCTTATGGCTGCAATCTCAGTTTGGTTTTCTGGCTATTTATTTTTATTGCACTTTGAAATGGGTTTTCTTCGGATTAATCTTTGATATAAAGATATCAGCTTTATTGCGGGGCCCATAGCCCAGGCTATTAAAATGAACTGGATCAAGTGGGTACCCTTCCTTCTTCCTCCCGATTCCATTTACTGTTTGAGGATATGTTATAAATGCAGATATGAAGTTTTTCGGTCAATAAATATTTGAATTTTATTGCATTTTCTGGTTATAAAGTAAAATATACCAAATCAAGTTGTTTTAAAGATTGTTTTTGTAAATTAATGACTTTATTTTGTTCGCTAATTTAGGGTGAACGTGATTTTTTGTAATTGTTTTTGCGAGTTTGTTGACTGATTAAATTAAAAGCCGGTGAAATGTTTGATGATTTTGATATCCAAAATAATGCAATCAAATTTTATGCATGCAGAATATTTTCATTGAGATTAAAATTACCGTAAACAACGGTTAAGATTAAATAAAAAACAAAATTTGCAATAAAATTGCATTCTTCGATGTTATTTTGCAATATGAAAATATAACATTAAGGACAGTGGTTCTTCAAGTGACTTTGAACACGGTTTTTGTTTTTTCCTTGGTTTAATCAAACAAAACAAATGTTTTGAACGTAACGGTAATGTTTTCAGAAAAATTTAGATTAAAATTTTGAATTTAATACATACTATTGCAGACACTCTTGTCGTATTTCAATAATTAATTTGCGATGTTTTTTTTTGTGGTTGTTGTAGATTCCAATTTTAGTTTTCCTCTTTACAATTTGTATCACGTTTTGGAGAAAACACAACCACCGAAAACTTTCAAGTAATCAACAACATTTGCATTTAATTTCGAGATCCTCAACAAGTTTTCCGGCTGCCAAAATAGTTAACGATGTTTAAATAACGAAATTGTCTTTGAACGGGACTCGACCAAAAACAATTTTCTGCCACTACTTAACTGCACAATTAAATTCCACACTTTGCTGCTTCACCAAAAATTCAAGGAAGAAGCATAATTTTTCGCTGAGTATGAGAGGCTAAACGAAATTTCGTACATACCATTAAAAAGAAGACACACCATTCCCCAATACTCCACCCGTTTTCGGTAGCCACGTGGACACAATATACCGTTAGATGCCTCCCAAAACACATGAAAAAAGGCATAAATAAAGGTGCCAGGTTTGGTGGTCGAAATACGTTAAGAGCTGGTGTCCATTTGAGCACAGAAATGAGCCCATCGTGTATGTTAAACAGTTTAAAATTTCTGGTACGTCCAATGTGAGTCAGAGGGAGCGGCCAGGAGGGTCAATGGGGTTGAAAGCAATCACACCCATAAGAATCCCCGAAAAGAGTGTCAGAAAATGTTTGTTAGGTAAAAACAGTTCGGGTATTAGTGGAGATGCCTTTTAAGGTTTTGTCGCAAAAATGTTGCCGTATAAGCATGAAAATGAGTTTGAAAAGCATTGGGTACGGAGGGGAGAGGGAATTACCAGAACCTATGTAAAAAACGAGTGTCAGGAATTGAGGTTGCTCGCTGGACGTTACAACGTTGGTACCTCATCTGGCCAAGGGGAACTTCGAAATATATTTCAACTTCTCATCCCGATTCCCCCACGAGCAGAGATAGCAGGGAGGAGGATGTATTATGCAAAGCAATGCCTCCAGAAGGCTATTTTAATTTTATTTATTCTCTATCCGTTGGCGAGGGAATCGCTGGAACCCGCCCAACACCCTCCCCCCACCCGATGCTGTTCGTCGTAATTGTTTATTACATCGAATATAATTAAAGAAGAATCTCGCCGCACTTAGCATTTTCGGCTGTCTGGAGATGTTTGTCACATTCACCGAAAACCGGGGAAAAACCCAAAATGTTTACAAAAGTAATGTAGTCCGAAATTTTCATGAAAATGTCACCTAAAATTTCCCATTTTCCTATCGTAATATATTTGCACAGCCAGAGGCGATAAAACCAGATTACAGGGCCATTATGTAGAAAAAGGACACACATCCTCACATACGCGAGTTGTGCGGACCAAAGCCGAAGATTCTCTGTTGATTCTCTTGTGTTGCTGTTGTGTTTTTATTCTTCTTCTGCCAAAAATTTATGACAACAAACACCGACTTCAGATACGAGCGAAAAAATAATTTAAAAAAACAAAACCTACAACTCCAGGATTTTTGTTTATTTTTAATTTTTTTGTAAATGTTTAAATACTTTCTGTCTAATGAGCAGCTCATATATTTTGTTTAAAAAAAGAAAACCAACTTATCCCTGTGCGGCTGGGAAGAGGAAGTGGTCGGAGTAATAAGTTCCTTGCCTGAAGGATACGAAAAGTTGTTTCTTTTTTTGTTAATGTTTTATTCTGTAAAATAGAAATGATGTCACTTAAATGAAAGTGTTGTCTATTTTGTTTTGTAGTGTGTGCTTTTTTTACACTTTCTTTTTATCTTAATTGTTGTACATTTTAGAGCGGCCAGGAAATGAGAATTTTTAGATACATTCGAATTTTTTATAATGAACCAATCGCCTCGAGATGTTTGTTTTCACAAGTTATTCGTTTTTTGACTACGACCTAATTAAACAAACTTTGCAGATTGTTGTGCAAATTTTCTACAGTTTCTCTTGCAAAAATTATGTCATTTCTTCCTTAATTTATCCTTGATTAAATCTCATCTAGAAATTTTTACGTGAAAACTGCAAATTTTGCTGAATACTAGAAACAACTCTCTCCCAATAGATTTCACTGAACATTTCCAGATATCCAGGGGAGAGGGATCTCTAACGAACTGAAGATTAACCAACATCGATGCACCATTGCACAGTTTTGCACCGAAGTAAACCATTTCACCTGAACAGTACCGTCGTCGCGCAATGCAAATTGCCAAGGGATGTCGTCTGCCAATTGAACTGACTGGGAACACGGCAGTTCCTTGGTTGCGAGAGTGTCACAACTCATGTGTTCACGGCCACGGACACGGGGAACCGTAGCTTGGGCCACATTTGCGTATGGCAGTGAATAAATCTAAACAAGCACTGAGGCTAGAGGTCAATCACGCAACATTAACCAAGAAAATGCGGTGCATTACTTCTGTACGGTTTTTGATTTCCCCATCTGCCATATGCGCGTGAAAACCACACAAAATCGTATAAGGATGCGAATGATGGCCACTTAAAGAACATCCGGGATTCGATTTTGATTACACTCCTTGAAATCTGGGACAAGGAAACCTCACTCCAAACAAAAACAATAACAAAAACAGCAAAAAAAAGCGAAAAGGAGTGCGTATAGACTTGATGACAGCAACAAGTCTTCATTTTGTAAATTGCTGGCCAGAATTTAGTGTTGGGAAATTTCACCATAAGCCATTCAAGCGCAAAACCGTATTTTGTGAGACCCGTGAGGTTCCTGACATCGGTCCATTAACAAAGTCTGATGGCGGCATTAGCCAACTTCCAATCTAATCAAATTTCGTACTTACTATGACGACAGTGTCATGCATTCATAATAATCTCCCTGGCGGTTGTTTCGTCCTGGATTACTTCGCTGCTCGAGCACAATCCCAAGACAAGATGAGATGAGGTATTAAGTTGGGATGGCACGTTCACTCTTAGTTAGCTGAAATGAACTTTTACAACTCTCGCCTCCCAGCTCCCCTCCTCCGACTCACATAAATATTTATGGGTGCTGCTGGTTTTACGTAACTTATATCCATGAAACCCCAGATGTGTGCCTGCCGCCTCGGAAGGCGATTGTCTATCTGCGACATCCTATCGTTAGCTAAATATTCCGCAGAACCCCATCACCACCATCTCCTCTTGCTGTTGTCCTTGCAGTACATTTAACTGAACCCAAAAATCCCAGCTCTGTGTACAAGGAGACAAAACTTTCTTGTAATTAACTTGCAACCAAAGGACCACAACAGTTCCATCCGCTCCCTCAACCCAAACTCTATAATACGAAGAGGGGGGATGATAACTCTAACGAGGCCAATTTATATCAGTTTCAAGCGTTTTTGCTTCTTACGTGATCATGTCCTGGAAGATGGCACCGAGGTAACTTTCAGCTCACGAGGAACATGGAGTCTCATATGCTATGCAGGTACATCCATCTCGGTGCTCCGCAAAATACTCCTTCCCTCCGCCCGTCTGCCTGCTTCTCTCGTGGTACGTCGAAGCGCATCTATTTCGAATCACGTCCCTACCCGAAACCATTTCTGGATTGGGTTAGCGGGTGTGACAACCCCAAGGATCTAATAGTGGCATAAGGTTATTCCTTGCTTCGTCACACCAACAGTTCCTGATCCTTCACGTCAGTGTGGAATCCGACATTTTCATCCTCCCCCTCCATCCATGTCACACTCTTCAGGGACATCGTCTGCAGGCAATGCAAGAGCTCCAATGTCACTTGTTTTGTGCTGTTATGGTTTCTTCTATGGCAACTATCCCACTTTATGGGCGAGCACAAGCGGAAAAATGTGATTGCAGTTGAGCAAACTCTTTTATTCTACTATGTTTTTATTTTTATTTTTCTATTTGTTATTTTGTTGTCTCTTTGATCGCACTTTTCTTCCTTTCTAAGCCATTGTGCGGGAATTATGCATCCAGACAAAATACTCAAAGTGAGTGAAATCTTTTGACATTTTTTTTTAATGTATTCTTCTGGGAGGATCTTGATTGGATTATTCGCATCCTTTCATCTATACACAACAATAGGAGACTACCGGAATTGTTCGTCGGTTTTATTGCAAATACCTAACATAAAATATTTGGAAAGTGTTCTGCGCAAATTAAACTCTTCATTCTCACTCAATATTGATAATATAATAAATGAAAAAATTGAAATCAATTTAGAAAAGTTATGCACAAAAATTTTGAAAATATGTTTTTTTTTAAATTATCCTACTTAATTGTTTTGTCATGTTGGGCTACTGAGTGATAGCTAAAATCCATTATAATTTTTTGCTTTTTTCTCAATTTCAGCAGCAATGAAGAAATTCTTCAAGGGTAGGTGAGTGTGCTTTTTATATTGTTCTCAAATATTTTTTGTTTATTTTCTTTCAAAAGTTAATTATAAACAAGAATCTAATGCAATCCAACAATCTCGGTTTGTGCATTCATCAGAAAAATTCTCAGATTAAAAAGTTTAATGCATTGAAAACCGTTGAATATGAAGAAAGTTGTCATTTTTAATCATTTGTAGTGCTTTCTTCATTTTATTTCGATTTCAAGGATTCTAACTGAGCTGGAAAAGAGACATTGATAAAAATTACACGTCATTTTTTTGTTATCATTTACACCTTCTGAGGGAAAAGTTCCTGATCCTTAACAGGGTCACGTTATTCCTGAGAGCATATCACATTCCATTCCCAGCCTAAACTCGTGAAATCTGGTGAAATCCATGCCAAATGGATGTTTTATCAAAGAGGCTTTTTAGATCCATCTATCCAACATCATTTATTTACGTAAAGTTCAAGTCATTGACAAAATGGCCATCTGCCAGCATAAAGCTCGACATGAACAGCAATCATTACACTTCATCTGTACACAAAGATGTAGGACTATGGCAATCACTTCCAGACAATGACCACCTTCCGATGTTATATGTTCGTTTTTCTCCCTTTTTACATCTAAAACCCTCCTTGTATTTGCTGAAAAGCAAACCGAAGAAAGAAACCGGGAAAGGGAAAAAAAGTCTGACCATAGAAAACATGTTCAAGTAGGGAAACATTTCCCCCACGTGTTTTGTAACCTGGACTAGTCCGAGATATGAGATGACGGATCTTTTTCCTGAGACAGGATCCACCACCCCTCAATCACACCCGCTGATATGTCCTCGTCTGTTGGGCCTGCATATCGTATTATATGCCTGAGGAAATTTACCTTTGACTGCATCGTCCTGGAACAGGATCTCAAACAAGAAAACTTCAATGGCATCCCCAGTTTGGCTTTGCACACACACGCACACAATAATTTACTGAAGTCGGTTGACACTTCGATGTGGTGTGCTTTATGGCAATTCGCTTTCAGATAACGGTGATTTGCGTTCGTTTTTACAGCTATTCCAGAGTGTGAATGAAGGTTTGAAAATCGTTTTTCTGAGAGATTAGAACCAAAAGTTCGAAGACGAAGAAGAAATATTGAGAAAGGATACCAGGACAAAAAAAAATAACGGGGGAAAATGACCAAACGACGAAGCATTTCAGTACGCCTTCAAGCAGCATCCCTTCTCCTCATCCACAAGGCCGTCATTACACACTCAACGATTGGCAAAGGGTTGCCTTCGATTTTGTGGCGGATCCCGTCAGAAACCCGAGATCGGAACGTCCACTCGCACACATATCGACAAGTGTACCTCAGTTGTAAATATTGCCAGGAGATGTAGTTTAGAGCCACTATATATCTTCTAGATACCTCGACAAGTGGCCCGAGCACCGCCTTACCCCGGCGCCCTCCTCGACTTTCGGACAGTGGTTCGTTGCGGTGTGTGAAATATCGGGTCTGTTGGTGGATTTTATGTGACCAAAGATATTTGCACTTTGCAACTGAACAGAAAATGTTCAGATGTCGTTCGGGGATGGAACTCTGTGGACCCTGCAGCGAGAGCAAAAGCAACTGCGGCACTCCCTACACCACCTCTGAAGGGGATGCTATTTGGCCACTCCACTAGTCGTGCCCATAGTAAAATAGAGGAGACCGGAGAAAGGGGAAATTTGTCGCCTCAAAACATTACTTCTGTCCACATTGGATCCTATCACAACGGGCCTGCACCCCGTCCGCAGCACACTCCCCCCGGATGCAATAAATGTGGTATTTAAGATGATTGCAAGGTTGAATTGTTATTGCGCTATTATTCTTGGTGGATATCGTCTCTCCAGCTCCGTATCCGTAAAGTGGTCGCTCCAAAGTGTCATGTCGTATACAGGGTTGCATAACTGACATTTGTCGAAACCAACCGATTAATGGTGCCGAGGTGATTAAGATCCAGCTCAGAAAATCCTTGCCATATGCTGGAAGTGTTACTCCCTTCCGGCGTCGACATAATTAAGAGGTTATGCCTAGCTTAAGGGCCAACAATTACATAATGATCGAAAGGATGGGCCATTTAATTGAATATGAAGCTATTGCTTAAAGATGCTGCTTCAAATATGGGGACACATAATGGGGGATGCACCTCAAGCCACAAGGAATAAGGATGAATAAGATGTGCTTTCATTTTAGATTCTTTTAGTGTGGAAATTAGTTTCAATTGTTATTTTCATGTTCTTTTTAGTTTTTATGTTTTTAGTACGAGTATATTGTTTTTAGTTAAACGGAATCATTAAATTGTAGAGTTTTGTACTCACTTTTTGTGGAATACTTTCCCGCAAGTGTCGCACTGAAACACTGCGGCATCCTTTCTGTCATCATTGTCCTTGTTCTTCGGTAATTTAGACTTATGCATATTTTGGACATGTGTTAAGAGATTGTGCTTGCGAAAAAAGTTCGATGAGCACAAATCGCATTTGTAAATCCTTTCGTTGGTGTGTTTGCGCAGATGACATCTGAGAGATATTTTTGAAAACTTCTTATCACATCTGGGACATGGGATTTTCTCGTCACTTTTGAATTCACCCAAGGAATGTAAAATATTGTGATAGATCAAGTCAGCCTCTAAGTCAGTGCTGCAGGAGGTTGCAAACTTAGAAAATAAGTTTTGTTTATCAGGATGAAGGAATTAGTTTTACCTATAGGAACATTTTTCGCAGCAGTGCGAATTCCGCGGCTCAAACTCAATGGAGATTTCGTTCACTGTGGCGGCAGATTCTTTATCCTTTGCGAACTCGAAATCACGCTCGAAGTTCGAAACATCCACTTTCTTCTTTATGCGTTTGAGAGGAATTTCCGGTTGTCCTTTTGGATTTGAGCACTTCGGTTCTGGAGGCGGAATACTTACAACTTCTATAGGATTTTCAGCAAATGATTTCGACGTTGAAGGTTGACATATTTTATGCCTCACATGGTGTCCAAGATCCTGTGGCAATGTGAACGACTCGCCACAATAATTACATCTGCAATTTTTTTATTTGTAAATTAAAATTTTAAGATTAATTCGAGATTCGTTTTTTACATGTGCATATAAAAACTCTCACTGTAAGTTTTAAAACGTTCCGAAAGGGTTAAAGTTGAATTGGTGAGTTACAATTTAAAATACTCACACAGAAATGTCCTTGGGATGCATTTGTTGTCGATGTTCCTTGAGTTTCAAAATATCCTGGCATATTTCGCCGCACAATCTGCATTTCTTAATCAGTTTATTCGGGTGTCGTCTCCGCACGGCCTTAACCGTATGCTCAACTGAGTTTCTATGTTTCTTGATTTCATCGATTGAATCGAAGTCAATCTGACACAACGAGCAGAAGTACTTCTTCCTCCTGTGCCTGGCGGCGTCGTGTCTTTGAAGGGCGATCCTCGACTTAAAAGTTAGATGGCACTCCTTGCAATCGAACTTCGATTGGTAGTCCTTCGACGCTGTCCCTATTGGCTCGGTAGAGCAGAGAGCGGCGTGCTTCCTCAGTTCAATGTTGTATTGAAACGATTGCTTGCACTTGGGGCATTCGATAATGATCTTTTTCCGAATTCGGATTGGAACTGATTTGTTAATGGCCAAAATAACTTCTTTATGTTCGTCACTCAGAAGATGGCGGCACATTTGATTGTTGTCCTCGCACTCGAACTTACAGAAGCTGCACCAGAATTGGCCAGGACCTTCAGTTACGTTGCGATGCTCATCTGAATGCCAATGGTCCATGAAGTCCTCGTGGGTGTTGAAGTAGAATCGACAACACTGACATTGATATGGAGCCTGAAGGACAATTTTGTGAATATTCTCCAATATAGTTTGGAAGGATTTGGATGGGTTCAACACCATGCGACGGTAGTGGTAATGTGAGATCAAGTGCTTCCCCATCAAGTACTTCGGCAGGCGGGCGTTGCAAGTCTCACAATTTGTGTAATATTTGCGGCGCTTCTTTTTTGATGTCGATTTTTGTTTTGCTAGTTTTCGTTCCTGATTATTCTGAATGTAAATCTCTTGATTTAAGTAAATGGATGGCTTTTTCACTCGTTCAGATAGTTTAATGTCACTGACAGTGACTTTTTCCAATTGCTTCTCGGGCGCCGCACGTTTTAAATGCAGATTTGATTTCAAGTGCTTCTCGTACATCGCTTTCGAAGCCAACTTCCGGTTACAAGTGTTGCACCAATACTGATGCGAGTAGATCTTCTCAATTTCAACATCTTCTTTGTAGTCAAGTTTAGTGACTTTCGTCCCTGGAATCCATTTGCCTGGAAAATTTACAACATTTTCAATGCATTTACAATTAATAGAAAAACATATTTACTTTTAAGTTTTAACTTACCTTTAGTGTATTCTGGAGGTGGATTTAAATCATGATCAAAATCGTCCTGTTCCTCAGCTTTTAATCCCTTATCATCGTTCTGATCCTGAATATCCCATTGCAGTCTCTCGTTCCATGCCGGTGATCCTCTAAGTCTCATCGCCGATGGGGTTTCCGGCTTCCATTTGCCTCCCGTGTGGTGATCCGGAGGCCCACCCTCGAACTCGTCGTTCTCTTCATCGTCCTCTTCACTCAGTTCGGGTGAATCGTGTTGAAATGAAATCATTTTAAATGTCGAATCGTACTTTTTGTGGCCGCTTATATCACGTACAGCCTTCATCAGGCTATCCGAATTATTTTCCTGCTCGATCCACTCCTCGTCATTTTCCTGCGTTGATAACAGTGCTGCAGTCGCCTTCCTTGTCATCATTTTTCCTGTCGATGTTTTTCCACCAGCTGGAATCACCGTTGGTGCGGTTATTGTTCGCTTCGAGCTGCTCTTCAATTGCAGGGATGAAAAAAACAAATCGGCACCCAAATCATAAGGCAAGTCGTAGCAATCCGAGAGGGATTTGCTGCCCTTTTCGACTTCTACATTTTTTATAGGATATGTATTGGGCTCTGGAAAATCATAGTTGCCATACGAGTGATCAATTTGAACGATATCCCGTGCAGACTTCGCTGCACAATTCGTCTTCCGGTGCTGAACGTAGTTCTCAAGACCAACAATTGTTGAACTGCACTTTATACACAAATGCGTGTCGTCGTCCTCCTCAAGCATTTTAGGGTTTACCTCTTCACCTGATTTTTTTCATATAAAACAAAAACAGTAAAGTCTTTCTTTACTGGTGTGAATTGCCGTGAGCTGCCCTTTAAGCTGACTTTCCCACCCAGCGATGCAGGTGGAGGTGTGCAATTACGTAACTGTGAACCCACCTATTAAAAAACAATAAACCATTATGAAAATCTCAAAGTTTCGTTCGGTTGTAGGTATCATCAATGACAACGTGAACAACATCATCATCAACCGAAGTCATTCACGACATGCTCATGTTAACGACCAACCATATTTCATGGGAGCCCTTAAAACTGTGTCGACGGTGAAAGTTAATCATTTTTTGCTGACGTTACCAAACGTCAATCGTCATGGCACTTTATACTTTCTTCCCGTGATTTTTACGATCATTTTTGCCTTAACAGTATTTTTACACCTCGAGAGTCAAAACAACATCGGATTCATCTTAATGATTTCATCCCAGAAGAACAACAGAATCTTGGGAGAAGTCTCACGCTCCTGGAACGAAGACCCTGCCTACTAAAAGTCTTCCGGACACAATGCCAACACTCGTAATATTTGACTTTTACGAAGTATCAATCACCGGCAAATCGTGAAGATCGTAAAACTTTTTACTTTTATGGGGCAGTTAAAGGAGTCCTTAACACTTTACAGCAGCGCGCCTTTCTGCCTCCAGTTCACTTTGTCTTTATTGTGCAGAGGAATTGATTCTCGGGGATCGGGAAATCCCCGAATGAGTTGCAGCACCAGCAAAATTTTAATCGGTCGCAGAGCTTCAGCGAGAGAATTAAATTGAAATTGAGACAATGATTTAAAACTCACACACTTGAGAAAGAAGATGGGGAACTTCACTCGCAACTTCCAATTTTATATTTGTTTATAAAGCTGTGACTTTTATGGGACGATAAAGAACTCAGAAGAAAATCTTCTCCTAAGAATTGATGAGTCTTTAAAGTTTTAGGGGTAGTTGAGTGGTTGCAAGGTGGAGGTGTAATTATAATTTATAACGTTGACGGTTGATATTGAAGACAAATATTATTTAAAACTTTAGATTTCAATTTTTAAAAAAGTTTTCTGCTTTTCACTTAGCAACAGATGTTCCAAAAAACTAATTGTCTTAATTTGCACCCAACAAATACGTTGTAGGTACTGACCGAAATTCATCTGGAAATTATTGAAATCATCGACCATTAGTTATCGGAAGAACTCCTGCCGACAGCCGCTCCATTTTTATTTTATGTTTAGTATTTCCCTGTATGTTTTGTGGCGCTTTTTTATTCTCATGTGGCAATTGAAACATTTAATCTTCCAATAAAATTACCATTTCTGGAGGATCTTCAAATATTTAATGGAAAAAGGGTAAAATCCAAAGAGCGGATCGCAGCAAAAGCCTTCGACGAACAACGATAGCGACAACGACGAATGAAGAAATTTTTAAATGTCGTCGATGTTATTGTCATTAGCGCCCCAATGCTCTCGAAGGAAGAGATGCCCGAAAGGATGCCCATGCCCCTCCGTCCGGGCCTGCTGCTCCAACACCATCAATAATGAGTGCCATCGCTAAAGTTGCAAGTGTTCACCAATGTGATGGGAGCAGCGAGTCACACAACACTGCACACTGGGAATGACAGCAATAAATTAAAAAGATTTTTGTTAAAATAAGAAAACCACAAAACGATTGTATCTTATTGTATTTGGTCTTTTTTCACTATAGCTAAAGGAATCAAGACGGAGAAATTAAGAAACCCATTGAAGAAGTGAATGAGTCTCACAGAGGCAATTTTTTCCCGTCCACATGTCCATTACCATTTAATTATATGAGGTTTGTGACATTGAGTTATCTTCGCGCATGGCACAAAGATGAGGACTGGGTGGACTCCTTGGTGTGCTTCGGGCGGACCAAGATGGCCCCATGTTTGCAAGGTGTTTTCGAAAACGAAGGTAGAACGGTGAGGAGAAGGAGGCTGAGAAATATTTGAGTGATTCTTCTTGTTGGACTCTGTTATGGGGTTCAGATTGGCGGCTTCGGGATTAAGACCGGCCTGTGAAACCAAGAATAAATTGCTATTATGATCGAGATAAGATAGAGTGGAAATTTATCAAAAACTGTTCACTCTGACTTTTAAATTGTTTTTACAAAATTTTCTAATTGCCAATAAAGTATCGAAATAAAAGAAAAGGGGGCAATCGCTTAATATGTTCAATCTCACTATTTAGATTAAATATATTTTTTATTCGAATTTGAGGAACAGGAAAAATATTTCAAAATTATTTATTGTAGATATCGATAATTTAAAATTTCAATAATATAATCAAAGATGAAAAAATTCTACTTTTAATATGTATTCTTACTGTATAGTACTTACTTGTTTTATTGCTGGCAAGTTTAAAGATTTAATAAATATTTTAAACAAATGTTTGTTATTCAAAATTGTGCAGAGGAGACAGGAAACATATTTTACGATAATTAATATAATAAAAATGAATACATTCCATAAATAAAGAATATCAGCATTTATTAGATATTTATTCGTGATGCCTTTGCAAATGAACTCCCACAAAACTCCGCAGTTCAAATGAATTCCTTCCTTTTAACTAATAAAACAGACATGGCTTATTAATAAAAAGCAGCAGGGAAAAAAGGGTAGAACTACGATTATTTCATCACATTTCAAATAGAATCACTTGATAGTTTTTACAGGAAAAAACAGCTCGAATCTCAGTGTTCAATTTAATTAAAATTCCCAACAACGATGACAGTGCGGAATATAACTAATTAAATATTTTAAACTATGAAAATTATTTCACCAAGTGGAGACAGCCCCCAGAGAACTTCAGGCTCCCCATTAACAACAGTCGCTGTCATCAGTTGCTCGATAAATTGCTCTGCACACCAAACAAATTAATTTTATCGAATATGAATTTCTGCATCAAACGATCATAAAGTTATTCAAGTAAGTTCCTTGAACTGCAAATAAATAAGAAATGGAGAAGGAATTGCTGCTGGACGCCGAACGGGTTGGAGACGGGGTAAGCGCACTGCTGTGCATCCAGCTTCGATACCCTTTGAAATTATCGCTTAATGATCGCTCACATCTCCATATTTGCGCAAAGATTGACGACACAACTGAAGAGGGGCTGAGTGGATAAATACCCCGAACATCTCATATTTGTTAAATCCCACAAAATATACTGTGGGCCGTTAAGAATCAAATGAACACCGCACTGCACTGGTCTACCCCTGTACGCCTCACCCCGTTTAATGTACCCATCGCAAAGCAGTCGCATTGATCCTGCGCCCATTCGAATTATTTTATCATCGTTCGCCAATTGGGTATCGTGCAGTGATTCCGGCTGATGGCCGTTGTGGATGTCCGCGCCGATGAATGCCGGTGAATTTGTGCCGCCGGACGCAGGACGACATGATAAAAGTCATCAATTTTGAGCCCATACAGACGCAGCGTCCGATGAGGCAGCACCGCGATTTATTGGCATAAGCCAGAGAGCCTTGTCGAAGACAAGAAAACATCATCATCAGCAGCAGCAGCGGCGTCATGGCAGCATGGCCGTCTTGAGGTTTTTGGTCCACTTGACCGGACTGGGACGACGGGATGGCGGCCTTAAGAAGGCGTGAAGGGGAGCCTTCGGCTTTGAGTGGTCAGTGTCCACTGCAGAAATTAATGAGTGACAACGCTATGCGTAGGTTGGCTCACATGAGAGTGACAGGAAGTGTAATGGGTCTGCTGCAAAAAAGTCGATCTTATTTTGCAGTTGACTGCTTATAACTAAAATTAATATCTCTCTCCAGCAAATAGCAAATTCATAAATTTGATTAAAATGTCGGACAAAATAAAAACACGCACGTACACACACACTGGCAGACAAATAACCAACGAAGGCGACTGTTGATAAATTAAAAAAGAAATATTTTTATCGATTCGGCCGTTTCCTGTCGACCAACATCGACCAGAGATGGCCAGATTCGCAATTAATTCGTACCTGTCCGGTCACTCGCTGCCATAAACCTGCAATTAATGTTCACAATTTTGAATTTATTGTTATTAATCGGGGACACTTTTCAGAAATTCTTTGTGGGATGCTCACTGTCAATGTTATCAATCAGGGAAAAGAGGTTTTCTTTGTTGGCATTTCCTTCATCAGCATAAAAACTGTCGCTGCCGGATCTTTTCGACTTCTTTAATTAATAGCCTCTTATTTGATTTTGTTTTATTTTTCGAATTCTCCTTCTGTCCTGCATCACCAAAAACAAAGCAAAGAACAGAAAAAATAAACTTCAATTCGTGGGAAAACTGTGCTTTTTCAATTGAGATGTTTTCTATGCGTTGAAGGTTTCTGACATATTTCACATCTCGATTGTGATGTTCTTCAGGAGCAATTTATCACTCACCAAAGATAGGCTTTGATAAAAAAAAAAATAATAAAAAAAATAATAGGAATAATGAAGTTGTCATTCCTGTCAGCGAATCAACAAACATTTCGTTAATTGATTGGTGCTTTTGTAAGCACACAGCAAGTTAGGAATATTTCTTTTTTTTATTTGTGAACTGAAATTAATATCGGACATTATTGCAAGAGTTTGTTTGGAGACATGTCAAAAGGTCTTCTTGAAAAATCACCGTTTAATGTTAATTTTTTTGTTGAATATGTATTTGGAAATAGTACAGACGGCAAACGCAATCGCTTTATATAATATTTTTTTGCAACATTTTAACCAATCTTTGACAAAAAAGGCAAAACTTTTATTCTGTTTTATCAAATTTTAGCTAGATTTGTTTTTATGTTGAATAAAAGTACCGTTATGTTTTGTCAGTTGAGCAGTAATCCTTAGACAAACTAATTTCATACATTTCATACGAAGCAATCATTTTTGCAGCAAATGGGAAACTTGCTTTTAAATCCCTAACATTTCATAATATGTATTGTGATATGTTGAGAATGTATCCGGAAGATTGCTGCACCATCCACCCCGAATGAGTTCGTTTACATCACTCCCAGGTTGATGGCAACCCCTGCAAGTTCGTGGTAATTCAGTCGACCTAAGTCAACCCCCTTTCAGTCAAACGAATCACAAGTGGCAAAACAGAGTGCCGGGTGAGGTCCTGAAGGAGCACAAAAAACAACGGTTCCCCGAAGAGAAAATGGGGAGAAGGGCAAACAGAAGTTGGTAAAGAAAGGAACTGGATGCTACCGGGAGAGTTCTGCCTCTGAGTAGCGCCTACAGAGGAAAGGGTTTTATTGGACATTTAACGACACCATTGTGTCTGTGTGTGCGTGCTTTATTTATATTTCCTAGTGCAGGGAACAACACCGGCAGAAACACAAAAATCCTGACTATGGAACGGGTGGATTTGAGCCAACACGTCAGACTGTTCATTCTTGTCCTTTTTGGCGCTGTCCAAGGGTTTCCTGCTTGGCAAACTGCTGTAAACAGGGAATCCTTTGCGTTCGATACGACATTGTAAGCAAGACTGAAATTCCGTTGGCAATACGTGAGTCCTCCTTTTCCCTGCCATCCCCCCTCTACGACAGAAACTATTAGTACTTGAACGGGAAGTTTTCAACACGGGCACAGACAAGGGAAATAACAGGATAAGATGATGGTTCCCGGATTGCATTCGCCGAGTGCAAGGATGGGTCAGAGGTCCTCAGCCACGAACAAAGTGTGCAAACTGAATGATGCTGGCGTTAAGGTGCGTAATGGCGTACGTCGCCAACTCAACTGGCGCATCCGACGGAATCGATTAGGTACAGCATGTCAAGTTAGGAAGGACTTCTCCGGCAGGTCCTGAAGAGTCTTCATCGGTTTGATGGAAGAAGGGAATCAGTGGAGGAACTCTCCTGGTTAGTGGAAGAATTCTCTTGTACTTGGCTGCAGGACGAGGCTCCTAACGGAGGGAAGCAGTTCCTGCTTTGATTTATTGCTAACGAGACTTAGGGGGAGGACTGGCGAGATGTTCTCGTCAAGGATCCCCCCTCAGCTTCTCCACTACAATCGTAGAATTGTTTTTAATGTTTGTTTTTGTTCGTGTTTCTTTCTGCAGCGCACCAACAGAATCTCTGCTGCTATACAACGGAATTATGTGCATGTGCAAATGGGTGCATCTGCATCCTTCACTCCCAGGCGTGATAGTGTCATTTTAGCACTTGAAAAGAATTTCTTCTCTGCACTGTATTTTAGTTTTTTCGTTTGTTTTTCGCATATCAGGGCAGGATTATCCGCTCGTACAAGAGTCCTCTTTGCTTCCTCAACTCTAATAACACTCATCTCCATCCAGACTGCAATTGGGTATTTCCTTCTGTAGTCTACTGCTGCACAGGAAATCTTTCTGTCTTTTCGTCTGTCTGTCGGTCTGTCTGCTCCTGATCCTCACTGTCAGTTCCTGTTGAACTCAATATATTTTTTCCACATTCCGGAGCTGCTTGACTGTGGGAGGGACACTCAAGAATTTTTATGTATTAATTTTCAGATTATAGCAAAGAGGATGCTCTAATTTGGTCGGCAGCACAGACACTATGCGCCAATTGGATACAAAACTGAACACCTTCCTCACACTCTCCTCGTCCTGGATTAATATCGTTCTGGGTCAGCTGACTTTCCCACTTCTGGCGGTTATTGTTTTTGAATGTTAATATTTGGCCACCAGAGAAAACGAAGCAGATTTTTCCTTTCTTCTCTTTGTATACTCCACCAATCCCCTCCCTCTCCAAACTGGTCATTTATTTATTCATTTCAGTTCTCACAAATAATATAAATTATTTACAAATACACACCAAGGACGGTTGATGCTACGGTGTTGTACGTCCATAGTTTCCTTTGTATAATTGTGTCTTGTTTAATTTTCTTAATTCATTTCCATCCACCCTCGTGAAAATGGACGGTTATTTTCGTGAATTATTGCGCAAAGAAAGAGAATTAGAAGTATTGTTTTCATTTCTCCCCCCTTTTTGTTTTGCTTTTGATAGCTTTTCTGAATTATTGTTATTGCATTTTAAAGAAATTTTTTTGTAAAGCTCCTTATTTTTGAAACAATTTAAACAAATCAAGTTTCATTTTCATTATAAATTATGTTTTCAATTTGGAATTTTTGAAAATCATTATTATGAAAATATTGATCCTCAAAAATGTGGAGCTGTTTTGACGATGGCAGTTATCAAAGAAAAGTCTGGAAATGATTATGGCTATTTAAAAAAAATTAGTACATATGTTATTTCGTTTTCCAAATATTTTCCAAGTGCATTAAATACCATCCACATAAATATGTCATCCAAACACAAAAGGAGCCTGAATTGAAACCACAATGGCGGCCTTCTCATCCACTTCATCCATCTCATTTCCACCGTGATCGTCCAGAAAATCAACCGGAGTGATGAAATAACTCAAACAAAATTTAATTTGTGCCTGTCAAGTCATTTAAAACCCTCATTTCAAGCCAGAAAATACGCAGAACCCTCTTTGTTAGAATCGACAAAAATCTACAGTCGACAGACAACTCCGACTGGGTCTATTTAATAAAATCAATTGCCATAAATTACAGCAGTCATCTATCAAATCTTCCAGTCACACAAAAGCCTCCCAGATAAGTCGTAAATAACTCCAAAATAAAAATATATATATATATCAAAATACAACACGCACTGGAACAAAATTTCGGTTCATAACGACCGCCCTGCTAAGTAAGTTCGATGGTCCAACGCGAGATCCTTGAGGAACTCCGTGAAAGACAAGTTGAACCTCGTCAAAATGGGAATCGTGTGACATATGAGCATGATGGAGTGCCAAACAGGGCAGAGAGAGCGGCATTCGTAGTGATACTGCTAGTGAAATTAGTTGCATACACCGAAAGGATGGTATCATGGCTGCCAGGATCTAATGTAGCAAGGATGCCCGACTGATGGAGAAGCAGGTTGGGGGGAAATATGGAGGGTATGTAAAAACCTTCTGCTACGGTTTTGTCAAACAGAGAAAAACTTGAACCCAGGGCTCTTAGAAATCCACTGGGGGTTGCTTTCCGCACTCAACTCCGTCGTCCGGGATCCTGGATGGATATTTCACGATGATATACTCGCTCCGTCCCGACCAAACACTGCAGTGCCCCAGTCAGATTCATGCAGGGAGCACAAAGGAACCAGCGAGAACGGAATATTTCGTCTATTTCGAGACATAATTCAAAGTTAAGACAGGCCGATGGCCATAAATCTGTCAAAAAATTATTTTTGAGCAGCGCGCTTGCATTTCACCATTTCACTTTATCTTCACATTCAGGAACACTTGCATGAATAGACCTAGGAAGGACGCACGTACACAAGCGCATGGAAAGAAAAGGGATCATTTACAGTGCCCGTCCTCTGCTGTGTATTCCCACATAAAAGACTGATGCTCTCCGGACGTGTGTATATAATAAAAAGGGGCACGTCATCCCTCGTGACAAGACGTGCCACAATTGATATCTTTCCCGTTTCCGCGCACACAAAATTCCCAGTGTCAGTGGCGACTTGGTGCGAAGATATCCTTTCCTTCCTTTTCATCACTTTGACACCATCCATCTCGGGTGATGGTGCCTCGCACTCGAACAGCACCCGAGTCAGGAGCTAAACAAAGTTACCCTTCTTGCCATCTTGACGTGTCCCGACTACAATCGCACCACCTGCCCCGCAGCGATGACATCCTTCAACCAACACAGGAAAATGTCTCAACGAGAGCGAATGGCAATCAGCGAACGCCAGGAGCTAGGCGAACTCGATTCCTTGCTCCTTGCAGATTCATTTACACCATCAACACACACAACCACAGTCAGCCAGTGCTGTTGTGGCCCCCTTGTTTCGAGGGATTCCCCTCATCAACCACGACGCTCTGCTGCTTCCTCTTTGCAGAGATGGCGGCTGAGTGACAATTAAATTGTGATAAGCAGGAATCGAAGGAGCAGTCCGGTTTGTCGTGTCCTGCTGGCTTTAGTGTTGTCGCCCGCCTCTTCTACTCTTCCTTAGCTGCCATTTAAATCTAAAAGAGGGAAGGAAAAAATAATCCCAATGCCCGCTTGATGGATTGCTGTTTGGTTATGGCTCAGGACGTTATGGAGATGTTTCGTGGGATTTTTCGATTGCGTCTCAAAAAAAACTTAAATGAAAAATTTGGAAAAATTAATCCGAGGGCAAGAATGAATGGCATTTGGCTACTTTCACTCTGAACTGGTGCCGTCAAACACCAGCAGCATGGAAGTCAATGGCTTCCTTAAACCCTTGATAGCGACGACCAGTCCTATTTTTTTCACGTTTCACCGTTTCAAATTTCTTTCTACGGTCTTTTTTGCTGGGTACTTAGAAAGTTAGAACCCCTGCAAGCTAATCATCCTGAAATTAATTGCTTGTGGAAATGGTTAATTAAGTTATCGTGGTCCTAAGTGATCCGCTGTTTTTGGGAAATTTTCAAAAACTCATCATAACAATTCCTGCGGCCATGGAAAAATGTAGTTGGCTTCGTCCCAATGGACGTTACTTTTTGGAGGTTGATGAAGATCTTAATCGAGGTTTTTTCGAAATAAATTTTACCTGCATCTGTAGATGTTACTGGAGAGTTGGAGATTTTTGATTTATTAACGGAGAATTCAAAATGGCGTCTCAAGAGATGAAATTTAGTTAGAACTCTTATAAATTTTATTGCAGATGTTTTTATAGGATTTTCGTTCCTGTGTTTATACTTATGTTTCAATGGTCAACTTTCTCAATGCGAAAACCATGCGGGATTGTGAAAATGTTTTATCTCCAGCAAAATCATTTCCCATAAAATCGTAATTACATTTGACAACTCTACTCAAAAAGAAAATTGAAAAACAAAGACGAACGAAAATAAAGCTGAAAACCATTGTCTCCCGAAATATTCATGACATTTGTTGGTCATAAATTACGTCAGAGAGGCACAAATCAACATCCTGAAGGGCAAATACACATAAATCCCGGCAAAATACAAAAATTTCACTATAAAAAAATCGTTTTTCCTGCTTGAGAACTGTTTAAAAGTGGCCTGCGTCCATCTTACTTTCTCTTCCCCCTGTAAATCCTTGTCTCTTTTTGTGATTTTCTGCCTCTGATTCTCTGGCATTTTGTCACGCTTTTACTAAAGTCTGTCGAGTGTCATTATCCATCCGTCCAAGGCGAAAGTCAATTTCTCTGCGAGGGTGCGCGCTTTATCCTGAAAATATACAGACATTATGCCCCGAAGGATGGAAGGAATAGGCTTTTGTTTTTTTTTTTCTTGTTCAATTTTTCGTGGCTCTCCTGCCATTCGGTGACCCATAAATCAGTCACTTTCAAGTCGTACACATTGCGTAAAGGCTGACATTTTGCGTTCTATTTCCATCAGTCGAGGATATCTCGTCCTGGAAATGCTTTCTACCTAAACAGCGATCAAAAGATAGGTGTTCGCCTGCCACGGGAAGTGAGGAGATGTCATGGGCACGTGAAAATGCTCTGAGTTCCAGAAAGAATGAACAATTTGTCACAGATTGCGGTTGAAGAAAATAGCAACAACAATAAAAAGGATAAACGATATCAAAAAAACATTTTTTTTGTTTTTTTTCGATTCTTTTTTTTTTAATTTATTCGCAGTCCTAAATACACCCTGGAGGCGCACACACCGAAGAGAAAGTCGACGCCATTCAGCGAGTGACTTTCAAGCCCATCATCCACAAAAAGGGGATTTAAGCAGGCATTTCTGAGCGAACATAAATCACTCATTATGAAACGTAATGAATAGCTCGACCTAAATATAAATCATTAGATTAGGTACACAAGGCTCCCAAGGCCTAGGGATTGTGTATACCACTGTAGAAGGGCAACCAACACATCGTCACGGGAGTTAATAATTGTTATAATTCTGTCATTGAAATGGAAAAGTCGATTTCCATAGATTAATGCTCGTAAATGAAACCGAAAAGGATTTAAATGCATCGCAGATGTTGGGAAGTTGTGCTGCAAGAAAACTTTTCCCTCTCGAGGAATTCAGGAGTGGAAAATGCAGTAATTTATTACTGCAAAATCGATTATAATTATGGCAATAGTGGGAGGTTTTCGTTAACAGGAAATGTTTTTTAAATTTTGAAAATTTATATCGAAATTGTATAATAATAATTAATGAATCTTTAATTAAAAATCTAGGTACCTACGGCAAGTCCTTTTTTTCCTCTGCCATAGTTCTATTTATGAGTTTTGATTTCCAGTGAAATTTTTGGATTGCAATTTTAGTAATTTTAAAAACATGAACAATAAAAAGATATTTTTATGTTTTCAATAATTTCTGTGTAATTAATTTGTTGAATCGTTAATTCTGCGAGATTTACTTTTTTCACAATCTTCCATTCTCTTAGCATTTATAATAGAAAAATTCAAAAAAAAAAAATCATTCATTTCATTTTCGTATCTCGAAACAACCGGAGAAAAAGGACGATGAGGAAATTTCATCAAAAATACAGAATTCAGAGTCCGGAGTCCAGCCAGGCGCTCTTTTCTTAAGATATTAATATCCAAGGAGCTTTAGGAATCCGCCATAATTTCACAGTGCCATAGCATTTGGAGAGCATTGTTGTCCTTGCTAGTGCTCGGATTCCATTTAGACAACGCCAACAACACGGAAGAAAAAAAGCAGCGCTCTTCAAAGGCAGACAAGGTGACATGATTTAGAGCGCGGTCCGGAATAAATCACTTGGGCTAAATGGACGAGCAATTAGGAGCAGAATAAAAAATTCAAAAGAAATACGTACACATTTAAAAACACGCCAGCCACTTAATCACAATTAAAGTAAAATTAAAAGCGAAGCCCGAACAGAGACAGCAGAACGAGTACAGGGTGTGTCGTATGTGGGATGCCCCAAGTGAGTTGTGGAGGAGCTGTCACCGCGGCATGCGGACGCGATTCATAGGGCCAGCCGGGGGCGGGCGGACGCCTTCCATCCACCCGAAGTTCACCCGTCGCATACGAACTAATTAAGAAATAAATAAGAAAATTATTGTAAACAATTTCTCATGGGCT
The DNA here is from genome assembly GCA_963082835.1 of Leptogaster cylindrica. Taxonomy (NCBI): domain Eukaryota; kingdom Metazoa; phylum Arthropoda; class Insecta; order Diptera; family Asilidae; genus Leptogaster; species Leptogaster cylindrica. The sequence continues at coordinate 16,882,103 of OY720105.1, read as the reverse complement.
GGAGCAGCGATTAGCGTGGCACAAAACAAAACAAGACGCCAACCAAAAGGGTGGATGGTTCGCACATATGCCGCCAAGTACTTAACATGAAGCGCTCCCAAAAAGTCGGATGCCCGATCCCTCGTTACGAGGGGATTCCCACCGTCGAAGTATCTCCTCTGCACCATATTTGGAGCTCCATGTGAAAGAAGCGCTCCCGGCAAATTCCGCCACCGCCGCCCGGAGAAGATATCAAAACATCCCGCATCAGGGAAACACACTGCGCCCCAAATCCACCACCATGCCCGCCTGTCCCTCCAGGGGAGCACACCCACAGCATTTTGGGAGATGAAGCAAAATTTTGGCGGCAAATTAGGTGATAACTCGTCCGTTATGGGTGCACTTCTGTGCGTCAAATGCAAGTAATGGCACAATTAGGCGATGGGTGTTGATGGCCGACTATGAATTTGCTTATTGCCGGGTGACAACATCGTGGAGCCGCACGGATGGGCGATTACAGCTAAACACAGACTCGGATGGGTGCCTTGATTGACTGGCGAAGTTTCGGACGACAGTGTGTTTCCACGGAGGCTCCTCCAGTTTTCTGGGATATTGCCTGCACGCAGAGTGGAAGACAACACCACAATTTTGATTTCCTTCCTGGAATATTATTTTCATTTAGAATTTCCCGAGTACCGAGTGAATTTACAAATTTAATAACGGAAAACCATTTCATCCTGAATTGTCTGATGATCGGTTTTCGCGGAATGCTGGCGAAGTTACAATATTTTTGTATTATATTCGAGGGTGGTTTAGATACTTTTCGACATCTTTTGTGCAAATTAGAAACATTTGTCTTGTTTTCACAGAGGGCAATATTTCTTTAACATATTTTCCGAAATGAAAGTTAACTAAATATTTAAAAATTCTTTTAAATTTAACTATTTAACATTAGTATTTTTATCTTCCAAATAACTATTTTAAGGAAGCATATCAGAAATCGCCATTATGCATCCTAAGTATACAGTTTCAGAGCCTCTGTTTCTATGTTTTGTATGTGCTTGTAAAAGAGCATCGTCAAATTTTGTCACATGAAATCAAATCAGATAAAACATTTCAAACATCTCGACCGAAATCCGCCTCAAATTGGTTTCTTTTTTCTGGTCTTTCAATTAATTAATTCCCGATCCCAGTTCAGGGTTCTGCTGTCACTGTTGGCGGCTTTTTCTCGGGTAATCGTTAGACCCCCTTTGTTGGGCGCACCCCTTCCCCCCCTCCGTTCGGTGCCGATTTATTTCCAATTCGAGATAAATCAAATTAATTTATTTGAAAATTATGCTAATAACAGCTTTATGCACGCTCGCCCGACCTTTTCTTTTGGTTTTCCTCGAGAGCCTTAATGTCCATCTGTCACTCAGTCTCTGTGTTTGTGTGATTGTAGTATATTTTTCTCGGTCATTTTGTGTCTTCGTGGACGACGCTTTGTATATAATATATAAACGGCGACAAATTTCCTCCTCGATTTCATGTAGTCACCACATATGTCATCGAGGACGACTCGATCTTGGACTGGTGTTCTCAAGCCATTCCAAAAGTGCACCTCAAGAGCTTCAACGGCAGACGGCCGATAAACAAGATCGATGAAGAGTCGACGGGGGAAAAAACCAACTCATCTCTGAAGACCTGATCTTGACTATTGCTCTTGATTTATCGCTAATAACAAACGAACGAACGAAATTATTAGAATAGAAGCGGTGCGGGAGCAATGCCAGGGATAGATATTAATTTTTATGGACAATCCTCTCGAGGGTTTCGGGGACGCGATGGATTTATTCAAAGTGGTGAATAAATTAAAAAAACGCTTTTTTCTTTTTGTTTAATTGCTAGTTGACCCGCTGAATATTTATCGAATGGAAACTCTGGCAATCAGTGTAGAAAAATGGCGTTGTTTTTTCTTGTTTTCCGGAGAATCTTTGAAAGGATTTTGGTGAGTTTTTGTCTTATGGACCATTTCGATATGGGAAAGAAATTTGTTTGTCCACTGGAAATGGCCAGTTTTTTGCTTATGGAATGCGGTAGCGATTGCGGATAATAATCGATATAAAATATTGTGACTTTGTGAATATTTAATTAGCAAATTTTTGACGCGTTTTGTTTGTTATAGTTTACAGCTTCATAAATTTTATTGATTACTTCGCGCCTTCTTTGATTATTTTCCGTCAGGCGTCATCGTCTTTGTTAACCTTTCATTAGAAAAGAAAACGAAAACACAAATGAAGCCCAACAACTTTTTTTTAACATTACAAAACACACTCTTCAAATTTTAAAATTACTGATTGCAGTTCAATGTAGTGCGGAAAATTGGGAAACTTTAATTTTTAAGATATTGCTTGTTCTTTCTTTAAAAACAGAGTCTCTGTTAAACAAACTTTCATAATTTCCCAATAAAAAAAAATTCCAACTAAGGAAAATTATCTTCAGAGCTGACAAGCAGTCGTCAGATCTGTTCCTCTTTCTTCATCATTCCCACGATAAGTGATTAAGCCAATTAATAAAGACAATGTTCTTACGTAATTCAACAAGATGTGGGCAATTAAACGAAAGGGGCAAAAACAGAAAAAACAACAGTAACAAAATCGAATCCTCTTTTTATTACATTTCCAGCAGCCCTCAAACTCGTGGATGAAGCAATGTTCGTGACCCGTGGGGGAGGACGCTGGCTGGATGTGAAGCATCCCGATCCCGGTTCCGTTCGCGAGTACATTTATAATAAATTTAGAGCAATTACAATAAATAAAATTTATGTGAATATGTAGAAGTGTGTTTAGAGTAATTTCGAGATTCGCTTGCTACTATTTACCGTGCACGGTTTGCCTTCAATTGTCGCCCTCTGCCGCTGTGTTGGTGATGTCTGCCGTGGCGGAATTGCTCGCGAGACTTCGGCGACATTTTATCCTAAAATAACCATTAATTACTCCAATAAACGAGCAATGCTGTTAATGGCCGATAAATAATAAATAAAATGCGAAATACATTAGCCGAGCACCAGGATATGGGAGGCCGTGTCGACTGGGTGCAGGGGAGGGGGGGATGTTGTTTCCACAGGGGGCTGAGGTGGGCGGCAGTATCTGCTTTATTATTCTGGAAACTGAGCAACTACGGGAGACCAAAAATTAAGGACTGAGTTTAAGGTACAAAGGGGGGTGCAGTTTTTCACTGACTGGACGATAACGACGATTTCATGATTTCCCTCTACCCATCTGGCTCGTGGCCATCCCACCTAGTTTTGATGTATGTGTCCTCGACGACGATTGTGTAGGTGTAATTATATGAAAATATCCTCGAAACTGGCCGAGATTCAACAGAAAACCCTCTGCATATGAAATTGGATTTTCCTCCATTTCACTTGACCCCAGGATTTTTTTTTAAGTCCGTAAGTTTTAATTTGCATTTAAATTGTTTCCTTTTCAATGTTTTTTACATTTATTGCATTGTAATTTATGTTAAGATTGGGAAGTAAATTAATAAATATTTGTTTTAAGCAAATACAATAAGTATCAAATTAATTTTGCCTCAAGCAAATCAACAGTTATGTAGTTAAAAAATACAAATGCAAAACATTGTCTAAAATTAAATAAATAAAGAAAAATAGCCACGACTAGAAAATTATTGCGGGTCTTTCAATGGTAGCTGCCCGATTATAGGAATGGCAAAATTCTGTACACCGAAATTCGATTCTACCGCCCACTAAATTACTTGGCAACCACCCCGCGCCCCCGCAGCAAACAGTTTCCATGCAATCAAATCCACCGGTCAAGAACGATTTGCGAAAATATGCAAATGCAACTGTGTGAAAATTAGATGAATGATCCAAAAATACGAATATGATTATGCAACTGCAGCGACTTCGTAAACGTGTGAAATTTATTCGCGCCAAAACGAATTCCAGTCTGCGAGAGCAAAATCCGGGAACCGGGCACGATTTCCCGGATTCAGTTTTGCAGCAAAACGGTGAGGAAATTGAGCGCCATCAAATGAAGGTGCTGAGTACGACCGAGGGAAAATAACCAAAATAAGGGGAAAGCTAGTTGGGAAAAATTAATAACGGGTAGAGAACTAGATGCTAGATGAAAATGGTGAACGGTGGCCCCACCTCAGACGAGGGCGGCGCTACTGTAGCGCAGCAGCTGTCCGTCTTGCGATTCAACCAGTTTTTCATTCACGGCGTCGAACACATCAGTCTGCAGTACGACTCGTTCGGTGCAGAACTGCTGCCTTGCAGAACTAACCCCCTCTAATCGGTGAAAAACTAACCGAGCGACAGAGGACACGATAGTAAATAGCGTAAACAAGTCGCGAGAGTGACGAACGTAGACAGGACGTGAGACGGAGCGAAATCAACGCCATTAGAACATTCTGCACACATATTCGTCAGCGATGTGGGGTTGTGTGCGTTGCATGTGCGCAAGCGATTGACACGTAACTGTTTGATTTGATTGACAGTTCATTTCGTGGCGTAGTGTATGTGCTTCAGCCTGATGTGTTACACTTGGTCGAGTTCACGTTCATTTCGGCGTGAACAGGCAGCGACAGCGGATTCATTGATTCATCGCCACCAAATGCTACAGCGAAATACGGCAGCCATCGTTTGAGGGGTAAATGAGAAACACGGAATTCGCTTGCAAACAAACCGAGTGCTCTCTCACTGCAATTTAAGGTTATGTTTCCAAGAATTAATTCAGCAATATGTTTATTTAGTTTTTGTTTAATATGTTACATGAATAACAGATAATTAAGCACTGTATGATTCAAAGCACTTTAAATACATTGTCAAAGATGCTGTCGTTGGACAACCATTTCATGAGAAATAATTTATATTACTTGAAACATCTTTTAGCTCCAAAATTTTCATCTATTTTCAGTATTCTGTGAATAGCTTTTACTCTACACTTCACTTACCTAATTAAACAATCCAAGCACCGTCATTTGAGGCTTTTAAGCTGAAAACTTAAAAACTTTTCAATCCACTGCAACTTGCGACCTTAGTTCTATGAAATTTTTGACATTTCATCAATCTGTCAACCCGAATGTTCTCTTCGCCTTAGTTTCCAAATTAATTCGGTTGTGAAAACGAGATAAACATATTGATCTGCGTTTTATTTGCACTGCACCTAAATGAGACAAGAAATATTCGTGAGAGGAAAATCGAATTCGCTTGAAGTTCATTTAAGTTCTCACAAAATGCAATGCAGGGGAAATGAATTGAGAGTTCCTGTTCTCAGTTCATATTCTTCTTTAAAATGAATTTTGTTGTTTTAAAACAGGTGTACGGAACGCGGCGAATTCAGTGTTGCAACTGCTTGGGGAATGGGGAAGTTGTTGTTGCTCCCCATATTCTTTTTGTTTGATTTTTGTTGCAACCGTTTTCTAAAGGATTTTGTGATATGAGTAAATCGATCTTTTACGAAGGATATCGCGTAAACTGTCCATCTGGGATTTTTTTAATTATTTTTCCCGTGATCAGCGACCCAATTGAAAAACGTCATTTACCGCAGTTATCGGTAACATGTCCAGATCTTCTTACAGATGTACGCAATATGTAATACTACGACTATTTATCAGCTATAAAAATTATTCAAGCAATAATCGCATAGTTCTCTTTGTTCTGCAATTCCGCAGCGGTCAGCGGATTATGTAGAATCGAATGTAGGTAATACCAATGTTTATTATGTATAGAATATACAAAATATAAATACTTTGAAAGTTTCATTATATTATTCTAAATAGGTATAAAAATCTTTTTTTTTAAATCAGAAGAAAAAATTTTTTTGAAAAATTGTTTATTGAAAAAGTTTTATGTTCATATATATTTTAATAATAATTGGTACAACTTAAATGTTAAACAATCATAACCGTTGAAAATAGCGTAAAAAAATAAAATGTATGAAACAATTTATAAAAAATTTAACAATGACATAAATATACATAATATAGCATGAAATCCCAATTCTAGTCCATTCCAAATGTCTTGCGTCGCACAGCGGTTAAAAATTTCTCGTATTCGGGATCCTTTTCGTGTATTTGAACTCTGGAAGAAAGTTCACAACAATTGCAGAATTGTCATTTGTAGTACTTACAATTTTTCTATTTCCCGCAATTTATTGAGATAGAAATCTCGCTCTTTCGTCATTTTTGTAATCTAAAAAAATGTTCTTAATTTAATTGTTAAATAATCAAAAAAGATGCTTACGGCTTCACTGTTTATTGTCGCCTCCTCCCTCAAAGAATCGAGCACTGTTGAAGGCGGATTACTTTCGGCTTTATCTTGATTAGGAACTTCAGGAGCACCCGTTATCGGTGTGCTTGATACAATTTTGTTGTTACCCTCTGAGAAGAATGTTACTAATTTGAATCAATCTATTACGCATTGAACTATAGACAAAATTTCCATAATCACCTGTAGTTACAATTGGCGAGTTCGTTACCGCATTTGGAGACAAGTCCATACCGCAAAAGTGTTTTGTCCATTTGAATTCACCCTCGGGGTTGACTCTGCTCTCCAGAGTGATGTCGTAAAACGATTTGAACCATTGTAAAAATTTGAAATTATCTTGAAAACGATTTTTCACGATCGATTCAATTGGGATTTCCTGCAATCGAACTTATCCCGTTAAAATGCATTGCAATTAGATGTGACCTCCGCACTTTAGTTATTCCGATCTCCGTGAAGGCAGCTTGCAGGATTTTCCAATTGTGAATAAATTCATGCTCCAGCTGTGGATTGGACTTCAGACGTTTCAAACGCACCTTTCCCGGAAATAGCCGCTCAATCAGGTGGCAATAACTGTTCCCTAAAACCGTTTGTGGTGGACGTCAGTGTCAGGTGCAGTTCTACATACCTGTGCATAAATCCTCGATTTTCGTGACCTTTAAATCCGGCGTGAGTTGCAATTGGTTGATCCATTTGAGCAACTCATCCCGCGACAAAATCTTCTTCGTTGCGCCAGTGGCACACGAGGGGGCGACTGCGCAGACGGTGACCGGCATTTTCGAACACAAATTCTAACAATCACTAAACTGCACGAAGACAAATCGCAAACTGATGTCAATCATCGTTAGCCACAAAATGCGATCTGCAATTAAAGACTGAAAAAAGGAACGGTTTAAGGAAACAGAAAAATACCGTTACAACTGCAAAAGACAGTTAAGCAAATTCGCACAGCAATGCCAGACCACAAATTTTTAATTTTCGAACTAATATCAATTATTGCCAGCAAAAAATTCAATTTCTAAATTCGGTAGTGGAATGTCTTGATTACAAAATTAATACAAAATTTGCTTTTTAATTAAATTCAATTAACCAAATTTTTTCCCCAGAAATCATTAATATTTTCAATATAAATCAGAGTTACATTGTTCAACAACAATATTTACAAATTAATTCAGCTCACAATCAGCAAAAACGAGCTGCTCTAATTTTGAATGAAAAAAATGGTTTACAAATGTTCAGTTTGTAATAACGATTAAGAGTGTCGAGCGTTGTGGATCTATGGATAAATTCCATAAGAAAACGGTAATTCTGTAAACATTATAACGGTAAATGTCAATGATTTAATCTTGGGCATTGAACTGAAATTCTTGTGACTTGCAATGCATGAATTTGCTTTACATTCATTCTTTACGAGAACATTATTTTGAGCTGTTTTTATTGGAATTTCGTCAATTACTTTGCTGTTCTCAGAATTTGTGCATTTCCTGTTAATTGCATTTGCACCAAATAATAAGAAATTTTCGTGAATTTCGATCGGCCAAGCCGATAAACCAGCGAATTGTGGACACATGTTAATTGCCATTCATTGGGAGTGGGTTAATGTTTGTCGAACCGCGGCACGTGACCAGTGCATTTGTGCGTTAAGTGAAACTGCATCCGTTGCAAAAACTGCCTCAAGGAGTTCAGCCACTGCAACTGTCGCCGGCGAGAAGTTCGTTACAAAATTCCTTTGGCGGTAAAGTGTAGTTCCCAGTGCATCGCAACAAGCGCACACACATTTGCAAAGTGCAGCAAATTTGCTAGTGTGTGTGGAAAAGAGTTCGAACAGGGGAGCTGCAGTTCCACATCTCCCGGAATTCCCCTCAACTTGCACTGAGTAAACATATCTCCTGATCCAGAGTGCACACAGCATCCTTCCGTCGAAGTCTGTCGTACTCTCTTGTGCTCAGCGAATTCTCGCTCCACACATCCCCAAGTCGTGTGGACGAACGCACCTGTGGGGGAGCCCGGGGGTGGCTCGCCACAGCTGGAGATGCCGACAACGAAGACTGCGACTACGGCGAGTACTCCTGTGATCGCCCGTGTCCGATGCAGCGGCCGGCGGAGCTCCCAGCTCACTTGCTCGTGGCCCCCCGTTCCTTGTGGAGCGGAACGCTCCAATGCCTTTTGATCAAATTTTCAGTTAGTCAGCGATTCTGCAACTTGGTGGAGCCACTGTTTAACACGCATTAGCGGGGGATTTGCTCGCCTCCTTTTTTTCTCGTTCCTGCAACTGTCCGCCCGCTCTGTCCCCCTCGTGCCGAGGTGCATCCCCAACGGATGCAGTTTGCGTCGTGTGCTCCAAGTAGCAAGGAAAAGTTCTCAAGTTTTCATGGAAAAAAGACGATAACAGGTGCGTTCGGGAAACGCGTTCGGGCATTAAACGTTGTTGTCGTTGTTATTGTATATTAATTTTTTTTCTGACCTCTCAATTTTGCTTATGCAAGTGCGTTGCAATGGGTTGATTGAAACTGGGACACGATGCATTCCACCCACTGTATCACACCGAAGTGCATTTAGAGCCGTTTATCTTCAGTCAATGATTTTCGGTCGCGGTTGATTTCTTGAATTAATTTCACAAAAATTTCCGATTTCATTTTGAGTTTGCCACGCATTTTGGCCATTAATCACGGAAGCATGAAAATTAGCAAATTTTTTGTGGGTGCCAACTTCTTGGCTTTGATAAAATAATAATTTTTTTTTCTATTATCGTTGTTGTTGTTTTTTTTTTGATTTTAGTCATTTAAATAAGACAAGTTTATTTGCGACGACAACGTCTAAACTTGTCCGCGAATTTAATTAAAATTCAAATACCAACAACTGGAACAATAAAAATTAATAGAAACCATATAAAAAAAAATTATTAATCAATATCCATCAGAACTGGACGAGCCAATCAAAGAGTTTCTGAAAGTGGGAAATCGATCAAAATCCGTTGTTTATCCCGCGCTGTCCATTCCGATGCTAATATCCGCCTCGAGACAGATCACGCGAAGGGAATCATCCGCAGCGAGGAGTGCCGAGAGCCGGGGGCCACCTTCACCGTCCGTGGCATCCGCTAATCACCCGCAAACTTGACTTGACTTACCGTGTTCACATCAAACAGTAGTTTTCCATTGTTTTCTGTGCACTGATTGCTAAGAAATGGATTTCGAATCAGGAATCCTTCTGTGAGTGTTGCCGATTCGTTGGTTTTGTGTGCATTCGGTTTTCCTGGTGTAATTATCGCGAATTTATTCAAAATCCGTTAAAATGCGTATTCATGAATATTTTAAATATTAATCGATCTCGAGAAGGTTTCGGTTGTCGTCGCTGGACCGCTTTTTTGTGTTTCGGGTGCGTGTGAAGAGGTTTCCACGATTTTGTGAGTAAACACGTGTTTTAGTTGGCGGCTTTTCTAGTGCTAATTGTCCACAACCGAAATCACCATCAACATATTCAGATTCAGGTAATTTTCTTATTCTTAGAAATACTGTTTTTATTTGATTCAATCGATTTTCTTCGATTCGAGATAAGTTTATAGATAAATGCCGTCGGGATTTTTGATTTCTAATTAATCATGCAAAAACTTGTTTTTTTTGCTTTTTTTTTTTGTTGCAATTTGCGAAGATTCAATTTACTAACAATAGAAGAAAAAATCATTAAGGTAAATTAAATTGAACACAAAAGTAAAATATCAATTCCAATTTACATTTAGCATTCATTGTTTTATATATCGTTTTAATTGTTCGTTTCAAGCCTCAATTTGTTACCTTAATCTTTTTAATATGAATGAACTTCATAGGCTAAATTGGTTATTATGATTATAACAAATCCATGCGTCTGAAAAATCCCAACAACTTCTATAAAGCAATTTTAATAATTGTTACTTTCGCTACTCACTTTCACTATTCCTCCTTTTGGCATATCTAAATAAAGGAATTCTGCAATAACACTCAAAATCTTTTAAAAACATTTTAATTTAAACAATTGTGATAAAAATTATTTTAAAAACAATTAAATTTTATTATTTCCTCTAATTGTTTTACATGGAAACTACCTATTAATGATGTAAATTGTTGGTGTTTTTTCTTATTAAACACTAAATATTAAAATACCTATTCTTACAGTGTTTATATTGCAAAAAAAAAAAAATAGAAACAAAAAGAATTCCTTTCAAAATACAACGAAATATGGTTTTGGAACAATCGAAAATAAAACAGAGATCGTTTCTAGAATGCGTTTTTTTTTTTTGTATAATTTATGTTTTTGATTATTTTTAATGCATGAATTTTCCCTACGAAATTTTTTATTTAATTGAACTTGTGTTCATTTAGGTAAAATATTACAGAGTATAATCGACAACAAAAAACTCATTTGGTTTTCATCACTCACTTGGTTTTGCAAGTAGATATTATTTTAAAAATTTTGTGTTTTTCAAAATGCATTTAATGTTTCCAAACCCGAAAAAAATTGTCCAACTAGCTGGAATATTAAAAACAAAGGTGAAATTTATTTCAATATTCAAATATTTTGGAACGAATTTCCATTGATGATATTTTAAGGTCTATTTGCATAAATTGGAATTACGAAATGGTTAAAAATACAACATAAAACGACACAAAGTTGAAGAACTTCAAATCATTTTGCTGTTTAAAACTTCAAAAATTACCATAAAGTTGTAACAAAAATCGGACTTTTTTTAACCCAGAATTCGTCTAAGCTGTGTCAAATTGTTGTGTTTTTTAAATGCTCAACGTCAAAGTAATAAATAACTTCGATTATTGATGTTTTTCACAAAATTCACGCAACGATCGATGGATTTGATTTTGGATTTTCTAAAAATATTGATTACGTAGAAACCAATATGTATCTAATTGTGTTGTATGTAAATCAATGTTTTTTCTTATGATGGATCACAATCTCTTCAAATAGCCAAAAAATGATTTCTGGGGTCACATTTTACGCTGGAGCAACAGGCGTCGGAGTTTGGAGCAATAAACCTCTTCGCATGGGTTCGATGAAACAATCACGAACCAAATTGGCCAACCTACAGAAAAAAAAATCCTGTAAAACCCCCGTCGGTCGGTCCCACCGCTTATAGGTTTTCGCTCCCCAGTTTTTAGGCGTAATTTAGACAAAGAGTTAAGGCACGCGCCCGAAACTTTCCACGGCATCATAAATCCACTAAATGAAGAAATCAACGTCAAAAATTCTGTTAACCGGCCGCGACCAGAAAGTCGGACTCAACAACTCGTCGCTGTCCACGAGACAGCCGAGCGGGGTGAGGGCCCAGGGCTCCGCCACCATCGCATGGAGTTTTCAGGAACCTCTGCACCAACACCACACCACACCGGCCACGAGAAGCAACAGCAGCAGCATCAGCAGCCCTGACTGCACCAACAACAATAGACTTCTGTAATGGGCAACTATGGCCCTGCCGCACAGAATAAATTCTGGAAAAGGGCAACAACAACAACAAAATAATGGAGGAGGGCAGCATCGAGGCGACCGTGAGCAAGCACGGGGCAAAAAACACGAACAACAGGGGCGCGGGATCGTTCGCCACGCGCGCATACAAAAAACAAACGAAAATTGTTTTTTAACGTCCGGCCATATATAAAAAAGTGCATCAGCGGAGGCCTGCACATAAAATTTTCACGGAAAAATTTCATGGGAAAATGAGGTAGATTTTAAATAAGCGCTCCCCATCCAGTGGGAGATGGGGTAGAGGGCGACACAGTTTGATGAGCTCTTAATGGTTCAGCACGGATGCTGTAAAGTCGTCTTCGATGCAGGGAGAAGTCCTTAAAATTCCTCACGCAGAACGATTATCCTTCGGTGTTGGATTTTTTGTGTGCTGCTTTGCAGGTGACTCCATCCGCTGTCAGGGAACCTCAAGTCTTCAACCAGGATAATTAGGCGTCCCGAAGTAATACGATTTCTTCGTAGGGATTTTTACATTATACGACACCATTTTTATTGATTAAATATTTTATTCTAGTTTTTTGCCGTACACCAAAAATTTGTTTTGGAGTTACTGAAATGACTTTTCTTTTGACGCTTAATTTCAAAAACCGAACAACTTTTTTGCTCTACATTTTGCAGAATGCTTTACAGAAATCTTTCCCAAATCTCTTCATATTTTATTTATTTTTATAATATACAAATTCTAAATGGTTTGGTTGATAATTTTTAATTTTTTCTTATACGAAATATAAAAACGTAGTCGCCCTAAATGTCCTGCAAGTTTATTGCGCGCTGTTAAGATTGATCAACGAGGGAAAGTTCGCGATTCGATCGTCATTGGTGCAACCGATCGCAATCAGAACAGCGAGGAATCTGGGTGTGTGTAAGGGGGGAGATGGGGCGGTGGGTGACTGTCGCCTCCAGTGATCAGATAGTCTCGAACTTAATCGCCGACTAAGAGAGCCGTAAGTGTCTACTTAATTTAAGACAATTAATTAAGGAACATTTTAAATGGGGTAATAAAATAAAGTGTCTAATGCGTTTGCGTTGGGATGCAAAATTAATACTCAAATATTTGCACAAATTTCCCATTAATAGCTTAAATTAATCATATTTTACGATTCCAAAAATAGGACTACGTTTATCAAAAGAAAACTAACAAAAATTAAAAAGTCTCTCAACATTTTTTAACTAAAAATCGATTCTTGTACTCCATTTTGATTTGAAGTTTTAACCTTTGCGCGTAAAAATTTCGAAAAAGCGAACACATATTCCGGTTTAATTAAATAAATTTGAGAATATAAATATTCCTTTTATATAAAATAAAAATAAAATAACGCTTCCAGAACGTCACGTCAAAAAATCTGCCGCGGATTTATCACAGCATTTTCTATTTCTGTTGTCACAATTTGCTGCCATTTAAAAATGTTGCGGTGGGAATAAGATTTTATCAAAACAAGAATCTATGCTAACTAATGTCTTTGAAGTGCCATTAATTATTATCTACATTCTCTGAACGCGATCGTCTCTGACATGAAGTCAGGTCTTAAAACTGGCGCAAGTGAGCATCCAAAGCGCAGCATGCAAATCCGATTGCTGCAATTAAAATCATATCATCCAATAAACCCCAAAAGGATTGTAAAAATGCAGTTAAGCGTCTCCATTTCACGGCTTTCTTCAATTCGGCGCGTGGGCGATTACTTAACGCCAGTCGTCAGCTGCACGCGTTTATTTCGCTCTCCACCCCGCGCGACTAGATGTTGTTGTTGTGGCCGCGTTTTACGACCCAATTCAAATCGCCCGAACATAATAGTGACCATGTCCAGCGCGTTTTCGTATCCAAACAAATTTGTAAATTAGATAAAAAATTAATAGCGACTAGTCGCACCGCTTAGTTCCGATCCACGTACCGCGTCCCTCTCCCGGCACCACGACACGCGTTTTCTTTTTCACCTCGCGCCGTTTATCATGACGATTCGGAGTTCGATTCCGTCGGCTTGGTGGTTTCTATGGCTTCTATGGTTTTTGCATTTGCTGGTATGACTGGCCACAGGTCTCTATACCATGCACCTATCTCCGTCTCCATGTTGATTCCTTCTCTGGCGGGCCGGCGGTAAAATCGGGCGCGTTACGCGTTTTGCAGTAGCGCGATTATTGTTGCTGCTTCCGTGGGCAGTAAAGCAGCGCCGAGCGAACGCCGCCGCTCTGCTGCGGTTTTATGCGGGCTGCTTACGTTAATTCACTTAATTAATGGCCACACTATAAATTCGATTTCCAACTCTTTACTATGCGGGACTTGGGGAAAATTTCATATAAATTGTGCCAATGAAGTTTTCTCAGATGGCCGATGGTGTAGGCTCGTAAATTGTTTTTTCCTTGTCTGGCCGAGAAGTGAGGATTCCGCGGGACTAAGATTTATGTAAAGCGGCGGCCGATCAACAAACTCCGCCATAACTCCATTTTATACCTCATCCCGATTGGGTTTACGAGGATTTCAACCAACTATTTCACGCAAATCACTCGGCTGGTGGAACGGACGCACGACAAGCAGCTACTTGACCATAAACAGGACTTAATTTTCACCCAGTAAAATTATTGTCTTTGTGGTTTTCAGTAAAGCAAATGAAAATCCCTCAAATTGTCAACAAATTCTCAAAACACTTCAGCCATTGGGGAAACGATTTCACGACAATTTTAATTGATGCTTTTCAATTGAACTTCATAATTAATTCAGGAATTTTGAGAATTCCTTAGAAGCATTTTATTGGCGATAAACAAAGAAGGAATGGAATTGAGTAGCTTTGGATTATCTCTAGTTAGAGTTCATACAGTAATGCAAAACGTTTCCCAAATGAATATTTTGAATAATTGTAAGTTTTACATACGATTCCTGAACAACAATTAGTTGGAAAATTTTGTGTTTGTAATTGAACAACTCAATTAAATTACGGTCGTGGGTTTTAGTGTTTTGCAATTTGGAATGTTGTAATTTTGTGTGAAAAAAATTTTTGAAAAATTATGTATTTTAATGAGAATTCAAAAAGTACTGTTTTACTTTTAATTTTTCAATTTAATAAATTCGAATTGAACTAATGAAAATTGTGTTCTATCTCTCTCTCGCAGTCTATCTAAGTATCTGGGGAACCCAATGGAAATGGAATGGTTTCAATTTTAAACGATTCTTGTCACTTCACAGATTCAGCGGCATAATTCAATATTATCAGAACAACTTCGTACTTAGTTCAGTACATAATAGCTGCCACGAATTACCAAAAGCAACACAAATCATTTTATAGCAGTCCTACGTAAGAAAATTATGGCTTCCAAAAGGCGTTTCGAATTTTCGAACTCGATTGAATTTGTTTTATCCAAAAATGGCAGATAAAACTGAAGCCGTTAATTTGATTTTGATTTATCGCGATTTCTCGTCACGGCTGACAGGTGTTTATAAGTGCACTGCAAATTACACGGGCTGCAACTCTAACTCAGTCTCGTGGCAGTGCCGCGGAATTGCAGCTAAATTGAATGCCACAAAACGGACATTTTGTTAGCACCGTGACTTGGCCGAAACGTGATTGAAATTTGTCGCAAGAAGTACGCGGAACACCTGTTCGTCCGATCGCTCCTCAGTTCGGATCTCAGTGCGTGAATTCGACTTCGAATAAGATGTTTTCTTTTCGTGACCGATACCGGATCGTTGCCACCCCCTAAACCTGACTCTTGAGTAACCGGAGAAATGAAATGCCAGCTTGCTTGACGCAATTGTTGCCCCTTGGGGCATTCGAAGTCGACACCGTCCTCCAGTGCACCAGAACTTCGTCTAATTGGCACGGTGAATGCGGCCGGAGACAGGCATCCGTAGCAGTTTGAAATTCACAAGAAAAACGGCGTGACGTGTGCGTTTAATTTGCATGACATGAGTTTAACAATCGAATTGGCGGCATTGGCATGCGGCGTCAACCGCTGCAACATGAGCACCTCCATGATGCCAATCTGCTGTATACAAAGTTCACCAATGCGTGGGGAAAAGAGATTCGAACTGTTGTTGAAATCACGTCTCTGGGAAAATTCAAGTGCCCATGCAAACGTTGCACTTGCCTATTGTGCAACATGGTGCAGCATTATTCACTGCGACTGTGCGCCCAGCTAATAAGCGATTATCTATGCATCTGAAATGTTTCCACACACGATTTATTACGGATTGGCAGAGTGTTTTTTTGCGACTGTCGAACGTTGAAGGCATCTGAGATGCCTGCGGATAACTTGCAAAACCTTATTTGGAAGCCTAGAAAACTCTTTGACTGTGATTGCGTCACGGGTAACGAGAAGTTGACATGAATCGAGGTTTTCAATTATGTTAATTTATTAGAGATTTGTGAGGAGTACTTATTTATGTTAATTGTTAAAATATTTTCATTCAGAATTTCAGAGAAATTCAACTTCAAACTACTTGACAGATAAATTTCCACAAATTCATTTTCTCAATTCCATAAGCGGAGTTCTAAAATAATTCGGAATTATTGAAAAAAGCACAAGGATAACTTCTTTTGCACTGCTATCCTTTGAAATTCTCAACTACACTGTCTGCCCAAACCCTGCAGTGTAAAGGTAATTTCGCTCTTTTCAAAATTCATTTTTAATACCTGAAGAAGGACAAGAACGAAATTGAATAAAAGCATTCAAATATATTTTTTTGACTTTCTTTACATTAAATCCCTTTGGTAAGTTGTGCCCAACGAAAAAGGACTCTTAAGAAATCAGTTACATTTCTTTTAATTTCTGTACCTACACTTAAAAAGTAATCACATGCAGAAAATGTAAACTGTTGTCTTAAACTGTTGTGGATGAGGATTCCGCGAATCCAGGGGATTGCAGAATTTAATTCTACAAGTTTCTGTTTTTGGCTTTTGTGAAAAGGGATTTCACGACCATTAGTTAGAAGCCTCTTTTGTTGTGTTAAGGTATATGTAGCATACAAAGTCTTGGATCTTTTTTTTTTGGATTTATGTATAACAGTCATATTTGATGTTTCCATTTAACTTAAAACAAAAAACTTATGTAAACTAAAAATGTTTAATTTGCAACATTTAAGAGGCGGAGGATAACAGAATCAATAAATTTCGGTTCCCAAAGGTTTGTGTAAACTGCTTAAAAAAGTACAGATACCCGGTCCTAAATAATTCAACGGCTTCGACGGCATCAGAGGCCCGCATCAACACTTCTAATCAAAACGAAAAGGAAAACAGCGTTCACGCATCCATTATTTCACATCAAAGCCCAGCAAAAGCTAATTTACGGCCAAACATATTCGAAAACTTCTAAATGAGTGAGTACAAGATCGTTTCCACCACAAGGATGCTTCCAAACGTATCTCTAATCTTCTTATTTGAAGAATACCAATCCAGGGTTTTTTTTTTAAATAAAAAAAAAAGAACAACAATCCAACAAGCTTCCAATCTCTTCTCATCTCGATGCTCTTAGTCTGGGGAATAAATCACCCAGCAGCCCTGATGAGTGAAAGAACGAGAAAATGAAGAAACATTTTTTGTGTGGTGTCCGGATTGAAGATCCACAAAAAGTCAAGACTAGTGCTGCAGTCTGGTGGTGCTCTTAATGCCGGGGAATGGCGGCCCAATAAATCAGCGGATCCAATCGAACATATTTCAAATAATCGATAAATCATCTCGAGTACAAAATCATCGGCACCGATCTCTCGATTATCTCCCTCAGTTTTGCCGGTGTCTGAGGATCCTGGGGAGAAGAAGAGCATCATCAGCGACCAATCGGGACAGGAGGTGATCTTTGAGTCAAGGAGGACAGCAGCAGCAAAAAACCCTAACTATGGAAGATGGCGCAATGGAATTTTCGGATTCGCGGCTGCATCGAATCGCAATCAAAAAACAACCGATGATTCTGTGTCGCCCTGCACCGCGCCCGGCGACAGATGCGAAAGGGATAAAAGCTGACAGCAATTGAATCGTGTCCGATGATAAATAGATCCAGGGCCCTGACACCGCACCTTGTGGTTCCCATAATTTAACCTCGTTCGCGTTAATAAGCGCTTGCAAGGAATTCCACTGCAGGAGCAGGAGCAGCGGATCGGGGCCGGTGTGTCAAAGTCATGAAAGTCATGGGATCGTCCCCATTGCCCCCCTCCCTCCCCTCCAATTTCGCGGCCACCCGCAGTTAGACATGTTTCCGCTGCAAACGTCATTGCTGCATCGAAGCAATCTCAATCAGATGCGGACAATTATTTCCACTCCCAGCCGGAGGAATCCGTAGATTAGACCCCGACCAGAGATGCATTAAATTTCTCCATTTTCGCATTTCGGGGGCTGAATGCAATCTGGTCGGTGTGCACTTTTTGGACGAATCGGTTGATTGTGTATCACTCCGAGGACCTCCAATCGGATGATTTTGTTGGTGCCATCCACCGGCCGAGAGGCCATTTGAATGCTGCAACACGCACCAGATCCACCAACACCTCACCCCATCCGCATCTACAGTCTGCTTGGGTGCCGTGAATTTATTAAATCCCTGAAAACGTAAATTCTGTCGGCAAAATTGCCCAATGTGCGCCACGCCACCCCGGCCGAGTGGCCAATTGTGCAGCGGAGGACTTCAGGTTCTTTATGAACGGCCGACGGGAGGGGATCGGGGATGCCCATCGGACAATTATTTGGTCAGTTGCGTGTCCTGTGATTTCGCATTTTGGCCCCATTTTCTCTTTAGTGCATGCCAGACAACCGGCTGCAAGGGCTCAATTCCCTAAATTGGTTTGAAGTTTATTGAAATTAGAGAAAGCGGAAATTTTTGGTGACACCAACTGCAGATTTATTTGCGGCTTTTCCGACTGGATTGAAGAGCGGGATTCGCTGTGGATCTGATTGTCGTGCTCCAATTGACTTCCCCAATTGCCTGGGATAAACCGTTTGTCTGATGAATGCTGTTGAATCGGCTGAACCGATTTGTATTGTATTAATTTCTTTTGTGGAATATCTTCATTTCTCGTTGGTTAAGGCTTGAAATCAATTCAATTTGAATTCCAGCAAATGGTGTCTTTTGTTTTACCTAAAAAAGAAACACCATTGATCAAAAATCCATTTGAAATTTGTAAACAATATAATAATATAAACAATATAATATTCTTGAACTACATGAATATAAATTTTTTCAATAAAATGGAGCAGCAACAATAAATGCTTGTGCGAAAAGGGAAAGTAACATAAATAACATGTTCACGATATTCAAGCCACATCAAGTCCAACATTAAACATGTTAAGTACTTATCGTTAGCAAAACAATTTGTTAGCTGGCATAAAACGCCTTTGGATATTATAATAATTATTCCAACTGTCATGAACGCCTATGTGCCAAGTAAAGTTCAACAACAAATCCAAGCGGCACCTCAATAACTTTCTTCATTGTGAGAAAACCGCACCAATGAGAAAATGACTTCTCAAAGTTAAACATTGACGGTAAAAACAAATTCATAAACAAAACCATTTTCGAAATAATCCGATCGCCGCACAAACATTGCCACCCCTCCCCCGAGAGCTGATCATTATCACGCGTCAACCGAAAGGTCGACCAGAACTGCACAGTGCAACTGCTATAAAACACTCAGCCACGCCACACACGGCCATAACTCATCGGTCGTCCCTTCAATAACACTCGATCGAAATGTGTAGGCGGTAACCGAAAATCAGAAAACCCGAATGATCCATTAAGCAGGCAGGAGGAGAGCACAGCACAAAAAGGGAACAGAACAAAGTGAAGGAAGAAAAAATAAACAAACAATCATTTTGAGAGTCATCGAAAAAGAGAGCAAAAGGCCAATCATTCATGATCGGCCATTAACAGGTGTGGGAAAAAGGGAGATAAACAATTACAAGAGTGACTTGGCTCGCTATATTACTTGCTCTTCACCCTGTTATTACTCGGATTGTTCGTCCGATAACCATCTACTGATCGAGAATTGCAAATTAATACGTTTAGTGACTTGTGTGTATGTCTTCTCCCTCCCGTGAAATCCCGAACGCGCCTTTGCACATCATTAATTCTGGCATTTCTGATATATTCATCTCGCTCTGGCCAATTGCCGATCGGCCCAACGATCACCGGCGATCAGTTGCAATCGACGAAATCGAGGAGTGCAAGAAATGGCAGGTCCCCCATTTGCTCTATAATGTACAACTGCACGATCGAGTGCACCACATTTCCCTGGGCTGAATTGTGGTCGATTTCGCTTTGCATACTGACCACAGACAATGGGAAAATTCTTCATTTGCGGAAAAACCGAAATGCGCCCAAGTTGCGATCGCCGACCACTGCAATTGCAGCGATCACACCCAGCGCCCCCAGCACAAGTCGGGCAATACCGTCACTCGTAGTGGGTGCATTTCCTCGGCTTCGGCTCCTGCGATTTCGTGCGCCATTGAATTCCATCGTATCCTCGCCTCCGCGCATTGCTTATGCAAGCTCAATGCTCATGCGCAAGTCGTTCGATCGCTCATTTCACGCGGTCAAATTTAAATGTCATATTCCCCGGGCTACGTCCAGTCAGCTGCTGCCGTCCTGGCACGTCCACTGGTCAGGCTCGATGGCCGGCACAGAAAAATTTCCGCCATCCTCCGGAGGCAGGCACAAGTGCAGCAGCATGAAGGATGCAGTTAGCCAAGCATCTAGCCCATTCGCCTATTCCAGATCGTGTGAGGTATGCGGCATTTGTTATGGCCGGCTATTTTCGGATGATGGCTTGTTAGCGATAGTCCAGTGATTCTTTGAATTTGTTATGATTAGATACGAGTGATAGATACATCGACATTCTGCTTTGTATCTGGCTGTAATGAGCCGGGATGAGATACTTATGGAGGGATGGACACGAGCGTGGGTGGTGAATTTTCGCGGGTGCTTGTGGTAAATGTCTCCAGTTTCTGGAATTGATTTTATTTTGAGAACTGAATTGAAAGAATGGATTTATTCTTGTAAGCAGTTTCAACGAAATCGTTATATTAGCATTTTACATTTCGTGGAATTTCATTTGCAGTGAAATCATTTAGATTGCTATTTCTTATTATAGAGATTCTAAGATTTTTAGTGATAGGACGAGAAGTTGTGCAAACCGATCATTGTTGGTTTAGGAGATCATTATTAACTTATAAGATTATGTTGAAAATTCGAAATGCTTCGTAAATCAAAATTCTGGCACTTCATTAATCTAGATCGCCTGATTATCCTCCAGTCAACAGTATTAACACGTAACGATCGCGGCCATCAATATTTTTGAACCCGTCGATCCTGGCGCAGAATGTTATCACATTAGTCTTCATTACCCACCTCATTGTCCATAATTCGACATGCGCTCGGCCACCAATCACCGAACTTATCTTGGCGAATCTTTTATCATAAATCTCGTCGACATCTCGAATGGTGTGCGCTGAATTAAGGCGTAGAGCGTGCGCTCGATTTTGTGTGTGACAACGAAAATCAGTGTATTGTGCACTGGATCCTCTGCACCACACCAACTAGGCTCCTCGCGAGCAATCTCACTTACCCCCCACACAGCCCTAGTCCATTTTGAAACGAAACGAAGCACAAAAATATTTTTATTCTGCGTGATTTGTTGTGTCTTCCGTGAAGCATCTGATGCCGGGGCACGGATGCTGTTCAGCTCGTTGTCTTACTTTTTCGATAATAGCGTATTCATGGCCTTCGCTTGCCTCCTATTCAAATGTCATTCTCAATGAAACCTCGGGCAGCAAATATCCATGTTCAAGTTCTCGATTATTCGCCCCTAAGGACGGTACTGGATTAGCGGAGGCTGTACCTTCAGAGATGCCCAGGATTTTTAAACTTGAATCGCTTCGATGCTGATGCTTCTTCTATCCTATCTTTGCTGATGATGGTGATGCCTCGGCCGTTTGACTAGAATCCCCGGCTTACATTGCACGAATACTTATTACAATATTGTGCCATAGGTATGCGCCGTTTTGACCATTGTACTTCACCATAAATATGGAATCTGTACACCATTGAGATCACGGAGGCCTCATCCTCCGGTAGTTGCACCTTCTTGAATTGAATCACTTGCACCTCAATAAATTTTGCCGCAGAAGAATTTATAAGATTTAAATGGGCACAAATATGAATGTATTCAATCGCTGTATTGAGGATGTTATCTCTGGTGAATTCAAAAACACCCATATGTACCATATGCCTCACCCAGATTCCGCGAGTACCCTTATTCGTGTTATCTTATCCACCAGCCTTTACTTTACGCCGTCCACAAATGTATTCCGTTCCGATTAATGCTCACCATATGCATTCTTGGGTAATAACATGTCTCGGCGAAGTGTCAGCGAATGGATGTCGGCTGCAGATGAAAAAGTTCACAACAAATCATTTAATTACACACTATCGAGACGAGTGAATAAATCAAGGCATCCAGGACAGCTGGACTTGATGCCCACGGCATCATCCCTGCCCCGGCCACACTATCTAATCATCTCGCAATGGATTTATCATTGGAGTTAGCCGATCTGGCGCAGACCAAAGATAACTAAACTCATTTCAAATTCACGATCGATTTCGATCGCTCTGCGAAACCGATCCGCGCAATTGATCTGAACTGAAAGGAGTGATATTCATCGGGTGGGAAGAGTCCCAGTTTGAAGAATTGCTGTACCCATCCCATTGGTCAAAATTTGTAACAAATCACCCGCTGGGCTGTTTTGAATTTTTTAGCTGAACTGGTTAGATTTTTTCTTTTTTAATTTTATTTTTCGTTTTTACTGCGACGGCTGTGATAATGTATGAAGAAGAATATCGCCGATTAAATTTACATATTCGGTAGGGTTGATACTTCTTTGTTGTTTCAATTGGAAGATCTGAAGATATTTTGGAATAATTGTGTTGGAAGAGGATTTTGACAAAAGGGTATCTTTTAAAATTAAGATGAAACAAGAAAGGAAACTAAAGTTTTTTAAAAGTAATTATGATAGACCTGGGTTTAGTGTGACAGATGTTTTCAAAATATACTTATTCTAGCAGGTTTAACAATATATCAAATACCAAATGTTCAAGTCCGCTTGCTATATGATAGTACCTGCTCTCGGGATATCGTCTGGATAGACTGACAGCCAGTTAGACAAGCAGCACACATAAATGTATCTAGTGTACAAAAAATGCAGCAAATTCCATTTGAAATATTTTCTTTATGTTTATTTGAATTTGTTTAAAAAACTATTAAACTAAAACTCAATGTTAATTGTCCCTACCGAAGGTAGAATGCGATGAAATGAAACTTTTATCAACGAAATAATATGTCAAATTGCCTTTAATCATTCCATTTTGAAAAACACTATTAGTCCAGTAAATAGGGGGTTTTCTCAGGAAAAAAATATAGAAGTAGGTTTTTCTATCTTATTTTATGTTTTTGGGGGTGCTGAATCCGAATCTGAGGTTTGCCACCTTGCCAGACGCGAGCTTACCTCAGGAGTGGCCTAAAACCGCCAAATTTTGGCACTTTTTTTTAGTTTTTTTTTAATATAATTCGAAAACTAAGCATACAAGGTATTTACAAAATATGTGGTTTTAGGGGTATAAAGTTTATAACAGGTGATCAGCGTGCAGTTAAAATAGAGTTTTCATGTCTTTTAGCGAAGAGTTAAAAAAATGTCATTTTTCAACACGCTTTAGCGGCTATACGGGTTGCCTAAATTTCAAAGTTTATATACTTATTTTCTATAAAATTTTGTGTACTTTCATTTGGAATATGGTTAAGTTCAGGCTAAAATGCTTAGTTTTCGAATTATATTAAAAAAACTAACAAAAGTGCCAAAATTTGGCGGTTTTAGGCCACTCCTGAGGTAAGCTCGCGTCTGGTGAGGTGGCAAACCTCAGATTCGGATTCAGCACCCCCAAAAACATAAAATAAGATAGAAAAACCTACTTCTATATTTTTTTCCTGAAAACGCCCTTTTTTTCCCCCTATTTACTGGACTATATGTTTATTTTACCTCTATTGCTTATCTACTATTAATATAATTTTTGTATTTTTAAGGGTAAGAGAGTGTGATTTAAGTCTAAAATCTGCTACTTTAATTGTTTTGCATAAAAGTTAGAAAAAATTTGCATCAATTTTGATGTTTTTATTTCATTAAATGCGTTTTTTTATGCGCTCCCATCAAAATATCCTGTTTTTTGTTAACTAATAAAAGCATATATTTTTTCCAAGAATATTAACATTTCTTGATTCGTTGCCAAATTTGGTTTTGTCTTAATCTCGAAAAAGTAAGCGGTTGAAGTTTTTAAAAAAATATGAGTAATTTGAAGATTTGGTAGCTTGAAAAAGCAGCATTCACCTTTTTTGTTGTCGGCATCTTTCCCTCGACCACTCATCAGTGAAATATCAGTTGACAGATGCAATATATCACCGGAGAACAAAAAACCACTTAAAAGACATTTGTAAGCCTAAAATCAACGGAATAAAACCATATCCGCTAGCAATCAATTTCAAGGTAGGAGCCTATCGCGGCACGGCAATAATCTCTCCACCATCGCAGAGCAATGCGATCAGCAGTCCAACACCAGCGACTATAAACAGCCTAGGGTCGGTTAAAAAGTCAACAACAACAACGAAAAAAAACTGATCGTCCACTTTACGAACGTAACATGCTTTTTTAAACAGTTCAGGGCAGAAATCGATCAGGTCAATACATCACGCGACATGAAAATGTTTCGAATTCGAATTCGGTGCTGATGAATATGCAGAATACGCGGCACAGTCGATGATCAACATTGCTGGGTTTCCGTCAGTCTTGGCGGTCCCCCGGACGACAACATCGCCTTCTTTAAGTCGCATATGGCGACTTGACGTATAAATTAACGAAACCAATTAACCACCGAGATGGACACATCACCATTAATGAGTCCGAGTCGAGAGATATCAAAGCCAGCCCAAGATGACCATAAAAGAACCAGCCTCCGATTAATTAAACATAAAATTCGAACAAATCATTCGAACGTTGACAGTTTTTGGCAATCAGAGACTCTCGATGCGTCGCAACATCCACCGGGCGGCCGTATATCAATCCCGTGGAGCGGCCATAATCACAAGTTATCAAACATTTTCCAATCGTGAGGTATTTCTTTTTTTCCAACAAAATTGATAAAAAGATAAACAAGGAGTCACGACGGGGCGCGGAGGGGGAAAATAATTAAAAATTAAAATAAATATCTGCACGAGGTTCCACTGGCCGGTCACTGGGGTAGGTGATGGGACCGCGGTCATCCTCTTTCTGCAATTTCCAATGAATTTATCATCGGTATTTTTCGTAAATAGTTTCGTCAATCGACAATAAATCAGAATTTCATTGACTTAGCTCTCTGGCATGCAGAATGTGGAAGGTTCTAAAATCCCAAAAAAAAAACCACACATTTTTTGAGATGATAAAAAACACAGCACAAACGACTCACCAAGTGCGGATCAAATTAAAATGACACGACAGAGTGAATTAAAGTTTTTATTATTTTTTGTTTAGTTTTTGAATGGGGATTCCTCATTAAGTTGCGGGAATATATATATTTTCTTGATGCTGAAGCGAAGAAAGAGAAACCATCATAATTAATTGGGCTTTTATTGATTTTTGTTGTTCGCGCTAGCGACTATTAATTGCGGTGACGAAGCCCGCCCGCAAAACTGTCACATTGAATCACAGCCTCAATCCCGAAGATCTTCAGCTTGCGAGATGACGCTGCTGCCATCTGTGCATCTCGCCCAATGCCAGAAGTGTTAATCAGAAACAGAGAAAAACGCGGTGGACGCCATTTTTATTGATTTATAGAAACGAACCTCAATCTCAAGGACTGTTCGGTTTAAGTTCGCGGCCTCAAAGCAGCGAGGAGGAGTGAATGAGTGGTGAATGATTAATGAGGACTTAAGCCACAGCCCGATTAGCTTTGAGCGCGGTGTTCATCTTCGATGGCAAATGGGAGTGAAGTTGCAACGCTGGCGAACCCCACTGGACACAGCCCGGTATGTTCACCAATACATCCAGATCTATGTACATAATTTACAAACACTCGCGCAAAACACAACATTCCCGGCAGGGTGCATTTTCATTAAGAATGAAAAATGATGAGCAATCAATCATTCCGGGAGGGTTTGTTCGTTCTGGCGAATCTCCGGCCATGGCGGATGCTGCTTGGTGCTGCGCAAGAAACCTTCGTCGAAATCCCGACTTCTGGAGGAGGCCACAATCTGGTGGTGTTGTGCAGCACCAATCCCCGGGTATGAGCGACAGTTCAACGCGCATTGGTGGCTTTTGTATTGGTTCGTAATATTTTTGGGGTCAGAAAAAAAAGACAAATCTCAGGATGATGACAATTAGGTGGGACTTCCACCGTTTGGATGACTGCTCCAGGAATTCGGAGATGCTGTTCTACCGACGTTTTTTATCGACGGGGCAGTCAGGAGATTGGACGAAAGTTTATCCTCAAATTAAAAAAGTTTCTAACGTAAATCCGTGCAATTGAAATGATTTAATTAAACGCTGCAAGTGAACAAATTCTAGTTAAAGTATTTTATTTACTAATAAATTGTTGTTTTACTGAATCTTAAAAATTGCTAATATGTTTATGATTTTTCCTCTTCGTAAATTAATTCCCATCAATTATCAAATTATTTATTTCTAAATTTCTAAATTTAACTTTCTTATTAGATTTCAAATAATTTAACTAGTTGCTTTGAAGATCACTTCCAGATTCACCCATTTACATTAAATTCACCCCGTAATTGGCCATGGTGATTGTCTTGTGAAAATCCAAAGCTATCGGCTGCTAAAACAAGAAAAACTCGTTATCTTCCTTCAGACCCTTAGGTCTAATTGGTTCTCCGTTTCAAGTCCAGACGCGGATTTTCCGATCAAAATGTTACTCTCTGTCACATCAAAGGCATTTCGGAGTCCATTCATTGAATAAATGAACAAAACTTTCATCGCATCCTTTTGCTGTAAGCCGATTGCGGAAAAGGGTCCACATTCTACAAACATTTTCACAACCCTTAAAACTACCCCACAAATTTTGCCATCGATTTCAATGTCAAACAACGTTTAAAATCCGCCACTGTTCTGAGGTGGTTGGGAGGGATGGTGTGGTTCTGTCTGTGTGTGTGTGTGTATGTAGGGCAGCATTTAAGCATAAAAACTGGATCATTTTCCACCCCTTTTAATCGACCTATCAAAGAGGATAGCATGGCTTTTCAAAAAAAAAAAAAAAAAAATAACTCCAAACCGAATCATCCCTCAGTCCCAGCAGAACCGAACAAGGATGAAGTAAATTGCTGAGGGGCACAATCCTTACAGTGGCGGAGTCAATAAACGAATCAAATCATTAACAGGAGCCAACAACTTTCGGGAATGCCATGACAGGATGGAACAAAAGAATGTGCCCGAAAAACGCCATCATCCCCTCTCGTCGCTTTTGATGAGTTTTTCACCACTAGAAATATTCATAGAGGATTTTTGTGTTCGGTGGGGGAATGGACGAGGTGCGCTTGGCAAGAGTGGCGGCCACCCTCGAAAATTAAGCGCTCCAGGTTCGACCGACCGACCGAGTGATGTGTACCAGGATCAAACGGAATCGCTTTCAGCGGCAGGACGATGATTGGCTTGGGTTGTGTGCGTGAAGCCTTTCCAATTATTGCCTGGCTACAGTTCTCCCGTATGAAATAAATCTTTCAGTTTTTCGTTTTGTTTTGCTTGTTTTTTTTAATAAAATAACAAAATGGCAGATGGGGATGCCAGGTACAGGCTTTGTGCCCGCTTTTTGATTCTTCAATTTTTGGGATAATTGGAAAATTGAACCGCTCAAGGTCTCGCATGTGCGCCGATTTGGCCGCGAACATCAAGCAACCAACCCATGACGGGTTAAATTTGGTGCTACTTTTTCGCAGTCCTTTTTTCCCAGTATGTCGGATGGAAAATGAAAATTCCTCTATCGGTTAAGAACAGGATTATGGCCCGCTCTCCAGGGCTTAAATACATATTTCCATTTAGTCAACATCGCGGGGACATACTGATTTGATATCAGCGAAACTTTTTTCTATTAGTTAATACTATATGATTCCTTTTGACCGCTTGCAAATTGGCATCATAATGCAGCTGTCAATGGTTCATTTTGACTTATCTGAAAACGTCCATCTCAATCTTGACACCATCCTGAACGAGTGACACTGGCATTATCCTTGGTGTCATTCAATTACAGGATACTGAGAAATAAAAGTGAAAAGTTTTTTTCTGAAAAGCAGTTTTTTTTTGGGCGATAGCAAAACTTTCCGCATGTGAAGCAGTCATAAAGCTGTAGACAGGTGACGATGTGTGGTGCACAAATTTATCTTCGACAATTTCCAAGGTCGATAAACTACAGTAATCCGCAGTTAGTTACCCAGCGAGCGCCGGGTGTCCTTGGAAACGGTATCTGCCTACCACTGCCCTTAGGGATTGAACTGTTTCTCTTCTACAAAATATTTTCCACTTGGTAAAGATTAAGTAAATCACAGCGATAAGATCGAATAATGTTCAATTCAAATAAAGAAGTTTGCCCCTACACACCGCTCAACCCCCGTCCGTGTACCGGTGTGCTGTCAAGTCAAGAAAGAAAAGGTCCCATCTCGTTGGAGCATCTATCTGCCGGGTGAGGTGGGCCTAGGCGACAGGGGGCGGTGGTCCCCAAATGATTGGGGAGGCTTTACCATTACGAAAAACGAAGACAGAAATCAAACGGAGATCTCTGTAGACAAAAAACGTCTGTATACACCACTTGAAAGTTTACAAAAACCGTCCCATTAGAGAGGGCCAATGTTGGGGTAGGGTGGTGGGTGGATAGCACCTCTCCGGGGGAGAATGGTACATCACCCGGCGTGGTAGTAGTGCGGTAAAAGAGAATTTCATATCGATCGCGACTTGAGCCATAATTTCAGGAACCACTTCCTTCAAACTCATAAATAACCCCGAAGATTCTCATCTCCTTAACAACAAAAATGGCAACATTAAACACACTGAAAGAAGGGACCCCCTGTGGTATGGGGTGGGCTGCAGCGAGCTGCTCAAAGTGGGTGGTCGGGGGCTGACTGACTGGATGGATGAACACTACAGAGAACAATTCATGACACTAACACAAGTGCCAGGACTTCATCCCTGTAAGTTGAAGAAAAAGTTTTGTGCGCTACAGTACGTTCGGGTCTGACATTTTCGTCGTCCTCATCCACCAGTGGGAAGATGTGTATGAGTGTAGACACATCAATGAGACATCTAGGTACGAGAAACGGATGGGGGTAGCTAACGGTATCCGAGCATATCCACCCGGGAGACTGACTCCTTCCAGAAGTATAAATACCCGTGGAACAGGGTTAAAATTTATATATTTCAGTTTCACGCAAAAATGATTAATGAGCGACTCCTTTTTGTCCTCGTCTCACCTTCCCGGGGGCTGTGCTATCGTTGGTTGTCGTCATCGTTCTCCACTAACCCCCCTTCCCCCTCACTTCAGCCCACCATCATTGTCGTAGTCGTTTTCGTTGTTCGTCGCAAATGTCTCAGGGATGGAATGTGGCACGATTCGGTGTATTTTATATACATATAAAATATATATACATATTTATATAGATCCAGTTGGCAGTACCAGTAAAACATGGAATGTATGATGGCATCAGAACTAGCCAAAAGACGACCAATGGGAAAAGTCAAGCCCATATAACAATGGAAACTACAAGACCACTGCAGCGGACTTAAATGAATTATGCTGGGACAGGAAGGTTGGACTTTTGGATCAAAATTTATTGAGATGATGAGCGCACAAAATAGAAAAGGGAGCTTGTAATTTCGATTTATATTTTTCGCGATTCCATTTGTTTCTTGTCTTAAAAACGTCAAAAGTCTTCCTACAATATTTATTAATTGACAAAACTAGTGTTCGTTTAGTTCACTTGGGACGACTTTATTTTTTTGTAAATAGAAACTTCTTCACTACAGTAAGAATGCTTTTGGGGCAATTGAAATTGGAGACAAGTGTCAACCGAATTTATTTTCCAAATTTATGGAAAATCCATTTTTGAATACTTTACGTGCGAATTTTTGTGGGTCCTGAAATTAAATCAATTCAAAACGTTTCGCTATTGAATTTGAAGACGAAAACAAGTTATTGAAATTAAAACAGCAGGAGAATATCTTTTATTTTTCGTAAATAAAAAAAACATTTAGTAATTTTTCATTTCAGAAAATTAGTTATGCCCAGGCCAAAAGAACGGTGGTCCCATTTGATTACAAAAATCCGACAGCAACCATCAAGTCTACGTAACTAAATTGCTAATTATTAAAGAAGCTGTCATAATTTCGTATATACACAAAAAATACAGATTATCAAAAATGAAGTGCCGTAACTTTGGAAAGTTTAACAAACTCACAAAAAATTTCGTTCTGCATCCCAGATGAACTTGCTAAAAAAAATTAACATCAAATCAAAATATTCTCCTCCTTACGTCCGTCCCCGTCGGCAGGCTTTGCGCACGCCCCGCGAGTCTGATCCTGGGGTCCTCAACGAGACCCCAGAGTCCGAGCCATCAAATAAAAATCGCATTCACATGTCACCCGGGCTGTCGTAATTTGCCAACTTTATTAGCGTTGAGCGGTACAGAAATTCCGATAATGCAAAAGGTAAATTATCGCCGATTAATGATCGGTCCTACTGCTTCTCCGTCCTGGTCGGGATTTGTTTATTGATGACGCCTTTGTCAATTTTTATTGCGGCGTTCCTCTGGCTCTTGTTGTGTTTATTTCGCGATCCGCGAGAGATTTTACGAGGAGCCGTGATTGAGCGTGGTACTTTAAAAGGATCGTATAAAACTTATCTTAATTTGACCGTAAATTTTCGGTTTTGGCGTTAATCGCTATTATTTGTAACGGAAGTATCGCTGAGTCGGGACAACGGTCTTGAATTATTAATATGGTGCGGCGCACTGATTTCACTTCCAAATAAAAATATTTTTTGTTGTTGAAAAAACATGCAACTTGCTCGTCTATTTCGCGGCAACTGAAAAACCTCCAATTGGCTACAAAAATTGAAAGGCTCCGAAAATGGCGGTGTCGAGGCCGCGGAGGTGCCACGGTGAATGACGCTGTCGCGTTCACCATTCGAATTAAATGATTCGTGCCGCCCGTAATTATTTTGTTGATGAAATTTACGAGATGAGTTTTGTAACATCCTGGCAGCGATTGCACGAGTGCATTCGCCCCTCTAAAAAGGAGCATCATACTTTCAGGTATGGTCGACAAGGGCAAGTGCACATTTCACCGAAGCAAGGGATGCACAATGCACATATCACGGCAGTCAACGAAAAATACCCTAACAATTTGATTTGTCCGAATACCGTGAAATCCACACCACTATTGTTTAACTGTCGCAACATCCCTGACGTTCACTTCACTCAAATAGGCGCATTTGTACAAACCTCCACCCACACAGCTCGAGGCATTTAGGGAATTTTACAGCATCCTTTGGTTCGTACATGGCAGTCCTTGTAGCCTCGAGCCAAAAATTTGTTAGGTCAAAGTAGGGGACCGCATCAGTTTGTTGCACTTGGGCGGAAAATTGTTTGCAATATTTTTCTGAATTGGATAATGAGATGGTTTTGAAAGGGCGAGTTTTACAGTGTTTAAAATAAGAAGAAATGAAGAGGAAGACCCCATCCTCACCAATCACTTGCAAAATTTGTGCAACTCCTTTGAAAACGGTTCGCATAGAATGATTTTATGAACGAATTTTGAAAAGTTTAATAAACTTTCAGTTTCAACTAATTCTTCATCGTGTTTGGCCTTAACCCAAATTTTGTACGATTGCATCAATCTCAGCGGCCAATTACAAGCAGTTCAACATTGATCCATGATCTTAATCCAAGTCCAGAGCGTCATTACTTAACCTCTCTGTAAAAATTTCATCCACTTAAAGTTGCACTGAGCCATTGAGGTTCAATGATTGAAATTGAACCCATCCCGAGCGTTGCAGAAGCCGCTCAATTTGACTCAGCGACAATTTGACTGAGCGAGCGCATGCGTGTGCGACTCACTCTCGTTGTGAGAAATTGAACTTGACTTGACCGTTGGCGATAACAGGACCATTCTGAAATGTCAACATGATCGTGGAACGCCGCCTCGCTAGCCGCCGAGTCTGGATGGCTGCCACCAATTTGAATTTGTAAATTGAAACTTTTTCAAGTTGGAATTTATCTTGAAAACAGCGCCAGGAAAAGAGGAAGACGATGTTATGGCAACTCGAAACATTCGGTGGAACGAAGGAGCAAAACTGCAAATTTAGAGTCTGTCTGGTGCTGGGAGAATGTCGGGGGAAGGAGGTCTCAAATTGAAGTGCCTTGACAACTTGGCCTTATTTGCGCCGACGACAGCGCCGCGATTGAATGATATATCGCTGTCAGGCCTTCAAGATAAAATGAAATCACTATATCAGTGCGCCACTCACACTTGCACCGAATTGCTTGAATTTAATTGCAAATGCATTCCTTAATTTTACACTTTATTACAAATAATTTACAGTAAAATAAAATTTAAAAATGCGCGCGCATCTTGTTCGCGAACCTTAAGCCAATCATCGCCTTCCATTAAGCGCTGCAGTTGCAATTTATTATGAAAAAATTTTTGTGGATTTTATTATTATCTGGTCCAGCTCTTAGGGTTAATAACACCATCAGCAGGCGGCGGTGAGAAGAGGGTGGGTTGATTTATTTAATGAACAATTCCGCGCCGAAGACCCTGGCCCCGTTGGGCGGTATGCGCGGGACGACGAGCAGCGAACAGGAGTTACAGAATTTTGACATGGACGGATTTATAGCGGAAGATTTATTGGCTGAGTGGCATTTGCACTGCTCAGATCAACGTCAGAAAAAAGAATCTCCTTGTGACTGATGCTGTGCAATCTACAGAAATATCCGGCGACTGCAATAATTCTAGGTTGGGCACTGATGATGAGAACGTGATGAGGTCGAGGCCTGTGTATTTAATTGGTTATGACAGCTGTTCGGGATAATTAGAGATTAATTGTTCTGTTTATGTTTGCACTCATGAATGTTATTAATATCGGTTGCAGTTGGATCAAATTTTTTGGCGTCGAACTTAGCTACAAACCATCTGAAATGTTGATAGAATGCGGATGGCAAAAACACACCGTCAAATGTATGTATTTCAATTGCACTTTGAAAATTATTGGTACATGTCCCACGCTCCAAATTTTTACTTGAATTATTACTGAAAGTATTCGGGATTTATTGAAATTGCCCACTGACGTGTAATTACTTATCGCGCTATTTGGCGACATCTTCACGATCGTCGGTGGCGAGGGATTAATCACGGTTGTGAGTGCTTATGTTCGACTATTTATCTTGATTGTCGAGCTCCTTCCCTGTGATGCAATTTTAGATCTGATGATTTTCTGACATGAAATTATTGCAGATGTTGAAGCAGTAAACTAATAAAATTGAAACTGACATTGCATTTTCTATTCTAAACTAATTTATGTTTTAACTAAAATGACATTTCTTATTTACAAAAATTTTTATTTAATAAACCAAAAAATCATCAAAAGAATTAAAACTTTGTGCGGTTGGTTTTCTGTGTAGGAAAAGTAAAACGATTTTCAGATTTTTATCCTTTTTTTGGCTTTTAGAATAATCAATTTTATAAAAATTACATGAACATTTTCATAAATAAGAATCAGCTTTCTTTAAAGTCTGGAGACTATCGAAAGAAGATTATGCAACAAAAAACAAAAACCGATGAAAGCAACGGCAAGAAAAAGTCATAAAGGAAATTCTGTCCTTAAGGATGTATGCCAAAAAAGATCGTAAATTTTGAAATAGGCGATTTTGTGGCACCCACTGTGCTTGTGATGTTACAAATTTGCATAACTGTCTTTTATAGTCCTGTCACACAATTGATGCCTTTCTGATTTACAGCTTCAATGTTCTGTGACGGATTTTGCTCACGTTGTCCTTTTGTATTATCCAAAAACTGCAGGATACAGAGCAATTTAAGGAATACCTATACACCCTGTATAAAGTTTACTAAGATTTACGACAGGATCAATTATGCAAGTTTCGGTATCCAGCCAAAAAGGAACAAAAGGTGAAAGGACAAATTAAGGAGAACGGCAGTAAATCGCCCAGAAAGGAGCATGTCTAGTGTGCCCCTGAGTCCTTGTATCAATGCCGGTTACAATTTTCAATAGCTGCAATTCCGCACTTTCCAACCCTATCACCTTTTTCTATGGTCATGGGTGCGTCTTTCGTCCTCACACTGCTGACCAGTGGACCAGTTCACGCACACACTGACACACATACACACATACCAAAGCACTTGCAGCTACTCAAAGTTTAATTCCATCGTCGTCATCATCGCCTTAGTTTTATGATCGCTAAGCCCTGAACGAGAGTGAGTAGTCTTCAGAACTCTTATTTATGGACCCCTTTCGCGAGGTTTTCTGCATTTTTTTGCATCTTTTATAAGCGGACTGCTGTTATTGCAGATATTTTTCAACATTTTATTGCAATTTGATTCAATGGCGCTGATTTACTGTCATAGAGTCAAGTTGCAATCATGTCCGATGATTTTATAGTGTTGTTGCTTTTTGGTCAATATCCTGCTGGTGCAGGCGAGTTTTGTGGACAGCGATTTGCTTTTGTTTTTATTTTATTTTCATTTTTCAAGTAAATTGAAGATGAAGTGAGATTCACAGACAACGACGATTTGATAAAATTAAGAAAGGTGAGTTATGAATTAACAGAAATGATTTATCGATTGATGGTGGAAATTATATGTTCATTTGGAATTTAATTGGACGAACTGCGATCGTCTGGAGATCGTTTGAAGTCATTAAATTGAAGTTATTAAACTTATATAATTTTACTCAGTAATAGAAAGGTGAGTTCACTGCATAATATCTGGCCATATTTTGTTCTTTCATTTAATTTAAATTCAGGAAGGATATAAGTAATTTCTGGAGCACGAAATTTGCGGCATTCAGGTTGTAATTAAAACCCATTATTACCATCCAGTATGAAATTTGCCTCTTAAAATATTGCTAATCGAACTCATAGAACATTTAAGTAATTTTCTGTTTTGGTTTCTTGGCAATCCTTTTTTTTTCGGATGAACGAGAAAATGTCGACAACAAAAGATGGCCATCATAACCGATAAAGTCAAAATATTTGTGGAAAAATATGAAATTTCTTATCAGTCTCCTTTTCGTATATTGTTAGCTGACAAATCTACAGACCTCGATATTCGGCTAACAATAACAGCAACAATAGCAACAACCTTCATTGGAAGACTGTGCTTCAGGAGGAGAGAAGTGCCCTTGTCCCAATAGCATATCATGGCCCCTTCATGTTGCCCTCTCAGTCCAATATATCCCAAGGAATAACAATAATCGTAAAGAACAGAATACGAAATGAAGAGAATTGCAATCTCCTTCCATCTGGATCCCGCACATTGGGCATCGGAATGGGCAACGGATATATCAGACTACACGACATCCTGTGGACGACGGTCAAATTTGGTCAATTATGGTCTTGTGTAATCTCTTGTTCAGCTACATCTGTATTGGTTATGGTCACTGGTGACATCTTCCTATCCTATCGACCCCAATTACATCTGCCTGGAAAATATTTTCCCCCGACGATGGAGATTTTCGATTGCATTCAATAGCTTGACTGGAGCGGCACATGCTTCTGACATCACCTTGTTTCGTGTTGGCCGTGCCAGAGGACGTCGATTCGTTTCAGTTCTCCAGAGTGCCCGATGGCGGAAGGGTGGTAGATGAGGGGGGCTCCACCGATAAAAAGTATCCGAGGTATCTCCTCAGACCAGCCAAGAGATGCATCTATCTGCTAATAGCTTTCTTAGTCAGCCATTATGACAGCCGATCCACTCAGCTGAAGATACCACAATGTCTGCATAACAGGCGGACGGAGCGATCTGCAACCGCCGCCGGTGCATCGTCGATGCAACGCCAGTGCCTTAACTGCACCACAAACGTAAATAGGTGAGCATCGATGTCAATAGGTCGCTTATGTTTCCCTCAAAACGACCCCCAATGAGCTCGTTTGCAGTTGACGTGAACATTTTACGAGTCGAATCTCGTTTTCTTTCGAATTTTATCATTTTAATCACGATTTCTACGATATTATTTTGGACTGAACGCCGCCAATTCCCGATGAAACTTATGACGAACAGAAGCTTTTGCTTGGCGTCAATGGAACTCTGTGTAACGAGCTTGAAAATATGTTTTCGTACATTTCATATATTTTATGAAATTAACATTTATAAAACATTTGTGGTTGTTCGACGATGAGTTTTATTCAAAATTTAATATTATTACGATAGTTATTATTTCTCAAACAAATTTTACATATTTAGTATTAAGTTATTTCATATTAAAAGTGGTTATAAATGTGCAGACGTTCTTGTTGCTGTTGCTGTTATTGAGCCATCACTAATGTTCATTTATGCAGAATTATGCCAGGTTCTGGATTTCCACGCATGTAGCTTTTTAATACATCAGCAACGTGGACCTGACATTCGTTTACTTTTCTCTTATTTAACAATGAACAATTTTCGTCATAGCAGACTCAAGTTGCATGGAAATGTTTGTCATTTAATCCAACATGAAAAGCGATGGTCCAATTTCAATCAAGCGAAAAATTCCAATATCTCTCATTCACACTTTTGCTAATTATCGGAAAAAAATGAAGAAATAATAATAAAAGTATACCAACAACAACAACAGTGGCTGCAAAATGAAATCCGGGACTGCCATTTTGCACAGCATTCCTCCAACAATTAATCGCCAGCATTCCTGTGTTTACCCGAGCAATTCATCTTCAGCAAACCGCATCCAAGCTTCATTAAAACGTTGCGAAATAAACCATTATCGCCGGTGACAACATCACTGTTATTATTTACGAGCAAGTTCTCGCTGCATTTCATTATATGCGACTGATCCATCACATGATGTCCCCCATAAAACGGTTGGACAATCTCCTGTCGGCCATAACTTTCCGAGCGCACCCACCCAATGCCGTGGTTAATTCGCGATATAAAAGCAGATCTGGGACACAGAGAGACATTCACCACGATGTATGACATATCAAACAACTCCGGCACCGAGATATGTGCAGAGTACCATCAGTCTGGATGGTAAATTAAAAAAAATGCAAAAAAAAAAAAAATTATGAAATGCCCTTCATCTCCGCATCCTATCGGCGTTGTAGTCGTCCTCCTCGCCAAGGACCAGCTCGCCACGACGGGAGTCCATTCCTCTGTTTTGATGCAAGTGCCCATAAATTGCACATTGCGCGTCATAAAACAACACTCTCTTATTTTCCGCATATTGGGCCACCGGTCATCGAGAGGAGTACGGTCCAGATATCATCTCCGTGGCTGACTCAATCTGGGCAGCTTTCAAGTAGCGCGGCCCGCCCCAGAAATGAACGTGACAGACGGACATGGGAAAATGTCGGAAGCAAAAAAGTCGTATCCATCACAAAACAATCGGAGGCCATTCTTGCATTTCTGCCTATCAGCAATATCAGGAAATGGACCGCGATTGCGATAGGGGTGTCAGGGTGGGGAGTATATTCCGATTCTACGTATCCTCGAGAAAAGAGTTGCGACCTGAATTGCTCCCTCCATCTCCAAACATCCTTGTGGCCGATGTGCAAACCGGACTGGCATCCAGGACACCACTCATATGTACCTCCAAATTCATTTGCGATATATTGTTGCTGTCCTTCGGGTGGAGGGCTTTAGTTCCGTTTTTTTTCTGCAAGGATAATAGTGAGAGGCGCTGTTTCTGTAGGACAACTAAATTTTCTTTTGATTTGTGCTCCGTTCCCCTGCAAGGGAGCAAAATGCTGCACGTCTGCCAGTTCTAGGCACATCCCCGTTTCCCGATGGAGTCTTGTCCTGGTCCTGTGTAGTTTTTGCATGATTTATACGACAGCCAAGTACACCGGCGCTCCAGATCCCGGATCACCGTTGGCAAAAAAAAATATAGGAAGAGTCGCTGGGGAAGAAGATCTGGTCCTGAGTTGTTTGCAAATTTCATGTGCATCGGCTTGCAGGAGAGTGAAATCTTTGAATGATCATCACTTTTTGCTCATCACCCGGCGCTACTGTAATGGGCCATAAATTTCCCCGGGGGCTGCACGGTGATGCCCGGCCTGGATCTGCCGGGATACACCAATATCGTAAAACAAACACTACTTAGCTGGTCGGGAATAAATCACTCGTGCTAATCTATCAAAATGCTCGTTAAAACGCTTGCACAGAGTGGTCATGAAATTTCTCGGAAATGCATAAAATGATGCCCGCCGGAGACTTGTTCTCTTGAGTGGTATGGGAAGGAAGGAGTGACGCATCCTGGCCGACTTAATGTGACTACTCCGAGTCGGAATGGCGATGATTGCGGTACCACTAAAAATAGATTTATAGTTGCACACTGGCAAGTTAATGTTTTGATTGCTCTGGAATTTGCTACTATTTCGCAGTCATGGTGCTACCGAAACTCTATTCTGAGGAGTCTCGAGGATGGACCGCAAAATGTGGTCCGAGGAATATAGTTATCCTGTCGAGCAATCGAAGCTTTAAGGATACTAAACAAAAATCTGTAAAAGAAATTCATTAACTTACTTCTAAAATAGTTAATTCAAAATTGCACTCAATTTTTAAAACACTTTTCATGTGACTACAAAAAAATCCAGAAAAGTTAACTCATCCCAAGTGAATACAGAACTATTCAAAAATAAAAAAAATAGAATGACATTACTGGAACAGTTTTTTGTCCTTTTATCGTCAACAATAACTGAGAACTCCGAAATCCTAATGACAGCAACAATGTGAGAAACATTGAACAGAGAAAAAAGTCCTTGGAGGCAGACGATGAAGCCCTTTAATTTTCCCCGAATATCCTAAAAATCTCGTCCTCATATGGTTCATCTGCAATAAATAGAAAAAACCGCCCCTTCCAGGATGCAGAAAATTTTCGACTAATAACTCAGGCCCGTCACACTTTCAACATTTAATCAATCACCAAAGTGGGCTCCAGTTGTGAGGACGATTCAAGCGGAGTTCGAGGGATGCAAATTTGAGTGTTTTTTGCTTATGAATAGCACGCGACAGTGCTGTAAACACACCACAATTGAAAGGGACTCATTAATCTGGCACTCAAATTGCACCACAGTGCGAGCGAGTGATGTGGGGTAATTACAGGGAAAATTTTTGCTGAGGAAGTATGAGTTGATTCTAAGAGAGTCCATGTGGGGCAGAGATAGAAGGATTTGGTCCATGGAATTTCGAATGATATTGGTTGATATTCTTTGCTACACAATCATTGTTCTCTTCGTCCCCCTGCCACTCCGTAACTCATCCGTCTAAATGACTGTTAAATATGTCCTTGGCTGGCCAGCGCCATCAATCACAACCAAAACGCGAATATTCGTGTATCATGTTGCATCCACGTCCATCACACTAAAATTGCTCCCATCCGCATTGTCCGTCTGTCCGTGATTCACGGATGACGATCAGGTTAGGATGCGCCACGTCAAACTGGAACTGGCCAACATCTGTAGGTCCTCGGGCGGCGGCTCCATAACTCTCTTCAGAACTTCCCCAGGAGCTGGCACCATCCAGAACCAACGAGCTCCGCTGACCATTTGTCATCTCGAATGGATCATAAATAATTTACAATTATCATGTGTCATATAAATTTCTGGAGCGAAGCTTTTCTGTTGGAAGTTTTTCGTCGTCATTGTCTCCTGGATGGGCGGACGACGGGCGTTTGCCGCTTCTAACAAACAGTGACACCACTCCACTAGCCCACAGATGTTGACCAGGGGGTGGTATAGAGGGTTGGTGGAGTTTTTGGGGAACATGTCAAAAAAGCTTACACAAGGTGGACTTGTTCCAAGCTGACAAAATTACCTCCCGAAGCTCATATAGCACAGATCCTGTCTGCTGAAGTTGCTGACGGTGTCGTTGTAGCCGTTGTTAACTCGGAATTTATGATCATTCGCTTAGCCAACATTTGAAATGGAGATGGACGTTTATTTTCCATCTGACCACTGCTGGTCAGTTCCTGTACAAGTGGTCGACAAAAAGCGTCTAACTAAAAGTACTGCACCACTGCGACAATTGGGATGAAAATTGATTTGTTTGCATGCGGTGGCGGACCACTGCGGGGTATTTTGGGGGGTAGGAATTGTGTTGCTTTTTAATAACCATTTCCAGAGCTAAGCTGTAGTCTTATGCGAACGGAATTGCAATTTACAGGGATTAAGACTCAATTGCGACCAGATTGCCCTAATTGTCCTGCTTACTTCGAACTTGAAGAACTTTTGGCAGGATTGTGGAAGAACCTAAATGAATTGACGAAACAAGGACAAGTAGAAGTCCAAGACAAATTAAAATTAATTTGATGCCACCAAATGCAAACAGGAAAACATTAAGTTGATTTAGGAAATGCCATTATATTATAATTAGAATTCTAATTAGGCACAGAAAAAATAAAGAGCAATTATGTTTTTAAAAGTGTGGTATTCCGAAAGTATCTCATTTATTTTTTACTAGCTCATCATCAAAATGGTGAAAATAAATCGGCATTTCCGAATGCAATTGACTACTTTTTATATTTCACATTCATTCACTGAAATAATTCCTGGGGCAGCTTTTCAGTTCACATCAGAACTTCTGTACCCAAGTACATTAAATCCTCCTCATTTATACTATATAATATGAATGCCCATCACATTTTATACGAGTACTCCAAAATGATAGGACTTTGCCATAGTGTCATCCTGGCAGACAATGTGACGCCCTCGATTCGAATCAGCTTTAAATATTACACTCTGCACCAAGGATGACATCCTGACGCCCAGCTCGCTTGTCCATCTGTCCTGATTTGAATGGATTGCAATTGTCATATCAGCTTCCGGGCAGCGGCGGAATTGGACGAACCGCGTCGGGGGTGTCGGCTTATGACAATGAAGCGTGCGCATAATTTTTAATGACTCAGATTATTCGTGAAATACAAGTCAAATACGTGAGTGGAGCGGGCGAAAGGAAGGGGTTGCAATGGGTTGCATGTGATGCTAGTACAGCATTTCAGGGTATCGGTCCTTATCAGACGTCGCCGCAATAAATCAAAAGTGAATTTTTGCACTGTTGCTGAGCCATGGCCGCCGCGCACCCAGCGAAGGGACTGCCCAACATGGCTCGTCATAAATTTGTCCCTGTGTTGTAATTCCGTTACCCGACTCGCTTGCCACTCTAATATCGGTGTCGGCTAAATTTAAATGGATTCTGGTCAATGATAGACGCGAATCACCCTGCAGGGCTACGATGCAGGTTCATTGCATCGCTCCAGCCAACCTCACCCCCAAAATGCATTAGAGACGTGCTGTCTCATTCCATTCGAGGGCTCCTGATGGCTGATGCACCCCAGAACCCATCGTGTCCATTGTTAATATGCGAATTATCATTACGCATCGTATAAATCAAATTTAATCAATACAAATACACATTTCTATGGTCGGGGGAGGCATCGACCTTGATTGATTTATGACTGGCGGGCAGCGGTGCAGTTTGACACGATGCGTCTGGCCGCAGGCTTTTACTCCAACGAACATATCCAGTCATAAGCACTTAGGCGGCAAAATGATCTATGGATCCCCTCATCGATAAGGACTTTACTTGCGGCCCTCATCGGGGGTAATGATTCCCG
Organism: Leptogaster cylindrica; assembly: GCA_963082835.1. Classification (NCBI taxonomy): domain Eukaryota; kingdom Metazoa; phylum Arthropoda; class Insecta; order Diptera; family Asilidae; genus Leptogaster; species Leptogaster cylindrica. The sequence continues at coordinate 16,840,522 of OY720105.1, read as the reverse complement.
CCCCACCGGAACTGATTGTGGGAAATGTACCAGGTGCCGTCTCAAGAATATTATGCATTCTCGGGGAGGAGGCGGCATTAAGAGCATTCCAGTGTTCAAGGTTAAGTGCACGAAAGGGAATCATAAAGGTTTTCCAACTGTGGGGATTGAATTCAAAAAGTTAATTTGCTCTGTGAACTATTTTTTGGGGTAAATATTTTTGGATATTTTTTCAGTAGTCATCTTAAAATTGGCAAATATTGGTTTCATTTAGTTTAAAAAAATGAGGTAAGTTGCCTTTCCTTTCTAGCGCAATCCCACTCAAATGGTTCGTTCACTTCATCCATCCCCTTTAAGCAAATTTGTCAAAAGTTAATTTCCCGTTTCGTCTGGTAGAAAGTCCCAAAATAAATCTAAGTTAACCGCACGCAGCAACATCGAGAAGACAAATTCCTGCAGCATCTGAGGCCTTCAGCCTACACACAACTGACTCCATCTCAAGTAGTTAACTCTAGCTGAATCCACTTAGAGTCATAAAGTCCATAAGCGCCCTTTAAGTGAACATAACTGCTCACCTAACTATGACAACAGTGGGTATCTGTGCGGGGGTTCAGGGGGCCGGGGCCCAGTGGAGCACATATGTTTTCCCATGCTTGAGCCTCTTTCAAAATGCAGAGACTAAACACCACCGCCGAAATATCGTGGTGTAGAAAGAGGGAGGGAGCAAGAGGAAGGCCAAGTTTGGGGTTGTGTAGTCAAAGCGTTTAGAGAACAGAACAAGGAGGAGGCAACAGGTGGCTCCACATGTGACGGCATATTTCCAGGCGTAGGCATTCTTGGGGTCTGCTTTCTCCTTAGGCCTGCAGTTGTGGTTATCGTGCTCAAGGACGCTTTACCCTTCGCTTTCAGCGCTTAGAAAAATTGAAACGAAGAATCCAAGGAATCGCAAGTGGAAATTCTCCTGTATGGTTCGTGGACGCTTCTATTTTGGGAAGGAAATCGAATTTAGGACGAAAAGTGTTTAAGGAGCGAACTCAAAGAAAACTGAATCAAAATTTGTAACACACCAATTTTTCGAGAACAACATTTTGGAAGAATTTTGCTTTTTCAAAACATGATTTGGTTTCGACATGATTTGAATTTTGTTCACACCAGTTTTGCTGCTTTGCGTTTGTTTTCGTCTGTCTATTCAGATGGTTGAATTGAATCATATTTTTTATTGGCATTACATATAATTTGATTTGATATTAAGGTTTGTTTTATTTCAAAATCTCTACACATATATCTTTAAAAAACAATTCAATTGAATTTCTATCGTAAAAGAGTATTTCTAAAATTAAAAATACCGAAAAAAACTGGGCATGTACATTGTACATATTTTAAAATAACAAATGAAATTGATTTAATTAAAAATATTTCTGCGAAAATTAAATAATGACGCATTATTATTTCAGATTGCCTCATTTCAAGGAGCTCTGGGCATATTCTATGCAGTTTGTACAACATACGTAAGTAGTTTCTTTTATGCTAACTCATATTTAAAACAACTAATTTAACTTAATCAAACCTAAAATTATTCTTCAAATTTTAACCAATCCCGTGAATTTGTTGTATTAATAATTCAAATGTTCTGAGTATGTATAAAAGAAATTAGTCCAAGTGATAAAATCAGTTCTCCTGTTCGCTTGATTTTCGCATCCAGGAGCCAGATACATTTCCACAATCATTCAAAATGACCGCTTCCCTTGTCTCTAATCTCCAGCTGATAATCTGCGATCAATTGGAATTACAGCATCGATTCGAGCAATTGCAGCACGCAGACACTGCATTGCGATCGCCAGCCGAACGTAATTGAGTCGAAATTCGCATATTTTATCCTTGCCTCTGGCGTTTCCTCAACTTTCCCGGAGACATATTTCTTAGAAATAAAAACCGTGCACTGTGCGTGAAACACCTTAAATCAGTCCAGTTCACTAAACATCTCGTTAGTCCTAGTATCAGCTACAAATCACCAGGCAGAGATATTTCAACTCTTATCGCTGGTCCCGATCGAAAAAAGAATATTTAAAAAACAAAACAAAACCGCAGCGAAGAGTTGCGAACAACTTCAGGAGATGTCCAGAAGGCACCACTTTAGTGTTCCAGAGGTGGAATATATATTCTCGGCGTTCTAGGGAAACCTCTGAGTGCCTAACCATCGTCTCCAGTTGACAGCTCAACATGCTTTTATGTGTTATATCCCCCGGTATCCCTCCCCCCAGCCAACATGGTTTGCACTCGGTTGGGGAAAAGAATGTTGGACTCGCGATCTCCTGCGAAATTGTGTCTCAATTCACGGAATTAAGCGTATCCACGGCTTAATCTCGATATTATAACCTGGCAGGGCTATAAATTACGCACCGGCACCATTCGATTTGAAGATCTGCTCCTGGTGCTGATGTTATTTTGTGCTGGTGCCACTGTTGCTGTAACTGCACCAGCAATGATTCCTTCGCCTTTGTGCACTCCTTTCTTTTTTCCTCTGTTTTATTTTTATTTCTCTCTGCTTGTTTTATTTTCTTTGGTACCTTCTAAAGTTGTCTGAGGTGATGTTAGTGACTTCTTTCAACTCTTTGCCTTTAGCCCTCTGGATTGCATGTTTTTTTAACCACGATTGAGAGTTTCTCCAGCAGCTTCCTAGATTGATATGTGCAGTACCAGAATATCTTCGATCCTTTTACTTATCATTTCTCTTTCGAAAAACATCTACCATTTTAAATTGCGAAGAAATTTATTGGCATGTCATAACGGTATTCATTTGAATTTTCCTTATATTTATATACGTATGTACTATGTACAATGTACATTCTTAATTAGTACAAATATTTTGGTAATGGTTTTTAATCTGAGTCTAAGTCGCATAAACTGAATTTTGTAAAAATTTTCCGTTATGTGCTTCCATTTTTTCATTTTGTCCAAATATCTACAAAAAATTGAATATATTTGATTAAGGATGTGAAGGAAATCATTCAATGACAAAAATTTTTTGCAATTGTATTTTACGATGCTTCCTGCAGGTTTCCAAATACTTTCATTAATAATGAGTTTTTTAATCCTGTCCCATGATGATGATTATTCCGTGCTGATTGCTCAATAGCAAAATTCTCCCACATTGATCTTAACCAATCCATTTAAGGAATAAAATCCTTTCCGAAGGAGTCCACTCCTTCCCTGTCCCCACAGGAAAGCATTTCGGACTTATTACCGTAAAACGACAAAAAGAAATAACAAGAAGAAGTAGAAAACTAAAAGTGTGTCCATCGAGCGCTTAGGAACGATGGTCCCGCATAAATCAGAGCCTGGACATTCTTGATAAGAGCGAAATCGCTGATTGTTCGTCCGCTCGGGAGTTGACGCAATGTGCGGTCGGCGCGGCAAGATGGACCCGTGATTTATTGCAATGAATCAAAAGACTTTTCGATATCTTCTCGCTCGATACAGTATTATAGTCCAATGGTAGAAATTTTGAGGACACATCAAGGATAAATTCAGTAGTTGAATGACATTCACGTCTCCCCGCAGTGAACCGTGTCCAGTCTGTGAATGGTGAATTATCTGAAATGTCCTCGAATCTAACGCAAAAAAAAAAACCATGAACCAAGCAATGAAAATAAATTTTCGGGGGTTGATACCCCGGAGTTTAGTTAGAACGCCTAATGGTGATGGCTGTTCCTACTTTGTGCTATACATTTCGATTCCATCTTAGACGATTGTGGAGTGGCTGATGGGAAAGGGGGGATAGTGTACACCCCTCGGGAATGGCCCGTCTCCTCAAGAAAGAATACTTCACTGCATTTCATCGATGTCAATAAATCCTCGGTAGGACTCTACGCGATAGCAGTTAATGTCAGACCAAACAAAATATATAGGATTGGAGGCCAAGGGGGTGCCACAAGGATCCCGTCTTGTGCGCTCTACTAAACCACCACTAATGTAGTCCGGGCCCGTCACTGAGTGTTCGACTCACATCCACAGTTGCGACGACTGTCACACTCCCTCTCGTCAAATTCTTGAAGGACTCTGGAGGAAGCGAAAATTCCGAAGCAGAACTTCGCTATTCGCTGCCTATCACCATCTCACGGGTAGTCCTTGGTGCTGAAACGGAACGGGGGGGACTAATACTGCACCCAGCTCGAAACACAATACAAAGTGCCCACACCCACCAAGCTGGATTGGGTATGTGGAGGAGGAGGGGGTGTTGTATGGATACTTTCTCGACGAAAATTTCCCAAAACTTTGAAAGGAGTTTGGGAATTTTTAAATTCATAGACACATGCACAGTCCGGGGATGAAATTAAGAAAAACGAACTCTTTTTGTTGTGCGACTTCTTCGGGGGAGGGGGTCCTTGCCGCTGACTGTTTGTTCCTTTGCAGGAAGCACTCAACAGCGATGGATTCTTTGGTTCAGACGTCGTCAAAGGTGTTACACTGCTACACGAGTGTTGGTTTTTTTTTGCACGGTTCGAAACGATTTTTCGTCTAAAGAAAGTTCCTGTACTTTCCGAGGCGCTTCGAAAGGTCGACTACAACAAAAAGGACGCGATATACATCCATTCAGGGGTTGGTTTTTCTTTCCCTTCACATTCATGGACTTCAATGAATGAGAAGAGCTTCCCTGCTTAGACATTAATGGCGATGAATGTTTGCACTACACCGGTGGAGGAGTTGCAGGCAAGGGGCGACCATGGAGCTCTAAAAATAGCGCAGGGAGAATGGGCAACAAAAAAAATCAACCGAAAAAAAAATAACTAGAAAGGACGCAGCGGAAAAAAGCAAGTTTTAAGGCAAAAATGGTATGAAAAAGGTGCCAAGAAGAACGAGGATCTTGGGGGATGAAATGGCACTTCTAGCTCGCTTTGAGTTTAAATATATGTCCCTGGGAGAAACTTTGATAACAACATAACTCTATGCCACTGGGGAGGATTTGATGGTTCTGTGATGCCAGGTTTGTCTTGTATTTTCCACCCACCCGCCTCTGCCGCCGGGTCCTTCTCGGGTTTTATGTGCGCTTCTTTTTGCATGCATAATAGACACTTTTTGCTGCTCCGGATGGACGGACACACTAATCAGAGGTGATAAAAATTTTGTTATCTGGTGCGAGATTTGTTCCCAGTGTATTTAATTACCCTTTTATGTTGGATTTTTTTTCTTGTTCTTGGCATGCGAACATTGGTTTGAATGGATTCTTTCTTGCGAATAGTTTGAAGAAATTTTAAATGCAATCTAGGGAAGCTTAAGGACATTTTATTTTATCACAATTCTCAGAAATCGCGATTTAAATAAACATAAATTATATTTATTTGATACAGCTATACCTAGGTATATATTTTTATTGGAATGTAAAATGACTTACGTAAACACATTCTTTCTAAATTACATCAAGAAACATTTAAACTCAAAATGCTAAAGAGATAATTTGTCTTCATGTCTGACAAACATAAAATAATAACATTGTTCGAGTTTTGCTGTAATTGCACCTAATAATTAAAATTCAATGGTCAATTCATTTTCTACATATCAATTTAAATTTATTTTGAAAAACAAGTTTCTTGTTAAAGTCTTTCTTGTAACTGATGGAGAAAAAAATCAATAACTCTTTCAAATCAAATTAATTAAGAAAATTACATCAATCTACAAAGTGGCGTCGGCATTTTCCAATGAAAATTAAGTTCTACAACTGTTGGCATTCCTCGGGTGCAGAAATTCTCCTCAGAATTGCATGACAAGCCGCCAATCAAAGTCATCGTGTTCCGTGCACATGAGTGACGTTGTCTGGCAGTCGTCTGTGTCGGCCCCTTGTCTCACCTTACAGGTGAATTGAGCGAATCGAGCCCAGAATATCCCCCTCAGTCCCCAGTAAACGTATTCAAGATACCTGTTCTCCAGTAAATTGGATTAAAAACTGTTTTTGCTCCGACAGAACTCAAGACACTTGAATGACATTTGACGGTTTGCCAAAAAATGCATTCGCATCAACATCACTCCCGTTATATTATCATAGAAATTAATCCTGTAATCCTCAGACATGAAATTCGATGCATAGTCGAGGCTGGAATCGACTCCGCTCGCGTCCCACACGAATTTCGATCGCCACCCGGGCAAATCCCTTGCGATGGCTGCGCAAGAAGGGTTGATTGATGATTTCTCGCATTGCCTATACAGAATTCGCTTGGGTTCAGATATCGCCGTGTCAAGAACTCACATGAGGACTTAATTGGAGCAATGATCGATTGTAAGGTGAGTAATTACAGCAACGCAACCGATCCCGCCGTTGGGGATCATTCCTCTCAATTCTTGACACCGGTCACTACAACCGGATCCCCTTATCGAGCGCACTATCGGGGCCACGATGTGCATTTATTTGTCCCGGAAAGTGACGGATTGATGGAAAAACCGCATTCGCATCAGCCACTATCGATCGCTTATGACAGGCCGCGATCACTTGAACGATCGATCGTGCACATGACGATGATGAATTTAGCCCAGAAACGCGAAAGAGATTGATCAGGTTGGCCAGAAGTCGATCCACTTGCGGTCTTGGCCAGTATTTTTCTGAAATCTGATCGTCATGTCAGTTACGCGCTGGTTTCTTGCGGAAAATCGAGGTCAATAAATGCAACATTTGCGAAATTAAAACGTGGACAAATGAGCGAATGCAGAGAACCGATGCGATTTGATGCATATATTGTGCAGAGACGTATGCAAGGATACGGGGAGCCGAGGGGGCTTAGATCTGTTCGTCAGATTGTGTCGATCGTGCTTACGTGGAGATTTTCTGCTGGAATTTCTGTCTAATAGTTCAATTTGCTTGTCTACAATTTCAAATATTCAATAATTTCACCTTAATTACTTTTAGTTGATGTATTGAATTCAGGTTTATTTATAAAATATGCATTCATTTTCTTCAGTTGTGCAAGCCAATCAATTTCGTTGCATGTCATCAGTAGGACTTCGCTTTCTCCATTTTGGTGTAACCTGGAAAAGCATTCCATTCATGACCTTCGCGCAACTTGTTCTTTATTTTGCAATGGCATTTAACCTTTTCTCAGATGAGATTTTATTCCACCAAAGGACTAAGGAGCAGTTTCCCGAGTTTTTTCTTAGATTTGAGGATTTTCGCAACCGATCCACGTCTCAAGGATTCGTGAATGCCGACGATACTGTATCAAAGCAAACAGTTTTCGGCTCCCGCGAATGATTTATATGAATGAAAACGGCGTCAAGTGCTTTAAGGGTGAGGTGCAAATGAAACAAGGCGCATTGTCTGAGCGGGCGCAGGAGCGAGATGCACCGAGGAAAATGGGCAACAAAACCGACAAAAACACACCAACTGCTCGCTTACAACTCCGTAGGGGTAATTTACGAGCATTCATGAATTACGAGATTTACGGATAGTTTTTTTTTTTTTAAATTTGTTGCTGTTTGATGAAAAAATATCGGTAGCCTGGAGAAAGATAAGAACTGCAATTGTGTGAATTTTTGAGGGGAAGCCATTTGAAAATTTTCTTGGAGAGCCTGTAAGGGGAATTTATTTCCCCGTCTGGCGTTCTCATAAATTTAACAGGTGCACGACAAACTTGGGTAAAAGTATGTGAATGCTTGGAAATGGAACAGGAGAAATGAGAAATTTTATTACTCTCAGAATTGTAGCTGTTCTCTTTTTGGGTGACTCACACAGTTAAAATGATTCTCACACACCTGCATGAGCACTGGCTATGTAGTGGTGATCAGTGCCCCTCAGGAGCGAGAGAGATCCGCTTTCAGTCTGTCAAAATCCCAAAACAATTTTCATTCCCCGTCGATAGTGTATCGTCGCAAAACGTGTGGCAGCGATTAAAATTGACAACGATTTTTCGCTGAATGTGTGTGCGAGGAAAATTTTCGGAAAATTGTTTGACAACTGCAAAATCGAAATTGCTTAACACGCGCACCGAAACAATAAATCCCAGTAAAATCGAGACTTTCGTTAATGGGTAATTCAAATTTGAATTGAAGTTCAAAAGTGACCGTTATTAGTGAAAATTCGTTAAAAAATTCCGTTAACAACCCTGCCGAAGCGCACCCTGAAGTGTTTTCTGCCGGTTCACCCAACTACATTTTAGTGGCGAGTGCTGCTCGTAAACTAGACCTGTCAAAAAACGTGCGGCAGAGCTACACGCACCAGCCGACCGTCGCCCGCACCGGACGGAGTGTGTTCTTCCACATCGTACTCACACACGGCCACACACACACCAATCAACACCAAATCGCCTTTTTCTTTCCAACACTCTTGCTTTACGGCGATCGGTTTTTTTATTTTTCTCATTTTTCCATTTCTTTTTATTTGCCGCGGTGAACTCAACATTTTTCTCTCTGCGTCGTTGGTGGGGAAACTTCTTGATTCTTTTGTGCGCTTTTTTTCAAGGAATTTCTTGCATTTTTTCGAAAAACGATGTGCGTGGGCCCCCCACCTGCCCGCCAGAATTCGTTTATTAAGCGATTTGCACAGTGAGAAGAAAAAATATTAAATTTGACGTTTGTGCGTGAAGTGCGGTTGTGTGTTTTTTGCTGTTGTTTGGGGCCGCTGCTAATCACGGCTCGTGAAGCCGGGCATTACACGCGTTTTACACTCATCCAATTGTTTCGCCACTTGACACGGTCGGTGGGCTAATTGGCGCCACTTTATGCACTTTGTTAACTTTAAATTGCGGTAGGGCACAAAATAAAAAGAGAAAAGAGAAAAAACCCTAAAGAAGGTGGTGAAATTATTTCATTTTTCATTTGAAATATATTCTGAAATTACACCGTCATTTAGTGATAATTGCTTTTGGCGGGAAATCTTTGTTCTGTGTAATGTGATTTAGTGTTTGGTAAAGTTTCTTTTTGCTGTTCTCAATAAATTTTATCCGTAATTATTGTAATTTATATTCTCAAATAGTGCAGTGAAAATGTTGCCAAGCAGCAAAGAAGCAATTTCATTAAAATTATTTTAAGGTAAACATTTTTTGATGCAAAAACATGAAAACTCAAAATGAATTTTTCAATTGAAGGTCTTGGCTCTTTCCTTCTATTTTATTATTTATTTTTTTGTAATTTATTATATGTAACCAGACATAAAAACGTAAGGCACTTTGTAAAACAAATATTTTCGGGATTCAAATATGTTTCAATGTATTACAATTTGCTTTGGAACACGATCTAGAATTGTTAGTAATGACCAGAATGGTATTTTCAAAAATTTTCCAATCGAATTCATTCCAACATTTGTTTTTTTAACGGTCATAATGATTGAATATCTTGTAAAAACTCATTTAAGGTGTTTCGTCATACACATTTCCATTTAAAAGACCCAACATCAGAAGAAATGCAACTGTGAGAACAAAAATCGCTTTTATTGGAAACCAGATAAACTTTATTAAATATTTAAAACCATAAAATATGTCCGGTGATTTATTCACATTCCAAAATATTTTGATAAAAATCTTTTTCTGTCGTTCAAAAACCTCTAAAATAAACGTTGCAGCACAAAGCAACAAAAGGCCGTTACATAACTCGTCACCTGTCCAAAAACTCCTCAATATCGAGGCCAGGGAACTTCACCAAAAACCGATCCGAATCGATTGATCGAAATCAAACAACCGCTATGATAATCTTTGATTTATTATTGATCAGTGAAGTAATTTTAATTAGAGAAAGTGCCCTTCATGGGATTTACGCAACCTTCAAAATGCTCTTAAGTGGGCTGCAAATTGTGCTCCTTCATCGGGCAAGTACCTCGAGATGTGCCATTCCAAAACTAATTTATATTTCCCTTAAAACTAAAACTAATTAATTAGCAGCGATCGTTAGGGACAACCGTAACATCCGGTCAATTAAAATCTTTCATCATAACTGAGGAATTTTTCGATGTTTCAGCATAAAATGAGCAAAATCCAAAACTGGCCATCACTGAGGACATATAAATAAATTACTGTAATTTTTTTTTTATATTGTTTTCGAATGTGTCACGCTACAACTTTGGTTAGTCTGTGGGGAGAGGAGCGGAAAGTCGAGTACAAAAAAAAAAACGGAAAAGAAACCAACTCACTCACATCTTAATGGCGTTCATCTCGAATGTTTAATTTGAATATTGGAAAGCTTAAATTATGTCGAATAAATCAGAGTGAGGATAAACAGCGGTGGAGCGATGGCGCTGCTAATGTCCGAACTTCTCTCGATCGCAGACATCAATAAAATTCCAATTAAGGTAGCCATCACATGTGAACTGATCATTAATCTATTAAAAAAAATAATTCCAAATGGTCATCGGGGAGGATGGCGGGGGAGGGAATTCAAACTCTGTGATCAACACTGATCAGTTAAAATTCCCTTTCCGTGCTCACAACCTTAATTACTGACCATTTTTACACAAATGTTGGGGGATATTTTCATAAATTTCCCATTATTGATGAAATACTGATAGAAAAACTCATTCGCTTTGTTTTGTCACTTAATTAAAATAGAAAAATATGATAAAGTTCACCGTGACTCGGCGGGACTCGATTCACGTTAAATGTTTGTTAAAACCCAGTTAATAATGAACGTGAACAGCATAAACATTGAATTTTGGATTGATGTTATGAGTGTTATGGCATTTTTAAACATTACTTTTGGAGCCCCTTACATAATTACCGAACTGGAATTATAAAAAAAAAAGTTAAGAAAGAAACGATCACGGAAGGCGATTTTTACATAAAAGGAAATTAACAATATGCCACCTGTTGGTTGCGTTCTCCTTTTTTTTTTGGGTTTTGGGCACTTAAAACACAAGTATAAACGTGTTTTATTAATTACAAAATATTTAAATAAGTTTTTTTTTTTACAATAAATTTAATTTAATGCAAAAATCACTACAATAACATATTTGTGAATTCCGAAAACAATAATCTTTTAATCGATTTGACCGATTGACATTTTGTTGGGTTTTAAATAATAAATTTAAAGATAAAACTCAAAATTACATTTTTTGACAGCTGGTTATAAAAGTTTTATTGAAGAAACAGAAAAGCAGTTGAACTAATTAAATCAAAATATATTAATTACGAATGCCATAAAATTGATATAAAATGATTTTTTAGTGCTATCAGAAGTCTACAAAGTGAAAGGAAAACCACTCACTAATTTATTAAAAGACAAAATCCAAAAACTATTTGAAATGAAATGTTTTAGAAAATAATTATTAAATTACTCTTCACAAGTTGCCGACAATTTCACGGATATTTTTACTCGTTTTCGATAAACTTGACTGAAATTTTTTTTTTTCAAGAATCCCATAAATGCCACCATTTTGTTAAAGTATTTTATAGCAATTTTCCACTTAATTATATTCTTTATTGTTCCTACTGATTATTTATACAGAAAACAAGCAAAATATGGATGAACCCTTGATAGCTTATATCTTCGATCATGCATAACAACAAATTCAAAAAAATCGCATTTCAATCCCGAAAAAATCATAAAAGGGTTGTCAAATCAAATTAAGATTCCAATCTGGGACGTAGAGATGCTGTGATTTATTTTGACATCTCAATCATCTGAGGATGCGCATAAAAATTCTTGGAGTTGCTCAAAATAAGTTACTTAAAACATCGTAAAACTCCATACATTTGATACTCGTCAGTCGTCTCTCCTCATCTCTCTGTCCGTTCGCTCGTCCTTGTGGCCAATCGATTGGGTCACTTATCCCAAAATGTTTGTTTGTTTAGTGAGACAATAAAACAGGCGTGAATACAGATAAATTTTCATTTTACAACTTTTCATCCTCGCCAGCAGCGACATGCGAGAACTCATCATCGTCGTCATCATCATCATTATCCGCCGTGAGATAATGTGGGTCCCGGGTCCGGGTAGCAATAGGGCCCGGCACCCTGTCCCAGGCACAGGTAGACGTACTTAGCGCTCATAAAGTCAGCAGGTATCAAGGCACACAAACAGCTGACAGCTTTGATGCTTATTTATCTCTTGTTATTGACATTTTGTTTACTGTTGTCATACAACATTGCTAAATTTTATGGAGGTCCCTGCCGGAGATGTGGGATGGGTTTTCTAGAGAAGAAATTGCACGGTGATGCAGTTCGGTCAGGAATAAAAAAACACTAATAATAAAAATACAACAACAAAATCGACGAACACGAGACGAACGAACTGAAATGGAAGGATTTATTATCACCTGGGAGATGTGACTGCATCAATGGTGATGTCATTACGGGCGAAATAAATGATTGCACTTCTGCGGCCTGTCGTGGGTGGACAAGTCTTATCGGGGACAAGCTCACTCTGAATGGTATGCGAATGGACAGCGTGATAAATTGTTATAATTACAAGTGTTTCGTGGTGCTGCTTGGCTCCCTCCATCCTACACCCCCAGCTCAGCACTCATCCAACCTCCATTCGGCTATATTGATTTCCTCGGCCACTGACCCACCTCTGAGCATCTTTAAGAATTTTAAAAATATTATTTATTCGCTATACTATACACTACGTATGTAAAATGTTGCTTACATGGATTCGATAAACTCATCTGCTTGTGTGCGTTTATAATTAATTCAAAAACAATAACCCTCTGCCCAGTCCAGACCAATGTCCGTTTAACCAATCCCATTGCGGAAAGTATTATTTAGAATTTTTAGTCAAGCTTTATATACATGATTTGTAAGCCCATAAAAGCTTTAACCCCCATTAATCCCCGTAGAAATAGAAATATTTGTTTCCTGGGAAAAATATTGAAAGTCTGCACAACAATAAATGCAAAATTAATCGGTCCAGCCCGTTTAATTAAACAAAAATCAATAGAGGGCATGCAAAAATTTTGATCAAAATGCAGCCATAATTTGTTTACCGCTAAATTTTAATCGAAAAAATCTATTTGCGCTAATTGAATCTAAACAACAAAATTTTATTAGAGATGGGGGATGGATTGTACGGGGTTTCTGGCACAGTCCCTGATGCATAATTCTCATACGTAGACCGGGTGGGTGGGGTGTGGTGATGGATGCCGTTTTAGGCCCTCTTGAGGGTTATCGAAAAAAAATAACAGAATTCCTTTAGCATTCATTAATTATAATTCAATTAAACGAAATTAATTAACTCATGTCCTTGGTTTACCAATTTTCTGATGTTGACGAGTGTTTTCGATCTACATAGGATTTATGCTTCATTCCCTTAAATCCGATGGCCAAGCAGAGCAACTAAATGTAAGCAGGACGCGGGGGTAGTTTTGTCCCTCACCTTTGTGAACCTTTCAGAATTGGTGGTGGGGATTAGTGACAAATGAACAGAACTTAACAAAATTATTAATGTTGCGATTTTATTGGGGCGCAATGGGTTGGGGTCTCCGAGTGGTCGTTTTATTTTAATTAGCGCACGTCAACATAAATTCATTCCTGAACAACCCTGGACCTTTGCCCCCTAAACAACCTCATTCGTATTTGGTTTGATGCGTTCGAATCGTCCAAAAAAATACAACATTCAAATTCAACTGAACTGCATACAAGTACCGTACTCTTGCATAAAATTTATCCTTTTTATTGCATCCGCTTTCCGCCTGGACGCCACTATCCCCCCACCCCCCAGTACGTACGTATAACCTGGAATTGGATTTATTTTCCTGGACAATCCAGTTTTGATGTCATCAAAAGAGGACCATCACGCCGCGTGCACTCGCTCAACCTATGGGCAATAATCATAATGGGGTGACTGCCATTACGGACCATATCACTTGGCCTCCAACAAGAAGGGGACGGAGGTAGTCGGTTGGTCGGGTGGCTCGACGGAAAAATCGTTTTTCGCATTTATTCCAGTTCAAAACTGTCAATTAAAATAATTCCCACCACCCTCACGTGTCATCACTTTTTGGTTTAGTTGTCCACCCTCGCGCCGCTCGTCTCCCCCCTGTTGACTAGTGTTGCTATATCAACGACGATCCACATTCAGTTTTGAAACTTTAATTGCTGACACAATACCTATGCGAATTTGTTTGTAAAATTTCAATTTTTTTTATTTATTCACGTGTGTATTGATATTTTCGGGTGGTCATCGGCGGCGCGGAGGCGGTAGTTTGGCACCCAGTAACGACATCTCCGAAACATTCCAACCCTTTCTCATCGAATGTAAAACGGATTTTGATGTTGATCGAATGCATAATGAGATTTGGGGCCGACTACAAAGGCTTCACAAATAATTTTCCATTTGAATTGGATCCCATTTGACATCCATAAGGATATTGTTTGGGGTGGCTTATGCTATTCAAATTAACATTCACTGGTTGTTGGATATTTTTTTTTATCTCTATCTCTGCATCTCATTCGCTCTCTCTCTCTCTCACAATGTGCAGCGATTTTCCCAAAATAACGGAGGTCCCCTTCGATTAATTTTTCATCCCATCGACAATACAGTGCAACCTTGGTCTGCAGGATATTCGTGATGTTTGCTCAATTTTGTTCGATTTGGATGACGTTTTTGAAATATTCCCGACAATTAAATGAATTCATTTCATACGAGCTGATTTGACCGACATTGGTTTTGGTTTTGTTTGATTTTGCGACGAATTTTCCCAAAATATATAGAAAAAACATTAAATTCTGTTGATATGGAAATTCGATGAAATTTATGCCATGAATTATGTTATATTTGAAATATCAAAATAGAAATACTTGTTTTTCATTCAAATCCTGTAATACAGTAATATTACAATAATTTCATAGTTGTAATAAGGACAGAGCTGAAATTTTAAAATTACTTATAAATAATAATCAATTAAAATCTTGAACAAATCATTTACTAAAATTATTTAGGTACCTACTATTTATTTTTCTATAAAAAGTAGATACTTGAATAAATTTTTCATCACTTTTACAAAAAAACTATATTTATTATTATTTCATTTTTTGCGGAAAGTCCTTATCACACGTCATTGCAAGAAGATTTACTGATTGGGATGTTCCCATTGAAAAATCAAGTAAACTCGGATGAAGTTCATTCAATGCAGAGAGAGGATTGGATCTATTCATATCTTTTCTGAAAAACTCGATTTCCTTCAAATGGATAAAATGTAGAAAAAGAAATGTATATATATATTATATAGTAACAAATATACGGAATATACTGTGCTGGTCAGACGTGCTGCGAGAGCTGTCACCGTCATCCCAACGGTTCTATCTTTACATCTGGTCAAGAGCGTCCGATGTATAAGAAAATCACCTCAAGAAGGAGAAGTTCTCCGAATGGACGGTTTCATGGCGCACTCGTCTCCTTGTCCTGCCCGGACATCAGTTCCAATGATGACGGAATATGAAAAGACCCTGGGGGACGAGATGACAGGCGGACGATAGACTTGACGTGGCTCATATTTTCTGACGAAAGAACTCCCCATGTGCAAATGTGATGAGAAGGAGGGAGGTGAATGCGGGACAGACAGCATCCTTCAGTGGATGAAATCAAATATATTTAAGCAGTGTAAGGTGATTTCAAGATTTTCGAAAATTTTAAGCTTTCACAATACCCAGTCAGGCCGGGATCAAAGCGGATTACAACGGCAAGATGCAGACAGATTCGATGGATGTATTCAGCATCTGTGGCATAAGCAATTTTTTGCCAATGCAAGTCTAATGGCGAAGGATTAACGAGCATCCTGAAAGGGTTCCTGCAACCAGCCCAGGAGCAAGTTGATTCACAGCTGCACTTTGCAAGTAGAACTCGATGATGTTTCGTTGGACTTCTTCAATGCAAATTAGTCAAATTTTGAACGTTTTAATGGTGTTCTGCATCTATTTTCAATTCCCCTTAATTGGTGTGTCCTTTTTCCACAATTTGCGCTACTTGATTTTTAGTACGTATTGTTTTCGCAGTTACATCACTTCGGTTTCTGAAAACTCCACGAATCCTTGGAAAGGGAAATTCCCACTGTATCAAGCATTCATTTTTTGTATATTTCTGATTTCGTCTTCATCCGGTGTACAAATGTTTTTCCAAAACGGCTTTCAACTCCTCTAAAAGGGTATAATATGATAAAATTTTACGAGTGCCCTTTGCCCCTTCCTTGATTTCTCCATTCCCGTTCGCCTTCGAAGCGGAACAGCATAACGGTTAACGCTCTGGGCTGATCGACCACTCCACCCAGTTCGGGGTGCCTATTCTCGAATGCCATTTACATCCTCTTTTGATCACATCCATCTGGTTCAAGGATTAATGAAATTGATCTCGCCCATTAGAATTGATGAAATGGCGGCTTTCAAGCTGTTTAACGGCCTGCGAGAAGTGTCGGTTGCTGAAGATTTCATTTCCGTTGGACGTTTTCAATGACCAAAGCGAATCGATGGGGGCTGACTGTGGGGTGGGAGTGTGCACTCTTAACTCCCCTTTAACGTGTTACGTCTTGATATTCTCCATCTTGTATTCGTTTTCCTTTTTTTTTATTATTGCGAAAGAACCAAATCTAAGTATTTTGTTGAAGTCGTTGAAGATATCCTTTGTTGTGTTTATGCACAGTCGTTAAACGCTATGCGCCATTTCCTACTCGCGTTGTTATGGGATTCCGATCAGATAGCTTCGCATCCTTAATTTCGCATTATGCTAATTATTTTGTTGCAAGTGCTAATAAGAGTGGAAGGCTCAGGATATTAAATTGTGGGGTTTTAAACTAATGAGCCGAGCTCGTACAATTAAATACTTGAAAGGGGAAGAAGGAGACAATTACGACCACCCATTCCATTTGTTACTTGCTTTCTAAAGACTGAGAGTTCTTATGAGAATAATTTTTGATTAATTATTAATCCTTGTTTCATTCGGCATATATCGATTGTCTAAAACCGGAAGACTATATCTCATCCCTTCCTTATAATCCCTAATCATAAATTTTTTGTGCCTCAACTCCTTTCATTGTGACCTCCTTCCCTCTCACGATTCTTCACCAGTTTCTTCAAATTCACAAATCTTTCAAGAACTCCAGTTTAAGATATCCTTGCAAAGGAAGTGTCCAATATTTTACAAGTTTTTGACACACTTAATGGCTATTCCATCTCTGAACGGACACCCCTGGTGGCAATGTTGTGTCTTTTCTTCCAGAGATGCAAGGCTCCAGAGCCCCAAGACTATATTCGAAGACCTCAATGTATGTACACCACAAAAATGGCGATCCTTCATATTCATCTCCTTTTTCCCGAACTCAGCTAGAAAACGTCCCTTGATAGGTAGAGTATGGTGCACGATATATTCCTTTACTGTAAACTATTTCAGGCACTCTTGGCCACCCAATCACCCCAGCTCCATTCTCACCCCCATCTCCTTTAGTTTATTGATGGGATTGCGTTTATCATATACAGTATTGGTGGTGATGTGTGGACGTGGACACGACACCAGACAGCTCTCTGTTCGTAGTTGAGTGATATCGCCGGAGACGTCTCTTGCATGCGCTTCGCCGCCCAGTCGGCCGCCCGTCCGTCTGTCCGTTCGTCCAGGTCGTCCTTCCAAGGAGCAAATGTTGTTTGTGAACGCCCGTGCAAGATATGGAAGATTTTTCTTTCGCACCTTATTTATGGATTGTATTTATCATTTTTGAAATATTGATGGGATATAAATCGTGAAGTGTGCCGGTAGATGTACGGTATTTGCTGGATACATCACAGGAAGCGAAGACAACGAGGTCTGTGATGATGATGATGATCAGGCGGAACGAGGAGGAGACTCTGGCATGGAGCCGATTGGATGGTTGGTATCCGCCAGGTTTCGAATGTCCTTCACGAGGGAACACCGGGAGCTGTCGGATGTCGTCTGCAAGGTGTGCAGGCCTCTGAAATAGTTGCACTATTAATAGTGGTAGACAGAGGACTCGGTGCGATGAGCTAATTATGAGCCTCCCTCTCCCGCCCTCTGGCAATGTGAGGTATAAATTTTAAATTAGTTACCAACGATGGTGCATTGGAGATGGTCATTTGCCCCCGTGTGCGCTGCTCGATGAACTCTTCCTGCAGATTTGATTTAGGTGCCAAATCATTTTTCATTTTTTCGCTTATTTTCTCCGCCTTATAATAGAAATGATTTACACTTGAGAGAAACTCATTAATTTTCCCGCTATACTAACGAAGCAACTGTTCGAGCGTGAAGGGCAAGTCTGAATAATCAAATTTTGACAGGACGTTACCCGGACCGTCCACAGGATCTCCTCCTCAATTGCACCAAATCGGTAGTATTCGCTCCTTGCGACCCCAGTGACTATGGCAATCATGAAAAATTAATTCTTCCAAGGGCAGACTGCAAGTCATTGCCTAGAATCGAATAGAAATGAACCGGCAACAGAGACGGCGACGACTTTTACAGGAACTCGAAAAGGAGAGCAACCCGAAAAAACCGGTCTCACCCCGGGAAACGATAACCTGAAGAAGCTTATCCACCCGAGATATCCCCTGACATTTTTGATTGATTTGTGTTGTCAGATTTCATTAGTTCAAACGAGTGCAAATCATGCAATCCGAAGTACATTACAGTCAGGGACATATTTAATGGGCAGAGAGATAGAGGTGAATGAATCCTTGCATGGAAATGGCCCACTTCCGCATCATCGCACCTCGTCAATACCGTTCCTCCCGCCCACTGTTCCAGCTTCGGTCATCCACCAGCGATGCACTTTTACTGGAAGTTCTTGTTTGTGTTCCCCTTTTCTTCTTTGCAGAGTCACCAGCAACTGATCATCACCAGCCATGGCCAGTTGCAATAATCATCATCCACGACCAACCGATGGAAATCACTCACAACATTCGAACCCATCACAAATCCGGCGGCAATAAAAGTTTCATGCACTGCAATCGGTGTTTCCTTGACCAGTTCCACAGCAACATTAATCCCAGTCATCTTGTCCTTGTGATCCGGTTTTTTCCAATCATTTACAAAAGTTGACATCGTCAATCAAATCTGTGGCTCTGCTGACGTTGAATGACTCAATCACGGATTAACCTGACCACTCCAACCGCTAATTAAAGAATAAAAAGGTACACTGACATGCGCAATTGGATTTGCATTCTAAGATTTTTACGATTACAAACAACAACAGCAACAGGTTCAGTTTACGAATGCTGTAAATTGCACACATGCTTATTATAAAACGAAAGCTAAAAATCCACACTTTACAGTTAATTTGCAGTTCTCTCACCTTTTCTGAAAAGTAAGGTGGTGGCGCGGGGCAGGTTAAGTTGATTAGATTCCCAATGAAAATATGGCGGCGAGGCGCGAGATGAGCGATTTTGTACAAATGCGCCCGACGACCGACGCGAGGAAATCAAATGCAAATGATTTGGGCATGCGTGCGTGGCTAATTAAAAAGACGCAAACTATTGAGGGAATGACTAATAATTGCTAACAACCCGTGATTTATAGACGAGCTCGGAATCTGCTCTCCAGTGCGCGTACAGCGCCGATGGGTGGACTCTCCAAACCCAGGGGGTGTATTTCTTCGGCTACAGAGGGAAGAGGAAATTTATCTGTTCCATGATGAATTTCGTTCAGGTAATTGGATGGTTTGGATATCTGGGAAAAGATATTTGCATGGATTCTGTCGTGTTCGCTTAAAAGTAATGTTTATGTTAATCGACCTTGTGGGTCGTTGTCGAGGTGAAAATTTTCACATTTGAGTTTTTTTAAATAGCAAAATTCTTTCGATATAAAGTTTTTTCTATTTTGGAGTTTCTTTTTCTTTTGAATAATTTCAAAAATTCTGCAAATTTAATATAAATAGTTAAGAATTTCTTATAATTTGAATTTTGTTTACTGACCGCTGAAGTCTTCCTTTTTTGTTGATGCTTAAATTGTTGATTTGTGTGGAAAACAATAACAATCGCCTTCCCGTTCTGAGTGGCAGAAAAAGTAAGTTAATTAAATCCTCTAACAAATCTGATGAGTTAATGGACGAAAACCATTAGACTGAAGCAATGTTTGCTTCGGCTTACAAATTTCAATGAGGTGGGGATGGTGGGGGATGATTTAATGAGTGCCTTACACTTCCGTTTTAATTTTTGCTTGGATGCTGTGTCCTCACAATTTGAGCATGAAATGTGCGTGTCTACTTTTTAAGGTTTCATTTTATTTTTTTTAAACAAAGTTAATATGAAGTGATGTGCAATGGACAGAGGAAAGTGATGCTATTTGCCTTAATAAAGTGCCGTTAAAATTCAATTTGCAGCTGCGGAAAAATGAAATTGTTATAAAAGTGACAGAAATGGTCTGCTTATGGATGGTTTTTGTTTTTGTGAAATCCTTTTTGCATTTTCCAATGCTGGGGAAATCAATTACCTATTAGTTTCAATTCGGGATTAAAATTATTTGAATGGTTCACAAACGGTATTTTAGAAGTATTTTTGTTGGGCGGAATTATTTTCCATCTCTTAGTGGAATTTTAAAATGTCTTAATTTCTGTTGTCATCGCCGCATCACTGGATCCTTTTCACGCGGGTTTTTCCCTAGGAGGATGTCAGCAACTGTCTCATAACACTCACACCTCCACCCGTTGTCATTGCCATCGTCAGTTGTTCGAAGTGAACTGATTCCCGTCAAATTCTATCGCTTCGAGTTTCCTTGTAACTGGAGCCCCGGGCGTCGTCCCCCTTCAAGATTGGTATCATGGAGCTCACAATCGTTGACACTGTCAAAATTTCACACTCAATTGAAAGATGCGAGTCACACCAGAGCCCCAGACAAGCCCGAAAGACAGCCATCACCCGAGATTGAGGCCTGAGATAGTTCTGACTTTTATTGAGGCGCGCAATGGTAAATTGTGGCGGCAACAATTGCACGCCGGAGATCATTTGTTGGCAATTTGCTATCGAATCGCATCGGGACCTAATTTTATATATACTCTTTTTTTTTTATTGTGCTGCGGCATGGGATTCGCGCGTGATTAAGCCATCCCAACATCTTGAGACATGGTCCATGGGATGATGATGACTCGTCCCCGATGCACGGGCCTCATTTACCGCCAAGCGACATCAGGCGATCACGTAATGATGAAAGCTCTACTTGTAACGAACCCAGACGCCAGATTGCTCCACTTTTAACCGTGATTTATGTGACTTTCATGATAAGTCGTCGTTTAGAGGATGAGTAGAGAAAATCTCGTTTAGATCACCGTTGAAGGAGTTATATTCGTCGATCGCGATTTCGCGTTTAGAAGTTTTGATGCCGGTGACTACGTTTTTCTGTTTAGCAAAGAGCCGAACATTGCACGAATTGGATCATTTTTTTGTTTTTTTTTGTTTATTGTTGCTGTTTTTCTTCTCTTTTTGAGTTTATTGAGATGATCCCAATCGAAGCGTGAAAGTATCTCTTTAATGGAGTCGTCCCGGATACTTGCGAGAGTCAGTGATACATTGACTTTTTCACGGGGATCGTGAGGATTGGCAGATCACTGGAAAACTGTCAGGTTTCCTTTTCAACGAAAATCAGTTTCTATCTGTGGACAATGGGAAGATCACTTCTTGCCCCGGGGCATTGTGAAATGAAGAGAATTGTTCCAAGGTTGTTGCATAAGAATTGGGAAATGTCTTATGGCTTGAGTGGCTCTGATGATTTATAGACTTTCATTTAGATACCACATAAATGAGGCACTCCAAAAGTAGTTATGGCTGTAAATGTTTCTCAAGATTGTAGCAGTATCCTTAAAGACTTCAAATAATTCATTTTTCTTATTGTACTTCAACTTTTTCACTAACTATGATTATAAAATGATTCCTTTATCTTTTATCTTTTATCTTTTTATATTTTATCTGAAATCTCTGAAAATTTGTATTTAACTTTATCTCATGAACCCACTCATTCTAAATTGCTATAAAATCGTATCTAAACTTTCCAATCATAACAATATGTCAGAAAAATTTTGATATTGACGAATTTCGGTATTGTTCAAATATTTTAACGGACATTCCCCAAACGAATGTATTCGCCCATATTTGCTGACATCCGTAATAGCGTCCCATAAATCCGGAGAAATTTGACCCATAATTTGGCACTAGATGTGAATGGGAAACAAAAGGCGAATCCTATCGATATCACTTCACTAAAAGTCCTCAAAAACGGGGCAACGCATGCTGCTTGTTTTATTCCACATTTATGTCCTTTCGTTTGTTATTCAACATATTCCGATGATGAATAGATGTCATCGAATTTGTGTCCTGGATTGTTGTCACTGGCAAACAAAGAGCCCTCGAAAGAGCACTGATGAGATTCGGTGTTGACAATTATGAGGGCGCCAAACACCAAAAGGGTCATCTGTCCAAAATATGCACATATTAAAAATGTCACGAGTCGAATGCAGAATGCATCATTAGATGGATGACTGAGGAGTGTTCCCCGTAAGCCCTGCCACAACAGCGCTCTTTACATGCATGTGGCCCACGTCAAACGTTCATCCGTTTCGATTCCTGCTTCTGCTAATGCTCAAGCAAGAGCAAGCCACGGTGACATCCTCCATCGTTTAATGTCAGTTTGCGAGTCGAAAAATTTCTGACATGTTCAAATGAATTTTGATCGACAGCACAACACAAATGGAGTTGATGGATTAATCATGGCTGTGCCCGGAGTGAACGTGTCCTTACGAATTATCATCCTTGTTCAGTGTATTCCCGATTCTATGCTTTACCAGATTCAAACCTACCCAACCGAGAGTGTTGTTGTAAATCAAAGAATCGTCTGACAAACGGGATTTGAATTTCATCCGATGTCAAAGTGACCTCAACAGGATGGATTGATCCTAGTTGGCACTTACTAGCCCCCTTGGGCCCCTCATCCCGTCCCCGCACAGAAAAAGAGTAGCAGCAATAAAAGTAGAAACTGAATGTTTTATCGTGGCCGAATATTTTTCGGTTGCTCATGGATTTGATTGATTGCTGTCAATTGTGATAAGAACTTAATCGAGACTCGAGAAAGCTCAAGTCGCCGGTTCTTCGAGGACAGGTAACGAATGATGCAGAAATGATTTGCTGACAGATTGATGAGATTCCCTTGCCGCTCGTTTCGGCTCCGCGGGTAGTGGAGGTGCCCGCCACTCCCCGAATTTTGCGCCTTCTGTTTAAGAGTGGGAGTTATTTTTAGACTAGTCGCGGGCGATGCGGCTTATCGAATGCAAAAGCTTAACCGATTTGATTGATTCGTTCGATTTGCGTATTATGCGTCGTTTTCAATCGTAATCCTTGGTTTTTGGAACGTGTTTAAAATTTATTAACGACGTTGTGAAATAAATAATTGTACAAGAACAAAATGCATTTCAGGCAATTTTAATTAGGATTGTGGCATTTCAATAAAACGCTCAATAATAGTTTTCTGCTACAGAGATGATTTAGAAATGTTTGGATACATTGAAATTTGATTGTGTCAAATATTTAAATTTCAACTGAATGTATATTATCACATTATCTGGAGGTTTCTATTCAGTGAAGTACTTTTTTGTATTAGTTGCTTTTATTTATTGCTAATTTTCTTCTTCCTATTTGCAAATATTTTACGGAAAATCAAGTAAGAAATCGCATTTTAAGGCAACAATATAAATATAGATTGCACTACTCGGAGGAAAATCGGAAAACATGCGGACGATGACATCCATCAATCAGTTCGTCTTAATCACTTTCGCTAGGGAATGTTGCAAGTGCATCGGGGCACTAGAAATGGCCGCCTGCAAGATAAATTCCAGATATAAAGAAATGGAAAGAAGAGAAAGATCGTCCGAAACAGATGTATCCAATAAATAATCTTCAAACGTTATTATCGTATGGGGACATGAAGCCTGAATGCCATAAATCACACCGTCCAGACACATAAGTAGTCTTTTCCGAGGATTTTATGACATCGAAGGCAACTCACCCAGCGCCTAGGAAACAGCGTCAGCAAAGTGATGCGGTTATATTTTATCCTATATCACGATATCAGCACGGTGCACTCAATACACAAGCGACTTTGAGTCGTCGAAATAGTTGTGCACTTAAAAACCAATAAAAGCCATGAAGAATTTTTGTATTATTTTTTTATATTCTTTCTTCTTCTGAAATGGGAAAGTTCTGGTCCTTCTCATCATTTGCTCCTTTCGCTTTATGGTATTTCAGTGATTTACAACTGAAATCCTTTTTTATGGCATCATACCGGCCTGGGAAAGCATTCGTGAAGCCGTACCTCAATCGGAATACTACTGGACCTTTAATCGTACCCTGTGTACAGCCATCACCCACCATTGTCTGATGCTTTTCACCTTTCTTCTTTTATTCGCGTCGGCTGAAATCTTTCTCTTGATTAAGACCTTCAAATGATGGTCAGTCTCTTATCTAAATTATACGACCCCCGAGTCACGGTCAGTTTTCGTGAGTCGAACATAAATTAAATCGATAAATTTTCTTTAGGATCAAATTTATCTTTGACAGATGAACGCATTTTTATACATTTTGAAGAGGAATGAGTTCCTCCTGCTGGATGCCGTTCGAACAATGAACGATAGTGAGAGTTTTAATGACGGTCAGTTAAACCATTCGAAGGGACAATAATACGCATCCTTAAGAGAACATCTAAGCTGAGATTTGAACATTTGATGTTGTTCAAGTTGGGCAAGTTTATGCTCTCACACTTGGTATCCCCGATGGGGATTTCCAGACTCGATCAAATTAGTTTGACTTTGGCTGGAGGCGTTGAGGTATTAGTCTAAAAATTTATTGCAGCATTGAAAAACTATTAAACGACTTTCGGAAGGCTCGTCACGTTAATGACATGAATTATTGCTAGTATTATGGGATTTTGGGGACTCTGTGTCGCTGTCGGGGATTCTAAGCTTAGCGTTAACCAAGTATAAACCAAAGAAAATTTCAAGGGCACGAGAAAGTGTATGTTTTCAAATCAATCCAAATTTAATCGTTTTATTTTCGTCATTTAAAGTTCTATGGTAATTTATTGACTTTTGGTTTAATGGAGCAATAAATTAGGAATAAAACAGATATTTTTTGTTTCACGAAAGTGTTGAGTACTAAAAATGGAAATGTACTTAAATTGAAAAACAAACACACAATTTTAATGACTTTCACTTTTATGGAGTATGTACAGATTATGGCTTAATTAAAATTCTTCATTTTTTTTCAGGCTGATTTTGTGAGTGTGGTGTAATAAAAATTTCCATCATACGGCGAGTACGAGAAAATTGGACACATTATGAGGTCCAAACAGCAACCGAGACCCTCGTACCGGTGGCTGAACAAAGAAGAAAATGGTAAGTGCTGCTATTTTATTACAAAAATTGTTACTTTTGCAAGGTCCATTCCCCACGATAAAACGATGAATATAGATTTATATAGATTTACAAGATTTATTTGTTAGTTTCACTAGAAATGCCAGATAACGAAAAAACATTATTCAAAAACTAGAAAACATTTGCAAGCAATTAAATCAGAAACAACATTTTAAAAAATGATATTTTACATAATCCCCTTATGCAAGAATGGAATATAGCATTTAATTAGCAAATTTCACTAAAGGGTCTTTAAGAAACCAGTCTCGCAGTCGCGAAATGAAGAAAGGAAACGTGAAATTATTTTTTCTTTAGTTTCGTTGCTGTTTTTTGTTCAGCGAAAGTTGAAGGGTGCGAATTGATTTATTTCATTTTGCCATTTCGAAAAGTACAGTGGGGTGTATTTCCCGTGGCTCAAAAACTGTTTCCCTCCGACTGCATCCAAACTTATATGTCGGAGCCTTGTCAGGGTGAGGGGGGAGTGCCACAGAAAACGGAGGTGTAGGTCAGCTCATAAATTACTTTTATTATTTTTCAACTGCTTTTTCAAAGCTTCCATTCCAGCGGAAAGGGCAATGAGTGCAAAAAGAGAATAATTTTTATTATTTTTTTTTTTATTAATGTTCCCGCAAATACAGGAATAAACGGAAGTGCATACACCGACGAGTGCAGTTTTGTTACAGGCCAGTGAGGTGCATCACCGACACAGTCGCGCGTTCCTCCCCAACGCTGCTGTGTGCAAAGTTGTGAAAACAGAAATCGCGAAAAGATTTATTTCTTTCATTTCCCAGAGCCGATTTCCAGGCTCGGCCGCCCCGTCGCCCTCTCTGTCTGCAGCCCCGTTTGCCCCTTGTCATCTATTAAGGAAAAGGTAAGACGACGGCGGTGACGAAGCACCCGGCAAGATGAGGCTCATTCCAAACTCTTACTTCAGGTTTGATCGCCATGACACAAATGAAGACGCTCCTCCGCTCCAGCTCGGGGGAACCATGGTCTCACTGGTATGCACCCCGGCCGCCCCCTCTCCCAACCAACCAATTCGCCCGTCCGTCCGCCGTCCGTCAGCCAATCGCTTAACTGCGCTCCGCCAGACCCATTTCATAAAATGCAATTCCATTGATTGATTAATTGATATCCAAAGTTAATTGCCTCGCGGATTATTTATGAGATATTTATGGCAATGGGCGCAAGTGTACGTGGATTGAGCACGTTTTTTCAATTCGTCCAATTCGCTGATGGATTTAAAGCGAATAATCGCTGACGAGTGCAACTCGAATTTATGGGGCTCCGATCGCTTTAATTTCTACAACAAATGCTTTATAGATATTCGTGCTTTCCAGCCCAACATAATAATAATAAAAAACAAAGGTGGAGAGGGGGAAGGCGCAAAATTAAGATTTAACAGCTCATGGGGGTTATTTACTCCCATGTAGACGGCGACTGTTTTCAATTAAAATTCACGCAGGGGAGAATGGACGAATTAATCCACAAATTCCGGACACTTTGTGCAATCGATGTTTGTATGATGCAAAACTGAAAAGTACTTTCCAATGGAATGTCCTATTTTTGCGTATTACGAATGAAAGTAATTTTTCATCCTGAGTTGAAATAAAGAGAACTCCAACTTTATTGAATTCTCTTCTCTTTATAGCGGGGGCAGTATGTAAACTTGCTTAGCGCCTGAGTGTAACTCTCGCATAAAGATATTGTCAAAGAAAGACACTCGTACACAATAATCATTCACAACATTGCAAATACATATTACATACATATTAATAAATACTTCCTTTGTCACAAATTCAGATGAACAGAAACTTCATACGAATTGACCCACCTCCAGTAAAATTTCTGCTTTAATCATCGTCTCAACTTGTTGAATAATCCTTAAAAGACATAAATCAAACAAATGATGACCATTAATTTGTTGCTTACAGAAGTTTTTCTGTTGCATACGTTTCCATTTTAATTTTCCTCGTCTCTGTCGTCCATTTATCCGGTCACTCATTTGCTTGGTGTCACTCTAATCCCCAAGAGGAAAAGAATGATAGCCGGACCTTCGAAAGGAAAAGACTATCCCACCACAATGAAGGGGCTATCATTTGGAGAGGGTATGGGGCTGAATTAAATGACCAAACTAATAACATCCCTCACAAGTATACACTTCAATAACCCCGGAATGAACCGATAGCCAGCAAGCAGCATCACCACCAAGAGCTGACAGGGACCGAGAAGAATGTTCTCAACCCGTCACCAGCTCTGCCAGGATGATAGTCCTGAAGAGACCAATGTGCCGGATCATAAATTTATTTCTCTGCCGGACATTGACGAAGTGCTGATGTGTCCGGGATGAAATCTATCATTTTTCACTAACATATGACTCGGACAGGCAACGTTTAGGGGCTGGGCTGGGGGGTTACGTCTTGCGGCCTTGAAGTTTATCTCGGGGTGAAACTTTTGTGTGTGAACAGTGTGAACGAAGTAAGCTCGTGACATTGATAGCGCAGAGCCATAAGTTGTGTCGGTCGCCAGCCATCGTAAAGCATTCGCCGACACTGTTTTTTCCACGGGGTGGGGAGATTGTGTGGGGCCAAGTGACACTCCAGTTTTAGTGCCAAAAATGGCTTAGCTCTGATGGAGCCCATACACTGTGTCACCCCAAATAAATCACGGCCTCATTTAGCGCACCTGAAATGGCTGCGAGTCACGAAACTAATAAACCTCAGCGAAGTTTTCCTCCTGAGACCACAATAATTATTTGCGCCGACACCTCTTACATGGTCGTAGGCCGCCAGACAATCCTCCTCAAAGTAGCCACGGTGCTCGATCACCTGAGCATAGCCGTGAACGGCGGATTGTTCGCGACGTCGGGGGAGACACTACTGAGTCCGGAAGAAGTGTCCCGGCCAAGTACATCCACGGGCGTGGAGAGATATTGCTGCCCATTGTAAAAACCCTCCACTGTGACAGTCCTTGCTGGCCAGCACCTGTCCGAACACATGACGAAACGTTCTTCCGACTACTGGGCCCCGGAGAGGGGTCGACGTGCACACCCAACCTGAACGATATCACATAAACTGAAGGCCTGCAATGACAGCCCCCAGGTACAACTGGGGAGGATATATTATTAAATTTCTGTCTAATGCCTGCCCTGATAAATAATGGAAGTGATAAAAAGGAGATATTAGGGCCTGTCACGTAACATATGACAAATGTCAATCATTTTCGATACCTTGACGTGTGATGCTTGATTTATTTCTGGCCAGGATTTCGGTGGAGGTCGCCAATATAATCAATGGCGACCGATCTTTCTGCCATTCACCGCGATTAATGGTGATTTTAAGTACATACACGTGGTTTTCTCCATCATTTGATATCGATTTCGGACGTCTGTCTGTTTTTCGGTCGCGGGTCGAAGGGGCGCGTAAATGCTGAGCTCGGAATTGTAACCAAAATGTCTATTAATGTTTCTAATTCAGTATAATGTTCTTTCTAATGAACTTTCGAAGTGATTGAATGCCAATGCAGTTCGAGTTTTCAGTGATAATAATTTCTGAGAGTTCGTTGATAATTCTTGGAAACATTGTAAATGTTTGTTAGGTGTTCCATGATTCATCTTATCATTACAGTAAGAGGTCTGCAAATAGAACACGACCTAATAAATTAAAATTTATGTTGTAAAGAACTAAAAATGATTCATTTGTTTTTGATTTATAATTTTTGTTTAAAACGAATTTCCAACTGAATCGTTTTCATCAATCCACGAGTATAAAAAACTAGTTTCCCTTGTTTTGTTTTATTAATCATAAAACACTAAATTATGATCGATTGGAATGTCTGTAAATGTTGAGTTGAGCACATTCTCTTGCGAATTGAGGTGAGCTTCATCAGTTGTGTTGCTAAAACATATTGCGCAATTGCAAAATGATTAACAATAATTAAATTTAAATGCATTGAGATTAATTTCAAAACCAGTTCATACATTTTCTATTCAAATTAAAAGCACTCGTTTTAATTAACACCAAACAATTTTCAAACGATTTGTGCCAGCAAAACAATTTATATAAAATAATTTATTAATTTTGTAGGTGTTTAAATATTACGGCGGGGGCAGAGAGTTGTCTTCCAAATCGCAACTATCTTGAGGCAGTCATTAGTCATAAAGCAGTCATGATTTTGGAAATTAGTCAAAGTCCGTGGGTTTTTTTTTTGTTTAGTTAAGTTTCGCAGTTTTGTATTTATTGTAATACAATTAGATCGTAGAAAAACAATTATGAATTAACATCGATTTCAAAATTTTTCGGATGCCTTTTCCGGTTTGTCTTATTTTTTCTGAAATAATTCCATAAAAAATGTTTTTTGTTTTACATAGATTTTCATTTTATATAGGTACAAAAAATTATTTGAAAATGCATTTTATAAATGTCTCTGGCATGAAAATTATGATTGCAAAACATTGTTGTCTACAATGCAGCTGCATTTCTTGCTTCATTTAAGTTCTTGAGTGGAATGAAAGTAAAAAAACAATTTAAAGTACCAAAAAACAAAAAAAAAACAAAACAACACAAAAAATGAAGACATTCCAAAAGCACCGACACTTTAATGCGACATTGTGACTGTCACTGTTGAGAATTTACGACTTTTGATAAGGCAGAGTAAAAAGGCGAATGCAGACATCCACTGGGGTCTGTCAAAGTCCATCAATGGATGATCGACTGGAACGACTTGAGACGCTGACTTTAATTAATATTGGACCACTTTGATGGTGAAATCTTCTCGGTGGCGACGACAGTAAGAAAAACATCCATAAATTGGCGTTTTTTTTTTCTGCATTTGCAGTTGATGTGAAACGAGTCTGTTGTGTTGCAAAAGAAATTTCATCTCCAACATCCATCGACGGAGATTGTTGACTGTTTTTTTGGGGAAACGAAATTCGTCAGTTCAGCAAAAATCTGAAATGAAATCAACTGGACGGACAACTTCAAAACAGTCCCATACATTACTAAGTGGGGATGAAAGACGAAAGGGGTTAGATATTTGCATTTGATTCAGTTGCAAACTATCTGTGATACTAATTTCGAATTGTGCAGACTCAAAGGGGAAGTCCTGTTATCATTTGAAGTCCACTTCCGCTGTCAGATAGCTACACTTACTCGACCATCTTGAATAATTCGTCTAGTATTGAACAGAGTGGAAGACTTCTTTCTCAGTTCATTGAATGCCTGCAGATGACCAGCAGCCTCTCTGGCCCAGCATTCATCGGGGTGATGCACTTTGCTATTATCATCATCTAAATTTTCGACATCTGAACTAGCCTAAAACGATAGACAGGGCCAACTGACACATCCCAGTAATCTAGAGCAGTGCATTCATCTCACTTGCAGCAATGGTCTGTTGCAGAGCAATCACCGTAGAAATTTCCTGTCCAGATTGGGCCATCAACTACTCCGTCCGGATAAGATAAGACTCCATCCCCAGAACGGTTGTAGCTTTTACTAGACATTTCAGACTGACAAGTCAAGTACTTACATGCAAGCTCGATTGATAGAATGTAGCCGACTGGCGCCCCGCCGCCCACCTAGTATCCCACCCCTCATCTTGCTCTTAGCAGTCGTTCTTAATCCTTCGAATCTAATGTGTGTGTGTATGTGTGCGCGCGCTCGTGTGCGATTGAGTGATGCGAAATGTGAGCCGAAATAACCCTTTCAAGCACAACTAATATACAAGTCAAGGGGTGGAAATCGACGTATTATATGTAGGATTGTAGAGAGCTAAGCCAACAAATCTGCTAGGGAATGAGTGTGGGTAGAATGGGAACAGGGAAGAGTGTGCAGATGGGTTGCATTTTGGAGCAGGTCACACTCATCTATCTTATGTTCGAAACGTGATGTAGTAACAGGCATACGACGAGAAATAGGGTGGAGGGGGGATGGCACTGCTGCATCCTTCTAATATTGAGAACATCATCTTGTCTTTCCACTTCCATTGTTCTAAGTGACAACTAAAAAGACAGATGGACAGACAGACACGACAAACTGCATACAAAATCAAGTACTGTGTCCCCGAAATGCATCCCCATCAAGTGTAGAGACTCATTTCCCAGATCGTGATTGCTTCGATAAACTTTCAATAATAAACTTCATCGTGAGTGCTGATTTTGTGACAATCCAAGGGTCAGAAAGATCATGGCTTTGTAACGGAATCCCAGCTGTATTTTTGTTGACCTTGAACAGCGTCAGTACGGTGGATTCCGGCTTCTTTCGTACCCCGTGTTCCTTCTCCTCCTCCGATTGTTGATTGACAACGAAACGAAATCCAAGTTCTTGCCAAGGAGCAATCTTTCTGTAGTCCGATTGAGTCCCTGCTCGGAATGAACTCGGGCACAAGATGAAGACTGCACCAGGAGATGGACCTCTAAACTTGCAATCGCACCGGGGGTTGGGCCGCCTCCGAAACAATTTATGTGCTCCTGCAATATGGATGAGGCCCACCGCGGCTCCTCCGTCTTCCACTCGAATCATCGCCGCCGGAATGCAGCGACCTCCGGATCAATGCGATTGGCTTCATGGCTGCGACCCAGCGGCGACGGGCAGGTACCGAGGAAGGAGCCTTCTTTGATTGCGGGCCCACAAGCTCGAAGGAGGCTCCTACCTGTCCCCCTTGATTGATGGTCGTGACAGGTTTGATGAATTATTGATTGTGGCGCGCCGAGAGGAAGATGAGTTCCGCGAGGCTGAAGAGTTAAGACATTCCAAAGGGTGCGGGCAGTCGATACGATTCAATGCGGGGAGGAGCAGCGGTTTACTGTGGTGTAATGGTGAACAGTGGAATGCAGCAAACTGATTGTGGCGATAATTGGAAGATTGCGATTGCGATTGCAATTCCTTTTTTGTATTCCTTTTTTCAATTTGGGTATTGTTTGAAAACTGTAATTTTTTTTACAGGATTTGGGTCCTCAATGCTGAAAGCACGCCCATTTTCTTTTTATTCATTGACTTAAATCTAAGTATACATACATTTTGAAATTATTTTTGTCAAATCTAAAATAATCCGTGAAACCATTTTGATCGTTGTTGAGGGGCAAACAAAAACTTTTCTAATATAACTAATATAAATTCTTGTTATTTCATGTAATCCATCACATAAAGTGCCATCAGTGCTGACAACATTGTAATAAAAATGACATTGTTTTAAATGTAAGCCGTACACACGTGTAACTTGCAGACTTTGAAGTGACGCGATTAAAGAAACACGACGAATTAAATATTTAAAAAAAAAATGCTTGGCATGAAATAAATAAATTCATTCAGTTTTTTTAAATGTGTAGTATCAGAACAGAAACGTTTGCATTAGATTAGGAGTTGATCACTTCTTATCGGTTGATGATCAGTGATATGAACAGAGATTTCTTGTGTTCGGTCACAACATTGCAGCTGCTGTGATCTTTTGATTTATTAACATTAACCTCGTGGAATTATTAATAACTCAACAATTGGACACTAATGGTAGTCGGCGACAACTTTTTATTTCAATAATAGTCGAGTATCGCTGAATGATGGAAGCCATCAATAAATTCTTCGCAGAAAACGCCGCCGCCGCCTTCTTGGTTGAAATAATCGAGAAAAATTTCCTGGGATTCTGGAGATGAAAAAATTGTTGGTGAATGTTCCCTTTTTCTGAAAGGATTCCACTTGGCACACACAAGTGTCACGTGAATTATGATCGGGTTAAAACATTTGCTTGCCGAATTAGCGAAATCTCTCAGTTTGGATCCGAAAAGGTTTTCGAAAAGAGGAATTAAAAAAATCATTGCCCTTGAAAATAAAAAAAAAATTGATGTTGCCCACGAATTGTCCAAAGAATGGTTGTCGAAGTTATAATCGATTTTGTTATTTATGATTGTTAATATTTATTTGTTAACATTATAATACAACATTTGCAACTTCACTTTTCTATGTATTACAAAAATTATTACATTTTTAGTAAATTTAGTAAATTAGTATATTATTCTGTAACTTACAACCCTTTAATAAGAGAATATGAAAACATTTCTAAGCATTGTCATGAACAAAAGTACTATAATTTTTTATTAATAGTTAAAAGATAATTTTCCTAACAAAGTTTTAAAAACTTTCATCAATTCACGTCTGTTGAAAATTAACTATTATTAGAATTTCAATCAGTCAACAGTTTCGTCAACTCATGAGAGACAAATCATTTTACATGCTGGCGACGGGACGTATTACCACAATTTCTAATCATTAGTTATAATAAATAGGATTAGTTTCCATTTTATCAACTTCAGTCTTTTACTTCCTACTTGAACATTTTCGACAACGTCTGAGTCCCGGAAATAAAATGTTGAACACCTCATTTCGTGACCACTCAACCATTCCACAGGTGAGCTGTGGTGGTTCTGGAAATGTAAACAAAAGCAATTAACAGCTTTTCATCAGTTCAATTTCAATAAATTTCCGCCATTTGAAAGCGAAACATCAGATGGCCTGCATGCCGCGGATTCCTTCGGGAACATCTTGAAGTGATAATCACTGAGACAAGCGCCTCAAAAATGTTTTCAGTTTCACACGAATTTCTAACGCAATTCTCTTTCGCTCTTTCGGTGGAATGAAGCAACACAGGGATGCTGTGAGCCAGGGATGGGAGGATGTTTAAGGCGAGGGCCGCCGAGGAGGTGATGACATTGCAAAAAGTTACAAAATGCAAGCCACATTGCACCTCGGAGTGCTGGGAGGAAGTGGGATGCCCTGGCTCGAGCTGGATTAGGCGGAGGGGTAACTGTTCACGGTGACCACAGAAGCTGCCAAGATGGATGGGTGAAACAATGCGGGGCCTGTCCCGGTACACGCAAGACCTTGGGCTATGCGCGATTTTAATTAAGACGTTTGCAACGCGGGGTACATGATGCGCGTGAAAAGGTCTCCGGCTGGAGTCGCGACTGAAGCAATTAAGGTCTTCCCGAGGAGCCTTAGAAGCAGGTCCGTGAAATGTTGTCAAATCGCAGAATGCAGCAATTGAATTGCAGTATCTGTGAGAAAATGCACGAAGGCCATTTATTAAGGTAATTGCATTTGGGTGTGTTGCGATATCAATTCATCACATAAGTAATTTTTTTCTAGTATTTCTTTTTGAATTTAAATAACTAAATTGACTTTATTGAAGCGAGTACCAAAAGTTTCAAATATCGCCAGCTAAAAGCTCATTTATTTTGGTAATAATATAAGGATGTTCATTAATCGCTCTATTAAATTCTTCAATGTTTTCGAAATTGCAATTTTCTTTGATGAATTTTTCGCTTCAACAGAATTTTCAATTACCGCTGCAATTGTAACATTCCAAGCGTAACTTATTGCATTTCCACCGCCACAAAATTTGTCAACAGGTCCGCCCGGTCCAACTTCATCGTCTTCGTTTTAATGTTTCACACAAAGTGTTTCTTTTTAAGCGATCAAACTTAATCAGCGACGACACCTACAATTTAAACCTCCCTCGCAATCGTTACTCCTCGCCTGTTTATTTATAGACGAAAGAAATTCCAATAAAATCAAAATATTCACTTAGAAATTAACAAGAGCCCGCACACTTTCTGTGCAACAATTGCTGGGAAGAGGTTGCAGTGCTGCACTGAGGCGTTCTGCGATTCAGGCCCACTGCAGCAATGCAGCCTGAGAGCCATGTGCGCATGCGATTTATTGCAGCATCGGACAAGTGTTATTTGCGCAAGTGAGTCCGGTCGCCGCAATCCAATCAAACACAGCCGCATGTTCATAAGGCCATGTTACATGAATCGGAGCCTGGGTGCCAGTTGATCTACGAGATTTGTTGGCCGCCTTCCCCGTTCCCCTGGTGGCCAGACTTTCTATAAATCGCTCCACTAGGAGTCCGGAGCGATTTTGTGCAGCGAGACTCTTGCAGCCGTCAAATCAAATCGCCGGGGGATGGCAATGTCAGAGGCGCATATGCGACAACATAATTTCTGTCCGGCTTGATGTTGTGTGCCATGGATACGATTACCGGGAATCGGTCGCTATAAGGAAGTGGAGAGTTTCTTGTCGTTCGATTTATGGTAGTAGCACGAGGAGGTATTGCTGGTCGTCTCGGGACAGTGCAGCGTCACACGGACACTTAGCTTGAAATGTATCCAAAGCTGTAAAAGTGTCCTAGATGGCATTTGACACTTTATTAAGAGTTACTGCGGCGCGGGAAGAAGTCGAGATCGTGCACCGCATTTATCTGTAATTAACCCGGCGACGTGGAGGCGACTGCTTCTTAGAATCGGGAATTATTGTTAACAGAGCAGATTTCGGGCTTCGCGGGAAACACTCACAATTAACAAAAACTGCATTCATACGGAGTAGTTCGATAGTAGCAGTCGCGAAAGAGTTATTTTCGCGGTATTCTCTCGAACCGTGAAGACTGAGAGGTATATTCTTATTCGCTCTGTCTACAGTGAGGACATCTATAAAGTAGAAGCCCTGTTCAGTGAGCAGCGGCCCCAGAAGAGATCCTTCTGGTGGGTATTCGAGAGACGGCACTGAGTGATTGATTTATGAGGAATTTCCAGGGAAACCAGGGCTTTTCTGAGCAGATCTTTTCACCAGTGCAAGCTTTGTCGGAAACAAGGATGAACTCATTCAGTTTAATTAGCTGAGTCCAGTAAATATCCTTTTTGAGCGATATATATCACGTCGAGGGACAAGTGTCTCGAGTCCAGCATAATGGGGGAGTGACATGGGAAATTGGGAAAATGATTTAATACGGCAGAGCTTGAGACATGTCGCTTTTTTTGTGTTCATTTGGCACTATTTATTCGAGCTGAAGCTTCTTTTGATTGTTGCTAAAAAAAACATAATAAAACTACACACACCCAAGCACTCATATGATTACAGTGATCGGACCGGGGGGTGGTGTCCAATTGCCCTCGCCAAAGGTTCATAATTAGTTTTTGATTTATGTTGTTCAGGATGACATAATTCAAGTGCAATGCCAGTGCCGGTGACCAAACAATTATTAATTGATGAAACATAAAAATGAAATGGCACCGTCGCAAATAGAATTGCCTAACAATAATCCGCCAGTAGAAGATTATAGAGGACGGTAAGAACACAAATCAAATCATTCATTAACAAACTGCCACGAACATTTTACTGCAGCGCCCTCGTTTTCTGCTGTAGCAACACTTCATTTCTGTTTGCTTTTTTTCTAATTTCCCAATTATAACGACGTGGAAAATGCGTACAGAATTGAAAATAGAATTATTATAATCGGTTATTCAAAAATTTTTGCATGACTTTATGTTCGCTGTTTTTCATAATATGTTTTTGAGGGTAGCTGCAGATTGCTTTGTTGAGATTAAATTATTTTTTGAATGCTCTCGAAATCAATATTTCAAATAAGTATTTAGTACCAAACATTTTGAAATTTGCTTATTGGCTTTCCAAAAACAATTTCAATTTTTAAAGTCATTTTTAATTCATCGGCAAACTACATTTGAGGGGTTAATAATCCTTTAGCACACATATTTTTGTTTTATCACAAATTCTTTGTTTTTTTTTTCAACTCACATAAAATTTCCAGTTCAGTATCAATTTATTAATATTGTTTTTAAAATTGAAATAAAATTTTAGTGCGATGCCACTTTGATAAATTCACCTTAAGAAAATTCCGTTAAAAAACCATATAAACCTTATTATAAAAATCGAATTTTATATGTGTAAGAAGTTATCATCGGAGTGTAGTAAAAGAATGACACGGAAATTGCGATAACTTATGGCTTTCTTGGGTTGTTCACTTAATGAG
The DNA here is from genome assembly GCA_963082835.1 of Leptogaster cylindrica. Lineage (NCBI taxonomy): Eukaryota > Metazoa > Arthropoda > Insecta > Diptera > Asilidae > Leptogaster > Leptogaster cylindrica. The sequence continues at coordinate 16,803,435 of OY720105.1, read as the reverse complement.
ACCATCACGTATACCTGACCGTGAGGTGAGTTTGATGTCAAAACGCATCTGCGTCCTGGGAACTCGCTGCAACTCCCCAAAATCCATTACCTGACCATAAACTTGATGACTTACCTGGGGACAAAAAGACTAAACGTCACGTCAAAAACTTTACAAAGACAATAATAACGCAAATTGATTGAGCTTATCGCAGCCATAACAGGGATATCCGGTTTTTCAGTATCTGCTATTTTACTGTTGTGAATGCGTTGTATCCGCAAAGTTAACGACCGCAGATTTTTGCTGCAAGCAAACGCAAGAAAAAAACACACGAAATGGGCATCGCGAATAAAGTTGAGAAATTCGAAATTTGATTCTTGAACCCTCGACAACACTTGAACGATTGTCAGCTGCTGCTGCTGGATCGGCACAGTTGATCGGCGAAAATTTTAGACGCCTCGCGACTTTTGTTGTGTCTCAATTTGGCGCTTGCAATTTAGTGCAACGGCCAGTTAAGAAGCTGTGAAAGTCCGCAAGTGCATCGCATTTCCGGAACGTTTTTCCCCATCGAAACCAAATCAGCAAAAGTAATGGTGCTGCTTACGGTTGTCCGTTTCCAGATCAGAAGAGTTTTATTGGCCCTCCACGCGAGGCACTCATCCGGGGACGCTCAAAATCGCGGAGATTTGTGTTTTAATTAAGCCGCTTCAGGTTTCCGTTTTGGAGCGCGATCGCAACTTCGCGATCTTTTATCCATCAACTATTCAACACTCATGACTTATTCAATGAGCTATAATTTACCATGGACTTGGAATGGAGGAAATGCTTTATTGAAATGGAAGCATCCTGACGACTGGAAAAGTGTTCCGTTTTGAAATTGGCCTCAATCAATTCCGGTCGATAATTTGTTTGGAAACACTTTCCGAGTTACTTTGTTTTCTTACTGACATTCACCGACATTGCTACCAATTCTGGAAGATCAATAAGCGGACGGCGTTTTTCCACAGCCGGAAGTTGCGACAAATGCGATGATAGCCAGTGAAGTCAGATAAGTGGGTCCATTCACGCGTCGTCCGGTGGCAATTTATTCGAGATTTACATCAGTTTCATTTTGCATTTTGCTGCCAATAGCTGTTAAATATGTCCCAACAGAATTCACCCTCCCACGTAGTTATTCGACCTTTTATATGTTTTTGCTGTTTCCATTTTCGAAGATGCTAACCAAGCTATTTATTTTTCCAAAATTTAGCAATTTGCTTACCTTTGTGAAATGATTTCTTTTACAATTGAAGATTTTTTAGCTTATAATCAATAATTGTGTCGTGGAATTTTTAAATTATATCATTTACTTTTTTCGTTTTTATATATTATACAACTGTTTCTTATCTAAATCCTTTTTTTAGTGTTGGCAATTTCTTGGCTTCTTCAATTTAAGTCACATTTCTCCGGGTAAATATCCAAAATCTCAAGGTTAGTTGGCCACACCGATTTCACAACAAAATTCCTAATGTCATTGCAAAGAATGAAAATTCAGAAAATTCTTGTAATTATTTTGTAATTCAAAATATCCAAAACAAAAAACAGTAATAGACTGCTACCTTTAATTGCTACAATTTAATTTAAAGCCATTTTTGCCGGTAAGCAAAATAATTCAGAAATCATGCCAATTGAAATAAAATAATCGGTATTGTGGAAAAAATAAAAAAACAATTCCGAATGGCGGTGTAATGTGTCATGCATACGACAATCGCGGAAGGGATATAACCAAGATTGCTGGACAATTAAATTTGATGAATTTCGTTTCGATTTGACAAGTTATGTGATATCCATAAAATGCAAAATGAAACCGGATGTTCACTGCACATAATAATTCTCTGCAGTTCTCGCGCATATTCGCAGATTAATGTCAGAAGTGGACTGGGATGGCAATTCTGGTGGCCACTGGCTCAAGCCTGTAAATGCGAGTGCCATAAATCACGGCTGTAAGCCTCATAATTCCGTCACAAAGCCCAACTATTACTTATTTTTGTTTCTGTTTTATTTTTATTGCGTTTCGCGTGTTTTTGTTGTTGTTTATACTTTTTGCGCTGTATTTTCTTCTTTTGTTCCTTTTATTTATCCACTCGCGATAAAGTGTTTTGTGTGGGACATTGTTTTCTGGTTTCATTCAACATCAGAGCTTGACTTGCATGGCGTGAATTTGGTGATGATATCCTCCTTCGCTGCACTTTAATCGTGAGATTTAATTGGCCATAATAGTTTACAGCTTCTGCGATACCTAAAATGAATATATTTTTCACCATGACAACATCTTTTATGCGCGATCAGAAGGCATCCTTAACATCCTTCCTTGTTCCCTTTCGGAGATGTGGACGTTGGCCATCAGAAATGCAATTAAAATCGCGTATTTTTCACGTTTAACGAAAATATCTCAGCGATGCATTTACACTCTAATGGATCCTGTCGAGGACATAAGTGTATCCTAAACAATTTGTCTCTTCTGCCAACCATGCTTTTGACTTTTATTCGTATTACTTGGGGCTATAAAATCTATAGAAAATTCCAGTCTGAGAGCATCACATCTGCTTAACAAAAAGCTGCCACCTACCTACCATGCGCCCGGTGGCTCCTGGCCGGGTCCTTTTACCTTCAAGAACCGAAAATTGGTGTGGACAGAGGAGACATCAACTTCATCTGAAGTTGCACGAATCCCTTTCAAGCTTACTTTGAACTTGCTGCCGTAAAACTTCTTCTAACAACATTTTGTGCATCAGATTGTTGCATTAGTATTGGAGTCTGTTGAAAATGTGTGCGAATGTCCTCGAAGTGTATTTACGGGCCGTGGTCAACAGATGTGCATACCTAAAAGGCAACTCTCCCTTGATTCTGGGGATGATGCTGAAGGATAGTGGGTGGCACTCACGGAGGTAAAAGCTATTTTATACACTATATATGCCTGTTCCTGATTCTGTCAGATTCTGTTTGTTTGTCATTCTCTTTACGTAAAACTTCTTACAATGACACGCCATATAATTGTTGCACTAATGGCGCTCCAGGAGAATCCATCCTCATTTGCGGTTAATTGGTTTGGCGCATACCAATCTCCTCTTCTGGTGGCTTCAAAGTAACAGTGACAATTTAATGGAAGTATAAATAAATGTTAATGCATTTGTGAAGGAATTACGGCAACTATGAGCATTATTTTGGTATAGATGTAGTGAAAAGTTGCAAATTTAAGTTTTAATGGAGAGGATTAAAAACGGAAATTAAGCGAACCTTAAGAAAAAAATACTTCAATAAAGTTCACTTCTGAAGCGGCAAACGATTGAATTTGAAAACTTTATTTTCTGTTGCACATCCTTTTATTCAAAGATATTCATCAAGTAGAAATTTTCATAATTTTCTCAACCACATTTTATTTATGTGTTTCCGCCTGTTTATAGGGAAAACTGGAAACGGAAAATTGTACAATTCAAATAAAATTCGGGTTTCACCATTTTGCAAATCCTGGCGTACATTACATTCCAACTGAAATAACTATCCATCGAGGATATTTGGAAAAAAAACACCAACTTCCATTCCAACTGCATTGTGCTCATAAAGTTGGCAATTTTTCCACAAAATTTAAAATTCATTTGACACCTCTTTACAGGGAAACTGTGAAAAATTTGCTCATGTGATGTGGAAAATGTTTTTCATCTTTGCAATTTTTGCGGGTGATGGAAATTGGTAAACTCTGCTGTCACATCACGTCCCAGCAATAGAAAAGAACTTTTTTTGTTTTTTTAGTATCCTCCATAGCTCAGCGCTGCGAAACCCCCAGAAACAAAAGTTCTATAATACACACTTCGCTCAGTAATCATAACTTACATTCATCCGCCACCCCCTGGACAAGGGAAGGATATCCAGCATGTCAGAATGGGCATATGATGTTTGTCGAGACAAGGAAATTCATTTGTTGGAGGAGGATTCCATTCAGCGGGGGTACGGCGGCGGGCGGCACAGCAGCTTTTCCGCAGCTTCGATTCGAGATCATAAACATAGAAAAATATGACGAAACTCATACGGGCAGGCACAAGGGGTTGTTATCAATCTCATACCATCGAATTGTGCGGGTGTGAATGATATCCTGCTACCACCTGTACCGGAGGTGGTGGTGAAAATGTGCCGGGGGTGCCGAGCCATGGAATGAAAGTTAATGCGTGCACGTGCTAATGGCCAGCCGTCAAAATGAATTGCACCTTTTGAGATGATGCTGTTGCCGGAAACCATTCGCCACACTCGCACTCGTCGCCCACCAGCACCCCGTCAAGGCAAGGGGTGAAAGCCGTGACTATTCGATGCCATCCGCATCGTTTTTCAGGCCCGAATCCAAATATCATCCCTCCCCCACCAGAGAAAATTTGAATAATTCACAACTTGCCAATCTCAGCATTTCAACACAAGAAGCCGTTAACTGATCCTGAGTAATTCTGACGTAAGGACTTTTCCCCTGTGCGATATAAAATTGTTTAAAGACTTCTTCTCGTCTTCTAAATGAAGCAACGCAATTCGTTTTGTATACTTCCTGAAAATCTAAACCTAAAGTTATCCTGTCCGAAGTCTCAATTACTGCATTATTCCCATTATTCATTGTTTTATTTTCCACTCCTGCTTCTTCATTTGCTCGTCCTCAAAGCATATCTTCCCTGCAGCGCGGTCCTAACTAATAGCGTTCACAATGGTAACGAGGACATTTTGATTCTGTGCTGCAATTCCTTTTTCACCATAAGTCAGACTTAATGTGGGGTATTTCGCCATCGACAGAATTGTGGGAAATCGATACAAAATGGCATCGTCAAATAAAATTTTATATCGGTTTCAAAACGAATCTATACTCAAGTCTAAGGGATGAATGACTACAGTCGGCACACAGTGGCGTGGAGCGAACGGGTATGTGCTCCCTTGCCATCACACCCATTCTGTGCCCCAAATGTCCTGGCGAGCTTGTTGTATTCACCTGCCTGTCTTAGACCAAAGGAACAGGATGCAGAGAAGACTGGTTGATGGGGGTTGATGAGGTCGAGGGGCAAAACGGAATACGGGGTATGTAGAAAAATAAAATTGAGAAGGAAAACGGTAAAGGATACACTCTGAAATTTACACCTGATTTAGTAGAATGGGATGCCAGTGATATGAACTTCCTTCGCAACTTATTCACGCTCCACAGTTTACCGAATATTTTTTCGTGTATTTATTCCTTGACAGTGTTTTCCTTCCAGACTCGGTTTACGTGCCTTGCTATGTTCCAGTGTCGGTGGCTGTAATTTTCAGCTATTTGCGCATTGATCTAGGAGTATTGCATATAGGATTCAAGCAGACATTCTTAGTAGACTGATGCAACGAATTTTCAAACTGAACCAGGATATGGTTTTATATCATACTTTTTCACCGTGACAAAATGTTTCCGGTCTTCCATCTTATTACGATAATGTTTTATTAATTTCTGCCTTCTTATCCTTCTACCTTTCCCTCGTCAAATATGTGCCACGTTCATTTATAGGATCACAAGAATTTTATATCAAAAGCATTAAAACAAAAATGAGAGAAGCGAAATGTACTGAAAATTATAAACACTGCGATAAAAGTATTGTCCAAAAGGGACATCCAGTCGGCAGAGTAGCAGGCAAGTCCCAGTGGGCTCCCTGACGATGTACTTTTTGAATAACTTGTCAAAGGCTGACACTTTTCACCAAAAAAGGAGTCCACAACGGCGCTTTGGAGCAGATTTTACAGTGCCGAAAACGTCACAACGGGTGCACAGACAGACAAAATAGATATTCCTTCCGAGGAGGCAGATACATCAACGATTATAGGAAGTCCGTACACATCCATTTGTCCAATCGGACAGACACGTTCTTCTCTACAGATTCACACACAAAGTTTTTTTTTATTCTCGTTTCTTTCTTTTTTTGACTAAAAGAAAAATTGTAAACGTTGGATGTCATTGAAAATAGGTTTTCCATCAAAAGTTTTAAGACGAAGATAAAAAGTGAGAGAAATAAAGTAGGAAGTAGTATAAGATACAAGTGACAGAAGTAAGATGAGCGGTCCGGGGAAAGAAAGAATGGCAAATGGAGAGTTGCAAGGAGCAAAGCATTCAAATGGACGACGGGATGCAGCAACAATGTCTGGCAGTCAGTCAGACGGGAAAAGTTTTAAGTTTAATTTTCTGATGTAAACTTCCCTCAAAGAAGGATCAAAAACTCGAGGGGCTCTACTTTGGTCCTAGCGCAAGGAAGGCAACCTCATACTGTGGTGGACGATTCTTAAAATATTTGACAGCATCCCACATGTCCATCGATTATAGCCAAAAGTCCATAGAGGCCTTCTCTCGACAGCCAGCTGTCGATCTTCACTTTTATTTCCTTGTGAAAACTTCCTGCCACTGATATTTTTTAACTTGTTTTCTTATTTATTTTATTCCTTTTAAGAGCAATAAAAAGAAACAATTTAAATTGAAGTGTGACAACTGAAATCTTTAAAAATAAAATATTAAAAGGCATTTTGACATTTGAACTTTTTTGTCCAGCTATTTTCAATTAATTTGATGGCCAATGTCAAAAATCTAGGAAATCGTTGAGAAGGATATTGATTTGTCAGAAGTTCTGTAATTTTCGAATGAAGTTGTTGTCTTGGAAGCACTCAACTTTTTACTGAATGAATGAAGGAAACTTCTGGATTTTGGAATCAGAAAAGCATGTTTGGTGAAAATGTTCAGAAGGTTTTTAATTTCTTATAATAATCACCCGCAATGTCAAACACTTGCTGTACAATTCTTCAATTGACCAAAAATTCAACTAATTAGAAAAAAATTTATCCTTGAAATTCTGCAAACCCGTCATCTATCAAATCTGTCAAAAAATTTCAAAACGTTCAAATTTCATTTCCTGTGCGCTATTTTATTCAATATTTAACTGGAGCAATTTGTCAGATCTGAAATCCTAGAAGCAAAACTTACCCCAATCGGGCAGAATAAACTGCAACAAAAGACAAGCGTGGTCCGTTCCGAAACCAGACGAAGATTCTTTTGGACAATTTCTCATTGTTTGTCTCTCATCTCCGCAATGTGGCTGGCTTTTGTTTAATCTGTTCCATCTGTCCACGAAAAATATTCTATAGGCTAATCTAAAAGGAGGCCAGGGGTTGATGTCAACGAATAGAGACAATATCTGCAATGTTATTTTATTTTACTCATTTTGTTTTCGTTTCTTTATTTTATATCTAGTTTCCTAGAAATTTTCCCGCTTGACCCCGTTGTCAGTTTGACATTTCAAGTGATTGCCGCTGACGACCATCATGTAATTGTTATAAAACCCCATCGGGCAGGCTGCCAAGAAATAAGAATCCTTGGTTTCATAAAGAATCTATATCATCTATTAATATGTTTTGCATTTGTTCATATTTCTGCGAATTAATGGAAGTGAATGAACACTAAAAGTAATTAGACTGTTGCTGAATGGTTTTCTCTTAAAGCTGCCCGATCCCCTCAACTGATTGTAGGAGGAGCACACTTCGAAATGCATGGTATGTATTTAGAAATCTCGTAAAAATTCATCCTGTACCACAGCTTCTGACTTGGAAATGTCATTCCGTTGAAGACGCATCCCAGTCGGACATATCCATAAACTTTTACGATAACAACTTAAAAGCCCACGTTCGGTTCATTAGTTTTCATTTACCAAAGGAAGAAAAAAAACATGTTGCAAAATGGCAAGAAAGACGCCGGAAAAACATAAAAAACCGTCTTACAAGGAGAACTACGTGACAATGGTCAATCTCCAGGATGAGTTTTGTATTCCGCCGCTCAGCCATGGGAAGTGACCATGTCTCATATCTATCGCTCGAGCGGGGGGTCCCGGAATGTTGACTGCTGGACACTTAAAAGCCTTGTCCACCCCACCGAGGAATAATCATCTCAAATGAGATTTGTGTCCACGTAGCTGTTACAGAAAAGCAACATAATCGTTAGGGGCTGATGGTCCGTTAATTCCGGGAGCCGATTAAAAACCAATCCAATCTCAGATAACCATGGAACACGGATGTCCGAGCAGTAGCTGTTCCGGTGGGGGGCAGGTAACACTTTCAATTTGCTAATGCTGGCTCGTATGAACTGTTAAACGTATCCACTTTCACCAAGGAGACGTGATCTCTTTATCCCCTCCAGTTATCCCACAATTTGCTAAGCGAGTGCACGAGTGATGCATAAAGTCGCGTTCCGCTTCCTGGTTACCGCTTATTAAAAACGCAGTCACACATCGCGATTTAATGCGTTTTCATACAGACGTCATCAAAAAACTGTCTACAAATCCAGACGTAATCCAGGATAACGGAGATGCCAAACAACCGTGTTCTTGTTGAAAGGGGGTTAGTGCAGAAATTCAAGAAATTAGAAAACTGCAGAGAGTGCATTGCTTGGTGCTCCCCGGCTCCATAAATAAGAAAGTTCTACTTAAACATTTTACAAAGGTGGATATGTTGAGTGAAACCCCCACACCCCCACTTCAACAAGACCTCACACTTGTCCATGAGCCATGGCGTTTACCACCCCATTTCGATTCCATTGTATTCCAGCTGATGTTTAGAAATTGCCACCGTAAGTGCTTGTGTCACCAACGGGGTCTGATTAGTGAGCAGTCGCTGTCATTACTCACTCAACTTTATGACGCGCCCGGCATATCCTCGAGGACTCAGGACGAAAGTGATGAGATTTTATGATGAACTCATGTTGAATAGTTGGCGCCATAACAAGTGGATATTTAAGCATTTTGTTAAGTTCTCTGAGAACATCACGGGGTGAGGGAGGCGTCTGCTTGAAATTCATTTTATGTGGAAGACTTATTTGTTTTCTATATAATATGTAAAGAATGTGGAACTTGGGGCAATTGTTAATTGATATCGTTCATTGAACTTCATTTACTTATTTATTTTTTCAAGTGGTGTAAAAAAACACTATAAACCAAAATTACGTAGCAATGCAAAATTAAGAATGCTTTCATTTAAAAATTAACTCTTTTTTCCACATGACATTTTACTGAAATTACATAAATTAAAAGACCAAAGGATTTTAACATTGTAGAAACAAAATTAACTGCATCCATTTCAATAATTAAAAAAATATATATTTTTAAAATTTCTGAATGGTTTACGCTGTTAATGGCTAAACAAACATATTTTCCAAAAAAGGACACGCGAACTCTGCAACTGTACCATTAAAATACCGCGATGCCATTCAAAAGCTTCTTCAACGCTCTCGAATTGCGGGAACTGCTTCTATGGACAATAGTGAAGCGCACTTTTGGATTGTGTTCATTTATGGAAAAATGGTCGAGTATTTTCGCGTTTGAAAATATTAGCTACCCCACTTTCAACCCTTTATTGTGCTTACCCAGTTTATAAATGGATGGTTGTGATTTGGCTACATTTTATATGATGCTATTTCGGCCAAAAACTCCGCCACATGCACAGATAACAATAATTTCTGCTGATGATGGTTATGTTTGTACTCTCATCGCATTGTCAATAATTTAGAGGTGAAGGGGCATGTGTTTGGCATGCAAAAGGACCCTGGTAACTGGGGTCGTGTATCAGAAGCCAACATATACAAATGCACAAGAGGGCATCCTGATGGTGTGAAGTCCATCAAAACGGGCGACACGTATTAGGGGCCATCCCCTTATATCATAAAATTTCAACCACTATAACAAGTTTTTTGGGGTGGTATCATGGCATGTGACCCTTTTTGGCCTGTTTCAAAATTTTAACAAAACTGCAAAATTATGATTATGACAAAACATGGCGGGGCTGGTTAATCGCATTACATGTTAATGAAGTGGAAAATTTATTGCGGCTGTAGTAAACACGGCTAAATGAACTAGGACAACGGCCTGATACGGTTGCAATCACATTGGATTTTGTGATGAGGCGCTAACTGAGCGTAGGGGGAGGATCGGTGGTGCTGTTCGGCTCTAGCACTTCGCTGCGGGTTGATAAAAAGTCATTTGGCCCTGATTTGCGGGTTTCTTCAATCAAATTTGAGAAAGATGCCAAAAAAACCTGGAGACATTCTCAAAACTCGAAGATAATCGAATCAATCCGGGATTGAGTGCGCTCTTTCGCGAACTTTAGGATTTTTCCGGAAAGTTAATTACCAGTGATCTTGACTGGACAGTCGTAAGGTCCTCGCAATTTCTGCCGCCATTAAATCGATTAAGAAGCTTAATTTTCCATTTCTAAAAGACTTACTAGAACAGTTGTGTTTTCAGGATGCAATCCTAGCAAATTTATTGTCAGAATTCAACTCCAGTGGAGGAAGCTGTCCATCCTTATCGGTATGTGCTTGACTGTTTGCGTTAAATATTGCCGATTGTAGCACACCTACGGACGCGAATTTATTTTAAGGACAGAAAAGTCACTCATTTAGTTTCCACCAGTCGTGTCGCATCGTTGGCATTTTCCGCAATCAAGAGATTCAGCGGTTGTTATCCTGGTTACCCTTTATCAGCCTTTTACCATAACCGCCGTTTCTTCCGTTTTCGGCATTTGTCACATGCAAACATTACACGAAAACATTTTTGGTTACCCATCAAAGTAATGTCACTGTCATAGACAGGGATTAGGGCGGCTTTGTCAGCGAGCAGAGAGTGACAGGGCGGTACGGGGCGGGAAAGGGATTGAATACGAGGCTGATAACAGCCCACGTATCCTGTGGCATTTAGTAGGCACGAACGTCGAACGCATATACGACTAGTACCATCGACGAATTGCTATACTAGCTCCGGGCATACATCTACAAGCCACCACTTGCTCCTGCGATTATAGAGACATCCGGCAAATGACACGATTAAGAGTCTGCCAGGATGAATTTGTAGGCTGACATCTCTCCACTTTTCTGATGCTCAGATTGTCAGTGGCAGTGATTTGGTGTCATTCCAGTGCTCTCCCCTCCCTTTGACTTACCGGATTGTCCCTTTTTCATCATTTGTTTAGTCATGCGATTGTAAAAATCCTTCTATCAAATCCGTATTTCTGCAGCATTTCTTTCTAGTTGTTGTTGATGTTTTATTTTCGTTTTGTTCAGTCGATCATGAATTTTCCTGTACAATGTCGAGGTCTCAATTGTAATTTGACTGCCAGCAAGAATACGATCAAACACGCGTTTAAATTTACCTTGATTAAGCAGACGAGCAACTAAGCTTGACCTGAGGCGTTTTAATTATAATATGATTTCTTTGTATAGTAATTACATGTATTACATGAAGAGTTGTGGGGAAAATTAATACAAAAATTATTTTCCCTTTTCACATTCAGGAAAAACCAAAGAAAATTAATTACAGTCAAAACTTCGCAAAATTCAGAACAGAGTTAAAGATGCACTAATTACAGTAAAGGTATGGAGCCATCAAACGGCATGTAATAGTCAAATCAGCGGTAATCCTTCTCGTGCAGTTGTCAGGACACTAGACAGGAAATGCCGTCCATCAATTTATCTCCCAAAAATGCATTTAATTCTTTGCCCGAGTGCGAGGCCACGTGAATTGCAAATTTCGAGGGTTGCAATCAAAGTTTCGTTCACCATTTTTATGACTAGTTCATCCCCAATTTCTGCCATTGCTTAGTCGTATCTCACCCCACAACACCCGCGCCCAGTCCAGCACAGTGAAACTCAGGCTTTTCATATCTTTTATTATAAAATTTACAACAAGCAAATTTTTAGGCGATAAATTAAGTTCTCATAACGTAATAAAATTTTACAGTGACATGCACACACACAAAATTGTGCTTGTTTGAGGACAGATAGACAGACAGACAGACATGAGTTATGCCTGCGTTTTTGAAATTTAATGTTGTATGGATTGTGCGGTATACAAAAAAGACTAGAGCAAGGTGGACTTTTCCCCTCATCCTTACTTATCCGAAGGGTTTGGTGAGGAGAAATCATAGGTAGGACCCACAGGGAAAGAGTTTATATTGTTGATGATGGTTAGTTATAAAAGTGATGGGGAAGAGGGCAACCGGCAGGATTAGTGGTGATTTCTACATGAAAATCCATCAGTGAGAAGGTCGTTGCGGTTTTGTTAGTTGACTGGTGCCAACGAGACATTCCCCTTTCCGTTGCTTCGCTCTTGTTCCATGGATGAAAAAGTTTTCCAAGTTGTGTGTGACAAACAGAGTTACGTGACTTAAAAGTATTTGTCATCTGGTAATCACGGACAAATGGATGGCAGAGATATAAATAATAACGATATTTGCCCGGTTTCGACTGCATTTCTTGCTCTATGATCGCTGTGAAGGATTGCACCAGAAATATACAAAGCCGGGGTAAAAAATTTGACGGAAGAATATTGCAAAAAAAAACATGTTGTTGGTTTTATTGAACTAAATTAGAAATTAGTAGTTCCGTTGTAAGCCTTTTGATAGGAATGTTAGTAGACACATTTTCGGAAATTATGGCTTGTTATTCCCCTTTTAAGTACTTCCGGCGGTGATAATATATCTGCCACTTTTACAATGCTTTTCTATTGATCAGTGTTTCATGAAAATGGAAAGGGATAAGACTGAATCTGAAATGTCACTGAGAGACAGAAGTCATGAATTAAGAAAGTAAAGAAACACTTAAGTTATTCATCACCAAAAATTTTCTTTCATTAATCCCTCCTCACACCGCACCAAAAGTCCAATGCCGCCGTCCCTCGCACAATAACATCCCCATCCATGTCACTTAACATCCGCTTAGTAAGAAGAGCGGTTAGTTCTAGGCCCAACTGAATCGCAGTCTTGGAACATCCTTGCTAAATTGACATCTTAGATGCATCTGGAATTCATCGGTTCGACTTCTTTTCTTCTTCGTGTCATTTTCTTCCATAGGACAGCCCCATCTTCCGTGAACTTTGGAGCAGGAAAATTGATTGGAAAAGTGTCAGGGAAAATGAGGAACAAAACAGAAGGCAACAGAAAACAAGGAAAAACCAAAAAAACAAGGAATTGAAAGATGAATGACATGAAGCTGGTTGAGGCGAGGGAAGATTTTGGTCGTCGGTGTGAGGTGGTTGGCTGAATGAGAACCCTCAGTCGGTGTTGAATGAGTGTAGGGGTTTGGAGTTTACGGTTTTCAACGAATTTTATGTGGACTCGAAGATGAAATCATTTTCCGCAGTGGTGCCCTGACGGCAACAACTTTTGCATTCAAGACGATCTCCCCCACCTCCAATCATACTCACCGCCCACCCACCCCTTTCCTTTATTTCGGGTTGCACTTTATTCACCCCTCATCACGACTGGGCCACGTCCCTCTCAAACCCACAGCCGCAGGACTACAACTATACCACATTGTAAGATGTTCTGCTCTATACCGAGGCATTGTGGAGCTCGCTTGGCATTGATGCTGTCACCACTGTCCCCACGGTGGACGTTTCAGCAGAGATCGATTGAGATTGGATGTGACATCAACTTTTCTCGGCTAAGGAAGTGAACTTTTCGATGACTCCATTACGTTTCTCAAGGAAAATTTATTCGAAAATGAATTCAACGAATACCCCAGTTGAGGTAGACGTCGATGACGACGACGACAAAATTCTCACTGAAAGATTACTGAAAGTTTATAAAAAAAAACGTTGTTTTTTTCGTAGAATATTCATAAGAAAGGATTGCGGCTGCATTCATTATTGATTTTAGATTAATTAAAACCAATCTTTGTGCGCTCTATTCTAACTCTTCCGAACATTTTGTTTCTTTTCAGGTATGTACCGCTTTTGTCGATAACACTGGCCAACAGTAAGTAAAGAGTTTTTATTAAATTTGTGAAGACCATTTTGATATAGAAATAATATACTATATAATAAATTTTTATTTAATTCTTTTTCAAATGTTTAATTTATAGCTCGTTCGTGTAATAATTTATTTTTCAGTGTCTCTGCATTAAAAACTTCAAAATATTGGTTTTTATTTTAATTAACTGCAGATGATACCATCTTGACTATCTATTAATAATACAAATTTTCAACTTCTATGATCAATAAGATTAATGAAAGAAAAATGAACCTAATTTAATTGTTTACGAAATCACGTTGCTCTTTTTATTAATGTATAATAAATTAATGAATTCTACAAAGCCACAAAGTCATACCTTTGCTCTTTTTTTATATAAATATGCAAATGGCCGTGAGTGCAAGTTCCACAATATCAATTTGTTGACGTGTTATAAAAGTCAAATCGATTACAAAATCATATGTTTTTTGTAGTTTAGTGTGCTAAATTCCGAGAAGTTGACTCATTAGCATAACATGCTTATCTTGGCGAAAACTTTCTTGAAGGCAGCTTCTCTTTATCGACACCGCGATTGTCCTTTCTCTCAAAGTTTAACTAAAACTTCACAATATGAGTTGTTTGGATGTAAATTGATTCCTTTTTGTCTTAAAATTGGTTTGAATAAGAAAATTCTTCTAAAGTTTTATCGCTGCTTTTTTGCGTGCCATGAGATCAGAATTCGAATCAAAGTGCGTCAATCAAGGATGTTTGCTTACAATAAATGGAAAATGTAACTGTATTTCAATGTGTTAGTGCATGTAGATTATTAACAAATTGTGGAAGAAAGTATTCGTATAAAATATGTTTTTTACAAAATAAAAATATTTCAACTGTTTTTTTCTGCAATTGAACGCGTATCGATTTCAAACGATTCAAATACACTTCCGAACTAAACTATAGTGCTCTCTAGCAATGTAATGAAAGCCGTTTAATTCCTGCAAGGACTTTGAGAGAAATCAATGAAAGTGTTCTTCGATAGTGTGCAGCAGAAGCAATGATGTAGGTATTGTAAGCAAAGAAGTAAGGCATCCTGGCTCAGTTCTTTCACAGGATACTGAATAAAACAAGGAATTGTTCTATCAAGCAAACAATTCTGGGATTGAAGCCCAGCACGTCGAACATGATTTGCCTTTTAGTCCAACACAGCACTTCAAAAATTTGCTCCTATCGTACGCCTTACACCTATAAGCAAAGACGAGTCAGTTCTAGAAACTGCACTGTTCCCCTTCTTCTTTGGCTCTGCTTAGACGTCTGTCAATCGTATTTATTTCGATTCAAGGCACAATTTCCTGTCACAGTGCAAAAAGAGAAGAAGACGAGAAGTACAGTTGAAAAAGGATTTCGGATTAACCTAGCTGTATGGCGAAAAGGTTCAGTTCCCTTTGAATACACTTCGTTAACCATACATCCAGACAGAATCCCGTTCAAGTTATTGTTTCATTTAAACGAAGTCCTTCACAACTCTCCACAACTGGACGACGACTTGTATTGGTTGAAAATGGTGTGAGGTGGTGGAACAGGACTCCCAATTTCATACCCGAGAATGTGTACTGCTTTAAGATCTGCAAGGATATGTGCGATTGGAGGTGTATAAATCCGACCGTGGACATACCGAAAAATTTCTCTACTCCATCAAGTTGAGGAGAGCGAAGACTTTTCAATCAATAAACCACTGACCGGATGCCAGAACTCTTCCTTCGTCTTTGTCCTTAGTGCCTTCTTGAATATAAAGATCCAATTTTGCATTAAAAACTTGATTCAAAAGGACCCCACGCTCAGAGCCCATCAAAGACAGTTTTTCTCTTTTCCTCGAGTATAAACTTCATCGTCTAGATTTTCTATAAACGTGTCTGACACAAAAGGTATGATGAATTCGTTTCCTTGCCATTTCTACAGTTCGGAATCATTGAAAATTTTGCAGAAGGGTCGATGGTCTTAAGAAATATTTATGACGCACTGTAGTAACATTGCAGCCCACCCGCCGGGAAGCCAATGCAGTTCCAAAGTTCCTCAGATTTTATCTAAAGTGGTGCCTTTGCAACACAAAAGCATTTCGTTGGGGGCAACTAGTCCTGAATACGAAATTCCACCCCGTTCTATGTTCGGGGACCGATCGTAAGGAAAGCACACCTACACACTGATGCCAACTACAAAAGCTCCTTCAACGTCTCGGAATTACGTCAACCAGTCTTCACCCTTCACTCAAAGTACTGTCAGAAATTTTTGCCTCAGACCCCAAAAGAAATTAATTCGCTCACCCTCTTGTCCACCTTATCGTGCTGAGTGTGGCTCCAGTTGATACTGCTCCTCCAGAAATCCATCCTCTACATTGGAACAGTGGGTGGTAAGCTGCAGTGGCACGAGGTACCAATGCAATCCTGTTGCATACACACAACTACCCTGAATTCAGATCTTCCACCTTGTGAAAATTTCTTTCCGCTTCTAACTGATGTTGAAGCTGTTATGCCTTACACGGGATGAAGGGGGCGGGGGGGGGGGGGGGGGGGGGGCATAAATACACAACGAAAAACTTCCAGTGCACGACTTTCGGATTACTGACTGACAATTGGGGGCACTCTGCAGCCCTGCTTCCTTCCTCAATTCACCAAAAGTTCGTGCATCTATTTTTTTAAATTTCTGCAACGCTATCAACGGTAGCATTATTTTTTATGAGCCTCCTACATGCAAACCCGGTCCTTTATCGCCTCGTTGCTGTTCGTTTCTTCCTTGCCCTTATCGGAATACCCCCAAGGTGTCCTGGTTTGGGGTAAGATCAAATTTTCATATCCTCAGTTTGTCTCTGGTTCGTCATTTTCTTGGCAGTTTTGACCGAGAGTTGCCAGATGATTGGAATATTTTTTTTTTAAAAAAAATTTCATTATTTACGTAATGTAAAATTTCATTTGCAAATATTTTGCGGGAGTTGCAGGAAATTTTTCTCTTCATTACTACATACTTCGATGCTTAACTATGGTTTTATAGAAATCTCTGATGTAGCAAAGTTTTGAAATTTTTCACATTCTATTTTCAAAAACAGGAAATATTCGACATTTTGCGATGGAAAAAAATCAAATGTTTTTTGTTTGTCCCGAATTCGACCTCAAATCCCCTGGAAAAAACACTGTTCATTTTTGTGGGCTGAAATACCGCCGCCAACAAATAATCCCAGCAAAATACTGCATTAATAACTTCTGCTCATTTCGCCACCTACACACCCCTCCCATTCTGCTCCCTGTCCATCGACAACACTCGTCTTCTGCTCGGCTACGGAACAGGAATCCTACAAATGTCACGTACTCGAGGAAATTTTTCCTGACATTTCGATTGATGGTTGTCGCATTCACGTTCTTATCGTATAGTGCAGCGTCAAATGTGGCTCCAGAAAACTTGTCTTCGACACTACCCCCATCGTCCTTCGGCTACCACCTATTCCATCCGTGCAGTTGGGTGACCCTCCAATGCATCCTCTTGGTCGCTCCAATTCAACCCTTTCCCACCAGAACACTCCAATTGTGTACAGAAGTCAAGACTGCACGTCAGTTGTTACTTCCCAACATCACTCAGATGAGAACAAGAAGATTTTGCAGACTTGGTCCATGTCGTCGAGGTGACATTCTCGAGGCTTGAAATTTAGTTGAGCAGCACCTCGGGGAGATGAGGGTCCAGAGCTGAGCAGTCCATTCTTGGTTAGGAATCGAAAGGCGACAGGCATTGGCATCTGGCTCGGAAGGGTTGGGCGAGACTTTACCAAGTGATGACATCAGCTTCTAAACTCTGAAAAATGTCACTTCTGGCACAAATTTGTTGACTCCTTTCCCGTTCTGGAAGGGAAACTCTACACGATAAATTTTTATTTTTTTCAATATTTTACTCATGCCATTTTCCTGGAGGAGACCAATTTTTAAAACTCAAATCCTTCTCAAACCGCTGAATCAACCCTTCGCCGGGGGTGGTGGCTGCACATTCAATCGACGACCACTTCTCGATTTATTTCTGACTCAGACGTGATTTAGATGCCCAGATTGAAAAGTTTCAATCAAAAAATTTATTTTCTTATCCCAACACCACTCTTCCCTCCACCATTCAGGATGAGGTACCCCTGCAGGCACTGTACTTTGCCGGGAGCCTCATGTAGCGCACTATTTTGACCCCCATCCCCCGACTATTGAAGCCGACCGTCTTCACGTTGTACACAGGCTCAGATGACAAAGAACATAGAGCTCGTGCAGGTGGCAAATACATTCTCAAATTTAAAATGAACAAGACGAAAGGGTTATCCAGCCAACTACCCCTTGTCTTCTCAATTTTGCCAAAGCGTTTGGACACATGCACGTCTCTATGAAAGGAGGCCATTGCGAGCAAAGGGACATGAAGAAGAAGAATGCGAATACGACATTCGTGCTGAACAAATGGTGCAGAGAATTGGGGGGAGTGGATGAGCGCTAAGGGGACGCCAACACCACCATTCCCCAATCTGATGTTTGATACCTTTCTTCGGACCCCCCCTTAAGGCCAGTCGACCGGGTGGAAAAACGAGACGAAAATAATAGAGGAGAACGTGAATGGTAATAAATTATTTCCGCCACAAGGTTTGAAATTCGTTCTGCAACCCCTTTTTATTGTTTCGATTTCGGGAATAACGGGAGTAGGAGCTGATACAGAGGAAATGAAAGGTGTTGTCAGATGTGAGCCCGGCTAGGTCCACGAGGAGCTCTTGAAGAACTCTGGAGAGCAGCAAAAGTGGAGAACTGGAGCTAATGAGACATATTTTAAATATTTTAGGATACATCACCATTGGGAATTGTGTTTGTTTTGTGAATTGTTGGGGCATTACCGAGGTGTGTCGACTCCTTCTGGAAAAAATGTGCTTTTGCAGATTTCTTTTAAGAAGAAAAGTTGCGAAAGTTATCCTTGATTTTTCGGAAACCTTGTATTTTAATTACCACAATCAAGTGCACGAGTTGAATTTGAAATGTATTCGTACTTCAAATTTTCTTAAGTATGGTACTAATAAAAAAAACTCTTGGCGACATTTTCAAAGCATCCAAAATTGATTAATTGATTCTTTTGTTATTATTTGTTACAACTTGCATTTCTATTTGTGCATTGGTCATTATTTTGATTCGTCTGCAGTTTTTTGCGCAAACAGTTCTCTTCGACCTCGCTATTCATCCTGTAGAATACGGAATTTTTCTGTTTTATATATAAAAAAATATATACCGTCACTCAATATATTCCATTTCTAAGAATCATTCCATTCAATTGCGGTGACAATCACCTTTCCGTTGCACTCCTGATCCATCCCACAAATCCCCGACCCATTGCATCTTAGGAACTCGACGTGACAAGTCACGCAATACGAGGAATGAAATCTCCAGGACCGCAATAACCCTATCCTCGTGGCAGCCGAAGATTTGGTTCCATTTATTTTTCACGAAGCGCCCTGACAGGCAAACCAATAAAATTCAAATGTGATTCAAACTCTTCAGGCGGGCTCCAGGCACTTTGTTCCAGTCCTGTCATGCCGTCTCCCCGAAATGAAGGAATAGTGCAAGACACTTGAGCAGTCTAAACAAATAACGGACGGAACGAGTCCATGTCCGCCAAGGGATGCTGTGTGTGGGATCCATAAGATGTCAGGCAAATGGACGGGGATAGTATGTGACATCCAGACGTAAGAATTCCCTGCTCCATGTCTTCAATTCTGCAAATATTTATGCAGAGTAAGGAAACGACCACAATAGACATCCATCTGGCCACCCACTAACCGCCCGGCCGACAGCCCGCTTCGCTTGACCGAAATACGAAAGGGGGGAAGGGGATATATGTCCTAACTCTTCAGCCAGATGGACGTGCAAAATACAAAAAGCTCTAAAATAGAAAAGTAGGGAAATGAAATTGCGAAAAAAATCAAGGAGCTATCAGTGAGGGTGAGTAGCGCGGCTCGATGCTGGCTGACCCGGGTTTTTTAAGAAAGTCCGAGGATTTATGGCTGCTGGGACTGGATTGGTCTTCGGTTTGTTGTTGATGCCGCTGCAGATGGCGTTCTACTCGCACTTAATTTCTTCTACTTTTTTTCCTGTTCAAAGGCTCATTGGAATGTAAAGTCATTCTCAGTCACAGGACATCATTGAAGTATCATATCTGGAGAAGCACCACCAGAGGACTCATCAATTATTCGAGTGACTAGACGAGATATAAATTTCATCTCGTCCTTCGTCAGCATTTCGAGCAGCATTTCACGGATGGATTGTGGTCAGCAAAGATAGGTTTGTTTCCCCCAGACTCCTGGGGATTGTTCACATGTATACACACACCTTATGGGCACACAAGGATCTTGTTATGACAAAAAATCTCCGCTCACTTGTCAGATGTCCTTGGATTTCCATTGTCACACTGTACAATGATGCCATGGATGAGGCTTAATTAAATTTTCCTATCGATTTTCTTTGCTACCCGCTGACGGAAGAACATTCAGATCCTGATGCGAGATGGTCTTCAGGAGGAGTGCATATGTCAGGATCCATCTGTTCTCCGAGAATGTCGTGCAACCGGCCTCACCAGACTAAATGCAAGGGTCACCGATGTTCTTCGGTGGAGGGAGGGGGGTAAAGGCTTTTCTGCCATTGTACATAATTTATGTAAATGTAAGGGTTCGAAAACCTCAGACAATTCCATTTTTTGTGTCGCTGAAGTCCATCTCTTTCTCGTCATGTGGTCAAGTTTTGTGGCAGAAAAATTTTTGAATTTCGCCTCGGGATCTATTTTGCTTCCCTTTTTTCCAACAGTTTTCTTTTCAGCTAAATTTAATCATTGTTGGTTTTACATTTCAATTGTGAAAGTGTATTTTTTATACACTTCTTCGCATTAGGAACTGTTTTTCGATGAATGTTAATTTGAGTACGAAAATTTTCGCTCAATGCTCTAATTTTTTTTTAACTTCTATTTATTTTCAAAGTTTTCTTTATATTGATTTTAAAAATATTTGTAAAATATTTAAATAATGCAATTTCCTTAATGAATAACCTTGTCCTAAAACAACAGATCCTAAATTGCGGCTTCCATTTTGATGCCGATGAAAGGCCTTATTTCGAAGACCTCTCCAAGAATTAATATAATTTCACAAAAAGACATAAACCCAAGAAAAATTGTATCTAATCAGACCAACACAAGTGAACAAATGTAAAAAACATAGAAAAGATCTATAACTGGACGACGAATCTTTACTTCCTTCCGTTCCAGGACCATATTGATTTTGCGTTGGCAATGGAATAAAGATTTTCTTACCTCAGGACTCAGGAGCTCACATTTTCCAGGAATGGAGTTGGCCACCCAGCATTCGCCGGGGCTCTTCGTTCCTGACGCAAATGACTGACACGCGTGCACTTGATGAATATCTGATGAAGTGGAAATCATCCCTCATCGGTTATGGCCACTATTTCTCATCCGTTTTCACGCCTTTCCCAAACTGAACGTGAAAAAAAGTTTTTCGCTGAGATGACATTTTCCAGTCACAATTGGTGCAAGGTGGTCATATCAGTTACTTTGTCCCGCTCCAACCGCAACCTCCGGAAGCACAAGGATTGTACCCATACAAACGGGTGATGTGAATTTATGGTTGTTCTGGGGTGGGGGTCTCGAACGGTAAGCGCCACCAAGAAAGGGTTGATTCGTTCCGGCGCGGGCCCAGCATGTGCGGGGGCGAGAATAAATCGCAAGTATTGACGACTGGGTATAAATCGTCCGTGGACGAGAAAGGAAAATCATTTCCCTGACTTTCTGCTAAGCTGTGTACGGGTGTTGGCAAGTGGGGTGGAAATGTGTGTAGCAATGTAGCATTGATAAGAAAAGAATTTGATGCAACCTGCTCTATTCAACAGGGCGCCAAGGCCAATGGATTGGTAACGGATTCCTGTGCAGTTGAGTTGGAGTAATGTTATGTTGCCTAGTCAGTGTTAGAATCTGTTCTTTAGTCCGGGGAGAGAAAAAGCTCAAGACAAAAGCTGGGATAACAGAAGGTCAGCGGCAACAACAGCCACGGAATACACCATGGCACACAAACAGAACGGCTCCTTACCAAGGATCTGAGCTGATAAGTCCAACTCCAATGGATGACCGACGAACACTTGCCCACTCCCCCTATGGCACGGCGCCCTACGGCAGCATAAAACAGGAAGAGACCGACTCCGTTAATAGTTGGAGTCAGTGTGATGGACAGGTTTCCTATAGTCAGACAAATTGACAGACAGAATGATGGACAGATGAGAGTAAATGAATTGCGACCAGGACGTGGAGAGTTTGGTGCCGCTCAAGATGTTGTTGGTGTGCTGAACGATTCCCTGAATTTCGAAGGTAAATCCGCAATGGAGAGGAGCAAAGATCGTCGAGTCTGGAAATGTTAAGTACGTCAGGACGAGAAGAAAGGCTGTGCGCAATTTGTAGTGGTCGGGGATATAAATTTTGTCCTTTCGAAAAGCTCTCCGTCAACTTAGACGGACAGATTGGTAGACAGATGAATCGATTAGAGTTGTCTGGACTTCATTCCGGGTTCGACTTTAGATCAGCTACGCCTGGGGCGTGTGTCAAGAGTTTTCCACCCGAGGGCGAATTAAAACTCAAAGGGAATCGAAACAGAGAGGTGCAAAAGGTGAAGTGTAGGAGAACCGACTCTTCTTATTCGATTTAGAGATGTATTGTTTATACACCGAAGGAATGACATTTGTAATTATAAAAGAAAGACAAGTGACCCCATTCCACAACCTGACTACTTTTTTTTGTTGGCTGAACTGGATACATTCGCAAATCACGATATCCATTCATTTTAGAATCCTAAGAATCCTTCTCCAGCATCTTAAAGCTTCATCTGCTGGCATCGGAAACGAATTCCAATCGCCAGTGCTGCGTAGTCGTCTTCGAATGCCGTGTCCAGATCTTCCGAGGTATCCATAAATAAGAGCGAAACCGCTTAAGTGATGCCCACCACCTCAGCGCGGTTTTCCGTGCTTGTTGTTGGTCCTTCCATTCGACGACTTCTTGTCTTCCTGCTTTCGTTCTTCTTCTGTCTGCCCCGACATCCTAATGATCCTTGCAGGTTACACATTGTTGTTGTTGTTTAGTGTGCTCGCGTTAATTAACGATTTTCAAGTGATCGTAAATTAACCGCCAGAGAAATCAGTTTACTTCGACTTCAACATTTTTCGCGTTGATTTCTTAGTTTTGTTCTATTGGATTTCTTTAATTTTTCTTTTCTGTTCTGCTTTTTGTTTTTGGACTCGTGCTGTTTGTTGTCGATGGTCTTCAGTGAGGACGATACTGAAACTAGTTGTCAATTTTTTTCAAGTGCATCTATACTCTACACTCTACAGTCTTGAAATCTTTGCAAATCTCCCGAATGCATGCACCAAAGAATCTCTGACGAACTGAACGTCTTCTGTTATCCAAAACTCCAATACCACAGACATGCAATCCTGATGTTGTCGTCGCTGGTAATCCACGATGACCGTCTCACGGTTATATACGAGGTCCCAACGCTGAACTCCGACCACAAGTCGACGAGATTGGAGTGACGAAAGCACTAAGATGGTGGAAGACACTATCGTCACATGTCCTTCACTAATTGATTTTTCTTGTTTTAGGTTCTTTTCAAGCGAAAAAAGAAAAATCCTCTCACTATCTGTGATATCCAGTCTTGCTTCTTCCATGACTGGCGAGCCTCCCACCTTTCCCCGTACATCAGCATTGGAAAGTTCTTTTGTGTATCAAGAGTGCGTCTTCTACATTCCTTCGTCCTATAATTGGATGTGTACTTACAAACTTATGACGGTAATTAACAGGATCCAAAGATGTACGAATTTCTTGTTTCTTGCAAGCGACTATAAAAAGGAATTTTCATGCAAATAATAGAAAAAAAAGCTTAATAGTTTGTCGGGAACAAATTCCTAGAGTAAATAACGAATTTCAATTAGTAAATTTATCCTTGTTCATATAATATTTTGCACGAAATTTTATTTGGTAAAAAAAGGACATTTTTAATCTGTTTTGTATGTTTATTGTCAGAGAACTCGTGTAATTTTCCCACTCTGTGGAACATGAAGAGATCTATCTTTGTTCTTTATGCAGGTGTATGTGTCCTCTAGAAATCTCCAGTTTTCTATAGATTTTGCCGTGGAACGAAAATCCTGAAGAGATTTTCAATCACGGTGAATTATTCGGCTAATCAGGGGACGAAGAGGATTTTCTGGAATTTTTCGGTCATTAATTTGTTGAGCAAAGTGTTTCCCTTTTGTAGTGTTTCGTGTCTTGTCTCTAAACTTTTGGATGCCTTCAAGAGGACGGAAAATGTTGCAAGCAAGTAATAACAACAACAAGAACAACAATAATGTCGGCAACGGTGGCAAGCAGAGAAAAAAAAGAACATCGATGGATTTATAGCTGACTTAGTTCGTCGTTTTTTAACTGACTCGTTTCGACCCCTTTTTCCAAAACCAGCACTTAAGCCACGATAGTCCTGGCCGTCACCCGCCGGCTTCGTTTCCTTGGCTGGGGATCATATTGAGAACCCGAAAATGTCAAATTGGACGTGATTTATGCACTCATTCAATGATTTGTAGACATTCCGTCCAAAAGAGGATTGCTTCATCCTTCTTCTTATATGGGAAGAAGTGAAATTTCTGCCACGCCATCAACATCTCGACATTAGATGGGACATGGAAGCATATTTTCCCCTCCGACCGCTAAATGATTTTAGGGGTGCGCTGGCCTCTGACAGGGCTCCACTAATAATCTCCCGGGGCAGATACTCAACAACCCCTCAAACCCCAGACACAGTCAGCTGGACCACCGCATCATATTAAATTGTGAGCATCTCAGAGTTCATCTGAAGCGATTTTAAGCTAATCGGAGCAGTCAGTGGCGAAGAAAAAAAAGCAACCACAATGGATGAACCAAACTCGGGAATTTCCCTTCTTTCCTCCAAGAAAATGGAGGGATGGTCATAGAGGTCGATGATACAAATCACTTTGAGCTATGGGTCAATAAATCTATCACTCGCCTTCTCTTAAAATAAACCAATTTGAGACGCTTCCATTAGCACTGCTGCTAGAGAGCCTCCACCCCCAACCTCCGCTGTGCATGTGGTGTGATAATTTCTTTAAAAATAATACGTTCCCAAAAGTTAGACATTCCTTGACGAGCAGAAGAAGTTGCAACGTTGAAGCCTGACGGCAACCCCTGATAGCTTATATATCCTGCTTATGTAAATGTTACTTTGATTTTAGTCTGTTTTATAAATCATATTCTATTTTAAAACAAGATTTATTGAAGAAATTTTGAAAAATATTTCAATTTATTTTGAAAATATTTTGCATAGAAATCTCATTTAATGCAACCGAAGAAGATTAGTTTTTAAAAATTAACTCTCATCAGGAATTATCAAGGGCCTTGAAATTTTCCACTAAAAAAATTACGTAAAAAGGCATTGGCAGCGAGGTCAATGCACACAGGATATCCAGCATTACTTAATAGTCGCAGTATATCACCGTCGTCGCCGGAGATGGCATCCATCGGGCCATTGTTCCCGCGCTATTGCCAATAAATTTCGGTATAGCAAATGTCCCCTTGCGATCCCTTGCACCAGATAAGATCGAGATGATGTTCGCAAATAAACATCTCGCGACCAGTCGTATAAATAAACCCGCGGGATATGTAATAAATATTTGAGTTGTGAATTCACGAAAACCCATCATTTTGATATATGGCGAAACAATCCGTGAATTTGCTTTTATTGGTAGTGTTAACAGCATCCCGAACCAAAAGAGCCAGAACAGGAGGCGATGATTCCGCAAGATGGGCTCCACTGAGATTCAAACGAAAACAAGCCCCCAGATCTCATCCATTGATAGAGCCATTCGTCTAACAAGCCTCATCTGCATCTGCAAGTGTCTGGGGCCCATTATCTAATACTGATGATGATGGTATGTTGCCGTTTGGCTTCTGGACCGCTTTTAAGAATTCTTGCAGCTGCAGAAACGGTTAAAGTAGGTGACACCATCCATGACGGACTCTAGGATATCAACCAACCGAGTAAAGTTATGAAAATCGGGCACAGCGAAATTTACGATGGACGAACGGGCAACTCAAGTGCAATAATTGTGCGAGAAGCGCGCGCAACTCAAGTGTTTGGCTAAATGCATTCGACGTCGTCGCGGTGGATGCTGACTGTTGTATCATTTCGCAATGTTATCAAACTGCATAAACGCCAATGTGTCGGTGTGTGTGTGCTGCTTTTAGGCCCAATTAGTCGAATGGTGCACACATATTTTGACACGCAACCGAACACGTCAAGTGCAGGAATCCAAGTTGCTGCGGTCGTTCGGATGCTAGAGGTTTAGAGGTATGTATATGACAAATCGCCTCGATCAGCGCCGCGGGGCCGGGTAATGGTAGCACCCACATGTTTTCCGAGGATCGTAAATTGGCTTGTCTCAAGATGCAGTGATCGTGATGGCTTGAAATCTTTCTCTGACCAATGCGTGACTTGTTCTGCAACCTAATTTCGTTCGACTTGTCTTCGATGCCGTGGAATAAGCGCAATTGGCGTGTTTTATGGCAACGGCACTATCAAAATGGTGCAAATGAATCAGAGAAGTCCTCTGCCTCTCTGAGATAAGTGGTGGCGATCTGTGCCCGGGCTTGACACAAGCACCGAGCGATTGATGTGATGCATGTCGCCGCATATCATTTTCAAATATCTTTTTCGTGAATTTTTTTCCGGTATACACTTTAAGGAATTTACGATTGAAATCTGAACTTCGAGTCGAAATAGGACACGGCAACGTTGGAGTTTTCTTGAGTCCAACGCAAGTGCACAGATAAATCCTTCAAACCACGTCATCATCGGTGCAGTCCATGCTTTCGCTGCGATAAATTTGTCATCCACTCGAAAGGTTGAGTGGAGGAGAACTCTGAATCCGGGGATGAGGAAAAATGGGACCAGCATGTCGCAAAGATGAATTTCCAACAACGTTGAAAGAGCGACAATTTTTGACGCGCAACTCAGCTTTGACCAGAGCCATTAATCCTCATCCTACGTACAGCAAACGATGTAAAGCCAACCAATAAATATCGGCTCTGTGACACAGCCGTGCAAGTTTCAGACAAGAACGAGTGGCACCGGGAGAGTACCCGAATGTAAACAGAGATCAAACACCCCTCTTCGTCCACCGCGATCCTTACTCTGACTAGGGCATGAAGATCTGTCACTGTAGCATCATCTTCAACTCGAGCAAATTCCGCAATACAAGAAGACATCACTCACCCGGGGCGAGGACAACTCAGCCGAGTGTTCGTACCCGGCATCGATGTATTTTTGGGTGCTCTCCCGAATCCAACTGTCATTTCACTTGTCGCCCGGATGACGAACTGCTGACAGGTGCCGTTGTCTAATTGGTTAACTGGCGCAGCTCGGTTCGAAGTGCTGTTTCTGTCATTTATCGTCCAATTTTATGACAACTTTATTGGTCTCTTTTGATATCTTTTCTGGGTCTTTTGATCCGCTGAAGACTGTTCGCGTTCGTTCATCACTCACGGCAACTTAATCCCTCCTGAAGGCATGGATGACAGAGAAGAAGCATCACCAGAATAATCTTCAAGACATCTCTCAACCGGAAGTCATTTGCAAGTTTGCCAGTAACTTTCATGGCGCACTGAGCTCTCACCAATAGTTAAGATCCCCTTTAGCCGTGTACAAGTTTTCTTCACCTGGAAAATCGCTTCTTGTATCAGTGGACGTGCTTAAGAAAAAAAAAATAATAATACAAGGGAAAATAAGTCAGAAAGAAATCCGCTCTTCCATGCCCTTGGCTATTGGAAAAGTGTGGACAAAGAAATTTTCGCTTCCAAGAAAGTAACTAAGAGAGCAAAGTTTAATGAGGATAATTAGCACCTTGCAGCTTCTTTTGAATCTGCGGGTGTTTCATCTTATTCGTTGTAATTCTTTTCGCCTTTGGTCGTCTTGTCTTGTCTATCAGCATCTTACTTAGTCCTTGTTAAGAAACTGAAAAACTCGACTGTATAAATTGGAATGCATGAAAGAAAAATGCTTAGAAAATTTTCTACAGTAATTATTTATTTCATGAGATCCAGATTGTTGTCTTTGTGACAAGAAAGAAAATTTATGTTTCCTTCATAATGATGCGTTTTTTAATTAGAATTATCCTCAGGTTGTTGAATCCATTTGTTTTTCCAGTTTCTTTGAGCGAAAGTGTATTCTTTCTGGATGCTTTTCAAGTAACATATTTAACAAACAACTTTTGATGAGTTTGATGAATTAATCCATTCATACGGTTTTATTTTTAATTTTCTTTGTTTCGAGATACATTGAAATTACTTTTGCAAAAAATTTTATAAAGATAAACGTATAAAAATTGCTGTTAGCTCTATATATTCTTCTTTCCTTCAAGCGTAATATAATTTTCTTCTCAACAAACAAATTTCTAAACGTATTAAGGAAAGTCCAGTGACATCGTTTGAAGGTTCCATCAACAACGCAAAACATAAAAAAAAACTTTTACCATAAAACCAAACCGTGAGGGCTTTGCTATTCCAAAAAGTTTAAAAAATATTCCATAAAATTTGTGGCAATGTGTTTTTGTCTCGAAATATGTTAACACTCAAACAAAGCACTTTTCACCCCTACCCCTAACTCCTAAGCAGGTAGAATCTTCGAGAAAAAATATGTTTTCTTATCCGAAAAGTTTTGAGGAAGACGCCTAACGAAATGTTAATTCGTAATCTGCGGCCACTCGGCGCAGTCATCTTTGGTACTCCCTTACGGGCGGCATTCCACACGGACAGGGCCTGGGGATAGCACGACGGAAACTCATTATTACCTCTCAGTAAAAGTTTCACCGTAAATAGCCTCCGTATCTGTTTAAGGGTCCAGCGATCCGATATTGTCAAATTAATTGAGATTAGTCCTTGGTCCTAGTTTACGGCTATTTGCCAGTTCTGATCCTGCCGCGAACCAACTTCTGTTTGTATAACAATTTCCTGTGCGGTGGTGGCGGTCGTGTATTTATTTACATGAGTGTAGATATGCTGCGGTAGGGGGTGTCATCGTTCTTCGAATAATAAAATTAACTGATGACCAGTGTTCCTAATAGAAATGTAAATGCGCGGCTAAAACTCCTTCCTCCCCCCGGCAACCTCTGACAAGTGTCTGTCCAGTTGTTGGGCCATAAATTTTAAAATTTACGAGAATTCAACAGTTTGTTTCTTTGTAGTGTTTGATTGCCTTCGGATGTCACATTCGTCAATCAAAACAGCGATTCATTTCAGACCCGAAAGAATTATTCAAGAATTTTCCTGTTTTCTGCGTCGGCTGCCATTAATCGGGCGATTTCTGAACATTGGGGCAATCCATTTAGCCAGATCCGCCATTTAATTTGGCCGCTGATCGTCTGGTGACTTTTTGTTTCATACAAAACCCAAGACACTATGACCTAATTTATGGTGTCAGGTTCTAGGCTGATTCGCTAAATGCAGATGAACTGACGAGACGAATCAAGTGAGTGTCTGTGATTCGGACTGATTTGGAGATATCTATAAATAGGTGGGACTGTAACTGGCACAGTAAATCTGTGCCTGCATGCCATCGTGCTAGTGCGATGATTTTCTCGTGACTTTCGCCTAAGAAAACGCTATGACACCGGAATTTATGGCGGCGCGAATCGCCGAGATGTCAATTAATCCACGGCTCTGACCCGGGAATGGTGCTAAAGACGCATGATTTGTTGTTTGGCAAGAATCTTCTGGACTAGAGTCGAGTGCACAAGGAACGAATTTTGAAGCTATTAATTTGGCCCGGCTGACGTTAATTGTTACCCCCAAGCACACAAAAAATTGCCAAATTGTCCGATTTATTGCAAAGTCGAGGTGATCCGCACCAAGTTGAACTGGTTTGATTGACATTTCCACTGCTTTAAATAGTCAAAGTGCG
The DNA here is from genome assembly GCA_963082835.1 of Leptogaster cylindrica. Taxonomy (NCBI): domain Eukaryota; kingdom Metazoa; phylum Arthropoda; class Insecta; order Diptera; family Asilidae; genus Leptogaster; species Leptogaster cylindrica. The sequence continues at coordinate 16,773,614 of OY720105.1, read as the reverse complement.
GTGGCAACTGAAGCCGGTGATTAGCAACAGATTGCCGAATTAATTTCATTGTTTAAATTTTGACTGATCTGATTCCATTGTTCCTCTCGATGCGTTGTTTCTTTCTGGCTTTATTTGCAATTTATTTATTTTTTTACGTGAAATTTAATAAAAATTATTGGGAGATCATAACTGAATTGTGGTAATTTTTATAAAATCCTAAACCTTAAACCATTGTACAAGTTCAATTTATTTCTCGAACACAGTTGGGCAGTGTGCATATTCCAGGCATGTCCTGTGCGACTTCTGTGACATGAGTGCCTTTTTGAAAATTTTATAGTTATTAAAATGCCATAAACTGCAATGATGTAAATTTCATTCTACAGTTTGGTCAGATTTAGAATGGCAAATGACCAAACCGCATCCAGGGAGCCATAAGAAGTGATCTTTGAAACATCGATTTTAAAATCATAAAATCACTGCCGACCGTAAAGGATTTTTACGACTGTTTTATGTAAACCAATTAAACAATAATCAAGCAGTAAATGTTGGCCCAAGCATCCTCTATTCCACCTGGCTGAAAGCACGAACCATAAAATTCGATAAGGCGCTAAAATTGACCAAGTTGTTACCGAAGCCTTTGCCTTTTGACAGATATTTGAAAATTTTAAGTGGTCCAGCGAAATAATTATCCCCTCTTAATTAACTATATTCCGTAAAGTATAATTAATCCTCCGTCTTAAGCCTCTGAAAAATAAATTACTTGAAAACAAATGTCATAAAGTTCTTCATGGAGTTGTACTTGCGAAAAGCATGGGCAATATCAGAATCCTAAAAAAACCCAAGGACGCTACAACTTACTTACAACCCACTCGAACCTTCTTGGTCCTGGTCCGTTGAACAGGTCGACACTCGTTCAATTAGTGCAAATCTGAAATGATTTTCCGACATCTGCTTTCTACTGTCCATCAAATTTTGGGACACGATACGGCAGGACAGGTCCTGAGACGTCTAGGACACGGATGTTTATGTCTCCGGACTAAGATTATCCTTGGTTTGACTTTGATTCACTGAAATGAACCGACAGGAAGGATAGACCGATGAGGAAAACAAGGAAATTCGTGACCTGACTTGGGGATCAGTCTAGTTAAAGGATGTGTGACGTGTCTTCTTCTAGCGCGTTGCAAAAGTATAGGAAAAATTAACCGGGGAGAGTTTAAATTGCAGAAAATGTTCCAAGACAGCATCAATGTCACTCCAGCGTTATGTATGTGACATTTGGACAGATGTTTTGACACTCGTGTATTGACTCTGTGCTTTTCTTCCTCAAGGAAATTCAGTAAAAATACATTACAAAAAATCAATAAGAAGAGGACTTGAAAAGTTTGTCATTTTAAATGTGACATCAAACCCAGAATAAAAAAAGAAATATTACAAAAATTTCAAATAGTTTCAAATAATAAGTATATCAAACTACATCTCAGTTGATCAATTTAAATCCTGTAGCTTCTCTAATAATAAGTACTAATCAATTTCAATGATTCAGCACAAAAATGGTGTAAAAAATAGACACGTTAAATGTAATTTGTTTAACGATGCTACAATGTTTTGCCATCTGCGCATGATTTCTGCACATCATCTCACCACTTCGACGACAAATACAATTTTACTCTAACTACTATATACTTAAATAGTTATTATTACACAGGACATTTTGTTATTTACTACCTGATATTATAAAATTGCAAATAAATGCAATGTCAATTCATGTAACATTGGGCAAACATTGAAAACTAATTGTCCTTAATGGTGTTGACAAATTGAATCCACAAACTTGTTTTAGGATACAAATCCAAAACACAATTATTGCAATATAGGAATTTAAAAAAAACTAGTTTTCAAATGCATTATGTGGACTGGACCGTCTCCCCCTCCTCCTCGTCTACCTCCATTTAACCCGAGAACAAACGCTGCCCGTAGACCACCCGTCAGCGCCAACCTCCTATTCCCAATCAGGTGTTTCGCCAAAATGAAATAAAGGAAAATGAATCAACGCTTAATCATTGTCTAATAAATATCTATTTTAAAGTCCATCCATTGCATGCTCATTACATGCCGATGGCGGGGCGTTTTTCGAGTGCAAGCCCCCGCGCCGCTGCTGTTCCCGTATTATATCATTAATAAAAATGAGCAAAAGGGAAAAAAACACCCGAATGGCCACAAATTGACTCGCCACGGAACTATCTCTCGCGGGGCATAATTAACATAAAATTTATGCGGAGTAGTAACAATAAATTACTAATTGTGTGTCAATGTACATATCTGTGCTAATGATTTTCTTGTTTTAAATCTCCCAAATGGCACGAAAATTCAAACAAAACAATTTTAATTTGCGCCTCATTCCTGCCGGATGCTACTGCTGCTACTATTCGGTTGATGAGGGTAGATGCGGGGAGGGTGGTGCGTGATAACTGGGGAGTCAAGCGGTGAAGTATGGTGGTCGATGCCCGTTGATTGAAAATAATTTTAAAATCGCAAATCTGCAAATGAAATTTGATTAAAATCTAGATGTGGATGGCGTGAGGGGTGAAGTGTGGTTACCAAATAGCCGCAATAGATGCAAAAAATTGCATACTTTATTATTCGCTCAAATCCTAATGGGGGGCGATAGTGTTAAGCGGAATGCGATTGTGACGAATCGTCGCAATAAAACGAAATTGTGATCAATTGGGTAACACTGGCCGAATCACATGGTGTGGTAAATGAAATTGCGGTGATCGTGGGGTGACTGTGCATGGATGGGGTGAGTTTTTAATGGGAAAAAACTATGCAACGGTAGAATGTTAATGCGAGGATGGCCTGACATCCCAGATAGGCCAAAGGTTGATTAATAATTCAGTGCGCGGGCATAATCCGTTTTAATTAAAACCCGAAATCCCCGATCATTAAAATAAATCAATCGGAATGATGGGCAGCGATCGTTTAAGCAACTCCCGGGTCCTGCTCGACGGACGAGTTAATTAATAAACGACGCTGCAGTCGATGTGTCGTGCATCACAGTGCTTAAACAAAATTAAGGGTAATTTGCCGAAGTCTGCTCCTGACGGAGTTTTCCAAAAGACGAAAACCAACCCCTCAGTCGCCCGTGCCATAATTGGATGCTGCATCCCGGTGTGCCACTCCCGTTCCGGGCCTCATCTCGAGCTTCGTGTCACTCAAAATAATTTCAAGACATTAAAGCTCATCACATGCGACGGCAGAAAGATGTGTATCCAGCTATAACAACAAGCTCGTCACCCGAATGCATCAAACTTAAAGTTGATACGGTCCCCACACCCCGGAGACCAATCGGGCTTCTCATCCGGGTAACGGGGCCCAATACTTCCAGCTGAAGAGCGCCCAAACTGGGAATATGTGCACTCACGCTTAGGAGCCATATCCTCAGCTTGGGATGTCAACATTAGACACGATTAATGTCAGAAGTAGTTCACCAAGTTGACGGCTGTGCTCTGTCTATAGGATGAATGAGTGAGGGTGGTGCGGGGGCGGCCAGGGGGGCGATTGCAGTGACAAATTAGGGTGGTTAGACCAGAGCAGAGTGCATATTATGTCAAGACAAGACAGGAAGCCGCTTTTTGTTTAAAGTTCAAGCAAAACTTTTGTAATATATTAAACTTGGCTTCGGACGTTCCAGGGATGGCAAATAATCTGCTTTGGCATCTCTACTTCGAATTACTGACCTTTTTCCTTAGCTGCCAACTAGCATTAAGGATATTTCTTTGCCCGGCACATCCAGTCACTCCGAACGAATTTCAAAATGAAATGAACACATCTGAGACTTTGGGAAGGGTGAACTCCAATGTTCATTCATGCGGTTGCAAATAAGTCAGGATGTGTGGGAAGCTTGGGGTAGATTCATGCAGAACAAGTGTCCTTTTTATGAGATGATGTGTATTCATTTAGTGCTATACTTGAATATAGATTTTGATCTCATCTTGATCGGGTTAACGTTCCTTAAATATCAACAATAATTGCTTAGTAAATTGTTCATTCCGAGAACTAAATGAAACCAATTTAATGACTTTTCTATTTTCAAAAATGTAAATTATAAAATTTCCAATGTTTTCAAATAATTTTTTCACTGAAAATCATGGGGAAAAATAAAGAAAAATAGTAATTAATTTCATAAATAAGACAACCACTTTTTTGCTGATGAATTTATTAAAGGAATTAAGAAAACACTAGTAATTCAGCACACGACAAAGTACTCGCCTCAGTTTCGTAATTTCTCCATTTTCTGCATGCGAAAAATTTCATCTGATAAATCCGGCCCCGTATTTATTAATAGAAAATTGTAAAATATTAACTCGTTCGTTAAGATATGATGATGATGACGACGACTGCACTCGCTGCATGGGCTGCGGCTGCATGCTGTGTGCAGTGCAGAACATTGCACTGTGGTGCCTAATAATCCGCCGCTTCAGATGTTCGTCGAGGGAGAAATCTGCACGAAAGGACGACGGCGGGGACACTTCTCAGGGCGACAGAAGTGATCGAGTCGTGATTGATGACAACGCGTTGCACTCCAGCAAGATTAGATGGCTTGACCGTTCGCGACTAAGTGCAGGAAATATATTAAGTAAAAAATAAAAATAAGACGACAATCTGGAGAATTTTCAATTTTTCATATTATTTGCAATCAAAGCTAAGTTATACGCGACATTCAAATTTATTCGAGCTAACGATCAATTGATTTACACTGTCATGGAGTGTTTTCAACTGATTTATGCTGCGTCGGCCTTAGATGAGCGCCTTGTGGTAAGATACTCGTTTTCAAAGACGACTTATTTATGTGAACTTTGTTCATTTAGCAAAAAGAATTTTTCTACATCGCTTGTTTACATCACCAATCGGTGGAGAGCTGCAAAAAGTTCGCATGTGTTCCAATCGACTGCCGCTGTTCGGCCAGTTTCGCGGGAATGTTGCGGCGTTTTCTCCGACTGATCGCTGTAATTGCAGGCGACTGATCGATCAATAAATCATAACAAGCAGCACTTGGACGGGTGTAAATTTTCTCAAGCAATGGGTCATTATGTTGGGTGTCGTGTACGTTAACCATGAGCTGTGACACACTGGGGTAACTGGAAGCCGCTTCCTTCAGCTCAGCCAAGACTGGCCAAGGTGCCAATGCCTGAAGCCTATTGGGTGGTGCCAGCGCCAATCTAGTCTCCACATTACCGTAATTAGCAACTTCTCAATAATATTACAGTAATAAATCATCGCAGAACGACATAAATCTGTGCAAAGCTCACAAACACACCGCGCAATGACCAACATCAGCCATTCTGAACGGCATTCGCTGTTCGGCACTGATCCAGGCCGTATGACGTTATTGCTATCATTACGCGGTCATAACGCGGTCTCAGGTAACACTGATGACCACTCGCTGTGACTGTTGCCCGCATATGCCGTGTTTTCTATAACGAGACTATCATCCGCAACCATTCAGATGATTTTCATGAGCCAGCGATCAACGGGCGCAATGAGTGGCACTCGGACGCTTCTTAAGGAGCAATCGATAAATGCTCAGTACTGCAAGGAAGAGATATACAGCCGGCCGCAGTCTCCTTAACCGAACTGTAACAATGGGTAGGTGTCTTAATTTATTTAAAGTCTGAAATTTATTGGATCGGGCGCACACCAAGACGCCGGGATTCGAAGTGCGCGGCATGCGTAGGTGAATTTTCTTCTGGACGAGCCTTATTTATTCATGGATTTAATTTAAAATCAATTAAGGAGATGCATTTATTTTACTCCTTGGGGGAGACTTTCAATCTGGAGTCGATTTATGTCTTCATTAGGATAAATGGGAAGCCGATCACTGGATTAGGAGTTTGTTAGCCAGGAAACGACATGAGAATGGTTATAGACGAGATTTGAGACCGAATTTTTCAAAACGAGGGGTACTTGAAAAAGCAATGTATCTAGTAGGGACAAGCTCTATTGTGTTTTTTTTTTGTGTGGTCATAGAGAACAATTTTTGGTTAAAAAAAAAAACCTGCTCAAAAGCTTTTACATATATTTCGTATTATTCCCCTCTGCTGTTTATAATTTTTCATTATTTTGTTTACATGAACTTTTAAGAAATTGGCTAAAAATTATGTCAGAATTTTTGTCAATTTCGTATTCACCCCGGTTTTTTTTTTTTTTTTTTTTTTGTTGTAGAGCTAAAAGAACCTGTCCTTTATTATTTCCCACGAACATTGAAAACGAAAATGTCCAAAATGTCAGGAAATCTTTAAACATATCCACGCTGGACATGTGTCAGTTGTCAGGGTTTATAACGGTCGCAAGCATAAAATGAGTAAAAGTTTGACCACTCATCTAGCTAACACCATCTGCTGGATAAAGTGCTTAATCAAACGATTATGTCATATTAAAAGCCCTCAACGCGGGCGTTCTTCCCCCTTCACCAATCTTGTTCAACCTTACAAGTGCATTTTCGTCTTTCGAAGTTTTCCCTTAACTTGTCCATTCAAACGTCACAAGTTCTGGTATCCTCATCCTTCGCACCCCGCACCAAATAATTGAGGTTCTGAATCCTAAAATGGGGAGGGGGAACAGTGGGGATATTGGGTGGCGACTGGCGAATAGAGAACACAGCAAATGTGTTTATGTGAGTTGTGTGCAGACTCAAGAGTGACTGTCGCTGTCCATCCAAACTTTTTGACAGATTTTCTTCGTTTTCCTCGTAAATATCATGACAGTCGTTTTTTGGAATTGTACAGAGACGAAATAGTGTCCCCAAATCCCAGGCCGAAAGCTTTGATGCTCTGAGCCCGTTGGTTCTTTTGTAAATAGTAACTCGGAGCGGTCTTGTCACCCAAGGAAAGCTTATATCCAACATTCCAAATGTCACCCATTCCAATATTTTTTCCATTTTATTTTTATTTATTTGTTTTGTTTTTATTTCTGTTTTGCGAAGGAATTTCAAGTTTTCGAAACAGTTGGTTTTCTGGTTTGCATATAAGTCTTTCGTCTTAACTCACTTGATCCAACTGCCTGCAGTGGACCCTGCTTGAGAATTGGAATCTTTTGATGTGGATTAAGGGAAACGCCAAAATATTTACACTATTGCTCAAGGACAGATGAATTTCACTCCTTTCAACTGAATAAAGGAAAAGAGGAGTCCTTTTGGAAATCGCTAAGAGTCCTGATATTTATGCCTTGTTCTTATTAATCGCCTAAAGCCGTGCTTTTTCCAAACGACTTAAAAATATTCAAATTCTTTTTTGATTTTTTAGGTACAATGCTCCTTAAATAAATTTTCATATCTAGTTTTTATATATCTACATTACTTTTTTTCTTTTCAGGTAAGTGACCTGCATCCAACTTTTGGAATTGTGATTGATTTTTCTCGTCAAATGATTCAGTATGTATTTTTAAAGTTATATTTTATTTAGAAAAAGAGAAGCAAATCAATTAATTAAGAAATGTCCCTTTTTAAATCAAATAACCAATTCAACAAAAGTTTTCCGGTAGTCCAAGTTATATTGTGCAATTTCATGATTATTTTCAATGCAACCCTGTCCCGCGAAAACTTCAACCCCGATGGAGGAACTTCTTTCTGTCCACGTCTTGATGACTTTTCTATAATAAACAGAGATTCGTTGACAGTGACTTCGTTTGTGTCTGACTGACGGAATGCTAACAAAAAAGGACTTCTCCGTGATGGAGGTTATGAAAAATGATCTCAAATTATTCACCTGTCAATCATGGGGTTGTCTACTGAGGCGGCCAGTGGGTGGTGGTGAAGGAATCTTAAGGTAAACCAACTTCTCTATCCTCGTACAAAGGGGATGCTGTCAGGATTCCTTTCGAGTATGAGATATTTTTCGTTCTCCTTTCTTCGCAGCAGATCAGCACTGCGGGTATTATTCTTGACTATAAGGAAGGAATCGAAGTCCCAGAACCTTCTTCCAAGATGGCCCCAAGGTCGTGCACTTGACAAGACGGAAAGTCTATTACAAGTCAATCATTCCTTGACTTTGAGTGCTGACTTTATGGGTCAACGAATTTCTTATATTTCTTTCTTTTCTTCAGACTATAATTAATTGTCAAGACTTGTTTCAAGGGCTGAAGAAGTTTGTGCTTGTAAAAATTGATGACAGCGGGTTCCTGCGTAATTTGTCTACATTTTGTGTAAATACTTTTCCTTTGCAAAAAGATGATTTGATATTTAAGAAGAAATTTTTTTTATTGTGTATAAAATAACATGTGTATCTAAAGGTAAATTCTTCTGTTCTGCACAGGAAATGAACAATAACATTCAAATAAATATATTTCTATGATTTAGTAGATTTTCTAAAATCCGGAACAACTTTTTTATCAATTTATGTTCCTTAAAGTAAATTTTTTCACATCGATTCCCTCAACTTGCTCTGAATGTCGGATCTATAAAAGCATCATTGTACATCCTCGCTCCATGCTTCTCCGATTATTCCAAGCAAATAACTTCAGTATCAATAAATAATCATCGACCAATAGATACCACTGTCATGACAGAATAAATCACAGTTGCTCGGATCCAGTGATAGCACTGAAAAATTGTCGAAAATGAAAGTTTCCGGCAAAAAAGGTCTTCGACACTGAAGGAAAGGCTGTTAAGGTCATATTAAGGAAACCTTCCCGAACCGAGAACTAATTCCTGGCGGTCGCGGAGGCAATTACGAAAGCTTGCCGCGCAGGTTAAAGGTGTGTCTATCGCGGTGATTGTCAATCGCGACATTTTTCCTGCAATAGCGCCGCGGGCGTCCGAGCAGTGGTCATGGTGTCAGCTTGTCATTGCTAAATGATCTCTGACGTGGCCTGCGTTGGTTGCTCTCGGCTATCCTGGGCCCGAGCTTCGCCGTGTAATAAGCCTCAGCACTTTCTTGAATTGAAGAGCAATTTATCAAGCTCGCTTTTATCTCCGTTTTATGACAGAATAATGACAGCTTTCAGTGGGTCTGGCCGGTGAGTTACACGATACAGTAGTGAGTGGAGTCGCGGTCGTGTCCGACTGGAAAAGGCTCGATTCCCAAGCCTTAGTTCTGCAGAAGCGTGACTTCTACGGCGAGCACAAAAGGAAGAAATTTGCATCCGTCAAAGAGTTGACTGACGATGATTTGTCACTGCTTAATGCAATTCGAGTTGTTGGCAGCCGTGAGTGTAATTTCCAAAGAGGACAGAGTCCAGTAGGCCAGACAATTCCCACAAGTAGTTGTTTTTATTGTTTTTGCATTGGTGTTTGATTTTTATTATAATTCGCTAAGCTACCATTAAACTTGGAGTGAATACCTTTCGCATCGTTGCGAGTTCCTTCGACAAAACCGAAAGTGATAGTTACCCACCGTAAGAATTTCTGCCCAACTAGTCTCACTTGGCGAAACTCTGATGCATCCATCAAATCACATCACTTCAAAGTCAGGATGATACGTGTTTCGGACGCCTCATGAAAATTCGCCAAAGGCAAAACCCATTTTATTGAGCAGACGGAGCAGCGACTGAAACCGACAATCAGCGTATCAAATTTCAAGCCACCGAATTTCAGACGTGAATCGACCAAAAAATCAAAAAGATGCGAGTGGAGAACGGAAATCGGATTAAATGGATAAATGGACATGTGTCAGTGGAATGCATCAGGCTTTGGCGAATAACAGCAGCTTCAGCTGACAACGAGGACAATTCAAGTAGAAATGACAGGGGTTAAAAGGACAAAATTCGGTTTGTACTAATGTTAATCGAAATGCGAACAACTTCTGGCAGGTCGTCCTCGTCGTTTCGTCGTGTGTCTTGCCATTATTTGTTCAACTCAATTAAGTCATCTCATCATTTCAATCCTTTTTCGTAACACAAGGAATCATCAGTGCAAGTGTCTCACATCGGCGCGTTATTCTTGTTATTATTATTATTTTTTTTTTCACAGTACAACAATGCCCCACATCACGTTGCACATTAACCACAAGACAGAGTGGCAATCAGGGCGCCATTGCATGTCAGCCTGGAGCATCATAATATTCTGCTTCATCATCTGTTATTACAGGATTTGCCAAAATGAACACAATAAAAGCGTGATACCTTGTCAGTTTCAATGTCTCGCCGAACCAAACCACCGGCAGCGGCAGTGCGGCTGCATCCAACGACAACCCTTTCTCATCATATCACAATCATCCAAGAGCCATGATTCATTTGCTATGGCACAAAAGCTCCAAAATAGCTGAAGGAATGAAGGATTCACCGAAAACAGTGCTGACAGCACATTTAAGTGATGGTTTTGTATCGAATCATGTTTAGCTGACAAACCGCAAAATGCACGACTCACACGCCCACCCCCATATGCAGCCCGCATCAGTGGCGGCTCAACCTCCAACCTCAAAACGTAACCATTTCCGTGCACATACCCCGCATCCTCTGCTCCGAATCGACTGTGACAGTGATAACAACAAGCGAAAGACACAGGCGGGGGTTGATGAGCGTACATCCTTTATTCACTAAGTCCTATCGCCGACGTTGATTACATCTACGCGCCCGTGCTCGCCGCTATTTTGGAGCAAGGACATCATTTTCGGTCCATCAACATAGCTCGTGATGTACAAAAGCCTAATCTGTGGAGCCAGCCACTCGGATTGGGCACACTAGTCGTTAGCGAGCGATATCTACGCTGGAAACCAGGGCGACTGACATTCTGATAGCTGGAGAAAAAACAAAGAAGTATCGCCGGGCGTCCGCATCCTAGATCCTGGCATTCAACATCCCCCGGCCGCCGATTGCATGTGTGGTGGCGCATATGATTGTGCGATATATCAACCAGTGTCAGTCTGTCTTGCAATCAGGAGCAACAGCGGAGACTCAGGAATCAGCACAGCCGTCTCTTCATCAGCGTCATCATCATCGCAGCAGCCGTGTTGCGGCTTCGGGTACCAGCCTCGGCACATGCAAACATTACTCCTCCGCAAACACGGCCAGGATTACCCGTCGCCTCCGCGGGGAAAGGGAGGCGAGCTTCGCGAACTCATAAAACGGTTCTGCAGACAATTTGTTCGAGTTTCACACTCGCGACCACCCCCTCCCCGTGCACAAGTGCAAGCTGTTGCATTTGGGGTATAGAGGCCGATATCTGCTACTTGAAAACAATAAATGCCCTGAGATGCGACGATAGCAGCCACGCAACATAAAAACGCGCCAGTATGTGCTCTGGACCCAATTCCTCAGTTCCAATGGTAGGAGCTCCCACCCCCTCCTGCGACCAGAACTTACAATTGCAATTTCGCGGCTGGAGCACAAAACTAAAAGTCGTGTCTATCGAGCACATAATTCGATTTTTACAATCCTTTATGATATTATTCTTCTGATATTATTCTTCTATCTTTTGTTGTTGTTGTTTCTTTTTTTGTGCAAATGACCGACCGTGGGGGCAGCTGTGAAAGAGCGCAATCACCCCTGTCTCGCAGCATATGCAACCCTTGAACGATGAACGTGTGTGTACACACAAGTCAAGTAAATTTGAATCGATGAATATTTCATGAGTGATTTGCTGTAAATTTGCGCCCGCTCCCCGACCGGATGCCCTCATTGATACATGTGCTAGTCGTGGGATAAGCCACCGACACGAACGATCGTTTGGGGATGCTGCATCTTCTTGTCTATTGTTGTTCGGCGGGCTAGTGTTGAAATTCTGAAGATGATTCTCAAAAGAATTCGATATTTCGAGGTTCAGGAATAATTTGCATTCGAAGCAATTGTAATTGATTAGTTTTTGTAATATCTGATTAAATTGGAGTGTAATGTTTTTTCCCAATCTGACTTACTTTAAAAGAAATCGATTGACGATAATTAATTTAATATTTTTAAATGTTTTTTTGAAATCAAAAATGCAAATTTATTACAATGTATAAAATAAAATTTATTTAATTAAGTCTTTTTGATAAATTGCACAGTAAATTGAGCGGAGTTTTTCTGGCAGTAGAAATCGTTGTTTTCACAATTTTTAGAAAGTTTTCACCAAGCGGTAATTGATCAACGAACAATAAAAATCAGTGTCCCACGCAAATTCAAACTCTCTGCGAAGCATTCATTTCAAAAAACAAGAAAAAATCCCGGCTACAATCAAGGATAGAAAATTGTCAACGTAGTTTCGATTAATCCGCTGACATGGCACTGAACCCAAGCCCCAAAAAAACACCACTTCACTCTCTCCAATCAATCCACTCGTGACAAGCAATCGATCATCCACTTGGTCGCCGATAAAATTGTATTTCTCCGCAGCATCGATAAATTCTTGACCAACATCTTACTCGAGCGCTGTCAATCAATCATCCATGGATGCGAGTCCTCGGCGTGTGTGTACACTGTACAGTGCGCACTCTGTCACTTCCATTCAGCAGAGCATCCATGGTTGTTATCTTTCATCAGCCCTCATTCGGCAAACACTCAATATCGGCCGGCAAGCCGAGTCCAAACGAACCTTTGTTGCATCTCCGCAATGGCACCGCAACAATCATTCCGAGATTTTTTTAATTGAAGACGACTGAAAAGTCTTCACGAGAAGTACTCAAAGTTGTCATAGCCGTTGTGGCCGTGATACACTTGAGCTGGACCCGGAGTGGAGCGTCATCGTCCTCCCTTAGCTCGAGATATGACCTGGACCATGGACATAACGAACCCAACTCGTTTGCCGTTTCGTTTCAGATGGGTTTGACCTCTCAATCGCCTTCAATCATTTCTGATTGACAGGTTGTCAGCCAAAGAGCATTTTCGCTGTCATAAGATGGCATTTTTATCGGGAAGCACAAATAGACACTCGCTCACATTCGTGCAGCCACAAGATAGATGAATCTCTGCTACGGCGGAAGATGCATCTTAACGGGCACTGGACTTGCTTGTCACCGTCCTGGCTCAAGTGGAGTTGATTTACCTTTCCATCACGGGATCAGAATTCTGCACGTCTTAAAGGATTATGCTGATCCGGCTCTGAGGTCGTCTGCGATGCGGATGCACGCACACGCAGCTGCACTCATCGCCGCCCAGCCGGAGCTGCCTTAATGGATGATCTGCTCGGATCTTAAACATGGAATTGTCTTTAAGGTGATCCCCTGCCCCGCAGCTTCTCGGATCGCGCACGGTCTGAGGTGCTTTCTCATGTTCTTTGATGAACACGATCACCGCGCCACGATGACACGATCGCCCGCGAGAGGAGGGAAACAGCGCGATTCATCGTCAAATGGGCTGCGAAAATCAGGCAGGATCCGATCTTGATTGATGGATCCAAGTGCAAAGTGACATCAGCAGTATTTTGGTAGACAACCGCAATGAGGTTCTGCCCCAGTGTTGCTCCGTCTTTTGGATCGTAGCTAAATTGTAAGGAGTAATTCGGGGCGAAGGTGAATGAGTAATGGAGATGACATTGATGGAGTTAAATTGTCTTTGAATTCGGTGTATTTCTGTTCTCATCTGTCGCGTGTTCGTTGCATGAAATACGCGCGTTGAAACAATTTCGAAAACAGTTTGATCCTGCAACTGTTTCTATTTCCGAATACATTATTGAAATAAATGTTTTATGTTTTTAGTTTTATAAAACTTTTGCGTTCTGTAAATTCTAAATTCTTTCAAAAATTGAATCGTTTTGTTTTTAATTTTGGCATCTTCCATTTTGAGCATGTTGCCAAGGTGCGATTTATGGCGATTTTGAAGGGGCGATTAAGGGCACTCTTAGCTATCATTTTTTAAAAAAATCGCTCGTGTTGCAATTTTTTGGGGTGAGGCCGTATTTTTTCGTAAAATGATTCCACTATTTGCACAGTTTCTGATTTGCATTTGCATATTTTGTATATTTTTTTAGTATCACGCTTGTGCTCACCGAAGTAGACATGTTGCTTTTTCTACATCCCAACAAGTTGAACTGTTTCTTCATCATTTCCTCTCCACCGTCTATCTCTACTTGTCAAAGGATTTCCGAGCATCCATCAAAGACAAATTACAATCCCATCTTTCCACTCGCATTCATTGATACATCGATTTGGATTAATAATTCCTCCATTATCGTGTCATTATAACTTCTTTGGCGACGTCATCATCGATATGGAAACCTCTTATTCTTGGCATTGACACGGACGTATCTGTCACGCCATCGGGGCAATCCGGACCGCGTTTTGGTGGACATCTGGTGATCAAAAACCTCCCAATTAATCAAATTAGTATGTCATGTTTCTTGGTCTCCTCATTTGCCAGTGGATGGGCAGACTGCCCTCGATGGTCATTGAATTGAAACGACGATCATCAACAGGATACGCAGCCCTAATGCCCCTTCCAATTGGATCGGAAAAGAAGAAGCTCGGGTGTTGGATGATAGATGACAACATTCTCGTTCAATCTCCCTAGTTATGATTGTCGGTGATTAGTTGAGATAAATTGTTCCTTCGCGAATGTTCCTTTTTTTGTTCTTGTGCATCCTTTCCTCATCCCGAAACGTAAGCGTAAAGGCGACTCACACGAATGTCCTTCAAAAATATTGCCAATCTCAATCAATTTTCATTCCATGCAGGGCTCATGAGCGGCTCTTCATAGTCGACCGCTAAATTATTAATTACTCCTAATAAGCTTCCAGGGGATCTTCACCACCCCCGGGTGCTGCACACGCCTACGCCTCACGTTCAATAAATTGTTCAATTGTGCGATTATCGAAGTAATTGTACAAGAGCCTCTGTCACATTATTATTACTATTAGTATTGTCGCATTGTTGTTGTCACTCTACAGCGGTTATTAATAAATTTCTTGACATCCAGCCCCGAGTGCATGAATGGCCGACTCCAGGAGCATTGTCGGCTGCTGAATGTGGCTCCTTATGATAGACTTATCATCGTTAAATCTCAATCTCTACTCGCATGATATCTGTTGATCTACTCGTATCTGGTTGTTGTACAAAGCAAACAGCGGATAATTCGAACATAAGCTCACATCCGTAGATACCCGGCCATTGTTCCACCTGGGTGCAATACATACACAGGAATCCCCAACTCGATTTCTGTGCACCCAACTGTTGCTGAAAGGGGGAGGGGGACGTATACGTAGGTCGATTTCAGGGAGTGCAGCTTATAGTCCACGCACTTGATTCGGCATTACATTCTCGAGTGGTAGAGGAAAATGCACTTGCTAAATTGGGCGCAAATTTTAATGCAATTCTGAACTTCCACTTAGTTTATTTACGAAATTGCCGAAAGTTTTCAATCTGAATTGCAATTTAGCTAGTAGAAATTGTAAATGATATGCTCATTAACTTACATTGCAGAGAAGTTCATCGTCGCCAGCACGCAAATTTAGGCAAAAAAAGACAAAAAAATCATGCGCTGAAAGGACTCTCAATCTGGGCGCACTTTAATTCGCCGTTTCGCGTATATCACTCGAAAGCGTTTCCGAGAATTCCTTCATCAAGGCCTGTCAGCCCCCTAACTTCCTTTGACAGCACCTCAAAATCTTACACACGAAATCCAGTAGCTGGTGTTCACCACCTTTAACCAAAGGTCCCCCATTTTCAGCGTCCCCGACACCCTCTTGTACGCGTCATCCTTGGCCTCGGCAAGAGATCAAAGTTTTCGCAGGTTGATGTGATCGCGTCCGACAATCGCGTATCGGGTTACTTTTGTGTGTGACTTTTGCACGGACGATTTGATCACCATTCGTGAATCTCCCTGACGTAGACCAAATCCGATGACTTAAAACTGATAGACTCACTGGGATCAATTTTCAATAAGCCGTAGTCAAGGGAGCGGACAGGACAGGGCGAATATTCCTCTACCATCATCCGCACAAGTAGATCAAAATCAGTCAAATTCCAGAGACTTCGAATCTCTTCATTTACGAACCCTTCTAAGCACCATTCGCCGAAGGAGAAGACGCTCCGAAAAAAGGGCATCCAGAGGAAGGAAGGAAAAACCCAGAGACAGACAAATCACCTTAACTAACCTTCTTAACATTCATTTTCCGGCATCTTCTTTTTTCCAGATGGAGGAAAAGGTTAGAGTTCTTATGAACTCGTCGCTCTACACTACCCCCCCGTCGTCACCCACAACGAAAAGCAACGCGCCCTGACCGGGGATGAGTGTGGTTATGGAAAAATTCTAAAGCAACATCCCAAGAAATTCACCCCAAAAGTGAACGCTCCGAATCGGCATATATAGGTGAAATTTTGTGCGATTGTGTAGATGTGTTTAGGGTAACTGGAAAAAGTCTCAAAGCCGCCCCCATTTAGTTCGCCCGCCGGAGACTGGTATCCACTTCCTGTGCGGTATGTGAACAAGAACTGACGAGGGTGTTTTTAGCGCACTGGTAATGTAGCCAAGGGTAAATGTTCCACAGGCTTGTAGACTGCATACACTCCAGCATTGGGGTGCCTCTCGCACCGGGATCCCTCCGCAGGGCCAAGGACGACAGCCACGCTGTCGGGGATAGACTTTCCTGTGGAAACAGGGGCGCCCGAATACAATCAACAAGTTGTTATCATTTGTAAACGGTGAACTCTTACAGCAATGTTAAATGGAAAAAAAGTGGTTTGTAATTTTTTATCAATTTCCCCGGCCCGGCGCCCCCGGTCGAGGTGTATTTCGCCCCTCGTTGTTGGTTTTGATTTTGCTCCTGTTGCCTTGTTGAATTTTTTTTCTCTTCGGTAGATAATAGTTGTCAGGAGTAAAGTGCTACCTCGCGCCCAAAAGTACAGGTGGAAATCCTTGTGGTGTATTAGAAGTAAGAAAGTGGAATTAATTTGAAAGGAGCGAATTCTTAATTAGGATTAACTGAGAGGTGAGGGAATTTAACTTTTATTAAGTAAACAAGATTTGGGGATCCATCAAAATAACTTCGCGTTCAGGTTTACTCAAAGTGATTGGCTTAAAAACACTTATTTAGAACGAAAAAAACTTTCTAAAAGTAATCGAGAAAAATTTCTTGTTTTTTAATTCACATATATTTGAGTATAAGTAGCTTTGCTAAAAAAAGGACACCTCAGGAGAAAGCCACTTAGAAATGTGCATGTGTGCATAACGAAAACAGTTCTTAGAAACTAGAAATATTCAAACAACAAGTGATTGATGGAATAATTTATAATAATAATAATAATAATGAATATATAAATAATTTGTATATTTTTTAAATATTTGTAATAATATTAATTTGATGAAATTAGCTGTAAGAGATTCTACAAAACATTTCTGTGAGATGAAAACATAAAACGTAATCCACAATTCAAAAAGGAAAAGGGCTATTTTTAATTCATACAACTGCAGCTAACATAATAAAATATGACGGAATGAGACCAAATCGTCTGGTTTTTATGACATTTTCACCGGGACGAAAATTATTCGCTCGTTTCATAGCCGCACAAATTTGTAGGACAATTTTCATAAAGTAAGTCCACCAAGCCAAATAATAATAATGGCGGGAGTTACATACTTTCCACTGACCGAATTCCATCCATTCGCCGATGCATACGAGATTGGAGCGGGAATAATTTCTTTTCCCTCATTAATTTCGTTATTAATTTATTCGTGACCACTTTGCATCGGTCCAATTGAGTGTTGTTGGACAACGGCTAAAATTTTGTGTTTACGTTTCAAATTATGTGGAGGGCTGTCACGTATTTTGATTGACTAATTGAATTACCCGTCGGACAATCAATCTGTCAATTATGCCGGTGACGCTGATCTGAGTCGACCAAGGAATTTCCCCCATATGACACACGGGATGGGGCCATAAAAACATTACCCGCCGTTTGTTGCTAATTAATAAAATTGAAAATAATTACGTCTGGTGGCAGATATAACATGTGCACCGTTAAATGCCGACTCGTCAGCAGTGGAGTGTTTTCTAATTGATTTTATTCAAATTGGAAAGGATCTTTGACAAACGGTACTGCATAAAAAACAGCAAGAGACAGGTGGACACGAATGTGATGTGCAAAAAACAACAAGCAGCACAAGAAAATCAGACAATCGTTGGTGATTGGAAAACAAACAAGTGCAGAATGCAAATGTCCAGTGTACTTTGGTATTGCTTCCTTTTAAACACAATCCCCGGTGCTTGATGTGCAGGCCCCGTTAAACGGTACACATCACACCTAATCCTCTATTTTACTCAGTTTATGTTCCGTTTCCAACCACAAATTTACCACTAACAGAGAATCGAGGAATCTCCTGTTGCTGCTGTGTTTGATCCAGTCGGTTTGGATTTCCGTTCCCTGTCGCCCACCTTCCGACTCTGGCGGCCAGGGTTTCAGTCACACAGTAAACCAGGCAAAGATAGACAAGCATCCGAGTTGAATCTATAAACAACCCCGAAGTAGCATAAACGTACAAACATAATCCAGGCACCATGGTCTTGTATATGAACCAGCCGCATCGGTGTACTGCCGCACCATTATCGAGTCGGAGCTTGAGCTCCATATTCCTTGGAGTCGAGCCCTTTTATTAACAGATTATCCCTGGAGTATTGGTTAACGCTATCACGTAGTATCGCCCGTGCATCGTTGTCCTGGAGCATTCATCAGAGAGTGGAAATCATCATCATCGCCCGTGTTCGTATCCATCAACGGTACATCATCGGCCTTTTGTAGATTCTGCCCAAGTCAGCCAGGCTAGCGATGTTCTTCGCATTTAAGTCAAACCTTAAAGATGACTTTTAGCGTTTGACAGCCGTCAGTTATTACCATGCAGCTTCAGGACATCGCCCCATGGCAGCATTTCATACAGCGCCGAAAGTTCCCCAACAATTTCACTGCGAACTGATTGCTTCGCAGACAGGGAAGCAATGTTGTGTCCTGGCTGATTTTAAGGGCTCAATTGAGGGCGATTAATTGACAGCCTGTCACTGGAATTAGTAACTCTGTTGAAGAATTTGCATCTTTCGTGAATGAATGAAAAAAATAAACTTCTTTTAAATGAGATAGAAACGGATTTAAATAGGGGATGTTGTACTTTGTCCAACTGTACTTATTTATAGCAAGTTTTCTAAACAGTGTATTTATGAATAATGAAGAGATAATTTTATATTGAACTTTTTTGTACTAACAAGTTTTGTTTTACAAGGGACATATTTTTGCGTAGTTGAGTAAGTAATGGAACAACCATTCAGATCCCTCCTCGCGCCCGTTGCAACACCAATTACGTGCCACCACGAACGTGAAATAATTTCTTAATTAATCCCAAACTTATTTTCATCAAGGAATCGTCAAGGGCATGTCTGTTTCTGTAATGAGTCCGGAAAAAAGTGCCAGCGAAAATAATTGTGAATTTTATTGACGTCAAAACCACTTAATAATCTTCATGTCTGCGTCCATTTGGTTTTAATCATCCTGCACCCTTCGCTGTCAATCACTCGTTCCTCAAGGAAGACTTTCGTTCGGCCATCACAAACACTTTGAGAACGTCGCGTAAAAATAACGATTCTTACAAGATGAAAATATTTTCCCCGGATCCTACTTTCCTCGCGGTCTGAACCTGTCAATCATTTTCCACCATTCCGCCTACACCAACATCCTTCATGTGCTGTGCTCTGGTGTTGTAATCTGTTGAATTGCGGAAGAAGGATTCCAACTACGCCAGCCTCGCACGAGACCTTAGACAAAGGTTGCGCTTACATTTATAGTGGGCTCCATTTCAAAGACCATGACTAGAAAAGCATTGTTCCCGACTCCTTCAGGATAGCCCCCGAGGAGAGACGTACGAAAGCTCCATAGACCCTCGTCTTCATCGTCTTGGGCGAGGCAGGGATAATAGTTGTTCTGGGAAAAAAAAGAAAGGACGGCAAGGAGCTGTGGAAGAAAATGAAAAAAGTGAGGAAGGTTGACGAGAACGGGAGAAGATTGACTGACAGCCAAGGACTGACATTGACAAGTTCATTGTGCCAAGTGCGGTACGTGTGTGAGTGGGTAAGCTCCGATCCTTGTGAGTGACATTTGAATCGATTGTTCTTCTCATTGTGAGCTTTGAGCAGAATTGAGTTGATATGTTTACATGCATGGATTTGCCCCTATATAGGGCGGCAGGATTTCCATCCAGGATAAATTGCGTACACAATTTAGCATCCTCTTGCTCCAGTTCGCATTCATGTCACGTCACTTTACGTATGTAGATTGACAGATGGATGGTACCTACAGGGTTTGCATGAGTGTGCTATGAGTTCGCCTATGCTCAAGTCATTGCAAAGGTGAAGAGGAGAGAAGAGTATGTCACGTTGTTGTTGACAAAATGACAACAACAGATGCCGTCCTCATTGCAAACACAATGAAAAGGATGTTTAGCCAACGTGTGTATGTTCTTCGTTTTTCCTTTGAGGACCATTTCACCTCCTTCAGACCTGTCACCGTGTGATGAGGTTGTCAACTGTCACAAAATATCGTTCACAAACAGATCTACAAGCATGGAGAACCCTGACATTTCATACGATGTTGTAATTAGATTTAAATTCAGTCGCAAAAGGATATGACGTGAAATTGTGAGCAAGATTGGGTGTCTTGTAGCGATGATGAAGCAGGGGAAATGACCTCAAGTAAGAGCGATAAGGAGAGAATAGAATATAAGATGCTTGGGATTTTTACATAATTTCGTGGTATAGAAGGCTCTCATTTTGCATAATATACGTAGATATTGTAAAAATCTTATGAGATGTTCAATATTAAAATTAAAGTGATAAGAGAAATATTTTGGAAAATTCTATATCAAATTCATCTTTTGTACGTTGAAGGACAACTTCAAGAATTAAAGAAATGTTCGTCTGATCAATATCTCAAATGTTTATTGGTTTAGGTAGTTTAGAGAATTCGAAACTTCAAATCCAATCAAGGGCCGAACTTTCCTGGTACCCTACGAAAGGTCAAGAAGTAGCTAAGATGCATGTTAACGCGATCACGTTTCAGTAAATGGAGGTGATCATGAAAGCAGAAATTGATCTCGATGATTGGATGGCCTAAGAGTAGTGATCATGGAATGGGCATCCATGCTACCTACATGAGTGCCTCTTTTCTTTTATTTATTTATTTTCTTTTTTTTATGTTTTCCTGAAGCCACTGCTCACTTTAACAGTTTGATGCTGAAATTCTTGATCACTGCGATCAGTGGTTGCCATCTACAAGAAGTCGTCGTCCTTCTATCTGTGAATAAATAACTCGAGGGCTTGTTTTGACATGCGAACACCAAAAAAATAGTAGTCACCTTATAGACCAACGTTGTTGGACCAAAACATCGAGGAACGGACAGGAAGGGCGAGACAGTAACACAGAATAAAAAACCAAAAAAATGTTTCGTCTCTAAGTTTTTCGCGGATTTCTGCGCTGGCATGTCTGATACTGTCCGCTGATATAATTACACTCTGCCTATATGCATTGCAATAGTGCATCTGCAAAGTGCAACTGCGCACCACACTGTTGCCGCCGCTGTCTGGCACGGAGAGTGAGCACAAAATTATTTAATTTATTGGAATCATGTTTCCAGTCGATATTGATATAAATCCACTTTGTATTTTAATTAATTCCATCGCCAGCTGATTTATCGCCTTCGCAAGAACGTTTTTCGCCCCTTTCGCAATTAAAAGGATGATGGGAAACTGAAACAAGTTGCGCGGACACAGTCGCAGGTGTCACGAATTCTGGATTCAATTGAAATTCAATATACTTCAACGTAATTATCAAGTTTTATGAATATTTTTCAAATTATTTTATTTGAATGCAGTCACAAAATATTTTCGATTTCAAACAGATTCTGTAAAATCATATTTTCAATACAGAACGCCAAACAAAATTGACCTACATAGATTGGAAATCCGTATCATTTTCATTAACAATTAGTCGTGAATATAATTTGTGCTAAACCAACATTGATTGGTCTCCATTCGATTCGCAACCATCAATCAAATCACTCATCAATAAAATTTTCCTATTTTTGGGGCGACATCAAACCATTCCTGAACTACCAGAAAAAGTTGGCAATTAGCTAATCAACTATGATATGAGGAGTTGCGTTCCCAGCTTGTCTCAGCGTAAAGTCCCTATCAATTAGTCGAACGAAAATGTATCATTTGTAGTCATTGGGGACTGCAAAACTACGACGGAGGTATTCAACCGCTCACTCCCCTTCTTATTACGTTCACATAAGTAACAATCACATATTGGTCGACCGCAAACTAAGCACAAACAGAATGGGGTAGATGAATATGAAAATAATAATAATAATATATAAAACCAAAACGAATAGCAACCTAAGGAAAAATCAAACTGAGAAAACTAAGACAAATGTGGTGCTCTGCAACCGAAGCTTTTGGGGTCACGTTGGACGCTCGATGCCGGACCACCTTTCGCTAGTTAATCCCAAGCAGCCATCGATCATGAAATCTAATCAATTCCAATTAACACATCTCCTCCGTTGTGCTAAAATTAGTGGTAGTCTGCAGCTGTGGGGGTGTGCAGCTCGTTCGAATAATGTATGCAGACCGATGGAATCCCTCTTCCCTCGGTCCAAGTGCTCGGTATTCAGAAGGCATTGATGCTGACTAATAATAATCACCAGCACATCTCATCACGTCACCTCAAGCTTCTGAAGTATTGAGGCTCTGCCAAGGTTCCTGTGGGCACATGTACTCGGTGACGTACAATATATTTTCTGGTGATCGACTCACCCCCGAGGGGGTACATCACCACTACCATCAAGCACCACGAAGAGACGGAAGAAATCTTGGATGTCAGTTCATATTTTCGCGTCACATTCAAATCGCACATAGTGTGTCACAACCCCTCAGCATCTCTTCTTTGTCTAATTAGATAGAAATTTGTCAAACTGTTTTATCTGCCCCTTGCCTTCGCGTCCCCATTGAATTGTCAATGGTCAATCCTTCTCGTGGTCGTCGTACATCTCATTCCTCATCCTCTTGTTAGCCCTGGACCACGATAGTCGCATTGGCTAACCCTCGGGAAACCGAGATCTTTATGTTGGGTGAAAAACTTTCACCCACTCATCTTTTGAAAGAATTGGTAAGAAAACTTTCAAGATGCCGAGGGATAAAGATGAGAGTGGAAAAAAAGTTTCTCGTCCATCGACGAGCGGAACAAGATGTTGACTTTAATCACGTTCCATAAGAAGACGTTTATTTCTCTTTGGTCAGCGTTTAATTAACAGTCAGTTCAGGGGCGCAGATTGGCTTGCCATGCTCACATAATTTCCAATGACCAATCTGACCCATTCGTCCCCCACCCCCCGTTTAATGTCTCCGCTCACTCTAACCATCGTAATTGGGGGTTGATTTCTTATCCTTTCTCGGGCGTTAGTTATGTGAAGAGCTTTCATCCTTACAAGAGCTAAAAATTATTTATCCCTGGCTCTGGGCAACTCTTATGTTTAGTCTTCAATTTTAGCTACATGTCCCTCATTATTTAATGTCATGAACGTCGACGGGGGGCAACAGGGGGTTCCGGCTGGGCCTTGTACACGTCTTATGGTGTGTTACGTGTGATGCATGCAGCCTGTCATGATATCGGGATGCGACAAATGAAGCATCAGTATTGGTCTTGATAAGTCTCATTAGGAAGCCTGCAACATATTGAGAATCCATAAGATGAAGGAGACGCGGGATGATGGTCACTGCGAAAGTCAGCATCTTTCTTTGATGGGGGAGATTAAGATGTGAAGGAATTTCGTATATTGGAACGATGTCAAACTACATGAAACTAAATTTTTAGTTATAAATTTTCGCTGGTCAAAAATTTTGAACTATTTTTAAATTTATTTATTAATAAAATGAACGCACAAAATTTCAAATGTTGTGCTAACATATGATGAAAAAAACTCGCTACATTCAAGCAGGAAATTCGTAACAACGTTTTTAAATCAATGTCCGTTTTCAAGTCAAATTGGTCAAGAATCACCAGAACGTAAATTTTTTTCCCTCTCACAACGCTATAAATAATGCTCTACAGGCCACAAATCACCTGAGACAAGTTAGAAAAATTCGAAACTCTCCAACTTCCTTGAGCATCATTCCTGACAAATACCTGAAGGCGAGTAAATCGAATACTCCAGATTGGGACAGCAAGACGACAGAGACATGGACACGGATGCTGCTCTTGAGCACATTACACAAAAATGAGAATGAAAAACAAGTAAAAAGAAAAAATTGTCAAATGAAACTAAAAACAAAAACCGACGAAAGACAAAAAAACCTGAATCGATGCACTACAGGTCCCAGTCCACAGCCTTTTGCAGACAATGCCAAACCTTACGATCTGTAACCAATAAAATAATGGGCTTCGGGAAGGGATTGCCGATGTACCCAACTGAGGAAGCACAGGTACTTATGCGAATAGTAAAGTGTGCCCAAGGAGGAGGCTGGCAACCGAAGGAGCAAAAGCAGAAATATGAGCTCACCCCATTCCGCCTGCCCACCTACTCGTCGCTATGTCGCAAGGAGTTCGAATAGAAACTGAAACTGAAAATTTGTAACCTTATCCTCAAAGAAGTGGAAAAGAAGTTCAGGAATACTTCAGTTTGTTGGCAATAAAACCTCATCCCCGGGACACACTCCACGAAAGTCCATCGCATGTTGGGAACAGAATAGCGATGGGAGCACACAAAAATCTTAAAGTGTCCACAGGAGAAGCAGGGGATGGACAGATGGAAATTCTTTGATGGTTGCTGTTAGTTGTGCACTTACCAGTTGGAATCCTGGCTGTATAGCCCTGCACAGGTAGAAGATGGTATGCACCACCGGTCCAGGACGAGATATATGCCAAAATGAAAGACAATGGAGCCATAAATTAGGCCAAAAGTGACGTACTCCAAGTTGAATATGGTAAAGAGGGTGGCGAGCAGACACAGGGCACAGGAGATCCGCGAGATGCCCGCCTAAAGAATTATTTACTTTTACCATTTTCCTCGATTGCTTCAGATAAATTTCCAGCCGTGGATGGTACTGAAGCTGGGAATGAACCACGAATTGGAGCTGATGGTGGATGGAGGCGATTGTTCCACTGATTGTTGTTCCATGCTGTCGGAGCAGTTGAGTGTCCGCGTCCCGCGAACAGAGGAATTTTCGGTGATATATGGACACAGCAATCTCCGGACAGGATTTGATGCATTGTTTCTATTAGAGTGGTTTGTTGAACACAGTTTCCTCTCGATCTAAAGAACTCGCGAAGATTTAAATGTCATTTTAGTTATTTGACATATGGAACAATCCAAAAAAGAACATCGTGTTTTTTTTTATTTTTCGAATTCCTTTGAATTGGAGTACAAAAAGCGTACTTCGATTCAGCACGTTTCAGGCATTGTGATTCAAATCAGATTGGCGAATTTTGAAAACTTTCAACTGGTGTTGAAGAAGCGCGATAATAATCACCCGTTGCTTTGCCTTAGTTTGCGCTTAATTTAATAACTGCAAAGCATAAGCCCATTGCTTGTTTATAAATTGTGTAAGACATGAGGAGCAACCATCAAATGGATTGAAGACAACCATTACAGTATTCATAAGGGATGATCACACGCATGGCAGCTATAAATGCATATTACCTCTAGAGTCCCCCTTTTCATGGGCTTTTAAGTTCTCCATTCGACCCCTTCTACTTCAATTATGAATTCAAAATTAGAAATTAACGTCCAGCCATAAAGCATCATTAAATCTTCCCGAAAATGTCAAATTAAGCATAACTTCATCCGAAGGAGAAATATTTAATGTGACATGATGTGCTTAAAACCGCCATCGCCGGCACCATCAACAGCAGTGGCAGGACAGAATCCCCCCAACAGTGTAGACATGACCAGGAGTCCAACTCACTCCTTACTCGCACATAAGCACCCATAACGAACATCAGGAAGATCGAGAACGGCTGCAGGAGAGAATGCGAAAGTGAAGGAAGACACAAAGCAGGCAGTTGTGAGGAGGTTTTTGGGGCACCACCAGCAGCAGCTGCTGTTCCTTGCCAGCGGGGGCGGTATCCGTAGCGGGGACAAGTGGGCAAACAGCATCATACATAGGGTGGACATCATCCTTTACGTCTTCCAACTTCAAATATTCACTTCCTCGGATATGGCGGGAAGTTCTGTGAACTACTGTACAGCCCCAGAAGCAATTTACTATTATCGTTAAACAGATGAGTTCTCGGGGTTCATATATGAAACATCCGTATATTTAGCGGAGTCCTTCATGTCCTGTTCCTGTCCTCTATGTCGTCCCCTTCATGTCGTCTAAATGAAATGCGGCAGACATGTCGTCAAGTTCTGTAATAGACTAACATAAACACTGCTCGGATGCTATCCTTATGAGGATTTCACCCAGATAGGCAACGGCCGTAGATCAGTGTGGTCTTTTGGAGGATACGTGTTAGGACGTAAACGAGTTAAGGTTTTGTGGTATATTGTCAACTAAGGAAAGGTCTTTGGTTGGGTGCGTCTCACTAGCACCGAATTCAGTTGTAATTCTGCATATTTTTGTTTTCAAAAATTCATTTTACATTGTCAAACTACATTTTCCACTATCCATTGTAATTAAATGATGCTTTCTCTATTCATAGAAGAGTAGAAGACTTCCAATAAAACCGAGGCAAACCGTTTTTTTAATGAAAATAAGAAAATATATTGTGTTTAGTTCATTAATATCTACAATTTTTGTGTTATTATTGCTTTAACGATTCTGGAAAACTGAAATAAAAAAACAACAAAAGCATTATTTTCGGAAGAGGTTGAGAAAATCCGTTTTTCACAAAATTATCGAAATCCTGTTTAAGATGTTTTGCAAAAATCTGATGTAATATTAAAATTTTTTTTTATCAAGTTCCTTTAGCGCAAATAATTATCGATGATTATTATATGTAATCGAAATTCAAACGAGTTTAATCGATGAATAATAAATTCTCTAAACGAGTTTAAAAGATTTTAAAAATTGCACCGAAATATTCTTTGATAGTATAAAATATGGCAAGGATGCTTTAAACTTTAAAAGTTTAAACTGATATGAACAGTTTTAAATTAAATAAATTTCTCGTAAAAATATATTTCGCTTCGATTTTGTTTTTGTTTTTATGTCGCAATAAAAAACAAAAAAAAAACAATCTGCATCATGAATGTGAGCAAATTAAAACAATTCGATCTGTGTGTGGAAATGACTATTAACGTAGGGAACCAGTTCATCGACGGTTAATTTATTATATAATTATTGTACATCGGTAAAAGTAATCCTTGTCTGATCCAAGCGGTCACAGAACGGGCCTCAGCGAAAATATCGACTCGGCAGATGTCAATATGTCACAATTCATCTTAAATTATGATCATTACGAGTTGATTTACAGCTGCATGCATACTCTGAGTAGAATATGTATCTTTTTGGTGTTTTCGTATTTATCACAGTCAGACTAGCAAATGTATCTTCTTTTGACAGTAATAAATAACGAAAAAAACGTTGCAAAATCTGAACAAAAATCGACAAAAAAAACAATCAGTTGACTGTTGTGGCGTTGCAGATTTCCAGCATCCAACCTCCAGCCTCCTCCTCCCCCTTGAGTGATATCGTCTTTCAAACATCTTGTATACAATCGAATAATGAGCACAAAAGAAGCAATAAATGTCGCGGATTGATTGACGAATGTAATTTGGATAATAATTTACTGTCACCTTGATAGGAATCGTTGATCCCACGCAGGATCGACCAAAGTTACCTGTTCGCAGTTAGTCGAAACAAAAAAGGGGATTTATCCGCACGATTGTGATGTAAGCCGAGAAGGAATCGGTGTGATCATCAGTGTCCACTATAAAAGTCCACTCACCAACATCCATCATCGAGGTTATGGCCTGTGGCAGCAAAGCATCTCAAAACTACCAATTAGAGCGCAGCAATTCTGCTTTATTGGTTTTGATCGGGCCACGATATCCAAATTGATCTGATGCCGCTGACAAGATCGCGCAATCTTCTCGCGATCTTAATTCCAAATTGTCTCAATCATCACGTCCAAAGTATTGCCTTCTCTGGTTTGGCCTGCACTTTGATTTCCGGCATGTTTTAATGATTTCAATTTGATCGTCAGCGATCGATATAGTAATCCGGTGACATCGAAACAGTTCAAACGTATAATGATAACATTAAAAACAAAACAAACAAACAAAAAAGGAGGGAAATCCGCGAACCGAAAATTTATTGGTATGGAAATTTCGATTAAACAAGAAATGCATTGCGAAATGAAATGCGTACAGTGTAGTTATTTATATTTTTTTTTTTTTTCTTTAGGCAGTTCATTGCCGATCTACTTTTTTGCAGATTACGAGATCATTTCTTAAAAGTTTATGATCAAGAAAAAGCAGACGAGATCCGGCACCCTGTGACCGTAATTTTCACGAGAGTTTTTTGGCAAAGTTGATGATATTTCGATGATATGCCATGAGATAAATTTTTGCATCCAATAAACAGTGGAAATTATGAGCAATCGTTAACACTCAATGCGAGCGAAATGCCACCTCGAATTGGGTCTGATTTCAAGGAGCAATGGAATGGCTCGGAAGAAGCTCCGAATTAAGATCGCTGCGTTAAAATCTGCATAAATAAGTAATAACATCACATTTTATGCATTTACTCATGTTTCGATTGTAATTCACTGGTAAAAATGTGAAAACAGTGCACATTGAAATTCTTATTTTGGCAAAATCTAATCAATAACTCCGAAAGTTTTTTTTTTAGATTTTAAAGTATTCACTCTAATGGGAAACAAAAAACTAAATCCTTAATTCAATTTATGGAGTTAATTAGGTCACGTCATGCATGCAGATAGTGAATATGAGAAAAAGTGCATTTATTTGCAGCTACTGCTGCAATCCTTTCTGTGCGATGTGTTTTTGCTCATTAAATTCTTAACAAGAAAGTTTTGTGTTTGGATGAAATAAACACTTGCACTTCATTTACATCCATTTGTGGCTGTTTGGAAGCTCCTTTCCGGCTTTATGATATCCTCGTCGGCCATTAAAAACGCTGATGCAACCCTCATGTTATATTATACTCAGAAATAAGTAGAAGCTGCCACAGAATTCTTCATAGTATATTTTCGCATTCGAACAGCTCCGCATGCAATTTCATTTTACAACGCAATCCTCATCGCTTTCTTGAGTCATATTTAGATTTTCTTATCCTTCCTTAACGTTTTCATAAACTCCTTCTGTGTCGCTTTTGTAATTTCATCTGAGATTTCCACAAAATCCATTTGGTTTGTTCGTCTGTTCAAGATTTTTTTTGTATTTTTCTTTGTTTAGTTTTTATCCCTCATTTCTTTACTCGGATCTAATCCGCAGAACAAATAAACCGCTATGAAGAGATCATTTGAAGTTTTCATCTCCCTCATCGTCCTAGTGATATCCTCTCAGTTCGAGACATGCCAAATTAGAGACCATCCCCGCGTCTGGCAAGCACCACCAATGCATAACCACTACACGATTTTATTTCGATGAGCCACTGGAGAAATTTAACAAAATAACAAAAGAAGAACGAAAAAAGTATATAAATAAATAAGGGAAAAGAACAAGAGGATGATGATGAAAAAACAAATTCCTCGTGTTATTTGTTGTCCATTATTTTGCCCTTGTTTTTAGCATTCATTGTGCCCGGCTTGTTATCCTCCTTCCGTTGCCATTTGTTTATTACATTTGCGGGACAGTCAGGCTGCTTCAAGTGGGTGGAAGTCCTTTTTTTTGCAAGTAGAGCTTTAAGTTTGCTGTTGAAGAGGACAAAAGAAAATTTCAGTTTAGATTCCCGAAACCGATTTGTAGTCTTCGTCGGAGGAATCAGTTCGACATTCTAGATTTAGGGAGCATATCTACAAAATTACAATATATTTTCAACAAGGTTGTGCGGCTCCTTTATATGTGTAAAAAACTCTTCAAACGTAAATGAATTAGACTTGACAACCTGATTTCTTTCAATCCTTTCTAGAACTCTTAAATAAGTAAATCAATAACACTCGTCTTCTCAAGTTACATCACCAAATAAGATGAATCTGTGCTTAATCATTCAATTTGCAAGACAGTGACAGGATGTTAAATGAGCCATCCCGGTCCACTGATATCTGGACCCCGAACTGATGAACACGTTGACGTTAAGCCAAACTTTATGACAGCATTAGTAGCTATTCCAGCGAATCCTTTCGATCCCTAAGTCCCTCCAACTCTGGTTTGTCTACCGCACCGCCCTCCTCATTACAGTATACCATCGGTAGAAAAGGACCTCATTCAAAGTTGGCTTCAGGAAAAATCGGATCCATAAACCTGAGGGCCAAATTATTCTCTAAGGTATCATTTTCCGAGATGCCAAAGGGGAGAGTCTTCCATCAAATGACAGCACCAGTTCCATATGAAACCCTTTTACCTTTGCGTGCTATGCATGGACATTGTTATCCGAAAAACACCTCTGAATTTTCTTGTCCTTTTATGTCCAAGCTCCTGCTAAACCAGGCATTAATCTTAATTCGCCTCCTCCCTGCAGTATTCATATCGAGTGGGTGGCATCAGCCGTGTTCTGGTGAGTCCTGGAACAACACATCTATACTCCAGCGAACCCTTCAGTTCGATACATAAAATCCTAGTCCCCGTTTCTGCCGTCAGTGGGCCTGGGTGAACGGTTTAAAATGAGTGCCACAACTGCACACAACAAAGAGAAGAAATGGTAGAAGGTAAAAAAACCAAAAAAAAAAAAAAATGGTGAACGAGAGTAGGGCATCAAAAAGGACTCCCAGAGGGTTTCTAAATCCGTCCTTGTGGCCGAGGACTCACTTTGCTCCTGCTGCTGCTCCTCTTATTCCGCAGGACATTCAGCTTGGTACCTGGCGGTCGAAGTAGAGCTCTCTATCCTCCCTTGCATTAGCCTCGTGTGAACGACAACCTTGGGCACCGCCTAATAGGATGCGTCCCCGACAGCTCACCGCTGTCTCCTCGTCATCTAACGCAAGTGTCCTGTCCACTGCTTGAGACTTGTCCACCCACCAACCTTTGTCGAGTACTTGTTTGCCTTTCGTCTTTAATTAAAAAAGTCCACCTCAGTAATTAGCCTCAAAGGAGGCTACCAACAATAGCCAGGATAATGACTTGCTTCGTGATGGGAATTGTTACGGCAAAAAGAGCGCCACCATCTTTCAGAAATATTTTCAGAAGCTATCAAAGGAGAGCATTAGCTCGATAACTGTTTACTGGTTACTTAGGAATTTATGAAACGTAAAGTACTTGCCTAAGGGAAAGAGTTTTCCGAAAACGTTAACCAATTCAGGTGCCACTGAGAACTAACGGGAAAAGCTAAATTGCTGCATTGTTACCACAATTCAATTTTTATTGGTAACCTGTGAATATCTTGACACAATATAGATTCGTTTTCTCTTTCAATTCTTCCTAATTTTTTTTATTTCGATTTTTCCATATTTTTCTACATAAATATTTGTTTGATTGTTTAAGTTTCCACTAATTCTTAATTCATTTTATTAAAAATATTTATTGTGAAAAATTGTAAATGAGTGCAATTATCATTTTCATAACAATAATGGTGTTATATTTTTCCAGCGTAATTGCAATCTTTGGAAGCACGATATCCAATCTGTTTTGGAAAATGGCTGCATTCATTTGCATATTCCACCTACGGCGCGTGATGCCGCCAACAAACCCAAATAACTTTTACCCCGTGTATCGAATAATCCTGGTCGTAAATGTATAAATTTAGCATCTTCCCCTGTCATCATAATTTTTCAGATATCTGTCCGCTAATCGCCAGTTCCCTTCCATTTATCCTGGTCGGTATATTCAGTTGCATTAGTTCAATAAATAATTTCAAATTCGTGTTAAATCTCCGATAAGCAATGTCTTCCCAGTCTCACTGCCTTCACCAGTCGCACTGCTCACAACGGTCTGTCCCCCGGCCACTGCCGCCTATCGGACAACTAGACATTAACAATAATGTTTAAATATTCACTCACCAATAACATAAGACCTGTTGATCAATAATAACTGAAAACAAGCGATCTTATCTGGCGATAAGCAGCTCTAATGAGTAAATAAGATCCATGTCACCATCGTGGTAACATTTTTCCTTTGATACCCATAAAATCGCAGTGCAACAAGTCTTGGCAGACGAGAAGGACAACATAGTCGAGGACATGCTTACATAAGGAACAGGCAAAAGGAGGCCTAAAAGCCTCTAAGTAAGTGCACTTAAGCAAAAAGAAGTCTCTCGCCAAACCGACATCACCCATAACCCTTCGTCCGAAAGGCATCCAGGGAACATCGCAAATGGGTGCACATACAGTACATAGAACGTCATGCAATGAGATGTGTTGTCGTATGCATGTACAGTCATCTCGCGAAAAACAGGCAGCACTAAATTACGTATATCTGTCAAGATGTGTATCTATGTATAGCATTGTATGCAGATATAAAAGCCAATAACGATTGGAGCTCTCTGAACCTGTCCCTCAGCTCCAGATCTCAGTGCCTGAACCAGAGACAACATGATCCTCGTTTCAGAGAGACGATAACGACTCCAACAAGATATAGGGATCCAGGGGAGGGTATCTGAACAGTAAGAAATACGACAACCGTAGAAGATCAGATCAAGTGAAGATCACTAGATGCAGGTTAGGAATGCATATCCAGTGTTGGATGCAAAACTGATCAGCATAAGTGAGCATAAAGCATATAAAAAAGGGGCAAAGCGTGCACAACAGAGAGGCGTACACAGGCGTACAGCAGTCGAACCAAATCGATCTGCGATCGCAATTTTCTGTTAAATTTATTGTGAATGTGAGCACCAAGAAGGAGAGTGATACCTCGTTCATTTTTCCACCATGTACCGGGTTCGTATAATGTCGCGATGAAGATCGCGTGTTGATGCTAAATAAGTCTGAAAACGATACAAGTTTTTGCACGATCGCAAATCACAGCCCCTACAATGTGAGAAGTTCGGACTGAAGATCGGTAAGTGCAAAAAGATGAATCATTGCCGGTGATCATTGCGACCAGACTTGGTTATTCGGATGCGCGCGCATTTACTAAACAATTTCGTATTTCCTTTCGTTACCTTCCATTCCTTTATACTGCAAGAGATGAAGAAGTGGCGAAGGTCCTTAATTAGCCACAAGAGAAGATGACTTTGAGTTGGTATGGCTTGATCGGATGATTGCTTCTGGAATTTTCGTAGTAAATATTAACGCTTTATTGGATTTTAGTATTTATGGAAAACCAGTTTCCTGACGCCTGACGCGGTAAAACAAAATAGTTTTCGATATTTCTCATTTGGTGAATTCAATCTATTCCGATTTTTTCTACTGATTTCAAATCTATTTTCATTTGTAGTTAATATATTTACTTAATCAATTTTTATTCATTAATTCTTTTGTTGATTTGTTTTGTTGATTTCTTTAATTCAGTACAAAATTTAACGTTGAAAAAAAAACATTGAAAATTTGTCAAAGTAAATACTTACATGGATCATTAAATTTTATCATGAACACTGTATAAATATTTTTCACTTTAGGAAAAATAAAAATAAAATATGCTGAAAGGTGCTCGAGTAAAGCCAAATGGGGATGATTTCAAAAACTGTTCTACACTTAGAATCATGTGCCGAAGAGTCAGCATTCTGGTAAAGGGTTGATGCTGTAAAATACTTTTTAATTAGGGATAAACTGTGTTTTCCACAAATGATGATTTGAAGGCGAAGTAAATAAGGGTATTAAAGGCTGCCCTGTCGTGTACACCTTTTAATTAAGCACCATTGACGCATGCAGGGGATTGGGGAGAAAGTAACATTTTGGGAACATGTACAAAGAGCCCCTGTTGCTGATTGCAGGTGATCAAAAGAGAGTACATCACATCATCTGTGATTATTTTTGATTATAAATTAAATAGTACATTCACTGGAAAATATTTCAATTTTAAATCTTTGCTGTTTATACAAAAAAAATATAAGGAACAAGAGAATCTTCACAGTAAAAGTGGTTCTTCAAAATAATTTGATAGTTTATTTATTTATTGTAATTTTACCTACCTATATCCGAAGTTCAAAGTTTTCTATGTAATAATATTATTACATCGTGGACTTGGCACTATCAAAATAAAATGAATAAGTTGAGTAGTAAAAAAAACGTTCTGATTGAATGAATGCTTTCATTTCATTAAAAAGTCATTTTAAAGCGTTTTAAAATACAAAATTAAAATAGAACAATTTAAGTTGTGTTTCACATTTTTTTTTAAACTCCAAGTTGGAATTATGAAGGGGAAGCAATGAACGTTTCTTTTTCAAAATCCGGCAATGCTGCTTTGCAATCCTTCGTTCAATGCACTCCATTTTGCATCCATGTATTTTTTCGTTTATCAGATAACTACATCTGCAAGAATCTTAGACTTTTTCTCCTAGAATCTAATTCGTCCTCATAAAGGAGCGATTCAACAAGAAATTAACATGGCCTGAAAGAGGAACACGATGAACTTTCGAGACAACTTCCTACATTGCAACAATTGCCGTGACGTCCGCCATCGCTCCAACGGGGACTTGTCAATAGGTACACGAACCAGAACTCGGGAGGACGAGCGCTGGAGGTTGATATTTCCCAAAATGGTAAAATGCAGCCGAGATGCATGGATAGATTGAGCCGAGGAGGCGTGCACAATCCGCAAAGGGCCTTCAAACGATGGTAGTCAGGTCGACAGCGCCAAAGAAATGCAGATGCACTCCGACCGTTGTGTGTCTTCCTGCCGCAGATGAAGAGGAGTTGTCTACCATCCCTCTGATGTTCTTTTTTTGTTTTAATTTTCTTCCTTCGATGATTTTCCAACTGACCTCAGTCTTGGCCTTATCTCCCCATTGGTAGCCATCTCCCATCTCTGTCCCGGGCAGCAGTCGTCCGGGGCGGCCGGTGGACACGGCATCCTCAAACAATGAACAATAGCCACATAAATCAGTGTAATTAGTTTCTCCTTCGGATGCAACTTGGAAATGCACATCACAAAAGTGCAGAAATATGTGTAATGCATGCTTGAGATCTTTTTGTGCTTTTTTCATTTGGCGTGTTCCGAGTGGGGATCGGCTGTGTGCGTCGAATGTGCTTTTGCAAAGTGCACTCGAAGTGACCAAAACAACTTCGGATGGCGGAAAGGTTTGCACTAGTGTCTTCTATTGTGCTTACAAAAGTGATCTTCGAGTTGGGCAATGGACACGCAACTGAAGATTGGTGGATGTGCACTAGTCTGTGTGCCATCGTGGGGCATTTCGCAAGACGGCATCCGACATCATTGGCTGTGAAAATTTATTGACACTCATTAATGCAGGGCAACGTTCGTTTCACCTGATTCCAGGAAGAGGATTCTTTCGGAGGACTCAATTCATTAACAGAATCCGCATATTGTCCCCCGGGCCGGATCAAAATCCCGTTCACCATTGGCCGACATTTAATTACCGCACACTTCACAAGATTTGCTGTGAGCCAATTTCATTAGCGCATTTCGCTAAACAACAAAGGCGGCGACTTCTGTATCATTATCACTCTTGTCACATCTCACAAAGAAAATCTCCGGGAAAGCTGCTGCAGCGACAGCATATTTCTGGAATTAAAGCAACCCAGCACTCGGCTAATTGATTCCCCCACCATAATCAGTGCGCCCGCACCCGCTGTTAGTGCCATTTCGTCTTCGTCCGCCGAGAAAGTCCTGTGTCAACAAAAGGAACTGCAAGTTCAATTAAAATATTGCACCCGATACCGAAACAGAACGGACAGGGCGGGAGGAGAGTGGCAGATGAATGGAACGCTCCAAGACAATTTAATGTGACCCCCAAGCATACCACGACTTTTTGGCTGTTGAAAACATCTAGGACAGCGCCCCCACCACCCTCTCTCTCAATCGTCCCGAGTCAGTCCCAAACCGAAGCCACAGCAGAAGGACATTCAACCTCCTGAAAGACAATTGATCGACGAATTTTCAAAGACAACATTCAACCCCTAAAATTCTTCCCCTTACATCTCTAGCATCCCCAATATCTTCGGCATCTGTGCGGTTTCCAAAAAGGAAAAATCTCAGCTGGTTCAAGACGAAATGAGGCGACCACCTTGCGTCCCTGGCATGCATCGTCATTGTGAGCCGTGGTAGTTGCCCACCCGAATATGAGGAGATGATTTCTTGACTGCCCCGTCAGCCCCATCCTCCGCCAATTGGGGGTGCACCACTGGGCAGCACCAATCGATACTCGAATCAATGAGACGTCTTTGCCTCAAGAAATTGAAAGGCAAGAAACGACTTCCGTTGTTCTCGGAACCCATTTGAGGATAAATGAGAGCTGGAGATGCGGTGATAGATTCGGTACAATGCAAGCCGTATTGGGGTGGGGGTGTGGACTGAGCTGGGTGGAACCGTCAACTTCAGAAACAATTCAAAATACTTTAGTTTCGAGGTTGGGAGGCGAACACCCATCCGCTCACATAAACACTCTTTAAAGGACATTGAAGATGGGGATGAAATCTCTGCTCCTGAAATCTGACCTGCATGTCCGCCATCGCTTTTGTAGTTGCAATGGTGACAGTTGCCGAAGCGGAAATGCATTGGCCATTGGTAATTGGCTTTCCATTCGGCTAATTACTGGTCAAGAAAGAGTTCTTGAGATAGCGTCATTTGTAGGTCACCAACAGACGAAGGAGTTGTCCGCTCAAACAGCGACCTTCTCTGAGGTAATTCCCAAAACTCCGAGGCACACTCCTGCAACTTCTCTAATTCATTTAATTCCGCCAACCTTACCGTGATTCATTTCAGAATTGACATCACATCTCAGTGGGTGCTGAGCAAACTTACGCTGGTCCAGTTTAACAAATGGATGAAGAATTTACGGCTGCAGCAGCACTGGAAAATTTTAATTAAAATCGTAATTGTCTTCCCGTCGTGCCTTGCGCGATTCCGCGCCTTTGTTTCATCTTCTCCAACTGCAGAAAGTCAAGAGTTCATTGTAAGTTGTCAGTTATCTCAGACACAATTGCCATCAACTTCTCCATCTCAGCGGCGCGGCGCTCAGCATCCCAAAGAGAGAAAGCTCCCC
Organism: Leptogaster cylindrica; assembly: GCA_963082835.1. NCBI lineage: Eukaryota > Metazoa > Arthropoda > Insecta > Diptera > Asilidae > Leptogaster > Leptogaster cylindrica. The sequence continues at coordinate 16,736,536 of OY720105.1, read as the reverse complement.
GTTTCCATGTGACCTGTCCAACGCTCCAAGCAAATACACGAAAGGATGATTTTTCATCCTTGAATTTTCTTTTATTTTCATTTGACGCACAGATTTCACCTGCGGAAAACATTTGTGACTACTGGGATACCAAACGGAAGACGAAATCCATTTGTTGTCCATCCATTCTATCAATTCTTCCTATCAATCTCGAATATTCTCGTTAAGACGAAAAGCAGAAGGATTCTGTACTTGTCGGTTTGAAATGAAAATTTCATGCTCCTGTGAACAGTGCAGATGAATGATATCAAGCGATAAAAGGTACATTTCAGAAATATTCGTACCATGTAGATTCATGAGTTCCCCGGAAGCAGCCGGGTCAGGATGCTAGGGAGATTTTACTATAAAAAAAAAATATATAACAAAATACTCTTTGGTCACTAGCGGGAAGGACTGGTGCTGTGTCATTCTTATGTAAAGTTTCTTTTAATGACGAGTCATCGTTAGTTTTTATGATATTTTTCACGCTCAAGAAAATATCAAACCCTCCATCCTTTTTTATACAAAATTTACTAAATGCATTAAATAATATTTATCAATAGTAGAGGAATCACAAAATTCATTTCTTAAACAATTTATATTTATTTGGGAGAAATTTAAAAAAGAAGACTTTATTGTAAGCAGTTTGGACAGGACTGTAGTACAAAAGTAAAAGAGCTAACAATTTTGAAGTTTTGTTTTTGTAAAATACTTCTTGGTTTTACAAAATGCGATCCAGTGTCCGGCGTCCGCTGAATAAGTACCTAAATGAGATACACATTACTCGTAGTGGAGCATTCACTAAATTCTTCGAAAAAACTGAATTCCCCCAATCAGTCAGAAATAAAAATAGTGTGAAAATCCTCCGCAGCCCACAGAGATCACTTGTAACAAATCCCAAACTGATGACATGAAAACCCTTCTTCCCCAGTGTTCAGGAGCCTTGGAGTCGATGATGTCAACCTGTCAGTAAATGAGCCCAAGCGTCCTGCTCGCCTCCGATGTTTACTTAGCTTCATTGAGACCTAAATGAGATTTAATCAATCTGTGGCCGCGAAGCAATCACGTCCACGGAGTGCTCCCCCCTTGCAACATTCTATCCCAAAGTCATTGGAGTGCGAGGGATCGGCAACATAAACAGCCATCGATCACTGACAGTTGGAGCAATTGGAATCCAAACATCGATCGTGCCAGAAGTTCTCATCAAGCAAAATATGAAACTGTTCCCCCGCGAGTGGAGCTGATGTAACAGAAAACTGGCAGCCGGGTGCGTCCCCCGTCTTGTACCACCCCCGTTCCAATGAATTGCAGTATCTTGGGCAGGCAGTTTATCCCCGACCCCAAAGATGGATTAACATTTTTCTGTTATGACTCCAGTCCTGAAGTTTAGAAAGACGCTGCTCGGAAGAGTATAGCGCTGGGGAGTCCATACGGGGCGCACATATTATGATTTTTCAAATAAACATGCAGGCAGCGGTGGCGAGCAGATCCCGTTCTCGTTTATTTACCCTGGCACATCATGTCTTTCATATATCACTCTCTAATAACAATTTATGGGGTAAACAACAGATTGGCGGGGGCGACGAAGGGCTGGTGGGGCTCCAAGACCCGGGATGAGATTGCGAAGGAATGCGGCGAATCCATGCCGTCATCCATCGATCCCTAGTCGGAGTGCGCGCAAAGTGTTTTTCTAACACTCGGAAATCGCTACAAACATTGTTCCCTGCACCAGCATTGCCCGCGATGAAGATCGGTGCGCGGGGGTGGCTGCAAGCCGATAACTCATTTGTAAACAATATTTCGTCAACTTGTCTATGTTTTGACATGTGGAGGCGCCCTCATGTGCCAGGGAAGTGGGAGCCAACTGATATAGTACTTTCTGAACGGGTGCTGGTGGTGTACTATACCTGGTCATGCCAGGAGGCGGAAGTCGGGGAGACGAACCACGTCGGCCGTTCGCTCTGGTGGAGACTCTTGATAGAAATACAATTTGACATAACATGCAGACGGATAGATATATGAACGAACGGACGTGCGAACGTATATACAAAAAATCTTTCACAGGGCTGATGGATTTATTGAAAATGCTCGGCGATCCTCACTTCCAGCGCTATTTTCGTTGTTTATTGTGTGCGATCTGCAATTACCAGCCGGAAAATGGAGGAACCCGCAAGCCTGAATGCGCTCATGGGTCCAGATCTCTTCGGTTTCGATCATTTCGCAAGATTTATAGCTGCCGAGTGTTAGCGTAGCAACAGCATGGGCTAGGTCGCTGCCAGGCTGATCCTCATATGGCTCTGCATAGGCTTCTGCATCTCTGTATGGAAATTCGCGCTAGCCCAACTGTCGCCTTTCGGTTTGCACTTCGCCATCGGGACTATTCTTAAGTCAGATACAAAGTGGAGTGCAGTTTGTAAGCTAGGAAAAAAATTGCTGTTGCTCCATGAAAAGGGACTGAGGTGCTTTGCTAACATTGCAAGCGGTCATCGCCGTAAATTTGATTTCCGCGTGGAATTTGTCCAATTGCGAAACCTTTTCAACTAAGGCAATCGTTTTACCATTGAATCTTTTTGCGAAATACATACAAATTTGGTATCTTTTCAATTTGGAATGAAATTGACAGAGAACAGATGTATACAATAAACCCAAAAAAAAAAAAAAAACTTATCCCTTTTATCATTCCACAAGATCTCTTGCGAATATATTAAAATACTAAAAACACGAAAGTATAAATTAAACGTACGAATGAACCAACAAGAAAATTATATTGGGACAGAGAAATTCAAATTATGTTTGTATAATAAATAATATGTAATATAAAAGCTTCCCACTCCACAGAAATAATTGTTTGACCTCTTACTCTTTGTAACCCTTCTATCATTTAAACTAATTCCAAAGCCACTTGAGTTCGTTCAAAAGAAAGGAATCCAGTACAGGCCCAACAAAAGATCAGATATATGCAAGTCGAGGGCAGAGAGAATCGTGACATGTTCCCCTCAACAAAAGTCGTCCATAAATTTTCAGGTGCATTCAACATGCGGCCATCCATACAGGTCCAATACACCACGAGCTGCATAGTCTCATATTCCGCGAATATAATCGGTAGCAATGCAGAAAATGCAGCGCGCAACTTCTGTGTTTATTGGCTAATCTGTGGTGCGCGGCTAAAAGTCCATCACATTTTGTTCATGGCGAAGGGGATAGCCCAAAGAGGGGAAACCCGGGGTAAATTGGTCGGGCGGGGTGGTGAACTGTGGCGATATCAGATGCCGGCTCCAGCACTGAAAATTGAACCAACTCTGGGGGCTGGGAAAGAAAAATGTCGAATACCATCCGATACGATAGTATTGTCTCGATAAGCCCATAAATTGCACGCACTTGCACCACAGTGCAATGGCTCCCGCTGCATGCACTCGACCGCAATGGACAAGTAGTTCTCGTTAATGCGAAAAATAAGTCGTCCGGGCCATTTTGTAGCTGATCGGAGTGCACTATCCCCGGCGAGATCCATTGCCATTGTTGCATTTTGTCGTCAAGTTCTTGCAATCAAAATGCAACTGTTCAGTGGATGGCTTTACCGGGACGAAATGCACCATGACCAGAATGCGCAATTTATACTGCACGAAAGGAAGGCAGCTGCAAGCCAGCCCGCAGACATTGACTAACGATCGAAATCACGCCCTCGCTTGATGTGCTCGATCCATCCACCATCAAAGTTGTTTCTGCATTCGTCCTGGACGCATCTGGTAAAGTGGTAATAACCACAAAAGGAGCATCAAGCGCTCTCTACGCACATTACCTGGAGTGCGAGCGCGCAAGCGTAAGCGGCTTAATCATGCGCATGAGATATAGTCCTGCGCGCCTGATATATGCTCCCTGTCACGATGTGAATTGACCATTAAAGTCCGAGTGCGATATTAATAACTGAAGTCTTTGGGGCTTCGCTGTCTTTTCGCCGGTTCGGACATTTTGTATGCTTATTTTCATCCGCATGATTTCGCCGGGGAGCATGGGGGCCGTAATTATAAAATGGCGAAGTCATTAATCAGAGGGACACAGAGTGAGTTTGCGTCATTTGTTAGATTCCTTGCCTGATGGCGATTCGCTGGAGCCGTTCCTTTGCCGATTATGCTTAGGTATTCGCCTATTTTGGGGCGGAAGGCGAGAAATTTATTGATTTATTGCTGTCGTTAATTATAATGCTCTGAGTCGCATAAGGCAAAGAGAAACGCGATGGTATTAACAGAGAAAAATTCATACAGCAGGCCAGCAGATTGCAGCAGGCGGGATGCTGTGTATCTCGCCGTTTTGAACTAATCTTGGAGACTCCCAGGAAGGTGAATTGCTGATGAAAAGGAATTCCATCGCCCAGGAAGGGATGTTCAATGAATATTTCAACTAACACCACCCACAATCAATTGAAGCTGTTGCACAAACTGCTTGATTTTAGCCAAAGATTCGTTCGGCATCAACAGTTGTTGAACTACTTTTAGGGCGCAACTTTAATTAGAGCCTGACAGACAACTTCTGGTTTGGGTTGATCCAGTCTAAACTTGTAAGCCAAAATATATGGTTACAGCCGAAATTCGGTGGATCACTGATTTTGAAAAATAAAGACGTCCTTGAACGTTTGCAGGTGACATTTCCGTAGTTGCTTTCCATGTAATCCTGGTGGCAGTTGTCTTTAGTTTCCGCGGATTTTCTTCCTTTCTTGCGGAAATTAATTAAGACATCACAAAAGGCGAACAGTTCACATTCCTTTTGTTCCTCATCAACGCTAATCTGCCTTGACAAAAATATCGCATAGGCAAGAAAAATGGAAGAAACGTCGGGTATTACATAAAAGCAAAAGTTGGTGGCATTGCACCTACCGCAAACCCCCTACAGATAAGTGGGAACTTTGGGAAAGAGAATGGGAATGGGGTGCTGACGTGGGCGAACACGGTGCTGTCGACGTTGAGGAAAAGTCTAAAGAAAATTTGCAGAACATTTGAAAATCTTCACAGCCTGAAAGTGACGCCGCAGAGAGCACACAAAAGCGATCCCCAGCCCGACCAGCGAACTGGGAACTTTTGAAGGAATTTCCAGTGATGGTGAAGCGTGCACTCGCAAGGAGGAAATCGCAGCGCAAACATTTGAAAAGAGTCGACGACGTCTCGCGCGATCAAGATAGCAGCCGCCACCGTCGACGAGGGTGAAATGTTGTGGCAGAATCTCTGCTGCGAGAGATGGGGTAGTGAAATCCGTAATTAAAATTATTCCCTCCAGCTAATTACGAATCTTAAGCGAATGTGCACCTACACAAAACGGCATGCAGCCATTTGTCTTGAGACTGTTCCGCTCCCTCCCCCCCCCCCCCCCCCCCTCGGGTACCTTTTGAAGGATTCACTGGAACTCTTTGATGTACCATGGACCAGAAATTGGTTGGCTTATTTGCCGCGGGGCTCAGCGACACGATTCCTTGTCAGCAGATAATTGAAACGCGAACCGGGATTTGTCTAATCCTGCGAGCCCACTCCGGCTGCCACTGCAATTGACAGTTGAACACGTGACAAATTTCATATATTTTTTTCGCTAAACGAAATTTTTCTCTTCTCATTGCAGACGAAGGCGACGAAGCTATTGACAGTCCAGAGAACAAGGATGTCTTGCAGTCCGGCTCAACTAGTCCCTCATCGTCTGTTCACTCGCTGGATAACGTGTCCCAGTTGGCGGCTGTTGCAGCAACCACTCAATTGCTGCCGCCAACGCTAGTTGCTGCAGCTGCAGCCGCAATATCAGCCTCCAGAGAACTGCCGGATAGTCCATCACATGCAGTGGCAACCACCGTGACGTCTGCATCAGCGGCCTCATCATCTCCATCGTCGTCGGTATCATCATCTGGCGGTGCGACATACAGCGGCGGCAGCACAGAGCCAACCTCTGCAACAACCATTTCACCCTTAGCTAGCACTCACATACCTTTGCTGCACCAGCAAATGGTCCCGTCCCCGGCCCTCGTAGCCGAAACAGTTAAGCACCGCCAGCAGCAACAGCACCATCACCATCACCACCCTCACCAAAAGGCGACTCCACCACCCCCGTCCCAGCAGCCGGCATCACTAGCAGAAGCAACCACCTCGATCGCTTCCAGCTTGATTGATTCTCATGATGATGTGGAGCCCAGCATCACAACTACTCTCATCCAGGATCCCAGTGCGGAACGGTAAGTGAAATTAATCGCATTGTTGATGCCTCAACACTATAAATGTTCCTGGGCGTATGTTGCGCTTTTCGGGTTACTGTCGGGGGTGGCCGCTCTCCGGGAGGGTGATTTTTTCTGTCCGACTATGATTCCCGTCTACTTGAGGTTATTTTCCGGGATGGATGAGCTTTCAATTACAATTTATAATTTACAATTGCGGTGCTAAAGTTTTTGCGGCAGAACTTTAGGTGCAATTGCGGATGGACACATTTGATGAGTGATAATACAAAGAACTTTTGTTAGTAGATTTGAAAGTGTTGCTGGAACTTGACATTTTAAGCCTTATAGGATATTTTATTAGGAATAATTGTCCCAATGTGATTATTGGATGATTCCGTTACAAAATATCGAAGAAATAACGATCATAAAACTGAAAGCTGCCCTTCTCATTTATTAGAAAATAAAATGTTTGGTTTCGTTAGTATTTTTAGTGAAACTGAATATTTTACAGCTATTTAACACTTTAATTGGCATTTTTCCTTCAAACAGTATAATTTGTTTATACAATGTTTGACATTCCAACCCCGCATCGCATAATTATAAAGCATGTTAATTGGAACTTCATCAACATCACCCGATGAACCTTCGTGATAACAAACCTGCAACAAATCAGCCCCACCGAAGGGTGAACAAGTGTCAGAATTCGTATGTCAAACTGTCCACATTAAAACCTCCATAAAAGCCTCAAAATCAGCCGCCATCACAACCTCGTCCCTGCGCTCCTGTCAGGTGGGATCAAAGCAGGCGGTTATGGCGGCAGCAATCTGCACCCGTGACCAAACTTCAACTAAACAAAGTCGCGTTGTGGGATTGGGGACTACAGAAGGGTAAAGTGAAGTGATTTTTTTGCAAAGCTCTGGCTTTTAACGGAAAAAATGCATGTCCATTGGTTTAGATGTCCTGCATCGTGGACAATTTGGTATTTTTTTTTTGGTTCCATCAATCCAGTTCGATTTAAGCCGGTGATAATGCCAAAAAATTGACGAATTCCTCGAAGTCTCTTTGTAAAGAGTTGTAAAAGAGGAGGAAAACTTGGCGTAGTTGGACAATTAAAACTGTAGTGAAACAGTTTTTGGATTTTGTAAAAGTGTAGTTACAAGGGATTAGAATCCTGCTCGGTCAGAAAAAAACCCAGATTAATATCCAAAACGCTTACACACTGTGATGATTTTAAAAACACACAAACAAATTTGTAAATTCGAATGTTCGTCTGCATTGAATTTCGCTAACGCCGTCGGCAATTTAGCGGAAACTTTGAATTTATTTTCCATCCTGTAAAAGTGTTCATTTACTTCCTCGATTGAACTGCACCCTTAATTTAAAATTTTACTTTTGAGAGAATTCATTTTATAATTATTTAGTTATTTTGAAAAGTCTGCATTTTCTAACATATGTATTTGGCATATTAAAATTACGAAACAACATTCTGAAAATTTTTACATTCCGATTTGGAATCTGCAGCAAACAGTGCACGAGAATTTTGTAAAGTTTTAATTAAAATAAAAGACTAATTGAAAATTTTAGAAAGCGAAAGCGATGTGCTATAAATAAAATTATTAGATTCACATATTTCATTAAATTCTTAATTGTAACAGAGATTTATTTGTGGTTCGGAAAAACTTTTAACCTAATAAAATCCGTTTTTTAGAAAAATTTCATTTTTTTTTACAGTGCAAATGCGTCTTATATGAAAAACACTCAATTAGACAACTCTAATCGGCTACCTACATAATTCATTTCTCATAGAACCAGCTCTTCGTTTTTTGTTTCTATAATTTCACTAAAGATTTTAGCGTTTATTCCTTGTTCGATTTTGCGAAAGATTTTTTCAAACGTTAGTCGTAAATATTTCCTTTGGTAGTTTAAAATAGCACATTGATTTAAAGCACATCTCTAAATGCAAACAAAAGTGTCCTGTGAAGAATCCTTGTCTCGTGTATTTTATTAGATCGGCCGAGAACTTTTGAGATGTTTGCGAGCGTCAGCTCGTCTCACAGCCTCAAAGGCTAGACATCAAGAACCAATAAGATAAGATCATCCTTAAGAAAGAAAAACAATTGAAAACGCTTAATTCAACCCAATACGCTCACCTCACACCAGGTTCAGAGCTCCCCTGCAGTCCTTCTATCCTTGCATTCCTCGGCATGGGTCGACTCCTCGCACATACCATACAATCATACATATGTCACAATAGAAGCGGACAGACAATCGCTGTCATAGAGCATAACCTCTTTGTTTTTGCGGCAGCTTTCATTTGGTCATTTTGTTGGTTAAGCTCCCAACAATGACATGACGCGGGAAGAGCGGGGCATCCTGGCAATTGCCACCAAGACCAACCGTCCCTGTCGACTGACAATCCTCATCAAACAAAGAGGGGACATAATCGAAGACCCGTTTATCTGTTTGCTTTGGTAGACAACGGGCCTGGATTGAAGTTGTTGCCACACAAAGTCCATCACAGATAAAGGACACGATTACTGCTTGTACAGTGGCCAGTGCCGGGATGCTCGTCCAGAGTCAGGCCCAACGTGGACCACAGTGGGCTGCCCATCGCCCGGCAGAATGCCCGATTTGAGTCCTGGCAGACGGATGGATTGATCGATGGCGGGATGGAGCAGTTGCCTTTTATCGTAATTTTGTTTGACCTCAATTTTTCATCTTCGCAAAGAATAACGGATGCAGCAACCGCACTGTTCTGTCACTCCTCACTACTCCCCACCGGCCCCGCAATGTGTGGCGAGCTTGGCCAGCAGTTGACCATTGCCTGAATGAAAGCCTGCCGTTAGAAACATCCCAAACTGGGGAATCCCTGCACCCTGGCAGACGTCGTCCTGTCCCGATACTTGCAGGGAGTTCCGTTGTCCGAAAGAATTCCTTCCTGGTCGACGGCGCTCTGACTCCATCACAAAACCCGTTCATTCGCTTCGTCGGCGTCGCCTTATGTGGAAGTTCATTTTCTAACAATGACGACCTGATTGATTGATTGATCGCCGAATTGATTGATTTATTCACACAAAAGTGCTCTAGAACGGCAATGGACTCGGCTGGCTGACTCTCTGACTGACAGGATTATCGCCTGGCACCAAGCCGGACCGATTCCCTTCCAGGACGACGCCCGGGGGAAGATTCTGTCATTGACTGCGGCAAGGTGTGCTGCAGGTGCACCAGCATATTTCACAGCTACGCCACCATCCCCGAGTAATGGGCAATTTATTGGGAACGAAGCCGTGGACAGGACCTAATTGATGGAAATATTTGCATACGCCGATGAACGCATAATGCTGATAGCAGCGGACGTTCGCCCGTTTCCGATGAAATTAGGACATGTTATAAGCAGATCAATAACCCGATGGCCACTGGAGCGCCACGCAGTGGGTGATTTTTGCCTCCCATCGCCTTTAATTGCATCCCAACCCCCAGGGAAATGATCCGTTATTCATCAACCCCTCAGTCTTGTGTCCATCGGTGTGAAGGAAAATGAATTCAGCCGGTTTTCTCATGAATTATATCGGGGGCCTCCTGGAATGATGGACAAAGTTGGTTTGGAAGCCGTCCCAAGCCAGGACCCATCACGGCCCCGAGAAGAATAAGATGAAATTGAAAGGGGTGAATTCCGGAGAAATAACAGAAGACCAAAGCGCTGGGGATGGGTGACCATCACGAAACACGGCAAGGAGTAATAACAATAATCGTAATGATACAAGCACAGGGTTCCTGATTTATGTCAGTCATATCGTCAATAAAGTTCGCTCTGAATATCCCTTGGCTTAAGTCCTTCGTTACGAATACAGCCTTGGGTAGGTGGAGGTGGGGGGTTGCCGCTCCGGCTCGTGTATAAATCCATCCAAGTAGTCAGTTCATATAGCTCCCAGCTTAGCCCTGGGCGCAATAACCACAAATCATGTTCCGTTGTGTTGGTATGTATCATGTTATTAGAGGAGGGCGGAATCCACTATGCTGAGGAAGCCTGCACGACTACAAAACCCCATGCCACCCACCTCAACCGATGTCGCCCCATCCTCCGCAGCCGACCTCTTCATTCACACACAGCTAAAACAATTCCAGGAGTGAGGGGTGAAATTACTTCAGGAAAATAAAACAACACCACTTCGCCCGGTTATTCTTAATAAATTTGCTGTAGGTAAGGGGTTGAAGGTGTTGCTGAAATAGTGCAAAATTAAGAAGACTTGTCTGCGGTCATTTCTGTCGGAACTCTCACAGCAATGTAATCTGCCGGCAAAGCTTTATGATTTTAATTCTTTCTGATGTTGCCTACGCCAGGATTAGGCTAGGACCGAGGAGAAGTAAGGCCACTGCCCGAAAGGGGCAGTTAAAATTTCGACCGTGTATTTCGTTTCTTAAAATAAGGGAAAAAATATTATGAAAAAAATGAGGGAGCTGGCACTAATTTCAAGATCAAAAACTTGACGGGGAGGAAATTAGGACAAAACAAAAGAAATAAGAAAACTGAATAGGTCGGAGCAAAAATCTTAATTTAGGAAATAAGTTAAATATTATTATAAATTTTCCTTACGATAATACATTAATTATAAAAGCTTTTGAACCCTTTTGACCTTGAACCTTAAATGTCACTGCAGTACCGTAACGTTTTTGCAACAACAACAATCCTTCCACTATTATTTAACTCTTTGAAAATGTTTATTTTGCTGCGGTATCACGTTATTCTTTTTTCAACACAGTTCAGGAATATGGAACGAACCTGGCCGCAATCCGCCGATTCATCCAAAAAAAAACATGCACCTTGGTGGAACATCAGCCATCGTCGAATCTTCCTCCTTTGCACGGAACTTTCTAACTTTTCTTCTTCTTATCTACTTTTACTGCTTCACCTCGAAGTCAGTCAGTTGTAAGTTGAATCTGAAGGCTACGGACGTGTGGGGGATGGGGCCAAAGTACGGCTGCCATGAAACAGAATAAGAAGGCATCCCCAACCAATAGCCATAAATTCCAATCGTCAATCCCACAACTATAACATGCCACATATCTTTTAATCAGTCACATATAATCAGAACGAGAGGCAAAAATACGTTTTGGTGGGGGTAATTTATGTGACACATCATTTCCAAAAACGACGCCAGCGATGACGATGTCTATGAAGGTGGCAATGGGGCTGAGCAGAGTGGGTGGTGTGCTGTGGTGAGTGATGTAAGAGCGAGCCATCACAACTCCATCGCACTACCCGGTGTGACATGGCCATGGGCTGGTGGGTGGAAGTCTCGGGCGGGAGACGATGGATTGAAGAAACAGAAAAACTACCCCATAGCGAAAAGTAGCTGGAGCAGCAATGGAAGTGGGCTAATATCAGTTACTCTTTCACTAGCCACCCCGCAATGTTCGCCGTCGTTAGTTGCCGGAATGTACGAAATGTGGGCGACTGGGGATTCAGGACGACATCGTCCGAGCTGTTAAGAAAATCCGAAAGTCCGTTGATTCTAATAAATTTATTGGCTCGAAGTTGATAGGTGATGGGAGGAAGCGGTAGCCTCAACTGCCACTCAGTGCCAGGAGCACCAAACGGAAAAACTACCCCATTTCATCAGCAAGGACGAGGAATTTCTACTGGTGGACGTTTTAGATCCGACAAAGATCGGAAAATTAAAATTAAATTAACTGCTCGAGAATATTAAGATTTGCGAGATCGAGCATCAGAGATTTCAAATTTTTTGCCTATCAACCCCCATCTCCCCTCTCAAGGCCCACAGATCACGCACATCGAAGCAGACTGGATCCAAGTCATATTTCGTATATTATTTTGGCACTGTTACGGTTAGGTGAGAACAGTGGAAGGGGATGATCTCGTCAGTCGGTAATAAAAAAAAATATTGACGACATCCCATCAAAACTGTACGTGTCCTTAAGTATTTCCTCCACAAAACCATCTCCCCATTTCCGACGGGGGTGACATACAAATCTAGTCAAACCTGTTCCCGTGCATGTGTGGGGGACGAGATCCTTGCCCTGCAGCTCGATGCTTGGAGTTTTCGGAGTACCCGTTCAGCCCCCGCCGCTTGGTCGAGATTCACGCTGCTGTGACACATGGGCAACAACGTGCCCGGTTCCCCGCGCCGAGACAAGTGAATATTGCACAGGGGGGTCGTTACTTACGTGACACATTTATAAATTACTCGTTATGCAGTTATGCCCTGTACTCTTTCCTTGGGGCGCCTGGGTACAAGCCGAGGATTTCGCTCAACTTTTCCCGCACAAATTAGGGCGCCTACCCCCTGAAACGGGCCGTTACTTGTGCTTTTTTACGACATGAACGAGATTCAACTGCGTCCCGAAATGAGGGGGACTCACCGAAAATTTGAATCTGAGTGCGTTCGCTGTGTAAATTTTGACACACGCATGCCAAAGGATTTGGCATTAGGGACGCTGGGGATGTTTGCCTGGTGGCAAGCATCCATTTTATGGGTACTTTTTCCAGCGACTTCTGGCTCTTTCAACCAGTGCTATTGCATATTAATGTCTTGCGGGGGTGCTTTCCGAAACTGACTTTCTGGTGAGTATGGTTGCAGTCACCCATCTTTGCAATGGAGTTGTTTGACCCAGTTGTAGAATTATGGGTCAAGTGAAGTGAACCCTTTGCGCCACTTGAAACTATGATTTTCAAAATCATGAAATCCCGGCGAACTTATATTGTTAGTGTTAATTTTTAATAAATTATCTCTAGGGAATCAAAATATATTTTCGTTGTTTGTGGTTCTGATATTTTCATGAAAATAAGTGGGAAAAATCTATTACATCTATTTCTACTCTACTCGGTTTTCATCTAGCATGGTCTAGAAAAACAAAACATCTTTTACTCTTTTCCATGCGATTTAGCACGGTTAAGAAACTCTTTGATTTACCTAAATATTTAACATATTTGCATTAATCTTAATATATATTCTATACGGTTTTTCTGGAATGTGCCTACAATGTAAAAATTAAACTTCTAGATTGAGAATAGTTCTTAATTTATTGTTTACAACTGTACAAGTTTAATTTAATTCCGCTAATGTAAAAAATTCACATTGTGAAAAAAAGATCTTAATTACATGTTCACAAGCACAATAAAAATATTTTGTTAATGCCAATTTTGGAGTACAAACTACAAGTTAATTTTAATGCACTTATGTTTAAATTATTCCGTCATTACATATTATTTGGATATTTCACCATTTCATAATGACTATTCAAACGAATTTTGAGCAGATGGAAAAGTGGGAACGAAATCCCCTCTTCCTCTCCACCATAAATGCAATGGCGAACTGCATGTGGCAATCCGCGCACACTGGCCCTGTTGAGAATTTTAACGCATCTATTACCTAGAAAACGTTTGCTGTTTCAAACGTACTAGTGCGAGGGTTCCAAATGCGCATCGGTCTACTACAGACAATGATTGGCGCTGAAACCTCGTGCAGAGTAATCTCCTTCTCATCTCGTCGTTACATTTTTCCAGTACGATTACCACCGGCCTTGCATCTTCGCATTGCGCGGCGTGGCTGTGCGTCTGTATTTGTTTTGTTTATGTTGCGCGCACATCGCCATTACGCACATTTATGTAATTCCGATATTCAAGAAGATGACTACCGAGAGAAGCGGATGAGATGAAATGTGAGTGCTCGTGGTGATGCTGCGATGGTGTGATGTTGATGGTGACCGCAGTCCACCGTTTTGTTGTTGGCACCCAGCGGGGTGCCTGCTTCAGTTTCCGTAGATGGCTCCATAACATTTCTACAGGAGAAAGAGGGGCACACTGCTCCACCATATCAGATGCATAATGTGAGAACGAAGCTTGAACCTGCTAGGATATGTGAAATTGGAACACCGAGAGATAGGAGACCATTATCCCCACTTCTGCCAACGAAATGGTTGGAATTGGTTCTCTCTCTCTCTTTTGGCTTGCCTTGCTGTGGCATTCCTCCCCACCTTTTTTCTCTTACACTTGCGATGTTTTGTCAGTAGAAATGCATTAAGAGCAGATAGTATGATTTTAGTTTGTGTGCAACAGGGACAGAGAACTTTTATAAGGTCATAAATCTCTTTTGGAAAACGTTGGAATTTTGAAAGAGCATTCAAGAATATTTTTACGTGGTGTGCACGCTTGCGGTTTTCTGTTGTATTCCGTTTATTGTATCAAGGTGCGAAAGCAGAGAGAATTAAGAGGGATTTTAAGGGGGTCGGCCTGGCATCAGCGACGACCGACACTCAACGGTAGACTTGATGTTGACTGCATGTTGTCAATAGAATATAGATGTATCTTTTTCATCTGGTCGCTCGCAGTGTGTACACTTGCTGCGCCTCAGAAGGCACGTCCACACAATCAATCGGTCGGGGGCGTTTGTGGATTGGTGAGTGGCGCTGTGCACAAACACGCCACCAACACAGACACAACGCCGTTGTTTTGTATATCAAAATCTATTGAAACATTTGGAGCGGTCTACTCATCACAGACGGCTTGTGTGGTGTCAGTGTCAAAAGATTTTTTAGTCGACGACAGTGCTTCGTGGAAATCATGTTGATTGCTGTCTGCCACACAGGGTGATTTGATCATCTCGGTTAATCGGTAGTTAGGCACCAGAAAAGGGTTACAACTGCTTGAGCAGATTTGGCGATAGGCCGTAACAAGGAAGTGTTGGACGACCAGTGGGAAGACGGTGTTCCTTGGAGGTGTCCTACGTGTCCGGCTCTTCATAACTGGTCATCGTCACCTGAGCAGCTGGTGTTCGGAATGATGTGCCAAAAATAGTTAAACGTGCTTCGCAGTGCTCCGCAGACGAACCAGCATGGAAGGGACTTGATCCGAGTTCTGAACAGGAGCGCTTTCTGGAAAGTGAGTGTGGACAAGGACACCGCCGATGGTCGGTGGCGATTTTGTGATTTTCATGCAATTCGAGTGACTTTAGTGATTCACGTTGTAATCAAGCAGTTCTTATGCAATTTGATCGCGGCTAAATTAAATGCAAATCGAAAACAAATTCTCTCATGTGGGGACGCGAAACCATGTGCCGTGTTGGATTGAATTAATGAACCTAGTAAGAAATTGCAATTAACCAACGTTCTCCCAGTGCTACATTTAATTTGCTGCACTCGTTAATATTTGTCGTATTCAAATTCCAATGACAAAGTGCCAGTCGTAAGGACAATTTTAAGGAGATAATTGTGCTGCTTTCGAAATTTAGGTCCAGTGATTGGTTCGCCAGTGAAATGCAAATATTTGAATAAAAACCGAAAAACATACAATTGCTTTTTACAACTGTGATTTATTCTTAATTTACACTCAAGTAAAACTAACTTACACATAAAGTATTTCACCTTATTAAGTACATATCCTCCTTAAAATTTACCAAATAATATTAAAATAAAGCTTAATAAATTGTAACAAACTTAAACCGAAAATAATATACCGTTTAAATTTATAATAAATTAGAAAAATTCTACGAAATGCCAAAATGCGGGAGGTTTCTAACAATATGCTGAATAAAAAATAAAACATTCACCCACTAAAATTGCCATTTTGATGAATTCCTCGTCGTCGATGACTTATGAATTAGGAAGACAAGTGATCTGAAACAGTTCCCAGCCGAAAATTGAAATAAATGTGCCGAAAATACAAAATCCAGAGATGTGAAATTCCTCAGTTTTATGTCGTGTCATAATATATTATTAATTTGAAAGTGGGCGTGAAATTGTGATAATTGTTTTGTGTTCACTGATGTGAAGAGAGAGGTGAAAAAATAAAGGAAGCACAAATAAAAATAATAAACAGCTGCCAGTGTAGAACGCGTAAAAAACAAATAGTCGCTATCATGATGCTACACGAGGCTGTTATGTTGGAGATTTACAGGCAGGCCCTGACAGCAAGGTATTCCCGTTCTATATTGTTGATATAATTTTTAAATTTTTGTGTTTTCAAATCTGTTGTTGTTGTTGGTTTTTTCCTTGCCCGTGTTTGACTGGGATTTATGCGGTTTAAATCTGTTTGACTGATAGTCGCACCAATTTTTCATCCTCTCAACTTCATCCTGAGTGAAGACGTGAGAATTAGTAGAAATTAATTGTCTTGTGAAACACAAACTTTCCTCATCAAAGTGATTTCTAACGGTGCAGTTTGAGAAACTCTTGTTCCTCGGATTGCGAAATCCAAAATTCGATTTTCTAAACCAAAATTTCTATAACATTGTTTTGATATTTTGTAATACGCAAACACAAAAAACGTGTTATAGTTTTGTGAAATGATGGATCTTGTGGTGGAATGTTTTCTCTTTCGACATTAAATTGCAATTTATTTTATTTTATGTCATTTGAAAAGGCATCTAAACAGAAATTACCAGTTAAAAAGTTTAAAATTCGTAGTATTGTTTATTTTTCAAAAAGACTAAATGCACATAAGATATTTCTTTAAGCAAATCGTACTTAATTTAAAAGTTTTGAATGTCGTAAGATATTCTTATTCGATTAAAAATATTAATTAATTTCGAGCTGTCACTTCGGAGATTTAGAAACAATTAACGTTTTGTTATATACAATGGATTTTTTTATTAATACTGTGAAACCAGAAAACAATAACAATATTGCTGTCCGTACTTAAACATTCTTACGGTTTTTTACTTCATTTTGTTTATAGTGAAACTTTTGCAATATATTTTTAACGAATTATGTTTTCTCAAAAAAATGTAAAAGGAATTTTTTTACATGAAATTAGAAATACGTAGCAATATTATATTAGAAATATAAATTGTCGTATCAGTTACAAAAAGGTTCTACAAAACGGCAAGAAACAAACCATGACGCGTTTTCACGTCATTAAAATTGTTGTTACATTTAAATGAGTTTTAATTTTTATATCTGTTAATTTTTTTTCAACAAATTTACTTTTCCTACTTCAATCACAACTTCTTTTGAAAAATATTGTAATATAAAAATGTTTTCTTTTCTTTCCATGATCAAGTTTCTGGTAAGCGAATTTAAAATTTCATTGTTTTATAATGAGAATTATTTAAAAACACTTTTGACAATATGTATTTAATGTACACATTTCCTAATGTTACAATAAATTATTAGATCAAATATTGATCATTGTCTTTATATTAAAATGCTTTTGCAACGAAAAACATTTTTATTGCAATTGTCATGCAAATTGGTTGTTATTTTGTGAAAGTGCAAATTAAAAAAGCATGACGTTGATGCAGTGCTTTAGTGCATTAATTAAGTTCGCAATTCACACAACGATGAGCATGACTTGTCATTAAACAATTGGAAAAATTAAATAACTCAATTTTTTCATGCCATTTTGTACATGATTTTATTTGTATAAATTAAATTAATTACTTTGAATTTGTTTCTCTTTTACTTCTGAATAATTGCTATGGATTTGTGATTTGCTATTGAGATCAAAATCAGATGAATTTGAAGTATAAATAACTAAATAACTTTTTGTTAAAGTTTTTTTTACTATATCCAATTTACAAGTAAAAAGAGACTGTTCGGGAAAAGAAACATTTTTTTCTATCTAATATTCGATTTGATGTAATTGAGCTGAATGTTTTTTTTTTTTTAAATTCATTTAAGAGTGGAAAATGAATTATTTCTGGAAGTAAGTACTTAATATGTCCTTTACCGTTTTTTTATCGAAATATTCAAAGGATTTCACTTGACTAATAACCGTGAAGCTCCGACCCGTTTTATATTCGGAATACAGTAAAAGTTTGAAACGAATTTTAGAAAAGAAATAATTGTTATTGCACCTACAGAATCTTTTAAAGGGTAGTTCTGATTGCAAAGCAACTTACATAGAAATCTGTGGAACTCTTAAATAAGCCTTTATGAAGAGAATTGTATCAGGATTTTTACCAATTTCTCATCGTCTTTTCCGTTACAGTGAATTGGCCAGCCCAAGATGTCAGTCCAGGGACTCTTCATCGGGTGGACGGTGTCCTTCAGACGACTCCAATTATTCAGGGAACGGCAGTAACACGGCCCCAACACCAACCCCCACGAGTCCTGTAGGCATCACACTTCCAGCGACGCTGCCACCTGCGGCAGCGGCAGCTCTTCTACCTCCACAGTCAGCGGCCATGGCGGCGTACTTGAACGTGGCGGCTGCTGCAGCGCAGCAAAATCGGCTGCTGTTGGGAAATCCTTTGGCTGCAGCAGCAGGCTTAGTTCGAGCCGCTCAGTCCCCTCCGCCGATGTCCCTGCAATCCCCTATACCCGACGATTCCTCCCCAGCGTTGGATTTTAGCACGAAACGTATGCGACGTGACTCGGACACGGACAGCAAGAGCGACAGCGACGCAGTCAATCTTACTAAATCTGATAACAGTCCTTTAGATTTATCTGTAGGCAGTAGAAAAAGGAACGCTGAAAGCGATATTCCGCCGCCATCACGAAAAATGTCACGCCCAACAGACTATAAGGCACCCGCGCCGGCGCCAGTTGTGTCCCCTTGGACTTCCCCCATAACTCCTTACTTTGCAGCGGCAGTTGCAGCAGCAAGTTTGTCACCAAAAAATCCTCTTCCGGTGGACTGGAATGGCAAAAACAAGATGGCACCGAACGATGCCACCAAAGCCCTTGAGAAAATGTCTGAAATGACCCGATTGGGTGGACCTGAAAACGATATGAGCGGCAGACCGCCAAACAATTCAGCTGTTGGAGTCGGCGGGGGCAGACACAGTGCCTGGCAGTCGCACTGGCTAAATAAGGGTGCGGACGCCGCCAAGGATGTGTTCAAGTGCGTTTGGTGCAAGCAAAGCTTCCCAACTCTGGCGACCTTGACCACGCACATGAAAGAAACCCAGCACTGCGGTGTAAATGTTCCTCCATCCGGCGGCATGCCCACAGCAGGTGGGCCAATGCCCCACCACCATCATCATCAATCCCCGTCGTCGACATCATCAAACTCATCCACCGGCAAATCTGATTTGAATCTGCTGATCAAGGAGACCATGCCGTTGCCAAGGAAACTGGTTCGTGGACAGGATGTGTGGCTGGGGAAGGGAGCCGAGCAGACGCGTCAGATCCTGAAGTGCATGTGGTGCGGCCAAAGCTTCCGATCGCTTGCGGAAATGACGAGCCACATGCAGCAGACACAGCATTACACGAACATCATTTCACAGGAGCAAATCATATCCTGGAAGTCATCGGAAGACGGAAAGGGTGGCGGGCCGGGGGGAGGCAGTGGTGGTGGCGCTACCTCAAACCCGAACTCGAGCGCAAACAGCACCGTGAGTGCAGTGCTCACTTGCAAAGTGTGTGACCAGGCATTCTCGTCGTTGAAGGACCTCAGTAATCACATGGTCAAAAACGCCCACTATAAAGAGCATATAATGCGGTCGATAACAGAAAGCGGGGGCCGGAGGAGGCAGACCAGAGAGAAGCGGAAAAAGTCGCTGCCCGTGCGCAAACTCCTGGAGTTGGAGCGGGCGCAACACGAATTCAAAAATGGAGACGTGAAGTCCATGCGAGATGTTGGCTCAACACGCATCACGTGTGAGAAGTGCGGCGACAAGATCGAGACCGCGCTTTTCGTGGAGCACATTCGCCAGTGTGTGGGAGGTTCCATACCGAACTCACCCCGCGGAATGCTGAAGTCGTCCCTGTCGGGAAACAGCATCATCCCGCCTGATTCAATGAGTCCGCTGACCCCAAACAGCCGTGACGGCAGGAAGAGCATTGGCGACGACAGCACTTCACCAGCATCAAACAGGCATATCTCTCCCCATGCACCCGACTTAGCCTCCCCCTCGCCCAAGGAGGGCGCCAGTAACGCGACTGCAGGAGGTGACAAGGTCTCATCCTCACCTTCCGTTCTGAACGCTATCGAGCAACTCATTGAGAAGAGCTTCGACACAAGATCCAGACACAGCAGCTCGACCTTCGCGTCCAACAGTCATACGAGTGCTCCCCTCGGCTCCAGTATCCTGAAGAGGCTGGGAATTGACGAGAGCGTCGACTACACGAAGCCGCTAATTGACCCGCAAACTATGAATCTCCTAAGGACCTACCAACAGCACCATTTTCCGAAAAGGGAGCGAAGCGGAAGCGAATCCAGCTCGGTGTCCGATCGCGGCAGCAGTAGGTTAGAGTCCTTGACGCCTGAGCGAAAGCCTGACGTATCTAATCACGGCACTCCCCGTCAGTCCCCCGAGAAAAACATTGATCATGAGGATGATAAGGTAAAAGTTAAGAGGGAGCCAGTGGATGAGGATGAGACGGATCAGGACGGAGACGACAATGAGAAGGTGACCGTAAAGAAGGAACAACAAGAAGATACGCACCAGAAGGACAACGAGGGGGAGTTGGATCTGTCGGCGAAGAGCAAACATAGCCGGGCCCAAACTCCGGGCAGTTCAGCCCCGAGCCCCAATCACAGCAACCATCAAGCGACGTCCTCCGCAATGACGTCCACCCCAGCCCCCAGCCCCGGCAGCGATCGCTCCATAACCCCTCGATCCTCAAACTCGATCGGCGACAAGAAGCTGCCCAGTGGCAGCTTGAACGCGCTCTCCTCCATGTTTGACAGTCTGACAGGATCGGGGTCGGCTATGGCCTCGTCCTCGGACAGCGCCGGCAGCCATAGTTCCAGCAAGAAGGGCAGCTCCCATCCTCTGGCAGCGCTGCAGAAGCTTTGTGATAAAACGGAGAACAATTCGCCGAACACACGCTCTGGTGGCTCCAGCTCCTTGGCGGCCAGCATGCCGCAGCCGGGGGGCACTGCTTCGGGAGCCATCCTCGCATTCAGCTGGGCTTGCAACGACGCCGTCATGACGTCAGACTCCATCATCAAGTGCGCCTTCTGCGACACTCCGTTCTGCTCGAAGGGCGCCTATCGCCATCACCTGTCGAAAGTGCATTTCGTCAAGGATGATGTCATCATCGATCCAGTTGCACTCAAGTCGGGCGCAGCTGGCGTAGGCGGAGCTGCGTCCTCATCCGGGTCATCGGAACGCGGCGGGGGCAGCTCCAGCAGCGTCGGTGGCTCAGGACATAAGGTGCCACACCAAAGCATGTCTCATGCCAGCAGTCAATCACCGAAGAGTTCGGCAGGTTGTAGTTCAACTAGTGTCATGGGCGGAGGGGGCGGTGGCTCCACCAAGAGCCCCTCTCCGCAAGCGTCGGCATCCACTGCTCAAGCATCGTTCGAAGAAAGTCCGCACTCGAAATTCCTCAAGTACACCGAGCTCGCCAAGCAGCTGTCCTCTAAGTACGTCTGACATTCCTAAAACGCTAATCAGTCCGCACCTGCCCCCTCGCCGAGGACGCGAACTCCATCGGATTTCGCGTTTCACTTGTGCGCGCCATTTCTAAATTCATCGTGTCATCACTTGCCTGATGGCGAACGCCTTCGGAAGCTGTACAACTGTACCGCTCCCACGAGCGCCGGTGAGACCGGCGGCTCCCCTAGACGGCAGAGCGAGACGGCCGCAGTGGCATCTAAATCGAAAAGAAAACAATCCCGTCACCCCGCCAGAGTGATGCGTAAATAAACTACTCACCGAAGCGAGGGAGAGAGCGGCAGTTCGGCCCCGCACGCTTATGTAGGTTTTTAGTGATTAAGAATCGTGCACTGTCACATTTCACATATCGTTCATGTACGGAAGCTCCGTGTAGTAGGTAGGAGTGCGCTTAGGTGTGAGAAGATGAACTAGAAAGAGATGTCCGATAAGGGGGAGTGAATTTCGAAGTGAGGTAGTGTGTGTGCGAAGAACAGTGAACTTAGGATAAAAGTCCAGTTCATTTTCTTGCGGCGAATTGAGAGAGAATGCATTTTGAGGGGAATTTCTCACACTAGCGAAAATTCATTTTATTTATTTTCTCTCCTCTGCGGCGAAATTCATTCCCTATCACCACCAGTTGAGCAACATGTGCTTATTTTTTATGGTTGGGGAATGTTTCTGCCGATTTTGAGTAACAAATAGCCATTTCGAATTCTATTTAAATTAGAGATCATTTCACCGTAAAATCTGAATACATAAATCCAAAATTAAAAATTATTCCTAATTGGAAATAGTTTTGAAGAACATGAATTGAATTTTCGTCCTAAGTCCATTGTTCAGTTGGTTAATAAATTGAACTAATGTAAGTGCAACTTGTAAAAATTGTTCATATGCATCTAGTTTTACAATAAAATATATAAATATAAATGCAGCCATATTCACAAATTGTAAAAAGCTCTAAAACATTCTAGATTAAGGCAGGCCTTCGCCAGAACTCCAGTTTTTCTCTCTCTGAATTCCTGACCCTTGCGGAATTAATTCCTATTGGCCCACAATTATCCCATTTCCAAACTCCAATTGTAAAATATACAAATTTAAAATTGAACTATTAATAAATAGTCTTAGACGATATAGGGGCAGTAATGGACAACCCAAGAGCGTAGGCGATGTATCCTTGTAAAAACTGAAAATCAAACCGTGATTAATTTTAAATTATAAAAAAATAACTTTAGTATATTTAAATATCTAGTAAAACTTAGTAATTATAACTTTAAGATATAAAAATGCAATTTTAAGTATACTTAACCCCTAAAAATTAATTTAAATCAAGCAAAACTACAAGTGAAGCTAGTGCAAATGCATTAAAAAACGTTATACGATCTTAAACCGCTATATACTGAAACATTGTGAGATATTTGAGAAAGTGAGATATTTTTTAAAAAGATGCATATATTTATAAATAGCGACAATTGCACAACATTGTTTGAATGCTGAACTCCAAGAACTAATTTGTACATTTTAAAAATGTTCTCGTCACAGATTCGAGAGAATTTCTGTTTTTTATGTCTAGTTGCATAATGTTGAAATATTTTGCAAAAACGTTTTCAAAGAAAGAAATCTAAATACAAAACATTTAAGAAAAAAATGTCACAAAAAAACCAACTAAGAAATCTTCCTCTCCTTTCGTATACGTAAATAAATAAAAAAATATAGGTATATATAAAAAAACTAAAGCAAAAAAAAAATGTTCAAAAATTTCTTGTAAAGGAATTATTTGTTTGTTATAGCAGTTTTCGTATTATTTTATTATCCCTTTGTTTTCTTTCTGTTCTTAATTTAATTTGCGGAAACCCAGTCTTGCAACATTGCCCTTAAGTTTACTTAAGTCCTGTTTACTTTTAATTTAGTGCAGTAAGCCTAGGCTAGAAGAGAACATGTGAAAACTGTGGTTAAATATTTTTAAAAGATTATTTTTGTTTATTTATGATGAAATGAATAATAATGTGCCAAAATTATATTAGTTTTTGTTTTGTTTTACCTTTTTATCATCGTTTGCAGTTTTTCATTATATTTTGTTATTATTTTTACTTATTCTGTTGTTTCGAATGGGAGAATTTTATTGATTGCATTATCGATAAAACAAAATTATAGTTCAGAAGTTACTGCTTACTGCATTTATTTCTGCGATCTTAACCTTGAATGCACTCAAAATAAAAGAACTTCAATTTGTGCCAAAGCCAGAAATAACGATAATGAATAACTATTATTATCATTTATTGGTTTTAATTAACTCATCACACTAAATAAATAACAAATCTAAAAACTTCTCCACACATTTATTTTATTGTTAATTTACATTCTTCGTTTGTTAAATTTCCTGATTTAATTATAGAACAAGAAAAAAATACGTGAAAAATACATAAAAGTATTAAAAGACAAAATAAATGTATACGTACCCAAGAATTTTACAAAATTTTGCAGAATAGATGAAATTTGACGGAAGAAGTGTTTTTGTTATATAGAGCGTTATTGAGGATAACAAAAAAAGTATACACGAATCTTCGGCGGCATCTATCACTGAATTTTACAAACACTCGTACTTCCAGATTAACTGCAGTGTATTATAGTAAAGTAAAGAAAAAATTATTCATATATATTATCGAGCAAAGGATCTCCAAATTTTATTTTTACTAAATTACCTTCAGATGTTCATAAATATCAAAAAAGAAATGTGTCTAAAACAATTTTTCACACTGTTCATGTATGTATTCGAATAGCATCCTGCGCTATACCAAGGATATACCATGTAAAAAATTTTAAATTAAATAATGATAGTAATTAGGGTTAAATTGTTAATAATAAAGCAGAGTTGAAAAGGAAGTGAGAAATTGAAGGAAACGTGAAAAGTGAAAGAAAAAACAATATTTTTAAGAGGAACTTACCAGGGAGGAGTCCTCACACGAGGCAAGCAGCGCGAACATATTTTTAAACACACGGAAATTAGGTATACTACTGACTGTACTTTTAAGGGAATCCTGTAAAATATTTGACTATTTAAATTTATTAGATTTACACTAGAGCAACTTACTAAATATACGATAAAACAAGATACGCAGGGGTGAGAGGAAAACATTCCAAAGTGTACCGAAAATCTTTCAGACCCAAAGTGACAAAAAATGTATACGCAAGATGTAAAACACTAGTAAAACTGTTTAAGTAATAACAAATAAGTAAATAATACTTGTAAACTTGCTAAATAGAGATTTTTAATTAGGATGTCCCTCTAGGACGAGTTCCCGAGATCAGATGGATGAATGCCGCAATTTTGTTAAATCGAATTCAGTTTCCGTAAAATGCCGGATACATTGTTAGTTTTGTTTTTAATATTAATATTAAAGCTTGTTATTTTCTACACTAGAATTGTTATCATTAATAAAAACAAAAAAAAACCTTCATCCATCGAGTCAGAAATTGCGCAACTCAAAGACCGAGGGATTTTCATAGATCTGTACTGAGATAGTCCTTGTTTTTATTAAATGAACGCAGAACGGAGATACTTAGGAACTCTTGGCAAATAAAATTAAAACTGCAGCTCAAACTAAATAATAAAGATAAAAATAAATAATATATGTTAAAATTTAGAAATGTGTTTTTCTTCACCTTGGATTTTATTATTTATTGTTTTAGAAAAGGAGCCTTTACTGATGCCATTGAAATCGCGAAGATTCGGAATTGTTTCCTGTTTTTTCTGTAGACCAATCTAAATGATTGTTTATAAAAAATTCGCAAATGCAAAATTTTTTCATGACTGGTCTATAAAAATTTGGGGAGGATTAAGTTTATTTAACAAATTTCTAATTTAACTAATTTTTACTAATTTACTAATATATTTGATTTTTCCGAAAAACCTAATAGGTAATCAAACTAATTTTTTACTGGCTGTCTAAATTAACTAAAGAAAGCCTTTTTTAATTGAAGATATCAGCGTCGAAGGATGAAATTGTTTGACAAATTTCCTGTATTTTGTTTCAAGTTAATTCTTCGATTTTCTTGCTTTCCTTTTTACTACTATACATTTGTCGGAATTTCTAAAAATTGCCATTATTCAAATACTGGATTAATTTGACGCCGCCATTGCATTTGCAATTGTATTTTGTGCGATCAAGTTGCATCGTCAATCACCTGGCAATCTATTCCGGGACGTAAAGTTGAGATGTTTGAGTTTGAGGTCCCAACAAAGCTTGGCATGATGACGTGTGTTCTGCTTACGTAAAAAAGGGGAAACAACAAAAGAAGTATTATTCTGGTAAATTTTTTAATCGCAAGAACTGCAAAACGCTGGAGTAACATTTGTGCTGATCGCAAATGTCGTATGTTCGGAAAATCTTCTTTCGTAGACTATATTGTTTCAATCATATGTTTTCGGACGTTTGTTTACATTTCAAGTAGGGTATTTGAAGGAGTGCTTGTGCACGTATTAATTAAATACAACGGTTAGTCATTTTTTTGTAGTTTTGAGTAATATTATATAAAAAACAGATTTTGAAAAATAAGGTGCATGCTCAACGAAAACCTTTTCTTCAAACTGAAGCTGTTTTCCTAGAAAACCTTCTCCCTGCTCCCTTGTATCAGACCGTTATATTGTGATGATTTTTCCGGATCATTAACTACGCATTATTATTCAAATTCTTCCAGAATTTTATGATTCATGCGAATCTACTTTTAATAAAACCCTGAAATTCATAGACAAGATTTAAGAACTTAACCACATAAATCAAACGGAGAAACAAGAACAGGATCTGTGCCATTTGTTAACATTGAACCCTTTTTCTGTACGCGGAAGCATCTTTAGTCGCCCGCGAAAACGGACCAGAACGATTTATTTCTATCGATAAAATTGGTAGAAGTTTCGTTTAAGGATGCTCATCCTGCATGAGCTGGATCCCTCCGGACTCTGCTGCTCTAATAATGCCTAAAGTTACGCTCTGTATCCTCCGTTTGCTCGTAAATAGCCTGGTGACATTTTGTGGGCCGCCCGAGTTATGGCGACGTCCGCTGCGTGCGTGTGTTGTTTAGTTTTAAAAAGTGACATAAATAAGAATTACGAGAACCCCAGCGAGCATTATAAAATTTCGCAATTACCCCTTCGTCGCCGAATCTATGGACACCGGACTCGGTTTCGGCTGGAAGTGTACTCAGTTAGGGTTGATCCTTATTCACTCATATCTAAGACCAAGGACTTCTTTCCGCACATGTCCGTATGTTTGTCGAGCCGATTGTACGAAAGTGTCTGGTCTCGCATATAATTAATCGGATGATTTACAACTCCTGTGTAACTCATTGTGTCCTTAGATCACACATAAATGTCTAAAAGGGTTAATTTATATATCTGAATGGTACCCGCCACGTAACATCCTTCTGCGGATGCCTACTGCTGCTCTAATTAGCCACGCTCGCCCATTTATCTGCGGCATTTTAAGATGTTGACAAGCGGTGCAGAGGGGTTGTTGTGTGTCCCTGCATTTTCGCCATCATAATCTGCGACAAAAGGATCTTTCAACTGGGGCGACAAAAGGTAAACTTAAGATAAAAATTTCATCAACATGGCCGCGTAATGGTAATCGTATTGCATTGCCGCGCAAACAAAGCTTTTGCGCAAATACGATAAATCCGGGGTTTTTAATTAAAAGCGAATACAAACAAGTGCCGGTGTCCCAACAAGATAAATCCAACGGCTCAAAACTATAATAAAATCCGTATCCGGCGTCCTTCGGCGGTCGGTTTAACATTGCCAAATAGAGACCACCCAATCCCTGCGGCGCAGAGGTGTCCTCCGAGGAAATTTCCGCTGACATCAGAGCGGGACAAGAACTCCGCAAAAGCCCAAAGCAAACGAGCTGCAAGTCGGCCTCTTAAAACGCGACATCTCCGGGCTTTAGATAAAAAGGAAATCAAAGTCAAACACTGAACTCACGGAGCCTCAGATCTAATGAGCCGCCCATCATAAATTCCTGCCGCTGTGATTTCTTTTTATGGCCGAAACGGCAACCGCAACCGCCCCCGTTTGCCGTGCATATTGGGGATATTCCACCCCCGACTGCTTGTTTCTTCAGCGCCTCATAAAAGTAAATTAAATCCGCAAACAAAATAATTTTCGGCCGTGAGTTGGAAACTGAACCGGGGCCGGGTTCGAGTGGCCCCGTCCCAACCTCGGGCGTCGCGACTGATCCCCGACTCATTTTCTTTTAGATTCTAATTTTGCTGGGCTGTGGTTTGTCCGCTTCGGAAGCACCTGCTCCTTGGAGTGCCTTCGGGCCGAATTTACAACTATCACCTCTGGATCAGAGCAGAATGGCAGCAACCTGCTCCGGCGGTGATGGCACAAACGAGATGAACTTCTCATTACCCGGGCCCGGCGAGTGCAAAAATTACAGTCCCGAAAATTGGAGCGGCTTTCCCCAATGGTAATCTTGCGGGCACAGAATGCCTCCGCTGGGACCCGGCGCCATCGCTTTGCGTTTCTGATTAGAAAAATAATTGGCGATCCCGGCGGGTAACATCCCGACGATGTTGCCGCGATTTTGCCAACACCTCAAAGGTGTTGCCGCGCTGCTTGAAGGATTGTCTGTCAATTATTGCAAATCTGGGAATCGTCGACTGAGGACAAAAGAAAGCAAAGTTTGCCAGCATCCGAAATCCAAATCAACCCAACTGGCCCGATGAATGGCAGCATACACAAACAGAAGTCCATCCGAATCAGCTCGACCCGGGTGTAATTAGTTGAATTAATTAATGAGACTTAAATAAAAGTGAACAGACGGAAAGCGATAACCCCGGCTGGACTCTTTGAGCTCGCCGCTTCCACTGCGAGACTTTCTTCAGGCGCTGGCCTCCGGGAGAGCGTGGTCAAGTATAGTTAAACGAAAATCGGGAAATAATAAAAAATTAACGATCCTTCTGCAGCGTGGATCACTTCCCCGGCCAATATTTTGGTGATTATCCCGAGATTGACTCGGGTCTATTTGGATGCCTTTCGGTGGCTTCACAGGAGCTCGGACTTCGGGTAAATGTCTTTGGTCATAACTTCTCAATAGTGTCAATCTCGATATGCGGCTTAAAGCGAGTTTTGAACCCACCGTGAGATTTCATTGGAGAAAGACTGCGGTGTCTTTCTTTTAACGACATTTGTTAACATCTTGAGGGCCAAAAAATGTCCTGCATCACGATCGTTTTGGGGTCGATGTTCCTGACGGAGACGCCATTATTGTTCTGGGAATTTATTATGTTTCTTAGTTGGAAAGAAATAAACTCAAAATTATTGCAAACATTATTTTAAAAATGCATCTTAAATTCAAAGCTGATTGTGGAGCTGTTGAGTATGCAAATTTTGCACACATAAGTATTTGAAAACTTCATTTTCTTAACTCTTTTTGTTTGTAGGCTTGAGGCAGTGGAAATTGTTTGCTTTACTTCATACACACTACTTTTTGTATTGCAATGTTGTTCTTTGTTGGGTGTGGACAGTAAAAAAAGAAATTTTTTGGTGTTGCGATTGGCTTCGTCTTATTTATGAGGGCGGCCTGAATAATTTGTGCAGGCGATTTAAGAGCGAGTGAAACAAAGGAGCCATTTTTATCATAATTTATGAGGATTTTCAATTACATTCCGAAAGGGGAGTATTCATAAAGAGCACGGTGAATGCATTCAGCGGGCCCATCTGACCGTGCACGACATGCATCGACGACGGCCTTGCATGCATGAAAAACTGCAGTAAATAATAATTTCGCAGTCTCCTGTAGTCCTGTCGACAGTGAAAAAGTGACAGAAATCGACGGTGACATTGACAAATTTCCGCAGAAAAAATTGATTTATCGACTGGCAATAGCCGCACCGGGAACGAAGGGACCGGAGGAAGGCGCAGCAACGGTCTCCGGGGGATGTGGCGACGATGGCAACGCGGCATGGGCTGATCCCAGTGAGTGAGCGGGGACACACTGATGACACCGGTGCGGAGTGGCAGCGGTGCATTTCGGGACCCACTGACAGGACACGTCTCGTGTATCTTGGGTGCATGCCCGACTGTGTTAGGACAACATTCGAATTGCATTCACTCGTTCAAATTTAACGAATGTTCACCTCGAATGATGCATTTTTATGGGTTTTTGCTGTTCACCAGTTCGACCGGACATCCTGCGGAATTTTCGATGTTTCTGATTTATGCTCGACGGGACTTTTGACAAAAAATAATGCTTTTACGAGCTGGCGCCTAATTAGAAGTTAAAGCCGCCCCGGTGCACTTTATGGGATGCGAATGTAATTAATGCACTCACATTGACATGCAAACAACAGCGGATCCTGACGTCAGACAGCCTTAATTATAGTGTTTCAAATAGTAGGAAAACTTTGTTGATGTGGCTATTGTCCATTGTCTAATGTCACTGTTCGAATGCTTTTCCAGCAGCATTAAACGTCTGCGAATTTCGCGAACTTTAAGGATAAAAAGTCAGATTCAATGTTCATAGGTATTTAGTTGACAGGATCTGCAGCCAAGAACGTTTCAATGGTTTAATAACTATGAGAAAGAACAAAGTTTCGATTGGATACAAATATGCTATCTATTTAGTTACGTCATATTGTTCTGCCATACAAAACAAAATTACAGTTTTCCTTAACAGTAATCGCAACCATTCCAAAAAAGAAATTATCTGGGAATTCTTCTTGCTCCACAACAGTGTTTCTTGTAGGGGATTGCGATACCCTCCGCCCGTTCAGATTGCCTTTGGCGGGCGAATTTTGGTATGGCGCCCGCTAGTAAGCATGACAAATAGTCAGGGAATGCATAAAACATCCTCGAAATATCCGAACAACATCAAAACATATTAAAATTTAGCCTCACATCCTGGCATTCCTGACGGTCCGCTTCCACCCTGCGCCAACTAAGTGTGGACGACAACCCGTTCTGGGGGGAACCCCTTCGGTCAAATTTCTGCCGGGCGGGGCGAGTTAAGTGCGCTAAGTTTAGTTGAGCCCTCATAATATAATAATAACATAAATTTGTACGTTCATTTCGGGATGTGTTTGCCAGTGTGTGCAGCGCGGTCCAGCCATAAATCCATAGGCGCAGTCGACGATATTTTCTCACTGCCGTAGTGAAATAGTGAACGAGTGAGAAAGGGAGGAAAGCCCATTAGGACTACGGAGCACTCCTTGATTTACCACGAACATAAAAATGATTTATCAGTGACATTAAAATAATGCACACACACAGCTATCGTCTGCAGTTCATACATGGCCGGATGCGGGACTGGGTCGGGAATCGCGTACCGCGTATCTGGGTGGCGCAAAAGGGTTGCTGAGGTCACCTCTTTCAATTTTTGTTGGTGCAGCGAAATTAACACATACAAATGAAATTTCTTCTCTCATTCCTAACTGCCACCCCCAGCTGTCGCCTCGAGATATGTCGCCCCAGGACCCGAAAGATCTCGGCGAAATTTTCAGCTAAGTTGAGGCATCTTGTCGGTGTGATTTCCTTGTTTTCGCAGCAGTCCTGGTCCTCTCGATTCCTTCTATTTTTTTAACTTTTTTTTCTGCAGCAGGTCGTGGCGGCTAGCAGGGGAAGTAATGATTTATTGGGGCTTAATTTTCTGTTAAGGCAATTCTTCATACATGTGATCCTTGCGCTTCAGGGACACATTTACCCTTACATTCTGCAGCCTTCACAGAATTCTGGCCAATGTGATGTGTCCTTAAACTCCAAACCCAATTCCTGATGCTGCCGCTGCGTCTATATCCCGGGGATGGGGGCTGCTTACTCTCCCATTGTGATCTACGGCCGCTGATGTATGTATGCCTGCTGTCTTGCAGTTTTCTTTTATTTTCCTCTTCCGATTTCTGGTTCACTTCAGCGAAATATTTTCCACTTCTTGCGGACCCCGAATTGGCGAGGAATCCGAGGTGTATTCCGAGTCTGCCGCGTCACTACTGCTTAAGGAGCGTGAGAAGGAGTCAGATTCAGCGGACGGGGGGAGGCGAACTTCCACAATTTATGATTGTTTTTGAGAATCGACGATTTATGATCTTAATGGGCATCAGCTGTCTTATTTATGTTTATGCGACTTTCTGCTTGCAGCATACACCAACATATGCCCCACAGCCACCCCATCGCCACGACGACGTACTTGGCTCCGTTGGCTGTGAATTGGACGAGTTCTGGGCAACGGGGGGGTGGAGTGGGGACGTCTGATGACGCCCGATAAGAGATCTCCTCACAATCGACAAGACACCATTTCTTAGATTTATGAGACAGCGCCGACGAGGATGGATGGCTGGACCGAATGATCTCGAGTATGAAGCCCCGAGAATTATGGATATTGAGCGATAGCAGGATTTCGACTAGGAAGTCCTCTGCAGAATTATTTTTCGTGCACCACTTTCTGGATATAATTTAGGAAAATTTGGGGCAGTCTTGAATTTCAATAAAAAATTGTTGAAAAATTTCAACCCGGATATCTTATTTTTAATTTTATAAAAATTTATTGTCGATTTGACGAGAGCAGTGTTTTGGGTTTTGGAGGAATGATCAATTTGTATTAATCCACAAATGTACGGATATTTGTATTTCTAATTTCTATGTAGGTATGTTACTAAAATAAGAAACTAATTTTTGCTTCTCTATGGTAATGTATGCATTTCTAATTGTACATGAGCATTTTATATAGCCATTTTGTTTTATTTTTTGATAATTTCCAAACAAATATAATCAGAACTTGCACCTCATTTAGAATTACCTATAAACTGACTATTGTTTTAAAAAGGTGAAATCATAGAAAAACAATTTACGTTTGGAGCAAAGCACCTGCTGTCGCATTTGGAGTGACGTCCATCACTCTAGCATGCACACATTCGAAACATAACGCTACCTGAAGGTCCTTATCTAAGGGCCTTCAGGGCGATGCACTTTCGGGAGAAAGGTGCCACTGCGCATTCCGGCATTTCTCCGGCTGCGCTGGATGACGGAGGTGAAGACAACCGCGGGTAATGTACACTGCAGCCTCGCGGTTAGCAGGTAAACGCAGGTGATCTTGCTGCCTCTTGTTTTTTGTTTGTTTGCTGAAAACCCAGAGCGGCATTCGAAACACTGAGGCCGTGTTTGCTTGGCGCTTTGGCGGTGCTTGTCGTAGGTGTTGCGACGGCTCCGAGCGGTTTCCTGGCCTCCAGTAAATTTTTCATGCTCGGCTCCCTCTGATGTCGCGACACATTTGACAAATATTTAATTAGAATTTGTCGTTGGGCTCGTCCTCATCTTAATTAGAAAAGTTAAGATAAGGCGGATGTCTTTGATTTAATTTTGCCGAAATTTATTGCTGCGAACACACCCGCAATAATCACGGCCGAGGTATTCGTATTTCCACGCTCTGGACGCCCAAATCTGGGCCTCTCCGAAACCGATAATTTTTGCATAGGTGCACTGGCGTGTGGAGCAATCCACTTAACCCCAGCGAAAGGAATTCACTCTCGGAATTTATTTGTCCACATTGGTGCAGCATCCGCAATTATTTGGTGGTATACACCCTGCCTACCGGAAGCACCAATCCTGGACTCGATTTTGACCTCACAACCCTTTCGCTGCCAAGTCCACTTTGCCTCACCATTTTTCTTACGGCTGCCGGTGCTGATAGTGCTGGGTGGTACAGGTACATCTCCTGTCAGAGTTCCCCATAAGAGCTGGTGGCGGCAGCCTTACAATTATTGCTCGGAGGATAGTTTTCGTGCTCATTCCTCGTCCTGACCTTTAATTCCTGCTGCTGGAAACTTCTCTCCTCTTTGCCACTTTGCGGTGGACTTTGTTGTTAATTTTCATTTACACATTTCACCAGGAAGATAGCTGCTCGACCTGGCAAACGCTGTAGTCGTTGTTTTTAATTTACTCCTGGATTTCTTGGATTTGTTTGCTCCAAGCATTGGAAGTAATGTGCGCATCGAAAACTTTCCGGATGGCTTCGTTGTTATTCAGCACTGGAAATGATTGTTTTTTTGGAACTACTGGAATACACTAAAAATTCTTTAAAACACATTTTCAATTTACTTATTAAATTTATGGCTGACGTTGTGTCCTTTCAGCATTGTCAAAGTGCGATCATAAATATACAAAATAAAATAAAAGTGATAAAATAGTGAAACATACTATCACAAGCCCAATATTAACAGGAGAATCATTATTTAAAAAGAAGTGTACGCAAAACAGGAACTGAAAAAGCCACTCAATCAAGGACTGCAAGTGACCAGCAATCGACACGCAATAATATTCCTGGAAATATTAATCGACAGCAACTATCTGCCAAAATCATATTCACCCGTCGTAATCCTGATTAATTCTCAAGTCCTCTGCGATCCGACTCAGTGACAGCGTTCCATTTGCGAATACATGCGAGATGAAATTGCAGCAAACAACTCATTTGGTCCATCACGGATCCATCCGCAGATAGCAGCCAGCATCTGTCCATAGTCTATTAATTACGGCGTCGGCGACCATTGAACATGACAGTGAGAATCGCCCCATCGACAGTCGTCCTGGCATCAGTCATATTTACTGACCAAACAGCTGAACAGGATGATTCCGTTTTTGTGGCGATTCATTTCATGCACTAAGCTGACCAGGGCGAGCCGCACTGGCCGCTCGGGTCCACATCCAGTCTCGTCTTCTGCGATGAAGTGCGGCAGGAGTGATTAATTGGGTCCAGTGGCTCTCGTCCTGGTGCAATGTTTGCCTGCTTGGTTGCAGTCCGTCATGTTTGCGATGTGTGATGTTCATTTGACAAGGTTCCATTGATTCCTTTCTTCTACGATCGTCTGCTCCTTTAATGGTCCTTGCACATTGCCACCGGGCCCGACGTCAGTCTTTCCGTCATCATCAACCCCGGCCGGTGGTGCACATTACCAAGTTTAGAGGTTTCCACGCGATGCCTGATTTATGGCAGCTCCAGAAGTTGATTTATGAGACAAGCTGCATGCGATTTTGGGATTTCGTTAGAAGTTTTCTCCATTCTCGACATCATGTAGAATAGCAGTCGTTTTCGGTCCCCTGCCCTCTTGTGCCGCTGGCAGAACTGAATTTGGTGCAATTGCGGACTCAATAACTCATCGTCGAGCGCTTTCCAAGTCGAAGAATCCTTGCAACATGATTGTTTTCGCCGTACCGAAGCTGTCGAATGTGAGTTATGATTTGTGATTGAATTATTGTCCGAGGGTCGTAATGGTTTTAGTGATTAAATTATCGTGTGGGGAGTGCAGCGGCTCTCATCGAAACATTTATTCGCCCTTCGACATTTAAGTGCTGTCGGAAAACGTCACCAATTATTCCTGCATAATAACGAATAATCGCTGCGTTTTCGGTATATTTTTATTACCTCCTCGAAGACTCATTTCGTCGTTTCCCTTTCCGAGGATATGCGTGCTTTGTACAAGGGCCATATTTACGACAGCAATAACTGTCCGAAGTAGGTCAGGGCGCTGTAAAGTTGATCACCTTTTTACGATGCCAACTTCATGGTTCCTTTATTGTGATTGTCCACAGGACTCATCAGATCACTCTCACTCGCTAGTTATTTGTGGACTATCCTTAATTCCTTCTGAGCTCCATTGTATGGCATTCATTTAGTTTTATACTTTTCCTTAGTTCGCTCCTTAATTGTCGAACATCAGCGCATTTGCAGTTATCGACCTCACCCTTATTCGTTTTATTGACTTTCTATTGATTTACGACTGCCATAAATCGGCCCCCAAAGCTATATGAATTTAATTAATTAGACCGCTCGCATTAAAACTACAGACGAAATAGAGACAAACTTAGAATTAAAGATTGACAAGACTCCATCTTGTTTTGTCCACGAACTTTTAGTCTCTGTGTTCGCTGTTGAATCTTCCTTACAATTCAAAACAAAAACTGACTGGAGTGTTGTATATATTACATAAAAATTGTGACTATTGTTCCTGCGTTTATGGTTCTTGCTTATATCATCGGAACATTGAATGCCAAAATATGACACTCAATTTTATTTATTTTCTATGTTTCCGCTAAAAACGGCTTCCAGAACTTATCAAATATTGATAATACAAAATGAATTTGTGCAAAACGAAAATAATTTCTCTCCGTTTATCGCAAAATTGAATACAGCTTAATTATCTCCCAAAAAAAAAAAAAACTAAAAATTGCTTAAAATGGCTGTCATCGTCATATTAGCGTACTTTACTTAATTCCTCCGACTGCATGCGAGCATTGCAGTAAATTATAGCCCTCAATAAACGCAATAAAAGTGAGAAAAGTAAATGAAAATTCAGAGTAAAAAATACTACAGAAAAAAAGAAATAACTGTCGGGAAAGCGAGCCGACAGCTCTGGAAGCCCGCAATCCAAAAATTAATCGGAAAACATAAATTTCATTTTTCCATCATATCTTTCAAATGGGAACGTGTTCGCGATGAATTATTGCCCGAAATCCGAAGGACATTACTAAACAAATACGAAAATGCGCATGCATTCGACTGATGCAGTGTTGCACTTAGACGGGGTCCTTCTATTAGGGGATTGTAACGATGGCGAAAATTGGAATTAAGGGAAAATTATGACAGGGCTTGGAATGCAGCGACCGAATGCAGCCGGAGGTAATAAAAATTTTGGAAAAATGGGGAAAACACTGACAGGAATATGTGTAAAATGGACCAATTCAAATGAAATGGATTTGCGTGAATAAAGGAATGTTTTGATGAATTGTAAATGACATTCAAAGTCACATTGTCAGGGACGATATCGCGACGGATTACGGATGAACATTAAACGGACATGATAAATTTTGGGCAATTCTATGTCGACGGGTATGCTGCAGTTTAATAGGACTCTGCTATTTTTCATTACCGCCATGCATTGAAAATGGTATGTAATGTTTTTTTGTAAAGTTTTTGGGGTTTTTTATTCGCGTTGATTCCATATTTTCATTAAAGTAACTGAATTGATTTATTAAAAACTATTAACGTGTTTTATTGATACTTCGATAATATATAACCTGTTTAAAAATAATGCACTTAATAACAATAATAATAGAGTGTTCTTTTTCATCATATAGGTACTCTTTGGCATAACCATTTGACATAAATCCTGGCACTTTGGGCATCATGCATTTCCTTCGTTTTAGTTACGTACTGTGATTCTTCAGCTCCCATAAAATCAGTCACAGATCCTCGCTGCACAAGATCTCAACCCATTAGGACGTGGAACCAATGTCACAGGTATCGCACTCGGTCATTCGATCTTAAATCTGATTTCAATGAAAAACAATGGCCCAGAAGTGCACGACTTTTTCCAATCGGAGTGACTTGCGTTAGGTAAAAAAAGGTACGAAAACAATCGGACATTTAGCGGGCAGTAAATTATGGTTGCCGCGGAATTTGTTCGAATCGACATTCCACTCTGAAGTCAGTGCACAGTGCGCTGGAGATGTCCTTCCCTTCCATCCGGGCCGTTCGCGATGGATATTTGCGGCGTCAGCGACATTGTCGCCAGACCCTGAGCTCAAGATAGCATCCAGGTCAGTTCGACGACTGGGGATGAATCCTCAGGATCGCAACCAGCGAATGCTTAATTAAGTGATGACTATCTCTGGCCAGGAGCTTCTGCGTTCGTCGTCTTCAGCAATTAATTCCACAATTGGCCGGGGAACATTGTCGAGTGTGAATCTCGGCCCTCGGGTTCTGTGGATGCAAATTCATGACGCTTACAGACACTGCAAGCTGCCGAGATCGCCGATAAAGATATCCCAGGATCGGGCCTTGTTCACGACTTACATCTGTAACTGGTAATCAAGGGCGTTAGATTTTAAATCTTGACCCCTGAATGGGTCCCAGGGATGTGTACCGATGCAATCGTCGTGTCGGTCGAGATCGCTCCAGCTGCTTTTGCAATGAGTCCCCAGTTGAGTGCATGCTCGATGTCGATCTGACGCGATGTCGTTTTCGTTTTCTGTTCGATTTCATCCAAGTGTCGACAGCCGCACCTCAAACTTGGAAATCTTCCATCGATGTCTGTTGGTGGTGCGAAAAAAGCCAGTGCTCTTGTCTATTTGCGAATATTTATGACCTCCCCTTGCAGCTCCAAATATCTTCGGAGCATAATCTCCCGCTATAACCATTCATTCGAGCACCCCCATCCCCAAGTTGAAGCGATATTGTACCCCAACTCGGCTAATGCTCTCTGGAGGTATAAATTTCGCTCCTGCCAGCATCTCATCTCGTCTCTTCTTCTTGTTCTTCTTCGTCTTCTTGGATCTGGTCTGCTGAGTTTTTTGGGTGCCTTGTGTGTTTGCCTTGTCTGCCGCCTCTCGTTGCTGCAAACCCCCCTCGACACCCCCAACAACTTGATTGCCTGTTTTCCTTCCTTCACAAAACCAATAAATCGTTCTTTTCTCTAAGCCTGAAAACGGGCCATTAATATTCTAATTGCTACGCGTTTGACAGTTTGGTGATAAAGACCAAATTTACGACTCGGGCCGTCGTGCACTTCTGCTGGTGCTGCTATACTGTAACCCACAGCGCCGAGCAGCACCATCCTGCCAGTCACCATTTTGTTTAGTTGCTTTGAAGGCTCCTCGAGGCTCCGCTTGTGTCTTTGCCCCAGCCCAGCTCCTTGGTCTGAATCTGATGTTGATGTGTTCCTTGATTTCACCGTGGCTACTTCTGGTACTGCTGCTGCTGCTGCTGCTGATGGTAGTGAATGGTCCTCAGCATCTTTCAGGAGATTTCCTTGGACCCCCACTACCACAATGCAGCACTGGTACAGTGCTCAAGACGTATTATGGGATCCTCCTCGTGTCCTTTTTTATTTTTATTACGACGAGTTTCTTCTTCTTCCGTCGAGCTACTCAAGCCTGGCCCTCCTTCGGTTTCCTTCGATGCTCGTACTGGTGCTCACTTAGCATCGCTTCCATTCTCCGGTCGAATTTGCGATGCCGTGATGGGTCTGTTCATTCCTTGTCTTCCTTGATGTGCCTTATTTATTAGTCCCTTGCCTGACGTATTTCAGCTGACTCCATCTCCTTAAGCATCGCGCTCTGTGATGGCTGGGTGCCACCTCTTTTTCCAGGGCCCCATTCGATGTTCTCGCCCCCATCTAGGGACGGTCTTGGGAATCGTTACAACTCGTCACAGGACGCTTCAAGTGTACAAACGCCAGATAACAAGGTCTCGGTGGTGGTGGCATTCATCAGAATGGATGGCAGATATGATTTGAGTTATGATGGAGCGATTTTCATAATTACCATTTGCCGGTACCGAATCGCAATTCACTTGGCACCACTGACGGTCTGCGAATGAGATTAGGGTTCCTGCGTTTATAGTATATAAAAACAAAAGTGAAATAAATGGAAGAGGGAGATTTCAAGAGTAGGCGGAAAAACATCAACTTTTCAATGAATTCTAGAACTAGAAGGGTTGAAAATATTATTATAAAAGGTATTAAATTACCTAAAGAAGTAACATTGAAATCCGCCATTTTAAAAATGTGAAGAATTTGTTTTTATTATAACGATAACGATTTTTTATTATAACGATTTGGGGCTTTGTTTCAAAAAGAGTGGATAGAATAGTAAAGTATGTATGTACTTGATTTGTTTCTGCGTTGCTCTTCTAATAAATATTGTAGATAAAGTTGAAGTATTTTAAGTCAAAGTCGTTGATTATATTGCTATAAGAATAAATAAAATTCTGTCAATTTTTATGATGCTGACTCCTGGTACACCCCCAAAATGGAAACCATTTTTGAAATCTCTGAAAATGATTTCATTTCCGTTGGATATCTTGACAACATGCAAAAATATCGTGCTATTTAAAAAGCATCACCCCAATTCAGTTTGTATAACCACTTTGAGTGTGTCTGGGCGCTGAACCTTCGCAAAATGTCTGTAATTAAAATTTTGCGTCGATAAATCTTACCTTTTTCTGCAAAGTCCCCGGTGTCCTTTATAAGTAATACACGTCGGATGTATGAAAACAAAACGGACGACCAAGCAACGTTAAATTTGCAATGTCCCCTTCCAAGAAGAATGACCCAGAACTGTGAGCAAAAGGTGGGGGAACAAACAGGATAATAATGGCAGAGCTAGTGCAAAAGGACAACGAATTTTAACATACAAAAAAATAAAGTAATGAAAAAAATCAAAAGGGATCACAATAAATATCTTCCTGTGCCCGGCAGTAAAACATACCACGGAAATAATCCTTGTTGTATGTACCATCCGGGATCAGCGAATACCTCAGATGGATGCTACCTAGAAAAGGAATTAAAATTGGACCAGAGACGCGCAGCGGTTGGGTGGCAAAACGAGAAATGTCAGGCGTATAAAATATCCACGAAAAGTATTAAAATGTTCCACTCTTTGTGTCCTAAAAATCGTCCGTTTGTATTTATGCATTTCTGGGTCCTTGTCCATGGCCGCCCATTGGGAGATGGCTACACGGATGCTTACCGGTGGCGGGGCATAAGAAAATTACGAAAATTTATAATAGCGCGCTACAAAGTCCAACTGTGGTGGAAGTAGAACGAAGGACGAAGGGGACGTGTTGAGAGTCACAGCATAGCATCCTGGTCAAAGGGTACGTTACAGCAGCCTGAACAGAACGAGGACTACCCCAATGAACCGTGCCGCATATGAACGATATCGGGAGCGTTCTACAGTCGGCCGGGCATCCCGGAAAATCCAAAGAGGTCCTCCTGGAGCTGGTGTTCTTATTATCATTCATGTTCCCGGCTAGCTGAAAGCCAAAGCTGGATGAATGCCTGCCTGCTTGGCACTTACCTCCTTGATTTCTACCTCTCCAGATGACGGAGTCGGAACCAGAGTCCTGGGGGATGCTGAATGTGTACTGTACATGGAAAATATACAAAAAGCACAGCATTACAGGGTGTTTATAAATCAAATATTTCTGACATTTGAATTCTGCGCAAGGTTTTATGTCCTGTGTCCGCCTCACCACCATTCCACTATCCTGTGGTAATTCCTTGTCTTTGACTGTAGCCGACGACCCGCTTGCAATGGAACCAGGCTAGGGGGAGGACGAAAATGTTTCATGAAAATATTTGGACGTTAATACTATGAAGGGATTAATTTAAGGGCAGTCCTTGCACGGATTATATTTGGACAGTTTCATGGGGTATTTATGTTTTCGTCCTGCATTATGCTGGATATCAAGGATTTGAATGCCAACGGTGGAATATTGCATTGAGATGATTTTAAATCGTTGGATCAATTGTAATTGTGATTTTTATACGCAAATTTATTGGCAGATAATGAACAAAAATATTAATGAGATTTTTTACTAAATATATTACGTATTGGACAAAATTTTCATTTTTGCCAATTTACTTATATTGCTCGCTGAAAAGGAGAACTGGTTGAAAAATTGCATTAGTTTTTTTCGAAAACAAACTTGGTGATAGTATCCCAGGACATTATAATATCTTGTTGTTAAACATTCAAAACATTCTATAACTCTCCATTCCGTTCGATGGTACTTATTTCTCGATTTAACAAATCTCTTTTTCCGATTTAGTGTATAAATTCAGTCGCTTTGTGTATAACATTGACGTACCCACGAGGAATCCCGAAAACTTCAAAATTTGTCTAGCACGCATTCAGTTCTGGTAGGACAGTTGTAGGGCTATAAAATACTCAGCTTGTTTGTACGTCAGTTCATCTCTGCCCCATTATCCTGGTTTTGTGCACACCCCAACAAGCAAGTCGTCAGCTCCGGTGGAAATTATCCTCCGCCACCTTCGCCTGTTGACATTCATACGTCTCTGTACAAATAATTGCCTAAGTACGTTGTTCACATGTCTCTTAAATTCAATGAACCCAACACTGCGGCGCAAATAAATGAGCCCAGTGTGAACGGCCCACTCCTTCCCAGCGCTGTTGACTTTCCGTGCGGATCGGCAATCTCCGCAACGTACCCGGTATCCCGTCACCGAGTGAAATCCTCCAGCCCGACACTGTCACCACATTGGGAGTATCGCGTTGCCGCTTGGCAGCCTCTCTTCCGCCTCGTTTTATGATGAATTTATGGGTTACGTTTTATGATGCTCAAGTGCGAGTCCTGTTTGCTCTGCACATAGGCCCATAGTGTCACCAGCTCGTGTTAATAATTGCGCACTTCCTAGTGCTGGCTTAATGGCTCAGTAATTTGTCATTTGAACGAGGAAATTGCCACCTAAAATGTTGATGCTCCACACCGATGTGTCACAGCGCCTGGAGATGAATTTCCAGGAACATTCCTGGGATGAATCCTTTCGGGCTTATTTCACCAAAATTTATTGCGATAGTTTAGTCAGACTGAATGATGAGTGTATGAGTGCCGTGGGTACATATGCGGATTAGCTGGTGTCACTGGCTGCTGACTTAAGGACATGTTTCGACAGCAGCTCCAACACGTACAATTTTAATGATGGCAATAAAGGACGAAATGAGGACATTAAGAGCCGCATAAAATGCGCCACGACAACCTTGTTGACCAGCAGTGAGCCACACTATTATTTGTCTCTTTGTTTTGAAGTTAACTGACCGAAGGAATTTTTATGTCCTCATTCTTCTGTAAGCAGGAAATGATTGGCAGATCGCTTCCGATGCTCGCAAATTAAAGACCTTAATGGAACATATTGAAAAAGCAAGTTCCTAATAGTATTTCGGCCAACAGAAATTAAATATAATAAATATAAGAACCAAACATTTTTTTACAAGTTGAATTAAAGTTTTCGGCGAAATCCTTAAGCGAAGGATTATTATTCAAACGAAATTCTATATCGGTTTCGACCGTCCCGGGGAGGGGCAGCATTAAAACTTTATCTGAAAATCAAACAAAAACCGCAAAGTTTGCGCCAGGGTGATCAGAACCGTTTGGTGCCGGAGCACGGGAGCACGGGGAGAGCAAATTCGTGCTGATTAACTCCGGCGAAGACGTTTACTTAGCAGGCACGTCTCATTTCATTAGGTAAGAAGGCCGGCGCTGCCGGAAAACATATTGTCACCCATCAGCCTTAAATGGGGCCAGATTTATCAAGTTGGGAGTCCCCAATTCATCACCGACCCTCACGTGCTGAGATGTCACACATCCCCACAGCAGTGGCGAAAAGTTGCCAGTGCCCAAGACGAAACAGGTCCTTGAGTCTAGCACCGGAGGTGATGCAGAGAAAAATTATCCACCGCAAGTGAGTAGTTAACTCAATGAATATTAATGAGACGTCATCATCCCTCATTCGGAAATGTTTGGCAACTAAATTCAACCCTTGACAGGGGAGTGTGGGATGTGGGATGTGGGGTGGCGATTTAATCCCTTCTCGAAGTGCTATGCGTTCCATAACGCCCAATGCAGTCCCCTCGCTGTGAAAGGTCCACAGATGAGAACCACTAGATGTCCTTGCAGAACTAGGCCCATATGGAAACGGGT
Organism: Leptogaster cylindrica; assembly: GCA_963082835.1. Lineage (NCBI taxonomy): Eukaryota > Metazoa > Arthropoda > Insecta > Diptera > Asilidae > Leptogaster > Leptogaster cylindrica. The sequence continues at coordinate 16,693,562 of OY720105.1, read as the reverse complement.
CAGATCCGGTTATGGTTACTGTGGCAATTGTAGTTGTTGTCGTTGGCCTAATGCTATCCGGCGACACACGGAGTGGGCGGAGGTGTGAATCCTTAACAGCTCCTTGGCTGGGTGTCAAAGGTAGTTGAAGTGTTTAGCAGTGGGTGCTCTTCCGTCGCGTCGCCCCCACCGGAAGACAACCTGAACTGATGAGGAGTAAACGTTTCATCAGGCACAACAAGTGCAGAATGTTTACCTCCAGCCATCAACAAGCATTGAGTTGATTGAGTGTATGCTAACATGTGTCAGGGGACTTAATTTGTTTGACAGATTTCGGTTAATAAGGAGTGGCAGAGCCTGTCACACGATAAGGACATGATGTTTGAATGCGGTGCGATTAATAAGATTTCGGGGATGAAGACCGACTTCTCTGGGGTCGATTAGCAACGGTTGACAAACTCGGTGGTGTTGGGTGTTGGTAAAAATTAATGCAAAACAATTGCTATGTTCGTCACTTAATTCAGAGTTTAGAGATCTGGAACACATTAAGAGATTGAAACTGTGATAATTCAGTATTTTAAAGATAAATCAATTACAGCTCATACGTTTGAATTCTTGTCAGCAACAGACTTGCAGGGGTCAGTGAAATTTGCCACCAAAATTAAACAGATCAACCAATATTGTTTGATACAAATGGCATTTGGTAAACATTTGTATTTCCAAAATCTAAATGAATGCATTCATCGTTTCTAATAACGTTTCTCATCCCGAATTGAAAATTGTATATGAAGAATAGTACTTTTTGCTATAGATTTTAACAAAATTCTTAAAAACAAAGTTTAAGTAGAAGATGTATAAGCAATCAAAACAGGAAGTACACCGTTAGCGTTACCCCACTATCAACAGAAGCGCTTTCACCACAATAATTCTTCCCGGTGACATCAATGATAATATCGTCGCAGTTGACTAAGATCTCCCGGTTCAGTTTTTAAACAATTTTCTGGGAATTTTTCAAAATCCACATAAACAGGGTCCACGAAAAGGAACACATGAGTGACATGCATTAAGCAAGCAATTCTGGAAAACATAAATCTGCCAGAAGGAAAGCATCTGTCATCCTGGACTCCATCCTGCCGCAGCAACGTTCGCATCCTGAGATCCTGGACGAAGTCGTTACCAATAAATCAAACATTTAAAAACTGAACCAGACAAGTACTTTCAGTGGTTGTTGGCTGACTATAGAAATGGCCATGATACCATTTGCAACCAGAGATGTTTCCCTGTGCTCGCCTGGTTGAGGTCCAGAGAGTGGCAGGATTACTTTGAGAGTCAGGAAGGCCGAAGAACGTGATCGGTTGGCACGACAACGAACTGATTCCATAAGAAAGGAATAAATTTGTCATAAATCCCTCAAGATTCCGACATGTGTCCTAATTTATTGTGCGAGCTCGATGAGTACTACTTGCACATGGGGTGCGACCAACATTTCGATATTGGGCAGAAATGGTCTTCACAAAAGACGACAACTCCGTGACAAGTTTAATGTGTGAAAGGACTTCGACTGGTTGGTGCGGATTCACTCCTGGTGGATCAGAGAAAGGAGCATGCAGGATGCCATGAGTGTCACAGATGAATGAGAAATGTCCTTTTTTCATTTGTTTCGTCTTCGTCGAGTAATTTATGGCCATCAAGCCCTGTGCAGCTCTCGTTTCCTGCGCCCCTACGGCGAATCAACTTATCGCATCGACTCGATTTATCGAGCAGTCACATAATGGAAATCCAATGGATGGAAATGCATAAATGGTGGAATCTATGAGTTATAACAGCGACCGGGACTAATTTATTTGTCAGTGTAGCCCGCACCGGTCTCTGGACAAACCCTTCGCCTTCCCATGTATCCAGAAATGCCCGAACTAACAGAGCCAATGGCCGGTTTTTTTTGTCGTCTCCTCCAAGTCAGCCTGGCGATAATTGGAGAAATGGAAAGAAATGTCAGAAATTGATCGCGTAATATCAGAATTTATTGCCCCTCCATAGGTCCCCGATGGACATGATTTTTTATCGAATTTCTTGATACCAGGACCCTGGGAACATGATGTGAGACTGTGATTAAGGTCTCAGTTTTGAGGCGTGTTTTGATCGATGGAATTTATGTGATTAAGATGGTGGGATCAAGAAATTTCTACTGTGAAAAGAAATCGTGTCTAGAGGACGATTTTGGTTGTGAAGATCAGCTGTAAATAACGAATTTCTGACCTTAAAAAAATTGTGAAAAACGGAAAATATCGTAAAATAATTCATTCAATTCTTTGTTCGTTAGAAAAAGCTTTAAATATGACACATATATGTACAAAGGAATTTTCTATTAATACTATAATATGAACGAAAAATTATTAATAATGTGATCTGCGTTGAGACGTAATCGTTTTCAAAATCATATTTAAGATATAATAAAAACAAAAGTATAATATTTGCAAACTGCGATGGAAGCAGGGACATTCAAAGTGGTCGGTAATTCCAGAGTATTGAACCCCATTCCAAGTTAATCACAACGCAAATGATATTTTAACAATTGACATAAAAGCAAATTTGAAAGACCGTTAAAACGTTGTCCATACCGAAATACATAGTCGATTCAAAACACTGGCGCGCATCAGCACACAGGTGCTAATTACCTGATCGCACCAAGAGACCCATTAAAACTGACAAAAAATGTAAATTTACACATTTTCTTGGGCCCATAAAACGTCATAACCATCAGCAATTACCATACATCTGGTAATAATGATAATAATAAAAAACAGTGACAAAAAGTGAAATGAGGGAGGACAAACGTTCGCGACAGAGTGCGTCTCGGTGAGTCAAGTGGAAGAAATAAAACCCGTGGAAACGCGAAGACATCAGCCAATGATGATGAGACGGCAAACCCACCCACCCAATTTAATTTTTTCACCCTGCGGAGATAAAATAATTCACAATTATGGAACATAAACGACCAATGGAGTGCTGGTAACTTCTAATCACTTTCCTTCCTCGTCTTCAATTGTTCAATTGGCGCTCTGGGGTTTCCGGCAGGGGAGATCGGCTTTGTCGGGCATTATTTATGCCCCTATTAACATAATATGCAAACACTGCCGTCACGAGGAGTTTGTCCTGTGAAGTAAAAGACCACGCCACGTCTTCGGGTGTCAGTGCTGAGCACTTGTCTGAGACGGCGGCAATTTTGCTGACATTCCGACTCCATTCGGTGCTTATTTTCCCGATCCTGGAGGTAATTTTGTTGCAAATCGAGCAGGAGGACACCGTTCGTGTGATCAAATATTCACAAGATACTTTTTGGAGCTAGAATTGCTAAACTTTCGGCTTTGAGAAGCTTTCATTCTATTCATGGTCATTTCAAGTGTGATTTACGCGTCCTGTAGGATCCTTTAGTCGCCCACCTCCCTGTGGTGGTTGTAAATAAAAATCAAGCGAAATTCCTCAGGCAAATGCCAGATTATCACCGCGTGAAATAAATTCTGTTCCCTTCATCGTCTTCCCAGATGCGCGAGGAGCCACAAATTAGGATTATAATTTGTCCGTGACATTTATTGTGAGCTTCAAAATGAAAAATGCTCGCAACTGAAGCTTTCGTGGCAAATATGGCGCCCGCCAATGGCACCTGGTAACTACTTCACGCACTTTCATTGCGTTTTTGAACGCGCTCTCATATTTTACGAGAGTAAAAGAAATTGAAATCCATAGAAATTTACAACAAAACAATGAAAATAATATTAATCACGTTTTACGCGAATAGGAAGTCCGTGCTGACGCAAGAAATCTTAATTCAAGAACGAACAATAATTGCAGCGAAGTTTCATCTCACTCATAAAATTTTTCGTATGGCGAATTGCATAAACTATACTTATAAATTACCTCTAGATAAAAATTTGTATAAAACCTAAAGAGGTAAATATATTACTTTATCTATATAACTATTAAATACAGTACGTATTACGTTTTGGATTTAGTTAAGTCAACCAATATAGTAACTATCCTAATCATGACTTTAAAAACAATAAAATAAATATTATGTACATTAGAAATCTTTTTCTGAGTAGTCATGCGAATTTTCTGTACTCCTAAATATACATATTTCATACTTTCTGGAATTTAAAAAAAAAGAAATAGCACCAAACATATTTCTGTATTCAGCTTTTCCGACAAAAAAGAATTTCATTTTGGTTAAATATATCGATTTGAATTTACAATTCAGTGTCCAGAAGAAATGCTCTCCGTTGATAGAAGGAAAATTTTAATTGAAATTTGATTTACGATATTCAATTTGCAGAAATACTTCCCTCGGTCCAGATTCTGGACTTTTTCCGGAAGTACGAATCTAGTCATAGAACACTTTGCTGTATTGCTGAGCGTCCTTCCAGGCGTTAGACCACATTGTGTATTTACTTTTTGCCGAAACACTGTGTCGGGAAAGAAACCTTTCCACTTGATTAGATTCGCAATGAGTTGAGGGAAATGGAGTAAGTGGGGTGACTGTTTTTTAGGAACTCTGGAAAAGGCGATATTTCAAGACGACTAACGACTTATTACACGTTGCTCGTTGCATATTTACGAGCACTGTCAAATGTTGGTCAGATCCCTTTAAATGGGTGGCGTTGTTTCGACGACGGGTGGAGACTGATGTGTGGGTAGGTCCTGCCAGACCTCCTCAGGACTTCTTTAGTGGCCATTAAGCAGCTCTTTGTAGCACTCATCTCCCCTAGCATGTTTCACTTACATAAAGGGCCCAGCCCGGTGTGCACTTGCACTCGATGCAATCTTTGAGGCAGTCCTAAATCACGGATAATATCTTTTGGATGAAAACAGCTGAACTAAAAAAGCATCACAGAGCAGTGGCTGCAATTGCAAGAGCAGCAACAATGGAAAGGAGTTGTGGTCGTACTGAGTTCAACTTGAAGTATCCGATCTACTCCTTGGCCAGTAGGACTATAACACTCATTCGGTGAAGGCGCAAAAACAGAAGCCTGCAATTCGTCTAGAACATTATCGCCGTCCAACTACAGATATACGAGTGTACCTTCCAAGGCGGGAAGCTGTTCGGGAGGTCGCGGCAATTAGAAAAGGATAGACTCCCGAAAATCGTGATGCTGAGGGTCTGGAGCGAGACGAGAGAAACTGGAGCAGAGCACTTTTGGGGCAATAAAATATGGTGCCGTAGAAGTTGAGAGAAGGCCACCTCCGCCACTGTAGGAGCTGAAGCGAAGAACTCAAAGAACGATCCCTCATTATGATTTATGCCGGGCGGGTTTTGCCCTCGACAAAATTTATGCTGTGACGTTTTAAATTGCACATTTAAGCGCCGAACACACTCGCACAAATAAATTCCAGAGACAGGCATACGGACAAAATCGCCTTACACAAATCCACTCCTCTTTTCACAAGCACTGAGGAAATTATTATAAAACGACAAAAATAATGAAATCCTTGAGCCAAAGGACATGGCTCCACCAGCGATCTAGCAAAATGAGCTGAAAATTTTCGAAATGATTTTGGCTGGTATTTCGCAGCTATTCGTCTTTTCTGCATTTTTAAACAAAGTCGTTATGACATCAACAAATCCAACAATTCAAATCGCGCTACTGTGACGAATCCTTAATTAAAAGTGATAAATGCCAACCGGTCTCTGCAGACTATAAATCCCTCCAGGCTTGTTATGTGGACCTAAGGTCACATCTCGTTTTATGCGCTTGCATCATTTGTGAACCTTCTATTTTACAGGATCATGAGCACAACCAGGCTTTCAAAATTTTGTACGACATACGTCAGGACTATTGTGTACCAATTATGTTAATGGCATTCTTTACAACTCTTTTCTGAATACTTGCAATAATGTGTGTTCCTTTTGAAAGCTTTGGAAAGTGTCAATTATAATTAAATACAATTTTTTCGTGTATGGCAAGAATTTCCATTCGTGGAAGCGTAAATAGTTGCATGATATGCAAGTAGAAAATTTTATTACCAAATCTGATCAAAATTCAATCAACAATGGCAAGATAAGTTTTTAAACTAGAAAAGCGTTGATATTTCTACCGTTCGTTATCCTCGAGATTAAGTTCTTTTCAAAAATTTCAGGAAAGAGTAGAGGAAATTAAATTTCATTTTAACGTGTTCTTCAGTAAAAATTCCCACGCAGAACAACTTTCTTGAGGAAAAACTTCATATCCTTAACGAAATCTCACTGAGATCCATAGATTTGCTAAGCGCTAACCATCCCCATCAACATAATCACCACTCCTTGTGCATAACGCACCAATAATTAACATTAGCTCGGGCCATTTGACATCAAACATCACTTTCATCTTAAAACCGGAGTACAACATCGCGAGCAAATCAACGTTTCCGTGTCTACATCCATCCCTTAGGATCCATAAATAAAATCTTAAGACGGGTTTCACATGGGCTTCACGTTGCTTGCACTTCGTCGGCTCCTGAGAACGACCCATTTGCGCTCCTTCTTATTATTCCTATCCACCCAGTTCCAGCATCTTGAAATATAGCGATAGCCACCAAAAGACAAAGGACGAGAGTAGTTAAGCAGTTAACAGTGGAAGATTAAGACAATTCGAAGTCCAAAGAAACTTAATATCAGGCCGAAGTCGCGCCGGGCGGTCCTGCATTGGGTCCCGGGCAAATGAGTCAGGATACTCGCTCAAATGGCTGGGGAAATGGGGAAGGACAACGATGAGGTGAAAGTGGGCGAAAGAAACTCACCCGGCCAGCAGAGGCTGCCAGTCCTGGAATGGGGACTGCTTTGAATGCCACAACAACAAGACCAACAAATTACTATTAAAGGATCATAATATCCCGTGTAGACATACACATATGAAGGAAATAAATTCATTACGCAAAACCATGTAATTGTTCCACCCGGGCGCATGCAAGTTTTATTCTTATTAGTGGGGCTCGTTCCCGCATTAATACACATGTCGGGTCTTTAGCGTCGCCTCAAAGAGATACACAGCCTCGCACCTAAATACACATTAAATAAAACATAAATTATAACATTATTAGTGGGTTGTGTCTGTGTAGTTGTGGTTGATTATTACTCCGGGAAAATTCATAAGCTGCCGAGCATAAATTCTGCTGAAGGTGCCATAAGGGGCGACTGCTGAGGCGCTGCAAGATGAGCTGGTTAACCTTCGGATAATTTGTTTTAATCCTCCGGCTGCGTTCAACTGGCATCCTTTGGGGAGGAGTGGATGCGCCCGTCGTCCTCGACTATGTGGCTCAGATGTGCAGTTTTGTCGACGTGGCGCAATGCCCGGCCCCAAAGCTCCAATCCGTTCGTCAAGGGTCTGTCACGGAATCCATCAACGCCGAACAGAGCCATCCCCGCGTGGAGCTCCTGGAGCGGCTACGAGCTCTCTTGTCGTTACCCTGGTCATGAGCAGAGGAGCCCTGGACCCCGATGCACTGTATCTCCTCCCCGTGGCGTGCATTCAATGCAAATTTTCATCTGCTCGGTGGATGGTGGCAACCCTTTTGCCAGTCTGTGATTGGATTCCGGGCCGTAGAACAATGGTTGATCTTCTTGATGCGATGTCATCTCGGTTGTCCTCGGCCGGAGCAATAAAGCCGCCACTTGGAATGCGATTGGGCCCCATTCATCTGGGGCATATCCAGTGTACGGCAATCAGCAATCTGAGGCTCTGCTCGGATTTTGCAGATTCTGTTTTATTTTTTATTTGTTTATTCTTTTTGACGAGGTACAATTGAATGGGTGGTTCCCACCACTGAAATTAGCTCGGAATTCACGCTGTTGATGGTCTTCTTGGAAAGAGAGGAAAGGATTAAGGATCGAAGGAGATACATTTATACCGATTTAATTCTGCATGGTTCCTGCAACACTAAGAAGGATATTGTATTGGAAATAGCCAAAATTACATATACATGCCCGGCAACACTTGGCCGTCTTTTCTAAAAGACTGAAAACTTATCTAAACGTTATCTACTTTTTAAAAGATATTGCAAGGGTGTTTGTATTTGAATTAATCAATTGTAAATAAAATTATATGTATAATATTAATAAAATTCGAATTTGTCTTTATTTTAATATTACATTTGTATAATCACGCTTTGCGCATATATTTTCTTCAGCTTTGTACTTGCAGCTGGGGCTATTGTTATAGATCCCAAAACTGAAAACTGTGAAAAAACCCGTCTGCAGAATCGAACGCCTTATCACGTACTTGTACAACTACAATTAAATACGTTCCTCGGCAGTTTCTTAAATTCAAGCTCGGAACTTCGAAATGTAAACAACACAGTACAATGTGCAAATCTTGCGCAAGGATGCGAAGAGCACGTTTTCCTTGACATCCTCACCTGAAGCTGCCAGTTTGCCCACCTGAAAGACAAAGTGCAAGCATGTATGCGGCTCGAAGGCATTTATTCTGGAATGCCCGAAGTGCAGCGGAAAAGTGTGCATCGGGCCAAAAACCGGCGGGGATGGGGAGACACAACGGCAAGAGTCCTAATTTGCCATCAGACAGGAGATACATTGGCGAGGCGGCCACCCACGAGTCGTGCGGTGGGGCAGGCGCGATAAGGCGATGCATAAATTCGCTTTTAATTAGAAAATTAGCCAAAAATATGCGACTCACGATAATCGTATGAATAGTTAGTGCATTACACGTCTTTTGCCTTCTTTATGATGTTCATTAACCCGAATGGAGTTCTGCGTCCTCCTAACATACGGATGGGAGCCCCGCAACGACAAAGCGATAACGAGAACGTCTTTTGTGCTGGGAGGCGGTGTGGGTGTGAGGCCGACTTTTTACACCCTTATTCCGGGATGTAGCAAACAGTGAACGACGAATGTTTGTGGGGTAACAAATATTCCTGAGGTGGCTCAAGGAGCTTTTAACTCGTGCAAATCGCTTTCCGTGGAACGCCAAAAAATTTTACTAATTAAGATGTTAAGGCATTGCGAGGTTGGTGGGTGGAGGGGGGTTTTGTGAAATTGCGCCTAATTTGCAATGCCTGGTAAATTATGCCCTTCCAGTTAAGCGGAAGTTGCGGCTGCTTACGGGATCCTTCACGCAGGAGATATCTCGGCGAACGAACTTATTACATCTTGCCAGCACTGTCCCATATTTCTGTCAAAGAATTACTTTGTTTGCTTGTTTCAATGACAGAATTTATCGCTGTCGTCCTCATAGCCGCACAAATACCCATCCACAGCGTCATGTAGTGGCCGAGGAGAGTGGAATGGAGTTTAGAAGGAAAAAATCCTTATAACGAACGATATCAAAATCCTGCACAGTTCTGTACTCAACAATCTACAGAGCTGAGCATAAATATCTGCGGATCCCATGATGTGGCACTAGCAAGTGATATATGCGAGAAGTTAGTAGTTCTGAAGGCGTCACCTAAAAACTATAACTTTGTCCCAGGATATCTGTGCTGCTGTGTAACGGCGAAGGATGGAAACATATACTAGCAGCCTGGTTCGCATATACCACCGGCTCTGGTATCCTTCGAGATCTTTTCAGCTGAGAAGGGACATTCCATACATTATGCGACATGGACGACATGACTGGGACCCTTCTTGCTCGGTTATGGGGCACACATGTCTTATTCTGCTGACGAAAACAAATAAATCAGTGGAACTTTGACGACGACGTCAGTGTTGCGACTTTCCTGAATCTCCTTGAAAACAGCGAAGGCGAAATCTTGGCAATCCAAAAATTTCAGAAATGTTTGCAACCACAAGTAGATCTCCAAAATAGAGGTTCGCTGTAACAACAGCAGAAGGACACAGGCACATCAGCAAGGACGTGGATGGGTCATCATATTTCTTTTATCCAATAGAACATAAAAAATTGCCACAAGGACACAACAAACGGGTCTCGGACAGAAGCGACAGTTAGAGTATTTTTGTCGCTGAAGGATACGAAAAAAGGAAATTTATTCCTTCGTTACGGCATGCTACGATTTGAACCCAACGCAGTGAATTACGCTATCTCCAGGAAAATTGACTATTCCCAAGCTCTGATTCGTAGATATTAAAATAAATCTTGTCCTGGGGATGGATTTGTATGAGTTTTGGCAAGCCAACATTGAATACATCATAAAGTCTTCGTCTGTCTGAGTTTCGTTATTTATGCGATTTTTCTTCGAAATGAACGACTTGTTTTGATCTAATCCTTAGAAAGCATAGCGCCATTCATCAGTCTTTTAGGAAAGTTTGTGCGATTTGAGCGTTTATTGACGATAGAACATTTTCCGGAGAGTTTGGACGAGGCCATTCATAATGGATGAATTGGAGAAACCCCAACAGAATGGGGCCATTAAGTAATTTGTATACACGACTGTAAATCAAAGAAACTCATAGAAAGTGTATTATTATTATTTTGATATGATGTCCTGGAGAGAATTCAATGAAATTTATTAATATTTTATAATTTTAAAATTATGTAGTAAAATTCATTTTGCACATCGAGAATAAATAAATTTAATTACTATTAATAGGTACAATTAATTGACAAACTAGTTCGAAATAACATTGCACAAATTATTACAGATTCATTTTAATGAAACTCATATTTAAAACTTTTATGCATTTATTATGGTGAAAAGTTATTCGACCTATAAAATATTAGATACAATATATTGATAAAACAATGTATATTTATAAACAATGTTATGGAAGTTGTATAGTTATGGAAGCGCGATCAATTATATTCTTCCTGCACTAAATCTAAAACATCTGAGTTTTTTAACAGAATTTTATTCAGTAGTATAGTTTGAATATTTTCATAACAAATTTTTCATGTCCTATTTATCATTGTGGATATCTCCACGATTATTCTCTTCAACTAACCAATTTCGTTCTTGCTGAATGTTAACTGTTAATTTTGTTTAAAATTTAATAAAACCCAAGTGCAGAATACAGGATAATTTGTGTGCCAATTTATCCTTAAGCACCCCCAAAAATTATTATAAAGGGTGATTCGAACGTGCGACTGATCTGAATTATGCCCAACCATTGGTGACTTTTCCATTTCAAATGTTCGCCCTCATCCGGAATGGCATCTGACTTCCTCTGCGTCTATGAGCAGCCGTCAAAATGACATTGCCAGTGGAATCATCCCAAATATTGTATCACCTCTTCGTTTAATGTTTTTAAACGATTGGATTATACGGCAGCAGAGTTCTCGAAAGAATACCAAAATCGGCAGTCAGCACAAACACGTCCTTCAGCGCTTTGAGGATTGGCTGCGATGTTTGAAATGTCCTGACAGGAGTTGGAGAAACCAGGAACGTTCCGCTCCTAATCTACCTGCCGCAGTGGCGTCGACTTCTCGAAAGCCTTTTCCAATCTGAGTTATGATATGGAAATGACGGGAGGTAATCCCCCTGCCGAGGAACCCCAACATGAGTGTCATTAAACATTCTCGGAACACAAAAATTGAGCATATGTGCCGAATGGGACGTTTGTCAGTTCCTCTTGTGGAACAGTGGAACTAATTAGCGTTGTATCATCTTTTTCAAGCAGCCCTTATTTACGGATGAATTTCCCATCTCCAAACTACTCTGAGGCCTCCATTACTGGCGAAGACCTTCTGGGGTAGCGGAGAGTTATTGCAGTACGTGGAGCTCCTTAAGGACACCCCGGGTGCGCAATTCGACGGTGTACGCAATTTTTGGAATAAAATGGCTAATTTTACGATGTCTACAATATGTGGCCAAATATAAACTCAGTAATTTTTCTGCAATGGAAAGGGTACGTATATATAAGTATGAACACTGAAAGGATGTTCAGAGAATTGTTTTGCAAATAGCTAATACTTAATTATTGTCAGAGATGTTACAAATTTAAAATTAATGTGTCGGAAAGAATTTATGTTGGTATTAATTTCTGCATTTTGCTTAGTTGTTTCATTTATTCCATCAATAATATTGTTTTAAGTCTTCTTAAAAAATGAGAGAACTCTTATAAGTCGAAAGCACAGAAAATAAAACTCCAAACTGAATCCCAAATTGAAAGTAATCTCAAATTTACTAACTTACAGCAAAGATCTATACGTAGGTATATTTAGTGGTTGGAGTGTATATCCATCAAAGGATTAATAAAGCTCGTATTTCCATAAAATTGAACAACACCAAAAACAGTCTCATGTTAAAATGTTCCTTCATAACTAGCAACCAGTTCCCACCTTAACTTTCCGTGCAGTACTGTACATCTGCAATAGAAACTGATGGTCCCAGAGCTGGAATATGATTCTCACGTACAAATTCAGGATCCTGTTCCCAATTTCCAGCAGAGAAGGTACCCCGTATCATAGAATTTTCTGCCAGAATTTATAGCCGGAGCGTCCATAACTGCTGTTTAGCTTTAATCTGTGCCTGTTATACTTCATCTGGGACCGATTGTCCAAATCGCATGCAGATTAGTTCAAAATCCAATCGAACATTCCTGTCCTGCATGCGCCATTATTTCTATTTAGTTTCCCCTCCCACAAGGCCAGGATTATTTTGCAGCGATGAGAGTCCTGGGGGGCGGGCAGGGCGCCAGTATCAATTTTGATCTCTTGTTACTATCTTTTTCAGGCAAGTGTCATAAAAAAGGGTTTTCCACAGTCCTTCGTTGACAACGGCCTAACAAAACAAACAAAATCCACTTGAAATCGGCCAGCGATGTTTGCCTTGTGAACAAGAACTTGTTACACGGTCCATCCGCCCCGTCGAGGGGGGTTTGGCAATGTCCTCCCATCAAATCCAGAGGATGATTGTGAAATAATAAAACTCGATCACGACGTTATTAATTTATACTCCTCTCTCCAACGGCTTCCCCCCAGCAGGACGAGTGTGTGTTCTATGACTCGGCACGCACTGCGAGTTTAGTCCTGCACCGGTGCGCCCCAATCCCGAATTGGCCAGTTAGAGATTATCAAATTCGGCGGGTGGCTTACCCCGTTTGATGTAGATTTAATGTCACTCCGCACTGGTCGATTATAGCGTTTGATAACGATTTCCACCAAATTGTTGTTTATGCTCGATTAGGGATGGCAGAGTGTTGCGGGGCGACCAATTTAAACGTATCCCCGACAATTGTTGCCCGGTGTCGGCATTATTATTGGCCGGCGAATGGCAGTGTGCTGTTGGCGGTAATCAATGGACGTAGGTTATAACCGGAAACGAAACACGAAAGATCCTGATTGAAATGGTCCACACAAATTTTGCAGATGGCAGCCATTTCGTTCGATGAACACCTTCTTTGGTCCGTGAAATTTACGGCAAATTAACGAAAATGTGGAACAACTCCAATGTCTTTCCTATTCCTCCAATCTTCATGTAAATGAGGCGATAACTTTGCAACCCTTTGAGTTTTAACAGCCCTAGAACCTTTCTAGTTACCCTTATAGAAGCCTGGACCACCATTTCCCGCAGATTAGTATTTGCTGTTACGAGACAAGGGATCAAGGTGGCTCTTTTATGGCACATATGAAGTTCAGGTTGCTGAAGATGTTCAAAACTCTTTGTCTCAGTGGTGGCTTTTTCGTCCTTTATCTGTTTGGAAACTACAAAATCTGAAGCCCAGCCCTGATGAGACTGGAACGTGCATCCCGTACAATACAGGCTGCAAACAAAGCTACCACGTTAGCATAATGAAGTGACTATAGTCTCCTACGGCAGCACCTCCTCGTTTGGTTTACGTTTACGACTAAAACTAAATCTCCGTAATCTTCTCAAGTGTTCTGAATTAGATACGTTACTTAAACAAACGAAAGTCAATTTTTCGTTCTATAAAGAACAAATACAGTTGAAAATTAGTGTTTATTATTTAAAAGTAAAAAACAAAGAACAACAAAAATCAGGGAGTTTTCAAATTTATCAACATTTACTCCTACCTTACATTTTTCACAACCTTTCTGAAACTTCTTAAACTTTGTTTCTAACAAAACTCGCAGACTAATTGATATCCTTTTAATAGCGCCGGAATGTTTTCTTCCTACCTGTGTTGTAGCTTTTCCTACAATTTATACCTGGAACAATTACACCTCTTAATATGATGTAATCCCTTCGCTTTTAATGCTTAGCGAGAAAATAAATTTCACTCGTTGAAACGAGGTCCTTTCAATATTATTTCATGGGCATCAACACTAGTTCAATTGCAGCAAGGACGTAAATTAGGAGTCGTTCAGCAAATTTCAATTTGCAACCCCTTCGTAGCACCGGTTGTATAGCTCGACATGTGGGTATTTATGGCATGTTTAGTTACTTTCTTAACAAATCACATGCCTTTAACTATAAATTAAGCAGTTAATACCAATTAAGCAGAGACAAGCAGATGTCCTTAAACAACTTGCTGTACAATAAATGTCCTTAATTTATGGCCATATACCGCCGCACATACTCAATTTACTGAATAAAATAGGGGTCGGAGGGGGTAATCGAGTTGGTAGGCTGAAGCGGCGTCCCAAAACGTACTTGGTGGAAGGACGCCACACGACATAGTGCACATCAACTGAAATCGGACCCACCACTGCCCCTCCTTCGCCCCCAACTTAGGTTCGGCAATCGAGAGACACAGATTTACATTCATTACTGGATACATGTGTAGCTGCTTGCTCGACTGTTCATAAATTGACAAATATGCTTTGTGGTTCAGCCTGAATGAGGCCTCATGGACTTCCAAGAGCCTGAGCGTTGTGGGTAAATATTTTCCGGGGGCTTAATGCCTTCAATTGTCCTTCGATTGCGTCGGCCGCCTCCTCATTCTAACCGCTGCACAATCGTTGACAGATCCATTTCAGACTGAAAAAAATTAAAATCTGTACCACTCGGGGAAAAATTAAATCCAATAAAACTCAGAGTCGCGTCCTGGCGTAATGATTAAAAATCGTAAATTCGTACTGCCTATCCTGCACCCCATTACAGAGGGATCTAAATTGAAAGCAACAGAATGCTCGGGTGCTGTCCAGGGAGCCGCGACCAAGTTGCAATCTGAGTAGGCACTATATCTCGTGTGCCCAGCTTTGTGACCCAACTAGGAACAGGATAAAGCAATTCCCCGTAAATTGGATGTGAGAACATCGCAGATCTGCCCTCTACGTTCGGCTCCTGTCACCGATGCTGCGAATTAACTGCCTTTAACTGCCTTTTTTGAAATGAAAACATTCAACACACGCGGTGTCTCTTATATATGGACGCTGGCAAGTTGTTAAGGACATTTGCTTTTGACCGCCGACCCGAACATATTTAACATCCTCGCCTTGCCTCCAAATGGAGAATAGACGACGGTAGCATATGTCTGTAAAGGGCAGTCAGTCTATGAGTTCGGGATAGACACATATCCCTGTGTAGGAAGTCCACCATCAGATCCCGTAGACAATTGTTTAGCGAAAAATTACATCCTATCTTTGGTCACTACGCGAGTAGGTTGGGGGTGCACAGAGTGGACCAGAAAAACTGATAGGGAATTTAGATGATTTGGTTTTGGGGGTGGCAGATGACTTTCCCCTGCAGTTGTTTCAGGTTTTTGCTTTACTAAACTCAGCACTTTAGTTTGGGAGTCTTCCAAATATTTTTTAAGAGAAAATCGTTTCATTAAATTGTGTAAATACAGAAACTTTTGTTCGGGGAAGCAAAACCAAAAAGATTTTTAAAATATGAAAAAAAAGTATTTATCTCATAAAGATTTGTGTGTTCAAAGTTGTTACTTTCTATCAATCAATATTATGTGGAATTGCACTTATTGAACTCAAACACTTGAACTGTTCTTAAACGATTTACAAAATTCCAGTGAAATTTTATGCGTAAGTACATACTAGGTACTAGGTATATAAATTCCTTAAATCAATGTCCTGTTTAAACTTGCATCAGACTCCCTGATTCACACAAGTCGAAAACGGCCCCAAAAAAATTTCCATACACTCGTAGAAAGGTGATACCTTTGAATATTTTGCTTTGGTTAACGTTGACACGCTATTACTTATTAAAGTATTCCCCGGAACGGAAACGTGTCCCTCGCCACCGCTTCAGAATGGCAGGCGCATCTCAAGTTGATTTGAATATTAATTATTCACAGCTAGTGCCATCTCTATTCAAATTCAGGACCAGGACCGTTTGGCACTCACAGTTGAAATTTTGGCCATATCCTCTAACTTTTGTATCCCCTCCCCCCCAGAGGTCTCCATCACCCGAAGAAATGTTTATGGATTGTTTTGAGGGTGACTCAAGAATTTTTCCATCTGCCACACCTGGGAAGGTATCTCTTCTTATTCATCTGTGCATGCTCTGAGATTGCTCCGGTGTTTTCGGTTCCTTGTTTCACTTTATTGTTCGGCTCCTTTTCATTTATTCAAGGTGTGGCGCATATAATCCTCGCCATCAACACAGTAGAAACAGGTTGTGACCCCAAAAAATTGTATTGGAGAGATGATGGGGCACAGAACTGTCGCGTACTGTACTTCAGCGCTATCTGAACTTTGGAAGTGAATTTCTATGGACATTGAGTCCATATGTTGCGTCGCGTTCTTGTCAAATGTTAATAATTTTGAGATCAAAACTTGCGCCTCATGGTATTGGTTGTTGGGCGGGCAAATTGAAAGTCTTGCTCTTTTATTAAAAACACTGTCGGCGTCAATATGTATGCAAAACTTTTCCAATTGACTCCTTCTTAGTGGCAACCAGCATCCGCCCATTACAATGGAATTCGCTGCTGGCTAAAGGTGCATCTGTGCGCTAAATTGGAAAAGCACCTATCAACGAATTCACCCAGTAACATATCAATCTCAAAAATATCTAATCCTGATTGTATTCCGTTTAATTCGAGGTTTTGGAAACAAAATTTTTATTTGAACTGTTTAATGAAGTGTAAATGTTTACTTTATGCAAAAATTTCTCATATTATTTAGTACCTAAATAACAAAAGCATGTATTGGCTTTTAAAATCCTAATTTATTTTATGTTGTTTTAGGTTGTTAAAGTAATTACTAAAATGCATGTTACATACACATATTTTCATAAATGCAAACATTACACAATATGTTTATGTTTGGGGCTCTATTTACCCCTTGTAAAATAGTCTATTTAAAAAGCGCTCATAATATGACAAAACAAAATCCATCGACTTGTTCGCAATGGTCACTCAGTATGAATTTGCAACATCCCAATTATCAGAAACTCACCTGAGAGTAAATTACAATCTGCATGAGAATTAACCAATAACTGGCCGGCACCTGAACAAACCACCATCAAACGGGTACACATCTACGGAGGTTATAAATTGTTACGTGCTTAATTTTGACCAAAATAATAACACGAATAATTAATTTAATGCCTAGACACAAACGTCCACCCCCAACTCATTCCCCATTCGTCTAACCCTTTGACCAAGTGGATTGTCCTCTCTAGTGCTGTTCAAAATGGTCGGAGTGGGTCAGTTCTAAACACCTACAGGACACCCTCTTGGTGTGGAGTTTCACAGTGTCCAAGAGGAGGGGGCATGGTGCACGATTCTCCGCACTGTACTACACCGCAAATATACACCAAGCATTCGTATTATTGTATTAATTAACAAAAACAAGATCACCAATCAAGTGGCTGATTAATGATGTCATAGAGGATCGTAAATCTACGGGGAACACGGATTTGTGGATATGCCGGAACAGCACCGACTTTGACCTGAAACACCATTTGATGGTAAACCGAGGACATTTTTCGCAAAATGAATGCGCACAGTTCTTACCGCTCGAAGGAGCTATATTGTAAATAAACAAAACCTCCAGCTTTGTATACAGCATCCGAACACCTCCACCGAATTATACTATCTTACCTGAGATAATCAAAAAAGTTTAATCGCCCCGTTATGAGCTGTGAAACTTTCCATTGAGTGAAAACTTCAAGTATTGAAGACCGGAAGGTGGGCGGCAGGAGCCATCCTATTCTGATCTCACGTCCAGTTATGATAGAAAAAAAGTGGGTATAAAGGTGAAAAGGCACCCAGCCACGGGCATTCCTCTTTCAAATTTATTAAAATTGAAAAGAACAACAATGACTTCTTCGTTCTCGAAGGATACCTCAAGTGAGCAAGGACGAAGTCTGTTTGTGGAAATTGGAATTGGAACTCCCTGACATCTGCTCCGTGTCTAGGGGGACAACGCCGCACCACGGTATGCAGAGATATTTAAATTTATTTTTATTAACCAATAAATTCGTGTATTTAGAGAAGCCCTAGATTAAGTTTCGCGAGATGCCTGGCGAGTCAGCGGCCCTCCGACTCGTATTTCTTAATTTTTATATGGGGAAAAACTTTTAATTAAAGTTTACGCGTGTCGGGCTCCAGTTTTGTTGTTCCACCGCAACCGGCGGCCCAATCAGAATCCTTGCCCGCAACTACAACCGGCTCTCATCCTAGTCCTTATTTCCAGTTCGAGTTGAGTTCATTCTGGTCAATTTCGCTCAACTACAATTTCTTGGCAACATTTTTGGCGTTTATGCAAAGCCTACCTCGGATTGAACTTTCCTTATTAGCCATTATCTATGCGGATTGAATGGTAGCAGGCCTAGGCCAGCCGGAGGGGGTTTAATTAAATTTTGAGCCTCTCGCCGCACTAGGACATGCCACAGTTTTTCAATCCTTTCCAAGGATATTGCATCGAGTGCCTGCTGCGCCTCGTGTGATTAGCCCATCCAGGCGATGGTCCTCTGCGCCTCACCATTGGGGATGTGAAGAAATAGTTTCGCTTGTGTCTTCAGTTTGACTGCAAGCAGAGGAACAGTAGCAGTACCAGCAGCAATTGTCATAGATCAAAGACTTAATCCAACCAGCCAGTCCCCAAACCCTTTCCGTCTTCTTTGCCTTAATCTTAACTACCGGCTCCTGCTGGAGGATAGTGGCCGGGTGGGTGGTGGCGGTACAACCCCTTCAGGGATTATTACATACGATTGAGGCATTTCTCTGCTGCGATTTATGAGAACGGGAGGACTTTTAGAGAGAGATTTACGTTTATACTTGACATCAAGTTAAAGTTTTAATTTATGACACTACTTTTGAAATTCGCTGCTGTTCGGGTGTACGTGACACTGGATTTGTTTACTTTTGACTGTAATTAAGATAACGTCGAGATTAGTCGGGTCGATGATTACAACTATATGCAGGATGTTCCCGGTCTCTGTATAATTGCCACTAAATCTTATTAATCTTGACATTTTGGGACCCGGTGTAGTTTTATGAACAGAACTGCACTACATTTTCCGAATGTTAACAGATATTGATTATTAATGCTCATTCAAAAAGAAAAACAACTCTTTAAATATTTGAATTATTATAATTTCCAGGGTTTCCTCTTAAGATCCTCTGATATATTAAATATGACGAGTACGCTTAAAGAAAGGACACCAAATTGCAAACAACTTTGCTCAAAGGTGTTGTTATCATGTACGAAATCTTAAGGCGATAATTCAAAAACATCCTTGGCATATCTACTGAAGGGTTCATATTTTAGGTAGTTGTAATGAAGTTATTAATAAAATCTGCGAATAGCATCTTTCTTCTCTGTCGAGAAGGGAACTATTTCCTTGCGTCGTAGATCCTCAGATTCCAAAATAACCCGTACTATCATCGAACCCAATCTTCCTTCCGCCGCAACGCTCGCTTATCGTGTACAATTTCCATTCATCCCCATGCCCAGGTCGACCCTGACACCATATGAATTTATACATGTGAATGTTGTCGCCAATAAATCAAATTTTATTATAATTTTCTTCACTCGTATCTAAACATCATCCAGGAGCTTGGCTTTGTTTAGGAACCTGGCTGAAGGTGGTGGATTGTGTTTGCATAAACTACACTATATATTTTTCTACGGGTGCTGCGAGCTTATCCTGCGAATTTTGAGATTTGTTAAGGATAACAGATGCTCCTATTGCAAAGGTAGCTGCTTCTCTTTTGTTTTCATCATTTTGAAATTATAAAATACTATGAAAAAATAAAACGACGTAAATGGTTTCAGTCCTACTTTTGATTAAAGGTAAGTGCCTACTTGGATAAGGTTGACAATGTTCGTGCGGTAAAGCAGAAGTTGAGAACTAATTAAGGATGGAAGGCATCTACTTAGCGCTTCTGACGCTGCTCGTGATAATTAGCAAAAACTCCCAGTTAAAACAACATTTCTGTCCGATATGCAATGGTTTTGTCGTTCCGCATTCACAGGCGTTGGTTACCGGACGGATTAAAATTACTTACGTCCTGTAGTATGCTAAATCCGGACACCAGGATTCTCACCTGCAGTGCATTCCAAATTACTTCAACTCAAGTCGCCTAACATGATTAAGTCCACTTTAATCCGTTGGCTTTTTCGCACTGCCACTTGCAAATCCTGGAAGTGTCACTGAGCAATAAGCCCCCAAATCTGAAAAGCTTCTGCCACGAGCTTAACATATTTCGATTTTAAGCTTTCAACTTTGAGGCCGCTCCCCTCACCTTCTTTTACCGGCCGTTGTTTTTCTTCCGTATTCATGTTCAATGAGGCCTGACAGGAAGAACTCAACAAGAGCAAGAAAGGATGACGGCCAAAAGGATGGGACGGACCAGGCCAACCGTGGCATTGTTTCACTTTTTGTTCGTTTCGCATGCCCGTTTATACAGGCACAAAACACTACTCAGGATCGTCCTTAAGTCGTTTCATGCATTTTTAATTAGCCCACGTATTTCTGTACGACGTCCATTGATGTGGCTTCATCTCGAGAATTTCCATTTCAAACTCTGCTGTTGTTTTGCAGGGAGGACATTTGGGATGAGTTTTACTAAAACGCCAGAAGAAGGGCAAGTAGAAAAATTCGAGAAAATTGTACGCCAGGAATTATTCTTTTATTACAAAAAACCAGAAACGAAAACAATTGTGTGAAGTACTTGTTATGTTAAACAAAAGTTACTCGCATTTTTTATGCACATACCAGAACTTAATTTATTCACGCGAATATTTTATGTAATACATATATATTTACATTTTCTAATTATATAGTAATGGAAATATTTTATAAGATTTTGAAAATGCCGAAAAAAATAAGTCGCAATTAAGTTTCAACCTTAATCTATTATTATTAATCTTAAATCTTAATCGAATTATATAAGTAACATATATAGAATTAACATTATTAATTGCAGAAAAGTGCAAAGAATGAAACCAAGGACTCTCCACTAAATGAAAATCTTCATTTAAAGGACAATGGGCAAAATGGTATAAAAGACCAATAAGGACGAGACAAATGTCATTAAATAGCTTTCAAAAGTAGCATTTTCTGTACAATTAATTATACTTTTAAACGTGTTATACTATATGAATAATTAACTAAATACTTAGTTTATTGTAATCTCCAATCAAAAACACTCCAAAATTGGATATGTTTTTTATACAATTTTATTTCTGGCCAGGTTCTGAGTTTGTTGGTCTCCATTCCCAATTTTTTTTTTTTTTTTTTTGCCACATTCATGCGAGGCATAAAATTAAAACCGTTGTGGCAATAACGGTTCTGGGGTAAAGCCTTCATTGATATTGTTTCGATTTTTAAAAATATATTTTATTGTGTGGAAGTACTTATCCACTCATCATCATCCCCCCAACCCTGACGACTGCGTTGGCTGTGAGAGCTCGAAACTTGGGGCTTCATATTTTCACCAATTTAGGGATGCTGTATCATGGCGCGTTGCAGAGAATTGCTGCCCGAAATGAAAATATTTCATTACATAATTTTGACAGTTTTATGATTTCAACGGGACTGGGAAATGATTCCAATTCGAAGCCATAACTGTGTGTGAACATTTTCCAATCGCGTGATTTATTAGTGGACAATGCGAGTTGAATTCTTTTTTTGTCTGCTTGCTTATGGAAAATGAATGAAATTGATACAGAGATATCTGAAATGAGAACATTACTGGACTTGAGTTAAACGGATCACAATAAATTCAGAAAATAAATAATCGGACGAGAGTGGTGGGTGCATCTGTGAAAGGAAGCACCTTTTTCAGCAGGCTCTAAATAACTTCAGTTATCTGTGAGCACGTGCAATCGTACTCCTTTCAAATCCTTTTCTTATTAGCCATAAATTCGACCCCAGAAAAATCTTTCAGATGTGCCTGCACTACCCCGTTCGGGTCGTTGTGTTAGCCGGACAACTACCCGGCGTTGAGAATGTTTCATATGAGACACGTCCATCCAAGCAAAGGGTCCTTGGTCGCGTCCAGCGTAGCTATCATCCAAAAATCCATACTCGTAAACAACTGCATTTAATCGGTTCTTATTCTGTAATATATAAAATTTGTGTTTTTTCGTGGCCTTTTGTAACCTCTTGGTCCTGAAATTGTACTTGTCGACCATCGGCTGGACAACATCAGCACAAAGCTGATACATTCAATTCTCTTCTAGCCCCTGGCGTCTGTGTAACAGATACAACCAGCGTCATGAGCATTTCTCCGGAATACTTCGTTTTGGTTCTGTTATTGGAGGACAACACCAAAGTATGACCCATCGAAACAAATGGCTGATAGAGGGACCATGAGAAACTGAGGGATATAGATATCTCGTACAAAATACACAAATGGCCCTGACAGGGAGTTGGTTAAAGGGTGGCTACGTATAGTAAAACAATAAGACAAGCAGCGAACCCGCAACGAAACCCGAGAGGAATCGTACTGGAAGAAAATTACAAGGAAAAATGGCCAGGATTTTCAGTCGGGATGACCTGTTATAGATATTTTGTCCATTTTTTCCAATACACAAACTTAAATAGAACTTTATTGATATTGGACATTTCTTTCGAGATATTTACACATTCGACCTGAATATGAATACGGATACGAAAAACTAAACTGCGAGGTTTTCGCTTTACTGCAGTTAAATGGTGGGAAGATTTTTTTGTAGTTCATTGGCGTTCGATTTTCCCAAATTATCCCCAAATAATTCTGGTATAGCACAAAAATATTCAACAAACTTTTGTTATTTCTGAGATGATCATACTATTACGTTTTGTTGATGGTCATTGAGTGGTTTTATACTGGGAAGCTGTCCCTATCCCCACCTATCCCGGACGCAATCCAAATTGCAAATCCATGCCATACCAAATCCCTCCCTTAATTTAATAACACATTAACCTAGTCGTTCAGGTTGTGCACCATCCACCGGGATAAGCACGGTCGTCACGGCTAACGCGCCTATAAATTGCGCACCCTGAAGACTCGCTATCTCATTTCCGTAAAGTATGTCTAGCTAATGGGACATTCAATTTGTGTAAATATTTGCGCAACTTGCTAGTTTTAAATCAGAGATAAAAAATTCATCCCCAAAGCAATCTTGTCTGCTGAAATAAACAAGAGGGGACCGTGGACCAACTGGGTGGCGACCTACCGTCATCCGCAACCAACTTCTTCCTTGTAAAACTTTCATCACTCAACTGTTGTGGTAAAAAGCTACAAGGATCTCATTTCCCCTCGCGGTGATACTAAAATAAAGAAAAAATAAAAAAGAACAACAACAAAAAAGGTAAGAGCTTAGAGAAGCAGAAAAAAAGCCGCGACAAGAATTAAATGCCAAACAAAAAAGTCAAATCATGGGGGATGGAGGCGGACATAATTCGCATATACAAGGACTGCTCCAGCCATCCCTACGTTGTGGCCGCAAGCACCTTCAACTTTCCGAAGTACACGCACACATTCCGACGATGTCCATATAAATTCAGGATCCCCACGGGTGTTCCATTTCACCCGCTTCTTTACGATATTACCAGTCCCAGAGGTTATTTTGCGTGTTTCGCGACCTTATACTATTTCCACGACCTTTCACATGTATCTCTGTGCTCCTTGGATGCTTCTAACAAGTGGATTTATCCTCGGATGTAGAACATGTAGCCCTTTGTGATATCCTGTGGCACTTACAGCAGACGTATAGTGGCGTAGCACACAGGAGCAATTTAAGCGTTTCTTTATAGCGTATTTGCACAGTTTGTTTGCTCGAATGTCCTTCCGAAAGTGGGTGGATATTTTCGCGTGAGTTGATTAGTCATTAGGATTCTCCGTATTTATTTTGCTTTTCAACGAAATTTAGAACATGCCAAAATTTTTTCTTTTTGTTAAAATAAAATCCCCTGATACTTTTTACAGATTGAGTTCTAAACGATTTGATACTGAATTTTAAGTGTTACAATCTATTTTTCTTTTTTTTCAATTTTTAACTAACTTTTTACCATACATAGGTAATATAATAATTGGATTTCATTGAAGAAAATAATATGAAGTCCTTCCTTACATTCCGTATTTTATCGAGACATGGCAAAACAACTGAATTAAATAAAATAAATTCAATCAATCCAAGGACTAATTGCACAAGCTACCAAATCCTTATATTTAGAATCCTGGAAGAATATATTTTAATTATTTCCTACCCTGAAAATAGAAAACCAGCCCATTATTGCTGAGTACCTACAGCAACAAAACACAAAACTAAGTCATCCCTCTTCACCCCACAAGCTTAATAATCCCTTGAAAGATTAAAAAACCTTCTATCAAGCGATATTGAATGAGACTATTGACTTTGTCCAGACAATAAAACTCAATTCGAATTTAAAATCCCAGAGCAGTTCCTTCCGGAACATCCCCATACATATGTTCTCATCTGATTTTAATACCCATAGGTACCAGCACAAATCAATTAGCAGGAATAACGAGTGACCCTTCAAAGGATGTTCAATGGAATCCTTGCAATAACATCTTCATCGTAACCTTTTGAAGGCAATGAACCGTGAATATCTTCCTCATAACAATCAGAGTCAAATGGTTTGGCAAGGATTCCTCAAAGGCAAATTCTTCTATTCGAGTTCACCTCACAGATGTGCTCCCCTTTCCGCGGCGGAGAGCTTGAGAAAAAAATCTTCAGTCAATAAATCGAAAACAAACAGTGCTGGGCGAAAGCAAATTAGTTCATCGTGTGGCTGAATCATCGGCTCGGACTTCTGCAAGCCTCAGGAATCCGGAACAATTTCAATAGCACCATTCTCTGGACGTCGAAAAGTTCTGAAGTTTCCTGAAAATTTTGTTTCATGCATTTGAGATTCTGCTGGACGTTTGTATCGTACTTTCTACAATTTGATTGGAACAAAGAACAAAAGCACTCAACGACCACAAATATCCTTGATGTTTTGTAAAGGATTACGTTACGGCCCACCTTCGGTAATTTGCGTACGGAAGATGCTTCATTGCTTCATATTCTGACAATTTTCATGCCTATCAGAAGAGCTTATTACAGCTTTTAGAGAATGAGGCAGACTATATAAAATGAACAAGGATGTGTCCACTGTAAATTTTTGGTATAGAAGTGTGAATTTCAGGATTTAACACACTCCTGGAACCAGAAAGTGTGAACAGCGACAAATTGAGTTCTGCGAAATTCTTACATACGACAGGATCTTATTATAGTCAAGTACAATCAGATCGGAGGTCAGTTTATCCTCTCGTCCTGCACAGATTCGGTAGAGACATATGTCGGTCCTTGAACGGAGCCGAGACTAGCACAAAGCCTTCAAGTCGGAGAGCAAATAGAACTCCTGAATAGTTCATCCCCTTATGAACGGTGCCTGCAGCTGATTTTGAAATTTTCCCAATAACCTCATGCCCATAGTTTGAAATATCATTGCGCCCGCCAGAGCACGTTCATCCGGCCTCCACAATGACCCACCGATGCACGGCCACCCTATCTGAACCCTTCCACTCTGGCCAGATCGACATGCTTGAATCGGATCCCATCTTCTGTCCTGGTCATAGCATCTCGATTAGTATCGCTATTTTTCAGGTAGACTCCATTCAGCTGCCTCTGCATGTGGAGAATCATCTTGGTCTTATCAGGACTGGAGTCCTTTCCGTTCTCGTGCTGCTTTCATTTTGGTTATTCACCGTCTTAGTATCCATCTCATCACATTTTCATGCGGAAACTTTCGGCTACTTCAATATTGGACAGGTTTCATCAGAAATTTTTGTTTTTATTGTGTGTGATGGTTTTTTGCTTCTCAAGGACTCGAAGGCCACCTTACAGGTGAAGGTTTCTTGCTGTTTTCTATTATTGTTATGATTGGATATTTTATACGTTTCATTTCGACTGGTCTAGGACCGTAATAAAGACTGGTCGTGACTCTCATTCGTGATTCACTTTTCTCCGGATTTCCAACATGCACGTTATTTACAAGTGGGAAAAAGTGCGTGATATGTAAATAAATTCATCTTGTGAAAAGAGCCTTCAGGCATTTTATCTGCATTAAGAGATAACTGATAACGGAAGATTGGAAGATTTTTACTTTCTACTTGTAAAAAAAAAACGCTTTTGTTAAATCTTTTCATATGATTATTATAATCCGGAAGAAGAATATGAAAAGTTGAATTGTATTCGAACTGATAGATGAAAAGTAGTTATTGTTGGAAGATTATTTATTACCATCCAAAAACTGAATAACGTAGTCAAATATTCCTCCCATTCATTAGCTCTAATCAATTGAACATTCATATTTAATTTCAAATGAAATGAAAACAATTTTCCCGAAATAAGCTAATAATATGAAAAAATCTCTAGTCCATTATCTGATAGAAAACTTTAGGTTCAGAGATGCCAAAGCATTTATCATAACCCAAAGCTGGGCAAAGACACTCTGTTCCTTCTCCCGAAGACTTGCTCGAAAACTTTTCCTTCATTCTGCATGCGATGGTATCTGGGCACACTTGAGGAGTAGTGTTATAAATTAATTCAAAGTCATAAAATATTCCTGCCTGAATGGTTAATGGGTAAAAGTTTATAGCACCCCTATGGAAGCCCAGCAGCTCCCGTTTCATCTTTGCCCGGTTTCGGGGGCTCACCCGAGCACTCCACCGGAATCCTTTGATATGTCCTTTATGCCAATTTCTAGATTTACACAGCACACACTAGTTCCTTCCCTTTACTTAAGCCAAATACTTAAAATCTCTAACTAACTCCTTCGGAGTATGTTGGACTAGGAAAGGAGGCACATAACCAAAAGATTTAGGAGCTAACTGCTAGGCCGAGTCTAATACATGGCAATTCACATATCCTCACTCTGAGAGGCCGGCGTAACCCCGAGTCTCCTCTGATAACAATAATTTAGTGTTGTTGATATGGCTTTTGACCATCATCTTCCATAGATTCTCCCAAGTGCTACATACCATTCATAGATAGTAGTCATGTGTGCAATAACGGTTCGAATACCGTGACAGGGCGGTGGAATGGGTGGTAGGGATGAGTTTAAAACTCACCCAAAATCCGGATGAATTTCCCGAAAACGGTCGCCTTGTCTTAAAAGTTGTTCTTTACGTGAAAATTTTCTGGGGATGTGCAATAATTTCGTAGAGCAGATGAGATATACCTTCGATTCTCTCCGCACAGTTGGTATGTCCTTGTGCGATCCTATAACGTGCTAATGGCAACCAGATACCATCGCATGGATATATTATGACCAGAGATGAAGGCAAGGACCAATGTCTGATAAATTTTGACTTGACTTGGGTCCAAGTTTTCTTCCCGAATTTGCTGTGCAATTGTAATGGCTGGGCGTTAAGGATGACACACGGTTCTTATAGTGTCCCACCCACAAGTTCATGTTCACCTTGCGGCAGGGGATTATGAAGACGGGGAAGATTATATCCTCGTGTGGTGAAGCCCTTTATGCATCGTCTGTCCTCCGAAATTCTATAAAGTCCTGAACTTGAAGAAGGCCACAAACTCCTGCCGAGATTAGTGGACCTGTCCATCCCATCATGTTATGCTTTTCAGAAGTTTACTCCAAAGTCCTGTGAACCGGAATTAGAAATTATGATGGTAATTGTTTAATGGGCTACAGCCAAGTTTTATTTAATTCAGGGTAGTCGCCCCTTGCTTCTAGAATCCAGCCCACCTTTGAATTTTGTGATGGAATCGAAACTATTGTTGATTTGTGGAATGGGAATTCTTTGAAGATTCGAGATAAACTCAAAACGCCGATGATGATGTGGGCAAGTGGTTATACATTTCCAGAATTTCTTCTACTTTTTCAGGTATTGTTTATGACATTAACAGCTGCCGAACTGCAATTGTATTATCCTGCGAATGACAATTGCGGCATGATGAAGATGTTTTAGTGGGTTTGAGTTGGCTTCAATTACATGTAGAAACTGAAATTCTCTGGTCTGGTCTCAAAGGGAACGTCCACCCATTGAGGTCTGTTCTTCGCCCATTCAGTAGGGCAGGGCAATTAATAAATTTACCAATAAAAAAAAGCATTCATGCAGTCATCATTAAGGTGGAAGTTCCTTTTGTCGGCAGCTTATTCATTCGCATCAAAGCAATTTTATGACCATGAATATGTCAGACGAAAGTGTTTTGGGTGAAGGGGAAAGTGGGTGACCCGGCGAGATTCCCGGGCTTCTTCGGTAGCCGGCGGTGTCTTGCAGGGCATCTATTAGAAAAACGCGATATATGGCCATTCCGGTTGTCATGATCGCATAAATTTCTCTGCTTAATGGCCCAGCGCATTAGAGAGCTTTTGGCTCAATTCTTGTAGTTTACACCTCCGTTGAATGCATCCGGAAAGGTGTTGGCCAGTGTCGTAGTCGTTGTCGTGGTTTTCGTCGCCTAGTTGGTCTCTAAGTTCGTCCTATGATGTGGCACAATATAACTATTATTCCCTGGCACTATTCACTGGACAGAAGCGTACCTGGCCATACTCAGTGGCAATTTATGAGGCTTTTTCAGCTGCAGGTATTTTAAGGAGTTAATTGATGTTGTGTCGCGTAAATTATTCTGAAATTAAGGTGGAAGCCCCCAACCGGGTGTCTGCAATGCTTTTTACGTTTTGTTTATATCTGGAGCGACGATGAAACGGACTCTCGGGTAATAAATACTATTTTTAATGGCCTGCAGCCTTTTTGGTAATACTCGAGATGAAGTTTAATGGATATTTTTCCCGCTTTTTTGTATAAAATATAAACTTTGTGCTTTGATAGCAATTTAGCTTCGCTCATATTTTACATTCTGTGAAGGGGTTCACTTCTGCCTTTCGCCGCCAGTGCAATTCATTGCCCGCGATCCTAGTTTTTTTTCTCACTCTCCTCAGTTTTGTTCTGATCCAGGCTCCGCAGTCCGCGCCAACAGTTCACCTAATCTCATCGTAAACTACCCCAACCACTCTGCCTTAATATAATTACAATAGAAGAGAGGAGATCGGAAATTTCGATTAATTCAAGGTCTGAACTCATCAGCAATTACACGCCCTTACCGAACTCCCAACCCTTCCGACCCCCACCCACAAGTCTCATCTCTTTTCACATATTCGTCGTCTGACGGTTCGTCTGTCCGTCTATTCTCCACCTTTCCATCTAGTTATGTGTACATAAAGAAATTGAGTGTCCATTGCAGACAAGAAGGAATCGGCCGGAGCCAAAAATAGTCATCCTGCAATGCTATCTCGTCCCTGGCATTAGTACTCTAGAGCAATAAAGGAAAATGGTCCTCTGAGGTGCTTCCAACTTTTCCACCTTTTTACATTGAGCCGTCTCTCAGCCCTCAAACACTATCTCCAAATACCCACTTCCGCACCTCCTCTGCTGGCCATCTCAACTTCGTCTAATTGCTAATTGCAACTCAGTGTGGAAAACATTTTCAAAATGCAAATGGCAGTCGAATATAATTTTTAATTAATTTTTCTTGTTGGTAAGTGTATTACTAGTTGTGGGGGAATGAAATGAAATTTTTTATAAAGTTTAATAAAAACCGGGAAATATCGAAAAAAAATTTTAATTGGCAACATTTTCAGCAGCTCTTTTGATTAGAGTTTCCATCTGGTCTGTGAGTTTATGCAAAAGATAGAAAACCTCGATGCACTTTCATAAGGATATTTCCAATTGGTTTTAGAAAATGATTTGAGTGTGGAGATGGGTTGGAGTGTGAGTTGCGTATTTCCACTCAACTATGATTGGCTGCTGTTTTGCAGTGCCCTATTTTTACTAATACGATTCGTTCACGGTTTTAGAATACAAGAATAAAAGTATAAAGTACATGAGATTATCCTTGTTTTAATTTATCGTTCGTTAAACTTCATAATTTCAATTTGAAGATGAATGTTTTATATTTTTAACTTGAATCAATGTAAAATATTTTAACTAATAATAAAACTTTTAACTTTTAATAAAATGGCATTAATTTTGTAGATGTTAAAGGAATTCAAGATAAAATCATTGTTTCGCCGAGCAGAAATATTAACAATAAAACTCGACGAAGAAAACCTCAAAACACATGTCGAACCACTTATCACCGAAAGTAATCCTGTAGAAGCAATCGAATGATTTTCCAGAGGTCCCAATAGATGCGGATGCTCTGTAGAATCAATGTGTTTATGGCGTATTATCCTCTAAAATATGGTTTAACATTCTGTGATATGCGATGTATTTCTGCAGGGCGGGTGAATGGTTCACCGAGGGACGAGTGAGTAACAGAAGCATATCATTCGTCGACTACGAAGCGAATCCTGAAGTGAGGAACAGTATCCCAAATTTTAAGTATTCCTCGGCTCCTGGATCTAGACACCGATGCTACATAGGACATAAATAAATGGACCTGTTAAGTGCTGAACAATTTTCCACATGTGCTGACATGTGCTGCTATAACGAACACCTAAGAGCTGGGAGGAGAGCGAAAGCTCGAGGAGTGCTAGATTTGGAAGTAATCGCCCCGGCTGCACATACCGATCCCATCATGTACCACGGCATCGCATTCAATGGCATCACTGGTTGCAGTGCCATCCTGGCAGGACTTGTATGATGGTTGCGAGCTTCACTCCAGCGCGTATATCCTGCAGAAAGGACCGTACTGGCCACCATTTGTATGTACAGTGTTCGGGTGCATCCATTAGCAAGTGAGCATCGGGTTCTGGTGAAGACTCGTACATAACATCCCACCAGGCATCATAACGTAACACCTCTTTCGCGTTAAGCACCTCGGGATCTACTTCAACATTCCACCCTGGGACTGGGAACAGGACCCGGTGCAGAGCTTAAAAGCTTCAGGGAAGCCCGGCCGCGGGTGGATCCCGAACACCGATGTCACATTACCCGACGCAGATCCTCGTAAATTTCCCTGATATACGCTCATTAGGTAATTTCGAATTCGAATAAAGTTCACCCCGCGCACTTTGATTTAATTTGGCGAGTGAAGCAATTAACTGCTTGTGGTGTTTCCGTTATCTCATTTCTAGGGTTTTTCAAGAGCAGCAACCATTCTACCGATTTGTGCCGGTTTATCCTGAAACGATTTTTGGGTTGCTATCGATTCAGAGCTGAAATGACGCAGAGATATTAATTCAAAATTTTCCTCTTAATTGGAACTCTGAAACCATCTTAAGAAGTTTCTTGCTTTCAATAAGAGTAATTTACAATTTGTAATACTTGAGCAAATTAGAAATTACAGTAACTAAAGGGTAATTTTAATATGACTGAAAGTAATTAAAATAAAGTACCTAGATATTAGGTATTCAGAATAATTTGGGTGTATAATCACGAAGAATTTCATGAATAAAAAAGATTTAGTTTTTTTCAAAACATTGCTTCAATTCAATTTGCTGTTCATGTGATATAGCATTTTTGAACAGAAAAACATTCACTATAAATTTGAAATTCTTTCGTAAAGTGTTGCAGTCCTCTTCCAAGTTTATGTTCCTTTACAAATTGTTCCACGAGCAGTCTAAATCGATGTTTTAATTTGTAGTGGAACCTAAGTGAGCACACGTAAAAAAGTATGCGAATTATCCACCCTTAGTCGGGCATATGGAAGGATTAAGTGGATGCACACCACTTATCATGCGGCCACCTCAGGCGCCCACTGCCATTCGTATGGATTCTATAAACTGTTTGGATTGACAATAATGTACAATTATAAATGGATTTTGTGCAATCGGAATCACAGCGTTGCCATCCATACAATCATCTCCGTCCAGAAGGCCGAAAGTGGCCTCGGCCGGGATAGAGACCATTTGCCAGCGATATAAATTACTGACTACGAAGCTTTAATCCATCGGCTGGCATAAACTAGCTTCCAATTGCCTTTATTATTCCAAAACAATTCTGTAATCCACTGAATGAGTTATGATTATGTGCTGCTCATATTGTCTGTGGGCAGATCTGCTACTGAGGCTGGGCTGGTTGGTCTGGATGCATGTGCAACATTCCCATTGGATGGGTTATTGGGTTTATAATTTGAACGTTTGCAGAGACTTTTGCGTTGTATGCTGATAGATTGATTGCGGATACCGCACTGGCCCTGCTCATCCATTACTGAGGGCCGATGTGCCCAGATTTGGCCAATAATATCAACAAAACATTAAGCTAAGCGGGCACATCCCAGTAGAATCGCCCGAACATAGTCAGAATGTCAAATTTATCCATCATCATCATTATTCTGATGATGGTCTTCCATTGACAGCGAGGTCCGAATCCAATCTGCTTGGTATGACTCCCATGAGACTTCAAATGTCCACCAGTCAAAGTATCTGCTGGCAACTGAGCTGGACAAGGGACACACTTGCAGGATCCCGGAGTCCCGTAGAGATGTCCTGCTCTCTACGCATACGACTACTGTCATTTACCGACCGAGAAAAGAACATCACCGAGAAGAACGTGGGCGATCATGAAGGGGGTGAAGCAAATCCACCGAGAAGGAGACTCCGTGGCCAATCTGCCTCCCCATACATCCATGTTTAATACGTTCCTTCTTAAACCCTTCATAAACCATCGAACTTTAGATGTGAAACGTTGCGGGGATGGGGTCACTCTCGGGAATAAAATGCCCCACATTTGTATCCATTCGTTTACATCGCTCGTCTTCGGATCACGAGTTATTTGTTCTTGGACACTAAACGGACATCGGCAAGGGTTGCACAGCATCCACTTCTAGAAGGGCACTGAAACGGGCCTGATGGAAAATATTTGCCCAGGTAGGTCATTTATAGGAATGAAACGTAACTCGAACACATGCTGTCCTCATGATATCCTTACGGTCCGCAATCTAGTTGTCTCCATAAACTTATTACGAAATGCGGTCGTATCTTTTTCTTAGTCCAATGGCCGTCCTGGATGTGTCCAAATCTTTAAGGAACAAATAAATTCGTGTAGTATGTAGATTCGTACGTGAGCTCACTTCAGAATAAATTTTCTTTAACAAGTCTGTGAATTGCTGTACTTAGTTGGGGATTAATTGGAATGGAAGCGCCCAACACCTGCTCGAAGCCGAAACTGATTTATGAATTTGTATTAAATGCTTCCTCAGCATTGCAAGGAGATTGTCTTAAGAGTAACCTGCAATGTACGAATAACATTCTATTCCAGCATGAATGCTCCATTCATAAATAGTTCTCTCTCAAGGATGTCCTTAACAATTATTTAAAAGAAAATATTTCAATTTAGTTCTTAAATTTAATCGTTCAGATGAAATATTGGCTTAGGAAGCTCTGCAAACTGTCAGTGAATGCATAAAAATACTTATTCCAACTGTATTGGAACGTTTTATATATGAATTAAAATTCAGAAGAATGTAAGCACCCTGGAATGAGTCCTTTATTTCATCAATCCAAACTGCTCGTTTCTCTACTCGTTCCGTTTCGCTCACTCTTTGCTAATTTCTGTCAATATTCCTCCCGCATGATATCGAATAAACAACAATTCCCATAAAACGTGAGGATAATCATAATTAATGCGATTATTGAGGCCAAAAAAGCGGACTCCAATGAGTTCCTGGGAAGCGTCTTCAATTTGTCCTCACATAACTAACCTTCCCTCGTCCTTAATGAGCCACAATTTCTGTGTGTTTTCCACCTTCCTCTACGGCCAATAAATAACTCCTCCATTGCCATAGCACCATAATGCCAAGTAAACACTTACGATGAAGAAACACGGTGCGGCGTTGGAGCGGCGGAAGATAGACAATTGCCTCATCTGAGAGTCACAGATATAAATTCAGCATTTACCCCTGGTTTGTCGTTTGAATACCACCCAACCAGAACATTCCCGCTCCCCGACTAATACCTACGGAAAAATAATTCCTCAGCTCGATACACATCCTTTTTATGAGCCGTGCCAAAATTTATTGCAAATAAGTTTAGATAACGAGTCATCTGTGTGTCACAATTCAACTCGGAGGTTACCCGGCTCCAAGTTCGTTGCTTGTAACCCACGGGTACCATCCCTTGGCCTCATCAGCAGGCGGCATTGTACGTTGCTAGTTTAGGGAAGCCGGGGGACAGCCCTTCTATACACCGGGGGAGAGCCGAACACATTTACGATAGGCAAAACAAAAACCCATCTAACTTATACTTAGACCATTAGCAAGACATGTTCGCGCTGGTTTGGGGCGATCGACAAACAGTGTGCGTGAATGATTCAGTCCAAAGGACCAACCCATCAATCTTACAGCCTCGCAATCATCCCGATTGTCGTTTGTGTCTGGAAGGATATTCCTCAATGCGTACAGCTTCTTTGACTGCCTACCAAAAAGTAATGCACAATTTTTACAACATCTCTAATTGTTGATGTCCTGACGGAATACCGTTGACACAGGTCTGCGCAGTTGCTACCTTCCACATCCTTGACGCTGTCCCCAGCGTTCGGGACTGTTTTCTACTTTACTAATTATAATTTATGCTCGGATAGGGTGTCTTTTATGGTTGACACGACGCCGGTTGATTTGTGATTATGGCTCGATTGATGCCTTTAATTTCATCTGCCTTGTCACTTGGCCTGAGTCGATGACTTCCAAAGGGTAGATCCGAATGGGGCGGAATACCGACAGAATTGGTTGGAAGATAATGAAATGACTTCTTGGATAGAAGATCTGAAAATAATTACAGAACTAAGGAGTAAAGTTGAATAAATGGTGACAAAGGTGAAGGGATGCAAATAAGAGCTAACTTGAAAAGGGATTATGTTCTCCTAAATTCCATTGAGAAAACTATTTTGAAATAAAAGAAAATTGTGAGTAATTTTGTGAAAATTTACATAGAATATTTTAAATAGACAGTTAAAAGTGCAAGAAAATTTTATAAACTTTTCACCCGATTATTTTATATCTTTCTAGGTAGTTTTTTCTTTTCGACTTTCTTCCATATTAGAAAATAATACACATTGCAGTCTGGTTAGATCAAATACAATGGATGTAGGAAAAAGTTCTTTATAATTAATATATTCATAAATTTGAATTTGAATATTAAACTGAAATTTCTATAAGAAATAAGTATATCAATTAAATAAGATCTCCTTACTACTTTGTTACAAATAAAGGACATTTGCAGTTTGCACATTAATATCGAACTCTCATAAGAAGTTTTGTACCTTTTCATCCCCTTCAATTATCAAAAATAAATTAGTTTCAACAAAAAATTGCAGATGGCAGCTGTATCCGAAAGAAGTCAATTAACATGGTTATTATTTCGCCTCCTTAAGTCTAGGCATTGCAATAAATAAATCTAAGCACGGCCCGCAAACTGTGGCCCCATCCAGGATAAGTTAGTTATGTACAGCGACGTCCATCTTTTCCTTTTCCAACAATTCCTGCCACAAATTCATTGTAGTTGAAGCAGACGGACAGACAAGAAATGCAATTGCATGCCAGTTCGAGTTCCACCAGTGCCAGAAACGGCCAATACATCATTCGAGACTTATTGCTGGATTTATGTACGTTCTAAATGTGTTCTCTGTCCAAGCCAAGGTGGAAAAGGTTGTAATTACACCTCATGGTACGATTTTCCGGGTTGATTGATGCCGAATAGGCGGTTCCTCAACGTTTTGTGCAGCAAGATTCATTTCTTTCATTCCATTCCAATAACTTCTTTGCACCCTCCCGGCCGGGATCCGCGCCCGCACTCACGCCCTGAATCCAGTTGATCGACTTGGGGCCGAGTGAGCCTCGCGAATAAGTAAGCACAGCGATTGATTGTCTTAATTTATGCAACTGCTTGATATGCTGCAAAACTGCCCCGGGCACCAGTTGATTAGGAACAATGGTCAATGGCGATTGGCAAGTCCAGGAAAGTTCCCATGAACGTACTGGCCGCGCCGGAACACTTTCCCTGATGCCTGAAGTGCCGGGACTGATGGCGGCTGAACTCCTCGGGCTGCCATAAATAATAGCCCCAAGTCGCTGCATTCATTGATCTATCCTCCCCACACTCGCTCGTATTAATTAGAATATCGACGAGGACCGGCCGAGTGATGCGATTACTCCTGGCGCGGAGATATCCAGGTGGATATGGGAATATTGCTGTGCACCGGCACCGGTAAATGAGCGATCAAGGTGAAACAAAACAGGAATGAAGGACAAGGCAGAAAACTGAGCCACAGGTTAAGTGCATCTTGGTGTTTTTTCTTCACAAAGAGCTGATTTTTTTGTTATTTGTTCCATTAATTTATGATCAACAACGCCCGTAAAAGCGAATTTATTTCATTTTTCTGTGACGTTTGGTTTTCGATTAAATTTACCGCCGCTCTATTGGTGATTTATTTAGACAAGAAGGCGCGCCAATCAAACATAAATAATAATGTAATTTTTTATTCCCCCCAAGAGCTCTTAGCATACCTGTGAAATATTCCCCAAAGAATGGTGTGAAATAAATAGTACAATAATAAAAATTTTAAATAACACGCTCCTTTTATCAATGCAGAAAAATTCAAACTAAATGTTGAAGCGCTCATGAAAACTCTTTTTTCCTTAATTATTTCTATCAACATAATCACCAATTTTTCCACTTCCTTTTTCATGTTTTTCTTAGCTGATAATATAATGTTCGATTATTACGTTGTTCCATTTTAAGGATTATGTTCAGAAGAATGCGAAAACCATGTCTGTTCGTCCCTTCAGATTTCGAAATGAACAGCTCACATGCGTGTAAATACTATTTTAATACATAATTAATTTTTCATTTTATTATTCCCAGCATCCTCTTTCATCCTTGTATAAGTACACAACCACAAACCACAATTTACCAAAACAAATCCTTCAATTAGTTTCATTGTCTAATTTAATTAAGTCAATTATTTTTTATATCTATACAATTCACTAAATGACACCATAGCTGCTAAAGATGTAATAGATATTTTACTTATTTATATCAAGCCCTAAGCACCTCCGTCCTCCAGCAATCAAATGACTCCTTTATTTTGATTAGTTTACACTACGTGCGGCACATCGTGAAATTAATACTTATCCCTTCTGAATAATCTTCATAACGCGAAATCGTACTAATTAAATCGACTCCCATTACATACCAAATTCAATATGTGAGGCACGGCGGGGAGGGGCGAAGGTTGCAGAAGTGATGAACCAATCTCATTCGCCCGTATGAATGTGTGAAAAGGTAATATCCTTTAAAATTTAACCGATTGTGGGAAAAGAAGGACGAGAAAAGTGTTTTGGTGTAGTTTTAATATTTAACTTGCTATTTCCAAAATGATACTTAAGCGAAAATTGCAATTGGGTTTTCGTTTTAGTACATCAATCAGTTGTTTCAGAATTGCTTTTAAAGTTATTAATTTTGACTGCAATATTCAATGGCGATATGTGTTAAAATTTTTTCTAAATCAAAGATGTCTGTTTTACATATTTTTATTGTTGTAGCTTTACACAATATCAAGTTTGAAATTTCCAATGCATCATATTGAAATATCGAAACCCTGTGCTAAATAATTCAATAGTACCTAAATGTAGAAGCATTATGATTTCCATTTTGGTATAAAACCTGTTGTCATCAGATTTTGGGAAATGTTGAAAAGTTTCAATAATTTCATAAATAAAATCAAAATCAGCTCCTGGATATCCCTCGGATTATTTCTGAAGCAATAACTCTCAAACGGCAGTAAAATAAATCTTAGGAGAAGAATTTTGCAACTCAACGGAAATCAAAGGAAACCGAAAGGGTTACAGGAAATCAAAGAGGGAGTAGGATCTCAAGGAGCGGATAAGAAACGTACGCTAAACGGACGTTAATATCGCAAGGCAAGCCTTTAATTACGGCCGTAAATTAAGTAAATTCCCGATAGAGCGCGATAGTGTCTCTGGTTGAGAAAAACGGTCGTGATGTAATTTACAGCAGAACAACTGCCCGGCATGAGGAGCGGTCCTGTGACTCCCCCTTTAATAGCAATGGAGGCGCCCCAGCCGAGATTGGTGCGGCAAACTAAGCTATGCCAAACATCTCATCTTCCTGAAGGAATACAACGGTACCAGGTCGTCATAAATATAAATTTTTGGGTAGATAACCAAACATCCTTCACTCGCAAACGATCTAGCGCTGTCGTTGGGACCCGTATTGAAGGAATGATAGCGGCCCGGAAGAACACACATGCATGGCGGCGGGTAATTTCGAAAGCAAAATAATGTTGTGTAGTGTGCGCAAATGAACGTAAATCGCAGCAAGTAGTAGCGTAGGTATAGTAGGAAATCCCGACTCCCGAGGAGAGCGGCCAGGATGTGGCATCGCAGAGCCAGCGCCGCCTGGGAACTGAGGCACAACTCACGATTATGATCCAAAACGACTTTCCAGATAAATCTTTTCCCTTAAACTTTCGACATAAATTCTACGGGAACTGTGTGCTCCTGAATGAAATACGTTTATTATTATTATTGCGCGGTGATGGGGGGTGGAGATGTGACTTCATGCCGGGAAGACAAGAAGGATGTGGAAATGTGGAAGTTGATGCAAAGGGCTCACCCAGACACCCGCCCATCAGGTAGCCACCGATCCCCATTCCGATCGCTCGCTCCAATTGTCAAGCTCTAGTCAAACCACCTAAGGGGTTGAAATCATTGCAATGAAATTATAAGTTGGAGGCCAGCCGATTGCCCCAGTCCTTGTGCTTCGGGTGACTCCTCGACTCGGATGAGTTATAGGTTTCAAAAGGACGAAAACTGTTTGCCTCCCTTCTTTCTTATTTTTGGTTCAGGTTTTGGCCTCTATCTTTGGATCGTTTGTCGCCTTCTGTTTTCTATCCGTGAAATACCAGCTCTCTATAATTGTGGTTGGTCTGTAAAGTGTTCCTGGGGTTGTAGTAGACCCACCGTTGTTACGAACCGAATCATAAAATACCCGCCTGGAGGTAATTAACGAGCCCTTTATTGCCATTGCCTGGGATTATACAAAACGATGAAGGTCTACGAAACTCTATAAATCAATCGCTTTATCCCTTAACTTATGGGACAGAATCTTATCGGGGTCGATGGATTTTTTTTTATTCTATGGGATTGAAATTGTTATCCTTAACAACATACTCTTTCTAAGGCTCACTTTTACAACGAACCGAATTATTTGCCTAATGAGTTGCGATTTCTGTCGTACATTTTTCAATACAAAATTCCCAGGTTTACTGAAAAGAATCAAAATAAAAAAGAACTTTGTTCTTGCGAATGAAATGTCGTTGAATTTTCTGGAACTGTTTTTAATCATAAACACAGAAAACCTTCTGGATCCAAGGGTCTGAAACAAGGGCTGAAGTAATGACAAATTTTTTAAAAGCAAAATACACAAGCGTAAATAAGTAACAATGAACAAACAGGATCTACACAAATAACAAACAGGATCAAAACAAAATGACTGATTGATTTTTCGTAGCATTGCTTCAGAAATTGTTGAAATGATTTGTGTTTAATAATATTGATTCTGAAAGTGAAAATTATTAAAATTATAATTAATACTTTTAAGTTATACCATTGATATTACTAAATGGTAGCAATAGCAATATCGGTTTTCTACTTTCCATGAAAAGATAGGAACTATGCATTTGAAAAACATTGCGCAGAATTCCAATTCAAAATGCATTCCTTAAAATTACACCGCCGTAAATGTAAACTCGTAGATGGAATTTCCGCCATGGCTTCGAAGCACCTAACCTCAACGCAATTACCGCTCGCTGTTTATGGCACCACGAAAGGGGCTTTTTTGCTGCACTTAGGAACACTCGAATTTAATCAAAGAACGTGGAAAGACCAATTAGGACACCAAAACTCAGGCATTAGCTAATTGAAAACAATAAAAAGGCGGAAATTAAAATTATCCAAATGATTTCGTCCCGGGCCCAAGACCCAAATGCATGAAGGACTCAAGCAGTAAAGGGATATTCGCGCGCCCGGAACTAGTTCCGTTATGGTGTCCTATTATCTAGAAACCAGAAATCCGGCTCTGAGTAGGGAGTAATTCCTGAATTATCCAGGCGTCAACCGCTTGTGATAGTGTCGCACTCCGAGGAAATTCTTCCTTGGCGCGTTTAAAAGTAGTTTTCGCACTTTTTGAATCTCGTTTAGTGCAACAAAGCGATGTGCACAACACAATCCCTCTACCCCCCGCTCAACAGTAACAGTGCACATAATGGAGGCCCTGCGCCCTGCACCATTAGCGCTTTTCCCGGTGTCGGATCCTTCTCCGTCCGCTTCGATTGGAGAGGAGTTCTGATGGCGTGAAGTGTTTTCCTATGCTGACGATGGTTGCAAAGGATGTCTCTGATGCTCCTCCTGTAGGTTGCGAAAATCGTGTGATGCTTGGCGAGATTCCTCCATGGGATGGGCGGGCAATAGAGAAGACAATTACAAAAAACAACTTGGCAATTAGTGGATCTAATTAAAGACAGTAAATTAGGCACATAGCGTTTAAGCGAAGAGGAGAATCCTTGTTCGAGTATAAATCGTCGAAATGTTTTGTATTTTCTGTTTCCCTCCAGATCAGAGGAAGTTGGTGTCGGTCGGGTGTGCGGGTTACACCCGCAATATGCAGTCTTCAGATGGGCCACCCACATTTCTTGAAAGAACTCTACGAATTGTCAGAAGCCCTCTCACCCATTGCCAGTGGCAATATCTATGCACAGAGACCCATTATGCCAGTGAATTATCATTTTATGCAAATGCAGATAACGGCGTGATTTTCAGCTCAAGAGGGGAAAATTATTTCCTTGATAAACGATTTCGTGAAGACGATGGGAGACAGATTAACGAAAAGCCGTTGAAATGTTGTCTGGATTAGACACTGGTAATGAGCCCGGCAATTCCTTTTTTCCGTTTGTAACTAAATGCAGTCGAAAATTTGAATGTTACGATTATGTGCAGCGCAGTTTGTCTCGAAAGCCTGAGATAATAGCTGACGTAAAAGAAGAATAACTTCTTTCGGAAATCGGAACTCACACATTTTGACCATTGCTCATTAAAAACAAACGAATCAAGAATCCCTGGGTGAGTTCTAAAGGATTTTAAATAATATGTATAAGAGCATCTTTTACCAGAATTAACGGTATGGTCAAAACGTATTTGTTACAACAATTCATTTCAGTTCTTCTTTTTTTAAATATGTAAATACATATATAAATATTTATAATATATTCGCGACAGCTTTTCGACAATAAAATATTTGGAAAAATCTTTGGCAAATAAGGAAATGAGTAACAACAAAATTTTACTAAGAGGATATTATCATAATCGGTGTACCTGACCGATATAACAAAATATGACAAAGTTCAAACTAAACATTGTACATATAATCCGACAGAGCCGTTTAAAAAGTTTGCGGCGAAACCGTTACGAATATGAACGTTTCATTTCAGTTCTTTTCTGTTTCGGTCTGACAAAACAGAAAAATAAAAATCTGGGAATATATAGGTCCGCTTTAGGATGGGAATCTGAGCAACTTGCAGAGTAGTAGTCGGCTTTTTAGGCATCTTGCTCGTGTTAACAGTCAGGTTATAAAAAGGACAAACAGCAGATGGATTTCAAAACATGTCACTTTTTTGATCTGACCTTTATCTGAAAAAATCCAAACGAAACGTATCAACTGGACCGAAATCTTTTCGGTCGCAATGATTTCGGTTTAATGTAACCGAAATAATTTTAGTACAAAAATATCGTGTTATTTTATGGAAAATGAAGCGATAGGTATATTTCTTACCAAAGTAATAACGCTATTAAAAAATTTGCCTTTAATCGAAATAATCATAATGATAACACAGAGATTAAATTTATTAGTTTCTCAACCAAAATTTTTTGTGTAAAAAGAGTCTAGATAATTAATTAATTAAACAAATTTTTTGATAATCAAATAAAAGTTCAACTGAAAATTAGTTTATTTATTACATTATTTAATAACAAAGTAAAGCTCTATAATAATGATATGCAAATATTTTTCATGTCTTCCAAATGTGTTATGATTTATTTTATCATTTATTCATCATTTATTTTAACTTTGATATTTTGCAGATTTGTTATTTTTAGCAGTTTTTTTTAACAATTTTGAAAGGAGACATGGTTCTTTGAAATAGTAGGTATAGACGTTTTTTTTCTTTAGTTGTAAATTAAAATGTTTAGGTTTATTTTTAATTTACAACGCTGATGTGGATAGTCGCAATAATTTTTTCTGAAAATTTTTTAATCTAATTTTATATTTCTGAGATTTTGTTTCTTAAGTATTTAATATAACTACGCACTAATAACAAATCAAGTATTTAAAAAACTTTTGAGAATAAATAATTAAATGGTGTTTTAAATTAAAACAAGAATTAAACAATTTAATACACATTTTTTCGTTCAATACTAAAGTTGGCGTCTCTGTTGGCGTCAAGCCTTCAATAATGGCCGACTCATTTTCAAAATCACCCAACTAGCACTTACAAGATGAGAATGCAGATGATCAGTAATAGATTTTCACATCTAATACCAAATTGTACTAGATTACTAAACTTTCTGAACTCTCTCAAGTCTCAAAGTAGAATCAGATCCAAAGGTTACAAGGTACCTACATGACGACGTTTCTTCGAGGTTTTCGCCTAAGACCGCTCAAAGCACGTATGTGTGTGGGGAAACCTCAAAACGGTCTCATCTCAGCGTATCGCAGGCCCGAAAGAAATTCAAGTTCTTTCAAGACGTCTAGAGGGCTATAGGAAAGGCTATTGGAAACCTCCACGTGCCTGAGCACCTTTAAAATATAATATCAGCTGTTTTTAATAAATCTTCTAAAAATTGTAGACTTAAATAAGCTTTGAACTCTGAACTAACAATTCAAGTCAAAACAGTTACTTCCTTTCAAAGTGCAGATTCAGAGTCGTTCATGTGTTCTTGCTTTACCTTTTGAATACTTCTTATTCCAATAGATGTCGCTGGTGAGTGGTGACTATTCTTGACAACTGAATCTGTCACTCGGTTTTCTAATATGTTTTGGAGTAAAGTTATTTACAAATTAAATAAAATTAGAGATCCGGTGTGATCTAGTAGCACTTTTAGGAAGCAGCGAAAGGGTTGTTACACATTGACATCAATTGAATATTAGCGAAACTTTCGTTTGCAAAAGAGGCTAACCAAAATAAAATAATTATTGAACTATTGGTTTGTAGCTAACAATGCAGGGCACATTACGCGGCAATTCGCAAACGGACTATGCAAAAACGCTTAGTTCATTGAATCAAATCGATAATCAGTTCCTCAATGCAAATAACTTCGTTGTGTTTCACGTAGCTAATCCCCAAAATGAAAGTTTTGCAGCTGGAACCATACAAAACGTAAATTGTGAAGATACTGAGCATCATAAACCATTCGCGCAGCAAGAAACAGTTGAAGGAGTAAGTCCTACAGTTGGAAAAATGGAAAACCCAAATAAACGAAAGAAATCAAAGCCGAATCGCATACGGCACATCCCGCCACCAAAAACATATCCCTGCGATTTGTGTGATGCCGTTTTTGGAGAGCCAGTTGAATTGAAGTATCACAAAGGCGCAGAGCATGTTTTGTCTAAACCATATCAATGTCAGCAGTGTGCAAAACAATTCAACTTTGAGAAAAACTTCACATTACATTTTGCTAGCCACACTTCTGCCCCGGCGACTTGTCCTGAATGTGGAACGGTTTTTCAGCGAATTTCTAGTTTTATTGGTCACTTAAATACCCATCAGACCAATGACAGCTTCCAGTGCCTTCATTGCAATGAGGAATTCGAATTCGAAGAGTACTATGAAAGGCATCTTCAGCAAGCACATACCGACTTGGCGATAACTTCCTTGGTTTTGAGCAGGAAGGTAAATATTTTTCTATTTATATAATGTGCTATCTACTGCTGGAAACCAAATGTGCTAATAACAGATTCTTTTAGCGAACAGTTAAGGCCGGAAAGAGCACGGGAAAATATTCCTGTAAAAGTTGCCCCAAGAGTTTTCCTAAGCCCAGTTTATTAAATCGTCATGAAATTACTCACACAAAGTTGAAA
Source organism: Leptogaster cylindrica (assembly GCA_963082835.1). Classification (NCBI taxonomy): domain Eukaryota; kingdom Metazoa; phylum Arthropoda; class Insecta; order Diptera; family Asilidae; genus Leptogaster; species Leptogaster cylindrica. The sequence goes on along the minus strand of OY720105.1, from coordinate 16,649,282 downwards.
ATCTTCGAGGTAAGAGAACAAATGTTTAAGAACACAGTATTAATTGGGTTTCTTTAGTGTCTGGAATGTCACCAGAAATTCAGTCAAAAGTCTTCGTTGGATCGACACAGTTTGCTTCATAATGGTACGAAGCGTTTTGATTGTCCCCAATGCACTTCAAGGTGAGATAAAGAGATCGAGCTGCATACAACCATAATTCTAAATGTTTTATTGTAAATACAGTTTTTCGCAACGGACAAATCTTATTACCCACATTAACCGCGTACATCCAGCTGCTAAGAACTTAGAAGGGAAGTATCCATGCAATAGATGCTCTTGTGTTTTTAGCAAACTAAATAGCCTCAGTCGGCACATTTCTGCCACACATTCGAGGGAAGTAGTAAAGTCGCCTCAAGAAACTGACATAATCTGTCTTCTGGAGCAGCTTAAGTGCCTGCGGGATGTGTGCTCTCCAGAACCAGCAAGCCCTTGGCAATCGACTTATGAGAAAGAAACTCAGGAGCCCATAGTAGAAATAGCACCCAACTACTCTGCGCTCCAAATTGAAGAAAACAAATGCGAGGAAATCAAGAACACTCCCAAAGAAAGTATAATTAATCTAGTCGATTACAATTATCCCAACAAGGAACGTTCCAATAGGTTGGTGAAGGAAGTTGTTATTGATTCAATTAAATGGCTGGAGTGTCTCAATTGTTCCAAGAGATTTCAGAAACCTTTGGACATTTTAAGGTAGATTAAAAATGCTAATCTTTCTTGATGGACGAACAGTGAAGATTGTTTCTATCGACAGGCATATAAGGGTCCATACTAAAGAGAAACCGTACGAGTGCGAGATGTGTGGACGGATGTTTGCGTTGAAGTACACTTTGCAAATGCACATGCGTATTCACAAAAAGGAGTCACCCGGAATCAGCAAAGTCTTCAAATGCAGTATGTGTGAGAAACGCTTCGATTCACGAAGGAGCTTGGATTTGCACCATAAGTACGTAAATATATTTATTTTGGAATTTTTTGCGAACAATAATGTACTGTTTTTAAGAAATCACAACAACTACAAGCCATACATTTGTCCTGTTTGTTTTAAAACCTTCGGCACAAGCAATAATTTGCGAATTCATGAAAAAATCCACAATCCCAAGGATCCTGTAGAAGAAGAATTAAAGCGGCAGCTTCTTCCACCAATTAATGAAAACAGCACGAAACTCCAAGTAGAAGATAAAGATAGGAGAAATCACCAATGCTCCAAGTGTGGGTTAAAGTTTAAGAAACTATCCCATTTGAAACAGCACGAAAACAGCCACTTGGGTCTGAAGCCGTACAACTGTACCACATGTCAGCGGTAAGCAAAATCGCGTCTTGAGAGTGAAGTTAAATTATTGGATTTGTTTTGCAGCCATTTTACAACTATCAGCTCTCTTGGACTACATCAAAAAATTCATCTTGGCCACAAGACCAAGCAATGTGATAAATGTCCAGCGAAATTTTCGACCAACGGCTGCTTGCGTCGCCATCAACTCAAACACTCCTCTGTCAGAAACTTTCTTTGTCCTTACTGCTTGAAGTCGTTTAAAATTAAAAGCGCTTGCAAACGCCATATAGGAACCCACGTTAAGGAAGTCATGGAAAGCGTTGAAGTAGAGAAAGTAAATGAGAATATAATCAGAGGAACTGGTTTTGCAAACGTTGACGAACTTCTTCCTGAGTACACTCTGAGTGCTCAAACTACAAGTACAACTGTTGATTGTGTTGGCTCCAATGAACTTGTATATGTTGACCTAAGTAAACTTCTAACAGAAACTGTAGAAAACGAAAATATATCGCATGCAGAAAAAAGCGGACCCGCCATGGAACATGGGCAACAATTACGATTCATAAACATCAAAGATTTGTCCAACTATCAAAGTGATATTACAAAAAACATAGTTGTTGTGTCTCATGAAAGGTCTTACGATATTATTGAAGACACCCCTGAGACATTCCAATTGGATGAATGTCTCAATGGCGAAGAGTTTCTGATTCGAGATACTGGATCAAAACAGGCAGAAATTGAAAAGGAAGAAAACATCCAGAAGAAAATAACTCATGTGTGCGACATTTGCGGAAAAGCTTTCAAGAAGCCAATTGATTTGAGGCGCCACTTAAGAACACATACGAAAGAAAAACCCTTTCGTTGTGATATTTGTTCCAGGACATTCAGCTTGAAAAGCACTTTAGACAGTCATAAGTTGACCCATCTTAAAGACAGACCCTCATTTGATTGCCACGTATGCGGAAGAAGTTATGCAACGAAAGCGGTCCTCAATGTTCATGTGCGTCTGCATACGGGAGAAAAACCATACAAGTGCGATCTCTGCTCAAAGAACTTCCGCACGTACGGTCACAGAAAGAGCCACTACAAAATTCACTCAAAAGAAAAATTAATGACTAAGAAGAGAAAGTAGTTGCAATTATTAAAACTACGAAATAAACATATTTTGGAAAACTTTTACTCAAATTTTTGTTTCACTTTCCCAAACATTCAATCTTTTATTGTAAAAAGAACAGTTAACAAGATACTATAAAAAAATATAAAATACATAACAGAAAATGAAAACAGAATTGACAGATCATTCAAATAAAATAAATAAATAAATATAGCAAAAACAGAAACCTTTCACTACATATTAAAAATAAGATGGATGTTATTTACAACTTAAAATATCAAAAAAAAAAAAAAAAAAAAATGTGAGCATTTTGGAACTAATGAGATCAGCGAATGGCGTACATTGATTAATTTGGTGGTGAGGCTTCTCAAATCAGAATATCAGGCGTCAGTGTTTCTTAATACTTCTGTCACTGTTGTACACTTTCTGCATGAAATAATCCACATAATAATAAAATTAGTATTAAAAATTAATTATAAATTTCAAAAAGCACCGACCGATTTCATGTGGTGCCCTTTTTTTAACTTTGCCTCTTCTTGGAATTGGAGAGGGCTTGATGAAATGCTGAAAGTTTGATTGAACGGTACAGAAGAACGCCATTTGAATTCAAGTTGTTGCCTGGTCGAATTCGCTTTGTCTATTTCTAGGACAAATTCCACACTCGGCATTTGTTGACTCAATTCCGAGTATTGTCGTAACTGGTCCTTAACCATACTCCCGATTTTCCCAAATCCCTCAAACAACCTAAACTGCTTTTCTGGCAGCGGAAATGGCGGCGTTAAATCGAAAACTGTTGGAACAATCACGTCAGGTTCTAAAATCTGGCTAACCAACTTTTCCATTTTCTCTTTATCCGCAACAACACACTTCTTTTTAGAATTCTTCGGCATCGCAAATTCACTTCCCACTTTGTTCCACGAAATACTGCGGCGGACGCGGCAAGCGATCTTCTTTTGTTCATACTAAATTTTGTGGTCTCTTTCGTGTGGTGAATTTCACGAATTTCTTTGATCAAACTTTAAATAAAAACATAATTATGCTACAGAATATAATTTTAAAAAATTATGGTAAATGTAAGTAATTTGTAAAATTATCCTTCAACTAGTACGGAGAGCATAATTTAGACCAATTATGAAACACCGTAGATTAGTGGTTCCCAACTGGGTGTCCGTCGTCCAAGGAGTTCGCGAGTAAGTTGGAATTATTACAAATAAATTTTCACTGAAATCAGCAATTTTAGATCCTCAAGTATTCTGCGGGAGAGTATGGGCCGCCACTACTTGCTTCTAGGATCTGTCGACAGACGCAGCACCGCACCTTGAGGACGCTCCATTGGTTTTAAAGTCGTGCCGCTAGTAAGTTTTGTTTAGTTGTGAACCTGGAATTGGGTGCTCCGAGTTTACTTTTAATGACTACTTGTGCTTTTATAATTGTAATAATAAAACTGTGAAACAAGATTTATCATTCAGTTCACTTTATTCTCATCTCATACAAGTTTTGTTTCGTTTCCATTAGTTCGGCCATGTTTTCCATGTCGCCGCCGCCATGTTTTTCTCACCAATGTCGGTCGGGTAGTAAAGGCCACCGAGTAATTTATTTTGTTTATATTTTAGGAATGATATGCCAAAAGTTTAAGAAGAAACCCAAAGGCGAGGGTCGATACTCGATTGGAGTGGTTAGAGAATTCCACGAAACTTGTGTTATTTCAGCTTATAATCCCCAAACTCTTAAAATGAGTTATAAACCAATATTGCAATATTCTAATCAGACGAATATTGTAATCAAGTAAAACTAAAATGAGCAATGTCCAAATATTCCTAAAGATTAATGCTCATATATTAAGCATCCGTCAATAATCAACAATATCTCGGAATGAGTAATGACTAAATATTCTAACCAAACCTAAATAAACTTAAATAACAATATATCTCCAAATTCCTTAAGATTAAACAATCAACAAATAGCGGATCCTAAAGAAATCATTTTTAGATAAACGTAAGCATTTCATTATTATCTATCTTTAAGTATAAAGCAGTAAGCAAAGTTGATAGAGGCAGTCAAGAAGAATAATTTTAAGTGGAGAAAGTCAGTTAAAATAAAATAATAAATACAATAAATAACAATAATTGTGTTTTAATTAAAATTATAATTCTTACCAAGAAGAATTGCTCGTCACCATGGTACACATAATGTAGATCCCTTTTGAGATTTTGAGTGCTATATAACCCTAATTTAATAAATAGATGTTTAAAATGTAATTGCGAACGAGCAAATTGCTAACCCTTAAACAGCAAAACAATAGGCTAAGAAAAAGGCATTTATTTTTCAAATATGATCTCCATAAATTTGGTTTCCAATTAGAAAATATGAGTGCAACATCTGTACAGTTAAAAACTAATTTAAGAAAGTCACGTATGAAAACCCGGAGAAAGACCGTACGTAAATTGTATTTCCTTGCAATTCGGTGAGATTTCACTAATTCTTGATTTTTTATCCACAATAAAATCATCGATATCGTCCACGTCGGGTTCGCCACGCTTTCGTCTCAATTGGTCTGTACAAATTTGTTCTTCACTTTCGTTTGGTTGATATTGCAGATAGAATGGAGCTATTTGAATTCCAGACCTAAAGTTAAGAATTTGCATAGTTAAAAAATACGATTCGAAAAGTATAAATAATCCACACTAACTTTTTTAACAAATACGGATCGAATGGGAAAAACGTGTCCAAACATTCCTCCGGCATGGAAGCCTCATTTATGTAAACTGTAGCTAATCTCCTTCTAGCGTTGCGCTCTAGAATTGCGTGACAGTAAGCCAGTTGATAAGTTCTTGTTACGCCAGCGAATGCTGTTGCAACTGTTGGTAAGCAATAACGAAGCGGGTTGAAATTAGAGGTTACAAGAGAAGACAACTGAAGGGACTGGAGGAAGAGTAAACCTGAAAAACAGCATTATCAAAATTCTCGCAGATAGTTTTCAAGTCGTTACTGGAACTTACTTTGTTTATCATGAGTTAAATCTCTGCTCCGAAAAGCTATTACATAAAATATTCCTTGGCACACGGAATAAAATACTATGTTGGCCTTTACCGTATGTTTTGATCGAATAGAGTCACAGTTTTCAACATACTGATGCGCCCATGAACACATATTGGAAAGACGACTTGTTAACGTTCTAAAAATAATTTTTAAATTAGAAATAGATATTGAGTATACAGAGGTTTCAAGCTTACCTGAAACCAATATTTTTAGATCTTGCTAAAAAACTAGCCATGTACCCCACAGCGGCCTGCCGTAGAGGTGCCGAAACATTCGGGTTTGTTACTTTCTCCCACAAATTGTTGATAAATTTTGTAATTAACACTGGCTGAAAATACTGATTGTAGGCAACAAAAGTTTATTATATAAATTAATTTAAGATACCTTTATGTTAGTTAAATAGAATAAAAGGAACTGAACATGGTGGGTATTGTGGCTGGGCAGTATTACATCTTCGAAGGCCTTGTAGTTGTGCTTGAAAGCAAGTGACGTACTTAAAGTATTAGAGTTTTGTGCTTTAAGTAAGTTATCGATTTGCTCGAACATTTTACTCATGCACACATCCAGTGTCTCCGCAATAGGATGACACATTTTTGTTTCGGCTGGAATTAAAGTCGATTATAAAATATTTATGAAGCAATTGACAGTATAGCACATACTTTCCTGGTGATCTTCTTCCATAGGAAACATTGGAACATCTTCAATATCTTCATCTTCATACTCCGCATCTTCAATTTCATTTCTCGGAGCATTCACATCAAGTAATACTAGCCTGCAAAACAGTTACAGAATATAGCAACCAACTTAAAAGCTTGATTAACTTACTTTTTGTATATAAGAATAGTTGCAAATTCTGTCAGCTCCGGTTTGTACTCCAGTAGCCATAGGACATTGTGTAAGTACCCGCAGACAACATGTGTTGGCTTTTTATAATAAGGAAAAGATTTCTCTATAGCATCTCTCACCACATCGTAGGTAAGTGGAATAGTTTCAAGCAGTCTTTTTATAAGTTTGTGAATATCTTCTAATTCACTTTTTACGCTATCATCGGGACAGAAATTAGGCCATCTAGCATCATCCTCTACGTCAGGAATCCAATATGATATTAATTTCGAAATAGCGAAAAGTGTGTATTTATTATGAGCAACTAGGAGATCAACAACAAATTCACAAAATTCTGCAACTGCAACTTTGTGTCGTTTTTTAAATTCGAGCGAAAGGAGCGCTTCAGCCAACAAGTGGAAGTTCGGTCTTAACAAGTGTACTACTTTTCGAGCCTCCGAAATTGTTCTTAAAAATTCATCATCCTGAAATGTTTCAGTATAAAGTTCGTTTACTATATAATATAATTAAGATTTTTACTTACATTTAAACTCACGTCCCTTATATAAGTTATGAACTCATTGTACGCCACGTAGTTTCCGACACTGATTACAGATTCCAATATCCCGGAAACACTTTTCTCCTTGGGTAATTCAAAACGCACTTTATTTATAGCGGCAATTTTCGCTCTATCTCGATCATCAGAAGTATATGTTTTCAGGATTGAAGACAATCCTGTTTTTGCTGAATATACAGACATTTTTAAGCACCAAAATTAAGAACAGCGTAATTAAATGTCTTGATGCTAAGCCGCTTGTTCTAATTGGTAATCACAAATAACTTTTTAGTCTTTTTCACCGTTTTTTGAACGAGTAATTTAAACATTGATTTCATATAATAAGAATTTCTTCTCTTATGAAATTCATTCATTTCTTCCAAGCAGAAATGAAAAAACCACACGAGCACGTTTGGATCGCTCAGGTAAAGGACGGTGGTGTTTTGACATTTCTTCCAGCAGTACCACACCAAAACTGCTTGGCAAACTGAATGATGGTGATAAATCTTAGGTGAAAATTTTAGATTAAATAAATATTTTTGCAAAATACCTTAGAAAGTTCATAAGAAAATCAAAGAATATATAAATATTGTCTATATACATACTAGACAGTGTTGAAATTAATTCATTTTGCTATTAATGGAATCAAAATCGTATATATTTCACCGCGGAACAGCATGAACAACGGAACAACACAACACTCAGCTGATTTTGGCATTTGCTTCTGCGTGTGAACAGCTGTTTTCTAGATTTATTTGGAAAATCCCAACAAAAGATGTCTCGATTTAGTGGCGCATTACAATTGACTGATTTAGATGATTTCATTACTCCGTCACAGGTTACTTGAATAAATACATTAGCAACTCAATATAATAATAAAATTCGTAAATAAATGTTTTCCAGGAATGTATTAAGCCGGTGAAAATTGACACAAAAAAGTCAAAGACTGGAGCAAAAATCACAATTCAGGAGGACGGATATTACGAGGAAACTGCTGTAAGTATTGTTTTAAAAGAAATAATACAACAAATGTTTCTACTACTTCGCAAATGTGTGCACCATGAAGATTGTTTCGGATTTCGGGGAAAACAATCACAAATCCATCATATTATTAAGATGCGATGCTAATGTACACTTGCACTTTTCCAGGGTGGTTTACAAAAACTGCAAAAAGTCGAAATTACTCTTCAAGATTGTTTAGCATGCTCGGGATGCATTACCTCAGCAGAAGGTGTTTTGATCACTCAACAAAGTCAAGAAGAACTCTTGCGAGTGTTAACTGAAAATCAACGGAATAAAAACTTGGAAAATTCTGATAGCATCAAATTAATTGTTTTCACAGTATCCCAGCAATCAATTTTGAGTTTGGCTATGAAATATAATCTAAGTGTAGAGGACTGCGGTAAACATTTGGCTGGCTATTTCTCTCATCTGGGCGCGGATTATGTTCTCAGTACAAAAATTGCAGACGATCTGGCTCTTCTTGAGAATCGAAACGAGTTCGTTGAACGATTTAAAAGTCAAAATATCGATGGAAACCCAAATCGGCTCCCTATGCTGTCTTCATCCTGTCCTGGATGGGTTTGCTATGCTGAAAAAACCCATGGAAATTTCATTTTGCCTTACATTTCAACAACACGGTCTCCTCAGCAAATAATGGGAGTCCTGGTTAAGCAGTATTTAGCACAGAAATTGAACATCTTGGGAAGTAAAATTTATCACGTGACGGTAATGCCGTGCTACGATAAAAAACTTGAAGCTTCAAGAGATGACTTCTACAGCGAAATAAATAATTCCAGAGATGTTGATTGCGTAGTTACATCAAGTAAGTTTTAATGTGAAATTAGTAAAACACAAAATGTACATTGTACTGTTACGGCCAATCATATCTCTTCTTTTTTATTTTAAGTTGAAATTGAACAAATGCTGGAGAATGAAGAGAAGTCTCTAAATCACTATCCACAGAAAGATTTTAATTGGCCCTGGGATCCCGTGAAACCAACCGTTAATATATGGGGACATGAAAATTCTGGATCCGGCGGATACAGCGATCATATTTTTCAACATGCTTCTAGAGAGCTCTTTGGGCAGGAACTAAAAGATATGATTTATAAGAATTTGCGGTAATTGATCGCCACCTTTAAACTAACTTTAAAATTCATTCATTGTTTGCATCGAATAGAAATCCAGACTTCAGGGAAATAATTTTAGAGAAAGATGGTGAAGTTCTTCTTCGTTTTGCAATAGCAAATGGATTTCGCAATATTCAAAACTTAGTGCAAAAACTTAAGCGGGGAAAGTCGCAGTACCATTTTGTTGAAGTAATGGCGTGTCCGTCAGGTAAGAGGATTGCGTTCAAATTTAAAATTTCAATTTCGAAATTGCAATTTTTATAAAAAAAATATCATGTATCAACTGTTATATGAACAGGTTGCCTCAATGGTGGGGCTCAAGTTCGTTCCCAAGATGGTACATCCTCTCGGGAACTAGTAGAGCAACTTGAGAGATTGTATAAAAGCTTACCGAGGTCTGAAGTCGAAAATGAAAGTACAAAGCAGATATATTCCTCATTTTTTGATGGTGCTCAGAGCGATAAGACAAAATCACTTCTTCATACCAGTTATCATGCAGTAGAAAAGATGAACACAGCGCTTAACATAAAATGGTGAACTCCGCGCAATGCAACTTATAAATGAGCCGTTTTCATTTATATTTTATAAAAAATGATATATTTGGTCTAATAAAAGCTGGTTTTATATTATTTTATCATTTTAATCTCCTATTTTCACTATTCCATAATAATAAGATTTACCGATTTCGTTGTCAACATTTTTAACCAAAATAAACACATTTTGTTTGACTAGGTATTTTATCTTTGAACGAAAATATCATTAGGTTTACCTTAATTAGTTATTGAAATTTGAAGGTTCTTTTTTTAAGAATATTTGTTTGAAATTTCGAAATAGTGAAAAATCTATCTACCCTAGTATCCCCTAGAGTCTAAGATCTAGACCTTGGACTTGCATTCAGAAGTGCAAAATATAAATGTTGCCAGGGATGTTGTTCATTAGTTTTTTACACACCGTTTAATGACCCAATCTAAATCACAAACTTCATCTGCGTTATTTTATTTAAATAAGTATTTGTTTAGCATGTTGCATAATATTTTGTAGTGTTTTCTTTTGTTCGAAATTCTATTGTTCTTATGGTTTTTCCGAATTAGCGTTGAACGTGCGCAAATATTTACCGTGCAACTTTTACGTTCGTATGTTTGGCGTCATGGTTTTGGTGTTCGTTTTTCACTACCTAACTACCGTAACTACGTAATTAATTACGAGATATTTAAGTTATTATAAAAAAAGAATAATGAGTCGCATTGAACAAAACAATGCACCAAAAATTGTTTCTCCAAAAATATGCATTATCATTTTGATAGGATTTATTATTTGTCTAAATATATTAAAACTATTTCTCTGAAAATAAAAAGTTGGTTTTGAAATGAAGTGTAAGTGGTATATGAAAATTCTATAAAAATCTTGAAATCTCCACTACTCAAGTGCAGATACAGTATTCAAGGATAAAATGTGATAAAACAATTTTTTTATTTACAGAGCACTTTCTACAAACAATATGCTATTCAGGGTTTTTCAATAAAAAAGCACGTCAAAGGAAAGATGTTAAAATATTATTGAACTTAGCAACAAAATTGCATAAATAAACAAAATGCAATGAAGTTCTAAAATACGTTGAAATGGAAATAATTTACCAGTTGGAAACATAATGTGGTCATGATATTTCAGTAAATACGTTCGACCTCTCTCAGAATTTGGCACATAATAACAGCTAAATAAATATCAATTTTGTCATAATATCAACAAAAGCATGACACGATATTGTTTCTTTATGTTTGGAACGGCTCACAGTTTTTTTCACGATCCGTTAATTTGAAGATCATTTGATTAGATCCGGGCAATATTTTTTGCGAAAGTAGCGATGCAAATGTCCTTGAACAACACAATTAGTGACAACATTTCGGACTTAGAAATAAATGAACAATTCATTATGGCCTAATAATATGTTTAATGTTTATAGAGTAATTGAATTTTTAATTTTACATTTTTAGGATTCAAAAATTTTGAAACATAAATAACATTGAGCAACAAATTTAACCTGTACTTTGCATTATGGCAGAAATTTGTTCATTGTCAGGTGTGACTAGTTTTAGTATTGTTCCCTTTTCTAAGACTTCTTGGTCACCCCGTCACCCGGCACCCCTTTACCTTTCTATACACTATATCTATATCTTAGGGCGGCTCTGCCTTCAAAAAGCCTTATGGAAGTATATTATAATATACATATTTCCACTTTGTATGATAATGTTATGATAAGTATAAGTGCACTCCAATCTATTTAAAGTTTACATTTTCATTATTAGGCGAATAGCGTTACACAAAAAACAGCCAGTTCGGAAATAACTCCTAGAAAAGGTTTTTTTGTTGTAATGGGTTCATTTGTTACCCAATATGATATGACTGTCCTAACAATAAATTATCCCCCTCGGCGACGCTGTGGAAAAATGGTGAGGGATAAGAATGTGGTCCAGAATGGTTGTTTTTGCGGTTTTTCACTTATATCTCCTCAAATATCAAACTTAACAAAAATGCTTAACATAAATGTTGTAGAGCATTAAATTCTGCATGTATTGAGATATAGGATTTAGCACGAAGTTTTTGGACCACCGCTATCAAAGTAAATGTACATTGTACAGTAGGCCAAATAGTCGGATCGATTTTCCATATTTAAGAAAAAATTCTATGGAGCTGTATCTGTATACCTACTAATTTATGATTTTTCTCGGAAGTACCGCCTTAAGCATTGCTTATGTTCTAAATTTATTTATTATTTGAGGAAGACATTTTGTATACATGGTAAAAAAGAATTCTAAAATCACTATATTAATATATGGAATTTTTACTGTAATGTAAGTTACAGAAACACAACTAGATTTAAATTTACTTCAAAGAAATGGTAAAATTCTGTTTTACTATTGTCTGGTGTAATATTTTATGTTTTGTTGTGAGGAACTACAAATATATGTGAATTTATAATTCAATGTCCCATATTCGTTTTAACAGTTTAACTTCTCTAAATAGTTTTTGTAATAAAGTAACATTTGGATTATAGTGGATTTAGCATTTGGTATAGGTAATTTCCCAAAAATTTGGGAAATCATTCGAATCGATGTATGTAAATTTAAACATCGATGTATTTTTACAGCTTTAATACTAGGCGAAGAATTGCCTAATATTAAACTAGTAAAAATTGTTTACTGTGTAAAACCTGAAGTTGAAACCAGTACCATTGTACCAACCAATTTTGACATGCTGTAGCTCGATAGCGGGTGGTCCAGAAATTTCGTTCTTTGTCTCATTTGACGCAGAATTTAACTCCCTACAACTTTTATACAGAATTGAGAATACTTCTATAATAATCCAGTAATTTTCGAAGATATTTGAAGAAAACTGACGTTGAAACTAAAGTTTTTCGTAAATGTAGAAAGTGGGGGCAAATTTGGCCTACTGTACTTTGGTAGCGGGTGGTTCAAAAAATTTGTGTTTGGTTTCATTCGACACAGATTTTATAGCTCTACAACATTTATGTGAAGCACTTTTATTATGTTTGATATTTTACGAGATATAAGCGAAAAACCGCGAAACCAACCTTCTGGATCACATTTTTACCCCTCACCACTTTTCCACAGCCTCGCCGAAAAGGATAATTTAGGATAGTCATATTGGGTCACAAATGACGCCAATATAACAAAAAAAACCTGTTGTAGGAGTTATTTCCGAATTGGATGTTTAACACTAGGTACTGGCCTCTATTGTGATTCAAGAGATTTATTTTTTGCAGTCTATGTGTTCACTAAAATCACGTTTTCCCGTAGAAAACCGTAACGTGAACTAAAGATTCATTATTTTCTTAGTAGCAATTTTTTTCTACAAATTTTATTTTAATTATAAGTAGTGGATATTTAGCAGAAGACTTTTCCAAACTAAACTATTAAATAGGTACCTAATGCAATGAATATTAAAGAAAACACAACTTTGAGAGCATTTAACCAAGAATCTATATTTTTTTTCATTTTAATTCCAACGCGGTTTATTAAACTTTTAAAATTTGTGATGAAGAAGATCCCCAGAAATAATCATCGGTGTTTTTTTAACTCCAGATTTGTTATTTTCATGATCGTTTAAAACCTTAATTTAAATGCCCATCCTTAGTTTGTTTCTCGATCATAAACCACCCTTAGGAGCCCCAATTTGGAGCCCAATTTGGAGGACTGCCGTTAAAGCTTCGAAGAGTACTCCAAAGAACACGACGCAGCCAATGATGAAACTTGTTCCTTGGATACAAGCGTCGACATCGAGATTCACGTCCTCAGTATAAATAAGCGGCAGCGAAGTTGAAAGAATCAGTTCTGACGGTGGATCAATTCGAGCGTGTTCGGAGTTTCGATAGATCGAGTGGACTCGCATTGCTGCTGTTCATCCCCAGGTATAAAAAAAACAAATTGTATATAAATTATAAGAGAAAACAGGAAACTCATTGTGCTTCATCTTTGCTTTATCGTTACAAAAAAAAAAAAACATCAACAGTGATTTGTCCTTTTGTAATTTCTGTACAAATAAGAAATGTCTTGGGTGTCCTTTGCAAGAAGTGAAGTGTGTAATTGTGCTAAGGAAACGTAAAAGAATAAAACGTTGATTATTTTCCATTATTATTATTACTACCTGATGGATTAATTTGCATGAAAACGCACCGGTAAATATAACTGTCTTCTACGTACACTCTTAACTCTTATTATCGGTGCTGGTCTCGCATTTTAATGCTCGTCTTAAGTGTGGTAAGAATTGAAGTCGAAGGCGATCGCGATATGTCGGTAAAATTGTTACAAAATTTAAATAAGCCTCAGTAATGCCAAAGTGATTCACATTCAAAAATTTGATCTCATCCTTTCGAATTACAAGAAATTACTTCCTTTTCATTGTTTTTTCGCGAACCATAAAGAAACCTGTGAAAGTGACTAAGTTTTTACGTTTCCATTGCTATGATGAGTGTCTCACTGATTCGTTTTAAAAATGGGTAAAAATAATTTGTTTCATTAAAGTTTTCGAATGATAATTCAAGCTTATCAAGAAAATTATATACTCCAAGAGATCAATGATCAAAATTGATTTAAGAATATCCTCAAAACCAATCTGAAAAATGCAACAATCAAATTTACATAAATTCTCCAGTAAACGATCAATGAACTTTTTCGGGCAAGGACCCACGAATCTCATCCAAAATAGAAACACGAGCAATCCAATAACGAGCATCTCATCCTCTCGAGTATCACACTTAAGCGTCAGATTTTACGATATCGGTCTGATTTATTTGCATGCACTTTTCGTTAATTTTGTTGATGTTTTCATTTTTTTTATGCTAAACGCGTTATCGTAAAACCCTTATGGAAGCCGCAGAAGAACTGCCCCTGCTGGGAATTCGAAAAATTTTATTTTCCTGTGTTTTTAGAATACAACGATCTGAAAACCATCTGATCGATACATTAAGGCAAATGACCTGATATTATGGTAATTCTTCTTTATAATTTATTCTAAATATTTTATCTTACGGTTCTAATGCATCATACCCCACGGGCCCGGTTTTTGACCTCCGATGCGAACAAGCCGCCCTGGGGTTTGTCGCTTAAGTCTTTTGTTTGTCTTCGTCGGGAACAAGTGTAGGCGATTCCGAATCATGGTGATTAAATGTTAATGAATGAAAACCAATCAGAAGAGATGATATTTATTTTTAATGTGTCTTCAGTTCGAAGAAATTAACGGTTTTGTGTATAAATTTGATTCACTTTCATTGGAGCTTTCATCTTGAGAGGGACAAGATTATTGAGTTTCATTAAGAAAAGATAAAAGTTTATTTGGTTGTTTCTCGAGTAATTTAGTTTTAAACGAGTGTAGTAAATTAGTTACTCTAACGGTGACATTTTTTAAATTTTATATTTAGAAGTTCAAATTCTTTGCTATATTACAAAAATGATATCTCAATTTTTTTCCTAAAAGAAACATATGAAATGGAAACCTAAGCCAAAATTCTGTTATTGATATTTACGTTTATTCCAAAGCATTCAATTGAATCATTGAACTTGCGCCAAACACTTTTTGCACGACTTTCAAACGTGCGAATAATTTGTTCCGTTGAACTTGGTAGATTTTCTGAGGACTGCAGATTGATAAAGTGCGTACGGATATGGTTGGATTTTCGTTCTTGACTCTTCAAAACACTCCTCATTAGAATTCAGCTCGGATTTGCTTAGTATTCAATGAGCGTCTTAAGTTTAGGTAGGCTCGTTTCACTCAAAGTCGTCCGGCTCTACAGAAATTCATTTCAATGATCTTCTTCCTTTTTGAATTCTCAATCAAAAGTTCAATAGTAAAACGGTGGTACAAGTTTGTACCAGGATTTGAGAAGTAAAGTCTTCCAGACTTTTAGTAATTTAGATAATTTAGGGTAAATGACTTTTTAAAACAGCAAACTCTTGCATTTGCTAACCGAAGTCAACGATGGTAAAAAGTAAACAATAAACATATCTTTAGTGTACATTAGTCGCTTTACTCCCTTCAGGTGTTGATGTTCATAAACTACACAAAGTGACAAAAAAGGCAGATTAAGACAAAACACATTTATAAGTATGAAAACAAAAGTTTTAAATATTCTTAAGATGACGTCAGAATAAAATCGAAATTAAAATTCTGCGCTTCAACCAGGAAAATTCCTGAGGAAGGTTGAAACCAAAAAAAAAAAAAAAAAAAAAAAAAATAATGAAACAAGACTGACTTTTGATTGATGCAATATTCACTTTCGTGTTAATCTCGCTTTCAGTCCAGAAGCATTGGGGTATTCCTTGCTTGATTGTTATTATCACTGGAATTGAAGGTTTTAGCTTAAGTCATTAGTGATTAAGAATATAATTAATTGTTAGTAAATTCGTAAAATGACTAAACTAACGCTTTCAATTTAAAATTTTGATACAGATTGACTATAAAAAACAACGTTCGTAAGAATCAATATCAAAAATGATACTGACCCTTGGAGCAGTCCCAGTACTGGTAATAAACCATTAAATTATTCTTGGAAAGTTTAATAAACATTAACAACACTTTCACTCGATTCAGCTCACAGCAATACTCCTGACGGTTCATGGGCATGAACCCTTAGCAGGAGCACCATCATTTATTAGATCCGCTGTTGAGAGTGCCCCACTTCAAGATGGGACAACTTTTATGAGATATTCTGCAAATCCAACCTTCGGTGAAGTTTTTCTGCCACTTCGAAGTGCCGTGGAGAGTGAACCATCCGTAAGCATTCCTTCTTCTCCAGAGCAAACTTTTATTCGCTCGGCAGTTGAATACAGTGCAGCCGAAGATGATGTTGAACTCTTGAAGGAAGCCTTCTACTCAGCCAGCCAAGGAGAAAAATATGCTGCATACGCTACTCCTTTGGAGGATATGAGCGAACCCCAACCATTCAGGTTCGGATCTCCTTACCAGAAGTTGGTTGAAAGCCCTTCAGTCAAGCATCTTCCCAAGCCCAACAAGCAATTGAATGAGAAACCAAAAGTATTGTGCTACATTACGAACTGGTCTATATACAGGCAGAACGATGGAAAATTCGCCCCTGAAAATTTAGACACTAGCCTTTGCTCGGCAGTTATCTACTCTTTCGCATCGCTAAATCCTGAAACTCTACTAGTGAAGGAATTCGATCCCTGGGTTGATATCGAGCATGATCTCTATAGGAGAACAACAGCTCTCAACGTTCCTGTCCTACTCGCTCTCGGTGGGTGGACTGATTCAACAGGAGACAAATATTCAACACTGGTCAGCAGCGCTTCTGCTCGTCAATTGTTCGCTGCAAACTTGGTTGAGTTCCTTACGCGTTATGGATTCCGTGGTCTCCACTTCGACTGGAACTATCCCAAGTGCTGGCAGAGTGACTGCAAGAAGGGACCAGCCAGCGACAAACCTAATTTGACCAAACTACTTAAAGAGATTAGAGATCAGTTTGACAGGACAAATCCCGAATTCCAATTGGGTGTAGCCATTTCAGGATACAAGGAAGTTATAACCGAAGCGTATGAACTCAAAGCTTTGTCTAATATTGTTGACTACCTGACAGTGATGAACTACGATTATCACGGGGCATGGGAAAAGCAAACTGGTCACGTAAGCCCACTCTATGGTCGACCAGGAGACAAGTATCCTCAATACAACACTGATTTCACCATTCAACTTTTAATCAAGAATGGAGCTGCCAAGGAAAAATTGATTATGGGAATTCCCTTCTACGGTCAATCTTTCACCCTTGAGGAATCGCACAGTCAACTTGTTGGCGAAGGTACACCAGCTTCAGGACCAGGAGAACCAGGTGAATTTACAAAGCAACCTGGAATGCTTGCCTACTACGAAGTTTGCCACAGAATTAGGAAGAATAAGTGGAATGTAGGAAGAGACCCCGCTAGGAAGTCTGGTCCCTATGCCACGCTGAGAAATCAATGGGTAGGGTTTGAAGATCCAGCTTCTGTAGAAGCCAAGGCAAGATACGCCTCGAATTTAGGCTTGGGAGGAGTTGCTGCGTGGACAGCTGACTTAGATGACTACTTAAACCGCTGTTGCAGTGAGTCTTTCCCACTATTGAAATCTATTAACCGGGCTCTCGGTCGTTTGTCAACACCACCACCAAGTGGTAACAACTGCCACCGACCAGCTGAACCCGTCACTCCTGTCGCACCTGTTATGACAACCGTGGGTGAAAGTGGCTTACCCAGCCCAACCATGGAGCATACAACTTGGCCATCCTGGACTCCACCATCAAAGAAGCCCTCTAAGAAGCCGGAAGCTACTACCTGGCCTGCATGGTCTACGACCCAAAAACCAACTCAAACAACTCCAGAAAAACGAACGACAACAGCACCGACCTGGAGGCCTCGTCCAACTACAACAGTTACGAAACAACCAACTACTGGACGCCCAACTCTGGGAACCACAATTCCCCCTCCGGCTGTTGTTATGCCAGAAATAATCCCCGCAGGAGAAAAATGCGAACCTGGAATGTACAAAAAAGACCCAAGCAACTGCAATGCCTATTACTACTGCGTGTATGGAGATTTGCATCGCCAATTCTGTCCTGGTGGTCTTCACTGGGATGCGGAAGGCAAGCGTTGTGATTGGCCAGCCAATGCACACTGCGAAATTCGAAAACCAGTGCAAGTGTCTTTAACCAGCAAAAAGCCAATTGACCGTCCAACGAAACGCACCACTGTTCGTCCTACCACTCGCCGAACAACACCGAAACCAGTATCAGTACTTTCGACAACAGCAATAATTCGGGAAGAGCCTTGCGTGTCGGGACAATATTATCCTCACGAAGACTGCGACAGTTTCTACGTCTGCGTCAATGGAAAACGCATAAAACAACAGTGCGGTCCAGGTCTGAAATGGAACGAAGACGTCAAGAGCTGCGATTGGGAGCAAAATGTTAAATGCGCTTCTAAAATAGTTCTCTTGCGGTCTGAAGTTCTTCGAGCAGATGTTGATGAGCCGTGCGAAGGTAACGTCCTACTTCCCTATAAAGGAGACTGTTCATCCTTCTTGCAATGCAATCATGGACGTCTGGAGCTTTCAAGCTGCGCCACAGGACTCCATTTCAATGCAGATAGGCAGAACTGTGACTGGCCAGCGAATTCTGGATGTAAGGAAAGCGATGATGATCAAAACGGCGTTGTACCACCATCTCCCGGGCAGCCAGCAACAACAACTACCCAGAGACCGACTTACCCGACCGACAAGCCTGTTCTGGAACCTCTTGACGGCTACTATAAGGTTGTGTGCTATTTCACAAACTGGGCCTGGTACCGAAAGGGTGCTGGACGTTATACTCCTGACGATATTAACACTGATTTGTGTACGCACATCGTTTACGGATTCGCCGTACTCGATTATAGTGGAACAAAGATCAGGACCCATGATTCTTGGGCAGATATTGACAACAAGTTCTACGAAAGGGTTGCTGCATACAAGAAGAAGGGTGTGAAAGTAACTCTGGCTCTTGGAGGATGGAATGATTCCCAAGGTGATAAATACAGCAGATTGGTTAGGAGTGCAGCAAACAGAAAACTGTTTGTTCGTGATGCACTTGATTTCGTTGAAAAGTACGGATTCCAAGGCTTGGATTTGGATTGGGAATACCCAGTTTGCTGGCAAACAGACTGCAAGAAAGGTTTCGCTGATGAAAAGGAAGGATTCACCGCTTTGGTTCGAGAGCTGTCTGAAGCATTTAAACCTAAAGGCTTACTTCTATCGACTGCTGTGTCTCCTAGCAAGAAAATTATTGATGCTGGATACGATGTCGCAGAGCTGGCTAAATACTTCGACTGGATCTCTGTGATGACCTACGATTATCACGGTCAATGGGACAAGAGGACTGGTCACGTTGCTCCATTTTTCGAACATCCAGATGATGAATTTGACTACTTTAATACGGTAAATATTTAAAGAAAAAGAAATAGGTTTACAAGTTTGTGATAAATGTTTGTACTTTAGAATTTCTCAATTAATTACTGGATTGAAAAAGGAGCACCTTCAAGGAAGATTGTCTTAGGAATGCCGCTGTACGGACAGTCGTTCACCCTGTCTAATGCTAAAAACAATGGTCTAAACGCTGACGCTCCCGGACCAGGTCAAGCTGGTGAATTTACTAGAGCCGCTGGATTTTTGGCTTACTATGAAGTACAAAAATAAACTGAAATACTAAATAGTCTTATTACCATAATTTTATTGTAGATTTGTGATCGCATTAAGACAAGAGGATGGACCGTCGTTCAGGATGAGCTTGGCCGTATGGGACCATACGCGTACAAAGGAAACCAATGGGTGTCTTTCGATGATCCTGCAACACTTAGGCGAAAATCACAACTTGTTCGATCCCTCAATCTCGGAGGTGGTATGATATGGGCACTTGATTTGGATGACTTCCGCAATAGATGCGGTGAAGGGGTTCATCCACTATTGACAGCTATCCGAAACGTTCTCAAGGACCCACCGAAGGAACACGAGGAAGCTCGTAAGTTTTCCTATCGGACTTTAAATTTGATAGAATAGTGATTAACATTGTGATAACAAAACCAATTCTTCATTTCTTCCATTTAGCTCAACCATTGGCCTCTAAACCTAGTCAAGTATTAGTTTCTCAAGATGTTGAAGTTGTTGAAGCCTTACCTGGATTTGATCCCAATCTACAAGTAGAAGAAGTGCCCTACAATGTTAATTCACAAGTCTCAACTACAACAAGACTGACTGATGACTATAAGGTGGTTTGCTACTTCACCAATTGGGCCTGGTACAGACAGGGCGGCAATGCAAAATTCTTCCCGGAAAATATTGATGCCGATTTGTGTACACACATAGTTTATGGCTTTGCAGTCTTAAGCCGGGACGGATTAACCATAACTCCACACGATTCATGGGCAGATATCGACAACAAGTTCTACACTCGTGTGACTGCATACAAAGCTAAAGGAAAGAAAGTAACTGTAGCTATTGGTGGTTGGAATGATTCCGCTGGAGACAAGTATGCAAGACTTGTTCTAGATCCGGCAGCTCGTGCTAGATTTGTGACGAATGTTATTGAATTCATTGAAAAATGGGGATTCGATGGCTTAGATTTAGATTGGGAATATCCTGTTTGTTGGCAAGTGGACTGTAATAAAGGAGCTCCAGAGGAGAAAGAAGGATTTACCAGCCTAGTTCGAGAATTGTCAGTAGCATTCAAGCCAAAGGGTTTGTTGTTGTCATCTGCTGTGTCTCCCAATCCTAAAGTAATTGATGCTGGATACGATGTACCTCTGCTCTCCCAATATTTTGACTGGATCTCAGTTATGACATACGACTACTTCGGACAATGGGACAAAAAAACTGGACATGTTGCCCCAATGTATGAGCATCCCAGTTACAACCCCAAATTTAACACGAATTACACAATCCATTACTGGATTGAGAAGGGTGCTGACAAAAAGAAACTTATCTTGGGAATGCCGATGTACGGACAGTCCTTCTCATTGGGTGACAACAACCGACACGGCTGGAATGCTCCATCATATGGCGGGGGTGAAGCTGGTGAGGCGACAATGGCCCGAGGATTCTTGGCTTACTATGAAATTTGCAAAAACATTCGTGAACGTGGATGGAAGGTTGCACGTGATCAGCTCGGCCGCATGGGACCGTACGCTTACTTGAGAGATCAATGGGTGTCTTTTGATGACTCAGCGATGATCCGTCATAAGAGTGAATACGTTAAAGCTATGGACTTGGGTGGTGCCATGATTTGGGCTTTGGATCTTGATGATTTTAAGAATAAATGTGACTGTGAAGAATACCCCCTTCTGAAGACCATCAATCGAGTTTTGAGAAACTATCCAGGACCTGATCCAAAATGTAAATTGGAAGACAAGGCAGAAAGTAAGTTTTTCGAAAATCAATTTTAACGCTATATCTGAACTATACTAATATTGAACTGTAACATTTTTAGTTGCTACCGACGACTCCGAACAAGTTGAAGATGAATCATCATCAACTCAACACACTTGGTGGCCAACATCTTCCACAGAGTCGTGGTCGTCTTCCTCGGACTCTACTACGGAATCCAATGAGCCCCAACCTCCTTCGGAGCCTGGTCAAACTTGTAATGGAAAGAACTTCGCCCCACATGAGGACTGCAATAAATTTTACCGATGCCAGTTTGGCGTGCTCATGGTTCAAAGGTATGAACGAATTTGAAATTGGAAAATGCAGCTAAAATAATTTAATATTTTCTCTTAAGCTGTCCCAGTGGCCTTCACTGGAATCCAGCAAGCAACAACTGTGACTGGCCAGATAGTGCCAATTGCAAACCCCAACAATATGACTCAGTGCCTGCTCGACCACTGCCATCGAAACCATTACGACCTGCATTATCAAAACCAACGAAAAAACCAGTGGCTATCCCTACCAAAAATCCCGCTGATCGTCCGAAGCCAGTTACATCGAAGCCACCTGTTTCCCAGGACGACGGCAAATACAAAGTTGTTTGTTACTTCACTAACTGGGCTTGGTACCGTCCTGGCGAAGGCAAGTACGTCCCAGAAGACATTGACGGAAACCTTTGTACCCACGTTGTCTACGGATTCGCGGTATTAAACCAAGATAGTCTTACTATCAAAACACATGATTCATGGGCTGACATTGATAACAAGTTCTACGAACGAGTTTCCAAGCTTCGTAGCCGAGGAATCCGTGTTACTCTGGCTATTGGTGGCTGGAACGATTCCCTAGGAGACAAATACAGCAGACTTGTTCGTGATCCTCAAGCGCGAGCTAGATTTATAAAGCATGTAATCGAATTCTTGGAGAAACATAACTTCGAAGGTTTGGATCTGGATTGGGAATATCCAGTATGCTGGCAAGTTGACTGCAAAAAGGGTTTCCCTGACGAAAAAGAAAATTTTGCTGCCTTGGTTCGTGAACTCTCTGAAGAATTTCGTCCACGGGGATTACTGCTTTCCTCAGCAGTCTCGCCGAGTAAAATGGTTATAGATGCTGGATACGATGTCGCAGAACTCGCCAAATACTTCGACTGGATCTCAGTGATGACCTATGACTTCCATGGTCATTGGGACAAGCAAACTGGACACGTAGCTCCTCTGTACTATATGCCAGGTGATACCTATGACTACTTCAATGCCAACTTCAGTATGCATTACTGGATCGAAAAAGGAGCACCGTCGCGAAAACTTGTTATGGGAATGCCCTTCTACGGTCAATCATTCTCCTTGGCTGATAATTCGAAACGAGGACTGAACGACAAGGCTTATGGATCTGGTCAAGCAGGAGAATTCACACGCGCTGGGGGTTTCCTAGCATACTATGAAATTTGCGAAAGAGTGAACCGTGGTGGTTGGACTGTTGTTCGAGATGAGGAAGGACGTATTGGACCCTACGCTTTCAATGGCGGTCAGTGGGTGTCGTACGACGATGTTGAGGAAATACGTCGCAAGGCCAAATTTTTGAAAGATCTGAACCTAGGGGGTGGAATGATTTGGGCTCTCGATCTCGATGACTTCAGAGGACGCTGTGGTTGTGGCAAGCATCCGTTGCTGAAAACTCTGAATCAAGAGTTGAGAGGTTTACCAGGACAACGCACTGGTAACTGCACATAGAATTTTCCTAAGCTTTGTCTAAAGCTGCTGTTTCCAAAAATGGAACATTTTTATATATCTTTTGTAGATATAATTTCGTTTTTGTTCTAAAATTAATAAAAAAAAATATGAATTCAATTTATATATATCGTATTTGTTCTTCGCTAAAACTTTAGGATGCCACATGCAAAAGTTACGGAATGCAAATGAGTATCCTTAAACACGTGTCCTTCGTCTGGTTTTTATTTTCCAAGCAACAGAAAATCAAATTATATTTTAGTTGTTGCTCATTTTATATGCACCTCTTTTTTCTTAAAAGATCCGGAGCAGAACCTTGAAAATCCAAAATCCTTGAACCCTTGAACATAATATTAAAGCGATAAAAATTATTTTATAATGTAAATTTCAAATTATTTTATTTATTATATAATACGTACACCTATGAATAAAATGACTAATTAATATTTTATTCACTTACATCTTACACGGTCGCACAGTTTCTGCAATGGGTGAATACCCCCAACCGAACAACCGAGGAACGGTAACCATGATATGAATGGAAGATAGCTAATTATACTTTATAGAAGATCAAATTGTACTGTGGTACTCATTGTACTATAACATAATTTCAGATTTCGCGAACACATTTTGAAGTACTGTTAAAAAAATAAAGTTTGCTTATTTCATAAAAAAAATTAGGTTAAATCGCTACGGCGAAAAAGCAGGACGAAATTGTAACTGCGGCGAGATAGCACGGCGAAGTTCCTTCACACATTTCAATAGCTGAAATATAATCGCTATAATACTATAATATGTAATATATGGAATTTCAGAGGCGCATATTGACCCTTTCGTGCATTCAACTTACAATTTCATGCATCCAAAAACGAAACATACCTCATAATAGAGAAAAAAGTTCTGTTACATAATAAATAGACCAGTGTTGTAGCAGAGCGATATTCAGCTATTGAAACACGAGGAACAGCGCCTCTAGCGACCAAGCAGAAGATATTCTGGTACCGGTTGAACGTATGAGTAATGAAATATGACAGTTCTTGTGCTGCTGTTTTGATAGGAGGTTGTTATGAGTGGTGTTTAGAATTTGGCAATAATAGAGTTCCGTAGTAGCAAAATATTTTCGTATAATTTTTAAAAGCATCCAGTGTAATCTCAATAATTTCGATAATATTGAATTCAGTGCTAAAATGCCGTCATATTCGAGAATTAAAGCGCTAGCTCCACTGTGTTTACTTCGAACTGCGCGTAAACCACTTAGAACTGCTTTGGTTGTGAGAACGTTTTCCTCCGGAAGTTTACCTGTACAGTCGAAGTTCACCGTTCGGGATCCACACACAATTCCTGCTGGAGTAGCTACAGCAGCCCCTTTGGATGAACAGAGGGCTTACGAATTGCTATTGGCTCTAGACGACTCTGAACTCGATTCAGTGAAGAAAGCACTTGCACGTTACGATGCGAAGAAAGTCAAAGATGGGCTTGAAGGTGATTGTTCTGATTTCAAATTTAAAACAAAACCCAAAATAAGGAAAGACAAATATTATAAAATAATATCAGAAAGTCACAAAATAAAATTGCATTTGCTGTCTCTAAGTCGTGTCACGTAAATACTTCATCCTGCGAGATTATCTTTTCGTGGTGTTTTTTATCTTCTTGTAATTACAGTTTTGCACAAATTACCTTCACGTACCTACCTAAATCTACATGCCTGTTAGAACGACCAATGAAGTAAATACATCCTCATTCTATCTATACTGTATTACTGTTTCTGTTGTGTTCGATGACTGTTGCATACACACTTTAATCAGAATCTTTTATTTTTTGCATTTTTGATCAATGTGTAAGAAAATCACCCCCTCCAAATTCATCCACTGCACAAAAAAAGTTATTCCAATGCAAAGAACAGATTTCTGGCGCTTCAGACTGATTTAAACTTAATTTTTCGTTTTATATTTTTATTTAATTTATTATTCAGGTTGCCTTCTAAATGACATTGTTGCTCCTTAGTTTCGAAGATTAACTCCCCTAAATACAGTAATTTAGTCCCAGGATCTTAAACCATCATCAGGGCTTGCATGTAGCTAACTTCTTCATTTCACCGTCATCACTGCCATTTACGTAGCATTCATTTTCGACCGCTTTCATCATTTCTTCACTCTGGGAGGAGAACGGAGCGACCGTCCTACAGGGAAAACTAAATCACACGTGGGTACCGAGTTTCCTTCCTTGTCGACTGTCGTCATTGTGCTGAATGTAATTACTACAGATAAACTCCTTTTACATCCCCTTTTCACAATTTGCACATAAGTCATTTATTCAAATTGAAAGTGACGAAACATTTCAATTTTCATCCCTATTAGTGCTCACTTTTACCATTTGTGAGAACAGGAAAAATTGTCTAATTTTTAATTCCCCTTTAAGATGAGAAACTTTAAAACAGTTTCCGAGTTCTGAGCGATGTTTTATTTTTATTTTCAATAAACGAACAACTCTAAAATATTTCTAGGTTAAAGATTTTTGAACAAACTCCAAAATTCCAAAGCAAAAATGTTTAGTGAGTAAAAGTTTGTGTACCTCAAGATTTTCCAGATCTGAAGATGAAGTTTCTTGGAAGGGCCTAACGACTTATTTCCCAGAATTTGGTTAAAGAAAAGCAAAATATGCGAGAATGTAGAGTATTTTAACAGTTTGGCTTACCACACTTTAAGAGAAACTAGATCAAAGTTATTTGCAGCAACTTTGCCAAGCAACGAAAATTAAGATCCAGGAAGAGAAATGTTCTGGAAACCAAATGTGGTTTAAACAAATTAAATTCTGTATTTTATAATTTTACTGGACAACAAATAAGAAATTTGTAAGAATTAGGATTCTCGTTAGCTGCTTTTCGAAACATTTTGCATTTTAATTACACCACTGTCAACTTAAGTAATTGAATTAACATACTATAAAACGTAAAATATTACAACGTATATTTAAAATTTTAAGCTTAATTGACGAAATGTTAAATTATAATTATAGATCAGTGTGATGAAAAGACCACACACGTTGAAACCGGTCTATTATTATTTATTTAGCATAGAATAGGAAAAGTAAGAGATATTCTAAAGTCTTGTTCAATTGTTTCTTTTTGAGTTCCAATACAGTTAGTTTTCTCTTGTATTCCTAGCAGTTAATCCGGATAATAAGTGAGAAATTTCGTGGGTCTGAAGAATATAGCACACAAATTGCTCTAATTGTAATAACTTACTTTTTTTCTATACATGATTCATAATATCGAAAACAAAACGAACAAGTTTGTAACAATTTCCTCGACATTACACAAAAGAACTTTTGCACAAGTTTCATCTAATCATTTTCCGCTTTTTGATCTCATATAAAACTCTTCCTTCGAACTAGAAATTTGTCGAGAAAATCCGGGTTTTATATTCTCTTGACGTTCAAACAATTGACGAAGTGACAAAGTCCTCACAAGAAAGTTTTAAATTATCGCCCATGAATCTGAGCCAAGCACAGGTGAAAATGGTGTGAAATGGCTTTCCTCCTTTTAGACACCTTTTCCTTTTTGTAGGTGGAGGAACAAAAAGCTGCAGTCACTTGTGAATTGTGATGTATTGCACATTCCCGTTTACGAGAAAAATGATGTGGTGAAAGTGATATAAAGGTCCCCCATTTGATTTGAATTGGAGATGTCTTCAGAAAATCATTTAAAGATTCTCTGAAAAGTGATTTCCACAAAAGAGTTTATTATTCAAATCGCATCCATACAATATACAGGTTCGAAAAGTGTAAGCTATTTATGGTGGTCTCTTTGTGTTGTTGCTGCTTTTATGACCATCCAGCTTTCCTCGAGCTAAGAAGTGGATATTGATTGGAGGATACTCAAAATTGAATGCGTTTGAAGTAATGTACGGAACATAGGCCATTACGGTTTACTTTCTCCAAAACATCCTGAATTGTATAAACGAAATAAAAATTTCAATCTGCGGAAAAGAAAACTTGAAATGAAAAAGCTTTTAGCAATATTGCAGCCCTCTCACTTATTTTGTTACTGATAAATGCTTTACGAAAAAATTGTACTCTGCACCTGAATAATATCACTTAATCGCTCTTCAATGATAAAAAAGGGAATCATCATCGGTGCAAATTTGCTGCACCAGATTCTAACTGTCTGCTGTTGAAATTTATTGATTAAATTCGCTCTCACCGATTATTTATACCACTCTGAGCATTTCAGCGATTGCTCTTATCAGTACAGATTTACCCAGATAGTTTCCATAGATAAACCCACTTTTCATTTCCCTCACGGAAACAAAATTCGAAATTAATCTGTATTTCCACTTCATTCATTCGGCATTTCAGCAGTTTTCCATAGTAAAAAGAGTTATATTTTTGCAAGCTTGATACGTTGAAGCCTTAATCGCGGAAGTAGTCATTGCTTTCCTTTTAAAATATTATTTTCGTTCAATCATTTTTGAGTAGGTACAAAATTTTAAGGGATCATCCTCATTAAATTTGCAAGTGACAATTAGGAAGATTGATTTCTTTTAATTAGATGCCTTAAGAATTATAGAATATAACTTTATAAACAATTGCTCCTTAATTTCCGTAGAATATTTATTTCTTGCTTTCCATTTTAATTACTCTTTTGCCACTTAATAAAAGTCACGCAATGTTGGTTGAAATAAATTTATCCATGATGTTGAAGTACTCAAAGGAAATGGACCGAAATTACGAAAGCACTTAATTGGTCCTAGTAATTAAACTTAATTCATATTTGTTGATTGCGATAAATTTACGCACACAAGAGATATTCAAGGACCATCATGTCATTTAGCAAAACACGCATCGCAGGAAAAAGGATATTAAGAAACAATATTGCTTATCGTAAATTGAGTCTATTAATTGACAACAAAAACGCAATAATTTCTCCAATAAACATAGATCCATATTTGCATTTAACATTGTTAAAATTGTTAAAATGATCAATAAAATCGATGTCCTGATTTTCAACTCCGAAAAAATTCCTCGAAAAGATTTTAATATTTATTCCAAACACGGATGTTGCCTATGGAAATTTGCAAAACAATTATATACTTAGAACATTTTTCTTTGCTCTATTTTCGTGACCAAAGTGCATAAGCGACATTAATTCTGTTAATAAATAGCATTTTAAGAAAACACCAATACTATGAGTTAGAGACCGAATTCCAGGCGTCATAAAGGAACGAATTTTAGAAATCTGATTATTCCAAGATTTTTACTGAATTTTTTACCGAAATTTGAAACTTTAATTCGCTCTCCTGTAAAATTTGTATTTTGTCGCTTAGCCCCTTTTGCCTTTCAAGCATCGATATTATGAATTCATTTAAAATCCTTTCCTCTAGTTGTGCATTTTACCTGCTCTTTTTTTGGAGTTTAAGAATTTGTGTTTTCTATTTATTTGTTTTCTTTCTTTTTTAAATGGTAGTGAACATTTTATTATATTTTTTCCTTCCCTTTCAAATCACCTTTGTTATTGAAGAACCATTGGCATTTTCTTGAGTGAATTAATTAGTAGACACAGCTGCTACTAAACAGGAGGGACTAGAATATCAAGGCAATTTCAGATAATAATTTCTGCACTGGATCCATGTTCTGAAGTTAAGTTTGTTCAAGTCATGTCGAACATAACCAAGGAAGCTTTTATTAACAGAAAGAAAATATAATTATTCTCCAGAGATTTTTAGAGCACATTTGTTTGGTTTTGTAGATACGTCGATGGGGAATCTAAAGGGTTATTACTTATTGATGTAGATTGTAGATGATTCTTGAAAGAAATTCAATATTTGCAGTACATTCTCAGAGAAGGTTTAGAAATGTAATATTTGACTTCATACAAGTATACCTACATATAAATAAAATATATCCGTTATTTTACTAATATTTGCCTTGAAACTGCTCAAGTTAGCCTTGTCATTCTCGAATTTTCTTCTAATTTCTTTTATGTAAGCTGAAAGAAATTTAATCAAATGTATGAAAGAAACCAGTAAGTAAACCTAAAATCAATAATACTAAAAAACTTCAAAGTCAGTAAGTATAGGTTAAATTTTTTAATGACTTGTTTTGTTAATAATAACATCAAAGTAAGTTGTAAAAACTTTTAGATAAAATTTAATATTCTCTAAATGTAAGGGAAAATCTGAATTCAATTGCACTATTAAATAAAATATTTAGATAGGATACCATTAAATTTATGAACCATAATATTTATATATTTTAAAAGTTCCGCGCTGAATTTTATTCATGGAGATAAAAAACTTATCACCACTTTATCCTCAATTTTCTACAAATGTCTGTCCAATTGTTAAAATCTGCATTCGCAAGTTTTGTGGAGTTCCATTAATCTTCGTTTATGCTTTTCCCATATCATAAGAATTCAATCTGAGGAGATCCTGTGCTCTAATTTATGGCTCATCAAAACATAAAATACGTTCTTGTAATGTCCCTTCAATGTATTCAGGGAAATGTGATTCTTATAAATCGTAAAATTATGCTAAATTGAAACGACAAATTTCACCTTTTGTGATTCATAGAGTAGCCATAATGTCTATAACTTTATGGAATATCATTAAGTACATGACGCAAGCTTTTAACAGCCCCTAACATCATTTTAATGTTAGAAACTTCAATTTGAGCGAGCACCAAAGAGAATTGCGTCATTTTCTTCGAAAAATCATTTATGCACCATAAAATTACCGAGGATATCCTTCCCTCGCTGAATAACTCTATGGTCGTTTGGCGGTTAATTTTCAGCCCATTTCTCTTTCAGCAGAAGGAATGACTTAACTTACCTCTAAAGTCATAAAACACTGCTTTACACTCCGTTTACCTGGGGCTGGCTTTACCGGCTGTTTACCTTGCGCCCTCCTCAAAGGTCTGCAATCCATCATAGACAGGTATTCTCGGAATTCGGTTTGAACGTCGTAATCGCATTTTTGGAGGGCATTAATTTTGTAAAAGCAACCCCTAACCCTATTTTCGCAATGACGATGATATCTTCGAACTCTGCAAAGGATTAACTGAGAGGTAGATGGATCAATTCTGGAACAAATTCACTTTTTTCCTGAAATGTAACACTTTCAGGGGGAGGTAAATGCCACCTTGTATTGATTTGCACGAAATTTCGAAGCTCTCGGAGTTCGGACTGGAGGAATTTTTTTCCTTTCCTGCGTAATTTGCGTTCCAGCAACACGACAAGTAAAAACTGATATGTTCTAAGAGCAAATTTGAAACAAAATTTAGTGAAAAATTTCATAAGTCAATAAAAATTCTTTAATTTATTCAACACTTACTCACAATTCCATCTTAATCTCACTAAAATTATGCCCGTTTTTGTTCATTTGGAGTTTATTTCCGACTTTCGTTTTCAATTTGCAGAAAAAATGCAGAAGCTGCAAAGAAAGTTTCTAATTCGGAAATATCAGTAGTTCCGTAAATTTTTAAAGTCAATCACTTGACCTATTTTCACTGATGCTGCAACATCATGTTACTAGTTGCGAGTATTCAGGACCGAGTCACACACTTAAACACAGACGACTTTGGATACGAATCCGGCAGCTGCTCATTTATGGATACCCGGAATTCCCCATCGTTGGTTTTCAGAGCACATTCGAGCAACGGAACTGCGAACAATTCTGTTTAAAGTAGAAAAAGCAATTTATTTTGGTTCTGTTTAGTTTTGTATTTATTTCCAGCATTTTAAAATATGTTTACTTTGATGAAGGGTTTTCTGAATTGGTTTGTGAGCCATTTTGTGTTTGGAATTACTGATAAGGAGCAATAATTGAATTGGATACGAAACAGAAAAGATTTCCACACATTGGAGAGCTTAACAGATATTTTTTTAAACTCTGGGGGATGAAAGTACAATCTCAGATCTTTTGTGTTGTCTGTGAGGAGAATTTCAATGTGCGAAAAACCATCTTGAGGCAAAAATTGTTTTAATTGAAGGATTTGAAAAAAATATTTATGAACTTTTAACATTGTGATGGATTGAAACACAAAGGATAATAATAAAATCCACTAAAATTCTGAATGCGTTCAGGTATTTGTATTTGAATATTTGATAGAAAAGTATACGAGAATTTTTCTCTTTTTAGCCATATGGAATCGTTAAAAGCATCCTAAAGCCCCAAACGAACATTGAAACAATGTAATTCAAATATTAATTAAACAGATGAAAGAGTGAGAAGCAATTTAAATGAGAAACACTTTTTCCTGAAAATTGCAATTTTTTTTTAAGCTCTACAACGAGAAAAGGATATTTCAGAACTTTATTTTCTTCGTAACAATGCACGCAACATTCAATCAAACGACTTTGTCAAGCTCATCTGATGATTAATATAGAAAATTAAACCATAAATAATGTCCAAAATTTGAGAAATGTCTTTAGCTCAAAATTGTCATTATTTTTTTCCTTAAGAAACATTTTTATGAATGCATTTCAGATTATAGGTTTTTGCAATTTCTAAAGTTACTCTTCTATGTTTATGGATTCCGCAAAAATGTTCAATCATGAACGTCTACATAATTTATCATGTTTTGATATATTTTATCTATTGCTTAACATTATGAAAATAAAGGGAAACTTTATAGATAGAATCAATACGTTAGTATTAAACACCATTCCATATTTTATGCCCAATTAAGTGTAATCCATGTGAGGGTAGATTAACCTTAAGGAGTTACTTGCCTGTTTTTATAGAAAACGTTTTTGAAGTATCTTCATGGCACTAGCGCATATTTTATTCTTCACTGCGTCTTTGTAGAAAATTTTTAATAATTATATAGAAGGAAATATTCTTTCATAAAATCACATTTCTTATGGTATACTTTTTCCAAAAATTTCTTTTCGTCTTTCTAGGAAGTACGTAAAAGAAACACTTTAAAATTTAAATTTTTAATTGATTTTTTTTTTTTGCATACTCAAAGAAATATCAAAGCATAACTGTAATGTCTGTAAATCCTTTTCATCTGCATTTTGATTCTCTAAAGTTAATTATTCTTGACGATCCAATAATCCGAAGCACTTGCAAATGAATATCTTTATTGAGATTAAAGCAAAAATTACTACACCTTCCGTTCTCTTCAAAATACAGTAAAAAAATCAAATCAGGTAAATGTTTTCACAAAAAAATGGCTGTTGAGCAAAACTTGTAAATTATTCTTTCAAAGCGAAACGCAAACTGCTGGCAAAGTTTAACGAATTCTGATTAATTAATTCCCCAACGAACCTCGTCTCTCCAATTATTAATTCAAAAAGACACAATTACGAGTTCAACGAGTTCTTATCAGATCGATAGGTGGTAAAGATCTCTCCATTAGGTTTACAGTGTAAATTTCAGTAGTGTATAAGCATCAGGTACAAAGCAATAGAAATTCGGAACAAAACAACACAAAGCTTTCTTTGTGCTCCGCAACTGTAGTAAAGGACATGTTGTCGGAAAGTATACACAGAAATGAATGAAGTTATTTGTAGACTGTGTTCTCGGCGTGTGGGCGGCTTGGTGTAATGTAATTTAAATTTCAATGATGAAATTATAAAATGCTTAATTTAGTGAGAATTAATGGAAAATGTCTGGAAGTGGCAGTTATTTTTGTTGTTAGCTGTGCATAATTAGTCTGGAGAAAGGTGGCGGTCATTGAAATATTATTAGAGTTGTAAACAGATGCTGGAGGTCTCAAATTGACTGGAAATGTAATTAAAATACCTGTTGAATTCTTCTAAAAAGTATGTTCCCTAAAAGGCGTTCAAAATTATCCATTTGCTTGTTGTATGTTTTGTATTATCTCAATGAGAGGAAATAATTTAATTGTACAAGAATTGTGATTGCTTTCATGGCAGAACACATAAGTACCGAAAATGAAAACAAGTATGCAACAAAAGGAGAGTTTTTCCATTTATAATCTTTCAGCTTAAATTTCAGTAGTTAAATTAAAATGAAAAACCAAAATTTATGTTTTTATTCTACGCGAATACCTATTTTCAAGTCAATGCAGAATCCAGAGTGGATGAATTTTTGCCGCCCCCATTTCATTCCTTTTCCTGAAACATTGTAGTCTAAAAGCAATAAATTAATGGCATACGGTAGCATGCAGTGAGAAGAAAACCAACCAGATTAACTCCTTTGAAATTCATGTTTTACTACCAAAGCACACTCTCTTCAAGTCTAATTAACATGGTGGGGCGATGGAAATAAAAGTGCCTAATTTGTGGGTTCATGAATGTGCCATAAAGTCAACAAGAAGCTTAAGAAATTGTTAAACCAAATTCAATCTGCTTGTTCGAACTGAATTGAATTATGTTGGTTTTTTTTAAATAATCCATTTCAAAACTGGAGAACAAAATTTCTAAAGAAATGTATGCAAACGTGATTAATTGTTGACTTCATACACCTGAATTGCACAGTGTGACTAGTTTCGGGTTCGAATGCCTCAAAGCTGCAGTGTTCATTACGATTCCTCCCTCGCAACTGCACTCTACCGTACTACGTGACTAACAAATATAAAAGAGTTATCTGTTGATGCAAAAAAGTTACTTACCTAAAACTGTGCTAAAAATTTGCAAAACGAAAATTGTGTCGGTAAAAGTCAAGCACTGAAGGCATTTGAATATTTTAAAAGCTGCAAAGTAATTGAAAATTCTATTTTCGGTGCTGAAATAATTGAATACAATTTTAAAAGAACGCGTCTAATACAATTCTAAACTACAATCTTCTAAAAATTGATTATTACTGTGCAAAATAAAAGTTGACAAGATGTGCAGCTGTGAAAAAACTGTATTCTCTCAATTTGTGTGATAAACAAATTTCATATTGTTTTTGCAAAGGTTTCGGAAGGAAAATTGCTTATTCAGTGGCAACTGCGATAATTGAAATTTGTAGGAAAATCAATAAAACCAAAATGAAGAACTTGTGATTATATAAACCCGGAGTTTTAAATCGATTTAAATGAAGGCAACAACTTTGTAGCTGGCACACAAACGAGCACCGCTTCTCTATTATTTATTTTGTTTTCGTGAATCTTATCTCGTCCATCGTCCACAGGAAAATCTCTGTCTTCCATTAGAACTCCCCGAAGAGATTAAGTGATAATAAATAACTAAGAAGACAACAACATTTTGTGAAAGTTTGTGCAGGAGTGGGCACGGCCAGCACTGTTCCCATATAAAAAACACAAATCCTTTGGGCTTATCCCACGATATGCTTGAAATTGAATTTCCTTCAGAATGTATTATGCCTCCAGGTATACACGTATAATGTGTATGGTACTATTATTATAAACAAATTTACGTGGAGGCATGTATAACTTTGGCAACGGAATTAAGACATCTTCTTATATACATAAAAATGTTCCAAAATTTCTAAGAAAATCTTTTTATTTACAGAAATAAGCCAAGCCCGGAGCAACCATTTTTCAAACTAATGCTTCCATCGTTATATTTTTTTTACTGAGTAGCAGTTTTCCTTGTAGTAATATCAGAAACCATCAGGAGATACTTTTTGTAGCGTATGGCTAAGAGGAGTGGAAAATTAAAATCCTACCTACAATAATTATCTCATTTTGCTTTTTCCATTATCCTCAAATAGTAAAAGTTATCTCCAGGGATAGGTTGGATGAGCAGTTGACCTCTATGAACTTATTGTAGAGGAAACTTGTAATTAAAATAGTTTTAACTTAACGGTTTTCATTCAACTAGACTAACCCGAGGTTAATGAAAACGTAAAAAATAAGGTTAAGAGCATAAAAAATACAGAAAGAATTATAAATCACGGCAGTAGTCCTTTAATTGTTATTTTCGCATTTTCCTCTTTTCCTTCACATATTTATATTATTATATGTAAGGATGGCGGAATGATTATATGATAGGGAATGAAGTTGACCTAAAACAATACAACTTCAGGTCGGTAATCTAACGACAACGTCCTTAGACCGTTAATCCTAATTCCCTTTTCTTCCTAAAGCAAACGAAAATTAAGTTGCCAAATATTTATCAACAGAGGTAACTTAATTCTATTCCGTGCACGTCTCTAGAGAAAATGTCCTGATGCTTTTGTGTGAACAACGGACAGAATCTTGCTCAGGTTAAGTAGGGAAATGTTTTTCGGCAAGAACATCATTTCCGGTCGGAATTGCAATCTTGATAGACATTATGCTATTCTGGCATAAAAATAAAGGAGTGAAAGATACTTACATTAGAGATTGATGAAATTTTTGTTATAGCATCAGCGAAATACTCAAACATTGCAATATTTAAGCGAATTACACAATCTAAATAGGAATTAAATTACAGCTTATTCCTTTCATGGCTTTAAAGGTCCGCCCGAAGACAAACAAGGAGAACTAAAAGTACAACAAAACAGCTTCATTAAAACTTTTACTATACTCTGGAGAAGTTTTGAAATCGGGGGAGGAATATTGCATAGAAGAAACCAGAACTGATTTCCATAAAGTACATTGTATAAAAACATATTTTGTTTTTGTATGTTGTAGTTTTAATGTTCGGTTATTAATATCTAATTGAATCAACTAATTCGCAAAGTGTTCTAAAATCTGCAAAAGTAATTTTAAAATAATTTCCTTTATTCAGCTAAATCTAAGCAAATAATTAAGGGATCCTTAATTAAGGGAAACTTCCCATGAAACAGAGCCGAGCTTGGGCGATTGTTACACACCTTAATATAATGTGGTGTTAGCAAAATAAGAGCGGTCTGCTGAAATTTCGGAGGATTTAATTTTAGAATAGCTACTTTAGGACTTGGGTTAGTGGAGGGTTCTAGAGAGGTTTTTGTTTTAATATTTTGGAATTCTGACTTACTTTGTCAGCTACTTAAATTTCACCAGTTGTAACAGGTGTGTTTTGAAGCTGAACGTTTTATTCCTCTGCACTACATACATAAAATTACTATTGAACTTTAGTGGAATAATTTGTGCTGTTTTTCATTTTAGAAAATGTTTGGTTTGAACCTCGTTTATTAATTTTATTCTAATAATTATTTAAATTATTTCACATATACGATTGTTTTGATCTTTTCTATTTTTAGAAATTCACAGCTTAAAATGGTTTATTTAATTTGCTTACTCACCTACGTAGTACTAAAGATTTGTTTTATACTGACTTAATATACGAAAAGTAATAATTTAGTTACATTACAATAAATAAATGTACCTTGCATTGGATTGACCTTTACTACAGGATCAAATTATCTTATATACTGCTCGCACGTCAGCACCCTGTCTCTTTCATTTTATACTTCTTTGTGTCTTACTGTCGTACCTTCTGCAATGACAATACAAACTGTGTTACTATAATTTTTGTTTGTTTATTTTATTTCATTGAAATTAAAAGTACAAATAAAATCTAGGAGCGTTGGCTGCCACAAGATGGCGCAGTCGATTCGGACGCCCGGCAAGATTGCCCAGGTTAGGTGAAGTCGACCCGACCGGGTCGTATTGCGCTGTACCTGACGATTGGCTGAGAAAGAAGTCTGGTACGATTTTGTTTTTGTTTTTGTATTTGTTTAAGTGAATTATTTAATTAACGGTTTTTAGGCAAATTTTACTAATGATTAACATAGGTTTAACTTTTTTTTTTTCAAAATCTGCTATCTAGTTACACGTAAAGAGTATTCGTCCAGTTACAGTGAAGTAAAGAAATATTTGAATTTCTGTGCATGCTAGAGAATTAAGATGTGTAGTTTACCATTAAAATCGCATGATTAGAAAATAATTTACAATAGTAGTTTGCAAATTTTTTCAAAAATAATATAGATATCCTTCTAAATGTTTATACTATTATACTCTGCACTGCTGTTACCATTAAATGAAATATGTTTGTTTAAAAAAGGACACGTAGAAGGCAGTTTTTATCAATGTAAAATAAATAACATTGTTGAAATTTTCACAGCTGAAAAGGCAAAGCCACCATCCTCGAAGGACTTGTATAAAAGTCAGTATAATAAAAATACAAAGTTTATAAGAAATAATGAACTCAATGCTTTACAGTTTTCCTGATTAATGCTGTGCCGTTCATTGGATTTGGCTTCTTGGACAACTTCACTATGATTATTGCTGTGAGTGGTTTCAGTTTTTCTTTATCCTTATCCACCCACAATCCACATTAAGCAATAATTGATACGTAATCGGCTTACAGGGCGATTATATTGAGAACGGGATGGGAATGTTCATGTGTATATCGACAATGGCCGCCGCTGGTCTTGGGAACACCATAAGTGATGTACTAGGAATTGGCTCAGCATACTATGTGGAACGATTATGTGAGATGATGGGATTACGACCACCCCAACTAACTCCAGTTCAGCTAGAAATGAAATCAAGTCGAAGGAGTGCAAATATTGTGAGTATGAGCGCACGCAAGTTTTTCCTGTGTATGCAAGTTCGTGAGTTCCTCCAGGCACTTCTTAATAGCAAATAAACATATACGAATTACCTACTTATGTAGATCTACCCCGAAATATTTAACTTTGGTGAATCAATTTATTCCGCCATGCGGCTTTTGCTACAATATGTTTCAGCCACATCTGGGGGTGTGCATAAACAGAGGATACCAAAACACAAACAACAGCTGGAGTTGAAGCGTACTCAGTTGATTTATAGATTGCTTTACCCTACGAGAGGGTGGTTTATGGCATTCCGGGCAGAGGGGCAATGTTATTTGAAGAGTGTTGAATTTGAGAGAAGTGCGAATAAACACGTCAAGTGTAACAAATTAAAGTGTTTGTTTTTTGGCACAGTGTTATCAATAGTTCTCCCGAACAGAAATTTCTGTTCGAAGTCACGGAATAAATCAATGCACCATTTATATCATGTGTATATAATATATGTATAATATAATATATGAATATGTTCCAGGATATACACGATAAATAAGACGTCAATATATTTAATTCGGCACTTTGTATCTGCGAATGTTCTTATATGGACGCTGTTCGCCAGGACAAGGGAGGATAGACATTATGTCTACTTTGCGGACTTCGTTCACAAAAAGCAATTGTTATTGAGATATATTTTGCAGGCTTTCTTAACAAATACATACTGCATAAGTATATCAAAATACGTAAATTTTTCAGGTAATAAATAAGGATGCGAAATCCTTGAGACATGAAATAAAACGAATTCACTTAGACGAATAAAACACTAAATTGAATCGCCAACGAATCCAATAAAAATCGTATGAATTATTTCCGTTGATGGCGAATTTCATGGATTTTAAATGTTATTTTCATTTTGTAAACATTGAACCGATGCATCATGAATTATTTTCAGCATCTAATAAAATGGAGAAGAGAAAAAAGTGTCCATAAATATAATTTACAGTACACATCTAACTTGCGCCGGAGACGGATCGTCTACGCGCGCTCGGAATAGCTGTTGACCAACAGAAATAAACCCGTTGTAATTCATACGGTACGCGTATAACAAAGTGCCAGTTATCGTTTGTGACTATTTCGATCGCTTCCAAACAGTACACGGAGAAATTACATCATATAAAGAATAGTGACGTGAACTGCAAATCAGCAGTTAACCATGAGTGCAGTATCTGGCGGCAAAAGCCGCCAAAACTATTGGGCAGATCTGTGCGAAGACAAGTTACCGGACCCAAAAAGAAAGAAAACCAAAAGTGCAACACACAATTTTCACTCCATAAGAGATTACCCAGAAATAATTACGTCTCCCATATATAATATACAAAACAGAAATCAACAGCCTAAATTTATAATCATCACCAGCAAAACCCCAGGCAAATCCCTAAGATCAATCAACATCTTCCTACTAACAAAAACATTAGAGAATATATCTAAAGAATTCCTCAACACCTCTTTCACGGCTAAAGGCGACATCCTCATCCTAACAAAAAATCAAAATCAAGCAAATAATCTACTCAAAGCCAAATTCTCTAACCTTGGAATTGAAGTCAAAGCCTCCCTCCACCCCACACTAAACTCATGTAAAGGAATGATATACTCACCTGACCTAGTCCACTTGAGCGACGACGAAATTACAGAAAACCTCAAAGCTCAAGGAGTGACAGAATGCAGGAAGATAACTAAATATGTAAACGGGAAAGTAATAAACACCCCGCTTCATGTGTTAACCTTTGAACTATACGAACTCCCCACGGAGATCTCGATCGGATTCCTAAAAACTAAAGTAAAGCACTATATACCCAACCCCATCCAATGTAAAAACTGCTTTAAATTAGGGCATACAAAAAAACAATGCACGGAACTCCCCACCTGTGAAGTTTGCTCAAAACCTATACATGATCCTACCCCATGCGAAGAAGTCAAGTGTGTTAACTGCTCCGGACCACACAGAGCAAACAACAAAAATTGTCCCAAGATAATATTCCGAAAGAAAGTACTAGAAAAGAAAACCATAAATAAAATACCCTTTTCTACCGCGCTCGCTCTAACAAAAAAAGAAGTAGGCAACATGGAAAATTGCACCATCCCTCAAGAAATTTTGCCTATTGCAACCGTTCAAAGAAAAATCAGAATCCAACGGAACGAACGAAGCTCAGATACAAATTTACTAAACAAATCCCATGATGACACGCATAACCTTTCAAACAACACAAATACAACAGAAGCAATCGCACCAAAAGACAAAAACCCACAAATAAATTACCCAACAACTACACAAACCCCAATCAATACTGATCAAATTACACCTACAAACCAGAAAACAACAAACACCTGCAAACAAACATCCACCCCACCAAACTCACAAAAGTACATAACAATAGACGACGACGATATGACATATTAATAAAATACATAGATACATTATTTCCAAAAAAAAAAAAAAACAATACACAAAACAACCTCCAACAATTATACCTATATGACATTCAAAATAGTACAATGGAACTGTAAAGGCCTCGCCAACAACTACTGCAACTTAAAACGTCTTATCGCAGAACAAAACCCTGACGTAATAGCTCTTCAAGAAACTCACATACCTTTTAATAAAACTATCAATATCTCCTCCAAGTATCACACAATCTTTCTCAACTTACCCACAAACACTACAAAAAAAGGAGGAATCAGCATCTCAATTAAAAACCAATTTAAGCACAGGGAAATCCCTTTACAATCCAATCTGCAAGCTGTAGCTATCGAAGTTCAAACATGTATCATCTTCACAATCATATCAATCTACTTAGAAAACAACCATAAACTAACGCAACAAGAACTAGAAAGCGTAACAAATAACATCACCTCACCCTGCATTATCACAGGAGACTTCAATGCATGGAGTCCAATCTGGGGGTCCAAAACAAACAACAACAGGGGAACTACAATTGAAAACTGGCTTCTAACCTCAAATAATATCATACTTAACGATGGTTCACCCACGCACTTCTCCACACACAAGACACTCTCACATATTGATCTGACAATCGTAACAGCAAACCTAGCACCAATCTGCACCTGGAACGTACTGGATGATCTCAATGGGAGCGATCACTTCCCCTGCGTAACTACGCTGCAAACCAACCACAAAAATATACACTCACTACCTACATACAAACTTCATAGGGCAAATTGGAACAAATTCACCAATTATGTAGAAAAGTACATAACCGACAAACCTACCACCAACAATATAAACAAAGAAGCAGCAACAATAAAAAAAGCTATACTATACGGAGCCACAGTCTCTATCCCAATCTCCACTCCCAAAAACAAAAAAACAGAAAACCCGCCATGGTGGAATAAAAATCTAAAAGAACTTAGACTGAAAAAACAAGAGGCGTTTCAACAGTTGAAAAAAAAACCAACTGAGGTAAACCTACTAAAGTATAAAAGACTAAACTCCCGGTTCAAAAGAGAAATGCTCATAGCAAAAAATAAAAGCTTCCAGGACATAACTACAAGCATAAACCCAAACACATCTCCAACTACTATATGGAAGAACATAAGAAGGATCTCCGGCACGAACAAGCCACCATCTTACATTGACAGTATAGTAACAAACACTGGCACCCTTACGGATCCCAAAGAAATTGCAAATCTCTTCTCAATCAAATGGTCAGAACATTCACACGACAACAACTTCTCTGCCCTGTTTAAACGAGAAAAGAAAATCAGCATCTCGAATCCCCCACCAAATGAAACATCTCCCAAATCGAAACATATTAATTTACCAATCTCCTTATTCGAATTTAATGAAACGCTCAAAACACTAAAAGGGAACACACCAGGATACGATAAAATATCATACATAATGGTAAAAAACTTAACTGATAATGTGAAATCTAGGATATGTAACCTTTATAATGAATGTATTAACAAAGGACAATTCCCACAAGCTTGGAAAACCGCGATCATCGTACCAATAGTTAAACCCAACAAAAACAAAAGAAGCCTCGAAGGGTACCGACCGATATCTCTCCTTTGCTGCCTGGGAAAAATATTAGAAAAAATAATTGCCAAAAGACTTACTTGGGCCCTAGACCCCTACCTTGACTCTAGACAAATAGCCTTTAAGAAAGGTAAAGGAACGCTAGACGTACTGCTCCATCTTGATCACGTTATTGCCAAAACATTATCAAAAAAATCTCACTTATCTATAGCATCAATAGACTTCGAAAGAGCCTTCGATAGAATAGGGATACACACAATTCTAAACGAACTAAGTCGACTAAAAATCAACGCTAAACTTTTCAAACTCATTCAAAACTACCTCCAGCATCGCAAAATAACAGCTAAAGTTAATAATACATTCTCTAGCAGAAATTCTCTGTTCAATGGAATCCCACAAGGATCACCCTTATCTGTCATACTATTTAGAATCGCGTTCAATAGCCTAACCCCAATCCTCAGAAAACATCCCATATTTGACTACTCCCTCTATGCCGACGACTTATTCATCATATGTCCGGTAAAAGAGATACACACAGCGAACCAGAAAATTGGAGAACTTCTGCACGATATACAATCCTGGTGTGATTACTCCGGAGCAATAATATCACTAGAAAAGTGCAAGCAAATTCATATATGTCGGAAAAATAAGTGTCAGGACTATACACTTACATACAATCAAACACCCCTCGAAAAGGTAGACAACTTAAAAATCCTAGGTATCCACTTCAACAAACGACACTCCTGGAAAAAACACATAGATGAAACTAAGAAGTCCGTAATCAAACGACTGGACATAATCAAATATCTTACATCAAAAAAATGCAACTCCCATCCAACACAAATGCTCAAGGTCGTACAATCGCTAATAATCTCCAAAATCGATTACGGCTTACAAATCTATGGAAACGCGGCTAAATCTATACTAAACAAACTGAAGGGCCCCTACCATGCTGCAATAAGGCTCAGCCTGGGAGCCTTTCGAACTTCACCAATCAGAAAACTACTCTGCGAAGCTGGTCTGCCAACAATAGAACAACGACGGGACCAACTGCTTCTTAAGTTATACCCCAAACTAGCAATAGCAAAAAACACCCCGACTGCACACGACCTCAAAACATCCCGGAAAAACAAACGCATCTTAAAATACCCATCAGCACTAAGCAAAACATTATCCCTAGCTAAAGAAGCAAGTATTTCCAACCTTACGACACCCAAAATAAAAAATACACTTCGGCCCCCATGGACTCTAAACATAAACAACATTAATATCAGTCTAGCACAATACCCCAAAGATAAAACAACTAACGATATCTACAAGCAACTATATTACGAAGAAATTAGCGCATGGTTACCATCAAACTTCACACTCATCTTCACAGACGGATCAAGGAATCTAAATACTACAGCTCACTCAGTAGTCCAGGAGGACGGAACAATTATCAATGTGGCATTACATCCCCCTAATACGTCAATCTTCACCGCAGAAATCTCCGGCATCCACAATGCCATAAATTTCGCAATAGCTAACAAAGGGAGATATTGTATTCTATCCGACTCCCTCGCAGCCATTCAAGCAATCACAAACACACACTCCAAAAATATAATGGTAGATAACATCCGAGATAGATTCATCATACACCAAAATAGACTAAGAATTATGTGGATCCCAGGACACGCAGGAATAAAAGGTAACACACTTGCAGATGAAGCTGCAAAACTTGCAGCAATATCACCGCTCATCAGCGTAAGCAACGACAATCCCGCTGACCTTCAGCGAGAAATAAAAACCTATTGCAGAAGGGTTGGAATCACACCAATCCAACGTTACTCATACCCACCTGAAATAAACAGACAAGACTGCAGCAAAATCATCCGACTTCGGCTTAAACATAGTAAACTTACGCACAATTATCTTCTAAACAAAACACCGCAACCAACATGTACCAGATGCAATAAACCACTCACAGTAGACCACATAATCCTCCACTGCCAAAAATACAATAACTTAAGACATACAATCCTAGACTCCAATCAAAATCCCAAATTTCTAAATCTGACCACAGAAAATTGCCAAGACACAATTTCCTTCCTTACCATTACAAGGCTTTATAAAGACATCTAAAACTTTAAACTACAATACGTAATAAAAAAAAAAAAAAAAAAAACAATAACACACACATAATATAAACATATCCGAACCGATGGCCTTCGACGCTAGTGTTCATTATAACTTTACATTAGACCCGCAAATTTACTTTGGGGACCTAATTAATAATAATAATAATAATAATAATAATTTACTCTTGCTACCGTGAAACTGTCGTGAAAAAGCTTTTATCAAAATTAACTTTCCAAAACATGAAAAAATTGCCTTGTAAACATACTTAACATTTATTTGTAGATCTTATCCTGAATAGCGAATTTTGTCCTCCCTTCAGTTAGAGGCTCCATCCAAAAAGAATAAGACGACATTTATTCACTTTCAT
The DNA here is from genome assembly GCA_963082835.1 of Leptogaster cylindrica. Lineage (NCBI taxonomy): Eukaryota > Metazoa > Arthropoda > Insecta > Diptera > Asilidae > Leptogaster > Leptogaster cylindrica. Next base: position 16,605,219 of record OY720105.1, on the reverse strand, counting down.
GGATTGGAACAAGTTACCACTTCGCTGAACCCAGCAAGGATCACATTATGTCGCGCTTAAGACTCAGATAGCATAGAATACGTCTCCGGGGAGGGATTAAGATTTCATCCTTGATATTAGCCATCTGTTGCTGCTCCGGTTTACTTTCGCACATGATACCTTCGCATTTGTTTAAAGAGAGTCCCATCAGACGCATACAAAAGGACATTATTATTCTGGCCGCGAGATGCGCAATTGCTGCTTCCAATGGCACCTTTACATTAAATTACGGCATTTGAGAACGTGCCACAAGAGAACTATTACCTGCTCGGTCATGTTTATTGGCATTTGCGAACTTTATATAATGTAAAAGACGAACTGATTTCGTGTTTTCCTCCTTTTTCCACGAATATATTTTCTGCAGAAATGTTTGGTAGACATGTCCAGAATTCAATTTAATAAAATTCGGAAGATTATCCTGTTGTGAAATAAGGAAAGTTGATGATACAAAATTCTTCTACAAGTTCCTGAATTCATTTATCCTTCTGAATAAGTAAATTTGTATTTGTGCGCACGATTGATTCTCTCTTTTTTATCTTTATTAATATTGTTGTAGTTCTTTTTTAAGCAGTAACAAGTGCAATCAGTCGCATTCAGAAATCAGGTTATCCTTCTTTACATCGCAATGGAAAGATTAATCAACCGACCCAGCCGAGTATCTCAAATGTACCTAAATATTTGAGCAAATAACTACAATTGAAAATTTATCTTTGCTGCAAAAGTTGTTCGCTTTGAAAGTAGGAAACAATTATATTTCATACTGAAGACGTAGTTATTTAATAAGCATTAATAGAATTTTGTAAATATTTCCCTACTATATATCACGTTCTGCAGGGCCGGATTTTCGGGATCACACTTGGATGCTTGGTGGGCATGTTTCCACTATTATTCATGGACACCAAACGCCTGAAGTCAGATGAAGATAAAGAAAGCACAGATAGCGGCAGTGCAGGAAACATCATTCAAGAACCGATTAAGGGTTAGATAATAAGATCACCGAAAAGTTTGCCGATGTCTTAATCCAGTATAGCTGCCAGGAAAGTTTTATTGTAATCAGACAAATTTGTAGAAAGATGTGAAAAGACCGTGTAAAAAAATTATTCTGTATTATAATTTTAGTTACACGAATTTCTAGCCTTTTAGTAACTTATTCTTACGTAGAGTGTATTCGCGTAGATTTAAATTATTTAAGCATCTACTATTATATTTTTTTAAATCATTATATAGTGAAAAAAAAACTTGTAGGTACTCGATTGATACAAATCAAATGTAAATTATTTAATGAAGCCATTGATTAGTTCTTCCATTGATTAAGTCGATTTCTTAAATATTTACTAGAATCGAGTTAGTTTGATATACGATATTAAATTTAAAAAGAATTATCGTTACTAATATGCCTGTAACACTAGTCATAATTTTAATATTAAAATCACACCAAGGGGCTACAAGTACTTTAATTAGAACTTTAAGGAGCGACTTTTAGAACAAATGTTTTTAATACTCAGTAATTTTGAACAGTACATTAAAACTTTCATTACTTTAATTCTGACCGTTTTAAGGTGTATTCAGCTCTAAGCAATGTAAAACGATATTTTACATTATTTATTTACTACTGCATATAATGCAATAATGGATTTTATAATTAATATCTGAAATACACAATTTAATTATGAAAAAATTTCTATCAGCAAGAAATACTTTTTTCCGGTTTGACCTAAAGTTTAGCAGTTTAATATATATTTTGCAAAAGTTAGAAGTTCATATTCCGTAAATAGTAAAAATAATATTTTCAATATTGTACTTGTTTCGAATGTAGCCCTCCCTAATCACAATTTCTGTGGCAAATTAGGTTAAGATCAGTTCCAAAACTGCTTCAAATTCTATTTTACTGCTTCCAACTCGCTGCTGCGATTGATTACATTAAGCAAAATACTAATATTGTAATAAAAAAAAATTAAAATTATTACACAAATATAATAACAAAAATATTTGATTTCTTAACAAACGGCTTTTTAACAAGTTATAAAAATTAATGGGTAATATGAATGTGTAAAGGGTAAACAGAATGTTCAAACTTGTTAATTTGTTTACATTATTATCATAAATTTGAATAAAATATCGTTGTTATTGCCGATGCAGTGATTGTTTATTTATAATGTATTTAAGAACTGTGAATTTATATTTAATAGAAAAGTTGAGCATAGAACCAAACAATTTACACTTTTTTGTTAAATATAGAAGAAACGAATAAGTTGTAAAATTTTCTCAAGAAGTTAGAGTTTAAGCATCTAAATGTGATCCATCCAATTCAATTAAAGCAACTATGTAATTCTATCCTTTAGAAATCCACTGCCTCAAAGTAACTTAAACACCATTAATTTAAAAAAAATTATAAATAGCAAAGCATGCAATAAGAAGTAGCTTTACTAGTTGAACTTTAATTTGATTCGTAGACAATCGATGTTGTAAAAAATTAATAAAGGAATTATGAAAATTAAAAACAATTTCTTTATCGATTTTTTAAGGCACTTGTTTGATGTTTTCCATATTTTTAACCGACGAAAAACGGAGGAGGTTCTCAAGTCAATGTGTGGCTAAGTTTTATGTATGACCAGTGACCACGCATAACTTTTTACTGAGTAGTCCGATTTTAATGATTTTTTTTATTGCATAGTGTAATATGCCACCAATTTGGTCCCATGTAAATTTGAACAACAATTCGACCCCCAAGGGTTTAAAAAAGGGGATAATATTGATAGATATTTCACCCACTGAATTTTTACCTGCTAACCGATTCTACAATGCATAACTTTGTACCTTAAACGTAATTAGTAGATTTTAAACCCAAAAAATAAAAAAAGGTTTTTAAAAAAAATTACAATTAAAACTAAAAAGGTTCATTTTTATACCCTAGATGTAGGGTATATTAGTTTTGAGCGAACGTTTGCAACGCCAAGAAATAATCGTCGCAGAAAAGAAAGAACTATATATTCATGATTGGGAAGTGAAAAGAAACCGTTTTATGCATGTCCGTCTGTCTGTCTGTCTGTCTGTCTGTCTGTCTGTCCAGACGATAACTCGAGAACGCTTGTAGCTAGAGACTTGTAATTTGGTACAATAATATTTGATTAAAATTGCAAGGTCAAGTTCGAAGATGAGCAAAATCGGGCAACTCCTTCTTAGTGTTGCCATATAAGCCTGAGTCGTTTTTATACGAAAATGTTGATATAAGAATGAGTATATTTTTCTACATCTAGGGTATCACGTAATTGGTGTGACCAATTGCTTCCTTACTAGTTATTTTTCACTTTTCAGTTTCTTTTTTTGGTCGGTTCAATTTTTTGTTTAAAAGTGAACATTTAACAATTACTTTATTTAAAAAATCAAGGGTGCGACGCGTTTCGACCTATCGAGGCATTCTCAGGCTATCGACTGATTACTCCTACCGGTTGACAAAATTTCCTGGGTTTAATAGCTAATATACCCTACATGGCTACATCTAGGGTATAACAGCATTTCCAATGCAATGAAATACAATCACGGAATTTATTCGATATTCTTATAACCAGAGCAAACTTGCCATCTAATTATCTTCGTCAAAACGATTAAATAATGTCAGCCCAAAGTAAATGCCTCTCATATTTCCTTCTTTTGTAGTATACATACCAAATATTTTGTTGCGGAAAGGTATTCGCTTGTGTTCCTTGCAAGTTTCAGAATCATTTCCGTGGGCGAGTGATGCCGTCTTATAAGGCTTGTATGCACAAATCGTTAAAATAATTAGTGGTTTCAAAAAAATAATTTCTTAAAAAATATGTTTATTTCATTTTTCGTATAAAACATTTAACAATTTTGAATAGTTTGTGAATCTGGTATTTCATTGTGTTCGGTCTTTCTTCAATAAGAATGGTAAAGTATTGCTGGAAGACGGTAATGTACAAAAATTACTAATTCAATCGAAGTGAAATGATCCAAATAGTGGGAAGAAAGTATTTAAGTAATGCAATTAAAATGGATGTAATTAAATGAACTTAAACCAAATTAAAGGTAATCGAACAAAAGTTTTATCAGTATTTTGTAGTAAACTCCAAAAGAAAGAATCTGTCCCATTTTTCCAATCATCACAGTAGTCCTTTTCTGAATACGCATTACAAGCAGATAAATCAGCAAAATCTGCATTTGTTCTTTTTCCTATTGTAATATCCGCACTAGATGTAGTTTTCCCATTATGATTACTCTGAATAGTAGCACTTTGGACTGTGTTGTATTCAAGCTCTAACTTTTTCATTTCCTCTTCAATATCAGTTACACTGCAAGGACTCGTTGTTTGGTCGATTTCTACTTCAACAGAAGTATGCAAAGTATCCGATATTATCCTAGTATCCAAGGACTCGTTCGTTTTAAGCTGCGTTTCCGTACTGACTTGAGACAATGTCGTTCCCGATATATGATTAACTAGGAAAAATGCGCCTGCAATTGTCATAACGCTAGCCGCATAACTGACCGTCAAAACTGCGATGTTGTTTATCAGAAATTTAACGATTGTGAAAGACGGAAGAAAGTGTTTTAATTCCGTGTACGTGAGCCATCCACGTTTGATGCCTTCTCGACGTGCTACGGTTCGTTCTACGGTTTCTAGTTTATCGAAAAATTCATCTTCTGATATGTAAATATTCCAGTCCTTAAAAATATTTATTTAATATTACAATAACCTCCTTTTTGAATTTTCACTTACAATTGCAAATAAAAACTGCATTTCAAGCGCCTTAATTCGTTCTTCACTTATATTACTTTCTTTAGCACAGGTTTTCAGGTAGAGTTGCTCATCAATTTCCCAATAAAATTTCGTTGAAATAACCTGGAAAAAATGAATTACCATTCTACAATCTACATTTATTGAATCACATAAGCATGATATGTTTTTAGTGCCTTAGCACTTGGATATCTGAAGAAATATTGAGTTTGGTTAATATTTCATGAATAAGTTAACAAATTTGTTTTGAAAAAGTTCGTCGTTTCGTGCATGCAAGTCGTCATCAGAAAATGAAACCGAATGTTTTTAAAAAATCTACGTTATCATCGTTAAAAAACGTGACAAATGTGTTCAATAATATTATCGTTGTCTTTTTTGATCAGCTGAGCAGTTCTAAATCACCAATTTCACTAATGAATTATTTTAAAAGTATAGAACCAAAACAAATACGACTAAAGAATAGAAAATATTAAATAATTATAATTCGAAGCATAAACTCAAATGAACATTAAAAAAGAATTAACAACTCTAGTTATTTCAGGAATGTCTCATGAGGCTTTTTGATGATTGGGAAAAAGCAAATGTTTGTTATTGTTTGGTATTAAACATAATTAAACTGTCATAAATAATATCGCGAGAAACAGAAATTATTCCGCTAACGCATACAAAAATTTACTGATTTCACAACAAAAACAAATACCGCTTTCTCACCTTTCTTAAAACCTCATGGTTCACTAATTCAGACTTTAATCACATTCAATTTATCTAGGTCAGAATTCTTTAAAATGCAATGTGAATATTATCCAATTGAGTTAATTTAAACGGTAAAAAATGACTACCAGCGAAACAATGAAAAGCTCTGACGGCAAAATCCGTCTCACATATGCCGGGTCGCTCGCATTTAATCGGTCGAGGTAGATTAGAGCCATGATCAAGGCACATGGACTTGCTGCATTCATGCCCCCTGCCACTTCTTCTGTTAAACGATTCAGAGAGTATCCTTTGTGCGGTTCGGAAAATAATTCCGATGCGTAAACAGCCAGTGGCCGACTTATGGCCATTCCCTTGTATGAGGTCCTTCTTCCATAGTAAAGCGTTTTTCGTATTCTACTGACAAATACATCGTGTGATATGACCTGTTAAAAATAAATATACTTATTTCGCATCCTTGATCTTGTTATCTTTTCTATTTTTACCTTCTTGGGACTCATATCACCAATGACGCATTTACTGCGCCCGAGTGCCATTTTACCAACTTATCGCTTGCAATATGTTTTCCGATTGTAAAGAAACCAGATTCCTATTGACTACCACTTTTGATTTTTACTGCACTGTAAACAATAAATTGTAAAACTTATGTGTTCTCCCCGTCACCAAATCAACATTTACTGCACGCTGACCTGATTGACAAACAAGATTTTAGAATAGAAAAGAACAAATAGAACTGTCACATGTGCGGAACAAAACGCAAGGGTAAAATTTGTTGGTTAAATTTAAAATTTTGAAAGTAATTGCGAAATTACAATGCGTTATAATTCGAATGTTGTTCCTTTGTTATTGTTATGTCGTGAAAATTATTTTCGTGTGTAACTTATATCGGTAATTTGTTTTTTACTGACTGTGTTTCACATAGCAGATATTCCGCTGTTATTTCAATGGCTTTGGGAATTGAAACAATGCTGTCAACTGATTTCAATTAAAATTGGAGGGAAGTTTTGTCCGGTGTTTTGAAAATATTTTTATTGCAATGTAGTTTAATGTAAAAATAAAGGTGCATTTGATGAAGTAATGGATGCAATCATTTTCTGCTGATATCGTGAGTGCAAAAACACGGAATTATTTTTTTCTAAATTGCATTCAATTTAAATTGATAAAGATAACTATGAGCTCAGACCAATATTGAGATACATCGCCAATTCGTTTAAAATAAGCGCATCATACATGGAAATTAAAATTATATTCTAGTATTGAATAAGAGGGAAAATCTGGAAAAAATACAGGTAGTTCTTCTATTGAATATTTTTTAAAAACTAACTGGCTTTTGAATTTAGACAAGATGTCGTGGGCAATTAAGGAGTCCCTTTTTACAGCCTTGGGAATATTCAATAATTCCAGCAAAAGCAAAGTAGTCTTCGTCACATGGGGATTCGACTGTTTGTACACGCACATTTTTAAAAAGCAGGGAGACACCAGTTCCCTTACTGATACTTATAAGATAATACTAAATGGCACCATACAAGACATAATCGTAACTGATTACAATACTCTGGTATTGTTGACTACTGGTCAAATATACTACTTTGCCTCCTGCAAAAACTTAAAACGACTGAAATTTCTTAATGATGTGAAATGCATTGCACCAAGGGAAAAGGGTTTCGCTATCATAAAAGTGGATGAGAACAATGGTATTTTCTTAGAAACCTACAATGATTTCTCAATTGGAAGTGACACTGAGGCAAGCAGAACAGCGTATGATATTTCTTTTGATGATATTAATATTTTTAACAGCTCATGGAATGACGAAAGGTTCTTCCTTTTGCCCGTAAAAGTTACATTAGGGAACAAAGATTTCTTACAATTAATCACTAAGCAAACAGTAGAATGTTCAGAGATATTTCTGTTTTCAATCTGCAATAACTTGTGTTGCTTGTTTCCTTGCGAAAGAGAAAGTGATTCTGGGTATGAAATTGAGCACATCCTGACTGTATCAAGTGAAATATTTAGCATTCGCTTAATGGATTCTGTTAAAGCTTTTCTTATATTTTTATCTTGTGGAGTTGTTGAAATTATCTTCTATTCCCATCTGATGAGAGCTCTGGACAGAGCACAGCACATCATCGGACCAGATTTAATAGCCACAGCATTTGCAAATGATTTTTTCTTCTATTCAGACGGTCAAAATATTGTCAAGGTTGAGTTTACGTATGACGAAAGTTCAGATACTTGTAAAGCGTCTGAATCAAAAAAATTTATGCCAAATATGATCGCCCTAACGTGGGTGCACTCCGTGGAGAGATTGGTATGTGTTAGCGAAAACAATATCTTCTACCGAACAAAATTTACGACCAGCGAGACGAGTGAAAGTCTGAACGATGAATTCTTTGAGGTAGACAATGTAAAGTTAGAGGAAATAGAAAACCATTTAAAAAATGTGATCGAACTAATAGAAGAACCGAGTGTAGTTGAAAAACAAATTGAGGCCGAAATTCACAAGCAGGAGGTGATAGCAGTAGCGCACAACAAAGACATCTATTCTAATCTAATTTCTGCTGAAGCGTCCTTTCACACTTACATTCCTCAATGCAAAGTACAGACACTATTTCCCTCGAATAAAAAAACAAAATTGGCTGAAGCATTACTCCTGTTAATTTCGTTTAAGTTGACTTGGAGCGAAATATTTAGAACAGGACTCTGGCATCTTGTAATAAATATTTGTGGAGAAATTAATACATCGTACACAATAAAGCTTACTACAATGCTTTTAAAGTCTAGCTTCAATATTATGGTTCCGTTGGAAAAGGGAAAATTCGCGTTTCCTCCCGATATAACCATTGAATTGGGATCTTTCATTAACGTTGGAAACGATTTCATGCTTGTAGTCATTCCAGTGAAGCTCAAAGAGATTGAGTTCTGCGATTTGTTCACAACAAAACTATTAAATGTAACCTTTCTCGGAAAGGATGCCCAGGATCTTGATAACATGTTTTGTAAAATGGCTGATAGCAATGCTCCTCTGACCTCCTTTGAACGTTCCGACAAAAAGCTTTGTGCAAAACTTCGAACGCCGCTCATTATGACCATGCGAGACCTCATTGAAATGTTCAAACTGCCACCAAATGATGGAGATGAATCGAATAAATTAGTTCTGTACTTCTTAGGAGAAGAAGTTATCGTAACATACGTCGAGGACGAAAATTATTTAGAAATCGAAACTGCAGATCCAGTTGCATTATACCACACAAAATTTTGCATTTTAAAAAATCTATCATCAGAATACTATGATGAAGATCTCATAAGTGTTGAAGGGGCTTTGCCCTCATTGGCGGTATAAAGAATAATTGATTTTATTTATTTTAAAGATCATAATTATTTTTGCAGAAAATACGATGTGAACTGGAAGAACTGGAGGTGAATGTGTTCGCCAGTGAATCAGCGGCCTCTTCACTCTTACGATTGTATAAACAATTGCGAGCAACAATAAGGGAATTTTGAAAGTAATTTATGTTGTCATTTGCTGAAGGAAATCAATTATTGTAAATATTGTTTAAATATTGGCTTTCTGAGGGAACAATAATAACGACAAAATTAAAATTGATACAAGTTGTTTTTTCAAAATGTAATGCGAAGACATATTATGTACAGTTAATGTTTATCCTACAACTTAATCCCAATACTTTATCAATCCATCCCATCCGGCTGTGACCACTTTACTCGGTTCATGAGGATGCCACAATGTGCTGATGCAGACTCCTTCGTGCGCTTGCCATTTTTTGTACAATTTCGTTGTTTTCCAGTCCCAGATATAGCATTTTCCGTCGCCATCACCCGAAACTAAGTAGCTCATGTCCGGCGAGAAGTCCAGCGTGCAAGCGTAGCCCGACACCATGTGTCCTGAAAACGATTTCTTTCGGTTCATCTTAAATCGATTTATTGACGAGAAGATCACAATTTTGTTGTCCAAGCTCTGGCAAGCGAGCCACTTTCCGTTAGGTGCTAAAGTAACTGCAGGCATTGAGTGCATTGTTGGGTCCGCGATGTATTTCATGTCGACGGGAATATCCCATTCCCATATTCTCATGCTCTTGTCGTCCGATGTTGTCACAAACCGACGATTTTCGTCCACGAAAGTAATAGTATTAACAGCTCCTAAATGTCTATCATATTCCTGCACAATGTCGCCGCTTCTAATGTCCCAGCAGATAATCTTCTTGTCCGATGTTCCCGTCACAAATAAGTGCTGCTTGTTGTTATCCGGGTGAAACTTAACGCAAAAGGGGATCTTCCGCGATGAGAATCTAGATATCACGTCTCCAGTTTCCGAGTCCCACAGCTTAATGTACCTATCGTATGAGGCTGACAGGAATTGAGTACCTTTGTTGTTCCAGCAGATGTCTTTTATAGCTTGTCTGTGCCCAAAATACGTTCGGACGCATCGTCTCTCGCCATACACTTCCCATAACTTCACCCGACAATCCATGCTCGCTGAGAGCAGAAGATGAGCAGTCTTCGGAAACCACCTGATCGCCGAAACTCCTTTCGTGTGTCCTTGCCAAGTGTGGATGTGAGCTTTGGGGAGGAAGCACTTCGAGGGTGGAGTGTCCGATCGTAGATTGACACCAATATCGTGTGGTGCATGTAAAAATGATCGTCCTTGATAGTCGAGAGGATCCTTGATATGCAGAATGGATTTCTCCTCCAGTGGCTTGTCCTCAGGTATTCTTCCCCTCTTGTGCCGCTTTGCTAGAATTTCCTCTAATTCCGCTTTCTCCTGCTCTGATGGTTTCGCAACTCGCTGTTCATCCACGTACTTACCCCATGGACCTACAAATCCTTCAATATCAGCGGGGTCATCATTTTTCTCTTGCTGCCGTTTCTTTTTTGGCTTCGGCGCCTCGAACACTGTTTTGCCATCTGTATCGTACGCGGACTGTAAGTCGCCAACATAGCCCTGTCCATCTATAGGCTCTCCATCCACGGTTGGATCAAGCGCATATCCGTACGTATGGAAGGTTCTTCTCTGGTTTTCAAATTGAAAATCACTTATGTGCGCCTTTTCCACGTACCCTGCCAAAGTGTTACGCTGGGCCCGCATTTGATCTGTCAAATAGGGATTTTCGGGACCCTGCACGGGAGCGAAGAGTTCATCGAATTTGGGATTGTATAGAAGTTCTTTTGTGCTGGGGTCTACAGCTCGGGACACTGCAGACGCTCCCAGAGGAACAACATCAGGTGCTGCACAAACTTGTAGGCTTTTTGCTACAGAATTTTTACTGTCTACGGGTTTGAGGTGCAGCTGCTTTGGCGTGTCTTCCCCTGCATCAGAATCTGTGTCATCACTTGAACTTTTATAATTAAGTATATTTAACATAATAACGATGTAGTAAACACGAGAATAATCAAACGATTGACGAACTGTCACCGATTTTTTTTTTTTAGTTCTGTTTGCTGAACGTTCCCAATATGTCAGATTAAAGTTTCACTGGGAATAAACACTGTCGATTTGCTCTGCTAATTTTTGATGACTGATATTGTTGTAAGTAATTAATTGTTTTTCATTACGCACAATTCATATTACTTATAGTGATGCTTTCGTTTTAGTCGATCATTATTACCATATTCAACGGGGAAAAATGGATTGACAATTGTTTTGCGTCCATTGCAAAACAAACAAAGGTAAACGAGAAATTGCAACTTGAGGTTTGCGTATTTGATGATTCTAGCAGAGACAAAACTGGGGAGATGCTTGAAAAATGGATTGCCAAATTTAAAAATTACGGAATTGGTATGAGAATACTGAGAAATGAAACAAGTCAGCAAAAAGGCGGTAATTTTGATTTGAGTTCGCTTACAAAAGTATAAAATTATGCATTCTAGTTGGTTATGGAAGGAACAGAGCCGTTCAAATATCTTCGGGAAATTTTCTCTGTTTTCAAGATATTGATGATGAAATGTTTCCCCACCGAATATTGGAACAGTATAACTTAGCCAAAATAAATAAAAATGCGGTTTGTACATATATTTTTCCTAAAACGAAATCTTTCGAATTTGAATTATTATTGTCGTTAACAGATTATAGGAAGTAGATTTATTCGCTTTCCTGAAAACTCAACTTGTCGATACACAAAATGGGCAAACGAAATTCCTCCAGAGAAGTTGAAAATTCAAATCTACACATCAAACGGACCAACCATAATAATGCCAACATGGTTCTGTTACCGAACAGTATTCGAAAGGTATGTGCAATAAACTATTTATGTTTTAAGACTGACAGCGAAATTTGTAATTTAATTAATTATCATGTTGTATAAAGTAAATATACCGTATGAAGAAAATTTCTTTAGTTCGTGTTTATAAATGCTTCTGTTCGGAATTTTAGAGTAGGAGGTTTCAATGAAAGCGGACAAGGAACACCTGAGGACCTTTTGTATTTCTACAAGCATTTGCAAATAGGAGGAGACATTTTACGATCCGACAAAGTACTTTTAATATATCGATATCATCCTGATGCGACAACCTTTTCCATATCGGAAAGGACAATCTGGAATATACGGTTGGAACGCCTTATTCACCAAGTACTGAACAAAGCGCCTTGGTCAAAGGGTTTTACGATTTGGAATGCAGGCAAACAAGGCCGCCGCTTCTTTCGAGATCTGCCCATCCAAAATAAGGCGTTGGTGAAAGCGTTTTGTGATGTCGATAAAAGTACATTTTCTATTAAATTCCAATTGCTGTAGACACTGAAGAATTTTATATTGTAGAGAAGGTGCACAAATATTACAATTACTACGATGAAAAACAACGCAGAGTAACTTTTTCCGTGCCTATCATTCATTTTTCGAAGGCTTCCGCGCCAATTGTAGTGTGCATGAAACTCTTTTTAACCAATGGATGTTTCGAGGAGAACCTACAAAGCCTGAATTTAGTCGAAGGATTAGACTACGTCATTTTTTCGTAATAATTTGTACTTTCGTGCGTATCCTTTCCCGAGAGACAGCCTTATTTAAAATTCTACACCTATTTATTTAAGAATCAACTTATTTATTTTTCTTTTAAATTATTGATTGTTTAAAAACTCCTATTATAATTCTGTGGCAATTCATTTGCCTTGTTGTTATATAATATATGACAATTTTCATCAATAAATTTTGTTAAAAACTTTCTTATGTTTTTAATTGTTGATATTAAACGATTTAAGTAAGGAAATTAATCATACAATACAAATATAATTATTTTGTGCTATTATTAATACTTTATTGTTTTAACAATTGTCTGGCATTAAATTTCAATTTATTTGGGGAAGTGCGAATTGAATTAGGTACATAGAACACGAAAACCAAAAACCAACATCATTTCAAAGTTAATCAATGAATGTCTAGTATTTGCCTTCCCTCAATATTTTAAACTATTTCGCTCCAATTTTCATCTCCTCTAAATCAAAACATTTTACAACTAACAGACACTTGCGGCTCCAGAACAATTAATATCACAAAGATTTCGAAATTTGAATTTTGTGTTTTCACAAAATTTCAATTTAATTGAATAAAATAAGTTTCGCATTTTTAAAATAAGACTCCGTAAGGGAACTTTAAGTTTGCTCATGAGTCTATCAAGCATAAATTACATTCAAATAAAAATCTAATCATATTTGGACGAGCCTTTGTAGAAGGACAGGCAGTTGTTTATAAATGTGCAGACACAGTGAATATATTGCTGCGGGTATTTTATGAATATCTTCACATGCTCTGCGTCTTCGAAGCAAACTTTCGTCACTTCAGCACCGCGCTGTTGTCTGTAATCAGCAAATTTTTCAATATCCTGCAACAGATTATGTAAAAGTTAAAATTCTCAATCATCCTGTATGCGTCTGACCTTATACGGTATCACAACGTCCCCCTTGGAGTACAAAAATAATTGCGGCCAATCAGTCAAGTCGTTTTTGAGGTCGCAGAATGGATTCGTCTGGTATTGTTCACAATTAGGAAGGAACAAACTCTTAAATGCATTGTAGGACTCCTAAGTATCACATTTCTTCGTAAATGCACATCAATTCGTTCAAAATTCTTACCTCCACAAACCACATAACAGCCAAGGTTATGGTGATGAACAGTGCTGTGAAACACTTGTACCGTCTGTCCCGGCCGTAAATCGCGGAGACTGCCCGATACAGGCCCATTAGTCTTCGATCCCCGGGCGCCGAGTCGAAGATCATTCCGCGAATCTGTATGGGTCTGCGGGTTTTCTTAATTGCTAACGATATGTGCTGGTAAAGATAGGCCCCGCCGTTGGAAAATATATGAAATATTAATGGATGGCTGTCGAAATTCATGTCATAGATCAATTTCAGTATTTTTTCCCCAATCGGTTTCATGGCGGAACGTTTCCAAAAGAGGTTCTCAACAGGCGCTGTATATCGAACAGTTATTAATCTGGAATTAAGTTTAATTATATCTTTTAAATAGGTGATTTGTTACATATCATGCATTTAAGTTCAAAAAACAAGAAATATACTTAAAAATAGTTGTCATTTGCGGAAAAGAAAATTAAAACTATGTAGCCTTTAACAGGATTCTCAATTGCCATTCTCTCCCCAAGATTGCAACGAATAATCGATAACAACACAATTGTGTAAATAACGGATGATTGATTATTGAACAAATTGATGGATGATCTTACCCTCTATCTTCATATATTTTTGAATACTTCATAAGATATCTGTCCTGGCATCCAGCCCATCCTAGAAGCATAACTATAGGAACGTTGGTCTCGTTATAAACAAAAACGAAATCCGACTCTTGCGGGTCAGCTTCATTGCGAAAATTCGGTGTTGGAAATTTGATGAAGTACTCCAACCGTGATACACCATCGCTTGCATTCGAAACATTTTTTGCTGAGTCCCTATCGATAATCCTTTTATTGTGTGCACTTTTAGTGTTCATTTCCACATTTCCAATAAACGTTGACATTGCGCCTGTATACAAAAAACTAATTACCAAATATTAGAATTTCTAAATTTCTTACACCAGGGTAGCTTAAATAATCACCTTTTTGAATTATGTCAGCAAAGTATTTTGTTTTTTCCGTATTGATATTTCCGATACCACCGGCAAACTTTTCGGGCTGGTCCTGTGGTGTTCGTGAAATATCCTTATATATAAACTTTTACCAACGTCAATACATTTCACTTTGCGTGTGGACTGCAGCTTTTTTAGCTTTCCATTCATTCGGGATTTCTAAAAAGCTAAAGTTTTGTGGAAAATACTGACGAAGAGGGAAAGGTCCTTGGAAAGCTTGAAAGTAAAGCCTTTTTAATTGCTTATATAGATAAAAAATTTTTCTTGAATTATTTAAATTTTACGTGGGTTTTTTTTTTGGATTTTCAGTTTTGATGAAAAATAATGATTTTTGTTTTTTTTTTTTTTTTTAAATATTTTAATTTAAATATTTTCAGAAAGGCTTGAATCTCGAAATTTTATTGAATGATGAAATAAAAAACCAGTGTTCCAATCTTTGATTATTATCGATTTATCTACTTTTCTTTCGATTATCGAAAAATTCTATAAGATCGAGAATACAAATTTTATCGATATCGTCGAAAATTAAAATGGATATTAGCACAGACAATATATTGTCTGTGATATTAGTATATTTGTTAAATTCTCCTTCTAATATAATTAATCATTTTTCCTGTTTATATAATTAGAAAATTATTTGCAAATGTACTGGAACTACTCAAAATTCATTTTTGCAATACCTTTTATATTAAAAAAATAAATATATCTACCAAATTATTATACCCTAGCAGACAGGAAGCTAAATCGCGATAAATAGTGATTTCGAGCTAAATTCAGCTTAACAAAGTAAGCGCTGAATTAAAATCTCCATTAGATTTAATCGCGGTTTAGCTTGTCTGTCTATGGTATAATGAAATTTAATAGTACGTAGTACCTCAATGCCTTCTTCATTAACTTTAAAAAAAACCAGCTTCACTTTCAGGAATAAAGATTATATTTTATAATATGTACTGAGATTTTTAAAAACTCGTTCGTTAAAATTCTTCTTGGCACGAAACGAACTATTTCAACAGGGAGGAACTGCTGGAATTGAAGTAAGCGAACGCGATTTTCATCACATTCCACTTGAGTTTGAGCGGCTTTGCGGAAGACATTTTCGTACCTTACCGGCAATTGAATTTCGGGCGTTATTACTTTTTTAAACATATTTGTGGTTTCTTTTCGTTAATAGTAAGTTATTATTATTGTATTATTGAAATAGTTTTAGCAGGGGTAGAAATTTAGCGTTGGTTTAGCTGAAGACAAAAAGACGCGGTCTTAGCTTTTAGTTAAGGGGGGGTGCAGTGAAATCCTGATAAATTATATATATTTTACTGATTTTTCGTGTAGGGTGTACGTGTACAGTTAGTTAATCAACGTTTTCTTGTGTGAAAATAATTTCGTTTTGCTGAAATGATTCGAGAAAGATTTTTTTTAAAGTTCATTACAGTTCAGGATGTCTGCCAAAGGACGTGGACGTGGGAAGAAAGCAGCAAATGTAGAAGTAACACAAGAGAATATTATTGGTGAGTAATAAATATACTTTTTTGATTGTGGTTTAAAGAGGAATATTTTAAGATTCAACTTCCTCTGTAGAAAAAGCGCAAGATGACGCGCCGACACTGACAGAAAAAAAAGGTTCAAAGCGCAAACAAGCAGCCGAAAATGGTTCTTCAGAAACAAATTTGGCACCATTAAAACGTGTAAGAGGGAGGGGAAAAGAGCAGGAATCTGCCCCTGTTGAGGAAAAGCCAGTCCCAACAAAGAAAGAATCCGCAAAGCCAAAACGTGGCGGGAAGAAAACTGCACCAGAAAAAGAAGAGGTTATCGAAGAACCAAAGCTTGCTGCACCAGCGAAGAGGGGGGGCCGTGGAAAAAAGGTGATTCCTGTAGAGTCCGAACCTACAGACTCGGAACCCGAAGCACAGGCTGAATCTAAAGATGAAATCGAACCAAAAAAAGCAGCTAAAAAAGAAAAACGTGGTGCAAAGAAAGAAAAGGCTGAGGAATATGTAGAGGAAGCACAACCATCAAACAGCGATGAAAATGATGAGAAAAAGGAAGAAATTGCTGCAGAAGAACATAAACCAGAAAAATCACAACCAGCCAAGAAGGGCAGAGGCAAAAAACCAGCTAAGGAAGAGGAAAGACGTGAGTACAAATAATTTTGCAAACAATTTGCATTGTTGAGTTCTCTCAACTTTATTGAATATTTTTGTTCGCTGAAATTGCATTTGATTGTTATCCAAAAATAACTACTTTTTGTTGATGGCTACAATCGTTTTTAAAAATTATATAAACAAGTCTTTAAACAAAGTAAATTGTTCAATATGAAAGTTAATAAAAGATGTTTGTTTTAGAACCAGTTAAAACTGCAGGTGCCAAAAAAATGGTTACTGTAGAAAGGCGTAAGCGTGTAGGCGAAGTAAGAAAAGAAGAAGTGGAGAATGGGAACGTGGAAGCTGAAGATGAAGTTGCTCTTCCAGCCAAAAAAGCTGCCAGAGGAGGGAGAAAACGGCAGATGGAACCCGCCAAAGATCAAGAATCTGCAGAAAATGGGAGTCCAGAGGGCGAAGGCGAAGTGATAACTGGTAAATAGAGCAAAGTAACACTAACACTGCACCACTTTTTTATAATCCAAAAGAAAAAACAATCAATCAAACTGACCATTTTGGCAACAATCACACATACAAACACAACACAACTAATCCACATAGTTTTGCTCTATTTCTTTCATCCTTAGCTTAAGTTACAGTTTCAACAATATCACATTTAAAACAGGAGATTAATGAATATCTCGATTTACTTTGAAATTGCACCATCAGTAGACCATTTTAGTGTTTAATGTTCTGAGTATTTTAAGTAAGAAGATGCCGCTTTGTGTAGTTTGCAGCCACGATTTTCCGTGGGGAGTATTTTTGTTTATTTTATTTTCGTTTTCAAGTAAAGGCATTTTCACGATCTACTGGTTCAATTTCAAATTTCATTAAATAGATTAACCTGGACAAAACAATTTGAAGTACTGAATAAAGGATATTATTTCATGTAAACTAAAGTTTGGTTGTTTGATTTTTCTTTGCCAGGTTCAATTAAAAGACTTAAATTTTCTCTGGTGCTTTTGCTTTCTGTTATGCTGGGTTTGTTGTATTTTCTTGTTATTTCAATTTAAAAAATCGAAGTATTCAAAAAAAGTTTCAGATGTTTTGTCTAGGAAATTTGGAATTTTGTCTAGAACATTTGGAATGGTGTTGGAGTCATTCCGCCATCAATTTGCATAGTTAATCTCCGAATTGCAACGCTTTATATCTCCGACTAGACTCTGGCTCAAATATGAATTCCAAAGGAGGTAAAAGTAAATTAATTCTTTTATACAAGTTCATTAACTAAATCAAGAATACTTCGTCGGTACTTTTCCATTTTAAAATGCCGCAAAAATTTTCAATAATCTGATGCATAGAGATTGAATTAAGTTCAATCATATTCTGCTGAAGTCATTCCTTTTCCACTGATTTGCGTTTTGAACCGCTATCCTATTCAAATTTCCATGGAAGTGATATTTTATTTTCAGCATCCGATATATTCCTTTGGCATTATAGACGAAGACAAACCCGGACCACAACACATTCATATCCTGGTTTATCTGTAGTATGGTGATATTTCCAATGCTCCATGCCTTTAATTAGGTTTCCGAACAAAACACCAAATGCATTCCGAGGTTGGTTTCTTATACAAACTAATTTCAATATTTTATGTAAAGTTACATTTAAAAAAGTGGAAGCTAATCAGAAGCAACTGCTTACTTATGTTTCGACTCTTGAGTGCGTAAACTTTTCTTAATATCTGTAAGTTTTTCCCAATCTCTTATCGTTGTTGTGGTCAAGCATCATGCACGTTTTTTAGTAAAAACAATAACCAAATGAAAATACTATTATTTTGTAATGGCGCCATATTGAGTATTTCTAATCGTGTGCTTTAGTATTTTTTATTTAATTCCACCGCTGTTCTTGTAGGAGACAATATTTTAGATTGCAAGATGTAGCGGATTATACATTTCAGTATGTTCCAAACTACATATTTTTTATTTTTAGAATGTTTAGTGACTAGGTTAAAGTATATAGTTTCAATATCGTTTTCAGCTCCGAAAAAAGCGAAAGCAGCACCAAAAAAAACTGCTAAAATAAATGAGACAACCACAAATTATTCAGACGCGGACTTCAATTTGGATAAGCCATTCAATTACAAAATAGCCTCATGGAATGTTGCTGGCTTAAGATCATGGATAAAGAAAGGTGGACTTGAGTTCATAGAATACGAAAAACCTGATATAATTTGCCTCCAAGTAAATTTTCAATTTGAATTTAACTAGAATTTAAATTCATAAAAAAAACTTTTTTTAAGGAAATAAAATGCACTGTCGATCAATTGCCAGACGAGGCTCGGATTCCAGGATATCATCCCTATTGGCTATGCAAAGCAGGTGGCTATGCCGGGGTTGCAATTTATTCAAAAATAATGCCAATAAATGTTGAGTACGGTTTGGGAGATCCCGAGCAAGATGCCGATGGTAGAATAATAACGGCCGAGTTCGAGAAATTCTTCCTAATATCAGTTTACGTCCCTAATGCTGGAAGAAAGTTGGTTACACTCCCAAAAAGAATGAGATGGGATCAAAGCTTCCAGAATTATGTCAATAAGTTGCACCAGCGAAAACCTGTTATAATAGCCGGCGATATGAACGTTTCTCACAAAGAAATTGACTTAGCCAATCCGAAAGCCAACAGACGAAATGCTGGCTTCACGGATGAAGAGCGGGAAGGTATGACGAAATTACTGTCAGCTGGATTCGTGGATACCTTCCGTCATCTGTACCCCGCAAGGGCAGGCGCTTACACTTTCTGGACGTATCTTGGTAATGCAAGGAGCAGAAATGTTGGATGGCGATTAGATTATTTCATTGTCTCTGAAAAACTTTTACCTAAAGTTGTGGAAAACGCACTAAGATCGAAAGTGTTGGGTAGCGATCACTGCCCAATAACGTTGTTTTTAAATTTGTAAACTTCTTAACCGTTCATTTGTCCCCGTTATATGTACTTGTTTTTGTTTCTGCATTCTCAATATGTAAAATTCTACGTACGTATTCTACAATATATTTATTTAGTGCTGTAAAGCGAAATTAAAGCTCGGCATTGTATTGTTGAAGAAATCACTTTGATATTGTAATTTTAATGAAATCCTTTTTTAGTGTTAGAAATAAAATAACTTGTTTATACCTACACGAATTTGCTTTTTTGTTTTAACTCTTTACCTTGTCGAAAAGTAGAAATTCTATTTTCAGTATACATGAATGAACAATCATCCTCTTAATGTAGAAACAATCGACAAGTCTTTTCCACTGCAGCAAAGGGATTGGTTTTTAAATGCAAACTCCGGATTCAAAGAAAAATTATAATTTTATATATAATAAAATAAAATAAAAAAAAAAAAAAAAAATTCTTTATTGTTGCCTCAAATAAATAAGTAATTAATTAACTATTATTAAATTTTCCGCGACAATGCGGTAGGTGGCGCAAATCCAAGATTTAAACGAAACAAGGATGTATTTCAATTTGAAATTTGTTCGCCATCTAGCGCGAAACTTCTCTATTAGTTTTGACAGCAGGCTCTTCAAAGCCGGTGGCGGCATGTTATTTATGTTTTGCCAAAAATGGCTTTCCGAGTACGATTGAATTTGTCGCATTTCTTTGACGACATAAGAAAGTATGCCTATGTTTTCATAAATCCAGAGTGGACATCGATTAAGTGTCTCCAAGATCATGTCAAAGATTTATTTGAATTAGATTATGTTGAATTGGTTACGGACGATATGACATACCTGCCGCCGAAGGAAAGTATTTCTGTGGTTTCGAGAAAGGAAACTTTAACGTAAGTACATATTTCTCAATTTAAATGCTCGAAT
This sequence comes from Leptogaster cylindrica, assembly GCA_963082835.1. Taxonomy (NCBI): domain Eukaryota; kingdom Metazoa; phylum Arthropoda; class Insecta; order Diptera; family Asilidae; genus Leptogaster; species Leptogaster cylindrica. The sequence goes on along the minus strand of OY720105.1, from coordinate 16,584,701 downwards.
TTTGGGGAATGCAATTTATTTATTTATACTTACAGTGTCATGAAAAGTTTTAAAAATTGTGACGATAGACTATCGACGGTGAATCAACTTGCTGAGACTGAGGATTTGGGACGTTTTGAAAATTGCTCTGAGGACGATAATGTTCCGAATACTTCCGTTCCTACCATAATGGAGAATGGAGAGAAAAAAAGGAAAAAACGAAGTCGACGCAAAAAAGTTAAGCATGGTGAAGACAATTTGGTTGATAAAACCAATCTGCGAATGCTGCGTGACGACGATGATATGGAGAAGGTAGTCAAAAGTCATATAATATTTGATGACAATGGACAGATTGCTAAGTCAAATTTAGAGACGCCAGAAACGATACCAATCGAATTTAAATGTTATTTAGAAGATTTGGATGAAATCACACCACGAATAATTTCATCAAAAGGTAAGGAATCAATTGGCTGACGAAAAATTCTGATAAACGTAGGGACTAACATATTTTTTAACTAGACAATGTTATACTATGTTCACACCGAAGCTATATTGAACAATATAGCCGATTTTTGCAATATAGGACGAAATTGCGGCTTTATTGATTCAATATACAGTAGGTATGTAAATCTATATTTTAAAGCTATATTATCAATATAGCTTATTAGCTATATGGCACCTAAATTGAGTGTAAAAAATATTTACGCCAGCAAAGTGAATTCTGGTTCACCGAGTTCATCCATTTTGACGAATTAATTTTTCATTTTAATTTATTTGTCAATTCAATTTGAATAGTTGTATAAGAGTATTCATTCAATGCTTAGAGTATGATCTTATGTAATAAGATACTATAATTAATACTTTTTATGATCTTACTATGATTTAATATCAGGAAAACGGAATAACTTTCAGGCTGTCGACTTCAAACGTCTACTACATTGAATTTAGGTCGGCTGAACACTTTCAATATAGCTCTGTAGTGAAAACTAAATTTTTACCATAATAGCCTTGTGTGAACATAGTATTACTGAGAAGAGAGCAACAATTTACCACAAAAGCTGATGTTAAAAATGCTTCCCCATGTAAACGGTGTTAATGGCATCGTAGACATTAAAAAATATCTACTTATTTAAATATAAATTAAATATTGAACTGTCCCATGAAAAAATATGTTCCTTTAAGTTAAATTAACTGCGAATAAGACTCAATTTAAGGATTTATTAAATTAGTTTTGTTTTATGTATTTTGCAAATATGTATGGTTTCAAATTAGATTCTGTATATACATTTTTTTTAAATTACACAGAAAGAATGTAAAATACCACTTTTATTAAATAATAAAATAAAGTTAGGTTGCTAATTCCAACAATTTCCTTCCATGCCTTTAAGTGCAGCTATAGAATGGCCTTGAGTTCTTAAAAACCAAACTTGACTTAGGTTAATAACTGAAAGAAATTAACAACAGATTTGAGTAATCTATATTTTGTGTACTTGGCTTGCGTATATCAAAACGTTTAATATTTGTTTACAAAATGAGTACTAACTCGTAATTTAAATGTATGGAATAAAAGTCTACGTTGCTCATAACTACATTTGAAACATTGATATAATTCGGCAACATGATTGTGGTTATAACTAAAATATATAAAATATATAAAATAAACAAAAATTTTTGGTTTGGAAGCATCTTGTAGATAGCAAATGATATAATCCTTTGAATCTTGTATGAAAGGCGGTTAAACAGCAACAGCACCGGCCTCTGAACGACTCATTGGAAGGTCTGGACAATTTTTCCATGTATCGGTCAGTGGATCGTAACACTCCACAGAACTAATTGTTACTTGCGCCCTGTAGAAGTTTTCTTCACAAGTCTGGCAATGTAATTGTATTCAAAGTTCATCCAAATGATATTAATGGTGAATTTGTTCGTTGAAATTTATTGTATGAAATAGAAAAAACGAAAATATATTGTGATTAAAATATCCCCATTAATTTACAATTACCTGATCTCCTCCTGCAACGTATAGAAGTCCACCGGCAGCTGCTACTGCAGGAATCGCCCTGTCTACGGACATTGGTGAAACCATAGACCACTTGTCCTCGTCGAAACAGTAGCGTTCTACTGTTCGAAGAACTTCTTGGTTGCTGGTATTTCCGCCCACGACGTAGAGATGACGATCAAGCACTGCAACACCCATTTGGCAACGAGAGATTTGCATTCGAGCTAATGGTGTCCATTCTTTAGTAACAGGGTTATAGCTTTAATAAGACGTTTTTATTCTCTAAAATTCCAGTAAATTTAATTGCTTCCTACCTTACTAAATCCGGCAAGTGTCTGCTGGTTGTCGTGCACCCACCAACTATATATATTAACCCTTCAAAACTAACAACACCCATGCTAAATCTTGGTTCTGGAAGATGGCCTACCAACGTCCAGGTATCTTGGAGGGGATCATAACATTCCAATGAACCCCCAATGTCATCACCAATCCATCCTCCGATAGCCCACAATTTTCCACCCAACGTACACAACCCCAACTCGCATCTGGGCACGATCATTGGGGAAATTGGCTGCCACTTATTCGTCTGCGGATCATAAACTTCGCCATTAGCTAGAATTTGGCTCCCTCGTTCTCCTCCAACAGCGTAAATTTTTCCATTTAGGGCCGCAACACCAGGCAATATTCGTCCTATCTCCATCGGAGCAGCTTCAGACCATTCCCTTTGAAAAATATCGAATTTGGCAACCGTCTCAAATGTGCAGTCATCGGGATTCCATCCACTCGATACTTCCCTTTTGGATCCACCAATGATGTAAATATGCATTTTTGCCGAAAACCTGGGCGACACTCGCAGAGGAACCAATTGACCGCGCTTCGATGTTAAGTCCTTGCGAAAAGATCGCAAGGCTACTTTAATGGACAGATCTCGAGAATCTTTCACAGCCTGGTCAATAACATGGACGGGGACAAGAGCCAGTCGAACGTTAGAGAGCACTTCAAAGACAAAGCGCCGCCTTTGAACAACATCGTGTTTTATCCATTTAAGAGCGGCTAGAAACACTTGAGATTCAGAGTCAACACGAAGGTATTCTGATGAAAGCAGTCTCGAAATAAGTCCTTGTGGCGTATCAAGGAACTCATCCTCTTGAGATATCTGAAGGAGTTGATTGCGTAAACATATAGTTAAAGCTTTTTGTAAATCTTTTACTTACAGCAGGGAAATTTGCGTGCACAAAATTCATTGCTTCTTTTGCAAGTAGTTCGCAATTGTGTGCATCAGCAAAACGAAGAATGCCTATTGCATTGCTTATGTGCAGCTCATGTGTCAAAAATTCACAGCATCCTTCCACTACCTCAGGCAACTGCAACATATCCGCAGCTGCCAACAATTCCTGCACATTTGTCTAAAAACATGCAAAGATTGCATACAAATGGTTTAATTATTAATAAAATATTGTACCTGAGTAATTTCAATTCGTCCAGTGTAAATGAACTCGAGTAACACTTCAAGTACCTCGGAATTGATTGAATGAAGAATCACAGATTTTTGTTTGCCCTCTTTCGTTTGCTCTGGGCGAAACATTGCCTCGAAATAAGCGCTACCAGCACTTAATATAGCACGATGAGCTGAGAAAGACCTGCCATCCGCAATGATTTCAATATCACAGAACCTCCTGTCCTGGCGCAGTAGGTTCAAATTATTAAGAACTTTCTGGGGATATGGTGAACTACTATAATAAGGCTTTCGATCGAAAACACCGTTATTTAGTGTTGTATTTCCATTATCTTCATCTTCACTGCGGCACGAGTATTCATTATGTAGCATAAAAGTTTTCAGTGGAGGCATTGCTGAAACTTTTCGTCAAACCAATTGTTTTGAAAATGGAAAAATAGGTAAATTAGTAAATGCATGTACTTTTGTGACACTTGACACTACCGTTATGACTTAAACATTAAATGTAACGTTAGTAATAGCAGTCATATAATGTATTTAGAACAATGCACTTATTCACTCTAGAAGAATTAATTTATTACGAGAAGAGAGTGAACGCCCATAATAATGTCGGCTGTTTTTGACATTTCAATTAAACTCGTCAGGTAAACATATACAAACATGAGTATATAAACCTATTAATATTAATTTGAACTAGTACAACCAGCAATAGCTAGTACTACTTTAGTACCACACAGTGAATCCACAAAATGAGATATTTTCCCAATTTACCGATAATTTCGCTATATATGGTTATAGAATAATATCTCAACCCTGTCTGAAAAGATTGCTAGCAAGAAATCATTGCTTATTTCTGTATCTGATATTGATTTCAGAATTTCAAAAAATGTTGACAGCAATTTTTCGTTCAAAATATCTCTCATGAATTTTTAACGAATCCGGTAAGTGTGACAATTCAATTGCAATGACAGAAGATATGTGACTTTTGGGATTTTTATGAAATTTATTTTTCAATTTCTGCTACATCAATTACAGTAATTTTTAAGGTATAATTTTGGAGTTTCTTTGATTGGTAAACAGTGAACATTTTGTCCTGCTGTTGTGTTTATTGATATATCATACTTCTAGAATTTTATGAAACGATGAATACAAGAAGAGCTTGTGGTTGTTTTGGATGCAGGTCGTGTCTTTTATGTGAACACCAGTTTGATTTGAAAAAAATCAATTTGTGCGAAGAGTATCAGGTAATAAACATCTTGGTCTGCAATATTTGTAGTATACCATTGTAATAAATGTGTATGTTCTAGAAGCGCACATCGTATGTCTTTTGCCCAGAATGTTCCTCATTGTTTCCAGGATGGGAAGTGACTGAAATTTTACAGAATCATGAAAACCATAAGAATATGAAAGGATTGCAGATACCTGGCGTTTTTGTGAAAACAAATTTTTTAACAGAGGAAGAGGGACGATATCTTATTGAAAATCTCGATTGTCTTCCTTGGCAAATCTCTCAAAGCGGAAGACGAAAACAGAATTTCGGACCCAAGACAAATTTCAAAAAAAAGAAATTAAAAAACGGCGATTTCATGGGTTTCCCCAAATTTTCAAAATTCGTTCAAAAAAAATTTCGGGAAGAACCTATTCTCCACAACTTCCAAACAATAGAGCAATGTTCTCTAGAATATAATCCTGATAGAGGCGGGAGTATTGATCCTCATATTGACGACTGCTGGATTTGGGGGGAACGAGTAGTTACAGTAAATTGCCTTAGTGATTCGGTCCTTACGTTAGTAAGGTACAAAGGAGATAGTAACAAATACAATTTAGACCTTGTTAAAGACTACAAGCAGCATTTAATGTGTAACCTGTTGAGTGAAGATGAACTACGCAAATATGATGATGTTGTCATTCGAATTCCAATGCCAAAGTAAGAATATTCTAAAAGGAATAAATGCCAATAGAAATTTTAATTGTGTTTTGTTTTCAGTTTATCCTTAATCGTATTGTACGGTCCTGCACGATATCAATTTGAACATTGTGTACTTCGAGAAGATACGCCGGAGAGAAGAGTTTGCGTGGCCTATCGAGAGTTTACGCCAATGTACTTGGAGAACGGTCTAGATTATGAACTAGGAAAAACCGTTACTGAAAAAGCGAATTTATTTTGGGATAATAAAAATTTGCGTGATTTTTAATTACCGATTTCTTATTTTCTTATTATTGCTTTTGTTTTGTGCACTGCTTCTTGTTTGTTGATTTCTTTCGTCTCCACAAGGAATTAATAATTAATTTGAACTTTTAAGAAATCCAGGATAAATTCTTTAAAATACTAAAGCCTTGAATGAGCACATCCCTTTTAAGGAGAGAAAAACAAGTTTTCATAAATAATTAATTTTATTGAATACAAACACACGTGTAATTCAAGCAGTTAAGTAGCTTCACAAAGGAATAAAACAAAATTTGCTTAAAATTTTCAAGGAGAAAACCCTTGGACGTGAATGTTACATATACGAATTTCCAATGTGGAAAAATAAAACAGGCTAAAGTAAGAAAAAAATATGAGCATGCAAGAAAATTTGTTATGTGGCAAATTCGATCATTGATAAATAAATATTTAGTAAATGGTTAATAACTTTAAATTGTTATGTGAAAAAATGAGTGTGAATGCTAGTTTCGAGGAAATAAGGCTAATTATTTAGTAGTTGGCAATTAATCTAATCTATCTAACTAAAGTTCAGAATATCGAAAACACTTTAATAATAATACATTTGAATTATTTTTCCAAAACAAAATATACAAAATTTTAAGCAGTGAAAATAATTTCTAATTTGAAAAATTGTTTTTTTTTTCAGATTTTTTCTGATGTTCTGTTCTGTTGTTTATATACAGAAAAAAAGAAGAGTTTTTCCACCATAGTGTGGAGAACAAATAGATTCGAATTTGAGCATGAACAAACGTTTTTAAATATTTCGCCAACTAATTAATATCGACAAAGGCTCATTTTGGAGCCAAAAAGGCTTCAGGAATCAGTCTTATTATTCTAAATTACGAAGCGTTTCACAGCTCAAATTCCTATCTTCGTCTGATTATTTTATCTGACTTTATTTGGCTATCGTAGATGGTTTCGAACACTTTAATAAGTTCATCCATCCCACGGAGGAGACCTTCTTCACAATTGCCTGGAATCCATTCTCTTCGATGGCTTACTGTAACTCCTTCGGGTAGTTTTCTGGCTTTCGCGAAGTCAATCAACCAAACTCCAATTTTATCATCATCATAAACAATAAAGATGCTGGAGCCAACAACTTCATGAGTGCGGAAGAACTCTGACTTTTCCATTAAACTTCTCATGGTTTTCATCCGTTTGATCAGCTCTTTATTAATTGATTTCCGGTCGTTGAGGAAATGTGAGATCGTTGCTTCTATTTGATTGTCGTTTTTCACTGTTTTCAAGTCGGTCACTGGACTGCCGCCACGAAGACGTAAAGCTTCAATTCGAAAACCCTTCGATTGCGACGATGACATCTGCTCCCTGAACAACATATACCTTAACTTCGTGATTGCCTTCTGCTCGTGCTCCTCTGGCGTTGGTGCTGTATTGTCAACAGCGATCATTTTCTTGTACAAATCTGAGCGCAATGTCTGATTTGAGACCTCACACTCGGAAAATGTCCGACATCCCATTTTGATGTCCATCACATTTGGATCCTTGAAACCATGCAAAAGGTCCTGCAGTTCAATGTAACTTTCGCCGTTTATTTCTTTTAAGCCAAGAAATTTCGGCACCAACTTCGATGCATTTGCGTCCGCCTTAATTGCTTGATACGCCTTCACTTCTGAATCATTGGGGCCGGTGACGCGTTTTCTCACGATTCCCGCCGCAACTGGAACGATGCTGCAAATGAAAAAGGGAAAATTCTCCAATTAGCTTTGGAATGCCAGTAATCGGGTAATTGGATATGGTAAATTGCAATGTGCTTAATTATGAGTTTTAGTTATCGCTAGCTATGATCCAGCAGTGCAGATGCACGCGAGGAATGCAACTAAATGGTCACTGTTCTGGTTATTGTGCCGTTCAAATTTTTTTAATTAATGTCTTATCAGGGGATTTCTTTGTTAGGGGAAATGATTGCATTGCTGTTAGATGACCAGCCATAATGCACTTGGCAACCAGGTTGTGCTAGTCAATTCGGTTGTTGGTTATCGGTTTACGGTGAGTTGCAATTTTTAACTTATAATAAGCTGAATTTTCCATTAGTTCAGTATAAAATAAACCCTTTAATTTTGAATTGCTTTTATTTCTGCTAATCAAAACATCAATAGTTAATTCCTATAGCATGTAAACAATTAAATAATCAGATCGGGGTGTTTTAATTTTTTGAAATACGTGTTTTACAATTCAAGTAGATATACTATTTTTAATTCATCTAAATTAACTTCGCGAAAACTTGCTTGTTTGTATATTCGTGTATTTGCGCCGTTAAGGCAAATCTTTCAACGGCTAATTAACACACTTCCCATCTTCCAATCGAGCTGAGACTTTACAAATAGGTTCTTTATCAATGACAATGCATTCTATCAAATGTTTATCCCGTTCCCGCAGAAGGAATGGATAAAATCTCTAACAATAATACAAAGATGACAGCGTTTTATCATAAAATCAAGACATTTTTCATTTTTTTATAATTAATTTTAATTGTCACCATTTTAAAAATACTATGGAGATGAATTTATAGTAAAAAAATATTGTTTTTACGGCTTGGTTTTATTATTGCATACTTATGTGGGCAAAACTATAATTAATAACAAATTAGTGAAAGGTGTGCTGTATTAATTACAACAAAAACCCAAATTTACCTTTGCGGATGTCCTGATAACTGGAGCCAGTTGTTGGTTTTGTGGCTGCCTTGCTGCAACAAAACAGGTGCAGCCGGAGCGCTCAATTCCAATGCATTCTGAAAAAAGACAAACATTCAGTAAAATTTTTATTATAATGAATAGCTATTTAAAAAAACGTTTAAATTAAAAGCAATCTAAACTAACAACGTAGAAGATGTTCGACTTCAGCCAATAAGATCAGATGAAACGTTAAAACAGATTTTTGACGAAATGTAAAAAGAATTAAATTGATTTTCAGTTGACGTCAATTGAACAGCGATAAATTTTTGTTGCTAGACGTTTATTGAATTTAGAGAGAATGTGAAAAAAGATTGAATATGGTTATTCGTGGCGAAATTGTTAAAATTCAAAGCATCATTCCGTTAAGTTGAAAAAAATAAGAGTAAACAAAAACGAACATACAATAAATAATTTCATTTACAACTCAATTTCCTTCTCAACTTCCAATTTCTTTCTTTGTTTGATTTGCAAATATACATCTCAATTTGTAATTGTGTGGTGTTTAATTGTTTTGTAAATAATAATCAGTATTCATTTTAATTCGGATGGCTTTAAAATTATTGCGAACCAAATTAAACAAATGAGCCACTAAAATGTTGCTCAAATGTTTGCTTAAATTCAATAAAACATTGAATTGAATGTTATATCCACAACATTGTGTGATGTGTACATTGGCGTTTCGTTTAATTAAATACTGCACAATATATTTGTGTATTCTTGAAGAAAAATAATTAGCATCTAGCGAGTAATTTGTGTTAAACAGATTTTGTAACCTTTCTTGTCTAATATTTCTTAACTGTGCAACAATAACATATGTACTGCACTTAGCGAGTCTACAACAAACTTTGTGAAATTATTGACGAATGCAATTGCAATGCTTTAAGATACATTATTATTAACACCATTGTGAATTATACGTAGGTACATAAAATTTGTAATTAAAACATTGTTGAAGATTCAATGAAAAATAGAAAATTTGTGCAATATTTGTATAATCAATTGAAAGCAACGTAAAAAATCGAAGAACATAGTCTAGTCGATAACGAAATAATTTGCTTACATTTTTTTTGCTTTATTTATCACTACAGTTTGTTTTGCCGCAAGTGTATTTTTAAAAAACCTTTAGCCTTATCGATACTCAACAAAATAAATTATTCTTATGTAAGAAATACTTTAAAGTAGCTTCTGCACTTAAAGCATTATTAACCAAGCAGAGCGTGCCGTTTGGTGCTCGTTCAACTCTCCTGATTAGTGGAACGAAGCCGCGGAATGCAGCTGGGTACATATCTGGGGATTCCTCCACAGTCCACTTTCCATTGTTCGTGGTGCATCGACTTGCCCACATCTTGCGAGTGACTTGAATTAATTGCTCATTGCACATGGCGAGTGTAAAACATGTTAATTAGACAGTCCATGATGGCGTACTGTATGTATTGTAGCTAATTGTATAAAACGAGTTTTCTTCTTTGCACAGGTGCGTTTAAAGTGCCTCGAGTGTTGACTGCGAGAGCTGTTCTGCTGTAGTGCGTTAAGTCTGGCTTGAAATGTAAATTCTATTTTTAAAGGTCGATATCTTTTAAATAAACATTTTGCAGTAAGCGAAAAAAACATTTTTTTTTTTTCAGATATATGCTAATACAAGTGCCGTTGTAGAATACATTTTTAAAGGTTTTGTAATTCAATTATGACGACAAAAACGAATTAGTTTTAGTTATTTACAGTTGAGTTGTATAATCCTGATCACATGTAGAAAATCTCGAATTCGTGAGGAATTTACGAAAAATGTAAAACAATCACAGGAATGTAACCACGTTCCAATCTTCATATATAAAAGAGGAACTACTTTTGTATATTCCCTATCCTAAACCGCTCAACCGAATTTAATGAAATTTTCAGGGATAGTTAAGCAGCATAGGTCTCGGGATGGATCGTGTGCAGTTTGGTGAAGATCGAAAAAAACAATAATATCACAAGCTATTTTCGGAAATCTCATAAGGAATAGGTATTAGGTACATTGCTAGTACATTGATGTGACTGATTCATCAACGCGCTGCCTAAACCCTTGAACCTAGAAAATTCCACCACTAAAGGGGTAAAATAAGGGATGAAAGTTTCTATGAAAAACCGACATAAAAATCGGTAGATGGACTTTTGTTAGAAATAAAGACACACGAGTTTCAGAATGTTTGAAAGTTTCACCTCCAAAGGAAGGAAAATAGGGGATGAAAGGCTATCCCCACTTTTTTAACTTCTGGGCGTTTTAATTTAGAGCTACTGATATTGCACCTTTAGATAGAACAATGAGAACTAGCCGCACTATTCTAATACAACCCCCCAAAACCATCCTTAACTGAAAAAAAACTGACAAACTATTATTGTAACCTATTATTGTCTAGACAGTGCAGCGTACTCCACACAAGAAAACAGAGAATAATTACAAACGGCCCTTTTTAGTTGCAAAACTAAGTAAATACTAAGAATACTTTAATTTCAAACAGAAAACGTAGGAACGTTCATAACGTTCATAAAATAAATTTGTTCACTTCATGATAGTGAAAATTATTTGGAATTTTCAAATCTTAAAATATTGCTTCAACACAAATGAATTTGGTTGAAATTTTTTGAATTTGAAAAATTCTCGCGGATTTTAATTTTTTTATGCTCAAGGTTGAGTAAAAGAATGAACATTACGTCAATATGTTTGCAAAAGTTTTAATTGACGCAATTGGCTTTGTCAAGGCAGAATAAAGTCGTCTTTGCTCTGTTGTTGATAGCTCTTCAAGCACGCTGCACTGGAGTGATATTGGAATCTGTTTAGAATTTCAGTTGGTGTCTTTTTACCATTCCATTCAAATGGAATTCAAAATTTGGCAACACAAATCAAAATGATTTCAAAATGACCTCTTTTTCACGTACTGTTTTTTTATTCATTGCTTGAGAACAACATATAACAGAGAAAGCAAAATTATTGTACAAACATCGGAAACCATTTTACTTTAAAGAAAGATAAATTGCAGCAGTGAAAACCTCGTCAATGCTTGAATTGACGTCAAGACTTTTAAAGACTTCTGTTTGCGTATAAAGTTTCGAAATTATTGCTGCGTTGTAAGCCATGGCAGCTCACATTGTCGCAACCTCTGTTTCGCAGTGCTTTCGTGTAAATTCATGTTCATTCATTATATTTATATTGTATTAATAAAGAATATGAATAAACAAATACTGACTACGGTTAAATATTCATTCTATTAGTGATGCATTTTTGAGGAATATTCTTCACAGAAAATCAGTTACAAATCCTCTATTCGGAAAGAATGCGTTTTTAAATTGAAAATAAAGAAATTGAAACGTTTTTGTTCTGCAATGAAACCATAAAACAATTTCCCTTTGAAACGAATTCATTTGATATGGTTAAATATTGTTTTCTCCTTACATTCGAATTCCATTCTTTAAATGTGAAAACTAATTTTCAATTCGCTTTTTTTTCTAATTACTCTATGTAAATACATTTAACGAATAAGAAAACCTAAAATATTATGAAATTGCAATTTTCATCGCGAAAAAAAACAACTGATTGTGAGGTTACAAAAGTTGTAATTGTGGTTTCAAGTTGTACAACGAATGGCGACCTTATCAAATCGTCGTAAATTTTATTTGTTACGAGATTTTCACGATGGCAATAATGTGTGCTTTCACGCATTACAATTTGTATTCCAGTGCTAAACACACGTTAATTTTAAAATCAATTAGTCACAAAGAAAACACTGACTACTTATGAATTCCAACGAAGAGTGTAAACGTCTCGATTTGCGTCAATATATCGCGGAGCGAAATGAATACACTTGATTCAACAAGTTCAAATGTTTTTCAAATCTATTTTCATGATTAGTATGTTACAACAGCCAACAGCAGTTCAAGAATGTTATACTAGGAACTACGCAAATGAGAAAAAAGTGTTTCGGTTGTGACGACATTTAATTGAACGAAAATCGACTGATATATTTTTAGATGTTCGATGCCGAAATTTGTTAATAACATAATTTCCATGATTGCGCTAAATTTTCAAATATTCGTTTAATAATGGAGACGATATAGAATTCCAATTATTTAGAAAAATTTTTATACTGAAATGTAGCATTTGTTCATACATGAAAATAATGATCTTGAGGCAGTTTTTGAGTTATCTTTGAATGTCAGATAAAAAAAATACATTAGCTTAATTAAATTAATTAAAAGTTAAACGATTAGCAATCATTGGTTCGGAATAATTGGTTCTATGGTTTAAAAAAAGAATGAACTTTGCTTAAATGTATAGACGAATTTTCAAAATATGTGGCTTCACATTTTGTAGTCGTACCAAGATTAAAATCGTCTGTAAATTGTAGTTCAAAAAGTCAACAGCGATTACGATGAAAAAAGAATTAAGAAAATTATCACTTCGTTCCGGGTGATCGGAAAGCGCCACTTGATTAAACGAGTTCCACCACAGCCACATGTAACCAGAATTACTTAACCCTGCGAAAATGTAGACCAAATTAAGTTATCACAATTTTTCAAAATTAATTTATTTATTGTGGATTTTGAATTCTCGTCTGATGGTATAAAATTAAATTAACCTTGTAATTTGCTGCCATTGGACAGCGATAATTTCAAGAAGTCGTTTCACGATTACAGCTTAAAAATAATATTAAGACCTTGTAGAGAAAATTTACTTGTAAAAAAAAGAAAAAGAATGTGAAATTTTATTGGGGATTTTCATAAGATCTATTAAAATTTATCGCGTGTCAATAGCATTTTAGTAACTTCCTCAAGAGGAAGTGGAAAAGAAAAACGAAGAAGCATCCAAGTAACCTCCAAGAACTGCTGTGAATAATTTCGGTAGCCGCGACATGAATTTTTGATTTCAAGACCTTCTTTTATATTCGATACGAGAAAACGTATCTTAAGTTTTTTTGTTTCAATAAATGTGTTGATATTGATGTTAAATTAATATATAAACGAGGTTCACAATATAAGAAACTTCATTGGCGTTAATGAAAATAAATATGAAAAAAATATTGAGCATATTTCGAAGTCCCGTTTCATTGTATAAGAGAATGTTATAAGCAAAAAATAGATCTTAAGAATAATAAAAAGACAAAATTTTAAATCAATACTTACAATAGCCAAAAATTTTAATAATGACATCTTATTTGGTGGCAACAAATCTCTATTGGACAAAAATTCGGAAAGAGTATCACTGTCCAAAACTAGTTGTTTCTGAAAGTAAGAAATTAAATTAAGAGTATTACAAAATAAGTAAAATGATTCCTATTGTTAAATAAATTCATTACAGATACTCAAATTCTTAAACACCAACAATGCAATTAATACAAAAATTCGGAAATTAAATGATACTAAAAGGAACCCGAGTGGCGTGAATGTAATAATATTAAATTAAAGTGTAAATCAAGGAAAAATACTATTTTAATTTTTGGGCAATTTAAAACTGTTATCACTTCTCAGCAAGACTCGGAGGAATTAACCTTATTTAATGTCTATCGCTTTTCAAGAGGAGCACAAAAATATCACTCGTGCAAGTAATTGCAAGCTGATAAGTGGCCATGGAACCGCAATGGAGAGTGCACTGACGAAAAAAACACTTGTTTACATTCCCTCAAGGTTACTCAAACGTCAAACTCAAAACAAAGTGATTATCTTGTTTTGTATTTTTGAAAAATTGAAAGTCTTTTGAGCTGCACGTTTTTGATTCAAATTCGGAGTTCACTGGCATTCAATGCACTTTTCGGGTTTAATTAACGGATAATTGTTCATAAATAAATAATATGATAATTTTGAAATCCTTGTTTGTATTTTAATTGTGACGTTTTTATGCGATCCGTGTTAGCTACGGATATTGTCTGTGTTTTGGATTAAATTTGTTGCACATCTTCTGCACTTTATCAGCGCGAGAAAACGAAATGGAGACTAATGAACACAATTAGAAGACATACTGACTAAAGACCAAACGAAATGCAGCAGGATTACACAGGAGAAGGCGTCAGAGAACGGTATACAGAATACAGATAACTATGATGAGGGCAAGTGTTGCCAATCGTGCAAAAATCATGAAAGTTACTTTTTTTGAACACTTAGGTACATTGTTCTAACTTCTAATTGTAAGTTCTAGTCTACAAAATATGTCGTTGAAAAACGAATTTTTAATAATTGTTAAAAATTTCAGGCATAATTTTTAAATTTTGTACATTCTCCATTATATTTTGGACAACATTTCCGAGTTGTTTAAAAATTTAAACTTGCAGAATAATTTCCGCAATGATATTAAACTTGTTCTACCTGAAAATTACATATTATATTAAAACAATTTCTAAATTCATCCTCATCCGCTTCTTGAATGTGAATTTAATTTAAATTAAATTCTGACGTCAAACATTACCTTCCACAATCATTCAGTTGCTAATTAGAGCGTCAAAATACTTTCATGGATTCCAGAATGTATAATATTGTTAATAGTTCCTCGACACTACAATGTTTCATAAAAATTCAGACGTCAATGAAGCATGCCCCGAATAACAATAATATATTTAACTAAAAGAGTTTCTTGCCCTTCAGACAACTAATTTATTTTGATTCACTCTCAAACATTTTATAAATAAGTTATTTCTGTGACGTCAAGGGTTGTGAAGAGGACTTGCAATTTGCAACGGCTTCATGAATTTGATGCATTAATTGTGCATATATATTGCAACACGAGTCAATAATAATTAAGTACGTTTGATTACTTATGTAGGTATTGATAATTAGTTATTGATAGGATTTTACAAGTGTTAAATGTTGCTTTTATATCATTTATCAAATTGACGTCAAAGTAAAATTACCTGAACGAAGGTGAACAAGATAACGATTAGTGTACATTTAATTTGCAATCAATGTTAACCAAAAATAAATATTAATTTCAAAACGCACGTGCCAATGAAACGAATGAAATGAAAATGTAAATCATCTGCGGATTATTTTATGTAAAAGCGAAATGCTTACAATGTTAATAAAAATTAAAATTAAATTGTATATTTCTATACAATATTCGAAAGCATTCAATTTTAAAATAGTTACACAAATATGAGAATTGATAAGTAGAAAAAATCTTTAGTTAACGTTGGTATATATATCATATATAAGTATTTTTAAAATGATGATTTTCTGAAAAATATAGTTGATTGAAGAATCTGGGCATCAACCCAGTTTTTTTAAAAATAATTGATCAAATTAAAAATATACAACGCATGTTTGCAATATAACAATAGAGAATATAGCGGAAAAAACCGTGAACTATATCGACAATCAACATTAACTCTTGGAGACCCAGACAGTCTTATCTCTCAGCGGCTATGAGTGACGTCAATTGTTACAAAAGAAATGCTCCTTTGCCCCATTTTGTTTACAATTTCGCGGAGTATCATAGTGCAACAGTGAGCAAAAATAGCTTCCCATTTAGCGGATTTAAGGACCTTGTCCCTGCAATTGGCACAGATGAGTTTCCACGTTCATCCTGAACCGAAAATGATAATCAGTAGTGGGAATATAATATTAAATACTTTAGTATAAACGATTCTCTTAGAACGGTTGATTTCCTAGATTTGAAACTATCGAATTTGAATGACACTCTTTTGCTTCATGTTTCGCGAAATGATCAGCCGGATCGGATTATGTTTTTTTCTTTGGCTAGAAAAAAAGAAACGATTTAATCTTGATAAGGTTGGCACACTGGGTGTGTGTGATTTCCGGAGACTTCTCTCATTCATGACTGACACGGAAAACGATCATATATTAATATTAGTTAGTTTTTTTTACTTAAGACATCCTTGTGTTGGGCTATTGTTTTCTCCGACTCCGGCACCGCGATGTCCATGACCATGGATACCTCAACTTTGGTTCCGGTATATTACAGCGATTAATTTACTTTTCGGTATTATTTGCTTTTAATTTGTCTTAACCGCCGTTGTATGTGAAAACTCAAAAATTATATGTTATCGGTAAAACAATGTTATGTGAAATAACGCGACTGTAATAATAATGAACAATTACTTTTTTAGCACAAGTTTTAGGTTTTCAAGGTTCTTTGTACAATATTTATAACTTTTGTTAATTTTCGCAGATTCGTTGACGCATTACTGGTCATAATATAATGTAACTTCGATGAAATACTTAGTTTTGTTTTAGTGACGTCAGCAGCGACAACAAATTCTCCGCAACGGGCGGACATGTTGGTTTCGCCATTTAGGTCGGTGAACTGACAGCTCAAAAAGCCAAAAATTAACGGTTTAATTGTCAGATAAAGTTCAGACGTTGTAACAATAGAGCTCAAGAAGTAGATGAGTCATGAAATAAGAAGGAAGATGTGATGTTTTTTAAGAACATTCCTACTGTGTTCAAGTATTGCGTTAGCATTTTCCGCGAACCCCGGCGGAAGTGACCGCAAGTCTGACTCACTTTAGTGATTCAGGTGAAGACTTTCAGAGCTTTCGCACCAGCCAAATACTTCCAATTTCTTTCAACCTTTGGAGCTATAATGAAAATTGGTATTATGCGATTTCAGTCACTTCTGAGTCGGTTTTGGTTAAGTTAAATGAAAAAAGTAAAAACATCAGTTCATCAAAAGGAGATACCGTAATTTGATATTATTTAAGATATTTAAACACATCCACTTCAGATCTAAAATAGTTTTTCATATCCATTCTAAAGGTTTTAGATTTGTTTAACTACACAAATGCATTTGAAATTAATTTTGCAATTCTAATTCCGACCAGACACTATGTAGCTAACTATAATACTTTGGAACGTGGTTAATATGACTCAAGAATTTAAATCTATCACGATTTGATTGGAATGTGCTGACTCAATCAGTTTTTTAATCAAGATAAAATATTAATAACGGTTTACCAAGTCCTATTTCAATTTAATTTTTGAGAAGCTTAGTAACACTCTCAGTACCCAAAGAACTTAATAGAGCTGTATAACATAAAAAATAATATTAATGGGCTTATTAAAAAATTGATAGAATTCGACATTGATCTGCCGTAACTAAAATATTTAAATTTGTTTAAGAGACAACTTGTTAAGACTTACAATATTAAAAAAATGGTTGTATGCGTTCGAAATGCATATGTATTGGTTGAGTTGTAGCATCAGTTCTTAGCTGAAGAATTAAATTTATGATTCAATTGAATGAAGAAGAAGAAACATCAACTTTTAAATCATAATTTCTCAGTATTACTCTTAATTTTAAAAATGTATAAATAGTATTATATTTTGGTAGTTGATTATATTCTGTTGCAATAACAAAAGTTATCTTTTTATGCAAAAAAGAATCCTGAAAACAAATGTGCTAATAGTAAAATCAAATTAAGTATAATAGGAATTAGGGTTCGAAGTTTTGAGTTTTGTTTCCATGTGCAAATTATGTCCGTAAATCATTAAATTCGTTATCAGAATGCAGAATATATTTGTTTTCTGATAAGGAAGCATTTCCTTCACCCCTTTTGGACATTATCGTCAAGCAATTTTTCCACTGTTTTACAACGCCGTTGCTGGATTTTTTTAAATAAAATAAGACAAAATATATTTAAACATAAAATTGGTTTTACGATGGACGTAATAATATAATTAATGTAGATAGCAGAAAAATAACTAACATCCCTTATATTTAACGATAGATTAATAATATTTAAATACTTAATTTAGCGATAATTGCGATTTGCGATTGCTATAAAGAAATGGGGCACGATTTGATACGGTCAGGGAATGGGCGCAAGTGTGAGGTAATTGGCATACGCGACCGTTAATTAGGTAGTAATAATAAATAATAAATAAAAATAAATAAAATAAATAATTATAGGAAAGTAAATTACAAGTATATAATTGCAAAAATTAAATGGCAGCATCATTTTCGGGTGCAACAAATTGATGTTCTCCTTTTAAACCTTTCCAAAAATTAATTGAGGTGGCTGGACGAATTGAATTTTTGATTTCTACTCTATTAATACCGCTCCTGAATGTGTTTAATACTGTGTAATACGAGTTACCTTCAAATTTCTTTCTTAGTATGCAACAAAATTTAACGTAATAACAAAAACAAGATATAATGACTACATCGAACGTATATTGAGTCGAGCTTTGACGTCAAACTCCTTTTTTGTGAATAAACAAACCTTACTCATTGAAAAACATTTTTTAAGTTGCAAAATGGAAAAGTTGAATTGGCATTTTTTGGTGTGTATGAATATTTCTGCAAGCAATTCTGCTATAAAAATTTTAAAGTCTATTATCTCAACTTATATTTTAGAAGGATGATATTTGTTCACACAAGTTGACAGAGTATAATAATGAAGTGTAAATATTTATATTTTTTTACAATTATTTGTTATCGTGTTAAATGTTTCTTAAAAAAATCGTTTTTTAAGATATTTCCCTAAATAAAGTATAATCATACAAATTGTAAATATATTTATATTATTAAATAAATTTAATTATTATTAAATTAGTTTTAATGAACTATCCAAAAATTACTTACATCCTTACTACTGTTATTGTTATCCACAGCAATCATTTTCCAAAGTTGCCTTAATCCAATATTATCAATGCACTTAAGTGGAATTTTTTCATTGGTCCAGGCCATTTGGTGCAAAACTGTTGAAGTCATTGCAAAGAGCAAATAACACAAAAATTATTGGGTAATTAGATATAAAAAACTGCAAAACTGTTTAAGAGTATTTTTCAGAAATTGTGCAGATCACAAGATCACAAGTCATTGAACTTCAAAATATCAACACAAATCAAAAGCAAAATTTTTTCAAATCACATTTACTGATCTCAGTGCATTTAGTGCAAGTGTATGAGATCACTTTGCAGCGGTTAACAATCCCAAAAACGACAAAATCGAATTAATAAAAATCACACAAAAAATGCATTTAAAATCGGCAAAAATCACATAAAGAACAGCCGGACTGTTATATCGCCAGGTGGGTCAGTCTAGGACGATCCTCATTTGATCGAGCGGCGGTTAATGCACAAATTTAACTGGTCTCACTGAAGTTGGCTAAATATTTTGCGGCGCCTAAATTCCAGGGAGCCAGGATTCCTGCGCGTTTGCGTGACACGGGGCGATCGACGCAGGCAGAGTGAACGACTATTCGTAACTGAGCCCCAGTGGGGCTCGGGCTCTGGTTTTCTACGACTCGCAAGTCGCAACGCACTGCTCCAAGCTCCACCATCTTGCGGGGTCTCTCGGCGGCGCATTTGTCTCTTAATAGTCGCAATCTGCGCGATCTCGCAGGGGCATTGCAGTTGGTTGGCGGTGCTCCAGCGCCCGCGACAAATGCCCTCTGCGTGATCCTCCAGCAGTTTCTGTAGCTCCCACGCACGACAGGTTTGTTTGGTTTTTTCGTGCATGCGCGGTCCAAATCGCGATCAACTGGACACCTTTGATCTGGGAAATGTTGCTGCCGTGGAGCGACAACGATCGCGCTGGGAAACGTGATGCTAATGCGGCAGTAGGTGAAAGAAAGTGATCGGTCCAGAGACGTGCACCGCATTTGCTTTTACAGGAAAAGTTAGAAATCTCACTCCGAACGGAAATGAATTGCGCTTCTGTCTGGATTAAGGTTTCGTCTGTGGACGCAAGATTGCTGTGCTATTTAAATATTTATGCACATCTTCAGACGTCTGCTTATTTTTGCAAATCGGATCCCATCAAGTGAAATAAATGCAAACTTCTGTATTCCTAATTGAAAAAGCGCAGACTCTCCAGCTCTTCTTTCGCATTTTATTTACAAAATCTTCGCTTACGACGTGCGATGTTGTGACCAATGGTAGACCCGCTTTCTACTTTATAATTCTTAGTCATCGTAAGAATTTGCACATTTGCAGAATCATTGTAAAGAAGGAACATCAAGCCTTGAAAGATCGCTACTAATAATTTATTAATAATAATTAATTAAAGAATTTGAATACTTTTTAGAGCAAAATTGATGTAATATATGTATAATAAAATTTGTCGTACACACTACATTTAAACTACACTGGTCTTAGTTATCGAAAGGAGTTTTGTAAACAATTTTTTTTTGTTTACATTACAATATTTACTTACGAAATATCGAAGAAAAAAAATTAGTAAATTTTGACAGTCATTACAAATAAATAATCCAATAACAGTAATTGAACAATAATAAATTTAGTGGCATGAAAATATGTTGTAATAAATTTTTTAATCGGTTTTATTAACACTAATTGTATTAACAATAAACATGATCAATGATTTTGCAATATTTAACTATCGTGGGATATTGATTTACTGCTTTTTGTTTATCACAGAAACGTAGTTGTAATTTAGATTTTATAGAAAAAACACTTAAAACAAAAACTTTGAAATATTTTCCTTGCATATTCTGGTTAGAATTTTGAATTTTGAATTTTTAGAATAGGTAGGTATACAGTTTTTGAATTCAAAAAACATTCAGGCGTTTTCTTTTCTTTATAGTAACATATTGAGCAGGAAAAGATTAAATAAACACATTGTTATACTTATCTTTTGTTTATTATTGTTGAAAGTTCAGAGAAATTTAGTTGGAGTACTTTCGACACGA
This sequence comes from Leptogaster cylindrica, assembly GCA_963082835.1. NCBI lineage: Eukaryota > Metazoa > Arthropoda > Insecta > Diptera > Asilidae > Leptogaster > Leptogaster cylindrica. The sequence continues at coordinate 16,563,730 of OY720105.1, read as the reverse complement.
TGTAGGTACAGAAACTAAAAAATAAAAAAGTAAAATGCATTATAAAACAATATTATTAAATTATTGTATATGAAACTATGTTATTTGCATCTTTGTGACAAAAAAGCCATTAAAAACGAAACTAGATGGCGCAAACTTTCGTGAAAGTTGTTAATTTCTTAAACTTATGAGGAGCAAAGACGTCACTATGACGCGCGAATATCTGCAATAATCTATCGCGGATTGTTCAGTAATCGGAAAATCGCTCTTCTTAAAATCAGTAAGGTTAATATAAGTAACATGATATTATGTATTTGGAAAGTGATTATTTCTGGGTGATGTAACAAATGGCTTTTATTTATTAATATCACCAGATGAGAAGAGATGAGAAAACGATTAACACCAAAAGAACTGAGAATCAAACAGTAAAAAGGACAAATGAAGCAGTTACTATTGTTATTATCAACGGTTTTTTTTGTGCAGTAACAAACTCTATCAAAAGAGAAAATTACAGTGGTAGAGTTGTTTATTGATATTAAGAGTTTGTATCAAAGGTTTTAGTACCTACATATATATAATGATACCCAAATAGTTTTTCAAACTTATTTTTAACAAAGCATTTTTGTCAATTTGTACCAAATTATCATTTTATATGTATTCTATAAATAGCTAATTTACTAGAGGAACCAGATAATGGCTTAATCCCTTAAATGGTTTGACATAAATCGCATAAAATTTAAATAATGATCATGGATATACCATGAACTTTTTTATTACTAATTTTTTTTTTAACCTTGCTGAAAAGTCACGGCAAAAATTTGTAAATATTTTCGTGCAAAAATTGTTTGCAATTTTAAGCATAAACAACACTGATTTAGTTAATGAATACATTTTTGTGTTAATAAATGTTTGTGGTAAAGTAAGATATTAAATAATTTTTCTTCACTTATTTTTGTTATGCAACATGCATTAAAGAATCCGTTGTGTATTTTGATTTTCCAGTTGGATGTTATTTTGGATTCAACTGCATTGATGAACCATAAATACAATTTTATTTCATATCATATCATGCGAAATGTTCAATTCCAGCTGGGTAAACAGTAAACACAAAGTAGGATGGTTGAGAAATACATTTCTTGTAAACACACTAAATTTTAGATTATGATCACTTTAGCTCGAACTAAATGGACATGAATTCAAGTGGAATCGCGAGAAAAAAAAGAGATACTGCTTATTAAACAGACATAGCGTCCAGTTACGCAAGAAAAGGAAACTGAGTGTTTTTTATGTTTGTGCGCGAATTAGACATAATAGATTATAGAAATTACAGGAAAACAACTTTTAAAATTACTTGGTTTAAGTAAAGTGCAAAAGAAAATTGCTAGGAAATCTTGAAATGAAGGACTGATTTAAGTAGTTAATTCTCAAAAGGTGTTTCTTTTGAAGGAAAGGCAATATTAAAATTGCGTGTATTGGATGTACAAACAAATTAATAAAACGCAACTTGTGACCAAACATGCAACAAAATACAAGGTGACATTTATGAGAATAAAGAAACAATAGTCACCACAATAAATTATTAACTCTGGAAAAAAAAAATTAATGATGTTTCCTTCATTGTCTGTGACATTTAGTTTTCATAAAAGTTTTATACGGATATTGCTAGAGTTTCTAAATAATATATTTACTGAACGTATATAAAAAATATAAATTGCAAAATCCTAAATCCTTTGAAATATTGTCAATTGACCATTCTTATTGTACGCATTCTTCATCCGAAAAGAATGAGCGGTGATCAGTTCTCATATTCATTTCTGTGTCTGCACAGTCCTTGGCCTGTAAAATCATAACTTCACGGGAAATTAAGCAAAACTTCTAAGAAACTCAAAATGGAATAAAAAACCGATAAGCATCAAATTTGAATAACTAATACAGTGATTCTAAATAGAATTGATCTTCACCGGTGTGAATTACATAATCGATTCGAATTTATTGCATCGTCCATAATCAAATAATTTCATTAACTCGCAATAATTATGGTCCTCGAGTTGGTTTTAACACAATTAAATTTATAAAATTAAATAATTCTTGTTTCGTCTCGAGCAGTATTCATTGAAAGTTATCAGCATTTTCTCAGTTTTTCTTCTGACCTTTATTTTTCAACGCACATATCTCAAGGCGAATTTATCTTCTGTCTGAAATTTTGGTCAAGCCCACTTGAGTTTCGTAAGTAAAAAAAAATCATGATTGTTATTTAACTTGATCTAATGAACAACAAAAAAATCTGAGCATGACGTCGATCGGGATTTAATGCAAGGTTTTTTTCAGAACGTATTTTTTAGGCCACCAAAGTATATCTAAGATTTTGTTTAAACAGTAGAAACACTTAAGGTAAACATGAATAACACGGAAAACAATATACATTATGTGTATTGCGATATGATGATCCCACAGAAGAAGTGTCTGACCAGCTGTGCACAACGCTCAATGACTTCCTTGACGTCATTCCGTTTGTTGTGCTTTGTCATACTCCGTCTTGAGGTTCATGTTGAGGTTGGTGAGGTTCGTTTCTGGGTTACAGCTGGGACCAGTAAATTTTGAAATCGCAAATGTTTCACTTGGGGTTATGTGATGCTTTGTCGGATGATCGTAGACAAAACAGCTTAACGAATAATAGCAGAAACGTTAATCGCACCAAGACCAGAGATTAACCCATAATTGCGGCGTTGCGGCCTTACGGAGCTTGGATTGACGTCATCATATAACTTTGTATAGATTTCTCTTGATTCTGCAAATGCTATTCAATATAAGTTTGCTCAAACAAAAATGTTATGGGTTCGGCCATTCACATTGCTCGCCATTAGCTGCATTAAGTGCGTCAACAAAGACCTGATTTCGGAGAAATTTTTCGGAAATGATATATTTCCTTTTAAACAACCTTTCTTGGCGAATTTAATGCGCTGGAAACTTTAGGAAAGTTTATATGACCGAGGAAAAAAATCGCATTGACGTCGACACTTTCGCAACGATTTCGTTCAACTGAAAGATGTCGTTATTGTATTTTAGAAGGATAACATTTTCGTAATGAATGCTGATGAAGTTTTATTTAAAAGGTGGAATTAACATCGCCTTAATTAAGAAACTGTTTTTTTAATAGAAATATTCAATAATGACGTCTTAATGTCAGGCGACAAAAATTATCATATTTTTTATGAAGACAATAAATATATCAAATAACAACAAATACATCAAAGTCTTCATAAAACTTATTCTATTTTGTGTTGCTAACACTAAACGCACGTAATAAAGTGACTCCTAAAATATATTATTATGGATTCCTTTTTAGATCATCATTCAAACTATAAATAAATTTCACATATTTCATTTTATAATAACGTCAAAAAACAACGGTAGACCACTAAAAATTCTTTGTTGAAAGAATGAATTTTAGATACGTTCCTGAAAGCACGTACGCCAGAAAAATTTAAATAATTTTATTAACTCTTCTTTTTCCTACTCCTCCCCGACCGTCGAGAGGGTTCAAACCAGTTTCTATTATCAAGAATTGTGATCTACTACTGCACCATTGACGTAATTCCTCAAGCCTCCGGATTAAGTCGTATCAATTTTCATACAATTGATGAATATGCAAATTGAAACTTCCAATAGCTTAGGGGTTGAACTCTTATTACTATTCGACCTTCAACGAATTTTCGAAAATAAAGAAACATCTGTTATAAAATTGTAAAAGAAATCAGATGAAGTTGAAAAAATACTAAAAAAATATTCCAAAACAACGACATTGGACTATTCATTTTAAAATACTTCAAAAAATAGTAAGAAGTAATGAAGAACTGGCATTGTTATAAAAATCAACCATTTAAAATTTTTGTAAATTATATTATAAGTTACTTTTAACGATGATCTTGGAATTATTGCACAAAAAATGAGAAGTCTAAATTTTATGTTCCAAATAAAATTTCGTTTTTTAATTAGCATTGTTCCATCTGTTGCAATTCAATATCCTATAATAAAAAACATGCACAAAGTTCAGTTATTAATGTTTCACTAAAATTACTTAATTTTAACATCAATTAAAAGTAATGTTTTATTATTTACATTGAAGATCAAAAGGGTATGTAACTAATTCGAACAGCGAATTCACAATTCTCAATTTCTAATATAACAGTTTTTTGCTGTTTCGTGTACCAATTGAAATAATCAATTAATTACTGCAAGAACACAGGCCATGCAGTCGTCTCGTGCATCTCCATGTGTCCTGGACGTGAAATTGATTTGTGGCGAATATATGGAATGGAAATGGTAATTGTGTTTTTGTGTGGATCGATCAAGATGTAGAACATTGGCGCGCGTGCATTTGCATACGAAAGACACAAATTATGGATCTGTAGTTGTTAAACAGCACCCTGCGCAAGATATTTATAAAAACAACGTCGTATTTTATGAATATCAAATAGTTGATATGGATAGATTATAGATAGCTATGATGTTACGAATTTAGTTATAAATATATCTTTATATCGATTTACTCGTAATATTTTAGATATTTACTGCAGTTTACAGCCAGTATCCAAACTTATTTTATATTGTGAACCACAATTCATAAATTCTTGTATTATATTTTTTTCGTTTTCATAGCATTTTCTTATGTTTTATTTAAGGATTATCTTCAATTGTGTTTACAGCGTCAATTTGATAAGATCATCAGCAACTTCACCAATTGCGTCAATGTCTCAATTTCATCGTAAATAGAATGAACTCGCTATATGCAAAAACATTAGCTGGTCCATATGCGTTTACGTTACTGGGACGAGCCCTGTCTGTTTATCAAATGGGGGTAGCGATAGCGGGTTCTAATTTTAGTTTGGACGGTCGCGCAACACATCTGCCGAGCCCCGATTATATTATATCTGAACTTGACCCTGGGAGAAAGTTTCATCTTTAGCAAAGTAAAGTCAAATAATTTATAAATAATATTATAATTTAATTAATATAAAATATTATTTTCTACTTTCGCGCATTTTTGAAATTTTTGTTTTTAAAAAATTACTTAATGCACTTTTAAATCGCAGTCGGCTCGCTTAATTTGGTTATCTAACAATAAGTCGATTAAGTGGAAATCGTTTGCGGGCGGTGGAAACAAGTTTTTTATTTGGACGCGACGACCGACCGACGTCTTGCAATTCAACCACGTATGCTCAGAAAGTGGACGTCATAAATAAATTGCTGCAGATTTGTGGCAATTACTTTTCAATAATACAGTTAACTTTAATGAAAATGTACCTCGTATTTAGATCTCGTATCACGCACACAAATAAAATTTAAACACGCACTCCATCCCAAGAATATTTTACTAATTTAGAAAAGTTATGAAAACATAGTAATAAAAACTTCTAATCAACATACAATTAATTTTTATCACGGTTCTAAAATAAAATACAGATTTTAAAATTCAACCAGATACTATGAGGAGTTCAAGAAGTCAGCATAAAATAATTGGATAATACTTAAGACCCCAAATAGATTATTCAGTTGATTTAATTTTTATTGAAAATTTTAAATCGTTATAGAGATAAAAGTAACAGCCCTGCCGTAGATGACATAGAGCTACCATTTTCCAAGAAAGATGCCCGTAAATGATCATCAACTAATCCAATTTTAAATATAATCAAAAACAAAGGTCAATAAACCATATTTAATTTTACAGTATAGTATATAACCTTCGTTAACATTTACTAAATTAACTAAATTAAATTATAGTAACGCCAACAAAGCATTGGAAATATTTTATTTCTACGTTATTTGATTTTGGATGTGTATTGCAAAACAAAAGCACAAAATTGGCACAACGCTTTGAGAAAGTGCGAAAGTAGTTCCGAACTGCGTCAATAGCGATGTCGAACAACTCTTTGATGTTGTTCTTTTTTTGACGCCAGTGGAGGAGGGTGACGCAGTACGCGTTCCGCATTTCGTTAACAAAATTTCCATAATGCATCCATTCGACTCTGCAAAGAATTTCAATGTCAAGTCGAGAGCTCTTCGCGATTTCATCGTGAATCTTAAATGCGGAACTTGTAAGCAAATGTTAAAGTATGGCCTTTTTCCTTGTTTGTTTGCCTGAAATTCCATATTACAATAATATTTATATGAAAGATTTTAAATACCAAACGTCATCTTTGGCGTTAGAAAATGCAATAAATTCAAATTGTGGTTGCAAGCGGTGATTTTGATTCCATCGTAGCACTTTCATTGTATGGAAAAGTCTTTGTTTTTTATCGAATCGAATCTAAGCAATTTACTTGTTTTTGTTTTGACCGCACACATAAACGATAAACCGTTAATTCCCCTGGTAACCCAAAACAAAACAAGTTCGCAAATCTAAAAAACGAAACATGTTCACCTGGCCGCGTGATAATCCAAATGTAACCTCTGCGAGTAATGTTTTGCTGTTTATTTGATCTTCAAGCGCTTAATCCCGGAAAAACAAAATGATAAAGCCCAAAAACAAGAGTCGATCTATTTTGTGTGTCATTTGAATTGCAAGGAGAAGGTGCCGAATGCTCTTGAACTCAAGAAATTAGAATCTGATTCGGGGTCCCGTCCCAGCAATTACTCCACCTGAAGTTTATTGTTTTATGTTCAATTATCAAGTGTTATTAATCGCATGTAAATAACTGAAATTCCTTGCCAAATTGAAATTGTACAGACATCACTTCCTTCGTATGTGTTTATTCTGGTGATGAATTGTTTATTTAAAAGCCATCATAAATACAGTATATAAGCCTTCAACATTCTTCTCTTAAATACATATTGTTTGAAAGTTTGGAATTTAGCTCAATTATTTTGTTTGTTGCTTGAGATGTTTTCAAAACAGGAAGTATGGAATTTTCGGTGTACAAATAAAAAGATTTAAATTGCAAGAATATTGTTTCTAATTTCTAATTGATATAATATATGAAAATCATTTTCAATCCAGAAAAGCATTTGAAATGCTTTACAAAACCAAAAATATGACTTAATCCAGTGTCTGGAAATTGGAGCACATTAAGGTTCACAAAAAATTATAATATCTGATAAATCGATGTGCAAAAATACTTTTCAATAATCTTATGCTTTCTGGTTTTTCCGTGTCAATTAAAAATTAATTAAAAAAATTTCGAATTTGGTTGCAATACAAGTCAGCGTTGCGGGGGCAAAAATCTCTGTTGAATAGAACATGGAACACTTGTTAATGATCAAATTGAGCAAAAAAATCGTATTTCATATTTTTTCTGTTTATTTCTAGTTCACACGAGAGCACCCTCGGCGCAGTTGATAGAGGGGTGCCATTGACGTCAATGGACGAACTGGTCATGCAGTCATGCCATTTTGTTCGCCGTATTCTTCATCCGACTGGTTCGGTTTCGTTTTTATTTCCTTTTTCATTTGATTTTTATTTTCCCAGCTTGGAATGTGGCTAACTGTACACTCCCGGCCAAAGCGATTGCATCGAGGCTCTTGTATTGCTATAGACTAAAGGTAGAAGGTGCATTCACATTGCAATGACCCCCGCACCATCCGGCGACAACCCACGTCTAGTTCTAGAAATTCATTTTTTATCCGAACCCGAGAAGATCTGACGACGATTTCGAAATTAGAAATAAGACCCGCGAAAGCACGATCTGACCCCAAAAGTGGAAGAGCCGCTCAAATTGCACAATTGCACAATTGCTCACTTAATGCCAGGTGAGATGTGAACAAAGTAAACAATATCGAATGTCGCAAAACTCGAGCCAGTTCACAGTGCGTGACGCTCTCAGCTTTTGGTGCCGCGTTTATTTTTATTTTTTTTTAAATAATTTTTGTGTTGTGCATTGCACATTACTACTTGGTATTATTTTCACAGGATTACGTTGACATAAGATCTTATTGTTGCAAAAGACGTGAATTCGGAGTAGACTACGAATCTGAACATCTGCGTAAGATTTCCACTTCGACTTCAATTTCTATGTCATGCATTAATATCTCATCAAAATCTCAATTCAAAATATTATATTGTTGTAAAAATCCGCCTAAAATTTAACTGCACTAAATACACAACCAAAAGTTGTTAAGAGTTTTATCTTTGAAAAATATACGTACTATTTACTTATATTATAGTATTTACTATTTAGTTAATAGTAACGACGAAAAAAAGTTCAAGCCAATGTAAAAAAGTCGACAAACTTGAAAATTAATCTACAACATCTTCGTAACTCTAATCAATACCCTCGCTTCATCACGGCAAACCTTCGGTGACATTATCCTGAAATAAATATGCATTACACAAATCGATTTCGTAATATTGAAAATGTACGTTTAGCGATAAGGTCAGGTCGGCTGATTGGGTGCGCCTAGACAAAACATCGTGCACGGGTTTATTGCTGCAAATTGATACCGATTACCGGCCAGGGAGAGTGCTCTAAATTGGCGAAATGGACCCTGGACAATCGAAGTGAGTCGCCAGCGAATCAGATGATTGTTACTAAATGTTAACATGGCGTTTGAAAGGCGCCGATTGCGTGTGTCCAGTCCATCAAAAAATAGCACTATGGCGGGAAAGCTTCTGTTACAGTGATTTCTCTAGCCGACGGGGGCAAAGGGGTTAGACAACGTTCAGAGATTTTTATGATATAAGATTTGTTTGTGACTGGACTCAATTATTTCATTTTATTTTCGATCTCCAAAATGATTGTTATGCTGACAATTATTATAGTTAAATGCTTGGTAATAACTTCTAAATTTATTTTAATTTTCCTTCTGATAAGCAGACATCGACGTCAATCGGTTATGAATTGAGTATGCAAAGCAATTAATTTGCTTCTACTGTGATTTCCAGATAATCCGAACAAAATCCCCGATTTATCAATTTATGATTTTTTCCCGGCACGCGTGGAATTAAGTATTATTAAAATCATTTTTCAAGAATCTGCTCGTTTAGTGGGAAACTCTCTGGTTTACCAGATCGGGGTAATTTTATGATGCAATCGAGACCGAAATGAAGCATCCAAAAAAAGTTTACTTGTGATTATTCTTAATTTCTCATTGCATAAGAACTTTAAACTAGATTTTAATTGCAAAAGAAAAAAGCAGTTTTATTTTATTACTCTTAAAATTTATAGAATAATTGGATGATTTTTTATTATTGCAGTAGATAGTAATAAATCTTTTGTTATATTTCGTGTTAAAGAAACAGTTTTTGGTTATTTCCTGCAATTATATTTTTTGTACTTGACGTCGGAATTCTAAATTATTTTAAAGATCTATAAAAACATAATATTTTCAGTTATGTAAGCTTATCAGTTTCCATACAGAATTTTAAAATAGTTTTCCTGCGTCAAATAAATAATGCTTTTTTAAACACGATGTTTAAACTTGCGACAAATTACAGGTTAGAGGAAAGTCATTATCATTAACTTGAAATAAAAATCAAGTTCTGTGCATTATTTCACCCAAAAACATGTTTTGTCCTTAAATTTCTGCATTTTCTTGTTTCAAAGATCAAAATGGCATCTCAACTTTTTTTAATATAAATTATGTATAGCACATAAATACATAAAGATTGTAGAAACGGGATTTTCCAACAAATCTTGTTTTGGCGTACAACAAATATTGTATTAAAAGGAAGTGGATATGAGTGCGATTCACAAGTGCATGTCGTTACAAAAATTAATCACCCAATTATGGAAATTAAATGGGCGCAAAACTCATTAATATAATCGGTCCTGACCTAGTAATAAGAAGTGTATTAGAATCATTAACCTTTTTATGAAAAAAGTGAGCTATTTTGGCACGTCTAACCAGTTCTCATTAACAAATAATAATTATTCACAGTTGAACTACACGGTTTTTTAGCGAAGGCGGAAAAAAGATCCAAAGCAACCGGTACTAAAAATAGACCCAACAGTGGAGACCGTTTAATTTTTATCTGACGTCTTCTGGTGGACAGATCCAGAGTCGGCCTTGTGTGGGAATTAAATCTCTGCCATGTCAGATGAGCTCGATTTATTAAGCGTCCAGACAGACAGACAGAAACACCCAGCCACTTCTATTTTATGCAACATGTTGACTAGTAATTACAATTTATGTTTTTATAATTGCGAAAAATGAATGGAATGTTAAAAACGTTTTAGTGGAGCACATTGAGTAGACATTATTTTCAATTTAATTGTAGAAATATCAACGTATGAGAGTCTGTATAAGTTTTTCCTGATCGACTGTGTTGATATCTGGGTTTTTAAATCTTTCAACTTTCTAGGTTCACGTTTGTACCTTATTTTTCAACTAAAACAAAGTAGTATTCTGTATTCAAGCTGGTTTATGTGTTCAATATACATATTACATATAAAAATCATTTGTATACGAAATGTAAAAATCTTTTAAAAAATAAATCAAATTTACCACTTCAGGCACATACATACAATATCGTCTGTGCTTCAAGCTTAACTAAATTCAGTGCGGAACGATTTCCAAATCGTTTCTGTGAAGCACATAATATGAAGCTGTTTAAAATTAATTGCTTTAAATGAGTTAAATGACTTAATGAGTTATTTTATCTCAGCAAAAAATCACGTATAAAAACTTTGATTAGTTATTTACACTTACAGTCTTCATTTCAATAAGAATAGCAATTTCTCTACAGTAGAGTTCAGAAAGTCACAAAATTTATTTATTCTTGACTCGCATAATTTGTTGATAATCTAAATGGTATGTGACGGAAATCAATTAATTTAATTTTCACGTTTTTAATTTGGTCTTCCACCGTAACATTGAGGCGACTGTAAAGTGTACTTGAAAATTCTAAATTTACTGGATTGTCTACTTTTAGGCTTTAATTTACACACTTTTTAGGCGCCACCAAAAATAATTACAATAAGAGAAAACCCTAAAGTCTAAACACAAAATATACAAAAACAATTCACTACTCACTGTATATTTTAAATTTTCAAATTTTAGAATTGTTAATTGAATTTGTAAATTATTATTAATTTTACAATAATTATCCCCCAAGATTGTTTCAGTTTAATTATGCTATTTTCAATGATTTCTGTTTCTTTTTATTTTTTTTTGGAGAAGTTATTTTAAAATGGTTGATTAAATTTTTTGAATAAAATTTATAAATAAAATGTTTAGAAGGTTAATTAAGAAAAACAGTAGTTACCTACATTTTTAGTAAATTTCGCAGAAAAATCTACCTATTGAGATGCATACCATGACTTTAGAAAAATTCTTTCACAGTTTTTCGTAGAGGCCGTATTTTTGAAGATATTGGAACCAAATTTTAATATGTTATTTCTGGGGTTAATAGCTCGGTTAAGTTCGTTAATGAGCAAAATCGGCCCACGGGGGTAGCCGGGGGAGGGAGAGTACTCTCTATGAGATTAAAGGTGACACCAACCTATTAGGGGTTGGTGGGGTACGAATAGGGGTGGGGGTGGAAATTCGAATTTTTCTAAACCACGTCTTGTGGGGTATCATTGAAAAGCTCTTGATGAGTTGTCTACAAATCCATAACTAGTTTCTCGATTTTGAAATAAATTACCCTAATATGTGCAATCAAAACACTTCGAATTCTACCTCAGCCTGTAGGCCTGCCGAAAGGGATTTTTTCTTTTAGATTGATGTTTCAATTTTCATTTTCGGAATTGAAATAAAATTTACTCACTTCCAACTTTTATAATACATATTATGAAACTTCTCCGTTCTACATTGATATAAAAATTAACTGAAAACAACGTTGCAATAATAAACATTTTTAGTTTTTAAAATAAATATAAATACAAACCAAGTAAAGGAAGTCAAACTGGGATTTATGGACAACAAATTATCAAATGGCGTGTATCTACCCAATAAGTTATTGATTCGACCCTATTCATTGTCAATTGAGGTTAATTGTCTGATTATAACGTCTATCGCTTTCGCCGATCATTCAATGTCATGTTCTGGAGAACTCTGTAATTGAGGTTGTGTGTCTCATTTCTATTTCTGATCAGTATCCAAAATACCGAGCTGACTAAGGGTCAGGATTTTTCTTTCAAGTTTAAAATTCGTTAAGAGTGTGTGAATAAAACGAAATGAAATCAAAAAATCATTTAGAAGAGAGTAGCCACGGATTCATATTTAAAAATCAGGTCGGGTCTGTTATAAGCGAAACAAATACGACGAGTCGCAGGGTTTCGGATTCGGAAGGACTCGGCCCAAATGAGAGCAAACATTGGAAGAAGAAGCTGACGGATTGGCTAATAACAAGCATGAAAAGTTACTGCTCAACAACCAGCATGCATGGATTCAGTCATATGATTAGGGAGGACAGTTCACCAGGGGAGCGCCGTGCATGGATTGGTATTGTTCTTGTAGCGATAATTGTGTCCATTGCTCTCGTTTGGATTTCCTGGAACTGGAATGAGGAAACGCCAACTGTAACCGTCATCGAAAGCACACATTTTCCTACGTGGAGTGTTTCTTTTCCGGCGGTTACAATATGCAACATCAACAAAATTTCAAAAAAGAAAGCAATGAGAATTGCCAAATCTATGTGCGTACAGATTAGATTTCTTTTGTACATAAATGAATAAAATGCCACCCTTTAGGAAACGACCGTCGCAAATGAGCGAAAACGAGTTACTAAATCTGTTTAACAGTGTTATGTACTACTCCGGAGGTGTTAGGGTTAATGACTCCGATTATACAAAGCTGTACGAGATTTTGGTGGAGAACGATTTAACGGCACAGGATCTACTGAATGCTGTCGAGCCTTCCTGCAATACTATGCTGTTTCGATGCATGTGGAAAGGAACGCAGACGCGATGTGATTCTCTTTTCCAGACCGTCAACACAACCGAAGGAACTTGCTGCTCTTTCAACTACTATGGAATGGAAGTCAACAACTATCCTGCGTAATTCATAAATTTCTTTAATTGTTCAATAGATACAACTATATCTTTTGTTTTAAACTTCGCAATTTGTTCACCTTTATAACCACAATATCCGTCATTGTAGAAAACTCGAGTACACTATTCCTACTGAGCCACGAAGAATAACAGGATGTGGATTTCAAACTGGACTTACAGTCCTTCTAAAACCAAACACCCAGGACTATTTTGGGACGTACTTGAGTAGTTTCGGAGTTCGAATCCTCTTGCATGACCCATATGACTATCCCGATGAAAATGCTGAAACAAAGGTGCTTACATCCTTGAGAGAAAGTTTTTTGAGCATTTCCCCAGAGTCGACATATGCCACAAAGGACGCCAGACGTTTGCCCGTTGCAGATCGCAAGTGTCTCTTCCAAAATGAAAGAAGGTTGCATGTCATGCAGAGGTACTCCTACATCAACTGTTTGGCGGAGTGCCGCGCGCAAATTATTCACGAGAAATGCGGATGTGTTCCGTCGAACTTGCCAAATAACGGTTCTTTATCAATTTGCGATGTTGAGCAAATTTCGTGTGTTGTGCTTAATCGAGGTTTGTTCTAATATATTTTTATGTCCTGCAAGTCACAATGAATGCACATTTCAAAATGTAGAACTTTATGTGGGGGCATTGCCAGGAGTGAAAGCAACAATCGTCAGACAAAAAAGACCGGACAAATTACCTTGCGATTGCCTCCCGGACTGCGAGCTGAATCATTATCCTGCGGAAATCACCAGCGGAATATTAACACGCGATTTTTCATTTAGCAATGTAAATTTGTTGTAAGTACAGACGCATTTTACATAGAGTTTTAGAAGTACCTAAATAAGAGTTTTAAAAGTACCTAAATAATTTATTGAATATTTGCAGCAAGGATGTTAAACTTGTGGATCAAGTACTTTTGCACGTGTACTTTAATGATTTGATATCTACTCGCTATCGCAGAGATATTTATCAAAATTGGTTAGCTCGTTTAGGCAAGTTCTGGCTTTTAAAAATGCATTTAAGTAGATAAAATCTTTTTCTTTTTTACGAAAAACATAATACACAAAAACGTAACTAAACACTACATTTGTTAAGTTATTATAATTAACTTGCTCTTAATGTTTCGATTATTTAATATACATATCAAAAACGATTAATGGTAAAACGAAGCTAGTTTAATTAACAATTAAAAACAATTATATCTAATACCTACAGCTATTATTCATTACATTTGCAGCCTCTTTTGGTGGACTTCTCGGGCTGATAATTGGTTTCAGTATCGTCACAGGATTTGAGTTTGTCTACTACTTGACTTTAAGGCCTCTCTTCGATCATTTTGCGCGGCAATAAATGTCAATTTTAATAAGTAAGTTTTGCCAGACCAAATAAAACATTAATTGACCAATTGAAATCTTTGTTTCTATTATTACCAAAACCAGGCGCTTATCAATTACCCAAATTACACGCTTGTCACACATTTTTCGGCAGTAGTTAGCTCTAATTGATGTCTTCAGTGAGCACGTTTAATTATCGAACATCAATCACTTTAATCGACAGTTGAAGTAAATGTGCTTGTGTTTTAATTTTTTCCTTTTAGTTCGCATTTTCAGTTTTATTTTTGATAGAGATCAGAGTTATTGTTTAAATGTCGACAAAGAGTTCTTTCCGCACTTCACACAAATGGACATTTTCTAATCAGGCTAGGAGCCTGTTGAATGAATACTTCCAGAACTCAAGTATCACGGGGTACAGATTTATAGGGGACAAATCTAACTCTACGATGAACAGGTAACGGAATTGTCCTGATTTTAAAGTTTCTACATCTGGGAATTCTTCAGGGCACTCTGGGGGTTGTTCATTTCAGCAACGATGGTGTTTACAATATATCTGATCGTCTCACTCTACCGTGATTACATCCACGCTCCGACGTCCACCAGTTTTCTACCAAATCGTGTGCCAGTTACCAGTATTCCACTCCCTGCAATCAGCTTTTGCAGTGCAAACAGAATAAGTCGTCGAGCCCTCTTCAGGCTGGCCGAAGAAGTGTGAGTAGACTGTGAAGTGTGAAAATTATAACATTTTATCGCGACTTCTGAAGTGGCAAATCAACGCTTGATATATTGTAGAATGTGTCTGATGTACATTAGATTTTTTCTGGTCTAGATTCACAATTACTGATTGATTGATAACACCGATTTAGTTTCGTGTTGTATAATAATGCCTAGATTCACTCTAGACTCCAGATTGACTGCACTTTAAATATTGCTGTGAAGTATGTATGATAGATTAATTCAGATTACTTCTTTGATTTTTGGAAGATAATTTGTTTTATTATAAAATAATGAAAAGATATAACCCACGAAAACCACACTTTGCTGAATTATAATACGATTATTTTTCCATAAGAAACCTTATTACGATATAAGTAAAATAAAAAAATCCCTTTCGGCAGGCATACAGGCTGAAGTAGATTACGAAGTATTTTAATTGCGTTTATTGGGATCATTTATTTCAAAATCGAGAAACTAGTTATGGATTTATAAACTACTCATCGAGAGCTTTTCAATGATACCCCACAAGACGTGGTTTAGAAAAATTCGAAATTCGACCCCCACCCTCATTCATACCCCACCTAACCCTAATTTGGTGGTGTCACCATTGACCTCATAGGGAGTACTCTTATTTAGGCAAATAAAGTCTCTCTCTAAACTTCATAGGGGCCGAGATATAATTATTTCAAAATTTCAACCCCCTCCCCCGGCCACCCCCGTGGACCGATTTTGCTCATTAATGAACTTAACCGAGCTATTAACCCCAGAAATAACATATATAACTTTCGAACGAGGGGCGGTTTCGTACTCAGGGAGGCATGAAACGAAAAACTATGAAAGAATTTTTCGAAAGTCGTGACATGGTATACCTACATCTCAATAGGTAGCTTATCTTCGAAATCTACCTAAAAAACCTCCTCAAATATAATAATAATAACGATTTGTATGTTGTTAATTCCACATAATATGTTGCATAAAGAAACAACCTTCATTCTGATTATCTAAAAATGTTTACCTGATTAGAGATTAACATCTTCTATTCTAGTTTGGAAATAGTTTTCAAGGTTCTTCCGTTTCTCAATATGTTTAGTAAAGTCAATAACGAATTTTTATCGGTTCTTATATGTCTTACTAATTTTCATAATCACTAATTGGATGGAGATAAGCCAAGGTCTCAAGATAGTTTTCATTTAAACAATTGAAATATAAACTCCACTTGAAATATAGTTTGACGCAATCTGTAAAAGCAAACAAAATTGCGCCAAAATGATTACATTTCAATCAAATCAATTAATTGATATTCAATTGGATCAATTATTTTTATGGCAAATGGCAATTGAAGTCGAATGCCCTTATTACTTTTTAATATTATACCTACCATCAAAGTTGGTAAATTTTTGTTCCAAATTTTGAAAATTGTTCACAAGTGGTTATAAAACAAATATACAGATACTTATACGACTAAGTCACGTACAAGATTGTTAAAACAATTAATAATTGCAAAAAATGATTACTGGATTAATATTCAAGATGGATTTATTGGTGTGGATTTCCAGAACTTTGATTACTAGAATTTGATTTACAACATTTGGGATCGATTAAATCTCAAAAGAATCGATCTCGATGACGATATCATTGCAGTAACGGACATATGCACAGTACACACACACACACACACCTGCATCAATGAAAATAATTTAAAAAATGTAATGAGATTTGACATGGGAACAAGTGAAAAGGAGTAACTACTTTATATAACTTTATTCAAGTACATAACTATTAGAGCTTACATCTCAACCGCTTTAGTAACCAAGCCGCTTGGACTCATTCACAAGGGCGACTATGGAGTCCATAGTCTCCTGGGAAGTTGGGATGATTTGCTGTGGAGGAAGGACGAAACCGTTCCACACGTTGTTGCGTGGCCGTAATTCGTAGGTGTAAGCCACGGGAATATTCAGCTTGCCATAGGCCCACTCCATGCTGGCTCCGGAGGCAGGATAAATGGTTTCGTAGATGTTTCCGACGGTGTAGCGCGTTCCATACCGACGTGACAAAGCGCGAGCAGCCTCATCGCCAATTTGTTGCAAATGTTTGTGGTTTGGAGCGTGTTGCCTTGTGTATCCATATGGGAACAACAACAGCTGGGAATAGGCATGGAAGGCAAGGTAGATTTGGATTTTACCCTTCAACGAGGTGATGTAATTGGCCAAGGTGCGGGTTTCAATTTCTGAGAATGCCGATGGTCCGGCGAAGGTGTCGGAGCAAGGTTGAGAACTTGAGCCAATTTCATTCCAGTGGAAGTCCCAGTTCCTGTTGGGATCAGCTCCGAAGCACATTCCGTTTCGTGATCGTGTCTTCCTCCACAGACGATCGGTGGTCATGCTGTAAGCGTAGCCATCAGGATTGGCATGGGGGAAGAAGTACCAGTCGTAGTTTTCGGCAATATTGCGAATTGCAGGATCAGTGCTGGTGAGGAGTTGGTTAAGGATGTAGGTCACTGTAGCCGGAGCGATCCACTCACGGGCATGGATTCCGCCCTCCATGAAGATCCCTTTGTTACCTGGCTTGTAGGATACCTTTACACCGAGAATTTCACGTCCTTCGTATGATTTGCCACCATTCAACAAAGTAACTTGACCTGGATATTTTTGAGTCAAGGATTTCAGCCAATTGTAAGTTTCGGCGACAGTGTAGTATCGGGTCCAGTCATATTGGCCAGTGGCGTAGGGAGTAGCCACAGTTTCCTCATCAAAAACACGTTGGAGATTTGTTTCCACAAGTTCGTAAGTCATGTCATGGTCCTGAAGAATCTCTAGAAAGTCCGGTTCCTTGTGTGGAGCAACAACAATGTGGACATCCTTGTTTGGAATTTCAACGTCATTCAAAAATCTCAAGCTGTCACTGCTTCCGTCCAAGTCTCTCAGAACTTTCAGATCGCCCTCCGATTGCGGTGAAACTTTGTAAACGCGATAATTATCGTAACTGATGCGATCGCTGCTGGCCCAATTCAACAGGCAAATTCCCAAAAAAGCAATAATCACTGTTCTCGACATTTTCACAACTGATCGCTTAACGCTCAACTGTTACTGGTCATGACCCGAAAAGTTGCTTTTATAGCAGCAGGGAGCCTTTGATAACACCAAATTCATCAATTAGCGTAATTAAATAATAGTAATTGATCACCAGGTGGTTGATAACGTTTATTCTGCTTACAAACTTTCTCAAATTGGTGCAATTACACTCAGAAGTAGCGCAATTTTATCACAACGAAAATCAGGGTAGCGATGTGATAAGTATCCTATACATTTTAGTGACATAACTCTTAGTCAAGCGGTTAAACAATAAATAATGACAATAAAATTGCTATCTTTTTCAGCAAATCATATATATGCCTGCCTATATGATTTTTTAACAATTTATCTAATGTGATTATAATGCGATACTTAAATTGAGGTCAAATGAATATGTGAATAAATTCAAAATTTAATTTTCGAAATTAATTCAAAATTTTAATAATTTACTTAATTATTCTTTTTAAAAAATACTACAACTTGCTTGCGAAGAGCTTCGCAAATTGGTGTTGTCCATACACTTGTATGTTATTCGCAAATCTAGTTTAAGTTGAAAAATCCCAAATATTGAAATTAGTATTAATTCAAAAGTGCAATAGAGGGTGCCAATTAAACGAGGTTGCATTCGATTCGAGGCTTTGTCTTTCGGCCGATTTCATTCAAAGCGTCCCGCGATACCAGCATAAGTCTAGATAATTCACTCGGTTAACTCCACAATAAAGACTTTGTTTACCCGCTGTCTAGTGGTGGTAAATTTAATTCAAAATCTTATCAACTAATTTTAGCTGAGCTTTTTACTATTCCTGGTGCTTCATGATAAGTTGTCAAGATTTTTATCCACACTTATTTCATTTTTTTTTTACATTTTACGAATTAAGGTGCGATAAATATTTCTTACTTTTTACATACTTATGGGTGAGATGATCTACTATTGTTATCAGTTCTTTTGTAGTTAATAATTTATCAGTATCGAGCTTGGAAAAACCAATCGGTTGAACAGCGGCACTATATAAATTTTCACTTCGCCCCATTTCCACATTCCGCTTGAAAAGTTCCAGTGGATATGGCGAAAGCAGTGATTGTTACTTTAATTTGCCTTGCTATAGGCTTGGCTAGTGGAAGAGTTAGATATGACAATTACAAAGTGTTTAAAGTGACTCCGCACAATCTACCTCAACTGCAATTCCTCCGTGAATTAGATGGATCAAGTGATAGTTTGATTTTCTTAGACGAGGCCCACGCCATCGGAAAGGATGTCCATATTGTTGCTGCTCCACACAAAGTTCCAGATTTCCTCCAGACTCTCGAAGCCAACGAACTTCAGAACGAAGTAGTTGAAGAAGATCTTCAACGCCATTTGAAAACCGAGAGTCACATCCGATTCCGGGCAAGTGGTGAATATGACTGGAAAAGTTACCACACCTTGGAGGAAAACTACAAGTGGTTGAGATCCCTTGCTGAGAAATACCCCGAACAAGTTAGTGTCATTGTTGGTGGCAAGACTTACGAAGGACGTGAAATCCTTGGCGTAAAAGTATCATACAAATCTGGCAATAAAGGTGTTATTATCGAAGGAGGAATTCACGCGCGAGAATGGATCTCACCAGCCACTGTCACATATATTCTGAACAATCTATTGACCAGCACCGATCCTGAAGTGCGTAATATTGCTGAGAACTATGACTGGTACGTATTCCCACACACCAATCCTGATGGCTACGTGTACACTCACACCACCAACCGTTTATGGAGGAAGACCCGATCGCAAAACGGTTACTGCTACGGGGCTGATCCAAACAGGAATTGGGACTTCCATTGGAATGAAGTTGGATCAAGTTCTCAACCTTGCTCCGAAACTTATGCTGGAAAGAGTGCATTTTCCGAAATCGAAGCCAAGTCTTTCTCTAACTTCATCGCAAGCTTAAAGGGAAAGATCAATTTCTACCTCTCATTCCACTCGTACTCTCAACTTCTCTTGTTCCCCTACGGATTTACCAGGAGGCATGCTGAAAACCACGATGACTTGCAACAAATTGGTGAAGCCACCGCTAAAGCATTGGCACGTCGCTATGGAACCAAATACACCGTTGGTAATGTGTATGAAGCCATTTATCCTGCCGCAGGAGCCAGTATCGACTGGGCATACGGAACCCAAGATATAAAAATAACATACACCTACGAATTGAGGCCGAGAAACGCATGGAATGGATTCGTTCTTCCTCCAGAACAAATCATCCCCACGGGAGAAGAAACTCTGGACTCCGTTGTAGCTCTCTTCAAAAAAGCCGAAAGTCTGGGATACTAAATCCTTGCACTGAAGATCTTCGATGTCTGACGAATATTATTAATTGTTTTCAAATAAAGTTTATTTTTTCATGGAAAGTGATTCTTTGTTTATAAATATGTCAATAACGGATCAAGTTCAGCAGTGCACACATGTTCGTCTTTTGCTGAATTGAAAATAAAATCTTCTTTCCTACTACATTTATTATTTAAACTTTGAAGTGGGTAAGTGAAGGTATAGCTGGGTTTGTGTACGAAAAACTTAAACTTCTGTTATTTTACTCTTTATAATTAGTAATATAAATAATAAAACAAAATGTTTTGTTTAACCGAAGAGGAGAGCCTTAAATGAAAAATGCAAATGGTTGAAATAAGTTGCTGAAATGAACTGATATACTATTAATAAATCAGTTGTAATAGCCCAATTTTTCTGCTTCCTTGACCAGGGCTTCAACAGAGTCCATTGTTTCCCGTCCCGTTTCAATGATCTCCGAGGCGGGGAGGATGAAACCGCGCCAAGAGTCCTGTTGGCTCGGCCGCAGTTCGTACGTATATGCGAGGGGAATCTTGAGAGTGTCGTAAACCCAATCCACACTGGATCCGGATGCTGGATAAATTATTTCGTAAACTGTTCCAGCTGTGTACCTTGTTCCGTACCGCTTTGCTAAAGCTTTTGTGGCTGCTTGACCCACTTTTTTCAAATGATTATGGTTCCAACCGTGACTCTTTGTGTAACCATAAGGAAAAAGGAGCATTTGGGAAAACGCGTGGAAAGACAAATAGGTGCGCACATTCTTCAATGACCGGATGAAGTTAGAATACGTTTTCACTTCAATTTCAGAAAATGCGGATCGCCCAGGGAAATTCTCTGCGCACGGATTTCTACTCACGCCAGCGGCCGCCCATTGCGAGTCCCAGTTTCGGTTTGGATCTGCCCCCCGACACATACCGTTACGTGAACGGGTTTTTCTCCACATGCGATTGCGTTCCCAAGTATAAACGTATCCATCCGGATTGGTGTGCGGGAAAACGTACCAGTCGAAGTTTTCAGCCAAGTACCGAATGTTCGGATTTTGACTGTTCAGGAGCTCGTTAAGGATGAAAGTGACTGTCGCAGGAGAGATCCATTCTCGAGCATGAATGCCGCCCTCCAGGACAATGGCGTTATTGCCAGGCTTGTGAGAAAGCTTAACACCTCGAATCTCGCGTCCTTCGTAGGATCTTCCAGCCACCAGGAGTTCTATTTGATTAGGATATTGTTTCTGTAATGTCTGCATCCAAGTGTATGTCTGTTCCAAGCTGTTGTAGGACCTCCAGTTGTACTCCTTTGATGCTCGTACATTTGATATGTCTTCAGATTCCAAATGTTTCTGTATATTTGTCTCAATCAATTCCGCTGCAATTCCGGTTTCATTGGTCCACTGAACAAAATCGCCATCCGTGTGGGGTGCCACCACAACGTTCACATCTCTGTTGGGAATCTCCGCTCCATTCAGAAAAAACAAACTATCACTTGATCCGTCCAAATCTCGCAATACTTCCACCTCCTCCCACGATTTAGGACTTAGTTTGTAAACTCGATAATTATTAAAATCAATCCTTTCACCATCCACCACCGAATTCACAATGCACAAGGCAAAGACTAGAGGCACTAGAACTGCTCGCAGCATTTTCTTTCAAAATTGTTAATACTGTAAATGAAAAATGATACCGCCATTATTATATACCCTTTGAGAAGCCTCGTGAAACGGTTTCAGCAAACATTTTCAAGTTCATCGAGGAAAATGGAAAATGTTTACAGATAAAACAAATTGCCCTGCTGATTTTTACGGGTTCTCAAAGTAGATCTAGGGCAATGGACTTCCACTGTATTTCTGTATTTTTTAGTGTACATTTTGATAACGCTGCAAAATTTGTTTAAATTTTTACATCATAAATTAACTAGAACCTTGAAATATTTCATACACTGAGGCATTTCACGGGAGAATTTGTTTAATATCAGTCAAGGATAATGTTCTATTGTCAAATTTTGGAATTAATTAATTTATGATCGAGCGGTCTTTTTTTCATAAAATGTTGATATTATCCAAATACGGGAATTCCTTTGACAATGAAACTATAATCGATATGAATCATAATAATTATCTAAATTACCAACATTTCGTAATGTAGATATAACGCTGGAAATAGATCTTTGATTGGCCAAAAAGAGAAAACAATTGAAGGCATTTTCGATGATCTGCTGCTGTTGGGCGCATTTTCGAGCACGGAACTTATGGCGGAGTCATCAGAGGCAATAGAGGCGGTGCACAATCTCCTGACAACACTGTACGGTGATCATTATCCAATCCTCAGCATCATCACAGACTTAGCGCCCGCATGTGAAGACTTAGTGGTTCGATGTAGAATCGCCGATGAATTTGTAAATTGCAGTACAATTGTACACAGCAAGCTCACGTACATGGGTCCGTGTTGCGCAGTGAACTACCAACGCCCCTCCTCGGAAAAATTAAGGTTTTTCGGTTAATAATAATACTGGCATGAG
This sequence comes from Leptogaster cylindrica, assembly GCA_963082835.1. Classification (NCBI taxonomy): domain Eukaryota; kingdom Metazoa; phylum Arthropoda; class Insecta; order Diptera; family Asilidae; genus Leptogaster; species Leptogaster cylindrica. The sequence continues at coordinate 16,540,866 of OY720105.1, read as the reverse complement.
CTAATAAAAGCTGTTTAATTCCAGAGAGCTCTTCCTGAAGGGTAAGAAATTCCCTCCTGAAATCCCGAGACTCTTTTCCGGGGGTGGATCGCTTTTCACTTTTTCAGTGGCTCTCAACAATAATTACAGCGACTTCGCGTACCAAATTAATTCAAACAAAGATTTCAGGGTAGGTACCTTCTTAGTAAATGATAGGCATTACAATTTTACTAATTATGAATTTTTCAGGTTCTGATTTCCCGATCACAAGATTTTCCAGACGAATTCACAGGCGCCTTTAGAGATATTTTAGTGGAGTCGAATACCGAGGTGAACTTACCCCTTTACACAAGATACATGACGAGCGACAGCTCCATGACGGAGTTTCCGCCAAGCACAAGGGCTTGCTTTTTAAGTGAAGAAAGTTCACTTCCGTTGAAGGGGTGAATATTAATTTTACTTGTTGTTGTTGGAAAATTTGCTGCTATGCACGGCTATCAAATTTCCAACAACATTCATAATCAAATTTGTATGTAACGAGGAAATTCAAATGTGCATTAATTGTTACAGTAATCGCTTAATCTTTTATAAGATCATCGACAATTGAGCATTTTGTTGGGGCTTTAGTGTCAAATTTCCGTCCAGATGTTCTCTAATATCTTACCACATGAACAAATAAGTTGGATGTGGTAAACTGGTAACAGATATAGTTACAGCAAAAATAATTAAAAGTTCCTTTCTGAACCCTTGCATTGTACAACCGCAGAAGTTTATTCAGTAATTAATTCATAACTATCATATTGCGTGCTTTATATTGAATTTATACCTACATTGCTACATTTTTTTTTGTTTACAAACTGATTGGTAAAAAACAAACACATTTTCAGATTCTACACGTTGAGTGAGTGTTTCCTCCATTGCCAGTCTAAAAGTTTGCACAAACTCTGTGGGTGTGTGTCACCCTTCAGTTCCAACATTTACAACGAATCCATTTGCTTAGTTAACGATCTGCTTTGTATGACACGATGGCAAAAAGAATGGATTAAGCTCAACTCCTTCGACTTGAGTGATGATAGCGAATTCTGGCATCCTTGCAGAGAATGTTTGGCTGCCTGCGATTATACAAAATATCTATTTTCCGCCAGCTTCACGAAAATCGACAAGCCAGCAAATGGAAAAACATTTTCATTTGGATTGTTGTAAATTTTGATTTTTAATGGATGTTGATGGTTGTTGAAAATTGAATTGTTTTTGCAGGAACGGACTGCCAAGGGATAACACGGCAATCGTCAACATTTACTTTGCAAGTCAATATTCCAAACAAATGAACAATTCCGTGAACAGAGAATGGACCAGTCTATTAAGTGCGATTGAGAACTGAATTTTATTTGTTGAATAATGCAATAATTGTCAGTTTTCAGGTTACCTGGGCGGAATATGGGGCTTGATGTTTGGAGCAAGCATCATAAGCTTAGTGGAATTTATTTATTATTTCTCTGGAAGATTTTTCTATACTTGGTTCATTTGCGTTCAGTTCTACTTTCGAGAAAAATTGTGGTCGAAAAATCAAGAAGAAATTAAATACCAACTTTATTGGAGTGAATTTCAACATAATAATAAAATGTTAAAAACTTTAAAAGATAAATGAATCTGCTACCTTAACCTTTCTAACAATAATAAAACAGAATAAGTTATTTCCTAAAAGTAAGCTTTTTGTTGAAAAATAATTTGAAATAGGTTTGCGGCATTATTTTGCTTTTAATTGACGCGTTCATCGTTTTTTATGTCTTATACGAAATATCTTTAAAGAAATACATTTTAATAATTTAATATTACTAGGATTAGATTGACAATGTTCTTAATATGAAATATATATTGTAAACTGTAGCCATAGGATAAAATAAACTCGAAATACTCATAAGAAAGCTTGAATTGCACTTGAACAAAGATTGTAGTAATTGATGACTGGAAGTTTTAACATAGCAACCATTCACTTTTTGTAACTAATTTCAAACAAATGTTGTTTAATCGATTGTGGACAGGACACATTCAAAACTGACTGATTTCTAAGTATAAATAATCACAGCAAATTGCATTGATTGACTTGTAAAATGCAGAGAAAAAATACTCAAGAAATAACAGGACTACGTCGAATTACCAAAAAAATTTTACGAGACTTGTGCAAAAAGAATCAACTTTATCAAACGCCAGAACTTAATGACGTATTGTACCTCCACTATCAAGGTATGTTTGTTTCAACAGATTTTATGGAAATTTTCGATCAATCAACCAAAGTCTTTTTCTAAGGATTTCAGGACATCGAGTGTCTCGAGGAATACACCGGTTTAAAGTGTCTATGGCTAGAGTCCAATGCGATTTCTGACATACGTGGCTTGGAAAATCAACCAAATTTGAAATGCCTTTTTCTACACAACAATTTAATTAAAAAAATTGAAAATCTGGAACATTGTCCTGAACTAGACACTCTGAATTTATCCCATAATCACATTAATCATATAGAAAACTGCGGGATTGACAAACTTCCTGTCTTGAACACGCTCAATCTATCCCACAATTATCTGAAGGATGTAAAGGACTTGCAGCACTTGGTTCAATGCAAAAATTTGTCCGTTTTAGATCTTAGTAATAATCGAATTGAAGATATTCATGTAGTTAAGGTAAGTAATTAAGGAATTCTTCTATTGCTCAGAATTATCACTTTACCTTTTTCCAGGTCTTTGCTGAAATGCCGGAGCTCAGGGTGCTGGTCCTCACAGGTAATCCTGTCGTGAATCGCTTACCAAATTACAGAAAAACATTGACCTTGGAATGTGTAAGATTTTAAAATTGAATGTTAATAGTTTTTAATGTGAACCATTTCCAGAAACAATTGACTTACTTGGATTCTCGTCCAGTTTTCCCCAAGGATCGGGCTTGTGCTGAGGCATGGTGAGCTCATTTCGGATTAATAGTAGATTTCATTTTCATTTTTAAAATACCTAATTATATTAACAGGAAGCGAGGAGGATACGAGGAAGAGCGAAGAGAGATCGAACGTTGGAACAAGGCTGATCGGAAAAAAATGCGAGAGAGTGTAAATGGTAAAACAATGATTTCATCCATTCAAAATCGAAACTATCAATGCTTACTGCAGCAACCTTACGACTACGACAAAATCGTGGAGGCGGAGATTCCCAGGTGGAACTATTGAAGTCCAGCAGTGACGAAGATGATGACCAGTTCGAGCGATCATCCGGTCCGTTGAAGGGGGAAGAGGCATGGCAAATTAAAAAGGAGTCTGACATGCAAGCAGACATGGAAGCGTGGAGTGAGATTCGGCATTTGGGGGATATGGTGGAAGATGAACCGAAAGCAGTCAATTTGGGAGCGATGGAGGAAGTGGAAGCAGATAAATGCCCCCAAAGCGAAAATTTAGAGTTGATCCAAAACAATATCAATCACAATTGCTCCACAGTTATAGATATCAAACAACCACAAAACAACAATGAAATGTTCAAGAAAGAATCCTTCAGTTGCGGGGTTTCAGAAGTAAACATTCAGGCAAACACGATATCAATACTAAAACAAGAAGACGAAGAAAATCAAATGGACCAAAAAGTCGCAAAGGATGAATATATAAATCAAAACATTAACACGAAAAATAAAGACGAAAACTTAGAAACATCCAAGAAGAATAATGGATCAGAAATAACGATTCAAATAATTGGAAGCACAAACTTTGAAGAAGAAGCAGAGGAGGACGAAGGGAAAAATAATGCACCCAAATTAGGTCTCATACATTCAGTGACAAAAGAAAACTCTATTGCAATCACTTCTACATTGTTTTGCAGATATTCTTTGGGATACGAAATCTGATATTGTACAAGGAGAAAATATAATAAGTATTCAAGCTGAGAAGAGTGACCAGGATTCTGAAGGATCCGAAATAGTTTTGAATGAGAATGCTGCTGAGGGTGACAAAAAATGATAAAAAAATGGTCTTATTAATTTTATGAGTATTTCTTTTTTTAGAATCGGAAGACATTCAACCAGAAAATTTACCAGACGAATTATTAATATCGTCAAAAGAACAAACAGATGAGATGTCTCCTTCAACTTCTTCAATGAATTCCTTATTAGTCGAAAATGGCTCCGCGCAACTTGACGAGTCCTCGACAAAAGAAGATTTGAGTTTTCCTTCTTACTTATTTCCCAGTGATAACTCTACACAAGAAAATCCGTGTAATAATGATGAAAATAGTGAAGAAGAAGAAGAAATGGTTGTAAGTTACAAAAATGATTGCAACGGCAAACAATCTAAAGTGCGAACTATACAAGAAGTTGTGACGTCATATCAGAACTTTTTAAATACTGTTTACCAAAAACGTCAAGATATGAAAGCGAAAAAATTGGTTGATATGAAAAACATAGACAGTGTCAAAAGTACAGAAGAAAAACATATACCAGAATATTCCAGTGAAAAATATCAGTCAAGCACTGAAGACTGCGGTTTTGACAATAGCAGCTTTTTTGTGCAAAAATCTACAAAACCAAGAGCTGAAGACGCTCGTCGTGAAATTGAAATTATCCAACGCCTTTTAGATAACCCACTGACAAAGATATTTTCCGAAGACAATCCGGGGAATACTCTAGAAGCCTTGAGTGCCCAAGTCAACCAGATTAAGGACCAACAACTGGGGAATATAGAAGGAGTGGTTAATACTTGCTTCGGTCAGAAGGAAAGGTACAATGACACTCTCGAAGTAATTGGTGATAAGTTGGTGATGATTAAGAACGATCACAATCAATCGATCGAGAAGAAGGATCACAATCAATCAGAAACTGATGAATTTAAGCTTCCTGATAATGACCAGTTTGAAGATGGAATACAACAGCCAATGGACCAAGATTCTGTTCCAATGAAACTAAATTTTGTAGGGAAGTGCTTGACTAATGAAGAAGTCGTTTCATCAGAAACAAAGGATGTAACAATTATTTCCAAAACTATAAGAAGTGATTATTGTGTAGACGAATCTTTTGGCAATACTTCACGTATACAAGACGAAAGTTTGCCTTGCTTATCCGGTGAAAGTGCGAATCCTTGTGATACGATTTCTGAACCTGAGGATGAAGCTGCTAGCTCTGTCTACATGACTCCTCTATTTAATTCATTGGAGTTGTTTGAAGATGCTGTTTCAGAACATGTAGACGAAGAATTCCCTGGTTTGTCCAATTCAATCAATGTAGCAGCGCTGGAGGAATCGTTAATTAACACACAGGATAAGGCATCATCACAAAATCCAGGAACCTTTTTAAGCTCTTCCTCTGAGTTTGAACTGATCAAATCAACTATTTTGACTATAGCCCAAGGAAAATTGTTTGATGAAGAAGACAGTTTAGTGGCGACTTCCAGTTCAGCACCGTACTGTTTGGATCCTGAAATCGACCAAATCCATCGCGAAATTGACGAAGATTTCCACAGAGATTTATTGAGAGTCTTAATCGACGCCCACATTGATTACAGTTTGTCTGATGCATTTGAAATATATGGTGATCCGGACAAGGAATCTCCATTAAGCAAGCAGGAAAAAATCGAATTGTACACCAAAGAGTTAAAGTCAACTCTTAAAGAAGAACTGAGGGAAGTGGCTCCATCAGAAGATCAGTACTGGAAGAGATTCACCGGAAATGTTGAAGAATTCAAGAAAAGCATTAATCTCAATGAAAATCCGCGAATAAAAAAATTACATGAAATTTTAAAGAGACGGAAAGAAGAAAATGAGAAGAACAATGGTGACGAGAATGTGTTGTTAAAATTGGTGTTAGCTAACAAAAGCTACTTACTCAATCATGATAAGCGAGAAGCACGAGAATTGACAAGAAAGATCCTTCAAGAAAACGGCATCAATGACTTTGATCAATTGGAAGATGAGGAACATTCGGAATTGGAGAACGAAAAAAAATGGCGTTGATTGCACAGCTTGAATTAGCTTTTTTTCATTTGGATTATTTGTTTGGAATTCTTGTGAATCGGAGGTTATATTAATATTAATAAGAATATACTTCAATAAAATACATAAGCAGTTGTAAAACCTCCTTTTACTTAATTTGGCATTTCTCTGTTTTGCATCGTAAATGTTTTTTGTGCAACTCAATATCTAATAGCATATCTAACAATACCTTTGTTTTACCTAAGCTAAGCTTACGTAGGCTAAGTCTTACGACCTTACGTCTATTAGTGGTAAGATGCGCCATACTGACGCGCGCGCGTTGAGCTGCGCAGTGCGCGTTCCCACACAGCCCAGATCCACAGTAGCCGCCGTCGATTATTCTAATATAATCATTCGGTGCAAGTCACTTATCAAATCACAGTTGGCATATTCGTTCAATGATCTGGTTTGATCCGGAATGCTGTAAAGAAAACTAATTAACCCTGGGTATTGTTTTGAGTATGGATGTGGACCGCAGCTGGGTTGGATCGATCCAGTTTCGGTAGCTAAGGGTTATCGCAGGTCAGTTTCGAGCACTGCGCGCAGATCTACAATAATTATAGAAGCAGCAATTGTTTACGAATCGCAATTGTAGGGCGTAGACTTTGGTTGCTCAATTATAAAATCTGGAGAAAAATCGCACTTCCTGGTTCTGAAGAGGCAGATATGAAGTGAGAACAGCGCTATCCGCACGGCATAGGGCTGGAATTTATAGAGAAAATGAATTCATATTTGTGTGTGGGGGTGAAATAAGTCACGCTTTTCTGATACGAATCCAGATTTGTTTGGGCATGAGCATCGTAAGTGATACTGATTAAACAATTGAAAAAAAATTAGTGAAACAAAATCGTAATCGTTGTGGCTTGAATTCCGTTCATGGGAACTAAAATTTTAAAGATTTGTTTAGTTTCCACCGGTTTTATTTTGTCATATTATTGCAACATCAGAAGTAAACTTCAGATAAATGTAATGAATTATTTTTCCAACTGCTTTGGCACCTTCTAAAGCCAAGAACTCAACATTCTCCACAGTTGGTGAACAAATCAACCAGATTTATGAACTCCAGGTACAAAGCCAACCAAATAATTACCCTTCAATTACGGCATTACATAATAAATTCAGCTGTAAGAAAATTTGTATAGGTTGCCTTGAGATTTTCAAGAAATATTGAAATGTTTTAAAAGAAGTGGCTCTTATAAAACAATAAATGGATTCTTTCAACAAAAATGCTGTGGGTGATGTGGAATTTGCATTTATCGCGAGTAGCAAAAATGAACTTAGCTCGTCTCTTCGTTCATAGGTGAAATTAATAAAATCCGCGAAAATTTTGAAGTGAAAATAAACAGTGTTAAGTCGCGGCTGCCTTCCGCATGCACCCCCCGACTTGTGGTCCAGTGGAGCGGCTATCGGCGAATCAAGTTTTTGCTCCCGGAGAAAGACTGATAAGTGCTCCAGCGCTTCCAGCATGCGATATGAGGTGATTTCCACAGTAGGGCGCCGCACTCGCTCTGGGAAATCGAAAACGTATAAATATGTAAGTCCGACATCTTTCAATCAATCGAAAGAAAAATTTTCTGGTGATCAGTTGGAAGTTGAGTTGTTGCGTATTTCTTTCACTTTTTAACGTAATTCACTTTCGTGAAATCTCGATCAGATTCTAGCAATCGAATCAGTACTCAGCAGTTGGAATGGGAGCCCTTGAAGTTAGTATCCGCTTGAATTTGAGTAGTAATGAGAAAGCGAGGGCGATTATCATTTCATCTGTTACATATTCATAATTGCATAATTACGAGTTACAGTTACGGTGCTAATGGTGAAAGTTAAGAGGTCACACAGCTAGTACCCACTGGAACTCTTCACTGCTTTGGCTTCGCTGGGAAAATCTGTTACAGAATTATTTCTCGTTTCAGCAATTACGGATTGCAATTATCGGCCAGAGCAATTTCGCAGCTGATGTGCTGGAGCTTCTGTTGGAGAAGAAATACATTGTCGTTGGGGTATTCACAGTGCCGGACAAGGGTGCACGGGAGGATGTCCTGGCAACTGCGGCCCAATTGCACAATATTCCAGTGTTTAAAATTGCTTCGTGGCGCCGAAAAGGAATCGCGATTCCAGAGATTCTAGAAAAATACCAATCTGTAGAAGCGAACCTCAATGTCCTGCCGTATTGTTCACAGTTTATTCCAATGGAGGTGATCGATGGAGCCCGCTTGGGAAGCATTTGTTATCATCCTTCCATTCTTCCGAGACACAGAGGTGCTAGCGCTATATCCTGGACGTTGATAGAAGGCGACGATATCGCCGGATTTTCAATATTCTGGGCCGATGATGGATTGGACACCGGTGAAATTCTCCTTCAGAAACAGTGCCCCGTTGAGGCCACAGATACTCTCGATATCTTGTACAAGAGATTCTTGTATCCGGAGGGGGTGAAGGCAATGGGGAAGGCGGTGGATATGGTGAGATTAGGAACTGCCCCGAAAATACCGCAAACTGAAATTGGAGCTACTTATGATCCAGCCATGTTTAAACAGGATAATCAAATTATCGACTTGAATCAATCTGCACTTCAGATTTGGAACTTCATCCGAGGACTGGATTCTGTGCCTGGAGCTCTTGCTTTTGTGGAGGATGGTGAACGAGAACCCATTCCAGTGCGACTATTCGGTGCACACTTATGCTCGGATGTGCCAATTACAGGCCAGGAATTGAAGTTTAAAGGTCTTCAAAAATCAGCGATCGTCCACAAAGACGGAATCTTGATCAAAGGCACAGATAACAAATTCGTGAACATCAAGCGCGTTAAAAAAGGAAACAAAGTTATTCCGGCCAGTGATTGGTTCAAGCAAAGTGCACTAAAGTCCGCTGTGGATTTATCTGAAGACGAATTGGGCAAAAAAGAAATTTTGCGCGGAGTTTGGAGATCCATTCTGAAAATATCGGTGGAAAGTGAAACAGACTTTTTTGCTTCAGGTGGTGCTTCAATGGACGTTGTGCGTTTGGTCGAGGAGTGCAAAGACGCATTCGATGTGCCTTTAGAGAACGAATCAGTGTTCATGGCGCCTTCATTTGACGACTTTTTCTTAGAGGTGTTGAAAGTTCTTCGTCAAGGATCGACTGGATCTCAAACCAAGGCTTACTTCGATGGGTTTGTTCTGCATGCCAATAAACGAGAAATACCGATTCCCACGCAATTGTTCATCAATGGGAAATTCGTGGACGCTGAGGGCAGGAAGGCGACTGATATCATCAATCCTACAACAGCTGAGGTCCTTTGCCAAGTGGCGTTTGCATCGAAAAACGATGTAGACGTAGCTGTGCGGGCGGCAGAAGAAGCATTCAATGGTTCCTGGAAACAAATCTCAGCACGTCAACGCGGTCAGCTCATGTTTAAGTTAGCGGAATTAATGGAGGAGTGCAAGGAAGACTTGGCCACTATAGAAGCAGTGGACTCAGGTGCGGTCTATACATTGGCACTGAAAACCCACGTTGGAATGTCGATTGACGCATGGAGGTATTTCGCCGGCTGGACGGACAAAATCGAAGGCAGCACAATTCCTGTGAATCCTGCCAGACCCAACAACGTTCTGACTCTCACCAGAAAAGAACCGATTGGGTAAGTAAAACGACTCCAATTAAACTTTGTTTCTTACATTGATAATAATTTCAGTGTCTGCGGTTTGGTGACTCCTTGGAACTATCCCCTGATGATGTTATCATGGAAAATGGCGGCTTGTATAGCTGCTGGAAATACATGTGTAATCAAGCCAGCGCAAGTTTGCCCATTAACTGCTCTTAAATTTGCGGAGTTAACAGTAAAAGCTGGCTTTCCGCCAGGTGTAATTAATATTGTGACAGGATCCGGATCCTTAGCTGGTCAAGCCATCGCTGATCATCCTAGAGTGAGAAAATTGGGCTTTACAGGCTCAACGCCTATTGGAAAGCATATTATGAAATCGTGTGCAGAGTCAAATATAAAGAAATGCTCACTGGAATTAGGTGGTAAGAGTCCTTTAGTTATTTTTGCCGATTGCGACTTAGACAAGGCTGTAAAACAGGTAAGAAAAATTACGGATGGTTTTTACTTGAGTTTTTAAATATTTATTGTGCAGGGCATGTCCTCTGTGTACTTTAACAAAGGAGAAAATTGTATAGCAGCTGGACGCTTGTTCGTGGAGGATACAATTCATGATGAGTTTGTACGTCGCGTTGTAAAAGATATAAAAACAATAACTGTCGGAGATCCTTTAAATCGGTCGACATCACATGGACCTCAAAATCATCGCGCTCACTTTGAAAAGTTAATAGAATTCTGTGATCGCGGAGTTTTCGAAGGAGCAAAATTGGTGCACGGTGGCAAAGCAGTTCCAAACATGAAGGGTTTCTTTTTTCAACCGACAGTGTTCACAGAAGTGGAGGATCACATGTACATAGCAAAAGAAGAGTCCTTTGGACCCATCATGATCATATCCAAGTTCCATGGAAGTGATCTTGATTCTGTTATGAGGAGAGCTAATCGAACGGAATACGGATTGGCAAGTGGTGTATTTACCAAGGATATTTCCAAGGCTCTAGCATTCGCGGACAGGATAGAAGCCGGCACGGTTTTCGTGAATGTGTACAATAAGACTGATGTTGCAGCTCCTTTTGGTGGATTCAAGCAGAGTGGATTTGGAAAGGATCTGGGGCGAGAAGCCTTAAATGAATATCTGAAGACCAAGTGCATTACAATTGAGTACTAGAATTCTACATTATAAAACATATTTAATAAATTTATTTATTTTAAATAATTATGTCTTCCATTTTTTCCATTTAGCAAATCTATTATTTTAAAAATTATATTCGGTTCATAAAATCAAGGGTCCTTTAGTTCACGAGAAATGTGTCGAATTGCAATTGTAGCGTGATTTTGCACAATGATAAAACGGCAATGACGAGAAGATAATGTTCCAAATATTTTTTTATACTTTCAGAGGAGCTATAATTAAACGGCCATTCAGTTGTTAACAGAACTCTAAATAAAGTTTATCCCTGGTTACTGATCATAAATGTTCTAACAACAAATTTTAATGACACGATTTAATTACATATTATTATACTAAAATAGAAAACTGACCTGAGCTCTCATTTAAGAATTATTGTAAGTTATGTAGTTTGCCCAGGTGATTGATTTGTGGATTACCAAAAACAAAAGGGCATTGTATTTTTAAATCTGCAAGCAGAAATTCGTCTTTCTGTTTTTGATATAAAATTCAAATCATTTTGAAATGTCAAAGTTTTGCTTTGAAAACTGAAAGCACTATGTCGAATCCTGGTCCAGAGACTTGGTCCATTGAACCCGCTGTTGCGAGTGATTGTTAGTTGCAGAACCCTTATCGCTGGTGGGGGGAATTCTGTGTATCGAAACGCTTGCTATCTTGAACTGTTCTTTATTCTACCAAAATTATCTATTTATGCAAAATTCTTATTTTAAATTTGATGGGAACTGCCCTTTGTGAAAATGTCACATGAGATTTCCCAGGTGAGGGATCAGGTTGGCTACTGCCGTGGGAAGTTAATTTTGGGTAAAGATGCAAGCTTGCGTTAACGCTGATATCAAGAAACCTGTACGAATGCGAGCTTGCACATTATGTGTGAAAATTAATTTACATTTTTCTGCGTATGATCGGTTGATCAAGTATGAACACAGATGGCAGCGTCATACTATATTAAGTTAGTTTTTCTATTGCCCTCTAATGGCGCTTTTACACGCTTTTCGATTTTCAATGTGAATTTCGCATTCCGCAAACCCATAAATTCTTTCTTGTGAGTTGAATTAATAATTATAGATTGCTAAAAGAATGTGTTTCCATTAATTCCTTTTTGAGTAAATATTTATTGTTTATGATTTCTATACGTTCCACACTACATATTTTTTGGACCAAAGAAAAAAGCACATGCACGAACCACGTTAATTTTCTACAGTTTAGTCATTTAGTGACCCTGGCGGAGCAACTAATGCTGTGTCCCCGGAAAAGAGATTTCCTCCGCTCGAATGAAATTTTTTCGCAAATTGCAATGTTTTTGATTTATAATCGTGTAATTTTATACTTTCTTTTACCTTTTTGCTGAATTAATTAATTGTTTGGATGAAAACATATGTATTCTTCTTATCAATCGAACTTTTTTCAGCAAATATATATATTAAAGCTGAACGCTTAACAAGTTTTATTCCGCAGCACTATTTGTTTGAATAAGAAAAACTAAAAAAATTAAAAAAGATTTTTAATAACTCTTTTAAAATCAAATGAAAACGCAAGCAAGAATTTTGGATAGTTCTGACGACAGAAAATGGTTCCACAACAATTTCTTTCTGCACAAAAAATTTAACTCTTGAAAACAAATTATCTAATTACATAATTTAAATGATTGCTTTTGGATGCGGAAATTTTTCAATCGACAGTGATGTAGGTATTTCATGGCTTCAGGTAATCTTTATCCTGCCGCGGTTGTTAATATATTTACTGTAAATTAAAGGTTGTTCCTGCCAAACAACATAAATGTTTTGCTAACTGCAACCTATGTATCCTTCAAAAAAACACATGAAGAAAAATTGGAACCCAGAATAAGCATGACATTTATCGCAAACTCTTGCTAAAATAAGGAATTTGAGGATAAACCATATGAGAAATGAAGGGATTGTTTTCTGTGAATGGGATGCGTGCTTGGGAACAAGAAGAAATTCAGGAGCTCCCAGGGCCATCAACATGTGCCTGGTTAACGACGGTAAACGCATCACGTGAATGTTTTGCAACAGTCGCCTACATCCTTGCTCGATATTAGCAATAAAGGGGTTTTTAATTAGGTACTGTAACCAATATAGGAAGCTCATAACAACGCGATACATTCCTCTAAAAAACCAATTTATCAGTTTCGAGAACTATGAACAACTTTTGTATTCAGAAAGGCTCAACAATAACAACAGCGATAAATTAAAGATTAATGTGTAATGTGTACCCAAAATAAAAAACATTGCGATTCCTTATTAATTATTTCGTATTCCGCATAGATTTGCAGATAGCAGCTGTGAGTTTATAGAGAAAATCATAAGCATTAAGTAACAACATTTCTATTTCTTAGATTTCTGGAAAACAATTTGTTTATCATGAATATGGAGAAGTCTTCTGCCTAGGCTCGATGCTGTATTTATTCCACGAACAATACCTACAGGTTCGAACATGTACAGATGTTTTTTTTCTCCCATGAATTTGACCTTTTGTAATTTATTACAGAAAATCGTATAGAGAGAACACTTTGATACCTTCTTTAAAGGAAGAACTTCCACAGCGAATGAACGTCAAATCACAGCACAATCTGGGAAATTTGTTGAATGCTTTTATTTTATTTTTAGGTTAAAAAAAAAACAGCTCAATAAAAATTTGGGTTGAGAACACGAATTGGGCAAGAAATGACCTTGACCTTAACCTATTAGAAAACATCAGAAAAAACACGCTACATTTACCAGCACATTCGTTTGGCTAATCATACTTTGAGCAATCATTAATTAGAATAAATCAATAGAATTTCCAATGGAATAAAAATTCAGAATACATCAGTGTATGGAAAATTCTGCTGTTCGAGTTTAAATCTCTATTAACCCTTTAAGCACTCTAAGGATTTTTCCGAATAACTCGTTATCGCGTCAAAGGACATATGTGTTCACATAAGTTTCGATATATTATAAATCGATACAAATTGCAGCAAAATAAAATCTAAAGTGGAGAAAACATTTTTGGTCTACAGTGTGCTGCAATTGTTATCCTTTTGCTGCTTCATTTAAATTCTTACGTGTCCTTAAGTAGTTAACACAGGATTTATTGATTTCCCTTTATCAACGTTGAACTATCAAATATAGACTCTACTTAAGGAAATGAGGAAAAGGGTGCTGTTTCCATGGTATGCGGTTACCTACACGTGAAAGTAATTGAATTCATTGTATTTTGTATTCCCCTTTTACAATACGTCAGGATATGCATCATGTTCCATTAGCAATTTCCACCTTGTTCAACAGGACTCTGCTGGATTTGTCTCAGATGGAATTGTACGAAATTAAATTTGCTCCCCAATTGGTTTACAAGAATTTCCGAAAACATCAAAAATTCCCAACAATATTATTAAATTTATATAAAGGATGATTGATTCAGGTGTGGGAACTGATAGGATACCTCTTTCAGGACATTCCAAGGTAGTTCCATGTAGAGCCAACTGATGCCGAATGTAGTTGCTACGCCAATACCATAAAGGCTTGGAGATGGTGTTTGTGAATGCCCTCCTGCCAACCCTTCCCATCGGTAGAACACCGCTGGGCGCGCTCAAAAAACTAAATATGAAATAAAAGCTCCGATATCGGTATATTTAAGCTCTGTAACAGCTGAGGTATGACGTAATTTGGTGCAGGGGCCAGTCACGTGTTAGAGAATTTCGGAGCCAAGAGTAGAAAATTTGACTCCTACCCTTTGGCAAGTCTATGCAATTTAAATGGGGCCATGGGGCCAAGGGGTGCTTGAAGCATGCTTGTGTGTGTTGATGTGCTGTCTACACAGTAGCTCCATCATCATTGTTCAAGTGACACTAAGGCACCTTAAGGACGAGTGATTGTGTAACCGTACAAATACAGGAAAATTTTGCAAAAAGGGTACCGAAATGGTGCCTTGGGTAACAGTGAACATTTCTGGTTTGGCCGCTTGCAGACTTCTACGCTTGCCTAATACTTTCCAAGATTGGAAAATTAAAGGAATTTCACCGCATCGCTATAATCAATATCTCTGGTGCGGAGTGTGCGCGCTGGCAATTAGGTTTTGGTGTCTGAATACCTTATGAAAGGCTCCAGTTCAACTCAATACCTTTCGAGTTACGAAGGTAGCTGCAACAAATTCGCCACTGGGCACGTATACGAAGCCGAGATTTTCAAAATTTCCATTTTGCGAGCACAGCTTTGGCTAGCTTGAAGGGTTCCAGCATCTCTCAAACTGTAGAGAAATGGGATGCTGGCCTCTAAGCGGAATGGTGCTTTCCCTTCTCTGTTTCAACATAGAAAACGGGGGGCGGGGGAGGGGGGGGGGGGTTCAGGAGGTGCTCTTGCCTTTCAAATATCTGTTTCTTGTATTCAAGCAATCAAATAGTTCACACTGTTGCTTCGCTCTTTACGACCGCACAATACCGTGGAGGAAAGAACAATTGGAGAAATTTTATTTGCATTATTAGATCACCATTTGAGCTGATCCTTGTAGGATAAAGAGATTCATTAAAAATAGATAGAAATCTCAAAATCATTTATAGAATACGAAAAATTTAAATGTAGTCTAGTTGGCAGAATGACCTTAATACTCGCAGGTCAATGGTAGAGATGAATATTTCCATTTTTTGGTTCGCCGTTCATCAGCAAAATTATTTTTTCATAAAAATTTCTTTTTACAATTTTTAATTTTTCAGAAGGTCAACTCAAATCATTAAACAAAGCTTTGAATGATACTCGTACCTGTGATTCTTTTACAAATTATTTGTATAGTGCTATTGCCATATTTGTTTAAAAATCAAATTTGTTATCAGCAACATTGCAAAAAGCGCCTTTTAAGCAAAAACGAAAAACATTCTTACGACCAGATTTCTAGCAATCGCTCAGAAATTCTGTTCTAGTCAGCGAAAGCTTGGAGTCAGAGTAATGTAACGAAGCACGGCATGCAATTATCGCCACGGATGCGGGCGCATGCGCTGGAATTTCCCAAACACACTGGAACCAGTCCTACTACCTAGAACGTCGGAACGCCGTTCGGCTCTACAATTGTAGAAGCTCTTCACCATGTTCTTCCAACACATAGACGAAGTATGGAGCTGATCGAAATTGCTTCCCTTACACTATCAGCGGAATTCTTTGCACTTGATAGAACACAACGAAACACACTGGAAAAGCTTTGGGGAGCAACTAGCAATGAAAATTTTCTGGTCTCTCATCGCAAGCAAGTCTCATTGGCATTTTAACAGTAGAAGTGGGATTGTCAAAACGGAATTTTTAACCTTTTCTTGTACTACTGAGAAAAATCCTTTTGGCATTTGAGAAAAGCAGTTTGAAAAATAAATTTGGATTTGAAGAAATCTCTGCAGATCAAGTAAATCGATTTTAAAAACTGAACATTTTGTTCAATAAAATATTTTAAATTCATACAAAAAATTAATTGGGAGTAATTCAAAATTTTTTCATAATTCCTTAAATTTTTTTACTTGAAATAGGATGGAAAATTCCGGTTGAAATAATCCTAAAAGTTGAGTTGGATAAAGTTTGTTAATTGAAAAAAGAAAAAAGTCGAGTGTTGAGTCAACGAAGAACGAAAAACAATTTTTTTGTTTAAAATAAAGTATCGGTTATATGCCCGAGTGAAAAAAGGAAGTTTGTGTCGCACAGTGTCCTCATATTTGTGTGACCGGACATACGTTTGTGGGTGTATGTATACTGTATGTATGGAAGTTGTATATATGTACAAGAGGTGCACTTCTATATATATTTAAACGGAGCAAATTATCCTTGAGCAGAACTCTTGCTTGTTATTCTCTTTCTGTCCTGCTCCCAAGCGATCGCACTTCCATCTACGGTTGCTAAGATCAAACTAAACATACAGAGAGAGGCATCCTCTAAAGTGAAGTTACATAACTTTAAGTTAAAACAATTTCTAAAAGAAATCCTTACTCACCAAATTCAACTAATAAATACTTGTATATTGGTTATCGTTAAAACAGTTACATATGTTGTAATTAATATTTGTTGTTAGGTACCCTTAAAAGTTATACTTAGTGCTTATCGGTGTGAACAGTATATTTTTGGACAATACGCGATTTGAAAACGAATATTAACCACTGTTGTGCGTTCAGAGTGAAAGTAAACTAGACAGTGCTAGTTGAAATAATTCATTCCAGTGAAATTTGGATTCTTGAGAGAATACCAAAACGTACAGAAACTAAACGAGAACAAAAAAGTAAGAAAATAAAAAACCCAAAAAACCGCCTGCCTTGAAAACAAAGTGATTAACGGCTAAGTTAAATAGCTGTGGTGAATACCCTGAAGAAATTCACCACTTCGTATATTAAAAAAATTGTTTGAGGCCATAAGGCAACATTTAAAATCGCTAATAGTCCTTTAAGGTTATATAAGAGCGTATTTAAAGGAAGCAGTCACCATGGCCGATAAGAAAGTCGCCGAACAATATTACGCACCTCCACCAAAATTGGGCAAATGGGAGGGT
Organism: Leptogaster cylindrica; assembly: GCA_963082835.1. Taxonomy (NCBI): domain Eukaryota; kingdom Metazoa; phylum Arthropoda; class Insecta; order Diptera; family Asilidae; genus Leptogaster; species Leptogaster cylindrica. The sequence goes on along the minus strand of OY720105.1, from coordinate 16,523,624 downwards.
TTCAAATTATTCCTATGGAACAGTGAAACTAGCCAATGCCTTGGACGAACCGGATCTAGTTGGGGTAAGTGAAAATTAATAAATCCTAGAAACATGACATGATTCCTCTCAAACTAAATATGTGTTAGTAAGTCAATAGTACAAAAGCATAAATGGTCGCGGCTATAAATGAACAAAGTTCATATCCTAATTAAACAATTTTTCTGTCATGTTAGACTGTTAGAGCAAACGCATACATCCACCCTTGGTTACCAGTTGTGCATACAGAATGCTCTTCATTTCAAAATGGCCGACACTCTCAAGGATTTTCGATGTAACGATTTTTTGTGTGCTTTCTACATCTCTTTACATTATATTTCCCCTTTCTCCTTAGCCCTTCTCATTCCATCATCAGGGGGTGTAATGGTATACATGACTGTTCTGCCCTTCTCAAAACTAAATTCAACATGTCTCGTCTCTATTATAGAATCCCTACACTTATCTCTTTTCACCACACGTTCAAGAATTGCTTCTTCAATTTCGGTCGTACAAAATATAATACTAGAAGGAAAAACTTTGTCCTTGTCGGTATTGAGAGTTGGAAAATTTTGATATTCGATCGATAATTCACACCCTTTTTGAGTGTAGTAGTATGGGGCTGCTCCTCGTGCATACACAGCATAACAATTCACCACACCGTTCACCACCATCCCCACTCATCTACATTCAAGTGAGTGAGTATTGGAGAAAAACTGAAATTATTTCCTTTTTTTTCCATCACATTGAATTGAACATAACTTATGCAACCGTGTCACCGTATCCGGTTTTGTCTTTCGCTTTTTCTCCCCCATCGGCCTGTACTGAATTTGAATTACAGCAAACGTGGTGGCATTTGCATTTTCATAAATATTGCTTAACATTACTTTCATCCGTTGTGAAAAGACGAATGAGGGTTGTTTTCCCCTGAAGCTCCACTCTTCAAGAGGACATCAGAACGTCAGAAATATGCGGTTAAAGAAAAAACTATTTTCCACGACAAAGGAAGGTAGAGGCTAAAATACAATTATGTAATATTTTCTTGTTATCCTTATTTATGGCGAAACATCATTCAGTCTGGCTATTCCTTTATTATTGTTATTAGGATTTCCCTTTTTTCTTCTTTTTTAATTTGACTTTTTTTTGAGCAGCGTTTTAGAAGAGTGGGCATTCTCTAAAATGGGTTTTGTTATATAAGATGGCTCCTATTGTTAAGACAAGATGATTCCGCACCATCATCATTATTGCTTTGTGGTTTGGTAATTAATATTAAAGTACGCTTTATTTGAAATTTATACTGATGTTTGAGTGTTCTTTTTGTTATGTAATTGCCGGCCTCCGTTGGTCTTCGGTTTTTACTTATAGTTTTCCGTTCAACACTACAGTTTGGACATTCATCTATGTATTTATATTATATTTTTGTCATTTTTTGTACTTGTATTAGTATTTTTTTTAACATTCCTTCATATCTACTTTATAATTTTTACGCATTTTCACCTATATTTCATCTTTAATTTTCATCATTCCTGAATTTATTACTATGACGTACTTTCCATTCCTTGGTATTATATTGTATTTTATTTGCAATATTTTATTCAAATTTATTAAAATTTTGATTGTTACTTCTAAACCCAATGCAATTATTCAGTGTCGGACTCCTTGTACATATGTATTTTATTAAAACATGAAACCTTCTGGAATATGTTATCCTCTAAAATTTAATCAAATGCTCTTGAGAACCCGTTTACATGTTTTTGAAAATTTACATAACTTCTTATGACATGCCACAACATGGTTGCATAATAATTAACACTAAAATAGGTTTCAAGGCTCCAAAACATTATTATATATTTCATATACACACATTTTTACATATTAAGCAACACCCAATTGATTTTGTTGACCAATTTTTACATCATATTATCAAAAACTATGAAAATGAATTTGGAAAAATGTTGCTACCATTTTATAAAAATCGACATATTTGAAAAAACCTTGAATTTAATTTTGAGGATATATTTTTAATATTCTTACTTTCGCACGTAAAGGATCTATTTCTTTGCTTTTCATTACGTCGTGCAATCTCACAGGAGCGTCCTTACAGCGATTATATGAAGTATCGGTATTCTGTATTGTATTGTATTTCTAATGAATTTCCTTGTTCATATAATATCTCATCCTGGCCATTAGTAAGAATTATGGTTAGGTGCCTTTTTCAACCCCAATATTTCAGGGCAAACAATTAGTTGGAAACACAATATGTTGATGGATGTTTTCCTCCAACTGGAACATGTTTTACTCTTAATTAAGGTTTTACTTGGAATTACATATTTTTCAAAATTTCAAAACTTTTTTAAACAACTTGAAATATCATAAAAAGGTTCTGGTGATTTTAAAAGACAGAACTAAATTAAATTATTTTATAACATACAACTCAATTATATTCAAAATTGCCGATTTTCATTTGGTATGAAAAATTCAGGTTGTTATAAAACAATTGGGTAACTCCCGATTTCAAAGCAGAAAGGGCGTAACCAGAATTTGAATTTTGCTGGCAGGATGTGGGAAGATGAGAGAATTTCAATTCAATGAAGCCAATTTGACTTTTCGTTGAAATTATTTTCACAAGTAAAATCGGATGCATACTAATCGTTTTCTTCCTTCATTGCCGCCATTCTTGGGTTTTTTCGACACTTAGTCTAATTTTGCATTCCAAATGCTTTCGTGTGCAAAAATTCGTCCACAAAAGACCATTTAGTAATCGATGAAGAGATACGGAAGCTTCCGTTGGCATTGCACTTAATGTTGTGGAAAGATTTTTTATCTCACACATGCAGAAAGACCGGCCAAATAAATTTATTGATTGCCATTGGTTTACATAAGAACTCTGTTCATTTAATTGTAAATATTGATCCGAAATGGGACAACTGAAAAATTCATAAATCACTGCAATTAGTCGAGAGAATCGACATCAGCAAGAAAAAAAGTTGATTCAATGAATTTTTTATACGGGAACGACATGTTTGGCACCCAAAGTGATAATATTGGACAGCAGCATAGAAATAATTAAATGCTTACGTCAGCATATTCATTTTTAGTTCTTTTTTTCGTACAGGAAGAACCTTATACGATATTGAAGCTCGGGACAAGAGAAGTGATTCATCCATGGATTTTTGTCGAATGTGTAATTTATGCACGGCTGGCACTTGATCTAAAAATAGCTGCACACTTGATAAGAAATTAGTGAAAGTGAAATTCGAATGAAAATCTGATAAATGGACGCTGTTTATTAGAGCGAGCAGGGCTGTTTACTTTACTATCGCTAATTTCATAACGAATTAAGCATTGAATATTATCAGTGAACTATTATATTCATTCGATCAAATGTAAAGGTGATAACAATTGCTTTATTATTGCTATTTTCATGTACAATTATTATTGTAAAAGAATTTTAATTAAGCGTGAAGAGTAAACTGAAAAATTAAATAAAATATGTTATGTGAAGAAAAACTTTTCTGAAAAGCTTACGTTGTGCTTATGAATATTTTTTTCTATTGAGCAATGTGTTGAATTCATTACAATTTTTACTCGCTTTGAATTTGTAGATACTTTATGGTATTGAAACGAAAATTTGCTAAAACTGAATTTTGGAGATATTTTTAGAAACATGCGTGAAAAACTGTCTAGACTTGAAGCAAACATAAAACATATATTTTTATTAGTCACATTCGTCTTTTCCGAATCATTACACAAATGATTTCTCTGTGTGCTGAGATTTTTTCATTATTATCGATATATTGTAAAAAATCAGGTGTGATTCCATTGTAAGAAATCAGGTGTGAATTGTTTGGTCAGACAAATCATTTGTGCTAAATTAGATAAAGACTTTTGTTGATTTTCAATTTTGATTACAGACAAATTTTTATCTTCTCAAATTCATTGTTTCATAGATTGAATCTCATAAAATTTATCCAACACAATATTTGTTTTGTTGATGTAATCCACCAAAATACGAAATCAATCAGCTCGACGGAATAAACTACCGCTAACAATATTTTCCATAAATATGTTCTCCTTATTTCAAAATCATTATGTAAATATAAAATCTTCTACATTAGTAATTTCAAGCGTTTTTCATTACGCGTGCTGCTCTTCAAAAAAACTTTTAATCCATTTAGTGCGAAATTTAGTACAACCTTATTTTGTAGGCTTCTACACCAAAAATGTGAAAAACAATTTTTACATTTTAAAAAATTAATTAAATGTACTCAATGTTCACAAGGAGGGGAAATTGAAATTATATCCGCTTTTCATTCCTCGCGTTCCGCCGTGTAATTAGAAATGCCGTCATAAATCTGAACAATACTTCTTGGGGTGTGAAGGAAATGAAAAAATATTCGAAGACAGAAAGTTCTTGAGGAAAATTTCATTTTCCTTCTTGTCTTACTTTTTTTTTCAATTTTACTTTGCGTTTTGCATTTCATAGCCAAAGCGCGAAATCTGTTTTTCCACACAGGGTGTGCTGTGTGAGGGGAAAAGCTTCCGAGGAAAGTCATTACAATCGATTTTTCAAGTAAGACCATCAACTGGAAAATTAAATGAACATGTGCGAAATGAAGATAACGCATTATGCCCTGAAAAATGTGCCATCGAAATACTTATGTTGGCCACTTGAGCTTGTTTGATAAGGGTTTAATGTTCAGTAATTGAAATTTACTCGACTGATGATTTCCAGTAGTAAATAACTAAGCAAAAATGTGATTACATTTAGATTGCATTTCAAACTTTTTTTTAAATATCTGTGGAACTAAAAAGTATGCCTAATTTATTCCTGTATAGGTTTCAGTCAAACAACTTAAGTTATTTAGTCTAATTCAAGCCATTAACTTCTATTTTTAACCTACAAATTGAAATGAGTAATTAATTTTTAACTAAAACTTGTTGTAGCAACATGCGAAGAACAATTCAAAAACTAATTTTCTCCTTATTGATTTTCCATTAATACTTTAAAAATGTCCTCAAATACATTGTTTGACAATTTTCTCTATTCAAAAATCAAAATTCTATTATGTAATTTTCTGTAACAGATTATTCAAAATCAATTACTGAATCAGTTCTAATTTGTTTAACAACTAAGGCCCACCATGACGCATTATTGATCGCTTTATGAATGGAATGTAATTATTGTTCATTTTTTCTATTATTTCTTTTCATTTCATCTATCATGTGAGTACACAGTGAAGATTTATCTGAATGATTGGTATAAATCAAAATTCATTGACAACTCGTTTAATGATTCATTGACATTCGATGTAAATACTAAATGTGAAAATTAGTGATTCTTTGAATTTCTGTATTCAGAATTGAAATATTTTCAGCTTCTTTACTCTCATTTATTCATAAAGTGTTGAACAAAAAGGTAATTTAAAAATTAGTAACATGATGAAATTGTTGATTAAAAGTTAAACAAACAGTAATACATGAGTAAATTAATTTTAAAATAAATATTTGTAGCTACAAACTCTAAGAACAGATATAAATCTTCTCAGGTGGAATTTTCCGTCAATATTGATTATTATCTTTGTTTTAATTATTACTCATTGTATCATTATCAGGGATTTCCTTCGTTTTTATCATAAACCACCAGTGTTGCTATGCCAATCGGTTGAGAACAAACGGTTTAGTGCAGCATTGGAAAAAGCCATTGCCATGTGTACCAAAAGTGTTGTCACCAATGCCAGTTCACGTCAATTGTATTTGAAAGTGTGCATTAATTAACAGCATAACTATATTCAGAAGTAAAAAGGGGCTCCAAAGCTCTCCCTCTCTTAACTGACAAATGTGGCGCTGTACAATAAAATTTTATTTCCATTCCCCACACATTAATTGCGGCTACACGCAACTTGGTTAATATCCAACGCGATACAATTTTAATGGAATAATGACGAACAGCTTCATCCACAGAAATATTTCTTCAAGATGTTTCTTCTGTTAAAATAACATAAAAATAAAACATATGAGAAAAAAAGAGAAATTCTTTTTACAATCACAAATTGATCACTGAAAATTCCGAGTTCCACCAACAACAGTGGCGCCTCCAACTGTAGAGATTTGAAGCACAAAGAACGATTTGCTTCCAAGACAACAAATGGTGCATGCGAACAGACTAACAGTGCTGCAAATCAATAAATATTAATTGCCGATCAAACAATAAACTTGGGGAGGGGGAAGGGAGTAAGGGGCTCGGGAAATTTCATGCCGGAGTTCGATCGTTTGCTGGCCGCACGTTGAACTGGATAAGTGTGCGTTGAATTGGGTCTGCATGATTTATCCCGATAATTGAATCGGGGGCCAGTGACGCGCTAACAAAAACCCTCCAGACTGCCACCAGACAATTATTTATTATGGAAAAGATACATCTTTTCAAAATTCATCAATTTCGATTCACGTCATACATATATATAAAATGGGCCGAAACGAGAGAGCCACAAAAACTGTTCCCAGACAGGAGAATGACGTCAAACGCCGATGATGATTCTATACAAAATGCACGGCCAGCGGATTCCATTGAAAGTGGTCTTTGCATGTTGCAATTCCACATCTTCTGCCCACTGAGCAAGAAAAGTTTCTGGATTAGTGGAATCCATTTGGACTGCCACTTTCAGATGAGTAATGCAGCTTTTGGGCTAGATTTCGTAAGTTCAAGGATTTTCCCTAGAAGTTATGTGACTTAAGCAGACATAGATAATCAGACAAGCGGAAAATCGATATGGAATTTGTGCCTGCTCTTCGAAGGTGCTCGGAAAAGTCCTGCAATAGTGTTGAAACTTTTCGGAATATTATGGCGACTCGCTGGCGACGAATGTCTGATTTTCTATGACCGACCCTTTACGGATTCCTTGGGCAAAGTAGGACAACTTCCTTTCTATAAATACCCTCAGGGAAAACACATCAACTCTTAGCTAATTGTACAGCAAAAAGAAACTGATAGTAAACATGCAATTTACTTTTGCAAAGAAAAAATTTGTTAGAAAGTTTTTTTTATTAGAAAAAAGTCCTTCAATGTTGGTAATTCATGTCAGGCATTTGTAAAGAAAACTACATCGTATAAAATACAAAAAAGTTGGCAAACTTTTTGTTGACTATTTCAACTACACTTGACGATTAAGGTTCATGCCAAACAAGAGTGGTTTTTAAATTGTTCATAAAATTTATGTGATCAGAATGAAGTAATTTTTATAACATTTTTTGTTGCTAAGTTTGACTGACTCATGTAGTGTGAGAATGAAAAAAACAAACATCTGTCGAATTCGTGTTGGTGGAATGTGGATCATCATTGATGGTCTTCTATATTCCATTAATTTAACGACTTAATGATCAGTTGATTTTTGCAAATCTAGTAATCTATTATCATTTACCATCATTGATGGTTATCAAATTTGAGTACCAAAGTCTCAATCTTGAAACAATTGAAATTTTTAATTAAATTTCACAAACTTGCGTCAAATACTTGTTGAAACATATAGACGTAATGTAATTAGCACCACAAGCCTCGCACACTAATTATGCAAACAGTATCCATGCCAATTTGATCGCTCTCGACAACATAAACTGGTCAATTGGTTTAATTAAACCAATTATAACAAATACAGCAATTTTCCAAGAGCGAACGTGTTGGAGAATTTCTATTTAGCACCTCAATACGAATTTCAATGTTGATTAGGTGTTCTGGATATTTGTTTAGCTGCCAAAGAAAACGCAAGAAGCATGTTCACAAGTTGCTAAATTTACAACAACAATCTAATAAGTATAAATTTTTATCACTTGAATATATATATCATCGAGCAAAATTATGTCATATTATAGTTGGAAGATCGAAATCTAGCATGTGTTAAAATAAATGATAAGATATTGACGATGATCTCATTTTAATCCCCTTCTATATCGAATTTAAGACAAATTTGTAACCTAAAATCGAGTTTAAATAATTTGTTAAAAGATAAATACATTGTTGTATTTTGTATAATAATTTTTTCCGACTTATTTCGAGCTTTGGTTTGACAACGACTTTGCGATGAATCTTCTAAATGTATGTGAAGGGGAAACAATCGATTCGACTGCATTACACCAACACTAATTGACTCCGCTAAACATTAATTCAAAATGTTGTCCTGGTTGGTCAATGTTTCTACATCAAATCATACCAATACATTAAAGGAAAATACTATTAAAAAGTGCTATATATTCCAATAAACATAATTTAATAATAATTTATTCAAAATGAAATCCCATCCCAGCAACATTGAAAACTGTTTCATGAACTGTTTCTTTTCCCAGGGTGTGCTAAAAAAGAATCCTCCATTGCATTCAACTTGTTGAGCAAACAATTAAGTGATATAAGGAGTCAAAAAAACCGTTCAATGAATCCATCTAGTTATCATGCGAAAAAAAAGAAAATCTTTAAGCCTTTACGGGCAGTGGGGTACACAATACACATAGTATACAACATACATAGTCTGCACACGAGGTTATGTAACACATTTGTCTTGAAGTCTAGTTCCAATTTCCAGATTTATTGATTTTTCGACATGACACTCTGCAGCATGAGAATTCTATCGCGACGACTGAATGAAACCGTATCGATAAAAGGAGCTACAAGGATCGACAGCAGTACAAGTAAATCATTTTAAAAGTTTCCAAGAAAGAAGATACGAGTTAAGCATGTACTCGGTACATATATTCCTCCCAAAATAAGAGTACTTTTTTTTCCTTATATATTGTAACACGAATAAACAATGTCAGTTCCAACCCCCAAACAGAAATTATCCACTGCAGAGAAAAGCTTTACCCAGTTTTCTCCTGCGAAAAGCGCACGTCTGTTTCAACCACTTCGGTTTTGTGTAATCCAGTTGCTGGAGCAGTACTGTTTATGTATTTGTTCCCACCACCACCACAACCACCCGGGAATACCGGCATATTTTACCATATTCTGGTAAAATATTTTTTTTCTGTTTTTTTCTTTGTCGAAACTAAGTGGTGAGCACCCGCAACTTCTGGGTGGTTTTTCATTTCCAAGCCATACATTATTTTTCTTTTTTTCCTGTCGGAAACTTGCCTTCACATGCACGTACTTCCCCCAACTGACCCAACTCCCACTCCAACCTCACCCCAAACCACTCACCTGGCAGAAAAGGAGTTTGGAACACTGAGGTAAAATGTTAAATTTCATTCATATGCGCGAAACATTGCAATTCGAAACTACAAAATGCAGTGAATAGAACAACAACAACACAGAATAAATTCGAACAATTTTCATTATGCGAAACTTATAAAATCCATAGAACTGAATCAACTTTATTCACAAAACTTAACAAAGTTTAAAATTTAATCAAAATAATTAATGATGATCACGGTATTCAGGATGAGTGCAAGGATAACAGATAAAATTTACTGATTGCTTAAGTACGGCTGGCAAATTTTCCATAAATTACTGTCGCGCTTTACGTAATACCGACATCATAATTCACTTAGTGATAGTTTGTTAAGATTAATTGCAGCAGTGAATTGCATTTTCTTCCTTACATTAATCTTGTGCCCAGCTAAATAAATAAAAGCATAATTATATACCTCATTTAACGTTCCCATGACAAGAACGTATTAAATTACTATTATCATTTAGAACTTAATCATCTAAAAACAAATGGTGCTTGCCGAAATATATTTCCAGTCGATGTAATGCGCTTTTGTTGTACCGCAAATTCATAGTTTGTCCTTTAATCTACAATCAATCACAACATTAGCAACGATCCAGATTTTGCTTAGCTTTCGTTAATTAAATACCTCAAAGCCCAATAATCGTCTTAAGTACTGGATTACTCGCCGCAGTGATACTGGGTTTCTTAACAGAGACTATTTTTAAATCCAGAAGGAACCCATTTAATTTATTCATTACGTGTGGCTCCGAGATGCCATAGAATTCCAAATTCTAAATTTTCCCAAGGTAGTGAAATCCCTGCCTTATGTGAAATAATATATTTTGGAGAATGATTTACAATTGTGGCGTTAATTTGCCATTGCATTAGGTATGTCCTTAAAATCATATAAGTCGTTATTTTACAAAGCACAATTAACAATATCCATGTTTCTTGTGTTACATAATACTTTCGTTAAGAAAAGAAATCCTCCAAGATTGTGCTTTTGTTTTTAGAAATCATTAGAAAACAACATCGTCCTGTTGTTGTTTTTCTCTGTTGTATTTATGCACATTCAGCTATTTTCGGTAAACCAGAGAAAAATTTTCCTTTATCTGCCGGCATTGAAACTTTCTGCTTAGTAACAAACAAAAGTTCTTGATTTCTCGCAGGTGGAGTCATTTTTTATTAGTCCCAGTCAAGGTATAGTCGAATCTGAGTCCATATAATAAAACTTTCTGGAAATGGCTTCCTAGAAAAAAAATAAAAGGAAAATCACGTACGTGAAAATTGTACACAATTCGGAAAAGGTATACTTAGGATATATTGAGAAGCTTTTACAATGCCTAATGGACCATTTGTTGAGAATCTTAAGGTGTAATTTTCAAGATCATGATTCTCTTCTTTTTATCTTAAAAAAAACTTTTACCTGAAATTGTACCTACATTAACTATTCACGTTATAAATGAATTAACAAAACGTGATACGAAATTACTTAATATAAAAAGTTGTTGCGTACACAATATTTTCAACGTGAAATAATGTTTCGGAGATTATTGATAAGAACGAAAAAATGATGACCTCGCGCCGAGTTAATTATAGACAGTACATTAAAAAACAAAAAAAAATAATATGTAAAAGGAAATAAACATTAACGCAGATAATGATGAAATTTTGTACAGTAATAACCTAAGAGGCACATGAATAATGCATTTGATGATAAGAGATATGTGATCACTTCTGAAATATGTGCATTCAGGACTTTAAAAAACTAGTGAACATTTGAAATTTGAAAACTAATTTGATTAATTTTAACTTTTGCTTTGTGACTTCACTTCAATGCTACTTCTGAGTTTCATGCATTTTTCTAGGTCGACATAGAAACAAACGTTTACACTAGGAAAACTGAAGATAATTTATTAAAAAAAGCAAAAAGGTTTGATAAGGCAAAGTCTATAGAGTGTTGTTTACAGTGAAATAAAAACCATGATGAACATCGAACAGAATTGTGTTCACATGTGTATAAAATATACTCTTAAATAACGAATTTCTTCCGAAGCCAGAGAATTATTTTGATGACAACAAGAAAATAATACCTATCAATTTGCTAACAACAATTTTTTTATGTTATTGTTGCACATACTCATACAGTACACTTGGAAAAGACTAGAGAGACTTCTTTTATTACGAAATTAAGATCAGAAACATTCAAACAAACTTCTTCTTGTCGTTCATATTCTTGGAATGATCGATTTGTCCATTATACGTATACGAAAGATTCACGCTCAGCAACAATAAACCAAATTGAATTCAAAATGTTGCAAACTTGTAATAATAAACACAACGTTTCGTTCCACACTGTCTCGTAAGTGCCTCCGATATCATCTGCCTTTGCATAAATTTCATGTTCCAGGAACGATTTTAAATGGATGACATTAATGATTTCGTTTTCTGTGTAGAAAAAAAGAAAAATGTTCAATGATAAATCAGTGTACATGTTTCCTGTATGTTTCTATACGATACTTTCTTGTGTGAACCCCTCACACCGTCTGCCAACTCTAAATGTTGCTTGGGGTTGCATGAGACATGATATACCATTATTTCTGTATTTCACTCACAGAAACCTCCTCTAAGAATCCTTTAACCTCAAATACTGCTCCTGTAGCCAATATAAATGGTTTTTTCTATTATGTATTGTGTATATGCTGCTTATTCGATTCTAACAACAATTTGTCATGACAAATAGCAGCGAAGTAGGGAAAATCTTCGTCCTTCGACCTTCATTCAAAGTGTAACCAAGTCAGTAGTGAGGACGAACGTTACATGTGTAGGATCTATAAATTTGGGGTATAGATGCCAAGAAATACATTCGATAACAGATGTTGATGCAGCAATTCGCAATGCATAAAAATATTGGCCTAAGGATATGACCTACTTTTTTTTAAACACACCAACACACTCTTTTTCACCCACTGGGCCCGAAGCCATTGTTCCTTTTATACCATAGTGCACGGATTGTTGAGTAGACACATCCTTGAATGGAATGTCTCCACCCCCCTCCGCACATTTCACTAGTTTCTTAATTTACTTGAGGAAAACCATCAGCAAGAAAACTTTCATCTCCGCAATTTATCACAGTTATATTGTGTTTTAGCCCACAAAGGTATTCGTTATCGCACAGTTTTGCTGGCTTGCTGTCCTCCCTACTGATTTCCTGTGGAAGACATTTCGGGGACATTTGATTTTGCTGCAGTTGTGTAGAACGAAACATTTATGTAGGTAGGTATATGTTGTTAAGATAGCAACAACGTTAAACGTAGGTACCTACCACAGGTTCGCAGACTTTTTCATTTAATGGGTGTTTCCTAGGCACATTTGATTCAAATGGAAGTTCTGAAGTTGATAAAAACTTCCGCTCCATCTTCCGCCACCGCCCAGCCCAGGAACGGTAGCATCGATCCATAAATCTGAAGTCAACGGTAAATTGAGTCAATGACGCGGAAATGCTGCAAACCATTTTCGCGTAATAAACCTACTTTCGCAAATTTCATAAAAAAACGGAGTACTGATTGTGACATAAAAAAAAGGTTAACAAAGATAGTCATGAAGCACTTTCATTATCCGCCCCTGGCAACCCATCGATTAAGTATCCGCCCTTCCCTTTTGGCACCGACCTCTTGAGTCGGATGTCCTTATAAGTTGTGCTTATCGATCCAAGGGTAGGGCTGACTGATAGTCAGTCTCGATATCCTGCAACCAAGCCTTTAGCCAGTTTAGAATGTAACACCCGCGATGCTATATGCTGCTTACGGTAATTAAAGGACGCTCTAGGACTAAGAAGAGTTCACCAGACGGGACGTATTTTAGATACCATCAGAGAATTGGCTTTTTTAACGAGTTTAGTTTGAGTCCTCCGTTAATCGAGGAGTGGTAGCCAGGAATCTATTGCAGTCTATTGAAGTTTTACCTTACATGCACGAATTCACATTGTGCAAAGTCTGAGTGCTTCAGCAGTTGTCGCAATTGCGTAATCATGGAAAATATTCATTTCACGGATTTTAAATTTTAACTGCTGCCAATGTTTGGGTTATAATTGAAAGCATTGTGTGTTTAGTTGTGATTACAGCTGCACTCAGAATAAACAACAGCCCTCTGCACACAATGTGTGTCTCCATCTTTGCAGTTTGCATAAACTATCCTGAGGACATGTGCAAACTGTTGAGGGCTTTACAACGTTTTCTAAGTGCAATTCCGTGCAAAAGTAAAACTTCTCTTGTTTATAAGACATAAAAAACATATAGTACTTTGTTATTTAACATATTTTTTAAAGATTAATAACAAAAAACTGTTGTTCTTAAGTTGTGATCGTCAAAATAAAACTTTTAACGATCAAATGTTGAAATTTTATGGTAAAAATGTATGCATTTATTTAAGGACAGAAGATAGACCTAAGGCCCACTATACACATAAGCTAAGCTAAGAAGCTAAGATTCTCGCTCGGCTCTCTAAATAAAGAAATTGAATGCAGTGTTACCCACTTGAGCAATATGCTATGGAGCGAGGTTTTTTCTCCACGCGCTGTGTGTGCTAAGTTCGCATGCATAGCATGAGCAAAGCGGTGTAAGCAGGCTTCGCTTACCAATACATGCAACACGGCAGTGTTTTATATGCAAAAAAACTTTTTTATTTGGGTGAACATTTGCAACTACTCTTACTTTGTAAATAGTTGTTCGCATCGCTATAGTGTGCAGCGGGAACCAGCTAAGCGAGCTAATCTTCAAACCTAAGAAAAGTTAGCACTCACACAGCTTAATTGCAGACCAATGGAATATTCTACGCACGATAATTGCATTTGAAATTTAATTCAATAAACAATATTATCAACTAATCCAAGTCGGATAAACCGAAAAAGAAATACAGTCAAGTTAAGGACATAATCAAACCAGTAGAATGGAGTATAAAATCTTTCAAGGACATAATAATAAAGCTTAATGCCCTTCTTAAATATTTAGTCTCTTTGCGGAGCATTTATGAATTCTTTTAAATTGAAATACTTCTTTGAACTGTTTATTAACTACCAAAAACATGGGAATAAAAAATCTTGGTTCAATTCGAAAACAACCTTGCTCCAATTAAAAGTCAATCAGTTTTTTCTAACATAAAATTACAAAAAAAAACTTGTAGGTACTGTAAAACATACATCTGCAATATACAAAAGAGGAAATTAATTTTAAGAAAGAAGTTTACCTCTTTCTATTCAAAATTTTTCCTGAAGTTTTTCCATTGCTAATCGCTACTGCAGAACTTATTTATAAAAAAAATCTATACGTAACTAACTTTAAAACTAACAGAAAAATATTCTTACAAAAAGATTACGTTCCTTTCAGAAAAACTTGCTCGGACATTTTTTACCTATCTCAAGTCTTTCCTTGACAGTCAAGGAATCCTTGTCCTGCCTGATTAAAATTCAATTTTCAAAGTAAAATTACTACTCAATGGATGGTGAGGAAAGGACTTCCTTTACTGATCCCTATAGGATAATTTATTACAATATCTTTTTCAGTGCCTCGTTTAAATTATGTGTTAAACAATTAAAAACAATTACATAAATTCTCCTCCCTGGCGCTTATGACAACTAAATGAAATAAATAATTCACCTGAATTCTCAACATGGCTACAAGATTATTATCCTTAAGCTTACATGAAATATTTAAAAATAGGTGGTGGGCTCTTTAGTGCGCGGTTCTCATAAATAATTCTTAAGCCTTCCCATGCACGCGTGCTCCCCTTTTCCATTACACATGCACACAACATGTCACGTAATTACCCAATCATACAACAGGGAGAAAAGGCTTCATACGAGTATGTAGTGTAATATTGCAATTAAAATTAATTTTTTCAAACAACAAATGGGAATATGTCTCTTTATAAAAACAATTTGCACTACGTTGTTTGCATAACAAAAACCACATCTTCAATATTACGAAATAGAAATATTATTATTCCATCTAGACTCTGGAGCTTCGTTTATTCTTCTGACGAGCATAAAATCAATATAGCAAAATATGTTTTTGAGCCATAAATTTTCTACATGACCTCCATTGGCTGTTTTTTTTTCTGTTGTTGCTGTCGTTGCACAGTAGCAAAAAATAACAGCAGATAAGTTTGTTCAGCAAATTAGGCAGACTTTTTGCTTATTTTTGTCAAAAAAATATGATCAGAATTTTAATATTTAAAACATTCTAGGCTGAAGGGAAAACTTTTTTAAGCAAATACTTTCCGAGTTTTGCAGGCAAATGGTGTATTACGAGAGGTTTTTACTGAATATCTAAAATGAAAATTATTCTTTGTAAGAATTTTTTATGCTTTAGCTAATCCCTTAATCCATAAAAACAAATCAGTTTTTTTTTTAAATAACCTGATATTAAAATGTTTAACAGCAAATTTTATGTTACAGTTAAAATACTTTTCAATGATTAATTATATTATTAATTTTTAATATTGATAAATTGTTTTTGTTTGTTATTTGTTCAATTTATGAATTAGATTTGTTGGAATAAAGCTAAATTAAATTATTCTAAATGTGTGTTCCATGTAAAGACAACTTTTAATAAGTTTTTTACGAATCAATTCAGATGTGCTTCAAGTTAATCGACTCAAAATATGGACAAACATTCTCTCCATCCATGACTTCTTATGGAACTGCGAAAAATTCTTTCTTTATACTTAATTAATTAATTAATTAACCAGATTCGCCTCCAGGGTACTGCATTATTTATGCATATTACGTATTTTTATTACACCCCAAATCTCCTCGAAATTCCGTCTAGTATTATTCGGATCTAATTTCATTAGGGACAAGAGAAAGCGTGATTGTAATTATGAAAAAGGTCATCGAGAGGATTGGGATTAAACCAGAAGAGCTTCCATCCAAGATTGGAGGAAACTGTCCATCGAATAACGAATTAATAGAATAAATTAGTAACTTCAGCTTTCTCGGTGGATTATATTAATAATTGACAAAGTCAACAGACAAAATGAAGTAACTAAAAGAATGACAACTAAACATGAAAATTCATGATTAAAGGATCCTTTTAAATTTATAAAATTTGTAATGACTTTTTTTGTACTGAAACTGTCAATACTATCCTATTTTCCCTTGAAGTTATTTTAAGCATATATAACTATAAAATATTAATCAGTATTGAGAGAAACAAGTAAAATTCAATGCCGTTTTGTCTCCGACCTCCGTAAACAAAATTGTGTACCAAAATAATTAAATTTGTTTTGAAATATTTATTAATACTTATGATAATTTAATTAATTTCATTACCACGTTCTTTTATGTATTATATTTTAGGTACACTTATAATTTCGACTCGAATTAAACCAATTTCGTTGATTCATGAAATATTATGTTTGCAGCGGATATTGCATTTTGAATAAACATGGAATCAACAAACAATCAAAGAAACCGGTACAAAATGCAAAGTAGCAAAATGTGCAATTTCCACGTTTTGCAAATAACAAACATAATACAATACCTTTTGCAATCAAACTTTTCGCAGAATGCCTCTTAAATTGTTTTTGTGTTCCAGCTGAAAACCAGTGTAGTGTCTACATTCTACATTCCGTATCTCATCTGCAGTCGCCATCATTTTCAATTTGCGCCATTCCTCATGCTCCTCGGAAGCTAAAACTCTCGTCCTCATTCCGCTAAGCGAAATTAACGCAAATATCATTTCCCCCGAATTTATTGTGAGAAGAATTTGCAACTTTATGAGCAAACTCATTAAGGCTTTGGTCCCTTGGCGTTGCATTCCGCCAGTTGGAGGACTCGAACGCTTTCAGGTAAACAGATTCGTCTGATGCGGGAAGTTGAACAGATAAGAAAATAATAAATTCAGATATGCGGAAAATTCGCCAACAATCGGTACTGGAGCACAAGTGTTCCAGCTCTCTGGTGCGGATGAGGACTAATATAATGAAAATAATTTCCACAAAAGCCGCCTGCCCCCAGCCGCCATCTTCTCTGTGGTAAAGATTCATGAAGTCTTTGTTAGGAATAGAACTGGAACCCCGAGATAATCATGGCATTCCTGGCCTGATGCTCCAGCTCCCTGATCCTATCTTAGGGCAATTTCTGCCCGAGGAAGTTTCACTGGAAGGATAAAAATACGAAAAACTAATAAGCTCCATGGTCGAAGCTTTTCATACTACCAGAATCGGGGATATATGGGTTTTGTGTCCTCTTTTGTTACGTCATGTCAAGTTTTTCATTGGGGAATTTCATTACTTAAGGATGAAGATTTTTGGCGAGAAATGATCATATCCTTGGTATTTGTGGAGTTCTACTTTCTGAGGTGTGTTTTTGGGCGCACGTGTCACTACCACTTCGTCTCACTTTCCCGCCCTGGGGGGCTAAATGTCAACTCTATGAGTGATGGATTGCCATTTCAAGTTGCCCCCAGCGACTTGGATTTGGCTTGATTGCATGGTGAATTAGGGGCGAAAAGATGTTAAGGATCGTTAATGTTTTTTTGAGAAAAAATTTCGTTCTCATTCCCGCAATTTTAATCTATAGAATTTCTTATTAGGATATTTATAGTTCCCCTACAAAAAATTTGGGTATCAATGGCTTTAGAGATTTTATGTTGTTTGAATGAACTGCGCTGCTCTGTCCTAAAATATATTTTATCTTAAAGTTATATTCTTTTCTTCGTATTCGACCTTTCAAAAGATAATCCGATTTACATTTTCTTAATGAGCATAAATTATCTGAACAATATCTCGTAAAACTTTTATTGTATATTTATAAATTTTTCCTAATAAGAACCTTTTCTTTCTTTTTCAGCTAAAATTATATTTTTCTACATAGTATTTTATTCAGTGTTAGCTGGTTTTTTCGCTGCTATGTTAGCTGTATTTTATCAAACATTAGAGACCGATAAACCAAAATGGCAACTAGATAATGGTCTAATTGGATCAAATCCAGGTAAGATAGATTCCTGTAAAATAATTCATCCATGAAGAACATTCATTTATTAAATATTTTCCAACATTACAATCAGACAATAGAAAACTTGCAAAAGTTATCTTCCTACAAAAAAAACCGTATTTTTGTGCTGTTTGACATTCAATCCGACCGCGAATCTTAATTAAAATTAGACAAAACGTTTTATTTAAAAAAGCCCTAGCAACAGATATAATTGGAATTTCTCTGCAACTGAAATTAATTTTTTATTTCCAAAAGCGAATACAAAATATTAAATGCCAACTTTTGTATATAAATTTTCTCACCCTCACTTAAAATTAATAAATCTAGAACTTAAATACAAAACAAACTGCAGGAGGAAAGGGTTAAAAAGCTTAATTTCATTAACTAATTGAATTGGGTAAGAGAAATAAATGCCCGAGCAGAGTTTTGTAGAACAGTTTGGATTATAATTAGCACTCCAAGTGAAAATATTTGCTGTTTGCAGGAAAATCTGGTGAAAATTCCACAACAACGAATTTTTCAAATTACTTTATCTACAGCCGACAGAAGTTGGGGATAACTTTGTTTAGTTTAATTATTTGATTATCTTCAAGCAAAACGAATACAGTTGCCTACGTGATCCGCAAAATTTTTGCTAGCGCTTTTCATACATATTTTTTTACGAATAAAGGATTGAAATTCATTGCCGGCAAGAAAACGAACAAGCAAGAAAAATTCGAGGAAGATAAATTTAAATTTTCTAATAACTTTACATTAGAATTTAGCGATGTTATTTTACTATTTAAAATAAAAAAAACACTTTGAAACTGCTATCAGAAGTTTTTGTATTATCTAAACCGGGTTAAAGTTTTTCAAATGTATTCAAAATGTTAGACGTTTTGTTCCAATTATTTCCGCAACACTTGTCTGCTTGCTGTTAATAAAAAAATAAAGAACTTCGTTCCAAAAACTGTCTACCGATAAATTTAAAAAATATACAACATATTAATTAAGTATTTCGTGTTCTTCGCAGGTCTTGGATTCAGACCAATGCCCCCAGAGGAGAATGTTGAAAGTACCTTAATTTGGTATGTTGCGTCAAAACCCGATAATTACAAATACTGGGTTGATGAAACTAGTAAATTTTTGAAAGGTATTCTAATCATATTCTAACCATGAGTAATCTTACTTAACATCATATCCTTACAGAACTTAATGATGCTCAGGGGGCAGAGAAGAACAGGGTCAATTGCACCTTTGATCTTCCACCGCCGGTCAATAAGGCATGTGACCTTGACTTGAACAGCTTTCAAAAGTGCACAGCCGAAAACAACTTTGGCTACGACAAATCTAGACCTTGTATATTTCTCAAATTGAATAAAGTATTAACATCTCGATAATTTGCCATATAAGTAATTTATTAAAACATTTCATATATTTCTCCCAGATCTATGGTTGGATGCCGGAAATTTACAATGACTCCAAAAGTCTCCCTGAGGAAATGCCGCAGGAACTTAAGGAACACATCGCCAGGCAAGAACACTTCAAGGCAAATGAAGTAAGAACGAGAAATTTTTCCTCGACATTGATTTTTGTTAGATAAATTAATTATTTTCTTGCATTCCCATAGAACAATGTAGTGTGGGTTACGTGCGAAGGTGAAAATCCAGCTGATAACGAAAATATTAAAGCTAGGGAATATTATCCACGAATGGGCTTTCCAGGATTCTACTTTCCATTCCGAAATGTTCCAGGTTACGTGCAGCCGGTAGTAGCAGTTCAATTTACTGTACAACGTAAGTATACTCAATACACATATAAATTAAAATTAACATTATTTCATCATCCACTCCCACGCGTTACATCAGCCGTCCATGATCTTAATGTAATTTCATTTATCAGCACCATAAAATTATATTTTATGTTTTTGAATGCACAAATCAATCTTGACGTCAACGAAAATAGAATTTTAAGCCATTATGGCGGGAGAATAATCAGATTTTGTGTTAAGTTGATTAAACAATGCAAACCACATCATCTCAAGTGCAGAGCATAGAAACCCAGGAGAATATTTTGAAAGCCACAATTCAAATTGAAAATTTTCCACGAAATCGTTTTTGCATAGATGAAGATTGTGGCTTCATGTTTTTGAAATGGAGAAAACTTTCTTCAAGCACCCAATCATATGGTGAAGGAGATCTGACCAGAATTGCTTCTCCGTATTCAATGAACTTCAGTTACAACTTGTAAATTGTTCTTAATATTGAAACGTTTTCCACTGTAAATCCTTTTGCTGATTGATTTGCTGAAATATAAAATTAAATTAGATATGGCAAGACTTTCTCAAACACATTCTCAGAAAGAAAAAACTGAAAAATACTTATGTTTAAAAGATATACATAAATAGCATATTGCATATCTTTTGAGAGTTAAAACTCACAGTTAGAATTGCCATTCGTTCATCCCACTCAAAACCTCCCACCACTTTCTCAATCACCCTTTTGTTCGTGTCAATCAAACAAATTACCTGGTTCATTTTGATCTATACTAACAGTACCAATACAATAATTTTTATGTGAAAGTGTAACCAAAAATTACCTAATATCGTAACAATTCAAAGCCCATCGTGCCAATAACAAATTTACTAATAATAATAATTAAGTTACTTGAACCCATTAAATTGATTAAATGTCAAATTGAATTACATCAACCACGAAAACTTAATTAACTGGATCTGAAGACCAGGGGCATTTAACCAAAAGGTGCTATTACCGTCATATCACATTATCCGGCATTAAAAGGAAGCCAAAGTGGATTTGGGTCAATATTCATCGGTGGAGGATTTGTGAGTTAATGATGAAAATATCCGGAGAGTAGTTCACGATAAACCCATTCTACGAACTTTCGGAAAATGCATAAACTGCAGTAGTTGCACTAGAAAATCCCACCATCGCAACAGTGCAGCACCGTTATGTGCTCGGGAAATTTGATTTGCTGTGTTTTAGTTTCGATTAAGGCAGCTCGAACAATGCAGAATTGAATTTCCACGTGTACTCGTACTTTAATCACGAAAGCATTTAAAGTGGAATTAATTTTAAAGGAGTTCGATTTAAGTCAAGAGGAATTATGTCCTTATTTCAAGAAGAATCTTTCAACAAATGTATAATACGAATATAGCTACAACTGAGCATGTTTGTTGTTTTGTTTTGGAACATTTTCCAATGCTGCAACAAAAAGGAAATGCGACAATAGAGAAATTTCCTCGGTAGTGTGATTATATAGTCTTTTCAATTTCAGTCGAAGGCTACCAAATAAGGATGATCCAAAAAGGCATGTATCCTTAAGACGAAAGGAGGCCTATTCACAAACCTGTATTCGACAGTGGCATTCACTGCGATATTCTCGGGGAACCTATTTTTAGCATTGCTATTATTAAATGTGCTGCCAAGGTTATCCGTTCGACGACAACTGCAGTAAAATATATGTAACGAGTAACGACTAACGGTGTTACACTTTCCCCACCTTAGTACTAACGTAATATTAATCTGTTTATCATGGCCGTTATTTGACGCGGTATTTAGGAAATTGCAGATTATTGATAAAACCTTTTGGTGTGGTTTTATGCGTTAATGCTTTGTCATTATTTAGAAAACAAATTTGTTCATAGTAACAAAAAAGTAATAATAAAAAAAGTAATAGTAAAAAATAATCACTTTACGATTCTCTCTGAAAAATTTATTTAAAAATTCCCATTAGAGATTGACAGTAAATTGGTCTAAATTTTTAGCTGACTTATGACTCTATAAATGCAGTCCTCGATGGCAATAAAAAAAAGCTTATTGCATTTTTATTAACAAACTTAGAGATATTAAATTCAATTGTCCTCTTTCTTTCTAGCTGGCGTACTAATTAACATTGAATGCAAAGCCTGGGCACGAAATATTCACCATGATCGTTCAGAAAGAAGAGGTTCCGTCCATTTCGAGCTGATGGTTGATTAAGAAATGGCATGATTCTTAAGTTAAAAGTTCATACAACAAATTTAAACTTAATAAATAGTATAAATACCACAGATAAACGAACATATAGATAATTTAAAACACAAAAAACTAACGACACAACCGCAAAAACAACAGAAATCAACCATAAACGCAGAAAAACTAATTGAGTGAATATCCCACGGAGAAACACATTCATAACCATTAAAACAAAAAAAACACAGAAAGACACAAGTGAGAAATGAAAAAAATAAAACATTTAAGCAAGTCGAATGGATACATAAGGTAACCACTACTCATATTTCAAATACATGTTTTAATTTACCCAGCCCTTTCCTAGTAAAGTAAATAAATTAAAACCACTCTAAATTTTAAGTAGCATAAGAAAATGTAATGCAAATATAAGCTCCGCAAATGAACAACAAAAAAAAAAAATGAAAAAATAACTAAGATTTAATAAAATTTAGTAAAAGTGAATATATACATAGTGAGAACAAATTACACCGAATAAGTGTTTAAAAGTAAATTCAGTTGTTAAAACTATTACGTATAAAACAAAGTAATATTTATAATAAAATTATTTAAAAAAAAAAACATCAAAAAGAACGCTATTTTAGATTGACACCAACAAACACAAGTCAGAAGCATGCGCTATTTTTAATTATCCTTTTTAAGTGAACCCATACAAATATATTTAAAAACTCACAAAAAATCAATAATGGTAAAATTAAATAAATTATAATTTTTTTTAGTAGAACGATAAAATTCCAATGATCAAAAAATATCCAAAATATTTTTTTCTGACAGTAAATGATGGACATCATTTCCAGCATGTTCGATAGTGATTCAAAATTTTTCATATAAAAAACGTACAGTTAATAGCAAATATTAAAAAAATCTAATAAGTCTGTAGAGCAGGTTGCTAAAAATATTCAAAAACAAATTCAAAATTGAAAGTAACTATGCGAATGTCATTGACATAGGGCAGCAAGAAACCAAGCACAGTTGAGGATTGTCGCATGAGGCTGTAAAAACATTTATAAAAGTAAAAAAACTTATAATATTTGCAAAAATTAATTAAACTGAAAACATAGAGAGCTAAAGTTCGCGTACATCTCTGAGCTACAATAATAAATTAAAAAAGCTATATTAATAAAGATGATAAAATAAAATTTATTTATTTTTAAATAAAAATTATATAAAGTAAATAAGGATATTTAATTACTAATTGTTAATTAATTTAATTACTGATAAGAAATTCAAAAAAATAAATAATAAAGAAGAAAACAAGTATATATGAAAAGAACCTGATTAAGAGAAAAATGCAGCAGAACTTTCGAATAATATTTTAAGGCAATAAAAAGGTTATATACACGAAGACGAGTGGCTGAATTAATGTATGTACCTAAGTTTATTTTTTATCCAATAAAATGTTTGTAAATGTTTAATTATTATGAATATGATATGTTTTTTAACAACTATCGTGTGTAAGTGACGGTTTGAACACTTTCAATTTTTAAGCTTACTTTCGTGGGCTCTTCTTTCTGTTTTTCTTTATGTATTATAAATGATAATTTGTTTAATTTTTTTTCTTCGTTGTTGTAAAATAAAAATGCAAACCAAAGTAAATATTAACGCTAAGCTAAACAAACCAAATCGTGATCAAGTATTTCAGTCTGTTTGTAAGAATATCGAATATTGTGAAATAGGCCTTGTTTAATTTAAAAGGAGGATGCAGATTTTTCTTTAGTTATGCTTTTGCTTAATTTTAGTTAACATAAAAAAGTAAACGTGTTATTTTAATACGTTTTAAAAATTCAGAACATAAGATGAAGATATAATGATTGTACATAATGTTATTGAGAAAGCCTATTTTATAAACTCTTTTATTATTCAAACAATTTATTTAATTCGTGTAAATTTTTGTCTCTCACCGTTAATCTTACCTCTAAAAAGTAGGATTAAGATGACATTCCATCGTTTTAAAGATTTATATTTATTAGCCGAAACAATTTTGTAATAAGTACTTTTCAGTACAGTACACAATTTGGATCAGGATCTTTTCATTTTTTGTTTTGTTTTGCACTGGAATAAGTTCAATCGAGCCTGCAATTGAAACGAACACGAACTTGTACTCGAACCGGAACAATAATATCTAAAAACACGCTATTGACAAGTCTTGTAGTGTTTATGTATATGAATTTACATCCCAGACCAATGTACGAGAAAAATACTGAATATATTTCTAAGGAATTTGACCAACTTTGAGATTAACATTGCAATAGACTTCTTTAACACTAACAAAACATTTTTGTGATGTCCAAAAAATTTTTAAAGTATTATTCATGAAACGCAGTCGATTGAAAAATAATATTGGTTTTTGTACACTACTATAATTTGTCCTCTTTGAATATCATTCCAATTTATATTATTTAAAAACATATAATAAAATAAAAGAAAGTACGCGAACTAAATTCCGCAAAGGGCATAACTAAAAGAAAAATTTCAGTAGAATCTAAAAATGATGATAACAATTTCTCATATTCTTTACTTTTAAGCATAACTTTAAATACTATATACACCATCAATATTGTAAAATATGATTTTCGTTACTTTTGTAAAAAGAATTCAATTATTTTAGATGATAAATATGAGTGAAAGAGAAAATAAACTAATAGAGAAAAATTACGTTATATATAGTGCATATAGAAAATTGTATCATTGTTATATATGGTTTTAATGAAAACAAATAAAATACACAATTGTGGAAAACAAAATAATTATTAAACAAAACTAAAAAAATAACAAATAAACACTGATCGCTATATGCTAAAAGGAAAGACAAAGTATAAATTATGTGTGTTTTGCATTATTGGCGCTGTACTTGTGCGCTTCTTTTGTATTCATGTTGTTGCTGATAATAATGGATATTGAAAAAAACATGATTTTTACGAGAACAAAAAAAATACAATTTTATCATAAATTCAATTATGATGTAATTAAAAAGAAAAACAGAGATACCAAGCTATGCCAACAGTTTACATCAAAGTTGTACACCTAAATAGATATTTTCTTATATGTAATGGAAATCAACTACGTGACCAGTAGGAATCTGCTGACGTAAATAGATTATTGCATTTTATCTGAATATGTGATTAAGGTAGTTGTTTTTGTCCTAATTATTGCCTTTAACGTGATTACCTGAGTGCAGGAATTTGCTCTCTACCACTTAGAACGACACGATGTTAGTTGGTAACTTTTATCCTAAATATAGTAGTTCATGTTTTGTCCATACATACCCTATAATCTTTAAACAAAAACGAAGAAACAAATCTATACCTGCTACTACAGACAAAAGTTGTCCACAGGGACTATTCAATTGGACGAAAAACAAAAGGAAAAACTTTGATTGAAACTTTTTGAAATTATTGTAACACAACAATAATAAAGTACATCATCAATTTCTGATGATTTCCAGAAGAATTTCGAACGCAATTTCCCACGATGCCAACTTCGGTGTCGAATGGAACCAAATGTTGTTTCGTGAGGTCATAAAAATAGGAACTAATATCAACAACACTTGTGTATTTCATTTTTAAGCACAATTTATACTAGATTTTGTGTAAACACACAAAGAATCGGAATTTTATGAATTGGTTTACATCTTAACAAATCATTTCTATTTTCAGATCTGCGTACAATGAACGGTGGTAAAAAAATGACAATTGATGTCTTTGAAGTCACTCCAAAAACACCTTTTTCTAATTGTTTATAATTTTTACTTTATAAAAGTTATGTAATTTTATTCCTACTTTATACTCAGGTAATGTTGACAACACGAATTCACAGAATAGTTTGTTGTAACGAGAAACACCTGAAAGTTTTCTAACTGCATTCAATTCAGCGTATAGCTTAAAATTGTCTACGTTATTGCCATGTTGTCACACATTCACACATACATATCTTATTGAATACGCGAGATATTGTTACTATATGCATAGGACTTTTCCTATTCATGTCACGATTTGTAAAATATGTATGTCACTTTTCTAACAATTTCTTAATAAAGCAATAAACATTTCCGCTCCATTTAACCTTCACTTGAATCATTAATTTCAAAAAACAAGATCTAGTGTTTCTTAATTAATGATCAAACTGAAAACACTTTTTTGATTTAAAGCGCAAAATTTAAATTTCAATACCTCACGAGCACAAAACGAAAGTTAAATTGTCCTATAATATTGAACCACTATGACAGCAACATTAGTTATAAACAATTTTGAATAGAAAACAAGCAAGCTATACGAAAATTACATCTTCTCAAAAAAGAACGTATTAATTTAACAATCTACATTATAAATGTGGTATAAATGTAGAAAAAAATAAATGGAAATAATAACAACAGCGGCAGCAACAAGAGAATGCAAAATTGTACCATTTGTACTTAATACAAACAAATATTAGAATAATTCATCTTTATAAACAATAAAAAGTTAAGGCCTCCTGCAAAATTAAAAAAAAAAAAAAAAAACACATACACACACAAACAAATTGTTCTGTTATTTTTCTCAATTATGGTAATTGAAAGTAAAATATTTAAAAAAAAGTATTTCCATTCACTGCCCAAATTTAAAAAATAATAAAATATAAATATAAACTAAAAAAGTGAGCAAGACAAAATGTAATTTAATCGAGAAGGAAAAACAAAAGGAAAGTATTTCAGAGCCTAGAAGTGTGAAACGGGACTGCCGAAATTTTAGGAAGGCTGAGGAAGGCTAAGTTTCGTTATTAGTACTAGACCGAAATGCAAAGCTTCACGAGTTATTTTTGCATTAAGGAAGAATACGCATTTACTTTCGTTTTATAGTTTTAATATTCATCGTCATTCTAAAAATATTTAAAAATTATAAAAAAATGAAACAAATATATAAAAATCCAAGTAAAAGTAACAAGGGCGAATGTTATTAGTGAATCTAATTAAAGAAAATTTAATAATTTAAAAAATAAGTAATTAAATAATAAATTTCTACAAAAAAAAAATTAAAATGAAAATTTTGAAAAAACAACAAAAATCCAAAAATACTGTAAATGTAAATGAGAAACGAATAAAAATTAGTTAATAATAAATAAAATATCTCACTTGGTTTAATCAAGCAATTTTGTTTCGTTAATCGTTTTGTCTTATTTTTCATTCACAAATTGCTTCAAAAATCATTAAACAAATTTTAAACTGCTGTTATTGAAATCAAGAAAGCAGGCAAAAATCAACCAGTCAGTTACAAAAGCATTTAATTATAAGTAAAAAATAAAATGAAAAATTAAACAAGAAGAAATTGTAAAGAATAAAACTAAACGAAAACAATACAAGAAGCAAAACGATCATATAACATAAGTGGATTGAAAGAATTTTCTCCCGGATGAATTAATGGCAAAATAATATAAACAATAAGTGAGAGTTTAACGTGAAATTTATAAATAACAAAATGTGAACCTCTAAACAAAATGATATGGAAATGGTGAACGAGCAGAGTACTAAATACTTCTTGATGATCGATGATAACCATTTCGTTAAAACAAAATAGAAAATGCGAAAGTAAACAGAGATCTATTAATTATTGTTAAATTCATTTTGATGAGAGAACTTTATAAATTTTATCATTTAAGACGATGAGGATAAGATTCTTTTTCCTACGCCACCATCATTCAATTCTATGTTAGAAATTGTTTAAATGAAAAGGAAATTATTGAGAAATAAATGAATAAAAAATTAAAACAATTGTGTTCTTATTTCACGCCAACCTTGGATCTTTTAATATTTCATTTTGGTATATTTTTTGGAATCGATGCTTTTTAATATTATTTATATTTAATAACTTGAAATATGGAGTTAAGGGTTTTCTTTCCGCTTTTTCATTTGCAGGGAATAACCGAATAAGAACTTTTTCTGCCGTTTCAAGAATGAATACTATAGGTACTATATGAATGGAAAGGCCTATATTATACAATACAACCATAATTTTAAAAGTAATTGCGATGCAAAACACTGACGCAATGATAGTATAAGTAATAGAAAGGAGCAATAAATAAAAATGATTGTTTGAAAGTAATAATTAGAATACAGAAAATGTTTCTGAAAAAAATAAAACGTATCCTATTAAATAGATTATCCTTCTTTGTTCCTTAATGTGGGAACTTACTATCACGAAAACTGATGACATGGGCGTATTTAGAAGATAAACATAAGGCATAAGGGCAAGGCATAATTTTTGGTGCAGTAAAAGTATATAACGACACCCAACGTTTATGTGGAGCCTGCATAGTGCGCTGGGACGACCGACGATCTTTAGCTATCCTGAGGACCGTCAAGAGTTCCGCGAGGGGACCGGTCACAACTAAACCTGGTTTTTGTTCACATTGTTCTTTATACATTTGATAAAATATCGAAAAATGTATGGGAGGACTTGTGTCGTTTTTTTTTTTGGTCTCAAGTCATCCGGGTTTTTGGTCACAATTCTCATCCGAGCAAGATCGGCACAAATCATCCGAATAATTTGTATGGGATGACTTCGGACGGATCGCCTTCCGCGAGTTCAGAATCGGATAAAGAAAGGAGTGTGAACGAACGAGCAATTCAAAAGATGGCTTTTGCAGTGAAATGAAAAAATGTTTACGATATCCTAATTCAACACTGTTCAAATAATTTGCCTATAACAATATGCACTGCTAAAAATAAGTGTTCTATAACGTTCATATAATATACATAATTATATTAGGTACATTAGTACTCACCCTCTTAAATAGGCTAGCAAGTTACAGTTTAGCAACTGGAAACTGCGAAAAGAAAAGGAATTTAATGCAATTGCAGAGCTGAGAAAAAATAAAAAGAATATATACCCTATTGAAGTGAAGATCCGTGTTCATCGCCGACACGTGCCTGCACTCCTTAACTGGGAAATCATTGTTGAAATTCAAGTCCATTACGCCCATTCTTTTTACACTAAACACTATAGTAGATTAATGGGAAAATAACGGAAAATTTTATTTCTCGTCTTGTGCCGTTCCGTTTCACTTTTCTTCAACTCAACAAGCTCATCGATTCCGGTAAAGCATTACTTCACACAAAATACTTTGACTTTGCAAAACTTTGAGAAATGTTAAATACTGTCTGATAGTATATTTTTTTGTAAAAAACTGTTACATTAATTTATACGCGAATTGAGTAGTTGCGGTGACATTTCGAATGTTTGTTTGTTTTCAAAGTAATTGCCTAATATGCCCATAACCACAACGAAGAAGTAAAGAAAATCAAGAAATCCTTAATATAATGGGTCAGATTAGTGCAATAAAACAGAAACTTTAACCACATACATTGGGTACCATTTCAACTCGACCTCAAAAACGAGGACTGAAATTTTTTTTTAAATATTTCGAATGCCGGATGTGACAGCCAAGGAGCACGTTCAAAAACTCAACTATAGTTAACTATAGTAAACTTTGGTAGTTCAAAAACTCTATCGTTTACTACAACATAACTATGAGCATAACTATTTTGCGTTCAAAAACTCCCGTGGTAAAGCATAATTTCTGTAGTAAAATGACGTTCTGCGCCATAACTAGGGCTTCCTACGTAGTTGACTATGAGAAAGATTTTGAACGCGATCAAGGTAATACGTGGTTTACCAAGCTGTATGTCAGTGGTAGCGTAGCCAGTGACGTTTTTCCTATGCATCCAGATGATTTGGAAGTACTGGGCACATCTCGTTCGCTGACACTATTCCCTCAAATTTAGCACGCTCTATTACACCGTTTAATTAGAACCTGGCTTCTAAGCTTCCCTGCCGGATGAGTAGAGGCGCTTTTGCACGAGTTTCAATAGCTGAATACATTTTCGCCGCAGTAAAACGTATTCGTTTGAAAGAATTCCTGTGCTAATTACAAGTCTTTGCGAAAAACTTCAAAAGTTCAAATTCTTATTTTCGTGGAATTTTAACTCAAAGCATTTACCAACAACGATCCCGACCGGAGCAAAATAAGTAATAGAACACCGTTATTCAGCCGCTGAAAAGGCAGCCTTAATGGACGACGGAGAGAAAAGCCACAAATAATTGCCGGTCAACGCATTTGCGGATGTTATTGAAGTGAAAACCGAATGGAAAGTATTATTTGTGTTTAAATTGTGCGAAATATATATGAAATGGTAATTGCTTAAAACCTGACTGTTTTTCTTAAATTACGGTAGAATCTCGGAATTAAACGATAAACACTTTATCTTTGGTATTGATTTTTGCAGTCGAAACGAATGTCTAGATATCCCAGTGACCGTAAGGTCTACGTTGGAGATTTAGGTAATAGTGCGCGAAAAAATGAGCTGGAATATGTTTTTAGCTCGTATGGAACCTTGCGGAGTGTGTGGATAGCAAGGAATCCTCCGGGGTTTGCATTCGTAGAATTCGAGGACGCCAGAGATGCGGCGGACGCAGTGCGTGGCCTTGACGGCAGAACCATTTGTGGGCATCGGGCACGTGTTGAACTCTCCACTGGCAAGTATGGCAGTAGCGGCAGAAGTGATAGACGCGGAGGATCTAGGAGCCGCGGTAGACCGTTCCATCCTGATGACAAATGCTATGAGTGCGGCGGTCGCGGACACTATGCCCGGGATTGCAGACGGTATGGACGCCGTAGAAGGTAAGAAATGAATTTCCAGTAATCTTAAATAAATTCCACAAGGTGTCCAATTTAAAAAGCGGTAAATTCAATGCATGTTGTAGGTTAATCTGCCGCTGAGTATGTAGACTTTCGAAATTATCACATTTGAACGATCTTCAAGTATAATAAGATTGATTATCATGACGCATCAACGCAGCATTGATATCAGATCGGGAAATGATTGCTTCGGTATCACAATTGACTTTCCGCATATCTATCCTGAAGAACACTGCGTCCATGTTCATCTGGGGGTGTTGAGTCGTTCGTGAACTTCATTTGCTTTCGAAAGATGTTTCGTAAAATATTCTCAATCATCAGTGATCATCTGAAATCTCAAAGGTTTATTGTAACAGACATTAATTTAATTCATTTCATAACAAAAGGATTTATTTTCATAATGTGCACGCTGAAATTTAGAACGACTTGGGTTTATTCTCTATCAATAGATTCATCTTAAAAAATAACAAAACGTTCCATTTTGTGTTGTTAGGGTAATTAGAGAAGTTCTACTTCATTTCATGCATAGTTTTGTTTTTATGGAAAACATCTGGGAAAAGCGATCATTCTATAAAAGGTCAGAGAAATCGGTCATCCTTGACTGATAATGATCTCTGCTTTATTGGAAAAACTTGCGGTTTAACATGAGATCTTATTTTAACCAAAAGCAGGTTAAGTTTTTCTGTCTACAGTAAGTAAAAATTTATGTTCAACTAACAAAAAATGTTTACTTAACAGACTCTTCCCAATGTTTTTTTAAAGTGATCATCATGCTCACACCTGTCGCAGGGCCATCATCCACATTACTTATCCCTGTGTACATCCCTTTCATATGCCAGAGTGTAAGCCCAAAGTCGTAATAAGCTAACATTAAAAGAAAAATTTTTTTGTTGTAATTAAAAGCAACTTTTAACTAAACATGACATTTTTGTTTGAAATTATTGTTTATTTTGATAGGCTCAAAAGCCCTCTGTAGCGATTCACCGCAGTAAATCTCTGGTTCTGTTAACTGATCAACAAAATCGGCTCGAACTCGACAACATCCAATAACCGAACGTCCGAGTCCCTTGCGTTGCAAAACTATAAATATATAAGTGCACAGGCAAATCTAGACCATCGCGAATTATAAATACATACTTAATTATGTGAAAACGATCATCCAGAACATCTGAATTTAGTTTAGTGTGATCATCTGAATCTGCTGTTGAATATTATCCTGAGAATGTTGCTGACACAGTTTTCAACGAAGATACTTCCGCGCATATCCTTTGTTACCTTCTTCATTATTTATGGTCAGCGGGAAGTGTTTAAGTCAACATCGAACTCAAATTGATTTGTACGGCAGCATAAAATGCTTTTTGGGAGAAATTCTATGAAATTATTTGTTTTCAGAGACGAACTTGTCCCATCTTGTGAGTTATGTTAATTTTTGCTTTACTTATTATTATGAATTATTTTCAATCACAAGCTGGCACGATACCGAAAACTGCAGCAAATGAAATTTTTGACATTTTCCGAAGGATTTTGGGTTGCTGACCACGGGCGAAATAATTTAAAAAAATTGTAGATGGACCGTCGACGAGATATCCTTTGTAAAAGACTCGGTTCATCAGAGTTCATCTTGCACACAAAATCATTCGGAAACTGGTTATTTACACTTTGTTCATCACTTTAAGGACCTAATAGCAATGTAGAGTCTTTATTTCTCGATATAAGCACCTTAACTATCACTAAATTGCGTTAAATTTACGCATTTTCACTCAAATTCGCGCCGCGAACAGTTTCAAAACAAAGTTTGAAAGGATGAACTCCGACGAATCGAATCTTTCACGAAGGATATCTCGTCGTCGGTCCATCTAGGATTTTTTAAATTATTATTCCCGTGATCAGCGACCCAAATCCTTCGGAAAAAATACAATTTCAATTTGTCACAGTTTTCGGTATCTCCCCCACAAGCTTAACAAAATGTTAAACTCTTGAAATGTACAACTTAAAGTATTTAAAAGCACAACACCATCTTTAGAAAACAGTAGTTAACTCGTTTTATGTATTGATCGCAATAAAATATTATTGGAATGTTTTCCTGTTTTAAAATGGTGAAATCTTTTAAATGCTTTATGATCAAGTAACTTAAAATGCTTGAATATTGTTCTTAATTGCAAATGTTCTTACACTATGAATTGCTTTTTTCCGCAGGAGTCGTTCCCGTTCCAGGTCACGTAGCTATTCGCGGGATCATCGCACGCGTTCGCGAACTGGATCTCGTTCTCATAGCCGTTCACCACGGTCACGTTCCAAATCACGTGAATCTCGCGAGCCTAGACGATCCCGGGATAATCGTCGCTCTAAAGAGAATGGCCACGGAAATGGTGATCATCATAGTGGCGATGAAAGGAAAAATGAATCGCGTTCTCCAAGGCGTCGTTATCGTGTTTCTAGATCACCAAGGCGTTCGAACAGTGCCGATCGCAGTAAATCACCACGGCGTAGTCGATCGGAGTCAAGACGCCGCGTGTCAAGATCTCGATCCCGTTCACATTTCAAGGGACAAAACGGCGGTGCAGACTGAAATTTTGCATAAGAAGTTTACTTCATTTTGAATTCAATGTAATAGTTTTAATTTACAATATGCGTTTATGACATTTAAAAAAAAAAAAATCTTAGTGCGTAGATTCATTCATAAATTTTAAAGCTTCATTAATAGAATATTTCTGGTCGTTTGAAGTACACTCAATATGTTCGAGTTTAAATATTATAAGAAATTCAATATGTAATTGTAGAGTCCTAGAATAAAGAGTAACAAAAACTAACAATGGGCATTTCATTTAATTAGAAATATTCATTTCAGTTGTAACTTAAAATCACAATTTGAATTTGGAACGTTCGTTTTACTGTATAGCAATACCAACTACGAACACTCTTCCTAGAGGCAGCACAATCGCAATCAGATGTCAGTTCAGCTGTTTCAGCTGTCATTCGGTAATCCGTATTCCGTAATGAACTAGAACTTCCATGTGTTACACAATTTTGGTTTATCCTTCAGCTTCAATTTTGCTATGAAATTTCGCAGTCGAAATTTACAAAAATTCATTAAACGTTGGCCAGGAGAAAAATATTTCGGAATCTACCGATTTTTACCATTATTTTTTGTTCTTGGTGCGGCGTTGGAATTTTCAATGATAAACTGGACTGTGGGTGAAACGAATTTCTGTATGTACTTACTCATTTGTGAATATTATTAATTTGAACTCGTATAACTTGTGTATTTAAAATTAGATAGAACATTCAAAAGAAGACAAGCGAAAGAAATCGTGGGAACAACTAACAGAGAAGGACATATTTGAAAATGCCAGCTGGTGTTACCTGGGCGCAATACCTGAAATTCTTCACTGCTGCTATGTTATCCATGCTAGCAGGATCTCAAGTGGTGCATCTTTACTATAAACCTCTGTCAGATCTAGACGAATACATAAAAAATGAGTTAGAGACCTCAAAAGAATTTATTGGAGAATCAAAAAATAGAAAAACTAAATAAAATTAATTATAACAATTTCATATTTTTTAAATATTTGTATACGAAGTCAACCGTTTCAGTGTTGGGAAACGACAAAAATAATAACGCTTAACAAACAACTGCCCACTAATCAGGGTTCTAAAGAGCCAAACCAAACCCCATACAACCCTTTCCTTCCTTCCTAAATTGAAAACTCTCTTAGTTGAAATGAAATCGAAAATTTCCACTCGAAAAATGCAAACGAATTAGGAATAAATATCATTAGTTTATTGGTCAAATGTACATTGCTAAATAAAACGAATTAAAAGCATTTTTAAAACACGTAAGCAAAACCGCTCAAGAACATTTTACATAATCCAACACTCTTACAATAGAACTTAAATTGACGCAGCAAGTGGAAAACCGTTTTCCACAATGAATTGATTTTAAATAAAATTTCATTTTCAGCACTAGCCGCAGCCAAATTCAATGGTATTCATTTAAATTTTAAATGGACCTGAACTGAAATATTGAGCAAATATATTCTCTGGAGCTTACTTTTGTGCTTGCTAATTAAGTGCAAACATTCTCTAAACTTTGAACACAAAATGTTTTGAACAATTTTCTAAAAATTTTTAAAACTCCTAAATATTTTATTGTCTGAAATAAAACCAAAAAAATTGTTAAAACAATAAACAGAATTTGAATTAAAAATAAATTAAAAGAACAAATTATTTTAAAATTAATACAAACTGATAACACGATTAATAAATTTAAAAATAACATTCACGTACAAATACAATAAATATACAAAACAATACAGACAAATTTTTAAGCAAACATTATCAACGTGAGTGATACGAAATCATTTTTTTTTTATCTATATTTATTCTAGAAATATAATGACATCAAGTATGAATGTTTATAAGAAACTAGAGAAGTCATCTTTCGCACTATACACTGCACTGATTGCAAGATAATGTACGAAAAAATATTTTCATTTAAAAATAATAAAAATCAAGTGGGAAGGATTTACGAAAATGTCGTTATCAGGCATATATACTTTTAAAATAAGTTACAGTACTTTCTATTTCGAACGAGATAAAACTCAATTATTGTGGAATCATAAGCATAATAATAATTACCAATATAAAATAAGTCCACATAAAAAAATGTGGTATGTATAACTCAATTAAAAATCTATAATTTTTCGCAAATCTGCGTTAACACAATTCTAAGGGTTTGCATTGGATTACCAAAACTTATTTCAACTTTAATACAAAAATTATTATTTACCGTTAAATATGTACAATATTTTGTTTATTTGATAATCCTCATAATAGCTTACTTACTTCAAATAAGACGAACAAAAGTAGCAGCTCTTTTGAAACCTAATATCACAGTATTAATAACATAATAAAAAAATCGACAACAATATTTTGATACCAACAAACCGCGTCTAATGCTGATTGCTCGACCTGGATCTTCTCAAATGCCGTGTTTTCATCAAACTGCTATACTTGTCCTTCATTCGTCTACGGATACACGAGTGAATGAATCTCTCACAATGAAAGACAAAATAGAAATAGATGATTTTAACATTCGATTGTATAATTTAACGCGTCGCTGTTTAACTTATTACTGTTTGTTTAATTATCGAAAAACAAGTTTTTTTTTTAACTTACAGATAAAATCTGTACGCGATAAAAACGATTATAATACAATTTAGATTTTAATTACTAAACTTTGTATCCTGTTTAACTAAAACTTTAATTATCTAATATTCGACAACTATACAATTCCAATCATTGCGGCTCATCATCAATGATTGCTGTCAGTCAGAATCACTAAGCGCTTTTTTACGTCTTTTCGACTGTTTTGGTTTGGACCAATCCTCCTAAAAAAATAGAATTACTAAATTACTATGATATCAGTAAACACTCTTGCCACTTACATCGCTTGACTCCTCATCGGTGGAGTAAACGTTGTTAACTGGTTCTGATGTTTTCTTACTACTGCTGTTTGCACTACTTGTGTCTTTTTTATTATTTGACTGTTTTCGTCCTCGGGCACTTCCGCCTCGACGCCCGACTCCGCTGGTTTCATCTTCTGCAGCTAGCGCGAACAAATCACTGTATTGTTTCTGTAACATTGAATAAGATTATTTAAATTGAATAACAACAAACACGGCTGCAATTTTACCTTTGTACTATCGCTGCTATGTGAATACGCTTGCTGCAATGCTCTTTGCATTGCATCCTGAACATACAGACCAGTCCCTAAGCCATTCCCATGCCGACAACTTCTTCGGAAGTGTTCCAAATGACATAGAAGCTTAAATTATGAGAAATTAATGTTGAAGAGCACTGAAATTCAGCCTGATTTCAAGTTACCTGGTCTGAAGATGGTGTGCTGTTAACTGCTGAATTACTTTTTAATGGTCTTTTTCTCTTGTTTGGTGAACTATTTGGGTATTTTGATGTTAACAAATTTGCTATTGTTTCTGAAAGTACTTCTTCGGAATCCTGACACCAAATTCTAGATAACAAAACATTAATTTTGAATTTAATCACGAAGTTGTTTGAATGCTTTTACCTCAGTGCAGACGTAACAAATTGATCTCCTCGATTTTTTGCTTCCCTACTTAAAAGTAACCTAGTTAATT
Source organism: Leptogaster cylindrica (assembly GCA_963082835.1). Taxonomy (NCBI): domain Eukaryota; kingdom Metazoa; phylum Arthropoda; class Insecta; order Diptera; family Asilidae; genus Leptogaster; species Leptogaster cylindrica. The sequence goes on along the minus strand of OY720105.1, from coordinate 16,486,582 downwards.
CGGTTGTGGGTTTTTCATGTTGTAACAATAATAACATTGACGATAAAGCTTCTGCGTGATTTGAAGATTCCAATTCAGGAAGTAAATCCTACAATTAAAATGAATATATTTAAATTTGTAATTGAAAATGTTTTATTTTCTTCATAAAAAATATCTGTTTTACCTGTAAAAATTCAATAGGCACATCGTGAGCTTTAATTAATTGCCACAAACAGAATTGTTCGTATGTTTCATAAACTAAACTTTCACGTACACATTCGATGAGACCCTCATTCTTAAACAATGTCAGTTTACCCTGTATTACACTATAAATAAGATCACGTAAATTTTTTCCATCTATACAACATAATATGATCCTTATAATTTCACTATTATTAACAACTTTATCCTTAAATTCACGATAAATATCAGGTATTAACCACAAGAATATCTGTGTACTTTCACATTCAATAGCACTTAAATCTTGTGCCAGACACTTTTCAACTTTTTCATCAAGGGCATCACATAATTGCTTATAAACGTTTGTCTTGTATGGAAAATGTTGACTTGAATTTCTTCGTGATTGTAACTTCGTGTAAACTTTTAAAAAGTATAACAACATGTAACCCATCGAGGGTATACGTTGATGTATTGCGGCAATTAATGATTGATAAGATTTTTTGCATTTATCTTCATATTGGTAAATAGTCCGAAAAAGACTGAATATTGGATAGCTAATACTTTCCACTAAGAGGCGTTCATCACTCTTGCTCTCAGGGAATATGGATTGTGGCAATGTGAGCTTAAGCGTTTTAGTAACGTTCTCAAATAAGTAATTTTGTTGATCCTGATCTAATGATGAAGTATTTAAAGTCCGGTAATCACTCAAAAACGTTTCAAAAGTTGATGATGTCTTGATCGAAATGAATTTTTCAAATGATTCCGATATTGATGCAGGCAACTCAATTTTATCTGGTGTTGGTTTTTCTTTTAATCTCACCTAAAATTGAAGATGCTTCAAAATTCGAATCCACAAACTAATGAAATAGATACTTACTTTGGAAAGTGGTAAGTCATCGTCATCATCTGTGAGATCTTCCACTTTTGTGTCAGTATTTGCGGCGTCCTCATCATCATCACTGAAAGCAGGGTCTGTGTCACCATCTCCTGGATCAGTGAGCCCATCAGATGTAGTAGAATTTAAACCAACTGTTCCAACACCGCCACCTCCTCCCCCTCCAGCATCACATTCAAGTCGACTTTGATCTGTGTCAGGTGCTAAAGGATTTACGTTATTCGGAAGTATTCTACTGTCTTCCGTTATTCCGAGGGCTGTATTATTACGGTCATCTGCAGTAAAGTCATTGTTAAAGGTGTTATTATTGCAATCGTATTTGGAAAACACTCACCAAGAACAGTTGGGGCTGTACAAAATTCCCTAAAGTTCTCTCGTATTAAAGTACGAAGCTCTTTGTCTAACTTTGGTGACTCGAAAAGTGGATGTAAATTTGGTATTACCTGCAACATTTTTCGAAATATGGTTATAACAGATTCGAAGAAAAATCTTTTTTGTTGCTTACCTGTTTTTCTAGAATTTTCCGCAATGAATTATAAACACCAATTCTAATTTTATCCTCACTTTTCGGATAAAAATTTTTCATAATGCGACAAAGAAAGTCCAACAATGTGCTGCTAACAAGAGGATGACTTCTCATTGAATGGTACATAACTAATATTCCAGGCTCAACATTCATGATGTTATCCTTGTTGGGATCAAAGAATAACCAATCATAAAACAGCGCCAATTTAGCATTAGCAAGAGCAACAGGATTTGTGCATGACGTCAGAAGCCACCCGATAATTGCCCATCTAGGAATGATGTCTGAACAGAGCATATCATTTGTTGGATGAATTGCATTGATGATGAACCTTATCAGATCCGAACGCAAACTGTGAGACTCTGGAGTTGCAAAATACTTATCCTGAAACCAGTCCTGATATCGTTTGTGATTTCCAAACTTCACAGATGATGTGAGAAAATGTAATTTTCTTTCAACGTCTGGAGTTAGACGACATTGCATAAAGCGACGACTAGTTCTTATTTGCAGAAGTTGCCAGACACCAGTAAACGTTGGGCATAATGATTTTGGATTGTGTAGAATATCACGCCAAAGGACCTCAAATTCAGGTATACGAGCAACGTTTTGAAGTAATCTAAAAATTTTAATGTTTTTTAATAACAGAAAACTAATAGAAAAAATGCAATTTGTTGACGTACCTAACAAAGTCCCTTCCAAGAGGGATAACATCAGGGAACCGATCCCTTATTAGTCCAACTATAAATTTCACTTCTTTATTCCTTAAATTAGCTAGCAGTGGACTTGTGTGATCCTCGATAAGTCTAACGTATGAGTAAACAACAGCGCCAATTATAAATGGATTCTTCTCGAGTAATTGTCTGTGTTCAATGAAGATATCAAGAAGCCCCTCAACCAGAAATAAATTTCTGGCGGACACATCTCCTCCACTGGCTTGCCGTAAGCAATGCCAAATAATGTTGTCGATGTTTAATACTTGATTCTTCACCAGTTCCCTCAACAGCCACAACAGCTGTCTTCGGGCAACCTCTGTGAATTTGGTGTACTTATCGGCAACCAATATTGATAAATTTGTTGTTATAAGGTTGAATCCATCACGATTAATTAACGTTAGATCTCGATATGTTTTTGGAGCTAGTGTTGAATCTGTTAGGATTGTGTAAAGCAATCCAATGGAAACTTCTTCATGGTGTTTATCTTTACAAACGAGTTGGGATAAAAGATCATGTAATTCTTTATCGTTCAATCCACTTGTTTGCTGCTGCAGATTTAAAAAAGCACGTTCGTATTTCTGAAAAAAGAAGTGTGTTGTGTTTTTGATTAATTGGGTTTTTAAAATAAAAATAAGAGATCAATTAAAAATCTTTGCACTTGAACGCAGAAAAAAGTATCTCAAAATTTTACGGCTTTCCAGATAAGGAAAGATAACAAAAGGAGAAAGAAAGAGGAGTACGTAATCATAAATAAATATAAACACAGTTTTGAAAGATTATAGAATTAAATGTATTGCATCAAAAACATTCAATGATAAAAAAGGATACCAAGTCCCCACACTCCTTCACCGTTAAGCCCGGTCCAGACGCTCAGTTTTGAACAACGATTTGTCTGCGCAGTTTTATGACCGAATGAAATCGTTGCGATTTTTAGAGCGTCCACACGGCAACGACATATCTGCGTATTTCGCTCTGTTTTGTGTGATCTGTGTTCAAAGTTCATGGAAGTCCGCACAGATTCACGGATATCTATGCTCTTTAGCTCAGATATCGTTGCAACTGCGCAGACTTCAAATCTTCGCAGATTTCCAGTCCACACGCAACGAGTTGTCTGCAACGATCTGATCTGCGCAGACAAGTCGTTGTTCAAAACTGAGCGTCTGGACCGGGCTTTACATGTTGTGAGATCTCATGTGGAGCTAGTCTGGCTTTTATTGACTGTTTATTGACTGGCTTTTATTACTACAGTCAGTAAGTGACACTAAAACGAATCTTTTGGAACTTGAACTTTTGAAGTTCAGATTATAGAGGGCTGTAGGTAACCAAAAATTCATGGTACTACCCCAATTTTTTACAAAGATACAGAGGGTTGAAAAAATGTCTCAATTACTTCCGGATCATGGAGTGTAAGGCCGTGCTCAACTTGATTAACAAATGAAGAGATGCCAGCAAATTGAAAAGCGTATCAAATATAAGTATTCGGGTAATTCCTCTAAAACATTATGTATTTGTTTTGAATGAATTGTTGACATACTAAAATTAAATAAACCGAGAACCACTGAACTAAAACAGGAACTAGGAAAAAAGAGTGAAAATCATACCAATTAATTATTAACGAATTTCGACTTTCTGCCGGTATATTTTTATATTTTTTAAGTCAAAACCGTTAACAAAAGAATAAGAATATCTTCAATATTCATTCTATTCTATTCTAGTAATTGTAACTACAGAGAAGTCTTCAACAAGATTTCACGCCAGAATGCTAATTAGGGAAGCGGCATCGACGTCTTCCGTCTGCCAAAGGTAAATCGCTAATTGAAAGGATTAACCCTAAGAAAAAGTCTCTTCGTTTTTTATTGTAATGAAAATATAATACACAAAATAATAAGTTTTTGAAAATGATTTAGAAACCCGCCGTCAAAGGAAGTATTATGGAATCAACTCTTTGGAAAAATTCCTCATCCTCAATCGAAGTTGAAGCTAATTGCTAAATAGTTGACTCAAATTTCGATACATAAATCCTCGCACATTCATATGTTATTTTTCCGTGTTTAGAGTACTACTAGAAGCATGCCCGCTTCTACTCTAGCAAGGCTTGCCAGTCATGAGTTGTTCTGGAGGAAAGACTCAAGTGCTCATTCAAAAGCATTTTGCTTTCATGACTAATTATATTATCAGTTTTAGCATTTGCTCGAGTATTAGAAGAAAAGAAATTGTGTCACTGCTGCTTTAGAAGTCAAATTAAAATATGTGGTTTCTTTGGAGTAAAATTAAATACAGGAAATTATCGAAAATTTATTCATGAAACACAAATTGCGTTAATTTATGGTCCAATTATATTGAATCGGAACTCGAAGTTGTACAATATGAAAACACATATCTAACTCTTTTATTTATAATGCTGAAGTACACATACAGGAGAAAATTATTATAAATTCCCGCTTTTGAAAAGAAAATCAATATTTCGATGAACACAATGAAAATAGAGAAATTGATATTTCCTGAAATTTTGAAATATGTTCCGTGTTATGTTACAAAATACAATACTACTTTTATTATTCATGAACTCTTCTATAGATAGTTCTCCCAACCCCAGAACTTGATTCGTTTGGTTTGAAGGTATTCAATTAAGTTCAACAAAATCCGTTTTCATATTGGTTTATAAAATCCTCATTAAGGATTTTACACAAACAAAAACATGAAAATTCCCGAAGCACACAACCGAAATTGGGGAATGAGGGGGAAGAGATATTTTTCATAGAAAATTTCTCAATTCGACGAATGTCAGCGGAAATAACGTAGACCTTTTCGAATCAAATTTAATGTAAGCTAAAATTTATTTCGGGCGCTCAATTTCACCAGTGAAACGACAAAGGAATAAGGAATTCGTAGACATCAAAATGAAATGTTTGGCATGGAATTCCGCGAGCGGAAACCTTGATTTATGAATACACACGGGCTGGGCTGAGGCCAATAATCCTGGAACTCCTTCTCTGTTGTATACTTGGGTCCCCATTATTTGTGCCTCAGCGGTTGCGAGAACGTGAGTGCTTCCCAAGTGTCTTCATTCACGTCGCATATTCGCTGCTTCCTTGAATATCTTGCAGCATGACCAAGATTTAAAGTATGTACTCCCCTCGGCGGTGGGGGCGAAGAATATGTTTTCAAATTCATGTGATAACAAGAATCCATTTGTTTTATTGTTTTGATTGCATTTCAACTTGTTTTCAATTCAATGAAGACCGATTTGAGACCTCGTTTTTTATTATTAAAAGCGAATAAATCTCGCTATTTACCATAGACTCCAGCAACGAGTAAAATAGTCCTTTGCTATCAGAATTGAATGAAGGGAAAAAGGATCGTCAAAGAGGAGTAATTAGGCAAATGTTTAAAAGCGATTATCAACAAAAGATGAAAAGCTTCTCGAACAACACCCATCACTCAAAGGGAAATAATTTTGCCTCTACACCAACGGTCCAACGCACCCACACCTTCGTCAATCCCCGGGAGGCAGTGGTTATTCCACCGGTAACAGCACGTCGGTCGTCGTTCTGGTTGCCTAAAGTGACCGTATCAAGGAGGGAATTCCTCCAGTTTTTGGGACCCAATGTAACTAACGACAGCAAATTTCATTTGTGAATTGAATCAGAGCAATTTCGGGAAGCAGTGAAGAAATAAGGATTTAATTCGATTGCGTTGTGAATAGAAATTAGTAGCAATGCCATTGATACAAGGCCTCAGGAGGAATCGACCATTTTGATATTGTTGATAAAAACGATAAGGACGCAATTGCACGAAAACAACTTGTTTCTCTCTCATTTACTTTTCCCAAGTTCCCTAATCTTTTTATGTATATTGATTTTGCGAGATTTATGTGTGTGGATACTTTCTATTGATAAGAAATAAATGGATTGGCTTGGAAATAAGGAAGTCAATGGGAACACATGCATTCTTCATGCTGCTCATACCAACATTAAAAAATTCTTGTAACTAATATTTTTACAGAATTAATATCGCCAGTATTTTTATTGAAAAATTATAAACAATTAAATTAATTTAAGCGAACACTTTCTTGATTGCTTCACAAATGAAATTCTGCAGTGAAGATAAAGCATCAATTTCCTTTGCTTTTTTCGTTTGAACCATTTTCTTATAGTAAATACATAGAACATTTCAACAAAAAATTAAACGAACAAGCTAATTAATATTTAAAACTTTAATTATTAATTACATATGGTATTACTCGGCATGGTGTAATTTTAAAACCGCTAATCCGATTCCCCGTGTGCATTGCACGGCGGACGCATAATCCTTTCTTCCCATTCGCTGTTTGGGAATCAGATTGAGCGATGCCATAAATAATAAATTAGTGAATTCAGACGTCATTTGAACTTTTACATGTATACTCCTTGAATCATTGCTCGCGAAGAGGCGCGGGGAAGTGGGAGTACAAATCGCTACTAAGAAATTGCTTCTACTAATACCACTGCTTTATTGTCTTCAAATTACAACTTACACAGTGACTTAATTACATGACTTTTTACAAGTCTTATAAATCCATTGCCTCATTCCATTTGCTTGACATACTTAAAGAGCAATCCACTTGTGGGGGGTGGTACAATGCTTTCTGCGATCACTGCATTTTGAACGCGCTCTTACTGTCCGAGGAACTCCCTCCACTGTAATCAGTTTCTTATCAATGATCCGAATCATATTTCGTGCAGTTGCATCGATTGAGGTGCTCCTTCACACTTTACTTCACAGTATCGTGACAATCGTCTTAATTACCAGATTATTTTAATTTGTTTTTATAATAGAAGATTATGCAAAGTGAGCTCCAAAAGTGCAATTGTTTACTTTTCGGTGGGTGTTCAACCACATGTTACGGTTGGCAAATAATTTCACCGACATCAACATTTAGTTCATGAGATGAACAAAGGCCAGGGTTATTTTTAGTGTTGCATTCAGTTTAATAACTGCTGGATTGTTTTTTTTACTCTAAAATTTCGTTAAAAATACAATGGTTTGTTTCATAATGACGCACAGGAAATGCTGCGATATTACAAAATTACACCGCACTTATTTCCAGTCATTAACCCTTATGCGATCGATTTATTACTATTTGAGAGAAATTTCCGATGAAGTTTTTCTTTAACGTTTTGATAACATTTATCATATTAATTCTGGGACTGGTTCGCTTATCTGTAGCTTATTTGCTACCAATAGACAACTCTCTGTACTCATTTTATTATTCGGATTTATTCTTAGCATTCCACGGATACGAAGAAATTGCACTTTTTGTGATTTATTGCCATCACTAATTAAATTCCGGCTGTTATCAAAACACAAATACAATAAAAAGTGCGCAATGTGTGATTTACCCAGAGCCAATTGTTCATCCCTGGCAGACCAAAAAGCTCTAAACTTAAATGTATTCATCCAATTAAAACAAAATTAATTTTTAATTAACGGGGCTATTTGAGCTTTTTTATGTTTTGATGTTTTTTACAATATAACAATTTTTATGACAAATATTATATTTTTCCACTGAAACAAAACTAATTTGATAAATTAACTGAGCTATAAAAAATGAAAAATTCAAAATAAATTTCATTAAATTGACTTCTTGTTTTACAAAATATTTCATTATAAAACTGAAATCATTTTGGAAAATGTATTCCGCATTATGAAGAAAAACCGTTATTTGGTTTAAAAAGAAAATCCCATATAGTACAAGACGTGCGTGATATTTTCGTGACTGAGAATTAATTGAGCGTTCATTTTAACTCCTTTTTATTTAACAATTCCGCTTGGATTTGCCAGTTTCTGTTGTTGACGCTCATTGCCACATAACGGTATTGAGTTTCTTCCAACACTATCAATTTGTGTTGCTTCCAACATTGTTTGCCCCAAGCGATGGGAACGACGTCAAGCACACAAACTCCAACCAGTGCTGCACGGATATGCATTTAATTTTAGTTTGTTTACAATTTCTCTTAATTGGATTGAGAATAGTTTATTCACCAATTGCAAAATTTCTTTAATATAAAAATTATACAAGCCAAAAGTTATTTAAATTGCATAGGAAGGGTGTTCGGACGTAAACAAACAAAATTTATACAAATCTAAACTGCGGATTAAGATAAACCTCTCATTCGCATGCTTGACTTTGTTGAAAGGGTTATTTTCTACAGTTTTCTTATTTTAACGTGCTTCATTCAACGAATCTAGGCCAAACATAAAGTTTGCATGTCGAGCGACCCCTGAGTGGGTCATGCCCGGCCCAAGTATGTCTATAACCCTGAATTAATTTCCGAGATTTATTTAGTTGCTGCCAACAAAGGGTTTTAAATAAATGTGCCCCATGAACAGATGATGCAGGCAAAAGAAACTACTTTCAGAAGAATCCTTTGCCGATGAACCTGATAAAGAAAATATCAAAATGGTAGGTCATTAAGAAACTCAATTTTTAGCGATTTTGAATGTTCTCCATTCACTACTACAAAAATTTGTTACGGCATTAGATCAAGTTAGATGAAAGGTGAAAAGCAATCAACGGGGAAAATTGCCGACCGTGATTTCTCTGTGGGTACGGAATCGAATTATTATCGGATGTTATTATTTTACTTTTTTTTTGTGACGTAACTTCCGCCCGGAGGTATTGAGACGGCTGATCGTGACACAGTTGACACGAGACCAATAACCTTTCCTATTGTAATGCGGGTTGAGAAATGTGGTCCAATTGGAATTTTTTAGAAGAGAACCATTTGAAACGTGCGGAGGTATTTGGATAATTTCGCTCTAAGTACTTCCAGTGCAACTGCAACTTGATCCTTTTGACGTGCACCGCAAGTAAAGTTACCCGAGTTCCTACTCTCTTAGTCAATACAAGTACTTTGCGTCTGCGTCGTTCACTGGCCACATTAATTTATTACGAAAAAAAACTATGCCAAAAAAAAATCGGCAATATACATTAATACTATTTGTAAAAAAAAAGAAAACTCTTTTACGAGTGAAATGAGATGAATAAAATAAAGTGACGCGCCTCACAAAATTTCGAATATTTAAGCGATCCGGTATTAATCGCAAACCAGAAGCGATTAATATCTGCACAGCGGGGAAAATGCGAGCGAAGTTTGGTCAAGGGAGCAATCAGAAGACTCCAAATATTCCGACTGTAGAGCCCGTATTCCACTGGAGAGGACGGACACGATGATTACGCCGCAGATGCGACTCGTTCACTGCCCCAAAACAAGGTGTAAATCATGAGGCAACTAGTCAGGGAAATTAAAAGCTCTGTGTGACCGATCCAAGTTTGGATTTGGATTCGAATGGCTTTCGGAAACTGCGTGTGTTCTTGCCATTCCTTTCTCCTGTTCTAATCATTCGTTCAGCAAAATTCATTATACCTATTAGTGGAGTTTTTATTGCATTTTTTTCTAGTATCAAAATTTTGAATGATTTAATTGAAAGTTTAATCTCGCAGACCAAGTGTACCAAGGAAGCTTCCGCAATTATGGGGAGCCGATCACATGGGGTAGATAGACTTCATGATAAGAGCGGGTGTGTTCTATCAGCGTTGCACTTGGTTTAATGTCTAATTCTTTAAAAGTAGACTTTAATTTGTTTAGCATTTATCATATCATAAATGATATACCGTTTGGTGTTTCGATCGTTATGATATATTTGTAGATACAATTGGAACGAGTACTAGAAGCAGACTTCGCCCAATATATTTTCTTTAGTTACATTGCAAGCACATTGCTGCCATTCGTGTAAAAAAAGCCATAGCTAAACTGTGTACAAGCTCCTTAAAGACGTACCAATCTCACGAGAATATCTCGCAATTTCTGTTTATCTTTATATGCATTTGCTGATTTGGTAACGATCACCAATTCCAGATAACACAAGCAATTATAGCTCGCCAACCAAGAAATTTATGTACACGATTTTGACAATCTCTTGTCAATCACTATTTACTCCAATAAACATTTTTTAAACGCACATCCGCACACACTCTACTTTTTTAAAAGAACTTGACCACCACAGTCATAATTTTGTGGTGCACGCCTCTCTTTTTCTCAAAAGGCACAAGGTGTTAATTAACACAACCGCACTATTTTCTCCCCCAAAATTCCCCTGAAAAGAATTACATTTATTTAATACACACACAATTGCACCCCACTTACAGGAAAACACATTCAAGAAATATAATAAAAGAGAACACACAATAGAAAAGGAAAATAACAAAGATGGCGACCATTGAAATTTTCTCAGGGCAGCGGACACGACAACCGGATATTTTTTCCAAGAAATGCCATTCGATAAAATTTTAACAAATTTTTTACGCCTACCTCCTCGAATTCATCCCTTATATCGACAGCGGTGTACACGAATAATTTTGAGACATGATTTTTCACCGTTTCCATGATTTTCTGGCGTTTGCCGTGCAGCGAAAAGCAATCGATTCAGCAAGCACCGAACTTTTGTAAGTTAAAAGACAAGACGAAGACGACAAAAGCGCGATGTGAACACCATCATATCGGCAAAATGATTGTGCTGCTGCGAAGTGCGAGCCAGCGAGAAATGCAATGTAGTAGAGGTTCAGTTCTATTTGCTTTGAACGGAGGTATGTGTAAGCTCACGGCATCCGTACATGTAGGTAGAAGTACGCATACTGATAAGCAAGGCAAGCTAAAGACTTTATATTTCTGGCTGAATTCGTTTCTTTCTAGTACGAATTCCGGATATAGTTTTGAAGTAATAGAGCGAGAAATTATTGGACAAACGCGTGCAAGAGCGCCTGATAGAACCATAACTTCTGACGTGGTTAAAGCTGAAATCGTCAGCCTAATAATTATTGTTGCAAAAGAGAATATCTACTGGTACGGACACAGGATTTTTTAAATTAGAAGCTCTGCTTTTGCTTTTTTCTCACTGAGTAAAATATTATGCTCTTCCTCTTCTCCATTTCTGTGATTTTTGATTTTGAAAATCCTTACGAGATTCCAGACCTTGCTGTGGATAGGTCATAATTTCATTTCTCCCTCACGCAAAGGCTATTCCGTTGCTATTTACTTCTTAATTTCATTAACAAAAACAATGCAACAAAAATATATTCATGTATTTCTATATTGTTCTATTAATGAATAATATATTTAATAGACAACTCAATTTCAAAATTAATATAAAAATTGTAAAATCAGTTCTGGTTGTAATTGGTAATTGTTTTTGTACCATAAGTTGTTTACATATTACAAAAAGTTGCAACTGATTTTCAAGTTTAATATTTTAAAGTTTAGGTCTAAATGACGTTTGACGTTTTTAGAATTGGTCGAAAATATGATGCTTATGTAGGAAAGAGACAGCATCGAGTCTCGCCGCCATATTATAAAAATTGAAATTTAACTGTGGCATAAGTTTGGTGTAGCAAAGTGATATTTCGCAACACTACTGTTTTATTCGTCTTTATTCCGTGCTTTTTAATGTAATTTTAGCAACTCTAATCCTGGGATAATAAGAAAAGTAAGGAATTGAATAGGATTCGCGCGTTATTTGCTAAAGTTTGTCGGCATACAACTTTGACATTTTGAAATCAAACAATTTTCGGTTATGTATGAAAACTTCAAGACTAAATTTGAGCAAATTACGTTATTATTAGAATGAACCTGATTTCAAAAAGATCAATATGCACTTACAGCAGTTATGCGTATGTTTCAGGCTACTATGGATATTTATACTGAGAGCAGTGGCGTTGACACATCACCAGACATGAATTCAAGCGTTGAAATTAATTCGCCAGACCGTCAAATTACGGTACAGCCTCGCAAATTAACATTTGCGTTTTCACCTGATCTTGGACCAGTTAATAATTCGGGCCAGGAAAAATATAAATTCGGAAAATTCAAATTCAGTCCAACTAAACATCCATCGATATCACCACCTTACAGAAAAGTGCGGGCATTAAGGTTTGCAGATCTGCTTTACTGATTTGCAGCACAATCTAACTGTAGCCTCCAATTTCAGATTATTTGATACTCCCGCAACACCCAAAACAATCATACAAAAGTCCAGCAATAGGTTATTCGCTAAAGTAGATCATGAAATAGAGATTCTTGCCAAGCCCATTGATGGCTCTACACCGTTGATTGGGGACAGGCCTAGAGCTTTGCCCCTGCACAACAAAGTACTTGAAAATGTGATACAAAGTGCCAATGTTAACCCTTTCTCACCGAATGGTAAGATATTTAGACTTGTATTTTTGAGTATTGTATCATTTCTATTTCTCAGGTTTCCTAATGCACAATAAAAAGCGACCGAGAACACAGCTCGTCCGGGAACATGCCCACAACAACAGTTTGCCACCTTCATTTGCTCCAGATTACATGAGACGAGATTCGGACGATGATGATTACCTTGAAGTACGGCAGGCACCCAAGAGATTGGCACTGCAGGAGACGAACATAAGTCGATATAAAAAGGAATTCGTCGAAATTTCTTTGATAGGTAAACTATTTGGTTAAATTTATTAGAAAACAAATTGCTGTAGGATTTTTTAATCATGCACATAGTTGTGACTTTGTGAGTTAAAGGAGCAGTGATCAAAATGTGAAAAAGTCTATACTTTAGAGTAGATAATATAGTATACATTACATTTCTACTTTCCCAGGAGTTGGAGAATTCGGTCTCGTATACAAGTGTCTTAATCGGTTGGATGGCTGCATTTACGCTATAAAACGGAGTATCAAGCCAGTTGCTGGGAGTTCTTTCGAGTAATAATCCGCTCAATAATCAAGTAAAATAAACTAAATAATCAAAATGATTTCAGAAAAACAGCATTAAATGAGGTGTGGGCGCATGCAGTTCTAGGGAAACACGATAACGTTGTCCGATATTACTCGGCGTGGGCAGAAGACAATCACATGCTCATCCAGAATGAACACTGCAACGGTGGCAGTCTTCAATCGCTTTTACAGAAACGAACGCTTCATGAACCAGAACTAAAAACTCTGCTCTTGCACATAGCAGAAGGTTTGAAGTATATCCACTCAAATGGACTAGTGCATATGGATCTAAAAGCGGGGAACATTTTCCTAACAAAAGTACCAACACAAGTGGCATCATCGATGGATAGTTGTGATGACGGCTTCGAAGATCTTTGTGATGACTTAGATTCTAATGATTATACAATCACCTATAAAATAGGTGACCTGGGACATGTTACGTCAGTGAAAGATGCTCAAGTCGAGGAAGGAGATTGTCGCTATCTACCAAATGAAATACTACAGGAAGATTTTAAGAACTTATACAAAGCTGATATATTTTCACTGGGCATTACATTGTTTGAAGCAGCTGGCGGGGGACCACTTCCTAAAAATGGGCCCGAGTGGCATAATCTGCGAAATGGCAACGTTCCAAACTTACCAAATCTGAGCAAACAATTCAATGATTTAATTAAGGTGACATTTTCAAAGTTGCTAAATTAACTTATACTAACAAATTATGTCTTTTTTAGTTAATGACACATCCGAATCCAGAGAAACGTCCATCATCAACGTCAATATTTAACCATCCGTACGTAATTTATTTGCATTAATTATAACAATAAAAAAACAATTCACTCATTAAATTTGCAGAGTTTTGAATCCAGTTGAAAGGAAATCCAAAGCACAACTGAGCCAGGAACTAGCTATTGAACGACAGAAGAACGAGATTCTTCTGAAAAAATTGAAGGAAACCAGAAAAATCTTAAGATCATACGAGCAATCGAGAACTCCACGTAGGTTTTTTTTAATTATTGGCTTTGTTTGTTTTTTTGAATTTTATCTAAGTCGCTTTACGATATATTTTTAAACAAATATTTCTTCTGCACAGTTATCAAGCGATCGAGAACATCCCCGCCAATAATATCTGATCGTCGTCTGCGTTCTTATACTAGGAAAAATCTAATACCTGGACGTCGTGATCGAATAGGATTACGTGATAGGAACAAAAACATCATTGATGAGAGTGATTTCTGAAAATTATGTTCATCATCTGCCAATTATGTATACGCATTTAATATTGCACGTTTTTTGAATTATCTACGGTAAAAATAGTCTTCAAAATATATTTAAAGTTATAGAACACATATCTTATATTTTTTAATACACTATATTCACATAACAAGAACTAAATATTAACATATTTATTTTATATTGTTCAATTTTAAGGAAATCAGGGGTTGTTTTGTGATCGTCTTAGCTGTTCTCTTTTATTTAACTATTAAAGTGAAATATCATGTAATTTATCCGATTAGTTATCGTTTACGTTAAATTTACTAATTAATTATTTTGAGATTTTTTGAGTATCATGTGCCTGTGTTCAGTAAGTTTGGAAAACTGAAAAACAAAAATATTTTAATGTGTGTAACAGAGTAAACAACTTTAGGGATTGTAAGAAAAAAGTTCTTCGTAAGATTTTTTGAAACAATTCATTGAATTGATTCCCTAAATTTTAAACATTCGTGTCGTGTCGTTCAGATTTAATATCAAATTGAGTTTTTAAGAACATGTTTGGGTTTTTGTTTCTAAGTGTACACTGTACCTAATTTAAACTAATCACTTTTACCAAATTTAACGAATACTTTAAATTTAAAAAAAAAAAAAACGAATTTAAAATATCAACAATTTAATTAAATTTGGTGTCATTCGTCGTAATTTGCCCTTGTTTGTTTAAATGTTGTATGCTATTTTTAAATAACATTAGCTTAAGCATATCTGTTATTTATTTGGTTTTTAATTTTTAACATTTAAGAAAATTCTGTGAGGAAAAATTTCTGGATTACTTACGATAAGAAGTTAAATGTACAATTCGACTGCGAAAAACAAAAACCTATTTGCGATATTTGAGCAGCAACAATGTATATTCTCATGGAATCTCTTTAAACATGGAATTCATGCCATTTAACATTGTGATTTTATAAATAGTAAACGAATAAGTATAAATAATACATGAAATAAAGTAAATACTATAAACAACAGTGCTGTGCAGATTTCCTTGCGCTTATAACAAAACGTAGTCGTAAATGAAGGTGAAATGAAAGGAAGCATGTGAATTTCAAAGTTTTGTGTTAATTTTATTTGTTAGTTCTGTTATTAAGTTAAATAAAAATCAAACATAAATGTTGTGAAATGATTGTCCTTTATGTATAAGTATGTATGTATTTCCGTTCCCTTTACAATTAACAATATCAGATGTAGACTCCTGTAACATGTCCGTAGTCCTAATTTAATTATCTATTTTGAAATATATGTTAAGTTTAATAAAACTAAAGTAACGAGAAATATGTTTGTTTTTCGGCTTAGCCACTGTTCGTAGTTCATCAAAATCTCGTTGCTAAGGTGTCGGATTTATTTGACTCAAGTCAATGTCACTATTTTTATTGTATATTGGTTTTTGTACGGTTAATTCACTACTTGAGTAGAGATAAACTAAATTGTTTAAGAGAAATGGATAGCATTGAAGATAATGAAGATTCTGATATTGAAGACGCATCTTGTACTTCGGATGATCAAAACATTTTGTCACCTCCATTTGTAAATCTCACAAAAACGTTGGCTGTTTCCATAAATCTAATACTTGTAGGATCTTCTTCGGGTACTAGGATGTACGGCGGGAATCCGTCCTCTTGTCCTTGAAGAAAATGGAGATCCAATTTTACTTTACTCAATGTGCCACTTGATTTCATATATCAATGTTCAAACAATGGAACGCCATAGCATGGTTTATCACGTAGGTTTATTGTCTGAACTTAAAAAACATATTTAAATCATGTCATAAAAGCACTAACTAGAAATGTTAAAGGACAATCGGTTTACGTAAATATTTTCCAGAGATATGATATCAATTCCTTGTCATTGGATAAGAGAAGTCGTTTCATGGTATCAAGTGACGCAATGTGCGCGATTGTTTGGGATTTAAAATGTTCTAGCGAACAAAAACCGACAATATTGCGCGTATTTCCAAAACCATTTGAGAATGGATTTATTTCTTCAGCTTCGATTAGCGAATGTGGAAAATTTATCGTTTTATTGAGCACATTAAATGAATCCTTGAACGTGTATGAACTACAATTCTGGTTGTGGTCTTATGGTAGACAAATTTGTGATGGTAAATAGTTCAGTTAAATATTTCAGTTGATAACTCTTTAAAATATTGAAGGTAAAACAATAATACCCGGTGATATTGAAGAATTTCGAAGCATACAATTTAGTAAGGATGAAACGCAATCCGATTTTTTCGTATTAACCGCCAGCAACCGGATCCTTTTTGGATACTGGAATGATGATGAACATGAAGTGAAGATTCACACTCCAGCTAAAAGAATTGGTTTTAAAACGAATGCGTCTTGCTATGTATCAGGCACCAGAGAAGTGGTCACCGTCACCAGGGAAGGACGCATGATTGTTTGGAACGACACTCAGTTCGGTGTTCGGAGCGAAATTATCTCTAACAATAAAGAATTTCTTAAAATATTTCGAATAAAAGAATGCTCAATAAATGATGTGAAAATGATTGATGAATATATCACCACAGTAGACGACGTTGGGGAGATTCGATTTTATGATAAAACATATCGTTTGGTGTACAATATGAATTCATGGAAGCTTCCTAGTATATTGTTCATATGTCCTGTTTTGAAAAGGCGGAAGTACGTATTGAGTGAGCAAAAAATCAATGGTGAAATGTTTTTTAACGTCATTAATTAATAACATTGAAATAATACTTTTACATAGAGATAGACGCCTTCAAAACCGATGATGCAATAACTGCAGATGATGAACAACATATAAAAAAGGAACTAATTCAGTTATCCAGCTGTTCTACAGATAACACATTGGAACAAAATCCTTTTATAATCCGAAATTTTCTTATCAGTATAAAATTCAAAAACACATTTAATTGCACCTAATTGTTATATTTACAGGTACCGCAGATGGACAAATCTCATATTGCGATATCGTTAACAATACTATTAAACATTTAATGTGTAAAAACGACGGATTAATTTCAGGTGGTACACATCATCCTTCCGAAAATTTTGTTGCATTTAGCAATGATAAAGGCCATATAAGTGTTTATGACTATACTAAACAGTTGATAATAATGGAGCATGACTTGAAACAATTTGCTAAAAATGGCAAAACTTCAGATGCCAGTCATTTTTGTTCTATTCTTAAATTTACGCCGTCTGGTAAGGGGGAACCACCTTTTATTATTATATTTTTGCTATAAAATGGCCCATGTGAAAATGGTTATAAATATTGGTAATGCATCTTCTAGGTCAGCTTCTCTGTGCAGGAGCTTCCAATGGGTCAATATATTTTTTTGAAGTGTTATCTGGAAAACTATTTAATGCTACTGCAATTAATTTCACAAATTCTGAAATAGACATAATTGAATTCGTTCCAAAGAAGGACTTATACGCTTTTACAGTATTTAAATTACTTACCAGTTTTGCAAAGGTAAAATCATTCTTGCTTATAGGACACAGCTTATTGCCTCTTTCTTGCACACTATGGACAAAAGTGGGATTTCATTGCTAAGTTCAGATACCATTGTGAACCAATAATAGCCATTCTTGTTCATCATTCGAAGTTGATGACTGTTGGAGAGGACCGAATGTTGGCAATGTATGATCTGGACAACACAGTTCTAAACAGAAAATTTCAGCCAGAAAATGATGTTAGAATGGAACAAACATGTAGAATCACAGCAGCACTGTTAGTTCCTAATTGCATTCTTGCTACAAAAGCTGCAGAAAGTAAGCTTCTAATTCTAATAGCCACAAATGATTACAAGTTTAAGGTGTATGACACTAACACATTTGAATGTTTATCGACAATTCTGGGTCCACTTTTCGAGTCTCCACTTCGCGTCATGATAGTAGGTTTTCAAATGCGTTTAATAAATTGTTCTTGCTGACATGTTCTTTAGTACAAGGAAGTGGAGGGAACCCCCATTTTATTAGTCGCAAGCAAGAGAACTTTTGGCGTGGCATTGTTACCACTCACCGGAAATCCTTTTCGATACACCGAATTGAAATTTTTCAAGGAAGTTCGTAGTTGTAATTTTGTTTAATTGTTATTATTGTAATGCCCATATAACATTGCAGATCGCCTATATTAACTCATCTGATGTATCCACCACCTTGTTTTTATACGGAAAAAAGGACAATGGTTGCTCAATTTGGAGATTGCGGATGGAGTAAGTAGTTGTAATTAGTTAGGGGAGCGGCGTACATAGTGGTGCAGATCCTTTTTGGGTATTATAACAATTGATAGATGAAATCTGTCCGGTGCCATAAGTGTGTTAGTTGGTAACCCAACTTTGTCTAAGTAACAGGTGCGATCAAGTGCGCATTTAATAGATCTTGTGAAAAAAATCAAAAACCCCATTTTGCAAGTTTTTTAAAAAAATTTTCATTCTTTCACAACATCTAGAATTTTTAAGATATTTATGAAAACTTTATATGCAAAGACTCACTGTGATATCCTCTTTTAAGCATCATAACTGATTTTGGATTATCTTCAATTTTTCTTATAACTTCGATCATTTTTCAAAATAACAGAAAAATTCCAATGTGGCGCACGCGGTTCGGACAAAGTGGCGCATTAATTAGGTTTGTTCAATGACAAAGATGGTATGGTTTTTAAATGTTTTATTGCCCCTTTAGCTAAGACATATTTTGTACTTCCTTCTAGTGGCGAGGAAAACCTGAAAAAGCACTCGGAATGTGCTAATATATCCACAGGTTTCTATATTTGCATTCATTGCGATTTCGACTATAATGATTAAGCCGATCAAGAATTTTGCAATTTGTTCACATACTTAAGCTATTATTCTAATAAATTTTTGAAAAGTATCGAAATCTATTGTATTTACTTTTTTTTCCACGCAGATGTTACACTTGTAATAGTGCGCCACATTGTACGCATTTGCGTGCAATGTGGCGCAAAGAGGTCCCTGCAGTTTTTGGGCTATATCTCCGAAAATATCTACAACTGAAAAATGATTGCTTCTGTAATAACAAAGCTTAGTAAATTTCCTTTCAACTCATGCCTTCACTCCTGATCTAAACCTCCTTTAAATATCCTTAAGAGCTCTAAACTCAAAACTATAGGCACATTGTACGCCGCTCCCCTACATATTTTATTTTAAAAAAGTAAAAAACTGCAGATTTAGTGTTATGTGCCTCCTTATATAAATATTTCCAATATTCTTCTAGTAATGTTCGCAGATATTATGAGTCTGGAGGAGAAGGACTTATTCCATTTACGACCGTCTTACCAGGAGGAAAGGATGGCTGGTTTTTTCAAGAAATGCAAAATTGCTTCTTCCATATGCAAATTTTGGAGCAACAATTGGACTTGACTGATGAGATCAAAGTAATTTGTTTTATAATATCTTATATCAGTAAGGGACAAAAATATAAAATGTAAACGTTTTGTAACGCAGTTTAAAGACGTAATTAAACAAGACAGTATAGTGAACTACATGCGAATGATGGGATATTTTCCATCCGAATGGGAGGTCAGTAAATACATCTTCTAATATACTAATTCAATTGCAAACAATTATAATAATGTTTAGATAAAGAATCTCATGACAGAAGTGAAGAGAACTGTGAGTGAATCCACTAATCAAATCTATTTCAAGTATCTTTGCAAATTATATATAAACTACAAGCCTGTTGATGGTCATCGTATCGAAACCATGTTGAAAGTTGCGAAGTATTTTTCCGTCCAAACAGAAGAAATAGAAGATGTCGAAGATCATTCCTTGCCGAATTTAAAGCTGTGCTTAGACAATATTTTGTCCGTATTGACTGAAGGTGGCGAAGAAATTCCCCGGAATGAAGCTATGATGTATTTGATAGAGCTTCTCCAACCTGATCGTGAAATTTCTGAAAATATGTATAAAAAACTTTCTATAATAGAAATGGAAGCAAAGTTCAAGGAATTACCTCAAGAATTTAGCATACCGGAGTTCTTTAAACAAATTTTAGGTTTCGAGATTAGTTTTCGACCGGAAAACAATACTGATCAAAGCAAAGATGTTGAACAGTATATAACAGAAAGTTTTGATGATGTTTTATCAGTTAATGGTGTCAAGATTGACAAAATTGTACCTGAGACTATATTTGGAGATGTTATTGAGCCCACGAGGCTCATTCCCGAGCTGGCTAATAAATTTGATAAACAATTTTCACTTATTGATAAATGTATTTTAAGAGATAAGCCAGAAAATTTACAAACAAGTTGCACTGAAGATAAATTGGACGAGATAGCAACAAATTTGGATGGTAGTCAAAAATCTGTTGAAAGTACATAATTTCATTTTGGAAAGATTTTCGGATTTTGATGTTATGCTTTCGCGATCAGTTAGCAAACACTAATATTATTACTGTTGTATAGTGATGCTCATAAAAAATGTAAAGCTACAATAATTTGTTATAATTAAATAATAACTTCTCTTTCAACAATCAACAATGTATTAGATTATTTATATTATTTGAATCTGTTAATTAATTTCATAATTTAATTTTTACTTTTAAGAGAACTAATCACGCTTTACAAAAATGATAATTTGTCGTTAAATTATTTGAGCTCTATTTGTTGAAATTCAAATTGAAGTGATACGGGCGAAGTTAAGTGGACAATGTGCTCTAATCGAAGGCCTTTAATAACAGTGAAATTTAGAAAACATATTCTCCTTGTAGACATAACAATTATAGCACCTGTAAAATGTCCAAATATTTAAAAAATTAAACTACACAAAATTTCGCATGTGCAGCACTTTTATTGGAAAAAGTAACGACTTCATTACATCTACTTTCGTCTGGCAATAAAAATTGTAAAATGTAAGTGAGAACTGAGAACTACAAAGTGACAAAGGAATCACCAAAACTCACCTGAGCTGAGACATAAACTAAGAAATAAACGGGAACTCACCCCACCAAGCAATCCATAATCCAGTAGTGGTGCAAACACATGTCGATTCCGGGAAGAGTTGCATCCTGCAACATTGATACACCATTCTTACTGGCCTGCTTCGCTTTCCGTTGAATATTATAATGATTCATTCAGAGAATCCTTATGACTTCAAGGAGAGCAAAACTGACAACTTAATTGCATCCCAGATTCCCAGGATACTGCATGAGTACCTACAATAAATTCAGCAAATATTTGCTCTAGTTTGATGTGCTATTTCCTATTTCAGAAAATTATTCCTTATTTTCAACTCCTTTAGCTGCAACTAATGTATGCATTATGATTGCACTTCTCCAGAACTCTAATTGGACAGTCGCGTTGCCGTTAGCCCCCGACCCCCGTCACTCGTCAGCAAGATTTATTAAGAACGTTCCTTTGGGATGAATTTTCGGTGGAAGTTTTAAGAATTTTCTTTTGAGATAATTTTAAATACTGTACTTTATTCATTCAGATAAACATAAAAGGGAATATCTGACTATTGAAAATGATTGCATCGTTTAATAGACTTTAAAAGAAAATAATATTCGCAAAGCAAGGATTAATTTAAATTTTATGATTTTCTTCATTGCTAATTCGATTGAATTTTAAATTTATTTATTTGTACTGAAACGGAATTAATATTTGACTAAAATAATGTATCGATATTCTAATCTAAGTTCTAAGTAATATTATAAATGTGAAAGTCTGGATGTTTGTCCGTCAATCACGCCTAAGCCCTTGGTTCGATATTTTTCTTATTTTGTTCAAAGGTAGTACTTATTCCAACTAAGAACATAACGTACTTTTTTCAGCCCTTCAAACCTTAAATGTGGATATGTGATGAATAATGATAAATACTTCCGGCTGGGTGGGAAATATACCAATGAAGCTCACCGAAACCCAGACCATAGCACAAAATAAAAATAAATTGACTACCACACCTGAGGCAGCTTATTTGCTTTGTTATTGTTTTGTCGGCATTCCAAAACTAGTAGTAGCGTTTAACCCCAGGAGAGCTTTGAATACTATTATGCTGATTATGCATAAAACGCGTTGGGGGGGTTTATTCAGGGTGGAGGCCCGGAGACTTGTGAAATACCATGATGAACAGCAGCTGGACTGTGCTTCCTGTGTATTTCCTCAGAGAAAACTGGGGCAAACTTTTCAGTAAACCTTGAACATAAATTAAAATTGTATAATAGATAGATTGTTTCGTAAAAATTCCACATTAATCCTATGTATAGAAAATGATCCTTGCAGTTTAAAATATACATATTTTTTTTAAACATTTTTTATCCTTTGGTATTATTTTTTTTTACACTAACCCCTGAAAATTTAATTTCAACTTATAGTAAATATTATCTATTTGTCATTTTTATTCTAAACTAACTTAATTGTATTTGGCAAAATATTCAATTAATAACAAAATAGTTTTAATGTTAGGAGCTGCCTCATCGAGATGAATAATATTATCCTTTCATAAAGCAATTCTTTCCGTAAACTATAAAGTGATATCCCAAGGAAACCGTTCCTGCAGGTTTCAAGCGGAGTCCTAAGGGGGAGGACCACAAGCACGAACAAAGTTTCGGAAATCCTAACTTTATCGTCATATTTCGCTCCGGATTTGAATTATATTCACCGGACTTCGTTCTCCGCTGTGGAGCTCGGGTTTACTATCGAATTTGGTTAATTACTTTAAACAACCACAGGAGTTTGCACTACCCGATACCCTCGGTCGTCTAACTTTCAGCCGTCTCGGGCTAAGGTGAGCAACGAGCGAACCACATCACTTGGTGCAGAACGACTTCATCTTCAGGATGAGCTCCTGTAAGCAAATGAAGTATGAAGTATATTACATACATCCACTCATATACTATAAGTTCTGTTTGTGTTGCGTGCTGGCGCTGAAAATGCATTTTGCAGCAGTCGTTGTTCCAATCCGTTTCCGGGGCGCATCCCGAACTCCGAGTTCCAAAGTTTACTGGAGCGTAACCCGCAGCCCGCTGGCCGTAACCTTGTAATGTAAGCGAATTTGCAGAACGCAGAAAGTTACTTGTTGAGTTGTTGATGAAAATCTTCAATTCATTTAATAATTTAATTATACGCGAGTTATACGGCACGTAGCTTAGTGCGGATACATAGAGAGAGGGGCAGGACGCAGGAGCCTTGATCGTAGTCGTGTGTGTGAGCTTATTACTTTAATTAAACTGCTGCCGCCCGGCAGCAGCCACATTTCCGGTGCCATGGAGAAATTTGCTCAACTTTGGCAATTCAATTGTTCTAGGTACAAAACAGTTTGATTGCAGGTTATTAGCCATGTTCGGTCGAGCGTTAATTACTGCAAATAGGTCAGCGCCTGCTGAGGGAGTTCGGTGTAATAGGATTTACGTTAAAGATCAAACTGACAATTTATGGGAATTCACGAGATCAACTATCGGAGCAGCTAAGCGGAGGTGGCTTTTACGGCCTTTAAATTGATGTTTGTGGCTTACGAAGTCGACAAGATTTCCCTCAAAGAGATTTCGAAATATTCCAATTAAACATTTATTGGGTCAACTAGAGTAATTTTACAACTTTATGCAAATTCATAAGGTCGAAATGATGATTAATTTTACAAAGTTTAAAATGTAATGCAAAAATCTTAATGTTGATCATTTGAAGCAATTCAGGGGAGTTAATTATTTGCTATTACTCAAGCCAGTTAAGCAAATTTATGAAGAATTGTTCTGTTTGGATTTTTTCTCTTAGTAATCAACTAATCCTTAAGACGTTTTAATATGCATACGTCACTTAATTTGCTGAAGTCACAGTCGAGCAAATTTTCTTAATTAAAGCTCTTTCTTATCTTGCGTTTCTGGATTGTGGAGAATATATCCAGCTCCTGCTCTTCTGTTCTACACTTTGGAACAATTAAGAGATGTAGAAAATACTCGGCTTGAAAGTGTAACTGGAAACTTTCTCTGCTCTTTTGTTGTTGCAAAATTGCTTAAGAATCGCTGTGCAAGAAAAATCGTTTCGGTGTCAAGTGAGCAGCTGCAACTGTACTTATAAACTAGTAAGAAATTGCAATTGGTCACACCAATTACGTGATACCCGAGATGTAGAAAAGTATACTCATTCCATATAAAAATCTAGACGTACTAGAAGAAAGACATTTGAACAAAAAATTGCCATTTTATAGTACTATACGGTCCAAATTGGACAACCACCAAGGGACATGGTTACCACCCCCACCCCCACAATCTCAAAAACGTAAAAAAAATTTCCCCACCGGAGAGATTCCACTTTATTCATCCAAATCAAAAACCCCCATGTATATTTACCACCCTGAAACTGCCGAGGTTTTTTTCCCTTTCTATAACCTTAATATGTATTGTGTAAAAGAAGACCGTGCAAAAAAGTTCTGCCAAGTAATTAATTATAATCCGTATTTATAACAATATTAAACGAGAAAAAATCAAAATGTAAACATTCATTTTATTCAGGCTTATAGGCAACACTAAGAAGGAGTTGCCCGATTTTGCTAATCTTCGAACTTGACCTTGCAATTTGAATGAAATATTATTGTACCAAATTTCAAGTCTCTAGCCACAAGCGTTCTCGAGTTATCGTCTGGACAGATAGACAGACAGACAGACAAGCAGACAGACAGACAGAAGACAGACGGACATGCATAAAACGGTTGCTTTTCACTTCCCAATCATGAATATATAATTCTTTTTTTTCTATCACCATTATTTCTCGGTGTTGCAAACGTTCGTCCAAAACTAATATACCCTACTTCTAGGGTATAAAAAGGAAGCACAAATGCGTATTTATTTCCGGACAAGATCAGACAGAACGAAACGATTAGGTTGTGACAAATTCAATGTCGGTTAAAAAGGATCTAGTCAAATTACAAAGAGTTTCTTCGTTACGCGTCATCTTAGAATGTCCTTGTTGCGAAGGATTCTTCCGTCGAAATCTGGCTGTTGCTTAATTTGTGCACAGACACTGCACGAATATTAGAGACGCGGTTCCAGTGAAGCTCAATAAATCCCTTCCAAAAGTTGTTAAAATAATCCAGCTTCGCATTTGGGTATCCTGCGAATCGACTCTCTAAATGCACTCTAAATGGGAAAGCATTTGCTAAAAATGCAAGTTCCTGCAGCCAAAAGTAAAAA
Source organism: Leptogaster cylindrica (assembly GCA_963082835.1). Classification (NCBI taxonomy): domain Eukaryota; kingdom Metazoa; phylum Arthropoda; class Insecta; order Diptera; family Asilidae; genus Leptogaster; species Leptogaster cylindrica. The sequence goes on along the minus strand of OY720105.1, from coordinate 16,461,116 downwards.
CTCGAAATCTGAGGCAGGATAACGGGAACAGGACCGTGAATGTTGGAAATTCACAGGATATAATATGCAGATGGAAGTTTTGGCTGCACAGCTTTTAAGTGGCAAGAAAATTGTGGGCGGCTGCAAAATTGGTGGTCGGCGGGGCGGTCGGGTTGCAGGAGTGTGAACAATTCGAACATAGAAAACGAAAAACGCATTAGCATAGATAATCTTCGTTGCTATCGCATTCCATGCTGTTCGAGCACACACATAAATATTCTTATAAACTGCCTCAAGGACTCCGTGAATGTGGAAGGTGGCGTACCGTGACAATAGAAAAGGGTTTTCCTGCAGATACTTTTATTAACATGCAGCCAAGGAGCAAGACCGTTCCCATTCAAAATCATTGCGGTAGGTAACTTAAAAAAAGTCGGAAATTTTTGAAGATTTGCTACCCAAACTTTTGTCGTTTGTTATGCCATTTTTCCTAGAAGACTTCCTCCGAGCGATCCCGTTTTGTAACGTCACAGTAATAATGAAATTTAGAGCAGTTATAAGGATTAGTTTGAATTTGAATTCAATGTGGGATGTTGCAACGGAGACTGGAGAGTCTTACATGATCATTGGTTTGCCCTGATGGTATTCATATAAGTGGAGGGGCAAGTGGTACTTTTAATAAAAGACATATATTAAAGTAAAACCATTTACTATTTCATAAGTACTCGATTATATTATAGCCGATTATAGTCATTAATCTCAGATAATTGGTTAAAATACATTTTTTTATGATTTACTTACACAAAACGAAAGATATATTTCATCAACTGGAACATGAAACACGAAAAGAAAATGTCCTGTGAAAAAAAAGGGAATAAAACTAAGTGAGAAGATTGTTATTCATAAAACGACACAGACATATTATATTACTCTTCCTCTTTTGCCGTAATTTCTCGTCTCATCATTGGCTTGTTAAAAAATAAAACACGATCATGAACTGATCAATGCCGCAATTAATATTTAGTAAGACCAATAAGACCGTCAACCTAAGTAGAAAAAAATGTTTAAGCTTCGACCAAACACAGCAGAGAGCAATTTTTCAATCAAGGGGCTACTAACGAAGCAGCAGAACTATTAATTAACCTCATTAATAATTAACAATGAAACCCTTCACAATTTTCAGATGGAGATGATTTTACTTTGTCTCAAATGAAAGTGATGAAAACGGGGCAGAGGCCAAGCAACTAAAGGATATCATTCATTCCGTGTCTCACTCAATGGTTTTTCCAAAATATCGACAATTCTTGGAGTTTAAAGGATTAAAAATTAATTTCTGATTTTTGGAAAAATTTTTTGATTCTTACTTTTGGACATACAATGAAATTAAAAATGGGGTTTGTCAATAGTATGTAGGTACATAATATTGTATTCATGCAATTGATAGCAAATTCATCTGCTTCTCAAATGTAATCCTCTTTTTTAAATTTACATTTACATTTATGTCTTGCATTTAAAAATTAAAATTATTGACAAACTTTGTGAAATTTCACACACTCGAAGTCGATTTGCTGCGACTCACGAGGAAGCAGTGTCAGGAATCAGGATGCATCAGTCGACGGCTGTAAATTTACTAAACACGATGGTGCTGTTGTATTAAGGCGCTCCAAGAGTAAATCATCAAGGATTTAATTGGATACGATCTAATCCGTTTACATGAGAACCCATTTATAACAAGCGAAGTAGTTCGCTGCGCTACGATGCCTTTTAACTGCTGCTGTGCGGCAGGATTCTTGACTGCTAGACATGTAGACCAGGTGTAAATTACCTTGCCACAAAATGGCTCACGCCCCCCCCTTTCTCCATTAACTGAGTTTGTCACTAGCAGCAATCCTCGGGCGACTCGGACTCCCTAATTGAGCCAGTTTTAAATTTGAGGTGGAAGTCTCAATTATTGTCCTTTTCGGAAGCTGCTCAATCAATAAATCGAGCTGATTAAATCAGACTAATTGCAAACGGCAGAACACACGACCACCTTAGATAGTGTAGTGTCTCCTGTGCGCTTTTACGTGGATTTCCTAATTTGCACAGGAACACACTTTCGATTACGAGTTTTAGTGGGAGCTGGCCGGATTAGCAATTTAGCAGTGCTCATGCAATGCATATGCATTGGTACTGAGAAACCGTCGCGTCGCGTCGTCGCACGGTTTTTATAATTTGCATCAGGTGTGAGTGCTCGAAGGTATTTGAAATTCAGTTTCGATTTATTTTGAAGGGTTGTGCACACAATAAAAAGATAGCAATCTTATTACATATAAATAAACATATGCAAAAACTAATTTTGCTTAAATAGTTTTGCATATAGGTACTAAACTATTTGTAAGTCAATGCCCCAATGTGCTTCTCGCGTTGATGGCTTGAGCGTGAAATTTTTGTTGAGCTAGACTATTTCATTTTATTTAATTATTGCATGGTTAAAACCAAACAGAACATATCTTTTCATAGTGATTTGGTTAACGCTATATCTATTTAAAAAATACACTAAAATTTCGTACAACAGTTTTTGTATCTCACCATCAGGGAATGTATTCAAAAGTGTCTAAGCATGATCCAAGTTTATATACATTGTGTTGCACTAATGTTTTCGTCAAGATACATAATCCCCCAAACTGGAGAATTTCTGTAAACTGTTATACGGGAAATTTATAAGGGGTATGTTGGGAATCATGAGAAATTTTAGCAGGGGTATGTTGCAGAACATCAAACATGTGAAATTTAAGCAGGGGTATGTTGCGTAACATGGGAAATTTAAGCAGGGGTATGTTGCGGAACATGGGAAATTTAAATACGGAACATGCAAACGGATCGGAATCGAAAAGAAAAAAGGGTGCATCTTCTTCCTGGGGAGACTTCTAGGAAAAACTTAAAAAATATTGTGCGCCAAATGATCATCATCAGGAAATAATTTCAATTTTCTTCAGAAAAAAACTGACACACACATCGAAAGAGAAATATTCGTTTTAATTTAATAAAGAACTTCACTTTCGACCTCAATGAGGGCCGATTTATTTACCCACAAAAAAACTCAACATATTATTCAAATTAAATATACACAATTCACGGTATCACCTCACAATAACAATATTTACGCAATGTTCATCTTTAAATTAAGTATTTTAGTAGTATACGAATTACACTTGAAAAGGAAATAAAACTATAAAATTTTCAACTTTTCGAAATAAAAGTGGGGAAAAAGAATCAATCCCCAGTTTCGAAAAACATCGCAAAGCTCTGAAGGGAGAATTTCGAGCTTCTGCAGAAATTGAAATCAGGGCAAATATGAAATTTTAGTTATCTTTAAACCATTTTTTAAGCAGGACATAATGTCCTTATTTCGGTTAGCACAATAAAGACAATTATCAAAGGCGAAATGCATATTCTAAAAGATTAAATTGTATTAACAATAACAATATATAAATACAAATTCTTATATAAAATTATTTATAAATTGTTCTTCCTATTTCTAAAGTTCTTTATATCTTCTATTTCTTCCCTAAACATTTGCTATAAGAGCTAAACCAATTTTAATCTTTCATGTCTGTCTTCAAAATTGAAATCCTTGGATCCTTTAATCAATACGATTCGATTCAGTTGAATTTAACTGTTCCTCACACAGTCACACCTCATTCAACTGTTGGAAATTAAACAATATTACAATATTAAATAACATTTAGGGTATCAAGCGTAAATCCGGAAACCTCCGAAGTAACCTGCTTTGTGAGCAACTAAACACCCCCGCACACTGCTGGCGCTGTGTTGGAGTGGGAATTGAATCAAATATAAGGGGAGTCGCCTGCCCTAAAACGACGAATCGTGAATACCGCTCGCTGCCGGAAGTTGGTCACCCCGAGCAATCAATTAAAATCGTCGCTCTCCGTTTATTACTCCGGGGATTCACAGCAGCGGATTCGGCGGGATCGTTGTAATTACCTGAAATTGTGCACTTGATCACTGTTAGCCTGTTCCCTACTGGCCACGTTCAAGGCGAAAATTAATGCACCTTCGTCCTTCGAAATGGATAACGGCATGTCATTAGCGCGGCCCTCCCCTCTCCTCTGCGGAGTGCACTTTGCAGCGATACCCGATTCAATTACAACTGTTTCGCGTAAATTGATGAGAGCACTGCTTCAATCTTCCTGCAGTCGTATTACTGGAATATGAAATTTTTATGAAAATATGAGCTCCCGTGGGAGTCTGCACCTTGCTCCAAGCAATCGATAGCGCCATGTGCATGCACACTCATAAAAAGACTCATGCCGCGTGCTCTAGTCTGTAGACTCTCGATAACTAGGACGATAGATGCTAATAGAGGATGTGACGGGGTCTTAAATCCAGCGTCTTGATTGCAAACTTATGGTTAATAAATTAATTATGCGCGCAACGATGAAAAAAGAATTTTGAACAGTACCGCGAAACGATTTTCCTGCTCTCCAGCGCTGCAATTATATAAAAATAACAGTCCCGCATCACATTAAACTGATTTCTTACCGCGTGTATGGAGGAGGAGGATGCTCCTGCTTAACTGGGTTATTGAATTGGAATGAGCATTGAGCACAGAGACAGAGCAGAGCAGACCTACTTTCCTAAGCAGAATACAAATTAACTACGCCGAGCACGTCTCCTCTTCAATGCCATGTTTCGTGTAAACTAATCAACTTATTCCAAATCAGTCTTAGACGATTCAAACATACACATTTAATAAATATTTAATTAATTATTACACCAATTGCCATGTTGCGAAAGATTTTAATTGTTTTCTGATTTGATTTTAAGAACAATAGCCTATCACAAGATAAGTGCCAATGAAAAACTCTTTAACCATTCTGACCACAAAAAAGTAGAAGAATCCAAGGATATTAAAATAGAATCCGAATCAAGGTAACTTTTCAGTAGCCTCGAAACGTAGAGATCGTCATCGTCAAACGGTCAAACTCCTTCGCAAAGCCAAGAGATGTACTCGCATGATTGATGAAAAACAGATTCAATATGCTCGTCAAAACAATAATGTGAATCAACAACCACTTCCAGATCAGAATCTTTTATTTTATCGAGTTTCCTACGGGAAAGTCCACTAATTAAGTAATCGTAAAGAAACAGATTCCTTTTACGTAAAAAAATACATAAACACTTGAAAACATTCAAGCAGAGTAGATTGACAATACTGCAACGATGATTGATAATGCACCATTGTCCATTGATGAAAACCTTCCAAGACAGAATTTGAAAGACGAATTGCTTTGTTTTCCTTTAAATCCTTTGGACAAACGTAATTGGTAAAATGTGGTGCTGAAAAATGATTTGGATGAAATTGAAAGATTTACTTCGATTATATTAATTAGTTTATTGTAATTTTTTTTACACATTTAAACTTTCATGATGCTTTTATTTTAATTTTTTTAAGACCAGTCAAAAAACATTACAACTTTTACTTACATTATTCGAATTATTTAGAACAAAAACACAAGCAATACTTTTCTAAGTACTAAAATCCAATGAACGAGGAATACTATACACTAATGATAAAAGACGAATATACCGGAGCTGAGTTTTAAGTAGGGCTACCCGAATGAAACCATCCAGCCAGGGCGATGAAATTAAAAGGCGGCTTGTTGTACGAATGACGACGACAATTGACGGATTGACGGTGACTGGAACCACTCACATTAACTTCACAAGAACGATGGTGTCTATGATGTTTGGCAGAGTTGCTGATGGCATGGCATTGTAGATAAACGTAGTACCCTCTCTTGTCTCTTCAGACCTAGTGATCAAATAAATATCAGTTTTCCAATTTCCCTCGGGTTCCTTAAAACAGCTGTAATTTGTTTTTTTTGGATTAGATGATTTGCTTTCTTATTGTCTACTTGGGGATTTTCTTAATAGGACAAAAGTGTAGTATTTTATGATTGTCTTCTTCAAGCTTAAAAGTATTTTTCATAGTTTTTCTTCAAAATCCAGTGAAATCCGACATTGTAGGTGATTCATGGGAGCATGAATTTGTTACTTTGTTATCTTATTGTTTTCACTTTATATTTTTGATTTTTTTAACTTTTTTTTTTCTTAAACATTTCTTTTTATTACAATAACTATATTATTATAATACAAAAATAAAAATACAATTAATTTATATAAATATCACATAAATATCACAGTACAAGATTTCTTTTGTATTTAATCCTTACAATGCAGCGCGAATCTTATCTCTGCGGACAGCCTTTAAGGGATGTAATTTATTGTTAGTTCACTACTTTATTCCTAATATTTGTTCAACTGGGTATAGTTGACGTTACACTTAATACAAAATCATTTCGAGACCGGAAACTTACCAATGTGTTAATAGGAATGGTGGATGGGGTTCTTTATTTTTCTTTATATTATTTCTTCTAATGCAATTTTCTGTTTCATTTTTTAATTACCTAATAATAAAGAAATGAAGATTAATTTATTTGTTCAGTGAAGATATATTTTAATAATATAGTCAACGAAACAATTGTATATGAATTGAATACACAATAAAAACTTGTGCATACCTTTGTTGATTATGTATAATTTTCATTCGAGTTCATTTGCGTTGTCTTTACTGATTACTAAACCGATATTTTTTTTTTTCCATCCAAAGCACACAAAATAACGCAACCGATAGCACTCGTGCTTGCTGTTCTATTTCATCATTATCTATTCACTCTGAAAAATTCTCTTAAAAACATTGTTGAAAAGGTGTTAGTAACACTGGACGTGTTTTTTATTCTGAAATATTATAAATTTTGTTAAGAAAAGTTGTCACTGTATGTATTGCTCAAGAGCAGGGAGTCAAAATAACGTTATTTTTTCGATCAGAACTGCACAGGTTCATTTTTCATAACACGGTTACATTGAACCAAAATCGTTGCGGGCGAAAAAATTTCGGTCCTATTGAAACGTTTTGGTTGGATTTTCGTTTTTGTATTTCTAATACTAAAGCTTTGGAATCGAGCACGAAAAAAAAATTACTCCCCCTCCCCCCCTGAAATTTTGACAGTTTCCATTATGTAGATTTAAAAAAACCCAATAAAAAAAATCCGTCCGTCCGCCCACTGTCCAGGCTTTTCTTCGGAAACTACTGGAGATGGATCAGAGATCAGATCAGAGATTTGGTTCAAAAATCCGGTGTCATCTGACAACGGTCCTCCCAGCTGAAGGGTCTGCGGACGCATTTCGTGGGAGGAAATTGAAGAATCAATTATTTATAAAATCATATTTGCGAATCTGTTTTAGGTGTACCCATGAAGCTCGGAATATGCAATGCTATAATATTACTCAATAGAATATTTTTTACTGCATGTCTTTACCTCATTTTAATTTTTCAGTAATGAAATTTTGAATTTCGTGCCACGTTATCCGTACACATTACACGATAACCACTCTTCGCACCAAAGACTACGGCGAACTTGACTGGGACTAGGACATCGCGCCCTCTAAACGCAAAAGTCCACAGTTCGAATCTCGTTAGTTTTTTTTTTTTTCTTTTTTGGTGGAAATAATAAACCCATGTGTAAGGACTTTGCAGTGTTTTTTAATATAAAGTCCCGATCATAAAAGTGTGTAATTCGGTCCTTGCTTTCTTCTCTCTTTTTTTCTGTTTGACCGGTATATTCATAGATTTTTATTTTTCGGTCTGGTCAGATCGAAAAAAAAAACCGAAATGAAACGTTCATATTCGTGACAAAATTTTCACGAACTGTTTCGCTTTTACGTTTATATTATAACTTTTACTTTGTACTATTTCATATTTTGTTATGTCGGCCAGGTTTCAGGCACCCTGCTCAAGAGGCAATAATTTCTTTACTGTCTGTCTCATGACAGAACTGGAGATAAAAATTAAGAATTCATGTTGGTGAGACTCAAGAACATTCGCGATTGTGTTTTTCCTGATCAAATATTCTTGACGGGTGAAAGCGCATTGTAAGGCAATAGTTAAAACTACTATTATCTAAAACTATTCTCATGTATAAATAATAATAATCACTACGAAAATAAAACTAAAAATTCATGTTCGCTTAAAAATACTCCAATTTACATAATTTCACATTATAGCATTAAATTTAATTTTAAAACAAACTAATTTTAAATATAATATCATCATTACACATTTTACAATTCTCATAAAAATTAACAATTTATCGGAGAAGAATACTTCAACAGTTTGTATACACGAGCGCTCCTTTAAATAATTCCGCTTTTATCTTACTCTAAAAATAATCATTTTACAATTTGTGAAAATTTCATCATTTCAAAAATAATTACATTTTTTTCTCTAACAATATTAATAAGTCATCTTTGGAAAAATAATTGTCATTTACATAATATAAGATACAGGTATTCAAATATCACAAATAATACTTTAACTTCAATATACAAGTGAAATTTAGAATTATAGAACAGAGATATGCAATCTGATAAACAAAATACTTCAAGATTGTTAATAAATCAAATGAAATTGTTAAACAAATTTTCTAAAAAATCTTAGATGCTGTACTCTCACAACATAACATTCTAGACGAAGGATGAGAAAGCAAATTTTTTTAAGAAGTATAAAAATAACGATACCTTATCCGAGTTGCTGCTCCATGTTGATGGTTTCTTTGGTGCTTTAAATGTGTTCGTCATTGCTCCCAGACGTAGATGAATTGGCTTCTTTCCGCTGGTCCCTGAATTTCCACCACTTGAACTCGATGTTACTACAGATGAAAGCTTCTCTGGCATTGATTCCTTCTCCGGTGAATCTGAATTTTGAAAATAAGAGGTATTTTCGAGTGGTATCAATTAATTTAACTAAAACTTAAAACAATATACCTTTTTCTTCCTTATTGACGAATCTCCTTTTAATCTGCACTGCGCCTTTCCTCTCGCTGGCATCCTTCGTTTCGCTGCTTTTCAATCCAGATTTACTCACTTTAAAGAAAATTTGATTTACAAAAAATCACGTTTGTCTTTTCCAGATTACCTTCATTTTCGACAGCTTGAAATGTAGATTTAAACATTGGCTTTTCGCCCCGTCGCTTATCATCGCCCCTACTGGATTCCTCATATCCTCGTCTACTGCTAGTCGTCGATCCATTCACTCTTCGCCTGTCGCGGCTGCTTCTGCTCGACTTACTTTTCCTAAATCTATCGTCGCGTCTTCTACTATCGTATGACCGTTCCCGAGCATGATCCTTCTCACTTTTACTTGCTTTGTTGCTATTGTTGGATGTGCCCACGTCCTTTAAATCCTTAACACAATCAGGCACAGATGATTCTCCAAGCTTTGTAAACGATGGTATAGGGACCTTCTCGTCACGCTCTTTTTTGCTTGAACTTAATTTGAATCGACCCTCGTTTTCGGACTCACTGTCATCAGATGGGAATAAATCAATTCCATCATTATCTGACTCTTCACTGGATTCATCTACGTTTACATCCTCCAAAGACATATCTTCTTTTTTCTTTTCGCCATCTTCTGCATTTTCTCTTGTCTTTTTATCTGTAGGACTCTCTAGCTTAGACCCCGGGGACTTCAAATTCGATTCAGATTTCCGTGTTTCTGTCATGATCGTATTCTCTCTATTTTCCCTTGCATGATATCCGTAATTTCCATTGGTATACTTATACCCATCGTTATTATCTCCAATACGTTCACATTCTTCTCCTTTTCCACCTCTAGAATATTCTTCAAATTTTCTAGGATTCTTATCTGGCTTCCTGAATCGATTCTCGTCACGCCGTCTGTCCGGAGAACGAGATCTAGAGTTTTTCCTTTTACTTACAGAACTCCATGGACTAGAAGATCGCTTTCTTCTCCGGCTTCTGTAGTTATTAGAAGACCCCTCTTGTTTCTTCCGACCATTATAAGGAGAACGTCTGTGATTCGACTGGACATTGCTGCCATTTCCTGCTCTGTCTCTGGACCGTGCTCTAAATCTCCTTATTGGCGACCTTGATCTCGATCTGTTGATCATGGACGCCTGAGGAGATCTTTGCCTGTGTGAATGATAAAATTCACTGGTATCGCGTCCGTGAGACGCGGACCTCTTTTGATGATTTGGACTTGGTCGATTTTTGTTTAACTGTCGTGGCGCAGGTGAGCTGCGCCGTCTTCCTGCAATATTCAACGGCGATTTAGATTTGCGAGCATGTCGCGATAAGTGTGGCGGCGATCTCGATGAACGACGAGGGCTTATATTTCGCAAACGAGGCGGAGTTCTTCCCCTCATCAGCTTCATGTTTTGATACTGCGGTGATCTTGAGCCGTACTTGTACGGTGATGTCTGATAGCGTGTGGGAGACACTGATGGCGGAGAGCGCGACAAGGATTTCTGTCGATTAACTGGCGAGTTACCTCTAGAAGGCGGCAATGACCGGGACATCGATCTTCGACGAGAATACTGTCCACGATTTTTAGATGGCGGCGAACGTGATTTCGATTTCGGAGGAGGTGTTATCATACCTCTTGCCTTTGGGGAAGGCGTTAGGAGACCATATTTTGGAGAATCAGGATAAAAGACTGGAGAAACAGGTGGAGAAACAGGATTATAGGGTAGTGGGGAGTTTGATCTTGGGTAAGTCGGACTGGCTGGTTCGTAGATGGGATCGTAATACGGAACCGACTTCCCTTCTTTGCGACGCATCAAAATGTCATTATTCTCTGCAACAAATGCCAAACTTCGGGGAGAAAGTTGAACATTTTTCACATCCAGACCGCCACTATCGCTTGATTTGTGTGGCACATATGGCACGTAACCATTCACTGGCTCTGGCGTCCACCCGCTGCCACCTAAAGGTACAGGCGGTATAGGTGGAGCAACATGTTGTGGCACATAAGGTTCGCTTAGATCGAGTTTTCCAATTTTTGGGAGGTTATAGTTGTTCATTATATTCATAACTGGTCGTTGAAGCGGCATGCTATGGTCCTGAATATAGTAATTGGGTTTCATGCTTTCACTATGTAAATATGGTGCTCTAATTGGATAATGAGGAAAATTATAACCAGCATTTGACGGAGCAAAGTTCCTGTGCTGAAATGGAACAGGGTCCACTGGCGAGTCTTTTTTATTATGAAGTGATTTTAAGGCCGCTAGACGAAGTATTTCTAGGTCATCATCTTCTTCATCCGAATGTCTAGGCATCTGCAAATGAAAAAGAGTAAAAAAGAAACATTTAATCGTTAATTCGTATTTCCATTTTTTAAAAAGAACTTGAAAATTATTCACAAATCAAATAATCTCAGAAATGGTATTTCTCAGGAGGGGCTTAATTTCGCCTTCAACTTTATCCAAAAAGATTTCAGCAGACAACTTTGAATGTTTTGTTTGCGATGTCTTGACCAACAAACCGTAATGCAAAAACGAAAACATTTCCTTCGATTTCATAACACAGTAAAAAAACAACATGTGTAACCGAAATGGTAAAAATAAATTATTGCTAAAAGTCTAATTAATGGGTTTTTATTTGTCATTAATTGCTTTAAACATCATCATCGTCGGTACTATCCTGTGAAAGGCAAGGACATAAATATGTACGTGTGAAGGCGCCAGTCAGATCATTAAAGGTGCACATAGGAATTAGCAACTAAGGCTATTGATCCCACCGTGGGAACGCGTGATCATCGAGCGTGAAACTCTCCAGTTTTCGGCACATTTCCGATTCCGAGTGCCAGGCGAAGTTTCGCCTGCAGTTTTCTACACATTCGGAATCGTCGTACTGGAGCTATTGGTCTGTCTAGCCGCTAGCGCTTTCTAACATTTGTCCTTGCTTGCTTGAGCATGTAGTTGAGCCTGAACTGCTTGGATAGGTATGCAGTATACGTATACCTATATAGTATATATCCACAAACAATTTAATAACAAAATGTATATTTTCCCCTATTCCAGGACAACCAGAAGAACTGGCCTTCTGGCATGACCTCTCGTCGTGCCTGTTTTGCAGAGTGTAAACATAATACTGCATAATTTAAGTGTATTTGTTAACTTATATATATGTACACACAATTATAATTTCGTGTAGGCTTGAACCGAAAATGTACAGCGGCGCAAATATTCTGAAAAAATCGCGCGAATCAAGGTAGCGTAAGCCGAGATGATTGTATTTAAAATGCTTTCTGCTTTGCACGAAAAAGCAGTGAAAGTGATTGGGCTATGTTAATGTTGACTGCGATAAAAATGTGCGAGAGTGAATACTGAGTTTAGTTATTAAAAATTAAACCGATGTGAGTCAGGGACAAGCTTGAATGATATTAAATACAAAAAGTTGGAACTACTTTGCATTTAGTCCTCAAAAGCTTTACAATTATCCTCAATTAATATTTCGGTTCAGTCTTCAGTATCCGAGTAGAAACAATGCGTCACAAGTGCTACGGCAATCCTCTTAGGGATTTGGGATATTAGGGAAAGCCGCACTAATTTATAACATATTGTTAAACGCCATAAGTAGAACGAAAACCATTGCACCTGCAGATTGCAGGGAACAGTGATAATTTCATGACTTTGGATGAAAATATTGAATGATTATTGAAATCAAATGAAGCGATTATTTTCGAAAACCTTATCCAGAGCTCAATTTAGGCACTTGATCCATAAAATCTAAATACACACATAACAAAAAAAAAAACCTAAGAATTATGTTGAGGATTAAAAAATTTTATGTATCCTGCGTAAAAATTGTAAATGTCGAACTAAAACAAATATGCCTTAAATAGATTGTTGTTCACGCAATAAAGTGACTTTTTGGTTCAATGTTTGATACCGAAAATAACAACATACCTACGACGCTTCTTTTTTTAAACTTGGGATCATAATACTTGACAACAGAAAATATTTCGTGTGGAATGTATGGAAACCATAAGCAATACATAAATGTTTACACTAAAGGCAAAAGGGATTTAATGAAAACTCATTCTAGTAGCAATCCAGTGATTAATTCAACTCTCAAGAAAGAACTTATGCGTCTGCGGACGTCACAGTAAGTCATTCGCTTAAAAAATCGAAAAGGGAGGATTTCTGCGGAAAATTGCGAGCACACGAACTACACGCACAATTAATTCAAAAGGTACTTACGTGATGTCGATCGTTCATTTTCAGCTACTACATGCAAGGCAAATCCGTAAAGACACCTTCCAAGTAAACGTTTTAAGTTAGCATGCAGAAAATCAGCATCTGCTTTCCAAATTGTTTTTGTAAGATTGCGAAGACACTCCAGAATGGATACAGAATTTTCACACAACTTATTAAGACTACACTCTATATACTCGTTAAAATTCACAATGATTGGTTGAGAATTATTACCAGGCGATAGTTTTTCACAATTTGACTGCTTATTAATTTATTTTAATGTCATTTGCAGTTCACAGTTCTCCTGCCAACGCCAATCAATCAATCTAGTACACAAGACAGAAGGATTCATTTTTAGTACTAGAATAATAATTTACATCTATTGCTATTTGGAAGCAAAATAACATAATTATCAGCTCTTGGATTTGTGGATATGTAACTTTATAGTGTTCTTAAAATCAGAAATAAAATATAACATGAATTTAATTGACTAATGCAACGTAGACTTGTCTTGATAGATGGCAGCACGTTACCGCATTCTCTGTGGACTGTGGTACATTTTCGAATTTCATAAAAAATAAAATTGTGAGTACCGTATTTATTAATTTTCCGAAAAAAATCATTTTTTAATATTGTGCAGTTGTTCCATTAACTTTTATAATAAATTTATGTAAGTTAATGAGTTATTTTTCTTGTGAAAAAACATTTTCCAAACAATAAGATATTGAGAGGTACTGATATTTTTCACGAGGTCAGTTTGACAGTTGTTTGTTGAACTTGGAGTTTTTTTTTGCCGGGCGAAATGTTTTCTTGAATTAAATATTTATTTATATATTGATGGGAATTGATGAGAATTTACGATGGGAATTAATCAAATTAAAATTCCGTTATTTATTTTAAGAAATCCTGTAAAAGTAGTCGTAAGTCAAATACATTATAGAATTGTAGCAATTCTCTGCAGACAATTTTAATCGGCTTGTTTCAGATTAGATCCAGTTCACGAGTTTCTGTAGATTTAAACAGAAATGTTTTAGAAAAAATTGAAAACAAAGAGATAAAACCTCGACAGCATCCCGGAAAATTGAAGACAGGTCAAATATCTCTTCCTGACAGTTTTATTAAAGGACTCACAAAATGTGTCGGCGACTTCCCCATAAAAGCTTTACTTAAAGAAGGCTTTGAATTGAATAATTATATTAGATCTCGGCATCCACCCGCTGAGGAATCACTTCAAAGGCAAAAATTGCTAGAAATAGAAGCTGAGATAGACTCAAAGTTTCCAACACCGAATTTATCTGCTCTAAGCCAAGAGGCAATCGACGAATACAAAAAACAAAAGCAGGCGAAAATAAGGCGATTGCTCAGACAGCGGGTGATTTCGTGGAAACCCATCAACTACGGTTCGCAGTTCGAGGCATTGGCATATGCTGTGGCCAGAAGTGGCAAGGAATACGCAACACTCTTCAAAACTCTAACTGAAATCTCAAGGAGGGATCCCAATTTCAAACCGAGAAGTTTTTTCGACTTTGGATCTGGAGTGGGCACAGCAATGTGGGCTGCCGCAACACTCTGGAAAGATACTATTTTCGAATATTTCAACGTGGATTCGTCCAGGGAAATGAATGACCTTTCCGACATGATTTTGAGAGAAGGTAACGAGAATAAGCAGCCACTTCTGAAAAGTGTTTTCTATCGCCAATTCCTACCCAGTGCAGAGGTATGTTCTTAGAGATTCTAGTTGCTCTCCTTTCACTAAAGTTCATTCTGAATTTCCAGACCGGCTATGACCTTGTCATCTCCGCATACACACTGTTCGAGTTACCGAGTGCCAAGCACCGACATGAAACCCTGATGAACTTATGGAGTAAGTGCAACGGCTATCTAGTGATCATTGAGGAAGGAACCAGACACGGCTTCGAGTTAATCACTGAAGCTAGAGATATTATTTTAAGTTTAGGGGATAATCACAATGTTGGTCATGTGTTCGCTCCGGTAAAGTAACATTTGAAGTAACATGAACCTCACGGACTATATTCAACTATTTCAGTGTCCGCATGATTTTGAATGTCCACGTTTAGCGCTTGCTGAAGACCGCACTCCCTGCAATTTTGAAGCATCTTTTCAAACTATTCCCTTGGGAAGTAACAGTAAGCACAGCAATGGCTTGTATAGTTATGTGGTGCTGAAAAGAGGAGCTAGACCCCTGAATGAAGAAGATAATTGGCCGAGAGTGGTGAGGGAAACGTTAATCAGATCCAGGCACTCTATTTGTAGAATGTGTACATCAAAAGGAGAACTCAGGGAAATTATATTCACACCTTCCAAACATGGAAAGTAAGTATTTTTACCGAAACTTCCAGATTGTGCTCAATTCGTTTGTTTTAGACCGACGTATACTTGTGCTAGGGCAACAAAGTGGGGAGAAAGATTGCCCATTGTTGTAGGCGACAAATTTGATGAATAAAAGTGTTTTATATTTATTGTCACGAGTGTTATTTCTTTACATAGTATTTAATATAAATATTCCAATGGACCCCCGAACCCCCTCCCGCCCTCCTTTGATTTTTGGCAACAACTGACAACAATCTTTGCTGATACGTAATTTTTTTTTTTTTTAAAGAAAAAGCTTATTTCAAATTAATATTGTAGTAGTCCTCAAAGTCCAAGCAAGTGTTTCGTTGTAATGTGGATGCGGTGTAGAGATATCGCAATTTATATAATATTTAATTTACAAGAGTTTAACCCTGTCAAATCAAAAAAAATGTTATTTCATTTTCGCAAATTGTTTCTGGAATTCGACCGTATATTCTAACTTTAGCACTGTGAAATGACTAATAATGGAAACCCACCTTAATAAAATTCACATCTAAATGTCAGTTTTGACATGAACAGCTAGACGCCACAAATGTTCATATTTTCAATTTGTACTGGTTTTATTTTATATGTATGAATAATTGCTCTCATTTTTGTACTAAGTTTATATATGTTATTTGTACCAATTTTGCACGAATTTTATTACAATCATTTTTTGTATTATAACATTTTTAATAAATATGTTGCAAAAACCAAAAAAAACGTATTCGCGGAGAAAAAAATGCAAATCTAAAAGGGATTCTACCCTTTGTGTTAATATTTTACAAGAAAGTTCGCAAAATTCCAAATTAGAGGACGATCAAACCTTACCGGACGATATCTGGATGGATTCTTTCGATAAAATGAAAGAAATTTCTTTGCCGTGAGTTTTTTTTTGTTTTTTTTTGTTATTTACAGTTGCCGTGCAAACTGCTTTTTCCTTGCAGATCTTTAAAGAAAACACGCACTACACGGCGATATAGAACTTTGCGAAATTCGAAAAAACCTGTTGATAGATATCAAAACATTCCAGTTCCAGATATTACAATAAGTAGTGAAAATCGGTCAGCAGCTGTTTCAATTGTTTCCACACCTGTAATTAACTTACCGAAAAACAGTCTTACTTGTAATATTTCTCCAATAATAACCAACCAACGACTCTTTTCGGCCAGTGACTTCTTTGATAGTAATGGAAACCCGCTGCTGGTTTTTCAGTACTCAAGTAGTTCTTTCCAATCGGAGGCAGACCATTTCGATGAAAACCCTACAGTGGGAGAAAAGAATAGACATAGAAAATTCATCCGCAAGAAGCTCCCACGGGGCTCACAAAACCTTAAAAGTCCCGAAAAGGAACCTAAACCTAAAAGAAATCCGGTTAATAAAAAAATCGAAAAAATTAAAGCAATATGTAAAAAGGTTAAAAATATAACAACGAGGAAGAAGTCCTCTCCTAAAAATAATGATGAAGAAAAGATAAACATGAAAACTGTTACTAAAGCTTTGTCTAAAAGCAAGAAGCAAAATGCGAAAGTGAGTGTAGCTAAAGGGAAAAACAATGACCAGTGCGAGGGTGATCTTAACAAAGCGAATAGCCTAGAAACAATTGTCTTAGGGGGATCCATTAGCTCTGTAAGCGACACTTCAATGGAATTTATAAATGTTGGAAATGATTTTGTTGAGAACAATATTGCTAATGAAGGTAATAAAAACTGTGATTCTGCCACTAATTCCGCAGCAGCGAACGCCCAAATGGACAAGGTATGAAAAGAATTTTAATTGTTGTTTGCAGTGTAAAAATAAGTGAAATGAGATTTTCCTTTTTTTGCGAAAAATTTTCAGGAATCTCGGGTAGATGTCCTAGATGTACTTTCTGTAAAAGATTCAAATATAGATCGTGCAATAAATCAAGAAGTTATAATTCCCACCAAAAAATTAAAATCCCACAAAATAGAAAACCAGATATGCAATAAAAGCCGCAGGAGTATTCCTAACAAAAAGCAACTGCGCGAGGAACCACAGAAATCTGCAAATAAAAACGAAAAACAAGAAAACGTTTCTTTCAATATCAATTTACGAAGCAGATGTAAAGAACTAAGTAGAAAATTAGGCAGAAATGTACATCAAGATAGCAAATCCGGTAACAACAATAATATCAGAAAAAGTGCAAGAATCTTGGGAAAAGATTTAACTTTTACCGATGTAAAACATGTTGATGCTATTCCTGACCAAAACTCGGGAAGACTGCAGCTGGAAAAAGAAGTCCTACCGGAAGCAAGATCTCCTAATTTACAAATTGGAAGTGAACGAATGAGAAGCAAGAGAAACACCTCTGAAACTAACATCGTTCTTGGGGAACAGTCCAAGAAGAGCAAATACAAGAGCTCATTGCATTTGCTTGCATCCGTTGATAGCGGTGACGAAATTGTTCCTCCATCACCACAAACCCTAACCAATAAGAGCCGGCTAAGACGCCGGGATTATGTAAGAAATTTGTTTAACAATTTCAATCGCCAATCGAAGAAGAGCAGTGTATCAGAGCAATCCAAAAAATTGCCATATTTCCAACACGAAAATCGAAACGAAAGTACGGTCTCTGGAAATCCTTCTAATGATGAGTCCTACTGCATTCTTCGCAAAAGTACAAGTAACAAAATTAGATTGAGGCATAGACCGAGCACTAGTTCGATTAAGATACTTACCAACAATAGTCGTTCGAGTATAACTCCACTGAATATTGCAACAGAAGAGCATCTCAATTGCAGTCGAGCTCAAGACGTAGAAGTGCGTTTCGAGGTCGAATTAGATAAAAGCAGTGGATTAGATATGAGTGCGCTTATCGACAATTGTCAATCTAAAAACAATAGTAAAGGGTTTGATTCCAACACAGTAAATAAAAATGAACTGCAGCAATCGGTTGATTCTGATTCCACAATCATTAACTTTAGCTTACCATCAATTTTTACCGATTCATCGTTACAGGACAAAGAGAATTCACCGGTAAATGCTTCTGCAGTTAACAACAGTGGCAATATTTCCAATTTGGTGACTAATTTAGAGAGATCCTCACTCAACAACACAAATGAATGTAGAAAATCTAAATCAGTCTCGGATCCAGAAAAGAGTAACGAACTCACTAATTCCGTTTCACGACGAAGTGCCAAAACTAGAAATGCCTCTAAATATAGTGGATCCAGTATTTTTGGAATGATATTGAGCTCGCGCAGCTCAGTTCAAAATAATAATGAAAGTGTAGACGCTCAATCAAAAAATAATACAGAGCATGGCAATGAAAACTTTTCTAAATCAATTTATGTAACTCCTCCCAAAAATCAACTTCCAGGACGAACGAGCTTTGTCACTAGACGAAGCAAGCGGATAAGCGACAAGATTACTTCGAAAAAGAATACCGAAGTCAATTCAGCACTAAAGTCTATCGAAAATCTTCCAGAAGTCCATTTAATTGAGAATTCTAGAATTGGTTCAATGGAAGGAGATTCAGAGAGCCTCCAGAAATCAATAGATTTGAATGGAAGGAAAAAATCTGTAGCAGTGAAAAATAATTCAAGTGATAACGCCAAATCGAATGGGAAACGCTCCTCAGACAACAATGCCGCTGTTCTGGGAAACGCGGAAATTGATTTAAATAATGTAACCGAAATCTCGGCAATTTCTAATGACCTGGAAATAATTGATGAGGAATGGCTAAACCAAGGAACTGTGAATGCACAAAGTAAAAGTTTGGATGATTCAATTGATCGGGATAACTTTATAAGTATGATAAATCAAAAGACCGTGTCCTTCAATAAAACAACCAAACAGCCAGGCTACGATAGTTCACTGAACAAACATCCTTCGGAGCACAGCCAGAACATGCCCGACAAATCCTTGAAAGGGATACCAAGTTCTTGTTTGGCGCCTTCCAATGCACCAGTGCTCGAAGTTGTGGGCGAGGACCTTGAATGTTCCCAGGCGATTAACAGGCAGGACGAAATGCCGGCTCTAGTTTTGCCACCGGGCAAGTGGAGGAAATCATTGAGTATATGGAGGAAAACTGCTTCAATGATTTTAAGTGAGTACAAATACCGTTACTGACACTTGTCAGTAATGTTTACGTTACTTTTATTACTACTTTTGTATAATTTTTTAAACATAAAATCAGTTGAGCAGCCGTCGCTCTACACTTCAAATTCTTTTGTCGTTGTATCTAACATCTTTGCAAAGTTATATTCCGGGTTTGTCCAATAATATACAAAAACACGCAATAGAAATTATTTGTAACTCGATTAAATTAAATTCTTTAATAATTTTGAAACGTGTTATTATATGATTATTACAGAAAATACGAGTGCATCCTTGCAGCAGCAGCCGTCGACAAATCAAAGTTCAATGCTTATTTCTTTCAACCAGGAAATTAGTTTTGTTTTATCTAACAATCAGAGTCATGGATGTAACAGCAAAACGAAGTTAGAAACATCAAAAGTAAGGATAAAATGTCTATTATGATCCTTTAGGGTTTATTCTTTTTAATTAATTCGTTTCATTTATTTGCAGTCTGTTCATACAATTCCTGAAGTTGTGTTAGAAGAAAGTGTTGATCGCAGCAATTCTTTTGGTATGTACTGCTTTTTCGTATGGCTTACTGAACCCTTTAAACAAACTTAATGCTTAATGAGGCTATAAGAATCAGAAGAATTTTCCAAACTATAATATTCCTCATCAACACCTCATAATTAATATTGTTTAATATGGACAATAGCGTGTCAACTTTTTCTTTAAACGGTGACTCAGAGATAAGGAAATTTTGAAAAAAACTTGAATTCGAAAGTCATGACTAAATGCATCATCAAAGCCCCTAATATTTAACCGTTTTCTCCACCTGATATGAACCTCATTAAAAATCGTTAAATTTTCTTCAAATCATTTCTTTTCGAAAGAAGAAAACCAAATTATCTTTTGTACTAATGTCCGTGTGAAGCAATTGAGCCATGGTGAAAAATTGTGCTCTGATCAGGGAAGTCAACGTTGTTCACTCCACCAGAACGGCGCAATGGAAGCGAAAGTCTAGTTCTTTTCTCCCTAAAGACTTTGGTCGCTTGGGCCTGCACTCTATCACTCGAAAATCATCTCCACGAATTGTGACCGTTGAAACCTTCGTTATGATTTTTCCATCAGCAGTTAGAACCTACAGAATGCTTTCGAAATTAAAGATGAAGAAAAAGATAATGATGCCCAGAATGACTCGAGACTTCTCTCTGACCATTCGTCAACACAGCACATGTATTTTTTTTAGCTGGCCGGTGATGCTTGGGATCTTTTATTTTATTTTTTGTTAGGAGTTAGAGTTAAAGAATAAAGGGTCATTATTTGAATTGTTTGAGTCATGTTTTCTCTGTCGACCAGGGTTTTTAGATGTTCTGTTTTAACGCAATGTGAAAATTACATTTTTCTTTACTATTTATTTTCTAAATATTATTATTCTTCTACACACACATTTTGTATGCGTGTATGAGGATGTATAATGTGTATCAATTTCGTTCATTATGTTTGTTCACTAATGAAAAATTTATAACTTTTTATAAGCATTAATATTGGTAATAGGAAAAAAGAAGAGAAAAAATCGTAAATGTATATGTTAATAAAAATCAACACTTCCACTCAATTGCAGACAATATTTTTCCATTCTTTTTTCATTCTGTTTCGATATTTTGAATATACCTTTAATTTCTGACTTAGGCATTGTGAATGTGTCACACTTTTGCTTATATAGTTCTCCTGTTCTTTCACATGTAATAACTCATACAACGTATTCTTTTACGGAAGAAAGCTGTTTCCGCCAGCTTTTTGACATTTCCATTTACCATTGAGTCGATAGAAGACGACGCATTTTGTTGGTAGAACACTTAGAAGTATTTTTTACCGCTTCAGTAGTGTGGCGTCGGAAAAAATAAAACAATATATAATAAATAATATTCGAATTAAGTTTTACAAAGGTAAATTGAATGAGACGAGAAGAAATTTATTGTGAAAACCTTAAAGTTTACTTAATTGAAGTGTTCTGTGACGTGTTCAGAGAAAGTTCGAGTATCGAAATCATTTCATGAAAAAAGCACGAGATTAATGAAAGGCTGCGACTTGCGAGTATAGAAAGAAACTTACTTTTGCACTTTGTTTTCTGCACTTCTGACGCGTATTACGCTATGAAATGAAATTTTTCGTATGTTTTCCAGCATAAAAATCCATTATTCAATTTTTTTTCTTTTTGTTCTCCATCTTTTAAATAATTTACCCGTTGAAAATTTCAGCTTGTGCTTTGTACGAGGTGCAAAAGTTGTTTCCTGCAAATTGTTGATCGTGTTTACTCGCGGTAAACAAAATGGCGTTTGGAAAATTGGAAACAATAATGCCATTTATACGGCAACAATAAAGAAAATTGTGAATTGAAATTGATTTTTGTTAAGAGCTTAGAAATGCAAGGTTGGATTGCAGCTTCGTGCAGCCCTAAAAAGTGCCAAAATGTGATTACGCTGCGGAACAAGCGTCTGTGTGCATTATTTGTGTAATTCTAGGAAAAAATAATGAATCACTACTATTCACAAGGTTTTTCCCTGTGGATTTGTGATTGCATTTTTTCTTGGCTTCACACGATTCACAACCAAGTGTTTTTTTTTTTTTGTTTCATTCTCTTGGCTTGCTTTCTTCAAACAGGTTTTTAGATACATATACTGTTAGTTCGAGTATCGAAGAAAAAGGATTTCATTGTTTTGAGTGAAAAGTGATTTTAATACAAATTTTCACTGAACTAAAGTTATTATTGATTTGATTCTGTGCAATCTGAGCTCCGGTTTTTGGAAAATTATTTCAAGTCAGTTCCTGTGTATGCATCACTATATTGAACGCAAAGGTAATTAAATAATTTTAGTTTTTTTTTTTTTAACATTTGAAGAATGAAAATGATTTTGCGCCATTATGATAATATTGGCGTCATATCTAAAGCATAAATATTAATAATATAATAATGTTCGAGGAACAATTAAATTTTATTCAAAAAATAAAAATGCGTTAATTCCGCCAAAATTATCAGTTCTAGTTTCTACTAGAAGAGTAGAAGATTTCCAACAGTTTGACTGCAAAAGCCTGATTGAATGTGCTGCGGCTTATAATTCTTCAAAGGCTTCCAAAGAGTTCTTCTAAGAGTTCAAAATACACCCATAATTTTCAATTTTTTTCAAACGTCGATCGTTCAAGAAACAATATCAAATGTGGGTGGAAGTTTTTGTAAGTACTGGAAACATTTTGCTGTTACCTCGCGCCGGTGTGGGTTGTTTGTATTCCTGGCCGAATGAGAAAACCCCGAATTCCTCATTATTATTATCTTCCAAATAAGTGTGACAGATATCTTGATAAAACTTTTCCTGCATACTATAATTGCAGAAACCCTTATTCGTTTTCCGTATTTGCACGATAGCATTGTTCAGTGTTTCGATATCTTCCGGCTTCTGAGACCATGTTAAGTGTAAACACTGCACTGTTCAGTTTAATACACGAGGTTTCAGAAACAGCGAGGCCAAACAACCTTTGCTAATGCTACACCGAAGCAAGCAATGAATACTGACATCTAAAATAATTACGCAACTCGAACCTGTCTAATAAATATAGCAATGCTATTAAAGGAATTTACACTGTAATGCAATGTAGAATGCAAAATAAATGCTTTTGTGAAAATAAAATGATACGAATCACAAATCATACAAGAATATTGCAAACATCAAACAGTATCACTCGACGTTAGTTATTTTTATCTTCCGATTCAATCATTGAAACATGCGCAAAACCAAATAAAAGCTGAAACACAGAATTTTCGCAAGTGTTAAAATTTGAAGCCGTTTGGTCATTTATCGCCCAACATCCGCCCAAACTAATAAAATTCCAGTACACGAACGAAAATGCGTGACGGCGATATCGCCACACGATGACGAATCAGGGACGACGGTGAAGTGGCTCACGACCTTATCACACAGCAAATACTAAATGCAAATGTAATAAACAAAACATTCGCTAAAATTTATCAAACTTCAATTGTTAAATAGAAAATAATCTTCTGTTTTTAAAATTCCAGCGCGTTATTTTATTATTAATATTGCAAATATGTGTCTTAAATCCAGTAAATTACAAGCAATGTAAATGAATTGCTGAGTCTGAGTTTTTACTTTGATTGATAAGGTTCGAAGGTCAGTGGGACTAATGAAGATTATATTTTTTCGTTCTATTGCATTTACAAGCGTCGTACGGTGACGCTTGCATTGTGGTCCTCTTTAAGGTCTTCACTTTACTTCTATTGTAATTCGAGTTCCGTAAATGATGGAGTTGTTCGAAAATTATGAGTCAACCAGTAAAGCTGGCCGCTGAGACTAGTTTAATTGCTAGGTAACACTCTGGTTGAATGCGACAGCTTAAGGTCGTTACTCCGCGGCTGCTAAGTTGAATGCACTTACAATTCTTCCTCGCTATGGTCTTCGAAATATTCCAGACTCAAGACAAAGACTTCACTATAAGAGGAACTGTATCGACATTGTGAGGCTGCATTTGTAATTCAACATTTTTTCGATGCACATTCAATAATCTAATGAAATGATCTAATTTTTTTACACTAAAAAACTTGAACTTTTTAGGGACTGTCATTACTGATTGGTGGTCGCTTTTTTAAATATAAAATACGATATTTCTAATGAATTTGTACTTAAAATATTCTGTTTAATTTAATATTGACTTCGAAATTTAATTTCCGTATTTTAACGTTCGAATATGTGCTTCGATTTTATTATGAATATGAAATCTCTTTGGTAATATTTTTCTTACAATAATCACCACCAAATTTGACTGTGGACGCTCCTGATTCCTGATAAATAATTTTAGTTATTTGGTATAAAATTCTGCTAAGTTTTGCTCGTTACTTCTTACAGCATTGTTGTTGGAGAAAACCGATGACGAATTGCCTAACCAATCAAAATCACAAAAGAACACTCCAAATTCCAATGAGCAGCCTTCGAACGAAAGGATACAGAGGTATCAGCATCAACTGTCAATACCGTTATACCGACAACCATCATTATACCGACGTAGACGTACTAGCAGCTTCATCGAGCACAGTGCGCGAATATTGCCGTACGACTGTGAACTTCGCTCTCAACTAAGTCATTGCGACGTTGTACTTCGCCGATGTGGTCAATCAGAACCGTTACAATTCGCCGATGAATATTCAGAAACAAAACTTCACCAATGTAGGAAAATTGGCGAAGGTGTCTATGGAGAAGTATTTATGAATAAAAGTGAACGAGGTGAAACTGTTGTCCTTAAAATTATACCAATTGAGGGTTCAATCGAAGTAAATGGCGAACCGCAGAAGAAATTCGATAAAATTCTATCAGAAATTGTGATTGCTATGGAATTAAGTCGTCTCCACAATGATAAAGAATTCATGACTAGTGGTTTTGTTGAAGTGAAGCAGGTAAATGATTGTTGTTTTTAGGTTGAAAAACATTAAATGGAACTAATCTTGCTGTACTAGGTTCGGTGCGTCAAGGGACGTTATCCTGATCACTTAATAGAACTTTGGGAATTATACCGTGAGAATTACGGAACAGAGAATGATCATCCAGAAATCTTTCCTGAAGATCAGCTTTACATCGTTCTGGAATTAGCCAACGGTGGCCAAGACTTGGAGGCTTTCACATTTCAAAATGCATTACAGTCCTATTCCGCTTTTGTTCAGGTACACTTTACTTTATTAATGTAATCGTTCATCATTGATGTTTTACAAATTGTTCTTATTTTATAATTGTTCTTATAAATAAGTTTGTGTGTTTTTTATGTTCAAACACATGTTTTGTTTTGTTCAAGCGATGAATGGATTTCTAGTGCATATTTCTTTTTATTTATTATGACTAGATTTACACTCATCCCTTGCACAAAACCATTTTCTTTTCAATTAATACAGCTATAATTTATTGCTTAATTTTCAGTATGTTTTTTAGGTATCATTTGAAAAACTTTATGTTTGCTTCAGTTTGTTCATTATTATTTTGATTGTTTTGTCGGCGGGTGCGGTGAAGTATCTGGTGCATGAGTTTATTTTATACATGACTAGATTTTCACTCATCTACCGATGAAACAATATGCAATTTTTGTTTGTGCTCAAGTTGAGGTATTGTATTATTTACATTTCTTTTCATTGAATTTCAAAATAAGTATTTTCGCTTTAGTGTAAAACTATTTCAAGACATAACCATTTCAACTGCTTTATTCTTTAGACCGCTCTTACACTAGCAGTAGCGGAATTGAAATTTCAATTTGAACACCGTGATCTACACTGGGGAAACATCCTACTGGCACCCACCGATGAAAAGGAAGTCGAGTTCCGCATTAATGGCAAAGAGATAAAAATCCCCACACACGGAGTTAAAGCAACAATAATTGACTTCACTCTGTCGCGCATGGTCTTTGACGGGTGCTGCTTATACAACGACTTGGCCAATGATAATGAACTTTTCTCTGCTACCGGAGACTATCAATTCGACATCTATCGTCTGATGAAAAAACGTTTGGAGTAGGTGTTAATTTAATAATTGCAGATAATGTTATTAGCAATGAATCATTATTTTCAGTGATGAATGGGAACGTTTCGAACCATACACAAACATACTGTGGCTGCATTATACTTTAGATAAGATGATCAGCGGTGCTCGGTATCGTTGCAGTAAAAGTAAAAAACATCGATCCGCCATCCAGGACATGATGCAGCTCAGAGATGAATTGTTAGACTATAAAAGTGCCTCTAACTATGTTGAATGTTTGAATTAGTTTAAGAAATTTATTGAAGTTGCGAAAATTTTCTAGTATTGTAAGCATTTTAGCAGTATAAGATACTTCAAGTAATTTATTAATTTTTTCTGGTCGGTAACTACAGTTGTCTACAACTCTACGCACTTGTTTGCAATCGGCAAAATAGGTGATGCATTTTCAAACATATACAACAGTGTGCCGCCAATGTACATTGGATGTAAAAACTAACGAAATTAATTACTATTTTTACTATTTAAAATTATGACCATATGTCACTTATGTAATCTGTGTATTTTTGTACAATTTCTCTAAAACTTGCGTCCATTTGTGATTAACTAACATTCTCATAACACAAATCGAAAAAATTTTCATGTAAATGTTTTATCAGTAGTATCACATGATGAATGCAAATTTCAAGTACCACGAAGCTTTAGTTGTCTACTTCAAATACTGTTGTTGCGCATTGGTATCGAGGATAAATGAAACATTTTCATGTACATATTCAGAGAAAAACAAAATTTTTAAATTTTTTAAAATGGTATCTGAAGCCATTAAACTCTTAATAAAGCCATGGTGGAGTGTACAAAATTCTGTGTTTTATTCATTTTATGTTATTGCCAAACATTATTTAAAGGTTTATTCTGTTTCGAAACATTCGTCTTCATGCTCCGCATTTTCCTAGACAAGGGCAGGAGATGAGGGGAATAACAACAGTCAGTAAGTACATAATATGTACATATATTATAGTACATATTATGTAATTGGTTATTTCAATTTCCATATTATTAAATGAGTCAGAGTGTAACATGTTCATGTAATCAAATACTTTTCAATTTCTTCATTAATTCCTCAGATTTCTCGTTGCTTTCAGATTTTTTAGATATCATAGGTTGTATAGCCATGAAACCTATGTGAAGTGTCAATACCGATCCCAATATCAACAATCCTACTTTGATTTTATTTGCCATTGAACCTGAAATATAAAAAAAAAAGTTAAATAAGATATGAATATTGAAAGATACGAAAATATACTTTAATAATGTGGTTCCAGCACTCTCTTGGAATGTCACAAACTGTCAAGTGATTTGCGCGTCATTTCCCATGTTCAAATTCAAACTTTGGTTCTCAAGAAATCCTTTTCATATAACATTAATGCACCAATAATAAATTTTCAGAACATCTAACAGAAATTGTAAATGCACCTTATTTAACTCGAACCGCAATAACTGAAATTTAAAGTGTTTAATTGAAAAATAGTATCCGAACAACTTTTGAAAAAGAGAAATAAATTAAGAAGAAGCAGAATTTTGACATTTGCTGCTTGAAGAATTTTTAGGTTAGAAATAATTCGTTGTAAACAAAACGTATTTGTAGTTTTTAAAGATGTCAGACGACGAGGAAATTCCTTACGTAAAAAAGCCACGAACTATTCATTATGGTTCATTGGAAGAAGCTGAACGGCAAAAACAGCAGACATTAGAAACAATTGATTCCGAAGAAGAAGACTATGAACCAGAAACTAAAAAGGTGGCCCTCTCCAATGTTGCGCCACCCTCCAACACAACAACCATTGGCAATGTTCAGGTTTCGAACGAATATTTCGATTTGGAAAATGAGGTGTACGTATTTCACTTGTTGTGAGTTCATAACAAACTAACTATTATTTACTAGTTCAAAAGACAAACAGGCTCTGCTGGAGGAATTTGAAAGGAAGCGTCGAGCACGACAAATTAATGTAAGTACCGACGATGCTGAAGTCAAAAAAACGTTAAGGCAACTGAATGAGCCTATATGCTTATTTGGTGAAGGACCTGCAGAAAGAAGGAAGCGTCTACGAGAATTATTAGCAAATTTAGGTGAAAATGCTATAAAGCAAAAACAGTCGGAGGAAGAAGAAAGAAAGCAGCTACAAAAAGAACAGGAGACTACGTGGTACCATGAAGGACCCGAAGCTCTGCGCATAGCAAGATTTTGGATTGCGGACTATTCTTTGCCAAGGGCCAGAGAACGTCTAGAACAAGCAAGAAAACTTCTAGAATTGCCCAGCGCAACCAAAGCTGGAAGAATGGTTGAGCTGCAAAAACGTATTCAATCCCTATCACTTCAATGCAGTCAAGTGGGTGACACCCGCCCCCTGAGCTGCTGTGCATTTAACGATCAGTCGAATATGCTTCTTACATCCAGCTGGTCGGGGCTGTGCAAATTATGGTCAATCCCGGATTGCACATTACTGCAAACACTGCAAGGGCATAGTAGTTATGTTTGGGGAGTGGCATTTCGGCCGCAAGTGCAAACAGACTCCAAAAATGAAGTTGCCATGGCATCTGGTAGTCAAGATGGTTCCGTAAAACTGTGGGCTTATGGCAGTGAGGAATCCATTGCTGATATTACTGGGCACATACCTTTCAGAGTATCTAAATTGGCCTTCCATCCGTCAGGACGATTTTTATCGACCGCTTGTTACGACTCTTCATGGAGACTCTGGGATTTAGAACAGAAACAAGAGGTTCTGCATCAAGAAGGTCACGCCAAGCCTGTCCATTGTCTCGCCTTCCAAGGTGACGGAAGCGTAATTGTAACTGGGTGAGTATCAAAAGTAATTATTTATTTGGCAGGTCCTTAAAAGTACTTTTTCAGAGGTCTAGATGCTTTTGGTCGAGTTTGGGACTTGCGGACTGGTCGTTGTATTATGTTTTTAGAAGGCCATTTGGGCCCCATATTCGGAACAGACTTCTCACCCAATGGATTTCACATAGTAACCGGAAGTCAGGATAATTCTTGCAAGGTGGGAACTATTTGATTGAATGCACCATAATCGATTTTCACAGATGTGATCAATAGGTGTGGGATTTGAGAAGACGGCAGCCGGTCTACACTATTCCAGCGCACGCAAATTTAATTTCTGACGTCAAATATCAAAAAGATGGAGGAAACTTTTTAATAACTGGGAGCTATGACTGCAGCACAAAGGTACTTACTTATCAAATATTTGGAGATCTTTAAAACATTTTCTTTTTTTCGTAGATTTGGTCAAACAAAACTTGGCAACCTCTGAAAACGTTGCATGGGCATGATGGGAAAGTTATAAGTGTGGATATATCTCCAAATTCCCAATACATTGCAACGACCTCATTCGATAGGACTTTTAAGATATGGTCACCAGAAAATTAAAATAAAACTGATATTTTAAATAATGAACAAACTCTTTAATATACATGAACCATTCCATACAAAAATGTCCAGAATAGAACATAAGTGCACAATCCGCCTATAAATCCATTGGTGAGGAGACTTCTCCGGCTTATAAAATACTTTTGCCAGTTTGTTCCAGATTTGTACAGAAGCAGAATCCAGAACATAAAGACTGCGACTATATAAAAACAGAAACCCAGTATTCCAGTTAGACCAATTATCCCAGCGGTGCATCCAGAAAGGGCTGAGAGAGACGTCCTGCAATATTCAACTGCTGAAGCATTGTGGCGTATTGCATGCTCACTGTAAGCAACTATTTCCCCAGTTTTCAATTCTCGTGTTTTCACTCGATTTGACATTTTTGATATGTTCAAAATAAATTTCTTCTTAAAATTCTTTGGAAAAGACCTTACTATTACTAAATAGTTCTTTCAAGAAAGAAAGAAGAAGTGTTTTCTCAGGATTTACAAATTTTAGCAAAAAAAACACTTCTTTCTGGAATAAATTAATAGGAATCTAACTTTAAATGTCAATTTTGACGTTTTCCTGGCACGGGTAATAGAATTGACAAAAGTACAGTACTATATTTCCCTTTCCCGTTTGATATGGCATTTATTTCAAAAATCGGTTTTCGATTTTTTATTTATCTCCGGTATCACTTGGAGTTTAATGAACGAATCGATTATGTGTTTGATTATTATCCGATTATTGCATTAAAAATAACCGCTTAAAACCGGACCAAAAAATAAACCGTTTTTAGGTTAGGTTTTTCCCGTCCTTATGGCAGTTCGATTGATGCATTTCTGATTTGAATTTGATTGTGTTGGATTAAACATACTAATCAAAATGCATGGAAAAGCTTAGCAGATCTCTTATGTCATAGTCTGCAAATCAAATACTATAATTGTTAAAACAAAATAGAATGTTTTTTAAAAGGTATAGTATAGTATATACACATATTATAACAATTAGTACAGTTATTTAAAAAACTAAAAAAAAAACGGACTGCAAATTCGTATTCAGCATCGACAATTACTTTAAAAGCAGCTTTCGGTTGCTCCGGTTATCATTTAGCAATACAAGTAGAACTCAGCTTCGGAGAAAATGTCGTTTCCAGCAGAGAACCGTCCATCAGTGCCCTCGGTGAATCCTTTAATTTCCTCTTTTTGGATTGTTTTCCTTTGCCTGAGTTATCGTCTTCTATTTTATGTTTTTTTGTCTTTGAATCCTGCAACGAAAGATATTCTATGGTTAAAAATAGTTCAATTTGAAGAATATTTTCGACTGAGAAGATAAGAATAGAGATGTACTACAAACTACATACATTAACTACTAAAAAAAACACTGCAAATTTTACACAACGGTTTATTATTTCCAAAAAATGTGACATTTTTCAAGTCACGGCTAGATGGCAGTAGTGATCATGTGAAATGATTTCACGTTTTTTGATCCACCAACAAATGGAATAATTTGTGGAGATTAAAAATTTCAAAATTCTATTACTCAAAAACCAATTGATATAAATTCATACAATAAAATGTGTTCTATTGAGTAATATTAGAGCATTGTATATTCCGAGTTTTATGAAAAAAGCTTGAACGGTTTCGGAAATATGATTTTTTCAATATTTGGTTCCTCAATTTCCCCCCCTCAAAATACGTCGATCGGACCCACGAGCTGTTAGGACCGTTGTCAGATGTCACTTGATTTTTGAACCAAATTTAATTAATTTATCTCCAGTAGTTTCCGAGAAAAAGCCTGGACGGCGGACGGCGGACGGGGGACGGCGGACGGGGGACGGCGGACGGCGGACGGGGGACGGCGGACGGACGGATTTTTTTTTATTCGTTTTTTGAAATCTACATATCTCAAAACGTAAACTGACAAAATTTCAGGGGGGGTTATAATTTTTTTTTTCGTGTTCGATTACATAGGTTTATTATTGAAAATAATAAACCAATAAAACCAGATTACAGTAAAATTGAATGGAATGGTGTTTAAACGGTAATTGATTTAAGTGTGCAGTTTTTAATGTTTTTATGTAATAATTCATAGTGTATTATAATTATTTAACTAATTTTACAATGCATATCTATTTCTTGTATGCAGAGCATCGAAAAGATTTGTGTGGCTACATTGAAACCCTCGTTTCTTATTGGAAATTGTCTTGTGTACTTACGTTCCTGTTTTTCGAAACTATTAGTCTAGAATTCGTACTTCTAATTAATTCAAGTTTTTCCTTTTGACTTTGCGAATCTTCGCCGATCGTTGCTTGCTTTTTAGAAATACTAGAACTACCCTCACCAACGGCACTAGGGGCAGGTAATTTTCTTATCCGTGCTCTCCTTTCTATACTTAATAAAATATTTCTCAAACCTTCTGATATTTTAGTTCGTTTTTTCCTTTTTGGAGTTTTCTTGGCATATTTAGTAACTTCACGATTTTCTGGTTTAATGTTCGAGGAAACTTCTTGAAATTCGACATTACTGTTAGTTACTGGAACTTTGGTTTTGCTGCTTATCTTCTTTCCTGTAGGATCTTGCTTTTGAACTACTTTGTGATTCTCTCCATATCTTGCTAAGATTTCCTTTAAACGATCAACAAAATTTGACTTGTTTTCTGTTTTTTTCTCTTTAGTAGCTCTCTTTAGCTTTGAATTTTGTTTTAGTTTCTCAAATTCAGTGCGCTTCATTTCAACTGAACAAGAATTAGACACTGGGTCGTCTGATTTGGGCTGTATTTCTTCAAACTCAAATGATTTCTCACTTTCCCAGTTATCAGTTGTGATACTTCGTGTTTGCTTAGTTTTAGGTTGTTTCTTCAGGAAAAACTTAAAATACAAAAATGAATTTTCCGATTTCTTAACATTAACATTTATTCTAATAGTGTGAGAAGAATCAACGAATTCTACACAAATTTTTGGATTTTCTTGCTTTATGGTCAACATAAAACTTCTTCAAATGTTAAAGTAAATGTTTAAGGTGAATATTGCATGTACAGAACTTACCTCATTGTTTTCGTTATTGTTTGTTTTTAGTAAGTTTTCAACTGATGTCATCAGACCCGAAAATTTTCTTTTCTTACTCAATTTCTCTTCAAAAGTATGCTCGATTTTTGGGGTTGCGCCATTTACATCGTTGCTTACTTCTAAGCTTCCTATTTCCTCCTTAGGCTCTTCCTTAACCTCTTCTAAAATCATACTAGACATTCTTCCTCCATCCTTTTCCTTATCTTTTGCAGTATTTAAACTACTTGACTCATAACTACTTTCTACATTTGTGGACGATTTTGCCTTCTTT
This sequence comes from Leptogaster cylindrica, assembly GCA_963082835.1. Taxonomy (NCBI): domain Eukaryota; kingdom Metazoa; phylum Arthropoda; class Insecta; order Diptera; family Asilidae; genus Leptogaster; species Leptogaster cylindrica. The sequence continues at coordinate 16,428,337 of OY720105.1, read as the reverse complement.
TTTGAATGCTTTACTTTTTTGTTATTTATAACATCTTCATTAGAAGTATCTGCACAATTTTTTGAGCATTCACTGCTTTCAAGGGATGAAATCGGATCTGATTTTTCTTGTGATTCTATAGAGTCCTCTGTTTTTATTTTTTTGAGAATGGGAAGTGGAGACGTTTTTACACTTTCTTTTGATGACTTTGAATTCTCTATTTGATCATAATCCGAACTTTGGAGATGTTTTTTTCTCATGGAAGATAATCTCCTAGGAGAGGGTAAGGGCGTGAGCCGTTCTTCTTTAATTTCTAATTGTTTTGATTTTTTTGGTGTTGTTTCTTGATCTGATGACAACTCATCAACTAATACTACACTTTTGTTACATTGAGAGAAAATCTGAAACGAAGGTAACAAAAAAGATAAGAATTTTGATATTGTCGGCGATTAAAAAGTTAACTTACCTCGATTTGACTGTAATCACTATCAAATTCATCTTCCGTGAAGCGACCATTATCAACATCATCTCCAAACATTTTCTTTCCCACTTGTTCACCCTCTATGAAAGGTAGAGTATTTTTAAGGTCGAAGTTTTTGATACGAAATTCAATTTCTGAATTAATCTTGATGGAATCATGCAGCCGTTCCTTGAAACGTACAGGAACACTAAACACCCGGTAAATTACTACTCCTATAGTTCCGTATGAGATATGCTTGACTACTCCACTTAAAACCGAACCAATTTCTGGTTGAAATATATAAAAATCTGCTTCAATATTCAGGTGAATTTGTGGATGATGAAAATATGTACGACCAGCATGATCCAACACTTTTATTCGTTTGACGTCCAAGACTATTCCATTTAAAGTTCTATTATAAAATCCTATTTTATGATCTGTGATCACACGTTGTATGGCTGTTTTTATATCGGCTAATCCACTCGGTGGAAGGCTCAGATGCATATTGTTTCGCACTTTTTTCACACAAGAGTTTTCAGCTTTAGTGTAATTTTCCAGTTCTGCTATAGAGTACTTTACGTAATCTCGAATTCGTCTCTCCATTGTAGCAATCAACAACAAACTATTAAAACGTGCGAACTATTCTTGTTTAAATTTAACACCATGCAGCTTCTCCGTCTTTTTCAAGTCAAAGTGACACTCAGTCTGGCTAACTTCAGAAAATAAAACTAAAATTTAACATTGCAGGTGTTGGTAAATGGATATATTTTTAAACGTTCGATATAATTACAAAGGAAGTCAAATTAAACATTTTCGAATTGCAATTAATGTTTTACGGGCAATAATGCTAATAATCTGAAGTTTATATTTGGATAACTTCTAGCGGTATGAAATTATTTCGTTTGCTATTTAAATTAATAATAACTATATAAAGAAATAATTTTGCTTTTAAATTGTGTAGTGATAAGAATTGGTGTTATTATTGTACAGAACAGAACAGTAATCTTTACACTATTTGAAATTTTAAAACTTTCATATGTTTTGCTACTAGTGTGAGTTTCGTTCAGTTCGTGAAAACCTGTGAAAATGTCATTGTCAAAATATTTGTTTTCGTAAAATAAACTGTGTTGTTATTCATAACATAACATAACATTAAACTTGTTGGAAACTTGGAAGTGTTGTTATTCTTATTAGAGCAATTAGTTGTTGTTTTCATAATTGATAAATAATTTTCAATCCATCGTTATATCAATTAAAAATTTAAGGGATCTAAATTGGTAGCAAATGTTGAGAGACGTGTCCACTTAGTTCCAGTAATTGTCAAAAATGGTATGATTAATTCAACAATATTTCAGCCAATGCAATTTCTAAACGATTTCACAGGATATTGAAGCTTTCTCTGAAAAGAATTTTGCTCCCGTTAATTGGATTAATTCAACGTTTAAAAATGCGGAACTGAAAAGCGATAAAGAGGTAAAGATTTCCAAATATCAATGTTCGTCTTTTTATTACAATGTACATTAAACTTTCAGGCCTTTGTTTCATCATTAGTTTCCAAATTGCAACTCTATGTGCAACAAGTAAACTCAGCACTTGAAGACACAAGCCAACAGATCTTGAGTGGCTTGCCTCGAGTAATGAAAGATGCACATAATCTGCAAAATCAAATGTGCTTATTGAAATTGAAAATGACTGAAGTTCAAAAGGGTATTTCAGAGGTTCAGTCTGAAACCGGCGAGTGCATGGCTAATTTGGAGCGACTAGATAGTCTTAAATCTAAACTGCAAGCCGCAAAGCAAGGCTTGCAAGAGTCCGACGGTTGGGGCAGGCAAGTAACGGAACTAGAAGATTTATTTGAGAGAAACGATTTAGTGAAAATATGCGAAAAGTTGGGTTCTTTACAAAAGTCTTTGGTGGCGCAATGTGGCTTACCAGGAGAGAATGAAAGAGAGAGTCAAGTGGAAGGATTTAAAAATCGCCTGGAAGCTTTAGCTAGTCCAGCTGTAGTGCAATCATTTTCTGCTTGTGATACAGGTAGGTACAGCTGTAACTGAAGTATGAATGAACTAAATTGTGCAAACAATATTACATGATTTTAGAGCAAACCCAAAAATTTGTTGGAATTTTCAAAAACATGGAAAGACTTCCACAATTGCTGCAATACTACAGAACGGTTCAAAAATCATCACTTCAACAACATTGGAGTGAAGTCGTAGATTTGTCTGAAAATTCAAACTGTTTCTTACACGATTTTTATGAATTCTTGTTTGAAAACTACCAAAAGCAGGTAAGTGTCCATGAAAACATTAAAATAACGTAATATTGTAATGATGTAAGCTCTTCGTAGACCAAGTGGTGTACAAATGTGTTTGGGGAGAAAGGAAGCCACGAACCTCTTATAGTCCTTGCTGAGATTCTTCCTAGTCTTCAACCTCAGCGAGAAGTTGTCATCCTTAGTTCTCTTAAAAGGTCAAACGAAAAATTAGAAGTACTTGAAGACTTTTCAAAAGCCAACGTGCATTTTGGAAATCTTCTGCTGAAGCATTTTCAAACTGGAGGCAAATTAATGAGTTAATGAAAAGTAATGTGCCTTAAATTTAATGTTTTGTTATAGGAATGCCCTTACCGCATACTTTAGAAGCTCTGTCTCGTGCCGTATTTGAATATTTCAATACGTTTATTGCACAATATCCAGCGATTGAGCAAAATTACCTTGCCAGCAATTTGGCAAATTTAAATTTAATTCAACAAACTGCAGCGGAAACGATTCGAGCCTTGGGCAATACAAACAAAAAAATTATTCAGTGGAGCAAAGATGCTTTGCAGAGGTGCGAGAAAATTTCGCAAAATTGTGCGATTACTCCTCTCAGTATTGTTTTAAATGTAATACCATTAGTTATTTTATTCGAGTTCGTCATTAATACTTTATTTTTAGTCGATAATCAGAACCTTCTTAGAAAAGTATAAAAAAGCTCAACAGCAATTAAGTGCAAGCAAAAATATAGAGCAAAACTGGAGCTTGTTGCAGAGCTGTATTTCGCTACTTCAAAATCTTGGGGATTTCAAAATTGCTCTGGATGAATTTGAAAGAAATTTTGCAAAGAAAATATTGAATACCTACGAAAAATTAGAAGAAAACAATGAATATAATTTTGGCTATAAATTAATTGAAAAACGAGATATAAATGAATTAAAGAAATTTGCTCTTAAAATCAAATCAAACCATCAGATAGGTTCCAATGCTGATGATGTGTGCCATGGTGTATTTTCGTGTGTATTAGATCAAATCAAGCCGATATCAGAGGAAACACATGATACAACGCTGGCTGCTATTTTTGCACCAGTTGAAAAACACCTGGCAGTTGTAGAACCTCCAGAATCTTTGCATGCTGCATCAGATGATGTTGATTTGCCTGACTATAGTTTTGCACCACAGGAATTCATAACACAGGTACTTAATTAATTCCTTCGAACATTTGCGTAATACATTTTATTTCATATTTAGATCGGACAATACCTACTAACTCTTCCACAACATCTCGAGCCACTTCTATTATCTCCAGCGCCGTCTCTGAAATATGCACTGGAAATTTGTGATGAAAGGTACTCTCAAAGCATTCCTAGTGCTGACGTGCTCCTATCGTTAGTTGTTGAAGAGTTTTGTGCAATGTACACAAGCCAAGTTATGCAAATAAAATCACTGAGTTTAACCAAATCGAAGCAGCTTGCAACTGATATAGGTGATAAAAAAAACTCAACTAAACTAATTAGATTTTTATGAAATTTATAATTTCAGAATATATTGGAAGTGTTTTAGAAGAACTTGGCTTAACGATTACAGTGCAATTGCAGCAAATGGCCACCCTTCTTCGTGCTCCCCCAGAAAAATACTTATCCCTAAGCAGTGGCTGTGAGCCCAGATTAGTCACAGCTATTCGTCAAATGAGAAATATTATATCAACTGAATAAATGTGTTAATATTTTAATAAAATATTTGTGTATTTTATGTTCAGCATCAGATAAAGTTTTTGATTGTTATAGCTTATGTTTTGGCAATATAAAAAATAACCTGTAAAAACAAAGTTTTTTACTATGATTCATCTAAAAATTCATCTACATATAAAATTAATTTAAAAAAGAAACAAAAGATGACTTGATTTTATGATAATGTTTTTTATACACAGTGCATTATTATTAAAGATTTTATCCGTTTCTTTTGTGATAACGATATAAAAATTTGATAGAATGCATTGTCATCGACAACGAGCCTATCTGCAAAGTTTTAGCTCGATTGGATGAGGAGAAGTGCGTTAATTAGCTGTTGACAGTTTTGCGTTAAACGGCACAAATCCACAAATAAATAAACAAACAAGTTTTCGCGAAGTTAATATAGGTGAATTGAAAATAGATATATTAACAGTATTTTATCCCTTTCTTTTGTGAAAATACTGCTAGAAATTCGATTTGGCAGTTTAATAGATGTAGATTTTAATGGAGTTTATGAAAGCCGTTTAAATACATACTACATAGGTTTATACAGTAAGATCGCACAATCAGTTAAGTGAATTACTGCTTTCGAACGGTTCAATTTCATCCAAAACAATGTGCAATAACATTATAATGTGGCAGCCCGAAAAGCTTGCAACGAACACATGTGAAAGCTGCCGGTGAAACGTCAAAGAGCTTTTATTCTCTCGCCTGGGAATAAACGAGTGTAGAGTTCAGCAGATCGCGAAACGTTGCGTTGTCACTTCAATTGTTCACATCGCAGGGAATACTTGCGATTCTTCTTGTTAAATTTAATGTTAGTAAAATGTTAATATATTAATAGTGTGTGAAAGCTTCATTAAAGTTCGCGTGTTCCTTCATAAATGTTAATGTCCCAGCATGAACTAAAGCTGGAAATAAGATTACCGTGAAAATTGCTATTGTGTTCGTTTTTATTTAATCGCTTTCATTCGTCCGTTCTATTTAGTGTAATTTAATAATTTAAAAAAAGGTCGGCAAAACATAAAAGTGTTATTACATACTAGAGAAATAAATTTGAATTTAGTCACGGTAAATTTATCGTGAAAAGTGCGTGCTGAAATGGGATTATCACGATTCGTTCGGACTAGTGGTTGCAGTTTTAAAAGTGTTTGCTACCGATGTGAATATTATCCTGGTTTTATTTTGTATTGCACAATAGTTGCTTGCTTGATTTCGGCGGGCATTGCTGAGAGCAGTCCTATCGATAAATTGCGTCATGTCAGGAATGCTCCAAAATTTGATGGGTAAGTGTGTAAAAGCTTGCCTCACTTCAAGGACATGTCCATTACTTAGAAAAGCTACTTAAAAAAATCCCCTCGACTGGGAGGAAGTTCCTTTAGGCAAGGAATCGACTATTTGTTTTGGTGCTGCCACAGCGCATTGTTTGGGTTTCCTTTCAATGTCAAGGTCGTAACCTATTTCCACTTACCCTTTCACGTATGCAATGTAATTCAAGACCGATGCAACTTGCTTTTGAAATTTCACATGGATGAAAAAATACAATTTGTTAAATTGATATAGTGCAGTATGATCTCCAAAGATGCTAACGACAGGATGTTTAATTGATTTATACCATACATAAAAAATTCGTTCACCTGAACTGTGGAAATTGGTCTAACCTACAGTAAGGAATCGCTGCAGTTAGCAAATTATAGAAAATATTAACGGAAAATTTCGTACGTTACTGGAACGATAATATCTTAAAATTAAAGTTTGTTGAAATATGGTATGTATGTTTTTAATTTATTGCTGCGTACAATTAAATAAAGCATGAACACAATAAAACGTGGAAAGGAAATGTATCTGTAAAAGGGGAATCACAAAAGTTTTAAGAATCAATTTAATAAATCCAGGGAAATAAAGGAGAAAATATATTTTTCTTTGTAAAGGAAACAGTAAAGACTTAATTTTAATGTTCAAGATGATGATTTGTCCATAATCTACTTTAATATATAATTATGAATCAGTATCGCGGTTTTAAACTTCCAAATGTTGTTATGCACGTGGCTTTGGCGAATGCCTCCTTCATATATCATATTCTAAAAAATAATTTGAAACAAGAAATAGGGAGTAATTACAGAAACCTCTCTTCGAGCAAGCAAGAGAATACTGATACTTGCGCTTCGTTGCTTTTGTTGAGCACATGTGTTGCTAAAATAGAAACTGACAAAAACATCCATTCATAAAAGTTTCGCCATAACTAAATTGTTGAAGAAAACAAAACGAAAAGCACTTTTTCACTTTCATTACAGAATGATATGTTTATTTGTTTTTAAAATTATGGCATTACATTAATGAATATAAAACAATAAAAGCACAGTACGTGCAAAGATTTATTCATTCGCGGATCTTCTCGAAGCCAAATGAATTGTCTTTTTTTTTATATATAAATAATTTATTTTAGAACTTATTGACGTTTAAATGTGAAATAAAATTTCAGAGAAATTTCGCGGCATGGTTTAAGAGCACATGCGTGCCTAACTCATAATTTGGCATCCATCCAAAATTTGCCGAAAACATTTGTAGCAGTATGCAACGAAAACGAGAATGAATCCATGCCCTTGTTTTCGTTGAACCCGACCAATCTGGTTCTGTTTTCAAATATAGTCCTGCATCGGAGTGAATGAGAACGAAATTTTACCGAATACGTTTCAAAACGATGTTTTTAAAACTGAACTGATGAATTATTGGGGTGAAAATTAACCAGATAAATCCAAAACGCTTAGTTCAGTTCGAATTGGAAATCGATTATATTTTGGGGAATCGCCGAAAGTCTGCACCACTCCAAATTTTTCGACCTGCAATTGAGAATTAACGATCGATTTTTAAATTAAACACCTGGTGTGAGTGAAATCAAAGATGAAAATAAATATCCTCACAGTATTGGGATTATTGCTGTGATTTATTGGACAAGCATCGAGGACACGCAACCGACAGTTGAAAAGGTCGCTTTTCACCGGTTTACGTCATTCACTAAATTCCAGATGGCACGTGCGTGTCGCCGATCAAAATCTCAAAAACCTTATCACCTTATGTGACGCATCACTACTGCTATTGATTATTTTTTACATTGTTTGGAATAAAATGAAAATCAAAATCCAGCCGTGATCATTGTGGAAAGTTATCTAAATTAATACGGTTTATCTGACCCGATTTGGTTGTGTGAAGGTGTGCTTTTCTGAGCGATGGACTCACTACTTGCTTCTGTACGCGAAGAGCAAGCAAATGAGCAACGCTAGCCGGTTAGGGAGACACTTGCTGTAATAACTCCATTCAGGGGTTATCGCAGTTCTCTTGTACATTTTATTGTTTTCGAGGAAATGCGATGAAATAAATGTGATTTTTGTGAGTAATACTGCTTCTCAAGATTCACAAGTAAAGCTAAATCAGCGAAAGATGGACTCAAATCTAAAACCAAATATAAATTTGTTTTATCGCTTATTATTAAAAAAAATACAGTTTAAATTAGACATATTTCCGTCAAGGACAATAAATTGAATGCGTTATAAACATTTCTTAAAATAATGTTTCATCTTCTGTCAATATTTTAAATGATTTTCTAGGCAATTATTTTATGGAAATTTAAAAAGTTCTTGCCAATAATTCCAAATGCTTAATGATAATAAATTGTTGTTGAGCTTCTATAAAGTTGAGTAATGAGAAATGCCAAATCACTGCAGCTGTTGTTCTGCATCCGTGACGAATCTAAGACGTGCGATCAGCGGCGTTTTAATCACTTTATCAAAGGAAGAAGGCATTTGATATCATGAAGCAGTCATGAATCCTCACTACTGGGAAAAATCTAAATTTTCGCTCTGCTACTTAAAAACAAAACGATTTTTCTACATTTCTGAAAGCATGATCTAATAGTAAACAATTTGTGCAATTTTTGCTTATTGGTAAAAAATAGCATCCCATTCAAATTTATTCAAATTATCCCCTCAATTGAAATATCTTTGCAAAATGTTTAAGCAAACTGTGACACCTTGTTATAGTAACCGTTTCCTTAAGCCCAGTTGGCAATCCTCGTACACAGTGAATCAGAGATTTTTCTGTGTTTCGAAAGAGTTAAATTGAAGCTCTTCACCTTCACAGCAGCACGGACCGGCGAAATCTGGTTCTCTTGCTAGAATTTGTAATTGGTTTTGGGCACCTTGGAAAATTTCTTCAATGACTCAACGTTGTCTAGCGTTTTTCGTTTGGGATTTCAATTCAAGGATTCAAAAATTCAATTGTAGAAATTGTAAACAAAGAGCCCAGAAGAATGTTTTCTTAATCTACCTTCCAAATAGAATTAATCAATTTGTCTTGGGAATTCGTCTTGAAATGATTTCAACAGTTCCAACCGACATTTGCGGGTGACTCGGAGCCACCTCTCAAGATGAGACGAAATTGAAGATTTCTTTATTTTTTTTAATCGTTAAGAACACAAGCACCAAAACTACTTGAGCCGGTGATAATACAAGAGTGCGATAAACATGATGAACGCCTTCTAAATCAGAAGACACTGCATTGTTTATTTAGGATATTTGATTACATCAGTGCTACATAATCGCAATGGCTACTTGTGACCGGAAACGGTTTATGCCTTTATAAACAAGCATCGGAAATATATTTATTGAAAGTTTCGTCTTTCAGCGAATTCTTCTCAAGTTGCTGATTTTCAGCTGACGAGCAAAATTTTTGATCGGGTATTATTGGACTGTCGAAGAATTCGGATTAGATTTTGTTTATACAATTGGCTCGGTTACGCATATTCTTGGAATTGTTTTGTTTAGTTCTTATTTGAGCCAGTGTCGCAATCTGATTTCTCGAAACAAGAAACATTTGCAAGGATATAGATATTATATATTTTTTTTTGTTATAGTTTAAACTTCAAACAGCATTGAGTTACGATTATCGATTTTTGTCAATGAATTCGCACTGTTAATTTTACGTTTATTTTCCTTAAAATGTTATTTCTGTTTAATGAAGAGCTCTAACCGGCTTTCCATTACGAGGAGTGGAGGACCAATGCCTTTCTTGGTTTCCTTATATATTTATTTAAAAAATATTTCTTCTACTCGTGATACATAGAAATAATTCTCAGAACATCGCTTTTGTAGATAATTTCCCCGCTTAGTACGATTAAAGATGCTTAGTTCACCTGTTGGGGGCTTTTTCTGTTCAAGGCAAACTGGAAGTTTACAATTTAAATAATACTGAAGACTTACATCTGTGCACAATTTTAATAGGAATATGAACAATTGAATTCACTCAATTTTCAATGATTTCGCTTCATTCTCAGAATGAAATTAGTTCATCGCACTCGCTCTGATTTTTAACCGTGAATAAAATTCAAAATTAAATTTAATATCTAAACTGCCTGGTGTGTATTTGTCCCCAATTATATTTTACATTCGAATCAATTAGCACAGTGGAAGCAATTGCTCAATTCGTCACCGAGCCCTAAAATCACAAATTCGAGGGAGACAGTTTTGTACTCCACACGTTGAAGAGGCCTCAATGAATTCATCAAAAGGCTTAATTGTTCAGTATATCAGCCATTCAATTACAAAATTAATGTTAAGCTGTTTAGCATTTAATATCAATTATTGACTGGAATGAGCACTATTGCTAGCTATTTCAAGAACTTTTTCGTTTTTTTTTCTTCTCAACAACATAAATCCATGGGCTCAAAAATGTTCGACAAACAAATATTTTAAAAAGGAAATATTATGTTTCAATTTGCTGTGTAAACCAATTAAGATTGGTTGCTCGATTCTAATCGTGACAACATAAGATTTCCGTGGCGAAAAGCAAAGTCAAAAATTCGCTTTACACTCCTAAAACGATTTTGCTATCTTGTTCGTGTTATCGGCGGTGATGATCTATGAGTTACTGTCGCTAAGTCTTTTTGGTCATGTTCGGAATGTCTTAATTAAACCAATTAGTGAAGGAATCAACAGCAATGAGGCTCATCAGATTGCGCAATTTTTAATTCGCAATCCGGTAAGTGAATCTATTTCTTTATATATGATAAAAAGGGACCAAGAATTTGTTGTCCGAAAAAGCCATTTTAAATTTGAGTTGAATCAATATGGATACCCTGAAGTAAGTGAACCTCGCGAAAAGAATTTCAGCCAAACTACATATAATAGCAGTTATATGCCCGCACTTTGTTTTTAAGAAATTTACATTCCTATGCAACATTACAAAAAGTGTCCACCGTTTCCTGCGTAAGCTAATTGATGTACAATGTACATTGTACATCTACATACGTCGAATTTTGGCGTGATGGCGAATTGAAAGAGGGGAAGGCGGCAGATCTAATACGATATTATGTATTTGCAGTGGCATGCGTCATTTAAGAGATATATTTTTGGAGTGGCTAATAACGTATTTTGGCCTTTCAAGCAAAAAATAATTAGTTTTGCTATTAAGCAAAAACACTGCAAATTTTACACAACGGTTTATTATTTCCAAAAAATTTCACATTTTTCAAGTCAAGGCTAGATGGCAGTAGTGATCATGTGAAGTGATTTCACGTCTTTTAATCCACTAAGAAATGGAATATTTCATGGAGACTAAAAATTTCAAAATTCCATTACGCAAAAACTAACTAAGATAAATTCATGCAATAAAATGTATTCTATTGAGTAATATTAGACCATTGCATATTCCGAGTTTTATGAAAAAAGCTTGAACGGTTTCGGAAATATGAATTTTTCAATATTTGGTTCCTCAATTTCCCCCCCTCAAAATACGTCGATCGGACCCACGAGCTGTTAGGACCGTTGTCAGATGTCACTTGATTTTTGAACCAAATTTAATTAATTTATCTCCAGTAGTTTCCGAGAAAACCTGGACGGCGGACGGACGGATGTTTTTTTATTCGTTTTTTGAAATCTACATAATATCTCAAAACGTAAACTGACAAAATTTCAGGGGGGGGGGTTATTTTTTTTTCGTGCTCGATTACATAGGTTTATTATTGAAAATAATAAACCAAAACGAAAACGGATCTTAGACTGACGGCCCAGGTTGGACAACTTGCATTAGCGATGAAAACTGTTAATTCTACAATTTCAATTGTTCAGTTATTTTGTTGCTCATAGGTACATATTCTATATAAAGTACTCGTACTAAAATATTTCACTAATTTCGCATTTTTAGTTTTAAATTGAAAATTTGTATTTCTTGATGTATTTATTAAGTGTCGCCGGCGAACCAGAGAGTTTTCAAAATGAGGATACCAACATCAAATTCGAGGGTTTTCGAATTGAGCACAGCGCCAAGGAGCCAACGATGGGAGATGATGGCATTCCAAGCGTCTTTGCTGGTTCGGCGGTAGTTTTGCGTGTATTCGGTAGAGGCATTACTGATAATACTGTGATCGCCTTTATCGAGGAGCCCAACATTCACGGAGGACCTTGCCTCACACCCGCCACCGGTCTTTTCCCGCAAATACAGGGAACAAATACAGGCAAAACGGCCCTCTTTAAGATAGAATTACCGAGAGGCGGCAGTTCCTATTATATTTGTGCCAAAAGTGAGGATTCAACGTCAGCAAAAGTATTTTTCATTTACCTAATTTGAATTTCTCTCAATATTTTTTTTTTTACAGCATAACGTGTCCTTAACAAAGCCGCTGGTTCATCAAGGCTCTGACCAATGGCTGCGTTTAAGCAGTCACGAGCCGATTTTGCCCTTGTGGATGTCTATAATTATTATAATTATTTGTTTGGTTTTTTCGGCTCTATTCTCCGGTCTCAATTTGGGGTTAATGGCAATTGATAGGACAGAATTAAAGGTACTTGCACATTTTGTTTTATTTATTATTTTCAATAGTGCTATGTTTTTCCGAGGTTTTTTCCATCTGTTCTGTTAATGTTTTCTAAATTCGCAGAACAGGATAGTCACTGTTTGTTATTTCTGATACAATATTAAATGTATATATTAAGTACTTAAAGAAAGTGTTTTTGTTATATTTTTATTGCTAGTAATTTATATAATTATAACGTTAAATATTTAGATCCTTCGAAATACTGGCACAGAAAAAGAGAAGGAATGCGCGAAAAAAATTCAACCAGTCAGGGATCATGGTAACTATCTTCTCTGCAGTATACTCCTTGGTAATGTTCTCGTCAATTCAACATTCACAATTTTATTGGATGGTTTAACATCCGGTCTCGTAGCTGTAATTTGCTCAACTTTAGCAATTGTGGTATTTGGTGAAATAACGCCGCAGGTAATTTCACGAAATGATTTACTATACAGAAACAAATATTTTATTTATAACATTTTCCAGGCTATTTGCTCTAGACACGGATTGGCTGTGGGCGCAAGAACTATTTTGATCACAAAAGCTGTTATGGTTTTAACATTTCCCCTTGCATATCCCACCTCGAAACTTCTCGATTGTATTCTTGGAGAGGAAATTGGTAACGTGTACAATCGGGAGAGACTGAAGGAGTTAGTGAAGGTAAAATTGAAATATATTTTATACGATATTATAAGTCAATAGTATCCATTTGTAAAACAAACTAAACTGAAAGAATTGTAGAAATGTTTGAAAATGAAATTTTTATTATTTATTAAGAAAACAACGCAATTTTTCGGGAAAAATGTTGTTATCAGCTTTTGTTCCTAAATTTGCAAAAAACTTTTACCGACAGTTACATAAAACTTCTAGCACGTGTAGACTTCAAATGTTTGCACACAAACCATATCAGTTAATTGGGTTGCTTATGTTGATTATATCGCATATTCAAAGGAATAGTTTTAATGAAACCATTTCTTCAAATCCCGTTAATTTAATAAGTTTTTAATCATTTCCGTTATTTGTTACTCCCAAAAATTGATTTCTCCTACAAATTGTGGACAGAAATATATTTCTATCTTAATGAACAATTCTGTGTTATCTAAAACGAAAAAATAAGCACAACAATGAAAAAAGCAGGCACAAATTAAATTATCTTTTTGGGTTAATGTTATTGCACGAAATTTATCGCGGTGATTAAGGAGCCGTATCAAAAGCAGTGTGAAAAACAAAAAATAAATAATTAGTTTAGGGTGCCGAGAGATTTGCATCTCAACACTTCATTTTACTTTCGCAATAACGTTTTTTAAATGAATCACTTCTATATTTTATTTCGATTTGAATAAGGATTATAAACTGCACAACATTTCGTAGAGGTTGGTGTACAAATAGTTTTTAATTTTAGAATGTCATTTCCAATTTGGAAAACTAAAGAAGACTAAGAGTTAGAAAAATACAGTCATATTGCTTATTAAGTTTCAATCCTAATAACTATTTGTTATGGAGAAATATTCATTAAAATTGTTTGATGCCAATTAAAATTAATTTTATTAAATTTTTAGGTGACAACAGGAATAAACGACCTCGACAAAAATGAAGTTAATATCATCTCGGGTGCTCTGGAGTTACGAAAAAAAACTGTGGCCGATGTTATGACCCACATTGATGATGCTTTCATGCTGTCGCTTGATGCGATTTTAGATTTTGAAACAGTTTCAGAAATAATGAAATCTGGATTCTCTCGAATTCCCGTTTATGATGGTGACAGAAAAAATATTGTCACAGTTCTTTTCATTAAAGATCTTGCTTTTGTTGATCCTGATGATAATACTCCACTGAAAACTCTTTGTGAGTTTTATCAAAATCCTTGCCATTTTGTGTTTGATGACATAACACTTGATATTATGTTTAATCATTTTAAAGAAGGCCACAAAGGACACATGGCATTCGTAAATCGCGTTAACGATGAAGGAGAGGGCGATCCATTTTATGAAACTGTTGGTTTGGTTACTCTTGAGGATGTAATTGAGGAGTTAATACAAGCTGAGATTGTTGATGAAACTGATGTTTTCACTGATAACCGCAGAAAGGTTAAACGAAAAACAAGAAATCAAGATTTTACAATATTTGCAGAGAGGAAAGACAATCAAAGAAATAGAATTTCTCCGCAGTTAACGCTTGCTACTTTCCAGTACTTAAGCACGGGTAAGTGGAATTGTGAAGTTATGAAATTCATTGAAATGTAATGCTTTATTCTTTGGTTAGCTGTGGATGCTTTCAAAACAGATGTGGTATCAGAAACTATACTGCGCCGTTTACTTAATCAAGACATTGTTCACACTATCAAATGCAAGGGGAAGGACAAGGATGATCCCAGCATTTATATATATCAACAGGGAAAGCCTGTTAATTTCTTCGTACTTATCCTGGAAGGTCGTGTAGAGGTAACAGTTGGACGCGAGAATCTGGTGTTTGAAAGCGGACCATTCACATACTTCGGGACACAAGCGTTGGCGCCCAACATCGGAATGTGTAACTATTTGTGAAATCCTTGCTGGAATATTTTCCCAACCTTCAAAATTCCTTTTTCAAATTTATAGTAGACTCACCTGGACAACAGTCACAAATCAGAGGTTCCTTGCAATCACTGAACATCGATGCTTTGTTAAGACACACATTTGTTCCTGATTACTCGGTTAGAGCCATGTCCGATGTTATGTACATCACAATCAAAAGAAATTTGTACTTAGCTGCAAAGCGCGCCACTTTGTTAGAAAGAGCACAGAAAGGTGCTGGAGATATGAATAGCGAGCCTATCGACGATGAAGTTGAAAAGGTAGTTTTCTATAACAGGAGTACGTGGCTTTATAAGATGTTAATGATTGTATATTTTACAGCTTCTTCATTCTCTCGATGAAGATGATCGAAGCATTAATGCACAAATCATAAGCTTACGCGCTGATGATCCTGTGAAAGGACAATATAAGCCCGACAGCAACTCACCATCACCATCTTTTAACTCGGTAAGTATGAAACGAAGAAAAACTGACGACGGTCAAAAAATTGACCCTGTAATCACAAAGGAATTTGCGCCAAACGGGCCAACACCGATCAGCTCAAATTCAGTGACCAACTCATTGAATCGGCGTTCATCGCTGATCGGTTCGCAGCTAAATAACAATCTGGCGATGACAAATCTCACATCGCTTAGAGATCAAACAAACAAAGATGTTTCATCTCGTGATACTTCTTTAGAAAAAGACGAACATGCCGGTGATCCACTTCTTCCACAGCCAAAGTCCTAGCGTTCCGCCCAGTTCGTAATTTTTAATAGTAAGACCATAGCAAAGCTCGTTGTATTACTGTAATGGTTTTAAGATAATACTGGTTCGTTACTTTATTTACGTTTTACAGTTTCCAATTGTCACATTTAAGTTTAACGTGTTCATTTCTGCATGTTTTTCTATCACGAGGAATGTAATTCGCGATTTATAAAAGCTGTGACTTTTCAGTTTTGTACTTAAGATAATTTACATTATCCGTTTAATAGCTTATACTATAGTTTAGTACTCTTGAGATCCAAACTATTTCTGGCTTAAGTTGTTTAACTACGAGCATAGCATTATATCATTATTTTTAAGGATTTTGTTTTCTGTTGGAATTTAGAATTCACCATTGTTGAGTTTACGTTTAGCATGTTTGCTAGAGAATAAAGAAAACATCTACTTCATTCGACTATGAGATCAAGTTATTAATTCAAAATTTTTATAGAATTTAATTTTGTTTAAGCAATGCTTTCTTATATGACCGCATACATATGATAAACAATATACTATACATACATTGGAAATCTTAGATTTCTGCAAAAACAAAAGCTTTCATCAACTTTGAAACTTTCAAAAATCGAAATAATTTTTAGTGTCATTCCAAAATGATATTTACCAAAGATTTCTTTTAATATTTATTGAAAATATTGGTTAATTTTTCGAGACCACAAATCATTCCAATTCATTACCCAGTTTGGATGCATTTACGTACAGTGTGCGACCGATAAACTGAGAAAAACTTTATGAAATTTTAAAAACGCTGTAAATTCTGAAAAATCAAATAATAGCTCTATTTCCATAAATTTTAAACAGAGGTTCCTTAGGTTGTCACACTTGCAGGCCTTGGAAACCCGCCTCTGTCTGTCGAGAGCACCCCGAAAATTCCGTTATACGATTTTTCTTACTTATTACCATCCCTTTCAAAAACGCCAGATAAGTAGAAGTCACAGGGAATGCAGTCATCGGAGCTGGGGGGACCGCTCGAAGAAATGTACGGTTCTCGTAGTGTCTTCACACTGTTTATAAGTCTCAAGGTTATGAAAATATCTTTGGGGTTTTCCCCTTTGGTCACGTGTTCACTACACGTGGTGGACAGTTGTCTATTGAAGTTTTTCCCATTTTATCTGTCGCACTTTCTTTTTTGAATTTCTAACTATTTTTTTAAACCACTTATTACAATGGCACCATTAAATATTGTTTTTTTCTTACAAAATTATGTCATGATATTGCAAGACTTATTTTATTAAATTTCCTGGTAATGCTTTGATGATTTTAATATCCCTTTATTTGTTTACGATTTCATTCCATTAACTTTATTCAGGTGCAGATGAGGTACAGAATATATTTTCATTTTACTCCATTATTTCATAAATTTGAATAGTTTATAATAATATTTTAGATCTTTAGTTTTGTCATTTTGTCAAGATAACTGTAAATTATAAGTGTCAATCAAGGCTAGTTTACGTAAAAATTATAAAAATTAATACAATATTAAATGCTTGAAATTAAAACGTACTCAATTTTTTTTTCTTTATTTATCAAAGGATTTTAAACGCAATATTGTATTTGGGCTGCAGTTTATTCGGATTTGAATTTTTAAAAGGGAATTTCATCAAATAGTTCTGCACATGCATAATTTTACAATTTATAAACTAAAAATTATTCTATGACGCTCTCAAATGGTATGAACTTGGAATATACAGCAAAAATTTGATGAAAGTGATACAAAAAAATTTTGAAATCAAATTTTTGCGTAATTGTGACGAAAAGCTCAGAAAATTATTAGTTAACGAAATCATTCTCTTTTTCTCCTTCAGGTATAAAAAGAAAAACTTCTCTCAAACATATTTTGTGCGGATGTGCACAACAAAAATATATAACTACATTCATTGCATAAAATTGTAGGCAGAAATTGAAATGAATTTCGTTTCACTTACTCTCGAGCAATAACGTTCATATATTTTATTTATTGCATTGTAATTAAGAAGAAAATTGTACTTACATTAAAAATGTAAATTATATGCTTTCTATGGTAATATCTTCTTTGATTTGATCCTCGATCATTTTTGATGAAGCTAAGAATTATTAACAATAACAGGAAGACAGTCAAACTCAGCTATTAATTTTACATTGAAGCTATAATGAACTAAGTGTTAGATTTTTTTTATATAAATAATAATTGATGTTATATTTTAAGGATATGTTTGTCAGGAAAAAAAACTAGCGAAATAAATACATAGTATTTGTTAAACGAGTTTGCGTTATTGTTATTTTAGCTCATATTTGTTGCATTACATTATATAATTTGTCCTAATAATATCGATTTGTTGTTAGCAACGAACAATGTACGTACTCATTTACTCAAGTAAAATTCATGTTGGAAATTAGTTTTGACGACGGTACTTGGAGTGGTGGATTATCTATTTTCCCCCAAAATTCGTATAATGCAAATAATTTATGTAGTAATGAAAAAAATTTCACAATAAATTCTAATAGTTAAAACAAGTTTTCTTTTAATATTAATCCCATTTCATTTATTTCACTTATTTGACATTTTCGTTTAGTAAAAATTTTTACCGATTATATTATGAAATATTTTGTCTAATGTTTTACACACACATATCTAATATCTATGTATATCAATTGCAATTGGATTGATAAAAATTTAGATCAGCAATAATCGCAGATTAGTTTTAGATCACGACATGTTTTGTAATTCAATAAGAATGAGCGATTTTTATTTTACATAATAAATAATTAATGATTTTGTCGTAGTAAATTTAAAATAAAAATTCATAAATAGTGTTCGACGCGAAAAACGGTCGCAATAGTTATTTGCCCTTATATCAAACAGCCTTTATATAAACATTTTATAAAATTTACATCTAGATGGATTGGCGCTCGGGTCCTTTCAAAAATGTACCTATTAACTAAACGTACATCTAGAATCTAGATGGAATTAAAAAATTCAAAAATGCATTAAATATATCTAAACCTGATATTCTTAGACCTAAAGTAATTTGGTACATTTTGAACTCAGAAGGAAACATTTTAGCCATTCACAACTCTTCGTTGCATGCAAAACGTTTGAATCACAAAATCTGGAAAGTATGCGATATCTGACACTATACTATTTACAAACATCTGGGATCGGGCCTCTGCCGGCAACAACCTTGCAAATTTCACCAAATAAGTCTTTGAGAATGGAAGCTTGGCGTCCTTGTGAACCGTCCAACGTAATTGTGGGAACGAAAGAAATCGGTGGACGTAATGCATTTGTTGCGTCCCCGTGCAACTTCAATAACTCTGCTCCATGGGGACTATCGAAGCACTTCTGAATAAGTTCATTAGTTTCTACTTTGTACTCTCGAGTGCACTGGTATAAACGAAATCAGATTGTTACTCTTTGTTAATGTAAAAGTTATCTATTTCATTCACCTTTTGCATAGCTTCTTTTGGATTTTTATTGTCTTTGATCATACAGGAGACAACGTCAAGGCGAGTCTGAGGATCTTCTATTGCTTCCAGACAACAGGCGTGGTACATGTTAGCTTGGCATTCTAAAAGTCCGTGTTGGCACTCAAATTTGTACGAACCGTCTGGCTTAACTATTGTCTACGAAAAGAATTCTTTAATATTGCAACAATAGCCTTAAAACGATGCTAAATAAAAAAAAGTTTCAAGAATTGTTTTCTTCTCGCAACAAATTTCGTTTTGATAGTAAATAAATTTATGAATACGTTCTAATGCTATCAAAATGGAAAAAAAATTCTGGAACATTAAAGAGAAGAACATTTAAGTTTTTCGAAGACTTGAAGATAGGATATCAATTATCGACAAAACAATTATGATTGGAAAATATGTGAATGTGTTTTCCACGCAGCAACATATTTTCATATTTTATTCGCTTTAAGTATATAATTTTCTGTGGAGATTTACATGATAAAAATCTACAATGCGAAAATCAATCATGTAATCGAATGTAATCTAATAAATGGGAATCCGAATACATACTTCAGTAGTTCAGTATTGATTCCCATCGAAATATTACTCAGTGGTTTTTCTTAATTTAGTTGTAAATGAACCCGATGTGCTTGTGTACGGAATTCACATTTTTTTTATTCAGATTAAAGGCCGGCAGTACAATGAATAGGTGAGATACTTACTTTTGCTTTTCCGTAAGGTATGAACTGAATTTCAATCAACTCTGGCGCCTTTTCGTAAGACGGCAACAATTGCTTCAAAATGAAATTTTTTGAATCGGTGCATAGTGCTTCATAAAATACCATCACAAGTACTGGCGCACCTGATGGTCTGACTATTATATCATCCTAGAAACATCCAATTTTAGTGATATCTTCAAGTGTAATAGACGTGGCTTACAGGAGCAAATAAATTTAATTGCGGAAAATATCGGATTACTTGCCACAGTATAATTATTACTAACGCCAACATTACAAATCGTCTTTTAGATACCGTTGAAATCATTGTAGCAGCCGTATTTAACAAATTTAACTATTTTATCACATAAAAATTTACTGTTCTTAGAATATCCCCTCCTAAAATAGAGGTTATGTTTATTAATATGAATGTCAGATTTGCCAGTGTTGTCCGATGAAGATTTTACTAATTTTAGCATTTTGAAGATATTTTTGAAATCAAAAAAAGAAAGAATTTAATACAATATGTCCCGTATGTTAAAGTTAACTAAGTCTTTTCCATCTTTGCTTTGAAACATTTAGACCTAGATTGGCGAATTTTAAGAGTACAACATTTAATAAAAGCAACAATAATTGTTCACCAAAATATATTTAAAATCAAACTTAGTTATCACTACAATCCATTGGTTGAACATCTTTAGGAAGTGCTTCAGTAACTTCATTGAACATGTACTCGTCTTGATATTCTTTCAGAATCTTGCTTGACCGAATTTCATCAATGAATAGTGAATAAACCTTCTTCACATCCTCCATAGAAACTTCGCTGGCCTTGCGTCTTCTACAAACCAAATTCGCCGTTGTGATCAGCTGAATAGCATACCTGAGACTAGTTTCCGTGGCTATTTTAGTCAAAACCGTCAGAGCATCGGTATTCATCATACAGTCCTCTTCCTCACAACGGATTTTGAGAATTTCCTTAATTTCCTTTTCCGAATAAGGTACAGTGCGAATTATTATCATCCGATCCAGTAAATCAATTGGAATGCCATGTGGACTGCGATAATTTGTTCCGCGAATACGCGTAATACCACGATTTGTAGCCATAATAACAACTGGTGCCATGTCGCTTTCCAGTGCTCGATTCAGGTAGGAGAAGCACTCAATGTCTAGCATGTGAGCTTCATCGATAAACAGTACTCCAGGATTTATTTCCGCTTTGCCCTCTTCTCTCCATTCCATAACTTTGTTGTTTATTTGATCTCGAATTTCTTGTTTAATCTCTCCAGTGTCTCCCGAAAAAAGAGCCAAGAATCCGTGAGTTCTGCTGTTTATCACGTCAATTTCGTGTAAAGTTACCGTGTGCACAACTTCCTTTCGCTTTTGTAGCTCACCTTCAGGACATTGCACGAAACGGGTTTGTGCTCCCGTTGCATCATAATCTCGGGCTCTTGTGAAGCTTCTTCCCAGCTTGCTTACTTTTCCAGATGCTTTGTCAATTGTTATGATATCGCCGGCTTGAATTTTTTCTTTCATGAAA
The DNA here is from genome assembly GCA_963082835.1 of Leptogaster cylindrica. NCBI lineage: Eukaryota > Metazoa > Arthropoda > Insecta > Diptera > Asilidae > Leptogaster > Leptogaster cylindrica. Next base: position 16,407,045 of record OY720105.1, on the reverse strand, counting down.
CATTCAATTATCTTATTTCCCAGATCATAGTTCGTTTCCATTTCTGTTGTTTTAAGTGTGACCTTTCCAATTTTCTGACCAGTCCCAGTGGCCGGTCGATCGATTTGAATTTCGACGACTTCCCCCTCGATTATTTCGGTCTCCTCTTTTATGCGAACGCCAATACTTTTTCGTAAGGACTGTGCAAGAGCTTCGGTCTTACTCATTTCCAGGGAATATATTTCTGATCCTGACATACTGGTGAATGGAGTTTCAGTTCCCAGAGCCTAATAAAAATGATTGCATTAAATACACATACATATTACATAAATTTATAAGTCAACTGGTAATAAATGCAATCATTACCTGCGCCATTCCCACTGCAATTGCAGTCTTTCCAGTGCTTGGTTCCCCAGCGAGGAGTATACACCTGCCAGCAATTTTGCCATCGCGCACCATTTGTACCACAATTCCAGCGGCTCTCCGAGCATCTTTCTGGCCAACCATTCCCTGCGATACTGCACGGGCATCAAGAAGATCATCAAGTCCTAGGCCCCTAATATGGGAATGTGCTCCAATCCGTTCGATTCTAGTAACATCACGCACTTCAAGTTTATCTCCTTCAGCCATATTTTAAATTTTTCTTTAAATATTAGTCACCGATAATCAATTTGTAATAAACAACGTTTAGCAACAAGATTGTTAGTGGTTGTTACCTAAATTAAAAACGAAAATTGAAAAAATTAGAGGTAACTATTATAATTAATATTGTTGTATTAATTACATACGAGTGATAATTGGAATATGTAAGTATTTATTTTGAACGTATTAGAATTTTACGACAATGCCGCTACTTGTTTGGTTTAGACAGATTTCAGGTTATGTTTACTCGAAACTTCAGTTTTCGCGTGATGGATCACATCGCAACGAGTTTTACAGTGGATGTCAAACTGGAAAATGGTGTTTTTAAATTTTACATAAATTTAAATACCTACTTCGGGAGGGAGCATTCTCTTCACAAATAAGATCAAGAAATATTTCTTAATATCAGGATTTATTATAAATGAACCAGGGGAGCGAGTGCATGTATTAAATTTATAACACGTAGCGTGCGTTACGTTTTCTAATGTATTTGAAAAATAAAACTTAATTGAAATTCGAAAACAAGAATTTTTTTCTATTCTATCGAAATATTTCATTTTTTTATTTTATTTAAATAATTTTCAACGGCTTTTTCACTTTGCTTTTATTTTTTCTTAGCCATTGTGAATGAGTAGATTGACTGAACGCAGCCCAAAAAGCGTTTTGACATAAACAGAAATGGCCGCTTGACGTATATATCGAAGAGAAAATTTTTATTCAACTTGTTATGTTGTATGGCTTGGAATATACGAGTAAACTAGGATTTACACAATTCAACCATGTATCCATTTACATTAAATTTGACACGAGATGAGTGTCGTGGAATGTTGAGACGACTAGGTAATGAAAACTTTCTGAACTCCCCTGCAAGCGTCGTTTATTAATATTTCGTTTTTTTTATAGAATTGGAATCATACTCAAACGTGATAAGCACTTTTCGAGCACAAGGAACACTTAGTGATAATAAAATAAAATTACTGGAAGACCTTCGTAATGCGTTTCACATATCTCAGGATAGACATCGAGCTGAGGCGCGAAGAGTTGCTAAAGATGAACAGCTCAGTACGATCGCTGAAATGTACACGTTTAGTATGATTTATTTTTGGATTTTGGCTAATAGCCATTAATTTGTAGGATATATGGCCCTAATACGCATCAGGAGTGGCAAAAAGAGGGAAGACGCTCATTCCCGCTTTTTCCAAGGGCCCCTCCACTCACGGCCCTTGCTGTTATTGCAAATGGCGTTGCTAAAACTGCATCAGAGGAGAATTCTAAACTACCATACCCATCTGACACTGCAGAGTTAAGGAAACATGAAGATCTACCTGTTAGCAAGGATAAAAACATTGTTCAACGCGATCCTGTGAGTGTTTTTGTGTTTCTTTTTTGTTGCATTTTTCACTGGTTTTTCATAATGAATAATTGTAGTACAATTGCCCGTGCGAAAGTATACAAAAGATATGAATGTAATTTGAAGAAATCATTCATAAACTTCTTACAGGAGATCAAAAGGCAGTTTGACCTAGAAGTTAATAATATTTGTTAGCGCATAAACGGTTATATTCTCAATTTTATACAATAAGTATAAAAAGAAATCTCTTCGAGAACTGAAGTGGGAACATACAACACTTGAAAACGTAAAATAAAACTGCTAAATGACAAATCACCAAAAATGATGTTTTTAAAAATAGTTTAAAAATATTATTGATTACACGGGAAATATATGCAGCAGAAGAATATTTTGATATTTACCTTTGTTAGTAGAAGAATATAATAATGTACATATGTACACAGAACACTTAAAACTGGGTTAATTGGAACACATAACCTTGCGCTTGCCATATAAAAAATCAGACTACTTAGACTAAATGAAAGTTTCTTAACATCTTCTCTGCAAGTTATCACTTGCTCTTTTGGTCATGCTCAGGGAACAAAACTATTTTTTTTTCGGTATTATCGAAAAATTAAAATTCGTATTTTTGCAAGTGTATAGAAATTAACATATTTTTCAAATTCCTTATAACAAAGAATCTTTGGGAATGCTACCATTTTGTTGGAACATTAAATTAATATCAGTGTTTTAAAATATTTAAAAGCTTTAATTTCTAGTTGAGGTTTAACACGGCATCCTACTTTTGATTCCAGATCTTAGTAGCTGAAGAGGAAAGGAAGAATTTGAAAAGATCTTTATCACTTGCTGAACACCTTGCGTTGTCGTTTCCATCAAGTAAAAAACGAACGATAAGTGGAGAGAGTATTCCATCGAACTCACAAACGCATATTCATACAAACGCAAAAATACAGCAATTGTATCACAATCACAGTAAAACCCAATCAAGGCATAGAAAGAGTTCATCTAAAAAGAATGTGCCTAATACATCGAGAAAAGGAAATATTAGTCAAGGAAAGACATCACAACCGAAAATATTAAAAACTCCAGAGCTTCCAGTGTCTGAAGGCAAATCTCATGTACCTAATGCAAGAATTCTTCACAGTTATGCAAATGTGCCTCCACAAAAAGCAATATCTAGTAGTTTAATTACTGAACTGGATCCATATGGAGCCAATAAGCTGCCTCAAATAGCCACATCGAAAAAAGACATAACAAACAATCTCTCTAAACTAAATTTATCACAGATTTCACAACAAATGCATCTGCAGAACTCGTACATCCCAGAGAATGAACATAAAGTTGACAAAGCCGGAATTAATGCTCAGAGATTAGTCGCAGACGATTCCAATCATGTAATGGGAACTCATCTTAGTGGAACCGAAATAGTTTATTCGACAAAGGTTAATGCTTCACCAATGTCCAGTGGTCGTTGCAATGTAAAACCTTTGGTGATTGGAACTAAGTATCAAATCAAACCCAAACCGCCTGAATATCAGAGCACACAAAGTTCTCCTTTGGTCACAGTAATAGATCCTACTAACCATGACGGAGGACGATCAAATGCACCTCATCCACCACCTACAATAACTGTAATAGGTAGACCAGAGAGCGATTTTATGAGCCCGAAAGTAACGACAACTGAGGTAACGGGTTCCACAGTAGATTTGTCGCCGGGAGGAGAACTCCATAAATTAACCACTGTGCCAGTCATCTTAAGTAGTGGAGAGATACAAACTCATACTGTAAGCAAGGCTCAAATACAATCAGTTGTTACCAAACCGAAAATTCAAATCACTAGCCAGCAAATCTTAACTCCAGCATTAAGCAATATTAAATTACCAATAGGCGTTCAAATCAAAGGTGTTCCAGCGAATAGAAAAAATGTTAAAATTTTATCCAGTGGGAAGATGATTCTGCAAACTTTGGACAATTCCAAAACGATTACCAGACTGGGCACTGTTGTCACATCAAAGAACTTGACTGGAGCTTCGGTTATTACCCCCGTTTCCCCTGGTCGACCGGTCACTGTACAAAAATTGCATTTGGTACAAAACCCTAACAATAAATCTATATCCATAAGCAAACCGAACATGATAATAATGCCTGCCACAGTGGGCTCAACATCAGGCGGAGGAACCGCTTTCTTCAAGAGTGTGCCAATAGTAAAGAATGCTAAATTGCAAGCAGTTGAAAAACCAACATCAGACACCAATTTCGGTGGTATAACCAAAGGTCAAAATAATGTTTTCGTAATCGGTGCTATTCCCAGTGAGAAACTCCCAGCGAGAGATAATGAAATTTCATTTAGTAATAGCGAAATGATCACAGAAGATACTCCTGTTGATATTTTACCCCCACCCATGTCGAATGTCGAAACCATCGAGAGTTCTTCTATGAATAGCATTTCCAGAGATGTGGAACCATACGAAATTAAACCGTCTGTGGTTAGGTCGTTGTCATTGAACTCAAATGATGACCTACGAAAAACCACGGGAAAAGACTTGCAAGTTGTGCTCAATTCAAGTGAGACGGCCGGTGTGGTTGAGTTGAGATTGCAGGATAACAAAGTAAAGAATTCGGAGACGAGGCAGGACTTCGTTGTCGGCACAACTGATTGGGAACTCGAATTAGATTTTGAGGCGAAGAAAGTGCGCAATACGGCGGAGAAGCGCACTGAGCTCAATACGATAGCGGCAGATACTATCGACAATGATAATGGAGATATGATCGGGATTAGTGATGACAATTTTCACGATGTTATTGAAGAGGAAACCGTTGAAGAAGACGAAGGAACCATTAGTGATAATGCGGGAACAATGGACGGAACACTAGAATATCACATTACTTGTGGTAAGTTAAATGAACGTAATTTCGATGTTGTGCATGCATTTTCAGTGTAGTTGTAACACATCCCCGAATAACTGTAGCAATGGTTTGTTTTTCATCGTGCGGAACAGAAAATGAAGAAACTTTTGCAGACGTACCGATTAGGTACTAGTAAATTTGAGTTACCTTGTTTTTCTAATTTTGTGCTTTAAATTCAGAATCTGTTATATTCAAGTTTTCAGTTTATGAAAAACAATAAAGCTCATTGCTAATATATGGTAATATAATTGGAATACATTTCATTGATTGGGACTCCTTACATATGTATTTGCACGTGAAATTATGTTGAGTAACTGCAATTTCTTATCAAGACTTAAGTTCAAGAGAAGAGAATACTGTCAATCAGAATACAGAAGTCAATCCTTGTTTGTTAATCGGGCACAACCAACATTTTGTAATCTAGGATCTGGTCCAGAAAAACATGCCAACATAATAACATTGTAACTATAGGAGAAAAAGTAGTAAATGTAACCATTTATATTACCACACACATTATGTCATATTGTCTTAATTAATACTATTTACTTAGGTTCTGGCTCTGAGGAGATTGATGAAAATGTAACAATTGAATACGTAGAAGATTCAAGAAGCCATTTGTATGAAGAAGAAGGGGAAGAAGTTATTTGCAAAGAAAAATTTCGAAATGCCTACGAAACTATTGAGAGCGATGGTTTTACAAATAGAACACCGAGAAAGGATGACGGAAAAGAGGCATTTAACAACAACATTAGGAGAATGCAAATTAGTCGAATACAGAATGGTATTTTTAAGAGAAAAAATCAAGAATCTTCCGGTGTTATGTACGAAATGCAAAATACAGATGAAAAGGGATTGATGCAAGCTAAGAACATAAACCGATTGTCATCAGAAAATGTAAGTATCATTTTGCTTTGCAAATACATATTTTTGATGAAATTTGGGCTGATTTTGCATGTGCTTTTGCAACTACATGATTTTAAAAATCCCTTTCGGCAGGCTTACAGGCTGAGGTAGATTTCGAAATGTTTTTGATTGCATTTTTTGTGGTATTTTTTTTTTAAAGTCGAGAAACAAGTTACTGTTTTATAAACTACTCATCAAGACCTTTTCAACGATACCCCACAAGTCGGGGTTCTAAAAATTTCGGATTTCCACCCCCAGTCACCTGAATTGGTGGTGTCATGGTACACTTCATAGGGAGTACGCTAATTTATGCAAGTAAAGTTTCTGTCTAAACTTCATAGGGGCCGAGATATAATTTTTTAAAAATTTCAACCTCCTCCCCCGGCCATCCCCTGGGGACGATTTTGTTCATTAACAAACTTAACCGAGTTATTAGGCCTAGAAATAACATGAAAAAATTTGATTCAAATATCTTTAAAATTGCGACAGTTTTCTCGTCCGAAAGCAATAAAATGCGTTATATAAAAATATAAACATTCGAACGGAGGCCATTTTCGGGGTGCAGGGGTAGTGACAGGAGAAACTGTAAAAATTTTCCGAAAATTGTGCTATGAGGGAGATTACAATAGGTAGACTTTTTTTCTTCGAAATCTACCTAAAAATATCTTAAGATATTAATAAAATTTCTTTATGCAGTTTTCATCACAAAGCAAGAAATCCAAATTCAAAATTCAAAATTATGTGGGCGTGGTAAATGGCCCTTACATACTGGCCTCATAAGTTCCTTTCAAACCGATGTTTTTTCGGTAATTTTTGCCATCCCTTATTCAACCGAATTTTTTTCTGTCTAACTGGTGCTGGGTATCACGATAAGCACAGCACAAAGCTATTCATTGCACTGCATTTGCTAGCAGTGTTATACACTATAGATATGGGGTATATTAAGAAAAGGCGTCTTAGTGTTGCCATATAAAATCAATTTTTTTACACCAGTGTAAACTACAACAACTAGGGTACACATTGCAGAAGTAGTTTTAAATAATTAAAGTTTGCTTTATAGTTTTTATTGCAAGCAATCTAAACATCTTAATATTCTTTACAGATGCAAGTCTAAACGGAGCTTCTGGTACAAAACTCAGCATATCCCAGTGATGCGAAATGTTTACCAGTGCAATTAATGTAAATAGGGATTGAATTGTTAAGACTCGATATGTTGTACAATGTAAATAAGGAACTCATAAAGTAAACCGTGCTCTAAGCTTTATATTTTTGGTCGTATATACGTATTTATATATTTATAAGTAACTTCAATTATTATTACAGTTCTAAATATAAGTGCACAAAGTTGAAATTTTTGGAAAAAAGGCAAAACCAGTGAAAAATTATAATTTATGGAAATTGTTATGTCTTTTTGCAAATTTTAGTCATACAACAAAAATTTAAATGTAAATAGATCAAAATAAAAAAAGTGTTGTTTCATACAATTTGCAAAAATACCGAAAATTAACGTAAACACTGAATATTCTTTAAATTATTATGATTTAAGTAGAATTAACTTTATTTTGAGAAACAAAATGTTTATTAATTTCATCAAAAGAATGGCGAAATTTTGTAATCACGAAAAATGTTGTTCTTTGTGAATTTTGAGAAAAGAAAGTTAAAAGTTTTACTTGTAAGTTTTCAAATTAATCTACTTGCATGAGAGGATAAATATTACTTTAAGTTAAATGCAATGTGTAAAAATTGTCTCGGAAACGAATCATAATAATTTGTTACACTTTTATTGTAAATAAAAGCAAATTTAGATTAATTATTAATTTTACTTAACAAGTTTTTTGTAATTGTTTTGTTAAGATGTTTTAGTGGCGAAAATAATACAATATTTTCCAATAGCTGAAGCCTTTGCAAAATCCTAAATCATACTCTTTTAATTTCTTTGTCCCGTCTATGCTGCCATTTACATTTTAACGTGTTTGTTAATCTTTTTTGCACTTTTCAGAATTTCAAACGTACGATTTAATGATATTTTTCTTTGGTATTTCCTGTTGTAGTTATTTCTTTTTTGCTTGCAAATTCTAGAATATAAATATGGTTTGAATAGAATTGATAAAGAGGTAAGTGGGAGTTATTTATGGTACATAATTTGGAATGTCACCACAGTTTTAAACTTGAATTATACAAAATTAAATTTGCAACAAATTGGCTAAATGTAAAATGTAAATGTAAACCCTAATTCAAATCAAGCGCTGATGAAGACATTTGCTCAACTATAAAAGCGCATACTGAACTTGTATGTTCAGCAGTAATCCACCAGTTTTCCATGTTTGCATCGAGGTTCATGAGCATTATTTTCTTTATCTTCATTATCCTAATTACTGACTGCCGGTCACAAGTCATCCGGCACAGAAGTCATGCCATACAAATTTTTCGGATGATTTGTGTTGCTTTTGCTCCGATGACTTGTGAGTTGTGACCAAACGAAAACGGCACAAATCATCGGATGACTTGTCACCGAAAACTTGGATGACTTGTGACCGGACCCAAATTACTGAAATAATTTATTAAAGTGTAACAGTTCGTTCACTGTAGCGAGTTGAAATACAGTTCACTGTCATTGAAAGTATATTTTTTGATTGTATTTTTAACTTTAGTAGGCTAATTAAAACTGAAGGACTCTACAAATGAGTTCCAAATAAATGCTTTTATTTTTGTTGGTACCTAAAATATATATAAAAATAAATTGAGAAGATTGATTTGAATTAAAGAATAGAATCTAGTACAAATGGATTCCAAAATGGGGACCCCACGAAGGAAAATTACAAACGATCTTCGATTGATTTTTATGGTGGCAAAAAGGATCAAGAAAATGTTTAACAAAAGGAGCAGTGCGTTCCAAAATCGTAATCTAGAAATCGAAAGGGAAATTATAGATTATTCCAAGGATCTTAGAAAATCAAGAAACGGGCGAATTGGTGCAAACCATCGTTTTGTACTTGAAATGGCTGCTGATTTCAATAATGTTGACACAGAAGAGATTGTTGCTGGTATAATAGACAGCGACAAACACATTGACATCCTCGATTCTTTGTTCAGTAAAAACGGAATCCTTGCTGCTTTGATAATTCTATCGATGCAAGAGGGATATCCCCTCTCGTCTGGACGATATTCGAGACATTTGCGATATGCGGAAGTAAACCGTGCAATATGCACAACAACCCTAAATCTGAAATTGAACGAGAATTGTGTAGCTGTCTATCGAGCTAACAACGAAGGGAATATCACAAACAGAAATATAAATGAAAGCATTGCAATCTGCAATCTTTCATGCAGCGAGGAAGAGGATCCAACTGCATTGTCAATGATTTCGAGATTCCTTAAGTTTGTGCTTACTCCTGCTATTCAATCTTACCAGGAATATGGCGCAGCAAATGAGACGCATAGGAATAAGTTTTTACTCAGTTTATCCATGTTTGATAAATTTCTGCAAGGTTCTAATGAGACGATAAGTAATCGCATCCGTTTTGAGGTCTCAAACGATTTGTACCAAGGATTTCTTCTGGCTGAATATCAAATCGAACAAACAGCCAAGGACCGGCAGAAAGTTCAGACTGTGGAGAAGTATTTTTCATCCTGGCTGAAACAAATTCAAATTGTTTTGACCGAAGGTAGAAGACGGACAAATATAGATCAGTATTAATTTATTTTATTCAGGTAAACAAATTCAACGAGACTACCCCGATTCGGGTCCAGTGCAATTTCTGCAATATTGGCGACGAAATCTCGCCCGTTACTTCTCGATTAGGGACTTCGTAGATGGAAAACCATTCCAGAATCATTTGACTTGTTTGAAACTTTCCCAATCATCAAAACTCATAGCGGTTTGTATTTTAGGGATTTTGTTATTTTTTCTTATTTTATTTGTGGAAGTATTAAGTTGAATGATTCGAGCTTACCGGAAACAAATTTTCAGATGTGGGATGACCTGAGTGGTCACATAAATATGGCTTTAAGCAAAGCCAAAGACAATCTTCGATATGCTAATTCTTTGCAAAGGTTTTGGGACCCAATTTACATGTAAGCTTCTGATTTAAATCTGTTTTACTAAGTTCAATGAAATATTCGACAGAGGAACACCAGTAGAGATTAAAGCCAGTTTGCCCAGTTTATTCATCGCAATTCGAAATGTGTCCATAGCGGGCCATTTCTTTAACTCGTCGCGAAATATCACTGGCCTATTTCTAAAAATTACTAACCAATTGACAATATCCTGTCAGAAGTTTCTATCAGACTACGGAAACATATCCATATGGAAGAAGTCGTCGAAAAAATTAATTAACCAGATTGAAACATGCAAGGATCTTCTGCAGTGTTATAAACGTCTATATTTTGAAACAGTGGAAAATATGGAAGAAAATAAAGAAAACCCATGGATTGTATCACCAGTGTACATATTTTCTTATCTAGAGAAATTTATTGCACGGATAGATAAGGTGAGCACAATTATTTTTTCTAAAGTTATATTAATTTTTACTTTTAGGTTAAAACTATCGCGCAAACAAAGATCATGTATACAGTGCTTGATCGGATCCGCATCAACGGTATGGAAGTGTATGCAGACCAGATTAAAAATGCCCGCGAAACAATCAGCAGCAAGCCATACAATCCGTTGAACTGCAGATTGACTTTATTTGACGAGGATTACAAGAATTTTATACAAGAAATAGAAGCAGCTGAAATGGGAATGCAGGCATTCGTTAAGAAGCAGATTGAGAATGTCCCAACGGCTGAGGGTGTGATCACAACGTTGAAGCGGTTTGATAGACTTGATCTAGACTGTTTGTGTATGGACAGACGATATTTGGATATGGCTGTAATACTAGAGAATGAGATTGTCCAGTTGAAGGACATCTACAATTTGCAAAGAGAAAATCCTCCTATTCCGTTTAATAGTCCTCCACTTTCCGGAAGAATTATGTGGATCCGAATGTTGTTTAAGCGAATTGATACTCCAATGAAGGTGACTATAGTTGTCTTCGCTACACAGATGTTCAGTTCTTCATTTGTTACATTTCAGGAAATCAAAATTCGTCCTTGTGTTCTTGGCCACAGTAAAGCTCAAATAGCGGTACGCTACTATAATTATATGTTCGGCATCTTCTACCATTATGACATGATGCATCACAAGGCTTGGTTCGATTACACTGATCAGGTCCGACCGTTGATGCACACTCCCGTTCTTGTTTGTGCGAAGGATATAGCTGAATATAAAGTAAATTTTCATAAGGCTATTTACACCCTAATTCGAGAAACGGAGGCAATGTGGAAGTTGAAATTATGTACGAATAACATAACGGTTTCTTGTTTATTGGGTTTAATTGAACTCTCTTGCAGACGTTCCTGATTTTGCAGCCATCGTAACTTTCTGCAAGGACAGACTTCTTGATGCCAGCACAAGATTGAAATTTGTGGTAAAAAAACACGATTTATTTCGACGATCTATTGCTGGTGTGTACGTGAACATTATGCGAATAAATTTGAGGAATCTGGAATTATCCTTCAAAAGAGGATTATCTTTTATGACATGGACGTCTGAGCTTTTAGAAGACTTTATAAAAGACTTGGAGAATAGTGTAGATAATGCAATCACATTTTATAAATCTGTTCTTGACGTTCAGAATATCCGAATATTTAAGTTAATGAATGAAATTTCGAACCAAATTGTCTGCTTTTTACCGGAAGATCCTGTGTCTTTAGAGACTTTTGTGGAGGAAACCAATAAACGGCGATATAAAATTGAAAGGATAATAGAATCGATGAATTTTTCTGCAGAAAAGGCTGCTGTTGACTTGATCAATATGTTTGCGGATTGTGTAGATTTTCCTCTTCTGGATTCGAGAGGACGAAGACAGTTTCAGTTGCCGAAGGAAGAAGTTACAGATGAGAATTGGCGTGGGGAGTCCATATTGCCAATCGACAAATACGATTGGATTCAGTTTGATAAGATCAACCGCATCGTCTTCTTTCCGACAGATGAGTTGCGATTAGAAGCGTGCTTAGCCAAGTATGAGAATCTCACATACAATATGTACCATTTCCGCAATGATTGCATGGATCTGTTTTCCTACTTCGACGGCAAAATGCAGACGGCCTTGGTCGATTGCTCAAAGCATTCAATGGAACTGTTTAGGGAAAAAATATTAAAGTAATAAAACAGTGTACGATTGGAACATAAGAATTAATTGTAATTTCTTTGCTTCCCACAGCCCCAACTGGAAGGTGCTCGCTTTGAATCCCATTCTCAGCACATATATGGAACTTGGGAATCCAAGATGTATAATCAACCCGAGTCTCGATAAAATTCAGAATGCCTTTCTGACATCAATTCAAAGTGCTATAGAGGTGCACTATTTCATTTCTAACTGGGGGAAGCACGCGAAGACGCCCGAAAGGAAGAACAGGAAAATGACTGGCGATGAAAATCGACATGAAAGGAATCACTTCAAAAATGTTTCGAACAACAAAGATATCACAAGGATTTTTCAAAATATGCAGAGTGGACTATCATTGTTTCGGCAGGATATGGATTTTTTGCTCAAAGTTAGTTCTCTTTGTTTATTTATTAGTTATACAATAGTTTAAAAAATTATATTGTTTACAGGAAACATGTGATACCCATAAATACTTGTGGGCCGAAGATCGTGAAGAACAAATTAAAAACTTCGCAGATAATGCTCTTCTCACAGCGGATATAAGAGAAAAATTTAGAGAATACGATGAAGTAATAAAAGATCTACTGGATACGGAGGAGTCTGTAACTATTGGCCCGATTAAAGTGCTGATGGGTAAGCGGAATTCATTGGATATGGATTTAAAGAAGACGATTTTTGAAAAAATGTTACTTTCAGAAAAAGTTATTCAATCTTTTGTTGAAGAAGCTAAAAAATGGAAAGTCATTCTGGGTCAAATTCTAAGTAGTAAATACAAGAAAATGTTGGACGATATGGTTGGTTTTATTAAGGAGATGAACACGGTTCTTGTCATGCCAATAAAAGATCTTGATGATGTGCGGATGGCTATGCTTTGTCTTGATAAGATCAGAGAGAATTTCATAGAGTATGATGCCACATTTACTTTTGGTGTGATTAAACCCATTCGTTCATTTTAGAATGGATTTTAAAATTATGGAAATGGTGGAAACCTATAATATGTTTTCCCAATTCGAAGTATACATTCCACCGGATGATTATGATAAAGTGAATGGTTTACAACTGTCTTTCAACGACATGATTGAAAAAGTATGTTATTTAACTCTGCATTTGATATAAATTTTACACCATTTGTAAATTCACAATTGAATTATTTCAGTCAAAACAAGTCACACAAAATATAATCGATATTCAAGAACCGTTGCTGAAGGAACTTAAGGAAGGAATTGGACGCTTTGTTACAGAACTGGATGCATTTAACATTGATTTTGAGAACAACGGTCCAATGGTGCCAGGAATAGAAGCCAAGGAAGCCAGTGACCGTGTATTACTCTTTCAAAATAAATTTGACGATTTGTGGAGGCAATACGAGATCAATAGCAGTGGCGAGAAGCTATTTGGACTTCCGGTCACTGAATATCCAATTTTGCATCAACGAAAGAGGGAATTCAACTTCTTGACTAGGCTTTATTCGTTATTCATTGTTGTGCTGAGAACCATTGACGAATACTACAGTCTCCCTTTGTATGAAGTGGATATTGAGAAAATCACTGCTGAACTCGCTGATTTTCAAACGAGGTGAAATTATCTTTAAATACATCAAAAACATTTAATATAACCGAATATCTTTTTGCCAAAAGGTGCCGGAGACTTCCCAAGGGTATGCAGACCTGGCCCGCTTATATTGTGTTGAAAAAGAAAATAGATGATTTTAATGAAATGTGTCCGATACTGGAACTGATGACAAATAAAGCAATGAAGGAGAGACACTGGACGAGAATAAATAATGTAGTGGGAACGGATTTTGATGCCTCTAGTCCGCAATTTACACTGGGTAAACTTTTGGATGCGCCCATTTTGAAATATAGAGAAGACGTTGAGGACATTTGCATTGGTGCCGACAAAGAGTTAGATATAGAAGCCAAATTGAAAGCTGTGGTAAGTGATTGGTCTCAGGTGAATTTAGCGCTGGCACCCTTTAAGTCGAGAGGTGACTTGCTTCTGAAAGGATCCGATACTCAGGAAATCATGACGGCCTTGGAAGACTCCACTATGGTGGTAAATTCATTGGCCTCTAATAGATATAATGCACCATTCAAAAGAGAAATTATGACGTGGCTGCAGAAATTAAGCAATACTGGAGAAATTTTAGAGAAATGGTTGACGGTCCAAAATTTGTGGATGTATTTAGAAGCTGTGTTTGTGGGAGGCGATATTGCCAAACAGTTGCCGCAAGAGGCGAAACGTTTTTCCAATATTGATAAGAACTACCTCAAGATAATGTATCGAGCTCGCGAAATCGGAAATGTTATCGAATGCTGCACTGGCGATGATTCTCTTTCCACAATGCTAAATTTCTTACTGGAGCAACTAGAGACATGCCAGAAGTCATTGACAGGTATATTTTGTGTATTAAGATGATTAACACATTTTTTATGTTCTTCCACCAAAGGATACTTGGAAAATAAGCGCCTCATATTCTCCAGATTCTTTTTTGTATCTGATCCGGTTCTGCTGGAAATTTTAGGTCAATCTTCCGATCCGACAACAATTCAGGTTCATTTATTGAGCATTTTCGATTCCGTTGGAACGGTATGTTAATTGAAATATGTATAGGAGAATTTAAAATGTTTAACAATTCTTTTTATGGATTGGCAGGTTGATTTCGTTAAGGGCTCAAAGGATACGATAGATGCGCTTAATTCTCCTAATGGCGAAAAGGTAAAAAGTGTTCTCCTGTTTTATACTTGTCAACTTGTGTAATTTAATTTTATGCACAATATCCCTAAAATACCCAAAACATATTAGGTTCCCTTAGAATCAGTAGTTGTATGCATTGGCGGCGTTGAAAATTGGCTGGGCAAACTTTTGCAGGCGATGAAGGATACTATGAAAGCCGTGATTGCCTTGATGGCCACAAATTTGATGGATCCTGAATATAACTTTGGTGAGGATTTTCCTTCACATTGCCATCAGGTGGGTCTAAAAACCACTCTTAAGTTTGCAAAAGTCTTAAATAACTATTGTAAAACAGGCAGCTCTTGTTGGCATACAAATTTTGTGGACGATAGAATCGGAAGTGGCCTTGAGAAAGAGCCGATCAGATAAAACAATAATGAGAAACACAAATAGGCGATTTAAAGATCTTCTGAATTTCCTCATCGACCTCACTGTGAAGGATTTAACGAGATTGGAAAGAATTCGTTATGAAACGATGGTTACAATTCACGTACATCAGAGGTATGCATTTTTATATGGATTTGGTTCTAGGTGTGAATTACATTGTCCTTCATTTTTCAGGGATATTTTTGATGATTTGGTTCGATTAAGAATTAGGTCAGTTATTGACTTCGAATGGCAGAAACAGTGCAGGTTTTACTATAATGAAGATAATGATGAGGTTCCTGTTGGAATCACCGACGTCAACTTCATTTACCAAAATGAGTATCTTGGGGTGACGGAAAGACTGGCAATCACACCCTTGACGGACAGATGCTACATTACCCTATCACAAGCTATTGGTAAAACATTATTTTGCCAGGGTATTTTGTGCTCCAGTACCAATACCTCTCTTTTCAGGGATGAGTATGGGCGGGGCTCCAGCAGGACCTGCTGGCACTGGAAAAACCGAAACTACGAAAGATATGGGACGATCATTAGGAAAATTCGTAGTTGTCTTCAATTGTTCAGACCAAATGGATTTCAGAGGCTTAGCAAGAATCTACAAGGGCTTAGCGCAGTCAGGGTCCTGGGGCTGTTTCGATGAGTTCAACAGAATTGAACTTCCTGTGCTGTCCGTAGCTGCTCAACAAATTTAGTAGGCTATTTTTTTCATTTTATTACGAAGATAAATAACAATTACTTTTTTAGTATTGTTCTAACAGCAAGGAAAGAGAAGAAGGAAGAATTCACGTTTATAGACGGAGATGTCGTGCCTATGAATCCTGAATTTGGTTTATTTATAACAATGAATCCCGGCTATGCAGGACGACAAGAATTGCCGGAAAATTTAAAAATAATGTTTCGAACTGTAGCCATGATGGTCCCAGATCGTCAGATAATTATCCGAGTGAAGTTAGCGAGTTGTGGCTTCAAGGACAACATAATTCTTGCGAAGAAGTTCTACACGGTGTACAAATTATGTGAAGAGCAACTGTCGAAGCAGGTTCATTACGATTTTGGTTTAAGGAATATTTTATCAGTTTTGCGTACATTGGGAGCTCAAAAACGAGCTCATCCCAACAACACCGAAGAAACAATAGTGATGAGGGTCTTGAGAGACATGAATGTGTCGAAACTAATCGACGAAGATGAAATCCTGTTCTTGTCATTGATTGAGGATATGTTTCCCAGTGTTAAGCTTACTCAATCGGTCTACAGGGATCTGCAGAGAGCCATTGGGGATTGTGTTAAAGAAGTCGGTTATGTTAACAATCCTGAATGGAACTTGAAAGTTGTCCAACTGTACGAAACATCACTCGTACGACATGGACTGATGATAATGGGACCAACTGGAGCTGGAAAAACAAGTTGCACTAATATTTTGCTCAAAAGTTTCACGCATATGGGTAGACCTCACAGGGAAATGAGGATGAACCCGAAGGTAAAAACTTCTTATCGTACATAATTGGTTTGTAATATTTCAAATAATTAAATTGTTTCAGGCAATCACTGCTCCTCAGATGTTCGGACGTTTAGATGTGGCAACGAATGATTGGACGGACGGAATATTTTCTGTATTGTGGCGCAGATCTTTGAGACTGAAACCAAATGAGCATGTGTGGATTATTTTGGATGGCCCTGTGGATGCTGTTTGGATTGAGAATTTGAATTCCGTGTTGGATGACAATAAAACTCTAACATTGGCCAATGGAGATCGTATCAAAATGGCAGATAATTGTAAACTAGTATTTGAACCGGATAACGTAGATAATGCATCACCAGCAACTGTTAGTAGAGTTGGTATGGTTTACATGAGTTCATCAGTACTATCATGGCGAGTTTATGTTGAAGGTAAAATAACTAAATTATTAAATGTGATTCACAATTATTCAAATTATTAAAATAAATCAAATTATAATTTTACAAGGAAATTTTATACATTTTAAATTATTAGCTTGGCTACAAAAGCGAACACCACCGGAAGCGGAGATTTTCCGAAAATGTTTCGATGAAATTTATGATGAAGCCCACACGTTCGTCCAAACAAGACTCTCTCCAAAAATGAATCTCCTGGAAGCTTTGTACATTAAGCAATTTTTACTTATTCTTGATGGCTTATTGGATGACTGTAAGTCCAAATGTGTACGCTGCAAACTTACATTATCGTTATAACCGTTATATTTTGATATAATCAGCATACACGCAAGAAAGATATTTAGGAAAAATATTTATATTCGGCCTGATGTGGACGTTAGGTGCGGTCTTGGAGTTGGATGACCGATTCAAGCTGCAGGAATTCATGCTGCAACAAGCGCCGAAATTACGTAAAGAGCTTTGCAAAGAGCCAACTTTAAACTGAATTTTATTAAACAATGTTTACAGAATGGCCCAAGCGACTGCCAGATACAGACATATTCGAATACTTGGTAGAGAAACCAGGATCATGGGCTCACTGGTCGACTAGAGTGGATCCTTTTATTTATCCTGAAGATAGTATTCCCGAGTTTGCGAGTATTTTGGTGCCGAATGTGGACAACGTTCGATCAGCTTTCCTTCTAGATACCATTGCCAAGCAATCGAAATGCGTTTTGTTAATTGGAGAGCAAGGAACTGCCAAAACAGTTATGATACAAAGTTATATGAGCGGTTATGATAAGGAGGAGCATCTTTCGAAATCCTTTAATTTTTCGTCCGCCACGACACCCAATATGTATCAGGTGACGATTTCTACATGAATTAACTCGATTTGAATTTATTATTTGTTGAAAAAAAGATGTCCAGATTGGATAATTTTTTGTTTCTTTTTAGAGAATCATTGAGTCTTACGTGGAAAAACGGGTCGGCCTGACATACGGACCACCAGGGCAGAGAAAAATGACCGCATTTATTGACGATATTAATATGCCCATAATAAATGAATGGGGAGATCAAATCACTAATGAAATTGTTAGGCAGATGATAGAACAAACTGGATTTTATTCATTGGACCGACCAGGTACTTTTTTGCACTATTTTGTTGGCCCTTTAGTTTTGCATAAAATTTTTTATTTATAACCAAAATTGCTAATGAACATTAATATTGAAACAGGCGATTTCATAATAATTGCTGACATTCAATTGCTTGCGGCAATGATTCATCCGGGAGGTGGTCGCAATGATATACCTAATCGCCTCAAAAGACAGTTCTGCGTCTTCAACTGCACGCTTCCCAGTAATCAATCCATGGACCAAATATTTAGGCAAATTGCGTTGGGCTACTTCTCCCTCAATCGCTTCGAACCAATCGTTGTCGAGGCAGTACCATTTTTAGTTCCTTTGACGAGAGAACTATGGCAGAATGTTAAGGTGAAACTTTAATAAACATCAATCAATCAATCAATCATTCAGTGGTTTTTGGTTTCAGGCCAAAATGCTACCAACTCCAGCTAATTTCCATTATGTATTCAACTTGAGGGACTTGTCTCGAATCTGGGAAGGTATGCTGAAAATAGCAGGTCCAGAATGCACAACTGTTTCAACTCTTTTAAAGGTTTGTAATTTATTAAGTATTCCGTAAAAGAATTATTCGTCCTTTTGAATCTTCCAGCTTTGGAGACACGAGTGCTGTCGAGTGATATCCGACAGGTTCACAAATAAGCAGGCCAAAGAGTGGTTTATCACGCAAATGCAAACTGATGCCCAAAAATCATTGGGACCATATTTTGCCGATTTTCCTGCGGAAGAAACCTTTTTCGTTGATTTCCTGCGAGATGCTCCAGACGCCCCTGCCGAAGGAGCCGACGAAGACATGTCGTTTGAGCCTCCAAAAATATACGAAGAAATTCCAAGGTATGTTATTTACTGTACACCTTAGTAAGCAGTTCTAGTACCTAAAAGTATGTTATTTATTTTCAGTTTCGAAGTTGTTAAAAAAAGAGTTGAATATTATATGTCACAGTTTAATGAATTTGTTCGAGGGTTCAGCTTGAATTATGTCTTCTTTAGGGATGCACTTGTCGACGTAATGATTACATCTCGAATAATTAGGACTGCAAGGTGAATATGTATTTCGGTTATAAATCTTTTTCGTAATGGTACTAATGTGTTTAAGTTAAACTGAATTTGTTCTCCTATTCAGAGGAAATGCCCTTTTGGTTGGAGTTGGTGGATCAGGAAAACGAAGCTTAACAAGATTAGCCTCTTTCATCGCTGGATATAAATTTTTCCAGATTACAATAACAAGATCGTATAACGCACAAAATCTTATGGAGGACTTTAAATACTTATACAGAACGGCTGGACTGGAGGGTCATGGCATTACATTTATATTTAGCGATAACGACATCACAGAGGAGGGATTCTTAGAGTACATTAATAACGTCCTAAGTTCAGGAGAAATAGCAAATCTGTTTTTAAAGGATGAACTCGGTACGGTGTTTCAATTTGTTATTAGAATGACTGAATGAACTATAATAATATTATCTTCTTGCGTGTAGACGAAATCCGCAATGACATAATACCAATTATGAAGAAGATCGAACCAAGAAGACCACCAACCCCCGATGATTTGTATGATTTCTTTATAACTAGAGCACGAGCGAATCTTCATGTCGTTCTTTGTTTTTCACCGGTAATATTTTTCACAAAACGTTTCAAGCTTTGAACATGACGAAAAAATGTTTTCAGATTGGAGAAAAATTCCGCGGCAGAGCTTTGAAATTTCCCGGACTAATCTCGGGTTGTACTATAAATTGGATCCAAACTTGGCCAGCTGATGCCCGAATAGCGGTATCAAGACATCATTTGCAGAATTTCAACATTGTCTGCACACCAGAAGTAAAAGAAGAAGTTATTACCATCATGAGTTTTATTCATGAATCCGTGTACCAAGCGTGCTCGGAATACTTTGAAAAATTCCGGCGATCCAACTACATCACCCCGAAGACACTGATCTCTTTTCTGAATAGTTATAAGGAATTGTACCAAGCGAAGCGCGAGAATATCCTTGTCTTGGCAAAGAGAATGAGTGGCGGTCTGCATAAGCTGGAGGAGGCTTCAGAATCTGTTGCTGTTCTTAAAATTGATCTTATAAAGAAAAATGAAGAACTGGCTGTTGCGACAGGAGAGGCTGAGGAAGTGTTGAAAGTCGTCAGCAAGAAGAACGAGGATGCTTTAGTTGTGAAAGCGGAGGTTGCCCAAATAAAATCAGGAGCTGAGAAGTTAGTCAAGAGTATTGCCATTGATAAGGAAACAGCTACCAAAAAGTTGGAAAAAGCTAGGCCAGCTCTGGAGGAAGCTGAAGCTGCACTTAAGGTATTTTATAAAAATATATTTTGTTTGTTATATTCATATGTATTTGATTTTTACTCTCTTTTTTAAGACCATAAGAGCTGCGGATATCGCGACTGTTCGAACATTGGGAAGACCCCCACACCTCATCACCTTGATTATGGACTGCGTTCTAATTTTCTTTCGCAGGCAGATGGAGTCCGTTAAAACGGATCCAGACCGAGAGTTTCTTATTGCATCTTGGCCACATTCCTTAAGAATGATGGCGGATACCTCATTTCTTAGAAGAATTTTGGAGTATCCCAAAGACATTATCAATGCTGAAATGATTGATCTGCTTGTACCATACTTCAGATACAGGTATCATGCTTTGAATTTCAAAGCTGTAATGACGAATTACAACAATGTTTTCCCCCATTTAGCACTTATAATTTTGAGGCAGCGAAAGTCGCTTGCGGCAATGTCGCCGGGCTCTTGTCTTGGACACAAGCAATGGCTAAATATTACGATATCAATAGAGAAGTCCTGCCGCTGAAAGCCAATTTGGCAATGCAAGAAGCTAAATATAACAAAGCAACCAGCGAACTGGCGGCGGCTGAAGCGTTATTTCAGGAAAAGGAGCTCGAACTGAATGCCGTGAAGGCTCAGTTTGACGAAGCAATGGGCAAAAAAGAGGCCGTGTTTAGCGAAGCTCATCAAATTCAGGTGAAAACGGACACAGCAACTTCCTTGATTGACGGTCTCAGCGGGGAGAAAACTCGATGGACAGATCAGTTGTCCCAGTTCCAGAGTGAGACCAATAGGCTTGTTGGAGATGTACTCTACCTTACAGCGTTCCTTTCTTACACTGGTCCATTCAACCAAGAATTTCGGACAAACTTACAGAATACGTGGATGAGTGATTTGCTAAAGAGGAAAATCCCAACATCTTCGAACATTAATATTATAGACAGCTTAACCGACAGTTCACAAATCGGCGAATGGAATATACAAGGACTTCCCACAGATGATCTATCGATTCAGAACGGCATCATTGCAACGAAGGCGACCAGATTTCCTCTACTAATTGATCCACAGTCTCAAGGAAAAATATGGATAAAAAATAAGGAAAAAGATTTTGACCTGATTGTGTCGACTTTGAACAATAAATACTTCCGTAATTTTCTTGAGGATTGTGTCTCTATGGGGCGGCCACTTTTGATTGAGGATATCGGGGAGGAACTTGATCCAGTTTTGGACAATATCCTTGATCGGAATTTAATCAGAATAGGTATTTTAAAACGTTTTTTTATTATCTTCAATTTACAACTAGGTATATATTAGCAATTCAATCATCTACACTGGTTTTCAGGTACTTCGTACAAGGTGAAAGTAGGGGATAAAGAATTGGACTGGAGCAACAATTTCCGATTGTACATCACTACAAAACTACCAAATCCAGCGTATTCCCCTGAAGTTTGTGCTCGTTCTTCTGTGATCGATTTTACCGTTACTATGAAGGGTTTAGAAGATCAACTCTTGGGCCGTGTTATAATGACTGAAAAGAAAGAACTTGAAGAGGAACGCCAAAGTTTGATAGAAACTGTAACCACCAATATGAGAAATATGAAGGAACTGGAGGAGAATCTCTTGCACAAGTTATCCACAATTCAAGGAAGTCTTTTGGATGATGAAACAGTATTGGACGTGTTAAACACAAGCCAGAATACAGCAGCTGAAGTGAGAGAAAAACTAGCCATAGCTAAAAGAACCGAACAAAAAATAAATGTTGCTAGGGAGGAGTATCGTCCTGTTGCAACTAGGGGCAGTGTTCTTTATTTTCTAATTACCTCCATGGCGAATGTAAATGTAATGTACCAAATATCATTGGTTCAATTTTTGGAGAGGTTTGATGTTTCCATGCTGAACTCGAAAAAAACCCATATTACTTCAGAAAGGATCAAAATAATCATCGATTACTTAACATACGAAATTTACAGATATACATCTAGAGGACTATACGAGGAACACAAGTATCTCTTCGTTCTTCTCATGGCTCTTAATATTGATCAACAAATTGGTACGGTGTCTTATGAAGAGTTTGAAACTTTCGTCAAAGGAGGTGCTGCCTTAAATTTAAACGATTGTCCGCCAAAACCATTTGCTTGGATTTCCGACGAGGCTTGGTTGAATCTGGTAGAGTTATCCAAATTGCGACAGTTTATTAAGATCCTGGATCAAGTATCCCAAAGTGAAAGAAGCTGGCGGGTTTGGTATCAAAAAGACGCGCCTGAAAATGAAATATTGCCAAATAATTACAACAACTTAGACATGTTCCGCAAATTGCTGTTGGTCAGAGCGTGGTGTCCGGACAGAATAATTTCGCAGAGCCGTAAATACATCCAAGAATCTTTGGGGGAACGTTTTACTGAACCCGTTATCCTAAACTTTGATGTACTCTTCTCAGAGAGTTCACCATTAAAGCCGATGATCTGCTTTTTGTCAATGGGGTCAGATCCTTCTCCGAACATTGAGGCCCTCACTAAGAAGTACGAGGTGAAATGCCACACAATGTCGATGGGTCAAGGGCAAGAAGTTCATGCGAGGAAGATCATAACCACCTGCTTATCCGAGGGCGGGTGGGTGCTTCTGCAAAACTGTCATCTAGGGTTGGAATACATGGACGAATTAATTGAACTTTTCTTGGAGTTGGAAAAGGACCAAAGCGGCTTCCATGAGGATTTCAGGTTGTGGATGACAACGGAAGTGGCGAAACTATTCCCTATAACACTTTTGCAACTCTGTATAAAGTTCACGAATGAACCGCCAGCAGGGATAAGGGCTGGATTGAAAGGAACTTACACAAATTTGACTCAAGACTTCCTCGACTATAGTGAGAACCCTATGTATCATCCGCTGGTGTATGCGATATCATTCCTCCATTCTGTGGTACAGGAGAGACGGAAGTACGGTCCACTTGGTTGGAATATTCCCTACGAATTTAATTCCGCTGATTGGCTGGCAAGTTGTATGTTTGTTCAAAATCACTTGGACGATCTAGACCCCAAGAGAGGTATCAGCTGGGTTACTGTACGTTATATGTTGGGTGAGGTGCAATACGGCGGCAGGGTGACTGATGACTATGATAAACGGTTATTAAACACCTTCGCTAAGACTTGGTTTACTGACCAGTTATTTGACGAATCATTTGAATTCTATACGGGCTACAAAATTTACAAGTTTAAGCTGCAGGAAGATTATTTGGAAGCTATCCAAATGGTTCCGGCAATAGACCCTCCGCAAGTGTATGGGTTCCATTCGAATGCAGATATTTCGTATCAAAAACTCACTGCTAAGAATATTTTGGACACGATCATTTCCATTCAACCGAAAGGTAATTTTTCAGTTTACGTTTGTGTTTCATTAACGAGCTTTTCATCCAGGTGAGTCTGGGGCTGGCGGAGTAACAAGAGAAGGCAGAGTGGCTGCAATTGCTCGGGATATGTTATCTAAATTGCCGCCACCATATGACCTCTTTGATGTGCGGGAGAGGTTGAGAAAAATGGGATTCTTGAGGCCGATGCACATATTTTTGCGACAAGAAATCGATAGAATGCAAAGGGTAATTTGTTAGCTTTCATCAACATTCAGTTGATATAGTATCACTAACTATGGCTTGAATTATTTTGGGATCACACATTGAATTTTGTATTTCTTCTTTTATCGGTGTAATGAATTGAATTCCACAGATTTTAGTGTCAGTTCGAGAAACTCTCACCGATCTAGTGCTAGCAATAGAAGGAACAATTGTAATGAGTGAAACGTTGCGGGACGCTTTGGATAATATGTTCGATGCAAAAGTACCTGATTCCTGGTTGCGTCGCAGTTGGATATCCTCTAGCTTGGGATTCTGGTTCACAGAATTAATCGACCGAAATGGACAGCTACATTCATGGTGTTTTATTGTGAGTGTACACAGTCCATTGCTGAACTATTCAATTTAATATTTTAATATAACCCACCTCTAGAGAAGGCCTGTTGTGTTCTGGATGACCGGCTTCTTTAATCCTCAAGGTTTTCTTACGGCCATGTTACAGGAAGTTGCTCGAGCAAATAAAGGTTGGGCTTTGGATCAAATCACAATGCACAATGAAGTCACGAAACAATACGCTAATGACTTAAAGAAGCCTCCAAAGAACGGTGTTTACATACACGGCTTGTTTTTGGACGGTGCTGGGTGGAACAGAAAGAATTGCCGAATTGTTGAGGCTAGCAACAAAATTTTGTACGTTAATATGCCTGTGATTTATCTAACCGCTGTCCAGGTGCCTGTTAAAAATCCAATGTTCTATGAGGTAACGAAAACTTTCCTTTTGTTTTTCTTCTTGACGCGATTTTCTTTTCAGTGCCCCGTGTACAAGATAATCAAACGTACTGATCGTAACTTTATCACTGCACTGAATTTGGATTCCGCCATACCTCCTGATCATTGGATAATACGAGGTGTTGCACTGTTAGGTGACATAAAATGAAAATTTTTTGTCGTTTTTGAAATGTTGTTTAACATTTATTATACAAATTAATATAGTTCTGTCGCGACCAGCATCATTTGAGACTTCCTATAGTTTGTTTAAAAAGCAGTCTTAGCTTTACACATTATGCTATAAGTAGCAATTGTATTAAGTTAGGTTTTATATACACATTCAATTTACATTTTATGAGAATGTTCGTGGCTTAGTTCAATTTTCGCCGAGGACATTTCCACGCCCCCACGTATTGCCAAAGAGTCTGTTTCCGGTTGGTCTTTGTATGGCAGCTTGTCTTTGATTTACGGGTGGTTCACCGAAGCCATGCACCCCGCCAGATAAATCTGGAAAATAGGTTTTCCTGCAAAGAGATTATACTATGAGTAAATTTTCAAGTGCGAATAATTTAATGTTTACAAAAATCGGGGCGTTTCCAGTAAAGAAGGTCCCCCCAAATCTTGCGGGTATTTGAATTTCAGGAAAAAGTATAGATGCCCGATTAAAATTCCTAGGAGCGAATCAAAACCTCTGCGAAAATAGTTTTACGAAGTTATTGTTAAATACAGATTAATGGTAGCCCTTGTACTTACCCTGATGAAAGAATTAAATTGATTCCCATGAGTACCCAAGGCAAATACATTGCTTTAAATCTTGTACCAAACCAGAAATTCACAATAACATCCTTGTTTAGCTGGCACCACACGTAGAGAACTGACAATACCATGGGATCCATTAAAATCTGATATTAGAAGGAAATGTTATTGAAATGTGAACGTGAAAAATACTTGGAATTGCTTTTTCTACTCTGTACGAACCGGCAACTTGAAGATCATGCCGCTGATAACGCAGCATATCCAGTGGAATAGCAGTAGTAATAAGTAATCTGCTGGCTTAGTTTTGAAGTGATCTGACTCTAGACGCAGAGAGTAGTTGTAGAGGAAGTAACAATTGAGCATGAAATGGAATCCAGTCTGAGGATTGAGTGGATAAAAAAATAGCGCTGTTACAGGCCTCCATATCTGTAAGACTCAAGGGAGTTAGTTGTAAAACAAACGAAATTTACGCATTTACCTGCAATTTTTTAAGCACTAAATCTGAAACCAAAAGAAGATATGGGTAGGGCAAAATACCGAATCGCGCCAGAATGCTAATGGCAACAGTTCCTGATAGCCAATATTTCGTGAACCGCGGTATATTTTGATACCATTGCGCAAAGTCTGTCATTCTGATGAAGTTGATTTACATAAATTTTATAAAATATCACCAAAAAACGCACAAAAGTTGTTGTGTTCAAGTTAAGAATGACAGTTCAAATTTTAGAAAATCTCACTCTCTCTTACGTGTACATTTCTGACAGTTGCAGCAACAGTTTTTGTTAATTCACATTAAATTGAAAATTCACAATAAGTATGAACTCCGTACATTGTACAGAAATTATGCTGAATGTTGCGAATGAATTATGCGATGTGCTGAATATGTATGATGGGGTTTCTCGAACTATTCCAGACTATTCATAAGACTAGTTTAAAGTGTAGTGTGGAGTTCGGACGGAATTTCGTCTCCGCCAAATATGCCAAAATACACTATAGAATCTATGCACAAAATACAATCTTTTTATAAGCACAGGCGTGAACCATGCTACATTTCTTCAGTAAGCTGTACAACGCGAATTAGCAACGGCAATTACTACGTTTACATGCAGAGTCGAAAGATCGAGTCGAAAACAGGTTTTGAACTCGAACCCGTTTTTGAGCACTACGGGTTGAGGGATCGAGTCGAAATCGAGTCCAAACGTAGTCGAAGTGACAGCTTATTGCACTAATTTGATCTATTATATTAACAATTTTTCCAATTTTTCCAATTTCATTTATATTGTATAAACATTTTAAGGAATTTGATTTCAAATGAAATCTTATTTTTTGGAAAATTACTCAGAAAACATGAAAAAACTGTCGAATTTTCAACTCGACTACTCAACGCGCGTTTACATGCATTTTAACTCGACTCCTCGACTCGACCCACGTAGCAAAGCTGGGTCGAGTCGAGTTCAACCCAGTTTGGACTCGACCCGCGTTTACATGGAGTCGAACCTGGGTTCAACCCAGGTTCAACTCTGCATGTAAACGTAGTAAATGTTATCAGATTTTGGGGAATATTTTTTACAAAATGTCCGACGGTTTTGAATTTGTAACAAAATTTTCCAATATTTATTTGTATTTCCTTTCTTACAAATTATTATTTTACTAACACTCTTTTCAAAAAGTGTTTGATACGAAGTGGTGTAGGTACCTACTTTATGTTATTAGTAATTTTTTTTGATAATTAAATATTTATTACAATATTACATATTGCTTTACAATGCGCATATTGCATATATTTTAATAATATAAATGGATAGGTATCTACTACCTACCTATACTGCATTTCTGCAGAAGATCATCAAGTTTCCAAAATACCTATACACTGTGAGGTTTCTCAGAACTACAACTATTAATGAAAAATCTTGCAACCATGAAATAAGACTCGAAACTTTTTCTAAAGAACATGAATTATCATATAGTACCTATAATATAATTATTATATCGTAACAGAAACATAATTTTAAATCATGATTTGCAGAGTCCCTGCCACTCTACAAGACAACAACAAAAACACGCATCCCTAAATTCGTATAAAGGATAGCATTCATTTTCAAAAAAATCAATTTTAATTTGGTGACAGGTCTTCACGATGGCTCTTGAATATAAAAACCGGGAAAATCTTGTGGCATGCTTATTTTCATAATTTTCCTTATTTTGGTACACCCTCATTTCCATAATGAGCATAAAAATCCAAATCTCATAGTGATCCCAGCGAATTAGCCGCCCAGAAGCACTCCGCAACCACTCATCATTTTATTTAAATAAAAATGTAACTGCAGAGTCCTTGAAATATTTACCTGTACATACGTGAAAGGATAGAACGGAGGCTCTTGTCTGCTCAAAAAGGGATTAAGGCAGAATTGGATGCGAGATTTGTTCGCCTGACCCGAGCTGCTAGCTCCTAGCTGCTCCGCAACCAGAATCAAATTTTTTACAGTCCACGAAATTCGGGTTTTTTCTC
Organism: Leptogaster cylindrica; assembly: GCA_963082835.1. NCBI lineage: Eukaryota > Metazoa > Arthropoda > Insecta > Diptera > Asilidae > Leptogaster > Leptogaster cylindrica. The sequence continues at coordinate 16,379,020 of OY720105.1, read as the reverse complement.
TTTTTCAATAAAAACACTTAATTAATATTTGCGCTGATCTAAATGAAATTATTGAAACTTCAAGTGGACTCTTACGTTTTCATTTGCAGAGCGCCGCAGCGCGTGCTGGAAAGTGGAGATTGATATTAGATAATAGTTTTTATTGCTGCCAATATCGTGGAAACTTGCCAATTTTCATTTCGATGATTTTTAATTACTTTCATCGAATGAGGTTGTGCTGTATGCCGAGAAATTTACTCTGGGGTCTACTAATCTATTTACTACGTATCAGGTACGTTAAATATTAATTTAAACTTAATATTACCTACTCATTCTGAATGAAAAATATAACCATTGGTCCATTGATTATTAATTAAATCGACCTGTCTTATAAATTATAATTAAATTCATGTTATAAATGTTACGTACACAAATAAAATTTTCCAAATATCATTTACTTAGTGTCCTTGTCCCAGCAATAAGCAGGGAGAAAACTTGCAGTAAGCAGTTTAATTTGCTGCTTAATTGTTATTAAAACGCCACAAAAATCTTTAAAACGTATGAATAATATGCAATAATATTAAAATATTTAACTTTCTTTCTTCCACGAATTTTATAAACAGAGGTATTTTAACATGTTTCATAGAATCATAGGTACTTTATTTCTTTCTACTTTCTTCATTGTTATACATATATATTATTATATTTTTTAAACTAAATATGTAGGTATATTATCTTCTCAGTTCTGTGAATTTATTAAAGAATTACTTTTTTACCTAGAAAACTAATATCATTTTTTTTATTGTTTTCAAATCCACACTCCGGCGGCTATCGCACCGGAATCAGAACTCACTCCCAAAAAAATCAAAAATCTCATACAAGGTCGGGTTTGAGAAATTCGTTCACATATTTGCCACAAATAAATTTGTCGCTAGCTGCTCCACAGATTAAAATAGCTGAATTACCCCTTCCATCAGTAGCGGATTTAACATGAATTAAATTAAATACTGTTAGAGTGTTATTTAAGCTTAAAAATTAAATTTTTTAAGGTTTTCTGATTTTACTGCAACAAAACTTTAAAAATTTCCTAATTTCTCTAGAGATATTTCTGCCCCAAGACACAGGTCTTAACCCCCCTTAAATACAACCCTGGATCCGTTACTGCAATTCTCCATCAAATGGGCGTGGTGAGAGGTGGAGACAGCGGGCATGTTGTATATAGCGCGCAACAATGATGTCGCTTGGCTCGGGTCCGCCGACAAAATGGCAACTATGTTTGCCAGGCTCTTGTGATGAATGGCAAACAGAGTTTTTTGAATTTTATCAGATAAAAGTTTACACATGAAGTGAACGAGCCATGATTTCTTGGACTTTTTTAAAGAACTCTCCACATAAAGGGTAGCACTTGACTCGCGTTTCTTGCTGCTGAAAAACTGTTTTGCGACAGTGTCGGGCGGGCTCAGCGCAGGTGGTGGTGTGCTGAATTGGTAAATTTTCGCTGCAATTTGTTTACTCTAGTGTTGCTGCCGCTAACACAACCCCGGCAGGGGGTATATTTGGTCAACCGAAAACAAAATTGAGCAAACGCGCAGATTTTTGATGTGTTTTGAAGGACACCTATCTGTTGTATCCAGTGGCGCACTCACACCACCGCCACAAGTATCATTTCGGTATTACATTTGAACAAATAAAGATTCGCAAGCGGCAAGCCATTAGGGTCAGGTCACAACCACAGCGCGCCTCCAATCCAAGTCAGGGGAAGTAACTATCGAGTCCGCGGCATATTTCCCTTGTCGCCTTGATTGCGTATTTGAACGCTTCGGGTGCCATTTCGTGACTAGAACGTTCGCCATCTCCCAGTTTTGTTGGGCAATCGTTTGTCGTTTTCATTCTGCGTTCCTTGACGCCATACGAATTTTATATTGAGCCGCGGATCGAAGGCTCTGGAAGCCGTTGTGAAAGTGTTCAAACTCCTTTCGGAGTCGCTGCGGAATTGATTGCACCGGGAAAGAAACAAACTTTGTGAGTGTTCAAAGGTGATTGATTAGTTTGGTGGGAAATTATGCTGTAAGAATTGTGGACAGTGCATTTACAATCTGCAATATTGTACAGAAATGGAGTTACCACTAAAAGTAAGTTTCATAATTTACATTATGAGAGTTGTTTTAAACAAACGGTTTGTTTGCAGTTATGATTAGATAATCTTTTCAATAACGTGCACGAGTGACGAGATTGGGACCCATTTGTGTACATTTTAAACAAGTTACATTTTATTTTCACCTATCATTTCGTAATGAGGTTTTGTTTAATGTGCGGCAGAGGCCAGAGATGACATTCTAAACATTATCCAATACGTTTCTCATACAAATATGATTGCAAAATCAACATTATAGAAATGCACTTAGTCCAAATTTTTTAAACACGATTACCTTACCCTGAATTACCCCTTCCATGAATGAAAGCAGTAAAAAAGGATTTTGTTGATGTAGACAAATATAGGTATGGAAAAAAATTGTATAACAACAGAGCAAGAAAATACAGCAATGGGCAATCGGAATATTACGTTAATCCCAATCCAGATTTCTATATTCCATTTCCAGATTTCGTAAATTTTCGTAAAGCTGCAATTGACGCTGGTTTATCAGCATAGAGAGTGTTGTTGAATGTTTTATACCATCATAGGTATTGACTAGATTCACCTCGTGGCATTTTGGACAAGAAAAAGTTAAAAATCATCGAACGATAGCGAGCGCCACTGACGGTTATTTGCTATGCTCGAAACATAATATTTCAAAAACATAATATTTCGAAAAAGGGGTTCTAACTAAATTCATAATAGGACTTTTCGTATGGGTCACTTAAAACGATAACATTTAAATGAATTAAACCTTAAAACATAAATGGCAAGCAATGACTTATCAACTCAAATAAATATTTCCTAAACTTTTGCAATTCTTCGGTGTTTTCAATTCAAATTAAAAACCAAAAGCTTAAAAAATCACCCTATATAATTAATTTAAAGTCAATTTGGTGTCTTTGTACTCGGAAATCTGGTTAGAAAGTTGTTAGTGTATCTGCAATAGGAACTGTATAATATTTTTAATTTATCTATGTAGGTGCGTTTTTTTAATCACCTATATAGATCACCTCCATACAAAGCGTTAATCCTCCTTTCTATCAAGATCATTATACAGATCATGGGAAATTTCTAAAATTCCCATCGAGTTTGTGGGCAACTTCAGGTCTTCAGGGTGAATTTAATAAACTGTCAATTTTGTGAACTTTGTTGAAAATATTAACTTCGCGAAAACTTGTGTATTTGTACCGTTAAAGCCGGAGGTACACGATACGGATAACGTCATATTTATAAGCGATACGCCATATTTCATATCGTGTGACTCGACGATAAGCAATATGGTGTATTGCTTATAAATATCCCAAAAATTTCGGAATATTTCCGGTACATCAAAGGAATTTGCGGGGTACAAATTTCCCGAGTCACACCATACAAAACTTTATGAACACAGTTTTGAGATTACTGCTATTACGGGCAGCGCGGCGTCGCGGTAATCTGTGAATTGCAAAATACAGGTTGCAAACTCATTTTTGTTTATCGTGTGACTCGATGTCACAAAAGTGACATCCACAAAGATATTTCCTTATAAATATGACGTTTTCCGTATCGTGTACCTTAAGACAAATCTTTCGATGGCCCATTAACACACTTTTCGTCATTCAACCGAGCTAAAACTTTACAAATAGGTTCGCTGGCGATGACAATGCATTCTACCAAATTTTCGTCCCGTTATCACAGAAGGAGCGGATAAAATCTTTAATAATAATACAGAAATTGCAGCGTTCTGCACTGTGCATAAAAAATATTATCATAAAATCAAGTCATCTTTCCTCTTTTTTTTTTAAGTAATTTTAATTTCAATTTTATGTAATAATATCTAATAATTTTCAATTTTATAAAAGGCTTAACTACTACTACTTTTAACGATGATATTGCTAGCGCAATTGTTCAAACTTTCTAACTTTCAAACTTTGTTATTCGGGTTTTAATTTGAATTGAGAGTTTCAATAATTTCAATAATAATTATATGAATACCTACCTGTAAGCATCTCATTTTTATACATAAGTGCAAGTTTTACTTATAAGTTATATTTATAATTTGTTTCATCAAAAATTATTATCTAGTTCTAAAGTTTGTTGAGAATAACCGTTATTTTGTACTTATATCAAAAGATGATGTTGAAGTCCACTAAAAGCTTATTTGACGTTGTTCGGTTTAGTGAAAGAAAAACAAATGATCAGAAAGAGTTGGCAATTTTAAAGAATCTTTTTGAAATTGCTAGTAAAAGCCGAAAATTGATGAAATGGATGAATAAAATGAAATGGACATGCCCCACTAGCCGCGAAACAATCGTCCTATTGCACTTTAGTGTTAATTTAAATAAAGTTAAACACATAAACACTAATTATTTTAATTTCTCCAAATAACATAACGTTTTCTATTTATTCAGATATTATAAATTATAATATTTTTGAATAAGGGATCTTAAATGCAACATTTCATAACTGAATTCTATATCGACTATATTTTCTTGTTAAAACAAAAACCTAAACTACACAAAAATAATTTTTACATTTGAAACAAACATGATAACTAAATAATTTAATTCATATCTCCACCAAACGAGTAAAAACAAAGTATGGCGTGCCGTTAAAGAGTGATGTTATGCTAACGATCCAGCAACCTTAAACAGAAAATTGAAGATGCTATTGCTGACATAAAAGAGCCGCAAACAACCAAGAAAAAGCTGAAAAATTGGGTTGATAGGTTAGAGCTACTGTAGGTCCAGCTGGGACGGTGATTTAAACGCTGTCATAGTTCATGTTTAATTGGAAGATTCAAGCTCCAAAATAAAAAAAAAAAAACAAATCGAAAAAATCTACTGTTTTCTTTTAATAGCGATTTCAAAAAGATTCGTCAGGATGGCCCACCCTTTAGAATACATTGCAAACATTAAATGTATTTTTTGTAAGTAATAATCACAATGAATTTATTGTTCATTTTCGATTTATTATAGTAAATAAAATGACGTTGTTCAAACTACATAAATTGATTCAATTTGATTTTATGGAAAAACATGGGCACAATGAATTTGGTAAATGTTTACGTTGAACTCCTTCAATTTTGTTTGATCAATTGTTCGTTGCACTTGAAAACGAACTTCCCCCGAAGTAATGCAACAATTTCCCCCGAGTGTAATAATTTGCAGCATTTGTTTTAAAATTGAATAATCACATAACTCCAGAAATTCAATCGCGGTGGTTGGGAAATCTCAAAAACCAAAACTCTTTCCCATTGCTTATTTCTACATATTATGGTTTGGATGGAAAATGTTCGAATTTGTTTCGGTTTTGTTTGGCGATTCTTTTTTTGGTGCAAGGGGCGTGAAACTGTTTCAGATTTGTAAAATGGCAGCATGTGAGGGTTCCCAAACGCGTTCAGTTCCCGGCGGCAGGGGGCTGACCGAACCGGAGGAAGCCCTCAACTCAATCCGGCTAGTGTTTATTCTGTTAAACTTCAAATTTGATACTTGAAAAAGGCCTTCGAGTGGACTGCAAAGGGGGAATCGGTAATTGCCGCCGAGCGAGCCCAGCTGTCTGAACTTGAGCACTACTGGCGGTCTGGTGGGTAAAAAATAGCAACGGCTTCGTCAATTTGCTGCATATGGACGTCATTTTTTGCATCCAGTCTCCCTGCCCCTCGCTGCGCTTAATACGTGTTTGCCCTCATTTACTACAGCGAAGAATGGCTGCGTTGGAACTGTTTTTCATGATTTACTTTTCTTTTTTTATTCTTTTTTATGAAATGCGCAATGTTGTCTTGATGCCCGCCAGTGATACGGAGGGAAGTGAATTATCGCCTCGATCCCAATTGATGCGAATGTAAGGATTTTTTTGTTTCTACATCTGTATGACTCTAGACTAGACTCGCTGGGAATATGATGCTCTTGAAAGTTTGACGGTGGTCGGTGCCGTGATTTAAACAAATCAAGAATAATGAGAGCAAGATCAAGCGTGTAAAAAGAGGAAGTAATTAGCATTTAGCATGCGTTCACTACATATAGTAGATATCAATTTGCGATGGAAGGCTCGATTAACTTTCGAATTTTCGCAGTTATGTAGTTGAAACTTTCAACTTGAAGGCCTAACAAATATTATGGAGAAATTAATTTTTCCTTCTTAAGAAGCTATACAAATAATGATTGTGAACCGATGGCCTTCGACGCTAGTGTTCATTATAACTTAACATTAGACCCGCAAATTTACTTTGGGGACCTAATTAATAATAATAATAATAATAATAATAATGATTGTTTTATTGTTTCGCCGTTATTGTTGTATCGGTTATCCTTGTTTTACTTTTTGTATTTGAAACGATTTTTTTGTGTTAAACATAATTCCTTATTTAAAACTGGTAAGAGAATTGATTAATATTATAATATCTGGTGGTAGGTTGCAAGTAGAATTCCATTCAATTTTTCTTATACAATATTACAAAATACAAAAGGTTCGCATTAGTGTTACAAAATCCTTTTTTGTCAGGAGACCTTTGCTTTTCAAGGACCAAACTGCGCGAAGATGTCAAGGATTGGAGATAATGTCGGAGTAATGTAATCTTTTGTGGGCAGTATAATAATTATTGTAAAGTGCTTTGGGTAAATTGTGGTGCGTTGGTACAAAGACATTTCACATCCATCTCACTACATGTGAGCAAAGGACAATTTTTCAGCGAAAAGTATTCAATGTGTTGGCAAGTAATGTGCCTCATACCAGAAATGATTTAGTGAAAGGACTAACAATAATACAAAAACGAGTCTTAAGTGTTCTGGAAAAGCTCAAATACTTACACTCGGAGTGAAGCGTTTCTTTGTGTACGAAAACAAAACGTTGAAGAAAGCAAATCCATCCGACAAAAAGAAATATCAACGAGGGGAAGTTCATGAGTGCGGGGGAGACAGTGAACGTTCTCGTTCGTGTCTCTTTATTTTTTCCCATTATTTGTTCACATCCTGAGCTCCGGCGGGAGCCTGATGTGGAAGAAATAAAAAGCACGTACCGAGGATGGGCGACGATTGCAGTGCCGTATGAATTAGAAATGAATTTGCTTTTGTCGTCCTGAAATAAAAGAGGCAACCGCGCGACAATCAACAAAATTGCACAAAATGCTCGAGCTGGTGCACGGCCACAGTGCGCACCGCACGGCAACCAGAACATCCACCCCCAGGAATAAGGTGGCCGCCGGGCGAAGGATATGCAGAGACAAACAGAGACGGGACAGGATCCCGGCGAGTGAAGCGAACCGAAATGGAATTCAGGTTAGTTGAGCGGATTGATGGCAGTTAAGGACACTTCGCCAGAAGCTATTGTACGACTTTTGCCCAGCCCGGAGGAAGGAGGCAACAACCGCGATCCCCGCGAGGCCGACTCGGGGTGCGTCGTTTTAATTGGCATGCACAAATTTATTTAATCGATTTGTATAATTGCTCGATGAGGAAGTGGCCAGTCTGCGACAGTCTTTTCAGTATTCTGGGCTGCAGCCACCCCACCTGGATTTTTTAAAGTCCCTCGGTTTGTTCACGTTCGGCTATGCAAATAGCGTTATCCTGGTATGGTCGACCTCCTTACGAGTTGACAATCCATTTTTAGAGCTTCTTTTCAACCAAATGGGTTAGTTGTGGCGTTCTAGAGAAGGACATTCATTTTCTCTTATAACATTACTTCTAAATTTTCCTTTTAACCCATTTCCCTGTTCTGTTCAAAACTTCGAACATCGACCAAAACATTGAACCAGATTTCAACAATTTTTTTCTCTATCATGTTGGTAGATCTAGCATGCTTCAATTTAGCACTATATTTATATGATAGTTCGTACCTTTAGGCTTTAGCGTACCACAATAATTTTTTTTCATCCGCAACTATATAGGGTTGAGCAAATAGTGTCTACCAGTTTTTAGGGCGCTCATTTGAAAATCTGTGAAGCGCTAAGTAACAACAGTGGCAATATGCAGCTTTCGGTCACACTGAGTTATTGGAGTTTATTGGCTTTGCAATATATTTTCTTTGATATATAACTGTTTAGCCGGAATTCGGCTCTTCGGAAAACATTTTCAGTCAAAAATTTGGAATCAGAAGTGAGGAGGTTCAGTTTAGTTTAAAAACATATTTAGTCTATATTTTTCGTAGCCAGATACTTTCAACAACTCGTTACAAAATGGGTTACCCATAATTATTCTTATTTTTTGTAGGGGGACAATTTTCCAAGTGTACTTTATACTTTATAGCGACTATATCACGCGTATATTTTGTTTGATCCTTACAATGTAGTCTGTATAGAGATTGCTCAATTGGGCCACTTAATACTATCCCATAGGTCTTATTATATTTGTAGTCAATTTTGTTAGTTTACTATGTTTTATAAGGCATTTAGGCATCTGACATTATAAAATAATAATTTGTCGTAAGGCTAATTGTAAGATTTGCTGACTCAAATGAAATCTTCCAATTAAAACCAATTAAAAATCTAATTTTCAAGAGCAATCATTCGAATGGATTTAAATGTCTCCGATATCATTTTGGTATTTGCTCAAAATCTTATCTGCATCCCTCACAGCTTGTTAATTTCCAATGGATGCATGTGCAGCTGATTTTCAAGTCACCAAAAGGACTTAAGAGCTGCAAAAGGGAAGCTCTAAAAAATTAACCGTAAAAACCATGACCAAACAACCAAGACAATTGATAAAGGAAGATGGTACCTCTTTGATCCTGTCGTCAGTATCTCGTCATCTCCTGAACCCAATGTAGAACGCCTGAGATCCTTCAGGAATGACGGCGAACAAATCACTTAACTATTGTAGTTTGTTGGGTTTCATTTGTATTCATTGCTCCGGGTGGCGAACAAAAAAGGAAACTACAATCGTAGGTACATGAAAATCAATATTTGCGTTGGTAGATTGATTCGACAATGGGAGTGGACGCGGGAATCTTCCTGCCATGTGAATCCTTGCGAGGGATGATCCAAACCCTGGAAGGCGACCGAACAAGGAGATAAGCACGACGAGCATCTGTAAATACTCAATCGATGTAACCATCAAAGTTTGCTCGCCCAAAATCCTTTTCTCGGGTCCTTATGCAATGATTTTATGGATCAAGTGTTCGCCTCAATTGATTAGTTTTGGGCAAACATATCAAACTGACGAGCTGTCAGCTTTCGGGGAAACATCTGAGAGATTTGCTAGATAGCGAAGTTGAAATAGATTTATTTGGCAACAGTAAAGGGAGGAAAGGGGTGCACACAGTGTTTGTGGCGTAATGGGGCGCACAACTGTCCTTTGGAAATCCTTTGAGTGGACGCGACAGATCAAATTTCCCTGAATGTTTTTTCCCACGTCATCGCGGAAACAATATGCTAAATGGTCGCTTAACTTGACCTGTTGCCAACGCAATCATAACCCATAAATTAGCCTCATATTGCTGAGTAATAAGCTGCTTCCCTTCGGCGGGGAACTTTTACCAATTTATTGTGTCAGTAACAAGAGTTGAGGGCGGTATTTAAACGGGAGATTAATGAGCGCCGACCACGCGATGCTCTATGTCCGCGTAATTAATCAGACAATAAAGCCCACTGCCCATCGCCACCATTGAAGTGTTTTTCGCACCCCCGCTGTCGAGAACTTTCGCCTTCACCCCTTCTGAGTAGTTTTCCAAGAAATTGATATGTCACGATTGCAAGGCCTATCTGAAATTAGGATCTGGCTACTTGGCATGCACCGCGGAGATACACGAACAGAGCTCAGCAGTGTCTAGTGGAGCGCTTTGTTACCGTCCCCGATCTGGAGGGCACTTACTGCTTTGGATGCATTAGCATAATTGTCCGTTGAGATTGAGATAAGCCAACAAAAATGCCAAATATTTGCTGCTCTGTTTGGTACCCGTGGTGAAATCGATTTCCTTCAGCGAACCACGACCGATATATTCCTCAAGGGCCGAGAGACGTGTCCTTTGCGTCAGCACATTATCTGCCTGGATAGGCCTTTCGAAACAGATCAAATTCCCTCGAAATCAAGTGGTCTTTGCGTTGCATTAAGCCATTATCGCATCTTCGCCGTGATTAAAATTGGTTTACGGTAACGCGATAAAGCATGGCAACGCGCCGAGTGCACTTGCGAACTATGCCACTGGTGTCAGCGCAATCCGTGTTTCGCATTTCAGGGGAAGGCGATGAGGCGTAGGCGGGGGTGTTTTGATGGACATTGTGAATCTGGGGATGCAGATCCGATTGGGGAATTTTCATTCACAGGACGCAGTTGGTATTTTACAACAGAAAGTGCGAAATCCAAGGGATGAAAGTGCTCAGTGAAATACAGCAATCATTTAACATAACGAAAATATGTTCGGTTTTTGAAGAATGTTCATTTCGTTCGCTGAACTAATTTGAATATGTATAATTATATAAAATTAACTTAATTGGTTGATTGTTCCGTTCAAGAAAGTATTAAAAAATACTGTCAAAATGTGTTTTTGTGGCGGTAGTTACCGATTTAAAGAAGTTTTCGTTGACCCTGCAAATTATTGAAAATCTCAATCCGCTCCACGGTCGATCTGCTGAAATCCTGCCAAACAAGTCCTCGTCCCGAGGGAAACATCTCTTTAGAGCAGCACTCGATTAAAAAATTCAACGGTGCCAGGAAGTGAATTAATTCTCCTACATGCAGCAGAAGTTCACGTCCGCTTGAATTCGGATTCAGCTGCCGTCGACGTCCTCGAGGAACGCCATTGCCCCTAGGTAAGTTTTGCAACTCTTGATATCGCTAAGACGGACGCGCTCGAGGGCAGAGTAATGACACAGGCGGGTTGAGATTTGATCCTATTTCTTCCTGCGACGCGATCGAGGAGCCTCAGCGATGTGAATTAACCGGAAGCTCTGCCTTTCTTCGGGATCATTGTGCCAGGACATCAGCCGCTGGCTACCAAAGTTAGCGTCCTTTTGCAATTGCTCGACGCGTGCTCAATTTCCGGTTAATTATTATTGTAAGCACACCTTTCGTAAAGGAGCCTGTTCTGCACTAGGACTACCTTAATAACCAGTCCTGGCTCGTGCCAACTGCCTTGGATCATATTTCATGGGCATATCAAGAATCTATAATAATAAATGTCAGTCAGGAAGCTAAATTAGGCAAGCCGCTATGACAACAGCTCTTGAGGGATTGAGAGGACCTTGGTGGGATGCAATCCGTGTCCGCTCAAACGGAGTTCCTTTTTGGTCTTTCAATATGTAATTCGAAAGTTGCTTGGCATTTAAAATGTACTCCAGTAAATTTTAATTAACCAATAACAGATCAATCTGCTCCATTTTCAGCTGGACGAAGGAAGAGTAAAACTTTTATTGCCGAACAAAGTCATCGACCAACTTCATCGGTTCGCCTTCTCCAGGACAGATTAATTTAATTGATATTCTGCCACTTTCAGCTCGACACGGTCCAATTTAAAATTTTAAGCCGAGAAGTGGAAGTCGCACTCGGCATCCGTATTCAATCAGTTTAATCCCATCTTTAAACAACTTACCAACCCCAAGTGAGTGGCTTTGTCTGCTGGGCTTAATCGGGTTGTTTGTGACATTTGTGTTCTTGTGGTCGTCGTGCAAGGGACGCCTCCCAGAAGCCCTTCAAACAATAACAATGGCAGAGGGTGCAAGATGTCTTGGGGGCAGGCAATCACGAGGGATGCCATGCAAAAATTTATAAACTACACAAATTAAAGATTTCCGTAGACCAGATTTTCTAAGTAATTGGCTCTTCGAATGATTGTCATATTTCCGGGTGTTGGGAAGAATCACCGGATCATAATCAATGTCAACATTAAACACCCTCCAATATCGGAAGACAAAATTATTATCCTATTTGGTATTTGGGGTGGCTTCGCTGACAGTTAACTGGAATGTAATAGGCATCGGGTACTGGGTAGTCACTGGTGGGTGTTTGCAAGAGACAGTCGACTGAAGAGGAAATAATGTCGACAGGAGCAGCAGATGGAAGCGCTCGGAATTGCTGAGGAGCAGTTGAGTGTCGTCGGGGTGAATCAATTTCTGGGAATTGGGTGTGTAATATTCACTCCCACAAATTCCCCGCGACATACAGTTAATAGCGACAAATTGAACGCCGCTCCTGACACACGTCCTAATAACTTGTGGTCGATTGACTATTTCATCCGGTGTGGAGCATCCAGGCACAACAAGGATCGCAGCAGGCTGGAAGCAGTTTATCAAATACTTATTTCCGGCCTTCCACGCTGGCATTTTTATCGTGATGCTCATTAGTACTTGGGGTAAGTGAGTGCACTTGTTGAAAGGCGCGGCGATTCGACTTTTCTGTTCTAGAGTGTCCTTCACGGGGTGTAAAAAGTCGAAATCGAATGTTTAGTGCAAGAAATCCCATTGATGACATGTTGACATGTTCAGAATTGAGTACAACAGCAGAGTCCCTTTTCCTAGCTCCGTCTTTTTGAGATAATTTTTCAATTTTTGCAAATATAAGTATGTTCATCTATTTTATGGTAAAAATTGAGTAACTGGTTTGAAATCATACGCGGTCGTATACAATCCTATCCCATCAACCGAACCGAAACACTCCGAAACAGGAACTCACTTCAAAAATTTTAAAAAGATTTCGCACAGCTTGAGCTTCTTATGTGATCGGCTTCGTGTATTTAAAGTTTGAATTTTAAGTTCAACTAGCATCTCAGAGCCATTTTAATAAGACCTTCTTTTTCTATTTTTGTCGTAATATTTTGTTGAACTTCTTCTTAATAATATTTCCAAATCCACCCTAATTCCCGACATGACCCTACATTTAATTACAAGTTACAAAACGGTTTCTATAAACTCCTTCCGCCATTGCCACTTTCTTCAATTGTTTTTTTTTTTTTTTTGTTATTAAATTATTCAAGTTTTGAAAATATTCAACTCAATATTCAAAGCTACGGCAGGAAACAGTTTTGCACTCGCTCTTATTTTGAACCATGTTAGAACCCACAAAAGTCGACCCAAAGGCTCCTGGAAAGGTATATTCTCCTGAACTTTAGGTGAACCATGTGCAAATAGTAGTTTAGGCTTCTACCATTCTCTAGCGTAATGCAAAGGTCGCCCACTTTACCTGTTGCTTATCAGTGCACTGTTTTGTGGTTTAACAGTAAAAAAAAAGGTTTTACAATGTTGTACATTTGCCATTATATCTCCCAGATAAACCCTTCGAGGCTTCGATCTATATAGAATAGATATACCATATCCTTAAATGGTAAGATAATATTTAACATTAAGCCGTTTTATTTAGATATTTGATTAAAACTTTATTGGGTTAACCAAATGTAGCCTATAGTCTTTCAAAGGGAACCCCTGTGTATATACCAGCGATTTGTGTTGATAAATAATTAGTTTTGAATTTTGTATTTTTTTAAGAACTAAAACATATAATTGTTATGTTATATTGTGAACCTAGATTATGTTTTCTTTGAGTTAATACCTCTTTAGAATTTGTTTACTATTATTTTGATTATTTTCATCAGGAATTCAGGAGGTCCACTTTAGGCAAGTACTTTTCCAATCGCGAAAGTGTAAATTATTGAAAATGATTTTTTTTTCCAACTTTAAATTATATTTTCTAAAAGAAAAATGTAAGTGGTGCATAACTTTATGAAGTAAATTTGAAACGCTATTAAAACATAATTTTTTAACGATTTATACATTTTTCAAATAAAATACAAAATGGGCCTCCACTTTTTTTGGGCACTCTCCTCCAAGAATTTCTGGCTTTTCCGAATTTTCACAACTGGATGCCGAATTTGTTAACGATGCATTTTTTTTATAAATGCATAGATGTGCGAATTTTACATTTTGCGTTTAAGTTTTAGAGCAAAAGATGATTGCAAAAGTGTTGCTGTGTACGAAACTGGAAAACATAAAATACGATTTTCTGAGCAGATTATAAATCTTTACAAATCTTAACGAAAACAAGGAATAACAACGTTTAGTAAAAGTTTCTTCTTCAACCAGCAATTATCAACTTCAAATTGACAGCATAAAAACATCTGCCAACTCGAGCTCTGGGAAAGGACCTAATAAATGCACTCCTGAAAAGATTACCTTGGCTAAAGTAGCCGCATAACAATTTGTTTTGATTCCAGGTCCAATTGGTCAAAACATTTTTATCCATGATACTCTTTACAGTGGTAATTTGTACCCAACAAAGGACGAGGATCCTTCGACCTGCTCTGTGATCGCTCTGTTCCGGCTTATGGCAAATTATGAGAATTTTCAATTATTTTCCTGGGGATGGGAACTAATATTGCTGCGGGGTGCTGGAATACATTGTCTTGGATTTTTCTTACATTCAAAAATGCTTACAATGGTTCTCTGTGTTGGATACTGCAGATTTTCCTTTACGGTTTTTTAAAGGAACTTGTGAAGAGCATAATGCGTCGGAGTGTGAGCTAAACCTTAACCTTTTAATAAAGCAATTTTCGGGGATTATTTGCCGAAAATAAACTAAAGTGAATCGGTGGGCAGATAATCTGTTTATACTTGTGAGAATAAAGGACAGTCGGAGCGGACAGAAGATGCCGGCCCGAAGACGGAAAAGAATCGGTTCACCTAGAAACATCCCTAATCTGTGTCGGTAATCCCTTAAACCTTTGAACTAGAACTTGCCGATCATTATGAAATCATGTTGTTTACTCCTGAATGAACGCTTGTTACATTGCACAGCTATTATGTCCTTCAGAATCAGATTAATGTCCTTATTTAAAGATTACATTTGTAAAGCAGAAAACACCGCAATTGTGTTCCGGTCCAAATCGGATATCCTCGAAGAACGAGGGCAGATGGAAGTGTGGGTGTAGTTCTTAGCCTTTGTCCGAGGATCCGATTCGTCTGGACGCAATGTCAATTTTCGTGCGGGAGAATGTGCGGTAAGGATCCAAGGGCAGATGTTCGACGAGAATTAGGACAATTTGCCAGACTGTGCTAATCCCTGAACCAATTAAAGATGATCTAAACAACTACTAAAGATTGAGAATTCACCACAGCTTCACAATTACTCTATTAACTTCAAGAGGACCTTAGGTAAAATTTGACGCAATTCTTAACCACGTTTTCCTAGTTTGTTAATCGTTCGTCATTATGTAAATGAGTTGGTTTTTTATGGAAAATCATTCAAACATATTAAAAGAGTACATGAAATATGACTTAAACAATTTGTAATTTGATTAAACTATTAGTTATATTAAACAGTAATATATACCAGTTATAAAACTTTGATACCCATGTGCTTTTTTGGATTGTTTTATATTTTATTAATTCCAGCTATTTTGTTTGTTTAGAAAAAATTTCCATTTATCAAAAAAACAACTTCATTGCATTAAATTTTTCGATTTTGTATGATTTTCCTCTCTATTATGTTTGTTTATAGTTTTATACACAAATATCATTCAAAACACAGTTTTGATTATGTATTTAAATAATTACGGATAGATGCATTATTTTAATTACTGAAAAACGTGATTATTGCCTTTGTGCCCTGAAAATTGTAGTGTACATAATATGCAAACATACGTAATACAATAAAATCTATTGTAACACCATTTTAAGGTCGGTGCTGTCAATTCCAGTCCGCAATTGTTCCGATCCATCTTTTCAAACTCGTGCTGCGCATCCTTTTGTGCTTAAATAGTTCTTTTCACGAGCCCAGAGGACTCGTTCCCGAAAAGCATCCAAAACCCCCAACCTTTTATCACACCTGTTTAAATGAGAATAGTCGAAAAACCTCCGCGACCAGTGCGGGTAGAAGCTGCCGAATTCTGAACCACCCTGCGGGGAAGGATTCCACTTTACGCTAAGTGTGGGGCATAGTGGACCGTAAAAAAGCTCAATAACGAGCATCCAAGTGGAATCCTGATACGATCATTGTAATAAATGTAATACAAGCATTACCTGATGTCCTGATGGCTTGGGGTTGTTAGTTTTGTGTTGTGACCTGTAAGAGTGGAACTGGGTCAACGCCGTTCTCGTCCTCCTCCTGCCAGCGTGACTGCTTAATGCGGCCCATCAGCAACGAGTACATAACACGGCCGGGTAACCCGAGCTGGCCGAATAAGGAAACCACCCACAGCTCCTTTGACAGCAGCACCCGAAACGGAATGATTACCTAAAAACCCTTAGCCCCCGGTCCGTGGATCTGTGTAGGAGAGTGGTGCACGTACACCATCCGACGATGTGTCCTTTCTCCCATTCGTCAGCCTGACGAACCCTGATTTATTCCTTCCCGGCGGGCGAAATGGGGTCTGAGGATGTCTACGCAGGCATCACGAGTTATGTACCAAATATTTGTGTTTGGCGAACAAACCCCGCTGTTCGTTACACGTTGCAGTCCCACACACAGAGACGGATGGCATGTAACTTAGGGGCGGGAATAAGGACTCGTGCTCGGCGACTGTGCCCTCCTCTGCTGCGTTGCAGTGCAGAGTCCTGTCAACGTCTCCTTGGATGGGAATCCAAGAGGTATCAACTTGAGCTCATTTCGGTCCTCACCCTCTGGTGTGATGGTCGCTGTCCGTGCTCGCACAGTTCGTGCTCAGTTGTTACTTGCCCTTTTCAGTGCCACCCAATTGTGACAGTGACGCTTTAGTTAAGTGCTCGAAGGACTTTTACTACTCACCTGGTGCTGTGATTGCTTTTTCTGTGTGACGAGTGCTTGTAATTTGCTCCTGCTTCGCTTTCGCACCGGCTCCCCGCGCCGCCTCAAGGAGCTGAAGGATTCCTGATTCCAGAAATGGTTTATTTTGTACGTATGCACTTTCGTTTGTAGATTTCCGTGCAATTGCGTATGTCATTATTAAATCAGTTAACATTGCAATTGTACAAATTCCGCAGAAACCTACATTTTTATTTCGTTAACGTGCAGTTAAAAATGTTGTGGTGAATGCTGCCATTTTAAAGTTTGCGGTAAGAGGAACAGAAAATGTATTTTCAGTTCCAAATAATTTAGTTTTGTTATCCTTCTTCTAATTGTTTATCATTTTATTATTAAAAGTAATTTGTTATAGGAACAAAAAATTACTTTCTTTTATAAAAATTTAAGTTTTATTTAACGTTTTTGCCAGTTTTGATGTAATTAGTGGAAATTCGGTTGCATATTCTGTTAAAGTTGATTTTCTCTATATTGAAAGCTATTTAAATAAACA
This sequence comes from Leptogaster cylindrica, assembly GCA_963082835.1. NCBI lineage: Eukaryota > Metazoa > Arthropoda > Insecta > Diptera > Asilidae > Leptogaster > Leptogaster cylindrica. The sequence goes on along the minus strand of OY720105.1, from coordinate 16,361,736 downwards.
TTGGAATTGTTTTTAAGTTGCTTAATCCTTCGCGTTGGGGACTTTTAAAAATATATACTATACATTTACTTAGGAGCAATTTTATCTTGCCATAGGGACAGAAACGCCTTTGGAAATAGATACTAAATGCTGCCGCTGCGTCTCCACCGATTGCAAAAGGGTTAAGACTGAATTAAAAACAGTTTATTATTAAAAGCAATATTGGGAGTAATAGCCGCCGCTGTTGAGCCCACACAACTCAAGTTGCAGTTCTTTTCATCCGAAGTGTCTTGAAGCTGAAACAAATCTTATTTGCAAAAAGGGTTCCTCTGTTTTTCGCACCTTTCAACCTCTTTGAAAAATGTTGAACACATTCATCAATTGGTATTATTCTTACCTGAGTGCCCTTTTCTTCAATAATTGTGCAAAAATTAAAAATAACCGAAAACCGTTGAAGCAATATGCAACTGATGTATTTAGACTTCACAAAGGACTTACTGAACCGCGAAATCACTTTAATTGTAGACCTATATCGATTTAGTGAGTGCAGCACTTGGGAACCAAGGATCTTGACAGATTTTGTTTTTGCAAATATTTTTGTTTCGCAATTCAAAACAATTATTCAAGTACGCCGAAGAACGATGGATGCAATCAAGGATGAAATATTTCCGAGGATGCATCAAATAATGAGTTCCGTAAGGAAAGGCAAACTCTCAGGAATCAGAAGGGGTTAAATCTGAAATCCGACTGGTGAAATGTGCAGAGTATTGAAAAGTTCAATTATTTCACTTCACGACTAGATGGGCAGAACCAATCTGCTCAGATTAAAGGGTGTGATTTTTCATTTCTGCTGCTCCAGATGAAACAAAAACCCGGGGATCGACCACAAAGGCTTCAAACAATCAGTTGTCCTCAAAATTGTTCTGTTTACAACTCTCCGCTGGGAGTGGAGATGTGAAATATGTTGAATGCGCCTGACTTGTGCTTAATATGACAATTAAAAGGGGGCTTAACCCGTTCCGCACTTGAATCGACATATCGCGGTTAATTAATTACAGTTGAACGATTTTGAATTTGCGTGAACAGAAACAAAGTTGGAGGTAAAGACTTAATTGGAGGTCCTGTTGAGTTTATTTAAATGTTTTCCGACTGCCAATGGTGCCATTGTTTAGCTAACGCTTGTTTTTTTCTTTCATTTTTCCAGAGTCCTCGAGGTATGCAACCGTGCAGCCCTCCAGCATCATTAGCGGCGATTCCGTTATCGAAGAGCCCGGCTATCGAATCGGCAGCTAACCAAACAGCAACTAATATTCCTTCCGAGTCCTTGGACAACATGAGGCCGATAAGTCAGCGATCATGTCCGTTGAAGTTTTCTATTGCGAAAATTATGGAACCCGATGAAAAGAGTCCCGAAAGGGTTTCAAGTCCAAACATAACTAGTCACGTGCAGCGGGAGGAGCGAGTTAGTTCACCGGATGTTGATGGAGAAAGTGGAAATTACGATTCAGCATTCAAGAAGTATGTCCCAAATACGGCCTCAATGCACCAATTCGTTAGTAGCCACCAGGAATTGCTTAACCAGTATCCTTTCATCTACTACCCAATCAACAATCAATTGATCTATGCTGCTTTGAATCAAAACCACAACGCCGTGTCCTTGTTGGGTGCTGCGAATCCCGCTGCAGCGCTGCAGTTGTCCTCGCTGAATGCGTCCTTAAGCCATCACTTGCAGACGCCACAGATGCGCAGAAGTTTATCAACCAATTTGGAGAAACACGCTCTGCAAAACACTTCCGTTAGCGACAAATCCACGGAAAACGAAGGGAAACGCGCGACTTGCTCGCTGTCCCCAGCTAGCAGCACTTCCAACAACGCTGCGACAAAACAAAAGACATTTTCGTGTCTGGAATGCGGAAAAGTGTTCAACGCCCATTACAACTTGACCAGGCACATGCCAGTGCACACCGGAGCTCGTCCGTTTGTCTGCAAGATTTGCGGGAAGGGCTTCAGACAAGCGTCCACCCTCTGTCGACACAAAATCATACACACGTCAGAGAAGCCCCACAAGTGCCACACATGCGGCAAGGCCTTCAACCGATCCTCGACGCTCAACACCCACACCAGGATCCACGCTGGCTACAAGCCCTTTGTCTGTGAATACTGCGGAAAGGGTTTCCATCAGAAGGGCAACTACAAGAACCACAAGCTCACCCACAGCGGTGAGAAAGCGTATAAATGCTCCATATGCAACAAAGCCTTCCACCAAATCTACAATCTGACCTTCCACATGCACACCCACAACGACAAGAAGCCCTTCACGTGCAAAATATGCGCCAAAGGATTCTGCAGGAACTTTGACTTGAAGAAACATATGCGCAAGTTGCACGAAATTAACGGCAACTCCTCCGGCCATCGGCAGTCCTTGCCCAGTGCAAGCGCAGCAGGACCAGCATCGTTGGCAACTGGAGGAGCTGGTTCTGGGCCCCCAAGTGCATGGCATGCCACGGCTGTGTCCAGCTTCCACCAGAGCAGTGTCGGGTCCTTGCGGTCCGAGTACTCGAGTTCGTTCATGCACTTGGCTGCTGGTGGTCAGCGACTGGACAACGCTCCGTTCATCGCCAAGGTTTTTTGACAGAGGTACTACTCGGATCCGGTTCCCAGCCCCAAGAGTATTCTGATTGATTGATTACCCTCTGCGACTCCAAGGCCTTGAGGCCGACAGCCGCAAGGACGTGTTCTTTTCGCGTAATCTCTAGCAGCACATCCAGTCAATGTTTATCTGCATCGGAAAAGGCTCTCACTCGCGTGTGCAATAAACCCTTTCATTCCAATCGTGTTATTTAGATCGTAAGCAAATTTCTTTTAGTACCGTAACTACTTCTAGGACCGTTAGCTGTAACTATGTAAATAATTCGCCCGACACTTGTGTGTCCTTTGCTGTTGTACATTCCGAAAGTTGTTTGAATGTAAAGTGACAAGATGAATTGACGTAGATCTTTAGATTAAACAAATAAATTATTCTGATTAAATGAGACTTTCATTTCGTTTTTCAGTTCACATTGCAATTTCAATTGAAAGAGTTGAAAAAATCTATTGTTTTTCACAAAACAACCAGATCTCAAGTGGAAATGTTTTGCGAAAGAAGAACGATGGATGATCTTCATTTTACTATATGCACAAGGATAATCTTTCAAAGCTTCATTTTTATATGTATGTTTTGGCGAAGATATAGATTATAGGTACAAAACATTATACATAACTTTGCCGGCAGCTTGAATTTATCAAAAGAAGCATGTTAAGGACTTAAAAGTGGAACTGATATAACCTACGCAAAAATTAAAAAATAATCAATTGCAATGCTCTTTCCAAGAAACTTTGAGTATGTTTTTTACCAATTGTTTAAGAAAGCAAGTGCACGTTTTCTTAAGGGTGGGACATAATTATAAGTTTATCCATAAGTCGACATATTTAAATGTCAATGTTTTTTTTAATGATATTCATTAGTTACTTCTAATAGTCTGCAAAATTATTTTTCAAACTCCAAAACATATTATAAATTTTGAAGTGTGTTTCGTCCTCGGGTTAGATCTTTAAATATAAGCTACCATACACAAAGTAGTGAGTAGTGATCACCCCATCTCTGGTGTCCAGGGCTCGAAAAAGACGAGAGACAATATTCTAATGTACTTAAATAGTTCATTGTGGGTTACTAGAAATCTACTATATAGGGGAAGATAGGGCAGAAGGACCATCTAACGGAGACAAGATGTCAAGATCCAATGTTGTTGATCAACAACGGTGAACAGAAATCCTGAATACACAATCAGAACTCTAATAATAATTTCTAGTAATAACTAAGAAAATATAGAAAGATCCTTGATGGTTCAACTTCCGTTGAATGGAATTTTGTAGCGTTGTCTTCCCAGTATTCCTAATGTTATAAAGATTTGTTCGTTATTAATTTATTTCTCTTTGTTTTCGCTATTTTCAGCAAGTCGTTAAGTTTTTGCAAGTATAAAGAGAAACTTGAAAAGTTGAACGTAGAACTTACCTAATGCCTAAACTATCTAATATCCGTCAATATATTTTATTACGCAATTTATTTTTTGCTGTAATGAATATTTAATAGTTGACGTTGTCAAACAAGAGCGCAATAAAAAAACCTCTAGATAGTGCGATCTTTGACGTAAAATGTGCTCGAATTTCCATTGACTGTCTGCAAATTAGCATAATAAAAAGATTACAACCCCATAACAAGGATTTTAGCCTATTTCAGGACCTTAGTTTCTGTCTGCTTGCGACAGGTGTAGGCGCTTCCCACGCAGTCGTGATTCCGCTCAATTTGTTTGGGCACGAGGTAAGCCGTGTCGCCTCAAATAAAAATCACATCAATCCCGTGATATACGAGGGTGGCGCAAATCCTTTTTACGACAGCTTTAATGCTCGACTCCCTTATCTGATGACATTACATTTGACACCCGCCTCCAAAGTCGCCCGCAAATCTCAGGACACCAAGAATAATGTGGAAGTGTCATGAGAAATCGGAATTCGAAATTAGGCCGACATTGTTGCGGAAGAAGGGGGAAGATGGGGACTGAGTGTTCCTCCTACTGCGATCATACGTAGCATCCAACGGCCGCTGCAGTTTCACCATCTTTTCGATGCTCTCGACCAATTGTCTTAAATTCACTTTATTAAGTGACCGCCGGGTCTTGGGAGTGAAAATAATTCAATTAAGGGCTGGGTTCGGTGGGAGCCAACTGCAGCCCCCTCGGAGCAGCCCACATGTGAATGTGCACTTGAAGTTAGATAAGGATTACTTATATTAACTTCTCGCACTTGAACGCCTCCATCAGGTCATGCGGGGTGTCTTAAGGACTCTTGATATGTAAATTTCGGTGCAAGTAAGTGTGTACTGTTTTCGCACTTGATCAAAATTCCGCTTTAAACACACATAATTGAAGACTGCTTGAGCTGCGGTGAACATCTTCTTCATGCTGAGTTGTTTTTTCAAGGATATTATGTTAAAAATAGGTCTCATTCTCTTTCTCATAGGATGTGCAAATGTACAATAGAAGTTTGAGTACATGTAGTTTGAGTAATAGTTAATACCTACCAACAGTTACTTCGTATAACTAGACCTTCAAAAAGTGTTTTACAATTAGAAATGGTGCAAAAACTAAATTAATTAAAATTAAAAACTATTTAAAAAAGGCATTGTAAAATCAAATAGCTTCTTTATTATTAGAATACAGAACAAATGCAAACAAGGATACTATACAAATTTATGTAAGTACGATAAGGTCAGAGCACAAAGTTGTCTACTAAATAAAATTAATCTTGATATTGTGCTAACAGCTTATAAGTTCATGTTTACGTAAAAAATCACAAAAGAGAAGAATTGTAATCCCCTGCCAGGACGCTATAAGTGGCAACACAACGCACACCAATGCGTCGCTCTTGAAATCCCTGTTTTTGAAATCGCTATTTCTGATTCCGTTATAATTAAGTTAATTAAACGCTTTGTGTGATAGGATTAAAAATGGTATTCAAAACGTTCGGCAAACATCAAACGATTTCAATCGCATTCGATATCTTCCAGTTAAGGACCTCTCCGATGTGGATACCCACTGCGAAGGAGGCGTCTTTAGAGGTCGGATATCGTGCATGGAATATTGAGCAGACATAACGACAATTCAAATTTCCTAAAGTCCTTATAACGGTTCTAGGCCCATCTCCCAATAAACTCGTCTCCTTGCTTCGGTGATCACAAGTACAGCGGCTACTGGCTAGATAACTCGGCCCCTCCGCCAGTGCAAACAGCATCCTCATCGAGACTCTCAAGGATTTTATTACTTTTTATAACGACATCACTTGCATTGTCGACGGTATTCATATTGTTCTCGAAATTAATTGCGGCCCCACTTCGCCGTCCCGAATACCCCGCTGTTATTACCCCGTCCGATAGGTTTCACCCATTCTAAGACGACCTGCTCCTTTTTGATGCGGCGTTTTCCATTGAATTCCACAAATCCAGAACGCGATGAGGACAACGCAAATACGCTGTGGGAGTGTTTGTGCGTGTGTTGACTTTCGACATCAAAGTGAAATGCAAATATCCGTGTCAACTGGAGGACCTTCATCCTGACGGGTCTCTTGATTTGTCTTCCATCAAAAACTGTAAATGCTGAGAGCTGCTCTCATCTTCTTCATTAAAAATTAAAATTTAAACATCGTTAATTTGCGACGAATAAATTTCACATAATTTCTCAGACACTTGTTTCACTATGGCGAACTCTTAAGATGGTGTTTCGTCGGGACTACAGGACGATTCGAAAAATGCCGCTGCTAAGCAACACCTACCTTCGTCCTTCGGTCTCGCGAACTTCTTATCCTTAAGAAAATTTCTTATTTTTTCTGTAAAATGCAAAACAACAACAAAAACATTGTTTCGCTATATGGAAAAGGATGAATGTTTTTATAGTTTAATGATCTCAATTTTGGTATTGCGATCTTTCTATTTGAAAAATACATTTTTTATATCAAATCATTCTAGAATTATTTGGTAATATCTTTCTAGGCCTCTAAGGATTTAAAAGATGGCTAAAGAAGCTTACGCCAGGATTAAATATAAGTTTCCCAATGTTGATCTCATACAAATTAAAAGTAATAACGTCTCCTTTCACACTGATGATTTTTTACAAGCATTGCTTTTCCTTTTACGTAAGTTGCTTCACCTTTTAAACGTATCAATAAGGATCACTTGTCTAATGAGCAAAAGAAGAACCTTCTGTTAGTATTGCAAAAAAAACCTTTCTCTTCCTTACACGAGTGAACGCAAAGGAGAAATTGAAGCCGGAAATGTGAGACTCGGCGAAAACCATTTCTTCCACATCAGAGATTTGCATCAAACTTCCGACATAAGTCCATTCAGGAATCTGGAAATGTCCCGAACGTTAGGTGAATATTACAAATTCGCACCCTCTTCTCATTGGTTCAGGATATTTTATAGAATTTGCGACGATAAATAAAGCCTTCCACACTAAAGATGATATCTCCGTGCTGAAGTCATGTGTTTCTGTGCAGTCCCCACTTGCGCATTATCCTGCAGGAGGAATTCATTGAGAGTCAGTCATGTCTGCATAACAGGGATCAATTATTATAGTTCAGCAAATATGAATGATGGAAACATGCCATGCATGGCCTTCTAATAAGGACGTCGCATCTTATTCACACCTGAGAACAATTGGAGAGCTCCATGGGATCCGCACATGCAAGGAGGACTTTTGCCTCGCATCGACCTCTTCATTTCAGTGAATTACGGCAGTGTAGCGTTAAGCGACATCCTTTTATACGCAGCACAGATCTGTCCCTTTGGTTTTCGTAAATGTATCACTCTTCAGAAAATAGAAATAGACCGTAAGGACGTCATCAACATTTTGCTGCTATTGAAAAGAGCCTTTTACACGCGATACTTTGCTGTCTCTGTGTGCCTCGATGAAAGACACTTTCATCCTGAGTGCTTTTTGTGCACCTGTAAAAGGAAACTAAAGTAACATTTTGCTGTATGGACTCAAATGTAATGATGCTGTGCTCGCTCTGTTCTCAGATGTGATTTCTTGCGGTTTTTTTGCATAAGAAATGCATGCAATAAGGACTTCAATTAATGGAGGGGGTGGAAACCGCACACCAGAAAGCCTCGCCTTTCTGCTAAGTGGATAAAATCTACGCTCTGAGAATTGCTCTACATCGTCTTGTATTAAAAGATTACCCTTGACTTGGCCTATTTTTCTTATATACATCAGCAAAGATTGCGTTACGACACCGACTACCACAAATGTAAATTAAATCCTGGGTGAACAGCAGAACAAAGGAGTAATAATTATACTAACAAATTTTTAAATTATTTGCATTTGTTGTACTTACTAAGTAAACAGTAAAATTCTTCCTTGGAAATTTTTCTATTACAAAAACTCGAAGCTTTTCAGACAGAAATTAATTATTATCGATGCACTCAAAATAAATAAAACTAGAAACGGCAAACATATTTGATTTATATTTCAAAATTGCTGATTCCCCATAAGATAAGACGGGAATCACTTTCGTCTGACAGATAGCGATCAAATATTATCTGAATTCACATTCCTAGATTGTTAGAAATGCCCAAAAACACGGCAGGTAAAATATAACAAACAACAACAGCTTCAAAGGACGCTTCAAATATTACTTTTTTGCATGAATTTTTTATGCTGGTTTTATGATATTAATCGCGAAAATCCCATTTCGAGGATTCGATTTATGGAAATGGATTTATTTCAGGAACAACAAATAGCGACAGCCGACAGGATACACGAGAATCATTTTGGAAAATTTGTCTTATGCACGCGATCCGGCGCACTTATGCAAATAAATATTTGCGGATCCTATAAAAACTATGACTTCAGTAAACTGCGTTAGATAGCAACATTTATTGTTAAGATTTGCAGTAAATAAAACAAAATCTTCTTAATATGTAAATCTTGGACTTAAAAAGCTGAAATTTTGCACAGAGGTTTGTTTTATGATATACACAAAGAATAAGGGTTGAAAGTTTGTATGAAAATTTATTTGAAAATTCACCATTTTTTAAGTAAAAAAATTCATAAAAAATGGTATTTGGCCTTTTGGTTAGAAATAAAGAAACACCTGTAGGTAGGTACCAGGATTTTTGAAAATTTCAAAGTCAAAGGGGTAAAATAGGGGATTAAAGACTATTCCTACTTTTTAAACTTCTAGGGGTTTTAACTTAGAGCGACCGTTCTTGCACCTTCAAATAAATCTTACTGAGTATTACCATAGATATCAGAATAATTCTGATATCTATGGTATTACCAACCTCTACCCTAACTCAACCCCCCAAAACCATTAACTACCGTTTACTGAAATAAACTAACCAACTATTAATTGTAACCAGACCTACAAGAAACGGTTCTATGTACTCGTATATGTGTAAGTCGTGTTTGGGGGTAGTAAATTCCAACTTAATTTTTAAAAAGCCTAAACAATAATTTTGTAGACTAAATAAGTAGAAATCGACATTGGATTTGGAAACAATTTGTTAATTTATATATCTATTAATAGTTACTTACACTTAAAAATTATATTTTAGGTGACAATAAGTATAAATTAATCAATTATTTCTTATTTGGGGCAAAAGTTCTTTGCACTTAATATTATTAAATTTAATAAATTTTTATAGAAACTAAAGTTTTGTTAAAGTTGTGTCTCCAATTAGCTTCACAATTTCAATCAACAAATTACAGAGCAATGATTGCTTTTCTGTTTCCTTAAACATTTATCAAAAAATATACTCACTATATATTACAATATATGTATAAGAGTTGATCACAGACAAAATCAATTCCCCAGAATCTACAGGAACTCTTCTATAGAAATAAAATAACGGCTGTGTATTTTTCGCCGTGCTTTTTTTCTCATTTTAATAATTGCACCTACTTTCTGTGCGACAAAAATGGACGCAGCACGGATGCTCACGTCCAGCGATAGCCATCTATTATACTTTCTCGTTTTAATTAATTCTAAAAGCACATTTCCATCCATTGATGAATCAACACAGAAGCAAAAAGGATAAGCTTCTTGCTGAACATAAAGGAAACCAAACAGATAACCTTTTTGCTCCGGCTATTTGGAAAGGGTAAGAGCATCCACAAAACGCTAAGTGCTACAAAGTGCGCATATTCACCCCCTCTGTGTTCGGGATGTCTGGCTGGGATGTCCTTACACAGAGAAGCTAGGCCAGGGAGTCAGGTGGCTATATATACGGTATCAGTGGCAGTCCTACACGGAACTGTCTTTCCTTCGAATCAGAGTGCGCAATCGGTGGGAAAGGTCACCAAAGTAAACAGGATCCAGAGGGGAGCTGGAATTGCTCATCACCAAAAATATTGCTCCAATAGGAAATATGAGGGCGTGTCAACAAAACGATACAAAAATCATATCCTTATTTGGCAGCAAAGGAAACAGGAGGGCGCACATACTCCAGTTCGAATGGATACCGAGTGGAAGCGGGTGGTGAGGCAGTGATGGAACTATGGAAGGGTTTGTTGCTGTAGGCCCAGGATCCCTGGCATATCCTGACAGGGGTATGGGGAGCAATATATGCAAATATGTACTCTTAATAATGTAGTCCTATTGAGCGGCGCTTTCGAGGCATATCATGCATGATGGAGGAACGTATAAGGAGCAAATAACTGCCATTCAACTCCCCCGCCAGGTGGCAGGTGCGCCTGTGCTCTTTTGCGCCCCGAAGTGGGTGGCGATGGAAAATTCCGCGCTGTGGAATGTCACTAAAGTGATTGCTTAGCACTTTAAACTATTTCGTCGACAACCATCTGAAAAGCAATCGGATCCAAATGAACTCTGCGGTGCCCCCTCTTCACCCTTTGTCATTAGTTCAAATTAGTGGTCAAGTCGATTGGAAAATCTGTAGATATAATCCTTTTCCGAAATAAATGAAGTATTTAAGCAATTTTTGGCAATACTTGGTTGGAAACCCATGTTCTGTGAATATTCCTGAAATTGAGATCCTCGGGTCTATATAATATTATTTTAAGCAAAGTATTTATCGATTTTTTAACTTCATTCTTAATATTTATTCTTTTTTGTAGGTATTTAATAATTTTATTTTAATAAGTTTGTTTTTATACATATGTATATGAGACAACTGGAACTTTGTTTTTGGAGAGATTTATTTAAAAAGAGTTTCCTGAATAATATTTAAATATCAGTTAAATCAGTTTAAGTATCACCCTTAAGTGAATCAATATTTGTTTCCATGAAGTTGTTCAATCTTCGGCTACAATTGTTCAAACTGTAAATATTTCCGAATATTGTTTACTTAGGTGAGATTTAAAGAATAACTGTAACGGAATGAAGTAGGGAGCATTTCCATAATTGTATATGCATATTTTATTTATACACTTTTCAGTAAAACATTGCCAATTAAAAACAGTAGCCTGGAAGCACTTGTGTAAATTGCTTTTTAGGAGACTGGAAAGTTATACTCATAAGTTTATTAATTGTTTAATTTATTAAAAAGTTAAAAACCCTTCGAATTTAGAGTCCGAAGAAAGTGGCTCTGTACGCAAAACGCAGAGTCCTCTTGGCTTGCACAACGATGCCGATGCTCCTTTGGCCGATTCCTCCGTAAGCAACGTATGCATTGCCCAAGTTCGAGGTTTGGTGAACGACGACCTCGACATAAGTGAGGACACTACCGAGTCCACCGCCCTGGGGGTATTTCAAGGTGAGTTGAGCATCTTGCTGGTTTGGGTAATTGATGTTGTTGTTTCCTTGAGCAACCATCCTGTCTCCTACAATTTAAAAACTCTGACTTATCACTTTACTTCTTAAATAATGGTAATCACTTTACCAAATTTACGTGATCCGTAGGTGTAGCGGACTTGAGACAGTCCTTGGACATCGTCCACTTCCAGTGGGGTCAATTCCAGTTCAGGGTATTCATCAGAGAAGGCTTTGAGGTCATCCACAAACAAAATTTCACTTTCAATGTCGGCGACTTCTTGTGCCAAGCTTGAAGCAACGAAAGCTAAACAGACCAAAAGTACGTGGAACCGAGCCATTTTCAAAAGAACTTGTGTTTTTCAAAAACTGAAGAAAGCCGAATCCTGAAAACTCTTATATACCAACTCGAAAAAACAGAGTTTGTGATAAGCCACAGTTTGGAGTATTTCAGACACTCGTAACAGATTAAAAAAAGCTTCTCGATAAATTGTGGATTTCTAAGTAATTTCGATGAAATCTGAAGGCGCAGATTATTATCTTTAGGAAGACACGATGTGACGATATTCGACTTCTATCAATAATTGAGATTGCCTAATTTCAATAACTGATAACACGCACTTGATTGGTTTTGAGGTAATTAAAAATAAGAGATATGTATGTGAATCACATGTTATCTTGGTTATCTCATAAATATTAGTAAAATATTTCCCTTGTTGAATGTTGAGTCATGAATATGAATATGTTTTTTACAACATTTAAAGAACTGCAAACTAATGTTATTTAGAAACAAGATACTTGTAAATATAAACACGCAAAAAGAAAGAGTTGAAGCATTTGTTTCATAATAAAATCGTGTGTAAGTTTCCAGAGTTATGTTTAATTGATGGTAATAAGAGCAACTGAAAGATTAGGATCCTCAAAATTCAAAATAAGAACTCGTGAGAAGAAACCAAAACAATTCATCCAATATTATGAATTCTCTTCTAGGTTAAACTCTAAAAAGTATTGTTTTCCATAAAAATTACTCTCCCATAACGGTATTCCAATTTCGATCGTCCTAATTGCAAATTAACGCAATACCGACTCTGCACCGGAAATGCGGCACGTGCGCCCAGTTGAATACCCTAAAAGGAACGTGGACAGAGGTTAATTGAGAAAATTGGTAAAACATCATCAGCAAACGAGAACAACCACACCTCGGACCGATCAGGTGGAGAGTCCTATCATGTCCTTTCCATTTCCGCCCACTCAGTGGACCGTGGTCGTTCACACCCCCACTCCCATCAGTTCCGTCAATTAATCAAACGTTAACAGATGGAAAATCCGAGAGTCACCCTTTATTGCGTTGGATCCATGCCTGATTCGTTTCACACCGGAGCGGAACCCTGCAGTGGTATCTGCCATCAGGATATCGCCTCCTGCCGCATCCTTCACACCCCCTATCCCGACTATGTAAGAGATCATCAGATGAACAGCTCATGGCTATCACAATCCCCAAGTTGAGGCCAACCCCAGGAGCTTATTCAACAACTTGCTCGGAGTTCATGATGTTTATCCCTTTTCCAGCTTATATCCTTTTCGTTGGCTTCTGGTGGTGATTTTCAGATGACGCCCGAGGGAGACGCGTCTGGGGTTTGTGCACTTTTTCGTGAGGTGAACACACCAATTGAAACGGTTCTGTCAGAAACACTTCACGAAATCACGCGAGTCCTTTGTAACTGTGATGATTTCTCACAAGTGAACAGGACGATTTGAAAGGTGCGGCAATGAGAACGGTATGGCGCTTTCTTAATTAAATTCCACTCATTCCTCTGCGACAGCATCTCCACTCTCGAGTTCGTGCATTCGAACCGAGCGGCTCAATAGGCAGTTTTTTTTTACCGAGGGAGTCTCAAAGTCTTCTATTGATTTGCACCTGGGAGTCCTGGCGTCCCACACCGCCGGGCGCTGACGAGGGCACGGGGTGCAATTTGCGAAAATTTATTGCAATGCCCGGGCTCGGCAGATTGCATGCCTGCGATATGGTGGCGTGGTGATTAGCGAGCCAAAATAACATCGTAGCGTGAAACCGGCAGTGTAAATAAAATGCACAATTTGTTACCGCCGCTAATCGTTACGTGTTCGCGGGAACAGCATTTCGCCGTCTTCCTACGTGCCTGAAAGGATTCTGTTTGAGCCGCGGGGACAGGCAGCAGCATTGAGTCCTGGGGGAAATCGGGAATTCGCCTGCATGAGCTGCTCACGTACACACTCAACAGCCCGATCCTGAAGAGGGCGAATGCAATAATTATTTGCACTTGCACTCGTTAAACGTCTTTCAGCCAAAAGCACAATGTGAAAATGAAGACGTCCTGGAATTTCGGGCAGGAAAGCACTAGGGAAGTGGTGCAGAAAGGATTTTGTTGTGGATTCACTGTTGGAAATATCCTGTTGTGGTTTCAGAGTAAATTAAACCGGAAGCTAATGCAACTATTTGCGGCGTGATTAAACTTCGGGGATTTTGAAATGTTTTTAGCAAATCAAATTGTTTCAATGTATGTAAAATGGTTTTATACGACCAAACAATCCTTGCCACTTCGGCCCTTCATGCGACACTGCTTTCCATGGAAAGTGATTTTTCGTACATACTATCATAGATAAAGTAAGAATTCTTACTTTATCTATGATACTATAAAATGAATATGAAAAGTTTTCATCTGCCAAATCATTAAACTTTTTGATTTGCAGAAATTGTTATAAAAATCCTCCAAATATTTTTGCAGTGCCTAAGGCAAATCATACATTTTTGTTTGGGTCCTTGCACAGTCGGACTTATCTTAATCTTGGCCAAGTTCTGCTACGTGGACCTCAATTCACTTGCAATCCTACTGCACTTGGGCATCTATTAAGTGTGCAGTGGGTCAAAATCGCGACAATATGTCCTGAACATTCATTCAAACCCATCGAACTTGAAATTTTCAAACTTCCAATACGCAGCTAATTTTCAAGATTAAGGACATGAATAAAAGGTCTTCAGTTGATCCGCTGCAAAGGAGATTAAGGTATTAGAAGTGAAGAAGCTGACTAATAGCATCCAAAGTGCCAAGGGACATTCTTCGCCAGATTACATTCAATTAGGCCTTTACGAATTACAAAGGATGTACAATGTACATGTGCGCTCCTTTCTGGACCAATATTCAGGGTGTGCAGTTGAATGATTTTGAAAAAGGTGCAGAATCAAAAGCGATTCCTGCGCTGGAGTTGTCGAGCCTCAGAATTTTAGATTAGCAAAAAATCCTTTTTGCGAAATTGGTTCATCTCATTTGATTCGTTTGCCGAGCACGCTGCACATTTCGAAGTAAACTTCTGTTGTTCTTATTAAAAATTTAATAAGGACGCTTTGTCTGTTGCTGGAGATATACTTTCACGGAGAAGTATATAGGTATGACCGCTCCTGCTAAATCCACTGCTCTTCCTTCGTCTTGCAATACCTATAAAGGTTCGCACAAACTAAACATCACAGTGGCTTTGGCCTGTTACTTCCGACCCCTCGATTGCTTTGCGGGGAGGACGACTGAGAAGGGTGTGGGATCAATTATCTTCGCAAATATTTGCAGAGCGTTTAACCATTTACTTGTAAACTCTGCCGCGAATTTAGTCGTAGAATCCAGAACTTGGAGCAGAACGCCTGTTCGAGTGGGTAAATGTTCATTTTTCTATTAGATTTAGCCCGGGGCTGGGCGAGATGAATTCCAAATAATCGCAACTGTTCGCAGCAACACACCAAAAGAAAGTTAGTCGGCGGCGGGGGCGGGATCGTTGCCTTCCGTGTTTACAAAGTGGCGAATTAAAAAATTTTATGGTGTATTTGCATGATTCTCGATAGCAAGTTGTGAAATACGAAAACAGATCGATTTTAATCCTGGTAAGCAAACTAAATAATAAGTCAAATAGAGCCAGGTAATTACAACCAAGGCACCTGGAACCAGGATGAATATTTAATTTACACCAGGAAGACGTGCCAGGATCCTTGTCTACATTAAAGTTTCATTTTCTGCCATTGTTTTACTTTAGTTCCATAGCATGTGTTTGTTTTTCGGGAAGTATACATTGTCAATTTGTATTGTACTTTTGGTACTATATATTTAAAATCGCATTTGTGTAATTACTAATTTTTTAATTTAATTTAAAAATGCAACAACCCAAAATTTCAATTGTCTGGAAGTTGAAAGAATGAATAAATTTCAGGAATATATAGAATCGAAGTGTACGAACGATAATTCACTAGTTTTCACGAAAATATAAGAGACAGAGTAATTAATAGTCATATACATTATATTTACGCAGTTTCCCACGATGTATCATAATAAAGCATTATACGGTATATTTTGGTATCTGAAAATGTAAAATAAATTGGAACTTATTTTATAAAAAAATCAACTGTTTTGGTAAAAAAATCTTATTTTATTTAATTTTATTATTATTTTTTTTATCGGCTTATGCACTCATTGAAACCATAAAACAAAATTTCGATCTCAAACTAATTTAGTTGCATAACATTGCCGAAAATTTAACTAGGTATCTATCGTGATATTCACGGTAATTTATAGCAATTAATTAAGTTCAGCTGCAAGATTTTATTACACATATACTAACATGAAATAAACACTTATCCTAGTTTAGTAACTATTTACCAAAAACAGAATATAACATGCGAAAAATTCACTCGTTAGTGAAATTTCTTCTATTCAAATCTCCGACAATATTTTTTTTCTAAATCGCAAAAGCTAGACATTTTGTATTTGGCACATGGCAAATAATTTTTTGCGTTTATTTTTAAACAGTATGAAAATGACAAACATTTGAAGGTTTTATTTGGACGGCTAATCAGCATTGAAACAAGTTATTGCAGTACTGGTTTTTTTATTTAATTTGGTTGATTCGCTCAATTTTTTTTGGCAATTTTTTCTGCAAGCTTCATAATAAGTTTTGTAGATTTTCGTAATTGAATTACAATCATAATTACTGCTATTATACGTAAAGTTTGTTTGTTTTTAATTATTTAATATTGTTTAATAAGTACCTACTCAATTCTATGAGTCATAGAAAGAATTTTGAAATTTTTGCCAGTTTGAAAATTCAAACAACGTTATTTGTAACATCTTGAGCGTTAAATTTAAATTGCGCTCCTTTTTTTAATCTTATCCTTTTAAGTAAGTAAAAGGAATTTTATGTTTTCATTTTACTCCAAAGAGAAGGCATTTTCATTCCTCGCTTTATTTTATGCTGAGCTCTGGTAGTCATAAAATCATAAATTTATTCTTAAAATTCCATCACACATGATGTACATAAATAAAACCATGAAAATCGATTCGGATACAACAAGTTGTAAATTGAGCGCTTAAAAAAAAGAATGTTTTAATTTGATACCATTTAGTGGAACATAATTCTCATCTTGAGCACTTCAATTAATTGAATAACGCAAAAATCTCGATTCCATTGTTTAGACGATTTATAATGTTCTATATTTTATAATAAATTAAAAAACTGGTTTTGTAAAGAGATCTCCATAATATTGTTTTTTTTTTAGAATTTCCATAATAAACTGCAATTAGAACTACAAGTACCCTTCAATGGCGCTTTGTCGTTGATCCGTGGGATGAATTATGCACAGAGATGAAGAACTCATCCATTCAAAATAACGGAAGACGAAAATAAGTCGTGCCCATTTTTCCCGAATAAGAATTTCCCCAGACCTTTAAATTACTTCTGATGAGTTTTTTATTGCAGCCCAAAAGCATTAAGATGTAACATGTTTAATTAATGTGTATTTTGCAGAGGTAAGTTTACAAATTACAAAAACTACTTACAGTTGATTTTACAAAAATATTACTTTGTTAGGGACGATTGAACTTAATCTCTACGCATAAATAATGTAATCTAATCGATCGTGGATTATGTTCAAAATACAATTCTTATACAAAAAGACATTACGATGAATCTTACACTAATGAACTTTCGCGAGTTATATAATTTAAGAATACTTGTACAATTGCTTTAAATCTGTAAGAGGCTAAAAGATTCGGCTATTCGACATTAAGAGTGCGTTTTATTTTTTACAAATAGCAATTATTATGCTCAGAGAAAACAAAAAGAGAGATAGACAGTAAAAATCTTGGATTATTTCTGTTTCACTTAAAGATATGGCTTACTTGTGGTTTATTATTAATTTTTACAATCTATAAATCGATTAATATGAACAAAAAAATTATCTTTAGACATAATGAGTTTCCATGAGGTTAGTCAAATCCTCGGGTTACTTGATGCAGGCGTTATTTCGGCTATATGATACACTGGAACAATTGACACTCGTTGTTACATTCAATCACAATCAAAACTCAAGTTATGGTACATCATCACTAGGCCAGTACTAAGTTTCGTTTGGGAAGTCATCAGATTTGTGCTTACTCCTAACTTTGTTGAGGATATCCGAACATCGGTTCATCATTAACAGGTAATCGCCATTTTCCAAGCCAGTTTGATCCGGGGCAAAGGATACATGGGGATTATTTTCCGTCCTGGAATTAAACATGCATTATAGAATCAAAATTTTAATTTTGAGTTTGCAATTACAAATGAAAATTCCAACTAAAACCGTACTCACTTGTTGCTTGTAATTCTAGTAAGCATATTTTGGGTCATGATCACAGCATTTTCTAATTCCTTGAGCATTAAATTATTATTTCTTGTGCCGGAAGATTCCTCATTATACTTTAGTCTCGTATGCAGCTGTAGCACAGCATTCGTGGTTGTATTCAACATATTAATTATATTTGAACAGTGAGAAGTGACTGAACGGAAAAGGCGATGTTAAAAATGAATAAATTTGAACAGAATAGACTTGAACTTCTTTTATGAAACTTACTATCAGAATTATTAAACTCCACATCTCTCGAAGGGAAATCGCTGACGGGTTCGAATGCACTCATTCTGTTTTTACTGACGCTGGGATTAGTTAGAATGGATTTCTTGTGGTCCAGGACCATGCTTCGTGGACGAGGCGGCACTGCAGGCTTTCCACTGTGAGTGTTCGGATTACTTTGGGTCTCCTCTGAACTGGAATCGTCTTGAACTGGTGTTGACAAATTTACTATAATGTTGAATCATTTCATTTTCCCTACGAATTAATTAGAATGCGAAAAGTGTTACCACTGCTGTAGGAATTTTGTAGTCCTTTCCTTCTTGTAGAGTTAGATGAAGAATTCTTCGGGCCATGGGACCGGGAGTTCCCTACAAAATGTAAAATGTTAAATTCATTAATATAAGAAACTTAATTATCTAGATGCTCAAACTTACCGCCAGAGACATTGGACCTATTTTGTGAAGATACTGTTGGCCGCATAACGCCCCCGCGAGAATGGAAGGAGTCAGTCTCAGAGTCGCTCTTGAAAAGCACCAAAAGTTAGTTGAACGTTATATACAAATGAACATCAATAAAATGAACCTGATTCAAAACACCAACGGAAATGCTGCGTGTTCCCATTCCATTCTTTAAATTTGGCGTGCTGTTCCTTTTGCCTGTGGGTCTTGTGGGGATATTCGATCTACTTGCTGGTGTTGGTTTTGGTGAAGGCGTGACGCTTACTTTAGAACCTAAAATTTATAATTAATTTGATCAGATCCACAACAACAAAATTGTTTTTACAAAATTAATTTAACACAATAAACCATATTGAGAAAAATACACGAAAACAAGAAATTCTTTATGGAATTCACATTTGTATAAAAATTTACAAAATAAAACAAGATAACTTTTTTTCTTTTTTTGTTGTTACCTTTTCCCATACTTAAATCACTAAGCGAACAAGCACGTCTAATAGAGGAATCATCAATATGCACGGACATTAAGCTTTTTGGATTTCCTATAAAAAAGTAACCAAAGGTCAACAAAAAGAATAATTTTTTCACTGTAAATTTTGCATAAATTTTGGATTCCGTTCTTCATTCTCATGAAATTAAAATGGAAAGCAAAGCGAAACGTGTGCGCCATAAATAAGCGACTACTAAAGGATGAACTAAAGCCACATGCGAAGAAAAGTGAGATGTTTATAATATATAATATAGTAAAATGTTTGCAACAAATAAGAGCACATCGTATAAGAGTAGCAATTGATACTGTTGGTCAAATATTTTAGAAGAGATGAATATACACATAGAAATATTTAAAATTCTGTTTGATTAAAAACGTTGCCTGAAAATAGAAAAGTAGAAAACTGTAAATCCAACACAAAATTTGCATGCAGGACATTTTGTCAACTCGGTTAAACAACGGTACATGATTAAAAATGCATTCGGACACATGCAAGGAGATTTTATCGCACCTTTATCCTTTTCGGAAAAATCATCTTTTATTTTTTCACTTTCAGCTTCGCCAGTGAAAATGGCGTCATTTAGCTGAAGTGCCTGGAATTTGGCTCCTTCCAGGACATCAGGAAGACTGTAATTTCGCTTAATGCGGGAAGCGCACTTCCGTTCAAATTCAATTTCTTCTTCAATTGTTTTTGCCAATTTGTCGAAGTTCATTGTTAAGCTTTTCACATAACCCTTTTGACTTGCGTTGCATTCGAATGGCTTCATTCTGCTCTCTTTCAGCTCTCGCGTCTGTTCTAATTTTTTTTCCTCCATTTCAACGAGTTTATTAATAACATCAATTTTTCTTTCAATATCCTTAAATTTAGAATATTCGGAAGTGAACGAAAACGATGCTGTGGGTGAGCAATGTTTTTCATTTTCCGAATTTTTCATTTGTTTATCGTGAGATTCATCAAGAGAGTCCACTGAGTTATTCTTGTACAACATCGGTTTTGTGTACAATTCCAAACTGTCCATGTTGTCGTCCTCATTGTTTCCTGTTTCCGATATGTAAATTTCGAAGGATTTTTCCTCGTTTCTATTCTTATTCTTGCATAAAAAATCTTTATTTACAAAATCCCTGGCATCTTGTACTGTTCGTTTCTCTGTTTGTGAGTAACTAATTTGATCTACTGTATTGTACCGTTCCTTGGTTCTCGATCGACTCCTGGAGCGCATACTGGAAGATCGTTTGGCAGCCACTGGAGGCTTGTGAGGAACATAATTCATTTCCAGGGTGGCCCCAAGTTGAGGTGATTGAGAATAGTGCTCTTTTTCGAATTTCTCCAAATTCTTTTCAAATCGCTTCGCATTCGAATACCGATTTGAACCATCCTTCATTTCAATTTCAAAGCTGCAGGATTTTTTCATTATGTATACATTTCCACCGTCTGTCGAATCCTCAGGAAAACGTTGAACAAACGGATTTCCCGAAACATTGGCTTTTACGGGTTTGCTCTCAAAAAATTCATCATCTAACTTTGCATACAAAGGATTTGTATTATTTACATGGCGCTGATTGGCGAACTCCTTGCTCAGACTTCTATTTACTCCTGAGATGTATTGTGCGTTCTTGGAACTCAAGGTGGGGATGTCATCGGTGTAGGTGGGGAAATGTGGAAATCGAGGAAAGGTTTCGGAGGTGGGCAGGCAATTCGATCTCCTGTTTGTTGTTCTCGGTGATTTCGGTTTGAATGATTTGGCACTGTCACAGAATCCCTCCAGGTTGTATCCAGTGACGTCGAATTGATAGTCCCTGTTCATGACATGTTGCTGCATGTAGCAATCAAAGCCACTGGTAGTGTTGGGACTGGAGCCATACGACTTCGAAGTGTTGTCAATTTTTTCAAACGGAAGACCGCCGATATTGAAGCACTTGTCCTTTCTACTTTTGTTAAACAGCACTTCAAGAGGAGCACTCTTGCAGTCTGATTCATCGGACAAAATACTCTCCATGCTGTTGTAGCAGCTGATGTTACTGAAATCATCTGAAAGGATGCTCTCTTGGCTCTTCTGTTCGGGATACTGTATTAAAAAGAAACTAGCGCTGGAATGTCTTTGCGTTTCCAAAAACTGATTTTCCTTATTGTCGTTTAGAATATCGGACAACGACACATTTCGATATCGGGGTTGATAGAACTCCTCGTAAATGAAATAGTCGGACGCCGATCGCTTGGGCAAGGTCTTTGGTTTCTCTTCCTTGTTGCGATGGTGTTTTTTGCAAACAGTACGTCGCTTTCGGAATGGATTGGTTGAAGGTTTTTCTAAATTCAGTCCCAAACTGCAATCTTCCAGTGAATCCGAACTAAAATTGCCATCCTCCTCGGACAAAAATCCGAATTCGTTCTGTTCAACTTTTTTCACTTTCTCCTTAAGTTTTTCGGATTTCGGAGGAAGTGGTGGAAGCGGAGGATTCGTGTTTTCGAAATCATTTGTGGGAATCTCTGACGGATAACTGTCCAAGTCTCCATACTTTCTCGTGATTTCTTCGATCATTTTCTCGGTATCTGAATGGATCATATCTAAAATAGTTTTCGCATCATCACTATACATAGAATGGCGTTTGGGTTCATTAAATACAATGTTTTTCGATTGCACTGGCAAATTACTCCATTCTAGCTCTTCATGAACAGGTGAAACGGGACAGGATTTATAATTTTTTAAAATACTTGAATTTCGTTTTGATTTAATACCACCACCTGATCCTTTGGGGGCATCATTTGGACATGGGATCTCCAAAGATACAGGTCGAAGTTTGTTGGTATCCGGATTAATAGACTCATCACGCTCGGCATTGTTTTGCTGTAAACTATAGACACCAATGTCCTTCGGATAAGGTGGATAATTGCGATGCAACTGCCGAATTGTGTTACAATTTTGGGTTAAAATCGATCTAGGTGCCGCACAATTAAAGTAATAACTATGAGTGTTTGTGTTAGTACTCGCATTAGCTTCTCCTTTGTATGGTTATAAGGTCACAAGCAGCATTAAGAAAATATAATCAATGGGGAATATTAGATAACAAATTTTCAACAAATATTTTACATAATATTCAGGAATTTTATTTAGCTTACCGGGCCTCGAAATTCGACTTATTCCAGAATTGCCTGCATGAGTGAGATCAGATATACTTTGACTACCTCGCAGATTGGAGCGATAGCCCACCTGGAATTTAGGGAAACACATTTAGTCTTCATAAAACCTCTTATTAAAGGTGCACCTTTAGTGTTCTACGATTAGAAAGAAGCTTAATATTAAAGTTTCTCTACATTTCCTAAGATTTAATTAGTTACTTACACGTTAAATCTGACCTTTTATTATTTTATCACTACATTTTTTAAAAAGTTAATTAAGTAGTTACACAAAAAGAAAGAAACACTTACAAAACAAAGATACCGTTCGTCCGACAAATACAAAATTCAATTTCTGTGCCGATTTAACTATTCCTAATAAGGGATAGTGCGAATTTAAACAAATGGTTTACAACAAATTCCTGATAACCCTCTTTAAACTGTATATTAGACATATGCATCCCTCAAATTGGAAATATCATATTTTAAATTAAATCAATTAGCTTTACAGGTAAACTGTAAGTTGAGAAGTCAATTTTTTAGCAACAAGATGTTTATTAGTAAAACAGCAATCACTCAATTGCGGTAAAAATTGGTTATTTGTTAATGAATTTCTATGCATTTATGTGCAACAAAAACAACATTAACTTCTCACCTCGTGTATAACATTCAGTTTTTTGATAACATGATTTCTATGTTTTCTTTGCCCCTAAAATGCAATAAGCTTTCACAGATGTTTGCTTTTTATAAATTGTTTGTGTAGCTGGCTCGCGAATAAATCTGTATTACATTAGAATTGTTTAGAAGCGAAAAAGTCCATTCAGCAGAATTTGTTCAACGATTGAATACTGAATATTCACGAGTCAGCCAGAATCACGATAAAAAAGTAAGATAAAATGTTCACAAATATATTCATACTTACATTTTCTAATTTCTGTTTGGCCTCGTTAATAACTTTAAGCAATTCTTCTTTCTTGCTGGTGGTGTACGATTTCGAGTATGATGTATTTTTGTTCTCTGTATTATGTTTTGCACTGATACTTCGCCTATCTGCAATTTAAAAAATGCCCTATGATACTATTTCAGTGACTATAGTTTGAATGATCGAACGTACTGCGATCGCCTCTTTCAGGTACTGATCCGGGACCATCCAAAGCTGCTTGAAGAAAACTTGATGAGGTCTGTTGCGGAATACTTTCAAAACTGCCACCCAATGTGGATGCCAAAGAACGTTCAGCGTTTTCTCCACTGGGCGTGGATCCTTCATCTTCAGTATCCGATGTTCCTGTGCCCGTTCCCGTCGAAGCAGCTCCGTGTGAAGGAGTCAGACACAGTCCGGATTTCTCGAACTTCTGTCGTCGAACAGATTTTCGCAATTCATCCTCATTCATTGCGTTTACTTTGAAATCTCTGAAAATATAAAATGCATTAATACAAATAGCAAAATATTTGAGATCTCAAAAGAATTACGTCGGAGTTGCTGGAGCTACTGTTGGGTAAAACATCATACCGTGATCTGAACTCGTCCGTTCACCATCTGAAATATCTTCGACGTCTCCATCATTGTCATTGTTGGTTTCAAATCTTGAATTAGCAACTTTCTTTTGTTCCGAAGGCTGAAATAATAATAATGCAAGTTTAAAACGAAACCCACGAAGCGAACAGAACTCACCAGTTTTCCAAATAGATCTCTTCGATTCTCCATACCACTGTCAATTGAACTGTCCTCACTTAAGTATGCGTGATTGTAGATGTCCTTTGAGCTTCCACTGTTGTAGTCGGATGTCTGGAGATTGTTGTTTGATGAATTGTTGTAATTATTGCAGAGAGGACTTTCGGATGTACTTCTAAAATCCAAAACGTCCGAATCGATTTGGCCACGTTGAGCCCAGCGTCCACGCGCCTTCGGAATCACCTGTCCCTGAATGGGACTGGAACTCAAATTGGAAGCATTAGTTTGATTATCCTCACTTCCCTTTCGTTTCGCCCATTGTGGCAACTGTCCCACATCCGAGAATCTGTACCCTGGAGCGATCGGAGCATCATCCATGAATGAATGAGGCGGTGACGAATTGAATTTTTCTTGCTCTCGTTCTTTCGGTGGCGATTCAATGACTATATCAGTTACAGGATTTGAAATTGGTCGCGAAATGGGCGGATGACCTGACCTCAGGCGTTGTTGTGACAGTCGCGCTTGCATCGTAACGATCATGTCGTGAGGAATCTGCCATATAAAGACGCATCCGTCTCCACTGGCAGATATCAGATACTTACAATCATTCGTAAATTTCAAGCCGGTCACTAATTCGCTGTGACCGTACATTCGAGCCATACATTCATTAGAGTAGTAGTCGTAGACTGAGAGCGTTTTATCTGTACAGGAGGTGGCTACATATATTCCACTGGAATCTAAACAGAGTTTAATGAGACTGCCGTCTTCTGAATGCGATCCTTTAAAAGTTTTCGTATGCTTAGCATTCTGTGTGGCGTACACGCGGATATTACGATCCTGACATGCTGTTAATATATGCTTACTGTTGCTGTCCACTTCCATGTCGTACAAAGTTGTCTTTCCAGAACAGTTGGTGCCTCTCAGGAATTGATTGTTTTGGAACGTCCTGAACATAATTGACTTATCGGCGCCACAAGACACCATTTGGAAGTTCAATCCAGTTCCAATGAATCTCACAGATGTTATACTGCTCGAATGATCATCTAGAGTCTGGAGAATTTTATAGCTTTGATTGACATCGAACACATGAATCAGTCTATCTCTACTGGCACTTGCTAAAAGTTTCTTCTCGATCTTGTCATTTGTGTACTCTAGACACAGGACTTCAGAGTCGTGCGCTTCAATCATCGTTAACAGTTTCAAATTTATCAGATTGTAAATCCTAATATTTCCGCTGCGATCCCCAGTAGCCAGATGATTTTTCTCTGGACTAATTTTAATGCATCGTACTCCATTTCTTCCATCATAACTTGAAGACTTATCTGTATTCAGAATAGGATTGTCTACGTCTTTGATGAAATTCAGTTCATCATCAATGTAAAACACCTTCAGTAATTCTTTACTATATATATTTTTCCTATAAATTTCATTATTCCCGCAATCGTCCAAGCCCCACACTCGAATAGTGTCATCGGACGAGCACGTCAGGAAGCAGTCTTCTGGCAAAGTTTGTGACAGGTCTCTTTCCAAATTGTATGGCACTGTTTCAACACCCCAAATGCATGCGGAGTGATAGAGAAACGAATGACTTTTTCCTACACGTCTCACATCTCTTAAGTCCCAAATGTATAAGCTATGATCGTTGTACACGCATGTGACCTTTGATCGTCCCTCATCGAACACCATTGCTATTGTGTCCGGATACTTGGCATTGGATGGAACTGCCATTATATGATTGATATGTATTCCTTGTGCAACATCCACTCCCAAGTAATGTGTTCGAGGCAAAGTCGTCACGTATTCTAGGGTAGCTGTATTGAATATCCTAACTATTGATTCAGCGCATCCAACTAGAATGTACTGGGAATTAACGCAGATACAGTTCGCCAGTGTGGTTCGACAAGCCACCCATTTATCTAACAGCCTTCTGGAATTGAATTCAACTAAATGTCCAACTCTGGTTATTGCGTAAGTGCTATCCGCGCAATCTCCTTTACCACAGGCGACGGCGCAGAAGTCATTGTTTCGCAATTCCCCTAAAATGGCACTCCGACCCATCAATGGGATGGGCTCTTTGTACTAGAAAAAACAATTTTATTAGCAAGCATTTTACTAAATGTAACAGAAAATAATTGTTACCTTCCGACTACCCTCCAAATACCAGTACTTGACGTGTCTATTGCCGACCGTCACAAAGTAATTTCCATCCTGACTGAAACTAACTGCCGCCACTTTCGCACTAACTTTGTTCGACGCAATTTTTAGGTTCAGCTTCCAGTCAAAAACATTAACAATCATATCATGCTGGGATCCAACTGACACCAAATATTTCCCCGTAGGAGAAAATGCCTGCAACAGAATGTTGTGTTTGAGATCTGACAATATAATTTTGATTCATTAAATTGAAAAGAATGGATTTCGAAAATGTAAAATAAGAGTAATTTGTAATTTCCAAATCACTTCGTAATTTTCTAAACAATTGAAAATCTAAAAATCCGATATTTTTAGAGATTGGTGTGTAATACTATAGAATAAAATAATTTTTAACTAAACTTAAAAAACAAGTGATGGCGGTATAATCAACCATTCATTAAGTTGCACTCCTGGAAACTTTTGGCAATATCTCCATCAAAGTAATTGCATTCGGCGATGGAAAACTAGCGTCTATCAATAATTGAGCATCGAGAAGTTTTCTGGGAGGTATAAGGAAGTAGGTTGGGTTTGACGATTTGCATTTTTCAGCGACATTCATAAGGAGTAATGGTTGTTGTAATTAGCTTTTTGCAAATAAGAATAATTGCCCGAATATCGTTCCTATTCATCTTGAAACGTTTCCCAATTAAAAATATATATGTAAAAATATTTCCAAAAATGGTTGAAGTCACCGACCTGTATTAAAAATGTTTAAAGTTCCAAAGTTTATTGAAGTATATTTTACGAAACAGTTGATGGCGGCTCCAAGATCTGCAGATTGGAAAATATTTCCCAACGACTTTCTATTAATTTCCAAGAGGAATTGCCTTAAATTTAAAAACTTGTCCAATATCGGAAATCGAATCTTCGTTGCAGAGCACTCCCACACTTTACATAAATTGATTTAATTGCAGCGAATCAGTCTTGGTCTCTGCTGCGAGTGCAGTCGAGCTGATCGCAAATCTGTGCAAATCTTCTGTTGATTAGCCAAAAGCGGAAGATATCAAGGGGTTCTTTATGCAGTAGCATTCTAACTCCAAACTGTAATTATAAATTTCTTGTAGGTGTTTGGAATTCCATATCCGATTTCTTGTTGTTTCTTTCAGTGGCAGGACGTGATCTAGAGTCAATCGGAAAAATTTCTAAGCTACCGCATCACTACTAAAACCATATTATTATTCAATCACTATTAAATTATGAGGAATTGCTTATTCTTGCACAATAGCAGCAATCACGAAAATTTCCGCAATTTGCATTTGATATACACGCGGAATTCGATCGTGCTCGGATTTTGAAGGCTTCTCAGGCGCAAGAAGGAGCTGCAGTGCAAGAATTTGCTGCCACTAGACTACTTTGAAGTTTGAATTACGAGCAAATTTCAGTGGTATGAGAACATGTAATTATTCAGTACATTGCTTTACTTACCACGCAGCTAACTGCATATTTATGTCCTAAAAATTCAGCCACCACTGTGCCACCCGCACCACCCTCGCTGTTTCCATTTTGGGTGTCCAGTTCCCATACTTTGATGGCCGGATTTATGCCGCACTCTCCAGTGGCCACGTACCTAATTGATCAAATGCCATTTTAAGTGGACGCCTTCGTTGAAATGTAATTGTAACAAGAACTAAGTGCAACTTACCTGCCGCATTGTGAGTAAGCGACAGCTGTGATCGCTTTTCTCGAGGTATTTAACAAGTACGACTGGGTGAGTTTCTTCGCGTTGAACAGAACCACGGTGCACCTAAAATGGTAAAAAGAAAACAGCGATTGTTACTCGGTGGAAATTCTCTTGGACTTTTTAAGACCACGACCATAACTTTTAGCATGCTGCCGCTGGCGTTCTGGACGAAAAATTATGGCAGCGGCATCGAGGCATTTCATTTTACAGGAAATGCAAATTGTCAAGTAAATTGAAGTGAGCAAGACGCTTTTGTTGCAAAAAGCTGTACTCTCGCGAGTTGGCTTTGCTGGGCTGGGGAGGTATTGGGAGGGAAACGAAGACGTATTTGAGGTAATTATTGGCAAATTTATACAGTGATAGTAGGTATAGTTTTTTTTGTGTCCTATTATATTATTAACACTTTGCAGTTGATGCCAACAAAACGTTTTTGCAGAACGTGAGTACACCGTTAAGGTCGATGAATTACATTTTCGTTTTTGCTTTCAAAGCGTGTGCAAAGCAAAAATACGACTAAAGATCTCAAACGAAAAGAGAACAGCATCTGACTCGAAAGAATTTGAATAAATTAATACCGTTCGATTCGGTTTTTTAGTCGGGTACAAAATGTCTTAAGTTTATATTTTATGCAACACACAAATTTCAACATTAATTATTCTGGAAATCTTTTGCTTAATACACTTTCGGAATGCATCGCCTAAAACGTAAATTTGCTTACAGTTTCCTACCACTGCTTACCGAAATGGGAAACCCAGGTGAGAGTTAAATTCGCGTTTATGTACTTCATTCAAAAAGTGTTTTCAGCTGAAAGAACAGAACTCACAACAATTCATAGAAATTTTTTGAACAATCTGTGTTGACTAAAAGTAGGTAAATTTAAATTTCTAGGAATCTTTTCCAATGATCGTGAGTGTACCATATTTCCTGTTATTTGCATTTAAATGATTTAAGTCGTATATTTTTTACTAAGAAACAATATAAAAAAAAATACTATTATGTATTATGTAGTAGTACAAATAAAAGTTAGTGTTAATTTTTTTTATTTTTCAGAATACCTAGAAACTTTTCAAAATTTGAAACAGCTTTTTGCATTCCTGTATTGGGAAATGGACCTTCGATTTCTATGTTGCTAGCAAGTAGTCATTCTCTCATTTAAGTTTGCAATTTCCATTGTGTGAAACATGCAAATGTTTAGTAAGTACTCATAATGGAATATTCTCACAATTTCACCACCAATCTTTGTAGACGTAATTACTTACCCAGCAGGATACGCCAGTACTCCATTAGTCGGCGAAACATCTAAGGCTGCGTTACTGCACACTGTCAGGCCCAGAACTTTCTTCAGCTTAATCTGCAAGAAACATAACAAACATTAGCAATCATAACGGCGATTGTAGCATGAAAAACAAATTGATTATGAATAACTAACATTTACGGAAATGTAAAGAGCTCTAAATGGCGATAAATGATCGAAATGCAAATTAATTAGGGGTTAACACTTGGCAGATCTAATGAGGTGGCAAGAAAGACTGTGAGCGCGAATGTGAAAACTGAAAAGTTGTTCGAACTTCGAACAAAGGATGTGTAAACTTCTCGTGAAATAGCTTTTCAATGCTTTTGTTTAAATGGTGTTCATAAAAACCCGATTCACGACGCACTTGAAGGTCGAACGCTTTGAACAAAGACGATCGTTTCTCACTTAACCATAACAGTTCTCTTTTTAAATTTCTTAAATGTTTGCTTTCTTCTTACACCTAAAACTTAAAGTGTCTAGAAATCTCATTAAACTACATCGAGATGTAACACTTTCCACCGATGATGCGTGGCCACAATTCAGGTAATTGTTAAGCCAAGATTAAAAGTGGATTATAATTGCCGCCCACCACCGATTGCTGTGCTTCGGAGCCCCGCAGATTTATCTGCAGTTCAATGGAAACAGATGCTTAATTTGTCTAGTTATCGACAACATTGGAAATTTCACTTCGTTTGCAGACGCTAGGGAACCTGCGTGCGAGTTAATTACATTTGCAGTTTCTAATTTTAGTGCAGCGAGAGTTTTCTCGCGAAATCATCTACATGGGTCTAATGGAAATTTTCATACAGGAAATCTTGATAATTTCAGTTAGACTCATGTTCCTGCAAAAATTAATGCAGCCATGTTTTATGCAAATTAAGCAAGTGATAAGGGAGAGAGTGGGCATGTGTGTTTCTATGACATGTTTGCACTATTCGAGAGGAGGCCAAGGTTCTGTGGGTGGTCAGATATGCTGATCATGAGTAATTATTGTATTAAGAACAGTCCTTTTTCTTTAATTTTTGTCGCTGTCGGAAATCCACGAAATAGTGTCACGGTAATGAGTATCAAAAAAACTCTTTTCAGATTAGATTGTTCAATAAATTATTTTTTATGTATGAATATTATACAACTGTATCAAGATTACATAATTACACAATGATAAAAACCGGAAGAATAAAAGAAGCTGCTTCAAAAAAGAATTGCAAAATTTTTTAAATGTGAAGAGCAACATATTGCTGCTACAATCATAAAAACATAAGCTTAAGTATTGTTTCTTTTTTAAATGCTTGTTTTGCAGATAAGCAGAAGTCTCAGGCGATTTTGCTAATTATTATTTGCATTTTAATGTATGGTCATAAGTTATGTTCACGGCGGAGGAAATGCATTTAATTCAAAGAAATTTATGCATTTTAAAGCCAAGTAACGGAGAAAGGGAAAGTTTCCCATTTTATGAGAACCTAACTTTATGCACTTTCTTAATGGCTTGTACTTATACATGAGGATATAATAACTTTTTAAACGAAAGTCTCACCGTTTTCTGTATGAGACAATTAGTCTGTCAATTAAATTAAAGTATATTGACAAAAATAAATAAACAGCATTGTAGTGGAACAAAGAACTTTGATTTTTCTGTTTTCCTTTTACAGAAAGAAAAATCTCACAGCAAAGTAGAGCATAATTTTTGAGTGAAGGGCGTGGGATAATGCTTGATGCGTGTAGTCCACATGAGTCAAGTAGTGAAGGTAATTCAGAAGCTCGGGTGGCATGAGCAGCAATTGTAGCTTATTTGCGTGCGCCCACGGGACAAGCAATTTACAACAATGCGGCTAAATGGCCGAAATAATAGAATGACGGGTTTAAATTTGAACGGCTATCCTGAAAGGTTGTTATTCGTTTACAAAAAGATCAGATATGTTTTTGTTACGTTATAAACCAGTACAAGAATCATTGAAGCCGCAGGGACCAAATTAGTAATCACCCCTGGGTTGGGTACTCAAATAAATGGGATGATGGTAAATTAAAATGAAAGTCCAAAAGGGATCAATTCCCCGTTTGTTATCATCCAATCAATATGTAAATTTTAAGGTCGAGAAATATGAGTCTGTAAACTGTAGAGCCCATTGGGATGGTTCATAAGTCCACAAACAGCTCCTCATCACTGATTGCCTCATCGTGCCCACGACCCGAGCACACTTTCGTGCTGGTCACTTGCAAAAGGGCAGCTGCGATTGCATCGGCCCGAATTGAACAACGCTCAGCGTCGGCATGCACCGGAGCTACGAGCTCCGTGTCGTTGTTGTGATGAAATTTGTTTTTCCATTTCCAATGCAGGCTCAACCATCGGTCAAATGCAGAGAAAACTATATGGAAATCACGTAAACACGTTTGCCCGCATGTCATTCCTTGTGAATTCCTTGGGCGCAGTGTTTTTATTGAATTCGTCATTTCTGTTGTTTGTGAAACCATCACTCATGGCATCTTTGCCTCAACGATCGCCACTCGACGGTTTCCATTTAAGTTGAATTTACATTTTGTTAACTTCATTTAAGGTAACTTGTTTTCATGAATTGTATTTTTCACTTTTCACTTTTCTTAGTAGGAGTACTTCAATGATTTACAGAAGATTATAGCAAAATAAAATAAAACTTTGTGTTGAGTAACCATTGCTGATTTCTAATCCTTGTTACTTGTTCTTTGGCGAAGGATATAAAATTAATTACTTCAACTCTTAAATTCACCTCTTTGAAAAAAATAAATACATTAAATTCGGATAAAAATTTAAAGAAATGAGAATTATTGGATTTTGAAATTAAATATTTTCTTTCGATCTTCTCCAATAAAAAAAAAAAAAAAATCCAGCAAAGCGAAAACTATTCGCCATTGATAGCATTTACTTCCTCCGTAAAAGGAATAAATCTCAGTTTTCTTGCAAGAAAGTTCAATAAAAGTTTCTCCTCCCCCTCGACTTAAGAAGCTTTCAAAATCCAGATGAAGTTTGTTTGGAGGCGTCCTTGAACGACTCTATTCGACGAAGGATAATACTGTTCAGCCAAATCTTCCACTTGGGTGTCCTTTTGGGAGAAACGTAAACAAAGCTGCGATAAAGAACAAATGCGCCTTAAGTAATAGAATGGTTAAAGGAATATCCATCCCGGGATAATCATCCACAAGGGGGGAACAGGAGCAAGGTCAGACTATGTGGGAGATGTTTTACTGCATGATATATGCGACAAAAAACATCACAGAGCAATTTCGATTTTATGGAGGGCATGAAATTATAGGCAAGCAAACGAGGTACGAACCGATTTCTGAAGAATTAGCGCCAGACATTCGTTGTCCTGTTTTTGAACCACAAATGTCATTTGTGGTTGACTTTCAATCGCTTATCAAAATGGAATTCATAAAAACATCCTTAATGGCACACGGTTTGATAAATTGCTCGTCATCCCACTTTTTTATACGGAACATCAGAGAAAACATTGTCTAAACTTTGTTTCTGAAGACAATATTAGTCTTCCTCGTTTGCTATCCAGTTAGCAGGGACAAAACAGGAGGAGTGTTTCCACTTCCATTTCCTTGCGCTTTATCGACCGAGACATGAAAATACTTGAATATCCTTCTTTTACTTCGCGTCTAGTTGAAATCATGCTTGATTCCATCTTAAAATTAAGGATTATTGCACAAAGCAAGTTCCATTTCGAAAAAAATTCAGTTCACAAATATTTTGTGTACAAATTTCAGAGAATTGTTACGGACTTGAGACAAAATGTCCTGTTGGTTTGGCGCTCTAATAATGAAAGCTGGAAATTGCAATTTTATCGAAAAAAGGTTTTGTGCCAAGTCCAATTCAAGGAAAAAGGACTTCGAATTTTTGCAATTGTGACTTGAAAACAATTTATGATCTGCGGCTTTGATAAACATTTTTAAATAATCAAGTATAGAAAAAGAACAGAATTAAATGGTTTTGTGAAATTGCCTTTGACAAAAAAAAGTACCTAGTTAATTCCAAAAAAAAATATTAGGTACAATATTTATTTCCTTTTTTCATATTACCTACTTAATTATATTTTTTTTTTAAATTATTGAGTTTTTTCAATGATTCTGCAGGCCAAAGAACGCTCTTCAAAATATTTTTCTTCAAGCGAAAGAAACTGCCTGACTGAGCAGTGAACATCCTTTTTCACGGTCGAAATATTGCAAAATAAAGTTTATTATTTTAATATATGCCAGACAATAAAAAAAAGTGAAAAACTCCCTTGAATTGTTCTACATAATTTGAGAATTCGTCAACTTTAACAAATTGCTTCGAGTTTCGAAATTATCATCGGATTTCAAACAGAAAGAAAAATCAGCCTTCATCCCTGATTGCTGGCGTTTGCTAAAAGATGTTAGCGCGTCTAATTGAAATTAATTTATTCGGAACTAGAAAAAAAAACCAACAGCGTGAGTACATAAACGCCTTCCTGTGCGGGAGTTCATTCACTTGCAAGTGAGGCAGACACTGAGTGGAATAATTATAATTACCGCACGACTACTGGCGACTTTCAGGAGCATTCAACGTTTCCAAATTTGTCTTCCGGACCTCAACCCCTAAACGAAAGATGAATGAGTCAAAGCGTTTCAGCGATTGCTTGTTGATGTTGAATGCAGAACGACGGCTTTTTGATTGGTGTACATTTTTTTGTTCGATACGCTTAAATCAAATCGATGTGCTCCACATATGGAAAGAGTTATTGAGGCTGATGTCAAAAATTTGAGACTTCATCGATGATTCAATTGATGGGCGTAATTTTGAGCAGAATGATTGTAGTGGGCGTTCGACATGAAATTTTGTAAAAGCGCAGCTGCGGCAATATTTGAATTTTGTGAAAAACGAATATTTGATATTACTCACAAATTGTGAAAAAAAGAAGTCATCTGCGGGGTTTCATGGGTCTTTTGAACAACTTCCTTCCGCCGTTGTCTGAAATCTATTTTCATAGTAAAATAATTATATTTGCAGAAACATTTATCTTCAGTTTGTAGAGTTGGACATTATGTATTTATAAAAATGAATTTGATTTCCTGATACTGGTTTTTTATATATATTATAAAACCTTCAAAGTGTTTCGGATTTTTATATTTATTTTTTTTATTTCAAGTATGTTTAAACCATAAATTTTATGGATCAATTATTACGGTAGTTAATGTCATGTTAGATTCATGAGCATAATTCAAGTAATAAAGAACAAAATACGCAGAGGTTATAGTTTCAAATCGGGTATCAAGTAAACATTTAACGATTTTCTACACTAAAACTAGTGAAAGGCAGTTAAAGCGATAAACTTGAAAGGAAAAGTACTTGCAGTAGCACGTCGCAGTGATAATTAATTCGTTGCCGAAATTAAAATGCAACAGTAATGAAAAATAGAAATAGAAATGAGCACAAACTTTGGGAGGAGTGCTCTTCAATGAGTGAAAACTAAATGCATCGAGATGTAATATTACGACGATGTTGAGCGCCATTTCGTCGGGCATTAATCGCAATTCGACTTAAGAAGGAAATTAAAGTCTGTACAGTTAGACGATCCTTTCAATGAGAGGTGTACATAAAAATATGCATGACTTTCTTGCTGTTGTTTTTATGAGTGGGTGAGGTGAGGCAGCTCGAAGGTACTATGACCGTGGACAACGAATGAAAGGCTCTTAAACTGCGCGGGCATCCAAAATTCCCGCGGGGGCTAATGGTGAACCATTCCTGGGGATTGTAGTCACTAATTTAACAGCATCCATGAATCACTTTCGTCCATGGCTCCAGAAGTGCGAATTTGTGTAGTTTCCTACAGAGCAGACCATCATGAGAAAAGTATGCAGTCGAAGTGCACGCATTTCGATTCAAGGGAGACGAGGGGTGGAGGCAGAGGTTGGTAGCAAATAGGTTCGTGCTCTCCTCAGGTCATAATCGTTCAACTGTTCAAGGTGGAATTCCCACGCGGGTGTTCCGGCATGTCAAGCTGCATGGCATGTGATGTGATGTTGTTTTATATGCTGTACACTGTACAGTGTACATGTCTTTCGGGAGGTGCATTAATGGCATCCACCGTTAAATGATACTCACAGAGCAACATGATTGGAATGCTAAGGACTCACGATGAAAGTGGGTAAGATTCGTTTCCCAGAAACCGACTTTCCACCAATTTTAATTTACTCCGAAAGTAGTTTCAATTTCCACACGAAATGCAAAGCAACATTTAATTAATTAGTTCAGTGAACATGGACTATTAATTTTGGGCGCGGTTTCCGACACTGAGCGATTGCGTTTAGATTTCGCAGGAGGCGAGGACCCCGAGAGTAAAAGTCGCCATCACTCCAGATTGCTACTGCAATTTATCAAGTGTCAAACGCGATTTGCGTAACCTTGCTGCGATTATTGTTAGTGGGACAATTTACGCGAAAATCTGACGAAGATAGACATGCGTGGGCGCGGAATTCTCGATTGAGGTGTCGCAATCAGGTTGTCTGCGTGCGCCTTAAAAGCAAGGCAGGTTTTTCGCAATTTTACTCTAGTGGATGCCACTTGACTCTCGTAAGCTCCTTCGGGTGGCAATTACTGGAGAAGTGGGTGGCGTTTATTTGACAGTAAGCTTTTCAAAAATTCCTAAAAAAACAAAAAAACGCAATAATATGTGGATTCCGAAGATCAACCTCAGTTTAGTGAGTGCTTGACTGACACGTCGAGCACTGCACGTGTGTCGTGGGCGCTCGAAATAAATCCTTCGTGAAGGGTACAAAATGTTCACGTCATGTAATATCAACTTTTGCTCGTCTCCGGGAAAATCCATATATTGCTACCAAAAAAAGGGTAACTTTAAGAATTTCCTAGCACCTTTGCCTTCCGGCATGTTGTACATATCACATTTGTCGAACGACTTCAACGACATCCATAATCGAAATAAAACTCGATTTCGGTGTGCACTAACAGGAATGGCAAACCGCCTTGGGGTATCCCGGATGCAGCCAGGATTCAATAATAAAATTTCCTGCATCCACTCCAGAGCATATGAAGACGGAAAGTGGAGATTCTAGCCTTGTTAGTATCTGCAGGTTACAAAGATACTTGGCATTCGGCAAATCCTTCTCGTCATATTTCAAGCAAGGACCAACTGAAGTCGTTACATCGTTGAAATCGCATATAAAAATTATTGGAAGAATTCCGGAAAAATCAACCGAGCGTTGTTTAATGTCTCAACAAACGAAAACTCACTGAAAATGTTCAGCGAGGAAAACTTTTTTATATTTCTATTTCAGTTGAAGGACAATTGCTGTCGTTACAAAGAAATGAACGTCCTTTCAAAAATTAAACAAATGGCAATTGCAAAAGTTGCACAATTTTCTCTTACAAATTGGAAATTTTCCATCTTTCAAGTTCTCAAAGTAAAATCAAGAGCACAATTCGCTTAGTCAGGATATGAAACATTTTTGATGAAATTTTTTATTTTTTTAAACTCTTCGGCTGTTATGTAACATATTAGTTTTTTATTTAATTTTGTTCGAGCTTTTTCTGAGGGTAAATTGTTTGTTAGTGTGGATGCAATTTTCTTCCTAATTCACGACACTGCACTGCCGAGATGGTATTATTTATAAACGTTTCTGAGTTTATAAAAAGCACACAGGATTAGAAATTTTATTCAGTGAAATTATCTGAAAACAGGTGAAACATATTAATCAAAGCTATAAAAAATTAACACAATATTCGAACTTTTTCTAGAATTGATATCACAGCTGAATTTTGCTGGATCCCCCGCGAGAAAGCACGAATCCGTTCGGACTTTCAGTATCGCCTCTTTAACTTTCCCAGAAGTAAAAAAAGTTTATGGTGAACCTGACAAAGTGATTGATTGTTTAAAAATAACCGCGAATAAACAACAAAAAACACGAGTAGATCACTTATTGGTGCAACACCTTTCAATGGCGTTGGACAAGAAATTGGCACATGTTGAATACACCTGCCATGGCCAGTTTAAACAATTAAATTGTAATAAATCGTAAAGGAAAACAAATTCGTGTCAAAACAGAAATAAGAAAAAGTCAATACGGAAAAACAGGCAAACAAAAGAACGACCATTCACCTTCATCTTAGAAAAGGGGGAGCGGGAGGGGGAATTTCTCTGATAGTTCACGTGTGGAATTTTGAACTGTACTGCAGAGAAGTGTTTTTTGAGAATGCCCCAAAATCAAATTTGGTTTCAAAGCAACATTTGACTGACACTAAGGCAGAAGACTCCTTCTTCTTGTTTGCTACACATTGCAATTAATCCGTTATGAACACTGTGTGGTCGTTCCCAATGTCCAATAAAAATTTGCAAAAAACAAAAACTCGCTGAAGTCATGCCAGAGTGTGCCACTAATTAACAACTTAATAGCATCTTTTACCTTCAAATGTAAAATTTACATGCCAGTTTGTAATTGAAACCGAATCGACTGCGACCTGCAAACAGTCGCACATGACATCACGGTTTGTTATATAACGACGCAAGCGTAAAATGATTATTTATTAATGATAGACTAGTGTACTTTGTTTGTCACAATTCTGCCGCTTCTTTCTATTTGTTCTTTTATGAGGATTTGACTATTTGAGCTGTTGAATATTTATAAGGATGTTCATTCAGTAAATGGAGAATCAAGCGCCGGTTATTGGTGGTCGACCGAAAACACTAGTTAAAGACTTAAAAATCAAGTTATAGTATTTGCATATTTTCTCAAAAACCAATTCCAGTTGTTGCTTACAGTGCAGGCCAGACATGTTTTCTGTTGCTACAGCTAAACAGAATGGTGCATCAATTAGAATCCCTCATTTTGAACATTGTGGGAAAACTTTAAGGCATTCCAAAATTTTCCAATTAAACAAAAACTTCTGTTTACTTTTCCATTAAGTATTTATGTAAAATAATTCCAGGAATTAAAAAACAAAACATCTTCGACTCGTAAAAGCAAAACTTTGTTGACGTGGAAAATTTGTTAACTCCAGAAAATCATTGGAAACAATTGTAAATTGATCAACTGACAGATCCTTGTAACGGATTAAAGAGGACAACATTCCCAATAATTGATTTTCACGATATGTCTTATTGTTAGAGTTGATGGAAAAATCTTTGATTTCCATTGCTAATTGTAATTTGAAAATCTCGAAATGAGAGTCGAAAAATGTTTTTAATGCATTCTTAATGTGTGAAGAAAAATGTTTTCGTCGTTGAAGAGAATCAATTGAGAATATGTCATGCATAAAAATTCAAAATAATTTGTAAGATGCAGAATATTTTTTGTCTATGACGAATTATGCAACTAATCGGACAAATTGCCGAATTGCCGTATCCAATGTTTAGCAATGTTTTGTGTTAATATATAGTTGCTGGAATTTTCCTCTAATTTGTTCTTCATTATGTAATTTTTTTGTTATTCATATCGACTTGATCGTAAAACCTCTTCGCTGTCTTGGAATTTGAGATCGGTTCAAGACGGTGATTTTCAATTTCCTCAGAATCACCTTGATGCAAACTCGGATTCCCGCCCACCCGCGTCATAGTCACGGGTTCGCGTGAGCGGAATTGTAATTCCCGAGTGCTGGAACGGTTTTTCGAGCCACCAGTGTCCCGGTCGGCGGTCGCGAGCAGGTAAAAATGTTTTGCATTCCGATCGGCTCCATTCAGGTGTCACTCTCAATTTTCGCGATGTTAGGTAAGAAGCGCCTAAGGTCGACGGTTAATGCTTGTCTGGTTAGATCACCCCATCCGAGCAACATGTTGATTGCCCAGACGAAATGATGAAAATTTAGTGGTGGAAGTTAGCAGAGGACCCAGTCACCTGAGATTTCTTGAAATGGTCCAAACCTGATAGGCGGCGATCTCATCGCTGCCGTACACGGCGACGGGCGAGGAATTTCGCGGGGCGAACATTGTGGGCACTCGTTAAAATTTTGTTTACAAAACAGACACTTTGGTGCAGTTGGCTCGGGTCGTTGGAGCATTTGATTCCGACGGCCACTGACTGCCACTAGCACGAATGCACTGCCGCTGTTGGTCTGATGTAAGAATCTAAGGCCGCACCTGACACTGCGCACTGATCTGGTATATCGTCATCGGATTCCAGTAAAGGTGATCGCGGACACTTAATACGTAGAAGACAAGACTCAGCTCGGACATTCGGAGGAGACCTCCTCATAAATTTCCACACCCGATCGTGACGACACCACGGACTTGAACTGCACAACCAAAGGGGTTGGAATTTTGAATAACCTCAAGAGTGGCCAAATCGTATCCTGTTCGTCAGCTTCTAGCTGGGATCATTGTCCAAGGCTACTTTTACTTTTAACATCAAGCTTTCTGCACATTTCACGGACAGGTAAAATGGGGAAAGATTGCGCATCGGTCGCTGATAGAAGTTATCTCGTTTCGTTCAAGAAGGAAATTCGTTGCACGTCACCGCGAGCACAATATACGATCTGCACTGATCTACCACAGCGACCACTGTCGTCCCAGCTGCGAATCTATTCACGGCAACTCTTTAACTGAATCGCGACTTTGCTCGGTGTTAACGGTTTGCCGTGTTGATCGAGTCGTTGTCGCGTTTTACCTGAGCGCGATGTGAAGGCCGGTATCTCTGGCGGTGACACTATAGTAAAAATGTAATTTCGTCGCAATTTATTAATATTCAAGTTGCCTGTAGGCCGAACCAGGTCGACATAAACGCACTTTGTTCGTGTGTCTCTAACAGCTAATGCGGATCGCTCATAAAATTCCAATCAACTCCTTTTTCGTTCCTCTATTTAGAAGATCTGTTGGACGCGAGCGGTCAACAACAATGATCCGCATACGCTTTTAAAATGGTTTTTCTCTGAAAGATCTTAACGAGACGCGATCTTACAAACGGATTGTTGCCACAATTATGGGGGAAATTAAATCGCATCCATCTCAGGATGGACGTGACTGCGATGGCCGAGAATCTGAAGCGATGTGATCTCGTTGGAAGCGAATCAATGTCGAGAGGACTTTTACTTTGGCCAAGAATTTACCTGTACAGACCTTACCTTCCGCTCTTGACTGATTTCTTTGTAAGCGGAGGAAATCACTTTTTATCATTGAGGGCCCGTTTTACATTTCAAGCACGAGAAGAAAACGGTTTCTTGATGTTTACTTCTTTTCATGTCTCATGATTCTTCGAAAGATACGCGTAAACAAATGCAACTTCCTGCAACCGCGATGAATACGCAAAACATTGCAATTACAGTGAAACAACTGCAGCTTCCTGGTTTCACTTTCCGCAAGATTTACTTGCACATCGGGCAATGATCGTTTGCCTAAAAGGCATGTCGCGGTGATGAACTGCTTGAGGTTGGTAATTGGTGTAAAGAGAGTACTGCCAACCACGTTGGGTATCCTACATCACCTCTTTCAGCCGATTTGAAGCATCCAGGGATGATGCAGTTATTGAGCATCTCTGTCATTCTGCGGTCGAATTGGAAAACTATTCCGTTCATACAGAATCACATTGGACTTTGCAAAAGTTGTACACTCTGCGTATTCTTAGAAAATATATCTTGCTTTCACTTCAAAAATTCATCCTAGAAAAATTATAGAGAACAAAATTTGAAAAGAAAATGAATGGTTGAATCTACTTTTAAAAATGCCACTCAGTTTTGATTTTATATCACAGTATTTGCCATCAATTTTTTCCGTTTAAAAAACAAACAAATTTACTAATAACTTCAAAAAAAACCATTATCTTCACAAAGTATTGAATTTCTCGTTCATTTGAGAACGTCGAACAGTTCAAAAATATAATTCTCATTAAAACTGAAAATAAATGTCCGAAACCAAAATCGTGTTATTTTCCACTATGAAGTATGACTATGAACCCTCCAAAAATAAATAATCCCCAAAATAGTTTGTAGTTGGTCTTCCTGCAGATTGTAGTAGAAAAGATTTTCATCGATTTTTTAACGTGTTCCACTCTTCTCATTGAAAAAAAGTCTCCAAAAACTAATTAATTCTAAAAGATCTCATTTCGTCCTTTCGTTCTTCATTCTACCCTAATTGTAGTTTTTGCTGTCGTCCCAGCTTCTTCGAATTTGCAGCAGCTTTCTTCCCCCAGGACAAGTGATAGAGACTTCTCTATCGATTTAGGCTCAAGCATTTCTTGCAGCTCAGAAGGAATCTACTCTGCCAACAATTCGCCAAGCGCACGCTTTCTTATCTATCGTGTTATTTTCGAACCGAAAGGAAAAAAGGATTAAGAAAAATTAATTGATATCCGGTAGGGTAATTTGTCCTAATTTTTTCCGGTTGAGTTACAATGAAGTTGTGGTTCTATTTTCGGAACCGAAACCCGAATAAAAATGCAACGAACGAAAATGGATTGCAACGACACGAGAACTCCTCATTTCGAATATGTCAAGTGGAATTGATTAAAGGCAAATAACAATTAATATCGTTGACTGAAGACTCTACAAATACGTGTAACTGTTCCTTTCCTGTTTAGTAGTACTAGGCGTGTACACGTTTCAGTTGCAACAATGGGTTTGTGTTGAGCCGAAGACGGTTCCCATTGCTCCATTGGCGGGGTGACGATATTTCGCACCTTTCGTGGTGGTTTAGTATTCATAGGAGAGTTTCGCAAGAACACCGAAGATTGGAGACTTCCCGGGCTGGCGATAGGAGGTGAACGCCGGTCTCCGGGCGGTATCTTCGCATCATAATCACCTGTCATGGCGACCTAGACGACGACGCAACGACGTGACGACTGAGGATCCGCAAAGGAACCCATGCGGAATTTTAAGGAGCGATTCACCAGCCAGGATTTATGTATTAGATATTGAAAGGTCTAGCATACTTATCTGCACAGTTTCTTAATTAATTATGTATTTGAAACTCTAATTGGTTTTAAATAATAATAAAATGTTGTATAAATATTAGAACTACGTATACATCACTTTCGTTACCCGTTTATACCGGTTTACATGGCAACGCTGTCATTGACTTGCCAGATTTTTCCTATTTCGAAAATTCATTTCACAAATTGTTTGCAATAATTTTATACGAAAGTTTGGCTTTGTCTAGTTCAGAGGCTGCAAACTATTGTATAAGAATGCAAGCCGATAATCAGCTATAAAAGGATTTGTTTTATAGTATGTCGTATTTAATGGTGTATCTATACCATTTAATTTTGTAAAGTATAACGGAAGGTATTTT
Source organism: Leptogaster cylindrica (assembly GCA_963082835.1). NCBI lineage: Eukaryota > Metazoa > Arthropoda > Insecta > Diptera > Asilidae > Leptogaster > Leptogaster cylindrica. Next base: position 16,319,426 of record OY720105.1, on the reverse strand, counting down.
GGAAAGTATAGAAGGTTCACTTTACGGGGTAATGAATATGTGTCGACTGAATACGGCTAATAATAATACATTTTTTTAATGACGGTAATTTAAAAAAATATTTGAAACATTCTGCGAAAAATATTCAGTAAGTTGGAAACAAATTTTTGTTTAACCAATTGCTCTTATTCATCAAGTTCCTCGTAAAAAATAATAACGTCCCATAATAGACTTATCAGAATTACACATATTATATAATGTGCGAAGTTAAATCTACAAATTTATTTCCAAAAATTGTTGTGCAATACGTTCAAACTCAATGTTTTAGGGTGGAATTTTCATGGAAATGTAGAAAACTACAGTTGATCAAATATTAAAATAATTTGTTTGGCACATTGTTCTTTCTAAAAATTCACAGTATAAAAGCACAGTCCATGCAAAGCATCAATATTCGTGAAAAGTTTTTCAGTCGAGATGAACACTCCAACTTTGTTATTAACTTTTTTGGTGATTTTTAATAGTTGTGCGGGCAATGATTTAGCTAAGGATGAAACACTGATTTCGAACTACGCAAGTAAAGTTGATGTTGAGGAAAGTGCCTTCGACATTGATCCTTTACAAGTTGACGATCTTAATCCGTTCTCTGTCCGAATGGCAAGAAGTCCAAAGAGGAAACCGACAAAAATGAAAAAACGCAAGAAACTTGGCAAACGATTTTCAAAGAAGGATGTGAAAACTTCTACACGCAAAGGTCATAAAAAAACAAAATGTGAAAAGAAAAATTCGAGAATGCGATGCAGACTTTGTCTGAAATCATTTCCTCTTTTTAATAATGAAGAATGCCCGTGGCAGGATATTGCAGAAGATGTAATACAACGAGTAATAGAGGACGAAGATGGAGAGTCCATTTTGCCGGACGAAGAAACTACCACAATGGATGAGTTAAACAAGGAATTCGGTGACTATTTTGTAGATTACCAGGAACAAGTACCTGAAGAAGATTTCAAGGATCAGGATGAATATTTTGAGACAAATAACGAGATTGAAGATGATGACAATGAATTGGAGGATGATGAGGATGATGATAATGAATTGGAGGATGATGAAGTTGATGCAAATACAGACTTCACCAATGAAAATGAAGAAGATGGCGAAAGTGAAGAGGATACTGGAGCTAAGTCCGAACCATCTTACAATGAAGTTGATGATAAGGAAGTGGTGGATGACGACGTTGATGCAAATGCAGAGTTCACCAATGAAAATGAAGAAGATGAGGGTTGTGAAGAGGATACTGCAAACGAGTCAATTTTTCTGGACCCGAAACTTAAAATCGATTATAGACTTTTAATAAAGGATGAAAAGAATAAAAGTGAAGACTATGAAATGGTGATTAAAAGGATGCAAGTGCTTATAGCACGTGTCGAAGTCTATGCCAAATTTACATCCCCTAACGCATACAGAATAACTATGGACTTGATTCACTACTTCTACAGTGAGCTGCTAACATTTTATGCCGAACACCACATCAGCAGAGCAGACAGAGATTTACGTTATGAAAAGATTTTTAAAGAGTTATACAAGATGTGTGAAATATTTCGTAAAGCAATTAGTCAAACTTTTGTACAAACACAAATTCGTAGAACTTATCATAATGAGAAATTCAAGGACAATATGAAATCTCCACAAAAATATTCGAAATTCAATAACATTATTATTTGTCAATATGAAGCCCTGCAATACTCTAATCAGATTTACGAGGAAGCAAATACTTTCTTTTTGTACCTACGCCAAATTCTTTTAAGAGGGATAAAATTGCTTGATCAAAGTCAGACTGCAAGTGAGTGGCGCAGCAGATGGGTCTCAATGGTTGACGAACTTAGAAAGTTAAGATGCACCTACGGAGGATACAATAACAAAGCTATGGACGACATACGTATGGCAATCTCTGATAAGTATGATAAATGTACTATGGATGTCCTTGACATTTAAATTGCAGCAGATTAAAACGCTTTAAGATCTGTGACAAAAAATATTTTAATGTTGCATACATTTATGTATCTGTGGATTATAAATCTCAATAAATGCTTAATAATAAAAATTTTTAAAACTGCAAATTTTGTAGATATTTATTATTTATGTCATAATTGTTTATGGTTGGGATACTTAAAAAGCATTTTACCAATTTCGCTTATTTTTGAGCTTCACATTTGAAGTTCAAAAAAAATATTCATACACTAAATTTTAACACTGACAGAGGCTCCTCGACTAATCTTGCTAACAGGCAGACATTATACGGGAAGTTACAAAATAATTTCTTTTAAAGTTCCTATCATTGAATTTAACTAAATGAACATTAAATCGAAATTATAAAAAAAATACTTATAGATGCAATTACACATTTATATTTAATTAATGATATTAAATAAAGGATGTAATCATTAATCGAATCCAGCAGAAAGAGTTGAAGAGAAAAGGTTGAAGCATTGAAATTGGTATCGTGATGCAAAATACCATAATCTAAATAGGTCGTAACAACTACAAATTTCAGTTTCGTAGAGTTCCACAATCACTTGTAGGTACACTTCCACAATCACTTGTTACTAGATTTCTTGCAGATTTAGATATCGTTGTTAGCATTATGATAAGCTTTCCAAACTCCTGGCAAGACGTGTTTAATATACACGTAGGTACACTATTGCTCTAGGAATAATAAACTTTGTTTATATGTTGAAAAGCACTGGAATTTTTTTCTTCGCTTCACACGTCCATTCTGAATAGAGTTCGGCGAGTTAAAAAGGCAACATTAAAAAACATTGAAATAATCCCCCAAAATCCTCATTGTTTACTGTGAAAGTTTAATCCTGAAGTGCAGTAAAACTTTAAATAAACACGAAATTGAATTTTGCAAAGTTTCTTGAGGTTTATGCATTATTTTAATGTCTGAAAACAATTTTCACCTAACTAACTTTGTGGTAGACAACTTTAGTTAGTTAGTTTTGAATATTTTCCACAACATCAAACTACATCCACTTTGGGAACGAATTGAAATGAATTATCGTTTTTTAATGTGTCTTATACATATTCCCAATTCGAAAAACTTCCTTTAAATTGCCATTTCATTATTTTTATACATATTATATCCATTTCATTAATCAATCAATCTCCACATTTCAGACAGATACAAACAGACTTTCAGTCGTCCCATTTACATTTTGAAATAAACAATGATTTATTGATTGTTTCATTCCCATAGACAGTTCTTCATGTCTTCGTTTTCTATTGAAGTCGACAATTTAAAAACACCTACAAAATTCATGAATGCAAATTTAAAGCAAAACATTTTTGCAAATTACGATCGACTTATGTCACTTTGTCTGATGACTTCATTATGAAAATGCACTCGAAAGTCGCGAGGTGAGTCTAGTAATTTCCCGAGTACACGAGTTAGAGTCAATAAACCGCCGAAGATGATCGCGGCACCAAAGAACATCCAGCGAGGTTTTTTGCGGTTGTACCATCTTCTCTCGAGCAAAGAACGTTGATTTCTTGTGCTCGACATGGTTGGCCATATATGATTGCCCTGCGGTTACAAGCTGCTTCACCGATTCCCCTCCGTCCCAGGGTATCCAACGAGTTTATTAGTGCTATCTGCTTATAACCCATGTGGTGTGCTTTCGCTGCAATAACCCATTTCTCTCAATTTCACGAGGAGCTTCCGCGATAAAAAGAAATCTCCGGTGATTAATTAATGAAATCGATTCCTATCATTCGAGATTCCGAGATGAGCCAACAATAATTCTTCTTCTTCTTCTCCATTAAGAGAAGAGTTTATAAGAGTTTTCGCGAATCACACAACGATCTCAATTTGCATAAAATGCGTGGTACTTGATGATTATCAAAATTACGCTGATTACGTGAAGTACACGCTTTCCAGTCGCTTGGCATCTGAGCGAGATACTTTCGCCTTATTGGACATGACCCACTTCTGAGCAGGCGAATCTGGAGCTATTTGGGCTTCGATGCCGTGGTCAAGGTCATCCGCCGCCAACGAACAAATTCCAAATTTATTACTGCGGAGTCATCGAAGCTCCGTCAGTTGCCTTTAAAGAGCCTCGTTGTCCCCAGATACGACGACGTGCGCTAAACTCTTTGTTAGCAGAAAAAATAAATAAAGTAATATACTTTACACTTGTGGAACCTGTTGCCACTGCAACTCCCATTACAGCGATTAACCCATTTGCTGGGGTGGAAGGTTACTGGGTGTAAAGTTTTATGCAAGTCCCCTCAATCTGCTCAGACTCGGCATGGACCACTTCTACCCACTCATCCCGATTTGTTTGTTATGTGCGCATGCGAGTCAATTGAGAGATCTTTGATGTCCCACAAGAAATACTTTTACTCAATAAAATTATTCAGCAAAAAAAAAAAAAAAAAAAAAACACAAATACTACAAAAGCATAAACAATTTCCATGTGGATTCTTTTGGTGTGCTTTAATACGTCTTTTAGTGATTAGTATCTCAGAGAAGAGTTTTCAGAGGTCGCAAATCCGTGCTAAAAATAAAATGCGATCGGTTTAAAACTTGATCCAAGTTTGAGGAAACTTTTACCCTTGATAAACGTTGTAGGAGGAGAGAGGGGCGAGAAATGGCACGAGTAACGCGATTCCGTATAGAGATGAGGTTTAACACGCTAGCAAATCACTTCCGTAATGTCTTCTCACGTCCACGTGTCTCTTGCCAGTTCAAAGCTACTAAAAACTATTAACCCTTTTTACTTAAGTGAATGTTTAGAATAGCTTTGTTTTTCAGTTGAGCAATGATTTTTTCCTTCTTTTGTAATGTTACAAATGAGACAGATTCAGAGCAACAAAAAGGTAATTTGTTTTTTTTTTTTATGAATGAAAATGTCGTGGTCAAATGTTTTTACGTCCAAAGCAATGTCGAAGATTTATAATAATTTGAGGCGCCTACTTAAATGCTTCTTTGGAACATTGTGTAGGAATTTACCGATTTCTCTTTGGCTGTTCAAATCACAGATAGATCAAACCTTTTTACACATAATCATGGACCAATCTTCACAATTTATAGACTTCCCATCGGAATATATGGAACAACATTGGCAATTTTCAAATTACGTGTCGAATATAGATAGTTACCAATTTAAACAATAACATCATCTGAAATCAATACATTGATAGAATTATAAAAAAATTATAATCTTTACTAAATGGACCCTGTCTGAATTTCACGGACATTAATTTTATATATTGGTTAAAAAAAAAAGCTATTACCTACCTACCAAAGCAAAAAATCATGTTTCTTTTTTTGACGTTGAATATGATGTAATAAAAGCAGAATTAGAATAACAAACCCATTACGAAAATATACAGTGCAAACTATGGAAGTTGTCAAAACTGAGACGAATTCAGGACATTCTCAAAATGTTTTTGATTTGCATAAAATACGTCAACGTTCACATGGGCATATTTTCAATATTTAGATGTAAACAAACGTCGGTTTTAAATAAACACTACTGTGATGAAATGTAAATGAAAACAAACTTGTTTTCAAGCCAATTAGCAACTATCCTCTAAATACGGGAAAGCTTTAATGTTGTTAATTTATAAGTAGACACTGTAAGTGATCGCATCTTAAACTTTTTGAAAATTATGCTAAAAGTTCGTTAATTCCATTTAAAAAACCCGACAGTTTAGTTTTTTCAATCGATCAAAATTAGGTCACAAAAATTAAGTTTGTACAAAAACAAGCAAAAAAAACAACAAAAATTATTTTTTACGATTAAAAAAGAAAATAAAAAACACCGTTCTGATAGTTTTTCTTTAAAAAGAAGGAAACAATTAAGAAAAAATTTAAAAGTAAACTTAAAATTGTGTAAAAAAAAGCGAAAAAGCGTGAAATTTAAGACGCAATTTCAGCTGGGAGTCAATCTCAATTGAAAACTTGATTACCGTGTTTATTTTTGAAAGAACGAAGTAAATTAAAATAAATAGAAGTGAATTTTTTTAATGATTTGCACATTTTTGTGTGGGCTTGAAGAAGCTGTGGACTTGTTGTTGTCCTTTTCCAATTGCGCGATTTAATAGTCACGATCGCATTTCTGATCATTGCTATAATTACGGGGCCGAAAAACCAAACGAATTACGTCCAAACGTTGATAGCGATCAGCGATCGGCTCGTGCTGCTCGAATCTGTTCGGCAAACATATTACATCACCGACTCTAAAATGTAATGCAGACTAGACTGAACGTCGAACGATCTACAGAAGTGATCTCGAAACGCGGGATTTAGGCAGCGCGATCGCGGACCCCATCTGAGGCACTTGTATCGGTGGGGAGGGCGCAGATTCTACGCCCAGAAATGGGATGATAAAAATTTCTTCAAGAGAATTTTTCATTTTATTGCACAAGATTTAAGGTGAAGTGAGAAAATTAGGTGCAACACTGGGACGAAGAATGTGAGACGTGAGGTGTCGAGGGACGAGTTTTGGTCGGCAACTTCTTGGCGAAGTCTCAGAGGTCGGTCTTTGACGGACGGATGGTCGCTGGACTGGTGATTGCGGTGGGCCAGTTCTTTTCTGGCTCCGGTGGGGTTTCAACATCGAAATAACTGTTAATTGCATTGGTTACCTGAAGACCGATACTAAAACATACTCACAGCTTCACATCGTTCATACTCCATTTATAGGTCACAACAAGTACACGCTGCTGTTCCTGGTGATCTGCGAAAAACCAATTCACATCTTACATCAGCGGCAGCGAATTGGATCAGCCTTTATATGACAATCGTACAAGAAAGATTGCAAACTTTTTCCTTTATCGTTTTCAACTTTTTGTGAAATGTTAATAACCTTTTCCGGCACAAGAACTAAGTCACAGGAACTGGGGAAAAATGCAGAAAGAAAGTAACCTATGTATAGGTTGTCGCACAGAGATCACAGTAATCTGGGTGATCGTAAGCAGCCGCGCGAGTTTTCGTTTACTAGCAAAACCTTATCAACGTAAACCTCAATAAAAATTTTAGTTCTAGGTGCTCGGTACTAGGTGATCGTGTTCGCGATCTCGACCGGGGCAACAGCTGGCAAAGGGGTACACAATCACCGATTTACAAACGAGTCGCTGCAGAGCCGGAGCGAACTGCGCCTGATATTCTCGGTTTCGGTTTGGGTTTGCGATCAGCACAAACGTCGAGGGTCTGCCGGGGCTAGACTCCCATCAAGCCATCCACAAATCAAGAGCGGAGTATCTGTCATGGTGCCTGAAAGTTCTGGAAGGGGGGACTCAATCACTGTAGAGAAAGTCAAGACCAAACATTAACAGCGACAGAAATAGAGCCCACTGAAAATGGCATCAAAGGGAAATTGGGGAAAACTTTAAAAGCGATCTAGCTGTTCTCGTCACTTACCCGATCACAGAGCCGTTCGTCGTTCTTGCCCCGTCTAAGCGATGGCGCGCGGATCACTTTGCTGTCGTTGTTCATGTCCATAGTATGCCGCGATCACCTCCACTAAACTGGTACAAAAGATCGTTTAGACCAGTTACGAACCACTACCGATCAAGTGCGGTGCGCGCATTCACTAAAGCACATAGACGTGCTGTAACTGTTATACGATGTGTCGCAGAATCAAAACTATTTCGTAACGTACGACTGATCTGCGTCGCCCCATTTTTCCCACGACAATTTCCGGGTGACTCCAATACCGCGTCCAGTTTTGTATTTCATTGGTTGCGGATGTAGTTTAATGGTTGGTCCATGTTAAAATCTGGAAAAAAGAGACAAAAATCAGTTTGGCAGTTTATACAAAGATACAAAAATCGTAGTGGAATTTTGACTGCAACGAATCAATTACGATAATGGATTTTGGCGGAATGCTAAATGAGATCACAAGAAATCCTTTTGGCATCGAAGCCTGCAAATATCTAGAATCTACTGAAGTTATTGAGTCTGTGGCCAACGGAGCTCGGACGTGGTGCAAGACAAAAATGTTAATTTGCATATTTCATTGGAGTCCCCGCCGACGTCCCACTTTGGTTGGTTTGTGTTCGTTCATCTAGCGGGAAATCTCCAAACGCTTTTGGATGATGTTCGCGAAATTTTTTACGTTTCGTACATTTCGTTTTTCTATTTTCTTTTCCAACAAAATGAAGTAAAATTTCTTTTCTTTCGTTTTCAAGGTTAAAAATATAAGTGCGGAACGATATGAACGGCGAGTAGATTGCCAGCGTTTGTAATTAGACTTACGGATTTTTTGCATATGGGCGGCGAATTAGCTTTGACCTCCCAAACCTCCCAAACCTCCCAAACCCCTTCTCAACGGTCTCGGTATTGTACCGATGCGGTTTTGACTTCATTTCTCCAGCCAACGTTTACCCTACACGTCGCGACTGACACTTTAAAATTAGAAAAGAAAGAATTTACTCTTTAAACCACTTGAGAAAGTTCTGTATTTTGGGTCTTCTGATGAAACAAAAAACTAAGGAAAACATAAAGCAGCAAAAGCAGCAAGAAAGGGTTGGCACTTGATTTTTGTTTTTACTTAAAAGGCCTTTGAACATTTTTTCAACAATTTAACTAGAAAAGGTGTAAATATAAAAACATTGAAGAGGGTTCAAGAAATTTCAAACATCTTTTGTAAATACATAAATAATTTAGAAAAACATTTAATATTGGCGTTTAATTTTCAAAACAGGGTGCGCTTTCGAATAAGAATATTGATTATTTCCATAAAAGTTTTTCTTCCATTTTTGAAGTGAAATAAAATTACACTATTTAAAACAATATGAGAAAAAAAAACAGAATTTCAATATTTGAGTAACAAAACTGCGAACAGTAAAAATACTGTGCAAGTAATATTACTATTTAATTTATTTTTCATAAGAAGATAGTGATACTGCTTCATATTTGATTTCATATAAACGAAGTTAGTTCCAATTTCTTGTTTAAAATCTATTTTTTTGTTCCTGTTTTATTCTGAGTTCAAAAGACTTTGGTGCACTTTGGGCAATGATTTAATTTTTTTTTAAATTTTCGAAAAAACTTCGGTCAATAACTCTGAGTAAATGAATTTCTAAGTAAAAATAAATTATTATCAATTAAAACTACAGAAAGACATTACTGACTAATTCGAAAAATGAGTTTCCTAAATCCAGATAACCTGGGAATTATCCAAATTTTCAATGATGAAATTCATCCACATAATTTGTTTTTGTTCCCAGCAAACTCTACATAACGCTGGAAATGTTGGCAACTCGGTGATCAGAAGTTAATTTAATATAAAAGTGCCAATAGAAAACATAAAAACAAAGTGTTTTATTAGTTCGTGAAAGCTATGTGAACACAGGAAATCTCATTGCCTGAAATTGTCTAATGAGTAATTAAAATCCAACACAAAAAGCTGCGTTTAAACATTGAAACTCAACAAACAGTGGATAAAACAAAAAAAAATAGCACTGTGTGACTATTTTGCAATCGTCAACTCATCACAGTTCATGTAAAAAGATTTAAAACGAAAAAAACCTTCACGGCTTTAAAATCTTTGAGAACTTTTCGTTGCTCCGTAAATGCAAGGCAAACTGAAACAAAGAACATTTAAAAAAATACAAATATTCTATGGTGAGTGACAAAACAACAACATGAATTGCATTTTTATCAACTCATGCACGGCGCGAAACCGCACATAGGCCTATGCGCAAGTGTCAAGGTTGCGCCGACGTTGTAATTCCGTCGACGGCACTCAACACGACAATTGTGCTATCACTTTAAAAATCACTCAAAAAGTCAGAAAGCGGAATTCTCAAGTCGCTGTTTTCTCTTCAGTTCAGTGACACCGGCCCACCACAATTTGTTCCAGATGGAAGAATACTTTTGGTAAATACGTTGCACTTGTATTATTTATATTTTCAGTCCAATATTTATTTCGATAGTTTTTTAGAAAACCTTTATCAATATCAGCTTCTAGCTTCATTGTTTCTCTGTTACTTTTTACTCCAAAACACTTCATTTTAATTATGCTAATTCGTAATAAATCCACAAAGTTTTCCAGCAAAGATGAAACTGTGCGTTTAATATGACACCTCAACCTGAAGATGAAGAAGTGATCTGGGTCTGCTGCATCATTTATTTTAACTGTCATCTGAGGATTTCCTGTCGTTTCGATAACATCTCCTTTGCGGCATTTTGCTATAATGCTGAATTTTGCTATAAAGAAAAACAAGCACTGACTCAAACTTCCCACAAAATTTTATGATTATTGTACAACAAACCGAATCTGTGGCAATTTCTATTTTCGCAGCTCCGGTGAAAACCTTCGAGATAAAAACTGTTTGGTTTTTTTTCCGTTTCCTTGAGCAAAACAACCGCCTTTCCCTTATCTCGCTTATCTTTTTAATATTTCGCTATCATCACAAACATCTTACAAACTCGAAGCCACCGCGATTAGTCATTGTCCATTGCAAACAATCATATCAAAAGTTTTCGTTTGAAGAGAGTTGATCATCCAATCAGATTACCGCGATTTTATTGATATTAATTACGCTAGAAACAAATAAATCGATTACACCGTTCCCCTGTGAAAAACGCTATTGGAAAACTTTTTACAACATTTCCAATAAACTTTTTTCTTTAACATTTGTTGGTTAAAGCGCAAATTAAACGATTGTTATGTCTATTAAGTGGGAAAAGTAATACTTTTATCTACAAAGAGAACTCAATGGGAAATTTATCACATGAAAATTTCATTTAACGTGCAAAAAATATAAACATTTCATGTTTTATGATTTCATTGAAATTCAGCAAAACATTTATGAAAAAATCAATTTTAAATTCTTTTCAAATGAAGATGTTTTGTTTTAAAACGGATACACGTAAACAATTCAAATAGAAAAACAGATTTACTAATAATGGATTGTTGTTAATTTATCGAATGCTTCGAGTTCAAGCAACTTGTGGTGATCGTGGAAACCATAAACAAGCGATAAAGAACCGATAGTGGTTTATCTGGAGATATTAATTACCATTAGAACAGTTCAATGTTTAGTTAATGTATTGAAGTATTAACAGAAATAACCGAAGATAGCGCAACAAAAAGCATATCGCGTTTTCTGTGATTGTCCGAATCGAAATTGTACCTCTTTGGCGCGATCGTGGAGAACCGCTAAGATCACGATCTCAGTGTTGCCATAATTACGGACACGATGATTCTAGGTTTCGTTGAAGCACGTTGACTTTCTGAAAGATCGTCAAGAAAAAATTGAAGCGCCGATCTTCTAATTAAATGGTCACGGGTCAGGCATTTCGCTATGAACTGGAATGGAGGAAATTCTAAATACAGTTAGACTTTTTGGAAAAAATAAATGTACTTCTACTTATGTTTGCTTACTTTTTAAGACCACAAAAAAGTATCTATTTGTTTACAGATTTGGATTCCTTTCTTTAACATTGCAAGTTAACCAATGATTTTAATATAAGCTTGTATAAGAGTATTTATATAGTACAACCATTATCAAAAACAAAAAGTACAACTCTTATCATTCTTGTTTTACAATAATTCAAATTTTAATTTAGTTCCGTAGGAAGCAAAGTTGTAAGCAGTGGTTTCCTTATTCAATGGCTACATTTGAAATTAACATTTCTACACCTGCAACAAAAGAAAAGCGCCTTGTAACAAATCCCTTTCATCCATTAACAACAGTTTCCTTTAAGCAGTGCTCAGATAAAAAATCCGACGAGAGTTCCGATTCAATAATATCGCAAAAGTTGAATGCAGTCAATTTGCTACCGAAACAAATAGCATTCAATTCAGAATGGTGTTACATAAAACCGTGCACGAGCGCAACCCTTTATCGGGGTTGAACAAAGGAGAAGGCGAAGCGAGGCTGGTTCGTTGCAGTTTTGTTCTGGACTGATTATGTAGAACGCAATCGAAACGTATTGATTTGCACCGGTTTTTCTGCATAAACCAGAGTTCGATGGTGTTGCACATGAACTTTTGTAAGGTGCTTGCGTGAAAATCAGGTGCATTCGATAAATTCAGTTTATTTAGACAAAAGATGATTTACCAATTCGATTGTTATGTTGTCCAAAACCATGCGAATTCCATCGAATTCGATTTTCAATAACTTTTAAGATATCTACAAAAATGTTCCAGAAATGCACAAAATACAATCATAATTTAATGCGGAACATAAATACATCGTGACATTTTTTATGGCAGAGATAAAGATGTGGGAAATAAAATTATCAAGAGAATAATAAATTTCCTTTTACTGTACAAAAGCCTGGAAGGCGGGAATCCATTGGGGGTAGAAAATCTCATTTAAGGAGACATTTTTTCTTCTTTCTTGCAAGTTTTTTTTATTGAAAATTATTACTTGCTATAATTTTATAGTAACTTTTTTTTTTTTAAATTAATGTTTTTTAATTTAGGTACTTCGAAAATTTTTCAGGTCATCATGCTTCCATAAACCAACACAATAATAAATTTTATAGCATATTAATTCCTGCTTCCCCACCACAAAAGTTTTCCTTGAATTAGTCTGGAAAATCTACCTTAAACTTCACCAAGAACAATAAAATGCACGTGTGTCCTCCGCAGGATACGAAAAGTCAGACTTCCTCTACTGAGGACTCTATAAATTGCTTGAAATATGACAAAAATTGTCTGAACTGCGATTGTCGAATACGCTGGACGCTTTCGAAAACATATCCTCAATATTTCCCTTGGCTTTGATTTATTTTCAGGATTTGAGTTCTAAAATAAATTTCGTGAAATTTTCTAATAATTATTTCAACTGAAAACTCTATAAATAATTCTGATTTGGAACTTATAAAAGTCCTGCAAGAGTCATGAATTTTACAACCTCTTGGAGTTAATTATTTACTTTGAGTGCAAACTCTTGTGATCCGGCACGTAAGCCCCGCAGGACGACAGCATAAATGGAACCGTTTGCATGAATTAATTGCCGTTATTGTGGGTCTTGGGCACGGGAGGTGTGACTAACACTAGAATTGTGTTTGTTCATATTTATGCAGGCAAATGTCCTTTCCGCCCAAGTGGAATATCAACTGCTGAAGAATTCTGCTGGAAGACTTAATCAAGGACGATTTGCACGACCTGAAGGAGCTTCCCAGGGAAACTAGATTATATCGGCTCAAAATTTATGTATATTGAAAAATTCCAATTCCAAGATGGCTTCAGTCGGACTAGGGAGGCAACGATGAAGTCGTAACACGGTCTGATGGACCAATATCAGTCAGAGCAGGAGTCTGGAGTCCAAGCGGACACGGGAATTCCCCGATCGAGATATTGGAAATGGATAAATTTCAGCAGCCCCGATCCTGTGGGATTCAATTAAAATTTCGGTGTCTGGGTAGTGTAAACAGCTTCTCGGTTTCAACCGTGCCAATCCAGTTGAAGGCAAGTAGTGCATTTCACCTCCCCCTCCCCTTCGACACTCCCACACTTGACACATGCCTTAAGTTACTTCTAAATGGTGTAGAGTCGAGGTGCTATTGTTTCGTCTGCATTGGAATTGAATAAACTGCCGAAGCATCTTGCAGTGGAAGATTTAAGTGTATCGCGGTATTTATCGCCTCCAGTTATGGATTTATCGAGACGGCACTATTACCCGGAAAGAGGGTGGAAATTACGTCACGTTTGTTACGCTAAAAGGAGCACAAAGTGATTTTGAAAGGTTCCGGCATCCATGGGTAGAGAAAGCAGTCAAAACATCGAGTACTAATTTACGTTACATTTCGGAAACATGGCACAAAGACGAGTGGTAATTAGGAAAGATTAATTCTTCCTTTCCGTCGCCTCGCACCGCAGCAGATTGCGGAAAATGGCGGTAATGTGCAGCGAAATTGACGACGAGATCTGCATGAGAATGGCACTTAAACGAGACTTATTCAATTCTGGTTTCTTAATGGATTTGTTTTTATTTTTATTTTTATTATTAGTTTTATCTTCCTTTTTTCTGCAGAGTAAAAGGTGTAGAGCTTGAATGTGCTAAATGAACAGCTAAATGTGGGAATTGGAATTTATCTGGGATCATTTTGGAAATGTTATCATTAGTTAACAAGAAACAACGATTGTTTCCAAAATGAAATATAATTTTGTGAATTTCCCAAAGCAATCGATCACTGTTGTTCCAAGTTTAAAAATATACTATTATAAAAAAATATCTTTTTTCTACATTTGATATAATTCATGCAGAAACACGAATTTCAGATCTGCACGAAAATATTTTTCTTTTTCTTTTTGATTTAATCTAGACAGATTTATCCATTCGCAAATTCAATAAATTATCACAATTTTGAGAACACGAATTATAAATGCATCCAAAAACATACATTGGTTGACAATTAACATATTCAAAAAAAAAAAAAAAAAAAAAAAACTTGCAGATATTCAATTTAAAATAATAAATTGTGAGTTTAAAATGCATTCCTAACATATTTTTAATTCGTTCTTAATGTAATTTTTATTCAGAGGAAAATTTTCAAAAATATGGAAAATGTTTATTCCGTATAAATTCGATTAACAAATTCAAAAAGCAACATTAAACTAAAATTAGACCCAAACATCTGCAAAACGTAGTCCAAAAACCTCAAAAGAATTTAAAATTCACAAACAAAACTGTGTTTATTATTATTGTTAATATTTGATGCAGAATTTAAGTTCCCCATTTACATAAAAAATAGCTTCAAGGTCGAATAAATTTTCTTTATCAAAATCCTGAAATTAGAATGTTTTTAATTGGGAAGCATTTTATGATAACGTCAAATCAAAATGCAAACATAAAAATCGAATTTTTATAACTCTCACATTTTTCTATTTCCTTTTCGAACGAGCTCGGGAAATCGTTAAAACCGCAGGAGGGAGAGGAGGAAAGCTCGTGTAGGCAGGGCAGACTTGGATAGTTCAAAATTGACCAGTTTTCTCGTGACACATTTAGCAACGAAGAACGATTAAATCAAAAGAATCGAAGAATATTGTTTCATTTCCCTGATCGGGTGTGATTTAATTGAATTGTTCGAACCTCATCACTCATCAGGCATTCAGGGGATGTTCCCGATTGACGTCGTTCTCCGCCAGTCTGAAACTAAATATAGGCAAGAAAGAGCTGCCGTCGTCCGTCTGGGCAGTGAGGGTTTTTTTATAATCATGCAAATGCCGTAGTTTGCATAACACAAAACCAAATCGAACAAAAGCAAATCAATGATATTTTTGCTGGGAAGCGGGGGCTGAAGGACGGTGCAGGAGGGCTGGATCACCTGAACGCGGAATAAATCAATTCCCGGACAGAGTGGTGTCGTTGTGGTAACTCGAGAATTGACCGAACACAAAAAGTCACGCGAAAGGAATGGATGAAATTCAAGTCTGCTCGGCGATTTGGTCGAGGTGGCTTCGCCGTCCGCTGCAGCACGGAGACGCCTTACGTCACGGATTTGCTCTTTCGGTATGACTCTGTTGCAATTGTGCAAATTAAGAGGTTCTTTTTCTCGGTCGGTGCCTTTTATTGCTGGAATATAATATTTTGTTTTTTTTTTTAGAGGTATTTGGGTGAAGGTGAATGAATTTCCTCCATTTGTATTTAACACTTTTAACCTCTTGCGATTTCTTTTTCGAATAAATTTTAAAAATTTTGCCGGTTTGTATGACTTGAATTTTAGGTTTAATAATTATTGTCTTTAATTGCAGTGCTACAGTAACAGTGAAGTGTAATTTAGACTCGGTTTTTATGTGGTGACTTCCTCAGAAAGTCCGTTAAAAACAACTTTCAATACTTACTTCGAAAAATTAATATTACAACCACATAAAAGACAGTGCAGAAATATAAAAAAAACAACATTCGATTGCTTTAAAAATTCCATTGAAAATCTGACAGAAATTCATATAAAAGCAAAAATAAAATTATGCTGGCCGAATATGGCAACATAATAAATAACATTAAAGGGTGTGACTTTATCGCATAATTTCAAAATCCTTCCAAGAAATTTGTGAATGAAATACAACTTAAAAACCGCATAAAACGAGACCTGACTGTAATAAGTTCACTTTATACTAAAATGCAAAACTGCATCTCAAAAGCTAATAATTAAATTTTTTTAACTGCCTGCAAAGAATGAAGTTCAAAACTCACTTTATCCGAATGAAGTAAACAATGTTTGAAAACTTTATTTAAATTTAAAAACAAACCCATTAAACTTTCGTAAATGCAGTTTAAGCTGAAATTAGCATTGATTTTCTTTTTCTGAACAAGAAAACAGCCGAAACACTCAAATCGGTTTCTAGATAGAAAATTTACAAATTAATTCATCAAAACAATTGAGAAAGAATCCTCAAATTGGGATCACCAGAAAGTTTCCTACTCTCTTAATGCAGCAAAACAAAAACAAGAAAATCAATTGCTTCGGGAAAAGCATTTTAAAAAATTTCCTCCTGTTTGCCTTGACCATTTGCATTCACTTGCAATTCTGTGTCGCTCTGAGCAAATCTCGTTCAGGGGTCATGAACGTACTTGAAACAGTTCTTTTGTTATTGCAAGATCATCAAAGGTGATGAAAAAAGAGCTGTTTCGCCGGAAGGGAAAATCCAACATAAAAAAAAAAATACTTTGTCAACTCTCCTTCCATCTGGCACACTTTTAATGGAGACATCTGACGTTGATATAAACTTGAAATTCGATCCAACAAAGCATTTCCGAGAGCTGATGGGAAAAACTGTGGAAAGTGCAAATACAGCGAAGTAGTGACTTCGCCTTTTAAGAGCATTGCAAGCGGCCAGAAGGTCACCTGTTATGAAAAGCAGCCAGGAGCCCGAGGCCAGTTCCCACAAACGCGGCTGTTTACTTTAGGAAATTAGGTGATGTTTACCTGCTTTCCATATTTACCTCCTTTGGAAAATTCCGCGACTTGAAACTACAGGAATTGTGGATTTTCCTCGGTGGCACAGTGTTCCGAACGCTGCGCAGCATCATCGTAGCAAGCGGAAACAAAATACCGTGGAAAGTAATCATTTATGCAACAAATACTGGAGGTGACTGAAAATTGCAGAACTGCAACGAATTCGAACGAAGAAATTGATTTTAAGAGCACCTGGCCAAGAAAAACAGATCATCCTGCAGTTCCTCATTTAATCCACTAAGCGTATGGAACATTGTTTCAAGCGAAATTCGACAGTTCGTTTCCTCATATCAAATGTCCTCAAAAAGTTGCTGCAAACTATTCAAATAATTTCTATAAAATTCGAGATCTTGTTTTCGTTGCCAAATTTCATTCACAATTTTGTAGCATGCTCCAAAACTTTTCACATAATGGTTTTGTTTTCGGAATGCAGGTGTTTCATAAGGATTGTTTTTCCCTCCAACTCCATTCCGGCTGCACCAGCGACCTATTACTTTATAAAATAGTGCAAGTTAAAGCAGTGTTGCCAGGTACTAGATGGTATTTTTGTGTTGTAAATAAATCTCAAATGAAACATTGCCAAAGTTAGCGACACAATTTCTGATACTGAATACGTAGCACCTCCTAGAACACGGTAGGTATAGGGTCCTACCAAATGTTGCAGCAGAACCAAATGTAAGAATGCGGTCCACACACTTTTTTTTCTATAGTATTATAGTTATGTATGTAATTTTTATAATGTAAATAAAAACATTCCAACATAAGACAAAGCCGTAAGGAGACCAAATAAAAAACTTTTAGGTTAATAACCCTAATTTAATAATATTATTCTGCACATTCGTATTGTAGGAGGGTAACAAGTGTCAGTGTAATTTTCCCATGCAAACACTCCACGCGAGTTCTTAACTAATTGCAAGAATAACGCAAATCGCGAAGATGGATAAATTGGCAATGAAAACGCACGCATATGCAGACGATAATTTAATAACCCTTTTACTGCACTTCAGTTACTTGAAAATGAAAGGCACGGCTTCCCAACCCACAGACACTTGCCTCATTTCGAATTCTTAATTCTTTATCAGAGGCAATAATTCAAACAGCTGCAAAATGTACTGTTTACGGGTTTTTAATAACACAGGTACCAACATTATTCTTCCGCAGTTTCAATATCCGTACCTCAGAGCAGAAGGGTATTAAGTCCAAAATTTCAATTTTTCGGTTTTTTTGCTCACCTAGATTTAAATTTCACGCTCTATTCAGAGGTTTACAATAGAAGACGATTGGACTGAAAATGACGGAAATAGCATTTTATAAAAAGTATTAAGTCCACCTCGCTCCTGGAGCAAAACAGTATTATCTTTATACTACATGTATTAAGTCCAGTATAGACATATACCACCCAGGGCAAAACCATATTATGTTCAAAACAAGTATTGTGTCCCACGTTTTACCCCGCATAAAATCTCAAAACTTCTATTTTATCATAATTATAAAGTGCAAAATAAAAATATTAAGTCACAGTCGTGAAATTCTTCTGAAAATAAAAAAGTATTAAGTCCATGTGTTCTGCCAAAGATTCAGTCTTCAAAAACTTTGATAAGTGTAAACACCACCCATTATCATTATTCTTAATATAAATAAGTATTATCTAGATCAAGTTAAAACTATTAAATAGTACAGGCTAGAAAACAAGTGTGACAAATTATTATTTCTGCATGTTTTATAGCCTAAACAATGAAATTATTGTATTTTACGCTCTCCTGTAAAATTTACATTTTGTGACTTAATACCCTTCTGCTCTGAGGTAAGGATATAAATTATCTCGGTAAAATTATGCAACAAATCATAACATAGCCAATGAAAATGAGGAATACTTATTTCGAATATGTTTAGTAATTAAAATAATTAAAATGTAATTAGTTTTACAGAAATATGTACATACAGGTACAATTCGTTATAAATAATCCAATTTGAATTTTAAATGTACATAAATAATTGTTTTTTAGTCGTCAAAAGATATCTACTATTGCAACACTAATGTTTCGCACGTTTCTTATACCTAATAGTTACAAAAAAAGTGTCATTGAATAAAAATTGCAAATAGCAACAAAAACAACCATGAACCAACAATTAGCACTAAACTCAAGTTCAAACTTTGGGGAACGGTTTGTTATCGGTGAATGTTGACTTCTCCTGCCTTTATTGACATTTTTTTTTATCACACTCATTCGTGATTGTTGTTTTACTTCCGTAAGAAACTTGGTTTTTTTATATTGTAAATAAAAAGTATCGAAACTTTTTATTGTAAAGCGTTCTAAAAACGCCAGATGGCTCTAACTGTTCAAACGCACCCAAAGCGAAATTAATTTTTAACATGAGAGAATAATATTACTTTGATAATTAAACTGATTGAGCTTTTTTAATCATTTTGTATACTTAACGGTTTTCAGTATTGGATCAAAGAATAGATAAAATTGGCACACAACATTTAGCTAATTCAATGGAGCCTTTCAAAGTTCATAGAAAATATTGCAAAACAACACACCTTTTGGGCATTAATCAGGGAGGAAGGAGGTCACATCAGAACATATGCTAAAAAGTAATCGGGGAGAAAAGATCTCGGCAAAAAAGCGGGCCAACATTATTGAGCCGATGATGATCTCCTTCCCGAGCGGAGAAAATTGGCATCAAATCAACCGTGCACTCCTGACGAATGGCAAAGCTTCGGTAATTGAACTTAAATTGAGTTCATTTGCCGGAACAATAGCGCAAAAAACAAAAGTACAAAAAAATTAACGTCGACTGATGCCCGTGATGGCCGTTCCTGGGAGGTGCTCCAGAAATGGTCAGGGGCGAGTTGCTGGACGTCAGCATCCAACGTGGAATCGCACACATTAATGATGATGGGGTGACAGCGCACAAATGCAAACTGCAGTGGAATCCTGGGCTAAAAAAGTGCACAGTTATCGCACATTCCTGCACAAATGCACCTGCTAAAAATAGGTGACAAGGAATTCTGCATGTCGGACTCTCGGCTGCGGAATCCTGCGTCCTGTGTCGCGATTTCTCTGAATTCCAAGTTCAAGCAGCAGCAAATGCAATACAAGTGGCTGCATTTAATTGCGCTTTAAAAAGGAGTTGCGACTGTCGCGAAAGTGCAATTGCCTCGATGCGACATTTTTTAAGTTGATGGCATAACTGGGCGCGAAATCATTCCAGGTTCGTTGGGGAGTCAACGAACGCATCCGACTGCACTCGAGAAGAGGTGCTGGTGCAGCCGCGCGCCGGTGGTGGTTTCTTTGTCTGTCACTCGACTCCGTTTTATTTCCTCCTCGAAGAGAAAATGACATACTTGGTGATGCGTGAAATCGCTCAAAGAACGACACTCGACAACGGAGGACGCCAGCCAGCCCGGGAATGTGATCGCAAAAAAGAAGAGAAGTCCCCAGCATCCCAACCGAAGTGCAGCAAATAGTTGAATCGCCGCATGCCGCGGGAACCGCGTCCACGCCGACCACCGCTTCCAACAAAGCCAACTTTTGGCAATGTGCTCGATGCACTCGCGACGCAAAATTTTTCCGATTACGAACAATGCCAGCGGAGGTTTGCAAAAATTGCGGCTGCTGTGGTATATTTCGCAAAATCGCGACCGACAAACAGCCCAACGGGGGGAGGTGGAGCTTCTGGGCATGTGAATGGCGCAAATGAGGGCCGCAGTGTGATCACTCCAGAAAAGAATGGACAATAATTGCAGCAGGCTTGTTCACACAGAGATCGCCGCCACTCACTTCGACTGGAGGCGTCAAGGGAAAGCCGGAGTTATGCAAAATGTTGAGTCCATCTTTTATCTGTGCCTGAACAAAAACTTCTACAATCTACAGTTGTGCAATACGCGACTATTGTTGGAAAACAACTGAATCACCTTCTTCCGAAACCGCAACAGTAAAAAACATCAGAAAGAATACAAATAAAAAACGATCGAAATGTTGCACGTAAGAATGGATGATTGCGAAATCGCCCATTGCTCGCGGGTCATTGTTCAATCGGCACCCGACGTGGGTCTTCCTGGTGCAAGGTGCCCTCGCCGTAAGCTGACACCGCCCGCAGCATCGGGGCAGACGTCATCGGGTAATTAAACTGCCGTTATTGCAGTGAACGGCTTCCCCACGTCACTCCGGAGGAGACGGTTTCTCACAAGATGATTTTTTGCGGTCGCCGTATTGTCTTTCACTGCCATCGAACGCATGCCGTCCGTAGCCCTCGCCGCCACCAGACAACAACAACGAATCATTTCATATGGGGGCAAGACATATTAGGAAGTGATCTTTCCCCTCCCTCATCAGCGAATGTCTCCTAAGGTCGTTAAACCAGCCGAGGAGGAGTTCCTCAGGTGCACTCGAGTGCTCGGCATTCAGAGCCCTTCATCAACGCGGCTCGCCTCCCACGCGCGTTATTAGGTCAGGAATGTCGTTTACACACGAATGGGGCTAAGTGGGGACCACTTGTAAATTTACGTCTGTTGAGAAGCATCCTTTCATGTGACATTTGCCACAAATTGCTAAAAGCGTTTTCCAACTGAGCAAATCTCATTCACCTCGCAGCATCCAAGGTTCTCCTCCCTCTGCCACAATTCCTTGTGAGACGGTGCAGAATTAAATCCCAAGTGCCAGACTTTTGAGGAGGATGCAATGCGGCAAAATATGCACATTTTAATGGGAAACTGTTAAACGCATGTTAAATATTCAAAATAGAGAAATTTCAATCGTTGCATTTGGGATTCCATTGCTCTGTTTACACGAGATGCGAGACTGTTACATCACCTGAGGCTGGGAGACTGAAGAAATGGCGAACTATTCTTGACGGAAATATGAACCGAACGTATCTCTCCTTCTATGAATAGAAAAAAAACGTGTCTGTGTATAAAAAGAATCATCAACGATTCTGGGCTGGAAAGGTGAAATAACAAGGCATTACTGAAGCTGACTGGCTGCCGAGGGGGTGGTGACGGTGGCGGGTGGCGAAGACGAACAATAACAGATCTCAGGTTACTATTATTTTCTCTAACGAGGTACTCAAGAAAATTCCCGCGGAAATGGCTTTTAGTTTTAGTGATTTTCTTTTGTTCTTTTGCTGGTTTTATCGATTGCAAAAAGGAGCTCCTCCGTGGGGACGGAAGTGACACTACTCCTTTTCTATTATTGTAAACACTTTGCCGTGAATGCGATGAGGTAAATTGGTTTGAAAGCATCTCAGCGAATTGTCTGCAGTTGAGGGACGAAGAAAAGCTTTTTTCAGGCACGAAAATTTTGAAACTGTAATGTTTTTGTAAGGCATAAAATTTTATAATATATTCGAAATGAAATGCAATTCAATGTTTTTCGTAAGAGAAATGGCGCAGGAAGGTTTTACTTTGGTATGAGACTGTACCATAATCACATTTCGCGAAGAGGATTGGAATTCAATGGTGTCTCATTTTATGCGACTTTGAAGTTGTGCGGTTTGTATTTCATCCAAAAATTTCTGGGACAAACAAGAAAAATTTGGGACGTATTTGTCCCTTTAATTTTACCATATTTACCTGCATAAATTTGTTCCTAACATGTGTATAGGACACCAATTTACGCCATTCTTCTTATTTCAAAGGATTTGGAGGTACGTGAGAATGAGAAGTAGGTATTTATTTTATTATACACATACAGGACGATCTTTTCACATATTTTGTTCTCTACAATTTATTACTGCATTTAGGTAAATTTGAAACCGCATTTTTGTTTCTAGAAAAGGAATTACTCGAACGTTAAAACTTCAAGCATAGATGAATGTTTACGATGATTTCTGGTGTTACACGTTCGATACAAAACAAGCAGAGCACATAGAACTCTGTTGCATAATTAGCACTTGGACCACGTGATCTCGACGAGCAATGATCAGCGCAGATCACTATCCAAGCACGTATCGTCGTTATCCTCGTCCGAGTTGAAGCAAGTGCTCAATGTACATGCGACAGGCAGCTCTTGTTACCGGCCCGGCACGGCGCCCCCCGCTTTGGTAGTACAAACAACAAAGATATTGACAATGTAAACACTCGCTCGTTAGCAGCGGCACCTCGTCTTACATCACTTTATCAGCCGAAAGCGATCCATCACAATTATTCACAGCATATGTTTTGTGAAATTTGCGTATTCGCGCGGGAGCCACAGAGAGGCGGGAGGGGCACGGATGGATCCCAAATGGATCGGGGCGATGTGCGACTGCTGTAAATTGCATCGGGATGGAGGGTTATCCCCGTCTTGGTGGACGAGTGTAATTTACAGAAATGGGATTTTAATTGAATCTCAGCAGCACATCAAATTATCTCCTTAATTTATCGAGTTTTATCTGCAGTACTCGTGGTCTTCCCAGCAAGTGCATCCCGAGTGCATCTGCCAGATGCAATTTGTGCAGGTTGCCGCGAATGTGTCATTACGTTGCAGTTGTCGTAGCTCCGGCAAAGGTTTTTGCCACATTTGCCTGATTTTCCACCTAGGAAATCTACACCACCGACGGGGCGCGGGGAGTCGCCGGACGTGCCACTATTCGATCGGTCGGTTCACCTTGAGAAGTTTTAATTGGCGAACTTATGATAAAGGTAAACAGCAATGAAGTTGTCGCTTTTCAGAAAATCTATAAATGTACTTGTATAAATGGAACTTGGACCGAGGGACGTTTACCCCGCGAAAAATTGCGGAAGTCCTGAGGGTTGTCGGGGTGTTATCTGGAAGTGGGAAATCGGTAGTGAAGGTTTCGCCAATACTGGGAAGGCTACCGACTGTGGGAAAAGTTAACGAAATTTTCGCAAGAATACTTTTACAGTTTTTTTTGTCTGCTGCTTATTTAAAAAGATAGAAAAACGATTCGACTAAAGAATATAAAAAAAAACTTATCAAGTAAAAGAAGAAGTTTTGCTGCTAACTTTTTGCCTTTTTATTTACGCGAACTCATCTCGCGATGTAATGAAAATGTAATTTGCGAACTTCAAATAAAAATTAAATATGTTTTTCCAAATAATACTCTCCGTGTAAAGTTCAACTTTTGCAAAAATATAAATATAAAAATCACAAATTATTCTTAAAACTTTCGCACAAGTTTCAACCATTACCAACATTAATTTACTATACATACATCAAGGTTTCTATAGTTTGCATGTTTATCTCTAATCGAAACAAGGAACTTTAAAAAAGAGTTGTGTTTTTCTAGCAATTGAAAGATAACATTTCTGTTACGGAAAAAGTTGAATCCTTCGTTTTTAATTGAAGCAAAACTCCAAGGAAGCGAAAAGTGGAGCAGTGCAATTGGTAAATGCAGATTGAAATGTTGCAAGTTAGAAAGATCCGCTCTTGAGATTGAACATTTCCACTTGTATTACTTTTTATTTGATCCTTCAGCGACTAAAACTTCTTCTTCATATCTAAACCAACGAATAGAAATTGTTTCTTGTTTATTTAAGCGTGCAATTGCAATTAAATTAAATTCCTCTTGATTTTCCCAACCCCTGCCTACGGAAGCATTAACCTAGTACCCCAAATATGATTGAAGTGATTGGAATAAATCAGGGCAGAGTGGAAGACAAGCCGGATTGATTAACAGTGACACAAAAATACAAGGAAAAAATTGGCAACCCCTGCAAAAATAATTACCCCGGTTTAAAGAGCGAATAACGCCAACGCTGGAGAGGCGGGCGGGCGGAGTCTCAAAAGCATAAACGGTCAGAATCCATCCGCGTCACAAGGGCAAATGTCACGTCAAGCGTTGCTGGGAGCACGTCCTCCTTTGTCCTGTGCTCTGCTCAGTGTTTTCACGAGACTCTCAACAGGAATACGAAAATCCACAAGTTCATTAGCCGACCTGTGGGAGTCCCTGAAGTTCGGGGTGGAGTTGTGTGTTTTAAATAATGAATCTGCAATAACTTTGGGGGTTACAGGATACGCGGCAAGGGTGAAAGCGCACTCACCTTGTGAAAACAGGGTGCAGCAGCAGTTCTTACTTTTCGAATTACCAGACGAGGTGTGGTTGTCATAATTGGAGTAATGTAATGTACATCCCACCCAGCCGAGGAAAGATTGTTTGAGCGGGCAGTGCGGGAGTGGGTGGGACGAGAGAAGGATATTCCACACCCTGAATTAGGACTTCCGCCAAAACAGGATTACCGCGTCATACTATGGAATCGATTTCAGGATTTCTGCCCTGAAGCGAGTTGTTTCCTATCCAAATTTGTCGCGGTCGCCAACAATTGCATCGCGGTTCAGTTCGGGGGGACGACGACGACGGCAGGGCGCTGCACCTAATCTTGAATAATCCAACCGCGGGAGGAGATCGAGGGCGGACGTGGGGCTTCACTGCGCGTCATGTGTGTGAATAAGAACCGCTGCTGCCAATTGGCAGAGAAGTTGAAAACGAAGTCTCCCACGGGCCCATTGTCTACATCTGGTCCGCATTGTTTTGCCGCGGTGGTCCGATAAACCGGAAGCAATTTAAATTGGGGCCGATCCCCCTTGAAGACGATGCTCCCCGAGTTTCCCGTTACCCATTTGTTCCGATGATTAATCGGACTCAATATTTCTAGCAATTTTTATTAATTCAATTTGTGAGCAGGCGAAAACGAATATAATGAAACGAAACTTTTCCAGGAAGACTCCTTTGAGAATAGCTCGAATTCAAGCGAAAAAGGATTGTAAGGATTGTGCTCTCTTTGCTAGAAACGGACAAATTTCATAAATAATAAAATCAATCATGAAATTGCTTGAACTTGTTCAATACAACCGTAAAATTTTCGCTGAAATAATTAATGTTTTTCTAGTGAACACAAAGCTCAGCCCTTGTCTCATTGCTTTTCCTCTTGCTAGGTTCTGAATAGCAGGCTTGCAGTGTTTTCCGTACGGATTAATGGGTTAAAATCGCATCGGCAAGCACAATTTACCATAAAATAGTAAAACTTGCTCCAATTTTCCTGCAGAAGCGCAAACAATTAAAGTTCGGGTTTGAAATCAGTTGAAGGCGACTTAATTACACCACGACGGGGAGTAGACTTCCTGCGTATGGAAGTGATTTGATTATCGATCACGTTGCGGAATGGAGCCTCCTTCTCTCTGTCCCGCGGGTCGTGCTCGGATGACACCGCCTGGCGCTGCTGAAATCAATCAAACAGTCAAGGTCGAACTGACGGGCTTCATCTAGCGTGCCGCATCCACTCGATGACGGCCTTTGTGCGTGGATTTCACATGATGTCGTGAGCATTCCGATTTTCCCAAACCACCCTCGCCGCCAAGAATGTTGTCTTTTGTTAGGGAACATTGATCTTGGACGGGAGAAGAAGAGTAGCCTCAATTTGCTCATGTGCGTGATTCGGATAACCACGCACTCCAATGCTCCCCTTTGCACCTCAGCCGGTCTCTTGAGGTTTTTGTGAGTGCAATTAACAGCAAGGACGGCTCTGCGAATTGATCTTCCTGCTGTAATTATGAAAAGTAATTATTTCCCTCCCTTTTCATCATCTCTGGTATCGTTCTGATGCTATTCAAGAAGTTGCAGAGAGAAACTACTCTTGGTCCGAGGCGAACAGTAATTAGCATTCATTCCCTGTAACTTTAATCTTATCCTAGCTGGGAACTTTTGACACTCATCCTTCTTAGTAATTTTTTTTTGCATTCGAGAAATTTTTTACCTTAATGATCACTTCTTCTCGAGTACTATTTTTGTTTCACATCTATTGATTCTTTAGGCTGCTCTTTTTACATACATATACATTGCAAAAGTTGGTGAATTTAGAGTAGAATCAATGTCAATATTAATTAAACTGCTAAACTCAGTTTTTCCGATTGAAAAGGAGTTTTATCAGCAATGAAAACTTCTCACTTCGAATTTCGTTAAAAACGAATAACGGCTTTAAAATTAAAATAATTCATCATTTTAAAATATAAAAAAGCGAATTTTTTTATTGTTCTGAATTTAGGAATAGCCGTTAATCAATGTTTTTGTTTATGTCAAATGAACTTAAGATAACGGAATTTGATTAGCGAGGAAAGCCACTGCGAAAGGAGTCGATCTAAAGCTAAACCACCTGGAAAATCAGCAAGGAAAGCGGTTCTTTCGCTCGGACCACTTTCATTTCGGCCCCCGGCGATCACGCTGCCGGTGTCGCAGTCTCCATTCACTTCCAGTTTTAAAAAAGCAACAAAAAAGTGCAGCAGGTCTCGGTTAAGGTTGACGATAAAGATATGTTTGCACGACGGCGACTGGCCTGGGCCTGTGGACGATTAGAATGCGAGAACGACCAAGGTGAAACCTTCGCCACTGGGGGAAGGAGTGCATCCGGGTCTCGTTATCTCGGGTCCCCAATTACCGTTCACTTTCCACGCTTATCACCTACCAGTGAAATTCGCCAAGTGACTCCATGCAGAGGAGCTCCCGAACCCGCGGTACTCCGATTTCACAGCAGCCCCAGACAAAGATTCGAAAATCAATAGGAACCAGCCATCAGCTGGCCGTGGCGGTCTCCGCTAGGCGACCGAGAAAAACGCCAGCGGAGCGCGATTGCGAAGGGCCAAGGGTACACAGAAGGCCGCTACCTGTTATCGGCCATGTTGCGGCCAGGTGCGAATTTGCCCTGCAAGCTGCCCTGAACGTATTCTTATCACGTAAAGGAGCAATCGGAAGCAACACTCACCTAGGCTTTGAGTCGATCTGATTTCTGGCTGCTAATCTAATGGATGGAGGATCTAGATTCCAGGCTGGAATTCTTCCGGACGCCACACCACACACACAAACACGCAAAG
Organism: Leptogaster cylindrica; assembly: GCA_963082835.1. NCBI lineage: Eukaryota > Metazoa > Arthropoda > Insecta > Diptera > Asilidae > Leptogaster > Leptogaster cylindrica. The sequence goes on along the minus strand of OY720105.1, from coordinate 16,291,712 downwards.
TCGCGTTTAGCACAATTCTCACAAGGAACAAGAACACCTGACGCCAACTAATTAGGCAATATAAAAAACAATTTTACCAACTCTCTAGTAGGACACAACCGTCTGAAGCTCGTAGCTGCATTTGTGCACGGTTGTTTTTATTGGAATTCGTTTTCAAATTCGCGAGTCTTCTTTTCCTTTGCTCCGAACACTTTTTGAGATGAGTTCACGTGAGTGATTTTTCCGCCGTTTTATATCTTCGCGGTTTAGGAATACCATAAGGTCCCCATTATATTTAATAGTAGACAAACCTCCTTCCTTCTCGTAATAAGTTCTAAACCTCACTGACTTATGGTACATAATCGCCAATGCAAGTTCCATGAGTTCCACACTCTGATTCTGCTGAATACAACCTAGATCACATCACATTGAAAATTGTAATATAAATTTATATTTAAATTTAGATAAAATAGTATAGAATTATACAAAAGTATGCTTTATTATATTACAATTATCTGCACTAACTTTGGTTTTTCGCATTGATCGTACCCCAGACTTAATTTTAGTGACGAGTTTGCAAATTCATGCGCCAGGGTCGCTTCTATACGTGTTTCAATAGCTGAATACTTCTAGTAGTACTAGAGAAGCCGGAATCAGCGCCACACACAGTTGTTAAAGAGAAGCGGTTAACCCAACTTTTTATTATCTTAACCAAACTTTAAACTGTTATTACAATTTAATTTGCCATCGTAACTTATTTAAAGCTTGCAGCATGTTGCAAGTTCCACAAGTGGTTCCAAACACGAAAAACATTAGTAAATATTGGAATGATTATTATAAAATAAATAAATAATTATTTTGTTAAAAAAAGATAAATTTTGTGATTTTTAAATATTATTTCAAATTATCTTTTTAAAAAGATACCAGCCAATCTACTGAAAGTGGAGAGATGATTTTTTTTCAGTGGAAAACGTAACCGTAGTTTCGTTTCAAGCTCCCGAATTATCATTTTCTTGGAAAAACAGTTTTTAAATTTAAAAATTTTCAAAATTTACTAATCCGCTTTCCGAGAATATTATGTGGTTATTTTCAACAAATTTTAATTGCAGTTCTATATTGTGTAATAAATTATGTTAAAGAGGACGCATTGGGATTTGATTTGTAATAAATTTCAAAAAATTACAAAACCAATTTGTGGAGTTTTGTTTACTAAAAAGGTATTTCCCACAAATATTCAAATTTCATATCAAATAAATTTCACATTACAATAGAGTGGAAAAATTGAAAGATACTATTGCAGAATATTCAAAATTATCTTAAAATTCTCAAAGTTTTTCCAGTTTTTTTGCAATTTATCATTTCGATGGGCAGAAAGTGTAGAGTATATATCTACTATATAAAGTATAAGTAAAGGCATTTCTTTTCACGTAGACTTTTGGTGTGGACCACGAAACCTTTTACTTTCGGAAGTCGTTAAAGTTGTTAACAAGTAAGGAGCCCAAGCGTGGCACGCCGCACCGGCGCGGCGGGCGGGCGTCTGCGATGTGGCTACCGCGGGATAATTGCAGAGTGCAGTATGCAGCACGATAGCCCGGGCACAGCTGTATAGTTTTGACCAGTGGGGGGCCGTGATCGCGATGGTGACGTGCCGTCGCAAAAGAGAGAGTTGTGCCTCCACTACCATTAGCCATTTTTTCTGCGGTGGCTTGCGGTCTTATTAAGGTCAGCGCGAAAGAGTTTCGATTTCGATTTCAGTTTGTCTGTGGAGTCCAGTAAAAATGTTTATTCTGTAATGCACTCGTGGGTGGGGGTGTTTCTTCTGTGTAAAATTTACCCTATCTCAGATCAGTGTGCTCCAGTTTTCTTTATTAGCCGGAACTAACAGTGCGTGAGAAGTGAAACAGTGTATCCTGGAAATCCCTGACCCATCAACCCAGTGGGCGCACCTCACCGTCGCAATTAAAATTAAATAACTGTACCGAGGGGATGGAGGTGAAGAACTTGTTTGTGCTATTGGCATTTGTGCTGACCAGTAAGTAAACAAGAGTGTCCAGCGTCAGAGGGCGCCTATGAAACCCGATCTCGCGCTAGCGCGAACTAATTGTTGCGCAATCCACGCTGGATAGAGCTGCGGTTGCACAACGCGCACTGCTAGCCTAGCGTCTAGCTAGCTGCTAGCGACTTCTTTTGATTGGCACTTGTTCGGAGAAAATGGAACGCCGCAAAACTCGAAGAACGACCTTGAGTAACCTGCACCGCAATTGTGGCTTAATCCTAGACTTAGGATCGGATTTATGAAACAAATTAAATTTGTTGGGGTTTAAAATTAGTGACAGAAAATATTGATTAATTTTAATAAGATCCAAAATGTCGTTTTTGTTTTAAAGCAGCGTGCTTGCAAAAAAACGATCACAAATGGGAGGGAAAGGTCGGCAATCATTAAAATTTCAACCTTTTGCGTTTTATATTATTCACTAACAATAAGTTCAGTGCGAACTACGATAATTAAGTTTGGTAGTTAATTTCTTATGAAAGTCAACCCTTGTATTGCTAGATACTATTATAGTACAGCGCAATTTGAATTAAAAAGAAAACATTCAAATAGACTGATAATTTTTAAACACATTTAAAAAAATAATTACGCTGATTCATATTAATAAACAATTATAATTGGACTTTTATTTATTTTATGGTTATAATTGTTATTTCGTGATTATCCTTCCGGTTTTGCAGGCACGAATGCACTCATAGTCCCACAAGAATTGCCATCAGTATTGTCCTTGGTGTACTCAACAATTCCGCAAGTTCGAAAAGGTAAAATTATTACATGAAATTTTACACTCCTTTATTCTACCATTTCTCCACAGGAACTGATTCCCGAGTTGGATTTGGGTTTCGTCTGGGGGAGCACGCAGATTTTCAAGTTTTGTTTGAACTAGGACCCCAAAAAGACACGCAGCCCATTGGCCAGAAAGATTCGTCGTCGAACGGTAAACGTCACGTAGGACTGAATGATTACGAGGACGACGACGTTTTCGAGAGGCGTCCAGGCAAGGGTACGCCAAATAAGGAGGGTTCCAGCTTCTTAATGAACTGGTCAAATGACATGATGACTCAAAAGAAGGCAGCCCCACCAGCCAGACCACCTCAGGAAAATATGAAGGGGATAAATCCTTTTGTGCAGACGAGTCCACTGATTTCTGAAGAAGCTCTGAGGCAACTTCAAGTTTTGTACAAGAAAGCGCAATCTGGAAACAAGGACGATGCAGCACCCGGAAGTGAATTGATAGATGTGACGCCAAGAAAAAATAATAATCAGAACAGCGAACAATCTGCAGAGCAAAAGGCAAAAATTACAGCCGAATTGATGGATGTTAGCATGGAATGAAGTGGGAGGAAATCCTCTTTGCACCTTCATCACAACGTGTTAGTAATAGAATATTTGTTGAGTAGGTATATTTATTATTTAATTTATAGTTCTGGGCCTAGGCAAATATTTGTATCGTTGTAATGTCTATTGAGTAGTTCTACTATCCATCTTTAAAATAGTACTAGATTTTCTATTTGATATCCATTAATTATTAACTTGTACAAAACATTTTGACTATTTTTCAAGTGCAATTTTTATATTTATTTATGAGCTGTAATTAATTCTCAAATATTTTTTTTTTTTATAAAAAATTGTAAATATTTTTTAAACGAAACCTGAGTGAATAAATATTTTTATATACCTATAATAAGTAAACCTGGTTTCATAATAATTCATATTTTTATAACAATCCTTATTACCCAGGATAACAAATCCAATTTACAACATTCAGAAAATTTTAAAATTCTCGGTGAATCTGAATTGAATTGTGCAAACAACTGCTGTAAGGAAAACTAAAGTCAATTATTATCATTATGTCAACTTTATTATGTTTCTGTTATTCTCGACAATGTTTCTTAACAAATACAAAAAAAAAGAATTTTCTATTTTACAATTTGTTCATTTAACTTATCACTATTCTTAATGGAATGTTCATAAAACATTTGTTAAATGACAGCTCTAAGAATTCCATAGAATTACTATAATACAGGAGCACACTAGGAAACTAATAACAGAGAGAATAATTTAATAACAATTAAACTTAATCTACAATGCATTAAATAATGATAACGGTACACCGGACATCAATGCCACTGAAAGGCTACATGTACTAACATTAGATATCCTGTTGCCATTATTATGCTGCCGATCATGATGGGAAAACCAACTCTGGAAAAGTAAACGTATTTATAAATAAATTAAAAACAGTTGTCGCATTTTAAAGCTGAAGAATTTCACTTACTTAAAATACTCTATAAAAGTAAATCGGTATCCATGCTGTTCTGCGACACCAGCACAGACTACATTCGCAGAAGCTCCAATAAGGGTACCATTGCCTGTAAAAGAGAGAAAGGATCAGTTGAAGTTCATCTTGCATTGTCCTCCAGAAATGCATACCTCCTAAGCAGGCTCCAAAAGCCAACGCCCAAACAAGCGGTTGCAGAGGAAGACCGAGTTCCTTGTTTTGTGCAAGGGAGATGGCAATTTTGACCATCATTGTCGTCAAAGGGATGTTGTCCACGAAGGCTGAGGCTATGGCTGAAACCTACAATGTCCATAGTCGTCACAAAGTATTCAGCATAAGTGTTTAAATAAAACCCACCCAAAGGATCAGCAAAATGGCAACTGCAAGTCTGGATTCTTCACCAACCGATCGAATCACCATTTCTGTTTGTTTTCCAATCCAATCAATCAAACCAAGTTCTGAAAGGGATTCCATCAGGATAAACAGAGCTGCGAAGAACAAGAGCGTTGACCATTCTACACGGGCCAGAATGGAGTCCATGTCTTCCCTATCAGCTAGAATGAGCAACAGGATCGCTCCCAGAAGCGCGGTCCATCCAAGGGAGAGACGCTGGAGTTCAGGTACCGAGTGCAAGAAGAAGAAGCTGATGACGAAGACCAACGCAATGCCCGATTTGATGAGCAGGGGCTTGCTTCGGATCGGATACTAATAAGAGGAACTGAAGAAATACATTTGCACAGATCTTCCCAAGAACGACTTACTTTAGCTTGAAGTTGCTCCAGAGTTTGTTTGTAGTTCTCCACAGGAACCGCTCCGGAAGCCAATTTTTTCTTAAGGCCCCGCTTTAGTCGATTCACCTTTTTGATGAGCGTTTCTCGAACCAAATCTTCATCCTTAGAATAGGACGACAATGAGGCTGCTGCTCTCTGCCACACTGCGATCTCATGTCGCATTTCCTGCACGTCCTGGGGTTCGCTGAATCTTAAATCATTGATGTTCCTAAACATGAATCTGAGCTGAACGTAGGTTTGGCACATTACAACAAGGACACCAAGAGCCATGTGGAGTGTGAAAATAGTGAAGGTTACTCCCTGCAATAAGTAAAACCGTAAAATGGTCGATCGAAATGACATCTACCATTTGTTTATATTACATTAGTTTGGATGAAGCTGTTCGAAGCGATGATCACATTTGGAGGATCACCGACGGGTGTTAGGGCCCCTCCGATATTGGAGTAAATGATCATGCTCATCAGAATGGGAACAGGATTTAGACCCATGACTTCGCACAAACGAATAGTTACGGGTGTCATCAACAACACAGTCGTCACGTTATCCAAAAAGGATGACATGATCGCCGTAAAGAAACACAGGCAATTAATTAATGGCCACACACGTCCATTCGTTATCTGAAGTTAAAAGTTTTCTTTAGTTGCAACAAAAATTAAAAGAATTATTTTTCTTACTTTATAAGCATAGACCGCTAAATAGTCAAAAATACCAGTTTCAGACAAAATAGCAACGAGGATCATCATACCAAACAGCAACAGAAGAGTTTCAACATCGATCCATCCCATAATTTCGGCCATTGGAGGTCTTTCGTCCAATGCGGCTAGAATACCGATCGCCATAGTGGATGCAATCATGGCGGCAAAGGTCCTGTGCACAATTTCCCAAATGATCATGATGTATAGACCCAAAAGAACGACGGCAGCGTAGATCACACCAGTGCTCCTATCTATGGGGGAATCATCATACTTGAACAGCACCGGCAGATGATCGTTAATGTTCGTTCTCATTTGTATCCTGATTGTAGCGTTTCGAGTCCTTGAGGTGGGAACATGTTGGATGTCGAACATGCGCGACATTTTCACCTGAGCAGCCGAGTCAATCATGTCCGAGTCCACAATGGGAATTCGCCAAACTTCGGTGACGTTCTACAATGTAATCATTTATTATGAGAAAAAAAAATTGTTTAATTAATGAGAATTGTGATATTCATACCTCGACATCTTCACTATTCAGTCCTTGCCGTATGATGCTATTCCCTGAGTATGTCTCATTGATGTCCTGGAACAGTTGAACATAAACGTAAAGGAAATTTCGTGTCAAGTTCGTTATTGGATCGCTGACGAAAGCTCCTTCCAATGTTACGCCGATCTGGAAATTCTTGGGGAGAGTACTGAGCACATAGTCTGCAAAATTAAATTGGTTTATTTTTTACGATTGGTTTTCATAAAATAATCAGCAACCTTTTGAGCCGCCTTCAGGTATGGAGAATTGCTTAGATTCGACAACTTTTTCGTTTGTTGTCATCAGGAAACCTGTGAAAAGGCCCCACGCGACGAGGAGTATTCCCACTTTCAGCCATTTCATCCAATTCCTTAACTAGAATTTTCAAAAACTCATATAATCAAAGGATTGCATTTGATTTGATTTTAAAATAGTTACTTTTGGATTGTCATGTGTTGCATCTCCTTCGTCCAGATGCTCATTTGGTTTTTGTTCCCTAGAATATTAATTGATATTAAAAAACTTGATAACAGAAAGAATAACATTTAAAATACTATTATCTAACAAAAAATTGCACTATTGACATTGTTTCAACCCCACGAAACAATAGTTTTAAGTTTGCATATCGAAAAGAAAAACAACAAAACCAACTTGAACTAACAATAAATTTGCTTGAATAAAATTATTGCGATTGCATCATTTGTATAATAATTCAAGTAAATACAGAGTATTTATTTTTTTATTTTTTGCAACAAAGTGTTGTATCCAATTGTAAAAAATATCGGTAAAACCCCGGTAGACTGCTTGAGAAAGAAAAATGATTTCTTGTACCAGTCGCGACCTCAAAAAAATGTTTCACTGTCATTTTTACTTAGCCTGGCAAAACCAGTACTCGTTTCTGTAAAAATCTGTAATTACGGGTTCGCCCAAGAAGTTAAATCACGTGCTCCATCCATGTTGGAGCAGCGGGAAACAGGGAACACCCTCAACTGAAGCGTTTAACCGCTTTTAAGTTCACTGGAAATCTGAATAATAAAAATTACATTTCTTGAAATCTCTTGTGCTGGAAATACTTGGTGTAGCTGATGAATGCATATCGTTAATAAAAACCTTTAAATGTTAATGCAAAAACAAATCCCACTCAGTCTTTTTAATGCAAAGTAACGGAGACTTGGGTGTAAAGAGTTGATTTTGCAACCGCTGACTTGAGGCGAAAATAAACAACAACCAAGAAAGTTGTTCTAATATGAAAGGACTGAGATTTTTCCGCCATTCAAGATGTAAATTTGCATAGTGACAATACTTCACGTTTATTTTGAAACAAATGATTTTCTGTATGTTTTTTGTTTGCACAGACGTCATTGGAGCAGCGCAGGTAAAACTTCTGCATAAAAGTGACAATAAAAAAGCCAAACATGCGAAACGGATTGCAAAATTTAAACACTTCATGGAAACATTTCTTCTTCTGGTCTAACGTTTTTTTTTTTGATTTTGCAAATTTTAATGCAAGAAGAAGTTTTCTGAGAAACGATCACAACAAATTCGCGAAAGGCCGTAACTCATCTCATCAGAAAAACTTAAGCGAAATGATTGAGCGGTCGACGACTTTGGGTTCACTCTGACCTCCATAAATAGAGCCCCAAGTACAACTATCAAATCTTCGGGAATCACGGTTTTGATTTAATGTGAACATACTTAGAAATAAAAAAAATAGGAGTTGAAAAGTAAAGTAGGTGCCTGAGTAACAGTGAATAAGATTATCATTAATTTCGCAGAGAATATGCGATGGTTCACAGTTAATGATTGCGATTTGGAAGATGCAAAAAATAACACGCTTCCAAGAAATTGCGCGGTTTGATGTCCTCGAATTTGCAGCACGCCCAACGATGGAAACGCTTCATTAAACGCATGCCGACTTTGACTGATATGCCCTCCCGGATATCCTGTAAAAAGTGTTTTCACCACTAATATGGCGGGAATTGAAACTCTTCCTGGAAGAAAGCGGCTTTTTTATACACGATAGAATAAGACTTGTCGTGATTTATGAGAATCATTCTACTCATTTATCAAGTGCAAGAGTTACGAAACTATCAGAAAATAAGGAACACAATTATTGCATATAAGCCCAATTGAAAAAATCAATTATTGAATTTTTGTATGGTGAAATCTAAAATACCGAGTAAAATCGCGACTTATTTTATTTCTCAAGCAAACCCTTTTCTGTGTTGTTTAACAATCATTTCTTCCATTTGTTCCAATTCATTAACACTTTTAATTTCTTCATTCAATTAATTATTTTCCATTTTTTGGATTTTATTGTTTTTGAAGTTAAACAGCTAACTTGCGATTCAAATTATACTATAAATATTAGCGACCATGATTATCATATTCCTAAATCTTTCGAAGTTTTAAAAATATATTGATAGCCCATTGACATTCGACAAACAAGTCCTGCATTTAAAATTTAATAAATTATAATTTAAATAAATATTACTAGTAGTAATTCAAAATGAATGTCTTATTTTTGATTCCCTTAAATCCGTAAATATTTTTATATAACTAATTCTACGAAATAAAAATTTTAATATCAATATAAACAAGAAAATCTCGTTTTTTTTTCAAGATATCGAAACAATTTCATTTCCAAAACCGTTATAATTTTTTTGAACCTCTTACTTTTTATGAGGCACAGTAAAAATTGTACTAAACTTTTTTTCAAATGTAAATTATTAAATTAGCAGCGTTATCGCGGTCGTATTAATTTAGAGAGAATTACTTGTGGCGACTGAGACTGCTAATGGGATATGTTAAAGTACAATAAACATTTAATTTTGGCTGCTAATTGATCTAATTGGTGCTAATGAAGAAATGAAGATTTCAAAAGTTTGTTACGGTCGTTAATCTTAATCAAAATTAAAATTCATGTCAACAAAAGAAGAATTTTATTAGAACCGTTTAAATTAGAGCAACTGAAAAAATTGCATCATTTAGAAAGATAAACATTTCGATTGTAATAAAGGATGTACTCAGCACTACAAATAACAACGACTCACTGTACATTATTTAAACAAGGACCAATAATATGGAAATTTTATAAAGTTATGTAAAAGAAATTGTAGAGTAAAGCTTTGCAAAGTTAGGTTTAAAAGAACAATCCTAATCCCACTTAATATTGCAAGTAATAAGTATAATTTGTGTACTTCAATAAAATCTAATTCAACAATTAAAAATAATAAAAATAAAACTCACCTGTTTTCTAAATTTTTTACTTGGCCTAATTCATTAGTGATGCTAATAGCGACATCATTGGCAGGACGTGTTCCATTTGAAACGCTATCCTCTGCGATGGACACTTCCTCGTCAGCTGGGAGCGGGTCTTCATCGGGTGCAGCATCACCTGCGATGGAAGAGTCTTACGTAAGTGTAATTTGTACACAATTGCGAGAACACGAACTTCGCGAAACGCATTTGTCTCAATTAAGCGCGCCCATTTGCCCAGGCTCAATTTGTTTCTTCGATTAGCGCAAACAAGTGAATTGCGCCAAGAAAACTAAATTATTATATTCCACTTTAAAAGAGCATTTTGCAGTTGTTAATTGTAAAATGTAAAACGACACGAAAGGGGGAGAGCCTGTGGAGATCCTCACGCGCTGATCAAATTCAGTTGCTACCAGTCACATTCATTACGAATCTGCCGAACAGTCTCAGGTGTACTTTTACGGATATTACTTTAAAAAAACCTCAGTTGGTAATAATTGCAAAAAAAGAGAAGAAATAGCCTCGTTGAACTTGACCCCTTTGATGAATCTTCGCACATGTTTCAGCATTCAATGCAACAAAAAACTGAATAGAGGTGTCGAGCTATTTTCCATTGAAAGCTGAAGATTCTGCGGAAAACAGGTTCCAACTACTTGTGCTAATTGCGTCTGCAGATCAATTATCGATAAATAATAGCATCATTTGATTTAGAGGATATGCCCGTGTTTTTGTGGAGACCTTCCGTGTTTCGCCGCCAGTTACTTTACCTTCGATTGTTTATGATAAATGCGTGGAAAAGTGAGGAAAGAGTTAATTGCAGCACTTGCATCAAGTTGTAGATCAGTTTTAGTTGGATAATCACTTGACGAGCGGATTTATGCGATTGGATATAGAAAATTTATTGTTATCTCTTGTGACTTGCGAGTGGGTCAAGGTGGCGCGGATTCTCGAAAGTTACGGAAAATATTCATAATCAATTTCGCATTCATGTTTTTCTTCTTTTGTTTTGCAAAATCAGTGAGATTAATGCAAATTGTTTAGAAAAACCGTGTTTTATGGGTTTTGTTTTAGCTTTAGCTTGCCTTTAATGGAAAATTTCTTATTTTATAGGGTGGCCAGTAAAAACTGTCAAACAATTATATTGCAGTAAAATTAAAATAACGGATAGAATTAAGTGTATGCATTATTTATCAATTAAAAACATATAAAAATCCTGCAATTTCTAAGCAAATTAAATTTAATAAGTCTGCCGTATTTTTTAGTTCAAGTTGTCTTTTTAAAAACAAAGTGATAACAAACTCGCGCTTCGCGTCCATCGTACAATTGTATGTAACGGAATTTAAATGTCAAAATCATTCATATGAGTATATCTTGCCAGATATGGTAAGCTAAAAATGCCAGTTAGGAAGTAATTTCTTTAATTTCCTTCAAAATTTCAGTTAAACAAACACTGACACTTGACAGTTGTTCCTAGCCACCCTGTATGTACAAATGTAAAAATCACGCATAGAAACCATTTTGGAAAATGTTCAACACTCCGCTTACCGTGAAGTCTCTCATGTTCCTGTCGAAATGACGCTAAGCTGGGATCGTGCCTGATCTTCTCTGGAAGATTTCTCCAAATTTGTAAAGCACCTTCTGTAACCTCACTGAAAATAAATAAATAAAATTATTAAACCAAAATTCGAATTCTTAAAGTTTGTTAAAAAAAGAATGTAAAATACAAGATAATATAAAGAAACTCTGTAATACTTTAACGCTTATTTGTTTACACATAAATTGCTCATCTATACCAGAGATTTCACTTCGTTTGATAAGAATATAAATATTTAATCAATCGGAATCGATCCTGTAGGTGGCCTAATTACGTGTAATTACTATGCTCAACACCAAATTCAAAATCAATTTTATCCGAGTGCAATAACACGGATAAAATGACTGGTTTAATTAGCGTAAAAAATGCATAGAGAAGCACGTGATGTTTGCTTAATAGGAAACTGATGATAGTTAATAATTATTTCATAATTATTCCCAAGGGAATTAAGAATGAATCAAATCTCGTGCATTGTATGAAACGTACTGAATTGTTTGTCGCAATTTGTTAAATGCAAAAAAAGGAATAATTGAAAACTAACGCAAATTATAGATGGTTACCAAAATGTATTATCAAAACCCACATTTACTTATTTCCAGTTCGTGTGACTCAATTGTGACTTTTTTGCCGAAAGATGCGTTTTAAAAATCGGGGTAGAATTTTCAGCAGCTATCAAAACCCCCAAACACATTATTTGGGGTTGATGTTGTTGTATGAGAATTTAGATGGAATGTCAGTTATTAGTAAGAAAATCAATAAATTCCGTTATTGGAAAAATATTCAATAAATTCGTTTCAACTGGGTTTGGTCAAAATGGCGGTAAGGGTCTCATCAAAACATGCCCATAATAAGCAATTTTAGCATACATCCGGTTTAATTAATGCATCAAGTGAAGCTTCCTCGTTTTACCTTTTCGTGTCGATATGTCATCCACTGTAAAATTGTGTCACTCTAAAAAATAGAATCCACCAATGTTGAACTCTGATCTTAACCACTACGTAAGATGAATAAACAGGAAGCAGTATAAGCTCGTGGTCCGTATTCGTACACTCGGTTCGGAATGGAGCTTGAAGTTGTAATTAGCCTTAATTAATGGAAATAAAACAAAAGATTCTCGCAAGATATTTAACGATAGCCAAGATCTGTGAGAAATATTGACAATGTGCTTTTTTTCATGTGAGACCAGAGACATTATGGCTTTGACATCAATTAACTGGAAAAGTGCACGTTTCAACAAATGCAATTTGTATAAAGTAATTGTACGTAATCGTGGTATAAATTAATAAGAAACGAAATTATAACAAATGAACAGTGACTAAGAACAACAATTGCAATACCAGTGTTTTTGTTGTGAGAGGAGAGTTTCATTAAAATTCTCGACGTACCAGAATAAAAAACATAAATGCCAATTGAATTTATTGAATTATTTGATTTAGTTTAGAGTTGAAGTTTATTTATTGTAAGACTCCAGCCATTTAGTAATACAAATCTGTGTCGCATTATATCTGTTCACAGACCAGTTACTAACTGACATTCCAAATTCGTTGTAATTGTTGTTACTTGTGTAATTGGTACTATAATTCTGCTGGATTCAATGACAATTTCCAGATCACATCCGATCACGGAGGTTGCCATAAGTAGTTATCATGTTGCTGAAAATATATATGAAATATTTTCCAAAAAATAATCCTTCATGTTCAACCGCGAAAAGCAATTTTCCGCGACTCTGTCAAAAGCCGCCGGAATTCTTGACCGAACTGAGTGATTTGTCATGCGTGAACTTCATTGTGATTTGAAACTGATCATTTCCCGATCAGAAGCAGAATGTCGCTAAACGACGCTAATTAAATTTCAACATGAATTCGATCGCAAATTGGACAAACACAACAACAAAATTTGTATTTAAAGCGACAGCTTCTGTGTGATTGATAAAACATGCAAATTATTAAGTAAAACAAAATGATTTTTATTTTTTTTGCTAACGTGATCAGGCGTTTTTTCCATGAATTTGATGTGTTTGAAAAGTATTTTTGAAAAGGTTACCGTTTCACTGTGTAAAGGCTCACGGTACCATCAGAGTTGATAATCAACTGCACCATTGCACTATCCAACACTTGCTCAAAGGACGTACCACATAAAACTGAAAAATAATTTTGTGGACGTTGAGAAGATCACTGGAAGATCTCTGTTGACTGGTCAAGGTTCAAAGGGCGAAAATCAATTACCAACAGAGATAAGAAAGGTCGAAAATATTTATTTAAGTGAATAATCGACCAGAAAAAGTCATGAACGTGACGAAGTGCAGTAACGACTGCAGCAAGGGTAAATATAGAATTCCTCCTGATAACAGTAGCAGAGATTAAGGTTTAGGGATCTGCGCAGAGAATTTCCCGCATCCTGAGTCACTCAAGTTTCCGAACGCGATCGGTTCTCGTGGAGCTCCTTCATTGGGGCAGTTTCCAAGGTCGCAGATCGTACAGTTGTTACTCGGTCTAAATTGCATTCTGAGCTTCAGCGCCAACTAAACTGCTCAACTAATCAGACCAATGCAGATTCTCGCCGTGGAATAGATACACACTTGGAGTTCAATTGATTCGGCCCTGAAAGGATTTTTACCCTCACATTAGGGTAGACTGTTTCTGATCAACAAGTGTGGTAAGCAACCCCATAGGATCAGCATAGGTGTAAAAATCCGTACCAAGGAGGTCCAGCTTTTGGAGATCATCATATAAACAGAGTCGCCTGGTCCAAAGATCAGTTAGTGGGTCTGTGCTGTGCCGCACTATTATTGGCCCCTTAACGCCTTAAAGTAAGCATTTCCGCTGGCCTCCCCCCCGTTCAGCGCTTGTCTTGTTTTGCTGCCCATTAACCAGCGGCTCTGCAGTGATCTAGTGGCGAACATCTTGACAGGAAAATTAATAATAAAGCTATAAAAAAACACTATAACATCAGTAAAAACAAAATGTTGCGGTGTGTAACGGGCATCCCCTCCTCCCCGGCATGATGACCAATTGTGGTGCTCCTGCTTGTTGCGCGATTGCGTGCTTAATACTTATGGAAATATCAATCAAGGTTAATAAGACCAGAATTAGGCACTTTTCTAATTATACACCTACTTGTGGCAGACAATGGAGCTGAAGTGAGCATTATATGGAGCTTTGAGGTTTTTTATGTGTTGGTGAAGGACGAGATTTATTTGCGATTCATTTATAAACCAAAAATACAGAACAACAGTGGGTAGGACATTCGAGTACGCGCCGCTATTGCGATTACGGATAGTTGGACGGCGAGCGTTGCAATCGGAGCCAATTTGGGGCTGCAAGATGAAAAATACTTCGGTATGCAGAGCCAAACAGGTGGTGCATTAATATTGCACTTTGTTGCCACTTTGTGGGCGGATATTCGAGAAAAACTAATCCACCAAGAAACCAACAAAATTAGAAAAACTTACTTGTCGTCTCCCCGGTATTCTGTGCGGTCTGCCATCACACTCGAAGTTATGCAACGCACATTTTTCACTTCGCACTTAATTTTGAATTGTTCCTTCTATTTTTTCTTTTTTTTTTTGGTCTTCAATATTTTCCAGATAACACCGAAAGTACCTCGCAAAATGAAAACTTCTAGATTTCTTGACTTGCAACAAGAATGACTTCGGCCGAACTGAGTCAAGTTCTCACTGGGGGAAAAATTACCGTGATAACAACAAAGCCTCCAGCTGGAAGCAGATGATGCTGCTCTGCATGGCGCGGGCGGACGACGATCAGATCCAGAAGCAGACGAAGAGATGAGCGGTTTCGCGAATCATGTGGACCCAATAGACAATCTCTGAACGTGTGGATGGATTTCCATGAATTACATGTATGTTACATAATTGGAGGCCACACTGTGGTACCGCAGGACGGGCCACGAACACTTGACAAATGCCCAGGGGCAAGTGGCCGCAATCAGTTTTTATTATACATTTTTTTTTTGTTAACACATTTGGTGTGGCTCAATTTTCATGAATCAATTTGTGAATGCACTTGGCTTGAGACCCCGACTTTAAGGGTTCTGTGACAATCTTGCTTCACATTCATTTTCGGTATGGATGGGTCGGGTCGCTTATGATTTTGGGACCACTAATTATGTTGGTGTCGACGCGTTACAATTCGAGTGACATGATCAGTTCGTCCTTAATTGAAGTGATTTGAGCTAATCACTGGAAAATTGATTGATCAATCAATATCTGGGAGGGTCAGCCTGGTATTGTGCTCTTATTGTTTCACTTTGGAGCACGCATTTTCAAGCAGATTAACTAAGAAATTTCACACTTAAAGTGGCATTTCTTTCAGGGTAAAATCATGCGCATACATCTCCATTTTTAGAGTCCAGTTTTGTTCCCTCGCTCTCCCTTGGGGGCTGTCAACGGTGGTTGGTCTAAGTAGACTGATGAGAATTTATCTACAGATGATTGATATTGGTTTGCGCTATTCAAATTGTGCAACGTCTTTTGTCATGCTCTGGCCGTGGAGATTGCTTAAGATGATATTATTTCCGCATCTGCCTTCTTTTTAACTTTGCAGCGCTGAATTTTTCACTATAGGTATTTATGAGTTTCTTTGAATTAGTAAGTTTCCGCGTTACCAAAATGTAGTAATAATATAATTTACATTGAAATTTGATTTAGGTTTGAACTTCATATGGTATTTTTTCTGCGAGTATAGAAGAACGCAACTATATACTTCTATTAATAAATTCCTGTCGTTTATTCTTTATTTGATATCTTATTTATAAAAAAAAGCCCATAAAGTCTTGTTTTTTGATTATTTATTTTAAATATTCATACGTTTCGAATCCTGTTTGATTCTCCATTAGAGACTTTGTGGGAAAATATTTTTACAATATTATAAACATTTAACAAAACTTAAAATACATTAATACAACTCAAATAATAAAAATAATAAAAAACAATATTATTACGTATATTAGTTTTAACAAAATTCATATTTAAATTTTTTTCTTTTGCTGTTTATTGAAAAAATTTTACAACAGATGTCGTATTGAAAATATTTATATTGTTTTTCGAAACTTACTAAATTTATAGTAACAATAAACACAAGGTTTAATATTAGATATTTTATTTTAAATTGTCTAAGTATATTTGTGTAAAAATCGTTAAAGTTTTTAGATTCTACAATTTTAATATTAAATTAACACAGTTTTTTGCTTTTTTGATATGTTCTTCAAGAAATAACCGTTTGTAATATCTATTCTCATGTACTAATATTTTGACATTTTCAAAATTAAATTTATGCTTATTTTCTGTAACGTGGTTAGCTAAAGCGCTTCTGTGCGATTTTTTATTTACAATATCAAGAAAATGTTGTGTCATTCGTTTTCTCAACATTTGAGATGTGATCCCAATATAATGCATTTCACAATCTTTACATGGAATTTCGTAAACAACGCTTTTTTAAAGAAGCTTTTGGTTGTTTATATTTAAGATTTGAAAAAAAAAATTCTAACACAATTACAATTTTTATAGGTAATTTAAATGTTATCACAAGATTTTCGAAGTAATTTTGCAATTTTGATTGATGCTGAATGTACATATTGTATGGGGTATCGAAAAACAGAAAGAGTTGTTGAGTTGAATGAAATTATATTATTAATTTTCCTTTTTGGCCGGTTTATCAAACGATATATTAATTTCTTCGGGTAATAATTTTTATGTAAAATATTAATAATAATTAATATCTTATTTTCTGGTTTGAAACGATCGTGACTTAAGCGATTGATACGGTCAATTAATCCCAATGCTGTACTTATTTTTTGGTTCATTGGGTGACTTGATTTAAAATGTAGAAGGCGATCTGAAGAAACAGGTTTATTGTACCATTTTGTAAAGAATTTTCCATATATCTCGTCTCGGAAAACAGTCATATCAAGAAAAGGTATGCTGTTTTCAATTTCATGTTCAATTGTAAATTGTATTCTCTCATCAATGCAGTTCAAATAAATAAAATTTCACTAATTTTGTCTTTAAGGACCATCAAGAACAAATCATCAACATATTTTTTCGAAATTCTTATTGGTTTATTATCTTTCATTATTTATTAAAGTTTGTCTAATATATCATCCATTAAAAGTTCAGCGAGAATTGTTGCAGAAATTGGTGCTCCCATTGGAGTACCGTAACACTGTTTGTAACATTGTCCATTAAACGCAATATAACTATTATTAGTACAAATCGAAAGTAATTCACGAAAATCATCTTTATTAAGTGATGTGTTCTGAAATTTCATTCCATCTTAAATAATTAAAATTTCATTGATTCTACTAATTGGAGCATTTGTGAAAAAACAAACTACATCAAATGAGCCCATCACCTCATTGTTTTCGAAAAATTCATTAGTGATATAATCATGAAAATCATGAATTTTTAATGTGGTATTTAGGTTTATTGAGTTTAGCTGCGTATTCTGATAAACCGCTATAGGACTATTTAGATTAGCAGTAATTAGGCGAAGCCGCGAAGGGGCATATTAGGTTTATGGTGTTTAGGTAAGAAATACATCAACGGTGGCGTTGCATGATTATTTGATATTTTATCACTAATCTATTTATTAAATGAAACAATAGGTGAACAACAGTGCTGAAAAGAGTAATGCAATAAATATAAGTTCAAGACCTTCTGAGCTTCTTATTCATATATTATATATATATCATTCCTCCTCAAATTGAGGATTGGGGATCGACTTCCTTTTAAAATAGCGTTTTCGTTGCAAATTCAGTAAAAGTATAAAAATCATCAACAATGTCAAGCCTGTGGGGGATTCCTCTCAAACCACAAGCTCGTGCTAGAATACAAAATTTAACCATTCTCCATCGATCGATCGATCTTGCCGATCACGTTTCAATCAGCAGCGCGTTTCCCCTGGAGCCGATGAACACATCTCGATCGAAGCCAACCACACTCCGTTGGATGCGAAGTGCATTCAAATTCCTGTCTAAAGTCATCTAATGAATATTGCATTGCATACAAATGGCGAATATTATGTTTGCAATGAAATCAATAAAGCGTTGCAAAACAAAAAGTTCACATTTCAATTTTCGCGTCTTTCTCAACAGACGATTGTGGGCAATTGAGGTGATAATGGATGCGACTCCAATCCCACTCCAGCACCCTTAGATCATCATTTAACGAAATTGTTTGACGGTCTTTATAGGAATCCCCGCGTTTCATTTGCACGACTATATGCATTGCTAATGAGTGCAACCATAGCCAGGAAAATTGCGCACATTTAAAGCTGTCACTTCAATCGTGACACATCAAACGCTATCGAGGGAGATGATCGCGCCTATTTAATTATATACACCCACACCGATTTGGAAAACTCCAGTGGCGCACGGGAAGTCACACGCTGCCGAATGAATACGCTTTTAATGGATAGCACTGACCACTTGCAGCGCTGCAAAGTCGCTGCACGTGAGTGGTCTGACGATCAGCAGTGAGAGTGACAAATTTCTGCTCCGATTGCTTAATAGATCGCGGCTAGATGAGCACAAGCGTTTGGGGCTAAAGGTGAACTTTAGCGGCTCCAGTAGACCTGACAAGCCAACACTTTAGAACAGGAATGGAATCAGATCGTTTCATTGTCACTTCTGTGTGCTGGACGCATTTAAAATGAAGATCAATGTTTAATTAAAATTAAAAAAATTAATCAAATATCTATACGAATTATAAAAATAAAACCAACAACTAGCCTGGAGTGATCCATTTAAAACTGGTTTTCTAGTATATACACTATACAGATAAAACAAGGTCTCACTTTGATCGACAAACGGAATTCTTCACTTTGAGGTTCACTTCACTCAATAAACGATGCATAATCACTTAATAAAACACTGGAAAATACCGTTAAAAAATATATACTGAAAAAACAGCAAAATACGTTTCGAAAGCAATTTAAAGGCCAAGAAATGCATTCACCACTAGTAGATACTGCCAGAGCAACTCTCATACAGCATTGTGGTTCGTACCACACCTCTTCAACAGTTCAACAAGAAAGAAAAATGTAAACACGTAATATAAACAATTGGAACAAAAGATCAAATATTTTCGTCATTATTAAAATGTTGCAAAACGAACACATGACCCAGACAATAACACAACGGACAGAATCCAATATGAATTATAATAAAAATACAAACAATACGTGTGAATAGAATTTATTTTATTTAAACGCTTATATAAGCGTATTGTCAAATATTTATAAACACAACATTTGAGCAACAAAATACGACAAAATTAAAAGTAAATTTTGGTTGATTCCAGTCTCTTAGAGAACTTTACACCAGCTACATTTAACAACAAACCATGAGGTAGTGTCTTTTGCAAAGTTTCTTAAAATTATAAAGTCATGAAAAAGAAAATAAAGAAATAGTACCTATAATGAATTAGAGCAGTTGGGAATGTTGTCGAAATCAGTGAACCAAGTGAATAATAATAAAGCTCTGATAGTCATGTTATTAAATAATATATTTAATAATTATATTCGGACGGGAAGATTTAAAAATTATGCAGATAAATTTTTTGTTGTGATATTGAAACGAATGCACCACCGTTGGTAAATTAAATTTCCAAAGCGAAAAATATCAAGTAGAAATATTGGAAAACCCAAACTATTGCATAATTCAACTTGGGGTTATTTTCTGTGAAAAATATGTGCACAACACATATCCTGTATTACACAATAGTTAAGTTTTAAAGCGTGTACAATAAAATGTATTTCTGTGGTAAAAAATCGCCATTGACAGAGCTGGTGTCAGTGTTTAATTGGAATCACTTCTCAATTAATTAAAAAAGCATCTCCATAATTCATGAGTTTAGGGTGTAATTGCATTATTGTACAAAATGCATTTTTGCGATTTACTTTTTGACTCAATTATGTACACAAATAATGCACGGAAATTGATATTATTGTTTAATTTCATTGTACGAATGTTGAATGAAATAACACGAGATATTTAGCAACAAATCGAAAGTATTGAGGAAGTTATTCAAAATAAAAAATTTAATGAATTAACATAATCGTGCAAAACTATAATAAACTGATATTATTAACATTGTCAATTTTAAAGATTTCAAGATATTAAGTTTCAAATAGAATTTTCTTTAAAATCAACAATAGATGGTTGCATTCGAAAAGCAACTAAAGAGTAAAAACATTTGTCGACAATCTGTGGCATGAACACTTGTTCAAAGTTTATTGGTCAGAAAGTGTGAAAGCTCAGATTTCGCTAAATTAACTGATAATTTTAGTCAAAACATTTGGCATACTAATTATTTAAAAAAGATGTAAAATGTCTGCACAAAAGTCGCACAAAATCCACTTAAAATTTAATGGCAGCATGCAAATTTTTTAACACAATTAATTCTTTCCGTAGAAGAATTCTCTGATCGTTAAAATGACATAAAATAAGAAATTTAAATTTAAAAAAAAAAAAAAAACAGAAAACAAGTTCGCTCCTGTTTACAAATTTGAAATTAAAAAAGAAATTATTTAATTTTATCAATAACGAATATTATGTTACACATTTTTCAGACTGATTATCAGGAAAATATTTTTTGCAAATTTGGAAGGTATTTATTAATAATACTTAATCAACGATCTGAAAAACTTCCAGGTCCAGCTACTAAAAAGAAATATTTAACAATAAAGTTCAGATAATGTTCCCAAAATAGATAAGGGGAGAAGTGCAAAACAAAACAAACTGGGTAAACAAAAGGAGAGGGAATTGCTGGAAATTTACCGCAATTACATATCATCCTCAATTAACGGAATCGCTTCACCAGTTCACCCGCAACCTTGTCCTCCCGTGGGATCACCGCCTCTGCTCTCATTTCTGATAGGAATTTGTTTTGAAAATGTCTCTAAGAAGTACAGTTCCTGTAAAAAGCATTGGCATCAATTATACAGCAGCGAAGCATCACACAAGGTCCAAGTGAAAGCGAATCTAATTATCCGTGGATAATTGCCGAAAAATTTGGATAATTTTCAGAAAGTAATAACTTTATTACATTGGCGGTAATTCGCTGTTTCAACAATTATATGGATGTGAAATTTAAAATAAAGGTTTTCAAGAGAAAACAATTTCCTCTATTGTATAAAATTATATATGTATACTCCAAACTTTTGCAAATGAACCGATATTATTATTTTTGAATTAGGATTCTGATGATTCTGACTTTAATTCTTTTTGAAAATATTTATAACATGCATAATATTACATGTGCAATTTTACATGTTTTCTATGCACAAATGCAGAAACCGAAGCAGATGTATTGTGCAATGTTATTGCCTGCAACTGCACTGATTAAATAACAGTGCTTAAATGACAACGTTGTAATGCACTTGTAAGCATCGAAAACAGCTTCGGATCTGCAGATACTTGTTTACAAATAATTATTGCTGCGGATGTGATTAATGGCAATGATTGCGAAATAATTAAACATACAATAACCAAGGAGCCTTGTGCCAATGGAGACTTGGGAGTCTTATCCTGCCAGCGTGAGATCGAGCGGTCTACGAATCGAAAACGAGTCATTGGATATGCGCGCCTCTTTTAGCACAGATTGGCGTAGAGTAAAAAAAAATTGTTGTTTCCATCATTTCTTCTTTTATTTTTATCTTTGGATTTCTATCGTTATTAGCACGAAGTCAATTTTAGTTGCAGAATTTTTGTCTAGAGCGCGCCACCCACTCGCGAATTTGTATGAATGTTTTAACTGCTCAATTTTTTTTTATAGAACTCATATTTTGCCGGCGATGTTAGAATCAGAAATAGTATGTGGAGGAGAGCGAAAAATTCCTAAATTGTCACCAGACATTTACAGAAAAAAGATGAGACGAATCCTTGCCGATCCCGAAAGTTTCAAGGTAATTGTTAGAGCAACTTACTGTGGTTCAGGATCTCTTTCCTTGTGTTTGTAGCTTCTTCCTTTGCGGAATATTCTTTTTCCAGCTGACTTGACCTTCATTGTGTCCTGTTTATATCTTTTTAATTAGGTACAAAATTTAACAAAAATCGCTTGTTTAAAACTTCATGGAAATCACTTGCGGACTGAATGATGGCAGGAAATTAACCGGATCCTTGTATTCATTAAGTCCCACGAAGGATCTACGGATGACCAAGGCCAATTCACTCGAGGTCAGATAATCAACATTCACTCACTGACATTCAACTGCTCTTGCTGGACGATTCTTGTAACAATTGAAAAAGGCGGCACTCCACATTCAATTGCACCTACACGTCGCGCGCCTTGGAATGGTTAATCGAGAGAAGTCTGTATTGATTGGTTTCTGGTTTAAGTGGTTTAATGGTATCACATATCGGCGATTCAGTACCACGGAATGTTGTCACACTAGGAACGAAAGCACAAGAAACTCACAACAGCCGGATTCTCAGCACGCTCCAACCGCTTGCGGCTAAAGTTCGACACTGAATGCTATGACCTGGAAGAACGATAAAATTTTGTAGTCCAAGACTCGTTGACCATCGCCTTCAAGTGGGGACTCGCCGTGCGACACTTCCCGAACAGCTGAGCGTAATCCAACCCATTCCAATCTAAACTGACGATATCGTCAGTAAGTAATCGAACCAAGTCAATAAACAGCTGGCAATAAGTCCAAGAGGGGGTTGCAGGAGCATCCAAAGACTCGCGAGCACAATTTCACTGGGGAACTTTCGTCGGTACTTCGAACGAATGCTGGTGCGGCTGCCGCCTGTTCGCCCACAAAACCACGGTTCACATGGACAATTTCTTCTGCAGATCACCTAGTTGCGAAACGCTCGCGTTTCTTCCCTGGAAAGCAAGCACCGCGAGCAAGTAGCCACTTTTGGTTAAGGCAGCAGATCATTCACATTCCCATCTGACACCGGAGAAACTTCCAAGGTGAAGATCGGCAATCGTGAATTTCCAACTACGGTGGAAATTCCTTGGAAGGACTCTGCAGTCTGCATTCTTCTTGTTTCATAATCGTTTTTCTCGGTAAGCCGTAATTGCCTCGGCGCTCATTGCCGGAAATATGATATTTTAATAGATCAATAAGAAAACTATTTGGAGAAGAGGATTCCTCGAAGTCGGTTCAGAGTTCAGACTGGGTTTGAACAAGTCACATGACTTGGTGTATAAGCATTTTCTGGATATTGGAAACCAGTGGAAAAACTTGAAATTGAAATTATTCATTCTTGTGTGCAATTTGAGTTCGCAAAAATACTGAGATATTTTGTAAAAAATCTGTTAGGTATCTGTTAATTTAAAAACTGCTAAGTTGATTCTCACAGCAGGGACTCCAACACTAATGAAAAAGATATGAGTATAATTATACTGAATCCAGGTCGTACTACATTTTAGATTTTTTCCTTAAACACATCAAACAATTTCAAATTGAAAAAATACTCAATAAAATCCGGAATTTTCCAAAAAATAAATAAATGTATATTATGTAGAACTAAAATATTTCCCTACAAAAGATTGAAGCAAGAAATCTGTAACAAGACTAAGTTAAAAAACTAAAAGTTCATATTTATTAAAATAAGTTTTAAACATTGTCACAGAATAACATCTTACATCGTGCTTTTAAAATGCGTTGTGCATTGACTTGGTAACAATAAATGTTTTACAAAATAAACAAAATCAATAATGCAAATAACAAGATGAAATATTAATGGAAAACTAGTGCCATTAATATTCTATTATCGATTTATTGTAACTATTAAGTGGATAAAAACGAGCGAATACTACACAATGTTTTTGATATTAACACTCAAAATAAAATGTTTGTTCTTTTACTTAAATTGCATAATGAAAAACATTTCCTCCTAACACCTGTCTTTGCCAATTGCACACAGAAAAATATCTTTTGAACTCCAATTAACAATAGCGAGATTTGATTTGACATTGCAACTCTAGAGGTCACCTCTGCACCATTTCCAAGATGGCAACCAAAGAAAAGAACAGAAATAGATGTGATAATCAGTTTAAATAAGAAAAGTGTATAATATTCGAAAATAAAGTATTACATTAGGAAATAGATTTGGTTATTTAAACAGGCAATTGCCATCTTTTACAGTGGCCGCATGGAAAAAGACAAAATTTTCCTCTACTTAGTGACATTAATGAGAACGGCGCGGCGGCGCCCCAAAAGGCACAGGCAACGGGGAGCTTCAAATTTCCAGGCAATAAAAGTTCAAATGGAGATTTTCGAAAACACTCATTAACACGTGCTCATGTCAACCGATGTTTAAAATCCGCGAATTGATATTTCAAGTGAGTAAACAAAGACTGTAAACATTAAAAGCACGTGCTTTTGAGCAAATTGTGTTCAGAAAAATCGCAATGACTTTGTCTGTTTTGAATTGATAATATGCAAACAATTAGTAATATATTATATTAACTAATGTTAATAATAATGTTATGATTTTTTCGGTTCGGTGTAAGTACAATCTACATTTAATTTAATTCTTTAATTTATTTTAATTCTTGTTTAAATACTTCCATAAACCTTAAAAATAATTAACAAAACAAAATTAGATCAATAAATTTGTAGTTGACTCGATTTTCATTGTTTTAAACTTAAACCAATAATCCGTCTTTTTCTTCTATATTTTGTTTTGTTTAAATATTACTGGAATGAGGAAATACTAATATAATATGACCAAAACAAAACATTTTGCACTCAGTAATCGAATTTCACAGTAGCGGAAAAAAATCTGCATAAAACTCGAATCTCGAATTGCATGCAAAGTTGCAAATCAGTCCCTCCGGCTCCCCCCTCTGCAGCTGCTCATCACTATTATGTCAATGAAAACAAGCTAATTATAGTGAACGAAGGCTGATCTTCAATTATCAATTATAACATTTTTAGAAACAATCATATCGACTGAACTGTGTTGGATCAACAAACGATGCTGATCCGATGACAACCGCATTTGGCGCCTCCAATTTTTCCACTTCGGTGTATCTTGGACCCGCCGCCGATGTCAACTCTCATCCCCGCAGGTTTCGTGATCAGAGGCTCTTACATGACATAGTAAAATCCACGCAATTATCACTAATTATAAACGCTGATTGTGGCGACTTGAAACAGATGGACATAACAACAATAAAGCAAAATTTGTGAGTTTAAGGAGCTAGAGTAATGACCATTTTGCATCCATACAACTTTGAGGGGATTGCAAGCGACAGGATAAAATTAGAAGCAGACGACTTAAGGACAATTTTACTTTCATTAAAATTTAGAATCTACCATATAGAAGAATAATTGAAATTATTATTTATAAATGATAAACGGATTTGGCACATCGCGACTTAATACAATAATTCATGAATCAATTTTCCGAATGCGTTCGATGATAAAATGCTTATCAAATGTGGATGTTTTGAACCGTAAATGTTATCAATGTGATCGATTTGGAATGTGAGAATGGAAAAATTGGTTGGAATATTTAACAGAGATAAAAATAAAGCATTCACAGATTTGTAGGATTTTGAAAATATTCCCAACCCTTGAGTCCGATAAGCACGTGACTTGCGATGCTGTGCCGTTCAACTATTTTTAAAATGCTTTAAATAAACTGAAAATTGTGGTTGAAGAAAAATGAATTTTTGCACTGAACAGATTATCCGCGAAATTAATTTAAATCGCGACAAAATAGAGGCACACTTCATTTATTTCCACTCCCCCGAAAACAAGTTTTACAACAAATGTGCAAACATTTCAGTCAAGGTTTATTAACAACTTTCAAGATTCCTCGAAAATATTGCTAAATCTCCTTGTGCCAAGGTCCTCTGGTGATAATGGTTTTTTTTTCAATTTGCATTCACACTTAGTCTAGTGATTTGCATTCTTTATAGCAGTCACATTTTGGCAGCAGCGTCAAGGGTTAACAAGCAAATTCGAAATCATCAGACTTTTTCCAAATTGAACGTGACGAACGGCATCCAATGAACGGGGTTGGATTTGAGGTCGTTTGGGTCACAACAAAAGGTACACACTGACTCACAATCAGAATTAGAACATATTTACACCGAAATCATAATTATTTTTTGTTATACATTTCAATGTTCAATTTGACAAATTTCGATATGCATGAAGGATTGCAAATAATGCTTCAGAATTGAAATGCAAAGCAGAATTGTTTTCACAAATTTGCAGAAGTCCAATCTACCGAAATAAATCAAATTAAAAGTAATACTTGTAAAATGTTGACGATGTAGAATTAGCACGATGTTGATGATGAAGCAACATTTGCATTTATTTTATATATTTTTGAGATAGTTTTGCTTTTAAACAAAACATTAATTATATACTCCCACTTTAATTGTTGCCAAAGACGAAATTTGAACAATTTGTATTTTAGCAAAAATAATTTGCATTCTTAAATAGTGAGTTTTAAATATTTGGCATAAAAAAAGGGTTACATAATGTGGAGAGGGAAGTTTAAATTATTCAGTTTTCTCTTTTATTGTAAACAGTTTTGAATTGTAAACATTCTTGGGAAAGTGAAGCATTTCGAACGTAATTATGAATTAATTGATCATAATTTATGAAAGCTGATTTAGTTTAGTGAAATAAACCTTCAAACTCAACGGACGGGAATTCATTGTCTCTTCCATTTCTGAAGTTAATAGTTTCATTCTGTTTTTTAATAACAAAACAAAAATATTATTGAAATATATGCAAAAAAGGATAAAAAAATTAAAAACTAAAACAAAATTTAAATTGTTTCTTAAATAAATGTTGACCATGTCCAACAAAAAAAATCGATATTTCTACAGTGTTTTCTATAGTCACGCATGAACTTCGATGCGGCTAAAAAGTCCTCAAATACTAAATAGACTACAAGAACTTCAGTCACGCAAATCAAAACCGATAAGGATACGCTACACGAACCCATCCCTGTGCCTGCCCAAACGTTTGTTGCTCTTTTGAGTCCTCGAACCACGTGTTCTGATGTACATATAAATTAGTAAAAGGATGACGACAATTCTAACATTTACCTTTTTGTGAAGTGCCGATTGGTTATAATTTTTTGTGGATTTTTGTTAGGTTTTTCGGTTTCCAGATTGCTTTGAATAACTGAAATACAAATAATTGGAACATGAGTTCAATATTGTGTGATTTGTGGTAGGGCTCGATAAAAATGGAAATCGATTTTATTTGGGCTGAATAAATCATTTGTTGACTCTGAGGATAAGTGAAGGACATGCTTGCTAAGAATTTCAAAATAAACTGCGTTTGAAGACACCGGATCTGGTGAACTGTATTCATTAATTAGAAGATATTTTAAAACCTTGAAAGCATTATAAAGTTATTATTGAAACCTAAAGTTTCGACTTTAAATAGAAATTAGGAAAAACAACCTATATATTTCGAAAACCTTGGAGCTATCAATTCAAAAATTCATATTAATTATAATTTTATCTATTTTTACAGCACCATCATTATTTTTACATTTGTGTTGATGGCCATAAAAACAATTTTATAAATTACACATGTCAGAAAAGTTGAGACATTTCTCGATTAGAACACTGGAAATAAATACCGTTATGATGGTATTGAGTTTATTCAATTTTAACCACACCCATTTAATGATTACTAATTATTGTTTATAATAGTTGCAAACGTTGCAGTCACAAGTGATGTAGCCTTTTTTAAAAGAAAGATTTAATTGCAGCATTCATTTAGAGATAAATGATAAATGAACATTATCATTTTTAACAACTATTTACTTCTCAAGAAACAGAAAAACAAATTATTTTAAACATCTTAGGTACCTATAATTTCTAACTTGAGTTTTCATAAAATGCGTTACGCAAAATAAGATAATTTTTATTAAGTAAATCACTTTAAAAAAACGCTTTTTGGTTGAAAATAATTTGCCGTAAGCTTTCTGAACCTATTTTACGATAAAATATAATATCTCAAAGGAAAATGGAAATTGTGGAATCCATAAACTGCTCGAGTAACTGATCGCCATGGAAGCAACAATCAGTCGTCGCCACCGAAATTCTCCCAGATCATCTGCCTAAAATCGTCGATACAACAAAGCCTCACCAGTCACCACCCACCCGAAAACTATCGACTCAGTCCAATGAATAAAATGTTTTCAACTACAGGAGGGAAGGGGGCTCCCGAGAAGCTTCCATGCAGCGCAAATATTTTTTCAACGGTAACAATCTGCCTGTCACATTCGTTTCCGAACACCTTCGAAAATGTGCGGCCAGGACAGAAATAAATGAAAAAAATTACAATTACGATTTTAATACATTTTACTTTAGTGTTCAAAAAGAAAACAATGTTGAGTGACGATGGAGAGGGGATTGAATTTTTGCAAATATTTTGAAACTTGGCGGAGGGACAAACTTCAGTTTGGATGGGTACACTTGAATTAGGTCACCATTATCCTTGGCTGTTGGGACTGTTTGAATTGCTCCACCACGAATTTATTTATGGCACTCTGCTCAAAACAAAGAGGCAAATAATAATACAACTGTTTACTTAAATTTACGCTCAGCAGTGAGTGACTTGTGAATGATTTCTAAAAATAAAAAAACAGGGAGATATACACATATTGTATACTTACTTGGTGGGAAGATCCAAGTGCCTGGAGAAATTATCATAGAATGGGTCTAGAAAGGATATTGCTGGAGTAAACGTCTTTGAACAATGCGCCTTTTCTTCGTCCTTCTCTTCCATGATAATTCACCAATTACTCTCAAAATGCTCCACTCAGGAATTTACGAAAGTTGTCCTTCGTTCTATTCGAAGAATTTAGCTTTCGCGTGCGGAACGAGGAAAAAAGGGAGCAAAGCACTTGTATTGATCAGGGAAGGTATCACATAATCCCCACAGGATTGAACCGCTCCCAGTCAAACTTATCAAATTACCGAAAAAAGCAAACAGAAACAGTAAAAACCACAGCAAATATGCGGGGACTCCGTGCGAAGCTACCGAACGCGCTCCACGTGCGTTATCACTTATCACGAAGCGAACTCAAACTGCTCCACCTCCGTGAACTCAATTCCCGTTCGGCTGACCACTGCACATTATAGCGGGATCCATGAATCCTCGAAGGTTGCGGTACTCCTTTGCTAATTGCCACAGACGCCCAAAACTTTGCCTGTACACTGTACAGTGTCCACTACGGTCTTCACTCAGAGGCTGAACTGGTCCCCAGACAAAGAGTATCGACGCTCGTCGCATCAGCATCGAGCCATGTAAATATCGCGAGCACCATCGGCAAATTTTGAAAATTGTTTCGAAAATATCTTGGCAACGCCACCGACGAGGATCAACGGATAATTTTCTCTTTGGAGAAGATTCATGCACTTGTTTTCTTATTTATTATATTTCCTCGTGCCCGCTAAATTTACTTCGACTGACTATTTCCGTACTGGTCAAAATCGGACTCATAAACAAACGCCCTGTCCGTCCGTCTGCGTGCGGTAAAGAGCGCAAGCGGCCAACGCTGATAGCGTTTCTAAGTCTGGCCCCGCCGCGCCGCCGGAGCGTGGGATTCTGGATCAAAGTCGGAGTCCCCGATTACGTCACTGGACCAACAGTTTCTTATCCTGAATTGCAAAGACGGGAAAACGAGGAGACATCTCCATCGCGTCCAGGGAAGTTTCTGATTCTACGGACAATCACGTCGAAATTCACGCTGCCACTGCAGGGATTAGCTAACTTTAGGCGCAGCAAAAAGCTCTTAACGGAATTGTGGCTTTTTTGAAAGGCGAATTAAGTAATGATGCGAAAATAGAAGTATTGGAGAGTGGGCGGAAATGTTATCGCCAAACCGTCAATCAGGACTTAATTCTATCATCCGCGAAACTAGCGAAACACTTAGATAATATTGAAATATTTCTTGGCAGGTATTTTTTATTTTATTTTTAAAAACTATGCAACTGATAAATCAACAATTAATTCACCATAAATCTGTTGCGCTTTTTCAACTTGTTTTAAATTGAATTGCGATGTTCTGTGTAACAATGATATTTTCAGAGCAAATTTAAACAATAGGAAAACAAAAATAAAACTATTTTTAAAAGAAACTAAAAATAAAGTATAGGTTTACAATTACATACATTTTGAAAAATAACAGTATTAATTAAAACTCAACAATTGGTGATTCATTTTATGAAAACTCTAAAAAATTGAAAACAAATAACATTTTCGTACGATTTAATAAAATGAAGAAAGAAAATAAAATTAACAAACACGCACACAAAAATTAATATATAACAGATATAAATAGAAAGCTTTTTCTTTTCAATATATTAGAAAATGTTTTATAATAACTTTCATCTCCGATTATATTCGCAATCTAAATCCAACTCGTAACTAAAAATCACAATAGGATTAAACTAATGTTTTGAAAGGATTCAGTGCCACTGAAACAAAATGTGCGCCATTAATAGATAAACAGTAGTCACCAAAAGACTGCCAATCATCATTGGAAAGCCAATTCTAGAAAAATTAATATTTTTTACCAACTTTCCATTAACAATCAATAGCAACATTACTTAAGGAAATTCAAAAACGGCAGTTGATATCCATTTTGTTCAGCAATATCTGCGCAAACAATGTTCGCCGAGGACCCGTACAGTGTTCCATTTCCTAGACAGAAAACACACAAACGTTCATTGATTTACGTCAAAATGAAAAAACAAAAAACCAAATTGTTATACCTCCTAAACAGGGTCCAAAGGCGATTGCCCAAACAAGTGGCTGAATTGGAAGACCGAGTGTGTTCCTCTCCACCAAGGAGACGACAACTTTCACCATCATCGAAGTAACTGGAAGAGTTTCAACGAATGCCGAGGTCAGGGCTGACACCCAAAGGATAATCAAAATGGCCAATCCCAATCTGAGGTCCTCATTTACGTGAAGAATTAGATACTCAGTTTGCAATCCAATCCAATCATTGAGGCCCATTTTCGCAATAGCTTCCATAGTAACAAATAAAGTTGCGAAAAACAATAGAGTGGTCCACTCTACTCGTGCCATCAGAGTGTCCATGTCGTCTTTGTCGGAAATAACCAGCAACAGCATAACTCCCAGGAGAGCCACCCACCCCAAGGGCAGGACTTTGAATTTCGGCACTGATTGAATGAAGAATAGAGTTATTATGAAGCACAGGACGACAGTGGATTTGATCAATAGTGTTTTATGTTTGATAGGATACTATAATAATTCAAACCAATGGTGAGAGATTTTTTTTAAATAACAGATGTGTTTTACCGCCGCCTTCAATTCATCCAAAGTTCGTTTGTAGACTTCTCTGGACGCTGGACCAGCCAGTTCCTTCTTCTTCAGTCGGTGACGCAGGATCTTCACCTTCTTCATTAACGTCTCCCGCACCAAGTCAGCGTCTTTGGTGAATGATGGCAAGGAATCCGCTGCTCTTTGCCATACGGTGATCTCCCTCCGTAGGTCTTTGATTTCCTTGGGTTCCTTCAGACGGAGATCGTGAGGATCTCTAAAAATCAGTCTCAGATGAAAACAACTCTGAAGAACGGACAGGACGACACCAGGTGCCATGTGTTCCACAAACGTAAAGAACGTAACACCCTGAAATTATTTTCGAGTGTAAAAATTTGAATTCAACTGTAAACATTTAACTTACGTGATGAGCGATGTAGTTATCATTATAGATTATAAGACTCGGGGGATCCCCAATCGGAGTGAGGATGCCACCGATATTCGTGTGAATAATTATTCCCATCAGCATTGGAACTGGATTAAGCTCCATTACTTCGCAGAGCCTGTATATGAATGCTATATTGTATAATATAATTCAATATTTAATATATTCAATATTCCCAAAATAAAATATTCGTCCCCTTTAAACACTTTTTCATTTTCATTTGGCTAAATAAAAAATTGTTTTTTACAAAAATAATTATTAATTAGTAATTGTGACATAATGAGGTTGAGTTAAGTTCAACTAATGAAAGGAAGTACACAAATTCATATGACTCTAATTTTTTATAATAGAAATAGCTAAAAATGTCCAGAACAAAGCTTCCTTTTCTCATCATCTCATTAAATCCACGCAGCGAAAGAAAACTGCTAGTTTCAACCTTCATATATACAAAAAATTAGGACAATCGTATCAGCTTAATTATTTTTGGAGATATATGATTCAATTACCGTTCCAAAACGTATGCACTTATTTTTAGACATGTCTGGCTAACTACGTATATTTACCTCGGCCGCCCCCACGTCTGCACACGTCTATCTTGTAGAAGTCACAATTCAGCTATCGACATATCGACAGCAACAAAACAAATCGAAAAAGGAAGATTGCACGGAAATTGTTCGTGTAATAAATTCGATTAGTCGAAACGAGCGCTGATATAATTTGAAAGCAACGTAAATATTTACGAAGCAGTGCATCAAAAAAGAGTGAGAGCTTCGGAAGGTCAGGAATTAAGTGGACGGAATTTGAATGAGTTAATTAAAACAGCAAGTAAAGTAATTATGAATTCAAGGATTGTCTTTAAGCGAATACAAATTGCGCAAAATATCAAAAATACAGAGTATATTTGATATTCCAAAAATTGGAAATTAATTACTGCAAATACTAACCTTATAGTTATAGGCGTCATTAGGAGGATCGTGGTGACGTTGTCCAAGAGGGCAGAAACAAAGCAAGTTATAATACATAAGGAGTAAATTAGGGGCCAAATTTTTCCACCGGTTTTCTATACAATAAGCAAAACGAAAAAAAAATCGAAACAAGAAGAATCAATTTCAGTTTTTACTTCAGGATATCTACCTCAAATGTAAGAACCGCTAAATAATCAAAAACACCGGTTTCGGTTAAAACGGCAACAAGGATCATCATCGAGAATAGTAGGAGCAAAGTTTGGATGTCCATCCATTTCATAATTTCCTCCATAGTCGGGCGATTGCCAAGGGCAGCCAACATGGCGACTGAACTGGTGGATATGATCACGCCAACGAATGTTCGGTGAAGTACCTTTTAAAGAAATTAAAGGATATGAGAGTACAGTCCTTACCTACTAGACTGACTTACCTCCCATATAATTAGTGAATACAGACTAATAAGGACCACTGCCGCGCAAATCGTTCCTTTTTGAATATCTATGGGAACTGGATCGTAGTTGATTTGGAAAGCAAATGGTAAGCTGGAGTTTTTGGTAGTGAGCGCCAAGCGAAGCCTATAGTTGGGCGAAGAAAGGATATCCATGTGCTCTGGGGATAATTCAAATCGAGATGACTTAGACAGCCGTGGGGAAGTTTCATATAAGTCCGGTTCAGATATCAGCAAGTGCCAAGGAAGTAAAATGTTCTGTTGAAAACAATGAAAATGGAAGGAAAGGGTTGCTCGTTTTAATTTATGCCGCTAACCTCGACTTCCTGCACAGAGCTTGTATCATTACTTATCAACATTTCAGCTATTTGCACCTGCACGGTGAGAAAATTTTCGGTCTCGTTGCTGAGGTCCTTGGCCAAAAACGCTCCAATGAACTCAAAACTAAAAAGATTACCGGAAGGATGTTCCGGCAAAAAGAAATCTAAAATTTAACATATGTATTGTTTTTACAATGTTGTTCGAGAAAAGCGGAGCCACTCACACTTCACTCCACTTGGGGGGACAACAACCTGCCGTCCTGGAATAACTTTCTCCTCCGTAGAAGCGAAAGCGAAGGTTATCAAGATCCACACGATTACAAAAACTGATATCTTCCCGTACTTCCGAAATGCGTTCGGCTTCGAGAACGTTATCTCATGATCGCCATTTCCTCCCTCGCTAAAATAAAAGATTTAATTATTGTTTTCACATTTCACTGATTAGAATCGTTTGGAAAACGCACTTTTGAACTTCCATCGCACTCTCCACTTTCGGTCGTTCAGGTACTTTGATCGTTATAAACTCCGACTCCTGATATTCGTCCTCGTTGGCCGAATCTGAGTCTAGAAATCTCGGAAACTTCTCATCTTCTGGCAATGGTGAACCTGAAGTGATTGATTTCACGTGAAAATGTGCAAACTTGTGAAAAATACATCAGACATTTTGCGTACATCACAGATTCATTGTTGGTCATGCAACCGGAAGTTTTATGAGAATAATCTTTTAACCAGCAATTTTTTTACTTATCGACCGTGACTGTCGGGCTTTGTGAAAAATTTTCAGATGTTCGAAATGACTGGATGAACATATTTCATCTGGTCGTTAATGGGAACAGGTGCAGTGATTGCGATGCAAATTGCGGTCGGGTGTTCACTGTTCATAGTGTACAATTTTTTAAAAATACGTTGCCGTTTACAGTGAAATTGTATTGATAAACCATCGCAATGGATATTCGTCAGGAATCAACGAAATTTAAACTGTTCAGGTAAAGTATTGTGCACTTGCGATCACCAAAAACAGAAACTACCAAAAAATAACTTAAATTGCAGTATTTTATTTTCAATGTTGCTGGTTTTTGACACACTTGAAAATTTCATGTAGTTTATTTCATTTTATGTAAATTTTCATTTAAATGTTAGATACTCGATTCGAACAAACTGCATTTGTTAATGAATAATAAAACAGACAAAAAATTTAATTGTTTGATTGTATTAATAGGTACCTATCATCAACAAAAGTGTAGACAATTTTCGGAATATGATTATAAATTTTAAGCCTATTTAATTAACCCACTCCCTTGGGATGAACCTCTCGGCTGCACGGAAGCCAATCCCGAGTCACTTTGAGACGCATATTTACCGTGCAATCGTTCGTGCTCAATTTGGAAGGAGGCCAAGCTTGGATCTTGTCGAATTTTCAGAGGTAACCCTTTCCAAACTTCCAACGATTCTTCCGTTACTTCATTTGGTGAGATCAAATTAATTAAAGACTTCCGTCTGGCGGTGTCCCCAGCCGAAGATGATGATCTCGCTGGGGATTTGCGCTTCTTCATCCCTATCATTTTTATTTTCTAAAGTACTTCAAAAATACAAAAATATCCGTAAATCACAAAAACACGTTTCGCTCTCAATTCATTTTTCGTTCGCCACTATATTTACATTTTCTTTGGTAATATGCCAAATTTTTTTCACATAATTCAAACATTCCCTGCACTCTCAATTTTTTTTATATGTTTACACAAGAAACTTTATAAACTCCTTTTTAGTCAAATTAATTGTTTTTGTCACCAAACAAAGTAAGAAAATCGATTGCACGTGCCCGAAGAGTTCCACAGAAGTCCTGGTCGATTTTTAAGGAGCAACTGTTTTCGAGGATAGCCAAGTGGAACTGGGTGGACTCAGCAGGCCCAACCGAAAAATATTTGACTACAGTTTTGCCGATTTGAACGGGAGAAGACTGAGTAGATGTTCTGAGCTGAGCAAAGCTTTTCTGTGCCCGCGAAAGCTTAAAGTATTCTTCACGTTCTAAAAAAAATTTTCCAGTTTTATGTAAATGCTCTTATCACTGAAAGTATGTATAATAAATTGATTTAAACACGAATACCCTTATAAAACGAGGACAATTCCATTTAAAGAATGTTAAATGGTGTTTTATCCAGACAATATTATAGTTCGAGTTTGAAGTTCCCTTGTTTTTCAAATTCTGAACAAGCCTGTTTATTCTTCAAGAGGCTTCATTGCAATTCTTCAAGTGATTACTATTTCAAGATGCATTGATGCAATTGCAAAACGAATTTTATTTTATCTTCCAAATTATTTGCATGAAAATGTTTAAATTCTATGCTGACTGCTGAGGAAGCTGAAAGTATGCTGCTGAATAAAGAGCAACAAAGAAAATAAACTAGAATTACTAATTCAAATGCATTCAAAATAAAATACAAATTTTCATCTAATTAAAGGTAAAATGGGCAAACTTTGCATTCGTACAACTTTTTCACAAAATTTCAAAATATCGTCATCAGTCCCTTATTTTGTAAAGTTCCCTTTCATCTCGTGCAAAGGATGCGGGCAATGTCCGTTAGAAAAAAATCCCTGAACTTAAACGACGCCAAAGTTTAAGAAATTAGATCCATTTGTTAGCCAGGAATGCAGTTTCCCAATTTGTCGACCATTGTTGCATTACTGTTGTGCCCCATGTAAATTTCCCCCAAAATCTGAAATTCACGGAGAACTAATTAATAATTCTGGCCAACATAAATCGTCGTTAACCCGCCATTAACGACCGTTAGCATTCAAATCAGAACTTATCCGCGGGACCGGCGCGGCGCGGCCCCTTTTGTAAACAAGCCCGCGCCGAAGAAAGTAACGTGATCAAACATCCGAAGTGAGAGTGGAGCGTGAGGTGTTAGTCAAATTCGGGCACTCATGATAAAGGGTTCAAAGTTCCCATGCAATTGTCAAGGCCCCGCCGGGGAAAACCCGTAAAAACGTGAGTAAACTCAATGCCGCTGCACCTGCGTCGGCTCGTGTTTCTTCACCGTGCCGTTGTGGTCCATCCTTCACGATGGACTCTGAAGAAACTAGCCTCGACCTCTTCGGTACTGCAGCGACGGTCTTTCCGATCGCGGTGCACGGTGTTTGGAATCTTAAGAGGCGGACGAAAGGCGAGTGGTCTTTCTTGACAATTTCACCGGCCAAAGGTGTTTGCTGGAAGAAGGAAAAACAGAAGAAGACGCATGAATTTACCGCTATTCGCGGTTATATAAATATGATGGCCACTACTATTTAAGTGCACACGCGACTGGTGCCTTATTCCGTGTATGTTCAAAGTGCAGGACTGCAACTGACCTCGTTGAAGGGAATTGGCGCTCCATTAAGAAGTTCGTTTCCGGATTGGAAAAGATTAAGATTTTTTAGTGAAAGAAAGTGAGAAGTGCTGTTAACAAGGTCACTGCTCGATATTTCGGTACGTGAGTTGGTAAAAAGAAACACATAATTGAAAGAAGTGTTAACAAGAAAGTGCGTTTTAACAACAAAATGTACTTGTTGTTATGGCTTCCAGCAAGAAAACAGTACCTTTTTCTTATAATTTCATAATTCCATTGATGAATTTCGTCCACAAATTTGATAACATTACTAAATTCCAGGTCTTCCGCTTGCATCAACCATGGCAAGAGTAAAGGATTTGTTAATATTCCTTACTCTCCTAGTCGTCGTCAATGGACAAATCCCCGCCTTTGGTGGATGTCCACAGTATGATCCTTTACCAAACTTCAACAAAGAGAAATTTCTTGGGACTTGGTACGAGGTGGAGCGTCTTTTTACTGTGACCGAGTTGGCTTCAAAATGTGTTGCAGTTAATTATGTAAAACAGCCGGATGGAAAAATTTGGTTGGACAACTTCATTACGAACCGATTGTAAGAACGACTCTGTGCATTTATGCATTTAGAATGGCATTTAAAACAGTAATTTTATTTTATGTGTCTATATGATAACAGCACTGGAGTGCAAAGAAAAATTTCCGGTGTAATGAAATTAACGGGAAGAGGCAAAGAAGCGACTTATAATGTCCGATACAATTCCCTGCCGCTGAATTACGACACAACCCTAAATATATTGGATACAGACTACAAAACTTTCGCCGTCATCTACTCCTGCAACGGAATTGGACCTCTAGGACACACACGTAAGCCTACAGTATATATTTTAAACTCTTTCAAGCAATACAATATTAAATTTTTAAATATTAAAAAATGTTTTTTTTTCACTTTATAGAATCAGTTTGGTTATTTGCACGCGAAAGAGAACCTCCAGGTCCAATAATGCAGCGAGCTTACGGAGTTTTGGACAAATTTAAAATAGCACGAACGTTTTTCATAAAAACCGATCAAAGTAATTGCGAAATTGTCTCCCCTCCTCAGGAGGCCTACGACCCCGCGGTATCGCCCCAACGGAACAACTCTGAAGAAGAAGATGAAGAGATCGTAGTGGACGAGAACTGAAATGCAGCATAATCTAATTATTTAATTAATTATTTATTGTTTATTTATTGAGCAATTGAATAAAAATCACAATGTATTTTTTTCGATAATATCTTTGATCAATTGACTGTTTGATTAAATTAAAACAATTGTTGAAGAACTGAAGAGCATAGGCACTATATTTGTTATCAGAAGCTATGTTTAGTGTTAACTGCCTTCTTCAAGTGCCATTCCCTCATTACTAAAAACAAAAATATGTTCTTATCTCTTCTTATACTTGTTGATAAATGCAGGACACATTAGAGTGGTTTACTTTAGAATTTTTACCTATGTACAATTTGAAGACCTGACTCTGTTTTTTTATGTAGTAAATACATACAATAAGTAAGACAATTATTACCTATTGTTATGCATTGCACTAAAATATTTTTTTTGAGTTCAAAAAATGTGGAGTATTTTATGGTACTTATACTTACGTCCTATATACAAGACAACAATTTTATTACATTTGCTAATTCTATTGACAATTTATTAATAAAAGTAATAGTTTTACATATATTTCAAGTGATCGTAAAAATTGATTAAAGAAAAATGCATTCATATTTGCATAGCACAACTTTCAGTAATTAAAGTCAAGATCATCTATAATAACTCACAATAAACAAATTAAACACAATTGATTAAAAAATCGATGTGACCAGATTAAGTAAAGTAAATTGAAATTATTTTCAATCTTTACACCTGACAACTGCGAATTTTTTAATTTAAAGATTTTTTGATAAATCTATTGTTAAAAGTGTTATCTAGGTAGAGAAAGTGTAATTAACAAATAGTATATATATTACAAATGTTCTTGTCGAAGCAGTTCACATCAAAGTCTACAGTAGAACGTTGAGACAATGGCAGGATTAACGAGGTCAGCAAAAAATATGATAACTTTTTAATGTTTATAAGTAAAGATTTTCAATCTAACAATTATATTAATGAAAATAAGTGATAAGTTCTAATACAAAATTTCTATTAGATTACAATCGATGTTGATTCCGTCTTTTTAAAAAATATGTTTTCAGCGTCATCATTTTTGCTTTGGCTGCATTTATTGCATGCGAGGCGGCTTCTCCCACCCCAATGTGCCCCAAGGATGTGAAAGTTATGGAGAATTTTGAACCAGAAAAAGTAATTTATTTTTATACCAGAATTTTTTTCATTATTCATAGTAATTTTCCATTACAATTACGTTGAATAAGTTACAACAAAAGATTCTTGTTCACCAGTTTAAGATTTTTCCTCTTGTAGTACATGGGACTCTGGTATGAAAACCGCAAGACTCCTTTCGTGTGGGAGGTCGTGTACCGTTGCATCACAGCCCGATACAGCATGAATCCCAACGGAAAAATTTCCATCATCAACCGCGGTTGGAGTACCATGTAAGTGTGAATTGTTTAATTAATTCGGGCACAGTTTCTAAGCTGTTGTGTTTCAGTGCTGAACGAAGTGAAGAACTTCGAGGCTCTATGGAAGTTGTTGCCCCTGGAAAACTTTCCGCAACCTTCGAACAAGGACCCGGTGAGTATCCTTAAAGTTCCACAATGACAAGAACATTAATAAAGGATTGTATTTGTACAGTGAAAGGACCTGTTGACTACTATGTTCTTGGAACTGACTATGAATCCTTCTCCGTTACTTACCACTGCAACGACAATCTTAAGTTCATTAAAGGACGTAAGTATTATAATGAAATGGGGGCTCTTCAAGATCCTGTAACATTGTTTATAACCGTTACTGGAATTCATGTGGTTTTTAATTTGCAGAAACCGTTTGGATTCTGACCAGAGACAAGATTCCCACACAGGAAACACTTGAGAAGGCTTACGCTGTTTTGGATGCCCACAACATCGACAGGACTCTCCTTCAAACCACTCATCAAGCCTCCTGTGCTAAGGAAACATAATTTATTTATCAAGCTGAATACCTACAATAAATAAATAATTGTAGAGCAAAAAATGTTGATGAGTCTCAATAAAAAAATAATTGCAATCTAATCATAATTGTTTTCAATTGAACATTGACATATATTTGAATCCCGGAAGGGTTATATTACTGTTATGGTAAAAAACTAATTTAGTTTATTATGTTGGTATACCTTCACGAAATATTATAACAATGTAATTCAAACTATAAATTTGAACAATGAGTAATAACAATGACGAAAGCAATGAATTGCATTCTGTAGTGTTTTCTTGCTATCAATATTTACTATTTAATTAAGATAGAGTATCTGCACTTCAAACTAACAATTAACATTTCCCTGTTACATAAAAAGTTTAAACAAATAACATTTATTAGAAGTCTGTTGTAAAATATTTTTAAGCGTCTAAACTGAATTCAAGAAGTCGAAATAAGTTCCCATAGTATAGCTAAAATAATTCAGTCTAGTTTGCAATATTTAAATTTTGACTTAATTAGAAGCAAAAAATTAATTTTCCAACACTTTAATGAGCAAACATTTTCAAAAGAAAAGTCAGGCAGACGATTTACATAATTTTGCTTTGCTTTTTGGAGCTGAAAGAGTGCACAGTGACTACAAAAGCACTCGATCGCAATTGCAACAAGTACTTATGAGAAAGAGGCTTGCCTTTAATGTAAGTTTAACAGATAAGAGGAAGCAATCATCACTATCAACCGTCGCGTCGCCTTGCTAATAAGTTAATGCTAGATTATTCTTAACCCTGCACAGATTAAGCCA
Organism: Leptogaster cylindrica; assembly: GCA_963082835.1. Lineage (NCBI taxonomy): Eukaryota > Metazoa > Arthropoda > Insecta > Diptera > Asilidae > Leptogaster > Leptogaster cylindrica. Next base: position 16,250,877 of record OY720105.1, on the reverse strand, counting down.
ATGTGTGATAATATGAAACTCATTGTACAAGAATTTCTCGCATTTTATTGACATTGAATGCCATCCATGACTGAACCGGAAAATTTTTGTAAAATCTACAAAAATGAAATAAAAGATCGAGAAAGAAAAAAACTGTAGGTAAACAATCGAAGAGAAAACGTATTAGTCAAATTAAATCAATTATTGAAACAAATTCTGAAGTTGAATCGTTATTACGCAATTTTCAAATTCAAAGTTGATATTTCAATTGTCGCATTGGACCTGAAATGGAACATGGAGCACGGCTTCGAATATTTTTTAAAAGTAGTATTTTTACAGAGGTGAAGTGATTGATACGAGCACATAGCACATAGCCACCCAATGGGAGTCAAAGCTTGCTACCTTGTTAGAATCTATAAAAGCTTTCAAGCCGTTCACTCAATCATAGTCGTGCGACTGCAATTTAAGCAAGTGCATTGAGGATATTGTTGCAGTGAAATTAAAGTGAAGGTGATTCAAAATGTCTTTGAAGTGGTTAGTATAAATGTTTTTTTTATTTCATCATTAATTAAACAGTTACAGTATATTAAACAGATGTTTTGTATTGACTTTCGACAACTTGTATACACACGATGCTTTAAAAAAAAATAATCGCGAAAAATAATCTCATACAGTTTTCCAATATTCCGAAGATTTGCTTTCAGTTATAATAATTTTCGAAAACCAAATAAAACGTAATACAGAAATAAATATAAAAAATAAATAAAAATAATTAACGAATAAGTACGTTCTCATAAAAATCAAACCGTCAACAACTGTTGTAACATTAATTAAGCTAATTGAGTGGAATCACAATATTTTTGAAATAAAAACTGCAACTAACAATTTCACAACGTAGATAATTACACAGAAGAAGATGATTATTCATTTCCAGTTCAGTTTTTTGCTCACAAGTGGATCACAGTTTTTTAAATATAGAATAAGTTTTAAGTGGCATGATTCTATTTTGATTGAAATAAAACATTGCTAGATCAAATGTACAGTACAAAATGTACAAGCATTGGAGTTCAACGCTTTAGAAACAGCTTGAAGGAATAGTGAAATTTAATCATTGCTAATTTTACAGGTCTATCTTTGCTGTAGTTGTTGTAGCAATTAATATTGCTTCAGCACAAATACCTTCCTTTGGACAATGTCCAGAAGTAAAAGTGCAGGAAGACTTTGATGCGAAAAAGGTGTGAAAATATTTTATCTTCAACACGTTTTTTTTAAAAATTCCTTAATATAACAATACAATTTTTTTATAGTACTTAGGAGTTTGGTACGAATATGAGAAATATCCAGCTATATTCGAGGCTTTCGGCAAATGCAATCATGCAATTTATGGTCCACAGAATGACGATGGAACCATTTCTGTTCTCAACTCTCAAATCAATAAATTGTAAGTAATTAATTTAAAAACTATTAAGGTTTTTAACTTATCTACTAATATTGTTGATCTTTCAGCACGGGAAACAAAAGCAATATTACTGGAACTGCCAAATTAGTAGAACCTGGAAAATTGTTGGTCTCATTTAAGGGTATTGAAGGTATTTATCTTTTGTAGAGCTTTATGAAACTTTACACATTTTAAATTTAAATTTTTCAGTGAAAGAAGGTTCGAACTATTGGGTTCTTGGAACTGATTACGAAAATTATTCAGTTGTGTTTTCGTGCAGTGGGGCCGGAAAAGTTGCCAACGCAAGTATGGCGTATCTCTCTCTATAATTTCAATTTAATTATTAACAATTTTTTCAGAACTACTTTGGGTTTTAACTCGTGAGAGGACACCGTCGAAAGATGTGATAAATAAGGCCTATGCAGTTATAGACGCGAATAATCTCAGCAAGACCTTCCTTACCAAAACTGACCACTCAGATTGCCCTGAACCTGAAGTCTGAATTTCGTATTCCAAATTGAAAAAGATGTTGAATTTTTTTGAATTGGATATGATTTAAATAAATGAATGAACTGAAATTATATGTATATAAATCTTTAATAGAATAACTTTACTAAAAACACGTCATGCAAACCAGAAAGTATGTTATCAACAATTATAGGAAATTTAGGAAACTTTGCACGTCTCGTCATGTAGTTCATTTGAGTCCTGCGGTGACAATGCTCCGCCTTGAAGAACTTTGTTCACAGCTGCCCTAGCGAGATATCCAGTCGACCCAGAATATGGCAATGAGAACAGGGGAGAAATATCTTTAGTTGTTGGTATCTGATTGTCCTAAAGCAAAACACAATTAAGTACAAAAATGCTCGACTATGCTATTATTCAATTGATACCTTGCAATACATTGAAAAAGCTTCTGCCAGTATTTCATCCAAATCCAACGCTTGCTGAAATCTCAGTTCAGGATTTCTGTGTAAAATTGAAATGTTTGGTATTCATATTTTTGCAATAACATAATCCTGATTTAATTTCAAATAAACCAAAACGAACATACCTGCTCAGAATAGTAGCAATAATGCACACCAACTCCACCGACAATTGCCGACGCTCTGGTTGGGCAATACAAATCAAGGTTTCCTCGACGAGAAGAGAAAAAGTTAGTTCGCCTCGACTGAGATGAGTCAGTGTGGGAATTGCGGGAAGGTGATGACCTTGAACTTTTAAGCCTTGCGGAGTTCGTTGAAGGACATCCCACACCATGTTGTAAAAGTCTTTTGGCACACGACACAAACAACCTTCGAGTTGGCGCTTTTCAAACGTCGTTAATCTGAATAAGCGTTTGTCAATTTAATTACTGAAATTGCTATATTGTAAAAGATACTTTTCTTCATTGGCCCATTCACTGACTGTTAGGACTCGTTGCAGTAGGATGCGCACTTGAAAGGGAGAGAGATTGTCAACGTCAACACTTTCTTGTCCAGATATTTTCAAGTAAATTCGCATTGCCTCCAGAACCCATCCGATTCTTATCTGCAGTAGAAGAGTTTGAACGAAATTTTTTACCATTGACACTTAATAATGAACAGTTTTCGTGTACTAATATGTACCTTCAGGATTCCCCCAAACATGGCAGGATTAGTGGCAATAAGTCTTCCACAATATAGAACCACTTCCTGCTGAAGAACGGCTTGGATAACATCGTATGGCTGCACAGTAGTGTACATGACGCTCTGAATTTCTGCAGGAGTCATTGGTTTGTCGAATACTGTTTCCTTCTGGCCAATAACTCCAACCGTCAACTGCTTGCCGTTGACAAGGACAGTGGTAATGAAAGGACTGATCGAGTCCACAATATGATGCAATAGAGAGCTACAGTATCTCACTCCGCGCCAGTACCGCAACGAGCCCGATCTATAGTAAATTTGCTGCAACGCTTGGTTAACAGTAATTCCATTTACTTCGTAATGTCCTCCCTCCCTATTGAGCAGGATTCCCCACAGTTGGCACAAACAGTAAATTGAATCAGTGCTACGAAGAGCATCTATAATCTCATGATTGGGCTTGTTCAAAAATTCCTGTAAACATAAGAAAATTAACGGACAACGAAGCAAAAATTCAAAAATTGTGGCTTGAGCTGGTAGCTTACATCACATTTAATCTTATCCTCGTTATAAGTGTGAGCTTTGGGTATATCTGTTAAACTCTGATATCCGATGTATTCGTGATTTATTTGAGCAAAAGCCGTCTCACTTTCAGACAAATCCTTTTGGTTCATAAAATCCAAATGCTCTGCAAGTCAAACAATTCATTTGGACATTTTTCATCTAAACAAAAACTGAAAAGCATTCTCACTTACCGATGCAAGAGCTTGATATAAGATTCTGCAAGCGACCAATGCGAACCTTCATTCCGTCACAGTATCCCTTCTTAAGCATCGCTAAGAGATCTAGCATTTCTTTAAACTGTGGATCCCTCATATGCTCCTCGCGAATCAGTAAGCAAACTGTGGGTCGGCCAGAAAGCCGCCAATATTTTCCAACAAACTGAAGCTCAGTTTTTATATCATCTTTTTGCAAAGGAATTTTTACAGAAAAATTGTTTAAATGGCTACGCATTATATCCACCGATACCAAAGCATTGTGTGTTATAAAATTGAGAAAGAGTGTGCAAATTTCTAGTCCTGAGCACTACCTCAAGCCGTGCCATGTTACCGTGTTCGGTGGATACGGAGTTTCATACTTACCAATTAAGAGAGCCATGTCACGGTACAAGTAGAAATCGGAGACTTCAAATATAAGAGGATAGCAGAGAACAGTCATTCCACACACTCTGTAGATTTTACTTGTCCCTAAAGACCCAATCGGGCGAGGAGGTCTTCCAGTCAACCCTATTTTATTGTTCACCCCGAGATTCTGGTACACTTTGATCAGTTCGGTTGAAGACCATATCTGCACAGGTTCCACCTAAATGGTTTTATGTAATAAAATGTTGCCTAGTTATGTCCAGATAAATACAGAGCAGTAGTTAACTTACGCGTTTGATTCAAACTTACCTCATGTGGAGTTTGTGTTTGGATTCCATACGTAGCCATCATTGCTTGCAACCGCATTGATTCTGCAATGAGGACTATTTGAACCACCAGATCGGTTGCAGTGCCCTACAAATAATTTTTATTGTGTACTAAAAGAAGTTAGTAACTACATTTGATAAAAGAAAAAGAATCAAAACCACAATAGAAAAGTTTCACTCAAAACTAAGGTGCTTTGGTACTATCATGCATACAAGCTTCTTCCATGCAAGTAGTAAAAGCAAACAAAGGCAACTATAATTAATTTCGTTACTCTACTTAAAAACTGTTTTTACTTGACTACTTACAATGCCCGGTTTAGCCTGTATAAAAGAATAAATAAAACTCGAATAAAAAAGCCACAAAGTAGTTCAAAACGAATGTTTTGTGCTCCTAAACAATTAACAATGCCAATTTATTTAACAATGATAAATTATATTCCTCAGACTTATAATTAAATGATCGTTTTCATTTTGTATATAATGTAAAAGCGGATGACACCTACACTTTCTCTAGAATCATTTCAATAGAGATCTCAATTACAAAATACACTTATTGAGTGTTTTCCTATGCATCAGAAATCTACAGGAAAAAATTCGGAAGCCATTTAAATTGCTCTTCAAATTCTTTGCATTTATTTTCAATTTCAAAAGAAATTTATTGAACTTTCTTAATTGGAGAAAACCATTTAAATAGCTCTTTGTCAAATTACAATAGATCACAACGATTGCTCTGCAGAATAAATAAAACTTAAAAACATGGTTACTATAAAAAAAAAAAAAAAAAAAAAAAAAAAAAAAAAAAAAAAACATAACGAAGAACTAGTACATAAGAGAAAAATGTTGAAACCACCGAAAACCGTATAATCTCGCACGGGTTTTCGTAGGTACTTACATCAACTGGCTTCCCCTGAGATCAAAATTTGAAACGAAATTTGTAATAAAAATGTGTAGGCATTTTGAAAATACTTCAAAATCAAAACCCTAGATGAATAAATGAAGTGCACATTATTTGCGAGCACTTACCTGAAAAGCGGAATATCTTCCGGCCTTGCGGGGGCGATTATAGCTGGGCAAATAGCGCCTGATGGGATCCAGTTCGTTGATGTGCAACAAGCTAGCGGTTAAGAGTTGTGCGATGATGAAAACCGCTTGTCCCCAAAGAAATATGGCTTGAGACGGTGCTTTGATGTAGGATCCCTCACCGTCCGGTGCAAAGTACATGGTCACCACAGGATCGCCATTCTCGTCCGAATACAAGCATCGACGCAATTCCGTTTGGTACTCTTCGATTTGTTCCACGTTGTTTCGAAAAACACCGTCGATTATCATGAACACATAAAAAATAGGCCATTCGCATTCGTTGCCTTCGAAATCCTTAATTTCCCCACGATTGTAATATCTTTGAAGGAAATCCTATTGATGTAGAATTTGATTTCAGTAATGCATTGCACAAAATTACCTTCGGTTTTTATCTTCCAGTTTGCTCAAAAACCCGTCACGGCTGAAACGTTTAAAACCCTTCTTGCCTCGTAAACGTTTGATTACATTGCTCTTACTTAAGTCCACAAGTCTCTCCTCGTGGGACGCAAAAGCAGGGAAGGATAATGTTGGGATCAAGGAAGCATCCACACCCTAAAAAGGCTAGATAGTAAGACGTTTTTTGAGATACTCGAAATGTACCTTCGAACTGGACTCCCTTGGTAACATAGTCTCAAAGATGCTTCTGTTCCTGTTGTGTGCATCAATATCGACGTACACAACACTCCATGAGGCTCCCTTTTCTCCAAACAGATTGCATCCATTTATGGCTTCCAACGCGGATTTCGCCATTCCTTTAAAAGACTAAAAGTAGTCCTCAATCTAAGTAGATAAGTATCTTACAAACCAATAGAAGAAGCGTGAATTTCAGGAGTCCCACTGTTGTATTTTGATCCTCTTTCCCACATTCCAAAGTCAGGAGTTCTGTACGATCTCTCAACGTAATACACCAGATTTTGAACGAAGGCAACTTCATCCTTTTAAAGTCTAATTTTTATTACAAATTTAATTGAAATGAAACTCGAACATTACTTGTGTGTAAACAATTTGCAGACCCGATGTTATCATCTGCACGAGAAAGATGAGATACACGGAGACAGCGTCAATCTGCAGATGATTATATCGCTCATCGGAGTAAATTTCGTCACCGGTGTGCAGGTGAAATTTACTGTGCAGTGCATGTTGATTGGATTGCCGCTGCTTAAACAGTTCCACTCGATGCGCCTGCTTAATCCAGCACTCGAGAATTCCGCGCATGCACTTTACAGTCGACTGACCAAGTTCATAGGATTTGCCACGGTCATCATCAATTCGTCGATAAGCCTGATACAGACTCCAAACTGCCGCAGCGCAATAAACACTATCGCGCACACTGCCAACTTCCTGGTCCGTAGACATGACCGGGAAAAGCCCTGTGATAGGACTTTGATAACGAAGGAATTGTCGCTTGACTAGAAATGCAACGTAATTATATAAATAACAGCTCAACGGCAGGTCTTACCGATTCCATAATATATATCAAGTTGTTTCACTGTATCTTCATAGTTCGAGGTTTTTAGAAATTGATCTAGGTTTATGTCTTCAAAGCTATTTTCACGCATCGAATTAACTCTTAAATAAATAAGAAAATCAAATAAAAACAAACTCGGCCTTGTTTAGTTCCCAGATGTCAAGTTTGACCGGTCAATGATAAATCCTAAAATGTCAAGAGGAGAAGTGTTCCTAAATCGAGATGCAAACCTTTCAAATGCATTTAGTATCCGTAAAATTGAATTCTTTAAAATTTCAATGAATTTTGTTTTGCTTAATAAATAACCTGTAACTAAATAAAACATTATATAATTATATTATGCACATAAACTATTTCCACATTAGTCTAAAATTACGTTTGATTGAAACTACAGTAGAATGAACCTCTACAAATGAGTTCGCTGATAACGTACCGGAAGTTGGTGTGAAAAACGTATAGCTGGGCGATATGCAAGTATGAAAATCTACGCAATTAACCAATTGGGAATGAAAATACTGTAAATTTGATCGTCATTATTTATGAAAATCACCAACGTCAAATAGCTACGGAAAAAATGGATCACAGTTGGCGACATTAAAAATACAAAGAAGGCGCATACAATAGTTTTTTATTTTTATTTTATTTTATTTTATTTATTTTATTTTATTTTTTATTTTTTATTTATTTTATTTTTATTTTTATTTTTAATTAAGTTTATTTTATTTAAAAGTATTTTATTTTTCCAATACAAAATTACAAATGGCACAATCAAAATCAATTTCCATGAGAAGTCCTTGTTCCAACCCAACGGTTGTCAGTATGTCACCCGCTGGAGGCCCGCGCATCGTCAGTCGTCGAAATTTGAGGTATTTTGACTGTGTGTGATTGGTGGTGTTGGATTGCCATCACGCAGTCCTTCCCAGTTTGCTTTGGGTCTGAGCCAGTGAAGGGCACTCTTCCTGTAAGCAACTGGAACATGAAGACTCCCAACGACCAAAAATCAGCACTAATATCGTGACGTCGATCAAGGATGACTTCGGGTGCCAGATACTCAGGTGTTCCACAGAATGACCACGTTTTCTCCGGCGGATTGAAGCTTTTTCGCGAACCCCAAATCAACCAGTTTGATATATCCTGTTTCATCCAACATCCGGTTTTCTGGCTTCAAATCCCTGTAAACAATATTTCTGGAATGCAAATAATCGAAGGCTTCAACAACAGAAGCCATGTAGAAGTGGGTGGTGATGGCATCAAAATGGCCGTGATCTCGCCAGATAGTCCACTTGAATTGAATTTTTGAATTTTTCGCTTGAATTTTTCGAGTGTTCGAGAGGGTCCAAACTGGTGAAATGTCTTCCAAAGTTCCAACAGAGTGTTTCATTTCCCGTTTCGTTCCAATCATGTGTTTAGTGCAAAAAGAAGGCCATAATTAACTTGAGGAGTTTCAACAATGATTTTCCAGTTAAGGAGCAGGCACGTGTCTGCGACGAACACGATCTTCACTTCAAATTTCAATAGGTTAAAAAAAGAATTTTTATTTTTTCCAGCTCTGCAATTGCATTAAATTGCTTTTTTTTGCAGTTTCCATTTGTGATTGCTAAGCCTATTATGATTGCTAAAGTACTCGTACCTAATATAATTATGTACCTATATTATATGAACGAAAGAACACTTATTTTTACTGGTGGTGCATATTGTTATAGTCAAATTATTTGAACAGTATTGAAGAAAAAGTAAGTGGCTTTGAACCAATTCGGTGGGAAAGCGTAAGCATTCAAAATGTTAGTAATATTTTATTCACAGATTAAATTTAATGTTTTAGTTTTTTCTTACTTTTGCACTATTTGTGGTCTCGTTCATAATACTGCAATGAAATGTAGTAAAAACACTTTTCAACATAATCAAAATGAAAAATACTTTATTAAAAGTACGGATCTCGTAAAAAAATGAGATGAAACATGAATAATAAATAAATCTATAAACTTCATATATTACTTTGGTATAAAAGTGGTTACTTTTTGGTGGTAGAATCTAGAAAAGCTATATTTTGATTTAGAAAAAAAAACCATTTAAATTACTTATTATGGGCACCATAATGCGCTATTGTTTTTCCTTAAATAAAACTTGTATTATTTAAATTTTCGTACACTTAGAACATAATAAGGTGAGTTAGTATCTACTAGAATAATTATTTTGCGTCTGCATTAGTCACAAGTGTAACATCAAAATATGAGTATCAAATTATTGTATATTATATTTATAATACATAAATGTTATTTCTGAATGTCTTTTCAATTATCCTGCAAATAAATCATAAGTTTTCGGCTCAAGCGCAATTATAAAATGTGGAAACAGTTAACAATAAATTAAAAAGTTAATTCAATTAAAATAATTATTGCAGTTCTTGTTTACAGTTTTTGATGTTATAAAAAAAAATTGTTCTGATTTTAAATAGTACCATAAAAGAGTTAGGTACTGATTTTCGAATGTATCATTTGAAGAAATAAATCTTCAATTTCTATTGATCTTAAAAGATTAAACAATTTCGCAGATTGGCCTTCGTTTCCAGGACACATACAAGTCTATCACTTCGCCGTGACTTGCGCGACAAATTCATTGGTAGTTGATTATATCACCGACTCTGTAAAACTATTTAATGTTAAAAGAAGACACAGCAACAGCAACTGAATCTGCTAGATATTTTGTAGCAGCTGTTGTAGCAACTGACTAGACACGTCAATTAATATCAGTTACATTCCTATCCAGCACCATCAGCTTTCAAAGGTTTCTTTTTGGGAATCCTTCGTCCAGTTATTAAAATTACTTCACCAGTTTTAATTGATTTGAATACGTTAATGGCTTCATTGTGACTTAAACCTTGCAACGGTTTTCCGTTTACACTCAAAATTTCGTCACCTTTAAAAATAAAACCATTAGAGAAATAAAAAAGAGATTCACAAATAAACAATTTACCTTCCTTTAACGTTCCCTTTTCAGCTGCTTGACCGTGACTGTAGATAGTCTTGACGTAGATGCCCATAGAACCTTTTGGTGAATCGACTCCTCCAACAATGGAAAATCCCAAGCCTTTAGCACCAGGACCCTTGTTGAAGTTTACCTGGTCAAAAGATAAACTTTATTTAAACAATGGTAAGTTTATTTCCTTGAAAGCAAATTTAACAATTTAAAAAGTAATATTAACTGGTAATTTGAAGCTAGAAAGGGTGCTCCTAAACCTACCGAACTTCCACTTTTCGTTTTGTGTTAACCTTTTACTTCTTACTTCCGATTAGTGTCATTCACTTTAGTTCCCCTCACACTTTTAGCATTACTAAAGTTTCTCTGATATCAACGAGCTAAAAAAATAATTAAACTAAATTTTTCATACGATTTCACAAGAAAAGTCATCGTCCTGAATTCTATTAAAATTCCGCATGCACGTGCGTGTACGACACCAATAAAAGAGCAACGAAACTTAAATTATCAGGGTATTGTTTAACATAAGGAAAAGTGTTTGCATTTTAATTCCTTTGTTTGAAATTGATGTCATCGCGCCCGCATTAAGAACCTCGAATCGGGCGAACGGTCATCAAGTTCTTATTTTCTGATCACTTTCTGGGCGATTTAGGTTCCTCCCCGAAATCGTTTTAAGACAATGCACACTTAAATTTCCCACCACTTACTTCCTCAATTTGTGGCCTTCTGTCTCTGGTTTGATAGGCAATATCCGGTGATAGTCGTCCTCAGCCCACAATATAATACATAAAACTGCATCGTTTAAAAACGCCCGCTAAGTCACCGGTTAATTAAATCGCTCACACAGAAATTCTTAGGCGATTTGCCGGCAGCAATACCGAACTAATTGATGCAGATTTCATTCGTGGGAATTTTTCCACGTGAAAATCTGAGAGTACGGAAAAACAAACAGGAAGCAATTACCTGTCGTATGGTGAATGTGTTGCCGGTGCTCCTGGGCAGCGTACAGAATCTGCTCTCCTCTTTGAACTTATCATCCTCGGACGGCGTTTCACAATCGCTTTTCCTGCTCCCGGATGACGGCGCCTGCAAGACGGGGAATTTTTCAGTAAAAATATCAAATCAACACTGACAAGAGTCTTAAAGTGGCGCGAAAACAATTGTAATAGTTATCTCGCAATGCAGTGCAAAATGTACTGGTCAAAGTCCTGTTGATAAAATGTGACGGAAATTTTGCACCGACGCTTGACCATCGTCGGGCTCTGGAAGATAGCATCCAGATGCGAATGGCGCAAGGGCTTGTCCTTTTCATTTATTTTGAAAGTTAGTGCATTTAAAGTATAATTGAAATCGGAAATTGCCGTAAACAAATCTGTTTGCACGGTCCACAAATGTCCATCCGTTGGGAAAAGATTAAAAGCCATTTGCATTTAGGTCACGATCTTATTGAAGTTTTGAACCGATTATTAATTTTATAACAAAAATATTAAAAACGATAAGAAAATTACAGGAAGTTTATAAAAAGTTTTAACAACTTTCCAAAAAAATAAGGATAAGAAAAATATTTGTTTGGAAAGGGGGAAGACCCCGTTTCAGAAAGAAAACAAATGTCCCATTTAAATCTAAATAAAATTCGGTAAAATGCGTATGTCTGCAATGTTTTTGATAGGAAACATCTCCATTTCCTTGAAACAAGTTTGTAACCTTGTCGCATATCAATAGTTTTTTTTAATATTTATACTACATGTAAACGCTCAGTTTTACATTTTTCACCATTTAAAGTGGTTTGTAAACATAAACAACATCATCAGCCACTAATGGATGAACCGAACCAAAGCAGAGCATGCCAATCATACCGATATGCTTGAGAATGTCCAGGAGTCAACCCAAATGAAAAAAACGATTTGTAAACATGACAAAATTTACGGTGACACTCATGGTGTCAATATATCGACGGAGTCCATTAGAACTCCTTGTTGGGGGAGCCCCGAAATAGAGACAACAGACAAGTACGCATGGCATGTTGGCATGTTCGGATCAGAGTTGCTGGATCTCGCTTAGCGGTGCCCCGATTACCTGGCTTCATTAGTGTCTCTGTTTACCATTTATACGGTCTGGCGGGCTGCTCGGTACCCACACCCACTTTCGTGATACGTAACACATGCCGTACGCCACTTGCATTCCTCAAATCCCTTCTGTCGTTCTGCCATAATTCCTTGGCCCAAAGGAAGATAAATGTGGTACCGTGGATTTTGCCGTCTGCCTCCATAACTCATCGAGGGCTCTTCGTGTGCTTATTGAATTTTCGGCAATGGTTGAGGGGATTTGGGAAGCAGATGTGCCCCGCCACTTTGTAAAAAGCCACACGTTGCGTGGGAGTTTGATACGACGGTGATTTGAGTCACAATCTACGATTAGTTATTAGTTGGATTCCAATCCTGCCATTGCCATTGGTAACGCAACATGCTGCCGCCTTTCTTGGATTACCATCAATAGTAGAATCATGCTTGTCGTTAAGCTTTGTGTGGGAAGATGCAAATCGATGATGGCCATCAACTCTACCAGATTTTGGACACTAGATAATATGGTGAAAACACACCGAAGTTAACCGATTAGAAACAGACAAAATGGTTTGTTTATTAGATAATGCCCTAATTAAATGACCGTCGCCTTTCTCTGTTGGGCAAGAATGCATATTAGTTAAATGGCCTATTTGAGACGCCCACGATTCAATCGAATCGACAGACGAACGGATTGAAATGAAGCATCGAGTCCGCAAAAAGAACTGAGAAAAGTTTGCAATAGAAATTAATTAGAACAAACTTCTTAAGGGAATCGAGATCTTTAGGGAAAAAATTAACGATCTTCATTTCACTTTTTGGCAATGGAATTAAATTGCGTAATCAGAAATGTAGAACAGGCACAGATTTGAATGAGTTTGACTATCAATGATGAAATTCAGTGAATTGAGGTTTTGGTTTCGTTTCATAATGGAATCGACTGTTTGTATGTGGGTTGTACTGGAAATAGTTAAAATATAAAATCTAAAGTTAACACAGATTTTTTATAACACACATTCAAACTTTTTCTTGGCATATTGCGAAGATCTATTGAAGTATTATATTACTTACAGTCAAACAAAAAGTGAAAAACTGTAAGATTTATGCTATTTAAAGTACAATTTCCATTTCACACAACATTGAATTTGCAAATTGATGGGTTGGGCAGCTCTTGTAGACTGAACAGACGACACTAAATATCTTAAAAAGGGAGTGCAGCAGAAACGAATTCAAAAGCTTAACATCAATTCAGCAAAATAATATGCAATAATAGTTAAAACGAACTTTTATAGCCACAACTCTTTCTATCGCAATTGACGGCAGTTTTTAACAATCTCAGCAAAACGAGTGCTCTAAAAAATTGTTCCATTGCCCCATGATGTTTATGTTTTCCTTCCAAATAGCCTTAGTAATGCGATCTAACTGAAATTATAGTGGAGTACCGAAAGCATATACGTGACCTTTCATTGGCGGACACTCGATATCCATCACTAAATGCCAAATACCTGAGACCTGCATCAGGTTCGGCCGATTCCTTCCAAGAAGAGCGATCGTGTGGACTGTCTACATGATCACTCCACTTAGTGGTCTCTAGTCACTTGCTGTTTGTGCTGACATTTACTGTACAGCACCCAAAAGAGCACATTCTTCCAAATAAACTTCTCCAAATCTGTAAATAGCAGTGACTCATTTGGAAAATGCCATTTCGGGATGCACTCAGGTGGTTACATGCAACAACCAAAGTCGAAAACTAACGTCGTCGTACCTCGGATGAAATCGACACCAATTATGAACACACCTCTCGCATTTTAATTGGCTTCAAACCACCTTCATACGTTTTTTGAGGTAAGTATGTAATTCTTGTGCTGCATCAACACTAGCTTACTGAAATCACAGAAATCTGGAAATACCTCGGGTGCCGTTGAAAGGGGCCCGATTTAAATGGACAACAACGAGCCCAGCAATTTCTTTTTGAGTTCATTTTTTGTGAGTCTCCAATGAGCAAGAGCGCATCTTTCTAGTCTAGCGAGCATTCTGCACACCTCACATGTGAATGGCCGGTAATGACTCGTAAGCATTACGTGCTGCTCTTTAAAACACTCGAGAACGATCTTCGTCCACGCCAGTGACCGATCGCGACTACACAACCGAGCGACTACAAATGGAGGCAACAATTAGAGAATTAAAGTACCTGCATTGATTTCCGGTCACGTACTTCTGGAACATCCGCTATGCGCCTGAGGTTCGACTTCCTTCCTACTCCCTGGGAGCCCCTGGTACTGTTATCACTCGATGATTCTTGTCTGCCTGGCGGTGGGAGGCCATACTCGCCACTTTTACATCGGGCTTTGCCCTTAACTGTTGCGGCACCCGCATTCGCGACTGGATTTTGGTTCTGAGACACGAACCGATTGATCTTTTCGAAGAAGCCGAATGATTCCCTGTGTTTATTCGATCCTTTCGTCCTTTCTGCACCCGCATCATCCTCCTCAGCGATCGCCTTCACTGGTGAGTGGCTGCGCGGTCGGGCTCGCCGCGGAGGTCGTAGATGAGCGACGTTCGATGATGGTGGCGATAGCGACGCTGATGACGATGATGTTTTGGTTTCGGCTGAGAAGGTATGATCACGTAAGCTGGCGCGCCCACCGTTGCATGAGGGCATCTGCGGAATCGGGGGTTTCGCTGACGAGAAACTGACGTTTGCAGACTGCGCAGACAGAATTGGAAAAGATGAGTTCTGCCTCGCTGCCGCTCCCGAATGATCAAGGACGTGGCAGTTATTGTAACCCTGGGAGGAAGACCTGTAACTGTGGGATCGAGTTACTGGTTTGATGCCTGATGATTGCCTGCCGGAGGTCATGGACTTTTCGAAAATGCGACTATCGCCACAGCCACCCGGATGATTGTTGTTAACAAAGTACGGAAGTGACGCCGGCCCATTTTCGCACTCGTTGTCTTCAGAATCTAGAAAATCAGAGCTATTGTGCCGTAATTGCGGATGCCCGTCATGGACGGGAGACGGAACATAAAACGTGGATGCTTCGTTCGGGTTCTGCGGGGGAAAATTGAACACCTCCTGGACAGACAGCGCACGCCGCTTGCGCAATCCGGCATGGATTCTGTTGAATTTGTTGCGCAGAAGCTGCTGCACGTCTTGGATGCAGTTCTTCTGACCGGGCAGCCGCATCGAGGCGCTTTTGAAAGCCTTCAACCCGGAAAATTTCCCGACGCTCTTCTTATCGTTGCTCAGGTCGTTTTTCCGCTGCACGTAGGTGCACTCGTCATCAGTCAAATATTGGAACTTCTCTTCGTTATCGGATTTGTGGGACGACCGCTCCCAAGTGCCGCAATCTGGAGGAAGATCTCTTGTTCTTCTCGAGGAGGCAGCCCCGATTCGCCATAGTTTTACGTCTTGCTCGTGAACCTTCCAGTAGTCCTCGGGCAATGGGAGCCTTTTGTTCACCTTATCCTGGCGCGCATTGCATGCACTCAGGTTCACGTTCCTGTAGTCGTACTTGTCTCCTCTGTTACATATCAGATTCTTATCACACACCTCGGTCCTGGCATCCAGGAGGCGCACCGGCTCCTTTGGCACCAATGTGTACCCGACGGAATCAGTCAGGATACAATTCTGTTCGGAGTCCAGCGAAGCAGGATCGCTGACAGTCTTAAACGATGCACACCTACGGCGGAATTTTTGCCACTTTTGCGTAATTCCACTTATGTCTGAAAAATAAGAAAACAATTGCATGTTATTATGGCACAATTGTGGGGGGCACAGGATAGGAGGAATGTCAAAGCAATGGTAACGAGCTACAGCGGCTCTATTCGTCATTGGTTTCGGGTTTTGTTCTTTTCCAAGTTTGTTGCTGCTCCTGAGGAGGTGCAATATTTCTTGGCATGCAACGATTTACGGCACACGATTGTGAGTGGAGCAAATTGTTCCGTGCCTTTGGGGGGAGCTGCCACGCTTATCTCCAAGAGGTATGACTAAATTGTACAAATCGGAATTGTAGCAACATTGTTGGACTCAATTGCTAAACTCATTTATTTTAGAACGTGTTTGCTAACAAAGTCTCCCATTACTGATATTATTAAATCCCTTCGAAGAAATTAGAACCACTTTACAATGTCAAGTTTCTGGAATGACTTCAATTTACAACAATTTACCTAAAATACAATAATTTTCTTCTCGTAGCTGTTAAGTAATTTACACATATAGAATACCAAAGGCATAATATACAATAAATTAGGCAAATTATAGAAAGCTAGTCTCGGTAAATCCAGTCATTAAAGTAAGTAACGCAAAAATGTAGACTGTTCTGAAATTTTGAAATGCTGTTCCTTGGATAAAAAAAAATTAATAGGAAACAAAAGTCATTTTTAAGTAAGTTGAGAATCTATTTCTATTTTGTATTTCATGTGCCGTTTTTCTCTTTTTTTTTTTTTTTTTTGTGTAACAACTGATGCTGGAAAATTTCGAAAAGTGATTTGCCTGCGATTATGGCAAGTAAGCCATTACGCCGCGATTGTGATTAAGGAATTCGTAAAAAGCAAAGACAATTGCAGCATCAAGTGTTCTGCGGTTGCGATCAGGTGATTCGATCACCTTTAGGCTTTAGAGGATAATTGTTTTGCCGCCACTAAGTGCGAAATTACGCAAATGCGATGGATTCAAATTCGGAAACTTCCGCGGCACTTCTCCAAGGCTAATGAAAACCAATAAGAAACAAATCTCCAAATACAAACAACTGGATAATTTGACCTGCCGCGGCATAACGGTAATAGATGAAATATTTAGCTAATTTGTTTTGCGAACATTCTATTCCAATCACGTCCTCCGATTTGGTATGCCACGGGCCATTAGTATTCCGCCGCGAACATCGCGTCGGGCAAGTGACACCAGAGTCACACCGACGACAGTGCACAGTCTTAATCTTCCCAGTGACATTGCTCCACGGGCACTCGCCGATGAATAGGCATTTCTTTGTGATGTCCATTAAACGTCCAAAATGAAAACCCGCGTTGCTTTGGCATTAAGCACCTCACACTTTCGACCCTCGTTGAAAGACTCGCTTCAGTGGAGAAACATTTTTAATTTGACGGTAACACTAAAAAATTAACTACGCCGCTTTTCGTCTTATTTCAAACGAAATCAGGAAATAGTTCAATACGTACATAACGCTTTAGATATTTAGCCATTTGTTCTGTTTCTTCCAAAACTTTAATAAACCACCAAAACAAAGTTGCTGTTTTTTTTCTTTGAGCAAACATTTAATGCTGAAAAAAGTTAATTTAAATTATAAGTTCAACAAACCGATCAAAGTTGCAATTTATAAAATTCCAAAATGTAAAAGTTTTAAAATGCAATAAAAATAATAATTTTTTTGTACACGTCCCGTATAAAATGTGTTAAAAGCCTGAAATGGAATTTGCAATAAACGAATCCATGGTATCGAATATTTAATTGAAAATGATTTTTTTTATAAACACACAGTACACGAAAACATACGAGGGCAGCTGGAAACATGATCAATGAAATTCGTCTCACCGATTCTCTTTCATCAAAAAGAGATCAAAAGAAACCAAAAATTATGAAATTTTTGTAATGATGTAGTGAAATTTTTAAAAAATTATAAAAAAAAACCACATGACTAAAAAATGCAACTTAATTATTTGAAATAAATATACAAAAAAATATCTAGGTGCAGGAGTATACTATTGTATGAAATTATTCAATTAATTTTATTAATTAAACGAAAATAAAATATGTACTAGTTGTAATTTCACAATCATTGAAACAACGGGAAGTACTCCTACGACATATTTTAAAAAAACTAATGCGCTGAAGGTTTTTTTTTGCTAATTTAATTCGTAGGCTAATTCCCCAAGATTGTTGAATTTAGTCGTAATCGCAGCTATTTATCATTGTCCACCCTTACCAAATTCTCTCGAAAAATTCAACAGCGGAAAAAAATAGCGATTAAAGTTGAATTTCGGAAAAATTGTATGAATCAGAATCCACGGGATAATGATCTCCAAAAAATATACCAAGTTGGCACTCTGCAGAGCTATTAGTACCAAGCCCAGGCAGAGGCTCAGAAGACACTTCCATAATGGGTGTCGCGGCCTTGAACTGAAGGTGTCAGCGCGAACAATGCAGAACAGTGGAAGTTGAACAACAAAAACAATTGT
The DNA here is from genome assembly GCA_963082835.1 of Leptogaster cylindrica. Classification (NCBI taxonomy): domain Eukaryota; kingdom Metazoa; phylum Arthropoda; class Insecta; order Diptera; family Asilidae; genus Leptogaster; species Leptogaster cylindrica. Next base: position 16,232,612 of record OY720105.1, on the reverse strand, counting down.
GAACATGAAAAATACAAAAAATGTACGCCTTCAAGTTTTCAGTCAAGTGGAATCGATTGTCGCTGTCGCTGTCTGAATAAATTCATCACGCCAGGAATAGAGCTCTCGTCACTTTGTCGTGCGCCTTAATTGCACGACTGAAGCACATAATCAAATTGCAGCGCAGAAGCGCATCATTAAGTAATGCAAGGTGGATCAGCAAGCCACTCTGCTCCACTGGGCTTATCAGATTGTTAAGTGTGAGGATCCAGTGGGAGGATGCAGATGCTGTGCGGCCGGAAGGCCAGTCGATATGCGTTGAATTACTGCGGCGTCGTGATGTGATTAATTCAAATTGCATCGGAAATAAGATTAAAAACTGGCGCACGATTGCGGCCACAATCGGGATGATCAGTAAAAGTAAAAGCTGCGAACAGTGGTGCAGTGTGTTACTGGCGATGGCTGTTATGCGATCTGGACCATATGGATGCAAATCTGGTTCCACTTTAGCCAGTCTAGTCTGGAATCCTGTTGCAAAATAGGTTCGCATTGCTGATTCTGGTCCTCCATTTTCAAATCCGGTGAGCAATACTCGTACTACATAAATCGTTTTAATAAAACATTGAAATTCACGGAAACACTCAAATTGTTATATTCCCATAAACACAAGAACTTCCCAAACCCGGGCACTTGTGATGAACCCTTTTAGGTCTTCTAACATGTTTTGATCTGGTTATGAGCACTCATAAAACTGTTCGCTTTCTAATTTACTCTTGTTTTATCTCCGAACAGATGCAAGAAAATTTATAAGAGCGTGATAAACAAGAAAAGGTCAGAGGCTAGTCGAGCAACGACACTTGAAATTCGGTCATGAAAGATTCTTTTGCTTCTGGCGCTTTTCGTTCTAATTTCAAAAAATAATTAAAAAACAAAAAGTGGTGATCGTTTTTTTTTTCAATGATTATGCACATCTAATGTACATGGAATTTATCAGTGATCTTGATTACCTTCTACATAGTGAAACGACATTTGGTAACCAACATCGATTGCACGATCATCTGGCGTAATTACAGCACCAGGATACGTAATCACAAGTGAAGGACCAATGGATTTATCTGCCTCTTCATCATATAAAAATGGTTGAAGATCATTTCTCCACCCATCCTATCCCGATAATTGTACACTTTACTCTTCTTGCGTCACTAAAAACCATCCTCTTTTTGTAGCGATTTTCCGCTGCCCATCAGGCAAGCATGTTAACAATCCGCGGAGTCATGCAAAGATGAATGCTTATCAGTCAAGGTATTTTGGTTTTGCCCGCTAATTACTTTCCACTAGTGTAACTTATGGTGGGTCTGGATGGTTTTGCATGGTTGGCACTTCTCTATTTGCAATTCAACATCGTTTTTCCTCCCTTTTTTTCTCTGGTTAACGTTACGATCAGACCATGTCGGGCGCATTGCCCATAACAAGGGAAGCGTTCTTCAAATCGAACGGGTGATTCACATGCCACTGATACGGAATTTATCTTTGGACCACCGAGGCCCCTCCGACCGGCTTGTTACATATACGGCACATGATTCATGCAGTTAACCTTTTTATATTTAAACAATTCTTGGACACTCACAATTTGCAACTCTTTCCTCTATGCACAAGAATTGAAAAACGATCAAACCAAGTTCCCTCAACCGCCAAAGAAACGTTGATCTTATCGTTCGCTCTGGTCTTATTTTGTATGGCACCTTTTTCCAGTGCGCATGCGTTTCATGCTTACTGCGGTTTATTTTCCATCGATAAACATTCATGCTCGAAATTCAGCCGTTCGTCTGAATATTTTTAAAAGTAAAACATTTCCCCAACATACAGATAAGAAAAAAATTTATTAATGGTATATTTTTTTATAGTGATAAGTGAATCGTGATGATTCTCAGAAGCATAAGTGGTTGATATGAAATCCGATCATTTCGGTGGTGATTAAATTAAAACGTCCATGATCGAGTTTACTTATCAGCAAAATTAAACAACATATCTGAGCATAAATAAATAAAAAAAGGGTTGAACTCTTTGGATTACTCATATCAGATGTTACTCATACTGGTTGTGATTACCATTCCGTAGAGCGTAGACCGACCACACCTGCGTCTTACCACCAACTTATAAAATAACAGTAGTTTGTTTTGCCAATTTTTACACCCGCCATTCTCTAGAAATCATTCTGCCAAGTCGGGGCAATTTATCGAGGGCACACAATAGTTCGATTGTGTAATACTGTAATGCGTCAAAAGATACTGTAAGAAATTAAAGGTTAAAAGAAACTGATGCAGGAAACACTGAATCATCTTAAACAATTTCAAATCCAATATTTGTTTTAAACACTGGTGTTTTCTGAAAGTTAATACCATACTTTTACGTATTAATTTCCAAAGGAATCAAAATACAAAACCATGCCTAAAGAAAACTTCCATAAAATATCTAGTTTCAATTCAATTCAATTCCATCCATGTAACACAATTTAATTATCAGAGCATTTTATCAACTTCTCCAGAAATAATTTCTAGAAAAATGGCTTCCAATATCGCAAGTGCAAATGTTCATTGCTCCTTTATAAAAAAAAAAACTTTCCGTGATTCCGTCATCAATCGGGCTTTTATAAAATAATGTTTTACATTTTCTTCAGAAAGTCTTTAGCATTTCCCAATTTTAAGTTCAATCCTAAATAGCAAATCTGGTTTAATTCAACGAATTTACTTTTTAAAATATGTGCATGGCTTTTATATGGCAACACGTAAAGAAGTTGAATAATTCTGTTTTTTCGAAGTTTAATTACCTTAAAAGACCAATGAAGCAAAATTTTGCAAAAAAAACTTCTCTAAAATCGATTTCCTTTCAAATCCTATTCAACTTCTTTCTCACCACTCCTCTTTTTCTAGAAAAATGGCTTCCAATATCGCAAGTGCAAATGTTCATTGCTCCTTTATAAAAAAAAAAACTTTCCGTGATTCCGTCATCAATCGGGCTTTTATAAAATAATGTTTTACATTTTCTTCAGAAAGTCTTTAGCATTTCCCAATTTTAAGTTCAATCCTAAATAGCAAATCTGGTTTAATTCAACGAATTTACTTTTTAAAATATGTGCATGGCTTTTATATGGCAACACGTAAAGAAGTTGAATAATTCTGTTTTTTCGAAGTTTAATTACCTTAAAAGACCAATGAAGCAAAATTTTGCAAAAAAAACTTCTCTAAAATCGATTTCCTTTCAAATCCTATTCAACTTCTTTCTCACCACTCCTCTTTAGGGCGTTGTTCATATTGAATTAAAATCAAAATACCCTTCATATTGAATATAAATATGATATTTGACTGTTGATACTTACAACGGTCCCGAAACTGTTATCGCCTTTAACGTCGATTCCCTCTATTCACTGCTCCGACGATGACCCCCTTATAAATTATCAATGGAGGTGATTAACCAAATAATAAGCCAAATAGAGTTCGATTTAATGTCACGAGGTTAAATGCGGGATTTCAATGGATTGATTTCTCAATCATTGTGGAGTGAAAATAGATGCTGGAAAAAGCTTATTATTTTTTCAAACATTTTTTTGGTCAAAACTTCTTTGGCAATGCAAAATGTTTTGTTGTATAATTGGGAAGGGACAAATTTGCGAATACGAATTCCACTAAATTAGTTGTTTTCCAAAACTTTATATAAGTTTTTCGCTCGCATAATTCGAGTCTAAAGAAAGAAAATTCTAATCCTTTTTTCAATTATAAACTTGAAGCAAAAATTTGATCCTTATAGAGATCGAAATGCCAGGTGTGTTAGCTTTATACCTTCACCCACTCTACCTAGTGGTGAAAGGGTAACGCTCAACAATCAACATTCAAACGATTGAAGTTCGGATCCAGTGCCAGTTCAATCTCTAGCCACAAATTACAAATCCAAGCGTATCCAACCAAACACAAGCTCTAGAATCTCAAATTGCCTCGATCAAGATAAAATTGAAAATCTAAGCTCCGCCAATGGCACCTGAGCTTAGGAAACGGCTCCAGGCTGTAGGTGACTTGCAGATAAGCGGAGCATATCATCTCCCGAATTCAGGCGTAATTGATAGGCGCACTGCGGTCTAATCATAGCCGGGGGCGCAGTATCAATTTGGAGCCAGATCCGGAGCCAGTGGGTGCTACTTATCTTCCCCGTGCCCAACGCTCTACTCTTCTACTACAAAAAGTCAGTGGCCCCAAAGCAATCAGCGTCAAAGAAGGCGCACTTGCCACTTGAGATCTTGTGTTGCTCTTTTAACATTTGAAAGAACAAAAGGGTAATGTTTTTTGGGTGAATTCTACAATGATTTCGATCTTGAGAAGCCACCCGTCCCAAGATTTGTGAGTTTGGGAGCATTGATTATGCACACCCTCGTACACGTCGAATGGGCAGACGGTTAAAGTGCAGCATTGCCAGCGATTGCCCAAAGCCAATTCTATAAACCTGGATCGATCTACTTCAACAAAACTCTAGAATTCTTTTTTGAAGGGCCCCAAAAAAGACGAAAGAGCCAACAACTAACCAAAAAGATGCTGGTTGAGTGGACCAAATTCGAAATCCATCTTAAGTGCAGGCGAGGTCTATTCAATGCGATACTTCAACTGCCACGGAATATTGTTCTTCAAAAACATTTCAGTTATGTGAGAAAATGTCGAGGATATTCAAGTGGAAATCTAGACATGCTTGGATGTGGTCCAGATCCGTTAGCTTGATAACTGCCAACAAAGATGGCAAATGAAGTTCTGAGACCGTGCGGAAAAATGACCTGTTTTACAAGTCAATGAAACAATTCATGAGTTTCAATCGCCGATACAATTTTAAAAAGAATACCATACTTGCCAAGGTGAGCGACGTGCAAATGGGATTTTAACTTTAGCGATGATGAAGTACGAACACTTGTCACAGATGAATGTATCTCATATTTTGGTCCGTCCACATTTTTACAAACGGAACACGTTTTATGTTGTGTTGAAATCTTTCAAAATATTTTTTACAGCATCGTTGGCTTTTGAAAGACAAAGAAACAAAAATTTTGAGAATTAAATTTGTAGTAATGAAAGAGGTTTTAATCGTTTGCATTTTAACACGTCCTCAAAATCCACAGAGATATTAAAATTGTATCCTTAGATATTGCTTGATTGTTCATATTCTTTTCACGCGACCTTTATATATGATTATTTTGCTTTGTGCATTCTTGATTTTTCTTCACACAATTTTTCAAGTTTCCCCATTTTCTCTAACACTTTAAAAACCATTCGTCATCCAAGTTTAATTACTGCCTTTATTGTTAAAAACAAACTTTTCCCAAACTAGATAATCGAAATTCCACATTATAGTCTGGAGTCAGTTAAGTTTTCATTTCTTATCTTCTGTAGATCATTAATAATGTTTCCAGTTTGAAGGTTAATAGAAATACGTACCTACCAAGATTTTTAATTAATAAATTTAAATCCATTTCATACAAATGTTTACACAGTTTTGGCTAATAAATGATAAGAAAATTCGTTAGAATTACGTGGCTTTACAGTCACCTTGATATCAAGAGAATTTGTTCTATCGATAGAAACAGATTCTCAGTTTTTCATCAATTTGTATTAGCTCTAACCACTTCAGGAAAGATAGTGATCGACATTTCTGAATTGGTGTATAACTGCTGTACAATAACAGCGTCCTCCCGCATTCAGTAACCGCCTTGCCGGAAGTAGCAGCTGGTTCGAGCTGCACTAAATAAAATTTTTTGCTCCGCAGTTCTCTGAAGTTAATTGATTTTGTTTTGTTAAGTGAATCTTTATTTGAGAATTGGATTTCAAAATCAATTTAAAATTTATGCATTCTGACTCATTTCACATTCTAATCCGTTTCGGTTGGGGGATTTGCCACAGCGCGTCGCGTACAATTCATTGGATCAGATGGATTTGTCGGGCTGTCGTAGTACGTCGCCCTGGAGTAATTATAGTGTGTCCTATTTAAGGGTTCATTGAGCCAATAGAAAGCAGTCGTCGATGCCCAAGATGCAGCAATCACGCAATTGCTTCATTCCCATCAGACCGTAAATTAAGTTGACGATGAGCACGAACAGGCTCGCCCAGATGAAGAATCTTTTGATTCCTCCGGCGACAAGTGAAAGTTCACCCCACAAACCAGACGCACTTACCTAAGTCATTATCGCAGAGCACCATTTTGTGTCCTCCGCGCTTCTATGCTCCGAAAATAGAGTAAACTCGGCAGTAGTCTTCGCCTTTGATTTCCGGTCGCGGCTAATTAAATCTAAGGAAGTACGCACTGAACCTCATTTAGATGCACTCGTCCACTGTTTACATGACCACACCAGTGAGCCGCACGCAAAGTCAAAGGCCGACAAATTAAATTCACAATCCTCTGTAGATCTTGCACTCTTGAACTTCGCTTGTCTGGTTTAATTAACGTTTTAACGAAATGGAAGAAGAAAGTGATCGGTGCACAACTTAGAACAATTCCTTCGAGCCTCGTTACCACGGATGAAACACAGACACGCCTTTACCGCCGAACTCCAGAAGACAAACTGAAAATAAATAAAACTTGAGAGGCCGAACCGATCGCAGAGCCGATCCTCGAACAAGTTCCACTAGTTCCACACTGTAGATGTGCTGACCTATCTAGGACCTAGGAAATTTAATATTAAAAATTACCAACAAAGATGTATGTGGAATATTTTCAACATTATTGTATGATAAGCGCGCCTACGGTGGTTCAAAATCATTTTTAATTTGGTTTTAACTAATTGTCGTCGCCGCAAATTAAATTTTTCGTAGTTTTGCGTTGCCGACCGCACCAGTAAATTTTTTTTGAGTTTGAGAGAGATCTCTCCAATATCGCAAGCACTATTTCCGGCTCGCTCGACCTGACTTGTTCAACCAATTGGGTCTGTCTCTCTCTTTTTCACGAATTTCCCCTTCTTGGAACTTGTGAGACCAATATTAATTAGAGATTATGGTGGAATAAATTATGGTTAAGATTAAGTTATGTTTATAAAATTTGGTTACAGAGGCACGATCAATGCGACTGTCTTCGATTGTGGCGCAGTTAAGTTTTTGATCAAGATCGTTACGATCTAGTACATTTACACTCACCTACATTTTGAAAATTTTAAATTCAAATTTTGAAATAAGTTTGCATCATCACGAAGGATCGGTAGATCCGTGTAGGACGCCCTTTATCACAGGAAATTCAGTTACTTAAAAGAATCGCCGAATAAAAAACGGTTTATTTTCTTCCAGAATTTTCTCCGTGTTTTCTTTTATTTTGTAAAATAAAACAATTTATAATTAATAATTTTCGACTTTTATAATTTTGTAATTTTCACACTTTCTCTCCATTTCTCATTCACCATTTTAATAATAAGTTCTTTATTGGTATAACTCTTTACAACTACTCATTAAATGTTATGGTTGCTCTTAAGGTTCCATTTATTTCTTTTACTTATGCATACGTAACACAATCATTAAGAAATATATTTTGTAGATAACCTATATAACAATTTAGCCTTACTTTTTCCTTCTTTATTTTTATTTTCAATAATAATTCAGAATCTGTCGGCTTTTGTCTCTTGTTGTTCAGTGTTAAATTTTTTCATGTGTTTCATTTAATTTTTTTTTCTCATCTTTATAATTAATGTATTCTGCATAAACAATAACTACAATTACCTAAAAGTCTATGCGTTATGTTTAGATAGATATTTTACATGAATATAGTCCTTTCTCATTAAAATTACTATGTTACAGATTATGAACGTTTCAAATTTGGTGATCGCACGAGCATATAATCCAGTATTTTTGTATTTTCAAAGGAATTTTTTCTTTCAAATATAATGCTTATTTTAAATTGGAATTTTTCTTTTTGTAGACGATCGAGTGAAAAACTGTTGTTTTAAATGAAAAATATATTTGTAAATAAAAGATGTAAAATTAAAATATGACAACGAAATTTAACCAAAAAAACAGATCATTCAATACTAAAAATATTTTCACGCAACTACCACTTGCGGTTAAAATCGCTAGCAAATCGTTTTTGTACAGATGTTATTGTGTCGGAATAATAATACATATTATAGAGCTTCATTTGCAAATAAATCGGTAAATAATCAATTTTGTCAATTCATATATAGGTACATAAATGGACTTATATTTATTTAAATTGGAAAGAAAATAGAAGAAATAACAATAGTAGGGAAAATAAAGTGTAACGTAAGTACTTACCTCTTTGTTATAAAAAAACATCAACAATTACTTCCTTCAGAAACTCATCCAAATAAAGTGGAATCACAGAGATGAACAATGTCCACATTTACCAAGATTTAAAGCAGGAGTTTGAAAAAACGTGTTGGATATACGAGGATCAATAATAAATAAACATGAAACAGTGCCTGAAAATTCACTCTTAGTTAATTTTACTCCGATACTGTCAGCGCAGACTTCCAAAAGAAAAAACGTATACGTATGTGCTTAAACAATTTTCGAATTAAGTGTTCACTTTTCAGTCGAATAGTATTAAATGATCTTCTGAAATCGTTATTAAAAGAAAACAAACTTGGACCAACGCTAGTACCTATATAAACAAATAAAAACTACTTAACGAAAATGTATATGCCATATAGATAGGATAATTTGGGCCAGAAATAAATTATGGATTTCAGATATAAATGAAAGAAACAAAAAACGAAATACGTTAAAAATTTCTATATGTGTACAACAAATGAGAAGACATATACATACATAAGGAAATAAAAATACACGACAGCCAACCAAAAATTGTTTGTGTTGTTTTGATAATTCAATCAATAGAGTTTAATGTATATATTTTTATATGCATGTCAACTTAATATTTTAAAATCATTAAATATATAATAATCATTTCTTCATTAAAAGCACATAATTACAATTTCTTTTCTAAAATAAATGTATTGTAAAAATAATAATCAAAATAATAAAAAGAAATTATTTATCTGCATTTCACATAAATTGTTTTGTTCTTAGTTGATAATAAATAAGTAGTTTGATATATTTACTCTGTTTTTTTACGCATAAATCTATTTTCACAATTTTACTTTCTTTGAAATCATCATCATTATCATCTCATTTTAGTTTTTTTTTTTTTTAGTTTTCTTTTTTTTTTTTTTGTGATCGCTAAGCTATTTATAAAATTATGATAAAAATATTCTTTTCACTTAATTTACAATTTATTATTTTTATGTATAATTTTATGAGGGCGCTGGAGTGGAGGGAAATAATTTTACAAAAGACAGCATTCCTTTTTGCTTTATATATATAAAATATTTTCTGTGTATCAACTATAATAATAAACTACGAGTAAAATTTTTCAAAATAATAAAACAGAAAAGTATTGATAAAAAAAATCTTACTTAAATCTATAATTACAGAAAATAAATGTCTAAGAAATAAACAGTAACTAAATCTCTATTATTATGCACGATGTGGATTTTTTTTTACTTCTGTTTTCATAACGTATTTTAATATTTTCTGCTATTTAAAAAATTATTTCCTACACATTAAAGTAAATTAACTAATAACGTTAAGCTTGAAATATATACACTATACAAAATAAAAGGAAAGTGTTGTTAATATGTGTATATAACAGACATCAACCGATAACACAAATGACAACGACCAACAAAATGTTAAATGATTTTAAAAATTACGAAACAACAGAAAACGGTGACCAAGATCGTAATACACCAAAAAAATTCTCTAATTAGTTTCTCTATAAATTCTGAAATTCATTTTTAGTTATTTTACTGAATTATTGCAAACAATTTCTCCAATTAGATGTAGAAAAAAACTTCATTAATTTATTGTGTACCAATTATATTGATATAGAAAAATCTTTAGTTTTTCGTTAATAAACGACAACAATGAGGAAAATGCGTGGAAACAGAACAAAGCACATATGGCGAACACTTATTGTATTGTTGAAGTGTTTGGCTTATCGTTTGAATGTACACTTAAGTGTTTCCGAAAACAGATATAGGTAAGAATAAATATGCTAAGGAAGTTTGAGCAGTAAATTACAAAATATGAATTTTCATAGTTGCAAAAACACAATATTTCCATCAATGTTACTTAAAAAGTTTTTGAACTGTTCTAATTATCACGCAATTCAGTTTCTCTAAATGTTAAGCCTTAAAAAGATTGAATACAACAGAAAGTCAAATGATAAAACAAAATTGATAATGTTTATTAGATAAAACAAAAGGATGAGTATCCAGTCTTAAGTTTTTTAAATGAACTAACGTGAATATTTCTACTGAATACTGAAATCAGTGTTGTTAACTTCTCTACAAAATAATGTTGTGGTGAGGTGTATGTATTGTATTTATATTTTGTTACAATTTCTTTATCATAAATTTATTTGCAATGCTTCTTCTGTTTGTTCAATGAAAACGTAGTCTAAGCGATCCATCTATAAATATGAATTTTACTTTATCTTTAATAAAAAAATTAACTTCTCCTTGAAAATATTTCATTTAGACATTTTTACATCAACGTTTGCTTATTTTATCCTTTTCATATTTTAATTATTATTAATTTTTTCTTTTAAAATTTATTGAAATTTACAAATATAAAAAAATATTTTTATTATGTATTTTAGTTGTTTGTCAATTTTTTTCACGATTTCATAATATTAATTAAAGAAATACATACGAAGTTAAGACACTTTGTTTAAATGTTTTCTTATTATTATTTATTTATTCATTTATAACTTTCTGGTTGACTCAGATCTTTTTATAATGTCGTCGAGACAATTAATTTTAGCTCAAGAATTTTATATAAAATTCATTTCTTTTGGATTGTTTATTATTGCTAAATATTAACGTTTCATAATGATTGGTATAGCAACTAATGACATTGAAAACTGTTTTCGATCCTCACCTTCTTGGCTGCTTTCATCGTTTTCTGTCCTTTTATAAGTAACAACATTATCAGTTTTATCATCATCTACAACATTTTCGTTATCATTCTCATCTGTATCTTCATCGGTTGACGTCATCACTGGTGACAATTCATCGTTGGACAAATCATAGTCACTTATTGAATTCGGTTCCATTTCATCCCCATCATTGCCAATGGTGTTGAAATCTGGCATAATTGCTGGTGTTGTTTTTGATGGTGATGATGTATGAAAATCAATTCGGTGACTACCATCTATGTACGATGTATTATATTGTTCAATGTGACTATCATTAAAGTAGAAACTGCTGTTTTGTGCTTGCGTGAATTCTACAATACTTTCGTCGGCGGTATTGCTTTGACTGTAAGAATGATAACCAAGTTCATCATTTCTCGTGGAAATTGATTGCGTCTCAGCCGATATCGAATCTTGCAGTAAGCAAGTCCCATCAGCTAGGACGCAAACTTTTGGTCACTTGCCGTCACGCGAGCCTCTGCGTCTTCTGCCCTCAGCTGGTGTTTCACTTCCAGCTGCAAGCAATGAATCACCAATTAAAAACTTGTAAAGGAATGCAAAAGTCTATCTTCATCTATTATGGACCGCAGCTATTTACGACATGAAAAACATGCTATTCTTACCTGCACTTCGTGTTTTCCTTCGGACATCAACAATATCAGCAGCAGCTGAGGTATTTACTTTGTTATTTGCTGCATTCTTTGGTGAGTCAGCAACAATGCTTTTGCTATAAATCATTTTATTAGCCGCAGCACTGGCTCTAACGCTTCGTCTTGTTCCAATTTTATCGTCCACGGGATTGGTAACTTGGTTAGCTCCCCTTGTTGAATGTGCATTCACAATTGTTGGTGAATTAGCTGCGCTATGTGTTCCACCATTATTACTTGCACCAAACGTTGCCGACGATATCCCTGTACCTCGTATTGTTTTTGACGGGTTTGTCGTTGCTGTTGTTGAACTATTTGATGATATTGGTGTAGTTGGTATCGATCCTGATTCTAAGAGAACAAAAGAAAATGAAAGTTTAGAAATTATTGGGTATTTTTAATGTATGCATTTAATACTTACTTATTTGAGAGATACGATGATTTCTGAGCACTTTCTCTGCATCTGGATTATTTTTTCCTGTGCTCTTTGAGTTCCGTACTTTTCCAGCAACTTCGATCAGGGGCTCATCAGAGTCTGATGACTCTTCATTGTTTTTTTTCACTTTCGCTTGGTTGCCTTTTCCGCTGGTGCAACTATCAGAAGATGTTCCTTTCTTAGTATTACTACAAGCCGACGTTCTTGCCGTCGTATTATTATTTACACTTTCCCCATTGCCTCCATTTACATTATTGTTATTGTTGTTTTGTCTGCATCGTTTACTAGAATTATTAGCACCACCACCTTTACCCGGAGTATCATCACTAACACAAGATTGAACAGAGCTTTCTGATCCTTGACGTTTTCTTTTACCACCGCCACCGATACCCTTACCAGCATTCATTTTAGGACTAAGTCGATCAGTCGATTGCGATGTTGTTCGTAAATTAGATTTTATGCTGTTCGCTGGTGAATCCAATTGGGGACTTTGCTTTGGCAAATCAAGAGGGCTTTCCAGTTTGCTGCTGGCACGCGTTCGTACCCGATGAGCATCGGGGTCCATATGAACAGGGATATCAATTGTAATGGGCACCATAACTTCCTTATTCGGCATAATGTCTTTTATGACAATATCTGTTTCTAATCCCCGCTGTTGTTCATCCTTTACATCCTTTTCTATATCCTCAATTTTTAATTCCATTTTGTCCGCCTCTTCTATCACATTTATTTCAAATTTGCCACAATCAGAGTTGAGTACAGTTTTCAACGAATCCTCATTGCTCTTCTCCAGTTTAACTGGTGTTTTCAAATTCTTACAGCATTCGTCGACTAGTTGTGTCTCTAAGGATATCTTGCAACTGATTTCCTTGTTCTCGTTCATATCGCGGCATTCAAGAGTGTTTTTTTCGTCAGCAGTCCCAAGCATTATTTCACTCAAGTCATCGTGCTCTAATTTTGGAGTGCAAAAGACGATCTTCTCATCAGTTAGATTTTGTAGTAGGCTATCTTCCTTCATTGGAAGATCACCATTAAACTTCTGAGTGGGACTTTCACATGGCGTTAAAAAATGCTCGTTTATGCCCTCCATTTTTGCAAGTGCAGCCTCTATATCACCAATGTTGGTGATTTCTTCTACAATAAGTATGTCCTTATGTTCAGCGGAAATCGGTTTTTCTTCCACTTCGTGTTTAGCATGAACACCTCTAATCGGCTTTTGACTTTGGTCACCCTGCTGAGGACTCGCCGATTGATGCGGACTCTTCTCTGATAGTGCATCCATTGATTCTATACCACTGTCTTCGCCCTGTGCCTGAGAGCCGGGGGAGTTGCGCACAATATTGTTGCCTGTGTTCGTTAAGGCATTCATAGAGCTCTGACTCCCCATTTCACCACCCGAATTTTTTGTAACATTTGGCGAGGTGATTTGTGGCACTTCTTGGCTCTGGGAAGAAAGTGATTGTCTGCCTAAGTCATCGGAAGATTTCGTGACACAATTCAAAGAACCCTCCGAGTCCTTAGACTTCTCTGTTGATTTGGTGCTGTTCCCTACATCGGCGATAGAATTTGTACTTTTGCTCGTGTGCAGGGAATTAACAGTCACCGCAGAATCTGGTGGCGTAAATGGCGCCAGCAATTCAGCCTTAAGTGCCTTCAATTGAGCTTTAGTCTTATCGTGATTGACCTCTGTCGGATTTCCAATCTGGCTCTTTAATCCCGCCACTTTCTCTGCAGTTTTGCTCTCTAATAATTTTTGTTTAAATTTTTCTTCACTAATTGCATCTGAGCTGCCTTGCGGGAGCAAACATGATGTTTTACTATTACTTATCGAAATACCTGGACTATCGGACGATGAACAAATTGTTGTTGTTGTGGTGTTGATTGTTGTTGCTGCTGTCGTGGATGATGATGACACCGAAGCTAGAAAGGTTGGCAATGATGTTGAACTTATGCTAATTGGTGGACTTTTGCCCGGATCCTTGACAGCATTATGTGTCGGGGATTTTGAATTTTTCACCACAACCAAAGGTTTACCAGATTTTATCAGATTCTTTCCACATTTACTGCTGTAACTGGGAGAATTGTTGTTATTCGAACCTTTCTGGTTTTTTGACAAGGTCGAATGTTGTGGCAATGTCCCAATGTTTGTTGAACCTATGGGACTTTTCAGATGATGAATATCAATATCTGCTTTATTATCTTGATTCTGTTGCTGCTGTTGTTGGGACAATTCTAAAGCAGTTTGAGACATCCTGCGTCGCTTACTTTCTGGACATATTAACCCATTTGGGCTATGGATCAATTCAGATGCATTTCTTTTGCTTGACTGATTGCTCTTGTGACCACCACTCAAATCTGAATTGTCACCATTCTCAACAACAGATCCATGCACAGACGGTACAATCATTTTTGTATGCACATTCCCAACCATATATTCATCTGAGGATTGTCGTGTTGTGGGTTTCCCCTGACTAAGAATTTTATTCACTAAATGCGAATGATGATTGTTTTTCACATTGACTGAATCCTCAGATGACTGCAGTCCCCTTACAATTGTTTGATCATCAAAATTACTATGATTCCGTTTTAGTTGGCTTTTCTTAAAATAATTATCATCTTCTTCGCCTCCACTTTGCGATTTCTTTCGATCCTTTTTCAAATTTTTAATGACTATAGAATTTTTACCTCGCAAACTTATATGCAACGGAGGTACACGTAGCTCTTCCCCCGCCGGGGATTGTTGGTGATGTGATGTAACAGTCGAAATTGAATTAGTTGTCTGTTGTGCTGATGTCGGACTGGAACTTGGCGTCACTGCTAATGTTGTTGATGATAGAGAAGATGGAAATGAATTTGATACGGTTACAGCTGTTGTAACAGCTGTCTGAGCCCTTTTCGGGGATTGCACGAAACTAATATCCACTTTATACGCCGGCGTAACTGGTTCAGACTTTTCTAGCTTAAGCCTTAACTTAATTTTCTCCGCTGGAGAATCTTTATTATCGGTGGTGGACGTTGCTATCAGCTTTGCCTTAGACATTTTCTCTCTCGGTTGTTTTGTTTTCCCACTCATTTTGTCTTTAATACCTTGCTGGAGTTTTTCCCGCAATAGTGTACATTTTAAGCCTAGCTTTGCTTTCTTATTGCTATTACTACTACCACTACTAGCGCCTCCGCTGAGATCTTTTCTATCCTTTCTACTCTTCGAATAACGCGATCGAACCGATGCTTCCGAATTGCTTGATCTTTCCGTATCACTGTGATCAGAAGCTTTTGAAAATGCTGTACTACATGAATTCTCATCGTCAGAATACAGAGAATTTGATATTTCGGAATTAAATTCATTAAATGCATCAGGGTTCTCTGTCTCTGGCTCGGCATCGCTCTCCTCGCTTGGCATTGGCTCCAGTTCACCGGTAAGCGGATTTATGAGATATTGCCTTTGTTTTCCGCTGCTCGTCAATGACGTTTCGGCTGCAGGAAAGTTATGATTGTCAGTTGTGTTGCTACTACTGCTGTTTCCCGGTGCTGTTTGTGCAACAAATTCTGTTCCTAGAGATAGACCCAAATCTTGATCAATTAGATCTAAGTCAAGATCTTTAGCATCTAAAAGAGATTCGAGGGCGTTTTTACCGTCCAGTCCTAGAGCCGAATCCAAGTCACCGACATTCAAATTCGGTAGCAGGGAATCTAGATCGTTTTTCGTTAGCTCATCCAAATCCGACAAACCGGACAGACCAAGAGGATCCAAATTTTGTTTTTCCGTACTCGTCGATGCCGCTCCACTACTTCCGGCCGTGACCGTGTGAGTTTGGTTCATCTGCTGCTGCAGATTATATTGCATTTGATATCTTGTAAATTCTTGGAAACTAGATTTAGTAGCTGAGTCCATTGGTTTGAAAGGCCACCTAGTATGATTGTAACTTGTTGCTATGACTTGCTGCGATTGGTGTTGTTGTGGATGTTGTGGCTGCGGTGGATGCGAATGGACCACAACATTTCCACTAGGTTGCAGTGCCATATTTGTATGAGTTGCAGTGATGGCATTGGGATGCGGTGACGGTGGAGGTGTGACATATTGCTGAGGCTGAGGTGAGTTTTGTTGAACCGCATTGCGGAACTGTTGCTGTGGAATTGCGCCGATGATTTGCTGTGGTGCTTGAGTTTGCTGGGAAAACCGTTGCACTGTCGTACCAACTGGTTGAATGATTTGCTGTTGTCGCAGCAGGATTTGCTGCTGCGTTTGGTGAGAGAAACGGGGCTGCTGATGCTGATGGAGCTGCTGTTGCATTCTTATATTTACATTGGGCTGTATTGAACCAAGCAAATTGGCATTAACAGACTGTGGTTGTCCTAAGGGCGCAGAAGCATTATGCGGTGATGACTGACTGTTATTTAGCGTAGATATATTCGAAATTGTAAGAGAAGAAGGCACTGGCATCGAAGGATTTAAACTAATATTCGTGCTAACATTACTTTGATTAACCACACCGCTACTGTTAACAACTATTTGGCCACCTGACATCAACACGCCATCATTTTGGGAATGATGACTGCTTCCAGTGGAGTTTAGCAGGAGCTCCTGCTGTTGCGGAGATTTTGTGTTGGAAACTATTGTTTGATGGAGCTGCGCCTGCACTCCTTGAACAGATGATGACGATTGAATGACGGCAGGTGATGGCTTTTGAGCGGCAACGCCTTGATGTTGTTTCGCTTGGCTAACACCATCGTTCTGGAGTAGATTCACCAACAGCGGTGAAGATATTGCCATGTTGTTCGAATTACTCAACGATGAAGGATTTACAGGCAATGTTATTGCATTCGCTGGATGTTGTACTGTGAGAGATTTTGTGGAATTTGATGTAACACTTGGATACGGTGGGGGTGGAGGCTGCACAAATTGTGACTTCACAGATTGTTCTTGCTGCAAGGCTTGATGCTGCGATACAACCAACGGTTTTGCCGGTATTGCAAGTGGAGGCGGCGGCGGAGGAGTCCGATTCATCTGCGTTGGTTGGCTGATCAACATTCCTTGATTCGGACCGGCAACCACCATTTGTTGAGGTGATACAGGAACTTGGGGAGCAGGGGAAACAGCCACCGGGGGCAGCTGCGGCTGACCCTGTCCTAATGCCGCTGCAACTGCCATTGTATTCTCCCGCCTCTGTATCACTCTGGCTTGAGTCATACTTTCGAA
This sequence comes from Leptogaster cylindrica, assembly GCA_963082835.1. Taxonomy (NCBI): domain Eukaryota; kingdom Metazoa; phylum Arthropoda; class Insecta; order Diptera; family Asilidae; genus Leptogaster; species Leptogaster cylindrica. The sequence goes on along the minus strand of OY720105.1, from coordinate 16,215,346 downwards.
TGGATATTCACGAGTTTCACCAATATTTGCAATAGGTGGTACAGGCAATTTTCCATCCATCGGGCAAATAGTATTCGGTGATTTAAATAAGGGTGGCTTATCGAAGTTCGGACCGTTCACCACACACGGTGACATCGAACTGACTGATGGTGATTGTTGCATCACTCGAGATGGTCCCGCGATCGGCTCTGGCATGAGAGCCGGCGCCACTGCAGGCAATGTTGGGCATGATGTTGACGCAGTTTGCATTGGATTTGCAAGTATTCGCGATAAATCGGCAAGTCCCCCAGACGGTCCAGCCTCTTGTGTACATGCTGATGGATTGTTATCTACAACAAAATTTTGAAATTTATTTTCAATTTTTGGTAATCAATCAACAAATGTGTGACATCACCTGTCCTAAGGACAATTTCCTGACCAACCAATCTTAAGGATATCACAGTATCGCCTTCTAACTGAACAGAAAGTATACCCAAGGCTCTTAGGGCATTGCTGCCTTCAGATGCTAACTGACGTAGTCTTGCAGCTGCATCCTTTGGTATCGACAATGTTACACGGACACTGTTCCATGGTTCAACCTACATTTTCACAACATTGATTAACATGTTTTATGATAGAAATATAGCAAAAGTATTCACCTTATTTACTTTTAACTTCTTCGATTTCGGCTGTTGAAGAATCGTCTTCAATTTTCCCATAAGAACACGAAATTTTTTCGGAAATTCGGGGTCATGGAGATTGCCTTCACATATAACAACAGCTGTCAACGTACCATCACTGTCTGCCGCCATTCTGCAAGTAAACAAAATTCTCAGTCGAGTAAAATATTATGATTTTGGAAACGAAAACAACTGCATTAACTTCCGCCAATGTTTTTGTTTTATATTCATTGAGTTTTTTGTTGAACACTAAGCAGAGATTCCTAAACATAAATGCATTTGATGATCAATAATTCCTTTGAAAACAATAACAGAGTCCAAGGACTTTTCTTATAAAATTGCAATCAAAAAGACATTTCATTTTATTTGTTTACTTATGTATTTAAAAAAAAATAATAAAGATACAACTTTTCACTCTTATGAAATTGTTTTCTTATATTACAAAAATAATATGAGATTACTTATTTATCCGTATTTACAACGTATCAGTCATCTGCAATCTCTTGCCGTAAAATAGATATAAATTAATGCTAAACTGTGTCGTCGGAAATTCATTTTGTCGGCAAATTGGAAATTAGCGACATTCCATTTATCAATTTAATTTAATTCGAATCGATTTCTAAAAAAAACTACCAAAATTTCAGCTAAAATTGCGAGTTTAAGGTCTTAAAAATGGAGTTTCATTCATAAAGTCGGTTTCCAAAAGTTCCAGCTCGCAATCTCGGTATCAGTTCCACACGATCGAACTGATAGGGTTATTGAGAAAAACTTGACGTATTTGAAGTACCTGCACGCAGCACGGCTGATTCACAAGTTCTTGTTTCTTTATGTTTTGAAATTTTCAATTTGCTTCAAATAAGTTCGCTCCGTTTTTGAATTTAGTTGCCCAGGAAAAGTTCGTTTTTGTAGCTTGAAGCTGTGAGACGAGCTTTTCTCATTTTTGAGTTTATCAGCAGCAAAAGTTGCATAAAAGCTTTTCATACATAAAGAAATTCACACGGACATTCGTCACTAAAGGGTTAATCTACCCTTCCCACCATCCCTAAGGTGAACTTCTTGGCTTTATTGCAATAAATAATTATAATTAAAATTTTTTTTATACAATTCGTTTCAAAATTGTATTCCCAAAATATTTGTTGAATGATTGCAATTCGTAAAAACTTATTATAATTTGTGTTGTATAATCGGTGAAATAATTATATTTTAATAAAAATCCACAATCAACTTAATGTAAAGATTTGAAAACAAAGCGAAAACAAGCGAAAAAACATTATTATAGTTATAAACGTATTTATAATTTTGAATACTGAAAAAATAATATAAAATATAATTTTTTTAAAGAATGAAACATCTCCACATGCATATCATAAAAATACATTATTCAATGTATTAGTTTATTTTGAACTGATACATTGACCCAATTAGTTACTAAATTGTTATAACAATCCCTGAATTTTTTTGAACAAAAGTTGTTAGATGTTTTATAAAGTCGTTTTCGTTGTTTGTGCGCTCCAAATTTATTCCCAAATTAAAATACTTTTTCAGGAGAAACATTTTGAAATATTTTTATTTTCATATGTTCAACTAAAAAAATGTTTTTCATTTTGTAAATTTTTTTAAATATTTTTTCCCCTTTTAGTTCTCGACTTTTTGTTTTTAGAACATTTTTGTTACATAAATTAATATTAGCATTTCATATTTCATGTGCAAAAAACTAACTTCCAAACAAATACAATAATAAATGATAAAAAACAAGTTGATTGTTAATTACGTTCAAACTGCTGCGCTGAACTCATTCAACCCTTTTATTCAAATAGTTTAGATATTCGAATAAATTTCAAAATAATATTCTTAGTATTTTAGTGTTTAATTCTGCACAAAATTAAATTACTTATATGTTTATATTTTTGTATTTGGTATTTGAAAAAACAGAAATTAATTTTGATAAACTGTATCGGAATCGCAAACACCCCGTTAGAGAAGTCAATAACAACAAACAAATTTCAATTCCGATTGGAGGGAAAAGGAATATTTACTAAATGTTCACATTCCTCGTGAGCCCCATTCTCTGACAGTTAAATCCAGCCGCAGTCGGAAAACGTGCGCGATGCAAATTGATATCGGGCACGATACTCATTAATTCCACACCGGATCGAAAAACTTTTCGGAAATATTGCAAAATTTGTTTGGGAAAAGAAGGCAGACAAGAATTTCCAAGACTCACCTTTTTTAATTAAGAAGACATGCCTCCAATCAAGATATCATTTGACTTCAGGTGGACTGCAGCAGACGGTGGAAACAGGTACTTTTCTCAAAACCTTTTCGTAATAAAAGAAAAATTGTTTTATTTATTTATTTATAAAAAAAGTTGGCAGTGCCAGCCAAAAACTGTACAACGATAAACTTAAGTAAAATAGATAATAATTATAATTTACTTTGGAAGTGGTCAATGGAATCCATTTTCATTTGTCAAAAAAAAAAAAAAAAAATGAGCCACCATATCACCAAATTGCGAACAATTTTACTGGAAAAACACATTAGTTTCATCCGGAAGGAGCTCAATTGGATATTTTGCGTGGCGCTGCAGCACAAAAACAGGGGATCAGCCGTAATATTTTCGTTTTATTACCATTGAAAAAATATATCACTGATGGAGCAGGGCACGCGATTTTGACGTTTCAAATTCGTATATTTTCTTAGCTGTGAAAGTTTTTAGCAACTGAAACAATTCACTTGTCAATCATTGTCGGTGAATTGGTTAAATATTTGAATTAGCAATGAATTTCTTAATATTTGGGAATCAATTTTGGAAATGCTTCAAAAACGAAAGAAAAACAAGTGAATTTTGTAGAAAAAAGGACCTATGTATTTTGTATGAAGGAAGCAGCCATTTTGAAAACTTCGACTCTGAATGTTCGAGGCTTAACACTTTTGTGTATGTGGTGTTGGGAATTTGTTTACGAGTATGCACTTAAAGAAAGGGATGACGGGAATGCAGAAGAAGATAGCAGCTGATTGCGGTGGATGTAGTGGTGGCGAGAGTGTAAGCTTTATTTACTTGCCGCGGTACACATGCGGAGACGAAAGTCGCCTACAAAAGGCGAGGTGGCTTGACTCGTTAATTAAGTCGACAATGGGAACAATGTCTGCCAATGGCCAGCCGTCTAATGCATAAAATTAATTAGTTGTTGCACCGGCGATAATTTCACTGACTAAACGTCAGTGAACGCAGTGATTTTGAGAAAAACACAAAATTCCTGCAGATCATGCTGTTACGAATCCACTGTATTTTTGTTTATTATTCAGCTGTGTACGTGAGTTGTTATGTATTGCGATGCCGAAGCCGCATGTAGAAGTGTTATAACACAAGTGTGCGCGGGGAGTGTGCCACGGGATATTAATTACAAATTTTCCTGACTATGGGCCTGCCTCCCCAAGATACGAAAAAAAGTTGACATGGCAAACGACGAACGAAACTTGTTTTGGCACACCACTGGTCACACACAGCCGATCTGGATGCTGTCGTTGAATCAAACAAAACGGAAAAGCAAGCAATTAGCTGGAAATTAACAAAATTAACACACCATAATTATTTTTCTGCCCTCTAGGGAACAGTGGAGAATACATTCAACACACACGATCAATTCGTTTTTCCTCACTACTTTTTTACACAGTAATCCTGTTTGTATTAGTTGTTCGTTTTCTCGCCCCACTCAACACAAATCTGTCACCCAAGAAAACTATTAAAAATAACACCAATGACTTTTTATACATCAATGCTTGCTGATATCAATTTCAACAAATTATTTTTCATACTATCAATTATAACTTTTGTTCATTTAACTTATTATTCAACTCATTTTCTTCTTCCATTTTTAATATCACACACACAGTGGAGGCGCTGCTTTGCTTACCCCATTTGCAATATGACACACTTATAATGCCACCGTTTTTCAGTCGGGTTGGATATCAACTTTTTCTTCTCAATCTTTATAACTAAAACACACAAACTTTCATTTAAAACATATTCCAATTATGTCCTGTACATTATTCGATTTATTACGGATAATTTTATGTACACAATAATCACTATAATCCAAAAATTTTTTAATTCCGTTTGGGTTTCGATACATGGACAATAACAACGACCGCCATTTGCATTTCCTAACTTGAAATGCGCACACTGAAGTTTTTCTGCTTTAAAACATGGTGTTCAGGTGCAAGAACTTTTACCAAGTTTAACGCAACATTACACGAGCGTCACGGCCAGTTCTTGGTGACATTTTTAAGCAAACAACATGCAAATTGAAAATCACTTGAGTTGTAAAATATTTAACAATTTTATTTGATTTATAAATATTATAATTATTATAATTATTATTATAATTATAAATATATATAATTTTTAAAAATATATTTGTCAACCATGACACGAACCATTGGCATATGGAACCATGGCATTTGGAAACAATAGTTATTCAGATACAGCAGCGCCTCTATTGGCGAAGATTATTATTCATGATTTAAAAATATTTATAATAAATTAAAATAAAATCAAATTAATCATCTCTAGCTTAAAACCTCAAATTAACAAAACAGATTCTCAAAATGATTTCTTTCAAATTTGTAACGTAGGTAAATAAAATTTAGAAGAGAAAATATAATCACGAATTTTCTTAAGACTATAAAAACTACTATAAGAAATAGAATGTTAGTTTTCGAATCAAATAATGTTAAATAATTTATTTTCTACGAACAGAAATATTTAGAAGACTAGAAAATGTATATTTTAATAATCCAACAACAGTTTACACCCTTACCGACTCTCCCAAACACCAATCTTTCAATCCATTCATTATTCATCGCATTGAAAACTCCTAGATCTGATTTATACAATAAAAAAAAATTAATAAAACGGCATGTGAATTGAAATTATTTTATTCTAATGTTAAAGACCACATGAAGTTCCAACTGACCATGTTTTTGGAATAAACTAATTTGGTGGACAAGACTGGAGCACACCGGCGGCCTTCATCCTTTCAAAAGATTTCTGAGCATCATAGTTTCTAAAACAACAAAGATACAGTTCATTAGTGTACTCGTTAATTTTCGATCATTCTTTTGGTGCTTACTTGTAGAATTCGGCGTACTTCTGCTTTTTGGGGTCATTTATAAAAATCTTGTATGCAGTGGTAACGACGACAACTAGGCCTGTAGCGACAATCAAATTCCTCTTAATTGTGGCATTGTGCAGACCCTTGAGAATGGGCTTGGGAACGCTAGACTTGACTTCAGGTGCTGGAGCGTGAGACATCTGAAATTGACAGCGAAAATGGGTTACGTAATTACGATAAAACAGCGCAGCAACCACGAATTTATGCACAATGAGAAGTTATCCACGATGTTTTGTAATTAATTTACTTGAAGCAGTTAACTATTTGTTTACCTTAGTTTTTAGGATTGATTATATTCCTTCAATTATTCGAGACTTGTCGAGAGTTGTCCGCCCTTCTTCTTGACTTAATGGCAAAACACAGGAGCTTTTCACCAGAATACTTTCTGCGAGATTATTAAGTCCAATAATATCTTCTTCTTTTTTACAAACAGAAACATCCAGAAAATTCAGTTTTCTTATTGGATAATTGGTTTTTTTTTTTTTTTTTGGAAAATACATAACAAGTCTGTGTATACATATAAAAAAAAGCCTACTATATTTAAATAGGACATTGGAATTCTTAATTTATGATGGTAAGAATTTTATTGTTGCACAGTTACAGCTACTTAAATATCTCCCAACACCCCTCTATCGCCAACCCTTTTTAAATCAAAATTTGATTACCTTTTATTGAAACGGGCTTATGAAAGACGAAAATCCCGTTCGTACTAGTAGCTGCATGAAAGAAAGGGTTTTAGCGAAATACTATCTATTCAATTCACAAATCAGTAATTTTAAAATAAATTCAATAATTCAAGTACATGTGAATTCTTGAGTTCATAATAAATATACATTACAATATGCAATTTCAAAATTGTAAGAGTTTATAAGGTTATTGTAATATCAGCCGCATAATTCTAGAATCAATAAGGATATCCTTATATAATAGAATATCCTTATATAAAGAGGTATATACCTCTTATTTATAGTTGCAGCAAACCTACTTTTATCAATGATGTAATTAATTAATATGTAATGGCTACGCATACCTTTTATATTCAAATGTGTTCTTCCCACCAACATGAATAGCATTCGTTTTCTACTATTTTGCCGTCCGCTTCAACATTATTCTGTTCTCAAGTAGGTCATTAATTCCACATTTGGAATCGTATTAATTGTCTTGCTCAATGCTTTCAGTCGGAATGTTTATGGCAACACTAGTTATGAATTGACTTTACCTTTTATAACGCTTTAAGCGTTGGCTTATTTCACTTATGCACACTCCGTTTTCGTTAGCGATCGCTTTATTTGTTCAGTAAAGCACACAGCCATGGGCCCGAGATATGCTGGAACTCTTGCTCTTATGCTTACTTAATGGAATAGGGTTAACGTTTCAGTCAACATCAACACTTTATGTTTGATATGCCTTTTTCGAGAGATGATGATCTATGTGCATTATTTGTTCATTCGAAATTAAGAATAACAACTAAGATTCACTTTTTCAGTGATCTGCAATATATTTATAGCAGTCTTCTTATTTTACTAGCATACAAAACAGAAGTCGCTATCGTCCACTAATGCCTCCAAGATCTAAAAATAACACCCCTGGAAAGTGTAAAATATAATGCGGTCCTTTTCCCGAAATTTTACTCTTGAATTGAAATTGTAGATTGTTTCTTTTTTAGAATGTCTGATGTGTCCTTAAAACGTGAATACATTTTTTTGTGTTTCGTGCTTCTTTCTTTAATCAATAAACCATGATGAATGTAATTTTTAATGTTTAAGATTGAAAATAATCAATGGAGACGGATAATCCTAGATCCTTTTGGGCTCCAATTTTTACTACTGGGATTATTTAGGATATTTTTAAAGCCGGGAGTCAGTTGTTTGGACAAAGTTTGAATGATAAAATGCATTGGAAATTAGAATGTTAGAAATAGCGCCAATTTTAAAACTTGTGTCAATTACTTAAATTTATTGCACAAAATTAACTTGGAACAAATAAAATATATGGAATTTTAACCTATGGTAGAAAAATAGTCTTCTTTGACCTGCAGCTGGAAAACAGTGCACATCACTGCTACAGTTAAGTTTTTTCTTCGCCAATGCAAATTTACAAACTTTCGAATTGGCGAAAATTGTTTCTTTGCTATAACTAAAAGGCCAAATTTGGTTAAAAGTACACTTTTAAAATCTTACATTAGTGCTTAAAGAGAGATTCATTTAACGTTTTTCTCACTGGACAAAACTTTTGAGTTTTCACTTAAAACACCATTATTTTCTTCCTATCGCGGATTAACAGTTGTATGCAGAGTAAGCCTATTGGTTAATAACTACCTAAAACGAGAACTTATCAGTAGGCTTCTCTACAAGTGAAAGGGGTTAAAATAGCTTTTTAACTTATATATAAAATATTTTATTAAAATTACATAAAATTTGTTATTGGAGTCTTCTATTTGGATGACGACGCTTGAAATGTGATAATTGCTTAGCATGTTGCGAAGTCCAATGGGAGCAGTGATAAAATTTCATTTCAGTTGCACTTGTTGATCACTAAGGCGAGGTTCGGTCCTCAGTTATTCAGGAAGTTGCTTCGACTTTCTGCATATGTTCTTTTTCGCTTTTTGTCATTGGTACTAATACTACATCGTCGTCCTCCGACGATTCATTATCACTATCGGAGGGAATACTTTCTTCGGTTAAGTCAATTGTTTCTATGGGCTCCTCAGAGTAGCCGTCGTAAGCGGTTGTCGGCGACGTGTAAGGCTCTGGTTCCTGTTTTTGAATTCGCAGTCGTTTGTTGCCGTTCGTAGTTACGGCATACTCTGCGTACTCTTGGACGTGGGACTGCAGAGAATCAGGCACTACAACATTTCCATATCGATCTCTAACCTCCGCTATAATACTAGAGATGTCCAGAGATTTCTTATCCTCTTCACTATTGCTAATCGCTTCGTACCGTTCTGTGTTCATCAGATCGTAATTGTTCAAATTGTACTTGATCTTAAATCTGTTCACCCAACCAGTCATTTGGCGGATTTCGGGTATGCCGAGAATATACGCGACATCCTCTCCAGTTTGTCGTATTAGTTGATCGGTAATTCGCATCGGATAATAACGGCAGCGTTGCACCCATTCGTAAACAATGAAGTGCAAGGCTCGAATGCGACTGTTCGGACGATATCTCACTCTCCTGGGATCTGCATTGTTTGCCCAATCTTCCAAGTATTCGGCTTTGTGTTTCAAAATATTTTGAATCGTTTGACAGCTGCATCCAAAGAATTGAGCTATTTCACGAGAGTTTCCAGTCTTTTCGTACTGTTCAATCACTGCCAATTTCTCCGCCAAGTTAAGGGACCGACGCTTCTGCTTCGGTTGCTGCACACATATGCCAAAAACGATTCGATATTAATTGATAATTAATTAAGAAAAAATGTAAATAAGACCAACCCCGTCCATTTTCTATCCCGTCCTCTGTTTTCTTCTTATGGTTATGGTTATTTCACTCAGTTTGCTATAAGCAGATACAATTGTTTGGGTGTTACGCTGCAGCAAGGCTACAAACCCCCTTGAAAGTTAACAGCTGAATTTACCTCTTTCACTCCACACCCGCAGACTAAATTGAATACATATTTAAAAATTGCCTAATTTTGTATCTCTAAAACTTACACTGCGCCATATGTTTATACAGCTGAATACTCACGACCACGCTTCTTAGGAGATTCCTATTTGAATGGAATTCCGGTTACGGCAATATTATGGCAACAAATTCATTCAATAGCAAATTTTTCCTTTTAATATTGATAATAACTACTAATCATTTTTCGTGTTATTTAATTTCAAATAGCTTACCTATATTTAGACTTTATTTTATATGAATTTAGGAAGATATAATTCAAGTTCGGATTCGAAATAATCTTATGACAAGATATTATGTTTGATATATTATGGAATTTAGTTAAACGAATAGCTTTAAGCTTCTTAGTATAATGCTAGAGAAAGCTGCAAACTGTTAAGAAGGGAAAATTTTTATCTATGTTTTTCGTATCTGACAATGAGGCGAATTGTTCACGCTTTTCAACAGCTGAATATCTCAATCGTAGTAGTAGATCATAACTTCTTTCTAAAATACTCAGGTTTTGGTCGGTTATGTAAAAGTTTTAGGAAACAGAATTCTTTTCCACTTGTTGTTGTTGCAGCTCAGTTCCCAAGCATTTTGCCACTTTTTGAGAACCTCAACAAACACCGTCAAATGTCAAAACATTGGTGACAGCTGATCGGAGCTCATACACAAGTAGCGGTTAATTCAGAAATAATTATTTATTTGACTGAAAAAATAAACTCACCATCCAATTGGTATCCAAAGATCAGTGCTTAAAGAGTTTGTGTTTAAATGTTTTGAATAATTTTAGTGATAAAAACCACCAACTTCGATTTTTTGTGTCAACGAACTAGATACTCACTGTAAGTACTACACCCGCAGATTGCAGATTTAAAAATACAAGAATATTGAATGGACTTAAAGTAATAAAGATAAACAAATGTATTTGTAATATGCTATTCAACTTTATTGCACACGTCAAACTTTCCCATCGAACTAAAACGTTCAGGATATAAAAGTGAAACAGTCCTGCCGGTTTAGAAGTGATGACGACCCCTTGATTTATTTTTAGAATCTTTCATTGTCCTCTTTTATTCCTGGTTGATTATGATATCACGTATTATACTTTATTTAACAACTGAATTGTATATCATTTTGGGCTAAATTTAGAAATTTATAAATTACAATTACAGGATGATGCATTCGTTGATGTCTATTGTACATATAACTTTCTATCTAATTTTATTGATTTTATTAATATATGAATATAAGAACAATTACATATAGGAAAAGCATAATATAAAAGCAATAATTACATATATTATAGGAGACACATGCCGCTAGATAGCGTGCTGTAAATAATGATGGAATAGAATAGAATTTCGAAGATGTCTAGATGTTACAATTTAGAAGAATGCCATAAAATCCAGATAGCATACTTCTTTTATATCGTAGTATTTTTGGAAAAAAAAAATTGTTTCGTATTAACTGAATATTATGATTTCTTTACGGAATCTCAATAACCTTAAAGATCAGTAAAAGTTTATGCAAATAAGTATCTACAGACTATATATTATTGACAAAAACATTAAAATATTTTAAAAATTTATTGTTTTCGTTGTTTAAATATTACAAAAAAACACCTAAGCACCTGTGAAAGCTTAAACAAAAAGTGGACAAAAATTACAGAGTAACACTAAAATCTTATTGAAAAATCATTGTAACCGTATCGAGTCAGGGTGCCCCAATTAGATAGTTCACATTTCTCTATCTTACATCCAGGAGATCCCTCAGTTGACAGCCATTCAATCCTGCAATTAAGTTAAGAACGATGTATTAATAACGCGAAGCACTGACCAGACCATTGCTAATTCTATAAACCCTATAAAAATTTTATGAAATCAAATTGAAACGCATATAACAACTGGCGCATTATAAACTTTCTATAACAGATCCGAGTAGACAAGTAAAGTCCCTTAACGACAATGTTCTGGCACCGTTCGGTCTTCCATTTATAATATTCAATAGATTCTGTGTCATTCAAATGAAAGTGGTCATATTGGACTCTTTGGGCGATAGTGCCAAGTAAGTTCTTGGGTCGATTGCTTCTCGAACTTTTAGCTATAATAACATTTTTCAAACTACGATTTCTCTTGAAAGTAAAATCAGATGTATTGTTTTTTATTTTGAATTTATCCATAATAGTACTAAAATTACTTAAAGAAACTACTTATATACTAGGATACTTTATTGCTACGGTCCCGAAGTATTTAACAGTAGTCAACAATCTCATTTGATGCAAATATTATTTATTGAAAACTACTTACATTTTATCAATTTCAATCTTTGGTCCTTGCATTTTACCAACAATTGTTCCTCGTTTAGAGTTCTTCACCCAACCGCGAATCCCTGCCTTCGTGCACTTATCTCTGCAGTATTTTGTAAAATAGCACCCTGAAACGCATGACGAACACCATTAATTCACACTTATCTTGAGTGTTATATTTGCGTTAAGTTATGCTAAATTATTAAATCATTGATTCTGAATAATTAAATTTTGCGAGACGCTCCCGTGGCCGATATCAACATTTGTTATTATCACCGCAACACTCAAGTTACTAAATTCTACGCTAATTAAGTTGTGAGACAGAATTGATGTTAGTTTTGCTTATGCTAAATACTATGTTATCTACAGCAGACAGTATGTTTTATTGTTGTAGTAATTTTTGAATTTAGAACTTTATATTTATGTCACATAACTTTAAAACAAATTTATTAGTGTTGATAAAACTGCTTCAAGTAAATACAAATTTGTTTTCTAAAATGATTATGTTTGCAAATTACTTTTAAAGTTTTGTAATTTGCTTTTATTTTCTTATTACCGTTTATACTGTAAAATCAAGGTCTTTGCCAGTAGAATTGTTACAAACCAATGTAAATATAGTTCCAACAAAAAGCAACAGTTCTTTTTTATTTGAAATTATTAAATAAAGTTAAACAAATATTGTCAGAAAAGTAACTTCATCACAAAAAGGAAAACCTAGTTCAAAAAAATCCTTGTATTTCTCTTTCATTTTTTTTGTCTCCATCAGGATTTAGGAACATAACGAACTCGATAATGAATACTTTCAAACTAATAGGGTCACTGCTCCGAATCGTTTATCTTCAGAGTGTACTTCTCCAGACTTATCTATGCATTTAAATTATTTACTTGTCAAGAGGAGGACGTGAATGAATTTTATGGTTGTTAATAAGTGCAGAATATTTAATGCGTACTTTAATTGTATCAAAAACTCATTTTACATTTCCATGATTTCCTGAAAAACATTCACCAAGCTTCCATATTTGTGCGTAGGTATGTGCAGTAATTAGTGTGGATTGACGTACTGTCAAGATAACGCGACATCATTGCAAGCAGAAGTATCGTTATGTTCAGAATATGAAAGTAAACAGTTGCTTAAGTATAGTCTCTTTATTGCGATGAATGAAATCGTAATTGCAGCTCAAAGGGATTTGTTTTTCAGAAGTATTTTTTGAAATTTTTAATATTTTTATGGTGTTAAATATTTTGGAAAATAGAACCGCAAATTCCATGATACAATTATTATTATTATTATTATTCATTTATTAGTTTGAGTACAAACTTTTTATAAACTCAAAAACAAATACTTAAAGTAATATTAAAAGATTATGTGTTTCAATGAATTTTGGAGTTTAGTCTTGTTCATTTCCTTATCAATGAGTATTTTGTTAAAATCGTCCTTTACATTCATAGCAAAAAATAACGAAAGTATATCTAGAACTCTATTTTTTCACCTTACCTTGCACATGTCCAAATACTTCAAAGTCCACTTGTGCCAATATCCTAATATCCGGAACTCCCATGCTGGACGACCCTATTTTAGATCACTGTTCTTATCACAATTTTCCGAAAATGATAAAACTCTGTTCAAATTAGCTAGAATCCTTTAAACAATAGTGCACAAAATTATCTGAAATTAAGAACTTTGCATTGCGAACGAATCGGGAAGTTCACTACCTCACGTTTAGTTCACTATTTTAAAACTACAAGATCAATATGATCCTGGTCTTTTTAGGTGTTTGTGATCAAGAGATCGAACTTGATTTCTATACGAGTACGAGACGAGATCTTTTCTGTATCACCGCTGGCCACTATCTGATCACTTCTTTCACTTATTTAATTCCCGTTGAATTTTGGTTTCTATTTTGAGAACAGTCAATCGTCACTCTTTTTGCGTTTATTTTTCTTGATCGGTAGTTGATGCTGATTTTGAATGTTCGAGAAATTTCACTTTGAAGCATTTCAATTACGATGATCATTATCAATGTATCAATGTGTCTATTGATTGACTGCGGCGTTCACGGGAGTCCTTCAAAAACTGTAGAAAGTTTTGCATTTTTGTTAGTTGTTTACTTCTGAATTCACAATTCTGATACAAAATTTTGAAGCATGCTAACGATCACAGACATCCTCTTATTGATTGGCTTATGGTACTTACCTGTCGTTCTGTTTTACAATGCAAATGCCAAATACACAGTTATAAGATCAAAAGAAAAAAAATCCTGTAAATTCTTTAACGAGGTAAACTAATTAATTATTATATAAAAATTGGAGTATTGTTCCTTTTAATATTTTTAAATGGCATCGAGTACATGTAGTAATAAATATAACTTTTGAGCAGAACCAAAGGTTGCACCCTCAATTCAATTGTAGCATTCCAATCTCTTTATCAAAGCTCCATTGGGGGTCCTTTCATGAATATTAGTCGCCTAGACATCGCTTGCGTGATCATTCATGTACTTTTGAGAGACAGACAAATTCCAATTTCATTCAGCCAGATAGTTTCCATATGTTTTATAGCATGCTGGGTCTAAATTGCCTTGGAACAAACTAAGGGTTCACGTATTCATATCTCCTCGTCCTAACCCCCATCCAGAATTGCTTGGAGCCTCGATGGTGTGGAATGATTGCATTCGTAAGTTTCGACATCCGTTTTAAAAGTGTTTGAACGAGCCGATTTTTGTGTCGGTACAACATCATGACACTAACCTGAATAGATGCAGAAAAAAAAATAAACAATTTCATTCATCCCTGTCTTTGTCGCAACAATACATGTACGACATTTGGTTCAAGTACAACCTCCCGATGGTTGGCAAGGCCTAAAAATAAAGCGATTAACTAGCTTATAATTACACAATTTCCCATTTAAATGAGGGGCTTCTAATAGAATCATGAGCGGAGTTCGCTAATTGTTGATTTTTTACCATGGCTAGCGGGACACTGAATGCAATGATTTGGAAGGAAATAAGTGCACAGACTTTGAACGCAAAAGAATTGTTTCATTTGATTTCAATGCTTAAATACTTAATCAAATATTAATTTTTGGTTGAAATAAATTATTTAGCTTTTCCTGTTATTTACCAAACCACTCTCCACTTTTGTTTATGCAACTGGAAAATAATAATTTAATAATAATTTTGCCAATTAATATTCAAGTAGTATTAAATGTATTAATAAATTGACAACGGAAAAAACTAATGAAAACACATGCGATACGTTTACATGACATTCTTTATATTAAAATATCTCTCTTATATACAATGTGTAAGAATACTCTACTTACTTACGATAAATGGTCAGCAGTAAGCACATTTATTGTAAACATTACAAATATCATAATAAATTAATGTTAAACCTAAACTGATTTCATAAAATTATTATCAACAAAAACAGCCTCTTATCGAAACTGTGCGGCTGTAAAGCTGCAGACGATACTAGTCCTTCAGGATATTACTTTCACCATTTTTAGATATTCTCTCATTCGTTTTGGTCAACATTGGTTTCATTTCAGCACTTGGCTTGCTACTAATAATGTTAGCATGATTCTTAACAATTTTAATATTGTTATGTGCAGCAGTTTGTTTGTCCAACAAGGTTGCAGTATTGTTTTGATCCTGTTTTTCTAAGGCATCCAATAAGCGACGTTGTTTCTTGGTGCGTTCCTTTTGGAAAAACAATCGTATATAGTAAATTGGGAACACAACACATTGACCGGCAGGCTCTTCGGCATCAATGTAAACTCCGCGGACAAGAACCGAGTTCGAACAATTCAGCAAGGCGAGCAGGAGGAATGACACAGAGTGGGTGATCCAGTCGCTAAGTAAGCGATTATCTAGAACTTAAGCTCAGGACTAGACGTTTACTACAATTGTACTTTTACGAACCTGGCAGAAAGTAGATATCCAGGAGGTGCCAAACTCCTCTCCATAAGTTCACGGTTCCAACGAAACTAATGAAGAGGAACATGTCCGCAAGGGCTAAACGGAAAAATCCCGTTAATCGATCGCATGCCCATCTAATTATCGGCTGAAGGGCGAAGGTCGCCGCCACGATCCCGTAACCTATGATCTTAAAAATACAATAAAAAAAATTACTGAAATTTTCTAATCACAGCATCATTTTCAAAAGCTTACGATAATATTTAAAACGTGTTAAATGATTTTATTTCAACAAGGACAGAAAATTATAATTAAATTTCATTATTTTTTAGATCTGAATCTAAATTTTCGTTACTCTCGTTTGTCAGTAGGTATATTTTTTGCGTAATTAAATTGAGTTAATGTTTTGGATAATTTTGATTTTGGCAATTGTACAGGAAATTTTCCATGACGAATTCATTTATGAAGGTTCACAAATAATTAATCAATTTAAAATTCTTTTAAACATTTGATATAAATCTTATTTTGCTATATAACTATAACGTAAAGTGTGTTGATTTGATGATTAATGTTAAACACGATTGGATTCATTTTATTGACATAAATATATTTTTTAATCACTTTAAAGTTTTATCTCAATTCTATAATATTTCTGCAGACTATTCTAGTAGACAATAAGATTTAGAATTACATCATATTTGATAATATAATCAATGTTAAGATTTGTAATGGTTGAATTAAAAAAAAAAAATTTGGTTTAAAACTACTTCAAGTCATTGTTTACATTTGATAACAAAATGATTTTAATTTCCTCGAATAAATCAAATTACATAACACAAATATTTTGAGACATCAAGTACCTCAATTGCTGTAATTTCTTTTGATTCTAATCACAACCCCTTTAAATCCACTATATTTCGATTAATCTTAATAAAAAGTCTGATAGAAAACAAATAGTGGGCGAAAATGTTATATATTGGTCTCTTTTGTGTTGTTTGAACGGATGAAAGAATTCGGTTAACGAGCGAATGTCTTCTGTGTGCAACAAAAGGAACATCAAATAAATCAAAGGAACTTTGCTAAATTTTCCAAATGTAATCAGATGAGACATCTTTTGTCCATTAATCTGCTTTATGTGGGTGTTATTTCCCAAGGCAAAAGCAACTTCAGGTTTGGACTTAAGCTTTGCATTTAAAAGAATTTGTTACATAACTTCAATTGATAACAAATTTATTTGAATGAAAATTAACTCGTGCCTGCAATCAGAGTATTTTGGGTATTTTCCAAAAATCATTTTATTAAAGAAGTGGTGATAATAGATTTTGGATTTGCCAAAAAGAATATTTTATATTTTTAGAAAAATGTTTCTTTGTTAAATATACATAATCCATAATAATGTATTATAAACGTGATATATTAAATCACGACCAGTTTGTAATAATTGTAACAAATCATATTTTAGTTTTAATCAAATTTTCAGTTGCTTACTCAAGTTTGGTTAAATTTTCCGCGTGGTATTGGAATTGATAAAATTAAATATTGGTTCAATTGTTTCACTGTCTAGCCATTAGTGTTGACCTTTATATCAACCGATGTATGTTTTAGTGACGGCGACAAGGTTAAGATTGATAAAAAAATAATTTGAAAAATGTTATCGGTTTGAATCTAAAATTGTTTGTTTTTAAAATGGTTATATTTTGATGTCGTCCATTTCAATGGGATTTGTTAAAAGAAATTGAACTGTCTTTGAAAATCTCTTGAAATGTTTAGGAAAATTTGTTGTTTTACTTACCAAAGAACCCCAGGAAGAAAATATTCTGTTTTCCGGGTAGAGAGTAATGTCCAGCAACACCCAGACGCCTCTCCAGGCCACCACGACTAACGTCCCTACGACTAGAACGGAAAATATACAGTCAAGCACATAAAGGCCCGGCTCGTGAGTGCCCTGGAAAATGAAGTCAAGAAATGTTTAAGAAATTGGCCAATTGTTTGCATTTTAAATCCTAACTAAAAGATCTATTACAACTGTTTAAGCTGATCATATTAAACAGAATCAATAGAACTTAGTAAAAATATTTATTTACGATGTTTATTTCATATTTCTATGATTAAATTGCTCAAGAACGTTTTCTGCTTAGTTCTTTTCAGACATTCCGCACTTTTTAGATTGTCCCTCTGCTTGCAACTTCAATTAGTTGAAAGTATCTGTTCAACTTAATTAGACGCTTCCTAATTTGGTTGGCGGCTTTGAGGCATAAATTTGCAAATTTTATCTCCCTGTAGTGGCATTCGCTTCTATTGTTTTGCTGTTTCGATTAAGTTAGTAATAAATGGATGTTCGCGAATAAGGTATTCCCGTTCGGTGTCTCTGGTCTCAGATTCGACTTGGAAAAGAATTAGGCACTGACATCAGATTTTGGATTCATTAAATTAAGATCAAGATGTTTACAGAATTGTTGCTGAGGTCAACTATCGATGTTGTTTGTAAAAAAATGAATCAATTCGATTTGCCGCGGATTTTCAAACGATTAAGTAATTAACACATTTTGTCCTTTCATTAATACTGAAAGTTTGAATGCTTTTCTGCTTGCACTTCTTGAGCTGAAAAAACTTGACAAATTGTTGTTTTACTTTTGGTTATAATCACAACACCAAATCTCCCTGACATACCTTTCCTTAAAAAAGTCAAACAATAAAATTGGAGTGACAATGTCGTTTTTGCGATATTTGAAGTGATATTTAATCTTTTTGAAATTATTTATAATATTGTCGATATAACTGGTATTTTTAAAAATATAAATGTCAAATGATTCACATTTTTAGCCAATTCAGATAACCAATATATTTTTAAATCTTATCGTGTGTTTTGAATATTCAATTGATATTAACTCTTTTTTTCCTTTTGGACAGTTTTCAGAGGTATTAAAAGAATATTATGATCTGAAATTTTATCCAATGTTGTTAAAAAAAACTTTATTTCCTTAATTTGGCTTTTGTTTGAAATTTAATTAACAATATAAAGAGATAAAATTAAGAATTGATAACATATCATTATCGTTTATTAGCAAACTACTTTAGTTGGCATTTCTCTTAGAGAAGTGTGACATAAAATAGGTACCTCTTGAGAATAGCTGTTGTAAAATAGTTTCTCTCCAAATCTTTCTTCTCTTATATGCATTCTATATAAAAACTTTAAGTAATGATGTGTAATCAAGCAAGATTTAGCAAATACACATTTCGATAAGACCTCTTTTTACATATTGTTCATTATAGCAACATGTTACTTTTTTTCGTGTATTTCCTCAGTCACTATAGTTACTTTCAATTATTACTAAACAACTGACCCTCTATAAAAATAAAAATTGTTGACTGCAGAAACAACTTACCGAAGTTTTGAACATGGTTACAATATCAAAAAAGTCTTTTGACTGATCTGAGACGAGAGCAAATGGTGCCGCAATAAGATTTCTCATAGTCCTCATTAGAGTGAGCAGAACAACAGCAGTTAAAGTGATCATCAGCACAATGTGAAATTCATATCCTGTGTAAATGTCCACCAGGACCCAAACGCCTCGCCAACCATTGATGCAAACAACTCCAAACACAGCGGTGTATAGTCTTGATGCCACATAGAATATCAGCCGATGTTTGTCAGGATGAAAACTATTCCGGAAGAATCCTTGAAATATTGTGAATATGAAATGACCAAGGAGCCCGATTCCTGTGGATATCGCGGCCGAGCACACTGGATTCTTCGGTGTAATGTAGTACTCCATTAAGTCCCACGTTCCGCGCCAGTAGCCGATCACGCATGGTGCTATTACAAATGAGGACACAAATATGTCTAGGAATTCTAAAAGTATAGAGTGCGCGGTGTTACTGGGTTGTTGGTATCCTTCGTATCTATCCGACAATCCTGCTCTGCTGCCTCTCATGCTGGCTTAAATATTTGCACAATAGGATCACAACTACTCCGTGCTTTCACTGTTCATGGATATGTTTTGGTATTTTATATTTGTTTTTTTTTACTAGATTGCCGAATATCAGCTTTTTGACATTTTAAAATTTTGCTTGATATCGATGATCCTCGCTTTGGTTTCACTTTCTTCGAACCTTCGATCAATTACACACTCCACAGTCTCTTTACTTTGATAACAATTTTTCACAAAACTTTTCAAGATCATGAAGCAAGTTCGTTCGTCGAAATCTCGGTTTTGATGCTCGCAATTTGAATCTTTAAATTTGAGTAAAGAGACTGTCGAAACTTTTAGTCTTATATATTTGATAGTTGCAGGTAATTCACCACCGTGGTTACGATTGCCGCTATCATTTATCTATATAAGCCTTAAAGCAGCCTCTGTCTCAGTGCGGAGCTAAGATTTGTTTGATTACCAACAAATAGAACGACGTTTAACAATGGGCAACGACAAGATGTGTCTCGTTTCACGAAATTTGCCTAAGTACTCGAATGGAGTTTTATGGGACTCGCATTCGATGTGCTTTTATCAAATCCATTCCTTTTGTCAGTCGCCGTATCTAGTGTTTGTTTATAAAAATTTCTACAAGCTGACAAATGAAGCGTCTCCGTCAGATTTCCGCTGGATAGTATCAGTGATTTCGGCGCAGATTCAACTGTCGCGATAATTTTATTTTATAATTCATTGTATTGATCATTTATAAAAAACTGGAAATTCTCCGTCCTGATCTGAAGATACTTGAAACCTTTCCTGAATGATAAGCATTGATTGCGTATCTAGTTTTGTTGTTGTTTCATTCAAACATGACTTAATGAGTTTTTGTTGTTTAATTTTTAGTTCAAAGTGTGGGTATTCAATAAAAAAGAAATTCAAATATACTTTCAATTCTATGTATTTTTTTAATTGCTAGACCAAATCAACATTAAAAATGTGATTCATGGCGATTACTTTCCCTTCATATTAATTATATTGTTTTAAAATTTAAAATTGGAAACAGGGAATATGCGTGAAATAATATTCCGTATGAAAACACGACAGCATTGTGTCTTAAACAGTACTCTAAAAAAAGTAGGTACTTTAATAAAAAATTAATTATTAATTAATATAATTTATGTAATTAAAAACCAATCGTAATTCACAATTTAATTGTAATTAATAGTATATTTTGTGAGGCCAAAGGTAAAATTATGAGCATAATGTTGATTTATTAATACAATTGTTTCAGGGGCACTTAGCCAGGCAACAGATGTGTTCAACTTTCTACTCTGTGGTAACAATTTGCAGTGGCGTTGTTATTTGTCAATATTGATCTACCACTTCCAAGTACGTAGCTCGTGTAAGAGTCTAACTGCCGATTAAAAAGTCGGTTTTTCATGTTTCTAATTGCCTTGTATCCTAATTGTGCCCCAATATTTTACTCAGTTGTGTTTTCTGTTTGGCGTTATTTTGTATTAAATTAAAAAACAAAACACATTAATCTCAACTGAGTGTTTATATTTTTGTCAAAATGAATTTTTCGTAAAGTTTTCTGTATTTTAGCAAAATAATCAGACATGGTTTCGAGATTGTATGTGTTGCAGTGTTGGTATGAGAAAAAATACCGTTATTGTATTACTACACAAAACCATCAGTTTATAGGACAAAGCTGGATGATCGCTCTTGTTTGCGATGCAATAAAAACCTTTTAGAAATTTCACATTATTTTCGTACCCTGACGAAACTTTGAAGATGTATCTTAACTTTAATCTGAACAAATAGTGAAACTTTCTACGTCATAGGGGTGCGATTTCGTAATGGCTTCTAGGGTGATGATAATGTGCACAACTTTTTTTGAATTGAAAATTAACTTTTTTTTTTCTGAAGTTGTTTTTGTTATTAAAAACGAAAACAATTATAAGATTTTTTATCGTTGATAGTTGTTATATATAATAATTTATACAACACAGTAATAATGGTTAGAGACAATATTAATACATATACAACGATTTTTATCGTTAGATATATAATAACAAGTTTGCTACACAAGGATTTAGCGGTTTATAATATAATCCTAATGTTTATTTGAGTTCTGTCTAAATATTGTGTACCTAAAAATTGTACAAGTTTATATTATAAACTATTTACTTGTGTTTTTCTGTAGTTTTTGGCCCACAGAACAATACAAATTTATGTTGTTTAAACAATGGAAAATACCAATAATTATGTAGATGATTTTCAATTTTTAGAATAAGGATTTCCATTCTGGAAGGCATTTTGTCTAAAATTTTATTGATTTCAATTAAGACGTAGGAAAATTTGCGAATTCTTAATATTCAGGACTCACAATCAGCAAAAAATCTTTTAACATTTATATTTAATGCGAATGGCTTTTCTACAGAAGATCAAAAATCAATTCTAAATTTAAGACAAGTAATGATAGATGTTTTTTTTTTTAAATTGATTTAAATTTAATTTAATTCAAAGAGCAAACGCGAAAATAATGATAAGATTTGTCCGCTCGTTTTGCGCTCGTCCCAATGTTGATAATCAAATTCGTCAAAACATAAACACAGATAGAGTTAGGTTATAATTCGAGAATGTCAGTAGTACCAATGTAAAACACTCGCAAATCGTACAATTATATCACTTTGTGTATCTGTAGCACAGGTGGGATTAAACACTTTCCGCTGTTATATCCTAAACTTAAAAGCATCACTCCTCATTGGATTTCACTCTCAGGCACGGTTTCGAATATTCAATATGCTTCACAACATATGTCATATACTCATTGTGCAAATTTGGAATCGCACAAATACAATATTTCCGCGTAAATTATGATCTCCGGATTATACTATCGAATTCACTATTTATCCGTAAAAGTCGATGTAAACTCGATTCTTTGCACGTAACTGTCGGAAATACGAGTCAAGACGTTCGTAGGATTAACTCAAATACTAATGCGCGATAATCCAAATCATCCATTCGAATTATAAAAACTTTTAAGATTTCCTCAAACTGGAAGTGATTCATTCGACTGAGTGACTTGGAGCTCACATGAGCCACACATTGTCGGACTGAAAGATGTACTAACCCGTGCCAAGCTTTACTATAGCGGGTGGATGGAAAAGAATCGCATGGAAAGTTGGTAGGCACTTGTACTAACTAGTCGCTCCCCCATTAAGTAGCTTATGCTCACGAATATAGGGAAATTGGGGCGGTACAGCTACTCTTCCATTTAAAATTTACTCTATGCGCCAATTTGGGTACCACAGCACCCGTGCTCGATCAGTGATCTATCCAGATGATAAAGCTACGACTTTGATTATCCCCTTTGGTGGTTTGCGTAGAGGTGAGAGATTTTACTTCTTGCGGACAACTATTTGTGAGACTTTTTTTCAGTCCGCTTTTACTACATTTTTTTATGTCAACGGATCATTTTTCAATTATCTTCAGCGCTACTATAAATTGCATTCTCGTACTATTTTCTGTACAGGTCGAGGAATAAATTGCCAATGAGATTTTTCTTAATAGGCAAATTTCTCCAGATGCCAAAACAGTTTCATAAGCATTAATTTTTTTGTTGTAAATTCAAAATACATTACATATGTAATACGTAAAAATAATAAGCTAGTTAAAAAAAATATTTCTACAGCACAAACAAAATATTTAGGTACTCACCTTCACTCGAAATCTAGTAGGAAAAGAAAATGCAAAATCCTTAGTGTCTGTTATTACAAAAATTGGTGGAGCTGCTAAATTTCTGAGTGATTTAAGTGAAACTAAAGCAACTAAGCAAATCGCTGATGGTATCATCGCAGTCCAGATTTCCGAGCCTGCAACAGAAAAGCTTAGCAATTCCAAATCATTTCTTTTAAATTTTATCACTCAATTACCAAATAATCCTTCCAGGACAGCCCAACCCCCTCTCCAGTGCATATTACATCCCAAACTGAACACATACGTATACACCCTCATGGCCAAAAACTGAGCAACAGCCTTCTTCGATGACCTACTTTCCCGTGGAGTTCGCGTGGAAAATTCCTTATGCAAGAGATCCTTAATTAATACGAAAGACGTATGGAGGATACATCCGAAGAAGAAGCAATTCAATGGTGGAAATTGTTGATGATATAAATCCATCAAGGCCCATGTTCCTCGCCAGTGAGTCACCACCATTGGCGTGATAACAAAAAGCGAAAGTAAACTGTCGCTGAAATTCAGCAATCGTTTAGTACATCTCCCTAGAGGCAGGAAGAGGCTTTGCATGTCCTGCTCCTGTGGAGGGTCATCGACATTGATGTCTTCCATTTCCAAAATTTCCTCTTCTCAGCTCATATTCTTCTTTCACAAGAGCTAATAAATATTGTGGATTGTAATTTTATAATTACTTTTAACCTCGTTGTTTGTCGCCTTATAGAAGTAACTGTAATTAACAAAGATGCTAATTATTTCACATTAATAATAATGTAATGAATTAAACACATTCACAAGTTTAATTTGCACTCTCCGTAATCAACCAAATCTTTATCAATTCATTTTTAGAACAATAAAGAGATAATTTCCAAGACATCAAACTCCAACAGAGTAAAATTACTTAAAAATTGTTTACGACAACTTTCCTTGTACAACAAAAGATTATAAAATATTTAAAAAATAAATAAAAATCGCTGTGAAGAAAAATATTTATTTTGATTCAAATTCAATTTTAATTTTATAAAATTATGAAATTTTTGTTATTTTAATCTCAATTTTCTTTCTATTTAGTAATTAAACGTTTATTCAAAATTCTGTATAATGCAAATATTCCAATTTTACATAACAATTTCTTTTTCTATACGTCAATAATATTTTTTTGTTGATCGTTTTACTTTCGTTTGTTAAACAATTACATAATTTTAATTCCTAAATACTATCTCACATATTCATTCATAAATCTTTGATCTAAAAACCCAAAAGAAAAATACATTTGTATACAAACTAAAGTTTTATCTTCCGTAGGTACGTACATAAAAAGAAAATTCTCTTTTATGGCACTTATGTAAATATTGTATAATCATGAAACGTATTTTGTATTAAATACGTAGAATTTCTGACAGATTTCACAACCGAAAAACATTTCTATGATAATTCAGTTTTCGGTTATTACTCAAAATTTATGTGGTTTTGAGCGATCGATGAGGCAACTATTATTTTATAATTCAACTATCAAACTGTTGTTTCCTCTATTTATCTTCAATTCGCGGAAGGATCTCATCGTTGATCATCATTTCAATAACACTTTACATAAACAAATTAAAAGACTTCTATATACTTGTTTCACCATATATTTCTTTTTTAAAACTATAGTGTTCTATATAGTACGAGTACTCCTTGAGAATGACCTCGTAGCCGAAAATATGCGTATCGGAGAGTAGTAGAATTTGAAACAAAGTATATAGAAATCTTTTAATTTGTATAAGAAAATGTTTCATACAAACCCCGCGATTTATACAATGAATTTAACTTTACATAAAGTTAAAATAAAAAATATCGCTATATGAAAAGGAGAACATTCGTTTTATAGACATAAAACCAACGTTTGAAAAATTCAATATTGTAAAATTTGTGTTTAATATTAAAATATTTATTCGAAGCTTCACAATTCGATCAAGTTTATTTGAAAACCTTTTAAAGTGTTAAATAATATCTGTTTATTTAAAATAGAAAAAATACTTTGTTTGGCAGGAACTCACTGAATAAGTTATAAATACTTAATTACATAAATAAAACGTAGGTAAAGTATTAAGCATGCCTTAAAAAACAAATAAACATCAACTTAAGCCTTATTGGATAATTGACTGTGTAAAGCTTGCTGACTGAATTTATTAATGATAAAAAAAAAAGATTTGGATCTCACTAACCATATGGAAATTGTTATTTATGGTGTTCAAATTGATACTTTATTTGCGTACTGATTTTAACGCGTCAATTTCTTGAGCCAGAAGCCATAAAAACTACAAGAAAAGTATACTCACAAATTTTGATGATTCAAAATGCTGCGAAGAATCCTTTAAAGCGTAACATTTCAAGATCCTTATTATCTTTAAGAGCACCTTTATATGTATTTTTAAATGTTATTTCTAAACTAATAACTATCACTCCTATTTAAGAGAAATTGTTTCTTGTTTATATAATATTGATCTTGTTAAATTCCACCAACAAAACGTTTCCACCGCTGCACTTTTCCAATCTCTGCAATCTTCTTCTGTGCAGTGTTGAACCAAAACTGTCCACTAAACACATTTTATACTAGTCAAGAATATTGCAAAACAGCAATTAGCACTCAATGGGTTGCATTTTGCTCTGTTTGATCTTGGATATTTGTACAAGTTCTTCGGTTTGCTTGAATTTGAGTAAAATCGCTAAAACTTTCGCGAAACAAGCTTCCACCCGCACTGACCACTGCGAAATGATGGACGACACCGAAATTGAATTCCTTGGAGTGCCCTTAAGCTCACAGGAAAACAGCTACGTGGGATGGCATCAAGGAAAATTAAGTCTTCCCCACAGTAACCTCTAAAAAGATCCTTGTTTGACTCCATCCCACTGTCGTCGGCTATTAAATGTTGTTTGTGTGATCCATCCAACGTACGAACGAGACAGGATGACCGATTGACGTGCACGGACAGGACCCTGCAACGGTGTTCCCATCCGCCGAGTGCTAAGTTATTGGAATTGCATGTCCGTTTGAT
Source organism: Leptogaster cylindrica (assembly GCA_963082835.1). Lineage (NCBI taxonomy): Eukaryota > Metazoa > Arthropoda > Insecta > Diptera > Asilidae > Leptogaster > Leptogaster cylindrica. Next base: position 16,189,004 of record OY720105.1, on the reverse strand, counting down.
ACCGTTAATAATTAAGCAGCAAAACTCACGCAATTTACTAAACACATGCAAAAGAGTTGCACTAACAAGCATAATATTAGTTAGATAAAGTTTACAATGCAAACTGGCGGTGTCTTATCAGCAGGGCGCTGTGTTCTGTCGTGTCTTTGCAATAATTCGATTTTAATGTCCTCCGAACCGCTCTTTCCAACACCCTCGATCCAGAGTACTTGCACTAATGTGACCCAAGTGCATCTAGTTGATGCGATGGGAGTGCTTCCCACACATTCATGAAGTATTTACCTGAAGGTGGAATTGGGATTAGTATTTTTGGAATCGAGTTTTTTGTTTAATCAAATTTAATGGAAGAAAACTGCGAATGACTGGTTTTTGAAAATGTTTCATCTCGATCCAAAAAAGACTTTTATTGTTATGAAAATAAATGAAAGTATTTTTTCCACTCGTTCGTTGTCTAATAAAGATGTATCTCAGAGATAGAAAAAAGAACGCCGATGTTTGTAGATTTCGCTTGAGATTAACTGAACACAAGTTCGCAAATAAAAGAATACATATACGATAAAAACAATTTATGAAACTTAAAAGATAATTATAATTTTTGGAAAAACAGTGTTTATGGTCAATATATGTTTATTGCTCTACATATATGATAACAGTCCATTTTAACAATTATACACAATGATAACGCATATGATTATGCATAAACGCTAACAACAATTAAACATCTATGCTTATTACAATTAGTGATTTTTAACAGCAGTCATTTTTGTTTAAAAAATCAAAGTTAGTCTTCAATGCAATTAGTTGAATATTGAAAAAATTGTTGTTAGTCTTTTTATTTGCAACAATGTATATGTAGTGCTTGAATATAATTAAATGCGAAATCAAAATTAATATGTTATTTGTAAAATAGTTTTTAGACTTTGTAATATATTTATAGAGTAGAAAATATTACGTTTCTTGGACTAAATTGAAGGTGCAACAAAATTCATCAGTAATTTAATAAACATAATAGACATAAATATTTCATTTGCAACAGATTTAGTACACGCGCAAATACACCATTAAATAAAGTATTGGTTTATATCATGATTGCAATAATTATGATCGTTTCGTTTGTTTTAGGATTATCGACTACCAACTTCAATCTCTGATTTTGTTTTTGTTTTTTTTTTTTTCAATATGAAAACCGAGTTTCATTAACCCGTGAAATATTCGTCTCAAACCATGGAACAAATGCACCTATTTATTTAAATACATACTAATTGCCAATTTAAAAAAAATGCATATTGCGAAAGTCCTAAATCACTCAGTGATAATATAATTTATAATTCCTTAATTTGCTAATCATCAAATCAAAAATGTCCGTAAATTGTATTTTCCAAAATAATGGATTTCATAATGAGATTTTATTTCAAAATAAGATGTCCAATTTTTAAATAATTTTAGAGTTATGGAAATAGCATTGTATTTACAAAGCAAGACATGTTTAATTATTTTTGTACCTAAAGGTTAAATAACCGGATAATTTCATTCTTTACATTTTTTACTTTTTTAAATTTCTTCATAAAAAATTGGAAATGCCGACTTTATTTTCAAAATCCTTCACTATTGTCCAGGAAATACATTACAAAAGATTTTTTTAAAAACTTATCATTTTAGAATCTTGAATTTCATTTGATTTTCTATCATTTGTCTAAATATAGTAGTTCTGCAGAAAAGACTATATTTTATACTAAACCTACTCCCTGACATTATGTATTCTCCTGTTAATATTAATCAATTGATATTCTTATTTAACTTTTCATATCTGTAATTTATTTTTGGTGCTTACATTTTTTTTCAAGAATATTGTTTCTCACATTTTATTTTACTAAATATTCAAGTTTTAATTTTTTACTAATAATAAATGATTGTTCTATTATATTAAAGCCATTATACAAATTTTCGTTTGATATATTTAAAGTAATGTTTTGAGTTCTTATTTTAAAAAACATGTTTTTAGTAAAATTCAATTCATTTACGTACAACGACTATTGTTTAAGGCATATTTTTATGCTGACCTTTCGACAAATAAATTAATTCATTTTTTTGTATAAATAATAGTAATGAAGGCAAGAAGAATTTAGAATGAACATATAATTTAATTGTTGTCTTTCAGCAAATTTATTAACACGGGAATAAAGCACAAAAAACTTAATTGATTCATGTTTACATTCCAACCATCATATTTAATTTTATTTATAAGTTTAAAAATATGGACACATATCATACAAATTTGTTTGTTTTCAAATACATAAATTAAAATTTTGTTTAAAAAATAATTATGTTAAGAAATAAAGTTCGTAGGTATCATATTTTTTGTTAACAGAGTAAAATTATGGTGAATTTAAAAGTACAAACACCTAATAACTAAAAGTGCAGACTGCTTATAATTTGTTTTCTTTAATTTCAGTTACAATTAAAGTCAATTTAAAAAAAATGAAAATTAACAATTTTTGAATAATTTAAAACGAAATTTAAAAATAATTTGGAAACAGTGGAATTTTTCAGAATCTATTGAGGTTAAAATTGCCTAAACATAGGAGTTTTGTTAAAAATAATTTATGCTTTGCTTTTTTTGAAATCGTAAAACATTTTTAAATTTTAATTTATTTCTTCGTTCACATGTAATCTGTTGACTTTTTATCAATTTGGTGTATCTTTTTTAGTACCGTTAATATTCGTTATCAACCATTAACTAGGGTTTTAATTTGCTCACTAAAACGTTAGCATTTCTACTGGAATATTTCTAACACCTGCCATCCAGAACCCTAACGCTTTACATATAACGATTTGACTGAGCTCCCGATTATTTAGTGTATATATTTTACAGGATATCTTTAATATCTCCACAAAGAAACTCTAGCACTAACCTTTGTGATAATTTCCTAATTTCTCGTCGAGATTAGTATAACAAACATATATTATTTAAGTACATACATACTTGTTTAACATTTAGACATTATACACATCAATGTATAGTAGTTAATTATAAAACTGAAATCTACATAAAATATCACGACATCATTCGCAATATCTGAATAACGTTAAAAGTCTTTTGTGATATTGTTTCAACAGGATTAAAAAACATTTAATATTTCGATGAATTATCTTTTTGGACTGAAAAAGTTTCGCTTCTTTTTTACAATTTCTTTGGTATTGTCCTTGACACCCTTTTCTCGTATTGGAGCTGTCGATGGTTGCTCTATATTTGGTGTAATTTCTACTATTGGTTCGATACACTGCTACATAAAATTGGTTTTTAAGGATTATTAGTACTAAGCTAGAATTATTGTTGACTTACGTCATCCAAAGAAATTCGCGGTGCTGACATCTCTTCAGGAAAGCGCCAAGGTTTCTTGTGATGGCCTTGGGTATTCTTCCAAGATATGTAACCTAAGGCTGCCTTCCGTAAGTCCTTAACCATTCGTGGTCCTAATGAGTGTGTTACCTTATTAACAAGCCAAGGTGGCAGAGCTCCTTGGGGGTCACAATGTGCGACGTAGCCTAAAAAACTTCCTCCCTTTGGAAGAGGTCGAATGATAAAGCCAGTTATGTGCGATTGGGCTCTGTAAAAAGGAAACAGTTAACTTTTGTAAATCCTTAAATTTCAATAAACAATTATTTTAGTTAGCATGATATGAAATTTATTTATGAACTTTCCTTTGGATGAATAAATTAAAGGGCATCAGCCGTTTTGGTCCAAATGTGAAATGTGCCGGCCAAAAAAATTGCTTTATTCTGATAAAATTTTTCCACCTAAGCGTTTCTCATTAGGGTACCACAGCTGTAGCGCCGCTGTACTTGGTTTTATTTGAGTTCAAAAAATCGTATAATCATATACATTTTCTTACTTCCGAAAGCAACGCCACCATCTATGTTTGTGTGATGTTTTTTTTAACCGGCACTTTCACATTTGGACCAAAAATGTATGACAGATTGTCAGGCGGCTGATAACTTTTGCAATTAATGTTCTATATTGGTTAATATTATTCTAAATTTTTGTATTGATACCTGATAAACCCCTTCCGAGGGGGATAGTCTCTGTGGGGTACGGAGCGCGATAGTAGCATTTGTTCTCCCTTGGGGCCCGTATCCAACCACGATCGCATCAAAACAAAATCACGGGGTTTCAATGGCGTAGGGCACGACACTGCAATTGAACATATTAATTCTATTTAAAATCTCTTTTTATATGATATGTGTACAGTATAGTGTATACCGTATAGTATATAGATAGGTATATTAACTTTTATAAAACTAGTACTAATGATTATTTTACCAGTAAGTTAATCTTGCAAATATTTGAAATAAATCTCTTTACTAAATTTTTTTTTATAAAAGTATTTACAAAATTATCAAGATTATTCGTATTCCATATGTTAAAAAAATTCTTTTAATTAATTACAAAGTTTTTCTTCTGACTCCCTTCCCCTGTGAAAATAAATGTTGTAAGAAATTGTTCAACTGCGTGATATCATTGCAGGCGACAAAACATCACGCGACATCAAATTTAGATTTTATGAACACATAAAATATATTTTATGAGCAACATTAAACTGTTCTGTTCGATAGCGTGAATGAACCTGTTGCTTCCAGGCAGGACTCAACTAATGCTCCAACAGGTGTTGAAATTTATTTCCAGGATACTGGATATTTCGATTTAATATAGGTATCACGTATTCCGAGTGTTTTTAACATGAAACTATTTTACAAGTTTCGTTTTTCTAATGTTTTCGTATAAATTTTTCAGTTTTCTTGAAGAATAAATTACATGTTTTTTATGTTTATGTTTTATAAAACTTACCTAACATGCTTGATAAAATAAATAAATGCATACCTAGCTACTATAGGGCTAATTAATTTAAATATGGTTTACTCACTGGCGTAGTATCCAACGTCGTTATTAACATTTATTATTCCAATTTCGTTGCTAGCCACCATGTGGGAGTCCCACTCGCGCCTGTAGTCGGGGTCGTGGAGCACATCGAACAGCGTGTCGGGCTCGCAGTCCTCGAACCTAGAGAGGATCTTCACCATGTTGAATTCGCAGCCAGGCACGTTCCTGGTCCACACCTGGGTGGTGGATTTCTCTAGCTCCAACATCCACCCGTCGTGGTTGTCGATGAACCGTTTCAAGCTTTCGAAGTCTCGGTCCTCCGCTATCTTCGGAGGAGAAGTCATTTTCGAAAAGCTCTCCACCATCCGTGGGCACCCGCGGGGTGTAGTAATTTGAATGTCCGCTGTGAGGCAAACATGAAAATGAGGTTTTCGTTTTAATTAACGGCAGAAAATTGTTTGTACCCCTTGGGGGTTGGCTACATCTTACAAGAAGGGGACCGGTGTGTTCTCGTACTAGACAATTATAACAGAATGTGGTGCCAACATCCTAAATAGTAGAGCAGGTAGCACAATCTGCTACACGCATAGTTAGAAGAAGCCAAAGTCTGCAAACGTTCCATTTCGGTTTGATTAAACTTTGCAAATCAAAGCTTCCCCATTTTCGTACATAATGCAGTAAAATGTATGCAGCTTAGAACATCCATCATAATTCAGGAAAATTTGTGAAAGGGTTCAATTTATACTCAGACGCCCAGTTGACCCATAAGGGGGAAGGTTGGAGTAGGAGTTTTCGACTGAACTTCTGCACCAAGAGTTGCCTAACAAAAAGAAAAAGTGAAACTATTAACGGTACGCGGGGGAGAGTCAGGGGGTTATGGATGGGTTAAAAACTGTTTCAGTTATGAATGAATGACGCTCGAACCCTATGTGGGTGAAAGTGAATTGCGAGAATTTTTTTGGAGTATGTACTTTCGCTCTTGCAAAGGCATCATTCACCTCCCATGGAGAGAGTAATTGGAGGCCAGAAAAAGTTTCCATTTGGATTATTTCGTTGTAGAGGATATGGCTAGGCTTTCATAGTCAGCAGTTATTAAGCTGAAAAAATCCTACTTGAAAAGTTTCTGCCGGTATCCCGCTTGAAAGGCATTATATCCTTCCTAGCTGTTTTTCTTGGAATATAATATGCGTGCTGGCTTTTGAAATTGTAAGAGCTTCAGGGACACGTCTGGATGCCTTCCAACGTATTTTAGTAATGATGTGTGCTCTTGTACCTTTTCTGGGGAGCTCCAATTGTCTTCAAAAAATCTCATTCTTTCTTCATCTTTCGACTCACGTTCATTGTTCCGCCTAAGCTTTTCATACTGAAAATCAATCAGACAAGAACGCAGCTTCATCACGTCCGGAAATGTTACTGTCAAATTGGCTTGATTACACGATTCTGTGGAATTTGTTGAATTTTCATTTGAGATAAGTACAACGTTTACACTATTAATTAAGGAAGGTCTTATTAAGGAGGTCCTATAGTTAATTGCTGCAGGCTCAACATCACCCACTCGTATTTGATCTCTCTGTGTAGCAAAGGTGCTCTCATCAACTACAAACATTACGTTGGTTATTATTCCTTATTAGGAGAAGGAAACGGTGTAACAGCAATATCCTTTAGCATGTAAATTAGCTGCCGCAAAGAAGGCAATGGTTCAATATTTTATACTATAATAAGCATTACTTTTTATGGAAATGTCAACAATTTTCGAAAAACGACAAGAAATTGACGATACTCGTATGTTAGAATTTCTTCCACAAAATACTGAAATGAAATGAATTTTGCATTTTTCATTTCTATTCCATTTAAAAATCGATCTCATCTCGGAATGATTTTTTAAACGAAAATGCCAACATGCAATGCTGACGATCAATTGGAGCAATTGGGATCGGGCGAGCTTCCTTGAAACAAAGCAAAGGATAGAAGTCAATTGCTGTTCGTCTTAAAAATTCAGAGGTGTTTTTCAAAGAAAAAAATCAAGAATATGAAGAAAATTGTATGGGAGGCATTCAACTGTGCTTTTGCGCTTGGCTTTATAGGCATGTCCTTGAACGGTACGTGTCAAATTATATTTTACGAATTCTCTTAGTTCATAAAAACATATTTTTTAGAATTGAATTGCTGGAGAATTTTCAATTTTTCTTTAATGTAAAATTGTTAATTCCAAATCCGAAATTTAAATCTATTCCTTTTCCTATATCATTTTAAGAGAAAGTATTATGATTGAATAAAGTTATAGGAATAAACAATTTCCTAGTAAAAGTTACTACTCTCAACGATGCACTTTCAGAAACGTTACAAAATAAATGTTTTCTTGCAATCCCGCTGAGATCTTTTCATAATACGAAATTCGTTGATGCAGTTTACTATATTTAGAATTCCGTTCTCATTCAGATTGGCAACAAATGGAAAATCATTAAACCAAACATTTGCGGTATTTATTGGCTGCTGGGATAAGAGTTTTCTCTCCGGCAATCTGATAAGGATGAAAGGATGTTTTAACGTTTATGGTGTTGGTGTAGAGGTTGCAAGGATGCTTGCTGCGTCGACGGAGCGCAATGTATTCATCCTATTCACTCAGAATTTCATTTCAGGTTCAAAGTATCTGACCTAAATTGGTCGTGATAGTGTAATTGATGAAATCGATTTGCACAGATGTTATTGAAAGTGTTAAATTTATGTTATTTGAAGAATGACGCTTTGTTCTGAAACTGTCTTCTTAAAGAAAATCTTTATTTGTATATAAATTCTTTATGATTACGATTTTTCTGTAATTATTGCATAAATATTATAATTATTAGTGATTACCGACAAGTACATGTATGTATACAGAACGGTTGAGGGTTACATTAAATCATTTCATTACAACCACCACTCAATGAATTCACCTAATCTGCTTTAGGAGGACTTAAGTCTCAAGGGACTCTTTTATACCAAAACAAATTTTCCTTTCAGTGTCCTAATGTTACCTGATAAAGCATGAAATCATTCTTTTATACTTTCAATTATATTCCCTCAGATGAAATAAATATTTTGATAGCTAGAATTATGGAATTATTTTTGTATCCTTTGAGTTACTCTGTCAACAAATTACGAGGTAATTAATAAAATTGAATTAATAAGGTGATAATGACGAGAAACTCTCTGCACATTTTGGGTGAGGGGAAAATTCACATGAAACAAAGCAAACGGTGCAGGATATAACATAATATCACAATTGAAACGTTAAATACCTAGGTTTATTTAGGTTTCTTCTTAGTTTTGAAATGTACACAATTTTTCCCATTTTTTAGAGAATGATTAATATTTAAAAATGTTTTCACTGTATGTCATTAAATATAACAAAAAATCGTTTTTCATTCCACCTTAAAAACGTTAGTAATGTACGCAGCTTTTACATATTCCTCCAGGGAGAAAACTCTCCTAAATTTTCCAAACGACGATTTTTAACATTTTTAATGATCATCCAATGAAGCCTAATAACACTGTGAATGTATTTTTCCAGCAAGCATCCCAGAACAGTTATTCGAAGGAACCTTTGGTCGTTAATATGAGTAAAATATTTCATCATTATTTTCATATTCCTTTTATCTTGGAATTCCGGATTCCTCAAGGAGCATGCTATTTCCAATTCAAGGTAGCTCGTATTTCTGGGAATAAAATGGATTCGTGTATGTAAAAAAAAAAAAAAAATCTCACTTGGAATTTTACAATCAATAAAAGAGGAAAAAATGCGAGTTATGGACTTGTGACAAGAAAGAAAATGAATTCACTCAAGCAAAAAAATCATATCCTACCACAACCAAACGATGAAATAATTCAATCCGGGGAATACACATCCAGGAGTGAAATCCCTTATTCTGCTTATTCTAGGTGATCAAAAAACACCTGATCCTTTTTGAGTCTTCTGCGGTATAACATGAAAATATTGAATTTTGCGATCCTCGGGGAGGCGATGGCAGTCAGGATTCAGGATTGCCGGAATGAGAGCAAAGAATTAATCTGCATATTATTCTGAACCCTGTCGTCAATATCTCCGAGATAATCCGTCACTTTAACGTCAAGGAATGACGACGTGACACTATCAAGCAGCATAATATATTTAGTAGGAGCACCCAGGATTCTGCGTTATTCCAATCTCCATGCCTCGTTAAATTGTAAGTCAATAACGAGCGACAGCTTTGTTAATTTGCTCAGTTAACATAATTATATCAGGACCTACATTCCCCAGCAGTTGGAAATGCATTGATTTTCGAATTTTCCGGTGTCGAAATATTCATGAAATCCTTTCGTAATTTATTTACCTTCGTAAACTGTGAGAGGAATTAGATATCCTGTTGTTCTAAAGCAAAGATAGAAAACCTTTTTCAAATGAATGGAAAAATATTAGAAATTCTTTAAAGAGTTTCTGTTTAATTCAATAAATAAACGTTTAATTTAAAATTTACATTAATTTGGCATTTATATATATTTGTGTTGAAGTTACTTCGAATTGAGAGTTATTCTTTTATTTGCATATTTTTACAGAGGCGATAATTTTAAGGACCGATAATGACAGGAAATTAGCATAAGTTTCCGAATTGTCCACAATCTAAAGTCACGTCGACGGTCGTTGTTCATTCAAACAATTTGAAGTCCTGGAAAAATATATTCAAATAACCCAAATTTAATTTGAATTCGGGGAAAAAAGCTTTTTAAAGGAAAGACTATTCTAAACCTTTTAAAGAACATGAATATCATTAAATTTTATGAAGCATTGCTTTGAACGTTGAACCTCGTAAAAATTCAAAATAAATTCAAAAGTAATGGTAAATGTTGAATATAACGTTTGCAGCCTTCGATAAACCTTATGTAAATGGTAAAATTGCTGTCCTTTGTTTAAACATTTATATTTGCTTATCACTTTTGGTAGAGCTAAGTGAACATATTTTTATTGATTGTATCCTTACTTCCAACAGTTGTTGAAGAGGTTAACAAGATCCGATTTCGCTTCTAAGTGATGTCATGTGTCCATAATCTTGTGAAAGGATTTCTGTTTTACTTTTACGGCCTCAGTTGGTCGAAATTATTGCTTGTTTCCACAAAACGACATGGCAACAATAATTACAGGTGCTTTTATCTGAATAATCATTAAATTAATTCATTTCAGTTCATACAAGGCATTTGGAAAAAAAAAATCCGTTTCGGTAGGCCTACAGGCTGAAGTAAATTTCGAAGTGTTTTTCATTGCATTTTTTGGGGTAATTTTTTTCAAAATCTTTTTTTTTTTCAAAAATAAACTAATCATTGTTTTATAAACTACTCATCAAGAGCTTTTCAACGATACCCCACAAGACGCGCTTCTGAAAATTTCGAATTTGCACTCCCACCTCCACTTGCACCCCCCACAACCCTTGAATGGGGGTGCCACCGTAATCTTCATAGGAAGTACTCTAATTTATGCAGATAAAGTTTCTTTCTAAACTCCATAGGAACCGAGATATAATTTTTTCAAAATTTCAACCCCTTCCACCGGCCACCCCCTTCGGGGGTTTCGTTTCAACAATATAATTCAACAATAGTGTTTATTAATAAGAACTGAAGTTTTATTAAGTTGATCCGCATTTGACGTAAAATCACCTCAACAAAATTAAGTGAAGTTTAACATGTAAAACTCGGTAAAAAGAATAACCCAAAAAATACGGTTTCGAATTAATTTGCATTTATGTTTCGTTCTTACACGAGCTGAAAAGGTTCTCATCACATGATTTACGACATTTTCGAAATAATTTTCTTGACAATCCTTGAGATTTCGCAGAGTTATCTCGTAACACAGGCTCTAGGACAAATATTGCTATCTCAGTGTGCACATTCCGAAGGAGCAAGCAGCTGTTGCGTGGTATGGCAACTGCCTTGCTATCTTGAACGCTCAAAACCTCAAGAACTGTTGATAGCACAACCCTATTGGGAGGCAGTGCGTGTAATTCCCCATACTCTGTCCGTTTCGGTCTGGTTGCTTGCATGAATTGAATTCCTTTGAAGCGCAACATGGCAAGAGTATTCGCCAAGAATTTCGAATCATCCGCTTTTATTTCTGCCCACAAATTCCTTTTTCATATCTGTAGCGATGGCCACAAAAGCCACATTTATTAATTGTTGGCTTTCCTTTTGTGGGTATTAAAGACGTTGTTAAGTGTCCTTGGGTGTTACAGAATCCTTCGTAGGAAGGTTCTTTATCTGAGTCGTATTAGGTCGCTTCAGTCAGCGACGCATTCCTGTGTGGAAAACGTTCTATTTAGTTTGAGAATTGCGAGACGCCTGACGCCCCTGTGGGTACCCCACTGCCACACATTCCACCCGTTAGCTTTTATTGGCAGAAAATTCTTCCAAGACACGTGACTAATTCTTGAATGATATCACCATGAACAGGTCAATGCCGACCGTGACGATATCAGGCTCCTTCGATGATACTTTCTCAAAATGTACCCCCCCACTCCCCCGACCGACCATCAACTCTACCAAGAAGTCGGAACTATAAAAGAGGATGTTGTAATTGACGGAAACACTTTTTTTGTAGACTCGTCAGAATGTTGTGATAGTTTTTTTCTTTTTAAGGGTAAATGTTCTTAAAAAACACCCTCAGGAGCTTAACTTTGAAGACACAGTTACACAGCATAGCACATTTGAGAATGCCATTGAAGTTAAATTATCCCCAAGGAAATCCTCGTGTACTTCTTACAAATTACCAGAACGTGAAAAGTATAACAAAATGTGTGCCGATCGAATTTGAAAAAAGTCTCCCAACATGCGACTTTCAATTGCTTTGAAAAAACAGTTTGAAATTGGATGATCTTTTCACCATCGCACTGTAAGGGAAAAATTGTGTTCTATGTATTTTCTTAGTTTCTTCCTTTAAGATTACTTACGCCAATCATTTCTTCTCATCCTTTGAAACATTTGCGTGGAATTTTATTTCAGAGATGATAGATGATATTTTTCCTTTTTTACTCTTATTCTATGCTTTTATTCTCAATTTAGTTGTAATGTAAACAAAACAAAAGTTTTAATCAAAAAGTTGAACTCACACAATGTCCACCCATGCTAGTAGATTAAAATAATTAATTAATAAAACTTCTATGCTTATTTTCAATGTGCTTTGCAATCTCGCATGTGTTTTTAATTTAAGATATGTAAAACTCATAATTGAGTTAAAAAGTTAAAACTTTATTTATGCACTATATATGAGTTCCTTCTGAAGAGCAAATGATTAAGTTTTTAAGGAACACGGTAACCTGTTAGAGTTTTTCATAAACCATGTTATAAGGGTATCAACAGATTTTCATGAATTTCAATGATTTAAATGTAAATTACATTTACATTTACAAGATATTGAAGTTACAACAACATTCCCGATAATCAAAGCAAATTCAAAACAGACTTCTTCCTTCTTCAATTATATTCTCAGGTTTCCATATAAAATATTTATTTTCAACATTTCTTTTTACTTGTATTCGAACAAACTTATATAAGTTATTTAAATTACATCGCTTTACTTGAAATTTTAGAAGTTATTCAACCTTATTATCAGCCCACAAGAAATTGGTCGCCCAGTATAAATCGTACAAGTTTCTCTAATTTATCCTATATGCTGGCTTTTGAAAATGTAATGGAAGTAATTTTGATACCCCCACTTTATTTCATTATATAGTTCGATCTAAAAATATCACATTTCCATGGGGATTGCCACAAACCCACAGTTACCTTATTTCACAGCAAACAATCAGAAGCGTTCCAATTAAAATTCAAATCTTGCCCGCCGCCCCCTCAAACCTCTGCTTAACAGCCAAGTCCAATAACTGTTGCTCATTTCGAATGGTAAAAGTTGTACTTAATTTGTTAATTTGAGTCTGCTCGATTAGATGAAAGTAAACAGAAAACTTTAAGGACATTTAGAAAAGTTGCCGAAATGCTGCCGCAACTCGGAGAGCCTTGATGAACTGTTGAACGGCATATCCCCTTCCCACAGCACTTGGGCCTCGCTTAATTAAAAGAAAACAGACCTTTCGCCTTTTACATTAAAGTAAACAGGATTCACAAACATTCTAACCACAGGAACCTCAGCACTACACATTGATAATCATAACAACCCCAGGGGACTAAACAAATGGGTCTATGCTAGTCATTAGGGTCAGAATCATTCATCCTCCTCCTATGATTCGCAATCCCTGACATCTACAAGCCCCAACCATGCACAGGAGCGGATATGGTGCTTAGGGATTAAATATAAACAATTAAAATCGGCCTCTGCATGGTGGAACTAATCAATATCAGTAATGAGAGCAGATTATGATGCTTTGTGTTTTTGTTTCGTTCGCCACTTTGCAGAGTTGTGATTGCAAACAACGACCCAGATTCGGTGTCAGCCCAGCGGCTGTTCCATGGCTGGGAGTTCTTCCTGTCGGATTTAATAACAGTATTGAAGACAATTCTTACGTTTAAGCCTTCCTCTGTTTTGGGAGTGAACTGCTGCAGGCTACGGCAGGGAAGTTACCACACTTTCTGGTCCTGGAGACAATGCAGATCCAGCTGGGCCATCGGACGTAGTTCACTTGTTTACCGAGCGCATAAAACTGCGGCTCTCCATTAATGTAGGCCACTCATAAATGACTCATTTAAAATATGCACATAGATATTTAAAATTTATAGCACTGCAGAGCAAGTTTCATGTTTACACTATTTCACAAAATCCTCAAAAACTTTCACTTTCTCAAAATTCTATGATATTCAACAAGACAATTCGATTCAAAACTCGTTAAAATTTCCTTGAAGAAAAAACTCTAGAAATCTGGATCAGATTCAAGAGAAGATAGCGAGCAAACTAAGCTACAGACTCGCTGGGACTCTTCACGTGGTCCCTCTCTGCGATGACTGACAATCTTCTAAATCTTCATCATTGGAAAACTTCACATTTTCCTTTGACGATATCTTTTGATATCCTGATTCGTGGAAGAAATTCGCACAGGGGTGGCGATTGGTTGCTACTCACATTGAAAATCCTGTTTCCCATCCTACACAAATCACTGTCCCTTGAGAATCCACTTTTGTGAATGCAATGCAAAAATGTCTTTTTTGTAATTGTCTCAAATTTGGTATTCGGCTGAATGTTGAGTCAATTTTCCATCAAACGTATTAAACCAAAACTTTCACAAATGCGTAGAATAAAGACCCAACACAATGTTCAACTCCTCTTGCAATGCACGCCAATGGTTACAACAAACGGAATCAAAAGCGCATGTTCATGATTTTCCAGCGTCGATTTGATTTTCCAGTCGGTGACGTTTACCAAAAACCTTCGTCAATCTCAGGTCAAGGAGTTCAAAGTCAAAGTATCAAAATTCAGAGGGAGAAGTATTTTTTCACCGACTTCTATTGCCAAAACTTATTAATGGAAGAACACAGGTGTTTCTAAGCAATCCTGATAAATTTCATCTACTCGGAAACGGTGTAAACAGAGTGCAGTATTTGGTGAGACAATGAATAGTTTTAATATCCTTTTTGAAGTGTTTCGGAGTTATTGCTTTATAATAATATACTATCGAAAGTTTCTCGTTCAAAACTTGGTGTTCAATATCCACTTGTAAAATTAGTTTCAAGACGTGTTTTGCTACGTTGTAGGAAACCATTGACTTAGAGCTGCCATAAATTCTAAATCTTCTAAAACGAATGATATTGTACATATAACAATTTGAACAAGATTATATCTTGAGAATAAGACTATAGAACTTGTAAATTTATAAACATGAAAAATGTTTAATGTAGTTCAGAAGTCCATATCCAAAAATATCGTCTGCACTGTAATATTTCAGTTTAAGAGAAGAGTTTACTGATTTTATGTTGATGAACGAGAAAATAATGTTTTTATCGTTCATCATAAAATTAATTATTATTTTGAACGATTTCTATTATTGCCGATGTGTTTAAAAATAGCAATAAATAATTTCATTTGCTTGTGATATAATTAACTGATATCTGTTTAAATTCTCATCAAAAGTGATTCTGATCTTTGTACGTGATTTTTTTGAAAGTGCATCAAAAACATGAAAATAAAAAAGTTGTGCACTGTCCAAAAGGTGTCATGATGATCTTTGGGTGACCCCAAGATCAATCAACCAATCCAAAATAAATATTTGCTTCCCATAGATAGAGACCATCTGGTGTCTACATAAAACCTCAAAATCCCCCTCACTAGAGGTTGTAGCTGCAGAGCCGGGAAGATCCACTACTGAGCTTGCTTGCGGTGTCCCCGCGCAAAATTTCCGCACTTGCCTTGAAAAGCTCCAAAAAAGCAATCAACGGTTGCGATAATTGCCTTATCGGCACCCCCTAGTAACTCTAGTGACGCTTCGTTTCAGTCAACTTTTGCAGTTTGCTTGTGAAACACTGCACACAGTTTCTGTTGATCATCAACATTTTAATCGTTTGTGTCATTTCTAGACCGGAAGATTGTTCGCACGAAATCAACGAGTGATCGTCATAAATGGCCCTATCGAATGGAATTCCGTACGACTCTGGTTGCACCGAGCTCAACAAGAAGATCCAGGAGTGGCTCGAATGGGATAAGGTAATGATTCTGATATAATTTTAAGTAGACTAGATCCATTGACCAAATTTGCATTATAGAACGAAAGAACTCATGCCGAGATAAAGTCGTTGGCTCTCACCAAGGATTGGGATGCTCTAAGAAAGCGCTTATGTAACCGGCTTGCTTTTGGAACTGCGGGTCTGCGCGGAGTAATGCAAGCTGGGTTCGAAGCTATGAATGATCTCGTGGTCATACAAACCGCCCAAGGACTTGTCCAATACATCTTGGAAGTCTTCCCAAACGTCAGCGATCATAGAAAAGGCATCGTCCTGGGCTTCGATGGAAGGTACAACAGCAAGAGGTGAGTTTATCAGTTCTTGGATATCGCTTTTTGAATTCACAAAACAAAAGTGATAATAATTGATCGAAGTAAACAAAAAGATATCAGAAAGATAACTTAAAATTGAGATTATCTCTGTTTAAGAAAACGCGTGAATAATGACATCAAAAGTTCACTGCTATTTACATCTGATAACGAGAGTTAGAAACAACATGAAATTCATTAACTTTAGATTTTTCACTTAATCTAGTGATTCAAGTTAACAAAATTATCAAAGTAATTAGATTATTTTTATACAGACACTTTTCATATATTATGCAGTGTATTTTTTTTGTTAAAAAAGCTGATGAATATCATTATTTGCCAAAGATTAATTTAAAATGTTATGACAAGCAAACAATAAAGAAAAACTATATAAATGCAGACAATAAAAAGTTTCATTAACAGTAAATTGACGTCATTTGTATTTGCATGTCAATGTTATTTGAAAAACATCGACAAAATGATACGCTTCGGCATAATTTTCAACTTCCATTATATAATTCGTTGCTGTGTTAGCAATAATATTTGACAACGATGACTGTTAAATAGAATATTAACGCTTAAAAGTCATTAAAAGAAACAAAAAAACTTTGGAGATAAGCATTTTTTTAATACTTTTATAGCGTACTTTTTTTAAGCGCACTCTTAATTTCATAGGTTCGCCCAACTTTCAGCATGCGTTTTCCTAAGTGCAGGAATACATGTTTGGCTGTTCAGCAAAATGGTACCAACTCCCTTTGTACCATTTACAATAATCAACAAAGATTGCTTGGCTGGAATCATGGTAACAGCATCGCACAATCCCAAAGAGGACAATGGATACAAAGTGTACTGGAACAATGGAGCACAAATCATATCTCCGCATGACAAAAATATCCAAAAGAGTATTTTAAAGAACTTAATGTAGGTGAATTTGTTTCGTATATTTTTAAACAATTTTTTATGTAATATTTCTAGACCATTGGAAACTTCTTGGGATACATCGTTGTTGGACTCTGATGACCTGAAAGATCCCTTCGTTGAAATTTTTCAATTGTATTACAAAAAGCTCCTGCAGAACATTCCTTCAAACTTTGTCAAATGCAATGAAAGCAGTCAAATGCAGTTTGTGTACACAGCAATGCATGGCGTGGGATGTCCTTTTGTACAGGAAGCTTTCAAGAGGGCTTATTTAAATGCTCCTATTTCAGTAAAGGAGCAACAAGAAGCCGATCCTGAGTTTCCAACTGTGAAATTTCCAAATCCAGAAGAAGGAAAATCTTGTCTGCTTTTGTCGATTGATTTGGCGAATAAGAACAACGTTAGTGTTATATTGGCGAATGATCCAGACGCTGATCGATTGGCTTGTGCCGAGAAAAATCAAAGGTACAATATATTTCATTATGTCCGTTCTTATTTTGAGGAAAATTTTCTAATCCAATTATTACTGTAATTATTTTCCACCCTGACTTGTAAACATTCAATACTGAACAAATCGTGATAATGTCGAACGGCGGTATAATGAATTGTTTGGCACAATTGTTCAGACAAAAACACTGTCTAATAAATTTATTGAATTGCTTTATTGCAGAACAGGGCAATGGAAGGTGTTTAGTGGAAACGAGTTGGGCGCTCTTCTTGGATGGTGGTCAGTTCGATGTTTCCTGGAAAACAATCAGCAATCATCGTTGTGCGATTGTTATGTTCTGGCTAGCACAGTTAGCTCAAAGATTCTCCATTCAATGGCAAAAATTGACGGGTTCAATTTTGTAGAAACTCTTACAGGTTTCAAATGGATGGGTATGTGTCAAATAATCTTTCAAGAGAGCAATCCATGTACGAATGTTACTTTCCAGGAAACAAATGTGTAGATTTGTTAAAGTCTGGGAAAAAGGTTTTATTTGCTTTCGAAGAAGCAATAGGTTTTATGTTTTCCCCATCTGTACTTGACAAGGACGGTGTTAGTGCAGCATGTCACTTGGCTACTTTAGCGTGTTATCTTAAGGAGCATGAGGGATTGACTTTGGATGAGAAATTAAATCAATTGTACGAAACGTACGGATATCATTACGCTGTTACGTCGTATTTCCTCTGTTATGATCCTTCAACAATAAAGAAAATCTTTGAACGGATTCGAAATTTCAATGGAGAAAAGGATAATGTGAGTTTTAATAAAATAATATGGCATTCGCTGTTAGCGATTTGAATGGATAAATTATAGTAACTATTCATTTTTTAGTACCCCAGTGCAGTATTGAATGGGAAATACAAAATAACATCGATTCGAGATTTAACAACAGGGAAAGATACGTCGCAATCCGATGGAAAGGCCTTGCTCCCTGCAAGTTCCAGTACCCAAATGATAACATTCTCCTTCGAGAATGGTATCGTACTGACTCTGAGGACTAGTGGCACCGAACCAAAAATTAAGTATTATGCCGAAATGTGTGCAAAGCCAGGAGACAAGTAAGGACAGATTTAGATTTTACTCTTCAAAACTTGACGAATTTCATTTTTAGAGACTGGGAATTGTTACGGCAAACTCTGACAGAAGTTGTGAAAGGCGTTGTTGAGGAATTTCTTCAACCCACAGTGAATGGCCTAACACCAAAATCTGACTGAGCGCGTGAATTGATCCAAATATGTTTTTCTATAGTTTTTATTTTACTTACTTTAAGATTAAATTATTTTAGATTCGTAAAGCATTGTGCTTTTTAATGTTGATGCATTTCGAATAGTTTTCCTAAAAGGAATAATTAATGTCAAAAGTAATTTTGATTGTATTTATTTATGCACTTATCTATATTTTAAATTTCTTGTAGTCTCTGATCTAAGGAAAAAACACAAATCCGAAAAAAAAATCTAAATCATCTGACACAGTTAAAACATTTTATTCACATTTTTCAGTTTTTTAACACTTAGATACGAACATAAAACAAATTCTCTAAAAATAACAAAATTATTTGACTAAGAACCTTGTTCTCTCAGGACCACAAATGAAAATAGAAATGCGTACAAAATATATTTCCGAGATTAAAACGCAAAAATTGCTTACAAAACTCATAAATTTTTGCACAAACAGAGATTTTTACACATTTTTTTACATTAACACTGCTAAGTGATTTTATGATTTTGAATCTTTGAATTAAGTGCACATTAGAAACTACCACTATAAATTCATTTCAATGGGATTGCACCGCGTTTCAGTGTTTTACTAACGGCTCTAATACAATTAGTCAGACTAACATGGGATGAGTAAGGTACAAACGTGGGTATAAATTAAAGTTTTGCTATTAGAAAGTTGATTACATTCGAAAGAGTGGTGAGTGAGGAATATTGTTGAACCACAAAATCTTATTTCTTTATATTATTATTTGCTTAGTTTGTGTTTTTAACACTTTGGGTTAATTTTTTTTTGCTTTCGAGACCAACCTAGAGTTCACAAACTTTTCTCTAAATTGTAATCACGTAATATTAAAAAAAACCTGAATCAGAAAGTGAACTTATAAATTAAGACATAAATTGATTGAATCACACGCTTTCAATTAACAATTAACTAACGTTATAAATTAATAAACTATGATTAAAAGAAAATTACATGGCTTTACAATGTTGTATTTCGTCGTCGCTTTGATAACGTTATTTATAATATTGTTATATCCTTATTACGCTTTCTGAGTATTTCAGGAAATGAGTTAAGAATCAAAATATTGTAAACTGAAAAATGGGACGTAGTTGAAGTTAGATTTATCTTGGAAGAAAGATTAAAATTTAATTACAGAAGAAGGAAGGATCCTACAAGAATATTTGTGTTTTATCCTCTAAATGAAAAATGTTCCTAAATTAATTGTACTGCATGGATAGCTTTGAAACTTTTAAACAAAAAAAAGATAATATTTCCAGGTAAATGGGAAATCCTTTACTTCTTTAACACAACGCTTCCCAATGTTGTCGATTATCCTCAATAACATTTAAGAAAACTTCTGTCTCTGGAAATATGCTAGCCAAAATTTCAAACGTTGGCCGGATAACAGTTGATAGGAATTCAATTTGCAGTTCTGGTACACGAGCATTTTGTCGATCCATCATTTCGTTCGGTGCTAAGCCCATCTGCTTTTCTAAATCACCCTGAGCGAAGAATTCTTCATATACTAAATCCTGGAAACAATTTTCAAGCATTTTACAGAAAGTTTTTGATTGTTTTTTGAGTACACTTACAGCTACATATTGAGTGGTGGGCCAAGGCTTCGTTTGATCGCTTAAATCACAGCACGTAATCAACAGGGAAAGCAGCAGCCTCCGATTTTCTGTTAAGTTGTCTTGATGTAGGTTTTTCAATTCTTTCATAATTCTGAATAAACGTCAAGGTACTTCAAAAATATATTTAAAAAAAGTATTTCGAAATGAGTTACCTAAAATGATTTGCAAGATCGGTGGCTAAGATCAGTTCTCTAATTGTGTCAATGCATTCTTTAAACTGATCTGTCGAAAGTCCGTCGAGAATTTTGCTTTTTTCTTCGTTGAGTATGCAAATTGCCTGTGAAAGATGATGTCTTTCGTTCACGCTCCCTTCACTGCTATACAATTTAGCAAGTGGACTTTTAGATTCCATTTGGTAGGAATTATTTGTGCCTCGGTGATCCAAATCGTGACAGAAACATGATATTAGAAAGGACAGTCCTTGAAGTTCACTAAAATTAAAAACAAAATTTTAAAATGAAATAAAAATGCAATAAAATCAGAATAACCATAATAAAAGTAATTTATTCTATATGTGTTTTATATTCTACAACAAAAAGGAATCAAATCTAAAATGTTTACAACTTTGGCGAACAAATAAAAAAGAGGAAAATGCAAGTAAAGAAGTTTCAAATATAATTTAAGGAGCGCCAATATGTCTCAACTGCTCAATACTCACGTTAGAATGCCCTTTTCGATGAGTTTCAGATTCATAAGCAGGCAATATGCAAAATGGGCCACAGAGAATGCATGCATCCAGTTGTGGTAGGGTATTGTGTCTCGATATCCTTTCTGTACAATGAGCAGAAATCTTGCCAATTTATCCTTGCGAATTTTGAATATTTTAACAAAATCCAAATCAAAAAACATATTCATCGACATTTTAATGGTTATCGGTCGATCCAAGTCCCGTGGGCAAAACAGAAACGATGAGAAATTCTCAATGTCTGGTTGATCCTCCTCAAGTTTAATTAAAAGGGTTTGGACGTCCTCCTCGGGTACTTTCATGTGATATATTAATAGTTCTTGAGAGAGTTTGTGGCGCGCCTCAGCCTTTTGTACTTGCTTGTGAACCAACGCATGCATTATTGCAATTCCACAGTATATGGAGAAAGCAGTGGCAACCTCCTCGTCACATTTGTCGAAGTGAAAACCATTTAACTGAAAAACATGATTACAGTTAGCTGAGAGATTCATGTTGCCACATTGAAAATCAAATTGTTTTAAGCATGGATTATGATTTAATGAATGTGAAAAATAATGGAGTTTTTTAATTTAAATATTTAAGAGATATTCAGATTGATAATTAATTATATAAAATTACGAGGAAATTAACTGAAATTTGCACTAACCTTATTACATAACTGAGCGACCCCAATAATACTATTTTCATCACAGATCGGAAAACATAAGATGTTTCTGAAATAAAAAATACATATAAGGTTTTTGAGGTTCATAATAAATACGCAATATTAAAAACCTTGTCTTAAATCCAGTGGACTCATCCACCCCTTTATAAAACAAGGGATGTTGATATGCATTTCGAATATTTAGTAGTTTCCCTGTCGTCGCCACATGACCCGCTATGCCTTTCCCCTGTTCGATTCTGACTTCATGTGTAGCCTTTGAATAAAGTCATTTCATTTTTTCAGCTCCTTCAATTTCCAAATACCCTTACTGACCGACTTACCTCATCACCATCGAACACTTTGGACACTAATTCTCCGGTATACTCATCAACTAGAAACAAGGAACATCGCTCGGCCCCTGCCAGATCCTTCGCTTCTGCCATCACTCCTCGCAGCAGCTGACCCAAATCACCTGCAAATGGAACCGTCTTGAGTATCGGAAAATTAGCTGCAGGGGCGACCTTCAGGATGTCATAGTATCGTGGCTATATAGCCAATCACAGGAAAAATTCAGCACTATAATCGTCATAACTTTTTTCCCAGCGAATTGAAATGAGACGCCATATTAGTTATTGGAGTACATTAAATAGCTGCCTAATGAAATATGTCTCGCCCGTATTGATTCATGACCAGCTTCCATACATTTTTGCCCATTGTCCTTTGTGGAGCAATGAAAGTGTACGTCATAGTTGTAAATAAACACGCTCTTAAGCATTTCGGAAAAATAAAAGGTTTTTTGCCTTTTGTTTCTGTTTTTGCGAGGTAAATACTTTTTACACAATCAATCTTGGTGAGTCTTTCCCAGTGGGAAATTCCAATTCCCCATAATTCCATTTTAACGTCCCACATCACATTCACACAATCCAGACCTTTTTAAGAATTATACGCTTTAAAAAATTGTTTTTATAATCCAACTTCGTGACACAGGCAAACAGTCAATGACTACGAAACTTTTAATTTAGTATCAACCACCAAAGGGCAACATTTTCGTGGCACAGTTCTCTTAACTCTACCACCCCAAAAACAATATATCAATTTATTAATTCGTCTATTTTCTGAGAGTCTAGAACCCTTAGAGAATACTTTATGGCAGTGGACATTCATTTCAGTCTTTTATGCTTTTTAAGGTCACCCTGGGCCCTACACGTACTTTGTCAAAGTCGTTTATACATACATATCATTCTGGACTTATGTTTTCTGAGCCATGATTTTTCTTTAGTAGTTATAGACGACTACTTCGAGTCGTTTTCAATTTATGACCTTTTCCATAAATATTTTATTGCTCTTTTTCTTGAATAGAGAAAATGAATTAAGTAAAAGGGTCCAATAAAAAAATGTAATCCTTGTGCTGTGAATTGAGTTCGAAATTTCACAAACGTAAATACTTCCAGAATGAGATGTAAAATGCGGTCCAGGATAAACCGCAAGACAGCACTCGAATCCTGCATAAATTCACTTTTGAACGGATTAAGGATTAAACTGCACTCAAGTGGGCACTGAAGCCGCTTAGCGTTTCCATCCTCTGCGGATTTCCAGCCACTGTCGAATCAGTGGTCTTAATGCATTCTCCTGAAATATTAAATGCAAGTTAAAGAGCTTCCATTGGAACTTCTGCAGGAAAAGTTCACAAGTAAAGGCGCTGCAAAAGGAAACTGCTAGCGGTAAAATAGCATTGGACTTCGCTTCACTAAAAATGCACAACATTAGAGAATTTCACAAGGATTTCCTGCTTTATGATGTGCATTTTCGAGATTTATCTCTATCCACAGCGTGATCAAGTTGATGGTGTTCTTCTTGAACACCGCTTTCGAGTACTTTGACCTATTTCTGGGTACCTTAAACCGAGATTAGCAGAGCTAGAACCTTCTCATATTATTTTATGGAATTTATGGTTTATGTGTGTATAAACATCGAAAGATGATACCAGAAAAGAATTATTCAGTATTTACCATGTAATTTCCATTTATGAAAATGTGCTCATAAATATATTTTTTTGCTGACAAAATTCATTTTCTTTGGTATCTGAAACCGGAATGATGACCATCAAAAGCGGTCCATTTTAATGCTCATTTAAAATTTATAGAATTTCAGATGTCTACTGTAATTAATAAACTTTCGGGGTTTCTCATATGGTAGGAATGGTTCGTCAGTGGTTATGATAACAAACGACAGTACAACAACAAACAAATCACGGCAACTTCAAATATTGAACAAGAGCTCTCCAAAAATAAACCCATCTGTCATACGACGAAGTATTATCGCAATTAATTTTGTGAAAGAGATCCATTGGGCAAGCAATTGTAAGTGGACGTCCAACGCATAATCAAATATTGAGGCAGATGCGGGTCCATTGTGTTTACGTTTATGTGCCCTAATTCGAATTCCCAGCATCCATCCAGAGTCGTACACTGCATAATACACGCGGGTCCCGAGTCCCAAGCACCATCGAGCATTTCGTTTTATGTCCCGGCCACTATGAGATAAATCCTCAGACGTACCTAGACGAGTACGGAATTGAATTTGCATTGCTATTACCAGCAAATGGCAAAGAAACTCTCACAATCAGCGCAGCTCAGTTCTTTCATGTGCACGGGATTCGTATTATGTCCTGGCATGCTTCGTTATGGCGCACAATTCTGGAGGTAATATCCAATTTAAGCAGGTATTTCTAACCAACAAATCTATCTTGAGTGTAATTAAGTTTTCCTAATCGGATGAACATTTAGTTTCCGCGTAAGTATATAGTACAAAAGCAACAAGATATCATAATATTAAGACAATTTGATGTGATGAAATCGGATATGGATTCATGTTTTCGGCTATAAGCCTTATATTCAACAATATTCGAAATTGGATGCTTGAGCAGCTGCTCTACATGTCATTTATAAATTCTAATAATAATGAAAATTTATTATCTTAAATAAAACCGTGCACAAGGATTATTTCAAAATTCGTTCGTTGTTTCATTTCATTTTGGGTTCAATATTCTTGCATATTTAATAAAGCTCATCATTTACTTTTTGTTCAAAACACAATATTCGATTAAATAAACTGTGATGTGCAACATAGTAATGGCTTGGTACATCCGGCATATGAACCTGATTTATAATCACGTAATCAATCACGTAATAAATGATCGGCAGGGGAACGCAGCTTTACTCCATTTTCTGGGTCAGTGAATTGTCGTGCCTGGGAAGGAGTAATGGCCTCCGATCCAACATCTAGAAGCCAGGCTCCACTATTGTTTTGATGTGTGCCTGGGTCTGGGTATTAAGTTCGTTTTATACGATTGGGGAAAATATAATACTCGTAAATAGTCGGTTAGGCAGGAAAGAACGGACATTAAAATTAATATGAACCTTCCACGCAGGCATTTTTCTCGTGCTAATGGGAAACGGCTATGATCTCGGCATTGTCATAATTTTCAATGGACA
Organism: Leptogaster cylindrica; assembly: GCA_963082835.1. Taxonomy (NCBI): domain Eukaryota; kingdom Metazoa; phylum Arthropoda; class Insecta; order Diptera; family Asilidae; genus Leptogaster; species Leptogaster cylindrica. The sequence continues at coordinate 16,164,076 of OY720105.1, read as the reverse complement.
TTTTTGGTAATTCAAACGAAATGGGGTTGCCGTGTTGAACAATGAACAGCATCTGCACCAGGGCAGATACGATAAGAGGGCGGCACAATTCGCCACATTTATTAACGGACTTATGTAGGTTCTTCGTTTCGAATTGAGGCGAATTGAGACCATTCCCAAACTTGTAGCTTTTCCGAAATTCTTCCCTTTCTGTTACTCACTTTTATGTAGTACTGGCAGAGTAATTGATATCCAGAACAGAGTGATTGAAGCTTTTGAAATTTAACGCAACAAAAGAACGAGCTAATGCCTTTGTGAATAAATACTATACAGTATACACTATACAGTATACGCTATACATATAGATATAATAGTACTTTGTTATAATTTAATGATATTGAATGGCTTCCAGAGAATTCCCTAAAATTACTTTATAACCACTTGTTGTATTCATTTTCAGCAGAATTATGTTGGAATGAAAGTAAATGAGGCACATATCAATTCTCTGAATAAGCTACTTATTTAATGAACTCCGCGAACTAAATTGCACAATCTATAATCAATCAATTTAAGGATAATTTTCGATCTTCATGATTAATTAACGAAAGTTTGTTCAAGAAACAATGATTTCAAAACTGCAAATAATGTTATCAAAATTTATATTTTGTGTTACGAAATACTTTTAGAAGGTAAACAAAAATCTTTAATGAACATCTAACATCGAAATGGAATCGGAAAGAAGGAAGATGAAAAGGAAACCAATGTTCATATCTACAAAAAAATTTCATTGAGCACTAATACATACATAGCTATCTATGTTAACCCATCTTGAAATCTAAACTTTAACACTCCTTGAAACTGACCTTGCTATACGCTCATCTATAAACCATTTGAAAAAAATGAAACAAAAACTGGGACATTGCAAAAATTTGGCCGGAACGTTCGAAAGGAAATCCTACATGATATAACATAATTTCCTGCACGTGAATCCAGGATAACCAGTAATCCAGTGAACGTGAAAACTATAACTATTCGTCATCGACTCCATCACTGCCAGCATTTTATTGCTGTTCTTCTTGAGTAATTTCTTAATTGAAGGTAAACAGTTTGTGGAGATATCAGCAGCGTGTGCCTGAAAGTGAGGGTGAAACACTGTTATCCGTTCAAAGGGAATGCATAATTACAGCGGAAAGTTACAAGCATTTAAGGATCGTAAAGAGAATTAATGTTGATTTTACTACAGTGTACAGACTTAAAGTGTTTCAATTTAATGAAATTTGTGCTTACAAAAACAGTTGAAGTACAAAATACACAATTGCAGGAATAGCACAATATTATTGTTTTAAACTACCCAGAAGAAGTTTAATATTCTCAGAGCATTGCAAAATTAACCCAATTTACTTTAAAAACCAAACATTCTAGAGAATTGTGAGATATTTAAGGGTAATTGAAAAATTTTCAAGTAAAAACGGAAAGTGTAACGAGAAAACAATTCTACAGTGTTATAAATGGATGAACGAGCACAAATGCATTCCAGATTGCGGTAAAGCTCCAGTGGACAAGTAACTTGAAGTCTTGAAAAGGAAATGCATCCAGATTGCATCGAGGACATCAGTGAACCAAAATCTATCTATTCTACGACTACGTTCATAGTTGTCGAGAATGTTAAAGCTATTTCGATTTGGCAAGCTCCAGCAATTGCTCCAAAATTGTCGAGATGCTTGAGACTGAAATGGCGTAGAAAGGAGCTGCTAGGAAATCTGAGGAATCTTCTAAGTGAACTGTAGAACACGTGCGAGGCATTTATAACTTGATTCCTATTTTATGTACAGGAATGCACATTTAGATGTCGTATTTTTTGGTATTTCCATAATAAAATCATTATCATAAATCGGTAAGTAGTGTAATGAATTTAATCAATTTTTATACTGACATTTTACAGATAACAAATAAAGATGCATGAAACTTAACCACAAAAAATAGAATTACCGCTTTTGCATAGCGACTCTAAAAATGAAATAGAAATTAAAAATTTTCATTTATCGATTAAATACCAATAAATTTTAATCACTTAATTTAACAACCTCCACATAAAACTCCTTTATGTAATTACATAGAATATTTTCTCTAAACTATTGAGAATATTTTTCAGTCTCGTAAATTATTTTAATGCTCCTTGCATAACTAACATTTCTTCGAATGCAATTTCTTGCAAATGCGACTACAACGACCCACCCAATTATGCAAATGAAAAACTTTACTATTCCAGGAAGTCTGGCAGCAGTTTGAAGTTGCAATTGCTAGCCAAGTACCCCAGATGACTCACCTCACATAATTAAAATTAATTGCAAAATCCATTATAGAGTACTTTGAATGAACTTCGAGTGCCACGATGAACATACATAGACACTTCAGCATAGCAATTCGTCCTCGGAATGCAGGTAAATCTGTGAGTTTGCCAGACGAACTTAATCAGAAATGCATATATTTCCAACTGGGAAGAATTGTCGTCCTTTCCCCTCGTGTGCAACTCTGGACGATTTATGTTCTTTTCGTCCATAAAGGACATGATAGTTTGTGAACAAATTTCGGAGGTGTATAGACCACGACGCGACGCGGCGCGGCGCGGCGTGAAATGGCCCCCAGAGTGTTGCCGTTTAATTTTCACTACGCCAAGTCGCTACGATTTTCTAATGCCGCATTGTTGCTTCAACGCACTCCTTTGGGTAAATTCGTAAATTAGCAGAACCTTGTGGAGAGCATAGTCGAAACAAGGCCCAAGGGTGCTACCCTTATAACTTTCACCCACTGTCGTCAAACTCCAGGAATTGAATGTCTTTAGTGCATGAAACTAAGAACAAATTCTGATGAATTCCCCAGAGATATTATTATTATGTTTGCCTAATGGAGTCGTATTATATTGCAAATTGGCTATTTGTCTGTGTTAAAATGACACTTCTACGGAGATAGATCTCCCGGCACAAGTCACTTCAGTAATTGGAGAACAGGAGAAGTGCTAATGGCATCGCACTTAAATGTTTAAATAGAAGTATAAATGAAGATAAACCTGCGGACTTCGAGCGCTGTCTTGTTAAATAAAAACATTTGTGAGTGACTGAATGTAAGCCTACACTGTAGTCTGTAAGCTCTATATACTTACAATTTTAAATAAACATGTAAATTTCAAACGAACGGATGTTTTGTTTTCCAAACGTTAAGACGAATTCGTAATTTTTGTTTAAGACGAATTAAAGACAAAAGGAATTTCAATTCTTAATGTAAGCAATATAAAAGGAATGAAAATGAAAACTTTTTTCTACTATGATAACTGTATTTGTTTCCATGAACAATTAAAAATTATATTTTGAAGAAAAATATTTTTACTAAAATGTGATATTCTTCACAGAAGATTTATAATCCTTCAACTAGTTCAAGTTGTTCTATATAGGTTTCACACGCAAAATGCATAACAATCTCTTTGTAATTTCTATTGATTGATTTGCAGTTAATGTGTGTTTCATTACTACTTGTTCCAGGCGTTGTAAACGTTGGATTGCAATTTTTATATTCTATAATAACTAATATTTTAAACAACAATGCAATAGAATGCAACAAGAACGTTTCTGTTATACAACTTCTGTTGTTCTACAAGAAGAAATGACTCAGAAGAGCTATGAAATTCATCGCTGTTAATGTTATGCTAATATAAACATTTACTAACACTACAAATTATATGAAATCTCATAACGAAAATGCAAATTACAATCCACAACCACTTTCTCAAAAATTCCTTTAAAAAATGCAACACGAACAACTTCCGTCCAAGATAATTTTCTTAATTGCACAATATTGTTGACGTGTCTCATAATTAGTCTGTTAAACAAATTTTATGAGCAACAGGCGTAAAACTGCAAGAAAATGATTTCCCGTAACTTTTGACTGCCTTTTGCTCCAGTTTATATCAACTAACGAGGCTTCATCGCATACTTTCGTAATTTGTCATAACACTTTTACGTCGTCCCCCGCAGGCAGGAAGGCCTGCGAGTTGTAGTCGAATCCGCTGTCTGCGTGTTCCTGGAGATTGATTGAATTTCTTGCCGTGTGCTTCATTAACGAATTCTTACTGCTATAATTATTTATTACTTGGCCATCACTCACCAATTTTTCCCAGCAATCTTCGAGCCACCCGCAGCAGACTCTGGCACTGACCACGGACGCGCTTCTCTTCCGCTAGTTCGATGGCAGTCAAGAGATGTCCCAAAGTATACCTGTGGACAAAGTTAATCCATTAGGATAATTCTAATATTCCAGATAGATTGATAATTACCTAAACGTATCATTAATGCAGTTCTGGAAAAACTCCCTGGATGAATTATCCCCAGCGACGCAAACAAAAAACGAGCTTTGGGGCTTGCATTCGTTGGTGGCCGTTGCTGATAATTTGGACATGTTCATATCGAAAATAAGGGTGTGCTGCTGATTACCCACAACCTGGGAAAAAACAAAACAATAATATCACACTTCCTTATTTATGATTTACAGTTGAAGAAGAGAAGGAATTGTAAATTAGTTTGAGTTTTGTAATGGAAGACATAACTTAACCAGATAACCGCCCATTTATCTTTCCTCTGGGAACTAAACCGAATCGGTTTCTTCCATCAACATAAACCTCATTTACACTGGAGTTAGAGTATGCACTTTGAATGCAACAGGAAATTGTTTATTTATTCTTACTTTGTATAATTTTATTTTGCAATCATGTTCAGTCTATTTGTATTAAAGTGAAATAAAATATAGTGTAAAGCATAGTAAAAAATCCACTCCCCCAGCCACATCAATATTTATTGTATGCATTTATGCATAGAATGGGTGCATTGTCTTCCGAAGCCATACCAATACATTGAAACGTCGTAAACAGAGCAATACATCGTTTCTTAGCATTAGTCTATTAATCATGTACATCAAAAGAGTACTGTAATGCGAAAAAAGAGCGTTATACACGTAAATAGTTTACAAACCCAATTGAAATTAGGAAAGAAAATTACTTACTTATAACAGCGAATAATTAAAAAAGTGAACGCAAATAGAAAAAATAACAAGTCAAAGTGGAATTGTTGCAGAATAGTCGATGTAACGAGCATTATATCCATAATAATAAATCCCAAAAAAATCGGAGTTCATTAAAAAAACAAAAAGATTAGGGTTTACACAAACTGAAGCCTTTCTTCTGTTAGTAAAAAAATTCTTAGTTAAATTCTCATATTTCCACTAAAAAACTAATACTCATATTTTACATATTGCGTTCCACAAAATACCTAAGAAGAGCATTTGTGAGTATCTAATTATGTTTTATCACGATATAATGTAATTAACCACATTCGTTAATCACTTTCGAAAATTCTGCCCACAATATATTCCGAAATTTTTATTATTTATTTAGCGCAGTGTTCGCAAAATAGGATTCCTTAAAAGGATCTTGTTTGTCTTTCGTCTCTCACATTTGATGTTTATGTAAGTAGCAATATTATGTTCTGCTTCTGTATTATGATAAATGATCACGAAAAGTAATCTTTCATGCAGAACGAACAAGCAGCATACTTTAAGAAGTTCAAGGACATCGTGGAAGGATGAAAGATTTATGTGCTTCGCCACACTCGTCATGAATTTCGTCGTATGCTTGCGTTTGTTTTAAAGTTTTGAATTAAAGCAAAAATTCTACCTTAAAGTATAATTAATTCAGATTTTAGAAAATTTAAAACTTTGGCAGCAATAGAAAATATTCATTTTGGACTTAAAACTTTTTTTTCATGAAGGTTTAAGCAAGGTTTTTTTCAGAACGATTACCACAAGTAATTATTCCTTTAATTTTTTAATAACCCTCTACAATGAGATTTTAGAGTACATTGAGTTTGTTTTTGGCGTTGAGAAATTTCCTGAGTGTTTTTGAATTCCTTGACAACGTTTTCTAATAAAAGTAGCTGCTCTCTTTTAACGATTGTAGGCGTTTCCTCTCCTCGAATTGTTTAACCAATTTAACCGACACAATTTTACTATTTGCAATTGTTAAAAAGAGATTTACAAATAAGTACATTAACATTGGACTGAGTGTCGTAAGCGCTGTCCAAATTTCCAATGATTAAATTAAAACCACTGAGCCGAGTGTTTAATCCCACGTTCTAGATTTAACCCACTTTCGAAAATAGATTCCCATCCCCTTGTCCTAGAAATTATTGCAAATCGACTTTGTGCACGCATGGTAAAATTTAATTGAATTTTAAGTTCTCCCTTTTGTTCGATAATCGAATTTCATTTCAAAATGGCAAAGGTGGTAAATTATTAAGTATTGCTTGTGGAAGTTCCGTGTTTAATATACAAATCAATTCAGGATTTCACTGAATAAATTAATAAACTGAACACGGAAGTGATCTCATCGAAATAATTACAGGAAGTCTGTCTCCAGTAGACAATGACAATAAAACAAGTGCCAGGCACAATTTTCCTCCCTTCACATGAATTTCACACGTTGTTATCGTTAATTTTTTTAATTTGCGATAATTTTCAATCGATCAACGAAAATTGTTTCACGACTAATTGCGATGATCATCGCAATTTAGCATCTGTTTGGCATTAGCTTAAAAGCATAAATTGACAGCATTTTTGTATTTCTCACATTTCAGCGTTAATTGAGATGTTTTCAGTTTTGCGTACTCAAACATACGAACAGCACAATACGCGATTACGTAAGTTCAATCAAAACCTTTATATTAAATATTTCTCACTGAATTTTTCATGTAGACAGTTGAAATTTTGAAGAAATTCAATTAACACCTTAAGTTTACACTTCGAGCATAAAGCGAAGCTTTCTACAAAGTATGTTAAAGAATTTATAAGCTCCTTCCAGGAATTATTGATTCGAAGAGAGAAATGTGTGTTGAAGCACCTTTTAAAATGCGTTAAGCCTCAGAAGAATGGTAAATTATTAATAATTACAATTCTACACAATTTCACCATTAAGTAGAATTACTCCCCCAATTGATCTTTTGACATTCGAAACCTCGTCATAGAATTGGTTTCTTTGTTTAAGTAAGCTTATGAACTTTGATTTTGATGCTACATTCAACATTGTAATCACTTTTGTAGATAATTTTGCAAATTTTAAAGATTGATCACAGTATTAAAATAAAAATCTGTAAGGTCCTTATAAAATTTACAAAAAAACTTATCGCAGTTTAAAAAAAGCTCTTTACAAAAGTGGAAAAGTATCGACAGCTTTATGTATGTAGGTCTAGGTACCTACTATTAAATTTTATTCATAAAAAAGGTTTTATACTATATTCAACAGAAAAATGGGTACCCAACTGAATATTTTAAGCACTTTAGAAAACAAAAAAAAACTTATTTCACCCAAAATAAAATAAAATTAGTGTTTGAAACAAATAAATTTGTTATGGAATTCCCAATTGGAACAAAGGTCCAGTTATAAATCTCCTATGAAATCTTAGATGGGATGGAAACCAAGAGTAATTCCGCCAAGGAGTTCTCAACTCTCCACACTTAAAAATTAATGTAAATTGATATTTCTCAAGTGGAAAGAGACCCTTGCTGTGATTGCTTTCTTAATTAAAAATGCATTAGCGCTCCAATCACATGCTAAGTTCCCAAATTGCATATTCCATGTCAGCATTAATTTAAATGGGTGCGCCTAATTGGTACCAATTCATGTAATTTATTGCACGATAGCGGCATTTGACTTACAATATACAGTATATGTACCTACGTATAAAAGTCAGCATATAAATAAATGTTGATTACGATGTAATGGTTAGCAAAAATTGATTAAAACCGTGCACGTGGCTTACCCACAGCAAAACTGATCTCTCCCTATGGGCGACATTTTTACTAAAAAACAATAAAATAAAAAAATCTTTCTGAACCATACGTTCACTGAATAAATTAATCGTTCAATTTTAACTGACAAAATTTATACTTGATGGTTATTTTACAAAGTACATAAGGCTTGTTTGACCTGAATGTTAGCAATTTGCATACAAAATGCGAAATGAGATCTGGTACATTTAACTACAGCCTGGACAAGGGTCTAGTTTGCGTTAAAATAAACCAAAAATGTCCAACCCACAATATGAAATTAACAACAAAGCAGGGATTCTATATATTGCTTGCAGCCACTGAAGTTATCAAAACGCATTATCCTGGGGGATTTTGTTGAAAATCTTCATTAAGTCATATAAGCCCTGTAGTCTCTTCTCAAACTAATGAAGGTATAAGCCCGGCACAAATACTTGTAATAAATTCTAATTGACATAATTAGAATAGTATATCTAATAAATTGTACAGGAATCAAATCTAGGAATTAACATTATTTTAATAAGAAATTTTTCAAGTAATATCAATATACAATTACGGAATTCTGTATAATAAAGTCATACAAAAATCAATAGCAATCGCTGAGCGACCACAAACTTCTGCAGTTTTATTAACCACGAATGACTTAAAAGCAAACTTAATCATATTGACGCAATAAGAAGAAGATTTGCGGCGTCAATTAAGAAAATCGAAAATGTTTTTCGCAGTCGCATTTGTTTGGGTTCTGAACTTATTCATTGAAAAATGATTCATGATAACAATTACAACTTTGCATTCAAGGGATTATAGGATTCTATATTGTGAAGAAAAAACATTTAGAAAGCAAACTAAGAAACATCAGAGCTTATCTCTATTCTCTATTCCGAGTTAAAAAAAAAAGCATTTCACAGCCAGCAGAGTCAGCACAATGAGAGCTGGCAACTCTTGAAATTTTTCCAATAAATCACTCTAACTTTTGCTTTCAACTTTAATAATTCCTTCGCAGCGATTTTCAAAGTTGTGGAACTTTAAATTGCAAAACAAAAGTGAAATAATTGGAATATGTATATTGTAGGAGTGTAATCTTGTGAAATACCATATACTGGATATTATTTACGTACATTTCTCGCAGTTCTTTGCGTTTTGAAATAAATTACGCAATTTCAAACACCACTATTATCTAATTCATTTGAGATAACAACTACACGTCACTACCTGTTATTTGAAGTAGTTTCCAGCAAATAATGTGTTCATACAGGTTATCAAATTCCAAACAAAATATGATCAACATTTCCACGCCGAACAAGACTCCGCCCGTTATCTCATATTAAACATTTACAACGCGAGTATTATTTGTTAATTCAAGCACTTGAGTTGTGAATTGATGACAAATAAAATCCAAGCCATGTGCGCTAATTTGACGGCTGAATTTGAAGTAACAAATTTTAATTCGACAGATGTTAACAAAATTTCAGGAAAGATGGAATTTTTCATTTCGTGCTAAATGGAAGCATTTGTGTTTTCCCAAATAAAACATCTGAACTTATGCATTGCATATACGTTCAAATCACTGAATTGGATCATTTAACTCACAAATACAAATAAGTTTCATTATTCGATAATTTTTTATATAATACCTTTAATCCATAAAACAAATCGCGGGAAATTGTTTTATATAGTATATCTATATAATCTATAGGTATAGGTATAGTATCGATTCAATTGACTCACATAAACCTGAACGCATTTAAGGATTAGTTATAACAATAAATATTGAGTTTGATGAGGTGATTAAACTTCAATGATATTTGTTATTCGGGGAGATATAGGTATTGTATAGTATACATTACTTGAGCACGTGTTTTATCAATTCCATACTTCTGAATCGCATTCCCTTCAACTCCATCTCCATTGAACTTAAATATTTTTAGCATTTACAAAAAAGTATCAGATAAAAATAACTGAGTAATTGATCGCTCGAAATTATTCTCAATGGCAATCGAAGGTTTATTTTAAAAAGAAAATACTGGAAAAATGGAGATGATTTCACTTGGTGTTGTTGAATTTTTCTGAGTCTCAACCAAATATAGGATCGAGAATCATCAAACTCCGTGGATTGCAAATACTCCAACAATAAATTACCATTTAGGCAATTTGTGTTTCCAAATTCGGTGGCGACTGTTGCGTATTGATACATCAGTCTCGATTCCCATCCTCCAGCCTCAACGATTCAACATTTTGCGGCACGTTTATATACGGCGCTTTGAATCCAGCTTCGTGTTAGCATATGCGAATTGGAATTTTGCACCCATCATCGGTTCGCGGTACTCCTTAATTTCACCAAAGTAATATTGGTTGCCATTAAAGCTACATTTTAATACCATATTGTTCTTCATGAGATTCCAACTGAATTTACGTCGTGAAAAGCGATTCCTTATGTACATAAAATTTCCATTTTTATGCTCAGCTCAACCGTCCAAATGGGAAGCTCCTTTTTTCGTCGGGCTTTAGCGATACTAAATCCATAATGAACCCACGCTGATCCCAAATTAATTTCCACACGAAACCAAGAAAATTCGTAATGCCTGTTTTATGTTGGAAAAGTTCGAAAAAAAGTGTTCTAATTTTTATACATTTTTCACCAACCTTTTTTTTGTTTTTGTACGCTTTTTGTTTACATAGTAATCAAATCAGAGGCAATAAATATTTTTTATCCTTAAACAACTGTTCGTCCCCAACTGTTTACCCTCGGCTCCAGGCAATGACTTTCTACACCCCCACTAATTAAATTGAAAATCAAGGTTGAATATCGACGAAAATGAGATGGACGAAAATAATTTCGTGAGCTCGAGGCTGGTCATGGAGCCGAATGTGTCTTGTGTCATCCACAAAACACCTGAATTGATGGGAAGAGGATTAAAGTGCCAAAACAAATTTGTTTGGAATTTTCTTCATTTGCACAGTAATCAGTTTTGACAGTTTAAAGAAGGCTTTAAGTAGACAAAATTTAATTCGTCGTAATTGGGGGACAGTCCTTCTCTGTCGAAGGATTAATTAAAAATTGAGACACAATTTTTTATTTCGTAAAGTATAACAATAATTTAAATTTCCCTTTTCTGATTTTTAAATCCCTTCATTCTCTTTGGAATTGAATTTCGCCAGGTTTTATTGTTATTTATTCAAAATTTACCCAAAATTATTATTTACTTAACTTAATTGGGAAAAAGTTTGACTTTTATACCTGAAGTTCCATAATCGGTCAATTATTAATACACCCTGCAGCCACTCGAAAGGTTCCTTTCCAAAAAGTTTATTCATTTTTTATGTAAAATTTTCTTTTTTCGCTTCCAAGCGGTTTTGCTTCGAGACATTGACTAGCTAGCTGAAGTAAACATGGGGAAAATGATAAATATGAGCAGTGAAAAGTTTTGTGAATTTAAAACGTTTAAAAAGTTAGTTGGAAATTAAATTGAATTCTTGTATATTTATTATTTACGAAAGAAGTAACAAACAAAACAGGACAATTAAGATTTATGGCAGAGAAGATGCGCGTTAATCCAGTTGATTACCGTTGCACAATCTCAAGAATTCTCAAATGTTTTGGACTATTTAAATTTATATTTATTCATTGGTTGATAGATGAGTTGAATCAATAGTCAATAAGTTCTGGACTGGATTTGTAAAAGAAACAACTTACTGACTTATATTCACTCTGTGAGGTTTTATAAAAATTTAAAAAAATTCTACGTATTTCTGGCTAGTTTCCAAAATCTAGTTAACAACAAAGCAACAAACAGGCAGCATTAAAAAATGAAAGACAACTCCCAGAATTTCCCCCGAATTTTCAGACCTGGAAATTTTTATATTTTATTTCCATGGTACACATGTTGCAATAACATTTAACGACCGTTGGTGCTTCTGCCAAGAATTTTCCTCTTGTTATTTAAAATGTTCAAGGCAAATTCCCATAGCATATCGATTTACAGAAGTTTACTGTTATGCGGTTTAATTTAATTCTTTTTTACATGCTCCAGTTCAGAAGCAAGTCGGAATGTAATGAGGTAATATAAGAATTTGAAAAAACAAAACTTTCAGACATCTCTTTTGTGAGTTTGAATATATAATATGTAGGTACCTATTGTACAAAATACATATTTTAAAAAACCTAGAAAAAATCGATTCTGTATTATTACACGCTCACCAAAATTACGAAATTCAAACGAGTCAAGTTTCGTGAATATACAGTTTACAGAACCGATTCTTAAGTTTCCACTTTCAACAACTAAAACTTAGCTCGAAAATTCGCCGCAGGGTGGTTTGAAATGTTCCACTGCATCCTAATCTTTCAGCACAGTTTCAAACTTCGCTTCATGATCAAAAAGCAGATTTAGTGAAACTTTCTGCATGGGAAATCCTCTGAAAATTTTAAATTACTAATAAATCCTTATCAGTTAACTTTGGGCAATGTACTCTACCTTGCTGTATAGCAGTATAGTAAGTTGTGCAGTGGAAGTTGTTGCTATCTCGTGGATATTTTATCTATTTTGGTTGCATTTCCATTGTTTAAATGAAACTCAACTCAATGATAAATGTGAGACTAGAGTAAAGCAAAGACTATGAAAATTTGTTGTGGGAAAACTTTTCCAGCGATTTTGTGGCTTACAAATTGTATTCAGAGAATAAATTATCGCATAAATACAACAAAAATGTTTCATTAAGAACAAGATTTTGTAGTAAGTTTATAAATTACTAATTGTAAGTATTATTACGAAATTAATATAAATAAGCAATTTATGCCAAACTTTCTTTGAACTAACTTGTATAATGTATAGATATATTACTTCGGAATATTGATCAAATTGTCAAGTTTAACAAATAAATAAATTAAAATGCATATACTCATTTCCTACATATTTTCCAAATACTTCATGTCTTCTTAAAAAATATTAAAAATATGTAAGTGTAGTATTTCCAGATTAAAAATTAAAAGTCTAATCTTCTAAGAAGAAGTCATGCTTAGAAGATTTCAAATGTGTTTTACACAATAATACAATTACTTTTGGTGTTATTTTAATTGGAAAAGATTAAATTGATTCCGAGCAAATCAACAACCGGAAATTGTTGCCCAAAAATATTGCAAAAATAGTTCGGAAACCTCCAACTTTAATACTCTTCAACCGAAAAAATGTCGTCCAAATAAATCGGTGTTTTACTGCTAAGTCAGATTTGGCAAGGAGCAGATTTTAATGCGACGTCATCAGTGCCAGTGTCGGTGATTCCTCTCCCGGATTTGGCAGCAGCTGGAAAAGTAGTACAAAGTAAAATCACAGTTTTAAAGTTTCCGGCTGCATTTTCTTAATTGCCTTTTCTTAGTTTCCCTTTCTCGTTTTTTTAATAAAATATATATATATTACCATCCTTTACCAACGAACAAAACTTAAAAGGATCCACATTTTCATGCTGTGAGATCCCGAATAAATCGTATACTTGCTGCAAACACTTCACACACAAATGTCAATCAAATAAGTTTTAAGAAAAACTTTCTGACACAAAGTGATATTACGTTAGTTCCTGCAACCTTCCAACTCACAGAAAAGAAAGTTTCAAATTTATTGACTCCATGGGACGCCCACACCCCAAGGGGTGTCCTTGATAGGATCGGTTAGAGCAGGGAGGGGCGAGCAACAGCAGCAGCACCAGACCGGAAATTTATTAGTCTGTCAACATTCCCGTTGCTCAGATGCAGGAATGGCAAGGAGTGAGAAGATTGGGATCGCAAAATAGACTCGAACACTTTACAGTGGTGGGGGTTGAATTTTAATTAAAATCTGCTTATTCAAAAGATGCAAACGGAGACCCTTAAATTTGGATCCACCATGCACCCTCATACATCATGTCACATAAACTTTTGGTGCAGTGCTGGAATGAAATTAGAGTAATCCTTTGGATTGTGACTACATCTGCTGGAATTCTATTAACATTTTACAAACTGAACTTGTCGAGCAGAAATGTATTTGAATTAAAGCGATGTTTGCTTTTAAAGTGAAAGCTCCCACTGAAGAAATTCCCAATCCCCACCTCAATGTTATTAGCATCCTTTGAAGTGCTATCTGGCTCATTACACCTTCAATATCCTCATTATTCCTTGAGTGTTGACTATATTTATGAAGATTCCAGCTCTAGACGGAATTTCACTCGGATTTCCAACCCCTCTGCATCACAAACGTTTACCTTTCATCAAACGAACCCGTCGCAGAGGCGCAATCTCTACGAGAATTTAAGATTCTATGTAAATCATAGTTTTACAACCGCACAAAGTGCTTAAATTCGTCGTAAGTCGCAATGTCGGGGTTGTTTCAGATTTCTGTTCAAAAATGAAATTACGGAACTTTCATGTAAATTTGAATTTTAATGACGTCGCGCGTTAAGGTGTAATTAAGTGAGTTGGCTAAATTTAAATACTGAGTATAATTGAGAGTCCTTCACGGATAATGGGAGAATTTTCAACAAGAAATTTCAAGTCTTCTTTTTCAGAAATATTTTATTTTACAAAGTTGTCAATTTGACTTTCATTTCGTTAATTTCATTTACTCATTTACATTTATTATTTAATTTTATTTCTTTATTCTTTTCAGGTATTAATTTTCTATAAGTAGTCTAATATTGCATGATATAAGGAAAATCCTCTATCCATATTAAATTCAGGCTTTGTTACGCTTGTAAGAATAAAAAATGGTTGCACTACTTTCAACAACAGTAGCATCTTCAATATTTAAAATTAAAAATTGATGGAAGAACAAAATTCGTTGCCATCATTACTATTTTTTCATTGAATCACTTTAATGCTTTTGTCATCGTTTTACAAAAGAAAAAAGTAAATTAAAAAATCAAAGGGGAGCCTACTATAGATAGACCTCCCATATGAATGCCAGATACGTATCCTGCTGCCAGAAACCACAATGGAAAAACTGTGTGCCTTAACGTGCTACGGCTCCGTTCAATTGATAATAAAGCCCAGGAAAATCATGGGGAGTGTAAATACACGAAAAGTTAACAAAAAAAAAAATGTAGGAAGGACAAACAAATAACGGAGGGATGAAAACAAATATCGATTTTTTTGAACTCTCGAAACGGTGTAAATTTCCTTCTGTTTGTTTAAAAAAAAAATTTACCACGACAGGTACTTACCATTTCAATCATTTCCGTAAAATCTCGATTTACATCGCTAATGAGGAATTGAAATCCTTGCGTAGACACGTTCTCAATGTCTTGTGCCGTTATCTGAAATAAATATGAGAAAAATTTAAGATAATATCCTGAGAAAATAGCGAAAGAAATTGAAAAAAAAATCGAGAAAATATTGTAGAAAATTGAAAGTAAAGTAACGTAAGTGGATCTCCATTCTAAAAAGAAAAGATTTTCATGCCAAGAGCTATTGGAAACGATGCAAGAGAAACAGTTCGCCTAAACACCAAATACCTTTCGGAAATATCATTCGAGCATGCTAACTTTCTTTTGAACAAATATAACAAATACAAAATACTTTCAAAAATCCTTTCAATTTCCTCGAAATTGAAAAATGTTTTCCTTCCGAGCTGTATACAAATATTTATGTACTGCAGACTCATAGAAAGTTTGTCATACTTATTTTATGGGGAAAGTAAAACAAAAAAATAAAGAAAATATGTACAACAGTATTGTACGAATGTTTGCAACATTATTTGTCAGCTATTGAAATTGATAGCAAGCTATACTAATTGTAAGTTCGTTCCTGAAAGTTATGAGAAAAAAGACTCATGGACAAAGCTTGGCCGTATCCTAGAAGACGAATGCAATTCTGCAGCGCCTTTATGTCGAAGTGAAACACCAAATCCTTCTACGTTTCGCGAATATGTATTTCAGTTTAAGGGGCTTCATTAAGTTGTTCTTTTAATTTTTTAAGTGTACAAACACTCATTGCATTTATGTGTACAATGTTTCATTAAAATCAGAATGGTTCTGCTATAGAAAAGGGTAAATACGCTATCTCAATCCCTCCGAGAAAGATATCTCAAAATCGTTGCTCGTACAGTTCTGCCTTGAACTTGACCCACACGGAAAACAGAAGCGTAATCTTATGATTCACAAGGACCAACACCCAGAGTTATACAATATATGCAAACAGGAGAAAAGCCAATTTGCTGCTCGGTCACGTACTTTCCCAGTGTCTTGGGTGGTTCGTTTCGGACATCTCGTCCTCGTACAGAATTCATATGTGTATTTAGTACTGAGATGATGACTTAACTGATCCCATTGTTACAATATTGTCTCTTCTAAGAGTGTACCAAGGATGTAATGCTGAGTGCATATTTTATTCAAGAACTTCGATTTTAGATGCCTGCGGACCAACCTGATAAGAGGATAAATGTGCATGGCCACACTTTTGCAATATTTCATACCATAATATTTTATGAATTGAGCTCGAAGGATCACAGGACATGTGCAGCTTTTTCTGAACTAAGGAATTTGGATCTTATCCTATCGTGGCAATATAAACCTATAAGAATTTTTGTTTAGATTTTAACAGACATGTACAGACTACAGAGGAACATAAATCTAATTCTGCTGAACGTAAAACACTCGTTTTCTTGTTAATAAAAATTGAATCTTGAAAAGTTGGGAACAAGAACAGATGAGATTTATTCAAATCCAAAGTGAGAAAGTTAAAAATTTTATAGGAGAATTCAGAGTTCATTTTGGAAAATTCCATTTTGCAAATAAATTGAGATCAACGAAAAATGTCCTCAAGGCTGCACAAGGATCAAGCGTTGTACAAGCGAGCAGGTAGCAACAGGTACACATTTGAGCCTTCGTTTTGACAATCTGGTTCACATTTGTTTTTGAAAGCCAGACATTTTTATACCATTACTTTTTCACAGTCTCGAATTCTACACAAAAAACAAATTAACTTAGTGGTTATATTTTATTTAGTAGTAATCTTTTGAAAGTCATTTAAGCCAATTGACTTAGCACAATACTCGTATTTGTTCCAAGGGAAGAAGATAAATCAGGATGGAGGACCTTGCAAACTCATTTCTATGTCGGAATTTGGAGTTCGATCTAATCTCGACAACCCGCCGCCAATCTTCCTCCAAAAATAGATTTTCCTCGATTGAGTCCAACACTTCTCTAGCTCAAGTTCAACAGCAGCAAGACAAATCAGTTCACTCAGACACTCTTCAGTCCATTACACTTGCCTCTTTCTCGAAGCCCTCCTGCATTTCCAATTAGAGTCCCATTCAAGGTACATCCTTACTTCGGAATTCAATTTCGCTCCGAAAAATCCTTTCGTGTTATTCTTTTAATTTGCAGTCTTTTGAGAAAGTTACCGGTTCCATTTATTCATTTTCAATTCTCTGAAGATATTCACTTAGACCACTTCCTTTCCATCCGAATATCATTGAACATGCCATATATCCTTTTGCATTTCACTTGTAATATCCTTCTGAATAAATTTCAGTAGTCTCCAGAGGAAGACCTCATTTTAGATGCTCCACAGGATGAAAGACTCTTATCAGTATTGCCCTGGTCCTCGATCCATCTCAGGTAATCGTTTAGATGAGATAATTGGGCTCTCAGCCGTCAATATTGTCTGGTAATTAAATAAAACCGAAAGGATGTTCTCTAAGGACAATGAGCACTTGAAATAAGTCTTCGGGAAGAAACGCAGATCCATTATCTGCTTCACGGAACATTTATCCTGAAATAGTAATAGGACCAGCAAATAAAATTCTTACGTATGTCTGTGAATTGTGAATATCTGCACAAGATTTCCATCCACTTCTCGGAAACCCTCCTGTTGCTATTTAATGGAGTTGAAAAGTGAATGATAGAATATTCCGACTTACAAGGACCAAGCATCGCTTAAATAATATCATAGAGTGGTTTGATAATGAAACTTCAACATCGGATGCGGCAACTAGGTTGGCAAAACAACCCAAGAAAGGGTCCTGCAGGAATGTCAAGATCCTGGTTGCCCAAAATTATGAAATGAGAAATTTTAGGAAAACAACCTTTGGCCACCTTGACTTAGTCAATGGAAAATGCCGAACAACATAAAAGACATTACATCGAAATTCCTCAAATTTCTACTAAAACCCTCCGGACAAATTTCTCAAATTGGCTATGAAATTTACAAACGATGTTTCATCATTCATTACGGGTATTTTGTTATAAATAAAAGTCAAGTGGGCGTACGAAATAAATGGGCCTTGTGCTGATAAATCTATTTTGTTGTATAAAGGAGCAGAGACATTCACAAACATATTTATCTTGTCCTAAAATCATAACAGAAACTTACGAGAAAATCCAAAAATAGAGCGCAACAAGTAAATATAACTCTTGGAATCGAGCACAATTACGAACAAATTGAATTAGCACCCCACGTGCAGGATAATTTTTACAAATCTTTACCATTTATTGGCCATTGGTGTGCCTGGCAAGGATTCGCAATTGGTTAAGCCTGCAGGACGCTATTTCATTTTTATGGAACAAGAATATTTACTTCAGTGTCGGTACATTTTCCGTTTACAACTCTTAAGACTTAAGTCTAACTTCTAAGAATAAAAAAGAATTACGAACAAAAATTCAACAATTTGAGTGGAATGTAGAACATCGATTGCACTCTAACTACAACATAATAGACCACATTTTATGCTCCATAAATTCCAGCTTCCACATTCAGTTTTAATGTGTTCAATTATTTTGCCTATAATTGTTGACTGAAGCAACTTTGTTTCTGTTTTATTATCTGTTAAAATAATAATCGAAAGTTTTTTAAAGTTGTAATGTATAGTATATTCGATTTGGAGCAGAGGCTCGGAATCAGTTAAGTTTTATAGATCTTTTATTGAAAAATAAACTTTTTTTTATAGGCCACAAACTTAACGTTTCGTGTAATAAATTATAGTATTTATGGTACGTAGAACTGTGATAATAATTTCCCATTATTTAATTTAAATTAATGTTAGCGATATGTGTTGAAAGCACGAATAGATTTTACTGCTCCATTTTATGTAACAGATGTGTAACTTTTTATCGTTCCGCCATAAATTCGTATTGTGCAGCAAATATTTAACTGCTTTTGAATTTCAAATGCAATTTCAAATGCAAAAAAATTTTTATGGCTATTTGTTTGAAAATATACCAATTTAAGTTAATTATAATATAATATTACCCATCTATATATATAAAAAGAAGTGTACATTTTGATTGTGACTTTATAACTAAAGAACCAGACCTCTGATTTCTAATAAAAATTTTTACTGTGTATTGGGACATATATGTAGATGGTTATAGACTTATAGTGAAGTTTGTACGAAGTCGTTCCAGTCGTTCCGGAGATATGCCATTTTGAAGATTTATGTGCATTTACATGGTATAAAATAATTATAACTTAATAATTATAACAAATATTCCGGCAATTACAAATTAATACAAACAATTACATTTATTTACGTACAACTTAACTTCAGAAAATACTACGAAAAGATTTTGTTTTGTGCTCACAGAAAGCATAAAGACTACGAATTTTGAAAATACGATGAGAGTTTTAATGCAATCGCAGAACTGTGCCATAACCATTAATATTACGTAATTGCCAGTGGTTCGCTATGATTTGCGAAAACTACTGAAATAGTTGCCGTCCAATTACGAGTACATCAAATTAAATAAGCTCATTATTGTAATTGGTTTCCTCGACAGAGATATTTAGGAAGTAAAACGCACCGAGCGGAGATTTTCTTCACACCAGAAAATGTTGAATAGCTCCATTTTCCTGGTATCGCATAATTGGCTTTTGGGAGGGTTGGGCCAAGCAGGCTGACATCATCATCATCATTGTATGTTCAGTCATGTAATTCTTCACCCTAATTACGTTTCCTATACTCCGAAATGGGGAAAATGAGCAACTTTCGCAAACTATTCTTAACACGAGTTCTTTGAAGTTTCTTAATCCGTTTGAAGGACCACGTATTAGACTTGCAAATTTGCTCAATTTAAACATTCATGAAAGTGAGGTAACTTAAAAGTTTCGTTTTTTTCCTCAATTCTAAAGATGCTAGTCGTTTAGAACAACGAGCCGCTTCAAAGCAGTATTCAAAGTAGTATTTCCTGACTTTATTACATAAATGAAATGCAGTTCTTACATTTTTCACAACAAAATTGCCGTATCATTATCCTGGGGACTGTTTATTTATTGTCATTATACATCGTAATAAAATTCTTTTAGTGATGTTGAATTGCGCGCTGTTTAAAGTACATGGGAAATTAAGCGGAACGAAATTGACCTGCGAAAATCCAAAACAAACCGACCAAAGCGATCCGAATGAATTGAATTCCGTCATTCGTTCCGCTCCGATATTTACAACAATTTCTAAGTCAAACAGTCAAAATGTTTCCATTTTATAGTAAAACAATTCTGGCTTTGTAACTTGGTGTTTCCCAGTCTCAACATCAAGTTTCAGTCGGGAAAACTAATTTTGTTTCCACCACAGAAAATTTTTTGAGTTTCCGTAAGCTTCTTTTGTGGCGTGCACGAAATACTTAACATCAAATTATTATCGTAAATAATAAATATACACGTTTCATGAGAGACAGTAAGTAATCAATTGCACGATTACAGAAATTGAAATAGGACAATTATCAGATGGCAAAAGTCCTCAAATGTCCCGAGAGGGACTCACCCACCCCACGAAAGGTTCCTTCCACCCTCGTAATTAAGCAGATATACCATCCTATATAATTCAAGGGCTATTAATACTGTTCTAGGCAGTCAATTAGGATAATTAAGAGGCATTTCTTTAGCATTGTTTGTTGTATATTACAGGTGGAGTGATGAGCATCTGTCGGCTTCTACAGTAAGATGATTGGATGATAACACAGGTCTGCGATGGAAAAATTGTCTTAAATATAATAAGTGATTTTTGTGGTATTTTTTGAGCTGATTTCAAAAATGAAATCCGTTTTTCTCCATCACGTAAGGTTTTCCCACAAAATAGAGAAATATCGTAGGAACAATTATTCCAATTGGAAAAAATGTGATTTTGATTTTTTTTAATTTAATCTATATTTGATAAAATTTTTCAGTAACTTTATTGTTTTAGCTTGGTTTTACTTGTAATGAAGTAATTAATATACAAAGGTTTTAACATTATTTCAGTAAAGTAGTCATTATTTCGTTGAACAGACAATAGTTGAACTAGTCAAATCCGGTTCAAACTGGACATTTTTCTTGCTTACTCCTGTCTTTTTGTCGATCCCCCTCTACAAAATTCCCCTCCACTCTACTAGCTGTCAAGTCCTTCTTTACTTTTGACCTTGTAGTGTGTCTCTTGACTTAGTCTTGTAAGCTTTTCTTTCAGTGTTTTATAAAGTGGAAATTATTTCTTTCTTCATTCTGTGTTGTTTATAATAACATGGATTCTAAAGGATGTGTTACTTCACCAGACTGTTTTTCTTACATTTGTGGTAACTATAGGTACATTAAAAACACAGCAAAGCAATATATCAATTTGCGAAAAATGTATATACCTATATAGGTACTATTTCATTTTAAAGTAATTAGTCCGTCAAGATAAGTCTTGGGCGCTCCTCAAAGTTTGTAAGAGTTAAGACAAAGGACTGAAGACAAAAGACAGTCATTTCATTTTAGCATTCCAATGGTCTGAACGGAACCGAAAACATGATGAAATGGCAGTGATGTCATGATGACTGTTAGCTTTGTTTGTGTAACGTGCATGGTTTTAACTTAACAAATAAGAAAGAAATTTCCTATACCAACATCTCATCAGCGATCCGCCCTATATCTTGTGGAGCCGGTATGGCGGTATACCAGTACCTAGTCTAAATAATACAGATGATGTTTTAGATGAGCTAAACCAGTCAGATTCAACCGTTAAGTATAGTGAGACAAACAGTGATAGTTATACTCCTGTCTTAAATGAACTCTAAAAGAAGTTTTGATGGAAAGCGTAAATGGTTCTATAAGGATTTATAACCATACTAACTGTATTGTATTACAATTGTTACTATTTTTTTAAATCTTTCTAATAGCTAAAATATTGTGTAATTCAAAAACTTTATCAAATGTAGAATAAATAAAAAAAATAACAATTACCTTTTTTCTAATTGGAATAATTGTTCCTACGATATTTCTCTATTTTGTGGGAAAACCTTACGTGATGGAGAAAAACGGATTTCATTTTTGAAATCAGCGCAGAAAAATACATTAAAATAAGCTACTATAATCAAAACAATTTTTAAAAAGTATATTTTTGCAGACCTGTGTAATTATTGAATGCACCTTTTTGTAGTAAGAAAAAATGAGCAAATTAATTCATAAATAAATACCAATAGGCAAAAGGACTAAAGGATTGAAGGATATCAATTGTATTGATTAACTTCGTGATCGATTTATTTACGGAATCTTTTTAAGTAGTCATTCTCAACGTAATTAAGAGAATTTAATTAGAATTCCCGTCGCCATCTCGGAGAAGTTCGCACTTAATTATTTTCCTGAATGCAATTCAGTCCCTTAAAGTACCTTAAAGTATCAAAAAATGCATGACAACGGAGTGGAATATTTAGTATGGCAGACACTCGCCACTGGAATGCGAATGAATGTCAATGCTGCTTTCTGAAGTTATGCAACACTGGACAAGGTGAAATTTCAGAGGTGCGAGTTGGGTCCAGGTGTTCGGATGCTTCGTTTGCTTCTAGAGCAGTTTCATCGTGCCTAAATGTACAGTTCCCACAGTATTTAACAAATGCAGTCTGTTGATTAGAACAAGGATACCCGGATTGAATTCAAAAACTACATGATAAATTCTTAAAAGAGAGTGCTTATGATTTTCAAAGTCCAAACCAAGGAGTAAGTTTGATTTTTTTTTTGCTCTGAAAATCCTAAAACTTAACTTTTCGTCTAGTTATCCCTTTTAATCCGCGCCCTTTGCCGACTGTAAATTGCATACTGGATGCTGAAGAACGCTACTCCAATCGGGTCGTTGTCATGGACATAAATCACAAGAGCAAGCAACTGTTAAATTCAATTCAATTCAATTTATTCCATAATCCTGATTACAATTGTATATATATAATAGAACTGCATATTTTTAAGTACTAGAATCAAAGGACTCATACAGCTTCAATATACTAGGTAGACATAGCCGGAAATTTATGTTTACCAATAATTAATAACTGATTTGGGGAAAAAATTTTTTGTATTAAAAAACCCAGACTATTTTGCATATAATAAAACTTAAAGACTAGTTAATCTAAATTTCAACAACTACACTATCCTAGATTTACAGACTACTGAGCTGCCTAATAAGGGGATTTTGGGAGTGTGAACATTTTTCAAAGAAATTGGTTGCTAAGGTGTTTAGTTTTTCACTTATGAGTTCTATGCTTGCCCTTTTGTGCAGTTCAGAGGTGGGGAAATGCCTTGGCAGGTTCAAAATCATTTTCAGGATTTTGTTTTGTGAGATTTGTAATTTGTTTATGTGCGTGCGCGCACATTTGAACCAAATAGGACCTCCATAGAGCATGTGTGCACGAAAAATTACTTTGTAAATTATCAGCTTGTTTTCGACGCTCAGTGTCGAATATCTGTTTATAAATGGGTACAACGTTTTTATTAGGAGGCTTGTCTTGCTGAGCACTGAGGTAATCTGCTTTGCAAAAGTGAGGGATCTATCAAGGGTGATCCCAAGATATTTAACTTCATCCGTCCAGGGGATTACACAGCCGTTCATGTTTAGATTACTACTAGGCCAAAAGCGTGCATTTTGTCTACGCGTGAAGAACATGGCTTGGGATTTGTTGGGGTTTATCCTTATTTTCCATTTGTGGGAATAGTCTTGAATGATCTGCAGTCCGTTTTGTAGATTCTCACAGATAATTGAAGGATCCTCGTGGGAGCTGAAAATTGCTGTGTCGTCCGCGAATATCGACGAAAGACAGTTGGGAATAGATGGGAAGTCTGCTGTATATATATTAAAGAGTATTGGCCCTAGGACTGAACCTTGGGGAACTCCTGCCATTATAGTTTTTTCAGCAGAACACGCTGTTCCAAGATAGACCTTAAAGGAGCGGTTTTGGAGAAAACTGCGGATCATAGTCGTTAGTGCAGCAGGAAATCCATAATTGCGCATTTTGTGGACAAGGGCATTGTGCCAGACAGAATCAAAGGCCGCTTGTACATCTAAGAGGACGAGTCCTGTCGATTTCCTCATATTGAACTCCGACTTAACATGCTGAGAAATCCTTAAAATTGGTTGCGACGTGTTATGTCCCGGCCTGAACCCAAACTGATAGTCAGGGAGTAGATTATTTAGTGTTATAAAATCTAGGATTTTCGTTTTGATTATTTTTTCCAGTATTTTGGCTAGGTTGTTTAACAGGCTAATAGGGCGATAGTTGGACGGATCGTCGGGAGGTTTGCCATGCTTGTGTATTGGTATAACCTTTGCGATTTTCCAAGCATTAGGGAAATACTGCAATTTGAGACAAGCGTTAATAATAAAGGTTAGGTACACGAGACCTTGACGTGGCAGAGCCTTTAGGCAAATGTTCGGTATGCCATCCAGCCCTGGTGCTTTATTCGAACGCGAGTGCCATATTATGTTTTTAACGTCCTTGGGCCGAACGTACCAGTCCGCCAAGACACTAGGGTGAGAAGCGTCCAGCTCCGAGATTGAGGCGTCGACTGCCGTTATTGTTGGGGAGTTACTAAGATTGGCAGAAATTGTGCTGTTGGACGAAAATTTATCAGCGAACAATTCGGCTTTTTCCGTGCTGGTGGTACATCTGAACCCCTGATTATTTAGCACTGGAATAGGTTTTCGCTTATTCTTAATAATTTTTGTTATTTTCCAAAAGGGCTTGGAACATTTTTCCATGTCTTGAAGAAGTAGACTCCATTTCCTGTTTCGGTACTGTTTTATAAGTTCTTTAATATGATTATTAAGACTATTTAGTTCTGTTTTGTAGGACGGTAGCCTGTAACGTACCCACCACCGCCGCATGATATTTCTTCTCGCCATGATATCTAGGATATGAGACGGTAGCTTAACCACCTTTGTACTTGTGGGAAAGCGGGGGACAGAGGTGTCTATGCCATCTTTGATGGCTTCGGTAAGAGTAATTACCATATCATCTATTTGGTTCGGCATTTGAATGGCCGATTGTGAAAGTCTGGGAAGATAACTTTTTAACTTGCGTCTGATTTCATTGGAAAAAGAAGTCCAATTTGCAGCTCTAAAGTTATACCCCCCCACGCACTGCGTAGGTGCGTTATTATTTAGCTCAATCTGCACAGGCAAATGGTCAGATGAAAGGTCATTTATTACAAGTGGTTGGGATAGTAACTGTGAACAATTTGTCAAAAAAATATCAAGGACTGAGGGATTTGCTCTGGCCTGACTCGGAATGTATGTGGGGTCAGTAGGAAACAATAGAACAAATGGGTAATTAGATTCAAGGTCGTGTAAAATATTTCCCCAACTATTAGCCCTTAGACAGCCCCAGGCTCGGTGTCTGCAGTTAAAATCTCCGCCAATGATAAAATTGCCCTGCAGTCGCGTCAGCTTCATTATGTCAGATCTTAAGAGCCCCTTGTTGGTTGTATTTGTTGAACCTCCTGGAAAATATGCGCATACGACTTTGATAGGGTGGTCACTATTAATTACAATCTCAGCACAGATAGTTTCAATTAACTGGGTACCAATTTGAGATAATTGCTTGAACCTTAACTTTTTCCTAATGACAATAGCTACTCCTCCACCTCTGGAACTTTGTCTATCAAGCCTAAGGCAAGTGTAATTTTGGTTGGTGAAAGCAATATTAGAGTTTAATCCAGTTTCCGTGAGTAAGGCAATATCGATTTCTAAGTTATCCATAAAACTGAAGAACTCAATAGCTTTTGTTCTAATACCTCTCGCATTCCAAGTAATTATTTTAATAGGATCTCGGATCATTATTGTTGAGATATTTTAGTGCTAAACCTGTAATAACATTAAACTGTTCATATTTGTCTTTACACAGTCTTAATTTGGAGGTAAGCTCATTAGTAAGCATTAAGATTTCTTGCGTTGAAAAGGTATCGGAATTATTGTTAATGCTAGTATTATGATTACAATTAATTGTGTTAGAGTTTGTAGTATTACTAAACCTAAGCGACGACCAGGACTTGGAATCCCTAGAGTGTTGTAAGTTGTGCCCTGCGACTAGTGGCGGGAAGTCCTCTTGACGTGGTGCATAACCACGGTTGGGAGAAACAGTTTTTGATTTCCGAGAAGCAATATTCTCACGGAATTCTATGTAGTTTCGTCGACTAGGACAGTTTGGATCAGTTGATTTGTGATTCCCATGGCAGTTGGCACATTTAGTTGTGTCTTGAGTAGCACACTCCGATGTAGGATGACCCCCGGAACAGTGCGCGCAGAAGGTCTTGACATTGCAATGCTTCGAACCGTGGCCAAACATTTGGCAGTTATAGCACTGTGTTATTTTTTTGGGGAGTCGCCTGTGAAAGTCCCATCTTACCACTGTTTTATTGATGACGCTAATTTTTGCTCGCAATTCCTTTAAAGTTATTGATCCGCGCGTCAAGTAGACGATATACAAGGCGATGGATCCCGAGTTAGTTTTCCTAGTTATTTGTTTGATGTCTAGAAGTTTTAACCCAGCTGCGACGAGACAAGTTTTAACTGCATCCAACTCTGAGCTCTCCAGCCCAGATAACACGACTTTAAACGGCAAGTCATTTTTCATGCTATGCGTGTAGAATTCGCACTTTGCACTTTTGAGAGTTGCACATATCAGTTCGTATGTAATAATAGTTTTAGAAATAATTTTAATTCCGATCGACATGCGTTTGATTACATAGTCGTCAATGTTTTTTCCACTTAGGATTTGGTGAATCTGATCACTGGTGCTTTTAATCACATTGATTGGCGGTGGTTTTTGATTTAAGTTCTCAGCAGCAGCCGAGTTTAGGTTTCCGTCGTCGGAGCCTGTATCGTCCGGATCTGCTAATGTTTGCAACGGAGCAAAGTAATTTGCTTTCTTACCAGTCATGGTGATTTTGGGTTTTTTATTATTCACACTACCCGATATTAGTTTAATGGTCTTTGGGGAGACCTCATCATCAGGATACACAACGCGAACACGCTTTATTTTTCCGGTTAAGCTTATGTTCTTTAGAGTAGGTTAATAACTTCTGTACCCGATTACACGTCTGAACTCTACAACGGTGTAGGCCGAATATTTATAAGTTAAATAACATCTAAATATAGTTGAAAATATGCAATCACTGCAATTCGCATTAAAAGCAGTTCAAGCATGATCACTGGTGCGTGATTCTACAAATCGCATTTGATTTCATTTTAATATGGCCTTCTTTTGCTATCGGTCGTTAATATGGAAATTCGAGTGGAAATCTTACGGTGTTGCAACTGATCTGGCATGAATGTAAATGCTTCATCTAACACTAGCCGCAAGCCTCTGGAAACAGCATCACTTGGCGCCCGCCTTAAATTCCAAGAAGTACATCGCTGATTTCAAGAACCACAAATGCTTCAAAAGTACCTAACAAAGAAAAAAATAGAGAACCCAAAAATGCTACATTAATTTATACAGCTTAACTTATCCTGTATATCCAAAATATAATACGAAAACTTAATGTAAACGAACAAAATATTAAATTGGCAATTAATTCAAGATTTATATTAGCGTTTTATGACGTCAACAACAGCTAATAAATTCAATCTATCCTCTGAAAAATGTTTGTTTGAATCAATTTAAAATTGGAAGTTAGTAAAACTTGTGTGAGCAACGTTTTTCAGTCAAGCAGTTTTAGAAAAAAAAAAAAAAAACAATCTCACATATGGAAAAAAATCCTCTTAAATAAGTGTTAAAAGATCTTTTCAATAGGAACTGAAACTTAGAATTTCAAATATATGGGGAAATTTGATAGCAACAATTAACACTGCAGATACAGCGAACTCGTGTTGTTGTCTTTGGATAACCACTAAACTAGTAAGGAAGCAATTGGTCACACCAATTACGTGATATACTGATATCCTAGATGAAGAAAAATATATGTAAAAATCTAGACATCCATTTTCTTATGTAACTAAGGCTAGTTGTTCACGACTACTTAATTTAAAGTACTCAGCAAGATTTTTAATTTGATATTACACAACCCCCAAAAACGTAAAACACTTTTACGGCAGCGGAAGGATTCCCATTCACTCATTGTAAATCAAAAAACCCCATGTAAATCAATCCACTTTTACTACTCTAATTTCTATAATTTTAATATCGTGTAAAAAGAAACCGTGTAAAAAAATTTCTCGCATAATCAATAATTTATTGTAATACGTATTTATAACAATATTTAACAAAAGAAATGCGAATTGTAAGTATTCATTACACAAAATCAAAATTTTTGAATAAAAATGATTCAGGCTTATATGGCTACACTAAAAAGGAGTTGCCCGATTTTGTTCACCTGCGAACTTGACCTTACCATTTCAACGAAGTATCAATGTACCAAATTTCAAGTCTCTAGCTACAAACGTTCTGCAGTTATCGACTGGACAGAAAACAGACATCAGACAGACGGACACGCAAAAAACGGTTTTTTTTTCAGTTCCCAATTATTAATATATATCACCATTATTTCTTAACGTTGCAAACGTTCGCTCAAAACTAATATTATATACCCTACATCTAGGGTATAAGAACTGATCATTGATCGTTTTCAATACGTTACTTTAATCAAGAGCGTTATAACATATTGTTTAATTAAGCAATTATCGATTGAACGGTTGTGGATCCGAACTTCTGATCAAGCACTGGTCGAACTTTTGCGTCTTTCAGATAAAAAACTAGCTCACCTTGAAAATGTACGTTAACGATTAAATATAAACGCGTAAACGCATTCAGAAACATTTTCATTTTGCACAAGAAAACCGCTTCTTTTGTTTACTTTCGAATGACGCTCAGCTTTAATAGCATTGCATTGTTCCAACCTCCGAGAAAGGAAAATAATAAACAGTGAAAAGCTGTGTGTAGTATTACTTCTCGAAACAGATAGTCGAAAGTGGGTCAATATTTTTAGTTTCTGCCATTAATTAATATTTGAGCCAGATGTCGACGCTTCCGGATTATAACTCAAAGGATACAGTATTAGGGGAAATACCTGTCCATACCTTCCAATACCCAAATATTGATAGTTTCCTCCCCATAAGAAAATCTTTTGTTAATGAGTGTTAAACGCCTAAACGGAGGTACTCACCGAAAATCGCAATTCTTTCTCTAAAACTTGCTCCCCGATGACTTGAATCAACCCTTCTTCGCTGCTGGGTAGCAGCGGCACGATGAAGACGCAGGACGATTTGGTGACGTTCTGCAACTGAAGACGATATCCCAATGAGGGAAACAATGCAAAAACGATGGGCATGTACCCATTGCCAAAATACTTACGAACTTATTGATAATGATTTGCACTTGGATGGAATTGGCTACACCGCATAGGTCTTCGCATAATTTCAAAATGCTCACCGGCTCAATCACTGAAAGGGCACTTCCGTGGGTAGAGCATGGACCACATCCGCCAGAATCGCCAGCCACCCTTGAGGATGTGTCTGACATTTTCGCGATGGCACACGACTCGACTGGACACAGACAGTAGCGAAGTGCAGACACTTGAGTAATATAATCCGACAAATGGGCGCAATTATTTCACCTGAAGTACACCACTCCCTCCAATCCACACCCCCCGACGAAACTATATGTAAGCCTTGGAACTTACTGTGATCGGGATCAATACGGAAAATTCGCCAAGATTCACTGTGATCTATCTCATCTCGCACTCGCGGACAAGACTCATTTTGGAATTAGCGCGGCAAACTTTCCTCGCGTCATGAGCTCTCGGAACTTCTCAAACGACTGCAAAGTGCAAACACATCCAGCCGCGTCAGGAGCTTTTCGGCATCTATCGAGTGAAGTCCGTCTGTTGCAAGGCGGCAGGCGCTTTTCCATGGAGCTTTCATGAGACGATAGGGGAACATTGGGAATTAGAACGCATGTGCTTTGTTTACGTTTGTATGTAAACAAACTTGAAATTGGATGCGATTCCTTTCGTTTATATCCTGCAATGTGCTCGCAACGGAATTGTTTACAATAGAACATTTAATGTTTCACTTGAAGAATATTCAAAGATTTTTGAAAAATTAAATAATTGCGACGAATTTATGATTTGATCTAAAAAAAATGTTCTTAAATTGATCAAATATGATTTTATTAAAATCATATATTCCTTTATTGTGAATATCCTTGGGTATTGTACTGAAACACTACACAAACAACAAATACGGTCGATCGCCAATTTATACGAATATAATTTCCTAAAAGCTTCGTTTGTTTTGCCAATGAAAAATATTTAGAATCAATTGTACGTACACCTCAATAAATTTTCATAATTAAGCTTGTTATTACGATAACTTTATAAAACTTTTGATTTTTTCTTTTAACATTTCGACAAAAATGAAGATTGTTCGCATCGTATTATTTATCACCGTTCCCTTCCAAAATGTTCCTAGTTGCAAGACAAAATCTTTTATTGCATTTAAATATAATGTAAACTGGAAGTGGAAATAAATGGAACATTTCATTTGCATAAAAAATATCCAAAATACCTACTTTAGGATTAACACATATCAACAAAGTACTTCGTAATAAATGAACTTGCATTTTTTTATGCATGATAAACAAAAAGGATGTGGGATTTAAAGGAATGTCATTAAAATACAAAAAAAATCAATCGATTTCAATATTATTACCTTTTTTATTAACGGGAGTCATTTACAATATTTCTAAATTAATCATAAAAATGTTAATATAAAACTTATATTTATTATATATATAATTTCCTTCTGTTTATTTTTTTGTATTTTTGTCGTTTTATTATGCTTCTATTACCCAAAAAAATCAATTAAAGTATCATATATGTTTATGTATTAGTATATAAATGTGTTTCTTGCAATATTATTAATAGACTTTTTTTTATATTTTTTATATTTTTTTGTGTCAAATTTTTACTTAATTTTTTTTCTCCCATTTAATCCTCGTTATATAGTTGCAAATCTCTTGTTTAATTTTACGCCAGTTACACAAAAACCTGTTTAAAAAATGTTTCAAATTGGTTTTTTTTTTCCAATAATAAATAATATATAAAGAGCATGGTGATTTTACCTACTCGAAGGAGAGTGGGGGAGTTGAAAAGTGGCGGAGGAAAGGAGAAAGGAGGCAATTACATTGGATTGTGTACAGTGAATTAAGCTTATATAGATGGATTGTTTGATTTTCGCTTACTATTTTTTTTTAAATGTAAATTTACTTTTAAGATTAGCATTTGAAAAAAATATACCTTTTTTATAAATGTAATAACGGATAAAAAAAAACTTCGAAACTAAGAAATAGTAGTTTTATATAACAACAAAAGACATATTTTTATTAATGTACTTATGAAGTAATTATTCTCTAACAGACTTTGAATTTCCACTTGTTTGCCATTGTTTAAATTTAAACCTTATGCTGTATTTCACTTTTTTCCTAAAAATTTTTACAATTAAGTGATCTGAAGAAAGATCCAAGTTTCAAATGCGGGGGGTAATGGCTAAGATATGCATTAAATAATTGAATTATTTTAAAAAGTGAATTAACTTATTGCGTTTTGAGCCAACTAAGAATTCAGCAATGTGAAAAAAAGTCTTCTTTGATTGCTGCAGCCTATTTACCTTATGTTCATAGAAAGATTTGTATTTTATTTTCTTGTCTTATTTCGTACGAGAACACAAAAAAAACAAATAGAACTAAAGTGCGCTTTTAGATTTAAGCTGAGATAAAAGCTTAAACTATCCTAGAGGAGAGTGATCCTGAAATTAACAACAAAACAAATATTATGATTATGAGTTAAAAGAAGAGCACAAGTTTTTCCGCGAAATAAAGGAAACATTAAATCCAAAGGGCCAATATAAATCGACTATCGGATTTTGGCACACTTAAAGGACTCCGGAAAATAAAGACATTAGTGGCGTACATTTGACTTTTGTATAGCTTAACAAAAAATGCGCTGTGATAAAAAAGAATAAAAAACACTAAGCCTATCCACTAAAGGAAATGTTAACTGAGAATACTCCACACAATCTCTTACAGCTTATTAAAAAAAAATAATGCAACAAATAAAGTAGTCAACTTTTACCACATTAAAAATATAGGTCTTTATCTAATTACGTTCTAATGGCTTAAAAAGTAGGAAAAGAAAGTAATTTGATAATATTTTTAACAACAAATGCGGTGTACAATTCACTTATAGTAAACATATTCACAATCGTCCTACCTCTTATCATAGACTTTTATTTTTTATTATCATCGAAACGTAAAAAATTAAAAATATATCAAAATACATCTAATTCTAAAAGACTTGAAAAATTGGTTACTTTTTGTTCACTTTTCTTTAAATTTTTTTAATTATTGGCAATATTTAATATGTACATTTATAAAAATCACTAAATTTAGGTTGCATATCTTATTATGGTTTGTAGCTGCTTTATCATTAAGTAGTGATCAATCTTATATAAGAATCAACAAAGAAAACTAACAATGTACTTTTTGTTTTAATTTTTACTTAATTTATTTTATACGAGAGCCAAGAAATCTTTTTATTTTCCTTTTTTATATTAAAAATTTTCCATTGAAAAAGGAACAACTTTATATAAATAGCCCAGACGATATGATTCATTTTCTTTTCGCTCGGAATTTTTCTATTCTAACTCGCAAAAAATTTGTACGTTGTTAAAAATATTATTTTTTTGTCTTTCTTATTTTCTTCAAATTGTTTCCTTTCTTTATCGTTTATTGGTGTTCGTATTTTGTTATTTTATTTATTTTCATCTTTAAACTCTTGTCTGATTAGGCTACAGTTTTATCTTATTCAAATTTTTTCACGTATTAACTTTATAAGGTACTATGTTTTTCTCATATTTTTTTAATTTTAAAATCTATCAAATTACTCACACCCTCAATTCATTTCAGGTTTAAAAACTGCTCTGTGCGTCTACAGGAAAAGACAACAGTGAAAATATAAAATAGTCCAATAATAATATTTTTGATGCATATCTATAATAACTGATAGTAACAATTGGGATGCTAAAAACAGGAACCCAATCAATTATCTCAAAAAATTGAACAGGCTTGAATTAATTGACAATATTATTTTATTTGAAATATATTTAGTTTAAAAGTCGGATCACATGCAAATAAAACTGCAAACAATCAATTGTCTCCGTTCTAAGACCATTCTACTAATGTTAATAAAACATGTGCCTATTGCTTCTTTCAAAAAATAAGATTAGGTTCGATAGTCAATTAAACCATTTCAAATTATATAAAAACACTTAATTTGTTTGAAAAAATCAACGCCTTTACGTTTGCCATTAAAATATCATTGAACTAATTTATCTGCTGCGATACCTTACCGTAGAATAAGACAAGTTAAATTTACCTACTAAATTTAAAAATTTACCTTTAAAGTATCCTTTTATATCACAGGCTTTGTTTTCCCTTGATATCCACTCCGTAAACCCCAGTCATATTAACTTTCGCATATGCAGCTCCTTTTTTCGGGACAAGTGTAACATTTTAATACACAGATTGACAAGCACGATCACAATTAAAAATTTTAAATATCAAATTAATTTAATTGTAACTAATTTTTGTATAAATTACTATATCAGAAAAATAAAACTTTATGATTTTCCGTTCGACCATTTTCCTAACTAATTATAAAAAAAAAAAAGATAACAAACAACTGTGAGTTTACCAAGAAATCTCAAGAGAAATTTAAAATAGGGAAATAATTAATAAATATTAAAAGTTTGATTCATGATATTTGTAAATACTACACCAATTTTTATTTAAATTTTATCTCTATGATGAAAACGCGCACAACAGATTTAAAAACTTATCGTTACAAAATAAATCACCTTTAGACGCAAGAGTAAATCTTAAACCATTAAAAAAATTTGCACATGACTTCTTAATAAATCTATCCCTTCGGAACTAGTTCTATTTCAAAAATTATCCTTAGATTTAGATATCGTTGAGTCAACTATTTAATATTAAGTAGGTTCATAAAAATGTTTTACGGCTAAATAAGGATTATTTAACATGTAAGGTCCTAGAAGTAATTTGTAGGCACTGTTTATATTTGAAAAACAATAAATAATTACCGAAAAATTTTCATTTACTTTTTATTACTATATTTAACTGCAAGCAATCATTCCTATTCTTATATAAAAAACGAACCTTACAAAAAATTTTTAATTCTAGCACTACTAA
The DNA here is from genome assembly GCA_963082835.1 of Leptogaster cylindrica. NCBI lineage: Eukaryota > Metazoa > Arthropoda > Insecta > Diptera > Asilidae > Leptogaster > Leptogaster cylindrica. Next base: position 16,129,789 of record OY720105.1, on the reverse strand, counting down.
ATTCTTAGCCATAGAATTTTAATTGAATACATACAGGATTTGTGTGTAATTTTATATATGTGCAATGTTAATTCACTTTTTTACGTCCTATAGTTTTTTCCGTAAATTGATTTATGTTTAATTTAATTTACATTACTGTATAAAGTGTTTGTTGCCTGTTAATTCTAAATGAAAACTAAAATAAAAAGTGAAAGGAGTTATAAGGAACTGATAAGAAAGAGGAAATTGTTGAATGGTAAGAACAAAAGTCAAAATATAATTAAAATACCAAAGTAATTAGATGTCAAGTGTTGTTGAGAAATCTTCACGTTAAATAAACACTTACAGAGGCGGGTCACCATATCTTGGACATTCCCCCTACAAGAATGTATACTATTAGTAATTATAATACGGAGTAAAAATAAAAGCTTTAAAAGCTACTAACCAATGAAGTTAACGTTAATTGTTTTATGTTTAATTATAAACGAATTGTTTACATTTAACAGTCAGTTTTTTACCATATATATATACTTTTAAATAATTAGTCGTCAGGTGTTTTTGAACTTATTCCGTAAATTTCCTATTTCTTATTAAATCTTTCTTTAAATTTAAATATCTCTGTTCTTTACTTGTATATATATTTATATAGTTATTTATTATTGAATATATCTTTAAATCTGTTCCTTTAATTTATAAAAACAAAAAAAAATAATGAAAAGATAAAATTGTTTAATACAATTCGTTTAGAGGCGTGCACTGTGCATGACCCTACAATAAACTAGTTGTAATTCACTTACATGCTCCTTTCAGATATCTGTTGTTCTGTATAACTTACATTTTCTCGTGTTTTAAATTAGCTAATTAATTTGTTTCTGTCAATAAAAGAAAATTGAATTCATTTTTAAAAGGTTTTTTTTTTCATCTCTACTCTTTAAATAAGAATAATTCATTCAATCTTAAACTGCTTGTGAGGCTGGATACTGCGGCTGCGAAGAACTATCGTTACCGTAGGCGGACCTCGGTCCGGCCCCGTAACTAGATGCAGCCTGATCCTTACCGTAATTACTGTAATCGTAATCGTAGCCAGAACCGTAGCCACCATAATCGTATTCGGAGCCAGATTTTGATGCTGAATTACCTGGCCCAGTACGCGGTATGCCACCGACTGGTCCGGTTGCTGATGGGCCACCTACACCCCAAGTTTGAGCACGCGAATACATATCATTGGCTGAGCCACCCCCAGCTCCAGCAGTTGGTCCAGCTGAATTTGGTGGCATATTCCAAGAATTCCAGCTTGCACCACCCGAAGGGCCATTCGGACCTCCAGTTGATGTGGAGTTGTACATGTCATAACCTCCGTACCCTTGGGTCTGTTGCGGACCACCGTAGTTACTCCATTGTGGCGGAGGACCTTGGGGTCCTGGCGGAGCTCCCCAGCCCTGATAAGAACCTGGACCACTGTTACCGTAACCGTATCCTTGTTGTTGTGATGGTGTACCCCAACCTTGGTAGCCAGCCATCATATTTGGGGCTCCCAATGGCATATTCAATGGAGGTCCTCCCATTTGACCGTTCGGTCCTTGCATCATGTTCATTGGTGCACCATGATGCGGTCCCCATTGGCTGGTGTCGTTTCCCATTTTACCATACGAACCTCCCATGCCACTGTTTGATGAACTGTTCGCTCCGGAACCATCTCTAGGTTCGGCTTTCTTAATTTCAACCTGGAATGCAAGAGATTTGTTAAACTCCGTAAAAAATAGCATTTTAGTTTTGAAAAGAAACTGCTTTAAAATGCACTGAACCTGTAATTAATAAAATAAACAATTTACAATTTAATTTCTACCATTCTGCTTAGTGAAAGCTAAAAATATGCTTCCTAAGAAAACCAATAAAAACCTGGAGAAAAAATTATCGTTATTTCCAACTTCAAACGAATTCTAAACATATTAATAACTGTAAAAATTATCATTACTTTCCTACGTAATCAGTCTTTTGTCACCTTTAATAATTATCTAAATTATACAAGTTTACATTGAAGTAGTGTGAAGGCGGAATTCCAGCGCAACGTTTGGTATCGTTAATCGCGATTAGTCATTGGGGCATGCGTCGAAACGGGGAACGTGAAATGAAGCAGGTCAAAGCAAGTTGCAATCTGCGGTAAAAGGCTCTGGGTTTATGTCGTGGATGGCATTTTGATAATTGACTTCTCAGGCGGAAAATCGATTTTCAATAAAATGTATTACGAAAATTTTCGCAATACTGAAACTAATAATTCGCCGACAAATTATCTTCAGCTGTGCGCGATTGAGAGGGACAAACGAGCAAATCTATTTAACTTATCTCAAACAGAATTTCACAACAGAAAATACAGACGAGACCAAAATGTTGTTTTCAATTACAACAGTGTCTAAAGTTGATAACGTATCTCGGCAATAGCACCTGAAAATCAACATAACAATGGAGTTTCAGTTTCAGCAAGCTGTTACCCAATTAGTTATGGATGACGCAGTTTTATTGAATATATTCATTTAAATGTTCTGCTTTAGCTTTACGTTATCCTACTACTAAAAACACAATTTCCATAGAATTTACATACAGTACAAATTATGATTTTTTTAAATTACATAATATCAACTAATCGAAGAGACAATCAAATAAAAATATTCTACAGAACAAAAAATTAAAGACTAAACTTCTTTTTTATTTTATCCTCCCAAAATAGCACGCCTGAGTAATAATTTTTTCATTGCAATTTTGAGGTTATTGCTCTTCTTATAGAGAATTGTCATATTAAACAAGTTTCGAATGAACAACAGAACAGAAACTGTTAGCATTCAAAATGGCGGCAAGATTGAGTAAGATGAGAAATATTTTAGCTTTCTACAATTTGCTTACGTTAGCTATTAAAAATTTTTTGCAAAGCTAAACGCAATAAGAAAGTACTAAGCGGCAAGCGACCAAGCGCTCGAGATTCAAGTTTTAGTGACGTTGAATTATGCTTGGTTTGAAAAAATGTAGTCCACATTGGCAAAAAGGTTAATTTCAGTGAACAATTTGTTGGCGTGAACTATGAATGAAGTATAATTGCAATATTAGAATATTGCTTCTGAAAATTTCACAAATTAACGATAATTTTGCAAGAATTTTCAAGGTACTTGTATAAAAATGAAATCGATTTAATGTCTTTCCGGTAGAAGCGATTCAATGTTTACATTGGATTCGTTTTGTGAAAGTGAAATTGCGTCGAAGCAGTTGCACGAGAAATGAAATTATCGGATAATAAAACTTAAGTAAGCTTTCCATTAACAACTGCAGACAAGCGTTATGAACTAAAGAATAACTGTAAAACAAAAAAGTACTTTTTTTAAAATTCTATTTTAAAAACTTAAACCGATTTAATCGAAAGTGAGGAATGAATTCTCACAAAAATTGATTAATAATAATCAGCACACTTCCAAAGTATTTTGAAAATAGCATGCCAAATGAGCAATTAAATAGGCAACAACAACAAAACAAAAATGTCCGACAAGCATACGTAAGCAGATGTTTATACTTGATGTCATTTGAATGGTTTGGCGCGGTCCAATTTGCACCAGAAAATCTACGATATTTTTGGAATATGATTTCCTCAATATATTAAAGTTAAGTCCGCGGAAGACTTTAATTTTACTCGTATAGCGAATGAAAAGCACAACACAAGTGAAAGCAAGTGAAAATGCTCTTCTTTTTCCTTGCAAATGGCCGTGGATTGGTGTTTTTTACTTCCCTCTGGTGCGCATGAACGAGCGACTTCACGATGTGTAGAAAACTTGGAAAGATGAACTAAATCATTTGCATATTTTATTAATATTAAGTAGTTCTAGATTAATGGAACGAAAACAAAAATTTATGTAATTATTAAAGTATGTATTTGAGTTCCGCGTTTGCAAACTGAAATAAGTTCAAAAATCCGTGAGTTATAGGTAATTTAAAATTCCATGCAGAAATTATTTCATGTGCAAACATTAGAATTTTTGTGTCTAATTTTTTCTTCCATTTCCACTTTTACGGTTAACAATGACATGAAAAATGTAGCCACAATATTTATAGCTGTTGTTTAACTTCGTAAGCAATATTATGTGGTGTGCACTTGATTTTCGTACTTTCAGTCAATTTACTTCCAGGGTGCAGCAGCAGCTTTTGACTTAATCCACAGAGACCTTTTTAGTGGGGGTTGGTTCGGTTAATTGTACAATGGCAATTTTCGTAATAATAATCTCAAAAGAATTGTGTTGAAGTCAGATATAAAACGCGGAAATTAATAAATTGTCACCCACAGGCCACAATAGAGGAGGGGAGGTGGAGGTGTACCTCCAGGTGGTCCCGGAGCAAATATTCGGGCCCACGGAGAATGTCTTTATTAGTGTAATTGCTATTATTTTGAAGATCCTAAGATTATGGCTCTTGGGCGCCGCAAATTCATGTGGACAAACAAATTAATCTGATCGAAACTTTGTTAATAATTATTGCGAGGGCGTTCCTTTGCAGAACTGGCATTCTTGTCTTTTAGCAGCAGTTCGAGTTTGTAGAATCTATCTTGTGCCTTAATGCACGAGTTTTTCTCAAGTAAAAAGCGCGAACAAAGAGCGTTTCAAAACGACTTCTGCGGCAGCACTCACAATGCAGTGATTGCTTTCGGAGTACGAATTGATAGTGATAACTTGAGAAGCAATTAACAATTGCTACTGCTCCATGACATCCTCTTCTTTCCAGGAGTTTTAATACAAAGATGCACCATTAAGAACTCAAAATCGGTATGCGAAAGTTTAAGAGTAAAAACCTAATGTAAAATCAAAAATGGTTTGGAATTGTAAATTTTAATAGTCTCTGAAACAATGACGAAATAGTGGCAAGGAGCCAATGTGGGTGTCGGTGTTTCAGGGTTTTTCTTTTTATCGTGTATTCTTTATTATTTTCTGATTTTTCTCAATTTTTTTTTTTTTTTTTTTAATAAAATATACCTATGTTTTTGAGTCAAAGAACTTATGTGAATTTAACAAGAGCCAGTTGAATTTTTTGCTCAGAAAAAGCTCATTCTTCGTTGTTTTTGATCACAACACAATAATGTTTGAAAACAAATCCTTAAAAAATGATGCGCCAATTTGATTAATCTGCTTTTTATGAATTTTCGTTTTCGAATCAACAGAACGTTTGTTTTCCCATAAGTAGAAAAAGGTTTAATTTTCAACTGAAAGCCTTGTGCAAAATCACATAACAATTAACACAAAAGTGAATATATCACGTTTAAAAAACAATTCAGTTTAATGAAATAAACTGTCTGATTCAAACATAAAATTTCAATTGTTTTCAACAGAAAAGTTTTATATGTTCAGCAATTTCCACAATAAAATTTCCATAATTCATAAAAAAGAAAATCGATTTAATTGAATCACTTGTGGACCTTATCAAACCGGGAAATCAATTGCATTCCTGGAAGCCTCAGGGGTCAAGCAATTCTAGTGAGTCACGCCAGCAATTGGCCTTCACCTGTTTACTCAGCAGCAGAACTTCAAATTTGTGTATATCACCAAACAGAATACAATTAAGATATAACTAAACTATACAAGCAGTATTTATCTTTGTATTGACAAACGCAAAATTGAAATCAGCTCAAATGAACAAGGGAGAAAAATGCTGTTCTTTGGCGCCATTTTCTTCTGAATTTCTGACATTTAGAACCTCTTTAATTTCAGGAATTACTTAGAACTGTTTTTGTTTAATAATCTTTTCCTAGAATTTCTTTACTTTTTCGAATGAAATTCAGAGGAAAAACTGCGTTGTTGTTGTTTATCTGGCGTCCTTGTTGTCTGAACAGGATGTGCATCTTTTTTCATTTTTTTTAATGGTTTGCGGAAATATCACAGCTTTTAGCAGTAAATTCAGGGATAAATGCGAATGACTTGCAAATTGTTTGAGCATCAATTCCTGCATGGTCCGAACGAAAATCGGGATTTAGAAGCTTTTCGCCCACATTGCGTCGCCGAACGCGATCTTTTGGCCTCGATAATAAAATTCTGGTGCCCACCACCACCACCACTACATACAAAGCGCGCGGCCAGCGACACGCGCTCCCCGCTTCACGTCAACGGAAGCGTAAACAAGCACACCACACCTCCCCACTCCCTACCCTATTATCGTGCACACAGTTAAGGTAAAAATCAAAGTCGCACGAACTAAGAAATACCAGCGCCGCCCGTCAATCAATGGCGGTGAATTTCCCACCGAAGAGTCCAGAGAAAAAACTCGCAAAAAGAGAAGGAAAAAACAATGCTATCCATGCCAAGTCCCGATTTTCCACTCTCCACCGATGGGACAACGGCGATCGGGCGTCAAATTCGTCAAACTCAGTGCGGCCTGAGAGCACATTTTAAAAATAATCACGAAACAAGTAAAACTCAAATGCGCAAATAACAACGCCTTAAACGAAATGAGTTTAGAGAGGGTGGCGGCGGGAGCAAGCGGCAGTGACTGTGCGACAACTTCACACAATCACACGGCGGCAAAAATACTTCGTCAAAAAAAGAAAGTGAGGTTATATAAAATTTTCAGCCAAACTAACCTGTTTGCCATTGAGGTTAATATAGCGCTCGTTGGTCACACATTCAACAGATGATTCCTCTTCGAAGGACAGGAACCCGAATCCTCGGGATTTCTTCTTCTCCTGGTCGTACATGATAACAACTTCCGTGACTTTTCCATAGCGTCCGAAAAATGTCCGCAAGTCGGTCTCGGTGACATTGGAGGGCAGCCCACCGAGGAACACTTTGTAGCCGCCACCTTTCTTCGGTTTCTGCAACGTCCTCGGGTTGCAGGGCTTCGGATCAATGGTCCGGCCGTCCAGGCTGTGCGGGCCACTTTGGAGCACATGATTTACATTACTTGGATCGGCAAACGTGACAAATCCAAAACCACGCGATCGTCCAGTTTCGTTGTTTTTCATAACAACACAATCGATAATTTCACCAAAACGGCAGAAATATCGCGACAGGTTTTCTTGCGTCGTCTCCCATGATAAACCACCAACGAATAATTTACCTCTTTCATCTTCTTCCATCATTAAATTTACCGTACTTTCCTTAAGAATAACTTAAAACAAAAATATATGTCCTTAGCGTAGGATATTTTTACCGCACTTCCACTTCCGACTTCGTTCCTTCGCGAAATGGATGCCACGTTTCAGAAATTTCCCAGCTGCCATCTTGCTGATGGTAATTCCTTTCGAAATACGGGAAATTGTTGCCATTGCTGATAATTTTAAGGAATTTTTCATTGTTTTTCACTTGAAATATTTTATCAAGTGAAATTGTTACTTGTATAAACAGAATAAATATATCATTATATTTTTGCATATCGTATTTTGTACCTTTGGAAATTATGCCGTGGAAGAGCAAGTTTATAGAAAATAATAAAATGTTTATAAATTAAAGTATACTATGAATATTAATACTTTAAAAAATATTTAATAATAATAAAAATTGATCTTTTATGGCAAAGCTTTGCTAAATGTGTGAAATGCATTATTAATCTAAAATTCTAAAATCGTTTATTTTCTTATGGAAATGCCATATGTAATTTGGTTTTCGAATCAAGTACAACTTGAAAATGCATATTAATCAAATAGCAAGTACTCAAACCAATTAAAAATAATAAAAGGAAATTTGAAAATAATTTTCTAATTTACAAAAATATCACTGAGTAATAATCTCGAACAATCTCGAAATGGTTAAAAAACGATTTAATATCGAAATTATTCATAAATTCATTATTCTTGATATTCTTAGAACTTTTAAAACCGCTGCAAACAAAATAATTTTGACTTTGTTCACTGTTTTGTTCTTGAACTGAAAGAAAAAAAGCGATAAAGATTGTTTGCCGAGATACGAAAACGAGTGCTAGAAAGGGATAGACACAGTTCACCTTTCTCGTTTTTGTACTCTACACCTTTGTGACTTGTGTAAAATCGTCGCAGCTGTCAATTTGTTTTGCCGTTTTGCGCATGAAGAACAGTTTCAAAAGGGAATTGTTTCAAAAGAATCTGTGAAGTGAATTTAGAGAAATCGTGTTGCACGAAGTTTTAACCAAATAAAATATCCTTAGTAGTCGAAAATACCCAACAAAAATGTTAGTTAGTAGCTGGAAATCAGTGGTCCTTTGTTTGCTAATTAGCTCAACTGTGCTTGCCTTCGGTGAGTAATGAAAAAAATTTCTCGGAAATGAGATGACATTTTCTATATTAATTTTTTTGTTCAATTAATTCTATTTGAGTTCCTAGTGCAAAAGTTACCACGATTGCAAAACACGTCATTTTGTGGGGAGGCCACCTGACGATGTTTCTAGAATAATTGGAAAATATGTACTTGTACCGCAAGAGAAAGGGTTGTAGTGGTGGCGTGATAGTAAGAATTGGTTCATCGCATTCGTAGCGTATTTTCTGCTGACTCATTTTGCCAGGATATTATCAGTTAGAAATCGCCGAAATGAAAATTGTACACTTTTGGGCTAAACAAAGTTTGGAAGAAGTTGATGGAGTGCCAACCTCTTTGTTTACATGATTAAAAAGCTGACACAAACTGCTCTAGTGACGGGGTCGTGGAAAGGTTATCAGCATCGCACTCAGCATTTTGTAAATTGTTTATTCAGAGCCGTTGATTTGTTACAATTGCTTACGTCGCTGCGATTAGATTTCCACTGCATATCTTACACCCACATCGGATCAGGTTTGCAGAAGTTCAATCATGGCGACCAGCTTTTGTACTCAGCAATTCGGTGCTCGTCGGGTTTTATTTGATTAATAGATCCGTTATGCAATTATTTACTGGATGAGCTTCTCGACGTGCTTTTAGCGAAACGTGGTTCTGTCCAAATGCTCATTTATTTCCCCCGCACGTGACATGCCTCTCACAACTTAGATTAAGCCTGAGGCCTAGAATAAAACAACAGACTAACCTAGAATAAAAACAATATACATATTCAATTATTGTTTGCTTCATTTGTACTTGAATATCGAATTTTAATTGTAAATACTTTCTGCCACAACAAGTAGAATATTCTGAAAGTTTCCATGGAAAGATTCGTTTGCTATAGAACAGTTAGTAGACAATTACCAAAGGATTGCGTTCGGTTAGTGTTATCATCTCTTTGTGCTAGAATGCAAGTACGACAACACAACTAGCTTATCGTACTCATTTTATCGCCAAATACTAATTAACACAAACAATGATATTTGAAATATTTCCGCCCATTAATAAGCGTTTCTTGACCCCTTCTAAGATGAATTCACTACGAACGAAACTTGTTCCTTTAAAATCAAATGCGGTCAGCTGTAGAGAAGAAATATCTACAGTGTGTAATATGTAATCTCAATAATAGATTTATTTTGTTACTGGAAAATGTATTTAAGCTTGAACTCATAATAAAATGCAGTAAAACATTTCTTACATTACATTATAGTTGATTTTCAATTTTATGATATAAAAATACTAGAACGAAAAAAATCATGTGGAAAAAAAAATTCAGAGCTGAAATTTGCGGACTGCTGAAACTTGATAATGCTGCATTGATATGTCGGCGATATTCAAAGCCAACATTATCGCTTTATTACTCATGACTCCATGAGTTTGCCCTCAAATGACCATTGCATTTTTCAAGCTCCTTTACTCATCACCCGTTAAAATCGTCGAAGAGGCAACATTGCCTTTTTACGCAATAAGTCTTGCCTATGAAAATTCCGGGATTTTGTGACCTACACGGCATTTTTCACGAACAATGATTGCAGCCGAACTGAACAATTTTGTGATAACCTTTGCCACTTATTTGTTGTATTTTTACGAGTTTCTAATCTTTTTCGTGCTAATTTATTCCTGACACGTAATTAGCGTGTTATTAGAATTTGGAAATTTCTGAATTGAGCTGATAATTTCGGTGCACGGGGCGAAGTACTATTCATCGAATACAACTGTTTCTACATTGGGATAATGAGAAAAAAATGACACCCCATCGCTTGTAAACAAACATTTATTTGGTCATATGAATCATTATTAAACTATTTTGGTTTTCGTTTTAAAGATCCTTGGTTAGGAGATACGTACAATCGTCAAATGCGTAAAACATTCCAAGTCTAAACTTTCATCGTTGCAGCCACTTTGAAGAAATTCACTGTGTTGCAAATTCATCGCATTTTTGTTTTCATGCCGCTAGCGATATCAGAATTTCATATCATTGACTCCCAAGAACATTCGTAGAAAGATAATATCTCTGTTAGTATATTTCCAAGAATTTTTTTGCTTTAAATAAATTGTTCTTACATTGAAGCCGCCGAAGAATAAATATTTACCCCTTCAACGAAGTTCTTCGTAAGCCTTTTTAGGTCTCATTTTAAAGCTGAGTACTGTTTTTCTTCTTCATATTGAATTGCAATTTTGCTGACTTCCATTAAAAATTTGTGATGCCGATAAGAATTTTTTCAAAATATTAACCTTATGTTGCAAAATATGAAACTATTTTGATTCATGATTCAGCTTTGAAACATTTTATAATTGAATTTTTGAAAAAATTTTTGAAATTTTTTTAGAAAAAAAGAAGACGACAACAACGACCCCAAAGCCAACATCTCCCACAACACCAACCACTTCTACTTCGACGGAGAAACCAACTTCCACGACTCCGACTCCAGCTCCAACCACCACTGCACCTCCAACAACCACAACTCCAGCTCCGACAACTTCAACAACCCCAATTCCGACAACTCATGCCCCGACCCCTCCAATTAGTACGACAACTGTGAAGCCGAGCCCACCAGCCCCGATTGGAAAATGGAATTCGAGTTGCATCATGATTCAGATGGCAGCAACGTTCAACATCACATACCAAAACAAAGGTAGTTACAAACATAGTTACTTTACCGGAATACTGCTTGCTCTAACAGATTGAACATTTCATAATTTTTGCTTTTAGATAACAAAACCGCAAGTGGAATGTTCGATTTACCTGCTGATGCGACTGTGCTGGATTCGGTTTGCACCGCAAATACCCCTCAACAAATTGTTCTTGCGTGGGGACCAAAATATTCCCCAAACACTTTCTTTTTACAGTTCGACGCAAATGGAACTAAATACTACCTGTACGACGTTAATTTGAAGGTTGATGTTAGTGGACTATTTCCTGATGCCAAGGGTGAGCAATTGAATAATAAATTTTCTAGAAGATCTCAAATTTAAATGTCATATTTTTGCAGCAAATCAAACTTTCGATATGTATCACATCGGAAAGAACTTCTCCACCCCGATTAGCATGTCCTATCACTGCACCCGGGCGCAAATCCTCAATATGACGAAATCATTGTACGATCCTACTGTTGTCGGTACCGTTACCCTTAGAAGTGTCCAGTTAGAAGCCTTCCGTAATGAAACATCAACTACATTCTCCAGGGCTAAGGACTGTGATGAAGCCGATACTCCTGATATTGTGCCGATCGCGGTTGGCATCGCTCTAGCTATGCTCATTTTAGTGGTGCTCATCACGTATTTGGTCGCTCGCCAACGTCGCATCACCCGAGGCTACACGAGCTTCTAAATTCAAAATATTTTCGTTATTTTTTTCGGTATTATTATTGATCCTGTAGAAAGCAAAGTAACGGACAGTACTGTATATATATATAAATTTCCAAACTTTCAAAAATTAGTCATTTTGTGTCTTTAAGACTCCAACATTTAAATTGTTTGCAGTCTCTTGTAGCTGAACCAATTCGTGGAATATGAAATCATTCGGTTTAGTAATTATCCTTTTTCTATTTTTGAGCTAAATTAGTTCTGTCTTTCTTATATTTGAGACGAACCCCTGTTCCTCGCTTCCCAAAAATCTCCCACCTTTTTTCCTCGATTTTTTATTTACAGTGTACTTGCATATCCTTGTAATTTATCCCACTTCCCTTGTCTATGTGTACTACCTACCTTAAGATCTACGGCAGAACCAAGGCTAGTAATTAATTAGGTTGGTAATAAGATGTGGATTAAAAAATTTATGTAAGAATTTATTATGCAATAAATTTTTAATAACAATATTTGGTTCAGCATTATTTAGGTTTTTTTTCCTTCAGAAAAAGTTAATGTAACAGAACAAAGCATTTCGCTGCTTAGATCTTCATAAAGCATTTAAGAAGATTGGTTCCAAGTGCACCAACACAACATCCATTTCCACACTCCACCACACTGGAAATTATAATATTTTACAATGGATCCTAGCTCAGGGCACAGACAGCACAAGGACGCAGAGTGCAAAATATCGATCTGCAGAAATATCGAATGGACCATTTGTAACCATGAAAACTCCTCGGCCTCAGCAAATGATGCTTTTCAGGAAAACAGAAAAATCGAATGCGGTAAACTAAAGGAACAACAGCAGGAGTTTCCTCTTAAATGGTTTTGTTGTTCGCAATTTCAAGGATCACGGGAGGCTCGTCTTCTGGGATTCTGCGGGTCGGCAAACCTTCGAATGCGCATTCGATGCTTCTATCCTGGACAATTTGCAATTCCTGAATCCTCAATAGGCTTGGGAATGGTCAAAGGATGGGCGTAAATGTCGAAATTTCCATAAAACTCTTGAAAGGGTTAAAAAGTTCTCAGAAATAGTAAAATTTAAGCGTTATGTGCGCCATTTACGCGATTACGTTGACTGCTTAGGGTACAACCGCAGGGGTGCGGAGTGAAGTGTTTGTATGTAAAGCAGAACAGCTCTGATCGAGCTCTGATTGTTTCTGAGTGTGGACTGCGCTTTATTAAACTGAGATTATTATTAAATTTGAAGGATTCGCACAGAATGCGAAGTTTCCAAAGTATTTCATGACTCCTGGTGGGGGTTCGTCCGGCAACCTTCTGCAGTCCCAAGAATGCGAGCTTTTTCTTTATTCTCCGATGAAGTGGTTTTTATTTAACTGACGAAACAAAACAAGATAAATTCGTTGAATTCTTGAGTGGAAATCGTCATGAAGGGTTCGCATCCGTCCTGATTATCTCCTCAGTTCACGGAGTTGGATGTGAATCATTTATTACACATTAATCTTCGAGGATCCTTTCTGCCAAGTCAATGTTATAAGGACACTGGAATAGTGTTGAAAAGCAGCATGTTGAGGCTTCAAGGTTTTTTGGAGCCTTTTGATGAAAACGACGACTAAATGAAAAGCCCGACTGCTCTCGACAAGATCTTTATTCAAAGTGAGCGAATCTTCTACCTACTCCTACTAGCTGACATAGTTTTTTGGTTTTAGGGTGGCCAATATGGTTGACAAAATTATACCTATTTCTAGCTTAGACTAATTAAAAGCGACGGAACATCCCGCCACCCTTGAAAGGGTTGCAAACAGTTTCAACTTCACTCTTCGGGAAGCGGGGCGATCTTCTGAATCACACGCTGAATGACACCGTCAGGAGTTTGAATTTTAACCACTCGTACCTTGCCGTCGGGTCCTCGCACGCTTTCGAGGATGCGACCTAGTTTCCAATTATAGGATGGAATGCCATCTTGATGAATCAGGACCAACGTTCCCGGTTGAATGTTTGGGCTGCTGGCGGTCCATTTGCTTCGGTTCTGCAATTGACTCAGGTATTCCTTGGCCCATCGTTGCCGAAAATGTTGATGGAGAGCCGTAACCCGCTGCCATCTACGAAGATAATTAGTTTTTTGAATATCATAGAAAGGTTCAGGAATAGTTTCCAGAGGAGCTTGGTTAAGGAAGTGGGCCGGAGTTAATGCTTGGAAATCGCTAGGGTCTGATGAAAGGGGGGTTATGGGTCTTGAGTTTAGAACACATTCGATTTGTATCAAGACCGTAGTCAGCTCCTCGAAGGTCAGCAGGGCACCGTGGAACGTACGTAATAGGTGCGCCTTGGCTGATTTTACTGCCGCCTCCCATAGGCCTCCGAAGTGGGGTGACCTTGGCGGAATATGATGGAATTCGATAAAGTTGTTGCTGCACCACGCAGCGATGTCCTTTTGTGTTTGTTCTGCAAGAAAGGCTTGGCGAAATTCCCTCAACAGCCGTCGTGCTCCAACGAAGTTCGTGGCGTTGTCGCAATAAAGGTGCTTGCATAGATTCCTGCGTCCCACGAATCTTTTTAGCGCTCCGATGAACGCTTCCGATGTTAGATTCGAGACGACTTCGATATGAACGGCTCGGGTGACGAAACAAACAAATATAGCAACATACGATTTGATCGGCGACTTTCCTCGGATGCGAAGGGTAGTCATTAAGGGCCCGCAAAAATCTAATCCGCAATGAGTGAAGGGAAGTGACATATTCACCCGACTTCTAGGCAGGGTACCCATGATTTGTTGGGCTAACTGAGGGCGGTATCGAAAGCAGTGGATGCATTTTCGAACAATTCTGCGTGCGTAGTCCCTTGCGTTGATTATCCAGAATCTTTGTCGGATTAGTGCCACTAATGCCTGAGGTCCAGCATGAAAGTTCTTCACGTGCAGGTGACGTATATACGATTCGACGAAGGAATTATTTCGTGGTAGGAGGATAGGAAAGCGTGTATCCATAGGTAAATCAGCCAGTTCCAGTCGTCCCCCGACTTTAAGTAATTTCAATTTTGTGAAGGGACACTCTTCTAGAATCGGATTTAGCTTCTGTAGTATGCTGCCTTTGGGTAGAGTTTTCCCCTGTTCCAATGTTGAAATTTCCTGGGCGAACGCGTGCCGCTGAACAATCCACACTAAGTACATAAACGCTTGTTCCATTTCGGATGCATTCAGTATCTCGGGTTGAGTCCTATACGAGCAAACCTTTGATTTAAGGCACTTTATGAAGCGTAGCGCAAGAGCAAATCGACGACAATTTTTTATGAAATCGCTGACGGCACAAACACATTCGAGGAAAGTGTCAGATACTGAGCAGACCAGTATGGACTTGAGGTTCCTCTTTTCCGGCATGTTTTCCAGGTTCCGGTGTCGTTCTCGTTGAGGTGGCCATTTTTCCATTGGCAGGTACAGGAATTCTGGACCCGAGAACCATATAGTATCAGACAAATCCGCTGTAGAGATACCTCGTGATATGATGTCGGCAGGATTGGAATTCGTATTCACATGTCTCCAAGTTATTTGACTGGTCAATCTTTGAATTTCGGAAACGCGGTTTGCGACGTAAGTCTTCCACGTGTAAGGCGGGCACGACAACCAGTCTAACACTACTTCAGAATCTGTCCACAGAAATTGGTCGGTTAGTGGTTTGGGAAAATTATCTCTAACTTTTACAAATAGTCTTGCGAGCAGCAAGGCTGCACAAAGCTCTAAGCACGGTAACGATCTGCTGGTTTTTGTAGGTGCAACTTTAGACTTGGCCGCTATGAGGTGCACTGATATGTTTCCAGACACGTCCCGGGAATGAACATAGATGCAACAACCGAACGCCCGAATGGATGCATCTGCGAATCCATGCAGCGATATTGATGCTAGTTGGCCTGGTCTTAGTACTAGCCGTGGCACCTTGATGTCGTTAAGATTCTCCAGTTGGTCCTTGAATTTTCGCCACCTGTATTCATCATTTTGCGGGAGGGATTCGTCCCAATGTAACTTTCGCAGCCACAATTCCTGCAGAAATACTTTAGCACGTACGACGATGGGGTTGATTAGGCCTAATGGGTCGAATAATCGAGCTATATCTGAAAGAATAGATCTTTTAGTTATCTTAGCAGATGAGGTACTAGTGGGCTTATAATTGAAATGGAATTCGTCGGCCGTAGGTTCCCAGATAACGCCTAGGGTTTTGATAACGTCGGAATCTTTAAACTTGAATAGTTTTTCCCGTTTTGCTTCAGGGATGTCGGAAAGTAATTGCATATCGTTGGAATACCATTTTCTCAGGCCGAATCTTCCCGATTTTAGGATGGTATCCACTTCCTCACGAATGGCATACAATTCTTCCTGGCTGTCTGCTCCCGTCAGCAAGTCGTCCATGTAGAAATCGCTTCGAACTACTCTTGATCCTCGGGGGAGTTCAGCATGGTGATCGTCGGCTAACTGACGCAGGCATCGGGTTGCTAAGAAGGGCGCCGAGGCCGTGCCATATGTTACTGTTTTCAGTCGATAGGTTTGCAGTTCCTCAGTCGTAGACTCCCGCCATAAGATCAACTGAAAGTTAGAATCCTCAGGATAAACCAAAATTTGCCTGTACATGGCGGAAATGTCCGCTGTTAACGCAAATTGATAGCAGCGAAATCGGCTTAAAATAAGAAAGAGCTCGTCTTGAATGGTAGGTCCGACCATCAACATATTATTTAGTGACTTATTCGACGCTGAACGACAAGACGCATCGAATACGACCCGTAATTTCGTAGTTGAGCTGTCAGGACGGAGCACGCAACGATGCGGCATGAAATAATGTAGCTTTGGGATCGACGAAATATTGACTAGCTCCATATGTCCGGCTTCTAGGTATTCTCGAAGAAACTCCGCGTACTTTGTCTTCAAATTGGGATCTATTGTTAATTTCTTTTCTAAATAATAGAAACGACGACGAGCGATATCAAGTGTCCCCGGAAAGTCTACCACAGTCTCCTTAAACGGTAATTTAACCATGAACCGACCGTCGGGCAGACGTCGAGTGGTCTTTTCGAAACTTGCTTCACATTTTTGTTGCTCATCGGTCCATCTTGTAGGCATGTCCTGCACTCCTTCTTCTCGCCAAAATAGCTCAACTAATTTGTTCAGGGTTGACTCTTCGGATTCCTCTGCGCCATCGCTGTCTTGATCGAAGGGGACAAGGCAAGTCATAGCGGACGCCCGGGGTGATTGGCTGGAATACTTTCCAGATACAACCCATCCTAAAACGGTTTTCTGTAATGTGGGCAAGTTTTCTTTTAAGCGGATTTGACCCACGCATAATAACTTAAAGAAAACGTCGGCCCCGATAAGCAGGTCGATTTTTTGGGGTTCGAAGAATCGAGGATCAGCTAACTCAAGATTACTGGGAACCTCCCAGTCGGTCGTTTCTACACTTCTCTCTGGTTGCAAGCCTGTGATATGTGGCAACAAATAACACGACAATTCTGTTTCAAACGCACTTGTTCGAGACTTGATGAAAACTTGCGTCGACCAACGAACTTCCGCCGACGAATTAGCGATGCCGCTTATAGTCAATTTAGATCTTGACCGAGGGATCTTAAGTGTCTGAGCAAGATTTTCCGAAATAAAGTTTAATTGAGAAGCAGAATCTAACAAAGCGCGAGCAAAATGATATTGTCCACTAGAGTCTTTCACTTTTATTATAGCCGATGCTAGAAACACCTGAGTTTGCGCTCCCGTATCAGATATGAAGGACGAGGTTGAAGGGGTATCCGAGTTGAGTGTTGGCTTTACAAGAGCAGGAGCCGTTGGTAGGCTTTCATCTGCGGGTTCACGTTTACTGTCGACAGAGTATCGGTGCAACAAGGTATGATGCGGCATATTGCAAACTCGGCATTTCGAGGCAGAACACTTTTTGACGCTATGACCCCTTGCCAGGCAATTTATGCAAAGGGCTCTAGTTTTCACGCTTTCAAATCTAGCTAGCACCGAGAGTTGCGAGAATTTTGGGCACTTGTAAATGGAATGATTAGTATCCTGGCAGAATAGGCAATCTGCTTTTGTTATTGTAAGGGATGTAGAACCTGGGTGCGCGGTTTTCCTTCTTGTTGAATTAGAATATGTATGTTTGTTTGACGATGGGGAAGGGTAATCAGATTTAGCGTCGAACTTAGTATCTTTTGCCTCCAAAAATTGGCAGCGTTTATTTAAAACTTTTACACAATCTTGCCACGACGGTAACTTAGAGTGCTCCGTGGTTTCTTCGAGCTTGTTTACTGACTCCGAGTCTAACTTGTCACTAACCATGTGGATTAGAAACGCATCCAGTATATTTTCACTCGTTCCCAAACTATTAAGAGCGCTTAAATGTGCGTTGGTGCTGTCGATCAAAAATCGCAATTGGGTAGCCGACACTTTCGATATTTTGGGAAGATTGAATAAACTAACAATATGCTCTTGAAAGGTAAGATATTTATTATCATATCTATCCCTCAACTGTTGCAATGCCTTCGAATAATTAGCGTCACTGATTTCGAATGCTTTGATTGTCCGCAATGCGGGGCCACTCAGACAACTACACAAATGATTAAATTTCTCTATAGAAGTCAATGCTTGATCGGAGTCGACAAGTTTCGTAAAGGTATTTATAAAATTAGGAAATTCGGAATATTTTCCTGAAAACTGCGGCAATTTGAGCTTTGGTAAATTATTATTTGTCACAGTTGATGACCCCAACAAAGAACTATCTCGGAAAGTTACGGAGTTACGATGACCGGCCAATAATGTCAAAATTTTTGCTTTAGTTGCACAATACAAGTCTTCTATTTCACCTCCCATTTCGATTTCTTTTTCTTTTTCATCATCTGGAGTCAATTTCTCGATTACTGTTTGATAAGCTAAAATTTGTTTAAAGTAGGACTCAAGAATGCCTAGTCGGCATTCCAACTCGATCGCAGTTAACGAATCCGCCTTTGTTTCAATTGTAGTTTTAATTCGACTCATGCAACCTTTCGTGTTTGCCCGTTGCACTTTTGTACTGGCTAACTCAGCCATTGTAAACATCCTGTTGGGGTTAACGTTCAAGAGACAACGAAATTTTGATTAGTTTAACGATAAGAAATATTAAGTTCGAAAATTACAATCACAATAGATGTGCACTTCTTTCTAATACCGATTACCGAATTTATATTTTATTAACCAATGTTCACAACGCTTAAGTGATGCTAAGAGTTCCGCACGTGCCCACTGTCATTAACTGTACTGCCACTTTACCGATGCAACTGTACCTGTTACGTAATCTGCGCTTATGTAGAAGATGTCTTGACTGTAATTCGAAATTTATGATAAAATGCAAACCTGAACTTGCACATCAACAAAATATATTCTCGGCTATTTTCCTTTCGGGTGAAATTAATCCCAGGATGATTTCACTAGATTCTTATTGATGAATCCAACGACGAAAACACGACTCGATGGGAATGGCGATTCCAACTCCAACGTGCGACGGAATTTTCTCGGATCTTGTAGTGATTTCTCAGCAATTTTCGACAACGATGAATAAAACTGGAGGAAGAGTCCTGTCACGGTCGCCAAATGTTGAGGCTTCAAGGTTTTTTGGAGCCTTTTGATGAAAACGACGACTAAATGAAAAGCCCGACTGCTCTCGACAAGATCTTTATTCAAAGTGAGCGAATCTTCTACCTACTCCTACTAGCTGACATAGTTTTTTGGTTTTAGGGTGGCCAATATGGTTGACAAAATTATACCTATTTCTAGCTTAGACTAATTAAAAGCGACGGAACACAGCACGTTGTTGAATATCTATCCTGCATTCATTGTGTGGGTTCTTATATCCTATTTACAAAGTATTTAAATGTGATTCAACGTTTAAACTTCCTTAAAGTAAAAGTTTTTACTTTTTATTTTTTAGTACTGGAAAATTTATTTTTAATATTGACTTTCAAATCTAGATGATGCAAACGTAAAAGATTGAGATGTGAGAGGCTTCCAAAAGTAAAAAATCATAAAATATTAAATATATATATACAATTTGTAAAAATATTTTTCTTCATCCAAGTTTCGGTTGATTTTCAAAAGTACAGATAGCTACCATGGAAGACTGAAAGAATTTAGATTTTAGAGGCATAAGTTGCTTATGAAGAACAATTTCTACTTAAACGGATCGCAGTTATGAATATTATTGATTAATTATATTGAAGTAGCTTATACTTTATAGAGTAGCTTATCGGAACTTCAGCTTCACAGATTACGTCCCAATTCAAAAGAGTGATTACACTGATTACAGAGATTTAGAAAGTTGTTTGTTTTCAAAATATCTCGTTCAATTTGCGGATGAAGCCAATGTCTTCTCAAAACGAAAAGATGAATGCGACTCTAATAAACAAGATGATAAATGCGCAGTGAATGTTTTACGATGAATGTTTTGCAAACATTCCGATTAAGCTCCAACATGACAACCATATTGTATTTAACAGTTCCCAACAGTGCTGTACAATTATCTATAGTATAAAATGTGTCGATTGTTGGATTGCATATAACAGTGTTAAGGAAGCGAGCGCAGGACTTCTACAATTTCCCTTGCAACAAAATGTGCTTGGACGTGTGCAAAGCAGAACGTCTCCGGGGAAATTCCGTGCAAAAGGAGCATTCCTCGTGTTTCCTGTGGACGGACATTTGAACACTTCTTTCTAAGGATAAGGATCTGAAATTGCAGCAAAACGAGTGGATGGCTAAAGTCGACTCGGAGGTGATTTCCGTCCAGAGACACTATCCTCGAAAACTAATCTTTAAATTCATGCACTTGCGTTTTTCTTAGTTCGGCAGTTATTTTCAGGAAAGCACAATTGACAAATGAGCCTTGAAAGTAATTTTGTTTTTTACTTTGATTTATTTATTGGAGATGTATATTGCACAGTTTAGAAGCAATTTTCGACAATAAACTCGGCAGGAAACGTGGAGGTCATATTTAGTGATTATAGTGAGACTTCCGTTTGTACGTGATGTCTGCGATTGCGGAATCCTGGTTTCCTTGTCTGGCGACAAATTTATCCGACTGGAATTTTTATCATGTAATTAGTTCCAGAGAAAGGGTTTTTTGTAATGCATTTGGAATCAGGAAAACTGGAGAACTTGTTTTTGTAATTTATTTAAGAATGACAAAAATATTATCGAAATACCTTCAAGTTTCATTTTATAAATTAGAGTATAGTCACGAAAAAAATTCAATTGAACGAAATTTTTTCATTTAAACTGCCAAAATTCTCGAATTCCTGCCACAGTCCACCTAAAGTAAAAACATTTCCACAACATCAATATTGTTTATTGATTCATCAAGAAGACAAATTATAACAGTACAGATGATGGTTTTTCTAAAAGAATTGTGCTCAATATCTTGGAAAATTAAAAAAGTCGCAGAAGTTTTTCCCTTTTTTCATCTCATTAATCCGAATATTGAATCATTATTTTTCCTTTCCTTTTGTAACTGACAACAGTTAAAATTGTTATGTTGGGTGTTTCATTTGGTACACTTACCAAAAATGAAAAAAATACTGAAAACTCCATCCAGTGCTTTCGGATTTACCAATGAAAAATTGAAAATCAATTCGTTTGGAAAATAATATTGAAATGAAATAAATATAGTTAACTAAAAAATAATTAACAACGGCACAAAATCCTCTTGACTGGATTCATTATTTTTGGAAAAAGAAACATCAGGGTTTAAAAATGGGCCATTTTATGAATCGGTCTTGCAAGACGGAAGGATCCTGTCGGGTCAGACATGGAGTTCATTCATAGCGAATTTTTTCGTTTTCTAGATTGGTATCTAGGCAGGTAGGAAAACATCTTACAAGAAACAAATTGCACTGGACTTATCACTTCCCTTGCAGGCAAATGCATTTCAAGTGGCCATGTGCAGTGTGCATTGCTTCAACACGTCAATTACGGTGAACCTGAAGAATAAAAATGAGCTTTTTTTTCTTCAGTTTTGAAACTACCTCATTTTTAAACATTGTGGCAGATGGAGATTTTTTGCACTATTTTGAAAATGTGTAATAAAAAAACGAGTTGAATTATAAACATATTTTGAATGTTGGTGAATTGTTGAATGTTTATTTTATCGTCTTATTTTAACAAATGCGAATTAACTTCAACTCTAAAACGTCTACCGAAAACTGGAATATTATGTGAGGAACGATATTTTTCACCTTTGCTAATTAAACAATATAGATCATTCAAGCCCCAAATCCAATAAAAAAAAAGTCTACTTTTGACGCAATAAACCGAACTCCTTGAGACATGTCAGAAATAAAATTTGATGAAGGAGAAGGACGAAATGTTTACAAATTACAACCGCAAAGTGAAAAATATCTTTTTGGAAAGGAGTTCCATTGAGAGAAGAATGTAAAAATCGTCTCATTCCATTGTTGTGACATTTCAGAAATATATACTAAGCGCCTCACTTATATTAAATTTTAAAACATCAAAGAAAACTTCAACGGAAAATTCAATTTTAGGAGGCTTTTTTGGTTGGTTGAATTAATAAAAAGTTAGCAACACATTCATTGCAAGAAACAGAATTGACTTGGCAGAAAGGATCCTCGAAGATTAATGTGTAATAAATGATTCACATCCAACTCCGTGAACTGAGGAGATAATCAGGACGGATGCGAACCCTTCATGACGATTTCCACTCAAGAATTCAACGAATTTATCTTGTTTTGTTTCGTCAGTTAAATAAAAACCACTTCATCGGAGAATAAAGAAAAAGCTCGCATTCTTGGGACTGCAGAAGGTTGCCGGACGAACCCCCACCAGGAGTCATGAAATACTTTGGAAACTTCGCATTCTGTGCGAATCCTTCAAATTTAATAATAATCTCAGTTTAATAAAGCGCAGTCCACACTCAGAAACAATCAGAGCTCGATCAGAGCTGTTCTGCTTTACATACAAACACTTCACTCCGCACCCCTGCGGTTGTACCCTAAGCGGTCAACGTAATCGCGTAAATGGCGCACATAACGCTTAAATTTTACTATTTCTGAGAACTTTTTAACCCTTTCAAGAGTTTTATGGAAATTTCGACATTTACGCCCATCCTTTGACCATTTCCAAGCCTATTGAGGATTCAGGAATTGCAAATTGTCCAGGATAGAAGCATCGAATGCGCATTCGAAAGTTTGCCGACCCGCAGAATCCCAGAAGACGAGCCTCCCGTGATCCTTGGAATTGCGAACAACAAAACCATTTAAGAGGAAACTCCTGCTGTTGTTCCTTTAGTTTACCGCATTCGATTTTTCTGTTTTCCTGAAAAGCATCATTTGCTGAGGCCGAGGAGTTTTCATGGTTACAAATGGTCCATTCGATATTTCTGCAGATCGATATTTTGCAATCTCCGCCCTTGTGGTGTCTGTATCCTGAGCCTAATTTTTCAAATATAGAATGGCTGTGGGCCAGAAATTGTATTAAACTAGGATCCATCGTAAAATTTTATAATTTTACTGACAGCGTGTGGTGGAGTGTGGAAAAAGGACGTTGGTGCGCACGGAAACAATCTCCTTAAATGCTGCATGAAACTTTGACGAGCACCGTTATTTGCTTTTTTGGTTTGCATGATTTTTATGTTAGAAAGTAAAAGAATAAAATATTGGAAAAAACGATGTTCCTTTTGGTATGCGATACTGTATAACCTTTTCTGTCCAGGGATTCTGTTGAGTTCACATTTATTTAGTGGAAAATATTCCATTTCAAAGTAATGGAGAGCAAACCGCTCTTCCTTAATATGATAATGAAATTAAAACTAAGATTTTCAATTTCTGCTTCTGCGACAGAATTTGTGAATCTGGTTCAAAGTTCTGCTCCATCACAAGGTTTCTAAGAAGATCGGAATTTGAGTTTTTTCAATAACACCGAAGTGACTTCCTTACTTCCTTAGGTAGTCCACCTCCAGGAAAGTAGACGATTTCTTTCTTTGCAATGCAGTGGGAATTCTGGAGCAATAACAAACATTAGGAATCAATTACCATTTCGGAACCCTTGATTATAAAATCAATGAAATAGTAATGCGAAGAAAACAAGCACGTTCTGTCGTCATACACGGACAGGATTTTCGTAGCAGAAATCACATCACAATCTGTTAACAGTAAGTGCCCCCGGAAGTGGAAAACGAAAATAAATTTCCGCTTCCCTAATCAACGGAATTATCCCCACTCCGATCAGCTTCGTGGGCTCTCCGAACATCCTACTATAGGCATTGAATTACTCGGTTTTGCGCCACTTAACCCTGCCCCGACATCAGATTTTTCCATTTCATCTCCTGATGTTTATGAAGATAAGGAGAAAACGGGGAGGAAGCGACGAAGCCCGAAGGGGGTGTAACGGAGGTCGTCGACATCCTGGATCCAAGGCTCCAGCCCATTCGGCCTAATCAGGAAATTTATTCACCATTGCTTTTATCTTTCGCACCTTTAACACGTTACAATTCCGCTCCCCTAAATTTGGTGTGCAAATGGCTTTTTGAATCTGTCGAGAAGAGGACGAAAAACGATCTAGGTGTCAATGGGCAGTGAATAAAGAAACCACTGTAATAGTGAACACTGAACATACAACGAAAATCCTTTTTTCGGTGGTCGTTAGTAATCGAATTAATTTATTGGAAAGTTTTTCTTTTATTTGGAACATGTTAAACTTTAGGATCAATTTACTTTCACACTTAAGATCAGCGTTTTGAAGGACACACTTTGCAAAGGAAAATAAAAACATTGAAGAATTATATTTTGGAAGGAAGTTTTGAAGGAAAAGCTTTTTCACAAAACTTTTTTCAGCCTTCCAATTCCAAGACACATTTGTGTCAATTTGCAGACGTTCGGCACTTCCCGAACTCATTCCTTCGCACACAAAACATGTGAAACCGAACAAGGAATTTCCATGGTCTCATTCCTCTTCACAAGGATTCTCAATCTGACATTAAATATTTATCCTTCCATTTGAAAGTTTCCTGAGACGTCGTGAAATCCTGAAATTCAAACATTTCTCCAATTTCCCTCACTTCAACTCAAGACGAAGCGGAAGAGTCCTTGGAATCTGCTCCTCGCTACAAATCCGCATCAACATCGCATCGCATGACAAATTGTCGCCCAAGGGGGTGGGCTCCGGGTGAAAAACGTCTTCCCGACACTGCAATTATTTTCTCACGCTCCGCCAACCAATAACCGTGAGTCGTTTGGTTTAACCCGTTTCGAGGTGCATTGCGGCTCATTACCCTTGCGAAAGTGCGCAACCCGAGAACACCAAAACCACACTCGGAAGTCAGCCGTGCGAAGGCCCAATGCAGTGCAGTGGAGCGCCAGCGGGCGGGAAGTGCTTAACAAAGCAAAGTAACGGTAGCGGATTGCCCACTTCTAGGTTGCGACATTCCCCCACCCGGCTCGCCGAGCCCTCTACGATGAATCAGATCGCGGCAACATGCCCAGAATCTGGGTCACCTGACCCAGGACACGGCACGGGTAGACCCACTTTCAGAAGACGGCACGCTCCCCGGGAGCAGTGCGGCTTATGACGGATGGAACATATTTCATCCCGCCGCCCACTCCCGTAAATTCCAGATTCCCGAACAGCTTTTGTTTATGGCCGAGAAAATTAAGAAAAATGCCGCGGATGTGGACGGCGGAGATAAATTTTTTTGAAATATGTGCACGCGTTTTGTTTCTCAAGGGCAAAGCGATCGCGGGGGGCGGGTGGTTGTGTGGGAGCTGAAGCAAATCTGAGATTCTTCCAGGGATTTCGTAAATTTATAGAGGATCCCGCCGGCATAGATTCGGGCAAGAGATGGAGTTCCTGAAATATTTCCCAATTGGAGCTCGCGAGGCTCCACTTAAGCTGGAGATTATATTGCACGGCGGCTAACGATTTGTCGTCCTGCCAAGGAGGATTGCATCCAAGCGAATGGAGGTCGTGGAAAGAGGCGGAAGCGTGCAAGAAATGTTATACAACTTCCAAGGACATGTTTTACAAAGCAAAGAGTTTCGGCGAAGTACAACAAAACACCTCCGCGGGTTTTCCAAAATGAATTTTGCTGACGAGCGCGAAGTTTAAAAAGCATTGTGGATATAAATTTAACATTTTTCATTTTAAGTGCCTCTTTTTAGATTTTCAAAATAGAACTGGCAAACAAAACAATTCTCCACATTTTCAAAGCTCGTTGCCAAAATTATGTCGCTGCGAGCGGGAATTCATAATTTTCCGCTTTTTGTTAAGTGTTTTAAATTTTCCACGATTTTTCTTTACCGCGAGGAAAACATTTGTTTACATTATTTCCGTAAAGCATTGCCGAGTTGAGCCTTTTGTTGAAATATCATTTATTACAGTTGATGTGTTTCCCGTTGGATTTCTCTCCTTTCAGGAAGCGTTTTGCACGAAGGCGATTTTTATTCATTGTTCCCAAGTTTGGTAAGTTTTATTGATGAATTTTTGTTTAAATTTAGAATAGTTTTACGACGAAATCGAAAAGAGCAACGATCTGAGGACAAAGAACTCGCCACAGGATGTGGCTATGCAAAGAGCAACGTCTTTTCTGACTTCTTTGATTTCAAATAGTCAAAACATTTTGCATTCAAATTATTGCAGTTTCATGTCATCAAAACTGTGGAAATTTAGAAAATCGTCACAATAAAATGATCTGTGCAGAGACAATTTAAATGACATCATGCGGCTGCACAATCTAAATAGACTTGAGGGCCATGAATCGTTCTCTTAATCATCGCCAGCACTTAACTCTTCCTCCTCAGCCCCACCCGGCGTCGAATTAATCCGGAGGGTTTGTCTAAAGTGTCAAGTTTTTTGGTTTAACGCAAGCAATTAACTTCTCATTTAGTCCACCACAGCTTCCTTGGTCCAGCGCTAAACCCATGAGTGTCTCAGCGTGAGTGATTTTGATTTGAGTTTTATTATCCGAGAAATGGGGATCCCGGGAGACACACCGATTTATCTATGGCTGGAGTCTAAACTCTAGCTGGGATGAAGACACTTAGCAATCGGCTTGAGCGATGCGTGGAAACAATTAGAACTTACAACTGAACCACTCCAACGCAACGGCGCGAAAATGTTCTTTCATTAAGATGAATCACGACTGCATTCCTCCTTGATGGGACACAGTTGCTTCACGACCTTTGTGGGCACTCACGAGGCGTGAAAACTGTTGGTTGGAGCAACGACATGATGGAGTCGAGCCCCACATGCGTTGAGTGACGAGAACTTAATTCCAAAAAGCAGTAATTCGCGCTGCCGTCTTTTCAAAGATTCTAACAAACTCAAGTTCCACAGTCTTATCAACTCCGACTTCCTACGAGACTAGAACTCGAGAGATAAAAACAGGATGTCTCACTAATTAAGAGCCTATCACTTGAGCTAGAATTTATCTGCCGCCGGACTCGAACAAAGGGTTGTGTCAGTTCTTTTGTTTTCGCGGCCATTAGGAATCCAAATCTCGGGGTTCCTCTGTGAAAAGTGTTATCGGCGAAAAGTCATTCGCGATTGTTCAAATAAGAAATGCAAACATGGGAATTGATAAAAATAAAATTGTGGTGCGTCTTGAGCCACGAGATAAGCCTAATGGGAGTCATAAGCCTCGCTAATTGGAGGGAAATGACAAGGATCCGTCCACTGGATGTGAACCCGTTCGGGATTATCTGCAAGACTATATAAAAGTTATATTTTAATAGAAATCAATGAATTTATTTTATTAACGTAATTTGATGTTTATATGGTTACCTATAATGTTTTAATATTGCTAATTGTAAGTTAACCTGGAAATTAAATTTCACGGGGTCCGCCCAAAGTCTTCACGCTTTCCGGAAGAGGAAACCACTTATTTAAACATTTAATAATATCATCTTCTTCTCCACTTCGGCTCGAAATAGCAAAGTTCATTGTTGAGACTCATAGACGAAACGAAATTTGGGCGGCCTGATGCTCAAATGATAACGACCACATTCAGGAGAGTTTTGCAGAAACATGCACTTTGTCCCCCGGTGAAATCTCCCCTTTCCGAGATCAACAAAGGACGCCCGAGGAAAATGCAAAGCAGAGGAGGCCAACCTTTTCTGCCCAACTCTCATTCCGACGGCGAGTTAACGAAGCGTGAAGTGGAAAATAATTTTCTGCTGAACCAAAGGACTCAAAGGCCGCGGGGGAGGGCAGCAGCGTTTTCAAACTTCAAACTAAAACACAGCAGAATGGAAAAAGACCGAGAAAAGCAAAGCATCTCGCGGTCGGGATCGGCCCTGACTGGGCTCAAGTGATTCGTGGATTCCGACAATTAATTTACACCGTCGAACTCGAATTCGAGAATGTAGCCACTTACGTCCGCCCCCCGCAAATCAGTTCGGTCAATGCACCTTTGTTTTTCCAAATGGGTTTCTTGTACTGCACACGAACCCAAAACAACACTTTAATTGCCGTCCGTTAGAGCTGCGAGTCCAGTTTTGGAAATACGCGCTTTGTGCACTTAAAAAAACTTAATTGGCAGAATTTTGTGGGGGAGTGCAGATGGGGTTAGTTTTTTGCCAACGTGTGCAAAATGAATTTTCATCGAAAAGAATCATTCATTTTTTCCAGAACGAAGGATGACGTTCAGGAACTGAACAATGAACAGGCACGGTTAAGATCTGTTCCTGCATTGTTGTGATTGCAAATAACAAAGATAATACAAATTTAGGGAAGATAAGGATTCAGCAGAAACAATCACGATCTTTTTGTGTGCTACAAACATTGAGATAACCGTTTAATATGTTTTGTAATGTTGGAAAAGTGGAACCGCTTCGCTCGATATTATTAACAAATATTACAAGCGGAACACAGTTTGAGAAAACGTTAAATTGTTTGCATTTCATTAACTCGGGAAGCAATAACAACGAATTCAACAACCCGAATTTAGTTAACATGAGTCTGGGGAGCTTTGCTCCACCTGCGGATATAAAAAAGTATTTTACAAGTGTTGATTTTTCCGCAATCGAAGCAGATAAAATCCGAATAATTTTGTTATTGTTTTAAGAATTAACAACATATTTTGTTTGCGAAAAATAAAATTTGTGCAGGTTAAGATTTTTTGTTGATTTATGTTTTCTTGTTCATGGCCATAATCTAAAACAGCTTTCAATTTATGTAATAACTTCTGTGCCTACCCAATCCTAGATAAAAGCATCATCGTCCTTCGGAAACTGTCGCAAACAATGACGACACAATTGCAATCATCTAATGTATCCTACAATACATCGCATCGCATTGCATTTTCGTCAATCTATCCATATTGACCTGCGAACCCTCCCCTGCCTCCCCGTTCTAGACAACACATCCTGAATGGTTCGACGATGCAGGCCTCGTAGTGATCTATCCTCGGATCTACCCTCAAGACTAGAAAGTGCTTTGTTCTTTATTTTTAAGAACCGCTCCTCGCCCAGTGTGCACTGCATATGAAAGCAAAAAACCCTGCACTTGTGTTTTTCCGCTCTGTTCATTTTCATTTTCCCAAGGCGTTCGTTTGTGTTTCCCTCGGCATCTCGACAATTTCCTCAGAATAAGAATTGCGGACGTTTTGAGGAAAGGAGCGCCAAATGCCGGACTCGGTGTGGGTGCTCTGGAGTCATTTACCTGGATGGTATGTTTTTAATCGGGGAAGAATCTCAGGAATGCCAGGACAGGGAAAATTGCGGTAAATTACTTGCGGTTCTTTTCTTCTCTAATGTTTTCCGTAGGACTGTGATGAAGTGAAGTCGAGATCTTAAGATTCTAAAAGGAGCCTTTGGTCATGACAACGAAAATGCAGTCATTAGTGGATCCAGCCGCGACGAAATTCAAATTCCTGTAAACACTGTGAAGTGTTCTTAAATGCTGATCTCATTCAACTGAATCATGGTCCACATTTGACCCACTAAAGCCATGTGCTGAGCACTCCCAGTTGCGACATTTTGCGATGATGGAGACTGGAGAGTTCAACAGCAGCATCTGTCGCTTGAGCTGGAACTCAGCTCATCTTGGTGTAATTTTCAGTTCATCGATTTTAGTAGAGCACCTTCCTCCCGCAAAGGGGGATCCATCACTGCCAGTCTGCCACAACGAGGAACTCCCAAGGCTGAGGTAACGACCTGTTGTACGCTCAAAGGAGCACGACTGCGAGGTGACACTTAGGCCAAGTGCAGAGGCAGGTCGACAGTGTCAGAATTTTCAATTAATTTGTCACGCGGGAAGTGGTGCGGAAAACCAGCCCACCCTCACCTTCCACAAGGGCCTCCCACGCACCCGGCGTGAACTTTGGAACGCGCATCCATCAAAAAAGTTATTAACTACACCGGCGAGACGTCGAACTGTTTAAAGTCCATTGCTTGATGAAGCAACGTCCTGGCGTTGTCCGCCGAGCGCCTGGTGCCGAGGCCGACTATCAAATTACGACAGCGTTCACGCATTGTTTTCCAAATTGGGGTCCTTCCGGTACCCAAAATAGAACAGTTTCAAGGAATTTGATCGCTCCTGATTCGGTAAATCTTTCACCTCGCCGGCTGCGTGCGCGTAAACATTGAGTTGCTGGAGAATGTGGACAACAAAAATACACAAATCATAATTATGGAGGCCGATTCACCTGTTGTCCCGCGAGCTCCATTTGCGGATGTTGCGGTGGCTTTGAGGTGGAGTTGTCCGCGCTATTTATCCGGAAACGCTAATTTATGCGCTTGCCGCGAATCGCGATTGTTGCTATGCAAATAAGATTTGTGGTCGTTTTCACTAATGCAAAGAGGTGAAACGGAAACGAAGGCTTATTTGCTTGAAGATGCATTGGATGAGTTAATGCGGGTTTTAATGGCAAGGAAAGATGTGGGTGTGGGCTCAGCCCTGGCCGAGATAAATGTTAAAAGTTCCAATGCGAGAGAAACAGCCAAAATCGAAATAGGAAAAATATCCAATTGGAAATATTTCACGCTTTCTAACAAAATATTGCTGCACAATGAGACAGAATTGAATAAGAATTATAAATAAATAAATGCTTTAAAATTCACCGCTTAAATTTTCATAAAGTAAGCTTCTTCGCCCAAACTCTAAATTCTTCTATTCATAAGATCCACAGTAGTGTGCACTTCGTCCTTCATTCCAGCTCGAGGCTAAGAGGCTTTTAAGCCTTCATCCTTAATCGCAGGCCGCTCATCCGTTCATATCTCCACTTCACACATTCGCACATCACATTAAATTCAAATCACAGTGCAAGGACCACACTAATCGTCGGCCCCAGGATGCTGCGCTCGAGCCTATCTTCCTAAGAACCGTGGACCCGGTCAATCCATTTTTCTTTGAACTCTAACTTTGCTCCAACAGAGCTAAAAAGTTTGATTTTAAATTTGAATTGCATCATGGACGCCAGTCCATGCATGTTGCTGCAAAATATTACGATTCTTTCGTAAAAATCGACTCTTCTTTTCCGTCCTTACACAAAATATCAATTGAAAAAAAAACTTCATTCACAAAGCCTGTTAACTGAAGATACATGTAACTGAGAATTGCTGTATACACCATACCTACAAACATATTACATAAATACATCTCAGCTCACAGCTGGTTTCTTGGGGAAAACTCTCTCAGCACAGTTTGTTCTCCGATTTTCAAAAAGAATTCCTCTCCTTTCCGCAATTGGTGCTTGTGGTCCGTGAGGGGAAATTGGTTGCTTTCGAAATTAATTCATTGGATGGAGGGGATGTTTTTTAATCAGACCTCTTCCAGAGGGGGTAGGTGGCGATTTTGAATCGTTTCATATTTATTTTATTGTTAATAATTTTTTTGATAAACGATTTTATCATTGGTGTTTAATTTTGAATATATTGATGCTTATTGGTTTGTAATTCATGTAATATTTTTTATGCTTAAGATTATATATTTCTAACCAAATTGTGAAAAATCCTTTGCGGAAAGCAGCGATTTCGGGCAGAATAAATAGCATCCTCTTGGTCCATTGCCAATATCTCCAAGCGACAAAGAATCTACGTCACGATCCTTTTGGGCAACCCCTTCCGTACGCTGAGGTGCTCGATTTCCATTTGAAGACATTTCGTGCATTGAATTGTAAATTGCCTCAACTCATCTTTCGGAATATAAAAATGAAAATGGCTACTCGGAAGAGTAGCTGCCTTCCTACTTATCCTTCGATTTTTCTTTATGTACAGCATTCCATGGGAATCTTTCATATTGTACGAACGATTCAGGACTATCTATATCCTAAAGTTTAACTCACAATGATTTCCTATTTATTGTCAAGAGTATTACAATACATTATACATACCCAAAACATAACTCCAATGGGCTTTAATCTACTTTAATGTTTAAAACCTTTCATCCTGGCACAGGAATAAAATAAAGGATGTTAATCGATTCATTCGTATTTTCGTAAAACGAGTTTCGTATAAATGCACCTAATCCACCCACAGAGGAAAAATAATTATTTCGAGTTCCTGATGTTATCCTTCAACGATTACACATAATTAATGTAGAAAAAGAAACGAATTGCCTAAGCTGATTAATAAATGATTTATCAGTGCTTAATTTATTCCCTCAGTTGAGCCTGTTGAATTTGTGTTTATTAAAAAACAATCAAGTTAGAAAGAATAAAGCTTATTAACAAAAGCCGCTTTTAATGATACTTTTATTGCTTTTCTGGCAACCTGAAGAAGCACTTTTATGATTTAAGCAATCTTTTTACTGAAATCAGGGAGTCATCATAACGTTATACATAACGTTATTTTTTCGGTCAGAACTATACCGGTTCATTTTCCATAAAATAAAACGTTATTTTTGTACCAAAATTATTTCGGTTGCATTGAACCGAAATCACTCCGACCGAAAAGATTTCGGTCCAGTTGAAACGTTTCGGTTGGACTTTTTCAGATAAAGGTCTGATCATAAAAGTGTGTAGCTACCTGTGACCCGGCCCATACGCGAGAGATTTTTGCTTCAAACTTAGTCTGCAAAAGTACAGTTTTGACCGTGT
Source organism: Leptogaster cylindrica (assembly GCA_963082835.1). Taxonomy (NCBI): domain Eukaryota; kingdom Metazoa; phylum Arthropoda; class Insecta; order Diptera; family Asilidae; genus Leptogaster; species Leptogaster cylindrica. The sequence goes on along the minus strand of OY720105.1, from coordinate 16,097,169 downwards.
ATGGCGGGAACGAAAATTTTGTGAAAATATGTAAATCTTTTGATATTTTAGGGGCTGGACCAGTTTTATGAGGGGTTCACGGCTGACAATTTAATACTGAGGATCCTTAAATTTCAGAAAACATTTGACCGTGTGTAGCCGACAAGCCAACCAGGATTGCAAACAGTTTCGAGGAAAAAATCTGTCGTGTATGGGCCGGGTGAAACACGTGTTGGAAAATCCATCTGTTTCTCTTTTTTATGGCAGCTTACAGGACTGCTCAACAACGAGCAAGATCCGCGCCTGGCTTAACAGCCGACAACTACTCAGCAAGTAGCGCAGATCCACATCCTTAAGTGGACCGATATATTCAAAGACCTTTATTTTTCGGTCCTGGCAGACCGAAACAGAAAACAACCGAAATGAAACGTTCAAGGTTGAACAAAATTTTTACGAAACGTTTCATCGCAAACGTTTTACGTTTCGGTCGGAATATAACGTTTGGTTTGAACCTTTTCATATTTTGGGATATCGGTCAGGTACCCTGACTGAAATCATCTAATAACAAGAATTCCTTTATGTTTTTCTTAAAATTTCATTCATTCTTCCTGTGCCGGTCAAACCAGTCTGACTGGACATGGTTTGGTAAACCAAAAACAAAAAAGGAACTGTCGTGACCCTAAAACCGTTCGTCATCCACAAGAGCGACGAAAATGATCACATATGAGCTACTATTTTTCATCGCCATTGTTCTCTGGTTAAAGGCAATTTGAGGAGATTCCAAGAAGTCTCAAGTCACGAAAGATGTTAGTTGCCTTCTTTTTAACCCCGGCAACCGAATAAATTGTTTTCGTCCTGCGGCGATGTCTGAACAATGGAGGATAGATTGCCAAAAAAAATTGCTGTGCGGTCTGGGTTAGAGCAATGTTGGAAAAGTTGTTTAAATTGAATTTAGAAAAATATAATCGAGACGTAAAGAGTTCCTTTTTCCATGCTCAAAGGATCAGGAAAAGCAAATGCATTTAACCTGGCAGCTTTCCAGAATTCATTCTAATTTTGCTATAGACTTTAAATGCAATCATTGTTTGCTGAAAGTTTGTGGAAAATAATATTACTTTAATTTTGATTGTAATGAAACAAAAGAGAATTCTAATTTCGGAGTGATGTGTGTAAAAAAGTATGATGCTTACTGATGAATAATCACAAATCTACATGAAAGGGAAACTTTTAATTGCAGGCGAAAGTAATCGCAGAACTCCCACATTGCTACTGGCGGTTTTCCTTGCGCCAAAATCCATCATCATCCTGCTCAAACCCTCATTACGATTTCAAAGCTCATGAAAAGCACTGAATCGCGTATTACAACGCAGTGTTAACTCGACACCCTTAATTTCTACCAATCTTCTTAATCCCTGACTATTTCAAATTCTGCTTCTGACACCGACACGAAAACTGAAAAACGAACGGGCGCTGGGAAATCGGAGTTAATCTCATCCGTGGAGGAATTCACTTTGCTCGAAAAATAAATTTCCTCCAACGTGATTCTCATTTGCACCAGGATACTGAGCCAGCTGGAATAACTAAGATCCTGCACCGCAGCTACGTGTGATAAGGGCCACCGTTCCTTGGGTAGCGGTTTGGTAAGTTCTAGATGAAGCAAACCGAGGAAAATTCTGAATAACAGTACAGTCCTCGTGATATGCAAATGAATCTAAAATCACGTCCAGGGCTTGGATTTTTGCGGCAACATTTGAAAGTTGTAAATGGAACTCATTTATTTTTCATTCTCATTATCTGATTGCGATTTACTGCAAAAATACGAACCCAAAACCACGTTTAAAACTGTTCCAAAGTAGCAACTATTTCTAAAGTGTTTGGAGGGAATTTCGACTAAAAAGGCCGCGCAATGCCAAAAGTTTGGTTTTAAATTTTGGATACATCCCAAGCAAGAACGAAATCCTTCTAATTAGGCAGCAACTAAAAAACTCCTGTGAATCCTTGTAAATTACTTTAAATTTAACCAGATTTTGTTCCTATTGTCCCGAAAGGGTTTGCAATTCTGAGCTGTAGTCGTTAAGGAGATTACAACTCTCAAAACGGGGCACAATACCTCCTTTAAAGAGTAATCAGAGTGTCCTTGGTTCATAAATTGCCCTCGTCAACGAGGTCCTGGTTTTGAAACTTTTGATGGGCAACTGAGTTTTATTCCTTTTCTTTCAGCAAAGATTGTTAATTGTGACAATTTAGGGATTAGAACTGTTGGCAAAATTGACTTAAGATAAAATTGTGTTCAGAGGTTTTTCCAAAGGGAAGGGGCGAAGAGGCTCCATCAAAATATTGACAATGAAAAGTCTTATTTGAGGAATAAATGAATAACAAAAAATTCATTGTTTATTATTATACGACAATAACTTCATTAAGTACCTAAATTATCCGTCAACTTATTTGATATTGTTGAATATTAAAGCTTTTCATGTGATGTTACAATATATCTACATTTAAATTGTATATTTGCCATTTTACTGGTTCTTCTGTAAAGTTACGTTTACAAAAATTATATTTAGCACCAAAACAATTCGTAATTACTAAACTACAGGATTTCGTGTAAAGTTCTGAAGGAAACTCAAGCGAAACAGAAAAACTTTATCCTTTCACTTTTCCTATTTTCTTTACCGCTTCACAAGCAAAGTTCTTATCTCTAAATTACACGTAAGGATATCCCGAGAGGATTATTAAGAAAAGCATATCGTGTTTGTACAGCTTTATTTATCATTTTTCGCTGTGGTTTGCATGACATGTATTTTATCTTCTGCTTCTCGTTACGGCGTGAATTTAGACAATTCTTATCAAGAGGTATAAAACACTTGTGGTGGTTTTTTTTCTATATTTTGCTAAGTACTTTCGTAGATACCAGTAACATAATTTTGTGTTGGTCAGAGAAAAATAGTTTATGAATAAACATGGAAAATATTGTAATTTATTAAAAATAGAAAATGAAAGCATATGTGAGATGAACCATGAACTGAACATGATCCCAATTTCTCCATCGGCAATATCCTGCATGTCGTTATCTTCCATTACCTTGCATCGGCTCCCATCAACTGTAACTTGCTGCACGAAACAATCCGTGCACCTGACGCAATTACGAACAATTGAAAAGCTGGGGGGAATTTTTCCGAAACGTTTGTTTTCATTCGTAAACATTGCGTTTTTGCAGCCCGTGTTCGGCCGCATCTTTCCCAACTCGCATTGCTGAGTTGCTTCAATAAAGATTAATAGAATGCAATTGCAGTGAGCAAAAAATGCATTCACAGAATGCATTGGCTGCAGATGAACTGCCGCCGTGAGGCAAGAGGATGTAATTCACCCCATTTACATGGTTTCATGAAAAAGTTCATAATGGAGCCGCAGTTTTTATGGCGCTTTAGTGCTGTTAATTAAATACACTTATCGAGTAAGCAAAAACATATAAGTGGAAAAATTTAAAATCTTTTCATAATAAAAAAAAGTATGATATAGGGTAAATTGTTTTCGAATTTACATATAGAAAAATTGTTTAATGCTTTGTTAATTAATGAGGTCACAAAATGTGGTGAGGTCAATTTTTGAAAAAAACACAATTCGTTCACTTTAAGAATATTTTGTTCCATCAGAAAAAGTTAAATGGTGTCCTATTGTGCAATCTAAGAACAAAGGGCTTCAACTGGAGAATTCTCTTTAATAAATTCGCGACCCCAAAATGAGGTCATTTATGCGTGCGAAGGCGGTGAAAGGCTTGTGGTCACTGACTTTGGCTGATTCACTAGAGACCATCATCAGAAAGCTTCCAACTATTAATCATCATCGCCGCATCCGATAGTTGGTGAATTTCGCAGTGCGCAGATTCCAGATGCTCATTCATTCCAGTGAGCTTGATGGTTTTCTGAAGCTGATTCATTTTGAAATGCTTTCCCAATCTTGAGATAATCAATCTGCATAATTGTGTGGGTGATTCATTGAGTTCGATCAGACGAATTGATACTCGTTGAAAATTCTAGCTCCAGAAGAAGTGCGGAACTCTTGGATGACAGCAGATCTTCGAACTTGGATTGCTCTAATTTTCACACCGAAAGTAGTCCACAACTTAATGAAAAGAATAACTAAAAAATTCCGCAGGTAAGTGATATTTTATTTGGGGCAGTGAAATGGAATTTTGATGTTATTTCTGACTACAATAAATTAGAGTATTTTGTAGAACCGTTGCTCCACTCTCCACAGGAACCAATTAGAAACCGTTCCCCAATTTCTAACATCGAGAAGATAATTATTATTGCTTTTAGGACATCAATTAATAATTGCGTTAATAATGGTGCGGATGAAGACATTAAGAATGATTTAAAGGCAAAATTAACCGGGGAAGCAAAAAAGAGGGCGAAAAGGAAATTGTAAATCCCCGTGGATCGTTGACCCAATTCGAAAAGGGTCAAGCGCAGTAATGTGTTAGCATTGTCCGTGAAAGACCGACCATTAAGCGGAGAATCTGCAGAGTTTGAATTTAATGATGAGGCCAAAGACCGGAAAGAAACAAAATCTGGCCGCAGTAAAAAACATTTGATTCGAGAAAGTAATAAAACGAAGAAAACGATTTCCGCAACGGAAACTATTAATTTTGTAAATTTCGTATTGAGTTGCGGTCATCGATGTTATGCAAGTTAATTGCAATAAGATACAAGCAACGAATTCATTTGTCATTGCCGTAATATTATATTATATGACAAATTCATTTCGTAAGCCTTTGAACATACAAATAACGGTAAATATGTTTCCTCATTTTATAAACAAATGATCTCCGCTTTCGACGTCATGTTTGTCTCCTGCCGCAACCAAATTGGAAACTGAAAGCGAAAGTAAAATGACAACTTTTTGTGTTGTTTAAGATAATAAAAATAAAATAGCAAATGCGAAAGTTAGTCGTGTAACGTGCGTGGAAAAGTTATAAAATTTAATTCAGAGATTTTAATAGACGACAACATTGCTAAAAATGTCTGTTTCGTTTTAGTAACACGCGACCCGAGGCACTGGGATGAGGACATTGATTTTTATGCGATGCAAAATAAAACAAAACCGCCACCAAACATTAGACAAGATTATGGGAGAACATAATGTTGCATGTCATAAAGTTTTACAGCGAGTGAAAATGCTATTTATTGAGTTCATGAAGCACACAGGTTTTTCTTTAATAATGTTTCACTATTAATTGTACTTATCGCACTATATTCACTTATTTATTTTCTGTATGTAATTTGGTTATTTTCATACATTAAGTTGTTACGATTCGCGAGAGAATCCAGAGTTAAATTTTTATAAAGATTAATGAAACTTTCTTCAACAATTATAAATAAAATTTAATCATACACATTATCCCTATAGAGCGCACGATTATATAATATACAAGTACATAAAGTTTCATAAGTACACTTTCAAGTAGCCAAATAAATCCTACCTTCATTAAACTTAAAACGGATTTTTCTATTGTTGTTTCGCAAGATACACGGTATCTATCTACCCGGAAGAGCAATATATCAAGCACTTTGCAATAAATCGCTTTTATTACTTTCCTAGTATCCTTAAAGTACATCCTTACCGTCGAAAATCAGGAGAAAAAAAGGGTCAAATCCGATTTGTCGGAATGGTCAAGTTTCCTTTGAACAGTGTCTGTGAAAAGGTTGTTCTTTTGGACGTTTCGGAAGTAACCTCGGAAGCTGGGGGAATTTTCTTTTTGTGAACCGTATCGATTTCTTTGAGGATGTCTCAAGGTAGTTCTTGATAACTTTTGCCCTTAATACTGATTGTTCGATTGCTTTTATTTGTAAAGCTTTTTTATTTGTAAAGCTTATTGCCCTTTAAAATTATTTTTTACGTTTCTTATTATATTGAAAAAAAATTTAAGTAGGTACCTATGCAAGTATACAAGCAGAACAACTGTGATTATTGAGTTAATAAATAGCTCTGATTTATCACATGCATTTAAAGTTTGATTTATAGTAAGTATGTTTTTTTTTTTTCAATTTTACTAATCGAGATAAAAGAAAAACAGGATTTTAAATTGTTTGTGTATCTAAAAAGAAATTTTTAAATTAATAAACATGAAAGAATGGCACCGTAAAATATTGAAGAAACAATTACTGACATTGTGAGGCGACGAGAATAAAAATAAATAAATATGCAAATTTGATTTCCTCGAAGACGACAATATAAAAATTTATTATCTGTGAAATTTATTTAATTGAGTAATTCAAATTTATTTCGTGGATATTATTGCGTAAAAGAAAATGCGGAAACAATGAAGCAACCTCTGCGACAATTCTGATCTTTATTTAATGCATTTTTCTCGCTGCAAAATCTTGAAAAAGTTTATTGCATTTTACTGTTTTCAGAAGAAAATAAAAAATTAGTATTTTTCAGTTCTAGAACGAACAACCATTTCTTAAAAACATTGTTCCATTAGTTTAAAGAAATTCCTTACACAAGGACTTTGAAGTAGGCATTCATCGCCTCGATTTCGAATACATTTACCTTCCTGGCATCCTTTGGGGCAATAATTCACCGCTAAAAGGGGTCATGAATCTCTTCGAGCTCAACAGAGTTACAACTTTACAACGTTTTGCTTCAGATGAAATAGAATTTTAAACAATTTTATGAGCACCAAGAGAGATGTGAATAAGAGCTCCGATGAATGTGTTATAATTTTAACAATAATAAAAGTTATCGTACATGCATTTGCTATGCATATATTATTATTATTTGCAAAATGAAATGACATGGGAAATCATTTTTGTAGTTTGATTTATTAATAAAATTTGCTAATTTGACAATTACATTATTTCAAAATTTGCTGTAACACTCTACCAACTAAATTTCCCGTAAAACTTTAACAAAGACATCTGTTTAATACCAAAATATCAGGCAATTTGTTTCCTGCAGCTAGTAAACTTAATCATCATCACAACTAGAGTAAGGCAATGTGAAATATGTCACCTGTGATTCTCATTTCGGAACTAATTATCACATTTTCTAGGCAGTCAATTTCATGTATAAGAGGAAAAAATTGGGGGACTCAACACACTTTTAATGATAATGAGGGATTTTGTTAAGTCCTCGAATTCTCCCATATAATAATTATTATTATTAGATGGTCTTTGGAAAAAGTTTATAGCTAAGAATTAAGATTATTTAGGGAAAGAAGTGAAGTAACGACTTCAACTTAATTATTGATCTTTGGATCTTTACTTGATTAAGCTCTTATCAAAACACAATGCCCATAACTGAATAGGTAATTATAGTTTTTGGGAATCAAAGCCAAAAGAATCATCATAAATGTAATACTTTTTTCGTCTTTAAAAAATAAAAATGTTTGAATAAATTTTCAAATTTGCTTTTTCTTACTGCAGAAAAAAGACTGTTCCAGGTTTGCCAAATTTTCGCATTCAAATCAAAACCGTTCGATTTGATGCAATTGCACTGGAAAATGGCATTCATGAGTACAATTAGAAGAGACTAGCTTTGTTCAATTCTGTGTTTACAGTTCTGTGCAAATTAGTGACGACCAAGGCAGTGGTTGGAATTGTTAATGAGCACTTCATGATGATGGGGAAGTACCTATTTCGCTCCCCAAGTGATTAAGTCTGCGGAATTAGAGGGAAATCCTGATGCAGTTCCGCTAATGATGTTGCTTAGTTCAAGAAGTGGCGAATATTTCGCATGATTTACATAAGCGTTAATACATCTTGATGATATGATGTTAGATGTTTATTGCACCCAATTGATGTTTAGTTTGTTGGAAATTATTTGCAAATTCTCAATACGTTTTTTGAAATTATAATGTTAAGGCTGTTTTGTGAACAAAATTTCTTAACATTTCTTTAATGCAGCTATTCAAAATCTAAAAGGAAAGAGGGATGGAATAAGTTATAATCAAACATCTTGTTAAGACTACGTAAAAGGAATTTTAAACAAGAGGATAAAAGGATTAAATCCTGATGAAAAAAGAATTAATATTAAAGAAAGCCGAAGAAAGCACAAAACCGTACTGAAAGAAATGAAAAGCCGAACGCAGTCTCTTAATTTTCTCCAAGCATAGCGAAGTTATTAAGCGATTATGCGAATAACTTTCTCAACTAATGGATGCTAATTTCTTAGTGCCCGTGGGAAAAGATGGTTAATTGGAATTTTCTACGCCAATACCGACTGCAGAGCTCTCGTTGTTGCTCCTTAATTTCGTAAAAATGAAGTCGTGGAATGAAATCTTGTTGATAAATGATCGTTTACTTATTTCTGAGTGGCTTCATTAGAGAAAAATGCCACCATATTTGTGAAATGCGCATTTCGAACGCATATACCGTTTTAATTTTTAAACACCACTGAAATTAATTCGGGAGAGACGTACACAATGCAGTAAAATAAGTTGAAAAATTATTATTCAGTTCTGCTGTTAACAATTTCCAGCACAACGACGAATTCATATTTACACGAAGTTTACTGGAGAATGTAATGAATGTACTGTTAACTGGTTTAAAGACAGCTTGCAACACTATCATTTTTAGAAATAGGTATGTTTACTAATAGCTAGTCAGAAGAAAATTTAAAATGTCTATGCGGATTTTCAACGATCATTACTACACGGGTGGAAGCAAGTAGGACAATTTAATGGTAAAAATTCTTCATTTATTAGCTCCCTGGGATTTCTAATTTTGCAATTTATTTGTACGAGCCAGTGGAGGGAGTGAAGGGGTTGTCATTTGTCAAGATTCTTGAGATACAGATGTTTTTTCGCCATAGGTGCAAGATACATGCATGAAGCAATGTCGAGAATGTTTTCAACGCCGAGAAAGGTTAATTGATGAAAATCTGTGCCAACAATGTAAGTGTTTTTTGAGGGAAAATATCATCAAAAGAAAAGTCGCTTTTTGAGTGTTTGTACATTTCAAGTGATTCTTTTCAATGCACATTAATTTCCGTCTTTAATTCACTGTTTGAATATTAATTTGTGTTACATTTTACCAATGTTTTTCAAATCAGTAAATCACTCTTGATCAAAAGTCAAAACCATAAAATAGTAATTTCCTAAAATCAGGCTTAAAGCTTTTAAAAGCTTTTTCACTATTAAAAAATTCAATTAATGTTTTGCATATTATCACGTGCTTCGATAAAAATTTATCTCTTTTAAATACTTGTTGTCTATTATTTTTATAAATCGATAACGTTTCTGGAAATGGAAAAGTTTTTTACAAAAAGTTGTACATGCAATTCAATTTGAACCCATGACTCACCTGATAAAAGGTGCTCACATTGAGAACTCTTTGATGTTCCTGCTTTTGTATCAGCGTTCAATAAAATTCAATTGCGAATTTCCTCCTAAAAGGATTGCAGTTCTGCCCCATGAAAAGTGTCTGATATTGAAAACAGTTCTCCGTCATTTATTAGAGCCACTCTTAATTCAATTTGAACGAAACTCCGGCTCGGTGTGATTAATTTGCGTGATCGCCACTTCATTTGTAGTCACCAGCTTAAATCCTTGTAATTCGTATTGGGAATTTAATTAAAAGCACGCAATTTAATTTAGGTTTTTCGAAGTGACAGAGTGAAAATCTTATTAAAGTTTCGAAAGCATTATTTAACGTAAAAATATATACAAAGAAAAATAATTATTATGAACAATAAAAATTTCAAGTATGTTCTATTGTACTTGTATAAAGCAGAATGGAAATTTTAAAATTAAAGTCCAGGTAAATTTCTTCCTTTAGTAGTTCTTGGGAAAACTGCAAGTAATTTACAGTTGAGGAGCTGTTCTGTACCACAATAGCCAAAAGTTTGTTTGTTCTGGTCTGGGAAGAGAAAGTTTAGCGAAGGACGCGTAATTAACTCACGTGCACTAACAAACAAGCGATAATCATCCCAGGAGCACAAAGGAGTAAATAAGGGCGTGCAGTAAGCACGACAAGGATCTGCTCAATCTTCTTGGGGAAGTTTTCATTTGCACAACAAATGAGAATCGTCGCGACAACGTCTTCACCCGGAAATGGGAAAACAAAAAGAAAGTATAAAGTCTAAAACTTGCACAAATTAAAGTCATATTTTTTGTCTTTGTTCATCCTGCCAAAAAATGATTTTATGCAAATGCAAGGAACGTTTTGGATTTTTCAAACCATTACAAATTACTCCGAATTGTTTCTCTACTTTACGAACAATAGATTACATTCAATTATTCAAATCTGATATTTTTGTTCTATAAACGATTTCGAAGTTTTCATCTTCAGAATCACGTGAAAAGTTAAAAATTTCATTAACTATAATTGTTCCAAAGTTAGCGTTTTACACAACAAAAACAGTTTTGTTTTGCGAAAAATTTTCTTCAATTAAATTATAATGATATTAATCAAAACAATATTGCTGAAAGGTGAAAATAAAAACGTGAGTACTTGTACTCGTGGCCATTACACGGGAAAAACATGCATTCATAATATTGCTTTGTCTTCGAATCTGAAAAATAAGGAGAAAGTAATCTAGATCTACGAAGAGTTTTTGCATGAGTTCTGTATTTGCTCCTATTCAGTTTTTTACGTTTTCAAATGCTCGGAAAGAGGAAACCTTCCATGCTCCGTGCAGACGAAGCCAAATGATTGTTCCTCAATTTTTCAGTGGAATAAAATTGCACTTGATTCTGCATCGAAGAGTAAAAGAATAATAAATCTTTTGGATTAAGTTTTCATCCCTGTTATCTTATAGTCTGCTAGCAAACTCTTGATGTTTATGAAACCAGAAAATTCTAGCTCATTCTTTGAATTAAATCATCATCATCATCTTTGAATTAAACTGGGAATTTTTTATTGCAAAGTTTTGCTAACCTTTTTAAAACAGTTTTTGAATTACTGACTCAGGCTAATGATTTCGTTGTTCAATTAAACTCTTAATAAAATGTTTTAATTTTTCGCCTCGTCGACTATTTCAGAGTTTCTAAAGAAACTTGTCCTTTGGAATAAAATTTGTCAACAGTTGCGGTTACCAGATTGCGACAATTAACAGCCGAGGGGACGGAAATGAACTAAAACTCAGTTGCCCATCAAAAAGTTTTACGAGAGTTTTTGTGGACGAGGACCAGAAATGGTTTGATTGCGTTTTGATGGCGTCATTGAGTGCTTGTTATGAGCTCTTGGAGCTTTTTAACGAGTCCCGCACTTCATTCCAACATGCTTCATAAATATTATATTATAGAGTCAAAAAATATTTTATAATTAAAGAGGATTACAGTTGAAAAGTTCATTAATCAAACTGATTATTATTTTGACTAAACAACATAATTTAGCAATAACTCTGTTACCGGTTCATATCGACTGAAGTTTTGGTTACAATTGAATTTCAGGAGCTTCAAGTCGATGTGTTCCAAGTTAGTTAAGTTTTGTGCGTAAATTTTCGTAGTAATGCTGGTGACCATTGTATTTAAGTTACTGGATCATAGTTGTATATGTATGTGTTCCCGATTTGAAAATTCCCGCCAGTATTTTTTCCTTCTTGTCAGTGTCAATGACAGGATGCCAAATTGTTGAATAAAGTCAAACGAATTTGTCAGGAATTAATGAAGGCAAATTGATATTGCGATGTAATCTCTGAATGAGTAGCGCGTTATAGGGAAATAATGTCGGCTGGTGGAAGGATGTGATGGAATTATGGAAATAAAATCACAATCGATGTGTGAGTTTTGGTATTTTCCTTGTCTGTTTTTTTTCTTTTATTTTTTTTATTTTATTGTTCATACAAAAGAAAACTGTGAAATCTTTCCTTTTTTAACTAGAGGCCCTATTTCCGAAGTAGTATCAAGTAGGTTCAAGTTTGAGACTCCAGGAATGCGAGGCCCCCCAAAAATGGGCCTTTCTCCAACTCTACTCCCCCTCCCAGTCAACAGGCATGCAATAAAGTAATCGATTGAAGACCGTAGTTCCTTGCTTGAGGACAAAGCAAATAAAAAAAATTGGGAGCTTTATTCATGAAATGTAATTCTATTGGAAGTAGAAAGACGATGAAGCTTGAGAGTTTAGGAAGGACCCGAATGTTTTGGAAAAATGAAAGTCGAATGCTTGCATTGCCACATATAGAAAAATTGAAGGATAACAAATACAGGAACGATGGATCCAACCTGAATTTTCTCTCAAGCATATTCAAGAAGCCAATTCGGGACAATTTTCAATTCAACACACGAAATGTCTTCAAATGGTAATCGATAGCTTCGGTTAACCGAGAGGAGCCCTGAAGTAGATGCTTTTGTCGCCTCGATATTTTGCCGATGGGTTAAAGCATGTTACTCGTTTTGAGTCGTAAATCCTTTGAGGAAACCGAACGATATGCTTCCCTTCATCTGCAGATGAAGTAAGGGATTTGAATAACGCCTACAACATTACATTTAATTGTGGGAATCGACATGAAGGGGGTTTGATGGAATTACATCGATTTTTAAATATAAGTACATCCAAATTTCCTACAATTTTAGGCAACTTTAAAAATTCCGTAAAACGTAATAAATAACTTTTGATCGGTGTAGGAATTTTAGGTAAATGTAAACATTTTTTTAGCAATTATCACAAGTGCTCGAGTGTCATTTTATCAATTTGTATTGTTACAGCACCCCTTTTGTCTTTTAACTTTCAATGAATTGAATTACGGAATTGAAATGTCACAGATTTTGTCAATGAATTGAAAACTTATCTGTCTGATCTTGTTCCTCACAGTTCGTGTGGATTGAAACTGCGGAAGTTAGGCGAAAACGTCGGAATGTTTCCCCTAAGGAAATTTCCCTGATAACCCAATTACTGACTCGACAAGTAATTGCACTTACTACAAGACAACTTCCTTCTAGACAGTTTTGAGGCGAAGGCAAGTCATTCAACAACTTCGATGGCTGACATTTTGTAAGTAGCTTGGAAATTTAAACCAGTCTGTTGGAAACTGGTGTTTTGTGTGTAATATTATTTATAAAATTTGTCATACGGAATATGTAAAATATAATTGCGATTATGAAAACGATATGCTGCTAACATTTATAACGGTATATTCCATTCAATTGTAGTGACATTAAAATCCAAACATGGAAGTATAAAGATTATTCAAATGTTGAACGATGAAATTGCCGCTTAAAGTCTTATATAATGGCCTCTATTGCTTACTTTGCATACTTCCTGTAATTCAGCATGCAAGGGGGAAATTCACGCTCTCCATAAATATTTATAGAAATTGTTGAACTCCTTCGGCCTCGGCCCAAACCGCGCGCAAGTCGGTCGTGGTAACAAGTTACTCCAGTTCAACCCCAAGAGTTGTTTACATCGATTCTCCAATTTTGCCGTGCCACGAACAACGACAATCGACTGCAGTCGAAAAGGACTCCACCGACTTCCCAAGTGTAGTCTACGTCCTTAGAAATCGGATGAATTTTTTATACACTTTAATGGCGCCGCATGTCCATTTGGATGTCGCCATAATTTTATTGAGCACGAGGCTAAAATTGGTAATATAATTTGTGGAAAAGCGGAATATGCCTTCTAATACTAAACAGAAGAGCTATTAAAAGGACAATTAGCTGGAAATATGTAATAATGGAATTATTTTTTTTAATGCCCTAATGAAGTAATTAAGTAATCAAGTTTTATTTTTGGCTAAACAATTTGTCTATTTATATTCTTCCAATTACAATAATACCAAACTTTTCCTAAATCAAACAAAAGCTTTTTTTTTTGTAAATATAAAAGTTAATCGAAAATATTGGAGTTCTATTAATAACAATAAATATAACAATTAATGATGACTTGTCAACGAGTCGAAATGCATCTATAAAAATAAAAACAAATTAAAATTTAGATTTTTATTTTTATTTAATTTATCAAGTGAGAAAAATTAAAATATCTATATATATAAAAATCAATTGCATTGCGTTAGTCTCGCAAAAACTCGAGAACGGCTCGATCGATTTGAATGATTCTTTCTTTGTTTGCTTTGTCTTAATATAGAGGTGGTTTTGGAAAAAAGAAAATTCGGAAAAACTCAAAGGGAAAGCCGGAAAATCGAAAAAATCGTGGTTTGCATTTTGTATGAGAATGCACTTTTCACAACCAGATGGTGTTGGTGGCGGGCCTCTCGTTTGATAGCTCGATTCGATTAATGATACAAGGAACATAAGGTATGCCAAAGATTTTTTTGACAGCTGCCGTGACGTCACTACGTGCACATATTTTCAAATGCGTAATTTTTAGCCGCACTTTTCAAATGTTACTGAAAGTATTTCCCTCGGCAATTCATCTGAGAAATTATTTAAAATGATATTTTTCAATTAATAACAACTGAAACTTTATATTATAATCCATATAAAAATATAATCAACATCAAATTAAAAGTGTAATATAGACGAAACAATAAAACAGTAAATTTTATGTCACAGTTTTTATTTGTTTCTTAATTTTTGTTTACTAACAATATTAGACTAATTTCTGTTTAAATATCTTATCTTAAAATACATTCTACATCTAAAAAATAACTTCACTTCTTCTTCGACAATTACAACTTTTGCCTTAATTAACAGTATTTCAGTGTATTTCATTATATTTTTACAGTTCTTTATTATACACTAAACAATTTTAAATGCAAAATAGTACAATTAATATTTGAAACTATTAAAAATCTTTAAAAACTTTTAAAACTTGCATACGAATTTGTAAACAAAAAGCTGTCAAACCATCGAATGCTCATTGGGTGAACCCGATGACGCGCAAAATGGCGCGGGTGCGAAATCATTGGCATATTTTATGTTCCTTGTATCATGGATTCGATTATTCACACCGTGCGGTTGTGCCCAAACAGTGAAATCTAATAAATTTAAAATTGTTTTTTTCGTAAAAAAGGTAGTGCTTTTTGAGAATAAATTTTTTTAAAGCGAATTTATTTACATTTTACGAACAATAATTTGGATCACCCATTCCATTAAGGTAAATTGACTTTGCAGTTTTAGACATAACTACAAATTCAAACGACGGCACCAGTTCCATGAAATTTGGAATACTTCTACAACTTTCCTAATAGGTGATCGCTGAGAATCAGATAAATTCAACTTTTAAAGGGTGAAAACGGGCGGAAACTGCAAAATAGAGGTGGACAATAGCCCGAGATGATGGTTTATATGGAAGCATTCTGCACAAAAAAATGAAAACATTCAAGAGACAGCGTTAAATAAGATCAAATGACTGGCTACGTCTACCTCATACGCCTATATGCAATTACCCGAGGGAGATGGTGGGAACAAAGGGTGTTTGTCCATATATTATGTATATTGTAAATGACGCTTTGTTTTATAATAAATGTGCAGAATATTATTTTACCTTTTGCAAAATTTTAACCAAGCTTATTAAATATACCCAGTATTTTTACTTTGTGGAACACCGTAGCAAAGCACGGATATTGAATATTGATAATAAAGCATTCCCGTGTAAAGCCGGGTAGATCAACTATACCTACACTAACAATTTCCATAACTGACTGACAGACTACGCACGGACTAAATCGCTGGACGTAAAAAGCTGAAATTTTTGCAACACTAATGCCTAACAAGCTCTAAGGCCGAATTTTTTGAAATTCCACACCTAAAGGGGTAAAATAAGGGATGAAAGTTTGGTTAGAAATCCGCCATATTTTAAGTAAAAAATTCAAAAAAATTGGTATTCGTCCTTTTGTTAGAAATAAAGAAATATCTGTATCAGAATTTTTTGAAATACAAGCTGGGGGTTGAAAGTTTCTATGAATATTCCCCAGTTTTGAAGTAAGAAAATCATAAAAATTGGTATGGCTTTTTGGTTAGAAAAAAAATTAAATAAAAACTAAAGACGTCTATCCTAATTCAACTCCCCGAAACCACCCTTGACTGAAGAAAGCTAAACAACTATTATTTTGATCGTCCTATTACGGTTCTATGTAATATATGTCGCGTAGGGTGTTTCAAAAAAACCGAAATGTCTCCAATGTTTGCTCCGGCGCGTTTTTCCCATGATACAGACCTATCTAATGCCAAATACGAAGTTTCGAAATTTTCGGTCACTTCTAACCCTTGCCGCAAGCGCCCCGAAGTTTTCAACTTTTCCCAGAAATAGCGTATTTGTATGAGCGCCTGATTATACCTCCATATACATTAATTTTTTTTTTTTTTTGACAAACAATACTCTAAAAGATAAGACAGAGGTTTGAAAATGCTTTCCAAAGCTCTATGCCCAAAATTTGCCCATCCTCCCCCCGTTAAAAGACGTCATTTTTCAGTAACTTTTAGAGCTTTACTTCGTTTTCCTCTGATTGAACAACTGCACATTAAATTCTGTACTAAGGAAGTTAAAAATGCCAAAAACATGTGTAAGGTAAGATACTTTAAATCAGAAGGTATGACCCCCCCCCCCCCCCCCCGCCTCCTCTACCCACAAACAACCACAAAGGTTCACACTTGTGTACGTGAGCATTTCAAATAATATATTGGTCAAGATAACTGAAAAACCTTTATTTTGAAAAAACTACAAAATAAATAAAGACTTCTTCTTGAAGTGGGGTATTTTCTCCCGGTGATCTTCCACGGATTGTAAAGAGTGCGACGATGATCGCAAATATACTCTTTACAAGTTGATTGGGGGACTGGAGTATCCAGTAGTTATACAATTATACACAGTGTGTGCGACAGTGTGCACCTAGTGTCCTGGTGCACAAAGTGAGGGGAGGGGTTCCCATTTCTGCTATTTCTGGGAATGGTTAAAAATTCCGAGGTTCTTATGCAAGGGTTACAGTAGACCGAAAATTTTGAAATTTCTTACACTAGTGTGTTTCTTTGGTGTTGTTTTTTTGGGGGAGAGGAGGGGGGGGTTGCGGCAAGGGTTAGAAGTGACCGAAAATTTCGAAACTTCGTATTTGGCATTAGATAGGTCTGTATCATGGGAAAAACGCGCCGGAGCAAACATTGGAGACATTTCGGTTTTTTTGAAACACCCTAAATTGTCGCGTTTGGGGGTAGTTGTAAATTCAAAAAGTACAATGATGTACATTATATTATGATTTTCATCGTCCCTGGTGAAAACGGGTAGACCTGCTAGTTTATAATATTTATATTTATTTAATGTTTAATGTGATATCATAGAGAAAAAAAATTAAATCAACAAAAATTTCTATCAAATTAAAAATATTATATTGTTATCTATTTAATGAGAGATTTGCAATATGCAAAAAAACGAATTAATTTAGGTTAACCTCGTGATTGTTGAAAGTTGCAAATCATAAATTTGATGTCCGGAAAATGCTTTTGGTGGTACAATTTGGTTTACCTCATGAAAATGCAAATAAGTGTTTAAACAAGTTAAATATTATACAATTTTTGTTTTCGTTAAATTATAAATAATATGTACTGCGAACCAGCAAAGGAAGAACATTTTCTCTTCTCATTATGCATTATATGTGTTATCAAAATTTCCCACGGCATCCAATTGTATTTAGCAAATCCATTAGCAAAACCTCATCAGACTTGGTCTCTAATTGCGCATTACTAATTGCACAATTCCAAGTGGAGTGTAAAACAGGATCGGAAATATTATTATCGCGGTTCACTCATTAGCAATTCTGACCAGTACCGTTGCGCTGATGACTTTCAGGGAATTGCGGATTAGAGAGGTCAGGGGAAATCACAATGTGCAAAGCAATTTCACATTGAATTAGCGATGGCGGTTTATTGGAAACATGGCGGTGACTGCCTGCAGGAATTTGGATTATTACTTAATTGTTGGGGTTTCGCAAAATTGTGCAAGAAGTAGAATGACAATTCGAAATGAAATTTCAGGAATCATTTAATGCTATCGTTCTCATGGCGGATGTATCTGTGTGCAAATGTCCTAGTCTTATTACTTATCCTCACGTGAATACCAATTCTAGATAATGTCAAATCTCAAACGTTCACCTAACGCAAGCAGAAAACACAGACAGTCTGTTGGCAACAACTTTCTACCCAATCTAGTAAAATTCGAAAGGAAGTCAATTAACCACACCCCGCAGGACTACGCCGGGTGTACGTACACATCATGCGGAAATTTATGGCCGCCTACTCAAAGTTTTATTACAGCCTTTTTCCAGGCGAACGGCGCCAGTTTTCCTGCTGTTGTTTCTAAAGCTCATTTAGGGCGAGGAGGTGGTTACCGGTTAAGGACTTACCGCACTTGCAAAAAAGTTACCAACTGAAAGAGGATCATTCGGGCTGAGGGAAGTGGAAGCTCATTGCATTCTGCTGTCTGGACAGTTGCATGTCAAGCTTCCTTACATAAATCATGCAGCAGCTTCCTTCCAGCTCCGACACTAATTTGCATAACTCCTTAGTCCTTGCACATATGAGTTTTAAGTTCGATAGGGATCATGGTTCCGAATTTTTAACGAAGGAGGGGGAGTGAAAGCGAATTTTATTTGGTCACTAATACTATTTTATTGTATTTATATACTGTTTAAACTATTGTAAATACTCACTTATAAAAAGTAACATATAACTGCTTTTTCAAAGGACCTAAACTTGTTCCAACAATTATTCAATTTATTCAATTTAATAACGATGGTGGCGAACGATTTTTGAAAACAATTCACTGATTTATTAAAAGTGAAGGAATTTGAAAATTCCTTCGATAGGATATGCGGGAACGTGCGTTTCATGAGATATGATTTACATCTGCGAAAATCCTTAACCACATTCACGTGCTCGGCAGGATAATGGCACGATAAGCATCCTTCCAGTGCACAACTGCTTTGTTTGTTCAGAATGCGAACTGTACCCAGAGGGGACATCCCGAAGGCGTCTGTGTCTTATCTGGAGCTCAAGAAATGAGAATCTTTTACGAGAGGACACTTATGTAACCCTTGTATCCTTGTCATTCTATTATGCTCCTTTTATTTTCTTTAGTTGTTGTCTGTACTCCCAGGAGAAGTTCCCTGCTTAAAGTGAAGAAAAGTTCTGTTTATTTCGAGAGTTTCGTTGCTCATTCTGCAGGAAAATTTTAAAGAATTTCAAATGTTTAATTTTAAATACATATGATATGTAGAAATACATATTTTGTTCGTCATAAAAGTTTTTAGAGAACATTCCTCCAACTGAAAGAGGATTATGAATGTGTAACACAGATTCGTTGTCCAGTTGAAAATTTTCGGTGCCTAAGCATCGTGAAAAAGAACTCATCTCAAATCCATCGTAATTGCCTCGATGTTTTTTTCCATAAAACCTTTCAGAGTCGTTCTCTGTGAGATTTTCATGAAAGCAATTCAAAATCAGAAAACTCAGCAAGAGTTCTATTAATGAAAAATTTTCCCCAGTTTTATGGAAAATATTTCATCTGTGAATCCTTAAAACACATTTACAGAGGAAAACTCTTTTGAATTGGATTGCAGTTCCCCGGAAAAGGATTGCTAACGTGTCCTACTTGCACACAAGTTCAAGAGCAGTTTTCAACCCGTTAACGGTCAACGTGGTTTCCACACACTCAGCGAGTTGTTCTAACTGCTTTCGAAATGGAAACTTTCGGTGGAGAGCTTATTTCCGAGCGTGGAATCCTCGCGGCGAATAATACTTTCCTGGAGGCGACAGGGAAAGAAGGAAGACATAAGTTTCCCAGGGAAAGTGTCATCTTTCTCAAATGAACAAGAACTGCTCAAGTTGAGCCCATTAAAGGACTTAATGGTTGTCAAGCTGTAAGTTGCGAGATAAATGCGAGTTTTGTGCGAGCTTTGAGACAGATGTTCCTTAAAGAGTTTTTTTGTGGAGAATGAAAGAAAATCCTGCTCGAGTAGTTTTGAAAATGTCATAATGAATATTCATACTTGATTGTAGAACAATATCAACGGATTCCGTCTTATAATTTATGGAACAATTTTTCGAAAATATAAAGTTAAAATTGCTTTACTTCATTATATAGTACATCTGAGTTTTTTATTACAAATTTTACATTAACTTTCAAAACTTCATGAACTGTTAATGAAACTGTGATTTTCAAGTTTGAGTTGCAGAAAATTATAATTTAAATTTTTTCAAAGTAAATTGTTTGCAGTCTTTTTATTTCAACACGCATTAGAACAAGTTGTGCAAATGTCCTGCATTTTTATTTTTTAACATAAAATGATCTGAGGTACTGCGAATTTTTTCATAAATTTCTGCATCTTCGGTGGAAATTTATCCGTGGTTTCATCAGAACTGCTTTCACCAACCGGCAAAGGACGATAAAGTTTTCCTCTTTATGAAATTGAAACGTCGGAAGTTCCCGACATTTTTGAGGGAATTTACGGAGACCCAAAAGTTGCTGAGAGGGCCCCTAGGCCCTAGTCCTGCGACATTTCCCATTACCCATTTTGCTGGAAGCAGGAATCATAAATAGCCAACCTAGAATAGCAGCAATGACCAAACTTATGTTCGCCCTCGTCCCGTGGGTGTTTTCTTTTGCCAGGAGCCTTCTTCGAGGACGAGATGTTCTTCTTTGTTGCTGCTCACCTAGTTCCTCGTAAAGTCCTTTCGAAACTGTTATGTTGAGCAGTACCGCATAATAGAAACTACTTGCTCACAAGTTACTCAACAAAATGAGTTACATGTATAACCGTGGGAGGAAAATTGGCTGGGAAGGTAAAACAAAACGTTGTGGAAAGTGGAACATTCACTACTTTCATTTACTACTTTATAAAACCAAGATATATAATATATAAACATATAAAAATGTATTTGTGTTTTGTGTATAATACTATAATACACATCTTACTTTGGGTTTGAACACAATTAACTTCACCGTAAACATTTTGCAAAGTATAGAAATATTTTTAAATGGCTTGCCTCGTGCAGAATACGTTAAAAAGAATAACATTGTACAAGTACCATATGTGCGTAAAAAAACCTTAGAATTTTTAGCAAACAATGTTCTATTGTCCAAACCACTCCCTTTTCTATTTCAAAGTGAAGGCAGTTCTAAATCCGGCAAAGCTTGCGGTATGTTGGTGAAAATGTAAAACAACCACAAGAGAAATTTTGTGATTAACAATAAAAATAAAAATGTTTTGTAATATAATTGGAGTGTTTATTTCAACCATTTTAATTTGACAAAAGCACAAATGTGTGCTGACATTTAATGGTGAAAGAAAAAATATGTGAAAGGGATTCATCTGAGAAGCATACCTCCTCCATCATCGGTCTGAAGAATCTAACTAATTGATTTTTTAGTGCAACAGCAAAATCATACTTATGAGGTTTTAGAATAAGAGAGATTTCATTAATTAATTAGGCATTTTTTGCATGCTGGTTTTAATTATGCACAAACCGCGACGCGTGAAGCTTAAATGTCTATTCTGAATGAAGAAGTTGAGGGGGAAATCAGCTGCAAGTAATAAAAGTGATAATAAAAATAGCGACAACCGTCGTGGTTATCAAAGCAGCCACAGGGAACGGGTACAGTCCCATTTGTCACTATGAGGATGCATTTGTGGACGACAACAGTCAACAGGAAGGATGCAGATGTTCTGCCAACGACACATTAATGTGTTTCAGTTTTTTGTGCTTTGAACTGAAATGGCTTACTTCAAACAAACAACAATAAACATTTAAACATCTGTAAGATGAAACAAGTTCAACATTTTAAATT
Organism: Leptogaster cylindrica; assembly: GCA_963082835.1. NCBI lineage: Eukaryota > Metazoa > Arthropoda > Insecta > Diptera > Asilidae > Leptogaster > Leptogaster cylindrica. The sequence continues at coordinate 16,075,507 of OY720105.1, read as the reverse complement.
TCCAATGTTTGATATAATTTAATCATTTTTCCTCGATGAAGTACAATATTAAACCTTAAAAGTGATTTCCTTTGAAAAATTTGCTCTTAAATAAATTCAGTTCAACTTTATGAATTTATAATAACTTATAAACAACGATAAAAGCTTTTGTAAGAGTTTTAAAACAGCAAACTCAGGTGCACGCTTATATTGTTTTTTTTAACCTTTCTAATGAAGGGCAAAATTTAGATGACCCTTGCTAACATAAATACCATGCGAAAATCTTCTTTTCACAACCTTTTAAAAAATCCTGAGAATTTACGTTAATCCTTTTTTAATGAAAATTAAATTGAAGAATATTGCACAAAAATATTTCACACGGGAGAATTAATTTAAATTAATTCATCTTTATTGTTCACAGTTCAGCATAAAACTTTAGAGCTAAACTCTCGGGGTTTAACTTCTATAAACGACTGAGAATAAAAAAAAACGGCAGTTTTAAAAATGATTGAATGGACGGAAAGATATGATGCGTCGCGTTGTTTCAATTGATTGGTGAAAAACACAGTTGCTGATAGCAAATGTAATTGATAGGCACCTAATTGGAAATGGATGTATTGTTATGTGCCATTTGCAAATAATTAATAACAATAAAAGGCTTTTAAGGATTTTCGCCAGGTTAATTATATATTAATGATGCCATTTTGTTATTGAATTTATTTGAGGCATTCGAACCACAAAATGAGGATTGTCCCTAAATATTTTTGGCGGAGTCCACTGCTGTTTTCATAATTTACAAAACAGTCAAGTTTACTACGGCCAATTCCAATTCTGTAATTGAAACTGTTGAAAATAGTTGAATAATAGCAAATTTAGTATTTGTTAATTACGATTGAAAGTTGACACAAGCAATTCATGCAATGCAAAAGTAGGTAAACCAATTTGATTCATTACAATTTATTATAAAACGATCAAATCGTGCTTTGTTTTAAAAAATTGGAAATGGAAGAGACATTCTAATAATTAATGAGGTCATTGATTTGGATCTTGAAAACGCTAATGAAACTTATCTGCTTCTCTATTAAATAGAAGTATTCATTTTTAAGGCCTTTTTCCAAAAGGACTCCTTCGCGCCGGAATCACGTATGTGATTTTCCCTCGTCTCAGGGAATTATCCTTGTCGTATCTCTTCAACGGCACTTCCAATGTCTGGGCTCAGTACGTGCTCAGGAGACCTAAGGACGTCGGGCGGAGTTCGCTGGATCGTATCCTTTGCACTAAGAAGTGAACGAATATCCGATTTTTCGGAGCCAAACTAAATCTTCCAATTACCACCAGAGTTTAACCTCAGTTCCTCCTCTGCATGGGGCGGGGGTTGGTGCGGAATTTCTCCTCATCCATTATTTGGAATTCAGTTGAATTCGAACAAAACGTAACAAAATTGCTCTATAAAAGTCGTACGTATGCCCTTTTCTCCCGGCCTCCACAGAGTCCTTTATGAAGTAAATATCAGTGAGCTCTTTTGTTTACTCTTCTCCTGATATAAAATCCTCTTGGCGAACTTAAGTAAAGCTGGTCAAGCGAAGGTGATCAGCGGTGAAGTGTGAAGTCCTGTGTAGCTGGTGATTACTTGAAACAAGACCAAATCGATAATCCTGATTCCATTCCCCAAAGTAACACTAACTGAAGTCACTTCCAAAAAGGCCCCGAAGGACACGTCAGCCTGTTGGAAATACTTAAATTAGTTATTAGAATTAGATTTCTGTTGCACTTCTATAGCAAGCTGTATATTTTAATTTACCGACTGATATCTGAATTACTGTAATATAAGATACTGTTAATTAGTTCTAACTAGAAATAAATTCTGTAGTCAAGTCAGTTCATTGCTACAGCTCGAGAAGTTTGGTTGTCTTTTTGAAACCCATATACTCTGCTAACAGGTTATGGGCCCAGAACTAAATTTTTTGATGAATCTCGTGGAAATTCTGTCTTAAGTACTTTTGCGTAAGACTAATATCGGTACGCTAGATAAAGTGCGGAAAGTAGGGCAGTAGACATTTCAGATCGGAAATTCAGGTTCAAAAATTAAAGAAATTGAACAGTGACGGAACTAATAGTCATTTAGCTGTATTAGTAACAATGGACTCGGAAACGGTAAAAATCGAAAAATTGCAGAACGGCAGTCAATATACTCTTTGGAAATTTCAAGTTAAAGTTATTCTGAATGCGAGTGAACTTTATAAGTTTGTTGACGGCAGTAGTGAAAGACCTATTAAAACTGAAGCACAAACAGATGAGCAATATGCAAGTGTACTTAAAACATGGGTAAAAGGTGATAATAAGGCACAAAAGGTTATTGCTACAACAATTGGTTCAGCCCCGTTGCTTCACATAGTTAATTGCCAAAATGCAAGGCAAATGTGGGAGAAACTTGAAACAGTCTACGAACACAAATCTAAAACAAGTGTTCATATGCTTCAGCAGAAATTTTATAGTTTTTCTAAAGATCCCGCTGATGATATTGCTACACATATTTCGAAATTGGAAAATATTGTTCGCCAACTCCGAGATATGGGAGAACAAGTTTCAGAATCTATGGTGATTACAAAAGTGCTCATGACCCTGCCACCAAGTCTGAATCATTTTATAACGGCGTGGGAATCTACAGGTTCAGAATTGCAAACTCTAGAGAATTTAACTTCCCGTTTGGTTATCGAGGAAATGCGTTTGGAAACTTCACTCGATGGTGGTCCTGATACTCAAAGTAATGCATTTGCTGCTCGACGGAAATTCGATAAATCACGGTTCCAACAAAACTCGCGGCCGGGTAAATGTTTTCATTGCAACCGAAAAGGTCACTGGAAACAAGAATGTCCTTCTCGAAAATCAAAAGTAACGCACCAAACTAATGCAACTGTTAACAAAAATAATCGGAGAGGTGATGCTTTTGTTTGTGAAGCATTTATTGCTGGAGATACTGAGAAAGCAGATCATTGGTTTCTCGATTCAGGTGCAAGTGATCATATGACTTTCCGACGTGATTGGATAATTAATTTTAAAGAATTTAGTGAGCCTATTGTGGTCAGGTTAGGAAATGGTAGCAAAATCATTGCTCAAGGGTCCGGTGATATAAACATTCTTGCATATAATGAAAATGAATGGGTAGAAAAACACCTTGAAAATGTACTTTATATACCTGAGATTAAATTGAATTTATTTTCATCGAATCGGGCGTTGGACAAAGGGTTGAAAATGGAATCAGATAACAAAAAGTGCCGGTTAATTAAAAAGGTAGACCAATCTATCGTTGCAGTGGGAGTGCGAGATTCACAACTGTTTAAAATGTTATTTAAAATTAACATGGAAAGTTTAGCAAACGTTTCATCGAAAGAAATTCTGCCGTTGCAGGTATGGCATGAACGGTTTGGCCATCAAAATGTCGCTCATGTTCGAAGTATTTTAAGAAAGAAAAATATTGAATATGATGATAGTGAATTCTTCTGTGATGCGTGTTTGTTTGGAAAACATCATCGTTCAGTTTTTCATCACAGCGAGAAACGGGCAAAGTGCCCTGGAGAATTAATCCACTCGGATGTCTGTGGTCCGATGCACGAGACTTCAGTTGGAGGATCTAGGTATTTCCTTTTGTTTAAAGATGATTACTCACATTTTAGAGTGGTATATTTCATGAAAGAAAAAACTGAAGTGTGCGAATTAATGCAGAAGTTCTTACAAAGGGTTAAGGCAGACACAAAAATGTGTGTCTCGATTATGCGTACAGACAATGGCCTTGAATTCATAAATAAAAAGGTAGCAAATTTGTTGGAGAACTCTTCAATTCGACATCAAACTACAGTGCCTTACACACCACAACAAAACGGGCGTGCTGAGCGTGAAATGCGGACAATAGTCGAGTCAGCCAGAACCATGTTACATGCGAAAGGATTAAGTTTGAAGTTATGGGCAGAAGCAGTAAATACTGCGGTTTATTTACTTAATTGTACTGGCCCAAGCCCTGTTCCAGACAAAACACCGTATGAACTATGGTATGGAGAAAAACCAGATATTAAACAATTAAAAGTTTTCGGGACTGAGGTGTTCGCTCATGTTCCTGATCAAAAGAGACTTAAATGGGAGCAAAAATCGAGACGAGGCTTATTCGTCGGTTATGCAGATAATACTAAAGGATATCGGCTGTACATGCCAGACAAAAACAAAATTGAGATATCCAGGGATGTGGTCTTTAAAAACGAGTGTAAAATAGTCAACGATTCTAGCATCATTACACCACATGAAATTATTGGCGATAGTGGGAGCACTGATATTTTGGACAAGGCAGAGAACAACAAATGTGAAAGCAGTGCTCTTTTAGATGATGACGATTCAGATCAATTCTTCGATTCCAAAAATAATGAACCTCTGGCCTCAGAATTGGACGAGAACGAGTTGGATGCTCCAATCAAACAGCGTCTTCGTAGCAACAAAAAGAAAAATATCTCAACCGTCTCGTGTTTAGCTGATGGACATGCATTTGTAATGCAAACTGAACCAACTTCCTATGACGATGCTCTTCGAAGGGAGGATGCAGTCAACTGGAAAAAAGCTATGGATGAAGAGATGCTGTCCCTACAAAAAAATAGGACATGGAACCTTGTAGATCGGCCGAAGAATCGAACGATTGTGGACAACAAATGGGTTTATAAAATTAAAAGTGGTATTGACGGGGAACGTTATAAAGCAAGGTTAGTTGCAAGAGGTTTCACTCAAGAATGCGGCGTCGACTACTTGGAAACTTTCAGTCCTGTGACAAGGTTCACTTCAATTCGATCCATTTTAGCAGTATCCGCAGTAGAAGGTCTTGTGCTAAAACAATTTGATGTAAAAACAGCGTTCTTGAATGGAGATTTAAATGAGGAAATCTACATGTATCAACCGCAAGGCTTCGAAGATGGCACCGATAGGGTATGCAGACTGCGTAAGAGTCTCTACGGGCTGAAACAAGCGTCTCGGTGTTGGAATCAACGTTTCACGAAACTACTAAAGGATTTCAACTTTAAAATCAGTGATGCAGATCCTTGTGTCTTTATTAATAACAATGAGAGAAAAAGGATGATCCTCGCTATTTATATTGATGATGGTCTTATTGCGGCTTCGAGCGAATCTGATATAGACCTTTTGATTAAGTACCTTCGAGACAACTTCGAAGTCAAAGTATTTGAAGCGAAATTTTTTCTTGGATTGGAAATAAGCAGGACTAATGATGGCTCCATTGAAATTGGCCAGTCTTCATATGCTGAAAAGGTGGTTACGAGATTCAATATGAATGAAGCAAAGATTGTTTCTACTCCTGCTGATGGCTCTATAAATGCTGGTATTGTGAACGGCGGCTCATCAAGAAAAATTGATTTTCCATTCCGCGAAGCAGTAGGAAGTTTGATGTACCTGGCCATTGCAACAAGGCCAGATATAGCATTTGCGCTTGGAGTCGTTTGTCGGTACATGGATACCCCAAATTCATCTCACGTGACCGCAGTTAAACGTATTCTGAGATACGTTAATGGAACTAAAAATTATAGGGTAACTTTCAAACAAAATTCTAAATTTTCTTTGAGTTGTTACAGTGATGCAGATTATGCGGGAGATGTTGAGACAAGACGCTCCACTAGTGGCTTTGTTTTTATGTTGGGATCTGGTTGTATCTCATGGTGTTCACAGAGGCAGAAATGTGTATCCCTTTCAACCACTGAGTCGGAATTCATCGCAGCGGCTCACGCAGTCAAGGAGCTGGTATGGCTGAAGATATTATTGGCCGAACTTCTTTCCAAAGATGTACTGCAAACAGTTCTATGTTTGGATAATCAAGGTGCTATTCGCTTGATTAAAAATCCTGAATTCCATAAGCGTACAAAACATATTGATGTACGATATAAGTTTATTCGTGAGAAGTTCAACGAAGGGCTGTTCGAGTTGCGCTACGTTCAAACCAATCTTCAGATGGCCGATATTATGACAAAACCATTAGCACGATGTAAATTTGAATTCTTTTGCAAAATGATGAACATTGTTAATAGCTCTAAGTAATGTATATCGTGTACACATTATTGAATATTTTGGTTTGTTAATTTTTTTGAAGAAATCTAATTATAATAAAGTGGGAGTGTTGGAAATACTTAAATTAGTTATTAGAATTAGATTTCTGTTGCACTTCTATAGCAAGCTGTATATTTTAATTTACCGACTGATATCTGAATTACTGTAATATAAGATACTGTTAATTAGTTCTAACTAGAAATAAATTCTGTAGTCAAGTCAGTTCATTGCTACAGCTCGAGAAGTTTGGTTGTCTTTTTGAAACCCATATACTCTGCTAACACAGCCCAAGCTGCGAAGTTGTCGCAAGTAGTAAAGTCTGAAAATTATTTGTCCATTATGCCTACGACGCGTTGGCGTGGGACTTTATGTGCCATGAAACGTGAACACGTGACTCAGACATTACCCGAAAACATAAAGGAAAATCACACCGAAAATCCTTGCCATAAATCCTGGATACTCTTCGGACACAGTCCTTAAACACTAAATTTCTTCGAGGATTACAGAAACTTTCAGTTCGGTTCGGGATGGCGTTGGTCTGATTGCTCCTCAATTTTTCAGGAGGACCTAGTTCGACGTGATCCTGTTCTGTCAAGTGTGGAGAAATATATTTCGAGGACATATCTCTCGTTGTCATTGACTGGGTTTATTAAGGCATCCTCTTTGATTACATCAAAAACCTCACTTTTTGCTCATCAACGATTTTACGAGGACTTGCTAAGAATGTTGTGGCAAATTCCTATAGGATTCTAAGCTGAACATCAGTTTAAAACTGTAGTTCAAAAATTCTGAATTGATTCAAATACGGATTTATCAAATTTAAAACATTTTCAGAAACATCCTCACTCCGAGTTTATTTGCCAAATTCGCAAAAAGTGCCAAGCCGCAAAAACTGTGGCTAATAAGGAGGCACAGCACAGCCAGGATCGAATTGGCAGCACACATACAAGCTTTGTTACAGATTTCCTAGAAACACAGGAAAATCGACGGAAACGATAATCAGATATTGCTGGGGGCAATTTTCCTTTTTCCACTTTTCCTCGTCTTTATTTGCGCAAATGAGTAATTCCTTGGGCAATCTGCTCTCCAGATCCTGTCGAGGTAATTTCTGTGCTGAAAGTGAGCAGTTGGGAAGGCAGATGCAAGGAGCAATCACAGATATCCTTCCCGTCAGTAATCCGAAATGTGAACCTGAAAAATAACAGAATCCCGTAAACGCAGGATGGGAGTTTCATTCTTGAGGTGGATTATGGAACCTTGAATTCCAGAAGACAAATTGTAAATGTTTTTGTTGACATGAAGAGTTGGGAGGAAATGTTTCTCGAAAATGACAACTTATTGGCGAAAGAGGAAACAACTATTCATTCAATTCAGGGCTTCTTTTCTTTATTTGCACAATGTCAATTTGCGAGAATTCGCGATTCAGCAAACGAAAACTTACCAGAAGGAAATGAAGGGCTTCAAAATCAAAACAGCGTAGAAAAAACGTAATAATGTTTCTTCAGTTTATTATCCACGATTCACGTTGCTTTTGATCACCACGTTTTGGGGAACCCCCAAAACTGCCGTCCTTGAAGTTGCGCAAGAAACATTTCTTCTTCTGCTCCAACTCTTCAACTTCCCGCAGAGGCATGAAATTTTAAAGTAACTCGAACAGTTCCAACACGACTCGAAGTTGTCGAGGAGGGACTCCAGAGTCCGTTTGCACTGCGAGCGGGGCTAATTTGAATTGCGATAAGTCTGCGTCCTTTTCTGGAACGGAATGTAATTACGCCGGCGAGACTCTTAATGGATTCTTTCACTCGAAGTGGGAAACTTTTTTGCGGCTTTCACTGCGTTGAATTGAGGCCACCGAATCAGTGCAAATTCCGCAGATGTTTCCCGGAGGACACTTTCCTCGATAACCCAATTACATACCGAGAGGCCGACTTGCATTCCCTGCGCCTTTTGTATCGTTGGGCTTATCAGATCTCTGGTTAAGAAGAAGTCCATTGCAAATCGAAGAATGTCAATTAAATCAATTATTATTAATATTAATTATTGGTGTTAATTTATTTTCCTGCAATGTCTGGTTACGCAATGATCCAGAGCTTTTGGAAGTTGTGTTTGATCTGCAAGTAATAATTGTTCTCTCATAAATTTTAAAAGGAACCGACATCCTGTCATTGTCCAGGAATTTGTGAGCCCATTGTTTGTCGTAGGAAGGAAGTTTCTCCAGGAGGGACTTTTCCGGAGAATTCGTAATGGCAAAATGTAATTACCAATGGCCGGTAATAATTAATTTTATGTGTAACCGAATTTATTGTTCCATTACAGAACTGTGTTTTGGGGGAAGAGAATTCATTACCATTAACGGAAGAGGACTCCAATAATGATTGTCGTGACTTATTTTCTTGATCAGTTCATATATATTTTTCTAGAGTTTCCATTGTTCACATTGTTAAAGAAATCCCTAATTTTTGTGAAAATGGCACTTGAATAGTGCAAATGGACTAAATAAAAAACTCACATTTTATCAAAGGTTCAGTATGTTGATGGTCACAGAAACTAACATTTTACATTGACTTCCTGTAGAAACAGAGAAACGTAAATCAGGAATGGTAAAAATCTTGTTCAGAGAGGAGGATTAACTCTTTCACAGTTGAGAAGAATTACATTTCAAGGACTTCATTGTGCAGTCAATGAAAACAAAGCCAGAATGGAGGAACTGTCATGCGTTTGCTATATAGTCAAAGCACATCCTTTTTGTTTCATTTTGTTCACATAAAAACTCGTCTGTCGCACAAATATGCTAATTTATGAAGCAATTGTGAACGGTTGCATGCTCTCAAGTGAGCTATCATGATTTAAGAGTTGCATTGGTTCAAACATACAACTAAACAAACAATTGGAATTTTATTAAAAGTTTTCAGTTCATGAATTCACAAAATCTCTTGAATAAATTTATTCTGTTTAGCAAAATTGATTTTTATTTTCAAAAATCACCAAAAAATAATTTCAAAATCAGATAAATCATTTTGAAAATAGCTTCACTTTTGATTCATTTTGTGTATAGGAGAAAAATATAAATTGAATGAAGACAAAAATGTCGTTTTCAGTATAGAGTAAATGGCAAACAATTTCGTTAGGGTTCACAAGTTTCTTTTTTGTAATTGAAAATACCAAAAAAAAAAAGCCAAAGCTCACAAAACTTTATCGGCCAAAGAAGTCCTTCGAACACGATATTTCCGAAAATATCCTTAGTTATCTATTTCCATCTGGATAAATTGTAAGTTTGAAGGTTAGAAATGGAATTGAAAATTACAAATGGACGTAGATGGTTAAACTTAAATGGAAAAGGGTTAAATGTGTCTAGCGACGACGTTTCGAGAACGTCGTAAATTTATTTCTTTAAAGGATATGGCCTGATTATATACGAATTATAACGCAGCAAATGTTTCCAGGCAGAGTATTTTCTGAATCAATAAATCAATTTTAACGAATGAATGATTGTTACCGAACGTGGATTTCTTTTATAGCATTTTTTGTTTCATTTTTCCCGTCAATTTCAAAATAATTGTTTTTAATGGGGATAATTCTATCGAAAGTTGTTACATTTCGTCCGGGGATAGTTTATTTGGAAAAATAAAATTTATACTTTCCAAACAAAGAAAAAAAGAATTTAGTAACGTTATTCAATGTGAGTCCTTGAAGGACTTTCACGCCATAATATTTCCCCTTTTTACAAATCATGCAACGCATTTAAGCCACGCAACGTTCACCTACTGTTTGTGATATAGAATCGTATAACACAGAACAAGTGGGAATTTACCGTAATTTTTATATAGGTACTTTAATTAAAAATGAAATTCCTGATAAAAATACTTCCGCCCACAATGAGGGCTTGCAAAAAAAACTAACCCGAATATAATTACATACAATTCACCTTTAATAAAATTAAGAGAAATCTTAATCCTTATTACTATAAACTAATCCTTCAACTGCAACGCATGCACAAAGTATTGTTTATCATAAAACGAAAGTTAACGGAGCGGCTGGAGCGCGTAATTTTAATTACTTAATTTAAGTAAGTTCCTATTGTATTATATTTCAAAATGGCTTCCCTGAGTGAAAAAAGGCATTTTAAAAAGCTCCTTTAGACTTTTGTTTCCAGAATTAGTAACAGGATTAAAAATTATATGGGAAAATATATCTTTTTAAACGATATTAGCCAATTTGCACAAGTAGTTTTTTATTCTGTGTGCAAACACAATTTTTAAAGAATTTCGAGTTATACAATATCTCTATAACGTTATAAAATAAGTTGGAAGAGCAACACAGATATGCGTTTGATAAATGTTGGCTTAAACTCATGCGCAAACTTTCATAAAAATTTATACTTTTCCTAAATTCGTCCCATAATATTCTTCAAATATTGCATTATTTTACATCAACGATAAGCTCCTTATTTTCATAAAGAATATAAATCCCACCTAAACCAACAAGGATAAATATTATTTTAAATCTCCTTTTTTACGAGAATTAAATTCTTCTATTTTGTTTTCCGACAAATTCTTTTGGGCGTTCTTTAACATACAGCCACACACACACACCCAAGCACACATTTATTTTAATATATTTAAAGAAGTTGCTTCCTATCATACTTTGAGCTGAAGATACGCTTCTCACAATATTTCATAATCCCGCCTCCTCTCAGTGCCCCCCGGAGTGATTCGAACAAGGATATAATTGACTCGACACAAATCCACCCTGGGGAAGCGTTTTCCGTGTGCGAATGTGCACTTGCCTCCAATAAAGTAAGCAGATCCCAGGATTCGCAGGCGTCCCCATCCGACGTATCCAGGATAATCCCGCTAAGCTTTCAGCAAATTAAAATTTATGACCATTAATTTTGTTTTTCGCACTCCCCGCGGGCGATATTTGAATAAGGACGTCTCCGTCATTGTCCTTTCGACGCTCCATAAATCTTGATTCGAGTCTTCGATTCACGATAACTGATAACGTGTAGTGATGTCCTTAATCCGCAGCCAATTTCCATTTAATTGCAATTGGTGCTTCGGGTCCTTCAGAGGGCGCCACCCGCTGTGATTATTTCCCTTGGATTGTGGTAAGCATTATAGGGTTTTTCAATTTTCTTTTCGTAAATCGATGAAAACATGTTTTCCCCAAGATAAGGACACTTCAGATAAGTTTTGTAGTTCAAGATATCAGTTTAGCTAAATTAAGAACAGAACAGAATAATGTGCATCTTGTGAACCAAGGAACTAAAAATGCACTGCACTTGTGGGCATCGCATCCTTGGAATTATTAATATCACACCGAATTAATTCGGCAGGTATTTTCACTGTAATTTATTGTTGTAAGGTTCCAGTGGAATAAAGGAGAATATGCAAATACCCTCGACATTGGCTTTGGAAGCTGCCCTGCTGCATTGATGCACCTCGTTTACGACTTCAGTCGAAAGTTAGTCGTCCCGATGAAATTCTGTAATGGGATTTTCATGTAGGGCCTGAAGGTCCTTTCAGAAGCATGGAAAGGAGCATTGTTGTTGGTGCAATCAGATATCACCTGTGAGAATATTTTGTTTTTTTAAAGTACTTGTCACAAAGCGTAAAAAACTTAAAATTGACAAAAATGACAAACAAATGTATTTAATGTAATAGTTTATATTTCTTGAAAACGTGTATTTGAAAAATATTTGTTCGAAACTTTAAATAAAACAACAACAATTAAAGGATAATTTTTCTTGAAAAATTATGTCAAGATGAATTTTTGATACTCTGCACGTCTAAAGCAAAATTACAGCGACGCGACGGCAATAAAAGTCAATTAAAGTCTCTTGAACCATGATTGCCCACAGTTCAAAAAGTTGTTAACCTTTGCAATGAACTTGAGAAAAACGCTGCTCAGGTGTTACATGAACCAAAGCCGTAATTACACCGCGAAAGATTAAAACGAAAATCCGCTCCAGGTGCCACTTGAACTTTTGTTCGCAGAACGCTATTCTTCTTGTACTCAAAGAAAACTCTTGAGTGCAGTGTGCACGTCCTGCACATTGTTCCACAAACGATCTTATCTAGACTTCTAGGTCTCCGCCATCTTAGAAATCCCGAGTGCATAAAACTCACCTTGAGATTGTTGCTTTGTTTACTAGCGAAAATGTGCAATACAATGGCAATGTTGACTCCAATGCTTTTCAGTTTTTTAAAGTGCCATGAGAGTTAGATTTTGTTCTCACTTTAACATGCTATAACGAAGCTAATCACCTTTGCAAAACAATATTAAAATTTTCGAACAAAGGCAGACTCATTACAAAAAGTTTCGGTTTTATTGGTTTTCTTGTTCTTGCAAGAATTAAACTTTCAAAGTTGAGGAAATCATTATTTAGGAAGAATCTTATCCTTAATACCGTCTTTAGAGTTCGGTGAAGTAAATATAAAACACATTTTCAAGTTGACTTGATCCAATTTCCATTGATTTCTTTGATTTCCATTTTTATCTGGATTCCGCAAGTTTTTGTACCTCTTCAGCTGAAAATAAATGTGAAAATTTAAAATTAGCTCAGCTTAAAATTAGAACAAAAATCAAATTTCAAAAAGTCTCTCTATTACAGAATAAAACTTTTACATAAAGTTTAAACTTTTCGCTTAAAAATTCCTCATTTGTAATTGTTCAATTAATTTTTTAAGCGATGATTGCTTTTTAATTTCAATTTACTGGAAATTTTAAATCACGCAGCAATACTGAAAGTTGTTCGTCCTTTCAGTCTCAACTTCCTCCACACACGTCCTTTATGAAAAATTTCAACGTAATTCAGTCGTTGGAAACAATGAACCTGTGCAATTAAGAATAATAACCGAGAGTGCTTCATTTCCTGGAAAAGAGTTGTAATTACCGCAGCGATTAATAATTTATTTTCGGGGAAATTACGAACACTTTGCAGAAAAGGATTGCATAATGTAAAATAATAGTCATTGCAAACAATATACTTTTAATTAGTTTATTAAATAATTAAGAAAGTTCAGCTATGAATTCTCCTACTAATTTAGTTTTATGAAATCGCCAAAAAATGCTTGTCGCGCAGTAAGTCAGTCTCGCAGGTTCTGTTTCAGTACAGAACCGATAACACAACTCAACAATAGTCAATAGCTAAGGTATTGTACCTTAACTAAATCTCAAGTCTGACAGTACAGTGGAAACAAAAGAGTTTCCCCTCAAACAAAGAATATTTCGATTAATTTATGGCCGAAACTTATTAAAGTATCTATATAAATTCGAACATCACAAAATTTATAAACAACATCAAGTCAGAAAAATGTTTATCAAAATAAAAATTACTGTAAGCAGAAATTTTATTATCCTTACCAGGAGGTTCCAGTTGTTTTAATTTTTTTTGTCTGGAATACACTTCTCACGAACATGAAATTTTGCAGGATATGCAGTACAAAATCCAAGACTTCAAGAGTTATTAAATGGATAAACCTAGGCAAACAACACGTCATTTAACTCCTTATCCCGAACGAAGCTCTTAAGCACGTAAAACATTGAGTGCCTGGACGTGTCCTGAATGACAAAGTTCATTTGAAACAAGATTACCAAACTGCAGTTCGTATTACTCACGGATATCCTCCTTAAAACTGTCTCATTGTCAGACATCAAACTATTGCTCTTCAATTGCGAAGAGGTCCTTAAACACAGTTCTGGGTCAAAATTTCAAGACCACTTCGAGATCAAGAAGCTTGACGTTCCGATTGAAGGAGTATTTCCAAAATAAAATGAATCATAATTACGTCAACACTTCCTATTCATAATTAAAGAACAAAACAAATGTTTCACGAAAGTAGCTCATCGTTCATACTTTAACTGTGAACTTTAAGCTCTTTGCTGACCACCGACCACAGCCGAAAGAATTCTTTTGAGAGCATATCTCAAAAGCAACAAATTTTAATATTATGAACACGACGTAGACCGCTAAATATTTTACACATTTTATTATATCAGTGGTTTACTTAGGGTACTGCTGTCTGCGATTTAGGAGGAACCTTAATGCATACAAAATTCATGGGAACATAATTTTTTGTAATCCAAAAGGTCGAAATCGGTTGCTTTTTCTGGTTAAACAGTGGCAGGAGTTGTGGGACGACGATGGGGCCAATAAATGTTAAATTTGAGCAATTGGAAAAGGGATTTTGTTTGCAAATTTAGGCTTTACATTACACATAACTCTAATTAACGCGAAAAACTTTTAAAAAAATAAATATAGCGCAGGAAAGCAAAAAGGGTGAAAATTAAACACGCTGCGATATTAATCGTAATATTTACAACATCCACACCATCGTGGCAATTAATTAATTGAAAAATTATTAATTGCAGTGATGGAGGATGAGATTCGATCCTGCAGAGAAACTTCTGATCTGAGAGGATCTTGTGAGGTTCTAACTTTGGTACAAATTAAGTTCGACGTAGAATCAGATTCCTCCACGATTCGTCCTTTCACTTTCGAGGGAGAGTTTTGCGTGATAAACGAAACTGAAAGGATTATCGTAAAAGTTTTAGTAATCTATAAAGTTTTGTTGGATATTCTAGAAAGAACTAATTACAGAATCACATGACGACTAAACGAAAGAGACAACCACACTCCATGTTTACGTACAAGACAGGTGTGTGTTAAACCTATTTAAATTAAAGCTAAAATATGTTAAGAAAAGAAAGTAAACTTGATTAATATATTCATTCTCAGTGCAAGCTTCGAAAAAGGATATCATTTTCAATTCTCGACAAAAAAAAACCAGGAAATCTGGCGCCTTTTCCTGCGACGAAAACAATGTTTCTGTGAACAGACGCTTTGTCAGAGAGTCGTAAATTTTCGCACAGGTGTGTCTTAAACGTTAAACCTATTTAAATTAAAGCTAAAAATACGTTAAGAAAGGAACGTGAAATGATTTGATTAATATATTCATGTTTTTTTCCACTCATTATCGACATTATTTAAATGCCACATTCGTGTCAGCGCAAATAGACCAGACATATCCTGACGTCAGTTCGCCGCAAGCCAACCCTTTTGGGACATTTGGTTGAACCTTTGTGAACTTGCAAGAGTAGAGAAATCGGTTTTAGCAGTCAATCGCAAAATTCCCGTCGGCAATAGTTAGTATCAGAACATGCATGTTCCTTGTTGAACTGACGCAACTCCAAACTGTTATCCTGCTGCCAAATGACACCGACCGACGCGTAGATAAGGGTTACTAAGTTTTTTAAAGCAGTTATTGTATTCCTTTAAAATCTATTTTCAAATGCCAGAAATGCTTTCAAGAGTCGTAATGAGTGAAATTGACTAAATTGCATACTTCAACCGTGTAGAGGGTGGTTTTCTGGAACGAAACACTTCCTTTACTTGCAATTCCCTCCGCGTACTTGGAACACTATCAAACGATCATCATCTGAAGATTTTTCAAATTCCACCGCATTTCGTCCCTCCTAACCGCTTCACTGGGCTGATTGGAGTCTTCCGTGTTTTACTCCTTTTTGCAATTCCGTTGCCAGATCCATTAGCATTTAGATGAGTACATTTCTACGTAATCAACAATCAACAACCACATTTAAAGTCACAACCCTTTAGTGGATAAGTTTCGAAAGTAATTTGGTTTCATACACGACTTATTTTTTTCTGTTTATAACAAAAAAAAGAATTTTAATAACAATCCAAAAGTGTGTTTTAAATTTCATTCGTAAAAACAGGAATTTCTTGATTGCCCGATGTGTGTTTTTGTCAGCTACCGAACAATGGATTCCTTCTCGCCATTTTCTCCATCAAATAATCCTAAAATGGATCTGCTAACACTTTGCTTTAGTTTTAGCTGTATTCCGCATTCTGCATTGCTCAAAAACAAAATAGACTGATTTGCTATTTGCATTTAAATGAGTTTGCGAGGGATGACGGCTTCACTTCTTTATTAACGAGTGCAGGATTTTCCGCGTAATCACGGTCCCTGAAGCAACGAAGCATAAACAAATTTGGGACTCATCACTGCTTAGCGCACTCTTATGGCGGAATATGCTATAATCCTTATAATATTACGTACAAACATAGAATACTTATAAAGCATACCAACTAGGCACAATTGTGGTGAATTTTATGCCGCATTTAATTCACCAAGTTGGTTTGAAGGTTTTGCCAAACAGGAATTTTAATACTTCCCTGTTTTTCATACTGACTTCACAAGTGATCATCACGATATTCAAATGTGAACCTCATTGGTAGAAGTAAATGTGATCCCTTCTATCGCTCCAGGATTAGCTCTGAATACTGGTGTTGTCCAGAAAACTTTACAATAACTAAATTTTGTTTACTCCGTGTCTGCAAATTGCAAATTAAAACTTTCACCGTTAAATTTCGTGTTCCCTGGAGAGCTTTTCAATTAAGCCACCCCAAAACCATTATCACTTGCAATGCAACCAAAAGTACCCCAGGCTGTGAACGAGCTTCCATCACAAAGGATCACCGGCAGGACCAACCCCGAGCAAAGGTCGTAACGGACGTCGAACTTCGCACCATCAGAAGTCGGTCTTCGCCACATCTGCATATCCGCGTTTGGATCCTCCTCAGTCTTGCAAACTTTAATGAGGGTGGCAATTTCCGCAGAATTCGTTAAGTGCAGTGTCGTTGTTTTTCCGAATGAAAATTTCAAAATTTCCGTCAACCGGATCTAAGGCTGCGCTCGTTTGGTGTTTCGCTCCCGAGGATCGCGATGCATTAAATTCCTTTCACGATGGAGGATGGTGATGTCCAGGATTGTAGTTTAGTTGGAAAATAAAATTACGCAAAGTAATCAAATGGCTTCAAAAGTAATTATTGCATTTTCGTGGTATTAAAATTATCTTGAATAATTCACGAGTGCTTAAATGCTTAATAATATTTTAATCAACCTGCGTCCAAATAATTTCGCGTGCTTCATTAAAAATGGTGCATTGATATTATTACAAAGGAAACGCTTCCTCAAACTCCTTCAGTTTCTTTTATTTATAGGCGATGCCAACTCCTCAACTTATTGATCTCCTGACGCAACGATAAATTCAATAGCTCCATGAAATCAATTATCAACCTTTGGTAATTACATTCCTCGATTAAGAATTCCCAGGAGGCTTGGGGTCGTAATGGGAAAATTCCACGCTCAAACGAAACAATGGCGTCCTCAATCCTCAATCCTCGCTAAATGACACGAGGTCGATGCTGCTTAGGATTTATGAGGATATAATTCGTTTCGAATCAAATAATGGCAACCTCAATGACGAGTGATTTCTCACCTGCTGATTAACTGCGATAAAAAATAAAATTTAATTTGCGCAGATCTACTTGTCAATCGTTTATTGATTTGGAAATGTCTGCCGAGCAACAACACTTTTTCTTTTAATTTTCCAAAGAGGAATTGAAATGAATGATTGAAATCACTTCATTTATTTTTCTACTGTATAAGAAATACTTTTAAATTAATTAAAACAAAAATGTAACAAGTAGATTAATCACTAAATGTAATTAAATATATAATGAAGCTATTGACTTCAAGATATGATGACTTTAAGTTGTCATTGATGAGGATGACAAATCACAGTTTAATAAAATTGATTTCTATAGTATTTTGCATACGGAATAAGATTTCCCACTCAACATTTGATATTGAGAGCATTCATCATTCCAAATTGCTTTCAATTATCCAGAATCGATTACCGTAAATCGTGTGGAGACAGTTCCAATGCAGACTATAATCGGGTGTCGTAATAAAAGTAATTTGAAAAACGATATCCTTGGAGTATGTATAATAAAAATCCGACATTGACGCACATACTTTACCAGTTACACAAAGAAGTGACGTATTATACAGATTGGGTGCAAATATTCATTGTACTTTTTTTGTAAAGCAAATTTGGTGAGTACAACCTCGTTTTCTGTGGAGTCGATAACATATTTTATTAACCGTATTTTATTTCTTCTGACATATTTAAGAACATGCTTCAACCAACATAAAAAGAAAGTGCACCTGAATAGCCATTGAGAATTCGCAGAAGAAAATGCAAAATATTTCCAAAAGTTCTCTCAACTTAATTCGAGGTGATTCAATTAAAAGTTTTCCCTTAATGGAAACTTACGGCCGCCGACCATTTACACAACTTTCTCCTTGCGGAACAAAAATCCAACAACATAAGCCTGAAGCGTCTTCTCCAGAATGCTATTCCATTTTCTTGGCGATTAGTTGATGAAGTTCATAGAAGAATTATCATGAAATCAGACTCGCACAACAACTATAAAATTTTCCCAGTCGAGGAGCAATTAAACAAAATATACTATACCCATCCAAAAGTACTCAGGAAATTTTCTTGAAGTACGGCGCTAAATGGCGTCGAAAGGATAACACCACAAAAAGTGATAACCAGGAAGTTGCATCTTCCGGGAAAAATCGCAATACCTGGAATATTAGATCGGCAGGACGTGCTCAGAGTTCGAAAAACGTGGTCCTGGAATTGTGAGCTGAGAACGGATAAAATTGATTTGCAAATAGATTTTATGTTTTTATTAAATTTATAAAGTGGTGTTTCTTATTTTTAGTTTTCAATATTGAAAAAGGATGTGACATGATCAAATTATCTTTTCGTTATTTTGAATGCAACAAGAAAAGTTGTAATTATTTTTCTCTTTTTTTTATCACGAAAAAAGTACGTTTTTACAAAAGTTCAGTGATATGTATTGTGCAGTTTTGGATTTTTACATTGAATGCAATTTCTTAGAAGGATAATTGGTATTAACTCTACTGTTTTGCGCTAAGCATTTTTATTAAAACAAATTTACTTCGTAACTCATAATTAACCGTTTTCCGTCCTGCTCCTCGGCAATTTCCGTTAAGTGGACAATATTAGTGACAATACCAAGTAAAACATGTCCTTTGTAAGCCAAGTTGTCCCATATTCCCGGGCAGTTAATTAAGTCGCCTCTTTCATTTCTGTCCTGCAGTTCCGTAATCCTCACAGGACACGCCACATGATTCTCTCGACCGACAAGTAATTTCCCCAACACAAGGTGTAGCGTATCTCGTGTGAACCGGAAGCTGTGGGTGGTGTCCATTTTGGCTTTATTAACAACCACAAAACTTGCACCCAACTTGAATCCTAAACATGTCCATTACATAAACCACTCGACGCATTTCGTCAAAG
This sequence comes from Leptogaster cylindrica, assembly GCA_963082835.1. Lineage (NCBI taxonomy): Eukaryota > Metazoa > Arthropoda > Insecta > Diptera > Asilidae > Leptogaster > Leptogaster cylindrica. The sequence goes on along the minus strand of OY720105.1, from coordinate 16,056,235 downwards.
TTGTAGATTTGAAAAGTTTTGCACAGTGATAAAAAACTTTTGCTATCATCGCAGGAAGTAATTAGAAGGACTCAAAAGTGTATTGTGCTGGTTTTTCACGGCGCGGCGTTTTAATACATTTTAACTACCATTTAGTAAGCTTCTGTTTGTTCACAGAATCCTAATTTGAATTGTTATAATATATTATAAACGTTGATTGTTCTTTTGTTATCTTACAAACGATGCAGCTTGTGGAATAATCAAAAGCAATCGCTTTTAACAAATCTCTGCAAATTTCATTGATCTTGTGCAAATTGTTGATTTTATTGACAAGTTTGCTTTGTTCTTCGTCAACAAATGTATTTGATTGAAAGGGTTTAAATTGAAATCCAGCCAATGTATCCACATGAATAATTTATGTAATAGCAAATTCACTATCGAACTTTAAGCCGTTGCAATTTCAAAAGGACAATTAGTTTTCAGCAGACTAAATTAGCCGATCGAATGAATTAAACAATGCTATATTGTAAGCACGTAATCAATTTGTGCTTAAATAAATTTGGTTAATTTTAATTGTTTTTGTCAATTAGATATACGCATTATGCAAATAAAATAACAAATACGTAATAATATATATTGTTGATATGGGAAAATATAAAGTAAATATTGAGCTTATATTATTATGAATATAATTTTAGAGAACCAAGTCAAAAAGTTTCGTTTGCATTAATTTATTTTTAAGATGACGAAATTCTGTGCACATGAAAATGGCATGTAATCATCTTCCAAATATTTTCCGTATCCTTTACCTGTGAAGTATGAAGTGCAAATGAATGCAAGAGATCAGGACATTTCTATGATATAAAATTGTGTAAAGCCCTTGAAACCGCATAAGACCTTTGAGAAAGTGGAGTGGTAAATCCAATGCAGAAGTCACAGCAAAGCCAATAAGGACTAAAGGACTTCCATTCAGAACGGACTCGAAATACATATTTTGCTTCTGGCAGCAACGCACTCTGGATAAATATTTTACATTGAAAAATAAATTAAACTTGAAGAGGTTCCTGCATTTATTGAATTTGAAATTGTTAATGCATTTTAGCTAATATTATTCTTCATCAATTTATTCTATTTATTCCATTGAATGATCGGACAAATAAAATCGCCCTGTTTACAACATTTTCGTTTAAAAATATTTTATAATCAAATTTATATTTTCAATATCTTTAAAAGCATTTAAAGACCATTTCCCTTTTCCCGAGCTATCCATTCTACTTGGCGAGAAAAGGTCTTTTTCACGTTGGAGAGTTGCCATCTAATAGAATCAGTTTTTATAAATTGGGGCGCAAAGGAACAGTTCTCTATGCTGTAAAATTCAATTTACACAATGTTCAGTAGAATATCTGTTGTGATTGCTCTAAAACCGTTATCACTGTCCAGCAAGCGATGAAGTTTTTTCCCTTTTAGAAATGAAACGTCTGAAGAAGTTCAAAAAGCATCATCCTGGTAAAAATATAAAAATATTAAAAGCCATAGAGAATGAGAACTCTTTCGAAAGGTTATCGTAGTAAATTGTTCATTTGGATGGTAAAACCATAAACAACAAACTTTGTGGTAGTATGTTTTATTATTCGTTTTTCCAATTTGGAGTTCTCTTTCCATTTTCTATTTCCAGGGCAGAGGGTTAATAAAACTACATAATAACATAGTAATAACATTAGTTGTTATACATATTATATTTTAAATATAATCCTGATATATTAACAACGTCCACGATTACAGACTAATCTATCCAACAAGCTCCTCAAAATGATTGATTCACCTTTTAAGGTTCGCTGGTATGGAAGAAGCACGAATTCCATTAATGGAAAATACTTTTCGGATAGGTTTTCTGTACAAAATTGGGCTGCGAGAAAATTAGCTCGTAAAGTTTGTAATGACATTATAAAGAAAATGTTATTTCAGAAGGAAGTTTTATTTTGTTCGAAGAAAAGTTTTTTATGGGAAATTGAAAAAGTCTTCTGATAAAGCGTTGGAGATTTTTCACTTTTGTCCTCTAGTTCCGGAATTAGGATACAAACATTTTAATTAAAAAAGTGATTTGTATCCATGTTACAGAATTCAATTGCGCACGAAATTACGTTTTTCATTAACAAAGGTTTTTTTTTCCACATTTGATTAATACAAAATAATTTCAACTTAAAGTTACCAATTATTATTTGTTTTATATAAAGCTTTCTTTTCAACATTACTGTCTTCGTACTTTTTATTGTTGACCTCATCCTCCATCCTGTGGACCTCATTTGCTCCTGCTGATTTGCAAGGAAGACTTGGAGTTTCAAAACGGTTTTTTTTATTAAGTTTCTCAATATTTCTGTATATTGGAATATTGTTCTTGTTCTTAACAGAACATTTGGTGGAATGTATCTTTCGTCTCACTTTACATTTCATTCAGCTGCATATTCAGAGCGTCTACAGTTTAAACTTGTTATCCTTAAAAGAGTGCCACATCAAATTAAAAATAAGAAGCACGAAAGTAAATTCAACCAGATTTTAATAAATTGAATAATGTTCGCAATTGCTTGAGGGCATTTTTACAGCGCCTTAAATTTGTTTTCTTTGTGCCATTGAAGTAGTTGCAGAGCTCCCCCGAGACACTTAATGGATTTTTTCGCTCGGGGGATGCTTTCTTACCGAAGTACAGGAATCAGTGCCAGTTTTACAAGTACCTGTACAATATACAATAGACAATATACATCCCCTGGGAAACTTTCTTTACTAATATAATTACGACCCTCAGAAGCGTGTACTTTTAGTAATGCTTGTTGTGAAGCAGGTTAATATAACTGAAGGATCATGAAGAAATAGTTTAAATGCTCAACGTTCTTTTAGCACTTAACGGCGCCAATCACCAGGTGAGAAATCAGTCTTCCTTGGTGTTGCCATTATTTGATTCGGAACGAATTATATCCTCATAAATCCTAAGCAGCATCGACTACGTGTCATTGAGCGGGGATTGAGGATTGAGGACGCCATTGTTTCGTTTGAGCGTGGAATTTTTCCATTACGACCCCAAGCCTCCTGGGAATTCTTAATCGAGGAATGTAATTACCAAAGGGTGATAATTGATTTTATGGAGCTATTGAATTTATCGTCCCGTCAGGAGATCAATAAGTTGAGGAGTTGGCATCGCCTATAAATAAAAGAAACTGAAGGAGTTTGAGGAAGCGTTTCCTTTGTAATAATTTTAATGCACCATTTTTAATGAAGCACGCGAAATTATTTGGACGCAGGTTGATTAAAATATTATTAAGCATTTAAGCACTCCTGAATTATTCAAGATAATTTTAATCCCACGAAAATGCAATAATTACTTTTGAAGCCATTTGATTACTTTGCGTAATTTTATTTTCCAACTAAACTGCAATCCTGGACATCACCATCCTCCATCGTGAACGGAATTTAATGCATCGCGATCCTCGGGAGCGAAACACCAAACGAGCGAAGCCTTAGATCCGGTTGAGGGAAATTTTGAAATTTTCATCCGGAAAAACAACGACACTGCACTTAACGAACTCTGCGGAAATTGCCACCCTCATTAAAGATTGCAAGACTGAGGAGGATCCAAATGCGGATATGCAGATGTGGCGGAGACCGACTTCTGGTAGTGCGAAATTCGAAGTCCGTTACGACCTTTGCTCGGGGTTGGTCCTGCCGGTGATCCTTTGTGATGGAAGCTCGTTCACAGCCCGGGGTACTTTTGGTTGCATTGCAAGCGATAATGGTTTTGGGGTGGCTTAATTGAAAAGCTCTCCAGGGAACACGAAAGTTAACGGTGAAAGTTTTAATTTGCAATTTGCAGACAGGGAGTAAACAAAATTTAGTTATTGTCACGTTTTCTGGACAACACCAGTATTCAGAGCTAATCCTGGAGCGATAGAAGGGATCACATTCTTTCAAACTGTACCAACATTTTTACATTTTCGTGTATGTGTATGTACTGAATTGTTGTTACTTTTACTTACAGCAAATACTCGTAGGTACAAAGAATAAATATCGTTTCTATTGTACGTTTCTATTTTATATGCATTTTATGTTTATAATGCTATTTTTTCTAAAAGTAAGTTTTTTATAAAATATTTGAAAGTTCTCTTTTTTATTCAAAGCAAATTTTTTCCTTTTTAGACAATAATTAATTATTATCTGAACTTTATGGATTTTTTGTAGATACATAAATCTGATAATTTCTCCTGTTTGGATTCATTAAAATGGAAACCGGAAAAGGATTCCTTCCCTTCAGTATTCATTCAACATCTTATTTATATCTCTCTCGGCACTTGTAAAGATGCTTGGATTGTTCTGCTCGTGAAACCAAGCAGGGTTATCCAAGAAGGGTCTCTTAATTTATAACCCTCTTTGGACTCCAAAACGCTCTCTATGGACCTCATAAACATAAAAATTCAAGCAATTTATGAGATCAGAAAGATTGGTAACTTAAACTAAATGAAATACAAAAACATAATATATTATGTTTTGCTTATTTCCTAAAAACGATTGCTTGTTAATATTTGCACCGGTTCAATTGAAAAGTCGAAGGCATGCAGAACTGAAATTGAAACTTCAGGACCAACACCAGTCTTAATTGAAAGCCATAATCTAAAGTAATGGAAACGGAGGAGCACTCCTGCTCGTTTACTGTTAATTGGTCCTTCACATCTTCCCGTTTCTAGAGACAAGTTGATTTGACTGTGGGAAGCAATTAATTCCTGAGGATTATGGGTGGATTACGTAAAACTTCCGTTAACAAGATAATTTGCACAAAACTATTGTCTAGACAAAGGATTATGGTAACCTGTTTAGAAATTCAACAATTATGCAAATTCTGAGCAACTGTAATAAGAAGTTCTTGTTTAAAATTATACTTTGTAAATATTACAAAATATTTAAGCGAAAAAATATTGTGAATTTAAAAAACATTCTGTTTATTGTTATCATGGTCAAAATGGAGATTTTCACGTATTTAATTTGTTAAATTAAAAGCTTTTATGATATTTTAATAAATATTATAGGTTTATGCTGATGAGAACCAAAAATTACAAACAAAATTTAAAAATATTTAACTCGTCATTTATTATTTAAAACAAATAATGGTAAGTGCGAAAAGAAATTGTCTACGGTTCGTGACACAAAATTAAATATTTTCAAACAGTTCCATTAGCTGTTTTGGTATTTCCCAGACATGTTTTGTTTTATTATAAATAATAAATATTTGCACAAATATACCTTTTGACTTGCAATTGTTAAGAGGACTTCTATATTTTGTTAATAAGCTTACTATTGAGTTATTTCCTCTTCATTTTAGAATTTTTGTATACGAGATTTTCGATTTTACATTAGATTTTCGTATTTTGGATGTAATCGGAATTTCCAGATTTACATTTTTTCTAACACTTTGAAATTATTAAAACAATTCAACTTTTTTGACTATTTTAAACGATTTTTGAACTCTAGAGCAAAATCATTAATATAACATAAAATATTTTTTAAACAAATTCTCTAACATTTTTAAACCATTTCCATTAACATTACGAATAAATCTGCTGCCTTAACGATTTTGAAATTTTCCTTAATTTTCCTGACTTACAAAACTTAATTTCGAACAAAGAATACCGAAACGTCATGAAAGGATTGTAGGTTATAATTGGGGTTGGAGATTCATGGAAACAGACTCATCTAAATGCTAATCGATCTGGCAACGGAATTGCAAAAAGGAGTAAAACACGGAAGAGTCCAATTAGCACTGGGAAGCGAGTCAGAAGGGACGAAATGCAGTGCAAATTTGAAAAATCTCTATTTGGTGGTCGTTTGATAGTGTTCCAAGTACGCGGAGGGAATCGCAAGTAAAGGAACAGGTTCGTTCAAGAAAACCACCTTCTCCACGGTTGAGGGATGCAATTTAGTCAATTTCACTCATTACGACTCTTGCAGGCATTAATTCTGGCTTATGAAAACACATTAAAGGAATGCAAGAACTACGACTACTTTAACAAAATCACTTGGGTTATGTTATTTTGTAACAGGATAACAGTGTGGAACTGCGTGACATCGACAAGGAACATGCAACAGGAACATGTCCTGATAGTGACCATCGCCAACGGGAATTTTTCGATTCTCTCATAAAACCGATTCCTCTGCTCCTGGGAATTCGTGAAATTTCAACCAAATTTCCCTAAAGGGTTGACTCTCGGCGAACTGGCGCCAGCGTGAATACCGCACCACCCATCCTCCCCTAAATGGAACAACCTCTGCCTTTATTACTTTCATTAACTCATGTCCTTTATTACTTTACGTTCTGAAATGAAACACAATGACATATAGTGTAAGAATGAATTGGTTCTTCTTATCATGTCACAAATATAATTTAATTTGATAAACGTGGATGTACTTTAAACCCATTTTTTATTACTAAAGAATAAACAAAAATCCTTAGAAAATTCTTGTCCAAAAAGAGGCTTAATTTTACTGATTCGATACGTATCACTTCACTTAAAATCCAAAAATTGCTGCTCTGTAGGCGAAGTTCAATGTCCTTCTGGCCTCTACAATGATGCTGATTTGGCGTTGTCCAATGCCTCCGGAAACGATGTAAGCGTTTCCGTCATTCGAGGTTTGGCTCACAACGATCTCAACGTGGCTGACCACAGCGCCAATGCCGGACTGAGGATAGTTCAGGGTGAGCCTGACATCCTGGGGACTTGGATAAACGAAATTGTTGTTTGCCTGCGCAACGATTCTATCACCTGGAATTAAGGAAAGTACGCGGTTAGCTAGTCCCCTCTAGATAACGGTAACCATTCCTTTCTTACCATGAACACGTTGGCCCAAAGTGTATTGGATTTGTCCCAGTGGTTGGTTGACTTTGGCGGAGAGAGGGAAGAGATTCAAGCCAGGATGCTGGGCACGGTACACATTGATGTCCTCGATGATTTCAATGTTTTCCCCAATTGATTGAATTTCAGGCTTTTGAGCCGAGCAGAAAGCCGCGAAGGCAACTAAAGCAACCACAGTGATGAAACGTGCCATTTTATTGTTGTAGATTTATTGTTGATTTCGATCGTCGAGAAACTGAACTGACGATACCGGTGGAAACTTTCCCCTTTTATACCTGCCCTTATCGTTATCAGCCGGCGGCGTTCAATCAGCACCGTCTGATAGCCATGCTCGATCATTCTAAGAATTTTATTACCTGGCACATTGGAATCAATCCATGCCGGTGGCTTATTTACGGCTTTATCAAGCCTCGGAATCTATTTTGAGTGACTACTCAAAATGAAATTATATTATTATAGAAATGATTATCATAATTAGCACTTGCGCGATGTTTCGTTTTCCAAAACAAAGCACTTAGTAACTTCGGAGGAAGCCGGAAAAGCGCTCAATCAAAAGCCATTTCCTTGAATTTTCATCACCTTAACGCTTTATAAATACCAATTAATCATTTTTCAACATATGAAAAACATTCGAAGAAATTTTCAAAAGGTTCTCTAATTCAGGAATGATTTTGTTATAAACTTTTGATGAAATTGATGAAATTGAAATTTCCCGGTGTTTACTAAAATGCAAAAAATACTTTTATCAAAATATAGGTATATTCCTTTTTCATCACTGTTATATCTTTTGCGTTGCACCCTGCAAACTACATTTAAGGTATAAAAAACCAATTGAAGTGAATTTATACCAATATCTTATAGTTTAATAAGGCACATCCTCTTTATGTATGGTGGATAAAAACTTATAGACATATTTTCCTGGAAAAACTTTTATTTCGTCCTTTAGTTTAATAACTTTTTTATTGTAGGTCGAGCAGTATTTTACTTATCTTATCATCATAAAACAATAAATTCGAAGTTTTTCAAGTCTAATCTAAAATATTAACAAGAATATTTTGTACAAGAGAATCAAGTTTTTGAAGACTTTTCTCGGGAAAGCCAATTCCTGCGAAAATTTACGACTCTCTGACAAAGCGTCTGTTCACAGAAACATTGTTTTCCTCGCAGGAAAAGGCGCCAGATTTCCTGGGTTTTTTTTTTTTTTTTTTGTCGAGAATTGAAAATGGTATCCTTTTCGAAGCTTCCTCTGAGAATGAATATATTAATCAAGTTTACTTTCTTTTCTTAACATATTTTAGCTTTAATTTAAATAGGTTTAACACACACCTGTGTTGTTATACGTAAACATGGAGTTTGGTTGCCTCTTTCGAAGTCCTCATGTGATTCTCATTCTGTAATTAGTTCTGTCTAGAATATACAACAAAAATTTCTAGATTACTAAAATTTTTATAATAATCCTTTCAGTTTCGTTTATCACGCAAAACTCACTCTCGAAAGTGGAAGGACCAATCGTGGAGGAATCTGATTCGACGTCGAACTTAATTTGTACCAAAGTTAGATTAGAACCCCACTAGATCGTCTCAGATAAGAAGCTTCTCTGCATGATCGAATCTCATCACTGCAATTAATTATTTTTCAATTAATTAATTGCCACGATGTTGTTGATGTTGTAAATATTATGATTAATGTCGCAGCGTGTTTAATTTTCACCCTTTTTGTTTTCCTCCGCTATTTATTTTTTAACGTTTTTGTGTTCATTAGATTTATGTGAAATATAAGGCCTAAAATTGCGAGAAAAGTCTATTGTCCAGTTGTTCAAATTTTACATTTATTGGCGCACAAAAGTCCTCCCCCAACTCCTTCTACGGGATAACTAGAAAAAACAACCGATTACGACCTTTTGGATAACAAAAATTTATGTTTCCATGAATTTTGTATGCATTATAAGGTTCCTCCTAAATCGCAGACAGCAGACGCCCCACTCCCACCGGCCCTCCCCCTTCTATACGTACCACCGATGTTATAAAATATGTAAAATGTTTAGAGGTCTACGTTGGGTCCATAATATTAAAATTTGTTGCTTTTGAGATACGCTCTCAAAAGGATTCCGTTTTCTTTCGGATATCGCAGGTCAGAGAAAAATTTGAAGTTCGAAGTTAAAGATATGAACATTGAACAATGAGCTATGAAGTTATGCACAATTTTTTTTTGATGATGAATTAGAAGTGTTGACGTAATTATACTAAATTTTGGTTTGGAAATGCTCCTTCAATCGGAAACTCAACAGTTCCTTGATACCAAGCAGGTCTTGAACTCTTGACCCAGAAGTGTTTAAGGAGCCTCTTCGAAATTGTAGAGCAATAGTTTGATAAATGTTTGAGACAATTTTGAGGAGGAAATCCGTGAGTAATGCGAACTGCAGTTTGGTAATCCTGTTTCAAATGAACTTTGTCATTCAGGACACGTCCAGGCACTCAATGTTTTACGTGCTTAAGAGCTCCGTTCGGGATAAGGAGTTAAATGACGTGTTGTTTGCCTAGGTTTACCCATTTAATAACTGTTGGATTTTTGCTGCACACGTGCGAAATTTCATTATCATGGGAAAAGGGATGCATGCTTTTAAAGTTTCTTCCAAAAGAATTAAACATTTTATTATAAATTGTTTTGCGGTGCCAGAATGACGTTCCTGATGTAAACGTATTTTATGTGCTGTTCTGTTATTGTAATTAAAATTAGGAATTGTCTTAAAAAGTAATTATATACGTAAAGAGTTGCTTCCTCCCTCCTAAACTAACCACACTACAATTATTATGAGAATAATAATTTTTCTGAACCGCATTTTCTATTTCCGCTGCTGTCCGCACCTTAAAATACTTTTGCACCGTATCGTAAATCACTGCTAAGTGTCCATAAATTGCTCGGTCCCATAAAATAAATTATTAACCGCTGGTAATTACAACTCTTTCAGGATATAACGATTAATGTTTTTTATGACTCTAAATTACAACAAAATTTCCTTTTACGACTGCTTCGGTGAGATGTAATGACTTTTTTAAGCGGCTTTTGGAGCCTGGTGGAGCCTAAACATATTTTCAGCTGCAATTGTCTTAAATATGAAATTTCCATCGTGAAACTTAGTTTTAACAAACTCATTTAGCGAACAATACATATAAACATGCATATTTCGATGAGTGAAATTTTTTTAGTACATTGGAATATTTATTTAAAAAAAAAATCAGCTTCTTAATTCAACTTACGAAAACTTTTATCTTGCCTGTTCATAAAAGTTTGTAGAAACTGAACTCCAACAGTCCTTGCTCATTGGAAATAGATGAGGACATCTGCTGGAGCAAACTCCTTCGTCACATCCATGTATCACGGAACAGTTTCCTCTGAAGAAAGTTTAGCTCTTCTCACTATATTGTTCTAAAAGGGACTACTTTAAAGGATGAATTGCACCAGTGTAGTTTACTTTTGCTGGTAATGGGTTAAAAATTCTCTCTGAACGTATAGTTTCAAGTGGCGGACTTCAGCACATTTCCCTTGTCTTGATATCTTATGAGGGGCTGTACTTTGTCAACCAGGACAGTTGTGTTCCGAAAAGTTTTCGTAGCATTTACAAACTTACATATTCTACATATTTTTCACTTAGATTTTTTTATACCGATTTTTCCAATTTAAATATAAGCATAAAGTGAGAAAAGCCCGTCCATCAAACACAGGAATGACGGAGCATAATTGAATTCAAATTTGTTCAATCCCTTTCAAGCGCGATTTCTGAATATGCTTCATCATACATTTTACTTTTTGTTTTTTATTGTAATAAAAAACAAATATTCTTCTACCACACATAACAGTTTCAATAAAAGCACCGCTCAAAATTGCCACTGATTATAATTGAAAATAACGAAACAGTATAATTATTTCGTTAATACGAAGAACTACAAAAGTCATTTCATTACACTACATTTAAGGACTCAAGCTTTTCACCCGTTTGTCGCCGATGGAATCGAATTATACCACCAACGATACTCCTTTCCATGCTTCGGAAAGGACCTTCAGGCCCTACATGAAAATCCCATTACAGAATTTCATCGGGACGACTAACTTTCGACTGAAGTCGTAAACGAGGTGCATCAATGCAGCAGGGCAGCGACGTCCAAAGCACCAATCTCGAGGGTATTTGCATATTCTCACTTTATTCCACTGGAGCCTGACAACAATAAATTGCAGTGAAAATACCTGCCGAATTAATTCGGTGTGATATTAATAATTCCAAGGATGCGATGTCTACAAGTAAATGCGTTTTTAGGTCTTTGGTTCACAAGATGCACATCATTCTTAATTCAGCTAAACTGATATCTTAAACTACAAAATTTATCCGAAGTGTCCTTATCCTGGGGAACACATGTTTTCATCGATTTACGAAAAGAAAATTGAAAAACCCTATAATGCTTACCACAATCCAAGGGAAATAATCACAGCGGGTGGCGCCCTCTGAAGGACCCGAAGCACCAATTGCAATTAAATGGAAATTGGCTGCGGATTAAGGACATCACTGCACGTTATCAGTTGTCGTGAATCGAAGACTCGAATCAAGATTTATGGAACGTCGAAAGAACAATGACGGAGACGTCCTTATTCAAATATCGCCTGCGGGGAGTGCGAAAAACAAAATTAATGGTCATAAATTTTAATTTGCTGAAAGCTTAGCGGGATTATCCTGGATACATCGGATGGGGACGCCTGCGAATCCTGGGATCTGCTTACTTTATTGGAGGCAAATGCACATTCGCACACGGAAAACGCTTCCCCAGGGTGGATTTGTGTCGAGTCAATTATATCCTTGTTCGAATCACTCCGGGGAGCACTGAGAGGTTGCGGGATTATGAAATATTGTGAGAAGAGCATTTTGTACCCTCAGGTAATTTTAAGATATTTTAAGATATTTATTCAAAAATTATGCTATTGTAAATACAAATTTTTTATTCTTACTATTAACAGGAAACTGTTAGAAAAATTGTTCCCAAATCTTCAAATTCAAAAGATTTAAAGAAATTCCTATTTTTCGATATTCAAAATGGTGTTATCCTTTCTGTAATGAAAATCTTCATCAAAATGTAATGTATATTGGAGAAAATAAAATAAAATCAAATCAATAAAAATATAAGAGAACTATCCTTGCAGGTTTCGTAGAATTCAAAGTAAAAACAACTTTAATTTAATAATTTACTGACAACTTCTTTCTTTCTTAGAACTGTTTGAGTTTCACATAATATTGTGCAATTTAAAATATTAAATCCAATCGAAAACTTTATCTTGTCTTTTCGAACTTTTATGTAATATTCATCCAACACTTGTATTACATCTGGAGCCAAGTTTTCATTTTGTTAATACGAACAGAAACAAACAATAAAAAGATTTGAGCGACTGAATAAATTTCGTATTTTCACACATGCAGCACTTCAATTTCGACGACAAGGATTCTTCTCAAATATTTATATCATGTCCTGGAACAAGCAACTGTTCGCAACAAAATAAAGCCCTCCGGAATTGAATCCAAATTTATGGAGTATATTGGAAATTATATTGAACTTGATTTGAAATTTCTTTGTTCCTCCTTCTTCAATAATAACTTCAAAAAATATTATTAGATTTGTCTGGAGTCCTGGAAATTATAAAGTTCTGGTGGAAATTCTTTCTGAGTTCCAAAAATAATTCTTTGCATTAAAAATTTGCATCGAGTGAGGAGATATTAAAGAAGAAATGTCCTTTTTGTGTATGTGACACCTATTTTGATATTTTTCATGTCCTTGCATGGAGACAAACATATATTAATATTATTATCCTCGAACTAAAGCGGAAAAAGTTTCTTTTTATAGCTGAAATTATTTCAAAATTTTTAAATCCAAGACACATTGTTAAAATATCATAAAATTCCACATGGTTGGAAGCAATAAAAGTTCCTAGAAGCTCTTTCAACTCGAGACAAATTTCGTTGGTAGTCGTCTCGAAAACATTTGGCCAAGAGCCAAAAAAGTTCCCTTTGAAGTGCTCATCAAAGCAGCGCCATTATCTGGAAAGACTTCTTGGATAATTGCCACCACTCGTTTCAGAACATTGCTCTGAGCTTTCATCAGCCAAATACACCCCAAAGCAAATGCAGTCGATAGTCACATATTCCGAATTGCAGCACGATGAAACTATGACAATTAATCTATTAGAATAAATGGCGAACAGCCAAATTAGAAAATCCGCGATATTTGAACAGTCTCAAAATCAACACTTTCAAGGTTGGATAACGGGGAAAACCAATTAGTCTAAAGTGCCACAGATTTTTGTAGTAGAAAAATGGTAGTTTGACACGCAAATGGGTTGCACTGTATGTTGTTGATATATATATAATAGTTTGTCATTGTTTGTTTTAGATTTTATTTCAAGCCTTTTGGATTAGCTTTTAACATTTCCATTAAACATAAAAATCAATGGTGTCCTGTTTGCCTTCGTTTATTATATAAATCATGTTCAGTATCTACAATGCACTTCCAGGATAATGTTAAGTTTACTTAAATATTAAAACAAAAACATAAAGCACAGTGCATATGTATGCAGTTGCTCAAAAACGTATTTATTGATTTTATACCTTTTTTTAGATCTTCATAACGACGGCGTATTTTAACTGTAAATTTAGGGATTCTTACTCCTAAAATTTATACTTCCGTGTTTAAATGCTTTCTTATCAAAGATCACTTATTGTGAATAAAACTGCCGCCAAAGTGGGCTTCTATTTGGGACAGTATTTAAATTCTGGTGAATAAACTTATCGTGTTGGAGTTGTATTGCATGAGTTATGGCAAAAAAAAAAAAAAATTGTGTAATGTGTATTCTGTATAAAATTAAAGAATACAACACGCAAGTTCAAATAATATTGAATGCGAACGATGTATTCTATATGTTGATGTTTCACTTTACATATGTTTTTCTTTTTTTTATACCTAAATAATATTTCCACTGAGAATTTGCAAACAATTTTGAAAATGTATCGACGTGAATCCTTTTGGGAAAAAACTGTTTCAATCACATAGAACTCTCAGGGCGCACGAAATCATCCCAAAGTGCTCCAGACTGACGAATTTATTTGCATTTCGTGCAGCAGACTGTTGTTATTTACAGAAACAAAGAAAAAAACAAACCGTTTGCGAGAGAATAACAATTGCTGCTTCCCACTCTTGTTTTCATGAACCTCACAATGAAGTCCTTGAAATGGAACTCACAGAGAGACGTCATTGCACTTTTCACTTGCTTTTCAGTATTTTCCAGACTCATTTTCCTACCACTTCGGCAGGAAATGAATTTCGAACTGCAATTTACAGTTTGGTGTATTCAATATAAATAACATTAAAGGATACAACAATGAACTATGCATAAACAAAAGATAAACAAAATATAAATACCTATTTGAAAAAAAAATTGACTGAATATATATTGCAGAAGTTAATGCTAAGAACTTAATATGTGGTTGAGCACAATAGAAAGGCCATCAATAATATTTTTATCGTAAACGCCCTGAAAGTGCGAACCGAAAATAAATTTCGGCTTCCCTAATCAACGGAATTATCCCCACTCCGATCAGCTTCGTGGGCTCTCCGAACATCCTACTAGGCATTGAATTACTCGGTTTTGCGCCACTTAACCCTGCCCCGACATCAGATTTTTCCATTTCATCTCCTGATGTTTATGAAGATAAGGAGAAAACGGGGAGGAAGCGACGAAGCCTGATGGGGGTGTAACGGAGGTCGTCGGCATCCTGGATCCAAGGCTCCAGCCCATTCGGCCTAATCAGGAAATTTATTCACCATTGCTTTTATCTTTCGCACCTTTAACACATTACAATTATGCTCCCCTAAATTTGGTGTGAAAATGGCTTGTTGAATCTTTGGGGACGAGGACGAAAAATAATTAAAGGACGAGGGACGTTTCAAATAAAAAGACAACCTGAATTAAGTACATCCAACAATATAAAGAAATATTTCGCAGAAGTTATTACTTTTCTTTACGAGGAGCTGATGACGAATAGGAAATACATTGTCCTTCTCCCCTTTGGGCGGGCAGGGAGGAGGACGGAGGCAGAAATCACGATTTGATGGAAATACCAATCAGCTACTTCAATTCAATTTGAATTACTTTTCTCTAGAGAGTAGAGTTATGTGAGAGTTATGTAGAGTTATGTGCGTCTGTAAAAACCGAATAAAGGCATACAATCAATTTAAGCTCCTTTTTACCTTTGTAGTATTCTTATTCATGCATTGTTTATGTCGTAAAAATGTTCAGTTTGTAAAATGATCATGAAAATTAAACATTCAAAAGTTAACACTTGTAAAAATAATAAACACAAAAAAATGTGAGGCAACAGATATGACAATCGATTTTATGGAGGTTTTATTGATTTACAAACAATACAAATGCAAATGCAGTTGCAGTAATATTTCATCTTGCGATCGAACTTCTGAAGGTATCCAAAAGACGATTGCGGAGGCTTGGGAAGATAAATGTTGAGGATCTTATTCCAGTTGCATCACATGCGTGGGAGTCTCGAAACTGCTTCGCGAGTCTGAAGAGATCTCCATCCACAGATAAAAACACGCCGACTTGAGGTTATTTTTTTACAATTTTCTAAATCTCGTAATTAACAACTTTCCAACAAAATTTGAAAATTTATTTATTTGCTTTTGAGTAGACGAAAAGAATTTGTTAATAAATCCTCAGCATTCAAAAGTAAGCAATACAAATTCCAAATTTCGCCCTGATTTAGAGTTTCCCGCGCAACGCTCCACGCGAAGGTGTCGGAGGTGTTTGTTTTCCCCCGATCTTGTGGTCTCGATCAAATGATTTAGTGGAGTGAAGTAGAGTGGAAGTTCTTGGAGCAATTGACCTGGATCCGAACAGCGCCAATTAATGCTCCTCCGAGTTGACCTTGTGTGCACGTTTGCGGCTTTGCAGAGTCTTGCAATGCGAAAAACGACGACCGAGGGCGACAATTAGGGAAGGCTGCGGCGATTCCCGTGACCTCTGCCGGTGTTCACCTGGATTGTGTGGGAGAGATCGAAGACGATTTTCAATTAATCATTGTTGACTGCGACATGTTTCTAATTACGGAGTGGAAACACTCTTTGAAATTTAATGGCAGATGGTATCGCACTAGGACGCCGCCGTCGTTTTAAATACTTCCGCCCTCCCCTGCGTTCATGCATTCCGTTCTTCACAACGAAATTTAATATTGACTCTAAATGAACCTTCCTCAACACTGTAACAATTGTTTTAATCATGTCCACCCAGTTTAAAACGCAATCTGTGTTAATTACGAACATGTAAAAGCGATTACGATTTCGGTTGCGTTGAAGGGAAAATTGCATCCTTGTGGATTGCTGGCTTTCCTCAGGCGTAGTAAAAAGATTTCATATCAGCAACACGTTATTCCCGTCCGCAATATTAATGCTTCTGTCTACCCACTCTGACCTCCGGAGTCCCTCGACTCGTCCCCAATGGACCAATGCTCCAAGTCGCCATCAACATCTTTCCGGAGTATGTGCGTCTGACATGGAGCATGAATTCGCACTTTTATGTCGCCGCGCGGAGTGAAATTAGTTTCTCGTAAATTTTCGCTTTATCATCCGAAGACGCTTTCTTCGCAGATAGTGATTCCATTTTACAGCGATAAAAAATCAAATCAAACGAAATTGCATAAATGGAATGAATTTCTTTTAGGTCAGCACAAAGAGAAAATGTTTCATTATTTTCTAATTTTTTCAGTGGTCTTTCTGCGAGACTCCACATTTGGGGAGCAGCAAAAGACGCTTTTCCTCATTGCACCGCCCAGTTGCGATTATATTATCAGTAATTGTGATTCGCAGTTGAATAAGCTAATACCTCCAAGATTGATCTGATCCGCTCCATTGCAACTCTGGATTCGCACAAGTCTCGCTGCTACAGCTTGAATGCCGGTGGTCGTGGTCCTTTGCTGCTAATTAACGGTGCAAATTTCACTTTCGCTTTTCGTCCCCAAACGGAGTGTCCCCGTTCACAAAGGAAGCGACAAGTGGGAAAACGCGTTCGACGCCGCAATTCCTTGTGGGAAAATGCACAAGATGATAAAATTCGACTGCGAATCAAGCTTACCGTCAACTGTATAATAAGATCATCAATATCCGATAAATACATACAGCAAATAAGTCAGGCCAATCATTACTGGAGTTCCCTTCTGTTAATGGTAATGTGTTCTTCCTCCCAAAGCACAGTTCTGTAATGGAACAATAAATTCAGTCACAACGTAAAATTAATTATTACCGGCCATTCGTAATTACATTTCCCCATTAAGAATTCTCAGGGGTAACCCCTCCTAGAGAATTTTCCTTTCACCGACAAACAATGGGCTCACAAATTCCTGGACAATGACAGGATGTCGGTTCCATTTAAAATGTATGAGAGGACAATTGCTTGCAGATCAAACACAACTTCCAAAAGCTGTGGATCATTGCGTAACCAGCAAAGAATTCATTGCAGGACAAGTTATAAAATAAATCCACACCAATAATAATAATTAATTGATTCAATTGATATTCTTCGATTTGCAATGGACTTCTTCTTTACCAGCGATCTGATAAGCCCAACGATACAAAAGGCGCAGGGATTGCAAGTCGTCCTGTCGGGCTGTAATTGAGTTATCGAGGAAAGTGTCCTCCGGGAAACATCTGCGGAATTTGCACTGATTCGGTGGCCTCAATTCAATGCAGTGAAAGCCGCAGAAAAGTTTCCCACTTCGAGTGAAAGAATCCATTAAGAGTCTCGCCGGCGTAATTACATTCCGTTCCAGAAAAGGACGCAGACTTATCGCAATTCAAATTAGCCCCGCTCGCAGCGCAAACGGACTCTGGAGTCCTTCCTCGACAACTTCGAGTCCTGTTGGAACTGTTCGAGTTACTTTAAAATTTAATGCCTTTAGTTGGAGCAGAAGAGGAAATGTTTCTTGCGCAACTTCAAGGACGGCAGTTTTGGGGGTTCACCAAAACGTGGTGATCAAAAGCAACGTGAATCGTGGATAATTAACTGAAGAAACATTATTATGTTTTTTCTACGCTGTTGTGATTTTGAAGCCCTTCATTTCCTTCTGGTAAGTTTTCGTTCGCTGAATCGCGAATTCTCGCAAATTGACATTGTGCAAATAAAGAAAAGAAGCCTTGGATTGAATGAATAGTTGTTTCCTTTTCCGCCAATAAGTTTTCATTTTCGAAGAACCTTTTCCTCCCAACTCTTCATGTCAACACAAAGATTTACATTTTTTCTCCTAGAATGTAGAATCCTTAAGGTGCCTTAATCCACCTCAAGAATGAAATTCCCATCCTGCGTTTACGGGATTCTGTCACTTTTCAGGTTCACATTTCGGATTACTGACGGGAAGGATATCTGTGATTGCTCCTTGCATCTGTCTTCCCAACTGCTCTCTTCCAGCACAGAAATTACCTCGACAGCATCTGGAGAGCAGATTGCCCAAGGAATTACTCATTTGCGCAAATCAAGACGAGGAAAAGTGGAAAAAGGAAAATTGCCCCCAGCAATATCTGATTATCGTTTCCGTCGATTTTCCTGTGTTTCTAGGAAATCTGTAACAAAGCTTGTATGTGTGCTGCCAATTCGATCCTGGCTGTGCTGTGCCTCCTTATTAGCGAGAGTTTTTGCAGCTTGACACTTTTTGCAAATTTGGCAAATAAACTCGGAGTGAGGATGTTTCTGAAAATGTTTTAAATTTGATAAAACCGTATTTGAATCAATTCAGAATCTTTGAACTACAGTTTTCAACTGATGTTCAGCTTAGAATCCTATAGGGATTCGCCACAACATTCTTAGCAAGTCCTCGTAAAATTGTTGATGAGCAAAAAGTGAGGTTTTTGATGTAATCACAGAGGATGCCTTAATAAACCCAGTCAATGACAACGAGAGATATGTCCTCGAAATATATTTCTCCACACTTCACAGAACAGGATCACGTCGAACTAGGTCCTCCTGAAAAATTGAGGAGCAATCAGACCAACGCCATCCCGAACCGAACTGAAAGTTTCTGTAATCCTCGAAGAAATTTAGTGTTTAAGGACTGTGTCCAGGATTTATGGCAAGGATTTTCGGTGTGATTTTCCTTTATGTTTTCGGGTAATGTCTGAGTCACGTGTTCACGTTTCATGGCACATAAACTCCCACGCCAACGCGTCGTAGGCATAATGGACAAATAATTTTCAGACTTTACTACTTGCGACAACTTCGCAGCTTGGGCTGACGTGTCTTTCGAGGCCTTTCTGGAAGTCACTTCAGTTAGTGTTACTTTGGGGAATGGAATCAGGATTATCGATTTGGTGTTGTTTCAAGTAATCACCAGCTACACAGGACTTCACACTTCACCGCTGATCACCTTCGCTTGAACCGCTTCATTTAAGTTCGCCAAAAGGACTTTATATCAGGAGAAGAGTAAACAAAAGAACTCACTGATGTTTACTTCATGACGGACTCTGTGGAAACCGTGAGAACAGGGCATACGTACGACTTTTATAGAGCAATTTTGTTACGTTTTGTTCGAATTCAACTGAATTCCAAATAATGGATGAGGAGAAATTCCGCACCAACCCCCGCCCCATGCAGAAGAGGAACTGAGGTTAATGTCAAACTCTGGTGGTAATTGGAAGATTTAGTTTGGCTCCGAAAAATCGGATATTCGTTCACTTCTTAGTGCAAAGGATACGATCCAGCGAGCACCGCCCGACGTCCTTAGGTCTCCTGAGCACGTACTGAGCCCAGACATAGGAAGCGCCGTTGAAGAGATACGACAAGGATAATTCCCTGAGACGAGGGAAAATCACATACGTGATCCCGGCACGAAGGAGTCCTTGTGGAAAAAGGCCCGAAATTGAATACTTCTATTTAATATGGGAAGTAGATAAGTTTCATTAACGCTTCCGAGGATTGGATGAATGAGCACAACTTTCCTTGTTTACTCCGCAATGAAATTGTTAGATCGAGCAATTCCCAGACATTTAAGCAACTTCTTTGTATGGGCTCTGTTGGCGAAGGGTAAAACAGGACTCCATTGGTACCATTTATTTCATTCTCTTTAAATAGAATTAGGCTTTTTCGAATATCTCAAAGGGACAGTTATAAACCGCCTAACGTATCTTCTAAGCGAATGTTAATTTTCCAGCCAGCTGCCGTGTTGCAAGCCGTTTCTCCTCAAAATCAGATGATCTAATAATCTGACAATTCGAACTCAGCCCAAGAATCCCAATCCCCATTAATTATGCAAATGGATGGGCCGCCATTGGAGACATCAATACCGCTCAAAAGTCTCTATGCAAATACCGATCAAATATGTAAGCAGATTGTATCGGGTCGATTCGTAATTGCACTTTTTGGCAAAGCTTGGAGTTCAAAGATTCAAATTTGAGGGAATCGAACTGGGATCCCGAAATTCCGGGTTTAGTTCGTTTGTACACAATCGACATCTGCTCATCGATGGCCATTGCACTTTCGGATGCATATAGGAATCGCAAGTTGGAATTGTTTGCAATTCAGCTAATGGGAAACGTGCAAGTGTCCACATTCTACAGAATTGCTGAAATTGCAAATTGGAAGAGTTAAATAGCACTTAAAGAGTGGTTTTTTAAAGACGTATTATGAATTATTATCACCTCTGCAGTTTTGCAAATTCGAACTTAAATCGAAAAAGTATATTTCACTATTTCAAACATTCTTTAATTTTGTAAGCAGATCAACTCGGGATCATATTTTTATCCATGTTTACAAAAAACAAAAACAAAGTAATAAAGACACTTGTTTTTTTTTTTGCGTAAACAGAACATATGGGTTCTTCCTGTTTCCGTGCGCAAGTGCGTCCAAAAGACGGATGCGGCTGCACCTGTGTCGAGTGCGCAACCAGCATCCAGTTCCATCCACTGCGTCTCCTTTGATAGCATGCGCCAGTACTGTTTGCGCTCGGTCTTTCGTCCCCTATTTTCGGCTCCCATTACACCCTCTTCATTGCATGCTTATTTTGCTACATCCGGAAATTAGCCCATCGCTTGGAAAATAAAATGTAATTACTTTCCTCATTACGCAGTAAATCCAAAAACGATATAACTTCCATAATATATATAATAATATTTTAAATAGTAATAATATTTTAAATTTAATCATATCATTTATCATCTTTAAATTTTACATGCTTGGCGTTGCTTAATATCTTCATTCTGTGTATTTAAAATAACCATGCAAAATGTACGGTAACCCTTTAATTATATTTATTTGCATATGTAAAGGCATCTCAAAAACTCTAAATAAGCACACCCCAAATTTTATGCGCAATAATTTTCATCATTTATGTTGGCCACAAAATCTGTTCTGCGGTTCTGTTACAATTTCATCCCCATTTTGTTGATTCCCTTCGGATTTTGAATTTGTGGTGGTAATTGTAAATTCGCAAACGCAAAGTTGCTTTCATTACACAAAAACTTTATTGTAAAATGAGAAGTACAGGGGTACAATAATCCATTTATGTGTTAGCGCAATACATCGTCACGAATTTTAAATATTTTAAGCGATATAAAATTTTAAAGGATTATAATTTAAAAAAGGAAATTACTTCGTTTTTTTTTTGAAAATGGATCTAACGAAAGTTATATTTTTTTTATAATTTAATTCGATTGAATTCTCGACATTTGCTTTTCAAATAGAAACTACAAAACAAACTATTTCCTAAGGTGTGTACCTACATTAAAAAACAATAAAGCCTTTTATTTTGTTCTAAACTAATTTTCGGGTTTCCTGATAAATTGCAAGTCAAGTTAAGAAACATGTGAACAAGTACTTTCTGTTGCACTTCTGCTTAACATAACAATTTCAAAAGGACTTTACGAGAAGCCAGGTGAGCAGAACAAAGGAGGACATCTCGTCCTCGAAGGGTCCTCCTCAGCGTACACAAGTTCGGTCATTGTTGCTACACCAGGTGGGCTATTTATGATTCCTCCTTCTAAGAAAATGGGTAATGGGAAATGTCACAGGAGCACCTTTCAGCAACGTTTAGGTCTCCGTAAATTCCCTCAAAAATGTCGGGAACTTCCGACATTTCAATTTCATAAAGAGGAAAACTTTATCGTTGTTTTGCCGGTTGCTGTAAGTAGTTCTGGTGCGACCCCAGAAGAATTTCCACCGAAAATGCAGGAATTTATAAAAAAATCGCAGTTCCTCAGATAATTTTATGTGAAAAGTGCACAACTTGTTCTAATGCGTGTTGAAATAAAAAGACTGCAAACAATTTACTTTAAAAAAATTTAAATTATAATCTCTTGCAATTCAAAGTTGATAACATTAACAGTTTCATGAGGTTTTGAAAGTTAATGTAATATTAGTAATAAAGCAACTCATGTGTACTAAATAATGAAGCCAAGATTTTTTAACTTTATATTTCGAAAAATTGTTCAAGTATGAATTTTCGTCATGACATTTTCAAAACTTCTTAGTAGGATTTTCCTTCATTCTCCACAAAAATCTTTTAAGGAACAACTGTCTCTCGCACAATACTCGCATTTATCTCGCAACTTACAGCTTGACAACCATTAAGTCCTTTAATGGGCTCAACTTGAGCAGTTCTTGTTCATTTGAGAAAGATGACACTTTCCCTGGGAAACTTATGTCTTCCTTCTTTCCCTGTCGTCTCCAGGAAAGTATTATTCGCCGCGAGGATTCCACGCTCGGAAATAAGCTCTCCACCGAAAGTTGCCAATTCGAAAACAGTTGAAACAACTCGCTGAGTGTGTGGAAACCACGTTGACCGTTAACGGGTTGAAAACTGCTTTTGAACTTGTGTGCAAGTAGGACACGTTAGCAATCCTTTTCCGGGGAAATGCAATCCATTTCAGAAGAGTTTTCCTCTGTAAATGTGTTTTAAGGATCCACAGATGAAATATTTTGCATAAAACTTGGGAAAATTTTCACTAAAAGAACTCTTGAGAAATTTTCAGATTTTCAAATGCTTTCATGAAAATCTTATCGGAGAACAGCCTTGAAAGGCAATTACAGGGGATTCAAGATGAATACTTATTCATGATCCTTAGGCATATCAAATTTTTAAGAGTACCATTGAACTTAAGAACATCGTCCTTATAATACTCGAGTTCTCTTTTAAAAAAGTTTTATAATATAGTTCTTAGAAAATAAGTTTTAGAAGAAGTTATTAAGATTTTAAATAGCAAGGTTACAAATCTATCGAAAAAGATATTCGAAATAAATTATAATATTAATATATTATATAGTCAGAAAACATGTAATCAACCCTATTGAAGAAAAATTCCATTTTCCAAATCATCCTTATACAAGATATAAGCGATTTGAATTTTGGACTCTGTAGATCGCGGTCAGAACTACATATGTCCGGGAACTTAGCAGATCATTTCCCAGCAGATAAAAATAAAAGTGAGTTCCCTTCGCATGCATACATTGCACATGAGTTCTATAGTTCCTGATACTTTTTAGCAATAGTCCTGGCGATTTTACTTAAAAAGAGACCATTGAAAAATTCAAAAAATGATCTGCTAACTTCACATAGCAGCTGTTTGTTGTTTGTATAACAGCTAGCTTATAACAGTATATAATAAGAACTATTGCTAAAAAGTATCAGGAACTATAGAACTCATGTGCATGCGAAGAGAGCTCACACTTATTTTTGATTTGCTGGAAAATGATCTGCTAAGTTCCCGGACATGAACTACATTGAGAAAAATTGAGCAGGTGTGAAGGCAGCATGTAGGGTCGTAGGGATGCAATGTGAATTATTGACTGAGCTCTTCCACCTCAAGGATATTTACTTTATAATATCAACTACTCGTTTTTACTAATGCAGTGCTTTTTGTTGTTGTATTTTTGTTTGAAATGACTTTGTACTAGTGTCCCTCCTTGTTGAGTAGCTAATCATTACTTCAACTGTGATTGAAAAAGAATTACATAAAACTCATATGTGGAAGGAACATTTATGCAAATGAGTGCTTAAATCAGCTGGAAGGGTTGAGCTCGTGTTGCATGATTTATGAAATGAAGCATGGCGTGCAACTGTCCAGACAGCAGCATGCAATGAGCTCCCATCTCCCTCAGCTCGAATGCTCCTTCTTCAGCCCAACGTTGGTAACTTTCTTGCAAGTGCGGTAAGTCCTTAGCCGTTAACCACCTTCTCGCCCTAAATGAGCTTTAAAAACAACGGCAGGAAAACTGGCGCCGTTCGCCAGAAAAGGCTGTAATAAAACTTTGAGTAGGCGGCCATAAATTTCCGCATGATGTGTACGTACACCCGGCGCAGTTCTACGGGGTGTGGTTAATTGACTTCCTTTTGAATTTCACTAGATTGAGTGGAAAATAGTTGCCAACAACTGTGTTTTCTGCTTGGAATAGAATTTCACAATTTCGTTAAAACTGAAAATAAGCATGAAAGTGTATTTTAAACCGAACTTACACACAACCGAAACTACTGGCCATCTTGATCCTGCAGAGCGTTTTTCCTTCTAACTGAACACTCAAAATTGGTAAATTTCGATTCTAGATAATTTTTAAAGTTGCAGGTACTTGAATGTCTTCAATCCCCATTTCATTCCATTTCTGGCATTGTGTGTCCTTACTCGCTCCAGGAAATATAATATTGTACGTGTACCTTTATTGCACATTTAGATAAAGTTAACTTAATTTGCACCATCAACATCCTTTTCGCGTCTTTAAACATTGGAGAATCCGTGATTTGCAATTAATCAAAATCAGCGAAATTCATTTTAATTAAAATCATTTTCCATTAACTTAATTCTGATTTATGAGACAATAAATCATGAAAATTTTATTGCGAAATGCGGTTTAAAGAAGTTTTTGTTCTCGTTGTTTATTTAATAACAAAAAGGACTGAATTCAAAACTGATAATTGATATTTTTCCTTAACCCATTCATTTATGTTTTCATCATAGATAGAAATGAAATTGTTTTTACTACTCAACAATTAAATTGATCACAATTTCACTAATTTTATTAAACAAATGTTGGGATTCAAATCAATTTGCATCCTTTGTAATTGCAAACATAAATAAAGGTTTCCATGAAAATGAAAAGTATGTAAATGATTCAAGAAAGGGAAGTCGATGTATTCATCAAGGAGGTCATCATAATTTTTCTTATTTCTTAAACAAAAGTCCTCAGAGGAATCCTTGATGAAATTTTACCCCAAAAGTTAACCACCCTGAATCGGACCAGAATAAATTCTTATAAACTTTCTAGGATGAACATTGTGTGGAATTCTTATGACCTAAATTGTATGAACCTAGACAAAAATGTCCTTTCTTAATTTAATAGGAGAAATTCTTCGTATAATCTACCGAAAAAGGAAATGGAAAATGGGATCCGGATAATTTTAAAGACGAAAATATAATTTCGTAATATTTAAAGATGACTAGAAATTGCTTAAATATGTTTTTTTTTCACTGAATAGGTTTTAAGAGATATCCTTAAACTATTTAAGAATGTCTCTTAACTTAACAATGAATTCAGATCGCATACAGTAATGCACCTCTCCACTTCTAATAGGAACAAATTTACTACTTCCTATAATCGCAGGACGACAACTAAATGCATTTGTGTTCCCAGCAAATTGTCCTTTTAATAGCTCTCCTATTTACTATTCTAAGGCACATTCCGCTTTTCCACAAATTATATTACCAATTTTAGCCTCGTGCTCAATAAAATTATGGCGACATCCAAATGGACATGCGGCGCCAGGAAAGTGTATGAAAAATTCATCCGATTTCTAAGGACGTCGACTACACTTGGGAAGTTGGTGGAGTCCTTTTCGACTACAGTCGATTGTCGTTGTTCGTGGCACGGCAAAATTGGAGAATCGATGTAAACAACTCTTGGAGTTAAACTGGAGTAGCTTGTTACCACGCCTGACTTGCGCGGGGTTTGGATCGAGGGAGTTCAACAATTCCATATAAATATTTATGGAGAGCGGAAGAAAACATGCAAAGTAAGCAATAGAAGTCATTACATACGGCACTTCCATTGATGAAAAATTGCATAACTTGTTATATTATATTATGAATTTATAAATTTAGTAATGATAATCATTCGCAAATATTCCAGATCTTGTGATCATTTCAAAGTTGCTAATTGATTAAATTTTTAATGACAAATTTCCTGAGTGTTCATAATATTCGCTTAGAGCATAAACTGATAAACCCTTGTCCACTGAAGTGCGGGACTCGTTAAGACTCCAAGAGCTCATAACAAGCACTCAATGACGCCATCAAAACGCAATAAAACCATTTCTGGTCCTCGTCCACAAAAACTCTCGTAAAACTTTTTGATGGTCGACTGAGTTTTCCTTCATTTCCGTCTCCTTGGCTGTTAATTGGCGGAATCCGGTGACCACAACTCTTGACAAATTTCATTTTGTGGAAACAATATGTTTTAGAAGTATACAATATGCATACAGTTGAAACAGAGTACCTACAGTCCTATACTCACTAAATATTGCCCTCTATAAAAAAAAAAATCCTGAGATGGTTTAATCTAAAGAATAAATCTGTGTGGAAATTAAAACGATTTTCACAGCAGACAATGACAATGAAGATGAAAACTTCATCCGAAGGATTTGTCTTTTCTCTACTCTCCAGTGTGGAATCAAGAGCAATTTAATCCTATAAAAAATTGAAAAGCAATCAGGCGAGTGCCTTCCTGCACGGAGAGAAGGAAGCTGTCTTGTCCTGCAGGAACACAGAAGTTGGTGTTAGAAAATATTTTAAAATGTAAATGACTTTCCATTTTTGCCTTTATTTTGTAGATTCTAGAATACTAGAATGAATGTTTTAGTCAAGTTATAATATAGCAGTTTTTGTTATGCAAAAGTTCAATAAATATTTCAAGTCATGTCAAAGGATATAAAGGATAAATTCAAACGGAATCATCCTAAAACAAAACAAACCTCATTTACACTTTTCCAAGAGCCATTCACAAGGATATTGGGGAAACAATTCACACGTACCACTTTTATGGATCGATTTTGTTAGATTCCGCTCAAACTCAACTGAATCTCGCGTAGTTTGCACAACAAAAAGGGATTGCTCTGATAGCCAATAAGTCCTCAAAGGGTTAACAAAATGAAGGTTAACTGGAAACTGTGTCTGTAATTGAGCGATTTTGCTCACAGCAGGGACAAGTGCTTGTCTCTTCCTGGAATGCACAAGTGCGGTGCTATCGGGTTCCAGTTCCCAAACACGTACCAACTCCGTCATTCAATCCATCGGAGGAAGTATAAGACAACAATAACATCCTGGAATGAGGATGTTACTAAGGACAATGAGGATAAGGTGCAAAAAAAAGCGTGAAATTGAATACTTTCATCGGATGAGGGGTGCTGATTTAGTTTATTTTGTATTTCCTGAACTTCTGAGATGAAATGAACTTTTCATTCTATTAAATAGTAAAATTGTCTATTTATTGCAATGTTTTCATGAATAACAAAACTTGAATAAAGTTGAATTCCTTAACTTAAGTTGCATATTCTACTGTAAAATCCTTTCATCGCATAACATGAACGTCCTTAAGCACAATAATGCCGTAATTTTCATTCCTCAACTGCATCTATTTAAAATAAATTTCCCAGAAGGAGTTTTCCACTTGCGTCTTACATCTTGTTCTTCCTCATGCAGTTCATAAGGACTTACGTTCACTTTGCATCACTCATGTGGGATCCTGTTCCAGTTCAGCATACACCAAAGTTTTCCGATGCATTGAAGCTCTTGTAAGCCAACTTTTACCATTATGAGGCGCAAAGTTATCGTCGGCGTAATCAATATCAAATAAAGTACCGTTTTATTGCGCAATAATATCCTTTGAAAGAGTTGGAAATCTCTTGACGATTTATTGCAGTTTAACAACCTCGTTTCGGTTCGTTGATGTAGACAAACGGAAGTTAAGGGTAATAAAAATGTTAATAGAATTAAGTATAATAATTTATTCTGCAAGTTAAATATTGCACTTGAACAAACGAATCCAGATTGCTGAGTTTTTTAAAGTTTAATTAAAGTCAAAACATTTTCTTCATATTTTAACAAACAAAATTTTGGTTTTTCCCAATTGAATTTTCACGAAAAAAGTAAAAGTAAGCTACGAAATTTGTCGTCATGGTTAATACTAAAAAGTAAATCAAACTCAAGAACAATTTCACATACAACAAAAACAACTCACAAAAGCACAATTTTAGGAAACAAGGACAATCTTAATGGATGTTAGTGCGATCAGATGGTAATATCCTTTATCTCTGTCAGTTCCGCCATAACACTTTCCTTTTGTTGTCCATTTCCTTTCGCTGGAGCAGTTTATGCGAAAATTCTTATTTGCACTGCAAATGAAAACTTCCCAAAGGAGTTATTAAGCAGAGCACTGTCGTACTCACGATACACTTTTACTTACCCTCCTCCTCTGTGCTCGTGTTATGATTATCTCCTGTGTGTCAGTGCACATGAGTTAATTACTCGTCCTTCGCTGAACTTTCTCTTCCTGGACCAGAACAAACAAAGTTTTGCTATTGTGGTGTGTAACAATCATCCGGCATCAAAGTGGGGTACAAATTAATTGTGTTTTTCACTAATTACATTGAAACTACTACATAATTTGAATGTGACATATTTATAGAAAGTTGTTTTATGAACGAACTTTTGATGAAGAGTTGTTTTAGTGTAAGTATTCATTGTTTATTTCGTTGTAAGTAAGTAGAAAATAATTTAATAAATTAAAGAGTCAGTTACAATATAAATTAAATGCAGATTGGGAACTAATGTTTTCAAAAATATATATCATTAATTTGTTCGTTTTCATACAAGAAAAAAGCGGCAGCAAAATCATTGAAAACTCACAAAAGCAGAGGCAACGATTGTGCTTTGCATACAAATTTCACTGCACGATGCAAAACTGCCATTTTCCTAAAGCGGAAATGTGTAAATGTGTTCAGCTTGAAAAGCACACCCAACCATCCCCGAATGGTAACAAACTCCATAAAATGATTTTGGCGGAATAAAATATGTTTGCTTAATGCTCGTATATTCTAAATCGATCATCTTTAATCGGCGATTTTTCTAGCACTCGCCGAGATTTACGAGTTTACGGCTTACGTGAATCATAAAAGACGCGATCAAAGCTGGGAGTGAATGAAATTTTCGGGAATGGAATCATTTTACAGTCTCTCAGTGTTAAGAGGGGTTCAGTAAGTTCCTTTATGGTGCCGATATAAATCTTAGGCTCAGGATTCAGGATAACGAAACTCGGATTTTTACGAAAACCAATCCGTAGAATTTCAATCATTCTTTCATTTTTTTCCTTATTTTATAGCAAAGCATCACGAAAGTTCATTTCGTATATTTGCAATTTCATTAGCATTTAAATAAAACCAACACACAAAAGTCAAGGATTTAATTTAGAAAATTTACAGAATGGGTACATTATTTAATGATTATTACATACTTATAATAATTATAATGAAACTTTTGTTGTAAATAAAGAAGTTCTCCAAAGCTGCAAAAGTTAAAACCGAAAACTTCTGTTAATCATGAAAATAATTTTCCAATACAATTTTCCCCCAATATTCCCCTTTGAATTTCAAAAGGATGGTGAACATAATTTATTACAATAAGAATTTTCTTTCTTGAAAGCAATATTGTGCAACAAAATAAATTAATGCTGAATTTTCATAAACATTTGATTTTTTTTATAAACAATAACAAACATTACAATAAATGTCCACGTATTCTGAATTTTATGAAAAAAAAAACTAGATACCTATCTATTTTTGGAAATTCAAAAAATTTCCTCAACCCGATCAAGAGTTTCCAGGACTATAAGAAGAAATAATTTCCTTCCCCTTCCTTTGAGTACATATAGCGTGAAATAAAAATTCCCTCTTTGGGATTTTCCTTTTGTTATTACGTTCATACTTTGCAAATGCAAATCATCCTTGCGGATTACCCTAAGTATAAACCTTAAACCCGCTTCCTTGGTGTCTCGTTCCTTGAGTAATCCACCGCTATATCCTTTTAAGTTT
The DNA here is from genome assembly GCA_963082835.1 of Leptogaster cylindrica. Classification (NCBI taxonomy): domain Eukaryota; kingdom Metazoa; phylum Arthropoda; class Insecta; order Diptera; family Asilidae; genus Leptogaster; species Leptogaster cylindrica. The sequence goes on along the minus strand of OY720105.1, from coordinate 16,026,211 downwards.
GTTTCAACAGTAATCTTAAAGTAAATTTTTTTTATTATTTGCGTTTTCCTTAGAAATCCCTTAACCCCTATTTCCACTTGAGATATCAAAGAATATCGCACCCCGAAAGACAGCCCGAGGAGTTCGTTATTCAGATTTCGTGCAGTTTAAAACGAAGACAATTAAATGAGTGGGTGAAATTCGTCCTGCGAAGATATTTAAAAGCAAATACTCATATTCTAAAGATTCTGAGAACTTTAACATTACATACATTTCTTGTTTATTTAAAAAAGTGTATTGAAATGTATTTTGATTCCCTGTTATTTTTTTCAAATAACTGAAACAAATGTTCAAATGTACAGACCGCTCTTGCACTGTTTTCAGATACTTCCACAAATCCAAAAAGACTTGTTTAAATAAAAACCTTTTTAATTTTTATACAAATCAAGCAAACAGAAAACATCTTTACAGTAAAAATTGCATTAATCCATTTTAAATTCCGAGTATATTAAACCGAATAATGCCTCGTAAGTGTCCTCCTTCCTGCGATTCCTTTTGTTGCTAAGTAATCCTGATAACACCCAAAAGCGTGTGGAAAAAATTCTTCTATTTTATCACCTGCTCAAGAACTGAGAATTCCCACAAAACAATACTTTTTTTCACACTTCAATGCCGTTGTATTTTGCTTATATACAGTATCCTTTCAACCATCTGAAAGGATTTTCTACTTTCATGCAATCCCACCCTCCAAAAATCGAATTTAATGTTTTTCTTTCCAGTACATTTGGAAAGTTCCGTCAAGAGTTTTTCAATTTTATTTCATTTATGTAAACAATTAATTATTGTAATTTTTAAGGCAAGTTAAAGATTGCAAACATGAAAATTACTTAAGCAATGCTTTAATCTTAATGAAGTAACTTCACACATCTTCTTTTTTTAGTGGAATCAATGACGATAACGAAGCAAAGGGAAAATTTAATTTGTATATTATCATAGACAAAGTAAGAATAAAGATGTCTCATGCCGAACAAAAAGTTGAAACGCTTTTTTCTGCCTCGCATCCACCGTATCGCATCCACCAGCTTTCAGAAAGCTGTTTTCTGACAGCTCGAATTCCTACACATTCATATTTCACCAGCTGACCGTGTATGTATGTGCAGGATCAAAGAAAGCAGCTCTGGAACCGGTTTCCTTCCCAGACAGCAACTTTTCTAGGCTGGTGCTAGCAAACCTGCTGCTGTTTTTAATTTAGGGATTTCTTTTACAAATCTCAGCATTTCTGATTCAATTACTAAACAGCACAATTTTTTGTATTGATTTTATTGATTTGCATGCATTTTCTGTCGCCGCTTTTGCATGCTGCTATTGTATTTAGAATAGCATTTTATTGCTAGGATAGTTTAACCGGACTTTTTGACTACTAGGTTATTGCCATATACTTGTCACTAAATTTACGATCTAATTGCATTGTTGTTCTTACAAATAAAGCCTACAGAAAGTGTAAATGATAAGAAAGGGTAAAAGTACCTAAGGTCGTAAATATAAAAACCACATTTTAGGATCTCTGAAAATGTAACTCGGCCCATACATAAGAGACCATTTACTCAAAACTGATTTGATCCTGTGGGTGTGGCGTGTATGACACTGGTTGGACAATTAAAATAAAAATTTGAGAAAAATATAATTTTCTTTATATTAGAAAAAGATATGGAGCGTATAAAGGTACCTAGCATATGTATACATGCTCTAATCGTCTTGCAAACAAGATTGGAATAAAATGGCTCTTGTTAATGAACCTCGGAAAAATTTTAACTACGAACCTGTAATTAAACCTTCAATGATGTAAATAAAAAAATATATTAACAAATATTGAGTTATAAATAGACTTACATTATAAAAAAATAATTCAATTTTTAAAAAACCCCTTTCGACAGTCCTACAGGCCGAGGTAGATTTCAAAGTGTTTTTGATTGCATTTTTTAAGGTAGCTAATTTTTTTTCAAAATCCAAAAACTAGTTATTGATTTATAAACTACTTATCAAGAGCTTTTCAACGATAACCCACAAGACGTGGTTTTATAAATTTCAACTTTCGACCCCCACCCCAACTGTGGTTTGATCTTAATGATCTAATTTTTCTTCAAAATCTACCAAAAAAGAACGTACATAATTAAAAGTCTGAAACTAAAGTAATAGAAGAGAAATATCGAAGGAAGAGTAAAAACAGCACAAAAAACTACGACGGCAAGTGTATTTCTTCCTGAAGAAATATCACCGGAAGAAATTCATTCAAGAATAAAATTGTGCTGTTTTGTAATTGAATCAGAAATGCTGAGATTTGTAAAAGAAATCCCTAAATTAAAAACAGCAGCAGATTTGCTAGCACCAGCCTAGAAAAGTTGCTGTCTGGGAAGGAAACCGGTTCCAGAGCTGCTTTCTTTGATCCTGCACATACATACACGGTCAGCTGGTGAAATATGAATGTGTAAGAATTCGAGCTGTCAGAAAACAGCTTTCTGAAAGCTGGTGGATGCGATACGGTGGATGCGAGGCAGAAAAAAGCGTTTCAACTTTTTGTTCGGCATGAGACATCTTTATTCTTACTTTGTCTATGATATTATCAAATCGAAATCATCATTAGAATCAAAAATCCTGAATTTCTATTGAGTGTCGCGCTTTTCTATTATGATGGCATCCAAACATTTTTTTACGAAGAGAAGTTTTAAAGACAATAGTTCCAGGAAGAAAACGACGACACTTGTGAGGACCAAGTACAAATATAAGTTGAACATACCTTTCAACGAGTCGACGTCAAATGATTTTGGTTCGAATTGTTCGCGGCGATTTATGACGTTCCTCCATTTTGTATCATTATTCAGCGATATCCAAGCTTTACTTAGACCTGCAGATAAATAGTTCACCACTTCCCTGTTCAGAATATTTTTTGAATAAAACCTCTTCTGGTGGAAAATATATGTAGGCATAATCATTACCCTATGTTTGAGAATTTGCAAATTTGGAATCTGTGACAATGTAAAATCGGCATGCGGTGGTGTTAATATGAATAAAGCTATTTTCCGGTCACCCTTTTGTCGTCTAATTGTAAATTCTTCGAAAGGATTTTCGTGTATTTCGATGTGATTTTCAATTCGGGAAATATTCCTAACGGCGTTATACATTGTTTCTCGAGTAAAAAATGTAAAATTGTCATCAATCAATTGATTTATATCAGTGTACTTAGTCAGTTCTTGAGAACTAATTATCACGGAGTATAGATTGATTTGGTAAATAATCCGACAAAAAAAACTAGTACTGATCCATAACATCGTGAGATATCGAGCGAAATTTCTTTGTGGTATACGAAGTGAATTTCCTATCCAAAGAATCCGCAGTAAATTTAGACAGGAACTATTTCCCGAACCAAGAACAAATTTTTGCGCTGTCTTACTACAATATAATCGAAGAGTAACTATAACAAGTATTGCAATTGTGACGGTTGCTCCGAAGAGTATCCAAACATTTCGACTAACTGGTTTGAGGAACTTCAGAACTGCCTCTTCTTCCAGGTACCTTGGAATCGCAACCCAAAGTACGTATGCGCCGACGGGGAATGAGTGTCTCAAATGTTTCGGTACGTCATCCTGCAGTATGAGACCACCAACTGCGAAGTCAGCTTTATCCTTTTTCACCTTTGAATAAATATAAATGTTAAACAATTCGTGCAGATAGTCATTCATACCCAATCAATCATGAGATCGACTTTATTGTGACGAGCGATTGGCAAATGGGATTCAGCATTAACAATCTCAAACTGAAGCTTATTGTTGGTCTTTTTGGCGAAATATTCTATAAAACTTCCTTCAAACCCCGAGAGTATTGAATCTCCATTTGTTTTAATTACTTTGGTGAATGGAAAAAAGTTAGCGACAACGACTTTCAAAATGCATCCGTTGAAATTATTGTATTTTGAATGGTGGAATATTTTTTCAAACTTTGTGCCATCGAACATGTTAAATTCGACAGGAGTTGTAGAATAACACGGCTCAAAGAAGGAGTACTTGAACATTTTGACATGATCACCGTTATGGACAAGAACGACAATGTTGATTAAAAATATATAAGAGCATCTTTTAAACAATAACTCCAACTCATGCCGCAAATCTTTCGACTCTCCAATAAATACCACAATAAAAAATTGCATTTTTTGATTAATTGCGTCTTCTCGATCAATGTTATTCAATCTAAATACAGACTTGTTTACAGTTACTATAAAACTTATAAAATAAAAATACCTCTTAATATTCAAGTTGTTTGTAACAATGACAATAATTAAATTGCCATTATCGGTTTTAGTGTCTTCAATGTTAGTGTTGACGAGGTACGGATATCTCATTTGATCCATGTTCAAAATATTATCCAAAATATTCTTGTCACGGTAGCTTTTAGGGTTGATTTCGTCATCTACCCAAAAAAGAACACATAACGAATTTTTTCCTCCAAAACTCTGTATCATTGCTACAGTTGCTCTCGCAAGGATATCATTGTCAGGATTTTGAACTAACAAATCACTTTCAACGGTTATTAAACAGAAAACCGTTAGTTGACTAATTAGAACACTCAGTTTAAGATTCATAGTCGAATGTTTCGGAAAACACAAAACCAACTGCTTTCAAAAGCACAATTTCTGAATGTTCTTCCTTCATTTCAGGAACTGTCCAAAGCTGTGTTAAAAAGTATATTACTTATACAACAACGGTAGTCTTTGATTAAAAAAAACGGGACATTTTGTTTCCATTATTCAACATGCACTTAATCTATCGATACTTTTATCGAAAATTACATCAAATGCGTTTCTTAAAAGGTTTTATTGCATTTTATAATGAAATCCAATGTCAAACAACAATAACCCCTAATATTTCCTTTTTTTATGAAAATTAAATGGAAACATGCTTCAAATGTTTCACTGCATTCATTACTTTTTAAATTTACAGTTTCAATTCACATGTCATCGCGTGTCATAATTGGTCATAATGAATGAAAACGAAGAATAGGTATTATCAAAATTAATTATGTAGGTAGTATGTTTCCCAAAGCATTTTTGCGTAATAAAAAATAAAATAAAATATAAATAAAATAATTGTTTAGCTTTTTATGTCAGTTTATTTTCCAATATGACAGCACGATTTGTATCGGTGGTGGCATCAAAAGACCATTAAGTATCATTGCAATGGCCACAATTAAAAAATACACAATATAGTTTATTGATTTGTTTGGGCAAGTGGTGTTCTCTGGAAGAAGCTTTTCTAATTTAACTAAAATGGATTCTTCTTTAGAAAAGTAAAAGAAAATTTACTGATATTTTGATCTCAATTTAAACAATTCTTAAGAGATACTAAAGGCTTGTAAAATAAATAAATGAAATCTCAATAACATATTCAATAAGGACAAAGGCTTTCAAGGATGGCTTCCCGTTATTCTTAGAGTAAAATCGATGACTTTAAAAGAAAGACTCCCCTTAGCTTCCAAGATTACTTCCGGAACGATCAAAAGAGCAACGTTATTACGGAATCCGTTCAAGGAATACTTGACCACTCCAACAAATCGTTCTTGCAGCCTTTTTTGGTTCCACTTTCCGATGTAAAGGATGTCCTTTAAGGACAACGGAATAGTAATAAAAACGATTTATAGCAAAGAGCTTGAGATATCGTTCTTTGGGAGATACTTTGGATTGCGTGAAGGAACAAAAAAGCAGGTGCATCCTTCTTTAGTTTAACGAGGACACAATTTATCGTGGTACGTCGAAATGTTTCTCAAGATTTTAGATTAATTACATGTTTCTGACATTTCGTTTATCACATAAATGTGCAATATAATTTTCCTATTTATAGCAAGAAATCCTTTAAAATTTTATTATTAGATTAACGGTATAATGTTTTAATTTTATTGTACCAAATCTAAGAATTTTTGAACAAGAATAATCTTTGTGGAAAGTACTTCGAGAATGAAGACAATTATGCATAAAAAACACAGAACAGAATAAAGTTTGAAAACTCCTCCAAGAACATGAAGATTAAAGGGTTTTGCTGCGGTTTGACTGTATTTGTGAGATTCCCTGTTTGACCTCGGGCCAGAGGACACTTCCGCTTTTGTCAACCCGATTTCACGGTACCAATTTACTGCATGATTAATATTATTTTGCAAATAAAATCGTGGCTTGAAAAACATATACACCGGAATTATGATTACTCTGTTCTGGAGGACCTGCATGGATGGCGGGCCCTTCGGCTGGTATGTCCAACTCAGTGGCTGCAATATAAAAACAGCGATTTTTCGTTCACCTGCTTTACTTCTTTTCAAAAATTCATCGAAAGGAGTTTTATGCAAGCGCAAAAGTTCTTCCACTCCACGAATGTCCTTAACAACGTCGCGAAATTTCGGACGGCAGTAAAATTTGAATTTATCATTTATCAATTGATCGATGTCTGTGTATTTTTTTGTTTCGTGAAAATCAACTAATGTAGAAAAGAGGGAAACCTGATAAGCACATCTAAGGATATAACACAAAATGATCCAAATAATCAAAATGTAACGAGCGAAGTTTCGGCGAGGCAAACGCAATGCATTCCCCACCCACAAAACACTCAGCATATTCAGGATAGGACTTCGGTTGTTTGCTCCGAAAACGAAGTCCCGGGATAATTGGTTTCCAGCTCTTTTAAGGGTAATTATAACAATTATACCGATGACAATCAATGCTAGAACTCCACTCCAAAGGTACACTTGAAAAGGTTTTAACAACAGCGATAGAAACGAGTCCTTACTGGAATCATCTGGAATACCAACCCAGATACTATACGAGAAATAAGGCGCTGAAAGGGCTAAATTGTAATTTTCGTTGTCGGTCTCAATTAGTCCTCCCACTGCCACATCCGCTTTATTGTTCTTGACCTTCGAACATAATTTGTTAAAACCATAATTTCATCTAATATTAATTATCTCACCAAATCCAATAGACGAATAAAATAAACGTTCCTCCTGTAGGGCAAATCACTGTCACTCGCCGTGATTTTCAGTTGAATTTTAGAGTTGATCGCTCTTGCAAGATTATTAACAAATTCTCCTTCATCCCCAGCAATTTTACTATCGCCTGTACTATTTGTAATTTCCGTAAATGGAGGAAAATTAGTCGCAGCCACCCTCAACGGACATCCATTTAAATTTCTAGTTTTAAAAGGAAACATATTTTGTTTGTGGAACGAATATTCATCACCAATGAAATTAACTTCAATGGCCGTTGTAGAATTGCATTCAGGCGGTTGAAATGGGAAGTAAGTGAACATTTTAACGCGATTATCAACATTAGCAATAACAACAATGTCCAGTAAAAATTTTTTCCAGCATTGTTCAAACAGGGGCTCCAAGTTCTGTTGCAAATGGCTCCTGTCACCAGTAAACACAACCAAAAACAATTGTCTTTTTTGACTCACGTGTAAATGCGAATCGATTCCGGACAAACTAAATCAATTGTTATTGAATTATTTTTTTCAGAACAATTAAACAAAACTTACTCTCTGCGATTTAGGTGGTCGAACAACACAACAACTATTAAATTTTTGTTATTCGTGTTCGTTTCTGCGATGGTTGTGTTGACAAAATAAGGGTACTGAAGATGTTTCATGATCAGAATACTTTCTAAAATATCCTTCTCAAGAAATAGACTCGAATTTGGTTGATTATTATCAAACCAGAACAAAATATTTGTAGTCTGTGGCGAAAACAAATTATTAATGACTTTCACGGTTGCTTGTGCAAGAATATCATTAACGGACACATGTAAAAAACGATTACTTTGAACAATTGTTATGTAACATAAAACAGAATAAACAGTGTGAAATTTAAATTCAATGTTCATATTTGAATTTCTTGGTTAAAATCAACTCGCTGTGATTCACCTCAGCAATAACAAAAATTCTTCAATACTGATTTCTCTCGGGAGCGCGAATTCTAACGGGTGCATTTCCGCACCCATTTGGCGATATAATCTCAAAATGCATTAACTTATCCTCTAATGGCACCGCGACTTCATATCAGGCCGTAATTAATTTACACAGACATTTTATACGAAATGTGAACAAAGAATGAATTGAAGAATAGAGAGCAAAATAAAAAATAATTGTAAGAATTCCCTGAGATTTATTGATACAATTTATAACCAAAGGTTGAATCAAATGCATTCTGTCAGATTTTTAAAATGTTATCGCAAAATTTGACAAATTGAAGTTAATTACAAAAAACCATTTCCCTCGTAATGATTTAGAGTTGCTAAAAAGTCGTTAACCGCATTAAGTATTTGAAAACCACTGTCAAAACTTCATATTTAACAACAGAAGATATTTTTCATTGTTTTTATATAAAACCGAATATAACGAACCAAGATTGTATCGGAATAAATCGATACTCAATTTATCAATGATAAAATCCAAATTCATTCTGTGAAAGGAAACTGAATCTTAACTTCACCCCAATTTACTGTTATAAGTTTATTGTCTCGTGTGCGGAACCTCATTACATTCGGGATGAAATCTGCATTGTCTGCAGAACAAAATATTTCCAGCCACAGCAATTTCCCTTCGTGTAAATTCAAAGATTTCAAGCCATACACCAATTCTATCCATTTTCCTAGGAGCTGAGGAGGATAACGAGATAATTTCCTCCGCACAACTCTTGCCAAGTCATAACGGCGTGACACAAACTTTAATTGTTGGCAACACAGTCAGAGCTTTTGTGAAGTTTGTTAACAATTTAAACACTGCATTGAACAAATTTAAAGATTGTAATTATTGCAATCTTCAATCAACAACAGTTCGAGATAAATCAATTATCTAAATAATAATGAAACCATTATACAATTTGCTTTGAGATTTTTTTGCATTAAATGCCTCTAAAATTTTTAAATTCAGTTTTAATTAGAAAACTTTGAAAAATGCGGAGAAGAAATACGGGGCAATTTTCGAACTCAATGCAACCGTCTTGAGGCCTGGTGTCACATGTGACATGACTTGAGATAACACGTGACAACGTGACCTGACTCGGAACGTATGATAATTCAAATAAGGTACGTAATTTTATTAATAATCGTGGCATAAAATCAATTTTATTACTTTCAATTAATAAAAAATGTTTCCCAACAGTTGTTTCATGAACTTAATGAACTTTTTCTCACCTCACCTTTATGCAGTACTTTTTTCGTTTTAATTGGCAACACCTCAATGCCTCTCGTCGAGATGCCGGAGATTCAATGTTAATAAAACAAAACCTTTTTGTTTAACGAACTACTAACTAGTAATATTCCATAAACTATATCATGCTCTTAAATCGAACAATTAAATGCACGTCACTTGGTTGCACTTCTTTTTAGACAGTTTTTTAAAGCTCTTATAAAAAAAAGTTGTCATTTCACTTTCGCCATCATTTCCAATGAATTATATCTTTGCGAATGAATTGGCCACAAGCAAATTGCTTGAAAACCATTTCGCTAATTGATTGTTATCGCAGTTAATCTGCATGGCAGCAAAGTGCATAACGATAAATGGTAAACATTTACACAATTATTATTTCCGGTGATGGAACAATTTTCTTTGCTTTTCTCCTAACCGCATCAAATGGATTTAGCTTTACTGTTTTTTGTTTCTTTCCGGTCTTTTGCCTCATCATTAAATTCAAACTCCGCAGATTCTCCGCTTAATGGTCGGTCTCTCACGGACAATGCTAACACATTACTGCGCTTGACCCTTTTCGAAATGGGTCAACGATCCCCGGCGATTTAGAATTTCCTTTTCGCTCTCTTTTATGTTTCCACGGTGAATATTGCCTTTAAATCATTCTTAATGTCTTCATCCGCACCATTATTAACGCAATTATTAATTGATGTCCTAAAAGCAACAATAATTATCTTCTCGATGTTAGAAATTAGGAAACGGTTTCTAATTGGCTCCTGTGGAGCAATGATTCTGCGAAATACTGTAATTTAATGTAGTCAGAAATAACATCAAAATTCCACTACACTGTCATAAATAAAAAATCACTTACCTGCGGAATTTTTTAGTTATTCTTTTCATAAAGCTGTGGACTACTTTCGGTGTGAAAATTAGAGCAATCAAAGTTTGAAGATTTGCTGTCATCCAAAAGTTCCGCACTTCTTCTGGAGCTAGAATTTTCAACGAGTATCAATTCGTCTGATCGAACTCAATGAATCACCCACGCAATTATGCAGATTGATTATCCCAAGATTGGGTGAGCATTAAGAATGAATCAGCTTCAAAAAAGCATCAACCATTCTGACATTGAAGCGCTGGAATGAGTGAGCATCTGGAATCTGCGCACTGCGAAATTCACCAACTATCGGATGCGGCGATGATTAAGTAATAGTTGGAAGCTTTCTGATGATGGACCTCAATGAATCAGCCAAAGTCAGTGACCACAAGCCTTTCATCACCTTCTCACGCATAAATGACCTCATTTTGGGGTCGCGAATTTTATTAAAGACAATTCTCTATTTGAAGGTTTTTGTTCTTAGATTGGACAATAGATCACCATCATACTTTTGTTTTTAATAACGTTGAATGCATATACTTTACGAGTATTTAAAAGTTTTGATGTTTTATGGTATATGTGTACTATACAAAACCTGTAAATAATAATCTTGTTCATAATAACAATTATAATCACAACAAAAGCCTTTAGGGTGTCGGAGTAAATGTAAAACAGACGTGATTCTAACTTTTCCTGCAAACTCATCACAGAGAAATTTATTATTTTTCCCAAAATCCTAATATAAAATTGTTATCTTTGCGGAGGACTCTTTATAATTACTTCTTGTATGAAAAGCATGGAACTCCTAAAGCTACACAACTAGACATAACTTTTCAAATTCTAAGAATCTCCTTTTAGTATTCAAGGGGCAAACAAACTTTTCCAGTAACTTGCATCAATGGCGTCCGTACAGACAGTGCTCCTTGGTCCTTGCTCGGAAACTACGCGTGCTCCTTGATACTTGGTAATTACTCGTCGACATGAGAACGGTGCGTGACACGTCCTCGAGCGAGGAAGTCAACTCCAGGACATCCAGACATGAGACAAACTTAATTAACTGCCCTGGAATATCAGGGAATTCAGGAAGTTGGACCAAGTCTTCGGGGTAAATGAGATCCTTGGAATGTGATATTATCGCTCTTGTGACAATTCCGCATGTTAATCTGTGGACGTGAACAGTCTTATCGCTTCGAGTAACAAAGATCGAATGACACATGCAATTTTTAATGTAACCATTAGTTTATGTAAGATTATGATAATAAAAAAATCAAAATAGCAAGGAATTTGGGAAATTGAAGCAATGCTCACAATTTTTTCTTTTGTTAAAATAGTTCTAAATAAACTGCATACAGCATTACAGCATACTACAGAAATTCTAGCATCGACTGATTGCTCTCTAACAAAATACGAAAAGCATCTCTTGTGGAGCTCTATTTTCTGTTGGTTCACAATCAATAATTCCAAGATTTCTTCCATCGTTTCAACCTCTTCATGAAAAATGTTTTCTTTTTTATATTTAAACAAAACATGTAATTTCTGTTGCAGAGTTTTTTAATGTTCATACTATAGAACAAATTCCAAACTGTCTGAAAGGAGAATTCACAATTTTCAAACGTCTTCAAACAGGATTGATTACTGGGTGGTTATATTGACGGATTCTTGGTTTGGTAAAGAGTTCTTTCAAAGTCCGCAGGTGTTTGTGGAGAAACTCGAATTATTAATCATTTTTTGATTAGCAAAGTTTGAAATGAAAATCTTTTTTAAAGATCTATGGTTATCTGTGGTTTTAAATGGCTTTAAAGACTAATTAATTATTAAAAAAAACTTCAGCTTTTTAGGTACTTAAAAAAAAGTTTCCATTTTCAGATGAATTTCGTTATGTATTCCACCCAAAATTCACTCAGATTTTTTTTTTTTTTTTTTCATTCTTGGCGATTATCAAAATTGTTATTCTATAGCAATGGAGAAAATCCTCTTGAGCACCTCAATCGAAAATCAATAAGGATTTCAAAAATTCATTTCCGTCTCATTTGGGAAATAATTTATCGTCGCTCGATATTTCATTTTCCTAATAGATTTATTCAGCCATCAAATCTACTGGAAGAACACCAGAAAAGGTTTTAAAATTATTCCAGCTGTTTTCTCTTTTTTGTTTGCTTTGAATAATAAATTTTTGACGAACCATTGAAGCACAATATAAATTGTTGAAATTCAATTTTAGAAACTGCAGCTGCTGAGGCAAACACAAGTGCAACATAAATGTTAACTTTCTGGAAAATTCAGTAATGAATTCAGAATTTTTGAATCAATCTCCTAAAATCAAAAATCCTTCAAAAAAATAACGACTTTCATATTTGTTATTCTGATCCTGATATCCGTGATAAAGTTTCAATTTCAACATCACCCACCTGCCATTCACTTTCTCCACATTCTTCTTATAACTTCTTATAACAGAAAATGAAATTTCCAAAATTCAATATCCTTAATCCTTTTAGGATAATCCTTAAATTGCCATCTCTTCAAATTTAAAAAGCTCAGTGCTGGTTAAGTGAAACTCTTGATCCGTTTTGAGAGATACAATGCACACTTACCATCGCATTTTCGTTTTTTAAATCCAAAACCTTGTTCCTTTCAATAAAGAAAATCAAAATTCTATCCACGTCGCTTTGTCAGCTCGTTTACAACCCATTGAAGGAGGATTTTGAGGTTGCAAAGAAACGATTTTTGTTTTATGGAATTTTCTGATATGATTTTCGTATCCTGTTTTTATTATAGCATTGCATCATCATAAAATATTTAAAATATGTACGTTTTAATGTTAAACAAGTAAATTTAAAAACTGAACAACAAAGACAAATCAAGACATTTTTTCCTAGCAAAACATAAATTAATATTGAAATGCCGTAAAAACTCCCGACACTATTACAATTTTTTTTAAAACATCCTCTAACTCCACGGCGGCAGTTCATCTGTAACCAATGCAATCTGTGAATGCATTTTTTGCTGACTGCAATTGCATTCTATTAATCTTTATTGAAGCAATTTAGCAATGCGAGTTGGGAAAGATGCGGCCGAACACGGGCTGCAAAAACGCAATGGAATGAAAACAAACGTTTCGGAAAACTTCACGCCAGCTTTTCAATTGTTCGTAATTGCGTCAGGTGCACGGATTGTTTCGTGCAGCAAGTTACAGTTGATGGGAGCCGATGCAAGGTAATGAAGATAACGCCATGCAGGATAGTACCTATTAATTACTTTCGTTTTCTCAATTATACATTTGTTATATTATTATAAATTAAATGAACACTAAAACCAGGGAAAGTTTAGCAGTGACCATTTTAAGAACAGTTTATTTGGTTTTGACTCTCTTATACCCCGGACAGACGAGAGCACTTAATCGAGTTATTGACGTCACGTACAATTAAGTCGGGTTTGCCGTTTGCCGCCGAACTGAATTAGTTGTTGACATATCTGTTGACATTTGGCGTAAAGTAAACATAAAATGGATTCGCGACAGAGCGGTAAGTTTACTTTTTTGCAAGAAAGCAAAGTAAAAAAGGGGTTTATTTACGTTACTTTGCATTAAAGGACATCCGCCTCGTTTCATACATTTTTGGTTCAGAGGTGAAAGTGCCGACCAAGAAAAATAATGCCTTTATTCTGATAGTACCTGTCCCCCTGAACATTTCTTATTAGGGCACCAAGGCTGTAGAACCGCTATACTTGCTTTATTTAAGTTCAAAAAGGTTGAATTTTCATACATTAATAATAAGAAATGCTCAGGGGGACAAGTACTATCACAATAAAGCACTTTGTTTTTTGGCCGGTACTTTCACATTTGGACCAAAATGGCTGATGTCCTTTCTTAAAAAGAAGTATTTCGTCATAAAACAAGAAAAACAATAAAATGACATTTCACAGCTAATTTATACTTTTTAGTACAAAAATTTAGCACTGTGCAGCACGTATGGCGCGGCGGCGGCGTTCGCAGCAATATATAGACTCAAATCAAGTTACGGCAGTTAGATTTGCAAGTCGAGTTCAATATAGTAAACTTGCATGGGCTAACGTTATTATGACGTTACGAACTCGATTAAGTGCTCTTCTCTATGGTTTATGTTTTTGTCAACATAAAATGAGACGATTTGTTCAATTATCCAAGCAAACAATACTGCAATTTTCGTTTAGCCACGTCAATCGCTTTTTGGGAAGGATTATCGTTTTTACGGCGCAATGAGAAAACTTTCATTTTCAGAAACCATTCTGAACAGAGTTATCAAAGGACTTCTAATCAGGAAACGTAAGCCACACACAAAAGGGAAATACATAAACATGGAGGAAAATACCGATTGAAAATGGTAAATAAAAGCATTCAGCAAACACACGATTTGGGTTTGTTCAACAAGACGTCTGGAATAATCCTTACGTGCAATCCAGAGATAAGACCTAATAATCCTGATAACCGCTCTTGGGACGCGACGTGGTAAAGAAGAAAACGAAGTGTTCGGATGAAATCCTCCTTTCAAGTGTTTCATTTTGGATTTGTTGTCTCCGACAGAAAACTTTTTCGCAAATGCAGCAAAAAGGATTCGCCGTGGTTGAAGCAGTTCATCATCACTAACAAGCTCAATGGAAACTCCGACGGAGTAAATCTCAATGCGTTGTAAAATTAGGAAAACTTTGGAATCATTTTTTTTTTCTTATTCTTCAGTCTAGTTTAATTTTTTTTTTTAAAGTTTTATCTTTAACCCCCTATGACGCAATCAATTCGTATCGAGTTATAAAAAAATTAACTTTAGACGAGAGAACTTATTTAATCCCATTACCATCAGATTAAATTATAGCAATTCGCAACTGATTAGAAACAAACTTTGTGTGCTTTATGAAGTCCATTTCCAACATTTCAAGTCTTCCACTTCAGTAAATATAAATTCACATCTGCATAAGCTCCTGCTTTTATCCTTCAATCCTTGGACTTTTGGATGCATATGATGCAGAAAAAGGTTTATGTCGTCGTCATATGTATGAAAGGATCTTTTCAAGTTGAAGTTTTCAAAACAAATTTGTCATAAAAATTTGCTTTTCCACCATGCAGTATTATTAAATTCTTGCTCTATAGACTTTGAATAATCCTGAATAGAATGACTTGTTGCAGTTTTTGGGATGTGAATAATATTAGTAAAATATCCTTCAATATTTTCTATGCAGTTGTCCAAAAATAATCTATGGAAACTGTTTCACAAAAAGGTCCTCATTAAAAGAGGAATGAAATAAAACATAGTTGATGAAATGAAATAAAACAAATTCCAAATAAAAACAAAATAACATCCAGCTCAAACTTTTTCGGTATTAATTCTCAATTGAAATACAAAACATAAAAGCAGCTTCCATAATACCCTTAAAAACTTTTCCTTACCCTTATAATGTTGTTGCTTCATTGTAGGAAAATGCCATATAATTTTTAATGAAGCCACTTCGTCCCTCATCTCTTTCCCTTTGACAGTTTAACAGTCTCTAAACACATTTCTTTCCTAAGCTCAAATTTGTCAACAGTTGTGATCCCCAGATTGTGAAAATTAACACTCTTTGGGGAAAGGAAATGGAATAAAACTCAGTCACCCGTCAAAAAGTTTGAAGAGGAGGGTTTCAAAGACGGGTACGATTTATGAATCCGGGATGCTCTATGAAGGAGTTATTATATTTTGTCCTCGTTTTGAGCCTTGTAATCAGTTTAACGACTCTGGCAGTGAATTGGAAACCATTTCCATAGGAAAAGTTTACCGATTTATTTTTAATGTAATTCATAAAGATTTAACAGGGATTTCGTACACAAATTGTGCAATTAAAGGGTTCAGTAAGCATAAGGGCGGTTGGTTCGGAAAGTATATACAAACATTTTTTTTAGATTTATTTTTACACAATTAAAAATATTGGATTAATAATTATAAAAAAAGTTCTAATTTTTTTTGATGAAAAATACTCATTTTACTGTCAAAATATTAATAACGAGAAAATGCGTACCTAATCGGGTAATTCTATTACAGTGTTATCATGTAAAATTGAACAACCTCTTGTAAAAACAATTTGAATTTAATATTCATCTTTGTAATTTGCGACTTCTTGACACAATCATTGATTTAATATTAACCTTAATTTTTCACTTCATGATCAACAATTGAAAATTAATGAGCCCCATTTTAACTAAATCACAAATCCAGGTGTCGAATTACAATATTATGTAATTCAAAAGCACGTGAAGCATTCAGAATCACCACCGATTTCTTCAACACACATTCCTTCTAGACTTTCTCCTTAACTTTTGCGTAAAGAATTAACCCCGGTGCTACCCCAAGGTCCTGGTCCTTATCACACGTAGCGGTGGTGTCAGATCCCAGTTACACCGGCACACTTCAGTGGCCGGGCACGAACGGATGTCACGTGCTTGAAAAATCTATCTTCGCGTTTAAGTAAATTACCCCAACGATGAGGTTGGCTCCCGTCCCATTGCTCTCAATTGTCATCATGAGTTTCGTCTAGGTGCCTGGAGCAGGATGACAAGATGTCGGGGGGCTGAAGGAAATTGCCACGAATTACGGATGTCATCGAGTTAATACAGCGATGTAATACGCGGATGATTACCTCATGAGGTTTGAAGACATAATGAGGGTTTAAAGAGGGCGAAAAGGGATCTCGGTTTATGGATTCTGACATCAACAGGATACAATTTCTGTCATTAATTTTTATCTTTTTCCATTTCAATCTGTTGTACAATTTAGCAGAATTTGTTGAATCATGTGTCAGTTATATTCCGTTTGTTTAAAGAATTAAAATGCTTTTTAATTTAAATTATTTCTACTTTGAAACTTAAGAGCATCAATTCAAAAAAATTCAAAATAGGAAGCGAATATTTAAGGATATTTTCACGTGCACAAGCAACCAAATGTTCTCGAGATATTATCGCAGGCCATATTTTTAAAGTCCTTCATCCTTATCAGTTGTGGGCACAACCCAAAAAGGAGCTCAACAAAATAGTTTTTGCCCGTTTTCAAGGAACAGCTGATTCGCCGGATGGTTCAAAAATCGTCTGGAATGGATGAAGCAATCGATTGACATTCTCATGTATTCCGGCTCGAGGACGTGAGCCTCCAGAACTTGCCATATTATGAAAAAAATCAGGAGTAAGACTTTTATTCATGAAATGTAATTCCCTTGAAAATAGAAACACGACAAAGCCTAAAGTTTTAGCAGGCTTGAGTGTATTTGATGAAAGAGAAAATCGATGTAAGAAAGCTGCTCAACATATAAAGGAAAATTGGAGGATAACGGAGAACGGTAACTACTCATCCGAGCTACGATTTTCCTTTTTATATTCAGGAAGCCAATTTCAGGCAATTTACAATTCAACGCACGAAATGTCTTCAAATGGAAATCGAGAGGATCAGCGCAGCTCAGATCCTTTGCCGTTCGATATATTGCCAAAAGACTAAATGATGCCACTTATTCTGCTCGATGTCCTTACCTTCCACAAACTGTGGAAAGTCGATTGGTAGCCAACGTACAGAACTTCAGTTCAGCATAATTCACACGAAAAATGTTTGATATAAAACACAATGCACTCAATAAATTGCAGAATTTTCAATAACTCAACCAACATGTTTCGATGTATTTAAAGGTACCTATTATTTCCAAAAAATCATCAGACAAAAAATATTTAAAAATTGCAACCAATTCGAAAAGATTTGAATTCCCCTTGAGAGACCATACGTACCACTCCGTAATTACCGTTGCTTTTCGAAAGCACTAGTGGGGATGAGAGTAAATCAACGCGAGAGAAGAAGTTTTCAGCTGAGAAAGAGGGAGACACAGAAAATCGGACTTCTTTTTCGTTCCTCTCCCCACAATTCGAAAAATTAAAAGAGCTATTGTGTTGTGATGGGATTCGAATTTCCCCGTCAGCTAGACAGCTGGTCGGTTTCAGTCCCAGTCGTCAGTCTTCAGTTAACGGTAGTTTTGTGTGGTTGGTGGAGTCTTCGGTCCGAGGAAAAGTTTTCAATCGTCCGAAAGAAACAGAAAAGTAACGTTGAAAAGCGCATAAGAATCACGGTGCACGTTCGGCTGAGCCAAGGAATCTCGGCGTTTGGAGCCCACAGGATGTCAATTGGCGGCATGGAGGATGCACTTGGAATTTAAAATCAGTTCTTTTCTTCACTCTGTGCTCATTAGCCTCCTGTTTGTGGATTACCAGTGAACAAGGAAGAAATCTTCCTGCATCCCAGTCAAAAGGTGCGACTGATTGATTCTTGTGCCCGTTCGAAGGAAATCCCCAGCTGCAGACGGTGTGCAGAAGATAGACTCCCTGCCATTGCAGTACTTTGGCGTGCTTTGAGTGTTTTATCTAGTGACGAAACGCGACTTGAATACCAAGTAAACACAGACGCCAATTAACGTCCTCGTCGAGTCACGGAGGATATCATGCTCGTGACCGCCAAGTGCCTTGCGAAGATCGAGGGCAACAGATAGTGACAACAGCACCACGCCTCTCCCCGCGCGATCGTGCTTCTGTGAATTTGTTTGAAGTGATATTTTGTGATTTCTAGGATCAATTTGTAAAGATAAAATAATTAACGAATTATAAAATGCTAGTGACGTCGGAGCCTAATTCCGGGCCGCCGAGCCGCACTCCATCGATCCTGGACAGTCCAACACTGGCGCGGGTGGAACGCGCCCGCCTCAGGCTGGAGGCAAGCAACCACAATGGTCCTCGGGAAGATAGTCTCGAGCGCAACATCCTGGATCCGAAGGTTAGTGTGGTCCTTGCACTCTGATTTATATTTAATGTGATGAGCGAATGTGTGAAGTGGCGATACGAACGGATGAACGGCCTGCGGTTAAAGATGAAGGCTTAAAAGCCTCTTAGCCTCGAGGTGGAATGAGGGACGAAGTGCACACTAGTGTGGATCTTATGAATAGAAGAATTTAGAGATTGGGCGAAGAAGCTTACTTTATGAATATTTAAGCGGTGAATTTTGAAGCATTTATTTATTTATAATTCTTATTCAATTCTGTCTCATTGTGCAGCAATATTTTGTTAGAAAGCGTGAAATATTTCCAATTGGATATTTTTCCCATTTTGATTTTGGCTGTTTCTCTCGCATTGGAACTTTTAACATTTATCTCGGCCAGGGCTGAGCCCACACCCACATCTTTCCTTGCCATTAAAACCCGCATTAACTCATCCAATGCATCTTCAAGCAATTAAGCCTTCGTTTCCGTTGCACCTCTTTGCATTAGTGAAAACGACCACAAATCTTATTTGCATAGCAACAATCGCGATTCGCGGCAAGCGCATAAATTAGCGTTTCCGAACAAATAGCGCGGACAACTCCACCTCAAAGCCACCGCAACATCCGCGAATGGAGCTCGCGGGACAACAGGTGAATCGGCCTCCATATTTATGATTTTGTGTGTTTTTTTGTCCACATTCTCCAGCAACTCTGTGTTTGCAGCCGGCGAGGTTGTAGATTTACCGAATCAGGAGCAATCAAATTCCTTGAAACTGTTCTATTTTGGGTACCGGAAGGACCCCAATTTGGAAAACAATGCGTGAACGCTGTCGTAATTTGATAGTCGGCACCTGGCACTCGGCGGACAACGCCAGGACGTTGCGACATCAAGCAATGGACTTCAAACAGTTCGACGTCTCTCCGGTGTAGTTAATAACTTTTTTGATGGATGCGCGTTCCAAAGTTCACGCCGGGTGCGTGGGAGGCCCTTGTGGAAGGTGAGGGTGGGCTGGTTTTCCGCACCACTTCCCGCGTGACAAATTAATTGAAAATTCTGACACTGTCGACCTGCCTCTGCACTTGGCCGAAGTGTCACCTCGCAGTCGTGCTCCTTCGAGCGTACAACAGGTCGTTACCTCAGCCTTGGGAGTACCTCGTTGTAGCAGACTGGCAGTGATGGATCCCCCTTTGCGGGTGCGGCAAACATTGAAGGAGTTCTACTAAAATCGATGAACTGAAAATTACACCAAGATGAGCTGATTCCAGCTCAAGCGACAGATGCTGCTGTTGAGCTCTCCAGTCTCCATCATCGCAAAATGTCGCAACTGGGAATGCTCAGCACATGGCCTTAGTGGGTCAAATGTGGACCATGATTCAGTTGAATGAGATCACCATTTAAGAACACTTCACTGCAGTGTTTACAGGAATTTGAATTTCGCCGCGGCTAGATCCACTAATGACTGCATTTTCGTTGTCATGACCAAAGGCTCCTTTTAGAATCTTAAGATCTCGAATTCACTTCATCACAGTCCTCCGGAAAACATTAGAGAAGAAAAGAACCGCAATTTTCCCTGTCCTGGCATTCCTGAGATTCTTCCCCGATTAAAAACGTACCATCCAGGTAAATGACTCAAGAGCACCCACACCGAGTCCGGCATTTGGCGCTCCTTCCCTCAAAACGTCCGCAATTCTTATTGTGAGGAAATTGTCGAGATGCCGAGGGAAACACAAACGAACGCCTTGGGAAAATGAAAATGAACAGAGCGGAAAAACAGAACTGCAGGGTTTTTCTGCTTTCATATGCAGTGCACACTGCACATGTCCAGGGTTTGCGGGTCGGTGCTGTAATCTCCGGCGGGTCCTGCTTCTCAGCCTTCGACTCGTCTTGAATACGGTGCAATATGTGGTTCAAAGGTGATGGTGCACCTCCGCGCCAGGTGGAAATCAACCTGCAAAGAATGCAGTCGGACGGGGAGAGGTTCTTAAAAATGAAGAACAAAGCACTTTCTAGTCTTGAGGGTAGATCACTTTGACTTCGAGCTCTGGCATCCTCGTACTATTCAGGATACATTAGATGATTGCAATTGTGTCGTCATTGTTTGCGACAGTTTCCGAAGGACGATGATGCTTTTATCCAGGATTGGGTAGGCACAGAAGTTATTACATAAATTGGAATCTGTCTCGGATTACGGCCATGAAAAGTAAAACAAAAATCAGCAATAAATCAACCTATAGTAATTTTTCGATTCATTCTTAAAACAATCACAAAATTATTCGGATTTTATCGATTTCGAATATACGGAAAAATCAACACTTGTAAAATACTGTTTTATCTCCGCAGGTGGAGCAAAGCTCCCCAGACTCATGTTAACTAAATTCGTGTTGTTGAATTCGTTGTTATTGCTTCCCGAGTTAATGAAATGCAAACAATTTAACGTTTTCTCAAACTGTGTTCCGCTTGTTATATTTGTTAATAATATCGAGCGAAGCGGTTCTACTTTTCCAACATTACAAAACATATTAAACGGTTATCTCAATGTTTGTAGCACACAAAAAGATCGTGATTGTTTTTGCTGAATCCTTATCTTCCCTAAATTTGTATTATCTTTTTTATTTGCAATCACAACAATGTAGGAACAGATCTGAACCGTGCCTGTTCATTGTTCAGTTCCTGAACGTCATGCTTCGTTCTGGAAAAAATGAATGATTGTTTTCGATGAAAATCCTTTTTTTTTCGTAAAAATACAAACCCCGACTTCACTCCCGCAAAAAATTCTGCCAATTAAGTTTTTTTAAAGGCATGAAGCGCATATTTGCAAAGCTGGATTCGCAGCTCTAATGAACGCCAATTAAAGTGTTGTGCTGGAGCGAGTGCAGTAAAAGAAACCCATTTCTAAAGGCAAAGGTGCGTGGACAGAGTCGTGTTGCGGGGGACGGACGTGAGCGGCTACATTCGCGGATTCGAATTCGACGGTGTAAATTAATTGTCGGAATCCACGAATCACTTGAGCCCAGTCAGGGCCGATCCCGACCGCGAGATGCTTTGCTTTTCTTGGTCTTTCTCCATTCTGCTGTGTTTTAGTATGAACTTTGAAAACGCTGCTGCCCTCCCCCGCGGCCTTTGAGTCCTTTGGTTCAGCAGAAAATTATTTGCCACTTCACGCTTCGTTAACTCGCCGTCGGAATGAAAGTTAGGCAGAAAAGGTTGGCCTCCTCTGCTTTGCATTTTCCTCGGGCGTCCTTTGTTGATCTCGGAAAGGGGAGATTTCACCGGGGGACAAAGTGCATGTTTCTGCAAAACTCTCCTGAATGTGGTGGTTATCATTGGAGCATCACACCGCCTAAATTCCGTTTCGTCTTTGAGCCTCAACAATGAACTTTGCTATTTCGAGCCAAAGTGGAGAAGAAGATGATATTGTTGAATGTTTAAATAAATGGTTTTCTCGTCCGGAAAGTGTGAAGACTTTGGGCGGACCCCGTGAAAGGAAAGCTCCAAGATTTCTATTTAAAACTCTTTAATTTGTAGATTTCCAGATTTCCAATTTGAAGCCGTTGGTAAAAGTACCATCCATAATTCTTATAATATATGTAAAGTAAATCATTATTCATTTTAGACTAAAAACAGTAAGTTGTTTAACTCAATCAATTTATAAAAACCATCTTCGCAGAAGAAACATTTCAAAAATAGCTGATTTAATCTTTTTGGAAATGTAAACAAATCTAGCGCTATACAGGATTTTACGAAGTATAATATTTACTAATTAGGTCATGAAAATGAAAACATTTTCCAATAAAATTTTTGCAAAAATAGAAAAAACAGTAAAAGTTTGAATATATTATTAATCAATGAAAATATTTTGAGAAATGTGAAAGTTGAAAATAATTTTGTTTGTGCTGCATGACAGGTTTCACGGTAGGTGACATGTCATGTTTCATGTTACGTTAAATTAAAGTGTAGATTTGTGTTTGAATATTATTAGATTTTTTGTACCTGCAAATATGAAAATTAATGTAAGAGTTCTGTAAAAATGAATGCATAGAAGTCTGCAATTTACTGGAATAATCCTTGCAGATTGACTTGACTGAAACCTCGTTCCTCTTGCAGACATAAAATCTATTTTCAGCTGCTCCTCGACCGTTTGTGTCTTCGTTACTTAATCGGGTTCAATCCGTGTAAACTGACGATGAAATTAGAAAACGACGCGAACCATTTCCGATCGGTTATAAATCGCGCTTAGAAATTTGGAGTAAACAGTGCACGTCTAATGAGATCAGTAATTTATGAGCAGACAATTGCATGTGCACCTCGGGCACTGCAGGCGCCACCCGTAACGATTTGGGGCCTCTTTCGTGCGCCGCGCAATCTGCCTCAGGCCGCTACCTAAAAATTTCTTCGAGTGGAACTCGAGTGAAAATCACAGAAAGTCGAGATAAGACATCAGCAAAACGGAGTCAACTGCTCACCTGCAATAAAGGAGCCCAAAAGGCGGAAACACTTCGAGTAATGTTAGAGTGCGAGATCAAGTGCCCATTGCCGGGATACCGACCCCGCCTTAACTGTACACTTGAAACAATAGAAGACCTAGGTCATCCGCGTTGCAACTCAAACTTACAGGCATATTATAATCTTGTCAGGCGAACTCACCTTTAGCGGCAGCGATAAGCGATAGACAAGTGAACTGGGTCGTGACTTGCACTGCTTTCTTAGCGCAGATTCCCATGCTGAGGGAAACCGAAGACGGTCATGTTCTCGGTGCCCGTGCAGACGACAGCGGCGACAGGGGAAACCCGCCGGATGGATGCACTTTCCGCCTGCATAATATTTGCAAGAAATACTGAAGCTGTCGTTGCCGATTTTATCAGAGCTCCATGCCCGCCTGCCGTACATGGAGTCCCCGAGGCCAGTACATAAATTTACATGAGCCGCGCTCCACTTGGTCTTATTTCCCGTCTTACCGCAATGAGACTCGGTCGCATGTATCACCCCCTTTGTCACTGTGCCCATTGCAAATATCTTCTTTGTCGCGACTGGGATGCGCCGTTCCTTTGGTGCTTATGCATTTCTGATGCCAATGACTGCTCCCCATCCAGATTATGACTTCGTCTTCGAGTCCTCAAGAGCATATTACATGCCGATTGGATATAAATAACTCAAAGGAGTATTGAGTAATTATTTTCCAGGAAATTTCACCAATCCCCGCTATAAAATGCGAATGCACTCGAATTACTCCTTTTTCCATAACATGAATAAACAGAGTTATGGATTTTTCGTCACGCGTCAAGAATTCCAGCAGATGGCAGCATGCTTCTATGCCATAAACCGTAAATTAATCCAAATACACTTGATTATAAAAAACAAAATGGATTTTGTCTGTTGCAGTTTATTTTCGGGAAGAACCCCGAACAAAGAAAAAAGACAAAGAAACACGGAAGCGTGATGAATGCCAGATGGATGAGCTCCACGTCTGGAGGAAGTTATCCTATTTGAAGTGACGACAACTGGATTCTAAAAACATTTCGGGAATCGGGAGCGCACAGATTGCTGAATTGAAATTGATGTGAATAATACACTGCTGCTTTTGGATCGCGAGCGAAGTGGATTTTCAATTTTAGCGCTGCAACGTCCAACAAAATAACTTGAAGTGCGGTTGCCAGTGCCAAATTTTAGAAATGCCTGCGTTAATTGAAACATTTGGAAAACGATTGATTGATCAGTAGCAGATTGCAAAAGTTGCACTTTGCGTCATTTTTAGTGGATTTCATTAACTGATTTTCTGAATTTCGAATAAAAAAAGCACCTCAACTTTTCACCATCTTCACATGACCGTATTTCTTCAGCAGAGCGCTTTAATTCGTGAATTATATCATTTCCAAAAGGAAAGTAAAAGTCTCCCACGCCTCGTAAACTCCATTGCAGTAAAGTTTTCCTCACCAATGTAAAGTTAATGAGCGCTGTTGGAAGATTTCAAAGGTCCAATTAACTCCAGTTGTTGCTAAATTGTTGAGGATGCGTTAAAAGCAAAACTTTAAGTCGTAAATCAGTGCTCCATCTCCCCTCACTTCATACGTATTGCACATTCCCCCGCCAGTCCTGAAATCAGGTCCAATTAGTTAATTATCTCGCTCCTTTCGGCCAAACACAAAACTTCACTTTGACCCTTTGACTTTTCGTGAGTTGAACGGTTCTGAATTAGTGCTTCCGTTTTAAGCGAATGCCCTTTAAAAAGTAAACACTGAGCCGTAAAATATTCGTTTTTGTTGTTTCCTTTGCTCCAACGTTGACCACCCCGCGTGAGTCAACGCCACTGTGACCGAGCACTTAACCCCTAATTAACTCCCTCGTTATCACGTCTGTCATTATCACTGTGGAGTGTGGGGCCACGGGGGACGGAAAATAAAGGCATTTGTAGGCTGTTCGAGTCGCTCCAAATTTGCCGATAGCCAATCGAATAAATCCCGGCCTCTCGCCAAGACGTCTTCAAAGGGTGCGGTGCCATTTTTAGGATTTCCGCACAACAATTGAAGTTGTTGAAGTGTGACGCAGCGCTGGGGTGAATGAATGTTTAGTACGTGAAACTCGATGTACTGGAAGTGAAGTACGAACTTCTTCAGAGAGATTAGCGAAATTTGCAAGCAAAACTGGGCCACGCGGTGCTTCCAAGATTTTGAAATAGGTCCCCGGGAAATCCCCTCTCCTCAGGTGAGTGGTTCACAGCAACATGAGTATGTCATTAGCCCGAGACGCTTTTCCCTGCTAATTAATTCCCTGAAAGTGTTTCAGAGATAAGAATTTCGAGAAAACTACTATAAATAAAGTGTGCATTTGGAATTCCACTTTTTCTTTAATGGCGCGATAAGGAGGAAGTGCAAACGAGCAGTGCTGAGTTCGTATCATTGGATGACGATGACGCGCTGATTCAAGGCGATCGATGGTCGTGACTCATCTAAGAGATTCGCTAGTCGTGCAAATTCGTCCAAACGCTCACCTCGACAGCGAATATTCGCGACTTTCAAATCCGTCAGAGAACTTCAATGACGTGCTGAGATTTTTAATTTAAAGCCTTTTAATGCTAATTCCAGTGACTAAAAGCGCCAATGATTTGTTGTGGAGGGTAAAACTGGATTTTCCTTGACTACAAAGATTTAAAGTTTTTTCCTTGATAGTCATTCTTTTTATAAAAAGATTTTTAACAATATTATTTACGTATTTGAAAATTTTATGGAAATTGTTGTAATGCAAAAAATTTAACGAAATAGTTAACAATATTGCAATCAAAAAATAATTCAACTTGGAAATAATTAGAGCCTCCAATCTCCATGATTATATTCTTCCAGATAATCCTCAACGGGTTCACATCCAGTGGACGGATCCTTGTCATTTCCCTCCAATTAGCGAGGCTTATGACTCCCATTAGGCTTATCTCGTGGCTCAAGACGCACCACAATTTTATTTTTATCAATTCCCATGTTTGCATTTCTTATTTAAACAGTCGCGAATGACTTTTCGCCGATAACACTTTTCACAGAGGAACCCCGAGATTTGGATTCCTAATGGCCGCGAAAACAAAAGAACTGACACAACCCTTTGTTCGAGTCCGGCGGCAGATAAATTCTAGCTCAAGTGATAGGCTCTTAATTAGTGAGACATCCTGTTTTTATCTCTCGAGTTCTAGTCTCGTAGGAAGTCGGAGTTGATAAGACTGTGAAACTTGAGTTCGTTAGAATCTCTGAAAAGACGGCAGCCCGAATTACTGCTTTTCGGAATTAATTTCTCGTCACTCAACTCAACACATGTGGGGCTCGGCTCTATCGCGTCATTGCTCTCCAACCAACAGTTTTCACGCCTCGTGAGTCCCCACAAAGGCCGGGGAGCAACTGTGCCCCATCAAGGAGGAATGCAGTCGTGATTCATCTCAATGAAAGAACATTTTCGCGCCGTTGCGTTGGAGTGGTTCAGTTGTAAGTTCTAATTGTTTCCACGCAATAAGAACGCATCGCTCAAGCCGATTGCTAAGTGTCTTCATCCCAGCTAGACTCTAGACACAGATAAATCGGTGTGTCACCCGGGATCCTCATTTCTCGGATAATAAAACTCAAATCAAAATCACTCACGCTGAGACACTCATGAGTTGAGCGCTGGACCAGGGAAGCTGCGGTGGACTAAATGAGAAGTTAATTGCTCGCATTAAAGCAAAAAAAACTTGACTCTTTAGAGTTTAGACAAACCCTCCGGATTAGTTCAGCGCCGGGTGGGGCTGAGGAGGAAGAGTTAAGTGATGGCGATGATTAAGAGACGATTCATGACCCTCAAGTTTACTTGATGCACTTGATTGTTCAGTCGCATGAAGTCACTTAAATTGTCTCTGCACAGATCATTTTATTGTGACGATTTTCTAAATTTCCACAGTTTTGATGACATGAAACTGCAATAATTTGAATGCAAAATGTTTTGACTATTTGAAATCAAAGAACTCAGAAAAGACGTTGCTCTTTGCATAGCCACATCCTGTGGCGAGTTCTTTGTCCTCAGAACGTTGCTCTTTTCGATTTCGTCGTAAAACTGTTCTAAATTTAAACAAAAATTCATCAATAAAACTTACCAAACTTAGGAACAACGAATAAAAATCGCCTTCGTGCAAAACGCTTCCTGAAAGGAGAGAAATCCAACGGGAAACACATCAACTGTAATAAATGATATTTCAACAAAAGGCTCAACTCGGCAATGCTTTACGGAAATAATGTAAACAAATGTTTTCCTCGCGGTAAAGAAAAATCGTGGAAAATTTAAAACACTTAACAAAAAGCGGAAAATTATGAATTCCCGCTCGCAGCGACATAATTTTGGCAACGAGCTTTGAAAATGTGGAGAATTGTTTTGTTTGCCAGTTCTATTTTGAAAATCTAAAAAGAGGCACTTAAAATGAAAAATGTTAAATTTATATCCACAATGCTTTTTAAACTTCGCGCTCGTCAGCGAAATTCATTTTGGAAAACCCGCGGAGGTGTTTTGTTGTACTTCGCCGAAACTCTTTGCTTTGCAACACATGTCCTTGGAAGTTGTATAACATTTCTTGCACGGTTCCGCCTCTTTCCACGACCTCCATTCGCTTGGATGCACTCCTCCTGGGCAGGACGACAAATCGTTAGCCGCCGTGAAATATAATCTCCGACTTAAATGAAGCCCCGCGAGCTCCAATTGGGAATTGTTTCAGGAACTCCATTTCTTGCCGGAATCTATGCCGGCGGGATCCTCTATAAATTTATAAATCCCTGGAAGAATCTCAGATTTGCTTCAGCTCCCACACAACCACCCGCCCCCCGCGATCGCTTTGCTCTTGAGAAACAAAACGCGTGCACATATTTCAAAAAAATTTATCTCCGCCGTCCACATCCGCGGCATTTTTCTTAATTTTCTCGGCCATAAACAAAAGCTGTTCGGGAATCTGGAATTTACGGGAGTGGGCGGCGGGATGAAATATGTTCCATCCGTCATAAGCCGCACTGCTCCCGGGGAGCGTGCCGTCTTCTGAAAGTGGGTCGACCCGTGCCGTGTCCTGGGTCAGGTGACCCAGATTCTGGGCATGTTGCCGCGATCTGATTCATCGTGGAGGGCTCGGCGAGCCGGGTGGGGGAATGTCGCAACCTAGAAGTGGGCAATCCGCGACCGTTACTTTGCTTTGTTCAGCACTTCCCGCCCGCTGGCGCTCCACTGCACTGCATTGGGCCTTCGCACGGCTGACTTGCGAGTGTGGTTTTGGTGTTCTCGGGTTGCGCACTTTCGCAAGGGTAATGAGCCGCAATCCACCTCGAAACGGGTTAAACCAAACGACTCACGGTTATTGGTTGGCGGAGCGTGAGAAAATAATTGCAGTGTCGGGAAGACGTTTTTCACTCGGAGCCCACCCCCTTGGGCGACAATTTGTCATGCGATGCGATGTTGATGCGGATTTATAGCGAGGAGCAGATTCCAAGGACTCTTCCGCTTCGTCTTGAGTTGAAGTGAGGGAAATTGAAGAAATATTTGAATTTCAGGATTTCACGACGTCTCAGGAAACTTTCGAATGGAAGGATAAATATTTAATGTCAGATTGAGAATCCTTGTGAAGAGGAATGAGACCATGAAAATTCCTTGTTCGTTTTCACATGTTTTGTGTGGGAAGGAAAGAGTTTGGATCTCGGATGTCTTCTTGGAGTGCGATTGCAAATCAAGGCAAGCGACGCATCTGTGCTTTGAAGGACTGAAAAAGAGTTAATTCAAACTTTTCTCATATAACTCCTTTCAGCTAAGACAACCCTTAAATGTGTAGCTCACATGAATTTCATTGTAAAATTTTTAAGATTTCGAATTATGGAAGAATATTGTTCAAAGAAGAGGAATTCCTCCGTAAAGCTCAGAATTTCATAAATTTTTGAAAAAGTAAATTTTGTTGGTTAAAAAAGTAAAAAACTTGGTTTTGTTATATCTAAGACAAAACGGAATTCAATATTAAGGGAATTGATACATGAAACAGAAAAATATCTGAAGAGCAACTTAATGAGGAGCTCCGATTTATGCAAAATTCTTTACTTAAAGTAAGGTAAACTTCATGAAAGGATTAGACTCTTGTTACTCCATAAGCTTATTACGATTAGTGCGCTTCAGATTTCATCATTGAATTAATCTAGAGTCTAGACCTTGTTAGCCCATTCTAATTGCATCCACTACAAATTATCTCATTAGTCTAAGGAAATGCTGAATAAAGTTGCATAATTGCAACAACTTCATCTTGCAATTGAATGGAGGGTAACTAAGTGCAGTTATGAATTATAGCTTCAAACTCCTGCCATTTCAAGTGCATCCGGGCAATGCGTGGAATAGTTCCTGTACAATATTAAATTGGAAAATTCTGCCACTCAAAACCTGAACTTTTAACGTAAAAAAAATTTAAATAAACTTTTGTTCATTACAAAATGTTTTGCTACTCATTCCGATTGGTTGGGGAACGCTAATTAGCAAAAAGGGTAGGTTTTCCTGTTTCTAATAGTCTTCCCTCTTAAAATGCCAATCATTGCCAAATAACTAACTATACAAAAATGTAATTACATGCTTTTATTTTGTGTTCAAAAACAAAACAATGAACGAGTAACATTTCGAAGTTCGCTGAGAATTGGTCAATGATCCATGAAATTTGGCAAAAGATTAAAGGGTCCCGTCACTCATTAAGCAGAGTTTTGAACCGAAGTCAGGAAGTGAGAATCTGGACAGCCCCGCGGCAGCCTTTGACGCCGGAAGTTGTGATTTTTCCGTCCCCCCGAATAATGGACCGTGCAGAGAAATGATTTCCGGGGGGGTTCGAAGTGGCCTCGGAGACCGCTGAATTGGCAGGCAAGTCACGTCTATCACACCC
Organism: Leptogaster cylindrica; assembly: GCA_963082835.1. NCBI lineage: Eukaryota > Metazoa > Arthropoda > Insecta > Diptera > Asilidae > Leptogaster > Leptogaster cylindrica. Next base: position 15,995,970 of record OY720105.1, on the reverse strand, counting down.
TCCTGATTCTCTACGGTTTCGCGTCGTTTTGTTGTTCATTACATCGATTTTTGCTAGAGATTACACAGCGACACTGCACTGGTTTGTTCGGCGGCAGCCGAGTTTTCTCACCGGTCCAGCTTAGTCTTGTGCAATTTTCCCACATCGAGTTGCGCGTTTTCCCACTTGTCGCTTCCATTGCGAACCGGGACACCCCGTTTTGGGACGAAAAGCGAAAGTGAAGCAACTATTCACGGTCAGCGAGTGAAATTTGCACCGTTAATTAGCAGCAAAGGACCACGACCGCCGGCATTCAAGCTGTAGCAGCGAGACTTGTGCGAATCCAGAGTTGCAATGGAGCGGATCAGATCAATCTTGGAGGTATTAGCTTATTCAACTGCGAATCACAATTACTGATAATATAATCGCAACTGGGCGGTGCAATGAGGAAAAGCGTCTTTTGCTGCTCCCCAAATGTGGAGTCTCGCAGAAAGACCACTGAAAAAATTAGAAAATAATGAAACATTTTCTCTTTGTACTGACCTCAAAGAAATTCTTTCCTTTTATGCAATTTCGTTTGATTTGATTTTTTATCGCTGTAAAATGGAATCACAATCTGCGGGGAAAGCGTCTGCGGATGATAAAGCGGAAATTTACGAGGAACTAATTTCACTCCGCGCGGCGAGATAAAAGTGCGAATTCATCCTCCATGTGAGACGCACATACTCCGGAAAGATGTTGATGGCGACTTGGAGCATTGGTCCATTGGGGACGAGTCGAGGGACTCCGAAGATCAGAGTGGGCAGACAGGATTATTAATATTGCGGACAGAAAACGTGTTCCTCTTATGAAATCTTTTTACTACGCCTGAGTAAAGCCAGCAAGCCACAAGGATGCAATTTTCACTTCAACGCAACCGAAATCGTAATCGCTTTTACCCGTTCGTAATTAACACAGATTGCGTTTTAAACTGGGTGGACATGATTAAAACTTGTTACAGTGTTGAGGAAGGTTCATTTAGAGTGAAGATTAAATTTCGTTGTGAAGGAACGGAATGCATGAACGCAGGGGAGGGCGGAAGTATTTACAACGACGGCGGCGTCCTAGTGCGATACCATCTGCCATTAAATTTCAAAGAGTGTTTCCACTCCGTAATTAGAGACATGTCGCAGTCAACAATGATTAATTGAAAATCGTCTTCGATCTCTCCCACACAATCCAGGTGAACACCGGCAGAGGTCACGGGAATCGCCGCAGCCTTCCCTAATTGTCGCCCGCGGTCATCGTTTTTCGCATTGCAAGACTCTGCAAAGCCGCAAACGTGAACACAAGGTCAACTCGGAGGAGCATTAATTGGCGCGGTTCGGATCCAGGTCAATTGCTCCAAGAACTTCCACTCTACTTCACTCCACTAAATCATTTGATCGAGACCACAAGATCGATTAAGGGAAAACAAACACCTCTGACACCTTCCCGTGGAGCGTTGCACGCGAAACTCAAAATCAGCGCCACATTTTTATTTCCTATGACTTACTTTTGGATGCTGAAGATTTGTTAACAAATTCTTCTCGCCTACTCAGAAGCGAATAAATAAATTTTCAAATTTAGTTCAAAGTTGTTAATTACGGGATTTGGAGAACTGGAAAATATAATCTCCGGTCGGCGTGCTTTTATCTCTGGATGGAGATCTCTTCAGACTCGCGAAGCAGTTTCGAGACTCCCACGCATGTGATGCAACTGGAATAAGATCCTCAACATTTATCTTCCCAAGCCTCCGCAATCGTCTTTTGGATACTTTCAGAAGTTGGATTTCAAGACGAATGAAATTTGGGCAAAATGCAGCGAAAACGAAATTCCCAATTTTGAATTATACTTTCTTTATATTTCTGCCTCTATTTTTCGTCCTCGTCCCCAAAGATTCAACAAGCCATTTTCACACTAAATTTAGGGGAGCATAATTGTAATGTGTTAAAGGTGCGAAAGATAAAAGCAATGGTGAATAAATTTCCTGATTAGGCCGAATGGGCTGGAGTCTTGGATCCAGGATGCCGACGACCTCCGTTACACCCCCATCAGGCTTCGTCGCTTCCTCCCCTTTTGCTCCTTATCTTCATAAACATCAGGAGATGAAATGGAAAAATCTGATGTCGGGGCAGGGTTAAGTGGCGCAAAACCGAGTAATTCAATGCCTAGTAGGATGTTCGGAGAGCCTACGAAGCTGATTGGAGTGGGGATAATTCCGTTGATTAGGGAAGCGGAAATTTATTTTCGTTTTCCACTTCCGGGGGCACTTACTGTTAAGAGATTGTGATGTGATTTCTGCTATGAAAATCCTGTCCGTGTATGACGACAGAACGTGCTTGCTTTCTTCGCATTATTATTTCATTGATTTTATAATCAAGAGTTCCGAAATAGTAATTAATGCCAACCTTCGTTTCTGTCTTTATTTACAGCAATCGCTCCTGGCCGGCAGGATCCCCATTGCATCCATGACGGGCCCAATTAAGCGAGGACTACTTTGGCAGCAACGGGATCGATTATTTTCTAGATGGAAGGAAAGGTGAGTTAGTTCATCGTAATTAAATTACTCTCTTCAATTACTTGCGGGGAACGATGTAATATTGATGCACTGATGTACCAGGAATTAATGAAGTTAACATGACCACTTTGGCAATTTTGAGGTGCATTGATTAAAATTAAGTTTTCTAATGGAAGTATGGAACAATATTTATCGATCCGGAATTGGAGATTATAATGCAACTCGATAGAGCATAATTTTGTTAAACATATGCAGCAAATCATATTTCAATAAAAAGTGATGCTACAATCTACTCTGCCTCAAAATTATACAATTTTCCTGATTTTTCTCTGACAGTCGTATTAGTTGAAAATTTAAAATCTGATATTACTACTAAAATCGAATTTTTAGTTTGTCTTCTAAAATTGATCTTTATTGCAATCAAACGCAAATATCTTGATCAAATATGAGAGACAATTACACAGAAAAACAAAACAAAAACTATCTACGAAATCAATCAACATCGGAAAACCTGAATGGTTCCACAACAATTAAGAGATTTCCATCAACATTCCACCAGCAAGGGTAATTAATGCAAAAAGACCACTGCTGGTCAGTATCCGAACCGAATCCATCATCTCCCTGCAACATGCAACACTGCGGACGAAAAACACATAAGTTCTGTCGTACAACGGCTCCGGGCAATCTCTCCTTGCCTCGCCTTTAATAACTTTTCCAGCTCACACCTCACGTCAGCAATAATTTCCTCCCGAACGAGATAAGCCCGGAATCCATTCTGCATCTGCGATAGACAATCGAACCTCGTTAACCGCAGCCAAGCCTTTCGCATCGATCAGTTCGCCGGCCCCGAGGACTTTAATGATGGCCGAATGGAGCTGGCTGATTGCCGCGGGGAATTACCTTCTCCTTCGACTTTCGAACTTCACAGAAAAGTCATATAATAGAATTACGTACTTAGCCAGATCGGCACTAATAATAATTCCTTGTAGTCGTCACCTATGCACGATCACGAGCGACTTGCAGCCCGTGTGCAGTCACGCTGAAAATGCAAGAGCGTCGTCTGTCCGATGCATACGTGTCCTACATGTCCCGGGCATGCAATCGTGATAATTTATATTCGCCGTCGTGGGGGGACATTCGGCCATTTATGGCAGGCAGGGAAATGCAGAGAGCTGTTTGAAAAAAGGTGCAAGTGGCATTTTTGTGCTGTTCTTGGTCGAAAAACTCACTGAATCACTGAACCGCGAACCCAGTGCAGAACGGAATTTGCAAGAGGTTCAGACAGCGGCCAATAATAACTCATGAAGTCATGACCCTCGCCGCAGTTGTTCCTGCATTTATCCGAGGAATTAATATCTGCCTGGCGTCTTATCTCTCCCACTCTCCTCTGCGCCCCTCGCATGCATATGGAACAGGCAAGACATGTACATTGTACAGTGCAAGTTCGGTCGGGTTTTAGTCGTTGCTGCTGGGAACCGCTAGAAAATCCGCCATCACGACTAATGCACATTTCTTGCATCTGCCTCATCAGCCTTGCATATACTAACGGCCGCGGGAGCCGGGGCTAATGAGTGGGCCGCATGCAACATGTTCGCGAATATCTAGTCCCATCCATCGTGAGATATATTCCCCATACTCCCCACCTTGGTTCGTTTTCTAATCAGAATATTTTGTTCATTTACAGGTACTTCGTCCTCACCCGGGACTACCTGCACTGCTTCAAGAGGGCCTCCGGATCGGCTGCCGAGAGAATCTCCGACATGGGACAATTTATATTCAAGGTAAGCTCACCTGAATCAATCAGATCAATCAATTTATGCACCATTCACGCTGGACAATCGACATGCTTTTTCGATTTGATGCCATTAGACGGAGCCCATCCTGTTCAGCAGACGACCACAATTCATCACCGTCCATTCGGGCTCATTGTCCGAGATCATGGCCTTCCCTGGATATTTGGTTAATGTTGCCCACACAATCCCAAAGAGTTTCCTTGACACCCCATCGAAATATGAATAATCCGATCTCTGGCACTAATTAAAACGAATGCAGAACTTTCAAATCCGCCATGAAGCCGAGCGGTATTCGCCAAATAGCCAGATAATTGGCAAACCTCTCCGGACGCCGGGTCTCGGTGCACGGTCGAATTGCAGCTAATTTACGTGCTAATTACCGCGGCACTAACCGGTGACGGAAATGTCACTTGTTGCATGAAATATCGTGACGAGGAGCTGGGCGCGGAGCGAGTAAATGTCGCGCATTTATTACAAGTGATTCATCATTCAATTCAGAGTTTTGTCATATATGCAAATTGTAGGGTCTCGGCGTCCATTATTAAGTGATCCCTCCGCGGATTCGGTTGTTTCTGCTAATTGACCACCGACTGATGCCGTAGAAGGCAACAAGGAAGGCATGAAAATGAACTCGCGGTTGAAAAATGTCAATGTAGACAATGTTTGATGGCTACATTTTTCCTCATTTCTTTTTTGCAATGTTAAGGTGTTGGCATTCAAAAGGTAAAGAAACTCATCGCGATGCGATGTCAAGCTATTTTTTATTGTATTTGATGAATTTTCATTAGTCACACCTCTTTCAGAAAAAAAAAATCGTTTCAAAGATGATTATAGTCACAAAAAATTTTATTATTTGCATTTTTCACAATGGTTACTCACAACTGTCGGTTGTTCACCTAAACTAGCATTTTTAATGAACTTGCGATGTTTTTGCAAAAAAGTAAAAGTTGAACTTTTTTCCCAGTCAAAATTTTATAACCATTTCAAGGTTTGATGTAAAATCATGCAATATATAAATGATATCAAGTTTTTCAAGGTAATAAAAAGAGCATATTTCCTTAAGAAAGTAATTTACACCAAAATCTATTTCATATTTCCGGCTTTAGATACAATTAAAAGTTGAACGACCAGCTTGAACTGCTTTGAAAATTTTAAGTCGTCTCTAATACATAAATCGGGTTTATCAACTTTTTAATTTTTATAAAAAGAAAATGTCAATTTTTTTAAAATGTTGAAACAGTTTATATTTATGGTAATATTTTGAGCAGCCAAGTGAATGTTTGCAACATTTCAAGCAAGCTCAAGAAACCAACTGGAGACCTTCTCCCTAAAATGGAAGGGAAATTGCATTCCAACTGTCTACTTAAAGTCATGGGGATAAATACAAGTTTTTCTCCAAAGTAATAAAAGCTCACACCATTTTCGGTTCAACCAAATATGCACATTTAAACACGATTTGTAAATATTTTTCAATCCTAGTTGGAACAGAGTATAAAATAAAATAAAAAACGGCCCGTGAATGAAAGTCAAGTCACCTCGACCGCAATAATTTCTGTCCAATTTCTGCAGAAAAATCCAAATCCATTTTAAAATATATTGCGATGCAGCAGCCTCCACCTTATCTGCGTCTTTTCTGCAGAATCGTAAATTCCCTTTCGTTGTAGAACACGATCTTGTTGTGGTGGTTGCAGCTCGTCCACCTCGCCCTTCTCCTTGCAGAGATCTGTGATTTCACCGTTTTACACAATTAAGAAAAGCGGCCATAATTCGTGGCAACACCGACCACACCTGATTTCCGTTCCCAGCGCATATTTCTGTCAGTCACGACGCAAAAAACGTACACAATCCTGGTCCATTCATCTCGTCCACCTCGGACAGCTGATCCCCGTCGAAAAGCGCGCATGCATGAGAAATTCGCTAATTATTTCGAAATGCGCATTCATGAATATTTTAACTCCCTCGTGGGAGGCAAGGTGCCTCTCGAATGTGACGACTTATTTAGGACAAGCTATTAAAACTGCAGAAGGCCCAATGAGACCCCATCAGTGGTCCATTATCAGCATCTGCCAGTGTGGGCGGCGCTATGGATTGACACTGAAGTTGTTTCACTGATTTTATACATAATTTATATAATGTCGGAGGAGGCATTTCGTTGGACAGACCATAAATCTCAGTATTTCCCTTTATTTCAGGTGAAGCTCGTGGATGTCGAAAAGGTCGAATGGCTGAACCGCAGGTCGTACAGCGCAATCGGACTCCTGCTGGGCAGAGAGGGCCGCGTACTGCTGCGATGCGATCATGGTCTCGAGGACTGGTTCGAACTGTTAGAGGTGGGTGATCTCCAGCACAATTACGGAAATCTGATCTCAATCAAAAGCTCATTATTTATTGTAGGAATGCACTTTAACAAGTAAAGAACGCCGCCGAGCGCTGAAGATCACTCAGGGTCCGAGGTCGCGTGCATCACTTGCCGCTCCCCCATCCCATTCCTCCCTTCAGGCTCATCATTTCGGATTAGGAGGCACGTATTCCAGTGCACTTGATGACTGGCTAATGACGAGGCAGAAGAGCGTGAATTCCACTAATCCTTTCCTGTTCTCGGACTCTGTGCCCGATCTAAGTGCTCTGAACAACGAGAATCATACTGGGAATGGAATGAGCACGAATCACTCAACACCGAAGAAAATTCCATACTCGAGCGGATCTAATGGAGGACGATACTCCAATGGAACACCAATTCAGAATAATTCTTATTCGGGCAGTTTCTATGGATCACCGAGGCGAATTTTCGTCAGCAACAATTTCGGAAGCAACAATGTTGTTGACGAGGAGGACGAAGGCGATGTCCAACTCAGACGTACGAGACGGTGCAATGATAATGGGAATGACGAAAAGGAGTGGATGTACAGGAAGCCAAAAGGTCCGAACGACAATAGACACTCAGGTAGGTTTGGTTACGAAAAAAAAACAGTTAAAATCATTGGATTTTGGAAAAACTTAGAGCTCATCATTAAATAGAAAGATTTTATCGCCCGTTTTAAATCAGTTCATCATCTTCTTTTTCATCATCTTCGTGTCAAAATTTTTATTAATTAACCAAGCTACATTAAAAAGTCGCCATTTGCAAAAAAATTTTGGAAACCATTAAATAAAAACAAAGCAACAATTCCGCTATTCTCACACTGCGAGTCAAATAAGTCATCCATGTCGGCAAAATGAAAATTGCCCGAGACTGAAGAAAGATTTAACTGTTTACATGGTTTAATATCTAGATAATTGATTACATAACAGTCAACAGCCTCAGAGCAAACGGCAACATCTGCTTGCAGTCACTCGAGCATCCCAAATGACCAGCAGTAAACGTGAGTTGATTCTTCCGATGGGAAAATTAAGAAATATTGTCATGAAGATGTAAGCGGAGAAAGTGAAGAGGTGGACACGACAGATAAATATTTGAGATAAGATTTTGGGAGTTTATTGGTTTATGGTAATACGATGTCTAATTTTAGCAATGTTTATTGAAAACGAAACGTTCTGTGCAATTAAAATCAATGCTTTATGCAATTTTAACCACAGATTTCTCAACGTTGTTTAATCAATAAAGCAAACCACTTTTCTGCTTTATAACGCGAGATCATTATGAGGTTAGATGGTTTTGGAAATGATTGTTGTTAAAACTGTTGTAATTTCTAAATTACCTGCTGAAGCAACTTAGAAACAACTTAAAATTAATTTATTCAATGTAAACGTTGTGTTGTCTATAGCTGCAATTGCTACAAAACATTTTGCATGAAAGCTAATTGAATAAACAAATTCAAAAACTAAGGAACTGCAAATTACCAAAACCAAGTTCATCAATTGTCGCATTTATTTTTGCAACTTATTTATTAAGTTAATTCACTACCTCAAATTCTTAAAGCTGAGGTGAAAACAATTATAACGAATTAAAAAATAGTGAAAAAAGTTGGTAATTGTTTTAAAATTAGGACAGATTTAAGTTCATTCTTTTCACGTAACGAAGATGTTTGGTTTTATTTGAATCGCTTGTAATTTAGAATGATCACGATTATTGAAAATGTTGTTAAGTTGAAGTTGTCGTTTGCAGTTCAAACTGAAGTCGACTACTCGGCGAACGACAGCGGACTGGATACACCACCATCAACACATCGTCCATCAAGTTACCGTGATGTTAGTCACGCCAGTCCAAGAGATTCAACCGAAACGACGGTGAGTTCATCCCGTGGAACAATGCTGGCCTCGCCGGGTGGCAGTTTCCGTGCAAAACATTCGAGTCAAGTAACGAATGCCAATCACGGAATAATGAACGGCTCACGATACAGTGCCCAGGAGAGGATCTTGAAGATACGAAATGAAGAAGATCGATGTGCTTCAATTCGATCAGCCAACCGGATCAATCACAACGAACTCTATGATCCCAATCAGAACCGTTACTACAAGGTCAATGGGAATCCTGTGAACAATGGTAACGGATCGGCTGTGTTCCGTGAACGGTATCAACATCCCGCCCTCGTTGCTATAATAAACGAGGCTCAAGGTATTAAGTTTAGAGGTTAGTTGGGAAAATTTCATTTTTTGAATGCTATTTAGCAGTATTTTGTTTATAATTTTTTTCAGACCGTTCGTACTCGGATTGCCAGCAATGTCCAAGACGATCAACAGTGAACAACAATCCATCCCCAAGTCCACGGCGTGCTGCGTTTTTCGGCACTCCCACTCGCGTATAACAACACATTTAGAAGCGAAGGATCTGATTCCCTCTAATCGTTGTAAAATGTTTTACTATAACTAGAACTTTAAGTCCACAATGATGTTTTTCATAATTTTATAAAAAGCTTCGGAAAAAAATACAATTAAACGCTTTTCGAATTGTGAAAAAAATTACAAAATATTTACATAAAAACATATTAAACCAGCATACGCAAAAAACTCAATTGAATGGAAACAGAGGAGAGGAGCTGAGGAAGTTGCTTAATCTTCTGCGTAAGCATTCAAATGTGAATTCAGTAAAATATGCAATTTAATTCATTCCCTCTTATGAAGAGAATCACTTTAAGTTGATACATCGAAAAGAATTGCTTTTGTAGTAAATAATACCTACATGCATGTAAATAAAAAATACCATTTTTATAACTTACAAGAAACTATTAAAATATGAACGTTTTGGAGTGGATTCATTTCTCCGTAGTTTAGAAAAACAATTCAACAAGAAAACTTAATGTAGCAACGGAATTTTGTCTTAACAATCTAGAGATATCCAAAGATACCAAGGATATTGGAATATTTGTCCTTTATTTTTATTTAGTGTTATCAATTCATTTTTGTCCAGTTACTTTCATTGAATATGTCTCGTTACTACTTTGTGTTACTATTACAGGGCTATCACAGATTTATTGTCATATAAAAGTTAAATAAATTTTATAAACGCACTTTGTTCCGTTTTTCTATTTGAAACGTACACAAACTCAGCACGGACATTAATAATTACTTATATTATTGTTAATATTAAAAATCTACTACAACTATTAAACGCAATATCTATTAGAAAAACTGCCACTTACCTCCTTAGATAGGCTCGCAAGTTCCAATTCGTAAGGTAAAAACTGGAGAGAAAAATAAGTTGTGTAATTGTTAAAAAGTAAACATTGACTGAATTTTGTCGGGTTATAATAACACAACATTTTAAGCTTCTTCAAAATGGACCTTTTACAATCATATTGATTATATAATACACTGCACACTACTCACTCTTTTCCACTAATTTCAACATTTGCTATTAAATTTTACACTCCCAATTTGCTATTCTTACATTCGACAATATGTAAATTGGACTTAAACATAATTTTAAATCATAATTCAAAAGTTTGTAATTGGAGTTCCAGTCCTGTTAGTTTGGTCGGTTTGAAAGCTTTTGAAAGCGTTTCAATAGCTGAATACAGATTATTCTATTACATTTCATTGAATCAAAATTGATATTATTTATACTTTTTCTTCTTTTTTAACTTCCTCACAAAGGGCCATTACCTCAGATGGCACTGGCAGTAAATTGTATAATATATATTTTATATGAACTTATCTATGAATTTCAACACCATATTTTATTTTACCTGAAAAAGTGAATTTGAATTAAAGCGTATCACCCTGTACTAATCTTATCAAAATATCAACTCTTCCCTGGGTTTGCGACCCGGCTCAGTACCATCCTTGTTTATCTAATAACGTCACAAGAATCGAAGTTTTCCTTCCATTAAATATGGACCAGCAGATAACAATTGTTTCTTACTGAATTGTTGATTGTTTCGTGAATAACGTGAAGATTCGCCTAATTAAATTTAAGTGAGTGGAGGAAACTATTTTGTGGATCGTTGAAGTGTTTGAAATGCGAAGTCGAACGGAGCTGGTGACGACTACTTATTTTGACTCAGAGGAAGAGCAGTCCGAATCAGATGACTCTGAGGAGGACTGGAAACCTGACTCCTCGCGAAGCGGCAAGAAACGACCACTAAAGAGCAAGCGTCGCAACAAACGTAAAGCGACAAGTGGCCCGAAGTCGTTGGCTAAAAAGAAAATGTTAGAGAACTACAATGATCCCGAGGACTCTGACGACGATGACTACCACAGGTTCTACGCATCGCCACAGCACAAACACTTAATGTCCGACCAGAAGACTCAAAGCACTGAAGAAAAATCTGCACAAGAAAGCAGTGGAATTTACAATCTGTATTTATACAAAAAGGATTTGGACAAGGATTATAAAAGCAATTCGCATCTGTGTTTGTGGCGGCGAGATGGATCCAGTCTCCTTCAGAAATACATCCGGGTTAAAACTATCAACTGTGAGGAATTTATTTTCACTTCTTCCTCGGTGGTGGGTAGTTGTAGTCAGAATTAGTCCCTGTAGTTCCCTCCCCCAGTTCCATACTGAATTGAAGAAGTTCTCTTTTATCAGTATTCCAGTTGGGATGAACGTAGATGCAAGGACTTCACTTCTATCACTGTTAAATGCATGGAAGAGAACAATCGGCGAGTTGTGATCCAGGATCCCAGTATACTGCAAGTCCTTGCCGACGAAATGATCCAACGCAGACTAGCAAAGACTGATGAAAACGAAAAGGCTGACGAGGATAGTTCGAACGAAATGCCAGACTCTCAGGACGATGAAGATTACGAAGATGACGGCGAAGAAGAGATGTCCGAGGAGGAGGACATGAACAGTGCCAAAAGCTCGGACGATGAGGAAGAGAACGACTCCCTCGAAGCCGAAGGCGAACCCAACGAGGGCAGCACAACTGATGGCACATCCCATCCTTACAGGGCTTAAGAATTCCTATCACTCTACTTTTTCTCCATAGTTGTAAGGTTAAGCTAAATGTGAGTTGCTCACGTATCTGTAAATTCCAGTTACGTCCTGTCGGGACTTCCAAGTCAGTCTATGGCACTAATTTTACGTAGAACGCTTACAGTATTAGATTTGCAGTTCTCATAGACGTAGTTGTAGGATGGACTTACTGTCCATTTTCAATTTTAACCCTTTCCACAATTCCGAAAAGAAACTATTTTCGTCCTCCCAAACATTCCAATCATTTTTGTGATTATTTTTATTTACTCTTAAGGAACTGTTCGTGTGATGTTTTAATTCATGTTGCTTATTGCATGTTCTTGTGATAATTACGTTTAGAGTAATTTAAAAGTTTACTTTTAAGGATATTTTTATGTTAAAATTATTTATTAACGGAACTTCTATCTAGTTCGTAAACTCTTCTGATATTTCAGACGCATATTGACGTCTTTAATCCTATATAAAGAGAAAATAAACTTTATCGACGTATGTGCATGTTTTAAAACTCTTCGTCATCTTATCGGAAACATAATTACAGGAAGCGGAGGATGAACAAAATGTGGCGAAGGAATTAACAAGCAAAAGTCTTTCAAACAATTTGTCATCTAGCGAGTTTTATTGCGCAATTTCTGAAACAAAATTATGACTCGATGGGTTAACAATGATGTCACTAATAGTTTTTTCTTCTTTTTTAACTTCACAATAATTATTACGATTCGAAGAAAAAGTTTTGAAAATAACAGTCAAAAATCCATTGCGCCCCGCTACCGACGTCTTTCGCCTTTAACGGTTTTTCGTTTTTCTTTCTTCTCTTCTCGCAGCTGCTTCTGTTTCTCTCTATCCTCCTTGTCCTTTTCTTTCTTCTTTTGACTTTCCAGTTTGGCTTGCTCCCGGCGCTCCTTTAGCGCCTGCTGTACATCATGAGCATTTGTATTTTTCACTAGTCCTGGATCCGCCTCAACCCCGGAACCCTCATCCGAGTCTTCACTTACTGAAAGCTGAAAGAGAAATTAATTGTTTTAAAATCCTTGTATTTGCAAAAGACATAGAAGCAAATAGAAGAAACAAAAAAACAGAATAGGAAATCTCTATACATATTGTTTTTTCGCAGTTACAAAATGTTACAAAACAATAGAAATGTTATTTCTTCAGTTCCCTTTCGGCCGCTCTTATTTTCTCCTCCAATGTAGCATTCGCCTCCATAAGTCCATCGAGCGTGGTCTGCGCCAATTTAATGTTCTGTTTGGTGGTGTCGTAGTCCCTCATCAAACTGGACTTGTGCAGCAGACCACTGTCGAACAGCAGCTTATTGTACTTCTTCCGGTCGGCGTCTAGTTCAAGATTCAGTCGATTCAGTTCCTCTCGCTTGGTCCTGATCTCTGCTTTCAAGCTGTTCAATTTTGTACCGTGATCCTTCGCAACACTCTGGAGCATAGAACGTCTCTCGCGAATATGGGCCACTTTATGCATATCCTCGTTGCATTTCCTTTGTAGTCTTCCAATTTCCCTTTGGCGTTCGTCGATTTTATGCCTCAGATTTTCAGTTTCCGCCCGCAACTGTTCGTAGTCCATCATTCTGAATCCATTGCCGAAATCATCGAATTTCAGCAATTGCTCCTTCATTACGGCCACCTCGTGCTGAGCCTTGATGTACGTCAGTCTTGTCGCCGATATTTCGTCCCGGAACTTGATCATCCTCCGCAGCAACTTTTCCACAGTTTCCGGCCGCAAGCGTTTCCCTGTTTTGATGCTGACCGCCGCTAGTCCAGCTTTTCGCAGCAGCTCATTGAGGACAGCGTGCTTGCGATCCGCTTCACCCTCCAATTGGAAAAGGATCTTGGACTCTGCTCCGATTTTCGATTCTCGTTGCAATTCCAGGGCGTGAAGACGTGCAGCAATTAGATCGTACTTCAGCAGACTCGTTATGTATCTCTGTTTCTGCGCGGCGAGTGCTCTCGGGATATCTGGAATGAGGGCCCGAATAATTCGTTTTTTCCAAAAACATTCCGCCACTTTTTCATTTAGGTAGCTGTTGTGCTGCTTCTCGACATCCAGCTCCTCCATAGTCTCGTTTATGGCCGTCAGAAGTTTTCCCCTGTCCAGCTGCTTCCTCAGCAGATCATTCGGGTCTACCAATTCGCCGCGTTCCACAACCTTCTTCAAGATATCCTCCAACAGCTCCCCTACTACTTGCATATCCTCGGTGTCCTCTTCTTCCACATCCTGGGCATTCTCCATCGTTCCCTTTGCTCTCTTCTTTGGTTCTCCAATATTTTCTTGAAAAAATTCCAGCAATAACCCGGACTCGGATCTTTCTAAAGACTTTCTAATTCTGCGGTATTCTGTATCTGCACTTTCTACACTTTCCTCCTCTTTCCCCAGATCGAATTCAAATTCTTCTAAGCAGAACTCATCGTCCTGACTTCTAATATCCAACTCGGTTACTTCGAATGGACTTTGTTGGTGCTCAGACGGTTCTTTCTCTGTAGTTCGTCGCGTCTCATCGAAATCGATTTCCGACATACTTTGAACGAAATCCTCTATGTTTGGAATTTCCAGTACAATTTCCTTCTCGATCTCATTCAACACTTCTTCAAGCTCTTCAAAGTGTTCTTCGTCCATTTCTTCCTGCTCCCAAGCCTCGGCTGCACTCGCAATTTTTTCTGGTAGTTGTTGAAAGGAATCGGTCATTTGGGCTTTCTCTACATCCTGGGAAACGTCGTCCATGCCCGCCTCGGCAGCTTCTAAATATTCCTCGTTTGAGGCGGAAGACATTTCATCTAGTAAACGCACTGGAATTTCTTCTGCTTCCTCGAAATTCTCGTCTAAAATAATTTGTTCTGATTTAAGATTTTCTCTTGATGGAATATTCTCATTTTCCGCCATTTTATTGGGAGTTATTTTTCTAGAAATTCATTTGCAAACTACGCCTTCCTAGATCCTAGTTTTCATTATCCCATTCCACTAGTTATCTCCAACATTTTGTTCACAAAGTAAAATATAGTTACAGTCGTCCCTTCTAGTAAAACAAAAGAAGTCAATTCATCCACATTTTCAACGAGACTCAGCAAATCCTACATAGTTCGACAAACTCGCTTCAAAAAATACAAATAATAAACTATACTAATTCGCGCGGTATTTTAAAAATCAAAATACACGAACTAAAGATTAGTAAACAAATGGAAAATTCAAAAGAATCTTCCTGCTAAAATAGATTGGGATTTGGGATTGGGAGGTTGATATTCTTGACCCTGATAAAAATCATAAGGAACGACTGAGTAGCACTATTTTTAGATAATTGGCTAAGTGCACTCATTGATTGCAGAAGATGACCGAGAGGAGTTTTAAGGTTAGCTTAAGAAGTTTCCTTCGTCCTGGAACTGACACTCACCTGACTGTATTGGGATAGGATTTGCTCCCTAATCCGCAGTTCTTCGGCTGTGTACTGGCGTTGGTGTACTGTCTGAATGGTTTGAGCCTCCAGGATGCGAGCCAGTTGGGCATCGACATCTTCGCCTGCTGGAGCTGGCTTGCTCTCATCTGATTTTGTGTGGCACTGTTTCCATTTGTCAATTATCTCGTGAACAATACCATTCAGATTATTTTCCTACAAAAATTCTTGGAAATTACATTGAATTAGTCGCACTTTGACTTAACGATTCACTCACGATCATTTCTTTTAGGATTTCCTCCAACGCTTCGAATTTCTCATCATCACTTTCATCACCTTCCAGAATACCGACGATGTAGGATGAAAATACGGTTTCATCGGTTTTCAATTCCCGCAGTTTTTCTAGCAACCAGCTTAGAAAAATCTCACACATCTTACACACACAAATTTCACCGGAACTTCTCAGTAGACACTTCTTCTGCCGAAGGTGGTTAATAATTATATGTTTGACTTCAGTGTACTTAAATGTAAACTTACTACTAGTTCTTATTCAGTGTACCGAAATTTATGATAAATTTGCAGAAAAATTAATAAATGGCAAAAGTGCTGAACGCTGTAAGCATTTTGTAGTAGAAGATGTGTGAAAAGAAAACGCAAGGCCGCCAACAGGGAAATTTTGTTCTACTAGTTGTGCATTTACTACATCGCATAATTTAAACCGTGTTGAGTAGTTTTCGAATGAGTTGTATTTTGATAACAATAAAAAGTTTTCGAGGTTGATTTAATTTTTTTTGCTTCTTTTGAAGAGTACCTGCTGCCAATTTGAAAATTCAAAGAGTTTCGTCATAAAAAGCAGAAATACAATTTCTCCTACTCAAATGAAGAAGAAGAAATGAAAATACTCTGTCGGCCATCTTGGGAAACTAACACTACTCGTCTATTTCAATTTGACGTGCTATCGTCGTGTTGGGGAAAATTCTCACTAGAAAAATTTGTTTAATTTTCATGTACATTTTAGTTAATTTGTGTCGTAAATGTAATAAGTGGAATGAGAACAATAAAAACTTTCAATATTCAATGACAGTGAGATCCATATTTAAGGTTTCAAGTCTATAAAAACAGGCAACCTTCAAGGGATTTGGAGGTTTTTTCCTTTAAGAATGTGTGAGTGCAAAATGTCATAAGAGTCGGCCTTTGGTGTGTGATCTGAAAAAGATATAAATCGAACAAAGTTGACAGTATTTTATTTGATTTTGTCAATTACGACAATTTATTTATCAGTGTTGTGCAAAAAATTACGTAAATAGTTCGTGAAAAGGATACGGTAATTTTGCTTCATTCACAAAGTGTCTTGTCTTTTCGGGAGATTTTCGAAGATATTTTTACGAGAATCAAGGTGATGTTTATATGCGTACGTTCGACAGAGACGAGTATAGTGCTGCTCTCGAATGGTGAGTGATATTGGGATTGTGGGTGTGCAGATTGAGTCGAGTTTGTTTTGATTTTTCGTGAAAAAGTGTGCAAAATCTCGAACCGTGTAGTTGTGTAAAACGTCAATTTTAATCGCTTTTCGAACAATCAGTGGTTTCGAATAAATATTTTAAATCTTTTGCGAATGTTTACTCGCTATTTGAAATTACTTTAGAATTAATAACTATTTAAAACATTCGAACGCTTAAAGTTGCATGTAATCGCTTTTAAAGACATATTTTACTAGTGTACAAAATTTGGCTTACTCGGGACGTATAAAAAAGTGCCATCGTATTTACAAATTTGCTTATAGAGGAGTATGTTAAACAGTTTCAAAGGTAAGGCAACTAATTTCTTTTATGATTTAGATATCAAAGTGGAAATTCTGTCACTGCGTTTTCGTTCACAAAAAAAAGTTAGGTTAAGGTCGTCGTCCAGTACGTTTGTAGCGACATCTGTGATTATTAGTTGGCACATATTTTGTTCAATTAAAAACAAATATTCAATAAAATCGAAATTAAACAACTCGAATTATTTAAAACGTTAACTTAAAACATATCAAAATCATTTTATTATTGTCTTTACAAATTAATTACTTATCAAAAGAATAAGAAGTGGAAACTAGATTTTCTTAAATCATAGTACATCTTGTGATACTTTCCAAAGCCATAAACAAAAACAAACAACATTACATTTTTTAAGATTTTGTTAAATGTTTATAATATTTGTGAAAATATTTTCCCACTAGTCACTGATAAAGAATCAAACAGGATTCGAAACGTATGAAAATTCAAAATAAATAAACAAAAAAGCGGCCAAGTGCGAGTCGGACTCGCGCACGAAGGGTTCCGTACCAAAAAATGGCGTTTTTTTATGGGAGCACCCCTTAAATATTTATTTTATTTTGTTTTTAGTATTGCAACAGAACAGCAATACATAATTTGTGAAAATTTCAACTGTCTAGCTATCGCGGTTCTTGAGATACAGCCTGGTGACAGACAGACGGACGGGCGGACAGACAGCGAAGGCTTAGTAATAGGGTCCCGTTTTTACCCTTTGGGTACGGAACCCTAAAAACACGACTGTATGGGCTTTTTTTCTAATTAAAATATCAAGTAAAGAATAGTCGGCAGGAATTTTTTATTAAAAACAAATATTTAATTATTAGCAGTAAATTGATCGTTGTAAGGCTTGAAAGGACAAATTACATTAACACTGTTCAGTTAAGCATGTTTTTAGCGCCGCAATTTCTCCTCAGCTATTAAAAATTATGGAAGAATTTCGGAGTTGTCTTCAGGCCGGAATGAGTAATTTGAACAGTCGTTTTCTTGAAGTTCACTCGCACGATTTGCAAATTCAATTAGACATCGAACAGTATTGAATATTGATTATGTTCACCCATCATTCCCACCATTTAAATGCGTTGCGAAGGAGAGCTCTTTTGAATCAATGGATGGAAATAGGTGAAAAAAATAACCAAACAAGGATCACCGCCCAAATCAAATGCGCGTTCTCACCTATGTGTGTTCAATTGTTTCGCAGGCGAACAAGTCGAAGCACCCTCGGGTTCTCAGGCACATGGGCAACCTCTGTTGGTTTTATGTTTCCACATCGCGTTCTGTAAACAATTCAAATCGAAGTCAGCACTTTTTTGTGTTATCTGGTGGTGCTGAATTTCGCTTTCGACGTGTTCTCTGTTTTGAAAAAAGTTATGAAAGTTGACATAGGTGCACAATCGTCTCGCCCCTCCGCGCTGTGCTGATCTATGTGTTTTGTTCCACCATAATCTAATTTTCATCCGAGTTGGTTCTTGCAGCATTTGTTTTTGGTCTTTCCATCTCAACTACATTATTTTATTTTCACTGAATTTCCATTAAGCTGCCACTGTTGAGCATTTACCGTGATTTTCCAGTTGCTTATTTTCCATTTTGCAACCCAAAATACATCCATGATCGTCCATGAGCGCTGAGATGTGATCTAATTTCGGATGAACTTCACAATGGAGAATCACTGTTGCATCACACCTTCCACGGTCATATTTTTCGCTGAATATATATTTTTTTGTTTCCTCTTTGTTTGTTTTTCACCAGTTAATTTCAATAAAGCGCAAAAACTTGCCGGCAAATACTGAACGACGACGGATCTTCCCTTCATTCGCGCAACCGAACAAAAGCGTAATTTAACCGCGATGGCTCCCCTCAAAGCGACAGCAAACGAGCTCATCATCTAATTCCAAGTCAATTTTCTGCCTTCACTGGTAGCTTATTTTATTCAGCAAAGCACAGCGTGCAGATGCCTTTTTGAGACATCCAAAAAGGAGATTGCAATCGATGTCAGTCATCCATTTCACTGCGATGTCCCTTCACATTCAGGAGGATGTATCATTTAAGGTGGTTGGTGATTCTTCGTCTCCAGAAAATCCAATCCAAATCTCTCCATATCGGTTTGTTGTTTCTTCTGGTGCCCAAGGAAAATGCGTGAAAAGTGAAACCCCTCCCCGCCCGGCTCTCAGCATCCGATTGAATTTTCTTGTTATCTCCGTAGGTGGCTGATGGAAAACTCCAGTTGTGCTCAATTCGTCATCATCATCAAAACAAAAATCTTTTTCTTGAAATTACTGTAATTTATGGATAAGTCTTTCTCCAGTCCTCACCGTCCTCCATGCCTGTCGATTGATTGACATGTGTCACGAGCTACGACGCATTACTTACAGATATAAAGTCTTTAAGTTTTCTTAAACAAAACTATTACAGTAATTCGAGAAGAGGAAAATTATTCGGAAACTCCTTCTAAATTGCCATTTTAAATTACGAAATACTTAAAATATGGTTGACGATTCACTGCAATCCATTATTCCTTGCGTTCAGAGAAAATTTCTGGTGTCCCTGATTTTAAATAAAACACTTAAAATTACAGTTATTTATTGCTATAAAAGTAATATCATTTTCAATACGAATTCACTTGAAATGTATTTGCCAAATTTCAAAATGTTCATTCCCGATTAGAAGCTTACTTTCAATTTACTGATGTGCGATTATTTCAGGGAAATTAATACAAAAATTGTCTCCGCTTTTAATAGTTACAAAAAATAAGCCAATAAACCTCTTATAGCGGTGTAGGTCTAATTTTCCACACAAAGACCTTCGTGCAGAGGATTCTGATCCTGCCTGGAGAAGATAATAAATGGACCACATCCAAAATAAGATGCGAGGGGAAGATGAAAGAGAAACGATGTCATGCAAACTGCAATCGTAAAAGATTTTGCGACTGCAGTTTACGATTTACTTAAAAAAAAAAAATTAAAAGAAAAAAGATTTTCGTACAATTTCCCTTGCTTCCAGAAAAACTCTTCAGCATCCCGGAATGCGTCTCGGAGGACGGGCGAGGCGGGAGGGTAATCAGCGAGAGTGCGCCACATATCGCAAATATTTTATTAATTATAGCGTGTTTACATTCTTTATATTCTGTTCGATGTGATAAAAAGTAGCAATAAGATAATACCAGCTGCATACCCCGCACCCTTTCGGTGATGTTCGTAATTGCGGGACCACCATCGGTCGAGTGCCTCGGCTGACGCACCAACACCACCGCAACTGATTCGTGTTAAGGACCCATGCAAGGTCAATGCTTCGCCTCTCGTCGAACTTGCATCCGGACTTCTCTCAAATTCGTGCCGCTGTTCGCTGACAGCATCTCAAAAGTTGGAGCCGAACGGGGTGCAATGAATTCCTAACTCTTGTTCCAAAATGTTCATCGAATATTGGGGAAAAGAGTGATCACCCTTCCTTGTCTATGAGCCAAATTTATTAATTAACTATTAATGGCGCATACAACCGTCACCGGAAATTTGGTCGGCACATGCCACCAACCCCAACAACACCTCAATCACACGAAGTTGTGCCAAAATCCCGTCGGACACCTATACGCGGGGGGTCTGCAGGGGAAAGCTTCGCGGAGGCTAAAAAGAGCTTTTGATCGCTGACGTTCTGCATGCAGCCAGCGGCAACCGGACCGAAAATTTTCGGCACTCGTTCCCCCTCCGCCCGCACCATTTCAGTCAATTATGACAGGTAGGCGGCGGTTTTTGCCAAGTGTGGCCGCGGATTAAGCGGATTTCGGTGGCTTAAAGAAATCACCGCACACCGCCGCTGCTCAGATGCAGGTGCGCTGGACGGAGAACGCAAACATCCTCCGAAAATATTTACAACTGAGCTCGGCATTTTGACGGGAAACTAGCACAATTCTATTTTGTCTACAGAACTGTCTTTTTTCGCAAAATTATTTTTATTCTTGGGAGTTGTAACGCCGATCTCAGCTGCTGAATGAACGCCGTTTTAAAAGAATGCAGAAACGAAACCATTTCCTCTGATCATGCAACATAGCCGGCCGCCATTGAAATCGGAACATATGGTTTGCAAATATAACTGCTGATTCGCCGTGATTCGGGAACCTCGGAGGAGAGGTGAAGGCTAAGCAAATGGTCTTCCCCTTTCCCAGCGGATTTCGGTGGACGATCTGATCGCCCCTCAAATCTTCTCCAACTTTCAAACAGCTTCGTAAATTTCTCTTTCTAAATACTTTAAAAAACCGTCAATGATTTTTAAAACAATATATTGTTGATTTTAAAAATTCCGGTATAACTGGCAGTTATGCATATTCCTCACGAAATGGAAATTCTCTTGATTATAAAGATTAAAAACTACAACACCTGAGCAGAAGCCAGAAATTAATGCGAAATTACTTTAATTTTCTAGATTACCAATTAAAAAAAAAAAGGAAGAAAAATTTTCATCTTAATGTTGAGGTTTGCTGGAAAAATATGTTCTTGAATTTGTACAGTAACCCTTCACATTTTCGAATTAAATGCTTGTCTATTAAAAAGTTGTGTTAAAATATTTTTTTAGTATAATTTTATTATATTAAAGGCTTTGCGTGTTCAGTAAATTAAACGGTAAACTATAATCTATTCTTGTGATAATCAAAGCGAAAGGCAATTTTAGTGCACAATGCAATGCAAACCTCTTTTAAAAACAAAGCCTACGGAAAAATAACACTTTTAAGAACCAGTAGTAACAATCTCTTTTCAACGCCCAATCACGATAAAGTATGCAAAACTGTTTCTTGTGACACTGGACAACATTTACTACTGGTAAATCTAGTTCCGTTATCGATTAAACAACAAAAACTTTTAATTATTTTTATCACTAATCAGGGTGATTTAAATTTATGTGTCGCGTTTCAATCGTGTGTTTTTAACCAGCTGTCTTTTAAATTTAACAAATAAGAAAAATAACACCAAATTTTTCAACAATCAAAATTCAAAATTACAAAATTAAAACCAAAAACAAAGAAAAATTATTTTGAATTTTTACGCTTTTAAATCTGACGTCATTACAAAAAATGCTTCCAAAAACTTCTTGAGTTTTTTCGGTGTCGAATAATTTGTGGAAAGGGAAATCCAAGATTCAAAAATTCAACGCACTTTAATTGTTTTTAGTTTGCAAATGTAATTTATGTATATAGCTTGAGAACGTTTGCTCAGCTGCTTAGTGATAGCGCAGGTAATTGACCCGGCAACATTCGCATTCATCATCGAGGGGGAGGGGAAGCGGGAGAGGAGCAGGGCGTTTTTATTCTAATGCGAATTGTGGAACAAATGTTTGAACAACATTGTAATGCGATCAAAATGTTTCGTTGTAAATATTTAATTTACAATAATAAAAACATTTGAAAAACAGTTTCTTTCAATCAGTTTGAAATTGGAAAACGAAATCGGAGACAAAATATTCAATTAATTAATTTTTGTCAACTGTGGAGATTTTGGGATTGTTTCTAATTTCGTCATTTAAATCAAAGTAAACCCAAAATGTGAATTGCTAAGAAGTTCCAGGTGCTGAAGATATACCTTTTTGGGATTCATCGAAATCGACGATGCAAATTCAATTGAAATTTTGCCATGTCGAACTTTCGGAGTAATTTGCATGAAATAATTATTTATATGTTGTACAAAACACTTGCTCTGAATATTGAATATGACTTTGTCTAATTTTATCAGTGGATCATTTCGTTTACATTCATTGATTACATTTGCGTAATTTATTTATAATAATAGCAATTAAAATTAATTGGCATCACTAACAACATTGCATTGATATTTTGCATGCAAACTCAATCCATATTAAATTGTTGATTAGGGGATGCTTACAAAATAATAATTCCAATTAATTATATCAGTTGTTGAATTGCATACAGAAAATGTTTTTGTTAACTTAAATATGTGCAGTGATTTTAAAAAAGCAGATGCCATTATTTTTGGAATCATTTAGAACAATAAATTGCATTTGGAAAACGTTTCGGTAATTCAACGCGGCCGTAGCATTTGTTTAATCTATTCAAAAAAACACGTTGTTTGTGGTCAAATAAAAATTTACCTATATTTTGGAAACGAGGAAAATGAATTTTCAATTAAATTTGCATTTTATTCTGCATAACTTCTTCCGTAGCAATTACGATGAAAAAGTTCTCACTTCGATTTTTTCAAGGTTTTTTCAGCACCTCTTATTAAATCACCTGCACAAAGGGTTGGAACGAAATTAACAAACACCTCCGCAACGAGCGAAATACGATCGCATCAACGAAAATTGTCATAAAAATGCAACTTTATTCTGTTCAAGTATTTTCCAAGTTAAAAAATTAAAATAAAAAGCCAAAAAACCCTCACAAAGTACCTTCAAGGTGGATGGAATAAACAGTGGAAAACATTCAAGGGTGAAGGGGGTAAAGGGAGAGAAAGTAAAAATAAAAATAACACGAAAAATAGAAATATAAAACTCCATGAAAGGCGAGAGAAAAAAATGTTTCTTCTTTCCAAACTGAAAAGGACCTTCTTTTTATTTATCATTTTTCTCTCAAAAACATTTCTCTACAATCTTCCACGGATGTAATGCTGTTGCAATTTTAATTAAAATGAATCACCAAAACGACAAGTTTGTGTTGTTTTTTGCATCCTGATGCAATCACAGGAGCAAGAATATTATGGAATCTCCAGCCACTTTGGAGCGGACAAGGAGCATCTCCATCATCAGCGCCAACCAGTTCCAACAGGAATGGCATCAGCCACTCTCTGTGATGTTGATGATGATGATGATGATGTTGTTCCTTGCCTTTGAAATCCGAAGGACCTAATACTGGGAGGATTAAGTAAGCCTTGAAAGCATCCTGCTTTATACTTTTTTTGCTCCCACCTTCTCCTTGAAGATACATTTCTCCCCAGGGAGGTACACAACGAAAAGGATAAACATGACGAAATAAAAATTGTTCTTTTTCATTTCATCATACATTTTTACGATGAAAAGGACACGTTCTTCGAGTCAAACTCCTCACGGGAGTTAGTTTCTTACAAGCGGAGGACAATTTTTAATTAGCATCTAATTGGATTAGGTTAGTTGATGATTTTAAAATTTTTTGCTTAACATATTTCGCAATGCTCCAAGGACATCTTGTTTCAGTTCTTCGTCAAGTTATTAACTTGTAAGAAAAAATCTCATTTTACAGATTTTAAACTGAAGAATTTTTTACTTTTATTATCCTTGTATGTTTTATGGATTGCAAAAATTTTCAGAAAAATATTTGTTAAACAAAAATGAATGTAAATCTGACTGTTATTATTCAATAATTCGAATAAAATCCTTTTGAGATGAATTTCAGCCAGACAGGACTAGGTCAAATATTTTCCAACTGAAAAATTGAGAAATAAATTTTTGTACAAGTGAAATTTCGTCCTGTTATTTTACAGCTGTAGCCTTGATGAATGGCGGCCGTTTTCCGAGCTCGAAGTTAATTATTGAAATTTTGGTGCTTTCACCAGTGTTTGCAGAACATCTGTAAACAACACAATACGAACGAATGTTGTTGCGATCCTGCACGGAATAATATATTTGGGAAAAGTACCGGACATTGTCCGAGATGCGGTCGATGACTGAATTGCGTACACGTGTGTCATAAATGACGTCGACGGCCGTCGTCCTTCCATTGTCCTCGCATTTCATTCAATGATATTTGCTCGCAAAAGTTTTCCAGTGCTCATCTGATCTGTTAATATTAAATTCCGGTTGTTTTATTAATTTCCACTAATTTAATGAAGGACGAAACATTTATTTTGTTTTAATTTGAATTGTTGTTGAACGGTGTTATTGTTGCTGTTTGTTGCATATTTAATTAAGAGTAATGCACGAATTAACAATAGTAACTTTTGATGATAATTATAACTTTTTCAATTTCAATCTGTTAAAGGATGTTTTTTTTTCTTTGGGTTTTTGGAATTTTCACACCTGAAGGCGCAATTCATTCGTAAATTCATTTGTCAAGGCAATGATCAATATTTTCGTGAACGTGACCTATGTAATGTAAAACAAGTGTTCATGGCTAATGAAAACTGCAGTTACAGTGATAGTTATGTAAATGTCCTTTATTACGAAGTCTAATTAATGAAATTGATGCAATTTGAATGATGACTTCACAACGATCCGTTGTAAACCATTTCGCCAATTCTGATGGAACGCTCCTGCTTTGCATTTAGACCAGAGATGGGCAGGCCTATGCCCGCGGGCACTCCAGCTTTTAGAGCTTTGAATATGTACACGAGCAGCTTTCAAGTCGAGAGCGCATCATTCGGCTGCCAGCCGTCATGCGAGCAGAACTATGTTTCTTTGCACTTTGCTTTCAGGTACACTGTAAATTTGAAGTCATTTTGCCATGTGGCTTCACTGTTACATGACCGGTGACGTCACCAAAATTAACAGTGTATAAAAAGCAGGAGAGAGCTTTGAAATGCTTTCACACAATCTCAATTTGAGAATGTGGTTGCATGCCCATCCCTGATTTAGACACCACAATGAAAATCACATGTTCCGTTGCCTGAGGAAATGATCCCCAACGAGAGGAGGAAGCCTCATCCCTTCAGTTTCAAATGTAAACTCATACTCTGCACTCTGCAGCAATATTTTGAGTTCAAGGATCATTAAATTACGAGTAACTTCCAACTGAAATATTTGATAATATCAAAAATTTTTTATTTTTGGTGCAAATAAATGAAACAAATCGACAAGTACTAGGGTACTTGTGCAATAGTACAAGTAAAAGGGGATGGAGGACGGAATCTTGTTGTGTAAAAGGCACCAACAATTCATGAAATCAGCTCGCACAAAGTAAGGATATAGTTAATAATTTTGTGTTACCTTTTAAAGTTACTTGCTTAAAATGTCCTTCCAAGAAGCCGACGCGTACCATTGGGTGGAGTGGTGATTGAAATGGTAAAGTGCGTGGCACTTTTGTTGTACTTCATCCCTAATTGCACCCCATGAAAGGAGTCTTCCCTTTTCAGCCCACACAGATTCGCAAACATATCACGCAAGCAAACCCAGTAAAACACGTGCATTGCGCCGAAAGTGGGTCACGCACGTGTAAAATTGTGCCAACCAAAATTGCATACATGTTCTGTACATAAAACGAATGCATACAACAAACGCCCACTTTAATAAACTTTATCCGCTTTTTCCACAGCCAAAATTTCCAAATGGAAAAAGTTTAATTTTGAAGTTGAAGGAAGTTTGTTCTATTCGCGGAAGTTGAACGTTGAACGAAGTCGATTTATTTAAAGACAAGCAAGCAACAAGAGCAACTTCTAATCGAACGAACTGACGAACGTCTTTTGTTTTCTTAAACAAGACGAAACGAAAAATAAAATAAGATAAAAAAGTAGAAAAGAAAATTGTTACACGTGCCAATTTCTATTCGTCTAGTAAAATTCAAAATAAATTTGTTTAAATTTTGGATAACGAATCAGCAATGCAAAAGTTTCAAAGTCAAAGTAATAAAAAACGGACCAGGAGAAGCAACGGAACCGAGTTGATTTTAATCCTTCTTTTCTTGTCCAATTCGATTACAATTTGTTGTAACTGAATAAAGTGCTCGAGAGTACATAGTGATGAAAATTTCATTTTTGCAGTAATGTTGTTTTTTAATGAAGTTTTATTGTTGTTTTTTTTACAGCAGATCTTTCATCATTTACGCTAACATAATTTTAAAAATATCCAATTCGATGGGATTCCCCGGTTCAGCCAATTAATTCAGTTCATGTGGGTAGACGAAATGTTCACTTCTATCGCCAAATGTCGTCATCAATCTTATTTGAATTTCCCCGACAACCCTAACAAGGTAAGCCCCGAGAGCTTTCGATTATCGATGAACAAAGTCGACAGTGAGCTGAATTGTAAGTTGTTATCGCCAGAGTTATCCCGGCTCCCGATGGCTGGGGGATCCTTGTCTGCATGATAATGCCCAAGAATTATTACACAATATTATAAAATGTCACGTTTGAAATTAATCCAGAGTTTGAAGAGTTCACTTATTTTATTTTCTCTGTTTTCCTTTTGAAAAATATAAATATGAAAAGGATGTTAAATGTTGTACTATTTTTATTTGAGGGGTACCTAATTTTTTCATGTAAGATATTCTGTGTTAAAATGTACATAAACATTTTTTAAAGTTAATATTTTTCAAATTTTCCACGTTAATTCAATTTTGCTTAGAGTTGAAATATCAAAATGAAACCTTAAAGTTGCACCTTCACTGATGTTGTGCAACCAAATGAAAAAATAATAAAAAGGATAAGACGAATTCCAACCACACCATCTCTCGTTCACTTCGTATTATAAAATTTTTCGTTTTAAAAAAATTAATCGAATCATGAACAAAAAAAAAATTGCATCCATCCCGGGAGCAACAAATTAGAAGATAAAAAGACTTTGAAAAATTTTGATGAAAGGAGAAGTAAAAATTGCAAAAAGAATGAAATTGAACAAAAATTTTGTGATAAAGAAAAAAAGAAAAGCTGCCTCGAAACAACGTCATCTAGCTATAAATGGATATATAGTAAAATCTATACACGTCAGGAGGCTGATGAGGATTACCTCCGTCCAGGAGAGCATATAGAAAAAATCCCTCAACATCTCCTCTGACCACCTTTACTATTCATTCCCTCTCGAACGGGGGGAACAGAACATCTGCAACAACAAAAACAAAACTGTGGAACTAGCTAGCAACAGGTCAGCAGGTAGAGATGCCCTCGACAAAAATGGAGCAAAAAACTCCCCCCTGATGGTAAAAAAAATATCAATCCTTGGACAGCTATGGTCGCATTAATTCTGGGAATCGAAACACCGGCGAAACGACAACGACCCATTCGCCGTGTCCGGTGGGGTCTCAAATGAGGCATCAGAAAAGATTTTTGGGACAGGCCAAAACTAACCATCAAGTTCCAACGAACTCTGCCAAGGAAGAAATATCAAGTTCCGTAAAAATAGTCTAAGATTCCCGCATGGTATTTTTTTTTGGATTTTGATTTTTGTTTTTTGGAAAAAAACAAGAAACCCCTGATTGAGCATCCTTTATTTTTTTTAATAGAAGCTTATTCCGGCCGATGTACCCTCCCTGGTCATAACCAACTCCAGCAACTGACCACATCGTATTCAGATTTTGCTCCTTTTTTGTCTTGTTTCAGTTTTATTTTTCTCAAAATATAAATAAAAATAAATGTGTACATGTCATACATTAAACATCATCCAACCGTTGTGCACTTAAATGACCACCAGGATGGAGGAGGTGGAGCGAATTTTCAATAGCGATGAAATAATAGCGCGACCGAATAGGTACAGATGGTGCGGTTGGGATTCATCTCAGAACGGGATACCAGAAAACTTGCTCAAGTGATTCCCGAAATGTGTTTCGATATGTTGAGGAAAAGGAAGTTGTCTTCAGAAAATGCGCCTTGTTGTATTGCAAAACAACCATTTTGAATTTGCTTCTTTTTTTTCTGATTTTTTTGCAATGTTCTTACCCACAAAAAATTTTTGCACGGCATTTTCAATAAAGGACTATTGGTGACCAAAAGTATTCAATGTTTAATTGACAACACATTGCACAAAAAGTTATTCCTGGTGGCACTGTTGGACAACTGAGTGTTATTGTTGTTAGGTGTACTCTTTTTTTATTCTTTAAGTTCTTTTTTTTACACACTATAATTCTGTCACCTGCTTGTCACCTTTATTGTAACAGGTGAATTGGATTTTTTCTCTTTCCAATTGACAAAATGATGGTGTATTAAATTTGTCAGGTGGAACAGGAATTTTAATGATATCATGATCCGTTCCTTTAATGCGTAAATAATGCAGAAAACTGCATATAAGGATGAATGGAGTCAGCGCAGTGAGACTGACCGATTAAATGGAAGCGTGCAGCGTAAAAATATATTATGCTGATTTTGTTCAAGGGAAAATATTAATGGAACTTACTGCATTTTTTAAATGCAATTACTCTCAGTAGAATACCATGATCGCAAGCTGCTTTTACATTGTTGTAAACAATTTAATAAGTCGTCGTATGCAGTTTATGCGTTTGTTTCTAATTTTTGTTTACTTTTAGTTTTTCTAATTTCTGTACAATAATCTCTTGAACATTAATTAAATTTTTTTATTGTTTTGATTTTCATTTATTTCGCTGTCTTTCAAATAAATATTAGATAACAAAATGTCTGCTCGTTCATGGAGATAGAAACGAATGGAACCAAAAAGAAATGAGTTGATTCCTTCGTTCATGAACTCTTACCGAGTTGATATCTGATATAAGAGGATAAAGCAGGATTTAAAAAGCAACCTAATCTACTTTCCCCAGAGGATAAAAAAGC
Source organism: Leptogaster cylindrica (assembly GCA_963082835.1). Classification (NCBI taxonomy): domain Eukaryota; kingdom Metazoa; phylum Arthropoda; class Insecta; order Diptera; family Asilidae; genus Leptogaster; species Leptogaster cylindrica. The sequence goes on along the minus strand of OY720105.1, from coordinate 15,966,699 downwards.
AATGCGCTGCCACAAACAACGTTTACCAAAAAATGATGTTTTCCTTTTTATTTCAGTTTCAAAAATTTCACCAATTACACCGAAAACTGCTTTCGCGGTTGTCTCCATGAAAATGGATTCCATAAATCTTGCGCATCATCGAAGCGCCACCATCCCTGATCCCCAATGCACGTTAATTTTATCATCTCTCATCACACCAAGGTCATTAACTACAGCAGAACGGAAAGGCGCCGTCACAGGCATCAAAAGAAGATGCAATGGGATTAGCCGGGCGCGGTGGCGTCATCGTCACGGACGCAAGAGGGCTAATGCAGATCGCGTCCGGGGGCCGCGAATACATGCTCCCAACCCCGCGGTAAATTTACTCCTCCTCCTCCTTTTCACGTTTTCGTTCCGTGCACAGGGTCCGCTTTCGGATGCTGTTCAAAGATGCATCTTGAGTGCCTTTCTTGTGCTCAACATATGCTCATGTTATGCGGCGAAGTCATTATGCTGAATAATGAGCACCCGGCAGCGTTGCTACTCGCTCGCCATGATTGATTGGTCCCTTTTCTCGGGACCGGCTCCCCTGCATCCCATTTCGCACTTGCCTCAGATCCTGCGCCTTAATCCCCAATTCCAATTGAATTATGAAAAGTTTACATAACGTTTCCAAAGTTTCGCTGTAATTAGAAACAATTTAAAGTTTTCGCAACCTTCAACTGGCTGGAAGGATGCCCGTTCCACTTGTGAGAAGTCCTCAAACGAAAACAGTTTTCTATTTTTCATCGAATTTGTTGCAAGATGGAACAGCGTTATTCAATCCCTGGGGCTTACTTAAGAATCATGAGAAAATTATGAAGTTTACAGGTTGAGAGGGGTAGAAAGCAATTATTATAATTATCCCTGGCAGATAGGAAATTGAAGGAGTTCTCGCGGTTCTATAAGGGAATACTCCTTGTCACTTACACTCTTCTTACACTTAATGGCTTTTGTTTAAACAATGTATAAAAACATAATTAACTTTTTTTCTTATGCTTGATTATATTTTTTAATGGATTTCCTCAGTATTTTATGCAAAGGACTGAGGAAGAAATTTGGCAATTAAAATAGTTCATATGCGATTCTGATTGAAAAAGAAGAAAACAAATTTCAGCATGTGACAATAATTGTTGTATTATAGTTTTTTTAACATTATAATATCATAGCCATTCAATTAGCATCTTTCACATAAACAAAAACAAACATATAATCTATTTAAAAGAAATAAACAACAACAAAGTCCATCTTGCACGAAACTGTAGGGACTATCAAATAAAATATGGAAGCCCATAAAATGATACTTTGAGCAAAAGTCATACTAAAAATAGCCCCACAATCCGTGCCCCCCCCCCCCCCCCCCCCCCCGCCGACCCGCACAGTCCAAATGACGACGGTGGTAACAAGACTAGACGAACTGCGTCTACTTGGGGAGCAAAACGGCACTCCCAGACTGGCGTAGATCCACATCAGTTCGATATCCACGGTTTCTGATGGCCTCCGAATTATTGCTCTTTTTTGGCACAACAGCCTCCTCGAGAAATTATATTATATACGTAATTGATTTTGTTTTCTTTAATCCCAGATGGGCATCAAATCCTTTCAAAAAAGCATCGAAGACGCCTCTTCAATTTTCCTTCCAACAATTTACCTTTTGATTTGCATCGAAAACATTCTTGGTATGTTTATCGCTCAGTTTAAACTTTTTTAGCTATATTTTTTGTAAAAAGAAAACAAAAGTCTTCACGAAGCATTATTTTTCTCAAAAATGTTTGATGGCCCTCAAGATTTCTCATTATCACATCACTTAAAAAGGATCGCTCAAGTACAAGACTCGACTTATCTGATTTATTACCGATTTTCGGGCTTTCGGGAGTGAATGTTTTAATATCAATTTTCAAAAAAAAAGAAAAAATAACATAATTGTTTGTTTGTACAATACAAAATGGCAACAACGCTTTCAGCAACTAAACTTCTTGAGGCCCAAAACAAAAAGGATGATTTTTGCAATATATATCGATCTCAGAACAAAACATTTCATGTGTTTTGAATGCACAAAGTTTCACCTCAAATTACTACTTTAAAATACGGTGTTATCAAAACATGAAGTTAACAATTTTTTGTCATCGAAAACAAATATTTGTGTAATTGCACAATAGCACTTCGGCAGGTAGAGTAATTATTCCATTTGGGAGTATTCTGTATTCCCGTTGTGTTTGTCTGTGTGTAAATAATAAACTCGATGCTTTTGCGGCCAGAAGCTTCCATTTTGGCGTTCATTAAGTCACTTGAACAAATGAAAAAAGAACAGAAGCGATACTTGGCATGATGCTGCACGGCAATGGATCACCGACAGTCATGCATGAACCCCAAGAGTACACCGTGAACAAGGCAATGGGTTACTTTAGACAGTTGCAGCAAATTGTTAAGAAACAAGGTAAATGAATGCATTGAAAATGGACACTTGCTGCCGCAGCTCACTTCCATTGAAACGGCACCGATCAAATTCGATCACATGTGCTGCGGAATAATATTGTTAACCCTTTTCTTAACATATTTTGTGTGGGTTCTCGGGGAATCCAGAGTGCCAGAATATTGTGTAAGTATGTTGCCACGTTAATACCTATTGTACGTGAATTGTATAGAATTGCACTTGAGTATGGAAAAAATACATGAATGAATTACAAAAAGGATATCATACAAGAGTTGAAATAAAGAGAAACTTCAAGAGGATAACATCAATTCGAGATGGATTGATGTTGAGATTAATTTATTTTTGGCAGTTTCCAAATCTAGATTTCTACACAAGTGAAAAATTGTTGCATTAAGAATTCTTAACTGCTTGAATTTGACCTTTTTAAAAAGTCGAGCCTTTCTCAAAAATCCTTTATTAAAGAGATCAGTTTCAATCCTTTAATTTATGCAATCAATGTTTACTTGTCTACCGTTCATCCTCATCTTAAAACCGAATAAAACCAAAAGAAATTGAATCAAAAGGAATCGCTGGGATAGCCACAAAAAACCTCCTGGCCAAGACCTCATTACCCATAATTCCCGCCCATAATTAAACGATTGTAACCCCCAATTCCGGATAAACTTTCTTAAATGCTCATCACTGTATTTAGCATTCTATTGAAAGGATCTCGGCGGATACTCGAGTATCGCCCATAAGTTAGACATCACCTCATAATTTAGCCACATTTCACAACGTCCATTTGGATAGTCTTTAATCAGCGAGCAGAATTACAAATTACGACTCTACAGCGGAGACGACGTTCACGTTAATCCCGACTTCCTAGTCACTATGATTACAGCCCCTAGAACGCAAAACGGCCAACAATAACCGGGAGCAGATTACAACCGGGGAGTAATTGAAACTGCAATTCAATGGGGTTACAAGAAAAATAAGAATAAGGAGAATAAGCGAAGTTTGCTGGGCGGAATACAAAATGGAGATGTGAAGACGGAGGAGCTCCCCCCAACCAAGTTTGACAGATGAGAACCGTTCAAGATGGACTCGAACTTGGAATTGCACCCCGAGAATGTTGGAAGAAACGTTTTCAGCTCACGCTCGCTTTTCTTTTCTGTTTGGGCTCCCTTTAATGGTGGCCGCCGCTGAATGAAGTGCACCAACTTGTCCAGTAATTCACTTCCATTTGCTGGATGCTTCTGAGCATTACAGTTCCAGGAATCCAGGGAATTATGCAACTTCTCATGTGTCTATGAGCTGCGACGTTCAAAGCGTACAAGAAAACTATTGCAAATTAGGAGTGATATTTTTCCAATCGATCACCATTAGGGAATAATTATGGATGATGTGCTCCCCAGATCCAGACGTCTTTGAAGAGCACTATTTCCAGAAAGTATTAATATTCAATATTTTTTTAAAAATATTTGAAATGTTTCATAAATTTATTAGAAAAACGAACATTTTTTTTCCTATATTTCAGACGTTGATGATTTTTGTAGTGCACTTTTTTCACAAATGTGTTATAAAACCGGAATACATTAATTCTATTAAATTGATTGATTTATTTGTTGAAAATTAAAGGAACTGTAGGAAAAAAAAACAAATTTTTAAAACAATCAAATGTGCGAATGAAATATTTTATCGAACAAAACTAAAATAATATAGAGCAAGAATTTTAGAATATTTCCCATTCAATTAATTGAATGAATGGATTCGAGGCATTTCCCCGGCTGAACTGTGAGCGGAAACACATTCATTCCAAAGTTGAATAGAATTCATAGCTGAAGCATTAGAGAAATCCCTGCAGGGAATGCATTCGTCTCCTCCGGTGAGTCCTACCGGAAAAATCCTCGTCTACCGTCGTCGGTCGTTCAATTAGTGAGACGTGTGAGTGTGTTATACAGCTGTCGGCTTCAATATGTCTGCCCACCTGTGCGATGCGGATTGTGTCATGGACCAATTGGGTTTTGACACCAAAATTAGAGATGAATAAAACAAATAATTCCAACAACAATGTTAATTCCAAAAAAGAAAAGAAAATTGCTGTAAGTTGACCGAACCAATCACATACGAGCAAGAAATTCACATCAAACTGGTACCTTCTGGCGAAAGGGTGGAAGGAAGGAGAGGTTATGGTTATTACTCGTCGTTTGGAATAATGGATGAAAACAGCAGAATTAGCATAAAACAAAAGAAGAAGGGCACGGGGAACGGAGAACTGCGAGATTAATACATAGGTGTAATTATATTTCGTCATATCAGAAACTTGTGGAATAATGGAACAATGCGAACACGTCCGACGTGGAACGATCGATGGTGCCGTGCCGATCGCGCTGATGCTACAATTTTAATTCAATTGCCTTCGATGCACCGCAACGGATTCAATCCGTTAGCACACGCAACCTCGACGAAGGTGATCCTGGACTTCTGAAGAGTTCAGAAAAAACCTACAACCAAATGCGGAAATTATTTACGCAAGGCCAGATCACTCCATCGACGCAACACAAAAAACGCATTTCAATTGGGAACGGATGAAGAGATGCTGTGGCGGCTCAGCGGTCCGGTCCGTCATGCACATTGCTGGCATTCGTTTTCCCTTAGTAGCGATCGCAGCTCCAAATATCTCTGATCGGCGGGAGATTTTTCAAACAATTTACGCATTTATCTACTCCGGCCCGCGAAAATCAAATTTAAAATATCATAATTAAAATGTCAATCTGATCTACACTGGAGGTGGGTGGAAATTTCATACGGTCATTACGGTGCCCAGTTGTGCGTTGTAAATGAAATGGATGGATGCCGCTAATGCAAATCATCCTCTCGGAGGAGGCTTTTTCTTGTTTGCCTATTGTTGCAGATTAGTTCGACTTGATTTCAGGACAGGGATTCAAAATACGCAGTTCGATGATGAAAATTCATTTTGATCGATTTGCATCATAACAATTAACAGGTGGTGAGCTAAGCGTTGCGAAGAACCGAACAATTGGAGGACGCTATTGATTGGTTTCTACGGGGGTTAAATTTAAATAAAATAATCTAATTTAATATTGCTGGGCAGCTGGGGAAACATTTTTATACGACTTTTTTTTGTGCTTGCCATTTTCAGTTTTTTTGCCTGTTATAAAATTGTTGCTATGAAATTTTCAATGTCAATTCTTATTTTTGCTTTCAGGTTTTTAAATAGTTTTTTTTTATGTTTTCCTTCAAAATAATTTTACGAAATCATATTTTTTAATTTGCTTGTCTTTGCAGTAAGAATTCAAATTAATTTTTCTGTAAAACTCATCAAAAGAAAACCTTTGTTTTAAGAGTAACATTGCATAATAAAAAACAACAAACAATACTCGAAATTCGTAATAAGTTTAGAAATTTTCCTAACCTTAAAAAAGTTTCCACATATTTTCTTGCGTAGCCACGTAAAATTTTGTGCAACAGCGAAGAACTTGTTCTGCTCCTCCTGCAGTGGGCCGCCGGCGGGAGCGCAATAAACGGGCGCGTTGTCGTGTTGTAAAGTGTTAAAGCTCCTCAAGTGCAGCAGTCCAGTGAAACTTTTCAGACACGTACAATTACGAAACTAGCGATGTTCATTACACGTGCAGAAGAATACGCTTCGGGGCAGCCATTGTTCCGCATGTATATATAAATTGTTACTGTTTTTTTCCTTCACTTTTTAGTACATACCCTATTTTGCTGCACCCCCTCCCATGTGGCACAAATTTGGTTTTTCGTTGTTGTGTTTGCTCTTCTGCAAAATGGGCAAAGGAATATTTTGCATGCACATTTAAACACTTTGGAACGGTTAATTTGCTCGGTTCGTGCCAATGTGGTGTGAATTTTCACATAATACGCGACAATAACACCGAAAAACCGCCATTTATGCACCACCTGAGGTGGAAATTCACCACGTACATGTGAACATGCATTTTGTCCCTTGACGATGATGCGGCTTGGAGTTGGAATTAATAATAAAATTATGGTCGGAATCACGGTTAACAGGGCTATAAATAAACAATTGTTAGTGCTGAAGATTTCATAATTTTATGACGTTTCCATTTCCCATCGGCTGTGCGGAGGATTTGCGTGGAATTGATGAGGATTGGGAAATTGCACAAACGATGATTGGTGGTAATTGTGCAGATATTGTTGTCCTGAGGAATCGCAATCATCGTCATTTGCTGAAACGAGTGTGAACGCATTTGGAGGAATAATCATTTCGATGCGATTGTTTTCGCATTCAGAATCAAAAAGTGAGGATTTTCGAAATCGAATTCATATTTGTAGTTGCCGAAGTGAAGAATAAAAGTTTTGTGAAATTGGAAATTTTTTTTATTTAAAACTGAAATTTTTGTAGTGAAAATTGAATTTAAAATGGCATTTTTGAATGAGTGTCTGCAATTGGAAACATAAGTTACTCTCTGTTTTATGCTTGCGTAGTTAACTTCAAGCAATGTTGACTAGTTTATAAATTAATTTAATAAGCAATGCTTCCAACTGTAAAATGTCAACCGAAAATCTGCCATTTTGAGAAATATTGTTCCTATTTTTGGCGAGTAGAATTATATGTGATTTTCTGAGAAAAGATAATTAATTTGTAATTGCAAATTTAATACCTCATTCCATTGGCGTATCTCGGAGTTATTTGAGGATGGGCAACAATGATTTCAGTGGAAAGGAAAATGTGTACGAGAAAACTTTTTAGCTTGAAGGAATACATCCTTAGTTTTGGTCAGATTTTCTTATTATTACTTGTGTACGACAAAAAAATCCTTCTTGGGGTTACCGAGAATCTCATCTACGTCGTCTACTAGATCCATTCCAAACAAAAGATATTTATAATTTGATTTTTTCCCTATGGGACACTCTAATAACGGTCAGCAAATAAAATTGGGAGACAGATTCTGATGTCCTTTTCACTCTGGGCAATTTATCTGTGGTTATCCTTTTGTAATTTGCTATACTTTAAGCCATTTAAGAATTACATTTAACTGTAATTCAGGGTTTCAAAGAATTTATTGCCCTTGAATTAATTACCTAATATTAAAAAAAAATTAAATTTGTTTGTGCGCTTATCACCAATTTTGTTATTTCATAATTAAATCTGTATAGCTACGAATTTAAGAAAAATATTAGTCTATAAATTAAAAATAAAATGCGCATTTATTACTAATTTCGTTTTTTTGTCATTGTTTTTAAAACATACAAATAAACTGCTGCTGTGCATATGTTTCCGAAATGATCAAAAGAATCAGGAATTCTAGATGAAAAATGTGTTTTTGAACATTTTTTTAATATACGAAAATTAATTATAATTAAAACAGGATGTCTGAAGAACTGTCCTCTTCGCTGCCCAATTAAGGATCCTCATAGTAAACAAATAAATGACCAAGCTCACTACTAATAAACTTGAGTAGATCACTAGCGAAAAAATCTCAATTCAATTGAAAAAAATTCAATAAAAATCAATGAGCAATTTTCAGTTTCCACTGCGATTATTTATAGCAATGAAGATTTTTTCCCGAAGCCGAGAAAAATCACTCGCGCGGTCGCCTGACCTCGACATCCATTTCACAAGCGACAGAATTCCGTGGTTTCCCGGAGACGCGCTTCTCCCGCACGGCCGCCGCTGCGATTTCGCTTAATAACGCGAACTTAGTGAAAGCGTATTGAGCACCTCTGCTGACCCCCTGACCCCCTGACCCCACAACAAAACCCGACCACTCTCATTGGCCCAGCACTTTTCCATTTTATTGCTGCTGTCATTTTCATAATTAGGTGCTTATTTTTTGGGATTTTTCTCCCGACAGTGACGAAAATTTCGCATCGATGCAAAGTAATCTTATCAGCGGCTGGGGCGGGCAGGGGGAGTGCAATTATTCGGCAGCCGGCGCCTAAAAATTAAAATCAAGCAAAATCGATTGTGTGTTGATATACAATGAGGAAAACGGAGCTTTCGTTGGATTTGTTGTTAGTTCTGTTTGAAACATGAAGGCGGAAGAAAAGCTCGCGGAGATTGATTGATGCGGACGATTCACGAAAACCGCGATTTCTTCGCCATTCTGTATTCGTGTGCATTTTTCCATTAACTAAAGTGAATTCACTGTTTTTATTAAATCGTGATAAACAAGTGGCAAAAACACTGCAAACCAAATCAAATATTTTGAGAGCTTTGATTTTTTCAAGGTCTCCGCAGCTGAGATAAACCCACAAATCAGTTCGCGATTGCGTGTGTTTTATAAAAATATTTTGCAAAAATGTGCTTATTTATTTTGTTTAGGAATTAACGGACAGCGAAATCAAATTTGTTTGAAGCAGCGGGATGAACGGGAAGGGATCTGGCATTTTTCCGCAAATTGGAAATTAATGGAAAGCAAACATTTCCGGTGGCGGTGATGCGCTTTTGTATGACGTTCTGCATTTTTATTTTTCTGCGAACTTATAAATCAATCTAATTTTATTTTTTCGAAAGGCGATGAAGCGAATTTTGAGGGCGGACAGATTTGTTCGATTAAAAAAATTTTATTATTAATATTATTGAAATGTTCAAGAGACATTTAAAATGGTGAAGGAAAAGATTTTTATTTAAAAATATCAATCGAATAGAAATATCAACCAATTAACTCAATTTCTACTGAATGTCCTTTCTGGGCATCCAAAACATTCTCCTTGAGTAATTTTAGAGCAACCCGTTCTTCTGTACTGCAAAAGTGATTAAAATAATAAATAATAAACTTTTTTGCAATATAATATTGTGCAACATTAATGAATTCAAATGTCAAGTTTTCGCTTGCTTGGCAGGTGACATGGAGCCTCAACCTTTGCTCCCCGTTGTTCATTCCCCCTGACACTGTATCCTTCTCAAGGAATCGAAAATCCCGGATAAATGACTGACGAGATATGCTAATTCTTCGAAACTCTTAATTATGAGAATTAACCCGCAATGGCATCTTTCCCACAGCAAAAGTCCTTTTCATTTTCCCCAAAACAACGAAGGAAATCTGAAGTGAAATTTATTTTTACATCGTTGTAATAAGATTAAGAAAAATAGTATCAACATATGGCTTCTGGTGATAAGAGTTTAGCGAAATTGTTTTCAGCTGTGAACGGCACAACAAAATTATACACATTTGCGGCACTTGCTGAATATTTATGTGCACACAATTTATAATTTGAAGTCCGCCATTTTGACATATTCTGCGTGTCCTGCTCGCTTCGTCTCTGGATTTAAATGTACACGAAGTTTCACGAAAGAGTGGAAACTATTAACTGATTAAATGGTCAATCTTTCGGACTCGGTTAACGTGACTATTTCCAAAACTAATTAAAAATTGAAAAATAATAGTAAATTGTGTTTTTTTTGATTTAAATTGTTATTTACGTTTTTCTTTGCAGGTGAGTTTTTTTGCCACGTGCGAGCATTTCGTGTAAGTAAAAACATATTTCAATTTAGCCAGCTATTTTTATGATATGATTTTAGCTAATTAAATTCTCCGTCCGTCGTGTACTGGTAAATACAAATACTATTGGTTGCAAAAGACCTGCTCAATGCTCATCCGGTCTCTCAAAATATATATAAAAAATAAATATAAAAAAAAAAACAAACAAAACATGGGGAACATTACTAATCCTTTCGTTGTTTGGCTGAGTGAATAATTTGATAAAAATTCTTCCCCACAGAACTTTGAAATAATTCGTATATTTTCGGGTTGGATGGAATTGTGAAAAACACCAGAAGACCGAAGTAATTTGTGCCCAAAAATGTGAAACCGTGAAAATGTTTTTATCACCCGCAATTAAAATATCTCATTTTATGGTGTTACCCCATTTGTTTTTAATCCCTTGTCGCGGCCGGAGCAGAATACCCCAAACTTTAGCATCGTCGTATTTTACACTAATCAGAAAAAAACAACGGCGAAAAATAGGGGAAACCACATCAAAGCGAAGCTTTTACAGATAAGCTCCAGTTAGAACGGTGCGCCTCTTTTGTTGGACCATCTGCTCGGAACACTGTGAAAATTCTTGTCGTGTGCAGGGAAGGCGAGATGCGGAAAACGGCCTCGTTGCCCTCGGCAAGTACAATATCTCATAATCCGAGGGAAAAAAGGTAAATCAGGCGAACTTTGCGAACGTTTTCCGGGATAAACAATGGTGCCACATAAAAACCGACTCGTCATAATAAAATGTAATTGACGAACGGAACATGTGTCGTCATCAAAGCCAAAGCACTGCCCAGTGTCTGCTGTCTCTCATTAACCATTGGGAGAAGGCTATGTTCCTCTCGTTTGTGCAATTCCCGACCATCGCACGGTGGGGAATGCAAATGCAAAACCGCCATGGAGACGAACTGCCAAGCTGCTCAAAAGCTCTCTGTCGGGGGTCGCCAACACAACGGCAATCGCTCGGATTTTCGCACAGCGTCGTAGTGCCGTAGTCGGCTAGTGAGTAGTGGCGCTTTGTTGGGGTTTTTTCTTCGTCCATCATCAGCTTACATCTACTGCCCCACCTCAGTGTCGTGTGTGCTCTGTCTGTTTCGATGCAGCCCCCGCACCAATGCATACAGTTGGCTTGCTTTAACCTTGCAAGAAAAATTTTTGTTGACGACTCAACTTGTTTCCAAACTTCGAAGAAACTTCAGTTCGAGTTTGTATTTGACGTAGTACGGATGTGGTGTTTTTGCGTGTCGCGCGATCGCGACTTTATTTTGTTTGTTTTCGTTGGAAAATCGTCATTTATGTGAATAAATCCAGTTTTTCTCCAAAAATAATTTCGGAAAAGTGAGTAGCCAATCAAGTACAGAACCTGTCCGCCCGCCAGCACACGGTCAAGGCAGATCCGGACGTCGCTTGTGGTGGAAATCGGTTTCAATCGTTGCTCTAATCTGAGAAGGCAACGGAGGAGCACTTTCACACGACATCTCCCGTGCCACCGCAGCAGATAAAGACGGTTTTTATCGGCGATTGGTATCTTGCAGATCGGATGTGCTCACCTCCGTCGTGTGCCGAATTCTTAGCGAAAAGTGAATAAAATTCGTCGGTTGCCTTCCTTTGCTATTTTTATGTGGAAAACGATTTTTCTGTATGACGGCACTGTTGGAATTTTGGCTGCCTCGTAAATAATGTGTGTGTTTGGTTTGCATGTGTTTAGTTAGTGCCTCTCATCGTGTGTGCACTGTGCACGTATATTATTTGGCATATGTGTACAGATAATGCGGTGTGTATTTCGTTTCTGTTGCTGCTGCTTGCTTATTTGCCAGTGCGAGGGGGATGGGACGATACGGTGTGCTTTAATGTGCACACGTAATATTACACACAAGCCAACGGAATGATACGTGCTGTGATGATGATTTTATCTCATTCTTTATTGTAATTATCATAAGTGAATTTGTGTTCGGCTATCTTTTTTCTGCTTTAATTAAGTGTATTGAATTAATTTGTATCGCTCTCCGCTGCTGGTGTTGGTGGTTCGGATCTCTCTCACTCTCATGTATGCGACGACGGACAACATGAAAGCGTTGGCAACGCAACGATGGTACTTTTGCCGTGCAATGACGAACGGATTTTTTTCTTTGCCCACTAAAAGTGAATTATCGACATATTGGGAGCTTTAAAAAATGAAAGCTTTCCTCCGCAAATAAAATGCTGTCCGCGAGCATCCATCTCCATTCGGATGCGACCTTTTTTTTTTATCTAAATCCCCCCTCTATTTTTGAATTGGATGGAATGCTATTAAACTCCAGCAATTTCTTGTTTCTGCAATCTTAATTTCTAAACGAAAGCTTCACGCAAAAATATCTATAAGAAGCAGAAGAAACAAAATTCAGTACTGTTTTAGTATATTTCAGGAAAGAAATTCCTATTCACGTATTTCGTGGACCGTTAAACGCCGCGCCGGAACCGCGAATACCAGTTCTGATCGCGCGTCATCCGCGCCGACAATGTATTCTTTCGCGGGTGGAATTTTGCCTGCTTGATGTTGTTTTTGATTTCTTTCAAATTTTCATTATTGTTTCTAGCCTTCAGTTGCAGCATTTTGTAATTACGCTTGAGTGTTTTTACTTTTTTATATTCATATTTCCTGCTCCTTAAATTACATTTCACTTCGGTGTTTTCGTTTTTTCAAAATTCTTGCAAACTGTTCTTTCTCAAAAAACAATTTCTTTTTATTTGGGTCGTCGCTTTGATAAATTAGTTGCTATCAATAGATATTAATTGCGATGTGCTGTGATTTTTTTGTCGAAATGCACGTATAGAAAATCATTTTTCATATTTTGATCGCCATTTATTATAACTTTTAAGAGAAGAGTGAATTTAAGAACCGTTATACTTCTTTCTTTTTTATTGAAATTCACAAAAAATGATTCAATTTCGTCAAACTGCGAAGATTAACGAGAATTTGATCAATAATTAAGTTTTATCATAAAAAAATAAATTTTGGTTACGTTTCCCATTTCTAATTCTATTTCTGCAAATATTGTAGGAAAACATTTGGAACTTTTTGATGGAGTAATCAAAAGAAAATTACATTTATTTTGTTAGATAAATTTATATAAAGTCATATTTTCTTTTAATGTGTGTTTATAAATGTCGCTAACAAACCGTCCTTTTCGAAATTATTTCCAGTTGCTTGCATTATTCACTGTTTTCAGCGCATTCAATGTGAATATAATTTGAATTTTTCAATATAAAAAAAAGCAGGTAAACAGTGTGAAAAATAAAAATATATATATACACAAAAATTATAAATGAAACAGAAATATTTATATATATAAATGCAATGTTTGTAAGTGCTAAATGTTTTGGTGTGCATTTTGGTGTTTTTTTTTCTTCTCTATAATGTTATTTGTGATGATGTTTAATTAAATTTAATCGAATAAAATTATTACAAAAGTGAAACAAAAAGAATAAATAAATTATCAAAGGGATGTAGAAATAAAGCAGTCTTTTTGAATAACTTTAAAGTATGATTTTTAAACAACACAATTTCCCCCAAGTGTTAGTTGCTAAATATTCAGTGCACACGAAAAAGTTGTTCGCATGGAAATCAATTTTTTGTACTTAACTTAAAAGTATTTGTAAACAACTTTAATATTAAGTGAAAATCTTGTATATTTTTTTCTTTGGATTTGTTTATAAAAGTGCCTCAAAATTTGGGATTACTATTCCGATTTGGTAAGTATTTTTTAATATTATGTTTTAGAGAAATTGTTAAAATGTTTTTCCTCATTTTATTGAGTCTAATTTATGTTATATGACTTTGTTCGATGTTCGATCCCACAAAATTTCTGACTTGGTTCAAAGATCATATTTTATTCAATAGAATATAATAATGATTTTTTTTTGGAATTTGAAAGTCCATTCGAAAATAATAAAATTGAAAAATGGGACAGATTGTTGAAACATTGACGCCGATCTTGATAAATTGGAGCACGTGTTCAGAATCGTGTAAAGACTGCAGTTCGAATTTGTCGCAGGACAACTGCTGACCAGAATGGCGCTGTTCGCCAGATTTGAACGCGAAGCCGCTAATCTCTGTCGACGATCGCAATTCACTCGGCGTGCTCCATCGAACCTGCAGGCTGCAGCCTTTGGAAGCGCACTTCTCGTGGCCACGGATAATTGTGAGTTCCTCCTGCCGATCCGTGCCCGGCATGGCAGAGACCTCTTTCAACAGATCCGGTACTAACAGTGTGTACTACTTGCCGATAACGTTTACCCCTCAGGACGCCGCAGATCGTGGGCGACCGGCTTAATGCTGTCGTTTCAGTGGCTTCTATTTGCCTCAGTTATGTAACGTGATACGAAATGCAATAAGAAAAATCGCATACTCCCGCAAACACACAAACACAGTTGTGCAGAATGATCTTTTCTTATACGAACAGCGATCACTAACACTCACTAAAGAGAGGGGTGGGACTCTGCAGAGCGGATGCAAATGAGTTATATTTGTATAACGATTGCAGATTTCCGCGATATCTGGTTGTGTGTTATGAGTTATCAGAGATTGAATTTTGCTTCTATGCTTTCTGGTGACATCGATGCCGAACCTTTTTCCATGCCGTCGCCACTGCACGCTCCTCCAGCGAACTCGACGATCCTCCCAACAGTTACGGAAGAAGCCTCAATGGTGGCTACAAACGCCGCAATCAAACGATACTCAACTCTTATGGAATCTAAAATTAGAAATTTATGTGAGAGCACCAAGTAAAATGCTAAATTGAAATTGCACACTAAAACCATTCATCCGTGGAAAATGTCTCCTATGGAATCTATTGCTGTAAATCAGTTTGTTATTGAAATTCGTTTGCGATTTGTTAAAGAAAAATTCACCGATCGGTTCTAAATGCAGAACAGTTTTTCCATTGGTTTTGTTGAAGCGCAATGAAACTCGTAATACACTCTGAGACAGAAAGGAACTCTCGCAGTTCCTTTCCCTTTTTCAGCGATTGCGTCATTCCTCCAGAATCCCAAGCCAGATTTCTTGACCGTCCTTGGTCGAGTTTCCTGCCACGGCGTTAAGTTAACGCGCTCCACGCGAAACGTGTGTCTCTGGTTGTCAACCTGTGTGCGAAGTATTGCGCGGAGGCATTCCCCCCGAACCGGCAAGAGTTGCTGCCGCAAGAGGTTCGCGATGGGGTCGAGAGCGTAATACCAAACTCAAGAGCCCCCCAGAGTCTTTTGGATGGCATTCACCAATCACCGATGGCAATGATCCTCGGGCTTCACTGGCAGCAGTTTCGATGCTGCGATCCCATCGCGTTGTAACGCGCATTTTTAATGACGCCCGGACCAAATCCACCAGAAACAGCCGCACGCTCGCACTGCTCCATCCGCGTGCTGCCATTGCTCCTTCATGGAAAACTAAATCAGTCCCGAGGCGATAAATAATTCATGGGCATCGGTGGACGCTGTGTGATGCTCGCGTTCGTGTATACCTTCCTTTCGCTCCTATTCTCCTCTTGGTCCTCATTTGAATATTCCAATTTCGCTGATTTTCCTCGATATACCAAGTCGATGTAAAGGCCTAAAGGGTTAAGGGGACATTGCCTAAATGGACAGCTATCGCCCGTACATAGGATAGGCTGGTGAAATCTACTCAGATGCGGAAGTAACCGAGGCGATGCTTTTGTATTTAATTGCTTTCTGAGTTTCTGACTTTAAAACCATTTCCAGAAATCCCACGGAGAGGGGGGAGAAACCAGAGCATTTTAAAACAAGTCTCAAGATTTTCCGTAAATTTTCTACTAAAAAGTTCTTCCAGTCAGAATATTGTGTTCCCTTAAAAATCACAAACTTCTGCTTGTAATTTATTTTTTCCATTTATTAAAGAACAAACAAAATTTCTATGTTCAATTTTGGCGGTGTCCTTGAATAGCAACTTTCAAAAACAATGAAAATTAAGTGCGATCACCCGGAATCTATTCGTTGTCAATGTTTTCCCCGCCGCCCCCAGTTTGTATTAGTTCTGTACAATTTGCTTGAAACAGCCAGCATTGTGTGGTGATGATCACATTGTTTCTGTCCATTCTAAACAACGAGGGTTAGTGTACACAAAAAATGCAAATATTTTTAAAAATTGATGCAAAAAACAACAATTAATTTGTTATTGCAAACAAAATTCTTTGATACTTCGCTGCGAAGATTTCCGCAAACTCATGAAGTTCAATCACCTGCACCTATATCACAGAGAGGTGCAACAAAACCAAAAGGAAATGAAGTCCTAGGTTCGGGACAGACCGCTCCCCTTCTCCGCAGTAGTCTTTCGATCGTGGAGCATAGAAAACACTAAGATCAGACAACGCCCGAAAGCACTAATTCAGCACAACCAAAGACGATAGACACAATTCTAAGGAAGCAATTTTTGGGTTTTTCTTTTCTCTGATCCACTCTGCGAAGTTGGAGCTTTGGCCCCCTCCCCTTTCCTGCTGACTGGCTCAGTACTGTGATGTGCATAATCGCAAGATCGCTCTTGTGGCAATCGTTCTCAAAACGAAGCTTTTCAAGTTTCGGTTTCAAGGTTCCAAGGACATTGACGTGATCTGTTCGCCGCTCTCTGCATCGCTGACCGAACGATACTGCGGCAAAGAAATAAATTTGGAAATCATTCCTACTACCCGCGCCCCTCGCATCTTGAATTTAGCTGCCGGTGATTATCGGTGATTGAACGCGATCGATGATTTTTAATTTATGTATGTGAGGAATCACTGCGACTGGAGTAGAGAACCCGGCGGCCCCGATTGACACATATTCAGGCTGCAGGAGCAGCTCCAATTGAAATACCATCGATTTTTCAAGAAAATACATCTCTCTCGGTGGCGTAAATAACACTTTCACGGCCATTGATCTCGTGACATTTGCACCTCGCCGATCGCTGATCGCCGACCGAAATGCTTCTCCGATCTCGTTCTGGGTTTGGTATCATCAATTAAAAATAACCAGGTTTTTTTTCCATCACTATATTGCCCTCTCGCATGGATTTTTATTATTTCGAATTAAGCCAAATTATATAAAATTGTATTTTCTTTTCGCGGCTCCGATCGTCAGATGTTCTCCTGGTTGGGCAGGTGTGATTACGTAATGCGATTATTATGTGTTTTTTTGTTGTTGTTTTTTTTTTTTTTGCACAATCATCGCAGAAGCGCTCGACAACTGAATCGAATTAATCGATTGGTTATAGATCGCCGGTATTTGAACAACAGCAACAGAATTTGAAAGTGATCCTCTGGATTGATCCTGGCTGTGACCATGAGAGCAGATCTACACATATTTCTTAAAGCGATGTGAAATTCGTCCTGTGTGGGATACTTTTTAAGTTTTAATCACCGAAAGCTGCAAAGGTTTATTGATCGAATTTCGTCATTTAACAATGGCGTCCGATTCGATGTGTTCGCTTTTGTTCGTTCATTAGCTGCGGTTTATGGTGGGCAAAATGACGGCAATCGCTGTGGGAACTGGATTTTTTTCATTCAAATAACACCAATAATTTTGATTATTGAAGAAATTCGATCTCTGGATAGATTCTCTAATTGGTTTATGATGTAACATCTTTTTTTAAAATATATACCTATTCGAACACGATTCGACATTATTTTGATCATTTGCATTTTATGTGTTTCTTCAGTTCGGTTCAAATGTTTTTATTTGGATTCTCATGAATACAATTGATTTTTGCAGTGATTTATGAATTTAAAATGTTTTTAAATTTGTTTAATCTTAGATTTCGTAATTTCAGTCAATATTTATCAAGTTATCTCAAGAAATAATGATAAAATTATCTGCAATCAGATAAAAACAAAACGAATTCATTTGCAAAAGTTAAAATTAAAAGCTACATTTTACAGTTAACAATTCCCGGACGACGTTTCTTAAATAGGGGCTTATACCAAAAGAAGGGAAACCTTACCTCGGATTCACTACAATTTTATATCAGTTTCCAGTGTGCTAAGTCTTTCTCCCGACATTGTTTGGTTGCGGGGGATCCGGTGCGATAATCGCGCATGCGTGGCAAGCTTGACGCATTCTAATGTGTTTGTTGCCCTTTCCCCCCATCACATGAGCAGATGCAATCGTTCAGAGTTGGCCACTGGCGAGAATGGAACGCACGTTCATTGCAATATTTTTGCTACATTCGCAACTGCCTTCTCCCAGTTCCCCTTACCTTACATATGCGTCGATTGCTTGCTTTCTTTAGCGGTTCCGAAAGAAAACAGCGCCACCATGAGGAGTTCATTGCTTATCATCAACCTCCCCTCCTGCTTCTCCGTTCCCTCTCGGGTCCACGCGAATTGTTGATTGATCTCGGAATGCATGCGTTTCCAAGGAATTCAAATTAAGTCAGCGGTTTCATAGGTTTTACTGCCCTCTTTTCCTCCCCCTCTCCCCCATGCATCGCCGGAAAAAAGGAAAACATTAACGTGAAATAGTTGGAAAATTGCGTATGCTTCCAAGTAATCAGGTTTGGATGCTGATCTCCTGCTCATAACCATACTACAGTCCTCTAAATGATTTCCTGTGCGTTTACGCAAGCCTAATGGCCTTAACCCGTTCGACTCGAACTCTAATTAAATAACACGTCAACGGCGGCGCAATGCAATGCAGACGCAAATTGAGAAGATTGAACGAAATCCAGCAAATTATTATTGAGGAATGGTCAAAATAAAATTGGTTCAATTATTTATTGAAAATGGCCAATTTGAGAAATTCTTGATATTTAAGATGAAAATCAAAAGTTATACAAATTTATTCAATTCGAAAAGGGATTTCAAGTTCCTTCCTTTCGATTTTGGGTTTTATTATTTTTGGATTGCATGCGAAACGCATACACAGAGGAGCAGAGTGGAATATAATGCATTCTCATTATTAAAATGTTATCTTCACACAAAACTTGGGAGAAAAATGTCCTCAATGCAATTATTGTAATTGCTTCCTGGAAATGTAGAAATATACTGCACAAAAATAATTGAATTTGTGAAAGTCAGAACTTTTCTGAAGTGCTGTAAAAATTCAATTGAACTTCGTTCTCATTCAAATGGTGAGAATATAACAGTAAACAATATTTACATTGATTACATTGATAATAATTAATTAAGTAATTTAACACAAGAGCAATTGGAGAAAATACGACGAAGGATGTTGGAAATTGCAAGAAATCTAAGAACCAAATATTTAAAAAAATTTATTGCCAGATTTTAACATATTATTTGAAATTTGTAAGACAAAATTGTGGAAAGGTTTATGAAGTTTTTTAATTGTGCGAGTAGAAAAGTGATGAAATGTCAAAGATGTTGGACACTTTCAAATGCAACTGTTTCAAGTTTTATCGCGTTATTTTTTACCAAACGAGTTTCTAGTCCAAGTGAGTCTTGGAGTTTTTTGCTCGAATTCTTCCTTTTAACTCTTCAGGAGTAGGTATTCTACGGAGGAACGCGTTGAAAATTATTCTGAAATATATAATAGGAAATTTGTATAAATAATGTCTATTCAGTCTTCAATAATCTTTCGTTTAAGAAAATTAATTAAAATTGGATTGATTAAATACATAAATTAAAATTGGCAACAGCTCAAACCGTGAAGAAAACAAGATTTTTAATGACTTTTAATTAATTGTCTTCAAATGAAATTCAATGTCTGCTCTTCAAAAACGCAAACTCCATGTTTCGGTCTCTTTTTTAGCAATCTAGCAAGATAAAGCTCACTAAAATCGTAAAAGACCTTGCATTTGACGGAAATGTTTGAATATATCGTGTTCTTCCTTCCCGCTCCGATGTGTGTTTAAAGTTTATTGTAGTTACTACAAAAAATAAAATAAAGATTGCAAAAGAGATTTATCCCCGGGATAAATCGGATTACTCATCACGTTCGTGATTGTGGAATAAAATAAAAGGTTCATTTGAATTTGTTACAAAATGTCCGTATTCAAATTTTAGCTGTCAATTTCCTTAATAGAAAAACTACGCAAACCAAAGAATTTTTTCCCCGGTGGCTTTCGAGTAGCTGGAGGAAAGCTTCCGCGAAATTAATATTTGAGAAGTAATAAAACAGCGATAAGCTTTTAGCATTCAACGAACAAACTCAGGGTGAAGACAATAAAAAAAATCATACAAATTTAGAGAAAATCGGCAAAAGAAACAAAAAATCGTTCGGAAGAAACGAAAGCGCCGAAAGTAGGCAACCGCCGCGCCGCGCCGCGAAACTGTCGACGACAGCAGATAAACACTTTTGCAGAGGGGGTTGTGGAGTCGGCCGGGATGGGCGGCAAGATTTGTCCCGGCATTCTGTACTCCAACAAGATTGTTTTCACAAATCTTTTTTTGGTGTTGTCTGATTCTTCTACATGTTCCCCACTCGTCATCTTTATATCCGCTCGCTTAATCTCGACGGTTGGTCCGAGCGAGCGGTCTTCAACTCTGGAAGTTTTGATTGTGTGCAGTGATTTTTGATATCCCTGGTGCTCTTGACTGTGCAGTGTGCAACGATGCACTGAAGTCCTCCGGTTTGGGGGTTGAAACTTTAGTTGGGAAGCTGTTTTTTACAATAACAAAAATAGCAATAAATAAAAAAACCAATTCACATTTGGTGTTCAGCGATGATCTTTGCTGTTTTTTAATCCAATTTATTACAAAGTTGTACTATCGCGAATGGCAGCATGAATAATGAGTCAATTTGTTAATTTCGCCTCCGAATTCGGAGAGCACTTTGGACTGTTGTCTTACATAAAGGATTGAAGAACTGGTTTCGTGATCCAAAACAAACCTTGAATAATTATGTTATGAAGGTTATTCACAAAAAATAAAATAATTAAAAAAAAGCAGATCATACGAAGGCTTGGTATTTGGGGGAGTACATCAGTACAATGGCTCCTTATTGGCTTAAGGTCTTCCGACAAAATTTTTAGATATAAAATACAAAAACTGTCAAACAACTCAACATTAACGAATGCCAGACATTTTATCTTTACAAAAAAATATGTTTTGTACATTATTATCCTAGAAGGAATTTTCAATAAAAAAATTACCCCCGCTTTTTGTTTCTAGGTGGCTGGCGTTACAGCGACCACGGAGCGCCCCCCTGCTCCTCAAGCGCCTCCACAGGGCACATCAGCGCTGCAGCTAACAGATGAGCCCCATATGCAAATTGCAGCAGCTGAAAATGCGGGGTAAGTACACAAAAACCCTTTACCACAATTTAATTTATTATCACTTGTGTAATTATGGCGCGTTCCATGCCCGGCTTGAGTTCGCTTTCATCGCCATTTTTCATCATAATTTAGAAAAAAATGCTCTTTTTTTAAAGATTATATCTGAAAAAAATGCCAATTTTACTGAGCATGGGTTGAGTAATTTTGTGTACCTATAAAAAATGAAAATTCTTCAAAGGATTTGTCGGAATAAAACTGTGTAGGTTTTTAATCTGATTTCAAATAATTTTTTTTTTACTGAATTGAATTTAGAAGTTTCGATTCTAAAAATATGAACTTTTTTCGTTATACCATACACTAAATTGTTTTTTAAACTTTGTAAATATTTGAAATTTGTTATGGTTGAGAAAATTTTGAATTTTAGCCGCATTTGAAATTAAAAATTATGATCTAAATTATTCAAATTCAATCAAGTATTGAAGTTTTTATGTTTACAATGTAATCAAGTCCAATTTTCTTATAAAAAAAAAATGGTTTCAAATAAATTTTATTTTTCTGCGTGGTCGTTGATGGTGAATTTCTTTTATTTTTAAAATTATAATCGCTTGGTGAGTCATTAGTCGTTTTGTTCAACTCTTAAGGACTTTTGACCTTGAACTTTTGAGTAGGTATTTACTGCTTGCTATAAATCAAATTTTAGTATACAGTAAATTGCAGTAAGTAGTAAAAAACGTTTTGTGTACTACATACGAATCATCTGAATTTTTAAAAAATAAATATTTAATTCTTCATAAAAATAACTCGTGTAACTCATAACTCATAACACACAAAATATTCTTCGTTTTTCATCGTTTTGTTTTCTGTTCACAATCAATAAAATATCGATTAGCTGTTTACACATATTTACTTAATTTTTCCTTGTTTTGTATTACAACCAAGCTTCAATCGCCTCTCATTCCCTTTGCTCTGTCATTAAACCGTTAAGGAAGGTGACACAGAAGAAACATATCCAACCGCAACGCAATCATCGTAAAAAGTTCTTAGAAAATGCTTCCAAAAATACCGGAAACGGTTACTTTCCATGTCAAATGAAAATAACTCCGTTAGGAAGTTTACGCTCCGATGTCGCCGTGTCTTATTCGTCAATGTCAAACGGGACTCGTGCACCGAGAATGGAAAGTTGCATTACATAACAACAATGATGGTAAAGTGCTCTGATATCGGTTGTATTGCATCGCAGAATGGATACAAGGCCACCGAAATGGCATCGAGGATCTTATCAATGTTTGCCACGGGATCATGGCGCCTCCATCTTCACGTTGCGACCACGACCGACCGCCATTGTTGTTGTGGTCGAATTAGATCAATTTACCGCTCGCCTACCGTCGATGTCCCTGCAATTCTAAAAACGACGTTCCAAATTGGAGTTAAACCGACTGTGAAAAGGTGAGAGCGGGTGAACTTTCTTCTTTCTACCCACAGGCCACAATCCCCGAAATTTTCTTTCTTCGATCTCGTGGGTCTCGGGAAGCTGTCGCCACAGATCCAAAAGAAGAATCGGTGTGGGAACTGTTTTGTGAAGATGATTCGAGTTTGAACTCAGAGCGCGGGGAGCTGGGAAACCACAGTCAGCCGCTGCTGCTGATGCGAGCAGATAACAACGAAATCAAATTCACCGCCATCGTCATCATCACTGACAGGAGGAGGTGGTGGCGGCGGGCGTAACCGACCGCGGCAGACGCAAATTACTGAACCTCGAAAATTAGATTAGTAGGCCTGGGCCAACTTTCACTTTTCCTGGCGTGCACACATCGCCGCAGCCGAGTGCCATCACCGTTGTTGTTGTTTTTGTATTGTAATGTCGACGCTTTTCACAGTTGTGTGGTTTTTCCTGCTATATGCACTCCACAACAGCTTTGGTGTTGGAAAGCTCAAGTTTTCAAAATTATTTCTCGAATGGCATGCGAATCCCTAAATTGAGCATTCCATAGAAGACGGAGGCATAGTTGCATCCCCGGCAAACCCACATGACTTCTGGTTTCCACAACCCTTCAAACCAAACCGAACATGAGGTTTGGATTAATTTGTAAGCGAATTCTAACTAAGAAAAGCTTTCTTTCGTCCAAGTTTAATTGAATTTTTCTAACAAAAGAAATAACATTTTCCGACGCTCCTCACATGGCAACGTCGCATTGTTGGGGCCAAGAGTAGTTTGTCGCCCGCTTCCCCTCCTGCTTGGCCGTTTCCCTCATTCTCATCAGCTTCTCCTGGGGTTGCCCTCCATTTTGCATGTTCTGAAAAGCACATATGCTCCCCATTGAAAAACTACACAAATACAGATTTTCCCACTCCATGGAGAGCTTTCCTCACACCGAGTCGAGACGTCGGCACAGCCACGACCACGACAATTATATTTACGTAACTTGAACTTCACCCATACGAGAAATGCGCTAGAAAACGAAAGAGGTATGGAGCTGAAGTGGGATTTGGGGGGCAACTTCAAGTTTAATCGACTTTTGTCGAACCACGAACACCGCACACAAAGAAGTCTGTCGAGTTGACGTTTTCGTTTCGCTACATTTTCCTTTTGTAGAACAATCATATGATATGTGCGTTTCACAATATATTTTAGGTCCTTAGCTTGTTTCTCTGTCCCCCCACCCTTCTCACAATTATTGTGCATGGTTTAAATTTAAAATGCAAATTTGATTTGAAATTGGGCGTCAGCAGCACTAAACAACATTAAATTACACGAAAAATTGCTTTCGTGCAATATTTATGAAATATTTTCGCTTTTATCTGGTTGAAAAATATCAACGAAAATGAAAAATCACATTTTGTACTTACTAACGGGATTCGAGCAAGTGCACCATAGCGGAATGCATGTGCCGCCCTCCAGGTGTGCTGTCGTGTGTGAAATGCTTCAGAAAATTCTGCCACCGTGTTTTATGGTTGAGTTGTTTACACAACAATTACGCGGCAGATTACAATTGAATGTAACTTTCAACTGCGAAACATTGTCAAGTAACCGAGGGCCATCTATGAACCACTTTCAATTCGCCGTGTTCTTATTTTGTTTTCGTTTCGTTCAAATGGTATCGTGATAAAAAAAAATTTAGCACAAAAAAGTTATTACAAAATTAATATTTCAATAAAATTTTTGAATTAACGGGTTCCGGAAAATGTGTCCCGTTTGGAAACTCTCAACTGAAATTTATCATCTTAATATTCGTCGTGACAAAACGATCTGTTTTACAACATAACATTAGAGCTATGAAGAATTTTAAGGACGAAGGACCATCTGCTACGGTGTTATTGTTATTTGGGAAATTTCGTTGCACAAGCTGTCTGCACAATCAAAATGAAACTCAACTCGATGACAAACGGTCTGCATTGGATGCAATTATATTACTTAACTTTTTGTAAATGCTGTTGACATTTTCGCTTGCTTATCGTCACCTTTCTCCAACAGACGCTGCTACACTCACCCTCACCCTCCTTCGTGTCTAGAAAACATCACTTCTTCGTGACTGTTGCGCAATTTATTGTAAGTGGTTTTTTCTTCAGGAAAAATAGTATTGAATTTTCAAATTTTGTCTTCAGTTTTTCTTTTTCTTTTTCCTTAATTCATTTTTTCTGTATTTGTTTTTTCGATTGATTGTAATTCTTCCATTTTGGACGAATGTACTACTATTAATTGGCTATCGTCAACCTTTTCAGAGCACTCTTTCTCCAAATAAAATTGACGTAACAGCAAACATTTTGTGCCGGAAAAGATTTCACAATTTTCTTCTGGTAATTTATTTGTGAAATGAGGTGTTGCTGTGAATGAGTTCTGGTCGCCTTCGCGGACACTTGTGATTGCCACCTGTGCACCAGCGATGCACTTTTATAATTTATCGCATCTGAAATAATTCCAGATCAGCTAAAACATACAATTTGTTGCTACAGAAAGTAGCAGCTCAAACCATTTTGGTTTAAAAAAAAAAAAAGTTTTGTTTTTATCTCAAAAAGCAAAATATTTATTCCATCTTCAGAAAATTAACTTTTCTGATACCTTAAAATGTTCGCTAATTTTCAAAATCTTTGAAAATGAAATCAGTTTTTGAAAATTATTTGATTTCTCGGTTTTATATTTTTGAAATAAGTATTTTTCCCAATTCATTTTATCTTTTTTCAAGTGAAAATATACGTGTCCACATTTTTAAAGTGAATGATTAATGATCTTGCAAATAAATTAGTGATGCGATGGACTGCAACAAAAATTCGTAAATAAATTGAATTATTGTTGTTAAATCACATCACAATCACTTAACTGTAACAATTTCTCAAAATTTCTGCCATAAAGATGATTGCATCCAATAAAAAATCCCTAACTAGACAGAAAATTATTTTAAAAAAGTGCATCATGCATCGTTAAATGATAATTAACTTGGGGAATGATGCAAAAAACGCATAAAGCATGTATTTTGAATGCATCGTTGGCAGCTGCTGCTGACGTGTAAATTGCTACTACCGTTGCACCCACCAATTTGTGCAACAATCCTGTGTCTGATGGTGCAACAGAATATGTTAACTTCAAATTGCATCGCCAGAATAAATTCACAGTGAAATGCAATTTTTCCCCCCTCTCGAGTTATCAAAATAAACAAACTGCGAATGCGCGCGAGGTTCAATTCGTTCGTCGGCAACGAAATTTTCAAATTCAATGTGGGCCAGAGTCAGTAGCCTGTCGATTTGAAATGCGCGTTTTGGGGTGGAATGAGATAATTTTAGAGATTTAGCCCCAATTTAATCCGTGTCCATGGCTTAATGAGTCCCGCAATCGCTCCTAAACCAACTACAGCGGAAAGGCTATTAAAGTTAATGGTCCAGGGAAATAATTAGTCGCAGTTGCGTCAGGGTATTGTGGATCTTATATTATATGCAAAATATTTTTTGCAAAACTAAAAACATCGTCGATTGTGATGCGAACAGAGTTGTGTCTTCATTAACCGCAGTTTTGTCCGTTTCACCGCTTAAGCGTTTTGTTAATGGAAAATATAAACTAAACAGGGAACGAAAACCAAATCAGAAATGGTAGCGAAATGACATTAACGGAGCAGAGCAACCGCGACTTGGGGTTTTTATTCTTATCATTCTGCTGTGATTGTTTTTTAATGAATATAATTTGTGGCTTGAGCAAATGAGAAAATAATAGCATTAGTTCATGATATGTGAAACTAGAATAATTGGCTTTTTGTAATGTTCAATAACAGAATAACGGTTTCATCTGGCAGACATTAGAAAAATGTTTTATTAAAATAAAATGTGAAAGACATCTTTTGATTTGATTTTATCGTAGGTGAATTATGAAAGAATAAAGCAAATTTTGTTATACACCCCCATTTTGTTATAGACATTATGTCTATGTATTTGATTTTGAACAACCATCTTTAAATTTGACTATGTGACTTTTGACATTTCGAATTTGAAATATTTGACTTCTGCGGCTGTTGGCAATGTACTTCAAAGCCTTAGAAATAATTCATTAAAAAAAAATAAAAATGCCAAACAAAAATGTTATTGTGGCATTCTTGTGGTGTATTAATACACAATAGAATCATTTTAAAATCCCATCCTATAAGTAAAAGGATAAATGCCGAAACAGTAAAAATCATGTTGCCACGTTCCTTCAAAAGTTCAAACTGTATCGCATTGAAATCGTCGGCAGGAGTTGTGACTTCGAGCAGTTTAACAAAATGGAAAACAATTTTTATGTAACTTTTTTTTTTATTACACTTTTATGAAAAGGGTTCAATAGCGTACAAAGCGAGTGCAAAATATCGCACGCCATTCGGGGTTGTTGAACAAAAGAATCACAGTCAGAAACATGGTAACAAACATTTGTCATCATCATCATCAGCATGGAATCAATGCGAGGGGAAGTCTCTCAAAAAAAATTGTTATATCTACATAAAAATAAATAAAAAGGTTTCAATAAGGAGTAAGGACCAAGATGTGCTTTCGGGACTGTTCTGAAGTAATCTTTCGCGTGTTCAACGCCGGTGCTCGGTGTAGATTTTAATATTTCGCATCTTACCTGAACAAGTGCCTTCATCCCGTCCTCTGCTGCTGTGAGCTTCTCGGGACGTAGGCATTTTTCTGAAGGACCCTTATCACTCTGTCTGGAATGTTTTCACCTGTCCTACATCACACAGAACTGACACCGACAGAAATCCGCCCTTTTCGAATCTTTTAAAGATCCCCAATTGGGTTTCGTTTTCAAGAACTTTTTTCCTTTTATTTTTATTCTTTTATTCGATTTTCGTATTCCTTTAGAAAAATGAGAATTTATAGATGTTTTATTTCATCATCAAAAAATGTTGATGGTTGTTTCTGAAAACCGAATGTTTTAGTGGAAAAAGGAAACCCAGGAGTAGATAGAATCAGTTCCCGAGCAGGGTAATGATGGGGCATTGTTTCTCAAGAGGGATCAAAAGGACACCCACTGTATGATGGATTGGGGCAGAGGAGCAACAATTTTAAGGATTTTTTACATAAAACAAGATAAAACAAAAATCGCGATCGTGCCGAGAGGTTATCCTTCCCTGGTTTTGGCGTCTCTTTTTTCAAAAGAATCGGATAGGAAACAATCTTTGTCAGTTCCAAACTCTCTTCATACCTGCTGGCAACCGTTTACTGCATTTTTTTGAAAATCGCAGAGAAAATGTCGGAATATGGTCTTTGGCAAATAAATTTCGAACAACAAAATACATCAAAAATATAACGGAAAAATGCGTGAACTCCCGCAGAAATGATGTTCCTCCACAATCCAGTGGACCGCGTTTTAGTTATCGCATGAACCTGTTTGTGTGTAACGGTTTATACAGGTTCTAAATTAAGATATTTTCAACTAGTAACTAATGATCGTTGACAGGAGCAAATAAACCTCGACCACAACAGGAGGGAAAAGGATGCAGGGTGGCAGTAACGCAAATTTTCACAGTGCACATTGGTGCACTTCATGCAATATTGCATGATGGCTTCTCCCGGATTCCCACACACCGGAGTTGGAAAATGGTTTAAATTGCCACGTAAAAAGCCGATTGAAGGTTAGCAGAGTGTTTCGCGTTCCTTGCGTGCTGAAATTCAAGCGAAGGTGTTTTTCGAATTATTGTTTAACAAAAACGAGAAATTCATTGATCATTTTGTGAAATGAAATATACTTTTTTACAGCTATGTGTACACTGTACACATTTATTTCTCTTCATTTCCAATGTTTTGCAATATTGTTAATGTTCCGACTTTGTGCCGACAGTGGAATGTTGATTCTTGAAACATTTCCTGAGACTCCTTTGCACAAGAAACGCACGAGCGATAATCAATATCGAATTATGACCAAGGAAAAAATAGCCTTGCGTTAGTGCTCAATACTGGAGCTTTTTGGAATGTTCCAACACAGAAATTTTGGTAAAATCATTTCATAAATTATGAACTGCAATCGATTTACAGTTATACAGTTAGAACGGGGAGGTTCAAATGCTCGGGAAATAATATCTACTAAAAAAAGAAAAGAAATATTTATATATTCGATTTTATTGCTTCCAATGATCCCAATTTCTGTGGTGCCTTGTTACATAACACAATTTTTATTCAAATTGGGAAAATCGATTTCTTACAATAAAACGATTTTTTTTTTTTTAATTTTCAATCTATTTTGATTGAACAATATAAAGAAAATATTGAAATTTATTTAAACATTCGAGAAATAATTGACTATTGATGAATGCCGTTTTGTAATCTTATCATGAATGATGTTGAATTATTTTGCAGAGTTTTTTTTATATATTAAATCTGGACTTAATCAACCGATATCAAAAGTAAGAAACTAAGAGAATAAAAAAAAAACAGAAAATGTTATTTGTTTAAACAAAAATGTTCAACGAAATTCATCGATATATGACTGCAATGTTATATCTTTGTTTTCTATTCTATTGACATAAATTATTACTTGAAAATATTTAACATTATAATTAAATTAATTATGGAAATTTATATTATTGTTTATTTTTTTTGCAGGTAAGTTGAAATTTGTCCATAATATTTTCGTAAGTGAAATTTAAGAATTAATTATATTTAATTTTTTTTATATATTTGAAATAACTGCAGCGTTTTAAAATATTTATAAATTGCATTTATATAAATTTCATTTAAGAATTTCATTTTAGTTGTAGTCAATTGCAAAAAAGGATTAAATGGAAAGGTCTATTGCTGGGAACTAAAGTCCTTAGGAAAGTCCTTCTTGGCATTCTCTCATGAAATTCAACAAAACTAAATTCCACTTCGATCCGCAGAAGGAATTCAGCTAAATATTTAATCGTCTGCACACAAGGATTAAGTTAGGATCCGAATTAGCTGTAATTAAGGGTAAGAGCTCAAGAAACACAACGACAACTGATTATCCTTCGTGTAAGTTGCGAATTTTGAACTCACAGGACTCAGTTACAAAAACAGTTACCTCAGGACGTTTAGTTTAGTTTTCCGCGAAGTGAAAACATCTTGGGTAATGAAACGTATTTGCTGCGGGCGGATTGGTGTCGCGTTGGGGAATGGGGGAATATGTTGGCAGTTGACTGAAGCCCTGAAGGATGGGAAGTGTATAAACGAAACCAAGCTAACATTTATTAGGGGGAACAGAGAATGGAAGAGGAACAGCAGCAGCAGCAGCACAGCAATATGATGGGGAGGACGGGGATGGGGATCATAGAGAAATAGTCCTTATACAATCTTCCGAAGCGCAGTGGTGGGGTGGTCCCAAGATGCCTTTGTGTTCATGAATAGTGAGTCAAAGTTGTTGTGAAAGCCACATTGAATCACACTGAACTTGAAGCAGCCGATCGATAATAAAGTTTCACCGCTCTGGAAGGACTCAACGTCAGAACAAAAGCTCCGTGGAGAGTTGTAGAAAATATTTTTAACCAGTCATGTTGTTGTTTTGTTCTTTAACAAAAAATTTTTGAAAAGTAAAATTCAAAAACAAACAAATTATTTCAGAATTTCTCCAATCGTAATAGATTTCAGTTGAACTATTTTGAAATATTTTAACTCTTTAACGGTGAAATTTTTAATTCGAAATTTTTCATCTGTGTCGAAAAAGGAGTTTTAGTTTTAATAAATGGTTAAAAAAAATAAACCTATTTTTGAAGTTTTGCACAGTCACTCTTGATTTCAATTTCGTGCCATAATTTTTTTTATAGCATCTGTGATTGGATTATTTTCTGGAGAAACAAGTGATCTCCAGATTTTACGAACTTCCAAAATGTTCTCGATTCGAATTCGGCGATGATCGCGTTAAATTTCAATACAATAAACACTTCTGAATGAACAGATTCTAAATTTCATTTCAACTGAATTAAATGAATCGATTGATTTTTTTATGGTATTGGTTTTTGATGTACAACATTTGAAACTTACTTATTAGCAACTATTTGAACTTATTTTTTCATGGCTCCATAGTTTTATTTTTAATACGAATGTGATCAGCAGATGGATAAATTAATAATTTCAGTCAACGCAGCAGAAAAAACTAAACAAAGACACGTTTGCAAATAAACTAAAAAATGGAGTACATAAATAAGTTGTATTATATTTCCACTGAAAGTCGCGGATCGTTCTAATTGCATGACCAAACAGGATCTCTGACCTCTGGCACGCTGGCCATTCAAAGCAAATTCGTTTCGCGTACCTGCAACTTTTCCACTGCCGCTAATCGCATTGCGATACTTTCCGGTATATTCTTAGCTTTTCCAATTACTGTTCGCAAGATAAACAGAATAAAGGCACAGATGTGTCGGCAAAAATTTCCACCGAAAGGTTCTGTCTGTTTCTCGGACATGCAAGTGATGCTGCACATCCGATCCGGCTGCAGTGGAGCCCAGTGTTCGGCTGTCTCGTGCATTTCGAAATCGCCGGGTGCGACGGGGGTATGCGGCAGTTGTCAGAAGAAGATGCATCCGAAATGACGAAGTGGCGAGGATCAGCCTGCACAAACATGCGTCATACTGCAACAAACCCAGATGTTTGACGAATGGAAAACAAAATATGATGACGCTTGGCACCAGACGCTCCAGGGACAAGGCGTGAAGCGGTAAAATGCCAGGCAGCGGTGCATCTCACGGCCAAGGACTGGAACTATTGCGGCTGCACCACCAGTGACGCCCAGTTGCATCGGCGTGGGGGCACCCACAAATACATCCCGCGCACCGTCAGAGGGGGAAACCGATCTTTCTGGTGGAACGGATGGGACGAAGACGGGTTCAAAGAGTAAACTGCGGTCGACGAAATTTTAAAATCGAATCGCATAAAGGTGGATTTCCATCGTGTAAAGGACCTGCAAATTGTCCCCCACTGTTGTCCGCTCTGCGATCGAATTGTCTGTCGCGGGAGGAGGACATGATGAAGCATTGCACAACACCCGCGGGAGCACCCCAGCCTCCGGGCTGTGTGTTGGATTCCAGCAAAAGCTCCAAGTGTGCGCGCCCGCCATGTGAAATCCGAGTGAGGTAGGTCGTTACGAAATTTCACTTCTTCTTGGTCATGAACTGCTCGTGCATCCGCCCGCTCCCCGCCTGCTATGGCTGTAAACTCTGTATAAAATCGGGCGTATTCGTCGTCTTGTTTTGTTATCCTATCCCTTTGGAGTATCCTTCAGGGGGTAGTTTTGCAGTTCTGTGATGTTCCAGAGTACGCTTCGTGTGTGGTTTTCGGAGATAATCGATTGCCAGCCAATTCGTCTGCTTCTGCTGCACCCCCTCCTCCCACTCCTGAAGTGCTACAACCCTCTACGAAGACAGGACATGTGCCATCCATCCGCTAATATTCTCGCCCTTGTCGGCAATTTTCTCCCCTCTTCAAGCAATCCCCTTTTTTGCAAAATCGATTTTCCACATGGTTGGATTTCCCCTCCTCCTCCGACTGCATGCTCCCGTTCTCCGGCATCTTATGGGCCAGTGAAATTTCCTTTCTATCTAAAAATAAACGATTCTGTTATTGAAATTGCTTTCTGCGCCAAAAATACAGATGCACTCCATCATGGCCGAATCTCATGCACAATGGAGCAATTTGGCCTGTTTTGCGTGTGCATTCCGGAGTTCGACATTCGCCACTGAATGTGCTATAAAATTTTATGGGATTCCTCTGTTGTCTTCTCATGACCTGTGCCAACCAGAAATATGATGTCAGTGCTTCAGATATTCGTCCAGGAATTTCTCGGCTGCATCACTGAATCCGCCATTCCAAGGAATTTCTCTTTGGCAAATTACATTTTAGAATATTCACATTTTTCATGATTAATCATGTCTTTGTCGTTATTTCTTTTTAATTTTTTGTTATTAATTCTTTTTGCGAAAATTGAAATTTTTGTGGGTGTTAACTTTGGATTGAAAATTTCGCAAATATTAAATGAATGACTAAAAGCGAAAAGGGAGTCGTCAAATTTTGTGTCATTCATGCAGCCCATCACTTTCTATGCTCAGATTAAGCCCACACTGAGAAAATATTACTTCAAAGAATGCATTCATGTGGGTTTCGTGCTGCTTAATTCATTTAAATACACCAAATTGAGTTATTTTTGGAGATATATTCCAAAATATTTGACACTAATAGACATTTAATTTGATTCAAAAATACATACCACCTAATTTTTGAAAATTACGCACTGTAAGTCAACTGAAATCAACCAACCTTCAAGTTACGCTTTTATGTTTTTCTGTTTATTTATTATTAGTTATTATAATTATAATAATCACACAAAAAACATATTTTCAAATTTTGCAATAATTGCTCCTTAAACATTTTTTCGATCGCTCTAATTTTTATTGCAATGCCAAAATCATCAAAGTCGTATTAATGGTTTTGAATAATTGACGAAGAGCGAAATTTTCTCTTCTGATAACTAATTGAATTTCGATTTCCCATTCATTTTATATCAAAGGAGGCCTGGCATTTACAGGATTCGGAAATCAATATACTACATGCTTTCCCAGCAAATATCCTTACCATTTCATCGACATTACATCAATTATTTCCGATGTAATTAGAAATAAAGTTAACATTCAATCAGCATTCAATATTAAGCGGAAATGAATGAAAGGATGCTTTTACCAAAATTTCATTTATATATTTTTTCTTATTTACCTACTCCGTTTTCTTTGATTAAACCAATGATTCTTAACCCTTTCATAATAGTTCTGAATTTTCTCCAGAGAGTATCTTCTTATTTATTTTTAAAATCCCATTCTAAAAATTGAATTATTATTTCCTTTTTGACCTAATATGCGGGATAAACTAATGCAGTTCACAGGATGAAACTTGTAATTACATCCTCTAAACAATTAACCCAGTTTACATCCTTTGGGGCAACATACATCCCCCCATTTGGGCGATCTCCTTCGTACTTCAATTGAGGTCTTCCAAGTAACAAATTTAAAAGGGAAAAGGTCACACTGAGTTACTGAGTAGATCGGTAATGTCCTGTGTCCTGTGTATTCTCAAGTGCACTTTTGCCCACGCAAGTATGTATCCAGAGGGTGCTGTGGTAAAAAATACCACCCTCTGTCCCCCATCTCCCGAGCGGAGTAGTTGCAACAGCAAATATGTGCTCAGCATCATCATCATCAAAGACCTCAACCGCGTTGTCCTGTCCTGCGGAAGTGGTTTTACATCGTCCGTGAACAAACACATCCCTTGCCGGGGAGCCGTGGCAGATCTAATTAGAGTGCGTTTTAGCGAGGTGCACGAATGCAATCAGCAGACGCAGCAGCGACACGGAGCTTGTTGTGCTCGTTTAATTAGCTAATTGCTAGCTCAGCTCTCTGCAACGCTCGGGAATGGCGGTTCTTCCTCTGACAATGTGTCGTCCCGGTTCCAGGGATGACTTAATCGCAGACCCAAGTAGCGAACCAGATTAGCTTTTCCATCTATCTAGCTGCATCTAAGTGCAGTTGACATTCTCCCGCTACTGAATCGCGGCCACAGTTGAAGGTGCTCCATCATCCGCGACCCAAACGAAAGACAAAGGCACCCGAGAGCTGAGAATGTTGCATGCCTGCCGCCCATTAAAGAGCTCCGCTCGACTGCGAAAAAATTACAAGAAACCGACAGTGGCGGTGCAATGAATGCAGGTTGACTGCGATTGGTGCAGTTGGCGAAAATGCACTGACGTGATGTTAGCCGCGTGCTCCGGCGCAGAATGCGCGCTCAGCTGCAGCTGATGTTGATGATGACTGTTGGATACCACTTGTTCATCATCCTCGCGAAATCACTCATTAAATTGCCTCCTTGAAGACGAGTTGTGATCTTTCACTGAAAATAGCCACCGGATACTGCAGTCATGAATGCCGTTTGTCTGCTGTGGGTGTGTGTGCGCTCCCGGGGCAGTCACTCTCCTTGAACTGCGGACACATCCGAGGGTCACGAGTCTATTATTTTCGGGCTGCAGTTTTCCTTTGGGAATCATATTCACCGATTAACGATTAAAACTGCCAGAATTGAGATTAGTTACACGGGACAGTTGCCAGGCAGAGGCGAATCTCACTCATTATCAACCCCAACCCGTCCTCCAGGCCGCCGACCTGGCTGCGGTGTGATTGCCATCCGCAAATCAAATTCTCAAGGCCGCCGCCTCGATGTCATTTTTCGACGACCGGTCATTTGCCGACCGCGGTTTTTTTCAAGGAATTTTCCCTTGATTAATGACCAAACCTCTTGGTTCTTGCGAATCAAACCAATAAATGGGAATTCCCCGATTCCTTGCGTTTTCGCAGTTTGTTAACACGCAACCCAAGGGATATGCCAATCCTAGAACTGGCTGACCATGAATGATAGATTGGTGTGGAAATATCGCCAAAAGAACATTTTCGTGGTATTGAATTTCCTTTGTTTTTTATTTATTTTTTACATACAGCCAATCCCGTTACACGCTCACCACACACACTGTTTCGTATTTTTAGTTTGTACTTGCCAAAAAATTGAGCATTCACAAAATTTTCGAATATCGCCTTTTCTTAAATGCGCGGCGCCCTGAAATCTACACAATTCTAATTCGGGGTCCTCATTAATGTCGAACTTCCATCATATAACTGTGATTTGAATGACAAAAATTCTCGAATTTCAAGGATACACACAGAACGACTGAAGGCTCTGCGTGCCTCCAATGAATGAATTTTATATTTTTGGACGTTCCAAGTCGATTCTCAAATGAAATTTCGCAAAAATCAATCACCGATAACAGCAGCTGTTCTAAATAGAAATCAACGCATCATCGTGCTGAACAAGGATTCACTTTTGTTTGTCGCACTTTATTCCGTTCCGAGTCTGTCAACATTTTGTGATGGGTTCATACTGTCTGTTAATGGAATTTCAATCCAATGATTGAAGAGGGTTTTTCAATAAATCTTCGCCTATTTTTATTTTTCATATTGTCCCTTTTCTGATGGACATGCCAATAGTCAATGTATATCTTATTGCAATCAGCGGCAATGGAGTGGGCGTAAAGGACACCTGTTTGGGGAAGGAAAACAACTACACAAACATGTCGCACTTGTTGAGGATTGTTCTTCAAATCGATGTTTAATGTCAAAGAGGGCACGAATAGGAAATCAAGCTTCTTTCTGATTGATACTGTGAAATGCTGCAATCCTCCTTTATTCTAAATAGAAAATTGCTGTTTTAAGTTGTGAATAATCACTTCAACTCTGAAAGGATGTAAATATCTGCAGAAGTCCTTCAAGCTGTCCTGAACAATAAGAATTCCGCTAAATCCAATATTCATAGCTGTCCACCCACCCGCTGCTTCCGTTAAACATTCAACAACTTTGAAAGTGAAGTTGTTTTCATAAAGGACACATTTTGAATCAATATCCAAAAATCGACTATCGATGAAAATAGAAATGGTCTTGAATCGTGTCCTCGGAAAGAGGAAATTTTTCTGAAAAGTTTCACCCGAAATGTCCCTGACGGAACGAGTCCCCAGCATCCTTTATTCGCTTGGCGCAGGCAGCAGCAACAGATTGAAGTCAGTGGAGGAAGGAGGAAGAATAAGTGTTTGTTTG
Organism: Leptogaster cylindrica; assembly: GCA_963082835.1. Classification (NCBI taxonomy): domain Eukaryota; kingdom Metazoa; phylum Arthropoda; class Insecta; order Diptera; family Asilidae; genus Leptogaster; species Leptogaster cylindrica. The sequence continues at coordinate 15,930,489 of OY720105.1, read as the reverse complement.
TCGGCTCAAATGTCCTGAATTGTAGATTTGTTTGCCTAGAACAAAGTTGCGCAGCTGATAGGACGACACCGACAGAAGCCTCCACGGACGGGATCAAGTCTGGCAGTCGTCCTAATGAAGGATGCTGTCCTGGGTCACCCCAATCTTATAGAAAATCTCTGGCCGACCAGTGCGTGCGTGACCATTCAGCAGGAGCATGACAATCATCTAATTCCCGAGATTTCCAAAAATTGTGCCAAGGGAAATTGAATTTTCGGCGACAATTTTGGAAGGACTTCTTAAAGGACATTGCACTACTGCCCAATCGAAAAATGGAGAAACCGTGGAAAATCGGAGACAAACACGAATTCGCTTATGAGTGGTACATGAGTCTGGAAAATGTCCTTAATTGAAATTAATGGGTGGCGGAATGTGGGCGGGGGATGCCACAGAGTGGAAGTGGCAAAATGGAATATCTTTTACGCTCTGCCGACATTTTTCGAGCAATTTTATAATGAGATCAAAGTGGGCTTGCTGCTCAATACCGTCTGCCACATTGCTTTTTTTCTTTCGTCCCATTTTCTTCTGCGTTGTATCTTACAAAAAAAGGAAACACGAAATTTATTAGCTTCTTTATACGGGGGCGGGAGTGCTCAAAAAAAAGGAACCTTTTTTTAACCATAACGATAATGAAGATAAAATGCAACGAAAAATAAATCTGAAAGTGATCGCAGGAGACACATTTTCTCTGTTGCTGCAGCTTATGGCATTTTAAATCTCACCCGAAACGATAGCATAAAAACACGAATTAAATTGACACTTTTACTGTTGCGCCCTGCTAAAAAACGAAACCAAAAGCGATCGTTAAATTTTAATATGTCCTGCAGAATGCGTTTTTAATACGCCTCAACCTTTTCTCCTCCAGTTTTTCTTTCATTATAGTCTCTTAAATTGATTTTCATTTCTGACAACTGCTATAAGGTTTTTTTTGTTTCCTGGATTAAATATATTAATATCTGGAATTTATAGAAATGTCTAAGCGTCAGAATTTGACTCTTAATCCCATAAATTTGTGCATAAATTAAATACACTAAAGTTAAGTACTTGTAATTCCTTTACATTTCATTTTATTTAATAAGTTCTTAATTGGTTTTTTGTGTTTGTTTTGGTTTTGATTTGCTTTTAGCATTCGATGACTCAATGAAATCGAATTCCACGTAAAATTATTCCTTTGTGTGCAAATTTTCATTTCTTTAATACGTTCATTTTCTCACCTGGAAGCACAAGTGCCCCGTGGCCTTGGCCAGTGGCATTCAGCACTAAATCCATTTCCGCGGAACACATTCAACTGGCTGTGGTGATCAAGATCACTCTAAATATCAGCCGAATTAAGTGTGAAAATCTGTGACTGGCTCACATTCGTCATGATTATGCGGTTTGCCTGCCAGTCGCTGTAACATTTCAAATATCCGACCACAAAAGAACATGAAAACAAGAATGGCGAGCCGCAGATCAGGTGAAACAACCTGAACGCATTGCGCAGGCGCAACCACAGCGGAACGCCATTTTCCGCGAAACACATGGACTATGGAGTCGCCGTGAGTCATGTGAGAGATCAGTGCGGATCGATGTTTCGCAATCCGATGTTTATCTATGTGTCATCGGACGCAAGTATTTTAGTGCGTACGTAGTTCAATACAAGGGCACCCCACGCCTGCTCCCCAACGGGGATAGCTTAAGGGGGTGGGGGGACGGTCTTTTGTGATAGCAATCGTCATGTCATTGAACAATCCAAGTCTTCGCCAACAAACCAAAACAAAATGTTATTTTGGTCGAAGCCACTTCACGTCACTCACGATCACTGCTCGCTTGAGTTTGATTGGCGGTGGGGGATAAGGGGAGCTCTTAAAAGTCCAGGTGAGAATTCTAAGACGGACCTGCGTCTAAAATAGACCGACAAGGCGCACGCGCTTCTGTTTACAAAATACAATGACGTCAGATTCCTGTAGTCGATTATTGATCGTGAACGATCGCAATACGAAGAGTTTCGGGAAATCTTATTCTTTTATTTAAAGAGGCTATTAAATAACATAATAGTTAACAACTAAATGGTAAAAAATCTTTCCACTTCCATTCCATTGACGTTAATGTCAAGTGATCCTTGGCATTCGCATTCCTTTCCAAATAAAATCACTTCGTCCCGGGTTAAACGAGCGTTAACGAGCTTCTAATTAACTTATCGCGCCATTGTCACTCGCGACCAACAAGTGCTTGAGCCCACGGCGTTCGCACCCCCGCTGCCGTTGATTGTGTGGTTGGTGTCTTGCCCGCTAAACCGCCAAATGGAGGAACCATTTGAAGTTTTGACTCGCACAGGAAACACCGATTTTGTTTACGTACGTCGTCGTCACTTCCATCTCGATGTTTGTTGAAGGGTGATTTAGTGCAGTGCGTGACACCGTTCGTTCCACGGGGATATTCGGGGGGTGAATATGACATCATAATATCCAGTTAATGTACACTTGAATGGAGGACGTGATAAAAAGGGATTTCATCAAGTGGCAGGTGAATTATGAACAAGTTGTTATTCATTCCAAGAAGCTCTTGAGATATTTTTCTGGAGCAAAGTACGATCGTCTTTTACAAGATGATGTCACAACAGATGTTTTTAGATGCAGTTGTTTCGTTAAAAGCATGTATTACAATAATAAATTAATTATTGAATAAAAATTTACACATATATATTAATTTATTCCAACACTTTGAGCCTCTCGGAAAATCTGACTGCCCTACGTCAATGGTTTTCCAACACTTTTGCAATAAGTATTATCAATTAAATTGTCCGGCAATGTGGAATATTTTGGGATTTGAAACAGAATAATTTTCGTATCCGCTTTAAAACATTTTCTATAATTGTAGACAAATTCGCCATTTTGCTATTGCTTGCAGTTTCTTTCAACTTAGCCTAGCAAAAGTTCATTGATATTGGAGCAATAAAATGCTGAACCAATCCAAACATACTAGATTTGGTGTTGCATTACTTCCCCATGGAAACTTGCTGAATTTGTTCGGGAACTTGTCACCGTTGTTGACATATGAACGTTCTACAAAGTTCTGAATTTGATACGCTGGAATATCTAGATGATTTTTTTTTTTTTTTTTTTTTTTTTTTTTTTTTTTTTTTTTTTTGTATTATGAGTTCTCTTCTCACGATTGCAACACTTCAATGCCTCGAGTTTGTTTAGTCAATTCTCAAGTTGTAAAATTGCGGCAACGCACCTGCCGCTGCTAGGAGGAGGAGAAGTATGCATTGCTGAAAAACGCTCAATTTGTGCAGTCGCTTACTAATGACCTTATTGGTATCAAGTAGCAATGACAGTACCCTCCACTTGGAACGGTATTAATTACTGACCAGCGCTCCCTGTAGCCGCGCGGGAAGCAACACAACGCGTTCGCTGCCTACAGACAGAAGCGAAACTAGAAAAAGCTTCAAAAACCAGAAACCATCGCGTCGAGGTTCTGTTGAGAAATTGTTATTTCTGCGACGCAATTCCAGCGACCACGACATAAACGTAGCGGTAGAGCAGGCGGACGGGCAGTCTGGGTAGTTATACTCTGGTTGTTGTGCTGGAGCCCCCTCCCTGGGGGTCACAATGTTGGGTGGCAGTTGCCTAGCGTTATCTAGCACTTGGGCGTACTCCCACTTGCCCGGAGCCAGCAAAAACACCACAACAGACCGCGACCGACAAATAGCTTAAATACCAACTATATAGGAAAAAATTTCACCCAAATTTTTTTTGGCTGTCGCGGGAATTAATCATCATTATATCATCACCTGGTCGCATTCGCAAATCTCCACCCCTATGTTGCTGTTGTTATTGGCCGTTGGTGATTGTTGCGTACAAAAATATGAACTATTGGCAACTTTATCAAATTTACAAAAAAAATAATTCGATTCGGTTGGTAAGATCCGGCCGTCACATGGCGTACTTGTACCAGAACCAAAAACATATTAAGAAAGGGTTGCCGTTCGTTCATGATCGCCTGTCATTTGGTGGCTCAGTTCCTCGCTCTCTGCGGGGTGAATGAATTTCCAGTTGCGGTGAGGTGTTCAAGATAAACAAAATGCGTCACATGACATTTAAAGTGCGGTGTTTACCTGAAGAAAGCCTTCATTCCTTCGTGCTTCTTTCTCCTTTTGTTTCTGTTTTTTACTTATTTTTCGAGTGTGAACTCACTTAGGGAAGTGGTTTGTGGGTGGTGGTTTGTCAGTGCACAACAGTAAACCACAGCGGTTTCCCCGGCACTCATCGATATTAACGTACAGCAGAAGATTTCAACCGAAAAATTAATTGGCCACGAAAACGGCGATAATGAGAAGATATCCAGGATAACAAGGGTGCTTTGAACTTGTGCATTCTGCGGCAATTGGGGGATAAGACGGAAAAACATACCTATGCAGCGAAAGGGGTGAATGGCCTCGTCGATGGCTTGCAGCAGGTGGTGCAGGAAATCAAGGGTGGACTCTCCCTCATTATTTTGCGTTCAATAAATGTTTATCGCATTTTTTTCCTAATGAGCAATTTTCTGTTGCAATATCGAATAAAAAATGCAAATTTCTGAGCATATAATATATTGTAAGCCTTCTCTATTTAACATCACAATTTTTTTCCGACATTTCAGAAAACAATGCACTTTTCCTTCACATAAATTTCGCCTGCGCAACGCGACTAAAAAGGAAAAACCAATATTAATAAATTTGTTCTACTTGTTACAATCTGATAAAAAAAAAACGCATTGAAAACAAATATACTCACTAAAATGTTTTTAGGAGAGCAATTACGAGTGCTATAAACCGCGGCACAAAATTTTATTGTGCCATAAATACTTCAGTTTTATGTCAACCTTTTGCATTTGAAGAATTTATCATTAACTTTCTTATTTCGTATTCCTTGGCGAACGAGTCTCTGTCCTTTGGGTATTTTAATACACGTAATAAAACGTGAGTTTCCCATAATATCTCCCCTCGAAACCTGTTAAAACATAAAGTAAATATATCCCTTTTATTTTCAACAAAAAAAAAAAAAAAAAAAAAAAAAAAAAAAAAAAAAAAAAAAAAAAACAACTAAATAAATGAACATTGAATATAAACACAACAGATGTAGTTGCTATCATTCAGAACATGTTCAATTTTAATATTAGTAAACTATTATATTATAGGGGCAAATGTTTTGCTTTTACAAAATGGTGAATTTATTTGAAGTTTCATAAAAAAACAACATGTTTCCGTCCGTTTTGTGAAACAAAACAATTTCCTAACTAAAAAAATTTGAATTCGATTTTTCAAAAGATCACTGTAAAGCAAAACTAGATAAAAATAAATGTGTAAACTTAAAAAACACAAGGATAATATGATGTAACATGCAAAGATCCAAAGGAAAAAATCATTTGAATAAGTTTTCGTTTATTTTTGTGCGAAAAAGTCAAGGAATTCCGCTTATTTCTAGCAACATCTTATCGTCTTAGCATTTCATTAAATTTATTCAAACTGGGCCGAGATTTTTCCTAAAAAGAAAAATATATAATAATACATATTACAAATGAAGACGAGATGTTGCATAACATTAGAGGAAATTCCATGTTGATGTTGGTCACTCTGCATCAAAACTAGCATTTCACTCATTGGGGATCAGCGGAATAACATTGTATAAAACAAGAAAAAAAAAAATTGAGGAAAACAGAAAAACGAAACAAGCATTTGCGAATGCTAAAAATGTATTTGCAAATTAATCACACAAGCCACCGCGGTTGAGTGTTGCTGCTGGCGCTTTAATAATTACGCGTTCAAGTTCGTGCGATAAGGAAGTTGCGGGTCGCGAGCGTTGCGATGCGTTCCGTCGTGCGGGGTTGGAACGGAAGATGGGCCGTGTCCCGCGACAACAGCACGCGAAGCGACCATGACAAATGCTCCTCTCCTCTGTTCGGGCATAATTTGCATAAGCGGGCGAGAGATTCCAATTCAATTTTGCAATCCGCTATAAATAATACTTTTTGGATTAGGTTGTAATTGAATTCGGAAGTCGATGCCGTTTTTCAAGTTCCACTGATAATTTCCCAGTCCACTGTAAACAGAATTTCTGATAAAAAAAATTGCGCTTATGGCAAGATCTCATCTGTAAAGTCCAAGGTTTGTTAACTCGGATCGCACTCGAAAGTTGGCGGAATTTTGCAATGTTTTGTGGAGGGAAATTTCTCACTTCCAATTGGATTTATTTGCAAATTGAAAACAAGAAATAATTGAACAGATACATGAGTGCACCTGAAAATCCCATTAAAAATTCCTATTCCATAAAAGAAATGAGAAGAGGCGATTTCTTTTTCAAATGCAAAATTTTATTTATCGCTGAAGAATCTGCTGCGATAACAAAAAAAGGTCGCATTTGGTCAAAGAGAAAAGGTTAACACATTAACAATTACTGATGGCACAATGACGTCAATAACAAATTAACGTTGAAATTTGATTTCAGTTCGTAAAATCAACACTTAAATAAAATGTAAAAGCAATAAAAAAATTATATTGCTATTTCAATTGTCCAAACGTGTAAGGAATTGTTTTTATGTCTTTTTCGCTTATATTATGTACTATGTGTTTCTTTACTTTGCTATTTTATACTTAAATAGTGATATTAATTAAAATTGCTCTAACAAAAAAGAACTTGAAAATCATTTACATGGTACAAGGAAATGCAAATATGAATAAGTAAAAACAAAATAAAAACATAAAAATGGTATAAATTTTTCATTGTTGCACAACTATTAAAATATTTTAGTAAAAAATGTTCGAAAAAAGAATTATTAATTTTTAATGATGCAATATTACCAATTTCATAAAATTGTTACAATGTGCAAATAAAATAATAAAACACACACAAACACAAAATAACAAACCCCTGAAAAAAAATTCACTCGGCAATTTGTCATCATCAATTATATTGTAAGCGTTCGTCATTCAATTCTTGAAAGCCGCTGTTACTCTCAAGGCCAATTGCTCGAGGTCATTGTTCTGCTGAAATTCACCTAATATAAATTTGAGTCAACGAAAACCATACACAAGTTAATTGTTACGCAAATTCATAAAATATTTTTAGTAATACATATTTATCTTCCCAATGCATTTTTTCGCTCCAACGCCACAAATATTGTAAAATTCGTAAAGATTGAAAACGAAAAAGAAATATAAAACTCTTGTGCAAAGATAATGAACTGTTATCGTTGAGGGCAATACACCGGTTGACTAATTAATCACTTCATCTCGTACCTGCCGTCAAGTGACGTATAAAAATAAGAATTATCAAAAGTTCTGCACCTGAAAAAAGTCTCACCTCCATCATGAGTTCGAGGGGGTTCAATAATTGCTCGAATGCAGGTAAACAATTTTCGTCGGATTTTTACATTCATGAGCACATCTTGGTTTTCGGGAGGACAAGGTCATTGACTCCATCGTTCATTGTCGATAGACGTGCCGATTTCCTTTCGTCTCACATGCTCCAAGTACACGTACAAGTTGTAAACCTTATCAGCAGATGAGTTCTGGCGCGAGTCTCCGTCCATCCCCCGTTCCCTGCATGTTGCCAAATGTTCTTGAGCAATACATTTTCAGACATTTGTAGCCATAAATGTTTCTGTAATTTGCCGGACCTCTACGATGGACAGCGACGACGAGTTCGTCGGGAAAGTGTTTGTTCCGATTAATCTGCCGGGAAGGTGCAAAAAGTTCTATTCGGACACATTCTCAACACTGGAACTTTTTCTCTCGTGCAGTTCTTTTCTTCCTTGTTTTTTGTTCTCCTTTCGCTAGAGATTTGCACGGAGGGAAAAAGTCGTTAAAACAAATTGCAATGTTGCGGGAATTTGCGGCGAACATACGCGAAGTGAGTGTTTGGTTTGATTGCAGCACATTTTTTTTTTTATTGTAGCAATCCTGTAGTTCGGTGGTTAAAAGATAAATGTTTTTGATTTTGCAGAAATGTTGCAACAAAAACAAAACTTTAATGCGATGAACACAATTTGTGCAAAGATTGCAATGGGAAATTCTTACATGTAATTCTATTTTTGCAAGCCATTTTTTTTTACTCCATTAACAATTAAATTTAAATTAAGCTCAACATTACTTTGTACGATTTCCTTTTCCTTTTGTTTTATAATCATACTAATATAATGAATGTGAACAAAATCTTTGAAATGGAAATCACATTTAATTTAAATTTCTCAGCTCTAAAGAAATGCACAATATCTCTTTAAAATTCAGATGATCCTATGAAAGGCAAGAATATTATCCTCGAATAGCTACAAAAATTACTGCAAAGTGCTTTCAAAGCTATACTATCATTTTCTCCGTCTTCTACTCTTATTTCCCAGTCCATTACTTCAAATCCTGTAAGCACAGCGACTCTTCCCACGATAATGAAGAATAAAAAAGGAAAAACACAACAACAGCAGCAACAAAATTGTAAAAATGTCTTTAGCTAACACTTAGATGTATTGTCACGTCGTGTAATGTATATCAAATCGCTGTTTGCTACCCTTTTACATCCCTGTTACAAATTGTTATCGATCCCAGGAAAGCTTTCCTTATTCACAAAAACTCAAGCCGTGGAAGAAACAAGTGTTTCTGCCTCCTAGTTACCTCTTTTCCCTCCACCCAAACCATCATTTGACACTCTGTTGGATGTGAACAAGCAGAAAAAAAATCAAAAAAAAAAAAATCATAAAATTGCAGAAGGAAAATCAAACAGCACGAGTAGCAAGGAAAAGCTTTTTCTAACTAGTCGCGAATTTTCTTGTCGACACGTTTAACATTTCCATGAAAATCGAATGTGTTCGTATAATGTACAACCGAAAAACACACGACACCTCGTTACAGGATCCGTTTAAGTTGTCGAGACAGGACTTCTTGTTCAGGACGAAGTATTTTCGCTACGTGAAAATTACCTCCCCCTCCCTCCCCCACATCTCTAGTCATTTTAAGCTAGGTACCTGATTCACATCTAAGTACCTAACATCAACGGGGAACGCCTCAAGAGTCCTTTTTTTCTTGTTGTTTTCGGGTAGGCAATTTTAAGAACAGGATATGGGACTTCGCTCCCACTTCAGATCGTTTTAAGAGTCTTGATTAGTATACATTAGTCGCGGTGTCGACGGATTCCGCCCTACAACAGGGGTAACTAGATTTGTCCTTTTGATCGGGAAATGCGGTTGTAATGGTACAGGACCTTCTACAAATTGACCTGCTGACAAACTTAAAAGATGTATTTACTATTACCTCAAAAGGATTTCATATTTCGGGAACAAGTTGTCGACTGCCGACCATCCTCCAAAGGACTCCGCACTGCTTAAATGGAAGTAAAAAGTGTTCCCTTCATGCTCCCTCACGGGGGAATTTTATTGATTCCAATTCATTTCTACTGTAGTGACCTTCAAAAATGATTCGCATGGGTCAGTGTCCGCCGCCGCTCAATTAGCCGCGGCTCGCTTAATGCGCTCTAATTGCGGCAGGAATTTCTCGCGCTCGCATGACGTCGTTCTCCGCATATTACGCGGCGTTCCAATGTGGTTCTTCGTTTGGCCACTTGGTGGTCCCCCTGCAACGAAATGTGGCCATAATTAGAAGTTCGGCCGAAGGTGCATGTACTTTGGGTTGTCGTTGTTTTGTTCATTTTATTGTTCTTTTAAACAAAGTACTCGGCAATTTAACAATTTGACCTTTGCTTCGATGTGATTGACTTGTGTCGCATGCAATCAAATTGCCGCGATTAAATGTGCTTAGAATTTAATCTTTTTTCCTTCTGTTTTATTCATAACAAACCGCATCAGTGGTCAGTGCTCAACTGTGAAATTCTGGTGTGATTTCACAATTTGATAAAATTACATTCGCATTTTGCGTGAAATGATTTCATTGCATAGTCTATTTTTAGATTCTGTCATAAGTGAAAAACATTGTTTTAACAAGGTCTCATTGTTGCGAACGTTATTATTCGGAAGTAAGAAGCATTAAGAATTCTTAAGCTAAGATAAGCTTTTATAAAATGAAATCGGAATTGAAAAAATACGAGAATATTAAATTTACGTAAGATAAAATTCGAAAATGAATTAAAAAGGCAACTACTGAACAGTATTGCCATGTAAAACTAATCCTGTTATCTATAAAGGTTTAAGCAACCGGCAGATATTCTGAGGAAGTTTTACAAATAAATTTCGTTTCACATCCACCACAATTTCAATCATTGGTTTCTACGGAGAACAGTTGTTTTGTTTAACTCTTTCGGATGCTGATGTCTAATGAATGTGTCGTACCATGAACTAATTTACAACTTCAAATAGTTTAACGGATATTGAACGACAGAAACAAAATATGTAGCAACATATTACTGAAGTGCAATTATTTAAACAAAATCTAAAACTATCTAAATACAATATGTGTGCATAATATAAAAAAAAAAACAATAAAAACCTTCAGTACATTCACAAACTTGCAAAATCCTTTCATTTAGGTATACGAATATTCAAAATTTCCAAAAATTCATTTTGTTATCTTTTCAGAAATTTTGTAAAATCTTTTAATTTCAAAACGAGGAAACAGCTTTTTTGAGTCCTGCTGAAGTAAATATTTAAACAAAATTTAACTTCAAAAACTTTTTGAGCTCGACCTAAAAATCCACATTTGCTAAGAAGAAATATTTTTATGTCCTGCCCACTTTTTCTGTCGGTTAATACAGACTGGAGCTTTTTTTTGTTTTTGTATATAAATATTCCTGGTTCCTATTTTTGCTACAGGATGGGACGGTTTCCCTAGACCGATTCAACTCTAAATATGAGAGTAATTTGCATTCTGTATAAACAAAAAAATGCACAGTTTTTGATGTATTTAAATCACGTTAAAAAAAGTTGTTTACTCTTTTGAACAAGTTTGGAGAAGAAAACTTTTTGGGAAATATTGTAATAAATTCGACAGCATTTCATATCCAAAAAAATGTTTCATTCACAGTTTGTGTAGTTAACATTTTTCAAATAATTGGAAACTCATTAACTTCAACAAATTTAAGAGATTTTTTTTTGGTTTTGAAAAATAGTTAATTATATTTTAATTTTCTTTGGATTATTTTTTCAAGCTTTTTGGATTAATATTTCAAATATATTTTAAAGTTTTCTCTGACTCATCTATGTTTGACAGAATTTGATCGAAATTGTCGAATTTCTTTCACGATGGGACTTTAATTGAACCCTTGTCAGAAGCGTTTACATGTACCGTTAATTTAATCCCTTTTCGCAGAGATTTGCTTCTCATTCAACACAATCAACTTGCCAGACATCATCGTCACATTTCAGTTCACCTGAAACTGAAATCTTTTTAAATATTCACAACCCGCACAGCTGCACGATCCATTAACTTACCGGACTACCCGGACGCATATCAGGACTACTCCTGTTCCCCTTGTTCAATTTCAAATCCCTTTTGAGCCAGAAATTTGCTCTTGGCGTCCCAAGGATTATGTCAGCACAAATCTGGGAATCTGTCTAGGACGTCTCAAACAAAGGGCCTTCGTGTGTCCCTCTAGGCACCCAAAATCCTTTCTCATAATCGATGTCTGTCCAGTATATTCGCTGTGTGCCATATTACACAAAGGATAATCCACTAAAAACCACCATAAATTCCTCCAAATAAAATTAACCAGGCGCAATAATTAAAAGCTCTCGACTCGGCACGGATTCCATTGATTCCAACCCTAATCTTATTATCCTGGCAACACGGCCACTGAAGGGAGTGGGAGGACAGGTCTTTTAATTCTTTGCGGAGCATGGGAGCTTTCACCTAGCCCCAGCCCTTGGAGTCATCCCAACCGCGGGATAATGTCGTCCTGGTTTCGTGCATGCGTACATCGTGGCAGTGTTCCTCCCGTTCGGTGAGTATGTGTGTCAAGGAATGCGTACCACAAATGCGGCGGTCCTTCCGTAACCGAGATTCTGGAGAGAAAGGAAGCGAACGAGAGGGTCGTCGGCAACCGGGGTGAGTTGACACACCCGGCACAGGATCGTGCTCGCTCGCTCCCGGTTGGAGTCACCAAGAAGCTGCCTGGAACAGCACAGCAGATGCGGCGCAGATTGAAATAGTACATGTGTGCGGCCGTTCCCCGCTTTTCGTGGGGCAACACGAAGTGTCTGACATGTACCACCGGGTGGGTTAGTCTGCTTCGGCGGGCTGACATTCCTGACCTACTCTAATCCCCCAGGTTAGGCGGGTTTGTTATGATTGCCGCTACCGATACTGGTGCCGCGACGTTAAAAATGTCGTCGTCTGATGCGTCCGCCATTCTCTCAGCGTCGGTGATTTCCCTATCACCCGGCGAAGGGACGCGGAAGCGACGCTTCCTGCAACGTTGCGGGAGAGTGTTGCAATGGCGCGCGTTCCCTTTCTTCCTACCTTGGCCTTCTGGCCGTAGCGTGGCAACCACCGTGATGTAACGACGCCACATGGGCGTCATAAGGTGAGCTTTCGCCTAGTACAATTAAGAAGTGGGCTCGCTTTGTTTCGAAACACTCTAGGAGGCGCCATGCGATAGATCCGTTTCTCCCCTGATTTCAAACAGCTTGGTGGATGAGTGTGCCATTCTCGGCCAAAGTTCGGGAAGCCATGTTTTGAGTTTTACTTTTTGAATCGACCGGAATCCTAGAGTTGTAATGAACTTCGCAATTGCTTTGTAAAACGAGCTAGCTACAAGAGGCTGGTGGGGTTGAGCCACCTCGCACACTATCCTGTCCGATTTTCCACCATTTCTGCTCACTGGATTTCCAGAAATATCTGAAACTTTTGCTTGCACTTCTTTTGCTAGGGAGCGTAAAAGTAATGACCGGGTTTACTACAAGCTGCAATTGCGGCTAAAACAGACACGACTAGTTAAAGGACTCGCGAAAGTCCTTTCAAGCTCGATAACGCTGCTGCATTCACGGTGAAACGGAACCCAATCGATTGTAACGTTCCTTCTTTACACTTGATAGTAGCTCCTGTAATAAAAATTGAATCGATTTCTAAAAGGAAGCACTACAACATCCTGGACTTAATGTGCTCCTACTATTCTGATTTAGGACGTCAGTGTGACGTTTATCTTGTGGATTACATGGGTTCACTCCACAACAAAACGCAGATTTATTTTTATGATTCTCCCTAGACTCCTTGCTCGAATGGACATGGGTCCTTTACGATGGCGTCCTGCAGTTTTCTGTGATTGGTCCAACAAATCGTAAATATGTCCCTCATTTTTGTTTAATGGCCATTGGAAAGGTTATTTGAAGGGTGTGAAGAGAAATTTGTTGATTTACTGAATTTAATAAGATTACTAAAAATAAAATATTAATGCCCTTTCACAAATTGCGCCACATTTTGTCATTTCCACATTTTTCGTCTTTGGTTGCCCTTCAGAAAAAAAAACTTTTTTAAAAGTAATACATTTGAAGTTGTAACAATAAAACAAAGTTTTTACTTCACCTTCTGTTTTTTTTACAGTTATTTATTACGCGTATTCTCCTGACATTTTAGGCGGGATTTCATCGCATCCATGCATCAAAGAGTTGTAAAACTTCTTGTAATCTGTTCTTCCCATTAATTTTTATTTTTCATCCATATAATTTTATATTTATTTCTCTGCGTGTACCTTTTAAGTGTTTTGTTTTATATTATACGATTTACTTATCCGTCATAACTGTTTTCACATTATTGTGTTAATGGCTTATCATTGTTTATGATTTTTTTTATGTGTAATACTTTGCATTTTTATACTGCAATTACTTACTAAAATAATAAGTTACAACTGAAGATAATATTTTTTAGATTTACTTTAATTGCATTTTATCCATTAACGTTTGAAATTTAAAATTAATAACTTTGTTCTTTCTCTTTTCAGGTAAGTCAATTGTTTTATGGCGGATAACACCTTAAAGATGCAAGTATATGGGTTATTTTTCAATGTGTAAATCTGTGTAGCTGCACTTAGTGCTACATAATAATAAAGTAATTAATGAAATATATAATTCCATTAAAATCAAAATGTAAATGAAATTTTAATTAATTATAATTGCCCAAAGTGATTCGTGTTTGTTCGACGAGCAAAATATATCTTAAGGACCAATCGGTAATAATATTGAACCCTTTCGAAATAGCTCCCGGGATTTAATGAAAACTTTCATAAATCGCTGTAAAATATTCCACGATTCGATTTTAAACCCTTTCGCGACGGCGATGATTAGCGGAGCGCACTTAATTTTGCTTAATTGCACCAACAAGCGAAAGCAAGAGGCGCCAAAACGTGATTCCACTTCCGCGTGCTAACTGCCACCCTATTCCCCCCTCACCTCACAGTCCTCTTGTGCGCTTTGTGCAGCCGAGAATCACAATCACGATGATGAGAGTTTTTTGGCAGTCAGAGGTGTACGTAATGAGCTTGACTTAATAGTGTTCTTAAAGCACAATTCTAATTTCTAGCATCATAAATCACCTTTTGTTGTTACTGTTACTTTTCGGTTTTTGCTATGTGTACAAATCGAAAATAGAGCCTTCTGTGCCCTTCTCTCCACCGGTCCACAGATCTGTGAACTGAGGTCGTTTTGAAAGGGTCTTTTTGATTTGGAGCACCATAAAAGAGTGCAAAGTTTTAAAGGCAAGGTCAGGTGATGGTGGTTGCCCGCCTACCACCCCGGGTAGTTTGGGATTCTAATGCAGACACCCGCGGTTCGTACCCATTGTCTAGGAGTCTACTTGAGCTCCTCACCTGGCGGCTGAAGCTAATTTTTTTGAGCGTTCACGAGCTCATTAGGGTTGCTTAAATTCCGATTTGCTGTTTCCTCCCACTCCCAGAATCCTTTCTTTTTCTTCGAATCCCTTTTTGAAGAGTTCTCGAACAGCAGGAGTGTTTCGGGTTGTCGATTTTTTAAAATTCCCACCTCGTCCTGGTACAACTGTTGCTGTTCTCTGTTGCTTCGGGATGTCTCAAAATTTTTTCATTCGTCGCAAATGCCTCCAGTTGTGAACTCTCAAACCTCTACAAGAGTTACCCACAAACACACACACACACCCATCCTTTCAGATTTGGTATTGAAAGCGATTTCTGCGGTTTCGTGCGACAAAAAATAAAGCAAAAGGGATCAAATGGAGCACATTACCAAGGGTATTTAATGGAGCCTTGCGCTTTTCACTTCATTCCTTCAGCACTGCAAGTATTATACAATTCAGCCTTCCTCAAATATTCCATAAATCTTTGTCTCTCTTAAAACTGCACCCCCCTCCCCCTCGATAAGATTTCCGCAACGTTTTATTTTACTCGCCATTTTTTGTTTGTTTGTTTTTCAATGACGAATGCGTGTTTATCAAAGCTTGCTAATGCATTAGGTGGCATTTTCTTGTTCTCACCTGCATTTTGCACATTATTTTGTTTTCGCCACTTTTCGTCATCCTCCTCAGGGCTCAGGTGGTTCGCGGCGTGTTCGCTTCCACCATCGTCCGACTTCTTGCGGTTGCGTATCTCGGCAGCGACTTTGTTGTCATTATCAATTATTGTGGCTCTTATTACCGCCTATCAGTGCGATTAATACTATTTTTAGCAAGGGAAATGTCAAGTTTTTTGTGTTTCGCGTTCTTCTGAAATTATTTCTGCTCACTGAACGATTATTGCTTGCTGCATTGAATAAGAGTTTCCCTTGCAAGTTTTGAAAAAAAAAAAAAAAAAAGAAGAAGAATCAATTAGGAAAAATGCTAAATTTTCCTCTTAGCCCCTGGGAAAATTGTAGTTGAAAATAATATTCAATTTGTCAGGACTGATAATCCAAGAGATTTATTCCGGTTTTTCCGCAGCAAATCAAGTTTCCTCAAAAACCGTTCAAACAAGTTTTCACATTTCACTTAATACTGCTCTTCGTCCATTTCTCACGGGAAATAAAATCGGTTTTTTTCGCTGCGTCCTGCAATTCGTCTCAAGAGTCCTTTGAATTAATATGTCTGTTGTCCAAATTACAAAACTCTACTGCTCCTGCTCTTATTTCGTCGGAATACAATTTTTGGCAGTACAAAAGGATTGTTACAAAGAGGTTGAAAATCTCTGTAAATATTTTTACATTATGAGATAAAAAAAAAAATTCGTATACGAGTATAACGAAAAATCATCATTGGTTTGCCCGAAAGTGCAGCTGGATTAATGTCCTGCACCCCGGTGGGCTTAATGTCGATCGGATTCGATACAAAGCAGTGGAAAATAATTTATAAGGTTGTCAACTGAAATCTTCCTTGCTGCGGTCGTTAAGGATACAAACTTTCCGGATTTTCAAGATAATGACTGGACCATGGCGGGGAAAGAAAAGGATGCAGTCGGGTGCGATTTGCGAATGCTTTGCTGGAGTTGAACCGAAAATTTTTGTGTGAAAGTTACTCGACCTAAAAAACTGAAAAACATTTTCCAAAAACAATTCAGCTTTATTTTCAACAAAATAAAATAGAGGGTAAATTCGGATTGGCCAGTTGAAGTTTTTTTTTTTTTTTTTTTTTTTTTTTTAAACGCGATGATGTAATCTAATATTTTTGTGCAATGTTTATGTGCCTTTCCAGCATGATAAATTTATTTGGTCGAAATACGTTTATTTCTTTTTAAATAATTAATTTGCACTGTCAACAGAAATTATCGCGTAAAAGGTCAAGTGTTGAAAATACTTCACATATTGATTGCAATTTATTAATAATTTTTTACATATTCTCAAAAGATAATTGTTTAGAAAAAAGGTTCAAAAACCCGCACAAAATTATTTATCGATTTCATTATAGAATTTCGAGCTTTCGGTTGAATTACTATAAATTATTTTAGCTTTATTTTTTGTCTGTCTTGATAAGCGATTTTCAATTCTTATGATTATTTTCGAATTTTCTATGAAATCGAAATAAATTCTTTTTGCTGTTTTCTTTCTCTCTGTCGCAGTCGAATCATTTTGATATCATCAGAAATGCCAAATTAGCTAGAAAATTGTGAATCCAGTCGTTGTTGTTGTTGTTGTTGTTGCCGTCTGGTTGGTTTCCTCTACAACAAAATTGTCTACTGTGGAATTGTTGTAATTTGAAAAGCATTATTGTGAGGGAATCACGGGGGCGGCATAATCTGTTGGCAATCTACGAAAATTCACCAATAAAAGATTGCGGCAGCAAATCATATATAGAGACGAAACCCATCTGTGTCCAATGTCCATGGGCTGCTCACCACACCACCACCAATGTGGAAATATCAAATCGTCCCGTGTCATCGGCTGTAGATCATCCGCACAAATACACTTGAAGCTATTCATCATTTTAATGGCTGCATGTGTGACGTTTATGTCTGCTTTTAATGCTCCCCTGTGTTATGACTACATCTTTTTACCATTCCCATACAGCATTCAACATCATCTCGTCATTCTAACCGTTCGCAAAGTCATCTGGACCTCTTGCTTTGCAACAGAACTAAGATGACGGTTTGCAGGCGCGGGTCTGCCATCTTCTAAGCACAGCAGCGGTCCAGCGACAGCAGGAGCCCAACAATTTATTCTTTTCCACCCTCTCCGCCTTCGTGGTTTTTTATTTCAACTTCTTCATTTATTTTATTTTCACTTTTATGTGCATATTTTTTCTCCATTTCTTGTCACATTTATTACTGGAAGATGTATCTCCGGGCATTTGTATTTGCAAACGAAAGTGCTGCTTGTGTGATTCATAGCGGCATGTGACATCTTTGCAATGAAGGATTGCAGGACTAGGGGGAGTTGTACAAAAAAAAAAATTGAGTGGGGGAACAGAAGGACACCTTTTCCAATGGATATTTCATTCGATGTTGCTGGAACGACTCGAGGCCAGGACACATCATAATAACATCGTGACGAATGTGGCAGTCTCATTGCAGGATCATATTTTTCATTCGAATGCGATTAAAGGATAAAGACAGTCTCCGTGCGGCTTTCGCATTTCGAAATTTGTTTATGTACTCGTAAATCAAAATCTTCCAGATATTACTCTTGGATTTATGACTTTGATTTAAGCTGTGACTGCAAATTGAATCAAGATGATTTTTGTTATAAAATCGTAATGGATGATGAAATCAAATTTCACCCTCAAGGTTTATTTGCTTTTATCTTATAAACAAATTTAACAACATTGTTTATAAACAATTTATTTAAAAATAGTCGTTTTTCCATAATGCTTGCATGTTGTAATCGAATTACATTTGCAGAACTTTTTTGAACAATTTTACTTCCTGTTGCATTTTAATAGAAAATATTTCCCCAAACATAAAACTCAGCTCGTTAGTAAAATATAACATGACAGCAATTCACTTTATTTTAAGACTGGAAAACAAACCAAATAACAATAATTCAGGTGGCTAAAATGCCACTTTAATGTCACATTCAAATCACATTTGTGTAACATGCAAATTAGAAATATTGGCCTGCATGCGCCTTCATTTCAGGCAGTAAAACTTCTCACAGAACAATAAACTGTTCCCACAAATGTCTGTTTCTGAGCAGAGCAAAAAAAGGGGTAAAAACAATTATCAAGTCAACATAACAATTCGCAAGATGGAATTGATATGGACAACAGGTCCAACTAGTGACAGTAGCAAAAGTAGACAAAAGATAGAACAAAAAGTAATTGCCTCAAAAGGTGAGCGAAAATTTTGTAATTTGTGTCTTCTAAAAATCTCTACGGCTTTTCGAGTTCTATGGAAACTCGCGGAATTGAGTTTGCGTGTGCGTGAGGCAACAGCAAAAGTTGATCAAAAATACGGAAAGTTGTAAAGGAGCCAGTTTCACCTGTCATAGATAATTTTTGAGCATTGTTTTTTCGGGTTAATTGCGATTACGTGTGTTCCTGGACGACTGCTCAGTGCAGAGGGAGCGGCATGGCGTACCGATCGAGGTCTACTATTACAGTGATTTGAGCACTATCGAAAGATGTCACTACGAATTCAATCCGATCTTTGAGTTTATAGACCCACTGAACATATATCCGCAGGGCGAGGGGTTTCTTCAATTGCTGCGAAATGGGCGCGCAGCGTTCAAGATCGGTTAATTCAAGTGAAACTGATTTTCACTCCCCGCATTTATTACTGACATAATTGCTTTGTTATAAGTTGTAACGTTCGCCAACTCGCACCCATAAAAGACACTGATTTTTCTGGTTGGCTCCACATTGAAATTGGCTTTTTGCGATTCTTCCATGTTTTACGATCGTTGAGTCACACTCAATCCGATCACTCCAACGGCTGAACTTAATAGACTTCCATAACTCAGCTTAGATACCATTAGAGCACAAAAACTTTCAGCTACTTTGTAGCAGCAGGTGTTGTACTGTAATTAGTTCACTTTTCCCGATATTAAACGCTGTTCCGAGTTTCTTGCGCGAATTTCGGGCGGCCTCTCGTGATCGCCTCCTGACTTCACTTTCGAGCAAATTAATTCCAATTCCAAGTAATTTTCGTGTCTGCAAATTTAAATTATACATTTCAGCGAGGACTCCCGAGCGGAACCTTGAGCCGAGTGCCATTCGTGGAAATTGCATTAACTGATCGAAATTGATTAATTAGCGTCTCTTATTAGTCTCTCGAAGCTGTGAAAAAAAAGAAAAATAACAACGAAAAAACACTTCTTATTTTTTGATAATAATTCAGTGAGATTGTTTTTCGTTCTCATCAAAACAGAAAACAATATCAAAATTGATTTATGATTTCTGGTGCTACTAAAAAAGAAAATCATTTTGTAATTGCAAAAATCTTGTTACTTTGAAGTGTTCATCAATCAATCAACACATTCGATAAGCCCCACAATATCAATTAACTTTGCAATTCGATCCTTCGACGTCCTTGCAATTTTGATTAGTTTGACGATTGCTTTGCTTATAACTAATTTACGACTACTTTAAATTATTACATAATAATTATTTGTTTTTTGTTGTTATGTCGCATCTCTGGTTACATATAATATATTTTATGCCTTTCACAGGATATTTAATTCGAATGTTCTTTAATAATACTGTATTAGGACTTGGTATTTAATCCATTCCGATGAGAGGTCAACCAGACAACTTAATGTTAAATCAAAACACCTTGAACCAATTTTAAGGCTTTCATTATTCTTGCAATAATGCAGGTCACCACTTATTGGGCATTTAAAAGTAAAACATATATTAAGGAGGCTACACTTTTGATGCGAGTAGGAAAGGATTTGTTGAATATGCTCCGAAGTGACTTCATTGTTTAGGTATTTTTGTTTATGAATTTTGGTTTTCTTTTTAATAGAAGTTATATGTTTTAATTTGCCAATATAAACTCACCTATAGAATTCAATGGAACTCTGTTACCGGACACTGATTTGCGATTGCTACGACGCACGGCGAAATCCGAAACTGGGATTAAAGCAACGTTGGTGTTCCGCAGAGGTGTGATGCCTCACCCACTGTTTTTATTGCTGTTAATTTATTACTCTTATGTAATGCAATTCGTGCTATAGAAAGTCAAGCTCAATTTTCAGCGTTATTTTATTTTACAAAGATTATAGTTTTATTTACTGCATTTTGTAAACATTTGCTAAAAGTAGCTCTAGCTATCATAGCTATGATGTACACTGTCGGAAGCTTTCTACATGATCTTTCTCTTCAAGACATAAATCATTTGATTAATGTCCGAAAAATATTCAAGCTATTAATCAGTCCTCTTAATTTAACTTATTCATTTCGAATTTTGCTAAATTCTCATTGCGCCTCAAAAATGGCGATAAACTTTTTCTTTTTACGATAAGAAAGTAATGCAGAGTGTTTAGCTGCTGCAGAAATATTCCGTAGAAATTTTAGAATAATCTTTTGAGATCGTTAAAATTTTATCGTTCATCACAAACACTTCGTGTCCAATAAAACTTAAGTTGTCCGAGAAGTGTACGAATGGGGTGGCTAGGGATGACGAGCGGCGCGGCGCCAGTCTCTTCTTCCCTGTACTTGGTAAATTTTACTACGTCCTTCATATTGCTCATCCGCGTAATTATCTACGGCGTTTCGCTAAGCATTAAATTAACTTTTATCCTAGTCGTAATTTAAAAGCAATTAGTCTTGAGAGAGCGCGCGTTTTTTAACCTAGGCCGACAGCAATGGCTGCGACAGTAACTAGTGATCGTAATAAACCTCCTGTGGCATCGTTTCTAAGCATATAAAGTGCTGCTGCAGAAGAAGAAAGCTCTGGAAATTGCAGTTGGACAGTGTGAATATTTTTTTTGTGGTTATTGAATATTGATTAAGCATTATTTGCTCTGTTGTTTGCGGCATCATCCCCTACCTTCGATTCCCTATCCAGCATTTGTGATTAAGTTACTATCTTCTTTTTTGTATATTTTACTACTATCTTCTTTTTATATATTTTTTTCGTTGAGCAGCCGTGAACGTAAAATAGAAATTTAATTAGGTAATTTATATTCATCACTTTTCTGGAATGGCCTCAGCACTGCGAATGCTTCTGTTCTATCTAATTTTTATCTCTCCTTCACGCTGCTCCCCGCTCGTCGGGGAAGTTGAAAGCGTCGACAGGGCAGGAAACTGTACAGGTACATTGAACACGTCTCCACAACGTCCTTAGGCGGTTATTGCACCTGGACCAAGGTGATTCTTACCTGTTGCTCATATGTACTACTAAATATGACATAATCAAAACTGTAAAATTCTTCATTGCAGTGGTTGTCAATCCATTCGATTATAGCCTCCCTTGCTCATGCAAATTCCTGTTCTTTCCGTAAACTGTGTAAATTTCCAGTTGCGAACAAACCCTAAAGTCTTCCGCTCTCTGCTATGATACTATTCGTCACAGGTACCAAAAATCCTTAAAGCACTCCTTCACTTTTTGGCTTCTCAAGCTTTAAGAACACATTTTCAATGACACCGAACAATTCGGCGAACAGATGGATCTTGAGGACGAGCAAAGGAGTAACATTAACTTTCAACCTCCTCCACAGTTTGTCTGCACTTGACATCCGAAAGTGAGTCCTCCCTGGAATTGATACCGGAGAAAACCCAGACTCCCGGGGA
This sequence comes from Leptogaster cylindrica, assembly GCA_963082835.1. Lineage (NCBI taxonomy): Eukaryota > Metazoa > Arthropoda > Insecta > Diptera > Asilidae > Leptogaster > Leptogaster cylindrica. The sequence continues at coordinate 15,908,390 of OY720105.1, read as the reverse complement.
GGAAGCAACAGCGACTTTGGATGGTGGCGGCAGAAGGAGCAGGCTCGTTTCGAGCTCAGAGAAACCCCAAGGCGCTTCTACAAAGCCAAAAAAGTGAAACTAGGAGGAGTTCACTTCTCGTCCGCCCTTGCCACTAGCATTGTTTACTAGTTCGAACCTGCTCACCTGTCTGCCGCCGCCATCGCCTCCTCCTGCTCTTCGCAGTTCATGGAAGGCGTCATTGCTACTTCTATGATGAACGTTGCCACGTAGATGGTAACTCATGGTGACTCGATTAGAATTAGGCACTGCGAAACTTGACACCGAGTCATATCAGAGTTTTTCTCCTGCGAGATTCAACTGTTGATATTCGTAAGGCTTCAATGGTTTTGATAAAAATTTTCTATTTTCACCTGGGTTTTCTCTCACCTTTTTTGATTCGGTAAGAAACTTGACAATGATGATGATCCAGAGTATCATGAAAAGGAATCTACAGAAAAAATTCTCAGGATAAAGTCTAAAGAAAAAGAAAGTACAACCATTGAAATCATGAAAGCAGTAACTTATAACTTATTTGAAATCAATCTAAAAATACAACAAAGAAACGTATTATAATCCTTTGATGTAACCAAACATCAAATAAAAATCTAAATCTTGAAACACTAAACAAAGAACAAAAGAAAGGACGATTTGCGTCATTGCTCTGTCGTTAATGCTGAACTGAATTGACAAGTTGAATTTTAATCCACGTGCAAAAATGCCTCAGTAATATAGTTCAGTATCCTCACATTGGCGGCGCATGTAATCCTGGAAACCACCTCTCAAACATCTTGACAACTCCATTGATTTCCTTCCACAGTTCCGAATCCGTAACTTCTTGGGGACGCACAAGCACCGGTAGTAATTCAATTAGACCTACTCATGTGAAATGTGGCAACGTGTAGCGATGCACCGCGCCGTGTTGCACCTACATCAGGAGCAGTACATTCCCCTGTGCAAGGTGAGCGGGGTGCCAAATGAAAATAAAAACGGAAGGAAGGAACTGGAAAGCCTAGATACGATGAAACGTAGCAGTTAAAAGAAAACTGCAAAGATTTTCAAACTTCGCTTTGTTGTTGTTATTGCCGCTGTTGGCTCCCCATCGGGTGCACTGGTGCAGCATGCAGTCACGCACTGCAACTTCTCCCTCCTGCAGCCGAGTGCAATCATTCGCCTGCACTCCAGCCACTCAGGAATTCTTGTTTGCACGCTCCTGGCCGAGGATCATATGCGAGCGCACTACTGGCCCCCTTACGTCACCGCTTTGATAATGCACTCAGTGCATCATTCTCACGAGGTCATTTGCATGCACTCCAACGATACTGCTTCTCCTGCTGCTACACGGGAATTCTGATGGAGCGCGCGTGTACGTGTGTCGTTGCGTCGTCATACGGCAAGTTCGGGATCCACTTCTACGCGGCCACAACGAATCAAAGTCAGGTTTTTTGTTCCACCGAGGTAGGGGACAGATTGTGCACTCTGCAAATGCATCGGCTTTCCTCCTGTGCCTGGCTGGCTGCGTTTTCCAGAGGACTGGGTCATCCACCCCAGGATGGACTCGCGCACGGTGCTCGCCCTTATTTGTGTGCGACGTAACGAGTGACTTAAACGGTCTTTGGGTTTCTAGGTTTACGGTTTGAATTGCTTAGAACCAGTTTAACCTCGTGTCATGGGGACTAGAGCAATGAAATGCACGTTATCGTGGCCTTCTGCCGTTGGCCATCGCATCGCGACCGGGCATTGGGGCAAACGGCAAAAATATTGCACACGAGCCGAGAAATTCGCACAGCACTCCTTCGCGCCACAAACCAGTTACACCAACCGTTAGCAGGAAAACTAGTCGAAGAAGCATGGAATCCCGTCACGTTGCCGTCCCCTCGACCAGTACTCTTCACTCACCAATCACACAAAACGGATTTATAATTAATATATCAGAATTTTCGTCCTGTCGATTGAACTTTACGAAGTACTTGAAGTCGTTTCTAATTTGTCAGCAATTTTCTTTTGGAAAACAATTAAAATATTTCACATTGGTTTTTCAAACACTATTTCTTTTTATATATTCTCTCACCTAAATCGATGTTAATCCTGTAAAATTAAAAGAGAAGTGCTCTTCTAAGGTTCAAGATTGAGTTATTAATTTTTTCCACAATTTTTTTTTAATTTTTAATTCAGCTTAAAAGAGGTGAGGTTTTAATTAGTATCGTCAACCCAAGTCCGATTTTTTTTACACTAATTGGCAATTAATTCACGGTTGAGAAGCAGCGAGTAAGCGGAAGAAAAATTTCCGCATAAAACCGAATTGCAAAAGAATAAAAATAATTAAATGTAATTTTCAAAGTTGCTCCTCGGCAACACGAAGCTGACTTTTTCAACAGAAAGCACCAAAGAAAGGACAAGCAATTCCAAATCCATTGAAACGTGCGTCGAATTCCATGACAGTTGCGGATTTCATTCCATTTGGCGTGGACCTTTCGAGGACAATTTTTTGTTGTTATGTTTCCTGGTTAGATTCCCGTGGATTAATTAAAATGATAAAAACAAATCGCATCGAAGCTGAACCGTTTCAGTGTAAAAATTCATTAAACGAATTTGCATATTTTTGCGTTGAATTACAGAACAACATTAGTTGGTGACGAGGACGAAATTGTTAACAATGGATGTGTTGTTCATGAATAACAAAATTATGAATTATGTGTAATTAAACACTTATTCAATGAAAAACACAGATTTTGAACATTGTTTAAATTGGCGATATTGTTCACTTTTTAATATCAATTTCGAATTCAATCAAAAGGATGAGATGAAATGTATACAATTCCCAATTTTATGAACAATTTCCAATTTTATGAACAATTCCCAATTTTATATAACATTACTTTTGAACTCAATAGAACAGAAAACTTGATGATGTTGCAAGTTCCTTTCACCCTAAGGAATCCTTACGTTATTGAAACATTTCATATTTGTCAAACTTAATAATTTTGACTTGAACGGAATTTCATAGAAAAGCACATTTTGTTGCGTTTTGGAAGAAACTAACCGTGTGTTTTTAAATTGCTTTCATAAAACATAAAAAATATTTTTATAAGATGAATAAGACGAATTGGAAAAGTGAAAGAAAAGGGTTCTGCCTGTGCGAAGGATGAGCTTGTGCTATATTACAAGAGAATTGCAAAATTGATTTTTTCCGACATTTTTTGTTTTGATTTGTTTTTGGTTTTGTTCGAGCAAAGCGAAGCGCTTTTGTGTGGACGAACTTTCCTCGAAGCGAAGTTATCTTGGCTTTTGCCGGCATTCTTGTAAGTTTGAATGACAAGAAAATGGCAAGGATCAGACGGGAAGAGACGACAGGGAATATTCTCTATATGCACATTGGAGCATGAAATAGTCACAATTTTCTGCTGCGATAGATGTTGTAGTTGTTGATTTTGTTTCATCCCCATTTTCATGTTGGTTTCAGTGAAGCTTTAAAATGCATTAAGAAATGACGAAAAAAGCGATTGGATAGAGCCTGAAGGGACGGAGATAGCGAAATAAAGAATATTTATGAAAGGCGCACTAACACCACTATCACTGTGCACGGATGCAGTTCTTCTTCGTTGCACGCTTGTTTTACCAAAGTTGTCAGAAAAGCTCATTGGAGTGCAACCCCCCTCAACCCGCTGCACTGGAAGCAAATTCAGCCCCAGTACCCTGCAGAATCGGGTAACGCAGAACGAACATTTCCCTCCAATTCCCTGCTGGCATGTTGGGTTTTTTGTATGCTTCTTTTTTTAATGATGCTAGGGGAGCAATTCGTACAGGGATGATCCAACGGCTAACTAGATGGGATGAATGAGGTCTCTGCTGCGGTTTATAAATTTAAAAGGGAAGGAGTGCGCAGTGGGTGGCGGGTGAGGAGAACTCGGTGAAACAGTTATCGCTATGGTCTCGGTAGTCAGCCAGCGAAATTAAATGGAAACCGAGGAGAAAACCGAGGAGAGGGTTGGGCACAGTTCCCTTATTTTATAAAATTGGGATTCTCGGTTGAATCAATGCCTTCCTGTTGCCCGCCCTCAACCCCGCCACTCATCGCTTCGACAACGTAGACCTGGCTCCGACCGCGACATACCTTCGCTTTGCTGGGGAATGTCTGCCGATGGCAATGACCTACCCGACGCGGCTTTGGCGTGACACACCACCACCACCAGAGCATTTTCCCTGCATACAGCTCCCTTCTGACAAATTTGCATTTCGCAACAGAAGGAAAACAGAGCAGGACTGCTGAATTCGGCGAATGAGTAGCGGTGATGAAGGACTGAAGTGGGCACGAAAACTACCGCCCCAAATAAGCCCTCTGCTGCTGTTGCTGGGACTTACTGTAGATAAAGGTGCTGATGCTCTGGGGGAAAAGGGTTACGTTCGAAGATCAAAGCCAACCGGGAATCAGGACGATGTGGGGAATAGTGATTTACTGGGCACGTATACATAAGAAGTTATTGCCAGGGGTGCCGTTGTTTCAATGGAGGGCGCTCACCAATTTGCGCCTACTTTGCAAATTGCCCCAGCAAAACCATCTGCCGCGTTATCCTTTCATGGTCCTTAAAAGTTATGATTTTGCTCACGGTTTGATTGCTTTCCTGCTGAATCGAGTGTGTGAATCTTTATGGATGAATAAATTTAGCCAATTTCGAATTTCCCTCTTCTTTATGGACTATTTTTTAAATAATATTTCGGAAATTATTTTCATACTCGAGACAGTTTTTAAAACAATTAACATTTTGCGTCTTTTTCCAGGTAAGTAACATCAACAGTTACTCACATCTTTAAATTGTAATGGACATCGTCAAATTCCCAGAAAGGTTCGATAACTTTTTGTTTTTGTTTTTATATATATTTTAAACAAAAATTTGAACATGTAATTTGTGTGGGAAAAGGAAAAGATATTTCGATATTAAACATGAACGTTAGCAAACATTGTTAAAACAAAAGCAAAACAATTAAGTTAAATCTTCTGGTGTTTGAATTGCGACATGCATTTCTGATTGCAAAATATCTTGATTTAGTAAAAATGTAGCGAATCTGTTGCGAATGAACGCGCCAAAGAGCGTCAAACGGCAATGGTCCATTGTTGTGCGTATGTGGCACACATGCAGCAGCCGGCAGTGATCTCACCGCGGACCCCAATTAGCACACATTCCTGGTGTCAGATGTCGTCGGCGGAGGATGGATTGCATCGGAATGCCGTCTAGGGGAGTCTAACGGTGTCCGAGGATCGCCCACTCGAAGTCAGAAGTGAGACGATCACATCCAGAGTATTCGATCCATGCCAAAGTTGCTTGCGAAATGCAGATCAGAACGGAATCCCGATTGCATGCTTCGAAAGGAGCAAAAAGTTAATGAGTGAAAAATCCTTGTCGCATTGGATACCTTCAGGGAGCGCCATTCAGCTGCAGTTTAAACGCAGTGATTGTCCGCTGCATCGTACCGGATTCCGCTTCACCTGTGTGATGTGACCCAGATTTTCACTTTTCCTTCATCATTGACCTCAATCCAGTGCGGGCTCGAGGCGCAGCAGCTACACTTAATCCACATAATCTGAATCGCGAACTGCATCGATCTTCTAACGCGCGACACTCGCCGGCCGCCAATCGCTGGGAAACTTTCTCACAAGCAATCGCAAGTTTTGTGTATATTGCGTGAGCTGTTTTCACTTTCGGTACTCGCTGCAGCATCCACGCGATGAACTTGATCTTAAGAGCGAGCAGCCGCTATACGTCCCACCTCATCCCCCCATTAATGCTGAATCAGCTTCCGATGAGATTTTCAGTGCAGTGCCGCCAAATTTTCTGCGAGCCGTGGCTTGTCAAATTAACAAAAGTTCAAGCCAAAAACAACACATCACGATAGGATAGAGGGAAACTTGCAGTGATGAGAGCAACCGGAAGCGATGATATCACAAAAAAATTCATATCAAACCGTCAGAAGACAAAAGCTCATGTACGCTCCCACGCCCGCGACTGAATTATTGCATCTTTAGTGGGAAATTAATCAAAGGTTCGCGGATCGCCGCGACTGGGATGACAAATGGACAAAGTGTTCGCAGGAAGTGGACAAAGGAGGACCTGAATTTGGCGACAGATGCAAGTTTGGTATTCACGATCCGCCACATCCGACTGTAATCTGAATGCCCGTGATTTGTGGCTTTTTCGCGAAAACTCTTAATGAGGGTGAAATAAATTTGCTCGCTGTAATTTCAAATTACATTACTTTATTTTTCTGTGTTCTTTTTTATTTCGTTTGAATCCCATCCTGAATTTTATTAATTCCCAATTTTTTTTCAACTCTCCTTTTAATGAATTAAAAAAATTTATAAATTGCTTGCAGTCTATTTTTAGGCAAAACCATTCAATTTGCATTTATTATGATTTGTTTAATAACATTGACGGTGTGAAGTGAAGTAATTGCGCTTCCATGAGGAATTCCGAAATGGGACAAGGACAAATCACAAGAAATTGAGCCAGAAAATGCAACAAACATCTCCAAGGAAGCGAAATTTGCAGTCCTCGCTATTCAAGGGGTCGCACCTCAATCGCCATGGGATTCACGCGTCCAGGGTCCTTAAAGGGTTCCTCCTTCTCACTCCATAATCATGTTCTGCACAATAGAGGCAAGACTTCCATTGATTGCATTTCACTTTTTGCGTTGTCGTTTCTACGCGGACTTGATACGAATTACCATCGCTCATTGAACTGCACAAATTCCTTTAGATCTTGCTCGTTAATTGTTTTGAAAGGGTTTGCTCATTGACGTGGAAGTGCATTTTCCCTCTAAGTGACTCCTCCAATTATGAAAATTAAAAAAGGGAGTAATAATTCGCCTCACATCATCACGTTGCAAACTGCACCCACCGACGACCAATGGTGAGTGGTGACGTTCGTCGTTGAGATATTTTCACCACTTTCCATCTACTCCAGTTTTACGTAATTCCTTTGAATCTCGTTGGGAAAGCTCCGCGCCTTTTTTCGTGTTATGCTTTCGATTTTTTAATTTTTTTCTATCTATGCATAAAGAAAGGAAACTGGATGCCGTGGGCGCAGCTAAGAAAGTGCATCAAATTGCGAATCACATCGTTGCGGTGCATTCCAGGGGTGCAAATCGGGCTGGCGGACGGCCTGTCGACAGCTATGCGGCCAACCACATGCCATTTGCACGGGGTGGTTGGTGGATGAAACTGGTGCAGCTCAACGGAGCGGAACCTTACCTTGAAAGTGGTAGTTGGATGGGGGTGGGTAGTGAACGTGTTTTCACGATTTCATGCTGCACTCGTTCGGAAAAGTGGAAATTTAAGTTTCTATTTTATTACGGCTGAGTTGAATAATGATAGGATCGCGTTAATTGGTCGGAGGACGAGTACGTTGTCTTAACATCGCACTAGTCTCCCTCCCTTGAGTAGTCGGATGGGTTTCTATATAAAGCTCTTCGCAGTATTTTTTTAACGGTACGTAAGCTTTCGTCACATTCATTCAAGTACACCTCACCATATCGTAAACGTAACGAGCTTGAATTTCCTTGCACGAATGCGTTTTGGAGTTTGTTGTAGCATTTTGGCTTGATTGGGAAGGGGGATGGGGGCATCGCTAACACTTTTCCTGTATTTGGTAATCGCTGTCCGCGAGCCCCACTGCACCAGCGCCGCACCCGCGCTTATACATGCACTTGCGAGCAGAGCCAGCTCGTTGCCCCAGATTCAACAAAGTCTAGTTCGAGCTGACTCTGACCCAGTGGCACGGATTGGCGCAGCGGCGACGCTACTACTAGCGTCAGGGGCAGCGTTGTTCGTCCCCGCGCTGTTGTCTCGCTCTGCCATCAGAGGCGCTGCGCACCTTTCGCGTTTCGAAGCTAACGTCGTTCCGCGCTTCGTTCCGTTTCCGTGTCATATCGGTTTCGATTTCACTTGACGCGAATGGACTTAAATAAAAGCCTCATCCCAACTGCTCATCATCGCGAATTTCTCGCGCTGACCAATGCCTGATGCGTGTGTCATGTGTGTGCTCACACTGCAATGAAACACTTCAGCGCCAGCGAACGATATCACGACGTATGCTGTCTGTCATTGTAATTTGTATGTATACGTTTATTGTGCGCTGAGAAAATGACGTAAGCGCGCTCAGCTTGTGGCCCGAGCTGCGCGAATGTGGCGTCGACGATTGCCGTGATTTCGCCGAGCTTGTTGACTGTTGTCAGTTTTGTGCCTTGAGCGCGACCCGCGAAGAGTTTATGCGCTGTGAATACACAAATATCGCGAATTGATTTCGGGAAGGATCATCTGCTGGCGCTTTGACCGTGAACACTTTCTGAGAGTCAATTGCGTCCGTAATTCGCAGTGCTGACCCACGCATCGCCTTGAATCAGTGCAAAACCATTGGAGCTGACAATCTGCGTTGCCGCAGATGCTCGTCGATGTCCGTTGAAGCTCGAATATTCCCAGGTGGCAACAGGTATTTCGCTATTTTTCTGTCGTTCTCGTTCTCCGTTGCGAAATTGTTGAAATTCACTTTGCGTGGAAAGAGTGGATTGTGCTGCGCCTTTTCGTGTTTGTTTACTGAAATCTGCACAAAACTCATTTTTGCACAGGTGTCGCGGTGTAGTTGTGTACCGTTATGCGGGGTAATGTTTTTAAACGCGGTATTTTATGTTTTGCCTCCGAATGTTGATAAATGTGCTTCTTTATAACTGGTAGAAAACATTAATATAATTTGTGTATTAATTTAAGGTTCCTGCAAAAAATATTTAAAAGAAACAAAATAAGTTTATCTCGATGGATTTCGTTTCAAGTTCTCCGACGTTCTGTTCGTAAATCGGCTATTCCATACAGAAGTATTGGCAGTTTTTAATTTATCATCAGTAATATAATATGTTTTTGGCAATTAACTGTGCAAATGTAATGTTGTGATGGATCAGAAAATAATTACAAAATTAAATCATGGTTTTATGATTTCAATAATTCAGCGATTTAGTTCAACTAGAACAATGCAATTAAAAAGGAACTATAAGTATTTACCCCGGAAGTCCGTCTAAAATAATTTACTGAATCAACCATAAGAAGACGTAAAACACAAAAAGGAAGATTAATTAATGACGTGAGTGGTGTTTCAATGTTAACAAAACAGAATCGTAAAAATGGCAAGTGCTTCGAATTCACGAAAACATTTAATTCGGACTATTTGTAATAATTTTTTGGCCAAATTGAACTCTAACAAAGTGTTTGAAAATTTGTAGCCAAAAAGCAAATCTCCTCGCACCACAGCAATTATATTTCCCTCCCTTTGCAATTGAATGCAATCGATCAAACGAACTTCACTTCCAGATGCGAGTATGCGACCATCTCTCATCGGGCACGAATACGAAATTCGCCGCTGTCCTGCATTTCGTAGAGCCGTCAAATTTTTAGTTTTTACCCGATGCACACCGCCCTAACAACACTCATCGTGGAAAAACGCCGTTTCCATTGCAAATGCAGAAATGCATAAAAACTTGTCTTCATTCGCGTTTCCAATGTAATAAGTTCAAGTGAAAAATTCATAGTTTTTCTGCAGTAAATCGGGAGCACAGCGGAACTTTCATGAAAGTAAAACTGAATCAAGTGTCGTTGTTGTGATGGGGAAGGGGAAATGAGTGACGGGGGGGGGGGGGGGGGGGGGGGGAATGTGTGCATTATGCTCAGGGGCAACAAAACTGGTGCAGAAGGAGGCTCTCCTCCCTGCGTGGCCCAGGGCACAACGGCGAGCAGCTAGTTGCTATAATAAATGTGTCTCATTTGACATTATTTATGGCAACAATTTCATTTCGTTGAGATGGATGACTGCGAAAGGGTTTGGTGTATTTTGAAGAATGTTTACAGATCCGTTGTCTGTTGGCTTTGGGGAGACGCCCGTTGGGCCCCGCGAGTAAACAGTGTTATGACGCGATTCGCAGTTGTTTGTCATTGGCGATGTTCCACCAACCCAAACGCATAACGTTCTGAAAAAAGAAACAAGCACCTATGAATAAAACCAATCTCAACCCGCTTAATGGAACAGGAGTAGCATATTTATGCAAACACTTCTGCCATGCACGGAGGTCGATTTGTAAACATGAGCTCACAGCAAAGGGTAACAATGTCGGCCGGTGCATTGTGCAATGTGCATGCCTCCTGTATTCTGTGCTCAGTGTCGCGGCCATAGTGCACTTCTTGGGTCGGGGCCAAGCGTGGGCACACGTTCCAGGTTCCAGATTTTGTTATTATTTGCAACGTCTCTGCTCCCTGATAATTCGATTCTTGCGCATCCAGGGACCGGAATCGGCGACACAATGCTCCATTCAGCCAACAGCCATTTGCCACATGAATCAGATTGATTTCACTTCACCCGGAGCTTATCACCGCTAATTGCTTACTCCGAAGTGATTCCGCATCGATTTCGCATTGAATAATTTCTGCCGAGAGGACTTCGATGCACTTCGACAGGGATTGCAGTGCACCAACGACAATGAAAGGATTTCTCGATCGTGCGCTCGTTTTCCCGGTAGAGACTCCAATGGGAAGCAGCGGACGTCGACGGTGATGCATCCGAACGCGAATGGTGTACGGCTGGCATTAGAAGTGATTTGTTAGCATTCCCTAATTTCACGAAGCCTTTGTTTAAGGGAGACAGATTTCCTCATGAGTCAAATTGTTCTGTACACTGTTCTTCTGTTTTATTGCGAATAGGTTTGCAGTGAAAGGAGAGATTGACATAATTTTGCAATGTGGAGATTTTGTTGTTTTGCTAAGTGGTTGAGGAATTGTTTTCCGGCTTCTATTCCGGCTGAATAGAATAGGATTATTATTTGAATGCAAGAAGTAATAGTGAAATCGATTCTTTTGTGGTTAACTCAACGTGTTTTTCAATCACAATTCAAATAGTCCATAAGTTCAATCACCGTTGTCGTTTCATAAGTGTCAAACATTGTTTACCATCGGTAATCATCTTAAAAGGACAAGCACTATCGAAGTGATAATCATTCGTAAATCTGAAACTATTTGGTGTACTTCAGGGTTCTCCTTTAAACTGATAATGACATAATATGGACGGTTTTCCAGCAATGAACAGTTTTCATCGGCAGTCGCTCTAGCAAAATAGTATTTTACTTTTGAAGTCTACAATTTCATTCCATTAACCTACTTTCAAATTTTATGTAATCAATTTTCAATTATCTGCAAATTAATAGTTATCCTTGCGATGCCAAGTAATTGAGCTACATGCACCTACAACTATTTATTATGTTAGGATCCTTGATTGCTACTTCCAAAGTTCCATATTATCTGCATTTATTAGTTGCTTAGGATCCAATGAATGTTGTGTGAACTATTTCCAAAATATTTCGAACTAAACGTCATTTATTGGCTAGTAAAATTATTCAACACTTACCACAAAGAAAGTTCATCATCTACAGTAATAAAAAAGAACAGTAGAAAGGAATTTAATTCGACAACACGAACGACGCATTTCCATTTACCAAAATCGTGTAGAACTGTAGACCTTGTTCCCCATGGACTTTCAGCCCCAAATGAAATTCTCCTCCTCAAAATAAATCATTAATTCCTTGAATGTCCATAAAAAACTGCGGAAATTCCGTTAATGCATGTCATAAAAAGAACTTGAGACTTTCAAGTAAAATTAAGAAAACAAAAATGGAGTAAAGAACTCTTTCTGGCCGTGTTGTGTTGCAGTCCTCGGATGCTGTGACAGGGTGGCACACAAACGAACCTCGCACCAATAAATCACCCCTGTACACGATGACGACGACAGCATCGGAAAGTTGATTCAACCGAAATAAATCCTCATTAAGTGGAGCGTTTTTCGTACATTTTCACTTTGAGTTTTCATTTAAGTTATTCTGCAGGCAGCGGTCTGAAAAGTGTCCGCCAATGACACTCTTGCCGCCTGTTTCCATGGAGGAATGGAGAAAATCAAGTCAAGAAAAATAAAGTATCAGATGATAAAACGACACGACGACGATCGACGCTTTCCATTGAACATACTTCACCAATATACGACATTAAATTAAAAAATGAACAAAAGATCAATTAGCACATTTAAGCCGTCTCGACGCAGCATCATTCCTGTTCGACAGTTGTCACTTCAAATCTTAAGTTGCTTGGAAAATAAAAGCACAGACGAGACCAATCAAAAACAAACGACAAAAAAATTTCGTGTCGGACGTCAAACTGTCCAATCTGCACGGATTCGTCCTGAAATTTATGGCCGCGATTTTGGCTTGCTGTGGCATATCCGACTCGAGCAATTTTTCAATTTCACAAAATTGACACAGTTTTTGAAAACTCTTGAATTTCCCACTTTTTTCAGTTTTCGTGAAAGATTTGTAGACTAAATCTTATTTTATATATATCCGAAATGTTTTAAATGAAATGTTTTCTAAAATTAGAAAACAATAGATGGCGTACAGTAATTATTTGGAAATAATAAACGTTTATGTAAATTTGATAAAATTTTCTAAGAAACATCCATCTGAAAATATTCAATATGTAAATGATTTCCCTTTTTTTCTTAAAAGGTTTAATGTGAAAGTGACACGTTTTTCCTTGTTTCATTTGTCATTTTGTCTTTTATTGAATTTTATATTTATTTTCATCCCACGCTTCATTTGACTGTTATTGAACTCAAGTTCCTTTTTGTCAATGTCAAGTTCAAATTTCAAAAAAATTCAATTATTGCCTTTTGGTTGCGAGGTGAACAATTCATCTTCTCTCAAGAACGGAAAACTTTGGAAATTCGATTGCTTGCAGGAAATTTCATTTCGATTTCAGTGTTGTGTCAACGTCAACTTCATAAACTTAACTTAATGATAACTTTTGACACGAAACAGTGTAATTCGTCCTTAATTAGTTGGTTGTACTTAACGTACGTGAGTCGCTCGCCTTCGATGTCCTGCTGGGATTTCATTCGTCTCCGGACCCCTCTTTGCTCCAACCCTCTGTCGACCCAAAGTTCAAACCATACTTGTTGCCGCATAACCCTTCTATGCCTCCCACTTTCCGCCATTGTTTTGGCTGTGGTGGGTCATCTTGTTGTTCACAAAAGTTGCCCAGAAGTTGGAATAGTTCGGCAAACGAATGCTTTTGGTCGTCGAGCCTCAGGGCATTCGGTACAGGTGCCTTCGTCGAAGTTGTTGCGCTACGACAATGTCTCCAATCAAGGTGAGAATTTTTCTTAGTTTGGCTCCCCCGGCAGTTCGCCATAATTCATCACCACCAGCCCACATCGGGGTGAAACTTAAGTACATAGTCCTTTTCATTTGTTGCTGCCCGAAGCTAGCTGTTGCTACATTTTTCAATGCTTCATTTACCCCAAACCCTCCTTCTCTGACAGCGCTGTGCAAATTTCCTCCGACCTCATTTCTGGACAACAAGCAACTGCCATCAAGCCCAGATTGAATGACAGTGATTGATAAGCGCCATCTTCTTCCAAAGTTATTTATCGATCCCTGGTGAAACATGAAAACCGTTGCGGGAGAAAAGAAATATCACTGGAATCTTTTGTTCTGATGTCCTGCGGCTGAGATTTGATTCTGAAGTCCTGGCGACACTCATTGGGTGAAATTGCACGGGAACAAATTACCTTTTTGGCTTAAGATAATGGGTGAAGGACATTTTCGTCGACACAATGACACAAACCTTGTCACTTCCGAATCATGTTAAGAAATAGACGATGAGTGTAATTGAGTTACAAGGACCTGTTATCCTGACACGTATTTATTTACTTGATTTAATGAAAATGTCTCGGATAAATTGTGACTTAATGCCTGGTTCCCATTCAAGGCGTTTTCCTTAATGTTAATAGAATGGCTTCGCAGAGTGAATATGGCTCCTTTAGTTCCGATATAGGGTCAGGGGAAAGTGTACATTTTGGATTTAAAGGGACTTACAAACAGCTTTAAGAACGCTTTCATTACCAACTCCGTAATTCGCCAGAATCTCTGATGAGTTTGTATAGATGACAGGATCCAAAATTATTTTGCATTGCTTTAAACACTTGCTAACTTACGAGCTCATCTTGTAGTTAAAATGCAAAATGCAATTCATACAGGATCATATCGCCGTATGTCTTCTAATATGAATTCCACTCGTGCAGTGGATGGCCCCCGGAATATAGCCAAGATCCAATTGTGAAGGTGGAGCTGGTCCACATCATTGCAACGGGCAAGCTATTTGCATGACTAAAAATCAAATTCACATGGAAGACAGGCGAAGACGAGACGTAGAGGAATCCGAGAATCCGTCGAGCAATCACATTATAAATTTTGAAAAGCTGAAATTCTGAAAATTTCCTATCCTTTCTTCCGATTCTCTAATCCTTTAATCTATCCAAATAGGCAATAACTGACTGAGGATGTGTAAGAAGATTTTGAAATGATCCTTCTCAAGGATAATACTGTTCTTATGGGAATCTTATAAGACTTGCCTTGATTCCTTTTGAATTCCTTCAGCAACTTACACCAGATTCCCATTAATATCCTTGATGTAGGCAAACTGGATAATCTGGACAAACAAGCATCAACAAATGTGGAAACTTCCACTATATATGTATAGCTAATTTCTTTAATGAGTTACATTCCATTAAATTGTTAGGATGTTAAGTGATGGTATTAATTTTATTTTGTTTTCAATTTTCAGGCTTGGCCCATGTGATCCCCTTTCAGATCCTTGGGTCACACATACAACACAAACTCCAGGTGTCTGTTCACTGCCACTATCTTCACCAGCTGCAGCAACTGCTGCTGTTGCCGTATCATCAGCTGTTTCTCCTGTCGCTATAGGCAGCAGCTATCATCAAACAAATGCAACAACAAACACGATACTCCAGCAGCAACAGGCCCAACAACAAACTGTTGCCGTACTACAACATTCGCCCCAGGCAAAAATTATGAATGCTGTTGCTACGGCCATTTCATGTCAAACATCTGCAAATAGGAAAATTCGTAGGAAAACCGAAAGCAAGGTGAGTAGTACTTTCAAACGACTGTTATTCGTAAATTGCTTTGTTTTCTGCTGGATTAAACAAAGGGGATTAAAATGTTGAACTGGGAACAAATCAAATTAAATTCGAAATGCTGATTTTACAATCCGCATGCTGCTGACAGCGCTTTCAATCTAGGAAAGAGTTTTTACAATGATTCTATCAAAATGTCTCGGATTTCATTTATTTGTCTGGATTTGTTTTAATTCAAACGGCAAAAAATGGTTTTTTTATTTTTTAATAAAAGCATTTTGAGAAATGAAATATAATTATAATAAATTGGAAACACAGAAATGTTTGCCATGAATTCGTAACATTCCACACTTTTCCGATAAATAGTTTTGTTGTCATTCGATTTTCATCTAGAGTCCGCGATCCTGTAGAGGACTGTCAAGCGGCTACAGGGGGTCAGGAGCGGATTATTTTTCCGATATTTTTCACCAACGCCTTTGTAGTTCATTCATAAATGCGGTTAATTTTAGTTAATTTAAACTGTAAATTTGAAAAGGGCCCACGAGTCATGAAAAAATGTCTCGTAAGACCACCACGCAAGAAATCCTAAAATATTTTGAAAATCAATGCTTCTAACAATGCTTCTATGATTTTTCTAAATTTTTTTTTTAACCTCCTCAATAAGTTTAACTTTGATTTATAGTTTATTTTGTGAAACATTGCATTAAATGTTATATGTTTTAATTAAATAACGAAAATATTCATTAAATTTCCCGGTTAATTTAATTAATACTGTAATTTGCTGGCAAAAAAATTGAAATATCGTCGGATAAACTTTCTTTGAAATTTCTTTGACCAATTAATAAGTCATAATTAATGATCTCCAAGTAAATTTAATTTGTTTATTTATCTTCTTTTCAGTTGAAGTAAATTCAACGTAATAATAATATGAATCAGTAAATAACAAATTAAGTTTAACAAATACCAAAGAGAATTTCTTGCGGTTTAATCCTTTTTCCGTTGAGAAGCCGCATTCAATTTTCAACCACAGACAATCAACGACTTGTAATTTATCTTTTATCTTTTCGTTTGCACAAACCAGAGAAAATATTGTTAAATTATCTCTTTTTCAAATTTTATTTGATAAACTTGCAAAAGTTCCTACACCTCATGGAAATTACCCGGCACAAGTAAAGGGTTAGGTCGGCAGAAAGTTGCCGAGTGTACCCGTGCATCTTATTCTTGGTGCCCAGGCGAGGCGACCTTCCACAATCCTTTTCTCATCTCTCCTCTCCGTGTCTGTGATGTCGCTTATCCGTCCGGCACTGTCTTGATTAGCTGCTGCCAGCGTAACGATTTCAAAGATTACACAAAAACGTTAATATTGACAATTTGCAAACAATTGTCTTCATGTAATGAGCCATTTAAGATGCTATCGAAAATGCTCGACCGCGTTCGCAACATTCGCTCTCGCATTCCTTAATCTTCGACCATTATCCCGTACCGTGTCGCACCGCGCCGCGTCCGTCATTCCGTCGGCGTCTGTACGCGTCGCATTGGAGTGCGAATGACTTTTTGTGTATATTAAACTGAAATTATTTTCTGTTCCAGTGATTTCATAATTCAGCAGTATTTTTTTTTTCGTTTTGTTTCCACTGTTTTGTTATTTTTTTGTTTCGCTAAATCACGGAATCATGGGAGCACAAAGGGGAACATTACTGCCGCTGATGTTGCCCGCGCACTCATTAGCAAAGGATGCATGAATTGTGTTCTTTTTGCTCAAGATATAACTCGTTCGCTTTAGCTAAAGTTTGCTTTTTATTTTGACGTCGTTTTATAGAAGTGCGGAGCGCGTTTTAATGGCTTAATGCCGTACTGGCTGCCAGTGACTGCAGTTTCTTGGAAATATGTGGCAGTTTTCGTCAAATAATTGCTTTGCATTTTAGCATAGAACTTTTTTCATAATATATTTTTCTCAAAACAAAAATTGAAACAAAAGCAAAAAGTAATTAGTGGATATCAGTATTGAAACATCTAAGAAACTTCAAGATAGTTTTCGTAATTTATTCAAACAAGATTGTTTTTTCGGGTGAAACTTTGTTTCTGCGACTGTTCTCGTTAGAATCTGAAATCATTATCCGGTTTACGTAAAAGGATTTGGTTTTATGACTTCATTATCATAACATGTGATCTGAATTCGTGTTTTAAGTTGAAATTTCGGTTGCAAATTGTTGACATCATTCTCAAAAAATATGCAAATCCAGAAATATGACTTTAGGTGCATTTTGATTGGTCATAAATTCAACAGAATTAGTTCAAATGCTCCGTTTCTAATGGCAATGCATTTGCATAACGAAAACTACTTCATATTTTCACTTTTTTTAATTTTGTAATATCCTTCGTTTATTGGGAGGTTGATTTATGAAGACTTTTTTTGGAGGGGTTTTTCGACACTCCCAACAGACGTGCGGCGATACTTCTAGTATTTTTAACAAATTCTTTTAATTTTCTTATGAATCAAATTTTGGATATTTTTGTTGCGAATTGAAAGGATTTTGTAAAATTTTAGAAAATAAAAAATATATACCTATACAATACGTCTATATAAATCAACTGATTTGACATTAAAAAAAGCGGGTTTTCCCATGGCTTAAAGTTGATTAATAAAATTGTTAAATTGGCTAATTTTGAAAGAGAATCAAAAAATGTGAAATTATGCCATCGCGAAAAACGCCCATCTATAATTTCCATTAATAAAATATAAAATAAAATATAACCTTCTTTAAACTTTTATATGATCGCTTAAATTATAGTTAAATTTTAACCAAACAGAATTCTACATCAATAATGTTAAAGATTCACTTCCAAAATTATTTTCCAGAATATTAGGTTACAAATCGATTTACCTTTCTCACAAAAGAAACAATTTGAAAATATTGCAAGAGAATCGGAAAAGGAAATGGGAAACACGAATAATTTAGATTGAATTCTCCAACATCTGTTGAATCGCTTTCAAGTTCGGAAACGCTTCAAATATATTTCCTTCTATTTTTTGTTTATCAACGTGAGTCCAATACATCAACGATTTTATCATTGACATATTCAATGAACCTTATAAAGGGCTTTTTATTTGAATACTAAAGAAAATATCCTGAAAATAAGGGATTTATCAAATTGGATTTGTATTATGCACAGTAAAAGAGAACAATTGGTTTTGATGAAATGATTTTCAGATCCAGAGAGTGATTTATCGTACAAAAAACTAATGATTATCAAATCCACGCGACAAATTTGGAGATGATAACATGGAAGATTTTCCTTATCGTGGACAGTTTGAGGTGAACTGAGAAAGAACAGATGAAATTACACTACTCGAATTAAAAATATTTCACTTAATTATAACTCTTGATAAACAAAAAAATGTATTGTTATTAAAGACATGTTGTGGATATGTTATTCCAAAAGTGACACTGTTATGTACAGAAACACCACGTGAAATAGCTTAAAAAATATTCCATTCCTAAAGATAGAGGGATTATGTAAACGAATGTGATTAATGTAAATTTTGTGTGGAAAATAAATTACGAAATTATTAGGAAATGACATCTACGATATCGCGCTTGGTGGACGGCGCTACTGAAGTGACTCTGAATACTAATTTGAAATTTGTCTTTCTATTGTCACATCGGAAAAAGTCAATCGCGATGATTTTCCGTTTCATTTTCGAATTTGTATTTCAATTAAATTCGCTAGCATTAATGAACAATTTGTATTGGTTTACGCACTAAAACTAAACGAAAAATACATAAAATTTGTCTGATTTTGGCTTAAATATTTAAAAAAATTGTGTGAAATAGAAAGAAAGAACGGAGCATTTTGAAAAAGTTTATTCATATTATTGCAACCGAATAATGAATTAATTAAGTAAAAAATGAAAAATAACGCTTTTATTACCTCTATTAAAAGTTACAATTAACTTGACCTTGATTCCTTTCCGACGGCAACCAAAGTTAAATTAAAATTTGACAGCATTTCCTTTTAATTTTTTTATTCGAAATTAATAATTCATTTAAACTGCGCTATTAAATTTATCAAATTAGACTTCGTCCGAAAAAGTAGTTAAATTAATACAATGCGAAAATGTTTTCTTTATATCTTTTATTGAATTAAAATATAACATCCGTTTATTGTCTTGTAATTAGTTTTTATCACTTGCATGAGTCAATTTTAAATAAAAATTTCTAGAATTAATTTTCGCAATTTCATTAATGATTTTTTATGTAATTGTTATTATGTGTATGTTTGTTTTTATTTCAGCCTCAATCTCAAATAAACAAATGCAACAATGAAAAACGACGGCGGGAATTGGAAAACAATTACATTGAGCAATTGGGGGAATTCCTTCAGCTTAACAAGCGTGGGGATATGACCTCAACGAAGCCAGATAAAGCTGCAATATTGAGTCAGGTTGTCAAAACGGTAAGTACTCTTTTTACCTTAATCAATTTCACTTGTTTTGGGGTCAAATGATAATAAAACAAAAAAAAAAAAAAAAAAATGAGTGAAAAGAGCAAACTATAATGACAATACGAATAATGGAAAACCACCCGCGGCGGAAGTTAAGACATAAAGACGTCGTCGGTCGTTTCTGTTTCCGTCAACATCACCTTGAAACGCTTGAGCCACACTTGCTCCCCGAAATTAGATCACTTCGACCACATGCTGCTGCTGGATGTTCTCTTGCACACTCCACAACAAAAGTTTGGAATTTCCACCGAATTTGGGTCAATGCAATTTCGGTACTAGAACTGCATAAAGAAGAGCCAAAAATGTGCACCTTCAAGCCAAACGCACGCCTTGCCTGGAATGACCACGCGCTCGGGGTCGTTACCGCGCTGAAATTCAATTCTTTTCCGATGACTCAAATTGAGCTGTTTGCAAGATAAACTTAATGAGCTTTTTGGTTTTCATTTTGGCTTATCGCAGAAGCATTTGGGACCAACGAAATCACACCCCACTAATTATTCGAGGCACGTTCATCTACAAGTTCCGTTCGTTGTTAAACATTGTGCTTTATTTATGAAGGAACAATGAATTCTAAATCAATGGCAATAAAATGTTTATTGATTTTGATAAGAACATTCCATAAACGTACAATTTTTTTTATTATTTAAAACCAAAATAAAAGACGAAGCAGCAAGGAGTTTATCACAAGAAGCTGATGTCATGGACAAACAATATCTATTATTATAATTTTTAGATTTACTCCGTTAGAATTGTAAAATATTTGCTACAAAGAATTAAAAAAAAACAAAAGCAACTTTTGAAAATGCTTAATATTGCTATTTGCTATGCACCTGGGTCTCCACCTGCACAGAAATTTTACTGAAACTTTGTTTATAATTTTTGCTGAGTGCTTTAATTACATCACTTTTTTTTTATAAACGTTTCCAAGAAAATGTTGAACGGTGACAGTTTATTATTGTTATTTTGTGTTTTCCGTTATTGTTTGATCTTTCCTCCTTGATTTTCTGACAATGTGTCACCTCTGAGGATGTCGCTGTTCTGTGGCTGCTTTCCCACGGCGAATTCCTCACGTTATGAATAATTTACACAAAAATCAAAGTATTCCTTTTTATAAATAAAATTTCTATACTAATTTTACAGACTGTAGTGGGCTGATTTGTTTATTTTACAAGAATTTTAATTAATGTGAAAAAATCAAAATGAACACTTCCAAGAATATTCCTGCTGTGATCTTTTTGTAAATATCCTGTCTTCTTGTAAATCCTGTCTTCTGTGTATGGTTTTTTTTAATAATGCAGATTAAAGACAAATTAACATGGAGTAAATTTTTATTGAGGTTTTAATGAAAATTAAACTTTTTCTGTTGAGTTGTTTTTTCTTGGTACAGAATTTATTGTTTTTCGTACGTCAATACTTAAATTAAGTTTTATAATGAAATGCAAATGGCTCATTAAGTTTAATAAATTAAAACGATGCAGATATTGGATTAATCGCCATTTTCAAACTGAGACGCAAAACGCAATAATTGAGGTTGTTCATTGTGGATTTTGCTTGAATTGTTTCTTAATCATTTAAAAGGTTCTCTCCATTCTTTTAATTTTATTGTGTTTACCTGTTTGGAAAAGTCATAAAAAATCGAAAACTGATAATAATATTTCTAAGCCTTGGCATAAAAATGCAACCTCATTTACAATTCGCTAAGCAAATATTTAAATTCTTTATCATTGTTATTTTTTCAAATAAATTTTATTTTAATTTTTTGAAATTCATTCACATCGGAGTTCGTTTACTTCTCATAAATTTGTAGAAGTCCTTTCTACATATTTATTACGTTAATGTTAATAATTTTAATTCGCACTTTGATTACGCTTTTTTTTAATCCAACGGATGTCTGTACCAATTTTTTAATTGTGATTATGCAATGCAAGAGAGTTTGTCATAGTTTCATTATAAAGCATTAAGCAGATCACAAACGAGATTGTTTCGCATTTGAATTTAACTCTTATTTCAATGCAAAGTTATTCCATTAATTTTAAACCGTAATTTTTATTTAAATAATCTAAAATTCCATAATTTGTTGGTGGAAATGGATGGAACTGAATTTTTTCTTTTTGTATGTACCTGACTTCCGGACTGATTTTATGACACATAAAACCTTCAAAATTTTATGTTCAATTCGTCGGTCATAGCAATTAGAAAATTGAACAATTATATACACGTGTCTTCCTGTCTGTATCCGAATGATCCTCTTCACTGGTTACATTAGATGAATGTGGCCTGAGGTGAATTTTAATTAATTGTACTCGTGAGTAACTCGGACAGCTCTGAAAACTAAAATTGGATTGGGTTGGATTATCAAAGACAATCAGGAACGGTTTAAATTCAAGAATTCAGGATTACAAAGATTCGCTTCAGTATTGTTTATTACTTTAAATGATTGTACATTAAATAAATAATTGCGGTGAATTATATAATAACTTTTTTTTCGAGAAACCTTCGATTTTGTTTTGTCTAAAAATACGATTCTTGCTTTTGTAGGAGAAGTCAAAATTGATTTTTTTCAACACTACTCCAAATTTAATACTTATATATTTTTTCCTGACGTCAGCTGTGTAATCAAATCTTCCTTCAACCCAATACATATTAACTCGACTTTACACGAGCACCGTATAAATGACATTATTTTAACCTTTTCCTTTGACGTTGGAAAATGAATACGTTTCCACCAAGAAACTTTCCTAGATTGATATTTTCCTGCATGGCGTAACGTACTTGCCAAAGGGATTGCTTTATTTCTGCTTGAATTCCATCTAATTGGAAACTATGGAGAACTTGAGTTGCACAGGTAGGAAAAAAAAAATTCCGTAAATGTTATCGATAATTTTTCATTTACATGCAGATTAGAAGCAACTTTTGTGGAGCACGGAATCGAATAATATTGTTACGTCATTTAGTTCTTGGGAATGTTGTAATAACGAATACGAATCATTGAGAAAGTCCGCATCTGGAAAATACTTCTTGATTGTGAAACTGAATAAAATGGCGATATTACTTCATTCTTTAATGTCGTTTTGGTGTTATTACTTTTGTAATCGCACAGAAAATTAAGAAAAGTAATTAACAGTTACGAAATATTGCTTATATTCACAAGATAGTTAAATTTCGCAATCCGAGTTGAAATCATAGAATGAATTAGCCGCATTGTGAACGCTTCCCATAAAAATTACCACGGTTAATTGTTGTACAAAAGAAGCTGAATGCTTCACTAGTTACAAAATTAGCAACGCTCGTCAAGAACAATTTTATCAGATCTCCCAATTGAACTTAATCTTCATTTAAAATATCACTGTTTTGTTATTTCTCTTCTTCTTCCTCTTCTTTGAAAATTCCTACCGTTTTGCGTTTTACACTAAATTTCATTGAAGGCCGTGAAATCACCAAACAAAGCTTTAATCGCAAATAAAATAAAACCAAGTACAAATTTAAACTAAAACTGAAAAAAATACATTGATAGTTTTTGTTGTTGGGGAGCCTATTTAAGATTTGCTGATCCCCATCGCGAGTAACGCTGACTTCGGTGGCCAAGTACACCTCAACTTAAGATGTAACACAATTGCAGACAACGGTTGTCCAAGTACCAACCGAGATTGCAGGCCGCGTTGCGTAAGTGACTTCGAGCAGCCGTAACCACCGTAGACCGCGCGAACCTAACCAACCGGTTGGGGCGCTTTAAAAAAAAAATAATCCAAAAATAAAGCAGCTCCTTAGCTCTAGCCGCGTTTTGGATTTTCTTAGATTTCACAAGCCGAAGCTCTAACTTGGGAAGTTGCTCAATTTGAAGGTCCCAGCTTTGCTCGACCAGCCTGCGCCACTGTAAGCGTGACGCGGCTGCGCGCTTCTTTCGCAATTCCTAACCTTCAAATTTGGTCAGCGGCAATTCAATTTTCGAAATGTGGTAGCTCTTCAATTTCGTTGCTGTATGAAATTTGAGTGCCGATCGTGGACCGCCAATTGCGCTCATTCCTTGACCTTATGGGGGAGGCTTAAATTAAAATCTAAAACAAAAAATATTTGTATTAAAAAAAAATTCTTCTTACTCACTACCACCTTCTTAATCATTGCTCTCAAGTTCAGGGTTGCTTTTATAACGAAAGTCGTGACGGAAGTGCTGTAAAAAGTGTTCCATTGCTCCGCTACTCCACAATGTTGTAATGGCGGTGGTTTTCGTGCAACCTTCGCAAGTTTTCACACCTTTTGCCGGGTCTTGAGACACGTTTTTAGAGCAATTCGCGAAATGCAAAATAATTTTTGATGGCATCATCGCACACTTATTGCTATGCTATGATCTTGTACGTTCAGCATGTCAAAATGTCTCAATTAAGGATGAACTCGTAGATTTTCAATTTGACCCTGCGAATGCGACTGTAATTTTTTGAAGTTGAAATTTGACATGGTGGATTAAAATCAATTAATCTGTAAAATTAAATGTCAAGTGAGAGAAAGGCACGTTTTTTTTAAGATCTCAAGAGCTTTGGATTGGGATTATTTCCATTTCAGATTTTCCCAAATCCTTCAATCAAAAAATAGCCATAACAACTTTGATAAAAAGGAAGCAATTACAATATTTGTAGTTAAAAAACATTGACTCTAAAAAATTTCCTGTTCCATCCTGTTCACAAAATCAGAGAAATAAATGCGTATTAATTGTAATTTACCATAATTAGGAAATTTTCCATATCCTTGATGAAACATTCCAATTACTATCCTCAATGGCAACAGTTACGTTCGTTGTTTATCAACATAATTTTCTATGGATAATTTTCTTTTCCAATTCTATCAACATAATTAAAATAGAATAACCGAACGAATGTTTTTAACTTATCCAGATTTATTTGCGCTATATATAGAAATCAGATGAAATAAACAAAGCAAAAGAAAGTAATCCCCGCTGGAATCTAGAAATTAATTGAAACTCTTTCTCGAAAATATCTCCCAGCAAAAACATACACTTAACTGCTTTGTGTGGCCTTTCATCCTCTGTAATTCCATTACAAATCTAATTACAGGATTAGATTTCTCCTCTACTCGCATTTCCATCAATGAACGGGAAAGCGATTACTCCTGGAATGGTTGTATCAGTGGACGGTGTGTTTTGTGACACCTCCAAGTCACCCTGCTCCTGGGTTATGCGACACGTATGCATTAAGGATAAGATAAGTGGTGGTGGTACGAAGAGGAAGGAAAATAAATATAAAAAGATTGGTGGGTCTTTGACCTATCCTCGATCAAATTACACTAATTAGGTTGTAACTATCCATATAACGTTGGTATCAAGGGAAATTATTATTTGTACGTTATATAAACCAAACTGAGCAACTCTGTCTATCATCTCCAAAAAATCTTTATATAAAACCAAGCATTACTGAACCTGAAGTAGAGAGACGGCCGCCAAAATGCAGGACACTTTCCAGGGTTGAAATGACCACTATTACCCCCTTTTTTTGGGCAGTTACAAATTGAAATGATAGTATTTAGTAGTTTAATTTTGAGTAAATGAAGGGCAAGCAATTCGTTGTCATGCAATCTTGAAATAAAATTCGTCACGATAACAAACGAAAATAATGGACAAACGGACTTGCATTGATGAACCAACTGGTAATTCGAAGCGTAATTTCGTCTGTACGTGGGGAATTCAATTTCCAAAGCTTTTTGATGGTCTTTCCGGTAATTAAAACAAATTGTCTTTAACCACTCAATATTGACCCTTTAACGAATCATCTTCCATTTGCGGTCGACATAATCGAAGACGGATAATTATTGGATCTGTACCATTGCACACAGGACGAGAGGATATTTGCGGCAGATTCCTGAAATGAACATAACACAGGATGCGGTTCATTACATCCTGCAATAACTTTAGCAATTTCTAAGTTTTAGGGTCTTAAAAAATTTGGTTGCTTCATTATTGATTTTGTTGTTCTCGAAATGAGCTCATAACTTATCCTATAGAATGTAGATGATTTGAAGTTCGGAATTTTTATTTCGTTTATTTTTATTCGTAGAAAATCGAAATGAAATCCTGAAATCAATTTTGCTCTGGGCCACTGTTTGACTCTTGCAGGACTTTACCTGAGCAGGACTTTCAAAATAAACATGCAAACTTTTATGTATTTAGAAACAAGTCACGTTCATTGGTACAACGTCTTTTCGTACAATCATTTATGTTTATTTTATTTTGTAGAATTCAAACAATTTTTCACATGAGCAAGTTTTTTTTTTTTTGTATTTTGCCCATACAAAAATTAATCATGATGTTGTGACATATTTTCCTTTATTCCACCTCTTTTCAAGACAAGTGATCACGTTTTGCGTCAAATGCCAGATGTTTGTGTTTTTGTGAATAAATCATGGAATATTTGTCTGAAAGCAACACAATGCATTTCATTTTTACCAATGTTTTTACAGAAAAGATTTTCGTTTTTCTCAAGGGTATTTCGGAGTTCATAGTGTTATTTATTTTGAACTTTAATCCTTTTCGTTGTGTCTTCAGTATTACAATTTGAAATCTTGACTTTCGTTCTGTCTGAAAATATGGTCTTCATTTATATTTTATATTATAGGTAATATTTGTCAAAATAATATCATCATAATACATTTTATCTCATTTGTATGTCTGATTTACCTACTTAATATTTTCCCCTAAAAAATGAAAATTCACATTTGAAACAACATGACTTGATCTTTTCTCAGATTTCACTGGAATATTTATGATTTCAATATTTTGAAAAATCAAAGAACGGATTTACAGCGATTACTTTTATTTTTCTTATCATACGGTATAAAGTGAATAAATTGTTTAAGGATAATTGTATAAAGAGCCATCATAAGGAACCAAATAACATATTTAGTAAACTATAGAGAAAATCTGCAATGCAAAATGTTCTGTGAAATGTGACGGAATTCAATATTCTTGAATCTATTCCAAACTCAGCTGAATATGTATAGATAAGGTTGTTTTTCAAATCTCTCGTTTCGTATCAAAACTGACATCAAAGTCAGCTAACAAGAAATACTTCTGGAAAATGTTCCACATTTCCATATTGCGAATGTCGGTTGCAACACCCACAGCATGCAAATAGTTCCCCATTGGCGTTGCACCTTCCTTGAACTCCTGAACGTATTCAATCTCTTCCACATCCCTTCAACTCTGATAATTTCATCGGTTACTTATCATTTTTGGGTCGAATCGAAATCATATGCAAAATGGGAAAAATAAGAGAAAATTCTGATATCAATTTTTCCACTTACAAAACGATTCAAAAGTGGATGGGGCCGAGATCCCCCTACTGAAAGCGTCACCCGTCAGAACATGCAACTGGCCGCGTGATCTCGTTAAATTGCATGCAGAATCTTGTAGCTTTTGTTAAGCGATTAGTTGCACCGCTAAACGTATTTTGCTGCACAAACTTGAATTGGGGAGTAGGGAGACATAGCTGTAAAAGGCGTTCTTGTTGCTGTTATTGAAAGTTTCATGCAATTATAAAAATGTAAAAATTATAGTCAATATTCTGGTTGTCGTGGCTGCAGTGGAAAAAACGATCCGATGTAGTTGTAACGATGATGAAGTAGTTGAAACGGAAGCTGTTATGTTGTCCATAGTGCATGTGATGATTCGTCTGAAAAAGTTCCTCATGAGAATAGCCAGAACCCAAATCTGACCCCAGTCAATTTGGAAACACCGCAACGACTCACGTGGCCGCCCATTGGAGCTGCTGTCGGAGCCCAATTTCGTAATTCTGGGGAAATTAAAATTCTGCATCCGCAGCAAGGCTTGCGGAAAAGTAAGTTACGCGGTTCTGTAAATGTCACACCCAAAGCCCAGCTCAGCAGTTAACTCTTCAGTGCCCCTAGTCAAAAGATAGAAGTTGACATATTATCTTCTTGCAGAGACCCAAAAGGTTTCCTCCGTTGGAGAATCCCCCGGTCGCCCGTTGCGCTCTTCCTGTGCCACAAACGTGCCTGGAGTACGAAAGTGCTTCTGGTCGGCTTCTGGTGTTCAGCAGGGCCCAAGAACTCGGCATGTGTCACTGCTCGCGAAATAGATTGCAGCCTGACATCCCGTCGGTTGGGAAGAAAGTCGACTGGGAAAAACGTACAGCACCGCTCGGGCTCCATTTGTCACGCACTATTAATGCTTTGTAGTAAGTGCCTATTTTACATTCTGCCAAGCCATGTCTTCTCAGTGGAATAAATGAAAATTGCTTTGTCCCATCGCGTGAACAGGTGTCACATTATTTTTTGCCTCAATTGAAACACGAGCAGAGCAACTCAAATAACATATTCAAATATTCAAAAGGAACGACGGAAAAATAGTTCTTCTCTCCCAGTATCATGGCTGCCCAACGAGTTAATTGCATAACATTGCTCGGTTGACATAATATTTTCAACAATTACGTTCAAAGGGAACTTCATTTTTCGGATGATTGTCTATCAATCATTTTCAGTCCAAATCGCGAACCAAACAGCTTCAGTAATTTTTCTCAGCAAATTAAAAGCCCGAATTCACTTTCAAAACCTCTCCTTGACATTTTAGCAAATTTACTAATTATTTTTAAGATATAAAATAGCAAAATAGAAATGCTCGTTGTGACTACATGTAAAACCCTGGGATTATTTTAATTAGCAAACATTGTGTATGTGACTCAACTTAATTACACCGCGTTATCAATTGCGCAAAGTTCACCAATGTAGTGTTATGAAATTGTTGTCTTTAATCACATCGGTAATTCAATTTTTATTTTATTTAGAACTTATTTTTCTAGCGAGTGTTTTTAGTTTTTGAAGAATTAAACCAAAAAGGTCAAATCTTTTATATCAATGGGTATTTTTTACGTTTCCTAAAAATTTGATTTTTTTTTTTATAAACTACATTTAGTCATTCTTTTAACAAATTTTCTGTCGTTGTGGATGCAAAAATTCTTTACAGAAAGTTTAAAAATTTAAAAAAACGAAAACTAAAAACTAATCAACTTAATAATTTCAAACAATGCTCAGAATTTTTACTATTTGTGAAACTTTCGCCCTTAACATTCTTTATTTCACTAGTTTTCTTTTTACAAGCATATCATCAACAGAAAATTAAACAAAAAGGTACTGTTCTATGCTCGAACAGCTTCTCTATGGGCAGCAGATAATCTAAGCTTCAGTTCTTGACAGTTCAATGATTTGTCCTTTTTTCAGTATTCCGTATGTTCAGAAAGCATTTTTATTTCATTTTCTGAAAACTATTCTAGTTTTTATTGATTTATTCCTTTATTCTCGCAGCATTCAGGCAATTCAATCCAGTGAACACAACTTATATTTCTGTGACTATAAAAGAACCAAAAAAGAAAAGATAAATTGATGTGGAAAGGATATCCTTGTAGATATGATAATGCTGTGAGAATTTGCTGTGGTGGATTGGATGAATTCTTGCTGAAATCGTACAAGCATCTTTTTTAAATCACTCATATTTGCATAATAGAGAGAGAGAAAAGGATGTCATCGAACCCGTAAATCATAAACAAGAACAACTTGGACAACTGTAAAAGATCAATTATTTTTCTGACCATTAATTGTTGGAGGATGCTGAATTGTTGAGCCCTTTTTTCATGTGAAAGAAAAACTAAGTGACGATTCGTGTGTGCAATTGTATACAGTATACACTGTACAACGATCCCCAAATCGCTTCTATTTTTCTTGATTTCTCAACATTAGAATTTGCATATTTCGAGTTGTTTATGTGACAAATAAACAAACAATGTCTTCCTTATTTGTACTCGACTCATTTATTTTTCCGCCTATCCTAATCATGGTTTGTTGAGCAAACAATGACAGTTCGTACAAAATCCGAGATAACATCTGTCGAATGTTACGCAACTTGACTTCTATGAAAAATTTACATTATAATTTGAAAGGTACGAATTTTAATAAATGTATGTCCTAAACATGGGAAGATTACAAGTATTTAATACCATTAGTTTCGTTTGGTGGATTCTGGCATTAATTAACTGAGCCCACACATCAGACGGAATGAGTTATCGGAATTGAGAGGAGGAAGTAGGGAGCAAGTGTATGTAACTGTTTTCAATAACAAATGTAACAAAAGTGCATGATATGTTAAACAGAATAACAACAAGTTTCTTGAGGAGACAATTGAATCCGGATTAACAAAATAATGGGTTCAAGTTGCTCTTCAAAAGCGCAACAGGCTCAAGTGTTTCTGGGTTATCTCAGTTTCGATATCGCTTTCCGGTTCCATGTTTTATTGGCAATGATTGCGAAATTCAAAGTTAAAACAAATTCCTAGAAGGTATGTCAAATTTACAAAAATTTTTGCAATATGTTTATTTTGATTCTAATTTCTGAAATAATTAAGTAAGTTTGCTGTAGAATGAAGACAACACCCATACAACATTTCATTTGATGCTAATCTGAATCTCGTTCTTGACCAAATATGCACCCGAACCAATCAATCACCGTCAACGAATGTTCTAAGGAAAGGTTAATAACTGCCACTAAAAACAAGCAAAATCTTTCATCATGTCAATGTGCCCACGTCGGTTATTATGTCATGCCTAAATGCATGCCAATAATTCGCGCCTAGGCTTCGGCGAACTCTTCTGCTTAACGCGGCAAAGAAATTGTATAAAGTAAAACGCCTCGCAAAATGTTACCGAGGGTGAAATTTCCTTTCTTGGGTTGGTAAACTTGAAAAATATTAACTCCATTCTCAAATGTGCGTCGTAAATAGAAAATGTTGATGAGAAACTTTCCAAACTGTTCAATAAGCTGACAAAGAATCGAAGCAGGTGTGTCAGCTACATGTAACGAGTTTTTATTTTTATTGGATCATCAACAAGTTGATGAAATTGTAGTAAATTTTAAATTTGTTTTTCGCCAAATTTTAGTGGAAGAGTAAGGTGGTTTCAAACACTTAAACTTTGAACCACATTTCAAAATTCCCATTTATGATTCATCATGTAAAATATAATATTTTTATTTATTTTATAATACAGTTTAATACATATTTTATATGTATTGTATGTATGTTGATAAGAATAATTGTTTTATAATAAATAACATCAGTTTGTCGAAAATCCTCAACGTTTTAAAATGTCATAGATCTGAAAAATTCTGTTGAAAAATGATTTGTGGGAAAATTTGGAGAACTCCTAAATTTAATTTAAAAGCAAAAACTGAAATCTAAGTACCTTCTGATGTAAGAAATAAATCAACGCTTACAAATTAAAACAGAAAAACCCACATTCTTCTATCCTGGCTGAGTTTTCCGAAAGACGAATGGGAAAATATAAATTTGCAAACGACAAAAGTTTCAAGTTAATTTAGAAAAGTGTTTCAAATTGAACATAGAAGTTCTACCGCACTACTAAATGTAGAATCTCCTTCTGCAGCTGCTTTGCTGCCATCCGAGAAATAAGTGATGATTAGGGAGGGCGAGGAGCAAAGTTTAGTTGGGGGCGCAGGACGTTAAGTGGAATGAAGAAAATACCATAATAAGATTAAAAGCAAGGGAAAGCACTCGGGAGAAAAAGAAAGTGGTGCTGCTGCTGCTCCATCGCCAAGTAGAGACAATTTCTTTTTAAATCCTTGTCAGATTTTTCTTTGCTTGAGTAATTAATTTCAATCAAAATTAAATTCTCCTCATAATTGCGGAAAATGTATTAAAATAGCAATTGTCTTCGCCAACCTCATCATCATCATCATCATCATCACTTCAATCTCGGAGCGTATGAAGGATGGGGGTAGAAATTAATTGCACTCCAGGAGTGCTATTGTCTCTTTAATGCAATCCAAATAATAGAGCGTGTCTATTATACGTGATTTTAAATAGATGCGCATTAATTATGCTGATTACTAAATTATTTGTGTGTTTCAATTTGAATGAAGAATTTATAAACAGCTGAAAAAGGGATTGCCAGCGATAATTTTATTAATTAATCCAAATTTATTGTGCAATATTTTTAATATTTTTTGTCTTACAATAATAATAGATCGTTACATATGAATTGGTGTTTTTAAATATTAAATTTTTGGTATTCCGATAGTAACACAACATGTGTAAATAAGCATTTCTAATAAGAGGTAGTTGATGTCTTTAAGAATGAAATAAAGACAAGATATTAATGTAATGTATGAAGAAACCTGAAGATTACCTGATTTATTCAATAACAAGTTTAATCTAGTTTTGTCTTTAATTTATTTAAGACTCTTGTTCAATCCGCACATTTTCAATCATAAATTGCGTTAATTATTAAACCTCTCGCACTTCTCTCTAAATGTAGTTAAAATCAAAAATAATAAAGCACACTTTGGTCATGCGACGTTGTTATTTTCTGGACTTTGCTCCTTCCGTGGCAGACAGTTCTCAATTTTTCAACATCTCATTATAATTACAAATTAATTACGAACAAAAATGCAGCAGCCAATACTGCAGCTGTCCGGAGATAGATGTTGAAGATTGAAGTTTCGTAATTCATTCAACGGACATGTCCGGTAGGTTGTTACGGTTGACCTTTTTCCATTTTTGGATATATGCTTTTGCCACGTTTTGGTATTTTCCTCTCAGTGACAACGATCCACTCTGGTTTTCAGTTTTCACGAATCTGTCGGATGCAAAACTAAAATAAACATTAGGCGCAGCCGTCCTAAACATAGATTGACATCCATGATAATTTAAATTAATTGAATATTAATTAATTTCACTACTGTTCAGCCAACTGTGGGTTGATTTGATGTTGCGTTTGCTTTCAACCAACTTCGAATTGCATGCTTTCCGTTTGAATTTCAGTCAGGCGTGCGCATAATTTCAGATATCAGTGTCTATCTTTGCCTATAATTAATTGTGAAATGTTCGTTAATTAATACAATGAATGTATAATGTTTCAATTTTAGAAATTCAACAATTTATTGAATAGTAATGCCGAAAAGTACATGCAAAGTGTGTCAAAATTGTGGTTAAAGTGAGAATTGTTATATTCAATGAATATTTTTACTAATAAAATTTACATATTCTTATTAACATTGCAAACAGATTTTCGACATTCAAATAAAATTTCTTCATAAGCTCATTAATATATCAAAAGCATTTAAGACCAATGAAAACATCTATCTCCATGAAACTCTGAAGACTAAATTAAATTCCCGTTCAAACAATAAATCAAATTGAATGACCCATGTATCTTCACAATAATCCAATTAAAAGTTCCTAAATGACTTTGAAATTCTGTTTTTGATATCTTCATATCAAAGTGAAAAAAAAATCGGTGCAAAACTGACGGTAATGCCAAAGTTGTAAAGATTTTTCTCTAACTAAACGCCACTGAATTATTGAAGTCACATAAACTGATTGCAAAACTTTTGAGACTTGTTTTATGGCAACGAACGTCTGCGTTAAAATCCTCTTAAATAGATAATAATTGAAAGTCATCATGACGGAATGACAAGAGAAAAAATCGTCTTTCGATTGTTCAAGCTTCTTTTAAGTATTAATAAACGTATTTAGTGTGCAAAAAATTAGTTTGCCGGAGATCAATATTCGGGACTGTTTAAAATAGTTGAAATCGTGGCTCAAATGTAAATTTAAAATATAACTAACAACAAATAAAAATGAATAAATACTCAATTATTAACTCAAACATAAGATTTAGCGAATCTTTTTATGTCAATCTTCATTTCAGTAAATTCCAATCACAACTCTTTATAAAGACAATCTAATGAGTTATTTTACATATTATAAGTACTCGTAACTTTTAATTGCGTCCAAAAGCACTATTTTACTAATCTTTTAATTGATCAACTTAAATTCGGAATTTATCATTAATTAATGTTATTTATTGAATTTTTTAAAATTTCACACAATACTTAAATTTAATTATTCTTTTCAGTATCGCGATTTATGTAACAAAGGAAATAACAGAGACATCCCATCCTCTCGTTGTTCTCGATGTTCAACAAGCTGTTCAGATAATTGCACTTTGCATCCAGTCCAACAAGGTGACGTATCATCCACTGAGCCACCGTTACCTGAGCCAACATTGAATGGTCAAACAGCAGAAATATCGGCATATTTTGATGCTCTTGAACATTATGTATCCTCTGTTGGTTGGGTACTAATACAAATTAATTCTGAAGGAATTATTGAAGTCTGTACACAAAACATAAAAGATTTAATCGGTTATGAAAAGACCGATCTACAAAAGCAGCCAATCTATTCGTACCTGCATGCAGGCGATCATGCCAAACTGAGTCCAATATTAAATAATATGTCTTTTGCACTTGGTTGGGATCAAGATGAACAACAACATCAAAAGAATCGAAGAAGCATATCCACTAAGGTACGAATGCTACTAAAACATCCAGAGGGTGCAAGTGAAACTATGGAACAAAAACAACAGCGACAAGAGAAATATGAAGAAGTTACATTGATTGCATCACCAGTTAAAGGTGAGTAAACGATTTATGTAATTATCGGTCCAACTAAACATTCAAAAGATCTTTCTCTATCCCTTACAGACGACGGAGATGACAGCTCATCAGTGTTGTGTCTGATAGCACGGCCTGAAGAAGAGTCTCCCCTAGAAACCAATATGCTTCAGCTGACAAACCAGAGACCTCTGGAGCAAATGACCATGAAGCTAGATACAAACGGAAAAATTCTGCAAATCGATACTACAACATTGAGACCAACATTTGCCTCGAGTCTCTCCAAAGAGCAGGGAAGGTTGATACAAGATGTATGCCACATACAGGATGTGCATCGATTGCAAACACATTTGAAGGAGGTTCAACAACATTCGTCACTCATCGGTTCGCCTCTACACGGTCACTCGTCGGGACCGTTCCGTTTGCGTCTGAGATCACCGGACGTTTACGTACACGTTAAGGCAAATTCGAGACTGTTTGTGAATTCCACACCCGGCGAAAATGACTACATTATGTCGGTGCAAACAATTCTCAATGAGAACGACAGTTTGCCAGCAATTGAATCCTCTCAGAATACTGTAGCCAACATCAGTGTCGGAAATGTGAACACTGTTGGTGGCAATCAAATACCGTCCCTTCCTAGCACAAGTCATCATCACACGTCAACGACGAATGTTGGTGGCCCCTTAATGACTTCAGTGATAAACGGAACAGTTCCACAAGTTCAAGCGTCTCCTAGAACGAACAGCGTTGTTACTTCGTTTTCTAGCCCGCCATCGGTTTCCGAAAATTCAAATTTTTTTGCAACAGATTCATTCGATTTTGACTTTCAACATTCCCCGTTCGATATTCACCACGTCTGGGAGTCAAGACCAGATTCACGAACTAGCGTCACTACTCCAGTTAGCACTCCGCGACCACCGTCTGTTCAAGCGTTTAGTCCTGTCGCTCAGAATGTTTGCCCATCACCTTTAACGCCATACCACACATCTCAAAGTGCTGGGCAACCGAGTCCCCAAAGTAATGCAACCAATAACAACAACAATAATAACAGCTTGAACAACAATAACAATGGTGGTTATAATAGTTTTGCGTTCCCGAACTTTGATGAGAAGGATCAAAAAGATCATTTGAATAATAACACTAAGAACAGCACTAATAATAATAACAACAGCAGCAGTGGACAGAATAGCAACAATGGGAATCAGAATCATGATTCGGAACGCCTGCGCAATCTTCTCACCAACAGATCCCAATCTACTTCGTCTAGTAGTATGGGTGATAGTGATGATCACAGAAACGCTCATCGAATTTTAAAGGTATGTTAAAAAAGTCAGTAGAAAAAGAAGAAATAAAACGGGAATTTTTATTAAAAAAATTTCAGGGACTCTTGAATGCTGAAGAGGATAAAGATAGCACCACTTATAGTAAAACGAATTCTTCATTTGCTTCAAGAATGTATGCTTCTCGGGCGTCCTCCTTGGACAGCAAAAGCGATGGGAATACTATGTTGCTTCAGGTAAGGATTTCATAGTTTTTCTTTTCATCTAGAAGCAATAAAATATGAATAATTGTTTACAGCTCCTTAACGACAAAAGTGATGATGATGCTCCAAATCAATCTAATCAAGGTTCCCACAAAAGTGAACTGTTGCGTCAATTGCAAAAAGATGAAACGCCAAAGAGAGAAGATCTTAAAGATCTAAGACACCTCCTCAAATACCAGGGGGACGGTGGAACTGGAAATAGTGATAACTCTGATCCGCAACAAATGAATTCGCTACAACGGAAGCGTGCACATGAACCAGACGATGGTTCATCAGCAAAACGTCACGATGATAAGCCATTGAATCTTCGCGAGAAGAATAAAATGCTAGCTTCATTGCTTTCGAATCCATTGAAAGCACCACCATCAATAGCGCCATCTACACCAGTTGTAAAAATAATACCTGACATAACATCATCCACAGTAAACAGGGTATCAAGCTCTTCAGGAGTTGGACCATCATCTGTCGGTGGTAGCCAACAACAGCAAATGATTGGTGCTAACAGTGGCGGTGTTAGTGGACAGCAGAAAGCCGCTAATCAGACACAACCATCGACCAATCCTCACGCGAATCAATCTCGAAGTATTCGCAAGCCTTCCGATGCCTACCTCAATCAACCAATGCCAACACAACAAGATCAAACCAAAAATCACCTGATGCTGAGCCAGACGCAAGCTTCACCCTCGGCAGCATCTGTACAACGACCTCAATCGACAAATTTTCAATTGGATTCACCATATGCAACATCAGTAGCTACCTCATCAACATTATCTTTAAGCGCCCCAGCATCGTCCTCATCATCTCAGATGGCGACATCGTCAACTGGTCCAGGCAATTCAATGTCTCAACACGATGTCGATCCGGAATTATCAAAAATATTGAATGATGTTATCGATTTTGTGCCAGACTTAGATCCAACTGCATTGATGCAAGGTGGATCTGTGCCATCACATTCAGAACAGGAAAAAATGGCGATCAGTGCCATTCAAAAATCTTTGATGCAATGTGAAAGTACCCCATTTAGTTGTAGTCCCCCAGCTTACGCAATGTTGGGGAATCAACAACAATCACAACAGCAACAGCAACAACAGCTGCCTCAACCAAATAATCAGGTAGGGGATTATCTAAAGTTTTTTCAAGACGTGCCCTTTGCCGTCAAGAGAGCAATCAAGAAGCAACTGCTCAATTTGCAGGGATTTCATCACCCACCACCAGTTTACTCAACTCGTTCAGTTCGAATACCAATGCCGGCTAATGTTACCAACAATTCAGCGCTCCGGATACAATACCGAGAGCGTCTGTTGCAGCAGCAGCAAAAGGAACGCCTTCTGCAGCAGCAACAGAAACAGCATATGGTCGTGCCAGAGAGTGCAACCGCCAGAGCTGATCAGTTATGTAAGTGTTCCCAATTCATGATCATGAATTCTTTTAACTATAACGTTATGTGACTCAATCTTCTCATTTATTTCTTTCTAAAATCCTACTTTTGGAAGGGTTTGAATGAAAAGTGATTCAACAGTACATATTTTGATAGCAACTGTTGAACGGGCGCATCCATCATTTGAGTTGCTCGATTTGTAAATTTCAATACCGGCCATTGAAGTACATTTAAAAAAAAAATACATTAATATTCATGTCACTATCTTTCACTTTTCATTTGAATGCGACTATTTTGAGCGCTTAACATACAATTGTTATTTACGTATAGGCTTAAATCCAGGTATGTCAAATATTGGTTCCCTGATGAATAACACTGTTGCGCCAAATGTGTCATTGGCGCGCAGCAACTTACCGGACTCTCAGCTAAGTCCTGGCTATCCACAAGGGTTAATGCAGCAGCAGTTAAGTCCCAGTCAACGTGGAGCACCATTTAGTCCGCAACCGAATCAAGGTAGGTTTTTTTCAAAAATGATTACAATTACTGTAAGACACATTAATATTGGTATTTGAAATTATTCACTAATTTTTTTCTTTTGTGCTTTCCAGTTTACCAACCACAATTTCCAAATAACGGGCAGAGATTGTCTCCACAACAGCAACAACAATTATCTCAGGTTCAACAACAGCAACAGCAGCAACAAATGGCCTTCCAAAATACTTCAAATACAAATAATAATGCTCAGTTATCGCCGCGTCAACCCCAATTCAATGTAAATGCACAGTCGGTGTCTGACGCCGTTGCACCACAACCTCAACAACCTCAACCAAATCAACAATGGAATACTGCCCAGATCGCCGGCAATACACGTTTGTCTCTGCAACAACATAATCCTATGCTAATCGCGCAATTACAAGTAATTAATTAAATTATTTGATGAATTTAAGAGCCTAGTTTATGAACAATGTATTGTTTTTTTTATATTGTTGTTGAAGGGTGTCAGTCCGTTTAGCGCAGCACGCCAATTTCAGACACAACGACGATCACTTAACTCACCTGGAGCGACTGTAACACGACAAAACTCCTTTCCTACACAGGATGGAGGATTTCCTGGACCACCTTCTCCAAGTACACAGACAGGATATTCGCCTGCTGCCGCTAATGTTTTCACTAATCAACAAATGCAGAGGATGCAACGACAAACAAGTGTACCTCAAGCAACCCAACATTTACCAGGTAAGATTGTGGCCTTCGGAGTGTCCTTTTATTAAAACATCTCGAACAGCAATGACAATTGAATATTTGCCTAGATAAGTTTTCCTTTAATTTTCTGTATATACAAAAATAGGCCAGCTCTTATTATGTTTGTAGGAAAAATTAAAGCCAGAGTTATGTACAATTAGAAAAATCGTCCTTTGAGGTAAATGGACCATCGTTGATACGTGGCGGACGGATTGTTTGAAAGCCCAGAATTTTTATTCTATAAAGATGTGCAATTTTTTTTAATCGGGATTTTTGTTTTTTAATATTTATTATTTTACAATTTTTAAAATTAAATTAATTGTGACTTAAGATAGACTTATATTTTTCGAAATGTGCTGTTTATTAGTTAGGAACAAAGTCATATCAATTATAGCAAGCAGATATTCCAATTTTTCTTTAGTTCGGCGTGCACATTTAACGCGATTAGTATGTAGTTCCATTTGTAATTTGGTCTTAACGGCATATAAGTCTTGGTGGATGGAATTCAAAACTATAAAGAGATCACAAAAATTCAAGGGCATTTTTAGCACCAAATGTTGAACGTTGTAAAGCCTTCTGCTCAAAACTTTGTGCCGTATTTTTCAAACTTGTTAGAATTTTACTTGGACGAAGAACATGTTATTAGATTTTTAATAAGAGACAGACTTAAGCAGGAAACACACTACAAGACCCTTGAACGAAGACCATCACGATCCTTCGACCAAGACGCCGGGTTTAAGGTTTTGTTTACATGAAAACCTAGGGCATACCGCATACTTCACGACCCTTGGAACAAAACCATGGTCGAAGAACGAGCATTGTCGATGATAAATCATCAGTTTTTACTGCAAAGACATAGCAATAAGGCAATAAACAACAGTGAAAAACAGAAAACAAAAATGCTTTCAGAGGTCGAAGGGTCCAAGGGACGAAAGGTCGTGTAGTGTGCTTCCTCCTTAAGAGTTTTTCGAACTACTTCCAATTCCAAGACATCCCAATTGCTCATGGATATTTTAAAGAGCATCTGGGTGAAACCACTCACATGTCTCAATTATTCTACTCAAGACAATCGAAAAACGGAGTGCTGTAAAGTAACACAGCTCATTTGTTTATGCCATTCGTAAATGAAATATTATCATATCGCAAATAATAAATGCTGATAAATAAATGAGAAATACCAAACCAAAATGTAGTACAATCTCGGAGAAGATATCTACCAAACTTCTGTGTAATTAATTTATTTTGTCTGGTTGAATAATTTTGAGTGCTTTAATAATTATAAAATTTTAAAATATTCTTTAGAAACTAGTATGTACTAATAATTATTTTTGAGAATCTGTAATGAATTTCCAGTTGTCATTTTTTTTTTTACTAGTTATTGCTCGTAATCTAGTCCTGTCCTGACGCTATCCGTAATCTTCAAATGCACATTGCATACTTAATTCGGTTCGATTCGTTGTTCGTTGACATTTATGAAAAGTATAAATAAAAATTATTTTTATTTTGATATTCAAGTAGTTTGGCATGCTTTCCTCTAGAGCTTTAAATATATTGCAAAAAAAAAAAAAAGTGATTAGTATTTTGAATTTAGTGTTGGAATTAGCATCCGTAGAAAATTCTAAACAAAACTACTTATGAAATCCTTTTATGCTAGTATTAAAACATATATTTAAAACATCCCTTTTCGCGTTCTATTAGTAAATGAGTAGTGTCAACTTCTATAGTTATAGTATGTTGTTTATATTTGACATCATTTAAATAGCTCCTAATAGAAATTTCCGATAGATTTAAGAATGTTATCCCCATTTTGCGTGCTTTTCATTATTCCATTCGATTTTTCAGTAAATACATACATTAAAGTAAAACCAAAAGTTTGAAAACAAACTTGCACATTTTTACTTAAAATAACAAGATTATTGAAAATGTAGACATATCCTATAATAGACTTACAAATTTGTTTTAAGGAAAAAAAAAATAATAAGATCATAATTAAAAAGCAAAGAAGAAGAGCAAAACTAAAAAGACGAAAAATTTTTGAATAAAACAGGCTCACCCCGTTCATTTGGTGGATCGGATGGTACTGGCGGTTATGGCATGATGTACAACAATATGCAACATGCTGCACAAGGGCCACCGCCAAATGATTTCTATGGTCGCACCCAGACCGGTAAGGCTGGTCACCAAACCACAAAAATGTTCCATTTTACCACTGCAATAAATTATAATCAGCAATCATCCAACCTTCATGCAAATTCCGTCTATCCTCAATGCTTGCAGAATCATTGTATCTCACCTTCCTCTCCTCCCAAGGATTTCGTCCTCTCAGTCTTTAAAAACTTGCAATCGAAATCACATAAATTGGATATATATATTTTTTTTTTACAAAATTGCTTTCGGATGAAAACTGCAAGAACATGAGACAATATTAATTATTGATTAAGGAGAAATACTATGATTAGAAAATTCTTTCCCCGCCGCTCCATCCAGATCATCCAATTTAACGAATGTTTATTCTTCCACTCATCCATAAAATATCGTTAGCCATTATTCTTGCACCAAAACTGTTCATTTTCATGCTGCACTCATCAAATTTCACTATTTTTTGTTGGTTGATTCTTTTATGTTGAAATAATGTTTCAATACGATTTTTGATGTTTTCTCAGTTGTTGATGTTATTGGGATATTATATTTGTGTCGTAGACCAAAACCATATTTGCAGAATTATTTATTGGTTATATAAGAAAAATAATCAAATGTGGTTTTGGATCATGTAATTCAAATGTTTGTATGATTGTATTTAATGTTCGTTTCGTTTCTTATAACTGTTTTTAATTCATATTG
The DNA here is from genome assembly GCA_963082835.1 of Leptogaster cylindrica. Classification (NCBI taxonomy): domain Eukaryota; kingdom Metazoa; phylum Arthropoda; class Insecta; order Diptera; family Asilidae; genus Leptogaster; species Leptogaster cylindrica. Next base: position 15,867,361 of record OY720105.1, on the reverse strand, counting down.
TTCGTTGTGATTCTGTGCATAAAAAATTACCGCCGAAAAACAATTGGGAAGAATATTTATTTATTAAGGCTATATTTGTTGAACCCCAAATAATTTATGTAAATAATATTTAAAATCAATTTTCTTTGGTTGCAATTATATCTTTCACAACTAATGTTTTTTTTTCTAAGATTAAGACAATTTTATTTAGGATCGAGTTAATAATTCTTTGGGGATTTGGTAAACACAGCAAAGCTAACTATAGGAATGGAGTGTTTGCAAGGAACTTTTAAATTCTAATATATTTTTTAATTTATCAGGTTTTTTGTATTAAACAATTCCCTTCTATTTTACATCAATAGTTTCGTTTGTATTGTATCAAAAACAAATTTAACTATATTTATACTATAAACACTTGATTCGTTAAAATTTGCTCTTTAAACTTATGGTTAGTAAAATTTTTTGGTGTAACATGAATAAAATATACATACCTAATAGTAATTTTTCTCTTAGAATTTTCAAATAACAAAATTTCTCTTTCAATTATTATTAATACAATTTCACTACATACAAGTTTTTTTTTTTGTTTTTTATTTAACAAAAATCAATCCTTATAAATTCTTATTTTCAAACATGAAACATTATTTAAAATTTCTTTGCAATAAACAAATCAAGAGCCTTGTTTAATAATTTCCGAAGAACTTACAATAACATTCACATCACACACATATTTGTGGCTAACATTTTATATTATTTTTATGTTTTAATGTTTCACATTCGCAATGCAACAATTTATCAACTACAATATCACTTTTCCCCACCTTGATTTCCAGCTGGAAATAATATGAATTCGTCAGAATATGTTCGACAAGAGTTGCGGGCTGTTGTAAGTGGTCGAACTCAACAACCAACACCTGGTGGACCTGTGTCAGGCAATAGTGGAGGGGTAGGAGGCGGCAACGGTGGCATCAGAACACCGCAGAGCCCCCTCGGTATGGGCCAGGGACCGATGGTGGGCGGAAACAGTACAAATTTACTTGGACAACAGCAACAAAATCAACAGCAGCAGCAACAACAACAGCAACAGCGACCACAACAGTCAACAACGCCGCAACAACAAATGTCTGGCGGCGCCCTGCTGGGCACACCGACAGATCCCACGCTCAGCTTCAATTTCGATCTGCCACAATCCGGTGAGTATTGTTGATCGCTCGTCTCAGCTCGTCCAGTTTCGTTAGCTAGATTGCGTAGCTTCTCCATACGAACTCTTCCACCCGCCACACAATGTTTCGTTATTCAAAATTAGTTGAAGATGGTTTTGTTGATTCTCTAAAGTATTTCTTGTTCATCAATTCTTTCCAGTATTGAGTTTTAGACACAAAATATAAAATTCATCAGCGATATCCACATTCCACACAAACACATGCACGCTTTTATTCAATTCATTTTTTACTATAACATAATATTCCATAAGAACTAAAAACAAAACAGTTTAGTTTCTTTTAATATAAATGCTGCAATTAGCAAAATTTTGAATTCTCAAAAACGAATTCAAAGATCCTTCTTCAGTCAAAAAATTTAAAAAAAAACACAGCTCTGTTTCTTTGCTTCGAGATCAGCTTATTGTTATGATTAATTGAGAGAGACTTTCCACCATGTAATTATTGTTTGTCTGGGACTTAGGTGCAACGATTGTTGTCGAAACAAATAAATTAGTCTCAACCCAATGGCCATCGCCAGCAGAGACCATCACAACGACCACCTCCACCCGGGTAAGAATGCTTTACGTAAACCAATCTTTTCAACATTCTCAAATTGTTCTTCAATGTTATCGTATTTTTTATAATTTATTGAACAATTTTACTATTTGCTGAAAAGCTCACTCTCTCGTTTTTGTTTTTGTTTTATTTGCAAGATAATGAAAAATATTTCAAATTTATTTTTGTCTGCTTTTCAAATGTTTACATTTTGTGGTTCACAATTTTTGTTGCTGCTCTTTTAAAATTTCTATAAACATTTACCAAGTGTGATTCATAAACTCAACAAAACTGTCTTCTGCAAGTACATTCTTCTCAGTAGTATCCTTTTCACTTTTTCTGATGTACTTATACCGAGGATACTTGGAAATTACAACAAACAATATTATACATTATTGTTGCAATGGAACTGTCACTTCATTTGCTTCACCTGTTTGTTCATTTCGTGTAATTTATTGCTTCCCGCTATTTATTAAAAACACTACAATATTGGTTGTTTCTTCTAATTTTGTAGTTGGTAGTTTTCTTCGTATTTCAAATTCACCAAAATCTCTCATCTTTTTGACACTGAAAGCTATTTTGCATTTCCAAAATATGCTCTTGAAATGTTGGTTTCTTTTTTTTTTGTGTTACAAATCCTGCGCCTTTGATGGGATGTTTTACATTTTTTATTCTGACAAAACTCATCTTGTCCACAACAGGAAAAGTGTTGACTAAAATTCAATATAAACTTTAATGGAAAATTGGGGAACATCATATTATAAATTGTTTTTATTCGAAACTTAATGAAATTTTATAAATTTTTTCAGTTTAATATTTTCTAAAATTAGTTGAGATTTTTTTGCCCGACTAGCAAACTTTATAATGACTGCTTTTATTAGAAATTCTTGCAGTTAGAAGTGATTAGTTATTTGCATCCTTTAAAATTCAATCTGATAAAAGTGAGGGGTCACCTATATTCATCTTATTTCTTGATTTTTTAGGCGACTTCTTTGGAGGAAACTCAACCCGGTGACCCTAATAAGAGTAATCCATCCCTGCTCTTACAGAAATTACTGTCAGACTAGGACGCACGAGAACTAAAACGGCGGCAGTGATGATGTACAAGACGAAGTAATCGTAAGAATATCGACGAAAGTATATTAACTACTCAGAATTAAATGGACATCATCCACAATTTAAATGTAACAAGGAATCAAGAGAACTTTCCACTGTAACAAAAGAAAAAAGATTTAAAACAAAACAAAATTATTAAAAATCTAAGCATTCAAGAAATGACGAACGAACAATGTTAAACAACGCTAGGAAAACAAAAGCAAAAGGAAGATCAATCGAACTGAAAGTAGCGGAGGCGGCATTAAATCTTAGCTACAAAACGTATACCAAGAAACGGTTTACCCTTGTAGGTTTATAAAACAAACACATAATACATAAGGGAAAAAGAAAATATTTTCAGTGTGATAACTTGTAAATGTTTAAAATGAAAATAGAAAAGAGAATTTGATATTTTTTTAAATATTAAATTTAACATATTAAGTATATAAAATGCGTAAGAAATTAAATAAAGAAAAACAAAAACATACAAAAAAGTAAACGAGTATATAGAATATTTTATAGTGTAAGAGTTTCGAGTAGAAGAACATCGGGATGACGTAATATATTTCAGAAAATATACACATACAAATTTGAATATTTTCTTTCTTTTATGTAAATTGCAAAACAAAAAAATTAAATAAATAAAAATTTAAAATAGTTTTTCTAAGATAAAAGGGATTAATGACGAATATTTCAGAAAACAAAATTAATAAAATGTTATTAATTAGATTTATCATTAAATATAACCGATAGAAATGCAGACATGAAATCAAGTTTGGAAAACAGCGGTTGCAATACGACGCCAGTTTTTCAAATTAGAAAACAATGAAATTAAGTAAGAAAGTACAGAAAACATGAAATGTAAATTAATTCGATTCAATTTTAAATATGATGAAACAGAAAGAAACTTTTAAAACAAAACATAATGTGATGTTAAATTAATTAATTAAATAAAAATATATATAAATATGTAGTAAGACAGAAAATGTTAATGTTTTTTGCTTTTATAATTATTTTGTCAATTTGCATTATTATTTAAAAGTGTTTTCTCCTGTAATTCAGTTCTCTTCGTTCACTTTTTGTTTTGTTGTTTTTTTTTTTTTTTTAATTTTATATTTTTCATGCGATCGAGAGAAGTTAAACCTATTCTACCTAAACAAGTAAAGGAAACACACTTCTTAATGTACATATTTATAAATATATAAATAGATCTTTAATTAGATATATATTTATAATGTTAATAATAATTAATTAAATTTAAAATTGATGAAAGATGATAAAGAATTAATATAAATAAAATTATTACTGTAAGCTTGATTTAATATAAAATTTAAAAAAAAAAGTGAAGAAAAACACAACAAATTGTAATGGACAAACTTGCTTGCGCAAAAGAGAGAAAGAGAGAGAGAGAGAAAGCTAAGTGAAATTAAGTTTATTTAGTGAAGAGAAGCGAGAATTAAGAAGAAAAAATGTTTTGTTTTTAGGAAATTTTATTGTAAAAGTTTAACTGTTGTGTTAATCTGGATTTAAGGAGAAATAGATACATTTTGGGTTTAAAAATTACATTTTTGTTTTTAAATAAATTATGCGTTTTCTTTTATTTCATACACACATTTTTCATTAGTATCCCTTTAAAATTTGCACAACATATTAGCAATAAATATATTTAATTGAGTGTTGAGATAATATGCAAATTGTAAGAACTTTAAGAAATAATATTTGATGTTTCGAAGAATGCTTTGAGGTGAGTAATACATTTCCAAGAATATCCTTGAAAACCGATTACATCAAATAATTACGTTCTATAAAGAGTTTCCAAAACTTGGTCTGATTGTATTCAGTAGTACATTAACATTGGCATAGATGCATACAGGAAGCTAGTTTCGAAGGCTTTATTGGCGAAATTGCATCCTTGCATCAAGCTGGTTGTGAGTAGTTTGCGGTTGTAAGAGGGCAAGAGGAGTAAGTAGTTTTCCAATCAAATGCAGCGATTTTCTAAAGCCTGTTTTCGGTTTCATATTTTTTCTATCAGTTTTTTCGTAGGTACATGAACTACTATTTTCATTTATAATTTTTGTATTCTGAAATGCAACAAAGAATTTGATAAAATTCGAAATCATTTGAAACTCTAAAATTATTGCTGGTAATTTTGAATTGAATTTCATATCCAGAGTAATACATATGCACAGCAGTAAAACTTTGCAACATGCAGGAAGTATCACAAACAAATGAAGAAAAAAAAGTACACAATAATTCTGCTTACAATTTAAAAACGAAGTAAAAATATACTTCCAAAATAACACGATACTTGAGAAATAGAAATACCTCTGTTTGAGTTCAAAACTAAATTAAGAAACAAAAAAAGAAGTAATAAAATATATATATTAAAATGAATAGATAAATTCTATATATACATATACATAAATTAACGAAAATCAAAGTTGAATAATTCGCTGAGTATTTATTGCGATACGATTTACACATAAGCAAAAGTAGAGGAGCAAAGCAGTTTCGACTTAATTCAATGCGTATTTTACATCTGGATTCTTGTTATTTTATTTTTAACTTTAGCACAACATTTACTTAATGAGTATTTCGAAATTCCAAGATGAGTTTTTCATTTTCTTAAATTTGAATTTAAAGTTCATCAGGAAAAAAGAGCAGAACACTTCGTTTACTAATGAATTTCATTTCTAAAAATTATTCAGTTCGATTAAGATTTTATGGATTTTCAAAAATTCTAAAACTAAAATTTCCCGTGGTATAGTTTTAAATTATAAATAAAAAAAATGAAGATTTTACAAAAAAATATCACGCAATGCTAAGAAAAAAGTCATAGCACGTAGGCAATTTCTACAAAGTTCAGTATACCTTTTAACAATAAAAACAAAATATACAAATTTTTTTAACTTATTAAAAAATCTCCAAAAAATTATACATAAAGTACATATGTAAAGTGCATTATATGCTTTAATATTGTAAAAAATACACCAAATAAAAATAGTTTTTTATCAAATCAATTGCACTGTAAAGACAAAGTACGTTAAATGAAAACAAATCTAATTGATCTTCCCCCACGGAATAACCGAAAAACGAAACAAAGTCATCCCAAGTTAAATATAACCACGAAAGCAATGAAATTCAAATAAAAACAATATTTTTAAAATACTCGAAAACGTAAAATATATTATATGTAAAAAAAACATATTTGAATTTGATACCTTTAAAACTATAGACATGTAATAAAATTTATATATTCATAAACAATAGTGAGAATTTATATCTAAACCACAAATTACACCAGTTATATATACACTTGCATATTATGTACACACTGTATATTGTAAATTGCAAATATATTACAAAAAAACAAAACGGATATTACATTTAAGCACATGTTAATACGGAAATAACAAAGAAATATTCAGAAAAAATATATTTTTCACACGAAATAGATGATACAAAAATTAAAAAAATAAGAAACACGAAACAAATATTTATAAGAAAACCGCTGATATAAGGTCGAATAATTTTAACAACACTTAAGAATTTGCGACAACAAAAATATAATAAATTTTTTCCGGTTTCGGTTCATCGATAGGAATTCTTTTAACGAATCAATCTAACGGATTAACTTAGAATATATACGAATTTCGTACCGTCGGTATTCAATACAAACACATGTACATAGGCATTTAATAAATAACGAAGGATTTGTTGCGAAATTATTCACTCTAGAGACAATTCAAACTGAAATTACCGATGTGCAGTTTCCATTATATTTATTATTTGAATGTGTAATATTTACACCTAGCAACTAGTTCTTATTCACTCGAAACTTGAATCTGTTGTTTTCCAAAAACTTTATATTCCTAATTAAAAATCTTACAGCATATTTTTACAATTTCGCATAAACATCTGAAATTTTTGAAGACTTTTGGAGTGAATAATTTTCCGCTGCAATAACAACACTGCCGATCAAAAAATATACGATACCAACAAATTATAATTTGAAAATTCCCTTCGGAATTAAATATAATTTCGCGAAAATCATATTTACTTTATAGTTTTGTATGCAATAATTTTGAGAATGATTGCTTTCCATTCTTTGATGTCTAAATACATATTAAAATTATTAAAGTAAAAACACAAAAATAACATTTTTTGAAGGAATTTGTAAATTCTAAAATAATATTGTTTTAAATTTCAAATATTATTTAGTTATTGGAGTATAAAGAACACAAATAATGAATGAAGAGAATTTAAAGCAACTGAAAACAAAAAGTGGGCGATTGTTGGAGGATTCGAGGATGGTCATTAAATGACGTAAAAGGTGGGCTGTGTCTATAATGTAGATTTTATTATAAAAATATTAACAAATTATTCATATTATAAAATTCGTACTAAGCAGATTATACATATTATGTATATTGCATTCTTTAATTTTCGGTTAAGCGTCAGAACGATCTGCAAAATGTAAAAGAAAACAATTTTCTTCAAATGAATTCAATGAGAGAAAGTTTATAACAAATTAAATTTAATATAAAAGTACTGTTTGTTATATTTATGTTGAATAATGAAATTGTGCAATCTTGAAATAAGAACTTTCCTTTAAAATTCCCAATAAATGTATATTGCTGTAACTAAAATGATTTATTGAAAGTATTTAATTTGTTTAAAATGTAATGTATATGTCTTAAAAATATTATTGTAATTGTTTCAAAATGTAAAAAAAAACAATTTATTGATAAAATGTATTATAGAATGATAATTCACCATATGTTCTTTTAAATGATCATTATTGAGCCTTTGTTTTAAAGATTTACAGAACAGAAACTATAAATAAATTACTGCTGAAACGGAAGAATCATATTAATTAGAATCTAGGTATTTAAATGAGTGGGTTTTTTAAGAGAGATAGAGAGAGCAAGTTAATTTTATTAGTTTTAAGATTTAATACTACTCGTAATTAATTATGAGGCATGTAATTACAGAAAATGATTTGAGGAAAATATATTATGCATTATAAAACGAACGGAATGTTTTATTTCAGTAATTACTTACGTCTTACGTGCAGTGATTGTAATTGAATTATCTATATTATTATTATTTTAATTAATTGCTTAAATAATGTTGGAATTTCGAAAATGGGAATCGCAATTTTCTGTTACTGGGAGCATAAATTTACTCTTTAATTCAATAAATTTAATAAATAGATACTGTATAGAAAATTACTTGATACGATGCATTGTTTTTATAATCAAATGAGTCATCAACTGCAACCAACAAGGTGAGTGACATTACGACTTTTAAATTTCAACAAAAATTTACATAAATCTTTAAAAACTTATAAAATAACGTTAATTGCATTGACAACGATTAACGGTCCATGTCCCCAAACAGGATTGAGGATTTTTAAAATTTACTCATTTCGGGGGAATTTCGCTCATTTTCGGAATACGGTTCGAGCTTAAACTGAATGAGAAATCCGAAAATACTCCTTGTTCGCCGCAACTGCAGTGGTTATGAAATTCCCTCCTCAGGAATTCAGGCGAATTTTATAGGAATTTTTAAAAATTAAAAAAGAGAAATATAATTTTTTCCGTCCAGCGAGACGACTTTGAATTGAAATTTGAAAATCACAAATTATCCTCATCCTCGAACCTAATAATTCGGGGTCTGTTAGCATTTTAATTTTTAGCAGAGACGATTGCAGGCAACCAACCTGCGAAAATGAAAGAGCATCGGAACAGTTGTGAGCGAACGAGCCCATGAATATGTTTGGTGTTTGTTCGGACGTCGCCATTTATAATTTTAGTCAAAATAAAATGCGGGACGGAGTAAATCTATGAGTTGTCAGTCAAATATCGACGACCACTAATTTGTTTACAGTTTCCATGTGAGGAGAGTGATGAAGGAGTGATAAGAACCGCTCCAATTGTTTTCACCGTCGATTGTGTTGTTCTGTGGAAAGATTTTGTCGAAGGTAAATTTTTGCTTGGTGATGTTCACTGCCTTCTCCCGAACTGTGAAAGCTGCTTGGATCGCCCGAGAATGCGATTCGGGCGCAAATAGCGTCTCGTTTGTTTGCCTTCAAGTGATTCCAGTCAATTTGGTGATTTGTTAAGGGCATAATGTGCGGCCTTTGTTGCAAATTGCAATTAAATGATGCAATTTTTGGGATGATTTTATTGTATATTGCAAAAAGTAAAAACAATGAAAGTGCGTGCGTGCAGCATGTCGGACGAAATGTCAAAATTGTGTCAGAGTGGCGGTTTCTAGGGAATATGTCAGATTTTGATTGCATTTTTTAACCGAATTGTTTAATAATATGCTTCAGATGATGCAGATTGTTACTTCGAACACTGCACCGCATATTGCAATGTAGTAAACGTTCGTCCTTCTCCCATGAGCACCGTCCTGTAAGCAGCTGAATAAATGAATTATCTGTCACACATTTTGTTGTGAATCTCATTCTAAAATTGTATAATTATACTAAACATACAATTGCACAATTTTTATTTAAAAAACAAAACTTAATTTTAACGTAAAAATTATATTTTCCAAGTAGCACACAGGATTGGAGAACAAGAACTAACTCATTAATATGCTCATCAGTTGCGAGTGGATTTTTAAATAAATCAAATTGCGAACACTGCAAACGAAACTGTTCGTAGTTTCCTTCCCGAAAATTTTGCGCTAACAATTCGCCCGAGTAAATGACAGTAATTTTAGAATCAGTTGTTTGGTCCAATTTAAAATTTCTACCAGAGAAATCTGAAAACACTGCGTTCCAGAAACGAGGGTGCGAAATAATGCCGGTCTAACCACCCTAATTACATTGTTTAATTGTTTTCCACTTTAAAATATTTCACAAATTATATTTCTTTTACATTTCTTTTAAAAGTAATATATTTTTTGGCCATTGCTGATGATTCACTTTGAGCTGAGTTCCAAACATTGCGAAATGATAATCCAATCGGATTTCGCAGGCATAAATGCAAATATAATTTTGTTGTTTACTTCTCTTCAAGTTTAAAATTTGGACTAATTTGGTAATACTTATTTTTATTTAAATTGCACCAGTTTTGTTTAATAGGTATAATTATATTTTTCGAATATGGAAGAAATTTGTTAAAACAATTTGGGTTTATACTTTTGAGCTAATTCCTCTTATATTTGTAATTAAATCTTTAATTTATTGGTTTTGTGCATTAAAAATGAAATTTGAAAATTTTGGTTTTGTTTGAATTAATAAATTTAATTAATAAATAGACACAAAAATCAATTGCGTATAATTTCTCAACAAACTATGTTTTTGTAATTGTGGAGAAAAATTATGAATCAAGTCAATCCATTCTCTAAATATATTGTTATTTGAATGAAGGCTGTTTGTTGTTTCAATAAACACTTTCCAGTTGGGTGACGTGAAATGAATACTTTAGCATAAGTCGATTTTTTAATATTAATACATTTCGATTTCGGAGTAGGAAAAGTCTGTCTACATGAAAACGTTTATAATTTTTAGAAAACATTAATTTCTTGTTTTATTTATATTTTTTTGTTGGCGTGAAATCAATCAGCCAGAATTTTATTTATTTTATTATTATTCTTAATACGCACTTTTATCTTTTTAGGAAATAAGGAAATTTCAATAATAAGATCATGAAAAGTTGAATATCCTAAAAACCAATTAAAATTAAATTCAATCAACTTTTCTAAAAAATAATAAAATACCAAAGGAAGCCTCTTGAATGGATTCCTTAGAGGATAATTTTATATTGAACACTGGATGATAAACCTTTTCATTACGATTACGTATTAATTTAAGAAAAATCATTTTCCTAATTTAACTAAAATGAATGATAGAGACGTCCCCAGCGTGCCGATTACAACCTTAGCTGGCCTGACGAGTTTGTCAGACTGTAAGTATACCATTATTAAGAGGATAGCTAATTTTCGTTTGTAATACGATATTCTTTCAGTGTTGAGTGAACTTCCAGTATCCGGTTCAATTTCCAGTATAACATCATTGAATAAGTCTCTTCTTTTTCACACTTTAGTGGCAGAAGAATCAAACAATCTATTATCAGTGAGAGACGATAATTTAGTGCGACAATTGGTACACGCTATTGAGCAAACAAATTCGGATCATATGTAAGGATTCAGTGGAACTGAAGAGAATGACTTTAATAGTTTCGTTTTGTATTTTAGTGAATTAAAAAGTGAATATGCTATAAATCAACATGGCACAAATATTAGTGAATTTCCTGAATTGCTTCAAGGTATCTATACATTTAGGCCTACCGTTTTTAATACTCCCCATAGTCATCGCGTTCGTGAGTATCCAAATGTACTATTTTATTTATTTAATAAAATTACGTTAATAATATATTCATTCTAGAAAATCATCAATTAGGAAATACAAATTCCTCCCATTTGTACCACCAATCACAACAGCAACCAAAAGTTCCTGCAAATTCGCTTTCGCAAAATCCTGCTGAGGTTCTAGTTCAGCAGGTGCAAATGCAACAGGTAAAGAAAATTAAATATATAAAGAATTGTTGTAAATTTTACTAATTTGTTGTTATCATTTAGCAGCAACAACTAATTACAGCACAAACACCACCGGTGACGGGTGTGCAAAATATAAATAACAATAGTAATTTCGAATACGTAAATATAAAAGATTCTAAAAAGCAAAAACAACAAATAAGTCCAACATCTATTCATACGAATACATCACAAGGCAACATTGTTCATATGTAAGAGAATTCTACGGTTCTAACGACAAATTGATTTCATTTCATTTTCATAGGAACAACGTTTTAAATACTAGTGATACACCGTCTAAGAGACCAATGAATAGGCGACAGATTGCTAACGAGCTTCTAGCTCAACAGCAATTGCAGCAGCAGCAGCAACAACAACAGCAGCAACATCAGCAGCAGCTTCAGCAACAGCAACATCTCCAACAACTGCAACAGCAACAAATACAACAGCAGCAGCTGCAATTACAGCAACAAATGCAACAACAACAGCAGAATATTCTGCAACAACAACAAAATCAGCCCTTCCAACAAAGTCCAATCCATCAGCAACATGGCATTCAACAAAATTTAATGCAATCACAACAACAGCAAGTGTATTTACAAAAATCACCTGTTCAACAATTGGTACAACAACAGCAGCAGCAACAACATGTTCAACCTTCTCAGTCGACGCTTGCTTCAGTGTTGATGCAGGGCCAACAGCCGCAAGTCGGAGTTCCGCAACAACTGCATCAGCAAGTAGTTCTACCCAATCAGTCAACAACGTCGGTTTTGCAACAAAATCCTCAAGTAACTCAACAAATTTCTGTTGTTCAACCGTCTGCAAGTGTACAGCAAAACTCCTTCCAGCAGCAAAATCTTAATGTCCCACAAATTACCTCACCCCAGCACAATCGAGCCATCCAACAGAGTCCTGTTGTTATTCAGCAAAATCCGACCTTACAGCATACACAATACCAGCAAATGCAATTACAATGCCAACAACAACAACAGCAACCTAATCCGCAAATCCAGCAACAATTTAATCAAATTCCACAGCACAACATTTTGTCGGTTCAACAACAACAACAACAAGCTCAGGTGTTCCAACAGCACAACGTGCCACAACAGAAAACAATTCCGCGGAACAATGAATATTTGGAACAGCAGAGCAAGAATTTCGATTTGCGTGGTCCATCGCCAGCTCAAGCGAGCATTGCTCCAGAGTCAAATCAAATTGGTAAGTTTTAATTGTACATATAAAGTTTTGCGGTATTTTGTGACGCCATTTTGTTTAAACAGATGGCAGCGCGAAAATGGTTAATGTTTCGCCGGCGCGGATTAGTCCACACAATTCGACAACAAAACTGGATCATTTTATGCCATTAAAGCCTAAAGTCTGTATCAATCGCCTGAAAGCCGAGGATGAAGTTTTAATGCAACAAAGCCTTAAAAAATTTGCAAAAAAATCACCTGTGTTGGCAAAGAAACTAGGCTTAACGGGGTTATCTTCACCGGTAAAATCGGGATCTGATTCTACGCAAAATTTACAAGAGGAGACATCGACGAAAAATCAAGATGCATTTTCTCAGATGAAGGCGGACGAACGACGGAGTAGTAGCACAAAACGAAAAATCGCCGTCAATACCGCTGATTTACCTCCAGAACAAATATGTACGATTAACTGTTTTCGTTGTTAACAATATGTATTAAAGAGACTTTCATGTTGCAGTTACGAAACCTAAGCTACGAAAAGTGGAACGAATCCTTGCACCAATCCTCCCCAAGTCGTGTAAGGAGGATGTGTTGAAATTGCAAACATATCAGCAATTTATGAAGAATATGGAACAAATTATTGAACAATTGGACGACACTGAATCGCCGAATTTTAATTCAGGTTTGAATTTTCGTTTATCTACACTTGTAATATTTTGCAAATGTGTTTGGTATATTTGCAGAGGAAACAGACGAAAACATTGAATGTATCTCCTCTAAAATGTTAACTGTGATGAGCAACGATGTCGCCAAGTTGAAGGCAAAGGGTGTATTGGATGCGATACCGAAAAACAAGTTAACTCTGCTGATCAACTACGCCATGAGAAACGTGTATCTTGCGCGGCATTACTCCGCTGGGCCGGTGAGCTTTTTACCTGAATGCCCTCAATTATTTTTTAATGCCAGTATAACTCTGCACAATTACTGTTTTTCTGAGACATTAATTACAAAAATTTACGCACCATATATTGTTTGCTTAGTAGATAACAGATGTACATCAGATGAATTCTCGGAAAAGTTTATACACCTTTTTGAATTGTATACTATACATTTAATCACTTTACTTGAATTGATGACGTGCATTAACCTTTTACTTAATGTGCTCTACGTACACATACACTTTTTTTGTATACGAGTATATTCTTTAAAAAAATTTACACTTGCAGGACGTTGAAGAAGAAATGATTGGGGATGACGTGATGGAAAAGATTTTGAATGCTGTCGAAGCCTGCCTTCTGATCTGTAATATTTACTCAACAGTAAAAGATCTCAAATTTCTTCAGGAGGATAATATTGCTACTATTATAAAGTTCACCCAGTTTCAATTGCGAGAGACAATATTTTCTTCGTATGATCCAGTTTATACAGTAAAGAACATGAAGAAGATTGATAATCGAAAAAAGAAACCTCAACAAAGTCATAATCGCAGTCTTCAAATTCTCTACTCAAAATGTGTTGAATTAATGAAAGTTTTTGTCGCTCTCTTCGACAAATGTATCTTCGTTGACACCATTGTGCTCGTACTTTCTACTTTAGCCATTGAGCCTTTTTTTGTGGACAATATAGAAACGTTGCAATTCGTTTGTTTGGAATTGGTGACTACGGTAAAATGTTTCTCCTCTTTACATTTCATGCGTCTACATTAAAACTAATTTTTATTTCACAGATATTTAGAAAAGAACAATATGTGAAGATGAGAAGCAGTATTTTAAATGATATCCTTGCTTCTGTAGATAGGTTACCATGTTCCAAAAAGAATCTCCGACCTTTCAAATTGGCCAACAATGGAGGGAACATTCAAATGGTAACAGCATTGGTGTTGCAATTGATACAGTGTGCAACTGTGCTGCCCGACGCAATTTGTGATGATTTCAAGCGCAACAACAAGAAAGGAAAATCTATAGAAATGCAAGAGAATTCATCACACAAAAGTTCTATTGACAAAGATTTGGTGGTGATAGAAAAGTACGACACTGCAGTGAGTATAGGTGGAAATTTCCTGACAACATTCTTAGGCAAATGTAAAACTCGATCGAACGAAACTGATTTCCGTCCACTGTTCGAGAATTTCATTCATGATTTACTAGCTACGGTCAATAAACCAGAATGGCCAGCTGCCGAATTGCTGCTGAGTCTGTTAGGAACTTTGTTGGTTAAATACATGTCGGATAAGTCTATAGAGCAATCCATTCGACTAGCCTCTCTCGATTACTTGGGCATAGTTGCGGCGCGTCTGCGAAAGGATACAGTTGAATCACGATGTAAAGTGAACACCATGGATCAAATGATTAAATGTATTAAAGCTGAGCAGGAAAAGGAGGGTGACTTACCAAAAAACAATGTACGAACAATTGTGAGTTTGTAGTCAATGTAAATGGAATAATTTATTTGTATTTGCAGAGTAATATTGTGCTGGATCCTGATGAAGAACGAACGGAATTCTTGCAAAAAATTCTTCTTGATTTTTTGGCTTTAAATGCACAAGAAGAAAACTTGATATGGGATTATGCAAGGCATTTTTATCTAGCACAATGGTACAGAGACATTCTGCAACAGAGAAAGAGAATAGCGGAAGGTGAAAAGGGCTTTGCATCAAGAAAAAGAACTGCAAAGAAAAAACGAAAGAAAGGTGAGCAACATTTGTAAAGAAACGTGTTTAATATGGTCTTAAAATTAACTTGATTTTAGCTGGTGACTCTTCAGACTCGTCATTGGATGAATACGATGACGATAAAAGTGGAGACGACGATGTCGCATTGCAGAACAGAAGGGATGAAGCCCCCGATCAATCATTGAATTTAGAAATTTTTAAAGTGCTCGAGGAGCGGAAGAAGTATCTTCTGAGCAAAATCAGACCATATTCCGACATCAATTGTACATCACAGCAAATAAAAACGTACATAGATTACAACAATGCGCATTTAATTGCACAATACTTAGCGAGCAAGAGGCCATTTAGTCAGTCTTTCGATAAATATCTACAAAAGATCATTTTAGTTGTAAGGTAAGTTCGTATTGCGTCCATTTTGTTCAAATATTCGAAAATGAAAAGAATGTTTATGATTGTACAGAGAACCAGCAATAGCCATTAGAACACGTGCAATGAAATGTCTAGCCAACATTGTGGAAGTGGATCCGCTCATACTCAAGAGAAAGGACATGCAAATGGGGGTCAATCAAAAGTTTCTGGACACAGCAATATCTGTCCGGGAGGCTGCTGTGGATTTAATTGGCAAATATGTACTGAGCAGTGAGGAACTAATCGATCAGTATTACGAAATGTTATCAACACGAATACTGGTTTGTATATCGAACATGACCCTAAGATAAATGTGCAATGACCTCCTTCTTTTTTTAAAGGACACTGGCGTGTCTGTTCGAAAGCGAGTGATCAAAATACTACGGGATATTTGCATTGAGTATCCAGCATTTCAAAAAATTCCAGAGATTTGTGTGAAGATGATTCGGCGAGTGAACGACGAGGAAGGCATCCAGAAATTGGTCACGGACGTTTTCATGCGAATGTGGTTTACGCCTTGTCGAGAGAACGATAGGGTTAGTATTGCGGAACCAAATTTTATACAATCACGTTTTCAAACGAATTACCAATCATAGGCGTCCATTCATCGGAAGATCAATCAAATTATAGATGTCGTAAATACATCCCATGACACTGGCACCACCTGGTTGGATGGACTTCTGAACAGTGTAAGTGTTTTTCGACGATGATTGATTTTACTAAGCATAATAAAAATAAGCATTTTCTGATTATTACTTTTAAAAAAAAAAACATATTTTATGTGCAGATATTTGCTCCAAAGGAAATTAACGCAAAAGATACGAGTTCATCAGATATTGTAAAAAAGAATACGGAGCCACCTGCCGATGTTGTGCTGGCATGCCAGCAGCTGGCTGATGGTCTTGTTGAAAGACTCATTGAACTAGAAGACACCGACAACACAAGAATGCTGGGGTGCATCACAACAATGCATCTGCTGGCTAAAGTGCGGCCCCAGCTGCTAGTGCGACACGCGATTACAATTGAACCCTATCTGAATATTAAGTGCCATTCAACGAACGCTCCGAAATTTATATGCTCAGTTGCAGAGATATTGGAACAGGTTCGTAAGATTCACGCAAATAAATATGTATAATGTATATCTGTTGTTTATTTATTTTATGTTTTGGAGAAATAATCGTAAAAATTGCTTGATTGTTCTAAACTCTTTCAGGTTGTACCTTTGATGGAGCATCCTAGTGATTCATTTTTAGCTGATTTGGAAGGCCACTTAATGATTCTGGTGGTTTCCCTAAATCAAACTGTTGTTTCAAGCTGTTTATCGTGTTTAGGTGCCGTTGTTAATAAAATTACAAAAAATTACAAACTCATTAGAGATTGTTTTTTAAGGTATTTCAAATTTAAATAATTAATTTCATTATTTTGATTTAAATATCTTTCAACAGATTTTACAAAAGCATAATTCATAGCAAAGAACAACTCATAAACAATCCGAGTTTACCAATTGATAATATTTATCAGCCTATTTTTCGTCGCGGGTTGTACACAATAGGAATATTGATGCGATACTTTGATTTTAGATCTCCAAAAATTTTAGGCATTGATGAAGATGGTAAGTTTCACGTTCATTCACTTTAAAGTATTGTGTATAATAAAACTATAAATTCCAGGTGATGCAATATCAACCACAATATGTGATGAAGTGTTTGACTCTCTTATGTTTTTTATAACTTGTTCAAATTTTGAAATAAGAAAACAAGCTCTTGTTTCATTGGGAAACTTTTGTGTACAAAATGATGAATATTTAACACGACCAGCCCTAAAAGATTTTTATCGTGATTTGTTAGAATCCCCAACTGTTGAGTCCCACATTAAACTAATTTGTATGAGAAACATTTGGATGTATTTGACAGAATCCGAAATTTATATGCACAATAAGGAAAAAGACTGTAAGTGTTCATTAACGGCCTTCAAGTTCAACAATTAATTGTTTTTGCAATACAGGGCAAACGCAATCTCAAACTGAAGATTTGAAGGAGATGAATGATGTGTCATCTGGTATGGCAAGCAGGATCATCCAATTGTATCTGCAGGAAATTTTAAATTGCTTCTTGCATCGCGATTCTGCAGTTCGCTTGTGGGCAGTGAAGGTCATTCAAATTGTCCTCAGGCAAGGCTTGGTGCATCCAGTCCGAATGGTGCCGTATTTGATTTGCGTGAGCACAGACGGAAAGCAAGAGGTAAGTACCTGAAACATATTGGTGTTCTGCTCAACATAAGCGTGAAATTGTCTTAGATCGCACATAAAGCTGATGCTCTGTTGAAGGACATCGACAAAACTTATTCAGGTTTTGTTAATATGAAAGTTCAGTTCGGACTGCAGCTGTCTTTTCAACTTCAAGAAATACTTCAGTGTCCGGATAGCAGTGCCGGAAATCATGTTGTTAGAGGATATTGGTAAGTTCTACGAAATTCGACAAATTGGTTTAAAATTTATTACATTTTTCGCTTTTCTGCAGTAAACGAGAAAAGCAAGCAGTTGCTATGAACGACTTCCTCTACACTTTACTGCGAAACACAAAACCTCAAAGACGTGCTTTAATTCTAACAGTTACCAAACAATTTGATGATCAAAAAACAACGCTTCGGCAAATGTTATATTTAGCCGATAATTTAGCGTATTTTCCGTATGTGGTGCAGGACGAACCCTTATATCTTATCCATCAAGTCGATTTAATGGTTTCGGTAACTGGAACCAATCTTCTTGCAGCATTTAAGGAGGGATTAAAACCTCATAGCGACAAGCAGAATCCTTTGGAGGACGATGACGATGAAGAGGACAAGGAAGTGCTATTTATGCGGTTACCTGATGATACAACCGAATTGCAGAAATGTATCACATCCGCCCAAGGATGCATGTTGCTACTGATATTAAAGCAACATTTGAAGGATATGTATGGATTAACAGATGGCAAAATTTCAAGATATTCCCCATCCGAATCACAGAAGATTTACGAGAAAGCTGTCTCCAGGAAAAATGTGTCTGACTTCAATCCCAAATCTACGATTGATGTGATTAGAAAAGCCAATAACTTCGATAGGGAATTGGGTGAAAAGGAGAAGCGAGAGTTAATTGATAAATATTTAGATGTGAGTTCACTTTTTTATAATTGTTATTAATTTGTTATTGAAATTATTCTTATTGCAGTTTAAGCAACTAATGCTGCGACTTGATCCTGATGATGCAGATTCACAGGATGAAGACAAATCAAAAGTGAACAATGTCACTAGCACACCGAAAACACCTTCCAATAATAACACGACCAGTGAAACTCCTAGCAGTAAGGACGATAGCGGTAGCAATTTTCATGTAAATAGTTTAAACAACTCGGTTTCAACACCCGTTATGCCACACAAGGTGAGTGTTCCTTTTAAATCTTTGATTTTCTGAAAGACTAAAGGTTTTGCATAACGAACAAGAATCGCGTTCTTGTATTATAAATTATCCATTAACTGTTTTTATCATTACCAAATCATAATTTACAATTTCTTCTTACTGCAGCAGGAAATGGTTAATAGTACACCGACATCAAGGAACTCAAAGTCGGCAAAAACTGCGTCGTCTCGAAAGCAACCAGCTAGGACTAAAAGGAAAAAGAGAAAGATCATCTCATCGGACGAAGACGATAGTGATTTCAGTGATAGTGATTATGTGTAGAAGGAAAAAGAGAAAAAAAAAACTAACTCCTGTGTAAATAAGTAAATTGCAGCACATTCTAAATATACAAAAAAACAATCGTGAATATAAACAATACACGTGTAAAATCAGCAAGTGCATTGAAAGGTAATGGATTTTAAAATATGTAAATCACACAATGCAAACTATTATTGTAAAAAGTTAAAAAATAACGATCATATTAGCTCTATAAAATAATTCTCCGAAAAAGACTTTTTACTTAATCGAAAGAGTATGTTTTTACTACAGTTATAGAAGAAAAAATATTAAGGATACTAGAGAGATAATAATGTAAGAGTTTTCTTTTTGTAAAAGTAAAATATTTAACGCATTAAAATATTATATTATGTATTTGTAAATCAGAAAAAAATATTATAAATAGATCTAATGCGGATTACGTGTATTTATATTTATATATAGAGATATAGCTTAAACAAACATCAAATCATGCTGGACACTTATATTCTCTATGGATAATTGACCTAAAAGAAAAGAATCAATCCACACACACATTTACAGAAAAATTACTAATCTACTTTATGTTTTACGATTAATGATATTTATTTGTAACTACTACATTATTCAGAGTAATTATGAAAAATAAAATCACATATAAATCACTTTTCTGTTACAATTAATAATGAAAACATAGTTGAGGGTGTTGCGCATCAGGATGGGGACATGGCGAGTTTTCTCGGTACGCCACAAACTCTGATCCCTTCAACAAGGTTGCATATTTTATGTAAACATTTCTACCAGATTGAATAGTTACAATAAATTTCGGATTGGAGATTCATTGATTTCGTAAGTTTGTGCTTGGCCAGTTTTTTTCCTGTAATCCTTAGCGAACAAACCCGGAGTTTGTTGTAAGGATCCATTGGTAATTGACTTTGTATTATGGAGTGAACAGATGACAAAGACGGGAAAGACAACTAAACAAATTATCTAAAAGTAATTTGTGTACATTGTACAATTAGTACACATGTGGATAGCATAATAAACAATGTTCTTTTAATATTCTTACTTTGTAAATGCGGATGCAGTTAGCAGTACATTTCTAATTATTTATGATTAGCGGGGAACGAGATTATTATCCAGGATCGTTAAGGGAAATAATTTTATTGTTTACAAAGAACTTTAATCTCTTTCCTTTGTATACACAATTTGTATATCTGGATTTCGTTATGGCAGCGGTAAGCTGTGTTTTAATGGTGTACTTTTAAATTTATATTGGATAGTAATAATTAGGCAACACTTACGACCATCAGTTTGCCAAAAAAATATACAGTCAACCCTCGGTTTTACCAATCAGTGTATTTGTGTTTTTCTTTTAAAAAATGTTTTTTTAATTTCGTTGTGATTTACGCGAAATTTTTGTAGGCATACTTCGAAAAAATATCTCTTTTTCGTAAATAAATAATCATTTTTTGTCATAGAACCGAAATCAGTCATATACGTACGAAGCAACCCAACTTACTCAGCCCTTCTTATATATCTTTTATTATTTGCATTTGTCAACGAAAAAATCGAAAATTCGCAAAATGTTACAAATTAGATTCTAAAGAAGCAAATTATTTTCAATACATGTGATTTTACAAAGAATCTTGGCTGACAAAACATTAATTTTCGTTATTTGTGTTTAATACTAATAACTTAAATAAGTTCATTCACAAATTTATTATGGAATTCACCTACCGAAAAATAATTACGTCGTCGACGACGTTTTTGCTAAGTTCTTCATTCAGACGGCCGAAAAAAAAATCAAAATATTTTTACTTCGATTTTGGTTTGGAATTGTGGAGAAAATGAGATAAATTAAAAGAAAAATTCACACAAACATCCTCACGTAATTGTAATTAAATATTATGTGTTGAGTAATTCATAAACGTAAATGAAACAAAATTAAAACAGAAAACAATAAAATATAAATACAACACCAAACATAATGAACAAATGGTGCAAGAACAAATGAACAACAAAACTCAATAAAGCAATCTTAGAATTGATTACACAAATAGAAATTTGATGTGTTTGATACAATTTTGTAATATAGTCGCATTAGTCGTAATTCAGCTACAAATAATTAAATTAGAAAGTAGATGTAAAGTGGGCAGTGTTAAATTTGTGCGGAAGTGTTCGTAAGAGATTTTTTAAAGAAATAAAGATCGAGTGTAAAGAACTATATTTATTAAAATAGCTGTGAAATTAGTTGTTTCAGTTTGTTTTTTATTTTCATATTTGCTTTGTCTTGGAATCAGACTCAATGTAATTAATTAATTAATCGATGTTAGTGTAGATGCTAGAATGTTTTTGTAAAAATGATATATCATTAAAGATTAATATAAAGAGGTGATTGAATATGAATTAATTTCAATGAAATAAACTTTTAACCGAAGTTTCCAGGGCTTTGGTTTTAATCATCCACTCGAATTGTGGCGAGAGAAAAACTGGTGCATATGTATTTGTTTTGAACGCATTTCCATTGGTCGAGCAATTGGTACAATTTTATCCACTTTATGATACTAAACATTTTGAATGCGGTGTTTTTTTGGTGTAACTGGTGCCAAAATTTTCATTATGTCGAAATGCCTTTGGTTTGCAATCATAAGAGCAACCTGCAATAATTAAAACATGCCAGCAGTATTCACGGGGCTACAGAAATTGTTTAATGTACCGTCGAATATTAAAACAATTATGCCTATGAGTTATGGATCCTTGAATACAGTACTTTTACCGCATTGTAAGCACAGCTCCCCAAACTCGTCTAGATCATATGTTTTTGCGAATATTAAGCGAACAGAAGGACTCCATTGCGAAGCTGTTGAAAAAGCAAAGAGCAAAAGGGATTCAAAATTATTGGAATAGCGACAAAAACTTTTGAACTTTGGCGTCAATGTGCACTCCCCCTTGGTCGTCGTCGAGATTACATGCAAATTATTCTGCGGTTTCTGCGTTTAATTCGCGCTCCACATACCCTTCGTGCGGCGGATAATTTGATTTACAGACTCCTTTCTGGATGATGGATAACTCTAGTGTTTGTGTTTATTGCTGCAGAAGAAATTCTCGGCCATTCGTTTTCCGGCACAATAATCTCCCTGAAGGACATTTATTACTTGATGCATGTACGAGCTGCAAGGACCTGTTTTTCTCGTGTCCTTTTATAAAACACATTTTCCCTATTTGCATTCAACCCCTGGTAATCACATTATTGAACATAAATCGTCTTCTACGAAAACTGGAGAGACCTTCGAAGCCTTTTGGGGGTTGCGGGATGCTAAGTGTTTTGTAATTCCCTTAATCGACCAGTTGCATTTGGAGCGCATTGGATTGATGCAAATATCCTTTAAGTGTGCAATAAAAAAAATATTTTTATAGCTCACATTAAACTCCATCGTAAAAGGATTTTTACACTACAGGCGCATTCATGCGAAATAGTTTTATATGGTTAGTCCATTAAGTGATCGATAAGGATATTTATTTGTATAACTGTTTTTGGTTTTTGGAAAGCGCACGATAGTGGCGGAGCACTCTCAGAATTTGTACTTAGAGTGATGAAAATGGTCGTACATTTCGGAAATTTGTTTTGATGCAATGAAACTCCTAGAGTCCTAGGATAAGCTGAATGACGGGAAATTCACTGTTCAAACACTGAGCGAAGCGTCTCACTTACATAAGAAACAACATATTTCATATTTCTTTAAATTACTACATCTGTATTTATAAGTTAACAGTTTACTCATTCGCAGTTACTGCGAGTAAAAGGTAAGTGTTTCTTGCAATTGCAACCAATTACCAACAAATAAATCAATTTAAAGATAATCCAACCACATTATTCTTACTTGTTACCTCTAAACATAAACTTCGCCCACGAAGCTGTTATAACTCCGTTATCTAAACACACGGTTCTAGTAGGTATTTTTGCCAGAAGACGAAATAATCGACAAGCATAAACTCAATTAAATAATTAAACGCTCACCACTGTAGTTCTATCTAATTAATTGCAACCATCTTCAAGAGACAGTAAATTCATCAGCATCGATCGTTGTACGTAATTAAAATGCAAGTGCACTTGCTCATGACCAGGGGGGGGGGGGGGGGGGGATTCCAGGCATGTCACTATTGCAAAGACACATCCTGGTGTCGGGACTTAAATTCCCCGGGAAAAAGTGCAGACAGAAACTTCTTCGATGGCGCAGAGTACACCCTTCCCCAATCGGCTCCCACCAATCCTATCAACCCGAATGGGTGACAAATATGCTACGTTACGTTTTTCTCCCTAATGGATATTATGGCAAAATTGTTTGAAATCAATTTCAAGTGGGTGAAAAATAATTTCAATTTGGAGCAACAGATTTTTCCAGCTTTTACCAATCTATTTGAGAAGACGGTCTCATTACACCGTCCGTAACTCGAGTTATCCTTCTTCCATGCACGACTGCCCCTTGGCAGCATAAGGGGTTGGGAATAGCACGCGAATGATATTAAATGTTCCCACAAAGTGTGAAAATCAGCAACAACAACGATGATTCTGATGCTAGTGTAAGAATGCCTATTAAGGAATCCACCTATATACCGCTTTGTGAGAGCCTGAGGACCCTTTTTTGGTTCACTCTATTGTAAGTGACTCCTCCCTCAGTTTTTATTGGGGTTGAGAGCCATAACCAATAATCTGAAAGCAGAAAGGATGCCATTCTGTATGGGTGCGAAATGGACGACTTTGTGCGCTTGGAATACAGAAATCATGCGCTTGTTAAATGTGGGAAACAGGGATACTGCTCTTATCTGATTTTCCGCAAAATCTAAGTTGAAGCAAATCATTTGATAAATCAAACCTTTAACTATAACTTTTATTTGAATTATTAAAAAAGTTTGTATTCTTCAAGTTAATTTTAAATTTAATCAAGCACACAATTTTACGCAACCAGCTTTTGTTTATTTTGATGAAGATGAAATCATTATTTTTACGTTGATATTATTTTTATGCAGAGTTCTACGATTATAATATTATCTTTCCAATTGAGAAATATTTCATTTTAAAATTTCAACACAAAAATTTGTTATCAACAGAAATTTTATTTAGAAAACAACCAACAACTTGTTGCTCTCTGGAGATAAACTCCATTACGAAGTTCTGCGTAGAAAAAGGTGGCAATACAGTTTTCCACAATCATCACCCCCATTATAAGTGGTCCTTGTTGCTCTTTCCGCAATGGAAGGTGATTGGCTGATGCACAGAGCGTTTTATTCCATTGTTGAAAAGGGAGGCAGCTGAGGAAAAGCGATGGTACAACCGGTGGAATTTTTGCAAAAGTTAACGGAAAGGAGTCGAAATTCCATCAGGCAGTTGATACCGATAGATGCTATCGGATAAGTGATAAGGACTGAGAAATTGAAAGGATTCGGAGTTTCACATTAACCGAAATGAGGGTGGCCAAGCGAAGTGCGACTTTGTAATACGGGCGGTACTTGGGGAACCATTTTAGATTCGAGCTGCTTTCCTTTATGTCGGCCTTGATTGCAATTGGGAATTGATTTATCTTACGATCTTCGTGATTATCGTTACTGCCCGTTTTCTATGTGCTAAGTGATATGAGTAGAACGAGCTCAATTACGACGGATTTTACGGCTTAATGTGGATTTTGATATTTCGGTCGGAGTTCTTAAAGTTGAAAAGGTTAATTTCTGTGAATGGTGGAAGGAATTCAAGCTGCTTGTGGCTGTTTAATAATGTGATTGAGTTTTAAAAGGATGATAAAATCAGTAGTGCGAATGTTACAAATAAATGTTTTATTTCTTCAAATCTATTTGGTGTTAATTTATATAAGAATCTTTCATTCTTTCATTGATTGAGTTAACCTATTGTATTTGATCTGTTTCACGAGAATCGCAGAGCACGGTTTATTCCATTCCTAAAAACCAATTGTATTCAAATCAGAGAATTTCTTTTTTAATTAATACGTAGACATATACAGCAACTTAATTAAGTAAATTATATGCACTTCCACTATGTACATTGTACAGTACGACAGTACATACATACGTAGATATTCCTAGTATGTATTATGTACCTACTTAATATTTTATGTTTGTAGTTTTTGGTTGTAAGTTATGGCGTTCTTGGGATTTACTTGACCACTTATTTCAAAATTTTTGTGAAATGCAAGCACAGTAACTAAAACTATCATTTAAACAAATACAAGTGTCGCGATATAATAATACTATAAAATTCTTTTGGCTTTAAAGAAATTCCAAAATGGAGCAATTAGCACAATTTGTAACAAAGTCGTTTGAGTTTAATAACAATCGAGTGATGGACGTATTAAATATGTCCACAAAGGATATTTCGAAGCCGTTAACAACATGCAGTGAAAGTTCTGAAGTTTTGTCGACCAATGGCGGAACGGAAACGGAACTGGACGATGAATCCGTGGATATTGACATCACGGACTTGTCAGGGACTGATGAAGGCGACAATAACAATAGGGATGCACCTCTTTCGCTTGTGAAACGGACCGACGGAAAAAATTGTCAACACCTCACAAGAAATTGGCTAATTTCAGATTCACCAAAACGCAAACTGGAAGGTATCTGCCAATTGAGATTTTCCGCAGAAAGATTTTGTTTAAAATCTTATCTCGATTTATTAGCGGATCCGGAAACGGACATAGCCCTAAACTTGATTCGAGTAGATGAGAATTCGTTCAAAGGAAAGGAAATCCGGAAACATACACGGTCTTCAAAGGAACGTGAGAACGATTCCAAGAACTATAGAAGTTCTTTGGAAAATGGCGATGAAGTGTTCAAAAAGGAGTTTGACTTAAATCGGAAGGACGAGCCGACGGAGGGTAACAAACAGTCGGAATCTAGAGAAGGTAAGCATTGGTTTTTTTTACAATGAAAACAGAAATTTAGTGCAAATTTAAAGGGTATTATTATTCATTAGTATTCACTATAGAATAATTATAGAATGGATTTTTAGTTTTTCTTTTTTGCGTATTTACCATTAAAAATATGATTTTTATTGGAAAGAACTGATTGTTTCCATAAAGCGTTTGTTTTCTACCTCCATTTTGCAAATAAAAACAACCTAAATTTCCAGCTCCAACATAATAATTACGAGTATATCGGAAATAGAAACGCCAACTCACACTTATGATTTCATTTTGCTTAATAATCATCACACCACAAAAACGCAAACCCTCAAAATTGCATCAACTGCTGAGATGAGATCCTTTTCTAATTGTGATTAATGTTCGAGTCCAGATAATCGCCAACGACAGTTGCACCCAGTGATAGAACTGATTTATTGTGGGCCGCGTTCTAATCAAATTATGACACACATTCAATAATTATGCGATTTGCCCTGGTTTCATCCCCAACCTGATGACGGAGTTTCAATTACAGTCCAAAACTTGTCAACAATTTGTTGGGATATTTTCCAACATACTCCGACATTTACCAGATTGAATTAGACGATGAGAGTTTGTTGAATTTCTCTAGGGACCAATAAGCATAAATTATTTTATGACTTGCATACACCCCTCCATAAGGCGGAAGCATTGGCGGGTTAAATAAACTCTTTTTGTAAGGGAGGCCACAGACCAGAAGGGTTTCTGGTAAGAAACATGGAGAATCTGAAATCATTTATTATAATTCAATTTACATGTATTGAGAGTAAATTTAAAAAATAATAAAAATGAATTTGAATGGGCCATCTTCAGCCTCCAATAAAAATGAAAATTTGATGGCCAGAATACATTCCGAAGGACTCGCATTTTCCAGGATCGCAAAGGAACCAGCAGATCCGGCAACCGCTGCTAGAAAAGCAAACAAGCATCGGGACAGGGTGGCTGCGCACGGAATAATTTAATTAGATTGCGTCCCTTTTCAGTGCAGGATTTGATTAGCCAACAAAATGTTTTGGAAAAAGGACGAAAATAAATGACAGGAGCAAATTCCATGGCAAATAATTGTTAGAGCGGACCGGGGGACTCACGGCCGTAAAGTGCGTGCGAGTAGACATTTAGCGCTGCTATTTACGCTTTCAATTACGGAATTTACATTTCATTTAGGAATCCTGTTCCTTTCTCTGGCGAATGAATTAATAAATGTTATTTTTTACTTGATTCCGAAATTTTCACATTGTTGATAATTTTCCAAAACGATGGCGGAAATTGTGGTTGAAAATTAACTTCGGAAAATAGAGCTCGCAATAAATAAATATAAATTTATATAGCAGAATTTGAATATTAAAACACATTTACTTCCAATAGAAAAATGATGTTGTTTAGAATTGGAGCAATATTTTGTTATTCTCTTGTGTTTTTAACATCGACATATTTCGATTTTACAAGGTATGTAAGAACTGTATTTATTTCAAATAGAGAACCGTATACCCGTATAAATTAAGTCCTTTTCCCCATAGAAATCCCAGTGTAAAGTGAACACCGACAAAATAAAAAAAGTGCTCTAAAGACTGTAATATTTTCCTATTGAAAAAACGTAAGGTTTAAGTCCCCATGGCAATTATTCCTGCAGAACCTCTTAACTTTAACTCCAATCAAAGAAAATGTCTAAATTGTCCTCGGGTAAAGTGAAGAGCTCCGTTAAGTTTCGCAAAATAAGAAAACAGATCAATTACACAAATTGACTTGAAATAATCCTGCAGGGCAAAAAGGGTTTGGACGTTTGGAGGGGAGGAGCGTCTCTTTCTTCACGCTCCCAGATGGTGCTATCCCTGTAATTATTTCTCTCCTGCAGTAATTAACATCGTACAAATTTTCCGACCTGGTTTAAGATAATTTCCTTGTTGGCTGCTTTGAAATGGTCCTTCCATTAATCCCGCCCCCGTAATCCTACTTGTACACGGCATTTAGTTCCAAAAGTTGAAAACAAGTCAGTTAATTAAGTCATCGCCATTTTATTAGCAATTAATTAATTACGTTGAGCTTTATGGGGCGGATTAAGTCAGAGTCGAGTGCTTAATTGAAGTAGCAGAGAAGCTTATATCCTTGATTTGTCGGGGATAAGAAGTTTGGCTTGAAGTCCTTTGAAATGGGTTTGTTAATTTGCTAGCTAACTACAATATATTTTGTCCAATTTGAACTGAATTTTATTGGTCTCTCAAGAGTAATAATAATTATTTTAGTTACAGATAAACACGAATGCTCGAGCCCGATTGAACTGAACGAAAGAACGGACAGTAGTAGTTCTCCTGTACCGCAGATGTGCACCACCCAACGGTTGTTTAATGGATCTTCTGGAGGGCACAATAGTCCCGTCAAGGACTCGCAACACAGTACTGGAACCGTGCCTAACACTAATAGCAATGGAACTGCGAATAGCAGCAGCAACAAACAACGAAGATCGCGCACCAACTTCACCTTGGAGCAGCTCAACGAACTCGAAAGACTCTTCGAGGAGACTCATTATCCTGATGCCTTTATGCGAGAGGAACTCAGCCAGCGACTGGGACTTAGTGAGGCTAGAGTCCAGGTAATTCAGTTACTGCAATTACGGAGGACACATTAAATTAGTGGAAATAAACGTCCACTTACGTTCGATCAATTGAGATTAATTGCGACGAACCACTCGGCCGTAACTCACCAAGGATCCGGGATCCCCCGCCACTCAATTCGGAAATGTATTTAGCGGCATTTTGTGGGAGTATCACTGGCTGGTGTTTGAGCAAATCACTTTTAGATGGCGACATTCTTATTTATGACTGTTATTCACTGTCACCCAATTATACTTACACTTTTCTCCCCTCTCGAGGAACGTTAAAATGCCACCCCCGAACTGAAATAATGGCCTTGTCTCGTGTGCAGCAGTGAAAGACGAAGTTTTATTCCACCCTCGGGGACTGTGACAAGTTCTTAATGTCGAATGCCACCCAAAATGGACTTGTAAGTAATCCCACCGCAAGTGCGAGGAAGAGTCGAAATGAATAAAAGTTTCCAGCGTCCAACTGAATTCCTCCCGTGATTGATTACTAAATGTAACTTAATTTGCGTAAGTGATGTCTGCCGGGGGACATAAACGGTACCGAAGGAGCGGGTATTACCCAAAGGATGTTTACAGTATACTGCCTAAATACAATCCTCCTTTTTCCACTTCACAACGGATCACCGGAATTTCATTAAAGATTTATGAATCTTATGGAATAAAATGCGCGACGTAATGAATTAATATTAGTGTGATATTAAATTAAATAATGGCCGTTCAAGTTGACGATAGCAAGTGGATTTTTTCATGGCTACATATTTTTATATTGTATAGTATTTAAGAGTTTGATACTATCGCCGGAATTTAATGCAAACAAGTCAATTATTGGTGTAGGTATTTTCAAATAGTATAGAATATTTTACATACTATCAATTTTGTTATAAAACTGCTATTGCGTTTATTTAAAATGATGGCTTCCCTTAGCACTAAGAATATCATAACAAATTGCAAAATCCGCCACTCAAAATGTAAAACCTATTTCACTAACATTTGCGGAAGTAAAGAAACATTTACGAATGCCGATAAACAAATTTCAAAGTGATTTTTCATAAGCAGTTATCTCGGAAAACACAAAGCATATCTGAAAAACTAATAAATTGTCAATATTAGCGCATAAATAATGCTATCCGAATGCACTTCCCTGATCCCTCCGCACTTATCAGTCTCAAAACTGACCATCGATAAATTTTCATAAAGCTGGGAATAAAACTACCCTAAAGGGACGTAACTCAAAACAGATAGAAAAAATCTTTTTCGTGGAGGAAACGAATCTTCATATATTGCAGCGGATATCCCAACTTTTATTTTAAGGAAAATTGCAGGAATGGCGATAGAATTCCAAGAACGATAAATATCCTTGGACTTTAAGCCTCGTACACCTTTTCTTTTTCCTCTTTAGACTACAACTTAGTAGACCCTTTGCTAGTTCTCGGTTCATCGGAAAATGTAAGGAAAAGGAAAACTTCCCAAGGCAAAGGATATTTTGAAGTCCTTTTTGGTTCCAGCTCAAGTACACGCTCAGGTATGAGCTATGGAGAGGCGGAAGCATGCGCGAAATTTATTTATACGCCTTCAAGGTTGGACACAAATTGGACAAAGTCGGCTAATATCAATGTCTACCGCTGTATTACAGTAAATCCACTATAGACTCTCCTTGCTTGGTCCTGACTTGGCTCTCTCAGCTGCTTTGTGATTTATGAGAAAGTTGAAATGATTTACTTCCGTGCAGATTGAATAAGTTACACTCATACACCCATACACATGTGAGGAGCAGCTAATCAAATTGTAACGAATTCTGTTTTTCTTCCCTTTTCAGGTCTGGTTCCAGAACAGAAGAGCCAAGTGTAGAAAGCACGAGAACCAAATGCACAAAGGTAAGTCCATCGAGGAAGTCTCATTATTTATGAACGTTGCTCATATCCTATTTCGGTACCACCGTCAATAAATCGGTGTACTTGGAATTATTCGGCCATTTATGAAAAGTTTCCTGCCGTAATCATAGCGGAAGTGCTGTTCTTGAATCATTAGTATTCCAATGTTGTGTATTGTGGATCTCGAAGAACCGAAAAAAAAGGCTCAAAACGTAAGTATCGTCCCTTGGCAAACAATCACGTATGAAAAGCGATGACGGAAAATTTGTTTCCCAAAAAAGCCAGCATTCACATGCCATGTTTGTCAGCCAATTTGTAAATGTAAACAAAAATGTTAACATTTTGATTAAAGCCAACCACGAGAATGCACCACACCAAGAGCAAAATACATCCCCGCTGCCACCAACAACCCCGGGGTGGGGGAGTCGCACTGCATGAAATAAAACACCCCGCCAGAATAAACAAACTAGGGATCTGACCCAATTGCTCTGAAAATCTGGTTCTGAAAATCTGTGCTCGTCCTTTAAAGTTTAGCCAGACCCTTACGATCAGACGGAGGTGTGGGGGTGCACTTGATAAAAAAACATTACCGAGAAGTTTTCAAAACTGTTAACACCCCTAAGACTGGGTCTTGAAGTTAATCATTGGGGGATTTACAATGATTTATTTGTTAACGATTTACTACTATACAGGATTTCCATGAAGTTTTTTGTTTTTTGTTTAATTTGTCCAAAAGCTGAAATGGCGAGGGTCCACAATAGCGGTGTGTCTGTGTAACTAGCACCCTTCTGAACGTTTTGCCCCGTCCGCCGCAGTATACTGTGTTCATCCCCCTGCGAATGGGCTCTCTCAATTGTAATTTGTTTGGCAAACAACTAGACATTGCTTTCTGTGTGTCCTCTGCAAAATTTAATTTAATTATCTAATTACGCAGTCTATTATGTTTTTGGATTTCAGTGTACGTTCGTTCGTACACAAGCTTGCATTTTAATAGTCATACAAAAGTTTCAACAATATTCATTTGTTTATGTTTGTAAACAAAGAATCAAAATTTAAATAATAAAACCTTGGATTATTTTTTACATAAATTTATGTTTGTTTAAAATAGTAGCAAGTGAAAATAGTAGCAAATTTGACAGTGCAGTATGAAATTTTAAAGCTATAATATTATATTAATTACTATAAGTGAGCTAAAAGTCAATTACAACAACGCCAAATTTCCTTTTGTAAATTTCATTTGTTCTCATGTTTCCACAACTCAAGCAGCTTGTAATTCATTAAAAAATAACAACAATATTTAGAATTTGCAAAAGCAGTTTTATAAAATTGCTTCCTGCAAAACAAATTAATTTTTGAGTCCTTCGCATTCAATGGAGCCTATCACACGACGCCATTATCAACTCCCAGCTAGATAAATCCTTGCAAAAAATAATGGATATTCGGGAATGGGAAAAAACTTGCTAGTGGCATACAGACTCACAAAGCAGAAATTACAACAATAAAAAAATTCCAATTGGCGGGATTTTGCCAAAATGGGCAATTCTGGGATGTCTTTATGGGGCACGTACGAACCTTAAATCAAACACGCCTGCTAAAACTTTCATGCTGAAGAGTTGGATGGGCATCCACAGTAACATCCGCCAATTGCAGGGAATTTCTCGCCATTACTTCTCCCAGCACATCTCTTATCCTTTTACAGTAACGCATCTCACCTAATAGACCCACTGGTCTATTTGCCGACAATTGCCGGAGCCCGAATTCCGAATGGCGACCTGCATCTATAGACTATAGTCGTTCATTTTTATGGTTGCCTACTAAATAAATAAGGAAATAAAAATTGAATTAAAAAAGGAAGCTGGGAGCAGATAAAAAATAACGATCCAAATTCCAAAGGAACAGAACGCAGAAGGGAATCAACTGAGGTTAAATGAGCGTAACTGAACTGAACCCTTGGTCGTGAGACAGTGGCTGAAAATTGGGGGTTGAAATGGATTGCACTTGTTCGCAACAACATCAAATTGATTAACGTCACTTTGGGATCAGTTTGCACGGCATGAAGGGGGATCTTACAAGTGAGATTTCTATCCGGAAAATATTTACAATCACTTCAGGAGCTTGAGAGGCTTAAGGGGTTTGGTCAGGACGAGTTAATATCTGTTTTCTTGCCCCCCACGAACAGTCCTAGAAAGGCGGCAAACGAATTGAATTATGGTAAGTGGATTTTTATTGCATTTTATGAGATTTCCTGGTTGTTTATTCAAATCAGGCACTCCTGCTTGTACTGTTTTAAGATTAAAACAAGCGTAAAATGACTGCTTCGAATTTCCCGCAGAATATTAAACGTATTTGTTATTCACTTATTGGAAAAGTTGTATTTGCCTCTGAAAGCCGGTAATACAAATTTAGTGAGACGTCATTTTTTCAGCAATGACTTTATTTTCTCATAAATTAAATCTAAATAACAATGTTAAGGAACAATACAACCCTAACTAAAAACAATTCACATTTAAACTGCCACAAAGCAAGAAACCATGACAACAATGCAATGTTTTTCAATTACAATTTCTTCAAAAGTTCCATTTATTTAAAATGGAGTGACAACTTCATTGTTTTTACCTTAATTTTAATCAATCACTGCTAATACCTCTCCCAAAGGAAGAAAAGGGTTACAGACAAGTTGAATGAAGCAGCTCCCTTGCTATTAACATAATCATTTTCTCCGAGGAACTTCTTAAGAAAAGTGTTTAGGTTTTGTTGGTTTAATTTCATTTGTTAGAACACCAATTAAATTACAATGTTTGTTGCTTACCCAAAAACATGAACAGCGAAAAACTACCCTCACATCGCGATTAATTTAATAAAGGAGAACCATCAGCCATCAGGACTAAAGTCATAAAGCGGCAGCCAATCCCCAGGGTGTACTTTTCTGCGATGTAATCTTGCAAACATTTTCCAGCAGCTTTTATTTTCTAAGTTGTTTTCTTGTGAGCCAAACTTCTTAGAAAGTCTTTCTATTTTAGCCGGAATCCTCCTGACGAGTCACAGTCCACCGGTCTCAACGCCATTGGAGCCTTGCCGCGTGGCCCCATATGTGAGTCTGCCATCTCTTAGGGGTACGAATGGCTCCTCCAATTCCTCCAGCAATCCTGTGTCGCAACACTTTAGTGCGTCTGCCGCTGCGGCCTTCTCCAGCGCTTTTGATCCAGCGATCCTGTCAGCCGCTCACCAGGTCCTGCGCAATTAGCATAATTTAAACAAAAAAGTTTGTAATTAGTTATCTGTATTTTACAGTATGCGGCGGCTATATCCAATGGTGGTTCCGGACTCTTCCCCATACCCCAGTACCCTCTCAACTTGGCTGCAATTGCAGCAGCTCATAGCAAAAATTCAAGTATAGCCGATTTGCGACTCAAGGCCAAAAAGCATGCCGAAGCTTTGGGACTAGCGGAGAATCCTGCGTAATGGTGGGTGTGAATTACGACCGCGAGTTGATATCTACTAAATATGATAGAGATAGTGGAAGTTACTTACTTCTTTCTTAACGACAAATTTTAATGAATAAAACACTGTACAATAATTGCCAGGTTGTTGTTTGTTCATTTATTGTGTACCGTGTTGTTTTTGATTTCTTTAATTCATTTTTTTATTCAATTTTATGTAAGTATTTTCGAAAAAAGTTCTTTTACGAATTTCTTTCAAACTGAAAATTCTATGTACTTTAATAATACCTACCTAATTAATAGATCCCTTATTCATACTGTAGGGAAGGACATCGCATATGACTTTTAACCATTTATTTTAATACAATTTATGTAAAAATGATCAAAACAAATTTTTTAACCAAGTTTTATGCGCTAAACCAAATTTCAAGTACATACCTATTTTATATATCTTTCTCAAACAGATTCATTGTTATTGTACAGTGCTAAAAATTTGTTTACTATGTAGGATATTAATTAGTATACGAAAGTAACAATAATAATTTCTTGCAGCTTTATTTTAATACTATTTGAAAATTATCCATATTGTGGTATGGTCATTATTATTAATAGATCTGTAAGA
Source organism: Leptogaster cylindrica (assembly GCA_963082835.1). NCBI lineage: Eukaryota > Metazoa > Arthropoda > Insecta > Diptera > Asilidae > Leptogaster > Leptogaster cylindrica. The sequence continues at coordinate 15,832,532 of OY720105.1, read as the reverse complement.
AAATGTAAATAATTATTATAATTAAACCAAAATATTATGACATCTGTGATTCTCTTTCTCTATGTATTATTATTGTGAAATTAAATTTCTTTCAATAAATTAATCACGTAAAGATAAAAATATATTTGTTGCAATTAGATATAATTAATTATAATCTATACAAGGAATCGTTCTTGAATACTCTCAATACAGGCACAATATACAAAATTTCGCGAACTTCAATGAGCGTAACATTATCTAATGAAATCCTCTGGCATCCTCCGTGTTAAAGGTACAATCACCTTTATCAAAATTTTTACCTTAAATGTTTACCGTTAAAGAAGTTCATATGATAAAAGATGGCAAAATCGATGCCCCTCAAAAGTGAACCAGAACTGATTATGATTGGAGTTCGCTTTCAGAAAGAATTAGCCATCATCTTAGTTATTAACAAATAATGTAAGAAATTGGTATTGACAGCGAAATTAAATCATTTCATGTGTGATTCACCAGAAGAAGTGATTCAGAGCACTAAGAAGTCTCTGGGGAAGCCATTCGGAAAGTTTATGACTGGTTAAAAGCAGTGGGTCAATATCACTTATGATATAATCGATTTATTCCATCAAAAGACTAACTACAAAATTTGACAAACTTAGATTTCATGGATTTGAAAAAATTTTTGCTAACCAATAACATATGAAAGTAAATTGAATGGATTTAATTAAACAAAAGAGGTTTGTGCATATCATTATAATTTACATCAAACTTAAAAAGCAAACATCTTAATATCCAATAGGTAGATTGGTAGAATTGGTAGGAGTATATGCAAAATGAATAAAAATTATAATCTAATAAAATGAAACTTAATTAAATTTGGAGTAAAGAATATCCTTAATAAAACACATTGATTTTATACATACCCTGCACGTTAATGTAGATATGTATATTGTATACATAATATTAAGAATTTTCAGTTTCAAACAGTCGATTGACGACGAACTATCATTTGTTTGTTCGACTGCTTGTGTTACGTGCCATGGCACATTAATGTGAAGGGAATGAGTAGAAAAATTAAAACGTGTTATAAAAAAAAACCTGTGAACACATTTTCTTTTTCGCCCAAAAATTAGGTTTTCTTATAACAAAGATTGTTAAGTACAAATCATATAATTTATTTATCATATAATCATGGAGAATTACACGACCGCACAAATCATAGACAGTGTGAAAATATACTACCAAAATAATAAGCTTTTTTCGGAGACGGTGCGACCGTCAAAGGCATTCGATACCGTTTGGCGATAAACAACTTTTTTTTGCCTCAATTTGCTTTGCTTAAAGAGAGTTGTTACTATAACAAATTGTCATCGAAATTTTCATCAAAAGGACCATCGAGTGCGGCCATTTATTGACCATTTATTTATAATAAAAATATAAAAACATCAGAAGTTTTCAAATACATAATAACTACCTACGTTTTTTTCAAACTTCAAAGTGGGTGGGTGCTCTTATTCTTATATTTCAAAATTTCAAAAACGCAGTTCAGTGCATTTTTCCGTTACTACTGCGGATAAATTCTGAACTAATAATTTGTACCAAAAACTAGTACTACACATTTTTGTTCCCCTCTTACTTTGACAGTTCTACACCGAGTCCGAAGTCACTTTGTTGACAATTGTTGGTTCAATTTTGTTTTAAGTAAATTTGGTTTTATGCATCGCAGCTTTTTAAAAATACTATAAATGATGGACTTGTACGACGACTTAGATACCAAACAAAGAGCTGGCCAAATAGATGGCTGGTCTTCAGGTATAAAAATGCTCCAAACTCAACTTGCTATTAAGAAAGCAACTTTGCCGCCTCCACGCCGGGATCCGCCGAAGAAGGTACGGTTTTATAATTTTTAACACTGAAATATTTTAATGATCGTCCTCTAGATGATGACCCCAATCAGCTTAAAGACGAAAAAGAATACAGAAGATGACATTTTCCCTTCGAAACAACATCATGAGCCGCACTCACAGCCTAGAATACAAACGACGACTATAGCTCAACCTCTTCAACCGATTGTTACTGATGGAAAAGTCAGCGACTACGATTGGGATGTTATCGATGAATACGATCCCCTATGGCCCAACGAATACGAGAAATTGATTAAAGATAAGAGGGAAAAGGATGAGAAGAGAGATACGAGGAAAGATGACCGAGATAGGAAAAGGAAGGGTTCAAGATTTGCAGGCGATGAATCCCCTCCTGCCAAAGTTTCAGGATTCGCGAACAGAGTAAATGATGAAGATTCGTATTCACGTTCACCACCCGCCACAAACCCAACTCCTAGATCCGTTGGAGCTGCTATTGCCCCACCACCCTCACTTCAGGAGAGCAGTATACCAATTATTGCGCCAGAAAAGTAAGAAATACCTTTAAAAGTGAAATGATTTTTAAATGATGTTTAGCCCTTCGAATGTAACAATTCCTTATGGGGCGAATTCTGTGGCAGCGAAAATTATGGCGAAGTACGGCTTCAAGGATGGACAAGGTTTAGGGAAGCAGGAGCAGGGCATGTCGATGGCACTGCAGGTGGAAAAGACCTCGAAAAGAGGTGGCCGGATAATACATGAAAAGGAGTTAATCATGCCACCTCCACTGATCCCAAGTCCGCCTCCCGTCGACTCTACACCGAAGTCTGAACCTAGCATAACAGAAATTATGAAATCCCCAAGTAAAGTTGTTTTGCTAAGGGTAAGTAGTGAACGGTATTTTTATGAAAACATGCTTCAGTATTACACATTTTTAATAGAATATGGTCGGCCCAGGAGATGTAGACTGCGAACTAGAACCGGAAGTAAAAGACGAATGCAACACCAAATATGGCGAAGTTGTTTCAGTGGTTATTCACGAGATCCCTGGCGTTGTGGTTGAAGAAGCTGTGCGGATATTCGTCGAGTTCAAAAGAATCGAGAGTGCAATTAAAGGTATTCTTTGTTCCGCTAAATTCAGCTGTTTTACATTGGGTAATTTGCAGCGGTTGTCGACTTGAATGGACGATTCTTCGGTGGTAGACAAGTGCGTGCAGGATTTTACAATTTCGATAAATATCAAAATTCAGAATTAGACGAATAAAAACCTTTTATTCGAATAAATAGTAGCATTTGGTTTCATTCACTAATTTTGCTTAATATTGTATAAATATGGTTCCAGTATTAAAAAGTAGCTGAAGTATGGTAAAATAAATAGTCTAGTCAAACACATGGTTAAATGTTAATTTTTTTAATTAGTCTGTTGTCTTACAAAATTTATATAATCGGTACAATCCCAGTAATGCTTTGGTTATCTTAGAAAAATAAGGAAAAGCCCAAAATATACATTAATCTCAGGCTTTCGTGTTTGATAAAAATATATTAAGCTAATTTTGAAATCGAATCAGTTATACTCAATGCTGAGTGAAAGGTTTATTAATATTTAATCTGACCATATGTCTTTAGAATTTCTTATTTGCTGGTCAAGGGACTTTAAAATAGTCTTCTCTAATCTATCTTGGAGTGAATATAAAACATATAAGTTTTGAGTATTCCAATTTTTGCGATAAAAAACTTACTTTTAGTTTAGCTGATTAACACAGAAAAAATCATTTTAATCTAATTATTACAAATTTTATCTTTATACTAATCTTGCAAAAGGAAGGACGCGCACAGAACTTTTCTCTGGGGGAGCAGTGGCAGCTATGATAAGAAATTAGCAATCTTAAACTAACGACATATTATTATTTGTAATTACATTATTATTGTACAATAATTGCTAATTCTGTAAATATTTTACAATTTTCTGTTCTTATGCAAATTGTGAGGGAAGTTATTAAAGTTATTTTATAATTTCATATGCCTGCTTTTCAAACGCGATTGCATATAGGCTTGTTTACCGTTCGAATGTGGTTGCAACAACATTTAGCACTTGAAATCACGATGTAAGGACGGGGCTGAAATTAAGTCTAAATCTCAATGATACTGTGCTTCAAAACACGTAAATGTAAAAACGCCCTATTATTTGTTTTAGGCTGCGCTGGTAACAACAGTGAATAAGATCATTCCGATGAAGCCGGATGAACATTAGTGAAAAATAAGCATTGCACTTGAAAAATATGAAAATAAAAAATATACAAAATACGAACATTCCAATTGGACATTTAAGTATTCTTCTGAACTTCCTGCTGTAGATATTTATATTATACATTACGAATTATTCTGAAGACTCAGCAGAAGAAATTCCATAATTCACAATTGGAATACAATTTCATGAAAATACAGTCATATTCTAGGCGAAATTAACAATCTGACCATAACTAACCATTAAAGGAATTTACTTAAACGTAGAAATACAACAATATTGTTAAATAAACCTATTTTTTTGGTTTGCAAACTGAACAAGTTTCTGTGTCGAATGTGTCTAGCAAACAATTTTCATGGAAGAAATGTCGACAATTAAACACGATCACATCATTTTTAAGCGGTTCCTTTACAGTAATTTCCCGTCGACATATACCACACGTATTTTCAGTACCTACTTTTAACGCACGCCTATGCGATCGTATAAGCTTTTCATGAAGGCTGAAGTAATCGGTTACGAGAATATCATTGCAGCCGTCTTGAATTGAGACCTGAGAAGTAAATTAGAAATTAGGCTGAAAGGGATTCTGATTTGCACATTTACCTGTAGACTGTAATCAGAGAGCATTTTTATTAGTGACTTTTTAAGACCTGGAATTTCTTGACCGAGTTTGATTTTTTCCACCAACGACTCGGGATTTACATAGCCTAAAATGAATCAGGAATTTATTGTTCATAGTGGACTGTCCAAATAATTTGATCTTACCCACAATCCCATCTAACAATTTAGTCATTATATGAGGTTTTTCGAGAGATTCGTTTATTAAATCATTCCATAAATCTGAATCATCGTGCTCCTTACAAAAATTTATGGCCATTTGAATATCGTTTAACTAAAAGAAAAAAACATTAAAGTAATGATTCATTACACTAAATTATTTTATTTACTTTGTGGATTATAATATTTAGGGCCTCACTAGTATTTCCCATTCGCCCTAGCAGATACACCATTTCTGGATAAAACAACTCACGCTTGCATACATCTAAAGCCTCCTGAATCGGATAATTATTGGATCTTCTAAGGAACGGAAGAAGTTTCTCTGGTGCATACTTTGCATAAAGGTTGACTAGCTTCCAGTGATATTTTTTGCAACTGTTGTCCACTTTGTCTAGTGCATCCAGGTACTGTAAATAATAAATATTTTTGGATAAAGTAATATTCCCAATGAATGACGATGCTTACTTTATACAAAAAGTCTTGTCTTTGCTCTAACTGTTGAACCACAACATCTGAAGGTATTGTATCTTTTTCAAGCAGCATTGAAATCGCCTTTTCGGAATCTAAATGTATCAAAGGAATAATCATTTTGTGTATCACGTTGTACAGATTATGCGTCTTTATCAGATTGAACACATCCTTATTTTGGAGTCTTGCGGAAAATGAGCATGATTAATACAAAACTGAATATTTGTTCATCCATTTAGTACATACCTCAGATACATAGTAAGGGCACTATCATATTTTTTTTCGTGTGAATATAAAATTGCTAGAGCTTCTAGTAATTCATTAGTATATTTCTTTTGAAAATGATCATGAATAGCATTTATAACTGCTGAAGTATTGTACAAACTTGGTGGCCACTCTTTAATAAGATTAAGAAATCCCTGAAAGAATTCAATTCAATTTAATACAAAAAAATATCCATTAAAATTATCAATATTTACTTTCACGTCTAAATTCAAGTATTCGTAAAGCACCATTTCATAAACTTGGGGATTCAGTTTGCAATCATTCGTTCGGGGAAGGTACGGACTAACAGATCGCAACTGATGCACTCTCACAAATTTGTACACTTCTTCCTCCCACAGGAGTCTGTTGTTACCAAACACTCTTAAGCATAACTTTGCTGCATCATCGAAACGTCGTAAGGATAATAAATGGTCTAAATAAAGTCTGAAAGAGAAGAGGAAACTTATTTCTTGCAGTTGGAGTAAACAAATAATTAGTTACTTTGCTACATTTATGAGAGATCCTCCAGTTGCTGATAACAATTCCATCGCTTGTTCGAAACGCCTAGAAATGAAAATATGTTGATTAAAAAAAAAACTATGAAAACATACTATTCTTGCATAGTTTGGTAAACGTAGATTCCATTTCTTTATTGAGTTGTTGCATTTTCAACTTGTAAATAAGAAATGAAGAATTGCAATTTCCTTAAACTCCTTGCTAATGAAGAATTTGAAATTGACTAATAACGTTAGTTTCGAAAATCGCCCCTCATAAGAAATGCAGCGTTGTTGTCGGCAGTGTCTCTTGCACTTTGACAATCAGCTGATCTGTTGTTTGGCTTGGTATCCGCTAAACTTGTTTTCCTCCAGATACTTAAAAGTTAAAAGTATTTACTAAAATTGACTGGATCACCTGAGTGATCGTACAATGCGCCGCCTCAACAATTTAGTCACACTCTTCAGTGCTATGTTTGCATTTTTCTTTGGATGTTTTCTAACAACAACTTTAACAAATATCGAAAAGTGCACAGAGAAATTGGCTACAAGGAGCGAACATCATAACGAAATTTTCCTGATAGTTTTAATAATATCATCACCCAGCTACTTTGAAAGGCGTCAAGTGATTCGAGATACTTGGCTGAAGCTAGGAAAACCGTTACGACAGCCTTATTATCCAGAAGAGAACGTATATTTTCCAGAATATGACGAACAAGGGTTTCTCCAGTTGGAAACTGTAGCGGAGCAAGCAAATCGTCTTTGGCTGTTTCTAGATTGGATGAATAATGTTAATGCGGTTGGTATTGGAAATCGAAGAGATATTAGAGTTAAACATTATTTTGTGGTTGGCACAAAAGAATTATCAGCGACTGTCACTAACGATTTGAATAATGAACAGAAAAACTACCAGGATCTTCTCTTGCTCGATGACTTTGAAGATACTTACGCAAATCTAACCACGAAAATACTTCTAAGCTTTCACACTCTAATCAGGAAACATTATTTTGGTTATATTCTAAAAACTGATGACGATACTTACGTTAAGTTAGATTTTCTATTGAATGAATTGGTTTCTTACGACAGGAAGCTAATCAGACGCACAAAGGACTATCAAGGCAGTCCTCTGCCAGAATTATACTGGGGCTACTTCAATGGCAGAGCCCACATAAAAAATTCAGGACAGTGGAAAGAGGAGCACTACTATCTGTGCGATCGGTATATTCCTTACGCACTCGGCGGCGGCTACGTCATCAGCCGAGCATTAGTAGAATATGTGGATACGAATGCCAAAATTTTATCGGCTTACGTGAGCGAGGACATATCTCTGGGAACTTGGCTATCGCCTCTGAGACATGTGTACAGAAGGCACGACGTTCGTTTCGATACCGCGTACATGCCCAGGAAATGTGGAAAACATCACATTGTTCTGCACAAGAAAACAGGCGAGGAAATGCTGGATTTGTATAACAACAGACACTGCACCTCTGAAAACCTCAACAAGCCAGGAGTGGTAAAATACCTTCCGGAATACCACTACAATTGGAAGAAAACAGCAGATAAGTGTTGCAATAGCTTAGCTTAAGTTTGTTAATGTAAGTTATGCCGAGGGAGACGATTGTGAAACATTTTCTACAATTTTTTTCTAGTCAGATTGCCAATAGGCAACAATTTAAGATATATAGATTGTAAGAATAGATATTGTTGACCACTTTTGGAAAAGATTTTTAACAATTTTTGCCAATCATCGGACGTTTGATTTTTTTATTGGCTTTCCGCTAAGAACGAATGAAATAAAAGTAATCGAATTATTTTATGTGTTTTCTTAAAACCCACTTTTTCGTTCGAAATAAGCCATAAAAACCTACTTCGAGAAAGCACAACCCACACCCAACGAGTATCATAAGTAATTTGTTGGCAATGTATATCTAATAATGACTCCTCATTGCTGTTACTTGAACTTCTATCATCTGGGGAGACTTACCTGTGCTCAACAAGCCATTTCACTCGGTCATCGGTTTCGTAGAGACTGGCCACCACAATGTCCTTGGGAGACACAATGAAATATCTACTTTCCTCTATTATACAGTCCAAATGGTAGTCGTTAACTGTATACTCTTGGAAGCTGTAAGAATAGGTAGTTAGGCAGGCCCACAATCTATTTTGCACCTACCCTCGGAGGGACAAGCTATCGGTGCATATTTCCACATAATCACTTGTTCTATACTGCAAGACACATAGAATCGGTCTTAAGGCTTTACTATTCTCGCTATCACTCTCTTTGGGATATCCCAAGACAACAAGTTGACTACTTTCTAAAGGGGCGATTCCGCAGACGTAGAAATCAATTTGGAATGTTGAAACTGTAGTGATACATTTAGTATTTAGCAAAACATCCTTAAGATGGTCTTACTTGGATCCACTATAAATCCAGGTAAATCTCTTGTTGAAACCTCTATGGAGTTCTGCTTTCTTATTACACAAATCCGTATGGTGTCCACCCATCCTATCAATAGTGTGGTTGAATCGGACCAGCGCAAATTGCAGCGAAAATTTTCTAATTTTGAGCTGTGGTGCATAATAATAATTGAAATATTTTTTAACTGAAATTCAAGCATACATTTTGGGTTGTTCCCATTTTATCAATCCTAAGGAACATTTTTCGTTGAGGTCGTAGACTCGCACACCGAAGTTACTCGCCCACGCAACAAATTGTCCACTCCAAGCAATAGCCGCAACCAAACCCTCTGAATCTCCGAGCACCGTTGATTTCACACCCTTTAAGAAGCTTTTCTCATGTAGAGTTAGTTTATCATCACCTACGTGAAAAACGGCGTTATTTGCAGATACCCTTCAAATGGGTCGAATGAATCATACCAACAATGAACCTCCGCGCCGATCCGAATTTTGTATCAGGATCTAAAGCAACTGACTTCACGAATTTACCAAGGTCGAGTTTTTGGTTATTTTCATTGTTATAAAGGCCAGAAATGATGACCTATCGGAAGTAAATATTAACTTTTGATAACATTTGAGAGCCATCCCAATACGAACTTTTCCATCGTCTGAGCAGCTTCCCACATACTCTCCTTTGGTGTCTACAGATATTTGATTTACAGCAACTCTGTGGGAAAAATGTTCTTGCCGATTGAGGAAAGAATCAACAAAATTCCCTTGATGATCTAACAGGTAAACGCCTCCAAGAAACGTTCCGAAAAATAAAAACTATTTCAAAAAATGAACAGATGTTTGGGATGAAACAATTGAAAACCCATACCCTGGGATGTACTGCAACACAGCTCACAGCATCTTTATTTAAAATTGTTTGCAAGTCGTTCGTCATCCGGACGTATTTTAATTTTGGTTCTACTTCCTCCTCCGAACTTTCTGTTTCCGTGTCCTTGAAAATAGTAATATTGTAAGCAATTTGCAAGGCTGTCACGTGTGAGTCCAAGGAAATTGAAGAAACTTACGCTGTTATTCTCTGTCATATTTCACCGTTTTCTCGTTTCACAGTTTTTAAGATTAAAATACTACAAAGTGCATCGTAGGTAAATAGAGAACAGTCGAACAATTGTCAAAATCATCTGTTTGTCCAAGTAGTTTCTTAGCCTCTCCGGCACTGTTAGTTGTTCCACACAGCAGCACCGTCGGTAAAGAGACGACCTTTTCTTGTTCAGATAAACGTGTTTTTTTTGTTGTTGAGGAAATCTTGTTGGTAAACAAAATGTTTTTTTGAAAATCTTTAATAGTGAAATAAAAATGATCAGATACAGGAAAGGAGAAGTTAAAGATAGTAAGCGGGAAGTATCAGGAAAAGGATCGAGAAAGACCAAGAGGAAAGCAAGGTGCAATGATTGACACAATTTGCTTTTATTGTAAACAATTTTGCATTTGCTTTGAATACATTTACATATTATATAAAAAGATGAAAACTTTCGAATTCTGCTTATTTTGAATACCGCAATGAAGTCAGTAAAGTGTATGCAAAGAAAACTTATAAAAACACGAGATTTATAAAATTCCCGAAATTGATTTCTTGTGGTTGCAGGGCTTCGCAATTGCGTAATGCAAAATGCTTTTGTCCTCTCACTTCCTTCGGGAACAACCTACAAAACGTGCACCTGTTTTTATAACGGTTTTTTAAAACAGATTATATTTACTTGTTTGTATCATTGTTTAAATATAAATTTACCTAAATTTGTTGATTCCAATTTTCTTTCAGTACTCCTCTAAATGCGACAAGTTCAACTCTTCATAGAATATGGACACGAACAGTTGTGGTATTTTGTGTAATGGTTGTTGTTTACTACTTTACAACAGCAGAAAAAGAGTCGAAGTTCGCCGGAGTCCACGAGCGTAATGTTCATCGATTCCAGAATTTGTCCTGCTCTCCAGCTTATCTGGATGAGACGAGACATTTCCCAAAATGTGTTCCATCCTTCTGTGGACGATTCGTGAATGACAAAGTGGTTGACTTGAAGGACGTGGAGGTGTTATTGGATTTTGCAGTAAACGGTATTGCAAATGGAGGATCGTCAGGTGGAGCTTCTATTTTAGATCTACATTCTGGAGCACTCAGTCAGGGGAAGGAGTTTGTTGATATCTACAATATGCCACAGGCCAAAATGTTGTTTACAGAGACATTTATGTCTGTATTTGAGGTACTTGTTTTTGGTCCGCTTGTTTAATAATTAACTTCTTGTTGTTTTCTACAGAAAACAATTTTGATGATCAGAAAAACAATTGCGGAAAAGTTCAAAATAGAACCCGACGAACTTCATTTAACACATCCGACATTTTTCTCCAGAATCACAAATTTAACAGCCCAATCTATTCATGATGAGTATTGGCATCCCCATATAGACAAGGTAAGCCAGAGACTCCTTTAAGTTATAAATGTTATTCGAAATAAACTAATGCCAGTTTTATAAAAAAAATAAAAATTAAAAACAAACTCGTGCAGGACACTTACGAAGCTTTCCACTACACTTCGCTTTTGTACTTGTCTGATTACGGAAAGGATTTCATGGGGGGACGTTTTATATTTGTTGATAAAAAAGTGAATATGACTATTGAACCATTGAGAGGCAGACTAAGTGGATTCACATCTGGGGCGGAAAACCTGCACTTTGTAGAAAAGGTCAAGTCAGGAACTAGGTGAGCATCATTCAGTTGAGGCAGAACCGCTCCAATACATTTTTTATTTGCAGATACGCTTTAACAATCGCCTTCACATGCGATCCGAAATTTGCAATACTTTATCCGAAATATCCTAAAGCGAATAAAGTTGACGAAAAAACGTACAAAGAAGAAATTCAAATTTAAGAATGAGTCATTGATTATTTATAACTTAATTTAAACGATCCTCATTGATTACTAAATGCAATGTTTTTAGAAAAGTATTATTTTTTTTATTAGCACCAATTTTGTGCTTGTAGTTTGTCGTAATTCAGTGTTTGTTACAATATGTATGCGTGGCTCTTTATGTATATTGTAAAATAAATAAGGTTTCGATGTTCATTCCCGGTTTTTTACATATTTCCAAAATTAACAAATATCTATTGAATATTTGAATAGGTCGGACGAACTTCATTGTCTTATATTTCTTTTAAAAATTATATTATTTTCTCTTAAGCCTTACAGATTTTGCATGCTAGGCAACCATGCAATTAAATAATATATCCTTTTTAGTTTGTCTTATTTATTATAATCCCTTCCCTGTAATTTGTATACAGGTTTTCTAGGATTTTATTTGCAGTTTGATGTGAAATGATCTAGATCGTATTCAGCACATCCACAATGTGGGACTAATGGAACCCTTGAAGTAATAGATCAAAAATTATTGAACAAAAAATTTCGAACAAGAACTATGCTGTTTCTGGCAACTGCTTACTGCAACTGCATACAAAAATGTTCTTGAGTTTCGGGAACATTTAGAAGAGCTTCTTTAAGAATCCTATCAGCTGGCCTAGTCGCTCCCGCTGCACGGCGGGGACATGATGAAGAACGTGGTGAGTATCGTGACGCAAGCGCGGGGTCAATACTCGGTGCAGATGTACCGAGAACGCACCTAATTCGGTGCACTTGCACCGGAGAAATAAGCGAATGTTCACTGTAGCAGTGAATCATGAATGGGGCAACCAGTGCAAGCTGCAAAAGTTGACCATTGCTTTGAGCTGACAAGTGAGTGCAGCTTAATCAGAGTAGTACGCGGGGTTGGTACCCGCACTAACCTCTCAAGTAGAGAAGAAACTGCTTCAAACGATGTTAATTAGAGGCAGCGGCCATTTTGGAGTAAAGGCAACTTCTCGGCGTTTATGAGATTCATGGCTTCAGAAAGAACGAACCAACATGATCAATTACCGCAGCCATGGACACGATGACTCGGAGCTCTGTAGTCGACTACTCTTCCGGTCGTCGCTTCCCAGAGTTCTGCGGTAGTAAGTGGCGCAATTGGACTGAACCCACTGGGGACTTGTGGAGGCTAAGAACGTCCTTGGGAAAATGAGAAATGGGGTTCTCGCTGATTACGAAAAATTGTCCAAATGAGGGCGTGAAAACTAATGAAATCAGACACACTCGGCACTATAAATTCAATTTTTTCCTGCTTTTCCGTATAATATTATTACATTAAATGAAATTAATGAAAAAAGAAATTTGGAAACCATTTGAAGTTTTGAATTTAACTGTTTTACACTCTTTTCAAAGGTATTCCTACAAAAACATCTTTTTTTCGCAGTTTGCGCATTTTCATAAAATGAACACTTTTATTTTCGCAAGCACTTTCGAACGCAAAAATCAATTCAAACCACTGGAAGCATGGAAATTTGTTACACATAAATATAAATAAATATCTAAAGCTGACTACGAAAACATTTTTTATCAAATATATTCATTTACATTCTGATTATATGCAATTGTAATTTGTATTAATTTGAGGTGTTTTTATCTGGATAACCGAAATCCTGTGTGGCTGGGGGCAACCATAATAAATAATGATCGCTCTACCGCAACCACGACCTCCCAAGGATGTAGAATCTCCTCAGGTATGTATTTTGTCGCTGTTTAGTTATTTTAAGAAAAGCTCATCTATTTTTTGGAGCAATATTTCTAGCAGCGAATATATTGGCATTCTGCCAACTTGTGATATTTTTATTTGTTGGACATTTCAACTTCCTGAACCCTGTGCATACGAATGGGCTTCCAGGATACTCCGAGGCCGAGCTCCCCTAATGAATATGTTCCCGTCATCGGAGGTTTTGTTTCAAGCCGCTCATCGATAAATGTAGCTCACTTCACCGTCGAAAAATAAAACCCCTACATTTGAATAACAAGTCAATGATTTTTTTGTTTTTAAAATAGAATCCAATAATTTGAAGTCAAAAACCAGAACACCTTTCCTGACTTCCCTTCCGCAAGGGAAGAATGAATTTCCTCCAGGCGTGAGGCGTGTCCAGGTCTGCAGCCGCAAGGAAGTGGATTATTTAGTTTCCTGCAACAAAAGTGGATTTCCCTGAACAGATTTAGAGCGATGCATATTTGCCCTCAAGACCTGTGCCCGCGAATCGAGTTCAATGCATGGAATTGGGTCACTTCCTAACCACAGCACTGCAACAGTGATGGGCCGCTGCACTGCGAACATTAATTCTATAATATGGCTTCGGAATTGAGCACGTCATTTCTGTGATTCCCTGCTGAGAAGAAATTGGAGCTGCCTTGGGGGAACAGAAGGGAAACTAATCAATGACTACGATGGTAACGAGATACACCACGACCATCGAGACGCACTTTGGAAGAAAGAATTTAATGGGAAATCTTTTTATCAGTCACGGTGAAAATGGCCTAAATGAGAAAATGGGGAAAAGGGGTTCTCGTTTTTTGGGGCCAATGAATTATATTGAGTTGCACTCCCTTTTAACAATATTTTGCTCTTTAAAGAATTTATTAAAAATACACATTTAAATGATCAAGAGACAAGAATGATGTTTTAAGAGCAACAAGATCTAAACATTATGTCATTTAATAATTAATTGACATAAACAATTCCAGATAACTGTGTTAGCAGTTTGATAATTATTGCAGAATCGCATGCCGGAAGCGAAGTCTTATCAGCTTGAACTGATATTTATTATTTATTATAACCTTGTCAATATATTTTAAAACGTATTGGCTCGTTACTAACTTTTTAAATATTCAATAAAATTTCGTTTTCTAGCAACGAGTTGTTAAATGTCAAGCACTTTTTTCTGCACGTTCCTCGCTTTTGTTTTATCTGCAGTTAACAATAACAGAATTAGCAAGTAGCTTTATATATAATAAAAATAAAACTCATTTTCAGAGTTAATTTTGATTACGAGTTGATTACAGCGACTAAATCAATCGCGATTGCGCGCTCAAGATGGCGCAACAAAAACAAACCGGAGGCAATGATTCCTCGGTGCACGAGCACTGGGCCCGTGCAAGTGTACCGACCGCAGTTCGCTACACCCAGTGTCAGCGGAGGGGGGCGGAGTACAATTTGTGGTGAATAATTCTGGTAATTCGAATTGAAATTTACAGTCATTCTAATTGTTTGGTGCTGGATGACTCAGACCATGTACACGATTTACCATTGGACTCGGGGATTAGTGAAAGGAGAACATAAAAGTGTCCGAAAGCTTCTGAGATCCCTAATTTGAAATTTGTACGATGAATTTTTTAAACAATTTTGATGTAATTATAGAGTTCGTTTATTCGTTCAAACAAGAACGAGCAAACAACAACAAATTGAATGGAGTTTTTTGTGCTGTTCGCCATCTGGCTTGGAGTGACTGAACTTTGGACCCTCGAAAGGGGATTGTCGATGGCTTGCAACCTATAAGCACGGTCGGGTAAATAAACACTTCTCAGATGCGGCTCCACAAATCATAATATTTACGTGGGGGGAGCGAACTCAATTCGGTCGCGCCGATTCAATTTCGGCATTCGTCACTAAATAGCAAAAATATGTCATCAGCTGTGTGGCACGAATTCGGTTCGCAGGCTTCTGCTTGCCGGCTTGCGATCCAGTTCTCTTTAGAAAACACGAACTCAATTAGTCAATTCTCTGTGCAATGATTGTGTACTTGTGTCGTCTGTTTTCAAGGGTAAGTGAAATTAAATAATTACGATGTTCATGATATGTATGTAATTTAAAACACATTTTCTTATAAAAGACATAATCATACATTAGTTTCCATTGAGAACTATCATTATAACTAAGTTTTCGTTGGCATTACAAAGTTGAGCTCCAGACATTAATAAATGATCACAAGTTAGCGGAAAAAATATTTTTCTCAATCATATTTTTTTAAAAATGTAATTTGTTTAAAACAGGAAAACACAATTTTTTATTTCATTCTCAATTTATTTATCAAAGAATTTTAATCAACTCATTATAAAGGGTCAAGTACATGTGAACTTGCAAATGGACAGTTTTTTAAACATCGTTAAGCAATAAATATTATAAGATTTGTTTTTAGATATCTCAAAATATAAATGAAAAAAGTATTGTTGCTATGAAATCAACTTACTGTTGATTAAATATGTGATATTAAACTGAAAAATAATTTAAAGAAACAATACAACTTTTTCGGAAAATGGAACTAGGAAACAACAAGGTTGCAATTCGAAAGATATTTTTTAAATGATATAAGTACTGAAGTCAAAGTTTTGGTAGAAAAGGTTACAGATCTGGATTAATTAGTATGTATAACATTAATGTTAATTGATATAATTATCAATTTCTACATGCGCTGCAAGTAAAATTGATTGCTTTGTAATCTTCACTCCAAGATTAGTGGTTGTAAAAATTTTAATTAGTAAATTACTGATGGTTTAAGTTTTCTGGGAACAAAAGCTTAATTATATAGACTGCAGGTGTCTATATTTTTATATACGTTAAAAATTATTAGAAGTGGGTCATCACGATTTTATAACAAAGTGTTATTTCCCAGAAATGAACAGATTAACAAATACCGTTCCCAGTTTTTATTATTCCACTTCGGATATTTGAAACGATAACGATAACGTGAAAACGTGAAAATTTGCATTAAATAATAAGTTATAGGTATATGTATTTAAACTAAAAAAATTTATTTGGGGTCAATATAAAAACAGCAGTTCGCTTCCAGAATACGTTGATCAATTTTATTGTGATGTTATACAAAGTGCATAATATATGTATTTAAATTATGCATCAAACTCGAAACTGATTTAGCACTTTATTTTTAATTTATAAATGTAAACATTTTCCCCACTTATTGTTAGAAACACAATTTCAGTTTATTTTACTGTGTATCGTTCAATGGTTCAATTTAAACAAGTACTTTTAATTGTTTAACGTTTAACCCATTAATTAGAAAAGTGAAATGCGTTGGAGTAAAAAAGAATCTAGCCTTTGGAATGAATCAGAATTGGCCTCGATCCGTGTGCAGTGTAAATTGTAATTCGTATGCAATAATGTATGTGTATCGCAGTAATTTCTACAAACGAAATTCCGCACAAGTTAGCAACTGATCACGACCAATGCCAAAGTCCAAAAAGTGCATCTTTGAACTTGTGCGCGAAACAAAGGATGCACTAGGCTCTTGCAGCAGACGTCATCGTCTTATCTGCTCCACTGAAACAGAAGACTGTAAAAACATAAAAGCAAAAAATTTCCGTGTGGAGAAACAAAGAATTTCGAGGATCAAAAGCGGAATTGGATTTTATTCTTTGAGCTGTGTCGAGAAATTTCGTCTGAGGGATTCGTAAATAACTATTCCGAAAGTGACTGCAAAAAGGTGACTGGAAGAAAGCCACTTACAAACTAGTGTTGTCGTTACTTGCTAGTGCGGAGCGCAATTGTGGCTCTAAGCTGGCGTCATACAGTCATCATGTCATCATATGTGCTTCCGGGAGGTGAACGAGTAAATAGTTTGGCGTCGCGACTCATTCCTTCCTGTGCGATCGATTGCAATGTGCATTTGATATTTTGCATACAGCACAGGGCGAGTGACGTAGAAAGGGGCGACGTGATGTACTTGCTGTGCTCTAAATGTCGACAATCGAAAGGCAAAGTTGAAACTAATTCCGTCGCAATCACGCAACAAATGTGCTGCTTCCTGAAATTTGTCTGCAATTACCATTAATCGTCATAAAAGGTTTTAGTTTAAACAAAAAATAAGTCACATTTATTTTAAAGTTTTTTATAAATACTTTGTTTGCTCGTGTCACAAACGAGCATCTGCATTTGTTGGAGCGAGCGTGCGGAAAAGCCCACATAGATTCTATGGCATAGAATCGCGAACTCCACATTCAGAAAAAAGACCAAAACCATCGCTTTAACACTTTCAAATTTTCTCATCTATTGACAAAATGCACTTCCCTTAATTACTATGAAAACACCCCCGATACCCAGAGTGCATTAGTAAAATAGCAACAGCAGCGAGATTTCAGTCTCAGCAAATTCTCGGATCTCGCAGCAGAAAAATATTTCCGTGAATTGAGAAATCCAACAAATAGGAATTAAATCACGAATTGGAAACGAAATCTCGATGACTGTCTTCAATTCGCAACCGGTTCCAGTAGTCAAGATTCAAGAAGCGTTACTCACCGGCGGCGCGGCGCGGCGGCGATTTACCTGACAATGAGCTGGACAAAGGGAGTTCGTGCTATGTGGTCAGGGAACCGAAAAGCATAAAAACTACTACTCCAATTTTTTACTGATGCTTGTAAATTTTCCTTTTGTTGCGAACTAACAGAGAACACCAAATAATAAAAGGAAAAAGGTTAAGGCGCCAAGAGGCTCTTAATTTCTAGGGTATCTGAAAAGTTGCTTCTTAATATTAATTTCCTCAAGACATTGATTGCAGTTGTTCAATTCTGCAATTCAATTACGTAGAGAAGAACGCTGCTATTCAGATTCATGGAAATCACTCCACTTCCAACTCTTTATCGCGTACTCCAAATTCCACTCACAGGAACTGTTTGCTTTCAATTTTGAAATCTGAGTGTAATCACGGTATTCTTTTATTCAATATAGTAATTATGCAAATATTCAAGGTGAAATCGAAAGTGATTTGTTAAAGTATTTAAAGAATATCAGTATTCTTGTTTGATTAAGTTTTAAAAGGTTTGTTTTGCACCTGAGGACGACACGCTTCCGATTAGATAACGGGGGTTGAAGTGGCCACGTTCATTTTCCCACGCATGTTTTTTCTTCGGTCATGGTGTCTAGTCTACCCATCAGGAGCAGTTAATGTATCTGCTGCAGTCATCAGGTGCAGTTTATTATTGACAGTTTGTTATCGATATCATTCAATGAAGCCAAACTGGATTGATAACATAATAAACGGAGTTTGATGCGTATTTTACAACGACAACCTTGACGACACTAATCTTGAGGTCTTTAGGATTTTTTCGGGGATCTTTTGGAATTTTCAAGACTTACAAGATTGAGGAATTTGATTTTAAAATTAAGATTGGCTTAGCTCGGTTGGAGTGTCGCGGTCGGAGTTGTGACGGTGTAGAACTTTCCAGCAACTTGTTCACGAGGCCTCGCAACACTGTTTGGCTGCTCCCCAGTTCGCTGGCAACACAAGTTGGAGCTTTTTTCTTCACCACCAAGGGGCAGCAACACAGGAACCTTCCGCCTGTTCTAATTGATCTGCGCCAACTCAGGGGGAGCGCGAGCAACCGAGAGAATCGCGAGGTGAACAAACGTTGGTGGCGTTGTCTTGTCTGGCTTCCTGCCATCGACCAGCCTCAGTCAGTGAGGAGTTTGTTTTCGAGCTATCAGCTGGTCCAGAGCACCTGAACCTCTTTCGATCTGCTATAAGAAAAGTTGAGACAGGCGCCCCTGTTCCAGAGTATCTTCTGCGTCGCGTGAAAAGTGACGGAGCTACAGCACAGCATCCAGAATCTTCGTCAAACAAAAGGACCTTTGTAGCTGCCCCGACATCCGTTGAGCGCACGCTCTCCCGAACTAGGTGCTTCTTGTCGCTCGCTTTCGTTGTTCCCCATTGACGAACAGAAATCGTAATCGTTCAACGTAAAATTTGCTCGCCAGGTGAAAAAAAACGCAGCTTCTTAGTCTCGTCATCATTTAGTGTGAATTGTTCGTGAATAGTTCCGCGGACGGATCCGGGCCGACGTTCTCGGTTGACTTGAGAAAAATTCCGCAGAAATTCGCAACGCATTGCCAGTGATTCAGGTGAACAGTGCTGAAAGTGTTCACGTGCTCAATTCAGTTATTTGCAATAATTGTGCGTCCCGCAGGCTTTAGTGGTTTTATGTAACGTAGACTGTGTGCTGATCCCAAGCATGAAAGAAAATCCCAAGGAAAATTCCAATCGCGACTGAGGTGAGTTTCAAAATTCTGTTTGAGTTCACCCCGAAAATATGTAGATACCAAATCGGAGCGAAAATAGGACATGCAGGGCTTCCTCATATTCGCAGAAAATTTGGGATCTGGGAAACATTAGATTAATCTGTGCAAAGGGGACACCAATCGTCGACTGTTTTCGCCCAGAACATGTGAAAGAGTACGCGCTCTTCCACCGTCATCCTGCTACCCTTTCACTCTTTCGTCCCCAAATTTTCCTGCTGAGGAGTGCTGAATTGCATTCACCGCCCTCGAGTTTTTTAACACGCAAAACGTTCTTGAACATGATGAACATGTGCAAGAATCAGACCCTCTCTCCCTTCTCACTGTACTTGAAAAGGAGCAATTTCAGGATGCATTCGGAACAATATGAAAAGATAGGGTTACTTTTTCCATGTACGAAGGGGAGAATGCCTCCGGGAGGGCAGGATATTTTTATTAATGTATGCGAAAACCAATCATAGCTCCTGGCCTCATTTCAGAAATGTAAGCAGGTGTTTTGGCAGTCGCTGCGTCTCGTATTTATCCACGACGTTGTAACAACTTACGAAATTATGAAAAAACTGGTGTTTTGTTTATTTTCAGTTTAAAAACAAAAAAAAACAAAATATATAAAAAAAATTCGTAACAGTAATATCTCCTACTGTCCCCTGCCTTGAGGAAGTCCTGATGTACGCATTGGCATAGTATTTCCACTGTATTGGATTTTGTGCGTCCTTTTGCTTTAGATATAAAAACAATTTGCATCGACTTATCTTGCGAACGGGTTAACAACCTCCTCTAACAATTCTCTTTTTGTGATCATCAACTGCAGCGATGGTTTCGGCTGAATAACAAATAAATAAGTCCTTATCTGCACTTGATTCCGATCTGATTACATAGTCTAATCGCAGGCATTCTTCTTTTAGGCTTCCTTGAATCCACTTCGCTTTATTTGTTTTCGCGTATCATTTACAAAAGTCGCAGCGGCCAGCGCCGACGACAGACTTCCACAAAACCATACTATTCTCCTTGTTCCAGATAAAAAATTGCATTTTTGGTTTATATTTAAGTAGGATTAAGTGAAACCATATATTTGTTTTTTTGTTGTTTTAGAGGGGGAAAAATAATCAATTATGAACACTCTTTGTTTCTCAAATATAATCATATTATTCTTCTGGCATTTACATAATAATTTGTTGACCTAATGCAAAAAAATAAAAGCTGGATTTAGTGTTATTCATCGTGCAAATAAATATGTACAAAATCTTCTTGAATCGTCTTTAGCAACTCAATTACTGTTTCTGGAGAACTGTGATATGCAAATGCTGAAACACAATACGGTTTAAGTGCTACTGATAAAAACTGTGAATAAATTAAAAGTCACATTTTTACAACTTTTACTTTAGAACAACAATCAAACTGTAATTTTTTTTCGCTTCTAAATAGTTCTTTTTTTAAAATATTGATTCTCTCAACAACTATAACTTAAAGCAATTGCAGGAAAAGTATTTTTAAATACATACTTGTTATTAACATGAACTTCATTAGTTCTATTATACATTCTCATTGCACAAAAAGTAGATAATAATTCGATTTTCTGTTGCAAGCCGACAAAAACCATATTAGAAACATGAATGTACAAAAATAGAACTATTACGAGCAGAAATATATGTATTTTCTATTTTGGCCTTTTTGGAAGTTGCCTGCAAACTGTCTGAATAGAAAAGTACTTTTACAAAACATGACCCCGAAGTACTTAATATATCTATTAAGTACACGTATTTCGACCTCACATTACCACATCACTTTGATTACAACTCACAGTCATTATTACACATGCACCAATGGCTGACCACAAAAAAAAAACCAATGTTTGTTGATACCGACTGGTGACTCAAAAGAATGATAAAATTGGGGTCAATTTATCACAGCTAGTTGTTTCTGG
Source organism: Leptogaster cylindrica (assembly GCA_963082835.1). NCBI lineage: Eukaryota > Metazoa > Arthropoda > Insecta > Diptera > Asilidae > Leptogaster > Leptogaster cylindrica. The sequence continues at coordinate 15,811,132 of OY720105.1, read as the reverse complement.
ATTTGAATTCTAATTTGAAATAAAAGTCTCGAAAATTATTTCCGATAACGTTATTTTATCCCCACATAAAAAAATCGGGATGTCAAAATACGACAATAATTTCACTCTTGAAAAAAATCTCTGGCCTTTGGGTTCTTCGAGTATTGAAAACTGCCGATTTTTCATAACTTTCGAGCTTTTTTTGCAATAACTGCCATAATATTTTATTTATCAAAAATCGGTGAAAAATGACCCAAGCATCTGATTAGGAACATTTTTATAAATTTTCAATGCAAAGGGTAAAAACTCTGACCCCTGGTTTTGTCCGACTATTGAAAAAATTACGATTTATCATTTATCGCTGTGTTTGCAATAACAACCATAATATTTTATTTATCTAAAAACGGTTGAAACATTTTGAAGATCATATATGGCTTAAGTTTCATTGTGGAACGGTTAAAAATTGTGACGTCCAGGGTCCAGCTACGCCCATCGCCCATGGCAAATCCGAAAAATTCGACATTTTGGAGGGTTTTTAATTCCTAGCTCCGCTCCTATTATAGCCACCGAATTGAAATTTAAGGTCAGATATCGCAGGGTGAATTGCCAACTTTTAGCCAAATTTGAACTTTATCCGTTTATCTGTTTGGTCTGCAACTCCCCGTATATATACACGTGTGTGTACATTTATCAAAAAACACTTTCTAACTAAACGACCTCTACAGTCATGGAAAACACAAAATTTTCAAAATCCATTTTTGGATTACAATATTTTCCGCGTATACATTTCCTGTAAGAGTGAAAGTAAAAGGGCAAGTCTGTGTTGCAAATTGCAATTTTCAATCAGAAAGGATTTTGTTTCGTTTTGGAAAAGTGCGTGCGGACGGTGCCGTCATAACAAACTCATTAATTAATTATGTAAAAGACGGAGTGAAACTCGTCCTTGCGACTGTATAATGAATTCGTTCCAGTCGAATACATATTTGAGACCTCCCAGCGGGTGAAGCTCTTTCATCAAGAATAGGTAGGATGTTTGAGGCCAGGTGAAATTTTATTCGTATGACCAATCCCCGAAGGATTTCGCAATATGTCCTTTTCGACACGTGACTTTATTAGTTTGTTTCGGTTAAGCAATTCTGATGGCATAAATGGCTGTAATAATTGATTAAATACAGAATGGAAGTGGACAAACGTGAGACGGATGTTGTAAATGGAAGTCCTCACTCTCCGACTACTGTGTGTACTGTATTAATTAATTTGCTTCTTGTTCATTGGTAGTTGTGCATGAATTGCGATTTCCTGTATAAGAGAAATGGGTTTCACTTGGAATGAGCAGAGGAATTCACTCACAGTCCATAAGTCCCAACTCCCAAAGGGTTGGCTATTGGAAAAGCGACAAAGAACATTTATCAAAACTGTGCCTGATGTTCTTGCGTGACCTACAATTTCCAACCTTGACTATTCGGACTATTTGCTTCTTAACCAGAGTCCTGTTGTCGTTAGTTACAGATCTATCACCAACAATTATTTTGTATTTTGCAAAATGGCTATTTATAATTTTGTAATTGAATCATTTGACGAAGCATTCCATTTCAGAAGGTTTGACTCTCGATTAATTGGTAGTCGAATACGCCAATGAATTTATTATTTACCATAATTGAAACCGATCTATTACGAAGATGGATCAACCAATGATTTAAAATAATGAACAAGTATTGCATTTCGCCAGCTCGTTCTCATTATCAATGAACCAGATTTTTTCGATATAAAATTTATTTTCACAATCGGAAGTTTTGACTTCGTTTTGAAATTTTTAAAATTCGAATGGTATTTTTTCCGGTTGCAATGCGATGTACTGATAGTTCCTCTTCCTCGGTACATGCTGGGAAGGTCTGTAGCAATTTCGACCTTGTATTGCAGTGATTCATTCATTTTATCAAACCGTCCAGAATTTCATGAGACCCACACAAAATTGATAAGGAAACTACAAGGAAGAAACTGCGCACAAGATATTTCATCAGTTTACTTCAAAATGTTGCACTGGTGGATTGTAGTAATTTGTTGTGTAGCTTCTGTCGCCAAAAATTGTGACGCCAGGATGTGCACGGACCTTGGTGCATACACAGTGGCAGTAACATTAACAAGACAAGTAGACAGAATTTTCACGTATCGTAATTGGTTAAATAGGTACAGAACAAAGTGGGGAACAACCACGGAGCAGTATACGGTGGTAAGTAGGTAATCCTGTATGACTTTGAGTAATCCCTGGCAATGGATTCCAGCGAGAACACAGAACCAGAATTAACTATCGGTGCTGTGCAGGATACAGTGAACACAATGGAACTTGTGAGCCAGTATGCCACGGGGGATGCACTAATGCAGAGTGTACTGCTCCCCAGCAGTGCACCTGCTGGAATGATCACCGCAAAATCAATCAGACCAGGTAAAAACAGCAAGAGTTATTATTCGATTTTGATGACACTCGCTTTCAGTTGTGCTCCGCTCTGTGAAAATTGCGAAAATGGACATTGCACTGTGCCAAACAAATGCGAGTGTAATGAAGGATATGAGAAGAATGATGACGGAGTTTGCAAACCCAAATGCCAAACACCATGTCACATGGGTTTCTGCACAGCACCGAATGTGTGCACTTGTTTTCCCAACTACAGACAGTCCTCGGATTCGAAATTTGATTGTGTGCCAATCTGCGATCCTGTGTGCGATGATAGGATAAAGGGCAGTCACTGCATAACCCCCAACGAGTGTAGATGTCGGGAGGGGTACAATCCATCGGCAAATGGGGAGAAGTGTTTGCCTGTTTGTCACAATTATTGTCATAACGGCGATTGCATTGCTCCAGACACCTGCAATTGCTGGAATGGCTACGAGCAGAGTGACAATGGATCCTGCTCGCCTGTTTGCGACGAAGAATGCGTCGATGGAGATTGTGTTGCTCCCCAGACATGCAAGTGCCATGCTGGCTACACACTGGACCCATCCGATAAGTTTTATTGTCGACCTGTCTGCGAATCCTGCGAAAACGGACAATGTGTTCTGCCTAATACATGTCTCTGCTGGGCAGGATTCAGTAAGAATAGTTCGGGAATCTGTGCAGCAGAGTGCAGTAAACCCTGCAGCAACGGCCACTGCACTCAGCCTGAAACATGCACTTGTGCGGAAGGATATGTCCTGGATGAGAATGATCCTTTTTCATGTTCACCATATTGTGAAAAATGCGAATATGGAAATTGCATCGCACCAAACAAATGCCATTGCTGGCAAGGCTATGAGAAGAACTCAACTGATTATTTCACTTGCAATCCTGTCTGCACAGGATGCAATTTCGGAGTCTGTACGGGTCCTGAACAGTGTAAATGCTTCGAATCGTATGAATGGAATTTCTCGACGCAGTCCTGTGAGATCCCAAAACAAGGATTGAAATTATTTGAGGAACTACTAAATGGAAGCAGTGTCAGCTTTGGGGAAATCGGCCAAATCGAATGCGAATATCCTTGTTTAAACAACAGTTGTTTCGGAGAGAATTGTCAGTGCACTTTCAGATCCTTCCTAGCGAATGAATATTTCGACAGCATGTATGCATTTGCAAATCATTCGTGCGACATTGGAAAATGCTTTGATAACGTTTGCGAATGTTCCGAAGGATATGTGTCGACAAATGAGTACACCTGCAGGTCCTTATGTGCCCGTCAATGCACAAATGGTGTGTGTACAGATCTCAATTCTTGTGAGTGTTTGGATGGGTATACTTTGGAAACAGAAGGATCCAAAGGAAGTCGTTGTTTCCCACTGTGCAATGGCACTGCAAATGGATGCTTCGGCGGTGAATGTATTTCGCCGGATGTTTGCGAGTGCTTTGACGGTCTGCATATTAGTCCTGACAACAACTTCACTTGCATCTCCCTCGAGTCACCGACTAAAGGATTCGTTTTCATGGCTGCCTCTAATTGGTTCCTCTACTTCACTATTGCAGCAATAAGTGCGGCGGTTTTAGGATTTTCCTATTTCTTGATTAAGAAGAGTTGCAAGAAGAATTCGTTCATTACCTCCGAAGGCAGTAAGTACGCTAAAAGTCCTTCCAAACACACTTCAAATGATTCATTTTCCAGACCACAATAAAGAAACTATCAGATACGGAGACTACAGAGACGACGAGAAAATATACTCAGAAGTACGTGATGCGAATACATAAAACAATAAATGCGATTACGTTTCTTAAATCTTAGTATAACATATGTCGTCATCTAAAATAATTAAAAAAATTTTTTTTTAATCTTACTTCCAGCTTGTGAACAAAGTAATAACAATAATATTTAAATATTATCCTAGAATATTTAAAATCTTTTTTCTGTTATAGCTTTTTAACCATGTGTTGGTGTTGGTGCACTCTAATACAGAAATATGTTTTAATCAATTTGGGAGTATAATTTGATCGATAATTTCAGAGTTTCTCATAAGCATTTAGTAAATCCATCGTATATTTCTCTATTATAAAATAATTTTGAAGGAGGAAGTTTAGTAATTATTTCTCTACACTTGACTGGCTTTCAATGTGCATAATATAATTTAAATTCACTTTGACTGGTTTTGTGTACGAATCACGATATTAATTGGAAGATGGCCAAGAAACACGACCAAAAATTTAATAGAAAAATCTCTCGACACTCTGCAACAGGCTTAAATACTTTCGCGAATTTTAATTACAATGGGCTTGAACTTGAAATTCTGAACAATTGTTATTTTATTTTATTTATATTTTTTGAAATGTTTACAGTGTTATTACTTTCTAATGTATGTATTGTTCATTTATGGCTGATTTTTTGTATAAAAATTTTGATATTTTTTAGAAAAGAATTCTTATTAAAAGTTAAATAAAATTGTTTATAGTTTCATTTTAAACAGAAAACAATTCCACATAATATATTATGACTTGTGCTGGATTTAATATTCATAACTTGAAAATAAAATTAAGTCCTTGTTGAATAACTTTCGTGTATACAGCACCAATTCAAAGACAGCAAATTCAATATACAAAAACTGCATCTGGCGCCTCTTGCAAATGTTTTATACAAAAGTACTAGATAAGACAGGAGCCACAGCTACTTACAAAGTTGTATAGACAGATTTTCCCCATAATAACATGATGTTGTAATCAAAGGAAGTGAATTCAAGTCGTCTTTGTGCATCTTCGTCTAACTTCACTTCCATTATACGCTTTGAATGTCACTGAAAATTCACAGAATAACTTGTGATTCCTGCTTTGTAACTGTAAGGGTGGATATATTTCCTTGCAGGATCCTCTAATGTATGCAAAACTCCGTAATTCTACAACAAAACCGAAAGTCGTTATCTACGTAAAGTGGATGTAAAGCGAAGCATTTTCAGGATTAAAACGTGCTCAGATGCACATTTTCAATACTCCAAAGTCGAAAGCAAAAATCCCTGTTAGACAAATCCGGAAATCTTGGAATGGAACCTGCAATCGATCGATATGCACCGGATGCACTTAACGGCCAAATGAAGTGGGCAGCAAATGAGGAAATACATGCAAATGTTTACAAAAATGCTCATAACCGTTGTTGTGTAATTGGCTGGTTGTTTTCAGATTTATAAGTTGGATCATGGATGGACTTAGCAATGGAGGCAAAAAGATCCATCTGCAATTATTCATGGGCTATTTATTCTCTGGAAAGTGACTGCGAACTTAAGCGTATTTGATTAACAATTGATTAACTCGTTCCAGGATGCAGTTGTGAGTTGTTACATTTTGTAGGTCGGCAAGTTGAGAATTCGCCTGTTTAAAACTTTTGTTTTAATCGAACTATTCTCGTCACAATTTTTTTTAAGAGTATACTTCTAGCCGTATTACAGGGTAATTGCGGTAAGCACTCCACATAATATTCCCTTTTTCAGGACAAGTGTCCTAAAGTGAATCCAGCAGCACACCGCATTGTCGAGAATCTATGCCAATTTCTAGTCGAAAGGACGATGTCAGATTGTCAGAACAGTGAGTTCGTGCACAAATTTTTAGACGCCTCCAAACAGGGTCAAACTCATAACGACATAAAAATCCCGTCCTCCCCGCGCCCGAAGGCTACTTGTGCCAAACGTGCCAAAACTTTCATAAAATGCTTACTATTAGATTTACCTTCTTCCTCACTATCAGGGTTTCGTCGACAGAGCAACTTTGTTTGATTATTATTAAAGCACAGGAAATTGGAGTTGATAATTGAAAAGCGAATTTACCTGTCCATAATGCCAGCAGACGGGGGTGTCTGAAGCGACTCCATTTTTAACGAGCTACAATAGAGTGCGCATGTAAGGCAGCGCATTGTCGGAAATGTGTTCCAATTAAAATTTCCTCCTAAAGCATTTTCTTGCTCCTCTGACTAACACAAACGTCGGATAAATAGCTGACTGCAGGCTAATTCCTAAAAGCAGTTGATATATAATCGGAAATGCGGCAGGACATTCATTTTCATTGTGTTATTTGTTTTGATACATGGAATTATTTGGACAACACGAAACAGACTGAGGAGGAAAGCACATTTATATATGAAACACTGCAGATGGAAAAACTGAAAATTTTTGACCAGGTTTTTTTACATAAATTCTATGACAAAAATACTTCAATTTGGAACAACAAATAATAAATATCATTTATGAGATAGTATTTTATATTATATATTACATTTTTATATTGATTGAATTATAAGTTAAATAATAAACTGATTTAATAAAACAGTTTCCTGGCCCACTTACTCATCCCCACCCCAACAAAGTCTTATAAACGGAATCAAGCGGCGAGAAGAGTTGGTTGAAATTTATTAGTTTATTAGATTACATAAAGCTCAATTGGATAATAATCATTGAATCATTTTCGTACATGTATAAAAATTGCACATTTTAACAGTAGGATGAAGGCAGTGTAAGGAGTTAAGGACCACCATCACCTGACAGTGTCAGTGATATGCACCCTCAACCTTCGACCTTTAGTGTCCGTACGGAGCTTCACGTTCATTCATTTCCTACAATGCTTCCGAGCACACAATAAATCACTGAATAACGCCCACGTCATTTCGAAATATTGTCGGTGTGCCCTGCCCGCCTTGCAAATGCAGCTCCATTCATGAATAGATCCCTAAACTCCCCACGGGTTTTAATTGTCCTTTTGGGAATAAGCAAGAGTAAAATTCAGCGTGATTTAATGGACACCGGAAGCTTAAACGAAACCGAAGCGTGCTATGGAACTTTTGCAATTCCCACCATTTTACTTTTCCATGAAATTAAAATCGTTTTTAATACCCAGGATTTAGGAAGGATATTCTTCCATTACGTAACGCCTGAGAAAAATCTAAAATTTCAACTAAAATTGCATACGTGTGCATTCGAATACTTGCGAGTGGACTTAATCCGGGGAAAAAGGGTTAAACCCAAATTGCTCTGGGTCAGCAGCCGGAACAGTTTAGAGAAAAGGATTGGTCCAGACAGTTGAACAGAACCCACCAAAAAAGCCAGAGCCCCGTTCGATGTTGTGCATTAATGCTTCTGTGTGGAGGAGCATGAAAACTACTCCTTGCAGCATTACAAAAATTCCATGGACTTCTGCGGTCGATAAAAAACTTTATTCGCCATTCGCCGATTTCGAATCCTTGGCATCCCTCCAAGTCAGTGCTCATGGAGGAAATGTAATTTTGTAATGCCAATTTACGTTCCCCCATTTTTCAGACTTAACTCTAAGGAAAGTTCCTTTGAAAACACCTTTGGAAAATCACATGGCATTTAACGAGTGATTCCATTTTAATTCATGTTTACAAGAAATTCCTCTTGAAGTTTTTATTTACAAAGACTCGTTTCTGCTAATTACGCGATTTAGAATCATTGTAATGTTATAACTCTGCGTTGTTAAATAAGAAAAACGAAAACAAATGTTTGTAGACTGCATTTTATTTCATATTTTTAACACAGTTTTTCGATTTTGTTAATATTTATTCTTATTATCCTTCCTGGGAGTTTAAGTAATATCATTTTGCTTCGTAAAAGAGTTCTCATTATTTCCGGTTTACGGTTCAATGACACAATTTGGATCAACGCCAAAATGTAATAATTAATTTTTTTTTGGAATGATAAACATTTCATAGCTAAAATAAAAACATGTTGGTAACAGTTAAATATTTTTTTGGAGAAATCTGCTTCATAATAAAATTTGTAGTGTAGAACATTATTTTATTCAGTAAAAATTACAGAGGAACCATATTTAGTTCTTTTTTTACAATTACAAGCACAATTAATCATAATTGATCAGTATTTAATTTAATTTCGGCTGAAAATAAAATAAAATATTTTAACTAACTCCATTTAAAAAATTACATTTTTTCGTGCAGGTGATCGTATTTTTAACAAACAGTAATAAACAATTTTATTAAACAAAAAATAATGTGTTTTATTTGAAAGAATCTCAACCTAATCTAATAAGTCTTTAAGATTAAGCTTTGACTGCACTATTACATTTTTTAATGGGCAATTCCTTTATGTCTCGTTAAATAAAACTTTAGTGTGTTCTAAAAATACAATTGCAATAATCTGATAAAGCTCGTTTTTAACCGAAAAATAAGATAAAAATGTTATAAAAATGATATAAAATATTATAAAATTATTTCAAAAGTGCATAATATTTGGGTTAATAATACTTGCTCTTGTTTTTTCCAATTCCAATATAAAAATGATGTAAACTAAAGTGAAAGAACATATTTTAGCATAGTACAAGTAAATATAAACGACATTGCCACATGTTTATTGTCACCTCTCTTATAATCTGCGAGAGTAGATATATAGCGCATTTTTATACGCCCATTTATACCACCCGATGTCTGTTGTTAGAATGAAAAGGCTCAAATAGCTAATCATTTGATGGTTTTATGATGAACTACACGCGCAGGACAATTTTTCAAAACGATTCCTGTGTTTTTTATGATGCTGCAATAAAATAACCCGAATTTTGAGTCCTGGAGGATTTTCAAAATTAATAAATATTTAAAATTCCTGTGAAAAGGATAATCAAAAAAGGAATCATATTTTCAACACTTCTCAATAACACAAAAACATGTTTGCAAAGAAAAATAGATCATTTCACCAGTCTAGCCTCTTTCTTCACTAACCTCGTTTGTGCGTTGTCATAAAAGTTCAGATAATGAATAGTAATGGCGGAGCGTAAGGGTCCATAACTTTTGAGTGGACAAAGATAATTGGATGAAACAAAAAGCAGTTGAAAGAAGACAAAATTAGTCTTCTTTTAAGGTAATTAAAAAAGAAAAAAAATAGGGGAAATTTTTGAGATAATTGACCTTGAACACAAAAAATGTAAAATTTCAAGCAAAAAATTCGACTTCAAGTTTTCATACCTCGAGAACTACTTCATGTGAAGTCTTCAAATTCAGCACAATTTAAGAATGATTTGTCTGCTTTAAAATGCGTGTCAGATCGTTATCATATGTTGCTTAGTTTTGAGGATATAAGCAAAAAAGTAAAACCCTGCACTTTCAAGAAGAAATGTCCTTTTAAGTCGAATAACTCGAAAACCGTTAGGCGAATTGAAATTTGCCCATACAATTTTTTTCGTTTCTCAAGCTCCCCTATCACCTCCTTCAAGGTTGACATCCTTAACTGAAACACCCTGTATAAAATTCTCTGCGGCTGTGACTGTTTTTTAAATATTGATTGGAAGATTAAATCTATAATTTTCATAATCTTCAATACCTTGATTCTGAAGAAACCAATTCATGCTGTACGTCGCGTCGCGCCGCGCCGTGCCGTCTTGCCCCACCACATCCTATATAAATTCCTGCAACTCAACATTTAGCTGGAATAGTGTTCCAGATTGCAAAGGAACTCACTTGATGTGTGTTTGTACAATCAATGGTCTCATTGTTTACCGCGGGACTGGGAATCTATGTTAAATGACTAAAGAGGAATCTTCGTCCCTTAGCACCCCCATGGAATGCTTCTAACCGGGTTTTTCTATTTGCGCTAAGGATTCCGCACTTAACCCGAGAAAGTTAATAGCTCGCTATAAATTTGCAACTTGTTTTTGATTTTATTGTTATAGTTTCCTGAAGTGTTGCATTTGCACGAATTCGAAACACTGCAATTATAGACACATGTACTCGGTCGCGGTGACCCATTTCGGTAGCCATTGCGAGTGTGTGAAGTATGCATTTAAGATTTAATGATGTTCCATTTACAGTGCTCTTTGAACACACACACTCGCAGTAAAACTATTGAATTTTCGTAAAACACTAAGTCCTTCATATTCCCGAAAGGATTAAGTGTTTCTACTCGTGTTTGACATTGCACTGCGCCATACATTTTATGAAATATTTCAAACATATTGCAGAGATGAGGTCTTGCTCTACGAGGGAACGAGGAATCGAGTGCGAGGAGCATTACATAATTGAATTGACCGAAGAACCATTAGCAAATAATTAAATAAAAATGCAATTATGTTCTAAATTCATTTTAAAATTAAAGTTTATGGTAATAACTTAATAACAAAACTGAAGTTAAACCATTTCCAATAGGTTCCTACTTGTAAAACAGTTTATAATTATGCCAATATTCAAAATTGGTTCCTAAGCCACACAAGTACAATTTTTTTGTATGTTTAAGATTTTTCGTGCTTCTTCAAACTTCTTGTGCATTTTTTTATTTCAAACTTACTCAGCTAATAGTCGCTTAATGTAAATTACCAGGAAAAAATTGCGGCCTAATAGCTGACATGCTTATGCTAATAAGTACTTAATCGTGGAATATTCCTGATCATTAAAAATATGATGCGCAATGTAATTGAAGCTTTTATTTAAATTTCTCATTTGTTTCCGCCATGTGCCAAATTTATTTTGCAGAGTTTCTAAGAAGTTTCCAATTGGCGATTTTAAAACCTATAATTTATTCTATTAGTGAATTTGCTAAAAATGATTTTTTTTTCCATTTTTCAGAACATTGAAATATCAATCTAATGACCAACCACCGCATTCGAGACTATGACACAAGGGTCTTAGATCTATATTCGCTGCTTTAGGAATATGTGTGGTTCCTGCAGTTAGCTGTTCACTAAATACAGAGTAACAGAAGCCAATAAATCTAGTTTAAATGTGACTTAAACTTCTCTGTGCAAATTGATCTTTGTTTTTAATTAAAATAAAGAGTTAACCAGTGACCGCTCAGTATCATGGATGACGGTAAAATCAACTTGCCGCTGGTTGGCAAGGACGAGACAAACACAGCAGTGATAATTCCTGCCTCAGGACCAGTTGTTTATCAAACGAATTCACAACAGCCGGCAGCAACAGCAAAAGTCCAACCGGACTTCGTGGAAAATCTAAAAAACGGCAACCTCAATTTCGGGTAAGTAAAACTGTAAAAGTTTCATTTCCCTGAATTGTTCATAACTGGAAGTGATGGAAGAGTTTCATAGCAGTGAGTAGAAGTTTTGCCGTGTGTGCTGTCGGAAGCTGAGTCTTGCATATTCAAAAATTGCAGTCAACTGGAATTTATAAAAAGTGCATTTCACTCTAAGAGTCTAAACTCATACTCTGCATATTTTTAAATTGAACTTTCATAAGGAAAACTTTCAGAAAGTGGTAAAAATTCATGGGAAAAGTTTCCGACTAGGGAGTGACACTTAATTTCTCTTTAATTAAATCAAGTTGTTAGCGATGCTTAACAGGAGCTTTCAAGAGCTGCTCAAACTTTTAACTTTTCTGAGTTCATATTTTACAAAATATCGAGCTAATCAATATAATTAATTAATTATTTGAAAGGCAAACTGAAGATTTTCTTTGCGAAATGAATTCTTGATCGAAGACGTTCTTCCTTGCAGTACTGCACCGCATCCAATAACATGAACTCGCGTCGTCAGTTTAACGTAATCCACCGTCGTCGATTGGATCTAAACCCCTTTTGCGAATTAATCACCAGTGCAAAACGAACATGACTGATAAAGTACCAATGCCACAACATTTCAGTGCTAATCGTGCAGTGATAGCACGAATATTTCAGATACCAGCGACAACTGTTTTCCATGCGAGCCCGGCTATCCGTGACATTTGATTTGCATTGGGAAATTGGATTTGCGTGGAACCGTCACGGATGAATATAGTTATGATATATAACTAGATATCGTTAGGGAAATTCACTTATCAACTAACTATGGATCTGTTTTGAATGTGATGGGCCATTACAAAATGCTTGTTTGATGCAGCACTGCATTGTACTGTACCTACTGTAGTGACTAGTGATATCAAGCACATTTACAAATCAAGCTTATTTGTCTAATAACGTTTTTGAATCGAATCCCTGTTTTGTCCTAAAAAAATCCTATATTTCAACTCAATTTCAAATGTAGCTACTTAAACTAACAACCAACAACATTAGCGAAAAGCGCAAACTATCAAAATATTTTCCAACTTGCAAAAGTTTTCTTATTCGGGATTTCAATCTAATTTGGGATATGTCCGAACATAAATCGTAAAGTTCTAGTCCCAAACACATTACGATTACATAACTCGAATGCTCAAGCAATTTGGATTTGCTTCGACTACGGTATATTTTCGTCTTTTCGGGGCAAATACAGTATGACAGTATGTGCATGAACTGAAATTTAGACCATGTTTTTGACTCCCCCAAGTTTTGCATAAAATCACTTCAATTTCGTCAGCGTTTAGATCCTTCGGCAAACATTCAGCAAGAATTGTGTAACGACCCCAACGACCTACCGCACGGTGGCTTTCAACGAATAAGGACAAAATTTCTTCACTGATTTCATACATCTCAAGGACTAAATACACAAAAATGTCCTTGAAAATCTCTTAGAGCACCCACCTAAACCGAATTGTTCCACGCAAGCACAACTCTTCTAGTCTCAAACTTGGGCGGAACAATCGATTTATTGTCGTTGGTATTTTTTTGTCTTCGGTGTTTAAGGTCAAGTTCGCCACAAATTAACAAAGCTTCGCCTTCGTGTTTTGTAATTAGGAATTTTCATGACACTTTTTACATTAGTTACAACTAAATCCTGTGCTTTTGTTCACCAAGAAGCTTACAACATACAGAACCTTTGTTATCTAATAACTATTTAAAATGACATTGTTCTTTGGAAATAGTTGGAACTATTTAAATTTAAAATGTTTTCACAAATGAAGTCATTTTCTTCAGGAAATATGCGTATAAGTATTCTAATTACACCTTCGAAAGAGATTTGGTGTAAATAAAGTGTCTAACCAAACCAATACTTTTCAATCAAGAGACAAACATTTCTTAATTTAGACAAAAAAGCGTCGCTAATGTAATGTTGTAATTTATCGTAAAATAGTATTTTTCATTGATCGTGATGCAATTGAGTTTCTCAATTGGATTTCCCATTCGCGGACCTTGTGAAGTAAATTGCTCTTTGCGCTGCAGTAATATAAGACATTCGTTTAGTTGTTTATTTTTTGTTAGTAGTTATAGCAAATCGGAAGTGGATTGTTATTTGTTCCGAAGGTAATTTGAGAAATGCAAGGGATATTGTGAGTTAGATGTTTCATAAACTTTTTATTACCAATTACCAATACAATTTGTTTTGCAGACAATTTTATTTGTTCCTCAAGTTATTTGCTACGCATGTTGCTATTTAGCAGTAATACGGAATCACAAGCATCTTACAATAATTGGAACAATATCTAATCTTTAAAACGCCATTAATTTACATCATAAATGAGCAATTTTGTTTCAGCTTTTATGTCACTACAAATTAACAATAAATACTATACAATATAAATATTTCTATTTCCTAATAATCATTTCTAATTTTGTAGAACAAGTATTTTTTACTATTTCAAACCAAATATATCCACAGAAAAGTTTCGGTATTTTTATTTTTATTTTCTGTTCATTGACGTAAGCTTATCAGTTATTGTATTTGTTTATTTACTCGGCGAGTGAAATTATATTATTGCCACAGTCTATTTGAAATATATTGTGTCTAAAAATACAGCAAATGTGAACTGTGACTACATGTTGGAATATTGATAAGAATCAACAGTATTTGTTGTTCATTTAAGTTAATGCCTATCAACCGGAGCATAATCTAGTTGAAGTGAACTATTTGAATTCTTTATTCTCCAGGCAGTATGCAAGTAAGTTTGTTCCAACTGCCAATTACTTAAAAACGATTTATTTATTTTTTTACTTGTATGTAAATTTGTTATTAACGAAAATATGTATTATCCCATAATGTCAGCCAGACAGACATAAAATTAAATACTTTATACCTCAGAATTTTAGTGATCGCGAGGACACTAATCCATTTTTAACTAGAAGAAATTTCATTAAAAAGTGATTCACCCTCATTCATCTTTCATTCGACTTTGTTATACTCTCACCATCAGATTTCCAATCAATAAAAGTTAATTATTAATAATTAAATTTTGTTGTAAATTAAGTTAAATTTTCTTGAGTTGTAGGAAACTATAATTATATAATGGTGGGAAAAGACTGAAGGCAGATTTACCTAATTACAAATTATTCCCGATAGTTTTCTCTTTTATAAATCGTTTTCTTAGTGAGAAATTTTATTTTGATTTTGTAATAGCTATTTATTAAAATCTACTCTTTTTTTTTGAATTTTTTAAAAAAATTGTTAGTTCTAATATCAAATGGTGATGGAAAATAAATCTCTATTAAAATGAACAAGGATTATGGGAAATTTCGTAAAAGAATATTTTGTTAAATCCTTAATTTCGTGTATAGTAAAAAATTTTAAACTGAGCCCAGGCAGAAAAAATTTAATCTCCACTGGTAGTTTTGAAGACATGTCTCAAGCATCAGGAAAAGTGTCGGAGACTTTCAATAGTTGGTAAAGGACACAAGGGCTTTCAGAGCCGCCGAAGCATGAAACCGCATTTTCTCCACAAAAAGAGCTCCTTATTACTTATATCGCAATGCAGCCTTCCACAGAGGGCAATTTTATGGTAATCACTATTTGCACTTCCCTGCGGGTGGCGCATACTTCCAGACAGGAAAAGCCCAAGTGAAGCCAAAGTTAAGTTTAATGCAAAGGGCTTTGACCTGGCAAAAAAGTGTACGGCATTTACTCAATCTCTTGCTATGACTTCAGTTTTTAAATCAGCGCAGAATATATTTTGTAAATCATTTTAATCATTTTGTCGATCATTTAAATATTCTGTTGTATTCTGTTCTGTATTGGAAAATAAGTAATATTGTAAATTGTCACTATGAAAAGCTTCTCTTAATTTAAGCCTCGTTCGTTTGTCCTGGCTAAGAAGACATTACGTACACTGTTAATTATAATTTAAAAGTTGTCATTCTCCGATTACGCAACAACGTGCCTAATTAACTTTTAATTGTAGTAAAGTCTATTTTATTTTTTCGTAATTCTCAGTTATTGTGTTGTATATAATTTTTATGTAGAAGAACTTTAATTAAAATTATTGCAGGAAAATGATGTGGCAAAATGACGCATTGAATGAGAATTAACATCACAGATTTCCCTTTCAATTGAGCAAATCACATTTTTGGTCCATTCCGGCAATCAATTAGTTTTGCATTATACATCAGTGGACGTTATTGTCTCTATAATGTTCGCCAATTGCGCGTTTGTTTATTTAATTCGCAATCAAATTGAACGCCAAGTGCATAATACGTACGTCGTCAGTTGTAATGAAATTGAATTCATAAGATCGCCCTAAATCAAATCGACTACTTATTCCACTCTGATTGGATTGATTCAAATTAGTGTTACCCGAGTTGAATATTAAACGCACGTTTCTAACACATCACGATCTACCACATAAAGCGTCACACCAATCAATTTAATATTTCCCACGGAGTCAAGAGAAGGAGAAAGTAAACAGAATTTATTGTAAACTTTCACAGAACTTTTTGATCTTAGCAATGCGAAACAAAAGGTAATTATTCACCATTATTTGAACAAGGATATTATCGATAAACAAAGTTATGAGCTGGAATTGGCTCAAGAACTTTCGCTGAACTACGGTAAACTTATTAAAAGACAACTGCAAATGTTTTCATTTGTTTGGTGGATTTTCCAAGTAAAACTAATTGTTGATGTAAACTGTTTAATATTTTGCATAAACCAGAAGCGTAAGGTTGATCGATTCTCTGGTGTTTCCGACAACCAAAACATTTTTCTTTCATCATATCGTGAATTTTTAGCTTTCATTTTTGTATAATTATTTTCTTAAGAAAACAACTTTTGAGCAAGATTAAAACACATTTGTCGCCAATTTTCAACATTAAATTTTGCTCAAGAACATTTTTTTTGCTGTATTTATATTATTAACAAATTGAATCATTTCAAAAAATATGTTGCCAAATTTTATTGTGTGTGAACATTTCCCAAAGACCCTGCCCTGAATGCTATAAATATTTTTGAAAAGTGTTCATGAAGAAACAAAACCGAGATGCATCCGGGTAAATGTAAAACCAAATGATTCACCCAAACACTTGTTGAAAAAATTGATTGGCTAATTAATAATTAATCTGTGACAGTTAATATTATGCTTGTTTTAATGTATTCTCAAATCTAAGGGCATTGTTCAGAATTTCATTTCTTTCCTTTGAATTTCTATGTAGGTATTATTTAGTAACGCTATGGACAGTGGCGTAACTTACACCCCCGCAGACCCCGCGTCGCGGGGGGGCCCACCGTTGGAGGGGCCCAAAAGCTCGATAGGCCTTCTGGAATTTTCGTTGTAAATACTCTCATTTTCTAAGTTAAAATTAATAAAAAATCATCTAAGAAGCAACATGGCACAAGAACAACTGAGTGGCCTTAACTTATTAAGTATTGAAAATGATTGCGCTAGAAACCTAAGTCTGGACGAAATGATAAAAGAGTTTGCAACTAAAAAAGCAAGAAGAGAAGTGATCTCTTCTTACCAAAAGTTCGTAGACAGCCAATGTATCAATTATTCTTTTCTTTTACTTCTTTAGGCTTGTATAAGTTATTTTGAAATTCTGACAGAAAAAGAAAATACTTCTAGCGATAAGTATTATAATGTTATGACACCTATGCATGCCTATGCTTATGTTAAGTGCTACGTTATAATAGCTATAAAATGTTGTAAATTCATTATAATAATTTCTTTAGTTGCTCAATATTTAATTGTTCAATTTTTCATTTTGATTGTAAGGTTTTTTTCATGTAGCAATATACTTTTATGTCCTAAAACCAATACCATGGTTTTCGCTGTCCAGTTTTTCCTTATTAAGGGGCCCGAAAAAAATTTTGCTAGGGGGCCCGGCCGAAATACGTTACGCCACTGGCTATGGAATGGTTGACTCCAACAACCCCATTATTTGTTTTATTTAATTTGGTTTTGCAAAAAAGCATCAAGAACTGGAATGTGTTTAATTAATTATTTAAAGAAAATTCGCTGAGCGCCGACTTTGCTAAATAAATTGATCAATTAACAACGAATCATGAGTCAGTCTCGATAATGCAGCAACAATGGTCTGAGACCCGTGTTCCCAGTGCGCCAAACTCATATGAAAAATAAATGTTGAAATCATTCCGGGAGCATGACTTCATTGTTAGGTTCTCATTAGCCAATCAATCCGCAGCGTAAAAATTACTCCGTTCTTTCGATTGGAACTGCAACGCTGCAACCATTGTGGAAAAATGCATTTGTTCTCGGTAACCTGATTTGCTTGGGGAGACGAATTGCAACCAATCAATGGACATAGACACGCATTTTTCCATGTTTTTCATCGGGGTTCAGGCTGCAGATCAAATCAATGGGTCAACGTGCTCCAACCTCCAATCAGAACTGTGAGAAATTCAATTGGAATCGATAAAAACCTTTAGTGCCTCTTAACTCTTGCTCCTTGCCGTGTCACCAGACCAGCGAAAACCGTGCTAGCCGAGTACTCGATATAATAATGTGCTTCTCAACCATGTTCGATTGAACTTTTTTAACTCAGCAATTGAAGTCTGAAGAATTTCAAGTTAAAACAGAGGAGGCTTGCGCTGATGTTGGTTCTCATTAACTCTTTCGGCCAGTGGCTCGCAGTTCGTGAGGTGCGCTGGTTCAGTCTTAAACCAACTTTGGATAATAGTGGTCGGGATCAAAGTGTGCTCACGAAGGAGCTGCGAGTGTTTCTGTGGGCTATTTTTAATCATGTTTCGATAAAACTTTGTGTTGGTTAAAGAACACGCCACAGCATGTCCTCTGGGTGTAGCAGTTTAGAAAATTTGGAATTTCCTCCACCACCGCCTTCCTCCTTAGAAGCCGTTCAATTCAGAGGGTGGGACAGCTGTCGCATTTTGAATATCTATAAAAACCCTCTGGCTGAATTTACTCTGGACAAAAACAATCCTACTCCCGATCATCCTGTTTGGATAAAGCAAACAAAGTGAGGATCATCGATAATTATTTTCCCTAACGTCACTGTTTTGTTTCACGGTGAAGTAATCGTAATTGTGCGTTTTTTCCAGCTCCCAAAATAATCTGTGCAATGGATCCATTCCGGGAAATCACGTGCTTGCCCGGAAGGTGCACAACAACAGCCCGAACGGGCATAAGAAGCCAATGGTCACCCTCACTCACCTACCGAAACGTCCACCTGTTGACATTGAATTCTCAGATATTTCGTATTCAGTGTCGGAGGGACGAAAGCGGGGATTCAAAACCATTCTTAAAGGGGTGAGTGGTAAATTCAAATCCGGGGAGCTGACAGCCATCATGGGACCATCTGGAGCTGGCAAAAGTACTCTTATGAATATTTTAGCTGGCTACAAGTAAGTTGAAACTTCGGCAGTACTTCAAGTGAGGGCTTCAAGTTTTTTCTTTAATAATTTCAGGACATCACAACTGAGCGGGTCAGTTCTAATAAATGGCAAAGATCGCAATTTGCGGCGATTTCGAAAATTGTCCTGCTACATTATGCAAGACGATAAACTTATATTGAATCTGACTATCCGGGAAGCAATGATGGTATCAGCGAACTTGAAACTGGGCAAAGACATGACGAAGGAGGCGAAGAAGATTGTGGTTGATGAAATCTTAGAAACTTTAGGACTCGTAGAATCCAGCAACACTAAAACAATGAATTTATCTGGTGGTCAACGGAAGCGGTTGTCTATAGCCCTCGAATTAGTGAACAACCCCCCTGTGATGTTCTTCGATGAACCTACTTCCGGTAAGGTTTTAACGGGGTTACCGTCCCACACCCCACTACGAAAAATCCAAAATCCAAAATCCAAAAAATTTATGTTTAATTGTTTTTTTATGAACTTACTTCAGGTATTCCATCAATACCCCCTCCTACAATCCTACCTCCATCATTACACATGTTGGTACACCTGCCCTAAACTATATTCATACTAATATTTTACTACTTTTACAAGGTCTTGACAGCTCAACGTGCTTTCAACTGATATCCTTGCTCAAATCTCTAGCGCGTGGTGGAAGGACCGTTGTTTGTACGATTCATCAGCCTTCCGCCAGGATCTTTGAAAAGTTTGACCATCTCTACATGCTGGCAGAAGGTCAATGCATCTACCAAGGAAGAGTTCGTGCGCTAGTTCCGTTCCTGACTTCCTTAGGTTATGAATGTCCGAGCTACCACAATCCTGCTGACTATGTAATGGAAGTTGCGTGCGGCGAATACGGCGAATGTGTTCATAAACTTGTTATGGCTGTTAGTAGTGGTAAGTGTAAGTTCTTCAATCAAGGTGATAATTGTTCGAGTGGAATTGATGCGGCGAAAACGACAAACACGATATCGAATGACATTCTTAAAGGAAGTGGTGAACAAACCAATTCAGGGGAGAACAACAAGTCACAAATGAGAGAAAAGTTAAAACCACCGAAAATCCAACACCAAGAGTCACAAATCTCAAATCAATCTCAACCAGAATGCACTGTAATTAATATACCCAATAACGAAGAAACCCTCGTGAAGAGCCCTCCTGTCCAAACTGGACCGACTTGTACTACATCCTTGCTAGACTCCAACGAGAGCGTCGTTGTTCTTCCAAGTAAGGCTGGCTTCCCAACCAGCGGATGGGTTCAATTCTGGATTCTACTAAAGCGGACATTCCTAACAATCATGCGGGACAAAATGCTAACGCAGATGAGGTTGGTGTCGCACATAATCGTCGGGGCAATTATTGGGATGATCTACTATGACATCGGGAATGAGGCGTCGAAGGTGATGAGCAATGCCGGTTGCATTTTCTTCACGGCACTATTTACAATGTTCACAGCGATGATGCCTACCATTCTTACTTGTAAGTTGAGAAAAGGAATTTTCATTTTGTCCGAATAAAACTCGGGATGGGTTGTTTTTTAGTTCCAATGGAAATGGCTGTGTTTGTGAGAGAACATCTGAATTATTGGTACTCCTTGAAGGCGTTCTACTTTGCGAAAACTCTGGCCGACTTACCGTTTCAGGTAGATGCGAAAAACATTTCAACTATTTTATTGTCTGACAACCAACCTTCACTGAATTTCCAGATAACATTTTCGAGCGTTTATGTGATCGTGGTGTATTACCTGACCTCTCAGCCATTGGAACCCCAAAGGATGGCAATGTTTGTTTTTATATGTGTCCTCACGTCTCTAGTTGCACAAAGTCTTGGGCTTTTGATAGGAGCTGGACTCAATGTAGAAGCCGGTGTATTTTTAGGACCGGTGTCAACAATACCAACGATTTTGTTCTCTGGATTCTTTGTCAATTTTGATACAATACCAGGATATCTGCAGTGGGTGACGTATGTGAGTTACGTCCGGTATGGCTTCGAAGGTACATATATTTTATTTATAAATATTCGGAAACTGATTTTAATAAGTACTCTTTTTTTAATTTTAGGGGCTATGGTATCGGTATACGGTCTCGATCGTGAGAAGTTGAAATGCTCGACAATATATTGTCATTATCGAAGTCCGAAGAAGTTTCTAGAGGAAATGTCCATGGACAAGGCAGAATACTGGATCGACGCAGTTGCATTAATAGGAATTTTTATAGCTTTACGAATAATAGCCTATTTTGTATTGCGTTGGAAGTTACATTCCATCCGCTAATTTAAGAGGAACTCATAGGCAAAAATCACTAGTATTCAGTCGTACCATATTTAAGTATATAAACTAATTGTAATGGTGATTAAGATAGCAATTTACATTTAACCATGATGGGAAACCAACAACCAATCACTCGTGTACTTCAGGAGGATATCGGTGAAAGGACATATGTAGCTGAACAAAATTATGTTATAAGATTGACAAAGTCAATATATTTATTTGGTGCCTTTATGTTTGGTAGCAATAATTCACAGAATTCGCGAAGCTCTAAAGCGAAAACTCAGACAACTGCACTCATTTCTACCCTTAGATTTTAGTTTATTACTTAGTAATTTTATATCATTGGTTCCCCATGAGAAAGTATTAAGACTGAATCAGTTTTTGAAGATTGGAGGGCGATGCGGGATAAAAACATAAATATACATACTATATCGATAGTTTTTGTAATTATTATTCAAGTGGTCTAGTTTTTAATTTTTCAATTCTATTATTTATGTTAACTCTCTTACAATTTATGCAATGTAGTTTTTGTAACAAACTCATTGAAGTGGAATAGTTACAGAAGTGATTCTTTAGTTTTGTAAGAAAATTAATATGATACACCAATGCACTCTAAATTTTTCACCCAAATCATCAACACTTGCAATCAAATATCAGCATTGATTTTTATTGAATTATAATAATAAACTGTTTGTAGTACACGTCTGTTTATTTTGTGTTACAAATTCTTTACTTTCAATATCTTTCAACAACTCAATTCGCTTGGGATTTTATAATTTGATTGAAATAATTCACATTGATCTCGTAGTTATTTGGCTGACCAGAAATGTATATTTATTGTTAATACATTAAAATGTAAAAGCATTTTTCTTGAGCATAACATAAACCTTTTGGCTGTTATTATCAACAAGAAAACGTTTAGCAAATTAATGAACGAATTGATCCGGTTGACTTCAAGCTCCCAAATTTACTTCGGAATTCAATTATATCGTCGAATATTCCAATAGAGTAGAGTTTGAATTCTCTTCGCTTTATATTACTACTTATATTATTTATAAAACATTAAAGTTCAAAATTATTGAGAGCCACCACTGAAATATATTGAGTGCATACATTGCGGATTAAATGCTGCGATTTAATTATTTCCGTCCTAAAAGTTCATAAAATTACGGATAAAGTTGTTGATCTTTCGAACCTTGTTATATATTTACAAAAAAACATCTGTACGTACTTTCATTATGAAATGTTATCAAAATTAGAAGTTTTTGAGCCTTTTAAGTTTTTTTTTTGCGCAAATAGAATTATTTTATACCTACGGTTATTATCAGTATTACAGATATGTATTACATTATAAACTTTGCATCTGTGTTATGAATGCGGCGTTGTTAAATATCGGTTCTTGAATGTTATATAGTATTGGTAAATATTTTTCATTCTTATCGATAAAAAGGAATGAATAAAAGTCAAGTGAAACAAATTATAATCATCAGAAAAAAAATTGCGTAAACAGTCAAAACAATTCCAAAATCCAAAGCTTTAATAAAATCAATTCCGTCCTATTTCCTGATCGTGTGCAATTTTAACGCGAACAAAATACTCAACCTACACATATATGATAAAAACTTAAAATATCTTGATTGACCAGTGCATAGTTTAAATGAAAAAAGATTGCATAATACTGTGTTTAATTTTTTAAAAAGTTAGATTTATCTTTTGGAAAAAAGTGTGATAATTTAGTATTTTTATTTTAGTTTTTAATTTATTTGATATAATTTTTCAATAGTCATTTTCTGTAAGTACGTTCTACTTTTTAGAAAGCTATAAGATTATTTTTTGGTTTGTTTATACCTACCTATGTGCGTCTGCAACTTTGTTTTTTCTATCTTATTTAAAAGAATAAAACTTTAATCTTCAACACCGTTTTTAAAAATTTATATTTTTATGTTTATATTATATTTCTTTTCGATAATAAAACATCTCAAGAGTGGAAACAATAAATTTTGCGTTCGGGTTTTAACGAAATAAAATCATAATCCCGTGTCGCCTTAAAATACTTATAAATGTTAATTGTTAAAAGGCTAAATAATTACTTATTTAATAAACAATCAAAACTTTTCGTATGTGGGGTTAGATTTACACTGATGTCCTTCCTTCTGTAGCTGACCCCATATTCATTGTAAGGTTTTACGGCTTCCTGACATCCTTACATTATAACGTGCATGTATGAACAATATCATTAGTAACTTCGATTAAAACCATTGAAAAATGTAATCCTTGTAATGTAGCGTGATGTTCCATTTATCAAAAATTTATGGCTTACGTAAACGACTGCAAAATAAATTCAATAATCTCATTTTTAGAGCATATCATGACTTTTCAATTAGTTTTTGTAGGAAAAATCGTGTTTAAACTATTAGCAAAGTGTTAAAAATTCACTATGCTATATAATGCGAAGAGAAGAGGGTTTAGATGATATAGCCCAGCCTGAGTCCGCTTACAGTTTTGATATCTCCTCATATTTGATATTTAATCAATTGGCAAAATTCGGCTTTGATATAAAATATATGCTTTGTTAATCAGATTTAATGTGATGACGTATTTGATGAAGAGAGTTTTTATATTTTTAATAAAAATTCAAATGCAAAATTTATATATTTTTATATATGTTTTAAAACTCGATCAATGTGTGTTATATCCCGATGGATTGGAATTATTGTGTATAAATACGTAAGCGAACCGGGACGTGAACATTGTTGATAAAAAATATGGTATGTGTTTTTTGAAGAATCGAATGCTTTAATGAAGATCTTCAGAATAGGAAATTTTCTAGAGAAGAGGAATCGGTTATGAAATCAGATGGTAAAATGTTAAAATTCGGGATACGTTTCAGTTATCACCGACACATCAGTCTCCTGTACCCCTTTGCTGCTTTCCCAACCTCAACCCTTCACAATAATAAATTAAGCTAGCAAGCATCCCGCGTAAGTAATTAATAATATGAAAACTCAATCTCATAACCAACACTGTATACTAAGGTATTTTGTATGAGTAACAATAAATACATAACTTTAAAGTGTTTTTTAAATTTATTATGATACGACTAAAGCATAAAACGCTAAGGTAGTGTTAATCCTGTGTAAGGGATGTGTACAATTTTTAATCTTAAGCAGATTTTGTGATACGGTTAATCTCGGTGGTATTATTTGTTAAATTATTTTTTCTTCAACCCTCATAATGTACTTTGGATTTTTTTAGTTCAATTGTTGTCGATCGCAAGTAATATTTTAGGCTTTTTGTTATCATAGAAATTAGTTCATATTTATAAACGCTATACCAAACTGCATTTTTTAAATAATAAAATTCATTCATTTAATATAGAGAAACAAGTTTTTAATTAACATAACTCCTTCATGATATATGTTTTGTTTTTAAAAGCACTTTCACATACAATCAGGAAATCATTCAAGCATTACGTAAAATCCATAAGAAACGTTAATTGCCACGTGCTTAAACCATTTAAAAATTTATTGAACAATACCAATTATATCGATAATATTGAAAAATTCAAATTGGAATGCGATTTTAATAAGTTAGAACTCCGAGATAACGACTCAATGCCATTAAATCCTTCTTTCTAATCAAACTACAGCACAATTAGATAAAATCCTTTGATAAGATTAGACGAAAATTCGATTAGCAATAATTCCATGGTCATTGGAAATATGCATCGATCAGTTGAAAAATACAAATTCCAGGTGTTCGATTGTAGAACATATTTTATAATTTTCTAATAAAAAGCAGAACAATTCAATGAAGTCAAGTTACTACAAATACACCTCGACCAGTGCAGAGCGATTTTGTGTACTGTTCGTTTTTGCAGCTGAGACCATGCTTCTGTTAAATGACTTCGTTATCACTGGAACATTGCGGCTTATCAAATTCGTGATTCCTCGAAATGAGATTTGAACGTTTACCACGTCAAAATCGCTGGCGAAACTTTGGACATTGATCTTAGCAAATGTTACAAACATTTCAAGGGCCTTCTGATCACTGTGTGGAAGTTATCTGTTCTGGGTGAATAACTGATCACGAATTTAATAACAAATATTAATGTGAGGGTATTTGCAAACGCCCTTACAAACACTTTTGTGTATTTTCTATAAATTCACATTAACACATCTTAAATTTGGGTATCTCATTGAAATTGCTTTACAGAAAGTAAAATAAATTAGAGTCAAATATTTTTACACAAAAAAAAATCAATAAATTAAAGATTGATGAAAATGAAAAAATATGTTTTAAAATGTTTCCTTTTTACATTGTCATTTACTTTATGGCTTGACGTAATCCTCTTTACCTTTTTTTCTTAAATTAACAATATAAGTTGGTTGCACACTGATATATTATTATTATATTATTGACTTGTATAGGTACAGCTTTAATAAATGGATGAATAAATTAAAAAAATATAGAAACAATATACCAATAAGAATTATGTTCCTGCTAGACAAAAGTTCATGATTTTGCAAAACGTTTTTAAAATCGCATTAAATCGCTACTCCCATAAGAATATTGATTTTTCAAGAAGCCAAGTTGGACAAATTTGTCATTTCAAAATCCACGAACAATAATAATCAATCAATGAAAGGTAGCTGGAAAGAGCGCAGTCTGAGGTGTATACTTTTTACTTCCGGCCACTAGTCTTCTCTGTTTTTTTTTCTCTTTATTGATAAAATCTATCTTCCATTTTATTTATATCTATGGTGTGTTTCATTCCTCAGAAAAAGTGTATAATATGTATCTCTTCGTAAAAACCATACTGCAATCTGCAGCACGACGATTGCAAATACATACTCAGAGACTATCGCAGCATTCAGCCCCCTATGCACTTCCTGTGGCTGAATGAAGCCTCGAGAATGCGCGTTGGAACTTTGGAAGTGCAGGAAACCTACTCACGATTTCCACGGGAACCCCTTCTTGTGGCCTTAGTTCAGTTCGAAAATTCAATTAAACACGAAGTGCCAAAGTCGCTGGCCACAGTGAAATTATTACAAATGTGAAAAAGACAGTGGTCCTTTACCGTAGTCCGCAATAATATTTGCTTACTTTTGTTTGGGCCTGTTTCCTTTTGTTTTCAACTCGTGCCGTCAAGCAGCAATTTAGGAGCAACACAACGAGCGAGTTCGCTATATCCAGCTTTGATGACTTGTTGAATGTTGGTATCCACTGTGCCGGTGTTTAATTTATGTTTCGGTTGTTATTGTTTAAAGTAATTTAACCGCGATGGAGACCAATAATTTGGAGCTTAAAGTAGCATACACTGAGTAAGGTTCATTGCGTTAATTAAAAACACTGAGCACGACACATTTATTTGAGTGAATACTAATAGGTAGTACATACTTCTTGTTGTAGTTCCCCAAAATATATCAGTGACTAATATTTTCAATAGTTACAAAATGTTGGAAAGCAGAATGAAAGTATTACCAATACTATATTCTTATAAATTTTACAAAATATCAATACTTTTCCAAAAACCTAAAATTTGCTCTTCAATTTAAATTCAGTAAAAATTATAACCATCTAGAAAAAATAAATTCAAGTGTAGTCGCATCCTGCCGAGCAAAGAATGCAGAAAAGATGAGGTCAAGTGGGACTAAGTTCAGTGATGAATCCTTTGAGAGCTTGAATGTCGGAAAATTGTAATCAATTTGCATATGCAAATAACAATAGTTGACTCAGCATGGGTGCCGCTTTTGTATGATAAATAGTTGGACTTTGATATCTAATTGCAGAAGTGGAGATTCTTGGTTGTATATGAATAACAAGAAAAGAACTTTGACGAAGTCATGGTGCTATATTTGAATTTTTCCAACTTTTTTCTGTAGAATCATGAAGATTGATACTCGCCACTGACCTGAAAGAAATTGTTTCAATTATAATTAAATCAATTTAGTACCTTGACCTGAATTCGACTTACATATATTGCTTACAGCAATCGACAGATTTGTAAGTGAAGTTGTCTTTTTTTGAGTAAAAAAAAACACGAGAACAACGTTCAGATGTTAACACAAAATGTTGTAAATTTATCATACGGGAAAGACTCGTCCTTAACCTACTTTCAAGGTGAACGCGAATACAAAAATAGAATGGTTTAAACATTTATAAATAGGTAAGTTAAATTAAAGTTGCAATAAAAGTTATTAAAAATTTAACTTTGTTAATAATGTTGTAATGAAAATCTAATTTCAAAGCGACAAAAATAGCAGTTTAGTGAATTAAAAATGTTTCATATTATCTTACGAGGCTTTAGATAGTAACAATTGAACTCTTACAATACTGTATTTTAAAATTGTGCTACACCACCACCCCTGTTGAACTTCAATCGTTGGTCAACAGATAATGAAGAGGTGCTACTATAAAACTATCGCTATCGGAAATAGCAACCACTCAAACGTGAATGTGACGTGCTCACCGCTCAATTAAAAAACACAAGTTCAAAAACTGGAGGCAAAGTGGTGTGCATTGAAATCAAAATTTATCTGGACACGCACTCGACGCACAGAAATAATCGTATCCACCTAAATCTTGACCTTTTCTTCGATGGATCGCAGACAATCGCCTTCGCAGCGGTTTCCTTTTACACAATTGTTAATTGCGACTGGTGGGAAATTAACAGGAACCGAAGTGCAATGTGGAACAAGTGCACACTGCACATACCTGTAACCAATCTCGTTAATAATCAATGGTAGATTGATCAGTTATGCAATCAAAGTCCACTATATGTGGAGAGTCCACACGAATAGAGTTTACTTGCTCAATTTTATCAGAATGTGGCAAACTTCATTCAAAACGGAGTTCCGCGGAGCACACAAATGTTCAACTTAATTTCATTTATTCTGTGTGGACAATTCAGTAATTGAACTGTGCCGAGTCCTCAACATAAATTGAGGAATTTCAAAAAAGCAAATTTTCCTCAAGTTTTCCAGGAGATCTTCTTTAAGAACGCTACTTTAATTTGCATGAATTAATATGTTGCGATTGCTTTATGTCCTCGACCCACGGAAGTGCGTTGCAAAACCATGAAAAACACTTAACTAACACTAATCTTTGCCACTTTCCTTATCTCACAAACATTTATAAGTAGATTGAGAAACATTTAGTATTTGAACTTTGTTTAGAAACATATATTATATAGTACCTATAATCACAAAGACATATTATCAAGCACTTGCATTAGATCGACTCTATTACAACTTACTATCACATTTTATTATTTTATAATAATTAACTAGCAATGATTCTCTTTTTTTTGTTGCGTATTTCTTCTTTAATAAAATTAATAAAATAAAAATAATAAAATTTAATAAAGTTTAATATAATTAAGAGTAGGTACTTTGTAAATAAAATTAGCAATGCAAATGCAATATTGTAAAAAAAGAACTTAAAATAATTTTAATGCTATTCGTCCTTTGATCATGCAATAAGAACTCTCCAACGTCGTTTATGGCCTTTACACAATACGTACAGATATTTATTATTACTTTTTAATATATGTGAAAATTTCTGAAATTCCATTTCACTTACAATTATATTTTTTAACTTTAGCAAATTGTTAGGTAATGCAGTGCAAGAGTACAATTTTAACCTTCAGTAAAAGCAGATTTTTAATCTTGTTATTAACCGGTTTTTGTTATTTGTAGAAGTGAAAAAAAAAACGAATAATAAAGAGAATATAAAAAGATTGATTTGGGTATAAAGTAAATGCAGCTTTCTTACTATGTCTAAACTCTAAAGTGTATAGTGCAATTTCTAATAATTAGCCCAACAAATGTTGCAATTATTTAGATCCTCCATTGCAAATTGTTGATGTGTGCTCCTGTAATGTCCATTTCCCATGCATTTACTCACAAGTCACAATACACGAGGGCAAAGATCATTGTTCGCAAATGTACGTCAGAAAACCAGTGTTTTCTTCTTGTTCGCCAGTCCCCGATCCCAGCACATTCGAATTGGACTCAAATTCTAGCTGATCGTGCCACAAACACTTGTGATCTAGAAATGGGAAATACCAACACCACCAGAACGCCTCTGTGGTATACTGGTATATGATCACGTGTAGTACATTTGTATTTTGTAGTGCTCATCGTCGGGTAAGTTGCTCCCCTCCATCTGGGTGCACGATCAGTGCGATCAGCGCCATCGTACACATTTGAGTCGCTATTCCGTGAGCAGGCATTCTGTAAATTTTCCGTCAGTCGTGATTGCTTTGTAGTTGGGGAGGGCTGTTAAAACCGTGGGAATACAGCTGAATCCCAAAATTCGAGTCACATTCTTTGTGCACATTCAGCAATTTCCACTGAAATGGAAATTTATTAATTTGTGAGATCAACAGAAATTCGATTCTAGTGATACAATACACATTGAACGTGTTAAAAGCGCAAAAAAATACTGATTGTGCGACTGTCGTAAATGTTGTTATTCGGTTATTGAGCTTGTGTATTAGTTAAATAATCCTAAAGTTAATAATTTGATCAACTAGAGTCAGTAAAATGGTTGAAGAAGACGTTTCCAATAATTTACTTAGTGATACCAAAAATGTGGAGATCCTGAAGCCCCAGATCGTCCCTGCACAGCAGAAAACCCTCCAGCATCTGCCAACTCGTCCGCCAGTGGACTTAGGATTTCATGACTTAACATATCGCGTGAAAGAAGGAAATCGCAACAGTGAGTATTGACAACATATTTGCATTGGAAATACTTAGTTTAATTAAACATTGTCGCCCCAACATCGTGGCAATGTTATATACAAAGTTTGCACGATCGATTTACTTCGAGTGGAGTAAGATTTGTGGCCGACAAAGTCACAAAGACAAAGTACTTTATTTATTGCTAAATATTGCAGTGTTTGATTTTAACTTGTTTTATTTAAGAAGAAAGAGAATACACAAACATTTGATTTTAGAAAAAAATGCGCTTGCTTACGTAAACTCTTTAAATAAATAACTTATAACCATTTCACATAATCGTTATATTTGCTAATTCGTTATTGATTTCCAATTGGCGCTGATTTAATTATAAATTTCTTGATCTTGTATAAGAAGAAAATGCAATCGTGTTGCATCTTCCATTTCTATTCATCAGGGAATTTTCGCTCCACTTCTGAAGTGGGTGCCTTTCGTCATCTGAAATTCCGGATTTCCAAAGTATTTGTTAACTCCGAGATAGGTAATAATTTCCATCAATCTAATAAGTAGCGAATTTCGTTTTTTGTTATCTCCATTGAGCAGATAATTTACCAATAAATCATTGTTGGCATAAAAACCAGAGTTCGAACTGCGAGTATCAGAAATTGTTGCAATGCAAGGATTTAATAATTTTCGACTGACTGACTGATATGTATCGCGTTGATTAAGTCAATCTGGAAACTTATTTAGACTGGAATGCACCAATCCAAGTGCACTTTTGAAGAAAAACAAGGTCCATGCAACTGTCAACAATCTGATTCGAATAGTGTTTTTTAACGAACAGAATTTTAGTGCTATCGTCGATGTACGTTTCAAGGCAGTCATCTCCAATAATACTTTAACCTTTATTTTGAAAATGTTTATAAACCATAATCAACGTCACAATGCATAAGACAAGCTCACGACTGTGATTTAAAAATAACTCGTTCAGTCGTTCGTGTCAATTTATGAAATTTGTAAGGAGAGAACACAAAAACATCACATTTTCAATTAGAATTCTCTTACCAATTGTAACTATTTGTAAATATGATTGTTTATTCCATGAATTTGGAAGAATTCAAAAAATCCACAAAAATGTTTACTATTTCTAATTTCATTTTTGCTTAAGTTTCGCTTATTTCGGTTGTTGTGTGACTTTCATTTTTTCATAATCAAGAAGGTTAAAAAAAATACGTGCACGTGATCAAATTGTAATTCAGAATTAAACTTGGGGACAACACGTTCATGATCACATTGAATTGAATATTAAACGTTAATGAATGCATAGTAACCAACAAAAAATCCTGATTCAAGTGCTAAACTAAGACATCGATGAATATATTCAACCATATATAGAAGAAAATACTTGCATGAAATTCCGTAAATTCTAATAGTTCATTTGATTTTTCGCTTACGTCCTTATACTGAAGTTTACTTTGTTGACGAAATGGCAATGTTCCAAAATTTTTTATATTTCAAATTGTTGCATTTATCACTGCATGGCAGCCACCCTCACCTCATAGTATTCTGGTTGTTAATCGTTGTCTGAAACTATGTTTAAAAAATTGGCAATTTACCAAAATATTGTTTTCATAGCTCTGGGTCAAGTCGATTACTGTTTTTTTGGAATCGATTAAGCTCAGCAGATTATCGTTATAGTGTGTTTGTATCCCAAATTCTGCTGGTTCAGAATTACAGCCATCAATTTCGTTTATTCATTTCGACTTCATTTTGCCATTTCGTAATTCTTCTATGCACGTTTTGTCGAGGAAGAACATATTATTGAGGTTACTTGAAACAAATTCAAAAGTGTTTTGGTTCTGCTCCTGCAAGCAAGTTGAACAAATTGAAATTCAAATCCAACACAAAGTAAACCACGCGCATGACAAAAATTAATTAAAATAGTTACTTGTAGTTTACAAAAAACGCCGATTGATTACACACTTTTCACAGACACGCAAGAAAACAATCACTTTCCAAGGTCAAAGAGAAATTCAAAAATACAAGCGGTCTTTGACATTTGCCTGGTATTTACATAAAATATAGACGCGATTTAAGTATATCAAGATTTTTTTTATGTTTTTAAAAATAAGTCTTTCAACATAGTTGTTGCGTATAAAATTTTGAAATACATAAGTACAAGCACCTAACAAGTTTGATGGAACACATGCGGACGTTATTTTGAAAACAAACTATTTAGGATTTTTTTTTGAGTTGATTTCAACCAAATTAACTTCTGAAAGTAAATAATATAATTTGCAAAAAAATCGTAATTTGAGTAGAGTTTTTGCACAAGCTGCAAAATTTATGACTAGATGTTTTTTGTACCTATACGTGCTTCAAGATATCGAATTATATAGTTATGACAAGCGTATATAAAAACACTGAAGAGTAACAATGATACCTAATAAATTTTTTTATACAGAAATCTATGACTCACAACTATTTCTGAATACATTTTAATGATCACAATGAAATGAACCGCCCGAGTTGCTTGCATAAACATTAAATAAAATAATGAAAAAATCTTTACTTGAGTACACAAGTGAGTGGCCATTTTCTGTCCGTTTAAAGACGCGAAGGGTATTTTTTTTCCATTTTTTGCAATAATTTTTGCTGGTTGTCGCGAATCGCGTTTTAACAACGATTTCATTTAATTTCTTTGCAAAAGAAACTTCGTCAAACCTGTTTGAGGTCTGAAGGTCTTCAGCGGCTAGATTTCTGCCATCGGATTAGCTGTTCATTTTAATTTCCTACTGAAAAAAATAAAAATGTTATACCCGGAAAGTTTTACAAATACGGAAAGCTGTAGCAACGAATGTGTAAGTCTGGGTCAACAAACTTATGCAGAAAAAAAAATAATGGCATAACAGCATCAGTTTGGCTTGATGTTAATTGAAATTATGATAAATGCATCAAAAATCAAAAAAAGGGAATCTTATCTCAAATTTCCATATTTTCATCCAATTATAATTATTATTACTAAACAAAGTAATCATTCGACTGTGTAATTTTTAAGCAAACTTTCTGCAACAGAAGATCATTGATAAATACCTTAAGCAAATTTACAAAATTAAAACAATTCGAGCTTACAATAAAAAAAATCTGTTGAAATTTTTTACTCTTACATTGTTTTTACAATGGGGAGACTTAATTAAATATGTATTTTGTTTTATACAAAATACTCTAAATTTTGAACTTTTATTGCAGTTAAGTAATTTTGAAATTACTGCAAAAATACAATTTCAATTTTTGTGTTTATTGAGAGCAAATAAAAGATTGTCAATCATCAAACAGTTCAAACTCGCTTCATTTTTCGTTCTGAAAACTTTTAAACTGGAAAGCTTAACTCAAAATGAAGGAGACACTTGTTCTTCCATCAAAAAAAAATGTCTTGTTATTGTAAAATACATTATTTACGCTACAAGAAAAAATTATCAAAAAGAAGTTTTTATTTTATAATCATGAAGAAGTTTTCGACTGTTGAAAAAGAACAGTACAAAATCAATCACGATTTTATTACCTATAAGAATCAAAACCCCATTAACAACTACAAATGAATGTTGTTTAGTTCTGGAGTTTTGCAAAATGTTGATATAAAAAAAAATGTAAGAGAACTTGCTATAAAGTCGTATTACTTAATTACATTTTATAGAATTTAAAACAAGTTATTTGAAAAGCAAAATTATATTTTTTCCTTTAACAAAACTATTTTTATACTTTACTAAAATTTTCGTAATGAATATTCATTTCAAAGCAGAATTCACTAAAAATTATTTTTGTCTACATTATTTAGAAATACTAATTTAAATACTAATAGGCAAATAGTATTCAGTTATAAAAGTTCAAATATTTCAAGAGCAATAAACTGAAACACAAAAATAAGAAATGTCGGATTTGCATGTTTCACACAAAATTTGATTAGCTTTAACCGTGGAAAACTTCGATAAACCAATAACCCAAATAAACAAATCAACAAAAATGCATTAATTTTTATTTTTTCAGATGCAAAAACAATTCTCAAGAGCGTCAGCGGAAAGCTCCGGTCAAAGGAGCTCACCGCCATCATGGGTCCGTCCGGGGCCGGGAAAAGTACGCTGCTGAACATCTTGTCCGGTTACAAGTAAGTAGAGCAATTACCGACGAAACTAATTTCGTAACGAGGTTCAGGCAACAGCAATCAACTGACCTTGATTGACCAATCGCTTGATTATTGAAACACTTTGTTTTTGGCTTCGTTCGATAATTTACTGATTTTGTTTCGCTTTTAAGGTTTCGGTATATGCATCACAACAAAATGAAAATCCGAGCTGAATATTTGAATACAAAAGCCATTTTGAAAAATATGCACTTCAGCGATAGTTCGCGTATCTTGCAATTGCAAAGCATTTATATTATAGAGGCATTTTTTCTAGTATAGGTAAATGGAGCTACAAGTTTGTTATTGCTACCTCCTTTCCTCCTTCGTTCATATTTGAGGCGTTACGAAAGGGTCATTTGGAATTTAAAATTAGACGTTGAATGATTTTAAATGATTTAACCTACATTTATGTAGAGATGGTTGGTACATTACTTTTCAACTGAATATTTGAACAACATTTGTATACACGCCGTTATAAAAAAGATAGGAAAAATGTTACTATATTAAATATTTTGACGGAAAGCCAAAACTTTTTCTACCAAAATAATTTAAATACCTAGTAACATGTTTTTCTGCGAATATTTATTCGTAATTAACAATAATTAAACTTTTTTCATAATTCTCTTATAAATGTTTTTTTAATTTAAGATTTTCTTAATTTTAGATTTCGTGTAATAAGTAATAAGTTTCCTTCAATCATAAATCAATTCCTGCACTCGTACAAAATCCGCTTAGCAATTTATACTTTTCGGTTCATTTAAATGCATTAATTATATGCACATTTAAACACAACCTTGAACTATAAAATACATGTTTGAATTGTCTTGTGAATCATTTTTTAAAGTTTCTTCGCTTAGAAAAAAAATTGATACTTCATAAATATTTATTAAGAAAAGTTGAAAACGGAATATATTGTGCATTTGTAAAATTCTTAGGTACATAATTCGAAAAAACATTTTTGGATAATTTGTCCCTGAACTTAAGATATCTCTTTCTGAAATTTATTTACAACTATTTGCCAGTTAGCTGTTTTGCTAGTAGTTAGTCTTGTAATGAGACAACAAATTTTATGAATGGCTTGTTGATTCGACAACACGTTGACCCATATTATCATGTACTGTTTAATGTTCATAGATAATTACAGTTTGCGAAATTAACCCAGCCAAAGAGGTGAACATTTTTATACTTCAAGTTTCAAATTCACGTTTTGTAGAGCGTAAAAAGTTCGCAATGCTTAGTTACATTGCGCAATTACGCAGCATCCTGTCGAAACTGATTTAATGGTTTCTCCTAAGAGATATTGCATTTTTCTTTCAAGTAAATTAACTGATGATATTGTTCCATTTTTTGCCATTCCTAAGAAAGTGATGAATAATATTTGTTTTATTCAGACAACGTGTCTTAGATTCACTTTAATTTCGTGCTTTGAATTAATAATTGAAAAGGATTTTCTAGACGCGGAAAACATAATGCGAAATCATCTCAAGAAATAAAACTAATTATATTTTATTAGTTTCTGGTTATCTAGCAAATATACTTATTTTTACAATTCCACTTATAAACACTTTTGCTATATTTTTGTCAAAATATTAACTTGTCCTGATTACTTTATCGAATCTTCTAAACTTAACCCCGTTGCGTTGTTGACGAACGCCATGTTATCGCTGTTGATGAAAAATACTCAGAAAATTGTACATGTGAATCGAGCAAAATGAACCAAAAGGGTTAAAGTCCGAATTATATCAATTAAAGTGAAGAAAAGCTTTAATTATTGAAAGCATGATAGATTAATGAAGGGGTGAAGAGAGTGTAGTGGACAATCGTAGCCTAAGGTTCAGCAATTAACTCGACTCAGCAACAAAACTTGCATTAAAATGTCGTTTTCCACTGAAACACCAAAAACATTCCCAAGGTCGTTAGGAAATTAAGAAAGTAATGTGCGTACCTAATCAATTTTTGCGCAAACAGGAATGCAATGATAATGTCAATGTGCCATGTTGATTATTGGTTGCACATGAAGATCAATTTCAAATTCGCGGCTGTTGAACTATGAAAGTTTTCGAGCTGGGTCAAATGTCGAATCTCGGATGCAAGAATAAAGCGGATATACCGAATCTGCCTTCTAAAAATCACCGACATATTAGCTTCCTAGAATTATAAAAACTAGTGTAGACTGTAGAGAAAACAGAAAAACCAGACAAACTTGTCTTCACAACGTCAACGTATAATAAAATGAATCTGGTTATTCCAAAAAAAATTCTTGTTTTTTATTTTACTTTTTAAAATTTAATATTAAAGAATGTTGTATAATTTGAAATTTTTCCAGGACAAGCAGCATCGAGGGTACCATCACGATGAATGGTCGAGAAAGGAACCTAAGCGTTTTCCGGAAACTGTCTGCCTATATTATGCAGGACAACCAACTCCATGCAAATTTAACTGTCCAGGAAGCCATGACTGTTGCCACCAATTTGAAACTCAGCAAAAAATTTGGAAAGGCATCAAAACAGGCAATGGTAAGGGAAAACGGTTTTGAATATTTAAGGATAGGCATAGGGGAAATATAAAGACAGGTTGTTTTAATCCTCACTAAATAACTCTTATCGACCATGTTCCACCTGGATCATTAGTAATTACATTAGTACAGCATGTAGAAATATTTCAAACACGTGAGATTAATCATCTGATTTCGTGGAAAAGCTTCTAATTGCCATTATGGAGAGGTTTTATTAAAACGTAATTGCATTAGTTATGAGTAAACCTGATAGGGAAAAATATACCTCAAATGCCTGGTAGTGAATAACATCAACCTGCCTTCCAATGTAGCCAACATTATTATTACTCCCAACCTCTATTCGTTATCGTGAACAAATCACAGGGGTTGTTCAAAGTTCGACATTGTTCATGTGTTTGGAAACATGAGCTATTTGTTTTGTGTAATTGTAGCTTCTGAAAAACGATGTGCCATTGCGTTTTGAATTGAATTGGATTTTCCATAACGAATAGATAAGAAATTAGTTCATCAAAGCGAATGGTAATAACACAATAGCAAATGTTTTGAATTGATGTATTATGTTTAAAGACTTTGTAGAATATATAATAATGAAGTTACATTAAATTTCTTTTAAATTAAATTGCAGATCACAGAAATTCTTGAGATGTTAAGCTTGAACGAACATCGTCACACCTTAACACGCAATCTTTCTGGTGGTCAGAAGAAACGTCTGTCAATTGCGTTGGAGTTGGTTAGCAATCCACCAATCATGTTCTTCGATGAACCTACTTCCGGTAAGGTTTTGTAAGGGTTAAAAACACCCCAACTCCTTCCCCAAACATCCAATTTTTTTTGTAATTGTTTATTTATTATTGTTTATTAATACCTTGAATTGCCTGATTACAACTTTACTTCTCTACGTCTTATTACAAGGTCTGGACAGCTCAACGTGTTTCCAGTGCATTCATCTGCTGAAGATGCTGGCTCAAGGCGGTCGAACAATTATTTGCACAATTCACCAACCTTCAGCACGTCTGTTTGAAATGTTCGATCAGTTGTACACGCTGGCCGATGGTCAGTGCGTTTATCAAGGAAGCACGAGACAATTAGTTCCTTTCTTGGCAAAAATGGGACTGGATTGCCCGAGTTACCACAATCCAGCCAGTTATATTATCGAAGTGGCCTGTGGGGAGCATGGAGATCATTCAAAAAAGCTCGTGGATGCCATCGAAAATGGTGGTCGCGATATTCGCACCGTTGCTGACTTTAGTGGAATAAAAACCCGAAACGATTTGGTGAAGATTCAAAATTTTAAAGCTATTTTGGATAAAAATGATGCCCAAAGTGTTGCCGGGGATAAATTTGAGGGCAACAATTTGCCTGCTAACGGAAATAATATTTTGGCATCCAATTTAGTAAATGACATTGTTAAGGACGCCGAAGTGCAGACGACGACCAAGCCAGGTTCCCTTGTCATCGATGTTGAGAAAGAGGACAATGTTACTACCGCACTTCTAACAGAGGAGGTTACTTCGCCACAAAGATATCCAACCTCTCAATTCCACCAGTTCTGGGTTGTCCTTAAACGAACCCTTCTCTTCAGTTTTAGGGATTGGGTAGGTCATAATGTAATTAAAAATACACTCGAATATTAGAAAACGATTTCCTCTTGCAGACTCTTATGTACCTTCGGTTGTTTGCGCATCTTCTCGTTGGCTTTTTGATCGGAGCACTTTACTACGACATTGGAAATGATGGCGCCAAAGTACTTAGCAATCTTGGATTCCTTTTCTTCAATATGCTGTTCCTTATGTACACTTCTATGACCATTACTATTCTTTCATGTATGGCTAATTTTTATTTATTTTAATTGCACTTTATAAAACTATGTATTTGCAGTCCCACTGGAGATGCCCGTCCTGTTGAAGGAAAACTTTAATCGATGGTACTCGTTGAAGTCATACTATTTAGCAATTACTGTGTCGGATATTCCGTTCCAAGTGCGTAACAATAAAATTAAAATTAAAATTAAAAAGAATTAATTTTCTTCCTTGTTCCAGGCAATATTCTGCGTGATCTACGTTAGTATAGTGTACTACTTTACATCGCAGCCGTGGGAATTGTCCCGATTCGCAATGTTCTTGTCGGCCTGTCTGCTAATATCCTTCGTAGCGCAGAGCGTTGGTTTAGTTGTTGGAGCAGCAATGAACGTCCAGAACGGTGTATTCCTGGCCCCAGTGATGTCTGTTCCATTCCTCCTGTTTTCAGGATTCTTCGTATCATTCGACGCGATACCTGTTTACCTGAGATGGATTACGTACCTGTCCTACATTCGATATGGTTTCGAGGGAACAGCGCTGGCGACTTACGGATACGGCCGGGAAAAACTAAAGTGTTTCCAAACTTATTGCCATTTCAAATCACCCCTAACTACACTCGAAGAACTAGACATGGTCAATGCGAACTTTATGCTTGATATCGTTGCCTTAATCGTAATCTTCTTCGTCCTAAGGATCGCAGCATTCCTTTTCCTTCGATGGAAGCTCAAGACTGCTCGATAAATTTTTAGGAAATTTTTTTTAGGAAACGAATTTGTTTATTTTCTTGTTATTTAGACATACTGTGGTTTATAAATTTATTATTAAATACAAAATAGGTTAGGGCAAAACAGCCAGTGACAAAAGGCTGGACAATTTTACTTGATATGGTGTCTAGTAAAGGTTCTTTGTTTAGAGATAATTATAGTACATTTAACGGTGTTATATTTACAAGATTGTTGCAGGCTCTACATACGTCCTAAAAACACAAGGAGATTCATTTTTGAAAGAGCAGACCACTTTTGGAATTTTTTATATGTGCGTACTTTATGTAACAGTGCATCGTGACTGTAACTATATTTTTAATTTTTACACTTGTCAATTTCTAGATCTTGCTGTAATTTAATTGTGATACATGTAAAACAAAGAAAGAAAGATTATTGTAATAAATTTTTCTAAATACAAATTCCTTTTTAATATTACAGGTTAATTACCAAAATGTATTTTATATTGAACGAGCATTTTAAGATGTTAACGTATCGTAAATTTTAAGCTTCCAGCAACCAAATACGTATAAAGTAAAAGTTTTATTCTAAATCATCCTTGAGTCAACTCTATTCACAATGCAAATCCAATCGGCAAAA
Source organism: Leptogaster cylindrica (assembly GCA_963082835.1). Classification (NCBI taxonomy): domain Eukaryota; kingdom Metazoa; phylum Arthropoda; class Insecta; order Diptera; family Asilidae; genus Leptogaster; species Leptogaster cylindrica. The sequence goes on along the minus strand of OY720105.1, from coordinate 15,771,492 downwards.
CTTTAAAAATATATTGGGGGAAAACTTGCAGGCGCACTGATAGAGGTGCTGAATTACGCGCTTCAAACCTGAGTATAATCGCAACGAAATGAAATTTTTCCAAGAATCAGCTGGAATTAAAAGCATTAATTAGCCATCAACAAATTCGTTACCACCAATTACAAGCTTGCCTATATAAAATACAATATATGAAATAATATTTTTGTTATAATACAACTACGGCAGAAGGTTTAGGAGATTGCCTAACTATAGGAGAATATAATATTTAACTTAACGAAGGCATGATGAACTCTATTGTTGTGTTTTTATACTGTACGGAATTATTATTCATCACTCGTGCATTACATTAGGCTAGAGTCCTTTACGGCAAGTGAAACGTGTAAAATTGGGTGTTTCAATTTCAAATTTAGACAGTAACTTCGAAATTACAATGCGCTAGAATTCTAATGTGTTCCATTATTACTGAAAAGTCGACAAAATTATTAATGATTTTTTTTTCATTAATTCTAGGAATTATGAATATTTAAGGAAAATTAACAAAAAATAATATTTAATTAGTCTTTCAAAATCTATTATTCAAGAGATATTTGACAACACATTAATATAATTTTAAGGATGTTTACGTTTAAAATATTTCTGCGACCTTGCCAAGGTCACATTTATATAGAATTGATTATTTCATACTCTAAGTGAAACGCTACCGCTCAAATATCGTTTAACTCCTTTCGCAAATGATTATTAGTATTTTTTGTGTGGATACATTCTACATTATAATTTCGGGTTTTAAAAATCTTGTTCAAGGATTACCACCTATAATCGTGCCATGTTTGGCTGCGCTTTGGGTTTGCAATAAAAAAAAAAGTGTATTGCATAAATCACCACGGAGATTAAAAAAACTTGTTTTAGAAAAGAAAAGTGAATAATGCGAGAATTGAACCACATCTCGAATAAAGCAGTTACATAATTCAATCAAATCAACTTCCAGACAAAACAACTTGCCTAACTGCTTAATCGACATACATAAATCTTAAACTTCAAACTGAAAACAAACTATAGCCTGGTATTACATGAAATGATGAAATTCGTTTTTATTCAGGTACTGGTACATATGTGCATAAAAAGAATAAAAAAATTTAAACATTCTTACGAAAAAAAGAAGAAGAATAACCAATCGAAAAACCATAGACGAAAAATGAATATTATTGTACAACGAAATCGGAAAAAATCGAATTCCACTCATCTTAAGTTTTTCGAAGCCAAATAACAAATATTTTTACTATAATAAATAACACTGTTAACACAGTACATACCACAATAAATAAGTTAGATTATGTAACATTTTCCGCTTTGAGATTTATTCTTACTTCGTTCTATCTAGGAGTTCTTATAAAATGTTTTTTTGACTTTATCCAAAAAAGTTGCTTTACTAGCAAATTTTTTATTTTTTGCAAATCCGCTTTTTTGCCAATTTTTTTCTTTCGCATTACAGTGGACGCCAGCGACTAGCGAGCTCGGGCAAACTTGATCTTCTAGCATAACTAGTTTCTGAAATCACTGTCACGGATATTCTAATGGTAAGTGGCGGAAATGGCGTTATGTCTTTCCGCAGGTAGCGAGAAAGCTTAGTTTTTAAATCAGTCAGGATGCAGTGAGGTGCACTCTGGGACCTTGAACAAGGACCTGTAGCACTTTATTATATTTACTACTTTTTGAAGGCCACTGCTGTTAGCGCCGATTAACCCCGCCACGATGACACTCAATCCCCAACTCTTGTTTTTCCAGCTTCTCTTCGATGCTATCATCCGTTGCGGCATCCACGTGCACTCCTGAAACTGTTGCCAATTTGCAAATTGCATCCAGAGTTCACGAGATCTGCTGCATCTAGTCAAGGTTGACCACAAGTTTATGTTATTTGAGAAAGCGACAGAATTAAATTAAATCAATTAGTATTCCGAGGGGTTATGAAATAATTGTGAAAATAGCAACAATTGCTGAATAAATAATGCAGTATGTTACAAAAACTTTTTTCTATATACCTAAATGTAAAATTGTAAAGTAAATTGCATTTTCTACATACCTATAGGAAGGACTTTTAATTATTGTCATCCAACTGAAAGTTTATGATTACGTCTTCCAGTTTAATTTGCATCAAGTGTTGAAATATTTTAAATTATATTAATTTCTCTCATAATAAAAATAATGATTAGCCATTTAGCCATTAAGGATAAAAAATAGAAGAAGTTTTTAATTAGGTACACCCGCCTAACTTATAAATAACAGTTACTCTTTTCGTTAGAAATGCAACAACCTTTTCAGGAAGGAAACACGCACTCGGCTTCCTGTGCTCAGAATGCATGACTCCGTCAGCAAATGATCGACATCCCAAAAGGTAAAACAATTAGTTTCCGCATTGAGATGAATCCCTTGACCCGCTTGTGTAAGTAACAATTGCCGCAAGTATTCGTGATCGCACTTCTGAGAATCTCTTCTTGAACCCTTCCTTTCATCCGCCCCTATGTACTTACCCCGCACCCAACTAAGCACTATGTTTACCTACATCTACAAAATGAAGAGCGTCTACTTGCTGATCGGAGCATGCGCACCCGTCTTGGAGCGTCTTATAAGCAAAGTCAAAAAACTCGATCATGTTGAACTTCTGGACGTCGGTCGGTCGTGAGCTCCACCAAAAGCCCCAAGAGGACGGTAACTCTGGTAGGGGGCTCACTCCGGCGTGGTTTGAGCTCCGCCACTTGACTTTAGTTTAATTCTTACAGCTCGACGTGATCAATCTACGGTCGGCGATGAGATTGTGTCGTATGATGCTAGGCGAATCGGTTTAATCCAACCACGCATGCCTTGAACAGGAAATTGTGCTCTTCGGAGGATCTTCGTTCCGCGAACACAACAGAAGTGAAAAATTCTAATTAGTGACTTTCGGTGGCACTAATGCAGTGAGTGCATATAAACTAATCCATATCCACGGAAATAGTGCACAAAGTGATCGGTTCTAACACTTATCCAATCCGTGGTAAGTTTAGAGTTTAGACCAACATTGACATATTTTTGTTTAGCTCTATATACTACAATGGCCTGAGTCATTCTGAACACAAAAAAAATTCTGATTTATGTAATTGCTCGTGTTCTAGAATCTTGAAATTCTGACCCCGAACCTGGTGAATATTCCACCTTGATTAAGTGCTCGGCTTTCGTATCGGGCTGAATCGAATCGCACTTAAAATTGTTAATTAGAGGAAATGAAAAAAAAAATAACACGCGAAATGTTCCATGAACTTAAAAAACAAAAGAGTTCTAACAATAGAATATCCTAACGCATAAAACACGAGTTTTAAAATTTCATCAGTACTTGTTTACCGTTTTACTCTTACGCCCAATTCTGATTTCGCGTAGATTTTGTTTATATTTTTGATTCACTGTTCAAATTGCTAATTTTAGAAAATTGTGTCGTTACTATATTTTCGCTCATCTTGAAAATGTGATGTTTACGGCTGCGTTCTTCGTTATGTATGTTGCCCTATAAGTGAAAACGAGCATCCATTTCAAACTTGTAATACGGAGGGATTCCCTTAAAAACAAAAGAAAGAAAATCATATTTGCTTATGTCACGACTCACGAAAATATTCTTATTTAAAAAACATCAAATCAAATTATTCGGTGAACATCAATAAATTATCTTTTCAAGTTTTCTGGCACAAATGATTATTCTGCGTTTTTTTTTGGTTTTTTCCCACAGCTAAAGTAAATAAGAAAATCGCCCGGTTTTGGAATCTTCAGGCAACAATTATTTATAAATGTCTACCATTTTCTTTTGTTATGATGAACAGTTCAACTTTTACCCACAACTTGCTAAGCAAGTAAACTTTCGTCATATTTTTTGTAAACTTGATAATAAAGGATATAATATTATGTATGTATGTAGTTAATTAAAATAGAACTAAAGTGAGATATTTAATCAGTTTTAAGTATTTTTTTATTGTCGTCAACTAAAATTTAAATGACTAAAGACTACAGCTTATTTTAAAAAAAAAAAACATCTTATCTGTTTGCCCAAATAAGCGGAGTAAAAACAAAGATTTTCCATCGGTCCTTCCTTATTATGTGAGTTAATTTATCAAATAGTATACAATCTTATTTTTCTAGTAGGTACATAAATTAAAATGTTGCTGCTATTAGATTAGTTTTTTACATTTAATAGGTACCTATTTAATTTATTTAACTTACAACTTGTTTTACCTGTATTTGTGAAAAATGCAAATTTATCGTTTGCTTAGAACTTTTAGGAAGAAAAGTTAATATTAACGAAATATTAAAATATTTTTATAAATTTAATTATTTTTTACATTATAGAAAGAAACTACAAAATGTGACAAAGTTTAATTTTCCTCTTTATTTTTATCTTGTATTTTCCTATTAAAATGTAACAAGATTATTGTAACACGTCGAAACACTTTTCTTATTTTTTATTGCACAATTCTAAATAAAATCACTTTAGGTATTAGTTTGTGAACCTGCACGACTTCGCTTTTCTTGTGCCGATTAATCATTGCCGGCCACCTTCGTTATCATTGTGTAATCTAATGGGAACACTACTGCAGTCCTGGACCTTTTGCGGTCATCCATATCGTTTTAGACAATAAAAGTCATGCGTGAAGCTCGAAAGCACTTCCGGAGTATTTTTCTCCAACCCCGTTTTCCGATGGCGATAACCCATTCAACGTTACGTGCACATCACATGCCACATAAATATTTATAATATTTAATTCAGCGTGATCAATGTCGAAACTGGCGTGAGTAAATATAAAATAACCATAGTAGGTACTTGACATGCCTTGCCTTCTTCTTTTTTAAACAAATCCAAAGTTCAAGTTTACACAAACGATTTTAGGGGAACCTATTTCTATTTTTTGTTGCTGTATAAGTGACTCAAGCGATTAGAGTACAGTTTCTAACTCATATGATTATATGCAACGAAACATGAAAAAAAGCAACTGATGATAACGGTTTCTGATTAACCACCATTTTGGTTTTAGAAGTTCTATGAAAACCGCGATTTTTTTCTACCCAATAATATTAAAACACTTTGTTTTACTTACCAAAACAATTAGTGTTGCTTATTGAAAACATTTTTAAAGACAATTGCTGGATTATTTGCAAACAACCGCAAGCTCAGCTAAAATGTTTTCAATGTCGCTACTTATTTGCAGTAAAAAAAACTACTGTGGAAAAGAGCGACAATCAAATGGAAAGAAATTCATTATTGATATAAACAATAAAGTTTGATTTATGAGATCATTCAAAGATCTTATGATAGTCTGACGTAATCTGAATTGCTTAAGAATCAGAGTTTTGCTGCTATCATAAAACAATACATTTTACGGTTGTTTAAAAAACCTAATTTATGATCAGCAGAAGTCACTGATGCTTTGCAAATTGTTGGTTAGAAAATCGTCTATAGTGGTACAAGGCACAATGCTAATGGGTGTTTTAATGAAGGAATTATTTTCCAGAATGTTCCCGTAGTGTAATAGGTAATAAAACTCACTGAACGAAATTACAGTGCAAATTCAACCTCATTGAATTATTGCTGAATGAATTGTGATATCCAGAAAATCGATTATATTAATTACTAAATCGTAAAATTTCATGAAACATGGATGAAAATAAATCCATTGCAGTTTCGAAAGACCCCTGCAAAAATGTGGAATTTATGTAGGTATATAGTGGATTACCTGATCGTATAACATCTTAACCATTAAAGCTTTCTAGAGTAACTTGCGAAAAGTCTTCCACAAATGTTGGCACTTTCCATCGGTGGCTACCGACGGTAATTGGCTAGAGTTTCTCCGGCTTCGCGGTGCGTCTGGGAACGTCAGATCGCGCTCTATCTAGGGCAAGGAACCTTCCGACCGCACTAATTACGTTCAAATTCGCGATAAGAGACGGAAGCACTTTGTGGATGGTTTGTGGAACTGGTCTGCGTAATCACATTTAACCCTTCATCTACCAAATTCCGGTTTACTGTCCTATTTTGCAGGTTGAAAGCAACTGGTTTTCTAATATCCAACTGCGATTTAGGCGCAGGTGAGTGACCAAAGATGCCACAAGCCCTCTGGCTGCCATTCTATATATTAGGAAATTTATAAAAAATTAAAGACAGTTTACAGTTTTCGTGGTGTAATCGATATGTTTCAAAACTGGCAAGTCATAAACTGAATTAAGCAATGCCACAGCACTTGCAAAACATGCTAAAGCATGGGCTTGAAAAAAATGTAGAAACAAGAAACTGATTTTTATTAAAGATTTCATACAATCATACCCCGCCTGACTATTAAGTGGTCTCAGGAAACTATTTTTTTTTTATGGTAAATTTTGTATTGAAGGTAATTTCCATGCTTGTGTTCCTTTCTCTTGGCGCCAAAAAACAAAACGGCGAAAGAATCCACCTCACTTTTTTGGTGTTGTACACAAAGAGAATTTAAAATGGGGGATTTGGTTGGGGAAATAGTTTCTATAGAACGTCTTCTACTTTGATTGTAACCTCGCATGTGTATTTCGTGGGAGTTTCACTTATATAGCATGCAGGTGCAATCATCGATCAAGATTTTTTAGAAACTTCTTCTGATCCACGTTTTTATTCCAACAGGCAACAATGTTAGGTAATTATATATAATTTTTATAAATATTCTTTTATAATATTAGAGGCTAATTTTCGATTTAATGAGTGTTAAGAAGAAAATTGCCCATCTAATAGTTACGATAATAGCACTTTGCATTTGAAGTTAAAAATAGAATCGATTATTCTGAAATCTGACACAATTATCATTGTTAATTACTTTACGTAAAATACGTGTTTATCAAGATGATTTAATCTTAAAATTGATGAAATAACAATCGCTTAAAAATTAGCACGCAATAATAATGAGAAATAATGATGAATTAAGGCTTTAAATCTTCAAAATATAATTTACATTGAACATACGAAATAAAAAATTGAAAATTAATTATTCTAATTCTAAACTAAAGTGAATTGTGGATATTACGCGGAAACAATATTGTAAATAGTTCATATTATTAAATATTTCAAGTTGAACACATTTCAGTTGATCATCTGCAGCTCTCTTCTTCCGTCGTCGTTGTTGTTTTGTTTCTCAAAATTTCGGAAAAGTATTCTGCGAAAACAGAATAATTATGGGTGAAAATTCGCTTCAAGTGTGTTACTAAATATTTCAGTTCCATTCTGTAGTTGCTGTAGCCCGGCGGAAGTGCGATTAAATCATATCTCGTCGTGAGGCTGAGCTGAATAAAGTTCTGCAATCGCTTCCACATTAAAAGCCTCGCCGGAGTATTCCTGTCGGAAAGAACAAATATTTGTTCCTTCAGATTATTCTCGGCTTGCGAATGAATTTGATGCATTTCCACCAACAAGGAAACGCCATTTACAGCAGATTTAACGTGGAGCCAAACAAAATCCATTTGCTTTTTCAATTCTTCATCAGTTTTTACGTTTATCAGTAGATTCTCCATCTGTTCCGCTAATTTGTTGCAGTGTTCGGGGTGTTTGGAAAATATTGCTTGAATTGATGCACAAACCGACAACATTCTACACTTTTGGCTCAATTCCAGAATCCTTTCCTTATCAATGAATATAACTTCCGGGAAATTTTCGCGCTTGTCCCAATCCAGAAGTTCAATGTAAGCCTTGTGGACTGTTTTTTGCACACTATTGCCAGCTGTGTGATGTTTTCGCAACCAGGATTCGGTAATTGGGAATCCCATTTCACAATATTTCAAACATTCACTGAATTTCAGTTTTTCATATTCCACAAGATTTCCCGCCATTGCTCCCACTTGTTTTCTTAGAAAGTAATTACCGAGATCCATCTTCATCAATGATATAATTTCCAAAATACCTCGGAATAGTTCAATCACATCTTCAGTATTAGAAAGTTTCATCAATGCGGCATCTCTCATTGGTGCACAGAGCTTCTGCAACGTCTCAATAATGAAATTCGCGTAATTGCGGACGTTCAAGACTCCCTGCTCAGCTTGCTGCCGAATGAATTCAATGTCCAGCACCTCATGCAAGTCGCTCATTAGTGTTCTATTGGAGCAACTGGTTACCTCCAGAATGGAACTTTTCATTTCAACTAAAAGTTGGATCGCTTTATCGAAGCACGGTGGCTGTTGGTTTAATTGCTCCCTCAGGATATCCCAAAACGCTTTATGCATGTTGTCCTTTATCATTTTCTCCAGGCTGTGCTTCGGATACTCGCGAATTTCTAATTTAAACTTTGGGCTGAAAACCACTTCATGAAGCAAGGACACGTTTTCTATTCCCTTGGTAATTTCCAAAATCTTCTCGTCTGATATTTCTATTGATTAATTCTTGAATCAATAAATAAAATAATATATAATTTTCTAGGATGTTATCGATCCTACTTACCTTCTCCTCTTTTTAGTTGAAAAACGCAACCCCAAATAGGGTTTTGCTTTTTCTCCGAAGATCTTGACAGAATATTCATTTTTGTTTTATTGTTGATTTCACTTACTGCAGTATTTAATTGTACTATTGATCTTTATTATTTCCTAAAAAGGAAAATATGTCTTCTTCAAGCAACTATCAGCCAAATACTACAAAAATTTATTTGCATCTAAATTGATTTCAGTGCCAAAAAAATACATAAGTGAACAAAATTTGAAATTAAACAAAATTTATTTTTAACAAGGCTAATTTGACTTGAAAGTAAAAAATAACTCCTGTGCCAAAGTGGAAACTTTTGTAATATAACACGTTTTTAAGGTATTAAAAAATTCTCACTTTTATAACGATCTATTTGATTGAATTTAATTTCATAATATTTGTTGATAACATATTGAACTACATATATCAATTCAATAAAACGTTGAATTTTCCAATACTCATTAAAGAACCTTTAAGCATATTTTTTGTACATTGAAAAATAAAAACCGAATTTCTCATCTTGAAAGCTCCACAAAATTGTAATTGTATTGAATGTTATTTTTAGATTAATTTTTTCTTGACTCCATTTACATAAAAACCAACGAAAGAATCTGACGTCATGACTTCTGTTTCTGTTTTTTGTGTACATATAAAAACAATAAATGTATTCCAATGAACCTCGCCAGTTTATCTTTTACAACAAATCAGAGACCTTTATGCATAGCTAATTAATTATTTAAATTTTATCTTAAAATATTGTTCAACCGATCTAAAATGGCAATATGAACCGCAATCGTTTCAATTGTAAAACTTATTGCTCTAGATTTCTGGAGTCTAGACATTATCCAGAAGACGATTTTATTTATAAAGTAAAAAATAGTTCAATTGTGTAAAATACTTAAAAATTTTTTGATTTCATTTCACTTTTAACCCCTTGACATACGATTATATTATTTCAAGACACGCGGCTCAAAATATTCATCTGTATTGTAATTGAATGAAATTTTCATCGCTGTACTGAATTGTAATAAATTGTAAATTGTGATTTATTCTGAAGACGATAACTTTTTATTAACAATGACTTTTCCGTCAATCTAATTTACATAAGATCATTTTTACACATTATCAGCGGTTTATTTATCAGCGAGTAATTTCGTTTTGCATTTTAAATAATAAATTCAAATAATCTTTTGCTTTTCATGTTAATTATTTCCTTGTAAATTCATTGCATTTACATAAGTGAGTATTTTCCCTTATAGAAGATTTGTTCATCTCGATTTTGTTAAAGGATTGAAAGGTAGTTATTAAATGCAGTGATAATTCTATGCAATAAATTTCTTTAGAAATATTTTCCTGATTTTCTAACGTGTATGTTAATAATTAACGTAATTATCATTTCCAGTGTTTTCTAAATGAGATTTTTGAAGAAAAAAAAAAAACCCTGACAAATCCACATAATTAATTTTGTATCAATGAATGAATATGACACGTGGAATGACGGAATGTAATTGTTGAAACTAATTATTTTCAATTAAATATAATTGCAATATTCATGAATTATTTTTAATCATATGTTATATTTATTTTAAAACATTGCATTACATTTAGTATGATTTTAACTATTATTCTATGTTATTTCATCCAGTTGTATGAAACTTAAGCAGCTTTGTATTTTCTTTAGCCATGCATTAATTTGCTTAGTTGAACAATTAAAAACGTATATTTTTTTATTTTTCTCCTAAATGAATTCCGTAAATACATATTCTTTTCCTGCATTGCAAAGTAGGAAAGAAACCTGAAACCAAATCTTGACTGCTTTGCAATGAAATTGAATCGATGCCTGATACCAATTGACAGTAATAAACATAAAACAAATACTTGCAACAATTTTCAATTATTACGAATTGTGGCTAGGAGCCTTCAGTCTTCACAAAGTGAAATTTGGTCATGCTATAATGTTCATTAATGAGCACTATTTCAGAATTCTTTCGGACTCAATTAAATGAAAATGCAATTATTACGCAATTGTAATTTAAATATTTTAGTATAGATGATCGCATCTTGTTAAACGGAAATTATCAGCATCTGTTACTTTACTTAAATAAAATTTAACGTTTAATTGCTGCCCAAACATGACACATCATTGCCAACCAGCATTACCATTCATTTTTATTTTGCATTACTTTAATATTACTTTCACGAGCAACCAAGGTTGAAATTTCATAATATAATCAATTTTTGTCGTGCCGTCTCCAAATTCTAGTTTGTCCAGTAATTATAGTTATAAAAAAATAGCAATGCGAAATCAATATTTTACAATATAGCTAATTATTTTGTTTATAATCAACATTCCCCTCAAAGTCGCATATTACTTTTTTTGTATGAATTCCTCCAAATGTGCAAACTAAACAATTGTGTGATTGAGCTAATTCCTAACCTTTGAGGACATTTATGAAAACAAAATTAAATAAAAAATGAAATTAATATTTTTCACAATAATTTAATTTGGAAATTCGCTGAATATAATTCTGTTGGGAAATAATTATTTGGTTCAATATAATCAATGAGCACTGCGTTTCGAATTGTTTATCAAAAAACTTGCAATTTCTTAGCAAAGTTCGAGCAAAAAAACTTGCATAACGATTTTTTTATAAATACTTGAACACAAAAAATTTTACGGGCTAAACAGAAAACATTAAAAAAAATAATTTTCCAATTTTGCCCGCAAGCTCGTTATTTAATTAGGCGAGTCTAATCAATTGAATTAGAAAGGGTTGCAAGTTTATTTTAGTGCTCAGGTGATGAACTTTCTTAACTTTGATAATTAGTCCCGGAGCATAATTAAAATCTATTATTAATAGATTCACAACAAAAACTTGAAAATACGTAGGTGAAACCGTGAATGTAATTTACAACATATTTTTGCAGAACGATTTTAAATGAATTACTCTGGAATGATTTTTGGTCATGTTTTAGATTTCAAATGATTGTGTTTGGCACAAAAACAACTAGTTGCTCCAGATTGCATCAATCAATTCGTCAATCGTCAGTGACTCAAACAGATTCCGAAGGCAACCTTGAATTCTTGTAATTTTTGTTCAACGACCCCAATTTGGTATACTTGCGCGCAATGTGCAATCTCCACTCGAATCTTTAGCTATGGGGCGGCAATTATCTTGCAAGCTTCCACTAAATAATACCAGAGTCGAAATGCTTCACGAAGCGTGACTAAATTGGCAAATTTTTGTTTTGCACAAATCTGGACAAAAGAGAGGTCTTTTGTTGAAACAGTGGGAAAGTTAATTGAAGATTTAAGGCCATCATGAGCTCCTGATCATATTAAATTAATCTCGTTTTGTGAGCTCCACTTTCTTTACATGTTTCGTATTCAATTTTTGCAAATGAAATTGACGATCTCTATTTAATAAGAGTGGAAAATTCAGAGCATAATTCCAGCATAACATTTCAAACTCAAAAGTTGCGGTTGCGTTAGAAAATCAAGAAATTGCGAGCAATTCCATTGAAGCAACAATTGTTTTTCACGAATATTTGCTATAAGATATAATATGTAGTGTTTTTTAGTTATTTATTTATTAGCGGAAGAAAAACGGAGGAAGTTCTCAAGTCAATGTGTCGCTGTGTTTTATCTATGAGCATGCATAACTTTTTACTGAGTAGTCCGATTTCGATGATTTTTTTTCTTGCATAGGGTATACAGCCCGCGGCCGGTAAGTGTATGGGCACTATTAAAGGCGCGCACCGACTCAAAATAAGCTACACACATTAGTTTAGAACATTAGTTATTAAAACTAAAAAGGTTCATTTTAATTTTTCACTTTTCGGTTTCTTTTTTCGTCGGTTCAATTTTTTGTTAAAAAGTTTTTGATATACAAAAATACTTACGATAATGTTATGTATTATTTTTCCAGATGCCAATTTGTAGGCGCTCAACTATTCCCTGAAAACCTGTGTTTTTATGTGAAATTGAATTTAAAATAAAACTCATAGTCACTTTGAGATTGATCTTGTGTGAAAGATGCCGCAAACGAACGATTCTAGCTCTCGCTGCAGCTCATCTTCGGCTCGCCAGATTCCGAGCCGGAGCAGCCTCAACTCAAGTGACTTGAACGAGATCAGCGTGGACATGGATCAAGTAGAGTTCCAAGCCGGACTCAAGTATCTTCCAAAATGGCCACCAGCCAACATTGAATTTCAGGACCTAGTTTATTCTGTGCCGGAAATAGATAAAGGTGAGCACATTTCTACTTTTTAAACTGTTTAAAATTACAGATTTTCTAACGCCAAACGGGTGGGAATAATAGAAGAAAATAACAGCGAAATTGAAATTACTTTGAAATTGTTTACGTGATTTCCATGAACACATACCTAATTAAACTGACACATCAAAATAACTGTTTCGCGTGTGAATAATTTTTGTTGAAAATAACCCAAAATGATATTCACACGACACTTAAACAAGCATAATATGTTATGGTTGAGCTGTAGACAATATTTTTGCCATGTTTTGTTGCCATTTGTAACTTGTTATTACCTATTAACGTTTAAATAATTGTTTTGCGTAACCTGCGCAAATTTAAACTTTGAAGCGCGGTTACAGTGGTCACACTTCAGCCACCGCACGTGATTCACAGCAAAGTGAAGTCCACATTTTCTGAAGTCCACTAGGAAGAAAATACAATAACTTACTGCTTTAACAAAGAACCACAGAAGTTATTGCCTAACCCCAACGAATTTTTTATTTACACAGGTAATAGTATTTTTCAAATTATAATGTGTGCACAACATATTCTTTTGAATAACGGTAACTACAATTAAGTGGAAGGCGTATGAATAATTTTGAGTTCTTCTTCATAACAAAATAAAAACGGTTGAAGACTTATTTTTAGAATCCGCAATAATATTTCTATTTAATTAACAATTATAAGTAAATTGGCAATTGTTTTGTAATAAACAATGACATTTTTTTTAAACTTATTTTAATTTTACGATTTTTTTCTTTGGCAATTTTTGTGTTTTTTTTTATTTATGTAAATTTAATTCGTTAAAAGTAATATTCATGGAATGAAGTAAGTACTTTCAAATATTTTTTTGAGTCGTTTTGTGATTATCCGTTACGTGCACAGAATTGTAGAAGAAGCCTTCATTGTTTCAATGTTGCATGTAGCATATTCAATAATAGTATTAATTCATTTGACGAAAAAGGGATTGCATCAACAAAACTAAGGATTTATTTATGACCAGACTTTGAACAAATTGTTTAAAATCTTTATCGTTTCAAGTTGACCTTGACATATAAACAGTCGAAACAAAAAAACTTATTGATAAAATTCTACCGAAATTCATAAATTAGAATTCCTTCGCAACAGAGCGCAGAAAGTGATTGGAAACGGAAAGTTCCTCTGACAAGAACAGTTCAAAATGAACCAATCGAAAAACGAATTTCAATTTACATAATATCACGAATTTTCAATAGAAAATATCGAGAATTAGACCAGTTCAACTACTTCGTGGTGGTACAATAATAATTCTAGCAGAATTTATATCTTTCACTTTTAACATCTTTGATAATACAATTTATCGAAAATCGTATGTATTTGAATTCCTGTTGCAACAAATCAAATTGAAAGAAAACGTGCGGACAAACAAGAAACAAATATTATAATTTTTATAAACTTTGAGTTCGTTAAAAAATTTTTTGGGCTCATTTAAAGTTACGTAACAACAGATTATATTATACAGTAAATCACTTTCATAAATGTTAATCCGAAAGTAATTCTTATCACCTTAATTATTTAAATTATGTTTTTTTATAGATGGTCGGTCTTGTTAGTATAAATAGCATTCTGCGTCATATCTGGGTATTCAAACATAAAAGCCAAAACTCCAATTCCTAAAGTATTTTTCGAAGATTGACATCACTGCTGGTGCTGCCGCTAATAAAAGTTATAATAGGACAACTGTACATAATATTTAAGTAGAACATTTTCAACTGATAGTCAATTTTGCATAGAAACAAGAAGATCTCTGCTGAAGGGTCGGAAAAAAGGCAAAAACAATGTTACCGAACTCTTTTGCAAACAAACAACGACCTTAAACTTGTCTGAAAGTCAAGTCTCCTTGCTGGCAAGTGCCTGACGTCATTTGCATATCTTAAAAAATTAATAACTGCCACAGACACAAAAAGACAAACGATCGTGCGCTGCTGAAGCGTGTGCACCTCAATTAACGCGGTTCACATACAAGCTTATTTTATTTCACACGGATGACGGAATTGAAACTATCGCAAAGTATTATTATTGTTTTTCAATAGCAGTTACATACTTAGTATGTCTTCAGCTTTCAGTAAAGTGTCAAACTTTGTTATTAACGGCAATAGCATTCGGCAACTTTTTCCTTGAATTCCACTTTTTTTTAAAAACGATTTCGAATGTTATTATTAAATACAAATGACAAATGAATCATAAAATTAAATAATCACGTTTTCTTTCATTTGGATGTTGTTGTTTTTAAAGACATCGCTCTACAAGTCTTTACGTGGGATTTGTATGAAATGATCATTATCAATATTTTCATATTAAGTACAAACATGATGATTTGTTATTGTTTATTTTTGTTGTCAATAAAAGGTGGCTTTCCGAGGTGAAGGTTTTATCGTGACTAGAAATTGTTGATTGCGCTTTTATAAACTCTGTTGCATTTTGATCTGACCTGAAACGTAGCATAAGAAAACTTTTCCATCTTCGTTTTCTACGAAGTCATTTCAATTTTCATTTATAATCAATTATAGAATCGACCTCATTGAATCGAGTTCTGCTGCAGAAATCGCCACTTACATTAAATTTAATTGATGTCAAATTGACCGCAATAACATTTGATGAAATTGTTTGTTCCTATACTTTGTATTGATAAATCGTATCATGAATCAAAATTATTTATATTGCAATTGACATATTGTGTTTTGTGGAGAGTATTTGGTTTAATTCTATTAAACTTGACTTCTTGATATTCGCGCAATTTTCAAATACAAAATTGGCTCACTGATAACGTTATGCAGCACTGATAAGCAAGTTCTAACCCAGAAAAAAGTAGTAATTAGAACAAGGCCGAACCAAACTAAGTAAAAAGAATGATTGAAAGATTTAAATGAGGGCCACATGAAAATAATACCTATGGATTAACTCAACGAAATCTTCTGCAAAATAAGACTCTACAATATTTTGGCTTGATCTTTTCACCACAAGAAATTGGAGAAGGGTAGAAAACTGATATTTTTTCAGTATTCTGATTTCTGCGGTTGTTGGAACTGACGACTTCCAGGAGCGGTTAACACAATTTTCGATTCACTTCACTTCGAAACTATGTTTAAATAAATGCTATAAAGCCAATATTTTAAAATTATTCAAAATTTATTTTATTCAATCTTTGCGATGTCCACGAAAAAATAAAAATTGTCTGCACAAAAAATGTACCAAGCGATTTATGCTCAAAGGATTTGTAATATACAACAAAACAATTAAAAACCATAAAATTTTATTAACACGTTGGTATTTGTATTGTATAATGTATTATAATATCATTATTATTTTATATTGCTAACTATTTTAATTTGTTTTTGTAGAACCACATTTAAAATAATTATAGCATAGGGATGCTACGATTCTACTTTCCAAACGATCCAGACATCCAGTTGTAATTTTCTACGACCTTATAATTATATTATTGCTGTAAAAAAATAAATGAATTCATTTTAAGTACGTCCATTGAAATACATTGAGTGCTAATTAATGCCGGGTCAGACCCACCGATAACGTATCAATCAGATCAGTTGTGTCAATTGAAGATGCAAAGTCTGATTACACAATCGCCAGTCACTTTCTTGAGAGCAGTTTAGCAGTAATAGTCGTAAACGAGTACTCTTGATTACATTCTAATTGCATGCCATGATTATGAAGTGTTTTTTTTAGTGTAAACTGAGTAATTGTGAAAATTACTCTTGTCACTTTCTGTTCACAAGTGACAACATACATAAATCACTTTTTAATAGATAAATCATTGCCGCCGTCGTAAAATGAATGATTTTCCAATGTTCCCAGAATAAATAAAGCATCTAAAACTTACTTTGTAATGAATTATTTATTGCAAAAGATATTTCATTTGGAATTCTAATTTTATCCTAGCATTAAAAACATTTATGGTCAGTACATTTAATGTTGCCATTATTTCAAATCATTATTATTCTGATTCATGTTTGAATTGATTTTAAATTTAATTTATTGACACAGTGTAGGACGATTTTAATAATGCGGTTTATTTTTTAATAATTACAAGTTGTGTCTTTTTACAGTACACTGATTAAGAACAAATACATAATTGATATTATAACTTATTTTCGAACATTTACTTTTTATTCATTAACCATAAATCATTTAATTTGCCAGGTAAAAAGGTGGTCTTGCGCAGCATCAACGGGAAGTTTCGTTCCAATGAACTAACAGCAATAATGGGCCCATCGGGATCAGGCAAAACAACCCTTTTAAATGTACTCGCAGGATACAAGTAAGCTATACAATATTTTAAAGTAGTATTATCAAATGATGTTTTCACTAATATGATGGTAACTTTATATAAAAATAAATTCCAGAATCTCTCAAGACACAGGGCAAGTGCTTGTAAATGGAAAGACAAGAAAATTGAGGACATTTAGGAAGATGTCCCGTTATATAATGCAAGAGGAAATTTTGGAGCCAAATTTTACAGTGCGTGAGACGATGATGTTTTCTGCTAATCTTAAATTAGGAAACTCCTTAACAATGCAACAGAAAAATGAAGTGGTATAATTGTTGAATCCTTTAAAAAACCATTTTGTATTTGCAAATTATTTTGAAAGATTGACGAAATATTGGTCACGCTCCGGTTGAAGAACTCCAACAATACAAGAGCTCATCGACTTTCAGGCGGTGAGAAAAAGAGACTTTCAATCGCCCTCGAACTGGTAAATAATCCTCCGGTAATTTTTTTGGACGAACCAACCACGTAAATTTTATGGTACCTAAACGCCAGCAGTATTGATAAGTTGTACATTATTTTCAGAGGACTAGATGATTTGTCCAGTTCTCAGTGCATATCCCTCCTTCAAAGGATTGCTCATTCGGGTCGAACGATAATCTGTTCAATCCACACTCCTTCTGCTAAGTTGTTTGAGATGTTTGACCACGTTTACGTTTTGGCGCAAGGACAATGCGTGTATCAAGGAGAAGGATCGCACATAGTTCCTTTTATGAAATCAATTGGCTTAACTTGTCCTCTCACATACAATCCAGCCGATTTCAGTGAGTTCTATTTTTTTATAAGATCATTTGGTTTTGTTTTTTTTACTTTGAATTGCTAACATTAATTTTTCTATATAGTTATTGAAGTGTCCTGTGGAGAATACGGAAATGAATACAACGATAAAATGATGGCAGCAGTGGACAATGGACATTGTTTCAACTGGATGCCGTATAGTGATGATGATGATGCGCTTTACCAAGAAAATCGCACGAAAAATCACTCCTCCAAAGAAAGCTTCCTTGAACAATTTGAGCAGGAAATTGATCCAAAACATTTCAAATCAAAATCCACCTGGTGGCAACAATTTTCACTTTTATTCCGAAGAATGTTGATCCAAATGTGGAGAGACCAGGTAAATGTCGAAGTTATTCTCGTTTCTCTTAATTTAAGTTTCTCTTATTCCAGAGCTACGTCCGCCTGAAATTCATCATGAATATCGTCCTTGGCTTCATCGTCGGAGGAATTTACCAAGGAATAGGAAATGACGCGGCAAAAGCATTGTTTAATTTTGGTTTCGCCTTCACCATTCCAATTGCATACCTCTACCTACCAATGATGCCTGTTCTCTTACAATGTAAGATCTAATTTCACTTTGCACTTTCTTTTTTTATATAACACCCCAAAAATAGTCCCAACAGAAGTAAAGCTTCTCAAGAGGGAATACTTTAACCAGTGGTACCGATTTAGTTCATACTTCTGCGCACTAACTCTGTCACGAGTTCCTTTTATGATCTTTCTGGCGACGATTTACTTAACGATGATCTACTTGATGTCCAGCCAACCACTGGAGATCAAGCGATTTGGAATGCTGTACCTGATTGCGATACTTGTAGCCATGACTTCAGACAGTTTGGGGATGGTAATAGCTTCACGTTTGAATATTGTTGTAAGATAAGATAACTTAATCTAATTTCATTGACGCTAATCTGGATTTCCTTCAGAATGCAATGTTCGTCGGTCCAGTGGCTTCTGTTCCTCTAATTCTATTATCCTGCTACGGTTTTGGCTTCGGAAAGGACACACCAATTTCACCGTACATGAGATTCATTATATATTTGAGTTACTTACGACATGGACTGGAAGGACTTCTTGCTGCTTTGTACAACAATCGATCGGACATGATTTGTCCTCCTGTGGAAACTTTTTGTATGTTTAAGAAACCGCAGTACCTATTAAGCTTCCTCGGCTTCCAGGATAATAACTACTTAGTGTCTGTTTTCGCGTTAGTGGGGTATTACCTGCTTTTTACAGCAGCTGCATTCATTTTGATAAAACGACGACTGTCCTTCACAACGACCAAATATATTGCGGTGCAATACATCGGACAGTTTGTTAAAACTCACTTGAATTTTGCATCGTACAAATACTAAACCATGTTCAAAGGACGGGAAAGGATCAGTGATTGATAACATCGTGGGTAGTTGAGCCCTCAAGAATGGTGTGATAATTATACATTAACATTTCAGAATCTTACTCATAAGTCAAAATAATTCCTGTAATTCTAGAGTGGTAGTAAAGTGATATAGATGGTAAAGTGTAGAAAATTTATATACCTTAATAATATGTTCACAAAAGCCTCCGTCTGTTCCAAATAAAAGACCGTTGCATTACAAATTTGATTTATTGAACATTTAGTGATTACATGATTTCGAAATTACTTAAATAAAAGCGATAAAAATTACAAATAATTAGAAACAGAAAGCGTTCACCCGCGCTCCTTGGAAATCCCCCTGCTAGATTTTTTCTTCAAGTAGTTTTCGTCACGGTTTCGAGCATCGCGCCCTTCGCGTTCATCACTTCTGTACCGATCATAATCATATTTTCTCCTGTCCGCCCGATCCTCCTCACGATCACGCCTCCTGTTTCTGTCCATTTTCGGGCTCCGATTTCGGTCACGGTTCTCGAAACTGTCCTGTCCTCTTCTGTCAAAGCTTCTTTCCCGGGACCTTCTCCTTCTCTCTGGACTTCTTTCTCGGGTGCGTTTCGGCATCTCCGATCTCTTTTCCTGATCCGGTCTTGGTGTAAGCTCATTTGTTCTAAAATCCTTTCGCCTGTTTTCAATTCTTTTCTCTTCCTTACGGCGTTCCCCCGATCCATCTAATTTTTCCTTACCGTTTGTTGATTTAACTTTACGGTCAGCCTTTCTCCTGCGCTTAGCTTTCTTAGCCTTGGGTGATTCGTCTTCACTCTCTTCACTGCTACTACTAGAACTACTCGCCTTCTTCTTTGACTGTTTGCTGGTTTGTTTTTTCGTTTTCTTTTTGCCTTTTTTCTTACTTCTCCGCTTCTTCCTTTTATCTCTATCTGAATCAGTGCTGGTCGATTCTGAATCGTCTGAAGATGTAGAACTTGAAGATGAAGAATCTGAGGATGAAGATGACGACGACGTTGAACTGATGGACTGTGGACTTGACTTGATTGTAAGCATTTCCTGATTTATGGCAGGCACCGTCTTCGGCACACTTTTCAAGAACTCTCTGAGTTCGTCGGTGAGTCCTCCAAGTCCGATAGACGTGAAAAAGTTTATGGCGAACCTGGTGTTTCGCGGATTGTCTCTAGGGAAGAGTCCTGCGAATGAATCTGAAAGGGTAACATCCTTGAGGCGCTCGTTCAATTTTGAGAGGCCCATGTATTCTGCCAGTTCTTGGAACAAGATTTTTATGAATATACGACTAGAGCTGGTCGTGTCGTCTTCGTTAAGTTTTATGCATTCCAGCACATCCCACCCAATAGCGTCAGTGAACAGGAGGTGTGCAAAGAACTTGCTGACGTTGCGCAGACGATTGGTGTCCAAGCGATGAGTAGTGTGGTACGTGTCTCTAAAAATATCCTCGAAAGGCTGAATGTAGATCTTGTTAATCATGCAAAACCGCTGTGCAAGTAAACCATAGAATTTCTCATACGTGCGTTGCTCAGCACAACAATCTAGGAACATGTGGCACAACTCCATCTCCTGGCCCGGTTTCAGCTCCATCTTCATCAATTTGTGCGCACACTCCTCGTAATCTAAACTGGAATGAATCGTGAGGTAAATTGTTCTGCGTAGTGCAACCAAGTTGGTTTCAGTGTTATCAATAATAACTTCGCCCTTTTCCTTCTGCTCTCCCTCTTCCTCGTTCTCGGAATCATCGCTTCCGCTTCCGGACGAGTTGTCTTCAGAATCACTAGCGTCACTTCCCAGAAGCTCTTTACTCAGTCCTTTGTACTTATCTTCATTAGTCTCGTATTTGTCATCAAACTTAAAGACATCTGAAAGAAAAACTCAATAAATACGGCGAAATATTTAAAAAAAAATGTATTCCTACTTAAGCTGTCTTGAGGATCCGTTGCTTCGTCGAGCATTATGAGGTGAGTAAACTGGTCATCCTCTTCCACGAGCTCAAGAGCCTCAATCACTGACTGATGATCCTTGAATCCATCTTTCCTGACTTGGAATACGACCTCGATCATGTACTGAACTCGCTTGTCCAGTTTGCCTTCGTGCAGGATGTTCTTAAGCATTTCGAAGATCGCATTCACTCCCTTTGCAGACACTTCAGATAGTTTCATTCCGCACTCCTTCAGAAAAGCTATCGCAACTTCAACAGAGTCATCGGTTGGGGTCTCTACGAGCAGAGTGAGAATCTCCAGCGCCAGAATCTCATGAGCTACCCGTTGATTTACAAGATGGGCAACAAATCTGGAGGACGAAATGCATACTGTCTTGTCATTCCTGCGAAATCCCCGTTTAAATTGAATTACCAAGCGCTTCAGCAGAAGTTCTCCTATATTCGGAAACTTGGAGTTAATAATTGCCACAAGAGCAGCGTAGACATGGGTGAAGGTTGGCGACGCCGCCTGCGCTTGGATAATAGACCTGCATAGCAGACCGCGTCCCCGGATGATGTTTTCCTTCAGCAGCTCCCTTGTAATAATGCCAATGTTGTCCACATTAACCTTGTTGATGTAGCCGTGGATGGACTTCTTGAGCGCTTCCCACGCAATCCTCTGATACGGTGCTGAAGACTTATCCGTGATTTCTGCTTGCAGCAACCGAAGTTTTGCTGGAGGAATGTAGGCCCCTCCGGTTCTCGAAGTGAGTAAATCCACCGTCCGCCTTTGCCGCTCCGTGATCCTCGGTGGACCCTTTTCGTGGCCGCTTTCATTTTTAGTGCTGCTGTCAACGATTTCACCTTCTTCCCTTTCTGTGTCCCTACCTCCCCTACGGTTTCTTGTGCTTTCACGATCTTTTCGTGGTGAAGGACTTCTCCTCCTACGCGACCTTGCGTCCCTAGATCTGGACCTAGACCTGGAACGACGTCGGTCTCTAGACAGCGGCCTCCGGTCCTCTCTATCCCTACGTTTTTCTTTATCACGCCGGTTACTTTCGCTAGATGTTTTTTCCTCACGTTTCTCGTGTGTAGCCTTTTCTTTCTGATTTTCTACTCCAGTTTCCTCCGAAATATTTTCATTCGTTTCCTTTACTTCCTTTTCATTTTTAACGGTTTGTTTTACATCTTCATTTCCTTCACCATTATCCTTAGGCAAGACATCGTCCTTTTTATCATTCTTTTCTACAGTATTATTACTAACGACTGGAGTTTGTTCTTGATCAGGCAGGCGTTCATTTTCCTTCTCTTTGCACGGAACGTTTTCTGATTTGTTTTTTTCCGAGTTTTCTGAATTCTTTCGTGGACGTTTTTCAACTATTTCTGCATCGGCTTGAATACTTTCTTCTATTTTCCGTTTTAATTTATCTTTTGGTGGTGAATTTTTCGATTCCGCCTCCGATGAAGAGTCAGAAGAATCATTGGACGAGGAAGAACTTCCCGATCCCGATGACTTGTTTGCTTTTTTTGAAGATTTTTCGTTACTATCATTAGAATTCTCGGATGTACTACTAGAATCAGATTCCGAATCACTTGATGAAGACGAACTACTAGATTCTTCTTTACTCATATTTTCCGTATTAAAACTGCAATTTATAAACTTCTACGCGCGTGTATACTTGCTTGACAGATTTGACATCCAATGACAACTCAGTAAAAACTATGCCTTTCTTTCGTACTGATCTAGTACAAAACCCGCGCATTTGAAAAAAAATTTGAAAGACTCGCCACATAACAATGTTCAGTCAACCCTCTATTGCGAGTGAATAAATTATACCTTTCAGTGTTTATTAATTAAAAATTTTTATATTTTATTGAAATTGTTGTCAATTTTGTGAATATTTTGTTTTTATAATATTTTCTTTCAATTGCAAATGGAGTGTACAAAGCAAGCAGTTGTTAGTGTACAACAAAATATTATATTTCTTTCAGTTTATAATTATACTGCAATGATTTTAGGTAAACAACAATAAGAAGAATGAAAATCTCCATGTTGGTGACCTCTTGAAAAACTACAATCAAGCTGATTTAGCTGAAAAAATTGTGCGAGAGCAATGGAAACTGAATGAGCCCAAAAATTCGGTGCGAACCTTGCGAAAACTTGACCATGAAGAAAACATAGGAGATGTGATTAATCCTCCCCAGCGCAGTCAGTTTAGTCTTTTTGAACAGACATATATGGAATATCGCAATTACAAGGGTGCACGTCTTGGCCTTTCGAGAAACCATGGCACTAAACCCGCAGCCATAACGAATGAAAATACAACGTTTGGGATCACCGAGGGAAAAAGAGACGGTGTATTCGAAGTGGTTTTCCAAGACGGTTCCAACTACTGCCAGGGTCTACGAAAATCCGAATGGACGTAAATCATTTAAAATCATTTTATATGTGTAATTTGCTTCTATTATTCACTTTACAGGAGCGATTCTCCACCTGTAGGAGTCAATAAAACTTATGGAATTAAGTCGTTCGTGAGGACCAAGGGAGATACTGAATGCCTGCCAACCACCTCCACAGGGATTTCATTTCTGAAACTTGAACAAAAAACTGTCCGCGACAGACAACATGCTCCCTTGGAACGCAGTAAATTCAAGTAATAAAGCGGCACAATATTTTTTCGTTTTAACCATAAATACGTACTTCCAGAGAAACAATGCCTTGCTCAATTCCGATAGATTACACTTTTGGGCAGACCAAACCCAAACCCAAGACTAGCGTCGCTGATTTACTCGGTGCAGGGGATGGAGAGGAAAGCAGAGTTCATTATTTGGAAGCCTTTTCTGCACTAAATGAACTGCGGTTACAGTCCAGGAAAAGCAATATCCAACTGCGGGATATAAGGAACCACTTGAGGGACAAGCTGGACTCTAAGTATTGTACGTTGGAGACTCTACGCGATGAGTTACGCAGGTTTGGGATCAAGATCGACACCTCTAAGGCGAGGACAATTGGGACATTTTTCAAATGCGTTAATGACTTGGGCAATGTTGATTATGTGCTCTTTCTCAATTATATAAATCCTAACTTGGAGTACCCAAAAAGCCAGAGGAGCAGGGTAGATTGGGGCGTTGAGAAGGACAAGTTAACAACGTACAGGGAAATGGCTTGCAGCACGTTGAAGCCTGATCCGAGAGCAGATGTGGAACCCGCAGGTACTCAGTCATCCTTGTTCCCGAAATTGGCTCCAGAGTATTGCAAGGCGCATTTGATTAACTTGCCTGGAGAAACCACAGTTAGGGACTGTTTATCTCCGTCCATTCCTACTGTTTTTGGACTAAGCCATCGAGATTTTTTTACCCTCCGGAACAAGGACGACGTTCAACGAATTATTCAACCCGTCTTCAATCTGAGTGAAGATGTGTTTGATAAAACTTGGGAGGCTGCGCAAAAACAATGGCTAGCATTTAACGATCTGGTTTCTATAGAAGCTTTCTTGTATGCTTTTAATTCAATTGCTAGATTAAAATCTTAATATATAATAGCAACTGCAAGTGAAAATTAAAAGTGATAATATTAACTTCAACCTAAAATTAACTGGTATTGCTACAAGTGCCCTAGTTTCCCGAAATTGCTCGAAAATATACCACTGGAAATCTGACAGAGAGTATAATGAACAGCTATCGATAACTTTATTATTTTTCACTTATTAAAGATCTCCACTCATTAAGTCATTAATTGTATATCACTGTTACATCCATTGAAAACACGCTGCATCTCTTCTGGCTGTTTTATGTTGACGAATCTTCGATTAATTCATACTGGTTTTGAATAAGGTTTTGATTATTCAAAATTCAAATGATGCGGTGTTCGCCCGCCAGGCGTATTCAGCTGCCAAATAGCGTGTATTAGCGCTCCTGTCGGCCAAATTGACAAATCCCATTTGCAAAATGGGACGCCAGGGGCGTCGAGTTTGGAATTTCCATGTTGGGTCGCTAGAGGCGCTTTTTCATTTGTTTGTACTATAATACTGAAACAGTACTAGAATTAATTCACGCCTGATTTATACGCATTCGGTATATAAGGACCAAAATTACAGCAGTTAGTAATAATATCATAATGAATACTATTTTACAAATCCACGCTACTGTAATGCATTTCCGAGCTTAAATTTAGTTTTGAGTTTTCAATGAAAACTGATCTAGATTGTAGTCAGCACATTCACGGTGTGGAACTTGTTGTAGTACTATCTCAAAAAACTTACCTTGTCCGAAAGTCAATCAAAAAGATCACCAGAAGAAGTATTTTCGTGAGAATTGATAGACTTCGCGGCAATTAAAAGTGGAAAGTGCAACGCTGTTTTCTGCGGTAGATAATTAACTTGGAAAAACTTTTACTTTTATATGAAACGCATTCTGGGTGGACATTTTTTTAATGTGAAAATCAGGCAATTTCCATTAGAGAAGGGAAACAGTTGAGTGTGCGACAGAGATAGTAGACAGGAGATATAACTCGAGTGAAGGAGGAGGAAATAAGTTCCTGCTCGCCCCCTTTTTGTGTGTTTTGTAATTTCGTTCACAGCATTGTTTCCTCGTTGTGTTGCGTCGTAAATTAGTTGAATTTGTTCCGTATACTGGTCAAACAAACCGATTTGAGGTGGAATACTGATCCCACAGCCACATCAGCGTTTAGGTATGTATTTATTGTGGCAAAATATATTGGGAAGTGGCAGAAATACTTTGTGGAAAAAGGAAAATTTCCCAGCAGAGATTTCTTGGTACTGTCAAATAGCTGTGTGTGCGTTGGGGTTGTGCTTGTATTGTGTTTGTATGCGTCACCGGTGACGTATCAGCTGTTTTGAGAACTATTTTCCAGTTACCACTTTGGCTCGCAACATCTCCGTTTGCAACCTTATAATTAAGAATCCCAGTGCTGGGTCATTCTTGTGTGCCCCAGATAGGGAAACTCCGCTATAAGTTTGGAATAGCAGGGGCTCAGGGCAGCAGTCCCAGATCGAAATGACAGATTCCAACTTTCAGAGAAATTTGGATTCAAGAGTGATTGTCGCTGAAATCGCCTTTGTGTGGCCCCAGTGCCTTTGTTTACGCTCTCCTGACCTTCATAAGTTGCTCCACTCGAGTCGGTAATCACATGATTTGGGAGAAATTTCGCTCAATTATTAATCTGACGCCCATAGTTATCAACAATCACAGCGACCGTGCGAAGACGCCGTTCCACGGTCGGCTTCCATTATCGGTTATGGATGCCTGTCGTTTCTGTGTGCAAAAACAGCTAAGAATTTGTATTACAGTATTCGACATGTTTTCGGTAGCGCCTGTACCAAATCATGCAAAAGTGGCGCTGTTGGGAGGCATTTTCTACGATTCAGGACTTCAAGCATCTCACTTATTTCTGCAAGATAAATTAAACCAGAAAAAAAGCTAAGATAACCCGGAAAAAGCACTCGACTCTAGGTGTCAATAAACTCATCAATCAGCACAGGATCATTCCCTTCCGTAGCCCCAGATGGATCGCTCCAGTTCTCGGCAAGTGACGCATTTAATCGTTACTAATCTGGAACTTGCCAGGTGTTTTGGTCAGCACTTCTAGAAACTAGCCAGACGAGGTGAGACTTCTGGCCACATGACGAAGCATTTTTGAGTGCACTCACCATTTTGACTTTGTCGATCGTTGTCCATTCTTTGCTGTCGTGTTCTGCAGATGTCCATTCTCGCATTCACCTTGCTTCATTCCGGTGACATAAGGGGTCACCTGAAAATACATCGCAAAGTGCTCAGAAATATCGGCACAATAATGCCTCAATTGTCTTCTTTGAAAGTATGCAAAGATAATTCAATTACAGTCGCAGTCGTGACCCTAGGTCGACGATTTGCCCGTTTCGATAGCAGCAGAGCTTTTACTTTTATTGGTTTTGCTAATAGAACACGTTTTTACCAGGGAGGGGGGGATCAAAGTGGAGATAGTCAAGAATTTCTTTCCAAGATGCAGCTCCAAAGTTGATAGTCATTTCTAATTTGCTTGCGCAAGAAATCGCTGAAATTGATCTGCATTCACGGGCAGCCAGTCTAAGTTGGCTTGCGATTCAAATTTAATAATTTGTTAAAAAATACATTCAATTTACGTAAGATTTGACCAAATACATAAATATTCAAATTCGTTCTTGGACATAATATTTTCAAATTCGCTTCGTCTAACACTCTATGCCGGCGTAATATTTATTGTGATCTTGTTCTGCACTTATCGCAGACATTCCAGAGGAAGAAGCAGACCAGAGAGTCTGTTTCCTCGACCCGGTTGTTCACTGACTTAATCAACGTTGCTACTCTGAAGGTGGTTTTAAAGGGTTGCAATCTAAGTTGTCATCGAATTAGACACATCTCAAGTGATTGCAGAGGTTGCAGAGAAGTATCACCAGCTGAACGATCATCGCTGTTGTTGTCCGGAAATAGGCTCTGCGATTTAGCCATAAGACCCTCCTGCGCGGAAATTGCTTTCAAAACAAAGATCGTTGGTGATAAGCATTTCCCAAACGTTTCTTCATTCTTTAATTTTTAAATATTAGGTGCGAGATCTTTATCTTTTGCAAATAATTCACTTATTTCAGTATGTTACTATTCTTTCACATCCAGATGATGACTGAAATAAATGCATTTGGTTTTATGGGATTTCACCATTTCCTGTACAAAGTAAGTTTGCAGGACATACAAATCAATCGTGCGATACAAAGCGATGAAACCTTGAATATCCTTCACTCTTTGATGGCTGCTTGCATTGAAGTAACCATTGAAAGCTACATAAAAAGAAACATAAAATAATCGTGCTGAGAGTGCTATTTGAAATCAACTACCTTTATTTTTTCATCTTGCTCAAGTTTCTGATACAGAATTTTGTTAAAAATCAAAGGATGCGGGATGGGAAATGTCTCTACTCTCCTCCAGCTGTACTTCGAGATCTGCACTGATTCCTTCTGCCTTTATCCTGCTATTCTCTCAGTTCTACATGTCTACCTGAAACTATGCAAAGGAAGATTTTGCAAAATTGCAGTATTCCCTGTTAATGAGAAATGCATTTGCAGTTTTGTTTTTAATAATTTTTTTCGACGTATTGCTTCTGTATTAAAAAATCAATTCTTCAAATAAGCTTTCAATTGCGGACCCTGCTTTTTGCTGTGATGCAGTCGACTACTCCTGTTCGACTTTTGACTCACCTTCCTCATTTCTGAAATATCATAGATGCAATTACGATTTTATTTTTAATATAACATCCATTAACAAAGTTCATGTAGTGTACGAATATTTTACTTATTCAGTTTTACTTACTGCAAAGTCCTTGTGTGGCTGCACGAATGCACAACACCTCCGCAGAGTGCAGTTGCTGTTGCAGGGCTTGCATAGAAATTCAATAACTGAAAGTAAATTAGTTTACTTGTGCAAGCGGCACACATGCTGATAATTTGCCACAATCTGCCGAACTATTTAGGATATTTCCTTATCTTAGCCATTTTAAGCAATTTAGTAAATTAAATTTTGTATCTTTAAAACATTAAATTATTATGTAATTCAAGTTTCACTTTTGATGAAATATTTTTGTTGACCCTTTGAGTGCCAGACTTTCTTTTATACTTATACTCAAAATTCCAGCAGTTTTTATAGATTTTTGCAGTGCTTTTTTTTGCCAAAAAACGATTTCCAGTTTATGGAGACCCTTTTTTGTTAAGAGAGTTGTCGTGCTTGGTTTTAACGTAAAGGGTTAGTAGCGACAGATTGTAATTAATAAATAATATTAACATACTATAATAGTAGTATTATAAAACGTCTTGGTAAGCAGGGAATAAAAGCACCGTTAGTTATGTCGTATTATTATTAATGTTCCGATTTTCCTTCCTCTTGCGGTATCCACTTTGAGATGCGAACGTCACAGTTCCCATGGAGTTGCTTTATTGCGTTATTCTTGGCCTGTTAACCGATTCGTGGCACAAGGAGTAGTCTTCTGCATCATTTTAAACTAGAAAAGGGTTGCTTCGTGCACAAACAGAAATAATTCGTAGAGCCATCGATTTCTGATTAGTTGCTGGAATAAATAACCAAGCAAAGTAGATTACATGAACTTATATAAGAATCCAATATTACTAGGACTTAAGGGGATGCAAAAAGAAAAAAAAAATAGAACTATTTCCAGCAATATACGTCTAAAAATTTCAAATTCAGTTCAGTAAGGTTAACATCAACAGATGGCCATTGACGACAGGACACCGAAAGTTTTCCAATTTGTTCTCATGTTTCATGCGTGCAACAACATCGAAGAGTTCGTTTGCCATCGTAACAAATAAACACGTTAAGACTATCGAGTTATTGCAAACAACAGTTGTTGTTTTTTGTGATGGCCCCCAGAGGACGTGGCAAGTGAATATTTTCGCAAATACGAATTGTTAGGCGCAGAGTGCGGTTCGTGCAGTTGTGCTTCATGAGCGAGTTTAACACGAACTTATAATTGTTATAGCCTCATTTTTCAGCTGGAGTAATCGCTAATTTGGGAACGTATTCGGCGTACGAATTCAAACGACTTTTAACATTTTTCGAAATATTCTATTTTTTTTAAAATATGGTAAGCAATGAACTTTCACAGGTTTAACAGTGAGTGTAATTTTTCTGAAGTTGTTCGCTAAGCTTAGTTGGAATAGAAATTTGGACTTGCCCATAATTCCCTTTGCGGCAGTGTTGCTGAATTTTGAATGTTATTAAAATTCGATATCTTTAAATATTTTGATTGTAATCAAACTCCACATTTATGTTGCTCAAGTCAAGCGTAATTAGCCATGACACATTAAACGCTCCATTGCTAAATGAAAATTAATCATTTTTAAACAGTTTCAGTTCATAGACGTGAGCTTGAATTCCTCTGTTCCTCTGTTTGTTATGTTATCGTCGAACACTAGGAAAATTTGCGCACGCTGCTGGAAGAGTCAGAAGGAACTACAAAATCTAATTATCTGCAATCTTCATTACTTTTTTAATGCAATAATTGTAATGTTTCTCGTAATGCTAAAACATTCCATATTTTCAATAATTTGTTTCGGTTACAAATCGGTGTGGGCTTTGTTAAGCAAAAAGGGGCGTTGTATAAATTTTTATCTACATCCACTACACTTGGGTCATTGAAATTGCAAATACACTAAGCTACTACATGCTCAGCTGACTCAGTTGATAAAAAACCAGCTCTCGCTGACGTTCTCCACGCCAAAAGGCCATTAATAAATCTCTCACCTGAGTTCAGTCCGCATTTAACTAACTTCGGACGGTTTTAATAATTTTTCTCTCCCACCTCATTCCCTGATGACAGCGAGTCTTGGTGTAGACAGTTTCTCGTAAATGGTATGTAAGTTGTGTTCCCCGTCTATTCGCCAAGATATGCTATCACTTGTTTTTTGCTGGAGAGAGATTCGTGCCTAGACGAGACCAACTGATATTTTTTTCGTTGGGGTTTGCTGGAATTATTTTAAGACTGAAGCCTGCATCCGTTGATAATTCTTCGTGAATTTGGTCCGTCCGCATGAACCTGACCTTTTTTTCTTGGGGCTACCCTAATTAAATCATTTACTTATATTTCCCAATGCGGGGATGTCGTTTCTTTGGTGGCTTCCTGCGTAAAAGAAAGATTCTGTGGAAATGGTTTCTAAAATTGTAGTTTATGCACGGGTAATGCTTTTAAATATTTATCTTGAGATTATCATTTTGCTTATCTAATCGGATTTCATGTGAGTACATCATAAACAAGAATAGCGTCTCAATGGCGAACTTTACATGTTTGCACATATTTTGCACATTTCAATAAAGTGTTTTAATTATTTCTACAAAATACCGCAGTATATATTTTATTATTTTCATCTTCCAGGTTAAATTGAATCTGAGGGCAGAGGGTAGGCATCAACCTACAATCAACTAAATTCCAAAAAGATTACATAATATGGCAACAACACCGCGGGGAGGAGGTGCAGCCCAAAGACCAAATGGCACATCGCTAAGTAAAATTTGTCAATTTAAATTGGTCCTGTTGGGTGAATCAGCTGTCGGAAAATCTTCACTTGTTCTCCGATTTGTAAAAGGACAATTCCATGAATACCAAGAAAGTACGATAGGAGCTGCATTTTTAACACAAACACTTTGCATAGACGATACTGTAGTTAAATTCGAAATATGGGACACAGCTGGTCAAGAAAGGTAAAACGACACAGATTTCGATTTAATTGATCTCAATTCACTTGTGATAATTGTCGCAGATACCATAGCTTAGCTCCAATGTACTACAGAGGAGCCCAGGCTGCTATTGTTGTTTACGATATACAAAATCAAGACAGTTTTCAGCGTGCAAAAACTTGGGTAAAAGAACTACAGAGACAAGTGAGACCGAAAAAAATTCGCAGTTGACAACTGGTCATTTCATTGTTCTGTCGTTTTTCTAGGCTTCTCCTAATATCGTTATTGCCCTGGCTGGCAACAAAGCTGACTTATCCAACAGTCGAGTTGTGGAGTACGAGGAGGCGCGGCAGTATGCAGAGGAAAATGGTCTGTTGTTTATGGAGACATCGGCAAAAACTGCAATGAATGTTAATGATATATTCTTGGCTATCGGTAATTTAAAGCTTACCTGTTTTTTTGCATGGTTTATGAAATATTGTTGGCTCCTGTATTGATAGCATTGAGTTCAATATAAATTTGGATTTCAGCTAAAAAATTACCTAAAACCGATGGATCAGCCAATCAAGGCAGCGGCCAAGGAAGAAGGCTTAATGAAAATGAACAAAATCGACAGGCAAACAACTGCTGCAAGTGATGTTCTTTTGTAGGTAAGCTTCGATAGCGATAAGTTGATGGGAAAATAAGTTTGAACTATTACAAAACATTATTAATATTTGTATGATTAAACTACATAATTGTAAATACATTATTTGCATATACATAAATATTTTGTTACTTTATTTCACCGTTTATTTTGTTGTTGGTTTTCTTTTCATTAGTTTACTCTAGAATGTTTTTTAATAGGTAAAGTGTTATGCATTCTTGTAGTTAATGGGTTTTCTTGTCTGGCATGGAATTGATAATACATTTTAAAAAAGCATTTTGTGTGCAGATGACAATTAAAATCAGATGTGACACAAAATTCAAAGAATTACGTTTGAAAATGTTTACTTTAAAAAAGTTGATGTTTTGATCATTTCATAAAACAATGCAATGTAGTTGACACATTTTGAAATCCATCCATTTCTCGATTTGTTTGTTCATTTAACTTTGAATTATTAATAACCATTAATTTCTTATGAAATTGAGAACGAAGCTGTAGTATTTGACAAATGTTATTACGTTGGTGAGTACATATTATGTATATGTATTTTAAAAGGCTTACAGGATCATAAAACAGTCTAATATCGATTTTCTTCTGACTGAAAATTCTTAAGAATACAATCATATTCATTTGGCACTTTCTTTGCTTTTGTTTATTGTCAAAGAGAAAGGAACTCTATTGATTGTGTTTTTAGATGTTCTACACTCATAGGATGAAGAAAACAAATATTTCTTAACATTCACAAAAAAGTCCTTTAAATTATAATCTTACCTTTTCAGCAACTAAGAAATGGGCAGGAATTCTGGGTCTTTTACTATCCAAGGGGAGAGAGGAATCGCCGGAGCAGTTAACTTTCTCCAAAAAACAAGTAAAAATAAAAATTTATAATTATTATTTTTTTGTTAGTATTTTTATAATGAAATCTATATATAATATAGAAATCTGTGGAAATTAAGAAATTTAAAAAAAAAGATTATATATAAAAAATATATATAAATGTGTAAAAATTCAAACCAATATAGAACTAAAAATAATACTAAACTGTTTAATGATAATAGAAAGGTACATTTACATAATGCATTACATACGAGTATATTATAAATTAAATAAGTAATAAAAAAGAACTAAATAGAAAGAATTTCATAAAATTGAGATATTTGCATATTGTATGTAGAAGTTTAGAAAAGGAAATTCAAGGTAAATATTAAAATAATTGCAGAAATAAAAATTAATTATGGATACAGCATTCAACGATTGTTCATCATTTCCAGAAAACCAGAAAATAAATTCGCACTACAATCGAATTGCAAGTGAAGTATTAGTTGAGAAAAGAAGAATAATTTTAGATGTTTCGTTGTGTAGCTTTGCTATGTCTTTTCATTATGTATCCGAAGAAACCTAGGAACTAGTTATACAATATACACTATACATACATATATTGATTTTTAAATTGTAAATTTACTGACTTGAAAAATGGTTTTTCGTCAACCCATATTTATATTTTCGTAATTATCAAATGTTTCGCTCTCAATACTGGTTCACGTTTTTCATTGTGGATGCAGTCGGCTTGGATCCGTTGAACTATGCCAGGAAATAATGTTGCAGTGTATAATAAGCGTTTTTAAACTCGGTTGTATTTTTCTTTCTGATTGTGCTAGAAGTGCTTTAATTTTTAACCCATTTTAAATTACCTGATTGAAAATAAGATATGGAAATGAAAATTTTTTTAATTAAATTAAGTATTCTGAATGATTTTCACCGAATGTTTTAGTGTTTTTATTATAAGAATTTTAACCGAATCCGTAATAAAATGTACCTGCAAAGTTTTGTATATGTTTATGTAGTAATCTTTAAATCTGTGGCATGTAAGCTTTTTTAATAACATTTCGCAAAACCGAATGCTAATTTTCAATGAAATGTGTACGTAACTGCAATTGAATGGTCTTGTTTCATTGTTCTAAGTATTGTAGTTAAGTACTAATTTGTCTGAATCCTTGAGTACGGAAAAATTTTAGGAAGTAGTGTACTACGTTTTGGTAGTCCAAACTTTAATGAGAAATGATATCTGTATAAATGTTAACAAAGAATAAAAACTTCAGGAAGGCAGCATAGAATATATTTTCTTTATTACATGAAATGGGAACACAAAAAATACACTTATTGCTTACAAAAATTAAATGTTTTCAAATCATATTAAATATTCTGTTGAACTTCAGACTTTTGTCTACTATTTGCAGTATAAAAATGAAATTTGTTGTTGATTATTCAGAAGAACTCAAAATCTGAACAATTAATAAAATGACTAAGCCAATCAACAAAAAAACTTGAAATCATTATAAAGTAAAATGCGCTTGTCAACAAATTAAAACTGTTATATAAAAAATATATACATTTCACTAAACCTGAATATTGGAGAATATTTTGTGCTTACCAAATCACTACTAAATACATAATAATGGTTCATTACTAATTGTTAACAAAGAGAATAAATAGAACAACTACAACACGAATTACAAAATTTTGATCCTTTGCATGCAAATATTTTTGTAACACTGAAAGAAACTATTTCTACTAATGCCAAGATATAACATGCATCAATTTCCACACTGGTTTTAACTGATTCTATTAGTGCTATTTTAATGTGATATGTATTTCCCATTAGATTGGGAGGCAATGATTTACTGTATTATTACGAAACTATCTAATATCAAATCTATCCGTCGCTGCAATTTTATTTCCTTAACCATAAGTCATAAAAATAAATAAACATTCCAATCATTACTCACTAAAAAAATAGCAGGAAACGATTCTTGTTTTATTTTCTGTTTTTTCTAACTGTCTAAATATTTTTTTATTACTTACCAGATCGATTAGGTAGGCTTACAATGATTATCTTGATGTGTTTAATGGATAATCGTTAGATAAATTGTATGTAGCTGATTGTCATGCTATAACTTCTACTAACAATAAGAAAAATTCAAAACTAACAAACATTGTACATTATCCGACGAAATTTGTATCTCAAATTTACTTAGAAAATCGTAAGTGAAATTTAGAAATATACTTACTAAGAAAATAAAGTCGTAAAATGCACGTTGTAATCAGATCAAAGTCTTTGTAAATTTCATATTTTCTTGTTATTTAAGATTTAATTCAGATCAAATATTGTAATCAGCTTTTGTTGTTTATTTGAGTTTTTGTCTTACAAAGGACCATTACATTGTGACCCAATTAGTGAGAAAACTGCATTTTTTCTTCTAAGATCAAAATAAATTCTTCACAGTACCAAGTTAAATATTGTTTGGAATTTGTTCGCCTGTTTAAGTTTGTGTTGGTGGATAATACTATTATTATTATTCATTTGTGGCTTATTTACCTTTGTTTTCCTCCTGGATATCAAAGCACCTTCCAGATTTAGTAGAAACTTGATAACTTTGGAATGTAAATCTAAAAATTGATTCAAAATCGAATTTTAAATAAAAACAGACAATCACATTTGTAAAGTTTTGTTTATTTTTCTTCAGTTTGCTAAAAATAACTTAAAAGCTAAACATAAAAGGGGCAGTTTATGTTATTTTGAAGAAGAATCCTTTTTCTGTGTAATTAACGAACCATTTCACTGTTAAAATACATATAAACAGCATGTCACCAGCATGTTTTGTTTCCTTTTTGAATTGTTCCAAAGCAAAATATTTCAGTTTTGTCCTTAATTTCATATTTCACTAGAAAATTTACAAAATTTTATTTTTTTGTTCATTTAACTCTCTTATAGATATATACTTAATTTTACATTAACTCATATCTTTAGAAATTAAACAATCATGGTTTATTATCCATTTCTTTAAAAATTCATTTTAAATGTCCTATACAATTGGGTCATCCCCATGTAAATCACATGATCCGATGTTTTCACCTTGGTATGGTGAGAAATCAGTAATAACGGAATTCGGCTCAATACCGAAACTGATATCCTGCAGGCAACCTTTAAATGCTTGCTGATAGCGATTGTTCGTACGCACTGATACCGATTCGCCGTTTGGGAAGCCACCTGGAAAATTGAAGATGTTCAACAAGTGAAAACAACACGGAAAAATAATGAAAAATTTTAAGTACAATGCAATTGTGAAATAATATGTTTTATATGCATGAACATTTGAAAAAACTAATACGTCGTGAGCGCAATGTTGATCTTTCGTCAGGCGAGATCGTTCCGAATCATGACGCAAGATGTCCGAAAATAATCGCAGACTCGAACCGAGTGAACGTTGATTGATCTCACCTGGCGAGCGAGATAAACACCTGCTGATCATGACACTTCTGTGATACTTGTTCCCATTCCCAAGTGAATTTCATAATTTTGATTTTTGAGCGATCGGAAAACTTTTATTCTGTTAGTAGTGGGCTAAAGAACTGGATAAAGTAAGTAAGTACCTAAATAAAATAAGTCCTCATATGTTACAGAATAATCACTCCCCCGTCGCAATGATGTTGGATTTATGTTTGTTTTTTCGGAGAATATCAGCTGACCATCGACGGCTAGATCTATTCGACCTCTGTCAGTGGTGATCTGGACATTGTGCCAGCCCCCATCAGACACAAAGCCTCCGGCTGGAATTTCAACAGTTGAATTTGACGACTCTAATAAATTGCTAGCAATTTTCATGTGTCCATTTTCGATGCCCAGACCAAGGAATTTGATCTTGTCGTGTTCGCTCCAGAGCAAAATACCGTCCTGTTCGATGGTGGAGAAGTTCAGTGACACCTGAACTGATTCCCGAGGTCGGATGTACATCGATGGCCCTTTTCGTTTGTCTTTGATGGGTATCCTCGGTGGAGGAAGCACCAAGTAGCTGTTGCCTCGGAAACTTGGTGTAGTTGGCTTGCTCATTGCTGGGAATTTATTCAAATCAATTTCAGTATCTCAAGTATCAAAAACCGTTTTCACTCACCGATTTCACAGTAGAATCCACCCCACCCGTTAGGACAGCTACACCGACCACTACGTAAGCAGCGTCCACTATTTTTGCACGGTATCAGTTTGCACGTCTCCGAATATTCGCATCGATCTCCTTTAGCATACTCTGGGCAGATGCAGTGGGGCTGGAGTTTCTCATCCAGCCAGCAGTGCCCCCCTGCTTCACAAGAATCTCCACCACATGCAGTGCCATCACAGTCTCGGATATTACGCGACTCTAGAAGTTGTATTCAAGCAAACTAAAGTCGGTATTTTGAATTTAAGCAAATTACCTAAAATATTAGTTTCATTTAAAACTATTCTCGTCCCACTAACTACCAAACCGCGAACGCAGCCTCGGAACGGTATTGGGAATCCGGATATCGCATTATGGGGAAGTTTTGACAAATCCTTCAGGCCACCAATGTAGAGAAGCGAGTCTGGCTCAACTAACACCTCAGCAGTTGGAGCTAGAGCTGATGAAGCACTACCTTCAACCCATAGCGTCAGCCAACGCCCACGTTGAGCCATCTTTATTTTATGCCATTCTCCAATGGCGAGCATTCGTACACTGCGCACGACTGTGACATGATTGCTTGGTCCAGAAATTCTGAATTCGACTACTCCTCCTTGTAGAGAGAGACTCACAAATCCTATCTTACGATCCTGGTTGTTATTCAACGTTCCGAAATAGAGCAAAAGTCCTCTCTCGGAAAGTGGTCGCACTTGAAATTCAATGAAGAAGAATTGTACTCGGTGGTGATCTTCAAGGCTTTTGGCAGACATCAGTGGGACCGTAGCGAACTTCCTCTGTTTTTCTACTTCATTGAGCAGTTTCATCACGAAGTGCTGCCCGGGCGCAGACGAGTATGGCACAGGTTTTGGCATGACTTTCTTACTGAAGTTCCTGTACTGAACGATTTGCGATCTTTTTGATCCCAGCTTGTCCCGGTCTGAGTTCAAATATGGCCACCGAACTGCAAGGTATGATCGACGGCCGGTTAGCGACACATCACTAAGGGATCGGATTTCTGTACGAAAGAATCTATAGAATCCTTTTTTAATGGAAACTGCATTATGTTACCTTCATCGCAGTTCTTTCCTGTTCGACCTACTGGACAATCGCATTCATACCCATTGACCAATGGAACGCATGTGGAACTATCTGCGCACTTGTTGTTGAAAGAGTCGCAAGGATTCGACGACTGTGCACATAGCGGCCCGTACCAGGACTCTTGACAAATACATCTGAAAATATTTGCATTACAATGAAATAATACGTAAAGAGATTGTTATATCGATATAAATTCGAGTTAAATTACGTAAATGTAGCTCCGTGTTGCAAGCAAGCACCATCATGTTGGCAAGCATGACGATGGCATTCCCTGGTGCCACATTGTCCAACTCCTCGTCCTCGAACACCCCGCGTTTCTTGCAAAGGTACCGTAACTTGTCCAGCTTTAAGATGGACGTCATAAATACATCCTTGGAATCCAGAGTGCAAAGGAAGATCATGAGGTAACGTGTTGAAGTTGGCTATTTCATGTCCACCCAGATACAAAATCGGCAAAACATCCATCCTAGTTACAGTGCCGGGAGATCTTCCGGTGATGTTGAACTTGCCATCGACTGATAGCCAGGCTTGTCGACCAATCCTTCCCACTTTGACCTCATAGGGAACTCTTGGTGCATCCAATCTAAAGTCTATTGGTTTTTGCGTGAATATCCTTCTGGGACCTGCTCCTAAGTTCCAAGTTAGCATAATATATCCCTGTATGAAGCTTATGGCCAGATGATCACTCTTCTCGTCATGGTAGCCTCCTTGTCCGATAAAGGCCAGGAGTGATATTTGGGACATGGTTTGAGGAAGGATCTTAAAGCTCAGTTCTATTGAATACTCCAGTGGAATGGGAACAGTGTAGGCAACAAATGAGGACAGCCCGTTCACACTGCCGGAAAATGATGGCAAAGCAACTTCCAAGTCTGAAAAGTTTATTTACTTTAGAAGTTATCAAAATGAATATTGTTTGGTAAAATTGATTTAAAGAGTCCTTAACTGCAATTTTTTCCGTATTTTTTGTTACTGTAAATAAATATATAGTTCATAGTACATGTTCCTAGTTTATCTTCAACGTTGTCAGTGGTTTCCCTGAATAACTTCACTGCATTACATGTAACTTTTCTCTGATGAAAAGCAATTTGTCTCTCGTGATTGGTGCGAAATGCTGATATTAATCAAAGTTTATAAATTGAGAAACTTATGTGGCAACAACTTTGCATATATTGCCAGTAAACTTCATCCTCCATTACTATTGAAATTGGGGAGCGTGGAACACTGAACACAATTTGGCTGCGATAATTTACCTGCATTAAATGTCTGTTACCCCAAACGTGATTAATACGGAGCCCGAGCCCCCTCCACGTTTGCCCAAACGCTTGTGCATAAACCTCTCAGAGGGATTGATAAATAATAGGAGTCACTTAATAATTACCACATGTGGTTACTAAAGTCAATTTTAAACAAAAGCAGAACGATGTTTAACTGTAAACTTACTGTGCTCACAGTAGTGACCGTGTTTCCCCAGGGGGCAGAGGCAAAGGTAGCCACTTCCAGGGAATTGCACACAGGTTCCACCGTACTGGCAGGGATTGTCTTCGCACACCGATACTTCACAAGTTGGACCCATGTATCCCGTCGGGCATTTACATTTCCACTTCTCCTGTTTTTGTCCATTTTCACCGATTTCATCCGAGTCAATCTTGATACAGGCAGCTCCGTTTCTGCAAGGACTACTCAGGCACGCCAGGGAGCCGCACTCTGTTATCCCGAAACCATCCAGGGCATCCCTGAAACGAAAGTCAAAGTTTAAAGAATTGCTGTTAATATAAATTTAATTTTTTCTATTAATCCTTTATGTAAACAAGGGCAAAATGATCAAGTCCCAAAAGGGTTCATTAAAATTTCCCATTTTTCCAAGCAAGTCGTATAAAATGGGAAGAAAAAAATGAAAAGTCAAAAATAAATTACAAAAGAATCTCCCGAAGCAAATAAAAGGGAGTTGAAGCAAAGTTTATTTGCGGCCAAAGAAAAAAAAGGATTTCAGGGAAGCGGGTTTGTTAGTCCTTTCTGTTAAGTGAAAAACACACAATAGCCAAGTTGTGGTAGGTATTCGGCAAATCTGATGTACTCTTGGACAAAAAGGAAAGAGTTTAATTTCGGATTTGGATAAAAATTGAAAGTAAAAAGCAGCAGGGAATTATTCCCTAAAGCTTACGGCAAAATACAGCCGCCAGGCCTGATTTAACGTTTAATATATTACAATATTGTGAACTTTGTTTTGCAGAAATTGAAATAAGTTTATGAAAGTTAAACAAGTTATGTATAGTCTAGGATTTGCCAGACTTTGTTTGAAATCTTATTGCCGTAAAAGGAAACAATTGGGCTTAAAAAATCCTGCAATTTATTCCTGTAAGCAAACATCAAAATTGTGTTTACTATTATTGTTTAAAATAAATTGCGATAATTCTGCATAAACGTGCCTACCTCTTGAAAAAAGTTCTTTGCTTTCTTTTTGAAATTTCATCTTTTAAGTGTTACTTTTTTTAAAAAATTATCCAGGAGCACGTTTTTTCGTTTGTTCTGGTTAAATGAAAAATATTTTATGAGCAATGAAAAATTCCCAAAACTATGTTTAATTTTTTTGGATTTTTGCTCAATTAATTTCAATGTTGTTCAAATAATTTTTACGTTTTGGAAAAGTTTTTATGACGACTTTTTAAACTTGACCCTAACACTACAATAATTTTCAGTTCGGCCTTCAGACAATTGTTTTTCCCAAAGTTTCGTGTTTTGTTCTAGAAAAATAGCAAACAATGTTTTGAAAATGGGGACTAAGTGCTTAACACAATTCAAACGGGGAATTTTAGTTTCGGGTTAAGCTGCATTTAGTGAGCGAAATGCTTCCATTCTCTGGAGCTCTTCAGTCAGGAAAACTAATCTGAAAATAAACTAAAAAAACTTTTAATTGCTGCTGTTCAGAGTTCACCATTTTCATCTCAATCTAGGATTTGATAAAAACGTTGTCTGGCCACTTGTGCAAACCACCTACGGCCCCCAAAAGCCTCTTGGGTCATTCTGAATTAGTTTCTATTGTGCAATAAAATTTGTTTACGCTAAACGAAAATTTGGTTGCGCCATTTTGTGGGGACAATGTATAGTTATCGTTATATTTCATTTTGTATAGACGTATAGTTTAATATATTGTATAATGAACATGGCATTTTGAGCTCATGGGAACGACGGTTACATCAGAAATCAGCTTTGGAGATGTGAGAGAAATAATTAATGACTAGCAGGTGTGGGGCGTAAGGAGCATGTCTAGAAGTCAAGCGGATATCATATTGACTTAGCTGGTGCACATTATAATCCT
This sequence comes from Leptogaster cylindrica, assembly GCA_963082835.1. NCBI lineage: Eukaryota > Metazoa > Arthropoda > Insecta > Diptera > Asilidae > Leptogaster > Leptogaster cylindrica. Next base: position 15,730,112 of record OY720105.1, on the reverse strand, counting down.
TCTTACAACAGTTTGGAAGATGAGGATGCAGTTAATTGGTTCCTTAACAATAATAATTCATTCATAATAGCACACTAGGGAATTTCGATGTTATTTTAGAAACAAATATTGTGCCTTCTTACCTGAACAGACTGGAGTTTATTAAACTAAATATTCTACCAAGAGCAAAAATTGTGAGCAATAATATAATAAAATAACGATGTTTTTCTTTCGATATTCTCTTCTAATATTCCTCAAGGTCAAAAGATTAAATAACGTCGTTATCGTTAAAGCTTCGAAAATTAAAAAGTTGTTCTTCATTCTATGTTTTTCATTCTACTCTTTACAACTGATTAGCAAAAAGTTTTTGCGTTTCTTATGTGTACAACAAGAAAACGGAACACGATGCGGCTCATTAAATTTAATAATTTTTGCTTCGTTATTTTAGTTTTATATTTCAAAGTGCTTGTTTAACAAACTCTGGTCGTTAAAGGCTCAATTCAATACAAATTTTCTTTAGCTAGTTTCAGGTTACATTAACGAAGTGAAAGGGCATGAAAATGGCATCTACTTTATTTTATGTGAAGTAGAAAATCGTGGTAATTTCTAACTGAGTAATTTAAATATACTATTTATTCTTACAGTTGAAAGTGTTACAATGTTTTGATCGATTTAGAATTACTAATTAAGGTTACTGGAAAAAACAATAACAAATATAACAGATTTTGTGCGAAGACAAATTTTTGAGCGAAGTGTTGAAGGTCGGAACAAATTTTCATGCTATTTAAAAGCGATGTTTATTGTTCGAGCTAACTACATATAAGATGGAATATTCAAAAAAATTGCAGAGCGATAGGCGTTTGCTTAACCTCTTTCATTTTCTTTAGCTAAATCTCTAAAGGTTTATAGTAAATTAGGTCAAGCCGTTTTTCTCGGAGTGGGCAATTAAAATGGAGCCGAATCCTGTTTTAATTTTAAACCTATTAACTCAGTAAGCTCTTCACGCTGGAGTTAATCTTCGCCACCCACTGTGATTTGGTGAGATTCGCGTTCACATGACAATAGCTCGTCCCCGCTGGGATGGAAATCAAACGACAAATAAATGAATTTAGGATTTGGAGGGTTTATCCTCTTCCCCTAGATGCCTGGCACTCCACAGTTTCTATTATTTTCTCGAAGAACTTGCTTTTTTCTGCTCTTACTTACCCAAATATTTCTCTATCCTCGCCATTGATTCGTAACGAGTGCAGGCATCCGGTAAATCCGGTTCCACTTTGTGCTGGGGGCAATTCTATGATGAGGCCGATTGGGGCTTGTGGGGCCCCACCCAAGTGTAGCCAAGTGTTCTGTATTACATCGGGGGTGTGCAATCGCGGAGCCAGCAGCTTCAGCCACGTTGGCTGATCACCGGACATGGCGAGGGTATCGTTGACCAAGAGGGAAGCATTGCAATGAGTGAAGTTTCGACTGAAGTCCAATCTGAAAATAGAGAAGAGATTGGCGGTTTTTGCATCGTTTTCGGATGAATGTCGTATATATGGAGATGTTTTTAAAAAAAAAAATTAATTGAAAAACTTCTACGCATGTCAATAGTGTCTATTTTATTTTTCCAAGCAGTGATTTGGCTTTCAATTTCGTATTCATCGTTATCGGCCTCTCATCCCGCTTTGGGCATTGCTGCAACAAAAACCTGCAAATGATACTGAATACGAAAACAAAATTATGGCAGTGAAAAGACTGGGGGTGGTCCATGGTCCTTAATGGTTCTAATAAAGTTCCAAAAGGAAATTGGGATCATGAATGGAGGCGGGCACGACGTTGCTTTATGGCTAATGAATGCGGTGGAAATGTGCTGTTTAAGTGTTTTTCATCCATGTTCCCGTACCACCCCTTTATTATATTTATAGCCACACTGTAATTAAATGTAGTGTTGTTCTTAATAGCTAAAAGCGAACTTTCTGTAAAAGTTGCAAACTTCAGCTGCCCGAAAAACCACACGCCCAGACAAGCAACCGCAGAAGTCTTGAAACATAAACTTACTCAGCTCGTATAACGATCTCGTTGCCCGTGTTCACTGGCGTTTCCAGTTCGCTCAGGAGCATTGTTTGTAGACCGCACGAGAACTGGAATTGGAGAAGTCCTTTCTGCAGAAATAGCGCCATGTAGTGGCCGCCCTTCGTTCCTTGGGCCGCCGCCAACATTATAAGTCCATTTGTTGCACGTGTTCGAACCTTCAGCTGAACGTGCATGGGAAGGACTGATTCCAAGGTCTCGTGGTATGGAATGTCCTTGTGAATCCGATGACTGACATATGAATCGCCAGAAAATGCTGCAGTTTTAATGATAATGGGATGCTCACACAGAGGTCCTTGACGATCGAAACGGCAAACGCACTGAAAAACGAGAACATTCCAAGTTAGTAAGCAGATTTTGTCGTGGTCTTTAGTTTGCTCAGACACGACAGAGAATATTCTCAGACTAGTATCTACATTCTACAGGATCCTAAAACTTCCGCCAGAATCGTAAAACTTTCATCCAACAGCTTTAAAAGTCGCAAATCAAACGGTTTATCATCGCGTATATACAGACTCACTGAATATAAATTTGTCAGTTGGATTTGTCCTAAAACCCTAATTTACGCCATTCTAAAATTTGTAAGGAGAGAATGTGGGGACTGCTTTCATTCTATTTTTTATTTTTTTTATTTCATGTAAGAAAAGTCATTTAAATTTTTGTGGTATTTGCAAAAATATAATCGTTCCTTTTTAATTCAACTACATTAACTTCGCAAACATTTGTTTTTTTTGTGTATTGGTGCCGTTAAGGCAAACCTTTCGACGGCTAATTAACACACTTCCCCTCATCCAAACGACCTAAAACTATCCAGATACACAGATACACTATAGATGAATTATAGTAAAATACTTCGTTTTACGGGTTGTTTTTTGATATCTCTAATGAACGAAGGATTTAGATTTATTAATTATATTAATGTCTAAAGAAATTTGATATTTTTAAGAAGTGGTTCAATTACAAGTTGAAACTACAACAATTTTGAAATGTCAATGTGGTTTGAGACATTTGAAAAATGGGTATCAAAATTATATATTGTGAACATTGTGTTCAAAAAACTTCAGTCATCCACATATTCTAGATACTGCAACATCACTTCCGTAAATTATTGCTTTCCAATTTCGATAGTATTTTTTATAGTTTTTTTCTATGGTCGCTAGATTCCTGTGTGCTGTATTTTTATCAAAAAATTCATCCAGCTGAGTAGACACAACAAGACTTTTTCATAATCACAAGCATTACACAGCAAAATCGTTTAATATCCTTCTTACGGAAGAAACCAAATTTTCACATTTCCGGAGCGTGTATCCGAAACAGTTTTCCGAATTCTGAAAAATTAAAGCGATTTTTCTAACATGTCAAACACTTCATTATTCACGAAAATATTGTGATGTTATGTTCCTTAGACAATAAAAATTATATTGTAAGTATTTTTTCATTTTACGAAAATATTCTTAAATGAAATGTGAAAAACATGAAAATTATCTGAATTTGTAGATGTTCATTGACAAAGTCATTAATTTGAATCTTTCCTGTAGATGGTGGGAGTTGCAGATGACTTTTCATTATCGGTTCGGTATTCTCCTAATACATTTTATTTGGAATTACTTTTCGAGTGCATTGAAAATTTGAAAACCGGGGAAACATTAAAAACACTGCAAATTTTACACAACGGTTTATTATTTCCAAAAAATGTGACATTTTTCAAGTCACGGCTAGATGGCAGTAGTGATCATGTGAAATGATTTCACGTTTTTTGATCCACCAACAAATGGAATAATTTATGGAGATTAAAAATTTCAAAATTCTATTACTCAAAAACCAATTGATATAAATCCATACAATAAAATGTGTTCTATTGAGTAATATTAGAGCATTGTATATTCCGAGTTTTATGAAAAAAGCTTGAACGGTTTCGGAAATATGATTTTTTCAATATTTGGTTCCTCAATTTCCCCCCCTCAAAATACGTCGATCGGACCCACGAGCTGTTAGGACCGTTGTCAGATGTCACTTGATTTTTGAACCAAATTTAATTAATTTATCTCCAGTAGTTTCCGAGAAAAAGCCTGGACGGCGGACGGCGGACGGCGGACGGGGGACGGCGGACGGGGGACGGCGGACGGGGGACGGCGGACGGACGGATTTTTTTTTATTCGTTTTTTGAAATCTACATATCTCAAAACGTAAACTGACAAAATTTCAGGGGGGGTTATAATTTTTTTTTTCGTGTTCGATTACATAGGTTTATTATTGAAAATAATAAACCAAAATCAGAGACGCTTTTACGAAAGTTCTCTTCACTTCTCGGGCGATAATATTAGTTGGCAAAGTATGTCGTCTGTTGAGTTCCTTGTCGACACTGTTGTGCACTATTTTTGATGCCAATACAGAGTCATCGACAAGTTTCTTTTATATAGCACGAACGTCTTCTACGAATTTTCCAATCAACAACTTTTCTGTGGTGAAGAACGAAAAGAGAAAATGTAGACATCTGAGGACTCTATGAAGTTTACCGTCGGAAACTTATTAAACTTTGTGCATCGGAACGTCACCGCCTGGTCATGTCCTTTGATATTGGTTTCCTGTTATAGTGTGCTGTGCGGGGCGAGTTGAAGAAACGAGGGGTGATAAGAGGATGCCAACTTTCATAACACAAGATTACTATCAAAGATCTCTATTTGCCCCGAAGATACTACAAAAGTTTGTGTCCTATCGACATGATGATGTTATCAAAGCCTGGGAAGAGCCCTATGTCGGTGACTTTGCTCGGTGTTGCTCCCCCCGGCCCCGGTGACGGGAAGATTCACGGGAAAATTAGGATGGCTACCGGTGGAAAACTTACCCTGCTTGCCGTGGTTTTTATTAAATTTATTATGTTTCTGGCTTCTTCCTCATCGTAGACAAATGCATTCGTTAATGAGCTTTCCGGAGTTCGAACGAGAAAAAGGAAAACACACTAGATGTGTTGGGTGGTGCGGGTGAAGAGCAATTGGTTGTGGTAACGGGCTCATATCGATGCGAGGGAGGCCCAATGAAAAATCAATTTTATTGCCCTTAATAATTGCTTCTTCGTGACAAATCTACCTACGTCCTGTGGACTGAGTAACTCCTCCAGGGGTGAATGGATTCAGTTTTTAGTGCCAGTCGAGTTTATTCGAGCCAAAATTTTCCGTCTCAGTGGCGTTACAGGGGAGGGGAATCGATTCCTATTCCTATCGAGTGCTATTAACTGCTAATTGGATGTAAATTTCCCGGAATTAATTGTTATTCCACAGGAATCCGGTGCTTAGTAGCTTAGGTTAGAGCAATTACATGTGGGAGAAAAATCAGAGAAGATTGAGGTTAAGCGCACGGTTCCGGGGAAGTACCTTTTGCGTACAGCGATGCTTTTTCGAAGAAAACTTAAGGAAGCTTGAACACATAAAAAAACTGAAAAATTTTATGATTAAGTACGTTATTACATAATAAGACGGAATAAAACCCTTTTAAAAAAGCTAGAAATGATTAAAACGGCAGCAATTAGTGGTTCTTCAACAGCCGTAGATTTGTATAAATGGCGATCTCATATTTCCAAAACTTCGTTTTATATAATATACATATGTGTAGGTAATACAATATTATAGTGATTGACTTTTTTCCGAAACCAACGTATAAACTTATCCGCAACAATACACAAATTGTAAAAAACTACCTATGTGTATATTGTTTTCAGATGGCATTAAATCATGCTCTAATCCTTTTTTGTAAAAAAAATTCATGGTCTAATAAAAATGTTGACAATATTCTTTCTCAGTATACATATACCAATTTGAATATAAGTTATTTAACTTTGTCCATCCAAAAGGATTAAAAAATTTTACGCAATAAATCATTTGTGTGACAAAAAAAATTGTACATGCTAAAAAAATACTAACCCAGTTCTCCTCTTTTGTATTTCCTATGAAACCAAAATATTCGTGTTCCATTGAAAACCGAAAGAGCTAATAAAAGTTCACCGCAGTTTTATTTTGTTTAAAAAGTTCTTAATTCGCGTATCTGGACGCGACAGTTTAACGTGTTTGATTGATGGTTAAACCATCGATCGCGGGCTCGGTGCTGGTAATTCAGTCGTGTTGACCCCATGAAGTACCGGTCGCTAAACTGATTTTAGTGGGGGTTTATTGCAACCCTGCACCTGGCCCCGCGAGGCATCAGACCTTATAGAAATTGCACTTGGAAAGCGGTCAGTACTTACCCTTGAGCCTTCTGAAGTGGTGACACAGGTGCCTCCATTGTAGCAACCCAATTTAATGCAGTCCGGGGTGCTGGTGAAATTGTTGGTTCCTGCTGTGGGGGATGGTTGTGTAACTATTTCCGTAGTGGTTGGTGGCCCGTAGGTAACCAAATCATCTGTGAAAAGTGGTTTGGAGGTTTGCTCGGGGAGCATGGTGAATGGTGGTGGTGTAGGGCGAAAAGATGGCTGTGACGGCCAGAATGGCGATGTGGTGGTATGACGTGGGGGACTAGTGGTTTCACCTGTTTCATAGTCGTAAGGAGCGGTCGGGGGAGGCTTGTAAGAGCTGAAGAGCGTTCCTCCACTCGCAAAATCTTGAGTGAAATCAGGGTATTTCGTAGATATATAAATCTCTGGATATTCGGTGAAGAAAGGCGACGTAGTTGTCGTTACTCCAATTGATCCGTGGAATGTAGGTGTGGAGGTCTCAGTTTCGTAATCAGGATATTCCCCTGATGACGTTGTCCCTGAAGGAGGCTTGACTGGCGTCAACGTCGTTGTCGGCCACAATGGTCTATGAGTTGCGTATGATGGCACAATTGTGGTTTTGTGATGGATTACGGTGGGTCTTGCTGTAATTGTTATTGGAACATCAGGGATTGTCGTGGTCTCGGTTTCAAATCTCTTCTCAGTCGTAAACTCCTCCGATGATACGCTTTCTAGAGAAATTTCTTCGGTTTCTTCGCTTTCATAGCTTTCCGTGGTTACTTCAATGGTCGTTATTTCCGGTGGTGGAGCAGTTGTCAATGGAGCAGTGTAATTGCAGTCCAAATTGTCATCACCCAGAATTAAGCATTCACATAACATTCCCGTCAGCATTGGAGGACACGAGCAGGTAAAAGTATCTATGCCATCAATGCAAACTCCTCCATTCGTACACTTTGGACCCAGTTGACATTCATCGTATTGGAACTCACATTTCTCGCCGTGGAAGTCGGGAACGCAGTAGCAGGTGGGAATCCCTTCTTCCATCAAACACAATGCATTATTCTTGCATGGGCTATCGGAGCAAATAAGGATTTCTTCCTCACAATTTGTACCCGTATATCCCATGGGACACGCGCATACATATGATGCCAATTTATCAACACAAACTCCTCCATTTTGGCAAGGAGATGATTCACATTCATTAATTTCCTCCTGACAAATTCGTCCTCTCCATCCTGGACTACAGTCACACGTAAATTCGAGACCCGGACCTTCGATACACTCTCCTCCGTTCATGCATCGTGCTCCTGTTCCTGAGGATACAATTTTAGAAAAAAGTTTACAATTTTGTTAACTTTTGAATGTGCTTTACCTGTTTCACAAACTGCTACATCAATCTCACAATGTATACCCAAATACCCGGGCAAACATGTGCATACGTAGCCATTGTCTTGATCCCTGCAGTATCCACCATTTTGGCAGGGATTCGATAAGCATTCATTAACGTTTTCTTCACAATTTGATCCTGGAAATATGTTTACATTGTCTTGTTATGACTACATTCTTAAAAAAGTAAATTTAAAAAATTATGTATGATAAGTCAGATATCTCTTTTCTTTTGTAGGCATTTGCTTTTGAAGAAGAATTGATTTAACTTTCTTTACTGCTAGTACGAATGTGATTTTGTTCCCAAAACAAACATCATCGACATCCGATTACAAAATCATTGAGAATGAACCATCAAAAACATTTGCATTAAACCGACTATTCTTTGCAGATGTTCATTCCGTTGAAAGCCCTTCAGGAGGTCGCTATCAATTTACATGCAACATACCATTTTCCAGTTCGCATCGGACACCACAAGCTGGAATCTCTAGAAACTCATTCTGAGGATCTACGAAGGCAGAACGGGCGAGAAAACAATCAAATTCAGTTACGGTTGAGGGATTAAGGCAAACATCCACATCACTATATGTTTCGAAATGGATGTAAGAGCGTCCTTGCACTCATACTTCACCGCCTGGAAAACTCTGTCAGCCCGAAATATGGCGACATTCGGCACAGAATTAGAATTTCCATTCGTACCTGTACGTTTCCCATGTCATGGAGAGGAAGGCTCCTGCTAAGGTGAAATTGGAATCGAGGGTTTTTTCTTTTTGCCAATTCTGCTCTGTCGTGAAAACACAGGTGCTGGCGTTTCACTTAGGTTTGCTCAAAATTTGCATACATAGCACTGCAGAAACGGACATGGCTTGCTCTAACAGTCACGGGTGATGAAATTTAATAGACAAGCACGAATTCGGTTGGATGCAAGCGATAGATCCATTTTATCTCATTAGATAAAAACGCAGATTCGTGTTCGTTTTTTAAAGCCAATGCTTGTGCTCCCTCGGGTAGGAAAAGCCACAGCCTTGTCTTGTGGTGTGATCTAGAAGGGCTGTAAACGAAGGGTTGGTTCCCCATAAAATCCCTTATAGCAAAAGAGGCCACACAGGAGAAATAAGAAAACCTTTTTCTTTACCGAAGAATCCATTAGGCGTCTTAAGAGCGAAATTCAACTAAATTGAAATAACCCTCAAGTAGTGCTTGGCGGGGCCCAAATGTCAGCTCGCTCAGCATCCTTAAAAATTCAACATCATGCGCCAGGGATAAGTGCATATTTTGAGTTTAAGCCCTAAAAACAACATAAACAGTCACCGTTTTCAGAGTTCCTTGTTGTGTCCCGAAGGTTACTTACCTATAACCACTATAAGGCGTTCGATATTGATCCAAGTCGCGCCTGTTGTGATAGGGGGGGGGGGGGGGGGGCAGGTAGTTTCCTAGGCCGCTATTAAAATTTATTAACATTGGTTTCAGTTGGAGCCCCAACTTGGAAGGAGATGCACCCTAACCCTTCCGGAACACTTTCAAGCAGCAGGTTAAAAATGGAAAATCGATTTGACCTTCCCAGAAGTGAGGGATCTTATACGCACGATTTGCAACTCGCGTAATTCACTTTTTGATTTTTTTCTCTGAATAATTCAATTTCTAAAACGCTAAATTAAACGATTTTAGGGGATTTTTACGTTACAATTCATGAACAAGTGGATGGGGATTTCGGCCATCAAATTTGTTCTGTGCATGGTTCACTGTTTTCCAATTTCATTCAGTTTTCCGTCATGGGATTGAAAATGAGCTCATTGAATTGTATAATTGGTGATAAACAGACTCTTGGTACCCGGTGGAGTTGTGACTGTCGATTATCTGCAGTCCTTCTGAGATATTGCCAAGGGTAAAGGAGTTAAATGGGAGGGAAGAGAACTCAATCGTGTTCAGATGTTAGTTAACATCACAAACAAAATGATACTCGTAAAAAACGATCGTTCCATTTTATGGTTCTCTCTTTTTCAATGATTTTCAATAAAATTTGTTTTCTGTAAATGTTTACATTCGGGCATCATGTTGAACTGTCGTCGAAGTTAATCGATAGAAAATGAGTTTTTCGAATAAACGTATTTATTAAATAAAAGAGCAATAGAATATTGTCTGCTATTTTCTAATGTTATCGACGTCGTTAAGACTTCTTGCTATATAACAATTGATAAAAATTTATGTTGAAATATCTTTTTCATTACATGATTTTCCAAATAGATGGATATTTTTCGACTGAATTCGATTATTTTTATTAACGCTGAAAAATTGGGTCATAAGCACTCAACAAATCTATGCCAATTAAATATAACCGTCAATTAAATTAACGTAAGCAACGTAAATACGGTAAGAATAGGGAACACAGATTAATAAAAGCGACCTCTTATCTCCAGCTTCCTTTGGTCATCAAAATCGTTTGAAGCAGAGCTTCCTGCAATATGTCTGCACCCTCTTGAGCACCTTTTATGGTTTCTTTATGTATAAATATTTTAATGCTTTTTGGCAACAACGATGTGGAAAATGGCGGTTACCCTATTTCCTCTAATTCTGTCAACTAGTTCGTTGGGAGCTCCTCGTCGGGTGATAATATCATCAATGGTCTTAACAAATCACTTTGAAGCCATACAATGCATGCTGGCTGGCGATGGAGAGGAGCCACAATATCGTTACACCGTAACCTAGTTAGGATTGATGGCGCTATTGATTTCCTTCAATATTTGAAACTTTTTGAGTTATTGTGACGCAAATGAAGGTTGAAGCAACTTGGATGGAGAAGAGAGAAGCCAAAATATTAGATGTTTGTTTTCAATATTTACCGGTAAATCCCTCCGGACACGTACAGTTGTAGTAGGCAACTCCATCCACACAGGTCCCTCCGTTCTGGCAGGGAGCCGACCAGCACTCGTCCCAATTAGTTTGGCACTGAACTCCTGTGTATCCGTCTATACAGTAGCAGGAGTAGGAGCTTCAGATTCCAACAGCGCAAAAAATAGAAGAGAGTGATTCATTAGTCTTCGATTTATTATCAAAGGAATGTGATGGATTGCTAAGGAATTGATAGAAGATAAAATAGAGGGGTGAACTGGGGGAGTTGGATGCAGTTATGCGTCGAACAACCTTACCTATTAAGTCCATCGATGCAAACGCCAAAAACACAAGGATTGCTGAGGCAGGCGAATCCCGCTTGACCAGTCTTAGCTATGGAAAGCACCCAGAGCAGGGCCATCACCACTGGAAGTCCTTTGCTTAGGTCCCATCTTCTGCTTCTTTTGGAGTTGTGTGGGTGGCTGGCGATACTACCACCACCCTCTTTGGCAGTCATCTCGATTGTAGTTTTTCTGATTGTATCAGCAAATAAATGGATTTTGTTTAGATGCAATGCTGCAAGAATTTGTGTTCGGTGGCATTGATTGATGTTATTTTGACACTTTGTCAGATCTGTTGAGCAACTCCAGTTCCTTTGATTGCCCTGTATCCTTCGTTGGTGCTACTCGCCGGGGCTCGGTGTTGGTTGCTTCTCCTGCAAGGAAAATTAAATTTTTTTGTTTGCTGATTGTTAGTAGTCCTTAACTGTGATGAATAGATAGCAAAGCACAATAGTTATTATTGACGTAAGCACAGACTAGCGAAGTAATTTGACATTTTATACCAAATCCTGGGCGGGTAATCGTAATACTGGTGGTTCGCAAGTAAAGCACAAAAGGACCAATGTTACACTCAAATATTCCTCCCACAAGACGAAAATGAATACTCAGCAGTCAAGGATATATCAATGGTTCTTCTATCTTTGTTTTTTTTTTTTAAGGCCCGGTGCGGTTCTTCGGCAGAATAACTTCCCCAAGAAATGTTATGAGGCATGTGAGCAAATTTTCCGTGCACAAACATTCCTACAACGATTCTCGTAGGGCTGGTTTGCCCTTGACTTATTACTAAGAAGAAGAAAACGCAGATACAGGATTACATTGGAACCTCAGAAGCCATTAAGTAGGCAGTCAATTTCGATCGAATTGCTCCCCCTCGCCTGTTTGGATTCGTGCTTTGGATGTTGATAAAATTTTCATTAGCCCAGGAATCAGTGATGTTCCCCAACTGCAAGAGAGAATCATCGAAGACCAATGACTTGATCGAATGTTTTCTTGTAAGTCCTTTAATGAGCCTCTGTGCGGCTCAGTTAAGTAAGGACACATTTCCAGCGGAAGCCATCAGTTTGTGTGCTCTGTATGAAATGAAGCCGACTGCAATTTGGGTCACGTCACGAACGTGGATTCTATGAATATTGAAGAAGGAGTTATATATGTTCGTACGAAAAGGAGCATCCGCTAGACTGGGTGATAAATTGAGCAGTGTTTTAAAAATGCATTTCATGGCGTGCTTTCACGTAGAGCTTGAAAATTGTCTTTAAAACATTCATGGACGATAGGTGAATAGGATTTAGCTACTTCTAAAGCAACAAGAAACGTTTCCAAAGCAATTTATCCTAAGAGTATGCAAGTAATTTAATATAAGCTTGAGAACAAAACCAATTTTTCAAGTATTCCCACTCCTGGAACTCGGTACCTTAAAGGAGCAAATCTATTCTGTGAATTCATTTCGTCTGGTGCTGGACACGAACAGTGCAGAAATTCAGTCTAATGGAAGCAAATTCAGAATTAATTCGTAGTCAAAGGTTCGTAGAATGTAACTATGGCGATGGTCTTATAGTGGTCTTTATGAATTACAATATGAATACCTCCAGTCAATTCTGACAAGCATAACAAGGTAATATTGCATACCGGTATTTCCTTTCATAAATTTATTGAATTATTGTTTAAGGAGGTACAATATTAAAGAGAGGAACGCAAGCAGAATATTTAATACATAATGTAATCATAGAAGTTTAGAATTGTAGTGAGATGTTCAAAGTTAAGAGTGATTTAATATCAAAAGCTCTTCCACAAGTTTTGCAATTTTGTTCTTAAATAGAACCGAACTTTAAAACAAATCGCGTCAATATACTTTATGTTTTCTATTACACTCTTCTATTTTATACTGGAAACAATCTTAAACCACGACATGCTTTTAAAAAGTGATAAAATTAATTACGGCTGGTATATTAAAATTCGAATGGGATTGAATGATTGTCGAATTTTATATAAAGTACGGTTTACCTACATTTTGTGGTATTTCCATCGTTGTACTAATCAAAAATTTAATTTGACTGTAAATTTGCTTTAATTTGAAACATCCATTTCAAGCGCAGCCATTCCCATCGATTTTCTGTCTATATTTTGAATTAAACCAACGTTAGGGAAGGACATCCTGTTTCCAAGGGAAAACAGGAATAAAAGCAACCAAAGAAAATTGAGAAATAAACGATGAACCGAAATGAACGAATTTGATTTCATTTCTAACTTTTGTGTCCATGTCATTTAATTAGGGTAATTCTTTTACATTTGTACCTGAGCTCGCCATCAATTCATCAATATCTGTCGGAATTTGATAAAAAAAATGTCGCATTCCTTGGGGAAGTAAACGGAAATTCGCTCGAATATATTTTTTCTAAGGGTAAAAAAAATTTTGGGACTCATCCTCAATGCATTAAATCTAATCTACTAAATCAAATCAATTCCATTGTGAGGAATTGTCCTTCATTTTGAGGATTGATTTTTGGATATTACTTATTTTCGAGAATTATGGGGAGTTGAAAAAAAAATCAACATGCAAATTATTGGCTGATCGATTTGCCAAGACGTCGTCGTTTAATACGTCTACAATGTACGCTCGGCGTCGTATAATCATTCTTTTGAAGAGTTTTAACAATTTTTGGCAACTTTTGCGTCTTCAGAGACTTCAGATTCCATCGTAAATTTTCGGATGAAGACGTCGACTTCTATAGGAGATGAGATGCAAATTTAGTTTGCGATAGCAGAATCCTTGCTTTCCTTTGTGTCATCCAGTTGTGTGGGACGTTTTTAAACTAAAGTTTCAGGCTTACAAATTTGAATGTTTAAGATGTGTTTTTCGCTGTGTATTTTTTTCTTCGTTGCTTGCGTTAATTTGCTTAATAACGTGAGTGCTAAAGTCAGCTCAAAATTTGAAAGGACTGTTTCGTTCCGTAATTACGTTGATAAACTTGCATAGATTTTGCAGATGCCGTTCATTCTTTACTCTATTTTTTCCATGTTGACTATTTTTGTTGCACAAAGTTTAATTGCTTTTCGTTCAATAATATTCGAAAGGGAATTCCCTCAGTGGTTGCGATTTGTTTTTCGTTTCGTTTCGTTTGTGCGAGAAATACAAAACAAAACTTTCGCCAAGTAATTCGCTGAAAGCACTTCTCCTTTCACAGTTCCCACCCACCCACCTTCCATTTATCACAATCCCAAGGGAATATATACTGGAATTCCTACAACTCATTACATTTACGGGAGATGTGTGGGCCTGGCATTGATCAAACTTTCAACTGCCAACATAACTAAACAGGACGAAGCCAGGCACGAATGATTCCTTCCTGACATCTTGTGCGTGCCAGACTCCCCCCAGGAATGTGGGTCCCAGAAGGCGAAATGCGGAAAGATGCTTCTGATTGATATTTTGAATTAGTACGCTAAAGTGACCTGATTTAACCGGATATAGAAGAAACTTGTAACAAAAAAAGTGTATGGGAGGACATCAATCATTGAGGTGTCAGAGTCAGATTGGTTCCACGAAGTATTTGAAACAACTGTGCGTCCTGTGACGTCACTAGGATAGGTATAATGATGATCAACTAAATGTCACACACTCACAAAAAACGTGATTTGCTTTATTTTACACGCACGTGATTTTAACTCAAATGTTTCTCTTAATCAGGCGAATTGATTGTGATCGAGCAAATAAAAATTGTCATCTCAAGCATGACTGAATGAAGGATTTGGACAATTATTTACGTATTGTAAACCAGCCAAAAGTAAGTGGTTCAGTACGTTTTAAACAGGCACAAAATGATTATTTGTTTTGACTGCAACCCACGCATTACGTAAATATTTATTCTGGCGTACGAAAACTCCTGGCAATTTGTTCTGTTTCACGTGTTCAATCTGTGAATTATCACAATCAGGGGTGAAGAAGGGCGACAATTTAAATTTATTCGTTTGAAAATTTAACCAAGTTAATTCAGTTTTGTTTCTGTCATGAACAAACAAATTGAGTTGCTTGCCTGGCAAATGTTAGGCAGGACATTAAAGAAGGAGTTCCTTTTGTCTAGCCTTGAACTTTATTTTTAATATTATACTTCCTCGAAATTTTATCGGAAGAATTACTTTGTCGAATGCTCTTAGAAAATTATGATTAGATTTATGTACATTTTGTTTTGTTTGGTGCTTTTTTTTTTACGAGAACGATAAATTTAGAATAAAATAACAACTCTAGGAATTCGTTGCATTTTGACGGGTCTCTTAAAGAACCATTATAAAGACAAATTGTTGAATGTTGATGTACCTAAAATTATTATCATTTCAACCCTCTGAAATTGCGCAAATGAAAATTTCATCTGGTATTCAGTTCCTATAATTTTCTTGCACCTGGACTTTTCCTTGAATCGCGTTCAGCCCTATCCAAATGTTAAGCAAAGTTCAACACTTTTCAGGAACGAAAATTATGTACAAAAGCTGGGCTCGACCCGACGAACTTTAATTAACGTGAAGAGGGCAATTTACTGGTCGCAGTGTGTTCCTTCCGGTTTCATAGAAAATTACTTCCCAGGAAGTTCACAATGTACTCGACAAACTTTCTGCACACACAGCCACTTACCAACTGCCAAATATGCGAAATGCTCGAAAGGGCCCTTTCAGAACTTCTCTAAATTCTGAAAATTTGGAACAATTCTCCGGCATTTAAATTTTCACTAATATTCCATCTGCACTTCCGGAATATTGTTCGAAGAGGGTTTTGGAAATAGGACATGTTCATGTAATAATATTAATGCAATTTTCCAGATGTGTGCAAATCCAACCCGGCAAGGAATAATGTTTTGGTGCAATTGTGCCATACGGAAGGATGTCTTCCATTTCAATGGCCTTGAAAGTATGAAAAAATGAAACTGTGCTACAGAAACAATTCTTTAAATAAAATGCATTTTTCGTGAGTATCACTTGAGATTACATTTTTCCCTACAATAAGAAGGGTTGAAACTCTGTTCTTGTGATCCTTACAATGTTTGTGGAAAATGGTGCGGTGAATGCATCCGTTAGGGTGTGTGAAAATGGTTTTCTTGTGCAACCGAGCTCACAAATATTGTGGTTACTTTGAGTCAAAACGTGCTTAAATAGGAGAATTCATTTTCCGCTTCCGTTTGCGGCCTATCTCCTGCACTCAAGGAAGTTCGTCCTGGCAGTTCATAATCCGCTTCCAAGTTGATACTTTGGAGAGACTATAGTGAAAGAACTCACTACCGTTTTGCTTTGTAGTTCACTGTTTCAGTTTTTATTATTCCTGGTGTCGTAGTATTTTATTTTTTTTTATTCCTGGACTCAGGAAACTCTTCAGGACTCTACAAAGCTCCAAAAGGGTCGTTTTAACCATAATACGGCAACAACAAAGCTATACACTGCAAGGAACGCCATCTCCCAACTCCTTGTGGTTGCATGTTGTAGGAATATTTTTAGTTTTGTTTAGGTTCGAGGAGGCTCATGAATGGAATGATTTATAAGCAGGGGGTATGCTTATGGGGGTGGAAATACGTTTGGTATGTGTGCAGGGTGGTAGTTTCGTGTACTATGGCTCATAATATGCGCGCAGCAAGATATATGCCTATTTTAGGGAAGATGTCTGTGACTTTTATACGTTTCTAAGTGGGTCGCCATGGATACCATCGAATGTCAATAGTTCCTTTTCCTTCACAAGTAGTGTTGTTTAACTCCGCAATTCTCGCTCAGGTCTCACCGTCTAATTGACTTAAGTGCTCGTTTGTATGCGCACTCTGCGATATCTAGGCCGAAGAATTCAAGTTTCTACAACTCATTGAAAACAGAACCCGCAGAAAAGGATTACAATTTTTCGGGGGAGTAAGTTAAAACTATCAGTATAGACTTTTTGTACGTATACTACGTAATCGATAAAGAATAAAACCGGATATAACAGTGATGATGTGGACTTTTTTACCTTTTTGATTGGTGAGTTTTTTAAATCCAGTTTCTTGTTCTACTTTACTGAAAAATCTCGATCATTCTTGTGATTTTTCCTCTGAAATGATTTCAAGGGTCCTTCACTTGAGTTGTTGTTTTTCGAAAAGCGCACAGAATTGAAAGTTTTGTCTTTAGTGGAAATTCACAAAACACGTAGACAAAGAGAACGTGAATGAATTGAAATCACTGTATCCACTTGTCGTCCTCGTTATGCTTTTGCTCGATAAGAGTCTTTCTTTTTTCAGTTTATCGTTCGTAGATAACACCTTAAAAAGAACAAAATACAATTTCAGCCGTAATTTAACCCAGAAATATCCAAAAAAAAAACACTTGACTGCAGAACTGACACAATAAATCACTTTTTGAACACAACAAAATTATGGAAATTTTTAATAATATATGCACAAAAACTGGACAATTAAACTAATTAACAGTATAACACTTATATCCTTTTTCAAAAACTATAACTTTGGCAGTTGTTCCTTTCAAACTTTTGAGCAATTCACGGCAGTAAGTTTCTTTTACATCTGTAGCGGTTACATTGTCCCAAATAATTTTTCTAACCGGTAAAAATTATCGGTCTATCCTTAACCCTACCAAAAAGTCCACAGTTGCTTTGATTTTTAAAAAGGTCCGTTTGCCACAATTTCCGACCGTAACCATCCGCGGCTCGTGCTCTACTAGAGCGTCTCTATCGCGATGCCAAACAAAATAACCACTTGCTTGAAGGCATGGAAGCAAGGGTGAAAATCTCCCCTGCACTTTGAAGTGACTTGGGGATGGATTCCATAGCTCGAGAAAGTGGTGAGTTTGCGTAAATTTCAGCAGTGGAACGTAACCTTGTCATGATGTAATAACGACTGCTTTTGTGAGGAGCTGGAGTTTCCCTCGTCTTTTAGAGGAGCAAGTGTATGGTCGGGGATGCGTGACTTGTTTTGGCGGTTTAACACATTTTCCACTGTTCATAGACGAAAATCAGCTGTTTATACCTACATCTACCGGTTCTAGCAAAAAGGGGAATAACCCCTGTATGGCTGTATTTACGCTGGTTTCCTATTTTAACCTAAGAAAATATTCTTTTTTATTATACTTGTACTGAGGAGTTAATGTTAATTTCAAATTTCAACAAACTTAATAATAATTAATTGATAGTACGAGTATTTTATATTTATCTATTTATATGTGCAGAAATCTTAAAGTCAATTCCATAAACCATTATTAAATAGTAATTACTATATACAATGTACAATGTACATGCAATTTAGACAACTTCCAGCGCCTATCGTAGTAAAATATTATCTTGATTAATTAACGAATATATTACACATCTATTTTGCTAAATAGCAATACTTCAAAATATAATTTTGCTCTTTATTAAAAACCATCGGAATTTCTATTCAATGAAAAAAATTTGGTTTTGTGGTCCGGACGCAAATTTCTAAGAAAACGTTTCATAATTTTCTCTAGGGGATGCTGTCTTGTGATCCAGGGATCGTTTGTTTTCAGCATTGCACATCAAAAGTTTTCTGCTTTGTTCTGCCGGATGTGTGCCCAACATGTCAGCTGCAGCTAAACGAAATGGAACTAAAACTTATGCCGTTCAGACTGCCGTATCCTTTTGTGAAAGCATCCCAGTCTCCAAGTTCCATAGTGCTACGTCCCACTACGGGTGATTTCCTCAAGTAAGGAAATTTTTAGTTTTCCCATAAAAAAAAAAACAGAAACAAAAAACAGTTCAAAATACAACGTTTCTCTGTTCCTTAGTGACTACACCAACACAACAGATCTGCACATCGCTGTGACAACATCTAGAGGGACTATCGTTGAATTCGACAAAAACGGCCTCCAGAGGCATTCCAGCAAAGAGGATGTTGGTTCCTGGGCTCAATCGCTGGTTGTGGAAAGTGTTCCTGAACCGTGGTACGACCTGTGGGATAACGTGTTGTTGCAAGTACTTTTACAGGTGACTAGAAATGTTTCCGGAAAATCAATAATATGAAACCTATTTTCAGATTTGTAAGCAACCCCATTGGATGGTAGAACACTACAACGAGCAGTTCTACAACTGTTACACGTTCGTCCTTACGTTCCTGCAAGCGCTCTGCTATGATAAGTTGAGTCGAGCCGCACAAAGTAAGACTTCCTTTTGTGAAAAGTACATCGTTCCTAGAACCACTACTGCTGGCAAATACATATCCTTGTACCGGAAGATACGTGACCATAGAGTGTACACCCATCCTACCAAGGAGAGCCCCAACAGCATTAGAGGAAATCCCATTAGCAAACTAAGTACAATTGAGGAATGATGTTACACGAAACTTCTCTCCCCTCGCATTCCATGGCTGTTTAATCGATTAGAACTTTTACCACAACTTTTAAATAAAAATATTTTCTCATTGCAACAGTTGCATCATGTTATTTGTGCCGCCGGGGTACGGAGCTGCCAGTCCGACGCCCAGCACGGCCTAACTAGGTAATTCCTTGCCTCGAACTAATTGGATGATTTCTATAAGAGGAGCAGAAGCTCGTTTTTCCCTTCGCACCCCATTGGCTGCTGGAACTGAAAATATTGAAAATAATGAAAGTAACACATTTCTACATGGTTGTTTTGCGCTCGAATAGTCTAATCTATATTTCAAGAATTCGCGGGTTGCCTCCGCAAGGGCTTCGCAAAATTGTGTCTTCGCCTTGTCAGCTCGATTGGAGTGGTTCAAAGTTGCTCGTTACGTAAATATTCAGAAGGACCCTGCGAATTTATTTATTCATTTTTTGTAATTCGAAGCGCCGCTTCAAGGCTTTGTGTTGATTGAAATCAACGTAAATTGTCCTAATTCGATTTGCCGAAAGCGGAAATACATTTTCCGGAAGTGTTGACTTTTTGTTTCGGCACCGCAGACTGCAGAGATAAGTTCGTGTGAATAAGAACAGATGGGCCGATTATAAGTATTTAATACATATCAAAGGAGGTTTTATTGCCATTGTGTGTGTGTGGGACTTTCGCTTGAATTGGTGGTTTCCGCGGCGAATGTGGAAAAACTGGCATTTCGCATTGAAAATGGATTTTATTCATGACCAAGAAAATGAAAACATAATTATTATTGAAAATCAAGGAATTTACATTAAATATATTCGAATCACTGACAACGTCTGCAAAATTCAACAACTGTTTATGAAAATGCACTGTAAACCTTTTCACAGTTCATTGGTTTCACGGTTTTACTGGAAAACAATTAAAGCATAAAAAAACATTTATAACATACTAGCGGGACCGGACGTGCATTGTTACGCCCATCCGCGCCTACGTTCCAACGCTTTCTATTTAAAATTACCTTATTCTTGGTATTTACTTAGTGTTGTACCTAAAAATGGCCGCTTGAAACTATTCTATGTTTTCTTGTGTAAGGGTACACTATTGTATAGTTTGCAGAGCACCCTGCATCACCCTTGACTGAAAAAAACTACTATCAAACACGACGTAGGTATATTACTTAGAACCGTTTCCCGTAGGTCGGGTTACAATAATAGTGTGTTAGTTTGTTTTCAGTTAAGTGTGGTTCTGGGGGGTTGAATCAGGATAGTGTTGCTAGTTTTCATTGTGCTGTATCTGTCTTTCTGAAGCTGTCTATCTGAAGGTGCAAGGTCACTCCTAGAAAAACTCATAGAAGTTAAAAAAGTATGGAGAGCGTTTTATCGCCTATTTTCCCCCCTTTGGGGATGAAATTTTCAAAACTTCTGGCACATGTGTTTTTATTTCTAACCAAAACGCCAATTACCAATTTTTATGAATTTTTAACTTTAAAAATGGCGAATTTTCAAAGAAACTTTCATCCCCTGTTTTACCCCCTTAGGAGTCGAATTTCCTAAAATCCTGATACACGTGTTCCTTTATTTCTAACAAAAGGCCAAATACCAATTTTTTCGATTTTTTATTTCAAAAATGTTGGTTTTTAATAGAAACTTTCATCCCTTTTTTACCTCCTTGCGGGGATCGATCTCCACCATACTTCACACGATGCGTTCCGAGACTATGCTACATTATCTCTGAAAAGTTCTTTAAATTCGGTTAAGTGGTTTAGCAGCCTATAGGGAACAAAAAAACCACATCTTCTTTTATACATTAAAAATAGAAGAAACAAAAATTTAAGAACACAAAAACATAAAATTAAAAAATTAAAAAAGAAATTAAAAAAGACAAATGTATTCAGGATTTTCTATTCCAAATGAAAAAAATAATCGTCACAATAAATAGCAATCTATTTAATAATAGTGAGCAATAAAAGTTTTCTACAAAGAGCTTTCAAAACTTTTTTGAGGGAGATTTTCGAGTTGGTTTTCAGATTGCAATACCGCCTAGGATTAGGCAACCACTTATTCAAACTTTGTTTCGACCACCATTTGCATTAAAACGGATTTTTCGCAGAACAGAAACGACCAGAAAAATAATATAATTGCAAAAATTAAACTCAAATACAATAAATAAAAAAACGTGGCCAATGTTGAGTATCAACCTCAATTGCAGTTAACTTCGTCACTCAGGAACTCAATGATTTCAGTGAAATTGCAAAAATAAGCAAACAAAGGGTCAGCATAAAAAACAACAGAAGAGACCCTCGAAACAGTTCTCATTACGAGGAAAACTGCATTAAACAACTGCCCCCACATAAATTTGGTTGAAAACATAAATCCAGGGCTACATTGCAGTTAAAAAAATAAAATGAGATAAAAGTAATTTATAAGAGGGTGAAAAGCTTTTTACAGGCCGGGTCAGGGATGGCAGGTGTGAATAATATCACGGGCTCCAGGTAGGGTCCTTGTGTTTTTCCGGAGGGAGATTGTGGTGTAATAAGCCGGAACAAAAACTTCATCACAGAGTGAATAAGTACGTTATGGCTTAAGGGATGTTTCTGTTTGGTCGCCTTCTGTGCCGATCCTGTTCTGTGCAATCAAAAACATTCATTGGTGCTATAAATACAATATGTAAGGGCAGTGATGCTGCCGTTAAGGGTGGAATGTTTGTGTTTCTTTATTATTTTGAATGGAGATACTGCAACAATTGAGTGTATCATATATTTTCATTGTTATAATTAACAATTATTTTAGTGTATTTCACCCAGAATTAATTGTTATCAAACTGCATTCGTTCAATATTTAGAATTCCTTAATTATTTTGAATCACTTATCCCTGGATTTCATCTTTCAATTAGATTAGGAATTTAGGATTCCTTTATTAAAAACGTTCGTCTTCGTCCTCTAATTGGGAGCTTCCTCTGTTGACCTTTCCCCGTATCAATTTATTTTCACATGAAATGGTTTTTCATTGAATTAATGGTCAGAGTGCCGAAAGTTGTTGTCATTTAATAGAAATTTAATGAGGAAAATTTTTCTCTCATGGTTAGGGATGGAATGTGATTCAGTTTTCATAGAATAGAAAAACTTCTCACTTAGATTCCTGTGGAAATATTAAATCGGGATAAAAGGTAAATTTCTCTGGAGTAAAACGGTATCAGCAATTTCATAATTAATTCCGTGCCATGACGAAAATTAATGACGCAAGGCATTCGAGGGCTCAAACATCCCCATTCCCCGTGTTTATAAATAATAGGTTTACCTTATTTCATTATTCGTATTTTTTCTCAGGGATATTATGATGAAATGGAGGCGTACAACAGGTGTCTATAATTGATTAATTTAAGACGTCGGTAGTATTACGTATTTTTTTCTTACGCTGATTTAGTAAAATTTCTATTTAAAATTGTAATTGGTTATACGATGATTTTGAACCTCCAGATTTATTTCAATAGATTTTAATTAATTCGACAAAGTTCTATGCTAATTTGATGAAAACCAATATAGCGAGTTCCGTTTTGTTCAATTGGCATCCTCACATAAATAAGGATTAAACTGTTTTCCAATTAAGGCCTTATTCTCGTGGGATAACACCTTTGTTAGATGAGACAGACTTAGTTAACAACTATACTACCGTTCAAATTTCTAATCGTTATGGTATGCCCTAACGAGAAAACTTTACATGGAAGTTTTAATTGACTTCCAGAACTTTGAAACGTTTAAGATCAATTAAAAAGTTGAACTGAATTTATATTTACTTGTCTTACATTGCACTGGAGCTAACAAGAGTTGGCGTGCTCAGCTTGACAAAAAGAAACCATTTAAGAGAACTACAAAATTTTCCTTTCTAGTTGCATCACATTTCCTGGTTCTATATATAGTAAACCTGAGCACTGAAGTTGCGACTTCAAACGCAAATCCGTTTTTATAGCCTGGCAATTTTGAGCAAATACTAAAAAGTGTGCAGCTCTCTAAATTTAATTTCAACAAAGTTGCTTCTTGAAAAGTTTTCTAAGACATTACAGAAATTGTGGAAACAATTTGCTGCAGAACCTCAAATTATCGCCCAAGGACTCTTATTGCAAACTTAGTGTCTGCGTGCATATTTTTAAGGGCGCCTTTTTTTAATTGTCACTAATATATTTTTGTTGTTGTATAATGCAGTTTTGTATTTTTGATCGTATTAAGGTCAAAGAGGCTAATAGATTAGAAGTAATTGAGGCGCAAATAATCACATTTAAGTACAAAACATAGTATGTTAGAAAACAAGTGGAAATAAAAGAAAAACATTGACACTATTTTCCATGGAGCTTATAGCTCGAACTTTCCACGCGCTCTCAATATGTGCAAAAATTTGCTCCACTTTCGTCAGAGGCGCTAAAGCGTCAGTTTGAATTCATAGTAGTCTCTATCGATAAAACGTGCTCCCACATCAACTAAGCCGATCATATTATGCTTACTCGGACTGAATGAAAAAAATCACTAACGAACATCAGCAGAAAATCGGTGAAAAGGATAAAAACACTTTGACTGGAAAAAAGCAATTCAATTTTGGTGCTTTTACAAATGGGAGCACTCCAGAGGCATCAGTTCCTGTGTAGTTTTCTATGCACGAAATTTGTTTGTAGAAAAACATACCACTTTTATTTAACACAAATTCATGGAACAACGTCTTTCATAAATGTTTCCAAGGAAGAACAAGTAAAACGTATTTTACACTTGACCACAACTACTGTGTTTTGCACTTTCAGACTGTTTAATTATTTCTTTTCGTTTTTATTTACTTAATTGCATTTCGCTAAATTTCACTCAACATCCAAAGTTTTATGCTCTATCCAGAAGTGAGCACAGGACATAAAAATAAACTTCACTAAAATAGAATAAAACAAAATTCATAAATGCAAATAAACCGTTTAGTATTTGCAAGGAGTTTGTGTTCAGTGCTTCATGCAGTTTGGCATAAGAAGTGTCCCTGGGAGAATTTCCACTGTAAAAAGTTTTTGCATACACCTCTTGTAAGTCGATTCAAAAGTCCTTAACTCCGACCACCCGGAGCCAGCCAGGAGTACCGGTAAAAGTCTAATGCAGTTAACTTCCAGCTATGTTTCAATGAATTATGTTCAATCCATTGAGCAGGAGAAACTTTAGTAAAAGTTCCATTTCAGTGTTATGAACTTATGGCCCGAGGAAAGTTGAGTCCTTTCTAGACAGTGAGAAAAACGACAGAAAAGTGTTGGATGGTCATCAGCTCGACAAGGCCAAGCATCGCTTTGATGCTCTCTCCCCAAAAGACATAACTTCTGGTATTTCAGTACTCGCAAATCGCAGTTATTTGAATGTATATGTGTTGAGATCTCAAATCAGGTACAGTTCTAAACGTACAATATGTGATTTTCAATCGCAGAACAAATCTTGTTTTTTAATAAAAAAAAAAGTGAACAAACTACACACTACACAGTACACACTACACAGTATGCATATTTGAATGAATAGAAAATTGGAAAATTTTTGCAATGGATTTCATATTTCAAAAGTTCAATTCGACGTCCTGTTGAAGGAGTAACGGTGAACACTCCTCTCCACATGAGCATTCTTTGAGAATGTGCAGGACATATGTTGGACAGCTTCAGCCTTGATAAGTCTCAATCGGTATTTCCTTTAAATTCATAAATCTTGAAAATCCAAATTGAAACTGGAATTTATTGCTCTCCTGTGCATCCTGAGGGAAGATCGCCCGAATTACTTCGACTAGAACAAACTCGAGAGGATCTCAATGCAACTCAGATATATCCTAAATTTCAATTTCGACACTTGTCTTTACAGTTGAGTTCTTAAATTAAATTTAACCAGAACTGAAAACTTTCATAACCGACTGATCCTTGCAAATTGAGAACAGACTCCACCAGAAAATATATTTCGGATTTAGTCGGTTGAACCTTGGACTCATCGAGTAAATCTACAAAATGTTATTTGCTTGTTTTGCTCATTTCAATCAGCTTACCAGGATAAATAACAGTTCCATCGAAATTAATCTGGGATTTTGAAATTGGAACATTGACACGTGTAAAAAAAAGCTCTTCGCTTGTATCACATTTTTGGAAGTTTGTATGAAAACAGAGAACGGAAATGGCAAACATCCCTTTATTGTTCGCGGTTTTAAATAAAAATAATATTAAACAATTGAGAATTATACCTAAGTGATTAAATCATGGAAAGGATCAGGACATATAAATACGCGAAAAAACTAACAATTTCATTCTTGTATTGTATATTTGCAGGTTTAAATGATCCTTTTGTAAAATCGTTTGCTTGAAGCTTTAAGTCAAAGTGCATGGATGTTCATTGTTGCAGTTGTGTTTCCAAAAAGGAGACCAATTTCATTCTCGTGCATGGAGCTTACGTTCACAGAGAATAAGGAGGATTCTTTGAAATTTCAGGATCAAAGGAGTGTTCTTGGCATCCCCAAAATCTTACTCTTACTATTTCCATCTTATTTCTCGTTTACCTGCACCAGAAATTTAAATTACGCTTTTTGTATGTTTTGCATATCTGAAAATAAAACTTTCATTTTTGGTTTTTCCATTTAAAGAAATTCCTGCTTTCAAAGTTTTTAAGCAGAAGACTTGCAAAAGACCACAGAAAATTGGAGTTAAAACGATTTTTCCTTCTTTGCTTTTTTATGAATAAGATGATTTATTTTACATTAAAGCAGCTCTCAGTAAACGGCTTCTTTTGATCCTTGCTGATCGGAAGGTACGTTGAACATTTTTTTTGCCAAAATAAATTCTAATTTGAGATGGATATTCTTATGTTTACCCCAACCATGGACAGTGGAACGGTGTCGGACTTCCTTGAACTAATATTAGAATTAAATATCGATTATTTAATTATGTGGATGTGAATTATTTAATGATGTTTTTTAGTCTTCTTGGATTCTTTGGCAAAATAAGCGAAGGATCATTTGAGTGCTATTTTCATTCTTGATACCTTCATTAACCTAAAAATCTCTGATTTACATACTACAGTTTTCACATAAAAAGTAAAAAAATCTCTCAATGTCTAAAATGAAATCCTGGAATTGTTTTAGCTAAATTTTTCTCCTTATTTACGATGGCAGCATCTCCCATTTTGGGATGTGCTATAAACCCTCATTAAACGTATTATTTGCAATATAAGTCATTTTTATTGTTCCGGATCTTGTGCAAGTTCTTGTGTACGACACCCGTGGGAGTTCGCGTTGAAATTTGCTTTTTATTTTCTTCCTGAAGTTCGCCTTATTTTATGCCAGCTTCCTGTACCCGAGAATATGTAAAAATATATTCTGGAGTTGTAGTTATTCGCGTGTTTTTGCTGTAAATTTTTTCACTTTTATTAAATTTTTCTCAATGTTGTACAATTCATGAGGTTTGCTCGGTTGTGGTATCCTTGAAATATTAATGTGAACTGTAAATGAAAATCATTCGAACAGGGAATTGTGAAAGTTTTTCAAAAATTAAAATTTAGTGATCTTTTTAAAATTTAAAAATGCCCAAAAGAAATTTACAGTGTGATATTGATGGGTTTTTTTGTGTAATTTGCCAAAATTTATAACTACACAAAACATATTTCACCATAATTCATTTTTGTGAATTGTAAATACATGGATATGTGATTTAATTATAGTGTTTTAAAATATTTCATTGCAGAAAGATTTTAGAAAACTGGAAATCATTTCTCTTTCCAATTTTATTCTCTTCTGTATAGCTGAAAGATAAATTTCTCTCAAGAAACACATGATAAAGAAAACTATCACAAAAATTCGATATAACTGAAATTTCCTTTTCTGCCGCCACCTCAATTACATTACATTTCCAAAAGAGAAATTCCCCAGGATACCAAAATACATATTTTTCCGCCTGAACAAACGTCCTGGGATATTAATCATTTCTTAGGTCGAGCAGACAGTTAAAACTTGTTTTCGGGCAATCCACGAAGGAAGTTTGCCTCGAACTTACATCCTCCACCAAAAGATGACAAAAAAGAACAAAAAACGTAGAAGTTTTTACAGATCACATTCTCATTCCTATTGATATATGTGACTTTCAACTTCCTCCCAGAGGAGATCCAGGATATTACTTGAAAGGGTGAGACTTATAACAGAACTGCAGGCACTTAAATCCGGGGTCATTTATTTGCTGTATTTTCGCAAATGTTTCAATTTTCGATGGGGCAAAAGGCAAGCAATCACATAACTTCATGGGGTGGATTTAGAAGTTTTCGCTAAAGCCAGGATTAAGGGTGTAACTATTGGCAAACTTACTATTTTCTAGTTAAGCACTGAACTTTCTTAAAGAATATTTCCGATAATTTTTCATTTCAAATTTTGTTCATTTGGATGTAGTTATAAATTGACATTAATTGATTCGTTTTGAAATTAGTTGAGAAAAATAAAAATAAAATGTAGATGTTATTCAAATGCCTAATCTGTAGTATAGTAAAGTAAGTATAATAAAGTAAGTTCTTTGATAGTCACTTGCACATTCACAGAACATTTCGATGTTTTCTACCTGATACTATCGAGTATCGACCCGACGATATAGTTGCATTCGATATCCGATATTCGTATTAGTATCTTCTATAACAATTACTCTAATGATAAGACTAGCCCTACGAACTTATTTTATCCGTCACAGTTAATTCCATTCTTGTGAAAGTAATTAAATTTCTTAAAAGTAATCTTAATTTGTTTACTGAAGCGAAACATTTATTGAATTTTGAATGAAATAAAAATTTTGAAATGAAATTTCCAATATATAAAATATAAATGCCCTTTTTCGAAAGCAGTGTCATCTATAATACATAGATGTCATTATTCATTGCATGTCAAGACTCAAGATCTGCAATCTTTTAATGAGAAAACAAACTTTTATTGATAATGCCGATCTCAACTCAATAAAATCAATTTCATAGTAATCAAGAAATTTTTCAAATGCAGGTAATTTCAAATACACCTGCAGAATAAGGGGTTTGTTGTAAAAACAACGGGCTCGCCATTTCGCAAAAACAAAATAGACTAGTTCGGAAATTATTTCTTGGCGTTACAAATGTTCGCTCTAAACTAATATACCCCACATCTACCATATGCTATGAAAAAGGCACAGAACAAATTTTTGGCGTTCTTTTGACCGTAAAGCGAATTTATTGAGAAATTCCCGGCACTTTAAAGTTGGTTTAAAAAAAAATTGAAATAGTTTTTTTTCAGCAATCGAATTACGAGCGCAACACTTTTAGTGCAGAAACACTTCAATGAAATTCAATGGAGCCGCCGAGAGTGCCCTGCATATAAATCTGGTCCAGAATTGAATTCTTTTTATTCCCTATTGCTGACCCTAAACGGAGAAATAATTTATAGAAAGTAGAACAGAAACCCTGAAAGGATCATGGATAGATTCACTTAATCTCCATTTTCGTCCAGCTGAAACTGTGCAAAATATCCTGAAAGGTTATGAAAGAGCGAGGTTTGCCAAGAAGTGCAGGATGCATTCATCACATTCGGTCCTGGAAGTGATATATGCAAATTCTTGGCAAGAGCTGTCCATCAAACAAGGCAAGATATATTCTTTAATCAAGCTGGGGGAGGCGGAGGAATCAAAAATGGTTTTGATTCATGAATGTATGAAGTTTTTTTTTGTTACTAACTTAAGAAGTAATTTAAGTGAAAGAAGTATACTTTATTTTTATTTGTTTATTTGTTCTAAAGTATCCCGAGGAAACTATTGAATTCGTTCTTCTATGGAAAGTGTATGTGAAATTTCTCGTAAGTTCTTTAATTCGCTTTGCAATACTGCTTTATTCTTTTATTTATGGCAGATCCTTTTTCATTGTTCACTTGGTTAATCAGAACAAAGGACCATAAAATTGCGTCTACAATAAAAGAGAAAAAACCGCACGACACAAGCCAAGCTATTCAGAGCATTTTTACTTTCATGCATTGTTGATCGTCTATTAGTTGGATGAAGTATAGCATTTTTCCCTGTACGTAATTAGAAGGGATGGCTTTGTTTAGAAAGTCACCGTCTGAATGGCAAATTATCTGCTTATTACCGACTGTGAGTGATTGCATTATAGCCGGCCATTAACAATGGGTTGAACGGAATGTTGTCGAACATTGTGGTTCGCTGCACAATGGAAAATCGGTGTCACTTTTTATCCAACCACATTTGTTAAAAGAAATTAAACTTTTGAGTGGTTACGCAATTATACAAAATGCGCTCTTTAGAGTTAATGAGGTCTGCGTTTGTTATCTCCTGCAAATAACTGCCTCTGTGTGCTGCACTGCACAGAGATTGTTCCTGGTGCATTTAAATTGTTCATGCTTTAGTATTTTCCCACAATTAAACTTTCTTCATGCGAGTTCTCCACAGCACAGTAGGGTTAAAATTTATACCATCGGACAGGTAACTAAATAGCGCATATTTGGTTGTCGCGCAAGATCCCTCTATGAAATTTACGCAGAGATAAGCCTTACATAGTGCATAACTCATTTCTGAAAAAAAAAAATTTTCCGCCTTTCACTGCCTTTTGTTTTAGGCCAAATCAAAAAAATTAATGCTAAAATTTTATAGTGCCGAAGAAAATTACGACTGCCTGCCTCTCCAAAGAATAACTCGAGAACGCTTATAGCTAGAGAATTGAAATTTGGCACAATAATACTCTGTTAAAATAGTAAGATCAAGTTCCAATATGAGCAAAATCGGGCAACTCCTTCTTAGTGTTTGCTTACTGAATATTAACATTTTGAATTTCTTTCCATAAATAAAGTTATAAATTCGTATTACAATTACTAATTATAATTTAAACAACTATTTTTATACGGTTTTGAAGTTTACCCTGGAAGCGAAAAAAAAGTAAAGATTTGCTTATCGTGACCGTGTCAGTCGATTTCACAAAAGTATTTTCTTATAAATTTGCGAATTTTTCGATTGTCTGACTCCGCCTTTAATAAACAAACAGATTAGTTCGTAGAAGGGATATTTATTGCAATATTTGGTATAGTCTTCAGTAGGTTTATTGTATGATTTGCGAATGTTTTATGAGGGGTATTGTTTGTTTTATTGACGGAAGTCAGGTAGTTGGAGAATAATACAATTTAACCCATTATTCTTCACGTGTGATAACTCGTTCATTAGACTGAACTAGAACTATTCTTTATTGTGATTCTGGGGAAATCCATAGTAGACAAATAGTTCGCTGAGTACCCCTGAGAAGTATTTGTGATTTTTCTCGAGGAAAATTGCAATTGCTTAGAACTCTTAGAATATCGAAATGGAATAAGTAGGGCGAATTTGCGTCTTGAATTTTGAAAATCTGATTACGGATTCGGAATCAGCGACTCCAAAACCCCCGAGTAACTAATTTCAGCTCAATTAAGTAATCAAGTGAGTAGTTATGAATTTTATCCTGGTTTTTGGGTCAAATACTCCACTGTGCGCCGTTTACGAATCCTCATCGGCATTGTATTTCGTCTTCTTTGAGTGTCGCGGAACGTTGCAGCCATACAAGGAACGGCAATCATTTGCGCTCCACTTCCTCGGGGTATTACATCAAGGTTACTGGCTCTGTAGAAGAAGGGGGTTGCAAATCAAGTCAACCTTCCCGGACCGTCCTCGAAGGCACCCACGAATGGCGCTAAGTGAAATGTGATAAGGCTTCCGATTTATGCTAGAACAAGTTGCGAAAACTTCGAATTTAATAATGCTCAGCCAAATATAAATTTTATTTTATTTCAAATATTTTATTGGCGATAAATTTTGCAATTTCTAACGGTAAAATTCCTTTATTATTCTTTTAAGCAATTTATGTTCAATAAATAACACAAATAATTATTCCATTACCATTAAAAGCCACAGCTGACTCTAGAGCTCTCCAAAAGAGCTCTTGAGGCGAGGTCACCTCCACGAAAGGATACCACTCCACACAAGTAGTGGAAAGATGTTGGCGCAAAGTCTTTATGGTAATTTGAGGTATCCTTTTTCAAATACAAGTTTTCTTGTTGTGTTCAAAGCTTCTCGGCAAACCAGTGGTTCTTCAACGGAAGACAAGAGTTCATTGAATTTTAATCATATCCTTCACAATGGCAATTTAGCTGGAATCTCCTGATGTGCGTTTGCTATTTGATTCCAATTGATCCTTGACACTACTTCCTTCTGCCATTTTCAGGATTTATGTGCGACGGACACTCGTACAACCCATTTACGCTCGACATATTGCAATTTTCTTCTCGACTGTAAAAATAATTTGGTGTGTAGGTGTTTAATTTAACCGTTGAAAGTAAATCAAATATTTATTTAGGAGTATTTTGTTTAATTTTGCAGTTTAGAGCTTTTGGGGATGTGGGTGGTGTTGTTGTTATATGTGGGATTTCTCCAACGAAACACTTTATTTTACGAAGCCACACTGCAATTTCAACTTAATTATCAAATTATGCTGCTCTGTATACAAAAGTGTCCTCGTTCGGAATATGATCCCTTATTGCAACAAAATCTCTCATCGTTTATTAGCAATGAGTGTGTACGCAAGGACGAAAACATCTGGCTGAGTCCTTCCATCATCAACCAGTACAGTTAACGAGGATACGATTACATTTCAGTGAATTGCGAACGGGACTCCCTTTCAGCTGGCATCTCTGATGAAACTCTGGATTTTAACTTTATCTAATATTTATGCGAAAGATACATAAACGTGGAAACAACCCTAAATAGATATCCCGTAGGCATGAATTTATCCCGTTGCTCCATACCGTCAGAGTTACCTAACTGATACCTCGAAGGCACTCGAAATATAATGTACCTCAAAGAGAGCCTTTTATATCGCTGGGGTGTGAAATTCCTTTCTTCCGGAATTCGTAAGTGGATATGTGTGTAGGTGTACGGTTCCAGATTAACGCCATTTCTCCCAGATTCGTTTGCTATAATTGCGTTTATTATGGGAACCTCGAGGGTATTCTGTGATTTCGTATTTCAGGTTTATTCAAAGCACTCACAAGAAATTTTATTTGTTATAAATGATTTTCTAATTAAGAGAAACATATTAATTGAATAACGGTAATTTAAGATTAAAACCATACCCACTTCCTTTATTCTAGTTAGGAGGAAACGGCAAGTTATATGTGTTCAAGGAATCGAAATTGTTATTGTTTACAATTGCAGGATCAAAAACATCATTAAAATATAAAGTTTTGCAGCTATAATTTACAAAATGGTAATATTATAGCAAACTCGTAAATGAATTAACAGACCTAAAAAAACTTCGGAAAGGTAAATAAAACGAAATTTATGGCTTCCATTATCCCCTTTAATTAAATTGTCCATCCACTGTAAAAATGCAATTAGCTAAAACTTGAAATTACTGCAGAGAAATAATTGAACAACAAAATAACAAAAACTAAAGTTTGCGAATTATATTTTCTAGATTTTGTTGCTCAGTTTTTATACTCGAAAACTTTTTATGCACTCATAAAGTTACAAAGTTCCTTATTTTGTGTTGTTGCAATTTTATTTTCGAACTTTTGGTGTGACGTCGTTATAAAATTACTGGACACTTGTTCCATATCTGGAGATGTAAAAATTAAAAACTGCTTGAGTGGCACTTTTGTTAAGTTTTCACCTTCCTCTTCCGCTTCTTTGATTATTTAATCCTCGTAATTAAAATTTTCTGAAGTTCTTACTTAGCTGGATATTTGAAGAGATTAAGCATTCATTTTTGTAGTGGAGTTAAGTGAAAGTCAGTTCCACATTTTTAGCTTTATTAAAACCTTTTAACAGTTTTTGCAACTTTCAATTATTGTTTATGTCGTATTGTTTGTAAAAGTAGAAAAACCTTTTTGATAATTTGAAATGAAAGAATTTTTATAGCGATAAAATAGTTTTGACATTTTTACTGTAACATTTTCATTTTAGTTTAGAATTTATTTTTATTGTAAATCCTTTATTACGCCATTATAATCATAATTTATTCAAATACTTCTATTGCGAACTACCACATTACCGTGGGCAGTTAAAACAGTTCGCAGTACTCAAAATACTAATTTCTTTAACATTTAACAAATCCACCCTGCACAAATTTGCTGAAAAGTATTTTTCCATAAATAATGTTCCGTAAAAAAAAGAAGTGAAAAAATTGCTTGATGGTACTTAGAGGGCAACATGCAATAAGTCGACTCAGATCTGGTTCAATTCGCCTAGTGTTGTGCCTTTTTCCCAGATTTCTTCCTCCTCCAACATGGAAAATTTTGGCAAAATTAAATTTTCACATGAGTTCGAAAAAAATTTCTCCGTCTGTCTGTTGTTATGCTCGGGGGGAAGGAAGCATTACGGTCGCATATTTGATACAGATGTGCGGAGTGCCTGAAAATAAAGTTATTTTGCAAACTTTAGGGAAATTCCATGCAGGATACCGAGACATGTCCTTAGAATGAAGATATTGCAATACATTTTTTGATGGGAAAATGTTGCCCATATTTTTTGTAGTGGTGTATCAAATTAACAAAATGTCTTGTTGTGATAGAATTAAGAAATAAATGTGCTATGTTGAAGTAAATATTTTTCTTACTATTCAAAAATCTATTTTACGTCGTGACGAAAGCATACATTATTTTAGAGTTCATTCATAAATAAATTTATAACAATTTTTTATTAAATTGTAGCAGTGTTTTGTTGAGTTCTCCTAAGAAATTTTCTACCAGCAGGAATCGAATCGAATCGATGCTGTAATAACAATAAATTTAAAATTGGTGATGGCAATAAAAAACGAATTGTCTGAGAAAGGTGCTTTTATCTCCATAAAACTCTCTTTAATGGGTTTCACTAAAAGTGAAATTTATTGCAAGGAAAATTTTAAATCCACACAACGATGTGCAAATTGATCTTTAGACAAAGTCCTTTCACATTTAAAATCGAATCAAGATTTTCCTATTTCCCGACGTATCACGTGAGCCTGATCTCAGAAAATAAGTGATGCTTTGCGCCTCTACACACACTATTACACACTAATGAGAATTTTGGAAAATCGTTTTTTAAATAATAAAAAAAACAATCTCTAGATGAAAATTCAAATCGGTTTTTTTACTGCGCCAATTACTTTTACCTCAGTTGCAAAAGATGAATTCAAAGGACTGGGTGAAGTTTTTCCTGAGAACTTCTCACTGTGAATCTTCTTTTGAAATTCATTCTTTATTTGACGATTTTAAACGCTTTTGAGGAATTCATGGAAATTTGAAGCAACTTCTTTTGAATTATGAACTATTACAGTTTTTTGCTGCTGTAATGGAAGAAATTTTCGTATTAAAAATAAATTCTGCTCCTTTTATTATCACATTTAATATCGCCTATCGGCACTAAACTGCATTTCGAAGAAAACAGTTCTGAGTGTTGGAAAGTTTTAATCAGGATAAAATAGTGTTTATTTTAAAATTTCTTTAATTTCTTTAATTTTTTTCAACAAAATTTTTTATCAATATGCAATATGCATTTCCTAATTTTCCTTTGTGAATTT
This sequence comes from Leptogaster cylindrica, assembly GCA_963082835.1. NCBI lineage: Eukaryota > Metazoa > Arthropoda > Insecta > Diptera > Asilidae > Leptogaster > Leptogaster cylindrica. Next base: position 15,695,426 of record OY720105.1, on the reverse strand, counting down.
TTGGATGTTGAACTACGAACGTATTCTTTCCATGCTGCTGACGAAAGAAATAGAAAGATTAATTCTATTCGAACTTCATCTAAAGAAAGTTGGATTGTCGTAATTACAACCCAAACTCTTCCTCTGTGTACTAATTAGGATAATGTCGCTGCACTGTAGAATTTGTTTACAAGTTTAACAACAAAATGACTATCACCAAGACGAAAGAAAATTGCCCCGAAAAGTTAAGAATACAATTATACTCAAAAGGTAAGTTCTTATTCAAAACGGTTAGGCTTGTGGAAAGTTTTCTGTATAAAAGCCAGGATAGAACGGAAACGGGACACCGGACAAATTTAATTAAAACTTTTTAAATTGATGAAGTTTTAACTCTGCAGGAATCTAGCAGATAAAAAGGATTCAGGAAAGGACAACTGCAAGATGGAAAATTACGAATTATTTAAATAAGTTGAACAGTAGAGAAAATATTAATGAGCAGTGGTTATTTGATTGGTCCATTTTTAATAGGATGTTTGGATGAGAGTCCTGAGCTCTTAATGTAAAATGTAAGTTTTATACTTTTATTATGGTTTTTAAGACGTACTGAAGTACGTCTTAAAATTAACTAAACAACTCCTTAAAAAAAATAGGTATGTATCATTATTTTGAGATACTTGTAATCCATTCTTCTAAGTCTTTTGAATTTCCTAAAGATTTTAGAACCTAATAAAAGGTTTAATTTTGACTGAAGTTTTCTTCTAAAGACTTAGGTTCCTTTTGTGAAATGCATTTATAAGAAAACAATGTTTACATTTTTTTCTCATTAAAGAAAATACACAGACAAGAACATTAAATTTTTTAAGAAATTCAAAAAATTAGCTTGATGCTGTTTTTTGTGTTGCCTTCGTGTTATTGCTATATGTTACCGGATTTTGGATTTTCGATTTAATGGTTGCTTTGTGGAACTTATTCAGAATTTGGTTTCTAGATCTACAACGCTTCTTTGAATGCCCAAAATAATTGCTTCGCTTTAATATTAACTTCAGCATTCAATCCTCGTAATTTTGAATTTAATATGCACAATTTATCAAAGAATGTGGTTAAATCGGGAACATTTGCAGGAACAGAAACCACAAAGTGAAAGCTTGCTGAACCTAAGCTTAGTTGAAATACTAGTCCATTCTTTCATTACAACAGTTTATAACCATGTATGTATATGCGACTTAGTCACACGAATTAGAGAAATAAATAGATAAACAAAATGAATAAATAACACAAACATTAATTAATTAATTATTGATATGTTTCCTACGAAAATTCAAGAATTTCTAGAGTTGTGTACTGTGTTAAAATACTTTTAACGGGAGTGACAACTTTCCGTGCACCTTTTTACAATCCAGCTCAACGTTCCTCCTCCACTACTGCATAAATTGATTTTGTGTCCGAAACTACCCTTGGAGAAAATTTAGTTTCCTGGCAATATTTCTTCGACCACAGAATAAAATTTATTGAGTTGCATTCAACTCGGCGACATTCAATCGTTGCTGTCTTCAGGAAGCAATTCAAATGCGCCTGAAAAGCGACTAGATGTGCAAATTGGAACTATCTTGCCAAACGGGAAGCCAAGGAAAACCCCAATATCCTACTCCTTATTGTAACCAATCGGTTTTCTTGGGAAATAGGTTTTCGTTTGTATATTTTTTTGTGGCTTGGTAAGCCTCAACATGCGTTGTCTGGGAAATTGCTTCTGTAACTATTGAAGGTTTCTACATTTTTACAAAAGTTTATGAACTTTGACCAAGTTACAAGAAACTACTTTTCAAATTTTAATACACTACAAACAAGTAAGTACGAAAATTTTATCAAATTCCAATTCTGATCAATTTGTTTATATCTTCTCATCAGGTCAGATTAAACTCGATTGTGTATTTAATCTAGAGCAAATATGGGTCAGTTGCAATCCGAATAATTGAATGGATTCAGGTTTCCGATTGCTGTACTCTCATGATATGATTCAACTTCCGGATTAAGGCTGATGGAGCAACAGGACAGGAAAAGGCTGAACTCTGACCACAGCCGCCTTGCAAACGAGAAAGGGTACACTTTGTACTTTTCAAGCTAATTAGAACTAAATAAGTCATGAGATGTTTGCTTTTGCTTTTCGGGACTTACTCCATTGTGGCTTCATAAGAACCACAAACGCAAAAATACTGGGCTCCAATATACACTTATGAATGTGGACAAGGGCTAAAATCATAGTCGCATGGAATTCTTGGTCAATGGTGGGAAGAGGGTGGGGAACAGCAACACAATCCAATTTCATATTAAATAATTATGATTGCAGTCCGAGTACAGTCATTACTTGAATAATTAAACATAACCTTTCGATTTACTCGAGGGTGGATATCTTTGTTCGGTTCTTAATAGGCCGAAACCGAAGAGAAGGATAATTGGCTTTTAGTTCTACTGAAGGGTATGAATGGCGTACGATTCAGTCATTGTCGGGTAACTAAAAAAGTACATCTGTTTAGAGAAATCACAATTACACTCAAAGGAGATCTAAAAAAACAACGAAATGGACTAGTACTTTTTTAAAATTGTTTTGTCTTAAAAGTCGTTGCAGTAAAATTATAATAAATAAAGTTTCTTTGTACTTCTTTACACATTAGTTTCGAACTATAAACAAAGTCAGCTCTCAACAGAACCAATACTATCAAACTGTGATACATCAGCGTCATCTTTGGAAAGATGAATTTTAAATAGCAACTATTTACGGCGTCTTAATTTTATTTTCCAGGACACCTTTAATCTTTCCCTACCTTAAACTTAATTATACTTCCGGTTGTGGACTAAAGGTAATTGGGTAGCGTGCTCAAACTGTTTAGTCGGAAGGAGCCGACACTTGTTCCTAATGACTTCCGGGTGAAGAGATGGTATTGCTCATGCTCAAAACTTTTAGATATCTTTTCTTATACAAGGGTAATTTAATTTATCCACGAGATTCTCTTCTTTTTATGAATTGCGGAAATGCCACGTGGAAGGGTTAACATATTAAGGCCTTCTAAAATCTAACGGATGTGTATTGATTTCATATTAAGTACAAGAAAAACTCACACCCATTTGTTCACACCGCCTAAACTATCGTTCTATAATTGAAAATGTTAACTAGATAGCTAAAATAGTGGTACACTTTATATGGAAATAAACATAATTAGTGATGACGTGTTCTGCAATAAATAACTTTCTGCAAGGATTTTTCTTCCTGTGCTAATTAAAAGAAAGAATGCAGTCTTTGTGTTTGTCTTCACTATCGTTGTATAATTTAGTAGTTATTGTTATAGTTCAATAAAACACGACTGCTCTCGTTGCCAGTCAGTACAAAAGTAAAATTTATTGATTTCCTAAATTACAATACAATTATCGATATTAGCAATATTTCCTAAATTTATGATGTGCCAGCATTACTCAGGAAAACGTGAGCTCTGGTTTTCGGCCGTTCACTTTCCCCGCGAATGTGCTGATCGCTGCTTTCACGTGCGATCGCGGCACGGGCGTCACCCTCACGAGATTCGTTCGTTGACCGTTGCACCCAAATTCACCTGGCTACAACGTAGACATTCTGGCACCCGGGCTCGAGGCTGCGGTTGTGGAGATGCTGTGATGTTGAGCGATCGTCCGAGAATGTTTTCTATGGGCCTCAGGTTGAAATCTTCTGTGTCGTCGGCTTTGGGTTTTGTTTTCCTAATTCCCTGAGCGCAGAATTTACGGCATTTCCAAGCGATGAAAATGATGATTATCGTGCCTATCATAGACGCACCAGCAGTTGCTGAGTGATGCGCTATTCGTTGCCACTGTAAGAGGGTGTCGTCATTGGTATCATGTTCTGCAATGTTGTTCCATGAATCAGCTGTGGACAAAATAGGTTCTATTTGCTTGGATCTGAAATTAGAAGCTTCAATAATTTTTGCAGAAGTAAAGTTTATCGGTTTGATAAATGTCTCTTTGATAACTATGTGACTGCTTATTTCGGGAAGTAGAATGCTTTGTTTTGTTCGAATAATGCAGTCTTGGGTTATTTGGAGAATGCCTGCGTTTGTTAGTATGATGTCTTCTCGATGGCCGCTGCATATGATGGCCGCCTCTGTGTCAACGTTAGCCACGAACAACCAAGTATTCGGGAGATACAGGTGTTTCCATACGATAGATGGAAATGTCAACTCCTTGACGGGACATTGATGTTTCGCCTTTTTCAAATATAATTGCTCGATGATGCAGTTCTGGTTGGTTTCTATTTGACTCACTACTTTCGGCCTACACAGCACTGTATACTTTCGTATATTAGTGCACTCCTTGATCTCTGCGGTGGACAATTCAAAGTACTTTTGATTGTTGTAGTCTACTGCCAAGAATGATGCCGATATTTCTGGTACGACGTACCTGTCATCTTTAATTCTTTGGGGAATTGGAGTAATTTTACTAAGCTGATAGGAAGTTGACTCAGTTATCCGCAGGAATCCGGTTATCATCATATGAGTTTCATTGATGGTGACTTGCATCTTGTTTTCGGGTTTCTCTAGTATCATTATATCTGTTGGAAGTTTTCTGGTAGCTTCTGCTATGATTTTATGCAATTTACTAGGAGGTACGAATTCTAAAATATTTCTATTTTCCGCAGTCGCTATTTTCGAGTAAAGGTTTTCCATCTGGCTCAGAACATCGTTGGAAACTTGATATGCCGCAAGTAATTGTACTGCTACCTTGTTAGCGTCAATTTTCACATACCACCCTTCTTGTTTGTTTACTTCTTGTATTACGTTGTTTAATTTGTTAGTAATTAGTTGCAGTTTGTGCTCTGTTTGAGCATGCAGATCGTTGACTGACGCACTAGTTGCCAGCATTAAGGTATTTTGATGTCGTACTGCCTGTCTCAATAATTCTTGATTCTGTTCCAGATGTTCAATATCTGTGTATATTTCGTCATTTACTCCGAACACTGTTTCTAATACCTTTCCCAGCCATCCTCTCTTCACCCGACTTAGATTCAGGTCTTTCAAGATTTCCAATTCATTCTGTATCGAGTCGCCTTTTTGTCTCAGATGCCTCAGTAACTCATCACAATGCGTGTCTGCTTTGAATTTCCATGATTGACTGCAAGCTCTTTCCATGTCGTATACTATTTGCTTCGTTTTTTCCGTCTCCTTGGTTAAATTAAAAGGTGTAATAATGTCTATTTTTAACTTTCCTCTATCCAATTTAACATCACCCGCTTGTTCCACGTAAAGTCCTGGTGGAGGTTTCTTTATAGTATACGCGCCCTGAGTTTGCGTGATGCCTCCAACAACCATCATTATAGTCAAGAATGACGCGAGTGCAGTAGTGAATTTACCTTTTCTTCCATTGCGCCGTTGTGGTTTCGATGGTGCTACGATTGGTGTTGGCGCTGCCCCATTGAGAAGCAGGGATGTTTGGTTACTACTGCTGGTTGTTTCACTTTCCGTCTCAATCGGAAGCACACAAACCTTCGTTACGGGTCGCGTGAGTATGGTATTTTGCTTACTTTTCAACGTTACAACTCTTACGACATTGTCCTCGCCTGGGTGTACTTGAATTATTCTTGCGAGTGGCCATCTCGTCGGTGGGCAGTTCTCATCCCTTATTAGCACTAAGCTTCCTATAACGAAATCGTGTACTCCCGTCTTCCACTTCGTTCTTTGGTGAAGTTTTGACAAGTATTCCGTTTGCCATTTCTTCCAGAAATCTTGCATCATCTTCTGTAATAGTTTCCATCTTGTTAAGCCGTGTACATTTGCTCCGATTGGTTCTGCCGGAGTTACCAACGCTTGTCCAATTAGGAAATGTGCTGGTGTAAGCACTTCCGTACTCTCTGGATCACTATTTATTGGATATAAGGGACGTGAGTTTAAGCAAGCTTCTACTTGACACAATAATGTGCACAATTCTTCAAAGGTCAGTGTCGACTCACCAATTACCCGTTTTAGGTGGTATTTCACCGACTTTACTCCAGCCTCCCAAATTCCTCCGAAGTGAGGAGCTGCCGGCGGGATAAAGTGCCACTGAATTCCTTCTGAAGATAAGGACAAACATGTGCTCGTCAATCCTTTAATTGCGTTTTTCATATCGTTATCTAAGATGCGATTCGCTCCAACAAATGTGGTTCCATTGTCACTGTAAACGTCTGATGGCAACCCCCTCCTTGACGTAAATCTTTTGAATGCTGCCAAAAACGCCTCAGCAGTCATATCGGACACTGCCTCTATATGAATCGCTTTGGTGCAGAAACAAACGAATATAGATAAGTACCCCTTATATGAACTTCTGCCTCTGCCTTTCGTAGTTCTTATTTGAATCGGTCCCGCGTAATCCACGCCTGTATGCGTGAAAGGTTTCGATGGTCTAACGCGTGGAGCGGGAAGTGCTCCCATGACTTGGTTCACAATATGTCCTTTGAATCTAAAGCATATTACACATTTTCGTAGTCTATATTTGACTTTATTTCTTGCTCTAATAATCCAATATTTTCGCCTAATGTATGCCAATGTTGTTTCATTACCACCATGAAGCGTTTCTTCATGTGCCTCGTCAATTACTAGTTCGCTTATTCTATGATCGTGTGCAAGTATTATCGGGTATTTTTCTTCTAGCGACACGCTCGCATTTTTCAATCTTCCACCAACTCTTAAAATTCCATCTGCATCTATAAATGGATGCAGTGACAGTATATTACTTCTTGGATGCAATTCTTTTTTGAGTTTTAGTAAGTGTATCTCTGCACTAAATGACTCCTCTTGAGCCATGCGCACTATTCGTTTAGTTGCATCTTCTAATTCAGATACGGTCAGTTCTTTCGATTCATGTTTATATTTACGGGCACATTTCATACCAAATCTGACGCAATATGCAATCACGCGCTTCAATTTTTTAATTGATGAGTACCTGTTTAATATATCATACTTAATTTCGTTGTTCGCCGATACAAACGCGTTCACTTTTCTGCCTTCTTCCGTATGTTCTAATATTTTGCTTGGTGGCCACATATCCGATGACATCTTGAGCCACTCCGGACCGCTCCACCATAGTTTCTTCCCTTGTAATAAATGTGGTTCTGTGCCTCTTGAGGCCAAATCTGCAGGGTTGTGCTCCGACCTTACATGATGCCAGTCAGACGGTGTTGTTACTTCATGTATTTGTTCTACACGCGTTGACACGAAATTATTCCATTTGTCACTCGATCCGTTTATCCACGCGAGAGCAATTGAGGAATCCGTCCACGCATATACTTTCACATCATCCCATTGCAATGCAATTTTTGTTTGTTTAATCAATTTTGCTAACAATACTGCACCGCACAATTCTAATTTAGGTAATGTGATATTCTTTCTTGCTGTCTTTTCGCCCGAATCTGTTTTTGTTTTTAGTGGCGCTACCTTTGTTTTTGACGTCAGCAAAGTAATATGCGTTTCCCCTTCACCCGTAACTATTTTGCTGTATATCACAGCACCGTAAGCTCTCTCAGATGCATCTGCGAATCCATGTAATTCGGCTCTCTGTATCAACGGTGTGTAATTTATCCATCGCGGTATAGCAATTTCTTCTACCGATCGTAAATTATTCCGAAATTTCTCCCATTTGCTAGCTAATTCGCCTGTTAGAGGTTCATCCCATGAATAATTTTTTGCCCAAACTTCTTGTAGTAATAATTTTGCCCTAACAATGATTGGAGCTAGCCACCCGAGTGGATCATATAGTCTTGCAATGTCAGACAACATTAATCGTTTAGTTGAGTTTGATTTCAATTGATGCAGTTTTACTTTAAAATGAAAAGTGTCAGCATTTGGTCGCCAGTAAATACCAAGAGTTTTTACTGCATCTGCCTTTGTAATTTCCATTGCCTCGTGGTCTTCAAGCTCTTGTGCCAAATGGTCTAGTAACTCTCGTCTGTTGGCTTTCCATTTTCGCAGATTGAAGCCTCCCTTCCGTAAAACTGTAACAAGATCTTGTTGCATTTTAATTGCTTCATCCACTGAGCTTGAACCCGACATCAGATCGTCTACATAAAAATCCCTTGTAATCACTTCCGCAGCTTTTGGGTATTCCTGAGCTTCGTCTCGAGCCAAAGTTTGCAAAGTTTTTATGACTAGATACGGTGCGGCTCTTGTTCCATAAGTAACAGTGGTTAGTTTATATTCTTTGATTTGTTCATTTTCTGCCGCCCGCCACAAAATTCGTTGAAATCTTTGATGGTCTTGTGAAACTTTTATCTGTCTATACATTTTTTCTATATCCGCTGTATAGACGTACTTATGCTTTCTCCATCTTAACAATATGTACTGGAGATCCTGTTGAAGCTTCGGTCCATTACACATCACATCGTTGAGACTACGTCCAGTACTTGTTTTAGTCGAGGCATCAAACACTACGCGTAACTTTGTCGTAGTACTATCCTCTCTAATTACTGCCTGATGTGGCATATAATAGGTTGTTTGCAGTTCAGTAGTTTTCTTTTCTTCGTTCGTGATTAATTTCATGTGCCCTAAGTTTAAATACTCTTTCATAAAGTTCGCGTATTCTTCTCTCAAAGTATTATTCTTTTGGAATTTCCTTTCCATACTATATAATCGAGCGAGTGCCCTGTGTTTGGATTCTCCTAAACCAATCTCTGTATCCTTAAAAGGAATTTGCACCGTATAAGTTCCATCGGTATTCCTCGTACATGTCTTCTCAAAATGTCGTTCACATTTTTCATCTTCGGTGGACACATCTGCTTCTTCTACAGTCTCTTCTATCTCCCAGAATCGTTTCAACTGCGTATCGATATCCAGTCTTGATATCATTGAAAATACCTGTTTCCTTGGTTCGACTTTTAACTTTGCTCTACCCGAGAGCACCCAACCCATTTTTGTTCTTTGAGCCAATATTCCTTCTTCTAGCGTTTGCACTCCATTCATCATTATGTCTGGAAGTACGTCTGCTCCAATTACAAGATCGATTGGACCGGGTGTATCAAACGTTGGATCTGCTAATACAATATTTGACCATACGAAGTTGCTATTCATTAATTCTATATGGTTTTCGGGTTGCGTACTTGTTAACTCAGAAAGAACAAGTGCTTCACAAAATAGTTTGAAATCGGATGGATATCTAGGCACTACCTCTAATTCTAGTTTACTTCGAGAAATCCCTGAATCACTTTTCCCCATTCCTGAAACTTGAGTTTCTATTTTGATTCTAGGCAGCCCTAGTGTTTGAGCAGCCTGTTCAGATATAAACGTGGCTTGTGAACCTGGGTCCACTAACGCTCTCAAATACTCATACGTATCATAAATAGTTCTTGCCTTGACCAATGCAGTAGCCAACAGAATGTTGCAATTATTTTTTCCTATAGGTGCCGATATTTCTTCAGCTTGAATTTTGTTTTGATTAAAAAGCTCAGGTCTCGTGGCATGAGCTGAAACGTTACGCGATGTAATTGGATTCTGTACATTGTTATCATGCAACAATGAATGATGTTGTCGACTGCATATACTACACTTCGAGTTGCTATAACATTTTTCTTTTATGTCGTGATTCAAGCAATTAACGCAAATCTTGTTTTGTTTTATAAAATTATTCCGTTCGATCACACTCTTCTCTTGAAATTTTCGACAAGTGTAGATTTTATGTGGGCCGTTGCAATATTTACACGTTTTCGTGGTCGCTACGTGATTTCTTACCGTCCAACTACGATTAAAAGCTTCATTTGGTTTACTATTACCAGAACGTTCTTTAAATGAAGAAATGTTCCTATTTTCCAGCCGTTTTTTCGTATCTCCGACAGCTTCCAGCGATTGGAATCTATTTTCCAAAAAAGTGAGTACATCCTCTAATTGTGGAATTTCTCTCGGTTCTTTCAATGATTGTTCATAAAGTTTATGAGTTTCCTTGTCTATTTTCTTTAAAATAATATGTGCGATTAGTGGGCTCCAAGCTTTAACATCAATTTTTATGTTCTTGATTGCATGCACGCATTCCTTTGTGGTATCATGTAATTGTTTAATCGCTAATGCTGATTCTGCTGCAATTGTTGGTTGATTCAACAGAGCTTCTACGTGAGTCGAAAAAATTATTCGTTTGTTATCGAATCTGTTGTTAATTAACTCCCATGCTGTCTGATAATTCGCCTCTGAACTGGTAAGATGCTGAATCAACTTCATGGCTTCTCCTCTTAACGACGTTTTTAAATAGTGCATTTTTTCAGCATTCCCTAATCGATTGTTCGTATGAATCACCTTTAAATAAAGATCCCGAAACGAGGTCCAATTTCTGTAATTTCCATCGAAAATTGGAATGCTTATCCTGGGAAGTTTTATCTCGTATGCTTCTTGTACCACATCGTGCGTAACTTCATTCCTCTCCGATTTTACACCTTCATGTAACTTCATCACTACCCTCCTGTAATTTTTCTCTAACTTCTCAAACTTCCTCTCTTGAAAGTATGAGTGTCCGAAGTCATCTGTCGTAGCGAAAATCATAATTTCTTCGTTTAAGTTCGAAATGCTACTCCAAATTTCTTTTAATTCGTTTATTACAAAATTATAATACGTCTTTGCCACTTCCCGCTTTTTAAAGTCTATGTCTTGCATAAGCCGTTTGCACACGTTCATTCGAATCATTTGTTTTTTGATTCGCATTTTCTGTTCTTCTGTGCTGAGCTTTTGTTCATGACTTCCTAAATTGAAATCACGATCATCGTCCTCATTTTCTTCGTTCTTATCATCCTTCATATCATTATCCTCGTTCTCTTTATCCTTGTCGCCCCCGTTTGACCCTTCTCCTACTTCATTGACTACTTCTACTTTTTCTTTAGTTTTGGTTTTCTCCCCGTCATTAATATTCGCCTCTACCACAAGTTCTTGTAGAAACGTTATCGCTTCTTCGTACACTTTGCCTACTTGCCTATAGAATTGTTGTGTAAAATACTTTTCATCTGGCAAATCTAATTCCTCTAATTTTCTATGCGTAATTTTAAATTCACTCCAAATATTATTAATGTATAATTCTTTTCTCTTTATGTACTCACGTGTTCTACGGCGAGTACTTTCCTGCTTCATCTTCTCTAACGTCTCATTCATTTCGTCTCCACGCTGTCTCTGCTTCTCGGCTAATTCTTTGAATTCTTCCATCTTGTCCTTAGTTCATTCACTACACTTCACAAAATAGGGTTTTTTTTTTTTCGCACACCACTGTCACAGTACTATCTTCTTCCTTAGTTATTTTTCACAATCACCGCACTATTTTCTAACCGATATAGTATTATTAGTATTTTCACAGTCACAGTTAATTCGCCGAACACTCTCACTCTAGTTTTTCACCCACAAACCTAAACGTAAACGCGCGTTTTACAAGTTTCGAGATATTTTGTCGAATATTTACACGCGACGCGTATATTGTACCAATGTTTTCCGTCACTAATTCAATTTTAATGCTCGAAGGACCATGTATAATTTAGTAGTTATTGTTATAGTTCAATAAAACACGACTGCTCTCGTTGCCAGTCAGTACAAAAGTAAAATTTATTGATTTCCTAAATTACAATACAATTATCGATATTAGCAATATTTCCTAAATTTATGATGTGCCAGCATTACTCAGGAAAACGTGAGCTCTGGTTTTCGGCCGTTCACTTTCCCCGCGAATGTGCTGATCGCTGCTTTCACGTGCGATCGCGGCACGGGCGTCACCCTCACGAGATTCGTTCGTTGACCGTTGCACCCAAATTCACCTGGCTACAACGTAGACAATCGTCCTCCTTCCTTTATTACATCACATTCTCGTTACTAAGATACTTAGATACCTTATACTATCTCCGCAATTACAGTCACTTAGTCGAGATGTTTATCTTTGCAAAAAAAAAACCGCCATGGAAAAGGAGTTGTAATTAGAAGACTTTTTCTTGTGCTCATTTTTTACCTCAGTTTATCTAAATCTACCGCAAAATGTTTGACAGAAAAAAGGTCATTGCGATGTGGAGCTTTAATCATTGTGGCGGGAGACGAAAATTAGTTTCGGCTATAAAGTTATAACTTTAGTTGGAAATACCGTTGAAGTCGTTCGATAACTACGAGATATCAGGAACTTGTGCAAATAACCACGAGGACAAGAGTTGGCGATTTTCAGGTGTTTTGACGGTGGTAATGGACTTAAATAGCAAGTGGACGAAAATTTAGATTTCGTGATGTTAATTTAAATAAATAGGTAGCACAAATCTTAATATTTAGAAAACAAAGTTGACTTGTCAATACTAACGGAGCTGATCCTACATATAAAAATGATTTCGCAATGGTATGAAATTATTTTTTTGATGAGCTGGTTTCCAAAATACTTTTACTAATGGAAAATGTTTGAAAGCTCTTCATCCGACACTCGGTTGAAACCAACATTCAAAAAGAACATGTAAATGCCTGTCATTTACAAAAGATAAGACCTCATATTTCAAACGAATCATCCCCTTTACAATCGTGAACTTTTGAGTCCCGTAATAACGTGGGTTCTTCACGAACCTTTTCCAGTAGCGTTAGTAGCAAATTTATCTTCACTCATTTGACTTTCGTGGATAATTTTAAATTCAAGGAAACAGTGCATGCAGCGACAACGTTCGCATTCATGGTCTTAAGTCGGAGCTGCGTCGCGCTTCCGTGATGTAATTATTTTCCTGGTAATCCTAATTAAGCACTTGCATGCCAGTTGCTGTTCAAATTAAGGGGCGTAAGTGAAAGATGAGTAGGTTGCCAGAGTGGGGAGTATGCCGGAGTTCCACACCCGCGATCGCGATGCGAGCTGGCATATTAATACATTCTGTAGTAAGACATCCTTCCATATTCTCGATTCTTGCGACCCAGAAACTCACCCTCAAAGGGTGCGGAGAACGATGGCAATACTTTCAACTGAAATCCTTTCAATATTTCATTCACATCATGGTTTGGCACGCCCAGGAAATGTTTCAAGACTTTCAAAACGAGCTCCGTATTAACTAACATGTTGAAATTCTTAAAATGAAAGAGTTAAGAGGTTTCTGCTGAAAGGAAACCTTTTTATTGAAAAAGAAAACCTCAAGGAAATATTACGTTCATACCATTCAAATGAATTGTTAATACAAAAGTTGTAACATAAATGGGATTTTATGGAAAATAATATAAAGAAGGCGAACGTCTTATTTAAATTTCCGTGGCGCTTTTGTTAATAGTGTCCATATGACATGCCACAGTTTACAATTCGAAAGTGCTTAACCAGGAATGAGTGTGGTTAAAGTATGAATCTCAGAGTCAGAAGAAAGAAGTGCCAGTGCCTGCCAGTATGAAAATCTCCTGTTAAAAGTTTGAAGAGCAGATCACAAAGTCGTAAAAAAATTTTGAAAATTACTGCTATATTTTTAGCGTTCCATCAAATTCAATTTTTGTATTCATAGTTGGACTGAACTTATTCCCATAAAAAACCACGTCGTTATCACAGAGCGTGCAATCCATAAAACTTGCTCGATTTTCGTTGCACTTCATTCCATCAGTTTGCAAATGATCCTCCTATAAAAAGCAGCAAAAATATTTTGCAATCAAATATATGAACAAATTTTTTGGAGTGTATATTAAATACATGCATAATTCATTTGAATACTTTTTTTAATAACAATGTGGAAATCACAAAGTTTATGAACCTTGCGCCATTACCCTTTACTTCGTTTCGATATTTCCCCCCGGTTTTGCTGTTGGCTCGATGGGAGGGAAGAGGAACGCCCAGTAACGATTTTATTAGAATTTGCACTAAATGCATTCAGAACTACATTTTGCGAGTTGAATTCATTTCATTGGAGATTTATCGTTGAAATATCTTTTTGAATTTTAACCAATAAAAGTCTAGCATCGTTTGAAAATATTTAAACTGATATGGATTTCAATTTGGTTCTTCTTGGCGTCGAGGAAATTGCTTTTCTGCCGTTTGAACAAAATAAAAGTCAATTTATGCTTTTCATATTTATAAATAAGCAAAATTTATTGAATTAAATGCAAATACCGCAATTTCAATATAGTAAAGTATTTAATATTTGAAGTAAACCCGAAATTTGTGGATGTTTTTGCTATAAAAAATTCAAATTATTTGAAATGATTTGGGCAAGTTCTGATTTTATCCCTTCATTTTCACTATCTCCACCCAAAATCAAATTTTCCTATTAATTTTGATAAATTAGTTTTCACAGTAATAATAATTGGTGTAGCTGGTAGAGGACGTTGGGGTGGCGATGCTCCTGATGGGGTGGCAGCAGCCACTGCATCCAGCGGTCTAGTCGTGGCTCAATGAAAAATCAGATGTGACATAAAAGTCGTTTTCCACGATTTATTACAGCAGTGTATTTTTGGAAACAAATTTATATTTGTTCCATCACGCCCACAATTGTTCATCGGACATTTCGGCTGGTAAGGAATTTTATCTACGCGCATACCGCATACCCCAAAAGTTGCACCCTCGCCCTAAAAGCGCATTCATTTGCAATTTTCGATATTTGATTAGAACTTGCAAAATGTAAATGTTTGCGAAAAATATTGAAATAGACATTTTTATCAGAGTCTCAGCGTAAATTGTGTCCAATGACACAATTTATAACTGGATTTGAATTACCGAATTATGAAATCAAAAAATCCAGCAGAATATTGTTTTTAACGGGGGTATTTGATGGGGAAAAAAATAGTTTTCAAATTGATCTACAGTTAACAGTTTATAATTAAACAATTCCTAAAAGTGTTTTTGAAATTAGTTTTAATTACCCAAGGATTTTATCTGGATGCATTTCTTCACAATTATCTAATTGCAGTTCGCAAATAATCTATTTTATTGCATTTGGTCTAAATCGTAATAAAAAAGATGCGAATGCAATTTGGCTTCCCTCGCTTTATGAAATTCAGCAAACAATTCTGGATGCATGAATATTTTTCTACGGCAAACACGGAACCCTTACTTTTTAGCCAAATACTCACTGTGTTTGCTTGCATTTGATTAAAATGAGTCCAGGATGGAGCATTGCGAAAACTACCAAGTTCAAAATTTGTGAATTCCTCTGCGTACAGAAATTGGAAATAATTAATTCGGGAAGAATTCAAAATTGTGAAGATTGACGTTTCTAGGACTCTGTTCACTAACATCAACAAATACTATTTTCGTTGTTGTTGAGACCATTGACATAATTTTCGCTTTATAGCCCTAATTACAAAATTATAGTTCGATTTTTAATTTGTCCGAATGGATATTCAATCTTCAAGCATAATAAGCCACCGGAAACGGAAGGCGATGGCGAATAGATCAACAGTCATTGTAACAATTCACAATTAACTCTAATTAACTCGTGTATGATAATTGAATAACATCCTAATCACCAAGTAAACAATGGAATTTATGTAATTGTTATGCTTTGTGTTTATCCTTCTTGTACACTCTGTTCTCAACGGACCCGGCATTCTCTGATTCTCCGTTAGAGATTAGAAATCAATTAAACATGATCGAATTACATTATTGTTCGAATTCAGGTCAAATAATATTATACCATAGGATTTCACAAAAGCCGTTCCACATAATATTATAATAAATGTCTATATCTATTTATACGAGTGGTGACGTGAAAACGATTCATTGTTCCCGAACAATATTTATTTATAGAAAAACTTTTCGCATAGAAGGGTAAATTTTGTTATTATTTTTTTTTCGAAAAAGGTCTCATTTTATCTCATTTTTCCGTCTCTTTTAAATTCTGTCCCAGCGCTACATTTATCTTTTGAAAGACAATAACAGCCGTGACGAAAGGTTCCGCCAGACAAGCTAACTAATTAACCATAAATTTCGCTTTTAATTTGTTGAAAAAAAAGAGAGAAGAAAGTTTCTCGGGCCCAAAGGATTAATTTTGATCAAATGAGCAGCTTCAGGCACCTTCGTTGTGTATATACATCACAGAATATAGGCAGAATAATTTTAAATTCAATTCACGTAAAGTGTTTCTCTGGCAGGTGAGCACAGCCACAATTTTCCTAGATCATAAGCCTCTAATTAGCATTCATGTCATCCCTTGCAACAATAAAGAAGTTATGAATTCTGGCTCTAATTAAACCAAATCTGGGCTAGTCGTAAAAAAGTTCTCGGCGAAATTTTATTGAAGCACCCTCAACGCCGGAAAGTTACGCTCTGAAAGTTAAGCGGAAGACGTGCACTCGACATTAATTGCATAACAAATTAAATTAATTTATTTACTCAGGGGATCTAATTAAGTGGCAAGTTTGTTTTTGTCACTGGGGATTTTTGTTATTCCCAATGTTTTTCCCTTTAGATATACATTGCCTGGCAAATGTAAATAACTGTAATACTTTTTTTTTATTTTCCCCAAACATTTCCTATATGATTCAGGAGAACATGTTTATACGACATTTCCGAGCTATTTTACAGTTTTTAGGTGGGTTTTTTAATTTCAGCTTCTGATTTTGTGTTGAAATAATTAAAGAGTTAAAGACCCAGTTTTGTTGTACAAACCATATATTTGTTGAAAACCGATGCATTTGGCACAAAGCAACACAGTTCACAAGTTTAAAATTTCACAACGCGTGAATGGCTTCAGGGTGGTCAATAATTTAGGCAATATAAGCTTTTTGAACTGTGATTAATTTCTCTTTTGACTCTGTTTTCCGGTCACTGTAAAAATATTTTTGTATGCAGAGTAGCATGACACATATTTAATATATGTCGTATATCAACAACGTGAAGAAAAACGATTTTCCAGTTCCTAGGAAACTACCTTTAACGGTGCGGCGATGCCCGAACCGATACCAGAAACCCTCGGGCTCGCCTCACAGACTTTGAACTATGAAGAGCCTCCCCCGCATTTGATCCCAAAAACCAGAGATTTATTCACGGGGATAGGACAACGGCATTGAGTAAAGCCTAAAACAGATCCCCTTAATCTTCGCTGGACTCCGTGGCAAACAGCCCCTCCTCCCTCCGAATGAACCCACACGGTGAAAAATTACCTGAGAGCCCATGAATGCCGAAAGCCCCAGATGAAATGCAAAGTGCATTCATTACCTGGTCCCGTTGTGAACTGTATGCAAATTTTGGGTGAATTCGGCTGGTATGCTTGCTCATAACTAAAGCATGCACCAAAAATAGGTGGCCGCAGTTCCTTCCAGGGGATGAAGGATGTGGTTGATTTTGCTGAATAAACCCGGGCGCTGTTGGTTCGCCGTTTGTTTTTATTTTGATTGCGGGGCGCAACAGGCGCCCTCATTAACTTTCATCCCTTCGGCTTAAGCGGTAATGAGCTTGTACTAAATTCTCGGCTGCATAAGAACCCGGCTTAAACTTGTACGCGTTTGCAAATTTAATTAAGACGTTAAAGTGAGAAAAATGTAAAGGGATTTTAGTTGTAATGCTTGTTGAAGTATTTTTCAGGTAATTTTAAACGAAAAGAAATTTTCCATAATTTTTTTTGCGCGTATTTTAATGTAAAACTACTGCATTTTTTACCGAATAGTGTTTTTAATTTTCGCCTCGAAGTACTATGTTGAATTAAATTAGTACAAAGTGAGTGAATGGATATTTGAAGTTTGAATTAGTCCTTTTATTAGCATTGCCTTTCATAAAAGCGCATGAAAACCAAAATAACAGTGTTACAACAAGTTTTGTAGTTGTTAATTGTTTTGGTAAAGTATAAATACTTTTGTTTATTATTTTTAAAGCAATGTACTTACAGGAAAACAGTTTTTTTGAATAGCTCGACTTTGTCCAGAGATAAATCGGTTTTCGAAATTCAATTAAAGTTAATGAAAAAGCTTACATGAAAAATTGAGCAATATATTTGACTTTGAGGGGAAACTTTTTCGTAGTAAGGAATTTGCAAATTGTTCCACTAAAAAAGTGCCACATAAATTATTACCTGCCTCTGTAACAAAAAAATTAGCTTTTGAAAACAATTTGACCATAGACAGGAAAAAAGAATTTGTCACAAGTTTGCTTAGGTCTAAAGAATCAAGATTAGTATCTACACTGTTAATTTGTAAATCCAAACAATTCTGGCAGATTTTTCTTTTGGAAATCACATGTACTGTACACCACTTCTTTTAGGAACATAAAATTCCTTTATAATTGCACAAAAAAATTTAATTAAATCCGCGATCATTATCCCTTTCGGTTATTTCGATTTTTTTTAGTTTTCATCAACATTTAAGTATTGCTTCTTCAAAAATAGCTATTCACATTAATTCCAGGACATTTGTAAGGAGAATATAATTAAAATAGTTTCATAAAAAACGAGGGAAGTTTCAACTTACGAAACTGGGTTAAAGTTGCGACACACAAAAATTAGCAAACAGTAAACTTTGAGTTCTTCAAAATAATAGTTTCCCTCGGAAGTTTTAACAAGGGACTTTGCATGTATTCGCAGAGTACGAGTTACTTTTGTTAAGAAAAATAAACACGTCCTGTCGTGATAAGTGTTGTTGAAACTTCACAATTCGCATGGCTAATTACATACTGCCGGTTTAAAGACGCATCATTTTTAATCCTTCTCTGCACAAGCACTGCAGATTACTTTTAATGAAAATTTATGGTAAGTTGAATTTCCAGTAAAAAGCATAGTTAAGAAAACATTGCCATGAAGTGAAATCCAGGCGTTAAGTTTTGTTTCGTCGCCCGACATATTTTCTTGATTTTTAATAATAATTTTTAATGAATTTAAAAAGTATTGTTATTAAATCTCCTTACTCGAAGACAACAATGTCAACCATCAAAATAACGGTAAATGATATTAAGTTTCTTTTCCAGGGTGTTCCCTCAAGGATAATCTCGCCTTCCTGGAATTCTCTCGAACAACTTGTTGAATTAAGGGAATTGCCCGAAGTTTAATTCAACCATTACTTGAAATCCAACTTAAATTTGGAAACAGGATTTGAAAACTCGTCTTAATGTTCTCAGTTCATTGCTGAATTTATTTATAAGATTTTGTTGTGTCAGTTCAGTTTTATTTTCCTGAAAAATATAATATTACAAAAATATCTTCGGATTTCCAAAATTTTTCTTCTGTTCATTTTACCATTTTCGTTCGAATTTCATATTGTTATTTTAAAAAATAATAATAAAGCTCAAATTCAACAAAAAAAAAGTCCAGTCTTTTTTTTATTTTTTTGTTTTTATGTAGATGTTGTTCAGGAAATCGTTGGAACCCAGGAATCTGACACCTGAAAATGCTCCTCTTTGCCAATTCGAGCGAAAAGATTTCCGTGTTATAAGGTTGAATTGGTAACCAAATCCGGCAAGTACTTTTCCATCTTACACAAATATCCCCTACTCGTATTTATCGGATCGAAGTGGATTTTATTTCACAAGAGTGCTCGACTATCGCAACCCACCTCACCTTAAGCCCGAGTCCCCTGAATCGGCGGGATAAGGATATCACGTTCACAATAAAATACCAAAAACAATGAGTAAATTGTCTCCCACAAGCATTTTGTTATTTCCACTGTGTACTTCTTACATCAAGCAAATCCCCGCAGGATCCCAATGTAATATTCTACTAAATCCTTGAAATGATACTTACGGTGTTTGGATGTTCATCGCATTCCAACATTTACCCCAAAAATGATTTATTGTTAGTTGTTCGGGATTTCCGGTAATATTTAAGTTTTAAGGATATTCCACTGAAGGGGGTCCAGACAGATGATAAATAGATTCATGTTATCCGGATGAAAATCTGATGACAGGCAGTTTGGGTTCATGTCTGATACTTTGAAGCTTCTGTTTTCGGATAATTTACTGCAATTATCGTGGATTTTCGTGATTTACGATGAAATAAATTTAAATTCCGGATAAATTGTAAAATATGCGATGGCTGCACATTGCACTTCGATATGTGAACATGCTGACATTCAATTTTCAAGAATTTTTTTTCCATTAAACTGAACTGAATAAAATTGACTATTTTATTTTTTCCATTGCAATTCACAGTAAAATATCTAAAACAAGAAAAATAAACCAGCCATAAATCAGTTCTCTATAATTTACATTATTTAGTTGTTTACTCGTTTTCCCCCCGTATTTCATCGAAGCTTACCCCTCCCAAGTACCGCCTCCAAATACCGAGGAAGATACCAATGATAAGTTGTGAATCTGCTATCAATCGACTTGGTTTCCATTTAACCAATTCCTTTATTGCCATTGAATTCAATCTTTGCCGCAAGGTACATCAGTATCGGGTTACCAATTTCGAATCCATCCTAAGGTTATTGTATATACGTGCGATGAATTCAATTTACTTTTGCCAGCAACTCTTTCGTCGGGTCCGCACAGGAAAACAAAAACAAAGTTTTTCCAGGGAAAAAGGAGTGGAAAACAAGGGAGATTTGATGCGAATCAACATTACAGCCCGAAGCGCTCTTGCCAAAGCATAACAGAAAATCAGTTCCTACACAAGTCTCGATTTGAAGTTTTTGATCAGGGCTAATTGTGTGCATTAAAAATTACCCTCAAAATAAAAGAAGAGAGGAGAATCGATTTGGGTGGCTCATGGGAATCGATGCATGTGGCTTTTCGAGTGGAGTCCACGCAGAATGTGAGCCGTTGGAAAACTTTTTGCTTCTTCTCAAAAAATATCGTGTGCCAAAAATGTTAACTAAATATTATTGGAGGAAGTCGTTCGAATAGAATACAAAACATAGAAAATAATTCAATCGAAAGCAAAGTATGAGAACAGATTTCATAGGAAAACAATTAAAATAATAATCAGAATTCATCACAGCACGTAATGTTAATTTTTCCTATGAACATAGATTTCCTGTTGCAATTTACCATTTCAAGGCAACAAATGCCTGAACGAAGGAGTTTCCTGCAAATCAAATTAATTCAAGCCCAATTAAAGCTCAATTCCGGTGAAACATTTGCAGGTCCTGGCGTCAGTCTGGCTAGTGAATTGTAATTCGCCTCTTTTCCCTGCTCAGGAATTGTTCTACGATGACGATAATAAATATCCATAATAGAAGCATTTGGCAATTCTCTAAATATCCAGCATTTTTTTTCGCAGGGAAATTCCTACAAATTCGGTCCGGAAAAATTCCTCGCATCTGAGCTTGCCGGTGTGAGATGTAATGATCATGGGAATTGGGCCTTCCACATAAATTTATCAGCAGTAGATGGAATTTATGATTCCAACCACATACAGCCGTGACCACTCCCGATCCTTCAGTAAAGCATCTGTTTTGCGAACTCTTGGGTTCCCTTTCGATATCAATTCTGACTTCGGCCTGAACAGAATTTATTACGCAATGGCTTCACATATTTCAGGATATTCAAAATGGGTACTTTTTGTGGAACAATGCAATCTCATTTCTAGAGTTTATTAATTTTTCACGCACAACATTTCGCTGAGCTTCTTTCAGTTCATTTATTGAAGTGCATATTCGACGTAACTACTCTTCATTTTGTTGCCCACTGTTGAGGGATGTTTTGCTTGCGGTCGCCTGGAGTCTGGACACAAATCATTTTGCAGCGAGCTCACCTCGGAATATAATGAGATAAATGAGGTAGAAAACTTCATTTAATGCCTCACTGAATACGCCGCGGCCAAGTACTAACCTCCGAGTGATGTTGTCCGGTCAGCCGGCAGGGATTTTCCGGTAAACCGATTATTTTCTATGGAGGAAAACTCCAGTTCGTTATTTTGGAGAACAAACTGTGCACACAGCGGGAAACATTGAATGCAAATGTTTGCAACTTTGAGCAGATTTTTCCCTCGGGTTTCCCTCAAAATTTTACTAACTTATAATTGGAAGCGGAAACTGAAAATACTAATGCGTGAATTCATTGTTCAAGGATTTGCTATTTAGAGTTAAAAGCACTAATACTATTTTCAGCAACAAAAGCTTTTAGTTACAGGATAATGACTGTTTGTAAATCGCTAAAATGATTGTTACATTTCAATGTGCACTTGTCCTTTTGGCAACCGCTTCGTCCGGATGCACAATTGCCATATAGGACACGTCTGAGCGTGAACTAGGTATACTATTATAAAAGAAGTGCAGCCATTATGGAACACTCTTTAGTCCTGCTTTTGCGATGAAGGTAATCACAAATGCGTTGTGGACCACAGTGGGGTGCAATGTGCATTCTCCCTTTATGACTTCAAAATCAGCTCAGTTGTTGTTTTGAGGCTTCGTCAACAACGATCCTAACATTGCCGTTAAGGAGCTGTGAAGCTATTTAGGCCGAGAATGTGTTTAGCAAAAAAAAGTCCTTTAAAATTGTTCGTCAAAGGATCCTAAGTGGGAATTTTGCTAAAATACTGACTGGAATACATGTCCCAAATCCTGCTAACAGCCTCATAACTGCTCTCATTTGCATTTGTGCAGAGTCCTTTTGAATTATTCAAACATTCTTATCCTCAGGTACAGTATTAGTGGAGATGATTCTTATATGAAAGTCCTGGTGGACTTCCATCGCGACTCATGGGATCCTGGATGAGTGTGCGAATCTCGCAAATGGAATGTAAATTACTCCTACTTGCGCGGTCTGTAAAGTTTTCAAAATAGTCCTCTGCGGCGCACAATCCTACATTGTGTGTTCGATAGTCTTAAGTAGTTTTGCATTCAGCACGATAACGAAAATCCATTGCTGAGGGAAAGTTATTTTTCGCAAGGAGTTGCATGTGGTTAACTGAAATCAGTAGAATATGCAAAATGGAGGAACGCTATCACCCATAAGCTGAAAGACGGGAGAAAAACATGTTGATTTTGTGGTTTCATTATCTTGTGTCGTTCATTGCGCAATTTTTCTAAATATGTAATGTGCAAAATTAATTTGTTTTTGTACATGAAAAGTTTTCAAATTTTGCGAATTATGTAAATCTTCATTCTCCACAAATATTTGTTGTATAAATTTTAATGTAAGTGGAATTTAAGATCAACAACAATAGACTTCATATGAATTTATATTGATTTATGTGAGCATATTTGGAAAAGTTACCACTTTTGAATTCCGATCCGGGTAATCCCCTTCTAAGCAAAATTGAATTTCCATCCACTCTAACCAAAATGCTAAAAGTTTTGGTACAACTGATAACATTATGTATGTTAATCTTCTTCCGGTTAAACACGATTTCACTGCGAATACCTCTTGATTTCAACCTGCACTCGCAGTTAAGCAGATAACCCGAGTGGCTTGAAATATTCGCAGGTGGAAGGGTTTGAATCGCGCCCCGAAGTTCATGATAGCGATTGCGGCAGCAACCCTTT
Source organism: Leptogaster cylindrica (assembly GCA_963082835.1). NCBI lineage: Eukaryota > Metazoa > Arthropoda > Insecta > Diptera > Asilidae > Leptogaster > Leptogaster cylindrica. The sequence continues at coordinate 15,672,147 of OY720105.1, read as the reverse complement.
CATCGTTTCAGTTTTATTGAACAAGCGGCAGAGTGAACAAACCAAACTACAAAGTCAACAGGGAGGAGCATCAAAGCGAAGATTATCTGGATTACAGAATAAACTTCCTTAAGCTGGTGTTCTTAAGTGGGTGAACAGGTGGCAGTGTATGTTTCCCTCCGTTTGACGAGCGATTTTTCCAACAGATAGTTTCCGAGTACTGCTTTCGTAATATTTGCTTTGGTTTCGGTTTTGTAAGAACCAGATGAAAATATATAAGAAGTTGGATGATTTCAAAATTGTATTATTAATTCCAATTTTCACGTTAATAAAAAACCATAAGGAGTTTACTTCATTGCGGAGGTTATCCCAATCAAGGAAACAAATTTTTACACTATATAAGAACCATTTTCAAGTTTCTTAAAGTTTATTTTTACATTTTTTAAGAAAGCTTTTTCAATTTGCAGAGCGAACTCAAAAATTTTTATTTGAAATGTAACTAATGTTTGATATTGTTAAATAGTAAGAAGAAGATTATTTAAATACTCCCAAAAATGTACGTTTACTGCTTATCGAAATTATTGTATTGTTTATCGAAAAAAATAGTTCTGTTACAGTAACTTCGATTATCCTGAAACTGCAAACTGATTTTCGTTAAGCCGATTCGAAGTTCTGCGGTCATCGTTCTGAAATTTTTACAAATATTTTCCATTAATTAAAACACATGGAAACTTTTTACAGCTAGAAATAATTTAACAAATTATAAAAGTTGATGTCGATGGAAAAATTGCTCGTAATCCTTCATGATAAATCGATGAATGCGCATATGTAATATGCATGTTATCTAAAGATCCTTCGATCCCTGTTCGTGAATATTTATGAAAGCGGTGAATGTTGATGCTCAGTATTTGCATGGAATTGTGAATTGTGGGTGGCATTTCACCATTGGCTATTCAAACCAACTTTTGTAGCAATACAAAATGGAAACAACTTTAAGTAATCCTGAAAACAAATTGTAAGGGAAGGAGTAGTCTAAATTTGGCATACAGCATACTTAATGTGAATATCAAAAAAAAGGATTTCTTCTAAAAGCTTAAATGCTTTAAATACTTTACTGCAAAGTGTTGCGATTGGAGTACTTTGCAATATTTTGAATAAATTTGGATTTTGTTGTTGTTCAATGAATTTTTTCAAAAATACTCTGACAAAAAAATTTGTTTGAATTGTTTTAGTAACTCTGTGTCTATTGTCTATCTCCGTAGAGAGCATTCTTCACGTGCACGTAGAGAGCACGCTCTGCCCCCATTCATCTTAGAAATATAAAAATGAAAAATCAATTGTTATTTATTTACGAGCGCCTTGGAAAAAATCTGTATCAGATATATTCAATCATTTAATACATCTTAAAGTGTTATCAAGTATTTACGCTAATATTATATTTAAAAAAAAAATTTTTTAAATTTGTTTATTTGAAAAAAATATTTTGATGTTTATGGTATGTAGGCAAATTTTTTTGTTAAAATGTTCTCTGAAAATATTCGAGTTTGCTTCTCAATGCAGTTGCACTAAATACTCTCGTTGAAAATAATTTAATTTAATTAATAAGCGGCAGTATCAACAACCACCAATCCTCGCGGAATTATGCTCCTCACTATTTATGTTTATTGTGAAATTTAATTAAAATTTTTATTAATACATAACTCCTGGAAGGCAGGCATATTTCAGTTTAAATTAAGCGTAACACGTTCGGTGTGCGCCATTGAGTCTTGCATTTTTTTTATTTTTTGCATATATTGTTGTTACTCAGCGTACTGTGGTCTATTAATTATGCTGTGGTAAGCTCGGCACTAACTACAATGCCAGCAGGGATTCCAGAGGCAGAAAAAGACCGAGTTTTAATTTTTACCAAATTCCCGAAAATTTCATTTCGATTTTTTTTCACATTATTTATATTAATTTAGAGATTTAAAATGGTGTTGATGATGTTGTTCGCAGAGGTTAAACTGAATTCGGAACGGAAAATTTATTACGTGTAATTTATAAAAGTTGAATTGAAAGGAATTCAATTTGTTGACATTTTGTGTTAGTTTTTGACCGTTTGTGTGGCAAAGTATCATTATTGATTATATATAAATCTTTATATAATCAATGGTATCATTGTCTACGCCTAAGAGCAGGCAATGTTAAATAGATTTACATTGTTCGTGTCAAAAATATTATTTCTGGTTAATTTCTGGATTTACAATAACAATTAATTCTTGTACAATAGTATAATTCCTAATTATTGATACAATATGAGATGAAATAGTCAATAAAAATTATTGTACTCAAATTCAATACAATTAGGAATTGTGATCTTTGTTGGGCGATCATAAATCTTTTAATCACTTATCCCATTAACGAAATAAACACTTCTCTCTTGTGTTTCCTAGAAAATACTTTTCAACTTCAATACGTGCCTTCAACGATCTATCTCGTAGCAAAAGACGTCCTGAGTCAGGAATATTTTTCTTAGTTGGTTGCTATCTTTTATCGATATCTCAGGAATAAAAATGAGATTCCTTCACACATTCACATAATATACGGAGACAAATAGGGCAAACGTCCTTGTTCCATTTCACACACGAAAATACTTCTAAGTGTGATGCAGGCTTTTTACGTAATCGTCAAATGGATTCTCGTATCGAATTTTCCCTAAATAAATGAGTAGGTCATTACAATATACGAAGAGCAGAGTATATTTGTTATATAACAGTATTTTTATAATTAATGGAAGTGGACAGAGAATAGCCAAATGAGGCAAATAATAATTACGAAAGGTTTTCTGTACAATTAAATCTTGGTAAAATTGAGAATTTATATTGTGAAAATAGATTGTAATTTATTGAATATTTCCAGCAATTTAAAACAACAAAATCCTTTAATGCCGAACAATCGCACAATGAATGCGTTGAGCATGTGTTGCGGAGAAATATCCAGCAATAATTGAAACTCCGCATGAATAGTTTTCGGTAGTCAAAGGGATGCGGTAATATCTCAATGGTGGGTGGATGTAAATGCATCATTAATCCAAGCCCATTGGAGACGGAGAACGGAATTTGGTTATCACACGTTTCAGATACCGTCGTGGATGCTTTCAAAACCAAACAGGATTCACAGCAGCTGAAAATGATCCAGGACGTGGTCAAGGGCCAATGAGCATTATTTAGGGACGTTCCAGAGATTATCGACTTAAAGCTGCTCGATATCGCGATATATATGTAGTAAACCAGCAGTGAATTACATTCCATCTTTGGAAATGTGCATTTAATTGCAAATGAATTCCAAAATCCAAATGTTGTTTATTAAAATATCATTAATTTATAGTTGCCGCAGGTGCAACAACAAACACAAATTCTATTTCACTTTCGAGTAGGTATATAAAAAATGTTACACTTCGTTTTGGTAATCGTTGCTGATGTAAACGTAATACGTAACTATAAACAATCATATAACGGATGCTGCGAAGGAGGACATTTACTGCTTTAAAACAACGCATTCGCGGAAAGTGAAATTTTTATTAAAATTGTTGTTATTGTCCAGCATTGATTAATGAACAACACAGTAAACAATTGTTCTTGAACATAAAATTGGCGAACAGTGATAAAGCAGTATGCAGTCCTGAATTGAAGCTTTCAGGACTATTACTTGTCGTGGTCTACTTGGGGCGAGTTTTCTGGCGGTGGATTCCCGCAGAAGATAGCAACAAAAGTTTTTCACCGGATACTAATTACCCCAAAGAATTTTCCGAAGCTGGACATATCTCTGGTTTAGTAATTTAATGGAGAAAACTAATTTTCGTTGACGATTTGCAACTTATTTACCCGGAAGAAAACAACAACAAGATGTTCTCAATGCTTAATGCTATAAAGTTTAGTGAAGAGAGGGCGGTGATATCCTGTTTTGGTTACAGTTTCGGGATTTCAGCATCCAGAAGGATCAGGAAGACAGTCTCACTGATGCGGTTACTAACTTTTGCCTTAGTTTACATCACTCCTGCGGTTGAAGGCAATTTACTCGATGGCTGTTTTAATTTGCTTATTTAATAGAGCTCCTAGCGGAATTCCCCAAAAGGAATAAAGATCATGGCAGCCCGTTTGAAATGTTTAGAAATTTGAATTCGGTGGAAAATATCTCGATTTCATGGAATCTTTTAAACAGGAATATATCCTTTGACCAATTATTATTATGGTTGGTTTAACTGTTTTGGGGAAGGCATTTTCCGGATATTTCCATGAAGAAGTAAAGTTTTTTATTTTTTTATTAACTGAGGTTTTCATGTTTACCATTTCAGTTAACTCAATTTAATAAAAATTATTTTGAATAACTGAATTCTGTTTTAATCATGAAATCTTTTGACGATACCGGTAAATGGAATTTTTCAGTCAGCATAAAAAATATGATATGCAATGCATACAAAAACTGAAAAGTTTGCGAAATCGAAAAGAAGACTTGTCGTATAAATATACTGTAAAATGCAATAACGCTGAAAATGGCAACAACAAATTGTGAAAACATGAACTTCTGGCACCTACAATTTCCCATTTAAATGTATTTGAATATTTTGAAGGATGGCGAGAGTGTTTGTTGGTATGTTGTAAAATGCTCAGGACACCAAATGATCCAGAAATTCTCGATGCAGCGTGCATAACGGAGAACCAGTGGGATTCCCCTTCATCACTAATTTTTGCACTGCAAGCAGGTCACGTGCGAAGTGTTGACGAGCGCAATTTCAGTTGAAAGTTTGAATTTTATTTTGCAATTTGGAGGTGCAAGTGCACATAGTACTGCCCCATAAGATAGATAACAAGAACCCACTTTCGGTGTCAAGGACTCGTGTTACTTGGACTATGAATTTACAGGGAACGTGCTGTAAGGATTTCGCCGACTTCAGCTTGTTTTTTAAAATAATTTTCCAATGTTAAATGGCGGAGCACCTGCAGAATTTGAAACTCACCGGAATGCCACTCCAGAAAATTCTGAATTGCACTCGAAATCGTGGTCTTAACGTAAAAAGGGTTTCTTATTAATTGGCAAATTAAAGACTTCCGTAGATTACAACTCCCATTAAGCACTCATCTTACTTTTTATTAATCCTTTCATAATTTAAATTGCAAATGCGTTCTCGTGTAGAGTTTTACGGCGAAAAGTAATATTAAAAAACGCTTACTCAGTTTATTCTCCATTTTCTAAGCTCTCAATGGATATAGAATTGTAGATGTATGTAAAACAGTACTGTAAAATAATTTCCGTGTTTTTGCATGGGTTCCTTTCTGGAATGGACTCGCCATCTATTCCATGAAAATCAAGAGTAGGAATGTAAATTGAAATCAAATGAAATTACCTGGAAGGAAACATTCGTCACTATTCGGTGAATGAACATTGAATAAATCATGGCGTTCCGATAACGTAGTTAGTTATGCATGCCAATTCCTGGTCGTCAATTCCAGGAAGTTTTGTCGAGTTTTCCTTGGCAGTGGAAAAATGATAAGAGTTCTGGATGCTGAATCCTTAGCAAGGAAACACATGAACTATTGCTTCTTCATATAAAATGACATGCAGTGAACTCGTGTTGAAGTTATTGTTGGCAGTGCATGTTCTGTAATCGAGAGTCATTTTAAATCATTTTCCTATTTGGAGTTTTTAACCCTTTCTCTTTCATCACCTGTTAGAAGTTTTAAATACATTTCATATTGTTAATTGGAATTAATTCGAAGTAACATAATTTTCAAAAGGTTATAGTTGAATAAAACTGTTCACAACACGTCTTAACGACTTTTTGCAGATTTTTGAGTATAAGTACTTTAAAGAAGTTAAAATTTTTGGGGGATGATGTAACTGGATTCTTTCAGAAAATAAATAACATTGTAGCTGTCTTCGAATAGGAGAAGGCCATCATAATTCACAAGTTAGATAAGCTGTTTATGGTTTTATCTTCCTCCAGTTACGCGAGACACGCAGAGAGTGCTCGATACTAATGAACCAGAAATATCCTGCGGTAATGTATTTTTCTGTGCCTCTTGTGCCGTTCGTGGAGGTTATCATTTTCCGAAGTAATGACCCAAAATATGGTTAAATTGCAACCCCCTCGCATGGAATTTATTCGTTGGAGATATTTTGAAGCCTGACGTCGAATTTGCGATTTATTTTATGGTAATGTTACTTGAGATTATGCGATAATTGAGTTCAGAACGGTGAATGCAGGATGTGAATTTTTTGTTATAATTCCAATCCCTGAAATTTAAGGAAATCATTTTGGTTGGTCGAAGGTTGTAGTTCTAAGCTTCTTTTAGTAATATTTATTTCCTACCTCTCCGGAAACTATAGGAATACTTTATTTTACTTCACAATTAGTTGAGGTAATTTGTAGAACCGTTTCACTTCACATCATTCCCAAGAGTTCCTGCTCTAACGATTTCTCAAAGCGCCGTGAAAAAAATAAATAAATCAAAATTTCTTCCTCGTTGCTTCGGTTCTTATCGACAGTAGATAAAAACGTCGTGGTAATGAATTTTTATGACTTTGTCTGCAGAGAATTTCTGGAGCAAACTCTAGACGAATTATTGATCATAATTTTTCAAGTACACCTTTTGTATGACCAGGTTATACAGTTTGGTGAAATATTAAATAAATTGACGATGGAAAGTTTTCGTTGGTTCGCTCGAAAACACAGCATTATGGCTTCCCAAGAAATTTATAGTCTTCATTAAGTTCTCATAGGAAGCGAACTGAAGCAGTTGCATGTTCCAATTGATTTATAAATATCTTAACTCACAGGGAAGTAGTTTTAGGGACGAAAGACAAAGTATTGATTGTTGGAGATATTTGTAGGTGCTAAAGATTACTTAATAAATTGCGAAATTTTGAAAGAATTATGTTCCAATCAAGTCGTGTCGTTTTTTTACTGAATCTTTAAAGGAATGAATGGAATATAGGAAAAGTCTTGCGCTTTACCTTTTTCAATCATTGTTGATGTTTGCGTACGAAAACGAATTCCTCTACAAATTTGAAAAGTTTTTCTTCCATTTTTCAAGTTGTCTTGTCTTTTTGTTTGCAGCCAGAAAAGATTGCAGGCAATCTATTTACCTTTCAAGGAATTTGATTCTATGAGCTCCGCAGATTATAAAATGGAGTATTAGTCTTCTGTCTGCCGGTCTGAAATTTATCATTCCTGTCGGCAAACGGAATGTGGGCTAAAAAGCAATACATACAACATTAGAACATGCTAAGATGCTGTATATAAAACATTTTGTACTACAGAAATCATAATATTGAAGCATGGCTTTATGAACAAAATGTTACTTGTTTCAATTAACCCAAAATCCTTTTATATATCCATTACAACTTCTTCCAAGTCTTGCAATTATTATTCTATATGATATTGATTGGTACACTCGGTAGAAATCTACAGAGTATACTCTTGCTAACTGAAATTCCCTGTTACATTTAACAGACTGCGTTCCGATTAACTAATGTCTCGGTTAATTTGTTGCAGATCCCGGTTGTCCCTTCTGAGTTCTCGGTCAAAATATCCTTTCCCGGTTATTTACAACAGAGAACTAACTTTTTTCAACCGAGAAGAACAAAACAACCGAGTCGAAATCCTCAAATTTTCTCTCCGTGAAGACATTCCGACTCTGAATTTTGTTTAAATCAGTTTTAAATACAATGCAATTGTTTTTAATCAAAATTATTGCTTATTATTTTTGAGGGTTTTGCGAAGAGCCTTCAAAAATCTTAATACAGTTCATTATCTTTAATGGTTGACTCTGGTCGGTCTCGATGCAGATCCTTGCAGTATTTTTACTCAACTGTAAAATCTGCTTATTAAAAGTTCAACTGGGAACAATTTCAGTTTGAACAGCTTCCTCAACAACTGTCGAGTGCGTATCTGCACGTCTGCACAGACGAGTTATAACCCAGTTGAGGAAATATTTTATGCAGAACTTTTGTTGTTGTTTTGGAGTGAATAACTGCAGAGAATTGCAACAGGAACACGGTGTCAGGATACAGGACGGGAGACGGGGAGTGTTTATAGTGCACCGAGACAAATTCGTCAGGCGAAAAAGCAAGCAAGAGGTGAAAAGGTATTTTCACGACAACACATAGTTTCAAGGTTTGTTTCATAGTTTCCATTAATTTACATTTGCATTTCTGTGAAAAGGTTTTTCGTTGCATTTCTCTTCTTGTCGGATTAAATGTTGTAATAACGTGCATATTTATTCATTCTACTGCATATTGTTCGTTCACCAAAGGTGTCAAAGTGGTTTCAATTTAGCAAATGTAATTAAACTAGTTTAACTATTTATGGTAATTAATAATTTGAAAATTTACTTTTTTTCATTAGCTGCTTCAAAAAAAAGGTTTCGTCTCGATACTGCTTTCAAAAAAGTGTAAACAAGAATCCTTTGCCACATAAGCGTATTGATAGCAATATCCATAATGAGGATGTATTATACTTCACCAACAATTTATTCAAACATTCGCCAAAGGACACAAGTGGTGTGTCAGTGACTGCAGCCAGCTAGTTCCAGTACTTAACCGAAGTGCTGATTTAGCATGCCGCAAGTGTCCTTAAAGTCTTGTTTTTGCCCTGTTCCGCCAGCACCCATTACGCATAATTCCCAACTGCTGGCAAAGAGGTTTTAAGTTCAATCTGAACTTTGAATTCCTAATGGGCATGTGGAAAAAGGATCTAGTTTGCGTGCGATAACGGTAACTACTCCAGCAGGTAAAGATCGACTTAATCTCTAGTCATTTAGTGCATCCCGAGACAGGATCAAAGTCGTTACTCATCACCTTCCTGTGGTCCTGTGGAGCAGAAATGTGTCTTTAGTGAAAGAAAAGCACACAGGCGTTTTCTAGGACATGAAGGCTGTGACCTGAATACAATATTAAATACCGTTGATAAAGGCCGCCATGAGCATTCTTTTCTACTGAGGGACTCTGTAAGTTGACATATGCCTTTGACGATTATTTTTTAAAGGTGCAGGCGGAGCGTTATTAAAGAAATGCGACGGCTCCGGGACGATTAATGCAAGGCATAACTTTTAATTGCATGATATGGAGCAAATTAATTAAATTCCGGATGCAAAAAAGGTTTTCCCCGGTGCGATGCGGGAAAAATTAGAACATGAGAACGAAGGCCTAATTTTAATAACGATCGTGTTAAACCGTTGTCCTGTCATAATAAAACAATAAAGTCATGCTTCATATGTTTTTTTGTCATTTTGATAATAAGCTTTTGTTATATTATTTATTTTACCATAAATTCACCTGCAAAAATGTTCATATTTATATGTTTTGAGAAATTATTTCATTAACAAAAAGGAGGCACTCATATTTCAGTTGAAATATTAAACCAAAACTCTAAAAAAACTGATTCACGTTGGCAGGACAATGGTTTTAGCATGCATTATTTATTGCAACTCATCAAGAAACGAATCCTCTCCATGTCCGCCCAAATGATGAAGACGCAAGACTAGCACCAAACACAAATATGCGCATCCTTGCCAAAGGAAGGGTACTTTTATTGTGATATAATTCATCGTGGGAAGATAATCGCCAGCTATTAATAACTCATTGCAGGTTTGGTGGGAAGTGCTCTAAAACTTCATGTTCCACAATTGTTACCGCGCCATTGTAGAATCTGGACAGCTTTCTGCACACTAGCAGGAGATAGTAAACCAGAGCCAGGATATCCTTGCTGTACTTAGTGCTAGCGATGCACTTCCATCCAGATGTAATCGTAAAATTTTGACAATGAAATTTTACAACCATGGCGGCCGTTAGAAAAACCTTTGGCAGATATCCTTTGTGCCTGGACCTGGAGAATAATGAAATTACCGCTGCGGAAATGAGGTAGGGTAGTTTAGATGTTTTACTGAGCGTGGAGTTTATGAACGATAATCCAACGACATGTCAATTAAGCCTGAAATACTGTACAGTTGGAATAACTGTTTCAGGAGATTTGTAGTCACAGTTTTCCTTTAAAGAAACAACAAAAACTATGTTAATTTCAAACTGTCTTAAAAATTTCTAAAGAAATGTAGGTATCTCCAATTACGCAATTGCGAATTACGTATTTAAAAATAAAATGTGCTTTCAAAATACTTTAGTGTGGAAAATGTTTTATGGGGGATAGAATGTTATATAACTTCACCCAATATGTCATAATGTCTATTTTGTGTTTGAAAATCTCGGAGGGGAGTACTTAACTGTTTGGGACGAATCGTTTTATTTCAGCTGTTGGTTTTCCAAAGCGCCCTTCTTACTTCTTATTGTTAACGCTGACATCTTGTCGCAAACATGTGAGAATTTAATTTTGTCCGGAATTTCAATAAAGAAAACATCGATGTGGATATATGAAATGTTACTGAAATGTTTCGTTCGATTGAATTATTGAGTTACTACATCGCTTGGAAAATACTTCGCCTCGGGAATTTACTCGTTCAAAGAAGCAATGTGGTCCTTTTTTAACAACGAGGAGATAAAAAGCAACCATCTGCTATAAGAAACATGTTAAATGCTATACAATTATACTCTCATTTCCGGGGTGCTTTTAAATCTACAATTCGAATTCATTGTATAAGACTTTAAATTAAAATGTATAACAATTTCAAAAGGTAACGTAATGCGAAACTTGAATTTGTTATTATTTTGCTGGATAATAATTAATGGATTAAAAATAGTCAAACTAAAGGCAATTAATATATTAATAATAATATATTTCTGCTTCCTAAATCATATTATAAGCAGGAAAACTGCCAAGAGAGTCAAAGGTCTAAGGTTTTCTACAATTTCTCTTTTGCTGAACTTTAGCAAATAAATAAATCGAAAGGTGATCGTGAACTTTTAAATTTTGTTCCTTTACAATATTTGTATACAAAACTAAAAATATTAATTAATGAAAATTCTCATTGTCAGTAATTTATCAAATATTCACCAATATCAAATATTCGACAAATTTTCGCCAAATTATTTTTCATTAAATTCATCAAGTTTGTGCTAGCAACCAATGTTCATAATGTAAATTGAAATAAACAATTTGAAGTTGTACCTAATGAAAAGGAAAAGGGCGCACCTGAATGAATCATATGATTTTTTTTAATCAAATAAAGCGCATATTTCATATTTCTCGCTAATTGAAAGCGACTAAAATGTTAAATCAAATTTTAAAATATTTTGAACAGCTCCATAATTATTTCAACAATAATCTACTGAATTATTTCAATTCTTTGGTTTTTGCTACTGATTCAATTATTTGTTATTAATTGCAAAATATGTTTTCACTATTTTGTATCGTTGAAAGAATATGACCTGGAATACCTTAAATCCTTTTAATCCTTTATTGCTTTAAACACAATGGTGCACATTGTTTAGCTAAAAAGAACCGAGTGATTGCGGTCTTCATTACATGTAGGGGTACGTCGCGCGTCGCTAGACGTTAGGGGTTGGAGCACTCGGCTCGAATAATTACTCTATTATTTATTTATTTCTATTTCAACAATTTTTTTTCACAAGCAATTATTGGAGAATTCATCAACTTGTGGCAGGGCGCGAAAGGTGCGTAATCGTTTTATCGCCGGAGAAGCGTTTAGCCATTGGTACCCCTTTATAGTGGAGAAACTGTAAAGTTGTCGGATCATTACCTCCTTCGGGCATTATTTCTCTTTGTTCGCTGAATTTGCCAAGTTCCACAGAATCCAATTGTCCGCCCCGAGTTTAAGAGGACAATATACCTTGGATACTCCACTGAACTGGAACCGCTTGCTTGCGGAGGTGTTGATGTCCTGTGGGATGCACTTTAGAGGAAATCCTTTGTCAGAATGTTCTCTGGCAGTAATTTGATAATCGTATTTGAACACCCAGCAAGGACTTTAGTACTGGAGTAGAATACCTGGCCAGTGCCAGCAATGCGAATACTTGCTTTATCATTTGAATCCTGTGGACTGCGCCATTCTGGACGTTGTTGTGCTGTGTTTTCCACTCAATTGTTTTTTGCAATACCAACCGAATTATTTTTGAGAATGAAATGTTTGTTACAGTATATCAAGGGAATCTGCCATCCTTGAGGAAATCATTTTAAAATGAAAATGGCTTGCATTCAGAAAAAAGTGCATTTAGAACTGCTTTCTACGACTTATTTAATTAAAGGAAATAAAACTCTGGAACTTTAATAACTACGTTAAAAGTAAACTTTGAATTTACGTAAAATGATAAATTATTGCTCTTAATTGCATAAAAGAGTGGAGATGTAATAGAAACAGGAAGAAAGGGGAGAAAGTAGGTCAAAGTTAAAATAGTAAAACAATGTGGGGTGCAAAAGCCGGATGGATTTAAAATAGAAGAGTTTCGAATAGATAATGGAGCTTCGATTAACTAATTAAAAAAAAAAATGAATAATTTTAAAATAAAAATTGACCAATACTTAGAAATTCTTTTGCATGCTTTAAAAATCTTTCCGACTGCACTTAAATTTATTTTAATTCGAAAACCGCAAAAGTTAATTTGCATAAATCATTTCAACCTTTATTTTTGTGATCACTCTATATTGGAAGCACCAAGGAGTGATGTCACTGGCCGCAATCCTGTAAAATTGCTTTCCTTCCACCATTGAAGAACATGGAAATGCGATTAAGATTTTCATTGAAAAATTTATCATTTTCCGCTCCTTGCTTAGCCATTTCTCTTTCCATCGACACGCTCATACAATTTGTATAAAAGATGGATTTTAGCGAGTATTCAGTCTTATTTCGATCATTTGAATAGATTACGCTTTATGAATTCGACAAGATGAAATCTTTTCATACTCCAATAAGACTGCTTGAAGGACTTCCGCCGAAAAATCCATGGGGAAAGTTGTGAAGCGCTTTTCATTGATTTCGTTCAGGGATGAAGCGATGATTAAAGTTGAAAACGGAAGTTACTTACTCACAGGACTTCTGGAATTCAAATATTTTGTGGTTCGATGCAGTCCTTTAATGAAATGCTTAAACAGTTTTTATTCAAGTCGTTTTTAAACATATGAAATAAGGAAAAATCAATTACCCATTAATATTATGTGGAAACTAGAAATTTTTTATATTTTTTTTTTTTAACTAAGTTGACTACTTCATTTCTAACTTTAACTCTTCCATATAGTAAACAATTTTATTTTCATATATTTTTCGAATATAATGACAATGCAATAATTAATTTGCAACAGAAGCTTTTCATTGCGATGTTCTGATTTCGTTTAAACACCACCCGGTTTTTTACTTGTTCCATGAATAAACGAGGTTCACAAAGTAAAGTGCATATTAAACTTACTGCTAACGGTAATCTTTTGAAAAAGAAAGAAATCTGCAAATAGAGCTTTATAATCAGCGTTCTTTAAAAAAGATAGTTCGAATTCGCCAGAAATGATGTTGCTCTTGTTGTTATTGCATAAAACCCACTCCTCGAGCTTTGATTCTACCTTCCAACCGTTCGCTCCGATGGAAATTGTTCCCCGAATGAACCACCCCGAACATTGCTCAGCTCCAAAGCGGCAAAGCCCCAGTTTTCAGACCAAAGCCCAAGGGCAACAGTTTACAATTTTCGAAATTAATTTTCTGCTCTTTTCTGCATCACCGTAGTCAGCTTAGAATTCATCAACTTAGTAAAGTTAAATTTGCATAACTTTTCCACAGCAACAAATTAAAATTATGTTTGACTGCAAGTCAATTTTGATTTGATCCCTTCAAAGTGAGCCTTGGATGTGAATTAATTTATTATTACTTACATCTTACATTATCTTATCGCAATTTTAGTTTGAATATTTTCTGAGCGAAAAGACAAAAATAAATTTAATTATTACAATATTTTCATATAAACTTCGCTACCGAAATAAAATTTTCTAAGACTTATTTATTAGCAACATTTTAATTTGTTTTTCCCTTAAGTGCAGTTCACTGCATAAATATTAAATTATTTGTTACTTTTAATGACAAAAAAAAAATTAAAAAGGAACTGAACAGCGGGCGCTGCGATTACGGTACGTGAAAAGTGGTTGGACTGACTGTGCACAATTTAAAGAGGTTTAACTTTCTGCACAAACGCATGCACACTAATTCGTATAGCAAATTTACAGCATCGTCTATTGTCGTTCCGTAATTGTAATCTACGAGTAAGTTTAGTGGAGAGAAAACATTGTCCTTTGTAGAAGTGATTTCATTGCATCTCGCTGCAACACCACGTTTTCTCACAGCTAATTTATATGTGCCACCAACCCCCTGAACGTACTCAGCATTTTTATCAAGTTCACCCCTTTACTCTCGGGTTTAAGAGAAAATAAAACGAAATAGGGGAATAGGGAAAACAAGTTAAGTGCACTGTTGAAGCAATTTTCTAACTCCAAGAAAATGTTTCAGATCCTTTTTAATATTTTCGTAATTTATTTTCTTAATTTATTGTTAATTACAAAATGCAAAACTCTTATTAACGAAGATATTTTAGTAGTGTTGTTATATTCTTCCAAAATGTCAATCGGTTTCAATTGCTGTGGTCCTGTGGACCAACAAACTTGAACTTGCATTCAATGCAAGCCTTCAACAGTGGAGTGCCACACTTACCTATTTCAACAGAACGCACACTTTTCTCGTTATCCTTCTTAAGCTTTTGATAACAACTTCGTCCACCCATATTTGGTCCTGCGGTCATTCATTTGCACAGCCTTTCGAAATCCTCTTCGCAATATATAAGCAAATTGCCATAAATATTCATGCAGGAATGATGACGCCCAGGAAGGTTATTAAATTTTTATGCAACCGTGCATCACATCACTCAAATCCCAGCTTTAAATCGCCCGGGGGAGAGCTTTTGCTACCCTTCAAAGATGGGTAACGACGGCGGGCGACGTTGAAACAGAGGGTGTTGTTGCCTTCAAAATGTCACGGTTGACTGCGAAAATAGAAAAAAATTAAAATACCCCAGTGTCCTTAACAGAACAGTCACAAAACCATTTCTTCTGTCTACTTTTTGTATTATTTGTTGTCTCCACAATAAGGCACTACCATTGTGAGAACACAAGTTTACCAGCTAGTGGTTCTTTATTTCTTTATTATTATCCACACTACTATTATTATTTTTATTATTATTTTTCTTTAAAGTAACATGAACCGTTGGACATGATGCTTGAACGCTATTTCACATTTATGCTTGATCCTCTTTTATTTGGCTGGAATTCCTGTGGCGGAATGTACGTCAGTAAATTAAAAAGGGAATTTCATGCTGTGCGGTATTTCGTGGACTAACGGGTTTAATTAAAAAGTATACAGGAAGTATGCCTTTCATAGACTTCACGGAATTTCAGAATTGCCTGCGTAGAAGGAAAATTCCAACTATCAGTGAATGGTATTTACAATATGAAAAACAAATTTGGTTTTGCTACACCCTTTTTTTCATAATTTCGCATAATTAAAAAATATATTGTACGTACCAATATTTGTAAGTAATTTGTTAACAATTTGTTGCCATATGGAAGAGAACTGAAGTTATTTTACTTTTTAAGTTTTTCATATTATCATTAAATTACTGGAATTTAATAATTGAATTATTAACAATTATTGTTTTTTGAATTTTTCAATCAGAAGCTAAACTCTTCTGTGTTTAATATTATACCTACTTATATTAAAATATAATGATCCTTTTGTAATGTCTTGTGTAGTATTTAGCTAGAGATTTATGGCTTCTCAGGTAATAAATTTATGCAGTTTTGCAACTCTCATTAAATGTTTTACAAAACTGCTTAAACTGCAAAATTACTCCACAACCGTAAGAACCACAAAAGTTTTCAGAAATAAAAATGAGTTCTTATAAGCATTTTATTGTTTGCAGTAATTTGAGTTAATGCCCTAAAATAGTTTGCTCTTGTCGATTTAGTAAAACACTCAAAAACAGTTTTCTTGGAGCTTGAAGGCAGTTTGAATGGTTTTGATCATGTTTCCGAGTTTCATTCATAAAATAAATTCTTTCAATGCACTGCACTAATTTTAAGTTTCCTAGGAACTACTCGTTTCTAATTGCACAAGAATTTTACGAACATGCACTATGCAGCCTTTATGTTCCTGTAAGAAATTTACAGCAATAAAAACAATAATCCATAATAGGCAAGTTGAGTGAAAATATTTTCAGACTGCTTACGAACTTCTTGCTCACAACAACTCTATAAACATAGAATGTTAAATTTTCCTGAAATTTCACTTTAAAGTTAACTTTTCGTTCAACAAAATTTCAATGGCTTTGTGCATGTCCTTTGGTCCACAAACAGGCAAACAACCGTACAACAGTGACCAAGTGGTTATCAGACTAACTAAAAAATGTATTCCCTTCGTACGTCAGTTTTTTCATATTTTCTCAGGTTTTTTTTCTTGCATGCACATAGGAAGAATTGACAGCGGCTATGAACGAAGAACACGAGATCCTAGAATAAAAAGAAATATAAAGTTTTTGCGCTTTCCTTACAGGAACGATATTAACAGATGCTCAAACATAATTTTTCTACAGGTAGCCAAAAGGTTTACGCCAGAACCAAACAGAAGGCTGATGGAGTTTTTATAGCATGAAATCGATGGAGCTCCTCAAACTCATGCAGACCTCCCCTAAAGCCATATATAGATCGGTGGTGGTCGTAATAGTTCCCTCGGGGGGTTTATATCATTTCTATCCCCCGATTATCCTTTCAGCACTCGTCTCTGAACCCTGTCAAGAAATTGAAGTCAAACGGGACGTAGTGCGCTGCACAAAGTTTAATAAGTTTGCGGGATTGAACTTCGCAGAGCTCTTCGGATGTCATTACGTTTTCCTTGGACCTTGTTCCTCTCTATAGAAAAGTTGTCCATTGGAAATTCGTTGAAGACGTTCAGAAAATGTAAAAAGTTCATAGAGTACTACAAGGACTGGAAACATTTTCCGATGATAAGAAACTGTGAAAAATGTCGGACGTTGTCACGATCGACGCCGACGTGAGTGAGGTTAACATTTATATGTAAATATTTAATGCATTTCAAATTGGAACAGAAAATGATGAAAGCAGATAATAACAATTTTTACTATTAATTTTAAACTTTTTTATTATGAATTATAACTGAAATGTTTCATACAATTTCCGAAAATAAAACCATTCATTAATTTTGATCAATATTTTTCGGGCTATATCTTCAGGATCTGGCAATAAATAATATAATATTAACTTTGTTTATGATAGAGTTGCCAGATCGTGAAGATGGGCTTTAACCCAAAATATATTGATCAAAATTAACGAATGGTTTTATTTTCGGAAATTGTATGAGGCTATACAACAATACAACATACATCACTTTTTAGTTATGTTTACAAATTAAATAAATAAATAAATAAGAAATAAAACTGCTTGACTTCGTTAATTAAAACGAAAATAATCAGAAAATTTTTCACATGGGGAATGGGAATGCTTTGATTTTATTTCAATCAGTTATTTTTTTTTTTTTTTGTATTGTTAGTATTTATTATTTTGCTTTAGTTTCCTATAGGCAGCAAATATACTGTTTCCTAATCCGTCACTAAATAGGTTGAGATTAGTGCAAGGATCTTAGTGAGTCCAGAAGTTTTAAAATTAATAATTAGTTTCAAGGATAAAAGTGACAAAATTGAAACTAAAATACATAATGAAAAACTCCTCGACCATAAAACTTTAATTGGATCAAGTAAAAATAACTAAGGAAAAATAAATCGCGTTTTGCACAGAAAAACAATAAAAAACACTGTAAATTTTAGCAAGTATAAATGTGTCCAACATAGGAAGTCTTTCTATTCGAGTTTTTATACAATTTTTCAACACATCCGAGTGGATTTTGCAGGATGTAGAAAATATAAAATTTGCACATCAAGTTTATTTTTTTATATCAATTTAGACTTCAAAATAGGGAACTCTTGAAAGACACCGCTGGGAGGGGAGGTATAAGGAGACAGTGCAACTTCTTTTTCGGTGAAGTGTCGAGACGAGCAACACAAGTTTTGTATTTGCATTGTCTTACATGAATGCGGATTCTTATCTCTTGTAGGACAACATCCCTCACCTGCACTGTGACGACTTTAACGAGGAAATTAAAATCCTTCTGTGACGGTGTAACCTGGGTGCGTGGGCGGGAGGTTTGGGGTAGATAGTGTTCGAAACTTCTTTTACTTGGATGTTGATTTTTGATCTGTAAATTTATATACCATACAACTGAGGGAGGGAATCGACTTTTGTGAAGAATGTTGTATCATAGTCAAATCGAGCAATTTCAAAAGAATTTGTTGTTACCTATTTCAAATTGATTTTGGTTCAATTGCGCTTCCCATTCGCGAAGATTGATTAGTTAAAAACATCTTGATCTTCAATATGTGCAATATTGTGTTGCTGGTATCCTCGCTGTACCGCATCCCCCTCGGCCACCCTCCCGCGGGACACCCCTTTGGCGATGTTCTTCATTGCGATTTCTCCACTTGTATCACATAACAAGAAGCACTCTCTTAAATGCAGCGTTGCACTTGTGCTCAGTGACAGTGATTGATGACATCGTGACTTAAGTCAGATATCAATTCAAACTTCTTTTACTGTGAGTGGTGTCACACCCTGCAACGAAAATGTGAAAATTTTCCTGTCATTAGTGCTCCTCAGATGATAATAGAGCACAAAACCAAATCCCAAGATGGCTGGATTAAGTCTTTCTAAAGGAACTGCTCTTGTTTGCGATTTCTAGTCCACGTGCAGATCCCACAAAATATCCTGTAATCATCTCGTGAAGAAATAAAAACAAAAAAACGCATTTACAATATTCACATATGAATAAAATATCTACAAACTTTTGGTTTACATTCCTTCTTGCAGTTCGTTTAGCAATGAAATCGCCTGAACGCGGATCCGAGGAAGAAGTTCGAGTTGTACTCGTACTTCTGCTTTGGAATTCGGTTTGCAGTGACCATTGACCAAACAACATCCGTATCCGGGATTCACACTCATGGCCGTCATAAATATTTAAGTTGCGGGTGGGCAGCGACATGCACTATTGAAAAAGCAACAAATTTTGAAAAATATCTCTCTGACTTTATTTGTGTGCGGTGCAATAGAAGTTCGTGTAATGTTCAAAACCACAATTGAATAACATTCTCAAACTGATTGTATATGTATATGGTTGATTTATTGAGCTTTTCATTGTCGACTATAAAATATATTTTTAATGTAATCCAACTATCTTCTAAAAAATATAAAATGCTTTCTTTTATTGCAGGTAGGATATAAGTGAAGAAGGAGTCGTAAATAATAAAATCTATAAAAATTTCAAGAGCAACAATTATCTGAAATAATATTTTTGGTAAATTCCGAGTTACAAATTTGCAACAAAGAGAATTAATTATATTGTCATAGTTTAGTGCTTGCAATGGTTCTTGTGATGGTCAATAATGTGAATAGCTTATTGCACCCCAACCACCCCGACTATAGGCAATATCCGTTCAGCTCATTTTCAACCAGAAGCTTTCGCGATTCATGTTTTACTAGAGATGTCAAACAAAGTGCCCTTTTGCTTGACAGCATGGATATTAGGGGATGAGAGGCCGGCTTGCGCATGGGGATGATTCTGCCAGGACATTTACCCCACTTGTGGTGAGTCGACGCAATTCGGATTTATTTTAATGTGAAATTGTCGTGATAAAATGACAACAATTTTCATTCGAACTTGCTTAGGGGTAGCGAAAGTAGAATTAGGGGATGCGTGTCTTGTTTGACGGTTTGATATCCTTCCTTCCTCGCATCGCAGGCGGAATCAGCTGTTTCCATGGAGAACGGATTTCCAAACGAATATCAATCGTTGTCGTGTTTATTTAATGCCGCACTTTTGATAAATAAATTTTCATTGAACTACAAAATGGGCAATTATATCACTGCATATGGTATATACTTATACATGTATAATAATTTCTGTACTGGAATTTTGATAGAGATACTGAAAACATTATAAAAATGTTACAGACATTATGAATGTCGAGTATGGACATTAAAATGAAATAAATATAATAACGGAACGATAAAAAATTGTTGTACAACTAAATTTGTAAATTAATTATTTCGCAACTTTTTTGGTTCCTGCATTATTTTCTAATAGTAGATAATAGATTTCTAATTAATTGCCACTCGGACTTTTTGTTTAAGAAAACAAGTAAAGACTTTAAGAAAATTTTTTTCTAAAATTTCGAATTCCATATATTATTTTTGCTTTTCTTCTTGCGCAAATTTCAAATTTCACCAATACATGTACAACTTTTCCATATTCTCGAAAGTTGAAGCCACTTCATGTGATATTTAGCTGCCTCAGAGCTTCGCTTCTGATGAAGAATTACTTTTGAAAATCCAAGCCAAACTTATTTCGCTGAAGGAAGAAAATTGCCAAAGCAACATAAAAGCCAAAATCAACGTTCACACGTTTTGTCTTATTGCCACTTCGCAGTGATAAATTGTTTCGAACGGCAGAGAATCCTTCAAGCACATCCTCCAGCCGAGCGAGTCACCGCCAGTAAGTAGGTGAATATCCCTGCAGCATGGAATACGTGACTGGAGCGGAGCGTCTTCGTCGCTTCCATGTTCCATCACGAAGCCTTCAATACATCGATCGAAGCAAATCTCATTTACGACTTTGGTACAGCGTAAAAATTGAAGTTTCTTCAACCTCCAAATGTTACTTAATCGTTTTATCCATTAAACAAAAAACAAAGTATCCTCTCCTTGCAGCAAACGGACCCGTGTTATTTGTGTCACTCAGGGCCGCTGTTGACGGCTCGACGGCCGCAAACGTGGAAAGTAGGTAATTCGTTACCTCGGACTAATTGGATGATTTTCTAAGAATGAAGGAAGGTGCTTTCTGCTTTGTTTTACCTTTCCGCCCCATTGAACTTAATGAATTTCGAGAATAGTTGCCATATTTTTCTGGCTGGTTGCCCTAATCTACATTTAAATACTTTGATTGTAGGATATTTTCGAAAGGGCTTTGAAAAAAGAAGGTTTTGCGCCAAGCTTTTGAAGTTTCAAGTGGCACAAAGCCATGAAATGTATACAAAACATTTACAGCGACATCTTACTTGTAAACTGAACACTTTCTATTGCTTTAATTACAGCAATGTTGATAAAGACATCAAATAATCTGTCGAAGGGCTTGTAAATTAAAAGGAGCTAGAAAAAGAGAAAAAATTAATTATTCTTGTTATGGTTTTGTGATGAACTATCCTTTTTAGACAGACTTCGTTTAGTGCAAAAGAAGATCTGTTATTAAGACAAAGAAATACTTTTCATTTGGCATTGTGATTCTGTGAGACAAAAGGACCAGAAGCAAAATAAGGATGCGAACACAGTGATATAATTCCTTCCGATTTTCATACGCATATGCCTGAAGAAGTCCCAAGGAAGTAATTAGTTTTGATGGCGACTCCATTTCTTTTGCCAAAAATCATCATAGCCATTAATTCTCATAATTCCGGAACACTCGGAGCCATTCAATATTTGACTAACTGAGCGCCTTTCCGTAAGGACTCCGAGGAAATGTGGAGGATGCGGGCCAACTTTCCGCCATAAAGTGATGTGTAAGCAGGCGTTTATAATGGTGTAAAACTTTCGCAATTTGCTCTTTGTTTAACATAAAAAGTCTGACTTTATCTTTTGGAAAGTTTTATGAAGTTATCTCAATTTACCATCTACGTTCAGCATGAAAATTACACAGCAGCGCTATCCGAAGGGAGTGGGGCGGTATTCACAGCAAAATGGGCGAGTAGTGAATTCATATATGAATCCAAAAGAAATCCTTTCCAGTTTGTGTTACTTTGTGAAGAACTCTTCAAAGTATTTAATACACTCGAATTACAAAACATGAGAGCTTATTCGAAACAAACCTTTGATACTCAGTGGAGAGCAGTATACTACTTTTGTTGTTGAACAGAATCTAAAACAAGGCGCTCTGGGGAAAGTTTTCATGTCAGTCCTTTCAGTTTTTGGGATTAAAATAATTACGAAGGAGAAAGATTTGAAATTTAATTAAAACTACATTTAAGAGAACACTTGTTGTTGTTTATTGTTTATTAGTTGCGGTTGAAAATTCTTAACAGACACGTATTATGCATCTTGTAACTTTCGGGATACTGCTTAGAATTTTATATTTAATCAGGAAGTGATGCTCCTGTAGGCCAGCAGATACTAGGTACTAGAAAGTAATCTTAAATCTTGTTAGAGATACTTTAGCACACATACTACGTAACAAATGGCCCTATGGCAAGGCGGTGGTGTGCTGCTCCTGTCAAAGGATGGGTTCCCACACTGATTAATTGTACGAAAGATAAGGATTCCCGGGAATACTACGGTTGATTTATTGCTACATGAGACATGTTTTTATGGTAGGAAATATAGTAATAAGTATAAAGTGTATACATTTTTCGGAAAATTAGAAAATTTGTGTTCGGTTTCATATATTTGTTAAGTAATGCAAGTGATTTTAGGACAACAATTTCAACAAAATTAATGCGATACCAAATCCCAACTAATTGGATTCAGTAGAGATTCTGTAGATCTCACAAATGAGTGAATAATGTAGATTTTTCTGCTCCATCAGTTCCCAATTGACAATAAACAAAACCAAATTTTGTAAATGTGCACCACTCGGACTGTTATTGTTGCAATTTACGGAAGTGGAGTTTACATGAAGCGGAAGGACACAACAGCCAAGCAAACGCATGCAGTTCAAACCGGAATGAGAATGCTGCCCCTAAATTTCCCGGTAATTAGTCCTAAATAAGTCATGAAGTGGTTCCTTCGTCCTCGTAACCACAATTTTTATACCGTCATTTGGGATACAGATTTTAACGTAACACTGAACGGATTTTATCTCTATAAGGACAATGAGTCTTCCATGCAACGGGCTTGGCAGGAAGGAGTAAAGTACAGGAATCAAATTCGGAAATCCAATAAAATACTCGTATCTGACAATAATTCATTTGGTGAATTTACCAAACAAAACATCTGAAACATCTGAATTCCAAGACGAAGTGTTATGTTTTAATATATTAAGTACAAATAGTTTCACATAAATGATGCATTTGTTGCACAACGAATCCCAGGATGTGTGCAATGTTTGTTTTATGGGAACTGTACATGACAACTGCATTCATTTCATTCAAAAGTCATTTCAAGGATGTGCTCCAGGCTGAAACAGTCAAAAGGTTTCATTTCCGAAACATCCAGCAATCCTGCGATACTCTCTGGTAGGTATTCACCATTTCAGATTGAAGTTCTCCAAAAAGTTTCTAAAACCCGGACATTTTTTTTTTCCATTTCGGAAAATACGGAAATGGACCAACTCAATTTGCAATTAAAAATCACATAAAAAAAACTGTCGATAGAGATTGTTTATAAAGAAAACTTTTGGAGTTCACTCAAAGTTTTCAGAAGTCTAACAATGTTGATGAAAGTGCAATACTAAAATGGCGGAAGTTTTGCTAGAAGTCAGAAAAGTTGAAAGAGTTCCCTTTTCATGTTGAGCAATGTGAACAATGTTTTTTATTTTGTTTACTTTTTCTTATTTTTGGAAAAGTAAAAACTTGTGTCAAGGAAATAAGACTAAGTTTGAAAATTGTCGTAACTGCCACAATAGAGTGCTTTTGTGCCAAACCCTTATATCATATCTCCAAGTCTCCAAGCACTCCTTGTCCTTCAGATGTATTGCGTACTACAAAAGAAGTTGTGTCCAGGCAACACTTTTGTTGAACAACAAGAAGGCCAAAGAAGGGAGTGGAAGGGCCAAAAAAGGTTTAAAATGTCTACAGCCCCTAAAAATGATTTACAATCGTTGACTTTTGTTCAACTAGCAGAAATATGTATGATATGTCTTTTGGGATTCTTCGGAATTCCTCTCACTGTTGTTTTTCATTGTCCTTGTAATATAAAATGATCGTTCTGTTGGGAAAAGTTAAAGTTGATGATGACTGGTTTGTTTTCTTGTTTTGAAAATCGCGCAGCAAGCAAAATGCTCCGGAAAGTTTTCAATTTTGTTTTGTGGTGTTAGTGACATTCTATTTTTACAATATTCAAATTCTATGAACTTAAACACAAAAGGTCACTTTAAAATGGAATAAGTACATTTTGAAATTACTGTACCTACTCGACACGCATAATTTAAAATCTAACAAAATTCCCATGGTCGATAAAACTATCCCAATTATGTTTGCAGGACAACCGCAATTCTATATTGTTTTGTTGTATAACTGAAGCCAAAACAATATAATCCGTGTTCAGAGTTGATAGTTGACACTTTGACTGTTGCATTAAAATTATTGTGATGGCATATTGCATTTTAGCGAGGTCAATTACAGTCACAAATAGCCAACCAAATTAGGACTGATACGGTTCACACTCAAATAAAATTATCCTTTTATGCAAATTAACTAATAAAACTTTGTTACTACCTGACATATAGGTAACTACAAATAGGAAATTGCTTTTGACATGATTCGAATTTAAAATTTAATTTCATATGCAATAGTAAAATTATTGAATTGTTCCCTGTAGATGTTCACTCTATAAACAGGAATTCATCGATAATTGAGTTTCATATATTTTATTGGTGAAATTATAACGGCAGTTTCATATCATGTATGCATTAAAATATGAAACAAGAGTAATGTAAACGATATGCAAGTACTTCCGTATTCCACAGAGTATCCTGAGTAAGTGCTCCAGGAAAAGGGGTAATATATAATTCATTGAAAATCACGATGACTATATAGCAGCAACACATCATCAAAAAGGATATTATGTTGGATACTGCTTCCTTAGGTGTACAATTTCCGTTTTGTAATAGCAAGCGCCAAGCATAGAACTCGTAATTAAGCTTAAAAAGGAATACTCAAACAGGGAACAGGAAAATGCAGAAAACTATTTCCTTCTTGAATTGGCTGAAATAAAAAAATCCCTTTCGACATAAAGAAAACAAATTCTTTGTTTAATGTTTTTTCGATTCAATACAAAATACCTAATATAATCCAGATTCCATAGCTTTTCCTCTGATTGAATTCACATAAATACATCCCCCGAGAAAGTTGCACTGCAATCAAAATGAAAGGAAAGTTGTTTTTTTTTTCTGTTGTATAACAGTAGAGCAAAACAAGATCACAAACTAAAACAAATTCTTCCACGTTTCCAGGTAATTTAAAAATCTTCAGTATTTGAGTTGCTTTTTGCATAAGAAATATCCTTGCACTACTTTCCTGTTAAAAAGTTTTTGCGCCCTCTTGCCCGCAAACTCTATTCAAAAGTCCTTCAGTTATTCCGAGCTGAAAGGACAGGGGTGGAGGGAACGTTACAATTCTAACGCAGTTAACTTACTTCCAGCCATGTTTCAATAAATTATTTTCAATCCATTGAACAAAAGAAACTCCAGCCAAAGTTTCTTACCAGTGTTATGAACTTATGACCTGCAGGAAGTTGAGTCCTTCTCCTTCATGCCGTCGGGTGAAAATGGCGGAGGTTTCCTCCGTACTGTCGTCAGCTGGACGAGGCCGTTTGTAAACTATATAATTGATCGTCTGGGTCGTATTCAGAAATTGGCACATCAAAAATAAACTTCTGCCATCTTTTCGGATGTTCACATTCATAACATTTGGCGGAGAGAATTTTCTGGGCCGCATTCTGCATTCGTCCTGGTGGATCCCCAATGAACTGCGTCTGAGCGGGGTTTCCGCGGACAGCAAAAACAGAAATCCTTTCATAATCATTGCATCCATTATTAGTTTAATTTCTATTGAGGACAGAAAACCTTCTATCTTGAAAAAGTTTTTTTGCACAAATATACTTTTGAGTTTCAAGGATGATAGTCATTGAGATTATGCGGAACATCACTGAATCCTGGCAATGAAATTAATTAGATATTATATAAACTGTTATTTTTAGATACATACACAAATCTATACCATATTCAAAAAATTGCATTATTCTAAACTTTTCGAATCAACTAATTTCAAAACTGGAATCATTTTCAAGTGTTGGAAATGGTCCAATTAAAAAATTCTCTTGAGTCCAATTTTGATATTCAGAAAAATTTTCCATTGCACTAATTAAATTAGTATTACAAATCACAGAAATATAATAACATCACAAAAATTATGGACTATTCAGTTGCTGATACATTTCTGCGTTGAAAAGTCTCCGTGATTGATTGCCAATTACGATTCGCAGTTAAAATTTCATTATTGGTCCGTATCGCGCCGCGTAATTATGCCAGATCCATGATCAGAAACAGGGGTGAAGAGAATCAGATCCGTGTAATTTTTTTCCAATGTTAATATCGAAACGAACTCGAATATTTTCTGAATTGCTTGAGATAAATTTTTCTGTAATTGGCACTAAAATTAAAAAAATATCCATGGAGATGTATGAACTTCATGCCCGAGCGTTCATTATTGGAAAATCTTTCTAGAATTTTCGATAATAATGTGAATACAATGGAAATTACTTTCTCTATGTGAAAAAATATATCAGCGTCAAGTTAAGCACATGTTATTGCAAAATCAATATTGAGCCTGTTTACACGCGTATTTCGATGCGACAAGAGGCGCATGTTTTTCTTCACATTATTGTTATATAAAAACCTTGTTTAAATAAATAGGTACCATGGTTTTTCACTATATGAACTTTAATCGGGAAAATTGTCTGTATGTGTATCTGCTGGAAAATCATCTCTATTAATTAAAATACGCAAACCCGAACCAACTAACAAAATTAAGCAATAATAATGTTCGGCACCAGCAGAAATTGATCCCAAGCTCCCAATTAGCGCTATACACCCACGTATTATTTAATTAAAATCCTTTTAATAAATTGATGAATTTTAAAACCTGCTCGCCGTGTCCAAAATTTGTATCATTTCACTCACACTTTCGGGGCTTCCCCTTCTATGCATAGTATCATTTTTTACAGTCGTTTCGGGGCTTGGGGAGTTGCTCTCATTATGTCCGGGCCACAATCTGTGAGGAAATTAATGCCAACCGAACCGACCCGTTGTTACACAAAATTATTTTTTCAGACTTGTCGACAAAACTCCATTGGAGTCTAAAAAAGGAGAACCTTTTGGGTTTCAACCGCGTTTATCAACCAGGCTCATTTTTTATTTGGATCGGTTGAAGCTTTCAACACGATATTTATGAACATATTCGGAGGGGCAGTTATCAGGAGCCATTGAAATTATTGCACAACATTATTGCTGTAAAAATCACATTATGTTTTTTATAGCAAAATAATTATTATGTGCAAATGTGTCTGAAAAAGACTGCAAAAATTAGTGTTATTTTCAGTACGAAACAAAATAAACCGTTAAGTAATTGATTATAATTTTTGAAAAATTATCATTTAGCGCTCATAATTTAATTAACACATCTTGTTCTGTATTTATATTATAATAAATCAAAACTGTTGAAATTAATTAAATTTCAAAAATATTGAATAAAAATTTACTTCATCATTTCAAATTTCCCTTTCGCAAAATATTACAATATATTTGGCAGCTTCTCTTTTTTTATCTTGCACGCATTGTCTTGATTCTTCGTTATTATTTTTTAAATATTGATAAAGCAATTCATATTAACATTTATAGAACACAATAATCGGAAATAGTTGCTGTGGCAAGAACAAAACAACCTCATAACTGCCCTCATTTACAGCCCATGAAATGTCCTCTTGAATAATTCAGGACATCAGGTGCCTCCATCTTTCTGCATTATCTCGGCGAGCTCCAGCCCCATGACTCAGGATTGGGCTCTATGAAATCGTCCTCTGAGACTATCACAGCATTCGTCTTTAATGTGATGTAAATTGCGCCTGAATGTAATACAATAAACTTTTAGAAAATATTCCATTTTAGATTCGTTGAATTCAATACCATTCAGTGAGTACAAGATTTCGGGGATAACGGAAATCTATTCCAAAACTGGACACCTTTATCTAGAAATGCAAGCGGTCTTCGTTCCCTCGTCAGTCGTCCTTCTCTACGTTATCGTCGTAAGGTGGAAAACGTGAATTATTCATGACGTTGGAAGACAGATCAAGGAAGAGCTCCTCTTGTACAGACATGAACGAAACAAGGTGAAATATGTTAAGGAATTTAAGGTAAACGACTTAACTAGATAAAAACAGGAACCAGAATTGCTCTGCGGTAGATGCCCACCATATCTTGGATTTTATTCATTGATGGTTTCCCGAACGGTTGGGAATTAATGACCCGAAGCGAGAGGGCTGTTTTTTTGGTTGTACGCAAATGTTTCTAAATTTAAACCTAAGTGTTGGAAATTAGTCAAAATTAATTACGGTGTGAGAGGTTTTTTACGATAACCCTTTTGGTTTTCAGTCATAATGAACAAATCAATTTCAAGTTCAATTTGTTGTGATGATATCGAGATCTTCAAAAATTTAATGTAGTGTAAGTTAATATAAAAAAAATTGTATGCAATATATAACCATTCGTTTTTATAAACATCCGCAATAAATCAAACCCACAAAATTATGTCCCTTTCTTTGTGAACAACTCTTTCGGATGAAGTCTCCTCGAAAAATAATGGCATGGCTGAAGGTGGTCATCCATCCGAACCAGTGATTCGTTTACAATGTTACATTATGGCAAACTTAATGCGGAAGACCCGAAAACATCATTTCCGAAAACATCTAACAAAGTAACAACCTTGTTACTCACTGCCCTTTATGAACACAAGAACGAACCCTAAATTCATTTTGATTTTGTATTTTAATGAATCTGCTTTTGTTATATTAAATTTATTATATTAAAATGTATAAAGACAAAGTTCTTACGAAATTACCATAGAACATAGAATATGCTTAAACCAGAAGTTGGGTTCTAAGTTGTTATGATATTAGAATGGGAAATAGTAGGTACATATATCTCCAGATTCGACGTTTTTTAGTTATGTTTTCATGCACAGCATAAACATGCAGTTTAACTGGTGAATTGAAGGCAAACTACACCCTCCCGCTGCAATCGCTGCAAGCATGAACATACCATTACAATCGAACTTTACAGTCACTTCAAGATATTTCCACTTCATCATTTGCATAAATTATCCGTGAAATATTTCCACCCAAGCTTAAACTTAGTCCAGAGTTGCAACAGCAATCAAAAAATTCGTTGAAATCTATTCTAGTGGAACAAACCCATAAAAATATCCATTCCTACCATTTCTATTTGGAAAACTTTTCGAAGAGACATAAATCGGCGAATTCAATTTTCCATAAATTTTTTGATAAATGACGATACCATGGCACAGCTCGGGAAAGGGTTAAGAACACTTTTCGATTTGCGAACGAGAGAAATCCATCGAGAACAATGTTCTTGTGGCCAAAGTTAAAAGTTTCGAGCAGAAAGTTAAAGTTGTTGCATGCTCAGCTCGATTAAAGTGGGAGTGGCAAGATGAAATAATCCTAGAACGCAAAATAGAATCTACTTATATTTTTGCAACCTGCACCTCGATCACAAATAAAAATACGCAAATGTAATTCCTTCCACTCTTCATCCTTGGAACTTACTGAAATTTCCATTCCTATCAATGCTTTTTTGAATACTGTTTACCACAAACAGATTAAAAACTCATCAAAGAGCTGAAACTCCTTGACAAAAACCACTCGCCTTTCTTCAAAGTACCAAAGAAATAAACATTTATTAAAGAATTTTCGCAAAATGCGATGTGATTATCCTTCCGTAAAGTTTTTAATTTACAACTCTGCCTTGCAAAGGCTTTTCTGGAAGTGTCCTTGGAATATTTTATCTTTAAAAAGAAATTCCAAAATAAACTTATTTAAATTTGGCTTTACTGGAAATTTGCACCCAATGAACTGTGACTTGAGTTAATTTGAAAATATATTAGGCATCTTAGTATCTTCATTCCTAATTAGTATTTCTCTCGCATCGATTAATTCGCTGATTTGTTTTGACAGAAAGAAGCGCTTCTCACCTCAAATCTTCCATGCAGCCATATAAATTTTCCTTTTTTAATAACAAATAATATTAAGTTTGACGTTTGAAGAATATTAATTAATAAAAATAAGTAATATAGGTACAATTTAAAAAAAACTATGTTTTCTTCTTTGTAACCGACGTTTACTATTTGTTTGATTTTTCGATAACATTAAAGTTCTGTTCCTTTTCTCCTGAAATTTCGCAAATTTAAAATAAATCTTTTGAACAAAGATGTCATTTTGAATTTTTTGCAAAAGACCATCCAAAAGTTGTGGCAGGTGTCCTGGTTGGTGATTGAAATTAAATTAACCCTTTTTCATGGAAAATGGGAAATGTTTGGCTTTACTTGAAAAGGAATTCTCTTTGTTGCTGCTATAAGAATAAAGTCTTTTGCAGATCCATTTGTATTTCAACGTTAACATTTTGATGGCTTGTCCAGTAAAAATGAAATTATTATTTTAATCAAACAAAATTTTATTTATAAATTAGTACCTAACTATAACGATAACGCGAAACTCACATGTTATTTTTTCATTTAATTATAAAATCGACAGCAAAAATATCCAATAAAAAAATCTTGTCACGTTTCAGTGTCCTCGAACCCTTCGATAATGGCAATACATCCTGTAAACCAGTTTGACTATCGAAACTGCATCCTTTTGCACCCTTTAAATTTCAAAATAAAACTAAAGTGCGGAACTATAATGGCCCTCGTCAGCACATAGAACGTGACTTGCTTTTTACGTAAAAGGATAAAGAGATGCTCCTGAAAACTGGAGTATGCCTTTATCCTTTCAATGGGTAACAAAATTTTATGGAACGATCCTTTCGACCCGCCTACAATTAAGGATGGCGTTTTACGTATTCATCTGGCACTTATGTTAACGTTTGCGCTACAATTATTGTGACATGTTTTCGTAACAAATTTTGATGTTCAATGTTATGCAACATGATTAATTGATTGAATCAACATATTTAATAATTTCGGGCTTAAACATTTCTGTTACGAATATAGAATCACAATTTTCATGAAAAAAATAAACAGAGACACTGAAACAAATGAAATTGTTAGAAAACAAGTGACATTTGCAACTATTTCTAATATTTCTAATATTGACTTAAATTCAATGCAAAACTTTGCTGCTGTTTTTCTATTCGTCCTCCTAAATCCTTCTACAAACCTTTAACACAGCCATAAAACAGCACTGCTTACTTCGGTGACAGAATGCTAATTAGTGATATCCTTATGGGGAATTAATCGACAAGGATTTTGTATGAGACGTAATGGAAAATTTAATAATTTACGATCTGCTAAAGTGGGATGTATTAAGTTCTGTCGTGTTAACAATTCCAATAACATAATATTTGTAATTCAGCTCTTACAGGAAATTAATGGCATTGTTTTACTATATCCTTAGGTCCAGAAGTATTTTGCAATGCTTGGAAAAGTTGAAACATTAAACGAAATATTAAAAGGAAATGTTTTTGAAAATGGCAAGTTAACAATAAAATGGGAGCGTAAAAGTTTATTTCCGCACACAAAACGTAAATTTTCAAGTTTATAAACATGAAACCTATAGGTACAAACATGTTTGTGAAATCAACTACTAAACATTATCACATTGTTATATTGAAAATTTCTGAGGCATTACTTTAATTTAAATTAATTTTTAATATAAAAATGTAATTGCGATATTTTTTTCCAAGAAACTGTAGTTATCTCGGCACCTGTTTCCCTGTGGCGCCTAAAAATTGTTAATTAAATGGCACAGCAACAGATCGTTTTCAACCGAAAATTGCTAAAAATGTCCTTGAAGAGTTCCAGTGAATATTCTCAACATTATTCTAAGTGTAATAACGTAATGTTTATCGTTCAAACATTTGCACCAAAGTTCCAGGATGTCTAAACATTTTTTCCGCTTTGGCTCTAAGCAAACATAATTAACAGAACATGGGCTGAAAATAAATTTCCACCTGCGATGTCTCCGCTTATCTTTGGCTAATTAAAAGAATAGGTGGCGCAGTTCTACATCTCCCACAACATTTCACCCTGCCTAATTGTATCACTATCCCTGTAGCCACATTCTTTTCCACTATCTCCGCAATTACAGTTACTTAGTCGCAATGTTTATCCTTCGGGCAGAGGAGCAAGGACAATTACAGCACTTCTTCCAACTTGACTGCTTTTGCGGTGTTTTATCAAGATCTGCTGCGCAAAATGTGGAGAATATGAAAAGCTATTTCTTGGTCCGGCTTTCATCTTATTCAGAAGGGATGAAGCTGGATTCGCGATCCTTTGTAGCAGTGTTGTTGAATTCCACTGATGCGAGGGCAGATATCAAACGCTTATGCAAATGAAATCGAGAGCTTTACTTCACTTGAAGACACTTAAGTATGTACTAGAAGTTATGGAATCAAGCTCATCCTTTGAGCAAGGACAGAATGGGAAAATCAATTTTCCAAGCAAATGATGGAACTAATTCAACGAGCAGTAGTAGGTAATTAAGTTAAAATAGAAATTGCTTCGATGGCAATCATGAAACTCTTGTGGGTGTGCAATCTATATATTTTCCGCAATGCCCTGATCAAGTCCTTGTAGCCTTCTGTATACAAGTGTACACCAAAAATGACTTCTTGAAAATTCATTTTACAACTAGTCGCTGTCTGTAAAAATCTACCAAGTCAATTAAGTGTTCATTTATCAGGAATTGAGGAAGTTTTCGAAAACGAGCGATTTCGAGCTTTCGTCACGGACTCACAACACTTGAAGTTTTATCAACATCCCATGACACCGGCAAAAGTTTTTCAATCAACCCAAAACATGACATCACAGAAGTTCTGATAAGCCACAAAATATCACAAAGTTTTCCATTCACCTTTTTCACAAGGATCTGATAAACATTTTCAATGAACACTTTGAAAGTGGATGACACGGAAGGATTAGTCAAATCCAACAAGCTGAACTGACAAACGGAATCAAAGCAGAAATAAATAAAATCGGGACATAACAAAAAATAAAATTTACCTTTTTCCTGCAAAAAGCAACGATCGAAGCGAACGGATGAATAAACAATTTGTAACATTTAAATTTGAACGGACAAAGGATCGACATTTCCCTCGTCAAAAAACGTACCTACATCTTTGTTGTTATTTCCAGATCAAGAAATTGCAAAAATATTAGTAAATTTACTTTGTTTTTTACACACTATCTGTAAAAAAATATATTTAAATTTCATAGACAAAGATTATTTTATTTATTTTATAATAACATTCCTGTTTTTCGATATGGTCAAAGTTCCAGGATGTTTCAAACTTATTACTTTCGGTTTCTTTACCCACTCAAATACAAAAGTAAGGACATGTTTAATGGCATTTTATATTGTTTCCTTAATTTCACTTCAAAACTCCTTTACATTCAAACAATAAAGACAAAAAGTAAATAATTGTGAAAATAATTAAAAAATAAAATAACAAAAACCTTTCACAGAAAAATTCACATTTAAAGTCCTTTTTATTCTAATGACTCAAACTCTTTGTTTTCATTTTGCTATAATAAAACCCTTTTATTCAAAATACTCGTAAGTTCTTCTTTTTGATCCTTTTAAATTGTTAACGCCTTCCGCCCTTCCACTCTTGCGAATTCCGCAACATTTTCTGAACATGTAGAATCATGACGTGAATGAAATACATAAAATGATCCATTA
This sequence comes from Leptogaster cylindrica, assembly GCA_963082835.1. Taxonomy (NCBI): domain Eukaryota; kingdom Metazoa; phylum Arthropoda; class Insecta; order Diptera; family Asilidae; genus Leptogaster; species Leptogaster cylindrica. The sequence continues at coordinate 15,638,393 of OY720105.1, read as the reverse complement.
GAGACATTGCGGTCGTCCTCAGACCACTCAGATGCGGTTCTAGGTCGCAGGATCTGAACAAGTGAAAGACTGCTAAATACTGTCACGTATAATATCCGGCTTTACATCGCAAACATCCTTCAACCTAGTTTAACTTTCTGCTCGCATTGTATCTGCGGTTCTTAATTTCAGCAGCAGCTGACATGCGAATACTTAATTATAATTACCCGGACAATAATTACTTCATGGAAGGGTAAAGTTGTTTGTAATCCAAGAATCTGATCTTATTGCACGCGATGTTTTCTGAAATAACGCTTTTTAAGAGAAAGGGAAAAATAAGCAGGATCTAAATTTAAAAAATTTCTAACGGAAACACTGACTTAACTAATTTAGTACTTAAATGAATATGAATCAATCGAATTCACAGCAGATTGAAAAAACAATTGTAATTTTAAGGAAGATTTTAAAAATCTTACGTGTTTTTTTGTAAGTCCAAAACGAATTTTGCCTTCTACTAATTAATGCAAACATTACATTCGACAATAAATTTAATTAATCACTCAACAAAGTGAGCAATTAATGAAATTCGGAAGGCTATCTACTTCTACAACAATTCTCCTTCCACTTTACCTGATAAGTAACGCTTAAAATTTGCATTTTCTAACTCAGTTTAAGTCTCCGCATCCTCCCAAGATGTCGGACAGGGAAAAATTTCAGTTTTCAATTCACGAAATCTGGAAGGAGTAATGCCTTCGGATTCATAAATTTTCCAGTAGCAAATTGAAATGGATATCCCGAGCACCTTCAACTATCCCGAAGCAAAGCGCACTGGCGAAAGCTTGCCATCGAGATGGAATTGGGAAGGATGCTTTGAAGATGGATTGTTCCTTCACAAGGATACACAAACACAGCAACGTTATAGCATAGAACATATTAAATTTAAATTGCGACACTCTCATTATTACACTTGCTGGCCTCTGGACCAGCTGCGAGGGCCAGAGGAATTCCAGAAGATATTATTATTGAAATGAAGTAAAGCGTTGGAGGTCGACAGTCGCGAACTTTAAGATTTCTACAGCTCCGTTTCGGAAAGCATCGCCAAGATGAATTATTCACTATCAACCGGTTCAAGTTTGCTCCTTTTTGAGAAATCTTAATTTGTTAAATTATACGACGCAATACTGCAGATGGTGCTACTCAAGGAAGGGCTGTAAAACTGGAGCATGACGAAAAAGTGTCGGCGAAGTTGCGGGCAATATACTTTCTGTTTTTATGGTAACTAGTGAAGAGTGGTTTTACGAGGACTGTAATGTCCTTAAAGTCGTATAAGACGAAATTGCAATTAGGAGAAAATGGAATTAGTTCATCCATCGAATGAAATATAATGGTGTTCACTTTGTAAAACAGAAATGGATATGCGACTAGCTATTTTTTTAACAGTAGGTACATTAATATTTCAATTTTCTTGCAAGTGTCTTTTTAAATACCGTAAAATGTAAAAGATTTAATTACTATAAAATCTATAAATTCAGAACTGATTCATCTCAAAATGTTGGTTAATTAAACCTTAAATTTTCTTCCTGGTATGAAGTCTTAATTCACAACATTAGAACGACAGACAAGCAAATCGATTCCTTCAATCAATGAAGTACAATCCCCAAGCTTCAGAGAATAAACATCCATGGAATAACATCTTCAATGAAGGTTCTGAAACGAAATCTGTGTAATTGATCATGGGGCCTAAATATAAAGTCCTACCATAAAAGAATCATTCTCCAAAGTGGGTTTTATATTGGAATTTTATTGCTCCCACTTCGAATGAACACTTCCCGTTGATCCTTGGCTGTATTCCACAAAGCCTTTGAAATGGTAACAAGAGAGTTAGATTGTTGTCTCCCAGTGCTTTGCAAGATGAGTTATGGCAGCGTACTTTTTGATTTCTTCAAATGGTGTTATGCTTGGAAAAGATCGTTTGAAAGATGAAAGATAAGAGTGAGAATGTTCACTCGTCAGAAGGACGTCAAGGGAAATTTTTTTATTATGTTCAAGTCGTACAAATATCCCTGGAGATGAATATCAAAGATTTAGTGGTTGCAGTTTACATTAGGAGAAAGTGAATGCGTCTAACGACGCTATCTGAAATGCCAAAGGGAAATCAGGCAAGTAAACTAGTCCTTGAAGCTTATTGGATTGGGAAAATGTCTTTCTAAAATCAGTTTATGTCATTTTTTTATGATTGCATTTGGCAAAACGGAAAAATAAAGTGATAAGAAAATGTTCTTAGGTTTGTAATTCCATTTCAAATGTTTCGTTGACATAATTTGCAAAAATATTGCTGTATCTATTCCACAGATCAACTGTTATACTCCGTTATAAATTTAATTTACTATAATAACGTGAAACAAACAATGAAATTTCCTTACATTTTTTTTTTCATATTTAATCAATATTACAGCTTTTATGTTTCCACATATAAGGATCAGAAATTAACAATACCTGAAAAAGGCGGATTAGAATACGAAGGCCGCTGGATGTAAGTCCTTCCGAGAATCCCCCTGTGGTGGGAAGATTTATCGCCCTTATTACAAGGGAACATAAATTAAAGCTATTCAAATGGAAAGAGAGTAGGCAAATAAATTCCAATCGCCCTTTATCAAACAGAGCAGGACGTTGCTGGTTGTTTCCTTTCTCGACAATTGAATGGAAATTTGCCAAGTATCAATATTTCAGACCATTCTGGTGGGAACAACGCAACCAAAGGTAGAATATGCTTTAAATTCTCCTTTATGCTGTCAGTTGCAGTGTCCCTTAACTCTTTTTCTTACTATTACTCATTGTTTATGGAAGAAAGCTATCGCTAATCGATTCGTTTTTGCTTTTCCATATGAAGAATTGTTGCAGAAGTTCAAGAGTTTTTTGTTTATTATTATCTGAATTGTTAAATGTAACTTACATATTGAATTTCATATGGTCGTGTTTTTAAGTTTATAAATACTGTATTTTATACAAAATGAGTGCTTCTTTTTTATGTATTTATGATACAAGTAGGTACTCGATAATTGCAATTAATTACTTTCAAATATTATTCATATGATTTCACCATAAATGTAATTTTCATATATTTTGATTTTTATCACTTTTATTTAACGTTAATTAGGCAATTATGACGATCCGCGTATGAATTATGCATAAATAATTTTTTCCTGGGAATTGATTAATTGTCATGTACCTCCAGGTGAATATTGCGCAATTAAAAAATCCATTTTCGTGTTGTTGAAATCTGCTTTTACTTAAATAAAATTATAAATTTGCTGTTTGTAATTAATGATGAAAATTTATTGACATTTTAATAGTAAACAATTGCACATTTGTTTTTGTTTACTTTTAAGTAATATGAATGATTTGCTGTAGGTATTTCAATGTGTGAAATTGTTACATTCTGGTGGAAATATTTGTTTATACTGCAACCGCAATTTAAACTAGTAATACAATCTCTCTGTGTCACTGAATGGCCTAAACTAGGAGCACAATAAATACTACCCCTGACCTGAATGGGCCGCAACAAAGTGAACACGATGCAGTAAACTCCAGATGTAACAAGTTTTGCAATAGGTATTCAACTTCGGGCATTATTTTCCGAGTGGCGAACCCTTGCCAGGGCTTCCGAGAGACAGGACAACTTCGCCTGCACCAAGACCAACTTCCGGTTGCGCATTTGCAAGAGTGCCTTTACACCTACGCTACTCCTAAATTAATACTTTGTGTGTAAATCGACGCGGGATTTTGTTAGTTTTTTGTCCTTGCGGCCTTAAGCCGAATTTTAATGAAATTTTCTCCCATAAAATACGTAAACTAAATCGCCTTTCCCGAGCATCGGCTCCGAGCAACTTTAATTAAAAGACGATTAAACTAATTTGAAAATATCAGCTTTAATACAGTCAACCCCATTTCGTCCTCGGTCCTTGTACAAGCTGCAACTGTGTAATCCGAAATGAATATCGCCTCAACCCTTATTGTAATAGTTTTCAGGGAAACTCGCAAAAATATGGAAAATCAGTGAGGGTTTAGTATTAATCTAGTGTCTTGCGTTGTCAGACATTATCCTCTTAAAATTTAAAGGATGTTCTTAGAAAGTTCACTCGCCCATTATCAGATATAATTCGTGTGACCCAAACGCTCTTTTACATAACATCCACCTACATACAGTACCTGTAATATGTATAATGTATATTGTATATACTATATAATATTCTGTCGCTGGAGTGCATTTTGTTTTCAGCACATAATTTAATAAATTTCTTCCACATCCGATGCTCGCTCTTTCGTTTTTTACATTAACCTACTTTTAAGACTGTTTACCAAGGGAAAAAACGTAACATTTTCTTAAATTTTCCCAATATCACAAAGCAAATTTTAATGGAAAACATTTCTTGAGGAAAACTGTCGAGTGGCAGCTTTGATAAACGACTTACCAACCCCATCCCCCTGACATAGTTCCTTCTCGTGGGGTTTTCTGTCTAAAATTATCAAAGTGAAGTATCTGTTCTTATCAGCTCTTATGTTTCTTTTTTCTTTCCGCTTTTTTCACTTATCTCCATTCAAAACTGATTACCCTCGTGCAACGAAAATGGAGTTGCCTCCGGGAAAATATTGTTAAAGTCGGTTTTTCTATATTTTTTCCATAAATTACCAGTGTTCATTTAATTCAAAAAACATTTAACTGTGTTTAATTTCATTATTATGGTGCCTATGATATGTTTTCGACATCATTAAATTTCTTTGTTTGATTTAATGCAGTCAATTTATTATACCTATCAAAAAAGCCAATTGTATGTAAAAATAAAATGAAAGTTTGGATTCTATTACGATGATTTAATTCTAAATTAACAGCAATAAACAAATGAAAGTTCTCGGAAGTTGAAGGTAATTTATGAAAGCCAAGAGGAAGAGCAAAACTTTAGTATGGATGCACCCGAAGTGCTGATGGCAATAAGAAAATGTTGGAACAGGAGCTACGGACACACGATCCTTACATAATTGAACTTTCTATGTGAATGAGCGAGGACTTCCTCATTTTGATTAAAATTCAAGAGCTGCAGAAAGTTTTCCCCAGCTGAAAACTGTAATTTTCAATTGCGGGACAAACGAAAACTCTAAGAGTACATTAGAAAAGTTCGAGTTTATAACATATCCCCGTTCCACATCCTGTTCGAGTTTCGTATTCGATGTTCCTGCGAAATCGCTTTTAACATTCAACTCAAAGTGGTTGCCAGAACTGTATTTGAAGTTTTAAGTCAAATCAAAATACTCATTAATCTGTTGAAATTTGTGATGCTTATGGAAATCTAAGGATACTATACATCGGAAAAGGAACTTATTAGAAAATTTTCACAATACTTTAAAAAATTTCTAAACACTGTTTTCAAATAAGTTTTTGAAAAATTTTGATACATGATTTAAATGATTGAACAATTTATGCTGTTATGGGTTTCACTGTTTACAGAAATCATATAAAATGAAGGACGATAGTTCGGTGGATACAATACTTACGAAGCCCTTCCTTTACAATTTACATCCAGCAAATTTAATAATTTAAAATTCCCTTGCCACTTCGTCCGTGGTCCTTCCTTAACCTGAAGAACGTTGTCAGGTCACAAAGCTCCCACCCTCTGCTAAAGAAGGATTATTTTAATGGAAATGAAGCTGGTTGTGTAAATTTATTCTAGTTCCGTGCGTAAGCTGATTATAAACCATTCATTGTCATCAGCAAATCGAGCCCTAAGTGGTTCAGTGACGTTAAGGAGTGACAAAGGAAGTCTAGCGGAAACCTAATTTACTTAAATAATCTACCGTCTACACATACACATGGAAGAAGGGTTCATTTATAATTTTTATAGTTTCAAAGATTTCTCAAGGATTTGAGACTTTGAAGTTGGGAGGACACTTTTCATAGTAGATTATATTCCATCTGGATCCATTCACTGCAAGGATGTATTCGAGTGTGAATATTTTCCAAATTAGTTTTTATAATTCAGCCATATATCACGAAAAGTTTTTCACTGCCGCCCTGAAGGAATATTGCAAACAACTTTTCTTGTACAAAATATATTTTAAGTCATTGTGAACAAAGTCTGGAAACTTTTGCGTCGTTTACTGATACTCGACATTCCTCCAAATACAGGACATGTAAGGGAAATCCCACTTGCAATGAGCCGTCGTTTTTCGGTGAATTTAGTGCAATCGATTCACTGAAGATTAAGGAGAAAAAACAGTCGACCGGAAGTTTCCGTTCGAGCTCTTATAACCGAGGAAAGTTAAGTCGTTTCCTGGATGGGTGGGTGGATTTGTTTCGAGATGATTTTTGCAAACGAATGCATTCGTGGAAATCCTTTTGGGGATTTCCAAGTTTTATCAACAAAAATTGCAAAGTCTTCTCCCAAAACTCATGCAAAATTGAATTGGCTCAATTGCTGTTTCCTTCAAAAATTGCAGCGGAAGGCATCGCTTCTAAAAATGGAGTTTTCTCTCCGACAGCCAATAAATGTTTTCGTAGGAACAAGTTTTTTTTAAAAACATCTCTTTCGAATTTCAACTAATTTAAACTTACTTTTGCGATACAACATAATATAACTTTTGCATATTTTCTAAGTTGAAATTCCAAAAACTCATACTTTTGCGATCAAAATATATACGCACAAAAGTAAATTTATTTCTTGTTGCTGTTTTCCAAAAATTGATGTACGCAAACGAGAACACAATTTTACTACAAAAACGAATTCTAAAGTATCTCCTTAATGCAAATTTATTTAAAAACCGAAGCTCGTTTTTCATCCCAAATATCGCCGTTTATTTTAGGAATAAGGCAACAAGTCCTTTTTTATGATATTAACCTTGAGACTTCAAGGAAAATCGAAAGTATGCCTTTTATCATGAAGCACCATCGAGGGAGCTGTAAAAAAGCCTCTTTATTCGCCATTTTCAAAAATATATTATCTGATAATGCATATACCTTTTGTTGCCGTTCTAACATTATAACACAGTCTTTAACTTTTTTAAAAAAATCATTTTTCCACAAGAACACCTCGATACAAAATTGAAGTGGGCTCATTTAAAAAATTGTGTGTTTTTTATTTGCTGGTACAACAGTTGGCACTACCTCATTACGACTTCGGTTACTTAACCCCAAACATAAAAGTTAATGAGGTCGCTTGTTGCTGAAGTGGAATCAGAATGAAAAACAAACGCCAAACAATGTTAAGTTTATTTAGCAAAGGTAGCGATATCTCCTCCAAAACACCATTTCTGCACTGTTTGGTTGCAAGTTTTAGTTGTGAGTAAACACGAGAACTTTAAATTCACCGGGATAAATTTGCATACAGTTCACAACAGGACCAGGTAATGAATGCACTTTGCATTTCATCTGGGGCTTTCAGCTTTCATGGGCTCTCAGGTAATTTTTCAATGTAGAGCCATTCTGAAGCAGGATGATTACCCCCAGGTACCCATGAAGATTAAGTGGATCTGTTCCAAGCTTTATTCAATGCATGCCATTCTATCCCACCATAAATTATTCTCAAGTTTTTGGGGTCAAATGTGGGTGTGGATTTACATAGATTCAAATCCTTCTGCCACCGCCTTTCACATCCATTGCTCTCGGGTAACATACATTGTATACGATTGAAACCCCAACGTGCTGAAAGGCTTTTTCCACAACTAAGAGATATTTTGTGAAATGATACTGATAAAAATTTATTGAAGATTTTTCCATTGAATTTTCGGCACAATAAGGCTTATGGCGCTTTAGGGATGAATGCAGTCAGACGAAAATGAGGAATTTCCTGGCTTAATAAAACTAGAGTGACTTTGAAAGCTATTTTAATGGAAATATTTTTGTTTCTCAATGACAGGATATTTGGGATGCATACGAAAAATATAATGTTGCAATTTTCGGTGATTGTAATTATACAAACTTGGGTTTTCAAATAATATGTTTTTGTTCATAGAAAAACAATTTTAAATTACAAAAATTTTATCGAAAATTTGTTAATTGTATTTGCGGTTTAGTATGCTGATCAAATTACATCAGGATTGCCTTTTAATGCTCTATTTAGTCCAACAAACATCCAATTTAAATGGTTTTCAAATATTTCAACTATAACCAAACTGCATTTAATTTTCGTTCAAGTCATCGTAAATTTCAATTAATTTATTTATTGGAGTATGACGTTTGGTCAATTTCTTATTTCCTGCAGTTACGAGGCGTGAATTTTCAATTTCATAAGTCCAAATAAAACCGCATGAATACATCAAAACTCTTGTGAATCATGGACATCAGTAAAATGGAGTTACTTTCAAACTCATTTGTTAATTAAATGTTCGTGAATCAATTTCATAAATCGTTCATGCAGAAGTTTCAATTTGCATAGCATAATTGAAATGCTGCTGCCTAAACTAGTTTTGATTTATTGAATATGTCCATCCACAACATGTTGTTGGGAACGATTTGGAAAAGTGGTAAATACTAATAGCCCCATTAAATAAAACAGTTTAACAATAAATTTAATTGGAAGACAAACTTTATTGTGGTGTAAGCTTTCAGTAGCGTTTTTTTCTGATTTTTTAATCTATTAAAGAGATTTCTTCTTACATGACATTAATTTCTAATTGAAATGTGTATGTTCGAAACCAAAACAACAATAAAGTAAATTCAGTAATCTACATAATTAAAAAGTACTCACAAACAAATGAAATGTTTTTTTCATTTTGGATTTCTTCGCTCATTTCTCCAAATTAAAAAATTTAATATAAGTAATCGATTCCAGTTATTTTGCATTGCAATCTCGTCATTTGCAAAACGTTGATTGCATTAACTCCTCTGCAAGATTAATTCTGCGGTTGCTAAAACTTGAACGCGGCACTTAATGAAATTTTCCATTACATTAAGCAGAAATTTGCGGCTATCATCGCCGGGTGGAACTCTTTTGAACTCATTTAGCTCCCTCTTTAATCCAAATAATTGCATCCCCAATCCCCCAGCACGGTTAATGGCCAGACAGAATTAGTGTAGAAAAAGAAACGGAAAAATAATAATATTGCAATGCAGACACTTCACATATGAACTGCGCTGGAAGGATACTAAACCAAAAGAATGCAATATTACGCGGTAAAAAATTAATAAAGTTCCCCATTAGGGTATTCTTATAATATGGTATTTATTGCATCTCTAATACTGACTGTTTTAATATCCTGAAGTATGTTACAATCCGGCATCGTAAATTCCCCACAGCCAGGACTCTGAATTGATTTCGAAGGGGATCCAATCATCCAGGAGTGTGCAAACAGATGGCTTCCTGTGGGCCGTCCAGCGTTATGGATTGCCACTTGTGTCTGTAGTTGAAATCATAATTTTCAACCATCCTTGATAAATTTATATTGAAAGTCCAATTCCCCTGACCATCGTATCTTTTCTTCCAGAATTGTAGGCTACGAGGAATTTTTGCATCATCGCTGTGCGCTGTGCCTTTGTTGCCAAAAATGTTGGGCATTTAGAGAATCACCAGCAGTCCTGCTATTGTTGAAATTTATTATACTCATCAGGAATTCGTGCGATTCCAGCTACCACTGCAGAATCGTAGAATAATTTGTGCGAAAGCTCTGACCTCGCCGCGGTGGCCCCGAACCAACAGTAATTTGGCGTTTTGAGTGCTTAATTAAACTGGAATTTGAAAATGACCCAGGTCTGGAATTTCTGTCACGATACTGTAAAGTTGTTCGATGGATGATAAATTTCAACACAAATTGATTCTTCAAAAATTAAAATTGTTGTAAAAAATTTAATTTGTTTTCAAACGACACTACCAGTTTCCAGAAACGGTTTCCTGAAATAAAGAGTTACAAAAATACAGAAACTTCCACATTAAAACACATATTACAATTTCTAAATTTATATGTTTTCAGTTTATTGTTTTCCTATCTCAATTATTTATTTATTTAATTAAAAAAACCCATTGCAAATAAATTAATGTTTTTAGTACGTTCATTTCCCAGTGGGATAAAAATGAGAAAATTTTCACAATTCTGCTCGAGTTGGCATTTATGTTTGTCGAAAACAAAAGCAATGCATAATATAAATAACAAACAAGACGAACAAAGTTGCTGATGTCATGACATTCGCTAATTGCACTCGAAATGACCGCAAAATGGAAAAATGTCGCGGCGAGTTTAGTTTATTCAATTCTAAAAACAAAATCTAAATTCTATGCGAATGAAACTCTCCAATTTTATTTTTTTTTGAAGACTGACAAAAAAATTTGTGAATAAATCCAAGAAACTTAACAAAGACTGGAAACTGTTAAGTTCTCCGCTGAGATAGGTTTAAAAAGAGAAACTGCCAGGAATATGGTTTATTCCGAATGCCATAAAAATCCTCATAGCCGTCATAATCTATATTTTCCGCAATAAGTGCCACTTAAATCCGCTGCAAGTCCGCCGGTCAGCAGCTAATCGATGTGCATAAAAAGCACCACATCCATTTCAAAATTGCTTCCAATCCTTTTTGAGGCAAACGGGGAAAAAACAGCAACGAGGATATTGGAAGCTATCCAACACACTTTTGTGAATATTTATGCAATTCAGATTGGGCAAACCAACAAATGTATATCGGGGGGGTTGAGGTGCAAAGGCATATTCCGTCGCCGCACCAGCAATTATGGTTTAGCCCCGAAAACTATCAAATCAATTTTCGGATAAAAAGAAAATAAAACTGATTTTACTGAAATGTACTCGAACAAAAGCTTCAAAATGATGCTTCCCATCCTGCGGTGCTATTCCAAAGGACTTGCTCGACCATTTTGAGTACGCGCTAAAAATATTACTATTTGTAAATGTGAGCGGAAAATATGGTAACTGAAAGGGTTTAAATTGTATGCTTTTTATCCCGTTTGTGCACGTTCAGCAGGAGCAAAAATGCAGTCCTCTTAATTTATTCTGCGGACTGAATTGCTGGATGCTTAACAAAAAATAGAGTGGTTCCTGGTTTCGCCATCAGTTTTGAGTACGCGAAAGCCCGAAATGTTTATGCGACTGCCCGAATAAATATTAAAATATGATGTGTATAGTGCGTGATGAACGGTTTTTTTTTTATGTCATTCCGAGGGATAAGAGCCTTTCACCAACTCTGGGGAATATAAAAAGAATTTTTTTTTTTTTGTAGAAATAAAGTAAAATGTATACACTTGAAAATGCTTTAATGTATATGCATTTAATTTTTTTGTTTTTTTGCTGAACTTAAAATACGTGTATGAATTATAAACGCATAAAATATTTTGCATACCTTGTTATGTAAGCTTTTATGCATTTTCACGACAGAATCCTTAATTTCACACTATCTAAGAATAAGAAAGTTTCGATTATGTTTTATAAAAACTTTCAATGTGACAGAAATAACGAAGCATTTTTATTTATTTCAAGATGTTTAATTTAACCTTAAATTAAAGTTGCAACACCCAAAGTAATGTAACCACTTCACATATTTGCTTAATACAATTAAATCTAGGCCTGAAAACAACACTCTTATGTTACTCCATCCAGCCAGCAGCAAGTGTCATAACCTGTAGGAACCATTGAAAGTTTTACAAGACCAATTAGTAAGATCAAACGATGAAGTCCACACCAGAAGGAGCAAAACAGAGTTCACCCCTACTTCTGGGAATCCTTAGGCAAAATGTGTTACGTGTAATGAATTTCTCTTGAAGTCAGAGTTGTTGGCAAAACCGGAAGCACGTAGTGGAAGCAATGTCCTTCTTCTCGACATAATAACAACTCTATTTAAGACTCCTTTTAAGAACGTTTGGGAATCCGTTCTACAAAGACACTCGGAACGGTGCACCGAGAATCATGAAACCTCTCAAGTTGCACAGGATGCTGGGCTAACTGTGGTTATATACTGTATACTGTAAATGTATATTCATTAACCAAAATTCAATTCAAGCGTGCTGTGATAGTGGTTTCGAACTCTTGTTGCAATTCAAGTCATGTTGATGCATATTTGCATCCGGTTCTCATATTCTGGAGGGATTCTGTGCAAAACTTCACTAGTTAGGGGTTGCTTTGCCTGAAATGTGTTCATCAAAGTTTGGTAGCAAACACCCTGTAAGGACAATGGAAAATATGGTGCAATATTGACACAATGCTTTCCAATTCATTGTTGTGCAGGATAATAACAACTTTATCGGATGAAACACGTGATACAGATTTATTCCAGATTGGGGAAACTTTGAAAATTACCTAAATAAGCAGTCTTTTTTCCACTTTACCTTGTGGGCTATCAAACTCATAAACAATAACAATTTATTACATCTTTTGTTTTTAATTCCCATTACTTTTTTTTTTTATATAAAAGTATAGGTCCCTAATCTAAAAAATCTAAAAAAAAATTCTTTCTCTTAAATAAAATAATAACTTAAGCTTTAAAACAAAATTGTAATGCAATTTTCCGAACAATCCCTGAAGAAAAAGTAGTATTAACTTTACAACTGCTACACCCTCTCCAACGGCTTTTTCGAGGGGTGCAACTGCAATAAACTTTTGTAGTATTGTGCTATATTATTTTTGCGACATAAAACCATCGGCGGTGTTTTGCGTTTTTTGCAAAATCAGTGCTACAACGCGATATGAAACTTTCTAAATGTTTGCCTGTGTGACTCAAACCGAGTCTGGTTCTTAGCGTAGCTGTTGTTTAGATTTTCGCAAAAGACTTAAATGCGTGTTGCAAGGGAATGTTAGTTGGAATATCGCTTGTAGTCCCAGCCATAAGCCCTCTCTTAACTGCTCCTATTTACATACATACATCCAAGTGTCCTTTTGAATAATTCAAATGTTCTTATCCTTAGGAATGGCGTCACTGGAAAAGCAATTCTTGCAGGGCAGGTAAACCGACCTGCGACTTTGGGAGGTGTGAACATATCGCAAATGGAATGTAAATTACTCCTCCCCTTGGCTCCATAGGCTTTCAAAATAGTCTTCCCAGGGATACATGATGTTCAATGCCCATAAGTGGTTTCACGCTTTGCGGCTTCCTGAAAATCTATTGCTGTCGGGGGAAACAATTTTTTCTAGGAAAGTGTTGGAGGTTGAGATGTGTTCACCCTTGTTGCTAGATTTAGATTCATGCTTTTAAGTGAAACCAGTGAGCTGTGTTTAATGGTTTAGTGTTTCTCTTTTTAAGTTTATCGTACAAGTAAAACTTCCAGACACTTTGGTTTGTAGAGCTCGACAGAGATCTGCTTGAGATTTTACATTTACTAAATGCAAAATAGAAGATTGCTTTATTCAAGTGCAACAACCCGACTGCATTTTTACACAAACTCTAAAGAAATATTTAAGATTGTAAACTTTAACATTTTAGAGCGTTTTTACTTTTAGAAGATAATTTTGTTTTCAGTGTATTATGTGCAAATAGTTGCATTTTAATAACCATTTTGCAACAATATCCAATCCGCTTCTGATTTTAATTAAACATAGACCATAAGTCAATTTCGTAATCAGTACCCGTCCTAATTATCAAACTTTGTTCTACATCTCTCCAAACTGCATTTATTAACTTTCCATTCCTAAATATGTACCCAATTTGAATTTCTAACGTGCACATTTGTTGTTTACGACAAAATAATCCCAATGCAATTAAGCATTTAAAATGCGAGTCAAATTGATCAGCTCTATTCTTTCCAATGGCTCCTATTATTTACAAAATTTACATTCAACATTCATCTCTGTTGCGGCCATGAATTGCGTACAGATATAAAGCAATAATTGAAAATTTGTGTTAATGGTGAAAACATTTCCCTCGCTACATTCGAACGTGACTCGAAGATTATACGTGGTCAGAGTGGGAAGGTGATGCCGAAGGGGTGGGTGCGAATGTACGATTATCTTAACCCCATCCAAGCCATTACAGTACAAAATAGAAATAAGCCATCACACGTACTCAATGCATTCGGAATACCTCCTCACAACAGGACACCAAATTCGTAGCAGCTGCAAATAATTCATGGAAACAAATGGCGGCAAATACCGTTATTTCGATTCGTGCGGTGGAGTATTGAACTAGACCTGTTGGGCTATACGACAATTCCGTTGATTAAAGTTTCAGCATTATGGCAGCGAATTCGCATTGTAATCCTTTGTATATTAACGATCATCAGATAACAATTAAACCTTTTGCATTCCCGGGATGAAAAAGGACATGGAAATTGCAAAGTAAGAAATATTAAAATCATTCAAACTTCAAAGTGAATTTGCAATTTGTCTCCATGCCATGTTTTTATCGAATTCTGAGGCTTTATCTTGTAGAATAGTAAACAACAACACATGTTTCAACAAACAAAAAACTTAAAAAGAATCTAATAGTTTTCGGGGGTTTTCGTGCCGTTTTTATTTATTTTGAACATAAATTGAAATTATCTTAAGTGCATATATTTAGGCTGTAAATTGCTGTTCACACATGGAAAATCTTCAGAAGCAATCCAAACAAAACAAATCAAATCTGACATTGCAACGATATTAAACCAACCCTCATGGAAGCATTATTTTGAAAATTGCTCCTCTTTTTTGCTATTTCTTATTTTATTAATGCGAAATACATGCTCCGTGTGCTATGCTACGTAGACTGAAATATAATACCATGAGCAATTTATCTAATGCCTGCAATGTAGACTTTGTATCCTTCGGCATCCAGGACAGTAACAGGACGGCGAACTCATGTGGTGTTGGTTTACAGTGCTTCAAGGATGAGTACGCCATAAATTTGGTATTTATTTTAATTTTGAAACACCCGACCCGGCCGCGGCGGAAAATGGAAAAAAAGATTAACTCCTTGTTACAGTATGTTTTCAACTCAAAGAAAGCATTACTCAAGAAAAATATTGTGATTCAACTTCGGGAATTTTGAAAAAATCAGTTTAAAAATATCTATCTATATTTAAATAGGACGAATTCGAGAGTAATTTTGAGTTGTACAAATGTACACATTGAAAATTAAACTAGTACAAAAGATGTGAAGTAATGACGCAGAAACGATTATGAAACAGAACTTCGTACGATTTGCTCTCGGCAAGTGAAGATTACCTGAACCACATCTATTTAATTTACATGGTTGAAACGGGTTGTTTGACTACGTCCCCTATAGCTTTGCAATGATGATTCATCCCCTATCATAAACCTTAATCTGCATACAAATAGATGTTGTGCTAACATAACTGTTTTCACCCTCATGTGATGGTGGTTTGTGGTTTTGTGGATTGGCCAGTAAAAACCAACAAATGACCACTTCGAAGCACAGGACCTCCCCAGGCATGCAATACTGCAAGAGCCAAAAACTATGTTAAAACTCAAAGCTACACCCCCGCAGGTTACTTGTGCTCTATCAATAGCGCCCCGGGTTCAGGTTTTATTACCCAAGAAGAGTTATGTTGACATCGACCAGTCCCCCACCATCCAGAATGTATAATTTTCAAATCTTTCAGGTCTGTGGTCATGTCCTAAATGTACAGTGTCATTTAATTACTTTCGAACTAGATGAGCTAGTTAAGGATAATGACGGTAAAACCGTACTAGACAATAATTTGCCCTTTACCAACTTCCAAGGTCACATAAAAGTTAGAATCATTTTTCTAGGACCCACTTTAATTTAATTTTTGCATTAGAGCACGTTGAGGGTCAGAGTGAAAATAGCTCTTTCGAAATACCGCCGGAAAAGGTTTCCAACCTTATTCAATTTCCATGCTAAACAAAGTAAGAGAAACGATTTTCCAGCCACAAAAATGGAATTCGCTCGTTTCGCATCATTTTTGCATTTCACAGTTAAATCCAGCATTTAATCACGTTCGAAAGTGACCGCATCTGATGAATACCGACGAAACAACCCTGGTATGTAATTCCACACCCCAAAAGGGCTAAGTTATTTACAGGTAATTTGATTCGGATTCAATTTACGCTTGCAGGAAGGACTTCTGACTTATGGAACAGGACGAAATCCATTTCGTATAGGAAATAGTTCTGAGCGTATTTGAATTTAGTTAAGAGCATTCATATACATGCAAATGAATCAAATTTTCTCGAACGATATCCGTTTTTGAATACATTTGTTGACATATAACTTCAATCCTGCATAATTTTCTTCCTGTTGTGAGGAATTGAAATTTATATACCTAAACCCAATTTGATTGTTTTCAATCAAATTTTTCATCTGAAAATCAATGGAACCAATAGTATTCGTGGGACATTTTCATTGGAATAAACTGAACGGAAATAAACACTATACCCGTGAAAAAAGTTCCTTCCTATTTGGGATATTATTGATAAATTGAAAATTAAGGTTGATAAAAGATGAAAGGATTGTTTTGTTCCATTTGTCAATCACTTTTCTACCTGCTTAGAACGATGTTTTTTGACGCAATATTAAAACACAAATAACTAATAAATCTCCAGTGATGTGACTATACACATATTCTTATACTCGTAAAATAAATTTTCTTCACTTTGTTACTCTGTAACACTTTAAAATTTTGAAAACACAGTTTCAATTCATTTACAAAGCAGTTAAATAAGCTTCGGATATAAAGAAAATATATTTCCTCAATTAAAAATAAAAAGATACTTCATATTCAGAATAAACTATTTCAGCGTATAAGTGCGTCTTTTTCAAAAGCGAATTTGCCTTATAAATCTTTTTTTTATTCCTGCATTCACTACAAGAGCGAAAAGGATGCAAAAAGTATTTTAATAGCTCTCACAGTTCAACCTCAAGTGCTGACGTACCCTTCCTCGGGATCCTTTCAATTTTCTATTTACTAACCATTACGCGTAATTCCCACCTCAGGAAACGCGGCTTCAAGCTTCAACTTTGTTTTGAATTCATAATGAGCCAGCACCGCATCAAGATCAAGTTGCGTACCGTTACTAAATAGCACTTTTTATTGTGAAAAAAACGGCCGTGATTTCCAGTCATTTGGATGCATCAAGCAGAAAATGTCTGCCGCGAGATTGAAGCATATTCTTAGTTTTTTTGCATTCCTGGTACTGGGGTAATTCCCCGGTACGGAAAAACCGGTAAAAGTTTTTAGGCCAAGTGAGACTTGACCTGAATAGCAAATTAAAGGACATGCAAATTATGGAGCCTCCTGGAAAGTTAATATTAGATTTGCCAAGCTAAGACACCTTTGCAGCCATACTTCATGCACGAGACGTAGGCAGGGTGATTATTAAGGTACAAAGGCGGCTCTAGGACTGTATTTGGCACTATCTGCACAGGGTGCTTAATGGAGGAACAATTAGCATCGCTGGGTATGAACGATTAACATTTGCTGAGGCGTAATGTCACGAAGCAGGTTGTAAATCACGAACGTTGTACAATGTATATGCCTCGAATCCTATTATTAGTTTTAAAGTAAATCGTGCGGGGAATAGGGAAAGTCAATCATTTAATTATAGATGTACCCAAATAATTAAAATAGATACGTTTCAACTAAAAATAATTACGGCCTTTAATTTTAAAGGAACATTTTCGAAAATTGTAATCTATGTACAATAAATCGCAAACATAAATTGTTAGAAACGGAAAATGAGCAATAAATTGCGCATTACTAATTCACATTGTTAACCTGATCCCTCGCCCCTTTTTCTTAATTTTTCGCTTATATATACGAACGAACAGACAGAAATTTTTTTTATTTCTCAATCGAAAAATTTTTCTGTTCGTAGTGTATGTAATGGATTTTTTAAAAAAGTCTTTTATATAAGTATTGAAGTCCCACGAAATATTAAAGCTTCCGATTGAATCCTTAAAGTAATCCACGGTATGTCAGTTAGATATGTAACGAAAATAATGACATCCACTTCAAGGAACAGATTTATTTATGCGAACAATTTAACTTGTCGGGATTCTTTGCATTATGCTCCATTAAGGGAGGAATATGGAGATCTTTGATTGCCTGGGGAGAAAAAGCTTTTAATGTAAATTGACAGCGAGTCCCGCCGCTTTTAGATTAGAATTATTTATAATATTTTACATTTCCTTACTGCCTTCAGACCTTCAGTGACAACAACCACAAACAGCAGATTCATTCTGAACTGTCGAATCCGTCCACATATGGCGTAAAATTGTTGTAATTCTTTACGATTATGTAAAGTACAAAATGGCGGATGTGTTTTGCGTAAGGAGAGCTTTAATGAAAAGAGTAAAAGGAAAATGCAAATGCTTTAACATTTTGTTGTAGACAAATATGCATATTATCTAAGGATGTCTTCATGTTAATAAAGGATCCTAATGAAATATGGCGTTAATTTCAGCAGATGCCTTAAATATTAAACGACGATCATATAGCATAAATGTTGAAACAGTTGTTATCGTTCACTTCGAATATTCCGCATTGACTCCAGTTTTTCATTTGGAAAACATTAAAAAGTTGACACTGAAAATGATGGTTAATTTGTAAAGTTTGCAAACGATGCTAACCGCAATGTTTCCTAATTCCTAGTTATCCCTATCTTTTTGATACTACAATATTAGCACTTCCTATGCAAATTTAATAGCGAAATTCATGCACAAAACTTTACATCTTGCGCACAAACACTTCTCATTGCCTTTATTTTAAACTACTTACAGACCCAAGTCCTTTGTCTTGAGATACGAGTCTATTAACAATACGATAACAAAGGGAAATTGTTAATCGTTTTGGGGCAGAAACCCCATAGTCCCTTGTTTCACAACGCAATATTCATTATCGACACAACTCAACTAAAAACCACATCCAAACTTAAGTTACCCAAACTCTATTGCCGAGAGGATATCAAAAAATTACATCGTCTTGGCTCCTTGCTGGCTGTAAATTGTATTAAAGCCTCCAGGAACAAAGGATATCTGCATAGCTCGACGATTCTATGGCTTTTTCTTATGGTGATCTATCGGGATCGTAAAATTTTATGCTCTACACGACATTTTATGGTTATTATTCGACAGAGAGGTGCAATCACTATAGGCTCCCGAAGTCCTCTTTGGGCCGCAGTCCGCACGGGCACACTTTAATATCGGGAACTTATCGACAGCGTTGTAATAATAGCAATACCAGAGCCAGAGCGTGCTATTATCGCCTGTAATTACATTCTAATCTATCGTTTTCCTACCCTGCAAAGAGCTAATAATGGATGACGATTATCTGACCAGGTACCAGTTCGGGTTCTTTGAGGGATGGGACGAGCACATAGGCCGGGGACTGTATTCAAATTTCTCGGATGCGGAAGCATTTAGTCCTTTTGAATAATAGCAATTGAATCCACGGTATGCAGTAGTGATAACTTCCAAGGATTTTGATGTGCACAAGGATTATGACCCATAATATGAATAATTCCATGAATTCCAATTCTACAGAATTCAATGCATTGAAATTTTTTTTTCTATTGGCCAATTATGATGTATTGGATCAGAAGTCAGAACCAATAATGTGCACTCAATCTGAGGTGACATCATTGAAATAAACACAAAAACAGTGAAAAAGGGATTCATTGAGTTATTTTTTAGCCGGGAGTGTTTCATCAGTTGCAGTATTTTTTAATTATCCTAACAGTATGCAAGGAAAAATTGTTAGTGATCAAAATGGCATTCGTTGAAAATGAAAATGTGTGTTAAGTTTCTCAATTCGTCAAAGAAAAAATAATGAAACTAATTTCAATTGCAAATGATTAGGATATCAAATGCAATATTTTGTCACCCTTACATAACTTAATAAAACGGGCTTCTGTTTTTGTTACAAAAGAATTTAAAGTAAAAATTACAATGATTAGAAATCTGAAAATATCAATTAGTAAATATACCGTTGGTGTTTAGTTTTTTATTTATCTTGTTTAATTGCTGTGTAAAATATTTTGGCCTTGAATTATTTTTAATTTTTTTATGCTAACTCGTTATGCGAATATTGCTAGCTACCCTGCATCAAATCAATTCGTCGTTCACGCTTCAAGTGACTACTTTATGATTGAAATTTGTCATACTTAATAATTATAATCAGAGTTTATTGCGTTTTTTATGTTGTATATTACAGAACGGAAATGTAAAACTCGCCGTAATCTGAAAACTGAAACTGAAACAAAAACGAAATTTCACTAGGCAGCACATAGTGTAAACAACTTCTAAGAAAACTAAGTACATTATGCACAATAATTTCTGCAGTAAGTTGCGAAAGTACTATTAACGCTTCAGAAAACACACAGATCATAACTCCGCCATTTTGTTACTAAAGACTGGAAATATTCTGCTTGTTCAGCAACCACTGCTCCAAATATAGATAAAAACTAACAGAACAGCAGAATTATAATATTTATGATTTACCCTAGAGAAGCTTCTCGAAAGTTTTTCATTTGCGAATGCTTTTGGAATATTTGAATATTTTTGCAGCATGTTTTGCAACAACATTTAAAATGCAAGTAATTGAATGTCGGTAGTATTTGAAAAATGAACATTCGGAATAAATAAAACGTAAATTTAAAGAGTTGGGAGTTAATGGTGAATCTCAACTGTTCCATTTTAACAAATTCATCCATTCGAAAAATTCAAACGACAATATTTGGTTAAGTGCAACAATTGATGGAAGCGCTTTCATTATGTAACCAAGCAGCCGCAAAATCACTCACTCAATAACACAATTCACCGTCGTCATTAAATTAGTATGCTGTTTAGCTTAGAGCAAACATGGCAGAAAATTCGCATTTCATAATTTCATTAACCGATTTACCTGGTTTCCAATTGAGATTTCACGGATGCTTATTGCATGAACTCCGACGGTTTTATCAATTCAGCCGATTCCCAAACACCAGCGAGAAATTGTTAACGCCCCAACCGCATGCTCGCAGTCGGTCGCATCAAGCTAACAAGTGGAACCTCGGCTGCTGCACGGTATTTGTCCGCAATCAATGTGGACACAATTAATTAAGTACTCCTAATTAATTAAATTCCACATTTAGCCAAAAACTGCAAAATTTAATGTCTCAATCACGTGCGTTTCTTTGTGTTGAGAATTAACATGCAATTGTGTGGTTTTGTTTATTTACCTGAATTTGATTCGGAGCTAATTTAATTAGTTTGAACAAAATCATGAGACAATTAATATGTTTTTTTATACCATGCATTATTTTCGTTAATTTATCCTTGTTCTTAGTACTAACGCTTTTTCTTTTTTAGTTCCACAATTGTGGCCTGAAGGCAGAACAATTCCAAAATGGTCGCCTTTCACTCTGTATTTTCTCTGTGGGATACTTAAAGGTCGCTTGACATATTTTCACCTATCATTTCATCCGAGCGTGAATGAAATTCGTCTCACTGCTGATAAATTTGAAATTTGGACAGTGGCGAGTTCATAATCTTCAACGCTTCGTTCTGTTTCGTTGCCTTTGTCCGTGCTATTTCGTACTTGACAAATGGAAATGCTTGATCGAGCGGAACAACAACTGAAAACTATGCTTGATAAGTAAACACAATGTTGGCGCAATAAAGTCTAACAGATCCTGAGAGCAAGACTCCAGAATAAACTGCACCTTTCGCTCAAATAGTCAAATCCAATATATGCCTGTTATCACGAAGAACGGTAGTTCTCCGCGGGGTGCTCAAAACAAAAAATCTGAAGATCTGATGATTGTTGTTGAAATGCACCACTATATATACAGGAATAAATCGAAATCGAGAACTAAGCTTTCAATTCTTGACTGTTGGGTATCGTTAGAAAGGTGTTGGGCCATAGACTAGGAAAATATATTAAAACTGCTAATCCACCCACTACAACCCGAGATATGGCCACTTGAAAATTTGGCCAAATTTTTAGTTTTTCCAATATAACCCAAAGGTGGGTGTAGAAAACTATTCAGCTATAGTGTTTTCCGAGGCTACTTATCAAGACCATTCCAACGGTACCTTATATATTAAAATCGAACCATCCGTTGAAAAGTTATAGCCCTCCAAAATTTACGGTTAATTTTCATGAAATTCATGACAAATTGCCTACCTCAAATAGTTTGTTTGTACAAAAGTTGAACCGATTTCTGTCGTTTATACCTCTATTTTTCGGGGATGAGTGCGGCTTGCAGAATCCGTTAACATTTTTAAGATTTCTTTGAATTTGATCGAGATATGGACTTTTGAATAGAGCCAGATGCACTTTTTTAAAAATATAATATCTCCACTAAAATCCCATGAAAGGCATTCGTATATGAATCAGTCGATCGGTATTGAACTAAGTTTTCAAATGATGGCCAGAAAATCATAATCAGCCATCTAGTTCAAGAAAAATATAGAAAAAACTAAAAAGTGACACTGCCAAATTTTCGATTTGAAGGCTATTACTCAAAATTGAACCAAGCAATTTTGTTAAAAAACTAGTCGTTTGTAGCTGACAACCAAACGCGTCGATGGCTTAATATGTGAATTCTGGGAAAAGTCTAGTTCCGGAGAAAATGGCATCCGAATAATACCGAACCGGGAAAAGTGAGTTATTCAACAATTTTGTAAAGAATGAAAAATGTTCGAATAAAAATTTCAATCGCAGCATTCCTTGATGAGTCCAAAACACCATAGAAAGTGAATAGGAAGGCTTTTGTTCTATAGTTTTCATGAACCTATTCTAAACTATGAAAAATAATTGTAAAATCCTAGCAGATGGTCCCCCTAAACCTAACATCAGCACTTCGAATTTTCCAGTTTCTCAAACCCCTCAAATGTTTGTAGGGTAAAGTTGGATACACGAAATTTATTTAAATGCACAATTGTATTTTTAATTTTAACTGACCCAAAATAAAGAGAGCAAAAAATGCAATCGGTTTCGTGAACGAATAGCAACTGCTTCGTTTTATTAAAATTTATTTTATTTCAACATTTATGGAAAAATTATTTACTTAATAATAATGGTTGCTTTCAAAAAACATACTGATACTAGCAAAAAAAAACTCTTAGCGAGTTTAAAACTGACGGGGTGCCCAATAGCGCATTAACTTGTATCCACAAAAGAGTTGATATAAATTTTTGTGGTGTGCGTGCATTATTGTTCCTTAATAAAATCAATAAAAATTTACAAATACCTTTGCGCATGCAATTGTTCCTTAATATAAAACCAATAAGAGTTTACAAATACCTCAAAGAAACATTCATTTCCAAATATTGGAAACTTTTATACCACCAAATAAAAGCAAATACCTCAAAGAAACAATTGCATGCGCAAAGGTATTTGTAAATTTTTATTGATTTTATTAAGGAACAATAATGCACGCACACCACAAAAATTTATATCAACTCTTTTGTGGATACAAGTTAATGCGCTATTGGGCACCCCGTCAGTTTTAAACTCGCTAAGAGTTTTTTTTTGCTATTTATTAATTAAATAAATTCTTGTCCATGCCTGTTTTGATAGAAAAAAAAGACATGGGGAAGCATAAATCCATGTAATTTTCAAAAGTTTGTGATTTATAGAAAATCATCGATAAAAGGAAATATTGAATGTCTAGTAACTATAACATTTCCTCTTTACTTCGTATTTGAATTAACTTTCCTTGTTGGAACTGCCTTCAGAGTCGCTAGCCATTCCCTGAGGATAAGTGATTGTGAAAATTGAGCACCGGTCCATGTCAATGCCGGGAAGTTCTTAATTGCATCCATCCTATCTCCTCCACTCCACTATCTCGTTTTCCTGCTTCCGTTTTGAACGCTTCAGCTTTTTCCTCTAAGCTCCGATAACTATTACCGAAAAAAAGTCGCTTGAGAATTCAATCATTTTCGCAAGCACAAAGTGCTCACAATCACTTTACCACCCGCAAGGACTGGGGGAAGGAGAGAAGATCTCCAAGGATTCTATAAAGCTGCTCAATAGCGAGGAAACTTGTAAAGTGTCGAGTCATTACCTTCTTTGAGTATAAACTCTCGTTTGAGTGAATTTGCCGACTTTTGTTAAATCCAATTGTCTGCTCGGAACTTAAGGACTACCTCTTCTTAGCTTTCCGTTTCTCTGGAAGCATTTTGTTGGCGTGAATGTTGATGTCCTGTGGGATGCACTTTAGTGGAAAACCTTTTGTCGGGGGTGCTCTGCGAAAGTAATTTGATAATCGTACATGAAAACTTTGGAAGCACTTTACTGCCAGCACAGCACCTTAACGCTTCGGAATACTAAGAGCATTTTTCGTTTTTCATTATACTCCGAGGCAGCACTTCTTTCGTCCTTGCATTCCTGCAACTATTTTCGTTCTTGTATTGCTAACAAAGATTTCCGCACCGAAGAAGCATTTTGTTACACTAGTTAATTATTCCTGCATTCACACACACATGCACATGCAAGATTTCTCCAGTGCGCACTTCTGGAGATTCACGAATTTACCATACTTTAGAAAATTAAGTTCGAAATTCTGGAAATCCTTGTACTTGTTCTGCTCTGTGTTTACATAAGCGTCATATTTGCACTTTCCAGAATTCCAGATATGTTTATACAAGCACATCTCGAGCTCAAGTTTCAATTCTTACGTCAGAAACTTTGGAAGTCGTGCATCGGTGCATTGTTAGATAGTTAACAATGAATAAATTTGCAACAGAAAGAATGAAAAGCAAGACTTGATATGATTAAGAATTTATAAACACTGTGCAGCTGGGGAATAAAATAATGGTTACAACATCGTTCGTTCTGGAACGGAATAATGTTATAAAATTTCTTAAATGAAAAAATCTGATAAAAATCACCAATTTTTGTTTTATTTATATTACATACAGTAACAACTTCCTTGTTTTATGGAAACCATCTCATTCTCTGTTGCCCAACATTGAAAATCAAATCATAGCCGAAACGTTTCACGGATTTCGCCAAAACCTTTCAAATCCAACATCCAAAAATCCACATCCACATCATCTCCTCTCACCTATAGTGGAATACAAAAGAAACAAAATCCGTTCCAGATAGGAAGATTTGAGGAACCGCACCAAGCACCTTATCTAAAATTTATAGTGCTATCGAACGAATCCTGGATGCAATCCAAAATCCTCGCGCCACTCCAAGTGGCACTGTGAAAACAGTGGCAAATGGCGGCGAATTCTGGCAGATTTGTGCCATCCTTATCAGCTTATGGTGCTCTGGAATTGTGTTTATGTGATCAGATTCCGTTCCGTGTTAATTTTGAAAAACTTTCAAAGTACCCACGAGTACCAAACAGTACCTTAAAGCGTGATCCTAATCATCTATCCACCGCACATTGTTTTATACTTGCCAATTTTTTCCACAATGTTGAATGTACAAATGTCTGAGGTTAATTCAGATTTTCTACAGCATCAATTCAGAAATTTTCGTGAGTGTTGATTCTCTGAAATTTGAGAAGTTTTGACGTGGAAAGGATAAAGAAGTTTGGTGAAAGCTAATTTTCATTATTTATCTTAATCCTCAGATTTTCTGGCTGCTTTCTATTCTTATCATCAGCAACTGCTTGTCCTGTCTCAAAAGCCCCACAAGGACAATTTAATATTCAGAGGGTATCTTACCAGGAAAACTGTTCGCTGGCCCCTAGTTAAAATACATGAAAATTCGATTTAGATTTTCATGGGGAAATTATCATTTTCCAGCCGGCACTTAACCATCTTTCTCTCTATCCTGTTAGTTCAGGCGATACCGTGATACAATTTGTATAAAAGATGGATTTATGAGAGATTTCTGACTTTGCTGGTGGCATTTTGACGAGATTTGGCTTTATGGAATTCAAGGACCAGAGATTTTGCAGTCTATTCAATAAGTGGGCAAGTAGCTTTTAGCTCTTGGCCCTATTGTTAAAACTGATGGGAAATACTCAACGCTTTTTGCAAATCATGCCAACGAATAGATTAATGACACTTTATATTTAATTAAAAGCTTCAATTTGTTTTATGAAATGTAAAAAAAATATTCAGAATTTTGATAATAAAACAAATTGTTTTCATTTCTGAATTCCTAACCAATCTTGTCACAGCCATTTCAGCGCCCTTGAACGAAGAGTTGTCAGTGTCATAATTTCCCAAACAAAGTTTTTTCAAATTTTTGAGTTTAGGAAAACGAAATTCCATTTCTGATTTCCTCCTTTTCAAATCCGCATTCCAACAAAAAGGTCGGCATTTTCCAATCACTTTCAGACTTCATGTTTTCTGTACGCCGAGAGCATTCCGCACAAAACTTCGATTTTAATTTCCTGTAATCTTCTGTAATCCGTCGCCAATTCCATCAACACTGAACTTTGAGAAAGAAGTTGTCCTTTGTGCGTGTGAAAAACGTTCAGTTGCTGCTAGCTTTTAAAGCGACGCGCGACGGAAACTAGGAAAGTTGCTGAAATTATCAACAAGTTACACGGTTTTTCAAAATTTTATTAATTCAGAGAGAAAACGAGCAAACTCAACTAATCCATCTTTTGTCGAACCACAAATTTTAAAATTCAATCAACAAATCAAATTTGCAGACACTGGATCTGGATCAGCACATCAATCTGTTTTCAGACGGGACTAAAGCTTCTCAGCCAGTAGAATTATCATCACCTTTTCCCCGAGGATTCCTTCAACAAGTCAAGCTTACTTCCGTAATCCGGGGCAATGATGAGTCCAATTAAGATAACGCAGCGATTTATTGAGCCTTGAAATCTTTCGTCCTTTCGAAAACGTCTTCTGCGAAGTTTTGGAATAGACGGCATTTTCTTGATTCGGAAGCTAAACACAGCATTGAAAAGGATCAAAGTCAACTTAATTATTGTTGTTTATTTGAGTCATTAAAATTTTGTTTACCAGATTTTTCACAAATCAATAGGATGAAAATCAACAATATAAAAAAAAACAAGAATTTTTTTATGAACGGCTTACCTTCTGCCGTGTTTCCTTCGATATTTTTGTATATCGATTTATTTCCAATGAAAAATAAATTACGCTTCGCCTGTTGTAATTAATATAATTTGAACACTCTGCAGGTTTTCAGTTACTTTCCGCCAGAACCCTTCAACACTCCAGCAACTTTGTTTAATAATGCTATATTTTCGGTCTCAGCACTCCACAAAGCAACCGCACACCTTTTGCCGCTAATAATAATCACTCCTTTCTGCACTCAGCACTATCGGAAATTATAAATTGCAGTAATTACAGCCATGTGCGATGAAAGTCGGATTGAGGCAGCCAACAGTGCAGACCAGGAAAATGGAACAGCGCAAAGAATTAATTGCACTATAAAACACGGGAGCAAATCACAAAGGAGGAAAGCTTCAGAAGATGCCAGGACAGCACGTGCCAGATGCTCGGATACCACAGCACTCTGCAGGACTCCCGACAATTTGAAAAGGTTAAATTTTCCTCACGAACTACATCAACATTAATGCCTGTAACAAATTTACAGCGCCACATTTTCTCGTTTGGTAAATGTAATCTACGGGTAAGTACCCGGTCAAATGAAAGCAATGTTCCATGCAATGGCGATTTTATTAGATTTCCGAGTAGAACTATTCTTATTTACGGCTAATTTATATGTGACAGGATCCCAAGAACGCTCCAACATTTTTATTAAGGACAATTCTTTCATCTTTGTGCTAAGGCTGTAATAAATTAAACGGGAAAGTATTTATTGCAATGGAAATTTTTGGATCCGTGTTCCTTGATTTTGCAATATTTCAGAAGTTTGTTTTCTTTTTTTTACAGTAACAAAGAAGTTCTTCCATTTTTCTATATTAAAATACAATTAGTTTAATCAGTGTAAACATTTCGCATATGAATTAGGTACTTCTGAAAAGCTGTAGGTATTTATAAAAAACCCAATGCTTCTTCAAACACATCCACATTGTTCTTTCATATTCTGAAAAACATACAATATAAAAATCCTGCTGTAATTTTGTCATAGATTAAAATGCACCCTTTGGGAAATTTTTCAGCTGATGCCAGCTCTCAGAACTTCAATTTGAAAAAATTAATTTACGTCTGTCACGAGCTTGATGAAGGACAAATTGTCCTTTCCTCCATTGTATACACACACACACAACCAAATCTTATAAAATTCCGGTCCAGTTCATTCAATGATCCTTCTTTCGTAATAAATAGCATCCAGTCGAACTACTAGTTGTTATCCTTACAGCAACTATCACATTTCAAATTCTGACAAGGAAAACGGAAACACTTTACACAAACTGATGGAAAAAATTGAGCTAAAAAACAAAATTCATGCGGATCATTGGTTCGCTTAATTCAACTTAACATTTCTCAGTTGCCTTTATAAATTGAATTTCTCCAACGAATGTCACCCCAGAGATTTCCTTTTACACGAGCAAACAGCTCGAAGTGAAGCAAAATTGGTTTCAACTTTGCCATATCGATTATTCTGCAAAGGATGCAAATCCAGCAGCGGATATGTGTGCATACCCACTCCAACACACCCGCACACAGACCAAGGGGGGTTGCATCCTCCAAAAATATTCCATTCACAATGATTTACTTAATTAAATTATGATCAAAATGAAACACTTTTCGTCTGTCGCTGAACAGAAGTTCTATATTGATAAAATAATTTAATTTCGTTAATTTTACAGAAAAATGCTGCACATAAAATGATTGCTGGGAAACCGGAGAAAAATTCATTCAACAATTCAACAAATCATTTCAATTATAAAATAATATGAGAAGTAAGAGTAAAAATGTGCTTCAAAAATTTCTAATAATTTTAATTTAGTGAATGGATTTTGTCTGAGCGAAGTCTAGACAATGTTTTGTAACTCAAAAGAAAGCAAAAGTTTCATCATCATTTCCTAATTGTACAGTTTAACATAATCATCCTTTCTATTTCTCTAAATTTGGTTTTCTGTAAATTTTCGCCCACCAGGCAAATTACTATAAGTACTTTAATGACAGGATTTAATCCAAATTATACCCAAATTTCCTTAATTTTAACACTTTCAATGTTTTAACATTTGAAAGCACCAAAATGTAGATACTGTGAACTTGAAAATCAAAATAAATAAAAAGGCATGGATAATTTACCTGCTGAGCGATTTCAAAATGATACTAGAAGTAAAATGCGTAAAAACGCATTAAGTAGAAGATCTTAGCCTCTTAGGGCGGTATTTTCCCAACTGTTTTAATTCGGAAGTGTCCCTAGCATATAATACTCTTCTTTCAGTGTTACAGGAAACAAGGCGCGAAAGCAACAAATCACCTGTGAAGTGCTGTCAAATACATCTATTACGATGTGGGGTGGGATCCACATCGAGCCTCGGAATTCGGATTGCGTCAATGTTCCACATTTCGACAGTGTTGCAAGAGATATGCCGGGGCTTGTAATTTAACGGTAAATTGATTTTAAACTTTTTCTGAATTTTCACGGTTCTTGCAAATTTTGCAGTTGTTCAATTGTGAGGGATTGGAAAGACACGTTCCACTAACCCCGACGCCCTTGGCCTAAACAGCAAATGAACTTGAAGGTGTCAATTGCACGCCAATCCACGGGATGCATTTTAATTGAAATTTCGCCACCCCTGTGACCTTTGCACAAGTACGGAATGTCGATTGCGCTATTAACAAAACGGTCGGTGTGATTTCTACAAAATCATAAGTCACTTCTACGAAAAGTTTGCAAAGTTGTTGGAAGATAAGAACCCTAATTCGAATCATCCCTCCGAAAGAACTTGCCCCTCCCCGTGATCCATTTGTTTCGTACTCCTTGACACTCCCTTTCTCTCCTCCTGAGTGCTTCTGGCAGTGCTGGCTACATAAAAATAAGGGGCTATTTAGAAAGGACCCATTAATCAAATCCACACAGCTTCCCTACTTTAAGGGCGTTTTTTACAACAAGGACATTAGGATTTCGACTGGGATAAAACCTGGAAAGTTTTGATAGCAAATTGACGAGCCACTGGAATTGAAATTATTTCGGCATTTTTCTTTGATTAATGTCCACACTGAAAAAAAATTGATGATGAAGTAGTTTAATTAGACCCTCCGAAATTATATACAAAAAAATTTGGGCCACATTAAATATTTCGACTCGCTGCAATAGACCGCTTGGCGTCCTATTTCCGATTCGCCCCATTTCGAATCCACACGTTCCCAGAATCCATTCAGAGTCAACGTTCGATTCTTAAAAAATCACAGGCCACCCCGAATATGGTGTCAACACGGTGGATTAGGCCGGCTAAAGCCGCAGTTTTTTGCGTACCTCTTACTTGCCGCCGTTTTCCACACCACCGTGACAAATTATCTGGCACTTAATTTCTTCCTAATGATACATATCGTGATATCCCTGAAGATGCGAAAGATATTCACACATCGTTGCAGCTACGAGAACGAAAATTCGACATGCTTTTTGTCCCGGAAATTGAAGTCAGAATTGAACTGTACTTGCGCGAGAGTCTCGTTCTTTCGCGCGCCGAATTTATGTAAATATTTTGTTTTTCGTAGTAGAAGATTTCTTTAAACAATATTAAAATTAGTTTATTAAAGTTTAAAAAAACTTTACATTATTCAAGTAAAACTAAGCCACATAAACAGCATCATGGAAAGAAATTACAAAAGCATTTTCTGAAATTGCAAATTAGTGCTACTGAAAGAATTACGCAACCAAGTAAATAGCATTACGGAAATGGTGAGCTAATGGCGCGGAAAATCTTCAGTAATGCTCAAATCCGCGATGTATCTAAACTCGCAGCTTCCATTTATATTGCTGTTGTGCTCTCCGCCTTCAATTTTCCCTGGGAAATCCCATAATTATGGCGATGATGCCCTCAGGATTTCCTTAATATTTTCAAATTAGCACCGTTAGTCGCGCATAATGGTGCATGCAAAATGGAAGAGGTATCAAATTCATCCGTTTATTGTGCCATAAGGATACAGAGCGCCGTGGAATAGCCAGTGAAGCAAAAAGGGATTATCATGAGTGAGGGTGGACGTATGGGAAATCTTTACCACCTGCAGAACCTCATGGATGTTTTTCCTGCGGAAAATACTCCCTTCACTATGCCCCTTCATGAGTTCCTCGGACATATGATTGTATTCGTAAAGATGGCTGGCGAAGTTTTTTTTTCCTAGGACCCCACCTCTTCTCCTATTGGCCATATTCACACCTCAGTTGTGGGGGTTTCAAAGTTTGCAATTGCATCCCTTGTGGTTTCGCTTGAAATAAATGAAAGTGCAGCTAAACGTACTCGCATCTCTCCAACGACGGCGAACTGCATAAAAATTTAACAAACCCCATGTCGCCATTGTGTTTCCGTATGAATATTTATGAGATTTTCAAAATGTCTAGTAAATGACATGAAGTGAAAACCCCTGCGGTAAAGCAGCGTAGTTTGCGGGGGAGTGCAAGGGAATGCAGCATAATTGAAAGTATTGCCGGGGTTTTGATTTATGGGGTAGGTATTTCCATTTTAATAACCGGAACTGCAGATTGGAATTGGATTTGCTTGTTTGCAAAATCTAAACACTAAAGTGAGCATAACAAGCGAAAACTGCTTTGACAAGCGACAATAAATTAATAACTTCATAAAGTTAATTTTTGTAACAAACAATCCTTGATTGCCATTCACAAACAACCATCTTTCAACGTTTGTTTATTTTTAACTTTTAAGTCAATTGAAAAAAATTGTCAATGTTCTTTTGTTTATAATCTGTTCATCAGATTGACGTCTGCATAACCGTGGATAATTAATTAATTTGTGTTAAGCATATCCCACAACTAATCTGTGCAAATTCGATTCGTTTTTCTCAAAACGGCAATCGTTTTTGCTGTTGAACTAGACTTGATAGTTGATTTTCTCCAGAGCGTCTTCCTCGAAAATATCCCATGATTGTTTGCAAACGTCAATTATCCAATTAGCATGAAACGGCTGTAAAATGAGGACTACATCATGAAGTCAATAGAATTGACAAAACCTCCTGAGTTCATGCTATGAGTGACCGTGAAATCCCCATTCCAACAAAATTGTTTTATGAGATTATTTACGAGTTTATGACTCGCCCATGTTCGAGCGCAAGTAGCCCATAAATCTAGACACCTTGTCAGCAAGGAGCAGCATCTGAGCCACGGCGGATGTGCCTCCAGGTATT
This sequence comes from Leptogaster cylindrica, assembly GCA_963082835.1. Lineage (NCBI taxonomy): Eukaryota > Metazoa > Arthropoda > Insecta > Diptera > Asilidae > Leptogaster > Leptogaster cylindrica. The sequence continues at coordinate 15,606,322 of OY720105.1, read as the reverse complement.
TGTTTCAGATTTTCACCGAGAAACCGAATGGAGAAGATGTTCTTAGGAAAAATGCACCGCTGCTAATATAATAGAGAAAGTCAGTGGAGTGGTCAGAAGAAGGGCCCCAAAACGCTGTGCCCCTGAATGGCACCGCATTCAGCAGTACGTGACCAGGCCCCGCCTTTTCAGCACTACAAATATGGCGGGTCGAATTTAGGTAGTCGCTAGGTAATTGCCAAGAATCTATAATGATAGTGCCGCCTTCTTTAATCGATAACGTGCCATGAGTGGCACCGCACGGAAAAGGATAAAGGGGCCGCCAATATATTTTTCAGCAGGTGTAACTGCTCCGCGGCTACCGGAGTTGGCCTTCTTTTGTCCGCACTTAATGGAGGTGCAATCCCAAAAAAATGTTTGTGAAAACTCAAAGCTGCAATGGATTTCCCGACTGCATTAAAACCAAAGTTTCAATTGAATTGTCTCGCTGAAGGAAGGATACAAGGAAAGTCAATATCGTGCAATTTGCCGCACATCCTGATGGAGCTCACGAAATTAATGCCTGCAATAAAACGATTTTACAGCCACGCGATCGACTTGCTACTTTGGAAGGGTGTAAAACTTTTACGACGGCAGTAAACCAAAATTCTTTACGTTTTCAAGTTTGTTGGACATGTTCAGCCATTTTCTACGCAAAATTTGAAAGTTTCACAACATGCAGAATGCTGCAGGATGATCGTAAAAATTTAAACACCAATATCGAAAGTATTTTTATATAAACCAAAATATTTTCTTTCATCAAATTGCGCCCCCAAAGCTACTGTACCTACATGAATTTTGTTAATAAAAAAAACGAACACATTAAATGCCTGTATTGAAAAATATAGATGATTCATAAAAATTATTTCATTTAAGAGTTTTTATTTATTTAGTACCTACTTAAAATATAAATAAATAATAACTAAATTACCTCAGCTTGAGATTTTTTACAATCGCCTTTTTAAGTGGCTATGTTTTTGTAATGTTAATAACAAATAACAATTATATTATTAGTTTTGCAAATAAACAAATTTTCATACCTATAGGTATGCATCAACTTAACATCTTATCTGAAAAAAATTTTGCAATCAATGAAAATAGAAATCTAATTAGACAATGTACAACAGTTTATCCTTTTTCAGAATTTTACTGACTTCAAGGTCACAAACCACCCGCCAAGTCGCGCCAAGTACCTAATAATGTGTTGAAATTCCTGTAAAACAGTTCCTTAACATGAATTTAGTTTTGTGTATCACAGTCAGGCAACACCCTGGGGTAGTTACATCAATTTGTTCAAGACGGATTTTAACAATAAAAATAACCATTTATTTTCTTTTTATTTTTTCCCAGCTTGACTCTAACTTCTTGAGTAGAAGCGTAAAAACATTGGTTCCTTAACATTATTTGTGCATTAGCACTGCTTTTAAGCATCCTAAATTTGTTTAGTGAAACTAATTTCAAGTGAATAGCCCTGATTTACCAAATATTTTGCTATAAAGACATTTAAAACTTCCGACAAATGCAAAGAAAAGAAACAAATAACAAGTGTTACAAAAAATCGAGATCCAAACATAAGTACCTAATTTTTTTAGAATGTGATGCATTTTGTGAACCTAACCACATTTTTTCAGTTAGATATAATCAGGAATTGATCATTTGACTCTATACAATTTTGAATTAAATGTTTAAATTATTAATTAATTAATCTACAAAAACTTCAAAAATACTTTTGTTTTAGAAAATATTATTAGATCACAGAAAAAATGTCTCCTTCCTTCTACGACATCTGAGTAATTTATCATCTATTGATAATTATGCTATAAAAAATTTCAAACGTGTCGCTATTGAAATTGAAGAAAGCATTTTCCGAAAGTGTAAAAAAAATTAATTATTAATATTCGTACCTCGACTCCTGGCGCGCAGCCACATTGTCTTTCACACCTCGATCGTTGTTTCCCAATATGTTCACGGCATCGAACCTTTATCACACCGTCTGGCGGCATTCATCAAAGTTGGGTCCTGCTCAAATCTCATATATCATCGAGGGATGAGCGCGGCATATTTTTCATTTCACCCCCAGCCCTGATGGATTCTCGCGCTGCCAATGGTAATCATCAGAAGACAAAGTGTAGCACATCGCACATATGTGGAGCAACAGCACCATAAGCGCGGCCGCATAATACCAATCTATCAAAAAAGTGGAAATGAAAATAAAGCGTTAACAAAAAATATATAATATACTTGATAAAAACAACAACAAAGCCGGCTCATTTCCTAATTTCGTGTCGAACAAAACGTCGGGTCATCCGAAACCCAATTTCTCAGACAACAAAACCACTTTGCACGGAGGCCATTAATCATCGCCACTGTAGTGAGCTCCATTTTTTTCGCAGCCGTTACAGAGCGTTGCGCTTTGTGATTTCCGAGAGCTTCTGTTGCTCGCCTAGATCCGTTCAATCTCCGCAGTCGAACTGCGAACCTAGCTTAGGATGAAGATTTGGGTATTCCCACTTGATCCGCGCCTGATGGAGCCGCAACCCGCGCCCTGCCCAACCGACTGGAAATTCCGGGCTGACAACCTGGATCCGTTCGGTCTGCAGCAAGGTGTGATCGCCATCGATCAAACGATCCTGCTCAGATGATGAACCTCTAAAAGTGTACACAAAAGCCGCTACCGAAAATTATCTCGGAAGGTTAGTTTTGCGCCTCCGCCCTAATGAATGGGCTTAATTGTGTTTTGGCCACAGTTTTTTCATTTCCCTGAAGATTATGGATCGAAGTTCGGCTCCACCAAGCAAGCTGAGATCTATTGTGTGGCTATTTTCAACCGGAAATGGAGGACTGCTGATTGGTTTGGAAAAGTGTTTCTGAGTCCCCGTTTTTTTTTTTTTAATTAAACACCATTCTAGAAAAACTTTCGCTATTCAAGTCTTTCCCGGGTTCAATGAAAATTAACGAAAACACACGAAAAACTTGATTAAAGTTAATTATTTGACTATTTCCTTTCGCTGCACTTCTAATTTCATCTTCGGGTTATTTCCCTGGGAAACTGATCGGAACAACTTGATGATCGCTAACGCGAATGCACCATGATCTATTTGAGATCTCTTCGCTGTTCTAGTGCAAGTCTAGGTTTTTGTGACTTGATTGGTGAGAACGTGCAACTATTACCGTCGTCTGGGCAGTTTCTATTTTCACTGCCGTTGATAATCGGGATTTCAGGGGTTTCACTAGTCGTGCTATTTCGGATCAGTTCACCCATGAGCGCCTTCTGCAAACCTAAATGCCTCACTTGACTTCATTTTTGATTTGGCGCAACTGTCGCAAGATGCGGTCTTAATTTTGAACTTTTTTTTTAAATTTCTTTACAAGGCGAAGAGTTCATTGCTCTTAATCGTGAATTTGAAAAGTCAAAATTTCGTCAAGATGTCATCTAAAAGAGCTCAATGATAAGAACCGTCGCAGTGTGTGGAATCAAGTGCCAACGGTTGAATTGCAAGATCAACCTGATGACGTTGTGAAATGCAATCACAAAAGGTAAATGGAATTTTCCCACTCTCCCCCGGGGATATGTTACCTGGAGCAAAATCGAGCCGACTTACCGGCGTGGCTAATTCCCAATCAGCTACCGTGCACCATCACGCCGCATTTTTCTACCTTGATCATTTTGTACAAATGATCATCTTTTGAGGATCTCCGAGTGACTCCTGATGGCGGTGATCACGAAATCAAGTTTCAGCTGAAAAAATTAAATAACTTTTCAGATGCCTTCAGTGGGGCAGTTCTATTAATGATCACAGGATTTCGATCCTATTCTTTTCAATGAAAATCCATTGTTCGAATTAATGATATAAAAATGAAGCCGCTCTTTCTCTCCGTGCGACTCCATTTGTAAGTTGTGATTCTAAAGGATTCTGTATTTCAGAACAACTTAACCTTATTAATAAAATTAAAGTTTAAAGTTTTATATCTATATTTTTTTCGAATTTTTTTTAATTTTTTCAAAAAAAAAAAAATCGAAGCATATATGTAGGTATGTACCGCAAAATTGATAAATTAAATAAAGATATTCAAATGTAAGCATTTCTGCTTTTTGCAATACTAATTCTAGTAAACGAGATCATCAATCATCGTGCATATTATTTTCCCATTGCATCCCTGGCTGCTCTATTCACAATTGTTATTGCAAAATTGTACCCATTTAACGCGAACCGTTAATTTATTTATCGCTTATTTGCTAGTCGTTTTCAACAGATTTGGATCATGCCCTACTTCCTTTCTTTCTTCCTATGGGAACAATAGAAGAATATTCGCTTGAAGTCCCTTGAACAATGGAGGTCCATCGTTCTCCATCAGAAGGAAACAAATGGACCAGAGCCACCTGCAACACAGGCTAATTTCATCTTATCACCTCCGCTTCTTATCAGTTCATAGGTGTTCGCAATTAAGCGTAAATTATGCCACTCGTAAATTTAATTGCTCCCTTTGCACGGCTGAACGGAAGTTTGGATTCGCTGCCGATAAGAAATTACGCGGCCGTAGCTGAGCTCGGTTATCAACTCGGTCGCGTTAATTGAATAATTCACGGCGACCGTGGCGAGATCGCAATCACTTCCCTGTCAGGTAACATCGGGCGCGTTATGGCCACTTTTCTCCTCCACCTCCGCGATTGAAGATTTATTACCCTTCGGCCTTTGGGCGATGATTTCTTCATCTCGGTTTCTTGGTAGCAAGTGACCTGACAAGGACGCTGGAGATTCGCCCCTTGCTGGGCGCAAATGGGCTGCTGATCTGCGGGAATGTTACAAAACATTTGGTCATCTGCAGAAGGAAAACTTACTTCAGAACAAAAAAAAAACCTCCTGGAATGGAGTTTTGATATCTTCAAGGATGGAACTGATTGATTTTCCTTCTTCAGATTCGAGACAAATCGTCCGCTGTCTTGGGAGCCGTCGATTTTGCTTGCCTAGTGGGAGGCAGCAACTCCGCCTTCATGGAGTCCTTTTTCCTTAAGGAATGCCAACGTAGGACAATGGGAGAAGGTTTAGTTTGTGCTACAGAAAAACTATTGATTGTTTTCTGTAAGGGAGAAAAACATGCATACAAAATTCAAACTTTTACACACCAAAGATAAAGTTGCAGAAAAAATTCCAAATGGACCACAACACAATGAATACTCACACATTTTTGCTGTTGTCTTTTAAAATAGATATTAATGGTAACATCAATTCGTTAGAAATACTATGAAGAATTTGTTATTACTGGTATTAGATAAACTAAAATCAGTAACTTTTAATTCGAAGTCAAATAAAAATTCATAAACGCAGTCCCTCTCTAACAAAAAACAAAACCGACACCATTTTTCTGGTTTCGATGGTAACATATAATGGAATTAAAAAGCGGCAAACTCCGTTATATAAAGGCCCCGCCCGAAATCGAAAACTATATTTAACACCAAACAATCGAACGTATGCTCACTAGTCACTACACCTTTTAAATGTTTGATTAAAGTTGGGACAGGAATGTGATGGCTCCACAATCCAGGAAGGGTCCAGAGGAGCAGCCAATTTTTTTAGAAGCAGGAGCACGTTGGAAGTAATTTTCGATTTTGGTAACCAACGAGACCCGATGATGACGGGACACATTCCTAAAATTCATCGCTACTCGAATTGAACATGCGGCAAGAGTTAGTTATTTAGTAGTTAACACCTGAATGGAGACGACCTCTGATCTCCAGCCGAAACATCCGCAGTTCGAATCGAAACGAATTAATGAATCGGCAGAAAAGTGATAAAAGGCGCGGCTGAGGCCTCGATCCTGCACACGTGGATGCTGCGGCGGATACTAGTATTAATTGGAATGCATCTTCTCAATTGTGTTCGAAGATTGAGATGAGCTGCCGGTGTGTTTGGATTGTTAAGAAAATGAAATTCTAAATATCACATTGATCACTTATCGCTAATTACAAATTACAAAATGTGAGCATTTTTATCATTTTCATTTGTATAAAATATATTTCATTTTCTGACATTAAATTAGGGTACTTCATTTTTACAAAAACGAACACTGAACTTTTCCTTTGTTGAAAATGCAGAATAATTGACTACCTGTATTTTTCCGGACGTTTCCAATGCAGTTCAAGTGTAAGTATCAATTGCATCCACAACACCAACTCAACTTGGATAGTCAATTGTTGAATCGACTTCCGCAGCTTTCTAAAGAGTTCCAAAATTCCTTTTTAACCGTTCCCAGTTAGCGAAAAAATGAGAGATGCCATTCACGGATAATTTTTAATCAGCTACTGTTGAACACAGGTAATTTCGTGATTGACACTCCCCCCGGGGATTTATTGGTAACATTTCACTTGTTCGTCAATCCAAAAAGCCAAATTTATCTAAAGGAATAAATGAAAAACAACAACTTAGTAATGAGAACAACAGCTTCATAAAATCTCTTCCACTGCTGGTCTGCTGTTCAGTGCTTGCAGGTTGGTTGTATCAATTCCCCATAATTCGAGACCTTTTGGTGAAGGTTGCGCTTCTTCGGCTTGAACAAAAATATTCGGAGCACAACATGTTCTTGTGTTCATCGATGATGCATGAATCGGATGCGAGGGTTTCTGGTTAATGACTCCTGAGATGAATAATGAAAGCAACACAGAGCAGGTGGGGCAAGGTGCACGGCCAGATCTGAATGGAGTTCGCTCTTCTCGCAGCGGCAGAGGGCAAAAACTCAACTCACAAAAGAAACCAAATTGACTTCATAAGCTTCCCTACACCTCCGCGGGGAAATTGGATTTTGTGGCACCACCGCTAATCCACAATAACTAGCCCAGACTGTCGTTAATACACTAATAGAGTTGAATTCTGGTTACCCCCTCTCCCCAGTTCTGCTTTGTCCTCCCAGTAGCAAGGAATGTGGTTATATTGTGGTCGCTCTAGTAGTAAGTAGAGTCCGTCATGTCCACTTCTAGGGAGATGGATTGGCTGCCCGGACACATTAAAGGGCTTATTACACTCATGAGTTATGTGCAGGATACCTGCACAAGTTGCAGACTTAGTTGTCACGATGGACCAGCTTGATTGATAAGCGTTACGCAGATTTTGGAACTGCAAGGCTCTGATTTCAACTCGAGGGTAATGGTGCTGCGGTTGCTGTGATTACCTTCATCACTCACCTGGAAGCAGCCTGCCTAAGGTTTCGTTATGTGGATCAATGTAGCGGTAATACTTGCTTTGTTTACTCTTGCTTAATTAAATTGGAGCACTTTAAGAAGTCCAAAACCGATTTGGGTGACCACCCATTCGTGGTCTCACTGCTCTGCTAGTGTACAGCTAGAAATTTCTATATCTGAATCCACAAGAACTCAATTTTACGTATAGTAAGTAGGTACTGGTAGTTTTACTGCCTTTATTTAATTCTTGAAGTTTTTATGGGATTCTAAAAACTTATTTTTATTTTTGCTTTTATTATAAAACTTCCCCCATTACATAAGTGGCACCATCAACCAAATTTTATCTTTCTGTTATACTTAACAAGGCCAACAAAAAGACAAATAACATTTTGTGTTATCTTCAGTAGAGCTTCCACTGAATGTCCTTAAAAACAAGAATCACGAACGCATTTAAACACAAATTTTATATGTCAGCACTCCTTGAATACACTACCAAAGGAAATTTCAACTGAAAAATAAGAGCTCTGTGATACAACCCCATAATCTTGTTAACATGGTCCCTATGGGATGTCCTGCAGCTCGCACTATCAAACAATGCAGAGTCCTTCGCAAACAGTAGATTCAAAAGGCACACTCGCCGGGGGACATGCCTCATAAATAGCTCTAAGTAGCTCATTTGGTCCTCATGAAGACCGAGAAAATGTTAAAAATTGTGAAAATCTTCTATCGTCAGGACAACAGCAGTGGAAAGCACTGCAGAAACAGCAGAAAAGTATTCCCTCGCCGTGTGACATCGTCCCTGTAAATCTTCACTCATTTAAGTCGCAGTTTATGACTTACGGACTTTGCCTAATTTCACATGATGACCCTTAAGAAGGAGCCTACAGGACATCCTCGGCTCTGTCTGTCAGCTATTTTTCTTAACGGGGATTTTTTTTGGTTCAACTTTTCAATTTGTCACTTCCCTGACATGTTCCACTCACTGGAAGTATTTTTTTGTTTTTGCGGCAACTTTCAGCAACTTCAGTGAAAATAAACATTGTGACAAATATTGGTTCCAGGCTCTTTTTTCCTTTGCTGGCAATCTTTCAGTTTTTTGTGCAGTTGACAAATGATATCCTTGTATTTCGCCGATTTATAGCTAACTTTCTTTTGACTATTTTAATGAGGCGCCAGATTTGATCTGTTTGGGGAAAAACATTTGACGTTCGGCACGAGGTTTTATTTTAAGATCTATAAAAAAAATTTTAAACCGTTGATGTATCAAATGTATCAAATTGTTAATGAAAATTATTTATTTTAAAATTAAGTTGATTATTTGTAATTCAAATACCCACTTTTAACCTCGCCGTCAAGCCATACTTCGGGTGATCTAATTGCATTTATTAATTCAGTGTCTTCCGTTATCACACTTTTGGTAAAGCCATCAAGGCATTTTATAGAATTATATTGGTTATTAATTTCCCCTCCTAATTTCTCCGCTTAAAATTTTGTTGCCCCATTGTAAGCGAACTGGGGAGATATATGCTAGTTTTTTTCAGTGCAAAGATTTGTATTATTTTTCCACTTTAAAGCAACTTTTGTAACAGTTATCCTTATTTATTCTGTTACAGCGCCAACGCAAGACAAAAACCGAAAATTGTCCAATTTAATCCAAAGTAAATGTTGCGAATCCACCTTGACATCGCCCGTTTCGCTGGGATTAGCGGAAACCAGAGCGAACTCGGCAAAAAGGTGGCAATAACCGGCGATGTCAAAAGTCAACTCTTAATTGCCAGTAATAAAACGCTCATCTACGGCGGATTTTAACACGGTAGCACACTTTTCGCTGCGGTGGATTAAACCATCGCCGGGCAATTATGATTCCTCCGCAGACCAGTAACTATACGCACTCCTTCGATCGCCGCTGAGACCGCGTAACGACCGTCTCTCGTGATGCCAGTTATGAATGAAATTATGAGAGGGTGCGGGGTGGCCACCCGCTGCATCTGGAGACCTCAATGAACGCCATCGGCTAATAATAAAGGCGCTCGCCGCATACCCGGTACCCCCCCAAACGTCGTGAGTTGGCCATTTCAATTTTCAAGCAAAATGATTGCCTCTGGGCTAATCGACGAGCTTCCATCGTTCGGTTGATTTCGGGGGCGATGTCGTGAGAAATGGTGGCCACAGCAACAACACAAATAATGATGGGGATTACGAAGGCGGAACCAACGCAATCGGCTCGCGAATGGGCGGTGCTCTGACTAGTTGGTTTGTTGGCAAAACCAATTTTCCAGTTCGACAGGAAACCGAAGCAGTGGAGAGAAGAACCTCCCATTCCACCGGCACTGCTTATCGCCGATTGGCCGTTACCTGATGTCGCTACTGACTGCCAATGATTGATGCCGAGAACCCGGGAGATCTTGATCGGAGATCAACTCTTGAAGTTAGTCAGGAAAGTGGTGTGAAGAAGATCGGTCGCAAGGAGTTGACAAATAGTTGAAAATTCCAGTAGCAGTAGCAAAAAGTGGCAACAAGATCTGTTAGTGTCATCTGTCGATTTTAAATACCCGCGAAAATTCCACGATCGTTTCTGGAATTTACCTATTTTTCGAACATCAAACTTAACTGTACACAACTAGTGATTGTTTGGTTCATTAAGCAACTAATTGAAGTGAATTTGTGAGATTCCCACGAAGCAGTGAAATTTAGGACAACGGAATCATCCTGTGCATGGTGGAACAAAAATGACAGTTACCAATTTCGGAGCAATGCATCGGCCGTGTTTTAACGGATACCCATTTCAAGGTAATTGTCTAATCAAATTACACCAATTATAGGTACTAACAAGCAGTGATGTCCTTGTATTTCTTTTATGGCTACCGAGAAAGTCACAAGTTAGAATTTTCAGTCAGTTTATGATTGGCCATAAATCAGAGATGTTCACTTCCCAAAAACGATCCAGCGGGAGGAACAAAAACACATTAGAATGGTTTTGATAGTTGCCTCTGCAAAGATAACCGACGGGTGGCAATTGTCTGCAGCATTCTCTGCTCACTGAACCAGAGAATCCTCAGAAAGGATTAAGGCTCAGTTGTTGACAATTTGAAGTCAACATTTGTAAACTTAGTAAAAGGCTTATGACACTAAAGGCTCTCAGATGGCAATGATTTATGAAGGACGAATACACAATGCAACTGGACATGCGAACTGCAAAAGGAGTCCCTACAAAATGATTTTCCAAAGCAGTGCTGTAAAATTGTTAATTCCTTGAAGTAATGCAGACAATCTCATAATTCGGAAATTGCGATATATCACAAGACAGATTTAAATAAGTTGAAAGTAATTTTTAAAATAACATTAAGGGTTGTTTGCACATGTTGTCAATTTGAGAGTCGCGGCCTTTTTTTTTTTATAAAAACACAATATTAAAATACTCAAATGATCTTCAAAAATTTATATCCTGTTCCTGTGCTCTGTGGCAAGCAGTCATTTGATATCTGGAATGATCCTTTTTGGGGTTGATCGCCATAGAATACACCGGCGATCATTCATGACTGCTAATTGAGCAATAATCAATAGGCCGAATAGACATGTTAAATTAACCAATCATTCGACTTCACTCAAGCTGGCGGTAAAAGAAGCAAAATGCAAATGTGATTCACTCCTTACAAAGACGGTTATTAATCGGATCATCCATCCGTGGAGCGATTAACTGGTTTCTGCCGCTCAACCCTTTCATCTTTGCCGTTCACAATTCAAATCGTTCACATCTTATTTCTAGGAAATATTCTCATGACTAATTTGATGAGTTCCTTAAATAAATTTAAATTAAACTTGCATTAATTGAATTAATAACAAAAACCTTTAATCTGTAAATATTACATTAAAAAATGTAGTTTATTTATAAGCACTGGATATCCGCCATTTTTGCAAAGCAATAATATCACGTTAAAGAAATGTTTTTGTTTTATTTGAAATGAATTCTCAAGCTTTAGAACAACATTTCAATTATTGAAACAATTGTTTTACGATAAAAAACGCCATGAATCACTATTATTCCAATAATATAAAAATTCCTACGGAGAATTCATGCCGAGTCGAGCAATCTGGTGCACGGCTCATTTCCTGCGACCTTGGCAGAGGGGTTTCCTTTTCTTTTAAAACAGAATACATATTTAACAAAGCCGTCCTTTCCTTGGCAGCTGCTGAGATTGCAACTTGTTTTCAAGTAGAGAAAACATTTCAACTAAAGACCTTTGTTTACAACTCAGTTAATTATTTCAAATCGCAACATTCAATGTTTTTTCTCAAGTTCTGAGTCGTTTGCAAGGTTTCATTGCATTCAATAATTGACAGATTTCGAATTGTTATACTGGAAATACATGTAAAAGAAAAGCAATGATCTTGGAATGTTTTTTAAGCTACAAACTACCTGTTCACACTTAAACTTTAATTATATTTTGATCATTGATTGATATTTATTTGTTGATCATAGCGAGTCAAGTTTTTAGTTTTTCTTTTAAATTTTCTCGGTTTCGAAAACGGAATAGAATGGGAAATGAAAATGGAATAGCCAAATTCATAGCCTTCTGAATTACCCTCCTCATCTTGTGAAACTTGTAAGAATGTTTCCAAGAGCTGAGAATGTATGATAAGTAGTTTGTCATTTAATACTCTCGCATCCAAATGCTTAGGTACCTACTGAAAACGTTTCCAACGCCAGATCAACAATTCAATTCAGAGACTGAAAAAAACGTAGGTAATGGAAAACTTATCAAATAGGTGATTGTTTTTATAAAAACAATAAATTGTGAGATGTGATCGTTTTTATGTCATTCTTTTAATTTTATTGCCTTTTTTCCCCTAAATCAATATTTTTAGTTATGCAACGCTGCAACGCATACTCATCTTGCTGCACAAGCAGGAAGCTGTGAATTAGTGTAAAACTTAATTTCTTACATAAAAATTTACGTAATGAATTTCATCAATTTTTACACTGCCGCTTCATTTTGCCGCTGATAAAAAACATTGCATCAAATACAACTAAGTTGAAATTTCATAAAATATAACTGAAGCCCCTAAAAATAAATGTTATCCTTGAATTTGTCTTTGTTTTGGCAGGTGATATGTCCGCAGGCCAGGGCCGAGTCAATCAGCTTGGAGGAGTATTCATAAATGGACGACCGCTGCCCAATCACATTCGGTTAAAAATAGTCGAGATGGCAGCTGCGGGCATCCGCCCCTGCGTCATCTCCCGTCAGCTCAGAGTTAGCCACGGATGCGTCTCGAAAATTCTCAACCGATATCAGGTAAATAGACACACCTCAACGGAATTTTAGTTATTGATCAATCATGGCGATCGCGTCTATCAAACGATCGTCATGGTCGCCTAGATCTCCCACGGGATTCTGATGCCCGCTTTGCGTGCAAATGCATGTGGAAATTGTTTTAATTTCTGTTTTTCATCCCAGACTGGTGGAAACTGTATATTGTGCACAAATTAATTAATAAAAATTTACTTCCGCAGGAAACTGGATCCATTCGGCCGGGAGTGATTGGTGGATCAAAGCCTCGTGTCGCCACACCCGAAGTTGAGGCCCGAATTGAGGAGTACAAAAGAGAAAACCCTGGAATATTTTCATGGGAAATTCGAGATCGTTTGGTGAAGGAAGGGATTTGTGATCGATCCACTGCACCATCAGTGTCGGCGATTTCTCGGCTCTTGCGGGGACGTGACACCAGCGATGATGACAACAAGAAATCAAGTGAGTTTTGCCCCATTCCGTCAAATTAGATTTGAAATTAGAATTAATGATCGATGTGTGGATATTCCCGAAAGAGAAAAACCGAATTCAGAAAACGTGCAACAGCCGCGATAATGACTTGCAGAAATTTGGTTAAGTTAATTTCACTTGGTCATTAATTCAATTCAATTAATTGTTGTTTGAAGAACGGTAAAGAACCGCCACGTTTATTAATCACAATAAAATTTCTCCCTCACTTGGTGCAGGCTCAGAGCATTCAATGAAGCCCTCTGATGGCGAGCTGTCGGATTGTGATAGCGAACCTGGCATTCCACTGAAGCGGAAGCAGCGACGATCGCGAACGACTTTTACGGCAGTTCAACTGGATGAGCTGGAGCGTGCCTTCGAAAGGACACAATATCCTGACATCTATACAAGAGAAGAGTTGGCCCAACGTACGAAGCTAACAGAGGCGCGAATTCAAGTGTGGTTCAGTAATCGTCGGGCACGACTGAGGAAACAATTGAGTTCCGGATCGTCCTCGTCATACCCGTCTTCCATGCCCGTTCCCCAGGGTATTCCGTATGGATCCTCGCCTGGCGTCTCCAACTATCCCGCTCTGATGCCGCAATCAATTTCTGAGCCCAGTGCTTTCACAAGTGCTTCAGCTCAGGTTCATGACTTCTATTCTTCACACATTCACATGTCGCCACATGGTCCGGCTACACCACCACATCAGATACACAATCCCACCCCCAGCTATCCCCATCATCATCCCAGCTCAACAATGGCTAACTTGACATCAATCAACTCGAGTTATACAAGTTCCCCCGGCACGGAGACTCACCAAACTTTGTTGCGCAACGATAGCCCTAACGCAGGCGGAACAGGATACGGTAGTGGGATTCAACTGCCCCCCACCCCTACCAGTCTGGTCGCCATGATGGGTCCTAATTCTGGGAATAGTAATAGCAACGAGGCCATGTCCTCGCATGAAAATGAGAATCAGACTACTCAGTCCGTTTCACAGAGCTCCCAAAACTACACACCCTGGAACGGTACTCCAACAGTAACAAGTCGCCCACCAGCGCCCATTTCACCAACGGACGTTCTGCAATCAGGAGCTGGATCCTTGGGAAGCCCTATTCACCATCACCTGCAGTTCCACCACAACTCGGGTCACAGTGCTCCGTTTATGCAGCAGAACTTCAGCTCCTTCTCCCCCGCGAAGAATTTTAGCGTTCCACAACCCTTTTATTCCTGGTATTGATGAAGAATGAGGACAGTGTCCTTTGTTTCATATTTTTTCTCTTCCAATTTTAACTCTTAGTAGAGTACTTAAAATTCTATGTCAAAATATGAAAGATTTGTTATGCCAGATAAAATTTGAATTATTTAGCAATAAGAGTTTAGTTTTTAAATTCTTTATTAGAATTATGCAAATTACCTTTTAATCGATTGCAGTTCCTTTTCTATTTCCCAACATAAAAAGTTTATAAATTTCACCCTTTGCTGTTTGCTTGTGTTATAACAATCCCTTGTTGACAAGTGGTTGGTTATTTGCATACATTTGTTATTAAAAATGTTTATCATTAATCGCTGTACAAATCTATTCTGTAAGAAGTCATAGTTTTAAGTTTCAAAGTATTTTCACGGAAAAACCATAGAAGAAAAAAAAGCTTTGTAAATTAAGTTGACAATATTGATGAAAAATACTTTATGTTTTATAATATCTACTAAAAATATGTTATAAAAATTCCAAACATTAAAGAATCAGAATTTTAGTTGATACTTATTTATTACTTATGGAAGACGTAAAAATATCTGCTCTTTTGTACAAAGATCCCTCAATCATAAGTTTAAAAATGTAGTAACGTTGAGCTTCAAAAAATTATAAGTAGGTATAAATAAATGAAATTGTGTTAATATTTGTTTTGTCAAACATCTTTTGAAGTTCCGATTTAAACAACTTCCATAACTTGATTTTTAAAATATCTTTTCGGTTGATATTTCTTGGTAATGGAAATGGAAGACATTGATCGTGGCATTTGAAGTTAAATATATTAATTTTTTTTTATTTAAAATACTGCAGATTTTGCTCTCGTCAACGGTTTTTTTTCATCTCCCCACAAGGTCACGAAGTATGTTTTAGACACCGGATGAACTTTTTTCGTTTTTCTTCTTTTATGACACCGGAAAAGCCAAGAAAAGGGAAAACATATTAACGGTGTCTGGTCATCATCTGCAAGGGAATTCAAGGATTCTGCTTCTATAACTTTAATTTCAGTTGTTGTGTTCCACAACGATCGGCTACAAATGTTTCTCTGTGAGACTAAATTACCCGATCTAAAATCCAAAATATTATTGAAAGGCTCTGCAGATCTTTGTTCATTCTGGGGTTTATGCAGTGCACAGTTATCGGGGATTTCCGTTGGAATTACTTCCAAAATATCGCACGAACTATTCTTACCTTCCATAGGAGAATGTCGGTTGTCCTCTGTCCGAATTTGGGTTTCTTCTGTCCACGCTCGTCTACTCATGGGTCTTTGATGCAAGGACCTTCGAGCAGTTCTTGATATTTCCTCTAAGCGCTCTTGTGCTTCACGACGCTCTTCTTTACTCAATGAAGATCTAAGAGACGAGTTTCCAGAAGTTTCTGATATTTCCCGAATTGGGCAAACTCTATTCCTCCTAAATGGTGTCCTTGGCAGGATTTTCTGTCCAGAGACTGAAGGTCGCGGAGTGACAGGCCTGTTGTTCGTTTCTGAAGAAATAGCACCTTTTTCCGGAGATGTGTGTTTGTAATTCAAGTTAATTGAATCACCAGATTTTGTAGGCTTGAAGCTGGAGTTCGTTCCACTATCCGACGGAGTTGGGCTGGACCTTAAATTGTTCAATTCATCCAAAATCGTTTGTGTCGAGTTCGATTTGCTTGAATTACAAGGAGTTTGATGCCTGCTGCTGTTTGATTTATTCTGCTCATTTTTGGCGACATTAAACTCTGCAGGTCCAGGGCCTTCCGTCGAAGAACCGTTGCGGTTGATGAGCAGGAAGTAATCAACACGAACGCACAGTTCGCTCGTTATGGGAAGACACGTACTTCCTAAATGCATCTGAGTAACTTCGGAAATTGTTATCTTAGGGGAAGAGGTAGGATGCGCGGCAAAATTAGGAACAGAATCTCCTTCCAGTTGCATTCGCAAAACTCGAGATGATGAAGGCTCTTCTGTTCTCAAAGACGCTGATTCTTCTGTGTATTCTGTGTAAATTTCCTCTTCATTGCTAGCTAAATACGTTGAAGTTGAACCAAGATCAAAGTCATCTACAACCAGGTCGTCAAATGGTTTCCTTTTCTCTGATGAATTACTGTAATTCAAATCACATAAACCAAATAGTTCAGTTTGATCTGGTCGCATGGTTTTCGTCAAAATAAGTTCCGAGTCACTAAATGGTGTGAATAAGTTAGCTTTTCTGCTCTGCTTTGATCGCGCATCGCGGCTTGAAGGATTACTCCATTGAGAATGTGAGTCAAGAGAAAAGTCGGTTGTGCATGTTGTTCTTGAAGAATGTTTTGATTTTATTGACATTGTAATACTTACTACCTTAAATCTTCTAGTGACGTTTTCATACTATGTGACTGCTATGATCAGAAAGTATCAGTTTATTGTATAATATGTTTCTTCTTCCTCGTTTCCGCATTCAAGAAAACCAGTTGCAAATATCTCAGTGAAAGTTGTTCACAATTTGTTGGGCGATTTTAGATATAATTTTATTTTATTACCATTAAAAATTGCAGATATCTAAATTTCTTTGCTTAAACAAACACACTAATCGAATGATATGAATGTGCAATAGCTGAATATCGGTCTATTACTTGGTCCATATCTGTTTCAGGCTTTCAGCCAAAATTTCTATAGTGCCCGTATATATGCAATGGGGCGAAAGCATGCAATTATCGAAATTTTAAGCATCGGCATTCGGCTCTGCCGCTGAAATACGCGCTGGCTCGAAAATTGCCTAATCGCAGGCAACAAGACCACTTCCTTTTTATTTGCTCAATTTAGGGATGGGAAAAACCTACCGGTTTAAACCGAAAACCGGTGTTTTGGTTCGGTCAACCGGTGTTTTTTCGGTGATGTTTTTGGTTCGGTTTTCACCGGTGATTTTTTTTAAATGCAATAACCGGATAAAAAAAACCGTCAAAATAAGTTTTGTAAACAGAAAGAAAATATGCTAATTTTTACACCTTTCGGTGACATTTTGCTTTTTAGAAAAAAAAACCTAAATTGTAATTAAATTATTGATTGAAATGGATTTGCGGACATACACGCGAGGAAAGCAATCAGCAAATTTAAACTCATTAAAGTAAAGTTTTTGAGCTTTAAAGCTTTAACCCCAGTTTGTTATTAAAAAATTAAACAATAATCAATATTGAATATACATACATACTATTATACTTTTTTTGGAACTTAGGCGTTCCGCGCTTGGCTTAAAATTATAAATAATTAAAAAACTGGTTTTATTATAAGCGCTGCATTTTTTACTAGCGATCCCTGCAAATGTTTACAGTTTAACTGTTTTGCTTTTGAATGAACATTTTGATAGTTGCCTTTTGATTTATAGTTTGCCTTTGCATCTGAAGGAAATAGATATTTTGTTATAGTTTGTGTTTGATTTCAGTTTTGTGTTTATCTTCAAGCTACAGCTGCTCAGCACCAGCTCCATATTTGCTATGCACTATGCAGCACTAGCGAGCTTTTGGTGTTTAAAAAATAAAAGTTTTTAAAAAACACCGAAAACCGGTTATTTGAAAAACCGGTGATTTAGAACGGTTTAAACCGACCGGTTAAACCGCAGGTGTAAAACACCGAAATAACCGAAAACCGGTTATTTTGGCAACAACCGCCATCCCTAGGCCTCAATTTCAATAATAATTTTTCAAGCTTTTTGTCGGTTTGCTTTTGTATTTTGAATATTTTAAATATTATATCATTATAAAAACTCTAAGTCGTTGGTATAAAAACTGTAGATCGTTACCATTTCCATTTCGGTTTAATACTATTTTTTTAGTGACCTTTTTATTGATTAAAAACTGGAGGCGAAAAAAACCTTTTGGCTAGGATTCCAAAGGAAATGAAAGACTTCTGAAAAATTCTTTAATACTTATAATAATGTGATAAACATCGTAGTCTAAATCTAATGAAATCATATTAACAAGTCACAATCTTTTAATTAATTAATTAATCTACAAATCTGACTCCACTCCGCTGTCTATAAAGTCCTTCAGAATCAGAGCACACTTCAGTGGCAGAATTCTGCAGATGTTGTTAAAGTACCATAATCCCCTTGGAACTGTTGCTTCCTTCATATTTGTCCTTTGAGCCGTTATTATAGAAGCAGCAACCTTCTTAGGATCTAATAAGCCCAAAAGCATCGGAAACTTAACTTTAGGTTTCTTACACAATCCTGTATTAACCATGTAAGGACAAATGGTGGTCAGGTGAATCTGCAAAGGAAAAACTCACAGATAGATAATAATCTTCTTACAGTACATAAGTATTTACTAAATCTTTGTAAGGCCCTTCGCGGAGTTCTTCTGACAGAGCTTCCATCATTCCACGAACAGCAAATTTTGTTGCACAGTAAGGGACTAAGTTGGAGAGTCCGACGATGCCGGCGATCGATGATATGGACACAATATGTCCTCGATTCTTCTCCTTCATGTGCGACAGGAAGGTCTCAAGCGTCCAGAATTGGGAAAGTACGTTTATGTCGAATAATCTCTTAATCTCCTCTGGAGTATGCTTATCCACAGGATGTGTAGGCATTATTCCAACATTATTCACCAGAATGGACACATTTCCGACTTCTTGTCGTACTTTTTCTCCCAATTCCAAAACGTTTTCTCGTTTTGATACATCGCACCTGTTTGAAAAAAAGAGAAACGGTGAGATAAGAATGCGGAAGACAGGTGAAAGGGATTCATACGTATACGGAATTGCAGTGCCTTTTTTGAGTCGGTTAGCTTCGTTTACAGTTTCACAGTTTCCAAGTTCGTTGATATCAACACAAATAACGGTACTTCCAAGTTCAGCATACTGCAGCGCCATCTCCCGACCGATTCCGTGTCCAGTTCCCGTTATCTAGTGAGGGATATAAAATTCCATCATCCGGAAGCCGCTAAGGAAATGCAGATACTCACGAGAACAATTTCTCCACTGACATCCTTCATTTCTGCGCCCATGAATAATTTAATGCTGGAAAAAATTATCTCCAGCAGTAATCTGCAGCATAAAATCAGGAATTCCAGGACACTCATTATGATGGCGTACAGTCGTCGTCCAAGATTGTGGGTGCTGCAAAACAAACAAAAATGCCTGATGAATCAGAATCCATGACATTATTGCGAATACTATAAAATATACAAGTTTTTAAATACGTTTTTTGTAGATAAGAACTTCGGTATAAATTCTGGAATTTAAAGACTTTCGCTTATACACATTTAAGATCAAATCTCTAAAATGTTATTTATTCACATAATGTCAAGATGTCATTTGTAGATATCTAATAAAACTATATTACAAACTTGTAATACGAGTACATGCATTTTTGAATTTTTGGCCAATTTTTTTTCTTGTTACGAATTAAAAACTTTAAGGTACATGATTCTTGAAGTCATAATTGAATTGTACAATAAATTACAGGGACTTTATGAATTTCTTAACAAACTCCATATTTCCAAAATCCATTATTTCAGGCTGATTTTGTCCATAAATTTTATAACACATACACTTATTATTAATTCATTAAAAACGTCGTCGTATTTAAAAATCTACCGGCAAGGTTAAACATTATAGAGGTATTTGGAAACGAATGATTTACAGGGATTGCAAAATTAAATCAAACCAAACCATGTTATTTTACTATGCAAAAAATTCTACAATTAAAACAGAAAAACTATAAAAAGTGAATTCGAGAGTGTGCAATGTGCATTTTGTGCTCGAACAATACGTTTTTCTCAACAAAAACATATTTTGTGATCAACAAAAACGCAGATGTTTTTGAATTCATTGATACCTATTTGCATACACATGTTGTAATATTATGCTAATTTGTTGACCTACACATTTGATTTTGAGACCGCTGCTCTTCATGATGGCGATAATTGTCAGAGCGGCGAATTATTTTAGTATCATATCATAGCTTAAAGCAATTGTTTATTTTGTTTTTCATGTAGAAATATTTGATCCACATCAAGCAAAACTATTACAGATAATGTTGCAAAATGTTTGTTTTCATTCCAACTTCCAAGTGGCTTTGGTAAATTGATATATCAAATTCCAAGGTTAAAATGCTGGTATTGATAATATGCAGTAATTTGTGGGGCGAGTGAATTACAAATGAGTATAAAACAGCTGAGTAACGTAAATCGCCTGATTTTTCACGGTGAATGTTTTCATACCCTTCAAAGGGGAACTCCAGTTTGATTTGCTCTTTTGGGCAGAAGTGGCTTCAATTGTGGACCGCTAAAAGCTGGACATATTTCGAAACACCCCTCGAGAAGAAATATTTTGCAGAGCTACAATTTTTTATGGTTATTTACTTATCATATCCGGAGTTCAAGGAATATTACAACTGAAAATAATTATTTATATATTTATTATAATTATAATACTTCTTCTTGCGTCAGATTTTTATCACATCGTTTTTACTGATATTGCTTCCATTGATGGCTTAATTTACATTAACCGACAAGAGCACGTAACAATAGTCTCAGAGCAAATGTGTCACTCACAATAAATAGTTTGTTTTTTTTTTTACTTCGACACTCAATCAGCATAATAAGTAACACGAGCCAGAATCTGTTGACGGTTGCAGGAACGAACAATATCAGTTCAGAATCGTAACAATATTTTATCTTTAACAAAACCTTGAAAAGGTTAATTGTAGAATTTTCTTTGACTCTTTGCGAAAATTTTCAGTGTTTTATCATAAACAATAAAAATAATAATAGGCGGTACTAATTGTTGTTTTGCATGCAAATTATTTTCATATTGAAATTATTTTGATGAAGTATACCAATAGAAATTGCCTGTTTTGTTATTACGCAGATTACTCGATAATGCAAAACAAGTTATCTGGAAGAATATTATATGATATCAGAGTAGACCAGTGGAAAAAACAAATTAGATTAAATGTTGTTTATGGAAAATCTTTGATAATAACTTCTATGCATTGTTCTCAAAAATTATATGTATTTCGGGTTGCATTTGCGATAGAGAGGATTAATCAACTGGTTTTTAAGTTCGATTAAAAGGAACAAACCAATTACCATAAATCCTTCTTTAACACTCAGTTGTTTTAATGAAGGTTCAAACTCCAGGGTGGCGCAAATAGAATAAGAATTAGGCACAGGTTGCCAATAACCTTTCTTCAATGTCTAACGATCCACATCGAAACTGAATTTACTAATTGCAGATTGTGCAACACCAACTCGACACAATATAGTGTTTATTTAAACAATGGGTCAGTTGACGTTTGCGCATTTATTTACACATAATCGCACCTGCTTAGATGAATCTAATAATGCCGTTCCAAGTTCAGCAATGTTTGCGCAAAATGACCGCGAGAAAAATGTCTGCGAAACGTTGGATGCTAATTTGCACAGTCTAGAGCCTAATATAGCTTAGAATGGAATTTTCGGATGTGAAAATAATTGTTGAAAATTCCTCAGGCCAGGTGATAATATTAAAAAAACAAGAAAAAATTCCACTTTGTAGACGATAACTAAAAAAACGTTACCACGAAAGAGATTTGTACAAATAACTTTGTTTAGATGTTCAGCAACGAGTTCATTGTTTTCCAATTTAGTTTTACGTAATTCAAAACAACATTTGGAAGGTGCTGAGTAAAAGTTGTTGCTATTTTTCGCTACAATCTACAAAACAATTTTAGGAAAGAACTCACCTGTTCATTTCGGCCTCCATGGTTGAAAGTTTTGCAGAATAGTGATAAACTGTTAAAAGTTCTTCAACAACAACGCAACAAAGGCACTGAAATATTTGCGACAGATGTCACGGAATTCTCGCACAAAATAAGCCTAAGAAGTCGACACTTGGTGATGAAGCCTAAAACACTTTCGATTTCACTTTTCCACAAGACCAAACCAGAAATGCTGCACTTGCGTAGTTGCAGGCCTTCTATCGTTGCATCAACCGACAATAGCAACAAATGCTCAGCGGGCGGGCAGGAGGGATGAAATACCGAGGAAGTCGTTGCACGGCAAAACTAACCAGACTAAGTAACCGGCAAATTGGCTGGCGGTTGGCTACTAATGGCCAAAATCAGCCGCGATGTTGATGCTTTTTAATTTCCGCAATTCAAATGTGATGCGCGCGCAGTTTGTTACGGAATATAGTTGCATTCAAGTGAGTTGCAGATGTGCATCCAAACTGTGTCCAGAGTCGACCTCTTCTCCGCTAAGACTGATGTGCCAGGCACCTCTGCACGCCGCTGGATTACTAATAGTGGCTCTAATCGTTTTGCGCTGCCAATTTGGCTCAAAGTATCAGAGCTACGTCACACGAATCGCTCTGGAGTGCGCCCGGTGTGGGAAGGTTTCGCAATAACCCCAAGGTTCGCGGCCACGGAATGAGCTAAAAAGTTGGTGTCGTTGAATTTAAATGCTTTCTTAATCGGCCAAAAAGTATCCGCTTGTCTTTGGGAAAGATGGTCAGCCCCGCGAGAGGAAGGCACACTACAATGGGCCCCAAATGTTTACCGCTCTCCTCGGTAGGCGAAGCACGCCGCGAACACATTTCAGTTTTCTTGGCGAGAAAAGTGCAGAGAATAAAAATGAATTAAATAGAATTCATGCCAAGTAGCGATTCTCGTTTATTTTCTGACCTTCCTTCGGTGGCGGCAACTGAGCAACTTCGCTGTTCCACTGCAATAAATGCACACCGAACTGCATCACATCCGCCCGCTTCCCGACCGCAAAAGATCATTTCAAAACAGATGCAGACGATGTGGGTTTCGATAAGGACCCGTCTACAGATATAATTGATGGAGATTCGTAAGAAACGAACTCCAAGATTACGGCACTTGCGACAAAATGAACGCAAAAAGATTGCAACTCGGCGGCGGAAATTTCTTTTCAATGCCGTTCATTGACTCGGCGAATTGCAAGTCTCCAACCGCCGCTCGCGATTCACCCCAAAATGCTACCAAAATTGATGTAAATATCAAATATATATAAAAAAAACAAGCTATTATGTAAGCCCTAATTAAGTAATATTGCAGCAAATCAAAGAGTGACCTTGAAATGGTTTTCTTTTTTAAGGTGATAAATATATTTTGTTCATTTCAACTATGCTTTTACTAATTTATTGCATTTATGCAAACAATTTTTTAATAAAGATTTAAAACCACATCGATTAAAAATTAAAATGTTCCAATTTTTCAAACCAAAGGAAATATTTTTTTTTTAATTTCAATATATATTTTTGATTTAAAAAATAGGAATATTTTGCATGCATATGTTTACAATGAGGACAAAGAACAATGAAACAAACAATACTAATGTTAAGTATATTCTCTGTTGGGGCAATGTTAATTAGCCATGTTAATTTAGCAATTACGTTCTCATTTTTCACTTCAATCTCCTTCACGTCAAACATCTTTCTTTTTGGTTTTCATATGCATTTTTAACGATACGATTGCAAAAGAAAAGTGCCGTTATGATAATCATATTCGTACTTGAGCGACAAAAATCACATTCACCCGATGACGACATACCACAACAGCAATGCATGCAACAAGCCGTTGGGCTCCGTTCTCGCATGAAACGCGTCGAAGGATAACGCCATTTCCGGTTTCCTTCAAAACTCTGCAATTGAACAAGTTGCATTGACCTTATCAAAAATCTGTGCCCTTTCTGTGCGAATGTCTCTCCTTTTCACGTTGCGGTTAAGGTCAACCCTTCCCTTCCTTGTTTCGGCTCGTCAACATACTTTGAGCAGTGGGAAAAACTCGTTCCCCAATTTTTCAGAGCATTTTTAGAAAATTCGACTGTCAATTCGACTAGTCAATTGTGTTGTATCGTCGGAGATTGGGGATTGGGATACGAGCTGCAGTGTAGTTGGAGTGGAGTGTGGACAGTGGGTCATGGTCTTTGATATCGATATTGAGAAATTTTGCGTCTGCTTCTCGAACTAACACGAGAACCCTTCGCGCATACAACAAGATATTGGGCCACCGGCTCACAAATCACAATTCGCTCGGATCATTACAACACATCAACAATTGCGACATCGGTCGATCAGTTTGAACACTTGACTTTGTTGCAAACGTCCTTCTGATGCAGATTTGTTACCGACCAAAAAACAGTAAAGCAGCACACATTGAACGCGCCCAATTTATGATGAAGACAAAATATAACTACATTTAAATAAAACGGAAAACTTTAACGTACGAAAATGTATTACAGATTTTTTATTTTATGCGAATTGCTTACCTACACATAAAACTGTGTAAAATACAATAAGAAACTAAAAACAGAAATCACTGTAAACTGTAAAGTTATCCTGGTGGCACTCGGAGAAAATTCAATCCTTGATTAATGATTCCTGAAATTTGATCTCTCCGGTCCTGGGCATTTGACTGAAGAGATCGAATCGGAGTAATTCTCTCCGAATTTTGGAAGTGTTCTACCAAATTCTTAAACTCTGGACTACCAATACCATCAAGTAAAGTCTGAAAAATAATAAATACTCAATGAATTGTCAATATTTTTGTATTTTTAAAAACAATACCTTAAAAACAGGTTCAGTATTGAAACGAAAATTCAAGCAGCGCAAAACCTTGTCTGCAGGTATCATGTTAAAGAGATCCTGAACCACTGTTCCTGTAGAGTCCTGACCCTCTGATCCCATGCTCCGCCCGACTCTATCCACAACTTGTCCTACATGCGAACCGATGCCTCGCAGAAACCCCAGAGTTCTTCTGTAAGCAGCGGCAGCGATAATTGCATCGGTTATCTTTTCAAATTGAGGGGATTTCAGAATCTCACTCAGAGAGGGCAGTTCACGTTCACTCCTGATAACGGATTGGATGGACGAAACGATATCGTTGAATGGGACATCTCCGAGTAAATCTAAATCACCGCACTCGGATTCTGTAATTTCCAGTTCTTGTGCCAATAATTTGGATATATTAAGGATACAGCAGATAGAAACTGTTAGGGTCCAAAAGTAATTCATCTTTGTAAGTGTTCTGAAATGGTACTAAAACAGTTTTGTGCATATAAGCTTTTTATAAACCCTCATAAACAACCATCAAATTAATATGAGGGGAGGCCCTTAAAAATTTACATTTCTATCAAGGGAAGGCTCGCGCCAATGTCGTCAAACAAGCAAAAATCGCTCAGAATCATCTTCTAGTATTGCTCCAAAAAATTTCTCTGACCTTCGTCGAACTTTGCTTACTCTTTTAATTCCGCAAAAATTTTAGCACTCAGCTAGTTGTCTAGGTCGGGAGCTGCTTGCGAGTGCAATTGTAGAAGCAATGAGCAATGAGCATCCGCACTGAGTAATGCGGAATTGGTTTTCAAGAGAAAGTTTCCGCTTAGTTATTGGTTTAACAATTTTTATTTTTATTTTTGAATCGTTCTGCAAAATGAGATATATGAAGATGAACTAAATAAAATGTAAACCTGCTCTTTTCTTAAAACTAAAATAACCCATGCCCAGATGGCATACGCACCAAATCGCAATAGAAGCTACGAGTACTACCAACAATTTGTTGATTTTGAAAATAATACTTTTGTCCAGGACTCAAGCTCCATACAAAATATGTAACATTTTCCTCAATGAATTAAGCTTTTACTATTTTCCTATGATCTCCAGTTAAACGATAATCGCTGCCTAAGTTCCGAGAATGAAACCATTCCCGATATAAGGTAAATCTAATTAACAAGATGAACTTCTTGTTTTCAAAAATGTGAACCTTCTATAAGAACTAAATCCCAAAATAAGCTCCATGTCGAAGAAGCTTGCGGCCTGGATTATCCAAATTGTCAATTCCTTTTCCCTGAATCCTCACTCATAATTCCGGAAATTTCGTATTTTTTCACAGAAAAATTCCATATATTTAAAAAATATAAGCGACCGAAAGTGCCATCTTTCATAATAAACATGAAAATGACATAATTTTTCTAATGTAAGAAAAGCGTTAATCCCTGTTTTAAAAAAATCCCACTATTACTTAGTTATGATTTCGGCGCACGAGGCGCTGCGGTTGGGATGTGGTTTTCTAAATTTTTTTACGTACTTGACATTTCATTCTGACGTTTCACGGTTTGTTCCCAGGATTTCCCAAATTTTTGTGTTTTAGTGCAATTTTTTAATGAAAAGACAATGAGTGGCCAATGACGATTTCGACATAAGATTGAAATTTCGAATGCTTCAAACAGAGGATGTCTTGTGAGGTGAAACCGTACGGATTCATTCGGGATCTGAAGGAAGTTCAAAAGCTTCTTGGATTTTCTCAAGGTATAATACGTTGTTTCTGAATTCTGCAGGACAAACATAAATCTTTGTTTTGTTTAGATGAATCTTGGTTGAGTTCAGTGTACCACTCAGTTTCCCCAACTGGGGAGATTATAGCCTTCGCTCACGGTTCAAAGCTTGTGATACTTGGTGCCCAGTGGACAGATAAGAAATCGTCCTCGGAATATACGGAGTATAAGATTACGTGGAAAGGTGATCTAGAGAATCCCAATGATATCATAACTGCATTGCTATGCATACCACTGCATGGTACTAGTGTCACTAGAGGAGCGGAATGGACGTGCATCGCTGTAGGTTTAACTTCAGGGCTGGTCTTGTTCTACTCCGATTCCGGAATGCAGTTGTTCTCACAAAAATGGCATGAGGAGCCCATTAGTAGCCTGAAGGCGCAGTATGAGCACAATTCCCGGGAAGAAATTCATATCCATTATCTTAGTTGCGTATGCCTGATCCAAGGAAGTCAATTTTTTCCAGTGCTGAAAGGATTAAATCAAAGACTGAGCAAAAATGTGATCACGACCGGAAGCAAGACGAATGTGTTTCAGTTCCCCGACACGATTCCATGTAAGAAGTGGGAGTACCGTTCCAAGACTGGAGTTGTGAACGATTCAGTGGTTGTGGGACAGTCAAATTTGTCTAGCTTTGACCATCTTCTGGACCAAACTTTAGAAAAAGGCTTCTACGCAAAGCCCCGGAGCGCTCCAGTTCAGCAGTCTTTGGTGCTAGGCGCCGGAGTAAAACCTTTCGTGGGCTTCCATTACGCCAAAGAGGGATATGTTCCAGCTGATTTGACGGTGGTAGCGAAAGCTGTAGCCACCAAAGTGATGTCTTCGCTGCCTGGCTGGTTGTTCAAATCAAACTCCCAACCCAGTCAGGAGGATGTACAGCAGATTCCTCCCGGAGAGCCAATGACTTGCAGGTTTGGTATTTGTGATATTCAGCGACAAGGTTTCAGCATCTGGCTCGCACCCGGCAACAATTTGGCGGCCGTGGCCGACAACCTAAGCAGAGTCGTCCTGATAGACTGTAACCGTGGAGTTGCCCTGAAAATTTGGAAGGGATACCGAGACGCGCAGTGCGCTTTTATAGAGTCCAAGGAACAAACCTTGAAGACCAATGCAGCCGAAAAGCGAAAAGCCTTATTCTTAGCTATTTACGCTCCTCGACGGTCCGTACTTGAGATCTGGGCTCTACAGCATGGGCCAAAAGTGGCAGCTTTTAATGTTTCAAAAAACGGCCAGTTAATCTACAACACGCACGAATTGATGGCGATCGGATCCAAAGCGAGAGTGAAGTGCGGACTAAAGCGCTGCGTTTTTATAGATCCCTCGGACGAATCTTTGAAAGAAGTAATCGCGCCGTTTCACTGCGCCCTTAGCAATGACGATTCGAAAACGTCCAAGGACGTGCACTTGTTCAGACGAATAAAGCTGCTCCTGAGGGGTGACTCAACTGCGGAGGAAATCGCGAATGTTGCTTCGAATTGCCGCGACTTTCAAACGAATGAAATTCGATTGCAGTGTTTGCTTTACCTGGCCGGTAATAAGAAAGTGACCCCCACGATGTTCAAGGAGTCAGTTCTCGGCATGAGTAGTTCCATGGAGAAGGAAAGCGTTACGGATTCTTCCTCATTACATAGCTTAATTGAAAACTATTTGAAATTGGCGGATTTTTATATATACATGGTGGAATATGGCGACGATGAGCAACGTCAAGATGTGGAAAAACTATGTCTAACAGAAACCGACATTTTGACCATTCAGAAACTGCTGGATTTGACCATCGTCCATCACGAAGGCCAAAGCAACAGGGTTGCCTTTAAAGAAAGTCACTGCGACGGCGATTTCGCTGAATATTTGGGTCTATTTGTTCTGGAAAAAGATGAAATCAAACTAAACCCAAAGAAAAGAGATGTTTTCGGTTTCGTTGGGCAAAAGTTGTACCGCAGATTTCTGGAAAAAGGACATAAACTCAAAACTTTTTATGACCATGCTAGCGACAGCGGGATATCTAGTGAAGATCTCATGGCGATCGCTATATACTATTGGCTAGAAAAGCCCTTCATTTACACAAGAAGGTAAGAATTAGTTTTATCATTCATCTCTAGTCCTTCATTTCTAACTGAATCAAATTTTAGTGAAGAGGTAATTGAAGACATGACGAGACTCGCGTCTATTTTGTACACCATCTGTGATCTAGCTGGCCCGCACATCGAGTATGAATACAACTCCATTTGTCCTTGGTGGCAGAAAGTCAGGGAAATCATCCTCGAGACCCCGTGTGCACTGAGAGGTCTCCTCGCTACGCTTGTTTGTAGGAACGTTTCGAGCTTCATGCAACGAAAGGCGGTAATTATAATTAGTTTTAAATCAGTTACTATTTCTAAGCCACGAATTATTTCTTAGAGCTCTGAAGAAAACGAGGACGGAATATGGGAAAAGGTTTCGCAAGAAGCTGCCCAATGGTCACTTTTAAGTGGCAAATTAGACGACGTCGCGATGTTAGGCGCAATTTTAAAGTAAATAATTGACTAAGTATTCAAATAATTTTCCCAATTAACCAGAAATCTATTTTCAGTTATCCTTTGAGCAGTGCAAGTCCGGAAATGCCAATAATTCGCTATCAGAGGCCGGATTGTAGCTTAAAATCGATTGTCCTTGGCGGAAAGGGAATCATATCGGAGTTAGTGGGAAAATGGTTGGCAAACTCTGGAGTACATCCAGCTAAAATTGTTGAAAAATCGCAATCAGAGGAGAATGAAACGAATGAGACTTCAGAGGCAACCGAAGTGGTGGAGGGGAACGCAGCTGACAAGGACGAACAGCCGGAAACAGTTGATATTGTAATCGACCACCTGGAACAACTCCGCGCACACTACCCTTTCAGTTTGGAATCCGGGATTCTGCTCTGTCAACTTGCTTGGGAGTTCATGTGCCATTGGAGCAAGAACCTTCCAAACCTTGAATATCTGAATGCAGGCCTGGTATGTCTCCAATCCTTTCGACCTGAAGATTATGCCTTCAAGCAAGGACTCTGCTGCATGATCTGGAATGCACATTTAAAAATTCCTTTGGAAGCAACTAAGAAACTGATCCACAAAGCTGGCCGTTTGCCTAAAGAGAAATTGTGCCAGCAGGACATCGGCTTATCAGTTTCTGCTGTTCCAGAATTTCTCGAGCAGTGTCTGGCGTTCTTCAAGCAGTTCTCGCAAAGTTTAGAGCACGACAAAAAGGAGCTGAAATTTGAAGAAGGCCTCATTGACGGCCAAATTCCACTTCCGCACCTCACTCTGCAGCAAAACATAGCCATTCCCGAAATTATAGATCTGCACATTCAGCTTTGCAAGGTTCTGCACCTTATTGCCTTCTTCTCGCTCAAGATTCCTAAACCTCTTACACTTCTCTTCGACGCCATGTCCAATCAGACGTTTTTCATGGAAATTAATCGGGAACTGCCTTACGAACTGCCGCCAGCTGATCTCGTTCTGAAAAAACATCGTCAAGAGTTTCTGTGCAAAGTGGTCTCCGCTTCAATGGATTTGATCCGGGAGGATCTCGAACGCCTGTATGTTTTGGAACACGCAACTTACATGTCCCAGGTGGAAGAGCTCGCTGAATTGTGGGAACTGGACAAGAACCCAATTAAAAGACATCAGGTGAGTTGCTTAAAAATATGTTTTAATTTCTTCAATTTTTTTTACACAATTGTTCAGAGTTTTTTATATGTTCTTACGTAATTTTTTTTCGATCAGGTTGTGGAAATGTACGCACACGGCTGGGATGGGTACGCTGAAGAACTTTTAGAGGACATTGTCGAAAGTGAGGACATGGGACGACTGCTATTAGAAATAGCGGGCCGTCGCTTAAACTTGTACACATTAAAAAATCGAGGAGCATACATGGAAGTGGCGAGCATAGGATCCCAACTGCTTAACTACCTCGACAACCTAGTAAGTGTGGGCAGTGTTTTCTATACCAAGTAGATACCCATCTATGGAACCCAATCAAACTGCTCGTTTCAGAAAGCGGATTCGAATGGTATTCAAATCAGTGGTGAGCCGCAAGACGACGAACTGGAACGACTTTGCTTGCTAGCCGCGAAGTCCTTCCAGTGGTTGGCACAACGTGGACGGGAGACAAAGCATCTCCGAATAGCAGGACAATTATACGATGCCTGCTGCTTAGTTAGAGCTAAAGTCCAGTTGGGCGAACTACTAGACTAGCTGATTGATTTTTAAGCCCTAATTATAAAGTAACGTTGTACGTAACTCACAATATTGTTGAAAATTTTAACGAATATTTTCTTTTTGTTAATAAAATCCAAAATGGTAAGCGCAAATAGATTTTTATTTATTTTTGGAATTATAATATTCCATGAAGTTTGTTTCTCTCACCTTCTTCATGGTTTCCTTGTAAGCAGTGGTTTTCACAGGATTCGGCTGATGAACGTTCAAATGAGCGTAAACTGGGATGTAAGGTAAACTGGTATCCAGGATGATTGGCGGATTGTGTGATGATGGTGGGGGTAGCTTAAAGTGCTTACCAAGCAAAGGTTCGGTTAAATGTTGGCCGTAGACACACTTTTCTTCCATGAGCAGCTCCTCAGGTACTTCTTCCTGTGATTTCTGCAGCAAATCTTTCAGTGGATCAGTTTGTATTCCAGTCAAGATCTTCAGGGTTGTGAAACTCGCTGCTCTTTCAATATCGGGAGGTAAGCTGAGCTCTGCTTTCTCATCAATCTTAGCTGTTGGAGTTATTCTCATAAACTCCTTAGGAGATCCTAATGTACCTAAGTATCTTCCTCCGAGAGTCCACAGCCGGCAGCTTGAATCTGCACTGCCTCTAAAAAATAAATTTTAATTATTCGATTCAATTTAAATGGACGATTGCTTACGAAAGTAAGATTTGTGGTTTGTCAATGTAATCCAGAGAAGTGATCGTCTGCAAGTGCGCTCTGTACGAATTCAGAAGCATTGGCTCCTGCTGTTGTTTCACAGCTCTCTTGGCTCGCCCCCCAACGGTGTCCTTGTGCAAAAACAAGAATCGGATTCGCAATTTAGGCATAGATATTTCCTTCTTGTCTTTCTCAGGCACGCTACAGAGTGGAGAAATTCTGTTATTCATTTCGAAAATATTCCTTACTCCTTGATTCCCTTCAATCGATCAAACATCCGAAGCTTACCAGTAATTGATTATCAGCCAAGTCTTTATGTATCCGAATGCGGTTGACGTGAAGAGATATTTGTCTTGTGCATCGGTCTTCATTGCCGTGACTTTGTCTCTGAACTCGTGGATGGCCTTGAATTCGCCTAGGAAGCCACCCCGTGAACGATGGGAGTACACCTGAACCATTCCATTGCCCAACGCCACCAAAAGGGAACCTACAAAAATGTAGGCCACACATTTCAAACAAAAAACAATTCTGCATATCGAGCATATTAAATTTACCATATTCCGGTGACTTGGGACGAGTTTCAAGGAATAACATTGCAACAACGGTTTTTTGCATTTCAGTAACAATAAAGTTGTGCGAATGTTCGTCCTTTGCCGAGACATCTGCCTCTTTAGCATTTGCATTTTGAGGAAAATTCCGTAAGTAGTTCAAAACCGTCTTCCTTCTGATATCCTGAATGTGCCCCTTCTGCAATTTAGCTTCAGCCTGGGCATCCTCATCGTTATGTCCATAATTAATCTTTAAACAATAGTGTAATAAATCGAAATCAGAATAATATTGTTCAAATTGTTTTGTATTACTCTTATAAAGGCATTCGGGTTTTGGACATCATACTGCTTGTACAGTTGTCCAGTTTCCAGCTTCCAAAACATTAATTCACCGGAATAGCTTCCGGTTACCAAAGCTTCACCCATTCGCATAGCACTACAAGTGATATCGTCCTTGTGAAAAGTCATCCATTTCTTGGGCTCATTGTACTCTTCTCCAGCGACATCGGCAAACTCGGAAACATGCATATTCCATCCCATAGCCAGTATCCTTTCTGGGAGCCAAAAAACTGCGGTGACTTCCTCGAATGGATCAATTGATAAATTCCGGATGCACGCAGCATTGTTGTAATCCCAGATCTTAAGTGTTCCATCTCTAGCACCTGTGAGTAGAAGCTGCTCCTTGGGATTAAAGCAGGCAGCAGTGATTTCTATGGGATAATTTTCACCATGGAATAAATAAGCATGCGCCATTTTTATTAGAGTTTGCCGCTTTCTGCTCCAAGGATTCCATACGCAAATTAAGCTGTCGAAGCCGCAGGTTACAATGTTCTGAAAGAGTTTGTTGTACAAGACCACGGAAACAATACCCGGGTGAGTGTGCCCGTCTGTGGTATCCAATTGCAGCTTGGGGTTGCACTTAATGCGGATTAACCGCCGACCTCCTACAATCAAGTCTCGAGTATGATTATTGTAATAATAGCAGCATTGTTGCTCCATAGGTATGAGAACTGCTAAACCGTTATAGGTCTGTAGCAATATTTGATCTTCAATATTCCACACTTTTATTGTCCTATTGTAGTCCAAAGTGTAAACAATGTGGTCTTCAGACTGCAAGAAAACAAAGACGATACCAGCAAGATGACCCGACAAAGTAGTTTTCGGCTTATCGCCTGCCAAAGGATCCCAAATGCGTAATATTGTGTCTGGACCTCCAGCCACAATATACCGGCCATTATTTTCTAAGTCAAACGAGGTAACTCCCTAAGAACAAATTGAGTAACTTGCAGCCAGTGTGTTGTTATAAAAGCAAACCTGTGGAACGTGGTGGAGGGTGGTCGTACACTCTCGAACATCGATGGCAACAAGTCCTGACTTTGACGAATTTGTGCAACCGTAGCATTCTGATGCGCAGAATATAATATTGAATTTCTGCCAATAGTAAGTTTGACAGATAAAATTTTGATGAACCTTCAGGAACTCTTTGGCTGTCATTCGGGGAATCCCACTCTGAAGTAAAATGTGCGTAATGCCAAACTAAGTACATCTCAGCAAGTTTTCGCAATTACCTTTACAATTTGTTGCCACGTTACCGTGACCATTGCAGTGCGAGGCTTGTTCTGAAAAGGCCCTCTGTTCTCTGGTGAGATTTCACAAAGAAAGACATTGCCACCTTTATCTCCCAGCAATAGCTTTGAAGTTGTATCGTCGAAATATGAATACGATATACAAGAAACAGGATGGACCATGCCAAGTATAACCATTCTCAGAGTGAAAGTGGTCGCTGTGATATCGTAAAATCTTATTTCGCGTTCAGTTGTGGATACACATGCAATACGTATATCGGTCATCAAGCAAAGCGCAAGTATTGCTG
The DNA here is from genome assembly GCA_963082835.1 of Leptogaster cylindrica. NCBI lineage: Eukaryota > Metazoa > Arthropoda > Insecta > Diptera > Asilidae > Leptogaster > Leptogaster cylindrica. The sequence continues at coordinate 15,572,519 of OY720105.1, read as the reverse complement.
TACTGCTGAATCTTAATTGGGCTGGAAAGTGAAAAGACACATTCAATAGTTTTAATCAATACATAGAAAGTGGAAAAAAAATTAAAATACATACTCGAGTTAGATTTTACAGATCGTATGGGTTTAAAGTCTTCCTTCCAAAATCGAAGCAAACCGTCCCGACTCGAAGTTAAGTAAATCCCATTGTCACCTGCAAGTGGCTACAAAGAAATCTTTAACTCATAATTAATGCATAAGACCTCGTGTAAATTACATCTATGTTTAAACTCTGCGCAAAGGCGATGTTATTAATTGGGTATCGATGACCAGATACCGTTGAAACGGGGCTCTCTGAAATCGGCGAAACAAGCTTGTCCTTCTGATTGTTTGGATCGTCCTCGTAGAAACCAACGATTAAGAACGACACAACATCATCCCAACTGCATTTATCGTCCCCACCTGCACTGATTTTCTTAAACAGGGTTCTGTACTCTTTTTCGGTCAAGTTTATATTATAATCTTTGAGAGCGGCACAGAACTCGAGGTAGGTCAGCCTTCCATGAGCAGAGTTTTGAAAAACTTTGTGGAATTCATCTATTTGAAAAAGGGTAAGCCATTGATGCAATCTAACGGTACGCTCTGCATCTCCTGATTCAGCAGGCAAATTAAGATCATCGGCATCAAGAGCCTTCAAAAGATTATGAACGGAAGTCATTTTAATTTTGAAATATTCGAATATTAAAATGGTTTACTTGACAAATCAATGTATATGCACCAGTTAACTGAGTTTTATTACTGCAGTAATTCGCTTAATAATAATAAGTTAATCTTAATACACAATGGCGAAAACACCAGTGTGAATTTATCTGCTGCACTCACTCACTGCATTTTCGAAAGGTTTTGGCAAAGACTCGCGCTGCAGAGAGCCCAATTATTAATATATAAAAAACATTGGCTTTTGACAGGAAAAAACCTTTTTGAGTATTTTAGGAGTGTAAAATTATAAAAAAAAGTGTTTTTTTTATAAAATTCATTATAAATAAAACGTAAAGACAGAGTTTTTGAATCTCATTCATAAAAGGGGAAATCTTTAAATATTGAATTACAAGGGAGAAATATGTTTTAACGATTTTCTTTACTCGGTTATTCCACAATTTTCTTCGTTGTTATGATTTTTGGTTTTTATTTTTTTTTTCAACTTCTAAAAAGAGGGAAATAGAGAAATATTGAGACTTTGTGGGACTTTTTGCTCAAAAATTCCCATTTACGTGAGTATTGTAGTCCAAAACACTTGCCAACACTGCTTAGAAACCCTTGTTTCGATTTGAAGTCAGCAGCGTTCTGACGACAGAGTTTGTTGTGTCTGTCAGATTTCTAGGAGTTTGCGGGTGAAGTTCGGTCGTCAAATTATCAAATTTCCGTGGAAAACTTGTAAGTGCATCAGCTAATTTCTCACAAATCGAATTGTTTGACTTTAGTGCGACCAATATTCAGCGTGAAATATTTTTTTTATCTGTAAATCCCTTCAAAATTTTAATTTTCTGTCGCCAATTCACGGACCTCAAAATGGCCGCTTGATCGAGGAATTTTGTTGGATTTTAGTTCTCAAAAAAATTGCCTTTTATTTACTTGTATTTACTAGTGTTTTGGCACAGATATTGAAGAAAACTGCCGCATAATGTTATTTTCTCAATTATGGACAAAGTTTTTTTGATTAGGCACAAACATTTTTTCTGCATGTAAAAGAAAATTGTTAGCTTCCGATATCAGGTAAAACAAAGAAATTCAATGCAAGGCCAAAATTTCTTAACTGTAATCAGTTCATTTATAGGAAACTGCTAAAATAATTGAGTAAAAGTAAATTACTGCATCAAGATATCGAGAAAAATACTGGCATTGAAAAACATGTCTTTGTCGGTATAATTCAGTGACTTGATTGGCGATGACCAAAGAATTAGAATTAGTCATGACAAATGTCGCTTAGGAAAATTATTTAGTAGTTAAAGTGTGGTAAATTAATGCTATGCAAATTGCAGAATGGTTGCAATTCCAGGAGTTGAGCAGAACATGAAAAATTCGAAGCAAGAGAAGGGCACAATGTTCCGAGGAAGCCATTGATGTTCTTTGTGGGAACATTTTGCTAAATGTCTCGACTTTAGTGTAGCATTGAAAAATGAACAGGTGTATTTGGCCTTCTGATGGTTTTTAATGCACTTTCCAGCGTTTTTCTGAGTTCCGCTTTGGGTTTTCCTCAATTTTCAATTCTGTGCAGGTTTGTTTTCATTGCATAACTTCGAAATCGGTTTGCATCTCTTCCGGTCCTGTACTTCACAAAAAAATGTGAAAGTGTAAACAAAGTTAAAAGGAGGCTTTTACAAGAATACCCAGTAAACAATGAATATTGCTGCCACTCATTATTTATCTACCTCAGCACGAATTCGGCTCTTTGACAACGTTTCTGAATAAAACCCTAAGAAAAGATCTATTTTTAATCTGTCGAATTGATTTAAATATAACTGTTGCTCCCTAAATTATTCATTTAAAATAATTACACTCGTCGCCCTACCTCCACACCAATAATAAATGTTATTTAAACAGTTTCAGAAATTACGATGTCATCCGGTGCGGGAGCGAGCAGTAGCGGAGGCAGTAGTCGAGGACGCAGCGGCAACGGATCCACGAACACAACCTCATCATCGAATGAAGCAAAACCTGATGGCAAGGATTCGAAACCAAATCCAAAAATTTCTAAAGCTCTAGGGACATCTGCAAAACGCATCCAGAAGGAGTTAGCGGAAATAACGCTCGATCCACCGCCAAATTGTAGTGCCGGCCCAAAAGGCGACAACTTATACGAATGGGTTTCAACCATCCTGGGTCCTCCCGGCTCGGTGTACGAGGGCGGAGTATTTTTCTTAGATATACACTTTTCTCCAGAGTATCCTTTCAAACCTCCAAAGGTTCATATTATTTGTTCTACGTACTGCAATTGTTTATTGTAATGTGAAATTGTTTTCAGGTCACATTTAGAACTAGAATATATCACTGCAATATTAATAGTCAAGGAGTGATCTGCTTGGATATTTTAAAAGACAATTGGTCTCCAGCACTGACTATATCAAAAGTTCTTTTATCGATTTGTTCCCTTTTGACTGACTGTAATCCTGGTAAGTGTCATAGCAAGTTCAGATATACAGTTGCATAATTGCAATCCTTTCAGCCGATCCTCTTGTTGGCAGCATTGCTACACAATACCTACAAAATAGGGAGGAGCATGATCGAATTGCAAGATTATGGACAAAGCGGTAAGATCACTTTTCTTTTCCTTTTTTTGAGAACACAATTGCTCATTAAACTATGAATAGTTGCGATTACATTCAGGTCGGTTTCCATGATTGGATGTTTTTAGAATTTTTCTAATTTACTTGCAGGTACGCAACGTGATTTTCTACAGCAAGCAAGCTAAATTTTCACAGGCAAAACATTTACAAATACATATAATTATCCTATATATAATAATATAATTAATAACTATTAATTAATGAAACGATCCTAAATAAGCTGAAGTGTATAGAACTGGTCTCAACATTGCATTGTGGCGCGAGTGGTTTGAAAAACGTCATAATTGCTTAACACAAGAAATCAAAACTATTTTGCTTGTAATCCACTATTGTAATTTTAGGTTTGAAAAAAAAAAAAATGATATGTACAGTAAAGTATATATGTATTATTTCTTATTAATTCTTTTTTAGATAGTTTTCTTTTTTTTAAGTGAATTTTAAAACTTGTACGTGTATTTTAGATGAAGTAAGAGATTAATGAGAAAAAACATTTCAAACGAAACAAAATTAGGTATTTTATTTCCAAAACGTTTGTGCTTTAGATTGTGGTGCGCACAATTTGTATGATCAACTACAGAAAAGTTGTAGTAGAAAAGGGAGCGGTCCAGAAAGCTATAAAAAAAATTGTGAATGAGAAACAATTCAATAGGCGAAATGATTATTATTAAGTTCAACAAAATTGACTCTCTGATAGGAAAGTATCTATGTACAACGTTTATTACGTAGCAAAGATTTAATACAAAAATATTCGATTATTCAATGTCATGATACAAAGTTAACTCTACTCTCTTTGCGTACAACCGAAAACTAATTTACAAAAATAACAATTTTCTTAGCCTGCGACGTTGTTTGGCAGGACAATTTAATGCAGAACGACGAAGATTTCCTGACTGGAATGCAAGTCCTGCTTTCGATAAACCGTAATCTCAACGTTCTATGCATTTTACCCTGCAGAAAAAATCTTAACTCTTTTCCAGTGCGGCGAGAATTGTGCGGTAATAATTGTCAGCTCACAGATAATTTACTCAACGTTGCTTAAATTAAATATTTTTCGTAAAATTCAAGATAAAATATATATTAAGACACAAAGGATCCTCTTCCTGTACACGTCCAACAACAATAAAACAATAATAAAGGTACAACCGAAGTGAAGCATTCCATTGATGCAGAAAAAACGAATGAGTGTCCATACCAAGATTTAAAAAGTCCTCCGTTGCCACGGAAGCCATCAGGTATCACTGGAAGTATTTCCAAGGGTTATACTTGTGATATCCTTGACTATCATCTCGGCCACTTGCCACGCTATTTCCTCCTGAACCTTGTCCTCCGGGAGGTTTACTAGTTTCCGCATGGCGTTTTTGATTTTGCTGCCGCCGCTCGAGAGTGTCCACTTCTCATCAGGACTTCCCAGGTCGAAGTCGCGCTCGTAGCGACCCAAGGAGTTAACTCGACCAAAGGACAGACCATTGGTGGAACTTCGATGCCACAGAAGATCGGGATTCGTCAGCTGGCGGGAGTCGATCTGCATATCCGTACCAGCCACCTTGTTCGACTTCGAACTCTTCAGACTTTCCATCGCCAGCAGAGTATTTTGCTGGGAGATGAAACTGTTCCTCGCCCTTCGCGAGCTTTCCGCGGTGCAGTCTGATCGGGTTTTCCTGTGGCGACTCGTCGTCAACGATCCACTCTTGTCTGCAGCTTTGTGATCACCGATTTTCAGTTTCAGTTCAGTGACGAAGTTTGTGAACAGCTGAGACATGAGGAAATTATTAAAGTACTTCGTTTCAAGGTGCTTCTCAATGACCTTCAATGGGAAGTCGAAGCACCTGGGTACCATTCGCACATCCCCGCAGATCAGCTCCTCCACCCGACTACGTACTCGATCGCTGAATTTTAGAGGAGAAGGCGACTGCAACGAGAAATATTTTTCGTATAATATCATGGCATCATTGGTGACTTCCTCCTTGTTGGTGTTCCCTCTGCGAGATTCATAATGCGTCCGAAAGTTGGTCGCCGCAAGCCAGAACTCGAGACAATTGCGTTGGTTCTCCTGCTCCAAGTACTCCATGAAATAGAAGAGTGCCGATTCACTATGCAGGATATCCGGCAGTTTAAGGGCGGGACTGCTCAATATTTCCACGCAATATTTGCTGTAAAAAGGGCTCTCCAGGAATTCATTCAAATACTCTTTCTCCAGTTTCTCAAGGACGTATTTCTGTGCCTCCACAAAACAGTTGGCGGTTACCGAGAAACAGTCCGCGTTATCGTCCTTTTCGGCGCATAACGCCAACGAAATACTGGATAAGATCGTTGCTGGAATGTCTATATAATGTGTGGAATTCAATGTTAAATACTTCCTGTAAATTCTAATTGCATCGGTTGCCGCGGCAGAACTGCTCTTCTCCATTTTCTTGGCATTTAAATTATCTGATTTCCGTTTTGTGGACTCAGCAAAAATTTGAGACTTTTCATCGTCCGTGAGGGGCTCACGGAAAGTTAATTCAGGTACCTCAACACTTTTAGTTTCGGTCACAATTTTCGGACTTCCCTCTTCCTTAATATCACGAATGGAAGTCGCCCGTAAATTATTCTCTGACTGGGAACACATCGAGATTGTATCACAGACATCAAAACTTTTGAATGATAAGCTATCGTATCCTTCTAACGAGAAGCTTTTGCTCATTTCACTGCAAGGATTCAAATAATAGTCATTACTAATTACATCACTTTGTGTAGGTCTTATGGATAGTGAAATTTCCGTTGCTGTTTTAAAACTTTCAGCGTCAATGTAGAATTTAATTAGGGAGAGAGCCTTTTTAACGTCCAGAAATTGCACAAAGTAGCTAAGGCAGTTTTTGTCTCTAATGATTTCCACGAGATTCATCGATAGTCGCGACCGAGATTCAATGGGATCTAAAAGTAGACCAAAGAAAATATTTTAGAAAGCTTTTTGTATTTGAATCATTCTTATTTTTAAAATATTTATTCTTTTAAAACTCAAATTACATTTAAATTGCCAAAATATCTTATTTATTTAGCAGTCATTTTTAATCTGGAAGGTAATTTAAATGCAAGTTTTATAGCGTACTGTAACAATGTGCAATGATAACATATGTAAATTCAGAACTTTAGTACTCTTTGAGGGTCAAATTGCTTAGATGTTAAAAAAGCAACAACAACGCTTTCCATAAACGCAAAATTAGAAATTCGCAAAAATTTCTAAAGTCCATAGATTTCTCCGAGCTTACATAAGACCCTGTCGCAGTTAGTTCAACTTCGCTGACATGCAATCGAATAAGAACATCGGCGTGTGTCCCACCTACCTGCGTTCCAGTCTTCGTCATTGAGATCTTCATCAAAGAAGGTGTCACTGCACGAAGACGACACAGAAAGTCTCTTTTTTCCCGGTGTTTTGTCATCGCTGCCAGCTCCACGACCTGAAATCCATCATGAAACACTCTTGCAACGATTGAAACAATTCGTTGAATGTTACCTGATTTTTTGAAAAGCTGCAGCATGTCGCATTCCTTACCCGCGCTCCTCAGTTATTCCGTTGTAACATTCAAAACACTTTACCCACAACAAAACATCTCAAAGTGATTGCGATGATAAATATGTCAAACTGATGTCACTACGGGCGTGAAGTTTAGTGCGATTTTTAACTGCAACTTTCAGTATTTTAACCTTGCTGATATTTATAAACAATAGATTTGATGTTTTAACCATTCTGTTTTAAACATGAAACAATTATTTATTCATAATATATTAGGACCATTATATTAAATAATACCCTGGGCACACGAGAGCACTAAAGTGAGTTCGTGACGTCATAGTGATGTAGCCCATGTTAATTTCCCATAAAAACCCACCCCCGGGAACTCACTTCAACTCGACACACTACTACCAGCGCCGTATGTTCCACATGGTAGAAAATCTTTGTACTAAAAAGTAATCAGCTGTAAAATGTTATTTTGTTGTTTTCCTAGAATTTTCGTGTTATCGTTACTTTACAGCAAATTTAATTTGAGAAGACACATCAACATTTCACCTTGTAATCTCAAGCTCGTTGCAAGAAACTCATTTGATCGCTATTGCGAATCCATTTTATGTTTACTTTTCACCAAATGTCAATAGATTTTTAAACACCGATTTTAGTGGGGTCCGCACACGTCAGCGGAACTCACTTCACGTGACGTCACGAACTCACTTCAGAGCTCTCGTGTGTCAGGGGTATACGATCACACATAACTAGACATCTACAATCCACAACTTTCACACAGTGGAATGTAAATAAATATGGCACTAAATTTGATTTGAAATAAATGGAAGAGAAATTATTAAATTAGCCTACTTTCTTTTTCACATTTATTTCAAATAAGTTATATTTAAAATTATTAATTGGTGTACATACAAATATAATTACATAGATTTAATAGGACGTTTGATTTAAAACCCCAGTAATTTAAAAACATTCACGAATATACCGATCGCATTTCATGGCGCCTTCTCGCAATTGCGTATTTTTCGCCTATATCGATTTCGCTTCGCAATTTTGTAAAAGCGTTGCTCATTATTCTTTCTTCGTAGCTATAGATATCTAATGGAGGACCGTAGCTATTTTGCACGCCATCCTCACCTAATTCTACAAGAGACGAAAAGTATCTAATCGGTGCTCCTTTGGGTGCCGATATGTAGGCAATATTCGCAATTTCGTCCTCGCCATAAAGAGCTCTAACTAATGACTGTAAGAATTTTGCGATCGAATAACCTGTGGCAAATTCAGCGTAATGTTCTTGGCTTTTCACTTCGAAGAATTTGGTAATGAGATTTTCCATGTCTTCTTTGTTAAATCCACCTTTTGGAGGGGGACTCGCTTTAGAAAATAGTGGTATTGCTGTATCAACTGTTGAAGAAATTGGATTACAATCAATGGGAATTGTTTTTTTACATATATATGCACTTGTATTTCCGCCGATTACTGGAACATATACGTCCGTGGAGTCCGCATTGAACCAATCCGCATAGACAACTGATGCTAGCATGCTGTCCACCGACGTTATACCCAATATTTTCCCCTCGTTGGATAATCCATTCTGTTTGTATATTTCGTTCACAGCCGGCACCATACTATTCACTGGATTTGTTCCAATGGCTAATATAGCCTGAAAGATTGGGTTTGAGTAATTGCCAAGATAAACTTAGTTATTACATCTGGGCACACTTCGATGCAGCTCCTTGTGATGCTGGCGACCGAGAGGATATTATTCTCGAAATTGTCCCCACTGATCGGTTTGTTCCGAGCCTTTACTAAAATAGCCACAATGTGAGCATCCTAAGTTAGGCAGATTGTTACTTTACTCGAATTTAAATTGCATCCAACTCTTCTTACCTGCACCGCGTATCTAGTTTTCATTGGCCCCAGGAAAGATTGCACCTTGTTCCCAACATTGATAAGTTCGAGCTGTTTGGCTAAGTCTAGAACACTGTGATTTGTGTCGTGAAGTGCGAGCTCAACAGGATACGGGGACTGCTTAAGGAAGAGGGAAACAATCTGCCCAACACGACCAGCAGCTCCGCAAATCGCCACTTTGATGGGATTGAATACATTTTCACTGTGCGCACGTTTGACTGGAAATACAGTTGCTACATTTTTTACCACATGACGAAACATTTTCTTTAATTTTTAAAATTCAAAACACAGGACAAAATGTTTGCTACAGTTGAGCCTTTGTTGTAAGTTTCAAAGGAATATTTATTTGAAAGAATTGGAACTGGAAGTTTTGCCATAAATTGTTTTTCTAATACTAAGAAGACAATTTTTGGAAAACAGTCGAATAGCTTTAAAACATAAAAAACAAAGGTATCTCGATTGCTGGTAATGTCGCCTCAAAACATTTATCCGTTCAACAATGTACCTGGACTAATTCAAAGCTTTAAGCAAAATAGTCTTGATTTGAAATGAATAATGCACATTGTAAAAAAATCTTCTTGTATTTTCATAAAATAATCCCTACCTAAAATGAAAAGCTTTGATGAAGTAATAATATTGATAATCTTTTGTCCTTAATTTACCTTAGCACTTGAAAGGCAATCATCAATTCTATAATATTATAGTACATATTCTGTACTCGTATATACAATACAATTCACATGCCTTAAATTAAACAAGTGCAGCAGATGTATTTAAATTGTTATAACTGTTAAATTTCCATGATGAACATTAATTACCCTTCAAGTAAAACATTACAACTAAAATAGTAATGGTAAATAATAAATATAAATTTATCCAAACAATATAAAAATTTTAGTTTTATTTTTACATTAAATCGAAACGAAATCTGAGAGAAGACAGACATTTTTTTGTCTTTATCCTAATTAAAAAGTTGTGTACTTTTTTATATATCGAAAAATAAATGTATCTAAAACGGCTTAGACAGGACTACCGACGTATATTGAAACCAGAGGTACCATCCGGTCCTTTGGGCATTCGCAGGACATTGCCATCCGGTATTTTTAGCTGACCATTTAGATACGAGGTTGGAGAGAGAATCTCATTGGTCAAACGAATTGTTTGCATTGGGAAGCCTTCGTTTGGGGATTCCCCTGGCTTGTTTGCAAGGTCAGAAAGTAAAGACGATCTGAAATGTGATAACGTTAGCAAAAGCTTTTGATTTGGTGACACACTTACTCTACTTCGTCCTCAGGATTTTTAGCAGATCCTAGAATTCTCAGTCTTGCCTCTGCGTACTCTTGTTCTCTTTGCTGAAGCGTTTTAATTGGCTGTTTCGGTCGCACATCAACCGATTTAGTTTGGGATGTTTGGGGCGGAGGACGACGCAAAATTTTTACGGCTGGCTTCGCTGGTTGGTAATTTGATCCGTACTCATCATCTGGTCTCATAACAACCATGAGGGGAACACCATTTTGGAAAGACATTGCCTCAGTTTCTTCCTTCAAGTCCTTTTTAATTTGACTTAATTGCGTGCTGAGCTAGGTGGAAAGATGCCGATGTTAGTGCTTGTCGATATTAAATTCTAGTACTCTAGCCTGAAGGGGATTTTCCTCACTTTGTGCAATACTTAAGAGAAATTCCCTAGAAAATTCTCCTGTTTCATTAAGCTTTAGTCTCTGAATTTCTTCGTTTCATCGTGTTTTTACGAGTTCATAAGGGTATCGGTCTTCAATTAGTTTACCTGTGGGTGATCCAAAAGTTGAAACGAGAGAACCGACCAGAGGCAGAAAGTAAAGCGCTTTGATCTTCCCTTTTCACAACTCTTCCCCGGCAGATGTGTATGTAGAAAAAATAGTGGAATTTCAAGATAAAATTAGTTCTGAATTCATTCCCAAACACTAGTTTTATTAGCAAAGTGAGGTAACTTCATATCCATGTTCAGTGCAAGCACTTCTATGCACTGGAGACGTTTAACTGTAACGATGAACAGGACATGTTTTAAGGTAGATGTTTACTACAATTGTGTTCAACATTGTTTAATACAGTGAACTGCATGTGCACTGAAGTTATTTGAACTCTGCTGCATGTAGTACAGCAGTTGAGCTAATTTCTTAATTCGCATTTCGAAAATGACCGAAATAAATTAAAAAGAAAAAATGTGGAAATTTTGTTAATACACTATCTAGATAATCGTTGCTATTTTTTTCATTTAGGAACAGGCAAAGCGTGTACGTAACCTTCTTAGTTGAACACATATGTGACATATTTTATTCCAAAATCACAATTACCTGAGTTACTTGGGTGAAATTTGCGAAGGATCGAATGAAGTTATATTCAGAAGTGTTCAAAAACTATCAGAGAATGCATTTTAATGAATTCTGTGTTAAAATTTTACGCGACCAACATTTTTCCAGTGCTGTCATTCACTTACCCCAGCCTCGTCTATTTCCTCCCAACTGTCTAACACATCATCACCACGGGACATAATTCCAGTCACAATTACAGTGTTTAGATAATTTAAAATTCCAATTCATTTGGCATCCTTATCCTATTTATATTTGGAACCAATCTACGAAAGAAGCATATGAAAAATGCCTTTTGTCTTCCCAATAAGTTGACACCTATCTAAAGTGCAGTTTCAAAACCAGATGACGCTGCAAATGGTAAGGTATGTAATTGTAGAAATACTCTACAATACCCAAATTTTTCCTTTTTTGAACTTCAAACTCTTCATTGATGACGTTTGCCCCTGATTTTTATTTTAAATTTGAAAACAAATTGGATTACAGTATTTAATTTAACAAGATATGCCTGTGATAATGATCGTGCTTAGGAAATTCAAATATGTTGCAAATCAGGAGCTTGAATAGGAAAGGAACCATCGTTCATAGTTGTAGGAATTGCGTTGTAGTTAATAATACTGGTGAGCAATTAATTAATTAATCGTAAACTTGACTGTTCAATTAACTTAATCATCAGTGTACGACAACTAAAAGTAATATTCTGAACTGCAACTATCTGGAATAATAATAGCTTTCGAATTAACTTTCAAGCATGGCAGTCCAAATAATCCAAAATGTCATTGCTTTTCGCCATCGCCACAAACTTCATATCGACCTTTCTTGTTTGACACGATAAAAATGGCAAACCGCGGTGGAAATAATCGTCGCAACCAAGATGTTGAAAACACGATTAGCTATGTTCAGTGCGATGGTTTGGTGAGTAATTCAATATTTTAATCGCAACTATAATTATTATTTTAAAACCATGAGTGACAGAATTGTGAAAATGGGAACTTTGTTTTTAGGCCGTCATGAAGATGGTGAAACACTGCCATGAGGAATCCAGTAACATGGACTTGGCGCAAGGAGCCCTGCTCGGTCTTGTTGTAGACAAGAGGTTGGAAATTACAAATTGTTTCCCATTTCCTAAAAGTGGAGATGAATCCATGGATGAGGAGGAATATCAATTAGCTATGATGCGGCGTCTTAGGCGTGTCAATGTTGATCACTTTCATGTGGGGTGGTATCAAAGTGCCGATGTAGGAAATTTCTTGTCTTTCCCATTGCTAGAGTCTCAGTACCATTATCAAACCAGTATTGATGAGTCGGTAGTAGTTATATACGATACCCAGAAATCTGCGCGAGGATTCCTTACGCTGAAGGCGTACAGATTAACTCCACAAGCCATTGCTATGTACAAGGAGAACGACTTTACGCCAGACGCTTTGCGGCAACTCAAAATTGGATTTGAGAATTTGTTTGTTGAAATTCCAATTTACATAAAAAATTCTCCACTTACAAACATCATGATGAGTGAGTTGAGTGAAATGGTCCCCGAGGAAGAGGGTAATCGCTTCCTTGACCTAGGAACAGCTTCAGTACTGGAAAATCACTTACGTTGCCTCATTGAGAAAGTGGACGAATTGTATCAAGAAGCAACCAAGTTCAATAAGTACCAACAAGCAGTGGTCAAGCAGGAACAAGTAGATTTCGGTGGTCCGATTGTAAGCCTAGACTAAACGTAATTTATTTTCAGGAAAAACATAGGATGTTGGGTAAGCAAACCCAGGAGAATACTGTTCGAAAAAACAAGGGGGAGCCCACTATACCAGAAGAGGAAGTTCTGAAACAATTCCGCCCACTCCCTGTGCCCCCCAGGTTGAACTCTATGATTGTGTCTGGACAAATAAACACATATTCGCAACACATCTCCCAGTTCTGCTCGCAGTCACTGGCCAAGCTGTTCATTACGCAATCCCTGCAAAATGCGAAAGAGAGCCGGCAGCCAAATTAACATTGCGCAAGTGGTCAAATTGCGGTGTTCATTTTATGATCATAATTCAATTTGTAACAAATCTCATGCCAATTAAACCATAAGAGTATGAGATATTTAAGTAGATTTTCTTATTTGAATGATTTATCCATTGATAGTGAGTTTCTAAATGCAAATACTTTATATTACCCTTATCAATTCCTTCTTAGGTTAATCTTTTTAAAGAAGAATATTCTTCTGCATTTTGGAAGTCATAATCAATTTCCCACTACTTCGAACCAGTCAAAAGATTATACTTGCCAAAATATTTAGATTTATGTCAAAGTTAGTTATAACTAACACAAACTTTTCAATTCCTATATAAAAGACTAAAAACAGTATAGTCATCATATTATTACCTAGGTACATATTAATGGAAAGTAAAATTCTTTGATATGTGTATGTAACTCGTTTTCATCCAGGATATTTTTTTATTGGCTGACAAATTGTATTACTCCAGAATAATCCTTTCTGCTTCCACGAGTAGAGTACGATTTCATTTTATCTAATATGTCTTCTATAAATCCTTTGATCATTTGGGTAAAAACCTCTCTTGACTTCCACTCTATTTCAATTATATTCAGAAAGTAACAAAAAACCAAATTCGTTTACCTTTTTTTTGAAAAAAAAAGACGTAAAAAACTGCAAAAATTTCGTAATGAGTAATGACTATTTCATTTAATAGCTTACTTAAAAGAATTTACATATACAATGTTAACAAATAGTTTACAACAAAAGAAATATAATTGCTTAAATATTCTGGAAACGTTTCCGCCGCGTGCAACAAAAATAATTTTGAAAGTCGTTTTCGTTGAATACAAATTGGTTGTTACATGAGCAAAGCAATGGAGCGACATGATTAAGTAACGAAGCAGTCTCTCGGAGCAATTTGAGATTCAAGAGTCCTCCTACGTTTAAACAAGTGTTTAAGCCACTCTAAAAGGCTAATGAAAATTGCCGTGACAAAGACCACAAATTTGTCTCTCGTTTAACCACAAATACCCTTTAAAACTTTTTCAAAATTAACCCGTTGAACCGGTGTTTTGTTTTGAAATTACGTTTCTTATTAGTGCATTATGCATTAAATTCTAAACAACAATAACGGATGTGTTCAACATGTGAGCAACGTGGTGGCTAAGTGGTTGACAAATCTCGTCACTGGAAACAATTGCGGGCACGAGGTTCGTTGATAAAGGAAATCTGAGAGGACAAAGATCATTGTTTCCAGTGAATGAAATTTTCACACTTTCGACCTCCTCCTGGTTTTACAATTAACCACCACTGAGATTGGTTTTGTTTATCAGAAGACCCACGCTCGGGTAGTAATTGTCCGGACGCCGGCGGTACCTTTCTTCACTCGTGGTCGTTATCGACGCTAATTGCGTCCAATTAAATTAGATTCATACATAGTGCTCTGTTAATGGATCGCCTTTGGCTAGGGAAGTGAGCTGCTTCGGAATGATACGAACCGTGACAAGGGGCCAAGAAAATCAATAAGCCAAGCAGAAGTTGTTACTCTTCCTGGCATTCCTGCCATTTGCTTCGATTCACACGATAACAACTCGAGTTTGCGGATTTAATTTGGTTGGTCAGAGGTCGGGCAGACTTCAAGGTGACTTCGAACAATGGTGATTCGGAAATAGACAACCTTTGAGCGAAGTCAGTGCAGTTGGGAGTAATTAATTGCAGGTGGAAATTCATTTTGGTCTTCAACATAGAACTTTAGCTCAATGCGAATACGATCCTGTAAAATGATTGGAAAACAAACATAGTTTGTTTTGGGTTCTGATTTTTATATTATTTATTTGGAGTACCTTATCAACTAAAAATAAATACCTATTACCTCCCTTTGAACTGGCGATCCACGTTTTCCATAGCTTATGATGAAACACAATACATTACAAATATAAACCTGCTCGAAATTTCAATTTACAAGGAAACATTATATTTGTAGCAATTTTGCTGGGGGTGAGCTAGCTTGATGCAGGGCGGTGGCGTAGAATTCCATATGTCTGTTATAGGTCGCCTTCTCCTCTCCTTCAAAAGAAGGGCCTCAACAGGACAATTTGCTATCCAGTGCAGTATTTAAATTAATGCAGTTGGTTGAGGTAAAGTATTATATTTCAAATAACGTGCTACTCGACTATGATGAGTTTTTTTTTATTACTTGTGGAATACTGGAATCGATGACAATTTATGATCACGTCTACAATGCAAAGATCAACATAAAAAAGAAATCAGCTAATGGCTGTAAGAGATAATTTATTTTATAATTATAGGAGCATTGGTTGGTTGATGAATGTGCTGTTGACACACATAATCGAGTGCTGTAACACCTTCTAATCATTAATGGACCGAATCTCGCGTACTATATGTAACTATACGAAATTGAATCCAAACATCATTAATATTCCTAGCGAACAT
Source organism: Leptogaster cylindrica (assembly GCA_963082835.1). Taxonomy (NCBI): domain Eukaryota; kingdom Metazoa; phylum Arthropoda; class Insecta; order Diptera; family Asilidae; genus Leptogaster; species Leptogaster cylindrica. The sequence continues at coordinate 15,557,009 of OY720105.1, read as the reverse complement.
TTTGATCATAAACAAATTAAATTTACAATTACAATAACATTGTTGTTTCAGTACCTACTTTTTGTTGGTGTTAAAATTACATTGTTTTTTTTCCATCGATAGCATCTTTCCTATAGTAATTTATGTATTATATAAAGATATCTACATTTAAATTAAACTTGATTGTAAAAACACATTTTGTGATGCAAATGCTTCTTCAAATTAAATAGAAATGATGTACAGATTTCGAAATATAAGATGTGCTTGAGTAAAGATCCTGTCGTTAAGGTCAGGAGTTCACTAAAAACGTAAACCTACACCATTCTTATTTTGCAAACAAAGCGACGTAATTCTTCATTTCTGCTTGTTAAGGTTGTTGCGAAACGATCAAAGTTTCGCACGCAAGCCGAATCAGAAATTATAACTCATTGATAAAGAGCCATTAGAGGCCGCTTTAATAGTCGTGACGCGACGTGACTAATGTCGCCAGCTGCATGGACGATTTGACTACAGTCTGCAAAGGTGAAACTCAAGCAAAGCCTGCGACAAACTCGAACGTTGTGGAATGCAACTTAGCCGGCGTTAGACGGTCTATGGCTATCATCATTCATCAATCTTAGCACTAACGAAATTGCAAAATGCAAAATTAGATTTTGTCTAAGAAGCCATTGAAGAATCGTAGAATGGTCAACCAAAGGCTTTATTCGAAGCTGCAGGTCAATTTCACACCTGTAAGCCTCACCTTGACATTGTTCCCAAACATGCTGCAACACCTCAAGCTCCACATTGTTAATGAGACATACGACTAACCATAAGAAGCGTCCTCCACGGGGTAGCTTCGCCTGACCTAAATACTTGGATGCGGCTTTACTCAAGTGGCCGATTTGCGCCGATCGATTTTGAAGCGGGTAACTTTTTAGCGCCACCGAATTCTACAATCGACGCCGCCATGGAAAATGCTCGCCCGGTTGCTTAAGCACTCATGAAAGACTTCAGTTTCGATAGTGTCTACAGTTTACACGAACGATATTCCTCTAGGTACTCTGCTAGATCCTGTGGCGTTTCAGCGCGGGCACGTGGAGTGCACGGCATTTAAAAGTCACGAGTGAATCTTCTTTAGCTGGCGGACATTGCATAAGCTTTTGTTTTCCAAGAACGTGCCACCCGCAGCCTTGTATTACTAAAGAAAAGTGAGAGTTCACTTTAGTACTGCAAGGAAGCCTAGCAAGCCGACTTCCCGCGTTCTTCAAAAGGGAGTTCTTTTGAATAATTGCGGTTTCAGTTACGTAACGAACGAGTGCAATCAGTCGATTCACTTTCGATTGCACCGACGGAATCTGTGACACACAATTCGATTCATTTTTTGAACAGATTTTGCTGCATTTGGCGGGAGTTGTGTGAGCGTCAAATTAGTGTCATAATTATTAAAAAATATTTATTTTCTGAGTGCTTACATCGCGGTAAGAAGGAGGCTGAACTGTTCAATGAGTCTCGTGTTCAATGCCGCCTTTCCAGTTTAAACTAAGCAATGCATGATTTACTACATGAGCCTCTGGTCTACAGTTACTGGCAGAAATTTAATGAGGCGAAACTAGAACAGCTCGAGCATAACAACGAAATCGATAGTCAACTATGCTGGATTTGTTTTTCTAGGCACGCATGCGTGATTCACTTGCTTTAAAAGTGCCTGGACAAGAAATGGCTGATTTCAGGTGTGTCGATCACCAGGACTATTTCTGAGATTGATGACGAATTGACTAAACGCATTCAGGCTTTCAACTGCTGTTAAATAAAAAAAATTGTTTTGCTGTTGTTTCAATGACATATTGTATTGTATAAAAACGTTAATCCACATTGATAGCGATGAAATAAAATGTTTACTTAATTATTGGCAAGTTTGGTTTTTTGAATCTATTTTCAGCATTTGCAACTACACAAAAGTTGTAACAAACATAAATAACAAATCCTCCGGGTGGGGGATTGATTGTTCTTATTTAAACCATAAATTAAACATCGACTACGTTCATTGACTATTTGTCGAGGTTGACGACTTTCTTCGCCGCTGACGAATTGTGCATGGCGCATATTAAACACCCAATGGAATTTCTGCTGCAGCCGACGACGATGCGGGCAGTCCGGATTGCTTGTTTGTTTATATAAAAGCAGAATGTGCACATGCGTCTTCTGGTCTTGCCATGTCGCCAGATATCGCAGGAAGCCGACAAAGGCCGCTGTGAGCCAAACATTGTTGATCTTTGACCATTCATCCGGATCAATTGCGGAAACTGAGCGAGATGGTATCGTATTTGTAATTGAATGAAAACGAATCAATGAGGAGATAGTGTTCGAACTTCGAAGTTTCCAGAGGGCGAATGTCGAAACGGAATAATACTTGGTTCTTTGTTTGAACTTCCCAACATCGAATCGGTTTTCTCAGAATCTGTTCACACAATGGATCCAATTCTCAAGGGACGAAAAATGTAAGTGACGGTGTCTTATCTAAAAAGTCCATTCACGGCGCTCCGTTCAGGAGGACTGTGTACATCAATTGTTTACTAATGACTTTACATTTAAAGAATTACTTGAGGCTTATCCGTGAGAATTTCCGGAGCAAACGATGCAGTTATTCAAGACGCAGTTCCCCACCATCGGGTGGCGTCTAATGCACAACAAATTTAAATAATTACTCCAATTAAGCTTTGTTAAGTCCTCCTGACAGTCAAACAGAGGAACGATTTGAGAAGAAAAGTATCCATAGTAATCAGCATTTGCAAATGCGTTATCAGTGCAATGGAAAATAATGGCAATATAAATTTTCCCGAGGGATGCAATTCCAACGTATCCCAGCAACGCAAATGTGTTTCCCCGGCTTTCGTTCTCGTTGTAGTTTCACAAAATGATTGCACCACCCACCCACAACAACATGTCGAACAATACTTTAGAGTACACAGAGTTTGGAAACAACGGTATTAATAAACTTTCGATAGCAACCAAGTCAAAAATTAAGTGTAATTGAAATCATATTCCATTAACAATTATTAATGGCATCTAAATTTTGTATGAATGTTGGAATGTCGAAACTTATTGTTTTCCTGAAATGTTTTTCAGGCTAAATTCTATCCAAAAATATTATTGAATAGAGATAAACCCTTTTTTTTCTTTAGGGTAAAATGTTTGTGATGGAAATATGACTGCACTCTGCAGTAGAGTTCATGTTTTGAAAGGCTTTATTTAATTTTTTTAAAATATTTTCGACATAACTTTCCGCAAATCGAATTAGGGTAGCTTTTCAATTAGATTGGATTTATTTCCATTTGAAAACTGTTTCGATTGACTCAACAATGGCCGCTGCTGAAAAGTTATGTAATTATCGAAGGAATTTTGATTACGGAATACACGGATAATGAAGAGAAATATTAAAACTCAATTTCATTTATCCTTTGGAGAAAATTGTATGCAACTGAATCGATTTATGCTGCAGTTAAATACTCTAATTAATCCTCAAACAAGTTTCATTTTGAAAACTTGTCGGATTATCTATTAGAAATTGTTTTACGTGCGCTGAAAATCGGTAACTCAGGAATATGCCGAAAATTATTTTCGCCTTAACGCCTTTTATTTGCCTGTGAATGCGATAGTATCACAGTATTCAATTAATGCACTCTGCAGGATGTTGTAATGAGAAATTCCCACCGAAAGCTGCAGCAAGTTTGCATAACATGATGACTAGGATTTCGATTTGCATGAGGAATATTTGCCGCGGGTTACTAAAGTCATCTTTGATTGATGTGATCAACCGCGTCGTATGACTGAGTGTGTTTTCTTTATTTTTCAGACTATGGAAGCTTTTTGCGATGTTAATAACTTCCGCGAAATGAGAGTGATTCATGGATTCATCGGCGGGTGTCACACTATCACGATGTCACGATTTTGTGCTGCTTTGATCAAAGTGCACAGCGGAAGATTCCTGCCCCTGGGCAAGACGTGGGTGGAGGCAAGTCAGCTCTCGTGGCGCTTGATTCCGAAGCTTACTTCAACCTTTTTCGGTTGTTATTCAACTCAAAAATAAACTATCTTAGATTGTTTACGTAGCAGATGCGATGACATCAGTGACAACACAGTTCTCACCTTTGTTCAACAATTAGTTGGAATAATATGCAGTGATTGATGCGATGAGATTCACAATAATACGCAGCAGCAAAAATATTCTGAAGTCACTGGGAAGAGAATTTTAATTACAATTGAAAATTCATCAACTATTCGAAATGTTCCACGAGTTTCGTTTGTCATGCTTTATATTTTGCATTTTGAATTTCAAACACATGGCTTGACGCTTGTATATTATAATTTCCATTTCCCAAAACCAATCAACCAGAGCATTTGAAATCAACGCAAAATTCAGTTTGGAAAATTCTGTGAATTTTCATTGTCAAATCGCATTTTTTCAATCGACACCTTATTTAGTAATATTTTGGTCAATGAAAATTCGTCACTGCATGTGAATCTATAATTCATGCTTGGATGGAATTTCGGTGTCTGTCCGGCTTATTGGTTCTTCACACTCATGCATACTAAATAGAACTTTCTTTTTTTCCATTTTGTGTATTTAATCGCATTCATTTTGTTTGCCAGAATTAAATACGGAAAAATTTTCTGTTACGGCGGAATTCTAACCAAACGATTGTGAATTTGTTAAATATGTTATTCCTACATGAAAACCATTTTAATTGCTTAAAAGATATAGAGACATATAATTATGTATTTCTTTAACGTTTGCATAAAAAAGTTCCCGGACGCTGCGGGATTTTGCAATCGAGCTTTGCATTAGTTTTTACATAGTTACTATATTTTCTGCATCAAGTTGGCGAACATCTTCCAACTTTGCCCCAAGTTGGACAGACTATAATCATAGTAGTTGACTTTTTGATTTTAAAATAAGTACTTTATGGTAGACTTGAGTTGAGAAGCTCGTGAGTAACACTTTCTATGCAAAAGTTTCGACGAAGAGTAAACTTAAAAGGGTGAAGTTTCTCGAAGAAAATTTGAAAATTCATGCGATCTAATATCCTCGAATTTGTCTAGAATTACATGTAGGTATAAGTGAAGGGAAATATCGCCAAACTTTGAATAATATAATCCAAGATCGAATTTTAGATATTTCATTATGAAAATTGTTCCCAAAAGAGGCTCGTTACAAGAAGCAACTGCAACCAAGCTGATGATGTAAAGAAAGTTTCTTGATTGTTCACTGTTGCTGTTCGTTCATTTTGTTTTATTCAAAACAAGGATGTATTGCATCAATATATGCAATGCTGGATTTTCTCTTTGCTTTGATCGAAGTGTAGTTTTTTAATGCACCAACAAACGTGTTCATTCGTCATTTTTAATCGGCTTCTAAATGCAAAATCGTTGAACGTTTTTAATTGAATTGCTGTGTATAGTACAAGAAACAGTTATCTAACTCCTTTGATGCTTGAACTGGCTTCCTTAATTACCCGATGTCAAGAAACATTTCCTTGGAGCACAAGAAACTTGTTGCCTGCATATTAAGTGCGTGGCTATTATCCAATCAAAATTCACTCCTGATTACACTCGCGGGTAACCTGAGCGAATTTCTCCTGCAGCCCTTAATTAATCAAGCGGTTCGGACATAAAACTAGTTGACGTCTGTTAAAAATTCTCACGTTATAAGTCCTGACATCTCACGCAATAATTTGCAAGAGCCGGTCACAGAATTGCTTGTACGTGTTATTAAATGTTGCATAAGCTGCGCAACTATTTGTCGCCAAACAAAATGCCGTAGTAAAAGTGTCGCATGCCGACGAAAAGCGTTGTCCAAGTCGAGATTCACAGACACGATGATATATTTTCGTTGCTGTCATCCTTCGCACGGGGACCGTTACGAAAACTTTCTCCACCGGTGCCTCGTCGAAGATGCTCGGAAGTGAAGCGCTATCAAACGGGTGCAGTCCCCGAGTTGTTAATTTAGGAGTGTTGTTCGCCGAGTGCACCATTCCTAATCGAAATGCAAATTGGCCGACTCTTTCCGCTTAACTTTCCGTCATTATTAGTCATAACATAATGATTACCTGGGAAGCTTCTCTGATCCGCGGTCGCGTAAGACTTGTAAACAAATATCTTGCTGCATTAGCGGTGGTCGCGGGGAGCTGGCTGCCGGGTTCGGTGGGGCTTTAATCTCTTTATGGAGCCACTTATGGCTGTAGTCTGTTTGTTGAAGCATTTAATTAGCCAGGTACTTAAAATGGTAATCAGTTTGCCGCAGCCTGAGTTTATTCATCTTGTGCCCTTCAATAAACCTCAATTTTGTAACTGCCTAATTTCGATTCGAAATTTAATGCGTTTTGGTGTCCAATTTCACTTGGGAAGCGCGCTGCGTCGACGCAGCGGACCATCAATCTGCGCATATGCCAGTCGCTGGTGCATTCTTCGATTTGATGAGTATAATTAATTTTAATATCATTGGATTTTTGTCACTTGAATTTAGTGAAGTGATGCTTATTGGGGTCAGATTTGCTTCGACTTTCACAGAGTCTGGTTGTTTTGAAGCCGTAAACAACGCATGCGCACCGCTAGTAGTGATTCTACAAAGAAGAGCGAAAGTTGCTTACTACTACGGGATTGTCCTTTGACTTGCTTTCAAATTAATGTCTTTCAGAGTTGGCTCAATGAATGCCATACCAGAGATAACAGAGTTTGTACACGACTTTCACGAGTGAACTTATGAGGAATTTCACTCAAATTTAAAAAATACCACCGAATGAAAAGTAGGCTAATCGGAAGAGTTCTTACTTTCGGTTTACTTCATTTTAAAGCTATTAGTGGCTTGATGGAAAACAAATGGGCTTCAATAATGAAACTATAGTAATTAGTATAGATATATATTTAAATCCAACTGAAAAACGATTTTTTAAGACTTTAATTGTGTATAATGAACCCTCGCGAATACATAAAAACCATGTAAATAAAAGAGGAATCTTCTAAATCATACAACAACAGCAGGTGCAGCGAAAGGTATGATACATCAATACAGATGATTACCGAAATGTCACCAAATACAATAAACTTTCACAAGTCAATGCGTTTCTATGAGGACTAAGCAGAGAAAGTGCTTTTCCATTAATTTCATTTCCAAGTTCATTATTAAATTACGAAATATATTTAAGACATGATCGTGGCATATAAAAGACAATTTTCTATTCGTTACGATTGCAAATCAACAGATTGGAAGCTAATAGAAAATATCCAATTTTCTGTCCAGGTTGTTTTCGAAGAGAATGTTTCGCTTATTATTCCCCGTGGTAGTGTGGTATAGAATTACGGTTCACTTCAAAGGTATCCAGAAATAAAAGGCAAACAATCAGAGTCTTGTTCTGCTTAGACTGTTTCCGGAAAAATGCTCTGGTGCAACAACAACAGTAATTGTATCAAGTGCAAACGTTGTAAATGGTCCATCAAAACTCACCTCTGGCCATTGAGATAATTCGCGTTCATAAAGCCGATCATTTTTAACGACAATCTGGGTAGGTACTTTCTTCTCCTCGGCATAAAAAGCGGCCAATTTGCTCCGCTCGAGATCGCGCTCAGGGCAGATTACCAAGTGGGAACGGGGGAAATAAAAATGCGACCGCAAGACGAAATCCACCTAATCCAGACCGTGAACGTCGGCAAGGAAGTAGAGGTCAGTATAATATATAATTGCTTTGGGGAGAGGAACGCGCTCAAACTAAAGCTGGTGCATGGAATTCAAAAAGCCAAGAAGGTCATCGCAGGAAGTCATTGACTAATCTTGATGAAACATTTTGACATCGCATTATCCAACATCTACCAGGAAATCTTGTGCAAACAGGATAAAAGCGGAGAAAGATGTCGAACCCTTGTCCTGTTGAAAGGAAAAACATTTCCAACTCTACCATTCAAATCTGACACATATCGCGAGAACTAAAATCGGTTTGTGAATCCCCTGCAAAATCCCTGATCCGCTTTGAGAGGGTTTAAGAATTTACAGATTTCCAATTTCCAACAGGACTCGCTTTTGTTGTTGGTGGATTGGCAGACATAGAAACTATGTGCACAATATATCAAAGCCTACTTCAGTCCATTTCACATCATTAGAAATGGGTAAGTGTGTCGTAATGCCACGAATTTCAAGGATCCTTCTTTATCTCCGCCGTTTGCCCCCCTTTCGGTTGCTTGTTGTCGGTTTGTTAGGTGTGCGGATTGGTTGATCCAGGCACTTTTTGCAAAAACAATGTAATCAGACGGTGAAGATAAAAATATCGAATCGGAATGTGTATTCATTTTGAACTCCTGGTTCTGATTGATTTGTCGGAATAAGCCAACATTCCGGGGCTTCCCGCAGATCGATTCTGGGAATAATGTGTTTACTTCGACAGATTAATGACGCGTAATCGGCGGTTACATTGTTAAGTTGGGAGTGAATACTCCGGCTCCAGAGGTATTGGGGAACTAACTATTTACAGTCAAGGCTAGAGTGAATAGATGCTCATCAACTTCATTATCATTCCATTATTTTGTGGTCGACACTCATTTCGGTGGTTTTCTTTGTTGCTATAGTATTATGTGGTATTATGATGGCACCTCATGATGAACAGCAACAATGAACAACAATGTGTGGTCGTTTTTTCTTCTGTGGTAAGAGCAAAATCATTTAATTTTTAAGCTATCATTTATCAGTGGAAATTAATTTTTTTGCTCCATAAAATTCCTGCTCCTTTTCAAGCTGTCCTCTTGTGGCGCGATGCGAATCACTGCCTGCTAATTAATTTCCAACCTGTCGTTTGCAGTGATGTTGGGTAAAAAGGATTTCCCGAGTGAAGATAGTCTCTTTGTTGCGTCATCAACAAATTCGTGAGTTTTTCCATTGGGTTTTCTTTTCATCAGGGTTACCTAACTAACAGGGTGGCAGTGAGCGGGGTGTTCCCGATAGGGGATTAGCATCATTCGAAACTCTGCAGATAGAATGGCTGAATGGGACAAGGAAGAGCGGGGGTACACTTCGTTAAGTGACTTTCCGTAATCCGCTTTCTCTTCAGCTTACTTTTTGCCATCGACGAGGGCAGCCTGCAAAGCTTGTTTGGTTAATGCAAAGTTTTTAAACTTCGCTTTTTGAGGACGACCTGCAGCACATTAAGGGCGAGCCCTGTTCTCACCGGAATTGGGTTATCCCCAATGCCCGCTCATCAAGCGGAAGAATTGGGTGAAATGCCACGAAGTTTATGTGGCGTTGAAATCACGGCTTCCCCTCATTTTCGCACCAGCTGTGATTACAAGTAAACAAAACAACCTACACTGTTTCAGCAGTGGAGAAAAGCATGCTTCTGGGGAGCTACTCAACTCACCCCAACGTTTTAGTCAAACTTAAGGACCTGCATTTTGTTGGATTTTAGTTACTGCAAACATGCTTTATATGTGCTAATTAAAGCGCGAATGAAGGAAATTCTTCCGACCGATTGTTTTTCCGTTTTATTCTATTTTCGGAAGCTAATTATATTAAATTGTTTACAGTTTACGATAAACTTTTTACTTTCCAGAAGCCGGTTAAATACAAATTCATCAAAAGTTCATCATGAAGCAATTCTGCGAAAATGAAATTATTTGAAATTAAAGTCCATGGTTTTTGAAGAGATCGTGATTCAAAGGAAAGCATTTAAGCAATTTACAGTTTAAGTAAAGTTTAAAACAAATTTTTTTTTTCAGATATTTTTACTAGAAATGGAATCTTTTTGAATTTATGAAATCAAATCAGTTCCGCTTACACTCTAGTAGCGATCAGACGTGTATATCGGTGCGTTCTCGAAAGTTTTGTATAGCTCAGTGAAAGTGGATAAAGCAATTAAACAACCATAAAGCGATCACGTTGTTCTATTGATAACGATGTGGACTCTAATGAGTCAAACTCGTGCGGGAAGTTCATAAAAAAGAGACTTATTAGCGGATTTTACAATAACGTAAACAGTAATACTGAAATGCCTGTCAACCATAGACTGGCTAATACATCTGGTAGAATGTCGGGAGCTAACAGTTCTCACCGGAATTCAAATTATTTTGCTCCGCTGCAAACGGCAGCAGACGCTGATGAGGAGTCTGACACAAGTCAAGATCAACAAATGGATGGTGATATATCGAAGACCCCGAAGCCGTCCCCGATTAATGTGATCAAATGCACGGGTGAACTTATTCACAAAGTCTTAGCAGAGGATCAGATTACCGATTATGTAATCAAACGCGTGTCAATCGGAATAAAAATCCTTCCGAATTCCATTGAGGTGTACAATAAAATTTGCCAAAAACTGGAGAAATCAGCTTGTGAATTCTACACTCACAGTCTGAGATCGGATTTACCGTTTAAAGTAACATTATCTGGATTGGAAACGACTGACGTTGAGGCTCTAAAAGCATCTCTGATCAAGGGCGGGGTAAAGTGCCTTGAGATAAAAACTGTAACCAGGAAATTCCAACAAGCTAGTAATCAAAAACAGGTATTTTTCATTGTTTACATTGAAAAAGGTTCAATTACCCTAAGAGAATTGAGAGATAAGTGGAGTATCATTGACAAAACAGTGGTGAGATGGGACTACCATAGAAAGCTCCCGAACAAAATTACGCAATGCTATAACTGCCAGATGTTCGGACATGGAGCCAGAAATTGCCGAATAAAAATTTTTTGTGGAATCTGTTCCGAGCATCATTCGACAGCCAACTGTACATCTAAGGAATCCTTCAAGTGCGCTAACTGTCATGGGTATCACAAATCTACGGATCCGGAATGCCCAAGTCGGAAGAGTTACATAAATTTCAGGGAAAAAATGGCCTCTGGTAGACGTAGAAACCCTACTGCAAGTCGTGGTTTCACTCCGCGAAACGTAGACTTCCCCTCCTTGCGGAAACCACATTACAGCCAAAATACAGCAGGTAATCTTAATTGGTCATCGCTAAGGTTCAACAATAATAGCAATAATAATGTAAATATGAATTCTGACAAACCAAATACTTCGAATAATCTATTCTCTATAAGTGAAATTCAAATTCTAACTGCCGAACTAGTCACTAGATTAAAATCATGTAAAGATAAGTATGAACAATTTAATGTAATAACTGAACTAGCACTGAAGTATCTTAGTTATGAACCATAATAATATTAAAATTATCACTTGGAATGCTAGGGGCATTCGATCCAAGGCTCTAGAGTTTTTTAATTTCATGTATCAAAACAAAGTCGATTTAGCAATGGTTACTGAAACAGGCTTAAATTCTAATCTTGCTCTCTCAAATCCCAATTATTACTGCTTCAGACAAGATAGAGAAGGCTCCCGTGGTGGAGGCGTCGCCCTCATTGTAAGCAAACACCTTAAAATAATTTCCTCATCGCCTATAAAAACAAAAGTCATTGAAACTATGCGCGTAGAATTAGAAATTGAAGAAAATACATCCATACAAGCCATCTGTGTGTATTTTCCCGGAGGCAGATCGAGCCAGCGGATCAAAAATCTACTCAGATCGGACATCAGAATGCTAACGAGTTTACATGACATATACATCATAGGTGGGGACCTGAACTGCAGACATCAAGCGTGGGGTTGCCTTCGTGCTAACTGCTGGGGTAACATATTGCATGAACTGAACTCCAATTACCCATTTAGTTTACTACATCCACCTGATCCGACTTACATTCCAACGCAAGCCAGGGCTAATCCGTCGGTGCTTGATCTCTTCCTAACGAACTGCCCTGACCTATTCACACCGCCCGTGAACGTAAACGCTCTTTCTTCAGACCATCTGCCAGTTCTCGTAACACTACATAAGAATCCAGTATTAAATAACAGTATAAAATCAAATCTGAAATATATAAATTGGTCACGATATCAAAACCTTGTTAAACGCAAACTAGGTAATCTTTCCACCTTGTCACTGTCCTCTATAGAGCTTAACTCTCAGGTGGATGATATGATCGCCACTTTCACGAATGCTATAAACGACAGCGCTATAGCAGCTAGCCCTAGAAGAACTTGTAACTCAACGCAAGATAAACTTCCAAGATCCCTTTTAGTCATGATATCTATCCGTAATTGCATACGTAGGAACTGGTTGCGCTATAGGCTTCCTTACTTTAAGGCTGAGTTATCAAAGCTCAATTTACAAATTCAGAATTCCCTCCTTGTACTCAGAAATAAAAGGTGGAGTGGGCTACTGCGTGGCATGGAGAAATGTTCCAAGCCTTTTTGGAATGTAACAAAAATCATGAAAAACAAACGTAAGCAAATTCCCGTACTCAGCCATCATAATAACAAATACATCTCCTCCATTGAAAAGGCTGAACTTTTTTCCGAAGTATTTGCTGCAAACTCCACCATATCCAACAATCTAAGTGACAATGATACCACTCTCCAGGTGGAAGCGTCTGTAAACCAGCTGATAGCAGGAAACACGGTTATTAATACTGGGTATCTTGTCCACCCGAGGCAGATTAAAAACATAATAAAACGATTGTCCTCAAGAAAGGCAGTTGGTCTAGACGGTGTTCCAAATATTTGTCTGAAAGCCCTACCTCGTGGTGGAATTGTTTATTTTACCTTCATCATAAACTCATGCCTAAAGCTTCAATACTTTCCCGCAGCGTGGAAAGTAGCCAAAGTGATCCCAATTCTAAAACCTGGCAAAATAGCAACCGACCCGAGTAGCTATCGTCCTATAAGCCTACTTAGTAATCTAGCAAAAATATTGGAGAAGGTCATCAAAAATAAAATACTAGAGTATGTAGAGGAAGTGAACCTGTTACCCAATGAACAGTTCGGTTTCAGATCGGGTCATAATACAATGCACCCTCTGCTGCGAATTTACCAGAATGTGAAAAATAATTTTTCACAGAAAAACTCAACTGGTCTTGTCCTCCTCGATATTCAAGCCGCTTTCGACTCGGTCTGGCATGACGCTCTCATTCACAAACTGATGGAATTTAGGTTTCCCACAATATTAGTCCTTCTGATACGTGATTTCCTCTCCGCGAGAGAGATTAAAGTTCAGCTGGGTGCAGAGTCCGCAAGGCCTCGTCAGATATGCGCAGGTGTACCTCAAGGTTCAATATTAGGCCCAGTACTTTATAACATTTTTACAGCAGACTTCCCAGACATACCATACTGCTCATCATCAATTTACGCTGACGATACTGCTATATTTAGCTCTGGCAGGGACTTCGGCCATATCAGTGCTAGCTTAAATAACGCCCTAGATATCCTTGCAGGCTACTTCCATAAATGGAAAATAAAAATAAATGCTAGTAAATCTCAAGCCATATACTTCACCCGCAGAAGAAGCCCCAGATTTCTACCAAGTGCTAACTTGTCTCTAAATGGGCATGAAATATGCTGGTCGGATCGAGCGAAATACCTAGGAATAACCTTGGACAAAAAACTAACTTTCGCCGTACATATCAGGGCTACTGTGGACAAAATTGGAATACTAATAAAGACATTATATCCATTCATAAATAGGCGGTCGTCTTTGAGCACGGAGAACAAACTAATTCTGTACAAAGTAATTTTTCGAGCTGTAATGCTTTATGGCTGTCCCCTGTGGACGCGGTGTGCTCGCACCCACATAAAAAAGTTGCAGACTATGCAAAACAAAATATTAAAAATGATTCTAAATTTGCCCTGGCATTACTCAACTTCAGAGCTACATCAAAAAATCGGCATAGAACTCGTTAGTGAAAGAATAAACACCATTACTGGTAAATTTTATGAAAGCTGCCAAGTTTCAGATAACCCCCTAATTCGACAACTTGTCAATAATGTAGTCTAGGTATAGGTTTAGTTGTATTTTAATAGTTTAGGGTTAGGTAAGGTAAGGTTAGTAAGTAAGAATTTCATTGGGTTTTATTATTGAACTTTGTCCCACATTAGACGATTAGATATTACCTAGATTCTTTCTGATAATCAAAGTAACAATATTGTAGATGAATGAAGATTTCCCTTCTAGCACTATAAGTAATTCTGAATATTCAATTGTAACTATCCAAATGTAAATAAATAAATTGTAATATATATATATAATGAAATCAAATAAAATGAAAACTGCGAAACATGAAATAATAGTTTTTGGAATATATTCTTAGTTCTGTTCTATGTTTAATGTTATTTATTTCAAGTGCCTTGATATCTAGGCATACAATCCTCTTTTTGATTTGGTGGGTTTTATGGAAATGTAAAATACACATATTAAGCTAATATAAATTGCATGTAGACAAATATGCAACATTTTTTTCCCTATTTTCCTTGCAATGTTTAAATAAATTTTGGTCCACTTCTGTTTGATTTTACTATTCAATCTCTCAATTACTATAGTCATAACTAAAATAAAAAATGATTATTTTTCCTCACATTTACAACTACGCATATAAGATAAATAAATAAATTAGTATAAAACAGAATCACAGATTCTTAAATATTTCCTTTGTTTCACAAAGAGAATAAATCTTAACTTTTAAGATTCAAATCAGAGAAATTCTGTTGAATTAAATTAAGTGGTACACTTGAAATAATATTATGTTCAGTTGATAGATTGGAAAAACCTTGTTTGGGCATTCTTTCTTTAAATTCAATTCCCCACACAAAAATGAAAAGAAACCTCAGAAGGAAAATCAGAAGAAAATTACAACAACACAACAGCTCACATTTGATTGTTGAAGAGCTTTCCGTAAAGGGAAAGGGAACACAACTTCGGCCCACATTCAGCCATATAATTTCATAGCTGAATACCCCTACTCAGCGGTATGATGGACTTTTGTTGCACTTTTGTTCCACATTCAGAAACACAACCGAAATAGCTGAATATGTTTCCGTTGAAATAAATCCATAAAAAATTAAAATCACGTACTAATTTGAAGATTTGTATAATTCATCGGTAATGTAAATTGGCTTAATTGACTTGTCTGTTAAATGTACAAAAATTTTTCCGATTTCTTTTTCGTTCCCTCCTATTCATGTTTTCTAACTTTGGCCAATTACTTTACTATGTAATTAATTAATAATCATTGTTAATTCGTATTCTTTGGCTTTAGCACAGTGAATTTTTTGATTTCTCTCAAATTCTTTCAAATGCGTGATTCTGAAGACTGCTCAAACCACGAACAGACTATAGGAATAATAATAACATAATTTAAAAATACTTAAACAATCCAACTTATGTTATATCAGCGCTTTTACCGGAGACCATAATAAAAATTCAGCGCAGGGATTTACGTTAATTAGCATTAATTAATAAAAAAAAGGATGTCGCTAGATAGAAAAACGTTTCAAATTAAAATTATTACAAAATGCTCTTTTTTGTCTTTTTAATTTTAATTTGATTATTTTGATACATTCCACTAAAGAAAACTAACTACTAACTACAAATTTTCCACAACGTTTCTCCACTTGTTATGAGGAATATAACGAGAAACGACTATAAATTCAAAATTTAAATAATTGTTTTCCCAGTACAATATCTGCCTAAGTACATTGTACGTGTATCTGTATACATATTATATACATATTTGTTGAGCATAGACGAAGTTAATCACTGAAGCAGCTTTGAAACTTTGCCAGCTAAGGCTGCTCGGGCAAAAGCTTCGTCATTCATTCCAGTTAGGTGCTCCGTGGAGTAACGACTTCAACTTCTCCAAAGAGTGGCGCGATTTTTCAAATCACCGCGTTCTTGCGAGTTTCGTTCAAACAAGAGTCCTTGCGAGGTCCTTGAAAGAAAACATACACAATATTTTGTGAATTGAATTGTTCCCGTTGTATCAGTGTTATTCGCTGTTTATCGTGTCGTGCACTGAAGCAGTGCTTTGAAGTGGTGATTGTGGTCCAGTGCCATACAGTGCCAAACAGTCGTAGGAGTCGGAAGTAGGATTTGCTGATAACGGACTTAGATTGGATTACGGTCATCCTTGTCAGCCGATAATCGGAGGAGGTACATCAGTGGCTGCAAGCCAACTCTGCAGATCAGCTCAGATCAAAAGTAAGTGGACAAAGCCAATTTAGAAAGTCAACCGCGGAGGTATGGAGATAAGCATAAGATAAACATCATTCGCTTTTTATCTTGAACCCCACTGCATATCTATTTCCTGCTCCCAAGTGCAGAGATGCGTTTCAAGAGAAACGAATTTGTTTTATGCGGAAAAAGGTAATGAATCCTGGGCCGCGGGCAATTTCCATTTGAGTCAGGTGCGGCCGGGCAGAGTCGAGAACGCAAAGGTTATTCAAAAAGTTATATAATAGCCTGGGCATTTCGACCACAAATGTAACTGGAAGGTGATTGTGCTGGGGAACAATTGCCGCAACCCTTCACTGAACTGGATTAGAATCGTTTTATTTTCACGTTCACTTGTATTTCGCAGCTGATTATGCGAACCAAATTTCTTATTCCAATTTTTTTTTGTTAGCATTGTTGGGTCTATTATTCGAGGCTGCAATCAACCTCGATATTGTACCTGAATCCCATTTTCATATACACAGCATTGAAACAAATTTTATTACCCAGAATGACCTGACCTTCGATTGAAGTTTTTTTTATCCAGAAATCTCCATTCCCCTGCAGTTGTGAAGATGGAAAACAAAATTTACATAAAATCAAAATCATCTCACACACTCGCAATATTTTGCTCATCAAACTAAACGCGATCGAGGCTTCACGGTGCCGACTTGAAAAGAATTGCAAATTTGGGTATTAACCCAGTAAGAATTACAGCACATGCCAAAAGAGGGCAGTGCTTTTTCCAGCGCTCCCGATAAAATATGAATTGCTCTTGTTTCAGTTTTCTTTCCTTTTCAACTGCATTCCTAAAAATATTGAGTAGAAGTATTTTAGAAACGTATGAAACTGAATATTTTATCGTTCCAAAATGCTTCCACGATTTTACGTGTTTTCACAAACAGTTCACGGAACCGCGGAGTTCAAGTTTTGTCGATCATATTGCAAAAAGCATTTATCAGCAACTAAATGATAAATCAACAAAAACTCACTAAATGCGCACATGACTTTAAATGATGTTATGAAACTTGTTTTGCGAGTGAAGTCAAACTAAATAAAAGGAAAAACCAAAATAAACGACAGTGTTTTGCTTTCAATGAGAACAATTTTGTGTCGGTATTTTTTTGTGTTTGCGTCATTTTCTGTGAATTGTATTTTTATGGTAAATTAATGTTTATTAGTTTTTATATTTTTTAATCATTAATGAAATCAATGCCCTTTAGCCAAAAGGTCGATTTGGTATAAAAATGACGTCAAGTTTTTAAAATTATTATTTCTTGCGTATTTGTTTTGATGTTATTGGAAGTTGCGCATAAAGTTTTTTTAAAGTAATTAGCTAGATAAATAACGCTTTTATGCATACCTAATTATTGTTTGAAATACTTGAAACCATTAAAAGTGAATTATGTAGATCGACCAGAAATGAACTACTTCCGATGAAAATGAAATATATAATTAACCCTTTGAGTAGCAGAGATTTTCTCCAGACATATGTAAGAAATCTAAACAATTTTTACCGGATCTCTAGCATTTTTTTTCAGTTTGTTGAGATGAATTTGAATTGACCGTGACGTGACTGTGCTTTCGGTATTTCTCGCATATTCAAGCGGCATGCAGTGCGATCGCACTTGTCAATAGTCAAAGGGTTAATGGAATTTTATTTGCAATTTCGAAACATATTATATGAAAATATTCAAGTAATGTGAATTCTCTTAGAAATTGGTTCTCTATTTATCGAAGAAGCAATTTTCAATGTAAATACTTTTGGTTGCTTACTGTGAGACACTTCAATGGAGTAATGACCACAAGTAAACACATCTGTAAGGAATTTGTATAATGTATGTCGTAAAATGGCAAAACCAAGCAATTCAGCCCAACAGTATGCAATGGAACGCAATCCTATACCTATCTTGTCATTTTCTTCGTGTCCTTTGAGCGCAAATTTCCATGAAAATCCGAACCATTTGAATATTTCAATGGCTGCGACGTCGAAGTAGACAGGAAATAGATGCAAAAATATATCGGCAAGAATCCTTGGATCTGCGCCATCGGAACGAATCATATCTTTTCGGGTCTGCCACCAATTCCAAACACTAATGCAGACCAAATTGCACTTTGACTCAGAACAGTTGCAGATTAGGATAATGAATGGCATTTTAATTACCCGGAGTTCGTCCGGTGCCAAGAAATAATGGTTGTTTGTATGCAACATTTGTTCCGGAAGCAGAGTGGGGATGGTGGCAGGTCGTATCGGATTCCTAGAGGTGATTCCTGAAGAATGAGACGCCCCGAGGGCAGATTCTCGTGCATTCCTACCTTTGAATTGGTATTCAATTTATTTTATTGATTGAGGCTAATGACTTCATTCCGGACGTGACTTTCCACCAATTAACACGTAAAATACTCACAATCAGACTATATAACTAAAAACAAGCATACTACGTTTTAATTAAGAGACCTAATTGAGCCGGAACACTTGCAATTGCAATTAATATTTTTTGTTTGTTTTTTTTAATCAATTTGATCTACAAACATTTATGCTGTTGCTTTCGCAACCTGTTGAAAATATTTCAAGGCGAAACATGACTATATTAAAAAAAATGAAAACTATCCAAAAAGGAAATGTAGCCATTCGAAAAATATATCAGAGCATCGGCATCGATGTCTTACTCAGTGTTGACCACTTTTGGATTATGAAATAATTACTCACTGAATTTTAAAACACTGATCAAAGATAAGGAGCATTGAGCAATCAATTAACGTTTCGAGCAGCAAAAGGATTTTCGGGGTTTTCCGCAATCGAGATGCAACCTTAAGCAATAAACTCTACTTTTTATATTTAGTCTTTTTTTGCTTTGCCTACTTTATTTTATTACGGTCAGACAATAAAAAATTGTTTCTCTGTAATAAATTTCAATTAGTGCCACAATAAAAGTGCAAAAGCAAATACTCCAGGATTACCTCATGAGATATGTTCACACGCCATTCCGAACGAAGTTAAGACCAAATATTTCAGAAATACATGCCTTAAAAAGTATCCAATGCAATTTCAACATTCCCAACTAAATTATTTAGAAGAACCAATGCTATTCTCCTTCCTCTCTTAGTTTTAGAAAA
Organism: Leptogaster cylindrica; assembly: GCA_963082835.1. NCBI lineage: Eukaryota > Metazoa > Arthropoda > Insecta > Diptera > Asilidae > Leptogaster > Leptogaster cylindrica. Next base: position 15,537,863 of record OY720105.1, on the reverse strand, counting down.
TAATTCCACAGTACATCAGTACGTCACCATACATTACGTTAGCTGACTCCAAGGCTACCATATCCAGGACCACACATATTTAATCTTGACACTAAACTTGACAACAAACAAATCGGTTTTTTGCTTGATATTTGCATAATATGTGAGCCGGACTAATTTGCATTGTGTTGAAAGCGCAGTGTTCATTCGTCACAGATTTCTGCAGTCGTGAGCGATTAAAAGGCGCTTGCATGGCGAATGTCCGAAGAAGTTTTCCGTCCAAGAAAAAATCTCATCTGAACCGAAGGCATTCGAACGGGAAAGTGCAAAAAACAATTTCCTTCTCTCCGTGCAGGCGAACCACCCGCAAGTCGTCTTTCAAGAAATAGACATTAAATTCCGGGGCTATTGTTGCTCTTTGAAACTTGTGGGTGAGTCTGCCTGAATGCTCCAAGGCATGGCGGGTTTTGCTCTTGGCGAGATTCCTCACAATTTGATCTAGATAACTCGTGGGGTGCTGTGCTACATAAAGACTATCGCGAAGCTTCGCCAATGTAAAAAACTTGCAAAAAAGTTACTATTTCGTGTGAATGTGAAAAAATGCTGTTCCTTCTATGACACGGTATATGAAAATTTCACAGTATTAACGTTCGTATGTGTTAGTTTACACGTCCTAGAGTATTCCTTTGTGTAACTACAGATAAATAACTAAATTGTTGAAGTTGCTGATGAACTCTCATGGCTAGAAAGTTTTCAAAGAATTCTACATAAATAACGAAATTGAAAAAAAAGCAGTCAGAAAATTTTGTTAGAATTCTGTTGTTGTTTGGAGAATTCATCAACGAAAATTTCCGTACCAAGCGCAAACAACCATTTGCAAAAAAAAGTAATGATTACTCAACAGAATTTTTTTTATATTGTTTGATGAATTAATCTCGAGAAACGAACCAAGAACATGAGATTTTCCAAAGAACAAAACATTGACAAAGAACTATTGAAATGTCTGAGCTGGATGGATTTTTTCGATATCCACGAACAGAGCCAATTTCTCTTCATCTGAGCTTCAAAGGATGATGAATGCGAGATTCCATACATGAGCATCCGATTCACGTAATGTCTTGGCCTAATTAACAATTCACTTGTGCACTTCCACTTGACAGTTGAACAGATGCGGAATGCTTGCCTTGAATATTTGCAAATTTATGCCAGATGTGAACTAGTTCCAATCCGGTGAACTGGTTGATTGTACCTGGAGCAATAGTCGAGCCAGACACAAGCCCCACGCCGCATTGTTGACAAAATCTCGTCCAAGTTTTGGATATCTGCCTCAGCTTTATCCACATCAATCGTCGTGTACTGTAAGAGTACATTTGAACAACGTTGACCGATTTCGGCATCCCAAAAAGAACACTATTCATATTCATGAATCCTACAAAAGTCGTTTATATTTCATAAATAATTGAACAGAGTTCGTTGAGTTCATGTTTCAATAAAAACAATTTAAAATTGGTTTTTTCGCAACTGCATGCGATGATGAAAAAAATACTTCAACATTTTTAGAAAGTTGTTTACAGTGTTATGGAAGATTGGATCCGTGATCTAAACTTATTCACTTTGAAAGTACGTTTATAATTTACTGTTGGTTTGTTAAGTTAAATTAAATTTCCTTAACCACGACATGAAATGTTTTTATAAAATTAAGTTGTTTTGATATATTTCCCCCTAACACTTAATAACAATTACCACTTATAGTGGCCGAATAATTCAGAAAAGTTTGCACAATTCATTCCTTGTAAATCAAAATAATTTTCCTTGCAACAGTTTCTCATTTTCTCACTCGAAGGTTTCATCATCGTCCATTGTGTTGCACTTTGAATGTTATCCCTTATTGTTAAGAAAAATTTACTGCATTTGGTCTCTATTACGGTTTCGGCTGCGAGCGTTTATTCGGTTATAACGCTCCATTAATGATAGATTGCGTGTCTTGATGAACTTGCGTAGCCGCGAAAGAGTTGCATTTATACTGCGAAGGCTTGTTGCATCACGCTGTGAGGAAGACATGAAAAATGGAGTTAATAGTCCTCGCCCCGAGCAGCGAATAAGCCTTGCAAAGTGGGACCAGCTTAGCAGTGGTTGTTGAATCGATATTCCCATTGCCAGGACGACAATGTCCACTTTCAACGCAGCAAACATCAACTGATGGAGCTTATTTCTACCCCTTCTTTTTGTTTAAACAAACAGGCGTGGTGCATTCATTCTAATTGTAACGACTCCGCAACTGGCCAGGATTTTTCGCTCAACATTGGTTTTATGTCTTTCGGTTCACTTCTTGGTGTCTATGTTTTTACGATAATTGCAGATCACATCCTTTCTCTGTTGGTATTCATCCGCAAAAGTTGCAAGAGTTATGGCTCGAAAACTGGCTGGAGGAGTCCTTGCTGGTACACTAGAATTCGATTGGGGGGTTAGGAATGCGGCCATTAATTATTTCTGGCCAGTCCGAGATGTGAGCAACTATAAATTTGAATTAAGGTAAAAGTCAGGCTATTTGCCGCCAGGTAAACTTGATGAATGCCTCCGGAGGGTAACAATTTTCCTGAGGCTTCATTTAAATTGCTTCTCTCTATTTATTTTGGTTCGTTTGCTGTAAAAATCGTTCAAGGTAATAAAATTTCCTTCCACATGGATTCATTTTTTTCCAAGTGCGATTGGCAAACGGAGGGTTGCGTTGCAATGGGGAACGAGATAGAAAAGGATTCTGTGAGTGGCCAAGATTCATATTTGGATATGCTGTAACAATCGCTAACACACCCATGTCTGCGGGTTAAGATAAAAATAAAATTTTATGATATTTCCATTTTGTTACGACGGTTAAGCCATTTGCCCTTGTCCCAAAGGATATTGGAGTGTAAAAGTTATGTTCCTTCCGAGGACCTTCCTGCCACAGCTCTTGGTCGATTGCAAACTCAGCAATTTTGAATTTAAGTTTCTTTCAGTACCAGGTGGGATTTTAAGTCAATTTTGGAGGATTCCTTGTTCCTAGATACTAAACGTAAAATATGCATTTAATTAAAATCAGATTTCGACCTTATTAATTTATCTTCTTAGCTAATTCGTGGAGAGCTAATATTAAGAAGAACCTCCCAACATCTGCGGAATGGTGACGTCGTCGATTGGCTATAAAACAGCTATAACTTCAAATTAGCTAATAAAAAAGAATTGTTTGGACATTTTTTATTCACTAGATCAATGTTGAGCCACAAACAAATTTTCTATACATTGTTTGTATCAGGAGTATTTTCTATTCATGAGCTTAATTTTGTTTTGATTATATTAGAATTCTGCCAATAAAATAATTTTAAAAATGTGGGTTTATTGTAAGTGAAACCATTAAAATTCGAAGAAAGTGTTTCATGAGCATCAAGCATCAACAAAGGCTTGGTTGTGCTTGTCTATCACAATTTCACTTTATAGGCTTTTACGGATCTGAAGCGAAAACTTGGCTTTTCCTCTGAAATATTCATCGTTAAATAATCGTCGGTTCGAATTCTCAGGCATTTTGTGTCTCCACACCTCCGTAAACACAGTTATCACTAATAAATGGCGGTCACCGCCTCCGAGTCCCCCGGATTTTCACTATCAACCTTGAAACCTTCCATAACCGAAGATGAAAACTAAGAAAATTTAATTATAAATTTAATTATAAATTTAACTCGAAGCGAAGTTTAAATTCAAAGCGGTTTGGCGCGTTTTCCAGGTGAACAACAGCTTGTCTCTGGATTCTAGGCTTCTTGGGTCCACCTGTCTCCACCCACCCCGGTTAGACCAACTTGGAAAGTGGTAATAATAATTGCCGAGAGCAAACATCCATCCACGTCGAAGCTCACTGAGTGCCCAGTGAAAGTGACCGTGTCCGGCTCTTGGTTCGCCGCGAATCTTCTTCTTTGTTTTATTGCTGCCGTGCAATTCGCGTCTGATTGATGAGGCTGAGTTCGCTGATCTTAGGTTTCACTGATAAATTTCGTGCGATGCTAAAAGCGCGACGGGCTCACATGACCGCAAATGCTTTCGGCTCCACAAAAATGGGCGTCTAAGTAGGTTTATGGAGACGCCGAACTTGATCTCCAAAATACCTCGGACTCAGGTGAACCAGACACCATCGGTGCATTGTGGGGTGAGGACGGTGAGGTGTTTTCATGGGTGTCCGATTTCCAACGTAGGCCATTATACCGCCCGCTTCCACGTGACCCGGCAACTATTGACCGTTGACAATTTTATGTTTTACGTTTACTTTTGTACCGTCTACATAGCTCTATAACAGTCACGAATTGATGCAATTCAGTCACGTCATGCAATCAAAACTTCTTGTTGATTGTGATTGAGCAAGAAGACTTCGTCAGTTGACATATTCAGAGTACGTTGCTCCGAAAATGCAAGACTGGAAGAACAGAATTCTGTTCTAATTAGTCTTGCCTAACTATTGATTCACGGTTTATGCTGATTCATAACTCCGATTTCAAATGTTTTCCTTTCTTTTCACAGGTGAAACAATAGAACGAAAATTTTTTAAAATAACATTTTAAAATTTTTCAAAGTTTTTCTGCAGACATTTAGAAAACAAGAATATCCCACTTTCAAACTCATTCAGTTTTATTGCATAACTTTTGACAATCTCTATTTGTTTAGGATTAAATATAACATTAACAGCTTCCAAATATGGCTTGAAAAAAGTCGCATTAAAGTATGGTATCTTGATTTCTAAATGAGGGCTTGTACATCTGTATGTGCGCAAATATTAATCCAAAAACTAATTTATTGATATCAGCACCGGCTGAAAAAGTGTCAAGTCGCCATAAATTGTTATCTCCGCCTCCGTTTGTCTGCCAAATTGATTTTTTCAATACCATTTCCAACTGAATCAACATGAAATGGTCAATAGTAAAAGTAGTAAGCTCGTGCATCGTGCGTTTCTCAAATGATACCACTTATCTAGATAAGATAGTTAAGTCGCAGATATTAAAATCCGTTATCTCATCTAACCCAAAATATATATGAATTTCGTATGCTTACTACAATTAAAACAAAAGTGTAATAGTATTGTAAGAAACAGTTTTTGCAGGTGATGTACCTAATTTATTTTCATTCAGGATCAAGAAGCACATATAAATCATTGACATTAACATTCATCAACTGAAATAGGTGTTTTCGGCATAACAATAAAAAACATACAACAATGAATGTATCAAAACTTGTACAATTTAACTTTCTCTCAATTTATGCTGGAATTCAGAAGAATAAAATTTCATGAAAGAAAACAAAAACAACATAAACATTTTTAATCAAAAAGGATCCAAAGAGCGACTAAGGGAACAGTCAGTCAGCCGTGTATAACATAAAACATGGAAAAAGGGGAAACAATTTTCACCTGGGAATAATTCATGAAAGGAGTTCGAATGTTCGGTTCGCTGTTGGCGAAAAAGGACAACAAAGCAATAAACGTTTCCTTGGAACTACTGTCTCCCCCTCGTTACGCTCGATATGAGCTCGCTATCCGTGAAAAAGCATAAATCGTGAAAAAAGGCGCGTAACGTTCACGTCAACATATTTCACAGCATCCAATAAAACGTACGCGAAGTCATGTTCACGTACGTACGACATCAGTACCTACATGTGTTGTCATCCATCGCCAAAACGTGCAGAGCAGCTTCGGAAATTATTTCGGTCCGTAAGGATTTCTTCAGTTTGCTTGTACGTTATCAAATAGAAGGAATTTGCAGATTTCTCGCTTTTATCACAAAGTCGTGTCGACTCAATTTGAAACATAATATTTCGATAACAACCGACTGCACAGTCGCCAAGGTAATAACAGCCACACCAACTGAAGAAGATACACGAACACGATAACGTTCTATGGCCGCTATATTTGTTTTGTTTTCTACCGTCGAGTTTCTTCTAGGAGACCTAAACTGATTCGATGAGGTCGTTTCATTCAAGTGCTCCTATCAGAACTGATAACAGAAAAATTAACAGAAACGTGATCAATGACTATTTCTAAATATTGCAGACATCTTATTTTTGTGAAGTCGATTTCCTCTCAAACGTGATGACACCGTAGTTCCTCAAATAGGTTATTAATTCAAAAACGCATAACTGCTATTCAAATAAGGGGAAATTAATTTTCGAAAAAATTGTTTGAAAACTTTTTAACATTATCGAAACTGTGATAAGTTATTCATTATTACTCTTTAAAAAAAAATTCCACTAACAACCGCGATTTTTGCAAAGAAAACTTACTTTAAAAAAATATTTGTTCATTCGAATTAGTAATTTTCCGACAACCAAGTTTTATTCTAACTAATAAAAAAACTTTTATTGCTCAGAACAAATTATGAAACACGAAAGATGTAGGAAGGAGTATATTTTAAACTATTTAAATGTTTATTTTTATCGATGAAACTCATAAAAGAAATGTTTATTGAATGAGAGAGATCCTTTTGTATTATTTCAACCTCATTTCTGTATAAATTGCGAATATAAAATGTTCTAACGTTTAACGACATTTTGATATATTTTGTTTTTCGAATATTCTGCCCGCCATCTGCAAAACTTTTTTATGAAATATTCATTCATTTTTATTCTCTTTTGATTACGAATTGATTGACTGCACATGTGTGAAACTTTTTGAATTTTATATTAAAACTTTAGCTTTCCATTTTCAACAAACTAAAACTTCTTCAAAAAGAAAAGCGATTGTGGCCATGAAATTCGTGCAAACATCACAAAACATCACTTTTTTTATTTTGTTTTAAAATTCAAGAGTACATCGAATTTTAAAGCCTTTTAGGTTGTACTTATAATTTAATATTGCTTCCTTTTATTTATGAAATAATATATAGAGGGATGTAAAATTGCCTGAAATTACCTTCAAAGGGTCATGAATTTATCATGATGTTAAAATTGTTTTTTTTACAACCACAAAATGAATAATTCCCCCTCGAAATTAGTCACATTTTATGCAGGCTTTTATTACGTCGATCCCAATTAAGCACCAGCTAAACGTGACGGAGGATAATTTTTACTGAAATGCGGGTGAGATACTATATTTTAATATTGTATTAATTTTGCACCCTTTTTGTATTTTATTCAAAGTAATACTATCTTTCCCTTGGGGAAAAGGCGCAGCTGAGCGCACGCATTCACATAATTTTCACCCTCACAATATCCCTCTGTTTAATTAAAAAGTATATAAGAGAATCAATATATTTTTGTTTACTATATCTACCCAAAAAACAACTGATAAACATTTCTTACATATTATCTAATTTTCTGATAAGCTCAAAACAGGTACCGTATTAAACCCTTTCCTGCAGGTGTTAAAAAAATCGGTAAGTACTTAAACAGCATTTCAACGAAACAAACAATTTCAACTAAAATATATTTTGCTATTACAATTAATTACAATATACAAAAACTTGTTTTTGCTAATAAAAAAAAATGCGCAACCGCTTACGAACAAACTGTAAAATTTACACTTCTTCTCATTAATATTTATAATTAATTCGTAACTATTTATAATATTAATGAGGCAAAACAATTTCACAGTTGATTTTAGTTTAAAGTTTATTGTTGTTGAAAAGTACCTACCTACATAAAAAAACTTCATTTATAACGCAATTAAAATTGATTGCTTTACCCTCGAATGCCTCTTTTGCAAATATTTTGCGATAATATTTTGTCAACTAAACTAAACAATTTAGTTGTTTTAAAATTACGTATATGTTTTTCTTTCTACATATTTTATTTGAAATATCTTTATGATTTCAGTTTTGTCATACGCAGAAGTATTGTTTAATTTTTATATCCACTTTTATCTTATATTCATAAAGAGAATTTAAAACATCTCTGGAAATATGAAAATTTGTTTTGTGTCCAAGAATGTAGATAAATTTTAAGGAGATAGTGTCCGGGAAATAGCGAGTGGGATACAGCCTTTGGTTTAACATTTTATACGTTCCTAGAAAATTCGTAGGTAACCAACAAAGTTATGTAATTTATGCGCGAAACTCTCCCAAGATTATATAACAAGTTTTTTTTTTTTATTGCTTACGAAGGCACAAGATAACTCTAATGAGCCAAAAGCTTTACACTTAATTATATACTTATACCAATTTCCGGAAGTGTCTGAAACAGAAAGCAGTTTCCTGGGTGCAGTTATTTGTTTGCTGCATCCAAAACTCTAAGTCACTCGTCTCCTCATCATGAACACTCCTTTGCGCTGTTAACCGAAAATCTCTTGTGATTAAGAAACTATTCTTATATCGTGCTCATCCTCCGTTTTAGTGTTCTTCGACGATTCCACGCCTCTCAATGACTCCCGGAAATACAAGAAACGCTGAAGATTTAGTCATAGAAATGATATTTTCTGAAATGTCGAAAGTCAAAGATTTCACGACTTCAACGGGTCTATAATTATCCTTTCATAAATTACAGGAAAACCCATACCGGAAGTCAGCCAGTAAATTCGGTATTATCTCCTTTGTTAAGATTCTGTCTCCGTTGGCCTTGGGGTGCTCTGTGTTCCTCGCTTCACGCAAGATCAAACGAACGAAGCCAACCACCCATCGCTGATTTCGGAAACCCCATTCCTATACAAAGTGGGCTCCAGTGCTCCAGGAAGAACTAGGGGATCGCCAGAATTCCAAAGTCAGGTAATCTTTGGCTGACGGTTGTCCTTAAGACCAAGGAAGCTCTTGGAACATTAGAGAGCTAAGGCTCCGGCTACATTACGACCTGTACGAATCTGCATATTAATTAGATTTGCTCGAGCTCGTGGGAATGTGGCAGCAATTAACGACATGGATCTAGGTGCTCCTACTTGAAACATTCTTTTCCACCTGTTTCAATGGCACTAATGTTGATTGTTGTAAATAATGAGAATGCAGCTTTAATTAAAACGGTGTTTAAAAAAGGGAGCACCGAGGCGTGTGAATTCTCAATTGAGCCTCTTCCAGGGCATCCACCGTCTATCGCAGCACCACAGTTTAATCCTATTATTCCGTCTTCGGTGTGCTTTAATCCAGATTAAGTAATGTGAACTGAAATCAGAGACAAAGATGTATTAAGGGACAACTGCCGCACGCACATGTTGTTGAGAACGCAATCTCTGGTATATGTAATCAAATTTGTAATTACAAACAAAACCCAATAATAGTGATGACTTAATCTGCATTCAGAACTATTCGAATGCTGTACAATAAATAATATTCTTGAAATGATCTGTGATCTCATCAAGATGCACGTTTCCCTCATATTAATTTTAGATTTGAATTGAATTAATTAACTTGGTTTATATAATTCATCTTAGGTACTGAAATTTTCTATTTCTTATCCAAACTAAAAGTTGTTTTTTTTCATATTACAACTTCAAAGTACCTACATAATTTTGTAAATTTCTTGTGATTAAATCTTCAACAGTTCTGCAAAAATCAAATAGCTGAAAAAAAATTGTTTTAGCAATGAAATTTTCTGAAAAGTTCTAATGTTTAACCAAAGACTATATAAACATTTATATTTATATTAAAATATTTATATAGTCTTTGGTTTAACTTTAATTTAATAAAAGAGAAAACTATGAATATAAAATCATTGGTGAAAAGTAGTAGGTTTAGGATTTTTAGAATATGCTGCACTATTCTTATAGAGTTATAAAACTGATTTAATAAAAACTTAAGAATGCATCCTTCTATTCCAACTGCACGGGGACCGACTTTTGTTTTTATTTGCCGTCTACTGAAGAACCCACTCGTCAAACCAACCCCGCAATTGTTGCAAACAATGCACTAAATCCAGGCGGATCAACTTGTGAGCATTGTTAAAAAGTGAGCAACCATAAATTTCTACCTACGCCACTGAATTAATTTGATACTTTCTAATCAATTGCTCACAAATAAAACCGTAAAAAACTATTTTCATGCGCACTTTTTGGTATAATTAGAACACTTCGAACGCACACTTGTCACATGCACAATTTCTGAACAATACCCCGGAAAACGTTTTATTTATTGCCCTTATATTTCTGCAGTCATCCGAGTGTGGTTTATGAAACGCGCAATTAATTCCGCGTACTTAACGAGTCCACAATCTGTTCCCAAAGAAGGTTTTATCCGAGCCCAGAAAATCGTTTCCCAGCCCCGAAAATCTGCAAATCCGCAACCTTGGTTTTTACGCCCGTGAATGTGGAAGGTTACTTTAATTGGACATATTAAAAAAACTGCACTAAAGCTTTTCCACGATAAGCCGCCGGCATTAATTAATCTGTTTTGATAAATGATCGGCCATTTGATACGACGGCGGTGTGCAAACTGACCCAGAGTTTGGGTGTGAACGCAGCTTTTGGAGGCATTTTGGTGTCGTTGATAAAAATGTGGATATTCTCGAATCAACCGAATTTCAGAAAATTCCACCTTTGGAAAAAATCGCGGGCAAATCACTCATTGGCTGGAACCTGTATGTACCAATTACCTTCTACTATATGTGCCTTAGCCTTAACTGGGTTTTCCCGGTTGCACTCGGCCATTTCTTGGTACCCATTGGACATTTTTGCTTATCAGCGATGTTAAGCAAACGATTCCGATTACTTTTTGCAGCAACCAACGACGACATTTTAAAAACTCGGGTGTTCACGTAAAATTTATTAGACCAGAAAGTTGGACTTTTTTGCCGTTGCGTTGGTACAAACCTCATCCATGATTATGCTGCTTCCATTTGCCTTGTGCACAGGTTGTTGTTAAAAATGTCAGTCAAATGCATTTATGAATCTAATCTGATTTTGAAACTGCAGATTATAATTTTCAGTTTACGACTATTTTGCGGTTTTCGCCATGCATTGCAATCTGCGCTGATGTTGTGCAGCAGTTTATAGCGCGAATAAACATTGCAGCAAATTCCAAAAACAATGATCCCATTTGAGCAACCACCGACTTGTAGTAAAATGGCCAAAGTTGCTCACCTGTTGTTGCTCCTATTATAGGTTTTTAGGTTGCTATTTGGATGGCTTGCTACTTGTACCAGCAGCAATGTGACAACTTTGTTTCCTTAAACCGAATGAAGGTTGGGGAGTGGATTTGCTTGGTGTAATTAGGGTCAGTCAGACTTGCTGCGGTTTGCAATTGCATCTTCAAGCTGGTCCAGTTTGAACAAGAAAGCTGATTAACCACCATTTCCCATTCGTGACACATGCGGAAATCAGTTTATATAATAATAATCGTACTTTATTGAGGCGTGCCAACAGTAGGTTGAATGAGAAAGTAAGTGAAATACTTGAAATAATTAACATATTAGGTACACAGAGATTTTCTTCTTCCTCATAATCATAGGTTTGTTTATCAGTAGCAACACCAACCTTTACCAACCTTTTACTTTTTGAGTATAAACTATGTATAATATTGAATTGTTATTTTAATTTCAGTAAGTAACGCCTTCAGGAACAATTATAACTGAAAATTAACCATCCTTACAGCTCCCAAAGGTTTAACTTGGACGAAGGGCGTTCATATGCTGTGCACGTCCGTCGTCCGCCGTCCATCATTGGGTTGTGTCACCTGCAGTGAAGTTAACTTGTCATATCCTCTGCACTCTTTTCCGTGTTTGGTTCCTGGGCCCAAAGGATTTGCTCATAATTTACTCATTTGCATCACAAAACTTCACATGCACACCTGAGGGATTTAATGTCCGCCATAAGACGAGCAAAAACTTAATGATGATTGTGCCGGCGACCACTCTTCTTAATTGATCGCTTCACTCTCAACGCTTTTCCAAATGTCCAGTGAGTTAATTATTGCACCAGGAACAAAAAATGTCCTCCCATCCTCACCCACCTGCACATCCTAGTGGAGTGGAAACTGAAAGTAATGCCCATGGCTGAGTTTTCTCGTTATTTTTTTCACTTTCCTCCGGCCGCACTTGCCGTTGGCGAGTGCTCCTCTTCGCCAGTGGACCTGGCGGCTTCTTGCAGCCGGCTGTGACTTATGGGCAACGTTCCATTTCACTGACCTCTACTTCTCCGGAGTCATCTGGGTCGACAGATTCATTGTTTTCTCCTTTCAGGTTCATAACATGACAGGTTCATGTGCACGACTTCGTTCCGCATTTCGAGCGGCAGAGTATTCCTTGGATTTGTGGAGCGCATTCAAGATGCTAAGCTCCCCGAAACGGAAGAGTGTTTTCGAGATAGACTTGACAGCTTCCTCTTGCGGTGTCACTTGCAATGCACCCGGATTCCTGTGCAGAACTCTTACCGGGGCTTCTTCTATGCATTCGCCCACCCCGACTTCCTCCGCGGGCGGAATGCAATCACATTGGCAGATGGGGGACGCCCATTGGAGTTCAGCAAGTGTTCCAGGTCAGCGAGACACCTTCATCGCTACTTTGCTTTACCTTTGCTGGAACCTCTCGCGATCGTGTTTGCTTCACGCTTCGTTCCTGGGGTGCAGGTTGATTTGGTTTCAATTTCACGTGATCCACTTCACTTGCCAGCAAACCACTTAGATTTATGGTCATTAAACCGTCGAAGGTAGTCATTCCGCGACAAGGACTGCGATCAGGGTGCAGTGATTGCGACAAACACAGTGGACACTTGCTGCCCAATCCGCTCGACAATTAAGAGGTCGCAAAAACGATGGTCAATAAGTGAACGTGCAACCAGCGACAGCCTCTTTCGCCAGGTGTGGTGTCCTGCTGCAGTATGGGAAGCAATTACCCTTTCCTCATAACTCAACTTTTTGCTCGCTGATAAAATATTTGAAATATTTGTTCACGTTTGATGGAAATTATTTCCAGATTTTGTAAGAGTTTTTTTCATCACGATCAATTTCGAGTGAAGTTTTGATTATTTCCAAGGGGCATCTGCGGTGTGCGCCCAATGGAGCGGAAAAACTCCATTTATTGAGATCAGGAGCCAATCCAGCACTTCGGGTGATAAATTAAATTTTCCAGGAGCGCTGGCTGTGCATAATCAGGATTTAACTGCTCTGTAGGTGCGCCGCCGTCCGATGTCTGTTTACCTTTGCAAAACTGTTCATTTCGAGCCGATTGCATGACGATTTTCACCATCAGGCCATCACCCAGTAATACCACATCACCCAGCCATATCATCAACTTCCTGCTCCTTCCGTGCATTGGAATAATTATATTATGGTTAAGCGCGCCGAAACTTCTGTTTGTGGTATACTTGTTTTGTTTCCAGACATTTTGATATAGTGTTGTTAGAATGACGGAGACACAAAATCCTGTCAAGAAAGGGAACGTAAATTGGGAACAAGACTCTCAAGGATCTCACATGTCCCGAGCATTAGGATAGTCAAATAAGTCAAGTGCAAGCATGCATCACTCTGTAAGTTTTTTATATTCTAAACCCTTAGGAAAACAGCAGTAAATTTTGCAGAAAATATTAATTTGTTTTTCTTTGCTCTGAGACTTGTTTAAGTTCTGCTAAAAAAGTTCGATAAATAAAGAGATCTTAAGTAAGCTTAAGACACTTAGCGTGACCGATATTCTATGACATAAAATAGAGGTCACGTTGAAAATGTCATTAAAAGCTGAAGAATTGCTCTTAAGGATGTAAAAGGAGAAATAAGAATAAGTTTTTATTTAATATGAACTTTACTGGATTTCAATCATACTAAAAGACAGGAGAACTTTTCCAGTTGACGTTACGAGGGCAGACAAAACCTCTTTCACAGTTCTTGAAACCTTATCATCATTGAACAAAGTCTCTTTCCAGAAGGTTGGAGTAAATTGCATTGTGTACAGATACATTCGACAAAGTTGTTCGGATTTGTTTGATCGATAGCTCGCTTTGGTTGAGGTGTTTGCCTGAATTGAAGTGTCATCGTCGTTGATAGTTTTAATCCACTTTGCTCAGTTTTAGTTTATGTGGAAGTTTCAGAATGCTCTTGAAATAAGCTTCTTATCTTCAAAAGTCTGCGAGGAATAATAATTAATAGATCCTTCTTGTGTAGAGCGACACATAGTGCAGTTAATTATAGAATTCAATTTTAAATTTGAATGGTAAGGGTTTTATATATAATATAGTACATAGTAAATCTAACATAAATATTGGTATGCTATTCGTGCTTCATCCTTTTCTTCCATGATAAGAGCTTTAGCTTTCAAAAGAACGCATTTCTTTATTGTGATTTTAGCATAGCGTGCATATAACATCAATAAAAAAAAAAGAATCTGTTAGCTTTTCATGGAATAATATCCTAGAACTTCCATATTATGTTTTGTTTGGCCTCTAAAAGGAAAAATAAATATATTTTTGTCACAACAGAGCAACTTTGCTGTTCATATGAGCCCTATTAATATCTGGGCATTTCGAGTCACCCTGTTAACCAAATAAATAATCCCCGAAGAGCCATTTCGTACTATTTACTCCCTTCCATTTGCAATAGAACCGGCATAATGGTCTCTATCTTCTTTCTTTGATACTGACTTTATTTTGCTTCAGGCCGACGAGCTGCCGTTAACCGAATTCCATTCACGGAAGGACTTCCATTTTGCACAGGACGACGGCGACTAAACGTGTCTGCGGTGGCGGCTGAAATCACGGGTGATATATCCTCAGCGGCCAGAGGAAGTCGTAATATCCGAAAAATTGGCTGCTCTGTATTGTGCAAGGAGGAAAATTATGGGCAATTCCGACAATGGTGGAAGAAATAATGTGGCCGAACCGAACTACTTTAGTTGCGCCATTAATGCAATATTTGGTGTTCCGAAAGCTTGACGGCTTTGCCTTTAGTACTTAAATCCCCACCCACCTCCGCACTCTACTTTGGGAGTGCATAAATTCACAACTAAATTTATGGTATTTAAATGTGCGGGAAATTTTTTGGAGGTCCTGGATGCCAGGGCAATTCTGATTCCTTTTATTGTGCGGTAGATTCTGCAACGAGATTCCTAAAGTGACTCGATTAATCATGGATGCAAGCGGGAGATTTAAGGCTGCAGCAACGTCAGGAATGCACAGCGGTTTCGTTGTAGCTATTCTGCAAGGATACCTATTAACACCGGAACACTATTCTGCAAGGACGTTGGATGTTTATGGAACTCTAGCACTTATCTTATCCCGACTATTGAAGTGCACCTGAGCTTATTTGATGGGGAATTGAGTCCAATAAACAACGAGGTTTTTATTGTTCGGTAGAGTTTGTAGTCTTATGAATAAAGATGTACGTTTAAATGTTTGTTGCCTTCATTGACATTTTTCATGCTTTTCCACTTTCGATCCTCTGTTGTGAAATAAAAACAAATTGCGATGAGAAGGGGGAGGATCCTAAACAAAACCGTTTTAAATGAATCTGATGCAAAAAGGACATACAAAATAAGGTATAATTTTCCGGAAGCAAAGTCTTCATGGAAATTTTGCAAAATTAACATCTTTACTTTCACTCAACTTGGATTTAATTTGCACTTATGCAAAAATGTGCATCCCCATTATCCATTGGCTAATTGTTGTTCGCAATTAAATTTCTTCGGAATATTACTCAATAGATTTTTGTTGATCAACAAAACTCACGAATGTTTTGTTTTCGTTGCAGATGTCACATATAACACGTCGGCGACTGGGGTCCGTCGGAGACTCTGCTCCCCCCAGTGACTCATCGGAGGGGACCGCATCAGAGACATGTGAACTGAATCCAGATTGGAGCTCGTTGGATGGACAACAGCACGCCAACAATGGTCTCTTCATCAACTCGGACGCTGACGATACTCTCAGCATTGAGAATAGCACCATTTTGTCCGAAATGGAAAGGGCGCAGGTGGAGAGCTTCTTCAGCGGATTGGGAACAGAGATCTATGTCAGTTCATCGCTGGCAAATCTGTACGAAAGCATGGGAAAAGATGATTGGCGTCTGGTGTACACCGGGATCCCTGTGCTCCTTCACGATAAGGGATCAGCACGATCACGAACGATACCGCGGGTGACATTTTGTCTGGCCGAGCGCGGATCTTGCTTCGCTCTCTGGCGGGACACCATCGACAACCTGTCCGATTACAAGGTCGCTGGTCCGGCTTTCCATACCATGTGCTTGTCGTCAGACCATCGCCAGGTGATCGGTTTCAGCTTCGATTCCAGCGAAGCGGCACGGGATTTGTGGAAGATGATCGAGAAACTCATCAGTGACCCAGAAAATATCGCACTCAGTGTCCCTGGCCGCAAGAAGATTAAGCAGAAGAGACAGAAGTCAGCTCCGTTGCCACCAAAGTCACAGATATCACATCCGTGTCAATTCCACCACGTCACCAGCGTCACACCGGACGACAGCGACAGGTACTTCAGCTTAAGAGCATTTGCACCGCAATCGATTGCAAAGCATCGCACCCATTAAGCTGAATGCACATGCGCGGGGGCTTATAATTCACACCTCCCATCCAGCAGTTCCCGTTTGACTGTTCGATTGTTGGTAAATATTTATTCGAATCGATGAGATGTACATATTTGACTGTGATAATACCTCCACATGATTAACGCTTAGTTCTTAAGAATTTTTTACAATATTTCTGTTTAATCGTAACATTTTCGATTCGAACAAAAAAAGAAGTAAATTTTGAAGGGCGGCTGCCAGCAACTCGAATGGGAGTTGGAAGGGATATGCCAAGACCAAATTCGTTACAGGCGTTACTTCTAATCATTTACTGTTTGTTTACCTTAGTTGACAATGTATGAATCACTTACTTGTGCTAATCACTTAAATGGAAATAACTAGATTAAGAAGGGAAAGAGTTTATTCCTGTTAAATGTTCGCAGACCGATGCAATTTCCTGGATGGGTAAAAGTAACCAGAAACTCAATGAGGTGAATCACCTGAGATATCCCATCAGGAATTTTCCTTCGTCATCGGAGTGCTTGAAATTACTGAATATAACTGGATACTGTACGCATTTTCCGCCATTGAGCAATGAGACTCGCAAAATTGATAGTTTTTAGGATACGTTTATGAAACAACAAACGTGCAACATTCGTTGATTACTTTAGTGATTAAAACTTGGATTGCGAGGCTATCAAAAGTGAGTAATGAAGCGTTCATGTTTGCACAATTCTTACGTTCATCGCATCGCGATAGCATTCGTTAGCACTCTGCTAATTGGCTGTGTTTGTTTTGGATGCTTTAGTCACCGAACAAACCAGAATTTCCGACAGGTATAATCAGCCGCGGATATTACTGGCAACAATGCAGATAATACAAATTGCAGACTCGCAGTTAACAATCAAGGATTGATATACGCTGTTTGATTTTAAAATAAATATAATTATTCATGGAATGTTTTCTCAATTTTTCGACACCAAAATATTGTCTATTTGAGTATAGGTATCTTTTTCATTATTAGTTTTGCTTATCAACTCTTTACATACTGTGCAAACAAACACTGATTACCTACCCAACAAATTTAACAATCCTAGACAAAGGCTTTTGTTGTTAAATCTACACCAGTTTTTGCATAACGTACGTTTTACAATCTATTGAAACAATAATAAACTCTACATAACAAAGACTGTCAATTGCAGCGAATTGGAACTTTGCAATATTTTATTTAAATTGTAAGAAACTAATTAAAGTAAATATTGTACATTTGCAGATTCTATGAAAAATAAATTTGTCGTGAAACTTTTTTACTTCTCCAATCAGTTTGTTGTTGTTCCAGAAAACAAAGCATTTCTATGTTAATTTGTATATGCATTTGTAATATTTATAAGACCCGTAAGAATATTCTAGAAAGTTGGGCGACAGACATTTAAAAATTAAACAAAAAAAATTAATATAATCACTTAAGACATTTATGTATGCATATGAATTATATTCCATGTTGTTAAATGGAGTAGATCAGCATGATCAGTATCTTATTATACGGAATAAAATTATTTAAGTAATGTTTATTGTTTACTTATCACATAATCCTCCTTCATCCTTATAACGTGCCATTTTACAGTGCATAATTTTCCATAGAACGTTTTTGATACCTTTAAGAATTCATTTTATTAATATTTCCTCCACTTGAAATTGTCACGTATCAAAGAGCTAATGAAGCTCTGAATTTACAATGTTCAGTCAACTTTCTCCGTTCGATTTATTCCTTTATTGTAATAAAAGTTCATTGTCCTTTGGAAGACTCCCAAGTCCCAATTGCCAATCTATAAGTATCTTTCAGGAGTGGAAGCAACAATTCTTTGTCGTCCTTTAGAAATACTGAAAAATATTTTCCGCCAAGAGGTAATTCCTGAGTCCAAACCCTTTTTAAGCGACTTTCTTTTGAATTGGTTCAGTTGAAGTGAAAAACGTGATTGGAGTAAAACTCAAAATTCCAGAAAGACTTTGTCTTTATTGATTTCTTTCTTTAGAACTTTTTCCAGGTATTTTAACAGCGAGTTCCTTCAGGGCGTTTTTTTAAATACCGATAGAATGATTGATTGGATTGTTGAACAACCGAAAATACTCGATTTATTACTGTATGAAAACATTTCTTTATACCACACCTAGAGAAAAAAAAATCCGGAAATTCGAAGAAAGGAAATTCAGGCTGTTCCTAAGAAATGACAATAAAAAATTATATTCCAAATTTTAGTCGCCCAAAAATCATGTCAGGAAGAAAAATATTGTAAAAATAGACGAGGAGTGTTTTCGGAATTGTTTATCACAAAAACTCCATCTTCACAACTCACTAGACGCACGTATAAATGTTTTTTCTGTTGGTCATGGTTTAATTTAATTAGGCTAGATTCAGGACGAAATACGGCCCAAGAGAGCCATGCCCAAAACTTGGGCGCTCAGTGGTCGCACTTTCATCCCACTTGCCCTAATTTGTGGTTGTTATCAGTTCATTTCGGGTGGCTGTGGCGCGTCCTCGTCCTAGAGACAAGTTTTATCGATGACCGCAAAGGGAAATGTTTCACTTGCACAATTCTTGCGTGCTAAATGAAGATTTATTTTAGACAGTCTGGTCAGGTTTGATTGTGGCAATGTTTTCCTCTCCGGAAAAGCACCATTAGTTTCCTCCGGTATGATTTTCCGATTGTGATTTAGATGAAGGATCACGCAAACTTCTTTCAATAATCTGATCCACTTAAATTTGTGGCGTGCTTTTTGCACTTTTATAACCAAGTTCCCTCTTATGGATCCAAATAAATAAGAACATTATGATGATAAAAAGTCGAAGGAGGAAAGAGCGAACCGCGGGGAGTGAGGAACACGGCACTGGTTTTACATTGAGTGCAGATGCAAAATAATGGTAAACAGCGTAGGATAAGCCACGGAAAAGTGCCTTTTAATCGGTTTAATTGAAAAAGGATTCAGCAGGATTACGTTACAAAATCTGCACCACAAAAAGTAAAAGCTTTTGCAACGGTGAAACGAGGAAACAATTGCGATCGTTATCCGGAAAAACTGTATGCAGCACTTGCAAAATATGCAATTTAAAACATTTCTTATATCAAAATTTAAATCTAAAACATAACAGAAATTTTGCAATTAAACATTTACTTTTAGAAAATGCAGGCAAAGAGGAGCACTCCACAATAACAATAGAAACAATTTGCTCGTCTTACTTTTCAGATAAAGGTAAAAATAATGGTTTGAACATTTTTCTTCTTCTTTTTTGCATTTCTTAAAAAACTATAGAATTCATTTTTTAAAATATTCCGATGGATTCATTTATGATATAAATCTTTGTTTTATATGCAAATCAGGAAATATATCTACTTTAGGAACTTGTTCAGCCACTTGAATTTGGATTTAAAAATCCAGTAAACAAAAACAGAAATAAATGAAAAATCAGTTTTTAGTGGAAATTCTTTGATGACCAATTGTGCAATAAATAATGTGCTCCCGAACTCAAAAATGACTCACATCCTTTTCTCGCGAAATCATTTGCTCACGCGATTTGTCACGGCTCCAATCTCAATATTAATAAAACGCCGCACGTTTTCAGCTTGTTTTTATCATGGCGTGCAGAGCTTATGCAATTGCTTTAAAATATATCATGTGATTCGCAATGATTGTGGTGCAGTATTTCTGGAGAAACGTTATCAAGTGCAGCAGAAAAACATGTTTAAAGCATTATCGATTTGTTTTAGTAGTCAAATCATACTAAAGAAAATACGGATACTAAGCGATGGATTTTGACTTTTGTAAAATGGCAAATTGTCTAAAGTAGCGTTTTTACAGACAATGTACTTGAAGAAAAATTCTACAGGAGCGCAATATTCACAAGCCTAAAGAGTTTAGAATAAGAACAGTAGATATAATGGATATCGGCATTGACCAGAATATTATATATATTCTGTGTCTGTCCTTGTTGTATAAAGAAACATAATATCCTCCTTGGTCGCCCCTTTTTTTTACATACAATTAAATTGATCGATCGTCGGTGTTTTTCTACCCTCGCCTACTTTCTGGTATGTTACTTTTTAGTTTCTCTTTTGGGGAAAGAAAAATTCCATTTATTTTTGCTAATGCCGAGTTTTTTCATCTTTTTTTGTTTCTAGAAAACAAAATTTAAATAATTATGTACTTTCGGTAAGTCATTCATATACAATTACTAGAAAACAAATTGCGCCTACATCATATACCCCATTTTTAAGCATAAGCACCATGGATTTACGTAAATAACACTGGAATTGGCTAGCTCATGGCTGTGATTAAAACTCTCCCCGCTCATATCCTTCATGGTGTATAAATCTCGCTTTAACACCACTCAACCTGCATGCTGTCTGGGAAACCTGTTACCGTTACCCTTTTTGTCGTTAAAATGAATTAATTAAAATACTCCACCAATCCTAATAACGTGTTCGCTTACCTTATCCCGAGCCCCACAAACATCCTGCGCTCGTTAACGGCATTATCCCATTAAGCAAACAGTCCTCGATTTATGCAAACGCAGTCAGATACCAGCCATTAGAAAATAATTAGCAAGGGGGCAGCTAATCAATTTGGGGCCGCTTATCGCAGATTTCAAGTTGCAAAATTATCTTTTTGCGGAGTCGGACGAGAGTTCCGCATTCGGGCCACGTACTCACAACGAATGGCTTTGAGTGCGTGCAATACTCACGTCCGACCTCGATTATTTATGGATTCGTTTAAGATCAGCGGCAAAGATGTCTGGCGGAGGTTTTAGCTGCCTCAAGTTCAGCAGGAAGTAGTTATTGCACATTTGTGATATATTGTACAAGTGCAGTTCCGACCGAGGTGAGTCGAGTCGAGTCACTTTCCTCAAGGTGTCGCCGAAGCACAAGTGATCGACCGTTCAGAAGATAGCAATTATAACCTCCATGAACTACCTTCCAAGGATGTGGAATGTCTGCAAGGAAGGGTCACGGGGTTAGTAAGCAAAATCGTGATCAAATTAAGCTTGATTACTGATTATCGAAATGCCTTACGCTTTCCACAGATTAAACGTTGCTCGGTCGTTTCAAAATGGCGTCGTTGTTTCGAACGGTGTAAATTTTGATATGTTGTAGTAGAGCATACATTTAAATATCGATTTGACCATGACTGGCAATTATTACGGATAAACTGTGATTAATGGAAATTACATAACTGTCAATCAAGTGATCGTTTTTTAATTTCTGAGCAAGTCACTTGCAGAGTTGCAGAAGTTCATCCGTCGAAGCTGCAGCGCAATTTCACCGCGTGAGCAGTTCACGTTTTACGCCCGTCGAAGGCCAAACAAACGATGAATTTCAACGTGAAATAAATTAAATATCGCCAGGCATCATTAAGACTTGATTACAAAAACAAACATAAGAAGGAATTTTCTTCGAGAGAAATTAAAACAGTGCCGGCCACTTTGTTGTGCTATTTAAAGGGTCATTGACAAAAGAAGCAGATTCGAATCCTTTCATTACGGCAGCGTAACAGAAACAGATAAAATAGGAATTCTCCCATAAAGTTAAATTAACGAACAGTTTGCCTCAAATTATTTTCATAAAATCAAGAGTCGCAATGAAACGAAAAAAAAAAACATGAAATCAAAACATTTCATTACAAACAACTGTTGTTTAAAGCAACATAAAAGAATAACTTTTAATGGCTTTACAACTTCATTCAATATACAGCAAGACATTTTATGGATGTCCTTCAATACACATTCATGATTCATCGTTGTAACATTTGTTATGTTCCATTGCAGTAATTGCTCGTCAAAATATCATTAGCAATGTTGTTTATGTAGATAAATTAAATGTTTCCATAACCTTGTTGAACCAAATTGAGTTGTTATTGTTAACAAAAACATTTTCATTTATTTTTTTTACTTTCAACCCTTTTAACCAGACCATTGATTAACTGAATTCAAGTAAACAACATATTTTCGTCCCCAAGAAGAAATTTTCCATAAACTCAACAGGGTACACCGAAAAACAATGAAACATAACCGCAACCAAATCAGTGCTGAGGAGGTGGGGGAATGGGGACTCTCGCTTTCATAAATGTTTACGCAAACAAGTAGAGAGAGATCCGAAATTGCTTAGAGTTGACGGCTTTGATTACCGGCATGTCGTTGCGTGGCACTTGGGGTAGGCTGTTGCCAAAATTGCTCATTTCGGCGTGAATAATATCCATTGTGGTCCAGTGATGCAAAATCGATATCCGAGCATCATGGCCTGTCCATCACTCCCCTTCACAATGCATGACGCATTCGGAAGCTATCGCCACTGACAAGGACGAAAGGCATTCAGGATTGAACTCATCTCTGTGTCGGAAGACTTTTTTTATGTAATAAAGAATAAATTGAACAGGATAAAATGGCCTACATTAATGGCCGTATCAGTTGTTAAAAATGGTAAAATTATTTTAATGGATACTCGCAATTTCGGGTGTGTCCATGCTGTCATTTATGAACATGAATAAGAACACTTTATTGCGTACCTACATAATACAAAACACAAAAATAAAAAGTTTATACACGACTGGATAAATGTGGCGTGAAATATGCTCATATAGGACATTTTTGGTTTCAGCTGACAGCTCTCGGGAATCAGGTCAATTTAATGAAATAATTCTGGATGAAAAGTTTTCATTTGGAAAACAATTCAATGGAGCTAAACTGAAAGTTTCAAGAACATCAACTACAAATCCAGGCTGAACGATGTCCTTCCCAGAACTCAATATCTATTAGTGGATCTGTTAAAAAGTTGGACTTTCCTAAATGCCCAATATTCTGGTAATGTCGAGATCCGAAGTAATCAGGAACAATCTGACCCAGTTGAGCGAACATTATTCGATAAAGTTCATACAACGGCTGGATATTACAACGACACGGCTTCATCCATGGTCCTTATATGCTGTAGAAGTTCGTCCTGTTTTCGACGTCCTTTGGTGCCCGGCCTACATGATTTGTACATTATCTAGGAGCATTCTGTTGTGGTTGCTTCTACCTTGCACAAGCACATAACTGCAGAACAATTGATTGGGGAAAGATAATTACAAGTCATAAAAGGGGTTCTATTAGTCCCGGTACACCGGTAGTCCTAATGCAAGTTACGACTTTGTAACTACAGTTTGCCGCAGAGCCCCCTTCAATCGCCCATCCGCAATGTTTTGGACTTAATAATGCGGTCATTGGGCAGAATCTGCCTGCACTAAACGACATTATGTAATAAATCATCGATAAGGGAACTTTGCTTACTAGATATCACTTTAAAAAAATTATTCATAAATCATTTCTGGCTTAGACTACGTACAAGTTTTATGTACTAAGTTTGCGGTCCAAATTGTTATTTACGGTTTTCTGTCGCCTTAACGGGCCCCAAGGGCCCATTACCCTCTGCGCGCAAATGTTCCATACGACGAAAATAATAAACGTTTTGAGTTTTCTAAGTTGCGAAGAACTCGTGTGATAAAAATGAGACACAACAATTTCAAATATAAAGTACAATGGTTCGTTTTGTAAATAACAAAACTTTTTGCAGAACACTTATGTACGTACAACTTCCATTTTCTTAAAGTGCAACTAGGACACATGTACAGTTACGAAAAAAGAAAAGTTTAAAAAACTTTAACCCGACTACGAAAAAATATAATTATAGGAAAAAGTTCCAAAATCTTTAACCCGACTAGGGATAAATAAAATAAACTAAAAAGTAAGAAACAAGTTCGGTGCTGATTGCTATCATCGTCTTATTGAGTAAGACTAGCCTTTTGATATGTTAAGTATATTGCTGTTTATTAAGTTCTATTGAAGTCTGGCAGTTCCACATCAAATAACGTTATACTTCAATTCAAATGCCGTGGTCGTGCGTATTTTTTTATTATTTTATTTGTCAACTATGAAATGCAAACATTCTAATTTGATAGAAAAATAAAACTTTTTATGTAAACATAAAAAGTAAAAATACTTAAAAGTGATAAAAAAAGTGATACTTTTTATGTAGTTAAATATTTATAATTAATTATTATATATCTATATATATATATATTTTTTTTTGGTTAAGTACCTTAATTTTTGTAATGTTTTAAGTGGCTTATTTATTACTCTGGCCATACATACATACATCGACTGCTAAAATTATAACCCTTCCTTTTGGCTTGGTCGTAGTCGGGTAAAAATACGCACGACCACGGCATTTGAATTGAAGTATAACGTTATTTGATGTGGAACTGCCAGACTTCAATAGAACTTAATAAACAGCAATATACTTAACATATCAAAAGGCTAGTCTTACTCAATAAGACGATGATAGCAATCAGCACCGAACTTGTTTCTTACTTTTTAGTTTATTTTATTTATCCCTAGTCGGGTTAAAGATTTTGGAACTTTTTCCTATAATTATATTTTTTCGTAGTCGGGTTAAAGTTTTTTAAACTTTTCTTTTATTTTAAACTTTTCCGTTTTAACTCACTCATAATCAACGCACAGCCCAAACAAATTGACCTAGAACCTTGAAATTTTGCATGGACGTTTCTTTTAGGCTGTAAGTTACCACTAAAAAACGGTTTTTAGAAATTCAACCCTTAAGGGGGTAAAAAGGGGTGAAAAAGGTTTTCCCGGAACAACTGGACCGATTTTCATGAAATTTGGAGTACATCTGCAACTTACCGCATAGCTTATTGCTGAGAAACAGTTTTTGGAATTTCAACGCTAAAGGGGGTTAAGGGGTGGGGGGGGGGGGGGGTTATCAAACCAATGGAATCAATAGATAGATATTACAATCCCGCTTACGCTTACCATGGTGTAGAGAAATTTACTTAGTAAAATAGTTTTTCTGTCGCTTGGTATATTTTAATATTACACTATATTTATATTTTTGAACTCAGAATTTTCTTGTCTTTCATTTGACATCTCACTCGATATGATAGCAAAAATTTTTTTTTTCAGCGCCCCCCTTTTTTCGATGTAGCATCCGTTATATTATCATCCGGATGTAACATCCATTCTATTGTCACTTGGACCGTAATTACGAATCGATTGACACCTCATTCATGAAAATCGGCTCAGTAGTTTAGACGCTACGATGGAACATACGTACATACATACATACATAGACTCCTATTTTTATAACCCTTCTTTTTGGCTTTGCCGCAGTCGGGTAAAAAGATGCACCTTCATGTTGCATGTTCTTGCAATCATCAATGTTTAAAAAACACGTACAAGAAGAACAGTTAAAAGTTCACACTTATTATCTCAGTAAATCCCAAGAAAGTTTCCAGGACATCATAACCTGAATTTGGGTGCACTTATTTTAATTGAGGTGAAAATAGTCCTTCAAATTTAATCATCTCTGAAAACTCCTTCCTATTCAACTTCCTAAAGACCTAAAGTGCAGTGCTCAGAATTTACTGCAATATTCTATCCAGGCTGAAGGATTTCGATGAAACAATATCGTACCCCTAAAATGAATTCATCTTCATCCGGTGATTATGGCCAGAAGGTATTGTTTCCGAGATTTTAAAAAAAAGAGAAGTAGAAGTAGATTTTAATAAAAAAACGTACCTGCTTAAAAATTTGAGTTGCTGTAATGTCATTAATTTTAACCCTTTGCGGTCGGAAATAATTTTTCCCTTTTCCCAACAGTCCGGTCTACGTGAATTAGATCAACATTTTTTTCAACAAAGAAAGAAAATTCTACAATCGTTTATTTGAGTCTAGAAAAAATAAAAATAATTGCAATTGTTAATTTAACAACTAGAGATAAGTCATAAGACCTACTGCAAGGAAATGTTGTCAAGCGCAGGACCAAAAAAATACCGTTACAGGTTCTTTGGCGGTACTCGACGTTGGACTGAAAATTTTATTAATTTTGGGTTGTTGTCAACTATGTAATAACTTTTCATCAATCTTCAATACCATTTTTGCGAGTCCATTTCCTCCGATCTCAGTTTCCCATACATGCTGTGGCGGCTTTCAAAAAATTGCGGCATTAAACTGGCACAATTCGAGGAGGCATTTCCAAGAACTGCTCGCAGCCAAGCAGACACTGGCTCACGTCGCGAAATTGATATGGTTTGATGGAGCATGTCAGGCGAGGTCCAGACCCGGCCGGCGGAGGGTCCAGGCGAATTGCAAGGGAACAAGACGGCTGTCGTCGGCAAGCTTTGACTTTTGCATTTTGCATTCTACTTGCCCTACAGGACTGCCAACTCGGCAAAGATAATTCCGCGCTGGAATGGAATTAATAAGGAACCCGTTCCTTGCTGCACAGCAATTCCTGGATGATGTCATGCTGCGCGATGATTCCTAATGGGACTCGAGCACGATTTCAAATTAAGATATGGAAATATGAATATTTATCTGTGGAGCCTTTTCGGGACGTTTCTGACGCGGATTAAATTTAAAAAGAGAAAACAGATCCAGTTCTGTCATTTGACGACTCCTGTAAAATTGTTGACCGCGTCGAGAAATTCTAATTAAATCACATTCATTGCAAGTTCAACTTTGTTGCAAGGAGAAACATAGAAATTGGTTCAAGTGGATGTTTTTCTTTTGCTGCACTGCGAAAACAGTTTCCGAACTTCACCGCAACAAAAGCGTAATTGAAAGTTGGAATGAAAGTATGCAATTTTAAGTTTCGTCAGTTTAATGGAACGAATTTCCATAATTGAGGACGGATTGTAAAGATGAAGAAGGGAAGTGCAGCTAAAAAAAAAATTGTTGCAATTTTTAATTTTATTCTTATGAAAAAATCACTTGCAATTATTAATGTTGATCGTGACATAACAAAGTTACTTAGGATTAGGAATACCGATGCAATTTACACAAAACCAACTGATTCACAACCTATTGGTATTAGCTATTCCAATTTAAAATCTGAGACAAATAAAAAAAGCATCTTTTGATTGGTTCATCATCACAAAATAAACCAAACTACGTGTTCAGAAGAAATGTAGAATTTTTTGCTTTCTCTGTACAATTTTTCGAAGAATTCTCCTTCTCCCTAAAATTGAATTGGAGATTGAAAACGAATTTCTGATAAATTCATTTTATCTGCAATGATATCAGTTACACGAACTCTTCTCTCCTTTTTTGCTTTTGTATTCAAAAAGGAATTCGCATTCTGCATCCGCGAAGCATTGAATAAAACAAAACGCGATTAACCCGTTAACAAAATATTTAAATTCGTTTCGACGGTTGATCAGGGCGGACCCATTCAAGCACTCATTGGTACTGCAAGAATGAATGAGTTCATTGAATAATTTTTGGACTTAATCAAAAGACGTAATTTGATCCATTTAAGCAGAAACTCAATTGCAGTCATTAAGACTTAATGCAGACCTTGGCAGTTCGATTGGGTCAAACACTCAAACCAACTCCGACGCGATGTCGAGCTAGAGGAAGAGAAACTGTGTTTTGGCTTGGCCAATTAGTCGTGACAATTTCGTAAACAAAAACAATCAATAAAGTGGAGAATAAATCAATGGAAACATCGAAGAGACTGCAAGCCGCGGACGATCGGCGTCACCCGGTTCAAATTAATATTTCGTCCCTTCTCACGTTCCTAATGGGTTCCAGGGATGCTGTGAATGGCACGTCTCAGAGTGGTCCATTGAATTATATTGCTTGTAGGTTCAGTTCCAAGCCGCGCTAATATCTGGAGTAAAAAAAACTATTAGAGGTTTGAGATGTTTACTTTGGGGTTCTTTTAAATTGAAAACTTTTATAATTACCAAAACATACAAGTCGAGTGTTGAATTTGCTTCTTTGTTGTTGTACAATCACCCCAGAATTGATTTGTTGGTCGAAAATAAACACACTGAACATAGTAAAGCCAAACAGAAAAATTGCCACACTAACATAGTGGGTATTATATATGTGTACAAATTACAACTAGGTAACATTGTGGATATATTAAGTCCTCTATTACAAAAGATTCTGTAAATGTTTATATATTATATTATTATTATTAATTTTAATGCTTATAGTTTTTATCGTCCTAAGGTTTTTAGACTTGTTTTATGCAACTTCGTCAGAGTAAAAGGTAACAAAAATTTAGAATATTACATACAAAACAATAGTGCAAAACTCCCTGCATTTAGCACAAAACAAAGTGTACTATTTTGTAGTATCACGTCACATTGTGTTGCGCGCTTGTTATTACGTGTAACGGGTCCTGATATAGATCCTGACACGTTTTCCAAACAACGTCGGAACACAGTGGAATAGGATTGGGGCTTCTATGGTTCCATGAGTCGGAGCTGTTCTGCAAACCATTCCTATCAATCAACTGCTAACCAAAAGTGTATTTCGGGTCATCCGTCATCCGTCTATGTACCTACTGTACTTATATTGTCTGACGCTGACAAACATTTGGGGAGAATTGGGGGAAACATTTGCAGACAAGAATTTCTTTTTTAGGGAAAAGAGAACTTACAACCATATTTTTTATTGCATTTTCTTGTATTTCGAAACTAGTGAACAATATTCAAATAATATTCATTTCCTAAATAGGTACCATATTGTAATATTTTGTGTCTACGTATATTCAACTGTTATTTATCTAGTGTGGGATAAAACTTGTCACAATGGTTGCTGCCATTTTATTAAGGACTTTAAAGAAATCGCCCAGTTACGTGCAAATATACCAGCAAAAATATTTTATTTGTCAACATAAGAATGAACGCAATTGAGAAACCAACTCATACCAAGCATCACTTCTGGGTTTCCTACAGGCTTGAATTACGTCCAGATCTATTAAAAAAATGTCCTGTTTTCACCGAACCAAAACAATTTGCGCTGACAATTAGCAATGCTTGCCGCTATTGTAATCCGCTGATAAAAGCAATTTATCCTCCATTCCATCAGGAGCAGGGGTTTTGATGCCAATAGAGTGCACTTCGTTATTGATTTTCATTTCCTTGTTTTTTATTGCACTCCACTTTTGCACGTCTCCATTCCAAATGGATGAAATTTAGCGACCAACAAAATCATACAATGTTTTTGAATTTAATTTTGTATCTGAAAGAAGTTCGTTGTGTGACTTACACACAAAAATACCATGTCAAAAATTCGGAAATTTTAAAACAATTTTCATGTTGAAAATTCAAAAGTCACCATTGCTTGCGGCAAAGAGGAATTTTGAAATTTCTCAAGTAAAAATTTCCTTGGAAAATAATATAAATATTATTTAAAAATGTTGTATAAAATGTTTTTTTTTTTTTTTGCATTGCAATAACTGGAGTTTTCTTGAAATATTTTTTAAGTTAATTTAAATGAAGGGTTAAGAAGGAGTAACAGCGAGCCAAATCTGTGAAATAGAGGATTAAACGAGACGCCTTCCATCACCTCAAAATATTGAAATGCTGTGTAGCTATATATAAACTTGTCTGTTGTCCTATATTTCATAATGCACATTGCACATTTGCAGCTTGAGCATAAAATCAATGTTTTAATATCGGAGACTAATGAGAATTCGTACAATATGCGAGACAGAATTAATTATAGTCTTATCGAAATGGAGGAATTTATTTACGATTTGAATAATTTGTGGTAAAGATTTTGAAGCAATGTTAAATTGAAATGATGCGAAAAGAAAAACATTGCAAACGGGTGAGATAATGAAATAACCAATAATATTGTTAAACATTTCCAATTAAATATAAAAAATCCAGCATCCATCAGATCAATAAAAATGCTTCTTAAAGAAAAATCGTATTTCTTGTTTTATGTAATAAAAGCAATGAAATCCACACAGGTACTCTTAATTTTACAGATCTCTGCAATAAAAAAACAATATAAAATTGATTGCTCCTGGAATTCATATCCTGGCAACGTTTCATTTCATTTCACTTGATGAATCCGCAACATTGAAGTAGAAATTCTTTTCTATACTTTTCATCAAAGCAAAGAGTATTCGCAATGGAATCCATCCGGCGGCCTCCACCCGCTGACCCCCCAGCAATCAATCAAAACCAAATGATGAATAGAGATAAATTCCACTGAGGACCACAGTTTGTGAGCGCTCGAGAAGAACAGCAAACAGAATCCAGCCCCAGCATCCCGGACTAATCTCCGTTCTGCATCGAACTGGACCATTAGCTCGTGAGGCTGTGCAACCAGACAACATTCGTCTTGGGGTGCCTGGATTTGCGTGCTAACAAACACAGAGGCCAGGATATGGGGGTTGGTTCTGTTGCCCAGACCTCCCAGAAGCAGCCTCAAAGAGTTAACTTGCGTTTGCGATTTTGAGATGGAAACCGCATGATGCGATGTGATAAATTGCAACAGCAACGGGAAATTGAAGCCGGGGGAAGGAAATCGCTTCCGGTTTTGTATGTATAACAGAAATTCGACACGAATTTACTTGCAGTGATTTACCCGCGATGACAACTATTGTCAGAAGGACTACGGACGTTTGTTGCACGTTTTCGCTAATCGATAGAGAATTATTGAATGCGATTTGAAATACGTTTAATTTAACACATTTGCACGTCATCTGGAAAAGATCCAAGGAACGGGAGTGGATCGAGGTAAAAATAGAGCATTACTTTTTTTGTAGTTTTGTTGTGTTCGCTGACTTCATCAGAAAGGAAACACAACGACTGCACGACTGCATGAGGATTGTAAGTTTATCTGATGGAGGATCGTTTGAGCATCATCGTCACTTTGCTTGTGAACTGGATGTTTTCAGATTGACTCAACTATCTTTATAATTAGTTATTTTTAAAAGAGTATTTTGCTGAATTTTTCTCATCAGAAACATTTTTAGAACAAAAAAAAAAACAAGGGGTCTTGACTCTTGAGTGTTCAAACCAGTGAACTATAAAAAGAGTACCTATATCAACAAATAATATATACCTACGTAAATGACTTGACTCATTAATTTGGGAGTATCTTTCTTTCTCTTTTGAATCAAGGAACTCGACTCCAAAATTTTTGATCAGTTCCTGAGTAAGACTAATCATAAAAGCAATTTCTATATTTAACTTATCTATTATCAGAAAGGATCTCACACAAGTCCATTCACCTTTATCATATTTAATCTATTCTACCTCTTTTCAGGACAGGATTGATACACCCTTTTTCTTCTTTGTGGAAAACTTGTTGATGTATTACGATGATGAGTATCCTAAATTTTCGTAATAAGTTTCACAGGAATTATTAATCATGAGATGCCAAAAAGATTTTAAAGTTTTTATAAAAACAAAAAAAAATTAGTTTTTAAATAAACATTATTCTTTTCAAAGTTTTATTATTTTTTATTATTAATTTAGAATTTATATTTTACAATTATCTATAGTTTTTTAATTTGGCATTTCTGAATAAATTTCAACAATTTGTGTCACTTTCAAGTTTCAATTACATTAAAATATAAAGCATTTTCTAACCTTCAAAAATCTGCATATATTTTTCAGAAAGGGTTGATTGAATTTGGTCTCAAAAGTTATTGCGACACGTGATTTACGTTGAGTTAACAAAATAAAGTTATGGCAAAGAAAACTTTCCAGACAGAAGCATGCTAGCGTCCTCCGTACTAGCGAACTTCCAAATCACATTTGTTCAAATCTAATACGAAGGGGAGCCTTCCGAGGGAAACACCTTGCCAGGCAGGTCTCTCCCGCAGGAGACCTCAATTTTTACCACGAAAAATATGTAAGGAAGATGAATCCTTTTCTTTCTTAAAGTAAAAGGAACGAAACAAAACTTTCATTTTGCATACTAAGCAAAGAACACGTAGACATACGTTTAATAAAATTTAAATTTACAGAACTCAACATCAGTGAAAGGACACACGTTTTAGCAGAACACGTACAATTCCCTGTTAACTGAATTAAGGTAAATTGGAATCGTAAATAAGTTCAGTGGATTTTGATTTTCCTTGTGGACATTTTACATTATAAATTTTCTGCTTAATGCTGTGAACTTCAATTATCTTTTAACGATTTGATAATGATTTATGTGCACGCAAATCTGAATTACCAATCGCAGGAATTTCATCAAAAAATTAATACAATTTTCAGTATATTGAAATATTTTTGAATTTTTTTGTTAATGAAACGTTCGTGTTTTTGGAGACTTTTTAATTATGCATTTGTGATGTATTTGATGCGGGTTTTTTGCAAATGACGAAAAACGCTTGGTATAATTTGATGCCTTCAAAACTTCAAAACAAAAGTAAAACTCTTTAACAACTTGAAATTTTTCTGATGTTATGCCATCAACTCCTTCGTAATAGGAATCGATTGTACATTTGGAATTGGATAATTTATTGAAGAAATACGACATTTGAAACCGAAGGCACTTTTATTTGTAGCAGACACAAACACGCACTTTGTTTCTATTTTGCTATTTTCGTAAGTAAAACAATCACCCAAACCGAAATCTTTGTATTCAATTTCATTTAATTGTCATTTTTTATTCAACGACACGCGGACTTGGTTGAATGCCGTTATCAAGGATCGATTTCCGATTATTTTAAATTTGTTTCAGTGACATTGACTGAATTTGAATCGAGGTCCTTAAATTGTTTTTCTGAGGTTTTCTTATCTGTGCAGCAAATTCGTCCTTTTCACTATTTCAATCTGGATAATTGTAAATTTAACTTTTCAGTGTCGTTGACCGACAAATTGAGATAAACATTAGAAGACTGTGGATGCAGTGCGTCTGGTAATTACGAAATGTGTATAATTAACCCCATGGAAATTCCCTTCATGGGTGCACCGGACATCGAATTGAACGGGGTGAAGGAGTTCAATTGGAGCACCGATGCATTCCGGGTCTGACCCTGCTCCGCTTACTGCATCGAATGGGAACATTGCTAGACTCGTGTTCGGCTCTAATTAAGCCAGAAATTAAGTGATGTTGATTATCCTCGCCGTATTGGCCAGTTGGAGTTGCAGGCTATTCATTTTGGGGCAACATCTTTGATGGGAAAAACATCATCGCAGTCAGCAACTGGCACTGTTTACTAATTAACTTTGAATTGTGTGAAAAAACATTTCAGTTCTCTCTATAGCTTCACAACAACACTTCCCTCGCGGAATTTCGCTAGTTTTGCAGCTGTGCCGTGGACTTGCACAAGGATGACTGCAGTCAGCGACAAATTGCAACTAAATTCAGTATTAATAGAACTAAACAAAAACCATTTCAAATTTCAAAATACTGAAACTGTTGAAGCATTGGAGTTCATCAGGATATTTGTTCTTCATGGATAAAACTCGAAAGAGGATATAATAAAAATAGTAAAAAAATCGGTCTTTTTTTAAAAAAGAGATTAAAAGATATAATTTTATTCGGTTGCTGGAACGGATGTAACGTAGCTGCAGTGCACATACGAAATCTAAGAAAAAACTAAAGAGAAAACCTGCAAAGAAAGCCAAACCTGCAAAAATTCAACGACAGTGATGTTGATCAAATTAAAAAGGGTTAAAGAAGTTTGGAATCGAATTGTTCAATTAAACCCAAATAACAAATATTTTTTTCGACCATTATCCCTTAATTTATGTATAAAAGAGATCCGTCACTATGCACCAAACATAACATCCTTATTCCTTATTCTATTCTTTGTTGATTAATGAAAAATCCATTAAAAATCGTATTGAAAACACTTCAACAAAAATCTCCAGAACACTTTCCTGCTCCTTATTCTTTATTGAGTAAACTGCATGGAGTGTTCTTGTGAACATTTGGGACTTTATTTGGAACCTCATGTGGGGGGACAAAAAAGGCAACGAACTGGGGGAACACAGTTTAGAAGGCCACGAACTCTGTACCCCTGCACGACCTCATCATTACAGTCACTTTTTGATAAATTTATCATTATTATATTTGCTTACCTCAACAGATATTCTTTTCTCTCCATATACTTCAGAGCCTGGTACGAAATTCCTGGTGACCAGCGCGTCTTCCTTACCTCGTGCAATGAAGACTCCTTCGTGTCTGTGGGGCTCAGTTACAACTGTAAAATAAAAAAAAAGGAAATTTGAAACGGAAATTTTTTATTTTTATCGGCGAAAATCCGAAAATTTTTTAACATGTGGGACTTTAGTTGGAGCCTCATGTGGGGCGAAAAGGCCACGAACTGGACGAAACACAGTTCAGAAGGCCACGAACTGGAGGAAAAGCACAGTTTTTAAGGCAACGAGTTCGTCGCCTTTTCCTTACATTTTGGCCCCGAATGAAAAACAATCCCGAGTCCGGTCCCACTTCCGGTCCCACCTCCATCATATCCCCCTTTGCCCCCCCCCCCCCCCCACCCTTCTCAACCGAAATATAAGGCGAACTCATTTCGCAACTCGAATCACCCTCCCAAACTAAATTGGTAAGCTGATACTAGAAAATTAATAAGGCTGAAGGAAGTTGATTCGCAAAGAAGCGCTGGGATTTTCAACAGAAGTACTAAAATTTAATATAGGCATTGAGTTTTCGATTTTGAAATGGAGGCCGGGGTGATGTCGCTTAAATAGCGCCAACCCACTCTCTCACAGGTCAGTGTGGCTATTGATATTTACCGTGGGTTAAATCTCGAAAACAACATAGGATAAAACAGAACAGAAAGGATCCGGTGAACCAGAAAATCATAAAACATTTTAGACATCTGGTCCGTTGGCTGACACGTTGTTTTCGCAGCAAATTAACGACATACAATTACTTAACCGTTTTCCTCTCCCCATTACCAAATCCCCAAATAACTCCTTGCAAACGACATTTTTTACTGGATTATCCGAGGATAATTTTAGGCCAACAGAAAAGAGGGGGATAACATCAAGGCGAAATATTCACCCTAAATCTCGCTAATTTCCCAGGACCATCTCTGTGTTGCTTTGCTCCTTTTATTTGAATTAGGAACCAAATCGCCTTCTGCGGAAGACTCCCGGGTACGGATGTAGGTCACACAAACACAGAGGCAGCACTGAACCGTGTAAACCTCTGGAGAACCCCAACTCCCAGTTGACTTACTGTCTGCTCCTTGTTTTGCTTGTCCACAAGGACGCAAATATTACCCCTGATTTATGGATTTCAAACTCAATTAACGGGACCACAGCGTCACCTACCTAATCCCGGTTTCTGCGTATTTTCACTTTGCACTGAATTATGGTATTTTCACAGTTGTAAGTCTTTCGAAAATACTTTGTTTAGACGCAAAGGCTAATGGAAAAAACCTTTCATCATCTTCGCAGTAAATGAAAAGGAGAGAACACCAGATGCGGATGATACAGTAGATACAAGAGAAACAAAGCAACCGAGATCTTTCGTTGAAGTCGTTAACAGGTGCCTTAAAGCTTCTTGTAATTCCATTCGAGAAGGGTCTGCATTCTGCGGATATTGAAACTAGCAATAAGTTCAAAAGGACTTAGAGGTCGGTTAACTTTGCAATATATCTGGATGTCCCAACATCCTTTCTACCATCAAAATGTGTCTGATATTTGGGCAGAGTTCATCCATGTCTCCATCCAACCATAAAATGTAATATTTCCTATTAATAACACATTCGATACCAGTTAAGCTTTTAATGATCATATGAATGCTACTTACAGTCATCCTCTTATCCTTTCGTGCAGGTTTTCAAGTTTCAAGTGTGCTCTTCATTCTAATGCTAGTGCTGTTCTTCAAATGAATATACTTGTAAATAGAGTGAAAAAAATAACCTCGAACGACTGATTAAGCCCTCCAGCGTTTCTCCCCTCTTATGATCCCATTCAAATTTATCTTTGAGTAGTTACTCATGTTCATTGCTCAATTAAGCGGAGACGAACTAGAGGCGTTAGACGAAGCATAATCATTTTACGAGGCTGAACACGATACGCAAGGCGTCGAACTTGCTCCCGAAGTCACTGAACTTGTTCGCTTGATTGATGGAAAATTAATCTGAAATTGGTTTCTGATTCTCAGCCTCACCAACAACGACATGTCTTGCGTACCACGATTTATCTTAATTAAGCAAATTGTGTTATCGATGATAAATTAAACTTTCAATATTCAATCGGAAACGCAAGTGCTGAAGTCTATAGGAATATTTTGCGAGTTCAAGCAAATCATCTCGAAGTCCGCCGAAGTGG
This sequence comes from Leptogaster cylindrica, assembly GCA_963082835.1. Taxonomy (NCBI): domain Eukaryota; kingdom Metazoa; phylum Arthropoda; class Insecta; order Diptera; family Asilidae; genus Leptogaster; species Leptogaster cylindrica. The sequence goes on along the minus strand of OY720105.1, from coordinate 15,501,399 downwards.
AAGTTTTGGCAACCGAAATCACTTATCACTCACTCATAACGAGTTAATTTCAGTGAGTGGAATAGGTCTACTCCCTGTCGGGGAATCCCATTAAGCCCCGGGAAGGAGTCGTATTCAATTTGGAAATAGAAATGCAAATTTAGTGAAACGGTACTCAGGACAATTTGTTGTCATTGGAGTCGCAAATTGTTCGTTTTGAGTGCTCGAATAATTACGACGAGTCGGATGCATGGAATTCGCTAAAACTGAGCAGCGTGGGTGGTTCCCCGTTCATTTAATATTCTGCGTGGGGTCGCTGGATTCTCCTTACAGCATGGCTCGTTGTAATCTACCTTTCTGGATGAGACCAAGGAACACCGTACCACCGAGCAGGTACGAAGACTCCCCATTCAAAACCGTGCAATAACAGTTTTCGAATGCGCTTTTTACAACTCGGTCGGGAACCTAAAAGTCTAATGCACCCGCACATTTCCTGCGGTGAATGTGAATCGGTGAATAAGTAATGAGCCAAGGAAGGCTGCTTTTAATACATACGATGGGGGAACATGACCACTGAACACCAGACGAAACGATTGCCAACACTTACGCAACGCAAGATGGTCTCCAAATTACCTGTAGCCAACAGAAAAATCACTTCAAGTTGTCTGAAAAGTTGTAAGCCAAATGCAAAAGTCTTGCTTCAAGTCGTTGTACATTTTAAAGAAATCGCAATCTCTGGACCTCTGTTCCTCTCCCCCGCATTGTAAAACTCCAACTCGTACATACTTAAGTGTTAAGCAAGTGGTCTTGGACAAATATTGAATCACTCTACGGCGATTAATTGGGTTTAAAAAGGTCGCTTAAGCCTCACCCAAGCAAATTTGATTTGAGAACAGATAGCACATTTTCCCATTTGTCCAACCTTCGATGTGTGTTAACGCACTTTCAACCTTACGTCACGGTCGGGGAGAAAGGGGTCTGTACTCCGTGTTTGCGTACCTTGGAGAATTTTTAGTGTCTCTTTGATTGAAAATGTATTCATGTGACACACATGAGAAAGTGATTTTGTTAATCTAGTTTACGGCACGGCCGCGGCACGACTGTTACTTTGTAATGATGAGCTTCGTGATATGTTTTGATAAAATCGATTATCGAAAAGCCAAGGTGCCAAATTGTGTGCTGTGAACTTTTTACACCAACCTTAACCTGTAGTTTGAGGTGTCATTTTATTGTCCTTCACAAAGTAAATCTTTACAAAATATTTTAAATTTGTGCCATAATAGCATCACATTTTCGGAAGGTTCTTAAATAGCTTTTTTATATACTAGTTCTACACCAATAAAAAACCCCAGAAAAATGAGAAAAAAATTACCTGTAACAAGAAGAAATGATAAAACAAATATTGCTAACACAAATGAGTAAACAATTTCATTGAGGGATTATATTAGTGGCACATTTATGGTACGCTAAATCACCCGATAATGAGATTTGCTGAAGAACATTAATCGTTGCCAGTCTTCTCACAGGTTTCATGAACTCTGTTGTAGGTTTTTCATAAACAACGTAATCGCAGTTTGATTATGAAACCAACTGCTATTGTTTAAGCTTGACAACTCATGCCCGATTGTTTGTCAAATCGGGTATCACCCGAGGTAAAACACAATTTCTTGGTATACCAAACAAAGTATATGAAATGAAAATCACGCTGGTTTTTTATTGGTTGAGCGCACCTACGACTTAAATATAATCAAAACCGGCAAAACATACGCTTCCAAAGATTATAAGGGAGATAAATTTGCAAAAGTTCCCTTTCCCCCGACCAGACAATCCGTAGATCTGCTTAATTTTTAATTCAAGTGGATTCTTGTTTGAAAATCATCATTTCAGCATCTGGAATTGTCATACATATGAAAACTCATCGTGGGGTCTCTGCATCGTCTGAGAAAATTCGCCATCTTACTTCTTATGAAAATGATAATTTCCCGCACATTTTCCACCAGAAAAAGTAGTTCGGTCGGAATTTTACATGTGTTCTTCCAACTGAAATAGAATTTTCAAGTAGTAATTTTCTGATAAAGGATGAGGGGCAAAGCCCCCACGTGAACTCTGTGCATTACTCCACATAAAGGATTTTCTTTCTGTACTGTACAATATACAAAGTCGACAATTTCAAAGTGTAATCAGAATTTGGTCTCGGTCTGCAGTCATCTGCAAAGTGAAATGAAACGGGAAAGGAAAAGGCTTCTTAAGTAAGGAAAAATGAGACCCGACGGCAAATTCGGTGTGTTTCCAATAAGACGATTTCGAAAATATATGCAGTGGAAGTGTGGAAATATTCTACTTGTAGAAACGCTTCATTGTTGTCTCTCGAAATTGGTTAATTCTATCAAAACACTACAAGGTGAAGGCGAATCGAAATCAAGTCTCTTTCATGCCCAGGGAGTATTATGCCATTACTCACTTGCATGCAAATTATGCTGCTCTCTATGCTGCATGCTAAGCCATGCAAATCGCCTACGGATTGACCCCCGTCGCAGGGGAGTGCAAAGTCCAGTACAATGTCATGAACACTGGTCATTCTGCCCGGCGAGATGCATTCCAACTCGGTGCATGCGTACTGGCTTGTACCTCCAGTGTTGCGTGGCGTTCACGAGTGGAGCGTTGAGCATGCATATTCGAATCAACAAATCTGGACGCTCTCATGAAATGCGATAAAAATCTCCAAGTGCCCCGGTACTCCCCCAATGCAGGACGCGCCTCCAAGACTCGCTTCAACCTGCGGCTCACCTGACTGGAACCATGTTACTTCATCCCACGAAGAACAAAAGCAAAACCAGTTGGCACCAAGTTCAAAAAAGGGCTAATCATCAACATGGACCGGTTCCCAACTCCCGGGTTATTGAACTGAGGGGCAACCAGGGTGGATCCACGGCATGGCCAGCTGCAGCTAACTCCCATAGAGTCGCCATTGCTGGATACGCCGATACCGTCTAGTGCATAATTCCTGTGACCACTTGACGACGACGGAAGATCTCAACTCTCAAGATGGGTTTAATTGCGCGAACTGCACTCAAACCGCAATGAATAGAGTCTATCGCTTATTGTGAACACCCAGGATCTCCTGCTGCAAATAGATGCAAGCACTTTGTGGACACTTGGAAGAATTAAATTGAAACGACTTATCTACTGTCTGCGGGCAAAGTCTGTCTCCATCGCTCGGCATCAGCTAACTTACACGCTGGCGCAATTTACTTATGACAATTATTTTTTAAGCCAGCAACCGCGCCTGATCCGTCTCTGTACGATCAATTAACATGCCTGGCATCGCTTACAAGCAAACGCCCAGGGGAGATAAAATCATTCCAGGCGAGGACTAATTGGCCCGACATTGGAGTATTCTTAGTCCGTCTCTAATTGTTGCGCTCCCTGTAAGCGACGTTTGTGGTTGTCATATCGCTGCCGCTGCAGCACGTGAAGACATTCAACAAGATGGCACGTGACCCGGACAGGTTCCAATTGCTGATGCAACTCACCTTGAAAGTGATAAGGAAATGATTGTAATCGACGATGATCATAGTTTGACGGTGTGGTCGAATTTAATGCGCGCCGCTTTCAACAATTAGCTCCCGACCACTTCTTGTACACTGAAGAATGCAGTTTCCTGCGCGTCCAGAACGCAACTTTGATCCAACGAAGTTCAAAAGCCAACCACTGAGGAAATTTCGTTGGAGCACAATAGAAAGATGCTTGTGAAGTAAAAAGAAAACCCACATAACCCATAAAAAGACTCATTACATTTTGTACAGATTGGAAGATCGTGATGCATGCTCAATTACTCATTACTCGTGATATATAATATATATAATTACTTTAGTTTGAATGTTTAAGTTTATTCTCTTTAATGGTCAAGAACTGAACGTTTGCGTCTTGTGAGACAACTTTATTGGTTCAAACACTATTAATTAATCACCATTATTTTATTTGTATTATTATGTTATGCATTAAGGATTTGTGCAGTGATTTGCACGCCCGTCGGAAATTTGTACTCTGCATATTCGTCCGTTTCATATCGAAATGATTTTACTGAAATACTGTCAAAATATATTTAAAATGCTTAGCAACCAACTGTGATTTTTATTTAACATAAATAAGCTTATGAAATTCGAAATAAATGTGCTTTTCGGGAACCCAAGTCAAGTTTTATATGTTGCTGTTGCGGAGTAAGAGTTCTTAATACAACATCCAACCCAGAAAAAGAAAACACCATCGCTATTTAATTGGCGAAATTCAGTATGTTTAATGTTAGAATTTTTAAACTCAGCGAAGCCTTTCACTTCTCCGATTTATGATTATAGAAAAACTCAATTGCAGCACCCGTTGGGACATTTACCGCTGCCCACAACGCTGCTGGCGATCCTCGGCTACCTATTATTGCCTCACATGATCGTATTCAAAATTATGGAGGTCATTATTAAAATACTGCTGACTACACGTGTATAATGTAGTGTAAAAAATGTAAAAAAAGATATAATTAAAGACCACTGTGATAGGAGTGTACACTGTACAATGTACATGCGAGAACAGTGAATCCCCTTAAAACATGCGATCTTAAAACTCGCCACTGCATAAAACATTTTAAAGTAATGCAATTAACGCAACTCTTAGTCTTTACAAATTGCAATATAAAGAAACAGGAAAAATACATAATTGCATTTTAAATTTGAATTTGAACTTGAAATTTCAGCTTCAAGTATTAATCGAAAAAAATGGAATAAAATAGATAGGTACTAGTTTTGCTTGTAAAGTGCAGTATAACATTTATTACAGTTATTATCTAAAAAATAAACGACTTGCAAATTCAGGTCATAAACATTAGTTTTGTTATCAATCTGTTGTATACTGTCGAACGAGGTGAAGAACAGAACAGATCCGCAAAACGAACGCTTATGAGCCATATCTGCAGCAGATCAACTAACGGCCAACTAATAATAACTACAAAATTAAAGTTTAAATAAAAATAAAATCCCAACAAAAACACTCCGTGTAAAAGAGGTTGCCAAGTCCCCTCAATCAATCGATCTTGCAATAAAAGAAAAGTTTAAAAAACTTTAAACCGACTACGAAAAAATATAATTATAGGAAAAAGTTCCAAAATATTTAACACGACTAGGGATAAATAAAATAAACTAAAAAGTAAGAAACAAGTTCGGTGCTGATTGCTATCATCGTCTTATTGAGTAAGACTAGCCTTTTGATATGTTAAGTATATTGCTGTTTATTAAGTTCTATTGAAGTCTGGCAGTTCCACATCAAATTACGTTATACTTCAATTCAAATGCCGTGGTCGTGCGTATTTTTTTATTATTTTATTTGTCAATTATGAAATGCAAACATTCTAATTTGATAGAAAAATAAAACTGTTTTATGTAGTTAAATATTTATGATAAATTAGTATTTTTTATATAAATTATTATTTTTTTTGGTTAAGTACCTTAATTTTTGTAATGTTTTAAGTGGCTTATTTATTACTCTGCCCATACATACATACATCGACTGCTAAAATTATAACCCTTCCTTTTGGCTTGGACGTAGTTTCCAAATTTTCGTTTTTTCTCAGGCTCGCAGGGTAGGGTTCTACATTTCTGCAAAATTTCATTGCACGAGGCAACTTGACGTTGATACAGAATTTTGATTCACACTTGAGTTAAACACGAATCTCGGGTTAATTTGTCAATTCAAATTTTCAATAATAGCGCGATTATAGAAAAATTTGACCTTTTCACCTGTTAACGGTATATGTGTCGTTATAGGACCAAAGGTGGGTGTGTGTGGTATTCCTATAACTTTGGTTTTATTTGTAAACAAACGTCGGAAATGGCTAAACAATCATAAACTATAGTGAAATAGAATCCTTTTCGTTTGTTTATGATTGTTTAGCCATTTCCGACGATTGTTATAGGACCAAAGGTGGGTGTGTATGGCATTCCTATAACTTTGGTTTTTTGTGTAAACAATCGTCGGAAATGGCTAAACAATCATAAACTATAGTTAAATCGAATGCTTTTCATTTGTTTATGATTGTTTAGCCATTTCGACGTTTGTTTAGACCTACAACCAAAGTTATCCAAAGTTATATGAACAAAGGTGGGTTTGTATGGAATTCCTATATAACTTTGGTTGTAGGTGTATGCAAACGTTGGAAATGGCTAAACAATCATAAACTATAGTTAAATCGAATGCTTTTCGTTTGATTATGATTGTTTAGCCATTTCGACGTTTGTTTAGACCTACAACCAAAGTTATCCATAGTTATATGAACAAAGGTGGGTTTGTATGGAATTCCTATATAACTTTGGTTGTAGGTGTATGCAAACGTTGGAAATGGCTAAACAATCATAAACTATAGTTAAATCGAATGCTTTTCGTTTGTTTATGATTGTTTAGCCATTTCGACGTTTGTTTAGACCTACAACCAAAGTTATCCAAAGTTATATTAACAAAGGTGGGTTTGTATGGAATTCCTATATAACTTTGGTTGTAGGTGTATGCAAACGTTGGAAATGGCTAAACAATCATAAACTATAGTTAAATCGAATGCTTTTCGTTTGTTTATGATTGTTTAGCCATTTCGACGTTTGTTTAGACCTACAACCAAAGTTATCCAAAGTTATATGAACAAAGGTGGGTTTGTATGGAATTCCTATATAACTTTGGTTGTAGGTGTATGCAAACGTTGGAAATGGCTAAACAATCATAAACTATAGTTAAATCGAATGCTTTTCGTTTGTTTATGATTGTTTAGCCATTTCGACGTTTGTTTAGACCTACAACCAAAGTTATCCAAAGTTATATGAACAAAGGTGGGTTTGTATGGAATTCCTATATAACTTTGGTTGTAGGTGTATGCAAACGTTGGAAATGGCTAAACAATCATAAACTATAGTTAAATCGAATGCTTTTCGTTTGTTTATGATTGTTTAGCCATTTCGACGTTTGTTTAGACCTACAACCAAAGTTATCCAAAGTTATATGAACAAAGGTGGGTTTGTATGGAATTCCTATATAACTTTGGTTGTAGGTGTATGCAAACGTTGGAACTGGCTAAACAATCATAAACTATAGTTAAATCGAATGATTTTGGTTTGTTTATGATTGTTTAGCCATTTCGACGTTTGTTTAGACCTACAACCAAAGTTATCCAAAGTTATATGAACAAAGGTGGGTTTGTATGGAATTCCTATATAACTTTGGTTGTAGGTGTATGCAAACGTTGGAAATGGCTAAACAATCATAAACTATAGTTAAATCGAATGCTTTTCGTTTGTTTATGATTGTTTAGCCATTTCGACGTTTGTTTAGACCTACAACCAAAGTTATCCAAAGTTATATGAACAAAGGTGGGTTTGTATGGAATTCCTATATAACTTTGGTTGTAGGTGTATGCAAACGTTGGAAATGGCTAAACAATCATAAACTATAGTTAAATCGAATGCTTTTCGTTTGTTTATGATTGTTTAGCCATTTCGACGTTTGTTTATACCTACAACCAAAGTTATCCAAAGTTATATGAACAAAGGTGGGTTTGTATGGAATTCCTATATAACTTTGGTTGTAGGTGTACGCAAACGTTGGAAATGGCTAAACAATCATAAACTATAGTTAAATCGAATGCTTTTCGTTTGTTTATGATTGTTTAGCCATTTCGACGTTTGTTTAGACCTACAACCAAAGTTATCCAAAGTTATATGAACAAAGGTGGGTTTGTATGGAATTCCTATATAACTTTGGTTGTAGGTGTATGCAAACGTTGGAAATGGCTAAACAATCATAAACTATAGTTAAATCGAATGATTTTGGTTTGTTTATGATTGTTTAGCCATTTCGACGTTTGTTTAGACCTACAACCAAAGTTATCCAAAGTTATATGAACAAAGGTGGGTTTGTATGGAATTCCTATATAACTTTGGTTGTAGGTGTATGCAAACGTTGGAAATGGCTAAACAATCATAAACTATAGTTAAATCGAATGCTTTTCGTTTGTTTATGATTGTTTAGCCATTTCGACGTTTGTTTAGACCTACAACCAAAGTTATCCAAAGTTATATGAACAAAGGTGGGTTTGTATGGAATTCCTATATAACTTTGGTTGTAGGTGTATGCAAACGTTGGAAATGGCTAAACAATCATAAACTATAGTTAAATCGAATGCTTTTCGTTTGTTTATGATTGTTTAGCCATTTCGACGTTTGTTTAGACCTACAACCAAAGTTATCCAAAGTTATATGAACAAAGGTGGGTTTGTATGGAATTCCTATATAACTTTGGTTGTAGGTGTATGCAAACGTTGGAAATGGCTAAACAATCATAAACTATAGTTAAATCGAATGCTTTTCGTTTGTTTATGATTGTTTAGCCATTTCGACGTTTGTTTAGACCTACAACCAAAGTTATCCAAAGTTATATGAACAAAGGTGGGTTTGTATGGAATTCCTATATAACTTTGGTTGTAGGTGTATGCAAACGTTGGAAATGGCTAAACAATCATAAACTATAGTTAAATCGAATGCTTTTCGTTTGTTTATGATTGTTTAGCCATTTCGACGTTTGTTTAGACCTACAACCAAAGTTATCCAAAGTTATATGAACAAAGGTGGGTTTGTATGGAATTCCTATATAACTTTGGTTGTAGGTGTATGCAAACGTTGGAAATGGCTAAACAATCATAAACTATAGTTAAATCGAATGATTTTGGTTTGTTTATGATTGTTTAGCCATTTCGACGTTTGTTTAGACCTACAACCAAAGTTATCCAAAGTTATATGAACAAAGGTGGGTTTGTATGGAATTCCTATATAACTTTGGTTGTAGGTGTATGCAAACGTTGGAAATGGCTAAACAATCATAAACTATAGTTAAATCGAATGCTTTTCGTTTGTTTATGATTGTTTAGCCATTTCGACGTTTGTTTAGACCTACAACCAAAGTTATCCAAAGTTATATGAACAAAGGTGGGTTTGTATGGAATTCCTATATAACTTTGGTTGCAGGTGTATGCAAACGTTGGAAATGGCTAAACAATCATAAACTATAGTTAAATCGAATGCTTTTCGTTTGTTTATGATTGTTTAGCCATTTCGACGTTTGTTTAGACCTACAACCAAAGTTATCCAAAGTTATATGAACAAAGGTGGGTTTGTATGGAATTCCTATATAACTTTGGTTGTAGGTCTATGCAAACGTTGGAAATGGCTAAACAATCATAAACTATAGTTAAATCGAATGCTTTTCGTTTGTTTATGATTGTTTAGCCATTTCGACGTTTGTTTAGACCTACAACCAAAGTTGTCCAAAGTTATATGAACAAAGGTGGGTTTGTATGGAATTCCTATATAACTTTGGTTGTAGGTGTATGCAAACGTTGGAAATGGCTAAACAGTCATAAACTATAGTTAAATCGGATGCTTTTCGTGTGTTTATGATTGTTTAGCCATTTCGACGTTTGTTTAGACCTACAACCAAAGTTATCCAAAGTTATATGAACAAAGGTGGGTTTGTATGGAATTCCTATATAACTTTGGTTGTAGGTGTATGCAAACGTTGGAAATGGCTAAACAATCATAAACTATAGTTAAATCGAATGCTTTTCGTTTGTTTATGATTGTTTAGCCATTTCGACGTTTGTTTAGACCTACAACCAAAGTTATCCAAAGTTATATGAACAAAGGTGGGTTTGTATGGAATTCCTATATAACTTTGGTTGTAGGTGTATGCAAACGTTGGAAATGGCTAAACAATCATAAACTATAGTTAAATCGAATGCTTTTCGTTTGTTTATGATTTTTTAGCCATTTCGACGTTTGTTTAGACCTACAACCAAAGTTATGCAAAGTTATATGAACAAAGGTGGGTTTGTATGGAATTCCTATATAACTTTGGTTGTAGGTGTATGCAAACGTTGGAAATGGCTAAACAATCATAAACTATAGTTAAATCGAATGCTTTTCGTTTGTTTATGATTGTTTAGCCATTTCGACGTTTGTTTAGACCTACAACCAAAGTTATCCAAAGTTATATGAACAAAGGTGGGTTTGTATGGAATTCCTATATAACTTTGGTTGTAGGTGTATGCAAACGTTGGAAATGGCTAAACAATCATAAACTATAGTTAAATCGAATGCTTTTCGTTTGTTTATGATTGTTTAGCCATTTCGACGTTTGTTTAGACCTACAACCAAAGTTATCCAAAGTTATATGAACAAAGGTGGGTTTGTATGGAATTCCTATATAACTTTGGTTGTAGGTGTATGCAAACGTTGGAAATGGCTAAACAATCATAAACTATAGTTAAATCGAATGCTTTTCGTTTGTTTATGATTGTTTAGCCATTTCGACGTTTGTTTAGACCTACAACCAAAGTTATCCAAAGTTATATGAACAAAGGTGGGTTTGTATGGAATTCCTATATAACTTTGGTTGCAGGTGTATGCAAACGTTGGAAATGGCTAAACAATCATAAACTATAGTTAAATCGAATGCTTTTCGTTTGTTTATGATTGTTTAGCCATTTCGACGTTTGTTTAGACCTACAACCAAAGTTATCCAAAGTTATATGAACAAAGGTGGGTTTGTATGGAATTCCTATATAACTTTGGTTGTAGGTGTATGCAAACGTTGGAAATGGCTAAACAATCATAAACTATAGTTAAATCGAATGCTTTTCGTTTGTTTATGATTGTTTAGCCATTTCGACGTTTGTTTAGACCTACAACCAAAGTTATCCAAAGTTATATGAACAAAGGTGGGTTTGTATGGAATTCCTATATAACTTTGGTTGTAGGTGTATGCAAACGTTGGAAATGGCTAAACAATCATAAACTATAGTTAAATCGAATGCTTTTCGTTTGTTTATGATTGTTTAGCCATTTCGACGTTTGTTTAGACCTACAACCAAAGTTATCCAAAGTTATATGAACAAAGGTGGGTTTGTATGGAATTCCTATATAACTTTGGTTGTAGGTGTATGCAAACGTTGGAAATGGCTAAACAATCATAAACTATAGTTAAATCGAATGCTTTTCGTTTGTTTATGATTGTTTAGCCATTTCGACGTTTGTTTAGACCTACAACCAAAGTTATCCAAAGTTATATGAACAAAGGTGGGTTTGTATGGAATTCCTATATAACTTTGGTTGTAGGTGTATGCAAACGTTGGAAATGGCTAAACAATCATAAACTATAGTTAAATCGAATGCTTTTCGTTTGTTTATGATTGTTTAGCCATTTCGACGTTTGTTTAGACCTACAACCAAAGTTATCCAAAGTTATATGAACAAAGGTGGGTTTGTATGGAATTCCTATATAACTTTGGTTGTAGGTGTATGCAAACGTTGGAAATGGCTAAACAATCATAAACTATAGTTAAATCGAATGCTTTTCGTTTGTTTATGATTGTTTAGCCATTTCGACGTTTGTTTAGACCTACAACCAAAGTTATCCAAAGTTATATGAACAAAGGTGGGTTTGTATGGAATTCCTATATAACTTTGGTTGTAGGTGTATGCAAACGTTGGAAATGGCTAAACAATCATAAACTATAGTTAAATCGAATGCTTTTCGTTTGTTTATGATTGTTTAGCCATTTCGACGTTTGTTTAGACCTACAACCAAAGTTATCCAAAGTTATATGAACAAAGGTGGGTTTGTATGGAATTCCTATATAACTTTGGTTGTAGGTGTATGCAAACGTTGGAAATGGCTAAACAATCATAAACTATAGTTAAATCGAATGCTTTTCGTTTGTTTATGATTGTTTAGCCATTTCGACGTTTGTTTAGACCTACAACCAAAGTTATCCAAAGTTATATGAACAAAGGTGGGTTTGTATGGAATTCCTATATAACTTTGGTTGTAGGTGTATGCAAACGTTGGAAATGGCTAAACAATCATAAACTATAGTTAAATCGAATGCTTTTCGTTTGTTTATGATTGTTTAGCCATTTCGACGTTTGTTTAGACCTACAACCAAAGTTATCCAAAGTTATATGAACAAAGGTGGGTTTGTATGGAATTCCTATATAACTTTGGTTGTAGGTGTATGCAAACGTTGGAAATGGCTAAACAATCATAAACTATAGTTAAATCGAATGCTTTTCGTTTGTTTATGATTGTTTAGCCATTTCGACGTTTGTTTAGACCTACAACCAAAGTTATCCAAAGTTATATGAACAAAGGTGGGTTTGTATGGAATTCCTATATAACTTTGGTTGTAGGTGTATGCAAACGTTGGAAATGGCTAAACAATCATAAACTATAGTTAAATCGAATGCTTTTCGTTTGTTTATGATTGTTTAGCCATTTCGACGTTTGTTTAGACCTACAACCAAAGTTATCCAAAGTTATATGAACAAAGGTGGGTTTGTATGGAATTCCTATATAACTTTGGTTGTAGGTGTATGCAAACGTTGGAAATGGCTAAACAATCATAAACTATAGTTAAATCGAATGCTTTTCGTTTGTTTATGATTGTTTAGCCATTTCGACGTTTGTTTAGACCTACAACCAAAGTTATCCAAAGTTATATTAACAAAGGTGGGTTTGTTTGGAATTCCTATATAACTTTGGTTGTAGGTGTATGCAAACGTTGGAAATGGCTAAACAATCATAAACTATAGTTAAATCGAATGCTTTTCGTTTGTTTATGATTGTTTAGCCATTTCGACGTTTGTTTAGACCTACAACCAAAGTTATCCAAAGTTATATGAACAAAGGTGGGTTTGTATGGAATTCCTATATAACTTTGGTTGTAGGTGTATGCAAACGTTGGAAATGGCTAAACAATCATAAACTATAGTTAAATCGAATGCTTTTCGTTTGTTTATGATTGTTTAGCCATTTCGACGTTTGTTTAGACCTACAACCAAAGTTATCCAAAGTTATATGAACAAAGGTGGGTTTGTATGGAATTCCTATATAACTTTGGTTGTAGGTGTATGCAAACGTTGGAAATGGCTAAACAATCATAAACTATAGTTAAATCGAATGCTTTTCGTTTGTTTATGATTGTTTAGCCATTTCGACGTTTGTTTAGACCTACAACCAAAGTTATCCAAAGTTATATGAACAAAGGTGGGTTTGTATGGAATTCCTATATAACTTTGGTTGTAGGTGTATGCAAACGTTGGAAATGGCTAAACAATCATAAACTATAGTTAAATCGAATGCTTTTCGTTTGTTTATGATTGTTTAGCCATTTCAACGTTTGTTTAGACCTACAACCAAAGTTATCCAAAGTTATATGAACAAAGGTGGGTTTGTATGGAATTCCTATATAACTTTGGTTGTAGGTGTATGCAAACGTTGGAAATGGCTAAACAATCATAAACTATAGTTAAATCGGATGCTTTTCGTGTGTTTATGATTGTTTAGCCATTTCGACGTTTGTTTAGACCTACAACCAAAGTTATCCAAAGTTATATGAACAAAGGTGGGTTTGTATGGAATTCTTATATAACTTTGGTTGTAGGTGTATGCAAACGTTGGAAATGGCTAAACAATCATAAACTATAGTTAAATCGAATGCTTTTCGTTTGTTTATGATTGTTTAGCCATTTCGACGTTTGTTTAGACCTACAACCAAAGTTATCCAAAGTTATATGAACAAAGGTGGGTTTGTATGGAATTCCTATATAACTTTGGTTGTAGGTGTATGCAAACGTTGGAAATGGCTAAACAATCATAAACTATAGTTAAATCGAATGCTTTTCGTTTGTTTATGATTGTTTAGCCATTTCAACGTTTGTTTAGACCTACAACCAAAGTTATCCAAAGTTATATGAACAAAGGTGGGTTTGTATGGAATTCCTATATAACTTTGGTTGTAGGTGTATGCAAACGTTGGAAATGGCTAAACAATCATAAACTATAGTTAAATCGAATGCTTTTCGTTTGTTTATGATTGTTTAGCCATTTCGACGTTTGTTTAGACCTACAACCAAAGTTATCCAAAGTTATATGAACAAAGGTGGGTTTGTATGGAATTCCTATATAACTTTGGTTGTAGGTGTATGCAAACGTTGGAAATGGCTAAACAATCATAAACTATAGTTAAATCGAATGCTTTTCGTTTGTTTATGATTGCTTAGCCATTTCGACGTTTGTTTAGACCTACAACCAAAGTTATCCAAAGTTATATGAACAAAGGTGGGTTTGTATGGAATTCCTATATAACTTTGGTTGTAGGTGTATGCAAACGTTGGAAATGGCTAAACAATCATAAACTATAGTTAAATCGAATGCTTTTCGTTTGTTTATGATTGTTTAGCCATTTCGACGTTTGTTTAGACCTACAACCAAAGTTATCCAAAGTTATATGAGCAAAGCTGGGTTTGTTTGGAATTCCTATATAACTTTGGTTGTAGGTGTATGCAAACTTTGGAAATGGCTAAACAATCATAAACTATAGTTAAATCGAAAGCTTTTCGTTTGTTTATGATTGTTTAGCCATTTCGACGTTTGTTTAGACCTACAACCAAAGTTATCCAAAGTTATATGAACAAAGGTGGGTTTGTATGGAATTCCTATATAACTTTGGTTGTAGGTGTATGCAAACGTTGGAAATGGCTAAACAATCATAAACTATAGTTAAATCGAATGCTTTTCGTTTGTTTATGATTGTTTAGCCATTTCGACGTTTGTTTAGACCTACAACCAAAGTTATCCAAAGTTATATGAACAAAGGTGGGTTTGTATGGAATTCCTATATAACTTTGGTTGTAGGTGTATGCAAACGTTGGAAATGGCTAAACAATCATAAACTATAGTTAAATCGAATGCTTTTCGTTTGTTTACGATTGTTTAGCCATTTCGACGTTTGTTTAGACCTACAACCAAAGTTATCCAAAGTTATATTAACAAAGGTGGGTTTGTTTGGAATTCCTATATAACTTTGGTTGTAGGTGTATGCAAACGTTGGAAATGGCTAAGCAATCATAAACTATAGTTAAATCGAATGCTTTTCGTTTGTTTATGATTGTTTAGCCATTTCGACGTTTGTTTAGACCTACAACCAAAGTTATCCAAAGTTATATTAACAAAGGTGGGTTTGTTTGGAATTCCTATATAACTTTGGTTGTAGGTGTATGCAAACGTTGGAAATGGCTAAACAATCATAAACTATAGTTAAATCGAATGCTTTTCGTTTGTTTATGATTGTTTAGCCATTTCGACGTTTGTTTAGACCTACAACCAAAGTTATCCAAAGTTATATGAACAAAGGTGGGTTTGTATGGAATTCCTATATAACTTTGGTTGTAGGTGTATGCAAACGTTGGAAATGGCTAAACAATCATAAACTATAGTTAAATCGAATGCTTTTCGTTTGTTTATGATTGTTTAGCCATTTCGACGTTTGTTTAGACCTACAACCAAAGTTATCCAAAGTTATATGAACAAAGGTGGGTTTGTATGGAATTCCTATATAACTTTTTTTGTAGGTGTATGCAAACGTTGGAAATGGCTAAACAATCATAAACTATAGTTAAATCGAATGCTTTTCGTTTGTTTATGATTGTTTAGCCATTTCGACGTTTGTTTAGACCTACAACCAAAGTTATCCAAAGTTATATTAACAAAGGTGGGTTTGTTTGGAATTCCTATATAACTTTGGTTGTAGGTGTATGCAAACGTTGGAAATGGCTAAACAATCATAAACTATAGTTAAATCGAATGCTTTTCGTTTGTTTATGATTGTTTAGCCATTTCGACGTTTGTTTAGACCTACAACCAAAGTTATCCAAAGTTATATAAACAAAGGTGGGTTTGTATGGAATTCCTATATAACTTTGGTTGTAGGTGTATGCAAACGTTGGAAATGGCTAAACAATCATAAACTATAGTTAAATCGAATGCTTTTCGTTTGTTTATGATTGTTTAGCCATTTCGACGTTTGTTTAGACCTACAACCAAAGTTATCCAAAGTTATATGAACAAAGGTGGGTTTGTATGGAATTCCTATATAACTTTGGTTGTAGGTGTATGCAAACGTTGGAAATGGCTAAACAATCATAAACTATAGTTAAATCGAATGCTTTTCGTTTGTTTATGATTGTTTAGCCATTTCAACGTTTGTTTAGACCTACAACCAAAGTTATCCAAAGTTATATGAACAAAGGTGGGTTTGTATGGAATTCCTATATAACTTTGGTTGTAGGTGTATGCAAACGTTGGAAATGGCTAAACAATCATAAACTATAGTTAAATCGAATGCTTTTCGTGTGTTTATGATTGTTTAGCCATTTCGACGTTTGTTTAGACCTACAACCAAAGTTATCCAAAGTTATATGAACAAAGGTGGGTTTGTATGGAATTCCTATATAACTTTGGTTGTAGGTGTATGCAAACGTTGGAAATGGCTAAACAATCATAAACTATAGTTAAATCGAATGCTTTTCGTTTGTTTATGATTGTTTAGCCATTTCGACGTTTGTTTAGACCTACAACCAAAGTTATCCAAAGTTATATGAACAAAGGTGGGTTTGTATGGAATTCCTATATAACTTTGGTTGTAGGTGTATGCAAACGTTGGAAATGGCTAAACAATCATAAACTATAGTTAAATCGAATGCTTTTCGTTTGTTTATGATTGTTTAGCCATTTCGACGTTTGTTTAGACCTACAACCAAAGTTATCCAAAGTTATATGAACAAAGGTGGGTTTGTATGGAATTCCTATATAACTTTGGTTGTAGGTGTATGCAAACGTTGGAAATGGCTAAACAATCATAAACTATAGTTAAATCGAATGCTTTTCGTTTGTTTATGATTGTTTAGCCATTTCGACGTTTGTTTAGACCTACAACCAAAGTTATCCAAAGTTATATGAACAAAGGTGGGTTTGTTTGGAATTCCTATATAACTTTGGTTGTAGGTGTATGCAAACGTTGGAAATGGCTAAACAATCATAAACTATAGTTAAATCGAATGCTTTTCGTTTGTTTATGATTGTTTAGCCATTTCGACGTTTGTTTAGACCTACAACCAAAGTTATCCAAAGTTATATGAACAAAGGTGGGTTTGTATGGAATTCCTATATAACTTTGGTTGTAGGTGTATGCAAACGTTGGAAATGGCTAAACAATCATAAACTATAGTTATATCGAATGCTTTTCGTTTGTTTATGATTGTTTAGCCATTTCGACGTTTGTTTAGACCTACAACCAAAGTTATCCAAAGTTATATTAACAAAGGTGGGTTTGTTTGGAATACCTATATAACTTTGGTTGTAGGTGTATGCAAACGTTGGAAATGGCTAAACAATCATAAACTATAGTTAAATCGAATGCTTTTCGTTTGTTTATGATTGTTTAGCCATTTCGACGTTTGTTTAGACCTACAACCAAAGTTATCCAAAGTTATATGAACAAAGGTGGGTTTGTATGGAATTGCTATATAACTTTGGTTGTAGGTGTATGCAAACGTTGGAAATGGCTAAACAATCATAAACTATAGTTAAATCGAATGCTTTTCGTTTGTTTATGATTGTTTAGCCATTTCGACGTTTGTTTAGACCTACAACCAAAGTTATCCAAAGTTATATGAACAAAGGTGGGTTTGTATGGAATTCCTATATAACTTTGTTTGTAGGTGTATGCAAACGTTGGAAATGGCTAAACAATCATAAACTATAGTTAAATCGAATGCTTTTCGTTTGTTTATGATTGTTTAGCCATTTCGACGTTTGTTTAGACCTACAACCAAAGTTATCCAAAGTTATATGAACAAAGGTGGGTTTGTTTGGAATTCCTATATAACTTTGGTTGTAGGTGTATGCAAACGTTGGAAATGGCTAAACAATCATAAACTATAGTTATATCGAATGCTTTTCGTTTGTTTATGATTGTTTAGCCATTTCGACGTTTGTTTAGACCTACAACCAAAGTTATCCAAAGTTATATGAACAAAGGTGGGTTTGTATGGAATTCCTATATAACTTTGGTTGTAGGTGTATGCAAACGTTGGAAATGGCTAAACAATCATAAACTATAGTTAAATCGAATGCTTTTCGTTTGTTTATGATTGTTTAGCCATTTCGACGTTTGTTTAGACCTACAACCAAAGTTATCCAAAGTTATATTAACAAAGGTGGGTTTGTTTGGAATACCTATATAACTTTGGTTGTAGGTGTATGCAAACGTTGGAAATGGCTAAACAATCATAAACTATAGTTAAATCGAATGCTTTTCGTTTGTTTATGATTGTTTAGCCATTTCGACGTTTGTTTAGACCTACAACCAAAGTTATCCAAAGTTATATGAACAAAGGTGGGTTTGTATGGAATTGCTATATAACTTTGGTTGTAGGTGTATGCAAACGTTGGAAATGGCTAAACAATCATAAACTATAGTTAAATCGAATGCTTTTCGTTTGTTTATGATTGTTTAGCCATTTCGACGTTTGTTTAGACCTACAACCAAAGTTATCCAAAGTTATATGAACAAAGGTGGGTTTGTATGAATTCCTATATAACTTTGGTTGTAGGTGTATGCAAACGTTGGAAATGGCTAAACAATCATAAACTATAGTTATATCGAATGCTTTTCGTTTGTTTATGATTGTTTAGCCATTTCGACGTTTGTTTAGACCTACAACCAAAGTTATCCAAAGTTATATGAACAAAGGTGGGTTTGTATGGAATTCCTATATAACTTTGGTTGTAGGTGTATGCAAACGTTGGAAATGGCTAAACAATCATAAACTATAGTTATATCGAATGCTTTTCGTTTGTTTATGATTGTTTAGCCATTTCGACGTTTGTTTAGACCTACAATCAAAGTTATCCAAAGTTATATTAACAAAGGTGGGTTTGTTTGGAATTCCTATATAACTTTGGTTGTAGGTGTATGCAAACGTTGGAAATGGCTAAACAATCATAAACTATAGTTAAATCGAATGCTTTTCGTTTGTTTATGATTGTTTAGCCATTTCGACGTTTGTTAGACCTACAACCAAAGTTATCCAAAGTTATATGAACAAAGGTGGGTTTGTATGGAATTCCTATATAACTTTGGTTGTAGGTGTATGCAAACGTTGGAAATGGCTAAACAATCATAAACTATAGTTAAATCGAATGCTTTTCGTTTGTTTATGATTGTTTAGCCATTTCGACGTTTGTTTAGACCTACAACCAAAGTTATCCAAAGTTATATTAACAAAGGTGGGTTTGTTTGGAATTCCTATATAACTTTGGTTGTAGGTGTATGCAAACGTTGGAAATGGCTAAACAATCATAAACTATAGTTAAATCGAATGCTTTTCGTTTGTTTATGATTGTTTAGCCATTTCGACGTTTGTTTAGACCTACAACCAAAGTTATCCAAAGTTATATGAACAAAGGTGGGTTTGTATGGAATTCCTATATAACTTTGGTTGTAGGTGTATGCAAACGTTGGAAATGGCTAAACAATCATAAACTATAGTTAAATCGAATGCTTTTCGTTTGTTTATGATTGTTTAGCCATTTCGACGTTTGTTTAGACCTACAACCAAAGTTATCCAAAGTTATATGAACAAAGGTGGGTTTGTATGGAATTCCTATATAACTTTGGTTGTAGGTGTATGCAAACGTTGGAAATGGCTAAACAATCATAAACTATAGTTAAATCGAATGCTTTTCGTTTGTTTATGATTGTTTAGCCATTTCGACGTTTGTTTAGACCTACAACCAAAGTTATCCAAAGTTATATGAACAAAGGTGGGTTTGTATGGAATTCCTATATAACTTTGGTTGTAGGTGTATGCAAACGTTGGAAATGGCTAAACAATCATAAACTATAGTTAAATCGAATGCTTTTCGTTTGTTTATGATTGTTTAGCCATTTCGACGTTTGTTTAGACCTACAACCAAAGTTATCCAAAGTTATATGAACAAAGGTGGGTTTGTATGGAATTCCTATATAACTTTGGTTGTAGGTGTATGCAAACGTTGGAAATGGCTAAACAATCATAAACTATAGTTAAATCGAATGCTTTTCGTTTGTTTATGATTGTTTAGCCATTTCGACGTTTGTTTAGACCTACAACCAAAGTTATCCAAAGTTATATGAACAAAGGTGGGTTTGTATGGAATTCCTATATAACTTTGGTTGTAGGTGTATGCAAACGTTGGAAATGGCTAAACAATCATAAACTATAGTTAAATCGAATGCTTTTCGTTTGTTTATGATTGTTTAGCCATTTCGACGTTTGTTTAGACCTACAACCAAAGTTATCCAAAGTTATATGAACAAAGGTGGGTTTGTATGGAATTCCTATATAACTTTGGTTGTAGGTGTATGCAAACGTTGGAAATGGCTAAACAATCATAAACTATAGTTAAATCGAATGCTTTTCGTTTGTTTATGATTGTTTAGCCATTTCGACGTTTGTTTAGACCTACAACCAAAGTTATCCAAAGTTATATGAACAAAGGTGGGTTTGTATGGAATTCCTATATAACTTTGGTTGTAGGTGTATGCAAACGTTGGAAATGGCTAAACAATCATAAACTATAGTTAAATCGAATGCTTTTCGTTTGTTTATGATTGTTTAGCCATTTCGACGTTTGTTTAGACCTACAACCAAAGTTATCCAAAGTTATATGAACAAAGGTGGGTTTGTATGGAATTCCTATATAACTTTGGTTGTAGGTGTATGCAAACGTTGGAAATGGCTAAACAATCATAAACTATAGTTAAATCGAATGCTTTTCGTTTGTTTATGATTGTTTAGCCATTTCGACGTTTGTTTAGACCTACAACCAAAGTTATCCAAAGTTATATGAACAAAGGTGGGTTTGTATGGAATTCCTATATAACTTTGGTTGTAGGTGTATGCAAACGTTGGAAATGGCTAAACAATCATAAACTATAGTTAAATCGAATGCTTTTCGTT
This sequence comes from Leptogaster cylindrica, assembly GCA_963082835.1. NCBI lineage: Eukaryota > Metazoa > Arthropoda > Insecta > Diptera > Asilidae > Leptogaster > Leptogaster cylindrica. The sequence goes on along the minus strand of OY720105.1, from coordinate 15,480,496 downwards.
TGTTTATGATTGTTTAGCCATTTCGACGTTTGTTTAGACCTACAACCAAAGTTATCCAAAGTTATATGAACAAAGGTGGGTTTGTATGGAATTCCTATATAACTTTGGTTGTAGGTGTATGCAAACGTTGGAAATGGCTAAACAATCATAAACTATAGTTAAATCGAATGCTTTTCGTTTGTTTATGATTGTTTAGCCATTTCGACGTTTGTTTAGACCTACAACCAAAGTTATCCAAAGTTATATGAACAAAGGTGGGTTTGTATGGAATTCCTATATAACTTTGGTTGTAGGTGTATGCAAACGTTGGAAATGGCTAAACAATCATAAACTATAGTTAAATCGAATGCTTTTCGTTTGTTTATGATTGTTTAGCCATTTCGACGTTTGTTTAGACCTACAACCAAAGTTATCCAAAGTTATATGAACAAAGGTGGGTTTGTATGGAATTCCTATATAACTTTGGTTGTAGGTGTATGCAAACGTTGGAAATGGCTAAACAATCATAAACTATAGTTAAATCGAATGCTTTTCGTTTGTTTATGATTGTTTAGCCATTTCGACGTTTGTTTAGACCTACAACCAAAGTTATCCAAAGTTATATGAACAAAGGTGGGTTTGTATGGAATTCCTATATAACTTTGGTTGTAGGTGTATGCAAACGTTGGAAATGGCTAAACAATCATAAACTATAGTTAAATCGAATGCTTTTCGTTTGTTTATGATTGTTTAGCCATTTCGACGTTTGTTTAGACCTACAACCAAAGTTATCCAAAGTTATATGAACAAAGGTGGGTTTGTATGGAATTCCTATATAACTTTGGTTGTAGGTGTATGCAAACGTTGGAAATGGCTAAACAATCATAAACTATAGTTAAATCGAATGCTTTTCGTTTGTTTATGATTGTTTAGCCATTTCGACGTTTGTTTAGACCTACAACCAAAGTTATCCAAAGTTATATGAACAAAGGTGGGTTTGTATGGAATTCCTATATAACTTTGGTTGTAGGTGTATGCAAACGTTGGAAATGGCTAAACAATCATAAACTATAGTTAAATCGAATGCTTTTCGTTTGTTTATGATTGTTTAGCCATTTCGACGTTTGTTTAGAGCTACAACCAAAGTTATCCAAAGTTATATGAACAAAGGTGGGTTTGTATGGAATTCCTATATAACTTTGGTTGTAGGTGTATGCAAACGTTGGAAATGGCTAAACAATCATAAACTATAGTTAAATCGAATGCTTTTCGTTTGTTTATGATTGTTTAGCCATTTCGACGTTTGTTTAGACCTACAACCAAAGTTATCCAAAGTTATATGAACAAAGGTGGGTTTGTATGGAATTCCTATATAACTTTGGTTGTAGGTGTATGCAAACGTTGGAAATGGCTAAACAATCATAAACTATAGTTAAATCGAATGCTTTTCGTTTGTTTATGATTGTTTAGCCATTTCGACGTTTGTTTAGACCTACAACCAAAGTTATCCAAAGTTATATGAACAAAGGTGGGTTTGTATGGAATTCCTATATAACTTTGGTTGTAGGTGTATGCAAACGTTGGAAAGGCTAAACAATCATAAACTATAGTTAAATCGAATGCTTTTCGTTTGTTTATGATTGTTTAGCCATTTCGACGTTTGTTTAGACCTACAACCAAAGTTATCCAAAGTTATATGAACAAAGGTGGGTTTGTATGGAATTCCTATATAACTTTGGTTGTAGGTGTATGCAAACGTTGGAAATGGCTAAACAATCATAAACTATAGTTAAATCGAATGCTTTTCGTTTGTTTATGATTGTTTAGCCATTTCGACGTTTGTTTAGACCTACAACCAAAGTTATCCAAAGTTATATGAACAAAGGTGGGTTTGTATGGAATTCCTATATAACTTTGGTTGTAGGTGTATGCAAACGTTGGAAATGGCTAAACAATCATAAACTATAGTTAAATCGAATGCTTTTCGTTTGTTTATGATTGTTTAGCCATTTCGACGTTTGTTTAGACCTACAACCAAAGTTATCCAAAGTTATATGAACAAAGGTGGATTTGTATGGAATTCCTATATAACTTTGGTTGTAGGTGTATGCAAACGTTGGAAATGGCTAAACAATCATAAACTATAGTTAAATCGAATGCTTTTCGTTTGTTTATGATTGTTTAGCCATTTCGACGTTTGTTTAGACCTACAACCAAAGTTATCCAAAGTTATATGAACAAAGGTGGGTTTGTATGGAATTCCTATATAACTTTGGTTGTAGGTGTATGCAAACGTTGGAAATGGCTAAACAATCATAAACTATAGTTAAATCGAATGCTTTTCGTTTGTTTATGATTGTTTAGCCATTTCGACGTTTGTTTAGACCTACAACCAAAGTTATCCAAAGTTATATGAACAAAGGTGGGTTTGTATGGAATTCCTATATAACTTTGGTTGTAGGTGTATGCAAACGTTGGAAATGGCTAAACAATCATAAACTATAGTTAAATCGAATGCTTTTCGTTTGTTTATGATTGTTTAGCCATTTCGACGTTTGTTTAGACCTACAACCAAAGTTATCCAAAGTTATATGAACAAAGGTGGGTTTGTATGGAATTCCTATATAACTTTGGTTGTAGGTGTATGCAAACGTTGGAAATGGCTAAACAATCATAAACTATAGTTAAATCGAATGCTTTTCGTTTGTTTATGATTGTTTAGCCATTTCGACGTTTGTTTAGACCTACAACCAAAGTTATCCAAAGTTATATGAACAAAGGTGGGTTTGTATGGAATTCCTATATAACTTTGGTTGTAGGTGTATGCAAACGTTGGAAATGGCTAAACAATCATAAACTATAGTTAAATCGAATGCTTTTCGTTTGTTTATGATTGTTTAGCCATTTCGACGTTTGTTTAGACCTACAACCAAAGTTATCCAAAGTTATATGAACAAAGGTGGGTTTGTATGGAATTCCTATATAACTTTGGTTGTAGGTGTATGCAAACGTTGGAAATGGCTAAACAATCATAAGCTATAGTTAAATCGAATGCTTTTCGTTTGTTTATGATTGTTTAGCCATTTCGACGTTTGTTTAGACCTACAACCAAAGTTATCCAAAGTTATATGAACAAAGGTGGGTTTGTATGGAATTCCTATATAACTTTGGTTGTAGGTGTATGCAAACGTTGGAAATGGCTAAACAATCATAAACTATAGTTAAATCGAATGCTTTTCGTTTGTTTATGATTGTTTAGCCATTTCGACGTTTGTTTAGACCTACAACCAAAGTTATCCAAAGTTATATGAACAAAGGTGGGTTTGTATGGAATTCCTATATAACTTTGGTTGTAGGTGTATGCAAACGTTGGAAATGGCTAAACAATCATAAACTAGAGTTAAATCGAATGCTTTTCGTTTCATTTCGACGTTTGTGTAGACCTACAACCAAAGTTATCCAAAGTTATATGAACAAAGGTGGGTTTGTATGGAATTCCTATATAACTTTGGTTGTAGGTGTATGCAAACGTTGGAAATGGCTAAACAATCATAAACTATAGTTAAATCGAATGCTTTTCGTTTTTTTATGATTGGTTAGCCATTTCGACGTTTGTTTAGACCTACAACCAAAGTTATCCAAAGTTATATGAACAAAGGTGGGTTTGTATGGAATTCCTATATAACTTTGGTTACAGGTTTATGCAAACGTTGGAAATGGCTAAAGAATCATAAACTATAGTTAAATCGAATGCTTTTCGTTTGTTTATGATTGTTTAGCCATTTCGACGTTTGTTTAGACCTACAACCAAAGTTATCCAAAGTTATATGAACAAAGGTGGGTTTGTATGGAATTCCTAAATAACTTTGGTTGTAGGTGTATGCAAACGTTGGAAATGGCTAAACAATCATAAACTATAGTTAAATCGAATGCTTTTCGTTTGTTTATCATTGGTTAGTCATTTCGACGTTTGTTTAGACCTACAACCAAAGTTATCCAAAGTTATATGAACAAAGGTGGGTTTGTATGGAATTCCTATATAACTTTGGTTGTAGGTGTATGCAAACGTTGCAAATGGCTAAACAATCATAAACTATAGTTGAATCGAATGCTTTTCGTTTGTTTATGATTGTTTAGCCATTTCGACGTTTGTTTAGACCTACAACCAAAGTTATCCAAAGTTATATGAACAAAGGTGGGTTTGTATGGAATTCCTATATAACTTTGGTTGTAGGTGTATGCAAACGTTGCAAATGGCTAAACAATCATAAACTATAGTTGAATCGAATGCTTTTCGTTTGTTTATGATTGTTTAGCCATTTCGACGTTTGTTTAGACCTACAACCAAAGTTATCCAAAGTTATATGAACAAAGGTGGGTTTGTATGGAATTCCTATATAACTTTGGTTGTAGGTGTATGCAAACGTTGGAAATGGCTAAACAATCATAAACTATAGTTAAATCGAATGCTTTTCGTTTGTTTATGATTGTTTAGCCATTTCGACGTTTGTTTAGACCTACAACCAAAGTTATCCAAAGTTATATGAACAAAGGTGGGTTTGTATGGAATTCCTATATAACTTTGGTTGTAGGTGAATGCAAACGTTGGAAATGGCTAAACAATCATAAACTATAGTTAAATCGAATGCTTTTCGTTTGTTTATGATTGTTTAGCCATTTCGACGTTTGTTTAGACCTACAACCAAAGTTATCCAAAGTTATATAAACAAACGTGGGTTTGTATGGAATTCCTATATAACTTTGGTTGTAGGTGTATGCAAACGTTGGAAATGGCTAAACAATCATAAACTATAGTTAAATCGAATGCTTTTCGTTTGTTTATGATTGTTTAGCCATTTCGACGTTTGTTTAGACCTACAACCAAAGTTATCCAAAGTTATATGAACAAAGGTGGGTTTGTATGGAATTCCTATATAACTTTGGTTGTAGGTGTATGCAAACGTTGGAAATGACTAAACAATCATAAACTATAGTTAAATCGAATGCTTTTCGTTTGTTTATGATTGTTTAGCCATTTCGACGTTTGTTTAGACCTACAACCAAAGTTATCCAAAGTTATATGAGCAAAGGTGGGTTTGTATGGAATTCCTATATAACTTTGGTTGTAGGTGTATGCAAACGTTGGAAATGGCTAAACAATCATAAACTATAGTTAAATCGAATGCTTTTCGTTTGTTTATGATTGTTTAGCCATTTCGACGTTTGTTTAGACCTACAACCAAAGTTATCCAAAGTTATATGAACAAAGGTGGGTTTGTATGGAATTCCTATATAACTTTGGTTGTAGGTGTATGCAAACGTTGGAAATGGCTAAACAATCATAAACTATAGTTAAATCGAATGCTTTTCGTTTGTTTATGATTGTCTAGCCATTTCGACGTTTGTTTAGACCTACAACCAAAGTTATCCAAAGTTATATGAACAAAGGTGGGTTTGTATGGAATTCCTATATAACTTTGTTTGTAGGTGTATGCAAACGTTGGAAATGGCTAAACAATCATAAACTATAGTTAAATCGAATGCTTTTCGTTTGTTTATGATTGTTTAGCCATTTCGACGTTTGTTTAGACCTACAACCAAAGTTATCCAAAGTTATATGAACAAAGGTGGGTTTGTATGGAATTCCTATATAACTTTGGTTGTAGGTGTATGCAAACGTTGGAAATGGCTAAACAATCATAAACTATAGTTAAATCGAATGCTTTTCGTTTGTTTATGATTGTTTAGCCATTTCGACGTTTGTTTAGAGCTACAACCAAAGTTATCCAAAGTTATATGAACAAAGGTGGGTTTGTATGGAATTCCTATATAACTTTGGTTGTAGGTGTATGCAAACGTTGGAAATGGCTAAACAATCATAAACTATAGTTAAATCGAATGCTTTTCGTTTGTTTATGATTGTTTAGCCATTTCGACGTTTGTTTAGACCTACAACCAAAGTTATCCAAAGTTATATGAACAAAGGTGGGTTTGTATGGAATTCCTATATAACTTTGGTTGTAGGTGTATGCAAACGTTGGAAATGGCTAAACAATCATAAACTATAGTTAAATCGAATGCTTTTCGTTTGTTTATGATTGTCTAGCCATTTCGACGTTTGTTTAGACCTACAACCAAAGTTATCCAAAGTTATATGAACAAAGGTGGGTTTGTATGGAATTCCTATATAACTTTGGTTGTAGGTGTATGCAAACGTTGGAAATGGCTAAACAATCATAAACTATAGTTAAATCGAATGCTTTTCGTTTGTTTATGATTGTTTAGCCATTTCGACGTTTGTTTAGGCCTACAACCAAAGTTATCCAAAGTTATATGAACAAAGGTGGGTTTGTATGGAATTCCTGTATAACTTTGGTTGTAGGTGTATGCAAACGTTGGAAATGGCTAAACAATCATAAACTATAGTTAAATCGAATGCTTTTCGTTTGTTTATGATTGTTTAGCCATTTCGACGTTTGTTTAGACCTACAACCAAAGTTATCCAAAGTTATATGAACAAAGGTGGGTTTGTATGGAATTCCTATATAACTTTGGTTGTAGGTGTATGCAAACGTTGGAAATGGCTAAACAATCATAAACTATAGTTAAATCGAATGCTTTTCGTTTGTTTATGATTGTTTAGCCATTTCGACGTTTGTTTAGACCTACAACCAAAGTTATCCAAAGTTATATGAACAAAGGTGGATTTGTATGGAATTCCTATATAACTTTGGTTGTAGGTGTATGCAAACGTTGGAAATGGCTAAACAATCATAAACTATAGTTAAATCGAATGCTTTTCGTTTGTTTATGATTGTTTAGCCATTTCGACGTTTGTTTAGACCTACAACCAAAGTTATCCAAAGTTATATGAACAAAGGTGGGTTTGTATGGAATTCCTATATAACTTTGGTTGTAGGTGTATGCAAACGTTGGAAATGGCTAAACAATCATAAACTATAGTTAAATCGAATGCTTTTCGTTTGTTTATGATTGTTTAGCCATTTCGACGTTTGTTTAGACCTACAACCAAAGTTATCCAAAGTTATATGAACAAAGGTGGGTTTGTATGGAATTCCTATATAACTTTGGTTGTAGGTGAATGCAAACGTTGGAAATGGCTAAACAATCATAAACTATAGTTAAATCGAATGCTTTTCGTTTGTTTATGATTGTTTAGCCATTTCGACGTTTGTTTAGACCTACAACCAAAGTTATCCAAAGTTATATAAACAAACGTGGGTTTGTATGGAATTCCTATATAACTTTGGTTGTAGGTGTATGCAAACGTTGGAAATGGCTAAACAATCATAAACTATAGTTAAATCGAATGCTTTTCGTTTGTTTATGATTGTTTAGCCATTTCGACGTTTGTTTAGACCTACAACCAAAGTTATCCAAAGTTATATGAACAAAGGTGGGTTTGTATGGAATTCCTATATAACTTTGGTTGTAGGTGTATGCAAACGTTGGAAATGGCTAAACAATCATAAGCTATAGTTAAATCGAATGCTTTTCGTTTGTTTATGATTGTTTAGCCATTTCGACGTTTGTTTAGACCTACAACCAAAGTTATCCAAAGTTATATGAACAAAGGTGGGTTTGTATGGAATTCCTATATAACTTTGGTTGTAGGTGTATGCAAACGTTGGAAATGGCTAAACAATCATAAACTATAGTTAAATCGAATGCTTTTCGTTTGTTTATGATTGTTTAGCCATTTCGACGTTTGTTTAGACCTACAACCAAAGTTATCCAAAGTTATATGAACAAAGGTGGGTTTGTATGGAATTCCTATATAACTTTGGTTGTAGGTGTATGCAAACGTTGGAAATGGCTAAACAATCATAAACTAGAGTTAAATCGAATGCTTTTCGTTTCATTTCGACGTTTGTGTAGACCTACAACCAAAGTTATCCAAAGTTATATGAACAAAGGTGGGTTTGTATGGAATTCCTAAATAACTTTGGTTGTAGGTGTATGCAAACGTTGGAAATGGCTAAACAATCATAAACTATAGTTAAATCGAATGCTTTTCGTTTGTTTATCATTGGTTAGTCATTTCGACGTTTGTTTAGACCTACAACCAAAGTTATCCAAAGTTATATGAACAAAGGTGGGTTTGTATGGAATTCCTATATAACTTTGGTTGTAGGTGAATGCAAACGTTGGAAATGGCTAAACAATCATAAACTATAGTTAAATCGAATGCTTTTCGTTTGTTTATGATTGTTTAGCCATTTCGACGTTTGTTTAGACCTACAACCAAAGTTATCCAAAGTTATATAAACAAACGTGGGTTTGTATGGAATTCCTATATAACTTTGGTTGTAGGTGTATGCAAACGTTGGAAATGGCTAAACAATCATAAACTATAGTTAAATCGAATGCTTTTCGTTTGTTTATGATTGTTTAGCCATTTCGACGTTTGTTTAGACCTACAACCAAAGTTATCCAAAGTTATATGAACAAAGGTGGGTTTGTATGGAATTCCTATATAACTTTGGTTGTAGGTGAATGCAAACGTTGGAAATGGCTAAACAATCATAAACTATAGTTAAATCGAATGCTTTTCGTTTGTTTATGATTGTTTAGCCATTTCGACGTTTGTTTAGACCTACAACCAAAGTTATCCAAAGTTATATGAGCAAAGGTGGGTTTGTATGGAATTCCTATATAACTTTGGTTGTAGGTGTATGCAAACGTTGGAAATGGCTAAACAATCATAAACTATAGTTAAATCGAATGCTTTTCGTTTGTTTATGATTGTTTAGCCATTTCGACGTTTGTTTAGACCTACAACCAAAGTTATCCAAAGTTATATGAACAAAGGTGGGTTTGTATGGAATTCCTATATAACTTTGGTTGTAGGTGTATGCAAACGTTGGAAATGGCTAAACAATCATAAACTATAGTTAAATCGAATGCTTTTCGTTTGTTTATGATTGTCTAGCCATTTCGACGTTTGTTTAGACCTACAACCAAAGTTATCCAAAGTTATATGAACAAAGGTGGGTTTGTATGGAATTCCTATATAACTTTGTTTGTAGGTGTATGCAAACGTTGGAAATGGCTAAACAATCATAAACTATAGTTAAATCGAATGCTTTTCGTTTGTTTATGATTGTTTAGCCATTTCGACGTTTGTTTAGACCTACAACCAAAGTTATCCAAAGTTATATGAACAAAGGTGGGTTTGTATGGAATTCCTATATAACTTTGGTTGTAGGTGTATGCAAACGTTGGAAATGGCTAAACAATCATAAACTATAGTTAAATCGAATGCTTTTCGTTTGTTTATGATTGTTTAGCCATTTCGACGTTTGTTTAGAGCTACAACCAAAGTTATCCAAAGTTATATGAACAAAGGTGGGTTTGTATGGAATTCCTATATAACTTTGGTTGTAGGTGTATGCAAACGTTGGAAATGGCTAAACAATCATAAACTATAGTTAAATCGAATGCTTTTCGTTTGTTTATGATTGTTTAGCCATTTCGACGTTTGTTTAGACCTACAACCAAAGTTATCCAAAGTTATATGAACAAAGGTGGGTTTGTATGGAATTCCTATATAACTTTGGTTGTAGGTGTATGCAAACGTTGGAAATGGCTAAACAATCATAAACTATAGTTAAATCGAATGCTTTTCGTTTGTTTATGATTGTCTAGCCATTTCGACGTTTGTTTAGACCTACAACCAAAGTTATCCAAAGTTATATGAACAAAGGTGGGTTTGTATGGAATTCCTATATAACTTTGGTTGTAGGTGTATGCAAACGTTGGAAATGGCTAAACAATCATAAACTATAGTTAAATCGAATGCTTTTCGTTTGTTTATGATTGTTTAGCCATTTCGACGTTTGTTTAGACCTACAACCAAAGTTATCCAAAGTTATATGAACAAAGGTGGGTTTGTATGGAATTCCTATATAACTTTGGTTGTAGGTGTATGCAAACGTTGGAAATGGCTAAACAATCATAAGCTATAGTTAAATCGAATGCTTTTCGTTTGTTTATGATTGTTTAGCCATTTCGACGTTTGTTTAGACCTACAACCAAAGTTATCCAAAGTTATATGAACAAAGGTGGGTTTGTATGGAATTCCTATATAACTTTGGTTGTAGGTGTATGCAAACGTTGGAAATGGCTAAACAATCATAAACTATAGTTAAATCGAATGCTTTTCGTTTGTTTATGATTGTTTAGCCATTTCGACGTTTGTTTAGACCTACAACCAAAGTTATCCAAAGTTATATGAACAAAGGTGGGTTTGTATGGAATTCCTATATAACTTTGGTTGTAGGTGTATGCAAACGTTGGAAATGGCTAAACAATCATAAACTAGAGTTAAATCGAATGCTTTTCGTTTCATTTCGACGTTTGTGTAGACCTACAACCAAAGTTATCCAAAGTTATATGAACAAAGGTGGGTTTGTATGGAATTCCTAAATAACTTTGGTTGTAGGTGTATGCAAACGTTGGAAATGGCTAAACAATCATAAACTATAGTTAAATCGAATGCTTTTCGTTTGTTTATCATTGGTTAGTCATTTCGACGTTTGTTTAGACCTACAACCAAAGTTATCCAAAGTTATATGAACAAAGGTGGGTTTGTATGGAATTCCTATATAACTTTGGTTGTAGGTGAATGCAAACGTTGGAAATGGCTAAACAATCATAAACTATAGTTAAATCGAATGCTTTTCGTTTGTTTATGATTGTTTAGCCATTTCGACGTTTGTTTAGACCTACAACCAAAGTTATCCAAAGTTATATAAACAAACGTGGGTTTGTATGGAATTCCTATATAACTTTGGTTGTAGGTGTATGCAAACGTTGGAAATGGCTAAACAATCATAAACTATAGTTAAATCGAATGCTTTTCGTTTGTTTATGATTGTTTAGCCATTTCGACGTTTGTTTAGACCTACAACCAAAGTTATCCAAAGTTATATGAACAAAGGTGGGTTTGTATGGAATTCCTATATAACTTTGGTTGTAGGTGTATGCAAACGTTGGAAATGACTAAACAATCATAAACTATAGTTAAATCGAATGCTTTTCGTTTGTTTATGATTGTTTAGCCATTTCGACGTTTGTTTAGACCTACAACCAAAGTTATCCAAAGTTATATGAGCAAAGGTGGGTTTGTATGGAATTCCTATATAACTTTGGTTGTAGGTGTATGCAAACGTTGGAAATGGCTAAACAATCATAAACTATAGTTAAATCGAATGCTTTTCGTTTGTTTATGATTGTTTAGCCATTTCGACGTTTGTTTAGACCTACAACCAAAGTTATCCAAAGTTATATGAACAAAGGTGGGTTTGTATGGAATTCCTATATAACTTTGGTTGTAGGTGTATGCAAACGTTGGAAATGGCTAAACAATCATAAACTATAGTTAAATCGAATGCTTTTCGTTTGTTTATGATTGTCTAGCCATTTCGACGTTTGTTTAGACCTACAACCAAAGTTATCCAAAGTTAGTTCAAATTTGCTTGCTACGATTTTCTACTGTAACTTAGATTTTCGTTTACTAAGTATTTTCAAATAGGTTGCTATAATTATATTGCTATTTTATAACAAGTTATTTATTTTTAATCAACGTGCTTTTTTGACCACTACTATGATTGTAATTAATTATGTCAAAGCTGCGACAGTGGGTTTGTATGGAATTCCTATATAACTTTGGTTGTAGGTGTATGCAAACGTTGGAAATGGCTAAACAATCATAAACTATAGTTAAATCGAATGCTTTTCGTTTGTTTATGATTGTTTAGCCATTTCGACGTTTGTTTAGACCTACAACCAAAGTTATCCAAAGTTATATGAACAAAGGTGGGTTTGTATGGAATTCCTGTATAACTTTGGTTGTAGGTGTATGCAAACGTTGGAAATGGCTAAACAATCATAAACTATAGTTAAATCGAATGCTTTTCGTTTGTTTATGATTGTTTAGCCATTTCGACGTTTGTTTAGACCTACAACCAAAGTTATCCAAAGTTATATGAACAAAGGTGGGTTTGTATGGAATTCCTATATAACTTTGGTTGTAGGTGTATGCAAACGTTGGAAATGGCTAAACAACCATAAACTATAGTTAAATCGAATGCTTTTCGTTTCTTTATGATTGTTTAGCCATTTCGACGTTTGTTTAGACCTACAACCAAAGTTATCCAAAGTTATATGAACAAAGGTGGGTTTGTATGGAATTCCTATATAACTTTGGTTGTAGGTGTATGCAAACGTTGGAAATGGCTAAACAATCATAAACTATAGTTAAATCGAATGCTTTTCGTTTGTTTATGATTGTTTAGCCATTTCGACGTTTGTTTAGACCTACAACCAAAGTTATCCAAAGTTATATGAACAAAGGTGAGTTTGTATGGAATTCCTATATAACTTTGGTTGTAGGTGTATGCAAACGTTGGAAATGACTAAACAATCATAAACTATAGTTAAATCGAATGCTTTTCGTTTGTTTATGATTGTTTAGCCATTTCGACGTTTGTTTAGACCTACAACCAAAGTTATCCAAAGTTATATGAACAAAGGTGAGTTTGTATGAAATTCCTATATAACTTTGGTTGTAGGTGTATGCAAACGTTGGAAATGGCTAAACAATCATAAACTATAGTTAAATCGAATGCTTTTCGTTTGTTTATGATTGTTTAGCCATTTCGACGTTTGTTTAGACCTACAACCAAAGTTATCCAAAGTTATATGAACAAAGGCGGGTTTGTATGGAATTCCTATATAACTTTGGTTGTAGGTGTATGCAAACGTTGGAAATGGCTAAACAATCATAAACTATAGTTAAATCGAATGCTTTTCGTTTGTTTATGATTGTTTAGCCATTACGACGTTTGTTTAGATCTACAGCCAAAGTTATCCAAAGTTATATGAACAAAGGTGAGTTTGTATGGAATTACTATATAACTTTGGTTGTAGGTGTATGCAAACGTTGGAAATGGCTAAACAATCATAAACTATAGTTAAATCGAATGCTTTTCGTTTGTTTATGATTGTTTAGCCATTTCGACGTTTGTTTAGACCTACAACCAAAGTTATCCAAAGTTATATGAACAAAGGTGGGTTTGTATGGAATTCCTATATAACTTTGGTTGTAGGTGTATGCGAACGTTGGAAATGGCTAAACAATCATAAACTATAGTTAAATCGAATGCTTTTCGTTTGTTTATGATTGTTTAGCCATTTCGACGTTTGTTTAGAGCTACAACCAAAGTTATCCAAAGTTATATGAACAAAGGTGAGTTTGTATGGAATTCCTATATAACTTTGGTTGTAGGTGTATGCAAACGTTGGAAATGACTAAACAATCATAAACTATAGTTAAATCGAATGCTTTTCGTTTGTTTATGATTGTTTAGCCATTTCGACGTTTGTTTAGACCTACAACCAAAGTTATCCAAAGTTATATGAACAAAGGTGGGTTTGTATGAAATTCCTATATAACTTTGGTTGTAGGTGTATGCAAACGTTGGAAATGGCTAAACAATCATAAACTATAGTTAGATCGAATGCTTTTCGTTTGTTTATGATTGTATAGCCATTTCGACGTTTGTTTAGACCTACAACCAAAGTTATCCAAAGTTATATGAACAAAGGTGGGTTTGTATGGAATTCCTATATAACTTTGGTTGTAGGTGTATGCAAACGTTGGAAATGGCTAAACAATCATAAACTATAGTTAAATCGAATGCTTTTCGTTTGTTTATGATTGTTTAGCCATTTCGACGTTTGTTTAGACCTACAACCAAAGTTATCCAAAGTTATATGAACAAAGGCGGGTTTGTATGGAATTCCTATATAACTTTGGTTGTAGGTGTATGCAAACGTTGGAAATGGCTAAACAATCATAAACTATAGTTAAATCGAATGCTTTTCGTTTGTTTATGATTGTTTAGCCATTTCGACGTTTGTTTAGACCTACAACCAAAGTTATCCAAAGTTATATGAACAAAGGTGGGTTTGTATGGAATTCCTATATAACTTTGGTTGTAGGTGTATGCAAACGTTGGAAATGGCTAAACAATCATAAACTATAGTTAAATCGAATGCTTTTCGTTTGTTTATGATTGTTTAGCCATTTCGGCGTTTGTTTAGACCTACAACCAAAGTTATCCAAAGTTATATGGACAAAGGTAGGTTTGTATGGAATTCCTATATAACTTTGGTTGTAGGTGTATGCAAACGTTGGAAATGGCTAAACAATCATAAACTATATTTAAATCGAATGCTTTTCGTTTGTGTATGATTGTTTAGCCATTTCGACGTTTGTTTAGACCTACACCCAAAGTTATCCAAAGTTATATGTACAAAGGTGGGTTTGTATGGAATTCCTATATAACTTTGGTTGTAGGTGTATGCAAACGTTGGAAATGGCTAAACAATCATAAACTATAGTTAAATCGAATGCTTTTCGTTTGTTTATGATTGTTTAGCCATTTCGACGTTTGTTTAGACCTACAACCAAAGTTATCCAAAGTTATATGAACAAAGGTGGGTTTGTATGGAATTCCTGTATAACTTTGGTTGTAGGTGTATGCAAACGTTGGAAATGGCTAAACAATCATAAACTATAGTTAAATCGAATGCTTTTCGTTTGTTTATGATTGTTTAGCCATTTCGACGTTTGTTTAGACCTACAACCAAAGTTATCCAAAGTTATATGAACAAAGGTGGGTTTGTATGGAATTCCTATATAACTTTGGTTGTAGGTGTATGCAAACGTTGGAAATGGCTAAACAACCATAAACTATAGTTAAATCGAATGCTTTTCGTTTCTTTATGATTGTTTAGCCATTTCGACGTTTGTTTAGACCTACAACCAAAGTTATCCAAAGTTATATGAACAAAGGTGGGTTTGTATGGAATTCCTATATAACTTTGGTTGTAGGTGTATGCAAACGTTGGAAATGGCTAAACAATCATAAACTATAGTTAAATCGAATGCTTTTCGTTTGTTTATGATTGTTTAGCCATTTCGACGTTTGTTTAGACCTACAACCAAAGTTATCCAAAGTTATATGAACAAAGGTGAGTTTGTATGGAATTCCTATATAACTTTGGTTGTAGGTGTATGCAAACGTTGGAAATGACTAAACAATCATAAACTATAGTTAAATCGAATGCTTTTCGTTTGTTTATGATTGTTTAGCCATTTCGACGTTTGTTTAGACCTACAACCAAAGTTATCCAAAGTTATATGAACAAAGGTGAGTTTGTATGAAATTCCTATATAACTTTGGTTGTAGGTGTATGCAAACGTTGGAAATGGCCAAACAATCATAAACTATAGTTAAATCGAATGCTTTTCGTTTGTTTATGATTGTTTAGCCATTTCGACGTTTGTTTAGACCTACAACCAAAGTTATCCAAAGTTATATGAACAAAGGCGGGTTTGTATGGAATTCCTATATAACTTTGGTTGTAGGTGTATGCAAACGTTGGAAATGGCTAAACAATCATAAACTATAGTTAAATCGAATGCTTTTCGTTTGTTTATGATTGTTTAGCCATTTCGACGTTTGTTTAGACCTACAACCAAAGTTATCCAAAGTTATATGAACAAAGGTGGGTTTGTATGGAATTCCTATATAACTTTGGTTGTAGGTGTATGCAAACGTTGGAAATGGCTAAACAATCATAAACTATAGTTAAATCGAATGCTTTTCGTTTCTTTATGATTGTTTAGCCATTTCGACGTTTGTTTAGACCTACAACCAAAGTTATCCAAAGTTATATGAACAAAGGTGGGTTTGTATGGAATTCATATATAACTTTGGTTGTAGGTGTATGCAAACGTTGGAAATGGCTAAACAATCATAAACTATAGTTAAATCGAATGCTTTTCGTTTGTTTATGATTGTTTAGCCATTTCGACGTTTGTTTAGACCTACAACCAAAGTTATCCAAAGTTATATGAACAAAGGTGGGTTTGTATGGAATTCCTATATAACTTTGGTTGTAGGTGTATGCAAACGTTGGAAATGGCTAAACAATCATAAACTATAGTTAAATCGAATGCTTTTCGTTTGTTTATGATTGTTTAGCCATTTCGACGTTTGTTTAGAGCTACAACCAAAGTTATCCAAAGTTATATGAACAAAGGTGAGTTTGTATGGAATTCCTATATAACTTTGGTTGTAGGTGTATGCAAACGTTGGAAATGACTAAACAATCATAAACTATAGTTAAATCGAATGCTTTTCGTTTGTTTATGATTGTTTAGCCATTTCGACGTTTGTTTAGACCTACAACCAAAGTTATCCAAAGTTATATGAACAAAGGTGGGTTTGTATGAAATTCCTATATAACTTTGGTTGTAGGTGTATGCAAACGTTGGAAATGGCTAAACAATCATAAACTATAGTTAGATCGAATGCTTTTCGTTTGTTTATGATTGTATAGCCATTTCGACGTTTGTTTAGACCTACAACCAAAGTTATCCAAAGTTATATGAACAAAGGTGGGTTTGTATGGAATTCCTATATAACTTTGGTTGTAGGTGTATGCAAACGTTGGAAATGGCTAAACAATCATAAACTATAGTTAAATCGAATGCTTTTCGTTTGTTTATGATTGTTTAGCCATTTCGACGTTTGTTTAGACCTACAACCAAAGTTATCCAAAGTTATATGAACAAAGGCGGGTTTGTATGGAATTCCTATATAACTTTGGTTGTAGGTGTATGCAAACGTTGGAAATGGCTAAACAATCATAAACTATAGTTAAATCGAATGCTTTTCGTTTGTTTATGATTGTTTAGCCATTTCGACGTTTGTTTAGACCTACAACCAAAGTTATCCAAAGTTATATGAACAAAGGTGGGTTTGTATGGAATTCCTATATAACTTTGGTTGTAGGTGTATGCAAACGTTGGAAATGGCTAAACAATCATAAACTATAGTTAAATCGAATGCTTTTCGTTTGTTTATGATTGTTTAGCCATTTCGGCGTTTGTTTAGACCTACAACCAAAGTTATCCAAAGTTATATGGACAAAGGTAGGTTTGTATGGAATTCCTATATAACTTTGGTTGTAGGTGTATGCAAACGTTGGAAATGGCTAAACAATCATAAACTATATTTAAATCGAATGCTTTTCGTTTGTGTATGATTGTTTAGCCATTTCGACGTTTGTTTAGACCTACACCCAAAGTTATCCAAAGTTATATGTACAAAGGTGGGTTTGTATGGAATTCCTATATAACTTTGGTTGTAGGTGTATGCAAACGTTGGAAATGGCTAAACAATCATAAACTATAGTTAAATCGAATGCTTTTCGTTTGTTTATGATTGTTTAGACATTTCGGCGTTTGTTTAGACCTACACCCAAAGTTATCCAAAGTTATATGGACAAAGGTAGGTTTGTATGGAATTCCTATATAACTTTGGTTGTAGGTGTATGCAAACGTTGGAAATGGCTAAACAATCATAAACTATAGTTAAGTCGAATGCTTTTCGTTTGTTTATGATTGTTTAGCCTTTTCGACGTTTGTTTAGAGCTACAACCAAAGTTATCCAAAGTTATATGAACAAAGGTGAGTTTGTATGGAATTCCTATATAACTTTGGTTGTAGGTGTATGCAAACGTTGGAAATGACTAAACAATCATAAACTATAGTTAAATCGAATGCTTTTCGTTTGTTTATGATTGTTTAGCCATTTCGACGTTTGTTTAGACCTACAACCAAAGTTATCCAAAGTTATATGAACAAAGGCGGGTTTGTATGGAATTCCTATATAACTTTGGTTGTAGGTGTATGCAAACGTTGGAAATGGCTAAACAATCATAAACTATAGTTAAATCGAATGCTTTTCGTTTGTTTATGATTGTTTAGCCATTTCGACGTTTGTTTAGACCTACAACCAAAGTTATCCAAAGTTATATGAACAAAGGTGGGTTTGTATGGAATTCCTATATAACTTTGGTTGTAGGTGTATGCAAACGTTGGAAATGGCTAAACAATCATAAACTATAGTTAAATCGAATGCTTTTCGTTTCTTTATGATTGTTTAGCCATTTCGACGTTTGTTTAGACCTACAACCAAAGTTATCCAAAGTTATATGAACAAAGGTGGGTTTGTATGGAATTCATATATAACTTTGGTTGTAGGTGTATGCAAACGTTGGAAATGGCTAAACAATCATAAACTATAGTTAAATCGAATGCTTTTCGTTTGTTTATGATTGTTTAGCCATTTCGACGTTTGTTTAGACCTACAACCAAAGTTATCCAAAGTTATATGAACAAAGGTGGGTTTGTATGGAATTCCTATATAACTTTGGTTGTAGGTGTATGCAAACGTTGGAAATGGCTAAACAATCATAAACTATAGTTAAATCGAATGCTTTTCGTTTGTTTATGATTGTTTAGCCATTTCGACGTTTGTTTAGAGCTACAACCAAAGTTATCCAAAGTTATATGAACAAAGGTGAGTTTGTATGGAATTCCTATATAACTTTGGTTGTAGGTGTATGCAAACGTTGGAAATGACTAAACAATCATAAACTATAGTTAAATCGAATGCTTTTCGTTTGTTTATGATTGTTTAGCCATTTCGACGTTTGTTTAGACCTACAACCAAAGTTATCCAAAGTTATATGAACAAAGGTGGGTTTGTATGAAATTCCTATATAACTTTGGTTGTAGGTGTATGCAAACGTTGGAAATGGCTAAACAATCATAAACTATAGTTAGATCGAATGCTTTTCGTTTGTTTATGATTGTATAGCCATTTCGACGTTTGTTTAGACCTACAACCAAAGTTATCCAAAGTTATATGAACAAAGGTGGGTTTGTATGGAATTCCTATATAACTTTGGTTGTAGGTGTATGCAAACGTTGGAAATGGCTAAACAATCATAAACTATAGTTAAATCGAATGCTTTTCGTTTGTTTATGATTGTTTAGCCATTTCGACGTTTGTTTAGACCTACAACCAAAGTTATCCGAAGTTATATGAACAAAGGCGGGTTTGTATGGAATTCCTATATAACTTTGGTTGTAGGTGTATGCAAACGTTGGAAATGGCTAAACAATCATAAACTATAGTTAAATCGAATGCTTTTCGTTTGTTTATGATTGTTTAGCCATTTCGACGTTTGTTTAGACCTACAACCAAAGTTATCCAAAGTTATATGAACAAAGGTGGGTTTGTATGGAATTCCTATATAACTTTGGTTGTAGGTGTATGCAAACGTTGGAAATGGCTAAACAATCATAAACTATAGTTAAATCGAATGCTTTTCGTTTGTTTATGATTGTTTAGCCATTTCGGCGTTTGTTTAGACCTACAACCAAAGTTATCCAAAGTTATATGGACAAAGGTAGGTTTGTATGGAATTCCTATATAACTTTGGTTGTAGGTGTATGCAAACGTTGGAAATGGCTAAACAATCATAAACTATATTTAAATCGAATGCTTTTCGTTTGTGTATGATTGTTTAGCCATTTCGACGTTTGTTTAGACCTACACCCAAAGTTATCCAAAGTTATATGTACAAAGGTGGGTTTGTATGGAATTCCTATATAACTTTGGTTGTAGGTGTATGCAAACGTTGGAAATGGCTAAACAATCATAAACTATAGTTAAATCGAATGCTTTTCGTTTGTTTATGATTGTTTAGCCATTTCGACGTTTGTTTAGACCTACACCCAAAGTTATCCAAAGTTATATGTACAAAGGTGGGTTTGTATGGAATTCCTATATAACTTTGGTTGTAGGTGTATGCAAACGTTGGAAATGGCTAAACAATCATAAACTATAGTTAAATCGAATGCTTTTCGTTTGTTTATGATTGTTTAGCCATTTCGACGTTTGTTTAGACCTACAACCAAAGTTATCCAAAGTTATATGAACAAAGGTGGGTTTGTATGGAATTCCTATATAACTTTGGTTGTAGGTGTATGCAAACGTTGGAAATGGCTAAACAATCATAAACTATAGTTAAGTCGAATGCTTTTCGTTTGTTTATGATTGTTTAGCCTTTTCGACGTTTGTTTAGACCTACAACCAAAGTTATCCAAAGTTATATGAACAAAGGTGGGTTTGTATGGAATTCCTATATAACTTTGGTTGTAGGTGTATGCAAACGTTGGAAATGGCTAAACAATCATAAACTATAGTTAAATCGAATGCTTTTCGTTTGTTTATGATTGTTTAGCCATTTCGGCGTTTGTTTAGACCTACAACCAAAGTTATCCAAAGTTATATGGACAAAGGTAGGTTTGTATGGAATTCCTATATAACTTTGGTTGTAGGTGTATGCAAACGTTGGAAATGGCTAAACTATCATAAACTATAGTTAAATCGAATGCTTTTCGTTTGTTTATGATTGTTTAGCCATTTCGACGTTTGTTTAGACCTACAACCAAAGTTATCCAAAATTATATGAACAAAGGTGGGTTTGTATGGAATTCCTATATAACTTTGGTTGTAGGTGTATGCAAACGTTGGAAATGGCTAAACAATCATAAGCTATAGTTAAATCGAATGCTTTTCGTTTGTTTATGATTGTTTAGCCATTTCGACGTTTGTTTAGACCTACAACCAAAGTTATCCAAAGTTATATGAACAAAGGTGGGTTTGTATGGAATTCCTGTATAACTTTGGTTGTAGGTGTATGCAAACGTTGGAAATGGCTAAACAATCATAAACTATAGTTAAATCGAATGCTTTTCGTTTGTTTATGATTGGTTAGCCATTTCGACGTTTGTTTAGACCTACAACCAAAGTTATCCAAAGTTATATGGACAAAGGTAGGTTTGTATGGAATTCCTATATAACTTTGGTTGTAGGTGTATGCAAACGTTGGAAATAGCTAAACAATCATAAACTATAGTTAAGTCGAATGCTTTTCGTTTGTTTATGATTGTTTAGCTTTTCGACGTTTGTTTAGACCTACAACCAAAGTTATCCAAAGTTATATGAACAAAGGTGGGTTTGTATGGAATTCCTATATAACTTTGGTTGTAGGTGTATGCAAACGTTGGAAATGGCTAAACAATCATAAACTATAGTTAAATCGAATGCTTTTCGTTTGTTTATGATTGTTTAGCCATTACGACGTTTGTTTAGATCTACAGCCAAAGTTATCCAAAGTTATATGAACAAAGGTGAGTTTGTATGGAATTCCTATATAACTTTGGTTGTAGGTGTATGCAAACGTTGGAAATGGCTAAACAATCATAAACTATAGTTAAATCGAATGCTTTTCGTTTGTTTATGATTGTTTAGCCATTTCGACGTTTGTTTAGAGCTACAACCAAAGTTATCCAAAGTTATATGAACAAAGGTGAGTTTGTATGGAATTCCTATATAACTTTGGTTGTAGGTGTATGCAAACGTTGGAAATGACTAAACAATCATAAACTATAGTTAAATCGAATGCTTTTCGTTTGTTTATGATTGTTTAGCCATTTCGACGTTTGTTTAGACCTACAACCAAAGTTATCCAAAGTTATATGAACAAAGGTGGGTTTGTATGAAATTCCTATATAACTTTGGTTGTAGGTGTATGCAAACGTTGGAAATGGCTAAACAATCATAAACTATAGTTAGATCGAATGCTTTTCGTTTGTTTATGATTGTATAGCCATTTCGACGTTTGTTTAGACCTACAACCAAAGTTATCCAAAGTTATATGAACAAAGGTGGGTTTGTATGGAATTCCTATATAACTTTGGTTGTAGGTGTATGCAAACGTTGGAAATGGCTAAACAATCATAAACTATAGTTAAATCGAATGCTTTTCGTTTGTTTATGATTGTTTAGCCATTTCGACGTTTGTTTAGACCTACAACCAAAGTTATCCAAAGTTATATGAACAAAGGCGGGTTTGTATGGAATTCCTATATAACTTTGGTTGTAGGTGTATGCAAACGTTGGAAATGGCTAAACAATCATAAACTATAGTTAAATCGAATGCTTTTCGTTTGTTTATGATTGTTTAGCCATTTCGACGTTTGTTTAGACCTACAACCAAAGTTATCCAAAGTTATATGAACAAAGGTGGGTTTGTATGGAATTCCTATATAACTTTGGTTGTAGGTGTATGCAAACGTTGGAAATGGCTAAACAATCATAAACTATAGTTAAATCGAATGCTTTTCGTTTGTTTATGATTGTTTAGCCATTTCGGCGTTTGTTTAGACCTACAACCAAAGTTATCCAAAGTTATATGAAGAAAGGTGGGTTTGTATGGAATTCCTGTATAACTTTGGTTGTAGGTGTATGCAAACGTTGGAAATGGCTAAACAATCATAAACTATAGTTAAATCGAATGCTTTTCGTTTGCTTATGATTGTTTAGCCATTTCGACGTTTGTTTAGACCTACAACCAAAGTTATCCAAAGTTATATGAACAAAGGTGGGTTTGTATGGAATTCCTATATAACTTTGGTTGTAGGTGTATGCAAACGTTGGAAATGGCTAAACAACCATAAACTATAGTTAAATCGAATGCTTTTCGTTTCTTTATGATTGTTTAGCCATTTCGACGTTTGTTTAGACCTACAACCAAAGTTATCCAAAGTTATATGAACAAAGGTGGGTTTGTATGGAATTCCTATATAACTTTGGTTGTAGGTGTATGCAAACGTTGGAAATGGCTAAACAATCATAAACTATAGTTAAATCGAATGCTTTTCGTTTGTTTATGATTGTTTAGCCATTTCGACGTTTGTTTAGACCTACAACCAAAGTTATCCAAAGTTATATGAACAAAGGTGAGTTTGTATGGAATTCCTATATAACTTTGGTTGTAGGTGTATGCAAACGTTGGAAATGACTAAACAATCATAAACTATAGTTAAATCGAATGCTTTTCGTTTGTTTATGATTGTTTAGCCATTTCGACGTTTGTTTAGACCTACAACCAAAGTTATCCAAAGTTATATGAACAAAGGTGAGTTTGTATGAAATTCCTATATAACTTTGGTTGTAGGTGTATGCAAACGTTGGAAATGGCTAAACAATCATAAACTATAGTTAAATCGAATGCTTTTCGTTTGTTTATGATTGTTTAGCCATTTCGACGTTTGTTTAGACCTACAACCAAAGTTATCCAAAGTTATATGAACAAAGGCGGGTTTGTATGGAATTCCTATATAACTTTGGTTGTAGGTGTATGCAAACGTTGGAAATGGCTAAACAATCATAAACTATAGTTAAATCGAATGCTTTTCGTTTGTTTATGATTGTTTAGCCATTACGACGTTTGTTTAGATCTACAGCCAAAGTTATCCAAAGTTATATGAACAAAGGTGAGTTTGTATGGAATTACTATATAACTTTGGTTGTAGGTGTATGCAAACGTTGGAAATGGCTAAACAATCATAAACTATAGTTAAATCGAATGCTTTTCGTTTGTTTATGATTGTTTAGCCATTTCGACGTTTGTTTAGACCTACAACCAAAGTTATCCAAAGTTATATGAACAAAGGTGGGTTTGTATGGAATTCCTATATAACTTTGGTTGTAGGTGTATGCAAACGTTGGAAATGGCTAAACAATCATAAACTATAGTTAAATCGAATGCTTTTCGTTTCTTTATGATTGTTTAGCCATTTCGACGTTTGTTTAGACCTACAACCAAAGTTATCCAAAGTTATATGAACAAAGGTGGGTTTGTATGGAATTCATATATAACTTGGGTTGTAGGTGTATGCAAACGTTGGAAATGGCTAAACAATCATAAACTATAGTTAAATCGAATGCTTTTCGTTTGTTTATGATTGTTTAGCCATTTCGACGTTTGTTTAGACCTACAACCAAAGTTATCCAAAGTTATATGAACAAAGGTGGGTTTGTATGGAATTCCTATATAACTTTGGTTGTAGGTGTATGCAAACGTTGGAAATGGCTAAACAATCATAAACTATAGTTAAATCGAATGCTTTTCGTTTGTTTATGATTGTTTAGCCATTTCGACGTTTGTTTAGAGCTACAACCAAAGTTATCCAAAGTTATATGAACAAAGGTGAGTTTGTATGGAATTCCTATATAACTTTGGTTGTAGGTGTATGCAAACGTTGGAAATGACTAAACAATCATAAAGTATAGTTAAATCGAATGCTTTTCGTTTGTTTATGATTGTTTAGCCATTTCGACGTTTGTTTAGACCTACAACCAAAGTTATCCAAAGTTATATGAACAAAGGTGGGTTTGTATGAAATTCCTATATAACTTTGGTTGTAGGTGTATGCAAACGTTGGAAATGGCTAAACAATCATAAACTATAGTTAGATCGAATGCTTTTCGTTTGTTTATGATTGTATAGCCATTTCGACGTTTGTTTAGACCTACAACCAAAGTTATCCAAAGTTATATGAACAAAGGTGAGTTTGTATGAAATTCCTATATAACTTTGGTTGTAGGTGTATGCAAACGTTGGAAATGGCTAAACAATCATAAACTATAGTTAAATCGAATGCTTTTCGTTTGTTTATGATTGTTTAGCCATTTCGACGTTTGTTTAGACCTACAACCAAAGTTATCCAAAGTTATATGAACAAAGGCGGGTTTGTATGGAATTCCTATATAACTTTGGTTGTAGGTGTATGCAAACGTTGGAAATGGCTAAACAATCATAAACTATAGTTAAATCGAATGCTTTTCGTTTGTTTATGATTGTTTAGCCATTACGACGTTTGTTTAGATCTACAGCCAAAGTTATCCAAAGTTATATGAACAAAGGTGAGTTTGTATGGAATTACTATATAACTTTGGTTGTAGGTGTATGCAAACGTTGGAAATGGCTAAACAATCATAAACTATAGTTAAATCGAATGCTTTTCGTTTGTTTATGATTGTTTAGCCATTTCGACGTTTGTTTAGACCTACAACCAAAGTTATCCAAAGTTATATGAACAAAGGTGGGTTTGTATGGAATTCCTATATAACTTTGGTTGTAGGTGTATGCAAACGTTGGAAATGGCTAAACAATCATAAACTATAGTTAAATCGAATGCTTTTCGTTTCTTTATGATTGTTTAGCCATTTCGACGTTTGTTTAGACCTACAACCAAAGTTATCCAAAGTTATATGAACAAAGGTGGGTTTGTATGGAATTCATATATAACTTTGGTTGTAGGTGTATGCAAACGTTGGAAATGGCTAAACAATCATAAACTATAGTTAAATCGAATGCTTTTCGTTTGTTTATGATTGTTTAGCCATTTCGACGTTTGTTTAGACCTACAACCAAAGTTATCCAAAGTTATATGAACAAAGGTGGGTTTGTATGGAATTCCTATATAACTTTGGTTGTAGGTGTATGCAAACGTTGGAAATGGCTAAACAATCATAAACTATAGTTAAATCGAATGCTTTTCGTTTGTTTATGATTGTTTAGCCATTTCGACGTTTGTTTAGAGCTACAACCAAAGTTATCCAAAGTTATATGAACAAAGGTGAGTTTGTATGGAATTCCTATATAACTTTGGTTGTAGGTGTATGCAAACGTTGGAAATGACTAAACAATCATAAAGTATAGTTAAATCGAATGCTTTTCGTTTGTTTATGATTGTTTAGCCATTTCGACGTTTGTTTAGACCTACAACCAAAGTTATCCAAAGTTATATGAACAAAGGTGGGTTTGTATGAAATTCCTATATAACTTTGGTTGTAGGTGTATGCAAACGTTGGAAATGGCTAAACAATCATAAACTATAGTTAGATCGAATGCTTTTCGTTTGTTTATGATTGTATAGCCATTTCGACGTTTGTTTAGACCTACAACCAAAGTTATCCAAAGTTATATGAACAAAGGTGAGTTTGTATGGAATTCCTATATAACTTTGGTTGTAGGTGTATGCAAACGTTGGAAATGGCTAAACAATCATAAACTATAGTTAAATCGAATGCTTTTCGTTTGTTTATGATTGTTTAGCCATTTCGACGTTTGTTTAGACCTACAACCAAAGTTATCCAAAGTTATATGAACAAAGGCGGGTTTGTATGGAATTCCTATATAACTTTGGTTGTAGGTGTATGCAAACGTTGGAAATGGCTAAACAATCATAAACTATAGTTAAATCGAATGCTTTTCGTTTGTTTATGATTGTTTAGCCATTTCGACGTTTGTTTAGACCTACAACCAAAGTTATCCAAAGTTATATGAACAAAGGTGGGTTTGTATGGAATTCCTATATAACTTTGGTTGTAGGTGTATGCAAACGTTGGAAATGGCTAAACAATCATAAACTATAGTTAAATCGAATGCATTTCGTTTGTTTATGATTGTTTAGCCATTTCGGCGTTTGTTTAGACCTACAACCAAAGTTATCCAAAGTTATATGGACAAAGGTAGGTTTGTATGGAATTCCTATATAACTTTGGTTGTAGGTGTATGCAAACGTTGGAAATGGCTAAACAATCATAAACTATATTTAAATCGAATGCTTTTCGTTTGTGTATGATTGTTTAGCCATTTCGACGTTTGTTTAGACCTACACCCAAAGTTATCCAAAGTTATATGTACAAAGGTGGGTTTGTATGGAATTCCTATATAACTTTGGTTGTAGGTGTATGCAAACGTTGGAAATGGCTAAACAATCATAAACTATAGTTAAATCGAATGCTTTTCGTTTGTTTATGATTGTTTAGACATTTCGGCGTTTGTTTAGACCTACAACCAAAGTTATCCAAAGTTATATGGACAAAGGTAGGTTTGTATGGAATTCCTATATAACTTTGGTTGTAGGTGTATGCAAACGTTGGAAATGGCTAAACAATCATAAACTATAGTTAAGTCGAATGCTTTTCGTTTGTTTATGATTGTTTAGCCTTTTCGACGTTTGTTTAGACCTACAACCAAAGTTATCCAAAGTTATATGAACAAAGGTGGGTTTGTATGGAATTCCTATATAACTTTGGTTGTAGGTGTATGCAAACGTTGGAAATGGCTAAACAATCATAAACTATAGTTAAATCGAATGCTTTTCGTTTGTTTATGATTGTTTAGCCATTTCGGCGTTTGTTTAGACCTACAACCAAAGTTATCCAAAGTTATATGGACAAAGGTAGGTTTGTATGGAATTCCTATATAACTTTGGTTGTAGGTGTATGCAAACGTTGGAAATGGCTAAACTATCATAAACTATAGTTAAATCGAATGCTTTTCGTTTGTTTATGATTGTTTAGCCATTTCGACGTTTGTTTAGACCTACAACCAAAGTTATCCAAAATTATATGAACAAAGGTGGGTTTGTATGGAATTCCTATATAACTTTGGTTGTAGGTGTATGCAAACGTTGGAAATGGCTAAACAATCATAAGCTATAGTTAAATCGAATGCTTTTCGTTTGTTTATGATTGTTTAGCCATTTCGACGTTTGTTTAGACCTACAACCAAAGTTATCCAAAGTTATATGAACAAAGGTGGGTTTGTATGGAATTCCTGTATAACTTTGGTTGTAGGTGTATGCAAACGTTGGAAATGGCTAAACAATCATAAACTATAGTTAAATCGAATGCTTTTCGTTTGTTTATGATTGGTTAGCCATTTCGACGTTTGTTTAGACCTACAACCAAAGTTATCCAAAGTTATATGGACAAAGGTAGGTTTGTATGGAATTCCTATATAACTTTGGTTGTAGGTGTATGCAAACGTTGGAAATAGCTAAACAATCATAAACTATAGTTAAGTCGAATGCTTTTCGTTTGTTTATGATTGTTTAGCTTTTCGACGTTTGTTTAGACCTACAACCAAAGTTATCCAAAGTTATATGAACAAAGGTGGGTTTGTATGGAATTCCTATATAACTTTGGTTGTAGGTGTATGCAAACGTTGGAAATGGCTAAACAATCATAAACTATAGTTAAATCGAATGCTTTTCGTTTGTTTATGATTGTTTAGCCATTACGACGTTTGTTTAGATCTACAGCCAAAGTTATCCAAAGTTATATGAACAAAGGTGAGTTTGTATGGAATTACTATATAACTTTGGTTGTAGGTGTATGCAAACGTTGGAAATGGCTAAACAATCATAAACTATAGTTAAATCGAATGCTTTTCGTTTGTTTATGATTGTTTAGCCATTTCGACGTTTGTTTAGACCTACAACCAAAGTTATCCAAAGTTATATGAACAAAGGTGGGTTTGTATGGAATTCCTATATAACTTTGGTTGTAGGTGTATGCAAACGTTGGAAATGGCTAAACAATCATAAACTATAGTTAAATCGAATGCTTTTCGTTTCTTTATGATTGTTTAGCCATTTCGACGTTTGTTTAGACCTACAACCAAAGTTATCCAAAGTTATATGAACAAAGGTGGGTTTGTATGGAATTCCTATATAACTTTGGTTGTAGGTGTATGCAAACGTTGGAAATGGCTAAACAATCATAAACTATAGTTAAATCGAATGCTTTTCGTTTGTTTATGATTGTTTAGCCATTTCGACGTTTGTTTAGACCTACAACCAAAGTTATCCAAAGTTATATGAACAAAGGTGGGTTTGTATGGAATTCCTATATAACTTTGGTTGTAGGTGTATGCAAACGTTGGAAATGGCTAAACAATCATAAACTATAGTTAAATCGAATGCTTTTCGTTTGTTTATGATTGTTTAGCCATTTCGACGTTTGTTTAGAGCTACAACCAAAGTTATCCAAAGTTATATGAACAAAGGTGAGTTTGTATGGAATTCCTATATAACTTTGGTTGTAGGTGTATGCAAACGTTGGAAATGACTAAACAATCATAAACTATAGTTAAATCGAATGCTTTTCGTTTGTTTATGATTGTTTAGCCATTTCGACGTTTGTTTAGACCTACAACCAAAGTTATCCAAAGTTATATGAACAAAGGTGGGTTTGTATGAAATTCCTATATAACTTTGGTTGTAGGTGTATGCAAACGTTGGAAATGGCTAAACAATCATAAACTATAGTTAGATCGAATGCTTTTCGTTTGTTTATGATTGTATAGCCATTTCGACGTTTGTTTAGACCTACAACCAAAGTTATCCAAAGTTATATGAACAAAGGTGGGTTTGTATGGAATTCCTATATAACTTTGGTTGTAGGTGTATGCAAACGTTGGAAATGGCTAAACAATCATAAACTATAGTTAAATCGAATGCTTTTCGTTTGTTTATGATTGTTTAGCCATTTCGACGTTTGTTTAGACCTACAACCAAAGTTATCCAAAGTTATATGAACAAAGGCGGGTTTGTATGGAATTCCTATATAACTTTGGTTGTAGGTGTATGCAAACGTTGGAAATGGCTAAACAATCATAAACTATAGTTAAATCGAATGCTTTTCGTTTGTTTATGATTGTTTAGCCATTTCGACGTTTGTTTAGACCTACAACCAAAGTTATCCAAAGTTATAAGAACAAAGGTGGGTTTGTATGGAATTCCTATATAACTTTGGTTGTAGGTGTATGCAAACGTTGGAAATGGCTAAACAATCATAAACTATAGTTAAATCGAATGCTTTTCGTTTGTTTATGATTGTTTAGCCATTTCGACGTTTGTTTAGACCTACAACCAAAGTTATCCAAAGTTATATGAACAAAGGTGGGTTTGTATGGAATTCCTATATAACTTTGGTTGTAGGTGTATGCAAACGTTGGAAATGGCTAAACAATCATAAACTATAGTTAAATCGAATGCTTTTCGTTTGTTTATGATTGTTTAGCCATTTCGGCGTTTGTTTAGACCTACAACCAAAGTTATCCAAAGTTATATGGACAAAGGTAGGTTTGTATGGAATTCCTATATAACTTTGGTTGTAGGTGTATGCAAACGTTGGAAATGGCTAAACAATCATAAACTATATTTAAATCGAATGCTTTTCGTTTGCGTATGATTGTTTAGCCATTTCGACGTTTGTTTAGACCTACAACCAAAGTTATCCAAAGTTATATGAACAAAGGTGGGTTTGTATGGAATTCCTATATAACTTTGGTTGTAGGTGTATGCAAACGTTGGAAATGGCTAAACAATCATAAACTATAGTTAAATCGAATGCTTTTCGTTTCTTTATGATTGTTTAGCCATTTCGACGTTTGTTTAGACCTACAACCAAAGTTATCCAAAGTTATATGAACAAAGGTGGGTTTGTATGGAATTCCTATATAACTTTGGTTGTAGGTGTATGCAAACGTTGGAAATGGCTAAACAATCATAAACTATAGTTAAATCGAATGCTTTTCGTTTGTTTATGATTGTTTAGCCATTTCGACGTTTGTTTAGACCTACAACCAAAGTTATCCAAAGTTATATGAACAAAGGTGGGTTTGTATGGAATTCCTATATAACTTTGGTTGTAGGTGTATGCAAACGTTGGAAATGGCTAAACAATCATAAACTATAGTTAAATCGAATGCTTTTCGTTTGTTTATGATTGTTTAGCCATTTCGACGTTTGTTTAGAGCTACAACCAAAGTTATCCAAAGTTATATGAACAAAGGTGAGTTTGTATGGAATTCCTATATAACTTTGGTTGTAGGTGTATGCAAACGTTGGAAATGACTAAACAATCATAAACTATAGTTAAATCGAATGCTTTTCGTTTGTTTATGATTGTTTAGCCATTTCGACGTTTGTTTAGACCTACAACCAAAGTTATCCAAAGTTATATGAACAAAGGTGGGTTTGTATGAAATTCCTATATAACTTTGGTTGTAGGTGTATGCAAACGTTGGAAATGGCTAAACAATCATAAACTATAGTTAGATCGAATGCTTTTCGTTTGTTTATGATTGTATAGCCATTTCGACGTTTGTTTAGACCTACAACCAAAGTTATCCAAAGTTATATGAACAAAGGTGGGTTTGTATGGAATTCCTATATAACTTTGGTTGTAGGTGTATGCAAACGTTGGAAATGGCTAAACAATCATAAACTATAGTTAAATCGAATGCTTTTCGTTTGTTTATGATTGTTTAGCCATTTCGACGTTTGTTTAGACCTACAACCAAAGTTATCCAAAGTTATATGAACAAAGGCGGGTTTGTATGGAATTCCTATATAACTTTGGTTGTAGGTGTATGCAAACGTTGGAAATGGCTAAACAATCATAAACTATAGTTAAATCGAATGCTTTTCGTTTGTTTATGATTGTTTAGCCATTTCGACGTTTGTTTAGACCTACAACCAAAGTTATCCAAAGTTATAAGAACAAAGGTGGGTTTGTATGGAATTCCTATATAACTTTGGTTGTAGGTGTATGCAAACGTTGGAAATGGCTAAACAATCATAAACTATAGTTAAATCGAATGCTTTTCGTTTGTTTATGATTGTTTAGCCATTTCGACGTTTGTTTAGACCTACAACCAAAGTTATCCAAAGTTATATGAACAAAGGTGGGTTTGTATGGAATTCCTATATAACTTTGGTTGTAGGTGTATGCAAACGTTGGAAATGGCTAAACAATCATAAACTATAGTTAAATCGAATGCTTTTCGTTTGTTTATGATTGTTTAGCCATTTCGGCGTTTGTTTAGACCTACAACCAAAGTTATCCAAAGTTATATGGACAAAGGTAGGTTTGTATGGAATTCCTATATAACTTTGGTTGTAGGTGTATGCAAACGTTGGAAATGGCTAAACAATCATAAACTATATTTAAATCGAATGCTTTTCGTTTGTTTATGATTGTTTAGACATTTCGGCGTTTGTTTAGACCTACAACCAAAGTTATCCAAAGTTATATGGACAAAGGTAGGTTTGTATGGAATTCCTATATAACTTTGGTTGTAGGTGTATGCAAACGTTGGAAATGGCTAAACAATCATAAACTATAGTTAAGTCGAATGCTTTTCGTTTGTTTATGATTGTTTAGCCTTTTCGACGTTTGTTTAGAGCTACAACCAAAGTTATCCAAAGTTATATGAACAAAGGTGAGTTTGTATGGAATTCCTATATAACTTTGGTTGTAGGTGTATGCAAACGTTGGAAATGACTAAACAATCATAAACTATAGTTAAATCGAATGCTTTTCGTTTGTTTATGATTGTTTAGCCATTTCGACGTTTGTTTAGACCTACAACCAAAGTTATCCAAAGTTATATGAACAAAGGTGGGTTTGTATGAAATTCCTATATAACTTTGGTTGTAGGTGTATGCAAACGTTGGAAATGGCTAAACAATCATAAACTATAGTTAGATCGAATGCTTTTCGTTTGTTTATGATTGTATAGCCATTTCGACGTTTGTTTAGACCTAAAACCAAAGTTATCCAAAGTTATATGAACAAAGGTGGGTTTGTATGGAATTCCTATATAACTTTGGTTGTAGGTGTATGCAAACGTTGGAAATGGCTAAACAATCATAAACTATGGTTAAATCGAATGCTTTTCGTTTGTTTATGATTGTTTAGCCATTTCGACGTTTGTTTAGACCTACAACCAAAGTTATCCAAAGTTATATGAACAAAGGCGGGTTTGTATGGAATTCCTATATAACTTTGGTTGTAGGTGTATGCAAACGTTGGAAATGGCTAAACAATCATAAACTATAGTTAAATCGAATGCTTTTCGTTTGTTTATGATTGTTTAGCCATTTCGACGTTTGTTTAGACCTACAACCAAAGTTATCCAAAGTTATAAGAACAAAGGTGGGTTTGTATGGAATTCCTATATAACTTTGGTTGTAGGTGTATGCAAACGTTGGAAATGGCTAAACAATCATAAACTATAGTTAAATCGAATGCTTTTCGTTTGTTTATGATTGTTTAGCCATTTCGACGTTTGTTTAGACCTACAACCAAAGTTATCCAAAGTTATATGAACAAAGGTGGGTTTGTATGGAATTCCTATATAACTTTGGTTGTAGGTGTATGCAAACGTTGGAAATGGCTAAACAATCATAAACTATAGTTAAATCGAATGCTTTTCGTTTGTTTATGATTGTTTAGCCATTTCGACGTTTGTTTAGACCTACAACCAAAGTTATCCAAAGTTATATGGACAAAGGTAGGTTTGTATGGAATTCCTATATAACTTTGGTTGTAGGTGTATGCAAACGTTGGAAATAGCTAAACAATCATAAACTATATTTAAATCGAATGCTTTTCGTTTGCGTATGATTGTTTAGCCATTTCGACGTTTGTTTAGACCTACACCCAAAGTTATCCAAAGTTATATGTACAAAGGTGGGTTTGTATGGAATTCCTATATAACTTTGGTTGTAGGTGTATGCAAACGTTGGAAATGGCTAAAAAATCATAAACTATAGTTAAATCGAATGCTTTTCGTTTGTTTATGATTGTTTAGACATTTCGGCTTTTGTTTAGACCTACAACCAAAGTTATCCAAAGTTATATGGACAAAGGTAGGTTTGTATGGAATTCCTATATAACTTTGGTTGTAGGTGTATGCAAACGTTGGAAATGGCTAAACAATCATAAACTATAGTTAAGTCGAATGCTTTTCGTTTGTTTATGATTGTTTAGCCTTTTCGACGTTTGTTTAGACCTACAACCAAAGTTATCCAAAGTTATATGAACAAAGGTGAGTTTGTATGGAATTCCTATATAACTTTGGTTGTAGGTGTATGCAAACGTTGGAAATGGCTAAACAATCATAAACTATAGTTAAATCGAATGCTTTTCGTTTGTTTATGATTGTTTAGCCATTTCGGCGTTTGTTTAGACCTACAACAAAAGTTATCCAAAGTTATATGGACAAAGGTAGGTTTGTATGGAATTCCTATATAACTTTGGATGTAGGTGTATGCAAACGTTGGAAATGGCTAAACTATCATAAACTATAGTTAAATCGAATGCTTTTCGTTTGTTTATGATTGTTTAGCCATTTCGACGTTTGTTTAGACCTACAACCAAAGTTATCCAAAATTATATGAACAAAGGTGGGTTTGTATGGAATTCCTATATAACTTTGGTTGTAGGTGTATGCAAACGTTGGAAATGGCTAAACAATCATAAGCTATAGTTAAATCGAATGCTTTTCGTTTGTTTATGATTGTTTAGCCATTTCGACGTTTGTTTAGAACTACAACCAAAGTTATCCAAAGTTATATGAACAAAGGTGGGTTTGTATGGAATTCCTATATAACTTTGGTTGTAGGTGTATGCAAACGTTGGAAATGGCTAAACAATCATAAACTATAGTTAAATCGAATGCTTTTCGTTTGTTTATGATTGTTTAGCCATTTCGACGTTTGTTTAGACCTACAACCAAAGTTATCCAAAGTTATATGAACAAAGGTGGGTTTGTATGGAATTCCTATATAACTTTGGTTGTAGGTGTATGAAAACGTTGGAAATGGCTAAACAATCATAAACTATAGTTAAATCGAATGCTTTTCGTTTGTTTATGATTGTTTAGCTATTTCGACGTTTGTTTAGACCTACAACCAAAGTTATCCAAAGTTATATGAACAAAGGTGGGTTTGTATGGAATTCCTATATAAC